>PUFA01000126.1:0-4847500 GCA_003508835.1 Eonycteris spelaea
TCTTCATTCTGCAAAGGTTTAAGTGCCAGGCTGGTGCGGGGTGCTGGGGAGACAGCTAGAAGCAGGCCAGGGAGGTTTTAGGGACCAGACAGGAAAGGCTAACACTGCGTGAGGCAGCGCCCCTTAGTTACCCCCGGCCCCGTGTGAAACAGCGGGTACAAGCTGCATTCCTTGGCAGTACAGACGGTGCCCCCAAATTAGCAAGAGCATTTACAAAGGCATCACACCCCAAGACGGACCCGGCACCTGCAGGAGAGATGAAGCCTCGGAGGCTCGGGGCATCAGTTCCGACGCTCAGGTGTGCCAGGTGCTGGGGCGGGCACAGGCTAGGGATGGGCATCAAGGTTATTTGACAGGGTTTCTGCTGCATGGATCTCAGACCAGTGGGGAACGACCCATAACCAGGCCTTCGCCAGCAAGGCTGGGGTAGAGAGGTGAGAGGAGCCAGGTAGGAGGAAAGGCTGGATGGGGGAGGGGACATGGGAGTGACAGTCCATCAAGGGGTAAAGCAGGGCAAGGGCATTCAGGGCAGCAGAACCTGCATTTGCGAAGCCCTTGCAGGTGCTATAGAGTTTCTGGCACAGCAGCAGGGTACAGGAGGCTGGGACGTGGGCCTAAACCCAGACAGGGGGTAAGGGGTGGGCAGCCAAAGGGACACTTTGCTTGGAGTGAGGAATAGTCCAGCCTTGTTCCCTGGCCTAAGAAACCATTCCAGATGTGTCTACTTGTGTCTGGTGAGCTGATCAGGGCTATCCATGAGCAAGATGATGTCTCGAAGCTAACCAGCCTACCCCTCCACTCTGTGGCTGCGTCTGGGCCCCACACGCCACCATCTGCAAAGACTGTAATAATGTGCCCATAGCGGAGGGTCTGGGTGGCTGCTGGGGTCCACCTGCTTGGGGTAGCGGGGGAAGGCCTGGCCCTCAATAGCATCTGAAGCCATTTCTAGCCAGACCAAGCCCATCCACAGGGCCCAAGGCTGAGTAACTGTGACAAGTCCCTACCCTCCTCTGCGCCTCCATTTCCCTCTGGGCTCAGGAATGTCCCCCAACATTCTCATTCTGATGTGTCAAGGAAGGTGAAGGTGGGTGTCCATACAGAAGGTGTCTGGAGATCTGGATGTAATTTGCTGTGACTGTCATTTCTGACCCTTGGCCCTCTGAGGGCTGAGGAGGGAAGACCTGCATGGGTGGCTTGCAGTGGCTTCACTGTAGGACCAGCCCTGGGGGAGGCCATACAGCTTGAAGATGGCACCTGACACCTATGGGGGTTAGATGCTTGTCTAGGCCTGGGGCGGGGAGTAGAGGAGGAATCAGGACCTTGGTCCCTGTTATCCAGGGTGACCAACGTTCATATTCAGCTCCGGGATCCATCTACCCATCCATCCATCCATCCATCCATCCACGCATTCACCCACCCACCCATCCATCCATCCATCCATCCACCCACCCACCAACCCCACGCATCCACCCACCATCCACCATCCATCCCCCACCCACCCACCCATCCACCCACCCATCCACCCATCCATCCATCCACCCATCCATCCACCCATCCACCACCCATCCATCCATCCACCACCCATCCACCCATCCATCCATCCACCATTCACCCACCCACCCATCCATCCATCCATCCATCCATCCATCCATCCATCCACCCACCCACCCATCCATCCACCATCCATCCACCCATCCACCCATCCATCCATCCATCCATCCACCCACCCATCCACCCATCCATCCATCCACCCATCCATCCACCCATCCACCCACCCATCCATCCATCCATCCATCCATCCACCCACCCACCCATCCATCTACCCATCCATCCACCCATCCACCCATCCACCCATCCACCCACCCATCCACCCATCCACCCATCCATCCATCCATCCACCCACCCACCCATCCACCCATCCATCCATCCACCCATCCATCCATCCATCCATCCATCCATCCATCCATCCATCCATCCATCCAGTGATTAATTGTTGAGCACAGGTATATTCTAATGGAGATTGAAGGTGCATTAGAGAACATGGCACAAAGACCTGAAGGCTCTCCCTCTAGCAGTGGGTCCGTTCCATTTGGCACTGAAGGAACTCCCTGCTCCCTGTGTGAGCCCGGGGAAACCACTCCAGCCCTGTGAGCCTCAGTTTCCTCCTCTGTATAGTGGGGTGTCATGATCGCCACCTGCAGCGCTGTTGTGAATGTCATGAGGCAATGACTGGAGGACACCATGGCACAGCGGACTCTGTGTGAGAGCTGTCATTAGTATTTGTCATGGAGTGCGCCTGAGCCTCCAGCTGACATGACGTGGTGGCAGGACCAGCCATGGGGAGCAGAAGAAAGAAGCCAAGGGGGAAAAGCAGAGCAGGCCACATCCTAGCTGTGTGACAGCAGGCCAGTCCCTCAGCTTCTCCGAATCCACATATGTCAATCCGGGATGGTAGTTCCTCCGTGCAGAGCTGGGGTGGAGATGAAGGGGATACCTGAGGCAGTTCTTGACGTGTTGTGTTGGAGGCGCATGCTGAGCGTTAGCCTCCTTCCACTGCCCCTTCTCTGAGCGGACGGGCTGGGGCATCATGATCCTAGGGGCTGCTGGGAGAATCAGGAAGGCAGCTCCAGCGGGCCTGGGGGTCCCTGAGGCCCTCCACTAGCCGTTGGAAAAGTCATGTGCCAGGTGCTCAGATGCAGCGAAGGATGGAACAGACGAGGTCCTGCTCTCGCGGAGCCTCCTAGGCCCGGGGCGGGGAGGGGCACAGAAGACCAAACGCACAGCGAGGTACGCTCTGGGGGAAAGATCCAGGGAGCTGTGAGCTGCTCAAGGCGCTGCTTGAGACGGAGAAGCCAGGGAAGCCTTTCGAAGAAGGTGGCCTTTCAGCGGTGACCCGCAGGGCTAGGAGGAACCGGCCGTTTAAAAGTTGGGCAAAGAGGGTCAAGCGAGTGCAAAGGCCCTGGAGTTGCAAAGCCGTTGGAAGCTTGGGAAGGCACAGGAGGCGGGGCTGGCCGTGGTGTTCCACGTGTGATGGGAAGAGCGTAAGACATTCGGCTGGAAAGTCGGGTCCAGGCCAGATCAGGGAGGCAGATCCGTTCGTGTAGATGGCGATGACTCATATTTCCCAACTGAGGAGACTGAGGACGCAGAGAGGTTAAGCCACCTGCCCAAAGTCAAGTTGGCAAGAGATGGAGCCCAGGTGGGTCTCCAGTGTCAAACCTTGTTGGGAGGCAAGGGGCAAAGCCCTCAGGTGCTCTGCGGTCCCCCCACCCTCTCGAGGGGTGAGGGCAGGAGGGGCCCAGCCTAGCAGAGAGAACATCGTGTCTGTGGGAGAGAGTCAGCCTAAACACACGACAGACCCCGGCCAGCCCTGGCTGCCAGCACAACTGCTTGTGTGGCTGCCAAGGAGCCAGATGCCGCTTCTGGAAAAAATATCTTCCTGGCTTGGCACTCCCCGGCCGGCCTGCCTGCCATGCAAGGGGAGGAGGGGGCTGCCAAGTGGAGGCCGGCTGCTTAGCACCCCAGAACGCACTGCTGGGCCTTTGAAGCCAGGGCAGGCGCAGGGGAGGGAGGGGGTGGGGAGGATGCAAGCAAAATATTTTCGCTAAAAATATTCTGGTCCAGGAGAAGATCTTTTTTCTTTTCTTTTTTTTTTTTTCTTCCCTACTCCTGCTGGAAAACCAAAGTCTTATTAAAACAACACCAGAATATTTTATGTTGATATCAATTAGGCGAAGGAGAAGGAATCTTAAATTTTCTTCCCTGCCAGTTTCACATAAAAGGAATATTCTCCCAGAGGCCAAAGGATGAAGGTTTTTAGTATTTTCCTTTCAACCCCAAATTCCTGCAATGTGGATGGAAAGTTTCTCATGTCTGAATGCTTCCTGAGAAGTTGAGGCCCTGGACCCTAAGGCCAGATTCTCCCCGCTAAGTGGGCTGGGGCAGGGCAGGTGGCTGGGCCCTTAAGAAAACCCCTGAACCTATCAGAGAGGTTCGCCACTAGGCCTGCTCTGCACCCAGGCCTGGGCTACGCTCGCTACCAGGCCCCTGGCCAGCTGGACCACAGAGCCTGGTCGCCAGGAGATGGGCAGATATAGACAGAGCATTTGGCCTCTGCCTCTGGCACCCCTCATCAAAGCCTCTCAGGCGGTGTCAAGACTGAGAATGCACCCCGAGGTGCCAGACCTGGCCGAGGCCCCTCTTCCTGGTTTCGGCCTTTCATAACTGTGATGGCAGCCCCATTCCACATACCTGTTCTGTGCCAGGCACTTTAAATTAGATACTGACGTACTATCTCATTCAGTCCTCGCAGTGACCCAATGGGAAGGGGAGCATTCTATTATCCCCAATGCTCCTGAGAAAACAGGGACTTAGTGTCACCTAGCTAGTAAGCAGCAATGACAAGATTTGAACCTGAGTCTTTCTAACTCTGAAGTCTATGCTCTGTCCTCTGTCACAACCTACCTCTCGATGACCCCTGGTTCAAACTGATTAGTAATTGAGGCTCTCTCGTCCTTGGTATTATCTTAGTTCTCCAACTCCAAAGCAGAGCTCCAAGAAACAACCCCTTCGGCAATATTTTCTCCTCAGCTTTCTGCTTTTCTCTTATTTGTGCATTAATTCATTAATTAATTTATCCTTCATTCGACCATCCATTCATCTACTTATCCATCCCATCATATACTCACCTTTCATCCATCCACCCATACATCTATCCATCCTTTGCTCACATTCATCCACCCATCCAGTCCCTGTTTGCTAAATGTCAGGCATCAGAGATGTAGAAATGACTAGAACACAGCTCCTGCTCAAGTCCCATTCAGATTCCCCAAGTATTGGAAGTGGAATATAATCTTAGAAAATCTCTAACCCCATCCCCCCTCTCATGTAGTCAGGTGGGGTGGGGTTTCTTTATTTTCGAGCTGTGGGAACTGTGCGTAGTCCAGGGAAGGCAATGAGACTTGCTGGGAAGGTGTGCTTTGTAGTGGAAGGACCGAGAGCCTTGACGTCCAAACAGACCTGAGTTTTCTAGTCCCGGTCCTTTGCCCTAATAGCTTGCTGACTTTGTGCATGTCACTGAAATTCTGTGAAAGCAGGGGACAGCTATAAGTGAGGTCAGAGAGAGGGCTCCAGACAATAGAGGGCTGTGTGGGCCATTGTTAAGAACTCTAACATCTACTCTGAGTACGAGGCGCCATTGCTTGTTAAAAGGCTCACTCTGGCTTTTATGGAGAAAAGAGTCTGTATGAGGTAAGGGTACCTGCAAGGTGATGACCAGTTAGGAAGTTATTGCAATAGTTCAGGTAAGAGATGACACTGGTTTGGACCAGGGTGATAGCTATGGAGGTGGCAAGGGACATCAGTTTCTAATGTCAGGTGTGGGGGGAAGAGAGGCATCAAGGTCAGCTTTGGCGGTTTTATGGAGGATGGAGTTGCCATCACCTGAGGAGGGGGAAGCCTATGGGTGGAGCCCGTTTTGGGGGGACGATCCGGACTTCACGTTTGGCGTGTGGAGTCTGAGATGTCCACCAGACATCTCAGTGGTGACGCCGACTCGGCAGTTGGATATGCGGTCTGGGGTCAGGAGCACGTCTGGGCTGAAGGTGTAAATCCGGGAGTCGTCGGTGTGTGAATGGTGTTTAAAGCTTTGAGGCTGGAAAGATGGCAGAGTAGGTGAGTGTAGAACAGAGAAGAGACGAGGAACAAGGGCCGGGCCTCAGACTCTCTCCATCGTTAAGAGATTTTACTTCCGTACAGTGAGCTCTCGTGAAGATACGAGGGAAAGAGGCCGACGGACACAGAAGGAACCGGCAAGCTCACTCGGCCAACAAGCTTCAGCCAAGGGCTGGCGGGGCCCGGAGGTGGCTCCTCATCCAGCCCGCGGGTCACTCACCACGAGGTCTGTTCCGGTCCCACTGTGATAGACGTTGCCTGGCCTGGGCCTGGGGACCGTTAGCATCCCTCAACCTCTTCTGCTCAGGGGAAGGCGGAAGGGAGCCCAAACCCAGAGTAGCGAGGCTCACATGATTCTCTCTCTAGCCCTTGATCAGAGAAGTTCTCATCCTCCCCATTTTAAAGATGAGGAAACTGAGGTCCAGAAAGGGGAAGTCCCGGGCCCCAGGCCTGACGCGTAAAGATTGCATTTAACACGGGAACGAGAGAGAAGGGCCTGCAGGCTGCGAGAGAGGGGCCCCCGAACCTTCCCTGTGTGACGGGGGTCCAAACTCAGATGCGTTCAGGGGTGAGGCAGGGGATGCCGACGAGGGATGTGGGCTGGGGATGGGGAGGGTAAGGTAGAGCCTGGTTTGAGGGGCCATCACCCCTCAGCCCCGCCAGTCAGGTCCCTGTGAAAGGTAGGCCCGAGGTTGCCAGACCTGCTCTCTAAAGGAAGCCGGAAATCTGGATTTTTATTTGAAATTTCCCACTTTTTAAAGCAGCATCGTGTCCAAACAAAACATGTCTGCGTGCTGAGTTGACCTCACGGGCCACCTGCTCCAGGCTTTGGCCCTTCGGACTGGTGGTTGAAAGCGAGGGCTTCAGGACCACACAGGCCCGAGTTCGTCACCCCCATCCCTCCCCTTCTGGCTGTGAGATCTTGGGCAAGCGAGTTGGTGGCTCTGGGCCTGAGTTTCTTCATCTGTCCATCATCTCAGTTTTGGGGTTGTAAAGGATCATGGGAGACAGTATGTACAGAGCACTGAGCCCAGCCTGGGCATCTCATGGATGCTCCATAGATAGTGACGAGGAGGTGTGTGTGTATGTGTTGTGGTAGGGGGTAGGCTTTTGTTGCTGGTCCTGGCCTTCCTCAGTGGTCGCTGCGTGCTGGGGGGCTCGCGTGTCAGACCTTCCATAGACCTGGGCTCTAGGTCCAGGCGTCCGCTCCCGACTCTGTGGCAGGCCCATGCCGCACGGGCCGCTCACGGCTCTCCCAGGCCAGGCCCAGCCCAGGCTTCCTCACCGGCCTGGCTCCCCCCTCCACCACCTCTCTGCTGCACAGGAGAGCCTGGGGACATCTGGATTCCTGAGGGGATGTTTTCCACATTTCTGGAAACCCACTGTGGTTTGCTTTTCCGTGGTAAAGGCCTTGGCAGGGGCTCAGCCCAGTGGAAGGGCCGGTGACTGGGAGCGGCCAGAACCCAAGGCGCATTCATTGAGCCCACTGTGTACCAGGCCTCGGGGATTCACAGAAGCTTAAAACAGTTCCTGTCCTTCGAAAACTTCATCATCTTGTTATGGATACAGACAGGAAACATGAGAAGCTCAAAACGGATCTTAAACTGGTCTCAAACCGAAGTCCCCGTCACTCAAGCCGAGAGCCCGCCCACCCCTGGCTTGCCCCTCCTCCTCACCCCTCACCCTCACCCCTGGGCTCTGCTGTTTGGCCTCGGCCCTCTGACTCCCAGGCACCTACCCACCCCTTTCTCTCCGCCTCCGGGCCAAAGCCCTAGATTGGGTGGTCGTCCGCCCCCCCTTGGATGATGACAGCTGCCTTCTCCCCGACTCCTTGCCTCCAGCCAACCCTCCTTCGGTCCTTCCCCACGTGGCCCCTGAAAAGAGCTTTTTAGAACCCAAACCTGTTCATGTAACTCCCCCACCAAAGCTTGTAGCGACCTCGCCAGAGAGTCCAAACCGCCCTCGCTGGCTCGCGGGGCCTTCTGGGCTCTGCTCCTGCTGCCCCCAACAGCTCCGTCGCCTGACGACGGTGCCCTCTGCCTCTGTGTGTCAGCCATGCCGACGTGTCTTGAAGTAAACTGTATGCCTCCTGCTTTCTCTCAGCTCTGGGCCTTTGCACACGTAATTCCCTCTTCCTCGAATACATTTCCGCCATCGCATTCACCAAGTGAACGCCTCGTCATTCTTCAGGGCTCAGCTTCAATGTCTTCCTCCAGGAAGCCTTCCCCGCCTATTCCCGTCTCAGGCTGCATAAAGTGTCTTGTTCTGGATTCCCCAGTGCTTTGTTTATGGTAATCCTAATCCTAATCCTAAAATCCTAATCCTAATCTTAATCTAAACGCTAATACTAATCCAATGCTAGTATAAGCTAATGCCTGTTGCAAGTGCCTCAAAAGCTCTCGTATGTGCCAAATTGTTCTAAGTGGTCTATATGTATTAGTCCACGCTAGACACCTGTACAGCAGGAACTGTTATCGTCCACCCCCCCGCAGGTGAGAACACCGAGGTACAGAGAGGTGGACGAACTCGTCCCAGGACACGTGGGTAGTAAATGGTGATCCTGGGATTTGTCATGCTTCACAGGTCAGTCTGTGTTGCAAAGACCTGTTCTCTGGTCTGTCTCCCTCACCAGACAGTGGTGCTGACTTATCTATGGTTGTGCCTCCAACACCCCCAGCATTGTGCCTGGCACACAGTAGGTGCTCAAGAAATTCCCGCTGATTGAAGGAAGGCGTGTGAGACGTGTTGGAGAGTATCAGACCTGCCTGAGGGCAGGGGGGTGGACCAAATGACCTGTTTCCAACTCTGGCTGCTTTGGGTCTAGCATCTAAGATGCAAGCTATTTCTCTGAAACGATTAACCAAGGGGAAGTAAGGCAGAGTTCATAACACCCGGCACCTTGGACATTTGCGATCTTATTATTGATTAATAAGGAGAACGCACATGAGGCCCTTGCCCAGAGAAGGTGCTTCACAGATAGGCAGTCATGAGCCGTGGCTCACGGCGACAGCTCGGAGCAGGGGCATGCCTTTCCCATTTCACAGATGTGGAGCTGAGCTCCTTCAGAACGAGATGAGGTGACCTACAGGGAACACCCCGCAGCAAATGAAGGAGTAGAAATTTAAACTCCACAAACTGGTTCTTTTTCCCATGAAAACAGTAACTTCCATTTGCCTACCCAGATTCACAAAGAGTATGTAAATTTACATTTCTTCTGAGATAAGACTATTTTGACTCCCTCTGAGATGAAAAAAAAAAAAAATCTGCTTTTAAGATGTCCTTTCCTGGTGTGCCCACTTTCCACATTTCTAGGATTCATTTTCTATTAAGGTCAGGTCAAGAAGGGGCTTTTTAGTTTTGCTTTTCTGTCTTAAGTTGATGATGCTTCATAAGATTCATTAGATTTGTGCCCGCAGTGTGTTTTGCCTCTCTTCCTCATCTTGAGTTTGCTGACATTAGTGCACTGTGTGAGTTTGTTCAGCAGATTGACCCACACACCTCTTCCATTGTAATGGAGTGAGCAGGCAAGGCTTTTTTGGGGGAAGGAAGACACAGTGGGGTATATGCCTCGGGAGTGTGCATGTGACATTGCACTTTATGGTTTAGAAATTGCAGAGTATTTGACATGCATCATTTAAAAAATTTTTTTCCAGTCAAATATGTAGATTACTTTGTTTATCATCAAGTATTAAAAAATCTTGGAGAATAAAATACATGCTCAGAAATAGAATTACTGGGTCAAGAGTCTTGAAAACCCTTAAAAACTTCTGTTATATATTGTTGATTTCAAAATATATATATGTATAAATTCATATATCCCACGAATTATTGCGAGAAAACTCTTCATCATGGCGTCTTATATACAGTTTTAAACTTTAAAATTGTTATTATTTTACAATAGAGAATTCACATCTTCTTGTTTTAATTTGCATTTCTTTGATTTCTAATGCGTCACATTCCTTCTCTCCTTTTCTTTAATAAGTTAAAAACAGGATTTTTTTTTAAAGTTCTTTGTCATTTTTGTTGATTCCCCCCGCCCCCCCCCCCCGCTCCCAAATTCTGGGACTTGCCATTTCCTTTCGGCTTTTTCATTCTTTTTAGTGTGCAAGTACGTTACATTTGCTTTTCCTGTTCTTTCTTCAGATGCGTCTGAGCTTGCCCCAGCCCCTGCCTTCTAGAGGCTGGGTGGAGTGAGCACCCAGCTTCCCCTGAAGTGAATGTTCACACTGACCATCCAAAGCATGTTGGTGAGCGGCCTGAGTGTAGTGGCGGAGGCTGGTTTCAACCCCTCCCAGGACCACCAGTGCCTGGGACACTACACCCTCTCTCCATCTTCCTTACTCTTGGGTTTCCCATGTCTGCGCCAGGTGCTTGATCTGTGACCAGATCTTCTGACAAATGCACAGCACATCAGGTTCGTTGCTGACGAACTTCATGAAAGCCTCTTTTGACCGTCTACATCGGATTTTTATTCAATATTGACCATTCTGGTCTCTGAAACGACTGTCATGGATACGTCTCCACTTCTCTTTTCAGGAACTATAGAGGAAAAAGGCTTAGACACTGGGGAGGGCACCTGCCTTTGACCGTTGTGCTTGAGAAATAGAAATCTTTCTTCCTTCCCTTTATCCTCCCCTCCCTCCTCCTCTCTTCCTTTGGTGAACCTTGACTTAGCTTCCCAGGCTGCTGACTGTAGCGCAGAGCTGACTTCTGCTCAAGTGATAACTGGGTGCCATCACTCCCAAATCAGGCACTTGGTATCTGGAGCCCAGGGCAGAGGACCCTGAAATCCACAGACACAACAGAAATCACCTCCAGCTGTTCCAGTGCTTACCTAATCAGCAAGCTCAGGTGACACCTGTTGATGAGCAGTGACTAAGGACTTCAATGCTTAATACAGTCTTTGGCTTTAAAAGACCCACCCCATTCCTCTGTCCCCAGACCTGGTCCCACTGTGTGCAATTGGGTTCCCTGCACGGCAGCTCCACTCAGCACACAATCTTGGGTCTCCTAGTCTTTACATTTTCTCTAACGCCTTCTAATGTTCGACCCTGCCTAAATGCTAGGTGATCTTGTAGTTCGTTTATTTCATACAATTATATGAAATGGAAGATACCTGACTGCTTTTGATCTATCAAAATAGTAATGTTATATATTTCAACTTAACATTTTCAGAAGTACAAGGGGATATAGAAGCATCATAAGAAAATTAGAAAACAGGGAAAGATAAAGAAAATACATAAATAATATCACTGGCAACATTTTGTTGTATGATCTTCCTTTTGTAACCATTGAGTATATGCACATATACCTACCCACGAATGCTGTAGAAATGGAATATACCTATATAAAATATTGTGATCTAATTAGCAATATTTTATGAGTGACTTTCCATGTCAACCGTCATTTTTAATGGCTGTATAGTGTTCCATTGTGTGGTTGTACTAAAAAACCATAACCAGTGAACAAGAGGGTGAGGAGCAGGACTCTGGCAGTAGGAGAAGAATTGGGAGCATGGTCAGAGGGGAGGGAGCCAAGATAGTGTGGAGTTACTGACAAGGCTGGGAAGACTTTTAAGATACTTTATATTGTGAGACACCCGAGATTTAACAGAAGAGAAACAACCTCTGGCCTTGCGAGGGGGCCACTGGAAGCTTTACGAAAGATTGGAAGTCAAATCCGTATCTTCATCCACTCAGTAAATATCGACCGAGCTTCTGCTGTGTGCCAGACATTCTAATGAGGATACCACAGTGGATAAGACAGATACAGTTCTGCTTTCAAGCAGCTTATGTTGTAGCGGGGGAGGCAGACCACAAAGAAATCAAATAATTACACGCTGAGAAAAGCACCAGGAAGAAATAGGAACGACGAGATGTAACGATGTATAAAGTAGGGCTGAAGATGGGGCTAGTCAATCTTGGATAGGGCAATCAGAGGGACGGCATCCCGAGAAGGCGTATTTGAGCTGAGATCTGAATGCATCAGGGGAGGAAAGGTCTAGGCAGAAGAACCAGCACGTTAATGGCCAAGTGGAGTCACACAATCCCGGCTTTGAAACATTTCATTCATTCATGTGTTCATTCAAACTGAGCAGAGCTTTTCCTCTTGAAGGTAGGAACAAGGAAAGCAGGTATTATTACCTCTCTCTTAAGGAAGAGAGACATCCACTCACTTCATTTATTCACTCGACGCCAACACTTTCTGAGTACCTACTATGTGCCAGGTCTTAGACCGTAAAGAGGAAACAAGGATGAGTAAGAATTAGTTCTTTTCCTCCAGGGCATCTGTGGACAAAAGCAAGGAGGATGGGAAGGAGCCGCAGAGAGAAGAGATGGCCAGCTCAGGGTCCATAGCTGGTGAACATCAGCGACGGGACAAGAAGGAGGTGTCCTGATCCCCTAGCCAGAGTGTTGTCCACTGGGTTTTCCTGTGACCTTTACCCTTTTATATCGTTCCCTTGTCAGGTCAAGGTTTACGCACGCAGCTTCCCCCAATTCACACCTGGGAAAAGCATTAGACAGTTACATCATTGCAGGCCTAAAAATGAAGTCTATAACTGGTTCCGGAAGCAGTTCTCTCATGGTCACTGGATGGCATAAACTCAGCTCAGTGTAAACAGGGACCCATCGCCTTTACCAGCTGGGTCTTCATGGCTACACTCGGAAAGCAGCAGACTGTGTGTGGGTGCCCGCAAAGAGCAAACTGGAAGTCTTCGTCGGGTTGGCTGCCGCTGTGATGGGGCCAGGTGGTCAGTGAGTCTGGGATCCTGTCCACACTTGGGGTGCCCAGGTAGAGTCCAGCAGAACTGTGTGATTGGCCAGTAGAAGGTTCAGGAATATGAATTAAGAGAGCGTCAGAACATATATCTTCACCTGCTATCACGTCACTATGGAAAGGCGCTTGATCTGGAATATCGCCGCCTGAGTCTGAATCCTCCCTCTGCCTCCTGCAGCCTGGGTGACCTTGGGAATTTTACTTTTTCTCTTGGAGCCTGTGTCATTGTTTATAGAATAGGCACGTGGCAGACACTGCTAGTTGTCTACTAAATAGTTATTACCTCTATCTTGTTAAAAGAGCCCTCGGTTCATCCGCTTGGCAATGTGCTTACCAAAGGGATGCATCATTTTTGGTCTGAGCCGGCGCTTGGTTGAGGAGCTGGCACGTGACCAAGTTCTGATCAGTCAGAAGTCTGGTTGGAGGTTTATGCAAAACTTTTTCCTTCCCTTTCTTTCCTGCCTTGGATTTCTTTGTGCCAAGATGTGCTAGTTGTAGCTAAAATAATCATCTTGTCCCCGTGAGATGATGAGCTTAGTAAAAGCTCATGGAAGAGGATGGACAGGGCAAAGATAGAAAGTTCCTTGATGACAATGCTGAACTGTTGCATCAAATTCGGGACTCCTTGTTATAGGAGAGAATTAGTAATTGTTAGTCTGTGGGTGTTCTGTTACTCGTACCTGAAGCATTTCTTCTAACTGACATAAGGATAGTGATAGCTACTTTCTAGAAGCACCTGGGGGGAATTAAATTACATATTATATGACTGTTGTCACTCTCTTCCCTGGTCCTCATTGCATATAGTGTGATCTCTTACTCAAGGCTGAAGAAAGCCACCTTGGAAGAGTGACATATTGGTAATGGTATTTGCAGGATAGTTGACGGCCCCTAGAAATACTCAGAGGGGCATAAAATAGTATGACATGATTCAGAATAATTGTCAACATGTGCAGCCGTCAGCCCTGTCAGAACCCACCTCTTCGATGGAACATTTATCAAACAGATGTGTGATGTAGCGGGATTCTTTTAACAGAGTTTGTCCCAAGTGGCGGGGGGCGGGGGTGGGGGGGATGATCGACTCAGTGTCATCATTCAAACATCCAGTGCCTCAGAGGTCGTTCGCCTGATCTCACCACCTGGCTAGTATTGGTTCAGGGGTGGCCATGTGGCCCAATTCTGGCCAATGAGATGTGAGGGCAGTCTGCTGTGGGCTCTTGAGAAGAATTTCCTCTCTCCTAAAAGATAGCCAGAGAGAACCAGCGTCACCCACCTTCCCCTGATGCTGTGGTGTCTGGTCGAGACCTTTGGAACCCCTCTGGCCATGTGACCAGCAGGCTGAGGAGGAAATCAACACTGAGACCCGGAGAGTGGCTGGTAGGAGCCCACTCTTGAAGACAGTGCTAAGCTGCTGGGTGAGCCAGCCCTGGAGCCTGCACCTGGACTTTCTAATACATAAGCTAAATATTTGCTTATGGTTTATGAGTTGGGGTTTGGGGTTTTGTTGCTGAAAGCATTCTGCCTGATACTTGGAGTTTTTGTTTTGTTTTGTTTTGTTTTGTTTTGTTTTGTTTTAGGAGATTTTCGTTTATGCAAAGAAAACCCAGATGTATACCCGGTTTTATAGAATGAAACTCTTGCAGGAAGTGAGGTGGGGCTTTGGTGAGGAAGCGCCTCCCCGGTTGTTGGGGATTGGCAAGGAGGCACCCCGATGCCAGTGCTGGACAAGAGTTCAGTGCTGCTGAAGCTGTGACCTGGGAAAGGAATGGAGGTATCACTACTGTGTTCGTCAGAGTTCTCCAGCAAACCTGGATTTATGACACCCACCTGTCCTCCACGGGTCCAGAGGCCCGTGCCCTGGTCCCCACTCAAGGTCAGGGCTGTGCATTCTTCCTCTGGCCAACAGCCCGCGACGCGCACTCCACTCCCAGGCGCTCCTCGCCCCCAGCGTCCTTCGTTCCAATCGTACCCCTGCTCGAGACTCTCAGTGGCTTCGATTTAAAAACAGGTGGCGATCAGGCCTCTGAGCCCGGCATTGGAGATGCCCCCGAGGGTCAGCCTGTCCTCCTGCTTCTTTTCGCGTGCAGGTCCCATTCCCCCCCCCTCCACCAAACGCCACCTCATGTTCCTGCCTCGTGCTGCCTCCTTTGTTCATCTCGTCTCCGTCATCTGGGGCAGCAGCTCGCAAAGCCGATTGCTCATCAGAATTTGCAGAAAGTTTAACAATGCAGATTCCTGGGTTTGCCGAACTGAACTGGAATGAAAGAAACGTGGAAGAAAGGAAGGATGGAGGGAAGGAGGGATGTGGGGAAGGAAGGGAGGAACGTGAAGCAGGGACAAAAGGAAAGAAGGAAGGAAATTCGAAAGAAAAACAAATATCGCTTTGTAGCGAGAGATGGTTTAGGGGGTTTGTCGTGGGAAAAGCGGCATAAAAAGAGTGGCTAAGGGGGTATTGAGGGGGTCCCTTTCTTCACTGTGTACTGGATCCAAATTCCCAAAGAAAGTAAATGCTAAGAGATGAACACATCTCCTGGGGACATTTCTAGAGAAGAGAAAATGGGTCCCAAATGGCTGAGTCATTTGGCATGTGTCAAGCAAATGGTCAGGGCTCACTGGGGAGGGAGCCCACATTGCCCAGCTTATCTGCTCAATGACAGTTGTCACATCACACCCTTGCCACTCTCCCTGCCCCAGGCTGGCTTGGTCTGCAGGGCCGCCTGGGATGCTCCAGGGACCTTTGCTCCAAAGCCACAGAGCCCGACTACAGACGAACCGGATCCTTAGCTGGGCCAGGGCCGCGCCCCGGACTGGGAACCGAGCTGTGTTCCAGACTCCGTGCTGCTTGGCTGACGTGATTCCGCCTTCGCCCCAAGTCTGGCCAGGCCCCGGCGCTGGAGCTGGGAAGAGGCGGGGGTGGGGGAAGCATCCTGGGGAGAGAGTACAGGTCATTCTGAAAGCTCAAGACCGCTATTCCCATTTCAGAGATGAGGAAACCGAGGTTTACTGAGGACAAAGGACTCACCCAAGATCACACAGGCAGGAAGAGACAGGGCCAGAATCGAAGCCCCGGCTTGTTGGCTTCTAACGGCTGCCTTTTTCCTCTCTGCCACTGTGATATCTACTGTGGTGGCAGTTCATACTCTTCTTTTGTTCCTGGGTGACAATGCCGAATGATTTTAAAGAAAAAAGGACAAAAAAAGAAAAAAATGGATGACTTCTGCTTTCCTCAAACTGAGCGACCAAGAGGGGAGGTCTTCCCTTGAGAGATGGTAGGTACTGACCGGGCCTGGAGCCTCGCCGGGCTCTGTGCTGGGCACTTGGGAGACAGGTGCGAAGCGTGCCTTCATTGAGAGGCTTCACAGTCCAGGTGCAGCTTCGGGCCAACCCCAATCGAGCTGACCCTTGGCTCTGGTACATGTCACTTGGCCTAATGTCTCGAGAGCTCTTGATCATAGGCGGGGCCACACCGGGCAGGGCGAGGCAGAGGAAAGAGGAAGAATGGACAGTTAACTACCCAGAACATGCGGGGACGTGGTGACCAGGAGCTTTCGTAAAAGAAGGGGGCTGAAGGGAGGAGGGATATATATTTAGAAATAAGGAGTCTGCCCAACTTACTGGAGAGAAAGGGAAAAAAAAGCCTGAGTCCCCTCAGTAACCTGTTTGCAAGAGCTGCTTAATTTAGCAGAAAATCACACACACTGGTCCTGGCACTGGCTGGTGGAAGGTATTTCCTCCCTAGCTTGGGTCAAGTTTCATTCATAGGTACTGTCTAAAATTAGACCCTCTGCTTTCATTCTGATCCAAACTCCCTGCCTAGCGTAATATTTGGGAGAAACAAGCACTCCATTAAAAGTGTGCCTTCCTCCCGGCGGCCGGGGCCTGGGGAGGGCTGGGCCCTGTCCTCCTCTGGCGGCTGCTGCTCATAATCCCGGGTCTAAATTCAAAGCTTCCGCTCTGACTGGTGACCTCTGGCTCCCAGGCAAACCCATCCCTCCTCCTCCAGTTCACACCGAAGGCCTAGCCAGGTCACTGGGAGGGACCCATCTCAGGCCTGTGACCTTCTGTTTAAGGGCGACTCCCCAGAGAAGATGGCCTGGGACGAGGGGCTCGTCACCCCTGGACGGTGCAACGGGGCCTTCTGCCAGGGCGTGTCTTTGCCGTCCTCCTCTCTCTGGATTTAGGGAGCCTGCCAGCTGGGCTTTCGGTCTCAGACAAAAACAGTTTATTATTATTGTTCTCCAAATTAATATAGCATCAAGGAAAGACTTGGTGAGACCAGGAAATCAGCAGTATGTGTGGGCCGATCCATTCATCTAATAAATGTTGACTGAGCACCTTGTATTTGGAGTCTTTTGGTCGCGAGTAACGGAGATGAGGAGGACACTGGGGGCCTCCTGGCCTCCTAGTGCTGGTCGCATGCCAGGAGTGGGCCGGAGGCACATGGCGGTGGGGAACCCAGGTGTGCTTTCTCTTTGTCTCTCGCCTCTATTTCTCTCCCACCAGTAGCATCACCTCTTCTCTCACTGCCTGCTGGCCTTTCTGCTTCTCGGACCACATGGCAGAATGTGACACCTGTCGCATATGGTCCAGTTCCAGCCATCTGCACGGAGATGATTCCTTTTTCTGGGTTCCAGTTCCAAAGTCCCAGGGAAGGTTTCTGATTGGCTTAGCTCGTAACAGATGTCCACCCTTGACCAATCAACAGCAGCCAGGGGAGGGGCTATTTGCTAGCGTGGTAGATTCTGCTGTAACTATGTGAACGCGTGAGAAAGACACATTCCCAGAAGTAAAGAGACAGTTTTAATTAACATTAAGTAATCGCTGCTTTTCCAGCAGCCTGTGGGAAAACACACAAAAACACTTGAACTCAGGCTTGGGCAGGTTCGGAATGGCTTCCTGGAAGAGGTGACCTCTAAGCTGGCTGAGTGAGATTTAGCCAGGAAGTGAGAAAAAAGAGTGAAGAAGGTTGTTTAGAGACTAGCGCAGACAAATACCTCAAGGCCTGCTGGGGTAGGGATCCTGGCACCGCCCCTCACCGGCTGTCATGGCCTTGGACCAAAAAAAACCAGTCACCCTCTGAGCCTCAGTTTTTTCATTTGTAAAAGGGGATCCTAACACCTTCCTCTCTGAGATATGAGAATGATATGAGATTACGTATGCTGTAGTGTCGGGCAGGCAGGTAGCTCAGCGGGTGTAGGTTGAATTAACCCCCCGTAAGGGGCTTTTTCTGGGCAGGTGGTCTCCCTGTGGCTGGTTCCTTCTCCCCTTCAGTCTCTTTCAGACATGACAGGGACATAAAAAAAAAGCCCTCCCTGACCAGCCTTCCACGTGCTGGCTTTTAACTCCTAATATGTCATCCTGTTTCCCGTAGGACTTTTCTCAATTTGCAGTTATTTGGTTTGTCGTCTTCTTTTTTTTAATTAAAATATATTTGACATATATATAACCCCATGTAAATTTAAGGTGTACGCCATGTCGATTTGATACATTTATATGTTGTAATATGATGACCTTTGTAGTGATAATGGTAATCGAGTCACATAATTATCATTTCTTTATAGTGACTGGAATTATTAAGTAATAATCTAGTTTCTTAGTGAGTTTGATTATAATGCAATATTCTTGTCGATAGTCACTGCGCTGTGTATTAGATCTCTAGGACTTACTTACTACTCATTGCACGTTTGCACCCTTAAACGACATCTCTCTTATTGTCTTGCTCATAGTCTGTTTTTACCCGTGACCGAAAGGTCCACAGAGGTGAGTCTTTTCTCTCTGCTGTCCCCTCAGTGACATTCAGGGGGCCCAGCACCCAGCAGGCATTCAGTTAATATCTGCCGAAGCAACAAACACGAGAAGGAAGACGTGCAGAAGGGGCGTCTTGGCAGTCTTGTGTGGTGGGGTCGAAGTCCTTGGATGGTTTCTGCTGAGTCTTCCTCAGCAAAGTCACTGCTCCCTTGGCAGCGAGGTGAGTCCTGGACCCTGATGCAAACCCCTCCCTGACCCAGGTCAAACCATTTGGTGCTTGGGGCCCTTGCCCAGGCTGAAAGCATCTGGTAAACTAAGGTGGAATCTCAATCATCCTATTCTCTGAGGCTTCTCCAACCTGGCTTTTTAAGTTGGGAAGGGGAAGGACCCTGGAGCCATAGCTCTGTGCTCTGCCTCCCTGGGGCTCTGGTCCTGGGGGATCTTTCTCTGCGGGCCCAAGCGGAGGTCCCCCGCCCGCCCCATCTCATTCATCCTCAGGGCGATGAGTCCATCCTACAAAGGAGCTAAGAGAGGGATAAGAGCAGGGCCCAGCCATGCCGGCCCCACAGCCACACTGCCCCGTACCAGCCCAGCACCAAGGCCGACGCCGCCCCTCAGCCCCCCACTTACTCCTTCCCTCACTGGCCTCCTGTGACTTCCTGAAAACGCTCTTGTCTCACCTCTGGCTTTAGTTAGACTCCCCCACTGCAGACCTCAAAGTTTGCATATGAGTACAAGTCGTTTATTTGGAAGGTGACTCCAGAAAGTGTTGGCCAGGGGAGTGAGGCCATGGGCCAGGCAGAGGCAGGAGGGCAGTATGGGGTGCGGTTTCCAGTGGAGGCGACCAGGGGTCAGTCCTGTTCCAACTCAGCGCCTGCCCCCTCCCACTGGGAAGGCGGGGGTCTGCGGCTGAGGGGTCCTGCAGTGGGTGTTAACTCCTCAGCACTCCGGCCTGTCCAGCTTGTAGGAAGCCCTCGGATTGACTTTTGGAAGCTTCTGGTGGGTCTCCTTTGGGTCAACAGGCAGGTGAATGATGAGTGCTGAAGGCACAGTGGCAGAGGCCTCTGTTGCTCTGCCCATCGGCCCGGCCCTCAGAGTGTCCTCTCCAGACCCTGGGTTTCCCACCCGTCGTTCACGCCTGCCTCACCCCTAGGTCTCCTCACTGATGACCCCTGATGGCTGACTCCTCACTGGCCCATCGACCCCTGACGAATTGCCTGCCCTAACCCTACTCAGGACCCTTTAGACCCCATTTGACCTTCCAATGACCCCTGCTCCCTTGGTCACCCTGTACGGGAGTTTGGGGTGTGAGTGGGATTGGGCTGGATGTCCTCACTGAAGCAGTAAGAGGGTGGGTCTGCTTCCTGCACATCTCCTGGGATCTTCTGTGGCTGACCGGCTGAGTCACGTCCTCCACACCCCCTCCCGGCCCCCTCCTTGTAGCTCAGAGAGGGGCTGGCTCCCACCCTGGCCCTGCCTGCTTCCTTCAATTTCCCCATTGAGAGAAAGGGATCTGGTAGACCCGGGGTGGCCCAGGGGACAATCAGGTCCAGCCTGGATTATCCAGTGGGCCCTACAGCTTATGGGGTAGGATGGAACTCTTTCCTTCTAAGCATTTTTTAAAAAATCATAGTGCCGTGATCAACTCCTGAAAGTTGGATCCTTACATTCATCCATCCTTGTACATACATCTATCATACACCTAGACCAACAAGGTCCGCTTCTAAGACTGTCTCATTTAAGAACTTCTAAGGCTGACCTTTTGGAGAGCAAAAAAAACATCTTATTTTTCTCATGCTTGTTGCGTAGCACTCTTCCTGGCTTGTAGAAGGCATTCTTCAGTGTTTGTCGAATGAACAAATGGGGTTGGGAAAGAAGGAAAAGTAGACTTACAATGCCGTCAGAAGAAAAACTTAAAATGAATGTGTGAAGTTGAGTCACGGTAACGAAAGCGCATTTTATCGGGAAGATGTAGCCTGATTTCTCTGCTGATGTCACACTCTGTCATCAGATCACTTCCCCCTCTGCTGGATTCTGCTCAGCTCTGTCCGTACCCCTGGCTCTGATATCATGGAACACAGAACATTCACTTTTCCCGAGAGTAATCATTAGGACTGAATTCACGAATGTGACGTTTGTCTTTTATTTTTCAACTTGAATTCAAACCAATGTGAGTCCCCCATCGATAGACGAGCAGGAAGCCCCTGGCTTGCCTTTTGGGCACCTCCCTATTCTTGGATTGCCCAAGATCGCTTAGGGTTTATGCAGCCGGAAGTGAAAGTCAGCCAACTTGTGATGGATCCCGCCCTTGCGTGACTCTGAGAGCGAGGGCCTCTTTAAATTGTCACCCAAGGCACCTTGCTTGCCTCACATTCATCCCAACACTTGAAAAGCCAGGAGCCCTTCCCAGGTACAGTCTCCACTTATCTAAGGAGAGCATTTCCCTCCCTATGGCTGCAACTGGTCATAGATGGGTAGTGTCCTTAGTCCTTAGAAAGCCTCGCCTCTGTGGGCCTCTTGTTCTTGTGTTTGAATGTCAAGGCCCAAGGGAAAGGGAATAATTCGCAATAGATCTCTGTGTCTTCTCCATCCAGTGCTCTCCAGTATGAATAAGAGAAGGCTATTCTTTCCTGTTTAGGAATGTTCTGGATTAGACAGTGGTGATTGCTGTACAACCTTGTTGGGTATATGTGAAACCTCTGAATCGTATACTTTAAAAGGGTGAATTTTGTGGTATGTGAATTGTATTTCAATTAATTTTTTTTTTAATGTGAGTTATTTGCCTCCGCCACCTGCCGGTTGTGCTTGGCCAGCCCTGGGGACTTGGATTCTCTGGTTGCTGAGCTGTTCCTCCCCAAATCTGGACCCTGGGCAGAAGGCTCACTGCACAGAGAAGCCAGCCAGGGGGCCCCTGTGGGCCACAGGCCACTCTGTGGAAGGGTAGCATTATGTCCTGGAGCCTCCCAGGCAAAACAAGTGTGGGATGGAGCCAGTAGTCAGAGGCCACTAGGCTGCTAGGAGCTGGAAGCGAGAATGTTTTCTTCCCTAACTACAGAGAGAAAAGGGGGCATAGTCTCAAAGGAACAAGGAGACGAGTCCTGTGTTCTGAATTTAGTAGCTGAAAAAGATCATCAAAATGGTTTTTTATAATTGAGGTTCTTCTAGATCTATATCTGATTTTTAAAAATCTTAGTTCAGAATCATTTGGGTTTGTTATCGCCTTAAAACGGAGACTCTCGGATCCCCCACTGGCCCACAGCGCACAACCTTTCTCCCTGCCCTCTTCTGCAGGGGGTGAGGGTGGTGACAGGTCTCATTCTACAGCCGGTGGGATTCTGTTTAGTGTTCTCTAATCAGGAGAGGAGAGGACAGAAAGAAATCTGTAACGGAGGGATTACGTAAGTCTTCTAATGATAAATACTTTTAACTGGTAAGGCTTGGAGACTATCCTCAACACAGTGCCCTTCTTCAAACACTTGTGAACAGCATTTAATCGGTGTAAAAGTCTGGAATATTTCTATTTGAACGTCGAAACCCAACTCAGATCGGCTTAACGAAAAAGGAGTTTATTAACTGGTACAAAAGCAGTCAGAACTTCAGGCGTGAATTGATTTAGAGTGTCAAGAAAGATCATCAGACCCCTGTTTGTTTGTTTGTTTGTTTGTTTGTTTGTTCCTCTCTCCATTTCTTGACTGTGCCAAAGAAATGTGGAGTTGCAAAGATCTTGGTGCGACTCATTGACTCTGGCTGGGGCACGTACTCATCCCTGAACCAGTTCCCATGGCCGGGGGAATACGATGCTACAGTTGGCTGGGGCTGCATCATGTGTCCAGCTTGCAGTAACGATGGACACCCTCGCTCACCATGCAAATCGAGCATGGGCCATGGAGTAGCGCTCTAGAGAGAAGCTGTTGCATGTTTGCAACAAGGGGAAGACTGGGCGTCGGCCGGTAGGAACGAGATGCCCACAATAGCCAGAGCAGTGCATTATGCAGATTGAAAGCTCAGGCTGCTGTCTGGGATCAAATTCCAGCCCTGCTGTGACCAGCCACGTGACCTTCCCAAGGTCAGGGTTTTCACTGGGAAACCAGGGATAATACTAGGCCCTCCCTCCCAGGTGGTGAGGGTTAAATGAGATGTTCCATGCAGAACATTTAGCCCAGCGCCTGAACCCTCACTCAGCACCTTGTAAATGCTAACTACTGTATGCGTTGGTTTGTGTCCAGATGGAAAGACACTCAAGTCACCCCGGAAAGAGTTTTTAAAGATAAACCTCAAAAAAAGAAAAAAGTTTATTATTTTTTTAATGCAAGATCCAGGAATGAGTACATAGGTGGAGAAATACTAAGGAAAGCAGAGAAAGGATTATCAGGCGAGTCAGAGGAATGGCTGGTTAATTTTGAAGGAAGGAGGGCATGCGATACAGGGGAACACTAAGGTTCATTTTCTTTCTTTCTTTTCTTTCTTTCTTTCTTTCTTTCTTTCTTTCTTCTTTCTTTTTCTTTCTTTCTTTCTTTCTTTCTTTCTTCTTTCTCTCTCTCTCTCTCTCTCTCTCTCTCTCTCTCTCTCTCTCTCTCTCTCTCTCTCTCTCAACAGGCTGTTTTTCATCTGCGTTTCACCCATCCTGAGTCACTTGGGGGACAATATGCTGTGGTTTAGCACTGGTGAGGGGGAAGAAAGCCAAAAGGCACACCATGGGAAGTAGCAATTACTATTATTTTTTTTGCAGAAAGTTATTCCTGACAAAGAGAAGCCAGCACTAAAATGCCACCATTCTGATAATCCACACAAATGGTGACAGCCAGGGACATTTCTCATCATCGGCCATCCAATGGTAGCTGCATTGTGCAAGTTTTGAAACGTAGAAATTTTATCATTCAGCTTTAAGCATTTAAGTGTTTTAATATATTACTGCTTCTTAGATCAATGAGTTAATTAGAAATTTGTTTTTAATTTTCCAATTGGTTGCTCTAGAAATTTTACCATGCATATTGAACTAAGTAAGATGGAAGTTAATTAATATCTCTGCCTTCCTACTGAACAATAAAATAATCTTATTAATGCTGTAATATTAAATACCTCTTCCAAATGTTATTTTAATCATTATCGTTGTTCTATTTTATTTTCCCCTCAAATTAGATATATATTGTTTTGTTTCATAAAAATCTATGTTTAGATTTTTAAAAACCTGTTTAGATTTAGCCCTATTTACCTTTTCCCTTGTTTCATTCCTACCGCATTTCCAAATCTTCCTCTGAGATAATTATCATTTTGTCAGAAACCTTGCCTTTGGAATTCTCTTGCTGGTAAGTTCTCTCAGTTCTCATGCCTGAAACTGCATTTATTCTGCCCTGTCTGTGTGTTCATGTTTAGAGAGAGTTACTTGATTACAGCACATAGTCAGTATCACTTAACATTGAATGAATAATCTCCTGCCTATTACAATGATCTTGTTGAGATATAATTAACACATAATAGAGTGAACAATTGAAATCATGCACTTTGATAAGTGAAGCCGCACCAAAATCAAGATAATGAACACATCCATTATCTCCAGAAGGTTCCTCTCGCCCTTTGTAATTTCCCGTTCCAAACTTCCCCTCCACCCATGTCCCCAGACAACTGCTGATTTTTCTTTCGGTTGCTAGAGATTAGGTTGCAGTTTTAGAATTTTATATAAAGGTGCCCTTATTTGTCTGGCTTCTTTCATGCAGCGGAATTATCTTGAGATTCATTCATACTGTTTCATACGTCAATAGCATATTACTTTTTATCGGTGAGTAGTATTCTTTGGTAAAGCTATAGTACGACTTATTTATTCATTGGCAGATATTTAGCTTGTCTCCAGGTTTGGGCTAGTACAAAGAAAACTGCTATCGACATTCTTGTACAAGTCTTTGTCTGGACACATGCTTTTATTTCTCTCAGCTGAATCCCCGGGATAGCTGGATATTACGGTATATCTGTGTGTAACATTTTTTAACTTTTTTTTTTAAGAAACATCCAAACTGTTTTCTCAAATAGATGCAGTGTATGAGACTTCCAGTTGCTCTAAATCCTTGAGAACTCTTGGTATTGGCACTATTTTTCATTTTGACCATTCTAGTAGGTAAATGGAGGCATATCATTATGGTTTTAATTTGTATCTCTCTACACGTTATCTTTTCATGTGGATTTTTTGGGTTTTTTGTATCTCTTTTTTGGCGAAGTGTCCAAATATTTTGCCCATTTTTAAATTAAGTTGTTGGGTTGTTTATTTTCTGATTATTGTTTTGTTCTTTTTATATTCTGGATATAATTTTTGTTTATCAGATGACTTTTAAATATTCTCTCCTGTATGGCTTGTCTTTTCGTTTTCTTAGCAGTGCCATTCGAAAAGCCAAGTTTTTAATTTTGATTATGTCCAGTTTATGAGTTTGCTTCTCTATGGTTTGTCCTTTGATGTCCCATGTAAGAAATCTTTGCCTCATGCAAGGTCACAAAGATCTTTCTCCTATTTTTTTTCCCCCCTAAAATTTCTATAGTTTTAGGTTTGACATTTAGGTCTGTGATCCATTTTGAGTTAATTTTTTATGATGTGAATTACATATCCAAGTTTGTGTGTGTGTGTGTGTGTGTGTGTGTGTTTTGCATATGAATGTCCAATTTCTTTAGCACCGTTGTTTAAAAAGACTACACTTTCTCCAGTGAATTGCTTTGTATCTTCATTCAAAATCAGTTGTTTATACCTGTGTGTGTGTGTGTGTGTGTGTGTGTGTGTGTGTGTGTGTGAGTTTATTTCTAAATTCCCTGTTACGTGCCATTAATCATTCCACCAATACCACTCTTTCTGAAAATTAATATATCTGCCTTCCTACTGTCTTAAAGTCAGGTTAATAGTAGTACTCCAACCTTATTCTGCTTTCTCCAAGTTGTTGGCTAGTCTGGATTACTTGAATTTCCTTATAAGCCTGAAAATCAGCTTGTTAAATTCTACAAAAAAGGCCTGCTGAGATTTTGATTGAGATTGTGGCAAATCTCTAGATTGATTTTGGGAGAACTGACGTCTTAATAATATTAAGTCCTCCAAATAATGAACACATTATAGCTTTCCATTTATTTAAGTCTTCTTTAATTTCAGCAATTTTTGTGGCTTTCATAGGGTGTAGGTCACACATATCTTTTTTTCACCTGTATCTCTAAATATTTAATCTTTTTGACGCTATTATAAATGATGTTGATTTTTAAATTGTAATTTCAAATTGTTTATTACTAGCCTAAAGAAACACAATAGATTTTTGTATACTGATCTTGAACCCTGCATCCTTGCTAAATTTACTTATTAGTTCTAATAGTTTCTGTTGGATTTTCTACATAAAATAGCATATTTTTTTTTGTGAAAAAAAAGACAGTCTTACCTCTTCTTTTTCCATTTGGATGTCTTTTATTTCTTTTTATCATCTTCTTGCACTGGCTAGAGCCTCATGCACAATGCAAAATGAAAGTGCTGAAAACCAATGTCCTGTATTTTTCCTGATCTTAGGGAATAAACATTCAGTTTTTCTCAAGTATGATGCTGCCTGGAGGATTTTTGTAGACATTCTTTATGAGACTGAGGAATTCCCTTCTATTCCTAGCTTGCTAAGAATTTTTTTTTTTTAAATAAAATCAGGAGTAAATGTTGGATATTTTGTCAAATACTTTTTCCATATCGATTGAAAGGACCAAATAGTTTTTCTCTTTAGTTTTTACTATGGTGGGAGATAGTGATTAATATTGATTTTTAAATATTAAACCAACCTGTATTCTTAGGATTAAACCTGATTTTGTCATGATGCATTATCTTTTCTAAATACTGTTGGATTCAATATTTTAAAATCTTGTTTAGAATTTTTGCACCTATGCTGATGACATATATTGGACTGTGGTTTTCTTATCTTGTCATATCTTAGTCTGGTTTTGATATTAGGTAATGCTGGCCTCATAGGATGCATTAGAAAGTATTCTCTTCAATTTTCTGGAAGTATTTGTGTAGAATAAATATTATTTCTTCCTTAAATGTTTGGTAATATTTACCAACAAAGCCATCTGGAGCCTGGAGCTTTGTTTTGGAGATGACTTTTACCTGAAAATTCATTTTTAAAACAGTTTTAGGAGCATAATCTGTAGTGATGTCCCTTTCTTGTTTCTGATATTGGCCATTTATATCATCTCTTCCTAGGTAAGCAGAAGTTTTTAAATTTTATCAATATTTTCAAGGAGTCAGCTTTTGGTTTCACTGATTTTTCTATTGTTTTTCTTTTTTATTTCATCATTTTCCATAGTAATTTCTATTATTTTCTTTTCCTCTGCTTTTTGGGGATTAATTTGCTCTTTTGTTTTCTGGTTTCTTAAGGTAGAAGCTGAGGTCATTAATGTGAGAACTTCTTTCTTTTCTAATATTGGCTTTTGTGTTATAAATTTCCTTATAAGTATTGATTCAGTGGCCGCTCACAGATTTTGATACGTTTCCTTTCCACTTTCATTCAGTCTGAAATACTTCCTAATTTCTCTTTTGATTTTTTTCTTTGACCCCTTCAATTATTTAGAAGCATGTTATTTAGTTTCAAATATTTGTGGATTTTCCAGAGATCTTTCTGTTATTAATTTATAATTTGATTTCACTGTGGTCAGAGGACATACTTTATATAACTGGAATCCTTTAAGTTTATTTAGACTTGTTTTATGGTCCAAAACATGGTCTTTCTTGGTAAATGTTCCTTGTGCGCTTGAAAAGAATGTGTATTCTGCTGTTGTTGGGTGGAGTGCTGTATCAGTGCCAATTAGGTCAAGTGGTTAATAGTGCTGTTCAAGTCTTCATATTCTTGCTGATTTTCTATCTACTTATTCTGTCAGCTCTTGAGAGGAAGGTATTGAAACCTTTCATAAACCATAATAATGGATTCATCCATTTCTCCTCTAATTCAATCCTATCAGTTTTGCTTCATGTGTTTTGAAACTTAGAGTTGTTATGGCTTGATGAATTGACCTCTTTATTGTGGTACAATGCGCTTTCTTTTGATTAGGGATAACTCTTTCTTATTTTCATGCTTTCTCTTTTTTATTCTTCTACTTGAATTTATTTTTATCTTTATACATAAAATGCATTTCCCATAGGCAGGTGTCGTTTTTTTGTTTTTTCTTATTTTTAAATCCAATATGAAAATCCCTGCCTTTTAATCGAAGGTGTTTAGAACATTTACATTTAATGTGATTAGGTTTAAGTCTACCATCTTGATATTTGTTTTCTATTTTTCCTATCTCTTCTTTGTCCCCCGTCTTTTTTTTTTCTGCCTTTTTTGGGGGATCAAGTTTTTTTTATGATTCTATTTCATCTTCTTTGTTGAGTTATTAACCATAGCTGTTTTGTGATTTTAATGGTTGCTTTAGAGTTTATATTATACATCTATTACTTATCACAATCTACCCTTACATGATATTATGCTACTTTACATATAGTATGAAAACCTTACATACTATGCTTCCTTTTCTCCCCTCACGGTCCATGTGCTGTTGTTGTATGTTTTACTTACGTATGAGTTTTGGCACTCTACATTGTTTGCTTAAAGACTAAATTATCATTTAAAGACATCATTTATATGTAGCCATTTAGTTGCCTACTCTGTGCTCATCATCCCTTTGTAGATCTAGACTTCCGTCTCGTATAATTTTCCTTCCGCTTGAAGGGCGTTTTCTTAAACGTGTCTTGGTCTGCATTTCTTTACCGGTGAAGAATTCTTTCAGCTTTTGCATGTCTGAAGAAGTCTTTATTTTGCCTTTGGATCTGAAAGATGTTTACTGGATATACAATTCTAGGCTGTTTCCTTTGAGTACTTTAAGATGTTGGTCCATCATCTTTTCGTATAAATTGTTTGCCCATTGTTTATAAAAGCAACTCTGATGCCGTTCTATTTTTGAACTTCTGCATATAATATGTCTTTTTCTCTGCTACTTTTTAATATTCTCCTTTACTGGTTTGAGTAAGTTGATTATGATATGCTTTGGTGTAGTTTTCTTCGGGTTTATTGAGCTTCATGGATCTTTGGATTTATAGTCTTTATTAAATTTGGAAAGTTTGCGGACCTTGTGTCTTAAAATATTTGTTTCTGTCCCCATCACTCCTTCGGGTATTTCAATTACATATATGTTACGCCACTTGAAATTGTCCCCCAGCTAACTGATGCACTTTTTACTTCTAAGTTATTTTTTTCCTCTCCATGCCCCATTTTTGATCATTTCATTTGCTGTCTTCACATGCACTAATGTTTCTTTCTGTAATATCTAATATACCTTTAACCCCATTCAGTGTATTTTTCATCGCGGACACTGTAGATTTCATTCTATAAGTTTTTTATGCCTTTTTATATCTTTGTGCCTTTAATTTAAAGAAATTATATTTCTAATGCCTTTACTTAATTTTTTGAACCTCTGGAAGAATACAATTATAATAACCATTTTAATGTGCTGATCTGCTAATTCTGACATTTGTGTCAGTTCTGGGTCCATTTTGATTGAGTTTTCTCTTCATTATGTATTATGTACTGTATTTCCTCTTTTGAATGCCTAGTAATTTTTATTGGATACCGCATATTATAAATTTTATATTCTTGGCTGTTATATGTTTTTATATTTCTGTAAATGTCCTTGAGATTTTCTTTTTTTGGAGTATAGTTTAATTACTTAGAAACAGCTTGACCATTATTCCTTTGAATATCCTCTTTTGGCTTTTTAGCTCTATTTTTACCTTTTTTTTTTTTGAAACATGCATCTTTATCACGTGTATCTTCAATTAAGATACAAAAGTCCATATCAAAAATAAATGCCTTATAACAGTCACTTCAATTAACTCCCTTCTATCCTGTAAATTACTATTTTAATATATTTTGTTTCTATTATATATATAATGTCATCACATATTATTTTACTTGCACTGTTAGTTGTCTTCTTCAAAAAATTAAGCAAAGAGAAAAATGGACTTTTATATTTATCTGCATATTTATTTTTTCTAGAACTTTCTATTCTTATAGATCTAACTTTTTATCTATCATTTCTCTTCAGCCCACAGTATTTTTTTTAATAATTTATTTTTTGCCATGTGCATATGTGGGCTACAAAGTCTCTCGCTTAGCATGTCATTATTTTGCCTTCTGGTTTGAGGGGTATTTTCTCAGGATATAGAATTCCAGGTTGATAATTTTTCCACCCCAGTACTCTAAGATGTTGTTCAATTTTCATAATACTTGCATTATTTATGGTGACAAATCAATTATCATTCTTATTCTCTTCAATATAATATGTTTATTTTCCTCTGGCTCTTTTTAAGATCTTTATCTTTGTTTTTCAGGAGTTTTACCATGATATGCCTGCTTTCTCTCTCTCTCTCTCTTATCTGAGACTAGTTGAGCTTCTTGGATCTGTGTTAGTGTTTTTAATCAAATTTGGTGAAGTTTGGGCCAAAAATTCTTCAAATATTTCTTAGGCCCCATTTTATCTCTCCTCTCCTTCTGAGACCTGAATTTCACATATGTCAGACAGTTTTATAGTGTTTCACATTATTAAACATCTTTATTACTGATATTTTGTTTATTTTTATTATATCCTTTTTCCCCCTTTGCCTCAGTTTGGATAACTTCAATTTACCTGTGTTCACATTCACCGATCTTTCATTCTGCATTGACCAATCTTTTAAGTTCATCTAATTAATTTTTGATTTCATATATTTTATTTCCAGAATTTTTAAATTTTTTTTTAGAGTTTATAATTATCTGGAGAAATACTGAATTTCTTCTCCTTCTTTACCTCTAAAATTTTAAACATTGATTATGGTTCTGAAGTTCTTATCTGCCAGTTCCGATAGCTGTATCCTTTGTGGGTCTGTTTGTATTGATTGTGTTTTCTCTTGGTTATAATAATTCCCCTATCCTCCGCTTCTTCAGATGTCTCATAATTTTTTTTATTGTATTCCAGATGTTATGTACAAAGAGTAATGAAGACTGAAGTGTGCTGTTCTTTATTTCTCAAAGTGAAATCCCTTTCTTACGATTGGCAATTAAAGTGAATGTCTAAACAATTATCTGCGGAATATGTGGAGCTCATATTATTGTAGGAATTCTTTGAGGTCTTGATTTAAAAGTTTATTCCTCCGAGGAATCTTCTATTAACCAACTGGGATACCAAAGGGAGACCACAATAAACTAAATTTTTGTTTTGGGGCTTTCAGGTTATGAGGGCCATGTGAATTAGTCCTCAAAGCCATATAGGCATATGGTTAAAAACCTCACGGGAACGTTTCCTTTTTTGCTAATATATTCAAAGCCAAGGGTGTCACAGGCAAAGACACCAACTGTCTCTCTGTGGGTGTCTTTTTCAGAACTCTCAGGTTTATGCAGAGGGCGGCTGCTCTGACTCCCCACTGTGAAGGCTTTGGATTTTGACTTCTATCTTCAGGTGTAGCCAGTAAAATCCCAGCTCTAGGTCCCAACAGATCCACCCATAGCCAGCCCACAGGGATAACGCTGGCTCAGCCCTTATCTCTCTGGAGTAAGGTTTCTTGTGGTCTCCATCCTCTGAGGTCTGCTTATGTGTCCCTACCAGCTTCTTCATGCCTCTAAAGGAGTTTTTACTGTTTTATCTAGCATTTTAGTGGCTTGTACTGAAATGGCTTCTCTGTATGTTTAATCCTCCAGGAGTGGGAGGCTGCTATTTCTTTAGCTCTGTCAATAGCTTTGCAGGCCTGGGAGTCACCTACTCAGATTTACGAGACTTTGCAACTCTGCTCTGATTCATTATGTATTGATCTCAAAATTCAACCTCAGAGGGCAGATTTATTGCTTCGTTTTTAAAAGTTCTTGAGGGCTTTGCAGCAAAAGTGCACATACTGCCAATAGTTCTCATCTCGTCTCGATATCCCTCATGAACAGCTGGGCTGTGCCTCCGGGAGCCTGGGACCAGTGGACAGGAAAGGGCCATGCTTGTCGAAACTGATGTCGAGGCCCCTAAGCCTAGAAACAGACTTTAGCATTTCCTTTCGGCCCCATCCCTTCCAGCCTCCCAAGCAGAAATTAGGGACTGCCTCTGCCTTCGCCACCCACCCACAGCCTTTAGGCTGCCTCTTCTGCTGTGGTTTATTTTAGTTTTCCAGCCAGAAGCTGGAAGTGCTTGAGGAGCAAGGCGGTGAAGAGGTTTTTTTGGAGTGGATGGTATAGAATTCAGCTTTGCGTCCTCACGTGCAGGTGTCCATCGGCTGTGTCCAGCAAACCAACCGCGAACAACCCCCCAGGGAACAATTTCTCACTCTCACGCTGCACTTTATCCTTAACGAGTCATGTCCATGCCCAGGGGTCTCCTTTGGTTCTCACGACAACTCACTTTTAGCAAGAGGAGAGGCGGGGAAGGTCCAGTGGGTCCGTTTTGGAGTGGCCTTGAACATTATCCTGGAGCTGAACCTCATTCCGCATTCGGCCGGTTTTCCTCACCCAGATCACTGCAGGGCCTCACCGCGTGTCTCGCTGCCTCTGGGTCTGCCCTCTCCCGTCTGTCCACCACACTGAGTAGGCAATCTAAAAGGCAAGTCTCCCTTTGCCACTCTCCTGCTCCTCGGGGGCTCCCCAGTGCCTGCAGGACAAAGCTACCGGTCTCTCGAGGTCTGGCTGCTTTCCATTCCTTCAGCCTCCTCCGACCTTTCTCCCCAGCCGCACTGAACAGTCTTCGGTTCCTGCCCTGCATTCGCTCTCTCAGGCACAAGTGCACGATGCGCCTTTTGTCTTGGGACAGTTTGCCCCGTCCCTACAATGCACGTGCGCACGCATGCACACCCACGTGTGTCCCTCTGCGCATTCATCAGGTCACAGCTGCAGAATCACCTCCTCTCTGATTCCTCCGTCGGGGTGAGGTGCGCTTCCTCTGGGCTCGGGGACCCCTAAGCATCCTTGCATCCCTGTGCTGGCGAAGCCCCATCGCCCGCCCGCTTCCTCACTGAAAGCAAAGCCGTGGCAGGGGAGGGACCTTGTCCGTCAGCTCTGTGACGCGTCTCTAGCCCCGAGCATCGTGTCTCCACACAGTAAGCTTCAGCGAAGATTTGTCACATTGAATAGGACCCAGGAAACTATAGCTTGCTCGTTTGGCCATATTTTCTGCCAGTTGTTTAAGGGTGAGTTCCCAAGTATTTTGTCCCTCTTGTAACTTAGCTCTGGGTTTGGCCCTGTGGGGCGCTTGGCGGGGGGGGGGGGCGGGGTGCTAAAGTACAATATTCATGATGTTAACATTTATTGAGGGCTTTACATGCGCTGGCTGTCACATGGAGTCCTCAGCACAGCCCCCTTCACTGGCTACTTCTATTGTCACCTCTGTTTTGCGCAGTTCAGAAAACTCAGGCAGAGGGAAGTGAAGCTATTTGTCCAAAGTCACAGAGTTCAAAGGGAGCTCTGGGGTTCAGTCCAGGGGTGTGATGCCAGAGACTCGCCCCTCTGACAATGACGCCGCGGTGACACTGATCTGCTGGGGCTTCCAGGCTGCTTTTTGAGAAAGTGGAGATGCTGACGCCGAACCCCAGATGCTGGGGGCCCAGAGGAGGGAAGAGGCAAGCGTGACCCACTGCAGTCTCAGAAACCCTGGGAAGATGGCAAGCGCTGGGGTGGGAGGGAATGGGTAATGCATGGGCTGGGCTCCAGGGGACCCTGGTGACCCCGGATTCCAAAAGGGGGGATGGGAGCCCCTTCCTCCAATGTCCCTGGGACCTCAGAGCAGGAGATGACGCCCAAGCCCGGCTGGAGCTCAGGGCCAGAGAACGTTGGGAGCCAGGGCGGAAAAGAGCAGGGCTAAATGTCAGAGTTTAGGGCCCCAGCCAGGCCTGGCGGCTCTACGCTCGTGCCCTGCCCTGGGAGGAAGGCCGGGAGAGAGTTCACGGGAGACCTCGGAAGAGCTTCTGAAAAGGGCCCCCAAGCCAGCAAGCAGGGGGAAGCAGCGTGGTGGCGGCCAGGTCGGGGTGGGGCAGCTGGGCCACCCGGACACCTCTGACAGGCAATTTCCAATTTCCTATGGAATGAAACTGTAAAAACAGAGAGTCCGTCACTGTCTGCTGCCTCCCCGGGAGAGGAGAAAGTTACTGCAGCCGGCTCAGAAAGACTCAACCGTCCTTTCCCAAACAAAACAGCAACCAAGGCAGCTGGTGTGTGGAGGACAGTTTTAGAACCCTGAGCTGCAAGTCGGGACACTTGCATCTCCCATTTCTACCTGCTGGGGTGGCCTTGGGCGAGTCCCTTCCTCTCTCTGGGCCTCAGTTTCCTCGTCTGGGAAAGGAGGTGCTGGGCGTGGTGATGCTGGGGGCCCTTTCCAGCTCTGAGATGCTAGCACTCTGTAATAAAGTTGGGTGTGGGAAAATATGAGGTCTAGGGGGACCAGGGGAAGGGGCTGGAACCGTCCCGGGTTGGAACTGTTAAAGGAAGCTCTGTTCAGCCCCAGCCCCAGCCCCAAGGCTCCCAAATCCAGCAGCAGAACTGGGATCCACCCAACCAAAATCAGCGAGGGGAAGCCAAAAACATGAGTAAGGAGAGGTCGGGCCATAAACATGTCATCTGCACAAACATCCAGCCCCCTCTGGGGTCCCATTGGCCCTGCTGGGGGAGGAGACTGCTGCTGGGCCCCTCAGCCACAACCCCGAGCTTACTCGCTTGGCCCGGGGTTTCAGGGTGGAGGCCTGGCTGCGTAGAAGGCAAACCTGGCTGTGGACGTGCCCCGAGGAGCCGTCAGGAAGGGCCGGGCGAGGCAAGGGCCCCACCGAGGCCAGGCAGCTGGGGGGTGGCTCTCCGCTGAAGGGAGGCCCTCCATCCTGATCACGCAGGGCTTTCTGGGAGGGTCTCCATTTCAGGTCTGCTGAGGCGCCTGCTTCTCCAGCCCTGACGGCTCCGCCAAGTTCAAGAAAACCCACAGCCTTGGGGAGGGACCTCGCTTCCTGGCTCTCCACAGGCATTCGAACTCCACATCCCCCAGAACACAACTCTTGGTTTTCTCCACACCGTCTCCTTCCACAGGGTTCCCAGCTCAGAGATGACACCACCGCCCAGCCGCCGAGGCCGGTGTCCCAGAAATGGTCCTTGGCCCTCTTCACCCACATCCAAGAGATACCTACGTCTTGACAATCCAAGCCTCGGTGCGGCCTGCCCTGGCCCGTTCCTCTCTCTCAGTCTTTCTTTCTCTCTTTCTGGACCGCAAGTACACACAGTCCGATTAATCATAATCTAGTTTTCCCATGGCCCACTTTTTTGAAAATTGTCATTTTTAACAGTGACAGCGGAGGCTCGGCCTTTGACAATAACCTGCATCCTAAACGTGTCATTGCCGGTCACGTCTCTTTGCCTCCGGCCGTCCGAGGAGTCGCATCGTGTGCTTATTGCCCTGTTGCTTCCTTTTCAGTAAACTTTTTTTTTCATCTACTGGACTCCTAAGGTCTAATTTTAAACTTTATAAAAAGATGTCCTTCTGCATGCAATCTTTTACTTTTTTTCACCAAATATTATGTTGTCAAACAAACGTGGCGGTACGTATTCTTCGTGCCTCCACATTTCTCTTGCAAAGGAAGCATCAGGAGATGGCGTCTCCTTCCCTAGCTCTTAAAAAGAGGTTGGCCTTGAAATTATTTTGACCGATACGATGTGGCAGACGTGGCATTGTGCCCTTTCTGAACGTAAGCATGAAGAAGCTTCGCGTTCTTTCTCATGCTCTTAGAAACTTCTTTAGCCATGCAAACAACTCTGGCCTAGTTTTTGGGTGATGACACACATCTGGCCCAAATGCCACCATCACCCCAGCTGACAGCCAATCGAATCTTGAAAGTGGAACCACCTAGCTGAGTCTCTGCTACATGGACTCAAGAGGAAACCTCATTAAGACCAGAAGAACTGCCCAGCTGAGCCCAGCCCCAAATGCCTGCCCACTGAATTGTAAATAAGTAATGGTTGTTTAGGCCACTAAGTTCGGAGAAGTTTGTTACACAGTGATCATCAGTTGATACACCAACATTCAGCCCTATGGCTGCATGTGTCTCTGCTCCTCTCATGTTTACTGCTGTATAATACTCCACTGTGTGTGTATAACTTTGCTTATCCATTCACTCACCTGTTGATAGGCATTTATGTTCCTGTTATTATGAAAATGCCTCCATGAACTTTTTTGCACACGTTTGCTATTCAAATGTGTATAAGAGATTATTTCTCCTTTCTAGACTCACAGCTACTCAGAAACTTGGGTCCATTCTCTTTATTGAACCAGAAGAAACTATCAAAAATGAACAACAGATCAGGACGTTCCCTGCTCAAAATCCTTCCATGGCTCCGCCCTGCCCTCGGCTTAGCATCCAATGCTTTTATCTGATATTGAAGGCCCTCCGTGATTGGTCTGTTATCTCCTATCTGCCAATAAGATCGGCTACTAAATAGCCATGAGACCTTGGAGACAAATCACTTCACCTCTCTTGTGCCTCAGTTTTCTCTTCTGAAAAATGGGGCTAATAACAAGACTGAATCATAAAGTTATTGGGGGAAGGATTAAACGAATTAACACATACAAAGCTTTGCACCAGTGCAAAGCACTCCACAACTATTTGCTATTATTATTGTTATTGTTATAAATGTAGCCAGTGGTAAAGCTGATGGTGCCGAAGGTACATGTGGGTCCCTCTGCCCAGAAAGCCTACTCTTTCCTTGTCTACCTGGTCAGCTCGCCTGTCCAGACCTCGCCAGGGTGTCACTCATTCCCACGCTTTTCCTGCTTAGCCCCGCCTCCCAGCAGAATTGACCTCACCCTCCTCTGGGTCACACTGGCCCCCGCACACACCTGTCATTGCTCATGCCTCTTTCCTGGGCCTCTCTGAGCTCAGGGACTATGTCCCACTCATCTCTGTATCCCGGAGCTCAGCCCAGAGGAGATTCAGGGTCAGTGGATGGTGAACGAATACATGAACAAATGAAGTACGGACCGTGTTTCCCCTGTGCAATCATTCATTCATTCGTCATCTGTCCAACCACCATTTCCTGAGTCCAGCTCTGTGCCGGGTGCTGACACGGAGTTGGATGGGAGAGACAGACCCCGCACAGGTGAGCACAGCTTGGTCTGGTCCGGGCTGGGACACGCAAGTCCCCTACACAGAACAAGCGGAGCGAGGGGCCGGCCCCCAAGGAGCCCACCGACCGCGGAGGGGCACGAGGCCAGCCTGAGGCTGAGATGCAGCAGCCCGAGCGTCTGGAGCCGGGAGGATTCTGAGCAGGCACAGGGGGGCCGTTCAGAGAGCAGAGATGTGTAAGGACATCGGCGGTCCTGGCGAAAGCCGCCAGGAGCACGGGAACCATCTTGTTCGCCCTCACCGCCCCCGGCCCCGCCGGGGTCTGCCACCGAGGCGGTGGTCAACATAAATATTTGCTGAGTGTGTGATAAATGAGGAGAGGGAACCTAAAGAATCAGGAACCGCATTCCAGTCCGCGCTGCCACACACAGTGACCGTGGCGGGGACTCGGCCCCTCTCTGGCCTCAGATATTTTCCAACATCCTCTCCAGCTCCCAGCCCTGTGATGATACAGACGTGGAGGCTGCACGCTCAGGGCGCTTCTTGACTGGGGTACGTGTGTCTGTGTGACTGTGTGCGTGTGTGTATCTGCGTGTGACTGTACGTCTGTGTGTGTCTGTGTGACTGTGTGACTGTGTGTGTGTGCGACTATGTGTGTGTGTGTATCTGTGTGACTATACGTCTGTGTGTGTCTGTGTGACTGTGTGTGTGACTGTGTGACTGTGTGTGTGTGTGACTGTGTGTATCTGTGTGTGTGTGTGTCTGTGTGTGTGCAGGTGTGTGCGTGACCTTGTGTGTCTGTTTGTAGTGTGCCTGTGTGTGTGAGTGTGTGTGCGTGCATACACATGCAGTGCTTCCTAGAGCAGGGTTAGAAAGGGTGACAATGACCACGATCGCCATCCGTTTGGAAGCACTTTTTCTGCGCGGGGCACAGAATGTGACATTCCAAGTGCTTCGTGTGCACGATCCCATTTGACCCCTACACGGCCTGCATGGGACGGGTGAGGTTATTGTCCCCGTTTGACAGATCAGGAAACAGAGACTGCCGAGGTGGAGCAAATGGCCCCTCAGCGTAAGTGGCAGGTGTGGGGCGCCCACGCAGGTCTGCCCTGGGCTCCTGGTGCACTTCTTTCTGCCACTGAGGGCAGCTTTCGATTAAGGAATCTGGCTGAGAACTTGGAGGTGACAGAGGCCAAGGTTAGGGGTTGCGGGAGGGTGTTCAGCCTCACCGCCTCTCCAAGGCCCTGCCGACGGAGCCAAGCCCCCCGTGCAGAAGGTCTGCCCTGGGCTCTCCAGGGCTGCGTGGCGGTTTTCAGTTTCCCCTTTGCTTAAGCAAAGGGCTTCCCGTGGTGTTCTGGACTGTTCTTTTTTGGCTGGGCTACGCGAGGGCAGAGGTCAGTGGAGGCCCTGCCTTTGGCTCACCCTCAGGGAGGTGGATTCCCAGCCAGTCCGAGAGAGCCTGCAATGGCCTCTCGCACTCAGGCGGGGGTCCTGGGGTATCGCAGCCCCCCCAGGCCTCGCGGACCGCAGGGCAGCCCGGAGGAGACCAGCTCAGCCCTGGAAATCCAGCCACACGGAAGGCCTCAAGAGAGAAAGAGAGAAAGAAAGGAGAGAGAAATTGGCCAGACTAGGGGCCTGGTCTGTTGAGTCGAATTTCCTGCCCCGCTCGTCCTGATGATGCCTGAAGCAGGGGCCATCGGGGGCTGTTCTTACAAATGGACTTAGCGGATAGATCATGGTCTCCTCTGCAGCTGCAGGCTCCCCATTCCAAGGCCCCAACTCAACAGGTCTGATGGAAGGTCTTGGATGCTGATCCCAAATGGAGTCACCCCGGCGGGGAGGGCCTTCCTGGGCCCCCGGGGAAAGATCTGGAAGGTGGGGACCTGAGCGCCTCAGCTGAAGCTGCTGCCCTCCCAGGGAAGGCAGGGGAAGGTCAGGGGCAGCAGCGGCCACCCTGGCCGGTCTGCGGCCTCAGGGAGAGCATCTTGGCTCCTCCGGGACCGTCCCTGGGAGTGACTCGAACCCCGGGGACTCGGGCCAGAAGCGGCCTCCAGCGTGCTGTCTGTGCACGCCCCTGGCCCTCCGGCGAGGTGTGGGGGTGGGCGGGGGGAAAGGCTTGCTCATCCAAGGCCTTCGGAAACATCCAGACACACTTTCCTCCAGGCCTGCCGAGGTTCCTTTCCAAGTATTTCACTTTCCATTTCTTCTCCAGATCTGGTAACAGGGTGTTCCTGCCCTCTTCCCCTCGCTGACCTTTCCGCCTGGGCCCTGCCCCTTCTGTGTTTCATCAAGCAGACACGCTCACGGAATCCAGGCCAACTCTGCGCTCAGCCCCGCGGAAGGCGCAGATGTGGGCGACGGGCCCTCCTGGGCCTGCGGCAGCCTCCCACCCAGCCCGAGGGGCGGCTGCACAGAGCGAGGGGGCTTGTGGGCTTCGAGGTCGGGCCTCCTGACCGCCAAGGCCAGCTCTGACATCCCCCAGCCCGCCACGGGACCCTGGGGAAGTGTCGCGAGCTCTCCGAGCCTCAGTGTTCTCATCTGTGAAACGGGGCTTGTCCTCTCTGCCACGGGGTGTCCTGAGCGTGGAACAAGATGATGAAACTCTGGACGGGCACATGCAGGCCCGGGTTCGTAAATGGTACTCGATGGCGCTTTAACTTCCGGGACAAGTGCCCGGCTAGAAATGTCCCTCCCGGGGGACAACCCCCTACGTGTCTTTCTAGCCATACGGGAAGAAGCCGAGGCGGTAGAGTTGGACAAAATTGAGTTTGCACTCTGTTCCAATCCACGCCACCTCTCTGAGACCCAGTCATAAAGAAAAGGTAATGCAAAATGTCACTTCCGGAAGGGGCGGAGGGCAGGGCGCAGCGACACGATGCAAACTTTTGGCTCGACGCGGCGTTCGAGGGACAGTGGCAATGATCGCGATTCTTCTGTGGGGTCCGGGTGGTGACATAGTCCCCAGCTCCTCGCCCTGGGATGGCCTGGGAAGTTCTTGGCGGGAAAGCTCGTCATTTCTCTGTCCGAGAAGAAGGCGCCATACCTGTCACACTCGCCCGGCTCCCTTCCCCTCCGCTCACCGCTGCCTTCTTTCTTTTTGCTGCATGAGTTTTGCAGAGACATAGAAAGCAGGAAATGAAAAAAAAAAAAAAAAAAAAAAAAGGGAGAGGCCTGAAGCCAGAAGTGGGCGTCGGGCAAGAGGCTCTAGAGCTGTGGACAGTTGCAGCCTGAAGACCACGTGGGATGAGGAGCGTCCAGGCCGAGCCTGGGCCTCCTTTGAAGTGTTGACAACACATAAAATTAAAAGCATCAGAATGCGAATTAGCACGTTGTTTTTTCCACTTTGATAGCCGCTACAAAGCATTTCATACCGATGAATCAATACAAACGTCTCTTTACAAGGACATCGGGAACCAAAAAAAAAAAAAAAATTTTTTTTTTTTTCCCCTTAAGAGAAACCAACAGCACTCACAAAATGATTAGCGCTCTGGCCTGAATAATAGCTCAGGGTAACAGGGAGCTGGGTCTGTCTCTCTTTTGAACAGTGGCCTTGGAGGTTTACTCACGTCCGCTTGCTGGGGTCGCATGATCCAGCCCCCAGGTGAATGTTGGGTCTGCTGATTAATCAGCGCCATGAGACGAGACAACCCAGTCACCATGGCACTGCTACCGGCTCCTGACTACACGTATGTTTGCACGTGTGCACATGTGTAAGACTATATGCATGTACTGCATGTCTCTCTCTGTATATATATATGCACGTAGATGTGTGTGTGTGTGTGTGTGTGTGTAGATGTATTTTGTGGTTTGGGAAAATAAAGCCTGCAAATCAGGAATAATTTATAACTCGTTATAACTCAATTATTGGCTTTATGTTGCAGCAGATGGACTTTTGCATGAAATATTTTCCCTGAGTTGCTATAGAGACATGCCAACATCTTTCTGCTGAAGCGAATCCCTGCAGGCCTGTTTGTTGTTGCGCCCGGGGCTCGCAGGCTGAATCACTTGCAGCCCTGCGGAGGCTGATTAAAGAGCCCGGGGGCCCTGGGAGTCTCGGGGCCTCTCGGCTACTGCCACCAGGGATGGGCTGCGAAAGTCGTTAGGCCTGGATTGGGGGTGGGGGCTGAGCCGCCGGCTGGAGGAGGTTGCCCACGTGAACCAGAGAGCTGCAGGGGAGAGGGCTACTGTGTGTGTACAGTGGTGGCGGTGGCGGGGGTGGGGGAGTAACTTGGGCCATCAAGGACCTACTACGTGCTACCCGTGGTCCTAGGAACGTGTCCGTCTCTTACTTTGTCCAGCCTCTGCAGCAACCCGGTGAGATGCGTCTCGTTGGTCCCGTTTTTCAGCTGCGGAAAAACGAGGCGCAGAGGAGTTCGGCCATCCGCTCCAGGGCCCACTGTAGCATTCAAACCCAGGACTTTCCGACTCTGTCATCGGACTTAGGGTCATCCCCACATGACGGCGCGGTGGGATAGATGGGGTGCGTTTGGAACTCAGGATCTCGGGGGAACTGAAAAAGCAGCCTCGCCCAAGTCAGCCCTCTGCCAGTTCCGCCGGCGGTCGGAGGGGCCGCAGACAAAACCTTCAGCCTCCATCACGCAACTCACAGCCCATTTGGGCAGACACACTCAGGGCTGTCTGACCAGCAACGTAAACATGGCCAAGCACGAGATGCTGTGGGTCCCGACTCCTGAGCCAGAGGCCCTGTGTGAAAGCCTCTGTCCCGCCCCTCCCCCGCTTCCCTTCTCAGGCAAAGACACAGACCGAGCGACATTTCCTGAGCGAAGGGTGCACAAGGAGGGTGGCCTGGAGTGATGACAAGGGTGCGGCCTTTCAAGTCAGACAGACCCAAGTTAGAATCTTGAATCCGCCCTTGTCCAGAGGTGTGACTTTGGGCAGCTCACTCTCCTCTGGGAGCTCCCATCTTCCCTGTCTGTAAAATGAGACCCACAGTTACCGACTAGGCAGGGTTAGACACAGCTATCCCACTAGAATGGAGCCCCCTCGGACAGGGCCTGGCACACAGTAGGCCTTACTAAACAAATGATGAATAAATGAATACATTTTAAATGTATCTGGAATATCACAGATACTCATCAATTGCCAAAATTATTTTAATCTGGCATTTCTTAGACTTCCAGCACCCATTTCTTCCTTCATAGTCTTAACCCCTCTCCTTGGGCAGAGTTTTGAGGACGATCCCGAGTCCCCAAGTCCCCAGCCTCTTCCAACCCCGTAGAGAGAGGATTTTGGAAAACACAAACAATCCAACATGTTAACAAATATCTCATCCATGGAGATCTCTTCCTATGAGAGAACCTTAGTCAGGACTTATTAGATTACAAGGGCAAAAACCTAACTCAAACTGTCTTAAGTCAATAAAGGAGCTTATTCGAAGGAGTGCTACAGCTTCAGGCAAGGCTGGATCCAGATGCCCAGCCGTTTCTTGAGTTCTCTGTCTTCCAGCTTGGCTTCACCTTCAGGCATGCTCTGCACCGGAATGGCAAGGTGGCTGCTCAACTCCAGGGCTAATTCTCACCAGTGCAGCCTCGTAGCGGAAAGAGGACTCCTCCTCCCCAGGGTTCAAATACAAGTCCTAGGCCCGAGTTTTGCTGAGGCCTTGAATCACGTGCCGTGTCTGATCACGTAGCCGTTCTGTCATCCTGGAGATGGCGATGCCTTTGTCTAAGTCAACATGGCCGGAGAGTGGGTGAGAAGAGCGAGCTTCTCTAAGGGTAAAGCAGATGGTCCTGCCGGAAGAAGAGAGAGATGCTGGACAGGCCGACCCCGCCGGTATCTGTCACGGAGAGGGAAATGACCGAAACCTTAGCCGCGTGGCAATCCCGAAGGGTCGCTATGATTTTTCTCATTTTACGGACGCATGAAGCCCAGAGTCTGGGGACCTTGCCCAAGGCCACGTCGTGCGTCAGTGGTAAACTTAGGGTGGGAACCCCCAAGTCTGTGTTCTCGCCGGGGCTTTCTAGGAAGAGTGAGCCTTGCCCTGGGTCCAGAACGAGCGTTTGGAGGTGGGAGGCGCAGATGGCCGCAGAATGCAGCGGCCGCCAGGAAAAGCTTCTGGGCCCATCAGGGCTGCTTGTGGTTCTTGCTCTCATTTGTGCCAAGTAGCACAAGTCTGGAGACAAGCAGGTGCTTGCCTTTCTTCATCTTTCCAAAACCCCGAAGCGCCTTGTGTTCAAGGGTTTTATGTGTGTCGATTGAACCGAAGGTTGTACGCGAATCTCGTCAGCAGTTTATAATTTGGTTTGGTTATCTCAAGGCAGAAGTCATTTGACCTTGGCATTATTAAGAGTCTTATTTTTAAACACTGTCCTTCGCGGGCTCCTCGGTGGCTCTCTTACTTGGAGAAGGTGCCTACATCCCACACAGACCGCGCAGAGCTGGGATCTTCCCAGGAAAGCTGTGGCTGGGGACACCTCGAGCCAGTCCCAAATGCCTATGCCAGTGCCACTGTCCCCGCCCCTCCCGATCCTACCCCGGCCTTTGCAGGCGGCCCTCACGGCGTCACACCTGTGCTTTTCCCTTGTCCATCCGGGGCCCCACGTGTCCACACTGCCCCCAAACACACGTCGCCTCTCTGGACTAGGTCATCTGTACGCGGAATTTCACCAGCCATCAAATTCTTCTGTAGAATCTTGTCCCTGAAGAATCATCTCCAGAGAAAGTCTGTAAGGGGATTTGTCAACTGCAAAGAAATAGAGACGGTAGACATTAGAGAATTAAAGAGAGTCTTCCCATGTTATCCTCTGTCTCGCCCTCGCCAGTCTCTTGATCCCTTCCTCACTGAAAGTTGGTGTATACATATGTATACATATGTACATACATACTTATATACATATCTACACACACACATATTTTAAAAATTTATTTTATACATTATCAATTATAGATACATAAAAATATACCAAGTACGTATAACTATGTGTATATTTATATGTCAACATATATCAAATATACATATACCTATATATATATCCACCAATATATATATTTAACATATATATACATGTACACATACTTTTTTTGGCCTCTATCACCAAACAGTAAGTTCCAAGAAGGTACACATCATGACTGTCGTGATCACCACTGTATCCAGCACATGGCATTGTCCTGGTGTGGAGTTCGATGCTCAGGAAACGTTTGCTAGGTGAAAGAATGCGTGAGTGAGGGCGTGAGTGAGTGGCAAGAAACAGTCTCCAGCCAGGTGGCAATGTATCAGTGCTGGGGTGAGACACATTTGGTTTCAAATCGAAGTTCTGTTGCTTCCTAGCCACGTGACCTCGGACAAAGAAACTTGTCTGACCTTTCTGTGTTTCAGTTTTCCTGTCTGTGAAACGGAGGTAATACCATGTTTCACTGAAGATGCCAACGTATCACCTATGTGTATTCAACGTTTGTAATAAATAGTAAGTGCTCAATAAATCTCAGCATCCTTCTCTCTTCTCTCTTTACAGATTTCACAAATATGGATGTTTAGTAAACACTTTTTGACTGATAGGTAGTTGAATTTATCGGCGTGATGGGCACAACTTGTGCGATTCCTACTCCAGGTTGAGAGCAAGCTGTAAGACGTGTAACTGAGTCGAGAATTCAGAGACGAGGAATTGGGGAGTGATGAGAAGTTAGAACGTGGAGGTTGGCAGTGTTCGTGTATGTGCACACACGTGTGTGTGTGTGTGTCTGTTCACATCTGTGTGGATATGAGTGGGTGTGCACGAGGAGAGGGAACTACTTATTCAAAGTCCATCGATTCTTCAAGTTTAAAAAGTTTACATTTATAATCCAATGGCTAGCCAGAAGACCCTGGAAATTCTTGAGAAGGAAAAATGTGATGGAAATTCTTTCAAGTATCTGTATGAAGGACAGGTTTGAACAGGGAGAAGCCGTGATGGCTGTTGTAGTAATCTAGGAAAAAGAGAGAAATGACTAGTAAGCATTCAATAAACCATGTCAACACCAAAAAGTAACAAGAGGAAAGTCTTGAAGACTCCTTGAATCCATAAATCAAGAAATGTTTATTTGGTATGGAGCAAAATAGAGGAAGGGACCAAATTTGTTTTTATTTTTCCTTCGTAAATTATAAACCTGATTTTTCCATTGCAAAATAATATAGCCCCACTACAGGATATAATTAGAAAATGAAAGGAAAAATAATCATCCATAATCCTACAACCAGAACACCACCATGACTGCATTTTATGATCCCATATCTATGACCTTAGGGGAATAAATGGGTCTGCTGTGTTTATGATGGGGATATAGGAGGAAAGTAGAAAGATGTTAAAGAGGGCCATGGCTGAATTCACTCTCTCATCTGCTAATTTAATTCAACTAACGCAAAGACCGAAATAGCAAAAACCACACTGGATTCTCCCAATCTCTTCATGCAGCTCTGGACATGAATGATGGTGAGTTACATCCCTCCTGGTCACCAGAGTCCTCTTCCTTCCTCACTTATAGTAGACACTTCTGTATTTTGTCTCTTTTGCATCTGCTACCCTTTATTTATTGTATCTGATCTTCCTTTGGGGAACACTCCCCTTTGTGTGGAGTCCTGGCAGCCAAGTGCTCCCTGACAATTGTGTTGGTCAGTGGTTGCGTAGCTGGTCACCCACTAGATGCCCTTGCCCCTTTCACATTCTTCTGTCAGGATTTGGGTAGGTTGGTTCATCAGCCTGTCAGTCACTTGGTCAGCTAGTTTACCTGGCTTTTGGCAAAGCAGACAGGTTAACCTTATAACCCACCCTCTCCTTGACAAAATGATCCATTAGTCAATCAGTTGGTCTGTTGGCCAATCATGTGTCCATCTGTCTATCAATTGGGCATTCAGTCCATTTACTGATGTATCATCCACTCCATTGGCTAAACCACCACTTGGCTATTTCACCAGTCTGTCAGTCTGTCAGTCTCTCCATTAGCTTGTTGGCCCGTTAGCTCTTCAGTCATTCAGTAAGTCAGTAAGTCTGTCGGTTGCCAGTGAGCCCGGTCGGGCCACAGCCCTGATGATCGCCTCCAGCTGGTGACCTCAGTCCTCACCTGAGTGGGGAGGGCCTGGAGGGAGAAGCTCACTTCCTCCCTGTGGAGGTCTTTCGGAGTGCCCAGTGCCCAGTCAGTCCTTGGAAACTTTAAATCAGGAGTTATTTATGAGGCACCAGAATGAAAACAGCCTCATCGTTCTCAATTACTAGCAGCGAGCTTGAGCTCACTCATCTTGTTTCAAAAAATTGTTAAAATTCAGAACCACGATTCCCCTCCTGGCTCCCCTCGCCCTCCCTGGGTCTGCCTCCTCCTGCGCTCAGCTGGGAGGTTGGTTTTCAGGAGCCTGTGACTTCATCAGCCGCTCCTGATGCCAACCAGAGTTGTCTAGATCCATGAAGAGATGAGTCACCTCCTGGAGCAGTGGCTACTGGGGAGCCAGGCGGGTTCCCTGACCCTGGGTCCTGGGCCTTGGGGTCCTGCTCAGAGGTTTGTGACCCCCAGGGTAAGGCATTCGTCTGCCTCTGGGACCATTTTCCACTCGGAGACCCTTGGAGACCCGATGGACCGGCAAGCGTGATTCACCAGGCTGGGCTCCATCAAAGAGCTGTTTTCTTCTTTCTTTCTGGGAGGGGGCACATAGGGTGTTTAATATTCAGAGCAGGCAGCACACTGGGTGCCAGCATGCACGGGTTCCGGGCCGGCCCACAGCCAAGAGCAGAGGAAGAAGTTGGCTCCTGGCCACCTCCTGCCTCCCCACTGAACCACTCTCTTCCCAGGTTTCTTAGAAACGCTTCCCTCCCTCACCTCCACCTCTGGCTCTCTTAATATTGCTCACCTGCTAATCTCTAAGAATGACCCTGTGCATGGGATTGAGCTGTCAAGTTCAGGTTGAACGAGAGGCATTTATCACGTGCTTATCAGGGTCAGCATCTCCTGTTTTTTCCTCTGAGGGGCATATGTCTTTATTTATGCAGCAGTTATTTCCAGGTATTTGAATGCTTGCTGCATTCAAACACTGGGATGGGTGTGGAGATAGGTGTTAAGCAAAGCAGACATTGTCCTGCCTTCATAGAGATTAGAGTCTAGACAGACATCAATCAGATGATGACATAAAAGAGGGCTTAATCCACCAAGATAGGTGCTTTGATGGAAAACACCAGCTGTCTATGAGAGAGATTATAATGAGGCCTGTCTGGTGCCCCCTGGGTCCCCAAAGTAAATGACTGAGTGTGAAGATTAAGAGTTACCAAGGGGAAGAGAGGAATGATTGTCTCAAGCACAGGGGACAGTATGTGACAAGGCCCTGCAGAGGAGGCACACGTGGGGTCCTCTGGACATTCCTGGGGGTCTTTGGGCCGAAGGGGTTTATTTTACCAGGTGCCCTGGGGGAAACTGAGTTTATATGGGAAACATTTACTGAATATATATTGTGTGTATTTTCTCCCCCACTGGCTCCTCTACGATGCCTTCTGTTGCCTTCCTATTTCATTCTCTCTGCTCTGAACTAGTATTTATCCATCTATCCATCCACCTCTTCAGCAAAACAAAAACATCGAGTGGTGATATACCCTAGTTCATTAACCTCTGCCCTATTGGCGAAAGCTTAATTTGTTTCTGGTCTTTACTGTTATAAACAATACTGTAATGAACATCTCTGGCAAATATTCATTGAGCACCTACTTTATACCAGATTTACCCTATGTTTCTTTGTATTATTAGTTAAAATCTTAATGAGCTTGTCTTGAGTTCCCAACCTTTGTAAACTATTCGAGTGATTGGACTTCGTCTTTGTATCCTCCACAATTCATTGCCCCTAGTAGGTGCTTAATAAACATTGGACAATGAACGGATCAATAGATAAAAAATAATGAGCCGTCTATAGAGCCCAAGTGCGTGCCTCAAGGGGGAGCTACATCTTGTCTCCTACAGATGAGCTAATTTCCATCTCTTATTCACCGCCAGCTGTGGCAGCCAGATCTCAAGATTTGGGGCTTTCGGTGGATTTCCAAAGCTTTGACATTTGCTCCCCTTTTTGCACTTCCGACTCTGTCTCTAGCCTCATCGAAGTCCTGGAAGTTAAGGAAGGGGACCAGGGAGGGGATACATGAAATGGTGGCCCTGGGCCGCGGGCCAGACTGGGAGCTTCCTTTTTGCCTCCGAACACAAAGGAACAGTGCTCAAGAGTCTTCAAATAACGCTTCCACTGAGCGGGAAGCCGCAGCTACACCCGTGTGCCCCCCTATTCTGCCGCCTGCTTGGCCTGGAATGCCTCCACGAGCCCCCGCGGCCCCATTCAAAACCACCTCTTAAAGGGCCGCTTCCTCCCACAGGTGTGCATGTCTCTTGCAGCCCTTCCCAGGTCATCGTGACCCGTTCTCCCACTGCCACAGAGCAGGGACTGTCTCTTAGCTAGAGAGGACGAACGGCTTTTACTTTCCCATGCCAGCTCTGAGCAGTTGGTCATGGCTGCCTGGAGTTCTCTGCCTGGAGCAGCATGGCCCAACGTAATGACAACGAGAGACGCAGAGAATTTAAAACTTTCCAGTAGCTACGTTAACGAAGTAAAGGCAAGCGAAATCAATTTTGATAATATATTTTATCTAACCGAATGTGCCCAAACATTATCATTTCCCCACACTGTCAGGACAAAAACTATTGCGAGACTTTGTATTTTTCATGCCGAGTCTTCACAATCCCACGTGCATATGCCACTTACGTCTCCATTCAGATGCCATGTTTTCATCAGAGATTCTTGATGTTTACTTTGGATTTCGTAAATCTGTCGTTGAAGAAGTAGATTTGCATTCCTAGGTTCCAAACATAAAAGCTTTCAGGTAACTGAGTGATCGGTGGTGACATTTAAATTAACTGAAAAGTAGAAACTTCAGTTTCTAGTGGCACTAGCGACATTGAAAATGCCCCAAAGCCGCGTGTGGCAGTGACCACGGCGCCGGGGGCAGTGCTAGAGGGATTCCGAAGCCACTGAGCTCTGCGATCAGTTGGCGATGCCACCCCTTGTCCGAAACTGGGGCGTGGACCCCTGCAGGTGATATTTGTCATTCCTGGGGATAACCTCTTTATCCCCAGCTCCCAGTAGGACTCTCTTGACGTCGTGAAGGCCACAGGGACACCTCGGGGACACGGGACGTTCCGAGAGCCGTCACTTTCCGAGCTTCCTTACATGGCAAGGGAAAAGGCGGCCGAGTCCCTGAGGTTTTCTAGAAGGGGACCACCAGTCTCGGATTAGCACGTGGACGTTTGCTCTGGTTTTGCTTGGAGAGCAGACCTCAGGGCACAAGCCTGGAGTGGGCGGTGGGCCATGGGGACACATAGTGATCATCACCTCAGTGAGACGGGGCTGACTCCTTCTGCTGCTGCAAGCAGAGTCCCAGGAAATGGGAATTGCTCCAGTCCTGAGGAAGGGGTCCATCCCTCCAGGGAGTGGCTGAACTGTTGCTGACTCTCTGTTGCTATTTATTGCAATTATATGCCTTGACCTCGCTCCGAAGGCGGAGCTGGAATACACAGGAAGCCCTGGCGTGAGAAGCTCTCCAAGCTCAGTTGAGTGGCCACGAGACCCTGAGCTAAGTGACCCCGCCTCTGCATGGCTCGGTTCTCTCACGGGACTGTTAAGACGTCCCATGCAGAGCTGCGTGCATGTGTCATGCGTCTGACGGGCGGTGGGGGTTGCAGGCGATGACCCACAGAAACCGTCTGGTCATGGGTCTGGCGACACACAGCCACGGGAGTCGGTGTTGTGTTATCATTCACACACGAACAGCTACGATTCATTTGTAAATGCAAGGACTGAGACAGGAAATGGTGCGATACGTACCGGGGACTCCTCAGGTCATCCCAGAACTGGAGGGGCGTCTGAGTGCCTTTCGAGACAGCGTCCCTAGGAGGTTCCCGCCCCCCCCCCCAGTCCCAGAGTGAGAGACGGCGGGATCTTGCAGCATTGTTCTGACCGCAGACATCGAAGCCGCTTTGCCTGGTTGAGTCCTGGCTCCACCACCTCCCGCCCGTGCCTCAGTTTCCTTGTCTGTAAAACGGGAATCGCGATAACGCCCTTCTCATCGTGAGTGCTGTTCGCATCAATGTTCCTTTCACCACTATGTATGGGCAGCGTTAGAGACTGGCTCTCGCAAGGCCTAGCCAAGCCCCCTGCTCCCCCCCTCCCCCCCCACCGCCCGATGGAAACAGGAAGAAGGCCCCCTTCGAGCCCACTGAATCAGATTCTCCAGGCGTGGGCGCGAATCCGTGCGTTTCAAAAGTCTCCCAGGTGTGATTATGTTCACTGAGCCCCGGCTTAGAAAGTAATACAGTGCCAACAGAACCAGCCTGAGGGTGTGTGATTTATAAAGAACTGCTCAACGAGTCCTCAGCTCTAACAGCAGAGGCGCGCACCGGGCCCCCAAGGCTAATTAACGGTAAAGAGTGTGGCAGGGACGTCGCCGTGCGATGCTCATTCTGGTGGCTCCCCCTTCGGTTTTCTTTCCAACATCACGGTTTCTTTTTCTTCAAGCCCCAACTCGAACCCTGTGTACGAACCCTCTGGAATTGCAGCCTTAGGACAGTAAAGAGCCGATAACGGATACCAGATAAGTCCTCAAACCAACCCAACGGAACTATTCTGCTTCCAGAGAAATACTAGCGGGAGTGTAGGAGGAAGTATGACAGAGACATTTATCAGAGCATTGTGTGTGAGGGCGGAAAAGAAACAAAGAAAGGAGATACGGTTTTTCCTCAATGGCTACATGGATAAGCAACCTGGCATTCATTCCTACGGCGAGCACCGTTTGGTAGTTAAAATTGATACCCGACATCCACGTGTCTCGATATGTCTAATTCGCAAAGGAGCAAGTTGGAAAAGGATATGTACGACATGCTATTATTTAGATAAATTCTAAAACTGCAAAACCACTCCATATATAGTGTATGGAGACACCCATTTGCAAAAAAAAAAAAAGTCTTCAACTGGCGTGGAAATTGGTCTGTGTGTCGTCTTCGAGTTAGTGAATAATGCTGGAGGGGAGGGGACGGGCCCTGCACGAAGACCCGAAACGAATACGGCAAATGTCAGCGTCTATTAAATCTCCGTGGTGGATCGAGGGGTGTCACATGATTTCCAGTCCTTTTAAGTCTGTCTGAAATATTTTACAATAAAAATAAAGCAAGCTGGCATTAGAGAAATCGGAGATGTTCGAGTTATGCAGACTGGGACAGGGATGAGTCCCAGATTTCGGATTTGGTGTGGGTACATTTTGCAACCTTATAGGGGGAAAAAAAAAAAAGAATGACATCTTTTGTTGTTCTAAAGCTAAAGCCTTTGTCTTTTTTTTTTTTTTTTTAGTCTTTGTCTTTTGATAGCGACATTTAACCCGTTTATACTTACTTCGTAGGTGATAGATTGGGCCTCGCTTCTGTCATTGGAAATGTTTTTCTGTTGTTTTGGGTCTGAAGTTCTGGCCATGAGGACAAATGGGTCAGTTTCACAAACATGAGCTTGTGCTACAACCTCACAGTCACCAACTCCGCCCGGGCACAGGAAATGTTAACGGAAAGATCTGGGGTCAGCGAGGGCCCTTTGTTTGGACAATAAGGGCTGTGCTCATGCCAGGCCTTTTAGCCGGAAGCAGCCGAAGTCGAAATGGAATTTCATATGAGCAGTCTTCGCCCCGAAGGGGATGTCATCTCACCGACTGGGACCCCACCGAACATATTACTAAAGGACCCTTCATTTCGAGAAGCAAGAGAATAGATATCGTGTCGGACACAAAACGACACCACATATGGTTTGCCACGGCTGGACACTTGTCCCTTCTGAGTAAGCTCTCAGCTCAACCCCACCCAGACGGCAGACTGAGAGTCGGACAGCCCGGGTTCGAATCGCGCCTCTTACGCTTACAGTGGATGAGTCATTCCGTCCCTCTGAACAGCAGCCCCTCGTAGAAGACCAAGACACTCCTACCTACCAGCTAGGGCTGCTGGCAAATTGAGCAAGATGACTGTCATAAACCCATGACAAGCGGTGGGCCCTCGGGAGATTCTCCTGTCCCTGCCTCATGCCTCAGGTGCTGACACACACCGTCTCATTGTCACCTTCCCAGGAAGGTGGGCCGGAAGTGAAGCTTAGAGACAGGTCAGCGTTGGCCGTGGGCCGGGTCATCAGACTGGCCGCCAGGCTGCTACCGTGTGTGGTTTCCTGACCAGTCCACCGATGGCTGTCTCAGGGAAGGCCGGGGCTTTCTGGCTGTTTGGGGGAGGGCAGGACCCTTCCCTCCCCCACCAGCCCCATCCGGGGCATGTCGGGCAGCCGGCCAGTACCTGCCAGCTCTCCTCCCGAGCCTGCCTCGGCACGCTGAGGCCTGGCGGGGCCGGCTCCACGCTCTATGTGCCCTGGCCCCCATACACCATTTGTCGAGCAGCAGAACAGAATTTCCTCATAAATAAACAAGATCTTGGGTTTCACGTCGGGGAGGCGTTGACAGAAGAGGGCCCGGGGCTCTCGCCGTTATCTGCACCCGGGCCTGCCAACTCCTCGCTGCCTGGAAGGACCAAGAGGAGAGGGGAAGGCGAGCCTGGCCAAGAGCACATATTTCGGTTGGCGAGTCACCGCCTGGCAGCTGGCCGCAGCTCCTCTCATTTCCCGCGACGTCCCTCACACGGGCCGCCGGGGCCTCGGGGCTCAGCAACCACCAGGACCCCTGCCCAGCCAAGCGTGAGCACCTGAGCTTGTTGAGCAGGGAGGTGGGCCAGAGGGCGGCCAGAGACGTCGGGCCCCGAGGGGAGAGGTCTGGAAGTTTCTGGTCTAGGTCACCTGTCCTGTCTTGAGCGAATTCTCACCTCAACCCTGCTCTACCCACAAATGGGGCTGCTCGTGTCCTGGTGCTGGCCGAATAGGAAACTGAGGATGGTCCTGCCCAGTTTCTAAGGACAGTGGATTCTGTGTCCCTGTCTGAGGGAGGTCAGCTCACAGGCAGAAAACAACCGCCTCCCAGAACAGGGAGAGGGGAGGAAATGGAATACTACACAGCGATGAAAAAGGACGAATCAAGGCCACGTGGACAGATGGCACACACATGATGCTGACCGAAAGAAATCAGACACAGAACAGACACCGTGTGATTCCATTTATGTGAAGTTCAAAAAAGGACAAGAGTAAACTACGGTAATCAAGGTCAGAACAGTGGTTCTCTCTCCGTGGGGGATTGACTGAGAAAGGGCACGTGGGGGCCTCTGGGAGCTGGCGTGGGCCGTCTCTTGATCTGGGTGGGGTTACATGGTGTCTATATCAGGAAAGGACCCTGCGTTGGACTCCTGGCTGACTGTGCTTGTCTACTCTATTTCGTGTCAGTCACACTTCAGTGGAAAGTGTTTTTGTTTGTTTGTTTGTTTAAAAAGGACCCTAAAAAGAATGAAAGCAAATCGGATCATCTCCTTTCATGATTAAAACCTTACACCGACTGCCCATGGAGTCCAAACTCCTCACCATCACCTGCAAGGCCCTCCCTGATCTGGCCCCTCCAACTCCCCACTCGACGCCAGCTCCCCAGAGAGGCTGTCCCTGACCACTTATTTAGAATAGCCACACCCCCAATAACGTGACTACAGCACTGCCCAGCTTCATTGTCACCTTAGCGGTTATCGCCATCTGAGGCAATCTTGTTTATATGTTTACTGGTGTGCCACGGGCCTGCCTCCCCTGGGACGCGAGCCCTTCCAGGTGCATAGGGATCTCTCCTGTTCACCCCAGGGTGCCCACCGCTGGCAGGTAGGCGGTGCAGTAGGCTATGGCTGTTGGCCTAACCAGCATCCAATCCCTCTCCCCATTTAACCTGAGGTTCCACTTCTTACCCATTCCCAGTCCATGGGTCTGGGAGAGTTTCTGGAGAGGACTTCGACCCTTTTTGGCTGTGCTTGAACCTGAATGGATATGGGGCTGGGATTGCAGCTGCTTCCAGCATTGGTAGGTACAGTGTGGAGGAGGAGGGAGCACAGAGAGAAGCAGAGAGACACGGTCTTGGACCTATCACAGCCTGGATCAAACTGTATCTGAAGCCAGCATCATGCCTGGACTTCCCAGCTACAAGAACCATTTTAGACGCCCATTTTCTTAAGCTAGTTTGTCTAGGTCTCCTTGTCAAATGAGTCTTTTTCTTGCCAAATTCTGTCTTTAGCCCTAGTCCTGGCTGCAGAGGAAACTGAGGACAGTGCCACTGAGGACACTCTCTTGGGGGGGCAGTATACACTGTGCCAACATCTGACAAAGATCAGATCACAGACAGAAAACCACACACCTTCCCAACAGGCGGAGAGTACCTGCCTAGCTGCTCAAAATAGCCACTAAGCAGATGGGTGAGTGGATGGATGGATGGATAGAAGGAAGGAAGGAAAGAAGAAGAAGAAAGGAAGGAAGGAAGGAAGGAAGGAAGGAAGGAAGGAAGGAAGGAAGGAAGGAAGGAAGGAGGAAGAAAAAATGGATGATGGGTGAGTGAATGGATGGATGATGGGTGGCTGGATAGGTGACTGGGTGTCTCGGCTCTTACAGAAAGGTGTCCATCGTCACAAGGCAGTGGAAGTGGCGAAGAACCTTAGATTCCTGGCGGGAGAGGGCCCTGGGTTTGGAGAGGCAGCGCGGAGGAGGAGGTGGGACTTCAGAGATGAGGAAACGGAGGCCCAGGCAGGTGCGACGACCCGCGGAGGTCACAGCGCCAGAAACGGATGGGAACACGGGCCTGGCCAGCGCCGCGGCCCCGCACAGGGGCTGCAGGCCTGCTGCCTGGGCCCCTCTGTCGGCTGCGTCACAGGATGAACTGGGAGGACGGCAGCCTCAAAGCCCCAGGCCGGCGGCGCGCGGGGCCCCGTGGGAGGCCCGGGCCGGATCCTCCCCACCCCTCGGAAACTCATGTCAGCGGCCTGACAGCGGTATTCCACTGGCCGGCCCCCGCTGCCGCTGAGGGCCTCGTTTCTGATGCCGAATGTTCCACCACTTTTTCCTGGCGCCCCAGGCCCGAGGGCCGCTCAGGAAAGCTACTGTACTTGTGAGAAAGGTGAGGTCAGTGCGTGTTTCCATTTACTCGGAGAAGGAAAACAAAAACAAATATGCTCGCTACTGAAGGTCCTTTTTATTCGGCAGAATCCGTCCTCAGAAGGTTTAATTTATGGTTTACCCGTGTGTCCCTGAGTGTATTTACCAGGCGACATCGTGGGGAAGCCTGGAGGGGTCTGTGGCCCTGGCCGAGTCCTGGCAGGGACGGCAGGTCCCACAGCAGTGAGGGGACCGGAGTGTGACAGAGAGGAGATCGGGGCGGGGAGAGGGGGGTCGGGATGACAGGCTCAGGGGCACACGTAGGCTGGTGAGAAGGGGTGGCATCTCGCGTCTCTGCTTTGCACGTGCCCTTCGGCAGCTGGACCGTCCCGTTCTCCGGTCTGGCCGACTCCTACTCGCTTCAGGGTGAGGCCGGTGCTCTCTGGGGCCCCGCAGGACGGTGGACCGAAGAGCGGTCTGTCAGGGAGGGGGTGGGCTCGTGTGACTTTGGGGACCAGGTTCAGGAGGCATGCTTTACGGGTGGGAAAGAAGGCATGGCTGAGATGGGACGGGGACCACTGAGAATCACCCTCTGAAGCTGCTCACTCTAACGTGCAGGCTTACCTCCCGTCTCTCAGATTCGGACGCGAGGCCCAGCTGAGCTCATTCTCACCCTCACCGTCCTCAGCCTCCGGCCCCGTCCTCCCGCCCCCAGGACCTGGGAGACCTCTGCTCTGCTTGCTGTCACTCTCTGGCTGTCGCTCCGTCCTCCCCCTGAGCCTCGGTTTCCTCGTCTATAAGGTTTTGTGTGCAAAGCGCCTGGCATGGTGTCTGGAACAGAGTAAGCGCTCAGTTCCTCCCACCAGCTCCATTTGGTCTTTCCTCCACTGATTGTGAAGCCCGCCCTCCTCCCCTGCCCGACCCCCGCCCTAAGCAAAGGTCTGCCCAACCTTGGGGTCTTGGTGGCCACTGAGTAGACCTGTCCTCAGCATTTGTGTTCACAGCAGTCGTGACCCTCACTGGTGTATGGCTCGGGTGAGGGGGGTGTCGCTTGGCTGCCTGCCCCTCCCCGCCCTCCGCCCCTCCAGAAGGCAAGGGCTGGGAAACTTCATTTATTTTCATGCCTGAGAGACAGAGAGAGAAAGTCGGGGGTCAGGAGGGTCTGGGAGAGTAGGGAAGGATGTTGGGGACCTTGGGCCCCTCTTGTGTCCCGATTGCCAGGTTGGTCTCCGAGTCCGATGACTGAGGAGAGCTGTCGCTTCAGCAAAACCGGCCGGCAGACACGTGCCACCACTGAGGGCTCGGCCGGGAGCCCCAGGAGCCACACGGGCCACTCGCAGGGGATGGGTCTCTCGTCCTCCTCTTCCTCCTGGCCCCACGTTCCATCTCTGGGGACTGAGGAAACGCCACCTATAAATCACTCGTCTCCACAGACTGTGCATTTTTCTTTATGAATCATGCAGGGGCCGCCTCCGGCCTCAGTGTGTGTGAAACAACAAATCAGGAGAAATCTGACTTGACCCATGCCGGGAAATTTCCATCCATCACAAGAGGAAAATGTTGGAGCAGCAGGGAGAGGCACCGAGCTGGTGACAGCCCGAGGGGGAGGGCGGCGGGGGTGCGGGGTGGGGGCCCAGCCTGGGTGGGCGGGAGACACCCGCAGGCTCCAGCGGGGTCAGGTTCCGGGGCTTCCTTGGCCTCCCGGTTAGTGCTTCCCTGACCTGGACGGAAGCCACCTGCCCCACCCTGCTCTTCCTTCTCCGCCCTACGGAAGTCCTTCCGGCTCCCAAGCGAGCCCACTCTTTACACCTGTCTCTACTCCCGGCCCCTCAGATGGAGCTGACAGTGCCTTCTAGCGTGCCATCATCACTCTCTTGAGTCAGAGAAATCGTTTTCTATGGTCCTGTCCCCGCTCCCTCCCCTTTCCCCCTTCCCTGTCCCCCACTAGACTGGCTGTTCCATGCATGGACCGTGCAGGCCAGGCCAGGCCCTTACAGTCCCTGTATCCATCCCTCTGGGCCACTCCACCGGGGCAGGAATCTTGCCTGTGTATTCCTGGCTTTATCCCCAGCACTTAGCGCACAGTAGGTGCTCAACGATAATTCCTGAACCAGGGCTGGCATTCGCTCAGTGGTCTCTGATCTGACGGAGGACCCACTCAGGGCCGGACGCGTGTTGGGGCTAATGAGCAGAAGATGGAGCGGGTGCAGGAGTGGTCCGCGTCGGGATGTGAGCTTTTGGCTCCGTCCACTGGTGGAACCTTCGCCCGACGACCCGCTGCAGCCCGGGGAAACCAGCTGACCTCGTGGTGTTCAGCTCCAACTCCCTGGTTTCATAAACAGTGTGTCCCAGAAAGTCCAGATTTGCTTTTTGTATTACAGTGGATGTATCTAAAATGTACTGATGTTGCTGCACGCAGCTGTCATTGATTCATTCTAACTGTTGAAGTGGTTTACCCATCCCCCTGCTGATGGGCATTTAGCTTACTTCTAATGAGTTTCTGTTGTGTCTATAGGTGGACGGGAATTACTAGGTTTTGAGATATGCAAAATTCAGTTTATAAAATAGAGCCAAATCGATTTCCGAAGTGATTTTACCAAATTCTTTCTCTCCATCAGCAATATCTGATGATCTACCAACTGCGAGATCTGGCATTGTTGAATCGCTTTATTTTTGCCAATAACACTAATTTTCATTTTCCTGTTACTAATGAGATTGAACATCTCTCCGTATTTTTAATGTGTGTATTTTTTCTCCTTTGAAATGGCTTTTCCTGTCTTACATCCATTTTTCTAATGATTTGTTTTCTTACTGACTTGTAAAAGTTCTTTACATTTTGGCATACTAATAGTTTCTCAACTAGATATGTTGCAAAAACTTGTAGTCTCTGGCCTGTCTTAACTTTTTTTTAAAGTGTCTTTTGATTTACAGAAGCTCTTGATGTTTAATAGTCAAATTTCACAACCTTTTCTCTTGCGTTTAGTTAGGGCTTTTGGTGTTTTGTTTTAAAATGCTCATCCGCATTTTTTTTTTAAAGAAAGTTTTAAAGTTTTGCTTTAACCTTGAACTCCTTAATCTACCTGGAATCGATTTTTTTAAAATGGTGTGAGGTAGGGATCGGCTTTTGGCTCTTTCATACGGATAACCAATCTTCCAGCTTCCTTTATGGACCAGTTCCCTTCTTTCCCACCAACCTGCCATGTCAGATCCACTAAATAGAAAAATTCTGTCATTGGAATTTTCAGCATGGATGATCATGCTATCTACAAATAAAGGCAGTCTTACTTCATCCTTTCTTTTTTGTGCCTTTTATTTCTTTTCCGATGAGGATATCCAAAACAACATCGAATAGAGAGGTGAGCAGACATCTTGCCTTGTTCTAGGTCTTAAGGAAAAAAGCATTTAGTTTTCACTAATAAGTATGAAATTAGCTGTAGGGTTTTTTTTTTTTCCAGACTCCTTTTATCAGTTTGAGCAAATTGTCTTCTCTTCTTAGCTTTCTGAGGATTCTTTTCATGAATGAGTGTTGAATTTTGTCATGTTTTTTTCTTTTTTTTTTTTTTTTGCCCTCACTGTGATGATCACATTTCCTTTTCTTAATTAGATTTTATATCTTAGAGCCGTTTCAGGTTCACAGCCTCCCCAATCAACACCCCACCAAGAGTGAGATAATTGTTACAATTGATTAACTTCATTGACACATCGTGATCACCCGAAGTCCACGATTTACATTAGACATCGATCACTACTGGCGTCGTACAACTGATGGCTTTGGGCAAGAACATAAGACATGTGTGCACCACTATGGTATCACACAGACCATTTTCATTGCCCTAAAAATCCTCTACGCTCTGCCCGTTCATTGCTCCGCTCTCTCCCGCAGCCCCTGGCGACCGCTGATCATTTCACTGTCTCCACGGTCTTGCCTTTTCCAGAATGTCATATAGTTGGAATCATCTAGTATAGAGCCTTTTCAGATTTCAAACTATGCAGGGATTTTTCCAGATATCTTTCTGTTATTGATTTGCACTTAATTTTTTTTGTGGTCAGGAAACAAAATTTATTTTTTAAAAATCGTTCCTATTTTTGCTTTTGAACGAGTTACAGGCTTATAGTAAAATTGCAAAATTTGTCCAGACGGATTCTGTATATCCAGCTTCCCCTAATGTTAATATTTTATGTAATTACATTATAATTGTCAGAACAAGGACATGAACATTCGTCCAATACTATTAAGTAAAGACCACATTTTTACTTTACCAGTTTTCCCATTCATTTCTATTTTCTATTGCAGAATCACTAGCCAGGTTTCCACAATACACTTAATTACTTTTTCTTAGTTCTCTGCAACTCTTCGGTCTTCTCTTTTGTTCTCTGACCTTTTCATTTCCAAAGAATATTGATCTGAATTTTTTTTGTGTTATATTAACAAGTGTTCCATCTTCATTTTAGATTGAAGCTTTTGTGTCAAGGTGTGTTTTTCTTTGCCTTATTTAATGCTTTTTTTTTTTTTAGTTTGAATTCTATTTGCTTGATATTGGTATCACTTCTGATTTTTGTTTGCTTGTTTCTACTTGCCGGGTATACTTTTATCCATCTCTATTTTTAGACTTTCTGAATCCCTTTTGTGTGTATGTGTGTGTGTGTCTTTTACACAGACCATAGTTTGGTTTGGTTTGTGAGCCAAATTTTAAGTCCTTTTCGTTCAAAAGGTGATTTAGGCTCATTCACATTATTGTTATAACTGACAGGTTTGTTCTTGGCTCTATCATAACATTTTTTTAAGTTGTGGGTGTTGTTATATCTGCTGTGTTTCTTAGAGAGCATCCTTTATATGGTTAAATCTACTTGAATTTTTAAGACTTATTTTATGGCTCAACAAATGGCTTATGAAGTTATGAAAACTAAAGAATGATAATAACAATGGTCAATGAATAGTTGTTTGCTTTTACTTGATCTTGTTCTGAAAAGTTGTCGCAAAGTGGTATTCACAAGTAATAGTCTTAATCACGAGTTGACTTTCAGGACCAGAAGAAGGACCATTCGGAGGCCAGTGTGGAAGAAAGAGAAAAATACTCAGAACATGAAGTCTAAAAAAATCACAACAAGAGCAGTTTAGCTGTAAACTTGTTCCGAGCTTCCTGGCAGCTGGAGCAGAAAGGGAAACACAAATATTTATATAATTCTCCATTGTCCACAAAGAAAAAGCATCCCCCTTTTTCAGGAGAATCGCAAGTCTCCCTGGCACAGAGTTCTTATGAAAATTTGTCACCTGGGGCAAGTGACAAACCCAACGAGTGGTTCCACAGGATCACTTCCTGCAAAGCCCGGGCACGTGGCAGGACACCCACATGCGACAACTCGGTGACACAGTAGCGGCTGATTCCATTTCAATGGCGCAAGCTCTGTTACCTCGCACTGATCGTTTCCCGCTCTGAGCCCCAGTTCTCTGCTCTGAAATCTGGGGTACGTGATGTTCGTGCTCTATAGGATTAGCACGTAAGGGGAGAAGGAAAGAAAGATTATTATTGCCTTTCTACTTCAGCCCTGAGACTGCGATCTGAGGATGAGCAGCTGGAGGCGTAGTCTTTCTGAAGTTTGTCCAAGAGATAGGCAAACTTTTTGATGAATCCACGGGAGACGTGTGCCTTCTGTTGCTCATTTACTGGTCCGCTGCTGGGGAATAGCAGCCGCAGGAAGACGAGGTTTGATTTCCAGGACGGGCTGGTGAGGGAGGTCTCCGTTGGACGTGGAGAAGAAAGGATAATTACGTTTCATCTGCTTTTAGAGCAAAATGCTGCTGTGGGCCTGCCCACCTGGGGTCTGACGGCCCCAGCAGCTCCAAGACCCACTGTCATGGTCCCAGGTGTGAGGGTATCTTTAGCAATCACTCCTGGGAACCTGTCAGTCACACTGTGCCTGGCCCCACAAAGGCTCTCGGAGGAAGAGACAGACGCAGGGCAGCATTGTGTCTGTCTGCCATGGCCCTCTCCACCCAGCCCGGGCCAGCAGGGAGCCTGGGCCACCGCCCGAAGATCTGCGTCTGACTGTCTGTGTTTGAGACGGGTAGCCATCCAACCAGATGGGTGCCCTATCTCCAGCCCCAACCTGGGTGGAGCCTGGGGTCACAGGGGGTAGGAGACACTCAGAAAAACGCACATCTCCTGAGTGGCCGTCATGCACCATTTCCATGGCCGACTTTATGTCTCCGAATTCCCCACAGCGAGCCAGGGTTTGGAGTTACGGACAGAGGAGAACACCGGGGTTTCAAGAGGCGCCGTGACGTGTTGCAGAGTCACACGGCCGGCCAGGGGTGGAGCTGGGCTTCAAACCCAACTTACAGATGCCAAAAAGCTGTGCTCTTGTGGGGCGGGGCCGAGAAGAGAGAAGAATAGGGGACGGAGAAAGAGGAGCAGGACAAGTTGATGGAGAAGGAAGAGGAGGAGAAAGAGATGGAGCTGGAAGAGAGGAGAGAGCGACAGGTGGCGGAGAAGGAGACAGGAGAAAGGGGGGTGAAGTCGGAAGCAAAGGAGAGGGCAGAAAGAGGGAGGGTGTGTATCGGTTTCCTGCTGCTGCTGTAACAAATCGGCCCACGCTTAGCCGATTAAACCAAGACAAATTTATTCTCCTATAGTTATGAAGGTCAGAAGTCTGAAATGAGTCTCACGAGGCCAAAATTCAGGTGTCGGCAGGGTTGGGCCCTCCTGGGGCTCCAGGGAAGGATCTGCGTTCTCACCTTTCCCTCATTCGAGTGGCACCTGCGTTCTCTGACTTGGGGCCCCTACCTCCGTTTTCGAAGCTCTGATATCCGTGTCCAGTCTCACGCCGGCCTCTTCTGGGACTCGGCCCCTCCCGTCTCCATATCATAAGGACCCTTGTGATCACATCAGGCCCATCCAGACAGTCTCGGATAATCGACTCATATCTAGATTTTTAACTTAATCACACCTGTGAAGACTGTTTTGCCATTTGAGGTAATATTCACAGATTCTGGGGAATACAATGCGGACACATTGGGGGGATGGCATCATTCGGCCAACCACAGATGTGAAGGAGGAAGAAAAGTTGGAGAGGAAGGGAGATACAGGGGGATATGACGGTGGAGATGAAGGGAGGACAGTGGGGGAGGACCTTGAGCAGGGCCTCGACCCCGCGGGACTCAGTTTTCTGTTCTGTAAACGGGGATAATGTGCACTTCTACTTCTGGGGCTGTGAGGAAGGCCCGGGGGCTCAGCCCAGCTACCACTGTGGCCCACTGTCAGCCCTTTCCCTGCCTTCTGGGGTCTTCCCCTAGAGCTCCCACTTTCTCGTTTCCTACTAGAGAAGCACCTCCCCCCCCTCGTAAGCCCTTCCCCCCACTGCAAGGCCCTGGACTAATGTGCTGCAGCCCGAGCCTGCGGACTGCCTGCTGGCTCTTGCTGCCTGTTCGTTCCCTGCCCGGCCCGGACCTGTCACTTCCAATAACTCCAATATAAAACATTTCTCCAGCTCCATCTCGGCTGCCCAGCGGCCTTGCCTGGCTCTTGAACGCCCCACCTGGCCATGAACTCAGACCTGCAGGATGGATGCATGTGAACTCCAAGGTCAACAGCTCATTATCCCCTCTGCCTCCAAGGCCTTGAAAAGCACCGGCCTGTGCACGGCACCCTCCCCTGACCATCAGCATCCCCACTCCTCCTGTCTCTCAGGCACAAGAGAAAGCCACCGTGGATATTAGCCTCCAGGGGTCCTCAAGGCATCGCTGCTTCTTTATGGGGAGGGGACTGCGATCTCTGGAGCATCTTCGCGAATCCGGTCCTTTGCAGGTTGATCTCAGGTCATCCTCCTCACACCCCAGGGAAGGGGGAAGGCTGAGGCACAGAGCAGGTGTGTGTCTCTCCAAGGGCACGCAGCCTTCTCGCGTACTCGATCTCGTTCCGAATCTCTCTCATCATCCGCCACTCCCAGTTACTGAGCGTCTTCCATGACCACACGCTCTATGGATGGTGTACTGGGTCGTGCTCCCCCCCAAAAGAGTCCTCACCCCTGACACCTGCGAGCGTGACCTTTTTGGAAACAGAGTCTGCAGGTGTAATCAAGTGGAAACGAGGTCCTCCTGGATCACGGTGGGCCTCGACCACACCTGGTGTCCTTATAAGGGGGAGATTGGGACACAGACACACACAGGGGAAGAAAGTCACGTGAAGGCAGAGGCAGAAAGTGGCGCGACGTTGTCTACAGACCAAGGGAGTCCCAGGACTGCTGGCAACCGCCAGCAGCTGGAACGGACGAGGAAAAACTGCTCCCTGGAGCCTGTGGAGGGAGCCTGCTGACACCTCGATTTTGCATTTCTGGCCTTCAGGACGCGACAAAATAAATCTCTGTTGTTTTAAGCTACGAGTTTGTGGAAATTCGTGACGGGGGCTCGAGGAAACTAATACAGAGTGTGTGTCCTCCTTGCCACAAACGTGTGCAATGGGAATGACTTCCTGTTTAACGGATGAGGAAAGCGAGGCTTGGGAAAGAAAAGGTTGTTGCTCCACAAGCAGTCGGAGCCAATCTGCGACTTAAACCCGGGCCCGGCGGACCCCCTGTGCGCCACCGGTAATGGTCGACGACCCTGGATGTACCCCAGAGTTACCAGGGGAGCCGGCTGACATACTGGTCCCTGGACCCCCTCGTGAAGACTGTGATGCTGTCGGCTGGGATCCAGATGACACTGCCTGTTAAGGCCCCCCCTGGAGTGTTGGGGAAACGTCACATCTCGCCACCTCCTGTCACCCGAAAAAGCGCGTTGTCAGGCGCCTGCAAGCCAGGGCTTCTGGTAACTTGTCGCAAGGAAGGAGAGGTGCGGGTGAGGTGGGAAGGTGAGTCGGAGGTGGAGAACGGCTGGGGTCAGAAAGGCAGCCCCTCCGCGCCCGCCACAGGGAGCTCAGCCCCCCTGTCACCCACATCAGGACCCCAACCACCTCAGCCCTACCCTACCTCATCCTGGCCCTGCCTGTCTTCCTGGAGCCTTCCAGAGTCCCTGAGTTCTAGAGGCGGAAGTTGTCCGTGCAACATCCTGTCCCGCCAGCCTCACCTGCCTCCACCCTGTTAGGGTGGGAGGACTGGGCCTTCAGTGGGGAAGGGCCTTGTCCCCAAACGCATGGCCAAGCCCTGACAGAGCTTTGCTTTTAGGTCCCTGTCTCTCGACTGCTGGAACGTGAAAGCAGCCCCGGGCAGGAGCGAGGCAACAGACGAGCGGCAGACGCTGGGCCGTCGGAGAGGTGGGGCAGGCAAGACGAGGGGCCGCAGGTGAACTCACACGCACACTGAGCACGCTGTGTGTGCGTCCATCATCACGCAGGATGATGCGACCGTGTCTGTCCATTGCACGGAGGCAGAAACAAACCACGGAGGGGTAAAGGCACCTGCCTGAGCTTGCCTCTCCAGCTCCCCGCGCCCGCCCCATCCGGCTGGTCCGCCACTCCAGCCCTTCAGCCCCGTTCCCAGGCCACACCCTCCCCAGCGCGAAACTAATTTGCAAACCAAGTGTTCTTTGCCATTGGCAGAGGCACAGGGCTTGGAACTATTAGTGCACAGCGAGTGCTCAGCTGAGCTGCACAGAGAGGCATCCAGTGTTGGCAGCAGACCCCCCCCCCCAAAAAAAAATAAAAAACAGTGCAGGGGAGAGATTGAAGCCACATGTTTGGAGGCCATGCGCTGATTGCTGGAAGGACGTTCCGTATAAACAGCATGAGGCAGAGCCTGTCACTTGGCCTTAGCTTTGGTCCCCGACCCAGGCTCCAGCCCCCAGAGCCAACTTTTGCCGACTCCTCCTCTCCGCAAAGGCTAGGGGGCGGGTCACTGAGGTCAGCTAGCTACGAAAGGATTCGGCAGAAGGCAGCAGGTGCAAGGGCAGAGACAAGACAGGTTCTCCTGGGCCTCGGGGTGGGGAGAGAAAGCCAGACAGTGGGGGGCAGGCTGTTCTCCACTTAGCCTGGGCCGCCACCCCTCCCACTGCCCGTGGAGTCTGGGGTCACGCCCCCACTTGGCCCTTTCTCTGAAGAACACCATGTTCTCTCTGGGCCTCAGCATCTTCTGAGACAGAGGGGTCCTGGTCAAGGGGGCCTCTCCCAGCCTCGTGTTTCTTGGATCCTGGAGGCTGGGCCCACTTCCTCTGGCGGGGGGGCCTAGCATGGAAGGCAGGCCCCTCAGAGACCCAGGTGGGGCGGTAGGAGGGAGGGGGCCGCTGGGCCACACGGGCTGAGGGCTCGAGGTTACCAGAGCCAAGGAAACACGTGTGTTTCAAATTTTCTTTCAAGTCTCCTCAGTGCCTGCCTGCTCCCCTCCCTCCCCCGGCCCCCTGTCTGGGCTGCAATCAGTTTGGATGGAGAAGAACAGACACTCGCGGGAACGGGTGATGTATGGGGAGCCGTCGGGGCTGGGGATCATTTCGGGGTCTTGTTACCTGCCAGCAACTTGCAGGCCCGTGTGAACGGCAGGGACACAGAGCTGGGGATGCTGGCTGTGCCCTGGGTGGGCAGAGGTGCTGGTCAGGGACCTGGGGCAGGGGCAGGGGAGCCGGCCCCTGGACGCCCAGCTGCACGCCCAGGCCCAGGGGTCTGACAGCCAGGACCCCACCTGGGTTGTGTTATTCGACTTCCCTGAGCCTTTGTGGCCTCATCGGTGAAAAGGGGCCTAATGCATGCCCTGGCTGAGAAGATTTAGTAAAATAAGCCCTACAGCGGTTAGCACAGCTAGCTGGTCTGCTGGAATGGACTCTCTTGCCCTTCGATGGACCGCAAAGCCAGACCTCAGCTGCCGAGGCCGTGGGTGCAGCGCGGGGCAGGCCTGGGCGGCGAGCCGCGCTTGCTGCAGTTTCTGACCATCTGCAGCCCGTCTGCGGTCTCACCGAGAGGGCAGGAGCGTGTGCGCGGGGGAGACCCCCCGAAGCCGTCTCCTTCCCCGAGGCTGAGCCCCGCCCCCCCCAGACCTGTTCTGTCCTGACCACTGCCGGCTCCTGGCACCCAGCATCTGCTCAGACGCATCCCGGCTGCTTGCTCCCACCTCAGGGACACCCCCATTTGGGGCACGACAGACTTAATTGTTCTTTGTGTCCCCTCAGTCTGGGAATGTCACTCTAGATGGTGGTGGGTTCCTCCCACATTCAAGGCAACTCAGTATGGACCCTTTGAAAGACACAGGGTCCCCTGAGAATCAGATGAAAACTCTCCTCCCTGCTTCTGGGAAAACACACCTCCCAAAAACTCTGCCCACCGTGTCGGGGCTCACAGACTGCCCAGAGGCACTAAGTTAAGACCCTGCTTGAGGATTTGACCCCATTCCTGCCAGAGAAAGCCAAGGCTCAGGTGGACAAGCCCTGCACTAAGCTCACTCCGCGGGGCAGGGGAGGGCCTTGGTGTCAGAGGGTCACACCTTGACGAAGGGGCTCAGGGATTCTGACGTGCGAGCCCCAGGAAGGGCCTACCCTCACCCATCCTGCTGGGGCTGCCCCTCCCCAGACCTCAGGCACATGGCCGCCTCTGCACGTCAGAGGCGGAGGGGGTGCGGAGGTGGCTGGCCTCCCACCCTCGTTTTATTACACGTGGGGACCCGGGGCTCGGAGAGTCTCGTGGGGCGGCCTAGGTCACATGAGCTCTTTCAGCTCCTGCTCAGGTCTGGGTGTCTGAGGCCCGCAGCACTCAGCGAGCCCGGAGCAGGGGCCCTGGACATCGGGGGTCAGCCAGGCCGCAGGGAACGGGGAGCCCCCACCCTCTCCCACCCCTTTTGTTAGCGACTGATGGAAAGTGGCAACCCATCAAGCAGAGGTTTCCGGCTGGCCAGGTCGGAGCTGGGAGAACAGATGGCCAATTCATCCCACCAAACTTGGCACCTCGAACAAAAGAAACAATATGTGTTTGGCTCCCTGATCTGTTCCTCAGGTTCCCAGGCAGGTGACTGGAAAGTCTGATGACAAGAAAGCGTCAACTCGCTTCTCTCAGGACCCAAACCACAAGCCGGGCCTGGCCCTTGTTCTGCCTGCTCCCTCCACCCCGCTCCCCGCCCCCACCCCTCCCGCTTTTGGGGGCCGTCCAGGTCCTCACTGAAGCAGCGCAGTGTCTCCACCAGAGCCGGTGCCCTGTGGAAACGGGGTGGAAGGTGGGGACAGGGGGCCCCCCATTCTCAGAGCTTCGCACCCTTTCTCCCCATTCGCCTTATTATCATCCCATTGCGCAGACGGGAAAGCGAGGCTCCAAGGGGTTAACCGGAAGGCCGGCCGGTCCGGACGCGGCAGAGCTAAGAGCGATGACAGCAGCGCTGTGCACTGAGCTCCTCTTGGGGAAGAAGAAGGGGTGGGATCCCCCTCACCACCGCCACCTCCACTTCACCACCCCACAGTCACCACTACCACCATCGCCACCGTCACCTCCACCACCATCACCACACTTTGTAGCTCTGTCCCCACTTTCTATATCTCGGTTGGGTGGCGTGGCCTAGGATCTGGCGAACCGGACATGGAGACACTCCTGTGAAAAAGTCTGATGGTGTGGCCAAGGTTTCCTGCAGCGTCGTGAAGCTGGGGAGGTCGGGTCCCTTTCTAAGCCCTCGTGACTACAGCCGTCGGTCACTGGGCACCTGTTGTGTGTCTGGCACTTGGTAGGTGCTTCACATGGGCTTCCCCGAAGAGGCTCTGATTCGAGTGTACAATTGTCCCAGATTTACAGATGAAAAATAGAGCTTGGAGGAATTAGCTGTCAAAGCCACACGAGGAGTTAAGGGCCTGAGCGAGGCCTCTTTCCACTGCCTCAGCTGTTTCCCTTTGCCCTCCGCCCCTCACCCCAGTCCCAGCCCCAGGGAGGGTATTAATGAGGCCAGGCACAGGAGAGGCAGGGGAAGACGCTATGCCCACAGGTGCCAGCAGGTCTTCCTGTGGTGGCCATCCCCGGGCCTGGCGCCACTCCGCCCCAGCCTGTCTGCTCTGCCCGCATGGGATGGTGGCTGCTACCCCTCTGGGGTGGGGTGGGGGCCTCTCACATGTCTGGGCCCCGCCAGGACCCCGCCCTGGAGACCCAGAGTCTGTGTCCCAAAGACCGCAGTCTTTCCCACTCTGGATCCCTGGGTGGGGCCGGCGGGGCAGGCGGGGCAGGTGGGGCCCCGGAGTCCCAGGCCTGGCTAGAGGAGCAGAGCTGAGGGCATCAGCGGGAGGTGGGGAGGCGTGAGTCCCCAGACTTCGGAGACCTGGTCTCCTCTTGCCTTTTTCTCTCTTTGTCCCAGCCAGTTGGGTCTTTGTCTCTCTTCTTCTCTGTCTCTGGGTGACTCAGGAGTCAAAGAGTTTGTGGTGTGATGGGAATGGCTTTTCCCCAACTCTGCTGGGGACCCTGGTGTAGCCCTCTCATAGACCTCGAGTTTCTAGATACACCTGCTGGCCACAACATAGAGCCCTCGGACTCCTCAGGCCTCGGTGTCCAGGCCATCCCGAGGCGGTAAGGATCAGGAGGCACTGCTGGTCTGTTTCCTCCACGCAGAAACACCTGAAAAGCAGCTCCTGGCCCTCGGTGGAAAAGGGATTTAAAGGGGAAAATAAATAAAGCATGAAAGTGCCTCTCACTGACAAGCTCGAGCCCTGTTAGCTTGGCCTCAGCTCCTACTGTGTCTCTCCAGCCCCTCTGGGACTCGAGAGTCATTTCCCAACCACCAGCCCCTTCCCGTCCCATCCTCCTCTTCAAGCTTCTGCTCAGGGAAAGCCTGCTTCAAAACGCGGGGTCTGAAGAGGATCAAAATGACGAGGTTGTGAACCACAGGAAGATGGTGAACTCAACCCAGGAAGTAACGGAGCGCCTACAAAATGTATCTCCACCACCATCACCACCACCACCACCATCACCACCACCCATCATCACCATCATCACCACCGCCATGGTATTAGTTGTCTTTTCTGTAACGAATTAGTACAAATTTACTGTCTTAGTCTGTTAGGGCTGCTATTATAAAATACCATAGGCTGATTGGCTCATAAGCAACAGAAATTTATTTCTTACAATTCCGGGGACTGGGAAGTCAATATCGTGGCATGGCCGATTTGGGGTCTGGTCTGAGCGCTTCCTGGTTCATGGATAAGATGGTCATCTTTTCAATGTGTCCTCACGTGGCAGAGGGGCTAGGGACACTCTCTGGGCTCTTTGTACAGGCGTGCTCATCCCATTCGCGAGGCTCTACCCTCCTGACTTAATCAACTCCCAAAGGCCGTACCTCACAAACATTTAGACCATAGCACTTGGTGGCTCAAAACAATACAAATGTATTAATATCACAGTTCCGGAGACCAGAAATACGAAATGGGTCTCGCCGGGCTAAAATCAGGGTGTTGGCAGGACCACGTGCCTTCTGGAGCCTCTAGGGGAGGATCCTCACCCAGTGTCCAGAGGCGCCGCGTTCCTGGCTCATGATCCCCTTCTCTCATCTTCCGAGCCGGCAGTGGCCGGCCAGTCTCCTGCCTCTCCTTTTCACTCTAGGGACACTCGCATGACCCTGGGCCTAGATAATCTCCCTCTCTCAAGGCCAGCTGGTTAGCAACCTCAGTCCACCCTTTCCACAGAACACACACATTCAGAAGTTCTGGGAGTGAGGATATATCCACACATCTTTGGGGCGGGGCATTATTCTGCCTATCACAACCATCATCATCATCATCGTCTCCAAAACGATCACCACCATCACCACCACCATCACCACCATCCCTACCAGCACCACCATTTCGCCTTCACTGCATAGATCTCGGCTCAAATATTGCTTTTTTTTTTATTGAGGTCTTCTCAAGACCGCTTCACCTAAAGTCGGACTTCTTTCTGACCCTTCTCCACCTCACACGGACGCAGACGCTGGAATGTAACTCCTCGAGAGGAGAGACCTTGTCTGACTCATTCACTGCTGCATTTCACGCCTGGCACAGGGGAGGCACTCAACACATATCCAGTGAATGAATAAATGAATAAACAGGAATGTGTTTGAGCCTGGAAGAAGGGACTGGATGTAGTCCGTGGTCCAAGAAAAACATCTCTGAACGAGTGACGTCGGAGCTGAGGTCTGCCGGAAGAGTGAGGGTTAACAAGGTGATTGCCACAGTGGGAGCAAAGCGGGGTGTCTGGAGGGAGGGCTGCGTGTGCAGAGCACTAACAGGAACTAGGTCGTCGGGGAGGCAGAAGGCCAGAGCGCAGGAAGCACAGATGCGTGTGACCAAGCAGCAGCAGGGCCCCGTGAGTCAACAACGTTGCTCTTTACCTTGAGAGTAACGAAGGCTTTGGAGAGTTTTAGGGTTTGTGATCTGACAGGTATTTCTGGATGATCGCTCTGGCTCCCGCTGAAGAGTGGCTTTTCAGGGGGCAGGAGGAAGGGGGACAGGAGATGTGTGGCAGTTGCTCAGAGGCCTCTGGCTATTGTCTCGGAGTGGAGGGTGGAGGTGGCTCTAACTTGGACCAGAGTGGCAGGTGTGAAGATGGAGGGAAAGGAACAGTCAGGAGCTATACAAGGCATTGAAATCAAAAAAGATTTGGGAGTGAGGAGAAGGATGCTGCCTATGTTTAGGCTCCCATAGCTGGACGGTAGCCATGCTGAAGGGTAGTAGATGAGGCCAAGGGCGCCTCACATTTACTAGTAGTATTGCTGATAGTCATAACAGGATAAAAGCAATAACTAGTATCATTGGAATGCCTACCAGAAGCTATGCATCACAGTACGTTAAGTTGAAGCCACATGCGTAATGTCTTCGTTGGGGTTCCGCAGAAGCCAACCTTGGAACAACGCTTCGCATGCGAGTGATTTGTCTGGGGAGAGAACTCGCGAAGCGGGGACGTGAGGGAGGGAAGGCAAGGCAATCAGCGAAGTGCGTGCTGTCGAGCAGGTTACCACTGTGGGGAAATGGACCCTGGATCCTGCTTGGACTTCGGGGGTGCAGTGAAGAACGCCCACCCGAGAGTGATCCCACCCAATGCCGAGGAAGCTGGGCTATTTATACACCAGCTCTGGCTGGCTGTCACTGGTTGGAGGCCGCTCCCCAAGGCTGCTCCATCTCCTCCAGCCTTCCACACTCAAGGACGGACACAGCTCAATGGCAAGAGAAAGCCCTCAGGCACAAAGATCTCGGTTCTGACAGTAGGAGGTCAGACTTGGGTGCCCTGAGGGGGTAAGGACTGGGCGACAGGGCGAGAGAATTGACATCATCCGTTACTGGTAGGAAGTAGTGAAATAAGCATATATCTGGGTCTTTTGGATTTCAAAGTCTAGGAACAGAGAGATGAGCATATGGATGGTCGGATGGACGAATAGATAGATAGATGAACAGATATATGAACAGGTGAACAAATGATCGGAATTAAGTATTCTCAGCAATGGATAATTTAGTGGGTGAGCAATGGACGGATGGCTGTGTGAGTGGGCGGCTGGATAAAAGAAGCTCAGGTCATTTCACCCCCACCACGCCCCACCTCCCACTGCTTCGGAAAATCCTCAGCCTCTAGGTCTCAGAGGCACCCCAGCTGTGGTCTTATACCGATGACCAAGCACCTCAGGGGTAAAGTCGGGGAGCAGGGCAGATCCAGGGGGGCTGTGGCAGAGGGGGTGGCTTGAGGGAGGCCCGTGAGATGGAACCCGAGAAGCGTGGCACCCCTGGGTCTTGCTCTCCGAATGGCGCCGCCCTCCCCCGGCTGGGCACCCGCCCGGAAGACAACGTCGCAGCTGGCCCACCACCCAGCCAGGCAACGGCTGCAGAAGGGGCGAGGCAGCTCTCCCAGTGGGAGCCGCGCTGGCTCCGGAAGGCTGGGCAAGGAGGCTGACATCAGGACAGGGTCCCATCGTCCTGGCAGAGCTGAGCAGAGCCCAGGGACACCTGGCCCCGGCCCAAGCACAGCTGATGGGCTCCGCTCTGCCAGGTTTCACTGCCTGGGGCACCTTTTTACGACCGGGGAGTAATGAGCGGCAGGCGTCCTCGCCCTGGCCTTTCCCCGTGGCAGCGTGCGTGCGTACGATGGGTTACGTAGGCTAGGACATGTAGCACACGCATGTTTGTGCGTGCTAGCATGGGTGTGTGTATATGCCAGACGTCTGAATGCGGGTAGATGCGCTTCTGGGTACGTGAGCAGCTCTGTGTGCGTGTTGCTCGCACAGGTATGTGCACGTGCACATTGGCATGAGCGCGCCTACGTGTAGGGGGCGTCGCCTGTGTGTGTCTGCACACGTTCACTGTTCGCATGTGTGGGAACTGGTGTCTGTGGGGCCGTGCACAGTGGACGTGACTGCTCGGCAGGGAATGGACTTCATGGACCGAAGCGCGTCCATGCTTTGGCTACGGGCTCATCACTTACCGCCCCGCCCCCACCGCCCTCCCCACTACAAACTTCAGACGCTAAACAGCGGTTTCCCAAGCGTTCTAGGCTGTTTCGGGCCGCCATGATTTTGCATGTGCTGCCTGAAATGCCTTCTTCTTCCTTTCTTAGTGAAACCCTTGTTGCTCTCCCAGATCAAAGTGTTATGTCTTCTGTACTGTCTTCCTGGTCACTTCAGACTCCACCCTCTGGGCTCCCGGCTGCCTGCCTCTCGGGCACCCTCTCTTATAGCCACGAGGTATTTGCTGATCTTCCCAGGGCCTGGGAGTTCTCCGAGGGCAGGCTCTGTGTCTGATTCCTTTCTGGATCCCCAGGGCTGGAACAGAATCTAGCATGCAATCAGATAATGGATGGATGTGGGATGGATGGATGGATGAATGGATAAATGGATGGATGGACTAATGGATGGATGGTTGGATAGATGGATGACGGATGGGTGGATGGACGAATGGAGGGATGAACAAGTCAACGACTAAATGTGCCACTTCTGTTCTAGAATCCTGGATTCTGGAGGGCACTGCTTGTGGCTCTTCCTCAGCCTTCGTTACTCTGGGTACAGAAGAAACAGTCTCTTTGCTCATAGAGGATGCTGCAGCCTCAGACCGGGCCTACTTCCTCTCTCCTCTCAGCCCTGGCTCCCAGGAGGCCTGGCTCCAGACTGGCCACCTACCTTCTGGAGGAGGAGATTAGGCCTGAAGAGGCATTGCAGAGTGGCTTAAGTTAGCCCCTGTTTGTGCTCGGGCTTTCAAAGGCTGGGGAGACCTCTGTGGAGAGGCCTGACTTCGGCCCGCTGCTAAGTGGGCAGGGATTGTGTGCTCTCCAGGCCTTGACTGCATGCAGCTTAAGGCAGGGCCTAGGAGTTTTGAGACAGGAAAATGGTGTTTTGTCTTGTTAATGCATTCACTTGGCTTTGAACTGGAGAGTAGTCAGGTGTCCCCAGACGGCTGCTTTTGAGCTGGTGTGGGGAGGGGGCAGGGCAGAGTCAGGCCGGATTACAGAGGCCTTCCCGGGGGAAGGGGGCCTTTGATGGGGCCGGGTCTGTTGTCCCGAGTCTGCTTTGCTGGTGGCAGGAGCCCCTAATGAGGGGGAAAGGGCTGCTGCGAGGCACCCCTGTTCTCCCTCGGGCAGCGGGCGGAGGCTTCCTTTGATGTCGGAGTCCTTAAGCCAAGTGGGGACTAATTGCCACAAGGTACAGAATGTTCTGGTTTCTTGGGGGTCTGCGGCTGGCTGGCTCACAATGCCACGGCCACCCCGGGCTGGGGGAAAAGGCAACGGTGTCCTGATGCGAGACAACTCAGGAGAGTTTGGAACTGTTTTCTGTTTTTGGGTTTTTCTTTTTTTCACACACACAGACCCACGCAGACAATGGCAACCCCTCTACACGCTGCACACACACACACACACACGCGCGTCTCACTCCGCCGCCGCGTTCCAAACAGCGTTCTGCTGGAATGCATCCATTTTTTTTTTTTCTTTTTTTTAAAGCAAGGAGTCAGGGTGGTGGGGAGGGATGATGGCAAAGAGAAAGCGGACGTGGGCAAAACCGGCACAGACGGTTTCCAAGCCAGGTCCCAGCGGGCCACGTCGCCGAGGTCGGTGGAAGCCCCGGCCTCCTCTGCCACGCGCGGAGTCTGCCCGACACGCAGTAGGTGTTCTCGTGCGTTTGGTCTGTCGCGCGACTGCTGAGCCAAACAGCATTCCCGACGCAGCTCACTCAGAACACAGGCCGTTTCCCCGGCCGGCGCCGAGGCAGGTGGAGAGCCGGCCGGCAGACGTCGGCTACACGGTGCTCATTCGCAGTCGCCTTTGGTTTTCAGTGTTTGTGCCCACAGGGTTTCCATCTCCGAGGAAGATGACCTTGTCCTCCCATGCTCTGCCGACCCCCACTACCCTCTCCCGCCTCCACCCTCAGCGGACTCTGCTGTCAGTCAGACGCAGCCGTTTCTATCATTAAAAGGCCCAGCGACCGCCGATTTTGTGTTTGGACACTACACCGGACACCGAGCGAGGTGATCCGACTGCCTCACGGCCAGTCTTCGCGGGGACACTTTCACAGAGTTAGTGACGCCACCTGACACGTCAGGAAGCCAGGACTCAGAGGGACAAATGACTTGCCCAATGCCATCCTGCCTGGGAATGGGGGCGCCGGCCCTCTGGAGCCCAGCCAGCCTGGCCGAACGTCCCGATCAAGCTCCTCCGAGCTTCATCTCTCCTCTGGTCAGCGGGAACAGTCACAGGACACCTCGCTGGACACGGAGCCCTGTAAGACAGGTGCCTCTGCAGAAGTGTCCAGTGGGTGCTGTATATACGCAGCAGGCACACCTGCTGCTCCCCTCCTCACCTGCGTGCCCAAGACACACACATACGCGCGCACACACACACACACATACGCATGCACACACACCGTGGTGCCCTTTCTGTGTGGATCTCTAGCTTCTGGACATAGATGGTCCCCCAGCCGCCCCTGGTGACATGACCCTCCATGGGGAGCCCCCCGGGTGGAGCAGAGAGGAGGCCTGCTCATGGCTGCCTCCCCTGGGCGCCCCTACAAAGGAGGAGGGCGGCATCGTGCCTAGGGACTCTTCTTTCAAGATCGAAGGCCAGTGTGCCAGAGGAACCAGGCAACAGAGAGAGCACGTGGCTTTGGAGCCTACGCCACCTGATCCGATGCATCACCTGGTGTAGATGCGCTGACTCTCAGTCACACGTCAGGCGAGGGGTAAGTGCACCAGCTGAGCAGAGCCTGGCACCCAGTTCCTGCTGGCTCTGGACTCTGAACCAAGCTGCAGGCCCCGAGAACCAGGATGTGGCTGAGCATGGCCCTCAGGCGCGGGCTGTGGTCATCGACAACGGAGGCTGGTCCTGAGGGCCCCAGCCAGGAGGGGATGCTTCCGAGACCTGTCCCGAGCTAGATGCCCCAGCTGTCCCCATGAAGAGTGGGCAGTCCCAGGCCTTTGTCCACTCACAGCTGCCCAAGGCTTTGGGGGACAGTCGGGGTCCCCCGGCCAAGCTTGGAACTCCTTCGAGAGGGAAGTCTAAGACACCCTGACATAGTTCCTTTCTTCTTTTAAAAAACCAACATGGAAATGGCTTTATCGTGTTTAACAATGATACCTTCTCCTTGTTCTTTAGTATCAAAAATACAGACAGGCAAAAAAAGAGAAAATGAAAACGCCCAGGCTCGGTGGGGTGGACATGCCGGGGAGCGGGGGCCGGCTCTCCCCACTTCCCACGCCGTGGGCCTCTGTCCGTGCACACAGCCCCGCCCAGTTTTCAACGGTCACATAACATTCCAAGGACTGACGTCGTTTCTCTAACGCGCCCCTGACCGTTGAACATGGAGATGATTGCCAGTATTTGGGGGTAAGGCGCCTTCTGCACAGGTGCAGCCACTCCAGAGGCTCCGCTCCGAGACGTGGCATTGTTGTCTTGAAGAGTATGGGTGTCCCTGACGCTTTCCATGGCCAAGCTGCCCCCTGGGAAATCCTACCACCACCTGAAGCATTCAGAGGTCCGTTTCTTGTCACTGGGTAGGAACAATCACCTTTGAATCTGTGCTGCTCTGACAGGTGAAAAGCATCCCTGTTTCCCTGTGAATGTCTCTGACTCCCACCTGAGCTTTCTTCATTCAGTCAGTCAACAAAAAATTTATTGAGTGCCTATCCTCTGCCAGGCATCGCCTACTGTAGGGCAGTGGGGTGGGGTGGGGGACCTATTTTAAGCAGAAAATCAAACAGACCATTTCTCTGCGACAGTTGTATCCTGTGTTGTGAAGAATGGAGACAGGCCGTTGGATTTGACTTTCCTCGACAGGGAAAACCAACCCTTCTCAGTCGCATACAAGATGCTCTGTAAATTCATTTCACTCCCTCCACCCAGGCCCTCTAACCAGGCGTTCTCCTAAGCTCGTCCAACGAAGACATTTAGAGTGACTCTTACTAAGGACAAAAGGTGCAAGGGGCTGCTACGTCTCTGGTGAGGAAGTCTAGACCCCACCTGAGGCCCACTTCGGATGGCACTTTCTCCAGAAAGGCTCTCTGGGTTCCCCCAAGACAAATTCCTCTCTCTTGATAAGCACAGCGACATAATCAGAGACCAGCTGGTTTCCCCTTCACGGAAATGGCAGAGACCAGGTCTCTGTACCCCAGGAGTACCAGCCCCGGGATGTGCCACATGGTAGGCGGGAGCATCTTTCCATGATGACTGAGGGTCACGGCACACTTTCTGGCGTTCACTTGAATCTTGAGCAGTGGGCATTATGCCCACCTCACAGCAAGGGGTCGGGGGCCTCAGGTGACACAGGCAGGCCCAACACCTTGCCCTGCATCGTGGCCAAATTCACACTCTGTGCCTCCTTGCTCTTCTAGACCCTAGCTCTGGGGAGTCGCCAGCCTTTCAGATACTAGAGCGTCTTAAGAAGGGGTCTGGTTGGGGGTTCCCAGGCCAGGGGCTAATCGCAACACAAGTCCGGAAGCCCAGAGGCCAGCTGTCCCGGTCGGGGTTCGGCTGTCCAGAGAAGCATCCAGCAGTGCCCACGGACGGCTGTAGCTGTGACGTGCAGAGCGCGGGGCATGCCTTCCCTACTGCCTGATGTCATGAGCTCATTAGAGCGGTGGGGTTTATAGTCCAAGGCAACTGTCCAAACAATAAATTAAGCCGCACAATTTAGCACTTAATTATCCGCTCTCTCGTCTACTTCACTCTTGTTCCCTGGGAGTCTGTCTGGGCTCTGCGGCTGGATGGGAAGGCCTTCCCTCGGCCCCACACCCCACAGTCCGTCCCTCGCACAGCCCCGCTGATGCCACCTCGGGGACATCTCTGAAATGCTTTCCCGTCTCCACACCCCGACAGCCAGCCCTCATTCTCTCCCCGGGATTGCTGCCGCCCTGATTTCTCCCGCTTCGGGTCCCCTCTCTGCTCTGCCCAAGTGACATGAAGGTGGCTTCTCTCAGTCTGAAAGACACAGTCCCAAGCCCTCATCCGGGCGTGCAAAGCCCCCGTGACCAGCGTGCCCTGCCCGCCTGTCGGCCTCCCCTTCCCCAGCCCCATCCCGCCTCCTGCCCTCACACCCGAAGGAGCCTGCAGCTCTGCCCCAAGGAGGGCAAAGGCTGCCTCCAGCCCCCTCGCCACATGAACGTCTGCACCTGCCGGTCTCTCTGTGGATGACCCCCTCACACTCACCCCAGCCCCTCACCTGCGGACTCATGCTGGTCCCAGTATTCAGCTCGTGCACCTCCTCCTTCGAGAAGCCCCGGCCAAAGTCCAGAAGGGCAGGGCTGTGCCCGGGCCGGGGGAGACCAGGCGAGCAGACGCGGGGGCGCACCACAGTGGGACGGTGGCCCGGGCAGGGCATTGGGGGTGGGGGAGGGGGACAGTTGGAGCGGGCCCACCTTTTGACCCAAAGGAACTTGCCACTCCTACTAAGGGTTCCCTTCTACTCTCTCATTTCACAGCTGGGCAAACGAAGTCTCAGACAGAAGGAGGAAGAAACAGGCGACCAAGTTATGGAGGAACCGGGACCAAGTCAGAACCAAGTGTCTGAGTCCCAGCCCCGCTGCCCCAGTGGGCGGCGGGCCTGGTGAGCCCACGCTGGACCCCTTCTCCCCGCTCCCCTCCACCCCCTGCTTCCACCAGACATTCCTGCGCGGCCCCTGGGGGCCACGGTCTCTCCTGGTCGGTAGAGGCGCAGAAGGCCCCTATCTGGTGTGCTCCTCTCTGTCCTCGTCCGGCAGGTGGTGAGCGCTCAGGACACCTGCGTTGAGTGGCTGAGTTAATACGTGAGTGGGCACCAGGACCGTCGCGGCCCAGAAGGACGGGAAGGAATGAATAAGCGTCCGCCTCTGTCTGCCCACAGCCACCCTATGCGGTCAGCATCGTCAGGCTCATTCCACAGACAAAGACGCTGAGGCCGGCTGAGGGGACGAGGCTCGCTCGAAGCCCTGCAGGTAGAAGGCATGTCGCAGGCACCCTAGGAAAGAAAACGTCACTGACACGCTATGTTTTAAAGAAAGGATGTTTTCCTTCTGGTGTGTAAACGGGAGACGCTGGAAAGGCCTTGTAAATATCGTCACTGCTGCTCCCCGCCTGTCAGCTCACGTGACTTATTTATCAACATTCTGCGACGTGCGGGTCCAGAAACGCGTCCTCCAGGGGGACACCTTGGGGGTGGGCCTTGGGGGTCGGGCAGCGGTGCTCTCTGAGCGTGAAGCACGGGGCGGGGTTGGGGGGGGCGCTGGGCGGGAGTTGGGGAGCCCAGTCCAGGCGCAGGGCAGGGCGGTCCCCATAGCACCTCGCCTGGCGGGGCGGATCAGCAGGGTGGAGATCCAGCCGCTTGTCCCTCATTTCCATAAGGGGGAGCCTGTGCACAGGAGATTCCCGCCGGCTGGTGCTGCCTCAGCATCCAGGGACCCGCTCCTGCGGTGGCCATTGGTGTCCTGGCAGGCGTCAGCCCAGGCCCGGCAGGAGGGGCGGGGCGGGCAGCCACAGGGACATGTGCAGGTTGCCCCGCCCCCTGCGTTTACCAGCCCAGGGAGCCAAGGTAAACGAGGGGCGAGGCTTCTCATGGAAAAGACAGGGTTTTGGAGTCAGACAGGACTGGGGCGTAGTCCAGCACCGCATGGACTGGAGGCCTGGCTTTCAGCTGTCACCTTCCTTGGACCTCGGTTTCCTTATCTGTAAAACGGAAATACCAACCTTAGAAAAATTACCGAGTGGAGACCACAGTGCCTGGAGCACAATAGAAACTTCCCAAGGAAAGGAATGTTACGTGATGAGCGTTTTCTGCATCGCTTATCAAGTCCTAGAAATGACCCTCACGGTAATCTCTGCTCGTCATTCCCCACCCGAGACTTTAGGGCGATTCGCACAGGGCTGTGGCCTCCGTGGGTCCAGACAGAGACAAGCCCAGCAGAAAGGCTTTTAGAGTTTGTGTTGGAAAATGCAAAACCAGGTGCTTCTCTTAACAGAAATGATGACAAAGCAAAAATATATATATATTAAAGACTATCTTAGAAGGGGAGGGAGAGCGTCTTCACAGCCAAACTCTTCATGCAGATTCAATCACCAGGTTCGCTTGTGTTTGAACGCAGCCCCCACCCACCGTCCACACAGGTGTTCTGAGGGGCTGTAATCCTGGTGACGTGCCAGGTGCTATTTTATTCCCGACTTGCCCTGGCTCTTGGTCTGAATCACTCCATCTCCTTTCATTGGGTTCCTGCCAGAAAGCGAAGCACATATTTCACGGTCCCCTGCCCTGGGGAGGAGGAGTCTGCCCACAGGCCTCTCCGGGGCTGCATATGGGGCAGAAAGGAGGGATGGCAACACATTCTGCTGCCCTTTGGCTGCTTTTAAAAATTTTTTTTCCCCCAAAATGGAAATAGCATTTTCTCCTTGATTATCTAAGTAATGCATGTGCATTAAAAAAAATGAGCAGTACTGAAAAGTTCAAAGGACAAATGTCACCCAGAGGAAATCACTACCTTTTCAGGCTGTCGGCTGTCCGCGCTCATACAAATCCAGCTGCAAGGGACTCTCATAGGATACGCTGTTTCGTATTCTGATTTCCTTTGTCCACCTTTGTGGTTTACTTAGTCTTTCTAAATGGCTCTACATCATTGCATTGTATGGGTCTAACACCGCTCATTGAACTGATCCCCTGTTGTTGGACACTTAGGTATTTGTTTTTTTTTTTTTAATTTATTTTGAAATAATTCTAGATTCGCAGGAAGTTGCAAAGATAGTACAGACAGTTTCTGTGTACCCTTTATCCAGTTTTCTTTCCAATGGTTACATCTTACATAACAGCACAGTATCAAAATCAGGAGATTGACATTAGCACAATCTGTGTATAGTTCTGCGTCATCTCATCACGTGTGTGGATTTGAGTATCCCCCATGACAACCAAGATGCTGAACACTTCCGTCACAGCGACCTCTCTCACCTCCCAGTTGCCTAACCCCGGGCAACCACTAATCTGTTCTCTACCTCTATCCTTTTGCCATTTTGAGAATCGTACACATGTATATACATAATATGTATTTATACATATATTATATATATATTCACTCAGCATAATACCCTTGAGATCCATTCAAGTCATTGCTTGTATAAATTGTTCCTTCCTTCTTATAGCTGAGTTGTAATAATATCTCGCGGTAGGGGTGAACCACACCTATTAACCATTCATTTATTTTAGGGCGCTTTGGTTGTTTTTATTTTTTAGGTACTACAAATAAAACGGCTATAAAAATTCTTGTAGAGTTTTTTCATGTGGACATAGTTTCATTTCCCTGGATGAATGTCTGGAGCGTAGTTACTGGGTTATTAGGTAAATGTATGTTTCATTTTGCAAGAGACTGTGAAACTGTTTCCCGGAGTGGCTTCCCTTTCCACATTTCCACCAGCAACGTATGAGAGCTCCAGCTTCTCTGAAACCTCACCGGCATTCGGTATTGTCACCAAAGGTGTGCCGAGCCATCTCGCGGTCTTAATGTTCATTTCCCTGATGACTCACGATGGAGTACATCTTTTCATGCGTTTATCTGCCATCCATACGTCCTGTCTGATGAAATGTCTCTTCGTATCTTTTGCCCATTTTCCTATAGGATTGTTTGTGATGTTACCATCCTTCCAAAGACGTCCACACTCAAATCCTCAGAATCTTATGAATAGGTGAATGTACGTAGCAAAGGGGATTTGGTAGGTGTGATAAAGACCTTAAGATGGGGAGATGACCCTGGATTGTGCAGGTGAGCCCAGTGGAATCATAATGGTCCTTAAACAGACCTTAGAAATAAGCAGGAGAGTTAGGGAAGGAGGTGTGGCTATGCATTAGCCTTCTGGCCTCCCGAAATGTTAGATAACAAATTTGTGTTGTTTTAAGCCACTGAGTCTGTGCTAATTTGGTACAGCAGCAAGAGGAAGCTAATATAACCCTTTGATGAAGAAGATCCTTATACCTAAATCTTAGCGTAATTTCCCAGGTATTTCCTTAGAATTGGTGAGTCAGGGGGTATGTATTCATTTACACTTCATCGTTAGCTTATAAGGACTCTCATTTCCTTGCCTCAGTAAACACTGGTTCTTACATGTAAAGCCTGTATTTGAAGTTGACTTGATTTCCTCCTGTGTGTAGAGCCAGCATCCGTGTATACAGAAGGTGGGGAGGGGAGAGTGAGCCAGACAAAAGCTTCTCTGAGTCTCCAAACCTGCCTAGTCCAATGTGGCGGCCACGAGGCACTTTGAAATGTGACTTGAAATACGATTACTCCACACTGAGATATGCCATAAGGTCAAAATACCCTGGATTTCAAATCCTTGGTACTACACGAAAAGGAAGAGAAGAAATGAAGGAAGAAGGGAGGGAGCAAGGAAGGAAAGAAAAAGGAAAGAACTGAAGAGTGACATTTTACATTCATTACACACTGAAATTATAAAATTTGGATACATATTGGGTTAAGTAAGATACATTGAGAAATCAATTTCACCTGTTTCTTTTTACTTTTTTAATGTGGCTACTAGAAAATTTTAAATTACATATGTGGCTTGTATTTGTGGCTCATGCTGTGTTTCTACTGGTCACCGTGGGTCCTAACTCTCTCCCCCACAGCCCGTTATGATTGGCGGTGGGCAGTGACCGTGCAAGGGCCCGAGCCAGGAACTCAGCTCTCAGCCACCGCAGGAAAGTCAGCCAGGCCCTGTGGTCCTGGGCTCAGCGGCCAGTGCCCAACCACAGACCCCACGATGTGCTGGAAAAGTGCTTGGGGTCAGAGAGACCTTGGTTTGAATTCAGCTCCTTTGGAATTTTCCTGTATTTTTGGCCCTTTACCCATTTTAGTTTCCTTGGGCACAAAACGGGGGAAATAACCTCATAACATTCATGGAGACATTCCTTTATTCAACCAACTTTTTTCAGACCTACTGTGTGCCGGGCACTGTTCTAGGCTCTGGTAAAGCACCAGCACACAACCGGGAAGAAGCCTGGCGGGGTGTCCTGGCACGCAGTGGGGCCTCTTTCCTGCCTCTGAAGACACAATCTCTTGCTAAAAAGAACATTTTGGTGGAACAGTACTTCCCACCCAGCACCTTTTCTGAGCCCTCTCGTTCTCTGAGTTATAATGGCGGCCCCAGACGTGGGTGGAATCAACCATCAATCACCTTGTGTCTTTAGCTAAGTCACTCCCTTCTCAGCCAGAGTGTCAAGGCTTTTCTTTCTGGGAGCCCCGAGGCTGTTTTTCTAGGGAAATACACAGAAGACACCATCGTTCCCCTCCATCATTGATTTTAGACAGTCAGTGGTGCAGAAGGGCCAGGAGTTCCCCTCTCCTGGGGACTCCACCTTCCCAGAGGGCTGCTTGATATTGGGGGTGCCACCACCATGAAGAGGATTGGGGTTCCTACTTTTAAACATGAATTCAAATTTAAGAAGCAGAGAAATGGGGAAGGGATCTGTAGTGAGTTGAATGATGCCCCCCCCCACCCAAAAAACGAGGGGTATCTGGTCCAGCCGCAGGAACCTTGGAACGTGACCATAATTGGGAAAAGGGTCTTCGCAGGTGTAATCGAATTGAAGATCTTGAGAGGAGCTCGTCCTGGTACAGGGTGGGCCCTGAATCCGATGACAGGGGTCCTCATGGAAGAAAGGCGGGAGGGAGATCTGAGGCAGAGAGGTGGGGAGAGGGACCGTCTTCCGGAGAACAGGTTTTAGCTACGCTCCTCAGAGGCTTTAGGTATTTTAGATATTTTGGAGCCATGTCTTTATTCTCCACATTAGGCCTCCGCGCGGCATGGAGGGGCCTGCAGTGTGGCTTTGACCACGATGCCTGCCTTCTCTGACCCTGTGCCGTCGCTGTTACTCAAGGATCGTCACGGCGCCCGCCGCCCAGGGCTGTGACGCGGGTCAGGCGGGCGTGAGGTGTCGGAGGCTGTACGACTCACAGGCCGCGGTCAGGACACAGACTTTTCGGTGTGTCCCACACAGGTTTTCTTGAAATTTGAATTCGTTGCTAGCCTTCAACACCAGGAGACTTTACATAACAATCCCGTAGTCTTCTGAAGGTAGAAAGACCTGCCAACCTAGTGTCACTGTGGTCACCGTGAAATAAGGAGCCTGAGCCGCCTGGGCCCCTTGGTCCTCCACAGCCCTCGCTGCTTCCTCCTACTCTGCACGCTCAGGACTTGGTTCATTTCTGGTCCCTGTCAACATCTGAGTTTGCAACCTCCGTGCAAGAAAACTTTCTGTAGACTGTTTGCTAATTTCATTTCTGTCCATAAAAAAAAACAAATCCCAAGCCGGCATCCTCTTTCAGGAAGAGTGTCTGTCTCCAATAGGGAGAGGGGCTGATGAAAACCTCTGTCCGACAGAATTTTTCACTTAATAGAATTTGCTGTAACCAGACCAGCCACTTCTTTGAATCCTAGGCTTCTGACTTGTGCAAATCTCTTTGTTACCCAGAACTAGATAACGAAATGATGGTGCTTGTTAAAAATCGGGTGTGCTGGCGGAGGGAGACTTCCATCTATGCGTGTTCTTGCCAAGATTTCGATGTTCCTGTCCTTCTCTGGTTTAACAGTTACGTAAACATTCACTTTGGATTCCGGTGCAAACCAGTTTAAGAGGCGTTTTCAGGAAAAAACAACACCCCTGGTTTGCATTTTGTCACCAAAGCTAGCGTTGATTTTCTTGGACTTCAGGGTTCACGAAATAAGTCAAAAGTCTGTGGAATCGGAATCAAAATCCGGCTCTGCCTTCTGCCGGCTGTGTGACGTTGGGCCGTCGCTTCGCCTCTCTGGGCCTCAGTTTCCTCGTCTCTGAAAGGGTCGGACTCATAGCCCTTCGATCACAGGACTGCAGCAGGAATTGGAGATGATGTAGGTTTGAGGCATCAGGGCTGGGACACCAGAGACGATTTTTTTTTCTTATTATGATTACTCCTTGATGAGGCTGCCTTGGTTGCGGCTTGGGAAGTAGAAATCTGGATCGTGAAGATTTTATTGTTCACTCATACCCGTAGCCTCTACCTGCAGGCCTTAGACTATGATGAGCTTGATAATAATTCTGAGGGCTAATATCTACTGGGGATTTCCTTGGAATAGACAGACCCCTCCTCCACTCTCTGTGCTTCCCCCCCCCGCCCCCGACTCTGATGTGCTCTTCGGCACTCGTGAGTTGCTTGTACATCAACATGTGATGATTTGGAAGTCCAGCATCACCAAATATCCTCAAAGCCTATTAACTGCACACCAAATCATACACTTCCTAACTGTGGGTACCAGCCTTGCGGGGTCCGATCAAGAGTCAGCAAATGGGGGTGCTGTGGGCACATTGAAAGACCATTCTCCAGTCCTCGGCTCTGTCCCTTGCATGGCAGGAGGTTTAGCACACCTGGGCTCCCGGCATTAACGCTGGACGATGCGCTCGCCCGCATGCAGACGGCCTCCGGGGTGTCCGGGAACCACCATTGCAAACGAAGCCAGCTGATGGGAGGTCAAGCTCTCGTCGTCTGCAAACTTGGGCCAGACCCTCCATCCACCTCTCTGAACCTCCGTTTGCGAACCTGTCCAGTGGAGGGAGGGTCGAACCCCAGCTGCGGAGCCGTTGGGGGTGGGCGTGGAGGAGGGTTTAGCATCAGCAGACCCCGGCCCCCTTCCACACTGAGGGTGTCTCCAAGCCACAGGGCCAAGGGGGCCTTCGAAGCCCTCCAGACTTCGCTCTGCTCTAAGTGGGAGTCATTGTGGAACGAAGTCCAGTATTTAATGGGGCCTGTGTTTGACAGATCCTGCGCGCACGGCTAGCGGCGCACACAGGGCCCGTGATACGGGGGATTCTTGGCCTGGGCTCAGGGCGGATTGGTGGAGAAAATGTCACCTTCGATTACGGCTGATTGGCCCTGACAGTTGTCTGGGTGAAGTTTATAAGGTACATCTAATCTGGATGCATCTGGTCATAAAAATGCAAAACAAGCCATTCCCACCCAAGTTCCAACTCCAGATGTGGGTTGATTCTCAGTGATTGACACCATATTTTTTTTTTTTTTGCAGCTGCCCCACATTTCAAATCTTTTTCTATTTAAAATATATTCATCATAATTATGGAATGCAATAAACAAACTTCAGCCTGATGACAAGCTTTAAATGTAAGAATGTTTCGGCTTAAAATAAATGCCGTGATTTCTCAGCCCAGGACGGAGACGGCCTCGGCGAGTGTTCTCCGAAGGAGCCCTGACCTTGTCACCATGAGGCAGACAGAGTTCTTTTCTCTCGAGTATTGACTGATATTTGGAGGGGGACAGGGGAGAAAAATCAAACAGCTATTTGTATCAGATAGAAAAATGTGCATAAGCCATCAGAAAGCCACCCTTGTAAGACAAAGCAAAATGACTAGATTCAGCCGAATCACGTCCGAGGTCTTCCCAAGGCCGGGGGGAGTAGCGGTTAGCACACTGGGGCCAGGTTCCCGGTTTCAAATCCCAGCTCTCACACTCCATGCTCTGTTCCCCCGAGCATAACTTTGTCACCCAGCCTCTCTACGCCTCAGCTTCCTCATCTATAAAATGGGACTTAATCATACATAGTACTTATTTCATAATGCAGTTGTGAGAATCGAATGACGATAAATGCTTAGAGCCATGCCTGGCTCGTAAGGCGTCCTCGAGACATGTTTGCTATGTCAGTCATCACTGTCAGCCAGCCTCTCTCTGTTGATGCTCCTAGGGAGAAACTGGAGGGTTAGGTGGCCTGCACAAGGCAAAGCCTAGATTCAGATCCCAGTCATCTGACTCACTACAAAGCGTGCCTACGTGTGGTCGGTTTTGCTCCTGTTAGCGTTTCCTGCGTCCATGCAATGCTTCTGGAAGTCTGACTGATGGCCAGTCTCCCTGCCGGTGGCTGGCGATGCTTTCTAATACTGTCTCGTGCAGCCTGAACAAAGGAAGATCCTTCTGTTTCTGGGGCTCGTCTTTTATTTTTAATGCTATTTGAATGAGTCTGTGATTGAGATAGTTACATAAACACACACTTAGGTTAATTATAGACAGATCAGCCTGTGGCCATGGGGCTGGGTTTTTCTAGCCGCGTATGGACCTCAGCCACGGCCCCGTCACTCCCCCATAAACAGCGTGTACGACTTGGTTCCTCGAGAAGAATGAGGAGTGTGTGTCAACAATCTGCTCCTCTTTAAAACGAGGCCATAAGTCACAAACCCTCTCTGAGTTCCCAAAAAAGTGTCTGGAGCTAAATTTGTACCCTGACTCTGCTGACTGTTCTCCCATTAGGCTGATGAGAGAATGAGCAGAGCCAGGGCCTCCTGGGGCTGTGCCCACCGCTCGGGCCAAGATGGGGATGGCTCCTCTGTGAGTTTCATTTCTGAGATGCGTTAAGGTGCGGTCCATCACTGGGCCCGAGGACACATGATCAGGATCAAAACAGTGTGCACCGGCTTTCCCAGAAGGCCCTCTGCTTCCAGTGGACATGAGAAATCTCTGCCGGGAAAGGGGTGGCTGTGTTTCCTTTCTTCCAGAACCTTCTGGATGGCCCTGGTGTTGTCTCTGCATCTGACCTAACCTGCTAAGTTTCTGTGAGAAGGGAGGTCGCGTAGGACCGTGGCAAGAGCATGCCCTGGGGACACAAACAGACCCAGGTTCAAATAGGGGCGCTGTCATTAGCAGATTGGGTGAATTGGGGTAAGCACCCCTGCCATCCTGGAAATGGAAATGATCATCTCTGACCTGCAGGGTCGCCGTGAGAATTATATGTGATAATGCAGGCAAGGGCTAGGCTTGCAGTCCGTGCCTGAACAGCAGAGCTGGAGTGTCAAGAAGGCACGTAACGTGGTATCTGGGATTGGGAAGTTTGTTTCTCCTTCTGTAGCTGGGACAGCAAATAGACTGTACCTCTCATTTCAGTATCGATCAACTGGAAATGCCTGCTCGAAATGCAGTCATTGATTCGTACTGTCTGCCACAGACTAGGAGTCAGACGTAGGAGTGAGCATTCCGTGCATGGCTATCTCCTTTCTAGAGTGCTCGTTCTGGAGGCAGGAACTGGCTCTGAGAAATAATCCCGTATCTTGTGCATGCTACAAAGCTTTTTTTTTTTTTTTTTTTTGCACCTAGGATCTCGTTGTTCCCCTAAAAATCCTCAGACATGGCATACTGTGACCCCCACATCACCTGGTATTAGATCCTGTGACAACCGTCATCTCCTTTTGATGGACGCAGAAACTGAGGCCGAAGAGCAAATGAATGATTCAGGCAACTGACGAAACAAAATTAGATTTTAAAAATTATCTGCAGTATTACGCCACAAAATTTGCATTGCCTATGGTTTCTCACCGGAATCTTGAAAGACACATCCACAGCAAGGCACAGGGGACACAGGGTCTAGGCTCTGCCCTGCTAACCAGCCAAGGACCTCGGAGCAGTTACTTCACCTTCCCAAGGCTCAGTTTAGGTAAACTGTAGAAAGGACTTAGTAACCTCCCCATCCTCCCTACCGCGAAGAGCCATACAAGGAGGAAAGGAAGCAGTGCGGGGGTTAAAAGGCTTGGATAAAATTCCTTTTCTTGCCGTTATTTGAGAGGTGGGGAGATACTTTGGGGTGCAGTGCTGCCTGCACTTGTCCAATTGGCTCAGAAATTGCCTCAGGTTTCCCCGACTGCCGTGCGGAGCGCTTCAGCACGCGGGGTTTCATGGCAAGACTGACTTTGTGACCTTGGGCAAGTCACTCCTCCTCTCTGACCAGCAGCCTCTTCAGCTGCAGGCGTGGATGACTACATTCCTGGCTGCTGTGAGGCTCAGAGCCAAGGCAGAAAAGTCACCAGGAATGCAGACGGCACTCACCAAAGGCCAGGGCCCTTTTCCCTGGGGACCTGCTAGGATAACCTTGCCAGAGATTTAAATAACCTGGAGATTTAGATAACCTTGCAGAATTTTATTTTCTTCACAGAAATGGCAATAAAGAAGTGTGTGCGTGTGAGAGAGAGAGAAAGCGAGAGTGAGCGAGAGAGAGAGCACACGCGTGTGTGAGAATGTGTATGCAGGAAGAGAGGGCTATGGAGGAATGAAATAATGGAGGAGAAGAAACAATAGAGCATGTTAGCGACTTGCAGATGTAAGCTGCTTTTAGCTGGATTTGTTAGCCTTCTAACACCAGCTTAACTGTGTTTGGAAAAATACTTAACTTGCCATAGGATGCCAAGTCATGAATATGTCAGAGAGAGAGGCTGTTTTAGAAATTTGCATATCCCTCTCCTAAGAGAGAGAGAAAAAAAAAAGTCCATTGGAACAGAGCGGTTGGTGCTGGTCGGTGACATCTATTTGTTCTTTGCGCAAGGTTATTGGAAGGAAATCAGGAGTAGAAGGTTTGTGCATATTATTCTGAAAGATGAAGAGAAAGAAGGCAAGGGTGGGGGGGAGAAGAAATCGGAGACAGGACAGAGAGTGACTGAAAAGCAACAGGAAAGAGATGGAGCAGGGAAGTGGGTGGCAAGAGAGAGAAGAGAGGGAGAGAGAGAGAGAGAGGGAGAGGGAGAGAGGAGAGAGAGAGAGAGCAGAAAGAGAGAGAGAGAGAGGGGAAGGCGCAAGAGAGGATGAAGAGCAGAGACGGAGAGAGAGAGAGGGGGGTGAGATGGAGTGGGACCTGGATTCCGGAGAGCGAGGACCCACCCATCCCCTTTGACCTTGGACCTGCCTTGGTGGAACTCGGGTTGAAGTCCTCTGTTTTCAGACCTTGAAGCTTCTCTTGGGGCCTGCCTGCCCCACCGGCTGCGTCTGCAGTGTTTAAAGCGCCCAAGTAGAGCCAGATGGTGGATCTGAGCCAGGCTTGTTTGACGGCCAGATGCCGAGATCCCACAAAGGGGTCCTCCGGCCTGGCTGCTGGGGGCGGAGCTGAGCTGAGCTTCATGGGGGCCCGGTCCACTGTCCACGCCTGGACCCCCAGGACAGGCCCTGCCATGGCCCTGGCCACCAGGAGGGGCCTGAGAAGCTGGAGTGACAAAGCGGGGTTTGAATCGTGATCTGCCCTTGCTGGGGGCTCTGGGCACATGGTTTTGAGCCTCAGTTTCCTCATCTGTGAAATGGACCTGACCAAAAATAAATAAATAAATAGCAGGTCTCATGGATGGTGAGAGGATTAAAACAGAAACCAAGTGTCAAGAGTCTGGTCGAGAAGACCAGAGGTTGTGAACTCAGGTCAAGCAGGCTGAATTCAGCCTAAAGGGGTAATAGTCTGAACTATTTCCGACTTCAGAGTGTTTAAATGAATGCCCACACTAAAAAAAAAAAAAAAAAAAAAAAAAAAAGCCAGGAGATTCCTGATAAAAATTCCTATCGCTGGTTTCTCGTGAGTGAGCGGCTGGCCCCGGCTCTGCCTCAGACCCTGCTCACTCGGTGGCACCGCGTCCCCCTTCCCTCATTGCCAGATTTTTCCTGGCCCCTGAAGTCCTTCGGTCCTCACTGAGTGGCCAGATGATTCCCCAGGCACCCAAGTCGTGTCTGCGCATCTGCAGCTGACACGGCCTTGCACAGAGAAAGAGGAGCAAAAGCCGCTGGGGGGTGGGGGTGAGCCGTCCTCTCATCCTCAGGACTAAGCTCGATTTCCGGGGCTGACCCCACCACCCCATCGACGGGAGGCCCTGGGCCCGGGAGAGGACACTCAGACTGAGACTCAGCTTTTTTTTTTTTTTTTTGGAAAGATACGTTTCAAGTTCGCGTTTCCATAACCTGGCTTTCCATCCAGCCATGATTTGGGGCTTTCCGAGAATCTTCAAGTATCGAGGCACCAAGTAGGTAGAAACACAAGCCTCCTCTGACCCTCAAAGGATGAATCTTGCAGCTTCTCAAGGACTGGGGGCTTGAGTGTATGTACTCAGAAAGATAAAGCAGACCAAAGAGGAGGAAAAGCCTGGCTGCCCACGGAGGAGCCACCTCCCACAGGTTGTATGTCTTGTGTCCTTCAGCTAGAATGTGGCCCCCACCTGTGACCCACCTGCTCACTAGGAGTTTATGGCCTTGCATGGGACGGCGGGAAGTAAACAGATGATTACAACTTTCCAAAGAGATTGGCGCTAGGTCCTGGGGAGCCACGAAGAAATCCCCAACTCAGCTTGGAGAGTAGCTTGGCTTCTTCAGGGAGGTGAAGCCCAAGACAAGCCCGAAGGAGCAAGCGGGAGTTGGCATGGGCAGAGGTGCGACAGACACTCCAGCGAGGGGTGAGGGTCTGTCGGGGGGCCTGGAAAGATCACGGGGCTCCGGAGCTCACAGTGGAGGAGAAGCGAGGGAGGAGTGAGAGGTAAGGGAGCCACGGCCAGGTTTTTAAAACAGGGATGGCGTGCTCGGATCTCCGCGGTTAATGATCTCGGAGGCTGTGTGGAGGTGGCGCGAAGGGGGTGACCCTGAGCTGGGATGACTGAGAGAAGACCAGCGGTGGTGGCAGGTGTGGGGACAGAGTGGAGGCGGTGGGTGTGGGGAATCCGTGTCTCAGGAAAAGTCTCTGAGACGCAGTGACAGCTGCAGTGTTCCTGGGAAGGACTCTGATTTGCATAAACGCTGGGTCTCTGCAAAGTTCCGCCCCAGTTGATGGGTGGTTAATTGAATTCATTCATCCAACAGCAAACATTTATAGATGCTAACTCCCCTGGGCATTCCCTCCCCCACTGCAGATTCCTACCCAGGAAATGGCAATCTGAGGAGAAAGCTTGCTTTTTAAAGTATTTGTGACCCATCATCCTATAAAGCAGATGGTAGCTGCCCCCTACCCTGCGCCTTCTAGCTCCCAAGTTCTCTGGCTCAGGAACCAGGCGAAGCTGCCTCTGAACCCCGACAGGAAGAGCCGGCCCTCACTGACAATTTACCACGTACCAGGCTCCTTGCCGAGGGCTGCGAACACCATATCCTATGATGGAGCTCCAGGTTTGACAGAATTTCTGTGAAGGGTGAGAGTCAAAATTTTAGGGGCATCCAGTCTCTGTCACAACTACTCAACCCTGCCATTGGAATGAAAGCAGACATAGACAATTTGCCAATAAATGGACATGGCTGCGTTCCAATAAAGCTTTATTTACAAACACAGTCAGGGGGCCAGCTTTGGAACCTCGGGCCATACTTTGACAAATTCTGATGGAGTCCTCAGGATTCTACTCAGCTGTAAATGAGGAGGCTAAGTACATCTGTCAGGGCCCCAGGACAGATGGCCATTCAAAGAGGGTGACAGGAAGAAGTTTACAGAAGGGGCTGTTTACAGGTGGCAGGTTAAGGGGACCAAGGGGTGCAGAAGCCCTCCAGGGCTGTAGCAGCAGAGAGAGCTGTAGAGACTCCAAGACTTGAGGGGCGGCAGGAGGCATGGTTTCCAGAACCCGAGAGACCTCGAGCCAAAGGTGAGGGCACCGCTGAAGCTGCGGCCCCCTGGCTGTAGGGCAGCGAGGGGAAATGGTCTGGCCTGTTTCCCCTCCTGCCCTCCCATCGCCTGCTACCGCCCCAGCAGGAAGCCAGGGACCATGGGCACTCACTGAGGCCTTAAGCAAGGGCAGCCTCCCAGGGCACCAGCGGGAGGGAGAAGGGTGGGTGGCAAATGGGAGGGGGCAGTTCAAGCAGCAGTTCGAGGTCCCGCGGCCTGTGACTGACAGTCAGTGGTCAGCAGATTCTCCAGTCACCCTGAGAGGAGGCGGTGGGTGTGGCAGGGGAGGGGCAGAAGGGCTTGTCACAGGCTGGACCTCTCCTCTGATGGGAATGCCCCCAAATGTGACCTTGAGCCAAGGTTTTGGAATCAGACAGGCCTGGTTGGAATCCCAGCCCCGCTACTTACTTACTTGTTCTTGGCCTGGGGCGGGTCATCGTACCTCTCCGGTTTCTCCTCTGTAAAACTGGGTCGGGTTCTCTCTTCATCCAGGTTTCCGGGGGTGGCGAACACACCCCCAGTCCAGACCACCGGGGTTGCTGCTTACAAAGCAATTCCCATCTCAGGCGGCAGGCACCCGACTCCGTGGGTGGGTCAGGGAATGTGCGCGGAGGTCTGGGGGCGACTCGGACGCACCCTCACATTTGAGAGCCAGTCTGGCGGGCTTCCTGTGAAAATCAGATAAACCAGCCCCCGCAGCTGCGGGCCACGCTTGGCGTGCCCATCAGTTACGGAGCGGTCTCTGCCGAACTGGGTCGGTTCATCGAACCGCTGTGGCAACCGAAACCACGCTGCTGTCACCCCCACTTTACAGGTGAGAAAAGGGAGAGCGAGAGAGCCCCAGGCGCTTGTCCGGCCTGGCGGACTCAGCCACAGCCACGTCCCTTCCCCTTCCCCTCACGGTGGGCAGCGCCTCGGTGCGGGCAAGGGCCAGAGGCCCCCCTCGAGAAAGATCAAGGGCTGAGGGGGAAAGGCCATGTACTCACAGGGATCCGCAGAGACAGGGCCACCCAGGAGGGGCCTGGCAAAGTCATCGGAACCTGAGTGGCCTCAGGAGAGCCGCGTGACCTCTGCTGAGCTGTGAAACCTCAGCGGGTGGCGTTAAATCAGCCACGGTGTGTAATTCACACGGAGGATTGCAAGCTCCAAACACTGCTTCCCCCCCCCCGCCCCTTCTTTCAAATCAGGCGAGGGGTCCTAAATACCCTGACTCCTTCTGGGGTGGAGGTGGGGGGGGGAGGGGCTGTCTTTGTGAGATCCAGGCGCCTTTCCTCGGCATCTTTGTGTGGAGGTACCTAGAGATGTATTTTTTAAAGCTAATAAATCATAAACCTTGTTTGAATCCCAATCCAGAACAGATGTAATGCATATGGTCAGTAGACTTGGAGTTGCAAATAAATATGTTTGGAAACCAAATATTTGAAAAGCAATTCTTCTTCTCGGTCTTCTCTTTTTTTAAGTGCCACTGCCAAGATCGGTTCAGGGATTCGGTTTCCCTGGAGCTATTGCCACGGCACTACACTCCCTCAGAGCCGAGCCCGGGCGAGGAGCTCAGAGGTTTCGGCTTGCACGGCAGGTTCGGGTTGATTGGTCGTGGCTGCCTGGAGAGCAGGCGGAGCGGAGACGAGCGCGAGCGCCGTGATCGGTTAGCAATGTCTGTCCGAGGCCCCGCAGGAAGAAGTAGAGGTACAAACGCCACGCCACACCATGCAATTGCCATCCCTGCCCTGGGTGTTTTGGAGTCGGCTAACTCTGGACTACCTGCTTCTCTGACTGTTTATTTCGATGGTAGTGCAACGGAAGTTGTAGGGCACAAAAGAATCCGGGACGTTAAAGAATTTCACTTCCCCTTTAAAGATGATGCCCAAGTAAGATCGACATAGTCCTCTTGCTAATTCAGCCTTCTACGTGAAGGTAGAAAATCAGATCGCCTGCACAGTCTGGGACCCGGCAGTGGCAGTTTTTACAAAGAGCAGTTCTCTTGTTTATTTACCTCTGCACTTCATTTTTGCCCATTTCTCCCTAGAATATTAGCTTCATAAAAACAGGGACTTGGGTTTTGTTCATCGCTTTATTCCTTGCATTGAGCTAGAAGGGACCAGATACATCTTTGCTGAATGGGATTAATTTCTTTGTTTTTCATTCCCTCGTCCGTGTGCTTCTGGATGCCATCACTACTCTGGGCTCAGCCCAGGGCTGGGTCTGTAGATCCAGATACAATAAGAGAAATGAGAAACCTCTAGCCTGATGAGGGAGCTAGCTGCATCAGACGATGATTTGAGAACAGCGTGAAGGGTCACCAGAGAAGCAGGTGTGGGGCCAAGGCGACTGACATCACGGAGCCGGAGCCCCAGGAAAGACTTCACAGAGGCTTCCCATCGACCTAGGGTTTTGAAGGTGGCACGTGACATTCTTTTTATAAGGATATAGCAGGCGCCTGTCGTGTGTAAGAATGACAGTGTGAGGCGTAGCATATGAATGAACAGAGCAGTGGAATTGTTTTAGAGCCAGACACGTAAAGAGTTGAATTGCGGTTCTGCAGTGCTTCAACTGTGTGACCTTGGGCAAGTCGCCTAGCTGCTCTGAGTCTCAGGGTCTACCTGGCAGGCTGAGAATTCAAAGGAAATGGAGGTGAAATGCCCGGCACTGGCCTCAGTACATCGGAGGCCCTCAGGACGTGACAGTTCTTCCTATTAGGATATCAATTGAGACCTCACTCTGACTCAGTCTGTGGGCACGGACTGACGCTTCCTTGGTGTGATTCGGAGGAAGGTAGATCTTTCTGGCCCTGGTCCAAAGGGATGTAGTTAAGGCCATCGTGCAAGGATCTTCTTAGCAGGGGAGCCTTGTCCTCAGTAGCTCTGCAGCGAGCTCTGTTTCCCCGTCCCCTGCCCCCCCACCACGGGGTACTGTCTTGGCTGCCTCCCTGCCCCACACGGGGGCACGTGCAGGCTGTTTTCACAGCTTTTCACTGAGCTGAGCCTGACAAAATGCCAGCTTGATCCATTTTTCTTTCCCGGTCTGCAGACACGTGCAGGCGAAAGCGCTGGCTCAGCAGATGGCTTCAGGTTCAGCGTCTCATCATTTAAGAGACCTGCTCTCTTCAAATGTAATTGTAATAAAAATAACAGTAGTGACAGCTCCCACGAGTGGCATCCGCCCTCCGGGCAGGCACCGGACATGCACTATTTTATGAGTCTCACCAGGACCCTGTAAAGCTACTATTGTTTTCTGTAATTTCTGATATGAACCGTAGTCCAAGTTTACACAACTAAGAGTGACAGAGCCAGAGAAAAAAACAGATTTGCGGTCTCTTAAACTCACATGTTTCCCCTTCCATTTATCTGTTTGTTTTCCATTTCTCTGCCGATACTCTTTCTCCTTTCAAAAAGATTTGAGGCAACTAAGGGAAATACAGCAAAAAAAAAAGAATAAAACCAACCAAGGAAGTTAGAGCCAAGAGAATCTGAGGCAGGAAAGTTAGGGTGCTTCCTGCCATGGTTGGGTGCAGAGATCTAGCGACATCAGACCGATCGTGTTTGTTAGTCACGTTATTCAGGTCTCTACCCTCACGGATTTTGGTCTGCGTGTTCTATCAGTTGCTGAGAAATGTGTGCTAGGATCGCTCGCTGTAGTTTCAGATTTGTCTCTTTCTCCTTGTGGTTTTATTAGTGTTCGCTTTGTTTTTGCAGTTTTGTTACTCGACGCGTGCACATTTAAAATGATTATGTCCCCAGCAGAACGATGCCTTTTATCATCATGACAGAGAATCTCTGGCAATGGTTTCTGTCTCGAAGTCTCTTTTGCTGATACCATAGCTTAGCTACATTTGCACGGCCTTTTTCTATCCTTTTAGTCCATCAGCCCTTCCGGGTCCTTATATTTAAGACGTGTCATTTGTACGCAGCATACAGTTGCTTTGTTTTGAATCCTAGCTTGGCACTGGAGTCTTTTAATTGCAACATTTAGTCCATTAACATTTAATGTAATTACCAATAAATTTGGGGTTAGATGTACCATCATATTATTTGTTTTCCATTTGTCCCATCTGTCCTATAGTCTCCTCTTTTGACCATCCAATTTTATTTTTTTTAATTAATCTTTCATTATTATTATTACTTACATTTTATACTCTGTTATTTTGTTCATTTACATTCTTGCACTATTCTTTTAGAAGTTTTCTTAGCAATTAAATAGGCATCATTGACTTAATTAAAACTTAATATAAGTCAGTACTTTTACCATTAATGAATAGTGAAGTTAAAATATTTTATTTTTAATTTATGTAAATCAAATTAAATTTAATTTTATCCTTTTTGAATGTATAGGTTATTTGGTATCAAGCGTTTTGATTTTACGTATATTTTAACGACATCATTGTTGTCATTTTATACAGTCAAACTTCCTCGAGATTTATCTACATATTTCTCCCTTCCATTGCTTGTCAATATTTCCTCCATTTCTGTATATCTTTCTGGGATGATATTTCATTTCTTTGAAAAAGCTCCTTTTAGTACTTCTTTTAGTGCAAGTCTCTAACAGCAAATTTTCTGTTGTTGTTTGTCTGGAAATGTCTTTAGGCTCCATGTCTAAAGGATCTATTCACTGGGTGTAAACATTATGCTGGCAATCATCTTTCCCCCGGCACTCTTAATACGCTATTCCATTGTCTTCTGGTTTATATCATTTCAGTTTTAATTTCCTTCTTTGATGGGAAAGTGTCATTTTCAGTCCGCCTGCTTTTAAAGCTTCTTGTATTCAGCTTTCAAGAGTTTTGTTGTGACGTACTAAGATGTGTTTTTTGGTTTCTTGTTTTTGTATTTATCCTGCTTGAGGATCATAGTGATTCTTGAATTTGTGGTTTGACATTTTAATCAGTTTTTTAAAATGCTTGGTCTCAATATTATTTTTCTTATATTCTCCCTCCCACCCCTCTAGGACTCCAGTTACCTGTAGGTGAGAAATTTTTACCACTTTCACATGTGTTTTATGTTCCTTTCTGTATTTCCACTCTTTTGTTTTTCCTGCTTCAATCTGGGTATTTTCTGTGAACCTATCTTTCAGGTCACTAAACTTTTCTTCAGTTGTTTTTAATCTGCTATTAAAACCATCACCTATACTCTCAATTTCAATTATTGTATTTTTCATTTCTAGAATTTTTACTTGATTCTTTTTTTTTTTTTTAAAGATTCTAGTTGTCTGATAAAAAATTTCAGATATTGGATCACCTGTGGGTCTGTTTCTATTACGTATTTTTTCTCGTGGTCCTATTTTTGGTATGCCTAATGAATATTGACTATGGGAAATTAAACAAATTGCAGAGGCTCCAGATGATGTTACTTTCCATCCAAAAGAATTTTCTTTAGCTTCCAGGAAGCTATTACAGTAGAAGTTCACTCTGATATAGTCAGAGAGAGAGATGATTTAGGGCCTGGCCTATTTCCAGCTTACTTTTACTCCTACGGTATAGGTCGACATGAATCCTGTCTGAAAGCCAACTCAAACTAGCTCAGGGAAAAAAATGGAGGATGATTAGGTGAGCAGTGTGACTGTGAGACCGGAGGGGTGCACCTGGTCACCAGGGGCCACAAGATCCAGGAAGCTGAACTCTTGCCACTCCACCTGGCATGCCTTTCTGTTGTTGTTTTTTTCTGCTTTCTGATTTTACTCTCCCAGACAGGTTTTGGCTGGGGATACAGTCACCGGCAACTCGCAAGAGCACAATTTTAGATTTTCTAGCACGGAAGGACTAAGACTTGCTCACTCCAGTCTCCGGGTCAAAAATCTCAAGAGAGAGCAATGATTGGTTCACTTCGGGTCAATCACTACAGCTAGGTAGGAACATTCCTGGGGAATACAGACCACTCTGCCAGAACCACAAAGCTGGTGTGGAGAAAGGCATGTTTCTCAAAAGGATGAAGAAGGATGATTGGGCACAAAACTATCGCTGTCTAGAGCGGCCAGGCAGCTTAGTTCTCAGGTATGTGTGCTGCTCTTACGATGCCAGAAAATGAGTTCCCTCTCGTCAAAACACCATAAACATCGAAGGGTTTTCCCAAGCGCTTAGCAAAACTAAAATGAAACAAGACAAACAAACAACAAACAACAACATCAAACTTCCCTGAAGTATCTCTTGTGATAATCATCACAAAATGACTGCTGTGTATAAGCAGCCCAGCCCTGGGCCAGGGGAGCCATTTATACGAATCTCACAGGAACATTTCCCATCTGCTTGCAATGTAGATGTGACTCTGCCAATTTTCAGAAGAGGACTCAGATTTAGAGGGGCTGAAGCTTACAAAATCACAAAGAAAAATTAGGTACAAAAGTGAATGTTTATTTAGTGTAAGAAAAGCACCCCCACACACGAAAGTTAAAAAATGTACGTAATATTTTTAATTAAATTTCTACCACTTCCTCCTATATAGTACCTTTCCCCCTACATTTTTTGGCTGTGTATTTGGTCATTTTTTTTCATATGACAGGATGTAATATTATTTCCTATGAAGAGAATAGAAATATAATTAAGTCTTTCCTCTAGCGTGACTGGGCAAAACTGATTTCTTTACCAGGAGTTAAAATGCAAAACATGCAAATTCACACGAGATTACACTAGTTGTTTGTAATTCTTTTAGAGATTTATAATCTACAGACAAATTTAATCAATATTTAACATGGTTCCCACTGCAGGAAGAAAAAGAATAGTGAGCTTATAACCATATAGGCTGCATTAGTGAGTATGTTTCTGAGAAGAGAGAATTTCTATTTTAATTAAGTTATCTATAAAAATCAAATCTTTTCTTATCTTCATGCTTTCGATTTTACATGGCTGATGGTTGGGAGTATTTTCCACAGACTAGCTTCTGGCTCCATACGGGTCAAAATTTGCTTCTCTTCCCCAAACCACGTGCTTTGGTGCAAAATACTCTAGGAAACTTCCAAATTTGGGGATGGCTTCTGTCCCTGCACCCTCATGCTAAGACTCCGGTCTTGAGAGAGAAGAGTTTTCCAGGGGAGGTGGGAGTGATTTTGGAAGCCATCCCTACCTTAAAAAGACAACCACATAAATTTAGTCCGCTCAACACAGGACAAATGCAACCCAACTCATCTTCAACTTAGCCTGATCCCAAAAATGCCCATGAAAGGGTGACAGAGATAGGGCAAAGAGATAATAGTCCTTAACCAACTGTGACTAGAACATCTTACTTTTCAAATCTTACCAAAACATGTGACCACATTGCCGGGGCTCCTTCTTTCCCAGGCGTTAAAGGACACCTGTGCACAGGGAGGGACCCTGAAACCAACGTGTCATTAGCTCGCTGAAAATGGGTCTTTTCTACTTTCAGGCGAGGAAACTGCGGCTCAGAGAGATGACGTCACTTGTTCAAGGTCATGCAACTAAGAAATGAGGAAGCTGGGAAATGGTAAACATAGACTTTGAGAAACAGGATGTCCAAGATGTGTAGGGTCCCCTCTCTCAGTCTCCTCCCTCCACTGAAACTCGAAGAAAGGGGGGACACGGGAGGCGACCAAGGCCTGATTGCCAAGGTCTGATTAAGAGTGAGCGTCTCAGCAGCACCCAGAACCCAGGGTGCCTGGTTCCACCACGCGAATATCTCCGTCTAGACCTCAGCATACACTAGGGATCTGGGGGAATCCAAGGCGACCCCCCGGAGGAGGCTCCAGGGCCACATGGAGAATCAAAACTCTGTAATCCAGGCCTAAGCTGTGACCCTGACCTTCTTCGTCCCTGGGGAGACCACTCCCGTTTGTGCGGAGCTTCTCCGCCCCCTGATGAGCAGGCTCCTGACCCGAAAAGGTCACAGGTGCAGGATGCAAGACCCTCTCGGGGTCGCTTCGGTGAGCGATTCTGGAATTGCTGGCACCGGAAGTGGAACACAGAGCGATGGAGGACGCGTACCCTCCCGCACACAAACCACTTGGGCCGTCATCTCTTTAAAAGCAAAAGCCGCAGGGGACTGTGGGAACGAGTGGGGTCACTTTTCTCAGCCCTTCATCGCATCTGTGCGGAAAGCTGGCGCTCACACACCCATCTCACCATGCCTAAGGGGCGAGCGGGATTCCAAGATAGAATCTCGCCGAGCTTCTTACCCCCCAAATCATTGGAAACAGGCACGCGGTGCACTGCGCAGCGTTAACACGCGGGAGGTTAAGTGCACGCTCTCGGGCCCTTTGATGTATTAAATACCAAGGGCTTTAACGTAATAGAACTGTAAACCTCAAATCAGAGCTAAGCACACTAATTTGCTGAACTCCGAAACCAAACCAAAATGTTCATTTCTTCTTAAACGGAACCACAAATCCAAGTTGTTTTGATCTACAAATCTATCTAACAAAAAGATTTGAGGTGGCTTACAAGAAATACATGCAATAAAACAAAAATCTAAGTAGATAAAAACCAGGATCGGGGGAAAAAATTAAAACCAGAGGGAATAGTAACACTCAGATATGCAAGACCCATACAGTAATTTGAGTTCCTGAGCCCCCTGGCAGCCAAAGCAATATGGAAGATACATTAGTTTTATGACATGCATTATCTATAAAGAGGAATAACTGAAATAATTTTTAAATAGCAGTTAACTGATTTGAAAACTAACTAAGTCTCAGATTGTAGGGGAAAAAGGTAACCAAATATTCTCTGAGTCACAGTGAAAGGACTTCATTTATTTCAAGATCCTGTTAACACACATAATGGTTTCAAAAACACTGATTTCTTTATCACTTAGTTTCTATTTTCTACCGGCTCTCAAACCCTTCTTAAAGATGTTACGATCCCCACCAGCCTCATGTGTCCAGAGTTTCCTTTTTTCGCATTCTTGCCTTAAACTATTTCAAGCTCCTGCTGTATTGCTTTTGTACGTGGCTTCATTGTTTTAGCAATTAAAGAATAAAACTTGCACGTGTGTCTCCAGGGGATCGGGAATTCAAGAGGTTAAGAGTCAGCCTCTCACTGCAGAGTGTGGTTCCTAACCCCAGAGGGCCCCTCTAAATTATTTGGATAAACTGAGGAAACGTCAGGGGGAATTCTGACACTGAGCATGACATTAATCTTCATAACCATTCCTCCAGATGTGCACACATGTTCTGAGGATGCTGAACATCCAAGTTCACTGAGGCAGCCCGCTCTTCTCTAGGGGGTGGGTGGGTGGAGCATTAGAAGATGTTGGGGGTGGGGTGGCAAGTTGGGGTCTCTTTCCTAAGAATGCTAAAACCTTGCGAAAATGTGTGCCTGTGTTTGCAGGGACGGTCATCTTGGTGACTTGAAATGATAGTAAAAACCATGAGAAAATGCTTATAACCTCTTGTCGAATGAAAAAGTAGGTCATAACACATATTTGCAAGTGTATAGATAGCTGTATTGGGTTTATATAGACTTGAATGTTAACAATATTTATAATATTTATTTAAAATAATGCCCAGTTATCTCTGGGTGGAAGAATTTTACTGTTTACACTTTCTAAGTTTTCTACAGAAAACATATACTATTCTGATAATGGCAAAAAGAAAAATAGATGTTGCTTTTATAAGCCTTAGACTCGGTCATTTCCAAATGAATATTCCAAAAGTCCCATATCTCTTTGTGGCAAAACAAACAAACAAACAAACAAACAAAAAAAAAACACACCACCTCTCTGGACCACCACGATGTACTTAGATATACTTATTTTTTTCCTAGTGGCCATAATTGGACTGTGGCCAATATTTACTTGGGGACATTTGCACTGCAGTCAAGGCATGCTTTAAAGATTTTTAAGGAGCCCCACCTTTAAGAAAAATTGGAACTAAGTCTCAGATTGTACATTTTCTCTTACTGCTTCTGGGGGCTCAGATCAGTTTGCAAATATTGTTGAATTTAAAAGGAGTTTTAATACCCACTGTGTAATTTGTCCTCACCCCATCTGTCGATTGAAGAAACAAATTAGCTTCTCTCCACATGGCCTGCCCCTCCCCTGTTCCTTCCCATCCCCCACCCCCTGGGTACAGACCCTTTCCAAGAATCCAAGACTTGGGAAGAAAAGCTGAATGTAAAAAAGGCAAGAACTTGTCTTGCCAAGGCAGTCAGCAGCTTGTGTGTGCATCTACGTGTGCATGTGCGTGTGCGTATGTGTGTGTATGTGTGTGTACATGCATGCACATGTGTTTCAGAGTGTCCGTGTGTATGGACATGTGAGCAGGTAGCCAACATGTCCGCTTCTCCAGCTCAAGGAGAAGTCACGATTTTCTTAATGGCCAAATTACAGCATCTTCGTGCTTGTTGAGAAAAAGTCATTCCTTCCTTGTGGCCCCTCCTTCTGTGATGATCAGGTGGTTCAGGGCCTGCTGGGTCCAGGAGGTAATACCTGGTTACCATCCTCTAGAAGAGGAAGCAAGGAAATCTGTGCCCGTGGCTGCAACGGTCACCACGTGATGCTTCTGCAGACACAGAGAGACCATGACTTGGATGCAAAGTGCCTCTCACCCCACCCAGCATGGCGAGCGCTACCAGCCAGCACCCAGGAAACCAGGGGTGTGTCCGGTTTCGTCTGCATTGCTTGCTTCAATGGTTCGGGCTCCTGAAGTCAGCATTTCTCAACAGAGGATGGGGACAGGAAGTCCCATCCTCCTGTTGATGTGCTCCCCTATGGACTCTGAACCAAAGGAGGTGATGCCAGGGACCGGACCAGAAGCGGCAATGCCCAGAACTGGTACCCTAACCCACGCTAACCCATTCCTGGTTCCCAGGCCAGACCGCCTTTCCAGATGCGGAGCGTCTGGTCAAGCGCCCTCTCCCATCACAGTCCTGCACCTCAAAGGTGGATACTAGGATCTCAATCTCCTTTCTTCCAGAAGTCCTCCTGGCCTGTGTGCAGATGGGCTTACCTCCTTCCCAGTGACTCCGGAGCACAGTGGATGCTGGAAGATGGGGAAGCAAGGGGGAAATTAAGTCCTCTAAAAGCCAGGGCTCCAGGCTCTAAAGAAGACAAATAGCTACATGCCACCAAAACCCAAACTCAGAATTGTCTGACATCCACATAATTAGGAAGACAATTCAAGTGCTTTGGCTTGAACACAAAAGACTTTCTGCTAGCAACAGAACTGGCTGACAGTTTTGAAATGACAGTGTTGCCTTTTAAAAAATAATAAAATAGAATAATAAAAACAAATGCTACATCCATAATAACTCCAGTACATGCGTATGTTAATATATATCTATAATAATATCATCTAATGTGCCAGGCATTTCTTGGGCAGCGTATTCTTTCACTCTCCAAACAACCTAGTGAGTTGAAAAGTATTCTCGGCCCCCCACTGACAATGATGAGAGGGAGGCTAAAGTGGTTAAAAGGATTTGTCCAAGGTCACACAGCCAAAAGTTGCATGAAAGCCAGCATGCAAACTCAAGCTCTCAGACTCAAAGTCTTCTGTGTACGTGTGCGATTATTTTAAATTAACAGCCTTTATTTAATTAATAACCTTTCTTTTTCAGAACAGTTTTAGAGTTACAGAAAAACTGAGCAAATAGCACAGAGACTTCTGTACCACCCCCTCCCACCTAGTTTCCCCTCTAAACTTCTTACATTAGTGTGATACGTTTGTCACAATTCGTGCACCAATATCAACACATTATTACTAACTGAAGTCCAACCAGATTCCTTAGGCGCCTCTTGGCTGTAACAGTTTCTCAGACTTTCCTTGTTTTTGATGACCTCGATGATTTCGATGACTGCTGGCCGGGTATTTTGTAGGATGCCCTCGTATTAGAATTGTTCTGCTGTTTTTCTCACGATTAGACTGAGTCATGGGTTCGGGGGAGAGAGATCAAGGAGGCAAAGTTCCATTTTCATCACGCCGTATCCAGAGTGCACACTATCAACATGACCTTGTGACGGCTGATGTTGACCTTCACCGCCTGGCTGCAGTCACGTGCGGGTGTGATTTTGAGACCCATGCTGAAGGAATGCGTTGATCCCTGCTCAGGAGCCTATGAAACCTTCGGCCACTCCCTCCACAAAGCCCCAGACACAGGACTGGCCCCCGTCTCCACACCTGGGACTGACCCGGATTGTCCCTGCTCATCCCAAGTCTCCTGCCTCACAATTCTGCTACTTTGTTAATTACTGCAGACATTCCAGCCTAAGCGCCCAGGGTTCAAGAAGACAGTGATGAGGTCTTGAACTAGTCTTTATTCCAGAAAGCTTCAGGACAGCCATTTCACCCAGGCAGGGAGCCTGGGCTGTGGCCTAGAATTGTTTCACTTGCTTGTGGCCACTTCAGTCATTTTGTACCAATCAGGACATCTGAAGGGCAGCACAGGCATCTTTGGCAGTGACCACAACCTGGGAGCATGAGAACATTCTGACCTAATGTGTGCAACTTGGTAGAAGGACAGAGTCTGGTAACCGACCGGTACTTGGGTTTAAGATGCTGGGTTCGATTCTCAGGGCTACACGCCGGCAGCCCACAGCCTGCAGGCCAAATCCAGCCCACAAGCAAGTTACTACTAATTTTTTCAATTAATAGACTTTATTTATTTATTTTTTAGAACAGTTTTAGGTTCACAGAAAAATTGGGCAAAAAGTACAGTGATTTCTCATATACTCCTCCCCCCTCCCCCGCCACACACACACACATGCAACATCCCCTACAGGAGTGGGACATTTGTTACAATTGACAAACCTGCATGGACAATCATTGTCACTCATGTCCACAGTTTACACTAAAGGGTCACTCTTGGTGCTGCACGTACTATAGATTTTGACAAATGTATAATGACGTGTAGCCACCATTATAGAATACAGAATCGTTATCATACCGAAAATTTCACTACCCTAAAAATCCTCTGTGTTCTACCTATTTGTCTCTTCCTGCCCTTCAGCCCCTGGCAACCACAGATCATTTTACTGTTTCATTGTTTGCCTTTTCCAGAATGTCATAGAGTTGGAATTACCTAGTATGTGGCTTTTCCATATTGGCTTCTTTCACTCAGGACTGTGTATTGAGGGTTTCCTCTATTTCTTTTCATGGCTTGATAGCTCATTCTTCTTCGTGCTGAAAAATGTTCTCATTGTCTGGATGTACCATAGTTTATTTATCCATTCACCTACTCAAGGACATATTGGTTGCTTCCAAGTTTGGGCAATTATGAATAAAGCCACTATACACAGTAGTGGGGATGTAAGTCTTGACCTCATTTGGATAAACACCAAGGAGCTCGATTGCCGGGTCATGTGGTAAGAGTACGTTTAGGTGTGTAAGGAACTGCCAAACTTGTTCTCCAAAGTGGCTGTACCATTTTGCATTCCCACCACCAGTAATGACTGAGAGTTCCTGTTACTCCCCATCCTCGCCAGCATCTGGTGTTATCAGTGTTTTGGATTTTAAGCATTCTCATAGATGCTTTTAGTTGTATCTCATTGAGGTTTTAAGTTGCAATTCCCTAATGACCTACGATGTGGCTCATCTTTTCCTATGCTGATTTGCCACTTGCGAATCCTCTTCAGTGAGGTGCCTGTTCAACGCTTCTCCATTTTTTAATTGGGTTGTTCATTTTCTTATTGTTGAGCTATAAGAGTTCTTTATGAGATGTATCTTTGCGAATATGTCTCCAGTCTGTAGCATCTCATTCAGTCTTCTCATTCCCTTGATGTTATTAATTTTTGGATTGACTGCCAATATTTCAAACTTGGAAAATTTGATATGAAAATCTAGGATTCTAACCTTTCCTTGAAAGTCCAAAGAGCTGAACACACGGGCTGCCCATCTCCGCATAGTAGCATGGGCCGGAAGTCTAGTGGCTCCTGCTCTGTGGGCAGGAGCTACCTGGTCTACCTCAGTCTCCACCCCTCCATACTGCCCTACGAGTCAGTTCCTTTGCTCTGTCTTTCCTTACATTGGGCCCCTTAATTCATTTATGTCACTGTTGGGCTTCTGAAGGCATTTGCATTTGAGAGTATTAATACCTGTTTGCTTAAGATGCCAATCCTGTCTCACCACCATAAACACAAAATTTTGAGGAAGGAAAAAAAAAAACCAACTTGCTTTATTGAGCATTTAGCATACTCCAGTCACCTAAGGTGTTGCATGTATTTAATTCTCACATCATGCTCCCAAGGGAAGCATTATGACCTCCATAAGGAAACTGAGGCACAGAGCGGGCAGTGATATGTTCAAGGTCACATGATTAGGATTTGGTTAGAACATGAACTAATATCCAATTCTGACTCCCAAAGCCTTGCTTATTCCTCTAAACCAAGTGGTTTCCTCTGCATACAATGAACCTTGATTTCCCCAATGAAGAAGCTTTCATCAGAAATCAGGGGTGCCAATGCAGCCAGTGCTCTCCCCTCTGTGGTTTGGTTGTTCATCAGCATCTCCAGGACCATCACCCCAGCCTCATCCATCATCCCCCGGCTCTGATCAAGTTGCCACACTAGTACCAAGTGACCATACCTCCAGGGCCTGCTAATTGGTGCAGAATGAGCAAGTGACCCATACAGGGTCAATTCCAACTGTTCCCCATGAATTTCAAAATTTGGAACTGAACTGGTAGTTTTGGAAGTGCAGAGGTTGGCAGCTGTTGGAGCTGAGCACACAAAGGTGGGTGTTATAAGGAGAAGGTTCTGTGGACCCCAAACACCAAAGGCCCATGGCTGCCGGGGTCCTCCCTTCTGGGAACTCATTGCTTCATCCGGACTTCTAGAGACCCCTCAAGTAGCCTTCTCCATTAAAAACAAACAAACAACAAACAAAAACCTACTTACAACAACAACAACAAAAATTGGCTCACTCACCTTACTATCAAATTGCCCGTGAACCAGACCCTCGGGTACGGGAGTCAAGATGAAACAGGCCAAGACAGCTCAGAGACCAGAAGAACAACAGAGAAATCAGATCCTGGAGCTGAGTCTGCTGGCATGCTGAGCACAGCCTCCCCTGGAGGGAGGCCCGAGACCCAGTCCTCACCCTCTACCTGAGGAGAGCAAACTAAAAACCCAGGAACCATAAAATGAGAATTAAAGGTTAAGCTGCCGTGGCTAAAGGCGCAATGAGAGACTGAGTGATTCTTTCAACAGATGCTGATAAAGGACCTTCTTCGTAGGTCTGCAGCTGGGCGCTGGGGGGTCAGATATGAGTGAGATATTGTCCTGGTAATTATGGTCTAAGCAGGAGAATTCCAGAAAAACACTCATATAATCATTCATTCATTCATTCAAGAAATTTCACGCAACTCCTACTATGTGTTGGGCGTGGATCCTGGGCCTAGCATGGGCCAGGAGGCTGGGACTCTTGCTAGGGTTGGTCCATCTGCATACTATCTTGGGGAAGTCCCTCTTCCTCTCTGGGCCTCAGTTTCTCTATCTGTAAAATCAGCTGACAAGACCAAATGACCGCAAGGGCCCTTCCACTTCCGACAGCTGAGGCAGAGCCCATCAGCAGAGTTCAATGGACACCTAACCCTCAATTTCCTCATCTGTGAAAATGGGTTCACAACAAGCGGCACCCACTTTGTTGGATTCTTGTGAGACTTAGCTGAAAGAATATATGCAGATTGCTAAGGACCGTGCGTGACACACAGTCAGCGCTCTGTACTCAACAGCGTCATCTTTGTCGCTGGCACCTGCCTTGTCCCTCCATCTGCAGGGCGCTGAGCTAGCCATGGTGGGGAGAAGCATGAAACACCCTCCCGGGCCCACCCTTTAGGAAAGGATGGGACTGAACCCAGTGGGGAAAGGTGGGCCCGGAAGCCTGCAGGGCCATGTAGGAGAAAGGAAGAAAGGAGGAGGGGGAAGGGGGAGCCGGCGGGGAGATCGGACATGCCTCCCCTCCTGGTGGGGGAGGGGCCGGGCCTGCATCTCTCTGTTCCAGGAGCCCGCGGCGGCTGGGCCTGGGCGCAGACCCCGGCTGGGGGGTGGCGAAAGGTGGCCTTGTGGGTAAGTCCTTCCAGCTGCGGACAGGTAATCCTGGGCCTTGGAGCCAGAGAGATGATACCCCCGAGGGCCAGGCCTGGACCAGCTCAGGATGCCTTCGCTGTGAAAACGCGCCGCTGTGCTCGCGCGAGGAGCGCTCGGGTCCAGCATGAATCATTCCTTTTTGAACTTGTCTAAATGTGTTTATAAAATAAAGCTGCGGCCCAGGGCTGCTCCGGGCGGAGCGGGAAGGTAATATGTTTTAATTGGAGAGATTGGGGGAAGGAGGCAGCGGGCCAGGGTGAGCTCACCCCGCATGAATGCGGCTGGGCGGAGAACAACGTATGTTCGCCGAATTCCTGGACTGCAGCAACGGGGCTGGGTGGGCGAGCCTCGGCCCCGGCGCGCGCGGCCCGCGGGGTCAGCCAGAAGCCCCGGGGCCCACGTCAGCGCGGGCAGAGCAGGGGTCACACGGTGCCATGCACCGGCCTCCGGGCGGGAGCCGGCACCCGGAGCACGCCCAGTGTAGACCTGGCGGATCGGAGGTGGTGACCTTGGCACAGGGGCCAGCCGCCACTCAACTCGGGCCTCCCTGGCCGTCAGATCTAACGATTGTTCACGAGAAACCAGAAATCGCATATGGACGTGAAATCTCATGTTCAGTGTTGGCTCGGTCTGATTTTATCTGATTTTCTTACGTTGGCTATGTAAGCCAAATAAAACAGATGTATAGACCATACTCAGCCCTGTGGCTGCCCCCGGAAACCCCTCTCGGAGACCGTGGCATGGACCTCGATCTGTCATTTACTAGTTCTCATGACCTCAGACAAGTCACTCAGCTTCTCCGAGCCTTGGAGCCCTCCACTAGAAATCTGGTCTTTCAATGCTGCTTTTCCTGACTTTTCAAATGGCCCCCGCGTTGAAGATGAAGGAGAGCGGAAAGCAGGCAATGCTCGCCGGGCATCCGCTCGGTGCTAAGTGATTTACATGTTCCTGTTGTTATTGTTTCGTTGTTGTTTTTTTTTTTTTTTAATCATCACAATGATTCTCCCAGCTAGATATTATTCCCATCCTACAGATGAGGACACAGAGGCCGGCAGAGCTGAAACCAGCATTTTAACAAGTATCTCCAGCTGGGAGAGGTCGAAATCAGCCTTCAAATGGAAGGGCCTCTGGTCACGATGAAAATGGGAAAATTGAGTCAAGAGTTCCTGGCACACGGCGGTGCCTAGTGCAGGGACCAGCTGTTCTGGGTTCTAGCTCAGGAATAATAATTCACCTCTTCAACTGGCCACAGGTTTTCACAAAGTACAGTGGGCAGAGTTGTCAAGGCCCTCGTGAGGGGCATGCGCTCCTACAGCGCGCAGCTTACGAACTTTCCAAAGGAAGGAAAGTTATTTAAAACTTTATACTTTTTCACTCAGTAATTCATCTTGAAGAACTCAGTCCTAAAGAAATAAAAAGAGCTTTGGGCAAAGATTTTCAAAAAAGAATTCACAGCACATCAAACGTTAGTTTGCCATAAATGAAACAGTTAAATAAATTACGTGATAGACACACCAAAAAATATTAGGTAGCCTTGAAAGATAATGTTTATGGAAAATGTGCACTAACATGAGAAAATGCTTGTGACAGAATCTTAAGGAAAGTAGAATACAAGATTGTATGTATGTATGTTAGTATGTATGTATGTAGATAACACTTAAAGAAATGCAAAGAAAGAAGAGAGGAAGGAAATTCATCCCTGTTAATTCTCTGTGTGAAGAGATTTTAACTTAATTTTCTTCTATCGTTTGTGGAAATTTTTAGATTTTCTCTAATGAGCATATTGCATTTTATAATTAGAAATGTGTATATTTGCAAGATGTACTGGGCCTCATCTCATCCAGTCTGGGAATTAGATAGGTCTGGAGCCAGGTATCACATTTATTCAAAAAATAAAAGCCCAGAAAGAGACTCTAGAGAGAAAAATATCACATTGTAAAATGGTTATTACTGGCTGATAGGATTATGGGTGGTTTTTCCCTACTTCTTTATACTTGTGTGTTTTTCAAACTTTCTGAATTGAGATTTCTTTGAAATTGGCAAACAAACAGACAAACCATAAAATATTCCCTTACGTTCACAACTGTTCCAGGCAGGGAGATATCCTTAGCAGCAGAGCTGTCTGTCCCAGAATCTAGAATTTCGCTCTGTCTACATTCATGGTTCTGTATCTATACCCCAGCTGCTGCCGCCACCGATTCTCAAGGTTTTATCAACACCTGAATCAGTTCAAACCTAAAGAAACATGGAATTAGGACTCTTTTGTAGCTTACGGAGGGTTGGCTTGGCTGTTTGGTCTTGAAACCTGTCTTCTACCTCCTCGCCAAGCTAAAATGGCCTAATGTCGGTTATATTTAATCGAGGCCAACATGCCTGTAATCAGGAGGTTGCTGATGGAGAAGATGCATTTCCCGGACACGGCTCCAAGATCCGAGCCGTGTCCTCACCTCCTACGCCCGCCCTTGAAAGGAGCTTGGAAGGTCATGACCGCTCCACATGCCCTTGCTGAAGGCGAAGGCCCGCGCTTCTCTGGTTATTGCTCCTGGGCTGTTCTGTGGGATTCGCCACCCCCTTGTTCCCAAGATTCCTTGGTTGGTCTTTGTGGTCCAGAAGGAGTCCTGTGTGAACTTGAACTTGTTGCTGCAATTCTTTCAGCCATCCTCCCACATCTATAGAAGGGAACACAACACCAACTTGACTCAGTCATTCAGAGGATTAAAATAAGACGCCTTGTTATATAAAGACTTGGACACAGACTAGATTGTCTTTCTTCTTCCCTGCCTAGCATCTTCCTTCCTTCTTGATCCAGGAGCCTTTCCTAGTCAGCTTTGAACACACGTTTTGGCCAGTCGGCGTGTCACCAAATCCTGAAAATCAGGCTCCCCTCACAGGGCCACCGTGAGATTTCCAAGAGAAAGCTGAGACAGAGCTACCCGGGCCAGGCCCTTGGCACGCCTGGATTCTGGAAGCAGGGAATAGGTCGTCTATCCCATTTCATAGGACACCGAGGCGCAGAGAGGCAATGTGACAAGACGGCAAGTCTCTTCGTGGGGATTTTTTGTTTATTCACATTTCCCGATCTCCTCTCTGCTCAGTCCTCCTTTCCCTCCCCTCACTGAGGAGTCTTCCAGGTTCACAAAAATGAAAATCTTTCTAAAACAGGAAGGCCAATAAATGAGCATCCTCATTTCCAGGACAAGTCACTGGCAATCACCCCATTTTAGACTCAAGCGAGTTCTTGATCCACGCTCACTGTGGTCAGTGGGACGGTGTCCACCTCTCTCCTGAGTTTCTAGATCCTCTTCCGTATTTTTTCTACTCTGGGAACTCCTGAACGTTTCAGGGTTGGGTGTTTGTTGTCGTTGTTGTTGTTGTTGTTGTTATTGTTGCTGTTGTTTAGGCAAATTCACCTAACCATTCTACCTTAAGTTCCAGAAACACAGATGCATTTTAAGCTAATAACAAGAAGGCGAGGTTATGAATAACCAGAAGAGGTGAGGCTCATGAAGGAAAAAACATGACAGTCGCCCTAATGTGTGACCTTGGACAAGCTACTTAAGCCTCAGTTGTCCTCATCCGTAAAATAAGGTGATAATTGCTGTCTCGTGGGGATGTCTGACGACGAACTGCGGTGTCACGATTTGTGCAAAGCGCAGAGAACTCTTCCATACAGTGAATGCTCGGTCGTGCAGGACAACAATCATCCCTTTAACTAGGGGGAAGTGATGGTGGTCCTGCGTGCTTTCCTGTCACTTGAGGTATCTTTGCTTCTGTTTGGCCCGGAGAAGAGAGAGCAGCGTGGGCCGGGGGTTGGTAGGGGGTGGGGAGAGGGAAGCCTGGACCTGTGAATGAGGCCCCCTCCTGCAAATTATAAACCTGCAGTTAGGCCCTTCCATATCACACCGTACACTGAAATGCATTCCAGATGCACTAAAGGATTGAATACTTAAAAAAAAAAAAAATCAAATCATCGAGGGGGAAAGACTTGAATATTTATCAGACCTCTGGGGAGAGAAGGCTGGTTAAACTTGGAAGCGTCAGGAAAGATCACAGAGAAGGAGATGGACAGAACTGACGGCAGGAAAATTTAGCACATCTGTACATAAAAACAGAAGGGAGAATGTATGCAGCGAAAACGACAGGCAAAGGCATTATATCTTTAGTACATAAAGAACTTGTCCAATAAGGATGTATATACGTGTGGAAAGAGAGGAGAAAGTCAGCCAGGTCCTACTAGGTAGAAGAACAAAGAATTCAGATGCCTTACTCACAAATGAAGTACATTTGGGGCTAAAAAGGGAGAAAGCGATCTCATTGCATTCTGAGAAATGAGTTACCTCTTTTCGACCATCAAACAGCATTGATGTTTAAAATACTAATGCTATCTAATGCGGAAGGAGGTGAAGTGAAATAGATACATGGGTAGTAAGAATATAAATTGGCCTAACCCATTTGAAAAAAAAAATCCATAGTATTAGGTGTTGTAAAAAAAAATTATCGAACATAGCACGTGGGGAAAACTGGAGAAAAATAAAACTAAACCCCTACCTTAAAGCTTATACGAAAGTGGACTCCAAGTAGATTGAAGACCTAAATGTGAAAGGTAAAAGTGTAAAGCAGGTAACGTGAGAGACATTCTCACTCTGACACTTACTAGTAACATCCCTTTAGGTAGGAAAATCTCGCCCCTCTGAGCCTCAGTTTTCGCATCTGTAAAATTGGGGATGTAATACTCGCCTTACAAGGTAATGTAATGTATATAAAGCACCTGACATAGGGAGGTGTCTCTAACAAAGGTGGCTGATTATTCCTTTCCTCCTGGGTGCACGGCTGCGTCACCTTCTTCGACCCCTCTTGTGTAGGTATGGCCGTGTGAGTGAGTCCTGGCCACCGGAAGGCTAGTAAAAGCGGTGAGTGTATTTCTAGACCTGCCATGCATGATCTCATTTCCTCTTTCCCCATCCACCGGCTGAGCAGAGAGGGTCTGGGGCCATAGAAGAGGCTGGTGCAGCAAGATGGAAGGGCCTGGATCCCTGAATCACCACGTGGAAAACCACTTGGCCAAGGACCCCCGATGAGACTTTATGTGCCTAAGATACAAACTTCTATCAGGTTAAGCCACGGAGATTTAGAGATTCTATTATAGCCGCTAGCAATACCTATCCTAACTAACACAGCACCCAATAATGATTACGCAGTTTGGGAATCTAATGGTTCAGGTTCATTAGATCTGGTCCTGGCGTAGTCCCTGGTGGGGCTTCTTAATCCAGTCACTAATCAAAGTGAACACTGGAAGATTTCCAGGGAAGTGGCTGATAGGAGAATAGATTCCGACGGTTGACTTAAGGTTTTGTTCTACATTGTCGAAGTTGGGTTGTGCACATTCTGAGGCTGGGAGAGGCTACAGTGTTTTGACTAGACTAGACTAGAGCTCAAAAAATAGTCAGGGATAAGCCAAAATAAAAGTAGAAAAGGGAAAATATGGAAGTAATCAGATTGTCTGTATCAGCTGATAATAGTCTGTCCCTGGGCACACAGTCAAAAAATGTTAACCCTGGCCAGCCGCTCACACACTCCAGGTGATATGCTAAACCAGAGAACTGTGACAGCGAGCCGGGGGAGGGGAAGAGGGCACTGCTCAAGGGCAATGAGATGCAGATCAATCCTCTGACTGCCTCCAGGCCCGGTTCCCAAGATAAAAGACGGTGTTTAAGGGAACACCGGGGCACGTGTGTATTTGTGTGTGGGGAGGGTCTGTCTGTCTGTCTCCAGCCGCCTCACTAAGAGATCATTTCAAATGTCAAAAAATCTTCATGCAAAAGAACGTTTAGGGCAGGATTATTTACCCAGTGAAAAACTTTCAAAGCAACTGAAATGTCTGTGGCAGATACTGATGATTCCCTACCTGACGGCCACTCTCTCGTCTTCCGTAGGAAACAGTGTCCCAAGTCTGTTCCGATTCCAGAGGTGAGTCAGGATTGTTCTAAGCCAGCCGTGGTCCTTCCGTTCTTTCTTGTCAGTGATTGGTCTAGGATTGGACGTATGATTCTAGCTAATGAAAGGGAAGAGGAAGTTTGCTAGGGGCTCTTCAGATAGGCGAGAGAGAGAGAGAGAGAGAGAGAGAGAGACAGACAGACAGACAGACAGACAGCCCGAAGCCGCAGTCCTTTGCAGTCTGGACTCAGGAGTGGCATCCATCACTCATGCCGCATTTTGTGCGTTAGCGGCGAGTCACTCGGTCTCGCCCACACTCCCTAGGGAGGGACAGTGCAAGGCGCAAATGCCCAGAGGTGGGGATCCTTGGGAGCCACTGTAGGAGCTGCTCTGTTGGCTTCCTGGGTGGCTGAGAACAGCGGAAATGTATTGTTTCACAGTTCCGAAGGCTGGAAGTTCAAAATCAAGATGGTCAGGCCATGCTCTCCCACGGCTCTCAGGGAAAGACCCTCCCTCGCCTCTTCCCACCTTCGTGGTGGCCAGTGACCCTCGGCATCCCTTGGTCTGTAGATGCATCACTTACTCTCGGCCTCCATCGGCACGTGGCGTTCGCCCTCTGCGTCTGCCTCCACATTCCTCTCCTCTTAGCATTTTAACCTGATGACGTCTGCCAAGACCCTACTTCCATACAAGGTCACGTTCACAGGTCCTGGGGATTAGGACTTCAACCTGTCTTTTTGAGAGGACACGATCCAACCAAGGACACCTGCCGACCACAGACGGGGCATGCGCATCGCTGATGAAGAGCGTGCCCGCCCCGTAGGACCTGGTTGCCTGTCCGCTGCTCTGCAATGAAGCCTCACCCATCAAGGTCCCCGCACAGCGACCTGCGGGGGCCCCTTGCGGACAGACCACACCCCTCCGGCGCTCTGTGCCCCAGGCGCCAGGCCTCCGTTGACCCTCACGGGCTCACCTCTGACCCCGGCACCCCTTTTGCTGTCGCTTCCCTCGCTCTGATTTCCGGTCGGCCGCCAGCCAGTGTCCTCGTCGGAGGGCTCCCGGAGGGCGGGGACGTGCCTGACTCATTTCTGAGCTCCCGGTGCCTGGCGCAGGGCCGGACGCCCCGTGCATGGGTGAGCGATGCGTCCATCGGACGCATCGCTAAGGGGAGAAGGGGAAAGTCAGCATGTATGGTAGCGAACGTCCCGGCAAATGGGGAAGGACTGGGTGCGGGGGCGGGGGGTGCACTGGAGACCGGGGAGGCACGGTGAAGGCTGAGTGCGGCGCCGCCTCCTGGGCGACGTCTGCAGCAGCAAGAGGACCGAGTGAAAACACAGACGCGATTCGAATCCACTCGGCGCGGCGGAGTCACCCTCACCGTCACATCGACGCTCCGGCCGAGAGGAACGCGAGGGCAGAGGGTAGCGCTGAGAAAAGCCGGGGCGAGGGCCCTGGGCGCTCTCGTACGATCTTGTCAATTCTTCTGGAAGTCTGGAAGTATTTTAAAATGGAAACCCAAAAGACACAAATATTCAGGAAGATCGGACGCCAGATTTCTCCAGGAATTCACTGAACGGGGGACTAAGTTGGGATTATGGAAGAAGGGACGATGGAGGAGCCTGGGATACGGGACCTGAAGGGAACAAACAGCCAATCAGAACCCAGCAGCAGAAACGGCCCATTGGCTTAATTCTGACAGTCTGTTTGACTCTACATGTGCAAAAAAGGGTGAAAACCCACCTCGGAGGGGGCCTTGGCAGCACCGTGGGTCTAGGGAGGGGGCTCCGAAGCCCCCCGTGCCATGGGCTTGAGCGGTTGAGAACCATCTAAGAGTTCTGCAAATTTTCGGCACTTTGAGATCTCATTACTGCCATGCTTCTTGCCTCCTATACTCTGAGTATACGTGTGTGGTCTGAGAGCCCCGTCGCACGCACACACCCCACTGGGGAGTTTGGGTAAGTATCTGAAAGTTTGGGACTCACAGGGCAGGGGACATCCAACACAGCAGAGCCTTCCTCTCCCTTGCTGGTGCCTCTCTTCTCCTCTCCTCCCTCCCCTCCTCTCTCCCCTCCCCCCCTCCCTCCTTCCTCCCGGGCTGTCTCTGCCCCAAAACGACCAGCTCACCTCTTGGAATCCGGCCTCTCGCCCACTCCCAGGGCCCTCAGCATCCTACCTCCCCCAGTTCAGTCCATATTAAAATACAATTCCTTTCTCGGGAGGAATTTTGACACCAGCTATTAAAATACCATTTGCTGTAGCTCCTTGCAGTGAATCTGAAGCCAGTGCTGTCTCCGCTGGGGCTCGTTACAGCTGTGGCTTTGATCCGCCGTGTCTAGACAACCTTGTGGGTCAGAATCAGTTGGGAGAAAACTGGCAATACAATTATTTGCTAACGACAACGCACTGATTTTTCCAATGATTTGGGTTAAAATCATACAACATACTTAGCGTACATCCAAGGTTAGCTCTACAGCCACGCCGTCTTCCTCATTCACGTTCTAATGTGCTATTTGAGTGGGAAGAAAGGAATAAAATTTGAAAGTAGCCCTGGGGGCCGTGCCTGGGAGCACGCCACACGGGTGGCAGCCTCATCAGGTGGGTGCTAACGGAAAGATCGTTTGAGAGCTGCTCGGTGAGTGGATCGAGTGAGATCTTGATCCTGAAATTAGCAACCGAAGTTCGTATTTGGCCTGGAAGAGCCTTAAGGTGAGCTGGTCCAGCCCCGGCTCCTGTCACTTTACAGATGGGGAAACTGAGGCCCGTGGGAGGAAAGCGTCAGGCCCAAGGCCAAATCGTGAACCAATGACAGTCCAGAGCTGGGTCCCAGGGATGCTCCTTTGTACCTTGTAGCCTCCCTTGACAGCTGGAGATGTTCAGATGGACATGGGGTGGCCGCGGGGAGAGATCAGCAGCTCCGTTTCCCCTCCCCCGGGGTTTCTGAGGATGCGGGGAGCTGAGCTCAGTTCTTGGTCACTTAGGGGCAGCATTGCTCTGCTACACTTTCGCTCTCTCTTCTCACTGGAGCGTGTCTAGTTTGACAATTTCACAGGTAATTAGGACCAAACATGTGGAGTCAGCCAAGCTCTAAGCGGGAAAGGAGGCCACAAGTCGGGAAGGGTGGGATCCCGGCTCCGTGGCGCCCCGCTGCCTGCCCTGGGCCGAGTGAGTTAACCTAAGCAGGCTTGCCGCCTTTAAATCCGGGACGGTCTCAGCCTTCCCATGAGCTGATGTGGCTCAAGTGTCCCGGGCCCACAGTAGGTGCTTCCTTAGACTTCGCATTGTCTGGCCCAGCCCAGAGCGCACAACTCGGAATGTCTCTGCATCTTATTCTTCCACTTCCACGGGCATGGGCTGCTTTTCTCCCTCCTTTTCCTCCCAAAGGGCTGTGAAGTCGGCACAGCCCTTCCGTGCCCAGGGTGAGTTTCCAGGCACATGAATGAACTGGAATCTCTCTTTCGGACCACCATATTTGTCTCTTCAAGGTCGTCCCCTTCCCCCGACCCTGCATTTTCACTCCCCTTGCAATCCATTGACAGCGTGCGGATACGCTGAGTAACGGGGCACCTTATAACCGATGGCATATCAGACTGTGAAAAACTGGTACCTGAAGCCACTCAGCGGATCCATCAGCTCGTGTAACGAAGCCACAGAAAGAAGCGATCATCAGAAGACGTGGGGGCTCCAGGACCCGGGCACCCCATTCTGTCTCTCCCTCTCCTATCCTCCTCCTTTCTCCCTCCCACCCTCCCCAACCCACTCCCCATTCCTCTCTTCTCTATGTCCTTTCTCTCTCGCACCTCCACTTCCCTGTGTGACCCTGGCTTCGACCCCTCAGGTCAGCTCGCCCACAAAGCTGGAAGCACGGCCCAGGCAGCTCCAGGCTTGCAGAAGACACAGCTCTTCCCCACCATCTCTGGAGTGGCCCCGGCCAAGGGCCTGACTGGGGCACGTGTCCCTCCCTGGACCAGTCACCTCTGAGCCTTAGCCATGCGCGTGGCCGGGACAGTGAGAAGCTATGAGCGCCAGCCTCCACCAGACCCCACGGCTGAAACGACGTCGGGGCTGTCCTGGGCAAACACACAAGAGACGTCCGCCGTCTTGAGGCCTGGACGCACGTGTCCTGTGGTAGCCGGGAGCAGGGTCCAAGAGCTCAAGGTACTTCCTCATTTGACTCCTCGCCAAGTCGCGTAACTTGAAGACTCAGTAGCTAGCTATCATCGTTATTTGTCACTATGGCCCCCGATTTAGACTGCACCCTCCCTGAGGACAAGCCCGTTGTCCATCTCTTTTGGGATGAACGTCTCTCACTGCAATAGGCGGTCATGAACTTTCGAGGAAATCCTAATAGCTGATATTTATTCAGCGCTTGCAGCGGGTCAAGCACAGTTCGAAGCGTATTTCTTGAATTAGTAGTCGTTTAATCCGAAAACCACCTGTTATTATCCCATTTTACAGGTGAGACAACTGAGGCACAGGGACAGCGAGTAAAATGCAGAGTAGGTAGGAGAGAGCCAGGATCCGCGGGCAGGGGGCTCGACCCCCTCGTCCGCGCTCTCCGCCCGTGCCCGAGGTGGGCAGGCCTGAGTTTTTCCATCGCGTCCCATTGAGCCAAGGCCCCTGCAGGCCCGTCCAAGCTCCTACCGCCCTCCAAGTAGCCAGGCTGGCTGCCCGGATAGCGAGGAGCCGGAGTCCTCACCGGTTTTGCTCTAACCCTTGATTAGGACAGTTACCATTTGTTGGTACCAGTCAAGGGCCTTCAATCACGCGATCTCGTTTTCCTTCTAAACACCACATTTTGAAGATGAGGAAGCAGAAGTTCAGAGAGGGTGAGTAACGTGCCTAGAGGCACACAGCTAGGGAAAGTGGAGAACCAAGGACGTAGCTCAGGGCTGCGTGACGCCAACACCTGGGCTCGAGCCACGCACTTCCCCCCAGAGCGAAGACCCACCCCCCACTCCAAGCTGAGCCTGAGGTAAGGGTGTGGGGCTGATCAGGAGGAGAAACCTGGGCAGGCACCCTCTCCCCTGCCCACAGTCCCGCGCCATGGCCCAGGGGCAGGCCAGGGGAAGCTGCCCATTTCCGCCCATGCTCCTAAACCTGCCTCCGCCCTGCAGGAGCAATGCCGCCACGAGTTAGGGTGACGGTGGGTGTGCTTGCGTGGGAACTGCCCCCACCCCTGGACTGCACCGCTGCCAGCATTGCCTGCAGCCTTCATAAGGCTGCCTCCGCTGGCCCCACGCGTAATCATAATCGTAGCCGCCACTTATTAAACGCCTGATACAGGCCGGGCGCCGGGCTTAGGGCGATGGAAAGTTCCTCGCTCATTCCGTCTAATGACGCTGTATAACGAGCGCTCAGGAAATTGAGACTCAGGGAGGCAAAGCGGGGAACTTGTTGTCCACGGCCGCAGAGGGGGCGGGTGCCAGAGCTGGCACTCGAACCCGGATCCGCCTGACTTCAAAGGCCAGGACTTGCATGCCGACTTCATGCGGCTTCCTCGCCTGTGCCCAGACCACGGGGATCGTGACGGCACAGTCCTTGGCCCAAGGGGCTCAGCGTCCAGGAGCAGAGACCCGTGGATGAACGCAGGGCCGCTGGGTGAGGGGACCAGGAATGACGGGCGGGTGTGCTGGGTGCTCAGGGGGCCTAGCGGAGAGGCGCCACCCTGTGTGACGTATCCTTCGTGGCTCAGGGACAAGAGACGTGAGTCTAACTCAAAATGGCTTCGGGGGGGCGGTGGGGAAAGGCAGGGGTGAGGCAGTGACTGAGTGGCTCCTCTTTCTGAAAAGTTCGGGAACTGGCCTCAAGTGTGGCTGTTCTAGGAACGGAAGCCAATCTTCAGGAGTCTCTCCCGGCCTCAAGATGTGGCTTTTGGCCACGTCGACTTTAGTTTTAAGAAGATTCTGCTCCCTGCAGGGGGGAGCTGTCCACCTGAAATACCTCGTCTGCCCTCTACGAGGTCAGCATGGTTAGCAAGCCCAGTGAAAGGAGAGTCCCCGTATACTTTTAACGTCAGCCAAATTCACAGGGTTGGCTGCCATTGGGTACACTGGGGTCACGTACCCCTCCCTCACTCTGTTGCCATGGCCAGAGAGGTGGGGTGCTCAGTGGGCTATTGGCAAGGCCTGGGTCACCTGCCCACTCCTGAAACAGAAGGAGGAAGCCAGCCCCATGCACATCGGGGCTGGCACCGGGAGCAGGGGCCATGGATACTGAGTGGATACTAAAGAGACGCTCGGTGCCCACCCAAGGTCGGTCACAGAAGAGGACCCCCGGGAATGGTCCCGAGGGACGAAGGGAAGCATGAGGCCGGGCTGGGGCCGTGAGGAGAAGGGCGTTTCCCACCAGAGGGAACAGTCTGTGCTGGGCAGGCGTGTGAACTGACAGTTTGGCACAGCCGGAGGCCCAAGCCGACGCGGGAGGGGGGTGTGAGACGGGGCCGCGGACGGGACAGGCAATAGCCTGTCAGCCTGAGAGCCATGCTCAGCAGTTTGAACCCGCTCCTGCAGGCACTGCAGGGAGGTAGAGCCTGAGGGGCAAGGGCAAGGGCTCTGGGCTGGACCTCCCGCCCGGCCCCTTCCTCTCCGGGCAACTCGGTCTTTCTGATTCTGAGCCTCCCCATCTGTGAAATGGGGAGGCTAGGGCGCAGCCTCCACAGAGCTGACGTGAGGGCAACATGAGGCAGACCCATGATAAGCGCCTAGAGATTACACACAGTAAGTGCTCAGAAATGCAAGCCGTGCGCGCGTGGCTTTTAAGCACCAGAGGGGCTCTGATCTGTGTTCTAGAAAGCGCCCCCTGGGTGAGGCGGACGAGGGAGGCGGAGGTCAGTGGGAAGTGGTGCATGTCTCGGGGGGCACGGCATTGCCGAGGGGAGACCGAGAACGCAGGGCTGGCGGGAGAGAAAATTCCACTGCCCTTGGCAAAGGAGGCGGTGTGGGGAGAAGGAAGAATGCAGGATAAAAATAGACGGGGAGACAAAATCTGTCCTTGACCTTGGATCCCTTGATGTTTCACTTTTGAACAAACACATTTTCTCAGATAAAAATTCAACCAATGTCTCTAGGCTCTTCTCCCCCCCCCCCCCCCCCCCTCTCTAAAATATCACACACACACAAAATGTCCCCAGACCATTCGATTCCCAGTTTTGGCATCTCAGAGTTTTGTTTCTGAGCCTGAACATGCTCTGAACGTGCCACCTGCTCCCGTGTGCCTCCCTGAGAAGGTCGCTCGGTGTTCTAGGCCATGGATGTTTCGTGTGACGGGAACTTGGGCTTGTTTGGTGGATTTGCAAGAACTTCATTCACCACGCTGAGTCTAAACCTTGACTAGGTCATCAGGACTCAAGTTCTAATGAATCCTCGCCAGCGATAGATGAAGAAGAAGAAGAGGACGGAGGGGACTGGTCGGGGAAGAAACAGAAACAGCAGCAGCCACCACAAATAAACAAGAAAACGGAAATTTGACCACGAAAGCCTCTCTGCCACGCAACGAAACCTTTCGCAAGAGCCACTTGATGTCTCACGTGTAAATAATCATGATGCTGCGATCCCTGGACTAGAATTTTGTCATTTCAAAGCCATTTGTACAATCCCTAATCAGTAAACAAATCAGAAACATATGGATCAAATTTCACTGGAATCCCATGATTCTAAATCAGAGGAAAACTGCTGTAGGGAAAACAAACAATCAAAGTCCTTTAAAAAAAAAAAAAACGTTTTGATTTTGGTTTTGTGCAGGCCCACAGCTTGATAGCTGGGTGCAGACAGGATCAGGTCGCTCATCAAGTTTAATGAGAATATAAACCTCGGATTTCCATTACGGCACCCGCGCTTCCCGGTGGAAACACGGGAGGGAGGAAGGAACAAACAGGTACATTTACCTGTCCATGTACCCAATAAATCTCAGCGAGCACTTTCCCTGGGGAACCGGCGGCTGGGCACAACAAGCCGAGTGCGCCTTGGACACTGATGCGAACTGTGGTGGACGGGTCAGAAGGACTTTGCGGCTCGCGGCCTCTCCACGTGTCGCTCTCTGCTGGCGAGACGGGGCAATTCCCCACCCCCGTCACCTGTGGCCTGGTTAGCGCTACGAAGAACGGACGTAGCCGAAGCTCGTGAACTGTCGCCAGGTGCGGACGTAGCCGAAGCCTCGTGAACTGTCGCCAGGTGCCGGGCGCTGTTCAGGCACTCGACATCCATTGGCTCGTTTAATTTCGTGGCGATCCTATGTCCTGGGGCCCCAAGCATTCATTCGCAGTGGTCCCCAGGATCGCGACATCCCCGCATTGCTCCCAACGACGTGATCTCGTGAAAACGCCAGCTGCAAGGCCAGCCACGCCTTGGGTCCAGGCGGGCCCTCCGGTCGCTCACCGCCCCTGGCTTTGCCCCTTCCGCGCCGTACCCCAGTGTGTAACGACACGTGTGTGGCCGCTGACATGTGGGTTCTCCCTCCCTTCTCACCTGTGCTCGCCACGAAGCCCCATCTCCTCTGCGCCTTACAAACGCTCCAACCCCAAATCAGATCTGTCCCAGAGCCGCAGCCTGAGCCTGGCCTAGTCATTGAACAAAAAGCTGTCAACCGGATTCTGATTTTCGGTGGGGAGCTCTGGCGAGTGAATTCTCGCTCCATTTTCTATGTCTGGCACCTTAAGCTCCACGGGAGCTAGACGGGAGTCTTGGGAGGTGCGCGACACTTCACTTTCCTTTCACCGTGAGCTGACAAATGCATGCAGCGGGGAGGCTGGGCAGGGAACGTGGAAGGGCTAGGCCTCGCCCTCACGGAGTCCCCCGTCCAGCGGGGGCACTGACTCGGCCTGCCCCCAGCTTGAGACAGGCATCCGGAAACACACTGCAGTGGAGGTGGGCCTGGGGACTTGACCTTTCTGGGCAAAGAAAGGGGAAGGGCGTCCTAGGCAGAGGCGCAGAAGACGCAAAGGCTGAGAGGCGAGCTAGATCATGAAATATCGGAGGAACGTCCCATGGTTTGGCATGGCTGGCGTGGAAAAGGTGGCAAAAGGCGAGGCTCGAGAGGGCCAGGCCACCGCCGAACCCTCACGGGTGTCAGGTTTACTCAGCGGGGACCCGTGACGGTTTTGCACCCAGAGGTGTGGTCAGGGCCTCCTGGTGGCACAGTGACCATGTAGAGGGGGCAAGACCAGGGACAGGGAGACCAAGAGGGGGTGAGCAAACACATCCAAGGGCTCTTCAGAGGCAGACCTGCCAGGGCTGGGCTGGGCTGTCGATGATGTCCAGGGAGAGGAAGAAGGAAGTGGGAGAAGCCGGGCAGTTCCTGCAGAAGCTCCACCCCTGTCGCCCCGGCTCCGGCCACAGCCTCTCCTCTGAATAAGCGCTGTCCTCAGGGTCCTGACCACACTGTCCGTGGCCAGACCCCCAGCAGCAGACGCTCCATCCTGCTCTCAGCGTCTCCGGAAGACCCCGGAATGTCAAGGCCTGTCAAATCCATCACCGCCAGGCCCACGCCGCCTGGCTCTCGCCCACAGCAATAACTCTCGGGTGCAAGGGCTGTGGGGAGGATGACCTACTACTCTTTGGCAGCCGAAACTGTTGTTTCCCTCACGACACGGAACCCCCAATTCGCGAGGGTGAGCAGGCAGGGCTCCAAGAGCAGAATACCACGTCTTCGCTCTCGGTTCAAAGCCAAGGTTTAATTTTTAATTTTCGAAAACATGAGTGGTCAGACCACGGCTGGAAAATTGAAACCATCCTCTGAGCACCTCTGGGCTCCCACGTGGCCCTTCCCGACTGCAGAGCAGGATGGAGCTGGGAGGAACAGCCCTTGACAGTCTCCCCGCTCACGAGCAAGCGAGTCCAGCCTCCCGCCTCGGTCTGCACCAAACGCTATCTGTGCAGCCTGTGACTCTCCAGCTCTGTGAGACCTTAGCCATGGTTCTGAGCTTCTTCGCACCTTGGTTTTCTCGTGTGTCGGGAGAGCCTTGTGAGGGATGAAAGAGACACGCGTGTTAACCCTGGAGGCCGTGTCTGTCATACGTGCGGTGGGTAGCAGTCTAGATTTCTCTGGGTTATACACTGAGCCAAGGCTTTTTTAATTTAGACAACTGAAAATTATATCAACCATGACTTTGCCCACGTACGTCCCATGTCCTACCCTCTCTGGCCAGGTCTGTGGAGACGCTGAGAAGCGTGGGACGCTGTGTGGTCTTTTGGCAAGTCTCTGAACCTGTCTGGGCGTTAGTTTATTCATCTGCAAAATGGGAGCCATAATGCCACCAACCTCAGAGGGAGTTCCCACCTACCCAGCGCTCAGGGCAGAACTGCCCGGTGGAGGGAGGAGCTATGTGAGGCGTTCAAGCTTTCTCTGGCTCACGAGAGAGCTAAGGGGCTGAGCTTTTTCAAACGTTTAGGTTCAAAGACACACAGAACTGGCTTCTCTGACTCAGGGATGAAAGAGGGGTGAGGTCCCCAAGGGCGGGCGTGTGGCGGAGGGAGGTGGCCTCCACATGCAGCAGACAGGGGCCTCCCGCCTTCCTCGCGGCGGCCAAGAGGAATGGCGTCTCCAGGAGGATGACACGTGGCTGGACCTCGGCGCGAGACCAGCCACGGACCATGCAGAGCCCAGGGCAAAATGAAAATGCAGACTCCATGGTCAAAAATTGTTCAGAATTGCACGACAATGACAGAGAGCATTGAGCCAAGCCTCGGGCCCTTCTGAGCACGGGCCTGACACCCAGGCAGCTGGCCATGCCTTGCTGGGGCCTCAGAAGCCCGGTGAGTTGCTCAAGGGGTGGACACCGTGAGCGGAGAAGCCCCTGCCCTCCGACGGCCTTCGGGAATCTTGGCAGCCGAGGAAGGGCAGAAGCCGGGCCCTGATCTTCCAGAATCCTTGGAGCCCCTCCCACTCCACCCCCCTGAATTGCTGAGACTGACTATCCCGCCAGCCAGGTGGGTGAGGAGCCGGATTTCGTGTGACTTTGAAGAACGGAGACATGTGACCATCCTTGCATCCCTCCGGGCGTCGGGCAGCAGAGGCATCCGGCTGCTCGGGCCAAACTCTCGTTGCGTCCCCAGAACAGTCCCGCCGGCTCCAAGCCCAGCGGCTCTGCAAGCCCGTGTTGACTCCGTGGCCACACGCACACTCTCAGCCCAGCACGGTGCAAACTGCCGACCGGGCGGCCGCGGGGATCGTGGCCCCGAGCCGCGGGCCCCATCACCAGTCCCACTTTGCAGACGGGTCTTGCAGAGACGTGCAGAGGTTAAGTGATTTGCCCACGTTCCAAGAACCCATCAGTGGCGGGGCCGAGCCCCGAGCCCGGGCCTTCGAGCCGGAAGGTCGCTGGCGGCCACAGCGCCACGCCGTGAGGGACCACAGCGGCCGTCTTCGCCCGGCACCGAGGTCCGGCCTTCCCCTCCCCCGTCCCGCAGTCGTCTCCGCTCTGCATTCCCCGAGCTCAGTCTCTCCTGCACTGGTGTTCTCGCATGCGGTGCGGAAGCCGAGGCAGGGGCTGTAATAACATTAATTGCCCCCCACCCCCGCTCACTCACCCCCCGCAAGTCACTGTGCCCAGCCCCTCTGCACCCCACACAACTGCACGGGAGGGGATGGCGGTGCCATTTCCCGTATGAGGGAAACGAGTCTCCAAGACCGGAAGTCGCTTAGCCAACGTCACTCCGCTGGGACTGGGCCCAGGTCTGAGTGACTGGAGGCAAACTCACAAAAGGCCGGGTGTGTTTCCCGCGGCAGTTAGGTGAAGCAGGAAAAGACCTGGGCTTTTCCCCATCAGGGGACACGTGTTCTCTGACATCCTGCCATGTGGAACGGTCCCTGTAAAATTACATGAGATAAGAGTGCGGGAGGCATTCAGCCCAGAGCCTGGCACATGACAGGCACTGAGTAAATGTTAAATATTCTTACCAATGCGAAATGTTGGCTGAGATCTTTTCCAGCTGGGTCTTAAACGCCCCTACCCCCAGAAGCCTGGACCCGGTCCCCTGCAGCTTTGGGGCAGAAGCCCAGCTTCTTGTCACTCTCCTGTTCTCGGTCCCCTGTGGGGGCATTGGTGGGAGGGGCAGCTGATGCCCTGTACACGAATCTGGCCAGTGACCCGGGAGGTGTGGCCTGGGCGTGAGGTAAGGGAGCTGGAGCTCGCGGCCCGTCTGACGGCACAGGGCATCACTGGAGCAGCGAGACGTGAGGGAGACTGCCGTGCTCCGGGGTCCTGTTGGGGGCAGCCTCGCCTGGTGCCAGCTGCGGACATGTGCCGTGTCTGTGTGTCCACCCTCCTGCTGGGACCTGAGCTAAAGCTCAGTGGCCAGAGAGCCACTGAACAAGCGACCAGCTCAGGGGTCCCACATCCCCACTCCCGCCTCGGGAAAGAGGAAGGCAAAGGACCAAGGCAGGTGACGTGAGCAGAGTGAGCCTCCGCTCTCTCATCTGTCACACTGATGGTGTCCAGACTGCCGCCAGGCCCCTGAGGTTCTGGACGTAAGAGGACCTGACTCTGACGACCAGGTATCTGGGGCGTGGAGGGGAGACAGACCTCGGGAAGTGTATGACGGTTTGGGGGAGCACAGGGCTGGCAGCAACCAAGGCGAGGAACACCAGAAAGGGCTTCGCAGAGGAAGTGACCCCTGGGCTGGGTCCCGCAGGGCGAGCGGTCTGAGAGGCCGTCAGTCACAGGGAGGGCAACCCGGGCACAGGGCACGGGGAGGCCAGAAACGGCACCAGGCTTTCCAGTGTCTATGGGTCCCAGCTGTAAAGGACACAGAGAAGGAAGAGACAGGCGATACGGAGGACTTCGGAGGCCACCGGGCTGTGATTCACCAGAGGTTTCCTGGGACACGCAGGCACCATCGCGTTTCCTGTGTTCATTTTACAGATGAGGAAGCTGAGACTCGGGAAGGCAAAGCAGTTTCTTCAAGATCGACTAATAGCAAGTAGGGCACCTGAGACTGAAACCTGAGTCCTCCTGCTCTAAAGCTTCAGGTCTTACCGACCCTGCCCACCTCGTGAAACCCGGGGTCCCGCAAAAGCCATGGTAAGAAGCTCGGCGTTTACTCTGAGGGCCACGGGGTCCTGGAGGACATTCAAGCATTTGCACTTGCAATAGCGGGCTCACCGTGGGGCAGAGCAGAGAGTGGGTACGAGGCTCCAGCATGGGGTAACGGGAAATCAAGCCAGCCCCGGCGTCACCCCGGCCGGGACCGGGCCCCTGATGGTCCGTGCGCCCCTCCTCCGCCATTTGCCCCCCCCACTGAAACGGTCTCCGCCCCGCCCCAGGCCTTCCCCCACCCTCACCTCAGCCCAGAGCCCTCTTCCTGTCACCCTTCACCTGCCTCAGGTCCACTCCACCTTCCGGCTCCAGCGCACGGTCACGGCCTTCGGAAAACCTTCCTTGACCACTCGCCTCTTCCAGCTGGGTCAGATGGCTGTGTTCCGTGTCTCCAGTCACCCCGCCCCTCAGCTTTGACCCCTTTCCCTGTTCTCCTTCTAAAAAGGGCACAGAGCTTTGCCTCGCCCCACTGCTCCCCAGTGCCCAGCGTGTGCAGCAGCCCCGGGCACCCAGGCGCACTGGACGCTGGAGGTGGCCCGCGACTCCTGAGAACACCCTCGATCCCACGCGCCTCCCCCAACCGCACACTCACGTGAGACACCCATCCCCCTGCCCTCATTCGCTGCGTCCCTCTGGCCTTAGGGACATTGTCTAACGCACTGGGCACCCGACAAGAGTTTTCAGGGAAGTTTCCGGTGACTACCCTGGGCAATGGCGTTGTCGGAGACAGAGGAAAGCGGGCTGTCCCGGGGTCTTCTACTCTGAGGCTGACTTGCACTCTCACCCGGCGCGGCCCCCTGCCAGGCTGGGTCGGGGTCCCTCCCGGGCTCCTCCAGGACCAGAGGCATCCCTTTGCGTTCGCATGCCCGCTGCCCCCATGGGGCTGCGTCTGCCTGAGCCCCAGGAGCACGGGACAGGGGCTCAGCATCTGCCGAAGTAACCACTTCAAGAACGGCCCGCTAAACGCAGGGCCTCAAAAGGAACAGCTCAAACCGAAGGGTGCCCGAGGCTGGCCTAGGGACAGGGTGGCTGTCTTGGCTCAGCGTGGACTGGCCTGGAGGGGCCACCTCTGAGCCACTTCCACCCAGGTCGGGGCTTGGGACAGGCAATGCCTGCAGACGACAGGGACGTGCTGGGCAGGGTGGGCACCTCACGTCTTGGGGCCCCTGATTCTGGGGCCTGGCTGCTTCCATCCCGGGTCCCCTCTGATGGGTCGTACAGTGTCTGCCTGTCGTCAGCCTGTCATAGGCACCTACAAACCCAGGCGGCTGGGCGCAGGGCTGGCCCCTCATCTGAAGGGACCTGACTTCCTTCACCGCGAAAGGTGGGGTGAGCAGGGGATGCCCGGTGCTGGCCGTTCCCAACATGTTGGGACACCCGATGATGCTGAGGCAGAGAGCGGGCCCTAAGGTTCAAGGGCGACTTACACCATATTAGCAAGGAGACAGGGAATTAAAAGCTATTACTACCTCCCGCGTGCCACACATTTTACACACTTGGTCTCTAATCTTCATACCGGCCTTAGAGACGGCCACGACCCTCCCCTCACTTGACGGATGAGGAAACTGAGGCTCAGAGGCCAAGCGGCGGGTCCAAGGCAACACGGCTTAGTGCTGGAGCCCCGGTGTGAAGCGGCCTCCGGGTGGCCCCTCGGTGGTCCCCAGGCCCCGCCAGCTGGCCGGACCCTCCCCGGAGAGTGCTCTGTCCTCCTCTCCCCGCTCTCGGCGCCCGCTGCCAGCCGAGACCTGACTTGAATTTGGGGTTCTCTCCATTGAGGCCCAACAGGGATTTCTATTGGAACGCCCCTCAGATTTCCAGACTTTGAAGATGTTTCAACAATGCAGTAAAAGCAGGTCTTTGCCACAACAAAAGGCGGAAACATCACCAAGGAGTAAACAGAATTCCTTGGCCTCGCCGGAGCGTGTGTCAACATCTCTTTTTCTCTCCTCTCCCCGGTCTCCCTTCCCTCCGCTGCGGACTCGGAGCCGGGCGGGGCGGGCCGTTCCTGGCACCGGTGGGGTGGGCCCCGGGCCGTCCCAGCCCCGCCTGAGAACAGATGCTGGCCTTGGTAAACTGAGAAAGCGTCAAGCGCCGTGAGATGCTTTCCTGACGACCCAGTCGCCCACATGGAAAAGCCATTCGCAGCCGCAGCCCCCGCGCCCTGCCCCCTGGCACACACGTGTGGCGGCCGCGGCTCCAGAGACACGCCTTCCCGGAGCGGGGACGTCAGCGACAAGCACGGAACGGCTTGATTGCAGCTGATGGCTGGAAATTCAACGGATTTGAAACGTACATGCTTAAAAACAATTTCGGCGGAAAGCACACCCATTTACTATTGCGTCTCTAAATGACGCCTGGGTCCCCGGGCAGGCCTGCGACATGATGAAAACCAGCAGGCGGACCCCACCTGGGACCCCCCCCCCACTCAGCAGGGACACAGTATCTCAGGGCAGGGTGTGTAGGTGTGTGTGAGTATGTGTGACTTTGTACAAGTGTCTGGCAGTGGGCGTGGTCGTGTTGCGTGTGTCTGTGTGTGAGCATGTGTGTCGTCTGTGTGTGCGCGCCCGTGCCTGCGTGAAGGGACGGAGGGGAGGCGAGACGCTGCCCTTCCAGACTTTTCTCGAGTCAGCGAATGTCGCCTAAGCACCCACCTCGCGCCCAAAGGAAGGAGGGGGTGGGGAGCGTCGATCGCAGGGAAGCAAAGGCCGTGGCTTCTCGTAGCTTGGAGACTGCGTGAGGCATCGAGACCAAGTCAAAGATACAACCGGAGAGCAAGCCGAGACCACTGTTAGCGTGTTGAACTGAAAGGGGGACGGGGACCGCGCGAGCCTGGGCGTGCGTGCGGCGCCACGAGGAACGGCTCAGCTCCGAAGCCAGCTGGCCCCATTCACGGACTCGTCTCCACCACTCCTTGGCTCTGAGACCCCGAGCGATCCCTTCCCTCTGGGCCTCGGTGCCGGCAAAAGGGTGTTAACGGAAGGTATTGCGCTCATGGCAACGAATAGCAACTCTTGTTCATGTTATAATCATTTTCCCTGGACGGGAACCTGTGCGATAGGCATCGTGTGCCTATTTTAGAGATGCGAAAACCGAGGCCCAATAGCCTCAGAGTGACGGAGTCGGGACTAGAGCCCGGAGCCACCTGGCTGCAAAGCCCACCGCGTCCCCTCCCCCGCCGAGGCTCCGACCTCCAGCAATGCTGGTTTGGGGGGCAGGAGAGCTGACGAGGCGGAGGAGAACGGGGAGTCCAGCAGAGGGAAGAGCCCAGACGCGGACACCCAGACAGAACCTCTCTTTCAGAGTAGGGGGTAAGTAGCTCTCCTCTGCCAGGCCTGGCAAAGGCCCTGGGAGCTGGCAGGTGACCAAGACACAGCCCTGGGACCTATTAAATACCACTGTACGTTGGCCGTATTGTCTCCCGGACCAGTGGTCTCTCCACAGCAGCGTTAGCCGTTCCCAAGAGAGAGGCTCCAGGTCACGACTGGAGGCCACTGCCCTTTCTAATGTTTACTGTCATCCAAAAATAGAATGGGCGACTTTGCGAGGCAGTGAGGTCCCCATCAGTGGCCGCTCCAGCGTATTGTGGTAGAGCCGAAGAGACTGTAGCACATGCAGCCATTCAATGGCTGGTACAGGTTAGTGCGATTTTATACAACAGAGGCTCTGTCATTCAATCAGATACTTGGCAAGCATTTATTAAGCACTTACTGCACACTAAGACCCATGCTGTGCACAGGGGTACAGAATTAATACAACACAGTCTCACCATCAAGAAGCTCCTGTTCTAGCTGAAGTCTCTCTCTGCCCCTTTATGCCCTTTCTGAGTCTCAATTTATTTTAATTATGAACTCAGTTTGATGGACTATGGCTTTAACTTTCTAATCACGTATATTGAATGTTGGTATTTATGATTCTTTTCAAAAAGTCTTTAAAACAAATCATGGAGGTTATTTTATTAGCATGAGGACTGACTGCTTTTCTTGTACGGCGTGACTGTTCAGTGTCATACAAGTGACACTTGGGGCTGAATACTTCTTTGTTGTGGGGCTGCTCTGTGTTAACAGCATCCCTGGCCTCCACCCAGGAGATGCCAGTCACGCCCAGTCATGACAACCATGATATCAAATGTCCCTTGAGGGACAAAATAACCCTCAGTTGAGAATGACTGTTTTCAAGGATTCTCTCCACGAATATGAGGCCTAAACAAAGGATATTCAGGATCCCTGCACCGCATAATCCCCCTGGGATCTTTGCAAACTAACCATGCAAGAAATCGAGCCTCACCTGGACCTACTGTGCTGGTCACCAGGCAAAGCACTGCTGGAGAGGAGCGGGCCCGGGACGAGGTCAGACGCCTGATCATCAGCCCACAGAAACGTGAGGGCTTCGGACGCCAGTTTCTCATCAGTAAGTGGTGAGTGTGAGCATTTGGGTGAAACACAATTTAAACAACGCACGAAGTAGGTACAAATTAGGTGTCCAGGTGACATGCATCCCATTCCTTTCTCCCACCCTGTCCCCACTTTTCCAGACCCTGGGATCAGCTGCAGCAAATGCTCTCTACCAGCAACTTCACTGCCCGCCTCCACTCTCGCTTATCCAGACAAAGTGGCAGGTGATGCAATGTCCCCTCGGGGGACCCAGGCAAACAGATCGTGAGTACCTCCGAGTTAGAACTTCCAGGGTCTGAAGTAAGTTCATCACCCTCCAGGCTGTCCACAGTTTACGCCACTCGCAAGGCATCGAAAAGAAAAAAGAAAGAAAAGAAGAGAAAAGAAAAGAAAAGAAAGAAGAAAAAGGGAGTAAAGGAGAGAGAGAGAGAGAGAGAGAGAAGAGAGAGAGAGAGAGAGAGAGAGAGAGAGAGAGAGAGAGAGAGAGAGAGAGAGAGAGAGAGAGAAAGAACCAAAATCAAAACCCAAAACCAGTTTCCACCAGGCCAGGCTTCGAAAGCATAAAATTCGCTTCGGAAAAGTCCTGAACTTCAGCTAGCACATTATTGGGCAAATTTTGAGTGCCATTTGCATTCGCTTTCAGACAGCTTTTGGAGGCGTTCGGGGCACCCCGCTGGGCGGCGATTTTAGGTTTCATTAGGCACCGCAGTGCTCTGTGACCGCAGTTTGTAAGCAGCTGAAAACCTGAGATCAAGTGCAAGGAGGACTCGGCAGCCGAATTTCAGGGCCGGGGGAAAAAAACAAAAAGGAAAAAAGGAATCTGGAATGTGTTTCTACTTACTGTCCATTCCAGTAAAATGAAACGGTCTCTCCTCCAAACATGTGTTACTGCTTAGGCCAGAAACTGTATATATTGGTCTAAATCCAGAATGGTCTATGTGACATATTACTCCATATGACAAAATTACTACAACCTGCACTCTCTGTAGAAACGCCTGTTGCAACGGTATAGGATGATAATTTGTTGTACAACAAAAGTACATAATAATTTCATGTCGCTGTGGGCCAGGCCTCGGGATTTTCAAAGGGAAATCTCGGATGCATGTGGACCGCTGATGAATGTGTACCCCCCCCAATTCCCCCACCTCTACCCCCCACACACACGCTCAGATGGTGTGTGATCAGGATGGGAGAAAGTGGGCTTTATTTATAACATACCATATTCCACTTGAAAGTGACAAGCACACACACACACACACACACACACACACACACACACACACAATCAAAAGCCTAAAAATAAAGCCAACTGGAAATCTGCTGTTCTCACGCATGAGGCGTCGGTGGCCAGAGCTGGTTCACCTCCCAAAGGGTGAAGGAGGGGAGCGAAGCCAAGAGACAGGACGGTTCACCTATCGGCACGGAGCGGCTGCCCACCCGCCCAGAGACAAGCCGCGTGACTTCCGTGAGACCCCCCACCCCCCCCAAACCGCAGCCTCCTCTTCAGCCCTCGTCTGGGCTAAGGTTTCATGACGCACCCCGGGCCCCGTTCCAATCCTCGCATCTGCCCCTCTAAGCGGCTCCGACAGATCACTCCGCAGTACGCGGATTCTCGTCGGGATAATGTCTTGGGGAGGAACGACCCGAAATGTGATCCAGTCAGAATGCGTTCACGGCGAAGCCTTTCTTTATGACACTTCCACAGAGCAAGGGTGCAGACCGGGGGGGAATGCGGGACTGGAAGAACTGAACGCAGAGCATAAAACAGCTCGATGGCTCGTGCGTTTTGGTGTGACACTGATTTTCCTGATGTGGAAACTCTGGTTACAGAAAACGTGAAAACATTCTTTTCTCTTCCCTCCGTCATTCCCGGAGTGCTTCCCTGCCTTCCTTCCTTCTTTTCCTTCCTTTCTCCTTTTCTCTCTTCTGTTTTCTCTCTCATTGGATATATTTTCAAAGTGAGAACACGGAGACTTTCTGGGGCGCTTCCTCCAAGTCCCCTGGGCTGGGTGTCTTCACAGAGCTCGGACATCCAGACACCGCTCATTGGCCCGGTTCACCTCTGAGTTTCAAACCCGCTGTTCTCCCAGAAAACGTTCTGAGCTCTTCTTAGACACACCGAAGATGTTCCTATAAAGAAAAAAGCTTATAAAAGCCTTTTATTTCTATCTCAATTATTTCAAAATGTAACTTAATTTGTCCCTGCTATCCAAAGCCATGGCTCAGGCTACTGCTGTGGCTTCGGCAACCAGCTTTCTCTAGTCGGGCCGGGCAGCCGGACCTGTCTTCTGGGTTAGGTGACCGTCGAAAATCTATCTTCTTAGAGTTTTTTGGTTCAATAAAACCTGAAACATATTTTGCCTGGCGCTTTTCCCCAGGATTTTTAAACCCGTGTGCACTTTACGGCAAATGAGATCCATGTGTCCCTGATTCATTGACACTTAAGCCATTAGGACGCTGCTTTGCAAGAGCACTTTGATGTCCAAGGGCCGCGGAGCTGTTTGTAGGGCTTTTTTCCTTCACAAACAGGAAGTTTCCCCTTCTTGGGGAGTCCCCAAAGTGAGAGGCAGCCCTCCCAGGGTGCAGGGCAGTGAGCGGGCGGCAGTTCCGGCTCATCGGAATATGTCCGTCCCACACGGCCACAGGACAACCCCGAGACCCTGCCCCGGGCGTGGGGTGGGAAGGGGTCTTGTGTAAGGAGCCTCGGAGCCGGAGTCGGGCCGGGCCCTGGCACCGCACCCCTGGGACTCACACCCGTCTCCCAGGGTGGACTCCACAGGCCTCGACATGTTTACTGCTTTTATGGGACATCAAAATAACGCGTGAGGAAACAAACAGCCAAGTGCCACGCCTAGGGAGCAGCGTGGGGTGTCGTCTGTCCCCCTTTTCTCAGGAGTGCTGCAGAGGTGGGGACCTGGGCTTGGGGTCGGGGTATGGGAAGCCGTCAGGGAAGGAGCTTGGGAGACCAGTTCCCGGGAGACTATTCCTGGGACGTCTGAAGGGTTTCAGTATCAGACTGTACCTCACGAAGTCCAGATGGGACCCACCGCCACCAGGGAGGGGAAAGAGAGAGCTGGGGCTCTGGGGCCAGTAGGCCTGGGTCTGGAATACCGGCCCCGCCACCCGCCAACTTGGGCGAGTGACTTTGCCCGTCACAGCCTCGGTTTCCCGTCTGCGAGCAGAGACACCCAGCCCTGAGGGTCGCTATGAGAAACCAGGCTGGGACGGAGCAGCCACACCACCTCACCGGCCCTCGTGCTCACGATAGACACTTGTCACTGTTTGGCCTCCCAACATCCAATCGCGCTTTCCTGTCTGCTCACGGCTCGCTCCTGGGTGTCTCCTGAAGGGAGGTGTGAGCTGCCTCCGTCTCCCAAGAGACCAGGCCCCCACGCCTTGTGCCAGCACCGCTGGGAGTGCAGACCCATGACGCAGGCCCGGCGGGAGGCGCTTGCATCTGTGTTTCTGAGTCTTAAGCTTATGACTTTGGCACACAGGTGGGTGACGGCTAGGGGTCAGACTCACAGCAGGGGAGCTGGGGACCATGTGTCTGGGCTGCCTCCCGATCCTGGGACGTTCTTGGTTCCTGCTCACAGGCCAGTCCTAGTTCTCCAGCCTCCTGTGGATGCTGGCGGTGCCCAGAGTCCTTCTGACGAGGCCCCTTCTTACTCAGGACAGAGGGAATACGTGTCGCTTGCAGACACCATCCCTGAAAACTCCATACGCTTCAGCTCGGTCCTCACGTCCAATCTGGTGTCTACCCTGGTCATAACCCGGCGTGCACCGACTCCCCTCTTCCTGCCCTGCTCACGTGCAGAGGACACCTGCACCTGTCTGAATTTCAAGTGGGACTCCTTCCTGGGGTGAGCAGGTGACCCCAGACCTGGCCAACCAGAAAATGCTGGTGGGTCGTGGCTCAGGAATGGGCACATGGGCTGAGCCGGTCGACGTGAGTCAATCTCGCGTGACATTTGCTGGAATGCTTGGGAGGGCGAAGCTCCCTGTCGGCTGGGGTTGCGAAACTAGTCGGTGGCAGAGCCGGAGCTACAGGGGCAAAGAGGAGCGCTAAGGAGAGAAACTGCCTGAAAGGGAAGGGACACGGAAGAGCAGAGCCCAGAGAGAAGGACAGCGTCCTGATGAGCGTGCCGACGCCTCTGGATTCAGCGAAGCCTGAAACCCTCACGTCCCGAAGCTCGCTGATGTACAAGCCAGTCCACTCAAGTCACCTAAGGTGGGGATTTGGTCACGGTAGGAAGAAACCACCGTGAACCCCATGACTGCTCACCTGACGCAATCCTTCACCGCCAGTTCCCTTGGCGCCCTTACCTGTGTGCTGCCCCCGCCTAGCGAAACCCCCACCCAGACCAAGCCGACTGCTGACTTTCCCAGTTCCGGCCCCCCACCAGACACTCTGGAGTCGCACTCTGGGAGCTAGAGCCTTCACTCTGAGGTTCAACACGGGGTCCCCGTGGTACCCTGCCATACTGGGGTACCACCACGGTGAGCTCCCTCGCCCCTGGCCCGGCGGCTGCCCCAAACATTAAGCTCTTCCTCGCCCGTCCCCTCCTGCCCTCAGCAAATGTTCTAACCCAGGTGAATTAGCGTAACTGTGGGGATCATTTCCCGGCGTCTACATGTGTCAAAGGATCAGGTCGTGCACCTTAAATATACACAACTCCTATTTTTTTATTACACGTCTACAAAGCTCAAAAAAAAAAAAGTCAGCCCTCGACTTTCTGCTGGTTGTGGACACACCTACACGCTAACCTCGCAAAACTGTGCCAAGGTGGCAAGTCCACCTTGCCCTTTAAGGCTCGGTGTCTTCTTGAGGCACTGTCCACGGAAATGGACGTACCGTGGGGCCAGATGCGATAGCATTTATTCCTTCTACACGTGTGCCGCGTGCTGGGTCCCGAGAGACGCAGAGAGGAGTCGTCCTCCACACTCTCGAGAGCCTCGGCGTTCAGGAGGAAGACAAGCCGCGGGACGGAGGAGGGAAAGCTCTGTCCCACAGGTGCGTCGCCCGACCTGCGTCACGGCCCAGCAGCGGAATCAGGCAGTCTAGACGCGAGGCCTCAGCCGGGCTTCCCTGGTCACGTGGCGTCTGAGCAGGACTTTGCCATCTCCAGGGGTGTCTGCAGGGAGAGGGGGACGGAGAGGGCAAGGCCAGGGTGTTGTGGGAGAGAACTCCATTGCATGGAAGCCGGGCCTCGCTGCTTTTCCTCCAAGAGAAGAAAAACCCCAGACACTGCGCGACCCTGGACGCTCTCCCTGCGTCCACCGTGGGCTCTCCCACCCTTTCGGCCACAAGGGCTCAGAATGTTTTTCAATGGAATACCTGCTAAGAATGCTTCAGTGGACTCCCTGAATTTAGACAAGGATCAGTATCCTCAAAACAGCCTGCACGTCCTGCCTGGCCCGCACCCTCTCACTGGTGGAACAGAGGTGACCTCCAAGACCACTTTGGAACGGACACGTTGAAGAGGGGTGCACCCCCTTTCCCCTGGGTTTCCCGCCGACCTTTTCCACCCGCCCATTACTGCCGAGTCAACAAGAAATAACCGGTTTCATGTTTAAGACCCCGCGGTTGTGGTACTGGGTCTATTTGTTACTGGTACACTGACTGATACACGGGGGCAAGCTACGAAACCTTTCTGAGCCTTGTTTCAGTCATCGCAACAGAGGATGGACACTGTTCTCAGGAGGATGCGCTTGCATCGTTAGGGTCTCTCTCACAACAGAACTCGCACGAAACAATACCGAGCTCCCTGTGTTCCTCACACAAGAACCCAGGCCAAGGCCGTTCCGAGCTGGTACGGGGGCCCCATGACGCCAGAAACGGAGGTCCCTTCTCCCTGGTGGCTCTGCTGTGGTCAAGCTGTGGCTCCGTCCACGTGGTCCCAGGCGGCTCACCGGGATACTTGCACGCCAGCCAGCACGGGAAAGGAAAAGGACGTGGCCCTTCCTCTGAAGGGCGGGATTTGAAATCTGCACGTCTGTCGTCTGCTCACGTCCCGCTGCCCGGAATATGGTCCTGGCTAGCTGAGAGGGAGGGGTGAAGCATGCCGCCTTTGTTCTGGACAACGGTGTGTGCAGCCTCAAGTCCGGGGTCCCCAGCCTGAGGCAGGGAAGGGAGAGGGGATGCGAGAAGCATCCAGCAATCTCGTGCAGACGTAAAGCATTTAGCACAAAGCCGGACCAGCAGTGAGCGCGCAGTAGATGGTAATAATCATCATTCGAGCCACCCCCGCCCTGACACCTCCGTTCTCCAGGCTTCCCCACACCTCCGCGCCCTAACCGCCCAGACTCTCCCTCCTTCAGCGTGCGTGTGGATAAGCCTGTCAGCAGCACTCTCAGGCCTGCATTAAACATGTCGCAGACACCAGCTTGGACAGGGGCCTGCCCACCCTCCATGCAGGTGCTGGCCAGGGTCAGCCTGTGGCCTGGGCCCCCGTCGAGCCGTGCCTCTGTGGTGACAGCGACACATCCTTGACACTTGCTTCTCTAAGCCCAGATGTCAGCCACATGAAGCCTAATGCTCTGCAGCTGGTCCTCGGGCATTTTGGACTCCCAGAGGCCCATGTCGGAGAATGATAATAATTATAATAATAATTGCTACCATTTAGTGCTTGCCCATGGCCTGGACGCCAAGTGGGGCCCTTTACACGACTGTTGATTTGCACAGCAGACGGTGAGTGGGGAGGGGTGTTCTCCGCCTTACAAATGAGACAGACTTGCTTAAGCCCACGTGGCAAGTAAGTTACTGAGGCAGAATCTGAAGCCAGAGCTCTCTGACCCTCAACCCCGTTCTCACGGAGGCGTCTGTCGTCTGCCTCCCCGCGCCCATTCCCCTTCTCTCGGAAGAGCTCTCGGTGCCTTTGTGCGTCCGTGGGAGGGGAGGGCCACCTCCCCACCCTGGCAGTCCGTGTGGTCTGGGCAGGCTCCCCACGGGCCCAGGAGTGGAGGGCATGGCTCAGGCCTAAGCACGACACCCCATGGGCACCCTGAGTGGTGGGTTTGTGACCAACCGAGGGGCCTCTGGCTAGGAAGATGACACCGCATCGGAGAGCACGTGAGCTTGGTCCGGAGGCAGCCAACGTGGGAGGCCGAAGCATGAGGGCAACGCGCACCGGCAAGCAGATTCGGGGAGATCCTGGAGGTGCCCCTGCCTGCCCGCACCGGGCCCTGCTGGAGCTGGAAGTACCTGGGCTGTTCGGTGACGTGAGCCCAAGGCCGCGCACGTAGGAAGTGGCGGAGCTAGGGCTGGAAGCAGGTCTGGAGCACCTGCCCAAGCACCGGAAGAAAGACGGTGGCCACGCCGCAGCCACCGGGGTGGAGGCCACTCTCCCGTGTCCGTCTCTCCGCCGACCTGCCCGTTTACCTCTCCTCAATGTCGCCTGGAGCCTCCGAGGCAGTCCCAAGGCTTATGCCTTTAGGGCCAATGTGACCTTGAGCAAACAGGTAAATAAATATTCATAGCAGGCAAAGTAAAACAAATGACACAGCACCTCTAACCACTATGTTGGACACCCGAAACGAATATAATATTGAACGTCAACTGTAATTGAAAGATAAAAAAATGTTTTAAAGAATAAAAGAAAAAGGCTTAGTATTTCTCATACTGTTTGGAGCAGACGCCCTTGCTAGGTTACACATAGGGATTTTGCCCATGCAATGCCGGGGGGCGTCGCCCTAAGCTGTTGAGGGTGCAGGTGTGGGTGCCGACGGCGCTTGATGCCCCTAGGGATCTCCAGTGTGTCAGGGTTTGCTGTACTTCAGGTGCTCCCCTGGGTGCTGGACGGCCAGGGGTGAGCAAACACAGAAACGGTCCCTGCCCTGGAAGAGCTATGGCCTCCCGTCCCGCGGAAATTCCTGCACTCGGCAGCCGAGCAAGAAGAAGCCGGACACAAGAGCCTTTTCTGAATGATTCCATTTACGGGACGTTCTGAAACGGGCAAACTCCAGAGACCGAGATCAGATCGGCGGTGGCCTGGGGCAGGGGGCGTAGGGGCTGAGTGCGAGGGGGCCCGGGGGGACCTTCTGTAACGGGGGAGAGGTGCTCTGTCCTGCCGGGTGGCGGTAACACAGAAGGCGTGCGCACGGAGAAGCGCACCGAACCCCGTGCTTGGAAGGCACGCGTGGATCGCGTGTGAGGCGCAGCTCAGCAAGGGCAGCGTTAGAAAGAGCGGTCCTAGTTACAGGGAAAATCGGAGAGCGCTTGGTCTCCTGGGAGGGGAGACTTTTCGAGAGAGCGCTGACATCTTTTCAATCGATGCTCAGGGTCCCTCGGTCTCGGCCTGGCCCTGCCGGACGGACGCTGTGGCCGTCTTCCCACTCCCCAGGGCATCCTTCCTGCTGTGGCTCTGTGGACGTGGCCCCGATGACTCCCTCTCCCCACCCGCACGTCCCCTCCATCACCAGTCCTGCCGATCTCCGCATCTGCTCCTCTCCCTCCGCACAGCCCCCAGAGGAATTCAGGGGCCCGTGTGCCCTCCCCAGCTCCTGCTTCTCTTGCTCTTCCCCAGGCTACGAGCTGCAGTGCCGGCCACATGACCTCGCCACATCCTTGATCCGTATGTTCCCACAGCGCCTCGGACAGAGACCACTCACGGCTTATCCAACACCTGTTATCCTCTTCTCCCGCAGGGAAGGAGCCCTGGTTTGGGTAGGGTTAGCCATGGGCCCACGTGAGAAACTACATTTCAGCCCTTTCAGATTCACGTCTAAATTCTGCCAGCAGAGTGGGGGTGGGAATCACTGGCTGGGGCTTCCAGGAAGGCACATTTACTCGAGGGTCGACTCAGCTGGGAGGCCCTTTTCATTTTCTTCTTCCTGTTCCTCGTTCTTCCTGACTGGAATGCTCACGTGCTGGCCAGAGCAACAGTGGCCATCAAGTGTCCATGAAGAGGTGCTGAGGACGGAAACAGGTATTACGGATGGTGGAGCTGGGAGCTTAAAGACTCTGGGAAGCTGACGACATTGTGGACATTAGCTCACTGAACTGCCTGCCTCTGGATTCTTTGAAAAGAGAGAGAAAAATCCCTGTCTTGCTTAAGCCATGGTTATTCTGTGTCTCTCTTACAAAGAGCTGAAGGTAAGTGCTTTCTGTTACAGTGTCGTAAGTCCCCTCTGATAAAGTATCAATTCCCCAGCATGGCCTACGAGGCTGTTCGTGCTCTAGTCCTCTGGGTTTCCGTGGATGAAGTTCAGTGCAATTCATTAAGTTACGTGCAAAATGGTGGTGTGTGTACGTGTACGTGCGTACACGCACTCTTCCCTAGAAAAGAGCTCAACAGGCTGGTGCTTCTGGCGATGATGGGACCCCGGAGGCCAAGTGGAGGCTCTCTGAGGCCAAGGCTTGGGTCTAGCGCCCCTCACTTCCACGGCATCCTCCTATTGGCCAAAGCAAGTCACATGTCAGCCTGAGGGGGAGGGTGGGGAAAGACTGTTTTCATTTCATTGTCTCAGGTTTTACATGGGAACATTTCCTGAGCCAATGATGGTGGCAAGAGACGGGAAATCTACCTGGCTTAAGCCCAGTCTCTTAACCTGACCACACACCTTGACGGCTGCAGAAGAAGAGGAAGTGGGCGATGAGGAGGAAAGCAATGGTCATGACACGTGCCTTCTAAGTCCACGGACCTGCTCGCAAGACAACAGGGCTCCATCTATGAAATCAGGTTATTTTCAAAGGCCCGAGAGAGTACCGCTTCCTTCCAGAATTTCATTCTTGTACTTACTTCTAACAACCATTCGAATTTATAAGCCTTAAAGGACTGATGATTAGAGAACCATCTAGCCCATTTTCCAGACGGGAAAATTGAGGCCTTACTGTGCAGCACTCACAATCTCTCTTATGTCCTTATTTTACTGGTTCTCAGATGCACCTTTTGTTTTTACCCTGTTGGTAGCTCCGAACCCGGGCCGCGTGGGAGTTACTAAGCTTTCCAGAAAATCCGCTGGCTGTCTTCGCCCTGGAAACGAGGAGGCCTCGCACGTCGCCACTCGCACAGCCCTGTGCAGCGAGAGGTGCCACGTAACTCACGTTGGCCCGCGGTGCGTTTCTGAGCGGCACCTCGCATTGCCGGTTCAATCCGTCACGCGGCCCCTCCGCCAACCGACCGTGGGCGCGCACGACGAGATGGACCCTCCACTAGTCCGAGTTCCTACGACGAATTGTGTCTCCTCAAAATTCACGTGTTGCATTCCTAACCCCTAGTACCTCAGAGTGGGACTGCACTGGGGAAAAGCGTCTTTAAAGAGGGAACTACCTTACAAGAAGGTCATTAAGGTGAGCCCGAGTCCAACGTGACAGTGTCCTTATAAGAAGAGGAGATTAGGGCACAGACGGGCACAGAGGGAAGACCATGTGAAGACAAGGGAGAAGACACCCATCTACAAGCCAAGGAGAGAGGCTTGAGAAGCAGCTAACTTTGCTGACACCTTGACCTTGGACGTCTAGGCTCCAGAACCATGAGACAAGACATTTCTACTGTTGAAGCCACCTGGTCTGTGGTACTTTTTCTACGACCGTCGGAGCAAATTAATACAGTGCCCAGGAGACCACGGTGAGCAGAGCCCTCCCTCCCCCCGCATTTTACATGCAACGTAAGCTAGAAACGAACTTGGTCGTGTGAGCCACCAGAGCTTCGTATGGCTTGTTACTGCAGCATGACCTACTCTATCCTAACGAGAAGGATACATCTCGCAGTTGCTATAAAGAAAACAATGTGCCAGTTTCAAGGGCAACCTTTTTTCTTTTTAGAGTCAATACGACGATCACCTTGCAATCGATATCATTTTCTATTAGTAGAAACATGCGTGCAGCACTTAATAGTTGGTCAAATATGTATATGTCGATTACCACTTTGCATTTCCATAAAACTGCAGTTGTAGAAGAAGAGTAATCATAGCAAGAAGAATAGCTAACGTTTTCAAGCACTTCCTTCATGACAGCCACAGCACTCAGCTCTTTCTGTTCTTCACATTGTTAATCCTCTCAAAAGACCTATGAGGTAGTTTATCTCTGTTTTAAATGAGGACACTTAAAGAGGTCAATGCCCCCTTTTCCCTCCCTTGGTAAACTGTAGAACACAAACCAAGGTCTCTAATCCCAGGGACCCTGCTGCATTCCATCAAGTTGGCAATCAATAAGACCTTTCTTTTTATTCTGTAAATACCATGTGTCTTTTATTTTGGAATATGCACCACACTAAGCAGTCATAAATCTTTTATTTTCTAGTTCAGTAATTGCAGCTTTCCAGTGAAATCTAGAGAATTCACTGTCTCATTTATCTGACTTCACAGAATTTCAGATATCTAAATACATGTAGTCACCTGCTGCCTATAAATGTGGTGGAATTTGTTACGCGTAATATCCTTAGTCCATGACATGCCTTTTTGTTGTTGTTGTTCTGGTTGGAAAAACAACCATTCTCTCTACAAACTGTGGGATGATTTATTCGATTGTTGTTATTCATGGCTAGGAAAACCTCAGAATGCTCAAAATAAGCAAAAACGTTTCTACAGCTGCTACAGATGTTCTTCTTCCCCCGTACGGAGTTGGCACGGACCGCGGTGACCATACCGAAGTGCCAGCCTCCTGGCGCAGCCCTTGGCACTTTGAAAGGAGCACGTCCTTGCAAACACTCCCAGGACTGCTTGCGTGCCCAAGCTCACCTCTGACCCTGACGCCGGCCCCGCTCTCGGGGGCCCCTCGCATGCAACGGCCCCCTTTCTCACACAGACCGGAGCTGTGTGGAGCAGGGAAGGATGAGGTGTTAAGAGAGTCCTAATGAGCCATGTTACAGATGTGTAAAACAGCTGGGGGATGATGTCACTACGCGCGCCCTGCCGCCTCTGCTACTTGCTGCTGTTATTAGAAACAGACACTGGAGGAGGGCCCTAGAATACGCGCCCGTCCCCTCGCGACCACTCTCTGGTCCTAATTAGGGAACGCGGCCCCAGCTGCTACCCATAAACCTCACCAGGTGACTCCGAGCCGCCTGGGTTTATAACCCAGATGAGCTCTGCTCCAGCTTGTGCTAGAAAGATGCCATCTTCGGTGACAGATTTATTGTACTTGTTACATTGTGAGCCTGACCCCTGGGTGGGTGGAGAGGAAGATGAAATTTTCAGAGAAAAGATCTGAAAAGGGCTGCAATTAATCACAAACTCCGAAACGTGTTCAATTAAGACTGCGATTCTTAAAGCGCCTGATGTCTGATGATGTCAGATTCTGTCACGGCTGTGAGTTTAAGACTTGTTTTCCAAAACAAACATTAAGAATCATCCTGTTTTGTTGCTAACTCCAAACATACATTCTTTCCCCCTCATTAAGCTAGAAAAGGAACTTTTAAGTGCCCACTGTGTGCCGAGTGATTACATAGAGCGGCTCATTTAGTCCTTTGACAACCCTAGGAAAGATGATTGTTGATGAAGCCGGGCTCAGAGAGGTGCAGTGACATTGAACTATAATCTTGCAATAATATATTTTATGTGACTTTGTACAGTATTAACCCTAAGCAGCCTCTGTAAGTTAAGAATGCACATTGTAATCTCTTTAGCGATCTCTACAAAACACGGGAGATAGCTAAAAATCCAAGAGAAACTAAAGTGAAGTACTAAAAAGTCTTTGACTACCCCAAGTAATGCAGGGGAGAAAATAGAGGAAAACAGATGCAAAGAATATAGAAGAGTAAAAAAAGAAAAAATTAGTAGACCAAAATCTAACCATATCAATAATTACATTAAATGTTAGCTGAAATCTTATCAAAAATGTTCCCAAAAGGAAAACTTGAAGCACAAATAGTTTCACCAGTAAATGTTAACAATGATTTAAGGAAAAGTAATATTGATCTCATATAAAACTCTTGTTTTATAAAGTCAGCATAACCCTGTCACCAAAATCTGACAAAGATATAACAAGAGAAAATATTATAGACCAATATGTCTCATGTACATAGACAAAAAATTTTTACTAAAATACTAGAAAATTACATCCAGCAACACACAGAGAGGAAACTACATAAACTAACTGGACTTGATCCCAGGAATGCAAGGTCGGTTTAACATTCCAAAGTCAATGAATGTTATAAACCTGCCAGTTCACCTCCAAGGTTCAAAGTCATTCTCATGGTATGACTAGACCTTGTTATTACCTGATCCCCATCACTGTGAATTTAAAAATCTCAGAATCCCTGATGCTGGTGCTTACTACCAGAAATCCTACTGATAAGCCATCATGAAGATTAGAGTTTACCTTTATAATCAACAATGATTGTGAGATTTAAGATTTTAAAAAAGGGTACGTTCTCTGACCACAATGGGTGGGGGTCATTTTCATCCTGACCAAGCACACCTCCTTGAATTAGAGCCACATGGATAATCGGGGCATCTCTCTCTCTCCAGACTCACCTTCGGGTGTGTGCAGCAGAGGCAGCCGCTTAATCCTTAGCCATGAGTCTCGGCACCTGAGAAATCTGAGATTTGTCCTAAAAACGTGACCATGTCCACAGAATGGTGTGGACCCTTCCAAATCTGTGATGGCAGAGTGGTCAGGGCGGGTCAGCAACGAGATATGGATTCCGTTTCCGGTTAACTGAATGCGCGTGGTCCAGGCTGAGTCTCGATTTCTGCCCTTCCCCCGACAGAGGGACACATGACAGAGGAACACATGACAGAGGACACAGATCCACCCAGATGTCTTTTCACGTCATTAAGAAAGTACAATCCTGAGGAACCCTGGGGCGGGGAGGGAGGCGTCAGTTTCCTCCGACGCCTTACTCTCTCCTAAAATTCTCAGATCCAGGGAATCTCGAAATCTCCCCCAGGAAGGTGTATACGATTAAATGGATTCTTCGGACAAAGCTCGAATTTCTTTCCTATAGCTCCCACACTGACGATAGAAAGGCACGAATATACAGAAATTCACGGTCCCCACGGATTTCTTCCTCCCCCACGTCCCACAATGAACGTCACGGGCAAGGTCCCCCCTCAGACCTTTCTGATGGCTGAGAGAGAAAAGCGGGGTGCAGCAGCCTCCTTTCCTGACTCGACGGAGGGGCTAAAACCATTTCCCCCTCTCCCTGCAGGCGCCCCCTCTGGGGTAAGTGAACTCAGCTTTTCCATATTTAGACCAAACGCCTCAAATTCCTTCCTGGCAGGTGTTCAATGCATGAGAACAAATCAGGTGTTGAAAATATTTTTTGCCACAAGTTCTCAGGCCCGCGAGGTAGGTTCGTGTGGGAAGTCTAGGGCGGATGGAGAGGAGACGTGATAATGCATGGCGTGCGGAATCGGAAGGGCCTGGGTTCGAATCCAGTGCTGCTGCTCACCAGCTGCGTGGCTTGGGGCATGTCGCATGGCTCCCTGAGCCACTGTGTCCTCGTGTGGAAAACAGATACGCACATGTCCCTCACAGGGGCGTCTGGGAATCTGACAAGACGTCCCATGTAAAGGCCTGGCTCATACTTAGCGTTTAATAAACAGTTGTGTATTACTCAGGGTTCTTGACGGCAAGCTGTGTGGTAATCAAATGGAATTTACTGGAAGGCTATCAGGGGCTCACAGACTTGGCAGAGGGTAGTAATGAAGTCTGGAAAATGTCCAGAGACCAAGAGCTTGCTGGAGGGTTGAGCAAGGAACAGGGCCTCAGTAAGGTCGTGGGACGAGATGGCCAGCCAGCACGCCACCGCCGCCACTGCCCCGGAGTGCCGCCAGCCCTTCCTCCCTGCCCAGAGTCATTCACCGAAGGTGCCAGGTGCTGCGGGAACCTCTGGCCCCTCTCGCCTGGGTTATATGCCCAGCCCTGGGAGCAGAGAGCGGGAGAGCGGGCTGCTCACGCTTCTGCGGAGGAGGCGGGCGCACCTCCCAGGACTGCCCTCAGTTTCTCCATGGGGAAACTGAGGTGCCATCAGAAGACAGGCCGGCTGTGGAACAGCCCCACACCCACAAACGCTCACTGAGGGTGTCACCACTTAAATCCCGGAGAGAAGGCAGATGCTTCTCGATCAGTCTGGGCACAGTTACGTGGCGTGGAGCAAAGGGTGAGCTTGGGTTTCCAGCAAACTCCACAGATCGGGGTGAGGGAAGCTGAGGGGAGCAGTGCCCAGGTCTCCACGGATCTGCCTGTGTGACCTTGGACAAGCAACTCCACCGCCTGAGCTTCTGTTCTGAGCAGGGGATATTCCACCCAGAATGCACCTGGGACAAGACCACGCACACGGCAAACACCGGGCCTTTGCTATGGGGACTGCAGTGTCTTCGGCACAGAGATGCAGACCGGCTTCTCCCAAAGCTGGGGGGCCCCTGAAGTGAGAAGCAGTGGGGTGCATATGCTGCCGTGTGGTATGGGGAGCTGGAAAGGCAACAGCTTTTCAGAGAGGGCGCAGTCACCTGCCAGGAGCTGAGCCTGGGCTCTCCCGGGGCTTCCGGCAAGAGCACACTGTTGTCAACGGCCCTGGGAGCCAGGGCTCTGTACTCCTAACACGGGGATGCTGCTGCACCTGAGACGCTCCCCGAGTAACGGCAGGTTCTGTCCTCCGAGGCTTTCCAGGGCCATTGAGCAACTTACCTATTTCACAGCCCAGAGCTTCCTGCCCCATCCGCTCACGACTCTGCTAAAACGGCAGAGAAACCCCGGCCCGGCTTCACGTAACCCGAGAGCTGCCCAGGGCCGTCACCCTCTGGAAACGGAATCTGGCTCAGTGAACACATCCGAGACAGAGCAGACAGACACATCTCTCCCTCTTTCTTTTTTCTGGAGGACGATTTTCTGCAGTTAGCCGCAAGGCCCATTTTCCAAATGAGAAAATAATGGCTTGTATGCAGCCATTCAGAGCCTGAGCATTTATCATTGATTAACTCCCCAGCATGTATTAAGCACTTCTTCCACATGGAACACTCTAGAACAATGCCTTCGGGATGACAGAAGGCAAAGCAGACACAGGTTTGCTCTGCCGCTTAGTTTCTCCAGGTTTCCAGATTTTCCACTCTCGTCGTTTGCTTCCAATATAACATAGGGCGGACTTTGTCACATTCTTGCTCGAAACCATTTGACTTTCCACTTGACCTTCAAGAGTCTCTTAGCACCATTTACAAAGTCTTTCGGGATCCGGCTCCACTTCTTCAGCCTTTCTTCCTTCCCTGGCCTACATGGCTTCTAACTCCAGCTATTCACTCCTTTATTTTCCAATCATTCATTTCCCCAGTACTTAAAGGGGCAGCCACTTTACATCTGATCCTCTGCTGCTGGGAACAGAGCAGGGGGCTCGGGACAAATGAGACCCCTGCCCTCCAGAAGCCTACACCTAGAGCGTGCAGATGACGAGAGACAGGGAGACGCAGGAGAGGTTCGGACCATGCAAAGTGCCACAGGAACACGCATGAGGGTCAAGCTAGAGAGTGACGGGGACGGGACTGGGCCTTCGGGCCTGGCCGTCATTGAAGGCAGCAACGCTTGAGCTAAGAACCAGCCCTTCCAAACAACTTACAATGCGTGACTCTCCAAGGCGTGGTCCAGCCTCGATGCAGGTCTGCACGCCACTCACTGCCTCCCCAAAAACCCCTCCACCCCCGCCCCCAATTCCTCTTCTGCCCTTAAGTCCGGCTCAGTGCCACCTCCACAGGGTGTGCCAAGGGCCGGTTCGGGCGCCCCATCTCTGTGCTCCCCAGATGCCCTGGGCCTGTCTCCGGCCTAACCCCATGCCACCGCGGCACACACATTCCGTCCTCATGACGCCCAGCTTCAAGAGAGAGGGGGCCCAGGATCTGCCCCTGCCTCATGGGGGAAACCAGGGAAAGGGAGGGGGACCCCGTCAGGGTCTGAGCTTGGGGAACACCGATAATTTTCCCAGCATTTTTTGTTTGATTAAATCCCAAAGGACATGTTTTTCCCTCCAACTCCTTTTTCCTTTAACTTCTAAGCCATATGGTTCTGATTCATTTATACTTAACTAATTACAACATTGGTTTTGTAAGAGCTATTTGATGTCCGTGAGTTTTCTAAGCCCTTGCATACAATTTTCTAACCCTCTTTTACTGTGAAACCCGAAGTGTGGTCTTTCGCCAGCAGTAAACAGCGTCCAGCCGCCAGAAGGTTACGGTTTGGTCTTGGTCTGGTCACAAGGACCAGGCCTTGTGGTTATGAGGCCTCAGAATTTGGCAAAATGTGTTTTTTTGACTCCCAGTGAAATTCTGAAAAGGCTCTCAGAAAAATAATGAGAAGAGAACACGTAACTAAGACAAGCAGCCTTAAAACGCAAGGCCCTTCCCCTCAGAGAAGCCCTTCTGCGGTCACGGCCTCCTCCAGCCCGCCCCCAGGAATGGGGGCAGGCAGGCGATTGCTCCGTAAAGTCCGGAGGCATTTTCACCTCCCCGTCCTGTCCCGCCTCGTAGGACCTTTGAAAGTGACACTCGTGTGAACAGGTAGGGTTTTATGGGGTTGCCAGTGCTCCGGCCTCGTGGGGCCACGAAGCAATTCTATTTTTGTTACAGGAGACGAAAGAACTCACACTAACTGAGGGCCTGCTGTGTGCCCGGCGCTCCGCGATGCCACGGCCATGCAAGGGTGAGAAACGCGAGCCCCCTCGACGGAGGTCAGAGGCCAGCGTTATACTAAGATGCAGCAGCAGCTACCATCGGTCAGCCACCTTGCGCTCCCAGAACATTCTTTCAAAATCTGCGACGGCTTCGGAACGCTGGTGTTCTTCACGTACCCCGCTGGCACACGACGGAAGTGACTCTCTGAGAGCTCAAGTGGCACAACTGGTCAGCTGCAGAATTGGGGTCGGAACGCAAGTCACTCGGACCTCAAGGACCACAGCCCATGGAATATGGCAAGAAGCGCACGGGGAGGCCCGTGGACTCTGAGTAGGGCCTGCCGGGAATAAGGCCACGGACCACCACTGTAAAGGCAAACGGATGAAGCTGGGGAAGGAGAGGAGGCCTGGCAGGCGGAGACAGGCGTTGATATTGTTGAATACCTACTGCGTGCCGGGCACCCCAACCTCCGGGGGTCGGCTCTGGTCGCACCCGCATTTCGTGGGTGAGGAAGCTGCGGCCCACCCACATCGGTGAGGCCGGAAAAGAGGAACGCTGGAGTTTAGCCCCGTGCCGTCTGACTCCGAGGTCCCCCCCACGCACCCGTACGGATGTGACGACCTCTCTGCCCCTCCAGGTTGACAATATAATCGTCACCTCCTACATTTAGCCAACATCGGTGCGAAGCGGGACCATTCCGAGAAAATCAAGAGAAGGCCTCTGTAAGGCAACTTAAATAACTGCCGAGCAGGGAAGGGAACTCGGCCCCGAGAGAGGGATGAAATAATGGAAACCGGGTTAGGGATGATTAACCCTGGAAAAGCCGTGTGAGACGCAATCACCCCGACAGGAACCGCGAAGTCCGCAACAAAAGAACGCGCTCAGAGCACACAGGGCCAAATTTGGGCGGGACCCCAACAAGCAGACAAGTGAAACCGTGAGACCCACAGCGTCTCGGTTGGTCAGGAGAGAAGAGACTTGGCAGGTGGATGACAAATTGCAGTTTTGTTTTCAAAAGAAAAAGAGAGAGAGAGAGAGGAGAGAGAGAGAGAGAGAGAGGGAACCCTTTACAGAGGTCTGTCAAGGCTCGGCCATTTTTAAATAGGTTTATCTCATTTAGCACATTTTCTCATTCGACCTTTGTAGGGTCCTTCAAAAACCGGCCTATTCCTCATCTACATTTCACAGAGGAGAAAAATGAAAGCTCAGACAGATCACATGACTTTCCCAAGGTCACAGACTTTGAAAGCATCAACTGGATCACGCCGCTGTCCTACATCAAAGCGTGATGGCTTCACATTACTCCCTGAATAAAACATAAACATTGTCCCAGGACCTCGAAGGACCCGGGTCCTGCTGACACCTCTGACAGCCTAAAACACTGTCCCCTGCCCCCTAATGTCCTAGTCACAAGTGCATGTTCAGTTCCTTGAAGATACTGTTTTATTTCCAATTTGGGGTCTTCAGATACACTGTTTCTCTGTCCACAAGAATGTCCTTCCTCCAGCTCTTGATCCATCTGGTCCCTTTGACTGTTCACACTTGAGCTCAAGTGACTCCTCCTTCGAGAAGCTTCCTTGACTGCACGGTCCACCATGAGCCCTCCCACTGCTCTCTGGAGCAGCTCACCTTCCATCGCAGGCTGTGGTTAGTTTATAGTGGGGTGTTTTCTCGTCTGTTGCCCTTCTCCCCACCTAGATCACAAGCTCCCCGAGAGCTGACTTATTCGTTTGAACCCTAATATGAAACACCCCTTACTATGGCTCGATGCGCATTCAGAATACGTTCAGTTAGAGACTTCTCAAGGAGATATCACCACTGCCCACTCGCAGCCCCTCTTGACGGGAGAGCCACAGGTAGGGCACATGATACCGCAGCTGACTGGATGCCAGGTGGACGGCAGATCGTCACGTGACCCCAGGTTGGGCTCTTTGGACCTGAGATGGCATCAGACCTAAGAATCTCTGACTGACCAGCAAGCACCTCAAAAGCTGCCATGAAAGGATGAGCTGGCCTATCCTGTTCCTCCTTCAGGACCTTCCGCTGAGAACCAAAACCAAAAGGTGTCATGTGGTCGCATCAGGGCCTTGATGGGCCACCCGCTTGTGGAGCTCTGGAGAAGCAGAACCCATGAGCAGGCAGGAAGCAACGACATCGGGGCCGCCTCCAGGGAACAGACGCAGAGCCTCCTGTCCCCCGGGGGGCCTTAGTTTCCGTCCGAGTGGCAATTCCAGTTCCCAGCAAGGGGACGCCTTCATCGCACCTCTTTCCCAGGAGGTAACTAACCGTTCTTCCATCGAAAAGTGATCTCCAAACTGACGCACGCCCCGAGCCAACGGTATACACTGAAAACGCAGAAAACCCACATGCACGAAAATCACAGAATTGTTTCAGGTAACGCGGGCTGAAACTGCGCCAGAGTCCTTATCCCTGTGACCTCCGCCACCAGGGTCTTGCCAGGGCAGCAGGTCTAGCAGTCATGGTTCTCCCAATTACAAGGGACAGGAAGCCACCTCACACTGGCTTCAGGGACTGGTGGATCCAGGTGCCCAAATGTGCCTTCTGTCACCTCTTAGCTCTGGTTCTCTCGGTTTCCGCTTTATTCTCAGAGCCCTTCATGCTCAGTGAGCCCAGCGGCCTGACTTACATCCCGACCAGCAGCAGAGGAGTTTGCCTTCCCTACGAGTTCCACAAAAGTCCCAGGATTGGGGATCATTAGAAGACTTGGGCACTCGGCCTTGAACGTTGGCCTGATGGAAGGAACGCTCTCATTGGTCAAGATCAGATCCCGTGACCATCCCTGCCATGTGGGTGAGGGAGGAGGGAAGTAGGGAAGAGTCAGTACCCCCAAACACATGGACTCAGTGAAGCTGAGGTGGTGTCCCCAAAGGAAAACTTGGGCTGTCACCCCCCCACCACCAAAAAAAGGGGAATAAATGCTGAGGCAGCAAAAACTCCGGATGCCCCCTTGTGAGAGCACAAGGCACTAGAGGCAGAGGCCACCTGAGGAGACCCCTGCCCTCCTCCAAGAGGGTTGTCTGATTATTAGAGGAAACTTGTAGCAGCTGGACTAGGCCTACTCTTTGGGAGCACAGCTTCTTTTCCCCAGGGCACGTTCATTTGAGGAACGTGGGCTCCTTCTCGAGATGCATCTGAAACAATCAAAGCCTTCTAAATAGATCCTAGCCTGGAAGTTCTGATGTTACTCTGTCACCTAACAGCTGGGTGACCTTGGGCAAATCGTCTCAACTCCCTGAGCTTCAGCCTCCTAATCTATGAGATGTTAGTAAAATCCCCACCTTGCAGGTTCGCCCTAAGGATTTAATTCGTTTGTGCAGATCGAGGGCTCAGGACAGTGCCTCGTCCAACGTGGCACTCAAGAAATGATGATGGTGATGATGATGATGATGATGATGATGATGATGATGATGATGATGATGATGGAGGAGAAGAAGCCAGAGGAGAAAGAGGAGATAATAATGATATTGGGACCACTCTTGTCTTCCGACTCAGAGGCTCCGAGTTAGAAAGGATCGGAGAAAGTCACCTGGGCCATCCAAGTCCTGTGATCTACACACCGATCCAAGAGACAGGATTTGACTTTGCCCGAGTTGGGGCCGCCAAGGCTCAGAAGGAAGAGAAGCTTGCCCAAGGTCTCCCAGCCAAAGCAGTGGCAGAGGCGGGCATGCAACCCAAGTCGGTTAGCGATGGGGCCTGGGCTCTCTACCGGAGCCTGCTCCCACCCCGCCCATCGGCAAGCTCTTCCACTAGAGCAGATTGCACGCAGTGCCTGCAGACGAGCACACCCATGACTTTGCGACCTTGCCCCTGCGCATGGCGAGAAGGGCCATTACATCCGGGACCCTCGCCTCTTGTTCTGCGGGCTTCTTTCTACCCTCAGTGAGCCTCAGACCCAAGAAAAGCTTCGATTTAAAAAGAAAAAGAAAAAGAAAGCCCCACGTATAAGAGCCATCTATATTTCAAAAGCAGTTTCACATCTACCCTGAAATTCCTCTACTTACAAACATGCACAGATAAGAACAAAGCTATGCACGAAAGAAGTGGGCCAATCCGCCTGCTCCCCACAGATGGCACAGAGCAGCCACGCACATCCATTTTAGTCTTGGCCACGGGGTTATTCATTAGTGTTGGCCCATGAGCTGTTTAGAGAAGTGTCTTCTTACCATGAAAAGAAGAAAGTCAAAGTGAAAACATCTTTGGATACATTTCTGAAGAGCTGAAAAGAACCCAGTGGAGCCAGAATCCATGCCAGCACATCACTGGTTCTTTGTGAAATTCAAGTTTACACAGACATGTACACTGTGGCCGCTTAGATATAACGTCTCTTTGGACTTAAAAAGGAATGGGCTTCAACACAGCCTTTTGGACGCGTTTGCACATGGATGCTTTCTGAATTTCTCTCAACAGCAACGGCACTACGCATTGCCTTACATTAACCAGACAATTAATGGTATTGTCTAGACATGACCCACACTTTACATCTCACTGTGGGAAACACTGTTGGTTGCCTACGCAACGGCCATTCCCCCTACTTTTTCTCCCTTCCTAGTGAAGTCTCTCTCCAATAATAGAAGTCGAAAATGGTAGATACTTTCTTAGGTTCCCGGGCATATGCAGTACCGGCCAATGAAATGTAAGAAGAACTCTCTAGGAGACACCTTGATGAAAAGAAATATATGCAGGAGGAGAAGCCTGGCGCTTCCTGCTTTGGGTATCACCCCGTGACGGTGTGATGCCTGGGACTGCCCCGGCCATTTTGCAGGAAGCGACGAGCCGAAGATCACGGAGCTGAAGGACGGAAAGACATTGGCTTCTTGATGACGAGGTCGATCCATGAACCCACCTTAGCACACCCACTTTTCAGACTTCCTGTCATGTATGAGGGGAAAAAAAGTATTTAATAATTAAGTACTTTTAGCTGAGAATTCTATCACTTGCAACTGAAATCATTCCAAACGATACGCGTGCGAAACCGTGCTGTGTGTTAAGGCACCGAGACTGAGAGAAGGCAAGTCGGCCCAACTCCCAGTGGCTACGTCCGCCCGCGTGGGGTCCTAGCAGCCATGTTTGTACCATGTGACCCCACCTCCTGGACACAGATGATTGGCCCAGGGACGGACACCTCGCCCAAGCTGAGTCCATCTTAGTTAGTCTCTGTGCTGGGATTTCAGAACTGCGATCCAGAGACACCCAGATAGTTTCTGCGCATAAATTTGGGAGCGACGTACATGGAGACAGGGAAAGACTTCATGTGGACAAGTAAAGAAAGACCAGAGAAGACGGACCTCCTGGCTCTAGAAAGGAGAGCAAGATGGAGTAAATGGTTGCCTGGTGGTGCGGAACTTGTATTTCCTGGTTCCAGGCCCTCGTGACTTTCTACCTTTGTGTTTTCCACCTTTGGGGTCAACGAAAGATTCCCATTTTCTTGGCTTGCAGTAGGGGTCTGTTGATCTCAGCCTTGCTGAGACCCCGGACGTTGGCGGTCAACCTGGAGCAGGGCTCCCAGCTCCTCACTCGTCGCTGTGTCCTGCTGCCTCCCCAAACCATAGCTGACTTTTACTGAGCATCGTCCAAGCGCCAGGCACGCCTCTAAAGCACTTCGCACGTGTGATACTTAAACCTCAAAGAATCCTATGAGGTAGGTCCTATCATTAGCCCCATTTTCCAGAGGAGGAAACTGAGGCTCATAAATTTTAAATAACTCGCCTAAAACCACACAGCAAGCATGTGACCGAGCCAGGAGTTGAACGCCAGAGCTCAGGCTCGCGGCCACTTAGCTTTCCGATCTCATCCTCCTATCCCTTCTCCCCTTCCCACCGCCTAATGGACTGATGAAGCATCCAAATGTCTTCAGCGGCTGCACCCAAACTGTCTCCTCTTTCGCTACAGCCCCCGTAAGGCCTTGTCCATGCTCAGGAGCCCAGGCGCTTAAGTATCTGTCTGAGGAATCCAAGAAGGCCTCCTGGAAGGGGTGTTCTTTGAGTAAATTATTTAAAGATGAGTTGGAATTTGCCAAACAAACAGAACGGACAGAGAGTGTGCACTCGTCAGAGCTCATAGTTACAAGTACAGATGCTGACTTTGGCTCTTTCACACGGGAAAGGAATTCACGAAAAGGATGCTGGGGCCTTACAGAACTGCTAGAAGGAAGAAGAACCACATCTAGGCAACATGGCCAGGAGCATCAATGACCCGAAATCAGGTCACAGAACTTGTTGAATGAGGACCTCACAAGGCCCCCCACCACCAGTGCCACAGCTCCCACCACCAGCCCAGAGGGTCCTCCGGGCCCCTCCACTCTGTTTGAACAGCTCCAGATCGCAAGGCCAGGCCAGGTGCATCTGATTGTCACGTGCCACACCCCAGCTCAAGGCAGGCCGGGAAAGTAGGCGTGGGCATTCTCAGCACCTGTTCTGTGGGATGCCCTCTGCAACTGCCAAGACCCGGGAAGAGCATTCAGGTGTTGGACAGCCACCGACAATGCCAAGTGTCCACTGTGGGGAACATTTAAGGCGAAGGGAGCAAACTGTGCAAAGGCACAGAAAGCATGCGCTTCTCTTGGCGTAGAGCAGTGAGCTGATCGCCGTGCTCCCGGGAGTATAGATTTAGTGCTGAATTATGCCTCCTGAATTGCTTTTTGGACAGCTTGCCTTTGCCTTTCAATGTCTTCCATCTACAAGGGCAAACTCTGTGCTTGACGGACCTCAGAAGGCCTGGAGGGATGCCAAGGGTGCCCGAAAGAGTCGACTGCTGTAGAGAAGGAGGCGGCGGTAACGGTGGAGGCACAATGCAGGAGCCTCTCGTCCAAGGCCCAACTCCCCAGGGAAACAAATTCACAAAAACGCCTAGGCTTCGTGAAGGCCGTCCTCGCTCATGAAAACCGCCCTTCAGAAGTTCTTTTTAAAGGGCCAGCTGCCAGCATCCCGTCCCTTCACTCCACAGCCTTCCCCACTCACGAGAAGCTCAGAGGGGCAGGGAGAAGGTCCTCCCTAGCTCCCTCTCCCGCTCCCGGCCGTTAACGACCTGGGACACGGCCTGGGACCGCCTTCGCCCCTCAAACACTGGCTACACATCCTGCTCCCGGCTCCGGTCCAAACAAAGCCAAACTGAACGAGTGTCAGACAGTAGCCAGAACGTAGCCAGAGCCCGAGTTTTCTGTTGGAAAGACCCGAGGCTTCTCCGGCCAGGGCGGCGACCCATCCTGTCCCCGTTCACTCTCCCCACCTCAGCCTGTCCTCAGCGATGCTGAGGGGACACATTTCAGGCAGGACTAGAGAAGACAGGAGGGAAAGGGGAAGGAAAACCGAAGTGGAGGGATTCGCCTCCTCCCTGGCACCCGCTCACCCAGAGAGTCCTCCACGCGCCCTTTCGTGGCTCCTGCAGTCTGCACAGCGGACGAAGCCAGACACCTGGATGTCGCCCTCCATGCTCTCTCCCCCGCAGGTCCCATAACTAAACAGCAGCTCAGACCCATCGCCACTCTCCAGAACAACCCCGAAGGCTCCCCGGGGTGTGGGGGTGGGGGGCCTGGCTTCTAGTTTGGCCCTGTCTAAACCATCGCAGTGTTTCCTGTGTCCCTAGCAGACGCTCTCACACACACACAAAAAGGTCTAAGGTGCCTCTTTGTTTACTTTGAGGCCGTGATTCTCATTCCGAGGCAATTTTACCCCCCAGGTGGCATTTGGCAATGCCTGGGGACTTCTTTGGTTGTCCCAACGTGGGGCGGAGGGATGCAGCTGACATCTAACAGGACAGCCCCCACAGCGGAGAAGTATCCCACCCCAAAGGCCGACAGCGTCCAGGCTGAGAAACCTGGCATTAAGGGGAAACCGCCAAACCCACACCCGGCGGCCTCCCGGGCTCCCCAGGGACCACCACGCACACTCGCCCCACCAGCGTGGTTCCACTCATCTTCGACTTGTCCTGCCTGTGCCGTCAGCCATGACTTCAGGCCCGGGCAACCCCTCAGGGCGGGGACACCCCGGCCCTCGGCCCCCCGGCCCAGCTCCAGCGGTCTCCCTGGCAGGCTCCGCATAGCCCTGGCAGCCTACCCAGAGGACCCGGGGAGACACGAGACCCGGCGACCCTCTGACCATTCAGAGACTGGTCTTTCTCCAAAGGCACTGGACAGGCGCCTTGGTGGGTGCCAAGAGGGAGAGACAGGCAGGGGCCTCTTCCTGGGAGTCACTCCACTTTAAGAGAAAAAATATGCTGAAGAGCAACAAGGCCCCAGTCATTCCTTCTCTCCCCAAGGCCCTGGTCACACTCACTGCCAGAAAGCTCAGCCAAAGCTGAGGCCTCAGATGGCTGGGGTTCAGTGGAGGGGGCTGCAGCAAAGATGGCCTGACCCCCTGCCTGGCCTTGACCCGCTCCTGGCCTTGGCTCCTGTGGCTCTCCTGCAGGCCAAGCACGCCCGCCAAGCTGGCTGAGCCCTGGCCCTGCTTTCCTGCCCCCAGGCCTTTGCTTTTGCTGGGCCCATCCCCCTGAGGGTGTTCCCCTGCTAACTCTACCCGTCCAGGCTGTGTACTAGGTGCTGTCCAGGAAGCCTCCTTTGTCCCCACAGTTGAAAAAGGATCGTAGCATCTCGAAGACATATTTCTCCTTAATTTCTAGTAGTCAATGTTCATGCTGCAGCCTCCCTCAGAGACAGTGGCTTTTCCAAGGGCCGATTTCCCTTCCTCTCAAACCCTCAATGCCCAGCACAGGCCTGGCCCCCAGTGGGTGGCCAGCTAGTGGAATAAACGTGCCACCTGAGCTGCAATCTCTCCTTCCCCTTGGCCTTCTCGCAGCTGCTCTCAGCCTGGCACACCCTTCCCACCACCCACCACCAACGCCCATCCCCCACACCAAGCCTGGCTTCACAGGGTCCCTTCCCCAGGGAGGCCTCCGCTATCCCTAGGCCCAGAGAAGCCCCCTGCTCCTTGAACCAGGAACGGCTGGGCATCCTCTCTCATAGTCTTTGCCACGCTGCAGTAGAGCCTCTCCTAAGCAGCCACTCCCTAACCAGCTCCCCGAAGTAAGAGACACTCTTTAGCGCCTCCCTCTGCAAGATACACAGCTGATGTCCAGAGCGAGCAGAATGCTCACGCCTGCCAGGTCCCGGTGGCCTTCCTGACACTCTTTCCCTGTCCCTTTGTCCTTTCTGGCACAGCCCACATCCCTTTATAAGAAACAGAAGATGCCAGTCGCCCGCTTTCCCAGGCTCCTTTGCAGCTGGGGCGTAGGCATGTGACCAACCCTGGCCAGCGGAAGCTGAGCAGCAGAGGGCTGGGCGTTCTGGGAGAGACCTCCGCCTGCTCTTCGTGTCTGCATGGAACTACTACTCAAAGCGGGAGCCATTCTGCACCATGAGGGGAGGCTTTCCTAGTCCTCTGAGGATGCCAGAAACAAACCAATGGAAAATACTCACAGCCTGAGGACACGCTGAGCCACTGCAGAAGCTCAGACACTCCCGGCCTCTGGACGTCTTCCTCTGTGAAATAATAACCATCTTCACTCGTTCTCACACGATGGGCTGCGCCCCTTAATAGGGCATGGCATTATATTAGTGGGTCATGATCAGTATTTCCTTTTAATAAAAAATAATTCAAAACATCAAAAAATTCTTTAGCATGCCATGAACTCCGGCTCCTACCAGTGGAGTTGTTTACTGACCCAAAGACCATTGTGTTTGTTGTCCAAGTGGTTTACAGTGGATGGAGTCAGTATTATAACTAAATAAGTTAATTAAACATTGTGCAAATTAATAAAATATGAGCATTAAAGGAAAATTGTCCTTTCTAAGTTGATTACTTTGGAAAGAATCAATAAAGGTGAGTCCCAGAAAACATATCTGTTAGATGGAGGTAAGGAGAAACCTAACAATTGGAGACAAGAACCATAAAATCCTAGAAGAATTATGCACTTGTATTGATTCATAAATACCTTGCTTCACTTTAAAGAAAGCGGTTTATGAGGAAAAAACAAAAAACAAAAAACTCCACTCTACAAACTGAGACCCCAAGAAAAGACTCTTTCTTGCATCAAAATACTGGTGAATAAGTATATACATGTTTCCAGCTAAACCATAATGTTTAATGTATATAGGCATATTTTCATAATTTCTTATAGTGCCCAAGTTTTTTTTTTTTTCAATTGATAGGCTACCAATCCCTATCTCATTGCACAAGTTACTTCTAGCGTAATTGTGAAATGCCCTTTCTATGACTGACTGTAAACTCCTGGAGAGCAGGAAACACGACCATCTGGTCCATCATTTTACACCATAGCACAGTACCAGGTATGCAGGAGGTTCTTCATAGAGAGTGCTCGAATGAGGAAATCACCATACAAATGACGAAACAAACCCACCCAGCATTAGCTCATTTGATCCTCATGAGTTGGCCTTGTGGGATGAAGAGGGACTTATACAGTTTTATCCTAATATTGATAATGAACTAACTGAGGTTTGGAAAGCAGTGACTTAAGTCACACCACTAGCCCCGAGAGCCAGGCCAGACTCCCAGAATGCATATCTCGCGGGTTTCTCAGCTGCGGGAGGGTATGACGGGAGGAAGGCTATCACGTTAGCAGAGAGGCTCAGCACATTTCCTCTCCCAGGACTCTGATTTCCTGATTTATTCAGAATGCCGAAAAGAATTCTTCTGTCTTTTGAGTCCCATTAACATTTTTAAGGGTTATTGGCGAGGCTTCATCAGGGGATGGAGTTTTTTTAAGTGTGAGCCTCCAGCCAGAGGCCAACCTTTGTTTCCCCAAAAGAAGATGTTCCCACTTTTATAATAGGAATTGATGGAAAGGATTATTTTTGACAGAAATTCACTTCACGGCAGACACTGATGAGTCAAATCTACTCGGTTTAGTAAGATTCTTGATCCTGAATAGTCAACCAATTGATATGAAAGACTTATGTCCTTGGTTTAGCTGCGCTTCACTTTCATTGAGTGTCTACTTTGAGAAATTCTAGGCCATTTATGTTTGCTATAAAACGTGTAATATAAATAAATGGCTTTTTATTGATGTGTCTGTGTTCAAAAATGTGTTGGGGGAAGGGCAGGAGGGTACCTCTAAGGCATGGGACAAGTTCTGTATCTTGTCCAGCGTGTATGTGTATAAAGCCACTGAATCATTTAAGACCTGCGTACTTCACTGTATATAAGATATACTTAAAGAAAAAGGGTTTTAAAAATATATATCTGGCTTTATCCTAGAATACACACACACACACACACACACACACACACACACACACGAGTTGAGAAAGGCTTTCTAAACTTGACTTAAAATCCAGAGCAATAAATGTTGATAAACAGGAAAAAAAATATGTCTAGCTTTAATTTTATAGAAAGCTAGAACATGGAGAACAGAACTAGCCCATCCGAGAGTAAACCGGTTCAAGTTTATAAACATTTATTGTTTACCATGTATACGGCACTATAGTAGACCCTGAATGAGACAGACGATAGTGATTGTATTAATTGCAAATGGCCCTCGACACAAGACGAGCCCTCCAGAAATATCTGTGGAATCAATGCGTCCATTAGTTAATGGCTAGCACAGATAGAGGGGGGTGGGGGTGTTAATTTTTAATAGGAACAGAGATGTGCTGTCCCCTGCTATTGGAAGAAGGAAGATAAAGACGTGTGAGTATACTGGTTGTTCCCTGTGGCCCCGGGAGATGATAAATCCCAGAAGATGATAAATCCCTTCAGCAGCAGTCATTTATGTGAAATAGATTAAATTGGCACCTGCTATATCCCATGCATCAAGCCTGAAAATAGGGACGGCGGCGAGTGAGCTGTTTGCCGCAGGAGACGAGGAGACAGAAATGGGAGGCGGATCACGCGGGGCAGCGAGCAAGGCCTTGGCTGCTGCGCGTGGCGTGGTGGGAGAGCAGACGCAGGGGAACCGAGCTGGACACGGACGCGGCAGAAGTCGGGCGACGGCCGCAGACTTCTCTGTTGAAAAAGTCGTCGGAGAAGCAGCAGGAGATTTTACACTCCCTGGAAAGGGATACGAAACGAAGATATTTTACAATGTAGGAGACCTGATTATGCCGATAGACAGACGAGAAAGGGGTTGAAAGTGTGGGGGAGGGGGGAGAGAAGCGATGAGAGAAACGGAGGAGGAGCCTTGGTCAAGCCTTATACCCTCTCACCTAGTGAGCACAAGACTCTTGCCGGGCCTCCCTCTCCCTCTTTATCCTTCCAACCCACGGCTTCCCAGCGCGCTGGGCAATCCTGCTGAAATGTAAATCTGACCGCACCACACTCCTCTTGAAAACCTCCAAAGCCTTCTGAATCCACATTGCGTAAAACCCAAACCCCTTTCCGGCGAACTCCGGCCTCCTCCTCTGACCTCATCCCTCTCGGCCTCCTCCTCTGACCTCATCCCTCTCGTGATCAGCTTGGCTCGCTGTGCTGCCCACACCCACCCACCCCGGGTTCCTGAGGGCCCGTCTCTTTCCTGCAGCGGGGTTTTGCACCTGTCCTTCTCTTTTTCAAATCCCCTTCTCCTTGCTCATCACAGAGCTGGCTCGCTCTTAACTTCTGGGCCTTAGGATGTTGGTCACCAGTTCTCCAGCTGCGTATTTGAGAATTAAATTCTGACACTATTTACTAGGCAATCGCATCAGATCCCACCAGTGAAGGACTCAGTCTTACAAGATGGCATGTCCCCTCCTCTTCAGAGGCCAATCGCAAGTAAGTCAGGTTGTCCCTTGCGCCACCCAGGAACAGCCACGAAGAGATGCACAGGGCAAGGTTTGGGGAAAGGGCTCCTGGAATCTCCTTGTGTTCAACACCCCTGTCCATTTAGGTTTTCATGGAAGCTTCGTTACACAGGCATAACTGATTAAAGCATTGGCCGCTGGTGGTAACTGAACTCAGCCTCTAGCCCCTCTCACCTCCCTGGAGGTTGGGCGGGGGGCGGGGCGGGGGGGGGGGGACTGAAAGTTCCAACCCTCTAATTAAAGCCTTGGGTGACTAGCCCCCATCTTTTGGGCATTCTGAAAGTCACTCATTAACATATCAAAAGACACCTTTATTGCTCACCTCACTTAGGAAATTCTAAGGGTTTTAGGAGCTCTGTACCAGGAAGGGGTCAAAGACCAAATATACATTTCTTATTATAAATCACAATACCCTAGGCCTCAAGCAAAATGTTATCACCTCATCAAGGACTTCCATAACTTTCCATTGTCAAGGTAGCCTCCTCCTAATTTCTGCTCCTTGGGAGGATAAAGTACAGGCAAGCTATAGCTTCTACTGCAACAACAACAAAAATGGATCATTATAAAAATCATATTTTAAAGACACTTTAGAACTGTGGAAGCAAAGAGGACTAGATGAACTGAATTCTCAATCAGGAAGAGCCTCCCCTAGGTGACCAAGGTGGCCAGTCACCTATTCCCCCTTCTCCTCAAAAAATAACACCTCCATCTTTTTCTCTGGAGAAGAACCCCTCCTCCATGTTTAATCATGCGGCTCCTGATTAGCTGACTATACTCAGATTCCATGACAGTCACATGACCAGGCCTGAAATTTATCATATTTTATCCTCCTGTCACAGTGATTGGACCAGAGTGGACATATGACCCAAACGAGGCTAATTAGAGCCTTTCCTAGAAATTTTGTTGAGCCTAATAAGAAAGAAACTTTCTTTTTCTGCCAGGATAATCTGTTGCCCTATAAGTCTGAAGTTGTTAGAGGCCTTCTCTGCCACATCAGAGGCAAGACTGTTTGAGGAGGAAGTTTGTAAAAAGTAAAGTGAGCTAAAAGAGAAAAAGAAATGCCAGGGGATGTTGTTGACCATCTAGATGCAGCCACTCCTGGAGTTCCAGATCTAGCTCTAGACTTTTCAGTTACGTAAACCAGGGACTTTTGCTTCCAGGTATGATGAAGTAGATTATATATGCTCCCTCTATAAACAACTGGAAAAGCTGGGCTAAAATGCATTTAAAAACAAACAAACAAACAACTACTTAAAGGTATTGGAAATCCATTGACTCAACCAGAACTAGAGGGAACAAGATTGAGAGAGTAGGAATTGTGAAGAGATGAGTTGAATTCTGAAGCCATTTTTTTTTTTAGGGGGGGTGTGCATTTGCTGATCCAGGGTGCACAGATAGAAGATGGGGATTCAGAGCTCGCTAGCAGGGAACGGAGAAACCAACAGAGCTTTCGGGAGTCTCACAGGTCTGGAGAAACAAACTTAGAGACTAAATAGGGGCCAAGATTCCTACAAGAAGGAGGGGACAGCGATCTGAGCCTGGTGCTCATTTTCCCTTCAAGATATTTGCCAAATCCTGAAGCTAAACAGAAAGCTTTTTAAAAGCACAGTGGAGTTTTCAGCAATCTCACAGTGCTGAGGAGACGAGGATGAAAGTTCGGGCTCAGCCAGGGAGAAGGGGTTCCCAGGGAACACGCCAGACCCACAACTGTGCCCTGTGAGCAAAAGAAAACCAGTTTTATAGGGATTTCCCGAACTGCGACCCAGCTCAACTCAGCTCAGCTTAATTAGGTTAAGGTGATCAACCCCCATATTATCTGCCCAATACAGGACACGGTGAATGAATCTTCTCTGAAGGAAGATAGCATCGTCCAGAGACTTACAACGTTTTATACACATGTCTGACATTCAGTAAAAAAATTTCTGGGTGTGCCAAAAGACAAGACCACATAACTAAAATAGAGTGAAAGAATATACGATAAAAACAATTACGTGACCCAACAAACATTGCTTTTATGCTTAAGTCACCTGGAGGTGGATTTCTATCACTATGATAGAGAGGTTCCTAACTAATTCATTTAGAGACCTTAACTAGCCATTCCATCCACCGCAGAATTTGTACCACAGTTTCCCTCATACTTTATCCAGGTTTGAATGAGAATTTTTTTTAGACCGAAAGACAGTCTCCATATATTTATGTTCTCTGTCTTTCAGCAGAAATAGCAATAGTGGCCAGCAACTCGTACGGGACTTTCCAGTTGGGAAATGCTTCACTTAGATTACAACAGTCAAAGATGCACAGTGAACTTGAGGTAACCATTAGTGTCTCCATTCGTAGATGAGTAAGCCTGAGTATGTGGTTATGTCTTGGCTGTAGGTAAAGAAGCTGAAGATCAGAAATTAAGTAAGTGACTTGCCCAAGGGCACACCTCTAGAGGTAAGTGGCAGAGTGGATTCTTGAACCCAGGCTTCTTTGCTCCACAGGACAGGGGGTCCAGGAGCCCTGGATTCTACCTAGCTCTAGCATCCTGGCTCTGTACCCTGAGAGTCGCTTCACTTCTCTGTACCAAGGCTGTACTAATTGTCCTTGACCTTTCCTGACGTTCTTCATAATGCAGCTCATCTATGTTCCCAACTTTTAGAGCAAAGGGATTTTACTAGGAGGTCCCTGGATTCCCATTTCAGTGGATTCCTTGACACCATGGAATTATAAGTAAATTATAAATAAAATGCATGAATGTGCATTTTGTGAAGGCACATGAGAGTTCTATGATCCTGAAAGTTTAACAATCCTGCCTTAGAGCCATGCTAGGTGAGCAGCTCCATAGGGCATGCCTTAACGTGCTTCCTCCTCTCTAGTTGGATTTGCATTTGGACGTGAACTTCCAATGCCTAAACCAAGGCAAATGATAAATGTCAGAAATGTCAGGCATCAGGGCAGGGTCAATTCAGAGGACAGTTTGGGATGGGAAGTTTTTGCTTCTTTCAATAAAAACAACACTCATGATAATGCCCCTAGCGTTCTCTTGATTTTGTTTTTGATCTTCATTAATAATTTTGTTTTTAAAAAAAGGAACAGAAGTAATTATTCTTCCATTGCATGGTTCTAAGAAATTAAAAGAATTGTTTGGGTTCAACAGTCAGTGCCTGGTCCCTTCTTTTTCCCTCTTTAGGGGCAGAGCCAGGACATGAAATTGGGCGTTTCTGAGACTAGGACTTCTGGCCATATGGGTTCTTTATTCCTCCCGGGGGCAGAATCAGCCCAGTAAAGAAGGGGCCAGAGTCCTGAGCACCTCTCTCCCCCGTCTTCCCATTCCTGTTTTCTAAAGCCCTGACTCAACTGGCAGCCGGCAGGACACAAATTCCCAGGGCACAGGGAATGGCAAAAGTAGCCAGGATCCACAGCACGGTGTTAACAAGTGACATTTTCTTAATAGCATACGATCCCCTACTCACATGTGTGTTTGTGGGAGGTTATTAACCAAGCACAGCTGGCCTCAAGCTGATGGCCAGGACACACGTGTGCACAGATACACACACACACACACACACACACACACACACACTCACTCTCTCTCTCTCTCTCTCTCTCTCTCTCTCTCTCTCTCGTTTAGAGAATGCCTGCTGCCAATTTCTTGCCTGGCAAACCAGAAACATTTTAGTGGTTTATAAATATGATCCCGGTCCATCTCAGACTTCTCAGGTTCAAGCCCATCTGTGTCAGGTACTCATAGGACCCTGAGTCCCCTTTCTGTCCACGCCCACATCCACGTCCCATGAGGCACAGAGACCTCCTCAGTACCAGAGAAACCTCCGAGCTGGACGATTTCACAGGCTGCGTCAGCCGTGTCTTGATTTGTTTTTTTTTTTCTCTTGTGTTATTGAAATGTTATTTTTTCCACTCATATACGACCACCTCTCACCCCTCCCAGATCAGCCTGTTTATTTTGCTTTTCCTTGGCATAATCTAGCATCAGACAAGTGCATCTCTGATGCAGACAGTATATTCTTGGGCATACATTTGAGATTCTGGTTGATTAGAATTACAAATTTGTCATGCAATCCTGGCCAGTGTGGGATTGGCACCCTGACATCATGTTTATGTCCTTTTGGCCTTGCCAGCGGTGGCTGAGATTGTCAGGGGGGGAGCTTTTCACAGCAATAAGTTAGGATTTCACAAATAGTTGGCGGTGTCTTAAAAGCAGCCTGCTCTTTACCATGAGATAATGTATGTTTTCTTTCTACTTACTTGGAGTAGGTTGTATTGGGAGCCACCCAAGTTCACTTTTAAATCATTTTTCTGCATGCCAGACGCGGCTTTTGAAGTCGTCTGCCCCAGCCCACAGGGCAGCCAGAGCCCTGGGCCTCTACCAGTGGCCCCACTGTGTGCCCCGCCGCCCATAACAGGAAGTGTGTCAGAGTCGGGTGGGCACGGGGTGGGTGGAGCGGGCCCACAGGGCTCCGTTCCACCGAACGGAAAATCCTCTGACGTGTCCTCGGTGTATGTGTCTGGAGCTCAGGCAGGTCAGATGTCACCCTTGCCTCCAAGTCTCAACACCCCTTTTTTGTCTGCCCCGTTGGCCTTCAGATGTAGCACACGGCATCACAGCAGGCGTGTTCAAAGCACAGGCCACAGGAAATCACATTTGAAGTGCCTGGCATGGAGGGTATTTTTATACCGTTCATTTTTTCCCTTTTCTTTTCATCTGTTTTCTGCATTTTTTTTTTCGGCTTGCTTTTTCTTCTTGATTTATTGTTGTATTCTTCTATTTTTAAACCAAGACATACTTTCCCATCAGACTCTTTAATGTAACTCATATGAAAATTAGAGATGGGTGGAGCTCAGACAGTGCGGGAGCTGGACCCAGTAGGAATCGGCTTCCCGAAGAGCAGATGCTTATCTGAATCCACACCAGCTGCTGTGGTCGGGGAGGCAGAGCCAGGAGGAGGGCCAGGCGCCCTCCTCACCTCCCTCACTGCCCGACCTGGGGCTCGGCGGTGTGGCCTTCTGGCTCTTCCCGTTGAACGTGGAACAGATGCTGGCCTCGTCCGCCTCGCTCTGCCTCCCCTCCGGTGTGGAAGCATGGCATACCCAGAAGGATCGTGGAATCCCCAACACAGGAAGGAGGAAAACCGGGCTGGCCCAAGCCACCTTGGCCACCTTGGCCACCTTGGCCACCTTGGTCCACTGGTCCACCAGAGCCGGATTTCAGAGCAAGACGGGGGACGGCTGAGGGTCACCACACCCAACCCTCTTTGAAGTTCTTCCATATCCCAAGCTCTGAAGCCAGAGAGACCAGGGCTGAAACCCCAGGGACTGTGTGGCCTGGGGTGCGCTTCTTTAACGACTTGTGCCTTGGTCAAAACCTGAATGAAATATTTTCCTTCTGGAGTTGTAAAAATTAGATAAAATTGTTTGTCAAACAAACGACAGGTGTTCAGTAAAGAGGTTGCTGGTCTCACGATTCCAAGATTTGTTCCCAAATCCCCGTTCAGTCTGAATGCACCCCCTCTTCCCCCAACGTCCAGCTGAGGGCCTGTCGCGGTCTCCTTTCTATTTTCATTTTTTATGTGTCTCACACCACGTGGCCTGGTGTATGGTCCTGTAGTGTAACTCGTGACAATTAAGACGGGTGGACGTCATACATCTGAGCCCACACACACTAAAAACGCAGGCTGTGGAGACTGATAGTCTGTCTGCACAGCTTATTAGTGAGTTCAATCATCGATTCAGCAGCTCGCTGAGATCTCCTCAGGGCTGAGGACTCGGCAGGACAGGCCCAGCTCCCGCAGCAGGCACCTCTGGTTCGGGCCTCGCATTCCAGCCCCAGCGACGGTGGACATTTCCACGCAGGCTCACACTGGCCTCATGCTCCCGGCATCCCACCTGACAGGTGTGCTGCATGGCATTCTGTCCCAAGAAATTTCCCGACATAAAAAGGGCCTCTTTGGACTTAATGCAAATGCAGCCCAGAAGTGTGGGGTCAACAATCCTGGGGTCCACCCTCAACCGATGGGGGACAAGAGCCAGTAGATACACCCGCCAGCTGCCTGTCCTTCGTGTAGACAGTTCTAGGAAACTTCCTGTACACTCATCGCAAGTCCTAGGGGGATCGAGCCCCTGTTGTCTAGAGCGGCCACCCTGACAGCACACCATATACTGGCTTTTCTTCCTCCCCTGCTCCCTCACTTGCTCTTTCCTGGGATCCCTTTCTAAGTCAACTACCTGCACCTAAATCCTTGACTCAGGCTCTGCTTTAAGCAGAACCAAAGCTAAGACAATTTCTGCTCTCAGAATGTTTATAATTTAATGAGTGTGGAGGCAACAAATAAGTTAATAAGCAACAAAGTAATCAGATAGTAAGAAGTGCTGTGCCGAGAACTAAAATTGGGCGGCGTGACAGAGAATGAATGCTTCGGGGACTACTTTATGCTGGGTGGTCAGGAAAGTTCTCTCTGGAGCCACAAGAAAAAGCCACCCTTGTGAGAGCACGTGTGGTGGCTGGAGCAGCTGAGACGAAGGCCCTGGGGTGAGAATGACCTTGGTACAGTCAAAAAGCCTGAAGAAGGTCAGGGTGGTTAGAACTTGTGGACGGGAAGAGAGTGCTCCAAGGCAGGGTCAGAGAGGTAAACGAGGCCAGATCCAGCAGGTTTTGTATCAGTCAGGGTAAAGACTTTAAATCTCATTCCCAGTATGGTAAGGGCCACTGCAGGGTAATAAGAAAGCTAGTGTGGCACGGTCTGATTTACACTGATTAACCTCTCTGAATGTTCGTTTGCTCATCTGTAATTATCTAGAATTCCAGTGGTAATGAGGATTTAATGGGATCAGGTGTGTGAGGTGCTCAGTATAAAGTCTGAAGTATATCCTCTCTCTCTCTTACTATGTATGAGATACACACACACACACACACACACATACACACACACACATTCACTATAATTACTATTTTATTCTGTGTCCTCTCTCTATAGGGCTCAGTACAAAATAAGAATTTACATATTTACTGGATGGTTTAGAATGGGAATGATAATGGTCAAAGAAATTGTCATGCTATGGAAAGTTGTAGGGTTCCATGGATTCTGAGCCCAGTTCTGCCACCTAGGAATAAATCACACCCATCTCTGAAGACTCACTTACCTCCCATGCAAGAGAGGGAAAATGGTATCATCCTGTGAGACTGTTGTGAGCTAGCACATTTAACATGTAAGGTAGATGCGGCTTCTGGGGCAGGAGGGTACAGTGGTGACTGCAGCATAGTTTTACATTTCTCAGAATCTCATATAAAAACAAACAGAGCAACTAGACAGCATAATCCAAAATCCATGTACATTTAAAGCAAAACTAAGTAAAAACGAACACCCACGAACCCTGCGGCACCAACGGCCATAAGCCCTGCATGTTGCCGACACCTGAGAGAAACTGGGAGGGAGCAGCAAGGTACCTGATGCCCTGAGCGCAGAAGAACCTCAGAATACCCGAGGGGCCTTCGCTAGGCAGGGCGACGGGCCAATCTGAAAATGGCAGCTGAAACGAGGAAGGGTTTTGCTGAACCCAGTAGGGGGCGCGTGCTATCGGGAAGGGCCCAAAGAGACCGGTGTAAGTTTAGCTTCTACACACTCTCAAAATGGGCCCACAGGACTCCTTTCTAGGTCAAGGTCACACACTGAGGGGAGACTTGTAGGAGTAAAATCCAAATTCAACAGGACAAGGAAAACAGACAAAGAAACAAAAAAGTACAGAAACGTGGTGGGGTGGAGGAGAGAGAATAGAGCCAAGAAATCACAAAAAGCAGGACGCTATATCTTCTAACTTTACATGGAAATAACAGAAGAGGAACCTGTGAAGTTTAATAGCTTCATAAACCAACGTTCTTTCTAGAAGTTACGGAAAACCAAATTGACATAAAAATGATTAACAGAAAAAATATCAAGAACAAATCCTGTAAGAAAAAAAAAAAAGAGATTAAAGAATAGAAAAATATACCTACAGATAATAAGAGCACACCAGAAAACTCTTTTAAAGAGAGATAAACATCCCATCATATTATTTTAAAATAAGTAAAAGTTATTAAGAACAACATACGTCAAAATCAAACCCTCATCAATGACATGGCAGAATTAGAGATAAAGAAAAAATCATTTCATAAATGAAGACTAAACTGGAGCAAACATAAGTGCAGACAACACAACGAACAATCCTTACGAGAAATACAATATGAAAAAGAGAATTTTTTTAAATGAAAATATTTTTAAAAAATAATAATTTGAGCACAAGTTACAAATACTGAACGTAGGCAAAGAAGATCCAACATAAGGATAAAAGAATTCCTAGAAAAAACTAAAGCAAGAGAACAAAACAGATACTAAAATCTATGATTTAAGAATATTTTCTAAACGAAAAAGATCTGAACCTGCCTATTGGATGAGGACACCATGAACCTGAGAATATATTGTCCGACAAATCATAGTTTAGTAAAATGACTGAACTTCAAAGAAAACAAAAATCCTTTGGGCATCATGGGGGAAAGAAAATATGATTGTCATTGGACTTTTGATGCCAATACTTTATGCCAGAAGACACAGGAAAGAAAAAGTGAACCAAGGATTTTATATCCAGAAAAATTAACCTTCAAGTATAAAGGATACAACCTGTTTTCAACTCAGTGAATGAGCATATCGTAGAATCTATAAGAGAATATGCTTCAGACAATAAAAATGCCTGATTATGTGTCAAGCTAAGGCTAAATGAGAGTTAAGAAGGAAAGATTATAGTAGGAAATGGTTCATTGTTCTGACAACGTAGATATGGTACAACCATTCCGTAAATGAGGAAAAATGGAGCTAGGATAGGAGAAAAATAAGTGTTTTCAGAAATCTTAATCACTAGTGGTAGCATTAAAATTGTTATTTTGAGATTACTGTGTGTATCAAGTGGGATGAAGCAAATGAGTAATTATGATATGTTCTCCAGTGATATATTTACCATCTCCTGTGCCTTCAAGAACCAAAATTCTCAGTATGGAAGAAAGAAGATACAAATATATATAGAAGATGTTAATTAAAATCTCTAAAGTACTAATTTGAATTAGAAAGATTGATATAAACTCAAAAGATATTTGTGTGTGTGTGTGCGTGCGTGTGTGCGCGCGTGTGTGTGTGCCCATTGCATGTGTGCTCCACTGGAGAGGCCCAGGAGCAATGAACAACCTTAGCACCCAGGCCGTGGTCTTTCAATACTATTTCCTATCAGTAGAAGCAGTGCTTCTTGGAGAAATGGCTGACTCCACGTCGAGAACCGGAACCACACGAGGTGAGCCTGGGACACCTTGACATTCCAGAGAGCTTCGAGCTAGCGAAGGCTGCTGAAGTCATGGCGAAAGGAACCAGACGCCAGTGTGAAGACACTTCCACTGGCCAAAGGCAGGACTGGAGCTTCGATGAGGCTGAAAATTGCAGTGGACTAAAACCATCCGATAGTGTAAATCTATGAGTTTGTAGTTATATTTTTAAAAACTAATAGTTGCTTTTGGTGGATCATAGGAATCCAATTTTGGGGGTTGAAAACTCGGCAAATAAAAGGAAGGAACCAAGTGTTAACCCTGTCTTCCCTGTACACACTTACCAATAGGTAACCCGACAGTAGCTTGGGGAAATCCTCTTAAAAATTGCTCCAGTCAATATAGTAAAAAAATGATATTAGGTTATCACCATTTTTGCCAACCCCAGTGAGTTAATGGGCGGTGATGACTGCCACCCTCACAAAAAAAGCAAAACCAGATATCGTGGCCTACAGTCCAGCCACAGGGATGGAACCTGGGTCAGGTCGAGCCTCTGCCCACAGCCGGTTCGCAGGACTTCAGAGGGCAGAGGAGCACGTCGGACCACACGGGAGAACGACAGAGGAGCCCCTGGTGCGCAGGAGCATCCGGGCCAACAGACCTAGGTTCCCAAACACGGAAGTTACAGGTGAAAAAAGGGATGGGGGAACCGGTAGATTAAAAGGGACTTCATAGAGATAACGAGGTTTTAGTCAATGAGTAAAACGAAACTGTAATATCTAGAAGTGCACATTTGGGTGGTAAAGACATAGAAAACGAAGAGGAGATCACTATGCAAGTCAGGACACTGGCTATCTTTGGGAAGAGGGAACGGTTTGGTTTGGGGACAGGGCACATGGGGCAGTGTCTGGGTGGCCGCAAAGGTCTTTTTTCTTGAATGAGGTATGGTTACTACAAGATTATTCACTTTATAATAACTCAATAGGACACACATACTTTGTGAGATTTTTCTTTATCTGTATTTAAGTTTACGATAGAAATGTTTTAAAAGGAAAGAAAGGGACTGGTGACGAGTCGGCACTCAGTGGATGTGTACCCTGTTAGTTGAGTGAATGACAGACAGACTGGTCCGATGCTGCGTGAGTGAGTCAGTTTCTCGTCTGCCTTTGGGGACGCCGCACCCAGCGTGAGCACAGTGCCTGGCAGGGGACGGACCGCAGGGTCTTCAGCGTGTTTCCAGCTTGCTGACTCCCGCCGCATCTCGCGTCCAGGCTCTCCACGCCTCCTGTCTTCTGGATTGAACTGCGCTGATGACACGGAGTGTCTTCCTTCCTTCCCTCCAAATCCACCCCCCTTGCTTTCTCTGGGAGCACATTCCGATTAGCCCAGAGCACCTGTAGGTCCCTCCCCTCCGAACCATGAATTCCAGCAGTATCTACCGCCTTTCTCTGCGTCCTGCGTCTAACTCGAGCTGCCTGATCCGACGCTCAGAGTCCAGCATGTTCTGACTTCTGTGACTCTCCGCCACTTTGCCGTCCTGCAACCAGCTCCTCAGAGGCACGGCGCTCTCTCCCAGGGGGTCTGCCTGGTGTTGCGTGCGATCGCCTGCCCGGACCGCCCTCCCACTCCTTCCACTACGAGTGGTTTTCCTCCTCTAGAGGCCTTCCGTGAAGTCCCTCTCTGCGGACCTCAGGCCGGGGTGTTCCTCCACGTTCCCTGGTGTCTCTCCTAAGACTTACACCGTACTGGGCTACCCACCTCGGCACACTCAGCGCTCCTTGAGGTCAAATTGGATCATTTGTCTCTGTGTCCCCAGTGCCCAGCCGAGCACTCTTGACCTCCATCCCTCAGGCCCCCATAAGCATCCTTCTAATGCCCCCTTTGAGGTACAGTGACACTTTCTCAGGTGGTGCTGCCCCTTGCTCGGCCAGTGTAATAAACTCAGTTTCCCCGGTGGGCTTTGTAGGGACTGTAACGGAACCTAGTGTCTGACTCTAGCAGGTACTTGGAAACATACACGTATAGGAAGGAGGGAAGAAGGAAAAGAGGGACAGGAAGAGGAAGAAAGGGAGAGACGGATGGATGATAAAAGCAGACTGAGTATTGTAGGTCAATGATGAATATGGATACAAAAATTTGGCACTTGATTATTATTAATGATATTTCAAAAGGGTATTGAAAGGGGGTAGTTTGGGCTGACCAATATATATTTACCTAACTTTAACCTGGAGACAGCCAACCTCTCCCAGCTTTATCTATTATTTCACAGGCAGAAAAATAAACTTGTTTATCCTGAAAAGAACTGAAAATTTATCCTCAAATTTATCTTTCATTTATCCATTCACACACACACATATCCTTCTCCCCTTTGGAAGTGTATAGTCTCTGATTTTTAAAAAATGGTTGTTCTTTTCTGTTTGGAAAACTGTATTAGCTATTCAGGGAATACTAGCCCTTTCCTTGGACTCGAAAAAGTATTTTATCCATTAAAATCTAACCAGGGTGTAGTAACCATAAAATCCAGCCACTCTGTTAGGAAGACGGATATCCTCAAAGATTTATGTCTGGCCGTCTCAAAGAAAATGTGTAAGATGGAGTTTTCTCAGAGACTTGCTGGCTGCACTCCACCCCACACATAATTTCTGTTTGTATAAACCTCAGATCAAAACTCAGGAAGGGTTAAGGGAAAGCTCTCTGAACCACAGGTTATGTCTGCTCACCATCCTCGGTTGACCGTTTGGAATGAATTAACCGGTCCCTAACCAGCCCACAGCTGGTTCTTGGATGGAGTTAATCCACCTCTTCAGTCCACATGGTCAAAGCCTTTGGGGTCTCCGATCCGATCCAGACTTGGGGTGAGGGGGTATTCAAAGTCATTTGCATGTCTCTATAATTGCGGTGAGAGATAATGAAAACACGCCGCCCTATTAGTCTCCAGGATATGGTGGAGACCCGTTGGAACCATCAGAATTCCGGAAGGGGTGGAGAAGGGGGTGTGACTATTTTGAATGAACCTGAAAGAAAATACTTCCCAAACCTTCTTTCAGAAGACGATTTCAGTTCCAATTTTTCCTAAGGTTGGAAAAAGTTAAGCAAACGAGAACTATAGACACTTGTTTATAAAAGGTTTTTCTCTTTAATTGCTGTTTTTGTTTCATGAAAGAAAAGTCCCATAAAATAAAAGCTCGTTTCTGGTTCGGGGAGGCAGCGAGACTCCTGAGAATGCCACCGAAGGGCTGGCTTGACTCTGGCCAACCTGGGAGTCCCGGAGACTTGACCGTCTGTATGTTTCCATAGCAAGCATGTGACTTTCCCACCCTACACCCTGAAGGGCTCTCCATACATTCGAGACAGTTTTAAAAATCTGAACTGTGGGACAGTCTGGTTGCTGGCAAGCATTCCAGACGAGTGGTTTTCTAAGAAGCCAAGTTCTGGTTTGACTCTTTGATTGGAAAAGTATCTATTTCACCAAGGGCGATAGGGCCCTGGGTGCATTCTTACCAAAAAAGCCCATAAACCAATACTTGAAAGGCCAGCAGGGAGTTGTAGGGAATTCTTTTGGTTTGCTTTTAAGGACACAAAACATCGCAAAGGTCTTCTGTTTGGCAGAGAGGGGCCTGGCATGGAGAGCTGGCCCAGGATGTGTGTGGAAAGAGTCAGGAGAGAAAGTCGACAGACCTGGGTTCGAATCCTGGCTTTGCCACCAGCAAGCCAGTCTGCCCGTAGACCGGTTCACCTGTCCTGAGCTTGACTTCCCTCATCTGTAAAGCATAGGCACTGACCCCAGTCTCAGAGCGGGTAGGGCCTCAGGGAGATGAGGTTTGCATTATTCCTCCCACTAGGCCTGGTACCCAGCAGGGACTTAATAAGCATTGGTTTCATACCCACCGCCCCATTATTATAGCAGAGAGAAGAGAGAGACGCAGCATCTCCCCAGGTTACTGAATTCCTCCCTAGAACTCTGTCTGAGGCCTTCGAAGAAAACAGCGTTTGTCACTTGCTTCCATTAATCCAATCAACAGACAATGCCAGGTCATGGCCCCGGGGCCAGCACCAGACCCCAGACAGGAGGGATTCGAAAGACAAAAGGAGCATTTCCCCTACATGGGAGCCCAAGCCAGCACAAGTCCAAAACGCGCACAGGAAGGATTCGCTAAGAACCCAGGCACTGCGATGAGATAAATAAGCAGGGAGCAAGATTCACCGAGCCCCTAGCTAAGCACGGCCAGGTTTCTCATTCTTAAAGAAAAAAAAAAGCCAGAATTCTGGATTTGTACATAAAGCCTCCCCATTTTTAAATATTGACAGTTCTAAAAAATTTAAACATCTGTCTGCAGGCCGGGTGGGGAGAGATCCCGATTGCTGGAAGGGTCCTCCTGGGGCTCACACCTGGCCTTAAGTTGGAGAGAGAATTTTTGCCTATTTGGGTGTTTATGTGTGGATGCTTTTTAGGGGGAGGCATGGCCTGGCGGTTATGAATGTGGTACTTAGTCCTCACTTGCCAAATAAGAAAAACAAAGCCGATTCAGAGAGCGCGGCGTGAGATCGAGTTCGTCAGATCTGCACGACCAAGAGCTTGGCCTTATTGGCCTTTGCCATCCCCGTCGTGTGGGCTATTGTGATCACCGTTCTTACCGAGAGCAGGGACCAATGGCATCTACGGCCCTGCCACCCTCCGCCTCAGCCCGCCCCATTTGGAGAGCCCACACCTGCCCCGACCTCGACACAACGGCCCGGTGAAATGGACAGCACCACCGTCATCCTCATTTTACAGACGAGGACACGGAGGCAGCACAGGGAAGTGAACGGCCCGTGCAGGGGCGCGCAGAGAGTCCATAGAGAAGGGATGAGACCCGGGTCTCCCTGGCTCCACAGCTCACCTTCCATCTGCTCCCCACATGCCCACAGGACCTGCGCCACGGATGGCCGCAGATGCCCTGGGCGTGCTGGATTCCAGGAGCCCCACGCCCTGGAAGCTTCTTGCGGACTCATCTCCTGGAGGCCCATGACACACACCACCCTCGCCCTGCCCTGCCCACCAACCGATGCCATCAAAGGTTGCTTTGAACTGGGCTACAAGGCACGTCCACAAAGCCCAGGAAGCGTCTTGGACGCAGCAACGGGTTTCATGGTTTTCCTTATAAAAGCCTAACCTGACATGTAGCTATTGTGTGGATGAGCCCTCTCATCCCAGCTGCCAGAAACCCAAAACAGCTGAAAACGAAAAGGAACTGGCTCAAGGACTCGCTTCCCGGGCCACGCGCGCGCTCTGTGTGTTTACGGACTTGGCCCGAGGCTCCCGCCCCGGAAGGTCTGGGGCGGGTCCCCGCTGCACGGACCCAGCCCTCCACAGGAACCCCCTGGGGAAGGGACTCGGACGGCGGACGTGGGTCCAGGAGCGTGGGCAGTCCAGACCGGGACAGCACGCTCAGCCCGCCGCCGTCCTAGACACGGATGTTCTGTTCTCATCCTGGAGCCATTTCAGCCCGAGGCGGGGTGCCGGGGGCTGGTGGCCAACGCGGACACACCCCCTGGGACACGGCGCCCTCACGATGAGCCAGCAACCCCACGTGTCTGCGGCCCCTGTACAGGGTCTTCCCCGGCCGCCCACCCGGGGCCACCTCCACATACGGTGGTGCCCCTTACCCCCGGGTTCACGTCCCCTGGCTTCAGCTACCCGGGGTCGACCGCGGGCCGAACATACTACACGGAAAATTCCAGAAATAAACGGTTCCCAGGTCAGGAAGTGGGTGCCGTTCCGAGTGGCGTGAGGAAGTCTCGCGCCTGCCGCCCCGCCCGGCCTGGGGCCTGAATGACAGACACGGCGTTGCTGCCCGTTCAGGCGCCGTCTCACGGGTCAGGTCGGCTGTCGCGCCATCGCAGGCTTCGTAACCCTCGTCTCACTTAATCACGGCCCCAGCGCGCAAGACGTGGGCGATTTGGACACGCGGGAGAGAGGCCGCCAAGCGCTTCCTCTGAGTGAACATGCAAGCGTGCGTGGGGTCATCACAGGACAGGTTGGGCACAGTGCTATCCGCCATTTCAGGCATCCGCTGGGGGTCTCAGGGCGCACCCCCCGCAGGTAAGAGGGGACCACATACTGCACACAGAGAGTCATCCAGAGCGGGCCCTACGCTAAGGACTGAGCACTCCACCCCTCCCTGGGACTCTGTGGCCACACGGCCCGCTCGGAGGGGTGTCCTGCCCCTTGGAGGGTAACACTGCTGTTTAAAGGGACCTGTCAGGTCAGACAGGTCCTGTGACCAGGCTGACCTGTGCCCAGTGGAGGCACAGTGGGCTGTCTCATCGCACAGGGACAGGGGCCTGCCCCAGACTTTTCAAGAGACTCTGCCTCTTCCCGCTTGACTGCATGCACTTCAGCTCACGGGGCTTCTCTTTCAGATCCTAGCCCCCAGGCAGCAAGAACTCAGGCTCCGGGGGCAGACAGGCCTTAGTTTGTATGCTATTTGTGTGATCTTAGGTGAAGCCCTTGACTTTCCGTAGCCTCGGTTTCCCATCTGTAAAATGAATGATACTCATTTCTGCCTCACAGAAGTGCTGTCAGGACCCCACAAGCTAAGTGTTTCATTCACCGCCTGGCAGTAAATACACAACAGAGAACAGTTATGATTCTCACTAAGGGTCAAGAGTACTCATTATCTTTTTTTTCCTTACAACAACCCTACGAGACAGGTATTTTTATCACCGCCTTGCCGATGAGGAAACTGAGGCCTGGCAAGGTCAAGCGTGCAGCCCAAGGTCTCACGGTGAATAAATGATGAGGGTGAGATTTGTTCCCTGCGCTGCCTGGCTCTACAGCCCAGGACCCTAACTGTGAATCCATCATGTTTGTTCAAAGGGGAGGTGAGTGCGGCCACCCCTTCGTGTTCACATGCACCGTCACTTGGTGCAGCCTTTTGTGGCCTGTGCAGAGATGAACCCATCCCCCTCTATCTGCAGACACCTCTGTTGGCCAAAAGCCCAGGGTTCAAATGAGACTTCCAGGAATGGCAAAGTCACAGATGCAGACTGACACCCGCCAGGGTCTCACACAGCAGAGGAGACGGCCGCCCCTCCAGCCCCTGCAAGACCAGGTGCAGGAGTCCAGGGACGTCTCCGTCATTGCTGCAGCCATCAGCGGGGTCCTGCTCGCTCTTCAGCATCCTATGCTCCTGAAAGCACGTGACTTTGAATTCCGTCGCGTCCCAGAATTCCATTCCTAGGTTAATCTTCCGCGAAGAGTCTTGGGTTGGGGAGCACGGGGCCTTAGGAATTCGACACCCCCCACGGGGGTTCCCCCTCACCCTCCAACCCCAAACCCGATTATTCAACACAGCGCACCTAACGGAGGTGCGCGCGCCGCACTGCAGCCTCTTCCACCCCTGCTCCCGCAGGTGGCAGCTGAAGTCACGTGCAGAAGGACCCAGGTGTCTGAGACGTTCTCAGAGCCCTGTCATTGATGCATTTGTCTGCAGACATTCTAGACTCCACGTCTCCGAGGCAGGCCATGGCAGAGTGCATTACGAGGTGAGCCCGCCTTATTTTTCCCTCCAGCTTTCCCCTTCTTTTTTTTCTTTTTCTTTTTTCTTTTTTTTCCTTCTTGGCCTCCGGGCCCAAAGTATTCTGGACATATTTTTCATTTTTCCAAATATCAATTGCTCTTTTATTCCCTCTTCGAAGCAGTGAGTAATAAGAGTTGTGTCTGGTCCTGAAATTCCGACTGAAATAAATTAGCCCAATGACCAACAGGAGGTGCCTAGAACAATAACGGCGGAATATTTGGCATATTACAAAAGAGCCCCTGGATGCCGGAGTACAGTAAGTCTGGAGGCACATTACGCAGCGACATTGCCAAGGCGGGGACGCGATGAGCCATCCAGGCAGCGGAACGCCTCATAAATTAACCCCGCTTTGTTTTTTTCCTGTTCGGTCCACTGTTCGCCGCGCTCTTAGCCCTCCGGCTAATGGGGCACGGAGAAGGGTATTTTTGGTGTGGCCGGGCCCCCAGCGACAGGCCTGTGCCAAGGCTGCGTGTCAATGTATATACGTGCGCCCCCCGGGCCTCTGGCACCTCGGGCACCCCTCGCTGCTGCAGCAGGGGCAGGGCAGAACACGAGCTGTTAGCCGGCACCGAGCACCCCCGGAGCGCCGGGCGCCGTGCTCAGTTTGCGGGGATGCCGCGGAGACGGCAGGGAGTCGGGGCCTGTCCTCGGGGTGCTGAGAGCTCAGACGCACACACTCCAGGCCGTCTGAGCCAGGTCTCCAGCTCAGAGCAGATGGGAGGCGGGGGCAGCAAGCGCTGGTTTGCTCTGCACCCCAAATCCCACCCCCCTTTCCTGGAAGGGATCACCATGGTGTGAGTCTGGGGTGGGGGCAGCCCAGCCCTGCCTCCCGCTGCACAAGCAGAAGCAGCCCTGCCCTCCTCCTGCCTCCTGGCAGCTGGGCTCAGGCCTGTGACCTGGTGACCGGGCCCCGCCTAGTGGCTGTCGCTGCCCAGAGCTCTGAATCTTCAGGGCGTGTCTCAAAGACAAGGTGGTAGGGCCACAAAAGTCCCCCAAAGATATCCACATCCTCGTCCCTGGGACCAATGATTGTCACTTTATATTGCAGTAAAGGACTTTGCAGAAGTTGTGAAGCTCAGAGTTGGTAGATGACGAGATTGTCCTGGATTATCTGGATGGGCCCCAGTGCAATCCACACACCCTTATAAAAAGACTTCACACACAGGGAGGAGAAGACAACGTGACCTTGCAGGCAGAGATAGGAGTGATGCAGCCCCAAGCCAAGGAGTGCCGGCAGCCACTGGAGGCTGGACCAGGCAAGGAACAGCTTCCCCGCTAGAGCCTCCGGAGGGAGTGTGGCCAGGCTGATACCTTGACTTCAGCCTAGTGACACTGACTTCTGGTCTCCAGATCTGTGAGAAAATAAACTTCTGTTGTTTGTTATAGAAACCCTCGATACCTAGTCGAGACACCAAGAGAATCGAGAAAGCCTTCATGGCACCGGAATCCAACCACCGGGAGTCATCTGCCCGTGCATCGGTTATGGGTTCAGAATGCCCCCAGGACATGCCCTCATCTGTACCTCTGAGGCCTGTTTCTCTCCCTGGATCTTTAGTCTCTCCATCAATTCCAGGAGCTCCCTTTGGAGCTCCAAAATGTGCTTTTTCAGATTTTAGTTAGCCGAGGGGGCTTCTGTTGCTTGCCATCTTAGATAAGAACCCCACATGGCAGGGCTCTTGTGAGGATCAGGGACAAGCCATATTTGGGCCCAGAAGACACACAATAAATCAGAGTTCACAAATCAATGGCTTGCATTTTGCCTGCCAGGTGTATTTCTTCCTAAAGTTGAATTTGTTGCCAATATTTACAAGTCAAAAGACTGCACATAAAATTCTGAATTCCTAGCTTCTCTTGAAAAAAGTCAGAAGATCTTGCAGCACTGGACCCCACATCTTCATGGCAACGATTGGCTGGCCCTTGCAGCCCTGACATGCCACAGTCCCCACCAGGCCCTTTTGCACACCCAAACTATTCCTTTCAATCTATTCATTGTTCAGTCCCTCTGTGAATCCAAGTTTGCAATTCTTGTTACAAATACAAGTCTTTCTTCCATCAGACTAATGGCAGGGCACTGGTGGGAGGCTGAGGGGCAGCCAGCCCAGCACAGACCCTCCCCCAGCCCACAGCCCACACCAGCTCCTGGGCATGTGCCGAGGGGGCCAGGCAGGGCCGCTCATCCCTCTCCTCCCTGTCTTAAGGCCAAATTCCCAGCAAATGGTCCTCAGAGCTCATCTCAGCTGCTCCTCCACTCATCACTGCTCTTCAGAGCAGTTTCCTGGAAGAGTTCATTGGGTTTCCCAGAAAATGTTTCTCATCATCTTCTCTTTCCATGACTGTCATTACTTAACTTTCAGTGCCCATAATTAGCATAATGGGCAATCCGTGAGTGTCTATCTGCCGCTGACATTTGAAACGTCCCCGTAAGGTAAAGCCCAAGAGGCCAGAAGCACAGCGAGACCACAGAGATGATGCAAATCACTGTTTGAAAAGCCCCCAGGTGGGATCAAGGGACTCGAGTCTGGTCCCCTTTCTCCAACTTGCCTAGGCCTTTCTTTATCCAGTCTTGACATTTGCCATGGAAAAGGCAGCATCTCCAGCAATCGAGCGCCTGGCTGTTGGGATCAGACCCGCAATGTTCAGACCTCAGCCCTGCCTCTCACTAGCTGTGTGACTTTGGGGAAGTGACTTAACCACTGTGAGTGAGCCTCAGGCTCTTCATCTGTAAAGTGGGGGTCATAATATTAACCACCTAGAGCTGCAATAATACAATGAGCCAGTGCATGGAAAGCACTTTGTCCCCTCTGGGCACTTAGTCTCTTCTTGAAGCACCTTAGCTGCGGATGATGATAATAATGAGGATGTCCAGGGGAGAGGGGGCTGGGGAAGGAGTGGAGAGTTTATGAAATGCCTGGGAGCCAGACCGGGGTAGTCAGAGAGCTGGAGAGGGAGGAGAAAATGCAGCTACTTTTGATATTTCAAAAAGTTCGATGGAATCTCACATCTATTTACCCACGATAAACCCACAAAGGATAATGAGAACGGCCAATTTCTTTGCTTTGGGCTGGAATTATATGAACTCTTTGGGGTAAACTAAGACGCTGGGGTTAAATGGACCTGCGCTCAGACCGCTGGCGGGGTGCGTGACCTTGCTTAAGGAGAGGTTGACAGTGCCGGCCTGGCAGGGCAGTTGTGAGGATTAAATGAGGTGGCGTATAGAAAGCATTTAGCATGGGGTCTGGAACGGTACATGACAGCCACTATGGTGAATATCCTTCTTTAGCCTCCCTGGGCCTCAGCTTCTTCACTGGTAAAATTAAAATCATACCACCTGCTTTACTCATTCGACAAATAGTTACTGAGCCAAGGACTATGAATACAAAAATGTATTCACCAGACAGAGTTCATGGCCTCTGAGAACCCACGGTTTGAAGTTGCTTATTATTCATCCATTCAACAAATATTTTTACTGAATATTTAGTACGTATCAGGCTTCCTAGTGGACATCGGAGATAAAATAGACAGTAAACCAAATTTGATCCCTAACTACCTACAGCATCATAGCCCAGAGAAACTATAATAAAACAAACTCGTGAAATGCCTAGCCTACTAAGTGTTCAATAAATAAGTTATCCGGGTGCTAACCAGAAGCTGTGTGTGTGTGTGTGTAAGAGTCAACTCATAAAAACATGGAAAATTAACAATTTCTTAACATATGAAATCTGTTTGGTAGGTGGGCGCTTTTAAACTACGAGGGAAGTCCAAAGAAATGACATATCTAAGTCTACATTTAACAAAACATGTAGGATCTGCATGCTGACAGTTACAAAATGTTGATAAAACGAAGACGACCTAGACAAACGGGCACGCAGTGTTCACGGAGTGGAAGACACACAGTAAAGCTGTCAGTTCTCCCCAAAGCGACTTGCAGGTTTCACGCAATCCCTATCAAAATCCCAGCTAGCAGGGTGTTTTTTTGTAGACAGACATCCTATTCTAAAGTTTGGGAAGGAATAGGCCCTAAAAGCGCTGAAACCATTTTGGCAAAGAAGAACAAAGCGGGAGAAATCACTCGGCTCGATATTAAGGCTCACTGTACAGCTGCAGGATCGAGAGAGTGAGCAGGGATAAACACACAGGTCAGTGAAACAGAGCAGAGCACCCACACGAACGGGCTCCGTCGCACAAAGGTGCAAAAGCAATTCAGAGGAGGAAGGACAGCATTTTCAACAAGTGTGGTACCGAATCAACTAGAACATCCACGGGCAAAATAAAAAAGTGACCCTCAATCCAAACTTCATGCTTTGTACAAAAATTCAAACAGTTCATGGACTGGACTGTGAAGCATAAAACTAGAGAACTTTTTAAAAATAGGAGGAAAATCTTTTGTTTCGAGGGCTAGGCAAAGTGTTCTTAGACTTGACACACACACACACACACACACACACACACACACACACACACACCCCCAAATTCATGGAAGACAAATTGATAACTTGAACCTCATCAAAATTAAAAACCTTTTCTTCGTGAAAGTTCATGTGAAGAGGATGAAGAGACAAGCCACAGACTGAGAGGAAATATTTACAAACCACAGATTCCAAAAAGGATATGTAAAGTACTCCCGGAACTCAATCGTAAAAAGAAAAAAAAAAGTCCCATCAGAAAATGGGCAGAAGACAGAAACAAGCATCTCACTGAAGAGGAGGTGCAGATGGCTACTATAAGAATACGAAAAGGTGTTCAACATCACGAGCTGCCAGGGAAATGCCAATTAAAACTACAACGAGATGTCCCCATACAACTACCGAAATGTCTAAAATAAAACCATAACAAAAACAGCAAGTGCTGTGGAGGATGAGAAGAAACCAAATTATTCATGTATTGCTGATGGCAATTAACGTGGTATGGCCATTCTGGAAAAACTATCACACTGTTACCACATGACCCAGCCACTGCTCCCCCAGGCATCCCAGAGAAAGAGAAACAGGCTCGCACAAAAACCTGTATAGGAAAGTCCCTATCGGCTTGACTAGAAAGAGCCAAACACCAGACACAGCCGGACGTCCTCCAGGGGGTGGCCAGACAAACCGGTCCGTCCGTCCAGGCCGTGGAATACTCTGTGACAACGAGGAGGCAAGAACTGCTGATGCCCCCCATGCTCTGGGTGGGGCTCCAAGGAATTCTGCTAAACACCAAAAAGCCAGTCTCTAAAGCTCACGTACTATTGGATTCCATTGATATGAGATTTTTGGAAAGGTAAACTTTTAGAAATGGAGAACAGATTGGTGGTTGCCAGGTGTTAGGCACAGTGGGGAGTGGGAGGAAACGGGGTGGGGGTGGGCATCAAAGGGCAGCACAAGGACCCTCTGGTTCGGCATCTGGACTTTAGTGGGCACACGGAGCTACCTATGTGATGAAATTACTTAGGGTTAAATACACACCCAAATGAGTACAAGGACAACAGGAAACCTGAATAAGATAGACAGACTGTTTCGACGGGAAAGTGAGTAAAGGGGACACGGGATTCCTCTATTTTCTCTTACGACTGATGTGAATCTACAATTACGTCAATAAAAACGGCAATTAAACACGACTGTTATTGGTGTGTATTTAAACACGCATGTTATTAAAAACTTGAAAATACGGAAGGAAAAAAGATCAGAAAAAAATCATCATCCTTCAATATAATCTTGCTGCATTTCCATTCTTGGTATTTGTCTATAGTTTTAAGTGAAAAAAAAAATGTGAGAGGGCTACATATCAGGGCGGTGACAAGGTGTGGGCCTGCTGTCCCCACCTTTCTGTGACATCAGAACTTCATTGCTTGAGGCTGCCTGGTGACCACAGGCTGTGGAGAGTGCCCATCTGCCTTTCCGTGGGGACTCTGTTCTGCCCCGGCAGCCTGGCCTGAGGCCATGGCGACCCAACAGGTGGGCGGCAGGGACCAAGGAGCAGCAGAGCCGTCTGCACAGAGAAGGGGCAGTCACTGTGAGGACAAGAAGCAGGTGAGGCCAGAGCAGGTGTGTGCTGCTCCCCACCCATCTGGGCTCCCTTCGCCACCCCCAGACGGGCTGTAAGGCCCTCAGAGTCAGGGACAGGCTCTGAGCCCCACTGTCCCTGAAGCCCGCTTGGTGGAACGTGGCATCGCGGTGCGGGCACCTCGTCCTGAAGCCGGTGCTGAGGCTCTCGTTTCCTTCCCAGCACCGCCAACAGCCGCTGAGCTCTGGGAGGGCTGGGGTTTTTGTTTCCTGCTCTATCCTTAGTGCCCAGAATGGTGCTTGGTAACATAAGTACTGGATGGACAGACGGAGGACGACGGATGGACGGATGGACGGATGGATGGATGGATGGATGGATGGATGACGGATGGACGATGGACGAATGAATGAACTGGAAATGAACAGGGTAACACACCTGAACTGGAGAGCTCTTGGGGTATTTGTTCTTCGAGCTGAAATTCAAACCGCACCTGGGATCTCTGTCAAAATGGAAGATGCTAACACCTGCCGTGCATTGCCTGGCGCTTCCACCCCAGAGTCTTTTCCTGACCTTTCCCACTATTCCTGAGAGGCAGCTGTTACTGACCTCACTCACGGATGGGTAGACTGAGGCTCAGAAAAACATAGAGGCCATACATACTGCCAGGCCGCGCCGGGTCCAAAGCAGGTCCATCTGCTTCCAGAGCACTCAGGCAAGGAGCCCTAACCCACCGCCTCCGGGCGGGGCGTGAGCAAGGGTGCGAGAGGAGCTACAAGGCCTGCGGGGCCTTGCGCACTGCGCAAAGAGGCGGTTTTATTCGAGATTAATAAGAAGCCATCGAAAAGTTTTAAGCAGAGCAATGGATGACCGATCTATATATGTTTCCAAAAGATGTGTTCACCTGTCTAACACACGCACACCACAGCCTCCTTGATGCTGGACCTCACAGCAAGATGGGGGTCTTGAGGGGCTCCCATCATGGTGCCGCTTTTCCTAAAAAGTATTCCACAAACACCAACCCCCAGGCATGCTCCTTTGAGAAAAATCATAAAAAGAATTCTGTGATTTGGGGAACGCGGATACCCTTCGCCTCTGGGACATGTACACTGATGTTCACACAACGAAGGGCCTGAGACATCTCGCAGCAGGGGAATTCACTTACCGTGCTTGGTTTACACAAGTTTTGGCATTTCCCAAAAGGACTGAGTCCCACCCCTCCTTTTTGAAAGCACGTTCAGGTATATTTCGAAATCCATTTTGCGATAAAGAAATCGAGGCTGAGAGAAGAAAGACTAAAACCCAGCCTTAGTCTCTGTTCCCCGTTTGCCTCCAGAGAGCACAAAACAGAAACCCAGCGGCCCGCCGGCCAGTGAGAAAGTCAGCTGTAATGCACAGTGCCAGGGGAGCGGTTAAAAAAAACAAACAAACAAAAAAACAGAAGAGCCCCCAGGCCACCGCAAACTCAGCAGCCACAACGAGGAAGGAGGAGAAGGACGAGGGGCCTGTGTGTCTTACGTGCCAAGATGCCCAGGGGACACTGGTAAGGAAGGGCGCCCTCATCTGAAGTGCACGGCGCAGTGACTGCTACAGTGGGTGTCCTCGCCAAGCTGCAGGACTTGCCGTATCCCAGAGGGTCCCTCCAGGCCCCCTCCCCAGCTCACACCCCGTCCGTAACCCCGATTCTGATTTCTATCATCACGGATGAGTTGGGGATGTCCTCAGATCTCATGGGAATGCAACCAAACAGGAGGCCCCTTTGCGTCTGGCTTCTGTCACTCCCCAGTGTGCCTGCACAGACTCGGCCACGCCGCGGCCATGTCACTCGTTCTTACTTTTGCAGTCGATAATGAGAACACAGCCGCTAGGATTGTGCAAAGAAAACGATCTGAGGGAGAGGCAAATTACGCCAACCTTTTATCTTCTTTGTGGTGGTAGCAGGTCCAAGTCTTGCTTCACAAGCCGGGCACATAAGAAATATATGATTTCAAGCCAAATCAAATCTATACCTGGTGAGTGCGCTGGAAATTCAATACTGGGTGCTCCTTAATCCTCTGTCCACTTGTGTTGCCCCCGGCATCGTCACTGGCTCAGCACACATTGTGTGTTGGAGGCAGGTGTTTCTGGATTCCTTGTGCCAAAGCCTGCCCAGGCGCACACCACGAGGTCACCAGGAGTCAGTGCCAGGCCCCTACCAGGCTCAGGCCACCCCTCTCTTCTCTCGCCTCTCTCAAAGGCCCTCACCTTTATCCCCTCCAGACCCCGGCCTGTCCCCAGGAAGCATCACTGTTTACGGCAGCCCCTCGGCTCCATCCTGCATCGAAACCCGATGAGGCTGAGGGCGAGACGTACCGCATGACAACTGTAGCTAAGAATACCAAACTGGATGTTCGAGAGTTGCTAAGAGAGGAGAAACAACCCCAAAGCCCATCCTCAACAGGTGAAGAGAGTAACTGCTGAGATTCACACGATAGAGCGTCACCCGTCCATAACACGGAACACACAAACAGGGAGACATTGGCAGAGCTGTAGCGCACAGCACCAGGGGAGCAATAAAAAAAAGAGCAACAGAAGAGCCCTCAGGCCGCCGCTGAGGAAAGGCGGCTCATTCCAAGGGCGCGTGTGCTATGCGGTTCTATCCGTGTGAAACTCCAGAGTGACCAAAGACAGATTAGCGGCTCTCTCGGGCAGAGTGGGGAATGGAGGTGGGTCAGGAGGTTGCTGACTGCAGAAGGGCAGAGGATGCTGGAAATGCCCTCTATCTGGACTGGAGTGGTCGTCCACGGATAGGGGTGTTTGTCAAAACCCGTCGAACTCTACATGCGAGATGTGTGCATGTCACGGTAAGTGAAATAGCCCGTGATAAAGTTGATTTCTTTTAAAGATCCTTGAAAACAGACCGACAACAAAAAAGTAAAAGGAGCAAAGAGTGAGCACGGAGGTGGGTCTTCCTTCTCAGCAGTGAGAAGGGGGGGCGGAACGCTCATGAGATGTCAGTGAGTTGCCATGTTATCTGTTTCTGCAGCGCTTAGGGGTCCTGCGGTGAGCGCACGCCACGTAGGTAACTAGAAAGAAGTTAAGTCCTAAACATGGCCTTACTGCTGCCCCGTGCCTAGCCCTCCAGGGAGCTGGGTGCCCTGTGCTGCCCTGTGCCCTCCAGCAGCTCACCTCCCTCCCCCGCTCTCGTCCCCAGACGCTGTTGGTGCTGCTGGTCTTGGTGCTGTACGTGGGCACAGGGATTTCAGGTGAGCGTTCCGGAAGGGGGCAAGTTGGAGCCAAGCCCCCACTGAGTCAGGGTGCTCTGCCAAAAGGTCCCCGCGGCTTGCCTTCTCCTGTCGCCTTTCACCCCCCTGGGGTGACCAGCCACGTTTATTTCACGACTGTTCACTTGCCCTTGGTAAGCAGTGCATCTGTGCCCATTTCAGGAAGAAGCTGGGAGGCGTCGGAAAGGATCAGAGAATGTGACTTCCCCCAGAACCCCGTGGCTTCCCAGGTGACATACCCAGGAAGGTACAGAGGGGATGTCGAGCTTGGCTGAGGAAAGCTGGGAAGGCTTCCTGGAGGTGTCATTGGCGAGCTGGGTCTTGAAGGAGAAGCAGGAGCCGGCGGGTGGAGAGGTGGGGAAGGGCATTCCAAGCAGAAGGAATAGCCTGTGCGAAGGCTCATGGAGCTTTCGGAAACCAGCAGCAGAGGGGTCCTACGTGGGAAAGCTCAAGATGCCACGTTGGTGCCTGCCTTGCAGGGGTTTGAATGCCAGACGGTGATCGCTCAGAAGAGCCGCTGAAGGTCGTCAGGACCTGGCTGAAGGGGAACCTGCTCGTTTTCCTGGAGAAGCTGGAGAGGGAGGTGCGCGAGGTGGAGCAGCTGGTACGAGACCTGGAGGAGTGGCTGGACGCCCTTCTGGGCGAGGGGCGCCCCAAGGAGTCCTGCTCCGTCCTCAGAAGTCACCTGTGAGGGGCCGGGGCCGGGGCCTGGGGGGCGGGGAGGGGCAGGTGGAGAGCGGAGAGGCTTGCCACGGGCCCCTCTGGGCGGGGCTAAGCTGTGACCCTCGAAGTCCAGGGCAGGCAAGGAAATAAAACAGCTGGGACACTAGGGACGCTGTGGGCACCCCTGCTGGCACACGGGCACTGAAATGCACCAGGAGGAACCGGGGCTCTGCTGAGATGTCCCCCCAAACACCGGGACTCTGGGCCTCGGGGACCAGCGGGGCTTCAGAGCCAGCCGCGCGTCAGGAGAACGTCTCTCCCACTCCCCTGAGATGTCCTGCAAAATTCCTTGACGTCTCAAACTGCCTCGTTAGTAAGAACCAGGGAAACGAACTCTGCCTCACTGGTCACAGTGAAGACTGGACATGAGCATAAAGAGCGAGCCTGGCACGTGGTAGAGGCCTGACGGTTTACATACGTTTACATGATAGTGTGTGTTACATTACATGCACTTCTGTATTTTATGTTATACATAAAACACAGTTCCAGATGTTTTTATAACATGTGTATGTCTAAAAACTGGGGGATACGTGACAGAAAAGAATTGACGCCTAGCCCCTTGAGGAATGGAAGCACCGCCGGGGTCATCCGCAAGGCCTTTGAGCCAAGGAGCTGGTGCTCTTGGTCACCACGTCACGGCCCCCGCCGGCCAACGGGGACGGCCCAGGCGGGCGTGGGCCCCCGACCTGCCGACCGCGGAGCCGTCGTGTCACCGCTTCGGGAGCCCATAAAGCCCACGACCTGCCGACCGCGGAGCCGTCATGTCACCGCTTCGGGAGCCCATAAAGCCCAGCGAGCCATGCGCTGGCTCAGGTGGTGAGGGTTCGTCGTGGTACAGCGAGGGGCCAGGGTCTCTCGGGAATCGGGAGCATCCCACGGCCAGGGTGGCGAGGACTGGAACCGGAAGGCCTGTGAGGATCCGGGGCGCCCACCCACGGGCTCCAGGAGCCCTCGCGGCGATGATCCAGGAGCGGCCCTGTGGCTCGCCACCTTTCCCTCGCCTTGGCCGCTCTCTGGTCCCCACTTCCCTTTGCACGTCTGCCCATCTCGTCCTGCTTCCGGTGGCTTCCTTGCCCTCCCTTCTCACGACTGTCCAGCTTCCACTGGCCACGTGACTCTGTCCGCATTTCCCAGATGGAACTGTGGAGACTGGATGGAGCTTCCTGTGCCAGCCAGTCTCGGGATTGGTGCCCTCGGGTGGTCACTCCTGACCCCATCAGCTATGGCAGGAGGGGGGGGGGGGTCAAGTGCACCAGAACAGAGCTGCGACATGCAAGAGACAGCCCGGGCCGCTTCCTGACAAGGGACGCGAGACCTTGCGGATGACCTGATTTACGTTTCCCGAGGGGGTCAAGAATGTGAAGTGTGGCAGAGAGAGTGACGGTGCCCCCTTGTACCTTGGAGCCCCAGGAGCCAGTGTCGCAGAAGCAGGATTTGTGTGAGACAGACATTCAAAGGCTGAGATTGCTGAGAACGAGGCGGGGGGGTTTGACCGCCAGAGTCGTCCCAGGTGAGCGGGGCAGCTACGTGGGACTATTTCACTCTCTGCCTCCAGTTCTTGGGTGAGAAAAAATACAAAAACACACCTAAGAAGAGTGTGACCACCTTCCATAACTTAGAAGTGTTATCATTTGAACGAGGTTCGCAAAATGCTGCGCAGTTGGCCTGTCAAGGGGCCTCCTTTCTTATCTACAGGGTGGCTCTCCCTGAGGGCGAGAAACGTCCCTGCTTGAGAAGGCAGGCACTTATTCCCAGCTCCTTCCATTCGATCGAGAACTACCGATTGGGCCACTCATGTGCGGGCGCTGGTGAACGGATGTTTATAGGCGAGTGGGGAAACAGCAAACAAGCAGAAACGTCAGGATGAGGCAATCTCAGAGAGTGACAAGTCTAAGAGTGGAAATGAGGAGGCCAGGCAGCAGACCACGGCAGCCTTCCCGGTGGGAGGTGGACCTGGAGCCCTGGAGAAGGGCCGCGGAGAACCGGGAGGCAGCCTGGGGGCCAAAGCCGCAGGACCTGCCGATGGATGGACGAGACTGAGGCAGGAGGGTCTAGACAGCTGCTCCCCAGGCCTTGGGACTTCCTCTCTTTTCAGCGGAGAGGAACCTGAGCCACACGATTCAGGTCCCGATCCAAGTAACCCATGAGGGCAAGATGGAAGAGACAGGCCTGGTCCTGTTAAGGGGAAAGTGGCCAGGTGGAGAAATGTCATGGCTACTCAATTAGGCGCATTTCTCTTCTGGCTGGAGGCACCTGGAGCATGAGGTCAGCATTGCAAACAATGAAAGAACTTGTAATTAATTTTAATGGATGGTTTTCTCCTCTATCTTTCTCGCACTTAGTAGATCTATTTGGCAGCCTTCCTAATAGTCTCCTGCTGATACTGATTCACTCCGCGTTTTACTTCGTTTTGTTGTTTTTGGTCAGCTTGTTCATTTTATTGTTTTTGGTCAGCTCTTTTCTGCTCCTTCAGCTTATATAGTGGGGAAATCCCATAGTCACTCAGTTAATACATGTTTTAAAGATAAGAATGTGAAAATTTAGACAAAAATTAGATTAGGGAAAGTTCACCTATGTATTAGCCATGTGTATTTTTAAGAGATATAAGTATTGGAAAGAAATAAAATTTTGACAGCTGATATTTAAAGAATATCCCATGTCCCTGTTTTAGGGCCTTGGTTAAGTGCTACTATCATTTCCAGTTTATGGAGGGGGAAACTGAGGCATAGAGCGATTATATCATTGTTAAAGCTCATATAATCAATAAAGGAGCCGGGACTCACACTCAGGCTGTTTGGCGTTGAAGCCCTCGCTGTCAAGCAGCATGCTCTACAGCCTCCCTTCCAGTAAGCCCAGCCAAGATGATGTCTTCTCTCTCTTAAAAAGTCCTCCTCTTCCTGTTAAGCAATCATGCGCCAATTAAATTTATAAGACACTAACTATTCATTTCATGCTACTACATGTCAAGTACATACAGAGAGAAGTAGAAGTCACTTTCCCTGCCTACATATAGCTTGTCTTTCTACCGTGAAGCCAAGAAACAAAGATGGGGCAAATGAAATATCCACACGGTTTGAAAAGGCATTGGGTGCAGCGCCAAAGGCATCTGACTAATCGCCAAATGAGCTGTATATTTGTTGTTCTGCCTAAGAGTTCAGAGGAGGGGGAGGGCACTCGAGTTTGTGCTAACATGGAAATCTGCTAGTCCAGATTCTATAGAAACGTGCTGGAACTTAAACTAAACTAGGGCTATGGTCAGGGGGAATCGTGAGGGAAACAGGAGAGAAATGAATGACGGGTGGGTGCAGACAGGGTCCCTTCCTGCTAGAATCACCCCTCAGGGGCTGGGTGCTGAGGTCCAGCCTAAGCCCAGGTGTCTGGTAATATTGGGAACCAGGTTTAACAAAGGTCTTTGTGAGAATCAGGTTAAAATATATATACCCTTGAACAGCAGGGACTTGAGCTCTGCTGAAATTATTCTAAGACCAAGAAGGTCCATTTCCAGTCTGCATGTCATATTTTTAATGATGTCAAATAAAAATGTGGATTTAATTTGTTCCCTTAATCCACAAATTTGTTCGACGACATTGTGAAATGCACTAAATCTAATTTGGTTCAAATCTGGCTGTCAGGAGGATAATTGAGGGCCATAAGGGATGGAGCCAAAGAAGACGCCTTTCTGGGCTATGCAGATCCCTTCCACGGTAACATTTCCAAGAAGAAGCACATCCCGCCACAGGGCAGGCAGAGAGAGAAGGCCACCGCTTCATTCAGACCCTGCCCGCTGCACCCTCAGCAGAAAGGACCTGAGTCACCTGCATGCTTTGGCCAACTCAACTTCATCCTTCAGACTCAGTACCCCCACCCCCACCCCGCCCAGTGCTTAGAAAAGGGAGAAGCACAGAAAAGTCCAGATAGGTCTGGGCTCAGCCTGGTTACCTCGGGGGGCACTGGGCTTTGCTTCTCTCCATCTCTCAACCCTGCTCACCCCTGGGCTGGCCACATTCTCAGGTGGCCGGTCCCCACTGTGGTAACAAGATAGCTTCGGGAGCTCCGAGATGCATCATACCCTCTCAGCCTCCTCAGAAGAAGGGTGGTGTCCCTTCCCTGATCAAAGCTTGCAGTCAAGCCTGGCGGCTCTCGAGTTAGGTCACGTGCCCATTCTGAGCTAATCCACGCAGCTAGGGAGACGAGACACGACACATATTGGCAGACCCGTTCCACATGCCCCCCTCTCTGGCCAGGGGTCATCCAAGCATCGACCGGGCAGAGGGTGCTGGTTCCAAGGGAAATCGAGGTGCTGTTACCAAAACTGGGAGATGCAGCGGCTAGAAAATAAAAAACACGTTGCGCGCTTTCTTAAAGTGTCAATGACAACAACCCTCCACCTTTCCCCATACTCCCGAGAAGGCACAAAGAGCCCTCTCAGCTCTGCCAGCTCGCCTGGATCTCGCCTCCTGCAGACGAGTGGTCTCCGCTCACATCCTGGGGCACGGCCAACGCAGCAGGGCTCCCTTCTCCTGCCCCCTGCCCGTGAGCTCCGGTGGACGGCACGTCAGTGGAGGTGCACGAGGGAGCTGAAAGGACCAGGCTTTGGGGTCAAACCGACCCCGTCCGAGTCCTGCCTCCCCACCCCACACTCGCCACTGGGACCGCAGACGGGTCACTCCGTGCGTCTGAGCCCCCGTCTGCTGCTCATAAACTGGGTTTGTCTACATATCCCCAGGGCCTATTGAGAGGATTAAGTAATAACAGCCAACTTTTATTTAGTGTTTACTGTGCTCCAGGCACGATTCTAAGTGTTTTACGGGCATCAACGACCTTATTTAATCACCACAACAACTACAGGCGTCGGGTGCCATCCGTGTCTTCGTCAGCACGTGAGGAACTCGGGACAGGGGAGCATAAATGTCCCAGGTCCGCAGCACACACCGTTTAGCGGCGGAGCTGGGACACACTGAGACAGGCAAACCTTGGGGCCACGTGCGGAAACCCCACCCTACGCTCCCTCTGGATCAAGTGAGGTAATGCACGTGCACGAGCCATGCTCACTGCGACACGTTATATAAGCGTCACTCGCTGTTACGTCTCTCCTCCCGCCCTGGTCATTAGAGCCGCGAGGGGCTCATGAATCCACGTCCAGAGGCTTGCTCACAGCATGCCTCTCCTCTCGGCCTGCCTGACGCGGGCGCCCGCCTCAGACCCCTCGGATTCCTTTTGCTTCAGAGTCCCAGCAAACACGTGTCCCTCACGCGTGCACCCACGCACTCCCCAGCTGTTACGGCCACAAAGATGAGCTGGGCCCACCTTAAACGGTGCAGATATTTTGGAGACTAGAACCAACAGGTTCTCTACCCACGTGGAGATCCCAGCGTGGCAAGGAGTCAGAGAACGTAAGACCTGGGAGGAGACATCATGGGTGATTTACATCACGGGTAGATCGGGCGTAATATTAGAACCAGGGCCAGAGGGAGCTACACGTGGAGCATCTAGCGTGGTCAGAGTGGTGCACATCTGGCTATTGTCACGAAATGAATTCTACTGCCTCACTCGCGTTGTTGGAATTCATCAAACTTTTTATCTCTTTATTTTATTGTCTATAAATTATACTTCAATTACCTTAATTAAAAACAAAATTATATGCCAACCTTATGACCCAACAATCTCACTCTTAGATGTTTATCCAAGTAAAGCATATACCCATAAAAACCCTTGTATATGAAAAACCTGGATGCAAATAATCACTGCAACTGTATTCATGAGAGCCAAAAACTGGAAATGGACTAAGTGTGCCAATTAAAACAGATGATTAATCTGAATATTTTAAAGCGCATCTTGTTTACAAGAGACATAAACATAAGGGCCCAGAAAGGTTGTAAGTAAGAGGCTGGGAAAAGATAGCCATAAAAACACTAAATGTAAACAGATACCTTAAAAAGCAGGTAGAGATCTATTCATACAGATCAAATAGACCTTAAGACCAGAAGATTAGATGTAAAGAATAACATTTCATGATTACAGAGGGGCCAGTTCAACAGGAACATATAGCAATCCTAAGTTCAAAAGAGCTGAACACGGAGCCCCAAACACTATGAGAACTACAAAGAGAAATAAGCAATTCCATAATCACAGTGGAATGTTTGGAAACGCGTTTCTCAGGAACTGATACTACTGATACAAAAAGTAATAAGAATATACAAAGATTTAAATGACGTGAATAACAGACTCGACCGGACGCACACAGTCAGTCACCTGACTTAGGTGAAAGGTGCCACTACAGTGCCGTGTGGAAAGGGCGGCCTTGTCAATAAAGATCAATCGCGTGAAAATGTGGACGCTGGCTCGTGCTTCGTACCGTACTCGCAATTCTACTTCCGGTGAATCACAGACCTCCATGTGAAAAGCGAAACAATCAAGCTTCCAGAATATAACATAGGAGTATATATTTATGACCCTGGATAGACAAAGATTTTTAAAGACAAAACACGAAGAACACGAAACGTAAAGGAGATTAGTAAATTAGACTGTTTTAAAAACAAGAATTACTGTGCATTGAAAGACAGCATTAGAAGAGTAAAAAGGCAAACAGAACGGGAGAAGTTATTTGCAATATATGCCTCTTACAAAGACCCCGTATACTGAATATATGAAAAACTTCTACAAATCAGTAAAAAAAAGGCACCACCAACCCCCCAAAATGGGCAAAATTTTGAACAGGCACCTTATGAAAGGGCATATACGAAGGACAATTAGTTATTTATGAAAGCCTAATTTAAACCACAATGAGATGTCATCACATGTAGGTGATATCGGAATGTCTACATTTTTTTAAACTGACATCAAGGATATAGAGCAACTGGCACTCTCATACACGTCTATGGGCGTGTAAATTGGTACAAACACTGGGAAAACTACTGGCAGTTCCTACTAACGCTGAACAGACACGTTTTATGACCGAAGAATTGAACTCCGAACGTAAACTCTCAGAAATGCATTTATGCGCACGCGCACACACACACACAGAAAGTCAACTCCAAAAATATCACAGCAGCATTATTTTTAACACTTAAGAATTAGAAGCCATTCAAAAGTCCATCAATAGTAGAATGGATAAATAAATTGTATTCCATTCGTAAATGGACTACCATCCAGCCATGAAAAAGAACAAACCAAAATATGCAAAACCCCACCAAAGGGCACATACGAATGGACGATTAGTTATCTAGACTTAATCTGGACATTTTGAGTCTCACTGAAAGAAGTTAGACACAAAGAGTACAATTCTCTATGATCTCGTTCACATGAAATTCAGAAATAGGCAAAATTAACCGATAGTGATACAAGTCAGCAGGAGACTGATTACTTTTGCAGGGTAATGATCAAGAGAGTACAAAAGACACTCCAGGATGCTGGTAATATACTGTATCTTGAACAGGATTACGAGTACCTACCCGTGTTCGTTTTGTAAAAATCCATCAAGCCCTCCACTTCGTGCTCATGCATGAACCTGTATATCATTCCTCAGTTTAAAAGTTTAGCATAACACAGCGTCTGACACATATTAACACACTACTTTTGTGTAACATAAAATCGTACCAGGTCCCACCTGCATTATGCGAGAGGTGTGTCCCAGCCACACCTTCCCAAATGTTGAGCATTGTCATCTTCAGAGAGATTCTTTAGCTTCATCTTAAATGGATTGTACCTAACAAACCAGCAAACAGTTAGCACATCTCAAGCTACAACGATTCTCGATCAAACTGTCGCACGCCCTCCTCCCCCCTGGAACGAGGCAGCAGGAAAGGGGAGGGAGAATGGATCTGAGAGCGGCTGAAAGCACTGATGGGATCCATCACAGTTTCGATGACTGGTGGTGCTGTGTGGCCTCGAGCCCCTTCCCGAAAGCCCTTTAGAGAAAAGGCCATGGCAGGGGCGGGGGGTGGGGCGTGACAGTCCACTAAAGACGTGGCCTGGAGGACCCATCCTGGGGCAGGAATCAGGAGGTCTCAGGTCTTAGCCCAGCTCTGTGACTACTTCCCGGCGGCCCAGGCAAGTCGCTTCCCCTCTCTGAACATCTGCTCCCTAACCTTTGAAGTGAAGGGTTAGATTAGCAGATCTCCAAGGCCTTTTTGGAGTTGGTTATAATCAAATATGATCCTGCAGTTTCTCTCTATAGAACACTGTTTTAAGCACTCTGTGAGGCGCCCACAGGTGGAACATTTCATTGACCAGACTTTTCCTTAGGAAGGGAAATACACTTGTTGGGGAACGTGAGCCCCCATGGGCACCTGAGTGTGTGAGGAATGGACTCTCCTGAAGGAGGAAGGAGGTAACTTTGCTTATTTCTCCAGAGAGGGAAGAAGAAAGGGAAGGAGAGAGTAGCCCACACAGACCCGCGAGATGGCGGAAGGAAGGCCGTGTGGTCTCTAAAGCATCATCAGTAACATCACTAAGTTCATGATATGCTTGGGGGAAGGTTTCCTTGTGAAAACCGGTGAAGGGGCCATGCTCCCTGCATAGACTACCTGGGCCAGTCCCAAGGTGGCTCAGGCAAACAGAGGGGCCTTGAGGATGAGCGAGCCCAGGGACTGGCATCCTGTGGCACAGGCGCTCAGCTTCCTCATCAAGGGCAGGGAATTGGGGCTTGAGCATCATTGAACCCAATGTCCAGGGCACTGGGGGAGCCCTAGGTGTCAAACACATCACACTCCTATGTTGATGACAGTGATCCCCACTGCCCTCAGCCTGCGTGAAAAAACCTTGAGGGACAAACAGGGCTCTGCTCGCTTCCCACCCCTCCTTTCCCCTCGGAGCCCCTGCTCTGGGGCTGGGCCCGCGACAGCTGCTTTCGACACCCCACTCCCACTGACCTCTTATGTGGGGGCACCTCCCCCGGGCAGGGCGCACGCTGACCGTTGGCAGTAGGGGCTCTAAAAACATGGCCCTCTCCGCCCATGACGTAGGCTTTGCACCCTGGAAACCTCTTCTGCTTCCCTTGACTGAAAACAAGGTTGAATTCATAATTTTACAATTTTTCAAAACTGCCTCGCTCCTAACTCCGAGGGGGGAAAAGGGAGCTTTCAGTAACCCCTATTCGGTAGCCAAGAATTAGCAAGGAAAACACTGCTTCCCGCTTTCTAATTGATGCCTCTGCCAAGGGCCCCAGGTATGTCGGCTCCTGAACACACGTCTTTGGGGAATTAGTCTCAGGGAACATATCCTCCTAGGCCACGTGCACTTCCTGTCGCCTGCAGGACTCCCCGGGCCCCCTCGACCGACCGCTCATTTTCTTAATACAAAACCATTTCTTTTTTCAAAATGAAAAACGACTTGCTAAACCCCTCCCGGGTCACTTTTCCTCCCGCTCCTCCGAGAGACATTAAAGTAAACAAACTTGAGATGTAAAATGAAAACAGGGTTCTCCAGCACCTGCAGGGTTTTACCAGCTCACGTTACAAAGGCCCCGTCTGAAGTGGCCCTCGCTCTGTTTCCATTACAAATAGCCAGTTCTCTTGAAAGTAAGGCAAAAGCCAAATTAGTCAGATTACATCAGGATAGATTTTCCTGCAGCCTCAGTTCTTTGGGAACACCTGCCTGACATATTTCAGACGTGCGCCTGGGCAAGGCGGCCCTCGGTGGTTTCGAGCGCTTGTCAAAGTCTCAACGAGAACGGGTGTTTGGGTTTTACGAAGTCAGACTGGGAGAGATGCCTGCGTGGACCCTGAGTTGCCGCAGACTGACTCTCTGACACCTTTTCGCCGGGTTTTAACCAACTCTTGCCCCCGCAGCACTTGACGGTGCCAAGAAGGTCCTGGAAATCAGGCTGGCTGTGTCTGAACCTCCTTTGGATGACAGCGGGAGACACGCCAGGGTCACCTGGTCAAGGAGGGCTGCAGGGCCCGGAGGGAGTCTCTGGGAAATGCTGAAATTAGGGAAGAGCAGAGCCCACGGCAGCTGGGAGGGGAGCCAAATGGAGCAGATACACCTGGACAGGGTCAAAGTGGGGAAGGGGCGGAGGGGGACGTCACCGCGCACCCTGATCTTTTTCTAGACCCTAATGAACATTCCGCCCTCAACGAACCTTTTCCCGCTTTGTTATTTATCTTGCTACCACTCAGGAACCGTGGATAATTTACTTTCTCAAATGCTCTGTGTTGGTCAGAAAGGGGCGCCCGGTCCGGTGGGTTAAATAAATTCCAACACGGAATGCAACAGCCATGCACACGGGTCAGGGCGCAGGGCGCCAGATGCTGGCGGGAAGACCTCTGAGATACAGTCAGTGGAAAAAGAGTCACGTTGCCGAATGTCGCAGGCACGATGATCCCACGGACTAACAAGGGGAGGAGGACGCAAAGGCAAACACCTGTATATGCGAGGTGGGCCCCAAAGCGCGGGGAAAGTGGCCGGGAGAGTGGCAGGGCTGGCACACGAGGAACGGCGACGCCTCTGGGGAGGGAGTGGGGGGCGAGAGAGAGGAGGGGGCTTTCACAGTCCCTTTGGAATATGCTCGGAATGTTTACAGTGAGAACGACGTCCTGGGTCGCCTGCGCAAAGCGACACGCCCATAATAAACATCACCAAAGGTGTGTGCTGGGGGCGTTCCATGGAGTTCCCAAATCGCGGAAGGTGAAAAATTCACAAGCGGACGTGTGCGAGGGGGTGACCCTGGGCAACTGCTGAACTGGGAGGCCCCGGCCGTCTTGCAGGCTGGCCGGCTCGCGGGCCCGGAAGCCGTTGTCGGCGATGCCGTCGTGCTTCAAGAGGGGCGGTCAGGAGTGAAAGCTCTGGGACCCACCGGCCTGGCCGGCACCCTGCCGTGGCCCCTCACGAGCAGTAGGACTTAGGACAGTGTCCTTGACCTCTCTGCGCCTTGTTTCCTCAGATAGAAGCTACCTCATAAGGTGGTCGTGGGGATTAGGGTGGATAGATCAGGTAAAAGCACTTAGCACAGCACCGGGCCCATGGCAAACTCTCGCAAGTGCGAGTTCTTATTGAAACAGGACACCTCGCAAAGGTTATCTTCCTCCATTTTATGTTCTAAACAAGTAGCTGGTAAGGTCCCATTCAGAAGATGAACATTTCCCCCCTAAAACAGGGATGTGGACGTTGCCCCCTGGCAGAGAAGGGCCGTGCAGACGCCCCGCGTGGGAACGGAGCGGGGCGGCGTTCTTTCTCACCCCTCGGAGAGCCCTTTATACTGCAGGGAGAGATCGTGTAGACACGAAACTGCAGTGTGCCTCAAGTGAGGCCTTCCGGCAGGTCACCCGGAGGGCCAGGAGCAGACGGCGGAGCCAAGGAAGGCGCTGAGCAGGATGCCGACGGCCGGGAAAGCGGCCGTCTGCAGCCGGGGGGCTGGAGACCTTGAGGCTTGCTGCGGGAGCGTGGGGCGGGGCGGGGGTGTTCCACCCCAGCTGTGGCACCCTGCCAGCGTGCGCCAGCTGTATGAAAAGACCAGGACTGAGCTAAACAGCCAGAGTTGCTTAAAGCCAGGAAATTATTGACCTGGAGAGCAACCGTAGACGATCGTCAAGTGCAAAGCATGCCGGGCCCGACCTGCCTTCTCTCCACACCGGCAAGAATCGCCACAGTGCAGACCCTGAAACCAGCCCCCCGGCTCCTTTGTCTCATACATCACAGCCCAGATCGTCAGCACAATTCCCCCTGGCGGGGTTTTTATGACTGGTGATGATGTCAGGAGGCAGAGAAAACACAGCTGGTCCTGCGTGCAGTTTACGGAGAGGGCGCTGGGAGAGAGCGTGCCTGTCCCCAAACGCCAGCCCTCACAGCTGCTCAGCTCCACCCCACCCCCCCCTCCGAAGGCGGAGGGTCCCCGCCACCTCTCATGCAAGGAAACACATGGCTCAGACCAATGAGACATGTCTTTAATTTTTAAAGAAATCAGATGTAGACATTTTTAGAGCCCTGAGATGTTTGGGGTGCTCCTCCCCTGCCCCCATCATCAGCGAGTTCTCATTCTTGCCCACTTTACCCATTAAATACCACTTGCAAATCTAGCCGCTTCTCTGCACCCCCATGACCATTTCCTGGGGTAGGCCTCTCTGTCCCTCACTCAGGGTCTATAAGCACCTTCTAGCAATTCTTCCTCCCTTCAACCTTGGCTTCTCCAATCCCATCTCCACGCAGTAGCCGGAGGGACTTTCTCAAACACACATCGCAGCTGTCTCTCTCCTGTTTAAAACCTTTCGGTGGCTTTGCTTCCAGAATAAAGCCTAAACTTCTTTTGCGTGATGCAGTCCATTCTTGTTATTTACAGTAGTCATGTCCCATAAAGTTACCACAAACACAGAATTAACAAATAACTAAACACTCCTCTTAGGGGAACTACGGCGTTAGGGTCCTGCAGGCCTCTGGTCACGATATTCTCATCATCCAATCAGGACATAACCTTGTTGTATGTGTGTTTCCTTTAATTTTAATATAGATCGCTGATTCATGAACTCATGTCCAACGGGATTGCACGACGTGTGCGTCAACGAAGCTTTTCTAACGCACCTATTTTCTGCATCCGGCATAGGAAGTGATCACCCTCGAGCTTAGGAGAAGCGGACAGCCCTTCGGCACTGTGGGTGGGGACATTTCAAACAGTGAAATAACCATCAAAAAGCACACACATGGGACAAACGTGGTAAAAGAGACCATGAAAAGGTCACTCGTCAACAGTGTGAGGGCCAAACAAGAAGGCAGAGGCCTTGTTCCTCCTTAGCTGAGGGCGTGTCCATTGCGGGCAACCGCTGTTTTCACTGCTCTGCGCGTGCCCGGGAAGGACCGTAAAAGCACTGAGGCTACAGAGGAATTTTCATAAATGGCATCGCAAATATTAGATCCACAAATAATGGGGATCGGCCGTATTTATTACCATTCGGGGCCTGCCCAGCGCCTCCTTGGCACTCTGCTCGGAGCAGAGTGAACACGAAGGCGAGCGTGTGACCACACCCAACCCTAAGGCCCTGTCCCCTTGGCCGCAGCTCCAGGTCCAGAGATGGATCGGTGACCTCCGTGCAGCCTGTCAGAGGCCTCTCTTGGGATTAGCCTGCTGAATCTGGGAGGAACGATTCTTGAATTTGGGCTTGGGAGGGTGTGACATTGGACTGCCCGGGACCGTGTTCCTGGTCATGCTGGCCACTGGTGGTAGGAAAGCGTGTGACTGAGGATGGGAGAGCGAGCGTAAGGCAGAGACCAGGTTCCACCAAGTCTGCTTTTTCTTGACTTTGACCCTCAATTCTCTGCACGACTGCAGGAGCCTCCGACAAATCTTTTTTGCTTCCCTTGATTTGGTCGCCTCTTACAACAAAGAGAGTCCGGACTAACAGAGCAGAGGGTGCCCTGCCTGATCCGGTCCTGATCTACCGAACGCCATGTTCTTACTTCAAAGTTTATGTCCCACTCACAGACACACTCAGCTCCCCGCACATTTCTCCGCCGTTCCTCATCTCTGAGTCGGCTTAGGCTGTTCCCTCTCGCTGCCCCCCACCTCCTCCACCCCCGACTCAGTTATCCAGCCCTTCTCTGACCCCTCCCTTTGGCAGTTGGCCTCTCTCCTCAGGGTTCCTGCAGCACCCAGAACAGGGTCCCCTCCCCACAGGGTTCCTTCAGCGCCCAGCCCCAGCCCCTCTTATCTCTACACATGACATTGAACTTCGCTGTTTACAGACCACAAGTGCCCTGAGAACAGAACCGCTTCATGCATCTCACAGCAGGGGCCTGGAGCAAAGGGGGGGGGAGGCGGGGGGGGGAGGCGCAGTGGCAGTGTGACAAACTATTGAATTTTGGGTCCCGAGTGCAAAGTCCAAGTCTCTGCTGCCACTTCTTTCCTGAGGCGGAGCCAGTGCTGCTGCATTAGGCCCTTAATAAAACACGTCGCATCTGACCGGTGGCTTGCAGTTCAGAAAGCCCTCAGCATGCATGAGTTCGTTCAAGCCTCGTAAGAGCCACAGGAGGCAGCCATATCCTTCTCTCCCGCTGAGGAAACCGAGACTCGCAGAAGTAAAGTCCAACTACTGTCCCATAAACATCATCGGCAGAGCAGGGCACAGAATGCCGGCTTCCTGGCTCAGGCCAGTGAGCTCTGGACCATGACGGAAAGCCGGGCCCTACTCAGATTGACTGTTCCTGAAACTCAGGATGCTTGTCAGCCTCATCTCATGTAGAAAAGAACTGGGGTGGAAAGTGCCCCGTGGGAGAGGGATGGCCTGTCCTAAGTGATGGGGAGTTGCGCCATCTTGGAGAAGGAGCACCTCTTTTTTTACTAGCCTCGGTCAGCAGGTACCTGCTCAAAACTAGATGGTAAGTAACATACTCAACCTCTATGAAGTGTTTTCTACGTGTCTTAAATATTCAGCCAGCCCTGTCTCGTTAACCCTCACAACCTAAGTGACCAACTCACCTAGCTTTTCCTGGGACTGTCCTAGGTTTAAAACCCCAGAGCTCCCCTTCAATCCCAGGCAAACCAAGATGCTTGGTCTTCCCACCTCACAACAGTGACATGAGTGGGTATTAGAGTTGTTCCCATTTTACAGATGAGGTCACTGAGGCTCGGAAAGAGAAAGTGACTGCCAGAGGTCACACCAGTTATCAGTGACCGAGGCGAGACACAAGCCAAGGCCCCTCTGACTCTTAAAGTGCTCCGCACCGTTCGGCAAGGCCTCTGCTAGCGACCATTCGGCCAGCCATCTGGAACATATTAGCAAAACTGAGGCGTCATGCAGGAAGAGTGGGTGTCAGGTCATAAACATTATACAGCCATCTAAAACAGGGAACAGTGCATCTCACCACCATGTTCCTCGGGCCTACAGTGCTCATCACATCTTAACTGTGCCTCCACCGGGCTTCCAGATCAGCTAGTGGAACAACAAGCTTACAGATGTTTTCCCCTGTTAAATTGGCCAAAGATTTGACTATCATTGTGTCTGTACCCGATGCCAAAACAACGGGCCAGTTAATCCAATTCCATTGGCCAATACAGTGGAAAGAGAAAATAAACAAAGCCCGTTGTCTAAGAGAGATGACCCAGTTGAGGACTGAATCTGGCTGGTTATTTCACTACACTGACCAGCAAATTTGGCTGAATCGGGTCACCTTGAAGGCTCTTGGCAGCCCAGCCCCGAAGTCACTGAATTAATGAGTTCTGTTGGCAAGGTCTCTATGTGGGTCCCATCTTCTCAACTTTAAAAACGAGATCGAATCAATGACGGGAGTTGTACATTTTCCATGTTATGTAATGACTGTCATGCTAAACGCTTGCTGGGAATCATTATTTTCAAAGGCCTCCGAGTTCATTATGTAAGAGGCACTAGCTCATGCATTATGAGCAGACCAGGGCAAAAATGACATTTAAGGTATTGCACAAGTTTTAAAACCAGTGGCTCTACAAATAAACAGTGATTTTTTTTAAAAGAAAGAAGAAAAAAGAGTTTAGAAACCCCATAAAGATGCGCGGGGCCAAGCAAGATGAAAAGGCGTTTCAAGCTGTGGTGAGCCACCTTCGGAGGCCTTGAGAACACTCAAATCCAGAATAATCCTTCACGCAGAAGAAAGAAGGGGCGTATTCTCAGAAATGCCAACCAATAACTTACCCCCCGCCTGCCCCACCCGCCACCACCACTGAGTTGTTTGGATTCAGTGCACAAAGTAAGAGGAAGCCAGTAAAACGGTTTCACCCGGGAGAAGCCTGACTGCCCGTTCCTCTTCTGGCCCTTTTAGGAGACAGCCCAGCTCACCTCAGGGAGAGCTAAGAGCCCCAGGGCAGGTCACTGACACCCTCCCTGCGTGCTACGCACTGGGATCACGGCAGCTTACTCGTTACAACAGCCAACCATGTATAACATTTATTAAGCACCAACTGTATACCAACCCCTGTTCTAAACACCTATACACATTATCCCACGTAATCCCCACAAAGCTTTGTGACAGATGCCAATATCAAATCCAATTTAAAATTGAGGCATAGAGAAGCAAAATGACTTTTCCACTGGTCTCATAGTGGTATGGCTGGAATCTGAAACCACACATCTGATTCTAGAATTTTTTGTTCTGAACACCCGTTCTCAACCCCTCAGACTCTCCAACCGTTGGTGCCAGACTCTGGCTCCCAGCAACTGCCCTAGGTGCTCCTCATGTCGGGAGCCCCAGCTGGAAGACTGAGATGAGGCTGAGTCAGTGCAAAGTGTGGCCACCAGGGGTGGACTTGCGGAGGGTTCTGGCTGGAGAGAGAGGAGGTATTTGCAAACAGCAAAGAACCAAGGCTCATGAATTTGCATCTGAGTCCTTGCAAGAAAGGATCAAAAGACAAAGTTAAAAAAGACCAAATACATGTCAAAACGCTTTAGATATCAAAATGCTTCAGACGGCAAATGAAAGAAACTCCCATTAAAACGGACCTGAGAGAGTTAATTTACCTGTTCACATAGGAGCAAATCTTGTGGGGAGGGAGGGGAACTTCAAATTCACTTAATCCACTGTCTCAATGTGTCTTCAAGGACTTGGATCTTTCTATCCCTCCATCCACTGACCGGAGTGCTACCTTCATGCTGAAGCTGGTTCCCCTTGCGTCTGTGTGACAGCTGTCAGCAGTAGCCATGGCAACTGTGTCTTCATTGCTTTTGCTGCGAGAGGAAGGGAGCCTGGCTCCTTGGGGCCCTGTCAGAACAGTGAGAAGCTCATTTTTCCAGAAGACTACCTCCTGCTCTGCCGGGGACTCATCCTGGCCCCAACACCACGCAAGCTCCCAAGGGACGCTACTGGACTGGCCTGTTGAAGGGCTGTGGCTACGGGAAGCACTTCAAGGTACACGTCCTCATCCCAAACATCCCGATCTCACCAAAGCTCGCCGGAGACATCGACATTGGCAATGCACTGCCCTCAAAAAAGGGTTTTTGGGCAGCAAACATTAGTAAAGGAGCTAGAGAATCAACGAAAAGGTCGATCATCCATCAGTTCCCATGAAAAGACTCTCCCAGGGAGTCCCCAAAATAACCGGGGAGACATAGGGAGCCTAACGTCCTGCATCGTGTAAACTGTCGCAAAAGTTTGTGAAAGCTAAAGGCATTCGTACCGTGAGACTGGAAAGCCCTGGGGAAAAGCAGGGTACATCTGCTTTAATGGCCCTTTCGGATCCACTTGTAGCTCTACCTGACCCTCAGCCCTCTCCCAGACACATTTGTCCCCCCGGCTCTTTGCATCAGAGCAATGGGTAAGAGACACCCTTCCACTGGCATGACCTGTTCCAGATGGTCAATTATCTTTGCCTCACAGTCAGGGAAGAGGCTCAGACACCAATCAACTCAATTTATTCATTAGCCCGAGTAGTGTAAAAAAAAAATTGGCTTAAGTAACCAAGTTTCCATTCTGGCTCCAATCATTCCAATAACCCCATTTCTTCTCCCTTTGGCCTAAGAGCCTCTGCTTGAATCTACTTAGGTGTTTATTCGGGAAATGCGAAGGCCAGAAAGTGACCCTTGTCCCCAAAACAGGTCAGCCTTCCTGCCAGTCTCTTGACAACCAGTCAACAGGCAAACAACCTTGGCAACAAACACTGGTAGATCGGATGCTGCCTGTGAAGACCAAGGAACTCACTCCCCACACTTGCTGAGGGCTCGTGGCTGGGGTCCATCCTGGAAAGCTGCCCTTGACAAGGACTCTCTACTTGACCAAATCTGAGTTAGGCTCCTCTGAGCCCTCTTCTTGACTAGGTCTCGTCTTTGGACTTCCACGTCCGTCCTCGCTGAGTTCGGTCTTAGCAAGAACCCCCGCATTAATGTCTGATCGCCCTTGCTATCGATCAGGCTCCTCATCTCCCGCCTTGGATATGCTAGTCCTCGACCTGCCTTTAGCAAGAATCGCGTTAGCCAGTTTAGCAAGAATTACCTGACCCTCGATGTCTCCTCTTAGCGACTTCCTATCCTCTGACCCCCTCACCCCGCTTGTCACCCTTGGGTCTCTCTCCCCTATTGCAACCATCTTGAATGAAGTCTTACTTACTCTTTCAAAAAGGGAGAGTAATTAATCAGTACTTTCAGAATAATTCTTTTCTGAACCACCTCCAACTAAAGCAAGCTGCCTCACCCGCAATTCTACTGCCTCCCTACGGAAGACCACCTCGGATGGCTGGCTGGTGCAGGGTTACCAAGGTCCAGCCTCCTTGCTTCAATTCATGGGTCTCTGAAGGACCTTCTCAGCTTCAGGGTTACCCGAGGGAGCGCTGAATCCCTGCTGCAACTACATCACAGTGCAACTTTCCACCTGCCTAGTCTTGCTTCCCTCTCTATATAGATGCCTGCTAAATACAGAAAGAAACTATACTCTGAAGGAGCCAACATGGACCAGCAGAAGGAATTACACATTGGTAACGGGGACAGAATAGAATTGCAAAGGGAGTTTATCAATATGGGCACGCTGCCTTAGGGTGCAAGATTGAACACCTGGCAGGGACCCTGGGAGAAAACACTAAATGTTCTGCTCGACAGCTTTTGGAATGGCCAACACTAAGCAAAGTAGAAACGCCAGAGCTGCCGCCATGGATGCTGCAAGACAGGATCAAAGGACTCATGGGTGCTCTAGAGTGGACGTGCTCCCCAGCTCCGTTCTGCAGGTGTGCCTAGAGGATGCTCCATCGATTGCTGGCGTGAGTAATGTGCTGGCGAGAGGGACAGAGGCATCCCTGAGTTCAGGCTGGCTGGGCTCCACAGGCCAGGGCCGATGGTAGGAGATGCTGTTACAAGACTCCGTGATAGCAAGTGGCTCACGGAATAACGGAGGCCAGGTGGTGGTGCCGGACCATCAGAAGCAAGGTTGGTGTGACCACAGGAATGAGTAGCAAGGTGGAGTGGCAGCGGAAGGGCTGGGCCACAGAGAGCTGTGGGAGTGGTGAAGGCACGCAGCGCCCCTAGAGCGAAAACGGAGGGACTCCAAAAAAGATACTCCTCACACTATGCAATGAGAAGAAATCAAGGAGGACTGATCAGGACATTGAAGGAGGCTCTGTCAATAAAAAGTTTCGATCCCTTGCCCAGTTTCTAGACCTGACACCTGTCACTAAAGGAGAGTACGAACCCTCGTAAGGAAGGGCCCTGGGACACCGCAGTGAGCACAGACAATAGCAAACCCCAGTCTTTCCCCAAAGCGATCTGTGGACATTTCGAGGACTCTCAGATGCCGGGTCTGAGATACAGCAGCAGCACAGTCACTGTCAGTGTGGGGGCAGGAGCGAGCCAGGCAATCAGCGGACCCACCTAGAGGTCATCCCCCTGGTTCTCAAACAGACGAGCAGAATGGATACGCGTTGTGTCAGGAGAACCCCCACGTGGTTCCATGACACGTGGAGCCATCGAGCAGAGCCAGCCAAGTGGAAGCCTCTAAAGCCATCCCCCATCTCTTGGCTAAAATAGTAAATCAAAAATAACATCACATCCCAAGAAGAATCTTTAAGGAGCCACCCTTAATGACTTTAGGCGCAGGGGTGGCAGTTCCTACAATATCCCCTCTTAATTCACGCACCCGGCCCCCGCAAAAACAGAAGATTCTGCAGGATGGCAGCAGACTACGGCGAACTCACCCGGGCAGTAGCTGTAATCACAGTTGCTGGTCCGGATGTGGAATCTTTGCTGGGGAAGACTAACAGCTCTGGTGCGTGGTATGCAGCCCTGGCTCTGCTAAATGTATTCTTTTCCGTACCTGTCAAGGAAAAGTATCAAAAGCAGTTTGTATTCCCACGGAACAGTCAACAGCACAAATTTACAATCTCCCTCCAGGGCTATATTAACTCTCCCATCTTTTTTCATGATATAGTCCAAAGGGATGTGGACCATCTGGACACGTTGCAGAGCGTCCCATTTATCAATGACAGGCATGAGTGATATTACTGTGTCGATGACCTCATGTTCATCGACCTGGAGGAGCGAGAAGTGGCAAGTGCGTCGGAGGCCTTGGTAAGGCGTGAGCTGCAGCGCTTGGGAAAGGGATCTTACGGAAAATCAGAGACTCGACACTAGTGAGATCGCGAGGGGTCTTGTGGGCCAAGGTATGTAAGAGCAAAGGTACCATTGAGAAGACATCCCTTTCAAAAGGAAGGATGACGGCCATGCGCGCCTGAGACCCTGACCGTGAGCAGACAGCTGCATGGAGAAAATGCGCATCTCCACTCATCTGTTCATTCCCCCAAAACTCGTTGAGGCTACTCGGCAACCTGCTCCGTACCTGAGGTTGAGGTGGGGTGAATTGGGAACTACCTGACAATGTCACCTCGAGGGACCCAGGAATGCTCAGATCCTGCCATTTACCACCACCCACATCCCTCCACCCTCGTAGAAAAAAAAGCAGAAGAGAAGCAGAGGAACCATTTCAGAAATAGCATGCCAGGTGACCTTGATTCAATGCAAAGCACCTTGAACAACGCTCAAGGTCAAAGTAAGGACACCTATCTCTGCTTCAAATCTTTTATTTATCTACTCTCTTCCAAACTCCCTCCGATGAACACAGTGAACGCTCGGTAAAAATCCAGACCGTCTGGAGAGAAAGAGGGTTTCCTCGGGGTGGTTGTACATTAATCAAGAGAGCTTATAAAGTCAGGTTGGGTTTTCCCCCTGGCTCGCGGATAGTTCTGAAGCTGGCTTGCGCTGTGCACATCCCTGTCCTCTCAGAAAGCCGCAGCCTCTCTCCGAGTTCTGCATCGCGGCTGCCGGAACAAACAGCCCTCTCTCTCTCTCTCTCTCTCTCCACTCCTACACAGCAAGCGAGAAACAGGCCAGCTCCGACGGGCCTCTGCTGCTTTCACAACTGCCCAGCGAGCCGCCTGGCACCGCTCCCATTCTTCCAGGTTTCAGCAGGAACAGAGGCTGAAAACTGGCCTCTGGAAGCACCCTCGGCTGAACTGAGTGAGTGCATGAAAAGGAAAGAAAGCGAAACCACCACGTGGAGCGACAGCTCCAAAGACTACCCCCGTGGGGCTTCGGCTGCGTCATTCCAGCTGACCTTTCCCAAGGGAAGGGGACCACTCGGTGGAGTAAAACGCCCCAAAGCAAGGACACACCACGTGGTGTCGTGAAAAGTGCAGAGGCCTTGGTATCAGGAGCCAAATTCAAATCCAGGCTCTGCTCCCGTGTGGTCCTGAGCTATCCCACAGCCTCTCAGAGCCCCGGTTTCTGTATCTGCAAAATGGGAACATGAATTGACTCCTCATGTGGATCAAAGGAGAGAGTGGCTGTGCGGCGGCGCCTGGCACCTCGCAGACGCTCTCGGGGTCCCTTCACCACAACTGCATCAGCTTTCACAGGCTCAGAGAGAGAGTCGGCTTCGGAAAGGGCCCAGAGAGAAGCCCTGTCCAAGTTTCAGCTGAATATTCAATTCTTACAGCCCTGGGGCTTCTGTCTTATGGCTGACCTCATCTGAAATGGGGAGAGAGGTCTCAAGAAAGGAAATCAAGACAGAAGTTCATTATAAATAAAAATATTAGAAGGTGTGTTCCCCCCACACCCCGCTTTCTGAGATTCCGCTATCGTCCCTGCTTGCTGTGCTGGGCTGAAATGTGGACCACGGCAGGGAGCGTGACGAAAGCGGGGGAGGGGCTGGTGCTGGCGGCCACGCAGGGGTCAGTGGCCTCCCCACACGGTGTCCTCTGAGCCTAACGCAAGGGTATAACTCAGAGACCACGTCTGCAAGACGGCCTGGGAGTGCTTTGAATGAGAAGAACACGGTGGAGCAGTAACTCTCTAAATCACTTAGAAACAGCTCATTCCCAAGTAACACAAAGCTAATGAATTAAGAGAACTTCTTGGCCCCTGCGACTGACAAGTCCAGAGGCAGGAGAGGTTTCAGCAAAGCTTAGTCAGCAGCTCGGTGGAGTGAGTATATCCAAGAAGCGTTTTTCCCGCCCCTGCACTCTGAGTTGTGCCCAAGGCTGCCTCCCTCCCTCCAAGCCTGCCTCGTCTCTTGGCCACGAGGTGGCTGCCAGCAGCAGGGAGGGCATCCTAGTCCCGTGAGGAAAGAGAGCTCCTCCCACGCAGCTTCTGTGAAGGAACAACAGAAAGGCTTCCTTCTCCTGGACACCTGCCAATCACTGAGGCCGGGGCGCTGAGCAGCGAGCACATGCTCAGGGCAACCAGGACCCACTTCCTGGACCGGGGCGGGGGCCCGCTTCCCTTGGAGTGTGAGAGCTGTCAGGTAAAGGAGGAGTGGATGGTGGGCAGCCAACAACGGCAAGAGCGCACCTCACCATCAAGGGCTTTGCCCGCCTTGGCCGTGCATCGGCCCTGATTCTTCCACTGCGTCCACTGCTCACTGTTCTCGTGAAGGCAGGAGAGCGAATCTGACCAGGTCATCTCTCTCCAGTGCAGATGTGACCCCCTGATCGAATGATGTTTCGGTGCAAGGGGCCCAGAGCTACCCAACTGCCTGAAATCACCGGTCTCCAAACTCCGTTCCAAGTACTGTTGTCCAGGGATCAGTGTCGGAGGGCACTGTAATCACTACAGGGACGGAGGAGGCTGAGCAGGTCAGAGAATCTGTTAGATTCTCTCCTTTCACTCTGAGCGCACACGTCTGCCCCCGGCGGACCCTTAAACCAGGTCTCTGATTCTCACTCACTGTTCGCAGTCTCCATCGCAGTCTTCGACCCGGCCCCACGTCCTATGGAAATGCCTCTGCCATGACCGCCCGCCCGCTGCTCCATCAGCCTGCAGCTAGCCTGCCTCTGCCACGTCCTCGTTGGGTGACTGGGGACATCACTTTGCCTCTCTCAGTTTTCTTCCCATTTAAACGGCTAGAACAATTCACAGTTTAGACCAACAAAGACGCTGCTACTGGAGCACTGGGTTGACTGTTACATTTGCAGAATCTCCCTGTTAGTATCAGTAATCGTTGGAACTGCTTGACCTGTTCAACATTAATGGTAACTGTATCCAGGCTCCGTTAAACAAAAAAAAAGAAAAAAGAAAAAGAAAAAGAAAAAAAACCTCGTTATAAAGGGAATCAGAGGCCCCTAAAGACAACACTTGCACTAAGTGGGCTGTGAGCAGCCCCAGGCTGGTTCCCCAGAGCTCCATAACTTTCTAGAGCCTTTCCACACAGAACGCTTAAAGCTGAGTCCCGTTCCAAAGCCGGGCCTGCTTACAAACATGCCTGCCCCTCAGAACTGCTTTCTGTGGCTGCTGCTGACAGCAACTTCAAAAGCTGACTAAAATGGGAGGTCCATGTCTTCTCATCGCTGCTCTAGCCCTCCTGCCTTTGGAAGACCTACTGCTGTGCTCAACCAAGGCCCTGACAATCAGAGGACGCTGCATTGAGGAAATCCGTCCATCTATCCATCCTCTTCCATGTAACCTCCATCCATCCATCCATCCCTCCACCACCCATCCTTCATCCATCCATCTATCCATGCATCCGTCCATTCATCCATCCACCCACCCACTCAAAACTTGCTGACAGCTACTCTGCGTTTACCTGTTCATGCCTGAGCTTGAGGTAAGGTGAATCGGGAACTATTTGATGATATCACTGCAAGGGACCCAGACATGCCTGGATCCTGCCTTTTGCCACGACCACCATCCACCCCTCAGAGGGAACCTGAGGAGCAAGAACAGAAGAGAAACAGAGAAAGCATTTCAGAAACAGCATCTCAGGTGACTTTTATAAAATGCAGAGCCCACCAGGCAAAGTTCAAGGTCAAAGTAAGGCCACCTATCCTTACCCTAAATCTCACTCTTAATATCATCACATCAGTGCACGCTGGCGATTAAGTATGAGAAGAAGGGGGAAGGTGAGGGATAGGAGGAGAGAGAGAAAGAAAAAGAACCGTCACGAGAAAACCAGGCACCAAGACGGGCCCAAACACCCCTTCCCGCAGGTACAGAGAGGAAGAGGAAGACAAAAAGGTCTCCTGATCCTTGGAGCCAGAGATGACGTGAAGGGCTTGACCAGGCGGGTGAGGCCGGGAACAACATTCCAGGCCCACAGAATGGCGCGTGCGCAGATACAGAGGGCAAAAAGCCGTGACGTGTCCAGGGGACGCAAGTGGTCTTCGGTGGCTACAGCAGAGGTGCCAGAGGGAAAGGGGGGTAAGGCAGATGAGGCATGCAGAGGCCAGGCTGCAGAGGACGGATGCGTGTTCTACAGCCCCACCTCGCCATGGCCCTCGGAGTCCCTTCGCTCTTGGATTAACCGTATGACTTGCTTTGACCTGCAGATGCTAGCAGACATGAGGAGAGAAAAGGCTGGAACTGTGCTTCCAAGACTAGGACTATGCCTTGTCCTCTTGTTTTTGTTTTTGTTTTTGCCACGAGAACATGCTTCAGGCAATTACCGATCCGGAGGAGGAAGAGATGGATGGGACAGGCATGGGACATAAGACATAGCCTGGAGCCAAGCCGATATGGGCTCAGGCAACATCGGCCACATCCCAGCCAACCCACAGGTGCACGAGCAAGAACGATGAATGTTTATTGTGGTATGCCACCTGCTAACTGAGTCAGCCGTATATGCTCCGGCAAAACACTTGGAATTTCTCCTGGATGCGGAAGAAGAGCACTTAATAATTCTATGCAGGCAGTTTGCTTAGAACCTTCCCGATTAACATGTGGAGCATGAAATCCACTCCCCACGCAGCCCTGGATCAGCGCTGAACACATGGAAAGTACGCACTGAATCCTTGTGATGAGCCGACAAAATCGTGCACTTTTGCTTGAGCCGGGTCCTCCGCCTGGAAACACCGCCCGCCTCCGCCCCCAACAGGCATCTTTGTGACGTCAAGCGCCCTGTTCAGACTTCCACAGAGCCTTCGCCAAGCTGGAGCAGGAGCTCCGGCAGACACTACGCTGCTGAACTGGCTTCTCCTCTTCTGCACCGTGAGCCCCTTGAGAAAGGGACCAGTGTCTCTTTTCTCTTGGGTCCCCAGTGCCTAGGACAGAGCCTGGATAGAGTCAGGGCCTGGAAGATGTTTGTTGAATGAATGAACAAATGAATTTACCTCAGCTCCTAGCAGTAAAGCCAGGCCGGTGACCCTCATGTAATGAATACTTGGTTGCCTGGCTGCCAATGTTTGTCCTAATTAATTCCCTCGCCTGTTATTTCTTTCTTCTCTCATTTAGAATCACAAACTGCCTCCCATGTGCTACTCAGCCTCTGCTACAGTAACTTCTTTATTCTATTTTAATAATACCTAGACTATGGACAGAGTGACATAAAGGAAACCCGTGAGTCAAAACATCTATGGTAGGAAAAATACAGGTGACCTATAAAGTACTTCACCAACTTTCCTGAAGACTTCATGTTTGGACCTTATAAATCACGGGCGCCTGTCCCACGCAGGCTGGGCCCGCTGCACTGCAGCGAGCTGCCCATCTTTAAGAGGTCTGGTGACACAATGGTTTGTTGATGCCAGGTATTTATACAGAATTTCCCACATCCATCTTGGGGTAAGAAGGGGGGAGGTGATGTCATCCAGCGGCGAAACAACTATCATCTGGAGAAAAGGCGAAGCTGTCTCTGGTACAGAGTCACGCTGGTTTATTTATTCAAGGGTGGGTGTGGATTGTGAGAGGAACACGGAAGCCCGGCTACAAAGACCAGGGGCTTCACAAATGGTCATACCCTCTGGCGCAGGGAGTCGTCCCCGGCTAGGAATCGGCCCTAATTAAGTCAGGGAGGTGCAGAGAGAGAGAGTTGTGTTCATGCTGAGACTCCTGGAATGGTGTCTAGAAAGGGGAAAAGACAAACCGGCCTCACTTAATACCGCTGGGAGGGGGGGTAGGCTAAACTAGATGACGTCCACATAATGTCGTGTTTTGCGGCTTAAAAACGGTCGTTAGGTCCTTCCCCTTCCTTCCCTTCCCAGAAGCCGTCAGATGTGGCTCGGCAAGGTGGGCGTCTTCAGAAGCGTTGGGTGGGAGTTCCAGAGCTGGGCAAGGTGAGGAGTGAGTGTATGCGGGGGCGGATGGGGGGGACACAGTGGCAGCGGTGGCCCGGCCCAGGGTGCGGAAGCACGAGTGTCAGTGCAGGAGGGTGGCCTGCACGGGGTGTCTCACCAGCTGGGTGAGAGGCGGACCCTGGTGGGGAGGCGGTGGTGGTGGCAGCCTGGTGCAGGGGACGGGGAGAACATCTCCCCTTGTGAGGGGTGGCGCTGCAGGGGGCCAGTGCAGGGCCTGGGGTCTGACTGCGCTGAGGGGGCCTCCACGTGGGGTGGAAGGAGACGCGTCCCAGCACATCGGGCCAGGACCCACGTGGTTAGGAGGCTCTCCCCACCATGCCCTGTGACTGAAGGATGGGTAGCAGTGGCAGTGATGAAATTGCAGGAGCATTCGGCAAATAAGTAAATATATTCTGGGTTCCTCCTTGTCAGACAAGAATGTTACAAATATGGAAAAACAGAAAACTAGAATGAACCTGTGGTATTGGATTGGAGATAAGAGGGTGAATTCATGGAGATCGGTAGATAGATAGATAGATAGTTAGACAGACAGACGATAGATAGATAGATAGATAGATAGACAGACAGACAGACGATAGATAGATAGATAGATAGATAGATGATAGGTAGGTAGGTAGGTAGGTAGGTAGATGTATAGATAGACGAGCATGAGTGTGTGTGCATGTGCGCGCATGTGTGTGTATTCTGAGAGCATCTAGGAGCAAAAATAGCTCAGTAGTAATGAGCACATCTAATAAGTAGATCGCCTTGCTTTCTAACACCATTCTCCGCTGAAAGGAGTCGGAGGTCTGCGGAGGAGTGGCTGCCGGCAGAGGCGCTGTGCCTTGGGCCTGAGCAGGCCTGTGTGTTCTTCCCTGGTGTGCTGGGAATGGAAAGATCTGACCGCTCCTTCCCAGGCCTGTCTCAGGGCTGTGTGTGCAGTGAGCAATGCTGCAGAATGAGTAATGCTTCCCTCCAGGATCAAGAGAAGGCTTGCTTGGTGCACCTCCACGTGTTCACCACCCCAAAGCGCTCTGTCCTTTTGGGTTTGTATGAAAGCTTCATAACACAGGCGTTTGGTTATTATACATACATTTGATTAAATCATCGGCCCTGGGTGACTTTACTAAATCTTCAGCCTTTCTCCCTCCCAGAAGGTCAGTGGGTGGGGCTCAAAGTTCCAATCCTCTAATCACCTGGTTGGTTCCCCTGGCAACCAGCTTCCATCCTTAGTTACCTAGGAGCTTACCAAAAGTCACCTCCTTAACATAACAAAAGACACCTTTACTGCTTATTACTTAGGAAATACCAAGGGTTTTAGGAGCTCTGTGCAGGAAATGGGGAGGAAGACCAAATACATATTTTTTATTATAAATCATAATATCAAGTTTATAGACTCTTCAGCCTAATGAATCATTCCTCCTGCCAAGAGAATTTAGAAAACCTGTTTCTCTAGCTCCTTTGCACCTAGCCACAGGCCCATATTTTGGGTACCACCAATATGATGTATTTGTGCAGACTTTCAACATAAAGTAACTAGCACAGACCAGAAGGTGTGGTGAAGGTAGCAGCAGGGGCATCTGGTTGCAAGGGTGGTGGTGGTTGACCAGTTAAACTTCTGGCACGGGAAGAGCATCACTACAAGCAGCATTAGTTGCTCAATTCAGCAGAGGCTGAGTCCTGCCAGCGCTGTAAGCTACAGCATTCAGGGCTCAGTCACTGCGATGGCCACGGTTTTCTCATCCTATCGGTTCCCCGGCATTTGTAGGGACATTATTTCCAGAAACTTTACCTTGACTTTGATTCTTTAGTCCTTGCAACAATTCTAAATCACCCAATATCCTTTCATTATTCTCTTTTCTTGCTGAATAAGTCAGAGTGAATTTCTGTTGCACAAAACTACAAGTTATCTCTGGTTAAAAAAAGAAAAGATGGTACCAGGAGGGGAACAATGAAAGTAACAGAACCTAAAACGTGGCGGGGAAGAACCTGATCATTATGGCTGAAGCAGATGGCCCTTTTTAGGCAGCGGCAAACATCTGGCCACATCGCTCCTGCTTTACCTGGAGTTATAGAGCCAGAAGAAATAGAAAAAAGAATATTAGTCTACTGGATACTTCTTACCACTTTTAATAAAGTCTTCTGAGAGCAATGATCTCAGACTGGAGCCAGCCAATCTGCAAGCCAGTGGGAAGGACAAGTTGTGCTAAGGTTGTAGCCTATAATCTAAACTGACCGAGAATCCCATAATTCGAAGTCTTATCAGTTGAAAAAGCCTAAGTAACACCAATGAAGCCACATAGTTAGCAGGAAATGAGGTCAGTACCTCATGCTGTTTCTAGAACCTTCCTTTCAAAGTTCTCTGACAGATTAAGGGAAGTGCACAACATGCAAATATGGAATTAAAGGAGGGTCTCTCCATCCTAGGTTATTATTTTAAAATACCCAAAGAATCAGCCAACCAAGGGCTGGAGGGCTGGGCAGAGCACAGAGGGGGTGAATAAAAGATGAGACAAGGGTGAAATCTGCTGTGGTTACTTACACAGGGAAATCTGAAATCAAAGACCGGACCTCTATTACATTTTGAGGAACGTATATTTCCAAAACAATGTGAGCCTGGTCTATGATAGCCTCTGACTGTTAAACCCTAAAAATAATCATTGGCCATCAAATCATACCAAGACGAAATGGGCTGCTGAAGCTGTGCAGCCTCCAAAAAAGACGCCCACCTCCATAACTGTCTCCGATGTAGCTAACAGATAAGCAAATCCTCTTACATCTGGACCCGTGGGTGGGTCTGCACAGCCCTGCGCAGACATTCCAAACTTCAGGATGGCTGCAGTTCCTGACTTTGGACTTTGGGCTGTACTATAGAACACAGGCATAGAAAGCAAGGCATGTGTGGAGGCTGGGTAACCAAAAAGATGTTTTTAATTGGCCCCCCAACAGCCACTCACAACTCTCTTCTTTCTTGCTTTCTTCTTCTAGACGAGCTAAAAACAATTCACCTTCCCAGACTCCTTTGCAGCTAAGAGTGACCACGTGACACAGTTCTGGCCAATACAATGTAAGGGAAATCATTGGGTTGGGCTCCCAGAAAGGCTTTTTAAGAGAGAGGCTCAGCTGACATAAGTAAAGCTATTAAACGTTTTCTTTAAAATTTAAACATCAAACGTATTACGAAACAGAGCTGAAGTCTCCTTTGACCACCCCTCGACTCTAGCCTCCTACCTGCCCTCCAGTCCTGTTATTAATTTGGTGTGGACCCTTCCCGACCATCCTGCACACACAAGCATTTCAATACATTTGTATTCGCATATATGCTGCATCCATATTTGTATTCTGTACATATGATAAATACCATTGTGTTGGGGTCACACACATGGCTTCATACTGAGGGTTTCTACGATCTGCACCTTGCTTTCTCGTTTGACAACATGTTTTAGAGCTATTCCCCTGCCGTGCTTATAGAGCTACCTCATTCTCTTTACCTGCTTCATGGTTTTCCTTGGTATGAGTGCTCCACAGTTTGCTCAGCCATTTTTAAAACTGGTGGACCTTTAGACTGTTTTCAGTTTCCCTGTTTACTACTTGCTCTTAGAAACGACACTGGAATGCAAATTCTTGTCTATGGCTCTTCGTGCCCATGTGCAAGGATTTCTCTAGGGTAGACACTCAAAAGTGTAATAGCTGGGTCATAGGCTATGCACATTTTTTATTTTTATGTCCTTTTAAAATTTTAATAGATCCTGCCAAATTTCCCTCCAAAGTGGCAGTACAAATTTATAGTCTCTCAGCCGTGCATGAGAATTCCCCACTCTCACCAACTAAATTTTTTTTTTTCTAATCTGATGTGTAAGAAATGGCTTCTGGTTGCATTCCCTTGCAATCTTCTGGTGAGTAGTGCGTTCGGCTTCATTTTCCCCACCCTGTCTCAGCAGGGACTCGTTCTGGCCCCAGCAGCTCAGCGGGTTTAGGTCAAGGGCCTGCGTCATGTACAGGGAGGGTCCCTGGAAGGGGGACCAGCAGAGCGGGGCCCAGTGTCTTTGCTACAGTAACTCAGGGAAGTGAGTGAAGCTTCCTGGTTCAAAAAGTCGTGCGGAGATTAAGTGAGACAATGCACGGCAGAGCGTTAGCCCAAGGCCTGGCACGTCAAAGCTCGCCATCGGTGCCAGCTACCGCCACCAGCCTCGTTGCTGGTGTCATGCCTACCATCTCCACTTCTCCGATGACAGCTAGGCAGCTGCTGAGGTGGCTTCCGGCGATCCCGGCCCCCTGGCACTCACACCCTGTGCCATCCCCTCCCCTCGCGCGCAGGCTGGACCGCGTGGCTAGCTCCTGAGGAACAGAGTCCAGCAAAAACGATGGGACATCACCCCACGCTTCGGTCATAAGAGACTGTGCCTTCCCTCTTGCTGACCTCCTTCTCCTCCTCCCGCCTTCGCCACTGAACACGTCCATGAAGCGAGCGACCGTGTTGGAGAGGCCCACGTGGCAAACGACTGGGGCACCCTCAGGCCATCGGCCAGTGAGAAAGTGAAGCCGACAATCCATAGGGGACTGAAACCTGCCAGCAGCCATAGCGGGGAGCTTGGAAACAGATCCCCAGACAACCCTTCCAGTGACTGCAGCCCTGGATAACACCGTGACTGCAGTGCGTGAGAGGCCCTGAGCCAGAGGACCCAGCTAAGCTGTGCCCAGATTCCTGTCCCGCAGAAGCGTGAGATCACACATGTTGCGATCTCAAGACCCTAATTTTGGGGTAATGTGTAAACGGAGCAACAGATAACTAACACATGACAAAAGTTTCTTGAGGAAACAGGCTCCACGGCTACCTTTCTTGATCGGGAACAGGAAACTCAAAATCTCCCCTAAAAACATGGCAATAATATATGTTTGACTGAAAACAAACCTGTTGAATAAGTTCCTTAAGACAGGAAAATGCTGTGCCTTATTTCAAAGAAAAACGCTTCTGGATATTTTCAGAGCTGTTAGCCTGACTTGCCACCCATATTACAAAGAGGGGAGGTAATGCAGAGTGACAGAAGGAGCAAGCGCCTGGTAGTCAGATGGACCTGGCTTTCAAGCTCAACTGTGCTGCTCTCTCGCTGGGCCATCTCAGGCATGCCATTTCCCTCTGAGCCCCCGTTTCCTCAGCTAGCCAAAGAAACGGAAGAAAGAGAAAAACCCTCACTGACCTCGCGTGTCACACGTACTGTCAGGATGCAGACGTGTGACGTGTCCAACCACCCACACACAGTAGGCTCTCTTCTTCCAAGATGTTTTTGGCGTTATAATTTCTGCTCCTTCACAACCATAGAAACCCCTAAAAAAAAAAAATACACCATTGTAATGGCAAAAAGAAACACCAGCTCTGTCGAGCTTGTATGAAGAGACAGCACCAGAAATGGCCAGTATTGTAAGAATGTTATCAAAATTGCTGTACACAGCTGCCCTCTCTTCAGCCTTGAAAAGGAAAAATGAATGAATAAAGAAGAGGATCTGGAGTGTTACCTAGAAAGGTAAGAGTTGATCTTTTAACTTCTCAGCTAATCTTTTCAATCACCTCTTAAGTAATTAAGGGCTGAAAAGTCAGTCTGCTGGCTTTGGAGGGACCTAATCTGGGGCACTTTCTCTTCTTTTTTCCAAAAGAAATACTCTCTCTAAAACCACAAACCTGCACCTGTTTTCCTTGATTTAAGAACCCCCAAAATGATGTTTTTTTTCAATTAGTAGATGCTTTTCTTTCTAAACTTGACCCCGGGCCAAAGCTTTAGAGCTAAAATATTCATTTTCACTCACTCTTTCTTCCCTTTTGTTAAAATTTTCACTGTGAATACTCAAGCTTTTCCTTCGGGCAGAAGCATGAATCCTTTGAAATTGGAGCAAGAAAGCCCCAGGCCGATGCTGGCTACGGCCCAGACAGTGGAGTCTGAGGATGGCTTGGGGAAGACGGAGGTGATGGCTTCGGTTTCAGCTTGGACCAAAGTCCGCTTCTGTCCGCCCTCCTCCCCGTCCAGAGGACAGAGCCCTGTCTAGACAGTCGGGCCCCTCGCTTATTTCCGTTCCGGCCCAGCTCCTTCCTTCGCCTGCCCCTGAGTGACGAGGACTCGTTGGTAAAGACGTCAGGGCCCTTCCAAAATGGTCCTATAGCTCTCTGCCTCCAAGATGACCGGGCTGGGGGCAGGGTGAGGAGGAGGCACCTCTTGTGTTAGGAACTGTGAGCCCAGGAAAGGAGTGAGTGTGAGTCATTCCTGCCCTCGAGGCCCAGCTCTGAAAAGGAGTCAGGCAGGTGACTTAACAAAAAAGGAAGGTTTTAAGAATTGCAGTTGATATTTGGCTTTTGGGGGCTATTCTGCATCCAACAACACAATCAATCCAATTGCCCAAGACTGGCGTTCTTACCACAGAGGTGGAAGGGGCAGACATCCCTGCCACCAGCCTAAAGCAGAGCATGACCCTCTGGGTAGCAAATGAAACCACAGGATGATACCCTGTTACATCTGAATTTCAGGTAAACAACCACTTTTTCTACTAAAAAATTTTTTTGTTAAATCCAAGATGCAAACTTAACTGGGTATCCCTGTGTTTGACCCGGCAGGCCCCTGCCTGTGCGGAATTTGGCTCCGGGAGAGGTGACCCAAAGGCACAGCGTGAGGGATGGCTCACAGAGGCTTCTGTGGGGTCAAGAGACCAGAGGGGCTTGGCGAAGCCCAGAGCAGGTGGTGCCATTGCTAACAGCAGGGGTCCCACGGCGACGGTGCTGGCAGACTGTGCGGAAGGGACCACTGCTGGGCACGGTCCTCTCTGAGCCTCAGTTTCCTTCCTCCTGCTGAAGGCTCATCCTTCCCTCTTCCTCTTGGTTCTCAGAGCTTTCTGAGAATCATTCGAGAAATTCCTTTCCTGATAACACATTTTTAATTGCTGTTTTCCTAAATGTATCTCCTTTCTCAATTAAAAAAAAAAAACTGGAAGAAGATGTGCATGACCATCCCTGCTCTCAGTCTGTCTCCAAGGCCTTCACCACCCCAGGGCAGGGGCCAGAACACCCACCCCAACCCAAACCCCTCCGAAGGGCCAGGTTTGTCCCTCTGGTAGGCAGACACCCAGGAGACGGCTCTGCTTGCTCTTGACTTAGAGAACTGGGTCGTGCTGCAGAAATGCTTCTGGATGGCTCCACTGCCACTTCTCTGCTGTTCGTGGGTTCAGAAGGAAGAAGGCCATTTACGAGGCGGCTTTTAGTGCAATGGGGGCGCTGCTGGGGCGTTTTATCCGCCTCCGAAGGTCGCCGCCGGTGGGGACAGGGGCGGGTTCTGCTCTCTATCCTCCACTAGGAATGAGCCCCTCGGGTCCCCTTTCCGCTGAGAGAGGGTGGATCAAGCCACTTGCTAAAGAATTCAGCAGGCCAAAGAGCAGCAGGATACGGCACCCGCCAAAAGTTAGGGGCCTCGGTCCCTGCAAATTGTTCTGGAGGCCTCTCCAACAGCCGTCCAGGGCCTGCCCTTCACTCGCTGACTCTGTCCCTCCACCTGTCCAACCAGTTCTGCCCGACAACCCTGTTAGGAGTCTGAGGGACATAAGTTCAGATTCGGACCCTGGGCCAGCTGAGGTGCTCTTGCCTTCTTGCCCTGGACCGCAAGGCCAAAGAACGAACCTGTAGGATGCCGCCGAGGACAGCCTCGGCCAAGGCCAGACAACTGGGAATTGTGACAACACCAATAATCACTCCCATTATTTAGTCCTAACGTCCCGGGAATGGCAGCGAGGATTAACATGAAATAAAATGACCAAATTCCTTGCCCTCATGCAGTCTACATGCTCTGTCTCAGTCGATCCTCGCTCTCACCCCGTGAGGTAAGGACTATTGCTATGCCCATTTTACCTATTAGGAAAATTGAGCCTCAGAGAGGGTACGTGACTTGCCCAAGGTCACCCAGCTTGGTAAGTAAGTAAACGGAGATTCAAACCGAGACTCTAGAGCCCGTCCCTTAATTGCTACTTGGTTTCACTGAAGCTTCATGAGAAAACTATGAGATTGAGATTATTTAGCACCATTTTGCCAACATGAGGATAAAAGAAGCTGAGTCAGGGTCAGTCACTCACCCAAGTCAGCAGGTTAGTGAGGCTCAGTGAATGCTGGAACGTCGGAATTCATGAGGCCACGTTGTCCTCATCTTACTGCCAGCAGGACCACCTCCCAGCATCCCTGGGGTAGCCGAGGACTGGTATCTAATAGGCTCCTCAAAAACCTTCTTCCATCAAAAGAGACCCCGGCTTGACTCAGCTGCAATGAGAATAGCAGAATTTATGAAAAGCCATGAGAAAGTCAGGGCATTTAATTCAAGACTAAAGGAATTGGATGCTGACCCCTCCTCACCCACTTCTATTTTCTCCCCATTTTTGGGTGGCTGATGGGGACAGCCTTGGCCGTGCCCTGCCGGCTCAGCCCCACCACTTGAAGTCTCTGGAAGCCCAGCCCAGAGCTGTGCTTGTTTGGAACTCCTGCCTGAGCACCGCTGGAGCCAAGTCGCTATGCCTTCGAGGTCCACTGGGCATCCCAGCAGCCCCTGCCGATGGCGACATGCTACCTCCGCTCATTCTTCACGGCCCCACCCAAGCCTCTTCAGAATGACTTCTTCCCTTCCCAAAGCCTTTTAAGACCCACACTGCATTCTTGCCTTCACCGGCCATCACCCCAGCCTACTCTACGCAGTAGGAGTGCTGGTGGCCAAGGAGATTTCCCCAGCTCTGTTCTGCACGGCCTTGGTGATTTCGCCTACGTGGGCAGAGGCTGCCACTGACTTGCCTGGTTGTCTTCTGCATGTGCTACCTTTAGCAATTGGAATTGCACAGACAAGCACTATCCTTGAGAGCTGTAATTTAATTACAGGTAGACTATTTAGCAGTTTACTAACTGGTTCCCCTGTGTATTACTCAGGAATTTTAACTGTAACAGAAAAGCAACTCGACTAGTTTAAGGAAAAAGGGGGGGATGGGGCTTAGGTATTTTTAGCTCACGAAATTCAAGAGTGCAGGACAGTATCAGCTTCAGCTGCAGGCACAGCTGGACCCAGAAGCTCAAATAAGGTCAAGACTCAGTCTCTCACTCGACCTCTTTTTCCGTGTTGGCTTCTGTTATGGGCTGAATTGTGTCTCCCCCCAAATTCAGAGGTTAAAGTCCTAACCCCCAGTACCTCAGAATGTAACTGTGTTTTATGGTGGAGTCGTTTCATTGGTAGTTCAGGTAAAACGAGGTCATAGAGATGGGTCCTACCCTGATGACTGGTGTCCTTATAAGAGGAAATAAACAAACACGGACGCAGAGGGGAGACCATGTGCAGACGCCGAAGACGCTGGCCACCTGCAAGCCGCGGAGCGCGGCCTCAGAAGAAGCTCATCTACTGACACTTTGCTATCAGACTCCCAGCCTCCAGGCCTGCGAGGAAATTAGCTCCTGTCGTTTACGCCACCGGCCTCTCGGCCATCCTTACCGCGGCCCTCGCAGACTAAAACGCAGCTTCGCGGACAGGCAGATGCTTCTCGCTTCGTGACACGCGCGGCCCCTGCACTTCCAGGCGTGCAACCCAGCTCAGCAGCCGCGGCAGGAAGAGTCTCTTTCCCCCTAACGGGAATCCCAGAACTGAGTCTCATTGGCCTGACTCGGGTCCCACGTGCCCGCCTGAGCCAATCCCTGTGGCCAGGGGGATGAAAGAAGCTGATTGGCCAGACCTGAGTCATGTGCCCACCGCTCAAGTCCCGCTGGAGTCGACCAAATCACACGGCCTGAGAGCAAGGGTGGGTGGTGGTCCCTGGGGAAGATCCGGGCAAAGGGGAGAGAAGGTGAAACAGCAGGTTTCCACTCTGCCCAACTCTAAGCCACGCCCACCCACAATCCATCCTCCATTGAGCTGCCCGAGAGCTCTTCCTTCATTTGAAATCAGACCATCAGTGCCCCTCCTTGGGTGGTTTCATCATCTGGCCCTGCCTGCCGCTCCTTCATCCCCTCTCAGGACCCCTGTATCTCTGTAGCTCCTGGCATGTAGCAAGCACCCTCGATTTGGGGGGCCAAGTGCTGCTGCTTCCTCTACCTCAAAACTTCCCTATTCCTTCCTCAAGATCCGGATTTAAGAATCCCTTTTCTTGGTAATTCTTCTCCTTGGAAGCAGGACCTCCTCATTTCCAAAGCAGAGTTAGAGAGCCTGATGGTAAAAGGCAAGACAGACGACCTAGGTACAAATCTGTCTACTGGGTGACCTCGGGTGAGTTCCTCACATTTCTGAACCTCGCTCCTAGGACTGTTGACAGAAATAAACTACTTCGTACATGGACAGTACCTGGAACCTTGTCTGGTACACGGAGAATGCCTGATAAACATTAGCTATTAGGACCTCCTGTCATCTGCACACGCCCCTGTTGGGGACCCCTATGGAGCCTGGGCTCTACTCATGCCGGGGGGCTGAGGCTCAGTAGGCGTGCTGACGTATGTAGAATGTAGGAACGAGTGAGCAAGCGAGTGGATGCACACAGATGAAAAGCTTCAAACAAAAGATGGAACAACACCCTCCCTCCTTCCAAACCTCCACCTGTCCCTGGAAAGGGGCTCACCTCTGAGCCAACCCCACCCCCTTCTCCTCAGAGCTGTTTTCCTCCTTCTCCTCCCTCCTGCTACTTCATTCAGCTGAAATTCAAGTGCAAGCCACCAGAAAAACCCAAAGAACTGTTCATCAGCTAAATCACCCGATTACTAATCAGGTCCACCCATCCCCCGTTAACCACTATTTTCCCTGCGAAAAGTAAACACGCCTCCTCCTCACCGCCTGACAGCAGAGCCGTTAAACCCAGGAAGGGTGTGGCTCCACAGCAGCCCAGAAACAACTCAAAAGTGGAAAAATACGGTGGATTCAGTGATTCAGTGGTCGTTAAGATAGCCAAAATGTTTGGTCTCCGCTTCGATGGAACCGGTCCTTTCTCCTATTTTGTCTCTTCTAAGGTCAGAGGGGCGGAGCCTCAGACGATACCTGAACAGGTCTGATGCCTCTGTGTTCCTCCAGGTGAGTCTGGCAATCCCTTGAGTTTCTTCCTGATTTGCTCCCTTCCCGTGGGGCTGGGCCCGGAGGTGCCCAGAGGTTCTGACATAGGCAGGTGAGCCTGAACAGCGCCCCCTGGAGGAAGCCGAAGAGGTGCTAAAGACGGCAGGGAGCACAGCCCCTAGCACTGGGGCGACACATTTGGCTCTGGCTTCTGGCAGCCAGGGCAGAAAGAGAAACACATCGGGTTGCATAGTTTTCATTTTCCGACAACAGAAAGCATGTTCAAACCTCGGCAGAGACAACGTTTTTACTGGAACCGGGCTGCAGAAGGAATGTATTGGGGCACTGTGGGGATAAAGGACCCTGGGTGACAGGGTGGGTGATCCTGGCCACTGCTGTTTCATTTGCCCCCACATTGGTTCCTTCACTCTCAGAACAAACAGCTACTGAGCCTGCCTGCGGGGGTCCAGGGCCGCAAAGAGGGCACGACACGGTCCCTGCTGCCCGAGGCTTCCGGTCCTCTCCCTCCTCCTCCAGCACTGCGGATACTACCCACTCCTCAGGGGACACCTCCATCCACCCGTCAGATGAGCATGACAGCCGTGTGACTCCGAGGGCTGGACCGAACTCCTTCCCTCACTTCTGGAATGTCATCATTTGGAGGGGAGATGGGGCTAGGTACTCCTCACCCCCAACAACCAGCCTCCTGCTTGTCTTTGCTAAAAGAACCCCCATATTGGTAGGGTGTGCCCAGCCCTAGGAGACACATGATCTATCTAAGAAAGTTAGGGTGCCCCCATTCCCCCTTTTTAAATTAGATACTCACTTTCTCATCCCGTGTAGCTAAGGCTGATTGAGTGACCAATTTCTGGTCAAAGAAATGTCTGCTAAGGCCTCAGGAAAAGTGTTTTCCTCCCCCAATAAATGGAAAGCTCCTACCTTCTGCCTTAAACATCATGAAAACATGATGCTCTGGGCTCCGACAGCCATCTTAAGACTATGAAGTGATAAGGCTGGATTCTTAAAAGAAGTATAGGGAGGATAGCAGAATAAAGAGAGAGAGTCTCTGATGTTAACTTTGACCCATTGAACCAAATTGGGACCAACAACCTGCCTGTAGATATCTAGTATGAGATTCTTTAGTTCTTACATAAGAAGATTCAGTCCTTAACTCTATCCTAAACTGAAGCCTAAACCTATACTTGGCCTCCAACCTAACCCTAACCCTAAAACTAAACCTAAACTCAATCCATGCCGACCCAAACACTAATCCAACTCTCAACCCTAACCATAAACAGAATCCTAACCCTACTCTAAACTTAAACTCACCCCAAATCCTAACCCTAACCCTAACTTACCTTAACTTTATCCTAACCATAATCTAACCATAACCCTTACCCTAAACTCAACCATAAACCTACTCCTAACACTAACCCCAAGCCTAACCCTATACCTAACCTTGACGCTAACCCTAATCATAAACTCAAACCAACACTAAACTTAAACTCGACCTTATCCCTACCACTAACCATAACCATAACCCTAATCCTAACCTCAAATCTAACCCTAACACTAATCCTAAGATTAACTCTGTAAAAAAGGAAAAGGAAAAAAAGGACATTCAGTCCTGAGAGCTTCTTGTCAAGGTGGCAGAGAAGGAAAACCCTGTGCTTGTCTCCTCCCACCACCACAGAACAGCCATCACTGAGAATCGCCTAAAGTCTAGCTGAACAGAAATCCTATAACTAAGGACATAGAGAAGAAGCCACATTCAGACTGGTAGGAGGAGGAGGAGACGTGAAATAGGCTGGTCCAACACCCACGTGTGGTGGTTAAAAATCAGAGGGTTATCTCAGCTGCGGAGGTGCCCCCTGAGGAGCGAGGGTCCCAGCCACATACCAGGGTCCCCAGCCCAGGGTTCCAGTGCCAGGAAGAGAAGTCCCTACAACTTCTGACTGTGAAAACCAGCGGAAATTGTGGCTCAGTGAGACAGAGGGCGTGCCTCTTAAAGGACCTGCACACAGACTTACTCATGGTGGACTCGCTCTGAGCTCCAGTGCTGGGCCAAGAGTTCGAAAGGCACCAGGGACACACAGGGAGGAAATGAATCGTCTGGCTTCCAGGCAAGGGTTGGAGGGGCAGCTTTCTCCCAGACAGAAGAGCTGGCAGAAGCCATTGTTCCTTTGTTGAGCCCTCCCCCAACCAAGCCTGTACACGCAGGTGGGCACCATATCTGAGTCCCATCGGCCTGGCTAACACCATTCTCCCTGCCCTGGTGATCCCCTGAGACCCCGTGCCACCCAACTTTGAGGCTCACCCAGCCACTCCCAGTGGCTTTTCCATACAAATGGCCTGTCTTGGCTCCTGTTGCAGACTTTCCTAAAGTTCTCAAAGGTTCACAAACCCCAAACTAGCAGCATCTGGCCTCAATGTGCCCAGTACCTCTTGCTAAGCAGCTCCAAGCTTAGCCCTAGTGGCAGCTGGCCTTAGTTTTCAGCTTAGCCTCTCCTGGGCATCTTTGAGCCCAGCACAAGTGGCAACCATCTTCAAGATCACTGTGTAGCTCAAACCAAGTGGCCCTAGGGATGGCACAGGCAGTGGCCTGCACCAGATTCCCTCCTAAAGAGGCCCCAGAACCAACACACCCAGCGGCCAGCTTCAGACCACACCAGAGCACCACCCAACCAGCTCCAGAAATGACACACCCAAAGGCATGACTAGGCAGGCACCAGAGCCCCACTCAAGCAAATTCTGCTCTGTGGGGTCAGCCACTGAACAAAGCTCTTCCACCATAGTCACGGCCAGTCTTCAGAACCAATCAGCCTAAGGGTCAATCTCTCCCACTGATGTGCCAACAATAGTAAGGCTCAGCTACAAGCGGAGGGCACGTACAACCCACACCAGAGAGACACCTGAAGCACCTGGCTCAGGAGAACCAGGGAGATGGCACCACTGGATCCCACAGGACATCCACTACATGAGGCCACTCTATTAAGACTGGGAGACACTGCGGCTCTACCTAATACATAAAACAAACACAGGGAGGCGGCCAAACTGAGGAGTCAAGAGAAACTTGTCTCAAATGAAAGAACAGGAAAAAAAAAAAAAACTCCAGGAAAAAAACACTCTACAAAATGGAGACAATCTACCAGAGGCAGTGTTCCAAAACTGGTTACAGGGATGCTCAGCTATCTTGGCGAGACCTTCCACAAAGAGGTAGGAAATATAAAAATGGAGGTAGAAAACATAAAAAAGAACCAGTCAGAAATGAAAAGTGCAATCGCTGAAAGGGAGAATACATTAGACGGAATCAGCATCAAGTTCGACGAAGCAGAGGATTGGATCAGCGATGTGGGAAACAGGGTAGGAGAAAAGAAAAAAATAATTTAAATAAATGATGTTCGTTGAAGAGAACTCTGGGACAACATCAAGCATTCCAACATTCGCATCATGGGGTACCAGAAGGAGGAGAGAGAGAGAGGGGGCGAGCAAGGGATTGAAAACCCATTTGAAGAAATAATGACTGAAAACTTCCCTGACCAGCAAAGGAAATAGACATACAACAACAGAGAGTCCCAAAGAGGCCCACACCCATAATTAAAATGCCAAATGTCAAGGACGGAAGAGAAAATCTTAAAAATGGCAAGAAAAGAAGTTAGTTACCAGCAAGGGAGCTCCCGTAAGACTATCAGCTCATTTCTCAACAGAAACTTTGCAGGTCCAGAAGGGACTGCAGGAAATATTCAAAGTAATGAAAAGCAAAGACCTACAACCAAGATTACTCTACCCAGCAAAGCTATCATTTAGAATGGAAGGATGAGAAAGAGCTACCCAGGGTGGAAAAAGCTAAAGGAGTCCATCCTCATCAAGCCAGTATTACAAGAAATGTTAAAGGGACTTCTTTGAGAAGAAAAAAAAAGATAAAAAAAATATAAATAAAATGACAATAACTACATATCTGTCAACAATTATTTTAAATATAAATGGATTAAGTGCTCCATTCATAAGATAGGGTAGCTGAATAAATAAGAAAACCAACCCTTATATATACTGCCTACAAGACACTTATGATCAAAAGACACGCACAGATATTTTATGAAAATGGAAATAAACAAACAAAAAAGCTGGATAGCAATACTTATACCAGACAAATAGACTTTAAAACAAAGCTATAATAAAATCCAGTAATTCCACTTCTGGGTATTTAGCTAAAGAAACCCAAAACACAAATTCAAAAAGACATCTGCATCCATATGTTCACTGCAGCGTTATTTACAATAGCTAAGATAGGAAGCAACTTAAGTGCCCCTCAATAGATGATGGATAAGGATGTGGCACCCATATACAATGGAATATTACTCAGCCATAAAAAAGCATGAAATCTTGCCATCTGCAACATGGATGAAACTAAATGGTATTATGCTGAGTGAAATAAGTCAGGCAGAGAAAGACAAATACGATTTGATTTCACTTATATGTGGCATCTAAAAAACAAAATGAAATAAAATAAACAACAAACAACAACAAACAGACAAACTCATAGATACAGAAAACAAATTGATGGTTGCCATCAAATGGATGGTTGGGGGCTGGGTGAAAAGGAGGGAAGGATTTAAGAAATACGGACTTCCAGTTATAAAATAAGTTGAGGGGATGTAAGGTACAGCCTGGGGAATGTAGTAGGTAATAGTGTAACAACTCTGCGTGGTGTCAGACGGGTACTAGATTTATCGGCGCAATCACTCTGTAAGTTATAGAAATGTCTAATCGCTATGTGGTGCTCCTGAAGCTAATATAACATCTTGTGCGTTGACTGTAATTGAAAAATTAAAAATGATATTTAAAGAAAGCAAAAAGAAAGAACATTCAGTTCTGGCGAGCACGCAAGGGGTTGTGAAAAGAGAGCGTGCTTCGCAGTAACATAAGTCTGGCTTTCGTGCTGGGCTCGGACATTTCTTTGTTAAGCATTCTTCGACAGTCGTTTGTACCTCTCGTAAGGCCGTTTCCTCACTGGGTTGTTGTTACGACAACAGGGGACACCAGAGGTGAACGGGCTGGAGCCACGTTCTCTCTGCCCGCCTGCCTGCCATCTTGTCCACCGTACTTTCCCCAGATCTAGAGACAGGCCTGGTACATGAGAGGCACCTGACAAAGTCCTGTTGAGCAAAGAGAATAAATTCCTGGCCTTCCCCGCTGTCAACGGAGGCTTCAGTGCTGTGTTGGTTTTCTAGGGCTGCCATAATAAACCACCACAGACGAGGTGGCTTAAACGACAGAAGTTTTTCCCACAGATCGGGAGGCTGGTATTCCAAGGTCAAGGTCACAGATCTGGAGGCTGGTATTCCAAGGTCAAGGTCTTATTAGGTTTGGTTTCTTCCGAAGCCCTTTTCTTTGAATCACAGATGGCCTCTGTCTTCACCGGGTCTTCCCTCTCTATGTTCACATCCCTGGTGCCTTTCTCGGTGTCCGAACTCCTTTTCTTGTAAAAACACCAGTCATATTTGACTAGGGCCCACCTCAACAACCCCATTTTAACGTAACTGCCTCCTTAAAGGCCCTATCTGCGAATACAGTCCCATTCTTAGGTCCTGGGGGTTAGGGCTGCAACACATGAATGGGGAACACAGTTCACCCGTAACAATCGATTATGCCAAACTTGTTCCCATTGGATAATTCCGATGTTTTTGCTACACCCTGCATGTCCCTTGGTCACTTGGGCTGCACTGAAATGTTTAATGAAGATTATTTCGATAAATGTCATAGCATTCGTTGGACAAACACTGGGCAGCCCTTTTCTGCTTTTTCCAAAGCGCTTTCCATACCCTTGATCCTGCTGCCACCTAGGTGGTGTTCTCATTTTGAACATGAAAAAATGAAAGCTTAGGGAGGTCAACTTACTTTCCCAAGGTCATTTGCTAATAGTTGAATTGAAGGACAAGAGGCCTGAGGATGAGCCCTGGCCTCTCCACCTGCCCGTGTGTGCGGTGTGCCGGGCGGTGGGGGCGGGGGCCGCAGGGCGGCAGGGCGGATGATGGCCGGGACCCTGGCTTCTTCTCCGAGGAAGTTCTTCTCTGTGACAACCCCTGCCGTCTCCCACCCCTCCCCACCTGTCATGTCCTGCTCCAATCACATGCCACTTCCCAACACACAGTGCCCTCTCCTGATGGGCTGTGCCTCTACCAAGAAGGTCTTCCCCACATCCGCTCAGTCTTCCTACCCGCTCCCCTCCCCCGGCCCCAGAAAGGCCTCCACTGCCTCTCTCTGTCCTCTCCATGCACAGCCCTGAACTGGAGTTAACACCGTCCAGCGCCTGAGGCCTCCCCCTTGGGCCAGAAGCGTTCCCGTTGCTTCTGTAGCCTCAACACCAGGCAGCGCGGGCCTGGCCGGAGCCTCGCTGCCTGATGCACAAGGCTCTTAACTGACGTGAAGCCGTGGAGGGAGGTGGCAGCCTGTTCCCACGTGGAGGGACTGTTTTGGAAGAATACTTCTTAGAGTTTGGGGGGAGGGAGAGTTAAGCAAGGGGGTTTGGGCTGAGGCTGTGGGGGGACCATGAGGGATGAAGAAGGGCTGCAGTGGCCACGGGCTCCAGGAGAGAGGGGATTCAGCTTGTGCACAAACCTTTCCCACTCTAGGAAAACAGGAAGCGAGCTTTATGTCCTGTCTTTGAGCCGAAAGGAGAGAGTGTCCACACCTGAGTCTCCCACATGGGACTTCCGTGTCCAAGGAAGGGGGAAAATCTTATTTTCCTGCCAAGGAGAGGGCCGAGCTGCCTTTTGGTAGAGAAATAATGACATCCAGTGGACATCCATGTCATCCTCAGACGCAAGCAATGGCTTCCCCAGCCAGGAGGCCTTTTGGGGCTGGGACAGCAAGGGGCAGTGAAGCAAGCACTGTAAAGCTGAACTCTCATCCTGACTCTGCCTCCCAGCTGTGTGACTCTGGACGAGTCGTGTCCCCTCCTTGACCTCTGTTTCCTCCATGGAAACAGAGGGGCCCCCAAAAGCACTTTTTTGTGAACTGTTAAGCAGACGAGCGTTCACCTACTATCAGAACTTGGGGTTCTTGCTAACAGTTGGTTTGAGGCAGAGCCACGAACCAGAAGGGCAAGTGTTTGAATCAGACGGCGCCGGGTTCAAACGCCGAACTCGTGACCGAATGAAGTCAGGAACCCTCTTCCTTAAGTTCTGCAAAACGGGATCGCGGCTGCACCAACCCCACGGGCTGGTGCCAGTGTGAGACCCCGCTGTGGTGCACAGGCGATAGCATTCCTGGATTGTGGGAAGGCGGGTGTGTCTGCATCCCGGGGGCACAGGGAGGGGAACGCTGTCTGTCAGCACCTGAGGGAAGTGGAGGAGAGAGGTTCAAGTCCCCGCAGTGCCTGGGCGGGCTCCGGCTGAGTCTAGCCACTTCCAGGGGTGTGGCTGACATGTCACAGGGCTCCCGGGCCAGCACCAGCCAGAGGTCAAGGACATTGCTTGTTAGAACAGTCACAGGACCAGAGAGAAGTGGATAGAAGCTGGGGGAGAGGTGGACCCCCCAGCCCACCATCACCGCACTGAGAGGGAGGGAGGAGCCGGGGAGGGAAGGACAGTCCAGCCGGACATGACTGAATTGCTAACCCCATCAGCAGAGCCGGAATCCCCGGCCTGGAGCGCGGCAGGCCGGAAAACTGGCGAGATGCAGTGATCTGCCAGGCGGCGCATGGTGGAGCTCGGAAACCAGGGTTGTCCATCTGTGTTCTAGAAACAACGCTGCCTTTCTGCACACCTACGTTTGTGTCTGAGAAATGAATACTCTTGATAGAGGCAAAGCCTGTGGACCTCGCAGGCCCTGACGAGAGGCTGCGGGCCTCTCTGTCTCCTTCTCTCCATGAGGTTAGCTCCTGGTCATGTAGAATCCTGTTTCCCGGGGCTGCCGGTGACAGCGGACACACTCGTCCCATTCATCCATTTCCTGGAGGAAAGGAGGCGAATGTGTGTTCCTGACCCCCGGGAGTGTCGCCCGAGCCTGGGCAGGGGGCCCTCTAATGGCCCTGTGACCTGCAAGCGAAGCATCACCCTACCACCCCCCACTCCGGCCACCCCACAAACAAGGAAGCCGGAGCCCTGCCCCAGCGCGCGGTGTTCCCCAAGTCGCACAGGTACGAAGCTGATGGGCTGAACTCTGAACCGGGCCCCTGGCCACTGCCTGCCAATACGCACTCCCGCCAGGCCTTCGTGGTGAGAGAGCAGCCGCCACCCGCCACCCGCTCGTTCGGCAAGGATTCTCCCCCACGCTCTGCTTTCCTGCTGCGTTATCACGTTTACTCCTCACGACATTCCTGTGAGCTACTCCTCTCTCTCCCCGCCTCCCCTCCCATTTTGCAGACAGGGAAACCGAGGCCGAAGGTTACCGATGACGCACTGCGGGTCACTCCGCCGCTGACTCGGTCTGCAGATGCCGCTCTGATCCCAGGTGAGGCAGTCGGCTGTCGCAGGAGCCGGGCAACACCCTGGCAGGTTAGGGTCTGCGCCCCGGAATTTCCAGGCCTTCCCTGTGCCTTTCGGTTGCTACCACCACCATCACGAAATCGAGCATGTCCTCCCTGCTGTCAACGGTAGAAAATCTCTCTCTCCTCATCCCTTCTTTATCACCTCGGTGACACTGGACACTGCCCCCACCCCTCTGAGCCTTCGTGCCCTCACGCACCGAGTGGGGCCTGCGAGTCCCGTCTCCAAAACTGCCGTGGGCTGTGGTTTTTGTCCCAACCTCCCCTCCTCCATCGGCACACCTGTGCGGTGCCCCCTCCCCCTCCCCCACCCTGGATCCCAGCACCAGCTCCTGGCTCTCACCATGGGCCCCTGCAACGGGCCAGAACATCTGCCCGAGAACGCCCCAGCGCTGCCCTGAGCCCGGCTCCTGCCAGCAGAGAGTTTAAACAAACAGGACTGGGCAGAAACGAAACGGTCTGACGGTTGTAAAGGGTTGCGCCTCATGCTCCCGGGCTCAGGTTTCATGATAATCCTAGTGATGGTTCTCCTGAGGAGGATTAGGAAGAAAATGGTAGGGGAGGAAAAAAAAAAAATGGCCGTGGACCCAAAGCAAGCGCTGCCAAGAAAGTGGCCCCGATGGTCAATAAATCGGGAGCTGGGGGGTGGAGGGCGGTGACGGGGGCGCTGGAGGAGAGGAAAAGTGGGGTGCCTTCCAAGGCTTCTTAGTGCTCGACTCAGACCTTCACCGGCGAGAGCCCTTTCCACGAAGTCTGATGAGAAAGACCACCAGCAGCCCCGAGCCACTGTGGTCAGAAGCTGGGAGGGCGCCTTACGGGGAGGGGGGTCAGCAAGCTCCAGTGCCCACCCCCCACGGCCGTGCTGGGAAAGCGTGAGGCACGTCAAGCACACACGTGACGAGCCGTGACCGACGACGCTCGGCCTTGGTGCCGGGAAGGCCACGGGGAGCGATGGGGACTGTGCAGCCGGCGACGGCCGGGACCGAGGGGCCGGCTCCTGCCAAGCTACGCCGGGGGGGACGGCAGGCCCCGTGCTGCCCATCTGGAGACTTTCTTTTTTTTTTCGAGAGACGTAGGAAAAGAACGGATCTTGTTTTTTCATGTGCAGGTCCCAATTTTTAAACATTGGCAACGAATTCAAATGGTTTTGGACGGACTGTGTGGGCCAAACAAAAATACCTCCGTGAGCCAGATTTGACTCACCGGCCACAGGTTTGCAATCGCTGACATTTGGAGTCATGGTAAAGGCAATGGGTTCCGCCTGGATTCAAACCCCAGTTCTCCCGTCTGCCGGCCGAGCCACTTGCTTCTCCAAGTCTCAGTGGCTTCATCTATAAAATGGGTAAAATAGTAGCATCCACTTGGATGATAGTTGAGAGAAAATTATATAAAATTATGTCACGCAAATTCCTTGGGATGGTGCCCAGCACTTATCAAGCCCTCTAGAAATGTCAGCTCTTATTAATTATAATGCACCCCTGGGGGTGGAGACAGAACAGCAGCAGGGGACAAAGGAAATAGGCCAAGCCTGAGAGTGCCCTTCAAGCAGTCCCTGTCTGGCTGTGTCAGGAATGGCCCTTAGGGGATTCTTGTCACTAACTGGTATCAAATTGACAAGAGCATTTTCAACAGACCTGAAGGGTGGTGGCCCTCCACTATCCCTCCACCTCCTTCCAGAATATCACCAAAGGGACCTTCTAAAACGTCTAGATTGTTACAGAGCGGAAAGTGGCCAAGGAGTCCACGGCCACGCCACCCCGAACATGCTCCATCCCGGCTGATCTCGGAAGCTAAGCAGGGTCGGGCCTGGTTAGTGCTTGGATGGGAGACCACCGAGGAAGACCAGGTGCTGCAGGTGTTAAAACAAACAAACAAACAAAAAGTGGTTAGGGAGGGTGCCCTGCAGAAGGCAGAGTGGTGCCCCAGGCAGGTGGCCCGGCTTCTGCCCAGCTGCGTCACTTTGGCTGTATCACTTCTTCTCCCTCTGAGACGCCACCTACCCACCTGTCAAATGGATGACGAGAGCTACCTCTCAGGATCCCGGTGTGAATAGGAATAATGCAGTTTAGGGCCCGGTCACAGAGCTCATGTTCAACAAATGGGGGCTGCCACTGGTGGTTATTATTATTATATAGTTTTTATCATTGATAGGGCAAGAGAGGTGTTTGCCTGCCCAGCCTCCACTGACTCTCCTCAAGTAACCTACGAGGAGGCCACAGCGACAAGTCCCACCTAGTGGCTTCAACTAATTGAGCTGAGCGGGACCTAGCCCTATGAGATTTGAATAGGAAAGTACGGAGTGAATCGGCAAGCTGGTGGCCGGAAGGAAAACATGCAGCAGAAAGAGAAGGTGACATTGGAGCAAGAGAGTGAAGGTCGACGAACTCCTGCGATGACGAGATCGGGCAGCAAAGCCCCGCCCAGCGCCTCGCCTGGGACCACTCACCGGCAGAGCCAGCGCTCAGGCCCAGGCTGGGGACCTGGCTCCAAAGCAGGGAGCCGGGATTCTGCTGCTCCAGCCTCAGTCTGGCCTCGCCCAGGGACAGGCATCGTTCTAGAGCCTGCCAAAGTCAGGAGAGCTGCGACCCTGCTCGTGACAGTCAGTGTTCAGATGCTGGCTGCAATGGGCCCGGCCTCGAGCAGGAAGACCCCTCACCTCCAAAGGCAGCATTGGAGGCTAAGACTATGTGGACTTCACAGTTTCACTTCATCGCAAGGGACACTCTGCACTCATGATGCATTTACAGCTAAAGTCACCTCCAGGGGGTTGACATGGCTGTCCCCGAAGTCGCACGGAAGGCATTGCAAAAACAACATACAAACCCTTGTTCCTGGAATAATAATGACATAGTGCTCTTGATTTGAGGGTTGGGTGGCCTTTTGCTGGGGGGAGGGGGAGGAAGAAGGGGGAAAGAGGTGTTCAGGTTTATGTACTTGTCTTGAAAATGAAATGATGCTAACCAAGACTCAGGGGAAAGGGGCCCAGGTCAGCCTCGCTTGCCTGAATTCTGCTCTGCAGCCAACAGGGAGCAGCAGAACCACATCGCACGCCCTTGAATTTCACCCTGTGCTCTAGGACCCAAGCGTCAGCGATCAACGTCTTGGGCAGAGCGTGTGAGCACCAGTTTGTACGGCCGCCAACGGGGAGACACAGGCAGCGGGGCCAGACCTCCTCTGCAGGGAACCGTGTGTATGTCAGACCACCGAGCAAGACTTGGGTCCAGTCCCCCACACTCCCTGAGCCCCAACTCCGTGCTACACACTGTCCTCGGTGCACTTACTTATATGATCACACTCGCTCTCCCATAACAAACAAGTCTCTTGACACATATTAAAGTTATAGAATAAGGTTGCATATTAAGCCAGAATGAAGCGAGCCTTGCAGGCAATTTCAAATTCAGAGCTTACCATTTTCTCGTCATTTTTTTCCCTTCTCACGGTTATTTACGAGTAGAATCATTTGAATGACCGAGTGTCTACATTTAGATTCTTCTCTTGTCTCCCCTTGACCGGTTTGGTGGTTCGCACAACTCTAAATGGGTGTAGGAATTCCAGGGCTGGGACACACAGCACACACCGTGTGTACTGCATTGAATTCACACTTTAAGGGTTTTCACGAGTCTTTTTGACTCTGGTCTTTTGCCTGAAGTGCTCATCTCAAAATCCCAGGGCCAAAAAGGAGAGACCCTATTATACACTGACAGTTCTGGAATCCATGGATTGGTGTATTCAACACACATTCATCAGGACCTGTGAGCAGGGCTGGGGACACAGAGGGGCCAAGCGTGGGTCCTGGGGTGAAGGAAGACAAAAGCCCCCTGGGAACCCAAGCTGGGCTGGCTTCATCTCATCTAACGCTCAGAGCAGGCCTGGGAGGAAGGAAGGATGGAAATAAGTGCTTGTGCACGGTCACCCGACCCATGAAGAGCAGAGATGAGATGCGAATCCAAACCCTCTGATCCCCAAGGCGGACCCCTTTCCCCACTCCACCTTTGGGGTCCTCAACTGTGCACATGAAGGGGTACAGCACGGAGGAGAAAGCGATGAGGCACAGGAGGAGTTCAGGCATGGAGGATTTAGTTCCTGCTCAGCGGACCGGGGAGGAGGCGACGTTTGAGCTGACCCTTGAAAAACATGCGAGATTAGTCATTTCTCACGAGGAGAAGGCGTGCCTACTGGCAGGTGCAGTGGACGCTGGGTTTTGTCACCCTAGTCTCCATTCCCTTTTCTTTATGGACCTCGGCACCCTGATCTTCCTTGGGGGATCCGCCTCTCTTTCCTTTTCCATCCATGTGGACTACAAACCCTGGCTTCCGAACAGCCATGTGACCCAGGCCTGGGTGGACCTCTGGCCACCGTGATGGGCTCGAGGGTAGGCCCATGACCCAATCCGAGCCAAGGAGACTTAATTCCAGGGCCCCTTGGGCCTCCCAGGGAGAGAGATTTTGCTTTACCAGAGATACTCAGAGGACAGAATGTGTTCCTGGGGTTACTAGATGCCATCTGGCCATCATGTGGGAAAAGAGCCTAGCTTCAAATGACACCATGAGAGAGGAGAGTGTGACAGGATGGTGGAGTGAGACCCAAGGGCTGATGACACAGTCTGAGGGTCCCAGATCCAACCATGCCTAAAGCCAGGCCATGAGTGGGCTTATATGTGATATGAGCCAATAACTGTCCTTCTTGGTGTAAGCCACTTTGGATGGGGCTTCAATCCTTTCATCAATAGAGGGAGTGGAGTAGAAGACGAGAAATACTAGTCTGAGAAGAGGCAGTGCTGACATTGGACCTTGACCTTACTATTCCGCTGGGGACACGGTTTTTGATCTCTTACTGAAAACAATTTACAGACTGGCTGTTACGAAAGCAGGATAAGACTCTCAAGAGCTGTAGCGAATCTGCCGTAGCTGAAATTTGGATGAGGAAACTGGGGTTCAAAGAGCTGAAGCACTTAGCCCAAAGCCACGCAGGGAGCTAGCGGGCCCTTAGAGAGTGGGATGCTGAGGGGTCAGTCATGATAGGTTGGTTTGGGAATGGGCAGAGGGGGAGGACCCAGCTATTGGGCGGGGAGAAGGAAGCAGTGGGGAAAGCACCTGGCAAGTGGCTCTGGGCTGGCCAGGCCTTGTGGAATGCCGGCTTCAGAGTCAGGCAAAGCTGGGTTCGGATCCTTGCTCTGCCGTTATACTAGCGGAGTGACCTTGAAAGCCACTTCCGCTTCTATACCTCCATACCACTGATTATAAAATGGGGTCTAGTCCTTCATTCAACTATGGTTCCTTGAGCTCTGTGGTCACCACACCCCAAAATGGCCAAACAAGGTCCGCATCTTCAGAGAGTTTACGTTTCTGGTGAGGGAGGTTAGAAAGTATACAGTTTGTTTATCATCTCCCCTCCCACGTCACACCACAGGCTTCGTGGGAGCACGGATATTTGTTTTGTCACTGCCTAGCTCAGTGCCTGGCACATAGTAGGCTTGCAATGAACATGAAGACAAGCAAGCAAAGTAACAAAATGGTAAGTACCACAGAGTGCCGAAAATACAAAATGTGACAGAGAGTGACAGAGGGTAATTTGAACAACCTGCTCAGGAAAGGCTTCTTGGAGAAGAGGGTATTGGAGCTGAGACCTGGGTGATGATGAAGCGGCCGTGCAAGTGGCCGGGGGAAACTGCATGCTGGGCAGCGGGAACAGCATATGCGAAGGCCCCGAGGCAGAAAGAAAGAAAGAGTGAGAAGAAAGCCAGGTGGCTGGCACGGACGTGACAGAGGGAAGCGTGACGCGGAATGGCGCTGGGGAGGACGGCAGGGGCTGAGTCAGTGCCCACGCCGACGAGGAGTTCGGACGCGATTCTAACTCGGCACTGCGGGCAGCCACGGCGGGGTGCTGTGCCGCGTAGGGACGGGGTCCGACTTGGGTGTTCAAGAGATGGCTGTGCCCCCTGTGTGGTCGATGGTGTCGGCAGGAGAGACAATAACGTGGGTCACGCATCGCGTCTGGCACACAAAAGGTGCTCGCTCAGTGGACAAGAAGCATCTGCCACACTACCCCAGTGCCACGCCAACCCACCAGCCAGGAAGTGCGCTGCTCTTTACCTTCTGGGGACAGGCTCCCTCCTCTAGCTCCCCTCTGAGGACGAAGCGCTGGGGGAGCACCCTCTCCCTGTGACTGCAGGAACCGTCCAGGGGCAGAGGTGGGGGGGGGCGGGCGGGGGCGCCTTCTGTTAGATCTTGAGTTGCTCCCAACATACTTTTCAAACATTCGTTTGCTTTTGCCCAGTCTCCTCCGTAAGAGACATGCTTTCGGATGTGTTTTGAAAAATATTCCATATGCTAATGGAATGTCACCATCTGCCAAAGAAGGCAGAGCTGTTTTTAAAGGAAAAACTATTACAAGAACTGAGGTATTCACAGAGGGGCACTAAAGAGCCCAAACGTCGCTGACCTGAGGCTGACCTGGGCCGCCTCCCCTTACCAACATGAAAAGGGAGTGCGAAAATCTGAGGCCAATTACCTTCTCCCTCTCTCTCCTCCCCTCCCCTCTTTCTCCTCCTTCTTGGAGACATGATGAAATTTCCTGAAACAAAAACTCGCAGCCCGTTCTATAAAATGCTTTCGCCTTTGGTGGAAAAAGCCCCGATGGTCCCTTTTATCTCCTCATTCCTGAGGCGCAGACCTGGCCGCGGTCTGTTTGTGCAGATGGGCCGCGGGGCGCGCGCCCAAGGCCCGGGGCGCGGGCGGGGGCGGGGGCCTGCGGCGGGGGAGCGGCGAGGGGAGCCCGGCGCGGGCTCGGAAGGCGGAAGGCGGACGTGGAGCCGGGCGCGGCGTCCCGCGGCCCGATGAGTGGACAGGCATTGTTCCCCCAGGGCGCCCGGGCAGCTGGGCGGCGAGTGTTTGGAGAAAGGGCGGTTTTCCAAGGCCTGGGCGTGTCCGCCGCCCGCGCCCCGCCAAGCCTGCGGGTTATCGCGCCCCTACCTTTCCGGCTGCCCCTCCTCCGCCCCCGGCGCTGGCTGTCCTCCTGTGCCCTCTTCCTAAAGGCGGAGGGCATCCGACCCGGCGTCAGGCCCAAGCCGGCGCCACCGGAGGCCCCATCCCGCACCTGCCACGGCCTAATCCAAAACGCCACCTCCCGCCACTTTGGTCCCACCTCAAGGCCTTTGCTCCTGCATCCCCTGGGACCGGCCCGTCGCTGAGGCCTTGGGCACATGCCATTCCCCCTCCCTGCCCCCACCCCGTCATCCCTTCAGGGCACCTGTCACCGCCTAAATTGACCTTGCGAAGTCGTGTGTGTTGGGGCACACGCTGTGTGTGTTGTATTTCTTCAGGAAAGCAGGCTTCCTGAAGGCAGGGACGTGTCCGTTCCATGACGGCCCAGGGCGGAGGAGACACACGCCGAACAGCCCTCCTACCGCTCAGCGAGCCCCAGGGCTCCCACCTCCCACCTCCTCAACGGCCCTCAAAACTGTCCCCTCTCACGCCTCTCTGTTCTGCCGTATCCAGACCTCACCACTGCTCTCCTGAATGTCCACACTAGCTTTCCAACGGGTCACTCTCAGCTTGAAGCCCGCCCGCGGCTGCGGCCCACCCTGTCCGGCCCCTGCCCACCCTGTCCAGCCCTTGCACTCCGCCATCTTGGCGCATCGCCAAAGGCCCGCCGTGCGCATTTACCAATGACGGAAGAACGTGTGCCAGGGCCACCGCTGGCAGAGGACTGCCCCGCACAGCCCTGGCTCCCCAGGGACACCGCTGGCCGGGCCCACGGGGCATGGGAAAGGGCACCACCCCCGGCCCCCACTCCACACACGCTGAGGACATAGATCTCCCTCGTACTTTGGGGCCACCACACTTTCGCTGAGCATGGTGGCATGCTGAGGTCTCATCCTCTTCCCAGACATACCCCTCGGGATAGGATAGACTGACTGCTTTGAAAGCTGGATGATTCTTAGTAAAAAATTAACAAAGATGACAATATAAATACCTTTAACCTGGTCCATCTCCCTCCATCCCACCCAACGGTGCAGGCCTGGTTACCCACTTCAGTCCTCCCTGGGGACCGAGTGTCAGTGCCTATACCTCGCCACAGGCAGCTTGGATAAGCCCCAGGCTGCCCGAACATGTTTAACATTGTCATATCTCCATCACCCTATCCCTACTAACCCTTGTAACTTCCTTGGGTCTGGACATTTCTGTTCCATCTGTTTAAAAGCCACAGTTGAAGCGACCAAGTGACTCTTAGGTACCAGGCACTTTATTATATTATCTCATTAACTCTTAAGTGACCTCAAAATCCACTCCTAGATGATAAAGCTCAGGTTCAGGGCAGGACTGCCCTTGCCCATGGGGCCTGCTGCTCATTATTAGGTGGCAGAGCTCCAATCCAGAGCCAGGTCTGGCACCCCAGGGCTCATGCCCTCCTGTCTGCCACCCAGTAGACCAGTGACCCTCGCAGGATGGTCTCAGTCAAAATCCAACAGTGTCCTGTCCGAACCCCCAGAGCTGCAGGGTGTTTGGGGGTAAAACACAATAGCCCCAGAGGACGGAAAGGTCCATTGGATTGAAGATGGGGGTGAAGGGCAGAGGGACTTTACGTTGTCCTCAACGGGATGTCCCCAGAACACCAACACGCCCTGCTACAGATCCAGTCTGGCTCCGTCACCCCCAGGTTCTCCCAGCCCAGCAATAACATACCTACTCTGAGAAATACAATTAAGTGATTCCTGGAGACAGACTGAATAGATGGCCACAAAGTTGCAAGCGAGGAAAACTCCATTTAGAGGATTCTGCTTTCCGAGTTGCATTGCCCGCCACAGAGCAGGTTCTCATGAGCTGCACCACAATTCACACGGCTACGTGTAACCGAAACCTATTTAAAATGCTGAACTAGGATTTCAGTGCATTTAGTGTGTGGGGCCCATCGTCCCATCCTTGGGCAGGTAAACAAACACCTGGATGGTCAGGTTGTCCGTCATCCCACAGATGTTTGAGTATTCATGACGTTTTAGCCCAATTCTGTGCAACAAACGAGCTGGAGCTCAGACATCTCGGAGCTCCCAGTTTTCTCCTGCTGAGAGCCCTAGTCGATTTTGGACCTACCATCAACTCAATTCCACCACGGAAGCAGGAAGCTGGTCTGAACACTCAAAATGTGATCGAAGACAGTGGCTGCCAGCTCTTGGCTCCTTCCTTCTCCACCTCGTCTTCCACACACCTCCCCTTTTTGGTCATTTTTCATAAACAAACAAGTAGTGAGTGATTGCTGTCCTGCTGGTCCACTTGGTCACACGTCTTATCATATCCGTTGATACTCATTCTTCTTGATCCAAGGTTCCAACCTGGACACGATGCTTCAACAGGTCACTATTAAACATGCTTGAGATGCGTTAGTTCAGTGTGGCAAACTGGCGCCCCAGCAATTGAGTAAATAATAAACAGTGGGTCTCTCTAGAATGTGGAGCTCCAGCTTTTCTTGAAAATGTAGAGCTGCCATCACCGAGTCTGAGAGTCTGCGTTCCTGCGAGGCGACAGATCGCCCAGAGCTGGGTCATGCACCCTCCAGGGCTTGCCCTAGTGAAACCTTTTACAAATGGGAGAGCTAAGACCCAAAAGGGGGTATTGCCACACGGCTAATTACTAACAGGAGCATCAGCCAGATGGCTCAACTTCCCTTCTCCTTAGTAACTGGAAAACAAACAGGCCGACGTGGCCAAGCACCAGTTGTCTCCGATGACATGTCCAAGTTCTACAAAACCGCTCTGAGCATCGCCATCATTAATAGAGGATGATGCATTCGTCACTGTGAATTCCTTGCAGCAACACCTCACCTGTCAAGGGAGGAAAAAAGCTAGTGTTTACTGAAGACTGTGTGAGGGCAGGAGAGACTGCGGCGATGAAGACGCGGCCCGACACCTGGGATCCTTCCCACACCACCGCAGTGTGAAATTCTGCGCCCCGAACACCAACAGTTCATCGTGCCGCGCACAGGCAGGGGTAGAAAAACCTGTGGAAAAAAATAGGAAAAAAAAAAAAAAAGGCGAGCAACCACCTACAATTCCACCCTCAAGGAACTAGCTAAGTAAATTGTGGTACATACTTATAACCAAATACTATGCAGCCATGAGCAAGAATGAGGTACCGAATTACATGTACTGACACGGAATGATCACCTAAGTATTTAATGGAAAAGGTGCAGCACAGCACGTACAGCACGTTACTACTGAGGTCAAAAGGCAGTGGGGTGGCCATGATGTGTGTGGTGCACGTGCCATTAGGATGCACCATAATTCATTTAGCTGTGTATCTATAAAAGTATACATACACAGACTCTTCTATACAGAGTATTATTCAGTAGAATATGCAAAAAAAACTGGTCAACAATGAATGGGGAGACAGGCTCAAGGGCCAAAGGGAGAATCATTTTTCACCCATCATTTTATGGTTTGTAAACTGGTTTTCTTAACCACATGCATATTATGTATTTCTAAAACATTTTTAACAAGAAAAATGGGTGGGGGCAATACGGTATAGGAATACTCTAATTTCGCCCTTAAATTCCACATTACTAATTCGTTGACTAACAAGGGAATAATCTAGTTATCCAGAGAACTCTTGCTAGTGCTCAGGACTCCTGAGCAGAATCCTGCAGATACTGACCATGTGCTTTCTGCTTCAGTACTTAACTGGTGATGTGTGAACCGGCCCATGTGAAAAACTGCACAACGTCACGTTCGATGTGCGAGGGGGCGTGGCCTACCAGCGCATGTCTGCACCCCCACCCCCTTCTCCAAGGACCAGCAGGCCGCTCACGCGGGGGCCGCTTTCCCATTCTGCGGTACCTTGTGATGCAGCGCGGTACCTGTGGGAAGCAGCCTTGCTGGGAGGACTTCCGAGCAGCCCCAGCTCCTGAAGTTCAAGTCAGCTTTCAGCACAAGACCCCGAGGCGTGGACAGTGTGATCGCACACAAAGTTCTCACAGGCCGGACGCTTTCGACGCCACTTTACAGAGCAGATGATTTTTTAAATCTATGAACTTTAATTGTATGTCACTGAATTACAAACAGCACATGGTATTTTTTTGTCTGAAAAATTTCTGCACAGCACATCCGAGTATTGCAACACTTTATTAGAGTATTGGCTTTGAATTAGTGGCTGAAGTAACAACTGCAGGAAGCCAGGTTAGATGTACTGCATTGATACTCATACTTGATTTACTGACATTACTTAGCAATTTATTGGACAAAGGTCAACTTTTTGTTTTTTATTAAGCACATTCCACAGTACAAAGCTGTCATGGATAATATCTGTACAATTTAACAGCTTCAATAGCTGTTCAGACACAAATTTATTTCAAACAGATAATTGGCAAACATAATTAATTACAAGTTAGAATTAGACTATCCCAGTGCTTTAAAACATTAATATAGCAGTAATTTACAGTTGCTCAATTATGGTTAGCAAAATAAAGTCCGGAGTACGGCTGGGAATTACTACGATCATCCCAGAAAGTCAGAATTCCTTGGGTGCCAGTCCCCTGCTATAATTTAGTAGGCACAATTCAAAGGTTGTGTGCATATTCAAAGGCCATGATCTCCCAAGGAACAAGAACTTTTATATTAAACATGCAAAAACAACAACGAAAAGTCCATTCATTCAGAAGAATTGCCTCTCTCTCCCCCCGCCCCCCGGGGCTCTCCTGACCCGTTTGCTAGTGAAGCTGCAGGAGGAAGAGCAGTGGCCGTCACCCCGCAGTGACGGTCACCTCGCTCTCACACCCGCTGCCCAGCTTACAGCACCCACCTTGCAATGGAGGCTTATTTTTCTTTTTTCACTTTTGAGACTCAACTTCTCAAAAATAGAAAATTTAGTAACATGTAGGGAGGGACGAATTAAAAAAAAAAAAAAAAGGAAAAGGAAAGCCAACCCAATAAACAAATCACACACACGCACATTGATCCCCACACCGTTCTCAACGCGAAGGACAAACAGAGCCTGGGGACCCTCCCTTAAGTAGTACAGAGCACCTCCACGGGAAGAGGTTCGATTGACAGGAGGTTCTTATTGGTCCTTTAAAATGGTATTGACATTCCTTGATCTTTGGAAACAATGGCGAGGGGCGAACTGAGACCTAATACTGAACGGGGGAAAGGAGCGCCAGCCGGAGGCCAAGGTCCTTTCCACGCACGGTCAGCATGGCGGCTCCCGTCACGCCCTCGGGCTGCCCAGCACGCGGGAGCCCAGAGAACCTGCCAGGGCCACAGCAGCAGGTGACACCAGACGACGGGGACGAGATTCGTGAGCTTGAGGCTTTGCGTCCTTCCACTCAACACGGGCCCTTGAACCAGCCTGACCTGGCACGTGGGCTCCGGCATGCAAGCAGGGCCGGCTGGCCCCCCAGCGAGGTCAGGATGCGTGAATGCCAGGGCCAGGAAGCCAGTCGACAGGGCCTTGCTGTTCTCCCTCCCCGGGCTACTAACGCACAGAATGATGACTTTGACAGTGAAGTCAAATGAATACTACGGGAAGTGACCACTAGTATGCAGGAGCACTTATGAGGAAAAGAACAAAAAATGTTAAGGTACCTCTCCATCGTATATACTGCACAACAAAGAAAACGTTCTGTGTTAAGCTTTAGAGATTACATTTTAAAACAAGATTCCCGTTAAAAACACTCACCACGCACACACGATGACAATGACAAAATAAAAACACCGTATGAATACTGCAGGAAGGGTTCTAGGTCATCCACAGCAACCCTGGCATTGATTCTTGAGCCCAGCCCGCGGCTGAGTGCGAACACACTCTGCATTAGTGTCTCAGGCCCGGGGCCCCGACTCCAGCAACCTTGAGGTTAAACTGTTATGTACATTATATCTACATGCGGATACAGTATTTTAAATTAGGAGGCAAGCACATGTGTAAAGGTGTTACTCTACCGAATATCAGGAGATGGGTGGGGTACAGAGAACAGTTAATAAAAAAGCTATATTACCTGTTAGGAGATAATATAACCTTGCTTACAGTTCTTTAAATTAAAAGAAATGATACAGAAGGGAAGTGTAATCCAAAAAATATTACTAAAACAATCCAGAGAAATTTTTCCATTGTCCAACATGTTCTTAATACGAGTCAGAATTCAGAAAGACGTGGACAGTCTAAAGGAGAATGCTAACTTCCCAAAGGAAAGCCCTGGACGTTCTGGGTAGGTGTTTGGCACCCCAAGTTTCACCGAAGAATGCTGCTTCTTAACATCGGACCAAAGTGCAAAGCGATATAAATTAGAGGCCAAGTCTTCTCTTGACTGTCGATTTACTGCTGACAGACCGTCCGTTCCTTTTATATGGACAATTTACACTTGAAGCATTAGATTTTTTTCACTGATGCAGGGAGAAAATGGGCTTCTGTCCTACTTGAAGTCGGTGAAGCTAAGGTATCCTTCTCAAGGTGGAGGCTGGAATCGGAAGTGAGGAAGGTCAGTACTTGAAGAATTAGGCTGCTTCGCATCTACCCAGCGTCTAGAACCAATTCCAGCTTCATAACTCAGCCGTGAAGAACTCCCTTAGGCATGTGGTAGCCATGTAGCCAGTAGTTCAAGACTAGGAAACCCCTGGGGAGAAACAAACAAAACCAGAGGGAGCACGGATGGGCATCCGGTTAGACATGGAGACAGACAGACACCACAGCCCGTCCACAGCCACGTATTTGAGCACACGTAACGTACGACTGGTTTTCAAAGAATCGGTATCAAAACTAGAAGCTTCGAGCTGCTTCGAGTGCAGCGCATACCAGGCATCATTTTATTTACACTTCACAACAAGCTTGCGAGGCAGGAGCTATCAGACCCGCACCGCGAACAAGACAACGAAGGCTCGGCTCACAGCTCCAGTCACTGCGACAGGGAGCGGGGGCAAAGCAGTGCCCGACCCTACCACCACCCTGCGTCTGTCTGTCAGTGCTGCCGCCCAGAACTCAGCGCGCGACAAAACATGCTTCATGTCAGGGTTTATATTAAGCACAACTGATAACGCCCAGAACCAATGATGGTCTGTCTCACAGTCTCCTGAGCTCACTCATCATTGTGAAATAAAAATACGAAATGCTAGGAAATAAAGTGTCCATGATAAATAGAATGCCAGTCATCAACAATTACTTCTTTTTGAAATAAATTATCAATAAAAGGACAACACAGTGTGGAAAAAAAGACTACTGAAAGGTCCATGTTTTTTGGACCATGACTCTGAGTCAGGTACACATTTCAATCACAACCTCACATTCACCCATGTGCGTCAACATAATACACGCGTGCCCACACAAGTAAGCAGGACATTCACGCACAACACTTATCATTACTATGCACGATGTGCGCTGACATTTTCTACTCTAAATTTCATCAAAACGAAGTCAAATTCCATTAAGATGATCCACAATCGTGAATGCGTCACAACCCTTTCCAACTACTTGCACTAAATTATTGATCTAGCAGATCTAAAAGTCACCTTTAGGTCAGGGGGGAGGATGGGGAGGGATTTTTTTTTTTTAAAGCTTGTGTGCTTTTTAAAAGGCAACTCTCCTAAAAGATCATCAGTTTTCATAAAGGTCAAGATTCCAAAAAGGCCCTCTCAATGAATTCAAGAAAGATTCCATTTCATTCGCCACTGTTTTCCCAGGAAGGATATTTAAGAGCGCCTGAATTATTTTTAAAGTACAAACACCCAGAGATAAGCTGCTGGTGGGGGATGCAAGCTGATTTAACGCTTCTGGAGGGCAATACGATTCTATGTATCAGAAGTCCTTAAATGTCATACCTTTTAACCCAGACAATCCAGACATTTCTAGAATTCTAGCCAGACGTATAAAGGGTTGGGCAAAGATTAAGCTAAAAAAAAAAATCTGTAGTGTTTTCTAATAGCTAAATGCCGGGGAGACATAAATATATAATAACAGGACATAGTCAAATAATCAAATATTATTTTGTCCTTAAGGACAACAATTTAGGCAAACACCAACATTATTAACATGCAACAATTTCACAACATGTGCAATTATCAACCATATTTTTAAATGCTTAAAAGGGTATCTGCAAGGCAGTTAACAATGGTGAATCATGAAGGGTTGTTTATTTTCTTCTTTCGGCTTATCTTTCCCCCTAATTTCCTAACAATTGATCTCATATTACCTTGTTATTAAAAATAAAAACGAAAACTACTGTATATATAGCTCTTAACGAGTTAGTAATTTAAAAAAATGATTTGGCAAATCTATCGCTAGGTTTTCTGTACACAGAAGTACCCTTACCTAACTATTTTAGGGGTGAATATTTTACTGCAAGATTAAATCATCATTAGGGTAGTGTTTCTTATTATGCATAAATCTTACAGTATCACATGGTGATATATTTTTTTCATGTTAAAATAAATGAAAAGAATTTGGAAAAGAGCAATACAATCTATAAAGTTGACTGCCAAGGCTGTCAAAAGTAATTCCCTTTGAAGGGACAAACACATCTGAGGTTTCATTACTTGTGCTGCTTGAAAAGCAGGTAAGGTCTTTCCGCTGATCTGTAACGGTGGATCTTAACGATGCACTTGTTCTTAGGGACACCAGCTTCCCTCACACCACAGCCAATGAACCGGCCCTGGTGTCATTACTCTTATCCCCCAACCAAAGGAATCCTGTTTCAGGGCACCTGGAAGTAGCATATAAAAGTTATCCCATTTGTGAACATCTCTCAGTTCCTCTATTCGGTACGCCAGGAGGTGGACAAACATACTATGGACGTCTTGAATTGTACCCGGCGCCTCTTTAAACACATAGCGAAGACACCAGAGGCGCCGTTCTGAGCCCCTACGCCCCCGAGCCTCTCCGTCCCACAGCACCGCTCCAGCTGCAGTGGTCCATGTCCCCACCTTACGTGCGTCTCTCATGCGAGAAACTCAGAGCAGAGCAGAGGCCTGCTGCAGCCAGCGCGGCGCGCGGAGGGAAACGCATGGCTCAGACAGCAAAGAGCTGAGGAAGGACTGCGTTCGACCAAAGATGCGCAAGACTCCTACGCTGAAAACTGCAAAGCGCGGCTTAACAGAAACTGAAGACCTAAATAAGAGAGCGCAGACACGGCCCGTTCGCCCTGAGTGCCACCTGCCCAACGGACACCAGCGAGTGCTCACGAGTCACGAGGCACTCCACGGCCTTGTCAGACAGCACGCAAACCGTTTCGACACCAAACAGTGAAGTAACTCAGAGGAAAGGGGTGGCAGTGTGTGTGTGTGTGTGTGTGTGTGTGTGTGTGTGTGTGTGTGTGCGTGTGTGTGTGTGTGTGGTGGGGGGTGGGGTGGTGGAGTCTGCACCACTAAAATGTAATTAAAGCAAGTCGAGAGAATTCTGTCTGGTTAGAGCACTGGACTTTCGAGAGGGAATGATGGGATACCGGGAAGGGGTCAGGTGGGATGGGGTAGTGGTGGCAGTGAGGATGGAAGGTGACAGCTAGATATTGAAACTCCTACCAGCTAGTCCAAGAGGCTGGATCTTGACCCTGCAGACGGCAAGGGCCAGTGAAGCAGAGAAAGTGCTAAGATGACCCGAGCTGGCGGCAAGACAGAGGAGAGCTGGCTGAAGAGGAAGAAGACAAACCAGGAGGGAAACCAGTTTCCATTTGGGTCCATTCCTCCTTCCCTTTATTTCCCTTAGGCTTTTGGGGAAAGGAGGCTGAGGCAGGAATGGGTGATCATTCAAGAGATCCTTGCCTTCTTCCTCTATCGTTCCTTATAATGTATATTTTAAGACTCTATTGAATAAAGGTAAAAATTCTGTCGCATGGATTTTTCAACCGAGTTATGAAGAATATATCCAGAGAGAAAGCAGCAAGGAAGATGGTCATTATCTAAGAGGCAGTATGAACACACCGAAGACCAGAGAACAGCGACTAGAAATGCGGCTTGCAGGTCGCTGCCGTGGCTCACCGCCTACGCCCAGCTCTTCATGGCGCTCTTGTCTTTTGGGTCCGCATGGGATCCCAGAGTCCTTCCAAAGGCAGACACTAGCCAGTCGCTGCTAATAAAACTGAGTGACATGAAGAAAAAACTGCCATTCCCAATGCAGACTCTTGGTTTATTACTAATAGATGGAACAGGGGCAAGCCAGAGGTCAGCACATTTTTTCTCGAAAGGGCCAGAAAGCAAACATTTTAGATGTTGCAGGCCATACAGTCCCCACTGCAACTACACAGCTCTGCTCCCAAAGCATGGAAACACCCACAGACGATACTTAAACAAATGAACGTGTTCCAATAAAACTTTATTGATGGACACTGGAATTTAAATTTCACGTCATTTTTGCATTCTTTTAATTTTTTCCAATATTTTAAATTGTCAAACACTCTTAGCTTGCTGCGGTAAGCGAAAAATCAGGCAGTCACTCTCTATCTTTTCATTAAAAAAAAAAGAAAGAAACCTTCACAATTCTGCTCACGAACTGTCCTTACATTTCTAATATTCAATGTACAGGAAAAAATATAATGCTAAAATGCCACTAAGCATTGAGTAATGCTTTTAAATACAATGGATTTATTAGCCAGTCTTTCCACACACACATACGTAGTAGAAGAAACAGGTACACAAATACTCAATTTACAAAGTTAAATGTGCACAGAACGCACTGGCCCCTTGCAAAACTCTCAGCGTTCGGAACACGGCTTTCAGATCATCAGGGCCGTCAGTTCCTAGAACGCAGGCAGCTAAGGCTTCTCATTCCCAGGGCTGGACCCAGCTAGTTATCAAAACACGGCCATCGCCGTGGTTCTGACAGCTCTAAGCTGTCCTGCAGTCTGAGCAAGGGATTTGTTTCCAGCACCTGCTGAGACTAATCATGGAGCAGGAACAGGTTTTAGGAGCTCTCTCAACAAACACCCTTCTTCGAGTCCTCTTCCAAAAAACACTAATGGTGGCTGAATTGTGATGGGGGAGAAGGTAATTTTGAATGTTTGGTTGATGATGATTAAAAAAAAAAAAAAGAACTGAAGAGCAGGAAAAAAAGAGAACAAGGAGATTCTTGTACCTCAAAACAGAATCTGAGGGACTTTACTGATGTTACACTGGTATGACAAGGAAACCATTTAGGAAGTTTTTAAAAAAAGGGAACAAGTTGTCTGCCAGTACGAAAACTCAGAACACGCAGGATTCCAACTGAGCTCTCATTTTGATGAGACCACGAAGATACATACAGCCTTGTACCAGAACCTATCAAGCTGAGGCATCTAATAGAGACTAACCGTCCAGGTTCCCATCACTGAGAAAGAAACCAAGTCACAAACTGTCCTCAAAGAAAAGGTGAGCTCCGTCAGTGGAATCAGACGCAGGGGAAGTACTCACCAGAACGGGGAAGTGCAGACTGTTATCTGGAGATGTAAGTGTATGTCCTGGAGGGAGAGCGGGTCTCGTTCTGGGCGCTGGGAGGCACATTTAAGAAATCCCAAATCAAAATAGTGTCATCGTGAGAGCTGCTGATGATCTGAAATTCATCAAACTGTAGCCGGAACACGCGTCCAGAATGTTCCTGCGAAGCAGAACGGCTCGATGAGGAAACTGGACCGTCACAGCTCTGCCTCCCCACCAGGGGTCTGGCCCAGGCTGGGAGCGCAGCCACCGGCCCCGGACTCCTCTGCGCCTCCGCAGGGCCCACGGCGCTTCGCCCTCCACGCAGGAAGAAACCTCCCAAACCTACCGAAGGATCCCCTGTGCCCACCTGTAAGGGAGGCCTGCCCTCGCCGTGGGCTGTGTGACAGGCCTCAGGACAGGGCTCGCTGCCGAGTAAACTAAGAAGTTCTCTACTCCGGCTAAACCAAAGGGACAGGGCAGCGCGCTTCTCTGACAGCCTCCCACACTACCCCCAGACAGGCATCTGCAGGTGGCCACCTGCCGGCGCGGGGAACCACTTCCTGTTTCAACAGGTCACATACCACCAACGTGCGCAAACACAGTGTGCTGGCTGGGGCGCGAGGGTCGAGAGCAGCTTGCAAGTCCCAAACTTTAATTTTCCTAGAAGGAAAATGAGATGCTGATGAGTGGAAAAGCTCACATCTTAAATATCGTCGAGCACGTCCTTGCCACGAAGGAGTGTGTCTGAACTGCCTATGACAAAAGTTAACGGGGAGCAGGCTTGCATTTTTACAAGTTATTCAAGCCAATCGCACTCACTTGATTTTGGAAAAATAAGGACTTATACTCAGAATTGCTGAAGTTGTGAAGATGTACTATTTTAGAGGAGACGAGAAAACAACTTCAGGTTATCTAAATTCAATTCCTGACTTGATAATCTATGTCACCAAACTCATTAATCACAGGCTCCCCGAGCTGACTAGGTGCTACTGACAGAAGCTAGGGCTCTGTGACATTCCAAGGATGCCTTTCTCCAAACTAAGCCAATGCCGAAAGTTAATAATAGGGGTGCGAACAGGTCCGCTAACCCATTTGTGAAGTACACGCAGAGGGTCACCTTGAACGGTTTTTCGTTGCTGTTTGCTCATTTCAAAAGTTGTTAGGCGTTTAAAAGATGACTTAATTCACCAAAAGCATGGAAAAAACTTATCACTGAACTCACGCAATGAGTTCAGCCCTGGTTTAAGGGCTAAACTAAGGCAAACACAACCTAAGCGACTCCCAAAGTTTACGACAGCGGTCAAAACCTGAGTGTAGGGGCTCTGCCACGGCGGGATTTGGGACAAGACGGCTCCCCTTTCCGGCCTGCGTGGCCTCACCTGATCGAGTGGCGTGACGGCACCCGCCCTCCACCACCGCGCGGGAAGTGCCTGGCACGGGGCCTGACACACACGGCCGCTCGACACGCGGCACTGTCTAGCCCCTCTCGACACGGCTGCGGCAGCGTCTGAACACGTGGGATACGCACCCGTCATAGGCCCCGCTGACGATCCTCTTGTTGTCAAACCGGATGCATCGGACCAACTCTTCATGCCCCTCTAGAACTCTTAGACAGGCGCCGCATTCGATATCCCACAGCCTGGAAGGAAAGCGGGCCTGAGCAACAGCGCCTCACGCCGGATCTCCCCAGCCCCGAGCTCTTCACGTCGCTCCCGTACGCGCTCTTCACTATTCTGGAATTCTCTATTTCTAGCTCACTCCCACACTATGCACACACAAAGACAGATGTGTACACTTCTGCCATTTGTGTTTTTAAGCACTAACTTGGGAGGAAGCCTTTTCATTGTATTTCCTCTCATACAGTTTGAACTTTTAAAAATCACATGTGTGCATTACTATTTAAACAGGTCAGCAAATGCGAAACTTCAATCATGTTTTGTTTCTAGACAGTCTTGATGTCTAAGTTGATGAAACCATGTAGCCAAATTACCTAGGAAGAACTTCTTTGGCGGGGTGGGGGAGGGGATAGAAATTGCAGGCGTAAAGGAGGAAGAGCATGTGCGTTGGGGTTGGGGCGAGGGGGGGGAGGGACACAGAGCCAGAGGCTGGGCTTCCGCCCCAGGCACTTCTCGCCTGGCGGCCACGAGGCCCCCTGATGTCAGAACCCGCACGGGAGTCTCCCTCTCCTGATGAGGCGTAGGGACCCCCCTCCTAGATATACACTGCACACTGCGGTTGTCCAGTCTGCAAGGTCGGAGTGGAGACTCATCAAGTATGTGCAGTGTCTTGGAAACATAAACCCATCGACTACATCCAGACATTTTCTCTATCGTTTATATAACAATTCTGGAAATAAAGATTTTTTTCCCATTATTGATTTTTCTAAAATTATTTGCAAAAAGACATGACAGAAAACGGACATGCATAGAACAGCACACGAACTCTGTCATGACCTCTCCTGAGCCTCTGCACCTGCCTCCTACCACACACCTAACGAATGGCACCGCAGCCGTGCCGGTGGCGATGGCTTCCCTCACGCACCGCGAACGGCCATCCAGCACCGCCACTGACTCCAGAGCGGCTCTGGAGAGCAATACGCATTATTTCCTAAAACCTCAGTGATCGCAGTGAGGAGCTGAAGGACTGTTTACTGCTGAAGTACTAAGTAATACAAAGCATGGTGAATACCACAGAACCAAGACTCAAGTACTGAACTTTTATATCTTAAAAAAATGATAAAACTTATTGCAGTTGTAGCTGCTTTCCTTCCTTCCTTCCTCCTACCCTCCCTCCCTCCCTCCTTTTATGAAATGATCGAGCCCAATCTTTATTTTGCCCAAACGGTAGACAATTTGGTTACAAAAACACTACTAGCATGTATTGGAATAGTACAAAAATAACTTGGGATAATTAGATATGTAAGGCAAGTTCTTAATGAGATATATAGTGTTTAAGGACAGTCATATTTATGAGACAGGAAGGACAGTGAGTGCTGGGAGAAGAAAAACAGGAAATAAAATAAATGACCAAAGAGGAGTCTTAGGAGAGACAGATGTGTTCGGGAGAGAGGCAGGCGCTCACAGGCAGAGAAGGCAGGGCCCGGCTGGAGGGCTGGAGCGTGCCCTGTTCTGGGGTGTTCCGCATTAAGTGACCATGGGCGGAGCTGAGGTAAGAAAACCGTGTACATGGGGGAATCTAGGAAGAACACCCAGGGCACACGGTTTACCACTTTAGAGTATAGAGCCAAACAGACTAATAAACGTTATCTCAGTTTTCTCATCTGAAGCCATCCCCAAAGACGCCGCGTCTGTTGAGCATCAGGACCGGGAGACGAGTCAACGCCATGGCAAACATGGTCGGCCAGCTCTGTCCGCACACCAACTGCGACTCACCGGATGGTATTATCTGACGACCCACTAACGACCAGCCGGTCCCTGTACTGGAGACAGGCAATGCCTCGCTTGTGCCCGTTCAGCGTGCGGACAAATTCACAGGTGCTTGTGCTCCAGACCTGTAGAGCAAATCAGCAATATTTTTAAGAACAGATGCAGATGCAGAAAAGTTCCTTACAATATACTTTTAAAAAAGCCCAAACAACAACAACAACAAAAACAAACACAGATCTTCTAAGACTGATCAAAATACTTGATTATAAAAAATGGGTGGGAGGCTCGGGGGCCAGATTGGACAGCATCAAATTTTCTTGGCTGAGTGATGAAACTGGAACAAACACAGAGGGAAGTTGTGAAATCTCCAAAGCTTGAGATCTTCAAAGAGAACACCTCCTGGATGGCTCGGACATGCGTTTGCCCACAGGGAAGAGTCTGGGCCAGTGGACGCATCGAAGCCACGTAACTGATGTGAAAAGCCTCACCTTTCACACCCTCCTCTCTTCAGCATCGTATCTGAACAGCTCCATTTGTTCTGACACATCACTCCTAATATTATGAATGTGGGATAAACAATCCCTCTTTTGTGAAGCATTTGCAAAACTTAGATGTTCACAGACACATAATACACCACAAGCCAGATAAGAGGCAAGGCAACCAAGTGTGCTGAATTACTTAGTAGCTGCATTTGTAGCTGAATGGGAAATAGAGGTCCACATGCGGAAGAATAAAGTTAAACCCCTACCTCACACTCCATATTTAAAAATTTAATGCGAAATTGATCATAGAACTAAACGTAAGATCTGCAAGTATAAAACTCTTAGGGAAATAGGAATAAGTCTTCGTGAACTTGGATTAAGGCAACGGTTTCTGAGACATGACAACAAAGGCACGAGCAACGAGAGAAACTGATAATGGCCAATAAGGCGCTCGCGTCATTAGGAAGTGGAAAGAAAAATCAGCAGAGCTATCACTGCACACCCACTAGGACGGTTTCACTAAAAAGGCAAGTGTTGACCAGGATCCGGAGAAATCCTCCAGGGCGAGATTATGCAACAGCTGTTGTGTAATAAAGACCAAACCTTCTTGACTTCCAGGTACTGGGCTTGTAACAACTGGGTGACTGAGTGGAGAGTGAATTACCACATACAAATCCCAGCTGTTGAGCTTCATGACCAACCAGTCTGAAGTTCGATGCTACCTAGACCTGTGGGGTGGGATACCAGAAGGCTGTCTAGTGCTGGTCACAGAAAGGAGGTTTTCTGATCCAAGTTCCAACGCTCACATTTGCTGGTGGGAGGGTAAAATGCTGTAACCACGCTGGAAAACAGTTTGGCAGTTTCCCAAAGGTTAAACACAGCGTTACCATCCCAGGAGAACTGACAATATGTAACATATACCACACAAGTGTTTATGGTGGTTACTCATAAAAGAGTAAAAGTGTAAACAACCAACATGGCCATCAACTGATAATGGGTAAGTGAAATGTGGCACGTCCACCCAATGGACTTTTACTGTCATTAGAAGGAATGAAGCACTGATCCATGCTGCGATGTACATGAACGAACCCGAAAACCAAGTGGAAGAGGCCAGACACGAAAGGCCACAGACCGTGTGATGCCATTTACACAAAACGTCTGGAGCACGCAAGTCCACAGATGGAGGAAGATTAATGACTGTCAGACCTGGGGAGAGAACAAGGGTCGACTACTGATGGGTATGAGGTTTTTTGGTGGGAGGTGAAAATATTCTGGAACTACTGATGGGCATACACAGCGTGTGAACATGCTAAAGAAAAGGTGAACTATGAGCTTTAAAATGGCGAATCTTATGCTGTGCGAATTATATCTCAATAAAGCTGTCATAAAAATTTAAGAAGGCTAACACTTTAAAAAGTAACATGGATTTCGGAATCAGAACTGCACTGACCATATCCTATGGACCACCTGAGACTACAACTGCCTGTCACACGTCAGCCTCCCACCACGTGTTGGGGACGTGTGTTATTCATCATCGCATCTCCAGCACCCAGCCCAGGGCCTGCGACTCAGCCCGGCTCGCTGCGTGGTCTCCAGCACGGCTCTGCGCTCTGAGCCACGTCTGTAACATGGAGTGCCAGCAGGAAGCAAGGTGACAACGCACAAGCCCCTGGCACATGTGACGCGCTCAGCAGGTTAGTTCTCGTCTCCTTAAAAAGGTTATGGATAACGTCATTTCATGAAACAGATGGCCGTTCTCGATCCTGGTCCCACGGCCTTTTCACCTTCCTTGCGTATAATTCTAGAAGCATGTAGAATGGGATGGAAGAGATAGAAACCTGGCCAGGTACCAGGTTTGGCATAAGCCTCCTTGATCTCTTTCCGTGCTAAGAGACAGGAGCAAGCAGAGTTATGACTGCGGAGAGACTTACTTTGATGGTTCTGTCTCCAGAGGCAGACACGATGTACTTATCATCGAAGTCTACTACGTTGACAGCAGCGCGGTGGCCGACCAAGACGCGGCGCAAAGTGATATCGGTGGCAGAGGCCATGTCCCACACGGCGATGGAGCGGTCCTTGGAACAGGTCACCATCAGCCCGTTGCTGAAGCGTAAGTGCAGCACGGCCTCGTTGTGGTGGATCAACGTGTTCAGAACTTCGCCTGTGTTCACATCCCAGACCCTAGACGAGGATGGAAAAGCACAACGCTTACTGCCAGAGACCACCGGGAAACAGATGGAGCCTGCGCCCCGGGCCCCTTCTCAGCAGTAGGCCGGGGAGCCAGGAGCCGAGGAGCTCACTCGTCTTTGGTGACCGGGACCTGACACCTAGTACATGCTTAATAGGAGCCCTAGTAATTTCTCTGTTCGTTGAGATGGTTGCAAAAAAGAAGGCCAGTTCTGGGTCTGCCCAGGTTTAGGTTTATTAGTCAGTCATCAGTCAGGTACTCAGGGATCGTGTTTGCAAGTTTGTGTTGACGGCAAAAAAGTGATTCTTCAAGTAAGTGGGCTTTGCAGCGAGTCTGGGAAGATGGGGAAGGAGACTTGTGGCTGGAGCTGAGGACAGTTGCCAGTTGAGGCTCTTTGTGATCGGCGGGGCCTCTGAACCTGTGGACGGTGAGTCAGGCCTCGCAGCCCCCACACCCATCTATTTACCCGACAGAGCCAGTGTCTTCCAACTGCTCCGCCCCGGGACATGCGGGCGCTGGTGCAGCGTTTTGTCATAGCTCCTCTGCAACCCCGTCCTCCTAAGAGGACGAGCGCACGCAGAGCAGAGGCCAGACTCAGGTGTGGTCTACGGCAGAAGTGGCCGGGAGGCACTGAGTCGGGGGAAGGCGCTGGCGCCTACCCCAGCCCCTGAGGTGTGCCCGTGAAACCACGCTCTTCCAGCCTGACTCGGCCGAGAGCAGCCGCGTCCTTCCCCGCGCCCAGCAGGCCAGAGAGGCTCTGCTGCTCGGTCTCCAGGCCCAGACCCAGTCCTCGCCACACTGGGCTGCAAAGCCACCCGGGCGGTGTGTCCCAGTCCTTTAGGAGTGGCTCCCATCATCTTTCCTTTCCACTCTTTCAACTTCCAACCAGCACCGCCGCCGACGGCCGCTCCCGCTGCAGCACGCCGCTCCACGGCGGCACCTGGAAGCCGAGGCCTCCATTACTGGATAGGTTACACGATACACGAGGACAGTCTTGCAGGATACAAATTTGAGGTCCAAAATCAACCCCATGACTGAGCAAAAGCACTTAACCTCTCTGATCCTGGTTTCCTAATACATCTAGAAAAAAAGATGATCTACCTCCTAAGACAGGTTGATGTGAGAAATCAATAGGATAATGTTCTACAAAGCACCCAGCACGCTCTCTGGGTCCCTCAAAAGGTTCTGCAAACCACCGCTTCTGGTCCCTTCAGCACGTGTGGGTGACCGCCCTCCACGCTCCTGGGACACCTGCCTTCCTCCCCGCTGCTCCGGGCCACAGTCTCTCAGGAGGGCGGAGCCAGCCCAACACCAGGCAGTGTGCTTTTGCAGGAAAGCCTGTTGTCACCTCTGCACACATGGCGACGGGAAGAGGACCTAAACAAAAGTTAGCTTCCCTACCCTCAGCTCAAAGGCGCCCGCACCTAAAGTGGTTCTGATACAGCATTCGAAATGACATGCGGCGTGCGTGTGCGGATCTCCATCTCCTCGTGGAAGGCACGAGGTCGGACCCGTGACGCCACATCACTCACCTCACCGTCGAGTCTGAAGAGCCAGTCACGATGACACGCTCATCATACTGGAGACAAAGGACAGAGCCGGTGTGCCCCGTTAACACTTTCAAACATTCCAAGCTGGTTTTATCCCAAATCTATTAAGACAAGATCAACCACAAACAGTGATTTAGACAAAATGATAAATGTTTGTCTCGCCTTATTTGCTGAATCGTAAAATAAAACAAACCTGTCATGGTAAATAAGAGAGTTAAAGATCAAACAGTGAGAAATGATAAGGGAAGAGGCGATACTGAGTAACTTCTAGAAGGGATGTACTATTCTGTTTACTTTGTTCCTCTAACGAATGTACTCATTGTACCTAACAGCCTTATGAAGAGAATTTTAAAATAAACTCTATGAAGAGTTGGCTCACCCTCTGGAAAACATGACAATATCTATTAAGAGCATTTAAAGATGCATACCCCATAACCCATTCTGTTTGTTTACAAAAATTTAAAAATGAAAATGTTCAACAGTTCTGAAAAATTTCAGTGTAATAAGCTATGAAGTTTTTAATGAGAAAACATAATAGTTTGAGTTGCTTTTTAAAAATCATAAAAGTTGTCTATATAATGACATAACTACTATGTTCATTTTAAAAAATGAAAAAATGGAGCTAAATGAAGTAAAATGTTAATAATAGTTGCGTTTGTACCAGTGCTCTTTTTCTCCCTTCTTATGATGGTTAAAAATAGATCCTGTGGATCTGTCTCTTCCCTTGTAAAACAGTGTCATAATCTGCAGTGTCCCTAAGGTTTACTGCAAATGGCCAAGACTTTTAAGAGCTATAGATATTCAAGTAACTTTCTATAAAATAGCAAGCTTGCCTTTATATTTCTGACCTAGTAGAAGCACAGTGATTTTGAAAGACTGATTAGTGATCAAGGACTAATGTGGGGCTTAGTACAAAAGGTTTCCAGCCACTGGAATGACGGCTGGATCGAGAGATCTAGATGATCTCTCTGAAGTGCATGTCGGCTCTGCGGTCTGTCTTATAAATCAAATGTAAGCTTAATTTAAACATGGGTGTGCCTCCGTTAGGAGAATTCTTTAGAAACACATCCAGTGTAAATGAAATGCAAGCCCGTGGCCAGCCTATGCTTTTCACAAGGTCCTTAATAAACCATTCTTATCTATTCCTTAGAGGAACTGCCAAAATTAAATAGTAACATATGTCACTCTTTCTGGAGTATATTGTAGCCACAGGTTAGGGCAATCAATAAGTTACATAAAAACAAAGTTCTGAATTATATAATTGTCTAACCACTAGGCTATACACCTGAAACTAATATAAAATAATACTGAATGTCAACTCTAACTGAAAAATAATTTTTTTTAAAAAAAGCAGAGTTCTGTGGTCAGATGTGTTTTGGAAGTTGAGAAGCACTGGGTGACTCGACCGCAGGCCTTCTCAGAGCCTTTATGTGCTATGTGTCCTGTGAATTTCTAAGAAGGAGATACAGTATGCAGTATTTCCTAAATCGGAAAGGAGTTACTACTCTTCAAATTGACATCCTCTAGAGTCACATCCACAGAATGCCTTTTGCGAAACTGCCAAACGTGCAGGAACTGCCAAACAAACAGGAAACCAGCAGATGTTTCTTTAACTTTATATCCTAGAATTTAGGGTGTTGTCTGTCCCAAATTATCTGAAATACTAAAATTTCACTATTTTATATGTATATTTTTTAAAAATAAGAAACAAGCAACAAAAACAAAAACAACAACAAACACCCTCTAACTAACTCAAAGTAAAACAACACAGAAAACAGGGCCAAGATGGAGAACACTCACTACAAACTATCTTCCCAGCTGTCTACGACTGAAAGCCTAGACAAAACACAGAAGCGGCTGGCTGAGGACTCTGACAAGTGTGAGGGGAGGCGCGGGGCGAGGAAGCGAGTGGGCTGTGGCAGAAGGAAAAATGTGAAGAGGCGATGCACGTGGGGGCGCCTGCCATTCGTTTTGCTTGTTTTCTTCATTCTCCTGTGGCCCCAAAGAGGGTCCAGACCAGGGAGCTGCAAACTGAACTAGCGGCCAGGCAAAGTCCGGGGAGAAGCCGCTCTTTCTGGACAGAAGGACGGGGAAAGGGGTCTCGGGGACGGAAGAGCGTGCAGAGGACCCCGCTTTCCCGTCCTCACAAGGCTCGCACCCACAGACGGGCCCCCGTGACGCGCATGCGCTGCAGAGCGCAGGTAGCCCCACCTGTCTGGCTGGAGGAAAGGTAAACAGGATCTCTGTGGGCAGGAGAGCCAGGGAAACCCAAGAGAGGAATGATCTAGGAAAAAAGGATCCCCCGAATTCCATATGAAAACCTGCCTAACATGGACGCACGAAGCCAGAATAGCAAAGGCTGTGAAAAGCGACCTGACACTGAAGTCTCAGACCATCCTCTGAGTCTCGCGGGCCCAAGACAGATGCAAAGCAACATGACGAAGGCTTTGAAAAGCAGAAGACATTAGGATCCACACCCAACTTTCTCATCGCCCTCCCCACCCCCAACTCCCTCTGCTGAAGTCAAGGCAAAACTAGTGTTCTGAGCCTAACTAGGTTAACTAGGCTACCCGCTTAGAAACACGGGCCTCCCCCTCAGATATGCCTCGGAGGGTTTTAACAGGACTGCGGTGTTTACAATATAACATCCATAACGTCCAAGATACGATCCAAAACTACTTAACTTACAAAAACCAACAAAAGCGATCATTTCTCAGGGGAACAGACAACACTTAACAAGCTGGAGACTTCCCGTATGCTGCCACTGCCGAGACTTCAAAGCAGTTATGGTAACACGCTCCCTGAGGTGATGGCCATGCCTAGTGTGAACGAAAGAGTCATTCAGCAGAAAAACGGAAACTATGAAATACAGTATTTGAAATAAAAAAAATTCACTCAATGGGGGACAATAGCAGAATAGAGATGAAAGATGGAAACTTCAGTTGACTTGAAGATTGGCTAATAGAAACTACCCAGTAGAGAAAAAAAATGAGGACAGTATCAAATATTTATGTAATGAGAGTCTTAGAAGGCAAGGAGAAAGAAATTGGCACCAAAAAAAAATTGAGAAATGGCCAAAAAGTTATGAGATGTGGTGAATGAAAAATATAAATTTACAGATTCAAAAAGCTCAGTGACAACTTCTTTGCTATGACATCAAAAGTATGATTCATAAAAGAAAAATGTGGTAAACTGGATTTCATCAAAATTAAAATCCTTCACTTTATGAAAGTTATCATTAAGAAAATGAAAAGACCTGTCTCAAAGTGGAAGAAAATATATGCAAACTATATCTACCGAAGGACTTGCATGCAGAATAAGAGAACTTTTAAATCTCAGCAATATATAAACAAAAAACTCAGTTAAAAAAAGGACAAGAGATCTGAACAGAAACTTTACCAACAAACATATGAATCGCAAAAAAACACAAGTGAAAAGATACTCGTTATTGGTGTCACTGGGGAAATAAAACGAGACATGTCCACATACCTCGTAGAAGGCTAATATCAAAAAACTGAGAATACTAAGAACTGACAAGGATGCAGAATAACAAGAAATCTCAAACACTGCTGATGGGAACATAAAATGGAATCTATAGCCACTTTGGAAAACAATTTGGCAGTTTCTTAGCAAGTAAAATGTACACTTAGCATGAAGTCAGCAATCTCACTCCTAGGTTTTAATGTAAGTGAACGGAAAACTCATAATCTCCCAAAACCTTGCACGCAACCTTCAGTGGCTTTATACATAATTAAGAAAAAGCTGGAACACAAATGTCCTTCTGTAGGTAAATGGATAAGCACACTGCGGTATACCCATTAAATGGAATACTATTCAGTGATAAAAAGGAATTGACTACTGCTAAAATCAACACCACAGATGAATCTGAAAGGTACTCGGCTAGTATAAGAAGCCGGATTCAAAAGGCTACATGCTGTATGAGTCCATTTAAAAGACATTCTCAAAAAGGCAAAATTATACACAGAATAAAAGACCAGTGGTGGCCAGTGCCTAGAAGGATGGGAAGAGTCGAACACAAAGGGACAGGACAAGGGAACTTTTGGGGATCATGGAACTCCTCTGTATCTTGATTATTATTATGGTTACATAACTCTTTGTGCTTGTTGAAACTCGTAGAGCTTTGCACTAATGAATCTTTACACTAATGAATGAATTTTCCTGCATGTAAATTATAACTGTGATAGAGCATCCAAAGTGCTCTGATTCTTCTGTGTTATCATCTGAGCCTTTCTCAGAAACCATAAAAGGTAATGACTCTGATTTACAGGCACGTTAGCAACACCTTCACCAGCGAGCAAAGTAATCAAGAGCCTTGTGACACTGAGATAATTTCTACACGCACCTAACTACAGAACACAGAATGTGAATGTGCTCAGAGCAGGTTAGGCGTCGTGAGACAACCCAGGGGTCTAATGTTAGTACATGAAAATGCCCTGCTTCTAGAACTACACAGAGAGCTGCTGTGACTAAGTGGGACACATAAACCGATCTGGGATAAAGGAAGAGATGGTCACTTCCAGTGTCTAACATGTAACCACAATTCTAAAAATAACACATACAAAATACAGTCACTCACCTTAATAGAATTATCTCGCAGGCCACTGATAATTTTTTCATCATCATACTGTAAACAGTAGACACCTTTACTATTTTCAGAGCGGCACTGAATCCTCTGCAAGTTGTGTCGTCCACACCGCCAGTTGGATTCTATAGTCTAGAGAGGAAAAAGGAGGCAAGAGGTGAGTTTTTGCGGATCAACTCTTCCATCAGACTTCAGACGTCGGTGTTGCTTCCAGAAACAGCATACCACTGATACCCCATCTCGGGCTGCGTAATGACTGTCTGTGGATAGGAATCATGCTCTTTTCCAAGTAAGACATTCGCCCAACGATGTTTTTTTTCTCAAACGTTCCCTGCCCGTCTGGTAACCATCATAGGATTTCCAATGAGCCGGGGTTGGGTTTGAAAGAAAAAAATGGCCTAGACAGAACTCAATATGTTTAAAGAATGCCATCTGCATCCAAAACATACAAATAAATAGTTATTCGCTGGGTCACTCTCTAACGCCAATTAAAATATTTGGCAGAAGATCACCGCCAACATTAAGCATATAGTGACAGTCTGCGTTTCCATCCAAAGCATTGTCTTGATCGTTGAGAAAAGATATTAAACTACTATAGAAAAAATTTTGTTATTCATTTTTAATCTTCCTCCAGAAGCTCCTTCTGAATAACGATGGCGCATTTCGGCCCTGGATTCTCATTCTTTCATCATTCATGCGACGCCTCCTGACATACTAGTACATTCCAAGTACAAACTGTGCAAGACACTGGGGATTAAACGATCAACAGGAAGCGTGCTGCTTTCTGGGAGGAGCCGCTCCAGCACCTAGGCTCGTAGTATCGTAGTATCCGGAACCAGATACGGAACCAGATACGCTCTAAAGGCATTTACTTGGTTAAATGATCCACACATTAATATTGGAATGAAGTCATTATTTCCCTTTATTAACCAAGGAAAGAGTTTAATTTGCAGAGGCCTCGAAACTATCACTGGAGGCGCTAGAAGTCACACCCAGTTCTGCACGACGGAGTCCTTGCTTTTTGCACTAAGATTGGCAGCGTCTATAAGGAAGTGCAGGCCTAGCTCGTGAGACAGGGAACACAGAACGTAAGGAGGTCGGTAACAATCCAGGTAAAATATAACTGCCAACAGAGCGATTAGAAACTGTAAGTGCTGCGGGCCAGGGGAAAACGGACGGTGCCATGGCACGAGACCAGCAGGCACAGTTCAGTGAGGAAGCGGGTCGGGCCAGAGCTGGAGGACTTCAGGTGGTGCGCATGAGGACTTCCGGGATGCGAGGGTACCACGTTTCTACTGAGGAACAACCAGAGTGTAAACTCCTGACCCTTGAAATTAGGTGACAAAAGGGACCGGATAACTGTTCACACTGAATTCAGGATACAGGTTTAAAGATTAGCTCTGAGCAGTTAACATCTGAATAGCTAAAAGTTTAACTGGTTGCTTTGCTAAAAAACGGAGATAAATCTCATCTTCATTCATGGTAAGCACTTAATTACATCTGACAAACTGTCTTTCCTCTTATTTTGAAGGCAGTATGCTTCTGCACTGTTCTAACATGTTAAAATTCACTAAATGGCATGTGCGAGGCACTATGATTTCATGACACCATGCCATGTGCTTTACATAGTTTTATAGCTAATTTAATCATCACAACTCAGACACCAAATTATTGTCTTTACAGGAAAATAAAAATATGGAGGGTTGTAGATACTGATAACACACACATCTACAAAGCAGGCTGTTTCACCAGTTGAGGCCTCAGTAACTGGCACAAGAGTCTGGAAATATAATCCCTGCCCTCAGAGAGTTTCCACAACACAGCCTACAGAGAGCGCAGGACTGTACCCCCCGGGGATGCAAGGCCGGCCACGGAGAGGCCAGGGGCAAGGAGATGCTCACCTGCCCACCTGCTCCTGAGTCAGAGCTTCTGAGCCAGCAGCATGACCTCCAGTGCATTTGTAAATGTCAGATATAAAGCAGATTCCAAAAAAAAAAAAAAATTTAACTTACCCTACCTCTGCTACTGCTGTCTAGGAAGACAGCAGATCTGTCTGGAGAAGCAACATTTTAGGAAGGGGCCCAGAATATACAGAATATCTAAAACTGCATTCAACAGTGGAATCAGTTAGAGGAAGTATTTTCAGATAGGGACTGAGACGCCTCCGCATGCTAAGCATAGCAGGAAAACACTGACTCAGTAAGTAGCTTTGTTACTCTCTCTTTCAATGAATGGAAAAGGCACATTTACTATCATGTGGGAATTTGAAAAAAAAAATTAATTAAAACAAAAGTGCGGGGACAACTCCCTATATAGAAAAGTATGTCCCTGCATGAGTCTCTCTCGTCACTCTATCTAACATGTTTTCTAGAACCGGGGGGCTTGGTTGCATTCCTTATATACACATACCCGGAGCCGTTGCAGCAGAGGAGAACGGGCCGAGGCCACCACAGCCAGCCGGCCTGTGACAGTCCATCCCCTGAAGTCAGGTCCCCAACAGGAACAGCAACCCGGCATGAAAGGCTGGGCCATGCTCTCCACCTTCCAACCCTCAAACCAGAGCCAAATACCAGTGCCTCTCAAAGCGCGCGTCTGACGACAGGCTTCATTCTAAGTCAAATGAAAGTCAGGAAATGGCTTAGCTGCTCAGAACCTAATCTTCTACTATACGTATCTGAATTCTAAAGAAAAAGTTTGCCAAATAATTCTTGATGGATCAATTCATATCTCGGGGGCCACTTAGGGCTGTTTTTAAAATTAATAGGTTCCTTAATCTCAAAACAAGCCTAGTTTGTTTCGAATTTCCAGGAAAGCGACACCAAGCACAGCAGGGAGTGGACCACGGAGCTGAGCAGCGACCTGGCTGCTCTCTCTCGCCGCCCCAGGCCACCACACACAAGAAAGCAGGACTTTCCTGCGGGCGCACGCCCGAAATACTGCCTACCACCTTCTCTGACGACCTCAACCCTTACTAGAATGCTTACAAGCCAGGTCTTTTTTAGAAAAACTAGACGCTTAAAAATGGAAGGCAGCCCATTGTGGTAGAAAATACCTGGGTTAACGAGCGGCTCTGGCAAATGACGGGCTGTGCAAGCTGCAGTTCCCTCCTCTACAAAACCGGGGAAAGTATCTTCAAACTGCTAAGAATCAAATGAGATGACACGTGTAAAGTGTTCACTGGGGTGCCTCCAAGGAACGGCAGTGACGCTCCTGCTCGTTTGTGGAGTATGCTGGCCAAAAGGAATAGGCTGTGACCGAAAAAAAATCTCACCAAACTGCCAGGAATGGGGGTCTCAGCCTAGTCTGATATTTAAAGCTGATGGCCCCGAGGCCTGCCTGACCACGCCCAGGAAGGGGGCCCAGCCTGCAGATGCAACGCCATGGTTACCTTCACGTCAGCGGCAGGCGGACAGGGCACACGCAGGTGCAGCCCTTTAATGACGCAGATACCTGCATTTCACCCAGGCACCACGCCGTGTGGCTACTGTAGAGGAATAGTTCGTGTTTTTGAGAACTTGTAAAATCCCCTTACCCTGTGCGAATTTTCAAAATGCTGGGAAAGTAGCCATGATACACAGAGTATACAGCGGCATTTAAATTGGCAACAGAGTGAAAACAGATGTCTGAGTATGGAGAAATAACATTATTTTTAGAAGCCTAAACACAACTGAGTGGGTGGGCAAGTTTTAGCATTTTCTGGTCAGGACAATGTTAATATCAAGTTTGCAAACCACAAAAAAGCTCCCCACTTTCCCTGCATAAAATGTGGTTGATTAAAAGGTGCGATACGACACACCATCATTTTACCAGCGGTCCGTTCCAAGGACAGTGCTTCAAAGGGTCTAGTCCAGTGAATAAAAGGGGAAGAGGGCACGTCACATGAAGAGCTTGCCACCACTCTGAAATGGCAGGGGGAAAAAGCCAAGCTCAAGACGTCAGAACTGAGTCGATCAGAACAACTCCCATCTCTCCGCAGAGAGACACTTGGGGGCAGGGCAGCGTCCAAAGAGCATGGGCTTTGGACTAAGAATCTCAGTTTTGACGATTGAGAATTAAATCACTGTAGCAAAGTACCTAACAGTATGCTCGCCATTAATAAAATGATAACTGAGACTCCAGATAACTCAAGCAATGGAGCTGCTTCTCTTAGGAATGCCTTCAGGTTTCTCAGGAATTCCTTCTCAGTTCGGAGCCGCTCTAACCACCCCGCCCCCCACTGTACGTGTCGAGAACACCCATGAGAGACGAAGCTTTATAGAAGGCTAGGAATTCTTTTTATTCTCCCCAGACTTCATTTCTCACATTCTCATTTCCTGAATCATACTGGCCACACTAAGCCAGGTTCTCTACTTTTTCCTTAAAGAATTAGCCAATTTCTGTTGGGTCAAGGTGGAAGGGCAAGGTCAGCTGCTCCTCAGGGCCAAATCTGGGAATGCACAGATGACGGAGCCAGCGCATGAACTAGAGCTGTCAAGGGAGAGCTGGAAGGAGAAAAAGAAAAAGGTGCTGTGAACTGGCAGCCGTGTGTGGCAACCGGGGAGGGGACACGAACGCCCACTTGTCATCAGGGGTGTAATTTATTCTTGGGCAATGTGCCTAATTAAAACCCTTTAAAGCGCAACTTTTCCCCAAACTGGACTAAAACAAGGCCAACTAAGTCTATCTTAACTCATGCCCTCCTTTCAACTAATGGTCAAGGACACTGCACTGAGTACTCACACAATTAGCGAAAGGTGAGAAGTCACCTAGCAGTCTGCAGGTAGATAGCAACAGACTTCTTTCTCCTTCACTTCTTGAATTTTCCCTTTTGCAAACTACAAACAACAACACTAAGAGCTGGCCAGACCTCCATGAAACCCCACAACTACGTAGCAAGCCCTAAAACTTCTCTCAGTCCCGGTTTCCCCTTCTTACAGAGGAGGATAACATCATGTACGAAATTCAGTGCAATAATCTGTGTTGAGCCACACGACCTCGTTCATGGCACACTGAGAGCACCTATAATTATTACATTCTTCTTCTGACGGTTTCGTATCCGCCACATGGGCAAGAGCCAAGGGCGCGAGTCTCGTCTGTTTGATCCGTGGGTCACTGACACGCTCTCTAGCTGTGTGTTCACCTCGAGAACAAAATAACATGTACTTGCAAAACAGAGGTAAAGAGCTCTACTTTGATGAGTTTTCCAGTGATCTATAGTATAAACAAGTTGTATAAAGTGCAGAAGAAAATACGGTTGATCACAGACTCTGTTAGTCTCCAGCTGAGTGGTCCTGGGCATTCTATTTAACCGTGCTGAGCCTCAGTTTCTCAGTTTTAATAAGGACACGACCCACCTTTTGGGTATTGTCTGAGTGTTAAATGGGAAAAGGTATTATAAAATGCTAAACAAAGTATCTAGCATGAGTAAATGCTCTGTACGTGGTACACTATTTTTCTTTACTGTTACGGTCAGTGAGTGTACCAAAGCATAGAACGTCACCCCCTCTCTAAGAGGTCTAGCCCAGAGACATCTGGAGAAGACCCCTGTGGCCAGCCCGGGGATTTCCCAAGCCACTATTCAAGGACCGCTGGGGAGGCTGCCACGATGCGGGTGCATGTGTCAAACAGGGTTTCCCCCACAGCCCTATTTCCCCTCCCGTCTGTCTCTTCCACTAACTTAAAATATTATTTCCGCCTCAGGAAATGGATATGGTAGGTGGCGTCACATCGACCATCCTGCCACGGAGTTCATAGTGTCAATTATGATGGCAGTCACTCGTGGGGGTTAAATAAAACAGTCCCTGTCACCAAATCTTCAAAGCCATCGAAGGTCTTCCAAAATTCCTGTTTATTGATGACTGACTTTAAACATCATCCTTCTGGTAATAAAGGATTTACTAAATTATTCAAGGAAATTTGGAGATACTTTGTAAAGAATAATTGGGGAATGGGGGGGCGGGGATAAGGAAAAAGTAATACAGTTTCTACGATGTGTGTACAAGCAATTTCTTAGTACATCTAGGGGTGAGAGACAGCCCTTGCCCCCTCCCCTGAAACTCACCACCAGCCACAGATTCAAGTCAGCACTATGCTTCGGCTACTACATGTGGGAGCAATTTATTCTAAGCTTTGTCAATGGATCAATTAATTCCTAAACTTTATGATTTGTCTGGCAGAAGTTTTAAATTATTTAACCCTCTTGACAAGGTTACTTTGTAGCTCATTTTAGAGAAAATACTCAAGACAAGGGTTTGTGCTTTAAATAATAATATTCCAGCCACATTCAGATGTACCATTAACCAAATGATTCCATTAGTTCACATCTGCCTCAAAAAGGGGAAAAGACCCCCCCCCCAACCCCGTGTCAAAAAAAGCCATGTTTCTCCATTAATAAATTTTGGCACAATAACTTTTCTGCCTATCACCTGGGGGAGGGGGTTACCTCACGTTTGGGAAACTGGGTATAACTTTATGGGTGATGCGGCATTGCCTAGAGAAGGCTCAATTTTTCTGCCAAGAAGGAAATAGTGAAGTAACCAGAACCTGCCAAGAACACATGTGAAAGAGTTAATGAGAAATGCCTGTGCGTGTCTTTCCTGGTTCAAGGAAAAGGGCTAAATAATAAACCTGAACTAATTAGAACACACGAACAACATCAAACATCTCCAGTGCTTCTCATCGAGTTTACAGAGTTTTCCTGGGCTGGGGAAGTTGCACTCAAATCCAACATGTCCAGAAGCATAACTGGCTCCATAAAACCCACTTAACTGTTGCTTACACTCATACCTGAGTCATTTTTTATGAAAAATTATGGGAAATTTATAGAGGAAACTGAGACTGTGCCTTAACTAGTTCTCCAGATATGGCTCAAAACTGGAAAAAATGCTTACCTGAAAAACTGAGCCTTGGATTTTGGAAAATTTATCGAATTAAAGTAAAAAGTTGATCTTGGATTAATGTTTTAATGAAGTAGTGGCCTTGCAGAAGCATTTCATGTTTTAAAAAAGCTAGGTCGCTTTTTACAAAAAGACATGATCTACTCTGAGGAGAGCTATAGACTGTACATTGTGACACATTTGCTCTGGGAGTTCAACTGAAAATTGTTACTTGTTCCATGATTTTAGATCAATACAACACTCTGCGGCAACATGAAAAGTTGACAACAAGACACGAGGAGCCCATGAAACAGATAAGTCATAAAGTTACCTCTATATCCTGGATAATCTTTGGGTACAGTGACCTATAAAACGAATTGGGAGGGCCATCTGTGGGTCTGTTTTTAAACAGGTACTGATCCCTGGCAAATAAAAACAAACAGATGTTACATTCTGCACATAAAAGAGGAATTTGATTTAAACACGGTGCTCGCAAAAATATTGTTATCATTCAAGTCTTTTGACTCAAACTGAGCTTTCACAGTTCAAAAAGCAGGAGTTCTGAGTTTAAACATGTTAGACACAATTTACCCCATGATCCCGGCCTTCCATTTTTGAATACCCAACATGCAATAATCCCGCCTTTCATTCTACAGTTTAATAAAAAGTGCCAATGTAGCTTTGTGGAAAATCTAACTTGGTATACATCAAACTTCCTCCCAGAAAGAAAATACAGCCCTAACCCCCGCCCACACCACGACCAGCTGTACTTCCTTCCAAGTGTACTTTCTTCCTCTGTGCGGACCAGGCCAGGTGACTGACACGTGGCGTGATAAGCTGTGTTTTAAGTTAACAGGTTTTCTCTATAAAAGCCCGCCCGCTGTGCATTATGTTCAACCAGGAACAATAACGCAGAGCGAAATGGCTTTACTGGGCTTTCTTATGTTTTTTTTTCTTATCTATGTCTTGGTGATGTCCCATCACCTTAGAAACAAGAGAAAGGAAAAGCGTAAATACACGGCTTGGTGAAGCCAAATCACTCAAACGATACAGTACTTCCTAACAGTTGATAACTATAAAGGAAATACACATTTCAGATGGACAACTTCTCACAGCTTTAACTTTTCCCCCCCAACTCCTGACCACTCATCTTTTCCCGTACACTTGGCGAGTCTGACTGCTTTCCTGAGTAATCGAACCGACCCTGGGTCAAAACTACCTTTTTTCACAAGCATGAACTTACCACCCTCTTCTTTCTGAAAGTCCCTTCCACAGGGGGTCAGTGCGCACCATTCGCTCGATCAGCTTCTTCCAAAGCATTCCTTCCGAGATCACGCGCTGCCATTCTTTACACACCAGCTCTGCGGCACACAGAGACCTGGCATCCAGGTAGGAAAGAATGTTTTCTGCTATGTGATCTAGGCCTTGCTCTACAAAACAGAAAAGGCAATGGAGGAACGGGAAGGGAGATGGAGATGGACCAGTCAGTCACATGTCCGTAAGGACAGAGGAAACCCTGAGTTTACACACGTCAGGCCCCGGGCTTCGGCAGCATCGAGGTCCTGCAGATGTGCACACGCAGGAGCTCACCGACGCGCACACTTCTTTTTGGTTCGGATTTTTTAAGATAAAACAATGATGGCAACCGTTACCGTGTGTCAACGCTGATCCTGAGTGGTTCTATATATCTGTCAGTTATATGATGACTTATTTTCATGTTTACATAACTCTTTTAAACCACTTTGGGGTAATGACTCCCCAAAGTTCACAGACGAGGCACAGAGAGGTCAAGCACTCGAGGTTTCGCAGCTACAGGGTAGTAAAGCCAGGGCCGGAACTCCGACCTCCTGATCCAACATCTGTGTCCTCTCCCCACTGATTTACTGTCTCTCGTAACAACTCACCCCATTAATCCACGACCTTGTGTGAATCCCTTAGCGCTAAGGACAGAAAGGTGAAATGCTGACATCTTAAAAAGCTTACACAAAGGTAAACAACAATCCAACGGTTAAAGTCAGGTGCACTTAGGTGTATCTTTGTCAATCGTTTGTCTCTCTGTGTAGGTAAAATTTTTAAGTTCAAGAGCGATGTGTCTACAAATTCTAGAACCTGAGGCGGTTTCTCCCTCCCACACAATGCCAGGGCCCTCTCAGAGACGACCGAGATCCAGCCTCTGCCTGGCCTTCAGCGTCAGATCACTATGACCCACATGATGGCCTCCTGTAAATGCCCATCCTTGGTTCTAGGCACGTCCTCTGAGGCTACTAGAGGTAAGGCCCATCCTCGGGCCTATTCTGTGTAGTGGCGGGAACACTAACATACAGGCAGAAAATTCCGATTTCAAATCCAGGTTCCCCACGCAGCAGTTCTATGACGGGAAACGGATACTGAAACATCCGTGCCCTTGGGTTTCTTTCTTACCACGCAACATGGCAACCGCCAGTATCAACTGTCCTTTGCCACTCTATCGGTGAGACTCGCACGGGTCCTACGGAAAGATTTTAAAGACAAAGCACCATACGAGCTTCGTGTCTGGCGGCACGGCGGCGGGACCTGGCAGGATGCAGGTGACTCGTTCCGCTTTCGGAGCCTCCGCTTTCTCATCTGTATGAAGTGGTGATAGTCTTTGCCCCATTTTGAAATTATCGAAATGCGATGATGCTCAAACAACGCTTTACAAACGAAGGTTTTCTTCGACTCTGAGAATGACTTAATTGCACAGTTGATTACGGTTTAGAGGCCTTCATGTACCAACTTTCCTACTCTGGACTGGACCTAAGACCCGACTTATGATCGGATAATAAGGACCACACTAGGGCCACTACCTTTTCTTGCACATGTCATGATATCAGTTAATGCAGCTGGAGATCACGCTGCCTGCACCTAATAGCTGTATTGAGCAGACCCCTACGATGGCAGTAAGTCAAAATCCTAGGCCTCTCCCCGCGAGATCTCTCCTGAAACAATTCCCCCAACTCGGTATCTGTCTGCCTGTCGAGGGGTAGGTGCCATTGTCCTTACCATAATTCGCCTTTGAAGCTTTGCCTGACCGCCGCCCCAGTTAGCCTCTAGAACCTTCTGCCATCCAGAGAGTGGGTATTCCACACCAGATTTGCGCAGAGCGCAAAGAGAGGAAGTCTTTGCTCCCAAGTTTGTGGGCAAACACGTGAAATGGGTCAGAACCAAGGACAGCACCCACGATCCTCGAGATTCCCCGCTAGGCTATCCCTGATCTACTCACTCAACACTGTCCTGGTGGCTGCATGGCACTGGTTCTGTCACCATCTGGGCGGCTACATCCGGCCCACACCGCCACTCAGCCCTCGGGGACATCCGGAGAAACCCTGCCCCATGAAGACATCGCCGTCTTCGCACCACGCTTCTGACCTGCTGGTCTGGGACCCGTCCCACGAGGGGGGCAGTGGAGCCGGCACGGCCGCCCGGTGCGGTGCCTCGCCGGTGCTGCCTACGTACACCTGGTACTGTGTGTGTGTTTTTAAACAAGCGGGCACTAGCTGCTTTGTGTCCCTTTTTAACACGATGGCCTGCTCATTACAGAAAAGTGGCAGAGTGCATGTAAGCAGAACATGAAAAACCCCTAAACCCCACCTCTTAGGGGTGCCGCTTCTGGCATTCGGCGCACACCCTCCAGGCGGACACAAGCCTGGGGTCTCTGTGGCTGGCTTGATGATCCACGTAAGACTCTGCTGGAGTGTGGCATCAAATTTACCAGCTAGTATCCCCCAAATACACCCCCTCCGGTTGTCCAGTTCCTACAACCAGGGAATCTGCTCGTCAGCTGCCTCGGGGCACTACCACGAAGGGTCACCAAACGCCGCTGGCGAGCAGCTCTGCCTCTGGGGTCCCGCCACTCCCCGGTGCCCTACCATCCTGGTCTTCACAACCACAGCTTCTGTCCCCAGCCTGCGCGCAATGGCCTTAGGCCTACTTGCTGACAGGCGCTACGTGTTTCCGAAACATCTTCACGGCTTTCTTGGATATAATGTCCCCACCTTTTTTGGTTGTCAAACCAGTATTCTCAGTGGGGAAAGAAAAAAGTGCCGAGTGGACACATGCTGTTTCTTCCATCACCGCTACACGATCTGCCGCACAGTCACCGTCCTCTCGTCCTTCACACCGCGCTCCCAAGCGATGACGTGTGTGTTTGTTTTCGACCCCCCCCCCACCGTTTACTTAGCCACGCGGACACTTCCCGTTGCTCGGGGTTTTGACCCCGCGCTCTGAGCTCCGGGCTGCCTCCCTGGGTCTCCACGACGCTGTGCCCTCCTTCCACCTGTCCGCCCATGTTTATCCCCGCGCAGGGAAATCTCCGGATAAGCGCCGCTCCACCACCGAGGACTGACAAAACACCCATCGGAACTCCAAACTTCAGAATCTCTCTGCCCTTGAACCGTTTTCTTTAAAATCTCCATCCAAGGGCTGATGGACGTAGGTCCGCCCTGAACTTTTCCAACGCTGGGGTACTCATCAGACTGCCTTCCAGTTCCTCATGTGCCATTAGCACAGTCACTTTTCAAGGTCTGCATTACTTCCGCATCACCAACCGGATCCTCCGAGCTGGAGGTAAACACTCTCTTCGCCAACCCGCACCCCCTGCGTCTTCTGCTCTGAGATGAAGCAAACAGCGAGCCCCGAATGCACTGCGCTTGCCTTGTGAGGCCTTGACGGCCGTGGCGTCCGCTCGTCTGTGTATGCCCTGGAGAGCAGCGCCCGGGCCTCGGCCTGGCTGGGTGGTCTGGGAGGTGTTTCTCAGAAGCCTGTGTGGTTGTGTATGACTCTCTCGTGGTTGCTGACTTTAAAAACGAACAAAAGCAACAAAAACTGATTCCCTAGACCTCCTTCTGACCTACTCGATCAGAATCTTTACATGGTGAGGGCCAAGAATCTAGCCTTATAAGCAGTGCCGCCAGGTAATTCTAGCACGCTGGGCACTCTTGCTTCACAGTCCTCTTGGATTTTTCTTCCTCCGCAGCTCACTGCTGGGCTATCATTGAGTTTCTGCATAAGGAAATCGCCTACTAACGGACAGTTCCCCTTCTTTCAAAGGCTATCAGTCTAATTCAGCGACATCTCACTAATACTGATGAGACCTGGTTGACTTCCTTTGGATAACACTTTCAAATTCATTTCATCCTCCTAGGAAGCAGCACGTTTTGGTCTCTCGGAAGATGCACTGGCTGAGGTGGATATCCTGGGTGAAGCAAGTGGTTTTCCTTTCTGGAGCTTGGTCTTCCACAAAACAGACATGACAGTCAATGTTGAAACAGATTAGTTTACACGACTTGCATAACTCTCTGAGACGGGTACTCTCAATATCCTCACTTTACAAAGAAAGAACTTCCCAACCTGGTTGGGAAGGTAAATTAGAGGAGGTTATTAAGGAGCCAGACACAGAAGAAGAGGTGCTTGATGAGTGTCACTGTTCCCTTCCCTTGTCCCTAAATCCCCTTAGTTGATAGTTGGTCAAGAGCTAAGCAGTGTTCCTCTTTGATATGTTCTGAGAGAAAACATTACACACCTCCTTTAGCAAAGCGCTAGATAAGCCCCCTCCTATACCCTGGTTATAAGTCTCATCCCCTTAAATACTTGAAGGCTAGGAATCACATGACTTCTGTTTTAGCATTAAGAGTAGACCCACAGAAGCCATGCGGACCTTGGCACTTTCTGGTTTCAAGCCTGTTCAGACAAAGAAGTTACTGCATAAGGAGGACCATTTGCCAGGGCTAAAAAGCGCTTTGAGGTGATAAAACCAAACATTTCCTTAGGTACCAATGTCTGGCTCTCATTTACTCTACCATGCTGAGACTCCTCCATCTCCCACCTCCCCACCCCCTTCCCAAGGCAGCAGAGGACATAATGGCCTCAGAAAAACGAGTCAAGATCTCGCGCACACCATGCTGAAGACGTGCTACCATTGCTAAATAGAGGGACAAGGTGAAAGTCTGGAAAATTTTCAATAATAAATTAAAACAATTAAAAGGCACAAATTTCAAAGCTCAATATATAAATAACACTATCAAAATCAAACTCAAATGTGTAATAGCAGCTCAATGCCCTTGACTACAGCCAGTTATAAACAGCTGCTTAGATCATGCACGTATAGAAACGCTTATTATTTTAGAAACACATTTCAAAGAACAGCTGCAAAGAAACTTCCTTCCTCACCCACCCCTGCTGTCCCTTCCCCCTGCCTGGCCACAGATCTATGTGGCTATAAAACCTGAAGTCAGAAACCTTACACACAGACACACGCACACACACACACACACGACTGCTGACAGCAACAGTCATCAGATGCCTTTACCTTGGAATATACTGACCTACAGATTCAGACAGAAACGCAGTGAAACGATGCTCAGGTCATCACAAAGTCTGACACTTCGTTGGGCCAACAAAGTGCCACATACACCTACCTATATGATGTCAGGACGAATCAATTTGGAAATTAGTGGGTGAATAATTAAAACTTCCTGGCAACTAATCTTACTACCTCTGGAGAAGCAGGTGTTTCCTGCTTCCCTGGGCTTTTTAAAAAATTTGTTTTAACGCTGCCATCCTCAGAATACCCACCAGATGCCAGGCACCTCACATACGTCCTGCGATCCTCACGCGATCCCAGCAGCAGCAGCACTATCACTGCCACAGGGACAAGGAAACGGGCTCCTGTGCTGCTGAAGCGGGGGCCGGGCTCACACTGAGGGGCGTCCGAGCCGACGGCCAGGCTCCCCGCGGCTACGCAGGGGTCTCTGGCGCGGCGCCCAGCCTGAGGCCCGAGCTACGCACTGGTTCTTCCACAGCTCCGAGACCACTGACCTAGTCTGCCACACGTACGGTCCACGGCGATGGATCGCCTTACTGGGGACGAGACGAATGAATGAACTATGGCCAAGAAGCTAAATGTTTCGAAATGCTTAATTGCTTAGACACCTTACCAAATGGATCGCCAATGTTTATCATGCGTTTTGAAGTACAATCTGCCTCTACTTCAAATGGTATAAATTTTCCCTTTAACAACAGTTCTTACAAACCACAAACTTAGCCTGCAGAAATTGACATTGCAGACTAAACATTTACCATGATTTTTTAGAAAGCATATTCATAATTTATCACTTTTTCCACTGAAACCAAAAGGAGCCAGAGACCACAAATCCATTTTTCCATTTTCCCTATACTGACAGGTATGATAGTCACAGTAAGCACCAAAAAGTCAGAACTACAGACAATTATTATAGAATTAATGGTTTTCACAATGAAAAGACGTCTTAAGTTGACTGTCAATTTCACCAGAGTGAAAATTCAAACTCAAGATCACCTACAGTAAAAGCTAAGCACTGATTAGTAAGCTGCTCTGTACATTAGTAAATCTAAGTGGGAACATACACATGGACCTGTCTCTCTCCTGACGCTCTGAAGTTTGGGTCTGGGTTAAGGAACTGATGCCAGGTTTAATCCAAGTCTACTAGAGACTGACTAACGACCAACTCGGCCAGCTTGTCCCCAGCTCTTAGATCCATGCGTATGATACACACTGACATATGTATATATGTTCAGATCAAATCCTGTTAAAACAAATAGCATTTAACAAAAATATTTCCATGTCCCAGCCAATGGTCCATTCATTTCATGTTATATTCAATACCGCAAAATTCTGCTTTAACAGAGATATGGACAATGCCTTAAAATTTGCTATAATGAAAACTGAATTGTACGCAATTATACTAACCATATTTATATACATAACACATGTTCATGTGTTTTGTCTCTCCTCCAAGACTATACACTCCCCAAGAAAAAGGGACTCCTTTGAACCACACTCTGCAAATCAAGAGAACAACAGTGCCACCTCGTGGATATTCTGCCAACAGAAGGTGAGTTAGTTCCCTGGCACTCTTAAATGTCTGAGAAGCAAATTACAGGGGAAAATAAAATAAAGCTATGAGTAGAAGGCAATAATAAAAATAAATAAATAAACAGATCTGCTTGAGAAAAATGAGGTTTAACTTCATTTAGTTAAAAGCACTTATAAGGAACCACCACCACCATCAACTTTAAAACTGCTTTGACTTTCCTCAGGGTGAGATGCAGCCTGAGTCAGGAGAAAGGCCTGCGCAATGGGGGTTCTGGGTCCTGGGCTGCACAGACAGGGGAGCTGCACCCGTGTGCACTCGTCTCATGCTGAAAGCCATTTTTAATTCTCAAATCCCCCCTCTCCCTTCCTCCTATGCAATTAAAGCATACCTTTCTCTTCTCTCATTCCTCTTTCTTTCTCTCTCTCATAATTAAAAGCAAATATTACTGAATTGGGTTGTATTCTATACTAGGGTCAACTTAAGGAATTTTCTAGAGTAATCCTAACTATAAATGATTTCAGTCTTTGCACTAATTTTTGAAATATCCTGCACCATACCATCACCTGCACAATCACCCCAATAACCAAGATGTGTGATGCTGGTCATTTTGTCCACTTTCCACAGTTTCTGGCTTCCTAGCCTACACGATGAGAAAGAGGACTAAGTGATGGATCAGATCCCTTCAGCTATTAAATACTAGGGTTCGAGAAAGAGAGGCTTCATTTTTGCTTTTCTAGAAATACAAACGGTTGAAGTGAGGCAAATGGAGCTACATTTCAGTAAAAAGGCAATAGTAGAGTCAAAATCTTCTAAGCTAACTCTCAGATATCCTTAAATTTTCCCGGTAGAAAGCAAACTGACAAGTTTTGAGAGGGGGGGTTAGAAATCAGACGCCGGCCTGTCAACTGGCAGCCCCGGTTTCAGGCCCATTTGCCGTGGGACCACTCAGTGTGGGGCTTGGTGCACGGTACATCAGCCAGGCTGAGGGGGGAGCTGCTCTGAGGAGCCATCCAGAGGCTCTGACAGCACCAGGGCTGGTGGCGGTGGCCCCTGTGTGGCCCTGGCTATTTCTAAGCCTACCCTGGCATGGCAGCTGTGACTTCCAGACTACACTGATGTGGCAGAGGAGAACGTCTGGCCAGCATTCGCTTCAGGAATGAAACCTCTCTTATCTAGCCAAATATAAACTGAAAAAAATTTAAAAGACAGAAATAGAAAGAGACAGAGAGAAAAAGATGAATGCTCAAAAATCAAAGGGGGCTGAAACAGGCAGAGTGCTGCAGAGCAGTGAGACTATTCTGTATGATACTATTAATGGCAGATACGTGTCATTATATATGTATCAAAACCCACACAATTAAAACACCGAGAGTAAACTATGACGTGAAAAGTATGGGCGTTGGGTGATAACAATGCGCCCATGGAGGCACGGATGCTAACAACGTCCCCTGTGGCATGCGATGCTGGTAGTGGGGAAGGCTGGAGGGGCGAGTGGATGAGGAGTATAACTGTACTTCCCACTCAATTCTGCTCTTAACCTAAAACAATCGAAAAAAATAGTTTATTGAGAAAAATTCAAAATAAACTTAACCAAGTGAGTGTGTGTGCGCGCGCGCGTGTGTGCCCATGCCAAAGTGGGGAGGGCGCAGAGCAGTGTGGGAGGGATGCAGAATAAGTTTTGAGAAATGTAATAAAGATATGCTATCGGTTTTCCCAATATGTTTTTGCCATTCCCTAAAGTGTCACTTCAGATACAAACGAACATCCTAAACTTTGGGGCACTTCTCAAGCACAAACTCTTATAGGAAAAATTGCCCTATGTTTTAAAAAAAAAAAAAACTTATAAAGGGAAAGATGCAGATGACATACAGACTGCATGAAAATAAACAGCACAGCATTAAGTCATTAAACAGATTAGATGAAACGGAACGCTGACAGCGGTCCGCACCAGCAGTCACAGGCCCGGCCTCCACCTTCTGGACAGAGACTAAATTAGAACTTGCCTTCAAGTTCTCGAGATTAAAACACAGTCTGGGTCCCAAAGAAGCCGCGTCGCACTGTGCTCACGTGCTCCTGACACCGCGCGCGCGGTGGCGCCACCAGGCCCGGGCCGGGCCAGCGAGTTACCTGGTAACGCGGTGATGAAGTCCCGCTGCAACATGGGCTTCAGGTACGAGTTGATATGTCCATGCTGGTAATGACACATTCGGGAAATAAGGTGCTCCACGAACTCCACCTGATCCGATTCAGACCACTGGTCAAAATATTTAATACACAAGTCTTTTCTTTTTGATAGTTTCCTTCTGACGGCCTCTTTCTGGAGACGATCACGGATGATGTTCCATTACTTATCTATTTTAGAAATAAAAAAAAAATAGATGATAAATAATTAGTTTGACAAGGAAAAGAAATTTCATGGGTATTTTATTAGAAACATTTTGCACTCAGTGAATTTAATCTTAAAGTGCCAGTTTTACCCTAAAGCCTTTACCACCGCTCACTCCGTTATTAATTCTTTCAGGAAGTAATTAAAAATGTATTCAGGGCCTGTGTCTGTGAATTAGTCTCTTAAGTAAATGATGAAGTTACAGCTATTTCTAAAAGTAAATGATGTCTTAATAGTCGTTCTCCAAAGCTTATTCCCAAACCTGCTGTTATCAGGTAACGACTGTTAAAGACGAAACCTTTCAGCCCGGCCAAGTGGCACCTGACTCATTTAGTAGTTTGTTTTACTTCCTCAAAGCTGAAAGGTAATGCTATATTCGGGAATGCTGATGGCTTCTGCCATTGTGTGTGCATGAGAATGAAAAGAGAACTTCTTAACAGAGGCCGCCAGGCCCGCCCCAGGCCTCTTCATTCTGTTGGTCTGGATAGAGCCCAAGATCGTGCGTTTCTAACAGGTCCCCCGTGATGCTGCCAGTCCGGGGTGCAAATCAGGGACCACACTTTGAAAACCACCAGCCCATCTATCAAACGGAGAAGCCTGAAAGCAATTGGATCTAAAAAGCTTCATTTGACAGAACAGTTTCGATTTCCACCTTGTTCCCGGGCTTATACTAAACTGCAGGCGAAACACTTCAGGCTTTTTCACTCCCTTCTTCCGACCAGAAACAGTGTACGCCTGCAAAGAGCTTCGTCTTCTACAGCTGGCTTATGGGTACCCCACCGACTCCCACGCTAACTGTGCATTTCTCATCCAATCAACACGGTCCTTGTACAACACCTTGTCTTTTTTAAACATTGAAACGATATACATTGCATTTGGATGACAGTATCTAAAAAAAAAAAAGAAAACTGAATCCCTAAACTGAAGCCACTACTGCTACTGATTCCACGAGGCTCAGTAACTCAACTGTTTAAAAACAACGTTGATGCTTCTGTCAAACACTGGCCAAGCTATCTGCCCATCGGTCCCCTGACAGCCCCTCGTGTAACACCAGAAGGAATAACTTATAAGAGTTTGGAAAACTGATGAGTTGCACTATGGACATCTATAATTCTGTTAGGAGCTTCTCTCCGAGTCTTACACAGAAAGAACCAAGAGCTTTAGACACCAGCAGGCTCCCGAAATGTAGGTGGGCTGAACACACCCCAGAAAGCAAGCTACCTCTGAAAATGCCCAGAACGAGTCTCTGGCTTTCCTGATGAAATCTTCTAAACCTTTCCTGTCTGAGGAAAGCTCTCATTCCACGTTTAGGGGTATGAAGTCAGAAGGCATTTACCTCCCTCCGCATTCATCTTAACTACGCCCTTGTCTAGGAATGTTTTTCCCTTGTCATGTGAGGGAGAGCTCACTCACAGCAAGAACACCAGAGGGCAGCATTGAACAGAAATTTTTGATGTTGCTTTTTTATTAAGACATTCAGACTCGAAAATCAACACTCAAAAACAGATGAAGGGAAAATTCTGTGGTGAATAACGACTGGTATATGGAACATCTTTGCTGCTTTTAAGCATAAGGATGTTCACCATAATGTTGATAATAGAGACAAATTAGACAAATAACTGCTCAATTATAGGCAACTGGTTAAAAGCCAATTATAATACATCTACACAAAGTACTATATAATGTAGCCATTAAAATTAGGTTTATAGAGTAAAATTTTTTTAAATAACAAGAGAACACTTTTGTGAAAAATTCTGAGAAATAAAAGGCAAGATGCAGAATTTTATATGGCACAACCACAGTTAGTGTGCAAGGGAACAGCGCGAGGACGGAGCAGAGAAACATATGAGAATGTTAAAAGTGCCTACTCAAGGCAGAAAGCTGCACATGTTTTCTTCCCCCGTTTCTCCTGTGTTTTTTTCATAATAACTTGTCAAAATCATTCCTTTCACAACGGTTTAAATATAATGATGGTTAACCACCCGCACTTGTGTACTGCTTTCTAATCTACCAAACACATTCAAACCACTGATCTCATTTGATAAGCAAAAGGGTTATTATTTCATTTACAGAAAGGTTCCTAACCATCCACCCTCCCTAGAGCGTTGATCTACCATTAACAAGATGACCGAAAGAAAGATGAAAGACAAAGTGTTAAGAGCCACTCGAAATGAAAAATCACGAGAGAATCCCACAGAGGAATACGGAGCAGGATCAGTCTGAGCGCAGGTCCCAAAAACCAGGGCCAAGCGCACGATTCCACGGTACATCCCATTTCCGCTTCCAACCACCTGCTTGGCCCATAACGATCTGCCTGGCGTTGTTTGCTGTTTCATTTCATCTCCAATTTGTTGGGGATGCTTCATTCTTGCTAACGAATCTCCCCTTTTATTTCATATCAAGTGAACCTAGAGACTATTTTTTATAACATTATTCTCTTCAGATTTAGATTTGTTCTGCCTTTGTTTCTTCAGGAAAGGAAAAATAATTCGATGAAATAATTTGATGAAAACGCCAAACCATGAACTTCACATACTTCTTCTCTGCGTCCCACTCCAAAAAAATGGGGGATTGGGAGGGAAACTGGCAAACTCATAGAGCCAGAAGAAAAGGAAGCTACGCTTGAAAGGAAAGGGCAAACCAACAGGAAATGAGGAAGAAGCGCGGTAATAGAAACCGTCATCAATGCATGTGGTGTGGCATGGTGCCTTCTAGTGACAAGGGACACCACCATTGTCCATCTATGGATTAGACAGTGACCAGACAGAACATTTTAGGCTACAGTCACTTCAGAATCTTTGTGAAAACTCCAGAATCTTTCACTATTCATTAGACACTTCCCTAAGGAACAGGAGATAAATTAGGGTGAATTATGAACTAGCAAAATTGCACACACAAAAAACCAAAACTGCCTGGCGCTTATTTTCACTGAGGTCATGAGCTGAGGGAGCATCTCATCTACGGTCAGTTGACGGCTCTCTTATCTGTGCGCGTTCATTCCTACCTGCCAAAGAGTATTTTTCTTTGGGGACTCATCTTCATTTTGATCCTCCATAACTGAAGTGTTCTAAGGGGGGAAAAACAGGTTATTTGAATGATGCTGAGTTTTGCAAATCCTAAATAACTACACCAAAATATGATTTTGAAAACCCAAACCGGAGTGTACCAACACAAACCCAAGAGCTAGCTGGCTTGTGGCTCACAGGTGCCATTACGGGCTAAGGGTCTGTGCTCGTCTCTCCTAAGTCGATACAGTTCAAGCGGCCGGACAAAAGAGCAGGACGTCTTACTCATGTGAAAGCGGGGCGGACTCAGAAACAGGCCGCACGGCAGGAGTGGGGCTGAAGCTGCCGCCGCTGTGATTCTTTGACTCGTGGCAAGAAGCCCCGGATACCGGCTGAGTTCCTGACTGCACGAACACTTACTGGAGCGTCTGCTCTTCAGCGATGCACCCCAACCATCGGCGAGGAGCACCGGCAGGGCCCTGGCGCGGCCCCCGCCCACCGCCTTCCTCTCCCCTCCCTCGATGGCCTTGGTCTCCTGGAACGGCTGTGTGGCCCCCCGGGGCAAGCACGGTGGGCGCCCCAACCTCCTCCCTGAAGAGGAGGATGCTGTCAGCCAGTAACAATCTGGCTGCCTTAGGAATGCATCAGCTTTTGGTTTTGTGTTTGCTGCACGAAGAGGCACTGTGCAATTATTCTTTCTGGTGACCTCGTCGCTCAGTAGACACCTATGAGCTGGAGATTAGACAGGCCTGGATTTTCCCTTTTGAAGCTCCTACCTAAGAGCTAAATGGAAAGGGAAGAGGGGGAGCTGTGCTCAGGAAGGAAAATGCCCCACTTAGGGACGGCGGCCCCTCGAAGATTCTTCCCCGAACCTAACATGTGAAGGCGGGTACGAAATTTCAACTACAGCACTGGTCCCAGAGTGTCACACGGCCCTGCTGCGCACAGCCTGTAGGTGACGAGCCGATCGCACAGACTGTCCCCATTCCTCCTTTACGTGAAGTGTTTGTGCCCACACAGCATGTCCCAACTGTCTGCAGGTAATGGCAGAATCAGCGCCCAGGTCCCAGAGCTGCCTCTGATCAGGAACGGGGTGCGTGCTGTGGAAAGCCAAAGGCTCTGAAGGTGGAGAAAGGGCGGACGCCAATTTGGTCCCTCGCTCAGTGGGCGTGCGGGATCCCGGGCAGGCGGCGCTGCCCAGGGACAAACACAAACCACACAGGGCGCGTGGGGGCTGAGCCGACCCAGCGCCGTGCCTGCTCCGTCACAGGCACTCGAGGCTCTGTTCACGCCGCTCTGCATACGCGACGCCCCCAAGTGGTACCTTCTCGTGCTTTTCTAAGCTCGGACTCGCCAGCACGGCTCCAGATGGCTGCCGACAGAGAAAACCCACTGGCTTCCTCAGCGCAATCTCACCAGCCCCCGGCACCGAGGCCTGCGGCGGGGGCGGGAGAGCAGGGCTCCGTGTGTGAAAACCGGCCAGGAACTAGCGGGGAAGGCAGTGAGTGTGTCCAAGTGCCCGAAACGGGTCTAGAATGGTGGCAGCAATAAATGGTCCCGCATGAGAAGAGAACGGAGAACAGAGCAACAGAAGGAGCATCCCTGTCCGCGGAATTTTCCTTTTACTGCTCTCTCGAAGGACGGACAGATTAACAAAGCTGGCAGGTTCCGTTGGGGGAGTGAACAGAGCGGGAGCGGTGACTCAGGGCGTCACCTCCTGAGGATGACCGGAGTCACGAAGCCATCCGTGCAATGTCACAATGTCCTGGGTTCTAAGAGACTGGCAAGAGGAGACAATGGCTGGACACACGAAGGGCCGAACGTGTAAAGTGGAGGAGCGAGGAGCTGTTCCCATGGCCACGCCCGCGGGCGCCCCAGGAAATGGACGTGCAGTGCTGTCCCCTAAAACCTTCTGAAAGGAAGGCGCCTGAACACGCCAGGGCTATGCTGGCCTGGGCTGCCTCAACCCTTTCCTCACTCGGGGAGGGAACAAAGGAGACTCAGAAGTCCCTGCAGACTGCGCAAGAAACAACTGTCCTTGAAGTAAGAAATTTTAATTCTTCCTCCCACTCATTCCAATACAGAGAAATGGTGTTTGTTTATATAGCTGAGAAGGAAACAACCCCTCTGATAAAAACAGCAACTATTCCCTTAAGGCTTGATAAAAGTAGATAAATACATGCAATTTGATTTAATAAAATTATATTCAATAAAGCCCAGTGGGGTCTGGAAGAGTTCCCTCACTGTACATGTATTTTTGACTTCTCTTATAAAGTCGCCAGGAGAAGATGCCACAGGGAACATGTTGCCACTGATGACAGGATCATTTCCAGAGTGTTCCAGGTGACACAGAGGACACTCAGAGAAAAAAGGGTCCTACGGTAAAACTAAGTTTAAGAAATCCTGTGTTCATGTGCCCGCCCCCCGCCACCCACCACGACTGCACTTCATTAAGATACCAAAGGCGCTGAAACGTGTCATAATTTAAAACCCAGTTTTAATTCAGTTGGATAGCTTTCCCAAGCTTGTCGGACGTGGACAACCCCCTTTCCTAATAACTTCTTCATACCTCAGCACACACGGGCAAACACTGGACTAGGGCAACGGCATGGCGCATTTCCTTCCTCCTCCCACTTCACCAGATAAATACTTCTGGGAGACAAAAGACACACCCACTTTTGTTAAATAAAATATGTGCCTTTTCTATTTCCCATCATCTTCCCCAGACTGCTATGTGGGGTTGTGGGAATAAGGAGGGATGACAATAAAACATTCCCTTACAAGAGCCACAATTTTTAAATCACTGGCATTTATTCCTTAGAGGTATAGTAGACCAAAGGTCACAGGCTCAAGAGTGAGGTAAAAAAACACAATGAGCCTCCCAAGAGGAAAGGAAGGTGGTTTCCTACATCCAAACACTCAACGCCATCATGAGGTAAGCCAACCTGACAGCTGAAATCCCCTTTAAGTCCCAACACTTCTGGGAAAGGGAAGTTCTCTGAAATGCCAACCTGGCTTATTCACTTCCTACCCTTCTCATCATCACCTCTTTCCTCCCACATCTACCAAGAAGCATTATGTAAAAAAAATGCAGAGCTTGGTACCTGATACCACTACCAAGGAAAGACGCGGTCCTGGGGCAGCAGCCAGACTCTAGGCAGACCAGCCTGAGCACTACTGACACGGGGCCGGGCCATTCTCGGCCGTGCGCGCTGTCACGTGCGCGGTGGGATGTCAGCAGCCTCCCTGGCCTTTGCCTACTAGATGCTGGGAGCATCCCCTCCCTTGACCTAATGATGACAACCAAAAATGTCTCCAGATTACCACCCGGGCAGGGGCCACGACTGCCCTTCCCTGAAGGGCCAATGCTCTACTGGTGTCAGCACCTAAACTTGCCTCCCGGGGAAGACATACTAAATCACTACCATCCCGGGCCTGGCATTTCTTTCTCTTGGGCTTCTTTCTTTGGCCCCTGTGACAGTTTGTGGTTTCTTCAAATACAGTCTAATCTCACCACGGCCAAGCAATTCACGGAGTGCGCCCTGATGCCATTAAATTCATATTTGGGGAAACTTAATTCAGCTCTTTACTACAGATCCCTGGGCTTGGTTGGCGGTGTGGAGGAAGGATATAAAATATCATGACATCTCAAATAAAAGTGCGTGTACGGGCCTCCAGAAAGAAAATACAGAGCCTTCATCAGATTCTCAAACGTGTCCCAAATGCAGTAAGATAGCAAAGCTTATCTTTGACCAGACAGCAGACCAGAGTGGCTGGAGCCTAGGAATACGTGTTTTGTTTTGCTCTTTTTAAAAGTTCTTCAGGTAATTTTTATGTGTGTGTGTTTTAAAAATCACCGCTATGGGAAAACCATGTGGTCCATGGAGTGGCACTACCCTATGTAAGGAAACTGCATTGGTGCTTCACAACAGACTCCACCCAAAACACACTTCAGAACCACCAAATACCATGAGAACTACACCTGTCTCTTCTTATAAAGCCTCAGGAGGAGACGCCAAAGGGAAAATGCCGCTCTCAAGCTACACTGATCAGAGCATCATTTCCAAAATGTATTCCAGATGACACAGGGGATGCTCAGACAACAAAGGGATGCAGGGTCTAATTAAGTCTGGCAAATGCTCTGCACCGCTGGAATGTTCCCCCCACCCCTTTAAAATTCACTTCACTAAGACAGTAAAGGCCCTGCAACAGCTCATAATTTAAAGACCAGGTGAAGTGAGTTGAACCTAGCTTTCCTGAGTTTGCTGGATATACATGGACACTCCCCGCCCACCTTTTATAATAATATCTCTTAACAATACTGTAACACATTGGCAAACACTGGACTAGCGCTTGGCATGGCACAATTCCCTCCTCCTCCCACTTCACCAATAAATCCTTCTGGGAGACAAGGAACGCCCACTTTTGGTAAACACATTACAGACCTTTCCGACTCCCCATCACTTCCCCAGACTGCTACATGGAGTTAGTCTGTGTGTCAGCATAATAGGCTCCAAGTAGTGATATATTTTTGCCAGTAGGTGCCACCAACTAACACAGACTATATATCACTTAGAAAACTCCGAACTTCAAGAGTTATATAAGAGGAATCAATTTCCTACTTTAAAAATACTGCGAATTCTGTATCTAGAGTTTCATAATAAGAAATGCACACAAAATAAGATTTTCATACAAAAAGCATCTGAGAGGAAGCCAAAAAAAAAAAAAACTACAAAGGATCTGGAAAACATGGGTACATCCTGCCATTTTCTCTTGTATTTTTAAATTTTTGGACTTAAGACATTATGGATGACAAATACATAATGCAAAATGCTATTAGCTAATTTATTAAGTCTCTGTTCTAGACTTATTTCATATATTGTCTTTTAATCTTCAGAAAAAAAATATTAAAGTAGATATTCCAAAATGTACAGAAGAAACTGAGGGTCAGAAAAGTAAGCATTTGGTTAAAAGCCACAGTTTGTAAGTCTATTGAGAGACTGCATTCAGATCTAGGTCGGTTCGACGCAGAACTCAATGTACTTTCCATACAGAAAAACACATCTCAGGTATTTTCCAACTGTTGGTTGTAGCCTATGACATCAATTTAATAGGCTACAGCCTGCATTTTTTAATAAAATGAAATAGAATATGAGAATTCCCCTGCCCACAATGATAAGCATAAGACAAATCACACAAAAAGGATAGAAGGGATGCACAACAAAATAGAAAAATTCCGATTAAAAGGAAAGAAGTCATTATTGCAAGGAAAGCAATATTCGAGTCATACCACTGGTAACCTAAAAAGGTTTTTAAAATCTCTAAAAGGCAAAATTTATAGAGGATAATGTGTGCTTTTATGTACTGAATATAATACCACAAAATGCATCAAAAATATTTTTTAATTTTTTAAAACAACTTTCCATATCTGACTGATCAAGCAGACCAAACAAACCTTTTGATTTTCCATGGACCATTTAAAAAACTGATAGGGCATTCTAGGACACAGAGGAAACCTCACATACAGTCAGAAACCAGGGAGATTAGTATATGTTTAATATGAGGGCAAGCAGAAAAGCCTAAATCTAGTTTGCCAATTACAACCTGCCACAAATTCCAAAGATAGGTACATGGAATAGGCAGAGGCAAACCAAAAACCTTTGTTTTGTTATTGTTAATTCCGCCAAGGTCACCCAAAATTCTTCTCCCTTAAACTTAAATCTTACCAACAGGATCACTGGACAACACAGAGATACTATCACTCTAGTTACGCACGAGAGAAGTGAGCTTACTGCATACCACATGTGCCTTAGGGCACATGGCATACTGCTCTCATGGAATCTGATTGAAAAGTCACTCCAAACTAAATTAAATATGTTCGAACAAGCATTCGCTGTTATTTTTTAAATGACTTGAATCACATATTCAAAATTGAAGAACAGAAATGGACCAAAAGCAGGAAGAAATGAAATGAGATTTAACTCAGGAAAAAATAGAAAACATATAACAGAAGTGAAAGTAAATCACAACGCCCAAGTGATAAATTCAAATGAAAAATGTAATGAAACATTGCAGAAAAGTGGGAAAATAACCTAAGAGACTGAAAATGAGATGAAGAAGCAAATGGACAGAGACAAAGGAATTGAAATGGAAGACAGAGAAGATCCAACCTATGTATAACTGGAGTTTCTAAAGACACACAAATGCACACACACAAATTAAATAGCTAGCTATTTAATGGATAAAATGAAATGAATAACATTTAAAACTATAATCCAGATAGACAGACAGACAGATAAAATGGAATGAATAACATTTAAACCTATAATCCAGTGGTTACCAAGGTCTGAAGAGGGATGGGGAGTGACAGATAAAAGAGTTTCATTCTGGAGTAACAAAAATGTTCTAAATTTATTGGTAATGGTTGCACAATTCTGTGAATACACTAAAAACCACTGACTTATATACTTCCAATGGGCAAATTGTATGATATGTAAATTATCTCAATAAAGCTATAATTTTTTAAAATTATAATTCAAGAAAACTTTCCAGAAATAAAAGGAAATAGAACTGCATGTTAAAAGGGTCTCCAGGTACTAGTGAAAATTGGCCCACAACATAAAACTCTTAAGATATCCTAAGAAAATTAGTAGACTTTAAAGATAAAGAAAAAATTTCTCAGTCTCCAGTCCCAAATAATTTTTGAATTAAAAAAGAAAAACTTACAAGAGAAGGAGCAGACATATCAAGTGACTTAAAAACAATGCACCAAGCAAAGCATCAGTGGGGCAGCACTTTCCAAAAACTGTAGTAAAGAAAGTATAAAGCAACAATTTTATACCCAAAGGTAATTGAAAATAGTTTTAAATAAGTAATAGGTCGGGGAATTTTGGAACCATGAGCCCTTCGTGAGTAACCAAGAGATGACTTGGAAAATTTTGGCAAAGAGATTAATGGTAAACGTTTAAGATAATTAATTCCAGACTGAGAATAAAGCAAAGATGGAGATGAGGGTGAAAGAGCGTTCACAGATTCTGAGAAAGCAGAAATAATGCAGCTTGAAAACTGGAAGCAGAAGGGAGCAGGAAGAGGAAAGAAAAATAAACTGCTTCTTGTGTAAGCGACAGGTGGGAGGTCAAAGAATACTATTAAAGATTGATAATAAGTCTTGTTAATAAAACATTAAATAAGAAACCAAGAATTAGAGGCATTTTTAAAATTATAAGCAACGTTTTAAAAATTGTAAGTAAAAGATAATCGATATAACAAAATTACAAACCTGCCTGATTTTAAAAATTTCAAAAATTAAGCCAAGAAAACACATGATGAAAAGAGAAAAACTGAAAGATATGCTAAGACATGGATTAAAAATATACTCACACACACTACCTCCAGTAAAACAAATCAAAAAAAAAAGCAGAGTTCAGAAGATTAAGCATAATCAAGCAGGCAGGCAGATCTTAGAGATACCAAGCTTTACACCGTCAACAGAGACTAAACCTGCTTTTCAAGCACATGTAAAAGAAAAACTTATAAAAATGTTGGTCATATGTTAAGTCACAAAGAAATAGTAAGTTCCATAAAGGAAAAAAATCAAATATTAGTCTCTGATCAAATGATGATAAAACTAGAAATAACTCCCATTAAAAAATTAAAAGTTTTCCTTTAAAAATTAATGCTATGGAACAATTTACAAAGCTTCACCTGTACGTCCTTTGAAGATTTAGTAGACAGAATTCTCCTATGAAACCACATTGGTTTGATGCATTTTTATAGTTAGGTTTTTGATAAGTTTCTCTATTCTTTTCTTCATAACTTGTTCTCAGTAAGACAACTCCACATTATAAAGGTGACAATTCACCCTAATTTATAAATTCCACACATGCCTAACAATCACACAAAAGGCTCCTTACGGAAAGAGACAAGTTTATACTCAAGTCCACGTGAAAAAACAAACTTATAAGAATACTCAGAAAAAAAAATGGAAAAAGAAAAGCTACAAAGGGGATTTAAGCCCTATAAGACATTAAAATACAGTGTACGACACTCTAATTAAAACTGAAGCACTTTTATGGCATGTAAATACAATTACTTCAGAGTAGGAGTCAGCAAGCTTTTTCCGTAAAGAGTCAGAGGGGAAAAATTTTAAGCTCTGCAAGTCTCACAGTTTCTGTCACAACTCAACTGTTGCAGCACAAAAGCAGCCACAGATGATATGTAAATGAAGGAGTGCGGCGGTGCTCCAATGTAACGTTATTTACAAAAACAGGGCTGCGTTTAGCCAGCGGGCCATAGTTTGCGAATGGAATGGAATGTCTAAAAACAGACCCAAGTAGCATATGGAAATTCGGTACATGATAAAAATGGCTTCTCAAATCACTGGGGAACTTTTTAATAAGAAGGGCAGGGACAAACGGTTAGCTTTCTGGAAACAATGTTATGTCCATACTCAACAGAATACAATGAACAGACTCTGAATAGGTCAGAAATTTAAAGAGTGAAACCGTAAGTACCAGAGAAAGACATGCATGAAGTTCTTTAAAGCCTGGGTGAAGGGAAAGATCGTTTAAGTGTGAGTCAAATTCAGAAGCAATAAAAGAAGTGATGGAAAAATTTGGCTAGGTAAATTTTACTTTCACATAGCAATATTTTTAAAAACAGCATAAAGTCAAAAGGTAGTGAAAAACTGGAAAAAAAATATTTGCAGTATATGTCGCCGATAAAAGGACTGTTATGTGTAATAATTTCTTTTATGTTGGAGGCGGGGATGGTAAAAATGACCAAAATCCCAATAGGAAAATGAGGAAATGACATAAAGACTTTTTAACAGATATAAAAAAGATCCTTAAAGATGTTCAGGCTTATAATTAAAGAGATGCAAATTAAAGCTATACATTTCCCACCTAACAATGGCAAATATTCAGAAGACTGACAACACATCCTGTCCGTAAGGCAGTGATAATGATCAAACAGGCACTCAGAGGAGAATGTGGCATTATCTGACTCAACTACATAAGCAGTTTTACGTTTTTGATCCAGCATTACCCTTTGATCTTGCATTTACTTTTTGATCCAGCAGCCCCACTTCTAGGAATTTTCCCTGAAGACACACTATAATTAAATAGCAATATGAAAATACATGTGTACAAGGTTATTCGCTAGAGCATTGTTTGTGATTTTAAAAAGACTGGAAATAATCTACATGTCCCTATGTAAGATACTGGCTGAATAAACTAAGGCGTACAACACAACAGAGTACTATGTAGCCTGAACCAAGAATAAGGAAAGCCTCAATGGACTGATGAAGAGTAATTTTCAGGATAGATTTTTAAGAAAAAACAAAGTGCAAAAAAGTATACTTGTTCATTAGTGCATTAAAAAATCAGGAAGGATAAATAGAAAATAATGAAATTGGTTCCCCAGTGGAAACAGGATGGAAAGAATGGAAGAATGGGAATAAGCCAGAAACGACGACTATCCCTTTAATGTGGATTCTGCTCTGAGAACTACATTTAGTGCTTTATATGCTCTAATAAAAAATAAATCAACAAGGACTGGGAGAGAGAGAGAACATCATCAACAGAAATAAATGAACCTAAATATATTTCAAATGAACAACATCATCACACTTAACGGTAGAGAAAAACTAACATAAGTGACTCTTGAACTCAGGAGACCAGTCACAAACAAGATTTGTTCAGTTGTAAAGAAATATTCAGTATGGTTAAGTATATTTATTTTTCAGTGGTATTAGGCGAGCAATCCTAAAACGATTCAATATGTATTCTAGAACTTAGCAAGTATACGTATTGCAGAAAACAGGAGCTGGGATCCCCACTGTTAGAGTTATGAATACGAAAAGGTTCACCTGACAGAAGGCTAGAATGAAGACATGACTGTGAATTCATGGTTTTTTAATACGATGAAAAGGAAGGAGTCTTTTTTAATACAAAGAGACAAAACTGTATGTAGGACGGCATCCCAACTCAGTAGGACAGCATCCCAACAGCGCACGACGCACACCTACCACCCAGATCTGAATGCGTTCTTCACAGAAAGAATCAGGGCCCCTGGACAAGTGACTGATAGGCCAAGTACAGGGAAATATAAGATGAGTCTGGGATGTTTCTCTTGCAGCAGAAAAGAAGTGGTTAAAGAATCATGAGGACAGATCAAAAGGCTACAGGAGCCAGCCTGAGAGGGCACCCATTGGACAAACTTTCACCATCAAAATAAATGATAACAGATTAGATTCTACAGAAAACTACATGTCTATACACGAAATAAATAAAATGAAATTCTAATGAAGAGAACATTTATACAGTTTTAAAATATTTCTCCATAAAAACTTAATTATAAAGGGAAAAAAATGTAACTTTACAGTAAAGAATGCTACTGGACACCACCTAACTCAAGGAATCAAGGTGATCGCCATCAGTAATGAGACAAATCAAAGTCATGCACCACTGGATAGGGTGCAATGAGAGCACAGCAAACTCTGTGACATTCTATCGAAAGATGTATAAACTAAACCTAATGATGAGGAAACTTTAGATAAACCCAAATTGACAGATATACTACAAAATAACTGATCTGTAATCTGCAAGTGTCTGAGTCACAAAAGTCCAACAGAGACTCTGAGAAACTGTTCCAGACTGAAAAACTGAAGTATGACAAGGCAACACATCTTTCTGAACTGGACACCTTTGCTCTAAAGGACATTATTGGGAACTCTGATGAAACTGAACAGAGACTGAGGACTGGATGGTAGTAATGCATCGGTGTTAATTTACTGATTTGATTCTCACATTAGGATTATGTAAAACACCCTCTTTTGTAGGAAAAACACAGTAAAACATGAAGAGGCATTCAGTTGGCTTAATTCAATAGTTTGCGAAGCTATTGTACTGCACTTACAACCCAGCTTGAGATTGTCTCAACATAAATACAAAGCCATCTTTCAATTAATTAATACCCGACAAACTGCGGGATCCTATCCCAAGGAAAAAAAGTGCTAAAATCCTTCGTGCCCTTTTTCTCACCGCTGCCAGAGATCTCAGTGAGCTCACACTAATACTAACAGGACACAACAGGTCCATGCGTCGTCCCCAAGCCATCTGCTACTGGTTGACAGAGGCCACCCATCGACCACTTTTCTATGAACTCGATCAGGTACCCTGGGCAACCTTTCTTCTGGCAAAGCCTTTTCTTTGTAATTAAGTCGGTGATTGTTTCCTCTGGCTACCATTACTCTAATCCTTAATTTTTCATTTTCTGTTATCCAAAAGATGAAGGATTTAACGTTTGCCGTTTACTACAAATTAAACAACTAGGAGGCATCCTTTAACCTAAGCAATTTTACAGACTCCAGGGAGTGAGTCCTGGTTGTCTAAAAGGTGGACAGGGCAGCTAGCCGCTTCCTTAGGGCAGGGCAAAAAGCCTCTACACGCAGCGGAGCCGCGAAGGCTGGCGGCCGGCTGTCAGCACACGGGCCCACGACGTGAGTGGCTCTGCGCCTTCTCCAGCGTTTTCTGAATAGCCTCATTCTAAGTGGCCCATCTCGATTCTGAACTCTAGTCATGGCATCCAGGCGACTCAGTAGGACGGCGTGGGCTGGCACAGCCGTCTGTGCTGGAAATGTCTCTGGGGTTCTTTCTCGCGGCCAAGCACAGCCAGCAGGGAGGTCTTTTAGCTGGCCATGCCTTAGCTGACTCGACATACTCAACGAGCTCAGAGAGGAGAGAGCTGCCATTTGTAAAGAGGCTTGTGAATTCAGAATACGCTACTGGGTCACACAAAAAGGCTTGGTAAACCTTTTCAAAATAATACTGTTCGATCCCAGCGATTGAGGGTACCGTGAGATCAAAACTCTCTGGAAAACAATGACAGTCTAACTCCTAGAAACTCCTAGAACAACATGACCCTTTAAGTAATTCAAAACGGAGGCAAAGATTTATGCAAATACGGTGATTAGTTTTTCAATAATTAAAAATGAAGGTTCTAAGCACTCAAAAAAATTAAAAATTATGGGATGTTTTTGCAATACATTATACAATATAGTACTTTCAAATTATGTTGAGAATTTGTTGTAGAAAAACATTAATTCAATCATACTAAATGAGTGCACAAAGCACAGAAAGTCAAATAAAGCATATAAAAGTACAGTTGACCCTTGAATAATGCAAATGTCAGGGGGCTCTGACCCCCTGCACAGTCAAAAATCCATGTATAACTTTTGACTGCCCAAAATTTAGTTGTCTCTCATTATCTGTGGGAAATCGAAGATGCTCAAGATCAGTACAGAAAATGGTGTAGCTCAACACGCACACTCAACCCCCCACAACCGTGAACTCCAACCACGGATCAAAAATAGCATGCACTGAAAAAAACCTGCATATAAGTGGACCTGCGCAGTTCAAGCCCGTGTTGTTCAAGGGTCAACTGTACACACACACACACACACACACACGTATATGAAAATATTCTCAACTATGTAAAAACTAAAAGTATGCCAAAATACTGAGTTGCTGACACTCTTTAAATTGAAGATTATTTCATTTTTCTATTTTTATCCCAACATTCTACAACATACATGTATTGTATAACAACAAAAGAGTATTTTTCAAGCACAATAAAAATATAAGCTAGTCTTCAAAGCAAAATTAATTTTTACTCAAGGCACTCTTTCAACCCACATGAATACTTGGATTTAAAGAACTCAGAGAACTAAGTGCAAAGTAGTTCTGGCTCGACAGCAAACACCACCAACCACACCATACAACCCTAGTGACGCCTCAAAACAGCCATGCCTTGGCATTCCAGTTGATTATGCTTACTCGGGACCTGTTCTAGAAACGGGTCTATCTACCATGCCGGGAACAACATGACCCTTTCTCTTGTGGAACTTGGATTCTGGAGGGAGAAAGAGAACAACAGACGGGAGGAGGAAAAACAGACATGGAATATAATTTCAGGCAGTACCAAGTGCTGTGAATAAAAATAAAGCAACGGAAAAGAACAGGGTGAAAAGCAGGAAGCTATTTTAGACTTGGTGGTCCGAGAAGGCCTCTAAAGAAGAGAGATTTGATCATGGAAGCTACTGGTACAATAACATAAATAGCATTCCTATTGCGTAATTGTCCTAAGATTTAGAAAACTGTTTACAACTTAAAATAGTGGCAATCATCTCTATGAAAACAGTTTCTACTTTAAGAGGCAGTATGGTATATTGAAATAGAGAGACTAGGTTTAAATCCTGGCTTTATCACTTAGTAGCTGTGTGCCCTTACTCAAGTCACAAGCTCTCTCTCTGAACCCGAATTTACTCATGTATGAAAGAGACATAATAGCAACTAGGTGATAAAGTTCTTCAGAAAGAACGATAAGGCATGGGGAAAACTTAAGTAAAAGTATATAGCGTAAGTGTTCATTAATTGAGTTCCCTACATGCTTATGGTTCATCCACAAAATGAGTGCTATATACTGAATGATTCCTCATGAAGGATCATTATTGCAAGCATTTCATTACTGCAATTAGACACATATCATATTTTTATCTTCCGACCATACCAGAGACTCCAAAGTCCAAATGACTTCTTCTAAATGCTTGTTAGATGTCAGTGATATAAATGATACTGGCTGGATATGATTGATACCAGTTTTACTAATGTCACACTCACCTTTCAACTCTTCACTTGTTTATCAAGTGCCTCTTTTTCCATTTTGCATCCTTAAGTCCATAGTTTGGCTTCTACTCAGCCAACAGTTGTGATGGTTAATTTTATGTGACAATTTGGCCATGCTATGGTGGCCAGTTGATTGGTCAAGCCCAGCCTAAATGTTGCTACAGGTGTTCTGCAGATGTGATTACCATCTGTAATCAGCAGACTTTGAGCAATGCATATTAACCTCCATAATGCAGGTGGAATCCCACCCAATAAACTGAAGACCTTCAGAACAAAGATTTTGCCTCAAGCGTAAACAGAGAAATCCTACCTGAATTTCCAGCCTACCGACTTGCCCCAAATTTCAAACTTGCCAGTCCCCAGAATCACATGAGCCAATTTTCAAAAATATCCATCCATCCATTTATCCAACCATCCAATCTCAATCTCTCTCTCTCTCCCCCCACGCCTCATCTATCTACTATTGGGTCTATTTCTTTGGAGAACTCTAATACACTGGTCAATCTTAGAACAGGTCTCCCTGCTTCCTCTCTTCATTCTATTATCTACATGGCAGCCGGATAACTCTTGTTAACACGTTAGCCAGATAAACTGCTCTCTGGTCAAAATTCTCTGATGACTTCCCATCTCATGCAGAATGAAAGCCCCAAACTTTGGAGTGTCCTACACTGCTTCTCTATAGTACTTATTACTGCTTAACATAGTATGTGTTTTTCTAAAATTTGGGTAAATAAAGGGTAATTTTTCACTAATTCTTTGTGCTTTCCTATGTTTTCCAGTTTTCCGTAATGAGCATTTTTTTTATTATAATCATATATCGCTGAGGATAAATAATGTAAATTAGAACAACCTTTTTGATCAAAGATTAGTCAAAGTTTAAAAGCCTTAAGAAAATTTATATCCTTTGACTCAGAATTTTTCTGACAAATAATATAAGTATACACTAAAACTCAATGATCTTAATGTCCATCAATAAGAGACTGATTAAATGGTTGTATACCAGATAACAAAGTCTACAGTTATTAAAAATGTAGACCTAAGTTTACTAATATGAACCATATTGGTAAAAATCAAGTTATAATTCAGTAAAGTATGAGCCTATATATAAACAAACACAAAAATATCTATATACATATTTACAAAGAAATAAAATGTCAGGAAGAAAAATCAAAGAATGAACAGTAACATGAAGTGAGATTATGGCTGAATGGTTAATTTCTTCTTATACTTCTTTACTGTCTAAAATTTTACAATGAAAAAGTGTTACTCTCATAAACAAAACAATATAAATCTATAGAAATACATAAAACAAGCCTTACAAGTAACATACTAAACACTGGTAGTATGCAGTATATCGCAGCACTTTTGTTGAAAAAGTAAAAAAAAAGACGTCTACTATGGTCTGAATCCTATTTATTGCTTCTCTATCTTCAAATTATACCATTAAACCGTATCCATCATACGTACTGTTTTGGAAACTATAAATAAAAACTGTTAGTAACACCAGTTTTTAGTTTTAATTTCCCCAAAGCAAAGTCTCTCTTCCTTAGGAAATGCATGTGATTTCTTGAGTGCTAGTACTATATGTCAGGCATTGTGCCAGCATTAGAACTTTCAACAAAATATGAATTTACGTGATGATCACCAAGGCACCCTGTTTACAGAAAATATGACACAGAAATGATTTAAATTTCTTTTCAATTCATAATAAGAACAGAGAAATATCATTCTTGGAAAAACGTTAAAATGAATCTTTCTGTTCGGCACAAAACTTTCAAAGCCTGTCATCACTAACATAACACTTTGAAACTAGCAGCATGTGCAAAAGACAGCATGATATAGCGTGGGGACCACAAGCCTACAGAGGTTGATGACTGATGACGATACTAAGGGGATCAAGAATAGCCAACGCTTGAAAGAGGCTTCTGTAAGCAGGCATCGATGAATGGACACAAGAAAATGAAACATGAGCATATGATTTCAAATCAATGGGAAAAAAGTAGATCAGTAAATGATAGAAATGGTTTACAGAGAACAGACTGGCCATTTAGAAAGAATGTGGATTTCTAATTCATAGCATATACCAATAAAAATTACAGAAAAAAACTGAAAGAATTAAGTGCAAAATAGAAAGCCATAAGTCACTAGAGGAATGGTAAAGGAAAGGAATAAGTATGACAACATAAGAAATAAAAATTTATTTTAAAGCTTTCTCCAAGGCCAAAAAGCATTATAAACAAAACAAAAAGCAAATGTCAAACCAATGAAAAGATTTACAATGACAGTTAACTGTATTTAATGTATAAAGAGTTCCTACAAATCAGATTAAAAAAAATAAAGCCACCGGTAGAAAAATGGAGAAAAGGTATAAAGAGATAACTCATAAAACAATAATTAGAAATGATCAATCAATAAATGTGTGTACATTCCATCTCACTAGCAAATAAATATACATTATGAAATTATATTATTTTTATAGTTCACCCTTCAAAATGGTAAAGAAATACAAGATTAAAATATCCAATGACTTCTAAGGCATAGGAAAAGGAACTCTCTCTTCCATTGCTTTTAGGAGTATAATTTGACCCAGCTTCTCAAAAGTACAACTTAGCAACCTAAAGTGTCTTATGTGCACATTCTTTTACCTAAGGGAATAATTACAGAAGTATACAAAGACTTAGGTATAATAATGTTCCACTCAGTATGACTTAAAATGTTTCAAAAACTGAAAGTAGTCTTTATAGAGAAGGGTTTCCTAAAATCAGTATTTATCTATTAAATGGAATATTATGCAGTGATTTAAATGATGGTAGAAAGTCTGTCATGTGTGACTACCATTTTTTATGATTGGCTTAGCTTTGAATAAGTGTAGATTATTTTAAATAATATTTGAAAAGTAAAACTCAAAAAATTTAAATGATATGATTGGCTTAGCTTTGAATAAGTGTAGATTATTTTAAATAATATTTGAAAAGTAAAACTCAAAAAATTTAAATGATATCCAGAGCTTATGGCAATGACTGGACTATAAATTAATCTGCCCTCCATGAAAACAACTTTACCATTCCCACCATAATCGAGCACTGCCCACTTTGTGATGAATCTCTGAGCTACACTACACATTGATGATTTCTGCACTTTCAGTACATATGTTGTAATTCCAAAAAGTAAGAATAAAGAAAACTGCGCTCCTCTCCCTCACTCCCCTCCCTCGATTTACAGATGATAAAAGTATCGTTGGTCAGTTAGACCTGATGAATCTAGGGACATGTCTGCAATACAGGGTTAGGTAAATAAAGCAAAGCCAAAGTGTGGTTTTTCTAGAGCGAGCTCATTTTTCTCTATTAAGAAAGGGGGGTAAGAGATCCTGTAATTGTAGAGTTACATATCCTCCTATGAACAAAGAAAACAAATATGCAACAGTAGACAACAAACTGTTAGCACCTGCTGGGGGAGTGGAGAGAGATTATTAAAGTTGTCTACATATAGATAACTTAATAAAATACTGATAGTCTTTGACCAAACAAGTGTATTTCTGGGAATTTACTCTGTAGATGTAATCATGCAAGCCTAAGATATATGTTCAATGAAATCAGTAAAATGCTAGGATACAAAAACAAAACAAAACCCCAAAAAGTGACGCCTCTAAAATTCATTCAACAGAGTTTTAAACAAATGATAAAGCCAAGTGATAGAATACTCATCGCTTATAAAACAGTAGGATTTTATGTGCTGATATGGAAAGATGATTAATTTAAAAAGTTACTAATTGAAAAATAATATGTATAATATCGTTCTATTTTTCTTTGTCTAAAAGAATAATGGGAAACTGGAAAGTGATACTTTGGCAAGTGAGACCAGGGATCGAAGAAAACTTTACATGTCTTTTATAACCTTCAATGCCAATTGTGTTATTTTAAATTATTTCGACCTTATTTAAATTTTTAAAAATGCTGACATATAATAGTGCTTTGTCAAACTCCTTTTTTATGTAAGCCATCTTAAGATTTGCTTTAAAATTCCCTGAAAAAAAAAAAGTTGGAGGAGAAAGTTGAACTAAGAACAGCATAAATTTTCAAATTGTTCAAGGTTGCATTAAATGTTTTTCTTTTTTTCTGCATGTGAAAATTTCCATAGTACTAAGATTTTACTAAAAAAAACCCTAGGAGCCCTGCTACATATTCTGGGTGAGGTAGAAGTGGGAGGGGCAGTATGCTGGATCCTTTGGTGACTCCAAAAGGTCAAATTCTAGGGTTTTCGTGGGCAATCGAAACACCACTGTTAAAATATTATCACCACCATAATAGCACAGAGAACCTGCGCGATGTTATGGATTCCTCCCTGCCCAACAGGCAGAGGGAAGACAGACCCTAAAGCCGTAACCAATGTCTCTCCAGGCGGTGATTAAGTGGTAAGCTTACCAATGAATTTGTTTTAGTAACTATATTTTGTACGATCTTATATAGAGAAAAAATTTTTTAATATTCACAAAATATTACAAGCTCCACCACTGAACAACCCAAAAGGTTACTCCAAGTCTTCATGTTAGCCCCAGGGTACAACAGGATTACCCACGAGAAATGACAAATCCCCAGAGGTCAGCAGAAGAGACAAGGCAGGGAGAGCCGGAAAGGCCACGTGGGACCTAAAGGAGACGGGCCTTCAACAAACGGGGAACATCTGACAGCAGGGGACACGTCACATGCACGGTCGGTCTCTCTTGTCCCGGCCCTGGAATAGGAAACCGTAAGCCTGGAATTCCATCTCTTAAAGAGGAAACCAGGAGCAAGAAGTCAAAGCAATGGATTTTTGTCCCTTCAACAACAGGCAATCAGAAAGAGAGGCAGCTGTCACCTTCCTCTACTTCACCAAGCCCTGCAGGGACAGAAACACTACCTCCATTTTTAAGGATGGGGAAACTGAGGTTCGGGGAAGTAAAGTAACTTGCCTAGTGTCACGGAGCTAGTAAGCAGCGGGCACAGGACTAGAACTGAGCTAGGACGGAAGCCCCCCTGCTCCAGCAGCAGGATCCCTCCTACCGCCGTCTCCCTTCTCTAAAGTGAACGCCTCCTGCCGCGGCTACAGGTTCCGACCGTGGCGTCCTCAGACCACCGCGGCGCACTGTTCGTGCTGCTACAAGCCGGAGAACAAACGAGACAGCGGGCTGTCAAGAAGCTGTATGACTGCCTGGCACTGTCCCCACCAAGGCGAGGAAGGAGACAGTGAAACTCAATCCACATGGTATTCGCTGTCGTGTCAAGTCATGGCTCTCGCCCCCCGAAAAAGACTTATTAGCTGTCCCCAGTTGAGAGCGTGCAGATGGCACTCCCATGTCAGTCCCCTGCATGGAACCCCTCCATGTGAGGACACTGGCATTAATCTTTTAACACTAAAAATAAAGGGGAATTGGTTTCAACCTAAAATGGCAGCTGCCAAGTAAATGTCACTACAGCATGGTGACAAAAACACTGGCTTCGCAGTTACCCAGACCTCGGTTTATTATTCAGTTCTGTCACTTAAATAAATGTGTAACCTTAGACAAGTCAATTAATTCAACTTCAAAAAATAAAAAGGCAGGAAAGATTAACTTCTCCATAAAGGATTAAATGAGATAAACTTGTGGCTAGAACCGACACACAGGTGGAAAATAAATGATAAATTCTACTAACACTGGTATTAACTCTTGTGCCGTAAGAGTTTTTGGTGTCTTAGCAAATACCTGACATGGTCTGAATGCTTGATTATCTAATATAACAATCAACTGGCGGAATCTAGATATCCGAACCAAACGGAATTCTGAATAAGTTCAGCCTGGTTCAGATACCCAGATATTCAGATATTGCAGTAAACTGGTTCACATTTTTTTTTTTTTAAAAAAAGCACATATGGGTTTAGCTAGCTTCAGAATATTCTCTCTCTCTCTCTCTGGTATCAAGTCTGCATTGTGCACCTTACACATGCACCACTCCAGACGCTGGCACATACCAACTGCTCAGTACATGGCCATGGAGTTAAATCTGCAGCGAAGCCATTCAGGAGTCTCACTAGCTTGAAGATTCAGAGGGCTCACTTTGACAACAGGACTACAATCCATCCCCCTCTCCAACTCCCCGTGGATATTTGGCAAGTATTTCTTATTTTCAAATAAATAATGACTAAACAAGACATATGCCAGATATTAACAGTAAGGCTTTCACAAACAAAACTAAGATGAAAAACTCTAGAAATCGTAGCACACTAGTATAAAGGAAAAAAAAAACCAATTTTGGAATCAGGCAAATGTGGGGTTCAAACGCCAGCCACCACTTCAGAGCTCTAAATATTAACTATGGCCCAATCACACCTATCACCTCTGAGACTGCGTTTCCACATCCAAAAACTGGGGACAATAACACACCTCACGCAGTTACCACAAAGCTAATGTATGTGAAGCGCCAGTACAGCTGGTGATGATGGATTATTTCTTTAAGTTTTATTGAGGTAAATGAGTGCTTTTTCTTTTTAAAGCCTTTCCCCTTCTCACCGATGGTCAAAAACTAGAGGGGCTGCACTGCATTACACCTGAGGGTATCTATACCTTTACTGCTGCTTCTCATAAAGTATATTAATCGAGCCACATAGACAGGCTAACTGGCTTAAGTCGCAACTGTCAGTGGATCCGGTGTGATGATTTTAAGGGGGACCCTTTCATGCAACTCAGGAATCCACGTGAAGTCATCAACCAGGCTCTTCAGGTAGCCTGTTCCTTTTCTTCTGGGGCCAGCTGAGAAGTGTACAATGCCAAGCACGAGCCATCTTTGTGACAGCCAAAGATGTCATGCATATGCAACAGGCACTCTCTGAGAGCTCAAACCCAAGTTAAGTCACCAAATTTAGCAGAGGTTGGAGACTAGAAGTAGTGAGGATGAACAACGGGGTTAAAATAATACATAACCCAATGAGAAGAAAGGAAAGAAGCCTTCTGGGTTCATCAATACATGTTTACGTTCCATTCACAAATGGAACAAAACAGTAAAGATATACTCATTCCGATCAGCGGAGTCTGTGTTTCACTTTGCTGTGCTGTATACACTCAATTATACAATAAAGAAAATAAAAACCTGAATAAACAAAATCCTCCATACACCTCAATAGACGACATTTGCTCCATTCACATTTTAGTGAATTTCACTCAATATTTCACCTCATTTCAAGGTCCAATCAAGGAAATTTCCTTTTGTCCCCCTGGAGACATGAGTCAGGAACTTTTTAACACATCTGAGTTACCATTTTCAACAAGGTAGGAACTCGTATTTCCACTGAATGCAATAAAAAGAATCCGCACTTCCAGACCTCATTAACAACTACAATTTTCCCCCTACTTAAATTTCTGGGGAAAACTGGCCCCTCACTAAAAAGCAATTGTAACATTCAAGTAAGTATCCATTATTTAGCACCGGGTAGAGCTCATGCAATAATGCCCGCCACTGCAAGAACATTCTTGTTCAAGTTACATCCCTTGCGGAGAAGCTGCTTTTTCAGAGATAAATATACATTACACAGGAGTCTCACTGAAACAGAATCCCTGGACCCTAAGTTACAACCCACCTTTTGATACAGACTCTAAGACAACTGAATCTTATATTCAATTCACTTTCTGGTTAATCGTGTTTGCGATGTTTCAGTATAGTTTTTAAGAAAGTAACTTGAATCAATAACCACACCGATGCTACTCAGAATGTTTGCCAAGGAGTAATAAAATGCACAAGCCCAATATGAAGGAAATTTTCCTCCTTCCGGGCTCCCCAGCTCCACTTAAAGACTGTAACATGAATAGAAAGATAACCTTGAGAACAGTAAAGTCACCCATGCCATCAATAATATCGCTCGAACTCATTTCCTGGTTTTTACAGTGTTCCTCCAAAACAGGGCAGTCTCAACAGGACGCCAGGAATTTAATGATGTTTTCTAAAGATATATCAAACTGTCTGGAATATACAGTGATGAAAGCTGAATACTGCCACTGAAACCATACTTAATAAAATACATGCTTTTTCTAAACAGAGCTTCCCCAATAAAGCCACACGTTTTCTGCCTTGGCACTCTTAGACTCTGTCCCAGTACGTGAGATCAGGCCAGCTGCATTCCTGCTAACAGATTTTTTTCCCCCCAAGCAATCCCTCACCACCCCATCACACTCCCCCCCCACCCCTCACGCCCCCCTCCCAAAGTTTTACTTTCATCTGTGGAATTCTCTGCCGGCCTCGGCCTGGAAAACTGGGTGGACCCAGAGGACAGGTATCAGATCTGGCCTTTGGGAGGTGGCCCAAACTGACGGTTATTGGCAGCGTAAAGCTGTGATCTTTGTAAACTTCAATTTGAGGCTTTATTCCATTAGTGATTCTCTCCCCACTCCTTTCTTGAAGGAGGGAGAGAAAGCGAGCCAAAAAGATGAGTTTCAAAATAGAAAAACCACCAGTTTAATTATAAAACCCTCCCCAAGTCTGGTAACAAAGGACTGTTAAAAGTAGCCAAATGGAAAACATCGGGGGTTTTTGGGCACATGCACAACTGTTAAACATGAGAGTCACAACTTCAAGGTGGGAGGGAAAGAATAAAACGCAGGAGCAGAAAAAGAGGAGCGGAGCAGGGCCCAGCCGAAGGCCCGTGTGCCCAGAAGGGCCCCTCCTGGCACTGACTCCTCCGTGTGGGGCACCCAGGCTGGAGGAAAGCAGAGGGTTACACAGAACACTTAGCAGACTTAACATTGGATTAAACACACTACTGCAAGTTTCCACAAAAGTGCATGGCATACGTAAAACCACATTTACAACAAGAAAGAAGAGAGGCACCTGGAGACATCTGACACTGGGCATGCTCTGCAGGCAACTCAGTGCGCACATGCTCTCTGCCAGGCTGGCGCAGCCTAGCCACAAAGCCCTTGGCACAGAACACTGCAGGGTGACAAAAAGGAAGGAAGAGAAGAAGCAGTTAGAGACCGCGACACATCACTCCTTCACACAGGCAACCTGAATGTTAGTGGGCGGGGAGGGGGGTGCATGCACCCTTGGCAGCTGGGAGGTCAGGGGTGCTGGTCATAGACAACTTACTGAATTGAAACCTTGGGAGAGGGCCCACTCTCTGTCCTATTACAAGGTTTCTGCTGCCAATCACTCATTCCTCTGGATACAGTGAACAGAATCAAGAGGGAGAGAGAGAATGATTAAATGAAACCCCACTAAAGGGAACTGTGGAAGGTTGCGTGCAAAGCAATCAGTGGTGAGATTGTGACTGCAACTTCGAAATAGTAAGAGTTTTTGGTCTACGTCATATAATTAGAATTGCTGTCCATACATTACCTACTACGTGCCAGGCACTTTAAATGTCTCCCTAACTCCCGCACCACAGTGTAAGGAACCTGAGGCTCAGAGGTTAAATCATTTGCAAGGCACGTGGCAGAGGGGACAGCGAGAATTTCAAACCTTGGTTTGTCTGCTATTAAGACCCCCATTCGTTCCTCAAGATTATGATGCCTCTATTGTAAAAACTTTGATCACTTGAACTTTTATGATGTGGGTACAGTTTTGCACTTCCCTAAATATAATCACAGGACACCTAGAGACATAAGGCAAAAGGAACAAGAAAATGAGTGATCGACTGATAGATACAGGCAATAAAAAAAAAGCCGATTAAAAACACATCTGATTTTCAGTGTCATCATTTCTCTGCCTTCCCAAAGAAAAAACTTAGGAAAATCATGATTTTCATTTTGGACTTTGTTTACAAAGTGCATCTAACACAAGCAAGAATTAAAAGCTTACTTAATTTACTTATTCCCATTTCTTGAAAAGCTTCCTGGTTTTCAGGGAATTAAGAAAAAAGGTAAAATAGAAGAATAAACATGCTCTATGGCTAGTATTTTAAAACCATTAGATTATTTATGGTATTCTCATAAGTACTTTTTCAGATCTAAGGTCAATTAATTTACTATGGCAAAATCAATAACCATGTAGAAAAAAACTGAATGTGGGTATTTGGATTTAACCAATATTCCAGAAGTCTTAAACCTGACCTCATCAACTTGTTTACCCTGGCTATAATTAAGACGGTCAAACAGCCTCATTTTCTTGAAACAGTCAGGGTTACACTTGTCCCAGCCCCATTCTCACTCTCAAAAGTGTCTGGTTTGGAAGATACACTCTGTGGTCACTCCGACTGTAACACAAGCTAAGACCGCTGCTATGCCTGAACGCAGGCAGACCTGGGCTCCTACCCGGCACCTGCCTCTTACTCGTCACATCTCACCTATAACGTCGCTACAGTACTGAGATGATTTAGAAAGGCAGTTAAAGAATACAAGCCAGAGGAAGGAGACGGAATAAAGATCCAAGCTGCTGTCTGGGTTCTGATGCACACCTTTACTCCACAGCTTCCCACCGTCAGCACGTAGACGCGCATCACCGATACCTCCGGCATACACGCTCTGTCGCCCTAACACTTCCGGAGTGCCACAAGGATGCTGAATAAATGTATGGTATAATGAAATAGCTGCCATTTATCAAGCTCTTGTCATACGCCAGGCAGCTGACATACAAACCCTCACAAACCCTTGTAACACAGGTCGTTATTCCATTTATTTTACAGATGAGGAAACCGAGGATCGGGAGAGCTTGATTTGTTGAAATAGCAACTTGTCCTACGTGCAAAGGAACAAGGGCTACCTGATGGCAAAACTGGAACTAGAAGGCATCCCTGCTGACTTGTTTGCTTTCCACTACAGTGAACTCTGTCCAGAGATGTCTAGCAAATGCTTATTAAAATACGTGTATCTGCAGGTAGCAGAAGCAAATGGGCAGAGAAAAGGCCACACACATTACCACATTACATATATACACAGATTACACAGGTTATTTGATTTAAATAAACTCCCAACATCCTCAGAGTTGAAATTAAATTTCTTTTTTGGAATCTGAGTTATCCAAATCATAGAATTATTCAGATCTGAGAATAGAGTTTCAGGATTACACTTGCATTCAGCAACGAATACCAAATTAATTGGTATGAGTTCATCTGCAAATCAATTTTTATTTATTTGGTAAAAACAGGGTCCCTCTGCAAGATTTAATATGTATTATATGTATTTGTCTCAAAGGTTTCCTAACCATCCAATTATCTAATAAATACTACAAAAAGAGAGAAAAAAATTAACATAAAAAAATTTTAAAAACAAAGTTCTAAGAAATTAATTTCAAAAATTTAACCATTTATTATGTTTTTAAAAGCTTGATATTGAACTTGTATATTCAGGAAGATTGTAAAAAGATCCTTGAAGGGTCTAATTTTCAAGAATTTATCTTTGTGATGTCCAAGGAAGATACTGTAGAACACAGAAACTGATGCCGGTATTTATAAAAAGGATAGAACACTCTACTTTCACATTCCACTACCTGAAAGCTAAGTAACCAACCTCGGTGCTGAAAAATAGCTTTGACTCAACGCAAATGCCACTCTAGGAAATACATCATCTTTTAATAAGGAAGTCCATATTGCTATTCTAAACAAGGTTTCTCTTGGTCTACTGGACCAAGAGGACATTTATTTAATTGGGAAATATGGATAAAAATAAAGGTTCCACATTTATCAGCCTAAAAGCATTAAAATGCACCTTGGACCACAGCAGTAATCGATCCTTAAAGCTTCTAATTTTAAATTTAGGGACCTGGTTGGATACCCATATTGACTACTGCGGAATAAAGGACTATTATCCATCAACCTTTAATTGAACAATGTAAAAATTTTTAATGCTGGCTATATTCACATAGTAAACTACTGGTCTCTCTCTTTTTTAAAGCTAACAACTGTCTATCTTTAAACTTCTGGAACACTATCTCATTGGTAAATACATCTGAGGAACCTACCCCGACACCCTGGGTATTTACCAACTTTAACAAACACTTACTGACCTACTTATTAAGCTAACAACAATACAAACTAAGCCTCTTTCCTTTTGAGACTTCGGCTTGGCGCTCAAGAGAAGTCAGGGAGATCACATGAGGATACTTAAGGGAGGCCTTTCTGGGGTAGAAAAGCCCCAAGAAATATCTGTTATAATGGCACATTTAGCTGCTTGTAATGACCAGTATTCTGATTTACGACTCTTCACAGAGAACAGGAAAGGATTCACACGGGGTCCTAATATTAGCAAACATCCGATTAGACTGATTATATTTGTAGGTTCTGTAGCCAAAGAAAATAACATCAGTCAATGAAACTAGTAGTATTTATTCATTTTGTCATATCCACTGTAGCATCAAAAACCAAAATCGGGGCCACCATGCTGAGAAACACTGTAAGTCAGTACAGACAAGAAGAATAATTGCTTTTGATGTTTTTTTTCAAAAGCAAAAAGTTATTAAAAGAGGTGGGAGAGAATGTCCTAGGGTTTTTTCACATTGCCACAGGAACCACAAATCAAAAGGGGAAAAAGTGGTCAGGCACCCTGTCTTCTGACTGGCTGGCCTGAAGAACAACGCACAAAAGCTAGCTTTGGCGTTTCTAGATGGGTTTTGAAAAATCCTGCCCTGTTTCCTTCTCAAAGAGAAGTACCTTTTAAAAGCTACTCAAAGAGGTATTTATGTTAATTGTCTAACATCACTGATTTAAAATATGCCTTATTATAGGTTTCTATTAGTCCCATAAATTTTTCTCTTTAAACCACTTCCCACAGAATATTGAGCAGCCTCTTCTGAGTCCTACCATCAGGCCTGAAACAACCAAACTGAGTGGCTTAAATACGATTCCATTCGACAACAACAAAAACCGTATCTGAACTTGTATCTACCCGCAGACAGAAAAGTTAAGACGTTCTCTCCCTTCTCTCTTCTCTGGGGGCTCATAGGAGGGAATCTTGAGAATGTGCAGGGTAAATACAGAGAGAGAGGGAGAGGGGAGGGGGAGAGAGACACGCAAGCGCACAAACAGACTGAACCCACCCCGAGGAGGAGGATGCCTGAACTAAGCCATAAAGGATGAGTAGGAGGTAGCCAGGGGGAAAAAGAGACATTCCAGGCAGATTAAATAGCATAAGCAAAGCCAAAGAGCTAAGAAATGGCACGTCCTATTCAAGGACGTGCAATGAATGTACATTACTGAAGTATTTCAATGTGAGATGAGGAAAGCTGAGAGCCTGAGCCACATCCCAGGCCTCCCCTGCACCATTCTGTTGCACTTGAGGCTCCATCCGGCAGGACCACAGCTCTTACACTGTGCCGGAGCTCACCAGTAAAGTCAGTCCTCCCCAATGCACAGGCCGCGATTCTATCGATGTGCACAAGATCATCTGTCTTCAATTCAGCACACCTACAGTTTTGACAATGTCAGCCATGGGGTAGAAGTGGGTCATGCAACACACTGGCAAGGGTGGGGGTGAGGTCCTCTGACTAAGAGAAGAGGCAGTGGACAAAGCTTACTCCCAAGCCAATTCAAGCTAGCACCAAAGAAAGACCTTATGTTTTCGAGAACATGCGGGAATTCTATATGCAAGGATACAGAGAAAAGAAGCTTGCTCAATAATAACCTGATGACAAAGAGAGGAAGTCAGTAGTACAAAAACCATGTATGTTTTTGTAGATATTGTGAAACAGTGTCCTGGATCTTTTAATTCCGTGGAGTGAGACATTAAAAATTTTAATATTCAAACAGCTTCTAGAGGCGATGAGACAACTATTAAACTGTTGTAAGCACAGGAATGGCCCCTGGCAGCTGGAGTGAGGCATGTTGAAGAGAAGTGAGAAAGATAAGTCTGTAAGAGAGTCTGCTAAAGTGTCTCGTTTTCGTTTTACAACCAACGCAGATTTCTTTCAGAAGTGCTACGCGGAGTGCCAGCACTTACCTTTGGAAGTACATGTCTAGAGTAAATTTTCATACACCACGGCCTACTGCCGGGATATAAACAGAGCGCCATGATGATAAAATGGGGCTACCAAATGCAGAAGTGAAAGAAAAGGTCAGTTTTAGGGTAACCGTCTCCCTGGGAATCTATTCGGAGTGGAGATTTGGTCCTGAGAACCCCGCAGTAGAGAGCGCAAGAAGATTCTCTAACTCCAGCTCCAGCAACCAAGGTGTGAAAGCTCGGCACACCCAGCTTCCTGCTGTCCTCACCTCAGGCAAATGAAGCGTTACAGTCAATCCAAGTTACCGACTGTCCTATCCTGTCTGAATTCTCAGAAGCAGCAGTTGCAATGAAAACAGGGCCAAAAGCTTTTAAAAGATTCAGAACCTAGGCTTCTGTTGTTAAAATGTTTGGTGGCAACCTATAAATCACCAACTCTCACCACAATAACTTTTGTTTTTGAAACCAAAAATCATAATACAGTAATCGGGCTGTAAAATAAAAGTTAATTCACAATTTAAAGGAATTTCCCAAAGCCTTTTAGTCCAAAGTCCCCTCCCTTAATGTGTAACCGACTTTCTTTTCCTCATAATGCTAGTTTATTATAACAGAATTTGGCAGTAACCGTGTGACATGTAACAAAGTTAATATTCCTTAATTCTTCGCAACTTTATTGTAAAACTACATATTTATAGATAATACGCCATAGGGCATTTTCAGGCTCGAATATATGATAAGAGAAGAAAGGGCATGGAGAGATGGAGGCCGTGAAAGGAGGAGGGGGAAAAAGAATAAGAATGAGGAAAACTGAAGCTTGCAACCTGCCAAGTTTGAGAGAGACAAACACAGCCGAACAGTAGTGGAATGAGGACCCAAAGCCACAGCGCAAACTTGCCTTAAACTCTACTATATATATATATATAAACGTCCAGACAACTATCCCATCTTGAATGACTATAAGATACCAGAACTCATAAGCTAACGAAACTAAAATAGATCTTTGTCGTTATCTTTGGTAGAGGATGAAGAGTTGTTTTTCTTTTGAAATTTTTATTTAGCCATATTTTCTGATTTTTCTCCAATCAACAACTAGTAATATGTTAATGGTAATATGTTAATGCAACCTTGTGTGATTTCAAGTGATGCTTTAACTATATAACTAATTATAAGTTGTTATAAGTCACAAATAGTAACTTGACAACTTAAAAACAAATTCTTGTCTCAAGAATTCATTTTGAGTCCATCTTAAACACCTGTAGTTTAAAATGTATGAAAATATTCGGTGCTAGAAAAATATTTTACCTAGGAACTCCCAGAAACAGCGGTGAAGATCAAAATAACAACAGCTTATTTCTGAGTAATTCCAAAGGGGAAAAAAAACCCTCCTTGTCCACTTCACAACTACCACCCATGATTCAAAAATGTCGCCAGAAGCCCCGAGAGGGGAAGGGTTGAGATGTATGAGGGAAGCGGAATCTCTATTCTCAGCAGTACGACAGGAACAGGATGTAACAAAACAATCTATTTCCGGCATAGCCACATGGGTCCTCGCTCGTACTGGGACCAATATGAGGTTCAGCTGCCAAGAAGGAACAGATTCCCCCAGTAAGCTGCAGGTCAGATCAGCCCGAACCCACTTCTTCTGGGGTTTATCCAAGACCCACAAATCCTGAGACCGGAAAGAATTAAACGACAGTTAAATGAAGTACATCTGAGCCTTTGTCAGGTAACATGTGTGGTCCAATTAGGACTGCTGCTCAGGACTGGGGGGGACCACTAAACTACAAGTTTAAGCTCACTGTCAATGAAAATGATAAACGTAAATGAAAATTTACAAAAAAGGATACATTGGGAGGGGATACAAATCGATATTTTCAGATTGCCTCCTAGGTACAAGACACTGTATAGTTATCTCACACCACCTTTGGCCAGACAGGTACCTTAATATTACAGAGGAAGAAACTAAGGACCAGAGACATCGAATAACTTGCCAGATGTCAAAAGTGGCAGATGTACAATTCTATCTGACTCCACATCCCAACACTGTTCCCTGAAGCATGCTGCCTTGTCATTTCCTTTGCTTGACATTAAACTCCCTAAAGCGGCAATTTCCTCTGATTTATTTTTGAATTTTAGCTACTTGTCACTCATCTATACTGCTGATTGAAGTGTAATTGGTACAACCTGTGTGCAACCTCAATCCATCCTCGAGATTTGAAAAATATGCACTTTATTTGACTCAGCAATTTCATGTGTAGAAATTGTACTAAGGAAAAAAATAAAAGTCCAAAAATACAGCTAAGATGTTCATCATATACAATCACTGTCATAATAGCAAAGGAAAAAATGCCCACTAATAGGTACTGGTTAAGTAATTTACAGATTATCCGGAAGACAGAATATTAAGTCCAGAAGTATACTTGCTGACCGGAGGTTACGATACATGAAAAGTTACAATACACTGAAAAGTTCGAGACACATTAAGTAAATAAAGGCCACAAATCAGGACTTATATTAGAATCTCATTTTTATTTAATAAAATATAAAATATATACAAAATATCCAGAATTTAAATACAGATGATTTTTATTTGATTCTTTTCTTTTGTCTATCATCTTTTTTTTTTTTCAGATGCAGCCGGTATACAACTGGCGATACAGTACTCAATTTCTCACCCCTGCCTCCTCCAGGCCACCTAGATCAGAGTAACTGGCATCCCCCCGCTGTCACCTGGGGAGCTGGTCACTAGCTTCTAGGCCATTCTCCTTCAATGAAGCTGAAACGCAGGCAGGGTTAAGCTGGTTTCAGAGTCTGGCAGCACGCTGAAGTGACAAAGACACTACTCTAAATTCTTTTCCCTGCTTGTGGCTTCCAGACCACTAACTAAGGTACTTATTAGCCAGACGACTCTTAAGGAATGGTGTTCTGTCTCATGAGGCTACGACTTCTAAATATCTGACAATCCATACTCCATATTGCATGACACCTGAGGGGTCTTCCAGGTCAGAGAACCAAAAACTCGCCTTGTTTTTCAGACGTCATCTGAGGCTTGAGAGACATCTGCTCTCATTACACCACACCAGGGCACCTGGGCTCGACTCTGAGTTAGTCCAACTTCCCTTCCTTACCGTTCGGCACTGGTGCTAGCTGCAGCCCTTCCGAACCTTGACCAATTCTTACCAGCCGAGAAACTTTAATCAGAGAATTTCTGGAAGTGCCTGCACAGCAAGATCTAATTGCTCTGTAAGACACTATGCCAAAATCCTCACCCTACTTTCATGTTAGGAGCATAAAGTTTTCCATGTTTTAAAAAGAGGATTACAACACAGTAGAGCTTTCTTTCCTCCTGATGATAATGAACATTCTGATTTTTTTCTAGGAAGAGAACTTGTGGGATATTTTTACATCCACTCTCAATGGGTTTGACTCAGTCTGACCATATCATAATCCTATTTCAATTTTATCATTTTAAACTGCTTATTCATTCAAAAACATTTACTGAACATGCCAATACACTAAATGCGTCAATAGACAACACAAGAATTCTTAAAACCAAATATTGTGGTATTAAAAATTATTTCTGGAAATTAAGTTATATTATTTACTGGTTCACTAAAGGAAGAAAGATGGCTAAATTCCTAAACATGTATAAAATTTTTTAAAGACTGTGGTTTCACTGTGTGTGTGTGTGTGTTTTGAGTGTTAAACTTAAACCCAACTAATGGTATTTTAAAAATCACTTCCGAAGACTTTCAAAGCTTCCATCTCATATGCCTCCTGTCTCATTACGAACTCCGAATAAACATCCATTAAATGAAAGTTGGTCCTGCTAAAAAAAGAAAAACTTCTGGATTCAAACCTTATGCTGTTTAAACAGGCCCTCAACTGTTTCAAACAGTGCTCGTTTCTCAAACATACATTCATCTTCAGAGACCTAACCAAACCTATCTCAGAGAAATATTCTAAATTGGTAGAGCTCCAGTCTTTAAAAATTTACACATGCGCACATAAACACAAAAACACACACAGGGGGGAAGGGTTTGTAAACAGTGGTAATCAAAATTTTGCTTTTTAAACTAGGAATAGCATGAAAAGAGTTGTCAAAACTAACAGATAAAGGGCACATTTTATCACCCCTTAATGAAATTTGTAATAAACTTTATACCTGCTCTACTTTTTCCTACAGTCCATTGTTCTCGTACCCTAAGCCGACCTTGTTTTCAAGAACGAAGCTGTGCATGCACCTCGCAACCCACTGGGCCCTAAGCACAAACGCCCCGTGTCTCCTGCGGCCAGGGGCCGGGGCCAGGCGGCTTCAGAGGACGCCTGCTGCGCAGCGAGCACTTCTTTAATTCCCTTCACACTGTCTGTCTCCCGCAGGCACCTGGGTAAGTAGCGTTTTCTCCCTGCTTGAAGCCACAGATTGCACTGAATTCTGGAGCTGAAAGGAACCTTCAGAGCACTTTGTCTTATCTTCTTAAAATGTTTCTCTAGCCCAGGTCCTCTAAATCTCTCACACGGTACTTGCGGTATGTACCTCCTTGAAAGCACCTAGTCTCAACAGCACATAATTGCTGCTAAACGCCTGCTACAACCAACCTGTAAGGCAGGTACAGACCGCGGTACTGTGCAACGTCTCACTCAAGGGACGCGGTGGTGAAGTCATGATGGAAAGGCCCAATATCAACTTAAAAGATACTGGACTTCTTTGTCAAAACCCTGTTCAACCGCATCGTTTTAAGAACTATCTAGAACTCACTTATAAGCAATCAGTCAAGATGTATTACAAAGCACAGAACACAGATGTCACCATGATAATAGATTTTTCATTAACACTGAGTGAATACAGAATTGAGAGGAAGATCAGACAAATTTTGTGGGGACATTTCCTGCTGCATTTAAGAGAAAAACCAACCCTTGCTCCGTATTTCTTTTACTTGATGACTTAAAAGCATATAAAGAACAAGAGAAACAGCTACCAAAACTGAGATGTGAGTGAGAGGTTGAAAGGTGACATTACTCTTACTCTGAAAATAATTCAGTGCAAAGAGAACAAAAACTGGTCTCTAAACCACAGGAAAATACTTAAAATAAATTCTTTGTTAAACTTGTACTTTATCTCCAAATAACCTGGATGTTTTATTTCCAAAATAATTTATAAAAATAAAGCATTTTAAAAGCAATTAGTATGGTAAGGCAATTTACCAATTTACAACATAGTGTTTCCAGGCCCTTACAGTGCCTACACGCAGTAGGAACTCAACAAATATTTGTTAAATTAGCAAATAATTAACCTGCAAAGTCCAAAAAGTCTACACGATTAGCAAACACTTGATCCAGAGCCTAAAGAAGACTGTGACGTTATAAGAGGCTCATGGTGGACGCTTGGTTTTGGGCGACATGGCCTAATCAGTGATTGATTCAGGGGACCAATTTTCTAAGATGAACCCCAGGACTCTGATGCCTCTCCCCACTGCGCCTGAGCATGAGGGGGTGAGCGCTGGAGCGGCTGCTGCCATCGTGTCACCGCAGGGACAGAGTCTGGACCTGTACGAGGAGGTCTGAGGAAGAAACCTGAATCCACATCTACCTCTGGATTTTTCGAACTCTAAATTCCCTTTTGTGGCTTCGCCCAGTTTTGAGAGTTGGGTTGTCTGCCACTTTCAGCCGGAAAAATCTTAAGAACCTTTAAATATTTAGTTCATATGTAATAGATGAAACTCAAAAGGTCATTCAGACACAGTATTCCGCAGACGAAATGTAAATGGTGTCATTTATATTTACTTTCCTATTAAGTCATTTTATTGTACTAAAACAAAGGTATCCAAAACTGAATGTCCCAAGAATATCGCATTCATGCTGTACCACTGTCAGTACAGAAAGAAAAGTGGAACAGGATCAACTCATCAAAACTCTAAGAAGATTGCAGAAAGAAAGCAGCACGGACAAAAGTGAGAGTTCCGATTTTCCAGAGAGCTCGAAAACCAACGCTAAGAAACAACCCGCCTCTTTACAGGCCCTGCATTCCAGATAAGCAAAGAGGCTGGTACGACGAAGTGCAAACCCCGTCCGAGACAGGAATACAGTCATCACCTAAGATCACGGAAGTTCTGCAAGCCGCTGCCGACAGAGCCTGCGTCCCGCCCGGGACCCATGTCACTCTGTGCCCTTTTGCACTTCTCCCCTGCCCTCATCTTATTTTCCTACCTTTATTTTCTTGTCACCTTCACTTTCCCATTTGTTTTTATTCTCCCTACATTGTATGTATCACTATAATCACTCAAATTCTTTTTTTTTTTTGAATAAAGTAAGGTTTAAGTATATACTAACAATAGCAAAGATCATTACACTGCTGAACTAAGAAAAAGGAAAAAAATTAAAAGAAAAAAACTATAGAAAAATACTCTAATACTAATTGTCAAGGCCATAACAATGTGCATCATCATCCTCGGCAAAAATGACGGGTGCACGTGGGCACGCCTGCAGCCAGGGTGCTGTTTCGCTATCCACCGTCAGTAAATGGTGCGGTTTTTAACTCAGAACAGTGCACATGCCTAGAAGCCCTGTTTCTTCGAGGGTCACTTACTTGGAAAGGACAGAGAATACCACAAAAATACAAAAGCACTGGAAACAGCACAGACTGTGTTTTGGTTTTATTTTATTTTTTAACTGAGACAGAAACACACTGAATCTGAATCCACCAATTTACAAGAAGCAGACAAACAGAATGCGTAGACCTAATGAGAATAAACCCAGAAAAACCTATAATGTGGGACGTTATACAAACAAATGACCAATCTGGTTTCTTCGATAAACACATGGCCAGAAAAAAAAAAAATGGGAGAAGTAATTTTTATAGATTAAAAAGAGATTTAAGAGGCTGTTAACTCTATGCAATGTGTGAAATGAGTCTGGCTGCTGAAGTGAAAAAAACAACTATAAAAAAATTTATGAGAAAAACAGCAGACAAAGTCCAACAGAGGGTGGTAATACAATATACTAACCAGTACTTCTCAAAACTGTCAAGGTCATCAAAAAAAAAACAACCCAACGACCCAGTGTCAGATACTGAAATATCCAAGAAGAGCCTAAGAACACATGACAATCCAGGTAGTATCCTGGAACAAAAAAAAATGGACTTAGGGTAAAAACTAAAGATGTTGAGTAAATTATGGACTTCAGTTAAAAATAATGCATCAGTGCTGGCTCGTTGTTTTGACTAGTGTGCCACACCGAAGTGAGACGTCAATGGTGGGGGAGACTGTGCGTGGCGGCAAGGACCAGATGAGAATTCTGTGCCACCTGCTCAAGTTCCTGGAAATCTAAAACTATCCTAAAAAAAATAGTCTCTTGATTTAAAAAGGATTTATGAGACAAACAAGTATAAGCATTGACTATTTGATATTAAGAAGTTATTGTCGATGCTTTAGGTGTGATAATGGAACTGTGCGCACGCTGGCCTGTGTTTAACAGTCTCGTTTTCTAGTCTTTATCCTTACGGATATATACAGAACCATTCGTGAATGGATAAATAGATAAAGTTAACGGGGTTGATTAGAGCGATGTTTTCCAAGGTTTGGTATTCAAGATGATTTTGGGTGTACATAAAGGTGTTCTAATGTTTAATAGGTTTATGTTTAATGTAAATACATATTATAAAAAATATATAACTAGCACATCAAATGTTTCATAAATTTTAATTGCTTATGTGGGTTCACCTTATGAAAAACTTTACTGAGGATAAAAAACAACCCAGGCAGAGGCAGGTGAAGATTCCAGGTCCAAGAGCTAGAGGACCCACACCGGTACACGCAAAGCAGGCACCCAATAAACACTGGGTACTACGGAATCGAGAAAAGCCAACTCGTAACTCCAACAAAGATGTCACATGCCAGCAGAAAGGGGCGAAACTGTGGGAAACAAGCTAAGCCCAGAATGGGAGGGGTGGGGCGTAGAGGAGCTCGAAGGCTTAGAGTGAAAACAGCAGCAGTGTGGACAGGCGCATTCAAGGCCCCCCCCACCCCCCGCCGCGCCCTTTGCTTCTCACTCCGCAAATACTGAGAATGTGCCGCTGCCCACGCAGAGCCTGGCCACCCGCTGCTCCCCAGCCTCTGGCTCTCTGCAGAGCCCCAAGCTACCACCTACCACTCCTCAAACTAAGAGGACAGCTAGAGATGCAGCCTCTAAAGTGATCAGATTTCCTTTTCTTCTCTCAGGCTAGGAAGGAAAGAGCACAGGACTTTGTAGAGCGAGGCAGAGAGGCGGAGAGAGAGAGAGAGAGAGAGAGAGAGAAAGAGAGAGGGGGGCAGAGCGAGAGAGAGAGCTAGCGAGAGAGCACGAGCGAGCAGACAAAATCACTGCGCGACTCTGAGCAAAAAAATCACTCCCTCTCCGGTCTCCCGTTTCCTCACAAGCTATGACGTGGAGAATAAGCCTGCCTTTCAAGGTTATAGAAGAGGTCAAAGGAATAGACGTGAACCTGGCATTTAGCAAGTGCTACTTTCCTCCCTCCCCACTCTCGCTGCATCATAGGACTCTCAAAGGAGTTGGAACGAAATGCACAGAAATCGTAAAGAGCCTCAGACTGCACTGGTTTTGAATCAAAATAAAGGAGGAGAGTAACTCTGGGGTCAGAAAGTTTGAGAAATGTTATTAAAAGAATGGTTATCAAGTGAATTTTTCCAAGAGGAGATTATATGCAGAACCGCCTAAATTTACTTAACCTAAGGAAGCATCATTCACAGGAATAGGGATCCTGATAATCAAAAGCAGAGAGAAAAAGAAAGAAAAAGAGGGAAGGAGGGAGGGGGTGAGGGAACAAGAGAGGGAGGGAAGGAGGAATGGAGAAACCAAAAAAAAGGAAGATTACTTCACAAAGACAGCTGAGGTATTAGTGAGATAAGACTATCTGGATGAGATTAGAAGTCAATGGCAGGTTTTAAAATCTGGTTTAGGGGCAGAGAAGGGAGAAAGGGTTGCTTTTTGATCTCCTGAAAGGAGTTTCTGATGCCAAAGTTTAGGACCAAGTCATTTAAAATTAAGAGATGATGCTGAGAAAGAGCAAACATCAAGAGTTTAAGGAGCAAAGACATTCGTTGTAGAAATACAGATTTCTGATATAAAACGATAATGCTCATTCGCCCTTTCAAATTTATTCCTTCATTCCGCTGAACAACTGCATGGCATGCAACGTGCTAGATGCTGGGAATATGCTATGAACTGAATAAGACAGGACAGACAGGACCTCTGTCCCATGGGGATTACCTTCTAATAAAAGAGCTGACTGTTCAGTGAGGGGTTACGTAACACATTCACCAATGATAATTATGCTAATAGCTGTGAAGAGAGCCCACTGAGTGCTGGAAGAATGACAAAAAAAATTTAACCTGTAGGGGTGCCCAGGGGACCCAAACGCAGGAATTCATGCTTGCGCTCAGCTCTAAAGGGTAAAGCAGAGGTTAAGCAGGCATAGAGAAAAGGGCGAAGCCACCCAGATGACAAGTAACAGATGATACTGCTTGTTAAGTAAAGACAGAATCTGGTGCTCTGGAGGAAATCAGTGACCGAAACACGGAAAGCTGGGGTGGAAAAGAGCAAGAACTGACAGGACTCGGGAGGAAAACAGAGGTGTCAAGGTTGGGGTTTCTGACCGGTGCAACCGAAATCATCGAAGGAATACCAACATGGGAGGCCATGGCCGTTGGCACTGGAAACCTGACGAGGGGCCCTCCTGGACCGGAAACGGGGTTCACTGCATGTAGGCAGAGAAAACCCTACCTGAAAAGTGGATGCTCGCCTCCTAGCTCAAAGCAACAAAGGCCAGGAGGAATGAGTGGCAGGAAGGCCAAGCGTGGCTGACCCTGAAGTGCGTGACTGAGAGCCACCTGGAGCCAGGGGACAGCCAGGGGACAGCCAGAGCACAGAGGGACCTGGCTGAAGCGTGCCCTGGACAGTATGCTGAGGAAAGCAGGTACTTCCGCCACCAACCTCTGACAAAGACGGCCATTTCCACTGCAAAAGGGCAGCCCTGCCACAGACGTTCCTCTCCCTGGGGGCTGCGTTCCACCCCGCTCCCCAAACGCACACCTGGATCTAGAGTTAGCAGAGTAGAACCACAGCTAATCTAAAGTTCCCTTTTCTCACAAAATACAAATAACCACAAACATTAGAGAAATATGCACAATATCACTACTAATTAAATAAGTTTTAAAATTTCATTAACCTAAATGGTATTTTAAAAAGTTCTTATTACCCTAAACATGAGAAAATAGCACTTTTCATAAAGAGTGTGTGTTCTATCATGTCACATGCACAGAGGTAAAAGAAAGCGGGCAAAATCTTTGGGTATATAAAATATACACACTCTTAAAAAATGCGGGCAGCCTTTAGACCAACAATTCTACCTCTTAGAACTTATCCCGAGGTAATACTCACGGATGCATTAAAAGATTAAACTGCAAGAGCAACTCAGCTTAAGATGCTATAAACTAGAGGTAACTTAAATGTCTTATAAAGAAGTCGTTTCACTAGTTAGCCATTTGCACATTCATATATATTATAAAGAATTATATAATGGTTCAGAAATATGCCACAAATATTGTTGCTTTAAAAGCAGTTTGTAAAACAATTTTAAGTATGAAAATATAATAAAACAAATATATATGAACTATACACGAAAGAAAAATTATGTATATGAAGGGTATATGAAGGGAAGTAAACCAAATATTAATAGTAGTCATCAGAGGAACTTATTTTACATTATTTTCCTATTTTACATTATTTTTACTTTTGATTTTTCTATAATAAACATGTATTATTATTCGGTAAAAAGAAAATATAAATTTCTTATTCAACAATTGTTCAATAGATTTTTTTAATGCATGTGTAAATAAAAGTACTGGGATAATTAAATAACCATATGGACAAAAAATAAATTTTGATCCCTATCTCAACCATATAAAACAATTATTTTGAGATGGTAAAACTAGAAAGCTGGAAGAAAACAATATTTTTAGGACCTTAAGGCAAGCAAAAATGTCTTTAATAGGACGGGGACGGACACACACACACATAAAATCCAGTAACTATGAAAGTATTAATAAGATTTCATTAGTATTAACACCTTAGGTCTATCAAAAGAGTATCAAGACATTGAAAAAGCAAGCAACAGGCAAGTAAGTCTGAAATATATGCACCTGACGTCTCCAGACTACTATAAAGAACTTTCATAAATAAATAAGAAAAAGGTAACTCAATATTTTTAAGGGGTCAAAAGATCTGAACGGGCACTTCTCTAAAAAGGATATCTAAGTGGCCAACAGGCACATGAAAACATGCTCTTAACATCATTGGTCATTACGAAAACCATAATGAGATACTACTTCATACCCATCAGAGTGGCTAAAATGGACTGATAACACCAAGTGCCCATGAGGAGCAACTGGAATGCTCACGTACTGCAGGAGGAACTGTAGGAATGCACAGCCACTTTATGAAAAGATCTGGCAGTTAAAAATGAATGAATGAATGAATGAATGAATCTAAGCATACATCTACACTCTATTTCATTTCTAGGTATACCAAGAGAAAAGAAATCTCCACACAAAAATGTGAACACAAATGTTCATGGCAAGCTGTATTCGTAACAGTCGAACACTGAAAACAACCCAAATATTCATTAGCAGGAGAATGGATAAACAAAACTTTTAGTTTCGTATAATGTAATACTGGTAAGCAAATAAAAAGGAACGGGCAACTGATACAACAAGAATGAATCTCAAAAACATATACTGGGCAAAATATGCCAAACATAGTAAGAGTACATGCAGTATATTATGCCGTACAATTCCATCTTTACGAAATTCTAGAACATTCACAACAAATCTGGTTAGAGAAAGCAGGTTTACTTGAGGCAAGGGGTGAGGGTGGAGGACTGCGAAGGGGGATGAGGGGAGTTTGGGGGAGGTAGAAATGTTATATATCTTGCTAGTGCTAGTGATCATGAGTACACACAGTTCTCAAATTTCAAACAGCTTAAACGAAAGCTGACTAAATAAAAAACAAAACCACAATGTAGATACTGCTACACACCCCCCAGAATGGCTAAGATTGAAAGGACGGGCAAAGCCAAGGGAGGACTGGGACTCTCCACAGAGAGGTGGGAGGCCCTGGAAGGCAGCTCAGCATTATCTACTGAGGCCGAACATATGCCTGTCCTGTGACCAGGTCACAGGAGTCTCTGGAGTTTTTATAAACAATAGAGCCAAGTGCTTATGTCCAGCTTAGAAGTGTTATTCATAACAGCAACCAAAAACTGGAAACAACCCAATCGATTCATCAACAGTAAAATAAACAAAACCGTGGACCATATGTACAAAGGAATAATGTGTAGAGAAAAAAACCACTGTTAGAACAAAATAGATGAATTTCACAGATATATTAATGAGCAGGCAGGGAGGGAACACAAGAGTATATGCTGCATGATTCCATTTACATAAGATACAAAAACAGCCATAACTAGTCTACAGTGAAAGAGGCCAGAACAGACCTTTGGGTTTACTGACCCCATGAGGCATAGACAAGAGGAAGCCTTCAAGGGGCTCTGGAAATGTTCTTTATCTTGATTTGGGTAGTTGGTTACACAGTGTGGTATACACATATATAAAAATGGCACCGATGCTAAGACTGTCTATACTGGTTAATAAATATTTTGGAAATCTTCCTCGTCTGATGGGGCCTGACTTTATCCAGGCCCACTGTTAGTGTCATTACTCTAGATATTTAGTAGTGCCACCAGCTCAGGCAGCGTGAGAGACAGGAAGAACATGTAAATGACCAGACACAGACTGGGAGTGAGAGTGACTCAACTCTGACAGAAGCCACACCTGGATACTGTGTAATAAGCTTTTTTCACATTTTTTTCTTTTGCAGACTTGTTCTTCTGTTGCTTGCATTTTCAATGTCTCGATACTCTCTTTTGATAGACAGAAGGTCTTAATACTAAGGAAATCTAATAATTACTGTGTTAACTTACGTAGAAACATAAATTCTTAAGTATACAGGACATCCATTTGTTCAATTCACTGTCCTTTTAACTTCACGCAGATTGCAGGAGAAAATTAAATACGAGCAGCCAGCTCTTTGAAAATAAGTATATAGTATTGCTAATATTTTTGCTTGATTTAGCTCCATAGCTATAGTCACACACCACTTAATCACAGGGATACGTTCTAAGAAATGCATTCCTGGGTGATTTCGTCGTTTGTGCGAACATCACAGCGCGCACTTACACCAACCTAGACGGGACAGCCTACTACCACGTAGGCCCCATGTAACGGACCACTGCTCTGTAGGGAAGGAAAAAAATGTCTGGGTTCTTGGCTGACACATCCCTGTAATAAAAGACAGATTAACAGGAGAAAAACAAAAGTTTGGTAATACCTATACCTCCTGTACACACGGGAGACACCCAGGAAAACTGAGTAACTCGTCAAAATGGCTGAAGCCAGGACACCACCTTAAATATAGCACCACCTTCAGCCAAAGACAAAAGACTACGGGAGGTGACCAGGAAGGGCTCCGTAAACAAGGGGAAGGCTCTTAAGCAGATTTCAGTCCCTGTTTCTGCAATGGCAAGAGTTTCGTACCAATCAGAGATGACTTATCGAGGAGGTAAAGTCATCCCAGTCTTCCTGGTGTGGCCGGGAAGACGCCCTTACAAATATAAGTGTCTTCTTTAAAGGGTAACTTCTACCTGGTTTTCAGAGCTTCACCAACATCTGCTGTTAATTTAAATCACCAGCCTAAAACAGCCTTATGCCAATAGACATATTTTGGGGTGACAAATTCTGTTCCTAGGCTACAAACCTGTAGAGCATGTTACTGTACTGGATACTGGAGGCAACTGTAACACGATGTGCTGTGTTGCACTACAACATTACGATGCTACAATGTCACTAGGTGATAGGAATTTTTCAGCTCCATATAATCTTAAGGGAACATCATCATGTATGTGGTTATCATTGACCAAAACGTTGTTATTCGGCACATGACTGTATAAGGAAAGTGATTTTAAAATCACAATATAAACTTTCACTTTACATACAATTTTCAGAAATAAAACCAAGTCAGAGTTAGATTTGGTCAAAGTGTGTTACTTGCATAGTGCAAAACTAAACTTTACACAGTGACAACAGCTATGAAACTATTACTATTGTCTTCCAAAATTAACCAAGATTACAAAACCATGTGGGTAACTTCTAGAAACTGATGTACAAATGCAAAGCTTTTCAGACACTGAACTTCATGTTTTAATACAGTCTGATTTACATTCCTGTCAACACACACACACACACACACACACACACACACACACACACACACTTATCAATACAACATATCCATTCTACATTTAAAAGGTCTCATTTCCTCCTCTTCTCACCATCTGTTACTATCGTGTCATTCCCCCTGGAATATTCCAGTCTACTAACTGGTCTCCTCGCTGTAATGCAGCTTCCAAACCGACTGCCTGTGTGACCTCTCCAGAACACAGATCTTGCTCAAACTGTCAGTCACCTCTCTTCTCAAACCGCACCCACCACGCTCACCTGTGCTCCAATCCCCGCGGGCCACAGGCTCTAAGGCTTGTAGGGCCGAGAAGAAAATGTAAAGACGGCCCTGCAGGGCTACAGTGACCAGAAAGCGCAAGCCTTGACTCCAGGGGCAGCCACTGCTCCGCTCCAATCTTGGGTTGAAACTAGAAATTAGTGTTTTGATATGAAATGTCTCAATTTTTTCAACCTATGCAGACCAAATAAAATACATCCATGGAGCTCTTTCAATTCACAGGTTACTAGCCTGTAATTTACAACCTAAAGGATAAAGTCCAAGATGTGGTTCTGATCTGTCTTGGCGCACGTGTCTACCCCATCCCTTCACTCACGCTCCCCTCTAACAGATCAAAGAACTACAAAGAACTTGCTCCTGCCGCTGAAAGACAATACACATCGCTGCCATTAGTTCGGGGTTACTTTGGCTATGAAAGTCCTCCCCTGCCCCAATGCAGTCTCTGCGCCATACTCATGTCCAGTTTTTGCTCGGGGCCTAAAAGGGTAATTAAAACTGTCTCGTAAAAAATTTCCTTCCTTTTCTAATCCTCACAGACTTATGTCTCCCTCTCATGATTCTTACCAGTTTTCATGTTACGCTGTATTTTTTAATGTAAAAAACTGCAACTTCTGGAAGGTACACATCTGATTGTGTTCTGTATCCCCACATTACTAAATAATATTATTTCAGTACATGCTCAATAATGAATGAATATAGCTATTTATCTGATTTATATAAGTTTGCACCTTGAGTTGGTACAAACTGGCATTACACTGATACATCCCTTACAGATTTTGAAAACCAAAAGGCTAAGAGGTTCTGAAAAATATCCTGTAACAGTAAATCTATGGATTTGGCAAACTAACAAACTCAAGGTTCTTTTTGAACACATTTCTGAGCTCTATCCCCTGAAAAGTTTCTAGAAGCAGAGAAAGGATCCAAATATGGCAAAAAGTGAACAGTTGTTGAAATCTAGGTGGAGAGAGCATACAGGTGTTTTGTTGTACTGTTTTTCCCCCAACTCTTTGCTACCTGTGGAATTTTTAATAAAAGTTATGGGGGGGAAAGATAAGACCAGGTAAAAAAGCAATGAGCTTAAAGTCCATATAACACTACAAGGGTCAAGAAAGAAAGAGCACACTCAAGCAAAGCCTGTGAGAGCATAAACTGTCGCAATGTGACTGGCGGGCAAGGTGGCAATGACCTGTGCAGTGAGGCTTACTCCTAGGAATCCGTCCTGACGACACACTCCTCCATGTGAGAGATGACACAGACACTGTTACTCTTCACCGCATTGTGTGTAATAGCAAGAGACTGGAAATAATCTACCCATACGTGTATCGGTCCAGGCTGGTCTTACAGGTTACAGCACATCCAGTAAGTCAGCATGTACCCTTTAAATCATCTATTCAACAAACATGAGTTCTTCGAGAAGTGATATGAAAGACGATTGTCGTATTTTATGTTTTAGAGAATCAAGGTGCGCGTAGAGCGTGCACAGACGAAGGCTGCACGAGAATGTGGCTGAGGGAGGGAGAGGCCCGTTTTTCTCGTGTGCCCCTTTTGGCACCTTACGGATTTGGTACCGCGGATACGATGTCTTCACCAACTCTTTCTGTTAAGTGTCGACTGACTGCAGCTGTGATGAGCTATGTGTCCGGGCTTTCATTACCGAAACCTAATCACAGTGGAGCTACGGCCCACCTGGGGATTAGGGGCTGCAGTCAGTGCCTACAGTGAAAATAGCACGCAGTAAACGTTTGTCTTAAAAATCCCTTAAATACATGCCGCACTGGACCGACACACCGCTTCAGTAATTCCAACACGGCTAGTTTTCACTCCAGTCTGTGAACAGTTCCTGCTTCTCCAACTGGATAAAATAGCTGACCTGTACTCAGGCCTCATGCTGTGATGTTAAAAATGTGTCTCTAAAACACCATACTCACACCCTCTCCGCCAGGATGAGAAGCACTTAGGAACGGGGACAGGCTGGGAGAAGGGCAGATTTCCATTGCCACTCATGCTGATCCAGAACCTTTGCTGTTTATTTTCCCCTCATTTTTGTCACCAGAAGCACAGAATTAGATTTACATAAACGTACGGAAGATGTATAGTGACAACATGGGGTTTTTAAAAACACATTTCAAAAACTGTACCTCTGTTAATTAAACAAACCAGTACAGTGGAAAAGAAAATCACAACCCAAGCAAAATGGACTAATTTGCTGACTGCAAGACGCTGAACAGAATTCGCAGTCAAGATGAAAAAGAGAAAGTGGTTATTACCTCTTGATCCATATCACACACGAGCTCACAGGGCCCATGACCTTAGTTGTGGCCCTCACGCTGGCATCCCCACACACCGATACAGATCCCTCGATCCGTCCTCTGAGTAATCTTCTACCTCTACTAAGTAGTCAGCTCCCAAATCTTTCTATCCCTTATCTCTCTAGCTCCAGATAAATATTCCTATTAGATACTTCTCAGAGGATTCAGCCACAGGCGACTCCAATTTATTATAAACTGAACTCATTCTTTCTCCCCCTCACCTCCCCAAAATCTTCTCTTCTAGTATCTCCTACCTTGGAAAAGAGGAAAACATCCATCCTGGTGTCCGAGGTAAAAACCTAAAATTCATACCATGCTGCATCCGTGTCCTACTCCTATAAACAATGCCCAAGTTCTGGAGATCCTCCCACTGACATCTGAGTCTGCCCATCACGCCCAGGGCCAGCGCTGGCACCTTAACTAACTGGTCTCCCTGCCTTAGTCTCCTCAATCCATCTTGCAAACCTGAAAAGTTAACTGCCAGATACAAATGTAGTCATGTTACTCTTTCTACTTTAAGAACAGGAAGAGCAAGAACAAGCTCCCAAGTAAAGCTAAAAATGAGTTCATTGAATAACCTGACATAATGCAAAGAGAACATAGCGCCAGGTATATTTTTAATGAGTAGGTCCCTATTCTACCCCACACTGTACAACCAAAATAAATAAGCTACCACAGGGAAGCAAGGAAAACTCGACTGCCTTCTTAGAGTCAAAAGTGAACACCAAGTGAATCACAGCAGAGATAAAGGCACCTTAAGGAAAACAAGTGGCTTCTCAGACCTATAAGTCAGTGCATTCAAGCTGAAAGTACTAACGTGTCTAAAACCGAATGTCTCAATCGGAAAAGGATTTGGGAAGTAAAAGCAAGCTCAGAAGCCAAAAGAGGTTCTGCCGAAAAGTTCTGCCGTAGGGAAAAACCATCGCCCCTGAGTAAGCTGACTGAGGCTGCCGGTCCCAGTGCGGCAAACATCTCACTTCCCTGGCTGAGAGTCCATGCTAACTACACTCTGCCCTGGTAGGTAAAGTCTACCTGCATGAAGAGAATAGTCTACTCATTTGGCTAGAGTCTCCTCTAACTCTTGTTTCTTACTTGAAAACATTAAACTGACATATTAATGGGAACCAGGTAAGCAAATCTACTTATCAGAAAGTTTATATTAATTATGCCAATATGCACATATCATCATAAATTAATAAACTGGAATTCTGGCTCTACATATCAGTCTTGCACAGCGTGGGATAAGAGCTGCTTTGAGCATGCTGATCAGACCAGGTTTCTAAGGGTGTTAAAACCAGGACCGTCTAGGCTGAAAGTAAATTCTAAAATTGCATATGTGGCTATATAAATATAATTAAAAAACAAAATTCGGTTCCTTGGTTACAGAAACACATATCCAGGGGCCACACGTGGCTTGTGGCCACCATACTGAACAGCACACTGAATGTGTATGTTATCACTGGAAGATGTACTGTTCTGGAAGATAACCTCCAACTAGCCCCACCGTGAGTCCTCCCTACTTAGTCCTGGATGGCTAATAAAACTCGAGCGCTAGACTGTTTTCTACACAAGGTAAGAAACGCTCAACGACAACTGTTTCCTTTCTCTTTAAAATATTTCTTCAAATCTGAATACACAGATTTAGTCTTCAGGGTTTCTGCCCAAAGGAATTAATTAAACAACAAGAAGGATCACGAAGTCAGAGTGTCTATGACAAAATTTTTTAAGATAAAGGGACTAGGTAATCTGGAGAGAATATTAAAAAGTGAAACAAGTCATGTTTTCAAGAAAACTTCCTCACAGTGTCTTACTTGTAAGACTCATAAACCACTGGTCCATAATAAGCTACTGAGCTATTTAAATAACCAATAAAAACTAAGGAGGAACTGAAAAAATACAAGTTTGAGTTCAGTAGACCAGATGGTACTCCCCTATATAAAACATGTTTTGACATTTAAATACATGGCCTGTCTTAAACTGCCTAAGTTACCTTTATGTTTACTTGATGAACTGACTGAAGATCTAATTTTTTCATTAAGTAGGGAGCGCACCAGATATAATTAAAATAACACGCCATGCCAAACAATGATCCACCATGTATTCTCTATGGTAAAACCTGTTGTAAAAAAAAACCGCACCTTGTTCTTCCAGATAAGCAATATTAAAACTCAGAAGTTGAAGTACAAACTTCAGCAAACGCAGTCAGACAGAAAGAGGCAAAGGCCCCTTTGCAGACACACAGGCCCAAACCTAAAGCCTGGCTCTGCCCTTTACCAGCTGTGTGACCCCGGGCATCTTACTCAGTGCTTATAAGCTTCCTTTCACTACCTGCAAAATACAGGTACAGCGTGTGCCAACTGAATAAGAACGACATGTAAAGAGCCTACAATAACATCTGACACTTAGCAGATATCAAGTAAACAGCTGCTACAGTTAGTAAATCCTCCTGAGAAGACCCTCCAAGAGTCCTGAGAATAAAAGAGCACTATTTTACATGGTTAACTACAAGAACTATTTTGACCAGGTATTAACTATAATTCCTGAAACTAATGCCTCAAAATCACCCTTTGTTTTCTCTATTTTACAAGCTATTCTCCAAATAAAACTCCCTGATGGACTATTACCATAAGCAGTTTGAGCCTGTAATAAAAATACTGCACTTCATGCACTGGCCCAAGCTGTTACCAGCACGTGCGCCACGTGTCCCATCACTAGTCCACATCCAAACGTGAACACTAAGCACAGACGTCTAACATTTCTTCCTTCCTCTATTAATGAAAAAAGAAATTTTGTTTTTAAGTTTCTTTCAGTGAGTCCAGTTCCACAAAACAAAACAATACAGGTTAATTGCTTACCTGGAAAATATTTTGTACTTCAGATCCACTAATCCAGAATGAATGGGGGTATTCCCTTTCAGACTAGTCTGAGAAAAGACAGCAGTCAAGCAGCTTCCAAGATCCTTCCCGTTTACCGTATCCAGCTTTCTTCAACAAAATCCCAAACATGCACTTCGGTAACTGTTGAAAGACAGAAAGCAATCCATACACCCACCATGGCACCAGCGGCAAAGGACAGCCACCAAGAAATGGAAGGAAGGGTCAATGGAGTGGTGGATCTGAGGCACAGAAAGAGAGTTCCAACCCCTGCGTACGCCGCTGGCATAGACGCCTGCTGCAGCGCTCCTCAGCTCTGCGCTGAGAGAAGGATCAGGAATTCCACATGGCGAAGTCTTACATCCCTACTCTTAATATTTGCTCGTGATACATGCCATGCAATTTCCAAAGGAGAACAGCTAAAAGCTCACACTATTATCCACATAAATTGTCCCAGACCATTCAGCTACAATGACCTCCTTATCCATTTTCTAAGACAGCTCCTCCACCATTACAAAAAGTTTGCATCAAATCTACACATTACCCAAATCTTCAACCCACAGCTGCAATACAGGACATTTTTAAAACACATGACATAATTTTAAGAGTGAACTTCTGATTCAATAAAGGCCAATCCACACAATGGCCAGTCATTGGGTTAACTAGAGAAAATAATAAAGAATACTAATAAACAATTTACTAGATGACGCCTTTAAAAACATAAACCCAGTCACATTATATCAACATTCCTTTACTACCATACCAACTGTTTCATTGGGCTGCAAACTCTAAACAAACTATAAGGGAGAGAAAGGCATTCGAAAGGATAACAGAGATAAAAACTTTACAAAATCAAAACACTATGAGCTTAACTTGCACGTAAATTTTCTACTTCCTCAATTGCCACACTATTGCCAAAATGTTCCTGCAGTAATTAAAATACCTACCTTTACTAAAGGGCTACGAATAAGCCATGCCCTTTGCATTCATTACTCATATTTAATTCTCAAAAAAGATGAGAAATAACTTGCCCAAAGTCTCACACCTGCTAGGTGGCAGAGCCCATGCCCTTTCCCACAGAGCAATGCTGCACCCGAGTCCAAGGATGAGCAAGCCAGGACTCTGGGGGCAGAAGAAACCACGCTTTACACTCAAAGGGCCTAAATTAATTAACATCAGAATGGAGAACTAAAAAAATTACAATAGAGCAAATATCTCAGCCTAGCTGAACTAAAATACAGCTGAATATCGATGGGATGAGCCATCCCGAAAAGACTCCCTAGATCTTGCCACTTAAAAAAGCATCTCATTAACAAAGAGTCATGCAATTCTAAGACTCACGATACTGATATTAAAACAAAAAAAACAGCATACTGTCGCCCAAGTACTCTGTTTATAAGATTGTGTCTGTGAGAAAGATCTCAAATCCAGCTGAAACTGAGGAATTTATTTAAATTCCAAGATCTGTTAATAAATAGTCCGTAGGAAATGACAAAACATGTTCTAATTTTTCAAGATGTAGGCAAAGCACCTGAAGTGCCTGAAATCCCAGTCTATCATTAACCTCCTCATAACAATCAGATGGAAATATCTCAATACTCCTGACTTAAAAGAGATCACACATCAGTAAAATCTCAAGCAAAGAATGAGTGCTTAAGTCTTTCCCACTAAGTGACATTACTCTGGAGCCTAAAGCTAAACTAGAAACCCAATTTTGATAAAAGCAGCTGTAGTGAGCTATGGCTAGGAGGAGCTAACTGCTAAAGCGATATACTCAGCTTTTCAAGTGTAATTTACAGCTATGACCAAAACGCTGAACAATTACAGAAAAACACAACCACAACAATTTGACTCACAGACTCTTGAGTCGTCAGGCCTTTCCCCTGTATTAGCGAGTTTACTTTCTCTTCTTCCCTCCAAATCACATTGACTGACTGGTGGCAGGCCTAGACAGAAAGACTGAGAAAAGCCGGGCCAGGAGTGCAGGGGCTGAGTTCTTCCCGTCCTGCCCCTTTCTCTTTGCGTCTCCCAAGTGATCATTTCACAGAACCAAGATATATTTTGTTACTAGTTCTCATTAGTGGTTGAGTTTTTTCAATTTAACTCTTAATTTTTTTTTTTAATTTCTCAAGTTCCTTTTTTTCTCATAAGTAGAGTGCTCACTTTTCTTTTTCTCCTGTGGGTGAGAAGCTTGCTATCAGACAACGGTTTCCTATATTCATTATACCTACATTTGCACCTCCCTCTACTCACAGAGACCTTTTTTTTTCACTTAAGACATGCCAACGTCCCTCTGTTTCTACCTCACAGCCTTCCATTCTGTGAAGGTCTTCACTGTTGACTAACCCTGAGAGGGAGTTTCCTAAAAATGCTTCCTGCTGACATCACAGAATACTGTAATCTTTGAATTCTGTTAAAACAATAAGATCCAGGTTAGAGATACACTGCTGGATTGTCAGGTCTTCCTGGTTTGTCTCTCATTTGCCTACGAAGTCAAACTTCCTGTTAAGCAATTGTCATCAGCAGAAACTGAGGGTAGGTGACAAGGACGTTCTTGACCAACAGGTTTTTCCCCCTTTGTCAACTAATTCAATGAACAACTCAAATAAAACTCAGGAGGAAATCTTGTATGCTACTCCCCGCTTACTCTGTTAAAGGTCAAAATCATCAGCTTTGCTAAAACAAAAATCAAAAATCCTGATTTCCTCATCTAAACTAAACCAATCAAACATAAATCATAATGCTCAATGTTAATATGACTAAATCAATCACCAGTCTCTTAACTCCCAGAAGACTTAGAACAGAGTTGGGTGGGTTCTTTCCGTAGTTAGAGTACAGGTCTAATTATATCTAATTGATAGTTCTTAGTGATTGTAACAGTACTTTCCAGATTTCCGAGATAGTACCGACTCTGTATGATTTTGTCATTTCCCCTAAAGATGCCTCATTAAATAAATATATGGCTAAAAGCAAGTGAATTTTGGCCTCTGTAAAGCTTCACAAAAAAAACGTGCACAACTCGGGGTGGGAGGGGACTGAAAGCCTCCTCACACCATCTGTCTTCACAGTGCTTTACAAATACAGTCCCTGTATGTGTGGGGAAAGTTAGCACGGCCAGCAGGTGCTGAGAGCCAGGCCCCAAACACACATCTCATATAACACTCTCAACACTCAGAGCAATACCTACATTTTCTTATTTTTACAGATAATAAAATCACACCACGGAAAGGCTAACCCTCTTAAGGTCACCCGGTTAGCGAATGACGGAGCTAGGATACAAACTTCCAGTGTTTCCCTCTGAAGCCCAAGCTCTTTCTGCGAAATCCTGTTTCCCTAAGGTCACAAGATCCTTGGCACCTTACTGAGTATTTGGCGGGTTCACAACAGATATAAAACGGCTTCCTCAATACTGTGCTATCAACCACTCTGCAATGTATAGAAATCAGAAATCCATCTGCATGTGTGTAAAAGTCTGTAGTAGTTCAAATGTCTATGTGCCATGTATATCACCCTCCTCTTCCCCCTCTCCAGTCTTTCTCCTGTATTCACCTCCACCCATGTCATCTTAGGGTTATCAAAAGAAAATCTTAAAAAGGTTTGACGGCATGAAAAAAAAAAACCCTATTATTAATTTAAATCCATAAATATCTATTGCACACCCAAGCGCTAAGCATTATGAAGGATTCAAAAGATAATCAGATATGGTCTCTGGAAGGCAAGCTTAGACGTTATCACACGGGCTTTTATGATGTACAGGAAGTATGGTAAGTCCCTTAACAGTTAGGAACAGATTATGAGAATTAGTGGTACAGGTGAGAATTTCCAGAAAAGAGGATGGTTAAGATATAGGCAGACGGCAATGTATGTAAACAATCAGCCAAAAAATTCAACTCAATACACACAGACATCTACTACAAGAAGGCACTCTGAGTTTATCGTTTAATAGGGAACACAAACAGGAAACTACAATACAAGCCTGGAATATGTTAGTGTCACAAGATAAATACAAAGTGTCATCATTCATTCATTCATTCAACAATGATTATCATGTAGGCAGCGCTGTAGATAGAACGACAAAATGGTATCTGCCACTGTAATATAAACTGATATCAAGGGGTGGCATCTAAACTGCGTTTTGAGTAGACTGGACTGTGTCAGAGCAGCCTGCTGAGATCTCGCCTACGCCAATTTGGCCAGAGAGTCAACTATTAGGTCCTTTCCGCAAATATGGCAGCCTTCAATGCATGGGCTCAGGTCAGTTCGCATTGGTGCTGACATCAAACAGTGTGAGCAAAATCAGACACGGTCCTCCACATTTTGGCTAGAATACAAAATAAGTGAAGGCTAGGAAGAAAAGGCAGAAGAAAGGCTGGAATTGGAAGGACAAGGACTTGTAATGTTTTCCTTAAAAACGTAAATATCACCAGGTGGAACTCTGGATCCCAGGCACCTCATGGTACAAAAGTTTGTTTCTAGAATTCAAGGATCAAACAGCAAGACTCAGAGGGATATATGTAGTGCCAACCCCTGTGTGTAGGATTGTGCTTCTCCGTGCCAAATCTCAAAGAACATCTAACCTACTCCAAACTCAGGGGCAAAAATGTATATATTTGAGCTACAGCCTCTTCAGGCAGGTCAATAAGGTCTATAAATGTTTGTTGTTATTTCATTCGGCACCTACTTAAACCTTTGTCCATTTAATCTGCACTTGGTAAATCAGCACAGGGCTAGACTTAAATAAGGATAAGTAATAGTGACAAAGATCCAATTTCTTAGAGGAGTCACTAAACAATCCCACTTACTCCACTTAGAAAGCCAATGACAGGAAGGGGAAAATTTTCCAAAAAAAAAAAAATTTTTCCGATAACTTCACTTAGTTTCTTTCATCTCCATGGCCTTGTGGCCAGCCAGTACCTGAACAGCTCTAAAAATAGCATTGATAGCACGCCTTCTTAATAAGATCCAATGTATTTTACCTATATTACTACATACAAGTAATTACCACTTAGAGATTACACAGAAGGGAAATGGCTCATGTAAGGTCACTTAGCAAAGACAGGAACCATTCAGCAGCTAACAATAGAGTACAAACTATCCATTAATTGTGTGGGGGAGGGGTGCATTCACACCCACAGGGAAGGCAGGATACTTTTCCTAAACTTTTATCAACTTCTGCTATCTTCAAACAGAGGATTAACCAACTTTCTTTTCCAGTAAGTTCTCCATGCTTTCTAGTAATGAGTGCCTTGAACATGAACTCATATTCCCAAATCAAGCGTTGATAAATATCATCTGATACATAATGCAGTTTTCATTCTTTCCTGTTAAGTTCACACATTAGACATAACCTAGTGAACTTCTGTGTATTTCCAAATGGATTACTACTCTTCTTCCCCATTAAATACTAGCAAAGGTGATTTTACTAAAGCCGGCAGTTTGAAAAAGTCCCACAAATTCGGTATACTACTGGGCCAACGTAAGGCCATGAAAGTCATTTGGTGGTTAAATTATTCACCATCAGCAACTGTAAATAGTTGTCTCAATCAAGAGTGTACAGTCAGTCTTAAAGACTGAACATAATGAATGAGGTAGGTCTCTTGGAAAAACATTCTCTGTGGACCAGCCTCAGGCAGGCATAGGAGTCACAAAAAGGTTATATTTTGGAAATTTTAATTATTCTGCTATCACCAGCTTTATTTCCTAGTAAACTAAAAGAGTACAAGGAAAAAAGAATCAATCAAAAAAAGTAGAGGGATGAAGATTAAGAAACTGGAGATACTCAAGAAGTCTGTTTCCTCTCTTTAATACAGCACATTCTGAAATTATCAAATGAAAATTATCCTGCTAACCATTAAGTACAGAACTGGTATAGGCAGCACGATCACAAATATTTGAGTACTGATGCTGACTCATAAAAATCTAAAAATATTTCATGCTTTAGGTTCTCAAAATACCATCAGTTTAACCCCTTCTCTCCTTCAATCATGTAGCTTTGGAATCGATGTAAAAAATACCTTTAATCTCCTTCTGGAAACTGTAATTAAAATGCAGGGAATACAGAAGGCCACATGCAATCAGATTTTAAGGCATTATCTATAATTCTGACATCTGATCCTGGATTTACTAAATCAGCTGTTAAGTACCTGTACGATCTACTACACTAAAATACATATATGCTTATGAAAAGGGCTGCCTAATAGTCTATCTCTTTGAGGGAATATCAAAATCCTTATATAAAAAGCCATTTTAAAATTGATGTAGGTAACTATTAAACTTTCTGAAATTTCTAAGAATCCCAGTTTATAATGTCCTTAAAAGGCTGAAATATCTTTTTAGATCACAGACAAGTACGATCATGTAAAATCAAAACTTTTAAGTTATAAGCATAAGAAGCCAGTAAGGAATTTCTTTTTTGCCATACATTCAAATACGCTAAATAGATTGCACTGTATTTCTAACTTTAAAAAATAAAGACATTTTAGTTATGTTTTAAATGAACAGACATGAAAGGAGCACAAGACCAATTTTGAAGAGGTACCAAGATACGGTTTTTCCATACAAAGTACTCCTCTGTTAAATTCATGTTTTGTATGTACCTCCACGAGAATATGTGCAATATTTGTAATTCTAATTAAAATATTTAGCCAAAATAATCCACTACAAAAGTTGCAGAATATCAAAGGCTTGACAAGTTTAATAAATTACACTGAAAAAATTACTTAATAAATGAAAATCAAATAAAATCCCAAAACTGACAGTATCCTTCAGAAAGCAACCACACGTGGACACACACAAATAAGAAACTACTAGAACTTTTTTTTTTGTTTTAAGGATGGAGAAGTCTAGTTCTGTGACTTGTGCAAAGGAATTTTAATATTAAGCTGCCTCCGTATTTATGCTACTGTATTGTATTTTTAAGACACGCATCTCAACTCCCCAGATACCATCATCCACAGAAACCATGCAGCTCTCCAACAGACTTTCAGTGTCACCATTTATTATTTATAGCATTAAATGGGGGAAGTGGCTCTGATGTCACCGACCCTACCCAGTGAATCACTGACTCAATAAACATTTTCACACTGGAGAAAATCTGGCTAGGAAAACGTTTTGTTGGGTTAAGTTAATTCTTTCAACTTTCCTCTCAAACGTGGGGTAGAAGTTGTTACAGTGTTAGGAGAGATACAAAGAAACTGTCAAGGTTTCCACAGGAAGAAACCCTGGGCTTGTCCATATGTTTGAGGCAAAGCTTCCTCCTCCCAACTCTCCACAGCCCGGTTTGATCTCCCTAATGTTCGAACAGGCAGGTAATAGCTGCCATATTTTATTCCTTCCACCCAATCATCCACCAAGTAGCAAATTCTTCGCTTCTGTTAGCCACTCTCTCTCATGGTCCCGTTTTCTAAAAACTCCTTCTGGCTCCAAGTCCTAAAGGGCGGGGGAAAGGAGGATGGTTGGGGAGGGGGGTGTCCGCGAGGCCAGAAGTCTGATCTAGCTACCAATGGTTTCTAACAGAAGAGTGATTGCTTCCCCGCGGGCCTAGGATTATCTTTTTTTTTTTTTTTGAGAAGAAAGAACTGGCGGCAGTGATGAGGACAACCCCTCCCCCGTCCTCCCCAATTTCCTAAAGCAGCTCTGAAAACCATGAAGTTACGGTTTCTTTTTCCTGGAAGATGGAATCCAGAGTACCTGGGGCCTTGCTATGCAAACATCCCTCTCGGCCCAGTAGGAAACCCTTTGTCCGAGACGCCGGACATAACCGGGGCCCGGGAAAGAGGCCCCTTATCCGTCACAGCCTCAAACCGAGAGCTCCCCACCTCCTCCACCCCTGTAGGGCCTATCCTGGCATCCACACAGCCCTAAGTTGGGGAGAGGGTGCTGAGACCCCGACTAGGTCGCGGAGGCCGAGGCCCCGACCGATCTCCTCCGTACCCCCTCCCGCCACCATCTCACTCGGCCTGGGTGAAGCTTTCAGGAGCGGCGCAGGCCTGGCCCGGAGAAATAGAGAAAAAATAATGATAAATCCCATTCTAAGAAAAAGAGAATGAGGTGCTGGAGCGAGTGTGAGCTAAGGCCATAGCATAAGCGAGCGAGGATCGTTCGAGAGATGGGCCCGGACCCAGGACGGGGGCAGGGAGGAGAGCCGAGGGGCATGGAGGGGGCCGGGCCAGGTCCGGCCTGAGATAACGAGGGATCCGGAGGAACCGCGCCGGGCCCGAGGCCACAGAAGGCAGGGGGCCCAGGTCGGGGCCGAGACGGCGGGGAAGGGCCAGGGCCGGCCTCGCGCCGGACGCTGAGATGGGCAGGCCCTCCCGGGGCCGGACGGACGGAAGAACAGACGGTCCAGAGGGCCGCACTCACCATGAGCTCGATGGTCTTGTCCTCAATCACCGAGTCGGGCTCCATGGCGGCCCCGGCGGCCCCGCCTCGCTCTCCCCGCGCAGCAGCGAACGGCCCGGGCGGAGGAGGCGACGGCGGAGGCGGCAGAGGCGGAGGCGGTAATCGCACCCACTCTAGCTGCCAGCCCGCCCGGGCCGCCGGCAGCTCCGCCCTCCCCCTCGGCGAACGCAGTGCGCACAGCGCGCACTACAGCTCCCAGCAGGCGCCGCGGGCCCCGCAGAGCGCGTGGGAACCGGACGCCGACGCCGGGCCGCTGTCTCCCGGCAGCGCCAAGCTGAATCCTGAGCCCACAGTTGCACTGGATAATGCATGCGGGACGTTCAGACCTAAAGAATTAAGGGCTCCCTCACGTAGGGCCTCGGGAGCCCCGCGACTACATGTCCCAGAACGCCCTGCGCGTGGGTCCGCCTTCCGGCTACTTTCGCCTGACTTCCCGGCAGCCCAGGCTACCCAGATCGGAACGGAAACGCGGAGGCAACTCTTCGCAGGTCGGAGGTCCTGCGAGTGCGACCGATTTCCGCACATGCGCGGTCGGCGGCCGCCGTGCCCGTCCGACGTCTTCTGTAGCGGCGCCGCTGTCTGCAGGCGTCCGGTGGTAGGGACACATTTGGAGACAGGTGGGTTCTAGGTGCGTTAGGAGGGGATGGTCTCGAGGCTCAGGTGTAGGAGGGGGCCAGCGAGAGAGAGAAGCTCGGGCCAGGATGGAGGGTTCTAGAAGGGCATCCAGCCTCTCAGGCATCCCAGTGAGGTGTTCGGAAATTTCGGTGTGGAAGAGGAGGCTTTTGCGGATGAGCCGTGCTGCTGCCTGTGTGCACCGCGAACTGGGAGAGCTGAGATGAAAGCGAACGCGTGTATACTGAGCCCTTATTACTCCTAAATTCGTTCAGAAAATATTTTTTTAAACTTCGACCCTCTGCCAGACACCACCAGTCTAGGCCCCGGGAAAATCGGCTCTGAACATCACAGACAAACCTCTTTCCTCGTGAAGCTTAATGCTAGTGGGCGGGAAGGCAGGCATGAACCAGAAGAGTGACAGGTGCTAAGAAAGACACAGCTGGAGACCTGGAGACTCCTAGTGAACTCTGTCACCAACTCTGTGTGAACTTTGTCGGGTCTGTCAGTGCCTTCTAATCAGAGACCACCAGAGACACACTGATACTTGAACAAGTCGTGTTCCTTACTGGTTGCCGTGAGGGAGAACGCACACCACGAGGAACCGAGGGGCATCTCAAAGTTGTTAGGTAATTTATGAGAGGGTTGAAAGAAGTAGCACCTGTCACTCTTTTGGTTAATGCCTGCCTGCCTCCCGCCCACTCTGGATTAGGTGGTGCCAGGAAGGGGGTAAGGGGTAATTCTGTGATTGGGCATCACAATAAATCTTATCTGGAAGGGAGGAATCTTAGACTGAGGCTAAAGCTGTAATTGCTAAGAAGCAGCATCCCCTCATAATAGCTGGGATGGGCAATGTTTGGTCGTTTATTGTGGTTTGAACAATGTTTATGTTTTATCTGTGTGCAGATATAATTAAGGAGTGGTCTTTTTTTTTTTTCTGTCTTGATCTATTATGGTTACAGAATGGCCTTGTCTGATGTTTATGTTCTGTGCAATTATAATCAACAGAGAACACAAGGCCTAGCTCAGAAGGCCAGGCTGGAATGTACCAGGCCAGCTTCCACATATCAGGCTGCTTTTCTGTTTCTCACGTGTTTTCACATTCTTTGCACCTGTGAAGTGAGGGAACTAGGTGAGCTGGAAATCTTTCCATTTCCAAGGACCAAATTATTTATGCATACAGGACTAGTCATTTGTATTCATCAGGACACAATGTATGTTCCTTGCAGTTAGCATTTGAAGTTTCATATCCCTTAACTTGTGCTTTTCACCAAAGGAATTGAAAGAAAAGCAATAGGAAGAAAGAGCTCAGGACAGGAAAGTTATGTCACTAACTTGCTATCTGAATTTCCTCAGACCCCTTCCCCTACCTGAGCCTTGGGACATTCATTAGTAAAACAAAGCAGTTAGAATAAAGACCTCTGTTTCAGTTATCTATTGCATCATAATAAACCTTCCCCAAGTCTTATTAGCTTAAAATAACAGTGTTTCATTATTTTTTCACAAGTGTTTGTTTGAGTGGATTCAGCTGGACATACATGTATTAGCTGAGATTACTCATGGGACTGCAATCAGCTGGGAGCTCATCAAAGTGGCCTCTAGGGCCTGTCTTTTCCACCTGACTTCTTAACAATCAAGCTTCTGCATGATATCTAGCTTTCAAGAGGACATGGCGCCAATGAGCAAATGCTTATCAAGCCTTTGGTTGCTAATGTCCCACAGCCAAAAAAAAATGTCATATGGCCCAGCCTGGAGTTATTGTGGGAAGGGACTGTACGAGGTTGTGAATATGGAGAGTCTTGGTTCTTTGGGAGCCACCAGTGCAACAGCCAACCAAGACTTCTGGCCCCAGTACTTGCCACAGGATCTAGCACATAGGGTTAGAGTAGGAGTCACAAACTGAATGTGATCTCCCCAAAATGTATGTTTATCACACCGTCTTTTTATTATTGTTTTAAAGTTTGACAGTTTCACATTTTAAAATCTAAATTTCCAGCTTCTCTCAAATTCAACTCTAACTATATCAGATTTGCTGACAACAATATACTGGGGTTAAGTGGCAACTACCTTATTTATACAAAGCATGTCCTCTGTTGATTTGCACTGTCACCGCCCCTCCCTGTTGTCTTATGTCTGCATGCTTCATTCACTTAAATTGAGTGCCTAACCCATATAGATATTTGAGTTTGCAACCCTCGGTATTAGAACTCTAGTGGAGGTAAGGGTTTCTGTCCTTTTGTTAAAGCCACATCCCACTTTAAGGGGAAAAAATACTAGTGCTGGGTCAAATTCCAGGAGCTCAGTGGAATTAAAAAGTCATACATGTGATAAAAGTTTTACCCAAATTATATGAGAAGCAAGCTGAGCCAAGACTTACCACTTTGCTTTCTTCTCAAATAGTAATTCAGGTACGCAGGTATTATTGCTTCAGACTTAATGCCAGCTGGTGACTAGATTTAGTCATAAAGGCAGAAGGCCTTGAGGCATACTTTTCCCCTAGTTTTTCAGATAGCTCTGACCTGGGGTTTACAAGACACGATTACAGCAAAGTGGTACAAGTCTACAATTTCTTAACCAATATACTGAGATCCAGATATGTTTCCGAATTGTTTAAATTGTACAAAGGCTGTATGGTACCCACACTGTGTAGATAATGTAACACGTCCAGTCTGGGACAGCACTTCATAATCCATTACATTAATATTTCTGCAGCAGAACATGTGTGCCTGCTACCAATTTGTAGCCTCACAGCTCCAAATCCACCCTTCTTTTCGATACTTTGAAATACTGGGGTGGGACCTTCTAAGTATTTTTACTCTGCCAGCTAGCACAGTGTTTGCCTGTCTCAAGGGAGCATCTTAGAGGAACACAGCTGAAAGAAGGGGCTTCTCTTCCTGGTTCAAGCCTCTACTCTCTTTCTTTAGTGGTGCACAGCAGCAAATGATTTGCAGAACTGTAACCCACACACGCACAGGTGGCTGGGACAGCAGAAGGTGTCATCCCGTACAGTGGCCCCTCAACAGGCAACTTCCTATTTCCCATCCCCACCCTGTGGCATGTTAAAATGGTATCTTATCACCTGCGATGACTTTTCTGAATTCAGATATATAATAGAGAAGGATAGTGCTGTGAAATTTTGACTTAACTCATTTCTAACTAATGTCAAAGAATGCAGTTTTTCTGAGGGAGAGTCTTGTGAAACCAAAAGAAAGAGTGTTGCTAGGAAGTATTGAAGGTAGTAGCTCCCTATTTTATCCACATGACAAGGCTCCATGCCTTATCCATCTATCTATAGAATCCAGGGGGAAAAAAAGTTATGAAATATATTTCACACATTTATTTGTACTGAAAACAAAGCCAGACTTTCTGACAGTTTAATTTAGCTGATTGATTTGATAGGGTTGGCATTGTCAGTAATGGGCTGTTAGAGAAGTTAAATCTTTGGTCCATGATTTTTAGGATAATACATTTAAAACACATAAGTAAAAATGTTCATCAATTTGTTTATTGTCAAACATGTATTGAAATTAGTATTTGTATTTCCCCAACCATTTTTAAACTTATCAGGTTAAATAAGATACCTCCAAGTGAAAGAGTAAAGAAAAGTTGCATTAGTCTGAATAGAATATACACTATGCCACAGTAGCAAATTATTTCTGTGTACCAGTCAAGAGAAGCAGAACCACTGAGAGTGCAGTAAGGGATTTTTTTACCGGGAGTTGACATTGTGTACTTGCCGAATCTAGTTAAGCAGTCTCTGTGACGCTGTCGTCTTTGTCGGTGATACTGTAACTTAGAGTCCATGGGTGGGCAGTCAGGAAGGGAAGATGGGTGGAAGGTTGGGGAGGGCAAGCATAGCAGAACTGGGATCCGCTCAGACAGACTGACACCTGTTTCAGTTCTTACTGCTGCTGACCTTGGTAATATGGATGTCCTGCAGAGGCTGGAGCCCTGTGTCACAGAGCTGAACACACACACCTGGCCTAGGAATTGGAGATGCTGAAGGAGGTTCTACGGGAACGTGGAGCAGTTGCAGACCCAGCCACTCCTCACACCAAGATGGGTGAGCATCAACAACAATGTATAAATGACTACAGTTTCACTTCCACCCTCTGTTCCTGCACAAGAATCTGTCTTGTGGCCCACCCTAATCAGTTACAGAGAAAACAAAATTCAGGGAACTGTAGTTTCACCTAGCCAAGCTGACACATTACTAAGTTTCCATACCTAACACACATATCTTATTTGCTTGAAGTCCAATGCAGTCAGCTTACCGGCCACGTTACACTTTTACACCATCGGGAATTCATGGTGTCCAGTATTGCTGGGGCAGAGGGAGGCGCCTCACCCCAGATATTATTCCTGCTCCGTGTTGGTTGGTCAGTGCCTAATCACACAGCCCTAACAGGCTGGAAGGGAGGCTGAAGGATATACTCTTCCTGTTTGCCTAGAAAAATAAATGAAATCAAATCTGGTGAACAAATAGGATTATCTCTGCTACACAGGTATAAGTAATTTTCATTTAATCTTGGAAAAGAGTTTATGGTGTGCTTCCCAGAAATTAAGAAAGTGAATTTCTCCAGTCACTATATAAAAATCCTTTTTTACTGGTCAAGTAAAAGGAACAAAGTTCCCAATTCTTTGTTCTCAACAAAATTGATTGACTCAAGTTTTAAAGATAATTTAAAATAATTTTGCTGACATATGACTATGCAGTTTTTGTAATAACTTGGAAAGAATCCAAAAAAGTAGCATAGCATTGCTGAGACAATTTTAATTCTGATATGAACAAGTCTTCTCAGCAGTAACATCTATAAAAATAACATCTAGAAATAAATTGATGCTGAATCCTGTCACATTTTAGCAACAAGTAATATGTACAGATATGCAAACTTTTTTAAATCGTTAATTTAAAAGATCATTCTGCTAAAATTATGTTTAATCACTTATCAAAATATTAATGTACTTATTGGTTGATGAGTTGTGTTTAATAATTATAGTACTTTAGTCCAGAAAATTTTTTTGCTAATATTTGAGCCTGTCATTACAGAAAATAAAAATTATAACCAGGGTACAGAAGAGAAGTGTGATAGGGTCATCAATAAAAGACTTCCAATCATAAAAATACATTAGGATAAAATTCTTTGGAGGAAATGGAATGGAAATGTGAGTTCAGGGAGAAGAAAGAATGGTATAAAATATCCTATTAGAAAAGAGCTTATTCATGTATATTTTTAAAGGGCAATGATATAAAATTGCTATTATATATAAATTTCATTGAGAAGAGTAACAACAGTGTTATTTTTAAATGTCAAGATTTACAAGACAATGTAAAATCTGAATTTCCAGCTTCTCTCAAATTAAACTCTGACTGTGTTTCTAGTATCGATTTAAGCAATGAGTAATGACATCATGTTTCAAGGTTCTTTGCGGGGTACACGAGCACAAAGGTTGAAAAGCATTTCTCGAGATCACTGTGGTGAAGCAGCAAGGGCCCAGGTGTCCTGAGCACCAGACTCTGAGGCCTGCAGTCTTGAACAAGAGTAGACATCTGCCAGGTAGTCCTTGGCCCAGGTGTGAAAGAATTGGATTTGGACACTGTCTGCCCTCAGTAGTAACCAAAGACATGCCAGTCAGTGCAGCCATCAGAAAGGCAGTCCGCCCGCCTCATTCTCAGCCCTGAGAGGCTCCACAGCAGCTACCCAGACAGACAATACACCTTTTCAGCCTCACTTCTCGCTGCTTTCCTCTACCTCGAGTTCTGGCTCCTGCTCCCCTGTGGCAGTTCTTCCGTGCTGGGGAGGATGAGGTGAGAGCTTGCACATGGCTGGGCAGTGCAGAATTCACTGCCTCTGGTGTGAGCTTTTTTATCCTAAGGAATGTCCTGAATTCTGAGGAAGCAGGCCAGCAGAGACCAGGCAAAGAGGGGTGAAGTTATACAGAGGTTTCCTGATGGCCTAGATTCCAGCTGCTAGAACTTAGAATTGATGACTGAGGTTTCAAGTATTGATCCCAGTTAGATTCGTGTATGTATTCAGGTGTGGTTTGTTGTTGATAGCCTTATTCCACCCCCTTCCATCTGAATGGGAGAGTCATGTGTCTGCCTTCTGCTTTTTTTCTCTCCACTCGAGTTTTATAATTAGTAGAGGCTCAGAATTACCAAATGTGGAGCAAAGTATATACAAGGAGCCTTACCTATGTGACGGGTTGTTGAAACGGGACTCTTTCAAGCCAAGTTGCAGCTGTGGGCTCAAAGCTGAAAACAATAGGTGCCATTTTAATACAAAGTCTTGGATGAAGTTTATAAGGCCTGTGAAGAAGGATGTCCAAAAAAACAGTCCTGCCAGCTAGTCAGTCCGTCCCCCACTTTGAGGGGGTACAGGAGAGGCTCAGGACTGACCAGCAGAATGGGAGAAAATTTAGAGAATTCTTTTCTCCCAGCACTGCCCCAGTACACCTCGAGAGCACTTCAGAGACTCAGATACTGATAACGTGTCCCCTAGGTTGGGGGACGGGCCCTGGTTCCTCATTTATGTCTGAAGAGGTAAGTGCGGAGGCCAAAAGCCGAGTGAGAGTTGCCTGCGGCCACAGAAAGAAAAATTCCTGCCTAGGGAAGAGCCCGTGCTTTCTAGATGTGAGGGACAAAGATGCTTGTCGTCATGGGGGCCCGCTGTGGACTCCACAGGAAAGTTGTCTTGAAATAGTTGCTGATCAAGAGGACCATGTGAGGGGCAGGGTGATCCCCACAGGTGCACCCTGATAGTGCTCCACGGGAAGCCAGGGATTGCGAGGGGCAGGGGAGTTCGGGCAGCCAGCCGGAGAGAGTGTGTCTTGTCTGGAAATAACAGAAACCCCAAAGTGTCCTAGGAGAGAAGAGACCAGCATTTGCATGAAACGTCGAGGAGACACAGGTGCCAGATTACAACTGGGCAAGTCAAGGCATTTTCTCCCCGCCTCAGTCGCGTTCCCAGAAGCAGACCCTGAGATGAGGATGCTGTGCAGGGCTTTGTACAGAAGTTCTCCCTGGAGAAAGCTGATGGGAAGTGGAGGAAGCAAGAGGGGAAGTCGTGCACCAGGCCCAGTTCCACCGAGAGAGGAGTTTGCACTTCAGCCCGACCCTGCAGGGGGGCTCCAGAAAGAGAGTGTCCCGACCGGGTGTTCGGGTTTTCATAGTCCTAGGTCACTGAGCCAGCTCCCCGGCACCTCTGGGCTTCAGGCAAAGCGGCACCAGTGAGGAGGGCTGTCCTCGGGAAAGGGCGGTTGGATCTGCTCTTAGGAAGGAAAGCAGAAGCCACTGGAGGAGGGCACGGATCCGGAGGGAGCATTAGCGTGGCTGCTGCAGATCATCCTGTGCCCTGCTCAGCTCTACTTGTATTTTACGTTAAATTCATCCCATCGCAGGGATGAATTTCTAAGGGAAAACTTTGAAGAGGAAGGTTAGAGGATGTGGTCTCAAGGTTATAAATAATTCACCTCTGTTCTAGACACCCTTACCCTTGTCTATAACACTTCTGCTGTTCTAGGTGGCTTGCCTTGAAGGGTGTTTATTTTCTCTGGGTAAATACACAAGTGGAATTGCTTGAGTGTATGACAGCTCTCATTTTTAATTTTTTGAAGGATCTCCATACGGTTTTCCGTTGTGGCTCCACTAATTTACAGTCCCAGCAACAGTGTATGAGGGTTCCCTTTTCTCCACATTTTCTCCAACACTCGTTTGTCCATTTATTGACGCTAGCCATCTGACAGATGTGGGGTGATATCTCATTGTGGTTTTAACTTGCATTTCTCTGACGCTTTGTGATCACGAGCATCTTTTCATATGTCCATTGGTCATTGTATGTCTTCTTTGGAAAAATGCCTTGTCAGGTCCTCTGCCCACTTTTTACTTGGATTGTTTCTTCTTTTTGGTGCTAAGTTATATGAGTTCTTCATTTACTTTGGATATTAACCCCTTTTTGGATGTATCATTTGCGAATCTCTTCTCCCATTCAGTTGGTTGTCATTTTGTCTTATTGATGGTTTCTTTTGCTATGCAAAAACTTTAGTTTTATGCAGTGCCATTTGTTTTTCTTTTCTTTCCCTTGCTCAAGGAGATATCCAAAAAGAGTTTTGCTAAGAGCAATGTCAAGGAGTTTACTGCCTATGTTTTCTCTTGGGTTTTATAGTTTCAAGTCTAACATTTAAGTCTCTAATTCACTTTGAATTTATTTTTGTATATGGTATAAGTTTTGCTAACACCACTTATTAAAGAGACTATCTTTACCCTCATTGTGTTTCCTTGCCCCCTTTATCATAGATTAATTGACCATATAAGCAAGGATTTATATCTGGGCTCTCTATTGATCTGTATATGTTGTTATGCCAGTACCATACTGTTTTGATTATTATAGCTTCTTAGTATAGTTTACTATCAGGGAATATGATACCTCTTACTTTGTTCTTTCTCAAAATTTTTCTGGCTATTTAGAGTCTTTTGTGCTTCCATGTAAGTTTAACATTGGTTCTAATTCTGAGAACAATGCCATTGGTATTTAATAGGGATTGCATTGAAACTATACTACTTTAGATGCAAAGACGTTCTAACAATATTCTTCCAATCCATGAACAAGGTATATCCTTCCATTTATGTGTATCTTCAGTTTCTTTCTTCAATGTCATATAGTTTTCAGAATACAGGTCTTTTACCTCTTCAGTTAAATTTATTCCTAGGTATTTTTAACTTTTTGATGCAATTGTAAATAGGATTATTTTCTTCATTTCTTCTGATTGTTTTGATATTGGTGTATAGAAATGCAACAGGTTACTAGATATTGATTCTGTATCCTGCAACTTTACTGAAGTCATTTATTCTAATAGTTTTTTGGTGGAGTATTTAGGGTTCTCTGGTTATAGCATATCATCCAAAAATAATGACAGTTTACTTCTTCCTTTCCAATTTAGATGCCTTTTTTTTTTTCTTTTTCTTTTTTGTCTGATCCCTGTGGCTAAGACTTCCAGTACTGTGCTGAATAGAAGTGGTGATAGTGGACATCCTTGTCTTATTCCTGGTCTTGGAGGAAAGGCGTTCAGCTTTTCACCACTGAGTATATTAGCTGTGGGTTTGTCACATATGGCCTTTATTATGTTAAGATAATTTTCCTTCAATACCCACTTTCTTGGGATGATCATGTGGTTTTTATCCTTTGTTTGTTAATGTGATTTATCACCTTGATGTATGGATGTTGAACCATCCTTGCATACCTGGAATGAATCCCACCTGGTCATGATGTATAGTCCTTTTAATGCATTGTTAAATCTAGTTTGCTAATATTTCTTTAGATTTTTTTGCCTCTGTGTTCATCAAGGATATTGGCCTATACGTTTTCTTTTTTTCTAATGTGTCTATCTGGTTTTGGTATCAAGGTAATGCTGGCTTCATAAAATGAGTTTGGAAGCATTCCTTACTCTTTAATTTTATGAAATAGTTTAAGGTATTAAACTATTAGCTATTAACTCTTCTTCGAGTGTTTGGTAGAATTCATCTGTGAAGCCATCTGGGCCTGGACTTTTATTTGTTGGGAGTTTTTTGATTACTGCTTCAATTTCATTGCTAGTAATTGGTCTGTTTAGATTTTTGTATTTTTCTTTGTTAAATCTTGGAAGGATATATACCCCTAGAAATTTATCTATTTCTTTTAGATTGTCTGTTATTTTGGCATATAACTTTTCATGGTATTCTTTAGTAATTGTTTGTATTTCTGTAGTGTGGTTGTTACTTTTTTTTATTCGGACTCTCAATGAGTTTGGCTAAAGGTTTGTCTATTTTATTTATCTTTGCAAAGAACCAGCTCTTAGTCTTATTGATCTTTCTATTGTTTTTCTCATTTCTATTTCATATATCTCTGCTCTAATCTCAACTATTTCATTCTACCTTTGCATTTTGTTCTTTTTCTAATTCCTTTTGTCATAGACTTATTTTGTTTATTTGGGATTTTTCATATTTTTGAAGTAGACCTGTCTAGCTATGAACTTCTCATCCATAAACTTCTCATCCATAAACTTCTCATCCATAAACTTTGTAAACTTCTCATCCATAAACTTCTTATCCATAAACTTTGTAAAGTTGTGCTTTTAGTTTCTTCTTGTTTAATTTCCTTATTTGTTGTTTCATCTCCACATACTTGTGGTTTTTCCAGTTACCTCCCTGTAGTATAGTTTCCTTCCTGATGTATAATTTCATGCCATTGTGTTCAGAAAAGACACTTGGTATGATTTCAATCTTCTTGAATTTATCAAGGCTTGTTTCGTGGCCTAATACGTCATTTACCCTCGAGAATGTTTCATGTGCACTTGAAAAGAAATATGTGTATTCTGCAGTTTGGGGATAAAATGTTCTATTAATATCTATTAAGTTCATCTCATCTAATTTGACATGTAAAACCATTATTTCATTATTAATTTTCTGGATGATCTATCCATTGATGTGAGTGGGGTGTTACTGTATTACTGTGGATTTTTCCCTTTATATTCATTAATAATTGCTTTATATGTTGAGGCACTCCTACGTTGGATGAGTAGATATTCATAGGTGTTATATCCTCATCTTGGATTGACCTCTTTATAATTAATAGTGTCCTTTGTCTTTCTTTTTTTTTTTAATATTTTTTGTTTTAAAGTCTATTTTGTCTGATATAAGGATTACAACTCCAGCTTTCTTTTTAGTTCTGTTTGCATGGAATATCTTTTTTCTTCCTTTCACTTTCAGTCCATATGTGTCTTGATTTGGTGTGAGTTTTTTTTAAGCAGCATATAGATGGTTCATTTTTTAATCCATTCAGCCACCTTATGTCATTTTATTGGAGAATTTAATCTATATATATTTAAAATAATTATTGATAAGTTGTACTGATTGCCATCTTGTTAATTGTCTCCAGGTTGTTTGTATAGTAGTCCTATGTTCCTTTCTTTTGATCTCTTTTCTTGTGGTTTGCTTTTTCTGTAGTGTTTTATTTAGGTTCCTTTCTCTTTGTTCTTTGTATATCTTTTGTAGGTTTCAGTTTGTGGTTACCATGTGGTTTATGAATATAATTCTTTAACTATAGCAGTCTATTTTAAGCAAGTAAGTGTTTAAATTCTAATATATTCAATAAACTACTTTATTTCCCCCTGCATTGACATCATATTTTAGATCTTCCTGTGTTGTGTATCTCCTAACTACTTATTGTAGTTTGAGTTTTGATTGATATTTTTTCTTTTACAGTTTATAGTTGTTGTCTATGGAAGGTCAGGTTTACTCATTACTCAGCCACAAAAGAATATGCACAAGTTTGGTTTTTTCCCACCATCAACTGGTTGTAAAGAACTTCCCTCCCCATTTAAGTCATAGGTATCAGCGGGAGGAGAGCCATTAGTATGGCTCAAAGCTGGCAGCCTTTTAGTCACTCAACAAATGAGTTGGAGCAGTATCGCCAAGCGCAGAATGTGCTGTGTGTAAAACCAGAAGAGGCCTGCCAGACATGATGCCTCTTTCTTAGTAGTAGGCGTTCAAGGTGCAGTAATAATTCACATATTCTGAGGGGGGTGTCCTGGCATTGACATGCCCCAGATCATCGGGCTCTTCAAAACTACGCTGGCGTAGCAAGATTTTTATCCCCCACCCTCTGGAACACATGGTCCTACTTAGGCATCTAGAGTAATTGCCACTTCTTGTTCATTGGGTCCAATTAATATTATGTATCTATATAACGGACCAATGGGGTTTTACATGGAAGTTTTCAGAAAATTAAGGTCCACTTGGACTGTTTTGACAGAGAACAGGAGCGTGAGAGCATGCGAAGCCAGACTGTGAGTGTATACTGTTCATCCCACGTAAGTGCAAACTGCTTCTGATCTTCCTTTCTGGCGCGCGTCAAAAGAAACACATTCCTTAGATCAAGAGCCACCTGCCGGGTAAGAGAAGCAGTGCTGCTTCATTCTAGTGTAGACACCACACCCCGCGTCTGCTGTGGGGTGGCCACTGCTTAGTTAAGTTTGCAGCAGTCCACTGTCGTCTGCAATCATTCCTCTGGTTTTAATTAAAGTGGGATATAATGGGCAGCCCTTAAATTGTTCAGGTCAGCGTACACTTCAACCCAAGAGGCAGTCGTGTTCGTGATTTACCATCTTCGCCAGTTTGGGGGTGTAGGGCGGCAGTTCAGGGGCTTTCATTTGGCTTTTCCTACTCCTTATTCCATAGGTCAAGGAACTAATATGAGGGTTCTCTCAGACGCTGAGTATATGGAACCTGATGATGTATTCGGGTGCCCGGGAAATGATTACCAGGCGTACCCTGATAATCAGACCCACTGTAAGAAGGGCCTGGGTCAGGACTGCATTCATTGCCCGGCCTCCAGAACCCCGCTCTGATGGCGGGTCTTTACTGTGCCTTGGTTTTGCAGCTTTTAATCCCCTCCTCAGCACCCTGTCCTGGTGGTTCCAGCATAGTGCCTCATCTAACGCGACAGTGTTTTTCCAAGTGTCAGAACACTATCCCACTATTAGACGAGTGCCAAGGTCCGTTGTCAGGTGTTAAGTGTTCAGTCCTGGAAGAGTATCCCAATATCACAAACACGCCTTCAACCAGACAAAGCCAGCCCCTGCTTCTGCATCCTAAGGGCACATGCGCAAGGAAGCACCCCTGGTTCTCGCTGGTGCGTATATGCCTGGTCCTGTGGCCCTTTATGGATAACCCCTTTCCACCCTCGCCGGGCCAGCACTTCCCAGGTGGGTCATGCTGGGCCTGAACCCTACTTATTGGCCTACTGTCCAGGAGCAGGGCCGCGGGAAGGCCTTGAGGAAGGCGGGTATCCTTTGCAGGACATCGGCCTCAGGGGAGGCAGACGATGCCTGCAAGGAGAGGGCCGCCTTTGCCCTCGAGCAAGGGGCGATTCCCTTCATGCCCAGGATGTTCAAAAGGATCCAAGGGCTAAACGCTCTCGCGTGCATCTTCCCAGATGTGCACGTCCCAGGTTCCACAGGCCCACTTCCCTGTCAGGGACCTGACTGCTGTGGAGACTCACCGGGGCTGCGAAGTCAGCCATTGCTGGAATTCTCCTTCAATCCAGAAATGTAAGGGCTTCAGCACAGTTTACTTTCTAGGTACAGCAGATGACAGTACAGTCGTTTAAAAGCTGCTCGAGGCCTCTGCCTTCCACATCTTGCCTTAAATTAGTAACCAACCGTCTGCCTGGAGCCCGTCGTTTTCTCCCACTCATCAGTAGCATCCAGCAACAGTAAACTAATCCCGCAGTCCTCTAAATTATGTTTCCCTCTGGATTGCACAAGCCACTGCGACCCTTTCAGCCGTACCTGGTTCCGGCAGTGGGCGTGCGGTAGCGTGCCGGGCGCTGCCAACACCGCACTTCCGTTAGGAATGGTGTCTTTATTGCCATCTGACCAGCAAGTGATCAGATTCCAAAACCTCGTTCCTAGAGTCTGTTCCCCACGCCCACTACCAGTCCCAAATGTCTTCGATAGGGCTCCTCAGAGGCCAGCTAGAAAGTGCAAATTTGTGTACAAGTAATCTTTTCAGGAAATGCTCCCAGGGGAAACTGAAAAATAAGTAGGAGAAGCAGGATGGGAGGGGGAAAGCAAAGGTTCAGCCTCACCCCGGAGGGTAACTTCAGCTAATCCCACGTCCGAATTTGTCCTGGCTCGTTTCAGGACAGCCGGGCTTTCGTAACTCCACACCGATCAGCCACTGGCTGAGACCTGCCGCAGGGTGGGTGGTTACAATTTCCTGGGCTCTTCCCACTCTCTGTGCTTGTGGCCACGGTGGCTCTAGTAGCCTAAGATGAGGCTTTGGAAGAAAGCCTCAGGTTGGACTGTTGGAAGCAAAGACACAGGAGCTGGAGGAGCAGCCAGCAAAAACCTTAAAGGTGGGTTTGGGTGGCGCACCAGCAGGCCCGGCTACAAACTGCTTGCCGTTCCTTCCCTCCGTGAGCCCCTCATCATTCCTCCGGTCCCAGAGGAGCCGGGTGCAGCCCGGTGAGCAGGGAAGGTGGCAGAAGTGATGAAGCAGCGGGCTCTATTGGGATAGGCCTGCTGTACTGTAGTAACTGGTACCCCTGAAATCGCACTGCCTTATCACAGTAAAGTATGTGTCTGTCTTATGCGTCACGTCCTGTATGGATGGGCAGGGGGCCGTGCCCCACACGGTCACTAGGGACCAACGTGGTTCGTTAAAGGATCCACTGTCTCATTCTGCAGCTTGGACACAGCTTTCTTAGTCGTTTGAATGTGAAGACTGTGTTTGGGCTTTTCAGTGTGCTTCCAGCACAAGTGTGACAGTCACATGTCATTGGGCAGAACAAGTCACAAGGTCCTGGCCTAACATCAGAGGACAAGAAATATAGGGGATCAAAGGGCGCAGTTGGTGAGTACCATCCCAGCCATGCCTGTCTTCCTCACTATAAGCATCTGGGTCAAGTTCAAGCTTGAGCTGAGTGAGAAAACATAAATCAAGTGAGAAAGTAAAACATGGTAACTGGACTTGGTCGAATAATTTTGGAATAGCTGTGAGGTTTGCCAGAGATGCTATCACCAAGGCAAGGGGAAAAGATTTTACCTGACGCAGAGGATAGGTAGTTATAAATGAGATCCCTAACAAAAAACTGAAAATAGCCGAAATGCCTAACTCTGTAGTAGTGGTTAAGTAGTCGTGTACATTACATTGTTCATCCATTTCAAACAACGCTTTTAGACAGCTTCATAATACACGTGACACAAGGCAGGATGTAAAACTAAAAAATGCCCATTTTTCACCTGGATTACTGTAAAGGCCCTGATTGTCGCCCTACCCTCTTTGTCTCTGGCCCTCCAGTATTACGGTCTTTATAATGCAGCTAGTCACCTGTCTACAACAAAGCTGATATCACACATGACCTTCAGAATAAAGTCCAAATTTCTTTTCATGGTTTGGCTATATCTTTGATCATGCCTATCTCTCCTTCTTCTTTTCTCAACTACCTATCCTCAAATTTATATCCTCAGCCCAGACATTTTCTCTGAGTCCCAGATACATGTAGACAAGTGACAGCCCTCTTTGGGTGTCCCATAGGCACCCCAAATTTAATTAAGCCTTTTTTATTTCTAAAGCTTTCACTTAAGAGCTTTCACTCCATTAACACACCCAACGTTGTCCTGGCTGGATCTTTTCTAATGCAGTAAAGCACATGCCCTACAATGATGTAGGACAGGGCAAATTTCCTTGTGGGGGGAGGAGGGAACCAAGCCCTGTGTGAGAGAAGGAAAGGGTCCTTTGGTGGAGAGTGTAAAAAGAATCCAACACACACACCAAAGTTAGAGGCAGAAGGAAAGTTTATTAGAAAAGGGGGAACACTCCACAGAGTGTGGTCTCCTCTCAGAGGCAGAGAATGAGAGGGACAGTGAGAAACAGAGTAAAGACTGAGAGGGACCCGAGTGTTCAGGGAATTCAGTGTATGCATCATCCTTTAGTTCTGTGAGTTACAGTTTAAAAGACTTCATTAACCCATTTCCTTTGATATGGACCAAACAGTGAGGAAGGGGAAGAGTCTGTACCCTGAAAAGGTGAGAATATGCAGAGTGAAAGGCCTGCCGGCAGTTCCCAGCCTTTAATCCAGAGGTTCCCCGTGGTTTGAGCCATAGGGAATGACTCTTGGTTCCTGTTTCCCCTTCACTGGTGAGGGGAATGGGCCGCAGCAACCCCAGCGGAAATCTTCCTTTGTTCTGAAGGTGTCCTCCTGGCCTGGCTGCAGGGCCGATCAGCATATCGCAGTCTCTGAATGTAGCTCAGTTAACATTTTAATTCTCTTGCCTCCTCCCTACTCAGTCAACAAAGCCAAAACATTGAATCATCTTTGAGTTACAGCTCTTTTCTAACTTCATCTTGCTCTCGGCTCTTCCTGGCCGCTCTGATTCTCCATTACACAGTGATATTTCAGCCTCTCGACTTCCATTTCTATCTGGCCTGTTCTCTGACTATACCCTAGTTCAAATTACTAAAGGAGAAATTCTGATCGTTTCAGCTTGGACTACTGTTTTGTGTGTGTGTGTGTGTGTGTGTGTGTGTGTGTGTGTGTGTGTGCGCGCGCGCGCGTGTGCGCGTGTCCTGAAGTAAGAGACAATCCATCTCGGTCTTACTGTTTGATCAGTTTTTCAGCATGTTCCCTTTTTCGGAAAATACGTCATAAAAATGCTTTGCAGAATTTTTCAGAGCCTCAGCATCCCGTTCAAAGTGATAGGACAGAGAGAGGGTGGAGATAGAAGTGTTTGATGGAAGAGCATCGAAACTTTTTATAAGAGTTTGCGTTTATTTGAGACAAGCGGAGGACATGCCGGGACGCAAGATCTCACTGGTCCAGAAAATGACAGTTTTGCCGTCCTTTTTATGCATTTGAAATTAAAGAGGCAGATTACATGAAGGTGGGGGAAGCAAGGCTAGGAAATCTCTATTGTATTACAGGATCCTTAACAAGACACTTTTTCCCTTGACACCCCGCCCTGAGAGAGAGAGAATTACTCTGGCATTTCAAAGGTGTGTTAACTTAGATGCGTGAGAACATGGAGGGGCAGGCTTAAGACAAAGGTAAACCTTTAACACCTAGCTATAGGCCTGAGGCGTGACTAGCCACCATGACCTGCCCAGTTGGGAATTTATGATCAGATCCCCCTGAGAGCTTACTTTCCCTCACTGAACGTCTCAGGTTTATTAGAGCCCCGTTTTTGTTCACAGAAGGGTAGAGCTTCAGACTAATTTAACGATTCCTGAGGCCTCTGAAGTGGTCTGCTATTGTGCCTATACCCTGAGTACTTCGGGGTTTTTTGGTTTCATGTCTAGGGTTGTTACTTGTTTCCTTTAATAACAGCTTTCTTGAGATAGTCATGCGCTTAATGACTGGGGTATGTTCTGTGTTGTTTGGTGATTTCGTTGTTATTCGAACGTCATGGAGCGCATCTACACAAATCTCAAAGGTATAGCCTACCCACACACCCAGCTCTTTGGTATAGCTATTGCTTCCTAGGGAAGGAAAAATAATTTTTCTCTACTCTTCAGGGTTATCAGCTGAGATGCCCCTGTAATAAAAGATGAACAGGAGAAAAAAAATGTTTAATAAAGTGTGTACCTCCTGTAAAATGGTAGAAACCCAGGAAAACTGAATAACCCACCAAAATGATTGAAGCCACCACCTTAAATACAGTACCATCTTCCCCTGAAGACAAAAGAAATTGGACAGGAGTCAGTTATGGGAGGGACCAGGAAGGGCACAATAAACCAGGGTCAGGTCCTTATGCAGATTGAAGGCTAGCATAAGGTCCTCTTCCTCTCCCCATGAGGCCTGGGAGACGCCCTTACAAATGGCAATGTCTTTTACGAAGGGCGACTTCTGTTTGGTGTTCAGTGTCTTCCCTAGCTGTTGTTTCTTAAAATGAATCAGCCTTGAAATATTCTTAATGCCAAATAGACACATTTGGGTGACAAATTCTGTTCCCCTACAGCTCCTAGGCTACAAACCCGAACAGCATGTTATTACTGTACTGAGTATTGTAGGCGATTGTAACACAGAAGTATTTGTAGAGTGTGTTACGCAGGGACGTCACAACGTGACGGGGCAGTCGTTTTGCAGCCCCTTACAGGCTTGTGAGATCCGTCGTATATGTAGCCCATCACTTCCCAAAACTTTGTTATGTGATGCATGACCATATAGTTCATGTGACGTAAAATTCACCCTTTAAAGTATACAGGCCGGGGAGAAGGGATTGTATAGTGTAAGTTATACACCCATGACCACTAATCTTAGAACACTTGGTTCCTCTTAAACTTTTATTTTCAGTTCTCTGCTGAAACTTCAAACCATGTACCTTATCTCAAGCATGAAGCATCGTGGCTTCACACTCAGCCTTAGATGCCCCCACCTCCCCGCTCTCTGCTGCTGCTGTGGGCTGCTTCTAAAGTCCATTATTTCCCCGGGTTATAGTTCTGATATCTTTCTTCTGCGCCTAGTTATTTTCTAATCGTGTGCTAGATGTTTTATTTGTATAATTGTTTGCAGAAATAATTAAAGCCTAAGGTAGTGTTCTGCTCCCGAGAGAATTCACCTTGGCTCCTGCCAGGGCCTGTAGGCACTGGCAATCCTGGGTCGCCCCCGCCAGCCTCAGGGTGCGGGTTATCTGAAGGAGAGCTACAGAGCCTATGAGGATCGGCAGTATCAGGTTTGCTCTTATGCATGGGTGCACCCCTTCAAGGTCCCTTCAGAGGGAGTGGTTTCACTTGGGACCCCTCCACCCTGCCTTTTTCAGGCCCTGGGATATCCTGCTCCTAGCTCTGAGAGGTTGGCACTTGGGTCCGCATTTTTTCTTAATTGAGGTATAATTGACATAGATTACTTTCAGGTGTACAACATAATGATTTGGTATTTGTATACATTGTGAAAAGTTGCAAAAATTTCTTGAATGAGCACTTTTAAGATCTACTCTCATAGCAACTTTAAAATGCAATATAGTATTATTAACTAAAGTCTCCATGACTTGTTTTATAATGGGAAGTTTGTTTCTACGGACCCTCCTTCGCCCATTTCACCCACCCCTAGACACCCGCCTCCCACAGCCACCAGTGTTCTCTATCTGTGAGCTTGGGGTGTTGTTTTTTCTTTTTTTAGATTCCACTTAAAAGTGAGATCATATGGCGTTTGTCTTTCTCTGTTGGACTTAACTTTACTTAGCATAATGCCTTCAAGGTCAGCCCATGTTGTCACAAATGACAGATTTCATTCATTCTTATGGTTGACTAGTAATTCACCGTAAACATATATCGTATCTTTTTTTTTTTTAATTCATCCGTTGATGGACAACTTAAGTTGTTTCCAGATTTAGGCTATTATAAATACTGCTGCGGTGAACGTAGGGAGCGCATATATCTTTGAATTACCGATTTAATTTCCTTCAGATAGATGAATACCCAGAAGTAGCACTTCTGCATCATATGGCAATTCTATTTTTAATTTTTTGAGGAACCACCGTGCTGTTTCCCGTCAGTGGCTGCACCAGTGGACATTCTCACCAGCACCGCACCAGGGCCGCCTTTTCTCCACATCCTCACTCGCACTCATTATTTCTTTTTGATAATAGCCATTCTAGCAAGTGTGAGGTAACATCTTGTGGTTCTGATTCACATTTTCCTGATGATCGGCGATGTTTGGCATGTTTTCCTGTCCCTGTCGAGCATGTGTATGTCTTCTTTAGAAAAATGTCTACTCAGATCCTCTGCCCATTTTTTAATTGGATTGTTTTTTTTTGCTTTTTGTTTTTTTTGCATATTGAGCTGTATGGATTCCTTATCTATTTTGCATATTAAGCCCTTATTAGGTAGCATATGGTTGCAGACATTTTCATTTGATAGGTGGCTTTTTCATTTTGTTAATAGTTTCTTGGCAGAAGCCTTTAGTTTCATTTGTTTAGTTTTGCTTTTGTTGCCTTTGCTTTTGGTGTCAAAACGCAAAAATGCCACTGAGAACAACGTCAGGGAGCTCACTGCTTATGTTTTCTTATCGGAGCTTTCTGGTTTTGGGTCTTACGTTCAAAGCTGCGATCCATGTGGGGCTAACTTTTGTGCATGGTGTAAGATAGTGGTCCCATTTCACTCTTCTGCGAGTGGCTGTTATGTTTTCCCAGTAGCAGTTTACTGAAGAGACTGTCCTTTCCCCATTGTATATTCTTGGCTGCTTTGTGTCAGTTAATTGACAGTATGAGTGTGGATTTATTTCTGGGCGCTCTATTCTGTTCCATTGATCTACGGGGCTGTTTTTATGTAAATACCATACTGTTTTGATTACTATAGCTTTGTAATATAATTAGGAATCAGGAAGTGTGAGGCCTCCTGCTTTGATGTTCTTTCTCAAGATTGCTGTGGCTATTCAGGGTCTTCTGTGGTTCCATACGAATTTTAGGATTGTTCTATTTCTATGAAAAATAGCCCTGGAATTTTGATAGAGTCGCATTGACTCTGTAGATTGCTAAGGGTAGGATGGACATTTTAACAATAGTCTTGCAATCCATGGGCACAGAATCTTTCCAATATTGTGTCGTCTTTGGTTTCTTCAATATCTTACGCTTTTCAGCGTATAAGTCTTTTACCGCCTTTGTTAAATTTATTCTTTTTGATGCATTTGTAGATGGGATTGTTTCTTAATTTCTCTTTCCAATAGTTTGTTATTAGTGTATAGAAATGCAATAGAACCTTGTATATTGATTTTGTATCTTGTAACTTTACTGAATTTTTTTTTAATTAAAATTTTTTTCGGCGACATTGGTTAACGAAATCCACTAAGTTGCAGGTGTATGAATTTGTTTATTCTAACCGCTTTCTGACTGCTAGGATTTTCTGTATATAATTTCATGTCATCTACAAATAGTGATATTTTACTTTTTCCTTTCTAATTTGGATGCCTTTTATTTCCCCCTCTTACTTACTTTTCTGGCCTAGATAACCAATACTAATGTTGAGTAAAAGTGAGAGTGGGCATCAGTGTCTTACTCCTGAACTTATTGAAAAAACTTTCACCTCTTCACTGTTGAGTATGATGTTAGCTCTGGGCCTGTCATATAGGTCTTTTATTATGTTGAGGTATGTTCATTCTCTCTACCTACTTTGTTGAGAATTTTTATTATGAATGGATGTTCAAATGCTTTTTTCCATCCATTGAGATGATCATATGATTTTTACCCTTCATTTTGTTAACGTGCCATATCAAGTTGATTCATTATGGATCCTTGAAATAAATCTTGCTTCATCATGGTGTATGATACTTTTAACATGTTACTAAATTTGGTTCGCTAATATTTTATTGAAGACTTATCTGTGTTTGTCAGATATTGGCCTGTAATTTTTTTTTCTTTTGATGTCCCAGTCTGCTTTTGGTGTCGGTGATAATGCTGCCCTCATAAAATGAGTTTGAAAGTGTCTGTCCTCTTCTATTTTTTAGAAGAGTTTGAAAAGAATTGGTATTCTTCTTTGAATGGTTGGTAAAATTCACCAGTGATGCCATCTGGTTTTATGCTTTGTTTTTTGAAAGGTTTTTGATTACTGATTCAATTTCCTTACTAGTAATTGGTTTATTCAGATTTTGTATTCATGATTCTGTCTTGGAAGGTTTTATGTTTACAGGAATTTATTCTAAGTTGTCCAATTTGTCCATGTGTAATTGTTCACAGCAGTCTCTCAAAATCCTTTATGTTTCCATGGTATCAGTTGTTAATGTCACCTCTTTCATTTCTGACTTTCTTTGAGCCCTCTCATTTTCTTGCAGAATGTACCAATGGTCTGTCAGTTTTGTTTATCTTTTCAAAGAACAAACTTAGTTTCTTTGTATCTTTTCTGTTGTCTCTTTAAATCTCTTTTCATGTATTTTTGCTCAGATCTTTCGCATTTCCTTCCTTCTACTAACTTTGGGCTTCATTTTTGTTTTTCTAGTTCCTTGGGATGTAAAGTTAGGCTATTTGAGATTTTTCTTGTTTCTTGCTATAGGCATTTATCACTATGAACTTTCCTCTTAGAACTGCTTTTCCTGCATATGTAAATTTTGGGATGTTGTATTTTCATTTTCATTGGCCTCAAGGTGTTTTTTGATTTCTCCATTGACCCATTGGTTTTCAGTAGATAATGTTTAATCTTCACATAGTTTTCAATGTTCTTGTAATTGATTTCTAGTTTCATACCATTGTGGTTGGAAAAGATGCTTGATCTGATTTCATTCTTAAATTAAGACTCGTTTTGTGGCCTAACACATGACCTATCCTGGAGAACGTTCCGTGTGCACATGAGAATGTGTATGCTGTTGCTTTCGGGTGGATGTATGTATCTGTTAAATTCATCTGGTCTAATGAAGTATTCAAGGTCATTGTTTCCTTATTGATTTTCTGTCCAGAGATGTCTCTCTGTTTGTTTAAGTAGGATATTAAAGTCCCCTACTATTATTGTAATATTTTCTGGTTCTCCCTGTAAGTCTGTTAATATTTGCTTTATATATGTAGGTGCTCCTATGTTAGGTTTATAAATATTTACAAATGTACATAATGTCCTCTCAATACAGGATTAACCCCTGTATTGTTATGTAATGCCTTTCTTTGTCTCTTTTTACTTTGTCACAGTTTTAAAGTCTGTTTTTCTAACGTAAATGTAACTATTTCAGCTTTCTTTTGGTTTCCATGTGCATCTTTTCCATCCCTTTACCAGTCTGTGTGTGTCCTTATATCCAAAGTCAGTCTCTCGAGGGGTCTTGTTGCTTTTTTTTTTTTATCTATTCAGTCACTCTATGTCTTTTGATTGGAGAATTTAGTCCAATTACATTTAAAATAATTATCAATTGGTACATACTCGTCATCACTTTCATTGTTTTCTGGCTGTTCCGTAGTTCCTCTCTGTTCCTTTTGCTTTCTTCCTGTGTGGTTTCATGACTTTCTTTAGTGGTATGTTTAGATTCTCATTATCTTTTTGTATCTACTGTAGGTTTTTGCTTTGTGATTACCACAAGACTTTCCTGTAACAACCTATATTTATAAAGCTATTTTAAGTTAATAATAAGTTTGAAGACATTCTAAAATTACTTTTTTACGCCCTCCCCACGTTTTATTTTTGATGTCACATTTTATATTTTTTGATCTCGTGTATCCCTTAATTATTGTAATTATCTCTACTACTTTTTTAAACTTCATAGCAGCTTTGTAAGTAATTGGTCCACTACCTTTACTGTATATTTTCCTTTCCAGTGATGTTATTTTTTCAATGATTTCTTGTTATTACTTAGTGCCCTTCCTTTTAAACTTAAAGAAGTCCCTTTAGCATTTCTTCTCCTGCCAGTTTAGTGATGATGAATTCCTTTAGCTTTTGCTTGTTTGGAAAACTCCCTCCAATTCTGAATAACGTTACCAGGTGGAGTATTCTTGGGTGGAAGTTTTTTTATTTCTGCATTAAAAGTATATCGGGCCGCTTCCTTCTGGCAGCAACTTTTGCTGAAAAATCTGTGGATGGTCTCACGGAGGTTCCTTTGTCTATAACAAGTTGTTTTATTGCTTTTAAAATTCTCTCTTTGTCCTTAACTTTTGAAACTTTAATTACAATGTGTCTTGGTGTGGGTCTTTTTAGGTTCATCTGTGGACCTCCTTGGGCTGCATGGCTACAGATGTCTGTTTCCTACCCCAGGTTAGGAACAGTTGTTGGCCATTATTTCTTCAAATAAATTTTCTGGCTCTTTTTTTCCCGTGTTCTCCTTTTGGAACCTCTAAAATGTGAATGTCAGTCCACTCGTCCCAATATCCCTGAAACTATCTTCACTTTTTAAATTCTTTTTTTGCTGTTCTGTTTAGGTGAGTTCCACTATCCTGTTATCGAATTCACTAATCTTTCCTTTTGCTTCATCGGGTTTGCTGTTAACCCCCTCTAGTGTATTTTTTTAGTTCAGTTATTGTATATTCTGCTCTATGAATTGTTTGGTACTTTTTAAAAAAATCTCTTTGTTAAAGTTCTTACTGTGTTTATCCATTCTTCTCCCAAGTTCAGTGAGCATCTTTTTGATCAGTATTTTAAACTCTATCAGGTAAGTCACCTACCTCCTTTTCATTAAGTTCTTTTCTTTGTTTTTTTTTGTGTTCTTCTGTTCATTTTGCTTGACTGTGTTTTCTTCCATATATTAGATGAAATCGCCTCCCCTCTTGGAAGGAGAGGCCTGGTGTAGGAGATGGATCTTATCATTCAGCCTTGCCCTAGGTCTTGGTTGTCCCTTGAACCTTTGTGATTGTCCAAGTAGCCTAGTTTATTTTTAATAGCTTCCATTTGTTGAGGGTGTGCCAAGACCTGTCTGTGTCCCAAAGGGGAGAATCTCAGTCAGCACCAATCAAGGTGATTGGAAGCCAGTACCTTAGGCAGCAGCTTTTAAGTAAGCAAATAGACATAGTCCTGTGGGACGACAAGCATGAGCACTGCTGGCCCCCAGACCAGGCAATCTGGAGTTGTCCCCTGAGCCACAGTGTCAATCAGGGTTCTAGACGAGTGCATGAGCTCCTTTTTGAGAGATACCGGAGAGCTACGCGAGGCAGAGAGGAGAGGGCGAGTGTCCCCTGGCTTGCATTCCCTTTTTCTGTCCCAAACCTGAAGCCTGCCCCTCAGGCCGAAGCTGGAGACAAGCAAAAGGGCAGGAAGATCGTGGGTGTATTTCAGCCACCACCCGTGCAGGAGGGCGATGGAGGTGGTAGCCTGACAGGAATTGCCTGTTTGACTGTGAGAGTCCCATGGAACGTAGGCACACTGGCCCCCTGGCCACTCAAGTCAGGCGTACAAGGTGCACCCTATGGGCAGCAGCCGCAAAACCTGAAGAAGCAGACAAAAACCCAAAGCACCAGGCACCACGAGGAGTCCCCTCCAAGGAGTGCTGGTGCCCTGGTCAGCTGCACGTTCGCTACCCCCTGCGGGGTCAGCAGATGCTCCAGGGACTGGCTCTCTGGCCTTCTGTCGTTGCTTAAATCTTGGCCCGGTAATTCGTCACCACTTGTCGTTCTTATATGCTTTCAAGTAGATGTGTTTAATATTTTTGTCCAGTTTTTCAGATTTTCCTCAGTATTGGGATTGGTTGGATTTACCTAGGCTCCCATCACTGGAAGTAGTTCTCTCAGTGTTGTTTTATAACTGAAGACGTACCTGGTGTTCATCAGACCTCTGGTACCACAGAGGGTTAACACACACCCAGTCTACAGTCCCCAGACCCCCACTGCTCCCTCTGTAAACCCTTTAGGGCAGGAGGGGCCCAGACTGGGAATGTCAGTGTTCAACATGCTAGGTTCTGGGGGGTTTAGTTAGTTAAAGTCTTACACCCCACCTTCATAGAGCCTGCTGCCGACCCTTTACTTCCTGAAGCCCCCAATGTGTGTGGGCCAGTATTCCCACTCGTTATCAGCATCGTTTGTGTCCTCAGCTGGTTTCTTGAGTTGCTACAGTCATGATTTCTGCTCTCCTTCCTGAGTAAACTCCTGCCCAGTCTTCGTACTGTCCTTGGGGCAGTAAGGGTCAGTCTGAGCCCATCATGCAAGTCTGGCCCTGTACTTCTTTCTCCAGCCTCATGGCTCATTAAACCATTCAACTCTCAGCGTTACCCAGTCTCAGTGCATTTTTGTGCATGCTAATGTGTCCTGCAAGAGTCAGCATCGTCTCCTCTGGGAAGTCTTCCCTGATTCTCCCAGGCTGCGTCATCCTGCACTGACACTCTCTTCTCCAGGTCTGTTTCCCCAGCAGGACCAGCATTTTGAAAAGTGTCAATGTCTTATTTGTTTCAGCATCCCTAGCACTTGATGCTTAAGAAATACCAGTTAACGTGGGATGATCTCATTTCCCAAGTTCCACACAGCCCTGATGCATATTCCTCTTCGCCAGTCATATGAATCCTTCCTCCGGGAACCCCAGTCATTTTTCTAGCCCTGAATGGGAGGCATGCCAGCTGCTTATTCACCTGTGTCCCCAAATAAATGCAGTTCACAGACTTGCAGGACACTGTGACAGTGGACCGCCACCTGCTGGTCAGACGGTTTCTAGAACAGTGACAGAGTAGGGCTTCTTAATCCTCACAGTGTTCCACAAAGAAATGAGCCCCTTCTCAGAACGATATTTTCAAATGGACAATATAAAGCACATAGGTTACAAATGAAATCAATCACAATGAAATTCAGGTATCGAGATATTAGAAAGATATTAGAAAAACTATATATTGCTTGCATATGTGATACATATGTGATATATAGATACATGTATGTTTATCACATCAAATAACAAGGTCTAGCAGTGGGTCTCATTACTGCTATAATTGCAAAGTGATGAGCAGAAATGCCGTTTTGAGATATCTGCGACAATGCGGGGCGAAAGCCCTGGGTTCTGTCGCTGGCAGTCACAGGCACCGATCATACTGGAGTTGGCTGCCTGCGTCGTTGAGGAAAGCAAATGCTGAGTTTCGCTTGGAGGTCAGTGAAACTGAACACCAGCTCTTTTCCCATCCAGGTTCAAAGGCACCGTGAATGCTCCCCATGGATCCCTTTCGGGGGGAGGGGAACCCCAAGTTAAGAACCCCCGAATGGGGTTTTAGAAGTAGAAAAATGCTTTTAAATATGGCGGAGACGGCGGTGGTGAAGTGTCTGTGTGACTCTTGCCGAGTGTAAGGGGCAGTGGGGGACGGTAGAGGCGGTGCGGTAGAGACGGCACCACCAGGAGGTCTAAGTGTGACTCCCACAGGTGCCACTTCCCCGGGTTTTGAGGCTTGGCCTGGCCCTCTCCCTGCCTGGTGTCCATTTCCTCATCCGTGAATCGGAAGTGACAGTGTCTTCCTCGTGGGCTGTCGAAAGGGTTCACTAAGTGACTATGTGAAAGCTCTTGGTGGTCACATGTTGTTAAATGAGAATGATAGTAAATGTCTGTAGGGAACACACACGTGCACACACACACGTGTGCGTGTGACTTCTCCGAGAACAGAGACCCAAAGTCGGACCCACTGTGTGTCCGGGAGGCGCCAGTGCACTCAGAAGCCAGTCAGCCCTTTCCTGTCTGGCAGACGTGGGTGAGTGGGCCCTGTGTCCCCAGCCCAGCACAAGACAGCAAATCCCGAAGGCAAAGAGAGTTTCTCACCTTGTTATTTTATTAGAAGCATATTTACATTCTTGAAGTTAACTTTGCGGAGAACATTTTACAAAAGTCTTGTATAAAGTTTGGAAACTACAAAAAATTACTTCTGTCCTTCATAAAGAGAAAATATACGTTAGTTATATTTACTCTGACATAGATCAACTGAAAATGAGAAATAGTCCCCGTGTGTCCCTTACGGAGGAAACAGCACAGGGCTCAAGGACCTGCGTGCGGGCCTCGTCAGTGCTGGGCACCCGCTGGCTCAGTCGAGAGGCAGGAGCACCCCCCGGACCCCACCTGGAAGGGACAGAGGACCTAGCGGGCTTGCGGGACAGAGTGGGGGCGCAGCAGCTCCTTGCGTGAGGTTTCAATGTGGACAACGAGCCAGATGAGCGAATGGCCGATGACGTGCCTGAGGACGCTGGCATCTCACAGGACACTCACGGTCACGGCCCAGGCACCAAGCCGGACCCCGCCCTGCTGACCGTCCGCCCCGCCGCCTCGCCCGGGGGACCCGGGCTCTGCTCCGCCTGTGCACGCCGCCCCGGCACCCACTCCCCTGCGAGAACCGCGGGGACAGCTGCGCCACTCGCCTCACTCGTCGAGAGCTGACGCTGTCCCGTCTGGGTCAGAGACTGAAGCGGGCAAGCGGGCTGCTCACTCACCCGAGGGCAGCACTGCCTTCCGATGGTCCCCGCTGCACGTGTCCGACTTGGGGACCCGAGACCCTTTTCTTGAATGGCTACCCTCTCTCTGCAAGTTCCAGGAGAGGGGGGTTACAGCCCCCCGGTGCCAAGATGACTTCCAGGGAATTGCTTTAGAAAGACAACATCGAGCCTGACCTTAAGGAGTGAGGGGAGAAAGTGCTCCCGGGGTGTCAGTCATTGTCACCAGCGAACTAGGACCCAGACTCCATGCGCCCATGTGATTCCCCTGAATCACCTTCAGTCTTCTGTCTCGTTATTTTAAAGCAAGTATTTCCCGAAGAAGCGATTCATTTATTTGTTTGATGTTAGAAACCACGGGGAAAAGTTTTCTTTGTAAATAAGCCGCTGCCAGTTTGAGCATTTGCTTTCACGCGAGTGTTCTGTGAGATGCGCGTTATCCGCACTGCAGCCTTGGCCGTCAGAGCCCAGGAGGCCCGGGAGGCCCCAGTGGCCACCAGCCTCTGTCTGAAGCGTAAGGCCGGACCCCTGGACTAGGAGGGGCACGGGGCAGGCGGAGACAGCCTGCCCGTGTCACCTGCAGACACGATGGGCAACTGCAAGACGAGAACAGACAGCTGCGAAAGTCTCGTGTGGCGAGAAATTTGTCCCTGAACACAGGATCCCACGTGGGGGCCAAAGGGAACTGCACTGGCAGCTCAGCCTGTGCCATCTCGTTCCGCTGGTGCCAGCACCCAGCATGCCCCACACCGATGGCTCCACCTCACATGCTCAGTGGCTCGGGCAGGGAATGTGCTCCAGCCCACCCGGCACGAGAGGCCCCTGGTGGAGGCAAGCCTGGGTGATGCCGGGGCGTAACCCCTGTGTGTGGGACACGCAGGGAGGGGGAACGCAGGATGGCCCGCACACCTGCGGCCCGCAGGAGGGCTGCTTCCGGCTCTCCCACCCGCCGTCATAGACGTGGCCTTGTCGTAAGAGGAAAGCAGATTCGGGGAACTGGAGAAATGAGGGCACCCGCTGAGCAGTGGGCTGCAGGCCCGGCTCCACTGGGGACCCAGATGGCTGTTAGGAGCTACGATTCTTGTCTGACACTGCAGGGGACGGCCGAGAAGCCACCGTGAATTACCGTACGGACGAGCCCATGGTGACTTCAGTGGCAGCACTTAGCACCCATACACAGCAAAGCTGGTGTTTTGGCAAATGGGAGGGGCCTCGAGGCCACAGAACACCCGTTCCTCCTGGGACCCTGACCCCACCCACAACCTAAATCACTGACAGCCTGAAGGGATCTGGGGTTGAGAGAACATATTTTAGAATCAGGTGACACATGACAGAACTTCGCCCTCCACAGTGAGCGAGAGAGGTCAGGAACAGGGGGATCGCACAGGCAAGGGGCTGGATTCACGCTGGCGTGAAGCAGGAGGGAAGGGGGACCTGAGTGCTTGTTCACAGAGAATGGGGGCCCCGGAGGCCCGCCAGCCACAGTCCCGGGGCTGTCAGGGCGCGTCCGTGGTGCTGTGGGGAAGAACTTGGTCTTGGTTGGGGTGGTGGGGTTTGTACTCCATCTCCTCGTTCATTTTGAAGAACATCTCCTGCTCCCGCTTCTTCTGGTTCAGATCTTCTTCCAGAGCCTGGAAAGAAGATGGAGCTCAGCTCGATCCGCAGGACTCCCACCAAAGCGTCCTCCGGAAACTTCCCTCCCAGGCCCCAGTGCTCGGGCACTGGGTCTTCCCTCTTTTCTTTTCCATAGCCTGCCACCCACCTCCTCCTCCCTCCTGTCACGGCCAATCAGGGTCTCCAGGTGGCCAAGGGGAGCAGATGCATGTCTGCCCGCAGGAAAACAGCCAAAGGCAGAAAATGGAGAGAGGTCTAACAGCAGGGGGCAGACACGTCCAAGTTACAGGGTTCCCACCCAGGGCCTGTCCCTCAGAACTCTCCCAGGGGGTCTCGTCCACACTGCACGTGCCATCACGCCACCCCTGAGATTCTGAGTGTGAACACTGGTGGTCGGACAGGGGTTCTCTGGGTTGTAAACGCACATGGGATTCCCGAGGGAAGTGTCCGGTTGACAAGCACTGTAGGAGCTTCCCTTGGGCACACGCAGGTTTATCTAGATAGATTGGATCCTACCAGGAAAATGTCTTGAGAGTTCTCCAATACTAAGCATTCGATGAGGAGAGGAAGCGGAGTACAGTGGAGAGAACGTTACAGTCGGGCAGAATTCAGCCTTATTCCCAGCTGTGTGGCCTTGCATGCTGCCTCTCTCTTTCCTCGTGTGTAACATGACAGGATTCCTCCCTGCCAGCAGGGCCATCGTGCGGATCAAACTGACAGCTAACAGGTCACGATTGCCGGGCACTTCCTACACGTCAGGTGCTGTGCTGTGCGATGACATCTTATTTCATCTGCTATTATCCCCCATCCCACAGATGGAGAAACTGAGGCCCCGAGAGCTTAGGTCATTTGCCCAACGTCACTCAGCTAGCTCGGGCACAGCCAAGATGTGAACCTAGGCCTAACTTTGGAGTTCAAGCTCAAACGCTGTGCTCCATCTGAAGGCCGGCCACACAAGGGTCGTTCAGTAAACGTGGCTTCATTACTAAGAGGCACTGACCGTCAGCCAGGCTTCCTTATTTTTACTATAGAAGTATCTATTTTCACAGGATTTGACCAGCAATCTATTATGTCTTTTTTTTTTTTTAATATTTATGCCTACAGCACCTGGTCTTACTAGGTGGTCTCCTATCCAAGTACTAACCAGGCCTGACTCTGCTTAACTTCCAAGATCAGACATCGGGCTTGTTCAGGGTGGCATGGCTTAGGCCATGGACTGTGGCTCACTGGGGCGCGAACCCAGGACCTTCTGCGTGTAAAGCAGACGTTCTAACCACTATGGAACCACGTCCTATTGTGTCTTTTTTAAGACACTTCTTTGGATGCCCTGAAATAGTTTCTACTTAACAGACACCTTACCTTACCTATCTCTACATCCTAGGCCAACACCGGTGGCATAACATGGAGCAGAGCCCACCTGCACCCACCAGCCCGGACACTTACCTTTTTGCGTGGCCGAAGCTTATCCCGCCATTCCTTCAGGTTCTGGTTATGGCTCTCGTCCAAGGCCTTCAGCTTCTGGGTTTCATGCTCCACCAGGAGGTGACACTTTTCATTCTGGAACAAATTCCAGGCAGAACAGGTAAGAAACTCGAGGCAGAGGCACCGAGGGCCGAAACGTACCTCATGCTATAGCCCCAAGGGCAGCAGCGTTCACTTATTATTTCTTGTCGATCATAAACCCCACTGATAGAAAACTCTATACAGGTGAATACATAATGCACTGGCAGGTGCCTGGAGAAGTATTAATAATGTTTATTTCTTGTTGTGTAGTGGGATCTGCAGTAATTTTACAACTTATTTTTGCAGTTTGAATTTTTCAACACAAAAATGTCATTTTGACAAAACTATTAATAATAAATATAATATGTGCCCTAATCCCACCACACAACCACTACAAAAATTTAGATATATTTCCTGTCAGGCTCTATCACGTATATTGTTTAGCTCACCCTATATACATAATCCTGAAACCTGCTTATTGTTTGTTGATTTATTGATAGCCATTCTGACAGGTGCCAGGTGAGGTCTCATGTTGGTTTTGACTTGGCATTACCCTGATGATTAGTGATGTTGAGCATCTTTTCATGTCTGTTGGCCATCTGCATGGCCTCTTGAGAGAGATGCCTATTCAGTTCCTCTGCCCAGTGTTTAATCAGATTGGTTTTTTGGTGCTAAATTGAGTGAATTCCTTATATATTTTGGATATTAACCTCTTATTGGGTGTATCTGGTGATTATTTTCTCTCATTCAGTAGGTTGTCTTCGTTTTGTTGGTTTCTTTTGCTGTCCAAAAACTTTTTAGTTTGATGTCCCATTTTTTTATTTTTCCTTTTGCTTCCCTTGCCCAAGGAGACATATCCAAAAACAATACTGCTAAGAGCAATGTCAGAATTTACTGCCTATGTTTACTTCTAGTTTTTTTGTTTCGGGTCTTACATTTAAGTCTTTAATCCATTTTGCATTTATTTTTGTATACGGTGTAAGAAAGTGGTCCGTTTTGGTTTTTTGCATATGTGTCCAGTTTTCCCAACACCATTTATTGAATAGATTGTCTTTTACCCCATTGTGTAGTCCTGTCTCTTTGTCATAGATTCATTGACCATGTAGGCATGAGTTTATTTCTGGGCTCTATTCTGTTCCATTAATCTGTGTGTTTGTTTTTAATGCCAGTACATGCTGTTTTGATTATTATACCCTTGCAGTATAGTTTGTTATCAGGTTGCATGATACCTCCAACTTTTTTTTGTTTTTTCTTAATTGCTTCGGCTATTTGGGGTCTTTTGTGGTTCCATGTGAGCTCTAGGATTATTTGTTCCAGTTCTGTGAAAAAGGCCATTGGTATTTTGGTAGGGATTGCATTGGATCTGTAGATCGCTTTGGGCAGTATGGACGTTTTAACAATGTTCATTCTTCCTACCCGTGTGCAAGGCACATACTTCCACTTTTTGTATCTTCAGTTTCTTTCTTCAGTGTATTACAGTTCCAAGTACAGGTCCTTTGTCTCCTTGGTTAAATTTATTCCTAGGTGTTTTGTTCTTTATGATGCAATTTGAAATAGGGTTGTTTTCTTAATATGTCTGATAGTTTGTTATTGGTTTCTAAAAATGCAACTTATTTCTGAATATTTGTTTTGTATCCAGCCACTTTACTGAATTCATTTATTTATTCTAATAGTTTTTAGGTGGAATCTTTAGGGTTCTCTCTATAGTATCATGTCCTCTGTAAATGATGACAGTTTTACTTCTTCATTTACAACTCGATGCCTTTTATTTCTTGTCTCTGATTGCTGTGGCAAGGACTTCCAATACTTTGTTGAGAAAAAGTGGACAATCCTTTTCTTATTCCCGATCATAGAGAAAAAGCTTTCACTTTTTCACCATTGAGTATGTTAGCTGTGGGTTTGTCATACTGGCCTTTATCATGTCAAGGTGTGTTCCCTCTGTCCCCACTTTGCTGAGAATTTTCATCATAAATGGGTGTTGGATTTTTATCAAATGCGTTTTCTGCATCTATTGATATGATCATGATTCTTATCTTTCATTTTATGTGGTGTATCACATTGATTTACAGGTTGTGAACCAACCTTGCAACCAACCCAGGAATAAATCTCACTTGATCATGGTGAATGATCTTTTTAATGTATTGCCTAATTTGGTTTGCAAATATTTTGTTGAGGAATTTTACATCTGTGTTCATTCTCTTTATTGGCCTATAATTTTCTATTCTTGTGTCTTTGTCTAGTTTTGGTGTCCGGGGAATGCTGGCCTCTGAAAACGAGTTTGGGAGCCTCCCACCTTTTCAGTTTTTGGGAAAAGATTGCAAAAGATAGGTATTCTTTGAGTGTTTGGTAAAATTCACCTGTGACTCCATCTGGTCCAGGACTTTTATTTGTTGAGAGTTCTTCTGTTTATTGATTTGATTTTGTTAGTACTTACTGATCTATTCAGATTTTCTATTTCTTCCTGATTGAGTATTGGAAGATTATATGTTTCTAGGAATTTATCCATTTCTTCAGGTTGTCCAATTTGTTGGCTTATAATTGTACATAGTAATTTCTCATCCTTTGTATTTCTTTGGTTGTCCCTTTTATTCCTGATTTTATTTGGGCACTCTTGATGAGTCTGGCGAAAGGTTTATCAATTTTATTTATCTTTTCATAGAACCAGCTCTTGGTCTCATTGATATTTTCTACATTTTTTATATTCTGTATTTTTTTTTTTTTGACTACGATGTGTGTTTCCACTATTTTTCTTCTGCTCACTTTGGGCTTTGTTCTTCTCTTTCTTGTTCCTTTAGGTTAGATTATTTGAGATTTTTCTTGATTCTTGAGGAAGAGCTGTATCACTATGAATTTCCCTCTTAGGACTGTTTTGTCTGTGTCCCATAGGTTTTGAGTCGTGTGTTTTCATTTTCATTTCTCTCAAGGTATCTTGATTTCTTCTTTGATCTTATTAACCCGCTCATTGTTTGGTAGCATGTTATTTAGTCTCCATGGGTTTGTTTTTCAGTTTCCTTCTGGTAACTGATTTCTAGTTTCATACCACTGTGATCAGGAAAGATGCTTGATATAGTTTCAGTCTTCTTAAATTTCTCAAGATTTATTGCCTAACATGTGGGCCTGGAAAATGTTCCATGTGCACTTGAAAAGAATGCATATTTTGCTCCTTTGGGGTGAAATGCTCTAAAAATATTAAATAAATCTTTCTGGTCTAATGTGGCATCCAAGGCCAGTGTTTCCTTGTTGATCTCTCCGGATGATCTATCCATGATGTTAATGGGCTGTTAAAGTTCCCAACTATTACCGAATTACTGTTGCTCTCCCCCTTCCTGTCCGTCAGTATTTATCCGCTTCATACATTTACATGCTCCTACTGTGTATGTGTAAATGTTTACAAGACTTATGTCCTCCTGTTGGATTGATCCCTTTATCATTATGAAATGCACTTGTCTCATTACAGCCTTTGTTGTAAAGTCTGTTTTGTCTAAGTAGTGCTACCCTAGCTTTTTAAAATTTCCATTTGCATGAAATATTTTTTTCCATCCCTTTACTTTCAGTCTGTGTCTTTCAGTCTGAAGTGACAGCATAGGTACAGGTTTTGTTTTTCTTTGTATCCATTCAGCCGCCCTATGTCTTTGGATTGGAGCATTTTGTTCATTTACATTTAAAGTAATTATTGATAGCTATATAGTTATTGCCATTTTATTGTTTCCTGGTTGTTTTTGCATTTCTTTACTGTTCCTCATTCTCTTGCTTTCCTGTATTTTGATGACTTCCTATGGTGTGATGTTTGTATTCCTTCCTCTTTATTTTTGGTGTATCTCGTAGATTTTTGGTTTGTGGTTGCCATAGGCTTTATATATACCAAGCTATGTTTATAGCAGTCTATTTTAGGTTGATGGTCACTTAAATTCGAACATATTCTAAAGTCACATTTTTTTTACTCCTGTCACGTTTGTTTTTCGTTGTTTGTGTATGTGTTTCCACTTATTGTTGTAATTACACATGATCTTCCTACTTGTCTTTTAGTCTTTGTACTAGCTTTATAGTTGTTTGAGCCACTGCTTTTGCTGTTTGCCTTCATCAGTGAGAAAAGTTTTGCTTTGTTTTTTACTCTTCTTTTTAAAGAAGTACTCTTAACATCTATAATGCAGTCATGACGCACTCCTTTAGTTTTTTCTTGTCTGGGAGGCTGTTTGTCTTTTGATTCTGAATGATAGCCTTGCTGGGTAGAGTGATCTTGGTTGTAGGTCCTTGCTTTTCATCACTTCGAATTTTTGTGCCAGTCCCTTCCGGCCTGCAAAGTTTCTTTTCAAGAATCAGCTGACAATCTTAAGGGAGCTCCCTTGTAGGTAAAAGTAACTGCTTTTCTCCTGCTACTTTGAAGATTCTCTGTCCTTAACATTTGGCACTTTAATTATGCTGTGTTTTGGTGTGGGCCTCTTGGGGTTCATCTTGTTTCGGACTCTCTGCTTCCTGGACTTGTGTGTCTATTTCCTTTGACAAGTTAGGAAAGTTTTCAGTAATTATTTCTTCAAACAGGTTTTCAGTCCCTTGCTCTCCTCTTGTGGTACCTTATGATGTAAATGTTGGTACACTTAATGTTGTCCCAGAGGTCCCTTAAACTAATTTGTCTTCTGGATAGCTGATTTGATCCTCTGCTTCATCTAACCTGCTGTTGATGCCCTCTAATATATTCATTTTAGTTATGGTAGTCTGCATTTCTAACGGGTTCTTTTTATTTTCTACTTTGTTTCCTGTCTCTTTTTGAAGTTCTCACTGAGTTCATCTATTCTTCCCCTAAGTTCATTGAGCATCCTTACAATCAGTGTTTTGAACTCTGCATCTGGTTGATTGCTTATCTCCCTTTTGTTTAATTTTTTGTTTTGTCCTGTTCGTTCATTTGGAACATGTTTGTCTCCTCGTTTTAGTTAACTCCCTCTGTTTGTTTCTATATATTAGGAGGATCTGCTACGTCTCCTGGTGGTGGCAGAGTGGTTTTATGTAGTAGGTGTTCTGTGGGGTCCGATGGCACAGTCTCTCTAGCCACCTGAGTTGGGTACACCAGGGCTGTCCTTTGTGATTGTGTGTGCCCTCATGTTGAAGTTGAGCCTTGACTGCTGTTGGCAGACACATCAGTGGGTTGGATTGACCCTCAGGCTGACAGCTGGCCATGACTACAATAGACAAGTTGTTGTGCAGAGGCTGCAAAACAGGAGTCACTTTCGCAGGGCTTTCATGCCAGCTGAGACCACCCTTCAGGTATGTCGTTAGTGGAGCTGGTTGGGGAGTGCTCTGGTGTGATCCGAAGCCTCTTGGGAGGGACTCCAGTGCTGATCAATCACCTGTTGTGCCCAGCCTGAAGTAGGAGCTACAGTGATCTGTGATTGGTTGATGCTCGTGTTAGGCTTGAAGATGCTCGGGGTAGGCTGTACTGCGGACCAAGGCTTGTTGCCGCTAGCATTGGGCCCTGCAGTGGGCACCATGATGAGGTCAGCTGCCACCTGTGCCAGGTTTGTGGCACTTAGTTGAGGCTGCATTCCAAGCCAAGACTGGTTACTGCTGGGGATAGTTTAGCAAGAGGTACAGGGCACACAAAGGCCAGCTGCTGCTTCTCGGGTTTGTGGACTTTTGAGAGACTTCGGCAGAGCCCACAGCACGAGCTGAGGTAGGCTGCTTGTATGGAGGAGCCGCGGAAGATGTTCAGCTGGGCACAGGAGTTGGGGTCTCAAGGAATCACTGGGGTGGGGTGAATGGTGCTGCTCAGGTTTGGCACCCATCTGTGCCAGCCCGCTGGGTGGCGCTGGACTCAATAGGGAACAGTGGTGCCTCCCAGCACTTCCCTCTTGGAGAGACTGTCTCAGCACTGACCCCTCAGCCCTGAAGCTGGTCAGTTTAGTTCCTCACCCTAAGTCCCCGGTGCTCTGCAAGGTGCTGCGTCTGTGCTCGGGCCCTACAGGACCCGCAGCAGCGGGGTCTCCAGCAGCCTCCCCCATCTCACTGGACACAGTCCCCGCCGGTTCTCACAGCCAGCTGGTACGGGGATCTCTCCTCAGCTGAGCTATCCCTCCCACTTCTTAATTGCCATACCCTGTCTCCACCCTCCTACCGGTCTCAGTGTGGCTTTTCGTATCTTTAGTTATAGGACGTCTGTTCAGCTAGACTTCAAGTGGTTTTCTGTAATGGTTGGTCTAAAATTTAGTTGTAATTTTAATGTGGTCTTGGGAAGAGGTGAGTACAGCATTTACCTACCCTGCCACCTTGACCAGAAATCCTGCTTGGGGAGTTTTTGTTTTGGGTTTCAAGCTGAAAGGCTGTGGGAGTTTAGGAATTGGTTTGGTTAGGAATAACACTAATAGCACTGTGTACCTGTGGCCCGCTAGGAGCTAGGCCTCCCAGCACTCTTTGGGTTTTCCCAAATAATCCTCACAGTAACCCCACAAGGCAGGGAGGGGAACACAGATGTGGAAGGTGAGTGACTAAAACGCACACAGCGGCAAAGCCCCGGGTTGGCAAGCCTCAGTGCCTGTAACGTTTCCTCCCTGCCTCTCCAGGAATTGCTAGATGGGCCCTATGGCCTGAGCAATTTCCTGAAGTGACAGAAGTTTGCGTCCGCTAATCTCTCACTATGACAGTGCCTCGTGCCACCACAAGGGGGCTCCAACCACCAGCTTTTGGGGTAGAGCCAACTCAGGAGCCAGGAGACCAATAAAGGATCTCCCTAGAGAGGTCACCAAGGGTCTTAGCAACAACCAGGACACCTTTTGCTGGTCTTGGTGGGAAAGCTTTAAGATGATCACCATTGAAGATGATGTTGGCCATAGGCTTTTACAAGTCGTCAAGTTGAGGAATTTCCCTTCTATTCCTAGTTTGCTGAGAGTGTTTATCATGAACAGGTTTTGGCTTTTGTCAGATGCTTGCTTTTTCTGCATCTACTGGTATGATCATGAGAGTTTTCTTTAGCCTGTTGATGTCGTAGGTTACATTAATCAACTTCTGAATATCGAACCAGCCCGGGATAAGTCCCACTTGGTCATGGTGTATAACAGATACACAGTGCTGGATCTGACTTGCTAACGTGGTGCTGAGGATTTGTGCATGTGTGTTCATGAGATACTGGTCTGAAGTTTTCCCTTCTTGTCTGGTTCTGGTATTAGGGTAATTGGGACACTTTCTCCCAAAACACAGTGGTGACTGAGACCTAGCACCTTGCCCACCACCAGGCCCTTTCCACTCTGGCATCTCACTTTCAAAGCCTCACTCCAGGCCCTGCCACACGCCCACTTTATGGGTGTGGGAATGGTCACGTGGGAGGGCGGGGTGCTCTGGCCAGTGCCGCACAGCACGGCGGGTGTGAGCCCCGTCCACCGAGACCTCCCCGCTGTCTGCGGGGATGCGTGGGGGCCACGGAGGTGCTGGGGGCTGTGGGGAGGGGGGCCGTACCTGCAGCTGCTGCAGCTCACTCATGTTGCTGTCGCACTGCGCCACCAGGTCCCGCATCTGGTTCTCGTGCTTCTGCTGCTGCTGCAGCCGCTCCGACTTCTGCCTCTTTTCCTCTTGCTGGGAGAACTACGACAGGGAGAGTGGCTGCCTCAGGGGCCTGGCGGGGGCCTCCCTCCGCCCTCTCCCCAACGGGCCCGTCGAACTGGTGCCCCCGTTTTAAGCCCGGCCGAGGGGACACGACACTGTGCCGTGACATGCTGGGCCAGTCTGCGTCACAGGAGCCCAGGGCCACCGACTCCGTGTCCCTGAGCCACTGAGGGGCGTGTGAGTGGGGTCTTAGCGGATGAGAGGGAGCGGGAAGGGGAGCAGAGCCCGAGAAAGCCGTGCCGGCGGCCTCTGGGCTGTGACCTGCACCCGCCTTGCAGGCCCCCGCCGCACGCCCCTACCTGCTTGATCTTCTCGCGCTGCTCGGCGGCGCTGCCCGCGCTGCTGATGTGCAGGCTCTTCTTGTACATGGCCATGCGCGTCTTGCCCTCGCTCCGCTGGATCTTGGGCAGCCGCGCCTTCTCCTGCTGCTGCCGCACCTTCAGCTGCTCCACCATGCGCTGGTTGTACCGCTGCATCTGCTCCCGCTCCTGCGGGACGGACGGCCGGGGCCGCGGTCAGCTGTGCTCCGGGCCACCCGCGGCCAGGGGCCCAGATGCTCGGCAGAGCCAGGCTCCGCCGTTTCATCTGCTGGTGTGTTGCGTTTTCTGCTCTGGCTTGGAAAACCGGAGCTAACGTCTTGGGTTCTTCTAAACGCCCTCTCGTCCGCTCCGTGGTGGCGTGCCATCACCGCCAGAGTCTCAGAGCCAAACGTACACTGAAACGGGTGGTCCCCTTGGACGGCAGATGTCAGTCCACGTTTTTTAACATCTTAATTTGAATGTTTCCTTTACCTCACGGTCATGTGTATTTCAGAACTCCGCACAGGAGTCGCCTCCCTGGCCGGGTACCCTCCCAGAGCCACCACAACTGTGCACCGACTCCCACCACTGCAGTTAGTAGGAGTTACTGCCCACGCCAGACCCCCGGGCTGTCTGTCTGTGTCCCTGCTAAGAGGGCTGAACCAAGACAGACAAGTACACAGAAGCAGAGGGTGCTCGGGCCACATGGCAGGGCCCTCCCCTGGCCGGGGAGGTCAGGGGAGGCTTCCCGGCAGAGGTGGCATTGAGTTCTGAAGGGATGCATGGGAAAGGGAAAATGGACAGAAAGCAGGACCCAAAGGACAGGGCGAGCGTGGACGAGACTCACACGGGGTGTCGGAGGGTGAGGAGGCTGCTCGGGCCCTCAGCTTCCCCGCACGATTCCCCCATCGCTGGCCGCACCGTGGCCCCCTGACTCCTCTGGGGAGCACAGACGGCACCCAGGGGGCCCCGTCGCGTGGCAGCCCCACGCGGGAGGACAGACGGCACCCAGGGAGCCCCGTCGCGTGGCAGCCCCCACGCGGGAGGACAGACGGCCCCAGGGAGCCCCGTCGCGTGGCAGCCCCCGCGCCTCACCTTCTCGTGCTTGCGCACCAGCTCGTGCCGCTGGAGGAAGTACTGGTCTTTGAGCTGCTGCTTCACCAGCTGGTGCCTCTCCTGCAGGTGAAGCTCCTCCATCTCCCACAGGGCCGCCTCCCGGGCTGCGGAAGACCCAGCGCCCGGTGAGGTGCCGACGGCCGCGCCCACCCGGCCTCCTCACAGCGTAGCGGATGGCCGTGCCCCCCCAGCGGACTGCCCTGGGCCAGCGCCTAGACACTTGGCTGAGAGCGGCAGGCTTAGCACGCTGCAGCAGGAAGGGTTCCGAGTCAGGAGCCAGAGGAACGGACACCTTTGCCGGGATTTGGGACAGGTAAAAAAAACTCCTCCGCCCTCGGCTTCCACCTCTGCCCAGTGGCACAGCCAGGCCACAGGGGCGAAACGTGCTCGGGAGACATTCAGGTTCGGTCTACAGGGCAGCTCTGCTTTCCCGGCAGACAAACAGGAAGTGCTCTGTGGAAACCCCGCGAAGGCAACAGTTTGGCCTCTTGTCACTACTTCCCGCTCGCTTCGCACACACAAGACTGCACCCTACATCTGCTAGCCAAAGGTACGATAAACTCCGGGGCCGTGAAAGACCCGCAAGCCCCGTGACCCTTCAGAGCTCTCTACACCAGAGAGGCCCCATCTGAGCTCCCCCGGGGAGCTGAGTGACGGACACATACGCCCCCTTTCGGATCCTCTTCCTCCCCAGGAGGCCCTGCTCTGGGTGGTGGTCCACACTGCTGTCTCTCAGTCTCACGCTCTGAGGGGCTGGCCAGCGTGCACACCTGTCGGACGCCACTGCGCCAGGGCAGAGAGTTGCTGCAGGGTGCGCTCCGCCCTCATTAACTGACTCAGCCACAGAATAGTCAGCGAGCCTCGGTTTCCTCATCTGTCAAACCGGGGAGGACAGTGGGGCCTGCCTCGTAGGGGAAGGCGAGGATTCAGTGAGATGAAGGTGTGAGAACTGACTGGCACGCAGCCTGGCTGTCACAAATGCTCAGTGCTGTCCCCACGCCTGCCGCCCATTAACCCAGCTCGCTCACTTAGTTTCCACCCTCTCTGCATCACTGTTTTTTCCCTCTGACATCTGGAATAATGAAATGTCACATAATGCTGGTGATAACGGGTGTCTTTGCCTCAGCCCTGACCAGCAGGGGTTTCACCGTGAAACGTGATGTTTAGTCTTAGGACGGAGAAGACCTGGCAGCTCCTTCTTGCCCAGGGCCAGGATGTCCACTGGCAGAGACCCCGGGCCCACAGGCCGCCACCTGCTCTCTCACACCCACCTCGGAGGAGCTCCTGTTTCTTGGTGAGGCACTCGCGCTCCCTGTCACAGATCTCCCGCCTGTTGTCCGCGGTGAGCCTCTTCATCGCCAGCTCCAGGTCCTCCTTCTGCTTGGCCAGGAAGTCCCGGTCCTGCGGGGGAGGGAAGAGGACACCTTCACTCAGTGCTGGCCATGATGCCTCAACTGTGTTTATTCCAGAAACGTCACACTCGTAAAGAAAACTTAGAAAATACACAAAGGAAAAACTGAAGAGCCTTAGGACAGCTCGACCAGCTGTGACAGGTGGGCCTTAACAGGACCCTGATTCAAACAGCAAACTGAAAAGCTGGAAATGTGACTCCTGACTTGACTGCAAACATGTTAGTAAAACAACTACTGTTAAATGTTTAACGTTTCAGGTGTGTTTATGGTGCTGTGCTCATTTTTTTCCGAGATGCTTGAGATCTGTGCCCGCATGTTCATAGCGTTAGTCACAATAGCCAAGGGGTGGAAGCAGCTCACGTGTCCGCAGACAGATGGACAAAATGTGTCCTATACCATGAAGGGATAGTATCCAGCCCTAAAGAAAAAGGAAATTCTTCTACATGCTACCACATACATAAATCTTGAGGACATTACATTAAATGAAATAAGCCTGTCAGAAAAGGAAAATACTGAGTCCGCTCATGAGAGCAGGAAGTGGTGGCCAGGAGCTGTGGGGGTGGCGTTTCATGAGCACAGAGGTCACGAGGTGGGTGTCGGCGGCACAGCTGGGAGTGTCCTTACTGCCGCTGAACTCACTGAAAAACGGCTAAGGTGGCAATGGCACAATTTTTTAAAATGATAATTATCGGATGAATTTCATGGCTGAAAATATTTCATGGGGTGGCTCTACGCTCACTCGTGTCCTTTGTAGTCGTTTGTACGCCACATGATGGGGTGGACCCAGGGTTTGTCGCGGACACCGCTCTCTCTCCGGCAGCTGCACGTCCGTTGTCAGGCTGAGCCTCTAGACACACAGGCCAAGGCAGGTGCACACGTTTGAGGCTCTTGATACAACTGCCAGATCGGCCTCCTAAAGGCCCAGTCTGCTGTCCCCTTTTGGGATGAGGGCCTGTTTCCCGCCCTCCCCAGCCCTGCGGTCTTTTTCATCATAGCATCAAGGGACAGGTCCCAAGAAAGCATGATGGCGTCTCAGAGAGATGGTGAAGTCTGGAGTCAGGCTGAGTGCAAGGCCTTGGCCCCCACTGTTAGCTGCAGAGTCACCTCTCTGCGCCTGAATTTCCCGTCTGCCAAGGGGAAGGTGAACAGCACCTACCCTGGTGAGCCAAGAATGCCACACGCGGTCACATGCAAGGCGTTCGTAAATGCAGCCTCTGGATTTCTCTGCATTTGAGGGCAGGGACGCCGTAGTGGGAAGGTGAGAGCACAGCCAGAGGGGGTGGAGGGGTGGCAGGGCCTTGTCGTCTGCCGCGGGGGGTTCTCAAAGCTCGGGCTGCGGGAGGAGGGTGACCCCTCAGATGGGGATTTCGTGTTGACCACACTCGCTGGGATGAGGGAGGACGGGGGGCCAGCTGGGAGGCTACTGGAGCGGTTCGGGCCGAAGATGACGGTGGCTGCGGGGTCGCAGAGGTGTGGACAGGCTGATGGACCCCGAGCGGGTTTGGAGATTTTAAAACACAAGCTTGACGTGATGCTAAAGGACTGGAGGGAAAGGTGTCAGTCACGACCAGGGTGTGTGACTGACAGGATGGAGGGTGGCCCCCTCGGCCCACGAGCGGGACCGGGTCTGGGAAATCATGGGTTGGTCTTTGAGACCCACAGATGCAGAGTGAGCAGATGGACGTACTGATCAGTCAGGGAGACGTGGCGTACAAACGACTAGCCCTGAGACAAGGCCGGAGGCGCTGAGGCTGTGGGAGAGGTGACTGTGAGAGCAATCAAGGACGCCTGCATGGGAGAGGCGGTAAGAGGCAAGGACTCACCAGAAGCTGCTTTTTCTGAGCGTGCTCCTCCATCTTCTGCTTCATGCTCTCCTTCCGCTGCTGCCGGGGGAGCTTTTCCACCTCGTTCTTGACCTGCACCGGAGACAAGGTGGCCACGTCAGGTACCTGCTCACACTTCCTTCGCCCCAGAACGCCTGGACCGGGGAGACCGAAGACAGCTTCAGCCTTCCAGGCCCGGCCCACACCTCGTTCTCCATCAGGCCCCTCTGACGGTGGCGCCTTCCAGCCCATTCCCGCCGACAGCACCCCAGTCTCCCTTAGGGCAGCATTTCTCAACCCTTTTGTTTTGACTGTCCCTCAGAAGCCCTTTTAGACACCTTTTTCCTAGTCACCCACCCCCATGAAATAGTAATCCTGCAAAAACACTATCATTATGTGAAACCCTTATGATATCTAAGTTTTAACCCCTTGGCGGTGATGTCACTCCATCGAGAGTGCATGCTTTAGGTACCCCTCAGCTCCTGAGGTTCGGGGGGCTAACACCCTAACCCCATCTGGCTCTAGCCTGGCTCTGTGAGCCAGGTTGTCAGCACAATCCACACCCTGGCCTCCAGGACTGGTTCTGAGTAGACGCGTGACCCTCGCTGGGCCAGTGAGGGCTTCGAGACATTTGCTGGAACTTTTAGGGAAGAGCTGCTCTCTGTCCTCTGGGATCGCTCAGCTGCGAAGACGCAGCCCAGGGTGGGCCGCCCAGGAGGGAGCTGCCTGGGGGGACAACATGAGCCAGGCAGCGCCAACTGCATGCCGTGATCGAGACACCAGCATTAAGTGTGCAGAGTGAAGTACGAGGATGGGGAAGGGCTGCTGACATACTGATCAGACAAGAGCAGGACTGGCTACCCAAGTGGACTTCGGAACGGGGAGTGTTAGCAGCAACGAAGAGGGACATTGCATACGATAAAAGATGTGACAAGTTTACATAACGAGACTTGTGAAACAGGACACGGGAACTGACGAACTGAAAGAGGAACAGATAAACCCCACTTCCAGCTGGAGAGGCCATCACTCCTCTCCCGGGAGCCAGGAGAACACACGGGTGGAAGGAGAGGGTGCTGCCGAAGACCCGGAGGACGCGGTCAGTCACCGGCCGCCTGTGGCCGTGTGCAGAACCCCACCCAACAACCATCCACGTCCCAGTGCACCCGGCCTCGTCACTAGCGGACCACCGCGGGCCCACAGAGCAAACCTAAATAAATGTTTAAAAATCGAGACCGTGAATGTGTCATCCCACCATAATGAAATTAAACGAGAAGTCAATAGCAGAAGATACGAAAATCCAAAACATTTCAAAATTAAACTTCAAACTTCGGAAAAACCCCACATCAAAGAGGAAGTTGCAAAGGAATTACATAATAAATCTAACTGAATAAAAACGAAAATACAAATCAAAATTTCTGGGACAAATGCTTAGAGGGACGCTTGGAGCATTAAATGCTTATATTACAAAAGGACAACTGTCTCGAATCAGTGACCTAAGCCTCAACATTAAGAAACTATCAAAAGAAGAGCAATTTAAATCCAAACCAAACATAAAAGCAGAAATCTATAACACTGAAAACAGAAAAATCAATGAAACCAAAAGCCGGTTCTTTGAAAAGGTCAATAGATGAATAACTTTAGCCAGATGACAAGGAGGGAGGGGAGACTCGGACACATTATCAGTATGAGGGATCAAAGAGGACATCACTCCAGATCCTGCAGTTGCTAGGGGAATACTAGGAATAGCCTGATGCCGATCAATGTCACCACTCAGATAGCCAGGTTCCTTGAAAGAGGCTACCGAAGCTTTCAGGAAGACCGGACCTGTGCTCCCGCAGCGGGGGGATGAGCTCAGCAGCTTCTCCCTCCGCCCTCCGGGTACCCCCCCAGGCCCGAACCTCGGCAGGAGGGCCAGGAGCAGGGGCAGGCCAGTGCCACGCTCACCTCGGGCACCAAGGGGACTGCCAGGGAACTCAGATAAATAACATTTTAAAAACTTAATTCATGCAAAAACATGAACAAAATAACCAGATTTTAAATAGGATCCAGTCCTCCCTTGGCTCACAGTCTCATCACCCCACCCTCACCCTGGCCTAATAGCTGACGTTCTGTTCATCGTGAATACTTCATGCTAGTTTTTATTTTAAAAGACTGCATTAGGATATTATTTACCTTGATTACCGAGCCCCTTGAATCTTGTGCCCGAGGCAAGCGCCTCGCTTGAAACCCCAGCCCCGACCCTGCTCCCAGAATCCCAGAAGCAGCTCCGCCTGAGGCCCCTTGGAGACGCCAAATGTCCCACTGTCACGTAAAGTTGGGGGTGGGCTCTGAGCCCTGCCCCTGCAGACCACCCATCTGGAGACTGGGAATGGCTCTGGGCGGCCGATTCCACCTTCCTGTCTCCCTCCTTCCTCCTGAGAGTCTCAGAGCACAAGCCTGTCCCAGCCTCCTGATACCCTGCTCCACCGAGGGAGGTGTGGGTGGTTCTCTGGGACCCAGATGCCCTCCGCACCCCGCTCCTCTCGGGACCATCTCCCTCTGTGCCACCTTCCCTTCCAGGTGGGTAGGGAAAGAGGGAGAAGGAGGCTTGAGTCCAAACTCCAGGGCTGCTGTTCCTGGAGAGAAGGCAGGGCACAGAGGGCGTGTCTGCCCACCTAGCACCCACGCCCCCTGCTGGTGACAGCGTCTCAAATGCCCCTGGGCCACCATCCTGCTCGGCAGGGGCTGCTAAGCTGGAAGACATGTAGGAACTGCCCGAGACCTCAGGGGAGGGCCTGCCTGGGAGCCCGCACGGGAAAGCCGAGCCCAGACGACAGAGGAGCGGCTCCCCGTGGTGCGGGGGCAGCGGGCAGATCAGACACCTGGACGTGCGCTTCCCAGGTCAGCGAGATCCCCAGATTCTGTTGCCAAGGCGAGGCTGAGCTGGGGTCCCGGCCCCCCAGACCCCCGGCGCCGCCAGCACGCACCTCCTTCTTCTTCAGGCGGAGCTGCTCCTGGAACCTGGCATAGTCCCGCTCCTGCTCCAGGCGGATGCGCTTGGCCTCCTCCCGCCGGCGCACGGCGTGGTCCTGCTCCATCTTCTCCACCTGCTGCTTCTGCTGCCGCTCCAGGTTCTCCAGCTCTGTGTCAAAGAACTTCTTCTTGGCCTGGAAGGCAGAGAGAGAGCAGCTCAGCAGAGTCATCTTTTACCTGGGAGCGAGATGGGGGCCGGATGAGAGAACAGGGCTGGTCCTCAAACCTGGGCTTTAATCCCAGCTCCGTCACCCCTTTGCTGTGTGGCCTGGGACGAGTCACTTAACCTCTCACTCCCTTTTCTCATGTGTAGAGAGAGACCAGACCAGCTCCCTGGCAGGGTTCTTGCAGGGTGCTCAACACTGGTTAGGCCCCTCTAAGGATGCTCCTGTGTGACTCACAGCGCTGTGACTGCCACGTGATTCTGGGTTTACAGGTCCGTGTCTAATGACATGGGGAAACCGGGGGACCCGGACAGCTGTGAATCACCCTCCACGCCCGTTGTCCCCACTCTGCGGCTTCTGCTTAAAGAAAACGTGGACGCCCTCGAGGGGCCTGCCTTTTCTCACTCACGTTGATTTCCTGTTCAAAACGTTTGTGCATCTGCTCCTGCTGCAGCTCGTGCTTGCTGCTCAGCTGCGTCTGGTTCCGATGCTCTTCCTTCTGGAGCAGCCGCAGCTCTCGGAGCTCCTGGCGCCTGAGCGGGTGAAAAATGTGGACATTGCATTCAGAAAGTGGCCTCAGAGAGCACGGAACTCCCAGACACTGAAGGCTGGCGCGTGCAGCGGCATCACACCGGTCTGCGGAGTCTCCCGCAAGAGCCAGAGGCCCTGGCACAGCCCCATGGAGCAGCTTCCGCGCAAGCCTCTGCCCCGGGAAGCGAGAGTTAACAAAGAAATGAGAATCCTGACTTGCAGCCTGGTGGCCTGGCCAGCTGACAGGATGTCCAGGCCTCGGGGCTGTGGCCGGGGACCGGAAAAAGCTGCTCCTGGTGAGCGCAAGGGTCAGGTTCCCGCACAGTGCAGGACCGGAGGGCATCCCTTCTACATGGGGCAGAATCAGTTTCCAGCCCAAGAGCTGACCTGTCCAGAGGGGAGACGCTGGCAAGGTCCCCGGGAGGCCTGAGGCCTGAAGAGGACAGGTCCCCTCCTAGATGACCATTCAAACAACGACCAGTCCCTCCCCACGACCCAGCACTTCCCAACCCACATTCAAAAATACAAACGTGTCTGATGTTCTAGCAGCGTTCTCCAGACCAGAAATGGATTCCCCCCGCAAAGGCCATGGCTCCAAGGTCACCCTGACTGCTGAGCCCCCCACCCCGCCCCAGCAGCCCCCCGAAGCCCCACAGCGGGAGCCTGGCAGAATCCCACAGGCAGGCCTGGTTAGAAGCTCAGCTCGACCCCTCCACCTGGGCGACCAGGTGAGTGACAGGCCTGCCGAGAAAGTTTCCTCGTTTACAAGACGGGGGGCACAGGGTCCCCTGAGGAGGGCGGGGAGCGTGCAGAGACGGCGCCTGGCACACAGCTTCGCCACGTGCCCTGCTTCCCACGCCAGTCCGTCCCATGCCATGGTCTTGCCTCCAAAGCGCGGGTTAAACCCGCGCACCCATTCCCTCCTCCTGGCCACCGTCCTGAACGGGGCCCCATGTCCCTGCACCTCGACTCACAGGCCTACGTGACCTGGGTGGGGCAGACCCTGGGGACCGCGCCCCTGCCCTCTCCTGATGACCTCACGCCCTGCACTCCAGCCCCGTCCGCCCGGCTCCCTGACCAAGCCGAGGGGTCAGGCCTCAGCCTTGCAGCGCCCTCCATGCCCCCCGCCTGCCTGTGGCCGCTCCGCTCCCCGCAGGGCCCCGTCCGGCCCAGGCCCTGGCTGGCGGGTCGCCGTTCCTTCCTCCAGTTTTCTTGTGCATCGGGTGTTGGCCCATTAAGTGTAAATGCTACTGAAGCAACAGCTTCAGCTCTCTGGGGTCACCGCTGTGTCCCCAGCCTGGTAGGTGGGTGGGTGGGTGGGTGGGTCAGGACATACAGGATCTCAAGCAACACCGGTTACCTTGTGTCTCCCGACCCATCACTTCATGCTGTAGACAGACGACAGCTCTCACCAAAAAGACCTACCCGGCACCCGCCCGTCACCCCACCCTCACCCCCACCCCGTCAGCCTCGGGGGCCATCCTCCCGGCCTTGCCTGAGAAACCGCATCTCCTCATCCTTCTTCTCGTCTTCGCTGATGATCTTGGACGTGGTGATGCTCACCTCCACGCCGTCCACTACGAACTTGCGTGTCCTCTTGAGGGTTTTATTGTGCAGCCGTGAGTCCTGGCAGGAAAGTCATGAGGCAAAGCTCAGCCTTTCAGCTCAGAATCCGGGGCGACACGGAGTGTGGCCCACCACCCGCCTGGCCCCACAGCCCTGGCTCCGCCCAGGGCGATGTGGCTGTGCATCGTCCCCTTGCCTTAAGCCTCTCGATCCAGGGGCCTGAGTATCTGACCTCATACCCCTTCCTCTCTGCTCCTGGCCTTCAGACACTGCCCATGCCCTCCCCCGGCCAGCTGCCAATGCTCACGCACACAGGACATGGCATCAGAAAGAGCTGAGTTCCCGTCCTCTACCGCCTGCTGGCTGTGACCCTGGGCAAGCGCCTCGCCCTGCCCGGGCCTCCGCTTCCGAAGCTCGTCAGGGGAGGAGGAAAGCGGGACTCGCCTCCCAGGGTGGTTACGAAAATTCGGAGGGAAAACGCGTGGGGCGACCCAGCACAGCACCCAACCCGTGCCAAGCGCTCGGTGCTTGCTGTTTATTCCTGACAGTTACTACTGCGACCACAGAGCCCAGAAAACCAAGTTCGTAACTGATTTGGCGGCTGAAGCCAGTCTGACCCGACCTCCGCTGCAGGCCACACCCGTCCGGAGGCACCGGGAGATCGTTCGTGACCTTGACCTTTTTTCCCGTGACTCCTGGCGGTGCTCGGTACCCTTTGGAAGTTCTCCGTCCTGATTCAGATGAGGGCCTGTGGGGTCGTCACGGCGTTGCCCTACTCTGACCTCCCAGCTGGCTTCCAAGGCCCTTCCTGGTGCAGCCCAGCCCTGGGACCCCCCAGCCCAAGAGAGAAGGGAGAGGGAGGGCCAGGGTGGCTCCCATCAACGGGCTCTGTGCCCCCAAAGTCTGCTCTGAACCCCCGACTCCTGCTCACTTGAGCCCAGGGGCTCTGGACCATCTTCGGCACTGAAGAGTCACACCTGACTCTCTCCCTCCACCATGCAGCTCAGGTGACCCTGGACTCAATTCAAGACGCGTCGGACAGCGGTGAGAAACGGGGTCTGGCAGGAGAATGGCGAGGGCCGCTCCCGCCCGTGGGGCCACAGGTCCGTGAGGTTACAGCTCCCGCCCCCGATGCCGCGGGTGCTGACGTGGCCAGCAGACTCTTACCAAAACAACCGTGCTCCCTGCCCAGCAAGGAATGTTCTCAGCGCCCTCGAGAAGAGACAGGCCGGGTGGGGGTGGGTGTTGCCTGCTCTGGGTGGGTCGGCCTTTATTTTTTTTTAATGACTTTTTTTTCACTTTTAGAGAAGGAACAGGACACCTGTCCTAGGGAAGGTGATGGGACGGGGCCCCGTGCTAATCACAGGAAGAGGCGCTGTCTGGCCCGCCCCGGTGGCCGTCAGCACGTGCTCACCTCCCGTGTCTCTCTCCTTTCGGCTGGCCAATAGTTTTGAGTCTCTACGGTGTGTTCTTCACCGAGTAAACAATTGAAGGAAAAAAAAACCCAAAAGATACAGTACCTCCCCCCAAACCGGCCTTGATTGAGGATGGGACCCTCAGTGAGGCCTAGTCAGGTGACCAGGGTGAATTCAAGAACATCTGGACACAGCAGTGTGGGCAGAGAACAGGGGGGCCAGAGCCCCCGCCGCGAAGGCGAATGGCTCTCAGAGCACAGAGTCGGGGTGCAGCCGGCTCCTCGCTTCCCACCTAAGCCTGTTTGCTCGTCCGGACAGTGATGAAGGGCTGAGGGCCGCCTCGGCGCTTTGATTTAAAGCGCTTTGCAGGGTCAGGGCCTCACGCACCGTGGTTACTGTCACTCACAACGTCCCCCCCTGCTCCAGAAAGGCCGCTGAGCCAGGAGACAGCGTCCAGCCCGCTGACTCTACCGGTCACCAGCTGGCCCGCATGGCTGAGCGGGAAGTAAGAGAACCTCCACTTCTAGAATTCTCTCCCCCAAATTTCACCAGTGCCTTTAGCCACACCCAATTTCAATGGACGCCCAAGCTGAAATGTAAACCCAAACCAACCGTCCGACATGACTAAGTCCCAGACTGAACGCAGGTATTTTGGAGATTAAACTATGAATCAAACCAAAAGCACGTTCTAAAAGGGAGAACAATCCCTGTGAGCCGCGTGGGCATGGAAGGCGGCCACTAACGCCCTCACGGCCCAGGCCCGAGTAGCACCCCTGGGTGGCAGTACCTTGATGGACAGAGAGCCCGTCTCTCTGTTCAGGGACAGGTCAGCGGAGAGGGAGCCGCCGTAGTCCATGCTCTCGGAGGTGGAGAGGCTGCCGGCGTCGAGTTCCTCTTGGACAGGCGTGGCGACGCGGGGCGGGAGCTCCAGGCCGCCGTTGGCCAGCTTCTCGCTGCCCAAGGTCTCCAGGGCGCTGCTGACGGGCCGGCTCTGGCTCGTCTTCTGGGACCGGCTGGCTGCTGGGCTGAGGCCCCCGGCCGGGGGAGCAGCCTGCTTCTGCTCGTTCGCCTGAATCCTGGCGTCCATCGACAGTGGGCGGGACTTCCGGAGCAGCACGGGCACTGCGAGGCCATTCTCACTTCCAGGGGCCACCTCTGGGGGGCTGGCGGTTGGGAGACACCTGTCCCCAGAGGGCTGGCTGGGCCCATTCGCCTTGTCCTGAGGCTGGCTGGGTGGCGACGGGGTGAGAGGCTTGTCGTCAGCGCTGAGGCTCACCGGACTCGCCTCGGAAGCGTCGGGAGTGTGGTTCTCCAGAGGCTAGAGGGAAAACGCAGAGTCAAGGCCGTGCATGTCCAAGGCTAGAGGCAGAAGGTCAGGCACCACAAGGTGCAGTGGGCCAAAGCGGGGGAAATAACCAGCCTCCGGTAAGCCGCAGTCCTCACCGCTCCTTATCGCCCAAGCGACAGTGAAATAAGTCACCACTTGTTCTGAGGACCAGGAATCTCCTGAATCTCCGAATCCTGGCTGTCTAACACCTGTTATTCTTCAAAGGCTTGGAGGCGGCAGGCCACTCTGCTCCGGCCAATCGTGACCACGTGGGAAAAATGGGTCCCTTGTGGCCAGACCTTTCGATTTTTCAAGACAAGCTACAATCTGGATTTTTACGTGACATCCGATTTTCAGATGGCAACTAATTCAGGTTTTTTAAAAATTGCATAAAAGCCAAATCAAACCTATCCAGGGGCTAGTCCAGCCTACCAGCCACTAACGTATTAAAGTTTCATTTTCGTTTGTTACAGCTTTTGGGGGGTGCAAAATACTGGAAACAGAACACCGACTTCTCTGGAGAAAACGCAGATGTCCAGCTTAACGAATACAGTGAGCGTTCGCACGGTCACCTTCCAGGTCGGTCACCTTCAGGCTGGCCGTGGAGCTGGCCGGCCCAGAGGCCCCGCCCATGCCCATCCTTCCCAGGGACAGGGACGTAATCGTTGCCCTGATCCCTCCGTGCTACAGGCTGATCCCCCTGCTCGTAAGCATCCCCTGGGGTCCTGATGGCCACTGGTTTTCGACCTTGGATATGGAAACTTCCAGAAGCCACTCTAAGCCACCATCTATTCAACACCCAGAGCGACAATTCAGGTATTCGGATCTGATCCTGCTATCCCCACACGTGCCGAGGCCCTGCCTCCAGCCCCACGGCACCGCCTGGACGGAGGATGTCCCCTCCCGGACGAGGCCCTCCCCAGACGGCTGGATCAGCGATCCAAAAGAGGCAGCTCAGGGCAGGATGCAGCCCACAGACACGTTCTGCTTGGCTCCAACATTTTTAAATTTTTTAAATTAGCTTTTAGTTAAATTTGGATTCAGCTGAAGCTATAAGCAGGTTACAAACGTGCCAGGCCGCGGGTGTCCGGGGCACTCAGGGCAGCTGGGCAGGGTCTGGGGGTGCCGGAGCCCCTCGGCTGGTTACCTCTGGTCACGGGCAGCCTTTATCTGAGTGTACCCCACAGCGCGCTAAAAGCGTGCTCACCTAGAGAGCCGCAGCGGGGGAAAGGCTGGGAAGCAAGGTGTCAGCTTTGAAGAACTGGAAGACCTCATGTGACAGTCAGGACCCCCCGTCTTTCCTGATAACTAACAGGACCCGACCAACGGCCCCGCTGCCTCACCCTGGCCCCCGTGCCAGCTCACCTGACTTGTGGCATCACGGCCTGTGACCTTGAGGCTGGGGAGACACAGAGAGGACTCCTTGCGCCTCTCAGGCCCCCTCCCACAGCAGCCGAGGCCCGTGGGGGTCCCGTCCCTCCCCAGCACCCGCTCTGGGCCTTACCGAAGTGGCATCCGCGGCGTCCTCCTCCTCCCCCTCATCCCGGCCATCTTCGATCTCCTCCATCACCTCGGCCTTGGCCTCAGCCACCAGCTCCCGCAGAGCCTTGTTACTGGTGACAGTGCTGACGAAGGGTGCTGAGGGGGAACGAGACGCCTGGGTTAGAACCGCTGAGGGCTGGGGGCAGGGGGCAGGGGCAGGCCAAGGCTGCGGGAACGTGAACTAGATAAGGGAGACCCAGCAGCAGCTCGGACAGCCCTGTGTGTGTGACAGAAAGAGGGCAAAAGCCGCTCTGCCATTCACCGGCTGTGACGCTGAGCATGTCACTTTCCCTGAGGCAGGCACCTCGCCTCTGAAGGGACAACAAGGCCAGGCCTACGGCAGACTATGCAATGAGATGATGCACACCAAGATGCTCAGCCCAAAGCAGGGGCTGAAGCAATGCTGGGGCAGTTTGTGTTATCTGCTTGCTTTAAAAGGTTTGAATACGTGGTTTTAAAAACACATACTACACACACACACACACACACACACCACCCTTTATTGAACTATTAAGTAACACAGCAAAGTCCACAACCATTACGCTCAGTGACTTTTCCTATCTTTTTCATGTAATAAATATACACCTGGTGTAACCGTCACTAGCCCAAGGCACAGAACGTTTCCGTCACCACGGAAAGGTCCCTGGACCCCCTTGCAGTCCACCCCACACCCCACAGGCGCCTAGCTCAGAGCCAGTCCTGGCTGCCCCTGAACTTTCCACGAACAGAACCAGCTGGTAAGCTGCCTTTTGGGGCTGGCTGGCTGCAGACCGCGTGAGCTGAAACTCATGGGGTTCACCGACACCGGCGTTCGGCGAACTGTCCCTCCTTCACCCCGTGCAGACTTCTGCTGCGTGGACACGTCAGTCCGCTCGTTCGTTCTGCTGCCGACCGACAGGGGCGTCGTCTCCTGGTTTCGGCAACGGTGACCGAAGCCGCTGCCAAGGTGCCCAGCTGTCTCCGGGTGGACACGTGCGTTTGCAGAAGTGTGAGGCCCCCTGGTACCCGCTCTCCCCCCAGGTGTTCCCGGAGCTGTGGGTCTCACAGACGCTGCAAAGCACCAAGGCTTTACGGCCTCCGGCGTAAGCCCGCACGAGCACCTCCCGGCGAAAGGCGGTCCCCGGGCATCTTTCCAGCAGGGCTGTGCACGGGGATGTGGCTTTCCTCAGCTCCTCGCCACACCTACCCGGGGCTCTTAGGAGGAATGTGGGGGGCGGGGGGGCATTCGGTGGGAATTCGTTTATCTGAAAGGTACGGGAAGGCTCTCGTGGAATTCACCGATTTTACAGTCAGGAAATTTATCCGTGGGGACACAGTGTCAAGATCGCAGGGAGTCGTGCAAATGACCAGAGAAAATGCATTGTCTACAGGACCTGGAGAACACGTGCCCAGCAGAAAGGTCCCTGAGAGCATTTTGAGCTTCATGTAAGGGGCCGAGGGGGCAGGGGCGGAACGACAACAAACACACAGACCGGGCGCCCTATGCAACCACGTCGTCACCTGGACTTTGCACGCCCAACAGCAGTGAACCTCACTCGCTCGCCATTCGGTTTTTCCGAACCAGTGGGACTTTCTCCGGGGAGTCCAAGGTAGTGAAGAGTTGACGAATTCCATGCTTCCCGTGCCCCCCCCCGCCCCCGCTCACTGATTCGCACTGATTCGCACCACAGCCACCACGGCGAGCCTGGCAAGGGCGCTGGCCCTTGGTGGGAGACGACGGTCCACACCCGAATGACAAGACCGTTTCAGATCCGGTGACGGGCGGGCATGAGGCTGGATCGACCTGGCCTGGGCAGGCGAGGCTACTCGGGGCTGTGGTCAGAGGGGCCTCCCGGAAGAGGGGACATCTGAGCTGAGACCTGAGGGAGGGGAAGGGACCGACCAGGGAGCGACGTGGGCACAGAGGATGCCGGGCAGAGGGAGCACGTGCAAAGGTCCTGAGACAGACTGGGCTTGGGGCGCTGGAGGCACCGGGCCGGAGCAGCAGAAACTGAGGGCGAGCAGCATGGGGGAGCCACGGGGGGTGGACGGGGGTGCACACGGGGCCCCTGCTGAGAAGCTGAGACTTGATTCTCGGAAGCCACCCGTGCGACGGTGTCAGTCTCCCTGCTGCGTGGTTCCAGGGGGCCTGGAGTGGGGCTGTGAAGGCGAGTCACCCGTCGTGGGGGGCAGCAGGGGCAGCAGTAAGGCCAGACTCAGGGCCGGGCTGCCTGGGCCTGAATCCTGCCCCCACCACCGGCGCCTCAGTTTGTGCCTCAGTTTGCGCATCCGCAGACTGGGAGTAACAGTATGGTTGTTCTAAGCATTATAGTAAGTGTTCAAAATGTGACAGCCGTCATCTACTTCATGATCATCGTCAATACCTTCTCATCACCACCACCACCGTCATCACCACCATCACCATCATCACCATCGTCACCACCATCTCCACCATCGTCACCATCGTCACCACCACACCACCACCAACACCAGCAGCGGCAGCATCACAGAGATGCCTTCGAGGTGCCTGTTCGCACCTGCGGCCGCTCCTATCTCCTCCCCCCTCCCCACAGAGCGCAGCGTTCTGGAACAGAGGGCGAGAACCGGATCCCCAAGGCTCCCGAGCCTTGCGCTGCACAACGTCACACGCGAGACCTGAGCGAGCAGCCGCAGACCGCTCCATGCGGCGCTGGACAGATGTGGCAGAAATAAATCACGCGCGGGCCAGGCGTCTGGAAATACCAGGTTTCCATCGGAGCAGCCACATGCTGACCAGATCCGTGGCCCTTCGGGTGGCCAGGAGCCGCGCCTTGAGACCGAACCATCTGCTCCGCTGCCTCCCCCGACCAAGCCAGGGTCCTTAGGAAATGGGGGGGGGGGGAGGGGGGCGGGGAGCAGTGGGCATGGAGTAGAAAGCCTTCGAGGAGGGGCAGGTGAACAGAGCAGGTCCCCTGGACGCCTGGACGCCGGAATCCGGGGCCAGCAGGGCCAGCAGACGGCCGGGCCCTCCTGTCGCTCGTTAGGTCTGGATCACTGTTTTGTCATCTGCTCCGGGACTCAAAGCACAGACCACCCACCCCTCCCCGCATCAACTCCACGACCTCCAGGGGTAGTTCACAACAGACATTTCCTCGACCCCCAAACTGCCAAGGCCTGTCAAGGAGGCACAGAACACGGGGGGCTGTGCCTACAGGGGGACGGACTGGCCTGGCACACAGGTGCCCAGAAAGAGCTCGGCCCCACCACAGGAGGCCCAGATCCGAGGGGAAGCTGCCATCTGCTCCTTCAGGAAGAAGCAGTAGCTGATCTGTGCCCTCTCTGTGGGGAGCCCCCAAGATGCCAACAGGCCCCTGCCTTCCGGCCAGGACCGCTCAGCCCTGCACAGACACCCCTTCCAAGACCTTGAGCCAGTTTTCCTCCGTGTGCTGAGAAGCCGCCGGCCAGGGGCCCCCACATGCCCGCGCGGGCCTCAGAAAATGCCTACGGGCGTTGGCGCGTTTTCAGGTGCCAGCGGCTGCCCTTCAGTCTTCCCGCCCTTCTAACTCTCTTGTCGTCTCTTCCATTCATCTGGAGGCGGCTAACCAGAGGGGTGAGGGTACAGGCGTGGGGACCCCGGCCGTCACTCACGAGCTGTGTGACCTCGTCCAGGCCACCTCGCCTTGCCGCGCCTCTCTCCGCATCTGCTGAATAGGGACCCAAATCACACCTCCTCCCGGGGCTGTTGTGACGACCACATCGGTTCACCTTCGTTACGCACTGAGAACGGCACCCGGCCCAGACCGGCTGACGGGGCCACATAACAGTGTGTCATGGGGACACGTCAGCGAATCAGCAAATGAAAACAAACACCGCTGCCCTCAGAGAGCTGACAGGCCAGTCAGAAAGGCCAACAGTAAACAAGCACGTAAGTTAAATACCAGGGGAACATTAAAGGTAGGACGGGGAGAGAGACGTAGGGAGGTCAGGGGGCATCGGGTTTGCCATTTAAATAGGGTGGCTGAGGGAGGAATCACCGACGAGATGACAATGACGGGGGAAGACAGCCAACCAAAGAGCCTTCCGGGCGGCATGGAGAGCCCGGCAAAGGCCCCGAGACAGGCCGGGCCCCGTGGGAGGCGGGGCGGCTGGTGCCGAGGGCGACAGCCGTGCCGTTCCAGGGGGCGCCTACGGGATCTCATTCACTCACGCAGTTCCGAGAAGGGAGCGCTACCCACGTCCTACAGGTGAGGCGCGTAGCTCGGGTGCGGAGAGGGAACTAAGGGTCCAGGCGGGCGAGCCTGACGTCGGAGCCTGGGTGACCGCGGGGCGAGACCGTCCCAGAGAACGTCTGCCCAGTCAACGAACGAGCCACAGACCGAAGGGGGCTCGAGGCAGAGGCAGGGCAAGATGAGAGGCCAAGAGGAACCTCCTAGAAGCTGCCGGACACAAGGGCCGAGGGGGGACATGACCAGCTTTGGAAGGGGCACTGGGAAGCCAAGATCGGGACCTACCTCTGGCTCCCAAGCCAGGTGGCCTCGGGGAGCCTGCTCGAAGTCAGCGTCCTCACCTAAGGGGACAGGAATGGCCGCCCTCCCCACTCAGGCACGGAACAGGGGAAAAAGCTGACAGCGGCCTATGCTCTGAAAGAGGCTTCCTTTATCTCAAAGGATCGCGCCTCTCCCCCGCTGAGAACGCCGGCAGGACATTTTTTCCAACTTCGGAACGGAAATTCCTGGCGCAGGCCTGGGCCGCCACGTGGGGACCAGCACAGCTGTCTCCTCACAGCGGAATGTCCTGGAGGCCGGATGTTTGGGGCCAGCAGGTGCCTGCTTACAGGAAACAATTGGCCCCAAGCACCCGGAGCGTCTGCATCGGCCAGTGACAGCAGACTCGCCCCACCCCCACCCCCCGGCTGCCCCACCAAACACGGCAACACCCAGAAGACGAGGCCTCTGGTCCCCCACGCCTCCGCTCTCAAACACGCTGCGGAACTCCACAAGGAACCATCGTGGCCCCCTGGCAGACAGACCCCACTCCGCATCCTGGTTTCTTTCTGTGTTTTAATAATTCGATTCGACGCGTCAGACATTCACCGAGCACAGTGTCTAACGGGTAAGCTCAGCAGTTTACGGTATCTTCTCAGTCCATCCTCACCACGACCCGATAAGGGGCACACTGCTACTGTCCCCATTTCAGAGCAAGAACCGAGTCGCAGAAAGGTTAAGCCGGTGCGTGGCAGAGCTGGGATTTGCACCGAGGACGTTCCTAACCCCGGTCCACACGTAACTGAGCTGCACTGTAGCCCTGAATGTCAACCTCGGGCGCCAGGCCTGACACCCAGCGGGTGCTCGGGAAAAGTGGCTGAACGTGAAGAAAGGCTCGGCCGTTGGGGTGGCCGCGTCCTCCTGTCCTGCCACCGCGCGTCAGAGGCTGTCCCGTGGGCGGAAGGCCCAGAGTGGACAGGGCATGTCGGCTGATGGACAAACGGGTGTGCACACGGTCACCGGGACCAGGTGAGAAACGAAGGGCTGACCCCGGCGGTCGCCCACAGGAAGGGCAGGCCGCCGGCCCCGGGAGAGGCGCCGGGGACCCACTCACCTCCAGCAGCTGTGCGGCACTGGGCCGGGTCTCCGGGTTCTTATCCAGGGCCGTCTTCAGGAAGTCCCGGAACTCCGCGGACCTGGGAGCGCAGGTGGTGCTGTGAGCATGGGGCGGGGCGAGAGAACGCGCCAGGCGACAGCCCACTCTCCCGGGGGTCCTGCGCCCCCCGCACGCGCCCGTCAGACACAGGGCGCCCTCGGGAGCTACAGGAACCGGCGACGGGGCCTTCGCCTTGACCGTTGCATCACGGCCATCACTATACACACGGGGACGTGGGAATCAGAGGGAACAGGGACCTGCCTGAGGCCATGGAGCAAAAGGCAGCGGTGATGGGGTTCCAGCCCGAGCCCCAGTGCCCAGCCCGGGCCTGTGCCACGTGGCTGCTGGGGCTGCTCTTCCCACAGTGCACCCCGGTTTCCTTGGGTCGCCAGTGGGCTTTGATGGGGTGCCTGTGTGCAGCTTGCCAAGGGGAGCCGGAGGCAGGAGGGCCCAGGGAGCTCAGAACGGCCTGGGGACCCCGGGCTCCGGGTACGCCCCCACTTCGGGACCTAGCAGTGGCGGGCGAGCCCCAGCACCTCCCCCGGCCCCCCCTTCCACCTGCCGCCGTTTGGGCCGCTGGTCGTCCAGCAACGCCCTCGCTCCTTACCACTTGGACGGCGTGAGCAGCGTGGGGGCTCCGACTTGGCGATCTTGAGCAGGACCCGCATGGGGTTGAGCTCATGGTGCGGGGGCTCGATCTGGGCCATCTCGATCAGAGTGATGCCCAGGGACCAGATGTCGGCTTTGTAGTCGTACGGCGTGTCCTTCATGGTCTCGCACATCACCACCTCGGGGGCCATCCTGAACCAACCAAGGGACAACAGAGGGCTCAGAGCCTGGCCTCCGCGGGCGCTTCTCAGAGCCCCAGATCCAGGCCCGGCACAGGCCAGCGTCAGGGAGCTGGCGGCACTCCTGGGTCACGATTCACATGACTGTCCATCCCACTCCACTGTCTTCCGCCTGACGGGGTCTTCACACAGGAAGATGCCTTCCAAGTCGCTCCACGGCCTCGTCCTGCTGCAGCTCCCGATGCCTACCACCAGGTGGCAGCAGCCATCCAGAACACAGAGCCCGGGGAGGGCGGCGGGGGGCAGAGAGGAAGGGGCCCAGAAAACACTGGGGCGGGAGGGGTGGCGGAGAGAGACGACAACGCAGGGAGAGAAGGGATGGAGAGAAACAGAGAAAGAGGAATAAAAGGGCAGAGAGAGAGAGAGAGAGAAAGGGTGAGTAATAAGCCAGCCAGGAGCCTAACTGCACAGTGGGGAGTAATGCGCACGAAAACCAGAAAGCAGTTAGGCATGAGACTGAACGAGTGTTTTTAAACAGCAACAGTTTTAGAAAGGGGAACACAATGAACTAGAGAAGTCCAGGGAGACTTCACAGGAGAGCAGGAAGTGAACTTGTATCATTCACCCTCGCAGCCCCAGCCCCAGCTCCGAATCGCTACTGGCTGAACTAATCAAGAATTGGACCATTTTTAGGGGTTCCAATCACAGAGCCATTAATGGAGCATTTTCTATATGCACGTATGTGCCCCATCCTGTTTAATCCTCACAATAACGCATTACGTGGGTGCTATTTTATTTATATTATAGTGTTACCATTATTATATTCACACTATTACGTTATTCTAGTTCCCTGATTTTACAGATCGGGAAACTGAGGCACGGGGATGCTAAGCAACATGGCCGTAGTCACAGCTCTAGTAAGTGGGAGACTGGGCCCAGACCCGGCAGGCTGACCGGGGACCGGCCAGGGGTCACCTTTGCGGTTTAACGTTTTGGGCACCATCCCACTTCCAGATGCTGCACGACTCACCAGTAAGGCGTCCCTATGAAGGAATCTCGTTTCTGCAGCGTTTTCAGATTCTTGGCAGACACACCAAAGTCAGCTGCAAGACAAAAATCTCAGCTAGAGTATTCCACGGACATTCCTCCACCCACAGCCCTGGGTGTGAATTCAGAGCAACGCATTCCCAAGCAACTAACAGATGCCGTCTTCTCTCTCCTTGCAATTATACATGCCGCTGTCAGGATGTCCTGAGACATGCATTTTCCTCCTTGTTAATGAGGATGAACTGAAGAACGCTTCAGGAAAGCAGTTTGGCAAGGAATTGCAAGAGCCTGTAAAATAGCCACGCCCTTCAAACCCAGGAATGCCAAACCTAGGAATCTCCCCTAATGAAACAACTTTAAATATAAACAAATCTCAGGTGTAACGATGTTCATCGATGTGCCCCTGTAATGGTGACCAATTAAAACCCACCACAACCGCTTAGCTTTCACAGGGAGCCACTTCAATCAGCAATAATCGCGCCTCAGCAGACCTTTGGCTGGACGCTGCCACTGATCGAAGCTTAGGGGTGACTTTAAATGTTTTTATATATGCTAGCTACAGTATACCCCATCTTTTCCAAAAGGATTTAAGATGGTGTGTCAAACACACACACAGAGTAAGATAAACCAAGAAATGAGAGGTAAGAAAGATAAAGGGTAAACAACTGAAGAGATTACGTATGATATACCCCGCATGATAGAAAGTGTTTTCGTCATTAACATTAGCGTTGAAGTATTTTTATTCATATCTTAACACTGAATTATACATATGAACACACATCAATACTAGACATTTCATGTGTTTCATATTAATATTTAATTTATGGATTGAAAAACTTTTATACTTGATATTATTTTATGTATATGATGCACAACTGAATGTCTTGTAGGATCAAAATTAGGCCCCCTCCCCCCCCCAGTAAAAGGGCAAAAATACACAAAAAACTGACCTGGAGGAAATAACCGAACTGTTTAACGGCTGTGGGAGGTGAGACTAGGCCGGGTCTCTTCTACTTTCCTGAATTCCGTCAATTTGCTATGACCAACATGTCTGACTTTCAGGACTAACAAAAAAAATAAATCAATTTCTCTTTACACCCGCAGCTCCCGCGGCCAGTCCTCCGCCACACAGCCAGCCAGAAGGGCTTCCTCCAGCGCTCCCGGCTTCCGGCACAGAGTTTCATCTTGGTTTAAAAATAAACTCAGGAGGAAGCGACACCTTGTGAGAAGGAGCCCTGTTCAGTCCGAAGCCCTGAGGAACGGGCAGAGGTGTTGTGACTGCCAGGACACTCCAGGAGCCTCCGCCCTGGGTCTTGAAACGCGCTGGCCCCAAGCGGTCAGGTGCCACTTGCTATATTCAATCGAATTCAAACCAGGAAGGGGCGTCACGCTGGGCGTGTGGGCTGGAATTTGAGAAATCTGCCTTCCGGTCTTGGCTCCTGTATCGCTGGCTCATTCATCCCCGTGCCCTCGGGAGCCAGACACTAGCCAGGGGCAGGGAACATGGTGGGGGCCAAAGCAAACGCGGGGGGTCCTTGCCCTCAGGCAGCTAGCTCCAGGTTCAATGGCGGAGCAGACAGCAATCGGATCCACACCAGGTATCGATTCCTAATTGCAAAGTGATGGAAAGATGTGGCTGCAGGGCCAGGAGACTCTACACGTCGGGGGGTGACCTCCAGGTGGCGGGGGAAGGAAAGGGGGGAATGGCCTGGAGGAGGAACTGCTGAGCGCCTCGGGACTACCCGTTCATTCGACGAATATTCACTGAACGCCTACTTTGTGCCAGGCACATGATGAACCCAAATCCTCACCCTCGTGTGGCCTGTCGTGCTAGTGATGGAAACAGGCCCTCACAGCCACCACGTGGCAGAGGAAAGGGATGGAGAGGGCTCAGGGAGGGGGAAGCTACTGTAGGCAGGAGGTCAAGATCTGGAGGAAGGTAATTCCAGGCTGAGGAAACCTGCTGGCTGGAGGACTTTGGGGGGCGGGGGGGGGGGGAAACGTGGCCAGAGGAAAAGGGGCGGGGAGCAGATAAAGCAGGAGACAGGCAGGGGCCAGGGCAGCTGCCAAGCCTGACCCCCAGCTTCCGTCTGTAACAAGGTGGGGTGATGCTACTTTGTAGCACTGTCGTGAGATTAAGTGGCACATGGAAACACTCAGCTCCAAGCCTGGTTCCTGGCAAACGCTCCACAGTACATGAGCCTGAGGTTTGAGGCTGGGATGAGGCTGAGGCTGTCCTGAGACCCCCTCCTGGACGTGGTCAGAAAAGCTGGTCTCTGAGCCTCAGATGCTAACTGGACAGCAGTTGCTCAGTCAGCCCATGACAGCCCTCGCAGGGATGGTCTTGCCAGGAAAGGCGGGGCCCTGTCACCTCCCAGGGTGGGAACGGCAGGTGCAGCAGCTGCTGCAGGGTGAGGTGCAAACCCCGGTGAGAAGCCAGCTCTGCTGCTCACAGCCCTGGTGGCCTAGGCTCGTCACCAGCCCTGGTGGCCTAGGCTCGTCACCACCCTCGTCACCACCCCTCTGGGCTCCTGGGGAAGAATCGGGGGCTGGGCTCACTTCCTGCCTGCTGGGTCCTGGGGAGGGGGAGGGACCTCCCCAGCAAACACCAACAAGACTGACACAGCATCCCAGGAAATCTTGAGGGACCAATGACTGACTGCCTGTCAGGCCCAGCATGAAGCTCCTAGGAGGGAGCGGCCACTCCCCAACCATGCCGGGCTGGTCCCTGCCTGAGGAGAGATCGGAAAAGCAGAAACCACCAACTTTCACAATGACAGCCCCGGCCCTTCCTGAGGCAAGTGCTGGTGGCCAGCTTTCTGGGTAGCTGCTACTTCCCCTTCCGCTCCCGAAAATGGGGCTCGCCAGAAGGGTGAGGCGTCCCCTCCCGGGGGCAGGGCAGCCCCAGCCGCTTGCCCCTGTCTGGATTGATGAGCTGTGTCCACCTTGGGGGCAGCGGCCCTCAGACAATTCAAGGGGGGCTCCACCTGGAAGTCTCCCCTGCTGAACAAGCCGCCCCCTCTCCATCCGCCATTTGAAAACAAGTCAGAGACAAGGACAGCAGGCGGGGAGGGACTCTCCCTCCTCAGACCGTCAAGTCCACAAGGAAGCGGCTGTTTGTAAGGTGTCTGCAGCTGCACCCGTCCCCGTGTCTGGCACATGACACCCTCAACAGGGTGATCCGATGAACCAGTGACCGAACGGACAGACTTTGCTAGAATGCCTTTTACTCTTGGATCTTTAGGAAAAAAAAAAAAAATGACAACACTGGGTTTTAAGAAACATAACTGACAATAATTCTCTTTCTAAAACCACATCCCCGAAACTAGATTTAGGATAGACACGGGAGCTTACGAAAGCGTTACGCAAAGGTGAAAAACTGGACACGGACCGAGTTGCTGCCGGAGCCCGGTTGGAGAATATACGATAAACGACGGCTCCCCCCAACCCTGAGGTCACGTGCCGCCCTCAAAAAGAACGTGGTCGCGATCCCACGTGCTGACTTGGGAGCTCGTCCACCACACGTCATCCCAAACAGGCTGCTGACCGGCCGACGCGTATCGTCGAAGGCACAGCGTGGGTCCAGGAGCCTCTGGAAGGAACCGCACCCGTGCGTGGGGTGTGCACACGCCGCGGGCACGGAAGGGTGTCTGGAGGGCGGCACAGCACATTTCCGAGTGACTCGCTCCCCCAAAGTGGGGTTTGGGTGGGAGCAGGGCACCGAGGGGGCCTCACATTTTTTATTTCATATACTTCCATTCTTTACAATATTTTTGATGAAGAGTATGCATCGCTTTTACAGTTTAAATAGCCGATATGCACGTGGCAACCTTTAGGGGTTTAGCTTTTGTTTGTTTTTTTTTTAAGGAAAACCCAGTGGGGGCCAGGATGTAGTGAAGGGACTCGCACGCCACGGGGCGGGGTGGAGGGGGAACTGGTAGAACCAGCATGAAGAGTGGAGCACAGCGGCCCCAGCTACCAACGAAACCTGACACGCTGCACAAACCCGACAGTTCTGCTGCTGAGAACGCCTCCCGAAGGCACGCTTCGAGACTCAGGCCCACGGACGAGCCCCGCATCACTGCCTCTGTCAGAGACTGCTACGGGAAACCCCATGAGACACCTGCATTTCCAACCTGAGGGGTTTATCAGGAAAATTATGGTTCGTGCATGTGGAACGCAAGAAAAAAAAACATTAAATAATCATGTTTACGAGGACTATTACCGAGAACTTAGCAGGTGCACAGCACCGTGCAGAGGGACTCATGCATCTCAGTTCCGTCCGGCTCTGCATGTCATTTTGCATGTCATCTGCATGTCTTTGCATCTTTTTTCTATCTATGATCCTGTGGGGCAGGGAAAATGGTTATCCCTTTTTTACAGATGAGCTCTAAAGTTTAGAGAGACTGAGTAACTTGTAGATGTTCCCCTAGCTCTGAGGACAGATGTGACACAATTCTACGCTCTTTACTATTGCCTGGTCCCCTTCCGTGCACGGGGCTGGGAGGAAGCGAACAGGGGTCCACGCTGCGGGATCAGGACTTTAATCTCCTCCTTTGTGGGTCCACTCATTCCAAATTTTCTACAGAACTGTATCTGCCTCTACACTCATACACACACACACACACACACACACACACACACACATTTCCTGATTACCAAGCAATGATGCTTATCAAAAATTCAAACCTTTACAGATTAAAGTTCCAGAATCCTGGCAGAGATATACTTAGGAGTTTGCCGCCTAGAGCCCATCTGTATTTATTTATCTAAATTAAAATTATTTATGTAAAGTAAAATGCTACAACGTTAACACATTTGCTACATTTAAAATATGAAATCTGATTACACATACTATTTTGCAACTTTTCTTTTCCTCTTCACAGTAGGTACAGACACTCGACCCTGGGCAATGGGGGTTTGGGGCGCAGTCAAAAATCCACATGTAACTTTTTAACTTTACAGCAAGCTCTCTGCATGCTTGTATTCAACCAACCCCAACTGAAAACAGCAGCTGTGAACACTGTGTAATCTGCGGTGGAGATGCCTGTTCCCAACTGGCAGACAGTTGAATCCACGGTTGTGAGACCCGCAGATATGAAGGGCCAACTGTATTTCCTGAAAAAACTCCACGTCTAAGTGGCCCTGCCCAGTGCCAACCCCTATTGATCAAGGCTCAACTGTATCTCTTCACAAGGGATTACGCGTTTTCTACCAGGTAATTTCAACCTGAAAAAGATTCCACCATATGATAGTGCCGGAACTGATTTAATCCCTACTGGGGTACACTTGAGTCATTTTATTTCATGCTGTAAACATTGTTGCTGTGAGTATCGTGGTACGTATCTTTCTGCACATGTGTTTATATCGAAGATTACATACACAGTGTGAAATGCATTATATATTACACACATACACAAGCAGTGACTTAGACTATATAAAGATATATGACTCTCATCTGTCCAACTGTGAGCAACCAAAAGAATCCATAATATGAGGAGTCTTTCCCAGACTAAAGCCAAAACACTGTCCCACTGTAGGTCTGCACCCGCACCCCCCCCACCTCAGCAGACCCCCCACCCCACGCCAGAGGAGTACGTAGCCCAGTGATCAGGACTACCCTCCAACCCTGGGTGTGAACCCTTCAGGGTGGTGTTCAACCAGGGCTGGTGCCACGTGCCCCGGAAGTGTTTGGGAATGAATGGGGGTGGTCTGGTTGTCACAAGGAACGAGAGTGCTCCTGACAAGTAGTCGGGAGACAGGCCGGGATGCTAGACCTCCTATGCCACACAAACAGTCCTATCCGAAATGCCAGCAGCGACCCTGTGGACAAACGCTAGCCAGGGCCTCCATGGTACAGACAGGGGAGTGGAGCCTAGAGAGGGTTCGGGAACGACTGGGTGGGGACAGGAGGACACAATGGCTCAGACGCCCTTCCTCCGGTTACAGCGGCCGGCTGCCCGTCCGGGCTCGTTCCAAGGCGGGCTCCCCCCGCGCAGCCGGCGACCATCTGCCTTCCCCGGAGTGTCACGGTGACAGTACCTGGCAGGGGCCTGAGAAGATCCTGCTGTGTGTGACCTGAGACAAACTGCCTCATCGTTTCCCCATCTATTAAATGAAGATCATATCGTGCAGCCCAACGTAAGACCAGAAGAGCAACTCTATTTTTCTGTTCCTTTTTTCTTTTTTTTTTTTAAGACAACTAGATATACACGACCACTAACAAAGCCTTTGTTTTCCCATTCATTCCTGTTTTCAGCCTCCTACCCCCACTGCCTTCACTGACGCCCACAAAACCCTGTGTTTTTCTGGTATTTTCTCCCTCAACTCCAATCACAAATTCAGCCCTTTTTTTTTTCTTGCTTCTCACCCCTCAATACTTCCGCCTCACTCACGCCCCTTCGTCTGGGTCTCTGTTATTCCAACAGGCTATCCCAGTCCGTGGTGGACAACAGTTTGCCTTCCTGGCCAGTCCAAACCCTCTCCTTCTGGAAAACCATCCCGTCCACCCCACCACACTGTGTCCCATGAGGGGGGGGGGGGACTTCCATTATGCCACGTGAGCCCGCCCTCATTCTCAGAGACTGGCCACAAGCTGGGCCTATCAGAGAAGCCCCTCCTTACTCGGCCTCATTGATTGGTCCAGGGATCTGCACCTGAGCCGAGCTGAGCCAATCAGAGCCCTCCACTGGAATTATCGCCTCTGAGATTGAAAACGGCGAGGGTCAGTTCATCCTGCAGGAGAAAAAGTAAAACTTGACCTTGCCGGAAGCTCCGTGGAGGGGGCTGGTCTGACAGCCTGACCAACACGCACGAAGAGGCACACACTAGGGAGTCTCGACCAACTCACCTCGATGCTCAACTAGCTGACTCTCTTCCCCGACTCGGCTCCATGCACCATACACACGCATTCTCCTGTCTACCTCTCTCACAGGAGATGATCTTTACCGTGTGCCACCAAAAGTCTCAAAGGGCAGTGGTTAAGCAGGTGGGCTCCGGAGCCAGCTGTGCTGGTTGGAACCCCACTTGTTCTTACGAACTGTGTGTACCTTGGTCACATTGACCTCTGGCTGCCAAATCCCTCCTCTGTAAAATGTTATCAGCGGTCTCTGAAGATTAAACGAGTATTACTACATATCGAACACTGGCTTAGCACGTGGTAGCCACAGTGAAGGAACCAGGACCTCAGCCTGCAGAAGTTCTGGGTCGGGGTCAAAGGGGGGGTGAGAGGCGGGTGACTGGTTCCCACCAGGCCTGCCTGCCAGGCATGCTGCACATCAGGGGGCCTTTGGGAATTAGGGGTCCTGCAGTAATCGTAAACCGATAAAGTAATGGCAGTGCTGGAAGCTACGGTTTACTGAGCACCTACTATGTGCCGGCCTCTGTGCTGGCACTTGGATTTGGAGACCAGTTCACACTTCTGCTTAGAACCTGAAAGGCCCCAAACGTTGTGAAATGTGCTTCCCGTCTTCAGAGAGGCCGCTGTGGGGAGAGCGGAACATAGTCTCTTTGGGAATGTCCCTTCTGGTAGCAGCTGCCCTGAGACGCTCCTCAGCCCGGGAAAGGGCCCTGGCCTGTGCTGGGCCTCTGTGATGTGTGGGCACCGCCTCGCTACACCGTCTCACCAGCTCTGAGGCCAGAACGATCGCCCCACTCTGAGTCTGAGCGCCTCAGGCTCAGAAGGGTTAGCTGGCTTGCCCAAGGACACCCAACGCCAAACGGCGGATCCAGGACAAGAACACAGATTGGACCCCCAAGTCCACACCCCACTTAATGTCGCAACTGTCTCGGGGCAGCGGACACCGTTCCTTTCTCTCTCTGCACGAGTGGCCACGGAAAACTGCTTCCGGAGCCGGAACCTGTGCTCTCCTCGAACACTATCGAATGACTCTCAAAGGAAACTAGAAATCCTTGACAGAAGTAACTCTTTGCCACAAGGAAGAAGCAAAACGCCTCGTAGCAGAGAAGGACGTGACCCTGAGCCTCTCTGGGACAGCGCTGGCACACGTCACCCTGCTGGTCACGGCAGCCCTGTGAGGCTGGTCTGTCGTCACACGCAGTGTGCGAGGAGAGGACGGGGGCTTGGATGGGTAGGTGTGTTTCTCCAGCTCGGAAGTGGCCGAGCCGGGATCTGAACCGCTCGTCTGTGTCTAGAGCCCAGGCCTCTGGCTCCGCTCACCCTGCTGCTCATTTATTTACTCCATGTTTCCCGTTGAGAAACATGGACTTTGTCTCCAACGGGGGTGGCGCCCTTGCTTGGGAGAAAGATCAGCCCGGCATTCTTAGGCCTCCCTGAGTCTCCTAAGGACACGGGGAGGGGAGGCCTCCAGAGGCCCCAGACGGTCCCAGGAAGCCGGGAAGAGGCAGGCAGACGGCCAGCCCGCCTCTTGGCCGGGCTGCAGATTCCAGCCGGGGAAGGAGAATTTTCTAAAACACAACAGCCCTGGCAGGCGTCCACACCGCGGCTCCAGGGCCCCGCGGGAACTACATAGAGACCCGCACATTCGACTCCCCCGAACGTGTTTTCCTTCCTAACTGGCTCCCTGGTTTTCCCAGCTGCACAGGTGGACTCCCGGGGAACCTGAGGCACCCGTGTGCTGTGGTTCAGAGGGAAACCCTGAGTCCATCAGCACGTCACGCCCTCCAGCCCTAGGGGGCGCTGTGGGGGAGAACAGCGCGGGAAATGAGAACCCCACAGGACACCTCTCCGCCCAAGGCTGCAGGGGCTCTCCCCCATCCCTGTCCCCGAACCCACGGCTTCCTCCTCTGACCAGCCTCATCTGATCCCCACCCAGGATTTCTGCCGCCTGCAAGTGATCAGTTCCTCAGGGCTGAGCCCAAGGATTCGCTTGGATTCCCCAGAGCACTGAGGCTGTCTTCTGCGCCCCGACCCGTTACTCCCTGAGCCTCAGGGGCCCTCCCTGACCCAGCCGGGCCCTGGCCTCCCGCCCTCCCCTCTTCACTGAGCCGGCCCGCTGGCAGCTGCGGGGCCAGGAAGATCGGAGTCTGAACCCCGCTGCTTCTCCTCGGGTCTGATCTGGGGATCGCATCTCACGGGGGACCTCGGCTCGGGGTCCTCGCAGTGCTGGGTGTGGTCCGCATCCAGCAGCACCCCCTGGACTGCGGATCAAGCGAGAGGACGGGTAGAAAGTGCCTGGTCTGTGGCTGACACCTAGCGGGACCTTCCTAAACCCAATGACTGTGTGCTGTTCTCTTTATCATCACTCCTCCCAAAATACCACTTCTCGCCTCCAAGGCTCCGCCCACTAGGCGCCCTCTTCCGGGACTGCCCTGCACAGCCTGGCTTACCTGGCAAGTACCTGTCCACCTTTCACAGCTCAGCTCAACCAATCACCTCACTTGAGCCTCTCCTACACCCCGAACCCCAGGCCCTGGTGGGGAACAGACTGCTCCTCCTTGCACACTCTCCGCCCCGACCCTGACGCTCCCACGGGTCTCCCCGCCGGCCTGGGAACTCTGCAGCGGAAGGACGGAGTCTCGTTCCCGTCCCGTCCCCAGAGCCCAGGGCAGGCCTCCCCACACAGCAGACCCTTGATGCAACACCAGTAATTGCGGGGCCTGTAAGGAGAGCTTCCTGCACACACATCTCCTCGTCAGCTACTGCACACGCATCTGCTCGTGACTTTCGACACGTGTATCTCCCTGTAAGTGGCATCACAACCCTGAGGGCGGTTTTATCATCGCCCCACTTTGCTGAGGAGGAAATGGAAGGACAGCAGGCTTCGTGAAGCATCCAAGCTCACAGAGCCCGAAGCCGACTTGGGATGTGAATGCAGGTGCGTCTGCCCCAGACCACCTGCGCTGAACCACGCCCGCTAAGCAAACATGGGGGAGGGGCTACCAGAGATGCAGGGGAGCCCCTCGGTCAGACCCTCAGAGCATCTGGGGTTCCAGCCTCAGGACACAGAGTGTGGCTTGCTCATGCCCCACACAGGGGAGCCCTTCGTATGCTGTTTCAGGCAGAGCCACCCGACATCTGGGCCACAGAGCACTCCTAGCTTTGGGCAGGGAGGGTCGCGAGCAGTGATTCTCAAAGCATAAGCCGGAGACCAGCAGCCTTAGCTGGGAGCTTGTTTGAAATGCATGTTCTCGGGCCCCACCCCAGAACTGCTGAGCTGGAAACCCTGGGGGCTGTGCCCGGCAGTCTGGTGTTAGGGACCGCTCCCGGGGAATGAGATGCACTAGCTGAGAGACCCAGCCCTACCCGAAGCTGCCCGCGCTCCAGGCACGCGTGGAGGTGAGTGCAGTAATGGGGGCCAGCCCGGGAAGTGAGCCAGGGACCCGGCTCCGGCTCCAGCAGCTCTGTGACCCTCAGCAGGTCCCCAGACCCCCTCTGAGTTCCAGATGTGGCCGCCCCCCTCCTGCTGCTGAGGATGGTGCATTTCTGCTCCAGCCCTCATGCTACCACTGCACCCCTCAATCACGGGGACTCGACGTGGTGCAATCCCTTGTGGACATGATAAAGATGTTCCTTAAGGAGATGCAGGCCACCACTAGAGGAACTCCCAATAGTGACACTTCTGCGTTGGAAGGACGGGGTGTGGGGGGGGGCTGCAGATGAATAAACTCTATACCTATGAGGATGTCAGTGGAAACGGAATTAAATGTCGTCGAGCTGATAAGAAAGCACCATCTCCCTAAATCCTCTATCTGCACATCCTTCTCCTGGCAGGGATGCATGCTGAGGCGTCTGGGATGACAAGCAGGGCCAATGAGCCCTGTGCATTTCTGGGTGCACTTTCTGCCTTCCTCTTTCACACCTTCCTGTGCTATGTGAATTCCGTCTAGTAAGCAGTACTATTTGTCATCGAACAATAAAACTCGCTACTTAAAAATAGCTTTAGAGGCATAGTATTTTAGCAGTGCAGAAGAAAACAGGAGAAGAGTTACAAGTGATTTTCTCTGGGGATGGACGGGGAAAGGACATGGTGGGCGCGAGGACCCGTGTATGTTACGTTGGTCTAAAAAAAAAGTATTAAAAATACAGAGAGATTCTGGCACAGGGGACAACGCAGATGAACCCTGAGGAGATTACGTGAAATCAGCCAGTCACAGAAAGACCAGCACTGCACAATTCCACTTACACCAGGTCCCTAGAGGAGTCCGATTCAGAGGGACAAAAAGCAGAATGGCGGGTGCTGGGGTGGGGGGCGGGGCGTGGGGAGTTAGTGTTTAATGGGGACAGTTTCAGTTGGGGAAGATGAAAAAGTGCTGGGGGCGGGTGGCGGTGACGGAGGCATGACACTGAATCTTAATGCCACGGAATTGTACTTTGAAAAATGGTTAAAAGGGTAGATTTCATGTTACGTGTATTTTACCATAATTTTTTAAAAAAAAAAAAAAAACAAAGGAAGAGGAGACAAAAAAAATAAGTTTTGGATACGTGTGCCGGACATACTATTTCCTGTCCTCTATCCATCACTCAAATTCTCTGAGAGCAAGAGCAAAGGGCAGGACCAGCACCTCCCCACCGCGCCCTGAGGGCCACTGTGTGCTCTGGGCTGTGGAGCATCCCTCACCTCGACACGCCAGGTGCCACTGGTCACCCCTTGCTTCTAGTCATGTCACCCCTTGCCTCTAGTCATGACAACCAAAGATGCCCCCAGACATTGCCGAATGTCCCTGGGGACAAAGTCACCATCGAGTGAGAACCGATGGGAACTGTGCACATGCTGTGGTCCCGGGCGGGCTGGGGAGGACGGCCAACGTCCCGGGCGGCAGTGAGGGGAGGCTCCCACACTCGCCCCCGAGGCTCCCTCTCTCACCCTCCGCCTTCCCGCCCTCCCCCGCGGCGCCCTCACCCAGCCGGATGTCTCCCTCGAGGGTCATCAGCACGTTGCCGGCCTTCAGGTCCCGGTGGATGATTCTCTTGCCGTGCAGGAAGCTGAGAGCTTCCAGCATCTGGCGGCACACCACCTGAATCTGGGGCTCGGTGAGACCTCTGTCCAGCTCTGAAACACAGGGAACCATCGTCAGCTCAGCACGCGCAAGCTGCAGGCAGCTCAGTGCGGGGCCCACACCAGGTCCAAGGCCCGCGGAAGCCACCAGCACTACCGGGCACACTTACCGCGGACCAGGTTCATGTCTAAGCACCTCAGTAACCCTACGGAGCAGGCGCAATCAATACCCCATCTTACAGATGGGGAGACCGAGGCTCAGAGGGGCCAGGTCACTTGCTCAAGGTTACGCATGTAGGAAGTCACAGATCTGAGATTCAGACCAGCCAGTCTTGCCCTCAGCGTCCAGGTTCATAATCAAATCCCTTCCGAGAGGCAGAGATCATTTTGTGAGCAGGGCCGAGTGACGCTTACTCCGTGTCAGGCTGTGTTCAGTGCAGGGACGCAGAGGGGGGCACGGAAACGGGGAGCAGTGCTGGGCACAGAGGGGGCCCGAGTGTGTGGAGGGGCAGGATGGGCGGCGACCCCTTCCGCCCGCGGAACTGAAAGCCTCCCCAGAGGAGAGGACATTCGAGCTGTGTCTTGGAGGAAGAAGAGGTGTCTGCGGGGAGAAAAGGTGGGGGCCAGGGCACTCCGGGGCAAGGAAGCCGCAGCAGAGGCGGCCTGGAGCCTGATGTGAGTGGGCGTGGAAGCAATGTCCCCTGGCTGGCAGTGGTGCAGAGATGTGCAAGGTGAAAAGTTCTTGTGACAAGGTTTTTAAAAACTCCTAGATCAAGCTGTGCCTGAAGCCAGTCACCTTTGAACTTTCCAGTTATTTGTGCAAATAAATTCCCCCTCCCACCTCCCCTACCTTTTTTTCCCTCTAACCTAGTTTGAATCATCTCTGACTCCTTATAACCCAGACAGTCTCAACTCATACGAGAGCACCATCTTTTTTGTGCTTAGATTCCACAAGGAAATCTTCAAAGGCTCACCCAAGGGCTATGTCACCAACACCCGGTCCGGTTTCCTGGCTGTCGTGTGCCCACCTGGGAACCGTGGGAGTGGCGAGGAAGGCCAGCACTTCCACAGCTCAAGATGGGAGAGGGCCGCTAAAATTCGAGACATTCCCGAGATCAACTCGGGGGAAATGCCTTCTTCACAATAGATGGTGCTACGTTACACTGAGGGGCCTCGTCTCTCCTGAGCCACCCCGGAGTCCTAGACAAGTCCCTCAACCTTCTGGGGGCCCAAACCCTCAGGCTTTCCGCACTCACTGCCCACCAGGCTGGCACCAGCAGGGGACGATGCAGGCGGGGGAGGCAGGCAGGCAGCAGTTAGGAGCCGGGTCGCCCCGTCTGGTTCACACCTCAGCGCTGCTGTGCGACTCTGCCTCAGCTCCCTTCCCTGCTCTACCTGCCGGCTGCTCAAGAACAAACCAGATACCGCTTCTGATTTCACACAGGAGCTGCCACAATCCGTGCCATGCGGGGACTACCAAACAGTGGGGGTGACGAATATGCTTTTGTGCTATTGCTCAGGCTTGCCTGAGCCATCAAAACCTGACATCGCGTTACGCTCTTACGAAACGGGTTGGAATCCCCACTTTTCAAAGGACTTCCCTCCGGCGCTTCTCCTGAACCTCCTAAGAGTGCCGTGGGGTCAAGCAAAGGAGGCATCACATCTGTCTTACGGCCGAGAAAGCACGGAAGGGCGAGTGACCAGCTCACAGACACATGGCTTTTTTAAACAGGACGTGCTGGTCTTCCAACGGGTATCCTGCATTCCCTCCAAGAACCCAAGTCCCACCCCTGATTCCGAGAGGGGACACAGCGGGGAGGTGCTCAAACAGGTCAGGTGAATTACTGGGGGGGGGACTGAAGGACGCCCGTCCTAGACGACAGCCAAGCCTGGCACCCCGGCACGGGGTCGAGGAAGACTCACCCAGCATGATGGCGTCCACGGCTCCCCCAGGACAGAACTCGATCATGATCTGCAGAAAGCACAGGGCAAGTGACAAAGAGCAGGGGTGCGCACAGCGTGAGGTGAGGGGACCCCTAGGGCCCCCGCCCGGTCCCGGCAGAACCGGCCAGCCAGTCCCAAGCCCTTGCTCGCCAGCCTCTCCTCCTGGTGCCCCATGGCCTGTCCACTCTGTGTCACCCCCCTAATCTGGCCCCAACCGTCACATGGGGCTAGCACCCAGAGGAATTGCTGGGGCACTTCGTTTTCCAGAAAAAGGAAAACCGGGTTGCCATGGAAACCTGCGGGTTCAGGGAACGGCCTCTCCAGCGAAGCCCGCACCCCCCCCCTTCCACACCGGCCTGTCCTGCTCACTCGTCCGCACCTGCCAGCGGCCCCACGTCCTGCACTCCACTGCCAGGCGTCTAAGGGGACACCTTCCCCCACACGCGAACCAGCCGCACCCTCCTGGGAGCCTCTCCCCCTCAGTCAGAGTCCGGGGCCCGGGCTGCCTCGGCACGCCAGGACACCAGGGCCTTGAAGACCAGTGAGGTGGAGAAACCGAGGCCCAGGAAGGTGACGTGACCAGCTGAGGATGCACAGGCTGTCTGGTGGCGGGGCCCAGGCTGTAAAGCGGGTTTTCGGCCTCCAGGTTATGTGGGTGTTCATTCATTCGACATGCCCCTACTGTATACCCACTGGCAGCAGGCCCTGGGAGAGCGACCAGCCCGGGCCACCCAGGGGCGACGGGCCGGTGCAGGGGACAGAAAGAGTGATTAGGAACTGACACAGGCCTCTCCCCTGGCTCTCTCCCTCTTCACGCTTTCTCACTCACTCTGGGCACCGATCGTTATCTGCAAAGGCGACGTCTCTTTTTCCTTCAAGTACAGATTCAGGTGGGTGGGAAGGGACAGAAACTTCAGGACACTCCCGGCACTTCCCCGCGGCTTGAGCCCTGCCAGCTGTGAAGTCCCTCCACCCGAGAGGCGGGCACCCTGCTGCCCGCGGGCAGTCCCCTCCTCTAAGGCGTGTGGCCGAAAAGGGAAAGGGAGTGAACTTGAGCCTGAGTCCTGGCAGGGCCACCTCACTGGCTGTGTGACCTTGGGTAAGCCCCTGAATCTCCCCGAGCCTCAATTTCCCCGTCTGGAACATGACACTTGTCACCTCTACCTCCAACGACGCCAAGGCACTTAGCTGAAGCCACACACATCGACATGCGCGTCAAATCTCCAGCAAAGGAAACAGCACTCCGGGCGCCTACAGGACAGGCCTCCTGCGAGCTGGTTCATCAGCTCATCTACAGCTGTCGTGAGCCTCGGCAGACGGGGCCACACCCAGCGGCTCCTGCCATCGTCCCCTGAAACCATCCCCTACACGACACCCTCAGCCAAGGTCCGGCCCCGTGACCCCTGCTCTCCAGACTCCCCCAGCAGGAAAGACGGAGCACTCCGCCACCTGTCTGGCTCGCCTTTCCCCCTGCAATCCAAGGACGCACGACCCTTGCGCTTCCTTCTCAGTTTTCGTTTTTCTGCCCCGGCTGCTGGGAAGCTCTGAGCTCGGCTTTGATTTTATTCCCGTCGGTAAATGCGCCAACTGTGGGTCCCGTGCCAGGAGCAAACCCTCGACAGTCACAATTTGTCTACGGACCTCGATGACGTGCTTTTAGGAAATCGCTGTCCTGCTGCCCTCCCCTCTGAAGTTGGACGTTTCCTGGGACCTGGCTGTCCTCAGGAACAGACAGAGCGTGTGTCACAGGGACGTCCCATCGACCTTACTGTAACACTGCCCAGCTGTACTCTCGCATGGAGCAAAGTGGTTTGGCTTTCTTCTCTTTCTTGAAAGAGTTTTTTTATCTATCTATCTATTTATTTTTGGTCCTTTTGGTTTTATTTATATTTATTTATTTATTGTCCTTTTGATTTTAAACATGTCCTATCTTAGTGCCTTTTGTGGGACAAAAAAAAAAATCCCTTTCGTGACATGGTTCTTACTGGGTTCCAATCCACGGGCCTTACCATTTACCTTTCAGCTTGTCAGTTGGCAGGGCTGCAGGGGGTTTAATTAACAAACTAATAACCTTGGTAAATAATAATAAAAATAACCACCTGAATGCCTCGGGAAGTTACGAAATACACATGCTTTGAAGAGACTGGAAGCACAGCAAGACCCAGGGAAGGGTTACAGGTGGTCTGTGTGTATTTTCCATGTTTCGGTCAACAGATATGTGTTATGAAATTTACTATTAGAAATAAACCTTTTTTTTTTAATGGAAAGAACTAGCCTAAGAGGACCCCTGGCTACAGACGCATCCACTCATCTGAGGAGGATGGGGAGCCTGCACCCCTCCACAACGGAAGCCCCAGCAGGCCGGGGGTGGAAGGTCGCACGTCAGGAGCCAGGGTTCCTGGGTGCCAAGCTCAAGGCCTCTACGCCCCCATCCAGCCCCAATCCAGCGGCTCTCAGGACCAAGGGGGCGAGACCCTGATTGTATCAGAGCCTCGTCCTCTGTGCTCCCTCAAGAGGGCAGCACGTAGCTTGTGGCTCAGGGTTTTCTCAGAACCTGGAGACGAGAGGTTTCTGATCAACAGTTAAGACCACTGACGATTATCAACTGAGGTTCTACCAGAGGCCCCGTAATTGCCAGGCTGAGTGAGGGTCATAACAGTAGTATTCGATCAACAAACACAATCTGGGCTCCAAATCTGTGACAAGCCTGGGGACTGGGACCCAAGGACAAATCGGACAGGTCCCTTCCCCAAGAGCAATGGGCAGAGGCAGATATGGGGCTGAGGGGTACAGGCATGTGGTGACTGCGTTACCCAGGAGCCTGTGGCCACATTGGTTCTCCAGAGAGGAGCTACCTACACTAGGCTTTTGAAGGGCAAATTTACCAAGTAAAGACAGACAAGGACATTCCTGGCAGCAGACAGCACGTGCAGAGGCAGGGCTGCACGGGGCGGGGCGGAAGGTGGGGTGCTCCACGGGGTTCAAAGGCTGGGGAGGGAGCAGGCCGCAAAGGTCAGCATCTCAGAGCATGCACTTTGTCCTGAGAGCTGCACGTGTGCCTGGGGAGAGGCTCCGAAGAGTTTTAACGAGGAGTGTTGCAGACAGTTTTCTGCTTCAGGGTGACACATCCAGGGATGTGTCATCTCTAGAGGCCTGGAAAGCGGAGGACAGTGGCTTTGGGGCCAACAGGAAAAAGGCCATTTGATGAGTCCTGGTGCCCTGCACACACAGCAATTCTTCCTTTCCCTCTGTGCAACAGCCAGGAGAGCTGGAAGGGACTCACCTCACCCCGAGGGAAGTGGGGACTAACCCTCTCAGGGAAATGCTGTGCCTCTGGCCCTGGTTCAGGGCTGGTCTGATCAGAGCAAAGCTCATCATCAGTTCTGCCTGATGTGGTGGGATGCCATGACGTCTCCCTCTGGAGCCCATGAGGAAGCACACAGCCCTGACGGTTGCAGGCAGCCACCTTGCAACCACGAGGCAAGCCAGTGTGACGACAAAACTGATACGGTGAAGAGGGTGGAGGAAATCACAGCCAAGGGGCCCTGCTTGAACTTGACCTCAAACCTGACCTCCCTCTGGACTCTTCCAATAGAGCGTGCAAGCCAATTAATTTCTTCTGCTATTTAGGTTGGTTTGCGTTGACATTTCCTGCTACTTGTTACCACCGCAAGTATCTGATCTCACATTTGGCAAGAGACGATGAGGCTGAACTAGGGCAATGAGAGAGGCAGCTGAGGATGCCATCCCGTTTAGCAAATATGATTTTCCTGGGCATCTCTAGGTGGGACCAGCTAAGAATACCCCACCCACAGTGCTCAAACTTGAGCATGCCTCAGAATCACCTGGAAACTGTCAATCACGAATGAGGGGGCCCCACCCATCTCTGGGTCAGCAGGGCTGGGGTGAGTCCAAGAATCTGTGTTCCTAAAAAGCCCTGGGAGGCTGCTTCGTCCCGGCCCCACTTGGAGAACCACTGCTCTGTATAACTTCACAAAACAACAAAGGCCTGGACCCTCGAGCCACACCCTCCCCCCCCCCATCCCGCCATAAAACCATAATGTAAGATGGTGGTAGAGAAATCTCGGGGGCAAACTGGCAGAATTATCAGCTCTTTTACGCTCCTTATTAACCTAATCCAAATGTCCCTTTACGCCCTGCCTCTAACCAAAGGGCCAGGGGCGTAAGTTGGATGTAAGATTATGTGGTGCGTCTTTATCAAGCGATGGTTTGATTGGAAGCCCTGGGTATGGGCACAGAGGCTTTAGGGGTTTGCATCATGAAAGATGATCAGATTGAAACGGAGTATTTCAATGATATTTAAAAAAAAAAAAAAAGAGGCGGGTCGGCTGAGCTGGATGCAGGGAGCACCCTCTCGTCAGATGGGCACCCTCTGCACGACTGGTCTCCCGCTTCCACTCTGTTTCCCTGGAGACCTGGGCCCAGACGCGCTCCGACGGCGCCCGACAGGAGACGGGCTGGAGTCACTGTGTTTCGTCTCTGGCTGGAGGCCAAAGGAAACGGGACACTTACACTCACCTGCATCCCCCATCGGTTTAGATGAAGCAGCTGTCACGGTGTAGCAAGGAGTCAGGGCCTTGCAATGCGATCCTGGCGAGCCACACCACCTCTCCCTCCGATCAGTCGATGATCAATCAATCAATCGATCGATCGATCATTCATTCATTCATTCATTCGTGGATTTATCAGGCACCTACCCTGGACCTGAAATATGTTAGCCACAGAGACTATAGCACCGTACCCACACAGATGATCACGAAGCATTCTCCCCGTTCTGGGCCCAGCATCCTCCCAAGCTGCCACGGACGGACGACTCTGAACCCTCTGTGCAGATGAGGACGCGGCTCAACAGACAGGCCTCAGGACTGAAAGCACCGGAACGTAAAACCCCTCTTCTCTGCCAGGTCAACCGTCGAGGGCTCAACAGATACCAAGCTGTGCCAAGCCACGTGTCCGCCCGCCTCAATGACACACGTGCAGAAAACCCCGCGTGCACAGCCGGCCCCCGTACGGTCTCACTCCCCCTCTCAAGGGAGGTCGGCTCGCCCAGGCGGCCTCAGTTTCCCCATCCGCAGTGTGTAAGTGGAACTGAGCGTTCGCTCTGTGCCAGGCCTACGCCCAGCACTTTGTATGGACTACGTCACACTGTCTGAGGTAGGTGTCCCACGGAATGCCTATACCTCGTGGGGCTTACTGTGAGGATTAAACAGAAAACGGCGGCCAGGCACTCAGAGCATTACCTGGCACATAGCACGCAAATGCTCGAAGTGTTACCCATTATTGTCGGCACTGGGCGATATTTTATTCCCATTTTACAGATGGGGAAACCGGGCCCAGGGAGATTATGACGGTCACACAAATTGTCACTGGCAGACCTGGGACCTGAACTGGGACCAATGTAAGTGCCAAGTCTGGGCTCTGTTCACCTCCTTGATGGAAGAGACCAGGTGACCCCTTCCACCTGCCCGCCCCCCAGCCAGCGCCTCCAGGACGAAGCCAAAAAAGCTTAAGTCACGCACGGCTCCTGGGTGGGCAGGAGAGAGAAAGGGCTCCTCTGCCTCCCTGCTGCGGCCCTCGCTGGGCCCCACTGATAAGCTCACACAGACCAACTGAGCTCGCTCACCAGGAGATAAGGGAGCCAGGCCGTCCCAGCCCGGATAAGAGCAGGCTGGGACCACCCACAGCGATTAGCATGAACTTTTACGGGTCCAGCCACAGCAGGGCCAAGCCCCAGAATCAGGTCGGCAATGCCACAGCCCAGCGGACCCCAAGAGACAACTGAGGCACATGCAAGTCAGAGGTGGGGCATCGACATCCTGGTGGCCACACAGTGCTCTGGGCTTGGGTCCCCTCACCTCCCTGGCCTTTCCTGATGGCAGCAGGGTCACTGGCCTGCAACCGTGCTCAATAAATAAATGCTGGCCACACTCCTGGAACTTAAGTCAAGCAAGGCCCAGCTGGGAGGTCCGGACACGGTCTCGGATATGCCCGGTCCTTCTATGGGACTGTCATAACCCCTTTCCTGCTTTGAGCCTCAGTTTCCCCATCGAGGGGATGACGTTTTCAACGGCTCTAAGGTCATGTGCAACATTGACATTTTAGGGTTCGAGGTGACTGATGTCCCTTTCTCATTGAATGGGTGGTTTATTTATAAAAAAGTCCATCCACTAGCGGAGCCTGGGACACAGTACCTGATCGATGCGCGTGTGATGAATAAATGAGTCCGTGAATGAACGAGTAAATGACTGAATCTGAGTGAACATTTCAGTGGCCTTAGGGTGCCCATAAATCAGGGCAGGACACCAAAGGGTGCCTAACACGGCTGACAGCCGGATTCCGCAAAGGAAGCCAGACGAAGCCAGCCGGCCCCTCCCTGCCCGGCCGCCCACGGGAGCAGAGGTGAGGGCTGCCGTCACTGAGCGCGGAGGCGCACCTGGCACTGTGATAAGCACTCCGTAAACACCCCTTCACGTATTCCGGTGAGCGGTTACGCTCACCCTATTCACAGAGGTCTGGGGAGGAGGGGCGGGGGAAACAGCCTCCCCAGAGCCACTCAGCTCCCACGCGAGAGAAGGAGGTATAAACCCAGGCCTGCCTGACGTGCGTGCAGCCGCCGGCAAGCCCCCCTCCCTCTCTGGGCGTGCTTCTTCCCAGGGAAGCAGGGTAGGCGCTGCAGTCGGCCTGCCAGGCCTCCTCGAGGGGGGATGGGGACACCCCATCTGCACGGAAGACAGAGGCTTCTGGCTCCCCCCAGAGGCCTGCAGACTGGAGTCCACAGGGGCAGCCACCAAAAAAAAAACCCGCAACAGTCCACACACACACACACACCACACACACACACACACACACCAGCAGCCCCTCCCTGGTGGAGCCTCAGAACCCCCGCAGGCCAGCCCCAGGCCAGACAATGCGGCCATTCAGTGGGGTGACCCGTGTCCACAGGCCTCCCAGGAATGCAGGCCTCGGTCCTCACCCCCGCCCACCCCCACAATCACAGACAGCCTGGGGAAGGAACTCGGCTCCCCTGAGCCTGTGTGAACACCCCGACAGGAAGGAAGGGCACAGGGGACAACCTTGGGGTTCCGGGTAGGGAGGCGGTGTGCCAAGGCCAAGGAGAAGAGCGAAGGCTGGGGAGCCTCTGAGGCCGCCCGGCCCCTTCGCCACCATCCCTGGGGTGGCAGTTACTTGGTGAGGAGACAGACTGAGGTGGCTCCACGTGCCCTGTGCTGGCCCAAGTCCCAGAGCACCTCTGGGGTAGCACCAAGGTGACTGGAATTCAGGGGTGCCTAACTCCTTCTGATGCTGTCTAGGCCAGAGGTCAGGAGCTTTGGGGTCAACATCCCCTGACCCTGAGCCCAAAAGCTGCCCCTAGGTGATTCCGGGCAACGTGCTTCGCAGCCCCGAGCCTCCGTTTCCTCATCTGTAAACGGGGACGACACATTCCCTCCCTGAAGCGGTCTGGGGGCACGGAACAAGACGGTGTGCGTGAACACAGCCAGCACAGGGCCCGGCGCCTAGCCAAGTGTGACACGCGAGCGTCCCCGCCGTCCCTCTGACGATCGCCAACCCCCGGTCCTCATCACACCGCCTTCCAGGAGATGCCAAGGTCAGGGTCAGGACCCGACTCCGGGCAGAGGCCAAGCGGACTTGCAGCGGCTGGGACGGCTCTGTGCCTGCACACGTTTGATCCATCTGCTCACGTCGGCCCAGCCACCATCCCTAAAAGCCAGCTGTGCCTGGGCTGGTGCAGACACAGAGGAATGCGCCAGCACCATGCCTGGTGACCCCAGGGGCCGCCGGGTCAGGAGACAGACTCCGGAACCCGAGCCCTCGGCGCGAGCAGGGTCACAGGAAACAGGCGCAGCGCCGGAAGGAGGCAGCACCTGAATCGGTGGACGGCTCGTGGCGCTGGAGATGGTCCGTAAGGGCCAAGCGGGACCTCACGCCCAGGGGAGGCGCTGGCGACACGGGAGCGTCGCGCACCGGGCACTCACGTCTCGCCGCATCCCAGGGCAGCCCTGGCCCCCCTCACATCATGACCCCGAGGGACACCGGCCTCCGAGGAACCCGCGCGCCTGCGCGGACGGAGATGAACGCGGGGTTGCAGCCCCGGACTCGGACGCACCCCGGTTCCGACTCCTCCCCCCGCCGACTGATGGCAACACCTCTGGGACAGGCTCGGAGAGGTGAGCCTCAGTCTGGGGTGACTTGGGGGCTGCCCACAAGTCGTGAGCAAATGGGACGTGCGAGGAAGTGGAGGAGGGGCGGGGGGATGTGAGGGGCACGTGGAGTGCCCTGGAGATGGCGGCTGGCGGGCAGGGTCAGGTGTGGCATTAAGTGCACAGGGAGATGCTTGGGAACGTGGCCAGGCTGCAGCATCACCCTTGCTCCTGTGAACGTGACAGAGAGACCCGGCCTGGCCGCTCCAACGAGGGATTCCCAGGTTACCTGGCCTGTGCATCCACACCCCTGCGACTGCACCTGCTCGGGGCCGGGGGACCCCAGCTGCACCGGAGGGTCCACGGTGCCTGCGGTAGAGGCTGGCTGGGGTCACGCAGTGAGCCCGCCCTGGGGCCAGGAAGATCTCAGTCTCCCGGCTCCGGCCCAGCACCCCTCTGCCCCCGGGTGCCTTCTAGCTACCTTCTAACAGCACATCCTCTTTACGGTTCTGGCTTTTTAAGGCCAGAAACGCAATCTCTGTCAGTGACCAACAGCTGGCCTCGGAAACCCAAGGCAACAAGCCACAGAAAGCCTGGCCAGTGACAGGCGGTCACGTGGACACGTGTGGACAGAGAGCTGCTCCCGCCCACACCCTGCTTTGTGACCCTGGGCCCTGCACTTCCTCTTTGCAGCAGGTTTCAGTTTCAGACAGAAGTCACACGCCTGAGAGGCCTGCAGTCACTCCCTCAGGGTGACAGAGACAGCACACGCACCTGGGTAGACAGGTATGGGACGTTCACAGACCCCTCACAAGCCTATCTTTGGACTCCCAAGGCCAGGAGGCCTGGCTGACATCACGTCTGGGCACCTAACTTATGGGCAAAGCGGGCTGCGCAGATGGAAAAAAAGTCCTTTCACACACTTTGCTGGGAGGACGCCTCTTGTCTTTACTTTCCTCAGTTCTGCCGAGACCTGGGATAAGAACTATTTCCTCTCACTTCCACTTCAGGAAAAACAGTGGCACCTGCCAACGGCACACAGCCCTCAGCCTCCCTGTCGGAGGGCGACAGGGAGTGGCGAGGCCTGAGACTAAGCAGAGGTCACATCCCATCCCAGGGGCAGAGGCTGCTCAGCCCCAGGCAACGGGAGCCTGGACCACCCATCTCCCAGCTGTTCGAGAAAAGCCAGAAGGCCAGGATTTTACGTGACATCTTCTGACAAAACACTGGTGACAAACTTCTAAAACATCACACGTGCCAAACAAAGTGTGTCTGCAGGCCCGGTGTGGCCTGAGACCATCGGTCTGTGACTCGCTCTCGGGTTCGGCACACAGGTGGGGGCCGTGGCTCACAGCCTCCCTGCCATGGGAGACCCCCTCCCACCCCCTAGGGTGAGAGGCCGCGAACAGGAGGCCTGCGGATCGCAACCAGGGCAGACTCTGCACCCCCGGGGGACACCTGGCAACATCTGGAGGAGGTTTTCGTTGTCACGACTGAGCAGGGATGTGCGAGGTGCTACTGGCGTCTGGTGGGTAGGGGCAGGGATGCTGTTCAATACCCTGTGATGCACAGGATGGCTCCCCATCCACGGAGGACGAGCCGAACCCCAGTGTAGACCACATGGAATGCACAAGGCCTGAGCACTGCTCTGGGGGCCACCCAGGGAGTGGGGGAGGTCTGCCACCCCAACTTAGGGCAGCTGCTGTTTTCCCTGTGGCCCACGAGGACTTCCGTGAGGACTCAGACAGAAGAGGACTCCACAGCTAAAAATGCCAAAAAAGCCCAGGTGTAGACAATGGGAGTCAAGAAGTGAGCTGTGGGGACAAGACCCCTGGCCTCCTGGCCAGCACAGGCAGGTCCCAAACCAGGCTCTGTTCCCCCCAGTGGCCCGAGACAAGTCACTGAGCCTGGCCACCTCGTCCCTAAGAGGACCATCCACAGCCTTTGTCCTGACGAGGCCTGGCCAGGCCCAAACATACCAGCCGCCCCTCACTACACGCCCAGGAGATGCGTTCGGGGCACTGCCCAGCACCAGGGCCCACCCCAGGACCCCCACCCCCTAGTCCGGGGCCACCCAGTGCTGAGGATCCTGCTGTGACAGCCTCCCTTTTAACAGGGAATGCCCTGCCCAGGTGGAAGGCTTTGGGAAGCAAGGGGTCCAGGCTAGAACAGAACCGGTTGATTGTCTTTTATTTCTATTTATGGCAAGTGGGTCCTAGTTTCCCACTTACGGTAGTGAGAAGAAAATTTCCTTTTAAACAAATGTTATTTAGTTTCTAAAAAAGTGAGTCACCTTAAAAAAATACACATTAACTATTACAGACGTCGCAGGATAAATGGGGTTTGGGAGAGGCAGCTCTACCAAGAGTGACACACAAATACTGTGGTTATTTAGCACCAAGAATAGTATGTTCACAGCTGGGGGAAACCCAGGAAGACTGCATGACAGCAGAGGCCTTCCATGCCAAGCAAAGGAGTCACGGCCTCGGTAGTCAGCAAAGAGATTTCTGGGCAGATGAACTCCATGCAAAACTTTCTGACCAGATAAAACACGGGGGGCAGAGGGACTTTTGAACTGGGCCTGTGCCGGTCTCAAGGGCAGGCCGGGGTGGCCGGGCCTGCTGTGCGCACACGAAAGTCCTTCCCTCACTCTGTGATGTCACCATTCCCCCTGATGTCACCTTTCCTATCGTCTGGGGGTGGCTTCACAGCCAAGCCTCAGGAAGGTTCACAGTGTGAAAGGCAGAGAAGCAGAAGTGGGGGGGGGGGGTGCAGGAAACCAGAGGTCAGGCACAGGGAGAATGAAAACGAAGGGCTAGAGGAGGAGGGGAGAGAGGGGCGATGGCGTTAACTAAGCACCCATTTTGTGCCAGACCTCTGTGCCTCGCAAAGGGATGCGGTTTTATTATCATCCCCATTGTGGAGATAGAGGAGAGAGGCTCAGAGGTTAGCTAAAATCCACATTTACACCAAGAGACGGGGCTGGACCCAGTTCCTCCACTGCAGGGCAAGAAAAGGGGGTGCCTGAGATGCACACACAGAGGAGACTCAAAGGGACACTTAGGTTAATCAGATTGACGGCTGAAGGACAGAGCAGACCCTGCCTGCGTGAAGCCCAGGGGTCCACGACACCCTACAATACGATCAGGACCCCACCTGCCTGTGAGGAGCCCATGTACCAGGTAATGGGTCTAGAATATGTGAATGAGAAGCGGGCAACAGAGTAGACCCCACAAGCTCAGGGGGCGACTTGGCAGGCCTGACCAGCAGCTCAGTGACCTAAGTCTGATCACAAATTCCTAACGGGGCAGGTCATGGGGAGCTGTCCCCTCCCAGGCCTACGGCTTCCTCAGCAAAAGTCAATCTACAGCTTACGTGAGCCTCGTCCATTGTTCTTGGGCGCCTAAGATGACAACCTTTGAAATGTCAGAGTCATCTCCCTTCCAGACCCCTCGGGCATGCCCGCTGCACCACAGCAGGAGACCACAGCACCCCTCAGTGTTATCTTGTTCCCCAAATACCAGCTCCCCGAGCTGTGAATGCTCATTAACTATCCTGCACCCTTCAAGGTAAAAGAAGTATGCGAGGCTCCACCCTGCTTTTACCAGCCCTGGAGATCTCCCCGCTTTGCTTTCTCCCGCCCCCTAACCTACCAGCCATGGACTTCCAGCACCTTCCTTACATGCTCCCCTTTGATTCTAAACGTATAAAATGAGCTGAGAAACTGCCGTCCTCTGGAGCATTTTCTCAGTCCGTTGAGATCTTGCTTCTGGCCACGTCCTCAAAATTTTGGCTCAGATAAATTCTCATAAAAATGTCCTCGAGGTTTGGACGTTCTTTCATCAGCAAATATATGCCAAGGGCAACAGAGCGCTTCGGAAGGGCTTTCTTGAGGGTGCTGTGCCGTGCGCAGGACCTCCGTGTGTCTGGCCTCGTGACTGACCCGCTGGGGAACCCTGGGCGAATCCCAGACCCTCTCTGGTCCCCAGGTAGCTCATCCCTCCCATGAGTGGCTGGCTGCGTCACGCCTGGCCGCAGCCCTGGGGTCAACACCCCTGTGGTCAGGGCCAGCGCGTGAGGCACGCTGTCACTGGCTCAGGAGGGACCGACTGTGACACTTCCAGGAATTTTTGCAAGCCGGTTGTTCAGCGCAGTAGGAAAAACTGTTATGTAACCTTTCTGCTTTAAAAATTATATTAAAAACAAGGATGATACTCAAAATGCCAGAGCAATTTTACCATATTCTACTGGTATCTCTACTCCTGACGGCACGCACACCTCCTGTGACCGCACGGCCGACAGGCGCCAACGCGGAGGGCGACTGACTGCGCTTCCTCCCCACTCGGCATTGGCCGCGGCGCCTTCGTAGCTTGACACTGACCTTGGCGGGAATATTTACATCACAGGAATGGGCAGATGCTACAAACCAGGCTGGACTTCCCAGACGGGTCGCTGTTTAAACATGTATCATAAATGCCACTCTCTCTCATGTAGAAAAAGAGACCGACCCTTGAAAGACACCCCCCACCACCACCCCGAGACGGAAATCCAGCTCAGGGCTGGGGGCTGGTGGGGTGAGGGCTGATGAGCAGAGGGCCAGTGATGTACCAGAGGAAATTCGTGAGGTCCACGCAGGACCAACTGCCTGCCAGGGGCCTGTGTGTACTGACCAGTGCAGAAGCCACTAACCGCATGTGACTGTGGCTCGTGTTGAAAATTTATAGTTTTTATTCACTTTTAATTAACTTGATTTAAAAACCGACACTAGCGTCTGTCACTGGGAGACAGCTAAGAATGTTGGAACGACTTGGGGTGTGAATCTATTTTGTCGACTATAGAGTTTAGACTCTAAGAATGGATCAGCTGTATGACAAACTGTACATTTTATGACATCTAAACACAGATTTCTGATGAAAATTGAGCTCTTGCATCGAGAACGTGCTGTACGCATAAAACACACTATATTTGATGGCTTAGAATGGAAAATAAGTAAATTATCTCATTTTATATTGATTATATGTCAGAATGATACTATTTTTGATCCACTAGGTTAAGTAACTTAAATTAATTTCATTAGTTTCTTTTTGTTTTTTTTTTAATGTGGCTACTAGAAAACTTGCATTACACATGTATGTGGCTCACATTCTATTTCTATTGGGCGGTTTACTGGTCTCGAACGATGTGGGTTATTTTTTCCTCCCATCTGCACCATTTGAACTCAAAAGCAGAAGTGGTCACACGAAACCACTGGAAGGATTTTACAAATTCTGGAAGAAAGACGAGCTCATCTCGTCAGGCTGCAGACGGAGTGCCGTGGGGATACACAGGGGCCCTCCACCCCATGGGGCGGGGCAGTCGGTCCCTGGATGCCGGCTGGGGAGGCTCCCCCAGGACGCTCGGGCGACAGCCAATTTCGCGTCCCAAAGCCCCCCACTCCTGACAACAGACCCCAGGTCCGGGGCTGGACCTGTCAAGGACACCCCAAGCAGAAGAGCTGGGGCTCTTAGAGCCCCACGGAAGGCCTGCCTGAGCACGAGATGGTCCGAGAACCGCCTCACGGGAGGAAACGCCCAGAAGTGGGGGCACCCTTCCATCCTGCATCTCAGAGCAACGAGCCTTCCCCCTTCCACGCTTTTGCTCATGCGTCCCCCCATTCAGACTGCCCTTCCGTCTCTTATCCCTCTGGAGAACGCCTAGGCATCCTTCAGGATCCAGTTCAAATGTCCCTTCCTCTGACGCCTTTCCTGACCAAACGCTGTTCCCAAATCACGGCCTTGGGCTTCTGGCCTACTCTCTTCTTACCATGTCTTTATCGGCCTTGATACTTTTCCTCTTGCTCCCTCAAATGTGATTTCTTTCTAAAACACAGAATATGTGCCTCTGCCCTGGGGAAATTGCAACTGGGTCCCTACTACCTAAAACGGAGTCTCTCAACCTTAAACCAGCACCAGAGTCACCCAGGAATCTCCTGAAAACACAGCGAGCTGGGCCCACCCCCGGGCTTCTGATTTAGCAGGTCCGGGTGGGAGCCTGACCGTCTGCATTTTTAACAAGGTCCCAGGTGCCACTGCTGGTCCGAGACTGTGCTTTGAGAACCACCGATCTAAAAGATCAAATGCAAGTCTTCACCTTGGCCTTCGAGGCCCGCCGACTCGGCCCCACTGCTTCCTGTACTCGCCTTTCACTGCGTGCGGCCCAAATCCAAACATGCCGCGCCTTTCACACCTCCACACCATGGCCCGGCTGTCCTCTATCTTGACCTGCCTGGTCCTAGTGTCACCTTCCTTGACGTCACCGTGTCTAAAAGCCAAGTCCCCAAAATGAGGGATGGCACCTTTCAAGGTCTGCATAGTGACAACATAGGCAAACGAGGTGGGTGAGAAAATAACAGCCTTTGGTGACAACTTTGGGACAAAAAAGTCCGGTGTATCTATTTAAACCACCTCAGACAGAGTCGCAGTCCAGTTTAGAAAATGTCCTTTTTCTCTATCTGGTTTTCCAGCTCTGCGACTTTCAGGCTGTGTAGCCTTGGGCAGGGGGCATTACTCAGCTTCTTTGTTTCTCATTTTTATCTGTAAGACAAGGATAAAGCAACCACCTCATAGAATGAAGACGAAATGACATAATGCAAGTAAAACTCACGGCGAAAAGCCTAGCCCAAGTGAGCCCTCTATGAATGTGAGCTGTTGGTATTATCTTTGGACTTGGTAGAGTAACGAACTTGGTGTCCAGCTGTAATCAGTAATGGAAACAGACACACACAAGATGTTTTTCATACTAGGTACCTGATCAGCCGTCCCATAAAGGCTGCAGATGGGTCGCAGGACAGATGGACAGACAAAGGGGTGGGTAGGCGGGCGGGCTGATGAGAAAACTCCTTGTATAATGTCAGAAGTGGGCCAGCGAGGCGGTTTGGTAACACTGAAAAATCTTTAAAATTCTCCTACATAGGTTCTCAGGCAAGAAAAAAAAAATTCAAAGATGTCCCTCACAGTTGATTATAACAGGAAAAAGAAAAAAACAAGGAAGCAGCCTGAATGCCCAAAACAGAGAACAGAACAATCGGAAGGTGGGCTTCTACGGCCGTGAAGATGAAGACACAGGTGTTTCCCCACGGACAGGAGAAGTTGTTAATACACCTTCAATAAAAAGTGAAAGGTGAAAGGAACAGGTACGGTATAAATTCACCTTATTTTTTTTTTTAATTGTGGGTATGAGTATGTATATGGATAGAAAAAGGTCTAGAAAAACACAGTCCAAGAGTTAGCAGTGGTTATCTCTGGTGTAAAAATCTGGACGGTGTTTCCATTTTTCTCTGAGAATCATATGTTGACTCTTGAACAATGCTGGGGTTAGGGGAGCCAGCACCTGCAGAGTTGCAAATCGCATGAAACTTTTGACTCCCCAAAAACTTAACCATACCAGTTGTCCCTCAGTATCCAGGGGGCACTGGTTCTGGGACCCGCCCCCTCGCCCCCCACCAAAATACCAAATTCCACAGATACTCAAGTCCCTGGCATAAAATGGCATAGAGCAATACATAGCCAGCCTTCCACATCCACTCCCAACCATGATCGAAAACAGAACAGGTATCTATCGAAAGAAATCCACATATAAGTGGACCCACACAATTCAAACCTGTGTGGTTCAAGGTTCCACCGTAATTGTTTGTAAAAGAAAACGCATTTAAAAAGCAGTTCTGTGAATCAGGACAGAGGAAGCACATAGGCAGCAGCTTCATGGGCCTCGGCCGTGTGACTGCGACCAAGGGGCCTGCCCTCTCTGTGGCTCTGTCCCTTCCTCTGGAAGGTGACAAGTCTCTCTGCCCTGCTCACCGCCCGACGTGCCTGGAGGAAGGACTTTGATACCTGCAGCTGACAGTCAGGTGGTGGTGGTTTTATCCACCCCGTGACATCTAGGGGGTTCCCCAAGCAGACGCTCGGAGAGGAGACTGGGGAGGGGGGCGGCCGGGTGTAGCAGATGGAGCTCTGGGGGGCGGGGGGTGGGGGAGTTCAGACAGTGGCTTCCTTCAGTTCTGTGAAGTGGGAGGGATAAACCGCAACGGTGGTCTCTACACTCTCCTTTGGCTTTCAAAGACAGCAGGATCCTTTTTCTCAAATGAAACAATTCCCCTGTTCAGTGTCACCAGTTCTATTCCTGAAAACCAAGTCATTCTGTGCCCCCCCCAAAAAAGCCAAGTGGGGGTCTATTTCCCATTATTTTAAGTAGGAAAATGATAAAGTATTACATGTCAACTCCAAACCCTCCACTGATTTCCTGAAATGTAACTAAAACATAGTGACGTTTTCTCTATACACAATAAACTAGCAATAATAGACGGTAAAACGCTTAAAACACCCTCGCGCCCCCCCAATCCCCAAATCGTTATTAACAACTGACAATAACGGTGCTGTGGGCGGTGACATGAGCCCGGCCGCTCCCAGCTCCCACACCACCCGGCTCCCTCTGCAAAACATCTCCACATCATTCGGGCCTTCCAGGTGCATCCAGGACGCACCTGAGAAATTCTGCTGCACGTCATTTTGTTACAAATGTGGTACTGAGTTCTGGGGATATAAATACGTTGTTTTACACGTAAAACTTGGCCGAAGACACAAGTTTGGAGAGACACGAACCTTCTAGGAAGTCTGGGTTCTAGAAACTGAGAGGCAGCAATGGAACCTCAGTGGGGGAGACATTCTACAGGGCGGGCTCACCCCAAAACCAGGGGCCCTCCAGATCCCTCCGGAGTTGAGGGGCGATGCTGAGTTTGGACGGTGGGGCTTGGAAGCTGCACCTGCACTGTGCACATCAAAATATGAGGCTGCAGACAGAGAACGGGGGGCTGTCAAAGGGCCCCCTTCTTCAGTGGTGCCACTGAAAGGAACCCCACGAGGCAGCGGTAGTAACAGCGCTACCGCGGCATCTACGGGAATGGCCAGCGCTCGCCCAGCTCTTCACACGCCCGGCGCTCTTCTAAGCCCCCACCACGAAGCAGCCCACGTTTAATCCCCATAACGATTCGGAGCTACGCGGGATCACGATCCCATCTTACAGACGGAGAAACGGAGGCACAGAGAGGTGATGAACTGCCCAGGGTCATCCGGCTTGCAAGCGGCAGAGCTGGGATTCGAGGCCAGGCAGGAGAGCCTCAGCGCTCCCTCCTGCTCTGAACCACTGCCTCCCCCGCCCTGGAAGTGGGGAGGTTCTGCGGAAAGGGGAGGGCCCAGAGTCCCCCTACTTCACCGTCTCCTTCCCCCAGACCTTGCCCTCTGAGAAGATGCTAAGAAAAAGCCGAGGACCTCAGGGCCAGGCCACAAGGGCCGCCAGGGGCAGGCGGGTGGCAGCCTTACCCACAGCTTCCCATCGTGGTAGTAGGCTCCCAGCAGCTTCACGATGTAGGGGTGGTCACAGGTGGCCAGGATCTCGATCTCCACGATGTAGTCCTCCAGCTCCTCCTCACTCTTGGTCTCAATGACTTTGGCGGCAGCCAAGTCACCCGTCTCCTTGTTCTTGGCCTGCAGAGCAGAGACACAGGAGGTCAACGCGGCGTGCTCGGCGGGCACCTGACCCCCGGAAGCCGCTGGGAGGCTGAGGAGTGTGGAAACAGAGGCCGGATGTCCAGCGGGGAACGGCGAGGCTGGAGCAGGGGATACAGTGTTCTTGACAACGGCCAGTGCTGTTCATGATGTCAGCACGGAGGAGCATGCGTCGGACACAACATCTTATGTTCTGTGTTGAATCACAATTTGTATACTTTTAGAAGTACAACACACCCATGCAATGAGACAAATAAAAGTCACAGAACAGCATAGCTCTATAAATACCGACCTGGAAAGGCTGGTGAGCTGTTCAGCAAAAAACCGAAGTCACTGAACAACAAAAGCAATACAATATTTTGACACACACACAGAAAAAGGAAAAATGACGCTTTCATAACCGCTCACTTGTATGTAAACGTGTGAAAAGCTCTGACAAAATACTGCCTGACAGCGGTCTGGGGAGCAGCCTGAGACGGGGTAGATTCAGAGGGCACCTCATTCTCTCTGCATCGTTGAAAAGATGTCAATAGGACGGGTTCATGCATTTATTTGTATCATCTCACGTACAAGGAAAATGGAAAAGGTTCGTAATACAGAAGCGCCTAACAGTTACGCCGAAGGGCTTCCTAGGTGCATTTCGCGTGGGTGTTTTTGGTTTTTTTTTTGACGACTGTTGATTACTTGACAACAAATGAGAGAATTTCATACCTACAAGGAAGCCTGTCAATGAAAAAAATAAGTGCTGGTGATGATGTGGAGAAATTGGAACCTTCCTGCACGGCTGGTAGGAACGTAAAAGGTAGAGCCACCGTGGAAAACTGGCAGTTTCTCAAAAGGTGACACACAGAACTCCCAGGTGGCCCGGCAGTTCCAGTCCTGGGTCTGTCCGCAAAAGAAGCGAACACGGGGATTCGAGCAGATGTCTGTACCCCAGTGCTCACAGCAGCCAAAAGGTGGAACCAACCCACGTGTCCCTCGGCCGAGGAATGATAAACAAAATGTGGTATAGACAGTCAAGGGAGTATCAGTCAGCCTTGAAAACGGAAGGGCATTCTGACACGTGCTACGACGTGGATGAAACTTCAGGACATCATGCTGAGCGAAATAAGCCAGTCGCGGAGGGACAAACACTGTACGATTCCACTGCCATGAGGTCCCTAGAACAGTTCGATTCATAGAGACAGAAAGTAGAATGGAGGTTACGAGGGGCTGGTGGGTGGTGAGGCTAATGGGGACAGAGTTTCTGTTTGGGATGATGGGAACGTTCTGGAGAGGGATGGTGGGTAATGCACGGCATTGCGCATGTACTTAATGCCCGTGAACTGCACACCAAGCCATGGCTAAAATGGTCAAGTTTACGTCATGTCTATTCGACAATTTAAAAAGTGAGGGCAGGAGAGGAACCACCGTGCGAGTGATGCAAGCAGCTCCCCCACGACGAGCTGGTGTGTCCGGGGGAAAAGGAGCAGGACCCCGGTCCCCTCGGGCGGCCCGGTGAGCATCCGCCCACCGTGCTGCCCGGGGCCGGCACGTCCCTACAACGCTGAGCACATGGGGCCTCTGACAGCGACCTGCCAGGAAGCCCGAGAAAACAGCTGGCCCACGGTCTGAGCGCCGGGCTGGCCTCCTGGGGACCGTCCTCACAGCAGGCTCTGCAACCTGATCCACTAGACACGCCCATGGCCTTCACGCCTGCACCCCTCAACCCGTGGAGGACGATGGGCATTCACGGCAGCGTGTGCCATCGCCACGGTAACCCGCACCTCGGTGTCCCGCTCTACAGACAGGCAAGTCCGGGCTTAGAGAGGTGACGTGACTGGAACTGGGGGGTGGGGGGGGCACCAGAATCTAAATCTGGTCCTCTAACTGAGTGCACTTTCCACCACTGTACAAGGCCTCCCTGTCTCCGGAACTCAGAAATCCCCAGGGCCAGCCGCCAGCAGACACCTATGGGTGCTCCCAGGCCAGCCCTGCACTGGGCACTCACGCCCGGAAACAGAGAAACCCTCCCCTGGCCTCAAGGAGCTCAAAGTCCAGCTGGAGACGCCCCCTCTCCAGTGCCAGGGTGGAGTGGGAACTGGGGGGGGGGGGGTGGAGTGGTGTGCTCTCACCAGGGAGCCTTCCGGAAGGGACAGACGCCAGCAGGCAACTCTTACATTCCTGTATAAATTTATTCTCAGTCTAGGTAGATGTTTCTGTTTAACGGAGCTGCAAAGTCCCCAGCGTCCTGGGCCCGCTCTGCAGGGGACACTGGCCTACACTTCCAACACGTGCTGACTCATTCATCTCCTCAAGCACCTTGTCACATCGCTGCTCTTCTTATCGCCTATACAGATGAGGACACTGAGGCGGAGCCCCGGTGGCTTTGGTGACAAAGCCGGATGTGGAATCCTGCTCCTGGTGGCCACGTTCTTCCTCCATCACAGCCTAAGAAACCATCCACGTCCGGCCCAGGAGCCCGGTTCAGGGAAGGGAATTCCAGGCGGGTCAGTACTGGTTGGAGAATTCCGCCCGCCCACGCAGCCCTCCCTGAGGGGGGCCTCTCCCCTCAACTCCGATGAAGCAGCCGGGTGCTCACACGTACACCCTTGCTCTCTCAACTGATCACGGACCTTCCGTTTCCTTCTGACTTTCTCTGTCATGCCAGAGGACCGTCAAAACACCCGTTCACGCCCCACGACACTCACCACCTCATGGCTGCAGGGCTTGGCGGGGGCCTTGACCCTGCGCTCCTGGCCCCCTGCCCGAGCAGCGAGGGGCTGGGCCTGGGGGGCTGGGGGAGGCCACCCCTCCATCATCCACCTTTCGCTGGCAGAGGCGGCTGCGTGTCACTTTTCCCCTGGGTTTCCTGGGAAGGGATGTGTTCTCCTGGCGGTGGGGAGGCCCCGGCGGGGACCGTGTTCCAGGCGTCCACAAAACCTGCTCGCCCGCCACCCTGAAGGGCAGCCCTGGCCACAGGGCTGGGCCTCTAGCACGGCCCCGTCACCACACCCAGCACCTGGCTCAGATTTCAGGCCAGTGCCCGCCAGGAAGAGGTCAGCAGCCGTCGTGGCACACAAAGTGACTCTCCAGCCAGAATTAAATTCTTTAAAAGCCTGGTGAGGCAGCGATTCATCACCTTATGGTCCCAGAGGACATAATAATGGCCGACGACGAAAGCAGCTAATGCCGTGTGAGCATGCCCTCCGCACCGAAGCAGGCCTCCAACAGAACTGCCCCTCCACCTTCCGTCGCCCCTTGGAGGAAACTATCAGCATCCCCAACCCACGGATGAGGGCACAGATGAGGTTCGGAGAGGCACGCGATTGGCTTCAGGTCACACAGCAAGTGGGCGAATGAGGGCTGGATCGAAATGCAAGCCTGCCTGAATGCTCCTTGGCGACGGCCCAGTGTTCCCTGGTCTATCTTTCTCCGCTAAAGATAAAAATGACAACCACAGCCATTAGCCCGCGTGGCAGGCCAGAATTGATCTGCCCACACGCCACTGATGCAGGTGTTAGCGATCGGGCCTGTTTCTCAGGTGAGCAGAATGGGGCTCAGAGAGGTATCTGGACCCACCCAGGATTGTGACCTGTGGTCATCTCCTGACTCCCAGTCCAGTGCTCTTTTCACTACACTAGGAATCAGCTTACTCCCTTCATTCCCTCGACCATCATTTACTGAGCCCATGTTGGAGCCAAGCCCTTTTCTAGCGAACGGACGGCTGCTGACGAAGGGGGCATTTGTCGGTCAGGGTCACTGCCCTCCCATTAACATAATTCATCTTCCCTGGTCTTTCTGCAGAACGAACCCGCCCTCGTTCCCAGGCCCTAAGGGTCGGTGGGGCAGATTCCACCCTCTTCTCTGGAAGTGGGTGATCCATGCTGGCCAGTCAGGACACAGGGACCGGCTGGGGGCTAGGGACACGATGGAGTCAGCCAGTGAAAGGCAAACTCAAAACAACTGCCGAGCCCCCGGGGACGGCCCCAGACCCTGCTGTACCTCCAGCCTCCTGAGGCAGGCCTGGGGACCGCGGGGCCATCCCGCCCCCAGCGGACCTGAAAATGAAACTATCTGAGCCTAGAGGTGAATCAGCAGAGCCTAGAGCGGGCACAGGAGGACACTGACCCCTTCCATTAACTTTTACACCAGGGAGGTGCTGCTATTAAGAGCCTCATGTTTATGGAAGAAAACTGATCCTCGGAGAGGTCAAGTCACTTGCAGGAGGTCACACAGCAGGAAAATAACAAGGCTGGGGGTCGAATCGGGGCCTGTGTGGCATCAACGCCCACGTTCCTGGCCATTTTGCACGAAGGGCCTGTAAATTCTGCAAAGGTCATCTCTGGGCCTCGGTTTCCCTCTCTGCACAGTAGGAGGGTGGGGAGATGTTGGCCGTGACCTCAGTGGTCCCCCATGAGGGCACCTTGGGGAATGGCTGGGCCTTGGAAAGCGAAGGGTGGTCCAAGGGGACAGGACGCCCTGTGGGAGGTGACAGGCAGGGAGTCACAAAAAAGAACAAGTGGCTGCCTGTGTCCTCTGACGTCCGTCTCTCCCACCGGCTGCGGCAGGGCTGGGGTCCGGCGAAGGGTGGGGGAGCTGCCACCCTGCCCTCCACTGCTGGCGGGCAGTGGCGAACGCCTCAGCCCACACCCTTGTGAGCAGACACACAGTGGCCACTTGTGTTTTCCGGCCCCGGCACCTCCGTGGGAACAATCCTCCCCCTTGTGTGGCGTGAGGCCCAGCCTGGAGGAGGTAGGGACAGCCCTGCCTGCCAGGAGCCCTGCCCCACCCAAGGGGCCCAGCCGGCCCCATCAGGGGCCGGGGGCTTCCTGAAAGTCAGCTGCACAGTGGCAGCCAACTGGGGACAACGCCCAGGCCCTCCCCTGCTCTCTCAGCTCCAGGCTGGTCACTGTGTCCCCAGCCTCCTCCTCCAGTGAAAGAGCCGATACCACAGAACTTAGGGACCAGCAAGAACACTAGCCACCGTTCGTGAACCCCTAACCCCCATCCTGCAGATGAGGAAATGGTCCCCAAGGGTGAACGTCGTCATGAGGGCGCAATCTGTGACAGTCCCCTCATCTGCAGAACGGAAGAGCATGCCCTGCCTCAAGCGGAGCAAATGAGAACGAGAAGGGCAGCAGGGCCCGCAGGGGACAGTTCCCGCAGCAGCAGGGGACGGTTCCAGGCAGCGCTTCGGGTCTGGGAGTCAGTGGAGCTGCCGGAGGGCCAGACAAGGCCGGGCAGATGCTGAGGAGAGCTGGGACCAGCTGATCCTGAAGCCCAGATCCGCCTGCAGACTGTTCGCTTCCATGAGCCAATAAACTCCCTTCTGGACTGGTGCCACCGGCCACCAAAAAAACACGTAGCTCCCCATCTCCGGGGGTGTTCCGGCCAAGAGCAAATATCCGTGGAAGTCCTTCTCCACGCAATGCGTGCGCACGGAGGCCCACCTTCGCCTCCAAGCGCGCCGTGACCTTCAGAGTGGCCTTCACCGAGGCCTCTCTCAGAGGGGCTGACTGGTCCTCAGGGGTGGTCACAAACAGAAACCACAGGGCGCCTCTGCCAAAAGAATCTGCCTCCAAAAAGGTGGAGGGGATCATTTTACACTCGTCAAATTAACAGAAGATAATGACAGCCTCCAGGGCTGGTGACAAAACCAGTAATAAAACGGGTACTCATCACTGACAGAAGTGGAAACAGACGCCACCTTTTAAAGACAAAAATCAGCAGTAGGTTTTAAGAGCTGTACAAATACCCTTGAAGGCGATTATCCCTCATTCCTGAGAATTTAAGGCCGGGAAATAATTCCAAAAAAAGAAAACGAAAGAAATGGACCAAGATGATGCTCCCACTGGTCCACAATAATGGCCAAAAAAAAAAAAAAAAAAAAAAAAAGTGGGAATAATGTCCAAGTCCAACTAACTGCATGACGATGATGGAATTAGCTTGGTGGGATCGTAAGCACCGCTTTAAAGTGATAAATAGGAAGATAATAGAGCAATGAGGAAAAAAAAATAATTAAGCCATAATAAATCAAGAAGGCAGGATAATTCAATGACATCTAAGTTAGCACTTTGGGAAAACTGTGCCGTGGCATAGAAACGAGCTGAAAACAGCATACGGAGTTCAAGTGGTTGATCGAAGTTCATTTCACCCAGTGACATCTGGCAATCGTCCACAGGGGTCCCAGCGAGGACAGACCAGGGTTGGTGCCCAGAAAGTGACACTTCATCGTGACCTCGCCTGTCCTCCCAAGAACCCACTTGTGCTGTGCTCTCCGATGGGGCAGCTGCTAGCCGCACTGTGGCTACTTAAATTACCGGGAAGGACATGAAATTAAATTTTTAGTTTCCCGGATGCCTCAGCCACATTTCAGGCACTTAATAACCCAGTGTGGTTCGTGGCTAGCACGTTTAATAGAGCAGATGCAGGACATCCTCTCCCTATGGAAAGTTCTAGCAGGCAGCTCAGACCCAGCAGAGACCGCACTGTCACTCACAGAGGTGGAGGGGGCATCTCGAACCCGCTCCCACGTCCCAGACCCAGCCTCAGAAACAGGTATTTCTTTTTCTAGGAAGAAAGAAAGGCTGGGTGCAGAGAGTGGGTAGAAGAGGCTGGGGTGGGATCCCTGGCCCGGGAGGTCGCCTAGCAACCGGGCCAGGCAGGGGCGTGAGGGACAGCTCGCAGCTGACCTGTCAGATGAGTGGCCGGGGCGTGTGGGTCGGAGCCAAAGAATAGAGCAGTCAAGGCTAAAGGCTTCTATTTTCCCCATCCCCCTGATTCTGGGTGGCTATGCCAGACATGTGTCAAGTGAGGTTCAGGCCACAGGAACCAAGAGGAGCTTGATCTGTGTCCCCTAACATACAGCTGTGGTGTCCCTAGCATGGTGCGACCGTCACCAACTGCGGGAAAGGCTTGGACTCTACTGAGGGAGGAAACGTGGCCCCAGAGAACCAGGATCACAGCAGAACCGGCGACATGCAGGGGGCGGGCCTGACATAAATCCAAGCAGGGTGGTCTGAGGACACTGGGCCTGGCGGCTGATGTGGCCTTGGGTTCGGACGCCACAGCGCCCTGGCTAGCAGGCCCGAGTCAGTCCCGGAGTGGGGCTGTGCATGCACCGTGGCCCGGCCCTCCAGAGGCCAGAGTCCCTGTGGGCCACGGATCAAAAAGGCCTGTGGTCTCCTGAGGCAGGAGGAGGAGCACCCGCCTGTCTCCAGCGCAGGTCCATGAGGTATGCCAAGGGACGGCCACCTCTTACTGAGACAAAAAGAAGGCCCAGGTAGAGGAGGCGACGGGTCCCAGGTCACAGAGCTAGGAAGTGGCCATCGGGACTGACATTCAAGGCTGGCTTGCCGCCCGGTGCCCTTTCCCCTTAGAAGCTGGCCCACAGGGGCCTCCTGCCACCACGTGCTGTGTGCGTGGTCCCCCTTCCCCACCTCTTCCTGTGTAGCCTTCAACCAGAAACACTCCCAGGTCCAACCTCCAGCGGCTCTCTGCTGCTCGGCGATACAGCCCAACATCCCTGGCTGGGCACGCGCGGTCGTGGATTGCCGCCTGGTCTACCTTTCCAGGACCCCACTAGCCCCCCACGTCCATCCCCCGTGACGTCCATCCCCCGCGACGTCCATCCCCCACTACAGCACGAGTTCTCCTGCCTCCTACCTCCACGCCTGTTATGTTCTTTCCTCCACCTACGGTGCCTTCCGCATACCTGTTTATTAACCCTCTGACACAGTCTAACTCAGCCAGAGCCCACCCCATAATACGCTCCCAGAACCCCTTCCCACCCCTTTACTAGCATGCCTCATGAGGACTTCACACCTTATCGTCACAGACTGCCTGGTGCCGGAGCCATTTGTGCTCTGAAAGGCTAAGCCCATGCTTGACTCATTTTCGCCTACCCCACAGCCAGGCACAGAACAGCCAGTGGATACATGGGAACATCAGGGCACAGGTAAATGGAGAGATGGGAGAATGTGGATGGACAAACAGGAGGGTGGGCAGGTGGATGGATGGAAGGATGAAGGAGGAAGATGAAGGATGATGGATAGATGGATGGATGTGTGGGCAGATGGTAGGCAGATGAGTATATGAAGGATGGAGGAAGAAGGATGATGGAGGATGAAGGATGGAGGATGGATGAGCGTATTGGTGTTCATACCACCTTGCAGAGAGAAATGAGGCCATCCACACAAGAAAAAGGAAAGTGACGAGAAGTCCATTTTCTCAACACACTTAGATTCCGGCACCTCTAGCTGTTCCCCAGTTTGGGAAGAGGGGTTCTCTTTACCTGGGAGGAGCCCACGGCTGTGACGGGCCGGACAGACACCATCAACGAGCCCTACCGAGTAGAAAGAAACCACTTCCCAGCCAGTAACTGCCAGGGCCAAGTTTCAACTCAGCAACACACGAGACGGCTTGGTTTCAAACAAGTGACACTTAAGGATGACAAAGATTATGAAGCACGAAAGCAGAGGAGTGCACGGCTTCCAATGACAGGCATTCGGTGCTCCCCCCTCGGGAAGGAGAAGCCTGGAGAGCCATCCTCGCACGGCAGGGGACGCTGAGCCAGCAGAGAATGAACCAAAACCCAAACAGGATTGACCCCGAAGACACCGCGGCATGGCCTGGGCCGAAAACCCGGGCAACCTGTCCAACTTGGCCAGGAACATGGGAGCCTACAGATCTCAGCACTTCAAAAGTGACGGGGAATCCAAGCCTACACACGCTGATAAGGGAGGTGAGAGAGGGGACCCCCCCGGGGCCCCGGCCCACGTTTCCCAGGCTGCCTCTGGCCAGCGAGGACAGGTGCTGAGTCACGGCAGGAGGCGGGCCTGGAGTCAGAGGCAGGGACGGGGCGAGAAGAAGGGAGCCCCTCACCCAGGGCCTCCGCTAGTCCCCACACCACCCAGCGCCTCAGGCTTTCCCTCCTTGACCTTCACGCGCAACCTTGGGGAACCTGCGCTTAGTAGCCCCGCTTCCCAGGAAGTCCCGAACCTCAGGGATTCAGGCTTTGTCCTGTTTTTGTTTTTTTTTAACTATTCTATAAAGTAATGTATAAACTCATTCAAGAGAATCCTCAAAATCTAATGGCACAAGAAAAACACCACTCCAGGGCCTTCTGCATCTCCCTGGTTCCTCCTGCAGGTGTACATGATAGGTCTGGCAATCCGCCCTGACGCTTCCCAGCTGTGTGACCCCAGGAGACGGAGTGAGCTCTCTGTCCCTCACTCGCCTCCTCCGTAAGACGTCAGCAGTTCCACCCCACGGGCTGTCGTAAGCATCCAGTGAGCTAATACATGAAAGACGCTTAAACAGGGCTGGGCCGTAGTGAGCGTCCCACAGATGTTTGCTCCGTATTCGCTCTCTCCACGAACACATTTTTCTATGCTTGACACGAGGGGATTAAACTGTACACACTGACTTGTCATCTTCCCTGTTATCTGGCCACGGGATGTCATGACCGGCCCTTCAGATGACGACACCCTTCCACGGCATCGTCTGCGACAGTGGCGGACTACGTCCCTGACTGACAAGTCCCACCACCAGGCCCTTGACGCTGATCACATCATGGTGCTGAATCCGAAGGCCTGGGACTTGACTGACCTGTGGCCAGACGCTCTCCAAATGGCTGGGCCCCTTGATACCCTCACTGGTCACACGGGCGGGTACCGCCCACCCCGCCCCGTGCCCTCACTAACACTGAATATAACTTAGATGAGAAGCTGAGCTTGGCCGGTTCCGCCACGTCCTGGCTGTGCGTCCTTGGGCACTGGCCTCATAAGATCACAGAGTAAAGACACCTATGTCCCGCTTGTGACAGGTATTATGACAGGTTTCACTGGCCCAAGGTTGCGCAGCAAAGACAATGGCCGAGCTAGGACTTGTGGGATAAAAAGCATCTCCAAGCCGGGAGCCTCTGAGGTGGGACTCTGGTGAGAGGTGTGGGTGCTTCGGGGGTCTTGTGAGGGGCACCTCACTGGCCACGGCAGACGGGCCTGCAGACGGATCAGAGGTGGGCGCTGGCCCCGGTCCCTCACTGACAGAGAGGCACACCAGTCACCCCTCCTCGGCCCCAGTGATGGGTTTTCTGTCGCCTCAAAGTGGGGGTGGGGTGGTGGAGGAGCTCGAGGAAGAGGGCGGCTTGAGAAAGAGCCCAGGCCTCGTCCCCCCCACCGACCCACCCCACCTCCCCGACCTGGCACCGGAGCGCAGAGGGGCAAACCAAAGGCAGGGAGAGTCCCGGGGCTAGCAGAGAGGCCTGCCAGCTCCGATGCGGTCACTGGCGCAGAGTGACAAAGCCAGCTTTGATGGTGGTCACTGCCTCAGAGGGCCGGGAGCGCGGCCTGGGCTGGCAGACAGGGCAGGCTTTCCAGGAAGGAGGGTGGAGGGAAGAAGGGTCCCTCCAGGGTGTGAATGCTGCTCTTCCGGCCACCCAGAGTGGGCTCGGCCACCCAGTTCTGAGTGGCCAAGGGGCAGGCCCGGAGCAGAGACCGCCACCCACCCTCCACCGGCAGTGAACTCGAAGGCTGGGCTGGGGCCTGCATCTTCCCTGGCTCGTGGTTTTCCTCGTAACCGATCCTCACCACTAGCACGGCAAGAAAGCGATGAGCTTCGGGCTGAACCCTGAGGTCCCCACATGCCAGCGTCCACCCAGGAGCAGCCACCTGGGAATCTGCCTCTGTCACGCCTCAGGAAGCCGGACAATCTAGTCACCCCACAGAATCATCGTCATCGCAACGACGACAACAGTCCCATTCACTTCTCCCGCGTCTGTGCTGGGCCCCACGGCAAGGGCTGGCCTCACGCCTCGATCTTCACGAATTCTCCGAGGGACACACTAGTTGGCGCTTCATTTCACGGCCAAGGCTACTGAGGCTCAGAGAGGTGAAGGCGAGGTCCCCAAGGTCACACAGCAAAGAGGCGGTGAAGTGAGGAGAGAGCCGGGCGCTGATTGCGGGGCCGGGACTCACCTGCACCGGGCGGACGCTGGGTGTAGCATTTACTCACTCATCATTCATTCATTCATTCATCCATTCATTCACTCAGCAGAGATGAACTGAGCATGTAACATCACAATACAGGGATGACTCCCTGTCCTCAGGGACTTCACCTCTTCCGGGACAGAAAAGAAGCAAGGACACACACAAGAGACTCCGTTTGTGACAGGAGCGTGAGGACAATAGAGGGTGCTGGCCCCTGGTCAGGGCCGGCCTCGCCAAGGAGGGAACATCTGAGGTGACACCCAGAGGATGAGAAGGAGCCTCAGCTGGGCAGTCACGGGAACTGGGTGGCAGGCGGAAGCCATGGGAAGTGCAAAGGTCCTGAGGCAGAAGCGGCTGGGCATCCTGGGCTCCCGCCCTCCCCGCCCCCCCCCCGCACTGCACAGAGGCTGGTTAGAGTTAACTCTGTTGTCACCAGCGCAGTGCGTAGCCCCCGAGGCCCAGGGTCTGAACTCTGGCGCTCACATAACCTGTTCGCAAGGAAAAAATAAGTAAGCTAAGGGGGAAGGAAGGAAAACACGCAGCAAAGGGGAAAGCAGAGAGAAAGGAGAAGAGAAAGAAACTGAGGAAGCGGAAGGGGAGGGGCGGGGGAGGGGGCGGGAGGCGGCGGCCCCTCTGGGTAAGTTCCTCCCGGCCCTGCTGGCAGCACCCCAAGGTGCCTCACCACTGTGGCACCAGCAGCCCCACACACCAGGGCCCCAGGATCACCCAGCTTCCCCACCCCGACGCCCGCCCCTTCCCCTGCCACTTCCTCTGCCGGCCGGCTGCCCCGTCACCGCTTCCTCTGCACGAGAGGCCGCCATCGGGGGCTCAGCCCCGGCTGAGGCTGGGACAGGCCTGGGGAGAAGGGTCACACCCCTCGGCAGGGACACAGCAAGGCGCAGGGGGACACCCACCTGCAGTGGCCCTGCACACACTCCTCCCAGTGAGCTGCTTTGTCTTCTCTCTCCGTTCTGCAGGTAGGAACACAGGCTCCTGGTTAGAGAGACCTGGGTTCAAGTCCCAGAACAGCTGTGTGACCCTTAGCAGGTCACTGCACTTCTCTGGGCCTCTGCTTCATCAGGTGTGACGTGAGAATGTTTGGCCACCTTTTATGGGGCTAGAAGTGAAATGATGAACAGATAAGGCTGGGGCACACGCCAAATGCCTACTCATTTCTCTCGTTCACCGTGGAACCACAGTGCCTGGCACATAGGAGGTGCTCAATTAATGACTGTCATGGCTCACACTCTGTTGAGCTTTCCCTGTATCCTGGAGCAAGTGGTGTGCCTGGGTTATTCCATCCTCCAACAACCCTATGAGGTAGGTGCCATTCCTACTGCCATGACGCAGCTAAAGAAACAGGCACAGGTAAGTCATTTTCCCGCATCGCACAGCCTGCAAGAGGGAGAGCGGGCTCAACTCTGGGACCCCAAGTTCCTGTGCCATCGCTGATCCCGGCCAACGTGAGCGTCCCCCATCTCACCCTCTCTGCTCTTCCTCCTGCCAAGCCAGCGCTCTAGAATTTTCCCATGCTTCCCGTCCACGTACGACTCTCACGCTCAGGCTGATCGCCTTCCATCAGCCGCTTCCTCTCTCTGGGTCCGCGACTTGGGCCCCGACCACAGCTCTGGCCGTCCGTCCCACCCCAGCCTGCTCCAGCACCAAGACGCGGTCACTTTGCCCCAGCCTTCACCATTGGTGGCTGCCCTGGCCTGGTATCCGCCAATTATCTGGGCAAGCGCGCCCCCTCTGGTGACACCAAGAGAGCTCCTCCCAACTACACAGACCCGACCTGGCCAGGCCTGGGGACTGGCAAGACATCAGGTGAGCGCAAAACTGTCACGTCCCAATCCCTCGGCTTCACATTCAAGGCTCTCTTGACTTGGCCCTCGAATACTATTCTAGATCTGGTCCCGTCTGGCCAGCCCCAAGGCCAAGCCCACCTTCCAAACCCGTTGACCGCTGGGCTTGAGGAGGCAAGTGAAATGTGACGAGTGGGCCGGGGGGAGGGCTCGAGGTGGGGGTGGACAGTCGGGGCCAGACCTGCGCTGCCCAATGCATCAGTCACGTGTCACTTTTGAGCCCCGTAAAACGGCTGGTCCGGGCTGAGATGTGCTGTAAGTGGGAAATACTTCTCAATTTCAACGACTTGGTGTGAAAGAACATTAAATACTTCTTTTTGTTCTATATTGATTACATGCTGAAATGATAATACTCTGGACATACCGCATTCGCTAAGACATACTATTAAAATTCACTTCTCCTGTTTCTTTCCTTGCTTGAATGAGACTACGAGAAAAATTTTGAGGTATACGTGGCTTGTGTTCCATTTCCTTGGGACAGGGCTGGCCCAGAGGCTGTCTCAGTCCCCGCAGATGTGGCCGTACGGGCATGCAGGCAGGGTGGTACCAGCTTATCTGATCTTCCCGGAGAAGGCAGAAATCTGGGGTTTTGTGTGAAATTCCTTGACGTCAAAATGCTGGCAGTCACTTCAGATTTGGTTGAGCCGCATGGGAGGTACATAGGCCACACTAGGCTCAGGGCCACCAGTCAGCCACCTTGGGCGTCACTGTCCAGCCTCGCTCCTGGCCCTGGCTTCCAGCTTTCTGTCACCATCTCACCTGCACTGCCAGGTGACAGTCTTCCCCTCTCACCACTGACCCTGTCCTTGTCCTGACACACTCTCTCGTCCCAGCACACCGTCCTCCTTCCTCCCCCACGTCACACTGAAAACAGCAGGGGAGGCCACTGGCCCATCCTCAGCACCTGTAGCCCAACCGCTGTGCCCTTTGTGTGAGCTGCTCACCTAAGTCTCAGAGCAGCTCTGTGGGGTGAGTAGTAGTCTCAGCCCCACTGTACACATGGGGAAACTGAGGCTCAGAGGCAAGCCACCTGCTCAACGACACGCAGTGCTATGTGGGGCAGCCGGGACTTGAACCCTGGGCTGTCTGGTGCAAGGCCCAAGTCTCCTGTCGTGCACCCGGGGCCCTGACACACAGAGGCGTCACATGCTATTCGCCAAGCTGAACTGAGGCGCGTTCATTTGTATGAGGCTGTGGTGCTCAGCGGGTGGAGATTTGCCCCTGATACGTGGCAATGTCCAGAGACATGTCTGGCTGTCGCCGGCAGGGGTGGAGGGGTGGTGGTGCTGGCCCTGGCGGTGCTTCTAGTGGGTGGAGGTGAGGGTGCTGCTAACATCCGACGATGCGCAAGACGTCCTCCACGGCGAAGAAGTACCTGCCCCAGACAGCAGCGAGGTGGGAGGGCCTGGTGCAGAGGACAAGCTACAAACACTAGTCTTTCTGCCCTGGCTCCAGTTAAGCAGCAGGAACTGGCCGGGACCTGCTCCATCTGATGCCCGGAGTATCGATAAGAATAATAAACGATCTTCCTTTCTTGCCCACTTCCTGGGTGGGAAGCAGGTGCGAACTTGTCCAAATTATCAACTCCATTTACGGACAAGAGCCCGAGGCTCCAGGGCTGGGGGGTGGGGATGGGAGGGTGGGGAGGGAGGTCACTTGCTTGGAGCTTGGAGTGGAAACCCAGGTCCTCCAGAGCCCCAAATTTCTACCCTTAACCCCTGCTCTTCCACCGCCCTCAGCAGCAGCTGGGCCTGGGATGGCAGCCCCTCATCCCGGCCACCTGAGGAGGCCAGGGGGCCCTGGCTGAAAGTGGGGGCTGGGGCTCTGGTTTGTTGTGCAACTCACTTCACCCCGGCCTGCTCTGGAGCCAGCCACAAAACGTCTCAGTGTGGCAAGGGCTAAATCAGCTACTGGACGACCCCAGCGGACCCCCGGGCGGGCCACACACCCAGGAAGCTCAGGTCGCCTTGGTTTCAGGACCCAGCCAGGAACCTACTCACAATAGCATCAGCTTCTGTTTAAAAACACTAGGCTGAGCGGAAACAAGGTTACTGCCTGCGGCCAGATCTCTTTCCGGAAAGGGGGGTGGGGGTAGGGGAGACGACAACGACACACTGAACGGAAACCCAGGCTTTAAAACCATTAGGCAGGAGAAGGGGGCGAAGGGAGAAGGGCCCTGGCCGCGAGGGGTGGAAAGGCCTGACAGCTGCCTCCTACCCCCTCTGAACCGGGCCAGCAGGGCAGGATGTGGCACATGACGGAAGTGGGCTGACAATGACTCTCTGAGCCAGGGGGAACCTGAGGTCCGCCTCGGAGGGCCACCGCTGTCCATCCGGGTACAGTCAGCTTGGCTCCAATGCTTACGCTGAAAACGTCAATCCTGTCCCAGCAGCACTAATGTATTAGGGAACAATGTCATCAAAATGCTAATTTCGCATTTGCTTTCGTATACCGTTTCGCCTTCCAGAAACACGGGGTGAACGCAGAAAACCGCGCACCCCGCTGAACTGAACGGCGAAAGATGCACAGAACGCGCAGGCGCGTGGCTCCCACACCTGCGTGCAGCTGGGCCCCACCCAGCCACATCTGGCGCCCCGCCCCGCTGTCCACCTGGCTTATCCATCCTTCTTCCTCCCCCCGCCCCCACAACCCCCACCGCTCTCCGCGGGTCTTTTTTACAGTACGGTGCCATATTTATTGTCATACTTTTGTATTTCTTATCTGCACGATGTGTGTAATAAAACTGCGCAACTGTTTTTTTAGGTTCTTGTCTTTTTTTTCAGATGGGCTCCTGATGACGTTTCTGAGTGTTATGCCTTTAGCCCCACTCTTCGAACAAGGCCTCTGGTTTTACTGCGTGATTTTCACAGCTCGGGATCTGTAGGATCACATGTTTACATTACAGCAGAGCGACAGTATTATGTAAGTGCCCACCGCACCTGGCACATGATAAGTTCGGAATCAATTTTAACTTAATAGTAGAGGGAGAGAAAGAGAGAAATTACTTAAAGGTCTAATACGGTCAAGATCAAGGGGGCACTGAGCCTTCCCAGACAGTACTTGTGAAGTATTTAGAATAATACAGGAAGAGGCCTTAGAATAAAAGAATAGCATAAAAAAATTAAAAACACACAACAACAAAACACTGTAGGTGTATGATTACAACCCTGCATTAGAAAATCATCTTTTCACCACAAAAATAAAGTCTGGAAGGAAATACATCGAAATGTCAACAGCAATTGATGGGACTTAGATTGTTTTAATCTAAAAAACACTTTTGTGTACCCCCAATTTTGCAAACTCACAAACCTATTAAAAGCTTGAAGACGACATAAGATCAAAACCAATACAATTTTCAAGCAGCAGAAAAATCACCTCAGCCTGCGAAGCCACCCCCTTCGTTGTCCCACTCCTTGTCCGTGTTCGCCACGTGACTGTAGACCTGTTTCACGTGCCAATAGCAAGCACACCCGCTGAAGGCGGCTTTTTGCTACTCAACATGGTATGGAACACTTCCTCCCTTTTCCCCTTTGTTTTCAGAATAAAGATTATTTTTAAGGGCAAGAATTGTGAAACAATGTAGCTCGTGACCTTTACTTGGTATCTGGTGATGAACTAGAAATGCCTACCTTCTGAAATCAATTTGCAATTGCATAAGGATGAGGGAGGAATAAGCTTGACTTTGCTCAGAAATCAATCCTATCCGGTTTTTTTTCCTCCTGAGGCTTGACTGATGGCTTTTCAAGAAGAGGAGGAAGGGGGCTTCCTATCTTGAAACTGCTAATGTTTAGGCTTTGAGCCCTGCAAGACGCTCCTCAGGAAATCTGCCATCAGAGGCCTCTCCTGACCGGCATCCAACAAATTGGGATTTCTAAGGCTTCGAATGCCAAGAAAGTCCTCGGGAAGGCCTTACCCCCCGGCTGCCAGGACCTGCTGGTTCTGGAAAAGTGAGAGGAGACGGTGCTGGCCATCACTTCCCCAGCTCACAGCCAACTGGTTCCCCAGGTGCCGTGTCCAGATGCAAGTTCTGGTACCAGCCATGAAACCGAGATGGAACGTGTGGCCTGTCCTGCCACGGTGGCCGTGCCGGAGAACAATAAAGTGGGAAGGAGTTACGGTCTCTCATTAGTCCTTAGTAAAACGACACCTGCTTCAACTTCAACTATAAGGGGCTGAGTAAGCAGCACTTCTCTGATCCGGGATGGGTCTTCTTAGCTGGCAAATAAGGCAAGTGTTACACTGAAGCCCAGAGCCTTGAGTTCTAGTTCCTTCCTCTCCCTGGGCCCCGGTATCCACACACACACACGAGACTGGGCTGGATCAGAGGGTCACCCATGGAGGCCAGGCAGGTAACATAATAAGTCGTCCAGGTGCATCAGCCAGCACACAGCTGTCTCAGTCTAGCTTCCCCTGGTCTTGATTCTGAGGAAAACATGGGGTTGGGATACAGGAGAGGCAGCCAGCTCACGGCTTTGAGAACTGGACTCATTTTTAGACCTTTTAGACAAAATAACTTGTGAATCAGATGAGTTCCTTTGTAGGAAGCTTCCGAAGCAGGAGGAGAGTTTCACAAGAAGGAGGAAATGACAACTGAAACTTACGAAGGGGCAACCTCCCCAGCACAAAAGCAAAGTCCGGCATTTAGGTTTGAAAGAAAATGAACCAGGACGTGAGGCCAGGATACACTGGAGGGAAAGGGACGAGACACCTTTGGGAGCCAGCCCCTCAGAGGAAAAAGCATCGTTGACAGCCAACGGCATGCACCAAAAGCACCCACTGAAGGTTCTGGAAAAAGTGGAGGACGTAGTGAGTTGCCCAAGCAAGGGACCAGCTGCCCTCCCCGTGGTCAGAGCACATTTGGAAGTGCAGGCTAGGTCCTGGGAGGGTGAGGACACCGGCGGGGGCTTATGGGGAGCTGCGAGGCTGAGGACAGCTTCCTGGTGCCACTAGGGAAGAGGACGCAGCTCTGAGAAAGGGGAAGATGTGCTGGACCCTCCAATGCCCGCCGAACCCTCAGGCAGAGAAGGGCAGCAAAGCAAGGCGGCCTGAGAGCCGTGGGCCTGAGAGCCGCGGGTGTGACGGACACAGAGGCCCCAAATAGTACAGAGGTCCTGGTACCGAGCTCCGCCCCTCCAACCACAGAACCTTTCCTCCAGCGGGGGGGGGGGGGGGGGGGGGGGGGGGTTCCACCCTGGAACAGGAAGTGGCAGCTCAGAGGGAAGGCAGTAAGGTAACAAAACAGACACCCAGGTGGGCCTAGTTGGCCTCCCAATTGCCTCTGGAGCAGTGTTTGCCAAACTTTGATGTGCTTATTAGCAATCCCCTGGAGATCTTGCTAAAATGCACTAGAAATTGGTGGGTCTAGGATGTGGCCTGAGAGTCTGCATTTCTAACAAGCTCCCTGGTGATGCTAAGGCTGCCCGTCCAGGCACCACATGTCAGTGACTAGCCACTAGACCGACCACCTTTCAAGGCAAAGCCTGAGGGGCATTGGGAGAGGGGAGAGGGGACGCAAAGAAGCCCCTTCTGTGGTCCAGCCTCCTAAAAGGGCAATCCTGGGGTCAGAGTGCTCTCCAAGCTATAGGAGCCCCAAGGAGGGTGGTGTGGCCCGGAAGGAGGCGCCCTCCTGGCGGATTCTCTCAGTAACGGTTTCCTGGGGAAAAGGAGATCAGAGAAAGGGTGGAGTCCAGCCCGAAGCGTCTGGGTCCCCACACAACTCTGCCTCTCGAAACTGGTTCACAGGAGCAGGAACCAGACTGCAAACGTGTCTAGAATTAATCAGCTGTGGCCGGGCCACCCCCTCCACAAAAGCTCTCCGCTGGGTATGACCGACTCTAGGGGAAAGGTGGCTGCAGGCTGAGAGGCTCCCCAGCTGTGACTCATCCACAGAATCAAATCCGACCTCCTCGGGGCAGTATCCACGAGGCCCTGCCCTCGCCCTCCGCCCAGCCGCATGCCCACCTTTCCAAGCCTAACTCGTCACTCTAGGGCAACCCCCTCCACCTTTCCTGTCCCTGGCTCATCCTCAGATGTGTCCCCAACTCCACAGGTCCTAACCCTTCGAGACGCAGCCTAGTCTCTCTTCCATCGCCCGGACATTCTCACGCATGTGTGTGGGCGCTCTTAAAAAGTCTGCCCAGGATCACCGTTTTACGGCGGATACCTCGGCGGGCCCTCGCGGATGCTAAGGTCCTATAAGCGCCCCTTTGTCTCCCCCTGCGGCGCCGAGCGCAGTGACAGACGCACAGGAAGTGCTCAGAAACGGAGCTGGGGGTGGGGGAGTGGGCAGCGCGCAGGGATTCAGCCCGGCTAGGCGAGGTTCCCCCCACCCAAAGAGCAAGGGGCACCAGGACAGGAGCCTGAAGCCCCGAGTTCGGAGCCAGGCACCCCCTCTGCGCCTTCCCGAGTCGTGGCCCCGAGTAACCGGAGCCGGGCCACCCACCCCCAGCGCCCTCACCTTGTAAACCTTGCCGAAGGCGCCGTCGCCCAGTTCGCCCACGATCTCCCACACTTCGTTGGGGTCCAGGTCCCGGCGGACGTGCTCATATTCGCGGGACTTTCTCTTCTCGAAGGTAGACAGGCGCAGGATGCGGCGGAAATTGGCGAAAGCCATGGCTGGGGGCGCGCGAGCCGACGGCGCGGTGGCGCCGGCTCGGGACGAGGCTCGGGCGGCCGCGAGGAGGTCCTCCCAGACCCGCCTTCCCCGCAGCCCGGCCCCGGTCAAGTGCGCCCGGGGCTGCGCGCCGCGGGAGCACCCGGAACCGCTCGGGCGGCCACGGACCCCGCCCCGGCTCAGGCCGGTGCCCCGGGAAACCTCGCCAGCGCCCCACGCCCTGTCCGCAAGCCGCGGGACGCGCTCTGGGACTCGGCCCCGCGCCCGCCCACCGGCCGGGCTCCACCTGCCGCTCCCCGGCGGCGCCCGCAGCCCCCCTAATTGGCTGCGGGCGCGGCCCGGCCCCGCCCGTCGCCGCGGGGCACTCTGGAAAGTGTAGTCCCCTGCGCGCCGCGCGCCTGCGAGCCCAGGGCTGGGTTTGGGAGAGCTGCGGGGACCTCTTGACCGACCGTCCCGGACCCGAGAGGCCAGCCGCGCCGCGTGGCTCCCCAACTTCTATGGGAACGAGAGGGGACGCGAACTGGCTTTCCGCGTGCGCCCGCCGATTGTTGTCCGAGGGCCAATGGGGTGAAGCGACATCAAACGCCGGCTCGCCGCGCAACTGCACCGCGTGGCTGCTCTGCGAGCGCCGCTTTCCAGGTGGGGACGCGCGGCAGGCGAGGGCTCCAGCCCGGGGCGACGAATCCCGCCGGCGGATCCGGCGCCGGTTCCTCGGCGCGGTGCTGCCTCCTGCTGCACGAAATGCTGCGCCCTCGCGGCCGCCGGGTCGCCGCAGACCGGGCTTCCCGGCTGTTTTCTGCTTCCCAGGGGCTCCCTCACCGGCCGGGACCAGAGAGCTGGGGGAAGTGCTCCTTTGGGACCTATCACATGCTTCAGGATGGATCTTCAGATGTTTGTATAACTGAATAAAAAGTTTCCGATTCTTAATTTCTCAATTTAAAAAAATGAGCTCATTACAAATAAACTAAAATCTCTGACCACCATCATCCTCGATCCTGTTGACTCGCTTCGCTGCCACTTACCTGCTTGTGTCCTGTATATACAGCAGGTTAATAGGGGGTGTTCTGTTAGACTCTCCACTTTTACGGGGCCACGGGCTTTCTTTGCCCCTGCCCCCCAGCCCCTTTCATCAAAACCCTCTAGGGTTCTGATTCCTTCTTCAGCTCTTCAATGCTGCAATGATCTCATCCCTCAAAAGTCGTTAGTGAGGAATTTTATCCACATAACAAGCCTATCACATTACAAAAATCAGAACCGCTCTGAAACAGCTTATAGAACACAAATTATTTGTTCCTTGATGGTTTTGAGAAACCTTCCCATACAACCATCTGAGCCAGGTGATCTTAGCATTTCATCATTGATTACTTTCTGGTTATTGGTTATGGGTACTGAATGATTCATATTTTTAACTCCTTCTTTAGTCAACTTCCCTAAAAGAATTATTCTACTTCTCTAAATCTGTTCAAGATGATGCACTAGCCCCATGTGGCCATTAAGCACTCAAAATGTAACTTGTCCAAGCTGATACATGCTGTAAGTATCAAATACACACGCGGTTTCAGAGTTAGTATAAAAAGGGGATTTATGATTTCACTTATCTGTGGAATCAAAAACAAAAAAAAACTCAACTCATAGGAACAAAGAGTACATTGGTTGCCAGGGGTGGAAAAATGGGTGAAGGTGGCCAGAGGGTACAAACTTCCACTTAAAGATGAGTAAGTCTTGGGCATCTAATATACAACATGGTGACTCTACTTAGCAATAATGCATTGTGTACTTGAAAGTTGCTAAAAGAATATATCTTTAAAGTTCTCACCACAGGAAACAAAATAGTGAAAACCTGAGGTAACGGATGTGTTAACTAGCCTTATTGTGGTAATCATTTCACAAAATATAAATGTGTCAAATGATCACACTGTACACCTTAAATTTACAGTTATGTCATTTATATCTCAATAAGGCTGAAAAAAGATGGTAAAATGATTTTAAAAATATATTGATTACAAATTGAAATATTTTAGATGCATTGGGTTAAATAAAATGTTTTCAAAACTAATTTCAACTTTTTAAAAATGTAGCCATTAGAAAATTTTAAATTACATGCGACATGTTTGTGGCTCATGTTATGTATTTACTGGATAAAGCTAATTTAATTTTCAAATTATTGGCATAGAAGTTGTATACAATAGTCTTATATGCATTTCAATTTCTTCCATAATGTTTCCTTTCTCATTCTTAATATTTAAAACCTTTTCTCCTTATCACACTTGCCAAAACTTTTGTTTCTATTGGTCTTTTCCTAAAACCAGCTTTCACTCTAGATCTAACTACTAGTTTATAGAAAGTAAGGAGACAGAGGAACATGTTAACCCACTGGAGATAAAATCTGCAAAAACAGACTTTTCCTCTACATGACAATCTGGACTCTTTAACAAACAAATTGCAAGAAAAATAAAAGACAGAAAGGCAGAACCTCAAGATAATTGTGAAAACAGTCTAAATGTAATAATTGGTATGTTTGGAGTCCTGACGAATTCATCTATTGAAAAAATTTTAAGGTATATATAAATGTCTAGTCACTGTTGCCAACTATAATTAAAATTCAGATTTAAAAAATGTTAAGAAACAATTAGGGAAATTTTAATGCTGACTGGATATTTGATAACATTAGGGAATGATTGTTCATTTTTAGGCGTAACAATAGTATGTGATTATGTTTTTTAAGAAAAAGTCACTCTTTGAACTATATATTCAAATATTTACAGATGGAAGGTCAGGTCAGAGATTTGTTTCAAAACAATCTAGTGATGGTGGTGGTGGGTGGGGGGAGTATAGATGGAACAAGATCGGCCCTGAGCTGATCATTTTTGAAGCTGGCTGATGATTACATGTAGGTTTATTCATTTAATTTCCTTTAGGATATTTTTTAAATTTTCCATTATGAAGAACATAAAAGGAAAAAAGGTCCCGATTATACTAACCAAGTTTGCTTTGCTTTTCAGTTCAATGATTTGTGCTTTGGTCTTTAAAATTTTTTTCTTCTTCGGTTTTATTTTACTTATTCTAGGTGGTCCTTATAGTACTTTTTTGTGTATTTTTCTTTTTTTTTTCTTATTTTTTAGTAAGTGCATTTGGGCTATAAATACTCCTCTAAGAACCACTTTGGCCACATAGCATAGGTTCTCATGTGTATATTCTCCTGTTCATTTCCAAACAGGCTGTGATTTCAGTTTAGAATTTGTTATATTTTAGTGACAGAGGAATAATCCAGTTATCAAGAGATTTAGGACAATAAATGTCTATAGCAAGGCTGAAGAACTAGGAGGAAGCTGCTGTAATACAATATTTTTCAATTACAGCTGACATTCAATATTGACTGTTTTCAATTAAGTTTTTGGGGTTTTTTGTTTTTTTGTTTTAATCTAAGAAGACCTTTCCTACCAAAGTTTCTCTTTATCCAACATTCTAATTCCGAGGCAGAATTCTCTATTCCCTTTCGGGTTGCTAGAGTCTTTTTGGCTTAAAGAGCACCCAGATGAAGCTGAAAGAAGGGTCGTTTCTGTGGTACCTCTACCTGGACAAAATATACTGCTTATTATCCGTGAGGAATGTGAAGGCCCTGGTGGAGTATTTTCACCTTCTTGACGTTCACCACAACAACACGTTGAATGGTCAGTACCTTCAGAAATGTTTCCTCTGAGTCATTACCTGGTTTTTTTAATCACCAAGACTTAAGGCTGTTCAGTAAGGAGAGTAACATTTCTGACCTAGGAAGACCAGGTGCTGTAGGCATAAAAAATTAAAAATAAGGGATTGTTAGCTGACAAGTTCCTTGAAATCTGTGAGGTCAAGCAAGGGTTGCCTCACCTAAAAAACAAACAAATATTGCTGGCTCTGGGGTTAAATCCTGGCTCCACCCATTGTTCTTTGGTGATTTGGAGAACACATCATCACCCTCCTTAAGTCTCATTTCCTTATTTGTAAATAAGGATTCTAATAATGAAGTCCATCTCATACTTGGAAAAAAAAATGAGACAATGTATGGAAAATTCTTACCACATCGTAAGGACTTAATGTTTGTTATTATAATTATTCCTAGGGGCTGAGCCCCACTCGGTGTTAACCCTGAAGATTCCCCTCAGCCAAGACTTCTCTTTTTTTCAAATGAGAAGTTTGAATCAGATAGAAGAGCTTCAAGATCTCTTCTAATTCTAATTCTTGGTACTTAGGAGTGACCAAAAAGCATGGATGATCTCAACCTTGCTTTTGAACGCACAAGTTAAGAGAAGACCAATTAAAATACTTGAGTTTTTTTTTTTTTTTTTAGAACTGGGTATAAATAAGGTATCCTATCCACCCATTGTAACCTGAGAGAGATAAATGTCATTTGTGAATAAAGGTTTCTTCCATAAAGATTTTTAAGAGTTCATTCGATCTTTAAAAAATAAGACACCATTTTCTCACGTCATGTCCGTTTTCCTCTTTACATACAGATTTACACAAGGTATGATACCAAATCTTCGTAATAACCCGGCCATAGATAAGGCAACTGTAGGGCTCCTAACTGTAAAGAGAAAATCTGGAACTGAAACCCACAGCTTTCTGACTCCAAAACCCACACTCTTGGTCTCACGGGAATGTTTGCAAAGAAGAGTCTGGTCTCCCTAGTAACAAAAGCACCCCCTGATGATGCAATCAATACCCAAGAGGTAGTCATGCTCATGTCTTCTGGTCACCAAGGGACTGGAGAGTGACCTGAAAAAGCGAGGGCACAGCCTTAAGTTTTTTTGCCGTCCAGGGAGGCTCTATGACTTAAAGCCTCGGAGACTTGAGTAGACCAGAGCCAGCTGGTTAAAAACAGTATTTGTTAGGTAGCTACTAAGTCCACACTAAAACATTTCTCAAGGAGCGACCACATGGACAAACATCGCTGTGTATGTGTGACATGGTGTGTTGTCCCCACATGCTCACACCTGGTAGGGCATAGAGAAGGGACATCGAGAAACCATCAGAAGCCCCCGCATCATGACATTGTGACTACTGGTTCACTGTGCTCTTGGCTAGCTTTACCTGGGACTCCAAACTACGTGGATATCTTATGTACTTAGTGGAGCCACATCTTATGCAGGAGATAGCTTCCGCAACTAGCGGGCAAAGGGACATCGGGTACAAAGTTACACATGAAAATTCCTTAAGTAACTATGGGCAATTAGTATATACGGCTGTATGGATGGATCACATTTGTTTCTTCCATCCTATGAGACAGATGATTAATAAGTGGAATTTCAGGTAAAACCTTCCCTGTTCTTTAAATCACTGTATTTTTTTTTTTGTTAGTATATGATTGACTGCATTAACTAATGCCCTTTTCACCATGGAAAGGGCAAGGCTGTGGAGTCACACAGACCACATGAAGATCCCAGCTCTGCCACTCAAAAGCCTGGTCAGCAGCAGCCACATCTCCTAGGAGCTTGTTAGAAATGCAGACTCGGTCCCAAGCCAGATTTCCTGAATCAGAGCCTGTATTTTTACATGATCCTCAAGTAACCAGTATACCTATTACAGTTCGAGCAGTGCTAAAACAGGCTAGTTACCATTCAAGGCGCATTATCAAACGGTGTGATGCCGCTTTCTCTGCAGGGTTATCAGGGTCCGATGAGATGTGGCATTTAAAGTGCCTAGCACTTAAGGTGCTCAGTAACAACTGTTTCTTTTCCCCATAGCCAAATGCATTCACTTTAATCCAAGCCTGAGGAATACTGAGATGTTTGTAGAAGAGAAACGATTTTTTAATTTCTCGTTTTCACCATTATCTCTACAAGTGAAAGGCCCAGGTGAAACGTCAGCTTCTCCAAGTGTCCTCAGTCCCTAGAGAGTTAAGCTTCTTTCTTCCAGGTATGACAGTGGTCCCCAACCATTTTGGCACCAGGGACCAGTGTTCCTATGAGAACCTAATGCCTGATGATCTGAGGTGGAGCTGAGGCGGTGATGCTAGCGCTGGGGAGCGGCTGCAGATACAGATGAAGCTTCGCTCACTCACTCGCTCTTTACCTCTTGCTGTGTGGCCTGGTTCCTAACGGGTTGTGGATTGGTACCAATCCGCAGGCCAGAGCTTGGGGACTGGATGTCCAAGAAGCACACTGTGGCTTTTATCGGTTACCTATACACACCTGTCCGCGCCACCGACGGTATGTGAGCTACGGTCAGGAACCAAGCCCTTTCCACCCTCATTATCCATGACTCCAGGCAAAGTGCTTCTTCCACACAGCTCAAGGGCAATTAAGGTCTGAGGAATCGTGAAAGGTATAGAGACGAGGCCAGAAACCATCATTACTATTCCCAGGTCACAAGCTCCCAACATCACAACCATTTACGTGGCTCCCAGTCATCTGGCATTCTGGAACTGTCTGAGAATAACCCACCTCCTGTCCCCCACCGTTACAGATGTGCTGTTCTACCACTTCCTTCATCACGTGACTAACTTGAAACGGAGACAGATCATGATTGTATTTAACATGCTGGACTGGAATGCTATGGGCGAGATTGCTTTTGACCAGTTCTACATGTTGGTTTGCATACTGCTGGCACAACAGGTGAGTACCAACCTACCTAGGTCCCCAGTGAGAATTAAGTCAGGGTGTGGGGCAGGGGAGGCCGAGCTTGGCAGCTGCCACCACCCTGCTGGAGGTAGCTCTGAATTAAGAATATACCAGAATTTTCTTCCTTTCACTTGAAACAGGAAGAAAAAAACTCAGGAACAACTACTTTTGGTTCCTAAATGTTCCATCTATAGCCTATGCTCCCCTGCTGCCTGTGCCCACCTTCAGCTCTCGGCCACTGCCTTTCTAAAGAACAGATGCCACCTTGTCACGTCTGCCCATGGCATGCCCTTCCTTGCCTGTTCTAGCTCGTGATACTTAAAGAATCACCAGTAATCCCATTCACCTCACTGCAATGATCCTCTCTGAGAATTTTCTGGAGGGGATGAATGATGGAGATGACAACTCTTTTTTGGGTCCCACCTTACCTTATATATACCTTCAGTGTGTGTTTAGCCATTTGACATTCCTTGTCTTCATTTTATCACCAGTGCTGCAATGTTTCATGAGTAGATTTTTGCTAAACGTAAGGAAACGCGTTCTAGTGACTAGATTTCGGTCTAGCAGAACTAATCACTGCAGGTGGCATAAGTCCCCCTTGAAGGCAGATGCTAAAGCAGGACCTTTTCAACCCTGAGCTTCTATGATTTTGCCTTTTGCTTCTGGCTCTCTCAGGAATGGACTAGGGAATATAGGAGTCTTGATGTAGCAATTTTAGAAGTAGCACCAACAGCACTGTTTCTTGTCTTACATCTTTCTCTCAAAACAGAACCACTTGGAAGAGCAATTTATCTTCCGCCATTCCCGGCCTGTTTTTGAGCTGCTTGACTGGATGGGGAGATGAAAATTGGTCCAGAAAACTTCCACATGTACAACTTCCTCTTCAATATTAAAAAGCAGGAACTCAGAGAGCTCTACAGTGACTTTGACATCACAGGTGACTGTGTAAGTGCAGATCCCTAGAGTGGGGCCTGGCGGCCTCTCTGTCCAAAGGCAGAGGACAATGTCCTGCTACATACAGTAGAGACCAGTGAGGAGATGGGTGGCAAAACCTGCTTGAGTGTGGTTTAGCTGGGATCAGGAAAAACTGGAGATATATAAGCCTGTGGAAGAGACAGGACTGAATAACTAAGTGCAGATACAATGCAGATACAAAGTTACAGAAGCTTAGAGAAGAAAATTTTGCTTAAAAGTTGTTTAGAGAAGGAACTATATTAATTCGGCAGGAGTTGGTGTTGGGGAAGGGCATATACATCTGAATAAGTAGAAAGGAAGAAATTCTATAATGGGAACATATGAGCAAAATCCTGAGAGACAACTGTGGTGCAGATAATGAATTCTACCTAACGAGGAAGCAAGTGGGAGCTAAGGTGGGAAAAGATGGCTCACCCTGTGAGGAACCTTGGATGCCAACCTCAGGCATGTGGACTTGACATTGTAGAAGTAAAAGTGACCCTTGGTTCCTTTAGAGTCTATACAGATGCTGTTCTTGGCTCCTAGACTACAATCAGATAATAATTTTGTCCTAATTACTGAGCCTCTTTTAAGTTTCCAAGTTTTAAAATGAGAAATGATTACAACCCTGCTGTCATCTGAAAGTATCAAGTCTTTCCTGAAATAATTTTTCTTTTCTCCCCCAACAAAAGCGTCTTAATTACAAGGAATTTAAGCTGTTTACTATCTTCACCATGGACAAATACCAGGAGATGAAAAAAGCACAGAAAGAAAAAGAGAAACAAAGAGAAGACTCTGCTTAAAAGAAAATGAAGTTACATGAATGAAGTTAATGTGAGTCAAAAAGAATCTTCTTGGAATAAATAAATCTGAAAGAATATAAGTAATTACAACTGTTAACATGTCCAAATATAAACCTGGAACACCAAAGCGGGTATCTTTACACTGACTGTGATTTACGAAGGGTTCAAATGAGTGCTCCTCAGGCAGCAGGTTAACTTTAAGCATCTTCTGACCTCACAATAATGTCATGTGCAATAACCATTTTCTCTTTGTCCACATGTCCCAATTCCGCTTCTCCTTTTCACATCAACCCTTCGTTAGGTCCCTGTGTATCCACATAATTACCAACACTTGCTGGAGCGACACAGTTGAAAGGTAATGTATTGCCAATATTTGTCACTAGTGGTCTGATACTTTTAGAACCCTTTCAGTTCTCCCAGTCCTTAAACTAAACCTACCTGGCAAGACACTTCAAACCGGCAAATGGCGAAGTGCCTCAAGCCCTAAGGGAGACGGACTTTAAGAACACGGGGTCTGTGGCTGCGTCCTTCTCAGAACCTGGATTACTCTCTGATGAGCTGGTGTTACGCGAATGGGCCAAACCTATCAGGGTAAATAACTACTACGTTCCCTGAGTCTAATTTTTTGTATAATGCCTTGAATAATTTTTAAATGTGTTTACACACAGGACTTGTGAATAATGTTCCCTGACTGTGCTGTCATGCTGATGATGACAAAGACCACTCAGTAAGCACTTCTTACAGGTCAGGCAGGTGCTTTAAATGTGACTCGTAACCCTCTGAATTCGGTGTTACCCTCAATTTACAGATGAGGAAACTGAGGCCTACAGAGAGCAAGAAAGAACCTTACCCAAGAATATGGTCCACTAGTGGTAGGACCAGGATTCGAATTCAAGGTCAATTAGGTGGATGCCTTTGCCTAGAGCAAGTGATCCGAGTAATTCGTTTTCCAGATTCTGTTTAAGTCTTAAGCTATCTTTTCACTGGCTCAGAAATTCATCCGCATCATGCTAATGACCACATCTCCTCCCATCACGAATTTCTGAGGAACGAGTTTAGCAATTAAAGAAATACAGCTCACTTACTATAAACAAAGGATTTCTTAAGTACACATTACGCAACATAACTGACCTTAAGGCATTCAGTGAGTTCAAGAGGATACAGTCATCATCAAGGATCACTACCAATGTGCAACAGGTAAGATTACCGCTTGTCTAAGATTGTCGTTCATAAGTCAAACCTGTAACAGAAATCGTTAATTACAATGAACACTCTGTATTTGTTCTAAGACACGGGATTGTGGTAACATGCTTATGACCATTAGTAATATTTAGCAGCCAAATCACCTCCCTCTTCCCCAAAATGATGCTACCAAAACTGAATGCAGCCAGCAAAACAAAACAAAAGTCATTTGACTTCTCATGTCTGGTTTAGACGTGGAAATTGTGAAATCAAAAAGCTGCAAAGCATCTCACTTGGAACAGTGTTCTCCTCTTCCTCTGATTTGCTGATAAGTTTGCATTATTCTCTAAGAAACCCTCTGGCAAACAAATTTGGACGCTACTCACTTACACAGAGTACTGGGCCGACAGACTAGTACGATCTGGCTGGAAAATGTCAGCTAGAGATTATGTGTCGTTTCAAAGGGTCTTGCCACTAAGCTTATTTTGGGACAGGTTTCTGCCTCTTTTGTGGCAGCCTACATGGCTTTTGCCACCAGACAGCCTTCGGATCTAGGAGGAGAAACTGCAACGTCTTAGGAAGGCTTCTTTCCCATTTTCTAATGGGAACAATCCTGAGATATGCAAAAGGGTCACCACAGCATGTTTTTCTCAGACATGGTCTCTAAGGCAATGAAGATACTATATAATTTATTGTTTCAGAATGAGGGCAGTGAGAGAGGAGGGAGAGCCAAAGATAATAGGTATAGGTTTTAATTTGGGGTAAATTTTAAACTAAAATTTAAATGTTTAAATTACTCATTTCAAATTAATTTAAAATAAGTTAATAGAAATTTAAGAACTGGAGTTTAAGACATGAGCACGGAGTAGTTTTCCCCTCCTTCCTGGATATCAACAGGGTGACTATAAAGGTTCCTGATCCAACTGTCAGGTTTCTGTTAAGAGCATTTTTATAATCTGTGTGGTCCCAGAACGGAATCAGGAAACTGAGCCTTTACCTCTGCTGAGCCCCAACTGAAGCTCGGTGTGAAAACTAAACTTCAATCACCTGTAAAGTGACACGCTTTTGGGACTGGGAGCACAACAAAGCAATCTGTCAATGTTCACTTTAGGACTTTTTTTCTCAGTTCTATTATGCGACTTAAAATGTGTTTGCAGGTCTACTTAAGTTTAATTATGTCCACATTGAGTCAAACCACTGATTTCAAGGGTACAGCTTAACAGACCAAGTACATTTGGGTATGTTTTGCATAGCAGTAACACTAGATTATTACTGTCACAGTCACACTAGACTTCTTTGGTCAACAAAGCATGTGCTTGTTCAGGGGCCTAAGCAGATGGAGAGGAGCTGCACTTGCAGGGGCAGGTGACAGGGAGGTGACGGGAAGGCTTGACTGAAGAAATGACTACAGTTCCAGCCCAAGGCCAGGGTACTGGATCCTCCACGATCTCTATCCAGCTGCAAAGAGGAAAGAAGTTTAGGGGAAGCTAACTTAAGCAAAGTGAAATCCCTTTTTTTTCTGCCAGTTCTTAGTTCTCATCACAGGCCTTGTGCCAAAAACAAAGACTGGGAAAAGGCCAAACCGAATTTGCTGAGATGGGGGTTAACCTATGTGAGCAGCCCCTGCCGGGCCAGAGAACAGAAACCGCAGGAGACTGGCCACAAAGGCGTTCTCAGCCACACTCCTCATCTCTCCTTTACATAAGTAAAAATACCAAATCATAGCATTTGAGAGTTGGACACAATGTGTATTTGCTCATTTTTCCAGTTAATAAGAAAAGACCATTAAAAAAGTATAGTCTTACAGTGTTATAGGGTGATTTTTTTTTCACTTCAGTGGGAAACAGAAAGATGAAACTGATTCAATAAGTAGTATCAGGAAAAGTGAGGTGGGTAGCTGGAAGAAAGTAAATCTAGGCTGCTACTCCGTTCCCTGCACCAAAATAAACTCCATGTAATGGAACTATTTAAAAAAATACATGAGGAAAAATTTTTTAGACTTTCAGAGTGGGTAAGGCCTACAAGACTGAGAGATCTCACCATACAAAACTTAAAAGTTCACACGTGATAACTTATACAAAACCAAAAACAAATGATGACACGTGATGGAAAGTGACTAATTTCCTTAATAGCGAAAGAATAATTACAAATCAAGAGGATGAAGACCAAAATGTACTAGGAAGTGGGCAAACATAAACAGAATTCACAGGAAAAAAAATACCAATGGCCTTAAAACATACAGTAAGACTAAACTTCACTCAAAGGAAAAACACTCAGTGAAAACCACAGGACACAGATTTTCACTTAGATTGTTCAAGATCAAAAGGTTGGTCAGGGTGAAGGGGAATCAGGCAGTCACACTGCCGTGGCATTAAACTGGTAAAATCTGTCTGGAAGGCCATTCGGCAGCTACTCTCTCGGCGTAGCTAGTTGATCCAGCAGTCAGTCCTCCCTCTTCAGGAGCGCGTACTGCAGACGCACAGAGGCGCCAAGATGCAGCTACGGAGGAGGACGTTCCGTGGCTGCACCGTTTATAGCAGGTAAGACTGGCAACAGCTAAAGCGACCAGCGTTAAGTCTGCTCCAGGACAAGGGAGTATTACTGCAGCATTTAGAGGAATGAAGCAGAGCTAACTCTGCTTCTGTGGAACAATCTAAGAGTCACCATTTTAGAGAAAATGAAAAGTGTAGAGTATACGAATTTATGGAAAACACAGTAGGGTGGGTGAATATACATACTCACATACACTAGCTCAGTGGTTCTCGTGTGGGATTCCCCAGGCCAGCAAGAGCAGCATCTGGAAACTTTTAGAAATGCAAAATTATTGGGCTCCACTCAGACCTACTAACTTGGAACTTCTGGGGGAAAGATCCAGCAATCTGTGTTTTAATAATCCTCTAAGTAATCCTGATGCATGCTCAATTTTGAGAACTATTATGCTATCTTTAAAGATACCCAGAAAATTGATAACAGCTATTACTCTGGAGAAAAGAAATAGGAGCTAAGGAATAGAATGAGAGAGACACTTTTCGCTTGGTTTGTTGGCCTTTTTTCTCCATGCATATGTATCACCTATTTTAAGTAAAAATTTAATAATCAAAAGCTGCCACTTTGATCCAAAATGAATAGGAAATGAGCTAAGTGTTTCTGAAGAACTGAATTAGGTTTTGGTTTACAGCATGATTCTTAAAAGAAATAACTTATTTTAGACCAAGATTTCAATGCAGAAGATAAAGCATATCTATAAACGACCATGTACGGTTTGGCATAGCAGAGCCTAAGTCTGGTGATAATGAATTTGTTTTTTATTGAACTGAGGTTTTATAAAGGAGGAAACCCTTTTTAGAGGTTTTATTCATATGAGGCAGATTACCCTAATTGTAGAGAGTAATAACAATTAAAAACCCAAAATAAAGGCAAAGACAAAGAGAAAAATTGAACATTTTTTTTTTAAAAAAAGCACAAAAACCCTACATACTAAAATTGTACATATCAAGTATTGGTCCAATCTTATACCAATCTATTTACAATTAAACAGCACCATGGTTTTCTTACCTAGGTTAGTTAAACATGCCCAGAAAAATGTTATTCAAAGTATATGTTCCTTAAAATAAACTCTTGAGAGCTCAAATCCTTGACAAACAAAAAGACCTTTTATCAACCGTAAATTATATAGCCAAATTTACTTAAGAAAAATAGATTTGAACTTTTTCCCAGTTAACAAACTTTGAGAGATGTTGCTATTCGATGTGACACACAAATTAACAAAAGCTTTTTGATGAAAGGGTATTACATTGAAATACCCTCAGACACCTCCACCTCCATATATAAAAATACTCCTTTGGAATTAATGCTACTTTATCCTCTTGAATTTAGATTAATCATCATCAAACCTAAATTAAATGTAGCCACAATCTTTAAAATAATTGCGCGAACAGGCGACGTAGTTAAAGCCCCAAAAAATGGTGTATTACAATTATAAATATTGAATCTAACAGGCTATAGGAAGTTTAATACCGTTTTAAACATTACATTTAAACTAATTAGCAACTTCATTTTCCCACTTAAATGATGGTGCTTCACATCCAAATAGGTATGGAGGTTTGATAATTTCCCAACTGCAAACAGTGGTTAAGCGCCTCCTCTACTTTTCCACCTCATGGACAATCAGGGGTACAGGGATCATGTGGCAGCCCCCCTCTTATGGAACCGAACCAACCTTGAAAAGGCTCCAAATTAAATATCCTCAGTAGCTTTATTCCAGTCACAGTACAAAAGAATTAGGTTATCTTACCAGATTTTTCAGTCCTCTATAATTGAATTTTCAGATGGTTCTTAATTTGCCTCTTTGCTAGGAAAGATGAGAGAGGAAAATGATCATCCACCATACCTACGGTAACAGTGAACTGGAAAGCACTGAAATATCAAGCAACATTCCACCATTTGGTCTCACTGCTGATACCTAAGCGATGTCAGTACATCTTTCACATTAGTAAATTATGAGTTGAAATTTTCTCTAAAAGACTGAAAATAGGCACAATTCTCCCAGGCACAGAATGAGTTTTCCTTACACACTTGCTGCAGATTAGGGAGAAGAGAGAAGTGCTTTACTATGCAACAGTGGGAGTGGTACGTGATTCCTTCATTTCCTGGCCCAGTGTTCGTTCATCTGGGGGCACAGTTAGCCGAAATGTCCCCACCAGAGTAGGGAGAGCTAAGGTTTTTGTAGTACTGACCTTCTAAGCCTGGATGTGAAAAGAGCTTTGTCATTCAGACATTTCCAAATACCTACGCAGTAAGAGGACAAGAGACGTCTCGACTGAGTACCAGGTGGAATCAGAGATCTGACTGCATTGACTACATTATTGCCTAGTGTTCCAGAAGGGTGCCTGCCACCAATGTGTGTGTGGCAAGGCACAGAAACTTGGTGTGAACGTAAATAAAGAGCTCGACATGTGGGGATGGGAAAGCAACGCTGAGACAGAATCTGCCGGTCTCTGAGCCGTTATGCCTAAATACTAACTGAGCAAAGAATTAAGACCAGAAGAGAAGTGAACTTCAAATACTGCTCCTTCCAGTTTCCACTTTTAAAAGCTCAAGTTTTATAACTGTTACTGATGATTTCTGGAAATTAAATTGATTTTTATAAAAATTTTGTATTCACAAGGTGCTTGGTGCTGTTCTTCATGAATGCAATGTTCTATTTACAGTCCAAATCGTTTAAATACAGCCATTACGTAGTTGCTGGGTGTTTTAAAATAAATGGTTATCTATTTCTTAACTGCCCCTCAAATCAGAAATTATAATTACATGAGTCTCAAAGGCTAGCTCTTTGTGTTTTATTAATTATTTTGTTGGTCTCCATCACAGATGGAATTTTTCACTGGTAATTCCTCAGAATGAAACCCATTCATACGGAATTCAGAGCAGTAAAAATAAATTTCACGCCACAGAGTAGGCAACGACAGTAAAAAGGAGCGGGAGGGGCCTGGAAGCCGGCCAGCGGGACCAGCTCAGTTCTCAACTGGTGTCGGGTTTTGCAGAGGTTGGCTCATTATGACCTGTACGACATAGTCCTTTGGGATCTTCAGCTCCTCCAACTTCATCTTGTCAGTGAGAGGTCTGCCGGAAAAGAACCACCGCTGACCACTCGGCTCCACCCCTTCTGCTGCGTGGAGCCGCCTCTTCATGTGGTACACTGTGTCTGTGCTGCGGAAGTTTGAGGTCTCTGCCAGTGGAGAGGCGCAAACGCAGCTGACATTCATACCCAGAATTGGGAGGTGGCTCAGGAATATCCAGAGTCTCTATGTCGCTCTTTTCTTCTATCATGTTGATTGGTGGTGCCAAGCAGTAGACGGGGAGCTGATATCTGTTTCCCAGTTCGTCGTAGCACTCTGTCAGTGCACCTGCAGGAAGAAGATACGAGTTATGAGTTTTATCTGAATGAACGCACTGTTGTTTATCCCTTGCAAAATGTTCAAACATCTCTTGCTAACTTGCCACTGTAGAGAAAAAGATTAAAATAAGGCCAATCACTGCCAACTGACCATCAATGATGATCATTAAGGCCCATGACCAATTATTTGAGTGTTTATCTAATTTCACATTAACCAGGACTCTAGCTCCTCACTCTCACCTCTTCTAGCCATTTCATACCTAATTCACATTCATTAAAAGAAAGCACACAAAATTCAAATTTATGAACACCACTAATGCTTAGACCGAATTAAAGGGGAGATTCAAACTGCATTGGGATCTTTTTAAGAATCAGCTTCCTTAAAAAAAAAAAGCAAAAAACTATCTCTAAGGCCAATTTCCCACAACGGAGTGTCTGTCCTAGAGCAGTTTTCTTAGTGCCCGGACCTTCTACGCCAGAAGTCCTTGGCCAGAGCCTTAGTCCGAGAAGAACACAACCTAGAGATGCCTCTGGATCATGGTTTGTAAGAACTTCATTTGCACAATTACCCAGAAATGAGTGAGGTGTTTCATTCAACCCCCATTAGTCATTCTGTTACAGAAAAGCTATGGGTTAAAGAAGAGGAAAAAGTCACCAGGAATGCCCATGCACAGAGAAAAGGTCTCAGAATGAAAAAAAACCCTGCCAACACCTTGATCTTGGACTTCCAGCCCCTATAACTGTGAGAAATAAATGTCTGTTGTTTAAAAGTGGGGGGAGAGACAAAAGGGCTGTGCACAGGGCTCAGAGGAAGGAGAAACGCATTTATGGTTTAAAAGAAAGTATTAATAACTATGTTTTTAATAAAGCATTAACTGCATTATAATCACCAGGACTTCCCCTGGGAAGCTTGAAAGCATACTTAATGAACGCTTTTTGTAAGATTATTCATAATGTGTCCTTTGCTCAAGCTAGAACATTAAGGTCAGCTGATTTTCAGTTTGGATAAAACACAAAAACATCTACCATATTCAAAAACACTTATACACGGGCTAATAAATATGGGGAGTGGGACACTGAGAAATGCTCATCAATGAACAAATAAGTTAACCAACTGATCTCTGTGGTCACCATCGACAGGCTAAAACACAAAGCATCGGAAATGAGACTGGAACCGTGGGTCTGATCAGGTCCACCTTCTAGTTACATAATAGGGGCCGTGCTGAGAGCTAAGTCACGAAGCATAACACACATGAAGCTCCCCACCCGTTTCAAGATACTGCTCAGCCTGTGCCGTTCACTAATTAATCTGAACGCTGCCATGGCACTGTAGAAATGGATATAGCTGTGACAAGCAGCAGTTCGCCACACTAGTAACCATCACACTGCAGTACCAACATTATTTATAAAAAGAGGCGGAGTTGGTTGTGTAAACTTCACTGTTTATATACTGTATTAGCCTAATCCTGAGGCACAGAAAGCTACCAGTGCCTTTCAGATGGGCTGGCCATCTGGAGAACAGGAAGAGAAAGTGGAGAGTTCACTAAAGACGTCTTCGGATACATATCCTAAAGACACCGGGGGCCATGGCAGCCTGACAGGTTTGAGAGCATATTTACATAATTGTGCTGCTAGAAAACCATTCTCTTAGATAGAGAGGCCTCATTCCAAATCATTACTTTTGGAATCAGGAAACCAAGATGAAATTCCCAATCTTGTTATTAACTAGCTGCGCAGCCTTAAGCAAGATTCTTTAATCTGAAATACCCTTCTCAATCAGCAAGATGAGGCAGAGTCAAATTGACCTCTAAAGTGGTGTCCAGGTCACACACATGCTTCTTCATTTTCATGTACCGCGACAGATAACAGCAAGATTGCAAATCAAAGCAGTCCAAGTGCAGGCAGAAAGGTGTCTTTACACGTGTAGGCTCCCTAGAAACCAGGGTGAGGTGTCACGGCTGCCTGTGCACTGTGCTCACACAGCAGTGCACGCCAATCCCAACACGCACGTACAACCTAACAGGCACTGGGCTCTTCCTAGATCTGAATGCTCACTCCTCCAGCACAAGGAAAAGCCGACTCTCTTTCCTTCTGCCCTTCAGCCCAGCAAGGCAGGGCTTCAGTTTTCACATCTCGAATGGGTGAGAATAAAAACTCCAAGGAACAGGTACAGCCAGACAGCTTATCTTCTTATCCAGCTCAGGTAGAGCTCCTATCTGTAACACTGGACATCAGCCGTATTTCCAGCATCTGTATTACTCAGAAGCTCTATTTCATTTAACACAAACTTTTCTGGTTTAAGTACTCTTATCCTTACTTCTGCCTGTCAAATTATAATCTGAGTTATAAATATGCTCCAGTTTAAAGTAAAAATTAAACAGGGAAAAAATCCAGATCATGAAGTATGATTTAATTACATTTTTGGGCTATAGTTTTAAATATCTGGGAACATAAGGTATCAATAAAAATGAGCTCCGCTTACAACATAGCCCATAGCTGAATATACTCCAGAATTACGTATTCAGAGCAGAATGGCTCCTTTGTAGGCCCAGACTCTTTTTAATAGAAAAAACTGCTCCACTAATAGTGACCTCCATCACGCCACCTCTTTAGGACTTCACAAAGATCGCCAGAATACAATCCTCACATTCCATAGAATCGCTGCATGAACATTTATTAAACACCTAGAACCATACAGGGCATATCACTGGCACTGAGGGGAGGTTACGAGAGAGCCAAGGTTGTCTTTGACCCCCAGGAAATAAATGAAAATCAAGGTGAGCAAATATGACAGACCTACTGAAGATTTAAGTACAAATTGATAAGCTAAAAATCAAATGTAGAAGCTGAGGTATCACACAAGTGACTAGAGCTGGTATAGTCAAGAAGTTCTGTAGAAATCGTGTGTTCTGGGCATGACACAGAACATAAATGAAGGACATCCCATGAAATATGAATGATTAAGGAAATGAGAATGAGTACAACATAAGTAGAGAACAGCAAGTGGCTTTGTTGAGGTGGAACATAGATTCAATGATGTAAAATCGCTAACTAGACAGCATTAGTGAAAACCTGACGGAAGAGTTCATGGGTTTAGGCTTAATACAAGAACTGACTAGAGGCAGCTAATGCAGGTACACGAGTCATACGTCCAGTAAATACTGAAGCCCATTACGTGCCAAGCAATGTTCCAAGGAATAAGGTTATGTTAATGAACAAGACAAAGCCTGGAGATTATTTTTCATCTGTGTGAAGGGAGAATGACTGACTACAGCGATGGAAAGAGATGGACCTGAGGGGATCAATGTCACTGGCAGGACCTAATGAAAGGTCACATATGATGGAAAACAAAAAGGAAAGAATCACCTAAATAACAATGAGTGGCAGAGAATTTAAGTTACTAGTCTTTGCTTACTTTTAACTGTGTCAGGTTGTGAGATAACTTCAGTTGAATTACCTGCAGGTAACTGAAGAAGCATAGTTTCTAGGAAAAGGGTAAAAGTAGTTTGTGAGTAATAACTTCAAATGAAGAAGTTTAAACATAAAAGCAAACACGTACGAGTGCTTACTACTGTATCTGTATGAGATGATGGTTAAATACGCTTATTGTGATAACCATTTCACAATGTATGAAAGTCAAACCATCACGCTGTACACCTTAAACTTATAGTGATGCAAGTCAACTATATCTTAATAAAACTGAAAAAGAAGAGTGAGTACTAGTTGTGGCTGTCTAAGCACTTTACATACATTAACATTTAATCCTCGCGATAGCCCTGTAAGTTGTCTTTATATTCCTTTTATAAATGGGAAAATGGAGCAGAATGAAGTAACTTGTCCAGGGTCACAGACAGTAAGTGACAGAGTGAAACAGTCTGAATCCTGAAGAAGTAAATGTATACAGAGGGATAAGACTATAGACCTTGGCTCCCGGGTGAGTGATATGGTTAATGAAAAGGAGGAAACGCGATTGGAAAATAAAAGAAGGCAGAGGACAAAAGCAAGAGGAATGAACCACCAAATGTGAATGATAAGGAACAACCAACGGTCAGAATGCAGCCCAACAGCATATTTGCCAGTGATGTCAGCAACAGGTCAAAGGGGACCTGGAAGATGAGGCAAAAGAAAATGGTGACTAAGAGACGCTTCAGTGCTGTGAGGCCACCACACGCAATGACGAAACGGACATGCTACTGTTGTTTCGTCTATGATATTTATGAAAAAAGTGCAAAAAAACAGGGCAAGTTTAAAGATGGAGAGGTTTGCTTTAATAAAACCTTGATTTTAAACACAAAGGGAAAGAACCACTCTAAAAGGTGGTAACATGGGGATTTTTCCACCTTTCCAAATTTGCTTTCCTCTGAGTTTTCATTTGCAATTTATAAAAGGTGTCGGTCATCCCCACTGGCCGCTGAGGGAGCATCAGAGTTCATTCAGCGAGTCTTCACCCTTCTAAAGGCGTCCTAGCCAGGCCTGCTCACTGCTCACCAAACATCCTCTGTGGAAGGACATACTCTTGCTTTTTTTTTCCTACTTCTCATAGACCCATTGTAGACCTTGAGACCCGACAGAGACAGATGGCCACCAGGACAAATGACTGCCAGGGCACCGCCTCCCGGGGCAGGAAGCCCTGAAAGCTCCCCGAGGTAGGGAGAAAGCTGCCAAGACTCCACCTTCTGTTCTGGTTTCCTACACAACTTCCTGAAGTTGCTTATACTTATCTTCTGTCTATATGACTGGCTGGCTCAGAGGTTCTATTTTCCTTGGTCAACTGTTTTGTATGTTTTTTTATATAGGCTTCAAAATACTTTATGAGAGTATAAAGATAAAACTAAATTACATGCCAAATAATAAAATACCTTTACTAAATCGCAGAAAGTCTAACACTTTACTCTTTCTCAAGCATTCTTTCAAGTTAAAAAGAAAAATCTTTTTGTGGATTCAAAGGCCTCGCCCCTTTATCCCTCTGTTCAGTCCTATGAAAGTACAGCTCAGTCTTTTAAAATTTTACCACATGAGATTTGCACAGCTCCATGAACAAATTTGGAGAAGTTAAAACCCAATTTTTGCTTAGGGAAGCTTCTGGGGATATGAAAACATCCCCACTTCATTGTAGTGCTGGTTTCACGACTATCCATGTCAAAGTTGATCCAACTGTACACTTCAAATACGTGCTGTTTTGCATACTTCAGTATACCTCAATATAGCTGAAATTTTAGTATGTAAAATACATTGGCAATCTCATGTTGAAAACTGCCTTCCCAAAATTAAGCGAGTAGTGTCCTAGAACCATAAGGCTTTTGTCACATTGGGGGTTTCTTCCAAAGCCTATGGAAATGTCACCTTTACTCCTTTCTTTTCTAGCTGACCCAGAAGGCATGAACTCTTTCTCCTAGGGCAAAAGAAGGCCTAGCACGGTGAGCTGACACAAGAACACTGAAATAAAAGGAAGACTGTAAGGGGCGGGAGAGGTTAGACCTGCCATTCCGCAACCCGTGATGAAGAGCAGAGGCCGGAGGAACAGGGACTGTCAGAAGGAGCAGTGGCTCTGGAGTCGCTCACGCCCACACTATAATTTAGATCCTAATTTTGGACAAATTCAGTCCGTTTCCTCAAGGATTACGGTACCTACCTCAAAAAGTTTTTCTAAGGATGACATAAGAATACACATGCAAAATTGCCTAATATATAATAAATACAGCAAAATCCTCAATGATGTTGCTTGCCTTGTCTCACGAGTTTTAAACCTCAGAAGCAGGCTCCTGGGGGAGAGCTCACCACTAGCAATATCACAAAGGATCAAAGCTGCGTAAAGTTTGAGCCCGCTGCATCCTGCTTCATGGGATTCTCTACGAACCTGAATCACAATAATGTCCCAAGGACCATCAGAAGTCCCCTTCATCCTGCCCTCATGGGCGGTCTTTCAGGACGAACAAATTACAGACTCTCATGCAAACGCTTGGCTGGTGACGACATGAAGCTTCTATGTGGTAGTCAAGCTTTAGGAGAAGAAAGTTTAGCTCTCTAGTTCCACCAAATTGGCTGCTAAGACTACCATTCAAAAGCACAAAACTGGCCGTCTCCTCCGGCAGGCAGAGGCGCGAAGAGGCTTAGCTTGTGTGTATTGCTACAATCATATGATGGTTAGACCATGATTAAGAGCTTAGGAAACATTTTGCCACATTTCTAAGGGGACACTGATCTTTAATTCCAGCTCTTTAAAAGGGACAGAGGAACAGACCAGAAGCACTTGGACACGGTGGTTTATTTAAAGCTGACCTGGCTTTATAGAAGGGGGTAAAACATACCTCCTGGGACCAAGTCAGACACCCTGCTCTCCTTCCAGCCCCGGGGCCCAGAGGCAGCGGAAGGAGGTCTTCTGCAGAGACCAGCCTGTGACTCAGGGATGGCCTCCACCTCAGCTATTTCAGGACCTTTGTTCCTCTACTTGAAGAAAAACCGTGACAGCAGCAGAGGAGTGGATAACTTCACATTTCATAATTTCCAATCACTTTTGTTTCTTTGAGGAGAGGGACAGGATATAATAACTAATTTATGATTACTCAGTCATCAGATCCTTTGCTAAGGCTCAGTTTCATGTTTAAACACAACAGGCTGGTGACAATCCTGGCTACCACGTACATGAAATACACCTTCCTCTTTCGTTCCTAAGCTTTACGTTCATGAGTTAATTTACCAATTAAGTTTATCGAATGATAGATTTTTATAGGAACCTTTAAAGAAACCAGAATTCATGACCTGCTTCTTCATAAACCCTCTAACACACCTGAGGGAAACAGAAACAAGGCCTATACAAACGCATTTCCTGCCTATACCTGTCTCAGAGAATCCTTGTTTCTCTTTAGTATTAACAAAAGATTTATCATTTTAAAGTACAGTTGAGACTTGAACAATGTGGAGTTAGGGGCACCAATCCCCTCACCCCCCCATCGCCATGCAGTCAAAAATCCATGTATAATGTGACACCTCAAAAGTTTTACTAATAGCTTACTGTTGATATAAATAGTCTATTAACACATATTTTGCATGTTATATGTATTATATACTAGTTTCTTAAAATAAACTAAAGAAAATGTTACGAAAATCACAAAGGAAAATACATTTAAAGTATTTATTGAAAAAAATCCATACATAAATGGACCTGTGCAGTTTGAACCTATGTTGTTCAAGGGTCAACAATATCTGTACAGCAGCGGTCCCCAACCTTTGTGGCACCAGGGACTGGTGCTCCTGTGAAAATCTAACTAATGCCTGATGATGTGAGGTGGAGCTGAGGCGGTGATGCTGGCGCTGGGGAGTGGCTGCAAATGCAGATGAAGCTTCGCTCCCTCACCTGCCACTCACCTCCTGCTGTGTGGCCTGGTTCCTACCAGGCCACCAACTGGTACCAGCCCGGGGGCTGAGAACCCCTGCTGTATAGTGTGGAAGGGCCCTGAAATGAACATTAGACATAAAATTACCCTTGAAGATTGCTTGTGCAGTCACTTGACAGAAAACGAAGATGAAATGTTTAAGCGGCTTTAGTTAGATTCGGGACTTGAGTTCAAAAATCCCAGTTCCATGACTTACACCTGAGAAAAATGACATACCCTCTCTGTGCTTCAGTTTTCTCGTCTGTTTAAAAGGGAGACTGTTGGAGCTCATTATCACAGACATGAGGATTAAATAATAATTATTCAAACATGAATTAATAGTATCTTATTATTTTTGATTCTCAGTCCAACTAAGTGTTCTTTCATCATGTTGCTCCCTCATACATAAAAATGCTCTATTTATGCTATTTATAAGTATCTTCATTTTTAAAATCTTAAATTTTATTAACATAGTTTAATTTAGTCATATTTGATATTTTGAGATAAGACCAGGAAGAAAGTGGGGGGGAGGGGGAATTCTGGGCAACTCCTATTCCACCTACATTTTGAAGGTGATTAAAAAAAATGCAGAGTTTTTAAGCATTACCTTTTTCTACCTCCCATATTCCTCAGCATGAAAAGGGACAAAAGAAACAGGCCTTGAAAAGCCCAAATGACGAAACACCAGTATTTACCCACAAGAAGTTATCAGAATAATGTTGGAGTTAAGTCTTCAAGTATGAGAAAGTAAGTAACAGTGAGCAGCCACTCCTCCTATACAAGGAAAGAGAAGAGGGGGTGGCTTTTACATTTGAATTGCAGGGAGACGGAAAACACATTAATTGTAGATGCTAAAGGAATAAGAACAACACTTCTTAAAAATTAGAAGGTAGGTAAAGGGAGTAGACAGTTTTTAAAATCTTTTTCACCTTCTATGTAGTAATTCTAAAAAGGATTAAATTTGCATCTTTAAAAGATAAAACAGATACTGTGTTTAAACAAGCTTTAACTGAAAATTACTGAAATAGTTACCATGAACCGAACTCTGTGAAACTGAAAATAACCACCACTTTTTTTTACCCTGTTCATGCTAACTTGGGCAAGCCTTCATCTATAACCTGGTGTCACTGGGAAAACATATTTAGGAATTTTTTTTTTTAAAGATTTTTAGGTAATGGCAAAATAACAATCATTAAAAAAGGAAATAAGTTCTTAAAGAAATTTAAGACCATGAGTAAAAAAATGCTGTGTAAATCATGAAAAATAAAGCTCTTCTAGGACAGGGAGGCTGTGCAAAAGCAGTACCAGATATCAAATAAAATCATTCAGGAAGCTTTTTCCAAAGTGAAAATATATGCACACATATTAAATTACTAGGTAGTTATGACACCAACTTCCCTCTTAATCCCTACTGCCATTTGAGAATAATGCACTAAAGAATTATTACTGATATTCATAAAGAAAGATAATTTAAAAGTACAGAATTATTTTGTGCTTGGACAAGGCAGGACTATGAGTATGACCTCATGACTGGAACTGAGACAAAAACATAATTATCAATGGAACCACTATTTAAAAAAAGAAAAGGACGAGAAACATGGGGAAAGGGGTGTTTGTGTTGTTCCCTTTATCATCACATAGGCAAAAAGGCCATTGTCAAATACATAATTTTTGTGTATATAACACTGATACTAAATACAATTTAAACCAAAAAGGACATAATTCTTACTTATTTTGAGCATATGATCTAAAATAACAGACAACACAGATAACACAAGACATACACAAACACAAAGACATTTTCAGAGTGTTTAAACTTTAAAAAGCTTTTTGTAATATTCATATTAGTGAAGATATTATATAAATAAGGCTGAGATAATAAAAAGATTATAGGAAGAGAAGAGGATGAGATGAAAACAAGAAAGGAGATTTGATTGAAGAAAGCTTAGAAAGGAATATATGTCCCAGGGTCTCTTCAGATCGTAAATCTATGATCAATTCAATCCTCTTATGGATAATACTGACAGATGTAGATAAAGGGGATAAGGATGGACCAGGTATGGGAGTGATGCTGAACTATGTCCTCACTGCTCTGATGTCTATTAATAAATCTACTACTACTGTTGATATTGAATCAATGCAGCCTCAAAACTCCAGTAGGCATATGCCCAAGGCAGAGTCACCTAAAAGCCAAGGATGTTACCAGTAGACGATACATCCAAGAAATGATCAAAACCTATAATTAAAGATTTTGGTGCAAGGAATTTACTTGTTAATGTCAGAATTCAAGACACAATCATCAGCACTATTCATTGTTTTTGGACTATGATAAGCAATTTATATGTGTTATTATCACCTTTAATACATACAACCACCCTATAAGGTAGGCAGTTACAATCCATATCTTACAGATGAGAGAACTGAGGCTTATAAGTGATTTGCCTAAAGTCACATAGCTGTAAGGAATACGGCAGAGGCAGGAAGTAAGGCTAGGTCTGCTATGAAAGCCTGAGCTAAACGACTGCTAAAGTCTATGCATATTTTAAACTAAAAATAGTAAGTACTTTGGGATGTTTAGGGTGTAACACAAAATGTGTCCAAAGTACAATTTCATATACGTAATTACACCAAAAAGATGGAAGGGATTAATGTCACTGACTCGGTATGGGTAAAAGCACGGAACTAGATAGTTAAGTTATGGTAGATACAGAACACAATTCAAGAGTCCACCTAAGAAATACTATTGGTAAGTTTCAGATGTGAACAAGAGCAGAAGGTGATTACAGAGCTTTGAAAAATGAAAGCTCAGACATCGGTTTCATGTTAACGCAGAAAACAGTCCTTAAACACAGAAGGTGAACTCTTCCCATAAGTGGCCTGAGGTGACCTCTGAAAATAGTTCACTATTCACTTGACCCAGGAAAATCCTACAAAATCATGCAAATCAAGAGGTTCAAACCTCTGTGTTCACTATAAGAACACTCGTGAAACTGCCCAGGTCATCAAGGGGATGCATATCCAAAACGCCACCAAGTATGTCACTTTACAGAAGCGATGTGTGCCAGTCCGTTGTTACAATGGTGGAGTTGGTAGGTGTGCCCAGGCCAAACGATGGGGCTGGACACAGGGTTGGTGGCCTAAAGGGAGTGCTGACTTTCTGCTACACATGCTTAAAAATGCAGAGAGTAATGCTGGACTTAAGTTTAGATGTAGATTCTCTAGTCATTGAGCACGTCCAGGTGAACGAAGTCCCCAAGACACAGCGCAGAACTTAGAGAGCTCATGAGCGGATGCACCCCCTGCATGAGTTCTCCCTTCCACACTGAGGTGATCCTTACTGAAAAAGAGCAGACTTTTCCTAAATCAGAGGAGGAGCTTGCACAGAATAAGATCTCCCAGAAGAAACTGAAGAAAGAAAAACTTATGATCCGGGAGTAAATTTAGCATTAAATAAATGCTAATAAAAGTAAAAGCAGGGGGAAAAAAAAACATAGAAGGGGAGTAGAAGCTTATCCAACGCTCTCAAATTTCCAAGAATAAGTCTCCCTAACCTGTGAGCTGGTGGGACTGCCAGCAACATTACTTTCCTTGGCAGTTTATAAAGATAAGCAGAAACAAGGGACTGGAGTCTTTGGAAATCTGAGCCCACATCCACTAGGAAATGCATGGACCCTGCCTTCCATGAAACAGCTACTTTGCCTACATGAACTTGTAAGCGAGGCCACAATTTATAACACAACCAGACATTCCTATAGGTCACTACAGTAAGCACAAAGTAATGAAGTCAAAGTTGTAAGGTTCTGGACCTCAGGCTTCTAAATAAGACAGTCACAGATCAACAACTCTTCGGCTCCCCCCACTCCTACATGCAGGTCTACATACATATATTCTGCTTTAAAAAATATAGGATCTAGGCATTAGAAAGAGGACAATAGTGCTCACTTCGGCAGCACATATACTAAAAAGAGGATGAAAAAACTATCTGTAAAGGCAGGCCCTTCCCTTTGTTATATAAAGTTAGTATTTGGAGACAAATTATAGAACCGAAAAAAGGTAATGGAGCAGGATGTCCACTGCAATCATATGAGAGGTAAAGCATTCAGAGACTATCCATGAAAACAGGGTCTAGAGTCATACCGAAATGGGATTGATTCTGTTACACATTTTTCAGTGTGGAAGGGATCCTTTTTAAACTTGTGCAGAAAAAGTGATCTATGTATGGTGGGGGCTCAACATAATACTAGCAAAAGCCCATGCTAAGAAGCTTTCATAATAAAGAACACGACAGCTATGAAATATATTTTTAAAATGTGTCTTGGAAGCACAGTTAATTCTGAAAATTAATGGAGATTGGAAAATTGACCCTTTTACTTTAAAAAGAGTCAAAAGACGTAAAGCAGATGATTAAACAGTGAAAAAAGCACTATCCCTCTGAAAATGTGATAAAGAAAGAGACTAAAAAGAAACAATGAAGGTATGATAATGAATAGAAAACAATATAGGCAAATATATAGGAGGCTAACAAGAAAACTTATGCATGGGTCCAGCATACATGTGTTCCTGGAAATGGTCAAAGCTTACGGTGGCCCACAGGGTCACATACCTAAGCAAAGCAGAGAGGCTTCTAATAATGCTCAGGGCTACAATCAGAAAACTGGCCTTAAGAACACCTGAGACTCACTCCTGAGTTTAGATTTGTTCGTTATGCTGAAAATGGGCTTGACAGGAAAGTATAATAACTGAAGGGGCATTCACTGAGTCTATTCAGCTTCTGAGATCTAAATTGGGGACCACCTCTCTAGCGCTGGTAGGAACCAGTGAAGTGGAAGCTCTGAAAGAATGGGGCAGGGCGGGGGATGGGGAGGAACCTTCATGGAGAACTAGGTTACACAGAAATTAGAAAACACAGGTTAACAACAGCTCTCTTTCTTGAGATTAAAAATATTTTAAAAACAGAAAAAAATATAGACAAAGTAAACCCATCTCCAACTGAAAGCTAGAGAAAGAAGCAAAGGGAAATGTTCCTCTTTGCTACATTAAAAAGAAAAAGAGGTAGAATAATGCAGAGCAACAAAAATGAACATTTCCCAGTTGGTTTCTTGCTGTTAGAAACGAGCTGATAGCGTTCCCCTTTGTCCTGGAGGACCACCTACCATGTGGTAATGTTATGTTTGCACCATCAATGATTGCTTGTGCCAGTTCATGATCATTGCTCTCAAAAGCATGTGCTGCAGCCTTCAAGGCATCCCAAATCTCTTTACGGCCTTCAAAAGCTGGTGCAGTATCCCAAAATTCGTCCCTCTTGCTGCGCAATTGTCCATCTGTCATGGGATAATCGCTTTTCCATTTGGGTTTCTCCTTTTTCAAAGGCTGGTTACGACCTAAAGCAACTGAGAAGAAAAATAAAAGGCTGACATCAAGACCAAAATTTACGAAAGATGTATTAAATATTATCTGGTCATTCTTCTTTGATTTTCATCAAAATTATAGCTAGAAGTTTGCCTACTAGCTAATTCTTGCATTCCGAAATTCCCCTAGCCTATTTCAGAACTACGAGAGTAAGTGAGACAGTATCTGGCTCTATCCAAAACTTCCAGTGACACATTAATAGTTCTTCTCCACTTCTCCAAAGGGTGATTTAAAAATTTACCTAGAAAAATAGTAATGTGTTTCACCAATGACGATAGAATTTCGAAAGAGTCAAAGAAGGCCATAAAAGAGCTACTTTAACAGGTGAGATACTAGGAAAAACCAAATGGCCACAGTAGCTTGAATCTCATGAGCCTTGGACATATAAAGCTAGAAAGTAGGAACTGAGAAATCCCAGACTAAAGACACTCTGCAGCGTCCAGAGAACAGCTAACTCCAGCCCTGCCTGCGAGGAAACCTGATGCAAGGAAGGCTTCCTCTTGCATCTCCCTCTGCATTTTGGTCAAGGAACTGTGAATGAACGCCTTTATCTGAAACTGAAACAGGAGCTAATTTAGGAAGGGGTGCAGGTGAGGGATAGAATCAGTGCTTCATTCTTTGGGGAAACTAGGATTGGAACAGGTGACCCTTGATACTAGGCCAAGGGAGAAGCTCTCAACCACAAGTAGCAGAAAACCACAACACCGACTCTACTTTCAATCCAGGAGGAGAATGAAAAAGAGGGCAAGAGTCCACTCCTGTTTCGCCCGAAGTGGCAGCATGGCTCCTTAGATAATGTCACATAGCAGTAGAGCTAGAAGTCAGATGCAGCTTCTTTGCATCCAGATACTTACCTGGCATATAATCACTGATCTCATACTGACACACACAGCCATTCTCATCTTATATAGTGCATAGAAAGGAAATAGTTTGATAGATGGAAGAATAGGTAAAAAGAAAATTGAAGCTCTACAAAGTGTTGGGTAAGAGTAGGTGGGAAGTAAATGACAGAGCAGGTGGGAAGGAGAGGGTGTGCGTCAAAATTCAATGTTCTATATTTAATTGTAGGAAGAACACTAATTTAAAAGAAATTGCTCCCGAAATGGTTCTAAAGAATCCATGATATTAACCACACCTTCATTGGCCCAGGGCCAAATAAAATTTGAGCTTTTCATTACAGAAATAAAATGAAATGATTCCAGCCCTGGGTGATCTCTACGTTCCCAGATGACGAGACCAACTAACACTGTGACACGTATCTGGTTCGACACTTGGACAGACCCGTGCTGCCTTCACCCCATCTGGCCACTTCATCTCAGGAAGCACACATTGGGTCCCATGCTCTCACCGTCAGAGCAGGCCACCATGCCACCGCCAGCTGTTTTTCTCTTAAAACACTCAGTACTTTGACTCACTGTACTTTTTGGCTAACTTGTCCTAGTAAAATGCAAACCAGTTGAGTTTTTAAAAGGTATAGACAGCAGAGTGAGAAAACTGTCTATTTAGCTGAGCTAGAAATATAACCCAAGTCTCCCTATTTAAAAATATTTACTGAGAGTGTCCACTAAGGATAACACTAGAGATCTGCATATCAGGTTTAATTCAAATGTGAGAAACACAATCTATACTATTGACTTTTCACTGTATATTCCAAATAATACAGGTAAATGCAGATAATTATTCTCCGAAACGTGTTCAGAATGTCAGATCACTGTCCACCCCCTACTAATTCCGCCAGCAAGGCAAAATGAAAGGTAAATTTCATTTTCTGCTACATTACCTTTAGATGAGTCAGAAATAGTACAGGGACAACAACACTCAGTTTACTGGGCAGGGAGTGGAAGACAGGACATGATATGTAGACACGTATCGGAATACAGTTTTGGGTCTACCTGAGCAGTTCCAGAGAACTGTCTAGCGTCATATGTATTAAATGTACCAGAGAGATAACTCGGTATAATTCTGTCACTGTGAGAGAAACGCAAGACAAAGTCTCCACAATCTGCGAACTTACACCAAAGAAACTGGAAGAGGCCCTCAAACAAAAGACCCCAACAGAAAAACCTCATAATAAAAGTAGAAAATTCTTTGGAAAAAGAGCACCTTCCATACAAATATGAGGTAGCTTTTTTCCATCTCCCTGCATCTGCAGAAGGCAGAAGAACGAAGTCCCATAAAAAGGATAAGATGATACATTATGCTGCATAGAGATAATCATCCACCTTCAAATCCACATGCTCTCAAAAGTTCCAAAGTAATTACTTTTCGCAGAAGTAAATAAGACAAAATAAATGACATGAAGCAAGCTGCCTGGGTCTTTATTATTTTTCCCTGTATCACAAACATATGTAATACAGAATATCTGACTATCAAATGCCCATTATTAAAATACTTAAAACTTTACAACATGAAATATTATTTTTGTGACACCACTGGGCAGTGCAGAATTTTCACCACAAAATGAGGTTATTAAAGAAACTAAGTGTAGTTTATTGAATAACTTATTTTTATTAAATGAACTGGGAAAAATGGACATTTAACACAAGCATTTAAACTACGCTCCCATGATAACATGTAAATATTTAGGGTTGTTATAACTTAATAAGTTATCATAGTTAGTATTTATAAAGCACTTACAGTAATGATTGGTATATAAAACTACAAATCAGTGATTAAGTAAACCCTCATTTTAAAAAGAATCATTCTATGATTGTCATGTACTTCCTGTGCATTTATCGGAGTACATTTTCTAGAAATTAGCTCACCACATCTCGTGCTTTGATTTTAGCTGATATCACAAATCTCCATTTCTGAAAATACCTGAACACAGAAATCATCCTAGTAGCTATTTCTGCACTACAATCATTTTCAATTATGAAGAAATAGATGTAAAATGTGTACTCAATTAGATTACATTTTACACTCTGAAACTTGCAGATTTATCTGTCTCAACACATCTTCTGACTCCTGAGACCAACAGATGCCCAGTATCACTCGTACATCTGGAACTAAGTAATATGCTCTAACAACGTATTTAAAGACAGGAAACAGTTTTATTCCATGGTTTAACATATAACAAAAGATTAAAGAAATCTAATTTTAAAAAGCAATCTAAGTTACTTCAGAAAGTACCTTTTTCTAACAACCCATATTTATTAACTTTTAAAACTTTGCCAAGAACTCACCTTCTTCTCAGAAGCCTCAGTCACATTCACCTACTCCTGTTTTCTTGTAACCTTTCAACACTTCTTCCCACTCTGTGACAAATAAATAGCTCTAACATAGAGAAAAGCCAAGAAAAGTTTGCTTCTCGGATCTAAATAGTAACTTAATCTTAAACATTTTTATTCTACAATTGAATGTTCTTTGCAAAAAAACTATTTTGACATTTTATTGGAAAAACAATGATTTTCAAAATAAAGTATGTTTATAGTTGTTTTCCTGCTTTGGGTTCCTCTTTGCGAACCCTGATTTAATAATCAAATGAAGAAAGAGAACATAATGCATAGATAAGGTAAATATCAAGATAGGACTCAAGTAATAATAACTTTAACAGACTGAAAACTGAAAGCATCAGTTTCCCTAACAGTCCAAAAGGAAAAAACTGAATTTTTACAGCGATCATTATCAAAGGACAAAATGTCGCAAAGAATTCTGAAGACTTTAAAGCAGCAACGAATAGGACTGGGATAATGCTCCTATATTAGAAGAGTCTGAAGATCCTGAAAATGAAAGGGAAATTTTCCTGTCACTCTAAGAGTTAAGAATAGATCCGACAGAACCATTCCATAACAAATTGTGCTAGCCTACAGGATACTCATAAAGGATGTTCTAAGGATAGCCTAAAGGACATTCTCATGTAAATTTAGAAAGTACTTATATATACAAACACATTTACATAATACATATATTCCCTTTACCTTAAGCAACTGCCAAAATAAAGAGGGATATTAGAATTAAAATGCCTAAAATAAGAGCATTAACATGCCAACAGTCTACACCTATGCCCACATCTTCTCTATTGTCTGAGAATTCAGAGGTGATGATGGTACAAGCCAACCTATTATTTTACAGAAAGGAAAAGTAAAACCTAACAAAGGTAAAAGACTTGCTCAAGATTAAAAGCTGGAATTAGAACCCAGATGACAAATTCAAAGTCCAGAGCGCTCTTTCCCTTCCAGCACTCCATGTTTGCCTGGGAATGTTTTCTTCTACATATCAAATCAATTACAAAGGTTTACTCAGAATAAAGCATGTGTTGAACTTTTCTAGTAGCACTGATCCATCTTTCCTGGCTTCATTACAACCAATGGCATAGCTGGCTGGAACAAAAAAAAAAGTGAGCAGCAGCACCAGCTCCCCAACCCCATGCAATCTATCACCTAATTCATTTCTTTGGAGATACCACGCTCACCAATGAGAAATCCTATGACATGGGAGGAGGTAATGCAGTTTTCTGGTCCGTTAGCTTTAACTTGTAAGTGCTCAGTATCTATACTAGATTAGCTACTAAAGATCACATGTATGCATACTTATCTAAGTCAGATACAGCATTTACAATTCTACGGTTTTATAATAAATAGAAACGAGTACTTTGACTATGCTATCCTAAAGTTTATAAAAATTAAGCAATTAAAGTATAATTTTAAAGGCATATACATAATTTCTAATGTTGTTTGAGCTAGTATTGAGGGGTGGGGGGAACATAATGGCCTCAAAATGCCTTCCTGGCTCTGTTTCTCAGAGTATAAGTCTATTTACCAATGGCCCGGGCATATGAACAGGTAACAGGAAAGCCTACCTGCAACATATGTCCAAGGACTTGATGGGTGAGTCTTATTTCAAATGTTACAAAAACGTACAACTAAATCCCACGAACACCCACACAAAACAACTTTATTAAGAAGGGTAACATTATATAAAATTGGGACTATGAATATGGTCACCTATGACTACGCCAGCCACTCTACCTTTTAAGTATTACATTAAACTCTCAGATGGTTCATTCTGTGGGGTGGGGGAAATGGCTTCGTCCAGAGTTACATTCTTTGGAATATAGGGGCCTTTTCTTTCCTTAATTTACAGACAGCTCCAGGGAAGATTGCACACAAGTCGGTAATGCCCAACATCTCCACTACTATGTACCGCAGTACTGAAAATGTTAGCCAGCAATCAAACAGAGCAGAACAATTAGAAGTATAAGAACCAGGGAGGAAGAAGAAAAACCATCTTTTGGAGATGATATGATAGTATGACTGGAAAATACAAGAAAACAAAGCTAAAATTAAATGATAAGAGAAATGAATATGGTAGCAAGATATAAAATTTAAGCCACTTTATGTACATAAAACACCGAGCCAGATGACATAATGAAAGAAGTCCTATTTATAACAGCAACAGAAAAAATACTTGAAATTCAACACCTGTAACAGGAAAAATATTTTAAACTCCTGAAAGTCATAAAAGTAGACATGATCAAAATGAAGATATCTCCTGGACTTTAACATTATCAAAACAGATCAGCTCCCCAAGTTGATATCTACATTTAATGATTTCAATAAAAATTTTTTTAAAACTTTCTGAAGCTAGATGAGTTAATTCTAAAAATATATATGGAAAAACACCAGCAATAACAGTTAAGAGATTCCTGAGAAAGGAACAGAACAAAGGATTTGGTCCTAGAAATGTTAAAACATAAAACCATTACAATTAAAAGTATGAAGACACACAAATATTTAGATCAATGAAACAGAAATGAAGTTCAGGGAAAAAAGATCTATATACACATAGACATTTAGTATATGAGAAAGGTTGTAGCTTAGGTCCTTGGAGAAAAATGGGATAGTCATTTGGAAAAAGATTAAATTGGGTGGATACTTTATTTAAACTGTATACCAGAATAAATTTCACATTAATCAAAGGTCTAAATGTAAAAACCCAGAAGAATTAAGAATTTATATCTATATGTACACAGTTGACCCTTGAACAACGTAGAGGTTAGCGCTACCAACCCCCATGCAACTGAAAATCCCCGTACAACCTTTGACTCTCCCAAAACTTAACTACTAAATAGCCTACTGTTAACCGGAAGCCTTGCTGATTACATAAACAGTCAATTAACACATATTTTGTAAGCTGTATGCATTGTATTTCTTACAATTAAGTAAGCTAAAGAAAACATTAAGAAAATCAAGGAAGAGAAAATACATTTACATTATTTATTGGAAAAAAAAATCCACATGTAAGTTGACCTGCACAGTTCAAAAACATGTTCAGGGGTTAACTGTGTACACTTTTGGTTATCTAAAAAACAAAAGCACACTAGAAGGATTAACAAGAAACTTATAAAAACGGGCATCCACAAGGGTTATACAGTAGAAGGGACAGAGATGGAAGCAAGACGTTTGAATATGGCTTTTCATACAGATTTGACTTTTGAAAAGTTGGAAATGTTTTACATATTCAAAACAAAACCAAACTGAAAAAGGAAGAAGCAAATCCTAAGACTGAACACAGAAATGAATGAACTATATATCAAGTGTTAAAATAACTAAAGAAAATAATTATTTCAAGTTAATTTTGAATGTGATATTCTGCCTTTATTCTTTACTAAGAAAAACTCTAAGGAACAAAAAACTGCAAAGACATCTTAAACTTCACTCAGCAGGTTGACTTCACATAGAATACTAATTACAGTAATTCTAAGCATTTGATGTTCACTGTAGGATTAAACAAATAGGGAACTACATTAACATCAACAGGGACAAAGATTTTTAGTAAGAATAACAAATGTAAAATTAAAGATAGGGGAAAAAACAGGTTATTTTTGAGTTGGAAATATCAGTATGATTTCATGATTTTAAGATGGGAAGTATTTTACAGCTCTGTTGATTGACAGGGCTTAGAAACGACAACTCAGTAGCATACCGAGCTCCCAGATCTTAATTCTAAAAACTATTCCCTACTAATAGGTACTAAGGCCACTTGGAGAAATGGCTACTTCTATCTATGACTAGGACTGGGAAAACTAAAAGCAAGCCTGGGACATCTGGTCGTGCCAAGAGAGCAAGAAAGTGCTCAAAAACTAGTGAGGTCACCTCAAAGGCTCAAAAGAGACATCTGCATCAATTTTAGAGCACCAAAAATAATGACTGGAATTGATTTCAATATACTGAATAAATACTAAAAGGGGGAGATGAGAGAAGACAGCCTCTTCCTTACTAAAGAATGCCAATAATAAAGGTAGAAAAGAATGACATATTTAAAAGATACTCTTTTATAACCCTTACTGATTCGGGTGGGATCAAAGCATCACGACCACCCTATATATTGCTAACTGCCAAAAAGAAATCACAGTGAAAATATCTAATATCCATGACCTTAACCAAACGACCAAACTTAGCCTCCTGACGTGCTGCCATATGAAGTATGCGGTACAAGCATGAAGCATCCTTAAGAAATCCAAACTATTTAACTTGATCTACTTAAGCTTGTAAGTAGCTTCTTGTTCCCAGGAAATAGAAAGGATAAAGGAAAAGTTTAAACATCTTTAGACACTACCAAATATCCCCTGTGGGCAAAAATGAGAACCACTGCTCAATACCAAGAGACAAAACATGAACTTTGGAACCTGGTATGGAAAAATGTTTAACAGATAATTGGGGACAACTGGATAAATCTGAATAAGACTAGAAAAATGTCATTAAAGTTAAAAATGGCTCACTGATGATCCCTTGGATATAGATTCGGGTTTGAGCGAGCAATATTATTATATATTATAATATTAACATAAATCTCACTTGGCCCCAAAGATCCAGGACACCTATTTGCATCTGGACAGTTAGATAGACAGTTTGAGACTTTCCTTATAGACTCAAAATTCTTCAGGAATGTCCCTGTAAGCATTTAGAAGACCTCACAGGCAATGACCTCTACCACTCTGATTGTCGCATCATGGATAGAGAGAGGAGCAGTCTGCCACAAAATGTTGCTGTTCTCAGGAAAAATAATAATCAATAATCAACAGGGAATGCTTACTGTGGTCCAGCCACTGTGCAGAGCAGAGCAGTATCTATATACTGTCTCACTGAATCTGCTAACTCCCTCATAAAATAAGGAAACAAACTTCAAAAGCTAAAGTACCTGGCTGGGGAAGAGAATGACAATAGTAAAATATCTACTTCATAGGATCGTTACAAACATTTAATGAGGTAATACTTCTCACACAATTAGAACAGTGCCAAACACATAAAAAAACAATACTTCAATGTCTATTAAATGAATAAAAATTTTTTAAAATCTCCCTAAGATCATATAGCTAAAAACAGCCCGAATTCAAACCCAGACTGCCTCCAAGGTTCATGTTCTTAGCCACCAGGCCTACACTGCTCATGGCTTTAAGAGTAACTAGAACAAATTTTCAACATGGTCCTAGCCTTTGACCTACCCTCCCAAAGTGAAACTGCATAATCAACCCATCTGTAAGGTCTCGAAGGCTCCAGTTGGTTTCGAAGGTGCGAGCCCATGCTTAGGATGGCATACCACGTTGGCACTGACCCTAAGTGCCCCAACAACACACTGCTTCCCAGATAGCACACATCAGTTACCAAAAGCACGCTGGTGCCAGTCCCAATCTCCTGCCACAGGAGTACTAAGTGTTTCTCAAGGAAGGTATTAGCGGTCCATAAGACTCTTTATTCAAGGTGGCCTCCCTTTTCAATCTGAAGTCTCTGCTCTTTGAGAAATTCTAACGTTTGTTAAGAACCTGGCAAAAAGAGTAGGTAAACACATTTTACTTGAAATTTTGTTCCTTTGCCAAGTCCTCCTCCTTGAATGGATTTGTAAGTGCAGTCAAAGCCCTCTTGCTTTCAAAAACAAGAAAGAAATCAGAGTAGGTTCAAACGAACCACAGAACATAATGGTATTTTTGGCTTGTCCAAGATTTTGACACAAAATGCAGAGCGGAATTGGGACCCGAACATCAAATTCTCTATCTCCCTACCAAATCATAAAGGAAGTGAAATTTGATGCAAATTAACAGAAAACTATTAGAAATGGTATTGCCTTTGGGTTATATTCATGGGAAAAGATAGAGATATCTTGGGTGTCATCTAATCCTTTTAAATTTCATCTGTTAATTATCATCATTACAAAAATCCCAAACCTTACTTTTAGGTTAACTGTACTGTTCAGAAGGAAGTATTCTCAATAACATAAGAAATACTATATCCTTGCAAAGTGCCTGCAGAATAGCCTTGGGAAACCTGCCAATTATAGTGAGGTATTCCCTTTGCTCTAGTTTACACTGCATTTCTTCAGGTTAAGTCATGGAAGGTGCATCTCTCACACCTTTGTGTTGACTCCACTAATTCCTAACTTTTAAAACAGAGGGCCGGGTCAATTTTAGAAAAAATACTGACCATCCCTCTAAAAATGAAAAGCTAATAATGACAATCCCTTTACATCCCAAAGCAACAACATCAGTTAAAGAAAATGTTTATGTTAGGTGGCTCGATGTGATTTACTTCTTAAATACGCTTTTTGACTTTTTCAGTTTTTTAAAGCTTTAAAATGAACACAAATATAGTAAAAGGTTTAGTTCTAAATAAGTTTTCATATAAAACAAGAGATTATAAAAATGTATAGTATGTATATGTATATATGTGTACGTATATATATGTTGTATGTCTATATATACAGTGTAAATGTTGTATACACTGTATATATAACGAACACATTATATATATAAAAGTATGTGTATGTTATTTGTATAGGAATCAAAAACTTTAATTATTCTCTTTTCTTACCTAGAAAGCAAAAAGTGATCTTTCTGATGGGGTACTTATTTAGTTTAGCAATGTTCTAAGTAGCTTTTAGATTCTATCAGGAGTAAATGCAAAGGTATCATTAATCAATACTTTCCTATCTATTAAAATTACATAGTGCTTCCCCCCAAGATTTTACTACAAAAATAACTTCCTAATGTGTTTTGTACTTTATTAAATCAAATTTACCAATGGAAACAATTTTACCCTACATTTTAAGTTTCTTTAATCTGCCTCAGTGTTTCATGTGAAAACTTCTTTTCCTCCTCTGACAAATGGTGAAACTTCCTACACTTAAGACTTTCAGTATTCGTCCTTGTCCCAACTTTAAACACCTATCTTTAACATTACAACTTAAGCTGTCCCTACTTACTATCCCTTTATTAAAATGCTGAAGGATTATCTGATAGAAAAAAAAGTTCTCTTTTTCAGTCATTTACTTGCCCTCTGCACCTACATCGTTAACTTCCAGTCAGTACATTTAGTGTCAGTATGTAGAAAACAAAAATACAAACATGCACAAGGACCTGTTTTCTACCCCAATGATCCATCCGATGTAAAAAAGGTAAGTCTCCTTCTTGCTTCTAAGGGTATTACATTTCATTCAATAACAGATAAGCAATTCTCCCCATTCTCAGAGCTCTTGTTACAGCTTACGAGTGTCTTAAGAATTCAATATTCATTCCAGAAGTATTGGGTATCATGTTGTGGTTTCTCAAGCTACTTTTCAGTATGTCCTTCTTGTTATAAGTAGTGGCGAATCTCATTTTTTCACTTCAAAATTATGAGAATTTAAAGGGCATATAAACTACTCTGAGTCACTTAGGAAGAGAAAAATATCTGTGACATGATGTAACCATCATAAACCCAGAGCAGCAAAAGCCAACTTCACATAAGGGTTTGTTCAATAGGCCTTCTGTGTTAATTTTTGGCAACAAAACAATGATCAAAGGCCCAAAAGCTTTTTAATCACCAAGTTAAAATTATTATTTCCAGGGTAACCGAAGTCCAAGGCAGAAATGTATTGGTGACTGTCAGAAAAAGCACAAGGTATGACAGTGAAACTATATTATATTATGGGACCACCATAGGTTCCCTCCACCCCTTTTAAGTGAAACACCCCAGGAAAGAGATGGTCTCTGCTCCTTTAATCAGCTATAAACACAGGAGGTGGCTCCAAAGGTCTATTTGCTGATGTTATAAGTACAGACCCTCCCTCATTCAATTCTGGGCTTCAGTCCCCATCCTATAACTGCTGGATATACCCATCATGCAACCTCCTTCAACTCACCCCTCAGGACAGTCATGACTTTCTGATTCGAGGCAGATGGCTTTTCTAATATTTCACTAAGGGCGATTTAAGAGCACAGGCCTAGAAAGGCTTTGGTAAGCTTTCTCCAGATCAGACAAAGCCTTCCTTTCTTGTACTTTGAGGAACTTGTTTCCCTACAGAGTTCAACTGCTAAACTCAAGTCAAGCTTGAATAAACTGAGCTTCAAGATCAAAACATTCAGTCTGGGATAGGCAGCATGGATAATGATGGAAAGCAAGATAACTGAGTAAAGGGACACAAAAGACGAGGAGCAAGGTTACTTTTTTCCATTTGATCTAGATAATTAAGATCTTTGTTCAAAATTTCTATCTTGTAAAATGTAACCTAATTTGCTGACGAAGATCAAAGACAAGTACCCACATCATTGCTTTACTGCTGCCACCTCCATTTTGTAGTACGGGCATAAGTCCTGAGAACCACATCCTATTAACTTCCACTCAACTGTGTTTACTGCCATGAAGGAAAACACTCACACACACTTCTGCTGCAAGGAAAGAAAAGTCAACCGGAACCCCTCACCATCTGTGGAGAGAATACTGACTGAGAAAACAGAAGATAGTTTGGGCTACTCTCTTTAGTCCTTATTCAGATCAATACTTCTGTGTCTCAGTTTCCTCTCCTGTAATATGGTAATATTAACATCAGCCTTTCTTAAAGTTGAAGGGTACTAAGAATCAAAAAAAAGTATGTGACGATTTTTTTAAAACCAAAAAGTACAACAAAAAAAGTATCCCAATCATGGTTCTTTTCACATATTTGTTAATTATATTTGTAAACCTTAAGTGACTGAAGCCATTATTTAATGACTTCAGTAAAATCCACTAATTCAACAAATATTATGCACCCATTACTTATAAGTCACTGTGCTATGCTCTGTTGAGATATTTACATATAAGTTCAAGTATGTTATGCAAGTATACGCAATGTATGTTTGTTGTGGAAATACAGGGAGATTTTAGTAAGTAAAAAAAGAACAAAAAGTGTGAAATATATTTGCATTACTAAATATCTCATAAAACATGTTATAAAATTACACGTCAGTCAAATTTGCACTGAATAACAAATTTCCCCCCAAAACACAATGCTCTTTATAGTTTTTATATGGAGGAATGTGCTTTGGAAGATAAAGGATGGATAGTGCTGACCTAAAAGTGAGATTGGTCTTTAGTAAAGCGCTTCAAAGGCCCTGAAATGAGAAGAAACAAAACCTACTCGCTAGATGCAAAGATCTTCTGTTGACATCCCTTCTACGTTTCATCTTAATATAGTCCATTTTTCAAAAGCAACAGACTTTAACACACATAGCAGACACCAGACCTCACCTAACACATCCTTCTCAGCATCTCAACTGATGGTGGTTCCTCCTTCATAAGCCACAGTCAAAGTCAACCTTTCAAACACAAGATCTCATTCATCAACCCCTTTCCCATGATGCACTCACTTCCTGTCTGAACTTCTAAAGATTAAACTCAAGTCTGCCACAACTGTAGGCAAAGGGTAAAAATATATTACGCCCAAGATAAAAATGTAAAAAAGTGAAGCCATGTCAGAAGTAGGAAGAGCAGGCCTACGAGTACCAACGTGCATTTCCAGCTTCAAATGGGCTGAGAGGTAAAGTTCTCATCTTAAATGAGGAAATACCTTTGCTTACGGAATGCATCATGAAGCCAAAAGACCACTTAGAGGAGAAAGCCCACCTGGGGGCTTGTTGCCCAACCTTTTAATCCCCAGGAAAATGAGAATAGACTGGGAGGAGTAAACAAACTTCCACATGTGTAACCAGTCTTCAATTAGTGATACAGCCACAACAATCACCACCTTGCTGAGCCCTCTGCTGTTTTTAATGTTTTATCTTTTGTTTGCTCTTACAGTTTTCTTAGCATTAAAATTAATTTGGGCAGCATTTTATTTCCCTAAATTGTAGTAACTCCTTAATAAAGTACTATTCTTTCAGGAATTCCTTTAAACTCCAAATATCTAATACTATCTACAGCTACCCTGAGAGGAAAAAACTGAATGAAATTATGTATGTTAGGTAAAGGTTTTCCTTAGGATCTAGTCACCTGATTTTTAAAACCAGTTCCAAAAAACTCAAGGGAGCAAAAGAAACACCTGCTTCAAAGTTCCACTAATATAATTCAAATTACCTGGTAAAATATATATTTGCCATTTTTAAGAACAATCACAGAAAGTACCACACATCAAATGTTAAGTTTCAAACATAAAGACCACCATAAAAACATGTCAGCCTGTGCTGCGGGATCAAAATGATCGTGAAGACACTGAAATGAAGCTCTCGTCATCTCTCTGCATATGTGAAACTTCAGGAACTTCTTGTAAATTTGTCACTGCCTGGGAAAACCACGGCTCTCCATGGTGCCTTCTGTTAGTACAAGCACATACACGTCCACTCATGTAACACTGTACCAGTGAACAATACAGGACACGGATATCTGGACTCCAGCAAATGTCACAGCAAGCTCAGATGCATCTGCTCAAAATATTTCTCGTCATAAAAAGTAACTGAACAATGTTTAGTGAAAATATATAACATAAAGCCATGATACTGCAAGAAATGTTAGTATTTTAAGTTTTAAATATAGATGATAGCAATAGTGATTCAAACTCTTAAAAAATCTCCCACAGAACTTTGAGACTCTAAACCATTTATTTTTATTTTTTAGTGGCTGTATAATCAAAAATTAAAGGAAATCAAACGTTGAGGCTGATGTGTTAGTGGTCAATACAATATATACCTAAAAAAAGAGGTTCAACTGTTTAAAAACTTCTGATTCTACTGATCTCATGCAACATGCTAATTTATAGATGAGGGGGAAAAAAAAAAACAGCAAGTCAAGTGACATATTAAAAGTCATAGAGATATAAAGGCAAAGGTGGAACTAGAACTCCAAGGGTTTTGACTACCATGTCTTTTCCTTACTCTACATGGTCCTATTTAACAAAGTTCTGGTCCTAGAATTCAGTTTCTATTAGATGACTAATTACTTTCGCACTAACATCATGATAAAGTCAAAGATGAGTTTCACACAGTCATTAAATGAGCCTAAAGTATTATAAGAGAACTGAACTCACTACCCCAGGTTCAATGCAGCTTAAATTCTGGGAAGTAATATACAAAAATAACCATGATATAAGATTTCCGCAGAAATGGGAGAAGGGAGATGTAGATCAAAGGGTACAAACTTTCAGTTACAACGAGCATTAGGTTCTAAGGACCTACTTACTGTACAGCATTGTGACAATAGTTAATAACACAGTATTGTATAACTGAGACTTGCTGAGTGAGAATAGATCTTAAACATCCTCACTACATACAAAAAGGGTTAACTATGTGAGGTGATGAATGCGCCAATTCTCTTGACCGTGGCAATAGTTCCACGATGTATATCAAATCATGACATTGTACATTTTAAATATATACAATTATATTTGTCAATTATTCTTCAATAAAGTTAGGGGAAAAAATGAGAGAAGGGCAATAAATATTCTAAGAATAGTACTATGGAGCTCAGAGGTTGGTGGTCTTATTTCTGGGTGGGAAAATGAAAAAAGGCTCAGACGTATTCGGTAAAGAAGATTATCCCAGTGTTGGAAATTAACAGAAAAGAACTGGGAAAAATCTGGATTTTGGATCCACTATACTCTTGGAAATAATCACATTCTGTTAGAATTAGATCTACCTGATTTCCAGTTTAAAGAAAATACAGAGCTAGAGCAATACACTAAATGATACCACAGGGAAACAAGCAGACAAATCCAGAATGTGGTACATTCTACAAGACTCTTCAAAAAGTCAATGTCATAGAGGAAAAAGGGGGAAGGGTGGTTCCAGATTTAAAAAGATTAGAGACTAACAGATGCAATGTCTAAATGGTGATTAGATCCTAGTTTGACAGTTATAAAACACTTTTGGGATGATGGGGAGATTCTGATTATGGACTAGATCTTAGAAAGCAACAATTAATCTTAGGCGTGATAATGGTATCATTGCTATAAGAACGATTTTTTCTAATGTATGCATGTTGGAAGTGCCATGATGTCCGTACTCACTTTTAAACAGTTAAGCAAATGTATGTGTATTTGTTTAACCTAGGTGATGAGTATTCAAGTGTTTTTTACTAGAGTCTTCTAACTTTTCAATATATTTGAAAACTGTCATTAAAAATGTTTCAAAAAAGAATTAGCTATATCTTAATAAAGATGACCTAATCCATTTTCTTTTTTCAAAACTGGAAGAAACTGAGTTTAAAAGTGCCACAGTTAATGTAGCCCTTTTCTCAATGCAGAGTAAAACTCTGGCAGGTCTGCAGAATCTTAACCTAAACTCGTTCCATATGTCAGAAAACCAGGACTCAAGACACAAAGACTGACCTGAGACAAACACATACATGTGCATGTAAAAAATACACACACTTTTATGCTTAAAATGTGACAATATTATTAAAATACAAAAGAATAAAGATCTGTTAAGACTATAACAACCTAGTACTTAGAAATTTGTATAAAATAACCTCGGAACACAACAGTGAATGGGAATTAGTTAGATGCACAAAAAGCAAAAGAAAAAAATTTTAACCACTTAACTAGTATCACCTACAATACTGTCTCAAAACTTGATTATGGTAATTATGCCTTCCAAAATCTGACAACATACATTAACAACTTCACATTTCACCTCCACAAGCTTCTTGCCAGTCCTCCAAAAGGTCACATTTTTTCATATTTTTATACAATTTCCTCTGCATACAGAATGTCCAACTGCCTCTTCTTCATCTACTATCTTTCAAGATCAACTTCTTATGCCACCTCTTCAGTGAAGCCTTCTGACTCTGCTCTACATTATTCCTTGAATTTCTATACTATTTTTATCATTGTTATAGAGACTTTTTAAACTTTTCCTAAATGTATGATTCCTCTATTAGACCACAAACTACTTGATATCACAGAGCAGACCTTACTTACCTCTCTACTTCTAGTTAGCTTCAAGTGTTGGCAGGCAGAAATAGCAGAGGTTGGCTATTTTTAAAAATTTCAGAAGAACCATCTTAACTCACCTAAAAAATAAAGTGTTTGCCCGGAGTTGAAAGTGATAGTTTATCATGAAGCAGATTTGTAACTTAAATGATCTGGAAACTATCTGAACCAACACAAGAAGCAGGCTGACCTTGCTTATGCCTACAAGCCGATTACAATGAATGCGAAAAATTATCTGAAGAGTTTCCTGTGAAGGTAAGAACTTAATCAGAGAAGCTCAAAAGTCACTATTACTTAGTTTTCAGCAAAAGTATATCAAGGCCCCACGCTCAAGTAAAATGCATTTAGATGACTTTTACAGTTTTTCTTAGATATCTAACTTCCACAGAAATTTCATTTCTGAAAACAAGAGCTATAATGGAAACTTCTAAAAGTTCTATTGCAAACATGCAAAAATAAGGCATTACAACACCCATTGTATACTCAGCAATATTTAACCTCTCGGCTCAATATATGGATGGAATATATTAAGAAACAAACTTGATTTTGCTGACTGCAAGTGAAAGTAGCTGATGCAAAACGAACACATGCTGATTGTTCTCGGCCAAAACATGCATCTTTCGGCACATACGTGTTAGTAAGTCTCAGCCTATGGTTCCTGAACTACCAGTCAGTCAAGAGGAGCTTGCTGGTCAAGCCTAGTACTGCCAGATAAGCAGGAGCAGAAAGCTGGGTAGGGATGGTGAGGGGTGGCGGGAGGAATCAGGTGCAATGGTCCACCAAATGAAGATAAACCATTCAGGTGGTCTGCAGTAAAGAAAAACGAGAGAATCACTAAATCAGCAAATTGATCATCACGCCCAATTATAATGATCATGGTGCTTACCAAATCAACCGAATGCTTTTTTCTTGCAAGAAAAGACTGTGTTTTTGTTAAAAGCCAGAAGAGAGATAACTAATCTTTAATATAAAGGCAAAAGTTCCTTATTAGTGATTAATAGTCAATAATCATTCTCATTAGAAGACTGACCTGGGTATAGTACTAATGAAGTGCTGCCAAAGTTTTGCATTTACAGTAAGAAGATCAGATAGATTCAAAAACAAAATCTATTAAGATTTCTCCATAAGAGACATGTTATGGATTAGGGCTATCAAAAATCAGAACAATAAAGATTCCTATCATTTTTAATGGCTTAAAGCGTCTTTCCATTGTATACAGCACTGGCAAATGATTCCTAAATAAAATCAGAGATGAAAAACAGCCCATTTACTATAGGGAGACTCCTCTTTAAAAAATGCCTTTCTAACATAAATTCCAAGATAATCTTGACTGGGAAAAAATTTCAATCCTTATGTTGAAAATATAAAACACGAGAAAATATGTAAATGTTTATATGTAAACATACTACATTATACAGAAAACATAGCAATACAATATTTCTATAAATATAGAAAATATGAGTTCTAGTTTTTTTGGTAGAAAATGGAAAACAGAGACTAGCCCAATGAAGGTAGCTAATTAGGCAGGAGCTACAACATCCCACGTCAATTTTTAATGAAACTCAAGGGCTTAAATACTTTCTAAAGAGGATTCAGCTTTCCCCATATCCCAGTATTTTCCAGCTCTAGCTCCCCTGACCTAAATTCAGTTCTCATATCTATCAGACCTACCCACCCAGAGTATCACTGAATTTCCAACCTATACCCACTTGCTGCCAATTTTCCTTTTGATCCGCTCTCCACAACTCCACTCCGAGTAATATCAGCCACCCTGTTTTACATCAAGTAAATGGCTCCTATTGCACAGATGTCTCTCTCCGACTGGTATGAAACTGTATGCATCCCTCTCATAAAGCCCAGAGCTCACCAATCCAGAAATTCTGAAAGACTGTTTACTTCCCCTGTAGCACTGATAAAAGAAGACTAAATCTTCGGTCCTCCTCCTGGTCAATTCTGCTTCATTTTTTATTATAGGCACAGGCCTAAGAGTAGAAACATAAGAAAACTCAATGAAGAACCAAGTTAGATGATGTATAAAATATATGGGACACTGAAGATACATAAGGAAGACATGCGCACGACAGCCTTGATGAAGAAAGTAACTGATTCTCGTAGAGAATGTATTTCTTTGAAGCACACCAATGTCAATCAAAAGACCTGCTGGTATATTCTCTGGAGTTGGATGCCCAAGAAGTCTACCTTGTGTTAGGATGTAACAAACCACAGCTAGAATTTCTGCTAATACCACACGATAATGAAAAGTTAACAAACCAAATTATTATCTGAAATCGTAAGGATGGTCTGTTCAAATACAATCAGATCTATTAGTTTCACAGGCAGACCTGTTTTCTTATGTTTGCCAATAATTCAACAAACTTCAGCATACTAGACACCTACTATGGTCAGGCCTTGAGAGGTGATTTCTCATTTCTCCACTTCTGGTGAAATTTTCATCACTCAATTCTAAGTATCTTCCTTTTCTTTTCACCTGGTCATTCACTTTTACACCTTCAATCAACCTCCTCCAGCTGACTCCGAAATCCACATTCACGATCCTGACCATCTAGTGTTCCATATCTGAACTTCTGCACCATCTTAAAAATGTTTCACTTTAAAAATTCTTCTGTCAATTAATCCTTAACATACTGAAAGGTGAACTACAGCTTTTCCCAGATAGCGCTGTCTCAGTCCTCAAAACCTGCCAAACCCCCTTAATACTCCAGGTCACCTGGGTTCACACAAGGGATTTTTTTTTTCTATATCCCTACATCCAGTAAATCACCAACTTATGCCATTTTTCCCCTAATGGATTCCTCACACTAGTCTCTATACACAGCCCCACTGTAAGCAATCCTATACCAGTGCTTCTGAAACTAAGATGCATAGAAATCATTGGGATGTCTTGTTAAAAGCAGAATAGGATTCAGTAGGGCACCGCCTGAGATTCTGCATTCCTAACATGTTCCCAGGTGATGCTAATGCTGCTGGTTGAAGGACCATACCTCATACATTTGAGCAGCTGAAATGTTTCGTTTTCCTTTACACCCTCAGCACTTGAACAATTTATCCTATGGTATTTTTATACATTTATACAGTGTTTTATAATTGTTTCATATGTGCATATTCTATTAGGCTTTCCTAAAAAAAGATTGTGACATACTCAAGAAATAGGATCATGATTCTTTTTTTTTTTTTTTTTTTTTTGGAACAAAAGCGACCAACAGAACATTGGGCACATTGTGGATATTCAATACTTGTTGATTGTAAAATGCTTCCCTAGAAAACACAACAATCATCTCTTAAGTTTAAGTGGGTTTATGAATCACCTCTGTCAACTTTTTAAGAACCATTTCACTGCTGATCAACCTTTTCACCACATTAGACAGAGGAAATAAACAAAGCAGCTTTCTATTCAGAGTTAAGAAAGCAAATGTTAGTTATAAGATTTGTGTATTGGTTATAGATTTTTTTCCTCCATCAGTGAAGGATGAACTATATACTTAGAACTGAAACTAAAAGTACAACAAAAGAAAAAATAAATTGGACTTCATTAAAATTAAAAACTTCTGTGCATCAAAGGACACCATCAAGGAAACTACAAATGGGAGAAAATATTTGCAAATCATATTTCTGATAGGGTTTAATATACAGAATATATATATAAAGAACTACAACTCCATAAATAAAAACAATTTAAAAATAGGCAAAGAACTTAGAATTTCTCAAAAAAGATATATGAATGTCCAAAAAGCACACTGAAAGATGTTCAATATCACTAGTCATTAGAGAAGTACAAACCAAAACTACAATGGTATACCACTTTACAACCACTAGATTGGGTGTAATTTAAAAAACGGGAAAAAAAATGTTGCTGAAGATATGAAGAAAATGGAACCCTTGTACATTTCTGGTAGGAATGTAAAATGGTGCGGCCATCCTGGGAAAGTCTGGCAGTTCCTCCAAGATGTAAACATAGAATTAGCATATGACCTACCAATTCCATGCCTAGGTATGTTTCCAAAAGAAATGAAAACAGACTCAAATAACTATTTGTACACCAAAGTTCATAGCCGCATTATTCACAATAGCCAAGTGGAAACAACCCAAATGTCCATCAACAGATGAATAAACCAAATGTGGTATATACGTACAATGGAACAACATTCACCCATAAAAAGGATGAAGTACTGATACTTGCAACAAGATAAACCTGGAAGATATGATAAGTGAAATACACCACGAACAAAAGGATAAATGTTGCATGGGCCTATTTATACGAAATATCTAGAATAGGCAAATAGAAAAAACATAAATTAGGGGTTACCATGGGGTTGAAGGAGGAGAGATATTAATTATTGGATTCAGAGTTTCTGTTTAGAGTGATGAAAATTGTTGGAAATACATAGTGGTGATGGTTTCACATTGTGAATATAATTAATGCCACTGAATTGTATACTTAAAAATGGTTAAAATATATTTTACATGTATTTTACTACAATTAAAAAAAATGAAACTAGAAAAAAAGAAACTTATAGCCTTGAGTTCAAGTTCTGACTGCCATTTATATGCCATGCCACGTTAAGCAATTTATTTAATTTCTCCTGGCTTCAACCCATCTATAAAACAGAGATATTATCCACCTCCCAGAGTTGTTGAATATGAAATCAGAGAGCACAATCACTTAGCACAGTACCTGTTACATAATGAATACTGGTTGGCTGTTATTCAGAAACCATTGTTACTCATCAAGTAGGTGTCTGTAAGGCTGCAAAGTGTCTGACAAATGGATATCCTAGAGAACTCCATATTCTCAAGACATTCTGAAATTTAAAAATGAATGTCCAGCATTCAGTTCCCTCATGTAAACCTGGAAACTTGTCACCACCTGGGTCAGTCCCCTGGGGAATATCACTGAGTACATGGAATAAAAGACAAACCCAGAAAGTGAGAAATTGCTTTGTACATCGCTTGGTCATTAAAGAGGTGAACAAAATAGAGTTGGCTGTCTTCAATTAATTTCATTATTTTACTCTACATATTTCTTATTAAAAAAAAAAGAGAGAGAGATTTCATTCCTTAGCAAATGCCATGGGTTAAAGCCTGTCTAGAGGTCCTAAGTGCCAAACCAAGCATCACAATGTCATCATAAGGCAGAGAAGCACACAGAACATGCTATCTAAAAATGTCAGAACTGGAAATCCCAGGAGTATGGAATCTTGGAGACAACTGTGAAATAATCTACTTCTATAATATACCTGCATTAAAAAATAGTCAAAGCAGCTGAAATTCAAAAACTGAATTCTAGGCGAGGTATGCTAGAGAAAGATACGATTCCAAAACAACACACAAATCTTATAATGCGAATTAAATCATTTCCACATTTTAATCTTTTGCAAAAACTTCCCAAAACTCTTCAAAGAAGTAATTCATCTGGTAACTAAGTTTTTCGATATATACACAAGTAACTGCCATTATAAAATGGTGATGCTTGCACAACATTGTGAATGTAACTGAATGTCATGAAAAGCATCAGACTGTATTTTACTCCATGTTGATAAAAAATTTTTTCACAACCTAGTATGTCCAGATTAAAGGTACTAACCACCATTGTATATTTGAAATGCAAAAGATCTGTGCCAACACCCTTAGGAAAAATAGTCTTCCCCTTCCCAACAAAAACCTATTGTAATAAGCAAGAACTACTTAACATGTTAACCTGAAACACTCACCTGGGCTAATTCCTTTAAACCATAATTAACTCTTAACCATGATGATGATAATGGAAAGTAAAGCTTCCAAAATTATATTCCAGAAATAATCCTTCTATTCCACACAGCTCCTTCCTCCGCCCCAGTGACCAGTGACATCAAGGCCATGTCTTCACTCCAGAAAAAATAAAGAGGTTTGGTGGTTGATGTTTCTTTTTTCTAAACTTTAATTTAGAAAGGTATAATGCAGCTGAAGGTCCAGAGAACTCAGTTCTCAAGAAACTGATACTGTAGCTATCTAAATAGATGCCACTAGTAATAAATTACCAAAAGCTAAGATTTCATGCTTTCAAAAGCCCATGCTAATAATGCCTGGCTGGTCAAAAGTCTCACTACCAAAAGACTTAAATTGGCTCAAGTTCACTACCAAGAAGAGAAAAATGTTTATTAGAATTTTAAAATATGTGAAATTTAATTAAAACCAAACACCGCCTACAACAAATATTAATATACTTGAGTACCATTAATGATCACCTAAATGACAGGGGGAATCACCATAACCCCCTATTTGACCTTGACCCAAGGCTGTTTGAAATCACACCCTTTTTATCTTCCTGCTTTGTTGTCACTCATGTACCACCAAGTAATAATGTTAGGACTTAAAATGCACTATACAGTTGTTTCCATGGACGATTTTTTTCAAGAAACACTTCACTGAGCTCTCAAACTATTTACCCAGGATTTAGTCATTCAGGATACCCATAGATTATAAAGAAGTGGCAAGGTCAAACATCATGTAATTCACAAAATCCATCAACCAAAAGTTAGGTGTACATGGTTTATAGATGGAGCTGAAGTGACAGGACTAGCAATAACTTAGTATACTAAAAAAAAGTTGTAAACCCTTTAATCCCCAAACGAGTTAGTTTAAGAATTTACAAATAAGCCCCACATTTTGAAATACCTGACAAAAGATTGCAACAAAACACTGTCATCTTTGCTATGCCTAGAAGCTGTTTAACTAAAATTCTAAGCTGCACACGAGGTGTAGAATTAATTGGGCAAAGGTCATTTAAGGTGGAATTAATTTTATTATGCTCTATACTACAACACCTACTGAATTAAAATACTTTCCCCCAGCAAACTTCTATTTATAATAAAGTGCGTTCCGTGTTAGAAAACTTTTAAGAACTGATACTAGTGGGAAGTTGGACTCGGGTATTTGTACTTTTATCCTACATATTTTCCTTTACGTAAGACAGATAGGAATCTGACAAGCCCACCCCGACAGCAAGCTGGCCCAACACCCGCACGCTGCAGCGAGGAGCCACGCTCTACTCCGGCAGGCCGCTTCCCCACCCCTCGTTAAAATAACGCCTGTGGCCACTTGAGACTTCCCCGACCGAGCTCCAGAAACTTGCAGGTTTAAATGGCCAAACTGGAACCAACCAGGGCAGCTGTCATCTGAAACTCGGGAAAGCTGAGCCCAGCCAACTCTGCTGAACAAAAAGGGTGCGGAGAGATGTGGCGGGCCCGACGGAGGAATGCATTAGGCTCCCCTCCCCAACCCCCGTCAATTCGCTGCTCTGCAGCCCCAGCGCCGCCATCCTGTTCCTGAATAATTAAACGGGCTGGAGAGGGAGCGAGGTGGCCAGAGAGGCAGTTTCTGGACCGAGTTTCGCGTGCAGGGGCGGCGGGGTCAGGAGGCGGCTACATGCCCGGTGCGCGGAGGATCTCGGGGGCCGGGAGACACGGGCACGACACCGCCCGGCGGGCGCCGGAAGCGGGGCGGGGGAGCACGTGAAGAAGGGGATGACAAAGGGGCGCGGGGCTCCGGCCGCGCTCCCCGCGGGCCCGCGGGGCCGGGACAGGTGGCCGGGCCTGGCCAAGAACAATGGGGGGCCGAGGCTGCCCCCTGGCGCTCACCTACCTCCGGTGCCCTCCGAGTTCTCGTTGAGGCTTCCCGAGGAGTCGTGCTGGGCGCCCACACACCCGCCCATGGGGGCCCCCGGCGCCTCGTCGCCACCTCCGGGCGCTCGTCCGGGCCCGCCGCCGCCTCAGCCTCCTCCGGCTCCGCCGAGCTCCGGACAGGCGCGCCGCTCCGCTCGCCCGCCGCGGCCCAGCCTCCGCCCCTCGCCGCTCCACCCACCGCCTTGGCTCGGCCCCTTCCTCCGCGCCCACTTCTACCTCAGCCCCCGGGCCGCCCGCCCCGCAGGCCTGGCCCGCGCGACGCCCCCGCCTCCGGCTCGGCCCCGCCAGGCCCGGGCTGGCCCATCCCGGGTGGGCCGCAGCGCCCGCCTCGCCCGCTCACAGCCCTGCGCGCCCGCGTCCCGGCGAGCCCCGCGCCCGCGCCGCCCGTCCGCCAGGTCCCATCGGCCCCCGCCCCGCGGCACCGCCCTCCGCACCCGCCGCCCGGGCTCCGCCGGGCCCCCGGAACCGCCGGGGGCGGGCCGCGGGAGGCCGCGCGCTGATTGGCTGCGGCAGAGGCAGCGGAGGGGAGGGGCGGGGAGCGGAGGGGGCGAGGGAAGGTGAGGGGCGCTGGAACCCGAGCGACCGAGGCGAAAGGAAGGATCCGTCCGTGGGAGGAGGCAGGGGAAGGAGGCGCGGAGGCGGAGAAGAAGATGCGAAGAAGAAAGGAAGAGTAGAAGAGAGAGAGCGAGCGAGCAGGAAGGGAAGAACAAAAGTGAGAACGAAGTGGAGAAGGGCGCTGTCGAGTTTCTGGCTCCCCTAGGGTGGGAGGGGCACAGAGAAGTAGTAATGGAAGAATCGCCGGCGGGGACCAAGAGTTCCCAAGTAACTGGCGAAAGGGTCCTGGCCGAAGGTTGAGGTCCCAGCACCTTTTGGATTTGTGCAGGTTTCAGTGGATTGGTACCCACTTGCCTGCCCCACCCCGTGACCCCTAAAATCACTGTACCCCATTATTAGACTCAGAGGCGGTCATTGTGGTTGCAAGCTGAACTCCGATTACCAAGGCGAGGCATCCCATGTGGGGAGAGATAAGCGCTGACCGTAGTTCAAGGGGCGTGGGTTTGTTCCATTTTCACGAGATTGATTATTCAGACACAATGCGACTTCCCCTCCCTTTAGGTATCTTACACTGTCTTCAGAACATTGTGAAGTGTAAATAAATAAAATAACCAGCTTTTTCTAAACTAGAATTTGGTATATTGACCACGCCCGACATTCTTGGCGGCCGCTATCCCCATCTAAGCCAAATTATTAATGGTCCCTTCAGAATTGTGCTTTTTGCTATGACGCCTTAAAATTTTTATCATCCTGCTTGGACCTTTGCTAAAGCTTATTTCTGCCTAAGAGCTGTTTTAACTATCCGCTCCATTTTTTATATCAGACTTTCTTTTTTTAACATCCTGGGTCAGTTTTTGCTTAGCATTAAAAAAAAAAAATCTTTTTTAAGTGAAATACCTAAGAAAGACTCTCTGAGGCTCAGAATTTGCATTTAAATATATTTTCATACACTGCTGGTGGGAGTGTAAATTGGTTCAATCTTTTTGCAAAGCAATTTGGCAACGAGGTTCAAGAGCCTTTAAAAATGTTAACACACTTTGATTTAGGATTATTTCACATGTGGGAATCTAACTCAGAAAATTCCAAACTGCAGGGATTTGGTCCTTGTATTATTTCTTTGATAATCAGATAAATATGAGGGCTCAACAAACAAAACCCTGTACTTAAAGCACAGAAATGTCTTGTGAGAAACAAGTCTGCTATGTTAAATTTATCCTGATGAATTGGTGTCGTCCTGGGCAGCAGTGAACATTCAAAAGAGCTTGGATATGGACGTTTTCCTGAGTTTGCAGAGGTTGCTCTGAGATTCAGGCGGTGTCACAGAGCCTTCTAGCTGATCGTTCTCAGCTGAGGATTCACGTAGGCAGACAGACATCACTTCCCTGAAGGAGAGAAGGCGCATGCTGAATATCTTCAAAGGGATTGCTTTGTCCTGAATTTTGCTGTAGAAATTGCTGAAACCAAGACTTCCACAATGTCTATTAAACAGATGGTAGGCACCCAAGTGATGAGTGCTTTCTGATGAGCACTGTGGAGTTGGCGCTAGGAAGAGAGAGCAATCTCACTGAGAGATTCTCGGCTTTGGGTGTTCTCCATTATCCTGCCTTTATCTAAGAGGAAAGAGAGACAAGTTTCTGGGAGACAGAGTAATGGGGGCAGTTAAAGGATCCAGCTCTATCAATTTCTTAGGTTGGATTCTGACCTCCATTCTGTTCTAGCCATATGACCTTAAATTTCTATATAGCTCAGTTTCTCATCTGTAAAATTAGGCGGTAACAATGCTCCAAACTCTGTGGGGGTCTTTATGTCCAGCTTCACCTATCTAAACTTACTGCACGCGGCCTAACCCACTGCAGGCCTTCTGTGGGAAAGTGCCTTCTTGGTGTGTGGGTGTGTGTGCGCTTTTCTATTTTTTACATCTTTATTGAGATATAATTCATATGCCATACATTTCACCAGTTTACAGTGTACAATGGTTTTTAGTATATTCACAATCAATTTCAGAACATTTTCATTGCCCCCAAAAGAAACCCCATTCCTATTAACAGTCCCTCCCCCCATTTCCTCCCAACCCCCTATCCCCAGCCCTAATCTGTTTTGTCTCTATAGATCTGCCAATTCTGGACACTTTATTTAAAAATAATCCTGTGGTCTTTTAGGACTGGCTTCTTTCACACAGCACAATGTTTTTCAAGGTTCATCCATGTTGTAGCATGTATGAGTCCTTCATCCCTTTTTTTTTTCCTTCATCCCTTTTATGGCTGAATAATGTTCCACTTTGTGGCTAGACCACATTTGCTTTATCCATTTATCAGTTGATGGACAGCCCAGTTGTTTTCACTTTTTGACTTTGAAGCTGTTACGAACGTTCATGTATAAGGTTTTGTGTGGACGTATTTTTGGGTATATACCTAGGAGTAGAACTACTTGGTCACATGGTACCTCTGTGTTTAACTCTCTGAGGAATTGGCACACTGTTTTCCAAAATTGCTGCACCATTTTATATTCCCACTAACTACAAATAAGGGAATAAAAAATCGGCATCCATTTTAAATATGTAGAGTGTCCCATTGTGGTTTTCACTTGCATGTCCTGATGACTAATAATGTTGAATGTCTTTTCCTGTGCTTATTGACCGGACTGACATCTGTTTTTGGAAATACGTCTACTTAAATCCTTTGCTTATTTTTAAACAGGATTTTTTTTTTATACTGAGTTGTAAGGGTTCTTAATATACTCTGATTACAAGTCTCTTAGCAGGTATATGATTTGCAAATTTTTTTTCTATTCTGGTTTGTCTTTTAACTTTCTTGACAGTACCCTTTGAAGCATTAAAGTTTTTAATTTTGATAAAGTCCATTTACCTATTTTTCCTTGAGTCACTTGTGCTTTGGGACTCATATCTAAGAAATCATTGTTTAATCCAGGGTCACAAAGATGTATACCTGTTTTTCTTTAAAAGTTTAATAGTTTTTGCTCTGACTTTTAGGTCTTTAATTTCCCACTTTGATAACTTTGAATTAATTTTTTTACATGGTGTGAGGTAGGGATCCAACTTCGTTCTTTTGCATGTAGATTTCCAGTATTCCAGCATTTGTTGAAAAGACTAGTCTTTCCCCACATTGAATTGTCTCAACACCCTTGCTGAAAATCAATTAGCTATAAATGTTGTGAGTTTATTTCTGGACTCACAATTCTATTCCACTGGTCTTTATGTCTCTCCTTATGCCAGAACCACACTGTCCTGATTTCTGTAGTTTTATATTAAGTTTTGAAGTCAGGAAGTACGAGTCCCAACTTTGTTCTCCTTTTCAAGATTATTTTGGCTATCTGGGTCCCTTATATTCCCATATGAATTTTATCAGCTTGCCCATTTCTGGGGAAAAAAAAAAAAACAGCTGGAATTTTGGAATTTTGACGAGAAATGTGTTGAGTCATCTACTGGGAGTTGTAGATTAATTTGGTAGTATTGCAATCTTAACAATATTAAACCTTCCAATCAGGAACATGGATGTCTTTCCATTTATTTATGTCTCAAATTCCTTTCAATGATATTTTGTAGTTTTCTGTGTATGAGACGACGCTTTTGTTAAATTTATTCATAAGTATTTTATTCTTTTCCATGCTATTATAAATAGCATAACTTGCTATTTATAACTAGGTTTGTTTCTTCTTTTTCAGATTGTTCATTACAAGTGTACAGAAATAAATTGATTTTGGTATATTGATCAGGTATTCTGTAACCTTGCTGAACTCACTTATTAGCTCCAATAGTTTTTGCTTCATGTATTTTGGGGCTTTGTTGTTAGGTGTTATATATTCATAATTGTTATATCTCCAATACCTTCTTCACTTAGCTAATTATCCAGGGAGAATTAGCAAGGGAGAAAGGAAGAAGAAACCGGAAAGAGGGAAAAGAGAAGGGAGATTCAAGTCCAGGAACTATTAAACTCTAGATTTTAGTCACTTGGGGAGCCTGTTAAAATCAGGTTCCCAGAAATTCTAATTCACTGGGTCTGGAGGGAGTCCAGGAACCAGCATTTTTAACTACCACCACATCAGGCATTTCCTGGTGCGATCTGAGCCACGGATGGAACACAGGTCCTTGACAAAACTCGATTCTCCACACGCTCTACCCATCTGTTTTCACCTTAGTCTTTTCCTCATCCACTAATGGCACCGTAGTTCATCGAATTGCTCAAGTCCCAAACCTAAAAGTTAGTGGTAATTTCTCCATCTTCTTCACCTCCCACACCCAATCCATTATCAAGTCTTCTTTATGTTATCCACTAAATATATTGAGCCTCTCCACTTGTTCTCAGTCTCTACTGCCACCACCATCTCTCACCTTGGCGATTGTAATACCTTCCTAAATAGCCTTCCTGCATCTTTTCCTGCCTCCTCCTACAATACATTCCCCAGCCAGCAACAAGTATGGCTTTAAAAATTTAATACACTACACTGCACACACTTAAAGTACATCCTTATGAAGTTGACATATGTATACACCTGCGAAACTATCACCACAATCAAGATAACAAATGTATCTATCATCCCAAAAAGTTTTCTCATGCCACTTCTTAATCTCTACTGTACCTCTTCAGTCACCTGTCCCCAGACAACCACTGATCTGTTTTATGTCACTGTAGATTACTTTGTATTTTCTAAAAATTTCTGTAAATGAAACCATACAGTATGTACTCTTTTTGGTATGGCTTCTTTCACTCAGCATAATTATTTTGAGATTCATTCATATTACAGGGTTTATTCTTTTTAATTACTGAGTCGTTTTCCATTGTATGGATACACCAGTTTGTCCAATCACTTGTTGAACACATGTGATGTTCCAGGTTTTCATGCCTACAAAGAAAGTTGCTATGAACATTTATTTATGTACAAGTCTATGTATGGGCACATGCCTCTTTCTTTCTCCTGGGTAGCATACATGCCTAGTAAATGGATGAATCATATGGTAGTGGGGTTTTTGGTTTTTTTTTTTTTAAGAAACTGACAAACTATTTTCCGAAGTGGTCTTAACATTTACATTCCCACCAGTATTGTAGGAAAACTCCAGTTCCTCCACTTCCTCACCAACACTTGGTTTGGGTTAGTTTTTAACATTAGCCATTCTAATAGGTATGTTTGGAATCTCATTGTAGTTTGAATTTTCATTTCCCTAATGACTGACGATATTGAACTTTTTTTCGGGTGCTTATTTGCCATTCGTATCTCTTCTCTGGTGAAGTACATGTTCAAATCTTTTGCCCATTTGTAAACTGGGTTTTTGCTTTATTATTGAGTTTGGAGAGTTGTTTATATTTTCTGAATACAATTCTTTGATATGATTTGCAAATACTGACTCTCAGTCTTTCCCTTGTCTTTTTATTCTCTTAACAGTGTCTTTCAAAAAGGCAGAATATAAAAGTTTTGATGCGGTCCAATTTGTTAGTATGTTCTTTTATGGATAATGTATTTGATGTCATATATAAGAAATCTGCCAGATCTAAAGTCAGAAAGGCTTTTGTCTATGTTTTCTTCTCAGAGCTCTATCGTTTTGGGTTTTAAAATTAGGTGTATTATCTGTTTGCGGTTAATTTTTGTATATGGTGTGAGGTATGGATCAAAGTTGGTTTTTTGTGTTTATATTTTTCAATACAGATATCCATTTGGTCAGCAACATTTGTTGAAAGACTATCTCTTCTCCACTCAACTGCTTTTGCATCTTTGCAAAGCAAAAAGAAGAGTTGTCCATATATGTGTGGGGCTATTTCTGGACTCTTTACCCTATTTCATTGATTTATTTGTATTTCTTGATGCCAACACCACATTATTTTTGATTATTGTAACTTTATAAGTCTTGAAATCAGGTTGTATTAATCCTCCAACTTTGTTCTTTCTTTTAGTTTTGAAAACTAGGTTCTTTGCATTTCTATGTGAATTCTAGAATTATCTTTTCAATTCCTACCAAAAAAAAAAAAAAACCCTGATGGGAGTTTGAGATTACACTGAATCCATAGATAAATTTGGGGAAATTGTCATATTAACAATATTGAATCTTGCAACATATGAACACAGTATATCTCTATTTACAACTTTAATTTCTCTCAGTAATGCTTTCTAGTTTTAAGTACACAGGTCTTACATATATCTTATCAAATGCATCCCTAAGGACTTCATTTTTTGATGCTATCAAAAATAGTAGTTTTTGTAATTCCAATTACTGCTTATTGTTGCTAGCACATAAAAATACAATTGTTTTTGTGTGTTGATCTTTGTATCCTGTAACCTTGCTAAATCGTTTATTAGTTCTAGTAGCACTTTTAGAGATTCCATCGAATTTTCTAAATAGATCATTTGTCTGTGAATAAAGAGAATTTTACATATTATTTATTAAAATAAAGAGAATTATCATTACTACTACTATACCTACCTTACTGAGTATTAATGGTATCTCATTGTGGGTTCATTTGCATTTCCCTAATGACTAATAACTTTGAGCATGTGCATGTTGGCCCCTTTGTATATCTTTTTTGGAGAAGTGACTATTTAAGACCTTTGCCCATTTTTTAATTGGCTTTTTTTTTGTTGTTGTTAGAGTTAGCTGTAGCTCTTTATAGATGCCATTTATTAGACCTGAGAAATTTCCCTTCCATTCCTAGTTTACTGAAAGATTTCTTTTTTACTCAAAAATGGATTTAGATTTTGTCAGTGCTTTTTTGCATCTACTGAGATGGTCATATGGTTTTTCCTTTTTCGTTTGTTATTATGATGAATCACACTGATTTTCAAATATTAAACTAAACTTGAATTCCTTGGATAAACCTGACTTGATCATGACGTTTGTCCTTTTTAATATGATGTTAGATTCAATTTGCTCAAATTCTATTCAGTATGTTTGCATCTACATTTACGAGAACTATTTTTCTAGTTTTTTTTTTTTCTTTAAAGTTCTTTTGGTATCTGATTTATAGAAGGGAATAGGGAACTCTAAAGAATAGAGGACACTGACTAAGAAGAAGCCATGCCTCTATGGCTAAGATAGTACACTTAAGGAAGAGACCTCCTAGGGTTAAGAGCCAGATCTTATCTAAGAGGACGAGGCCCTGGCTTGGTGAATAGTACAGAGGTGGTGTGACATATCACTGAAGTTGCAGGAAATCTGGCCTGTAGGAAAGCTGTTTATAGGCGGTATCTCACCAGAGTGACTCTGCTATGAAACTACCCGAGGGGGAGTGGCTGGGAAATGGCTGCTTGGTAGGTATCGTTGGCTCTTGCGTCTTGCAGGAGCTGGGCCTTGGAGGAGCTGCTGCCACTGCAACAGCCTGGTGTTGCAGCAGCCATGCGTCCTGAAGGTGCTGCATGAGAGACGCTGTCTGTGCTGCAGGAGCTAGGCAATGCACACATCCCAGGAGCCTGGCCCTGGAGAAGCTACCCAATGCTGTGGGAACCTACTGAGTGAGAGAATGGCAATTCCTCCCGCAGTGTCTCTCCAGTGCCCTCTACTGTCAAAGTTAAACATTGTGCCAACTGGCAAAGGCACAATATTTAAAGGGCCCATATCCATTTTCTCAGAGCAGGCAATGAAGAGTGGGTTTAGATCTGAAGAAACTGTTGGAGTTGGAAAATCACCACTTTTCAACTATGATAGTTGTTATGGACTAAATATTTGTGTCCCTCCACCATCCCAAATTCATATGGTAAAGCCCTAATGTGATAGTGTTTGGAGGTGGTGTTCTTGGGAGGTAATTATTATGTCACAAGAGTGGAGCCCCCATGATGGGATGAATGTCCTTATAGGAAGAGAGCTAGCCCTGTCTCTCTGTCATGTGAGGATACAAAGAGAAAAGGATTCTCACCAGAACCTGCCCATGCTGGCACCCTGATCTCAGGCCTCCAGTCTCCAGCAGTGTGAGAAATAAATGTTTCTTTTTTGAACAACCCAGTCTGTGGTATTCTGTTATATCAGCCTGATCTAAGACAGTAGTAAAGATTGGTTAAGGCACAAATCATCAATGTATGGTAAATACATGAAGGAAATTTTGATTTGCATTGTCTTAAAATATCACCCCAAATTCTTAGTTGTTGCAAGCAGAAAATAGTAATAATGCAGAAGAAAACATGCACAATACCTTGACCAAATGATCGGAAGGACATCATGCGACTCCCAATGGGATTCCTTGAGAATAACAATGTCTTCTCTAGGACTCTGACTGGAGATGCACAACCTGAATGGATGGAATCATGGGGAATTGTCAATCAAATACAAATGAAGAACATGTGATAATCAAAAAGAGGAGAAAGGCTGTATTTTGTAAAAAATGTCAAGAAAACTGAGAAGCTGTTCCATATTACAGGAGACCAAAGAAATACAATCCTATAAAGGACATTATTGGTCAATTAACAAAATTGGAATAGGAATGGTGGAGTGGATAAAAATATTGTCAATGTGACATTTCCTGCAGTTAATAACTGCTGTGATTATGAAAGAACGTTTTCATTCTTAAGTAAAACACACTGATGGATTTCGGGGTAAAAAGATATGATGTATGTAACTTACTCTCAAATGTTTCAGAAAAAAACTACATATAAGAAGGGAAAATGATAAAGCAAATTAGGCAAAATGTTAACAAGTGAGTCCAAATACAGATGTTCTTTGGATTATTCTTGCAACTTTTCTACATGTTTGAAAATTATTTCCAAATAATTTGTGGCTCCCCATGTGTCTTCAGGTCAGCTAGGGCTAGCTAATATCCACTGGGGTCAAGTAGACTTTGCTCCAGACTGAAGGTTGAGTCAAAGTTTGTCTCCAATGTCTCTCATTCTCCTTGGAGCAATATGCCTAAACAGGGTATATATTCTCTTCATGGCAAAGGCAGAGGTGCAAGAAGCCATAGCCCACTTCACAAACACAGGCTGAAGGCTCTGCTTCCATCACATCTTGTAACCTGGCTCAGTCCACATGGTTTCCGGTGGAGCCTGCTTCATCCCCTACTTCAGGGTGGTCCTGAGACCCAGACTTGAGCCAGTCAATGTATTCCAAACCTGTGATGGGTTTAGGATAGGCATGTAACCCAATTTGGGCCAATAAGAGTCAGAGAAAGGACTTTTCTTTCTTTCTTTTTTTTTTTTTTTTACAACTGTCTAAAGAATATCTATTTTTCTGAAAATGAATTTGGGAGGAAAGAAATTTGGAGCCCCCGTAAGGGGAAAAATTGAGGCCACTTTCCAATAGGAGAGATCACAAAAGAGAAGTCAACAAAGAAGAAAATACAGCTGAGAAAGAGGAAAAACCATGCCCTGAAAATTATCTAAACTGGATTCACCGATACCCAAATCTGTTCCTTGAAATTTTCAGTTCCATAAGTCAATACATTTTAATTTTAATCTCTGTAAGCCCATCTGGATTGGGTTTCTCTTGCTTGAGGGTAGGAAGCTGGTTTATTTATCTTTGCCTCCCAAGCACCTGTAGGACAACGGTTGGCACTCTTGTGAAGAACCGTGTGCCCAGTTAAAGGCCTTAGACTTTATCCCGGGAAGGTGAGTAGTAACGGTAGGGCTTTAAGCAGCAAAGATACGATCGTGTATCAAAGCTATAGGCGGGTGCTGCTGTTGCTTTCAAAAGCAAGAAGTGGTGAACGTAATACCCTTGCCTCATGGCCCACCTAGCTGAAATTACATACCTTCTGACGACAGGAAGGCGGAGCTGGAACTGTTATACGTCCCTCTACAGATATGTGAGGGATAGAGCTTCTGCTTGGTAGTTGCCCAAACGCTTCACCATCATGGCCTCCAGCTGTACAGAAGAGCGTTCCGGGTGTCCACGAGGCAAGACTGCCCAATAGAAAAGAGTTCCTTTTCCACAATATGGCCGCAAAGGTCCCGAGACCCATTCTCATTGGCTTGGCTTGGGTCATGTGCCCATTACTGAGCCAATTGGAGCGAGGAGTCTGGGCTGCCCTGATTGGCCGGGTGTGGGTCATGTGCTTCTTGTTGCCACCAGTGAGTGAAGCCTGCCTCATTCAAATCACATGGCTTGAGAGCAGGGGGAAAGTGGTTCCCCCAAGGAAATGAGGGCAATTCTACCTGGAGAAGGGAAAATACATTACAGACAGCAAAAACTCACAGTGTCCACTATACACAAACATTTGATAATTGGTGTCATTCTACCAATAACAACAATAATGATGACAGCTACCAACAACTGAGTATTTTCTATTGCTAGCACCGGTCTAATTATATATATTCATTTAATCCTTACACCAACTCCGTGAGGCAGGTGCTATTACTATCCTCACTTTAAAAGGAGATTTCAGTTCTGTCTGAAGTCAAGTTAATTGCCATGCTACATTGTCTCACATTGAGAAAACATAAGTCAGATGCATACTAGAGTATTTGATTTTTTTCCCTCCCCTCCCACCATCCTACAGATTGGGCATTCTCACAGCAAACACTGAGTACTGAAACGACTCCCCGAGTCTTCCCCACATACTCAGAAGGCAGAGAAAAGTAACAGGAGATCCCTTCCCAGTGGAGCCTCAGTCTGGAGGAGGGGAGGCACACACATAAGCACAGGATGACCGTGCAATGGGCTAAGTGTTACAGCAACCTTCGCTATAAAGAATTCTTCCTTTTATTTCCTTCCACACAAAGAGTTTCAAAAATCGTACTATAATTCAGTAGTGTTATGAAAAGAGGATCAAAGAATTTCAATTAAAATTAAAGTTATTTCTACCATGGACCTCAATGAGCATTATTAGATTCAGAAAAGGGTGATCGAATGGGGGTGGTGCTGATCACATTTCACTTTGCAGTTATGAAATGTCCTACTGCTCCCCAGCTTCCAGAGTGCCACGTTTACTCTTCACATTTCTCCCATCGTATCTAGTCTGTGGTCTGGTTAAATTGTCCTATGCCCCCTAGACCTAACAGAAGCATTCAAGTTTATCCAGTACGTTTTAATACTGTATTTAAGCCAGCATTTTAAAGCATGGGAAAGGCGATCTGGGTGGTATTTTCACATGCATGAAATGACACTGAATTAGTGTGCAAGTTATTACCATTTTCTGTATTCCTGCAATTCTTTCGCTTATCGAAGTATAAAATCTCAGTTTGGTGTTGGCTTGTCTTTAACAGCTCCCAAACACATGCTAATCTTCTTGTGACAGAGAGCAAGCAGGTGTCAGGGTCAGAACTTTTAATAGGTAACTAACTGGACCTAGCTGGAACTCAATGACACCATTTTGCTGTCATTCATTAGAGTTACCTTCTATTTATGGAAAACACAGGTTTTCCAATTATTGTCATAACTTCTCTTTAAAAAAACATATTTAACTTTTGAGTTAATCAAGTAAAATATTAGGTGAGATGTGGACATGGCAACATTTCTGAAAGTGCTACTCAAACAGCTTGTTTCCCAAACACTACCCTCACCTTTGGGGTCCCCTGTTTGTGGCCTTTCAGGTGGCTCTTCATAACTCTCACCCCAGGCAAGTTTCCTTTCCCACTCCGTGCCCTTCCAACATTTTGTGTAGATGTTCTCTTATAACTCTCCCCAGAGTTACCTGTAGTTGTTTGTAGGTCACTCTTTCTGGCTAGATGAAACTGCTCTTAGTTATCTCTCTATCCTTAGCTCTCAGCACCAAGCCTGGGCAGAGCAGGCCCCAGGGTTCGGGCTCCTGTGTTCTCATACATGAAGATGGAGGTTTCAGTACTGTCTTTACAGGTGCTAAACCTCAGTTATCTTGTGCCAGGGTCATTCTGTCCTTTGGAATTCTGTCACGGGTCTGCCGGAGCCAACATGGATGTCTGCAGAAGGAACTCCAGGAAAGGCACGTTGGAGTCACAACTGACACGAGTGGCAAGAGAACCACACAGCCCAGTGTTTGTTCTTGGCTGATGTTACTGACCCACTACAAGGGGCTTGGGCTGGACTCTAACTATGACGCGGACATATTGCCTGTATAGGCTGAGAGAGAGCAGTCTGCAAGGCATGCTGGCTCCCTCTTCTCCCTGCCACCAAAGCTACTTGCTGGCCTAACCCTGGGTGGCTCTCTTTCAGTCCACACAGAGGGGACACTAATTGATGTTGGAACTTCCTGCTTTTGATGATGAGTAATAAGCACAGAGGTGGGAGCCCTTGTCCTGTTCACTGACTTGTGTCTGTGAGTGGGTAGGGCAAGGCAGGAGATGGAGAGGTAGCACCCAAACATCCAACTGGGTCTTGCATGAGTCCTGAATCCTAATTCTGAATATTTGAGGTGTATCTTTGGGAATTCAGGAGTTCCCTTTCCACTCCACCCTCCACCCCAACCTTGTACTTCTTAGCTGAAAAACTACCAAGTCGTATTTTTTAAAAAAGGTAATTAAATACAAGCAGAATGGAAAATAAGCACTCCCCCTTATGCGACCAGAAGAACTAAGAGAATTTTGAAAAGCCAGAGGTTCTCAGAAGCATTTGCATTTAAAAACAAGCCTACACTTAACACACTAACGTGGAGTATATTTCTGAGAATCTCTACAGCTCATCTCCCATGGGCATCTGGTTTTAGCTGGGGGAAAAAAAAAAAAAAAAAAAAACCCCAAGGAGGAAAATACACCTAGAAAGAGAAAATCTCCTAATGGGCTTTGTTTGCCCTACTTGCCGATGGCAGGAGTGATTAATCACTTAGTTTCTCAAACTTTACTTACTCAGGTTGTCTCCAGGGGCCTGAGGCCTGGAGCTGGGCCTGAAGCAACCTACTGAACTCATTTTTTGGAAATCTTCAGTTTTATCTTAGAAGAGTAGGCGAGTTTTATATTCTATTGCACAACATATCCCGTTTGTTTCAACAAGGACATGTGTGAAATAACTCACTGGTTCAATTGCTTAAATCTCTACTCTCAACTTTTTTCCCTTTAACCAGTTTTCGGTAAAAATGAAGTTCCAGAAGCAGCTTTGGGCGTCTCTTGACACAGTGTTGCTGTGTGCTCCCAAGGAGCCAGCCCTGGTGTGAAAGTGAGTCACTAGGTGATCCCAGCACTTTCTAAGTGGCGTCCAGAACACAGAGCTTCTGTACACCCTCCTCCGCACACTGAGGGGGTTTATGGGAAGTGGAGAGGCTGGTGGCAAAAAGACTTTCTAAGTGGAGAGTGTCTGTCTGTTCATCCCCAGGGCTTAGCACAGTCAAAGGGAAGGTTAGGATTAAATAGACAGTGTTTAACTTGGGTATAAAACTTCTCTATGAGAAAGTTTAAACTTTGCAGTTTGGTGATATTTAAAAAAAAAAATGGATAGGCATATTCTAGATAATCTGACTGTCAGCCTCAACAACTGAGTTCTTTAGCAAGCGAATTGGGGTCTCAGGTGGATACTTTCAATATCATGGGCTAATGAGAAAAGAACCAAATCTGACTTAACACATATTTTGGACTGAATGTTTATGCCCCTTCGAAATTCATATGTTGAAATCTAACCCCAAGGTGATGATATTTGGAGGCAAGGTTTTGGAAGGAGATGAGGTCGTGAGGGTGGGGCCCTCCTGAGTGGGAACTGTGCTCTTATAAGCAGAGGCCAGAGAGCCAGCTAGTTTCTTTCCGCCATGTGAGGACACAGTGGGCTGTCAGCTACCCAGAAGAGGGCCCTCACCAGAATTCAACCATGCTGGCACCCTGGGCTCAGACTGCCAACCTCCAGAATTGTGAAAATAAGTTCCTGTTGTTGATAGCCACCCAGTCTATGGTACTTTGTTATTGCAGCCTGAATGGACTAAGAAAATATATCAGTGATATTTTGCACCAAACGAGGGCTAAATGTAGCACTATGCTGCGTTAACAAAGGCCTTCCTAGCATATCCATAAGAGAAAGATGAATATTCACAACACACAGACACACAGGCAGACTGATTCTAAAAACTCATTCCAGCGTGATTGGCTCCATCCTGTCATTGCGAGTGGAATATAGTTTTGGCAAAGCAACATCAGCTCATATATATATATATATATATATATATACACACACACACACACACACAACACACACACACACACATACACACACATTTTTTTTCACCATTAAAAAAGAATTATGAAAAAAGCAACATTCGCTCTTCTATTAATGTTGTTAAGGTAAAGTCTATTGGTTCTGTAGTTGTGTGATCAACCTCTAACAGTGTTCATGTTTTATTTGTTTAATAGCTATAAAGAGAACATGCTTATGGCTGGTTTACGTTAGGTAATGTTATAATGAAAATCATTTAAGTCTAAACACTAGGAGTCTGTAAGAATTTTCTTATCTTTAAAATGAGTGAGTACAAATTCAAATTTGAAAAATCATTTTTAAACATAAGGAGCTCCACCTCAAATAGATGTGTGATCCATGCCCACTCTTGCATTGCCATTCAATATAGTATTAGAAGTCCTAGCCAGAGCAATTAGGCAATAACAAGAAATAAAAAGCATTCAAATAGAAAGGAAGAAGTAAAACTCACTATTTGCAGATGATATGATATTATATATAGAAAGCCTTAAAGACTCCAGCCCAAAACTATTAGAACTGAAAAACTAGTTCAATAAAGGTGCAAGATACAAAATCAATATACAAGATTCTGTCACATTTCTACTGGAAAGAGAAAGTAAGAAAATAATCCCAATTACCACTGCATCAAGAAGAAAATATCGAGGAATAAATTTAACCAAGGAGATGAAAGATCTGTACACTGAAAACTATAAGAAACTGAAAGAAACTGAAGCACACTAAAAGAGATGGAAAGATATTCCATATTCATGGATAAGAAGAAGAAATATTGTTAAAATGTCCATACAACCCAAAGCAATTGATAGATTCAATGCAATCCCTATCAAAATTCCAATGGCGGTTTTCACAGAAACAGAACAATCCTAAAATTGTCCTGTTTGGCGCCATAAGAGACCCCAAGTAGTCAAAGTCATCTTGAGGAAAAAAGAACAAAGCTGGAGGCATCACACTATCTGATTTCAAAATATATTATAAAGCTATAGTAATCAAAACAGTATGCTATTGTCATAAAAACAAACACATAGATCAGAAGAACAGAAGAGAGAGCAGGAGTAAATCCATGTATATAAGTCAATTAATTTACAACAAGGAGCCAAGAATAAACAATGGGGAGACCACAGTATTTCCAACAAATGCTGTTGAAAAAACTGGACAACAACATTGCAAAAGAATGAAACTGGACCGTCTTACATTATACATAAAAATTAAAATGGATCAAAGATTTGAACGTAACACTAAAACTCCTAGAAGAAAACATAGGCGGTAAAGCTCCTTGACATAGGTCTTGATGATGATTTTTTGTATTTGACATCAAAAGTAAAGGTAAAAAAAAAGCAAAAATAAACAAGTGAGCTATAGCAAACTAAAAAATTTCTGCACAGTAAAGAAAACCATCAACAAAAAAGAAATGCAAGCTACCAAATGGGAGAAAATGTTTCCAAGTCATATATCTGATCAGAGGTTAATATCCAAAAGTACATAAAGAATTCATACAATTCAATGGGGAAAAAAAAAACAACTGAAATCCAATTGAAAAATGGACAGAAGATCTGCATAGACATTTTCCCAAAGGAGACATACGGGTGGGCAACATGAAAAGGTGCTTGATGTTACTAACCATCAGCGAAGTGCAAATCGAAAGCACAATGAGATATTGCCTCGCACCTGTTCGAACGGCTATTTCAAAGACAAGAGATAAGTGTTGGCGAGGATGTGCAGAAACGGGAACACTTGTGCACTGTTGGTGGGACTGTGAATTGGTGTCGCCATTATGGAAGACAGTATGGAGGTTTTGCAAAGAAGTTAAACATGGAATTACGTATCCAGCACTTCCAATTCTGGGGTACGTATATACCCCAAAGCATTGAAATCAGGATAGATATGTGTATATTCACGTTCACAGCGGCGTTATTCACAGTAGCAGAAAGGTGGAAGTAACCCAATGTCCATCGACAGATGAATGAGCACAATGTGGTAGAAACACACAAAGCAGTATTAATGAGCCTCAAAAAGGAAGGGTATTCTAACACATCCTGCAAAGTGGATGAGCCCTGAAGACATTTTGCTGAGTGAAAGAAGTCAGCCACTAAAGGACGAACACTGTTTAATTCCACTTACACGAGGTCTCTAGAGGAATCAAATTCATAGAGACGTACAGTAGAATTATGGTTACCAGGGGCTGGGAGAGGGGGCGGAATGGGGAGTTGTTCAATGAACACAGAGTTTCAGATGGAGAAGATGAAAAGGTTCCGGAGATGGAAGGCGGTGATGATTGCACAACATCGTGAATATAATTCATGTCGCTAGACTGTACACTTAAAGGGTAGATATGGGAAACTTATGTTGTGTGTTTCACCATAACAATAAACGCACTGAACGTAGTTTAGCGAATGAATCCCTGTTCGCGGCAGCGAAGACATGACCTGGTTCTCAGATCTTCTGCAAGACATCCAGTGGTGCTGCGTACTGGCCAGACGCATGAGTTCTCTTACGGGCATCTTGATCCCTCGAAGGGGGACTTCCTCAGGGCCCTCCGAGTGAACACTCTTAAGGGCCCGAGACAAACGCAGAAAGAAAATTCAGCAAATTTGCAGTTCTTTCAAACCGAAGACCGAGCTGGCATGGTTACTCTGCTGAAGGTCGTAACTGACACACACCATCCAAGTCAGAGTCCCCAGACACGTGCATCCTGGGGCACGAACTCGATTTCAACCTGTGACATTCTGAGTGACGATGAAATTCTAGGATCCACAGCGGCATTTTCCAAAGTCTGTTCTGTGGGACGTTCATAAATGTTGCATGAAAAAAAAAAAAAGAATCCTGTTGTCAAATGCATCTTGGGAACACTGGATTAAAGCAGAGTAAATGGCTTCTTTTCTGCGGGTTCTCAGAGCCTTTCATGTGCTAGTGTGTGACACAGATGGATCCCCAAGGAGGACAGCTTGGACGAGCTTCCCGCAGTGTGTGCCAAGTGAATCTGACCACGCAATGCTTTGTCACGATCATGTGAGGCAGTGATGTTCCATAAACACGCTTTAGAAAAACTTTCCTTCAGGGAAAAGTAATAAAATAAGAGATGAACATACACTAGGCCAGGGGCTTGGCAAACGATACAGCCCTTGGGCCTCATCCATCCAGCTGCTTGGTTTTTTTCACGGAGCTAAGAATGGTTTCTACATGCTAAATGGTTACATTTTAAATAGTTATATAAGTCCTTGCATAACATTCTGGTTTTGCCTCTTGGCTCCCAAAGCCCAAAATATTTACTACACGACTTTTTAGGTAGAAGTTTGCCAACTCCTGCACTAAACAATGAAAATATTTGAAGACTGTTAATTCTATGTGCTAGGCATGCATTATTTCCATTTATCTTCACAACTCTCTTGGAAAGACATCCTTGTTCCCACTTTACAGCTGAGGATGCTAAGTATCAGAGAAGAAAAGCACTTATCAGAGCCCCAACTCAGACCCAGGTCCGTCTAACCCCGAAGTCTGTAATGGTTCCTCTGTCAGTGGTTTACGAGGTGGGGTCTGTGCATTCCAAGGGGTGGATAAGACATGTCACTGGAGCACAGTGGAAAATTAGATCTTTTATTTCCAAAATTTTTAGCTCATCTTTCAGACATTTTAAATTTTGTATAGTATTTTAGTATAATAAATCAGCTAAAATGAGCCTAATCGGTAGCCAATAGACAGTTTTTAAGGAGCCTAATGTTAGCTTCCTCTCTCTCCTGCCCTGAGTTTGGAACTGAGAGACACAGAGGGATCTGGGAACTGGAGGATGAAATGTCAGCTTTATTCTGGAGAGAGTGGGAGCAGCTGGCTTGGATGAGGTGGGCAGCGGGCAGAGGTCTCCCAAGCTTGCATTCCAGAATTAGACATGATGACTGACCCAGCCACAGGCACCCCTGAGAAGAAGCCTTTTTAACCACTAAGCCTGCCACAGGCAGGGCCAGGTGGAAGGTGTGCTCTGGATACATCTGACTACAAACAGGAGAGTTGGAGGGGCTGAGCTCTGCCTCCCTGGCTTATTTTTTTTTTAATGCTTAAAGTTCACTCCACCTAGTCTTTTCCTGCCTCTTCCCAAAATAGTTAATACCTCTTGTAAATTCAGCTTTTCATCTTTATTTCCCTTATGTTTAAAATTGGAGTGATCCTCTCCTTAGAGTTAACCAAAAGGTCTATGATAGACACACCATAGATTTACCTAGACATTATCTAGGTAAGTCCCTCCTCTCCCCTAGGAGAGAGGACTGGAGTGTTAGTCTAACAGAGCTCTCTCTACATGGAAGGGAGCAGCAGGCATGGGGCGTAAGAATTTTCCATCTGACAACCTTGTATATGATGTATTTATTTACTAATACATGATATACATACATATCATACACACTAAAATTTTTACTGGGGGTACACAGTGAAGACCACTTGAAGATCACTATTCTATACTTTACTACTGTACAAGTGTGTGGCCAAGTTCCAAGCAGTTGAAAGGAATTAGAGGACATTCAGCTTATTGTAGGATGTGGGCCTCCTGGGTTTGAAGAGACGAACCTGGGCTATCTTAACTTGAATTTGAATGCTCTGAATATTGCCATTAATTTCCAGGTCTCTAAAGGAAAACTGGTTTACGACATTAAAAACAAATTCCATTCCTGGAGCTATTTTCTGAATGGTTTCCTACATGTGGGAATCTCACGATGGGGAAATCCATTCAGGTTTCTCTGAGTTAGACCAATAGCAAATTGGACTCTTTGAGTTCACGCACAGCTCTCCAGTCAAGAAGTGTTGTGTACTATGATGCTGTGAATGTTAACATTAAAGATTGGGTTGCAGTGAGGGGTAGAGTTACAGCTGGAATTAAGGATGAGGGCTCAGCTAAGGCTAGAATTCAAGGTAGAACTGAAATGTAAAATTTGACATTTTCCTGAAGCACCGCTCCTGCTAGGTGCTCTTTGAATGGTTTCATGGTCAAGTATATTTGAGCAGCCAAATATAAACCCCCGTTAAGACATTCACACGGCGTGTTATTAAATAACAGGCTTCGAGACATCCGCAATAAAGAAACTGTTTATTTCACCCAGCATTTCTCAAACAAAGTGTCCACAGAACACTTATTTCAGAATATCTATCTGTTCTGGTAAGTACTTGAAAAAAAATGCCAAATGAAGAGATCATAGGTTTGAGAGCTGCTAGGTCTATTAAAGTCAGGGGCTTTGGAGTTAGATACCCAAGTCCATCATCATATTATCTGTGACTAGGGGTAAACTTAGTGTCCCAGGCTCTTAATTTCCATCCATGAAATGTGTATAATAATTCCTATCTAGGAGAACTGTAGTAAAAATGAAAGAGAAACTATCTACAAGGTTCTCAGCCACCAGCACGTACCCAACAAAAGTTTGACCTTTTCCTTTCATGACAGAGTTAGTGAAAGAGGAAGTATTTCTTGAGGACGATTTTGAACTCAGAAATAATCGCATCAGGATGAGATCTGCACTTTGATGAGCATTTGGGAGGGGGCATAGCGTGGGGGGAAAGAGCTCGCATAGGACCAGACACGCCATGTACTGACTAGCTCTAGGAGACCTTGACCCGGGGCCTTCATGTGTAAAATGCAGGTATCTGCTTCTCTGAGCATTTTGAGGATGAAATCAAAGTGTATGTGGTGTGTCCCCCACCAGGCCTGGAACACGGGAAAATTCTTGGGAAAAATAACAGTGACATCGGTAATAATAGTACGAAGCACCATTTGGAACACTTTGCACTATGCCAGGCAAGGAGCCGGGTCTGGCTGTTTCTCAAAAGTGGGGCATGCAGACGATTTCCTCACAATGTCCTTTTTAAGGATACAGATTCCTGCTGGTCCGACTTCCGGGATGCCGCCCAGGAACGTGCACTTTGACAAATGTTAAGGTCACTACGATTTGAGAACCATTGACTGGGAGGCATGGTTTGCAAGATGGTGAAGACCAGATGGACACTAAACTAGAGAAGGAATGGGCATTAAAGGCCCTGGACTTGGAGAAGAGTGGCCTCACGATGTGAGCCTTGGACCCACATCATCATGACCCTTGAGCGGAGGTGTCTGCGAATGAGAGAGGAGGCTGTATGGCGTGGAGTTTCCGGAATGGCATGAAGGGATGGCGTGTGTCGGTTCCAAGAATGAGAGGTTTCGTCCCCGTCTGTGGTCCTGTTCCCATCCCATCCCACGAGGCCCAGGTGCCCCTGCACTGCCAGGGAAGTCCACGCCATTGCCACTTGGATTCTTAGGGCTAAGCACTCTTGGGTTGGAAGATCTGGGAGAAAATGTTCCCAAGGGGGCCTGATGATTGTCCCTTCGTATGGGAACAGATTAATACAGTATATTAATAACCATTATTGCCAGGCGAGGTTATTAGCCGGAAAGGCATTCCTTTCTTCACAATGCTTCCTCCAGGGGAGCAGGAATATGCTCCGTGAACTCCCGCCTTCGAAGTCGTGTAGGGTTTCTGCTGGTCTTGTTCTTCTCTCCCTAGGAAGGTGGGTGGTGGTGTCATTTTGTTTAAAGACTTACCTGGGGCTGAGGAGGTGCCAGAGTCCTTGGCTCTGCCCTTGGGAACATAATAAAATGACAGGCAATGCCCTCCAACACCCAGCAGATGGCTTGGCTGGTCCCAGCAGAACCAACCACGGCCGCCACGCCCCTCCCCCCAGCCACTTGCCATCAGTTCGCAATGCCAGTGAGAGAGGCTCAAGGCTTCCTGGCCACGTGAGGTTTTTCCAGCTTAGACGGAGCTGAGACTATGTGGGAGACGCTCAGCTTCCCCTCGGTTTCCAAACGCTGTAGTTGAAAGAACCGAGGTACACCACGGCGCTGGGAGGTCCCCTCCGCTTCCGGGCAACGCCCAGACAAGCCCATATGAGCTCCTGTTCTTTGATCTCAAAACTCCAGGCCAAAATGCCAGGGCGCAAAGCTATGCGCCCTTTCTCCAGCCAAATAAAACCCACAGACAGAGCGTCTTCACAACGAAGCTTGAAACCAGTCAAGCACTTTATTTAAAAAAAAAAAAGTCTAAAGGTAAGCATACAGTCTAGGCGTGCTACAGCTACTTGTTCACCACCCCCCTCGCATTCTATATCCTCACGTATTTTTTTCGTGTCAAAAATAAAAATAAAAACCACCGCCAGCATTCGTCTGTTTGCCGAGAGGGTGTGCGGAGTGCTGGGTACCCAGAGGTGGCCAGCGTCATCTGACGAGCAGGCGCGAGGTGGCAGAGCACTGCGGGCCGAGCCCACCGTCTCCGGAGGGCGGCGAGAGGCCACCTACTTACTCGGCGGCTCCCTGAAGCAGGACCCGTGGGTTGTAGCTAAGGTGACCGTAGTTTCTCGCCACCCCTGCGAGAGTGAAGGGGTGCTATTGACAGTGACGGGGGCGCAAAGGCATAGACAGGCATCCGTGGGGGGGGGGGCGGACAGAGATGCCTGTGTTGTCTCAGACTTGCTTATTGCTCTAACCAGCCTGGCGGGGCACCTCCTGTCGTGTGTTCGCAGAAGACCCGAAAGTGAAGGCTAACCGCTGCGGCACTGGGTTTGGCTTCTTCAAGGACACAGGTTGGGCCCCCTTATCCCTGATCCAACGAGGAAGGCCTCCTTCGGAGTGAAGGGTGGGAGTGGGGAGATGGAATACTGAAGCACGATGAGGGGGTTCAATACCCTGGCAGGGCAGCACCAGAAACCAGACGTCACCTCATGGAGCCAGGCGGTCACGTCTGTGGGAAAAGTCGTGGGCGGTCTACAGGTGGGCGAGGACGGTGGAGCCTCCTGGCTTTAACTCTGCAGAAACGCAGCTCCGTCTGCAAGGCCAGCACCTTAGCCGGCTAGGAGCAAAGCCTCCGGGCTAAGGGGGACGGTGATGCGCCACACCCCTCAGGCCTCAGCGTGAACCAGTCAGCATTCAGGCGGGACCTGACACTAGGTAATCTTTGGTCTATGGCGTGGTATGGCTGTTTGCTGCATAAGCCCTGAAGGATGGGCCTGGACAACTGAGGGGGAACAAGACTGCCCACCTCATAGTTCAAAGAGAAGGGCGGGACCTCCCAGGGAGCAGCCAAACCTTAAGACTCGGTGCTCTAAAAGGATGGGAACCAAACCATGAACGTTCTTGTTCTTGACGATGTCGCGCTGCCAGCCATTCGCGGGCAGGGCAATGCCGGGCACTTTGGACAGGCTGAACAAACACAAGACTGTCCATTCCTGAGCCGAGGTCCTTGCAGATGTCGGGGACATTGAGCACCTGCCCTCGAATGTGGCAAGTTTGTTTTCCTCCATTCCGCGTGGTAATGAAATCCCCAGTGGGCTCAGAAATGTTTTAAGGCCTGGAACTCTGCCTAAGAAACCGACTGCGTGGCCGGGCCCGTGGCGGGGCTCACACGCCGACTGCTGGATGCCAGGTCTGGGCTCTGGGGCTTCCTCACCAGGGCGGGGCATTCGCAGTGGTGTGAGCTGGGGCCTGGCTCTCCCCCGGTCTCAGCCTGGGACAAGGACCTGAAGCCATCAGATGGCCAAGAAGTGTTGAGCTACAAATTCGAGCAAAGGCCTATTTCTGTTGAGTGGTGGTCCTGAAACCTCAGACTCCCCCAAGCTTTGGTGACACCGCAAGCTGACGCCACAAGACGTGAGATAAAACAGTCATCGCAAGGGGATGAGCGGGGGTGAGGCAAGGAACGAACCCCGCCTTCGCCCGCCTTTCAGACTGGGAGTCGCCTGCGGCCTCTGACGTGTGCAATCGTGGGGTGGGGGGTGGGGAGAAGAACCCGAATGCAGAGGGAGGGTCACCCACTTCCCTGGAAGCCCGAGTACATTTCACTGCTGGTGGCAGCGGAAACGTCATGGGCACTAGAGAGAAAAAAACCCCTGGATTTGAGTCTCAGCTTAGTCGCGGTTAGGTAAAGCTGGGCATGGGGCCTCACCCCGACCCTCGGGTCTCTCGGTAGAGGTTGGGGTCGACTCCACGCACCTCACGGGGCTGCTGGGAGGGCCCAGCTGAAGGAGGGAGCAAGTTTTGCATATGCTCCATCAGTTGCCTACAGAATAGTGGCCACAGTCCTGGACAGTATAAACCTGAGTCCCCAGGCAAGGACACCTAGGGAGAGCCACTGCCACCAAGACCCCCACTTCCAGGGGCCTGGAGAAGGGCCCACCACTGTGGCAAAAGGAGCTTGGGAGGAGTCCTCAGGGCACAAGTGACAGAAAGAAATGTGGCTTCAGTACCTTCAGTTCCTGTCAGAATAATAATAATAATAATAAGGAGACAAATTCTTCATCTGCAGGAAAATGTCCTGCCCAGAAAGGCAGAACCAATCTGTTCCCACTGGGCTGACCCCCAGGAGGAGGGAACAAAGACAAAGACAAACCCCTTGGGTGGAATCAGCAAACAAAAGTCACGGCCAGGCCGGGAGCCTCACAAGCCTGGTGTACCCAGCGCCCAGCACCAAATACTTGAAAAGGTCAATGAAAGCAGAAAGTGAATCAGAATGAAAAAATGTAGAGTTTTGTCTTTTGAAATGTAGTCAAATCCTACATAACAGCTTCACAAAAGCAGTGTCAACCAAAGTGGATCAACAACTCAGGAAGACAGGCCGTGGGCCTTGCCCCAAGCGAGTGGGCTATGAGGAGGTGGGTGGCCCCTCCTGCCCTGAGGTTCTGGGCACAGGGCCAGGGGCAGGCGGGTGCTGTAAGGGGCGCCTCAGGGCCCAGCCCTGAGCTCCTTGGGGACAGCACTTACAGACTGGCTGAAGGATGGACATGCTACTAGGGTCTGAGGGAGAAAAGGCCTTCTGCAGAAACACCCAGAGCCCAAGGGACAGGGGAGCGGGGGACAGCAGAAGACAGCTGCCTGCACCTAGACCTTTGGCACTGCAGGTAGACGGGGAGCCTCCCCAGGAAAGCTGGCCTTGCGGTTCCGAAAGCATGGCCGCCAAGGAACACTCTGAATCGGAGATTCTGGGGCAAGACGAGGCCACTGCCTCTTCTCTTGCAGGATACAGGGGGCTGACCTCTGATCCGCCAGGCAAGAGCTCTGGACCGGGAGCCAGAAACCCTGGGTCTTGGTGCCACTGTGTGGCGGTGACTCTACGTGAACCACCTCGTCGGAGTGGGTGGGAGGGCTGCCCTGGGCTCCCCTGAGCGAGATGACAGAAGGGGAGCATGCAGGGAGACAAAGAAAAAAACCACAAGGGCCAGAGAGGCACAGGAAGCAGCAGGGAGGGACAGGAGCTGTCTGCCTGGCCTGGGTCCCTGTCTCCTGGAGGGGCTATTGCTTGCTACGCTCAGTTTGGTAGAGATACGGCTGCTGGTCCTGGAGCCACCAGGACCCCTCAAGGCTGGCATGTGAGGCCACCTCAGCTCCTTCTGCTCCACAAGTGCTATCCCTCAGAGAGGACACAGCAGAGAAGTCAAAGCCAGGGCTCTGGCATCTAACCAGCGTCACCCCCCACCCCCATCCCCGGTCTGCCCCTCACAGGGCACAGACGTGGAAGTCAGGCCGGCCTGGATCCCAGTCCTCTTTCCTCCTCTTCCCAGTGTGCCTGGGCACACCGAGCCCAAGTTTCCTCATCTATGACGTGGGTATAACACTGCAAGAGACGGTTTTTGTGAGGATTACACATGAACGTAAAGAGTTTGGCACCTACTTACTAGCTACTCGGCAAAGGGGTGCCCGCAAAGGGGTGCCCGCAAAGGGGCGGGGCTTGGGAACGGTCCCCTTTTACAAACAAGCATTGAAATTCTTACTCTGGGTAGACAGGGGTGAAAGGCCCCGAGGCAGGGCAGGGAGCGACCGGAGCCCAGGCAGGAAGTGAAGCGTGCTCCAGGAACCAGCCCTTTAGGACCGATCCAGATCCCAAGGCAGAAGATGTGGTGGTGGGGAGGGCGACGGATGGCCAAGTGGACGACCTCCAGACCACTCTGGGGCAGCTGCATCTGGTCAAACCTGAGAGGCCCATGGGCCTGAGGCTTCAGGGAAAGGAGACCCCCGAGACTGGCCCGGAGCCCACTTCTATGGGGTGAAGTCCTTTCTGGTACCAGGCATTTTAGCGACTGGGTGAATAAAAGTCGCTGGGCTTTTAGAGACACGGAGAAGTTGGAGCACGCCACCACGGGCTGGGTGGGGCGCCAGGGGGGCCGCCCCTTACTATGCTGGCTCCAAGCCATGAAAAACCCTTCTGCAGTTTCTCCAGATGGTGAGTTCTGGTCCTGGAGGCCTTGGGAAGTCATGGTCCCGCTGCTGGGTGGCAATGCCACTGTCCTTAAGGCAGGGATGCTGAGAAGAGAGAAAACGAGCATGTGGCCTCTGAGCCTCCGGGGGCTGCAGCGGCGGGAGGGCCGACCCCACCCATGGGAGGGAAGAAACCACAGTTCTCCAGAGTCTTCCTTCCTTCGAAGCTGTGTGGAGAACGATAAATTAAGAGGCATATTAAATACGTGGGTAAAGCCAGCAGGGATGCGCAGGACCTCTGGACAGGGAAGGAGGCGGCTAGGGCTTCTTTCTGAGATAGTTGGAAGGGATCCACCCCTCCCAGGAGGGGGCCCCGCTGAGGACCTGGCAGAACCACCAGCCACTGCTGTTTTTCTCCCGGACCTCGAACACCGTCCCCTGCTGGAAGCTGCTGGTATCTTCGTCTCCTTCGAAGTTGGCCACGGCCACGTACAGGTCCTTTGGGTTGTCGGCACTGGGGGAGGGGGCTGCAGCGACCTTCTCTCTGCTTTCTCCACTCTTGCCCACCATCCGTGGCCCCAGCCCCCCTCTGCCTCGAATGTCATCTTGGACCCCCGAGGAGTTGGAGAGAAAGGGTCTGGCTTTGGGAGGGACTAGCAGCGCCCGGCCTGGGGCGGGAGACGCCTTGCCTTCACTGGTGTCCCGCTGGGGCCCTCTGGCCTCCGAGAGGGGCTCTTTGCCCTCTCTGGCCTCCGAGAGGGGCCTGGATGATGAGGTTTTCTTGGGTGGGGGTGGTCTCCGGGGTGGGACCACAGGTCTCTGCGGGGGAGCCTCTTGGAGAGGCGTGGGTGCATTCTTCGGCACAGGATCTGTGGTCTTGGCTGGCTTCAGAGGGGCTCTGCAGGCCATCTCCTTCGGGCCGAGCCCATCCTGTTTGCCCGCCCTGTCCTGGGGGCGGCCGGGCCCCTCCCCTGGGAGGAAGCTGCGGCTGAAGACCACGTCTTGGCCCCCAGCAGCCTGGTGACTGTCTCCATCCAACAAGGGCTTCTCCTGGGACTTGGCAGGCCTGAGCTTGCTCCTGAGGTTGCAGATGTCCACTTGGTCTTCGCCCTGAGGTGGCTCTGTCCTGGGGGAAGGAGCTGGTTTGGGCCTAACCTGAGGTTTGGACTTCACGAAGGGGTTCGGGGGCATGGCGTCCGGCTTCTCCTCCGGCGGGTCGGCTTTGGATTTGGAGATGGGCCGGAGGTGGGGCTTCTTCACTTCCTTGGCCAACACTTTGTGGCCACACTCCAGCCCCATCTCGTTTTTCAGTTGGAACAACTTGCTTTTGTCGGGTTTGGGCTCTGGCTTCCTGCCGTTCCGGGCCGGGGGCTGTGTTTAGCTGGAATCATCGGCAGAATCACACCAGGGGGCTTGGGCGAGGAGCCCCTGAGCTGCTCCAGCCTCTGCCGCTCCCTCTCCTGCAGCTCCCCTTCCGACTTGATGATGGATTCTTTCCGGGAGGGAGGCTGGGCTTCTCCTCCAGGTCAGGGTCCGAGATCTCCTCGTAGCCCGCGCACGACGACAGGTCTGAAGACGCCTTCCTCAGGCCCTCCTTCCCGCCTTTCCACTCCTTGGACCATTGCATCCCAGAGTCCATAGCGCCATGTGGTGCGTCGGGCAGGGGCCGAGAGGGGCCAGCGGCTTCACCGCCCGCGCTGTTCTCCATCACGGCTGCCTCCCCCAGCCGGAGCTGGCTCACCTCGTTGGGCAAGGGAGCCAGAAAGTTGGGTCTCGAGGCATTGCTGGTCTTCTTATACTTATCGATGAAGGTTGCTGGGGCCCACCCTTCTTTATCTTCAATCTGAATATACCACCAGCCACTCAGGTTCTTCTCATCACCTGGAAGGGAGAACGGAGGAAAGCACTCAGTAGGTGTGGTCCTAGGGCCAGTGGGCCAGTACAGTCTGGGAGATCCACATGTACCTTGAGTTCTAGAGGCAGAGGCTGGCACTCAGCCAATTGCCAGATGACATGTATGGGGACCATCTCTGAGATTTTTATCAGGTATCAGGAACATTTCTGGGGAGCAGGTTCTTGTCTAACTCTGGATCCCTCAGATGTCTGTGTCAGGGACTGGGGTACAGTTAGTTAATTTGAGAGGTGATTTCAGCAACTATAAGGGAGGAAATGGGGAACATGAGAGCCTATCATGAGCAGTTTACTGCTCTGGGTCCCCCAGGGACCCTCTAAGAGACCACGCAGAATCAGACTGTCCCACCGGGGGTGGGCCATTTACCTCCTGACTCCTGGTCCCATCCCAAAGGGCATCAACCCTTCCCTCTCTGGGCAGTGTCCTTGGGAGGTGGGCCACTGTCAGCTTTGGGGACCTGTGTGCAGCTGCAGGTCAACCCAGATGGGTCAGGATGCAGGGCGGGCCACCAGCAGTGTCTGCTACAATTCTACAGAAGCACAAGGCGAAACCCACATACAGCCCAGGCTGGCCTTGGTCACTGCTCCTCCGGCTGGGTACCAGATGAAGTGGCCAGCTGCCCATGCTGATGAAAAATACGTATCCTTAAACATGGGAGCCACACTCAGCTCGTGTTTGGGTCTAGGAGAATGGGTGTTGAAACGGTGGATGGAATCGCCCACGATATCTAAGGCCTTACGTTACCTGTCTCTTCTCGTTCAGCACCATAGTCTAAGTTCGCAGGAGCGAAAGTATGCGTGCTGCACGCAGTTCGATGGGCTGAACAATCGCCTCCCCCATGTTCACGTGTCAAAGTCCGCACCCCGTCCTGAGAATGTGACTATTAAGTACAGTGGGCCCTCATTCTATACGACGATGTCCTGACAGGAGGAGAATGGGACACAAGGGAACATGCTGAATGAGGGACAACCATGTGAGGGCACAGTGAGAAGGTGGCCATTTGCAGGTGAAAAGCAGAAACCAGCCCTGCCAACACTTTGACCTGGGACTTCCGGGCTCCAGAACTGTGAGGAAATGAATCCCTGTTGCTTAAACCACTGAGTCTCTGGTATTTTGTGATGGCAGCCGGGCTGACGAATACTTGCCATTCTCTGGCAGGCTCTGTGCATAGGAGATCCCGCAACGGCCTTACGAGACAGGGATTATCACCCCATGTTAAAGATGCAGACCTGAGCCTAACCCTTTCCCACTATCTGACCCTGCTTGAGGAGAAGCTGTGTCTGGGGTGAGAAAATGCTGGGGCAAGAAGGGCCACAGGCATGGTGCCCAGCTCACAAAGGAATGGCAGCCACAGACCCAGCGCAGGGGGCAGAGGCTGGGCTCAGGGGCCCGCAGTCCTGGTCTCCAGTTCTGGCTTCACTGCTTGCAGCCTGAATGGTCCAGCCACATAGCTGTGATTCCACACGAAAACCAGAGTGGTCAGAACAAGAAGACCCCCATACGGGTTTTCATGGCAGCCACATACGCTAATGCAGAAAACAACAAATTATAGGGGAGATCACTGAGAGAGCAGGGTGCATGTAACAGGCGCACAGTGAGGTCCCATTGGACTGTCTCCAGGAAAAGGCGCTGATGAATGTTAAGCTTCACACGATGGTAACAAGCATCCTGCCAGCACTTGGCAGCTCTGGCTAACAGCCGAAGGCTATTCTGGGCATACAAGTCATCATCGGCACAGCCTTGAATTCAACACCTCTAAGTGTGTACATAATCAAAATGAAACGTACCAATGAAGATCTGCTAAGCTCACACTCTATGTAAAGCACTACAGCAGAAGCTCTAAACATTTGTGTTCTTAGTCACAATTTACGGGAGTTTTCATTTACTAGAAAGAAGCCAAGCGCTATTATAAACAAAATAACCAAATGCAAAGTCACAAGAATGGTGGAGAGGGGGAAGAAAAGAGCCTGAGCTTTAAGACCAGAGAGACCTGGGTTCAAATCCCAGCTCCACCACTTACTAGCCATGTAACCTGGGGCAATTTACCTGACCTCTCTTTGTCTCAGGTACATCTGTAAAATGGGCTGAATATATTGACCCCTCGGGACTTCTGTAAAGATTAGTTATCAAGTACGTGAGGTACTTGACACAGAGAGGTGCCAATATCACCACCATCATTAAAACATGTTTTGAAGACACATAGGCCAGGCAAGAAAGTAAGGTGTTCCTAACACCTCCATTGCTAAAACACGGGCGTTCCGTTAATGAGTTCCGAAGGCTAACAGGATGTCAAAATGATCCAGGGAGCAAAACTGGAGACGAGGAAAACACAGGATGCAGAATTTCTCATATAAGAATTTATCGTAAGAATATTTGGTTAAGCCAAAAACTTTATATAATGTTAGTAACCAACGTTATTGCAATAAGGTGGAAATAAAAGAATCACAGGTAGGCAGAGGGAACCGGGCACACTCACCTCGACCTTCAGGCCCGCCTGGAAGCTGATGCCATCGGGGATGGTCGTCTGGAATTCAGCGATGGTGTAATACTCTTCCTCCACTTGGGGTGGGATGGGAGGCTTGGGCAGGTTGAGACCTCGAGGCTGGAACGATTAAACACAGAGCTAAGTCCAACGGGAGTCCGTTCCCACGGCACTAAAAGGGTGTGCGGGGAGCCTGGGGTATACAATCACCCTCAAGGGGGCGCTGGGGGACCCATGGGACAAAACGAAAAGGACCTCTCGTGTCATCATCTCCTGGGTGGGTCACTGGCCCTCCAGCTTCAGAGCCACGAGAAGAAACACAGGGCATCTGCCTACACACCATGAACATGAGGCAAGACGATATAATACTCTCTGGATGTAAGAGGCAGCGAGGGTTGTGGAAAGAAGGTAAGTTTGGGGGTTGGAAAGACTGTTTAAGTGTATGGCTGTGGGCAAATCGCATGCCCTTCTGGAGCCTCCGTTTCCTCTCCTGCAGGACAGGTCTACCTGGTGGAGTCGCTGTGAGCATCCTGTAAGTTAACGCAGTAAAGCGCCCAGCACGCGGCATAGCGCCCAAAGGGTGCTCAGTAAACAGTGGACATTAAGAAAACAAGGCCCGTTTTTCCATGCGTTGGTTAGAAAGGTACCTGAAGAATAAAAATGGAGCATGACAGTAAAACAGCGGAACGGAACCACCAACGACATTTGTGCTTCAGCCCAGTTTCGGTTTCCAGTTACTTCATTTGAGGGGACTGACCTAAGACAAAGGGGAGGGGGCTCGGGAAGCAGAGGCCACGTCCTGAGGCTTAGACACAAAGTCACGGGCAGCTTGTTTCACCTCCCTGGACCTCAGTCCTTCCTCCCACCTGGGAACAGGACTAGCACTGGTCCAGCCTGCTCCGCGAGGCCGCCGTGTGCACAGGAAGGGGCATCGTTGGAGGGGGTGAGGTACGTGTGCGGGGCCATCTCAGGTTGGGGCCGGCTCCCCAGTGGCAAGGGTCCACTTACTATGGTCATATCCCGGCGAGGAGGGGGTCTCTGCCTCATCTTGGGCGATCCTATAAAAAGAGGAGATCTCATTTCACATGCACGCAGAATTCTGGAGACCAAAGCCCTGAGGGGGACACCAGAGAGAGAGCGGGGCACCGGCACAGAACCATGCTCTCCCGCACGAGGCTGGGCGAAGCGCTCCACACAGGCACGGGCGGGATGCTGCGACCCTTCCTGTGAGAAGCGCCCGATAGGAAGGGGCTGGTCAGACGTGGCTCAGGGCGGCCGTGAGCTGGAGCGAAGGAAAGGTTTCCCGCTGGGGTCCTGGGGTGGGCTTCAGAATAACGCGGAGGCGGGCTGCAACAAGCTATCTGACTCTTCGAGCCCCAAGGCCCTCATCTGTAAAAGGGGGACACTGCCTGCCTCCCAGGGCAGTGGTGGAGATGAAAGTAAACAATATGTGTGAGGCTCTTGGCATGTGGCGGACATGCAGTCAACGTCACCACTCCTGGCTTTGTGCTCTAGAACGGACCCGAATGAAGTAACACACAAACAAGAACCGAACAAAGTTCGGCTGGTGACTTCAGGGGTTTTTACTCTGGAGTTAGGGTGCCTCGCTCTGGGTCTCAGGAGGAGGATGGCTTTGCAGGGGTCCAAGGCTCCTGGGTAAAGGCGGAAGATTGAGGAAGGCTCCTCATGTGTTTGTTGCCAGAGCGGCTTTAGCACGGGACGACACGGAGGGGTAGTTTGGCGGTTGGAGTGTGGAGAACATGTTAATCTCTTAAATGACCATTTCCCGTGTCTGCTATTAGAATGACTAGCAACAGAGTTTTAGCCAGACACTTAGCTGCCTCTACGAAGACTACATCTCCCAGACTCCCTGGCAGTTGGGTATTACCACGTGACTAAGCTCTGGGATGCGAGAGAGTGGGAAGAGTGGAGCTTCTGAGCTGGGGCCTCCACTCTCGCTGCCTCCTTTTCATTGGCTGGACTAGCGGTGAGCCACCCCAGACTAAGTGGAGGAGGGCGACACACGTCAGATGCAGCGTAACAGGGCTCCTGGCTGCCTGCAGTTGCCATAGCAGCCCTGGACACATATCCGAACTGCTTTGTGAGAAAGAAAGAAAGAAACGGCTAAAGTACCCGAGCCACTATTGGTTGCATGTATGTGGCTGGGTGGGCGGGGCGTCTTTGCTTTGAGCATCTGAACCTATCCTAACAAATACATGCGGTTTCAAATTTTCATTCCGTCCTCTGGTTCATGAGAACCCTCCTGTGCTCTTGGCCGTGACAGATTAGAGTCACGGAAACTAGGGGCTGGAGAGAGCCCTGCTGTCGCTCGTCAGTACTTTCTCAGAGCAGCCAAGCAGAGAATGAGATGCTCAGAAAGTTCATTGACTGTGAACAGCCGAATAAGCCCAGCCAGGAGCAAGTGACTTCACCCTGCGGCTAAAGGGAAGTCCCTTCCCAGCGGAGAGATCCCTTCTGCCCCTAACTGCAGGACAAGGCCACGTGCTGGAGGCTGGCGTCCCAGGTGGGCTCATTGTTGTGTTGGTAACATTAAATGGTAAAAGATCATGGGGAAGCTTTGAAAAAGCAAGATGGGTGAAGAACTGCTGTTGAAATAAACCCACATCGGGCCAACTTCTTCCTCTGGCTCAGAAATGAGGTCGTGCAGAGAGAGCTCTGGCGCTGGAGTCAGACGGGCCTGGGTTCAAGTCCCCGGCCCCAGCGTTCACTAGCTGGGTGGCCTTGGACAAACCCCCTCATCTCTCTGCTTCCTAATCTGTAAAACGAAAGTAGCAAGTCCCCCAGCGATGATTACGAGGAGTCGATGAGACCGATCGTAGAGTCCTGGCACACAGTAGGGGCTTGGGCGGCAGTTGCTCTCATGACCACCACGAGGTGGTGGGAATGACATGGGGTGGAGCCGGAGAGCCAGCCTCTGCACTCTGGTCCTGCCACTTGCTGGCTGAATGATCTGGAACGAGCGACCGAGGGCTTCTGGGCCTCTGTTTTCTTACCCACAGGATGGGGGAGGGGGCAGCAGGGCTGTTGGGAGGACGAGGGACAGTATGCGAGGTGCACTGGGCACAGGCCCAGCCTTCGGGAGCTCAGGTGGGCGTCACTCACTCTGCTTGACGTCACCATCAGGTACGGGGCGGCCCTCGAACCGGCCGTCCCTCTGGTTGTTGAGCGGCTCCTTCTCCCTGCCCACCAAGTTCGGCTGCCGCGAGACTCCATCCAAGTCGAGGGCGCCTGCGTGGGCGGATGAGCCGGGGCCCAGCTTCGGGGGTACGGGCTCCCCGCTGCTCTTCTTCAGGTACGAGGCTGGGGCCCAGCCCTCTTTGCCCTGGTACCTGGGAGGAGGAGGAAGGATGCTGGTTGGGCTGCCCTGCCAGGGAAGAAGCCGTGATCCTGTTGTGCATCACACGAGGGTCACCAGGGACCAGGGCTAGAGGCCAGCACGTGGCTCACTGCTCCGATGAACCCTAAGCGCTCAGAGCTTGGCGTTCGAGGCTTTTCCAGCCTGGACTCTGCTTGCCTCCCAGCCTCGTCTCACAGCAACCCCACATCCCGCCCACCCCACGTGGCCTGCAGCCTCCCAAACGCACTGCCACCATCTTCCAACCCCGAGGTGCCTGCTTTTGGGGACCCTCTGCCTGGACAGCCCCTTCCCCCTCTCCTTCCCGCTTCTCTTCCCCAGCTCTGCTTAGCACCATTTCCTCTCTCAAGCCTTTCCTGCGCTGCACAGAGAATGAGGCTCGGTATCCGCTGTCGCCCGCACATACCACAATGCCAGTACCTATGCCACAACACCTGCCAGTGGCAGTCCCGTCTCCCCCGTCAGGACACAGCTCTGGGCCAGGGCCCGCGGCTGAGCCACCTCTGTGTGTCAAAGGTCTCAGTGCCCGTGAAGTGAATGAAAAAAAAAAAGAAGGACAAATGGACTTAACCACGAATGGGCCTGGCGAGGGGGGGGCGGCCTCTGCCACAGTCACTGCAGTGGTGAGTGGGCTTTGGGGTGAGAAAGGTACGGGTTCAAATCCTGGTTCTGTCACTTTCTAGGTTCAGTCAAAACCTTGAGATGACTGCAGCCCTCGCTGACACCCACTGCAATCTCCTGAAGGACCCCGAGCCAATGAAGCCACCCTCAAATTCCACAGGCACTAGGTTATGGGATAATTGATGCAGCAGGATAGTGTACATACCCAAGGTATGTCAGGTATCAGCAATGGTTACCCCTTCGCACCTAGTTCTGAAGGCCCCCTCCCCTGGGAAGCCTTCCTGACCCCTGGTCCCAGAAGCCCCTTTTCTGTGCCCCAGACCCACCCTGTGCACCTCGCCGACCCACCGTTCACTGCCCTGGCCCATCACTGTGTATGAGTCTGACCTCAGCACCTGCTGGTGTGAACCTGTGTCTTTCTCGCTGTTGACCCCCCAGCTCCTGACACAGGGCCTGGCCCAGGACGGATTCTTGCTGTGTGCTGCGTGAATGAATACAGCGCCACACGCTCAGCCCCACGTGTCTCGGCCTGACATCCTGCCTCACAGCACAGCACAGACGCTGGGTCACGGGGACCCCAGGCTTCCTCATTTCCTACGGTCACAGCCTGTCTACTGGGGCGAGCGAGGGGGTTCCCAGGAGTTTCATTACTAAACCTGGGAGAGTCCCGGGCAGACCAGCACGAGGTGGCCACCCTACCTGCCTGTGGGTTTGACTCCATCACGCAGGTGAAGGCGCTGTGACAAAGTGTCTGAAATGCCTTCACTACTGGACCCTGAGACATGAGGGTAACTGGCCGGCTCTAGGATGAGGCCCAGTCCCTGCGGGGTTAAGCATCGTAACTGGTCTCAGAGAAGGGCTGGATGGGGAAATCACGCACAGGGCAGCTCCGCCCCCGCTCACGTCTTACGAGAAACTTCTGGAGGTGGAGAACAGTCTTGCTCAACAGTTACTGCTATCTGTGGTTCGCTATGTTTGGGGAAGATTTTGCTTATTATGGGTTTTTAGAGAAGGCTCTAAGCCAAACAGCACAGAGGAGAAGCACCCTTTCAGGGCTCAGGCTGAAGCCTCACCCCTTCCGCAACGGCCCACAGACCTCTGTGCACCTGGAGCGCATATGACCTGAAACCCGCCCAGCTACAGCAGGTACCTGATCTTCCACCAGCCTTCCAGGTTCTTCTGGATGACCTCCACCACGACTCCTCTCTCCAAATTCATTTCATCCTGATCACGAGCGGTGTACGGGTAGATGACTGTGTACTTCTCCTCTGCGGGGACAAAGGGATGCTGGAATAAACCGAGGAAACTGAGAGTTCAGGGACACTGCCAGCCCCAGGATGCCGATGGCCGAGGCTGTGTGATCCATGAGATGCTCTGGCTGATCAGAGGGAAGGATCTCCTCCAGAAATTTCTGTGCTCCCCCGGGCCCTCACTTAGCCCTGGACACCAACCCTGCACAAGCAGCAACAGGACACAGGACAAAGGGCAGGTTCCCATCCTTCTGACACCCTCAGCATCATGCATTTGTCCTCATCTTCCTTAAACCTGTGCCTTCAAGGTCACCTTCCTTGACCTTGCCTTCTGCGACAGTCAGACCCATAGCACCCTCATCCTCTACTCAGGTTCACTTAGTCACGGGGAATTCCGTCCTAACACACCCTACTCTTATTTATTGTGTTTCCGGTTTGTCTCTCTGCGGGACTATGAGCTCCCTGAAGGCAGAGATTTGCATCTGTCTCCAGCGCTGGGAACGGTCCTGGGAATATTAAGTACCTGTTTAGTGAATGGACAAGTCCTGGGGGCCAGGTGGGAGCCACTTTGCTCACGTGAGGGGGGTTTAAAATCTCTGGGCTCCTCCATAGTTCTTGCTGGTGGGGGGTTCAGGGATGAGCTGGATTTGGCAGCACACGGCCTCAGGCTATAAGTCAGTGCCAAGGACACAGCTAGAAGTTTTCATTACCTAGCTGGTAACTGATCTTTATTTTTTATTAATTATTTCCAAGGCCCTGGATCCAACCATTCCTAAAGCTCAATTTAATTTTTCAAATTAATTTTTATTGAGAAATAACTGAATGCTGCATTATTTTTAGGTGTGTACCATAATGATTTTATGTGTGTGTATTTATCATAAAATTATCTCCTGCTTCGATTTCCATTAATATGACTGGGTGCCTTCCCCTCCCCTCTCTCTGGTCTCGGCTCCCTCCCCCAAAGCCAGGGGACCATCCTTATGGCCCCACCGCCTCCTAGAGAACTGCGTCAGCTATGTCCCTCCGGCCTGGGCTCAGCTGAGAGCGCTGCTCATTGTCGCACTCAGGCAGGGCCCTCCTGGGAGCAAGGGAATAACTCCCACCCCCAACACGGCCAGCAGTGACTGCGAAGCCTGAGAACAGACGAGTGTCCCGGGGAGCCCAGAGGCCTTTCCTGTTTCGGTTACATGCTGGCCCCCGGCAGTGACCGAGCCAGCTGTGGGCTGGTGTGGATGGTTAGTGTGTCGGGGCTGACTCTCTCTCTTTAGGAAAACACCGCAGGCTCTCTGTGGCCTGCCCAGCTGGTGCTGAGGGAGGCAGAAAACACACAGCGCATTTATTGATGGACTGACCTAGCCCACTGCCCTGCTCTGTGGGGGCTGAGCTGACTCCAGTCGCACATGTCCTGGGTCCGGCAGAGTCAGCTGCTCCCCACGCTCACAGAGGCGGCAGGGTAGGGTGTGGGCGTTATGAAGGGGGTGGGGGATAATTCAACCTTGTGCATACACAGAAGTTCTGTTGGTTGAGAAGGGGCGCTGCTGGTGTCCCGAACTAAGAGCAGTCAGTCCTATAGGCCCTGGGCCCCTGGGACTGGCAGCCTCCAGCTGGTGGCACAGGGGAATTCTCCAGCTCCCAGAGGCCTCTGGGCTTCATGGACACTCACTGATCCCTCACAAAGCTCAGGGTGGAAGACCTTGTAGGCCACGAGGTGGGCACCTGCTGGCACTGCTGCTTAGGGCCCATCTGTCCCTCCTCTGGTGGCACCGCCAGCCTCCGTGAGGCTGACCGCACCACCTCCTGAAGGGAGAGGAGAGTGTGTGATCCTGCCTGGCACCCCACCTGGCCTCTGTAATTGTTTGGGGGATGGCACATGACTCTCGTGGGTCAGCTGGAACGAGTCCTGGGTTTGCATTAATGGAGAAGCATTCAGGCTGTCCCTGAAGCGTGCCTGGAACTACTGCTACCATGAGAGAACGCTTCCGGCAAGGTAGGGACAGAGCAGCGAGGTGGCAAGAGCAGGTCTCAGGTCTCAGTCATGTTTTCAGCCCCTGGATCCAGCCATGCCTGAAGCTAGCCCTACCCTGGACTTTTTAGTGATATACATCAATGCACCTCCCTTTTTGCTGAAGCCAATTTAAAGTGGGTTTCTTTCCCTTGCCTAACAAAAGGAATGGGTCAGCATGACAGAGGCTCCCAGACTTCATTTTTTAAGCCGGAAACTTGAGAGCCCAGGCTCCCTCCTCCCAAAGCGACAAGCCACCCCACACACGCACGGACAGGCCCAGCGTCTCGCATGCAGGAAGCACAGGCAGTGCAGGGCACGGATGCGCATGCGGACACAGGGACCCGGCTCCAAACACCGAACAGGGACGGAAGCTCCGAGGTAGACACCTTGACGCCAGCTGATGGCATACAAGTCCCCCAGGGTCCGGCGGCGGCCCACAGGCCGGGGCAAAGACCAGTACCTCCAGGAGACTGGGCAGGCAGCATGTGGAGGCGAAAGGGCAGAAGGCAGAAGTGAGAAAAAGCACTTCCTGTGTCTCCAGGCAAAAGGGGTACCGAGCACGTGTTCTCATCTAGGAGCCATTCTTTCTGAGTCTATGCCAAGCCCTGGTGGTTCAGAGGGACCAAGGTCCTGAGTATTAACCTTGAACTTGAGTAAAGAGCCATCCAGTAAACATAATCCTATTCCTGGCATGATTATAGAGGGGCACTAAGAGAAGCCCTTGTGGTAGGGGGAAGGAAAATGTACAACTCCTTGGAAAATGTGGTCTCTCTCTCCCATCTCCTAGCTGTGTGGCCCTGGGCAAACATCTCTACCTTTCTGAGCCTGTTTTCTCATGTAAAATGGGGATAATAACTACCCCTTACTGAGGCAAGCCATGGTAGTCGTCACTGTCTGAGAGCTGTGGTTTCCCCGTAGTACACCACTGCTCCCTATCAGAGTTCACTCTGCGGTACCCCCATGCCCAGCCAGGCCCTGCTGGGCCCTACGGACACAAACCAACAGATCCTCTACTCTGAGGGCTGTTGGCCACTAAATGCAAAACCGCATACAATTATTTTGCTAACTTTGACCCTAGAAGAATTCCCCTCCTTGTCACCCTAGATATATACTTAAGTGGCTTTGGGCTTTCTCAAAACAGTCAACTAAAAGCTCCAAATATTCAACACTAGGGAAGGCATAGCTATATGTTAACAATTGTTCCGAGCTACAATTTTAGGTTCTCTGCCAAGCGCTTTGCATGTAGGATCTCATTTAATTAAGGGGGGAAAAAATCCCATGACGTAGACATCGCCATTCCCATTTTTAGAGGAGGGGCTGAGTGGCAGAGAGGTTAAGCTGCTGGCCAAGTTCGCTCAGCCTGTAAGTGGTGCAGCTGAGATTCAAGTTCAGGTCTGTCTGACTCCAAAACTCTTCTGTTTATTAGGTAAGATGAACTCATATTCTACTTTTAGAAATGCTTCTGCGGGGAGAAGGGAGTCAGTTGGGCCTCTGGATTTCTGACATGGCAGAAGCCACCTTTCAGGACACCTGAAGGTACAGTTCTCTGGGAAATGCAAGCGTGTGTGTGTGAGTGAAGGGGGTTCAGCCCTCATGCAGATGCCCAGTCAGGACATTAAACTGACAAGGAAAGCTGAGATCCTTACAGATGGCTTCAGATGGCTTGCAAATGAGCTGGAAGCAGCCCCAGCATCTTGGCCATCAGAATAATTCAAGGGAGGAAAAGTGACGTGTTGACAGCGAAGAGGCTGGGCCCTCCTGGGGTCCCATGGAGGTGTCACAAACCCAGCTCCGGCCAGGCACACCTGGATCGGCTCCTAAAAGTCCCTAAGGGGGAGGTGGGCTTGCCCATCAGCCCTGACCCCCATGGTCTGGCTTCGTGTCCACGGGCTACAGAGCCTAAGCCAGCAAGCAGCTGAGACTTGGAGGCAGAGGCCAAGGGAGAAATCGGGTGACAGCTGGCATAGGTCTCCCCAGACAGCCCGGGGCTTGAGCTGTGGCCTACCTTCCTCAGGCTGCAGGGAAAACTCGTCCTGCACCCCATCCTGCCCTTCGAGGCAGGTCGCGGGCACCCAGCCTTGCTCTTCAGCAGTGCTCACGAACCACCATCCTGGGAAAAGGAGAGTGCAGACTGGCATCAGCGGGGTCAGGCGTGCAGTCTGGGCATCAGAACCTAACAACGCATCCGGCCACGGCATGAGTCAAGGCTCAGGACAAGGCTCAAGGGGCATTATTTTCCCGGTGAGACACAACTAGCCATGGTCACTGGCTGCCACCTGCTAAAGAGGGGTTAAGGAGGACCCACTCCTGAGCCAGGGCTGGGGAGAGAGGGTCCCCCGAATGGTGAGCGTAAGGAACGCAGCTACCTTCGCTGAGGTGTGCGAGGCACTAATCATTTCGCTGGCTTTGTTTTATATCGTCTTCATATTACCTTACCATCCCCCCTGCACAGATGAGGAAACTAAGGCAGCACGAGGCGGCAGATGTGTCCAAGTTCAAACAGCTTACGGCAGAGCTGCGGTGCGTACCCAGGGCTGTCTGATACTGAAGCCATTGCTCTAGTAACTCATCTGATTTGGGGTCCATTCATGTCAAGGTCAATCTGGCAGCAGATGTAACTGCTTGAGAGGCCTCTCACCCAGACTCAGGCCGGCCTTCTTTAGAAAAGGCTCTCGCGGAGCTGTGCTGGGCAGAATAATGACTCGCCAAAGAGGTCAGGTCCTCTCATGTGGTGGTTATGTGGCAAAGAGGAATGGAGTTTGCAGACAGGATTACGATTGTTGGTCAGCTGACCTTCATGGAGGGAGACCATCCTCGGTCATCTGAGTGGGCCAATGTCATCACCAGGCTCCTCACAGATGGGAGAGGGAGGCAGAAGAGTCATGGGAGATGTGCTGTGGCAGAAAAGCACACATGCTGCTGGCTCTGAAGACAGGAGGGGCCATCACACACACGCATGCACAGGCACACCTCGTTTCACTGCACTTCACTGTACTTCGCAGGTACTGCGATTTTTGCAAATTGAAGGCAAGACCTCCACCAGCAAAAAAATTACAATTCCCTGAAGGCTCAGGTGATGCTTAGCACTTTTTGCAGTGAAGTATTTCTCATTAAGGTATGTGCATTTTTAAGACAACGCCATTGCACATTTAACAGACTATAGTCGTGTGTAAACCTAACTTTTAGATGCACTGGGAAACCAAAAAACCCACGTGACTTGCTTTACGACGTGTTTGCTTTATTGTGCGGATGCAGAACCGCACTATCGTTGAGTCTGCCTGCACTGCACATGTGTGCGTGTGCGTGCGTGTGCGTGTGCGTGCATGTGTATGATTATCAAGAGGATTCGCGCCAACATGACAGAAGGGCTATCTGGGGTTTGCAAAGGGGACGAGGGTCGAAGTTTGCGAAAAAAAAAATGGATTTTAACTTCATCATTGTTTTAAGAAAAACATGTCCATGTATTACTTGGGTGAGTAAAAAATATATATCAAAAATAAATGCTGCCAGTTTCTTGGCCAAGCTCTGACTACTCGTCCTTTTTTCCCTGCTGGCCTATAGACTACCAGGCTGGTCCCCAACAGCCCACTCTGGCTTCTAGTCATCTGCAATGCATCTTCCTGCTTCACTCAAGCGGGTGGCCCAGGGGGTGGGCGCTTTCTTTTGTCCCTACAGAGCATCCTAGCCACACCCATAACCTGCGCATACTCATTCCCAGGAATTAGAAAGTCACATGGCCTTGGGGCCAGCTGGAATTGGTTTGGAATTCCAGCTCAGCAACCTTTTGGGAGACCTTGGGCGAGTGACCAAGTCACCTGGAGTCTTGGTTCCTTTAGCTGTGAAGCAGGGATAACAATTGTTGAGTACTTCAGGACTTCTGGTTGGCTAATCCTGACCTCCTGACAAATGGGAACGGGACCTACGTGCTGCTAGGAACACAGTCTTTCCCATATTTGCTGGATCTTAAGTAGCTACTGGGGTATCACAGAGATTGGTCCACTAATATTATTAGCCAATGTCACATTTTAGCCCCAACAAAGCCAGTGAGTTTATGCCACTTTTTCCTGAGAGGATCCACTCAGCCCCCCACACTTTGCCTTCAATGGTGCCAGTGGCTGCTTTGTGGCTAAGAAAGCGAAAGGAAGGAAATCCACATTTTGAGCACCTACTGCGTGCCCAGCACAGGTTCAGGCACCCTCTACATAGCATGTCACTTGATCCTTGTAATAGCTCTATAGAGCAGAAGTTTTCTTGATTTTGCAGATGAGAACATTGATGGTCAGAGAGAAGAAATAACCCGGGCTCCTGCGAAATGGAGAGTTCAGATAGCAACCCAGGCTATGTGATGCAACTGTACCCAATTCTGTCCCAGACCTGGCCGGTGTATGTGACCAGTGGTTCCTGTAATGGGCAGGTGGGTACACTGAAGGAACAGGCGGTGTGTCCAGCCCACACCAGAGCCCCCAGCTGACAGAGCCTTCGTGAAGACTCCTGTGGTAATCTAAGAAAATCAACAGAGCGAATTTCCAGTGCAATGCTGGACCTGTCTCCAGGTGCTTTGAACCCAGAAGGAACGCTCACGAAATGAGGACCTTGGAACAGACTGGTAACACCTAACCCAGCAGGATGCTGGTGAGATGTGACCAGGTCGGGTATTCTAGGAGGCCATCAGCCGGATCTGTAGAAACCGACCGCCCAGACTGGCTATTGCCTTTTCTGCATGTGCAAGTGCTTCCTGTCCTATGGGTTGGTGAGAGGAGACGTGGTCCAGGTCCCCACCTGACTCATTCTTCTCGATGATGTCCACCATCTGCCCCGCACTGAGGCTGATCTCTGAGCTCTCCTGCTTCTGGTAGTTCGCCACCACATACTGCTCCAGGACCATAGGGTCCACCGCGGTCAAGTCACTCCCTGTAGAGACAAAACACCATCGGATGTCACATCTGGCCACCACCCATGCGGGAAAAAGCGGGAGCCGGGAGAGGAGGGCAGATCAGAAGGACATTCCAAATAGAGAAAGAAGTCATTACAGGACGGTCTCAAGGGTCACCTCATTCTTTCATTCACTTGCTCACTCGACCATACCTGTTTACCCAGTGCCTGTCCTGTGTACACACTGTGTTAGGTACTGGAGGTTCTGAGTTGATCAAGATGTGGCACTTGCCCTGAAGAAGCTGACAGCTTAGTGGGAAAGTTCATTCATTCACATCTATCTATCCACCTACTCACCAATCAGCCACTATTCATGCATCCATCATCCATCCAACCAAACATCCATGCATCATCTATCCATACATCCACCAATCATTCATCTACCAAAAAAGTATTCATCCATTAGTTCATGATGTCACCAACGATCCTCCAGACACTCTATTAGGTGCTGGGGCCACTAAAGTAAATGACACAGATATGACTCCCAGCCTCAAGTAACCTGATTCAGCTGGGAAGACAGACACATACACAAGGTATACATGATCAGTAAGTATACTGAGAAAAAGCGTTCATTTTCAATAGATGCATTTCTGGAAACAACCAGGGTGCTGGACAAAGAATGAACAGGAAAGAGGATGCTACATTAAATGAGGTGGTCAGCAAGACCTCCCTAAGGAGGTGAGAGACAAGGCGTTGTGAAGAGAATGAAGATAGAACAGAATAGGCAGACTGTGAGCTGGGAAAGGGCGTGGGGCCTGCCATGATCTGGAAGGAAGCCATGGAGACTGAAGCCCAGTAGAGGAGAGAGTGGTCCAGTGCGAGGTCAGAGCAGGCAGGGCCCGCTGGGCCAAGGCCAGGCGTCTGGGTTCTGTTAACTTTTAAGAAGGGAATGACGAGTGAAGATACGCATCTTTAAGAAGCTAATTCTGGCTGCCACATGGAGAATGGATTGGAAACCAGATGGAGGTCAAGCTGGGAGGCAAGAGATGATGGTGGCTTTGGACCAGGGCTGGGGCAGTGGGGTAGAGGTGCTTCTGGGAGGCCGTTTCCACAGGATGCAGTGTGGCTGGTGTCCCCGGGGTTGGGTGACCCCGGTTAAGTACTAAGACATACCTGATAAACAAATGAAAAGAGAGCGCAGGACATGGGTCATGTAAAGGGACATCTAAGTCCATACGCTCTAAAGAGAAGGGACAATGCTTTTAGAGCAGCAGGCTGAGTGTGACGGGAGGGCAGCCTGACATTTGTGGCCACAGACAGGGCCCTGATTTTCTGAAATCCCTGATTCAAAATATTCCCTCCTATTGTTTCCAGAAGCCACAGAAATATCCAGGAAACCCCACATCTCTGTACCAAATACCCCCAGTCGTGGAGGGGTATACGTGAGGGCCGGTTCGCACTCAGGCGATTTTGTGCACTTCCCCCAGCTCTCCTGGGTGGCGTCTTGTCAGTCGCTTGAAATTAGCATCTGCACCACAGAAGTTGGCAAAAGCTACAGAGCAGGGCTGCCCACCAAGCGCTGGTTGTGAAGTCTTTCCCAGCATGCCACAGTGCTCCAGCCCCTGGCAGCCGCAGCAGCACAAAAGTCCTTTGTTAGAACCAGGCGCTGTGAGCTTTTGATGTACAAAATCAGAACAGGGCATGGTAGCCGGCTGAAGGGTCACCCCTATCTTTTCTACCAGACTGTGAGAAAACCTCTTCTGCCTTGTTCACCTTTGCATTCCCTAAGGGCCTAGAATACTGCTGGGCACACAGTAGGTGCTTAATAAACACCGAATGAACCATCATTTCTGTCTCGTTCACTCAGCACTTAGTGCTGACGCTCAATGGACATCTGTGGAGTAAATGAACAAAGGAGGAATGGAGACTTCTAGAAACTCTTCATTTCTGCACAATGCTCCCAGCCAGGCTGCCGACAGGATTTGGGATACCTACGAGCAGTGACACAATCAAGGACTCACGGGACTCTCTGCGAAGAGGAAACAAGGAGGGCAGGGAGCAGAGTTTGGGACTCTGGGTTGCCTGAGCATGTGGCTCGGGCACTGTCCCCAAGATGCACTCCAGGCCCAGGTCTGCATCTTGACTGTAGTTCCCTGTATTACGTGCTTCAGAAGAGAGTGCGTGGGGTTGCTTGTACAGCACCAGTTCTTCCTGAACAGGCTGCCTTCACTTCACCCACAGCACTCCTCAACTTATGAAAACCAGGAATACCAGAATTTGAAATACCAGGATTCAAACCAGGCTTCAGGCCATTTAGGTGTTATGTGGAGACACCTGCTGGTGGACTGTGATACCGCAGCAAAGCTCTATAACACAGTTACGGCAATACCTAGAAGTTCATGGGGTAGCCAGGTGTGAAAGCGGAGTATTCCTAGGTAAGGAATGTCATCCTGTCGTCCAGCAGGAATAAGAGAGAAAGAACAGGTCGCAGAAAGGAGGAGATTTGACAGTGAAGGGTGCTTTTATCACCAATGAAGTGCTATAAAATATTCTCAAAGAGGCAAATGCCTAATTCTACCATAGAATTTTCGAGTTGGGCATGTTTTTATTCATGATGATATGTCTTAAAATTTTTAAGTAACTGGTATGGAAAAAACTGTGTCCCTCCAAAATTCATCGTTGAAGCCCTAACCCCCATATGATAGATTAGGGTGGGAAGAGGTGATTAGGTTGGATGAGGTCTTGAGGGTGGAGCCCCCATAATGAGATTTGTGTCCTTGTAACAAGGGACACTAGGGAGCTTGTTCTCTGTCCTCACCATGTGAGGACACAGAGGAGGCAGCCCATTCTACAAGCCAGGAAGAGGGTCCTCACCAGAACCCAACCAAGCTGGCGAGCTGATCTTGGGCTCCCACCTCCATACTTGTGAGAAAATAAGTTTCTGGGTTTTTTTAAGCCTCTCAGTCTATAGGATTCTGTTATAGTAGCCTGAGCAGACCAATACAAGTAATGATAAAGTAGAATTTTCTTTCCAGAAATCCACTATCCTGCCAGTCTTGCTCAAAGAGACAGTAAATGAGAGAATACTTCAATAAAAATCAGAAAGAAAAATCAGAAAGAAAGATGCTCCTTAAATAATCACATGACCTGTGAAATTTTGGTGGAAGGATTTTTTCCTGCAGGATGAGCAGAATTCGAGACCACATTAACCAAAGTCTGCAGGAGCCAAACAGCCAGCCAGGACTAAGAAATTCTGGGGAGAGATAAACCTTCTGCAAGTCAGTTCTGGCACAGAAATCTCGGGGCTCAGCTGTCAACCTTGAATCCCTTTCAAATTTAATCAATGAGGCTGGTTTTAACACAAAGGAAGTGTTCAAAGGTCAGATGAAAAATAAGGCTAATCCCAGCATGGGTTCTTCGTCTGAATGAAGAAAGATGCTATTTTCCACCCGGCCGAACTATAAATAAATCTGTCCCCCATCATTGCAGGTGAATGATGTAACAGTCGTTGCCACAAATTAGAGCTTCTTCTCTCTTTTCCAGACCAGTCCTCTCATCAAGCCTGTCTGACCGGACACTTTTGTTTTCACAAACCAGAGCTGTCTCTTTCCTCTCTGCCTCCCACCCAATCCCTCCAGGAAAGTCTCTGCACACTGAAGCCAGAAACTCTGTGACCAGCCCAAGAGTGGCTGCTCTGCTCTTTTCTAAGAAACGTATCATTATCCTCAGGGCTCAAGGACTATTCGCGGCTCTAACAGGATGCCATGGCTCCGGCCAGGACCAAGGAAACCAGAAAGTACGGGTGTCTACAGACTGGCTGGGAAGAGGCCAGAGTTCATTAAGACGCCATACTTTGAGACAAAGAGATCCAGTTTCTCTCCAATCTTCCTCACGAGAATGGCCTTGGGGCCTGTAAAGCTGACCACAGGCCTTGTACCCAGGGGACCAGAGCTGGTAAAATGAAATCGCTACTGATGTCGCACAGGGACAACCCTGTTCTCTGAATTAACAGTAGCAGAAGTAATAAAACCAGCAGCAATTATGTATAACTTATAGCACGTTGGGCACTCTTCCAAGTGGTTTATGCATGTTATCAATTCTATAATAATCCTATAAGGTAGATCACTATTATTATCTCCTTTCGCAGATGAGGAAACTGAGGCCCTTGGGGGAGGCATCCATTTTTACTTCTGGGACCTCTGCTTGGGCCTCCTTTCCTCATCCTTACCAACCCCCTCTAACTTCCTGGAGTCCTAGATAAATCAAAGAACTTAGAAGCTTTGAAGACCTCGTTGGCTCCAGGGGTGGTATGGGCCAGGGTCTTTTGCAGGATCATCTTGGGCAATTACGAATCTAAATTTATCAACTCCGGGCCTGTGAGAACTTGACCATTCCTCTGGTGTGCCCAAATCCCACTGCTGTTCTTGACAGAAGACCTGTGCTGGGCGGGGAACAGAAAGACCTTTAGGAAGAAAGAGAAGTGACTCTGGGGACAGTGACTCCGGGGAAGATACTCAAGTATCTTCTCTGTTACTTGAGAAAAACTAGCCCAGTTACTACATTCCTTTGTCTACATCGGAACGTAGCCATTTTAACGCCCTTCAGCACGGTTAGAAAGCCGTCTCTCTCCCCTGCTCCTCCAAGGCATTCTCAGGGACAGACACCAGGTCTCATACGCTTGTACGTGAAATAACCTCCAATCTCTCTTTTTGGGAAACGGTGACATATTAAGCAATCAATCCATTGTTCATCCGTCTACCCATCTATCATCCATTCATCATCATCCATCCATCATCCATCCATCATCCATCCATCCACCCACCCACCCATCCATCCATCCATCATCCATCCATCCATCCATCATCAACCATCCATCCATCCATCCATCACCATCCACCCACCCATCCATCCATCTATCCATCCATCCATCCACCCATCCATCCATCCATCCATCCATCCACCCCCATGGCTGTATCCCCAATGCGCAGCCCAGGGCCTGGTGCATCACAGCTGCTCATTACGGGTATGCGGAACATTAAATGAATAGGAGAAAATGAAAACTATTCTTACCAGATTTCTTTTTTCCAACATGCTCCCTGTAAAGAATGGGGGGTGGGAAAGAGTAACGAGTCAGTACCTGTTGTATTGACATGAGTTATTCCATTAGGAAACTCAGATTCTTCAGCCCACAACATCCCCAGCCAATGAGTGAAACCCAGCTAGCCACAGGGACCCAAACGCCTTCAAAAAGAACAAATTCCTCTTGATTCTCTCCCTGCGCCTGAGAAGCGCTCTGGGTTTGGGGCAGGCGTTCGGAAAGCACCAAGCCTGATGCCCACCTTGTCAGGCACAGCGGAGCCCGCCCCCCCCCATACTTCTCAGGGCCCCGAGACACGGTACAGAGGGACTGGGCAGTAAGTGTTAAGTGGAACACGCTGAACCTGGACAGCAGTGAACACAGCGCATGTCCCCCATGATGACACAGGGACTCTACTGTGGGCTAGAATTCATGAAACATGAGTAATGAATGACTGTGTTGCCCACATCAGAGTTTGTACATTCACTGCGTTACGAAGACAACATTGCAGACCAGGGTTTACAGTAAATTATCCCATTGGTAAAAAGGCTACAAAGAGAAAAGTGAGGTGACAGGAGGTTGGGTCGAGACAGATGTGGCAACAGCAACGTGAGCTAACACTGACTAAATGCCACTACCCTGTGCCGCTCCCTGCAGTACAAGTTAATCACTTAATACTCATCATAACCCTAGGAAATGAGTAAAGATGAGGAAAAGGAGGCACAGAGAAGTTAAGTGATTCACCCAAAGCCGCACAGCTAGCCAGTAGCAGAGCCGGGATCTGAAGCCAGCTCTACCTAATTTTTAAAAATTGAGATATAATCGTATACTTTGTAAAGCATACAATCCACTGGGGTTTAGTATGTTCACAGGGTTGTACTTTCATCACCGTTATCTAATTCCAGAAAAGTATTACCCCCAAAAGATACCCTCATACCCACTAGCAGCCACTCTCCCTTCCTACCCCTCCCCGTCCCTGGCAACCACCAATCTGCTTGCTGTCTCTAACGATCTGTCTACTCTGGACATGTTATCTGAATGGAATTACACAATACATGGCTTTTCGTGACCGACTGGCTTCTTTCACGTAGCACAGTGTTTCAAGGGCCATCTGTGTTATAGCCTGTATTAGTTCTCCGTTCCACATGGGTGGCAGTTGTGGGGATGTTTGGGGGATGAAGAGGAATCCGGAAGGCCTGCGACTCTGGTCTTCTTGTGTGGGCAGAAGCATCCGCATGTGGTACCCAGCCCTTCCAGAGGCTTAACGACAATCAAGGACCAAGCGGCTTCTCTGCTAGCATCTATCAAAGGCTGCAAAACCCAAGCATCTTGGCCCTGACAGCCCAGGAACTGTGAAAACCGGATGTGTACCTACTACGTGCCAGGTACTGCACGAAGCATTCCACACCCGTTAGGCACCCAAGCCTCAGCATGGCCCTGTGCAGTACATGTTACTATTATTCAAATTTAAGAAGTAAGGAAATGGACTCTCCTGAAACGCATCAGAACAAAACTCTAACTCCAGGAAATTTAGGAAAAATCCCTTAAATTACCAAATATAACACCTGGGGTGGGGGTGAGGGGCTGACACGGTATCAACCGCAAACTTGGAAAACTCACTGCTGACCACGTCCTAATTCTCACAACCCGTTATTTCATTTCAGCCTCGCTATAACCCCACGATGCGGGTGGGGCGGGTGACGTGATCTCATTCCTGGCACAGGGACTGAAGCGGAAAGGGAGGGGGCGGGGGGCCCATCTGCCCGGGTGGAAGAGCTGGCCCCCTGGCCGGCAGACTACAAACTCCCTGTGGGCGAAGACTGGATCTGTCCTGTCATCCCTGTGTCCCCTAAACCGAGCACTGGGCCCAGCACCAGCAGGCCCCCAATACCTACGTGCTCACCAGATAAACAATGCCAACACTCTGGTTAGGGGCGGCCCCCGGTCCAGCACTCCCAGCCCTGTGTTCCTTCTACAAGCCTATGCCAGCCAGGAGGCAGCGAAAGTCCTGCTGCTCTGCCAGAGAGTGGGACAAAGCCACCACTCGGCCTCTCTGATGTCCTTCTGGCTCCACTCAAGGGCTGGCTCCCGCCCTGCATCCCCAGCATCTTTCCTTTCTGAATGAAGATGCTCACTCTTTGCAGGCCCAGCAGCTAGCTGCCCCTGGCCTGGCTTTCTCCCCTCTGTGCTGGTAAGCTGGTCTGACGCTTGCTCAGAGGCTGGGGACCCATTTTACCCACCCTCACCAGCAGGAGGCCCAAGACATCCTGGCATTAGCATTCAGAGGGAGCATCAAGCTGTGGACGAAATGGGGCACAACCGAGGACCTCCTGAATCTGGGGATATTTTTCTGGGGCAAGGGAAGACGGTTTTTATTGAATTCTCCAAGTGGTCCATGACCCATCGCTCAAAGTTAAGGTCTCAGGGACACTGAGGGATGACTGAACCTGCAGCCCAAGGAACCCATGCCGAGGTCGGACCCCGCCCTCATGGGGCTGGTGCTCCATCTTCCTCCTGCTGGAGGACACTGAGTTAGATTTGGGCATCTCTGCACATCTTCTTGGTGGATTCCCCAGCACCACTGTGAGGAAGGCGGCCTGATAAGGCCTAGCTCACGCAAGAGGAGACTGAGGCACGAGGCGAAAAGCAACCTGCCCAAGCTTGCCCCGCTTGAAAGTGCTCAGGCAATTCTCCCTGCCGAAAGTCTATCAACTAGACATCTTAATTTCGGGCGTCAAGCAACTATCATTGGGTGTTCAGAAAGGAAATACCACGGGCCGCCACTTTTGAGCATTTGACAAGTTCTCGGAATTTTGACTTACAGCAGCCGTTCGCTCCTTACCATAATACTAGGGCATACGGCCATTTCTGTTCCACAGGAAGGAAATGAAAGCCCAGGGGCGAGGTGAGGGACGCCCAAGACTACGCAGCCCATGAGGCGTGGAGGTGGAATTCGAACCTGGGAGAAGCCGATCGATCGCAAACCCAGGCTCTCCCTCAGCTTGGTTGGCCCTCGTGTGGGAGGCACACAGAGCGGCTGCATAAAGCTTGGGTTAAGACTCGGGAAGACCTGGGGAAAATGCATCTCCACCTCTTCCAAATGACGTGAAATTGGGTGAGTCTTTCATCATGCTGAGTCTCAGCTTCCTCCTCTATCAAATGGATGTGATGGTCCCTTACCTAGCAGTTTCACGAGAGGAGTGACAACTGAAGCCTATAGGCTCCACAGTCTGTGATTCACCTCGCCTGGAAATGAGCATCAAAGCCAGGGCTACAATCCAGAGCTGGCAGTGTAACCCCCAGAAACCCAGGAGGACCGGAGACAAAGGTGCTGTAAGAATATTTCACCATATCGTGTCACACTGGTAAACGCTGGGAATGGTTACCAGACACAAATGCTAAAGAGATCAAGAGCAGAAACATTAGCCAGGAAGGGCTAAGGGCCCAGGATTATCAGGTGTGTGCTTATCATGCAGCAAAACGTTCTCTTCCGAGGGAAGTTCTGGCATCTAGGTTTACTGTCCCTTATGGAATGTCTTCCCTAATTTTGAAGCCACGCTTCTGCGTGCTAGCTCTGAGAAGCTGCATCCACCCCGTGCTTGCCATAAAAAAAAGATTTTTACCGGAATATGTTTATCGTAGGATGTTTACTCATCTGTGTGGTAGTTAAACCATTAGTCTTGAGTGATCAACTTACTCTCTGTGACCCCTGAACTTGATGCTGCATGTCACTGCCTGAGTATATGTAAATGGCCTCACTCCATTTGCTAACACTCTTTGATGCTTTCTCCTTGCAGGTCTATTTAAAAACTAAGCTTTATGATTTCAATAGATTCACTTCCAGAATGCAGCATGAGTCTTTTTAGCAATATGAGTCTTTTTAGTCTTTTTGATATATGCAAAATGCTTAGCACGCTGTAACTATTTTACAAACATTAGCCTGGGTTATGATGGCTGTTTTGTGCTCTCAGTCAAGTTCAGAGCTAAGAGGGGCAGTTCACACTTTTCCTGTAACAGAGACTGGCCAGTACTTCTCGGCCCTTCCTGACCGGCGCCGGCTCTTGCTCCTGGGACCCCAGGATGGCGCCAGCACCTGTGGTCTCCTCAAAGAGGGGCCACATGTACGTAGGTGTTTCACGCGGGCAGGAATGATACCGTCGGCCAGCACTGTGTCAATGCCGGCCCACTGCACACTGGGATTCTGCGTGACGGGCACTGGGCCCCTGGGGGTGTGCAGACAGGCGTCTCTCTGGGAGTGTTTCCTGCTGCTGCAGAGAGAAGCGAGAGGGAGGCAGGGGCTGTGGTGCTCATTTCAGACAGCTCTGGAGCCCGGCCGACCAAGATCGAAACCTGGCCTTGTATTGCTCGGTGCCTCCAGGGCTTCTGGTCCCTCCTGTGCCCACACTGCAAGCTGAGGGCAAGCGCAGGTGTTAGGGGGCGCCAGGGAGCACTCCGCCAGCTTCCTTCACCTACTGAACTGGACTGCATTACCTGCCCACGGTGACTGTGAAGGCTCAGGACGTGAGGCCCAGTGGGGGCTCACTCCGTGGAATCCAGTTTAACCTGCCCTTCGCTGTCCTCCAGTGCTTCCTCTAGCTGCCTGGCCTGGCAGGAGGGGGCACTGTGAGGGGGGGCAGTCCGCAAGCCGACTTACTCTTTCGGGGGATTCAGGTCCTCAGGTCTCGTCTCAAAGAACTGCAGCACCTCATCACACTGAGAGATATAGGGGGGCAGCTGGATCAGGGCCTGGAGAAGAGAGTGAGTGAGTCAAAGGAAGGAAAGGGGTGTTCCCATCGCCCTCAGCCAGGGGTCCTCCAACTGGGCCTGGCCGCAGAATCATGAGGGGCTGCAGGGGAGGTCTGCTAAAGCACAGATCGCTGGGCCCCACCCCCAGATCTCCTGATTTGTCAGGGCTGGGGCTGAGAATGTGCATTTCTAACACATTTCCTGGTGATGCTGCCGCTGCTGGTGTGGAGACCACGTGCGTGCGTGTGCACACACAGTGTCCGTATATACACATATATACTGCAGGCACGTTTGGACAAATACTACACATACGTATTTAGACAAAACGCTAAATTGTGAACTTCATGCCACGTCGCTATCCTTCTCCACCACCCACACTGGATGTTGGGTGTCTACTGCATGGGAGCGTCAGGCTTTGCTCAACCAGCTGCCTCCCGATGCACATGTGCGCGGTTTCCGACGAGCCCGCTGTGTGTCCTAACTCGTAGATCTGGGTGTCGAAGCGCAAGGACTGTTTTATGATTTCCAGAGAGGTCAGAAGTTCCCAGGGGAATGAGGCTGAAATATCGGGGACCTCCCACTCCCCAACGCCACGTTAATTTGCCACCTTGGCTTACCAGTTAAAGGAGCCTCAACTGCCTCTCCTGTAAGGAGGATGAGGAGGTGGGTGGTAGGTGAGGGGCACAGAGTGGGGCCAGACCTTGCTTGTGCTGGTTTATCTACCAACAGGTATTCATGCAATGACTCGATGGACATCTTCCTTTATGCCCAGCGCTGCCTGGTGTCCGTGCCAAACAGGGCAGAAGTACAGGGTACATCTATCTGATCACGAAAGGACGCGAAACTAAGACCCAGCTCTATAATGAATACATAGCTTATTTTAACAAACAGTTACTTAGGCCCCCTCTGGCCCAGGTCCTCAGGGCACAGATCTGAGTCCAGGAAAGCGGTTTCTCTCTCTCACACACACACACACACACTTCATCACGAACTTCTGTGCAAGGACGGTGCCTGTGCACACGCGCAGGTGACCCTGCCGGCTGGGTCACCCCCCAGCAGAGGCTCTGGAGTGAGGCGGGACCCCAACCTCTCCACACAAGGCCTCAGCTCCCTGGTGCCTCTCCTGAGCCTTCCTGTCACACTGAGTGAGTCTGGGGTGGGAAAGACGTGCCTTGGATCTTCTGTGTGACGAGCCCCTAAAAATGCCCCTCCCTTCCCTGCAAAGTGACATCCCACGCTGTTACTGGGCTATGGGGGGAGAGAGGGATGGGGTCTCCAAAGTGGCACCTTCTACGGGGGAACAGGGGGTCTTGAGCCTACGTAATTTATTTTTCTAGTTAAAAGAAATTTTTTTTTAAAATTGTGGTGAAATACACATACCCTAACATTTACCCTCTTGACCGTGCTTCAGTGTACAGTCCCGTGGCGGTGAGCACATTCCCACGGTTGTGCGGGCACCGCCACCCGCCACCCATCTCCGGGACGCATTTCACCTCGCAAAACTGAAACTCTGCCCCCACTACACTACAACTCCCCATGCCCCGCCGCCCCAGCCCCTGGCGAACGCCACTCCACTGTGTCTGTGTAAAGGTGACTCCTCTGGGGACCTCGTGTCAGTGGAATCGCACAGAACCTCTCCTTTGGTGAACAGCTTGTTTCACTCAGCATAACGTCCTCTAGGTCCCTTCGCGTTGCAGCATGTGTCAGAACTTCCTTCCTGTTCAAGGCTGAGTATATTTGATTGTACGGACTGATTCATTCACCAATCGATGGTCGCTTGGCTTGCTGACTCTAAGCCATCCCCTATCCCCAGGAGTGACCTGCCCCAGACCCAAAGTGGAGAAACCCGTGAGGTGGGTGCACGTGTTTTAACAGGGTGCCTTCCCTAGCCACTGTTTCCTCTCTCTCTTTCTGGGGTGAAGGATGCTGACCTAGTATTTGTGGCTCATTGATTTCTTTACTAACCTTGACATAACTTCTGCTCAATAGCAAATACCCAGAGACCAAGCCTTTCCGGGCCCAAGGCAGAGAGCCCAAAGGGAGACAGAGGCCACTTCCTGCCTCCCATTTCCGACCCCCCTCTGTCTCTGGTTTGGAGCAGCGAGTAGGCACTCTCCTGTCCAGGACGAGTGGCTGTGCCGGGCGCCCCGCGGGTCTCTCTTGCCTTTGAAATCCTGCAGCTCTTGCAGCTGGAACCACATAATGAAGGAGCTGATTATATGCTGGACTGTGGAGTGTTCCGGCTGCTGCGTGGGCAGAAATCTTGTGGCTCACTCCAGACTGCAGTAACCACATCCCTCATGGTGGCTCAGCACTTGATGGCCCCCGAAGGGCAGTCGTCTGCACAGCTTCGTGTACCCTGGGAGGGCCGACCCATTTCAGAGATGGGGGAATGGGCTCCGGTGAAGTGACTTGGACTTCGGAGCCCAGGACTGGCAGACTCTAGCTCCTCCCCACCAAATCTGCTCCGTGCCTAGACAGTGCTCGAGGACCTTGACACCGGGTCCACAGCATTCACTGCATAAGTGACGTGAGGAAGAGGCCTGAATGTGGCCACATGGCCCCATCTGGGGAGAGCTGGGTGGGCCCTGCAGTGCCCATGGTCTCTGCCGAGCGGGGGCCTCGCAGGGTGCTGCTTGCTGAAATGGGCAGAGGCCCCGAATGGACCCGTGAGGCCCACGGAAACCTCCCAAGGATGCCAAGTTCTCATTCGGTTTTGAGCAATTCCTAGGAAGTAAAAGCCAAAGCAAACCCCGAAACCATAAAATAAAGCCAAGCTCTAATAAAAGGCAGCACTAAATGCTTTGATGTTTGCCCCTTTCATTCGAAAGGACAGGCTAGCAGTAAAAACATGACCTGGGGCAGAGAAATAATTCCACTTCCGAAATATTCCTGACTTGTCTTGTGTTTGGTCAGTAACGACAAAGAACCACAGTTCCAGGAATGTTCGGTTTTGCCCTGGATGGAATCCTGGTCTTGTGGTCGATGCAGGAACGAGAGGAGAGGTGAGGCAAGCAAGTCCTGCTCGCTAAGGGTGCTGATCGAAGGTCGGACAGACCCAGCTCCTGATTCTGGCTGTGGTCCCCTCCCATCACCTCCCTGGGCCTCAGTTTGCTCATCTGTAAAATGGAAGTAACTAACACCCGTCCCGGAGGGTTGTGTGCTATGGAATAAGTGAGGCAGTGGCTGTAAAGGTTCCCAGCATGTTTCCAGCTGCTCCGTAAACATTAAGTTAACCCCGTGGCTTTCTGTACAGCAGCGAGTACAATAGTGAGGTGATTCTTGGGTCAGCGAGATGATTATGTTAAGTGACGATGCTCGGGCCACAGAGAAAGCTCGTGGTTCCTCAGTGCTCTCTCAATCCTCTTTCACTTCAAAAGAAAGAGTGCCCTAGAGAGTTAACACTTCTCTCTCTTTATATTTTTAAAATATTATTCTGTTGGGGAGAGAAGGCTTAACATGAGAGTTACCCTCTTAACAAAATTTTTAAGCGCTCGCTTCAGCACTGTTGGCTGCTGTGCGGACGACCGCCAGACCTTATGCATCTTGTTTGACTGAAGCTTCATGTGGTTGGTTAGTAACTCCCCAGTCCCTACCCCCAAGCCCGGGACCCGCCATTTTATTTCACTCTCTGATGCTATGAATCTGACTATTTTAGACACCCTACACAAGCGGAATCACACAGTCTTTGTTTTTCTGTGACTGGCTTACTCCCCTTGGCATAACGTCCTCAAGGTTCATCCTCATTGTCACATGTGACAGAATGTCCTTCTTCTCAGAGGCTGAATAGTGTTTTGCTCTCTGCACGTACCACATTTAGTTGTTTCCTCATCTTAGCTATCGTGAATAGGGCTGCAATCAACGTGCGAGTGCTAGTTCCTGAGATCCTGATTTCAATTCTCTTGGATAAATACCCTGAAGTGGGCTTGCTGTATCATATGGCAGTTCTATTTTTAATTTTTTGAGGAACCTCCATACTGTTTTCCATAGTGGCTGTACCAATTTGCAGTCCCACCAGCCGTGTATGAGGGTTCCTATTTCTCCACATCCTCGCCAACATTTGTTATCTTTTAAAAAAAAAAAAAAATATATATATATATATAGCTATCCTAACAGGTATGAGGTTATATCCTATTGTGCTTTTGATTTACATTTTCCTGATGATCAAATGACACTGAACATTTTAATGTTGAGGCATATGTACGTGTTAGTCATTCGTATATCTTTTTTGGCAAAATGTCTACTCAAGTCTTTAGCTCACTTTTTAATTGGGCTATTAGTTTTTTGTTTTTTTTTTTTTGCTATCAAGATATAGGAAGACTTCTTTATATATTTTAGAGATTAACTCCTTATCGGATATATGGTTTGCAAATATTTTCTCCCATAGGTTGGCTTTTTACTCTGTTGATTGTTTCCTATGCTGAGCAGAAACTTTTGAGTTTGATGTGGTCCTACTTGCTTATTATTATTTCGTTACATGCACTCTTGATATCATGTCCATAAAAGCATTGCTAAGAGAGCAGAAATAAATCCATGCAGACAACTGGTCTTAGAAAAAGGCACCAAAAGATACAAGGGTGTAAGGACAGTCTCTTCAACAAGTGGTGCTAGGAAAATTGGACATCCATAGGCAGAAGAATAAAGCTGGACCCTTTTACACTGTACACAAATGTCAGCTCAAAAGGGAATAAAGACTTAAGCATAAGACCTGAAACTAAAACTCCTAGAAGAGAACACTTCTCTAACTTGCTTCCCATGCACGGGAGCAGGCTCTGCAGAGCTGTGGGCAGGCAGGCCACAGTGCGGCTGGATTTATAAATATTGTTGTTGCTGTCGTTTCATTGTTTTTATTTTTACATTTACTGCACCTGATACCAGTCGTATATTATGGTTCTGATAGAAAATTTCTTCTCCAATACATTTTTTTCTAAGAAGTTTAAAAAGTGAGTTCATTTAAAGGAAAATATTAATAATAATATAGGTAGTGGGTCCATGGGTAAAAATCTTGAAGGGAGGGGTCAAGTGCCTGTAGTCTGGGAAACGCTACTAAATTGCCTATACTTTACTTGAAAGCACTGTGGCATGGGCACACACACTCAGAGGGGTGTGTGTGTGTGTGTTGTGTGTGTGTGTGTTCCATTGAAGCTACACCTTAACGATGGATGGTCGATATCGGAAGTCCCCTCACTTTAGCAAGTAAAAGACTAATCACAAGTCCCTACTTCAGAAAAGGCTACTTCGGGGCTTGAGCTGCCTTCATCTCCGACCCATACCGTAGCCTTTATGCACTAGCATAACAGTTGTTAGAGACAATTATCTTAACCGGTGAGATGCGTGGGGTTCCAGAAATACTCTGACACTCTGGCCCTCGCATGAATGGAACTGGGCGAGCCCAGCACTGAACATCCCTCAGAATGGGGCCAGGTCTAGGATTCTGAATCCCCTGGGTTCTGCCTCTTCCTGAGGATTTTAACTGTCAGACCACAGTTAGGATTGACCGATTGGGCCACTAGGATATCCTTGCATCTTGTCTCAAGGTAACTTTCATGCAAAGTGGTGTCAAACCAGACAGCTGGTATTTCAATGAGCGTACAGAACCACTTGAAAGGCCTTTTAGGGAGCTGCTCAACAATAAATGCCTGTAGGTGGGGCAGGATTTGGCCCAGTCTTGTTTTCTTTGTGTTTTATGACAAATTGAAGTTCTTAAATTTAATGTAGTCAAATCAAATCCTTTCATGTGGTTTGGCATTTTTTTTTTTTTTGCATCTTTGAAAATCCCTCTATTTCTAGAGATTATAAAGACATGACCCTATTTTTATCTTCTAAACCTTTTTTATAGATTGCCTCTTATATTTAGGTCTTTAATTTCTTTGGAAATAATTACATGGGTGGTGTGAGGTAGAAATTAGTTCTTTTTTGTTTTTTTTTCCAACGCGGATACTAATTTACTAAGGAATCCCAACCTTTCCTCAATGATCTGCAAGGCTGCCTTTGTCAGCAGCAAAGTTTCCAGATACATACGGGATTTTTTCTGGTTTCCCTAGGTCGTTCCAATGGTTTCTTTCCTTGTGCCAACGCCATACTACGTTAATTACTGTAACTTTATAACAGATCTAGTAGAGCAAAACGTACAACGCACACCTGGTAGCCAGGTTTTGGGATATCTACAGCCCCTGCCTATCTTTACCTGTTGGAGACCACCAATTTCTATTAAAATAAAGCTCATAGTGACAGGTCGAATTGGCTTAAGTCAGTTTATAACAACGACATTAAAAAATACCAAATGCTACAGAAAGCCCAGGGAGTCTGCGAAAGACTTCGCAGACCTTGTGACAAAAAGGATAGTTTCATCTCCTTCCAGGAGGGCAGTTAGTTCCCTTGAAGCCAAGCCCAGGAAACTTGGCCCAAACCAAAATCCCAAAATATCCACTCTGCTTCTTACGCTGCATCCATAGCCAGGGGCAGTAACTTCCATGTGGCTCATAGAGCATAAGCCGTTTCTTCCCCATGGTTAATCCAGGCGAATTCATGATCTTTACATCAGCCAGATGCAGGCAGCTGCTGTTATCCCTTCTGGCTTCGGGATTAATGTCCTCCCCGCTCCCTGCCCCCAAATCAAGTGTCCAAGAGTTTGTCAAGCCGTGGGCGTGAGGAAATTTTGACTCTGGAAAAAAGGTGGGTGGGCTGGGAAGAAGCAGGACAGCACATTTCGGGCTGAGAGACAACAGTTTCTGGGGGAAGATATCAGCTGGAACTTCCTAGTGGTCAAGGTGACCCCAAGAGTCCAAAGTTCTTGCCAATAGGACTTGGGACAAAGGAATTTTAGGCTTTAGAGGTTGGAAAGGGACAAAGAGGAGAAGATCGGCACTTTCCTCTCAGAGCTGGAGACAGGAGAAGAGTCTTTGTGCCTGAATGTATCTGCCTCAATGAAATACATGCTTGACTACTTCAGCCTCTTGAATTTTTACTTCTTAGAGAGGCCATGAGTGACATGTGAGTGCTGAGGCTGGAAAGGCCTGGGTTCAACTCTCAAACCGCCAATACTGTCACTGCGAGTAACTCTGCTGGGCCTCCATTTCCTCATCTCCACAACGGGAACAATAAAACCCACTTCTCAAGGTTATTGGAGAGATGAGATGAGGTCACGTCTGGCAAAGAGGATGTGCCTGATCAGTAGTGATTTTATGCTCTTCTATGATGTTCCCTGCCACAAGGGGGTCATCTATCCCCACGTTTCCTGCCATCTATCTATCTATCTATCTATCTATCTATCTATCTATCTATATGCCTACAGCACCTGGTATTCCTAGGTGGTCTCCCATCAAGTACTAACCAGGCCCGACCCTGCTTAGCTTCTGAGATCAGACAGCTTGCTCAGGGTGGCATGGCCGTAGACCTGCCTGCCCTTTAAATTTTAAATTTGCTGAAGTATAATTTATGTACCATAAATTCACCTGTTATAAGAACATAATTCGATGATAGTTAATAAATAACAGAGTTGTGCAACCATCAGCACTGTCTAGTTTTAGAACTTTTCCATCACCTCAAAAATTCCCCCCACCTAATCCCCACTTCCACTGCCTCTAGGCCAGAAATCCGCTGATCTGTTTTCTATTTCTATAAATTTGCCTTTTCTGCACATTTCATATGAATGGAATCATACAATATTATAGTCTTTTGCATCTGGCTTCTTTCATTTAGCATCGTGTTTTTGAGATTCATGCACACTGCAACATTTATCAGTATTTCACTGCATTTTATCATTGAATAATAGTCTATTGTATGACTATTGCACATTTTATCTGTTTGCCTGATGGACATTTGGATTGCTTCCCATTTGGGGCTATTACGAGTTAATAGTGTTATGAGCATTTGCATCTGAATCTTTGTGTGGACATAAGTTTTCAATTCTCTTGAGTATATACCTAAGAGGCTCATACCATCGATTTCATTTTTTGAAGAAACCGCCGCCCTGTTTCCACAGTGGCTTCCCATCATATCAGCATGAGGACTCAGTTTCTCCACATCCTCTCTGACTCTCGGTCCTGTCTGTCTTGTTGGTCACAGCCATCCTGGTGGCTGCACGGGCATCTCGTTACGGTGTTATCTTGCATCGCCCTCATGGTTAGTGATGCTGAACCCCCTTTCCATGTGCTTATGAACCACTGTATATCTTCCTGGGGGAAATTTCTACTCAAATCTTGTCTATTTTTAAGCTGGATTATCTCTTTAATACTAAGTTCTAAGAGTTCTTTATACAGCTTCAATGTAAGTTCTTTATCAGATACATGATTTACAAATATTTTCTCCTGATCTGTGGAATGTCTTTTCATTTTCTTCATGGTGTCAAAGTACAGAAGTTTCTAAGTTTAATGAAGTCGAATTTATCAGTTTTTCTCTATGAGTATCTGCCATATCTAAGAACTCTTTGCCTAACAAACGTCATGATTTTCTCCTATGTTCTCTTCTAGAAGTTTTATAGTTTTAGCTCTTATGTTTAGGTTTTTGATTCAGTTTGAGTTGATTTTTTTTGTGCATGGTATGCAGTAAGGGTCCAACTTAAAAAAATTTTTTTTTGCATATGGATGTTCTATTAATCCACATTGTGTTACATTTGTTAAAAATATTATCCTTTCCTTTTGAATTTCTTGGTAGCTCGTCGAAAACCAGTTGCCTACAAATTTGTAAGAATTTATTTCTAGACTCTCAGGTCTGTTCCACTACCTATATGTCAATCCTTATGCCAGTCAGTACACACTGTCTTAATTACTGTAGCTTTGTAGGAAGTTTTGAAACTGGGTAGCATGAACTCTGAAATTTTGTCCTTTTCAAAATTCAAAATTATTTTGGCTATTTTGGGTCCTTTGCATTTCCCCATACATGTTAGGATCAATTTGTTAATTTCTACCAAAAAAAAAAAAAAACAACCTACTAGGATTTTGACAAAGATTGTATTGACTCTGTAGATCAATTAGGGGAGAAAAGCCATTTTAACACTATTGAGTCTTCCATTTCACGAGAACAGAAAGTCTCTTCATTAATTCAGGGCTTCTTTTTAATTTCTCCCAGCAATGTTCTACGGTTTCAGAGTACAAACCTTATACTTCTTTTACTAATTTATTTCTAAGTATTTGATCCTTTCTGATGCTGCTGTGAATAGAATTATTTTCTTAATTTTACTTCTGGGTTGTCTGTTACTAGTGTATAGGGAAATGCAATTGATTTTTGTATATTGATCTTGTACTCTGTGATCTTCCTAAACTCGTTTATTAGTTCTGGTAGGTTTTCTGGGAGATCCCTTATGACTTTCTACAATGGAATCACGCATCTTGCAAATCGAGGCAGTTTTACTTCTTACTTTCCAAACCTGTATGCCTTCCATTTCATTTCTTGCCTGCTTACCCAGGCTAGAACTTCAAATGTAGAACGGAAGTGACAAGAGCAAATACACTTGCTTTGTTCCTCATCTAAGGGGAAGAAAGCATTCACTGCTCCATGTTTAGGGCATTTCTTGCTATTCCTACCCTTCTCCCAGCAGAACCGCTAGTCATTTTAAGTTAGAAAAATAAATACTAAAGATAAGGGAAGCTAAACAAACTAAAAATATGCTTCTTTCTCTAGCATATTTTCAAATATGCTATATTTTCCAACATAGTATAACCAGAAGGCAAGCCTCTCGTAGTTTAAAACAGTCGCGAGATTGGAAGACCACAGCTCTGTCCAACAGGGTTGGCGGAATAATTTTTGGGGTCTTGCATGCACAGTGGAATACTATGCAGCCATTAAAAATAGTCTCGAGAAGATTTTTTAATAGCATGGGGCAATTCTTACACAACAATAAATAAGATTAAGAGCAACAAAAAGAACATAGATGGGATGACTTCAACGCCATAAAGAAAGGCATGCAGAGAGGAAAGACAGATGTAAAAACCTTCATAATTATTGCTCCTGCGTGGAAGGTGATTATTGGTGATTATCTTTTCTAATTTCTTTATATTTCTTTCAACTGTACAGATTTTTCACAATGAGCAACTTGTAGCCAGAAAAAGAAAAGAGAGAAAAACCTACCCACAGGGCAGACATGAGACATTGGGAGCTGCTGGCATTTTTTAGACTTACCTTACAGTATTCATCAATTGGTATCAGGCGTTTGACGGCCACGTCCCGGATGTGGCTTCGTCGGAAGAGGATTTTGCCTGCAGAAAATGAGAGTGCACACAGCGTTGTTAGAAAGCAGTGACAAGCTCTCGGGAAGCTGAAGGGTGTGATGTGAATGTGGCTGGTACGCCTAAGTGGTACCCAAATTCCTGGCTGCCATCAATATTTCCTGTTGAACATCTATAGGGACTGAATGACCTCATGCATGGTCCTCCGAAGCCCTGCTCACAGCTCTAGTGCAGGAGGAAGTGGGACCCAGTGGATATGTTTCAATGAGTTAAGGGAGGCTGGAACCAATCTGTGGAAGGAAGGTGAGACCTGACGATCTGAGGCCCCCCAGCCAACTCTAGGATTCTCAGGCTGGCTGGGCAGAATAGTGGGCACTCCCAATATGCCCTATTCTAACAGTTCAGTCTTCTTTCCTCCTCTTTTCCTCGTATACCTTCTATTCTAGTCTTTTGTTCCCAAAATGCTCCATGCTCTCTCATGATCCTGTGCCTTTCCCTCCGCCTGGAATATGCTCCCCATCCAACTATTCTTTTGGGGAAACTCATACTCACTTCAAACAGGTTATGAGTTCCTGTCTTCAGCGAGGCCCTGGGCCAATCTGAGGGTTGCCTTTTACTGACTGTGCCTTGGGAAATGCATTTATTTCTCACGGCCTGTCTCCTTATCTGTAAAACAGGAGAGCAGCCCCTACCCCTTCATGGTAATCTCCACGACGCGCCCAGCACAAGGCTTAGTGCTAGGTGCTTGCAAAAGGGTTAATTACTTTGCGTTTTACAAACAGGTTAGACGGTGCCACATTACACTCTACAATGAAGGGCACATGTCTCTCCATAACCCCCAGCTTGGTTTCTTGAGCCATGTCTCCTACTGGCTAATTCGTCACTTATCCACAGGCCACGGGGCAGGACCGTGTGTCCAGCACATCCGTGGCCGGTGCCTCCCAGGTGACAGGCGGATGGGGCAGCAGCCCCCTGTCTGCACCGGATATGAAGTGTGAGTCAAGGGGAAGGAGAGCGTGCGAGCCTGCAGCCATCCCTCGCCGGCTGGTCAGCCTGCCCGGGGTGGAAAGGGTGCTCAGCGGAGGGAACAGCCCTTGGTGGGAACGAGCAGGCTTTTGTTTTCCACAGTGGAGGGAGGCCAAACTGTAATTTTTAATTTTCAAGCCGCCTCCTCTGCCAAGTTGGCTTCCCCGGCTCTTGCTGGGGTGGAAAACTGCACAGGGAGGCTCACCCCTCCCCCTGCCTTTGTGCTAACGGGAGCCGTGCTGTTGTTCTGCTGACGTGGCAGCCTTGGCAGAGGAGTGGCCCCTGGGGGAGGGGGTCTTCCTCCCGCGGGCCCCTGCCCTGGGCCTTGGCCTTGAGGAAAAGCTAAGAGGGGCTGAGAAGGTGCTCTGGGAGTCCTGGGGCCCAGCGGGACCTCTCCGAGCTCCAAGGGGGTGCCCTGAGCAGGGAACTCAGGGCCGAGATCCTGGGCACAGCATTTTCATGCATTTGTGGGTGGAAAAGCATTACGTAACCATGAAAGCGTTCGGGGGCTTGGGAGAGGGTCGGCTCACGGGCCTCTGCGTCCCGGGAAGTTTTTCCACAGCTGGTTTAGCCTTTCATCCAGGAGAAAGGGAGGGTTCTAACTCACTCCCTGTCTTTTCCTTAAGAAAAACGTACATTTAGAGCCCAGTTCCACTTGAATATCCAGGCTGGCCATTTAAGTACGACTCCAAGATGTGCAATACCAAGAGATTATAAAGGCATGTCACGGGACCCTGCTTCTGCCTGTGTGAGAACCTGCTGTGTGCCAGGGAGAGAAGCTTATGACGCAGGGGTCATGTCCTATTTTATAGCTGTGGAAACTGAGGCTCAGGGGGGAGGGCGGGGAGGATGTCATCCACTTGAAGTCACAGGGTGGGTCTGACTCCCAAGCACATGCTCTGGAGAAGTGACATCTGGCTGCTGGCAGCTGGCACGCTGGGTTTTCTCCAATAGGAAAAAATATTCCAGTGTGACTGTACACTTTCCCCGCTAAAGAACTGAAAACATTAGCTTTTTTGAGGCAAACGATCCTCCCAGTGGATGGGGGCCGTGCAAACATTTCTACGCTGTCTCTAAACCCATTTGACAATGACAACATCTGGAAAAGCCCACTCACGTGCCGACGCAGAAGCCCGGAGTGGGGGAGGGGAGACGGGGCTCCCGGGTGACCTGGGAAGTCTCCCCCATCGCTGGGCCAGCCCCCTCCTCTGCAGAATGAAAAAGATCTGAAGGGCCCGTCTAGCTCTAAATACTTGTGATTTAGGGTGACTGTCGATTTGTTGATTATCTGTACATAAAAAAACAACAGTGAGTGCTTGATTGCTGCTAGCTCTGTGCCAGGTCCTCACCGAACCCTCTAACTACTCTATCATTTAAGCACCATTATTATCTCCAATTTGCAAATGAAGAGATAAAAGTCAGCCTGCTGAGGTACTCTACAGGTGACAAGAGGGTAGATAAGTGGGGGCGCTTGGGATTCGAACCCAGGCTGCCTGACATGAATTTGGGGGCCGGCCGTAGCTGTGTTTGCATCTCGGCTCCGCCATTCGTGCAAGTGATTATAATTTCTCTGAGCTCCATTTCTGCATCTGTGAAATGAGTGTAGTAATTAATGTCCACCCTGCAGGGTCATCGGGGGACCGAATGAGAACATGAATGTAAAGCGCTCAGCCCTGTGATGGGCCCACAGCAGACAGCTCATCAATGGTAGCGGCTATTACTGGAGGCACCGATACTGGTTTCGGTAGCCCACTTTTTGAGCTGAAGCCTTGATGCTACTCCATTGGTAAGGGGAAAAAAAAATGGGGGGTAGGTGGCGTTGGGAAGGGACACAGAACGCCCTGAGAACAGGGACTAGCCACTCGTGCATTATCTCCTCCATGGTGCCCAGAGTGGTGCCTGGCACTCAGGAAGTGCTTGGTAGCTGTGGTCAGAAGGCAGGCAGGCCCCCCTCGGAGACGTCCCACCCTAATCCCCAGAGCCTGTGACTAAGGTGTGATCGCACTGCTGGGATTCTGTTCCGTTATGTGCCATGGCTGACTTTAAGAGAGGAAGACTATCCTGCATCAGCCAGGTGGCTGCGGCGTAATCACATGAGCCCTTCAAAGTGACGGCTTTCTCCGACTGGTGGGAAACGACGTCTGTAGCAGAAGGAAGATTCAGTGCCTCGCTGTCAGCCCGACAACAGAAGGGCCATGCGGGGAAGAGAGGGGGCAGCCTCTGGAAGCCCCGGCCGACGGCCAGCAAGGGAAACAGGCTTCTCGCTTCTAGAGCAGCAAGGAACTGAATTCTGCCAACGACCTGAGTAAGGCTGGGAGTAGATTCCTCCCCGGATCCTCCAGATAAGATGCCAGCCTGGCCGAGACCTTGACCTCAGCCTAAGCAGAGCGCCCAGCTGAGTCTGCCTGGACTTCTAACCCACAGAATTGTGAGACAATGGGGTCTGTTTGAAGCCACTAAACTGGTGGCGATTTGGTATGCAACGATAGAAAACTAACCAAAACTAGCCATAATGACAGATGCCGCTCATTACGAAACTTGACGAGTTCTGATTATTCCCATTGTAGAGGTAGGAGAAACTGCAGCTCCCAGAGGTGAAGTGTCTTGCCTAAGCCAGTACATCAATGGTGTGGCATGTACCCTACGGCACATACTCTTAGCCACTCGTTTTTACAGATGACTGAGATTCTGGGCATTGGGACAATGCCCCCAGGAGGGCAAGCTGAGAGCGCCAAGAGCCACACTGGACACACCCCACAGGCCCCATCTCAGAGCACAGGTCTCGCCTACCTGGCAGGAAGGGAATGATCCGCTGTTTGGGGTCTTTCTGTCCCCCTTCCATGGGAAATTTGTCCAACATTGCATCTGCGATGGGGAGAGAATACAAAAAAAAAAAATATGATAAACGCATTTCTGACATTTAAAGGAATTGTGGGAAATACGGGATTCGATATACAGAAGCTCGCTTTGCTCAGCTTTTCAGAAACCCCATCTCATTGGGAAGGCAATGTCAGCGTGACCTAGGACCTCCGTGAAAACCGTTCTTTGTGTCCACAGCTGCCAGATCTGTGAAGGCTCGGAGCGGGGAGAGACCATTCTCAGTCTTCCTAGGTCTCCAGCCACAGGACCTGAAATGTGACGAACGCCCCCCAAGGGAGATCATCTGTTTCCAAAAGTGGCCAGGAGCAAACCACTGAGACACAATCAATCTGGTTGGGTCTATGCCTCTGAGATCATCACACTCCCCTGCCCCACTACGAAATCCCTAGCTCGGCTTGACAGACAGCTCTGTGCCTGGCTCTGTGCTGGGACATGACATAAGGTATATAAGTGCATGGCACAGAGACTCCCAGTCTAGCGAGGAGACTGGAAAGATAACTGACCATTACAGGGCAGTGTAGGAAGCACTGTGAGAGGGGGGTGTGGGCTGCTGTGGGACAGGGGGCCCACGGGGACAGGACACGCCAAAGAAACACCTTTAGCAGTGCAAGAAACGCCTCTCTGACCTTTTAAGGAACGAGTGTGAAATATCTGATTTCATATACAAAACCACAGAGATTCGCCCTTGTGGTCTTGGGGAAACGACACAGCTTGGCCCTCATCTGGAAGTTGGCCATAATGATAATGACCTGCACAATTGCTTTATGGATTAAAGTTGGGCTGTGGAGTCATTATGCCGCCCTGGATTTCTGGGTCTTCTCCTGAGCAAGTGGTCAATGAGAACCTTCCCTCCCCCTTGAAGTGGGATGTGGCTAATTAAATGTGAACAGAGGGGACACACGTCCCCTGGGGTAAGAAGAGGTACGACTGGTGTGTGATGCATCATTCTCCATTTCCACCTGCCATGGTGACCAGCCACACTCCGGACAGTGGCTTCTCTGCCAGTGATGGTCCGGGAGTGAGGGTCCAGAGTCCACATAATCTTTGATGGATGTATACCCAGAGTGAGAAATAAACCCTTATTGTATGCTGACACTATTTCAAAGGGAATAGCCTAACCCATCTTTAAAAAAAAAAAAGTATGTACCCGTAATCCATCCACCCTCCCATGCCTGTGTCCAGCCCCGCTCGGGCCCTGCTGAGTGCACACACCAGCTCAGCGCCCCGCCCAGCGCTGCAGTTCAGATGCGCCTGTGGTCTTCACTGCTCTGTCCTACGTCACTCTCACCCTTTGTCCGGACTTGCTTTTACCCAGATAATTATGGCCCAAAGAGTGGGGGTGTCTCCCCAGGTGTTATTAATTGGAGGCAGCAGGCCTGGGTTTAATGCTGCAAAGCCTAACCACAGATATTTTATCTCTGGGGACCAGACAGCCCTAAGTTTAATCCCAATGCTTCCTCGGGCCAGCTATGTGTCCTCGGCTGGGTACCTTGCCCACCGAGTCCGATTGACCGTATGTAGAATGAGGAACATGGCCTACTGGGTAGGGGGCTGTATAAATGAACACTGAGTGGGGACTTTCTGGGGACACCCTAGGTGCTCAACAGGAACCCTACCCCCACCTCTTGTACTCTGCTCACAACGAATATCTTACTCTGGAAGCCATGTAGGAATCATTTTTAGTCGTTTGTGAGGCTGTGTGGGGTTTATTATTATTATTCTTATGGCATTGAGTATAAACAACATAAAACTGATTATCTCAACCACTTTAAGTGTACAGTTAAGTGGCATTAAGTACATTCACAATGTTGTGTAATCATCACGACCATTCACCTCCAGAACCTCTTTGCCATTCGAAACTGAAACTCTGTATCCATTAAATACTAACCCCACGCTCCTTCCCAGCCCTTGGCAACCACCATTCTACTTTCTATCTCTATAAACCTGACTCTTCTAGGTATCAGAGACAAGCGGAATCGTACAGTATTTGTTTTTTGTGGCTGGCTTGTTTCACTTAGCATGTCTTCAAGGTTCATCCACATTGTATCGTGTGTCCTAATTTCCTCCTTTTTAAGGCTGAATAATATTCCATTATGAGACTGTGTTGTAAAGTTGGCAAAAGTCTTCAGACTATCCAAGTCCCCTCGGTGGCCAGCACTGGCCTGTCTAATGGAACTTCCTGCAGACTGCACTGTCCCCTCACGGTAGCCAGCAGCCCTAGGTGGCTACTGAGCACTTTAAAGGTGTCTCCTGAGACTGAGGAACTCAACTTTTAATTGTATTTAACTTTAATTCATTCAAACAGTCTCCCATGACTAGTGGTCACCACACTGAACATCACAGGACTGGACTATGTTACTCATCCTTCTGTTTTAGCCATATCCAGTTTTACTTCATATCCTTTATCATCCTATCAATGGTAACTGCTAGTCACAAGGACAGGGGATCAGAGGCCTGGGAGCTATTTATTTTGCTTTTGGTCTTAGTGTGTCCAGGTTCATGGGCCACAGGTTGTTTCTATCCAGGGAACTGTCACACTGGGCACCCCCTGGCTTTGAAGCAGACAGGGAGCACTGTGGATCCTCCACGGGGCTCCCACCCAGACTGTCTGCAGCAGCCGGACCAGACGCGTGCTGGGCAAACTCCCATCACAGACATTATCCTTGGAAACTAGAAAATCCACACTGCCTCACCCAGATAGTAGAAGGAAGAGGTGCTCGGGGTGAGGAGGGCTGGAAACCGAGGGGGAAAGTGAGTCAGTCTGGGGGGGGGGCGGGGCAGGGAGACGGAGCCACGTCAGGCTGCCACATCACAAGCCTCCAGCGGAATGAGAGAACACTCCGTCAGCAGTTTTCTAGACATCGGCTTGTGGTGGAGGGAAAGGAGACATGCTGTCCAAGGCAAACACCATGGCAGCTGGCGTGGAGGTCCACACGTGGTTTGTGTTAGCGGCGGACCGGACTTGGAGGGGCTGACTCCCTGTTTCACAAAAGCCCGTGTCCCGGAAGAGCCAGAGCGGGCTGTGGACGAGGGCTGGAGTGACTGTCCCATGCAGCTGCTGGCTGGCGGGAAGCCACATGGTTCTCGAGGCCAGACGTGACAACGTACCTGGGCCCCCTCCACGATATGCAGTGGGCTGTCTTTGGAGATTCTGTCCCCTTGATGAGCTAGTTGGTCTAAATGCTGGCATGCCATGGCATTCTGATGGACGTGCCACGTGAAGCCTGTGTCCCTCTTTCCACAACTCTGATCTTTACTGCACCTGCCCAGGCTAGGTCAGCAGTCTCTCAGCCCGAGTCCCTTATCGGTCTGCCTGCCCTCTGGCCTGCCCCGCCACCTCCCACCACCTCCTCACTGGTACGTGGCGGGTACTTGGTAGATATTTGTGCAAAGAACGAATGAAACACTGAATGAACAAAAGTGGTTAACTGGTTTGGTCAGCCGCTGTTTAGGAGAGAAGAAATTATGTGCAGCAACAGGACCTGGACTGGGGATCGTGCATAACCCCACACAACATGGCCTCTTACTATTTTGCCCACTGTGGGGAAAAGGCTATCACTGTATTTTCTCAACTACATACCATTGACATGGCAACGGCCTCTCTGCCCAAAGGGAAAATATTCCATTAAGTGTGTACGACACGTGGGAGGCAATGTCCCAATGTCAGAAGACCATGTCTGAGGGAAAGTGTGTGCCTGGGGGCCGGGCAAGACACACCAGGATAAATATGATCAGTGCAGTCCTAGCGGTACGTTGGCTAGGGTCTCATTGGGAAGCCTTCCCAGCTGGGCAAGGCCTGCCTGGGGGGTGACAACGCTTCAGTTCTGCCACCCCTACACCTGCTCGCAGCAAAGACGGCAGAACGCACCCCTTTCCCTCGGGCTTCTGTGGTAGACTGGGGGCTTCTGGGTAGGCAGGCCCCAAAGCTCATACATGCACTTAGGTTGTCAAACTCTCAGAGGCGGGACAGGTCATTCCTATCTCAATCGAAATCGGAAACAAATGATTTTTGTTGTGCGACCTGGAACCGCCTCCCCCGTCTCTGGATCTCGGTTCCCTTCTCTGGGAAGAAACGAAGGTGCCACTGAAGATGCTGCCTCCAGCCTGCCATCAGCTCCGTGACTTGGTGCATCTAGGAAACGGCTCCTCCCGGAAGAAGCCGTCCTCCCTGGATCCGCACAGCACGCTGTGTTCCTGCTTACAGGACACGTGTGGCTGGCGCTTCTCCCGAGAGCTCCCTGCCAGGCAGAGTGGTCCAGCTGGCTCCGAACCCCCGCTGTCGGAATTCTGCAAGACGCCCAGCCACAAGCCCTGCCGCCTCTGCGCCCCCCACACCGGGGATTCCTCCCCACGGGATGCTCCTGCTCCCCCACAACTTTGGCAGCAGGTCAACTCCTTTCTTACTGTCAGGACCCTGCAGAGATGGCAAGCCCTGCTTGAGCTCTCCAGGTGGGACGGGAGCCCACCTGGGGGTCCAGTTCAACAAATGTTTAACTGTGCTTTTTTGGTGAAGGAAGTCCTGGCTCCAGTGACAGCCCTGACCCTCAGCCTGGGGGGCCACAATGAACCAGTGGGAAAACTCAGAGGGCAAAATATGCATGGCACAGGGTAAGGTGGACCCCTCACACACCCGAGTCCAGTTTGTGACGGGCCCGTGTCCTGCTCAGAAAGGTCCTCTGTGAAATAGTCTGCCCGCAGGGAGGTGACAAACAGGCCTTCAACAGGGAGCACTCGGCAGGACTCCAGGAGGCAAATCTCTCTTATTAGAGACGGGGCTCGAACGCAGTACTGGACCCCAAGGAGGTCATGGGGTGCAACGGTGAGGAGCAGAGCTTTCAGGCTCGGCCAGACCTGGGGTTGAATCCCAGCCACGCTGCTCTCCGGGCACGTGACCCTGCCCCTCCGAGCTTCGGGCGCCCCGTCGGTGACATGGACACAACTCTGACATCACGCTTGCGAGGGAGACCTCAAGGAGACAGCGTATGAGACGGGAGCCTGGTGCGGTTCAGTGACTGCTGTCGCCGCTGTCATGACATCGCCCGACCGAGCCTCACTTCCTCCGGGCGCTGCCCTCGGCTCCCTGGTGTGCCAGTCATCCCTGCTGTCCCGCTCAGACGCCACCTCCCTCTGCCACACCCTGACCCAGGCCAGGGCAGAAAGGGGGGTGCAGGGATGCGGAGGGTCCTGCCCGAGGCCACACGGCTGGTGAGAGAGCTGGCTGGCACCTGACGCCAGGCCTGCTCACTGCCAGCCCAGGGCTCCATCACCTGCGCCCTCATGTGAACAGACACGTGGCCAGATGTCACCAGGGGTGGCGGGCCTGACTGCCAGGGACCAGCATGTCTAAGACAAGAGAGGTAGGAAATCGATGGGAAGGTGCACTGTCACTGTCACGAAGGACACCGTCCTGCGAGGGACTGAGAGTCTCTTTACGCACAAAGGAGCCCAAGTCATGGCCGCCTCTCTGCAGACTGCCTCCTCTACCTGAATGTCCAACCCCCACCAGAGGGGACATTTACCGCTTTCTGTCCCCCTCTTTGGCGGCAATTCTCTGATTTCATCTGGGGCATCTTCTCTCTGTTAGTCTACACACACTGGCGTGGGGCTGGCTCTACTCCCGTCCCTGTGCTGGCCTGACTGGTCGGCCCACGATGAACCAGTGGGCTTTCTGCATAAACTCTTGGGCTGTTCTCTCTTCCCTGAAGTTGGACTTGTGGCCACCACCATACCAGACAATAAATATCCTGCCTGGACATGGAGAGAAAATCAAGAAGCGGAGAAAGGCAGGTCCTCAGCGACACGAAGGCCCCTAGATCCAGCCCTACCTGAAGCCAGGCACCCTTTGTCGTCTCCGTTAAATTTAGCTCATCAATGTTCCTTTGTGCGGCTGGGTTTCTGTCATCTGCGACTGAAAGAGTTCTGACGAAAACAAGAGCTCGTGGCCAGAAAGCGGCAGCATCTGGGCCACAGCCCAGGATTTAACCACTCTGTTAAACTGGCACCGTCTCCTACTCCGAACCATGCCGGTGCCCAGCGCCAACCTCCACCCGGCAATCCCAACAGCTGACATTTGCTCAGGGCTCGATGGCCCAGAAACGGCTCTCACACACGGATGGCTTTTTTTTTTTTTTAAAAAAAAAAAAAAAAGGAAGCAGATACATGTCACATACCATGAAATTCACCCTTTTAAAGAATATCATCCAGTGGTTTTTCGTGTATTCACGAGGTTGTGCAACCATGACCTCTATCTAATCCCAGAACATTTTCATCACCTCGGCAAGACACCCAGTACCATCGGCCATCTGCCCCCCTCCCCTAGCTCCTGGCAACCACCGACTTGCTTCCTGTCTCTAGGAGGTCGCTTCTTCTCAGCACACATCATCACTTTTAACTCCACAGACACCCCGTGAAGTCGCCACTAGCGGGGGGAGCCCTGGACACCAGGCTGCCTGAGACTTAGGACTGCCCGGCTTCAGATCCGAATTCAGATGCTCACTCGTGACCGTGGCAAACGACTTAACCTCTCTGAGCCTGTGTTTCTTCATCTATGTACTTTGGTAAGCTTGATGTGAGGATTCAATGACTTCCTACATCTGGATGCTGAGCAGTCAGCACTCCTGGAATGCTAGCTGTTTCTAGTCTCGCCTCCCCCGTGCTGCAGATAAGGACGATCGGGCACAGAGGGTTAAGGGGTGTGGCCACGGCCACACAGCATAGGTGGCTGGCCCCAAGTCTCCTGACTTTTCCCATCACACCACGCTGGCCTGGCCGTTCCTCCCCAAAGCCTGGCCCTCCCACCCTCCTTGAGCCAAGTTACTTGTGAAAAAACCAAGGCTCTTCGCCAGATAGGAGGGAGGGGAGGTGGAACCATGAAATCATCTAACTGGAGGGTGCTGCACCCCCATGGGCTGGCCTCCATGCTGACTCTGGGTCCTGCCCTAATTTCTTCCAGCTTCCCCCTCTGGGGCACGGGGGCGGAAGGCAGGACATTTCCAGGACAGCAGGAACTTCTGGCATATGTGACCTCCCATCCTAGCCGCCCATCCAGGACTCTCTAAAGCCGGCTGAAGCCCTGTCTGTAGATGGCTGGTTCAAGACGACACTCTAAGGCAGCTGTTTACGTTACAGCAAAGCCCCAATTGTTACCAATCATTCTTAGTGGGGAAGAAAACCTCACTTTTAAGTTCTGGTAGAAATAAGCAAGTTGAGTCAGAGCAGAGAATGGAGGGAGTACAGGCTTTGGGCCAGAGATCCCCTTAACCCCTCGCTGGCCAGCGTTCCCAAATGATGTCCCCCGGGCAAGTCCCATCTGAGCAGAGGGACAACAGACGATAGCTAACTAGCTAACGTGCTCACTGAGCAAGACAGAAGTGTCACAACAGACACATGAGGAAGTGCTTTCATGGGTAATGTGCAAATGGGGAAACTGAGGCTCAGAAACATACAGAGGTGACACCAAGCTGAGATCTGAACAGTCAAAGCTGAGATTTAAACTAGGTCTGTCTAAGTCCAGAAGTCAAGGTCTGAAGCCCTGGGCTATGCTGCCATAGGGAACTCAGTGACACAGTCAAGTTCCTCACCACTGCCACTTCCCTGTGTGCCTCCAGGGCTTCCTCCCCTTCTGCTTGAAGCTCCTCCTCCAGCTCATGCTGTACCAATGACCCTATCTCTCTGGCCACAGCTGACAGGCTCAGGGTCGCCTCTGACCCAGGACCCTGGAGACACACTGGCATCAGCACCCGGAAACCCCAGCGTGTTGACAACAGGGAAGGCCTCACGAACCAGGGTGGAAGGTGCTGTTTTTCTGTGGGCCAGCAGGCGAACGGAGGAAGCTGGTCTAGACAGGCTGCTGGGAAAAGGACGCAGGCTCGATGGGAGAGCCTGTGGCCACAGTGACACTGGACAGGGGGCTGCCGGGCCTACGCACAGGCGTTCTGTCACTGGCTCTGGGCTCCTGCAAGGCTGGCGCATTTCTTGCTCTGAGTGCCATGGGGCCCACGTCCTCCTCCCACCCATCGGCCCCCTTCCCACCCCATCCCCGAGCTAGCTGAGAGGGTGTTTGCTCTGTGGGTGTCCATAACCCCCAGGAGAGCAATCATGCCTGTCACCATTCTCCGCCTTTCTTGGAGGTGTCACACAGGCAGAAAGCCCTCTGAAAGCATAATCCAGGTAGCCCTGCCTATGCAGACTCTCAGTGCATGAAAAATCAGTCCAGCGAGTTGCAAAATGTTTACCCGACATTCCTTCTCTGGACTGAAGACCCGCTACAGTGGATCTGTACAGACACCCATCTGTCTGGGTAAAAAGGTGTGGATCTTCCTCATTCTCATACAGAACCCTGTCTCCTGCATCGGCATCACCACTACCACCTTCCCTGCTTCTCCCCCCGGGGTTCAGCCCTTCCCTCTCTGTCGGCTCCTGCCAAGTCCACTTTAGATAGTATCTTAGCATCTTTAACATACAGCCTCTGTTTATTTACATTCAGGACGTGTTTGCTGCAGACCAGAAGAAAAACATAATTTGTATGTGCTCCTGTTTGATTTTGTTACATAGTGAACACAAAACATCACTGAGTTCATTACATTTTAAATGCTTAGGTAACTGCTGTCTCGATTGCTTTACATTCCCCCATGGCTCCTGGCAGTTGTTACAAAGGCTTTGGAGATTGTTTTAGTGATATCAGGGAAAGGGATCAGGAGCACAACCTTATCTCCCCCCCCCTCCCCCTTTAAAATAATGGAACTGCAGGCTCTGAAATACTCTCCAACATTTTCGGGAACAATTAAGCCTATACAGCAGATACCACCCAACCTCCTGAGGGAACACCTCCCTAGGGAACAGGGAGGTGAAGAAACAGGCTGGTATGCAGAAGATAAGGGCTATCTTTCACTGGTCCAGCAATGCCTACTCTATAACTGATCACGGCTGTTCCCTCCAGGTCTCCATCCCCACCCCCTGACTCCAGGGGTGCAGCAGGGACCCAGATAAACCCACCAGCTGTCACATTCCTCAACCATCTTGATGGGCTTAGAGATGAGCCTATGAAACAAAACACCGTGTTTGCTGGGACATCTGGGAAATGACCTTTCACTCTTTCCTGCTGAGTGTGAGCCCAGAGCATTTTGCAACCCTGTGGGATCTGAGGATAAAGCCAACGCCAGGGAAGCAGGCATACAGAATGGGAGGAAGGAGCTGGTTGTAAGGACACAGTGGGAAACCCTGGAGCAAGCCGTCCCTGAAACCCATAAGGTTTCTTCTCCTAGGACATTCAGTTATACCAGCCAAAAAAAAAATCCCCATGTACGTAAGCCAGTTTGAGTTGGGTTTCTGTCACCACAGCTGGAGTATCCTAACTGCCACACAGAGGAAAGGAAGATGGTTCAGGATGGAGGTTTTGTGTTGGCCTATGAGGTGACGTGAGTCCCTTACTGTTTGGCAGCGAGGACCTGTGGGTTCAGGAACATGAGTAAGTCCTCATCTCCTCCTAAGGATTGTGTTTTCTAAAGAACTTTATTATGTCATCTCGGGCACTGTGACTTCTCGGACAGACACCCTTGTTTTGAGTTGCTGGCCTTTGGTGACATCAAGGTAAAACTACTGCCCCACAGTGTAGAGTTTTTTCACTCCAGTGTAGGTGAGCTGTCCACATTTGCCTGGCATCCTATGAGGCTGGTGGTGCTCATGGTGGTTTTAAATTCATTCATTCATTCATTTCATTCACCAAACATGACTGAACAAATCTGTGTCCTTGAATAAAACATTAAGGAGAAGAGAGGATGATGAAGATGTGGTTCCCATCCCAAGAGTCCCAGTCTAGGGGAAGACAGACACAGAGTCAGGACAGGGACACACAGAGCTGCTGGGTGCAGAAGAGGCAGCCCTCATGGCTGGGGAACAGAGTCATCCTAAAGGATGAGAGCCCCAGAAGGCAAGGGGAGGTACCTGAGCCAGTGAGCGGATCAGGAGGGCACAGGAGCATGTTCTGGGAGAGGAAGGGCGGATGCAAAGTCCTAGAGGGAGGGAGAAGGTGCCCTCGGCTATCGGGGCAGGCATCTCAGGAGCCAAGCATGCAGATCAAGGTGAGGCGAGGGAGGTGGGTCTGCTGCAGAGCTGAACGGCCCCCGAGTTCTGAACACGCTCAAGGAACCGAGCTCACCAGCAAACACGACTACTGCTCACTGCACAAGTTCAAGGTCTGCACTCCAGAGCCACATACATTTCCAGATCACCCTCCACTCTGGAGCAGTCAAAAGGAGCCCCTCTTTCATTTGGAAAATATTGACTATCATAGCATAAAGCAATAAGGACATTACTTACATCCCAAAAGTGATGGACTTTTTTTTTTTTTTTTAAATACAGAACGCTCCACAAATTTGCATGTCACCCTCGCCCAGGAGCCATGCTAACCTTCTCGGTATCGTCCCAATTCTAGTATACGTGATGCTGAAGTGAGCACATGGATGCCATTTTTAATTCCAGGAAATAAAAAAAGAACACCTCTGTCCACTGTGGGTGAGGGTCTGGGACCTAAAGTCGAAATGGAAAGTAAGTCCAGTTAAACTCCTTCCCACCCCGAAGCTCACTGGAGGCCCCAAGTCCTTACCTGGAGGTCAAAGAATTTGCTGTAGCGCCGATAGATGGCCTCCGTGGAGCCACTGGACCACGTGACCGGATGATGTAGACCTGCAGAGAGGGACAGAGGACACAGGAGTTAATAATACCACGGGGGCCCTTCCATCCTCAGGACTCGGGAGCAAAGCGCAAGGCTCAGAGTCAGAAAGGCTTGGGTTTGAATCTCAGCTCTGCCACTGCCTGGCCACGTGACTTGGGACAGATGACTTGCCTTCTCTGAGCCTCAGCTTCTTCCTCACCTCTGAGAACTGTGCGAAGGGTTCTGTGAAATCCAGTCTGGGGAAGCGTGTGGCCACCCGTTCATCGCAGGAGGCGCTGTTATTTCAGCAGCATGAGGATTTCTTGCTCCCTACTCAACTCAGAAAACCACAGGGCTGGCTACTGTACCGGAGTTGTTCTTAAAACTTTGACTTTTGTCAGAAGTCACAGGGACCTCCAGCTCGTAGCCTCCTTATATTCCCCTACGCTAAGCCATCACATCATTTGTTCCCATAGGGTCCGGGCCAAGTCGTTTTCTCCCTCTGGGTGCCACTTTCTCCCTCTGTGAGTTGGGCCGACAGCATCTGCTCAGTGTGACAGTGCGAGCATCTGACGAGATTAGGATGGGGACCACTTTATAAACCACGGGGCCACATTTCCAACCTTTATCACAAGTCAAGGCACACACAGAAAATAACAGCTTGATGACAAATCCGAGCAAACTGAGGTGGCAGCAAGAGGTCAGAGGCACCTGGCTGGGGATTCTGGTGGCCCTAGACACCACCTGGACACTCAAAGGCTGTGATTGGCATACCTTTAACCCACTCCTGGCTTGCACAAATTACCTGCTGTTATAAGGTGGTACTGACAATTAAAAAAAAAAGATGTGAAAGCTCTTTGGAAACAGAAATGTTATATAAACACTGGGAGCTCACGGGGCACACAGGCAGGGCCCCCTGCCCTCTGCGAGCTGACAGTCAGCTGAAGAGACAACACATACATGCATGAAGATTAATAACACATGGGCAGTGGCATCTCTTAGTTTTTGCCCAGTATTGATAAACCATTCTTCCAACCAGAGCACCTTGATTTTGCTCCTAGGAACTCCCTTCCCCACCTCAACACAGTCCTTTGGATACAGAGGCAGGTACTATTCATTACCCATGACTATTCATGACTGTTTGAAAAGGGAGCACATGACCTAGGCCGGGCCAATCAGAGCCGGTAAGAGTCAGCTCTGGGACTTTTGCTCCATCTTTCCAGAAAGAGACCCAGAAAATAACATAGTGAAGGTCCCCATCAGTGGGGATGTTCAGACAAAGTCTGGATGACCATCTGTCAAGAACAATGCCAACGTGAATTAAAAAACAGGGGAAAAAGAAAATGGCATTAAAGATTTTTTTTCTTAAAACCAACAAAAAAAATACACCCGTAAGTGGGGGATTCTGCTAACACAATTCATTCTCGATCACTTGTTTACGAGTTTCAAAAGCTCTGTGTGTACAGTACAAGGACTCTGCAGTAGGCCTAGCTGGCTTATTTGAATCAACCCCTGCACATAAGCCGATGTCTGCATTTTCAGGCACAGATCTAAATTCCTAATGGGAATTGTCCTAGCGCGGGCTTTGGCCTTGCCCAGGGTTTGGAGGCTGGAGAAAGAGCATCATTCTGGGGTCCAGGGCCAGCCCTGCTGCTGGGCGAGACTCGCAGGTTCTCACCTCTCTGGCCACTGTGTCCTTTCTCTAAACGGGGCAATAACCTCCCCTGAGGACTCACCGCCATGACATACTTGGGGCCTTGCCCCATGCCTGCCACACACACGGCACGCAGAGTGTGGCAGGCTGAGAGTGGCTGTCTGGAATTCCTGCTTATCTGGTAACCCCTTACTCCTTCTTTTGGAAATAGCGCCTGATTTCCTTGGCGGACCAGCCCTCCCTACCCTGTCTTTGTGAGAGGGAGCAGGCACGCATCCCAGGCCCAGCCAACCAGAGTACCGCCTGTCCCTGACCATCCCATGGTTCCCCTGGATCCAGCATCCTGGACAATTTAAGGACACAAGCCAAAACCTTCCCTTTCTGGTTTAAGCCAGTTTGAGTGAGTTTCTGATACCTGCGACCAAAACAATCTCAACACACCAACATTGGCTTTTAGATTACATCGCAAACCAAGTTATTACTCAGCGGCATTAAGAAATGAAAAGCTGACTTCATCATGACGGCATATCCACAACAGCCAAAAGGTGGAAATAATCCCATGGTCCACTGCAGGATGAACAGATCAACATGTGGCATCTACAGACAATGGAACATTAATCAGCCTCAAAAAAGATCAGCCACAACACAGATGAACCTTGAAGACATTATGCTGCGTGACATAAGCCAGTTGCAAAAACACAGACACTGTATGACTCCATTCATGTGAAGTACTTCGAGCCGTCGGTTCATGGAGACATCACGCAGCACGGTGGTCACCAGGGGCTGGTGGAGGGGGACAGGGAGTCAGTGATCACTGAGTATGGAGTTTCAGTTTAGGGAGATGGATGGTCGCTCAACAGTGGGAGTGTGCTTCTCGCCACTGAACTGCACACTGAAAAGTGGTTGAAATGGTAAAATTTGTTATGCAAACTTTATCACAATTTAAAAAAATAATAATTTTAAAAGAAGCAGATTTTCTGCAGAGATTTCCTTAGTCCCTTGTCATGTTCCCCTAGAAACGACACTAAAACTTTCTTCATGGGATAGCCTTCCAAACACATGCTGCGTATCTGAGAAAGGATTTACATCCAGCATTTAGGGGGAAATCCTCAAAACTCAACAGTAAGCAAACAAACAAGATGGACAAAACGTGAACAGACAAAATATGTAAACAGACACTGGTCAGAGAGGATATACAGATGGCAAATAAGAACGAAAAGAAGTTCGACATCATTAGCCATTAGAGAAAGGCATATTGAAGCGATGATATCACTATGCATCTGTTAGAACAATTAAAATAAAAATACTGACAAAAGCATGTGCTGGCAAAAATGTGGGGCCACCGGAACTCACACATTGCTGGAGAGAAGGCGAGATGGCACAGCCACTCTGGAAAGGTCCTTGACAGACACTGAAGCCCTGGCTGAAAGGCTTCTGGGGAACAGGATAGTCACACGATGTGACAGTCATCACCCCACAACTACATTCCCAGCAAAGGGAAAAATGTCCCTTTTCAATGGAGAGATCTGGTGGTCACATCTATACCTAAGTTGTGACCTAGCATCACCAAGAGAGGGAGAAGCAGACAACCGTGGGCCCTGAGCTGATGCAATATGAAATATACAAAATCTTCTGGTGGGTACTGTTGCCAGGATGTTTAACCTGAATCTCAAGCCTCCTGACCTAAGTTCCAATTTATAGGAAAAATATACAAGCGATAGAGGAACAAGCTAAATGACACCAGAAGGAAACAATTGACAAATCCAGAATGTGGGCTGTTTTACATTATCTACTAAGAGGGCATAGCTCAAAGGTTACTTCCTCCGGAAAGCCCTCCCTGACTGCTCCCTTCCCATCAATATTAGGTTGAGTCTCCCCGCTGCATGTCTCCTTGGCACCCGCTTCCCCATCACAGTCAATTATCCTTTACTGCAACTGCCTGAGTGTCTGCTTTCCCACAAGGCTCTCTACGTTTCCTAAGAGAGGGGGCCGTGCCTGTCTTGTTCACCACGTGCTGTATGTCCAGCACCGAGCACAATGGAAAAACCTGTGCTTCGTAAATAAACGAGGAAGAAATCCAGACACCAGGAGGTCAAGCCCTCCCAGATGGGATCGCCTACCCCAGGCAGGCCTGAGGTCTGTGGGAAGGGAAACTGGCCGTGTCTCTCAGGTCATCCCGGCCCCGTGCCTGTCCTCTCTGCCCAATGTCTGGCTCCACCACAAGCCCCACACCTCTGCCCAGAGCAGCAAGTCTCAGGGAGCAGCTGGGACACCCTCCCTCTGGGAATGAGGAAGCACAGAGACCACACTGATGTCTGACGGCCACGGAGCGTTCTTTCCTGCTCCCCCACAGGAAGCTTTGAACAGGAAATTAGCGACCATCAAAACCTCTTCTTACACAACCTCAGCAGCAGGGCCTATGTGATTCACAAAGGCCAGACTCCCCAGGCCTGGGTTTTCCACTAGTGTCAGAAGTCCTGGGTTTCTTCACTTCCTGTAAGTCACTGAGGAGATGGACTGGTGGCGAGGGAAGGTCTATGGGGTGGGGTTGAGCTGCACCAGGGCCTTGGTCTCTCCCAAATCCCACAAGCCTGCAGGCCTGGCTAACACTTGCCATGTTTTCCTAGCAAAGGATGGAGGCTCAGAAGTGCAGTGACTTGTCTGAGGTCACAAGTTATGAAGTGCAGGGGACTCTGACTCAGGATACTTCCAACTCTGCCTGCCTTGCTGCACTGGGGGTTCATGCCACTGCCCCAGCTGCTGGGCTAATTCTGGACCAGGCGCCCAGTGGGGAGATGTGGTTCCCTGAACTGGTCGGAGTGCCTGCTGGGGTTGAGATGGCCAGCATTCTGCTTCCATCTCGACTAGCTGTGTGGTCTTGGGAAAGTGGCTTCACCTCTCTGCAACTCATCTCCCTCCTCTGTTAAAAAAACACGGATTATAACAGGAACCACCTCAGAGTGGGGTGATAATTCAATGAGAACATGCACGCAGAGTGCTTAGCATGTGTCTGGCACCTGATAAATGTTCCATAAAGAGAAGCTATCATCATTATCATAATCACTGCGAGCTAAACACAGGGACACAAAGCTGAGGGAGACCTTGTCTCTGCTCACTGCCTCTACAGATGAGCCTTCCACAGCCACCCACTTGTCCCCACCGCCACCGTCTCCCCAGGGCCTGCCTGTCTGGGTGCGAAGGGATGGCCCGTGTCTGGCCCAAAAGAAGCCGCTTTTCTTTAACTTAGACTGCCTTCAGAGGGCAGAAAAGAAGCCCTCTGGCAGATACTAAGAGCTCATGTGTGGCCCCCGCACCTGAGGACCACCACCTGTCCTGCCTGCCCCACGGCCACAGATGACTGGCCCAGGGACAGCTGCCTGATCCAGGCCAGGCCCATCGGGTTCTCTCTCAGGAATCCGGACTCAGACCCAGGCATGTCGGTTCCACCCCGAGCCACCTCCACACTCTGTGAGACGTCTGGTCTGCAGAGAGGCAGGAGCGCGCTGCCCGGCTCCTGCCAGCACTCCAGTCCTGCCTCCGGGCCAGCCCGTCTGCTCATGGCTTCTGTGACGCATGGCAGAGGCCTGGGCCTTCCCGTGAATTCTCCTTTTGTTATGAAGAGGGTTCTTGCGCAACTAAAAAAATCCTATGATATACAGGGGGGACACTGAGGCACTATGTAGGTAAAAAGAAAAGGCTGATACCATGTAATCTCAATATCAGAAAAATTATACATTGTATATAAACGTAAGTGTGTGCATGTATATATTGTTTGTGGTAGTCACACGAACACTGACTGCGCGAACATTAGACCACTGCTTCTAGGGCACATAGAGGGCTAGGGCCCTGTGAGCCTCTGGCCACAACACTTTTGAAAATCGATCCGTACATACACAGCCTTGTGAGTTTCTGTTTAAGGACAACTCATTTAATGCATGTTGCTAATTCATTAACATTGAGGTCATGGCCAATGGCACTATAACTCATGCTTGAATGAAGCTCATTTAACATATGTATTTTCTCCAAAAAGCACACCTCACCCTTCTCAGCTTAGGAACAGACAGCACTCCGGTGCTAAATTTGGGGGCCATTTTAAACGGCGACATGACCAACGAAAAGTACACAAGTGTAAAGAAAAATGTGGCACTAAAGAGAGCATGAAGACACTTGTTGAGAGCCTAGGAGCTAAAACAAGGCAGAATGCCACCTTGCTCAGCCTTCACTGGGAACATGCACATCGGATGACATAAATTTGCTGCTATGCACATGCCCAGGTCCACGAGTGACCGTCAAAGTGCTGTAAGTATTGCTGTTGGATTACAAATAGATTTCAGCAAGCAGACAAGTTCCCACATATGAAATCTGTTAATAACACACATTGATAGTACTGTATATAAATGTCTGTGCGCATGTATATAAACCACTGATATATATATATATATATATATATATATATATATATATATATATATATATATATATATGTAGTTTGCTCTGGGTCGGTAGGAATATGTAGGACTTTTAAAAATTCAGTTCTTGAAGATTTCTTATATTTTCCAGATTTTCTACAGTGTCTTTTCTTTTATAATCAGGAAAAAAAAAAAAGATGTCACTTTTCCTAAGAGGACAGGAAGAAACATGTCTGTGACCTTTAACCCCAAGCAAGCATCTTCTCTCGCTACTCTGGCAAGGTCACGGGCCCATCGCCCTGGAACACAGTCCCAGATCACAGATCACCTGCTGGGTGCAGGTATAGAGGATGGAGTAGGTCAGAGGGTGGGGCCTTGGCCCTGACCTCATTCTGAGTTAGGGTAAGCCCTTTGTCTTGTTGAGCTTCTGTGTTCTCAGGACAATGGGGATCAAGGTGCCTGTGCTTTCCACCTCATGGGCGATTGCAAAGGCTGAATGAGATTTAACTTAAAGCTCCAGGAGCGGAACCTGCGTGGTTGGAATCCCTGCTTACGGCTGGGGATAAAGGGACAATGTGAGACAAAGGCCTCCTAGCTCCTTCACCCTCTCTTCCCTCAGAAGGTCCCACCCAGCCCAACGGGGTGGGGGCTGCCAGTGCCTAGAGGTCTCCCATTAAGCACGTGGGTCCCACTTCTAAGTGACAACAGCCAAGGGGTCAGTTCACCCACAAAGAAAGATTTAAACCCAAACAAAGCTTAGAGGCCCTTGAAAAATGCCAGGAGCCAGGCCTGGGCAAAGCTAAGCAGTGGGCCACCCGAGGGCTCCACACATCCCCAGCAGCTCTGGTTAAGTGACCTGCCCTGTGCCTGTGGACCCACTGGCCCAGAACTCTACAGATACGCCCGTCCCCAGAGCCGGAGGATGACACAGCTGCTGCCTGAGGCCTCAAAAGCACTGTGATCTCATGTGCTTTCATCATGTGAACTTGAAAACCTGAGAAGGCGTTTTTGCTCGTGAATAAAATCTCTGAGGCTCAGGGGAATGTCTTCCAACCTCACTTTGCTTTGCAAAAATCTATGTTGTGGAGCTGAAATTCCCAGCTGGTATTAATTAGAAGGGGCGGGGCTGTCACATCAGGTCACCCTTTAAGGTGGCCAGAGCTTTTGATCTTGGGGGAGGCTTTGGGAGGAGGGGTGGGAACAAAGGGTCTGGTCTGAGAGCTTTTCAAGGTGATAGTCTTTCCTTAATCACTGTGTCTCTAGGAATGCAAGAGCTGATTTTAGTTGATATGGGACTCGGCACTGAACTGTAGGAATCTCACAGTGAGCAAGTCTCTGCCAGTCCCTCTGTGCCCTGGCTGGCTCAGGGAGGTGGCAAGAATGGCTTTTCAACACCTTCTCCACCACTTGCTGGTCTCTTTTCTGGAAGAAAAGACAGAAGACCTCAGGGCAGGCAACACTAGCCAGGAAGGACTTTAACACATTGATTTTCTTTTTCCTTTGTATTTAGTTTCCTTCTATTTTTAGTAAGCGCTATTGGTTTTCCATGTATGGCAGGCAGCTCAAGTTTCCCTTTAAAAAATAATTTAAGTAAAAGAGTGAGCCCACTTACAGAAAAATACCGAATTCAGAATATGCAGCACAGGGTTTTGCAGATACGCCAAACATTGTGATGGTGCTGGGGGAGGCTCGGGAAGGAGGACAGTGCTTTTTGGTGGAATTCTTTGCCGTTCTCACTCTGTCTGGACTTCTGTCATTTACAGACCACTAAGCCCACAGCGTTTCTCAAATTGGAAGCCCTCTCCTGGCTGGTGGGCGGCCTGCAGTGACCTGGGAGATGGAAGAAAACATCTAAAGAGAGGACACAGTGGGGCTGGGGCTGTTTTCCGGCAGGGCCTGTGAGAAAGGGCGGTCAGCAAGAGGGAGTCCTGGGATCCATTAGCAATGTCTGCCCTGGGCACCAGAGCAGCAGGATGTGTGTGCTCCATCCCCTGCATCCCTGATCTAGATCAAGCCCTCCATTTTCCACATGGGATGAGGAAGGGCTGAGAGGTGCGGTGATCTGTTCAGAGTTACATTCTCAGCCGTGAACGCTTTCTACTTCCACGACAGTGTCCAAATTTCCTTGCAAGATCCTCCTGCCTCTCTGGGCCTCCTGCACAATGACTTACCCAGATGCCTTTAGATCTGGAGAGTTCTTCGAGGTGATTAGCCTGGCAGTCTAACTGGCCTGCGCACAGCCCCAGGATCATGGTGGGGAGGCTGAGTCTCTGGGCTCCCTACCCTGGTTTCCACTAGGCAGAGCCACTTCGAGCTCTTCTCAAATGTGGAAGCAGCCTGCAGACCTAATCGTGGGTCCCCACACCCAAGGCGGCCATCAGTGGAGACTTCAGACCCGGCCTGGACTCCTCCATTGCCCACAGCCCTCCTTGGCCTCCACAGGCCGACAGCAGGGGATCCTAAGACTTTAAAATATGTGCAAACCCTACTCTAGACCACCGTTTCTTTTATAGTCGGAATTCTGAGGTCAGAGAGGGGAAGGAACTTGCTAAGGCCAAGCAACAAGCAGGTAGGAGAGACTGAGGAGACCTGAGGGATGGCAGAGCCTTTGTTCGGTGTTGGGGGGAAAAGCTCTCCGCAGCACACTGAGGGGCTTGGCTTCTGCTCACAGGCCATACAGCTTCTTAGCCCAGGACAACCAAAGCTGCCCCATCCCGCAGCCAAAGCAATGTAACTACAATAGTCCATGGAGCACTCAAGTCAGCACAACGTAGTTTCAAGAGCCGGATGAACACACTTTCTGCAGAGAAGGCTCCCAGGAACACTTCGGAGGGTGCCCAGGAGTCTACAGATCTCAGTTAAAAAGAACTCTGAAAGATGGGTGCCATCATGCCCCACTCCGGTCAGCTCCCCACACTGGTGGGGTTTCCGGGTTGGCGGATCCTTGGAGCAGCCTGGGAATGACTGGCTGGACTCCAGATCACCTGACAGTGCGCTGCTCTGGCCCAAGGTGGAGGAGCACAGTCTGGGGGGTGGTGGGGAGGGGTTGGAGGGAGGAGAGCACCGGCAGCGGGAGGGGCTTGGCAGGCTTCACTCATGGAAACTTAATTCTGCTGCTCCCTCGGGAGCCCGCGAGCTCCCTTCAGTTCCGACCCGCCGACTCCCCCCAGCTGTTGGCCCAGCATCTGGTCCGTGTGGGTCGGCACTCCCAGCCTCTCCTGGAATCACCGCTCCCTGCTCTGCCTGATTCCCCACCACTGCAGGCCGGCATCGCCACCAGAAGTGCTGGAGAGCACGTGCGGATCTTTTTACAGAAGGTTCATTACACTTATTCCCAGAAAAAATGCTGCCCAGTGTCACGATGCCTTTGAGACCTCAGAGGGAATCGTGGGGATGTCACAGTGAAGCGGGACTAAACTAAGGTGAGGGGAAGCTGGTCCTGCGCTGGGCACAGTACTCAAGAAATGCCTGCCAAGAAGGTGGGGCCACCCTTGGGTAGAGGGGAGACCCGGGCACAGAACTGTGCCCGAGGCCATGCATTTGGGAAGCAGGTGGCATTAGACTCAATCCCAGCCCCCTTCAGCCTCTGAGGTCCCGTCTCCTTCTCCCGGGTCCCCAAGGCCAGAGCTTTCCTGTCCCTACATCGGCGTCAGGAACCACCAAACTCAGGCGCCACAGCAAGTGACACACTGGAGGGGTGGCCGGCTGCCAATTTTTGTTTCCAATCTTTTCAGTTAAGTGAATGCTTGGAATGGGGCCCAAACACAAGTGCTTGTGCTGTTAGGGCCAGACGAGCGCTGCGTTCTGACCGCTCCTCGTCCACGGGAACACAGTGACCAAGCAGGTGGACCGTGGAGCTGAGGGTCTCTGGCTGCACCTGTGTGCAGAGGGGTGCCAGGCTGGGAGGTGGGAGAAAGGGGTGCTCTCTCCAAAGTGAAAATCTAATCGTGCCTCCGTCCTCCACTTGGAACACTTCAGCTCATTCATTCATTCATTCATTCATCCATTCGACCAACACAGACAGAGCACCTACTGTGCACCACGCCCCCTCCCCAGGGCTTGGGGATGTGGCTGCAGACAAGGGAGACAGAAGCCCTGCCCCTCTGGAGCTTTTGGCCTGGTCAGGAAAGACAACGAAGGCACAGAAGGCACTCGGTGGGGGCTTAGAGGACCTTCGCCTGCTCCAGCCTGGCTGGGCTCTCCCTCCCTCCTGTCCCTGCACGTGCCACAGCTCTGGTGGGGACATCGCTCCCTCTGCCTGCTTAGCGAGTCTTCATCTCTCAAGTGTCAGCTTACGTGGCTCTCAGCACGCATTCCTCAGCACGCTGTTCTATTTAGGTGACTGTCACCCCACTCCCGGGGGAGCCCTCCAGGGGTAGGGGCCAGGTTTGTGGAGTTTGCCACAGTCCTCCCAGCGCCTGGTGACACTGGCTCTCAGGAAATGTCTGGTGGAACACAAGCAGGCAGATGGACAAAAAGCCAAGGCAGGGCCACAGAAGTCGAGGTGACCTCATTTGAGGCTCTGTGTGTCTGGAGAGTAACAATGCTATCGAAATGGCTGAATGAACAGCCCCACAGCTAAGGGTCCTAGAAACAGAACCTGCTTTGTGACAGAGGAGAGAATGCAGGCACGGGGCCTGACCCTGAGAGAGAAGTCCACTTTTTATTTACTGGAGGGCTTCTCTGAACAGGCAATGGAGAAACAGAGGACAGCCCAGGAGCGATTTCAGCTCCAAGTGGAAGCATCATGCCCTTGCATTGAGAGTCAGGCCCAGCCCCAGGAAATTCTTCGGGGGTGACGGAACTGTTATGCCTGCGCCCCATGCCTGCCTGTGGTTACAAGAGCCCACACATGCATAAAAACTCATAGGATGCCAAACCAAAAAAGGGAATTTTCCTGCGCACATGTAAATTAAGAATTATAAATAACAACCACGCCTTAATGTCATTCCAAAAATAAATAAATAAAAGCCACTGACTTCATTTTTTGGGGGGCACTGGCTTTGGAGTTGCCAGGCGTAACTCTCAGCTATATAGCATGAAGCCGCTGTGTGACTCTCCAGGTGACCTCAGGGCTTTGAGCCCCCATTTTACCATCTGTAAAATGGGAGAGAATTAACAGTACCTACTTTCTAGGGTAAACTGAGGATTAAATGAGCTAATGCACAGTAGGTCCTCAGCACAATGTCCGACTCCAGGTGGCTGGCGGAGCTCTCGCTGATAACCCCATTTACAGAGATGAGGTGCCGGAGGCTCTGGCCGAGTCCGTCTCCCTGGCTGACGCAGATTGTCCGAGGTAAGCTGTGTTCGCAGGCAGTTGGGAATGTCACGCCGTGAAATCCGATCACAGCCTCCTCCTCGCGTGCCCACACACACAGTGCTTCCCACCCTTGGGGCGGGAGTCTCATCCTGATGGCGGACAGCAGGAACCACTTCCAGGGCGGGCCAGGCCGAACACCTCCATTCCTCTAGACCAGGACGTAGAACCAGTGGAAACATTCGCTGGTCCAAGCGTGTAGCTCCAGCCTGGGCCTCTGGCTGCCAGCGCACAGCCTCGCACACATCTGGCCCAAAGCGGCACGGGGAACTTGCCAATGGCAAGCAGAGGCGCTGGCAGCTGGAGCCCAGGCTCGGCTGAAACCAACCTGAAGGCTAGCTTTCTAGGAAAGACTCCAGGGCAGGCACGTAGGGCTTGCAGAGATCCCCAAGGCTGCCAGGTCTCCAAGGAGCCCCGGGCAATGCAGGAAACAGAGATTTTGAATCAGGGCTGCACCTGTGTTAACAGGGCTGCCCTAGAGAGAATTGGGCAGCCAACAAGAGCACCCACTTTGTGCAAGGCATACAGGCAGGAGGGATCATTCTGCTTAATTAATGAAAAGAATCAAAATGGACCGCACTAATTGGGCTGATTGGGCACTATGCTAAGTACTTCATTTATGCTATGTCATGGGATCTGGAGTCGCAGAAAGGGTAGCTAGCTGCCTTACCCATGGTCACACAGCCAGCATGCCACAGAGCCAATATGTACCCCGGCTGTGACATGGTGGGAAAAGCCCAGATGGGTCTCAGTTCACACCGAAGGTCCCAGCACAGTGCCTGGTGCATAGTACGTACTCAAGGGAGATGTTAGTTGAATTCTCTCATAGGCCACAGGTCCCCTAAGAGGCACTTTATAGCTGCCGTGGGAGCACAAAGGTGATGGGGGTGAATTCTGTCAGTGGAGCTTGGAGAGGCTTACCAGATGAAAACAAAACAAAAACAAAAACAAAAAACAAACAAAAAAAAACGGTTGCTTTGGATCTTGAGGGATGAGCAGGAAGTTCTCCAGCTGAAGACCAACACCTAAGGAGCACCTGCTGCTGGATCCCCAGATTCTGCTCTCAGAAAACCCTACGGACTGCGGCTTATTATCCATCCCATATCACAGCAGAGAAAACTGACGTTCAGAGGTTAGGTCACGGCCCAAAGCCACACAGCTGGTTAAGAAAGACACCAGAATCTGAACCCAAGTTTTTTGACTCTAGAATGCCTACGCCCAGCCAGGAAAACAAGTGAGTCGTGTGGCCCAAAGCAGCTGTGTTCATTTCCCCTCGCGCCCAAGAACGGCACAGCTCGGTTCGAATCCCGCCTCCACCACTTAACCAGCCAGGCGACTTCGGGCAATAGCTCTGTTTTGAAGTCAATGAGGCCACCCATGGGAAGCCAAGCACAGCACTGGGGAGCAGCAGGTGCTTGATAATGTGTACATTCGATGAGCTCTGAAGCCATGGCCCCAACCATACTTACCACCCCCCCCCCCGCGGTTCTCAAACCCAGCTGCTCAGGCACTTGGGGGTGCCAGTTAAAACAAAACAAAACAAAACAGAGTTTGACTCTAATCAGCCCTGCACACTGCCTGGGTTCAAACCCTGGCCCTCTGACCTCCTAATGGGACAGGCTTGGGCAAGTTGTATCTCAGCCTGTTTCCCCAGCTGTGAAATGGGGGTGCCATTGGTACCTACCTCATGGGATGATGGTAAGGATCAGATGTCAGTACGTGCGAGCCCTTAGCGTAGCGTCCGACACAGAGTAGTCGGGAGTACTCAGTGAAGGGTGGCTGTTACATCTCGCCCCCACCTGACATCGGCGGGGACACAGAACGAAATGCGTGCAGAGGCCTGGCTAGTCTTGATCCTACCAGCCAGGGGTCATGAGACCCCCAAAGCCTGGCGCCTTCTGAAACAAGGAGGTCAAATGGGCTTGGAAGGGACGTCCAAACTGAGGGGGGCTCAGTGGAGAAGGAGATGGGGCCAGGGCGGCTGGGGAGATGTAGGGGAGAGGGCAGAGCGAGGAGCCCCAGTAGCCGTCCCCACCCTGGGTCCGTCCCCACCCTCCGGCTCCCGCTCCTCCCAGGCCTCGTGCCACCTCCTCCCTACCTCTCCCTCGGCCTCATTGCCTCGGCTCAGGCCCAGGCCCCCTCATTTCGAATGCTCTCCTGCCTCCTGCTCACCCCAGCAGGGGTTCTTCTAAAACACGGCCTCTGGCCTGATTCCCTTCCAATCCTAGCTACACCACTTCCTCAAGCAAGATACTCAGGAGCCTCAGTTTCCCCATCTGTAAAATAGGGATGCTAATGATAGTATACCTGTCTCTCAGGGATGCTGGGAGGTATAAATGGGGTGTCTGTAAGATGCCTGGTATAGTGGTGGCCCTAACCCCTTTCTATGGAAGCAGAGTGGGTTCCTTAGGTCCAAAGCAAATCCAGATCACTAGGTGGAACCAAGCGAAATTGCCATATGTATAAGTCAAAACTTGACAATTTCCTATGGTACAATTTAATAGCATCCGAGGGGATTAGAAGAGTCCACCCGTGTCCACTGGCCTAAACTAAGAATCAGTTACTTTATTCTTAAGTGTTTACTGTGTATCATTTACTGAAATGACGCCTCAGTCTATGGATGCAAAGGATACTGCAGTTCTGAGAGGCGAAAATCGCAAAACTAGAAAGTGACAAAGCCAGGGCCTGCTGCCTCCCAAGCCTTGTGTAACCACTATGACACACTGCTGGGGCCAGTGCCAGCAGGAGGTCATCATGAGGAATCTGATTCTGTCTCAGAAGGACGTCAGCAGCCACCACCCTTGAATCACGGGAACTCAGGACCGAGAGGGACCAGGCAGTTATGGCTTCATTCAAGGAACATACCTGACACCTGTTCTCGGTCAGGCCCTGGCCCGTGAGGGACTCAGGGCCTGGTGGGAGAGAAGGAGACAAGCCAACAGACAAGTAGACCCAAGGTATGGGCACCACAATGGGGTTGCCCCGCTGAGCGCCTAGGCACAAGCCGGGTGCCCTGGCTGGGTGACAGGCAGAAGGAGGCCACAAAAGATGGTCTCAGATACCGCCCCTCCCCCTAAGTCCTGCCTGTCTTCCTGTCCCACTGGGCTTAGGGACATGGAGGAGGAGGAGAAAAGAACTAGATAAAAATAGGGAGGGGCTAAGTTCTCAAAACCTGGGGGCAGCTCCCTATTAGGGGTATCATCAGAGAAGTAGGGGAGCTATGTGCATCCGTGGGCTCCAAACTTTGTATGACCAAGGAGCTTCTTCTCCCACAAGAAATCACAGGTTCCCAAGGGTTCTGTGGGTTCCCTTGGCCACCTCTCCACCCACGCCCTGCTGGGCTCCTCATCTGGCAGGAGCTATTTCTCCAGCCCGTGCGTGGACTTTTCTGCCAGCTTCTTATGCTTGACACCCAAGTCGATGAGACAAGAAAAAAGGAAGCCAGGGGAGCAGGGCCCCCTCCTTCTCCCGCTGGAAGCTTTCCTGACACCACCATCCCGCACTAACCTCTCCCCTCTAGAGAAACCTGGGGTAATAGGGAAAAATACAATACAATTTAACACAATGTCATTGTTCGCAACAACCAACCACATGTACTCTTGGTCGGCTACCCCGTTGCTATCCCGCAGTAAGGCCCAGGGATGTCAAGTAACTTTTTCAACCCAGCTGGTAAAAACAAGCAGTCGAGGTCTTAAACATCTGCCCACGTTTCCACTACCAGAGGGGATGCTTTGGGCGTATTTCTTCCCAGACCCTTTTCCTATACACTGAAGTATTTTTTGAAATTAAGATCACATTGTACATGGGATTTTTCCTGTTCACTTGTGTTACACAGTATTTCCCCATTTCATTAAAAATTCCTTGAGCAAACAATTTTTAAAGGATCCTTAACCGTCCACTGTAAGATTATCTATCACTTACTTAATTGTGTCTCCAATGATAAACATTTAGGCTATTTTCAACATTGTTTTAATTACCGGACTGCTGGATATCCAAATATATAAATCTCCAGAGAAAATTGCTTTAAATCTTAGAGGTTGCATCCTGGGATAGTACAGTTAGAGTGTATTTCTCAACATGTGGTCATTCTAGACTACCTGTGTCATATCACCTGGGGCTGCTTATTAAAAATGCACATCGCTAGTCAGGCAAGATGCTAAACACTAATTAGGTACCGATTTATTCAGCATTTCTATGTGCCAGGCCCTATTCTAGACTTTTTATTATGAAATAACCCACAGAAGGTACTACTATTCTCACCAGCATTTTACAGATGAAGAAACTGAGGCACAGAGAAATTAAGACACTTTAAGGTCACACGCACTGCTGGTAACTGGCAGAGTCAGGTCAAACCCAGGCCATCTGGCTTCTAAGCCCAAATTCTGAAACTTCTACCCAGAAGTCTCATTTTTTTTTTTCTTGGCCACAGATCCTCCAGGCAATCTGATGAAACCTAGAGACCCCTTCTCAGAATGACTTAAAATGAATAAAGCACAGAGGATTCCAAATAAAATTAGTTCTATTGAATTGTAATTAAAATGTTTAAAAATAAAATTATAAATACATGTACTCTTATTAATTCAATAGCGAAATCCAGAGGTGGGTCAAATAACACCACAGTTCTGAAGCAGTGATGAATGTCAATGATCCATTGAGGTCTATGCAACAACTGTGAAGAGTGGCATGAAGATATCAGTGATTGTCCACTGGTGACAAAGTCACAGGTGTCCCTCATAGCACTGAGAGTTGTCGCCTTCATTTATGATGAAGATAATGCCAAACTACTGAGGGCGGTTGGAATACAAGTGTACTTTTCTCCCTTCCAAGTTCAAGGACCCTCGGAATTCTACCCATACGAGGAAGGCCTCTGCTACTCCGCTGTCCCCATCCCGGAAGGAACACCCATCCCCTTTGGCCCCAGCTCAAAGCACACCGCTCCGCCCCGGCAGGGAATGAGCCTCAGACCAGGCCTCAAACCCCTGCCCTGTCCCCACAGCCCCATGCCAGGCCCCATCACGGCAATTATGGTATGGTGACACGTTCCAAAAAGGTGGTGACCTCTATGAGGACAAAGGCTGCCTGGTCATCTCAGCCTCTCTCCTGCTCAGGGCCAGGCCTGGCCCAGGACAGACCATAAACCCACATCTGTGCAACTGACTGGCAGCCAAGGGTGGCCCGAAGCCACAGACTGCTGATTCACACCTTGGCTGGGGAGAAGGAAACGGTGACGCCACTTCGTGGGTTCCTTGCTTTCTTTGCCAGAGCAGTAAGCAGGGGGTCCATGCAATTCTGCTTAATTAAGCAGAATACAAAATATTATCCTTGTGTGCTTTAAGGGAATGTTTCCCTTGGAGTCTGGGGTGAGCTGACTGTACCCTATTTATAGTCAACGACAGGTAGCAGAGCTGAGTTTGATCCTGGGCAAATTACTTCACCTTCCTAAGCCTCAGTCTCCACACTTGTGAAATAGACTAATAACAGTACCCGGGTGGCAGACATCTATTGTTTTTGCCTGCCAGGCTCCATGTCCCCTTCTTCCAGCAAGAACACCCTGAATCTCTTACAAAGACCATTACTCCTCCCTCTGCTTGGACTGTCTGCCACAACATCTTGCCCTGGCCTGGCAAAGGGGTGGTCAGGTGACCTGGTAGGGCCAGTCAGACTTGCTCTTCCTAGAACAGAACTCTTCTGTGACAGGCCACCTGCCTCTGCTGATGCTCTGATGGCCCCTGGCACTTCCTACTCCCTGAATGGCACCAGCTGCCCAGGTCTATTCAGTGACTGGGTGCTGAGTTTCCCCTTGATTCTGTCTTTCCAAAACATTCCCTTTGGCTTAAGTTAGCCAGGTCCGTTTCTGTCACTTGCAACCCAAGAATCCTAACTAATACTCCTTATTTCACAGAGCTGCTGAGTGAGTTCAGTGACATGCATGAGAAGCCCTGAGCACATAATAAGCATTCGGATAAAGGACAGCTAGCTATTCAATAATGCTAATTTAAAAATTATCATTAAGCCTTGAGAACAAAACAAGTCTAGAGTAATTTAATCCCCACTTGCTTTCACAGTCCCGTCTTACCTTCCCTGACCTTCTCGCCCTCTCTAACTTCATGTTCTTTGTCTGCACATGGCCCTCCGGACAGGTGCTCTCTCCCTCCAGCCTCTCCAGTTTGTCTGTGCTCGGCCCGTCCACTTCCCTGTGAAAGGCCTTTTTATCCACCCATCAAGTTGGGGGTGTACCTCTAAGTCCCAGCTCCCCCTGACTACACCGCTGACTTTCACCTTGGACACCTCTGATCCTGAGCTTGACTCCCAGCCCATGTGCACTGGGGCCATGGTCTTCCTGAGGGTGGGGTCCACGCTGAGTGTCCTGTGAGCCTGATGGGTGCACGCGGTGGGCTGTGAGCACCCACCTCGGTTCTTAGCCCAGTCAGGAGCCTCTAGGTCCTTCTGGTCCCCACCTACCTGTCAAACTTCACCTCCATCACTCAAATCTCTCCTGCTTTTTCAAACACGGCTCATGCCAAGCTTTGTACTTCTCTACCCTCCTGTTCTGCCTAGAATTCCTTCACCCTTCCCCACTTGCCAACACCCGTCCCGTGCTTTGTAATCCGCTGCGGGCCACCTCTGCTTTGCTGCTCTATCCAAGTCCTACTTCCCAGAACCCAAGGGCAACCCTGAGCCCTGCACTGGCCAAAGAGAGGCTGCAGAGGGTTCTGTCCGCAGCCACAAGAGAGATGCACCTCTAGTCCCTTCTCCCCCTACTCGTTGAAGGCCCTGGGCATGGGCTCACCGCCACCTGCAGGCTTGCACCTGGGCCACCAAGTATGCGGAAAGAATGCCCTGCCTCTGGAGAATGGGGCAGGGGATAGATGACTTGCGGCGAAGCTCAGGCCTGTGGGCTCAAGACAGAGGCAAAGTCCCAGAGGAGTGAGCCGCACTGGCCCCTGCCCAGTGGCCTGCTGTGGGAAACACTGAGCCTCCTGAGTCTGTCACATCAGCCAGTTCCCATGCAACGGCAGGGGGCAGGGATGCCAGTTCCACCCAGGGTCTGGCTGACCCCACCACAGGGCCCCAGCTTTTGGACATTACCCCAGGCCGGGAAGCTCCAAGGACAACTGTCCCCGCAGAACCCTCCCCAGGCATTCTGCACAAAAGCTCATTTAATTTCTCCAGCAAAGCCACCCACTTGCCAGAGGAGAAGGCACAGGGCCAACAGTGAGTGAATGACAGGACTAGACCAGAACCCAGTCTGAGTGCAGAGGCCACACTGGCAAGTCTCCTACCACATGGCCTTCTTAATAAGCCTGTCTTCTCTCCTTCAGCCGAGGTGGGTGCTCACAGCCACCGCGTGCACCCATCAGGCTCACAGGACACTCAGCCTGTCCTGCAGCTTCAGTGACCCACAGCTGGCCTTCATCTCCCAGAAGGAGAAAACTGGGCCATGCAAAGCCAGACAGGTCCCCCAACCACAGTCCTTTCTCCGAGGAAAAAAGCATGCACCTTTTGCAACCAGGACGTGAGTGTCTTAGACAAGAAGTGCAATGAGCGCTGTGGTCCCAGTCCTTGTCTGGCGGTGTGGTAACCATGCTACTTGCTGACTTGCTTGCACCTCAGGGCAGGTGACAAGCAGATGCATGACACAGCCAGGGGAGTGGGCTGCGGGCACAGCTCCAACCTGGATGACCTGTCTGGTGCTCCTGTGACCTTGGGGTGAAGACCAAAGATATTGGGCCTGCAATTCTTTTCAACCCTGAGCTACGAGCACTATGAGGCGAGGGCCTGGACCTGCTGAGCCAGGAGCAAGTTGACTAGAAAAGCATTCACTCAGGCCTCCCCGCGCGATATTGTAAACTCGTCTCTTTCCACTTCTTAGGCTCTGGGACTGAGATCCCACATCCAGAGACCTCCCTCTGTGGAAGATGGGGGAAGAGCCTCGGAGGCTGGCGCCCACCCAGGGAGACGGGCCCTCTGGGGAGCTGGAGGGTCCCACAGCTTTGGGACGGGCCAGGGCAGGGGGACGTGGAAACCGGCTGGAGCCGCCACAGCCTGACACTGCATCTTTTTTAAAATGAGCATTCGATACTTTTTTATTTTTACTAAAAATAGGTATGTGTTTACTGAAGAATATTTGAAAAACAGAAAAGTGCAGACGAGCAAAAAAAAAAAGGTGACACATACATTTATCAGTTATAGTTCTGTGCTTACAGACACATATTTTCATCCTTAATTTGTAATCAGGTGGGAATCTGCCTGTTTTTTGCAACCAAGCTTTTCCTATTTCATATTCCCATGACAGAAGACGGAATACTTTTTTTTTTTTTTTTACCATTTCGACGGTATTCTAGCACGTAGCTACAGTACGTTTTATCTTGTTCTCTACTGATGGGCATTTATGGGGTCACTAACTTCTTATTATCATAACGGATATGGTATTTGTACACTACATTAGTGAACTATGTACACTATTTCAGGATACTACATTAGGATAGCTCATAGTTGTTGAGCCCTTATTGTATGCTCAGCTCATTTAATCCTCACAACCCTATGAAATAGAAATCGTTATTCCCATTTTACAGATGAGGAAACTGAGGTCCAGAGAAGGTAATTGTCTGAGGTCACACTGGATGGCAGCAGAGCAGAGATTTGAACCCGGGCTGCCTGCAAAGTACTTTCTCTGCTTGCCAGAAGCACGGAATGGCACAGATTTAAAGTTTGAACCAAAGTGACATTTAAGTAATCTGAAGATAGGAAAGCTCCACCCCCTTTGATCTCGGGGCAACTGCAGGAGACTAGAGTGGACAACAAGGCTGGGGCATCTGCTCCTGAGGACGACATGTGAGGTGAGGTGAGAGGCCTGGCTCCTTGCGCCCAGGGGCCAGAGGGATGAGGATGGCACAGCGTGGCTCATGAGGCCCATTGCTTTTCAACCACAAGAAAGCAAGGACCATTTTTTTAGAAAACCTTAGCACCTACTAAGTGCACCACCTCTGTGTGACACACACAGGAGCGCAAGGTGACAGACCCATCTGGAGAGCAGGTAGACAGGCGCTGCCTTGCTCAGGGCCTATCTCAGTAGCAGCAGGATGTCCAGCCTGGGGCCGGCACCCCATACATAAATACCTCGGAATGGAAGAGTGTGGAAAACACGCAGCATGTCCCCAGGGTGGCCAGCAGGACCAAGGCAGAGATTTGGGTTATGGCTATCATTATCATTAATATTTTCATGACTATCACTGATGGAGCGTCTTCTGCACAGGAGGCATCAGCTCAGTGTTGTGTGACACACGTTAATCTTCACAACTGCCCTAGGTAAGCACTATGACCGCCCCCACTTTACACAGACCCTCGGGTAGCTTGCCTGCAAGGGCACCCAGCTCAGGAGTGCTTGAAGATGACTCGAAGCCAGGTCTTTTCACCTTGGAGGACATGGTGGGTCCTAGGACCCATGCTAGTTGCTGGCATTGGCCACCTCCGCCCCCCGGGCCGCGGGAAGGATGGAGCAGACTGCATGTAATCAAAGCAGCGCACGGTAGTCTTAGAAGGAAGACACTGCGCTCATGTTAGAGACTCAGACTAAGGCTGTGGGCCGTGGAGCTGCCCCACGCAGAACTTGAACTAGATACGCTTGTCTCTGACATCCAAGTTCTTTCCACTCAAGTTTGCTGCCCTGCATGTTCCTGCAAAAAGGGATACCAGGGATGGCTGGAGGGAGGCAACAGCTGGCAGAAAAACAGAATGCAGCTCAGCTGGGCAGCAGGTTCACACTGTTCCAGACCACTGAGCTGCCAGCCAGAGGCCTCCCATAGACCTGCAAATCTCAGCCTCTCAGAACAGTGAGCCCTGGGCTCGCACAGCCTATTACACAAGGAGGGAGGTTTCAAGGTTGGCACAGAGCCTGCCGACCCATCACTCCACACATCAACCCAGAGCTCCCCTGGAGAGAGAATGACTAAGGGCTGGTGGAAGTTGAGGGAACAAGAGATGAGGGAAGGTCCAGGATGGCAAAACTGGAGCCCAGAAACTTAAGTGACTCACCCAAAGTCATTTGGCTGCTGCCAGACACACAGGCATCTGGCTCAACCCCATGCTGCCACTCCTTGCTGTGTGACTTCAGGCAGTCCTCCACCTCTCTGAGCCTCTAGTCTCCAGGGGGAAATACAAAAGCCAATGTAATGACCTGAAGGATTAGGGAACTGAATGTATAAATGATCATGCAAATTACTAGAAGACAACCCAATATACCAAAAAATGGAGCAAAAGATAAAATGGGCAATTCACAGAAAACTCAAATGGCCAATAAAGGTATGAAAGCAAACACCACTATTCTGAGATACTATTCTGCACCCCACAGATTGGCAAAAACTAAAAAGTCTGACAATTTGGAGTGCTAGCAAGAACAGTGAACAAAGGGACCCACAGACACAGATGTAAATGAAAAGGTGAATGTGCATAAACCCCAGGACCTGGCCCCCCACGTGTGGTTTATGTGTAAGGACGCGGCTCCGTGAAAACAAACTGCTGAGAATACCTGAGAAGTTCCCGGGAGGAGCTCAAATAAACAGGGATAAATTCGTTAAGTGGAATATTAAACGTCAGTTGGAATGAACTGGAGTCATAGTATGGCATAGATCTCAAAAGTGTAATGCTTTTAATATAGTTTTAAAACATTCACTATAAGATTTGGGGAGTGTTAAAAGGTAAAAACATTAAAAGGTGCATGGGGATGGCAGGGAGAGGGGCCTGATCGCAAACAGGCACAAGGGATCTCTTTGGGGCATGATGGAAATGTTATAAAACTGGACTGTGGTGGCGGCTGCGTAGCTCTATAAATTGACTTTAAAAAGCAGCAAACTGTACACTTACAATGGGAGAATTTTACAGTATGGAAAGTATACCTCAGTAAAGCTGTTAAAGAACAAAAAGATCCTATCTCATAGATATAATCTTTTTTTTTTTTTTTTAAGTGCATGGCAATGATAAACACCAAAGGCAGGATACTGGTTTTCTGGGGGGAAGGTGGGGGTGTTAGGGAGGGTATTCGGGCTTGCATCTGCAGTGTTTTGTTACCTAAGAAATAAAAACAATGTGGCACAAGTAAGGCAAAATGTAAAGATCTGACAGCTGGATAATGAACAGGTATTTATTTTATTCTATGTATCCATTTATTTGACAGCGTTTCACTATAAATTTTAAAAGTATCTATTTTAAAGGGCTGTTGGGATGACAAAATACACAGAGAGCTTAATCCAGTGCCTGGCCCACAGGGACTGATCAGATTTCAGCATTCATGAATATCGCTGCTGCTTCTGAACAACTCAAGATCTCAGGACAGAGCGGCCAGCACTTCCTGGCCCCTGATGACGCCGCCTCTTCTAAACCCAAGGCTTCTGCACATTCCACTCTAGTGCAAGAAGTGTGGTGACCCAAACAAAACCCACAAAACCTACAGGGGGCACTTCTTCCTCTCCTTAAGCCAAAAGATAATAACCCAATCGGCGGTGGGGGAGGTCCCCAACAGGTGTCCATACTTTGAAAGCGCCCCTCCACTCATTCAGAGGGGCCAGATTCTGGGCAGGAAGGGCGCTGGCAGAGAGAAGCAGCAGCCTCCAAAGTTCCCCTCCTTGCCTCCAACAGAGGGTGGCGGCTCCAGAGGAATCTTCTTCAAATAACAGTATCATCGATATTGCAATCAACAATAATCCTTCCAAACCACTGAATTTCAGAGGCCCTGGGAGCTTCTGCCCCTGGATTCTTCAGACCTGGCTGTGGCTCTAACCCACAGGTGAATGAGGCTGGGGCAGGGCATGCCACCCTGATGATGGAGAAGATGCCATCTCAGGTTAAACAGGTGGCCCAGCCCCGATGGGCAGCCCCAAGCTCCAGGTGCATTTCTCCAATGTTATCTACAGCACCTGTAACCTGTTCCCTCCAAGGCAAGTGAGTGATGAGCAGGGGGTGGCTGAGCTAGCTGCAAGTGAGAAGAAGCCTAGAGGAGAATTACGGGTCTTGGTAACTGGAACTCTCTGTAATTGATTCACATATCTTAATGCTGTGGTTGAAGGTAGGAATGTGTGTGATTTTGCCCTACCCCCTACCCCGAGGACATATCTGGAGACATTTTTGGTTTTAACAGTTGGGGAGAGGGATGCTGCTGGCATAGAGTGAGTAGATGCAAGAGATGCTGCTAAACATTCTACAAAGCACAAGACAGCCCCCACGACAACGAATGATCTGGCCCAAAATGTCAGTAGTTGAGGACGAGAAATTCTGCCTGAGAGGCAAGTAGCAGTGTTTACAATTTGTAGTCTATAGAAGCTGGAGCCAAGAAAGGTAAATCGACAAGCCCAAAGTCACACACAGCAGGAAGGGGCAGAGCCCAGAACTGTCCACCTCCCCTGCTCACAGTCACTCGTCAGGATGGCTGGGCCAGGTTCAGAAAGGAGAATACCAAACAGAATGAAAGTCCAGGCTGATGCCAACAGCTGCTTCCATGCTCATTGCTCCCAGTGTGGCGGGTGGGGTGGGTATGTCTTGAGAACAGGAGTGGGGGCTGCTGGCAGTGTCTGGTGGGTTCAGATCACCTGCCATTACAGCGCTAAATCTGCTCTGTCCCTGCGGATGACTCAGACTTCAGCTCAACCCATTGCCCCTCTTCGTCTGAGGAACCCAAAGGGCTGACTAGAAAGCGGCGGCGGCGGGGGGGGGGGGGGGGGACGGGACACACTGAATCACAAGAGTAACTAAACCCGCACACGGAAAAACAAGTTCTTGGTGAAATCCCTCCCCATGTGACTGCAGTACATTCCAAATCAAAGCAACATGGACACCAGGGGCAGGGAGGCAGGCATCTAACGGTTATGAAAAGCCATCGCTGCCAGTCACTGGGTCCCTCCCTGCAGGAAGTGGGCACCCTTACCTCCAGCTGACAGATGAGGAAACCAAGGCTCACAGAGGCCACCGAGCTGCTAAGTTGTGAGGCCATGATTTAGAGATTTGAACATTTAGAGATTTCTCTCAAGGGGCCCCAAAAAGTGGTTGAAAGCTTAGAAAGATGCCCCTCAAAGCTGTAGAACCTTCAAAAAAAAAAAAAAAACCTGCAGGGAGGGATCCCATGAAGCGGTAGTGGCAAACGACAGCAGGCTTCCTGGTTTTTCAGGGGACTTTGCTTAGGGAAACCCTGAGAGTCTGGGATCTAGGAAGTGGCGTGGTCTGGCAGAACACCACTTTTGGGGGTCCAACAGACTTGAACTTTCACCCCTGCTCTGCCCCTGCCTGGGACCCCAGGCACTGGACCTCATCTTTCTGAGCCTCAGTGTTCTTATCTGTCAAGTGGGCTCACGAACCTCTGCCTGATAGGACGGTGACAGCAGAGAACCGGAGAGGCAGGAGGAAGGTGCCAGTTCTTGGTGGCTGGATCTATGCTGGTTTTGCCAGCTCACAGATCTGGTGGGAGGCAGCACGGAGCCTTTCAGACTTCCCCCTGTTGCCATGTCTGTGAAACAGCCTCATACCAAAGAGGCAACTCAGTTACACACTCAGCAGGCTCGAACAAGAAACCAAGATTTGGCAGCATTTGAAACAGTTCACACGCACACACACACACACGAGAAAGAAAAGAAGATAATTTAGCTCAGTTCTGGAATCAAGGAAAACTTCACTCCATTTAAAGATGCCACAGGTCCAGGAAATAGTTTCCCACCGCCTGGCTAAAGGCTGAATAACCAGCTGCCCAGCCAATAACAATAGAGGCACACAGCACACCCCTTCTCAGAGAGTGCAGAGTGGATTCCGGCTCTCTCCTTTCAGAATTTTACAGGCTACTTACGGAGGGCATGGAGATCTGATTTATAAGAATGAGCCTCTTAAGAAAATAGATCCAAAGACGACTTGCAGGGAGGCCAAGGAGCTGAATTTAGCCAGCCAACGCCCTTTGCTGTTCATTGTTCTACACTTCTTTGTTAGGATTTTTTCCCTCCCTCTTGCTGTTTTTTTCCTTCCTGGTGAACTTCTCTGCAGCTAGGCGCTGCTACTGCCCCCTTCCCACCACCAGAGACACCATATCCCCCCTTCCCTCCAATAGGGAGCTTTGCCAAGGCCTCACCTGGGCCCAACATCCCACAGCCCCATTATCCCTCCACCCCAAAACCCCTGAGTTGGTCCCAGGGCCCTCTGAAGCCCCAGATTCAGTTCCCAGGCTGCTGTGGCCGCCGTCTCCCACCTGCGGGTCAGATACACCTCCAGCGCCAGGGGATGCCCCAACGCAGCTCCACCTTCTGGAAACTTGCAGCCTTAATGATTGAGCCTTAAGCCTTCCCATCTGTAAAATGAAGCCACTGGCCCGTTTTCTCAAGTCCTTGCCAGTTTGAAAACAAGATTCCCATTTTACAGAGGGAGATACCGGGATGAAACTCCAGGACGTTTTAAAACAGAAGTTATGGGAGAGAGGAGCAGGGGCCTTTTTATTTTTTTTTAATTTAATTTTTTAACCTTTTCAAGGGGTTGGCACGCAAAGGACCCATTCTCATACATCTCCATCGCTCAGGACGGCCCCTCCACAAAAACGGGGCCGAACTTGGCGATCCTTAGCGGGGCTACCTGTGGCTGGTCACCGCGGGCCCGAGCGCCTCTGGAGGACTAGCCCTTCTGTCTGTCTGTGTCTGTCTGTTTCTGTTCCCTGCGCCGGCTGGGGCCAGACTTTTCCACGGATGGGCAAGACAGGCGTGTGTGGGGAGGGGGGAGAGGGGGACCAGGAGAGGACAGATAGGATACGAGAAACGGCAGAGAGGCGAATGGGGGGCGAGGAGGTGGGACGGGAAGGAGGGGACGGGGCAAAGGGGAGGAGGGGGAGGGGGAGAAGCCGGGGAGGCTCTTGCTGCGCGGCGGCAGGGCGGAGGGGGGAGCGGAGGGGAGGTGGGGGGAGAAAGAGCAGGAGGCAGAAGTTTTCAGAGCCGGGGGGCGCCCGGTCGCCCCCGGCGGGGCGAGGGCGCGAGGGGCGTGGGGACCGCGCGGCACTCACATAGTGTTTGTTGGGCACCCGCCGCTTCTGCACGTCCAGCACCTTCACCTCCACGATGCTGCGCCGCGGCGGCATGGCCGCTGCTCCGCCGGGCCGGGCGCCGGTGCGGGGCGCGGGGGGCCGGGGCCAGGGGAGGTGGCGCGCGCCGCCGTGGGCCAGGGGCCGGGACCGAGCGCGATGCGGAGCCGGGACCGAGCGCGAGCCGCCACCGCCGCCGCCCTTCGCCCAGCGAGCCCTCGGTCGGCCCGCCCCCCGGCCCGCCCCCGACCCGCCCCCCGCGCCGCCGGCCCGCCCCCCGACCCGCCCCCTTGGAAGAGCCCGGCCCCCACCCCCGCCCCTGGCGCGCGGACCGGCTGGCCCACGTCCGGCCTCCTCCGGGCCTTTGTCCCCGCTCCCAGCCACCGCAGCGGGGGAGGGGCGGGCGCGCATCCGCTGTCCGTTCACGGATCGACCCCTCGACTCACTCCGGCACTGACTCGCTCGGGGAGCCGGGTCCAGTGCCGCATGTGAGGCCCCGACTGCCCGGTTAGAATCTCAGCTCCGCAACCTTGGGCGACGTGCTCAAGCTCTCTGGGCTCAGCGCCTAATCGGTAAAACGGGCCTAGTAGAACCGCCTTCCCGCCAGGGCTGTCCTCACGATTAAGTGCTTGTGAGGCCGGCCATTGGCAGCGTCCCGTCACAGTATGAACGCGGGCAGTCGTAAATCCAGCCCCCATCCCTGGGGATTCAGGGAGAAGAAAGGGGCCAGGGGCTTCTCCTGGGATCACAGTCTGCGAGACGCAGAGAGAGGGAGCAAAAAAGCGCCACAAATGCAAATACAATGTCATCACAACCGTGGCAGCAAAACAGGGCCATAGGGTGGTGAATGAGTGAGGAGCAGGTGGGTGCCATTGATTCCCAAAGGTGGAACACGCACTCCCTGCCGGTGGCAGTGCCTCGCCCTTCAGAAATGTCCTCTAAATCGTCAGGACAGCTCTCGGAGGAACAGGGAGTTGACTGACCCATTTCACAAAGGAGGTGACCGAGAGCGCCTCCAGACGCACAGAGCTGGTGTTGGGGGACCCACCACCGTCTGGCCGTGGTCAGACATCACCATCAGGGTGGCTGGGGCTGCTGCACACGAGTTCATCCAGTGCCTCCTACCCCTGGCTTGGCAACGAGTCATTTTCAAAGGGGGTGGCTGAACAAATGACAGAATGTAGACATCGCTGCATGGATTGGAGGTTTGGGGCCCTGGCCAATGCTCTCACACAAGTGAGGACAAAAAAGGGGCCACTAACTAAACCTGGCAAGCTTGGGGGAGGCCAGCGTGACAGGCCCTACAAACTCAGAGACAGAAAGTAACCAGTTCAGGATGGTCTGAACATAAAAATTCCTAACTACAAGTCACAGGCCCATTTAGGCCTGTAGCTTCCTTGATAAGGGTCCATCTTTACTTTTAGTGAGCTTGTCAATTGTCTTTTTGCATCTAAGATAACCTACCTTTGAAATGTCAGAGTAATCTTTTCCAGACCCCTCGGCACACCCACCGCACCAGAGCACTGACCACAGAACCCCTCATTGTTATCTTGTTCCCCAAATACCATCTCTCTGTGCTGTGATTGTTCATTATTAACTATCCTGTACCTAACAATGTACAAGAAGTATGTCTCTCTTCGTTTTAATTTTAATCCGATCCCAGAGATTTCCCTTCTCCTTTGCTTTTCCCCGCCCACCTTATCTGCCACCAATGGATTTCATGTACCCTCCTTATTTTCCCTCTTTTGATTCTAATGTATAATAAGTGCAAAACTGCCATTCTCTGGAGATTTTCTCAGTTCATTTAGATTTTGCTTCCTGGCAATTGTCCTGAGTTTGGCTCAAATAAACTCATAAAAATTCTCTACAGGTTCGGACATTTCTTTTGTTGACATTAGTAAGCAGGGCTCTTTCCAACAGACCACATAGCTTGCGTGTGCCCCCTCTCCTCACCCCCCCCCCCCGCACCCGACCTGAAAAAGCCCAGGGCACCTTCTCACCCTGGGACCAAGGTCAGCCTTTGGAAGAGGGTAGGGGTCATCCAAGGAGGATGCCTAGCCAGGTCGCTGGATAGCTTGGTGCTGATTCACTTTGGATGGGCCCCTCCATCTGCCCCTCTGACTTTCCTTGCTAGGTGCTACCACTCTGCTCTGGCCCCGAGGCTGGCCTGTATGCATTTCACTGATGGTCTCCCTGTCCTCTGGCTTCCTGTTGGGTTTGGCCAACAGAGGCCTTGGTAGAAGACTGAGGGGAGGAAAAGAGAGAGAGAGAGAGAGAGAGAGAGAGAGAGAGAGGTCTGGGTATTCATTTCCTGAGCTTCTTTCCTGCAGTGTTGTCTTTACCGAAGGCACCTCCCCCATGCTGGCTCCCTTGGGGGTACCTGTACCTCCCCAGTGGTTATAATGGTCCTACTGGGACTGGGCCATCTTTTTTTGGTTCCCCAAGTCTTCCCACACCTTAGTAAACTCTCCTCAGTGACCCAGGGGAACATCTGTCTCGTGCCAGGACCCTCGCTGATAAAATTCCTATATGGCACATTCTTCTGAAGCACAACTGTAAGTCAGAGGACTTGGAAGTGTCCGGTATGGTGAAGGCCTGGCTTTCCCGTTCCTTTTACCTCACCCTCTGCATGAGCCAAACTTTCCCAATAAGGCAGAACCACAGAAGGCAGACGCTAGAGGAAATCTGTGAATCAGCCAGCTTCCTCGGTCTTCCCAAAAAGGTGATGAGACCTGCCCCCAGTCACACACTTAGCCACACAGCTGGGTCCTCGGGCCTCCTGAGCGTGTTCACTTCTGCTATGGCAGGCCTGGACGGGAAGACAAATTTCTCTCCCCACCTGCCTGTAGCCGAAGATGCAACACCTACCTCTTTTCATGCCCTTCCTTTGTCTTTTTCTTTCTTTTTAAATTATAGTAAAATATACATGATTAAAATTTACCATTTTAACCATTTGTAAGTGGCATTAGGTACATTCACACTATGGTGCAATCATCGCCAACATTCATCTCCAGAATTTTTCTGATCTCTCCAAACTAAAACACTTTACCTAGTCATTAAACACTAGCTCCCCATTCTGTCCCCCCCCCCCCCCCCCACCGCTCCTGGCAACCACCACCAACAAAATGTGTGACCCCGGGTAAGTCACTGACCTCTCTGTATCTCCATCTCCCCATCTGTAATATGGAATAAGATTAACCATAACCTCTTAGGTTGTTCCGAGGTCTAAATGAGATAATACATGTAAAGCACATGCATTTTTGTTATTTTGCTATCAGCCAATCTGATACAACTAAATGTCTCCTTTTACCTGCATTCAAATCCCAAACCTAATTTTAATCCTAACTCTTCCTTGAAGTGCATCCACTCTTCCCTAGTCCTGACCCTCTTTTTAGCCTGATTATGGCTGCAACCTCCATTTCCCCCAACAATAGAAAGGATCTGTAATGTCCAGAAGAAAACACCTTCTGTTTTTCCTATCTACATGCTTTGGCATAAGCTGTTCATTTCCCCACCTTGTCTGCGGTGACCTCTTATTCAGCTTTCAAAGTCCAGCTTGTATGTCACTTCCTCCAGGAAGCCCTGTGTCCCAGATATATAATTACTTCCTCTCCTGGCTATCACCGTGCCTTGTCCAACCATGATTGCTTTCTTATAGAGCTGACACCTCTGCCAGACTCAGAGCTCCCAGGGAGCTGGAATGGGTCGTCTTTGTGTCAAATTCCCAAGCATCTGGCACAGTCTAGAGTAGAGAGGAAATGCCTGTGGGATGAATGAATCCACCTCCACCCCCTACTCTAACCTAGGTCCTCCACAGCAGGTAAGTGAGCCTTTAGGGCTGGCTTGCTTTTGTTCCTACTTGGGAACCTCTTCTCCTCTAGCTTCACTGTATCTACAATGCTTCTGGGAACACTGGCATCTCCCTGCCTTAGCGGACTTTATTCTTCTAAATTCCTGTTCTAGAAGTGCATTTTGCAGGCTCGAGAGCTGCAGACCATAGATAATCAATGCCGAAGCTGACGAAGCACAGAATTCCATATGGCAGGTTTAGTTGGGAGGAGGGCTACACATTCAAGGGGCATCGAGTCCATCAACTTGAATTAAGTTCTGGTCTTTTTATGATTTCTGGTGTCTGCTGGGCTGGCAGGCTGCACTTCTCCCAAATCTCAAGTTCCCAGGATGACAGCCAGGCCCAGCAAGCTGAGGCCTGCTCCTTTTCTGCCTCTCTCCACCAACCGCCTCTGAGAAGAAATCAGGCTTTTTTCCAGGACAAATTCAGGGGACTTGGAAAAAGATACTCTTCCTCGGAGACTGCTGTCTGATTGGCTGGCACAGCAAGATGCTCATAATTAACATGGCCAAATCTGCAAATGCTCGGTGGCCAGGCACACGAGGTCCTGTGAAATAGATGATGGGCTGGGAGGAAGCAAGCCTTAAAGGAAAGTTCCGGGTGCCCAGTCTGCGGGACAGAACTCAGGAGGTAGGAACGAGGTTGAGAGAAGTTCCATCTCAGGGGGAAAAAGTAGGCCACAATTTCCTTTCTTCCATCTTCTCCCTTTTCCTGGCTGCCAATATTATCTGCCTCCTACAAGGAAGCTCTGTTCATGGTTCTCCCCTGCTCAGAAACCCTCGCTGGCTCCCACTGCTCACAGGCGGGCATGTGCTTTAGGTCGGCATTCAAGGCCTCTATGACCTGATCCCTTCAGTATTGTTTTTGTCCCTACCTACTTTGTGTTTATATTGTGCATATATCTGGCTTTCCCTTACTTTGTAAAGGGAAACGTGTGTGTTGTAACATGACTTCTGCTGAGTACTTGCCAGGTGCTAACTATAGCACCAGACAGTCCATGCCCATTTCTCTAATTCGCCCAACAAATCTGCAGTATATTATTTTTCCCATTTTCAAGTGAAAAAACAAAAACAAAAACAAAAAACAAACCCAAAGCTTAGAGAAGTTGCCCAGGGTAAATGGTGAAGCTGGGATATGAACTCAGATCTGCTGGGCTGCCTGACCCCTGTTCTTTCCATTGCAACGAAAGCCCTCCTTGAGGACAGGACTGTTATCTTCTAAATGTTTGTATTCACTCCGCTCCATAAGTAAGTGCCCCTCTGCTATAGACTGAATGTTTAAGTCCCCCAAATTTCATGTTGAAATCTGTTTCCCAATCTGAAGGTATTAGCAGGCAAGGTCTCTGGGAGGTGATTAGGCCATAAGGAAGGATCCCTCGAATGGGATTAATGCTCTTAAAAGAGAGACCCCGGAAAGCTCCCTTGCCCCTTCCACCATGTGAAGACACAGTGAAAAGACAACGGTTTTTAGGAACCAGGAAGTGTGGTCTCATTGCACTCCAAAAATCCCAACACCTTGATCTTGGCATCCCTAGCCCCCAGGACTATGAAAAATAAATTTATGTTGTTTATAAGCCAACCGGTCTATAATATTGTTATAACAGCCCAAAGGACTAAACCATCCTCTAAAGCCATTCTCTTTCTCCAGCTAGACAGGTCTTTAGAAAAGGCAAGTTAGATAACATATATAAAGGCCAAGCCTTCTCCACAGCCCTCAAGACTAGCAGGATTTGGCCTCTGCTGACCTTGACCTTATCTCATCCCCCCCCCCCTCCAGCCACTCTGGCCTTCTTTCCATTCCTAGAATACTCAACCACTTAGCTCATGCTGTTCCCTTTCTCTGGCATGCCATTCCCTCAATTGGCCCATTCTTATTTTTTAGGCCATAGCTTAATGTCATCTCTTCAGGGACCTTCTCTAAAGTAGCCCCCTCATCCCTTACTCATGTGTATTTTCTTATCACAGTTGTCGTCCTCTTATTTATCTGTCGACTAGACCATCAGCTCCATGAGAGTGGTCCAGTCTGTCTCATTAGTTATTATCCACCTATGCCAGTGCAGTGTCAGCAGGTACTTAGTAAATAGTTGTTGAATAAATGGGTACTGTTTTTCTGTTCATCCAAGAGGCAGGGCCTCTTCCTTCTCATCGTAACTCCTAGTAACTGCTTAGCTGATGGTTGTTGAAGGAATGAATGGATACGTGAATATATAAAAGATCATGCTGGTCAAAAAAAAGTTTGGGTTACATTTTAGGTCGACGGGCACATGCTCCACAGGACTCTGAAAGGGCCAAGCCTGGGAATGCCCATCTTGTTCACAGAAGCCTGCAAGGACTGTCTCAGAAAGACTGAAATCAGACTGAGCGCATGCATTTTCTCATTCAGCCACAAGGTGGCAGCCTGTCCCAGTTGCCCCCACTGCCTCTCTCCACCCTGCGAGAAGCAACAACTACTATTTAATCACCTCCAGTGCGTCCCATTCCCCCACATTCCCAGGTGAATTTAACTGCTTGATTACTCTGTAGGTTTGTTCCGCTGGATATGGGGGTTATGGTTCAGCTTCGCCCACTCAGAGTTCAGGTCGCTCAGGGAGTCACGTGTATTCACTAGCATCTATTTATATGTGTATCTGTCACTTGTGGAAACAAGTGTTTCTTGAGCATCTAATATGTGCCAGGCACTGTATAAGGTGCTTGGAAGACATCGATGAACTAAAGGTATAAAGGTCAAGATCCTTTTTCTTGGCACTCACATTTTGGCGGGGAAGGCAGACAATAAGCTATATACATAAGAAAGAAGGCAATCGCACAGCACTTTAGAAGGTAAAAGGCGTTAGGAACAAAATAAAAGTGGCGGAGGCTAATGGGGACAGAGAGGCTGGAGGAAGAGTGGGCAGGAGGCGATCTGAAGTAGCACGTAACCGGCAGGTTTTATTGAGAGGGTCTGAGTCAGACATGAAGGAGATTGGGCAGTGAGCCATGTGGACGCCTGGGGTAAGGACCCTCCGAGGAGGGAGCAGCCAGTGCAAAGGTGGCAGCGTGGCCGGCATGCCTGAGAACGGAAACGTGGTCAGCGTGGCTGGCTGGAGGGAGCCAGGAAGGGAAGAGAAGCAGGCCAGGTGGGCTCAGCGAGGGAATGGACACCGGGTCCCACAGGGCCTTGCGGGGACCATGGGAATTCTGGGTTTGACCCCGAGAAAATGGACGGGGGCAGCATGACCCGGCGTAGGTCACTCGCAGTCCAGCTCTCCTGGGCTCATGTTTGGGTTGTAGCTTTTCCACCCTGTAGAGCTCAGAGCGGGTCATGTGACTTGAGTCACGTGACAAGTCAAGCCTCACAACCAACCTGTGGGGTAGGTGCTATCTTGGTTCCCACGTCGCAGACGAGGAAACTGAAGTACACAGGGAGTTTCAACAGCTCGGTCAAGGTGTCACCGCCGGGAAGCGGCAGAACCAGGGTTTAGGCCAGAGCGGCACAGCTGCACGGGGACTGACGGCTACAGAAGTTGTGACTCACACACGAAGGAGTATGGCGGGGACCCGCTCCGTCCGCGGGCTGCCCCAAGGTGGGCATGGGGAAGCGGACAGCTGACAGGGAAGTGGGGCTTACCTGGTCATGTTGTCGGTGGCAGACCCAGGAGCTTCACGGGCAAAGGTCCTGAGGGAGCACGTGCGAGAAGCGGCGACGGGTCCACTGAGGAGGAGAGTGACGTAAGATACGGCAGGAAGGTGGGTAGGATCAACGGATGGCGCTTGGTGCCAATTCAGAGCCGACAGGAATTCCCAATTTGGGGTGCGGCGACGGAAACTACTCAGGACAAACAGGCCGAGTGTGATACAGCACAGCTAGCTACTCGGGTGAGGCGGCCCTCGGGTGGGGTCCCACTCCGCTTAGATACTCCAGTTAGATGGCTCTGCTCCTCTCTAGTCCAGTCTGCTCTGCCTGCTCTGCTTCTCCCTGTCGCGGTTCGCTCCACACTCGCCACGCCGACGTTGACCGCCACAGCGCACACCCCTCACTGAGAAAGGAAAGTGGGCGACACCAGCTCACTTATATAGAGAGAAGTCCCTGTCCCTGGTGCCTGATTGGTCCGTCCTCATGCAAATGAGGACTCCAAAGCCTCAGTTTGATTGGTCCAAAAGGTACTGTCCTGATTGGTTGGCATGGAGCTGCTCTGATTGGTCAGTGACGATGCAAATGATGGTATAGCTGTGCAGCTCCAACTGGATGGAGAAAGTCTCAGTCCTGTTGGTGGAACTAGGAGTCCAAGACCTCCTTTGTAAGGGTCTGCTTAGTTCACAGAGCAGATAGTTCAGTGCGGGAGGCGAGTAGTTCAGTGCAGGTTTCTCCCTGAAGCGTGGCATACATGAGACACCCCTGTTTATCAATGGCGGCTAGGCTCTGTTTATAAATTTGAGCCCAGTTAGCCACCGGGGGTCCCTGTTGGTAGTTATCTTCTTTCTCAAGGTCAACAGCGGTCTTAAGCATTTTAGATTTTATCCAAGGGTACCTGAGAAGCTTTCAGAGGAATTTTAGAGAGGAGAGTTATATGGTCAGATAAATATGCCAGTGCTTTGGCGGGGTAGAACAACCACGTATGCATGGGGCTTGGGGAAGAAATAAATACCTGGGGATTAAAGGGAGTTCGTCACCCTTAGTTCATCATCGCCTCAGGTCACACCGGAGAGTGAGGACTTCTTTCAAGAGAGTTGTTTGAGGGTTATGCTTCCCTTTTCTTCTGGTTCTCTCTCTACCCCTAAATCAAGAAAAGGGGGTAGCCTTCAGAACAGCTGCTTGTAGAGGGTGGAGGTGTCAGTGGGGTGGGGGCGGAACTGACATCTCTTTCATTGCTTCCCAGCATCCCCATGCTTGCTGAGCTGCAGACCCTGGAGGGAGGGTCCTAGAAGGATGGGGTAGGCCCTCTGGAGATCGTGGCCGGGCTCCCCAGAGTAGGTGGGACCCAGAGCCACTGGAGCCTGTTTCTATTCTAGAAAATGCCAAGAGCTATGGCTAGTTGGAGGAGCTCACAGGGCACAGCCGAATGAGAGGGCTCAGTAGGCAATGGCCTTCGCTGCTAGTACCTGGCAGGGCACATGCTGGGAAGGGAGCCGGGCTGGAGCCACCTGAAAGCCCCGCCCAAGGACCAAGTGCCTGGTCACTCCCACTGGATAGAGGCCAAGGGTCAGACCGTCAGAGCAGGGATTCAATGGGAGTCATTAAGAGGCCCATGCCAGGGACTGGGCAGTAAAGGTCCTCAGTAGGGGAGGGAGACTTGGAGGAGACTTCAAAGCTCTGAGAGAAATAGCTACGGGTCTTCTGGAGGTATGGATGGCTGTGCAATGGGGAAGGAGGCCTGACAGTGGTTCCGAAGGCTGCGATGGAGGTTGCTTCCGGTGTGAGCCCCACGGAGTCTGGCTCCTTCAGTATTCCAAATGCAGGCAGCCAGCTCAAGTCAGATCCAGAAAGGAGGCAGCTGCAGCCAGCTGCCTCTCTCGCTTCTTGGAGTGAATTTCTGGAGCTCGCTTTACTTCTCTTCTATTCACCTCTCTTGGGAGGAAAGGTCTTTGGGAAATTTCTGCTCGGGACCCCCAGATTTCTAACAACATCTGCGATTTTTTTATTAGAAAATTTCGGATCAAGGATATTGAAATACCCTCAGAGTCTGTTGCAACTGTGCACCCACGTGAGAAACTGCCAACTATTTTCCAGAGTGGAGGCTATAGCATTTTCCATTTTCACCAGAAGTGTATGAGAGATTTCGTTTTCCTGCATCTTCTCCAGCATTTAACTGCCACTATTTTAAATTTTAGCTGTTCTAATAGGTGTTACTGATATTCTGTTGTGTGGATATACCACAACGAATGTTTATCATTCGTCAGCCGATGGACATTTGGTTTGTTGGTTTGTTTCCACCTTTTGGCTGTTGTGAACAGTGCTGCTATGAACGTATGATTATACATTTTTGTTTGAACACCTGTTTTCAATTCTGTTAGTTATATAACCAGGAGTGGAATTGCTGGGTCATATGGTAATTCTATGTTTAAGTTATTGAGGAGCTGCTGAACTATTTTCCCTGGTGGCTGCACCATTTTATGTTTTCATCTATAGCGTATGAAATCTCCAATTCTTTGCTAACATCTGTTATTTTCCATTAAAACATATTATGATCATGTATAGGATGTGTAGTGGTATCTCACTGTGGTTTTGATTTGTAGTTCCCTACTGACTAATGATGTTGAACATCTTTTCATGTGCTCGTTGAATATACGCTTGGTGAATATATACGTTTATTCAGGTCCTTTGCCCATTTCAAGATTGGTTTGTCTTTTTGTTGTTGAGTTGTACGGCTTCTAGATACAAGTCCATTATCATATGTATGATTTTCTCAAATCTGGCATAGCCTGTAATTCTTATTGGGGTCACATTAGTGGAAAGAACACACTTAACCTGGGTTTGGATCCCTACTGAGCCACTTACCGATGTTACCTTAAAGAGAGCATTCCATTTTTGTAAACTCATTTTCCATCTTTATGTGATTGAAATCATCCTGCCTCTGAGAGGGAAGAATGAAGTAACATCACATTGTGAAGTGTCCAGCACAGTGCTTGGCTCAGGCATCTACCTGTTCTCGGCTCCTGCCCCAGGACTTCACTCCCAGGGGTAGAGATGATGCCTGGGAGCTGTCAGGGGCTCATGCTGCGTAACCTGATATGGGCATGGGCATTGGGGGGGAGGGGGGGCAGCAGTCAGTACACAGGTGCTTTCCCCACTCTTCTTCCAGATGGTTGGCTCTTCAGCTGGGCCTGTGGGATTAAGCAACCAGTCATCTGAAGCCCTAGTCACCTCCTTTTCACTTAATCAACTATAATAAGTGTGAAACTCAGGCCAGTGTAGGTCTCTAGAAAGACCTCTTTTCTTAATTTTCTTAGATCAAAATATTTTTTTTACTTTGCCTGTAATTTGCTGGGGTGTTGGGTAAATTAATCTCAGGCACTTTTGGGGTAACCCCTCCCCGAGGCTCTAACAGAGCAGATCCTTCACTCATCGCATCCAGCTGTTACTGCTGAGCTGTCTATGGCTCCAGCCACATGGTATCCTCCTGTCCCTGCTCAGCATGTCCACACCCTGCTACGGTAGCAGGATCTCTGGGAAGGCTTGAGGGTAGCCCCAGGCTAGGACTCAGCCTCGCTGGTGATTGCCAGGGTCTCTGCACAGCTCCTGCCCCCGCTTAATGTGCAGCTCAGAGGTAGCGGTGGGCAAACAAAGTTGGGTGCATGACCTGCTGCTTTGAGAGGAGCACACGCTCACACACACACACACACACACAATGGGGTGGGGTAAGGGGCTGTGGGCACCTGGGTAAGACAGGGTTGGAGGGGCTTATTGGAGAGTTGGCCTGTGCTAGGGGACTGGGAGAGGTTACTCAAGGAAGTGGGGGTTTGGTCTGGATCAAATGCTGTCAGGAAGTGGTGATCAGACACCACCTGTAATGTCGGAGGCAGGAGGAAGGGAGTAGCGGCCACTCGGGTCAAGCAGGAGGAGATGTTTGCTCTTTTGGGACGCTGCTTGGTTCCATGCTATTTCATTTTACAATCTAGCCACCCTCTTCACTTATGATCTTTCAACTCGTAGCGATCCATCTTTCAACCTTCATTCCAGCCCCATCTTGTGCTAGCTGGCTTTTTCACTTTTTTACAACCTCATTATTTAATCTTTCTCTAATTGAATTGTTCCTCTTTCCTTCCTTATGTATTACATATTAATTCTTTCTCCCCATTTTCTACCGTGTTTCTGTTTGCTTTTCATTCAGAATCTTGGCGTTCTAAGCCAATTCTACTCTCTGGCTTCTTGGCCTGTTCAATTCAAAACAACAAATATTGATCTTTTATTTCGTATAGTACTTCCCAATTGTCCCCAGTGCCATTTAATGCATCTATTTGTAAAGCTTTGATCTTCCTGAATTCATTTCTGTTATGATTAACTCCCCGATAAGGGCCTGTTGCCACTGTCAAAGACATCATGGCCCTGGCTCCATTCCCAGGAGGCTTTTCTACCTTGGCTTTTCCTCATGTCCTTCGTATCTTTCAGTGCCTGTAGGAAACTCCACCACCTGTCCTTAACTCTGCTGAGGAAAAGATGGTGGCCCTGGGGTCTCCAGACACCAGGAAACCAAGGCACCTCTGGGCTCTGGGACATGAGGCAGAAACACCAACAGCTTCTTAATCACAATTAGAGCACATTCTTGATTTTTCTCGGGTCCAAAATCCATTTTTAGCAGACTAGCTTTTGCTTTTGTTTTTGTTTTTGGTTTTAAATTTAATTTTAAGTAGTTTTAAGTTTTTTCTTTTAGGTTAAACTTGTGTTAGTCATGTCTTGATTTTATCATATTGTGGTCAAAGAATATGGACAATACTTTTTCTACCTTTCGTATTTAATTTAACTGTTTTTAGTGGTTTCAGGTAGGATCCATTTTTGTAATTGGTCCATGGGCACCATAAAGGAGTGTTTATTTACAACAAAGTTCAGTGTGTGTCCATTAACTCCACCCTATCATTCTAATGGTAACGAGACGAAGAGCTCTTGAGAGCTTGCTGTGTGCCAGGCTCCTTGCCTAGCCCTTTGGCATGAATTTTCTCATTTAATCCTCCAAGACCCTGCAAAAATCATCTCTTGTGATCTTCCTCTTACTGATGAGGAAACCAAAGCTTAGAGAAGTGAAATAACTTGTGTGAGGACACACAACTAGAGGCGTGGGTCTTATTCCTAAGCCCAGGCTTGTTTATGATGAAAATCTTCATTTCAGAGATTCAAGGCGCTCCCGGTGGAAAAAACAAAGAGTTGGTTCCTTGAAAAAAATAAACAAAATTGACAAATGTTTAGCTAGACTAATCAAGAAAAAAATAAATAAAAGTTATAAATGAAAGAGGAGACATTAACTAATACCACAAATATACAAAATATCATAAAAGACTACTGTGAATAATTATTATCAACAAATTGGACAACTTAGAAGAAATGGATAAATTTCAATAAACATCCAACCTACTAAGACTGAATCATGAAGAAATAGAAAATACGAACAGACCAATGATAACTGAGAAGATTGAAGCAGTAATCAAAAAACTCCCAATAAGAAAAGTCCGGGCCAGGTGGTTTCACTGTGAATTTTACCAAACGTTTAATGAAGAATTAACACCAATCCTTCTCAAACTCTTTTTAGAAAATTGGAGGGGAGGGAACACTCCCAAATTCACTTTATGAGGTTAGCATTACCTTAATATCAAAGCCAGATAAGGACACAATAAGAAAATTACAGGCCAATGACCCTGAAAAACATAGTTGCAAAAATTCTCAGCAAAATACTAGCAAACTGAATCCAACGGCACATTAAAAAGATCGTACCCATGACCAAGTGGGACACATGGATGGCTCAAGATACGCAAATCAGTAAATGTGATATGTCACATTACTAGAACAAAAGATGAAAGTCATCTGATCATCTCAATAGACACAGAATTTGACAAAATACGACATTCTTTCATGATAAAACTCTCAACAAATTGGGTATATAAGGAACGTACCTCAACTTAATAAAGGTCATACATGACCAATCCACAGCTACCATTATGCTCTAAGGTGAAAAGTTGAAAACTTGGGCTTTGGGACTCTTGGGCTTGGGTTTGCCCCTGGTTCTGCTCCAGAATGACTAACTGAGTTAATCTTGGCCAGAGCAGCAAACCTCTTGGAGCCTCGTGTTCTCTTCTGTAGAATCAGCCCTGGCAGGGTTATTGTGAGGTCTAAATGAGATGGTCTATGGAAAGTGCCTGGCACATAGCAGGTGGTTATTGAAAGGCAGCTTTTACTAGCTAGCGGGTCAGCCTGGGGCTGTTGGGGCTCTTGGCTCTTTACTCCTGAGTCCTACATTACCAACTCCTGCCAGATGGGGGCAGTCTCTGCTTTCTTATTTCCCCTGTGCCTAGGGAGGATCGCCTCCTCCAACGGTGGCTAACTTGCCGCCAGAGGGCTTTGTGACCTCTCTTAAAAGCATCCTTGGGTGGACAGACAGACGGAGTCCTGGGCGAAAGGCAAACCCATCGGATTCTAATTTATTTCTCAATCGATTGCTTCCTCATCTGAAACGAGGGGTCAGACAGTCCATTACGCTGAGCTCCCGATGGCGGGGACCCACGTCCCCATTCCAAGCGCCCTGCTGGGGCCCAGTCTTCTGGAGAGAACTAGCCCCAGCCGCAGGAGTGAGCTCCACCGAAGCTCCAGGTGAAAGGGAAGTGGTCTGGTGGCAGCGCCGTGCTGGAAGCTGCAGAGCCAAAGACGCGGGTCCAGCCCACTCAGCCGGCTTCCGCTCCGTGAGCACCCATGGGTGTGGACGGTGCAAGGGGACGGAGTCAGTTTCAGTCTTAGAAAGTCGGTTTTCGCTCATTCATGATTTGCGATGGTTTCACACAGGTAGCGTGGCTAGAGTATGCCGGGCAAGGAGGAGGGTGGGCTAAGGTGAGGTCGGAGGCGCCTGACAGTCAGCCAAGGGCCAATCACGTGGGGGACGTGAGGCCAAGGGAGGAATTTGGAGTTTCTTTTCAGGGTGAAGAGAAACCACTGGATGATTTCAGAACAAGGACTGTCATGATGTGATCTGAACTTGCCGCTTTTTTACTTTTTTAGGGTGAAGTCCCTGTCTGAGCACTGGGTGGTGTTGGGGTGGGGGGGGGACTGCTGATTCAGCCAGGGACCTTGGTGTCACCCTGGTACTCCATAGCGAGCCCCACTTCCGGTCTGGTCGGTCAGGTTCAAACACAAGGTGGAACCAGCTCTCCTGCCTCCAGAGGGATCCTTGTGACAGCGAAGCCACATCCAATCGGGTGGCTCCCATCACCCTTGGGACAGAATCCAGCTGCTTCCATCTCCCTGGGGGGCTCCATGACCCTGCTCACCCTCCAGCACCGCCTCTTGCCTCTGCCACTTACTCTCATGCGGCCTCATGGTCCAGGAACGAAGGGACCCTCTTCTGTCAGACCTGCCGGCCATTGTCATGCTCTTCCCACTGTCTGGAGCGCTTTCTCCTTCTGGTTGGGCTGAGGAACTCCTTCTAATCACTGAGGCCTTTTTAAGGCCCTTCCTCTCAGAAGTCCGCCCTGATTGTCCAACAGTTGACGAGGCGTCCGTTTCTGTGGGCGTGCTTCTGGTGGAACATAACAGAACGCTCAACGAAAAGCAGCTGAAGCGATGAGAAATTTATTTCATTGAACAAGCACGAGGTCAAGAGCCTCCCAGTTCCCCTGGGTCATCTGCACATTCTACAGCCGTTTCTGGGAAGGAAGATGGGATCACCTGGTGAACGCAAATCAATTGACTTCTCTCCTTGGAGCTAGCGAGGGCCAGCTGGTTGAAATTAGGGTTTAGTTAGCAAGGGAGGAGGAAAGGTTATTATTTAGTGCGGCGGGTGGCCTTTGAGATGTTCCCGGTGGTTCCACCTGCTGGCATTCACACCTCAAGCGGTCCACTCTTACATTGTACTGGTTGGTCTGTGTGACCAATAACCTAGGTCAGAAGAAGTGATGGCGTGTCACTTGTGAGAATAGACAGCATGTCACTTCTGTGGTTGCCTCTTGGCTGGTCTACTGACCACTCATGGGCTCTCTCGTTCTCTTGGGTCATTCACTCTGGGGTGGGGGATGCCCTATGGTGTGACGAGAAGCTGAAGCCTCCAGCCAACAGCTGTGATTTTTCACCTGCCTGTGCTCAGGGGCCCAGCGTGTGTGAGTGTGTGCACGTGTGTGTGCGTGTCCGTGTGCAGTCAAGCCGCCGATCTTCCCCTTCAGGGCTCCTCCCTACTGTGCTCTCTTTGGACTCGGGAGTGTCCCAATTCCTCTGTGTGTCCGGGACTGGCACAGGCCTTGGCACAAAGTGGCCTCAGGGAATACAGAGGGAATCAGTGAAATTACCAGGAAGCTTGGGTGGGCGAGAACCCCCTTGGCTGCCATGGCAACCACAGCGTGGCGAACTCAGAGCAGCCTGGGCCCCGCTGAGGAGCTGGAAGGTTGACAGTAATTTTTCTGTGAAATGGCTCAGGGAGGAGAAGGCCGTTTTTGCTCTCTCCATCTTGGAAAGAGGACCCTGGGAGCATGGAGGTGGGTGGGGGGAGGCCGGCGGTGCCCTCCCTCGCTCGGTGCCCTCCCAGGTACATCGTCTTCCCACGTCCGTGTCCTCAGCTGCAATTCGCCACGGCTCCTCCAAGTCCACCTTTTGTTAACTGAAGTGCCATGTGCCAGTCTCTTGGCTGAACGTTTTCTGCCCAGCTCTGGTCTATAAGCCTTGCAAGGTTAGATGCTGAGTCTGTCTTGTTGATAACATAGTGCCTGGCATGTAGTAAGCATGCAATACACACTTTTCGAATGAATGAATGAATGAATGAATGAATGAACAAAATGAGCGAGTGACTCTCTCTGACTCCTCACATAAAAGATAATAAAAGGTAAAAGGAGGTCAGCCATGGAAGAGTTTGGCAGCAGGAGGGTAAGCGGAAGGGTGAGCGGGATGGGAGGAATGCTCCAGGCATAGGAAACAGCATGTGCAAAGGTCCTGGGGTGGGGAAAAGCTTGTGATTGGAACCCGTGTCTCCTTGACTCCATAAATGGCTCTTCCCTTGTACCCCATGGTCCTCGGGGGTCAGCCCTCTGGTTGCCAGCATTCTCAACATGAAAAGGTCTTCCCCCCTTCAAAGGGGTGAGGTCGTGGGGCGTGCGTAGTGTCATGGTTTGGAGACCAGGCTGCCTGGGCCTGGCTCTGCCACTAAGTGGCTGCGTTTACCTGGGGTGTTCGCCTCAGTCTCCTCGTGTGTCAAGTGGAGATAATAACGGAACCTATGTCACGAAATGAACTTATGGATGTAAAATACTTAGAGTGCCTCAGGCGTTGTCTTGTGGGGGCAGTACACACTGTGTACCTTGGGAGGGCAGCCCTCTTTGGGGACAGGGGGAGGGAGGGTCGAGTATCCCCCTACGGAAGGTGGCAGCATGTGGCGAGGCCTCCGTCCTCTGCACCGATCGGAAGGGAAGGGACGTTTGGTGTAAAGGATCTGTCCTTGGCATGAGGTCCCTAGCTTCTGAGAGGTGGGGACAGCGTGCAAGGCCCATTGTCTCCATTTCCAGACAGTTCCAGACCGCTTCACAGGAGTGAGACAAAGCTGCTATTTTAAGGCAGCTGCGGAAGCTCCAAGAGAGCCCTGTGTGTTCCCTTGTCATAGGCTCGTCGGAGGAGCGGGAGCAGGCGAAGGAACTGGCTGACTCTCAAACAGACCCCGGGAAAGCCATGGCCGAAGAGGGAACCGGACGAAGCAGGGGACCCTGTAGCAGGACATCCTTATGGGGCAGAGATAATGTTTAAAATCACAGACCGTGCAAATGTCCACAGAGATCATTCGGGCTGACATTCCTACCTTACAGACAAGGAAACCGAGATGCAGAGATGTGCGTGTGGGAGAGACACAGGGATTTTTTTTTAAATAAATTGATTTTAAAATAAATTGATAAAATAAATAAATTTTTAAAATAAAATAAATTGATTTATTTTTTTTAAATAAAATAAAACTGGTTTGTTGTCAATAATCACCTTATGAAATGGCTAAATAATGTATGGCACCTCAGTACTATGGTCCTTTGTGGTATTTAAAAAGAACAAAAAAGATCTGTGTGGACTTAGATCTCTAAGACTTGTTAAGAAATAAAAAAGTTCGCAGAAGAGTGTGTATAGCGTGTTGCTACTTATTAAAAAACAAAGCCAAGCCAGGATGACATATTTCAGTTGGCCCATGATGCCTATAAAGGCCTCGAGAAAGTTCTGAAAGCATGTTCATAGGTCCAGCAGGATGGCCACTTTCCAGAAGGGACGTGGAGTGTGGGGCAGAACCTAAATTTCATCAAGATTATTTTACTTCTAGGAGAATCTTTTCGTGTAGGAACTTGTATAATTAAAACACAGAATACAAAATATTTTCAAAACCATTATCAAATGTTTATTTGACCCTGGGGTTAAAAAAAACAAACAAGCAAGAAACAACTTTCTCTTCTGGGTGTCAGACCTATGAAACCCTGACCTCGCCTCTCTGGAGCTTCATCTCCCTACTTCCCCCACCACCATGTGTTGAATTTTGTAAAATACAAAAAAAAAAAAAAAAGATGAAAATGCTAATTAAAAGACACCCACCCAACTCCCTTTGCCCAAAGGCCGTGAGAAGATGCTTGTTCTCAGGATGTCTCAGGCTTCCAGGAAATTCCCGAGCCCTGGGGGCGAGGCTGATGGGACACACCACCCCCGGAAGACATTAGAGACAGAGGGGCCGGAGGCCCTGGGCTCTGCCCCCTCCACCTCCGTGTTTCTTCTTCTCTTTGCCTCTAGATGAGCCGTCAGCGCCCTGGATGCTCTTCCCAGAAACATGTAGTTAACATGATTTAACTATGTCCGGGTATCTGATTTTTTAATTTTTTTTTTCAAAATTATATTTTAAGAGCACAGATAGGAGAAGAGTCCATTCCCCTCAGGAGACAAATACTACAGGTGAGGCTCAGGTCCCACTGAACAAGCCCCTGTCTCCAGAGGTGACCACCGTGCATTGCATTTCTTTTGCATTTCAGTCTGGCTATTTGTGCTCAGAAAACTCTCGATCACCGCACGTGCATGTGTGTGTGTGTGTGCGTGTGCATGCATGCACACGTGTGCATGTAGGGTCATTAGACATGACTGGAGCTGGCTGTGCACATCGGGAAATCATTATTTGATGTCACTAGACTGTACGGCCCATGGGGTGGCTTTGCCTTTTTTCTGTCCCTCGCTTCCCTGCTGCCTGGCTCACAGTAGGTGTTTGCCAGAGCCTCTCCATCACAGTCTCAGGCACCACCTCGTGCTTGGGCACCTGGGAGCCACATCAGATGCCCAACCTGGCCTTGAAAGAGGGGTGTCTAGCGGGGGGAGTGGCCTGTCAGAGCCACCCCAGGGGGAGCGACAGCCCGGCAGGTCTGAGCTTGGCGGGAGAGAGATGACGGTGGAGCAGGTTCAGTGGGGAAGCGGGGTGGCAGAGAGCAGGGCTGGGACTCCCCAGAGTGGCCTTGGGAGGAAGTGGCATGTTTTGATATGGGCAGGTCTCTGAGGGCCCTCGATAGGGAGGCCTGTGTTGGAGGCTTGGATCATGGCCTCACAGGCTCAGATCCCTGACCACCCGGGACAGGAGGCCATCAGATGTCTGGACTGTGTCAATAACATCAATCCGGAGGCCAGTCTTTGGGTAGGAAGTAGAACTTGTGTCCAAAGGAGACAGGACGAACAACCCATACTTCTATGGAATTAGTCATCAGAGCGGCCAGAGCCCCAGCCCTGGCTGGGCCACCTCCCAACTCTGCATTCAGGAGTGGGTCCCCTCTTGGGACTTGTCCTTTCCTGCCTGCCTAACCATTCTCTGTCCGTGGCACATAGTAGGTTCTCAACGAGCCTCAGGGGCCCTACTCTGTGTAAGATCGTGGTGCTGAGCTCTGAAATAAACTTCAATTTGGTAAATGTTTATTGATCAATCCTCTGCTGTGTGCCAATATCAGTTAGGATTCTTGGTCGCAAGTGACAGGAAACAAAAAAAAAGGTCATGTAAGTGAACAGCCCAAGGGTAGCTCAATGCAGGATGTCTCGGCTTCTCTCTGTCGATTTTGTGGGTTGGCTTCTTCCGTGCGAAGCCTCTGATCTCAGGCATCTGTGGTCTCAAGGTGTCTGCCAGTAGCACCCAGAATTATATCTTTCTTCATTCAGATCGCACGGGGAAGGACAAGCACCGATTCCAGCATTTCCAGCAACCTCCTGAGATTCATCTCACGGGTTGTCTTGGGCCCCACATCCTCCCCTGAACAGGTCAGGTCAGCTGGTCCCTGGACACCTGAAGTAGCCAGGCTGGTCACAGGACACTCCTGGCATGGGATCAGTCAACTCTCCTGACTTCCACATGGACTGAGCATTGGGGAGGACGCTGTGGGGCAAAACTCGTGTGCCCGGGCGCGGCAGGAACATCGAGCCTTCGCTCTGTACCGGTTTGGTTGAGAGATGGAGCGAGTTTCAACAGAACGTAGGTGAAGACAGAGGCACCTGTGTCTACGTAGACGTGGCAGCTGGGCTACCTGTCCCAGAAGAAGACCTGTGACTACAATGCTTGAGCACCCAGATTTCCCAACAGAGAACAACAACATCTATTATTTCGTGAACAAGCAGACAGGAACGTCATGACTCGCCCGGATCACATAGAGCCAATGGCAGAATTTAGGACTTTCGACTCTCAGGGGAGAGCTCAGTCAGTGCTGTGATTTGTTGGCCCAAAGGTCACACTTATGGGGGTGTAGGTGGTGGATAAATGGTCCCAAGTGGAGGTGAGTGGAGTCCGTGCCTTGCGGATGCCCCTCGGAGTGTCTTTTCATTGTCCTGGTGGGCTGCGGGAGGGTGGGGATGTGGAGCAGGCTGGACCCCTTTTAGTCTAATGTGGCCCCAGGCCCCAGCCTGATAGACGTCTGGTTACTTCCCAGTGGGCCATCGCAGACGCTCTCCCTGACTCCGTGGTGTTATCTGTCTGGCGTCATAGAAAGAACGGGAGGTCGAGCCAGACAGCTGCGCCACGTGCTGGCTCCGTGACCTTCGTCAAATCACTTCACCTCTGTCTTCCCTTCCAAGCTGTATAATGAGACCAACTGCCCCCTCCTCTCCAGGGGGTCATCAGGGAGGATTGAGATAAGCCGTGCGAAGTGTCCAGCACGATGCCTGCCCGCGGCCAGTGCCCAATACGTGTGCAACAGATGTGCTGTTCCCGGGCACGTGTGTGCCCTCCGGGCACCTCCAGGCTTAGTCTCCGGGCTTCCTCCTGGGGAAGAATGCGAGTTCTGCCTGGTGTCTGCCTTGAGCTGGAATCGCTTCTAGAATGATCCAGGCCAGCCTGGGCACATTGCTCCTGGGGCCTGGTCTGCCCACTGGGCCCCCACTCTGGGGTGACTATTTTCCCAGCCCTGCCTCTGGGGCTCTGAGATTCTGCAGGATTAAGGCTGGGTGATTCATGGCAGAGAGGGAGGCCAAGACGGGATCAAAACAAGACAGAGAAAGACTTCTTTTTCCCCCAGGGACTATGAGAAGCTCTGAAAGGGACCCACGCATCATCAATTATTCATGGGGCCTCAAGGGAACCCAGCTGGTGGGGTAAGAAGTGGGCGAGGTCTCACCCCATGGCTGATCCTCCAGGCTGGTTCCTTCTCCAGCCTGGGATAAGCTAAGCCAAAGCGCTCTGAGGTGACAAGTGCCACCCCTTTCTAGGGGGCTTGCATTGGGAGGGGCAAGCAGTAGCAGGTCTGCTCATCTCTGGAGCGTTTCCACAACCGCTGTGCGGAGACCATCCCACGGTGCTGGGTGTAATGGATGGTCAGCCCCACTCTATAGACGAGAAGCCTGAAGGGCAGAGGGAAGCGACTTGCCCAAGGCTGCACTGCTGTGAACTGGACAAACCAGAAATGAATGAAAGGGAATCAATATTTGTTGAGCATCTGTCATTCTAGGGGCTGAGGGTGCAGCCGTGAACAAAGCGAAGCCGCTGAAATAAAGAAATGGATGAAATCGTTTTGAGTAAGGATAGATGCAATGAAGAAAAACAAATGGAATAGAGGACGAGACGTGGGATGCTGTTCAGGGACCAGCTGCCGCTTTAGATGGAGTTACCAGGGAAGGCCTTTCAAGAGGTGACACCTGAGCTGAGACCTGAATAAAGCAAAGGACCGAACCTGTGAAGAGCCAGAGAAGCATTCCTGGCGGGGGTGGGGGGTGGCAAGTGCAAAGGCCCTGAGGCTGGAGGGCACTTGACCTGTTCAAAGCACTGCAAGAATCTGGTATGGTGTAGAGAGGGCAGGGTGGTAGGAGATGGGGTCAGAGGCGGAGCAGGGGGGACATGGGGGACCTCAGAGGCCATGGTAAGGACAAATCCTTAAGGAGGAACATGAGGTGCTGTGGCCCCGAGGAGGAAGATTTATACTGCACGCATCTGGCTTCCTTCTCTTCCCGAGCATCGTAAAGAAACCGGAAACACTTAGCCTGCAGGAAAAAAAAAAAAAAAAAGAAACTCAGGTGTTTACAAGTGTGTCTTTACTACCCTAAGCACGGCTACCACCATCCTCTGCCTCATCCCTACCATTTCTTTAGCATGGCTGCCGGTGCTGGGCCCCGGGGGATGTGCACATTATCTAGTTCAATGTGAGCTCACGGCAACCCTGGGAGAAGGCATCCCTATGTTACAGAGGAGAAAACAGGCTCAGCAAGGATGGACTGACTCAAGGTCACACAGCTGGTGGTGGAGCCGATTTGAGCCCGGACGTGAGAAAGCATGCTTTAAAGCCAGGGTCCTCTTTGAGGAGCATGACAAGTCTGCTGCTGGAACTCACCCCCTCTCCCCAGACCAAAGCTCCACAGACTCTCCACGCCCAGGCAGAGGTGCATTAACTCACTGGATGCTTCCCTCCCTCAGCTGTCCCCAGGGCCCTGACACCCCATCAGCCATTAGCATTATCAGCTTCTGATAGAGAACCAAGCTTTGCTGACCAGGGAGTTTCTGGTGAGAAATTCCATTCCGGGGCCTTCCTGACCCAGGAGGATGGACCAGGGATTCCTTAGGGGTGAGAATGAGGCTGGAGCCATTTAGAAGTAGGTGTCAAAAGTCTTAAAATGTTCTCTTATCCTTTGGACCACCCAGAAATATAACTTCTTGGAACACCCCAGGGAAATCATGGAGTGTGTGCAAAGATAAATGTACACACAGCGGGGACATATGCTATGGCCAAACCAGCCATTTGTGACCACTGCCCTTTCCAGACTCACCCAGGAGGCACATATTTTGAAAGTCACCTTCTCCTATGAGGGTGGTGTTCACTGTGTGCCTAGTGCCAACAGGGAGATGTTAGAAATAACCTCAGTGTCCAAAAAGAGGGATTGGTTTGATGAATGGCACATGCATAATTTTAATTGCATGACGATTAAACATTACACTCCTGAAGAATGTATAAAGTTGTGGGAAAATCAGTATAATCTATTGTTAAATGGCAAAGGGTTACAGAACAGCACGTTCCCAATCTTGAAGAAACCACATCAATTTTTCTGACTCTGGCAACATGGCAAAATGAGCTGTCACTTCTCCTTTCTCACAAGAACCTATAGAAACATCTAGAAGTGCTGGATAATGTAAAGCAAAGGTGTTTAAAAGGACTTCGCTAAACTTAAATAAAGAGAAATCCCCACTGGGACAGGAAACGTGGCCCGACGTGTTTGTGGTGAGCAGGTGGAACAGACACGTCTCAAGGAAACAGGGGACCTCGGCAAGGCGTTTCCTTTGCAAAAGATGTTCATCAAATATTTCTCAACCATTTAAATGCCCGTGCAGGTTGTCCAGATTGGGAATGTTCAAGAGAGTGGCTGCATGGACCAGAATTCTTCCCTGTTCCCTGATAGACATGGAGAATAGTAAGACATAAACCTCTATCACCATGTTAAGCCACCGAGAGCTTGGGTTTGTTTACTGCAACAATATAACCTCACCTACGGTTGGGGGAGGGGGTTAAAGAAAACGCACCCCAAGAATGGTCTCAAATTCAGGCTTTGGGTGGAAAGAAAAGAGTATTCCTTGAGAACTTGAAGTCTCAAGCAGATACCATGGGAGTGAAGCGGAGATTGAAGTTACACTGTCCGGAACTGGTACAGGAGACTCGAACCAAGGAAACATTGTTAAAAAATTGGTCTTGACTAGCAAAAACCGCGAGCTCCAGAAAGAGCAAATGTAAAACTGTTTTTCACAGATGTTTCTCCAACCCAGGGACCATGAGATTCCCATAGAAACCACAGCCCTGGGAACAAATGAGCTTACAATAAAAAAATTTAAAAAAATAAGTAAAAAAATAAACTACAAATTACACAAGGAAAATGATCAACCATAGGGCAGAGTCAGCAAAGAGAACAAATTAGGAGGATGTATATCTCAACACTGTGGGACAGGAAAGCAATCAGAGAGAGACTAACGAACATACTTTTTTTTTTTTCAAATAAGTTTGAAAAATGAAGCCTTAAATTACTTTATGCAATGGAATTAAGAGAAAGAAGTTAAAGATACGGTGAACTCCTCTGTTCAACTTTTGACCTGAAAGTATTCATCTACCCACCCTATGATCCACATGTCATCCAATGATCTATAACTTCCTGACATTTCCATTTAAGTTTTCAGATTTGTACTACTCATAATATGGTATTCTTTTCATATCCATTAAAAAACATCTCTTGATGGTGAGAACACATCAGATAAATATACCTGAGTGTTTACATGAAAGAGGAACCAGGAGAGGAAAAATAAGTCACCCAGAAAACACAGCCATCTGCATTAAAAAAAAAAAAAAAAGACCGGAAGGAAGTCCATTCTCCTTCTAAACAAGTGATTTTAATTACTTTCTTTATGTTTTTCTGTTGCTTAAAATTTCCATTATGACTAAAAGTGATTTTTTTTTGGTTTGCATTAAAAACTAATTTTGTGATACACACCAGTAATACATATTTACAATTAAAAGAAGGCAATACAATGAAAAAGAAGTCCAAGTAAAACATAGATAAGAAAACATTGTATTACTTCTGTACTTAGGAAAAATATTTTCTAAAACTCCGGTGTTCCTTTTCCATTTTCCTGTGCGTGTATTGTCATTTTGGGAAGGGACGTGAAGGAGATTCTTCTTGACATAAGCCAGTCCCAAGCCCTCAACCAGGGGCCCTCAGTCACTTTGGGGGCTCTCTGGAGAGTGGGCAGTGAGCGACTCACAGTGGAAGGATTGCCTGTGAAACTTCACGCACACATCCTGTGTTCCGATAGAAACAGAGGGTTTGGGGATCAAGGGTCCGTCCCTTCACGATGCTTTTTGAAGGCTCTCGGCTTATGTCTTTAGAAAACTCGCAAGCCGCAAGTGCATTGTAGAAAACATGGAGACCGACAAGAAAATGTAAAGGCGGCAGGAAGGACGGCTGAGGGTCACACCGCCTGGGGCTCCAGCGTTGCCTGTCTTCTCAGACACGTCCCGGCGGCCGTGCTCGGTGCCGGGCGCAAGGAGAATATCCAACGGGCGAGAGATGAGGGTCTGGCCTGAGCGTCTTCTCATCGGCTTGGGAGAAGCCGTCGCTCTTCTGGTTGCAAGCTCAACAGAAACCAACTGTCCAACTTCAGCACAAAGGAATGTACTGGAAGCTGCAGAAGCGCAGGTAAGTCCCGCTCCCTCCTTGGGCCTCAGTTTCTGTATCTCAACTGTGGTGACTTCCTGCCCCCTGCCTCACAAAGGGGCCCCGAGGATCCAAAGAGAAGAAAGGCTTGGTAAATGGTGCCTTTTGGGGGTGGGTATATTAGAGGAGAGGAAGGAGGGGGACGTACAACTATAGGGGCACCAGTGAGAGCAAGGGGTGGAGGGGAGAATGCACCAGCTTCTCTCCCCAGGCTGGTGGGAGCTAATATTCTAATAACATCCATTTCTTTAGCTCCTGCCCTGTGCCGGGCTCTATACGAAGTGCTGGGGCCCAGGGGCAACACAAGGGACACAGCTCCTGGCCACATGGAACCGAGGAGGGGGGACTGGAGCACAAATAATCAGGGAGATGCCCTGAGGGGACAGTAACAGGGAGCCAGTCTGAAGTCGAGGAAGACTTCCTGGAGGAGGTGAGCTCACAGGCCATCCCTGGGCCTGTAGATGGAGGAAGAGCCCTCTGAGCAGTGGAGACAGTACTGCAAAAGCCCTTTGACAGGAGGAGGGGCGTGTCATGCAGACTACACAGTGCAGGCTAGGACTGTCAGAGGGCATGCGGCTGCCCTGAGGGGCCCGTTTGGAAGCAGGGACAGTGCTGCCTGGGGATGTCCTGTCATTAGGCCCCAAGGCAAGCCACTGAAGTGGAGGTTCTTGCCCTCTGGCGTTCTGGCCCCCAGGGAGTTTGACTGCCTTTCCCAGGGCCCCTCAGCCTACAGAATGGAGGAGAGAGGGTTCTGCTTCAGGGGACTGTGGCAGGGAAGCCCCTTGGTAACGATGAGAATGGCTTTTCCTGGGAATAGGGAGCCACAGAGGTGTTAGAGCACACCCGGCTCCTGGCGCTCACAACCTCTGGTGTCGCAAGGCTCCTGACACTTGCCAGGGACAACATGCCATGGCTCGCCACGCCACATGCCACGTTTAGTCATGGTCGAAAGTAACCTCAGCTCTCTTTCTCAGCAGCGAGTGACGGTGGCGAGGGAACGGAGTTTAATTGGAGGTTGCTGCTGTGGCCACTCTGCCCTCGGGAGGCGGAAGGCAAGTGTCTTCCTGTGAGACTCTGTTCCAGGCGGGGTGGGGACGTGGGGGGCTCAGGATGCTGAGCACCTACTGTGCACCAGCCCCCAACATCCCTCATGTGCTTAAAAGGAGGTGACAAGTGGCCCTGAGAGGCTCCTGACCTGGCCTTAGGTGACCCAACCTGGAATCAGGAAGGGGTGAGAAGTGCACCTGAGCCCCCGCCCCCACCCCGTGACAGTGGGTCTTCAACGCTTTTAGCACTTTGACACTCAGTTGCAGGATTCACTGCATAAATACTGCCTATTTACGGCAAATATGCCTGGCTTTCTCTTTAAGGTAGTGATGGGAAGGTAGTTTCAGTATTTCCAATAAATATTCTTGAATACTAAATCATGATCCATTTAAAGAAAAAAAAAAAGCAGTCAGTGATGCAGGGAGAATGTGGGCGTGCTAAAAACTGGCCTGCGACGTAGGAAGGGCGGAGGTCTGGGCAGCATTACCCCCTCAGATCCCCGTGCTAGCTCTGGAGTGGGGACTGTCACCCTCACTTTATAGCCAGAAAAGCTGGGCCCCAAGAAATTAACTTTCCCTCTGCTCCATCACTGGCAAGGGCCAAGCCAGTTCTGGAACCTGGGTGTCCCCCTGATGCCCTGCCCGCCCCCAGGTTTGGCATGTCTGGGCTGTGGGAAGCCTTGCCCACCTCCCCGGGCCTCTCCTTGGCAGGTCAGAGCTCTCCTGGGCTTCTTAATCTCCTGGCTGGACCATTCACTCCCCTGTGGCCTCGGGTAAGTGTCTGACTTTCTCCGTGCCTGGTTACCCATCTGTAAGATGGGAACAGTGCTTGTTTTTCAGAAGACTGTCAAAAGGATTGAATAGGTGATGTCTGTTATTGGTCCCCCAATTAAAAGTGAGACCATAGAATCCCAGAACCATAAAGCCACTTGCCCAAGATCACTCAGGAGGAGAAATGAAGAGCAAGACCTGAAATTAGGTCGACCAGGTCTCCAAATGCTGGTTTTAGTGGTCACATGTTGGAGGAACCTGAGAGAGTCCACCATGGTCAGAAAAGGTACCCAAATGGCGTGTCCACGGGCAGCCATGGACTCTGCCAAGATCCCCAGGAGCTGGGAGCGAAGGAGTATGCTTTCCTGTGGGAACACATCGGGCGTTTCCACTTATAGCCTGATAACTGGGCCCAGTGAGGTCCAGAGCACAGATGACATCATTCATCCTCTGTGGCCTTTGGGGTGAGGAAGCCTCTGGGGAAAGCGGGTGAGGGAGGAAGGGCTGGAGGTCAGAGAGTTTGGAAAGACAGATAAAAATGGGAATCAGAGTTCTGGGCGCCCGGACTGTGGCCGAGGGTACTCTTGAGCAGTCGCCATGTGGGGAGGGAAGACTCGGGGGACTCTGGGGCAGATGCTGGGGGTGACAGAATGAAGGAGTGGTCCTGAGTGCATTAGTGGTTAGAGGGCGATGCTGAGGATGGAGATAGATTTCTGGAAGGCAGCCAAGTCTGTGGCCGTGAGCTCTGTGACATTGGACAGCGCTGAGTGTAAATCCCAGTTGTCATTTATCTGCTGTGTGACTTTGGGCAAATATCTTGACCTCTCTGAACCTCCAGGAGGCAGACACTCTCTCAATTTCCAACCTGATAGCCATTTCCCAAGTCATCCTGGCTGTCAACACCCATTGGGATTTTATGGGTCAACTGGGCTAGGTCGTGGTGCCCAGATGTTTGGGCAAACACTAACTGATACCGTGATATTTTGTAGATGTGGTTAAAACCTACAATCAGTATACTTTGAGTGAAGGAGATTGCCTTCTGTAATGTATGTGGGCCTCATCCAATCGATTGAAGGCCTTAAGAGAAAAAAACAAAATAAAACTGAGGTTTCCGGAAGAAGTAGGAATCTCGTCTTAAGACCATAGTATAGAAATCCTGCCTGTGTTTCCAGCCTGCTGTGCTCCCTTACAGGTTTTGGACTTACCAGCCCCACCAACACGTGTGCCAACTCCATAAAATAATTTTTCTCTCTCTCTCCACATATGTGTGCGTGCGCATGTGTGTACACAGTCTTTTGGCCAAGATTGCATACTCACTCAGTGGCGGGACAAGGATGGAGACCCAGGCTGTCTCTCCAGGACCAACATCCCTCGCCACCCAATTGATGCTGGGATCCAGGGTCTTATCCTCCTTCAGATGTTTCTGGGTACCTGCAACCAGCTCCCTGAGCTAGGGGAATTGATCGATGTACAAGCCCTTTCCTACGGAGCCAGGACAGTTTACAACTCTTCTCTGCATTGTGTTTTCCAGAAGGATGTAGCGAACCTTCTCTAGATATGAGAAAGAAAGGAAAAAAGGAGGCCTGAGAATAAGACCTTCTTTCTACTTCCTGGCTGTGTGACCTTGGGCAAGTACCTTCCCCTCTCTGGGCTTTGGTTTCCATAGCCTCAAATTCCCTTAATAGGGGACTGGTAAGATACATTATGATACCTCTGGATGATGGGACAAGGTCAGGAGATTCTCCGTGTATTGATATAAAAAAATCTTCAAAATAAAGCGTAGGGCGAAAAGAGCAAAGTGTAGAATGGGGTGATATATAAGTTCCTTTTGCATAAGAAAAGCAGGGGCTTAGGAATATAATCTTATATTTACAAAAACTCTGGAGAGATACACCAGAAACTATTAAAAATGATTTCTTGAAGAGGGGGTGGATGGGGCCAGGGATGGAATGAGACTTCTCATTGTGTACCTTTTATTTTGAAACATGTGACCGAATTATCCGGAAGTAAAATAATTATTTTAAAATGGGGATAATGAAAGTATCTCCTTTAGAAAGTTGCAATTAGGATTAAATTAGAAAATATATGCAAAATGCAAAGCACATCGTAGGCACTCAAAAACGGTGGCTGGTTTTCTTTTCACTGGGAATTTTTGGGGTGTTCCCTAAGAAAAGGGGAGACGAACATAATAAATAGCTCCACTTCCCACTGGAAAACCCACTGTGTGCATCCTGCTGAATGGAGTCCTTTAGGCTACAGAGGAAACATGCCCCACAGGCCTTTGCTCTCCAGAATTTAATAACTCACCCAAAGATGCAGTGCTCACCATTCATTCATTGAAGAATGAAGAGGAACCTCTCATTCGTTGCTGGTGGGAATGTAAAATGGTACAGCCACTTTGGAAGACAATTTGGTGGTTTCGTACAAAACTAAAAATGCTGTTACCATTCAATTCAGCAGTCACGCTCCTTGGAGTTTGCCCAAATGAATTGCAAACTACGTCCACACAAATAACTGAACTGGATGTCTATGGCACCTTTATTCATAATTGGCAAAACTTGGAAGCAACCCAAAATGTCCTTCAGTAAGTGAATGGAAAAATAAAATGTGGTACCTCCAGACACTGGAATATTATTCAGCACTAAAAAGAAATGAGCTATCAAGCCTCGAAAAGACATGGAGGAAACTTAAATGCATAGTACTGTGTGAAAGAAGTTAGCCTGAGCAGCATACGTTACTGTCAGATTCCAACTACAAGACATTCTGGAAAAGGCACAACTATGGAGACAGTGAAACGATCAGTGGTTGTCAGGCCTGGGGCGTTGGGGAGAGGTGAATAGGCCGAGCACAGAGGATTTTAGGGTAGTGAAAATACTATGTGTGACATTATAACGATGGATCTATATCCTCATGTATTTGTCCAAACTCATAGAATGTATAACAGCAACAGTGAATCCTTAGATAAACTATGGGTTTTGGGTGATAATGATATGTCAATGTAGGTTCATCCTTGGTTAAAAAAAAAAAATGTGCCATTCTGGTGATGTTGATAATCAGGGAGGCTTTGCTATCTTCCCCCATATCCTCACTTATTCATTATTTTCTTCATTTAGTCAATCACTAACATTTTAATGAGAACTAGTCCTTGCCAGGTTTTATGTTGGAAACTAAGGACGTTAAAATGAGTGAGTCAGGGTGTTGGCACCCAAGGAGTTTGTGATCCACAAACTAATGTAGACAGACTAATGTAGACAACTGAATGCTGAGCCTGAGGATGAACATAAAGTAGTAAGAGCCCAGGGAAAGAGACGCGGCAAAGGCAGAGGTCTTGGAACCTGTGTAAGCGTTTGCTACATGTGAGGTGGGGCTCCAAGAAATAGCACACGGGAAGGACAAGGGGGAAGAAAGTCCAGTGAGTCTGGAGAATAGCTAATGGCCCAGAGTGATCGAGGTGTGTGTGTCAGGGAGTTGCAGGTGGGGAGGGAAGAGACAGGATGGAGAGACGGTGTGGGAAGAGGTGAGACTGTGTGGGCATCTTTCAGTGCCTCGGGGTCCTCTGTTGTCACTCCCCTTTTTGTTGAGATCATTCTAAATACACATGCAGCTATAGGAAATCATTCAGAGACATCCCCTGTACACTGTGTCCGTTTTTCTCCCAGTGGTACTACTTTGTAAAATGTCCTTTTCCTCTTTGGACATGGAGGTGGACGCTGTGATAGGGGCACCAGTGTGTTTAAGGACAAGTGCTCAGGGAGCTCTGGTGACTCTTTCCCATCACCTTCTTCCCCTCCATGAGCCAAGGCTGCTTTATAGGTATGTCATGGAACAAGTCTGGGAAGGCTTACAGCAAAAACTCACAAGTTCATCCTTACAAACCCATTCAGATTTCTTTTCTATGTCCTCACAGGAGACCAGGCCACCACCTTGGGCATCACTATTGACATGGCCAACACACTGGCTGTAGCTGAGACAATCAGCTGACCAACCAAGTTCAAGTTCTCACATTATATGGTAGTGGTGCATGGAAGCACCTGCCCAGCTGAGAACTACATTTCCCAGCAATCCTTGTTGATCATGTGACTAGTTCTCACCAATGCAATGTAAGCAGAAGAGTTGCAAGACACTTTTAGGATTAAGGGCTAAGTGGTGGCTAAGCCTGTTTTCTTTTTTTCTTCTAGTCTGCTATTTAGATGACTCCAAAATGACCTTGAGACCGTAAGGTGGCAGAGGAGCCACAAGATGGAAGTGGAACAACCATAGGGAAAAAGCTATCTGGGAGAGCCAGGGGCCAGGAGTGTGAGCATTGGACTTTGTAAGAGTGAGAAATAAACATACGTAATGTTTTGAATACAAAAGAAGTAGAGAGCATAGTGGAGTAACCCACGCTAGCCATCCACCATTCGGCCTCAAACGTTATCAACATTTTCCTAGTCTTCTTTCATTCACCACCCCACGCTACTTTTCAAATTGTCTGCTGAAATTTTTAAAGTGATTCCCAGACACGGGGCAAAAAGACAAAACAAAACAACAATCCAAGCGCCCTTTATAGCGCTAAGCCACTGAGATGACGGGCCGTTTGTCACAGCGGTTAGCCAGCCCTGACTAGTGCAGAGGACACTCGGTACCTAGCTGTTGGACTGAACACGACTGACCTGTTTTTCTAGGCTGTGCAGCGCAGAGAAGTATGTCTGGGCCTAAAGCAGCAAGAATGCCAAGCCTTCTGTCTTTCTCGGAAGTAGTTCTCTTTGTTCTTCTGGCCCAGCTGCACCCGGCCGCACCCACCCACCCTACTGGCCCCTGCCTCCTACTTCTTCCTCTTTCCAGGCCCTGGGCTACCCAGAGGACAAGCAGACCCAAGGTGGAATCAGGAAGAGAGGGTTTTCTGGGCCATGTTCTGGCTTGGGCTGGGCGGGGTGTGGTGGGGTGAGGCTGGAACAGAGGGAGCAGGCAGGGAGATGGAGATTGGAAACCCAGAGCTTAGCAGCAGGGGCTGGGCCAGGGGAGCAGAACCTTTTGGCTCGGCCTGTGTTCATGACCCCGAAGCACAGAGGCAGGACTAAGCTTTGTGCTCAGACTCAGGGTAGGGGGAAGATTGAGTTCATTCAAGAAGTCATTGTGATTGAGCACCAGTGGGGCAGCCCCGCTCCCTGCACTGGGATGAGCTGGTGGGCTGGGTCCTGGCTTCGCCACTCCCGCTCGGTGACCTAGAGCATATTCCATTATACCTCTGAGCCTCGGGCTCCCCATATTGAAAATGAGGATGGAAATATCAACCTCACCAGGCCTTGGGGAAATCAGCCATGAGGAGAGCCTGGCACCCAGTCTCGATGACTCATATGACTCATAGTGATCACTATTGATTTCTGTTAACAATAGTAGTGAGCATGGGGAGCGGGAGCCGGCGCCCATCCAGGGAGTGGATCAGGACAGTAGGATGCTGAGCCCCACCCTCCTGAACGCTGTTTTTAAAGGAGAAAGGGAGATGAGGGAGCCAAAGGGCTTTCTCTGGGAGCGGCCAGATCTCATTTTGCATGTCAGAGGAGTAAGGGTGGGTGGAATCCTGCAATTCAGGGGCTCTTTCCTGGAAGGGGCTGGGTCAGCCACAAAATGCTTCCTCCCTTGGAGACAGCCTCACAGCTGTCAGGAAGAAAACAGCTGTGTGGCTTCCCTTCAAAGAGGTGAGCCCTAAGTCCAGTGGGGAAAAGGCGAGACATGACAGAAAAAAGGACTCAGTGGCAGTTCTCTCGGAAGGGGCAGACAGGGTTCAAAAGCCGGTCCTGGTTCCTGGCTGTGTGACCTTGGGCAGAGCGCCTCACCTCTCTGAGCCTGAGCTGTGTCATGCTTTAAATGAGAATACTGATGCTCATCTCATAAGGCTATTATGAGACGAGATAATGCGTCTAAAATGCCTTGCATAGCGCCTGGTACACAGGAAGCACTCAATACGAGGTCACTGTAAATCGCTCACCCCTAGGGCTAAAAGGAAGTCCTTTCTTTCTCTCAAGCAACTTCTAAATATTGGAGGCCTTGTCTGTCCTTCCTTTCCCTACGTCGACTCGCTGCATGGGCTCGTCCACTTCCACTGCATTAAACCCGTTTCCAGAGCATCGCCTCCGCAGGTGGCATTCGAAGTTGTGGTGCCCGCGTTATTGTTGGTCACGGATTCTTGATATCCCTCCTAAGCCGCACCCCTACACCCCCAGCTTTTCCCATCCTGGGAAAGAGCCTGCATTCAGCTAAAAAAAATCCTGAATATACTCTCTCCCTCAGTCCCCGAGTCTGACCCATCAGCAAGTTCTGATGCCTCTACCTTCAGATCTCCCCTCCCCTACTCCCCCACGGCCACCACGGAGGTCCAGGCCACCTTCTTCTCACCTGCCCTGCTGCCTGGCCCCTCCACCCGCTCCCTGCTCCCGCCTTGCCTCTCCTACAGCCAGCTCTACACACAGCAGCCTCACCTTTTTCTTTCAACTGTTTATTTTGACATAAATCCTAGACTTACAGAAAATCGTAAGAATAGTGTGCTTTTCACGCAATTCCCTACATTTATTTATCCTTCTTGTCATACACACATACACACTTTTTTTTTCCCTAAAAAATTTCAGAGTAAGTTGCAGACACAATGTCCCTTTACTCCTAAATATTCTAGTGGGTATTTCTTATAAATTGGGGCACCCTCTCACATCACCACAGTAAGACCATCAAAACTATTGTTATCGTACTAGGAGCTAAACTATAGACCTAGGTGGCATTTTGCCTACCGCCCCCAAAGAAAGTCTGCAGTGTGTCGCAATCTCTTGTCATGTCCTTTTAGTCTCCTTTCACTTGGAACATTCTTGGTCTGTCTTGAACTCGGTCTGTCTTTTTCTGTCATGGCCTTGGCGTTTTTGAGAAGTCCAGTCCAGTTATGTCACAGCATGTCCCTCTGTTGGGCCTCTCTGATATTTCCTCCCACCGTGAGCTATTGAAAAGTGCGTGAGCTCTCCTCCTCCTCCTCCTCCTCCGTGACCTTCGGTGGCTGTCCATTGCACCCAGAGAAAACACGCACTCCCCACCAAACCTCCATGGTGTGGCGCCGCCCGAGTCCCCCGCGGCTCTCCCTCGGCGCTGTCCACTCCGGCGGCCTGAGCTGACCGTCCCCAGATGCATCCCCATTCGAGCCCCACCTCCCAGCCTCATTGTGGCACTGTCTGCCCCCTTATCTTGCTATGCCTTTCTTCGTGGTGCCATTTGCCCTGAGGTGCCACATCGTCTTCTGTCACTAGAATGTGGGCCCTGGACGGGCAGGGATGGGGCTCTTTGCCTGGCCCCAGGTACCCAGCACCACAGCAGTGCCCGGCCCTGGCGTTCCTCTCTAAGAGCCGGTGGGAGGTTTGGGGGCTCCCTGTCTTCTCACTTTTCGCTGGCCCTTGGCCCCCTGAGTGCCTCCTTTCTTCAATAAAGCGTCCTCCCTAACCCATCCCACGTGATGTTGTAGAATTCGTTCCAAGCCCTGGTGTATGACGGAGGGAGACCCAGAAGGGATCCTCGGCACGACGCAGAGAGATCTGGGTCCAATTCCACCGTGTTTCTTCTTAGCTGTGTGGCGTTGGGCGAGTTACGTAACATCTCTGAACCTCCATTTTCTCTTCTGCAAAGAGGAAATAAGAATACTTAGCTTGACAAGAGGTTGGGTGAAGAGTTGAGACAATAAACGTAGAAATACCTGACGCATTACAGGTTGTTTTGGTGAAATACTAAACCCATTAGTGTTCAGGAGAAATTGGAAGGGGCTGTAATGGGTTGAATGGTGGCTCCCAAAAAGATATGTCCGTGTCCTAATCCCCAGAACCTGTGAATGAGAGCTTGTTTGGCCAAAGCATCTTGAGATGAGATCATCCTGTATGACATCCATGATGGGTGTCATATCTCTAAGAGATGCTCAGGGGAGAAGGCAGAGGACAGAGAGGGTGACGTGAAGATGGAGGCAGAGATGGGAGCAGTGCGGCTACAGGCCCAGAGATGCCAAGGATGGCAGGCAGCCACCGGAAGCTAGGAGATGGGCATGGGGCCGATTCTCCCCAGAGCCCAGCCCTAAAGGACTTCTGACCTTTAGCGAAGTTGTTGCAAGACGTCAAGTCTGTGGTCCTTTGTTACAACGGCCCCAGGAAACTAATGCAGGATGAACTTTGGCAAAACACAGTGAGTGGAAGTTGCCGGCCCACACAGAGTCCTTTCTGCATGGGACTTTCCACAGTCAGGGCTTCACTCCATCTTCATGGCCCTGTGGGCTGAGAGCAGGAAGTGGTTGAGGCCTAGGCTTCCTGAGCAGAGTGGTCCCCATGTCCGCTCCCCCCACCCTTAGTAGAAAGGAGGGACCCCCCTGGGGTGGCCCTTTGAAAGAGCAACTGTGAGAGAGTGGCCCAGTCAGTGAGGGATCGAGGGCTACTTGGAACCAGGCAAAGGGAGTCTGGGTGCCTGCTGTTTACAGGGATTGCCTGGGGATACTGTTGGCCGGCACCAGGGGCCCTGGGGCCTTTGGGGCCAGTGGGATGTGACAGTTTCCCTCGGTGGTGGTGGAGAGAGGGAGCCACTGGCCGGTGAGAGCAGGCTGCCCCCGATACCGTTGCTAGTTCAACGCAGAGCAAGACTGCAGGCCCCTGTTCAAACTGCTGTGCCCACTGCGCCAGCCCGCCTCCCAGCCCACGCCGTTGCCGCCGCATCGTACGCTTCCCCAGCCAACTTGGCGTCCTTTGCCCGCATCGAACACGCGGCTGCCAGGCTCCCGTCTCGGCTCAGGGATTTCCAGGACAGCTCCAGGAAGCAGGTGCGGGTAGCATGGAGCCCCCAGTCCTGCCATGCCCGGACACCAGGTTTGGGCTTACTGTCATCCAAAGGCACCCTCAGAGTCTCTGCGGTCTCCAAAGGAAGGCCATGCATGCCAGCCGATGCTGGGCAAGGCAGAGCTTGCTGTCACACTGCCTTGCGAGGTTCCTGCCTGAGCTTTCTTCTGGGGAAAACCACCTCCCAGCTGCTACGAGTCGGGCCGGGGCGCCCAGGCCAGCCGCATGCTCTCCATGCGGCACCCCCCCCCCTATGAGGCCAGCTCAGGGGCGCTGACGATGTCTCCCGTGCGGCTCACACAGCAGGCAGGAAGAGGAAAGCTGCTCTGGGAATGGCAGACCCCAGGGAGCAGGACCCCAGGAGGCACGTGGGGGAGGCAACAGGCGGCTGTTTCACACCCTGTCACAATGCAGGCAGCAGTTTCCTTTTTGGAGCCTGGCCATGTGCCCTACTTCCCTGTAGCAAGGATGCTGCTTCAGCACTGGGATGGCAAAGGCAGGTGAGGGACGCATTCGTCCCCAGACAAAGCGAGAAAGAGAAAGGTCTGTGGTCTGAGGTGCTCCACATGGTTCCCCTGCCCAAAGCTTGCTGCATCTGGAAAACCCCTCCCTGTGCTCTGTAAGCCAGCCAAGGAGACACCCCCCGGGGCAGGCTTCCAGGAGACACCCCCGGGGCAGGCTTCCAGGAGACACCCCCGGGGCAGGCTCCACCACCTCTCTAGCCCAGCTGCCCATGCAGTGCCCCGGGGTTATGGCTCAAAAGCTACAGCCCTTGAGTTGGAGACCGGGTTCTATATCTGGATGGGCTGAGGCTCTGCCCATGGTAATGAGGGACCAGGCAAGGAGGGGAACTTCTGAGGCCAGGGTGAGCCTGAGCACCCACCCACAATTTGAGGCTTCCTTGACCGCTCCTTGCCAAGGGCAGGCAAGATCTCAGGGAACAGGGGTGATGAGGACGGACAAAGCCACTTCCCTGGTCTGAACTGTCTGGCCCCAATGAGCCAGTGCCAGGCCCTTCTGGGGCCATCCTGTGGGCTGGGGTAGCTGTGGCCAGTATCCCATGGCCTTTACTCCCAGCTAGCCAACACACTGCAAGCTTGGGGCCTTGGAATTGAAGGTGCTTAGGGCAGTTTCCCATCAAGTACATGGAACAAGGGGCCCCCATTAACACCTAAGCTGCAGGGGCAATTAGGGTGAAATGGCCTATAACCAGGAGGTTTTGGTAAGACCTGGATTTTCTAACAGTGGATACAACTCAGTTCCGCGCAGCTGCCTCATCCTCCCAATCTGGTGTGGCCCTGCTGCCACCGGTGAGGGCATTCGTACAAGTGAGTGTGTTTCTACTCAGACCCTCCGCAGGCCACTTCCTGACACCTCACGTGGCAAGAGTGGAACTAGCTGGGGACATTTTACTCGACCTCGTGATTCTCGTAGGGTGAAGCTGGGCACAGCTCCCCTCCCTCCTTCTCTCCTCATTTTGTCCACACTAGGATTTTTCTTTGCAAATAGCAGAGATCGACCTTGGCTTTCTTAAGCAGAAAAGGGGTTTGTTGCAAGGATACCGGCGTGTGGGAAACGCCTTCTGCCACACTGGCACGTGTCGGGGCCTGGACGAGCGGCAGGTTGTTCCCATGCAAGAAAGAGGCAGTCCGTCAGAGTGGTCGATAATGTCGTCGCTCCTTCTTCGGGGATTCCAGCCGCCCCACCCAAACTTCCCCAGAGGCGGAATAGTGAGGTGCTTAGGACCAAAAGTTCTGGAGCCTGATTGATTGACTGAAACTTGAAATCCGGTTCTGATACGTACCACTTAGGGGGGCTCTGTGCCACAGTTTCCCCATCGTACCATGGGAATGGTCACAAGTTACTTTGCAGGGTTGCTGTGACCAGGGCAAGTGTGTTACGCGTTATGTGTTGTGTGCTATGTGGGTAACACACAAAGCTCTCTGAGCAGTGCCTGGCGCGTGGTTACGGTCGCAATAAGTGTTAGTAATTTTTATTAGCCAGAGGTTCACTGTGGGCACAAAGCCCTGACAAACTGCAGACAACCCTGTTTCGGGTGGAGACACGATTCACACGTGATGGCTAAGGAATCGTGCGGCCCAAGGAAGCCATTCAGACTTCCCACCAGCAGCCCCCCAACGTCACGGGCCCAGCACCTCAAGTCCACAGGCCGTGTGGGTTTAGAGCTCTCATAATGTTGCCAGCTCCCAGCCGGGTCCTGCTGTCTCCAAGTCCCTGTTCCGGTACCCGTGCCTGCCATCTTGGCTTGGCCTTATTACGACTTCACACAGCACATCTGGTCTCACTCAGGATTCTGAACCCACAGAAGACTTGGGGGCTAATAGGTTGGAGTCTGGCGGCGTTTCCCGATCCCTCATTCCCAGTCTTTTTGGGAGCAGCCCAACCATCTAGCCCTTCCTCCAGGTCATCAGGTCCCAAGCAGCCATGAGCCTGCTCCCAGGGGACACTCGGCCATGTCCGGAGACATTTTGGTGGTCACAACTGGGAGGGTGAAGGGAAGTGCTACTGGCATCTGGCAAGTAGATGTCAGGGATGCTGCTCAACACCCTCAGTACACAGGACAGTCGTGCACACCAAGGACTTTCCAGCCCCATAAAGAATTTTCCATTGCGGAGCTCGAAAAATCCCATTCTAGGAATTCTGCTAAATGTAACGGTCTACATCTTGTTGTAGTACAAAGTACACAGAAGAAAGCAAAAGCCCCCCCCACCCCCACCCCACCCCAAATCTCACTACTCAGAGATAACTACAGTCCCCTTTGGGTGATCTTCCCTCCAAATTTCGCTGTCTGCATGTTTACATGTAGATTTACAGACGGCGTGTAATCCGACAGGAATACGCTCCTGCCACACGTGCCGTTCTGCAACCCTCCCCCCTTTTTTAAACTCGACGACACACCACGGGCATCTTTCTATTGTCAACAAAAGGAGATTTGCAACATCCTTTTCAAAAGCCTGCATAGCATTCCATAGTAGGGTGTAACACTTTATTTAGACAATCCCTATTGATGGATATTTAGATCGTTTCCAGTATTTTTGCTATATAAACACTACTGTGATGAATCTCATTGTATATACATCTTAGTGTGCTTGTCTGAGTAAATCCTTAAGACAGATTCTAAGAGTGGAGTTGCTGGCCAAAGAATAACATTTCCTTTTAGGACTTTTGATACTCAATGCCGAATTACCACTTGAAAAGGAACATTAATTTACACAGCCTCTAACAGGTCACGGGAGTGCCCACCTCTCTGCCTCTTCCCACACTGGATATTATCAGTTGTCTTAATCTACAAAAGGGTTTCTTTTAAGCACTAGCAGAGAATAGCCAGGAATGCTCACAGCTAAGTGTGAAGGTTTCATCTTGGCAGTTGAATCCTGGGATTTGATGTAACCCTTCTGGAGTCTGATTCGCTGTCTCCTCTCCCTGATCGTCCCTCTCCTTGTAGAGTCCTCAGCCAGGAGAGGGTGGGTGAGGGGAACTTGGTGAACAGATGGGGGCTCTTCTAGCCCTTGGTTCTCTCTGGTTGGTATCCCTCTTGGCCTCCCTTTCTCTATACTTCTCGAATTTAAGGACTCAGGAGTGTGTCCCCATGAGGGTGGTCTCTGTCCATGACCTTGACCTGAAGCCACCTGCTCTTTGTGCTCTAATTGGAGCTTTCTCTACTCCTAGTGAGGACTGACGTAATAATAACTCATTTAGACAAAGTGGTTTCATAATGGAATATGTAGGTTTTCTTTCATTTGGGTTTTACCTTATTCCCCTAAACAATCCCATGAAGCAGTTATTATTAATCTCACCCCTACTTTTCTCAATGCAGTAGCTGAGGCTCAGAAAGAGAAAATAACTGGCTCAGGTCCCACTACATGTGAGTAGCAAGGCTGGGATTTGAACCCAGGTCTTCTATGCTAAAATGTATCCAAGATTTGTCTTAAGCGGGCACAGTAAGACATGCAGACACAGAAATGACTGTCTCAAAGGGAGAAGTCAATACCCTAGAAACATAAAACTGCATGCTACGTAGAGCCAGGCAGGGAAGCACCAGGGTGGGTCAGGAGGCAGAAGGAGCAGGGACAGACCTGGGCAAAAGCCTTTACTGCCAGAGGCACCTCACCAGCAAATTCTCAGAGCGAAAGGCTTTAGCATGTGGGAAGTGTATTTTGGAATGGTGTGGGTTTTACTTTTCTGAAATCAGGATGTATCTTGCAGTTGAAGTGTGCATTTCACATATTACAAGGCAGTAGAGTGTATTAGAGTGTATTGTTGGATGACTTTAGTTCAAATCTTGGTTCTACCAGTTCTTAGCTGTATGATCAAATACTTAACCTTGCTCTACCTCTATTTCCTGTGTGCAAAATGGTGCTAGTCATGATATCTATCTCATCTAGCTGTTGGAGGATTAAGTAAGAAAACACACAGCAAAGTTTCAACAAGTACTAGCTATTGTTTTTATCTGTAACCTCCAAAGTCGAAATCAAATGAATGGTTGTAGAGTCAGGGGTCTTGACTGAAAGCCTCAGAAATGGACTTTTATAGAGAAAGGGGACTTTTAGGAGAAGCTTAGGGCTCACAGAAATGATGAGAGACTCTTCTCCCCACAACACCCATCCAATCCCATAGCGGCCAGTAACAGCAGCCGGCGAGTGAGACAAGGGGTGAGTGGGGAGGGAAAGAATGACTTGCTTCACCCTCTACACAGAATGCAAGCAGCTTTCGTGCAGCAAGCATTGGCTTCCGTCCAAGTACCTTATAAACATTTCCAGGGCAACAGTTTGAAACCAGGCTCTGGCTGGGTGTTGGGAATAGGATCATGGGTGAAAGCGAAATGAAGGTGAGTCCAGCAGAGACCGTGCCATCTTAGAAGCTCACATTTTAGGGTAAGAGGCTGACATGTGAAAGATAATTATGAAATGGTGGGGTATGTAATATGAAGATGGCTCTTTATGGAGGACCAATAATGTGCTTTGCCTGAATGATCTCACTTAATTCTCAGAACAACCCAGGAAATGAGTATTGTTATGCCCATTTTACGAGTGAAGCCCTTGGAACTCGAAGAAGTTAAGTGGATTTGAACTTGGTCTTTTCTGACTCTAAACCCATGCTCTTAACCACTCTGTTAATGACATTCAGAGGAGGCAGACACTAGGGATGAGGTGTGGGAAATGGGGTTCACGAGGATGTGCGGATAAGAGAGAGACGTACATTCCAGAAAAATGAATCTGTGTTTTCAAAGGCTGTATATTTGCGTGGGTTCGAGACATTGTATAGCTGCTAACTGGCGTTTACTGAGTGCTTACTACATTCCAGGCACTTACATGTATTGAATCCTCACAGTTTGCTATATATTCTTATCTGCATTTTTTACAAAGGAGGGACTGAGGCTCAAGGAGTTGTGGCCCAGAGACCCACAGATGGTAAAGGAGAGAAGCCAGAGTTAGAACCCAGTTCTCTCTCATCCCCAAATGGTGTTCTTTCCCTTACACCATCCTTGTCACTGGAAATTAACAGCAGAGGAACCTGCCCCCTGCTCCCAACCAGCCAGTCAGTATACCGACCACCCCACCACATCGATTGGCTCAGAAATGGGCACATGACCCAAGATCGTCCAATCAGAGCGAGTTCTGTGCTTTGGAAAAAAAGTGCTTCTGGAAAGAGGCTTTATTCCTGTGTGCCCTTAACAGGGGAGGGTTGGGGGGGTGCTTTGGTTGTGAAGGAGATGGTGATGGGCGGTGGCAGGGGTCTGGAGCCGCAGGGCCGAGGGCTGCAAACGTGGGCAGTGGGAGAACCAAAGTTCCCAGTTGACGTGAAGAGTTGGGAGCGGAGCAGTAGAATCCCTAGCCCAGACTTGGCATCTGGAGGCCAGCAGCGTCTCTCTCTGACTGAACCCAGCAGGCGGAGGCCATTTGTGGAGGAGACCGAGTGTTCTGTTTACTGAGAGACCGTGCGATAAATGACCCTGGAGAGAAGCAGGCACTACTTGTACTTTCCCTAATAACCGCCCACCAGGCTCGCAGACACAGTATCCCACGTGGGTCATCAGGCAATCGCACTTCATGTCACAGGAATAAATAGGAGCCTGAGATTACAGTAGAAAAGCAGGCTGGCCTCCTCCGTGGGATGGCACGGTGCCTGTCACTCTGAATAATGATGCTTTCTTTCTGTACCTCCAGCATGCCAGGCTTGTTCTGGCCTCCGGCTTTGGTACATCCAATTCTCTTTGCCTGACATGCTCCTCCTCCATCTCTTCACCTGGCCACTTCATGGTCCGGGTCTCAGCATAAGCACCATTTTCTCAGAGGCCTCACTGGGCCCCTGAGGCTGAGCTGGAAGCCCCTCTCCCAGGCTCCAGATCTTGTCTACCAAGCAGAGGGTGGCCTGCCACATAGCCAGGCTGCCCACTTCCCAAAGCAGGGGTGACCTCCCTTGAGGTCTTGCCTCTCTCCCGAGTGCCCGCCACGGTCCTGACACATGCTTGTTGCTCAAACACAAATGGAAGGCAGGGATTGTGTCTCATTTATCCCTGGATCAGCTCCAGCTGGGACTGTGTGAGCAACATGGGCCTGTGCCCATCACAGTCACACCGGACTCCATGCTCAGAAGGGCCCTGAGCTTAGGGTTCAATGCTCCATGGTGGTCACCATCTTGAAATTGTGAATGATTGTATTTTTGAAGTTGTGTTTTGTAACTGAAGTGTGATGGAACAATACAGCATGCACTGGGGACTTAGAGCCTCCGATCCTGCGCAGCCCTGCCTTCCATTGCCTCCCCAGGATGGGTTCTCAGACACTTACTCCTCTCCCCCTGACACCCAGGACACTCTAGGACACTACCTGGCTTCCCCCCCACCTCTGCCCCTGACTGCTGCTGCCCTCTGCCCAAGCAGGAGACTGAGTGCAAGGACACAGAGGGTAGAGGTCAAGTGTGCACACTGGTAGCATCGTGCAGCAGGCATGGTCCTTATCTCAGGTTCAACACAACCGTGGTCTGGTGGGTGGCCAGCCAGAGGCTGGTCTCAGTGAGGTCAAGCCTGATCCAGGTTCTAAGCTTACGTTAGCACTGGATTGTATCCTTGAGGACTGTGCATCTGCCTTGGTGGGGCAGCAGACTGTGGGAAGGAGAAACGCCTGGCTTGACATCCCCACACCCTGCCCTGGCTAGGGCATGTGGTACTGGCCAGTGACTGGCAAGAGGGGGATCCTAGCATTCATCAGACCCAAATAAGAATGTAGGCGCCTATAAGCTTCTGTACTTTCCCTACTAATACCCTGAACCCAGAGTGATCCCCCAGCTGGCTCAGTGCCTGGGGAAACAGAATCGGGGTGGGGGGTGTCTCAGAATCCTCCCTTCCTCTTTTCAACCTTCCTGTGTCTGGCTTGTTTATGTCTGTGGCTCGCTCCAGGCACCCTCCCGGGATGAGCCACAAAATACAAATTGTGTAATTGTAGTGATTTTGTTTATGAATTAAATGCCCTGTTATTTACATTTAAAACTGGAGCCACACACTGTAAAGATAAACAGTAAATTCATGCTAATAATTTAAAATTTGTATATGTCTTCACTTACTTGGACACTAAATAGCAAATGAAAAGCACCATAAGAAGTTGAGAGTGAGAGAGAGACCAGGGAAGAAAGAAAAAAACTGTCTATGTACCTTTCTTTAACAGTACGTTTTTCCTGCTCTTTGAGTAAGGAGCTCTGAATTTTAAATTTTGCACTGGCCCTGCTGCCTCAGCTCACGTTTGTCAAATGAAGGACTAAATAAATATTTTTATTAAAAAGTGGAACACGCTCATTATCTTCTGTTTTCTGACAACACCAGATACAATCAGGATTGCCAGCATGTTGTGAAATCCAAGAATATCTGAACAATACAATGACTCTTGAATCATATATGCCTATTGTTGAGTTTATTTGCCATGTGTCTGCAAAGTCATCACAGTTTTCTCAGCACCTACATTTTAGTCTCACTCCAGACCCCGTTCTGGTCCTGCTGGAGTAGCTCATATCAGACTAATTCTTCCACAGACAGCAATGATAAACTCTGGACAGAGTATTAAAACAACTATTTAAAAATGCCAGAGATCAAACAAAAGCAGACAAAAATGAGAAGGCCTCAACCCGTGAAAATGGTAAACATACTGACTGTGACATGGCACATGCGCGTGCGTGCGTGCACACGCACACACACACACACACACACGTAGGCATTACAGAGGGACGTGAACTCTGTGAGAGGAAGACCTTTGTCCATCTTGCTTCGACACCCAAATGAATACGTCTCTATTGTCAAATGAATGTTTCGTTTGTGTACATCTCTTTTCCTTATCCATTCAGCTAGCTACCCTATGTCTTTTGATTGGAGTATTTAATCCACTTACATTTAAAGTGACTATTGATAGGTACATAGTTATTGTCATTTTATTATTCATATTTATGGTCACCTTCCTCTTTTTTTAAATTTTTATGGAAGTCCACTTACTATTTCTTGTAATCCTGGCATGTTGCTGATGAAGTCCTTTAGCTTTTTCCTATCTGGGAAACTTCTTATATCATCTTCAAATTTAATTGATAGATTTGCTGGGTCGAGTAGTCTTGGTTGTAGTTTCTCGTTTTTCATCACTTTGAATATTTCGGCGAATCCCTTTTGGCCTGCAAAGTTTCCGTTGAAAACTAAGTCGACGTTCTCACAGGAGTACTCTTGTAAGTAACTAGCTGCCTTTCTGTTGCTGCTTTTAAGACTCTCTCTTTGCCTTTAATCCTTAGGATTTTAATGATGATCGTCTTGGTGTGAGTCTTTTTGGGTTCCTCTTGTTCAGGACATTTTGTGCTTCCTGGACTTGCATGCTCATTTTTTTCACCAGGTTGGGGAAGTTTTCTGTCATTAATTCTTCAGATAGATTCTCAATCCCTTGCGCGCGCTCTCTCTCTCTCTTTCTCTCTCTCTCTTCTCCTTTTTTTTTTCTTTTTTCTTTTTTTTTGTTCTGAAGGTGTCTTCTGCTACTGTCTTCCAAGTTGCTGGTTCGATCCTCTGCTTCGACTAATCTACTGTTGATTCCTTCGAATGTATTCTTCATTTTAGTTGTTGTATTCTTCATTTCTGACTGGTTTTTTTTTACGGTTTCTGTGTCCTTTTTTATGCTTACACTCTCTGTTGAACTCCTCACTAAGATCATCAATTCTCCCCCTAAGTGCATTGAGCATCCTTATAACAGTGTTTTGAACTTTGTCTCTGGTAGGTTGCTTGCCTACATTTCATGTAGCTTGTTTTTTTTGAAGTTTTCTCTTGTTTCGTTTGCAGTATGTTCTTTGCCTTCTCATTTTAGTTGCCTCTCTGTGTTTGTTTCTGTGCAATAGTTTTGTTCCATCTCTCAGCCTTGGCCAGGTGCCTTACGTGGCAGGTGTCCTATGTGGCACAGTGGTGCAGTCTCCCTGATCACCTGCGCCCGGGCTCTGGCCGTGTGCCTTGTGTGGGTTGTGTGTGTTCTCCTTATAGCTAAGCTTTGATTGCTGTCAGCATGTCAGTGGATGGGAGTGACTCTTGGACCGACTGACTGTGGAGACTGGACACGCCAACGGGTATGAGCTGCTGTGGGCTGGCCCTACGAAGTGGGATTCGTCCTAGCAGGCTCTTGCACCTGTCGAGACCATCTTTTGGTGTGCCACTTGTAGGGCTAGTCAGGTGTGCTCTGTTGTGGTGTCATGCCAGCCTCTGGGTGTGTTGGTTCTGGGGACCCTTGGGAAGGCTCCCGTGTAGGCCAAGATCAGCTACTGCCTTTGATTTTTCAGGGTTACCTGGTGGGAGCTGTAAAGCAATCCACGGATGGTCACTGCCTATGTTGGACTGAGGCCAGTGGGAGAGACCACGCTGTGAGCCAAGGTCGGTTACCCCAGTACCAGACCTGGTGGCTCAGCAAAAGGACCAGTGCACCTCAACGCCCAAGGCTGTCTGCCAGCTGCCCATGAGTATCCATAGCCGAGAGAGCCTTTTGGTATGGAGGGAGTGGGGCAGGAACCCAGAGATCACCAGGGGAAAGCGTGTAGATTTCACCCGGCCAATGCAGAATCAGGTTTTATTCCCATGCCGAATCTGCAGCTTTCTTCAAAAATCTCAGATTGCAGCTAAGCCAGCCACTGCATACCTCAGGCCTGCAGAGACCTGAGTATGTTCATGAAGTACTGTAGCTCGGGACATGGCTTGCGGCCCGCCACTGAAAATCTCTCCTGGGATGCATGGGCTGTGCAAAGCGGCATGAGCTGAGGGCTTTGTTTGCTGTCAAATTTGTGCCCAAGTCACCATGGGGTGGGTCTGGATGCCCAGCAATGGGCCCACCATGGCAATTCATGGGGGCGGTGTGGGTCTCAGGAAGACACGGGGTAGAGCGAGCCAATTCCATCAGCCCAGTGCAGATTCCTGCCGGTGCTGAGCCTGCGGGCTCCTGCAAAAGTCACAGATTGCAGTGAGCCAACTGCCATCCCCCTCAGGCCCGCAGACCCCAGAAATCTGTCCAAGAGACACCTGGTTTGGCAGGGAGCGGGCGGGGGCGGCGTTGGGGTTGCGGCTGGCTGCCTGGCCATAGACCCACCACTGGCAACTTGTGAGTTGGGAGGGTCCCGGGAGACGGGTGAGAGCAGCCGATCTCACGGGCCAATGCAGCTTCAAACCGCTGCGTGAGGGGAGGGCTCAGCGCAGGCAAGATGGCACCTGTCCCCAGACTGTGACCAAGCGGAGCTGACGAAAAAGCAATGGCGGCTGTCCCTCCAGCCCTGGCCCCGGCGCCACAGACTCAGTCTTGACCCACGTCTCTCGCGCTTCCTGAGCTGCTGACCCTCCGTGGAGCCCAGGGCGTCTGCGGGCAAGTAAGTCTGTGCGTGGGCCCTTTAAGGCGGGTTCTCAGGGCCTTCCATCTCATCCAGACACCAGAATTCCCACTGATTTTACAGTCAGATTTTGTGGGAGCTCCTCTGTCTGGGACTGGAATCCTGGGCTGGGGAGCACCTGTGTGGGCCAGGCCCCTCGATCCTTCAGCGGGGCCTCTGCAGCTGCACCCTCCCTCCTGGTCCTCAGCCATGACGCAGGGTGCGGGACCAGCCCGCTGCGTGGCTCTGCCCCTCCTACCGGTTTCTATATGGCTTTTTCTTTTTATCCTCAGACGTATGTGTTGTGATCAGCTAGATTTCAGGTGTTCTCCAGGTGTTGTTTCATAATTTTGGTTGTAACTTTGATGTGGTCGTGGAAGGAGGCGAACCTGCCTCTACCCAGCCCGCCATCTTGACCGGAACCAATTAGCCAGTGGACGTCTTTCTTTTTAAAGTCAGGTTTACTGAAACTATTTTACATAAAGTAAAGCTCACACTTTGTAATGGTACCATTTGATGAGTTTTGACAAATGTGTATAATTGTGTAACCTCCGCTTCGCAACATCCACCACCCCCGAAAGTTTCTGTTGTCATTGAAGGCGAAGGGCTCCAGGCTGCCCTGGCTCCGGGCTATTCCTTACTGACTGGACCTTGAGTTTCCTCTTCTGCAGAGCAGGGATAATACTGGTGTGTCTGGTTGTGTGGCTCTTCGCTTTTTGTGCAGATTGTGTGTGTTGGCCTCCCTGTGATTGAGTGGGGCCACAGGACTGGTTGTGGCCAGTGATCTGTGAGCTGCGGGCAGAAGTTCATGTTCACCTTTAGGCTGGAGCATTTAATTCCTTGAATCCTCAATCTTCCCTTTCTACATCTTGGCCAACCTGCACACAGATGGGCCTTAATCTAGTTCTCTAAGTAAAGACAGCAGAGAACAAAGCCCTCTATTTAACATATGCCCAGGAGCACAAATAGGTGCTTCTTTATTTCAGCCATTAAACTGGGGGGGGGTGGCAATTTATTACCACAGCATTATCTTGCCTCTCCTGGTTGATACAAATCTCTCCTTCCCAATGTGAAGAGTCATTGTAAGGTACAGGTAACACTCTTGGTACTGGATCTGGCAGCTTAAATGCTCATTGAATGGTCGCTATGATTTTTAATGGTAAGAAGTAACAAGAACAGCTGTATTCAAATCTCAGCTTTGCCCTAAACTCTCTGGATGACCTGGACAAGTAACTTACCCTTCAAAATGTAATAAGGCCTCCCATAGGTTCCTGCGAAGATTCCAGGAGAGAGAAGCGGGAAGTGCTGTATTTGTGGGCTTCGAGCTCCAGTCGTGCCTGGGTTCAAATCCTGCTGGTACCACTATTCGCTGCTGTTGACCTTGGGTAGGTCACTCAACCTCTCTGCACTGCAGTTTCCTCATCTATAAAATAGAGATACTGAAATACCTCCTTTAAGGGCTATTGGAGGATAAACAGGTAAGACATGCAAAATGGTTCGAAGATTGCCTGACACACTGTAAGGCCTCCGTGAACTTGAGTTCTCATTATTACTATCCATCAGGCAATCTAGAACAGGGATGGGAAGCCGTGGCGTAGGTTCTGGCCCTGCGCCTCACTAGCCGTGTGACCGTAGGCTGTCATATTCTCTGAGTCTTCCTTTTCTCATTCACTAAACAAGGATAATACTACCTGCCCTGAAGCATCTCGTGAGGATTAAGCGAGATGATGTATGGCAAGTGCCCACTGCAGGGCCTGGCCAGCTATAATGATAAAGACATCAACGAACACCTAGCATGTTGTGAGCTCTCTCAATATTTGTCTCTCCAAGAACCCCCCATCTTGAGTCATCTCTCCTCGCTTTCACCTTTGTGCCATATCCAGAGTTGGGGTGCTCTCCCCTGGGCCATGACTAGTGTGAGGCAAGTGAGCTGCTGAGAACCTGCTCTCCCCACTTTACGAAGGGGGAAAGCGAGGCACGGCCAGGGGAAGGGGGCCGCCTCCCGGTCTGGTGTGGTTGGTAACCACACTGGGGCACCCCCACCCCAGCCGGAGGGGCCACAGTCCTGCCGGCGCCCAGGCAGGCCTGCCGCTGCCCGCCTGTGCTTTGCGGTGGGACAGTGAGCACAGGCAGCTGGACTCCGTGGGCCAGGTGGCTGAGGGGCGAGTCTCTCCCCTGGGCATTGGCAGCCACTCTGGTTACCCTCTTGAATTTCCTCACTCGCTGGGCTTTTACACTGGGTGGGCGTTCAGGGGCTGGCGAAGTGCTCGGAGCCACCACTGCACCCTGCTGCTCCCAGGCCCAGGAGTGCCGCCGGAGCTGGGGCACCCTGACCAGGACAACCATGGAGAGAGCTGGTCTCCGGAGAACCTGTCCCCAGCGGCCACATGGGGGTTATGGGACCCTGTCCCTGAAGAGTGAGTTGAAGGCCAGGAGCTGCCAGCAGTTGCAAGGTAGGAAGGCCTCCAGGCCCAGCTAGCTGTCCCCAGCACACACCCTGGGAAGGGTCAGTGGGGGACTCTCTGGGGTCATGAGAGGGACGACTTGTTTCTCTCAACCTGCCCAGCATCAGCCCTAACTCAGGCCTGGCCTGGTGCTGGAGCCTCAGCCCTGCTCAGAGCAGAGCTGCCAACCCTGGATGGGTAAGAAAATGCGGGATGCTGAAGAGGAGGAGGCCAACCAGCGGGTGTCGGAACATTCAAGTCCTCTTTAAAAACAGGTGCACCAAACAGACTTGTATTTCACGGGTAGAATGTACCGAGCACTGTATCAGTCTGCTCGGGCTGCTGTGGCCACATACCACAGGCTGGGCCACTTGAAGAGGACAGACGTGGGTTTTCTCACAGTCCTGGAGGCTGGAAGTGCCAGATCAAGGTCCAGCAGGGTTGGTTTCTGGGGACGACTCTCTCCCTGGCTTGCGGACGGCCGCCTTCCCACCACACCCTCACACAGCCTCTCTATCTCCATGTGGGGAGAGAGCGTGAACTCTCTGCTGTCTCTTCTTATAAGGACACCAATCCTGCCGCATCAGGGGTGCAGCCTCATGACCTCATTTGACCTCCGGCCCCTGCAGAGAATAAGCTAAGGGGCCTGTTGAGAGGAAACGGAAAGACTGGGCAGGAGATTTCAAACATCCCCAGAAAGACAGCAGGTGCTGGGGCCAGGGTGGTGGACGTGAAGAGGTGGTGGCAGTGGCCGGATTCTGGACACATTTCAAAGGAAGAGCTGAGGTGAATTAGATGCGGGGTGGGAGAGAAAAATCAAGGATGGTCTCAAGAGTTTTAACCCAAGTAACTGGGCGTGCAGGGGCCGCGGACTGAGATGGAGAGGGAGCAGCAGGTTTGGTGGGGGTGGGGTGAAGCCGAGGGCTCCGCCCAGTGTGTATAGAGCGTGAGTTGCTTATTGAACAAGTGGGACTGTCCAGGGGACGATTGGATAGATGAGTCCATTCAGGGGAGAGGTCCAGACTGGAGATATAAATGGAGGTTCCCTGACGCAGGCCCTTCCCGTCCACCTGGGACAAAGGTGTCTTTCGCACAGGGAGGGTTTCGGGTAGTCTTCCTTAAACAGCTGTATCCATCAAGTGAATGTCCTGCTCGGCCCTTCACACGCATTCTGTCTGGAAGAGGCAGAGCTGGGATTTGAACCCAGGTCTGCAGGGACACTGGGGACTTGTAAGGGTTAAGCTGGAAACTGGCCAGTTAAAGGCCTGGGAAGGTGGATGCCATTGTTTTCAAACCATTTTGACAGCAGATGCCCTTCTAAGAGGGGCCAGGCTTAGAACGTTTGCCAGGAACCACCAGGTGGGGAATAGAGATCACATGACTAGGAAGCCTTGAACTTGCTCAATATTTTGGAACCTTTGGCCTTAGATGTCCCAAGGCTGATCACTCTGTGGAAACTGAGGAAACATGCCAACCATGCTCTTTAAAGCTTGGCCCAGGTCTGCTCCCTCTCTGCCTCCCCGCTAGCACTTAACACACAGTCCCTCACCCACGGTTGGTCAGTGGGGCACTCTGGTCCTCGGGCTGGTCACGCGTTTGGGAAGGAGAGCCTCTCTCTTCTTTGTCCTTTGGTACCTTCTCTCTCTGGGCCTTGCCGGCCACAAGGCTGCCACGCTGGCTGGCTGCCCCGAAGCCCGCACACCTGAGAGAGGTAAAAGTGTGTTTGTAGCTACAGAGTGGGCACGATGGGGAGTTGGGGGGAGGGTGCAATGTGAACTTCTCTGTCGGGATCCTGTGTCTTGAGCAGACGTGTGCGCTGTGGCTGTCCACCAAGAATACCTGTCTGCTCCCCAGAGCGCCGAGCTGTCACCCAGACTCTGGTGGCAATAAAGAGCAATAGGCTCTGCCTGGTCGTGGGCCATTTAGCAAGGCTTCTGTTTGGATTTCACAAGTATATTTGAATTCCCAAGAGGGCATTCCGGGAGCCACAGCCAACACTTTCAGAACTCAGATCCCAGCAGGACATGTGAGGGATTAGACTGAAGACGGCCAGAGCAGAGGTATGCAGAGCAAGGACCTGGCAGGCGGTGAGGGCCTGCTGTGTTGGGAACAGTGGCTAGAAACCGACTATGGAGTCGGACAGACGTGCACGCCGCTGACCAGCCGTGGGCTTTTGGGCAGGGGGCTCACATATCCTGAGCCTGTTCCCCCATGTGCCCTGAGAACACGAGCCCCTTATTGCATGGATCATGTGTGTAGCGTGGCCTCATTGTCGTCCCATTTATTCCTTACTCTGTAAGGTCGGGATTAAGCCGCCCTACGTTGCAGGTGAGAACACTGAGGCTCAGAGGTGGTCATGCAGCCAGGAAACTAGGTCTGCTGGGTCCAAAGTCACTGCTAACGGCTAACCTCTGCCTGGGACACAAGCCAGGTGAGCGCCTCAGCCTTCACAGCCTGTTCGGGGTTGGAGCTGAGGGAGTGGCATGACTTCACCCAGGCCTTCCTGTCGACCCGGCTGGCGGCGACTGGTGGGCTGAATAAGGGAGTGCCAGCCTCCCCTGTGGACCCCAGGCCTGTCCCAAGGTGCAGGGTTGGGCTTGGTGGCAGCTCAGCTGGCTGTTTCAATGCTGCCCGCTGCTCTCAGGCTGCGGGTCCTGGTTCGGATGCCTGGGCTCCTCCTGACACTCAGAGCCCGGCCAGGGGCTCCTCGCCTGCCTCCCGGCGGCCCATGCTGGTGACGTGAGTTTCCGTGTATGTATGGACAGGACGCGGCTCATCCCCGACTTTGCACACAGCTGTCTTTCTTTCTCTCTCTCCTTTAGCTTCCTGGAAGATGGCCTGTTTGATTGTTGTCGGTGCTGTCACTGTAATTAACCTGCGCTGAGTTCTGACTCAGGCTTTGTCTGGGAAGGAATCGTGAAGCAATTTTTCATTTCTGCCACTTGCTCGCTGAGTGGTCAGCCGCGCCTGCAGGAATTTCACTCCCCTGATCCTCGGTGTTCTTATCTGTGATGTGAGCATGATGTTCGAAGGAGGCAGCAATTCGGGGGGGGGGGTTGAAGGAAATTGCACACGTGGGCCTCGCACAGTGCGGGGCACGCCATTGAGTCAGGAGGAATCGCACGAAGGCAGGGCCGGCGTCTGCCTGGTTCTCCACTCTATCCCCAGTGCCTCGAATGGGTCCTACTGGGGCTCGTCATCACGTGTTGAATGAGTAGTTATAGCTATTCTCTGTCTCTGGGGGTTTCCACTGAGAGCTTCGTAACCCTGGGAGAGCTTCCTCAGAGAAAAGACAGATGGAGCAGTTCACACGGTACGCCTGCGAGAAAGAAATTATTTAATTAAATCAGTAGCCGAATGTTTAAGGAGCGGCCCTGTTCCAAACGACAGGCCCCTGCCTGGGCGTGGGTGCCCCGAGCGGGGGGCCTCCGCAGCTCGGCGCCTCAAATGTGCCAGTCGCCACACAGGCTTTTTGTCTACCTGACTTGTGGAACCCTCTCACACATCGCTCAGTGTCAGGGTGTCGCCCGCCTTTGGCCCATGAGGAAATTGAGGATCAGGAGGGGATGCGCTCTGTCCGAAGTCACGCAGCAAGGACGGACGAGGGAGGGAACGGAATAAAGGCGTGGAGAGCGTCCTTCTGTTTCTGCCCACCCTGCGTCTGTGGTCTTCCTCAGTCGACAGAAGCTCCAGTCTCATGGGACCAGGCCGCCCGCGGTGGTCGGTTCAGGAGTGGGTACCAGAGACAAGCAGGGCCAAAAGAGGTCCTGGGGCGGACGAGGTCGGTCCTCTGTCTGCTGGGGTGGCTGAGCCGGCAGGATGGGCCCGGGCGCTGGTGGCCACCTCGCCCTGTGGGGAGGGCCTCCTGAGCCTGGAGCCAGCAGAGGACCGCAGAGGTCCTCACGCAGAGAGGCCAGGTCCAGAAGCCATGGCTGAGCCCCCTGAGGTCAGCTCTACCCTCAGCGTCTCAGCCTGGGGAGCCAATAAACACCCGACTTGGCCGAAGCCAGCTCGAGTCAGGTTTCTGAAGCTTTCAATGACACCAAGCCATCTTGGCTGGTGTCATTACTGTGAGAGACCAGAGGATCCCTGAGAATGACAGGCCGGAGGTGGGGGGGGGTGGCCGCACTGGAGACGGGCTTCCTGGAGGAAAGATCAGGGGAGGCCATCAGCCAACGTGGCGTTAGTTTGATCTATTCTCTCTCGGCGCTCCCTTTTTCTATTTCCTCTTTGCTGCTTCTCCCTCATCCTGACCTCCTCCCTCTCTCTTCCTCTTTCTTACTGGGGCAAAGCTGATAAGGCATGGATAGTTGGGCAAAGATGTTCACAATACCTTGATGAAGGTGACTCATCAGAGCTTTGGCAGAAGAGTGACACCTTGCCTGTTAGGCAGAGCTTCCTGTCCCAAGGAAGGACACTTGAAGGACACCCGAGAGGACCCAGGACAGGGGTGTGGTGCAGTTAGGACTCAGGAACCAGACAGACCTGGGGGCCAGTTCCAGGACCACCGACCGCTGCTCAGAGCTGGGAGGACTTGGGCCACCCCTCGGCGTCGCAGCTCCCCTCAGCCTCCCTCTCCGAGTCTGTGAAATGGGCGGGCGACAGTGTTCATCGGGGTGTCGTGCGGATTGGTCATGGGTCACACAGACTGGAGATACGGTCGCGAGCCATCCACGGTCTCCGGCCTTGAGGGCCTCCTACCTGGGGAGAAGAGGAAGGCGCCTGGCACACAATGAGTCTCCTTCTCCACCCTTCTCCCAGAACTGACAGAGGAATAAACCTGAGTTGTGGGGATCTGAGCTAAGGCAAGAGACTAGAGAGCCAGCAAGTGGCTGCCGCAGCCAGGGCCAAGTCCTCAGCTGTCACCTGAGGTGAAGGTTCCGCATGGTTGACTGTGGGCTCTGCGGTCGGGGCTGAATCCTAGCTGCCCCACTCCCTAGCCCTGAAACCCTGGGTAACTTATTTAACCATTCTGACCCTCAATTGCCACATCTATACGATGGGACTGTACTTGCCTCTTGGTTGTTGTAAGGCTGAAATGAAACTGAGTCCAACTTGATCAATATAAGATAAGAGCCGAGCACCCTTTTTTAGGGTAGATGTTATCACGCCCATTTTATCAATAAGAAACAGGCTCAGAGAAGGTTCATAGCCCATAAGCATGGTCTCCTTTTTAGGATCCTCTCCCAAGGGCAGTGTGCAGAGGCTGGTCCCATTCCAGGACCCCTGCTAGGATGGGGCAGGGTGGGGTGGAGCCAGGGGCATCCCCAGTGAGCCAGGGCCTCGGTGACCTGCCAGCGTCCCCAGGCCTCTGTTTGTCCTGGACTGCTAACTCTCTGGGAAGGGGCTGGGCCAAGCTCACCCCATTATGACTGGGCCCCAGGATCCCGAGCTCGGAGATCTGGTGTGTCTGAGTAGATTTCCACCCCAACCATTCCTCCCCAGTGGCCCCAGCCAAGGGCAGGGGCGGGGAGTAACATCTCGGAACATGCCGCCCGCTCTAGGGCTCACACCTGCAGGGCAGAGCTCCCTTCCTGGAGCCCAGGACGGCCAGGGCCGCGTTCTTGGCCAGCAGTTCCCCCTCCGCCCCTCGAGGCCTCCCTCGTTCTTCAGCCACTCCTCCCCATCGCCCGGAGCCAGCAGTTCGGTGTGGCCCCTGCACTTCCCCTCTGGGATCACCCGGATGCTTGTCAGAAATGCAAAGCTCCAGCCGCAAGTCCTACTATCCCAGGTGACACAGGCGGCCGTCACAAAAGACCACAGGCCGGGTGGTTTAAACAGCAGACATTCACCACCCCACAATTCTGGACTGGAAGTCTACGATCAAGGTATCAGCAGGGTCGGCTTTTCTTGAGGCCACTTCCTGGCTTGCAGATGGCTGTCTTCTCGCTGTGTCCTCAGCAAGGTCTTCCCTCGGCGTGTGCACATGCTGGCGTCTCTCCCTGTGCCCTAATTTCCTCTTCTGAAGAGGACACCCGTGAGACTGAATTTGGACTCACCCTAATGAACCCACTTCGACTTAATTACCTCTGTAAAGGCCCTGCCTCCCAACACAGCCACATTCCGAGGAACTCAGGGTTAAGGCTTCAACATATGAATTTTGAGGGGACGCGATTCAGCGCATTGCACTAATTGAATCAGAAACTCTGGGGCAGAGCCATCTGGGCTTTAAGGAGCCCTCGGGTGATTCCGAGGCATGCTCAAGCGTGGGAACTGCTGGACTGGAGCTTAGAGCACTCACGAGGTGCCGGCCCTGTGCTAGTCAATCAGTCAGTCAACGCACGGTCCTAGCCACAGAGCGACGGATGCTGGGGCCATTGTAATCCAGACCCCCGCCTTGTTCTCATTGAACACGCATAGTCTGGACAGAGACGGACACGACAGTTGATTAAAATATTTCATTAGACGATTATGAGTGAGTCCAGTGATGCGAGGGAGCTTTGCGGGGCGGCGCGGAGCAGTGAAGGCGTCTGGGAAGAAGCGAGGCTGCAGCCTGCATCTGCAGGAGGGAGGGTAGTCACCAGGCCAGGAAGCGGGCGCCCCAAGCTGAGGGATCGTGCCGGCCAGAAGCCGCGAACGGGCACCCCAGGGTGTGTGCAAGGCACCTCCTTGGGGTGCAGGGAGCGAACAATAACATCTCTATTTTTTCATCCAGTATTGAATTCCTTTAAATTGCATTCGAGTCTGTTTTAAATGTACACACTAGATGAACACAGTAGGACGTGGAGATACTATTCAAATTACCAAGTGTACAGATTTTGGAGGTGTGTTGAAACGTTTTTTTTTGGATGGGGCGCATGTCATCAAAGCTGGAAAGCCATGGGTGTGTAAATACAAAGATGGGGAGGTGGTGGCCGGTGGGGCCAGAGTCCAGAAAGGTGGGAGGGGCAGTGGGGAGCCACTGAAGGTGTTTGAGCAGGAGAGGGGCTCAATCAGATTCGTGCTTTCAAAAAGACGGCCTGGCTTCTCTCGGGAGGATGTCACGGGGGAGGCAAGCGCGGCTCCAGCTCACTTAGCTGCGACGTCTGTGCCCTGGGGAGCCGCAAACCGGTAGGGCCGTGAAAAGACGCATTCCGGAGGTCCGCAGACCTGCTTCGGCGTCGCCTCGGCTTCTTGTCCGCGGCGGGCCCGCGGCTGCCGCGTTCGCCCTCTCTGCCCTCGTTTCCTCGTCGACGCAATGCGGGTCACAACAGCCTGCCGCGGGAGGTGGTGGCGACGAAAGAAAATCGTGCCCGTCCCGGATCGAAAGCAGGGCCCGGCACAGAGGCACTCAGCGCGTGCGGGTCGTTTCCGTTGTCGCCGTTATTGTCACCGCCGCCGTTTGCCTGTGTGCGCCGTTACGATGGGACACGTGCCTGCTCAACCTGGCGTCTCCAGCAGCCCAGACCCACCTTGCCGTGTGCCCTTGGGCAAGTCCCTTCTCTGTTCAGTCTCAGTTTCTCCTGGTGCAAAAGGAGGCCCGTGGCTGAGCCCAGTGGTTTTCACATGGGGTTCCTTGGAGCCTGGGGTTCCGTGGGGATGCCCCTGGGGAGGGGCGGGCTGAGCATCTTTGTTTTCATTTGTCGTATATACTGGCGTTATGTTTCAGGTTTCATGTGAGCAAAGGAATCCAGCGCTTTAACAAAAGCTTTCAAAAGGCTCGCGTACAAACAGATGAGATGTCCTCTAAGGGCCTTCCAGGCCCAGAGCGGGTGGATCTTTTTGCAAAATCATAATGGGCTAGCAGTTTAAGCTGTGTATTACAAATGTCTCCCTGGCACAGAGTTTGAGTTCCCCGTGTGTAATCCCTGCTCCCATTAGGCTCCTAATGCCTGCACCCCAGGGTATGCGATACCTCTCAGCCGGCAGTCACGCAGGATTTATGTGTGGCTTCTGCATTCCCTCACACAACCCTGCCCTTCGGCTCCCTCCGGCTTTCCTAATAAGTCATCTTCCTCACCCTGGGTACTCTCTTGCTCTTCCCTGGGCCGCCTCCAGCTGGCCTTTGTTTATGCAGCGGGCACCTGCCCGCCGGGAGAGTCCAGGGGCTCCATGTGAGAGGGGCCTCAACTCCAGGGGACGTGTGAGCTGACTTTAGAGATGTGGCTTTTGAAAGTTTTGGGAGACATCAGAAGCCCCTGAAAAATATATGAAAAATGCAGTTTCCGGGGCCTCCGATCTTCGATCCAGAGGCCGCTAAGGGGTCCAGGAACCTGAACATTTAAAGAACCCATCACGGGCTTCCGGAGGAGCAGAGACAGGGGCCTGGGCTTGATCATGCTCTGCAGCTGGGACAACCTCCACTTTGACTCAGATCCCTCATTTACACATTCATCCAGCCAGCGAGCAAATCCTTCTTTGGGAGCTTTGGACTTCACATCTGATGGAATGAGGCACTGGAGGCAGTAGGTGAAAGAGGAGACGACCCAGGCTTTGGAATGACAGACATGCTGCTCAGTAACTTAGGGACCTCGCATAAGTTGCCTAACCTCTCTGGGCTGTGCTTTGCTCGACCGTAAGATGGTTATAACAACAGTATATGCCGCTCCGGGTGACTGGGAAGATGAAACAGGGTCGTGGATGTGAAGCTCTCAGCCGGTGCCCGGCACACAGTGGTTCTCTGTAAGCAGTGATGGATTTGTCTTAGGCAGAATTTGCTTTTGATATTTAGTTTCCTCTTTAATCACCCCAGTCATTTCACTGCAAGAAAAACATATTTCTATACTTTGATTTTGTTATTTCTTTCCGGACCAAGGACCCTTTTTCTTAGTACACCCTGAACGTGTGTGATTAGTCCTTCTCAAAACAGGTCCATGGCCACATCTGCTCTTGGATGGTGGCTGAGAGCTCAGTCTCTGGCGCCGGGTGGGTCTGAATCCTATTTCCAGCTGTGTGACCGTGGGCAAGCCACCTCGCCTCTCTGAGCCTAAAGACTGCATCTACATCGTAGTATTATTGAGACATGGAATAAAATTAGACATACAGTGCTTATCTAGGCACGTATTACGCAGTCATGAAGAATTAGCTACCATTTAGTCATTCTCCGAATAGATATTTATTGAGTGCCTACGATGTGTCACAGCTTGGATCACACACTGGGGATATAGCAGTGAATCCCAAAGAGGTCTAGCAATAAGTGAATAAATAAGTAGGTAAACAAATACGTCAGGTGGCATTACATACCGTGGGGACAAATCAAGCAGAGGAAGGAATTGAGTATGAGAGGGGTGATGGTGGGGGGCGCAAGACTCACTAAGATGCTTCCGGAAGTCCTCACTGGAGATACATTTGAGCAGCGACTTGAAGGAGAGAAGCAAGCTCATCTACCCGGAAGAGCATCGCCAGCAGAGGGAACAGCAAATGCAGAGGTCCTGAGGTTCTTGCAGTGTTTGAGAACAGCTAAGGAAGCCAGTGTGACTGGGGTACAGTGAGTGATGGGGAGAGAACAGGAAGAGAAATGAAGGGGGTAGCCTAAAGAGGGGTGGGGGTACGGTTAAACCTTGCCATAATGCTGTGAGTGGGATCCAAGGTATTCAATTGCATCAAAGACTAGATGTTGTTATTGAAAGTCAATGAAATATTGAAAGAGGCCATGCTGAGGAAGGGAGCCAGTGACTGGAGGGGCGGGTCTTGGTGGCAACTTTGGATTGTATTCTGGACAAGAGCACATGGAAGTAGGGAGGTCACTCTGGACGGTACCTTCAGGTGAGCGATAAAGGTCGCCGGACCAAGGCGAAAGCGGTGACAAGGACTGGACTGTGGTTGCGTTTTGACAGTAGGTCTTCTTCCGTGATGGCTCTTCCTCCAGTGCTTCAGCCTCCCCGCTACTGGTGGTGCGTCCCCTTGAGAATCCCAGGGCCGAGAACGTCCTTTGGCCACCACTGCCACCCTGGGCCAGGGCCGTCTCCCCAAGAAGTTCAGCTTTCCCCGCCCTTATATTCACCAAGGGGTTCGTGACAGTCTCGCCTTAGAGCACCTGGGATGAAGACACCCCAGGAGTTAAATGAGGCTCTGAGCCCCTGTCTCCACTCAAGTCACATGTTTAGCTTAATCTCTGACTTCTCTCTCTCGACCTCTCTTCCAACCAAGTAGATAAATGGTCTCACTCCATTCGGCGCTCGGCTCGGGTCACCATAAATCAGCTGGCTGCATACACATGCATGCCCACCCTCCCCCAGCCGAGATGAACCTTCTCGTGATCAACTACCCCTATTTATCTCTGCCTGTCCCGTGTGTCCTAGAAATAGAAATGACCAGGGGTCAGGGCATGTTTTCGGGGTCACGGTCTGCTCTTCTCATCCTCCAGAGTTTAACAGGCCTACGCCAAGCCAGGGTTAAGGTGACACGCCAAGCCGACACTGGCTAAGTTGCAAATCCTCCGAGGCGCCTTTATCTCCGTCCCAGAGGCACACCTCTCTTCCTCCAAGTAAAATACCTACCATGGGTCGGGACACGCACAAGGATGGAGAGGGGCTGGAAGCCCCGCCTGCCTTAGCAAAGCTTGCCGGCCATTGGGGAGGGCTGACGATTAAAGTAATGGCAAGGAGTCTGCAGCCATGCTACCCGGAACAAGCCCAATCCCATCTGATCTTGTGAAGCTAAGCAGGGTCAGGCCTGCTTGGTACCTGGATGGGAGACCACCTAGGAAGACCAGGTGCTGTAGGCGTAAAAAAAAAAAAAAAAAAAAAAAAAAAGAAGGGATTATAAGCTGACAAGGTCCTTGCAATTTGTGAGGTCAACCAAGGGTTGCCTCACCTAAAAAATGAATGAATGAATGAATGAATGAATGACAAGGAGATCTCACATTTCCCTGAAGACTCACTAAGTGCTAGAGCTATTCCAAGTTCTCCATTAGCATCGACACATGTAAACTTCAGAGCAGCCCAACAAAGTAGGGGCGTGTTCCTGTCTGCCACGTGCATTGACCTCAGACAGCCCTAGGGTGGCCGTAGAGACAGATCCGGGTATGATCCTGTGGCCCGCGGTCCAGAAGCTTCTCAGAAAGAAAATGTTTGATTGAGCCTGGCTGGTTGGGGTAAAGAGGCCCTTGGCAGGTGGAAAGCTATTCCAGACAGAAGGACCCGTGTGGGCCAAGAAAGGCACATGTGCTTTGATTGACTACTCTCAACCACCCGAGGTCCTATCGTTCCCATTCCCAGAGATCAGGGAGGTCGGTGAGTTACCCAAGGATGAACAGGAAACTCTGTTCAGAATCCCCACATCCGGTCGGTACCCAGCAGGTCCTCTTCCTCCCAGATGATACACATCACAGCTCCACTTCTCAGAGGGCCTCTTCGAGAGCTAGTTCTGGTCCCAGATGTCGGGACGTTTGGCCCAGAATGCGCAGGGTTCTGGAGGCTGCCCGAAGAAGCTGGGATGAGTTGTAAGCGAGGCGTGTAGGGGCAGATTCTAGAAAACTCTCTCTGGAGGCCATGACCCCAATAGCCCCCATGCCATGCAGGAAATTGACTCTCTCAGACCACAGCCCCACGCCCCCCATGCTCACATGCAGGATCCACAGCCCCCGCCTCTGAGAGGGGCAGGATGTGACTCCAGGGCCCCCAGACACCCTCTTCCCAACGCCATCCTCCCTGTGGCCAGAAATCCCCCACATCCTTTCTTTCTTCCTCAAGGGCCTCCCTCAGGAGGGATGTTTGCGTGAGAGAACTCTGCTGTTTAAGAGGTGTCAGGCCAGCCTTGGAGCCTGGCCCAGCCGGGTCACCCTTCTGCACTGGGAAAGGTGGGGGTGTCAGAAAGCAGGGGTAGGGGGCTGAGGAGAGGGAGCTTAGAGACAGACGGTCGAGGTGAAGTGAACTGAGGGTGGAATTCTTTCTTTAATGGAGGACTCTAAGCCCCAGGGGCTTGGGTAGGTGGGTAAGAGGGAGCCAGGCCACTCAAGAGTCTGCCCCAGCCTCCATGCATTTCTCAGAGCCTCAGTTTCCCCACCTGTAACTTGGGCGTGGCCAGAGGAGAAAACGAAGCAGAATATGGGAAGGACCTAGCACTGTGCCTGGTCCACAGGGAGGGCTATGAGCCCCAGGATGCTGATAACCCCCTGGATTCCTTCTGTGGCAGGAGACCCCGCACGTGGGGCCAGTGTGGATGAAGCCGCCGGGCTGTGCCCGGCCCCATGGGCTGTTTTCCCTCTGCGGGTATCTGCGGCTGTGTGTGTGTGTGTGTGGGGAGGGGAAGGGGGTGGCTGAGCTCAGCTCTTGGCTGGAGATGTCTTGGCATTTGATGTGACACTGCTGTTGTTTTTGGCTCTATATCCAAGACTCCTACGCAGCTAATCACTCGTCGTCTTGGAAGACTGGCCCAGGAGCCTGAGAAAGGAGGGAGGGAAAGGCCGGCTGCTGCTTCTCTCCCTGTTAGGGAGGCAGCGGCGATGGAGCGGATGGGTTAATTCATTCTTCTGCTCTCAGCTTTATTGGGCAACAATCTACACACAATAAAATCTACGAGTTTTAAGAGCGCAGTTCAATTTGTTTGCGTAAACCCCCCATAAATCCATAAAACCACCAACCCAGTCAAGCTATAGAACACTTCCTTTTCTGGGCAGAGTTGCCTTCACCCCCGTCTGTCAGTACCCCCAGCTCTGCGGGAAGGAACCACTATCCCCACTCTGTCACTACTTGTTAGTTTCGCCTTTTGTAAACTTTCACAGAAATGGCGCCCTCCAGTACGGACTCCTTTGCATCCGGCCACCTTCATACATGCTGTTTCTGAGGTTCACCTACCTTGTCGCATGGGTGAGTGGTCCGTCCCGTCTCATACACATCTTCCGGCGAGCATGCTTCCATTTCTCTCGAGCAGAGAACCGGGAAGCGGAGACGCCGGGTCATGTGGTAAGCGCGCGCTTCGTTTTATGAAGAAACTTCCAGATCCTTTCCCACGATGGCTGCGCCTTTTCCATTCCCATCAGCTGTGTCTAAGCATTCCGGCTGTTCGTTTTCTCGTCACCACCTGACGTTGGCAGTCTCTAAACTTTAGCCATTCGGGCGGTAGGTAGTGGTATCTTATCGCGGTTTCAAACTTGTATTTCTCTGGTGATTCACAACGTGGAGCATCTCTTCACAGGGTGACATCTTTCACGGGATTTTGCAAGTGCAGTGTGGGAAGTCCTGAACCAGGCCGTGACCTTCTCATGAGGAGATCTCGGCAACTGGTTGGTGGGGGGATGAGAGCACTCTGTGCCATAAGCCCTACAGTCACTAACCTAACTTTTTAAACTTGAATTGCTCGTTGCATGAGGGGTGTATAGATAAAGAAATCCACGTGATAAGAATATTAAAACGCTTCGCGTAAGGTTCGAGACGCCCTCGACTGCACCCAGAGCTCCCTTCTGGCCCCCTTGTCTCTCCTCGGAGGTCTTTTTCTGTCTGCAGATGTGTTCTCATAGAAAATATCCAGTATTTATTTTTTATGTCTTCTTACATCAATGATATAATACCCCGCAAATCATTCTTCAGCTTGCTTTTCCCGTTGTAAAACTGTCTTAGAGACCCTGCGATGTCACTGCACGTGCATCTGCCCTGTTCTTTTTAGTTGCTCAGGATCGCACTGCAAGGATGACTCGCAGTTTATGAACTAAGACCCTTAATGCCGGACATTTCGGTTTGCTGGCGGCGTTCTGCTATTACAAACGATGGTGTGGTGAACACCGTTTGTCCTTGCCTCTTTTGTGGCTGTGTGTGTGCTTCTGGAGGCAGAGTCCAAGGAGTGGGACTGTCCAGTTGTTGTATCGGTCATCCGTTGCTGCAGCAATGCCGTGGAACAAACAGCCCGAGACTTAATGGCTTGAAGCGACAATCATTTATTCTCTCTCCCCAGTCAATAGGGTGGTTGGGCTGTGCTGCTGATCTGGTCCCAGCTCAGCTGATTGTGGCTGTGCCGCCTGACGTGTGTCTCAGGTTGGCTGGCAGGTAGTTCCTCTGAAGTTTGTTTTGGGCTACCGCTGGCAGGGACAGGGCCTGGGAGGGGCCGCGTCACCCCAAGAGATAAGCTGGATCACTTTCTTAATCACTCGCCTGAGTGAAAAATACCTGCCACAAGGCCAGGTGGCCCACGATGAGCCGGGCCCGAGGATGGCATCACCGAGAGACACGTGCAGCACAAACACACGTCTGAGACAAGCACGTGGCTCGTCTGCTCAGGTTCCAACAGTGACCAAGCACCTGCTACGAGCCAGGGCCTTTCGCCGCGTTGTTTAGTTTGATGTGGAAGCTGGGGAGCAACTTGGCAGCGGGAGACATTGTTTGTTTTTTCAATTCCAACCAGTTCCCAGGCAGCTTCATACATGTTCCCTCATCCAAGTCTTCCTCACCCTCCGAGGTGAGGATTTTTTTATCTCCGCGGTTTGATGAGGGTACCGAAGCTCAGAGAGTTGGACTGACTTGTCCAGAGTCGCACAGAGCTGGGATTCAAACCCAGATTTGTGATCTTGTCCTTCTCCGTCTGTCTTTGCTACCTGGGTGGGTAATAATCATAAATCATAAAGACGGTAATAAAAAGAATAACGATAGAGCCGGGCTGAAGATACAGCATTCCTCCCTAAGTGGGGAAACCCCAGGAGCTGGCCACCGAGGCCTGTCCTTCACAGAGAAGCTGGTGTGGGAGTTTGCTAGGGCCCCTGGGACAAAGTGCCACCAGCTGAGTGGCTTCAACGTTAGCAATGTGTCATCTCACCGCTCTGGAGGCTGGAAGTCTGAGATGGAGGTGTCACTGGTTCCTTGTGAGGGTGACTCTGGTCCAGGCCTCTCCTCCCGTGTCTGGTGAGTTGCCGGCAATCTTTGGTGTTCCTCGGCGCGTAGAATCATCACCTTGGCTCTGCCTTCATCTTCACGCGGACTTCTCCGTGTGTGTGTGTGTGTGTGTGTGTGTATGTGTGTGTGTGTGTGTGTGCTCCATCTGTAAGTGTCTGCATTTAGATTTTCCCTTTTTATAAGGACATGGGTCACATTGATTAGGCCTGCCCTCATGACCTCACCTTGACCTGACCATCTGCAAAGAGCTTTCTCCACAAAAGGTCACATTTTGAGGTAGTGGAGGTTAGGGACCCAACGTATGAATTTCAGAAGAGACACCATTCAGCCCCTAACACCCGGGGAGGGAAGGAATCAGGCTGGCCTCTATCGTCTGCTATCCGCAGGGACCCTCGGCCAGTCTGGGCACCTCTGTGCTGCACCATCACCCAGAGGTCCCCTTCAGTGAAGTAGAAGGACAGGCCCTCAGGGAGGTCAGATGAGCTGCCCACCACACAAGCTCAGTGTGATGGGCAGGCCAGCAGAGCTGGGCGGGGACCTCATCATTTACCAGCCTCTCTGTGAACCTCTGGCTTTGCATCTTGGGAAGTGTATAGAAAGGGGTGGCCAAGGAAAAGGCCACCAAATTCTCCTCAGGAGCACCTCGAAGGTGAGGCCTGGACATCAATCAAGTCTGTCTGGCACAGGGCCTGGCCGGTGAGCATGAGGAGCTCTGGCCTTCGAGTCCCGGTTCTGCCTCTTCATCGCTGTGCAGCTTTGGACAAGCTGCTTAACCTCTCTGAACCTCAGTTTCGTGACTGATGAAAGGGAGGTGAGACTCTTACCTACTTTCTAATGCTGTAAGAATTCACTGGGAAAATGTGAGCGAGGGCTCGGCACAGAGCCGGGCTCACAGTAGCCACTCGAGAAACGCCGGCTCTTCTCAGACTTGAGTCTTGGCTGGATGGGTGAAGGGGGGGGACATGTAGGTGCCCTTGAGTTTCTCGATTTCCTGGTCACTCCCTCCTCTGAGAACTCACGGACATGGGACAGTCAGGATGTATCAGGCCCTGTTGGACGAAAGGAGAAGTGTGGAGATAAAGCTGGGCGAGGAGAGCGTGAGCCCTTTCTGAGGCCCCACTTCCCACCTGGAGCCTGGGACCGCAGTCCTGCCCTGGCTGAATGAGATCACACGCGGTAGGCACCGGGTGGAGCACAGACCCGGCCACGGAAGGCTGCTGACAAATGGTACTGACGTCACCCTGGCATGTGCAGGGCCCCAAGCCCTGGACCCATCTCCCCAGGTGCCTGGGCCAGAGGCGTGATTCTCAGGAACTCAAACGGCCTGGCTTCCTGCATCTAACTGGACTGAAAATCGGCAGAGCCCTGCCTTTCATCCAGCCCCATCCACACTTCCAGACACTTCCAGCCTCTTGTGGGAAACGCTGGTGCCAATAGGCTTCTCCGGAAATACTCAGGAGAGGGGTCCTTGCAATAGCCGATGCGAAGTTTCACAATTGCATGTTAGAAACGTCACAGGACCCAGGGCTGACATCCTAGACATCTAGGTACAGCATCTAGGGCCCACAAGATGTTTAGGGGCCCATGAGAACAGTTTCATGGGCTCCTAAATACACACACACACACACACATACATATATGTGTGTATATATTATACATACATGTGTGTGTGTGTGTATTCTACTCTAGATACGTTCATCTTTACACCAATGCAGTCATAAAATATAATTCTGAAGAAGTTTTTATAGAGTACGTGCCATGAAGACAAAAGCACCCAGGGCCACACCATCATGAGGTAGCCCTGCCCTCGGAGGGCTCAGGCCAACCACGGGGGAGGAAGTGAGCACTGAGGCTCAGACCAGGGTGAGCCAAGGTCACACAGCAACTGAGCGTTGGAGGGGGAAGTTGGGCACAGGGCTACCTGGCTTCTAAGATCCTCATTTGTTGGTTGGTAGTTTTCTCAGGGGCGTTGGGGGTCGGGGGGTGGGGAGGGGTGCTGTCAAACCTCCACATCTCCATCTTCGTTGAGGCTTCAGATTTCCTGGTTCCAATGATCAGGGATTTGATAGACAACGCCCTCTCTACCTCTCTCCCCACAATGTGGTCACCCTCCACAGCAGGAGGTCTGATGGGCAGAGCTGGGAGCGACCTTCCCAAGGGAGGGGGCCCCTGGTCCCCGGGCCCTGAGGCTCAGCACGGGGAGCTGCTGCTCAGTCGATCTGTTGGTCAGGGTGGAGGATGGGGCTGGGACAAGCCCTCCCCCAGCTCCCGAGTCATCATCCCGTGCCCCCCACTCCCACCCCACGTTTACATGGAGCCTGAGCTAGACGAGAATCTGACATTGTCCAGATGGAAAAGGCCCCCTCGTTTTTGGCTGAAAACTCCTTGCTCGGGGAACTATTGGAGGCGGGCGCACTGCAGCCCAAGCCCTGCTGGAAACACTCCCCCGGGTTCAGGGATCTGCTTTCTCTCCTGCCCCCACCCCGGCCCCATCCCACCTGCCCTGTCAAAACAGCTGGAGCCAGCCAAGAGGCTAGACCCCCTCCCCCCTCCTCTTGGGATGGGGGCAGGCTCCCCGTGTCCATTCAGGGGTGGGCTCTTATCACATGCGGTGATGGGGAGTCTTCTCAGAGGCGCCCTGACCTGAAGACGTCCCCCTTCGAGTGCCTGAAATCCCACCGTTTATGCTCTATTCAGAGCAGAGAGGCTGTTTACTGGACATTGCCTTTAAAGGCAAAGACGTAAATGACCGCGTCAGATCATCTTTCCTTGTGGCCAAGTGCCTGGGCAGCACGGGGCTGCTGAGGTTCTAAGAGTCTGGACAAGGGGGGGCGGGGGATGTAATCATCACCTTAGCCCTATAAGGCCCTTTAAAGTCGAGGACCTTGCCTAGGGCAAGGAGCCATGAATTCTTCCTTGAATCCTTCCTTCCTGGGTTAGGGTCAGGCGTATGTGTATGGGGGTGGGGCATGTTGGGAGTCACGGAAAACTTAGGTGAGGAAGGTGAGATGTCAGCTCAGCGGGCGGACAAAGAGGGGAGGGCACCCCACCAGAAGGATCAGCACGAGCAATCAGCTCATGGAGTGTCTGGGGGAACAGCTGTGGCTGAAGCACAGGCTGCAGGGGTGGGGAGTGGGGGTGAGGGGGGCGTGGGGTCGGTAGGGGTCAGAAGGGAGGCTGGAGGGCCTGGCGTTTGATCCAGGAAGTCTGGGATCCAGAGCCCAGGAGCCTGTGTTTAACCAGCACCCACTGGGCTGGGAATAAGAGATGGCTCGGCTCAACAAGGAGTCAGAAAGGCCTGGGTGCCAGTCCAGCCGTGGCACGTGCTGGATGTGTGCCCACAGGTCGGTTACTTTGCCTCTCTGAGCGCCAGGCTCCTTGCAAGTGACACTAATATTTAATTTCTAAGGAGGTTCTGAGCTCTGAAAAAGATCACCCGGCAAGCGTGCTGCCTGACACATAGCAGGCACAAGAAACCTCGCTCCTGTCTTTCTCTCTCCACACGATGCTTTTGTCCCCTTACGTTAGCAAATCACAGTGACCGCGCGAATTAGTCAAGTTGCCTCAACTGTCAGAAACAGATGCCAAGTCAGATCGACTTAAGCGAACACTGAAGAGGCCAATGCCGAGGGCCCAGCCTGAACGAAGCAGTGTGGGTGCTGGCCGACGCCATTCCGTCTCGTCCTCTCTTTGCCCGTCAGCCTTGTTTTCTCTTCCTGCTGCTGTGTCACCTCCAGGAAGCCAAGAATGAGGCTCCCAGAGGCCCCAGCTCAGCCACCTGGGGAGGGAGAGCTGCTTTCCCCTGGTGACTGTAGCGCAGTCTCAAGGAAGGGCTCTGATTGGTTGTGCTTGGGTCATGTGACCTTTCCTCGCCCAATCACGCTGGCCTGGGATGGAGTATTTTAAATGGACAGGCCTATGGCAGGAGTGTTGTGTGTGTGTGTGTGTGTGTGTGTGTGTAGAGAGAGAAGTAACTGACTATGAGCAGAGGAATGAGGAGGCCTCCCTGGGCAGGGAAAAAACCAACCAATTCAGGATTATTTTACAAGAGAGGAGCTCAAGCTATTCAAGAGGAAACCGAATAAGGCCTTCCTTGCTCTGTGCACATGTCCATCTCCAAATCTCGCTTCTTGAAGCAGCACAGCGTCCCTCCCTCCCTGTGTACTCCTTGCTCCAGAAAGCACCTTCCCTACTGAGTCTCCCCCGTCTGGGATGACTTCGCGGCAGGACTGGACTCTGCACCTCTGTGGCCCTGGCGCCCGCCTGGGGCTGAGCACAGAGCAGGGTTTAAACCCACATCTTCACAGCCAGCATCCTGTACCCTCTCTCCACGGCCTCCATCTGAACCCCCCCTGCTCTCCGCCCACTGAGCCCTGCCTTCTCCTGGGGGACCTCCCGCCTCTGTGTCCTCTGGGTGGAGCCAGATGTCCTGCCCTTCCCTGAGAATCCGGCTGGAATCTCTGAGGGCCTGGCATCCCAGGTCACACAGTTATTTTGCCTGCCCGATGACAATCTTGTGAAACTGGAGGCTCAGAGGCCCTTCACAGAGTGGCCAGGCTGTTTAATGTTCATGTGCCCCAACTCTGGCTGTGAAGCTGCCGAGGGTAAGGGCTGCAGCTGTTTCTGCCAGGTTAGGCTGACCAGCTGACAACTGGCCGCTGACTTTCCCCAAGATGAGTCCTCACAAATGCCGCTGGGCCATCATTCCCCGCGCCACCCCCCCCCCCACCCACGGTGGTTCATACCACCTTACAAAGAGACATTCTTTTTTTGCTTTCTTTCCTTTTTTTGGGGTACTGTTTAAAAGAGAGTAATGTAAGTCTCAGATCCCCTCGCATCATGTTAATGTTAAAGTAGGACTAAAAATAAATCTTGGGTTGCCATAGGAACCCTGAGTGTTGCTAGGTTTAGTCTGTGGGGGATTGGGAGCCCTGCTTTTTCTGGCCCTGCTGGAAGGCTGCCTCTGTGGCTTCACAGAGCACCTGGGAGGGGCCCCCAGGGCATCACCCCATCCTCCAGACCCACCAAAGGTGGCTCAGGTGTCAGCCCTCTGCTGGGTGTCTGTGGGGCATTGGGATTGCCCTGGAAGGGGGACTGGGCTCTGCAGAGCCTCCCAAGAGAGGGTTCCAAGAAGAGAGATGGAGAGGGAGAAAATATAGCCAGGAAGAGAGAGATACAAAGGGGGAGGGCGGGGGGCAGACACAGAGAGGGTCTGGGTTTGCTAAGCCCGGGCCTCTCCTCCCCCTTCCTGCCCCTCAGCCCTGGGTCTGCGTGTTTCCCTGCGTGGGCTACTCACTGGCCACTCGGCCTGTCCACTGTGCCCCTCAGTGCCCTTCCCAACCCTTTTCTTCCGATTCGGGCTACCCAGGGGCACCGGATGCCAACCCCTGGCTGTGTCCCATGCACTGTGGAGAGTCCCTATGTCCCTTCTCGGTCAGCCCCGTTTGCCGCAGAGTGTGTGTCAAGAGGACAGACTCGAGAGTCAGGCAGGTGGGAGTTCAAATCCAGCCTCAGTATTTTCCGCCGGGTGGCGTCAAGCTGTCTCCCTAGCTCTCTGCCCTTCAGTCTCCCCTCAGCACAGTGCGGCATGGACCCCTTGCCTGGGGTTGCTGCGGGAACGTGTGAGAAGGCGTGTGGGCCAAGGGCCCCAGGCCTGGCACGTGGCAGCGATCCCACAGAACTGCCCTGCGTCTGCGGGGACAGCCAGCGCCCCGGCTCAGGTCCACTCTGGAGGGACACGTTTGGTTTGGGGGTTTCTACTTTGGTAGCGGCAGGACACATACATGCAGGGGTTTAGGGACTCAGCCACTCTAGAGAGGTCTGAAGATTAGCTAAACCTGGGGTTTTCGAGCTGGGCTGTGCCCACAGGGTCCAGGCCCACTGATGAGGTCGGAAGCCCCGGGCGGCCCAGACAGGGTGCTCAGAGTAATGGAGCTTCTTGACCCATATTTCTCAAACACCATAAAGGGAATTCCTAGCATATCACAGCTTTTCTCAGAATCTTCTTTTCTTCTCCCAGTCTTCTCTCTGCCCCACAGATCCCCAGGGCCTCCTCTCCCCTTCTTTCCCCCAAATCAGCATCAGAATCACCCTCCCCCCAAGAAGTGGCAGCAGCAGCTCCTTCCTGGGAAGGGCGGGGAGCGGAGGGGGGAGGAGGGGAAGCCGAGTGACCCTATCAGTGCAGGCCCCAGGAAACAGATGGAAGGAGAAAATTGGGATTCCAAAGGTGGGTTCATACAGTTCCTGTTTGCAGAGGTGCCGGCGAGATGCTGGAAAGGCGAGGGATCTGAGCCTTCAGGCCAAGGGGAGGGAGCAACTGCACAGAGCGCAGACGTCACGTGGAGAGGGCTTCCCAGGACGGGGCTGTGACCTCCAGCAGGGAGGGAACCAAGGCGGTCGGTCCTTAACTTCACTCTCCTGCCGCCTGCAGCGCTGCCATTGGGCCACCCAGATGGACGTCCAAGGAAATGAAGGGCCAGACAGGCCACAGACAGGCCAGCACGGTGCCGTGCCCAGCCGAGTGGGAGGGGAGAGGAACCCGGAGAGACAAAAACCAGACATCCAAGCCAGGACACTCAGACCTTCATCGTTCTTGCTTGACACAAATGGTTATGTACAAATGAGCACAAACAAAAGTTTTTAATATGCATAGACTTAATGCTTTATAATAATATATGCCCTTCAGGAAAAAAAAAAAAAGAAAATAGCCAAGTCTTAAAACATGCCCTGGAACATTCTGGAAGATGATACCTCATGTCAGGCAGCAGAGAGGAACCCAGAAAAGGGCTTTGAGGCCATAACTCTCCAGAGCACAGAGAGCCACCTACCTGGCACTGCAGAAACCCATTACCTGACGAGAGGCTGCCTAATTCTCCTTCATTTACATATCCTAATCTAAGGCCCCAACCTCCAGATCTACAAAACAAAATGAAAATAATTAGTGCAATCTACAGCACATTGTTTTTGAGCTTAATATTCTGCCTAGAATCTGCATAAGGAAATGCAATTGCGTTTTAAACCACCGCGTGCAAGAAGGGGTCGAGGCCAGACAGCTCACGTGTGGGAAGAGAAGCTCCCTCTTTCAGCCCAACCAGAGGCCGAGAAGGAGATTTGGGGGGCGGTGGGGGGGGCTCCTGGGTGGGCAAGAGTGAGCGAGGCAGAGGGGCTCACTCAGGGAGCCCTTCGAAACCCGGAGTCGCTGGGGAGAAGCCGAGACTCTACCCCATGCACACACTAGGGACTCAGGCACCGTTCACAGGCAGTCGGTGTGACGCAGTTGATTGAGATTTCACGAGTCGTGGCGCACCCTTCATCCCGCTGGCCTCGTGAGAAGCCTTCGCAGAAGCAGGTTCGATGGTCACATAACTCAGGGAAGAGACGCGAGCGAGTCGTGGGGCTTGTTAGGAGGCTGGAGACTGAGGAGAAACACAGGCCTGGTCTTATTTAACCCAGTGTCCTTTCACCACGTTGAGCAGAACCTATTGCCTTGACGGCATGAACAACGGGAGGCACAGCCTTGAGCCGCACCCCTGGGCGGGGGGCTCCTGAGTTGAACCGGTGACAAGCAGGCCCCCTGCGGAGGAATGATGTTTTTTATTTTTGGAAGGGTGAGATGGTCATATATGACCCTAATAAGGCTACATCTAACTCTACCTCTTCATTTGGCAAGAATGGGCCCAGATGTTGGGGTTCATTCATTCAGCAAAAAATCCCTGAGTGCCTACTGTGTGCCAGGCACTGTGCTAGGCACTGGAGGTGCCAGGGCACGAAATAGACAAACCTCCGTGCCCTGGAGGAGTTTCTGCCCTGGGGAGAGCCCTGTCTTCTCCTCCTTTTACAGCCCTTGTGTGCCGTGGGACCCACCCAACTTTGTGGCCAGCGCCGACTGGCCCAGGAAGGAGAGGCCACCTGAAGCTGAGTGGGGCCAGTCACTTTCAGGACATAGACCTTGGAGCTGGGCTCCTGGGTTCAAATCATGACTTCCCTGCTCACGAGCTCCTCCTGGGCAAATCACTTAGTCACTCTGAGCTTCTAGTCCCTGCTGTGAAGAGGATAGTATTAAAAAAAAAAAAAAACCATGTAAAGATCTTAGGCCGGTGGGTGCCTGTGTTTGCTGTTGGTGGTAATTCTTGCTCTCAGGTTTGGAGAGACTGGGCTGCTTAGCTGGCCTGGGGGCCTGGTAAGGTTTGAGAACAAAATCTGCCATGTGGGACCTCGAGGAGCCAACGAAGGGAGCAGATTTGCAAAGCGCCCCAGAGCCGTGGTGCAGGTGGGCTGGGGGCAGAGACAGGGAGAATGACAGTCCCCCTGGGGGCATGGTGGCCCTTGTCCCTCGTTATTCCTTACCTTCCTACTGATTCTGTCACCTTGACTGGGTGGGTTTTCTGTTCCTGGGAAGCAAACAGTCCCTCACCAAGCGGACGTGTCCTCAAAATCCTGCTTTAGAAGTGACCCTGTCAGGCCAACAAGGAGCTGTTTACAGCAAACCCAGTGAGAGACAAACAGGGCTTCCTCGGCTTGGCCTCCCTTGCTGCCTGGATGGAGCCTTTTGGTCACACTTCCCCTCTCCGGGAGAAGGAAAGGGAAGGAGGCATTTGGAAGGTACAAGAAAGGCCAACGTGTCTAATCAAGGGGGGACCCAAAGGCGCCTGTCCTCAGCCAGGCCTGAGGGAAGACGTCCAAAGCTAATTAGCCGACCCCAGAGCTGCTTCCTGTGATTCTTCAAGGCTGGCAGGGTCACTCGGAGGAGCAGAAGACATCTGCCATTTCTTCCCCTGCTGGAGATAGTGTCCCGTCCAGCTAAGGAGAAGCCTGGAAACATCCCAAAAAACCCCCTCTTCCTGGAAGGAGAGCTGAGCGGGACCCTGACGGGCACTTCGCTCTCTGAGAGACCTGAGCGGGCATTGATGCTTTAGAGCAGGCGGGGAGGACGCGCTGGGACAGCACAGAGGTGTGACCGTGCGGGAGGTCAGAGGAGCGGGCTGCAAGGCTCGCTGGGTATCGAGGTGGGGGACAGACACGGGAAACGGCGTGAGACAGACAGCGGCCTTGAATGTCATGCCAGGAGGGAGCAGGGAGCTACCGACGCCTTCACGGGGCGAGACACGGTCTGACCCGTGTTTTAGGAAGACCGTGCTGGAAGTAGCATGAAGGACTTAGCAATGACAACTGTGGCTTGAACAAGAAGCCGGAGATGAGGCAGAGGGCGTGGTGTCGCACGGGGACCCCAGTAAGGCCGACCGTGCCGGAGCTGTTGATTTACAGTGCCTTCAGCTCCCCACCCACCCAGCCTGCAGGTAGGTAGGGTCAAGCATGCCGCCCCAGCCAGAGACGCCTACCTGATTCCTGGCTGACCAGGGAGGGCGGAGAGCCCTGGGCCGGAGCAGGAGATAGGTGGGGAGACAGGACAAAGAGAGGGGCAACTCTGTATGAAGGAGACATTTATGCATTCAACAAACACTGCCCACACATCCGGGCTCAGACAGACACACTTCAAGCTTCTCCTCCTCCTCCTCCTCCTCCCACTCCCTCCTTTTTAAAAAACATTCGGCCTTTTTCTGATACGCGAGTAAGACAAGTCCCAGAGCGGCCCTAACGAACCACCAAAATCAGGACTGCTTCAAGCCAGAGGATTTTCCTCTCTCACGGTTCCAGAGGCCGGAAGCCTGCAGTCGAGGTGGCTGTGCTCCCTCCGAGGGGTCGAGGGGAGGCCCCTGCCTTTCTCTTCGTTTCTGGTGTTGCCGCAATCCTTGGCGCTCCTTGGCTTGCGGCCGTGTGGCTCGGATCTCTGCCCCCACCACGTGGCATTCTCCCTGCATGTCCCTGTGTCCCTTCTTATAAGGATGCCAGTCAGAGGGGAGTAGGGCCCCCCAACCAAGTGTGACTCATCTTCACTCGATTACATCTGAAGAGATCACTATTTCCAAATAAGACCACACCCACGACCCCCCGGCAAGGGGTTAGGACTTCGACATAGCTTTTGGGGGACACCATTCACCCTGCAACGCTCACAGGGAAAAAAATACAGACCATGTAGATAATGGAGGAATAAATAAATAAATAAAATCCTGAGCACACTTTGTATCACGCGGAGGGAACCACTCCAACATTTTGGGGTGCCTCCTCCTAGATGTTCTGCCCTCTATCAAAAATACGTTATCGGTTTTGCAAAATTCAGTCATCCTGGGCACAGCGTCGGGACCTCTTTATTTTGCCTGATGTTAAACGGCGCTGTTATACGGTGGAAGACGGTGGAAAGGCTGGCTGGGGCAGAGAAACTGGGGAGAAATGGGGGGGAGGTATGGTGGGCCTGGGGGGGGGGAAGTCAACCAGTTATACGAGGAGAAGCAGGGGCAGGGAAGGCAGAGTTAGGCCTGAAGGATCAAGAGCCACTCCCTCAGTCTTTGCAGGAAGTTGCGCGTGAGCCGTGCCCTGGGTGGCCCAGTCAGCCCCAGCCGACAGATGAGCAGGGGACATCTACCGCCATCCATTCTTTTCCTTGGCAGGAGACCTCCCACGTGGCATCGGGCTGAGCCTCAGTCTCGCTGGTGGGAAGCCTGGCTCCTTGCCACAGAAAGGCACAGAGATAAGTGGTGTGATGAGTGTACTGAAAACACAGGATTAAACACTTGGGAACTGACATAAAGCCACCCCTCAGAGGCCGGGAGATGGGGACCAGGCACGGCCTCCTGCTCGGGAAGTGTGGGCAACTTCCTCTGGTTGGGGGACGCAGGCCCACCCCACCTCTGAGGGAGGCCGCTGCCTGGGTGTGCCCCTCTGCGCTTTGTGCCCCTGGATCTACCACCCCCCGCCATGTCATTGACCAGCCTGCTCTTTCAAGTTTAAGCAGTGCCCTATGCCACCACAAACACCTGTCCTCGTCCGCCCCTCGGGCCTCGGGGTGCACATACACGCCAGTGGCCCCGTTCACCCACAGGAGGATTGCCTCAGGCTGGCCATGTGGCCCCAGACGTGTGGGCAGAGGATTCTGGGGTCCCTCTGGCTTTCTGACTTAAGCAGCTGAAGGGCCAGTACCACCCCCAGGTACGGAAACTGGGGAGAAAGAAAGAGACAGTGGCGGGGAGGAGTCAAGGAACGAAGACCTCGTGGACGTGGGCGGAGGGAACTGGGGCAGAGTCAGGGGCGGGGGCGGGGGAGGTCACCAGGTCTGCCTAGCTGCAGACCCCAAGATAGAGCCCCGCTGCCGACAGCCACCACCCCAGAGGGACAAAGGGTTCAAAGGGTTCCTTCCCAACTCCCGGGCTGGGTGGGGTCCTCCCCTCTTGGGCTGCCAGCAGGAGTTACAGGACGTGAAGTACAGTGGATGGTCAGCGCGCCTCCCCCTCCCCTGTGGAAGGTCTCAGGGGTGGGGGTAGGGCTGGGCCTTTCAGGAAGAGGAAAAAAAGATGTCTTAGTCAGCTTCGAGGTCAGGGCAGTTTTCTAAGGAGCATCTGGAGGTGGAAGAAGAGGCAAGGGCGTCTGAAGATTAAACTTGGATGGGCCAGAGCCCAATGACTCTGTACTCAGGGCTGGGACGGAGCCCCACTGACTGACTGACCGGCTGTGGTAAAATCCACGTTACCTAAAACGTTGCCATTTAACCTTTTTAAAGTGCGTGATTCGGTGGCAGTAAGTACATACACACCATCGAGCAAGCATCACCACTATCCAGTTCCAGAACTTTTGATCACCCCAAACGGTAAACCCATAAGCTACCATTGATTGAGGGCCTACTGTGTGCTTTACATGCATCAGCTCAGCTCATCCCCCCTGTAGCTTTGAGAGAATCCATGTCACAGGCGAGGAGCGGGAGGGCCAGGGAGGGATGGTCACTTGCCCAAAGCCTTGTGGGTTGTAAGACCCAAAGCTTACAATGTGAATCCAGGTGTGCCCAGCTCCAGAGCCCATGCTGGAGGGGCAGGTGGGGCGGCTCGCTCACTGCCAGTGCTGTTCGCTGGGGTGCAGCTGGACGGTGAGGGGCTCTGCTGGGGCACCGTCCAGATGAGCAGGGCTTGCGAGGGCAGGGGGCGGGCCAAGGCTCAGGTGGGGAGCTGAGGCAGCGTGGCGTGGTACCAGCCTGTGTACTTAGGGACAGGAGCTCCAGGTAGAGGCTGGTAGTAGGGGCCAGGTCCTGTCCCTAGGGGATAGTGCGAGCCCCAGTCAAGGGCCCCAGCTAAGCGGGAACCGCTCCCAAGGGTGTGTGGTGGCGAGCAGGCCAAAGGATTGGGAAAGAGGACGGGGAGCAGGCCAAGGCCAGCAAGGGCCAGCATGTCAGCCCAGGGGCTGGTTGACAGCCGTCAGGAGGGCCCGGAGGAGCAAGGGCCTGACTCCGGATCCCAAACCATGCTTGGTAACGGGCTGAGACCAGAGCGGCAAATATCCACGGCCCTCGAGTCTATGTCTCCAGTCGACCCTGAGATTCAGGCTCAAGATTTTGTTGGCTACAAAGGCTTTGGAACTTGCCAGTCTGGGAGGAAAGCAGAAAAACATTCACGTTTTCTCTCTCATTCTCTTTCCTCGGCATGTGTGTGCATGCAAACACACACAAAGATGTAAAAATGAGATTTTAGTGTACATCCAGTTTCCGCTGTCTTTCTTTTTTTTTTTTTTAACTCCAAAAAGGCATGGAAATCTTTTCAAGTCATTTGTACACCGTCCTTCTTAAAAGCCTCAGAACATTCCTTCGTGTGCCTGATTCTTGGTTTATGGAAACCCAGCGGTTCTCATTTGGCAGTGTCTGGGGACATTTTGGGGTGTCACACCTTGGGGAGATGGCTGTCATTTTGAATTTGCCTCCTTGCTAAAATTTTCTTGCACCCCCAAAATTAATACTCAAGGCAATTTCACAGTCATTCTTGTTCTATCACAGAGCAGCAAAAATTGTGAGTCACCTGACATACATGTTCCCAGCTAAGGTCAAGCAAGCCGACACTCTGCTTTCTTGTTTCAGCTCTCAAACTGTAAATAAGTGTCCCGTTTGCCCTCTATTTAGTGCCAAGTGTTTCACAATTTAGTGCTTTTTCTTAGTGATTTTGCTCCTTAAAATGCCCCCCAGCATAGCACTGAAGTGCTGGCTCGTGATTCAGAGCGTAAGAAGGTTGGAGTGCACCTTTTGGAGAAAACACGTGTGTTAGGAAAGCTTGGTTCGGGCTGAGTTATAGCCACTGACTGCGAGTTCAATGCTAAGAAAGCAGCCAGGTATGTTAACTAAGGTGTCTTTAAACAGAGACACACATAAAAGTTACATATTGATCGGTTGTGACCAGAGGTTCCCAGGACCCTAACCCTGTATTTCTCCAGGAGTAGTGGTCCAGCGTCTGCTGAGTGTTCACCATGACTTCATCAAACATGACCACTGCCAATAACGAGAACCGACTGTATCCCATGATTATTTCGCCTCTACATCCTGCAAGTGTGATGGCTGGTTCAGAGAGTGTGTTGCTTTTGAGAGGTTTTCCCCCATCTTTACTGAGATATGATTGACAAATAAACATTGTACATATTTAAGGCGTAGGACTTGATGTTTTGATAGACATACATTGTGAAATAATTGCCACGATCAAGCTAATGAGCATGTCCATCACCTCATTTGTCTTTATGTGTGCGGTAAGAACACACGATCTACCCTTGGGAACTTTCAAGTTCACAGTGTTGCTAACTATACTCACCATGCTGTACCTGAGATCTCCAGAACTAATTCATCTTGCATACCTGCGCTTGAAACTTTGCACCCCCTGACTGACATCTCCCCATTTCCCCCTCCCCGTAGCCCCTAGCAGCCACCATTTTACTCTGCTTCTCTGAGTTTCACTATGATGTATTACACATGTAAGTGAGATCATATTTGTCCTTCCGTGTCTGCTTATTTCACTTAGCTTTACCTCCTGGGTTCATCTCTGTTATTGTAAATGACAAGAGTTCCTTCTTTGAAGAGGCTGAATAATATTTCATTGTTTAAATATATAGTGTATTTTCTTTATGCATGCATCCACTGGTAGACCTGTAAGTTGTTTTCATGTCTTGGCTATTGTGAATAATATCGCAATGAGCATGGGAGTGTAGATATTTCTTGGAGATAGTGATTCTGTTTTCTTCAGATGTACACCCAGAATTGGAATTATCGCATCTTAAGGCACTCCTATTTTTGATGTTTGAGGACCCTCCATACTGTTTTCCATAATAGCTGTGCAATTTCCATTCCCACTAACAGTGCACAAGGGTTTCCTATTCTCCACATCCTTGCCAACACTTGTTACCTTTTGTCCTTTTGATAATAGCTGTTCTAACAGGATGAAAGAAAAAAAAAACACACATGATCATCTCAACAGGAGCAGGAAACGGATTTGACAAAATTCAACATCCATTCATGATAAAAACTCTCAACAAAATAGATTAGAATGAACTTACCTCAACACGATAAAAGGGCCTGTAATAAAAGCCTACCGCTGACGTTACGATCAATGAGAAATATGGAAAAACTTTCCCCCTGAGATCCAGCACAAGGCAAGGATGCCCACTCTCACCCTTTCTATTCGACATAGTCCTTAAGTCTTAGCCAGAGCACTTAGACAAGAAAACACGTAAAAGCCATCCAAATAGGAAAGAAGAAGTAACATTTTCTCAGTTTGCTGAAGACATGACCATATATGTAGAAAATCCTAACGATTCAACGAGAAAAACTTGTTGAACTAATAAACAAATCTGGTAAATTGGCAGGATTCAAAATCAATGTACAAAAATCAGTCATGTTTCTATAGACAAATTACAAACTATCCAAAAAGGAGAGTTAAAAAAAATTTCTTCATAATAAAAAGAAGAAATACTTAGGGATGAAGCTAACCAAAGACATGAGAGAGTGGTGCACTGAAAATTATGAAATATTGCTGAAATAACTTTAAAAGGACTTAGACAGATGCAAGGATGTCCCACGTTCATGGACTGGAAGAATTGTTAAAACGTCCGTATTGGTGAAGTGTCCCCATCATCACCCCTGAGTGAGCTGATTCTCTTAGATGGCTTGGCGAATGAGGTAGCTGGCTGTGGGCATCTGGTGGAGATGAGCAGACAGGAGGGTGGACAAGCAGCAGACAGCGTCACTCATTGTGCCCACTGTGGGCCAGGCTTGTGCTGGACCCAGCGGTGAATGGAAGAGGCCAAGGTCACTGCCATGAGCGAGGAAGGCAGTGAGTGATGACTGCAGAATGTCTGAGGACGTGGAAGGTGCTGGGGCAGACAAGAGCAGGGGAGGGGCCCGGAGACAGCTGCGGGGGGGGGGGGGGCGGGAATCTACACAGTATGACCAGGGAAGGTCTCCCTGGGGAGGGGGCTTGGGAAGAACCTGCCCTCAGCCCTCACATTCACCCATCCATTCATCATATATGCAGCATATCCAGGGAGCAGAGGCCCCTGCAGAACTTGACCCGGGACCCAGTGGGGACATCTGTCCTCTGAGGGTGAATTTAAGGAGAAGCAGAGGACCAGGCAGGCCCCTTGGCCAGGGGAGGGGGAAGAAGAGAAGAGTAGGGAACCTCCAAAGCAGTGCCCCAACCAACTTGCTTTTGGGGTCACCAACAAGTACGAAAAAAAGAAAAGAAAAAGAGAAGCAGGACAACCGTTACTTGACTTGGGGTTTTTTCCCCATTTACAAATCAGGTCTTTTCCACTTCATTTCAAAGGCCCGTGGTGCATCCTTCGCCAGGGTCCCCAGACCCAGCTCGCTGGCCTGTCCCCTCCCCATGGCCTGCCCGCCCTCTCACGGTCGTCATTTATAGGCTGAGTATGAGCCCGTCCCCTGCAGGGAGCGGACGGAACACAAGATGCTGAGGTGCAGGCGTGAGGAAACACCCCTGGATTCCGAGGCTCAGGCCTAGGTTTGAAGCCCTGTTCCGCCTCTGGCCCGCCGTGTAGCCATTGGGTGGTCACCTCACTTCTCTAGGCCCCTCTTTTCCTCTCTGTAAAATGGGTACAAGACTCCATACCCGCCTGCCTCAGAGACTGGCCGAAGGGTCAGATGAGGCAGCAAGATGCTTCCTAAGCACCCACGATGTCGCACCGTCTCGGGGCCGATGGTCTGGGGAGGGTACGGACATTAGTCAGAGAAGCCCCAGGCGGGGCTCTGTGGACAGGCCGAGACACGGGGGACACAGACGTCCAAACGGTGCGAAGTGGAAGACAAGACAGCGATGCGAGAAGCCGTTCACACCCCCAGGGAGACAGAGTCCAGGGGGGCTGCCCCCGAGAGGGGACTCGGGCCGCGTAGCAGGTCGTGATCTCGGGAATCAGCTATTACGAGTGTTTTAAATGTGGGTTTCGTGACTACTCGGGTAACATGAGGCCAGCAGATCAGGAGGTGACTGCCACTGCCAAGACGGGGTGCTACTCAGTTTCTAAGGGGCGGGGGTGGGCAAACCATGCCACACGGGGCCTGCGAGGAAACACCACTACCAGCCAAAAGGCAGAGGGAGCCTGGGGAAAACGTGGGCAAGAGACTCGATGTGGTTTCTGAAAAGGAGCAGGCGAGGCAGCGACAGCAGGTTGAGGATTGGGGTGTAGGGGCTGCCCCTAGCTGTCCAGTACATGCGCTGGAGTGATTAGGGCAAGGGGGCAGTGGTGATAGGACTGAGAGGCAGTAGCGGAGGCGGGCACTGGAGTGGTTAGTTTGTGTATGAAAGGTATGCTCAGAGGTGAGTAGATTACAATCTCTAGGGCTTGGCCAGCCCCAGGAGGGGCAATCTCTCCAGGGTCAAGATGACAAGTGCCCAGGTGGCAAAGCACCCCCACCCCCACCCCCCGTTTCGCATGATGAGATTGAGAACCTGAGAGGCGTGTGCTCGGTCCAGTGCCTGGAACATTTCCGTGTGCACGGGCTGTGGTCCACGTGCTGTTTGTGGGTGTGGGGGTGTGTCATTTATGAGCCGGCTGCGGGCAAACACTGGCAGGTCCCAGGAGCCGGGCGTGGGCGGGGAACACGCCGGGTGGGCAGCCTGCCCAGCCCCAGGAGCAGTTTCTTCCCCCAGAATCAAGTCACAGCCTTTTCGTCCCGTCTCTTTCCACTGCTAAGATCGGTCTGGTGCCGAGAGTCAAGGCTGGTGTGATCCTTGGATCTGGAGCCTTCCAGAAGCTGGGTCCTTCGTGGGCGAAGGAAGACGCAGGTGTCAGGTGGAGAGGATGCTCTGGACACAGGGACTTGTTCAGTTAGCAACCTGCTTTTTTTTTTTTTTTAACTTAACACGTCCTAGAAGTGTTTTCCTGTCATAGACCTGTTTCAACCTTTTCATACCTACACTGTATCCCTATGAGGCTGTATCTTACTTAATCACTCCCTGCTGATGGGCTCTTGGATTATTTCCTGTCTTGGGCTGCAGTGAACACCCCTTCATTTGGGGCAGAGGAGGGGTCTGAGCAGGTCCCGCCCCGGCCTCTGAGCGGTATTCGGGGAGGCAGCTTAGCCTCTGGTTGGTGTCTCGTCAGTGGCAAGTAGAGAGCTCCCTACCCAGTTCTAGCCCAGGCTGTGTCCCCAGCTTAGGGCAAGTCACAGAACTTCCCTGGGCCTCCTTTCCCTCACCCGAGCAAAGCGAGGCTTGCCCTGAGTTCCCACCCCACGTCCTCCTCACCCCCGCAGTCACGCTCAGCTCCTAGGCAGCTGCATGAAAACACTTTCCTTTGCCTCCCCTCGTGCAGGACCGCTGCTGGTTTCATGGCCTCATCCACCTCTCCCGGAAATCTCCAGACGGAGACTCAGCTAGGGTTGTGGTCTGACGGGAGAGGCCGAGAGGGTAAGCGGCCAGTCCACGGACTCCCAGTGGGTGCGCCGCGCCGTGCTGTCAGCCAGAGCCAGGCTTCAATCCTGGTTTTCTGTAGCCTCCTGGGCAAGTGACCTCAGGCAGGAGACATTGCTTTGCTCAACCTCAGTGTCCCCCCTCCATAAAGACAGGATGGTCACGACCCACCGTGCTCTGAGAAGGGAGTCCGGCCCCAACGCGGTGTGGCCCAGGCCCTGCGCCCTCTGACTTCAGGTTGGCTTGGCCAACAGGAGGCCCCAGTGGCGCTCAGATGGGGGGGAGGAGACAAAGGCTGGGCACTTACGCCCCCGGCTCCTCCTGACCCGGCAGGCAGATGGCGGCAGGGGACGCGTTCCTGTGAGCAAGGCCACAGCTCTTGTTTGCCTCGCCACCTTGCCTTACCAGGCCTACGGAGGTGGCAGCCCCCCCAGCTGGCAGGCCCAGGGGTCGCCCTTCAACCTCCCTGTGCTGGGTCCCTGACTGATTCGCTGACCCCTTCCCATAGGGTTATAAAGAAGATTGAATGAGTCTATGGCCACGCCACCCTGAACATGCCTGATCCCGTCTGATCTCAGAAGCTAAGCAGGGTCGGGCCTGGTTAGTATTTGGATGGGAGGCCTCCTAGGAAGACCAGGTGCTGTCATTAAATTAAATTAAATTAAATTAAAAATAAAGAAGATTGAATGAGAACATGACAGCCATTGGTCAGTTCCATTGATTATGGTGATGGTTATACAACTCTGAATTCACTATAAGCCATTGAATGGTATACCCTGAAGGGGTGAATTTTATGTAGGTGAATTCAATTTGGATTAAGCTGTTTGAAAAAGCAACTTGTGGAAGAGTGAGTATAGTACGAAGAAGGCCGTACGTATGCCAGCTTGTCTAGGCACTAAATATCTCTGGAAAGATGTTGCCAGCACACTGTCTGCTGTGGGTGCCCGAGGAGGGGCCCTGGGTAGCACAGGGAGGAGCCGTCCTGCTCACAGAACAGGGTGGCGTGTGGCTTTTATGACAGAAATGGAGAGGGGCCCTGGCCGCCGTGCGTTTGCCCGCCCTGGGCTAGCCGGTCCTCCTCGAGAAGCAGGCTGTGGGGTGGTGGGGACAAGTGCGGAGGGTCCCCAGGTTCCCAGATGTTGCAGCCTGCCCGCACAAGCTCCTGGGAGCAGCTCTGTCCCCCAGGGAAGGTCAAGAAGTCCTCCTCCCTGGGCCTGAAATAGATTTCCTGTTAAAAACCTAGCAAAGCAACTATTTTTGGCTGCTTGGCCGACCAGAGGCGGGCTGAGCGACCAGAGGCGGGCTGAGCGCTGACTGGGTGCCACGCCCAGGCTCCCGGGGTGGCAGGCCCAGGGACCATAATCAGAGGACCTCCCCGCCCCTGCCCACGGGGTGGGATTTCAGGGGGCTCCTCTTGTAAGCCCAGGAGCAGGTCGAGTCTATACCCTGAGGACAGTGGTCCCAGAGCATGGAATTCCGGAGCTGTGCTTGGTGCCACACTGTTGATCACTCCCAACAGCCCGGTCCAGCAGGGGTGGTCATCATCATTTTACAGATGGGGAAACTGAGGCTCAGAGACACAAGCGACCCACCAGAGATCCCACATCTGGAGCTAGGTCTCAAACTCAGGTCTGTGTCTCACCCTCCTGGGCCACACTCATCCTTCAAGATGCAAGAGACTGAGACCCCAAGTCAGCTGATGCAGGCCAGCCCGGCCACACAAAGGGACCCCTCCCAGCTCGGGTGATGTGGGACACATGAATTTTCCTGCCTCCTGCCAGTTCCATGGAGAAGATCCAGCACAGGGAGGGGGGCGGGCGGGCAGACCCCGGCACCGGCCAGCGGCTTCAGGGCCCAGCCGGGCAGGGATTCCACGAGTGGTTCACGGCTGGTCCTGGAAATAACGGTAGTGTGTGTATCTCGTCAGCCTCACACTGCAGATGCTCAGGACAAACCCTCGTAAATCTCTGCCCAGGGCCTGTTGGGAAACTCGGAGGAGCATGGCGATGGCCCCAGACTCCCAGCCTCCCTCCCTCCCTCCCTCCCTCTCCCTCTCTCTTTTTCACTTCCTCTCGCTCTCCTCTCTTACTCCACCTCTGTTTCTCTCTTTATCCTGTCTGCCTCCCTTTAGAGAACACGGACTGTGTTCTGTCTGTTTCTGTCCAAGCGTCTCCTTGTCTGTCTGTCAGTCTGTCCTTCCCATTTCTTCCTTCCTCAGCTCTTTCTCCCAATTATTAAGCTGCAAGAGAGGTCCCAGCCTCCCAAACGCCCACGGAGCACAGATTTTAACGCGGCTTCGCAGTCTTCCAGAAAAACAGATGCAGCATCTATGACATTCTTCCTGCTCTCTGGAACGGCAATGAAAGAGAGAGGCTTGGGAGAGGGGGGATTGGAAAGCGGGGCTCTGAGAGAGGCTGGGGGAGAAGAGGACAGGAAGCCTCTCCGTCGGGGCTGCTCCCCTCAGCAAAGGCAGCCGGTGGCGCAGGCGGACACTGCTGTGACTGGCTAGCACTGTGACATCTTTCTCCCCTAGACATCAGCTTGGGAGGGTGACTGGGTTGACAGTGGCTCAGCGGGCAAAGCCTGGCTGGCATTGGAGAGGCAATCAGGGGGACAGCAGGGGGCACGGGACCCAGGCAGAGTGCTGTCATAGGAGCACAGAATTCTGAGTCCTGGATTCAAATCTGGATTCTGCTGTGTGGACCAGTGTGAGCGCGGGCACCTCCAGTCTACCCACTCATGCTTTGGTTCATTCCGTATCTTGTTCATTTATTTAACAAGTGTGTTTTGAGCCCCTGGTGTGTGCAAGGTCTATGGGTAGGGGGCAGGACCGTGGGTAGATTATAACAGAGAAACAGGAGGGCCTGTGAACAAGGGTGACCTGGGGAGCCAGCCCTCCCAGAGATGGGACAGCTCAAGTCTGAGGGCCAGGAACGATTTGGGTGAAGGAGGTGGGTGGGCATGGGAGTCTGAGAGAAGTGGAGTTGTCGCAGAGGGGACCAAGAAAACTGAGAATATCTAATAGGACAAGAGTCTGCTAGGGTTGCACCGAGTGGCAGAGGGTCTCCAAGGAGGAGGCAAGAAAGGTCCCAGCATCATCGACATCCCCAACAGCCAGGACTCAGCCTCAGACCCAAGGGGGCAGGCAGAGGTTGTAGGCGGGTGAGGCAGGCCAGACGGTGGGGACCAATATAACACTCAAGGACCTGAGCGCACACTGATGGTCGCCATGTGGAACTGGAATCCCAGAGTTGCCGAATTGCCCAGTTTTTTTGTGAGAAGATACGCAATATGTCACCTGTGCCCTGTGTGTCCAGAAAAAAGAGGATGACAGATATCGGTGAGGGAGCCAGTTCGTCACTGCACACTCCGCCACTCTCAGCAATTGACACGGAGCTCGGTTCCTCCCGTCGGCCAACCAGTGAGACCGCTCCAGGACCTAAGTCTCCCCCTGGGTGTCCATCCCTTCTTTAGACATCCTCCCTGCTCTCTGAGATCTCAAAACACAGCAAGTGTGCGCAGTGGTCACTGACCTTTCCCACCTGGAGACTTGTTTAGGTTTATGGAGATTTGAGCGAGCAGAGGCCTGCAGGGGCTGCGTTTCCTCTCCCCGTGGCTAAGGCAGGTCGCTTCTCTGAGTCCCTCGCCTACCCCCTCCGCCGAGAATGCACTGCTTAACTGGGAGGGGAGGGGAGGAGTGAAAAGAGACGCTCTGTCTCACTAAGGAGATGGGAGTCACCACATGCAAGCAGAAACTTCTCGTACAAGACACCAGATCCCTTACTGGAAAGATTAAAGGCAGTTTCCAGGGACATGGAAGTGAAGGCAAGCAGCACACATAAATAGGAGAGTGAGTGAAGAAGCAAATGACAAATTCGGGGCATAAATAGAGCCATGAATAGAGCCTATTCACGAAAAGCTCTTGATGTCCTAGACATTTGCTATGGTTGGGTCACAAGATTGACACTGAGCTTTCCAGAAGACAGTGTGAAAAGGGAAATTTGGTCAGTTGCAGAAGTCACAGCGATCATGCCGTTCGAACAAACCAGCTACTCAGGAGGATTATAATCACAGCTGGCATCCACTGCGTGTTTCCTGCTCCCCGTATACCTACACAAGGGAGGCACCATTACAACCCTCACTCACGGGTTAGGGGAATAAAGTTCACACCCTTCTCGCAAACCAGGATTGGGATACGAATCGTGAACATTCGAGCCTCATCTCTCACCCAGCTCCTGGTTCTAGGACAAGAATCTCTCGCAAGAGTTCTCCCAAGAGAGAACTGTGTAATAATGAACACTCTTGCAGTGGACACAGGAGAGGTCTCGTGTTCTGCCCCACCCCACCCCCACATCTCTGCCTTTCCGCCAACAGACATGCCAGGTCTGCAGCCAAGTGCCTATGATGAGTCTCCATTCCCAACTGGCTGCCATCTGGCCGTCTCCAGGAGAGACTGGAGAATATCTGAAAAAGAAGGTGGACAATCTGTCTTTTTAAACAATCCTTATTCAATTCTCCTTCTCTCACTGAGCTTTGGTTAAATACTGCCTCGCTCACTTAACAAATTTATCCTGAGTGTGCACGCTGCAGAGCACGTGACTCAGCATCAGTCCCTCCTCCGTGAGCGCGACAGGCAAGAAGCCTGCTCTCATGAACTTACAAACTCGCGGAAGAGACAAACATTAAATGAGTAAAAACACAAAGAGAACGTACCTTCGCGTATTATGTGAAGCCTATGAAGGAAGCGGGGTGAAGGGGTCATAATCGCAGTTGGGGTCGGGCGGTGCAAGTTCCCTTGAGGAAATACTTTCAGATCTGGAAAACCTAATGATGAAAAGGAAGGAACTGTCCAGGCAAAGAGGAGAGGAAAGTCCTTGGGGCTGAAGGAACGGCATGGGCAAAGTCCTGCGTGGGGAAGTAATGGACAGCAGTGTTCAAGGAACTGCCAGCCGACCGAATTGTTGGGACATGGGAGGTGAGGGGGAGAGTGGGATCAGATGGAGTCAGAGAGATGGGCAGGGGTCCCATCATGAAGGTCAGGGTAAGGAGCTTTGTATTTTCTTTTTGATTTGCTTGAAATTAAAATCCCCAGCAAGTGCCAGGTTTCTGTAATTCTATGTTATAGCTGAAAATAGCTGTAAGCAATCAATGTGTTGGATGGACAAATGGACGGACGGACAGATGGATGGATGGATGGATGGATGGACAGATGATGGATTAATGGTGGGTGGATGGATGGTTGGATGAATGGACGGACAGACAGATGGATACATGAATGATGGATAAATGGATGGATGACAGATGAATGGTGGATGGATGGATGATGGATGGGTGGATGATAAACAAATAAGTGAAAGGCTGTGTTCTGGAAGACTCAGGAAGCTGTCTTGGGCAGGAGAGACAAGAGGCAGAAGCCCCATTAGGACACTTTTGTCCTCAGCCAAACGAACCCAGAAAGGACCTGTTGGAGGAAGCTTCTTGCAGAATACCTTAGCCCTGCTCTGAGAAAAGTCATTGTGTTTGGTCAAATGAAGGCACTGGGTTCAAAGTCCACTCCAGAGACAACTGGCTTTGGAGCTGAACATGTGAGTTCTATGCAGACCTTCCTGATAGGGCAGAGGGGCTAGAAGAAACGTGAAGGATTGTAATGTTACTACTTTATGGAATGCTGTGGTTTACAAAGCACCTTGACAATGAGATGATGATGATGATGATGATGATGATGGTCACTGTTGCACACCTATTGTGTACCAGACCCTGTGCCAAACACTTGAAGTGCATTCACTCATTTGATTCTCACCATAATCTTGCATGGGCTATACTGTCATCACTCCAATCCCCACTCCCATTTTGCAGGAGGTCACTGAAGCTCAGAGAGGCTGAATGACTCATCCAAAGCCACACAATGACTGCTCCAGGACACCGCCTTTGTTTGTAAAGCACCTCAGCTACTTCATACTGCCCAGATCAACCTTCCCTAAGCAGAGGTGTTAATTGATGTCAGTTCCACAGCATGCTAAGTGAATTTCCAGGCATATTTGCCTGAGACAGAAGTAGGAAGGAGGTGGTGGTGTAGGGGGTGGTGTGATTGGGACAAGGTGCAGTTGAGCAACACAGCCAGATGCCTTCTGGGAAAGGCTTTGATGCTGTTTGGTGGGTGAAAGGATCTACTATTGATCTCATCAGTGAGCAAAGCTACACACCAAAGCCGTGTTTCCAAATTGTTTCTTGGGTACCAAAAATCCCCAGAGGCTTCCTGAAGTGTTCCGAAAGTTGCTCAAATAAAATTTCAGCCAACTAAAAGTATTTTTTTTAAGTTATTCACCAAAAGCAATGCAAAAGAAAATAGCAACGAGCTACTATTAGTTTATCTATCGATGGGCGAGATAGATGAAAAGGCGTGATAACAGCCATAGTTGGAGGGGTGGGGCAAGGTAAACACGCAGAGGGAGCATAAATTAATAACGTCTTTCTGGAGAGCAACCTGGAATTGCTCATCAAAAGCCTTGTGCGTACGCTTCAACAGCCTATTCGCTTTGGGGAATCACTCCCAGGAAAGAATTAGGGATATACCTGGTGGCCCCGAAGGTCATCAGTGGAGATTTGGTGTTCCGAAGTGCATCGTGCTCATTCCGTGACTGCACGTCTCAGGAGCTTAAAGTCAGCCATGGTGGGAAGGTTAAACCAGCAGCAAGTGCCAGTGACCTGATGTAAGCCATCGAGTCTAATCCTTGCAGTCGTCCTGGGAATGGTTACCACTCAACAGTCGAGGGAACTAATGGCCGGGAAGATGAGGTCACTGGCCCAGGCGTGTCTACAGATACAGTTCTCTAACGCGAGAATCTCTAAAGAGAGGACATGCCTTCCTTCTAGACTTGAGGGACTCTTGCAGGATGGACATAACTACGTGACAATCATCATAAGTTCACTTTTTCTCCTTTTCCCCATCCTCTCTTGGGTAACAAACGTAGTAGCATTCAGGGGAGGAAGGGCTGCACCCGAAAGGGCCTTCTAGGTTGGCCCACCGCCCCTTCGATGCCCAGATGAATGAGAAGGCTCAGGGACAAGGGCCCTCCTTCCTCCTCATCTTACCCTGCAGCCAGCCAGGGCCCAGAGGGGGTCCTGCCACCCCTCCCGCTGCCCTCACCTGTGCCTGTTACCCACACTGGACAGCCCCGCCCAACTGCCGAGGCCCAGAGTTGCCCCACTCCTGACTCTCTATATCACCGGGGTTCAGGGGAAGGAGCAGGTGGGCAGGACAGCAAATGTGGGGTCCAGCAGCCGATTAAACGTGGGTCTTAGGGCTTAGGCACAAGCCTGGCCTCTTGCCCTCCCTGCTTCTCAGCCACAGCTGCTTCAGGCCAGCTCTCTGCCCTGGGGCAACAGCTGGAATGGAGAGAAGGGGCTTTACATTAGCCAAGCTGGTACTGATCCTGGCTGTACCACTTACTAGCTGTGCAACCTGGGCAAGTCACTTTACCTCTCTGTGTTTCGCCTTTCCAAAGATCTGGGGCCCTGAAAACGGCAATAGAGTATGGGTTAATGATAGTAGTCATTGATCTAGCTACTACAGGGACTTCTGCTTATGACCACAGTGGAGTAACAGCATCTGGATTTACCCGCATGCCTGAGACAACCCAAAGCAGACGCACTGTACAAAACAACAGTTTTTAAGATACTGAGCATGAGCAACTCAGAACAGTGATACCGAGTGTCGGGAAGCAAACGAGGCTGAGTTTACTGCCTTGAGAGAGTTCCCAGGCCACAGCACAGGGTGGAAGGAGGGATGGGAGCCAGGCACATCCCCATAGTTTCTCTGAGTTAAAGGGATGGAACTGTGAGTCCATGGAGGCCGAAGTGGCTAAGTTTCCAGAACCGAATATTACACAAAAGAGAACTGCACAGGGTGAGCTCCAGGGAAACTCACCAGGTCCCCGCTGAGTACTCAGCTGAGTACTGGCCAGTGCACATGTGTGAGTAAACTATCTGAGAGGGGGAACAAACCGCCCAGAAGAATTAGACCCTGCAGTGCCTGGTGCTCACACAAGGCCAGAAATAGTGCCTGTTCTCACCAGCCAGACTAGAGAAGCTCATGACTCACAGGGCACCGGGTAGGATACACAGAGGGTCTCACCTCAGAAATGGAGAATAATTAGCTCTAATTCATTAATCATTAAGCATTCCTCTGGTCCAGCCTAATAAATCTTAAAAGCAAGACTTGAAAAAATATCCAGTTCCCCACAAGGTAAAAATCACAATGTCTGGCATCTAATCAAAAATGTCCAGACATGCAAAGGGGCAGGAAAATACGACCCATAATAAGGAGAGAAATCAGTCAATGAACGCTGAGCCAGAACTGGCACGAATGTTGGGATTAGCAGATAAGGACAGTAAAACAGTTATTACAGCTGCATTCTATATGTTTAAAAAGTTCAATAGAGGCATGGGAGACATCTAGAGCTAAAAACTACAATTCGTGAAACTACACTGGCTGGGATTAATCACCAAAGATTAGTGAACTTGGACAGAGCAATAGAAACTATCCAAAATGAAACACAAAGAGAAAAGGGAATTTAAAAAACAGCATCAGTGAGCTGTGGGACAACTTCAAGCAGCTTACTGTACGTGTAATTAGGGAATAGAGGACAGAAAAAAATACTTGAAAAATTAATTGCCCCAAATGTCCAAATCCATTGATCTAACAGTACTTGTAGGCTGTTTGCTGTATGCCAGTGCTTCTAGCCTATGCATATTAACTCATCTACTTCTTATAATTCTTATAAAAGCTCTAGAATTCTTGATTTATCCTTGTTTTAAAATGAAAAAACAGAGGCACAGAGAGTTCGTTGGTCGCCCAAAGTCACACAGATGATGAGTGGCCGAGCCAGGACTGGAAGCCAGGGACTTCACAGATGACTCAAATTTTGGCTCTGCCCTCTGTGGACTTTCTCAACACCGGTAAACCATATCCGTCCATTTTTACCGCTGCGTAGCATTCCACCGCTAGAGTTGACTGAAAAAATTCTCTATGGTTGAAACATGGCTTCTAGTTTTTCGCCCTGACGAGGAATGCACCCAGAACATGCACAGAGGCTGAGTTGTCGAGGTTCTTGTCTGATTATATTACTGTTTCTAAAAGTGGAGCAACTGGGTCCAAAGTAGGCATATTTGGGGGCTTCGGGCTGCATATTGTCAGATCATCGGAAGAAATTTGTACGGGCCCCAAAGGCCCCACCACTGACTCCCTGGGCTACATTCAGAGACTGACTTCAGACTTCATCTCTCTGAGCCTCGGTGTCCTCCTCTGTCAAAGGGGTATGATAATCCCCACGCTCAGGGCCATGGCGAGGGTTAAATGAGACACCGGCTGCCAAGTGACGGTCACAGCCCACTGTGTGGCACGGAGTAGGTGCTCCCTCTTACGTGTCGTGGCGGTGGGAGTCTGTGCCCCTCTGTAGAACTGAGTCGTGCTGGGGTCATGGGAGCAATGCAGAGGGTGCCTTCCAGCTTCAAGGCCAGCCCAGCATCTTCCCAGAGAGCCGAGGGCTGCTTTGAGCGTCTCCAGCTGGACCCTGCCCCCTCCTGATCCCCGCTGACTCACGGTCGCGCCCAAGCTGTGCAAAAACAAACCCTCATTTGTTTTCTTTGTGTGTGGGTCCCTCCCCCGCCACACACATTTTTATCAGCTTCTTTCAGGTAGAGGAGGTTTACACTTTACAGGTATAACACACACACACTATACACACACGCGCGTGCGCACATGCATGCGCACACAGCACACATAGCGCGCATACACACACACACACACAGTGTCTCCCCACCTCCGCCTCATCCCTCCAGGGACCCATATGACAACAGTGTTATTTTTTCACAGCGATGGCTAGAGGCACAGTTAATGCAAAGGGGTGACTCTAGTGGTGGAACTGTGGGGCAGTGGGTGCATTGGCTGCATCTGTGCCCTGAGCTACACGAGCTGGCCCTGGTCCACTAGCTATTCCCATCATGCCTTCTGCACAGGTCACGGGGTTGGACCCCAAACAAGAATTTCCTAACTCCAAACATCGTTTCCCACTAAATCAAATGCATGAAGAAATGTCTTCCTGACATTTCTTTTCCTCCTCCTTAAAACACAACTTTTAAAAATATAACGTTAATATGGTTGTCAAGCCTGCTAGCTAACATAGAGACAGAAATCCTGTGAGCATCATGTTCTCCTGACGGACCAAATTACATGCTCATTTGCAAAGAGAAAGGAATACACGTTTATTGAGCACATACTGTGTGCCCGGTGCGGGGCCTGCCATTCTGCCCCAGGTGCTCACCTCATCCTTCAACGAGGCAGAGGGCAGCTATGATTATTTCCCAGACGGGGGATCTGAGGCCCAGAGAGACCAAGGGACTTTGTCTAGGTCACACGGCAAGTTGTGCGTGGGCCAAACATGTGGGCCCGGGCCTCTGACGTGTGGGGTAGGCGTCCCATCCCCTTGGGGCTGCAAAGGGTTAAAGGAGTCCTTTGTGGAAACAGCTAGCAACTGTCATCCCTCCCCACGGTCACCGCCCCCCCCCCCGCCCAGGGCCCTCTGCTTGACTCAGCTCTGCACACATAGTAGGTCCTTCTCCCTAAAGACGCTGTGCTCCCTCCATCCTTCCTCCGTTCATTCACCCGGCATTGGTTGAGCGCCTACTACACGCCGGCCCTGGGCTAGGAGCCAGGGATCCAGTGACGGACAGATGGCCGTGGCTGCCGCCGTTGTGAGCTCGCAGACTAGGGGAAAGGAAACGACTGAATAAGCTCATGAATAAATGCGCACTGGCACCCACCAAAGTGCCACAAGGGGAAAGCGCTTGGGGGGTAGGGGGGACCCATGAGCTCAGAGCAAGGGAAGAGGGAGGAGGGTAAAGGCGGGGCTCCCGAGGGAAGTGCCTGGGAGAAGAGGGAGGGGTGGGAAGCGTTCCAGGCAAAGGGGACAGAAAGGACCAAAAAAACAGGTACCTGCAGGGTACCCGGGCAGCACCAAGAGGGGTGAGAGAAAGTCGGGAGACGAGCAACGGTCAGGCCGCGCCTAGCTCTGCGGACCAGGCAGGAGCTCGGGTTGGATGCCAGATGATGGGAAATAAGTGTCTGAGGCAGAAGTTTGGCATGACCAGACTGTGTGGAAGAGACTGCAGGTGCCGTGGAGAGGAAAGTTCATTGCACGTAGAGCTTCAGCGCGCGCAGGGCTGCGTCTAAGTTTGGAGGTGCTGCCTGATCAGGCAGAAGGCACAGGCCCTGGGGCAACAGACACGCAGTACGGTCTTGAGGAAAATCAACCTCCTCAAATGTCCCTCTGCTCCATCTGTTCCTCCTGCTTTCTGCCAGCGTGCGCCCCCTGACGCGGTCCCCACCCCTCCCACTGACAGGCCACTGACATTCCAGGTACGGCCACGTACCTGTTTCCTCCTTGGAATTTTCCAACAGGACCGTGAGGTGGGTTTTATTTTGATAGAGGTAAGAATTGAGGTTTGAAGCAGAGAAGCAAATTGCCCAAGGTCCCTGACCTCGAAGAGGTGGAGCAGGCAGAAAGGGAAGGTCTCAGGGGCAGATTCTTTCGGCGTTGCTGTTATTAGTAAAACAGACTTGTGCTTCCTTAAAGAGCATGAAGAAACTATACATCCACCTATCCGGTCTGCTGGACCCAGCTACTGCTGAGTGGCTGGGCTTTTCCCTGAGGGCAGGTGCCTTCCTTATTCAGCAGGAAGCACTCCATGAATGTTGGATGGATGAATGGATGGATGGATGGATGTGAAGTATTGCCACCCATTCGAAATCCCTCCACAGTTTCCTATTGTCCTAGACAAATCTCCCAGGCCTAGGGCCCTCACCGGCCAGGCCCCACTCCCCTCTCCCACCTTGTGTTTTGGGTAAGCGATGTTTGAGAAGCCATGAGAAGCCATCAAGGAAGGCTGTAAATAGGAGAGCTCAGGGGTAAAGTCCAGGCACTTTGATATATATATATCATTGACGACCTCTAGATGCCAAGAACTTACCACTGTCCAGCCTGCACCTGCAACCAGCAGCTCGCTACAGTGCCTGGAGTTCCGCCATTACTCACTCCATTGCATGAAGGGTTCACCTCCCGAAAGCCCTCACAAACATGCAGCTGGGGAACACCCACACCTGCGCTATCCACCTTGATACTGGCACCTGGAGATTGCTGGGGAGTCAGGGAGCTGGCTCACACCCAGCGATAAGCAGCAGTCAAAGGGATGAGGGAGCTGGAGGGGTGAGCTTTGACGTGGGGAGATAAACAGGTAGGTTAGCCTGGGGGGACTGTGCAATACGCTTATGAACCTCTGGGGCAGGTGTGTTTATTATTATATTATTTTCGCACTTTACAACCAGAAGGGCACTGACTGCACATTTCACAGTCAGAGACTCTCCTGGGGACATCCTGCTGGTCAAGGTGACCTCAGGCTCTGAAGCTTAGAGCAGTGGTTTGCAATGTCCCGCACACCAGGACCACGGAGTGAGATTGCACAGGGAGGAAGGGAGCCTCTCAGGTGATTCTATCTATGTCACTGTTGACAGCTGGGAGGGAACAAGACTCAGTCACGGTTGTGGAAGAACTGATGAACCCCTTTCCCAGCCAAGCTGAGACCGTCCGCAGAGCACAGAGGCCACAGAGGGCCAAAAAGGGGGTCACGTCCAGGCAGGGCGAGGGAAGGTGGATGGCAGCTCACGAGGCTGAAGTGGGGGCAGGTGACCCAGAAGGGCGCTTCCTGCAGGAAGAACGGCTGGGAGGCCGGGAGCGCCACACAGAGGGTGGGGACCCAGGCCAGCAGTTTGGAGGACCCCCATCACGGATCAGAGATGGTCGCCTCCGAGCCCGAGGGCTTTGTAAGATCAGGAGAACGCCATGTTTCATCAGCTCTACAAGGTGCATCTGTTTGCATTTCAGCATGGCTGAAATCAGAATGTATTTTATGGAGGGTGGCGTCTTAGGTTTGACTCAATGCGCCCTCCCACAGTTGCTGGGAGGATGTGATGGGAGAAGGTAAAAAAAGCACCTAGTGTGGCATTTGACACACAGTAGGAGCCCAGTAAGTGTGCGCTTCCTTCCCTCTGAACTGGCCAAAGCTTTTGGAAGTTGGCTTGAAATTTTCTAAAGAGGCTCCTCCCCTCCCACCATCATTCAAAGGCGCCTGGTGGCAGCAGTAATCCCCTGCAGTAAGCTCAGGTGAGCTGCTTGCCAGAGTCACCGGCCTGAATGACACAGCCATCTTTATGGGCGGAGCTTTTGTCCTGTCTCTTGTGGGCTGTGAGCAAAGGCCGGTCCTCTCTGCCTGGTGCCCCCACACTGGGTAATCAGGAGAGCTCTGCTCGGCCTTTCGCTGGGTGCCCTTCAAGATATATTCACTGGGGAGTGAAGGGCAGGGGCGTTGTACTCAGTGCTGGATTCCCACCCCCAGGCCCACTGTGGGGCTGATGGGGCTGGGATGGATCTCCGTGTATAGGTCGTATGACTTTGGACAAGTCACTTAACTTCTCTGAGTCTCAGTTTCTTCATCTGTAAAATAGGAACACTAGCAATAGCATTGCTAAAGGTTGTTGTGAGAAAGCATTCATTCATCTGTTTAACAGACATTTATTGAGCACCTGCTGTGTGCCACGTGGGCTCCGAAGATGCAATGGTGAACGCGGCAGACGCGATCCCTGCTCTCGTGTGGCTGACCTTCCAGCGGTAAACAAGTTACCCTATCAGTATCGTTTCAGAAAGTCTTAGAAGAAAATAACATGAAAGGCTGAGAAAACCCAAGCCTGACGGAGGAGGGGCAGGAAGGTGAAGTCCAACTCGTCAGGGTCTAGGGAGCCTCTCTGAGGAGATGACACTTGAGCTGAGACCCAAATGATGAGATGGAGCCACTTAGATGACCTAGGGAATAAACATTCCAGGGCGTGCAGCAGGTGCAAAGGCCCTGTGGCTAGGTGAAGCTCAGTGTGCCTGAAGAACAGAAGGCTGGTACGGCCAGGCCCATGGCGAGCACGGGCCAGCCTGGCGGGAGGTGGGTGGGAGAGGTCCACAGGAGTCAGAGCAGGGAGGGCCTTATGAGCAGGTCAGGAAGTGGACTTTCATCCACTGGAGGGGACACCGTGAGAGGGGTTCAGCCAGGGGCGTGTCACGGAATAAGGACTCTGGCTGCTGTGAGCGGGAAGCCCAGCTCAGCAGCTGGTCGGCTCCACCATGATGACTGTCCCTTCCCTGGGGGAGTGGGAGAACCCAGATCCCTCACACAGACCACCCAGGGACCCCCAACACCCACCGAGCCCACCCGTCGGTTCCCATTATCCCGACACCCCAAACAGTGACTCATGTAATAAGACCGTCAACGGCTGATGCGCTTGGGTTAAAATTATACAGAATGCATGTGATATTAAAAATCCAAGGAGCATGTATTTTGAGCACAGGGGATGCCAAATGTGGCTGCTTTATTTCAGGAATGACTTGGTTGGTGTGAACGGATGTTTATCGGAGCTGTTGCTCCTAGTGTGGGGGAAACAGGTATATGCAGCTCGGTTGCTAAAAATAGAGGGATCCTCAGCCCATTTTCATGTGATGGGTCCTGAAACATTGCCCCCACCTTTCCGTGGCCCCCTCCGGCTGAGGGTGGGAGCAGATTCAGAGAGCTGGCTGTGGCCAAGCGTCTCCTGGGAAAGGGTCTGCAGCCCCGGGGGACGAGCATCTGCCCAGGGCTTCGGGAGCCCAAAGCCAGCCTCGATTCTGGCTCTAGTTCCCTGCGTAACCTGGTGCTGGGACCGGGGTCCGCGTGGCTGCTTCCACTCCTTGAAGACAGAGACAGTACCGCCCACAGTGAGGGCTGTTGAGAGGCTGGAAGTGTAGACCCTCCGGGGTGAGGGCACTTCCCTTGGGTGGGCATTTGGGTTCGAGTGGGGACCAGGTCTTCAGAGCCGGACTGCCTTAGGCCAGAGGCCAGAACTGAGCCGGGAGAAGGAGAGGTGCTCACTGGCCAGAGTCCACAATGGCTCGCTTTCACAGACGGGTGCCTCAGCCAGGGAGGTGGCATTATGGGGGCCCAGCTGAGGCTGGTCCTTCACGGGGGAAGGCCATCTTCTCCTCCGAGCCTCCGGCCAGCCAGCCCTTCGTGTGCCACCTGTCTGCTTGGGCATGACTTTCATTCAGCCAGCCACTCTGCCTTTCACCCTTTCATTCACTCATCAATACTTAGCAACTGGTCTTGGTATGTTTAGGGCTAAGTTCAAGTTCTTGAGGGCAGCACCTGAGACTGGACAGTGGCCTGAGCTGGCCAGAGGCCAGAGGGCTTTGCCCTTTCGCTATTTGAGCCCTAGGAGGGGACAAGGACTCCAGCTGGGCTGGACAGGAGCCCTACTCTCTGACAGAGTGGCCCAGAGTGGCTGCAGTGGGTCAAACTCTGTCCCCAGACAGAGAGCTAGGTGGCAGGGTAGCACTTCCACCTCCCCCCCCCGGCCCCTCTCCTGCGAGGACAAGGCCAGTGTTGCCGGGAGACCATGGCAATAGTGGGGGACAGGAGCTGGTGGCAGATGGGTGGGCACACGGCCTCGTCCAGGCAGCTGCCAGAGTTAGGGGCCTGCTTTATTAGGTCTTTTCAAGAGCTGTGGCCACACACAACGGGGGGCCGGGGGCACCCCATGTCCTTGCTTTCTTCTTTGACACCTGCTCGACCACCTGTTCCTCAGAAGGCCCCAGCCCCTTGCCTTTTCTTTCTGCCTCCTCTTCCTGCCATCCTCTTCCTGCTCCCCCTCCCGGAGGCACCCCACTCCTCAGGGCTCCCCGCAGGCCAGACGCCCACTCTCCTTCCCTCCCCCACGTTCTTCCCAGCACAGCTGGGCTCAGAAGCCTGTCTGTTCTTTCACCCTGGAGGATTCTTCTCGCCTCTCTCCACCTGACCTTCTACTCTTCAAATTTGGGGCTCACATAGCCCCAAAAAGAATCTCGAAAACCACAGATGACACACAGACATTTTAGTTGGCTTCTAAATGTTTTCATCGTGAATGTAAACAGTTGTAAAGGATGTCATTTCCAGCACACCACATAGCGAACAAATAGTTTAAATAAACTCGCATCACCACCTTGGAGCTATAGATTCTGCCCATCCATCTTCCCAAAGACTCCGCCACGCAAACTGAATGGCCAAACCCACCCTTTCTGCCATACCGCAAAGCCAGGTCCGCCTGACTTTCGGTCGGGAAACTCTATGAGTTTATTTTGCATTTCATAAACCTGCTAATGGGCATCTCTGTACCGACTCTGTCTCTGAAGTCTGTGTCTAATTCTAGGATGGGTAAGGCACCCGACGCCTGGACGAAGCAGGGGACGGTGCCCTCTGCGTTTCTTACTCACGCCATCTTGTTTAACTCGCCCCTGGGGTGTTCCTTCGGGGGCCGGACTCTTTCAGATCACCTTCCCTTTGGTGCCCCCTCCCAATTCTTTTCTTTTAAAGTTTTTCTTGTGCACTGTAACACAGAGAAAGAAGCTCATTGTGCGTGGTGGCTAAAGCTCACCTCAAAACTAAAACGGGCAGCTCAATAATGTACAAAAAGCAAACATCCAGTTCAAGAAATAGAACATTTCTAGCTCTCCACCGACCCTTCCCGATGGGTACCCCTCGATCCTGTTCAAAGGGGACTACTCGCCTGCATTTAATGATGGTCATTTCTTGCTTTGCCCCACGGTCTTATCACCTATACCTGCCTGGCTTTGAACGTGATGTAACAGAGTCCCGTAGCGCGTGCTGTCCGGTGCCCGGCTGCTTTCCCAGAATGTGGTGTTGGCCACCCGGGCTGGTGTGTGCCGCTGTGCGTCATTCTTCTCATCGCCGTAGGTATCCCATTACATGTGTATCCCATTTATGGATCCATTCTGCTGTTTATGGACATTCGGTTGTTCTGAGTTCGGGCTATTTTGAATAAAAGGGCTGTGGATATTCGTAGAGAGTTCTCTAGGTTCATAGGAGTGTGCATTTCTTTGAGTGTGTATCTAGGAGGGGTTTCGCTGGATCGTGGGGGTCGATGTATGTTTCATCATAAAATACTGTGAAATCGTTTCTCAATGGCAGTGTGGAAGAGTTCCCTTTGCTCTACATCTTGGTATTGTCAAAAGTTTAAGTCTTAGGCAATCTGGCTGGGGAGCCATGGTTACTCACTGTGATTTAATTTCTCATTTCCCTGATTCTCGATGAGATGCAGGACCACTTTATACATTTATCAGCCACTGGAATATTCTTGTCGTGAAATGTATCCGTGTTTACTCAAGAAACAAGTAAGTCCTGTGTAGCTTATATGTGTGTGACATGTCTTTTCTCACTCTAGAAGGTCCTTTTTATTTTCTCATTAATATCTTTTGCCAAAAAAGAATGTTGAATTGTAACGTAATCGATTTTATCCATCTTCTTTCATGGCGTACTTTGTATGTCATGTTAAAGGAGCTTACTGCTACTCCCAGGTGATGAAGATATTCTCTTATATTACTTTTGGAAAGTTTTACTGTTTCGCCATTAACATTGAGATCTAAAATTCCCTTGAAACTGATGTTGCAAATGATGTGAGGTAGGGATCAAGTTTCTTTTTTTTCTCTATAGATAGCCAACCGGCACAGCATTACTCAGTGAACAGACTGCCCTTTCTCTCCTACTGCTTGGTAATGTCACATTTGTCATGAAACATATGTCCATCTATGTCTGGCATCTCTCTTCTGTTCCACTGGTCTATGGTCTATCGTAGCGATACCACACTGTCTCCCTTACAGAGCTTCATACGTATTAGTATCCAGTAGAGCAAAGCCTTCCACTTTGTTCTTTTTATTTCAATGTCTTTTTCAAAAATGGTTATACTTCACCCTTTGTCTTTCCATGTAGATTTTACAATCAATTTTCCAAGTCACACACACACACACACACACACACACACACACACACACACACACCCCTGTTAGGATTTTGATTAGGGTTGTATGCATTGAAGCTAGAAATCAGTTTGCAGAGAACTGACTCCTCGAGAACATTGAGTCTTCCAATCCATGAATATGGTATAGCCTTCCTTTTAGGTTTTGGATTCCTGTCAATAACATGTTATAATTTTCTGAGTATTTTTTTAGGTAAACCAATTTTTTGTAAGACTATGAAATGAGTGATCACACTGGCAACAGTCGGATATGGCAAAATCAGGAAAACAGCAATGTTCCCAAAATGTTTTCTTTTGTAACCCCCGGCCAGTGTGGTATCAAAAAGACTTCAAGTGGTGCCCGTGCCTGGGCCCTCCCTCCATCCTCACTTCCTCCGCACGCTCAGACGCCAGCCCAGACCTCGGACCTAGCAAATATGGACAAAGTGAACCCTGCCTGTCACACTCTTGCCCCACAGTATCCAACTCACCGCTAGAAAACAGGCAACCGCATTCATGCCAGCGTGCCAAGGACAGATCAGGCAGCATGTCAGCTCCCAGATAAAACTCTATGTTTGAAAAATAGTTTGTCGAGTTCTTTCCTGTTAGAAAAGTTTTATACCTGTTCATTACAGAACATTTAGAAATGGCCAACAGACAGAAAAGGAAAAAAAAAAAAACCACCAGTGTTCCTCTTACTCAAAGATAATCGTTGGTCACATTTTGCTGTGTGTCCTTTCATCTTGTTTCTATGCACATTTTGTATTTGCTTACTTGGTTTTTATAGGCTTGACGTCCTTCTGAGTTTACAGTTCTGTGTTCAGCCTTTTTCACTTAACATTGAAACATAAGCCTTCAAACAGCAGCAGCCCGGGAGCTCTGGGAGGTTCTGTTGAGCAATGCCCGTTTGCTAAACATTTCCCTGTGCTTCCCATGTGTTCCTTTATGCTGGAGAACTAGTGTGTAGTGAAGAACTCTGGGCATTTACTGCCTTAGTCTCTACCTAGCTGGGATTACATCCTCAGGACAGATTCCTGGAAGTGTGTTCCCGACTCAGAGAATGTGAACAGAAGCTTACGCGGTGTTTAAATACAGGAGTTAGAACCTTCCACTCTGGATGCTCAGGGGTGTGTGCGTCTTGAGAGAGACACTCGTGTAAATGCTTCAGGCCTCTCAGCTCATTCAATCCTCACAACCCTCACAGAGAGCCCAAGGTCACAGACAGTAAGCGCCCAAGCTGGGATGTGAACCCAAGCTGTCTGCCTCCAGGGCTCACGCCCTTAACCACCTCAGGAGGGTGAGGATACTGTTGGCTCTTTGAAGCACCCATGCCTCCTCTTATGGGCTCCTTCCTCTGGGCCTAAGGAACCTCTTCTTTTTGTAGGTGAGGGGTCCGCGAGATGGAGGACCCAGCCCTGGGGTCCCCCAGATAATCCGGAATCCACCACATCCAGCTGTGCGACCATGGGCAAATCCTTCACCTTTCTGAGCTTGATTCTCCATAGTAAAAAGAGCAAAGAGGGTTCAGGAAGATGGCCCGAGGCCATGGAAGGGAAATGGCCCTGTGAACTGGAAAGCAAGCCCAGGTGTCAGCTTTCCACAGGTCCCTCTGCAAGCTCTTAAGGCTGGGGAGAAAGGAGGCTCCCCTCCCAGCCCCTCCAACCTCCGCCCCCCACCATGGCCCAGGAACCCAGCTCTCCGCAGCTCACCTTGCCTGACTGATTCTCTTGCACAGCCGGAGTATGAGGGGCAGCAAGTAGGCCTGCTTATCCCGTTGTCCGCAAGGTCTGGCCCTAGGCCTGGCGCAGAATGGATGATGCTCCAGCAAAGGTCATGAGATGGAGTTTGAAAGAGCCCTGCAGAGATTTCACCCAGTTAAGGGACCAGTGATGGCAGAGCAGGTGGGGGCCAGAAATTTGGGAGGGGGGGGGAGGAGACAGAAGAGGGCAGTTCCCTGTCTGCACCTCGGCTGGCATCAAGGGCCCTCATTTGTAGAGACTCGAGAGGCATCTGAGCTCTGCCTTCTCCTGGCCGTGTGAGCTCAGCAGTTCCTTCCCCTCGCTGCACTTTGGTTTCCTCTCCTGCAAAATGAGAATCGTGTTAATAACCACACTGCTAGATCGTGAGAAAGATCACTCAAAGCGCGCAGCCTGGTGCCCGCTACACGGTTAGCGCTTTGTAACCAGAAACGGAAAAACATCGCTTTTGCAGGTGAAGGCCTGCTGGGTTCAGAAATCGAGGGTTTGATGGGCAGGGTTTGCTGAAAAGAGGCTTCCTGTAGCAATTTTAAGACCGAGCTTTGTGGTTTGACTGCAGCCTGGAGGATCGGTTCTCCAGTTATGGGGAGGAGTCTGAGCAAACGCCTTGGGTCTTTTCGCCCATGTGTCTGTAGTGGACCTCTTCCCCCCAGCTCAGTGCATGCCCTTTTTACGAGGTGCACCTGACTGCCTGCTGTCGCATGGGCACAGCCTGCCAGGGCATGCCCCCAGGGCACAATGCCAGCGAGCCCTGCCAGGGCCCTCCCCTCTACCCACTGCCCTGGGAGGCTGCACCAACACTGCACAGTCAAGAAAGTCAGCCCCACCCAGGGGCCCCTGCAACCCAAGCACAGGTCCTGGTGCCAAGGGAGGGTGGCATAGTCTGGACAATTCTGGATGTGGTTAAGGGTGGGGGTGGGGTGGGGCAGTCAAAGCCAGGAGAGGTTATGACTGGAGGCTGATGCCCGGCCCCAAGGATGCACCCTATCCCCTGCTTCTGTTTGCACACCTCTCATGACGGGGACCTCCCTTCCTCCCAAATCCACCTGCCGCACCTTCATTCTAGAGACCACAGTTCTGTTCATGCATCCCTATTCGTTCGTTCGTTCGTTTGTTTCTCACAGCACAGATCACTGTTGATCGCACCAGAGTCCAGGGCTACTAGCAACTCAAACTTATTCCTTCACAACCCTTTCCTGCCCCTTTCTTCTTCCCTCCCATCTTCCCTCCCTGCCTTCCCTCCCTCTTCCCTTTGCCCAGTTCAGAGCAATGCGTCTCCGCAGCCAATTTATTCAAACGTGCATTGAATCCCTGTGCATGCCCGTCCCGTTCAGGGCACCAGGGATTCATAAATGGACATGGCCTGGGTCCTGCCCACAGGCGGCTCGCCATCTGCCAGGGGACTGCACAGAGGAGCAACAGCTACAGCACCTGCCTTGAGGGTGCACGAGGGGAAAGACAGTGCAGTGGCACCTCAGAGAGGTGAGCAGCTACCGTGTATGCCCCAATATTAGGCAACCCCATTAAAAGTTAAGGGCAATCCCGATTGCACGATAAAGTCGAATAATATAAACTTTAAGGGGTGAAGATAAAATAGTCAGACATGGACTTGTAATATTTTTTTACTGAAACATATATATTTAAAATTTTTTATATAAAATATTAATTTGGAAAGACTTCTTTTGTCCAATCTCAAATTTCAAGGAACTATTCGGTTCGAATTTTTTACATGTGGCATTGGCACCAGTGCTACCGTCATCGGGTGGTGTGTGTGTGTTGGGAAGTGTGCTTTTTTAGTTTTCCAGAACTTGTCTTACGCACAGGGGCCAAGATGCTAAAACAGCCCTTTTGGATCCATGTGTCAGGTGACCACTGGACACTGTGTCCCCTCCCCAGGTACCATCTGCATAACATTAGGACACTTGGGTTCATTTGCTACAGGTGCGCAGTTATGATCTGCACAACACTGCTACTTATTTGGTTGAAAGTGACCTTTAAAAGGCCTGTTTACAACTTCCCTCCCTTGCAGTCACCAAGACCCATTTGCACTGCATTGCTTTATAGAAGTGAAATGTCCTTGACTCCTTTCATGACAGTGCTGACCTCTATATACATCCCAAACTCACATGGATTGAGGGTGTATCGCACTCATGTACCTTTCCCAAAGGGGACTTTGTGTTCAAACATTAAGTAACTGAGAACATCAGTAATATGAGAAGTTAGTCACTCAAATACAAGTCAGGGCTTGGAGAAGGCTTCCTGAAGGTGGGGGCTTTGAGCTGATCTTAAAGAAATGAAAGCCTTCCGAGATGGGTCAGACACTCCAGGCAGAAGGCACAAGCCAAACTGAGCTGGGCTGGGGGCTCTCTGGGATATCCCCCCTTCATTCACATAGCTCCAGGCCAGCCTTACCAGCTGGGGAATCTTGGGCACCCCTTCTCCACTCTCTGAGCCTTACTGTCTATCTGCGAATTGAGGGTAAATGGCACCTATTTCATATGGTCTCAAGGGATACCAGAGCATGGAAAGTGGAGCTGGAATTGGGCCTTCATGGACAAGTCATTAAACCTCCTGAGCCTCAGAGTTCCGATCTGCAAAATGGAGCCCAGTGAGGGCAGAGACTAGCAGGCTCCACTCCTTGCTGAGTGTGGCCTGGGTTCCTGCACAGACAGGAGAAGCACTCAGAAAATGCCTGTGGGGTGAATGAATGAATGAATGAGGAAAGCCTGCTCCTCCCTCTGCGGGGGACACTTGTCCCCAGCTCTTCCCAAGGCTGATTCCTTGCTGTCCATCAGATGGAGGGGACATGCCCTCAGGTTGTCCCTGAGTCCTCCAAAGTAAACTCATCACTCTTGTTTTCTTTCTGGTTTTGATCATTAAATTATGTGATCTTAATTGTTTGTTATTTCTGTCTTAACCACTAACATGCTTCGTCTGTATTGTCGGTACAGCACCTGACACAGAATGTGTTTGATGAATACTTTAATGAATGAGGGAGTGAATTCATAAATATACGGCCCCCCCCCTCAATATTTTGACATTGCCTAGGTTTCTCCTAATTGTAGGTGCTTGATGGCACTCCTACCCCAGTCACCTGACTGAACTGCGCTCTCCAAGTCTTTCAGTATGCTGTCGAGGTGACCTTCTGGCCTGTGTGTACATCCTGCCCACCCCATCCCCGCAATCCGCCAAGGCAAGGGCTTAGCCTGCCGTGGCCCAGCACCTGGAACAGGGCTTGGCGCAAAGAAGGCCTTCTCAAAATGCTGGAATAAATAAATGAGTGAAAGGCCAGCAGGCTGACGAGCCTGGCACCCGAGGGCACCCAGCCTCCCCGCGCGCCTTCTCGTCCCGGGCGCGGGAACCGCGAGGGCGGGCGGCTCGCCGGTTCTCCCGCCACCGGGTGCAAACTTTCAAAAGATGCGGTGCCGCGGCCCCGCCCCTCCCGGCGCGGTTGGAGGCGACGGGAGGCGGGGGCGGAGCCCGGGCCGGTGGCTCCGCCTCCTCCGGCCGCCACCGCCTCCCTACCGGCTCCCGCCCCAGCTGCCGCCCGCCGGCTCGACTGTGCAGCAGCGATGCCCCGCGGCCCGACCCCAGCCCGGGTCCCCGGCCCACCGCGTAATTAGCCCCGGTGAGCCCCGAGCGCGCCGCCGCCAGCGCCGCGCCCTGAAGCAACGATGGGCAACACCGTGCACGGACCCTGCCAGGTACGCCTGGGAGCCCTGCCCCGGAGGCGGGCGCTGGGGTGCTCCTCTCCCTGAGGGACCCGCTGGGCGACTTCCGGAGAGCCACCCTAGCCTTGGAGCCCCCGGCGTCCAGCGGGCTGGAGTCTCCGGTGCCTTCTGGATCCCGGATCCGCGTGCGCCGCGCGGCTGGGCTTTGCGCTCCAGGAGGGCGGGTACCGCGTCCTGGTTACCTTGGGGACCCCCGTCCCTGTTCTCTCGGCTTTGGCCAGATGCGGGAAAGGGCTTGGCGGCGATGCCGTGCGCCCCCTCGCCTTTCTTCCAGCCGGAGGGCGCTGATGAGGAAGCTTGGGGCGCCCCGGGGGATCTCTGGAGCCCGGCTCCCCAGAGCTTCCGACGGCCAGAGCCGCCCGTTGGGTGGAGACTGCAGTTGGCTGGGTGGGGTACTCTCAGGGGCACCTCAGTTTCCAGCCGCCCAGCACCCCCGCGGCATAAGCTGCTTTGGTTTGGCCATGTTCCCACGCGCACCCCGGCTGCGCCCCCCTCTGGTGTCCGCTCAGCTAGGGACTCCAGCCCCTTGGAGTCGCCGCTGTGGAGCGCATCGCCCCCTAGTTAAAACCGCCGCAGAACTGCCGGAGGCAAAGTAAGGGGATGGGGGGGAGGGCGTGAGGTGGGAGTCCGGGGGCAGAGGAGGCCTTACTACAGAATACCCGGTAATTGTGGGAACCGATCATGGGGCGGAGGCTCTGTGCCCAGCGCTTTGCTTACCCCGTGCGATATGCAAAGAGTATGCAAACGAGCTTCGCGTGGTAAAAATGTGTATGCCAGCTTTACAAACGAAGAAATCGAGGCTCAGAGGAGTGGACGTGACTCACCCAAGGTCACACCACTAGCAGGGGGAAGAGTCTGGGTTGAGACCGTGTCTGTCTGTCGGCCCTCCTCCCATCCCCAAGTCTTTAGAATAAGTATTTTCGTTTAAGGCTGGGCATTTGCAGCATCTTTATGCTGAGGTGAGAGAGGTGTGTGTATGTTTAAAGTACAAAAGCTCAGCTCAGTGGGGAGGCAAGTCAGCGGTGGGTAAATTTAGCATGAGGTTTTAGGAGGAGAGGGACGTGTAACCCCATCTCTGCTCTAACACTCCCATGCAGCCCTCCCTTCTGGTTTATATCAAACGATAATTGTTTCTTCCCTGGATGGGATGGAAATGGGTGTAGCTGCGCCCTGAATCCCCAAGGTTGGCTTAGGGAAGAGCCAACTCCTTCTACTTTATAAGCCTGGGGGCAGCTTTCTGGCCACTGCACTCAAACCCGAGTTCTCAGAGAGGAGAGTCATCATAGCTAGTGGCAGAGTTAGGATTCGAACCCAGGTCCGTTTACTAGAGGTGGCCTCCACCTCCTACTGACAGGGCTGTTGCAGGGTGAAGAACATACCGACCCAATCAGGAGGTGTCCGGGAGGTTGGCAAATACCACGGCCAAAAAGACATCAGGTGGAGGTATAGGCCCCTTTGTAGGATTTCTTAATTAAGAAATGCTTAGGCTGTTCTCATAAAAAAATTAATTAATTGATTGATTGATTGATTTAAAAAGCCATTCTGCCACTTGTGGGTCAGGTTTGGGGTGGGTGAAGACACAGACAAGGCCAGGCAAGCTAAATATAGCTGAGATTTCTGTGGTCTCCATCCAACTCAGCCCTCGCTGGCGGACTGGGCCACCCTGGGCTGGGGGCCCGGGTACTTCGGTCAGTTACCCTCTGCGGTAGCTAAGTGTGGACACTTCAAACTCCACTGGGGCCGAAGCTTGCACTGTATTTGAGGACGGGGACAGCACTGGAATTCCTGAGCCACGTCAGGTGGCAGCTGCCAAGAATGTGAAGGGCCGTTTATTGCGTTCTGACCTGCCTGCGATTAGTTTCTCACACACTCTGTGCCATTCTCTTACACCTCTGCGCTCGGTCCGGGATACTCCCCACACCTGGAACAGCCTCTTGTCTCGTCCATCTTTCAAAATTCAGCTTAGTTGCCGCCTCCTCCGGGAAGCCTTTCTTGACCACCCACACTCCAGTCCCATCTTTTGCTCTGCTACCTCGATCCCTTCTTTAGTCTCTGCTTGTTCATCTGACCGCACTGCACTGTGGTTACCCGTCTCCACAGCTCACTTTGGGGCTGCCGGAGGACAGAGGCCATGCCTGGATCATTCTTATATTGCTGGTCCTGCAGCCCCGAGCCTGGTGCCTGGCAGGGCTCAAAGCCCAGCAGCGGAGCTCACACGCGGCCTGCATCTTAGGCGGAACGACGCGGCTCCGTCTTGCCCTGTAGAAATCCTGTGCTTTCATTCTCGGGAAAAGGACACATGCGTGGGGTTCCTTCTATGGGACTTGGCATTTGCTGAGCACCTGGATCCCATGCCAGGCTTCCTGCATATGTGGCTTCATTGATATGCCAGGCATGCTTCTCCTTAAGGCTCCTGCACTTTCTGATCCCTCTGCCCGGAACCTTCTTCCCCCAGACGTCTGCAGGGCTCTCCCCTCTCATCTCTGCTCCACTGCGGGTCCTGCCATTGCCCCCGCCCTCGTCCCCCAGCACACCCCTCTCCCTCCACCCTGCTATGTATTTCTCCCCGGCCTGGATCACCGTGTGCCATGCCGTGTGTGTAGTAAGCTGTTTATTGCCTAATAAGACAGACAGATTTGTCTTATTCACTGCTGTATAGCCAGCGCCTGGAGCAGTGGCTAGAACACAGTAGATGTTCAGTAAATATTTGTTGAATGGATAAATGCACTTAATTCTTGCAACAGCCCGCAAAGGTAGGTGTTGTCATCTTCATCTTGCAGGTAAGGAAACCACAGCTCACATGCCTCATCCAGTTGACAGAAGCAGTGTTGAACTCCATGTTTATTGAGCTCCAAAGTCCTGCATTCCTCCTCCGATGTGTCGTGCCCTCCAGATAGCATTTATTGGGTGCCCCACGGTCGACCGGCAAGCTATTGTGTACAATAAGGAAACGCCAAAGAAGGGAATGTCCTTTATGATTGATTGCGGGGATACCCTGGGCAGCCCTGGCAGAGGGTGTCAGCGATTCAGACGGGTGCCTTGAGAATAGAAGTGTGCAGGGCTCAGCACGGGAACCCTGGGACTTACATTTGCTAAGCTCCTGCTGTGTACCTCACCCATTCTCTTTCAGGCTGCAATTCCGTACTGCAAAGTAAGGTGCCCATCTCCATTTTACAGAGGAGGAGACTGAGGACCAGAGAGGTTCAAAGACACCTGCCCCAACTCACACAGTTAGGCAGTGGCAAAGCCGGGCTTAGAAGACCCAGGTCTGTCTTATTCCCAATGCCACGTGGGCATTTTGTCTGGACTCCATTAGCCTTATTCTGGATTTTGTAAGAGGGAAAAAACATGTAAATATGTGGGGTTAGGGGAAGGCAGACTTCCTGGGGATGGGGGAGAAGAGGGGAGGAGAGAGGAAGAGGACCTCTCCTCTGCTTCCCCTGCCGGCACGTTTCAGCCCCTTCTGTCCTATGCAACTCTGGATCTCGCCGTAGTCCAGGTGGGAGGAGAGGCTGAATTCGAACTGCCCGTTGGGTTAATCATTAAGTCGGTCTGTTTTAGCATTAGTTCAGTCACCCAGATCCTGGAGCTTTGGAGCGACTCTGCTCTGTGCCAAGCTCTGCTGGTCTATTTAATTTCTCATAACAACCCTTTCTAGGGGCTCCATTTATCCCCATTTTACAAGGAAGGAAATGGAGGCTCAGAGAGGTAAAAGACATAGGCGCTCTCCCCGGGGTGAGGCGGGGACCAGCCTTCTCACCTGGATGCGCGATCTGCAGATGCTGTGTCCAGAACAGGAAGTGCCTGCTCCTACCCGGGCCACTCAGACTCGGTTTCCACGGGGCCCCGGCTAAGGCCCCCGTGGGTCACGTCTGCTGCTCCCTGGCAGTGGGTGGTGATGTGCCGAAGGCCTGGCAGCCACTCTTTTCCCTGGATCTGGACTTCTCAGCCCTGGGGAGGACAGGGCTTTGTCATTCTCCTTGTAGCCGTCACAGTGGCTGTGCAGATGACCTCAGCAGTGACATTTCCCTCTGCCTGCACCTCTCTTCCTCCTTTACTCTGGAACGATGTGAGGTTAAGCCGGGCCCGCCCCCTCATCCTGCCCCATCTGCCTCCCTCCCACCAGTTGACCAAGAGGCCTGAGCAGAGCCTCTCAAAGTGACAATGGTTCCTCCGGGAGCCCTGAAACCTACAAGGCTGTCAATACATTGTCGGGGCCCGATGAGTCAAAGCTCTTTGGTGACAGCCCATGAGGATGCTGGCACTGGGGTCTTAGTCATCAGTGGAGATGGGCAAGAGGGAACAGGTCTGTCCGTCATGTGGGAAAAGCGGACAGGGTGCCCGTGGAGAAACTGGAGCCAGAAGAACCAGGGCTTTCCCCTGCTTTTACCCTCGTCCTGACCCCACCCCTGCTCCCCTCACTCTCCCTTCCCTTGGGGGAAGGAAGGAGCTCTGGGTAGGGCAAGGCTGCCTGGAGGAGGTGACACCAGACCAAGTGGTCTATAATGACACAGCACAAAATTACAAAAATGTATATCGAGTGTCTCCATGGAGGAAGGGTGTTTTTGCTTCGTAAACTGTTGTTTCAGCTGTGCATGCATGCACACGTGTGGCGCAATGGGAGATGTATTTCTCTCCCACGGTGATTGAGGGCCGTGACGGGACCACTCACTGACCAACTGCAGGGGGAGGTTCTGGTCCTGGTCTAGAACATGGATCTTGGAGTTAGGCTGCCTGGGTTCGAATTCAGCGCAGTCATTTCTCAGTGGAGTGGACTCTGGCAAAGTGCCTCGCTCCCCGTGCCTCAGTTCCTCATTATGGAATGGGAGGGCGGGGCAGCTCCCTCGTGGCTGGCGGTGGTGAGAGTTAACTGGAAACAGCAGGCTGTTTTAGCACACTGCCCAGAGTGCTCGCTGTCATGGTTATCGTTGCTACCATGAAGTGGACAGGCGTGGGCCACCCCTGTCGCTTGGAAGGGCTGCTGGACAGGCTCCCTTGCCCCTGCCTTGAAAGCCCAGGCAGCCCTAAGGACTGGCAGGCAGTCCCCAAGGGTTTCTCGAGCTTTCTCCTGGGCACCTGATTTCTAATTGAGAAAAATCTTCTTGGCAGGTCACATTTTCCAGTTTTTCATTTGTCCACCAGACCTCCAGACTGGGCTCTGTGTGCTGAGCCCCGGGTCACCCCCTGGGTTTGGGACTTCAAGGTCTAGTAGGAGGGACTGACAGGGACAGGCAGTTACAGCAGTAACTGAGGGAGGGAAATCTGAGGGGCCATGAGAGCTTAGAGGAGAATGCAGGAAGACTTCCTGGAGGAGGTGCTGTCCAGCTGAGCCCAGAAGCAGAAAGTTATCCAAGAGAAGGATGGAGGAAGGCTGTTCATGGCAGAGGAGCTAAATGTGCAAAGGCCTGAGGGGAGGGAGAGCAGGCCATATGTGGGAATCTGTGGTCTTCTGGGGCCCCACTGCAATTGGGAGTGGCATGTAGGGTCATAGGCCAGGTCAGGGTGTGGGGGAGGCCAGAGCAGTCAGGAGTCTTAGATTCCCCAGCGGCCACACTCCCCGCCAGGATGATGTGCCTCGTTTTGCCAATAGGGACTGGGCAGCAAGGACCGCTCAGAACAGGCTGTTTAATCTTCTCCGCGGTCAAGAAGAGTCAGCACTGCCTTCTTTTGGACCAAAGGGCTTTCTGTACTTAGTGAAGCTCTATGCTAGCTTAAAATAGAAGCCCAGAAGGCAGGTGTATGATTAGAGCTTAAAGCGGAGAGGGAGAGGGGAGGAGGCCCGTGTGCAGCCCCACAGGTAGTAAGTGCTCCCTGGGCAGTGGAGCAGAGCGGTCAGAGCCGCATGGCATGATGCCTGCCCCTCGCCAGACCCTTCGTCTATTTTGTCCTATCGGAACCATCAGGACTGGCCCTCCAGAAGTGGTCTTCCACTTCGCAGAGGAGGAGACTGAGCTCAGAAGGGTAACAAGACCTGCCTTGGGTCAGGTGGCCGGGAAGTGGCAGGGCAGAATTTGACCCCAGGCTTGCCTGACTCCGAAACCCCTTCTGTCTGTCACCAGGGGACATTGCCCCTTGTCCTCCTCCTGAGTCCTGCCCACCTCACCCCCCCACAAGCAGTCCTTCCCACAGGTGCAACTTCTCTCCTTTTCTGTCCTGGGGAGGTGAATGACTTCTGTCCTCAGCAGCTAGAACGCAGGTGCCTGGGGCAAAGGTCCGTTCCCCCCACCCCGCTGCACCCCAGGCCTATAGACACGGTAACTCAAAAGGGGGCCTCTCAACATTGTGCCCTGGAAAAGGAGCGAACCCCTTCCTCATGCCCAACTAGGGCTCAGGCTTCTGATGTGTCTGCCTAGGAAAATCTAGCCTGCAGTGGGCCACCCACAGTCACCATTGCCAGGTGTCACATAGCACCCCACCCTCTTCCCTGAGCTTGCAGGCCCCTCCCACACAGAGCCCCAGGCAGCCCCCACTGATCAGGCGGCAAGGGCACCAGGCTTGGGGGGAGCCCTGAGTCATCCTGCACCCTTGGTTCTGTGTGTCGGCCCCGCCCCTTAGTCGCGGGATAAGCCGCTTGACTTCTCTAAGCTTCGATTCCCTCTTCTGCAGAAAGGGGATAATGATGTTACCTCTCAGGCACGCTCCGCGTCTGACAGATAGTGAATGTTATGACTATGTTTTCGCTGGGCAAATGAGCCCCTGCTCCTGCTGAGCCCTGCGCTTCTGAGGGAGACAGACACGAAAGAATAATAATAACCACGAGCTCGCATCACGCAGCCGGTCTGTGCCAGACGCTGCTCTAAGCAGGTACCTGCATTTAACCCTCAGGACGAGCCCCGTGAGATAGCTCCTATTATTAGTCCTGCATAACTGTTGAGAGACCGGAGAGAGAGGCTCAGAGAGAGGAAGTAACCTCCCCGGGGCACACAGCTCGGGAGTCCAGCTGGAAGGAAGGCGTGTTGGTGTGGGATGGATGACTGCGAGGCTGGGGTGTGGGGTCGAGTGGGGGCCATTTCACATTCGCCCTGGAAGCCTCCATAGTGGAGCAGGAATCTGTAAGCACTTAGAAATCCTGGCGGGTTTGATTTTACTTGCTCGCCTACTTTTGAATTGTTTGTGTCACATCCCACCTCTGGGCATGGCAGGAGGGGACAGTGTCCAGGTGGCCTGTGGTTCACTGTGAGGTCCTCAGCGGATATTCCTTAAGGTCTGATACGTAGATCTCCAGTCCCCTTTCAAAGCAGATCGGGGGACAGTTGATGTCCTGGGGTCTTTCTAGACAGCAACGCAAGGGCCATGTCTTCTCCAGGGGAGCATCCAATCCCCAGCAGCGTGGTCTGGGGACCCCTGGAGCCCGAGAGCTACCTGCAGATTCAGAGGCCAGGGAGCAGACATGATGGGGATGGGCACTGTGGACCAAGCACAGATGTGACCGGTGTGTGGACATCACATAGAAGCAGATTTCAGCTCAGTTAAAGGAATAGCTTTCTAACTGTGGAAACTGTCTGAAGTGGAAAGAGGGCAGGAGAGGAGGCACCTTATCCCACCTGGGGCTTGGCATAGACATTGCAGAGGCACCTGGAGCGTCCGGTAGATCTGGGATGAATTGTCCATTAAGGTGCCTTTGACCCTGGGGTCTTATGAGGAATGCTGTCCAGTGCCCGTCTGCTGAATGCCTGCAGGGCCCTTCACAATCTTTCGTTGACATAATCCTCCTGTCAGTTATGCATGTTACAAGAGTTAGCCCCATTTTATAGATGAAGAACTGAGGCACAGAAAGATGAAGCCAGCTGCCTCTACCTGGGTCAGTGTTCTGCCCCCGGCCTCCCAGCCTCAGCATGCATGGAGATCCGGCCACAGATATTTCTGAATGGGTTTGGATCCGCCACCCTTGGATGTCCATTCCAGCTCGCCCTCAACCCTTCTCTCTTTATCCGTCTTATAAGTGGGACTTGGAGCGGCTCAGCCTTACCTCTAGGCAGTGGGATAAAGCTTTTGGGGGGCAATGGGTGGGGTGGGGGTCTGGGGCAGTACTGACACTCAGAACTGTCAGAACCACAGCTATTAACAAGTATATTTTGTTTACGTCCCCAACAGTGCACATTGCTTATATCACAATCATATCCCTCGAACACGTGTTTTCTTACCTTTCTCCCCAAGGATGAGAGATTTATGAGGTGGGTGGGCACAGCCATGCCCCGTGTCTCCACAGCCCAGTGTGCTGGGTAACTTTCCCTCCAGAGGAGAGCTACCCTTCTCCTCCAAGTTTGGGGCAGTTCAAGGGCAGGGGACGGGGAACGCATTTTCCGCGTCTCCGGGGATGGCACAGACCTTCGTCTCTGCACGGAGGTCCCCCGGGGCTCCATCTCAGGAGCAGAAAGCGCTCAGAATCACCACGTCGCACCTCCATTTGGTGGATGGGAACACCGAGGACCAGAGCCTTGGGCAGGGTCACGTGCGGTCTTTGGCCGGAACCCCAAGAGAGGCAGAGGCGGTTAGAAAGAGCACTGGTTTCGGAGGCAGCCTCAGGTTCAAGTCTCAGTTCTACTGTAGCTCAGCTGTGTGACCCCAGGCACGTCACTTCCCCTCTCTGAGTTTTCACCTCCCCCTCTTTTTGGGTGAGGATAATGATGATTCCTCCCTCGTGGGGCTGTAACGAGGAATAAATAGGAGACTCCACGAGAAGTCCGAGCCCAGCCCAAGGCAAGGACTCCATACACGGCCGCACCGAAGGGGAGGCACCTGTGCTCCGAAACTGACAGGGGCAATCACGAGGCCGGGATGGGATTACTGATCCCGTGGCTAGCTAGGGAAGCAGCGCTGCATTCAGCACACCTCGTTCCACTGCGCTGCGCTTTATCCCTCTCCCCAGACGTTGCATTGTTACGAATGGAAGCTAAGACCCTCCCCCAGCCTTACGGCTGTAGCACTCTTACGGTGGTCTGGAACTAACCCCAGTGGCTCTGAGCCGTGCCTGTGATGGCCAAGGGCACACATAGGCGTTGGATTCAGATCTGACTTGCGTCCTGACCCAGCTGTTGACCTCGAGCCAGCCCCTCCCTCTCTGGACTGAGTGTCCTCATCTGTGCAATGGGTCCAGGGCTATAAAAAGGCCCCAGGGAGCCACCACTCTCTAAGACCACCAGAGCTTAGGATACATGGATGGAGAGTCTTATCAAGGCTCCAGAGTTCGCATTTCCAGCACGTAACCTTTGGACAAGGGGGTTGAGATCCGTGCAGACTTCCTGCAGGCCTCCTCAGTCCACACCCACATGCTCCCTGGAGCCCTCAGGTATTTGGGAAAAGACCCCATGAGGGAGAGGGGGAGAGAAAAGGGAAAGTTGGATCTTCAGAGAAGGAAGCAGAGCGGAAGAGGCACCCTTCAGAGTCACTTCTCAATGGGCCTCAGGCCGGACACAGCAGGGAAGGAATTGACATTAGTTGAGGACCTACTGTGTGCCAGGCAGTGTTCTCTTCTTCTCTGCAGGGGTGACTACCACACTTGGCCCGAGGCAGCCATAGCCTCTTCTTCTCAGCCTTGGGAACCAGGCTGTATGGATTCAAATGCTAATTCCACTGCTTCTTAGCTGTGTGACCTAGGGCAGCTCCCCCAACCTCTCTGAGCTTCTCTTCCTCACCTGCAGTAGGTCTGTGGGCGCATCACAGGAGGTGTGGGTGAAGGGCAGGTTTCAGTCTCTCCCAGGGGGGAGGTCTCCCCTCTGATCATGCCCCACCCCCATTTTTTTTCAGACTTTAGAGAGCTTAGGCCCTGGGGCTCCATCCTCCCCACTGTAATTAGTCACCCACTTTCCTTTTTTAGATGCTTTGTTTATTGTTCATCCCAAGTTCCGCCAAACCAAGGCCTCTGAGTAGCTCAAAACGAGCTAAGCGATGACCTCCGCCACCAGCCCTGCTCCCCCCTGAGACCAAGCCAGGACTTGGCCTACCCTCTTAGCCAGAAGGCTACTTTCTCTGGCTTTTTCCCTGAGGGTGAGGGGTTAAGTGAGAGACCTCGGGGAGGCGTGAGTCATCAAACAGGAAGGATGCAGCTTTTGGGGTTAGACAGGACCAGATCTGAAAACAGGCACTGCCTCGCAGTCTGGACACCTGCCTCTCCGGACCTCAGTTTCCCCATCTAGAAGCCACCTGTCGGGACTGGCGGCCAGTGAATGGGCTGCGTGATAAGCACCTGGCACACACTGGTGCCGCAGAGGAGGTCCCCCCCTCTGGGCCAGCAAACTCTGCCCAGCGGTGGGGCTCGTAAACATTTCCTCAGCTGTAGAGCTGAGAACGGAGGTTCAAGGGCGCTTTTTCCTGCTCCAGCTCTGCTTTGACCCTGAGAAGCAGGGCCAGTGAATTGCTCGTTCTAAAAAGTCGGGACGGGGCCTTGCAGGTGAGCCGCCCGGGGCTGGAGTTAGCAGACAGCCAGGCTTCTGGGCACTGCCCGGGTTGGAGGAATGTCTGTCCTCCAGGCAAAAAGAAGGAGAAAGCTGGCAGACTCGGCCAGCTTATCAGCGGGTAGCTGCCAGGGGCTGCCCGGAGGAGAAGCAGGTGCCGAGGGGTTGGACTGTGCCAGCCGTTGGAAGCAACGTTCAAAACCTGGACCACTTTCCTTACACCCACTGTCCTGGGTCGTTTTGATTGGCAGGCGAGAGAGGCAGGGACAGTTTCCATGGGAAAATCCAGGGCTCGAATCTCATTCTTCAGAGAGGTAGACGCTTGGTGTTCCTTCCACGCTCCAAACGCTCCAGTGGCCCCCAGAGCCTTCTTCATGAGACCCTGAACCTCTGTGTTGCCTTAAGACCCATTGTGATGTAGCCCCTGCCTCCCTCTCCACCTTCCTCTCTCCCTTCTGCCCAGTATTCCTAGCCGTTCCCCAAGTGCACTCAGCTCATTCTCACTCTAGCCCTTCGCCTGGGCTGTTCCCTCTGCCTGAAACGCGCTTCCCCTCTATCAATCATCCTCCCTGCCGCTTCTTCCTTCGCCTGCCGAGTGGCTTCTCTGAGACGCGTCCCCTCGGCCCCAGCCCTTCATGCGGACCACACTGTGCAGTCATGGTGTCTGTGTTTCCCCCGGCCGGTCCCTCAGCTCTAGGGGCGGGGGACGAAGGGACTGTGTGTGACTCGTCATGACCTGTGACCCAGCAGCCAGCACAGGCCCCAGCCTGGAGCAGATGCTCCATAAATGTCAGACAGAAGAGGAAGTGATGTTCTTGAGAAAGAATGAGGGCACATTCCCCGACCCCGACCCTGGGAGCTGGCGCCTCTGAGCTTGGAGTTTCCTGGGTCCGTTTATCAAGACGAGACCTCAGTCAGGGGGCCCAAGCAGAGGGCTGACTGACACAGGCTTGGGAATCCCAGTTGCCACTGAGCACAGTTCGAGGGGGCGTTGGGATGACCTCACGCTCTGGGAACTCGGCGCATCCAGCCCACTTGAGCAAAGAGGACTGCCACTCAGGCCTGGAAGGAGCCAGCTTTTCTCCCAATAAGCAGTGTCGCGTGACCTCTGGCCTCCCGCCCAGGCCTCCTTGTAGCTGCTGACAGGAGTGTCCCTGGCTGCACGGGGTGACCGGTTTTGTTTGCAAAGCAAAGGGTGGGGGAGTGGGGTGGTGGTTTCCAGTGTGAGCTGGCCCCTTTCCCTCCGGGGCGCTGGCTGACCAGGCCTCTGCACCAGAGAACAAAGTCCCATTAAGCCGGCGTCTGTCTCGTGGGCGCATGCCACTGCCCCATTTGGCAGAGGTGAGGAAGCGTTCGTTGTTGGTTTTTTTTAACCCACTTTTAAACGCGCCAATGGAAGCGGTTCTCGCTGTTGCCAAAGCAGACAGGTTCCGTTGTCCTGCCCTGGGGAGCAGGGAGCCTCGCTGCATACCAGCCTCACCTCTCCTCCCCGGGGCCGGGGCCGACGCTGCCACTCACACGCGCACCCTGTCGCCTCCTGCCGCCCACAGCGCTGGCTCGCATCGTGGGCTGAAGCACGTGTCGCCTGAATCGGCGGCCTCTCGCTCGAGGTCCCCAGTCTGGGCTGGATGTCACGTGGGTCCAGGAAGCCCCTAACGTTGATTGTTGAGTGACGTGTGTGGCATAGGGTGTGTTCGGGGAAGGAGAAGCCTGTACGGCTTTCAAGGCCCATGACTCGGGCCCTCGGTGGTTACAGGGCTGCCTTGGAGATGCGGCAGGTATGTGGGACAAGGGTCTGAGCCTGGCTCTCTCCTGCCACTGCCCAGCGTTGCTGCCTCTCAGAGCCTTGGTTTCTTCATCTGGAAAACGAAGAGGGGTAAAACCAACCCCCAGTATTGTCCTAAAAGCTAACCCCAGTGCACAAAGGCCCACGCCAGCACTTAACAAGGGCTCGGTCCAAGGCCGGTGGTGAGAAGGTGTGGGTGCAGAATGGGCTGGGCTCCTCCGGTGACTCTTTTTTCCCTGTGGAGCGGAATCTGCTGAAAATTTCAGCCAAAAGGCCATCTGCTGAATGCCACCATGCCGGAAGCCATCAGCTCGGCGGCCGGAGGAGCCAGAGCCGTTGCTGCCATCCTCCCGGGGGTGAACGCCATTTCCACAGGCTCTTTGGAGAGCAAAGGAGCGTCTGGGCTGGAGTGATGAGCAGGACTCATTCAGGGGGTAGCAGAGTGCACATTGGGGACACGGCTGAGAGGGCTTCAAAATGGGCCTCTATTTTTAAGGGAAAGTGACCCCAGTGTTTTTAAAAGGACTTTTCTGGCCCCGGTCACCAGCCCTCCGTAGAAAAAACCATTTCAGGATGTATTGCCTCAGACTTATAGGTAGACATCTCTGCTCCAGGAACAAGCCTTTTCTCATCAAAGGATCTAAATGAGGAGGTTAAGAAAGAGGAACCAAGTGTTTAGTGAACACCTACTATGTGCCATGTACCTAGTGTGTCTGATTTTGCTTCGTTCGGCCTCACAGCAATCTTGCAGCATGCGGATGAATTTTACTAGTTTTCTAGGTCTGTTTGGGGCGGGGGCAGAGAAGTTAAGCATGTACCTCAAGATCACATAGCTAAGATATGACAGAACTGGAATTTAAACCCGAGTCTGTCTGACTCCAAGTCTGTGCTGTTTCTAACCACCTCTCAAACTAAGATTTAGAAAAAAAAGATGCTAGAGAGATGGAGGTGAACACCAGGGGCTGACCTGATGTTCCCCACGGGGAAGGTACCGAACATTTAATGCACATCTACTACGTGCCTGGACTTCCGCTAGGACCTTCCTGTGCTCTCAGCGCCCCTCCCGGCAGCCCGACATGGGAGGCCGGGATCATGCACCATTTAGAAATGAAAAACCTCCACATTTGGGAGGTGGCGTGACTGGCCCAAGGGCCCTCTGAGAAATTAGCAGCAAAGCCCAGGTTCGAACCCAGAGCCCTCGGTAGGGTCGTTCTGAAGCACCGATGCCAATGAACCCCGGACCTACCCAGCAGCCCTGTGTCCGCTCCCCTGTGTCCACTCGTCTTCCTGAAGGACTTGCCCAAGGCTGGGTGGTGGCAACGTTTGCTTGCAATAGGGTCCCTCTCCCTAACCAGCCACAGCCGCTCATCGCCCACGCCCCAGTATCTGCCCGTCCGGTTAGAGTTCGGGCGTTGCTTCCTCGGCTAAGGGCTGGGAAGACCCTCCGCTTTGCTGTTGGCAGGGCTGGAGCAGCCTCCGTTAGCCAGGTTGGGCCAGCACTGCCCCCCTCCCTGCTATGCGTGGGTTGGACCCCTGCACAGCTGTCCACGGTCCCCACCTCACAGAAAGCCCTCTGCCCTGCCCGATTCCTGGCCCGAAGATGAGGGGGCTCACTGGCGGGGGGCGGCACCCCCACAAGGCCGGCGGGTCCTCAGCCCTGCATGGAAGGAAAAGGGGCATGGGGTCCGGTCCCCGGCGTGGTGTGGAGCCTCTTCCTGATGGGAGGTTTTCTCGCCGGTGACGGGGTGTGTTCGTTTGAATCTGTTCCTGGCTCCAGCAGCCCGGAACCTCTGTGCTTGTAGACTGAGCCATTTGGGGGACAGCTCAAGTGATCTCCATCCAGGAGGGGAACAGTGGGAGACATTTTGGCCCTTGATGGAATGTTCTGCAGCCACAAAACATAAGCAAAGGGAATACTTGGGAGCCATGTGGGAAATGCTTTTTGTGTAATGTCGAGTTAGAAAAAAGGCAGGAAGCCTCTTGGATGTGTGCTCTGATTGCAATGAAGTTAGACAAAGTTCTTAGTACTATTCAGTTAGCACTTCCACGCTAGTCGTGGGAGAGGGTTAGGCGAGGAGGAAAGAGCCCCGGGCGGGGGTCAGACGATGCTGGAGTCACATCTCAGCCCTGCTCCTTGCAGCTGTGGGAAGGGCCTCTGCGGCCTGGAGCCTTGTTTTCTCCTGGAAAATGGAGACAATCACTCCTGTAGGTGAAGAGACATTTTGAGAATTTGAGATTAGCTACAATCACATATGGGAAACATCCAGCCCTAGACACAGCACCCGGTGAGGGCACAGCGCGTGGTTCCCACACGGATAAGGGCCAGGCCAGGGACCAGGAAAATGCATGTTGGGCTGTGAAAGTGGGGAGAATAAAGGTCTCTTCTTTCCAGACTTTCTGTAGTGAGGCTGCCGTGTTTATCGCAGCAATTTAAAGGCTAACGCCAGGTTTTCGGTTGACATCTCCACGAGGAGGTTCTGCGGGGTGCCTGGGGTCCGTGTCCACGTGATTCTGTTCCCTCGAGAAGCCACTCTCCCTGAGCCGAGCTAAAAGCAGATGTTGGTGTACGATTTGGAGGACGCTTATTGTTGTTTTATTTTAAGCATTTTCAATTTGTGTAAATAACACGTCCTCTTGGGAACTTTTTCACTCTGGTTTTCTTTAACTCACATCAGGGCTTTGGCCTCAGAGGGGTCAAAAATAGTGTTTATCCCTCACTCCCTGCGGGAAGTTGGATCATACAATCAAAATTAAACAAATATGGAAACTCCGCTGGTCGCTTGGCTGCATTTCATCCTAACATATAGGTGGTTCTGCAGGAAACTTCCTCTTATAGTAACAAAGCAGTATTTCTCCCCACCCCAGTTTTTATTTAAATCTCGAGTCCACCCTGAAAGAACAGCTGCTTACGAGTCCCAAGTCGTTTGGTACAGAAACTCTCCGACTGAGCGATAAAGCCAGCAAAACAGCAGTGGTGACAGGGAAGATCAGATAAGGTGGCTGATGGTCTTTGGTGCTCAGAAGGGCTTTGATCTGTGGTCATATTTAATGTTTCCTGGAGAGTTTGCCAGCTGTGGGGACCTTGAAGAGAGTCCAGCCACTCGGATGCGGGGGAGCGGGGGGAGGCTGCCGCCCAGAAGCGGGTGGCTTTGACAAGGCTGCAGCTTGCGTGCCCGGAGAATGCGGGCCCTGCAGCCTCTGGGCCACTTCCCCTGATGGCTTACGCCTGGTGGGATTTTCCCCACTCGTTTGATTTTTGTCCTGATGAAACAGCTCTCTAGCGGGCCCTTGCTCTTACCTTGTGGTTTCAGAGATGGCCGCAGCCTGGCTCTGTGTCCCCCCTCCTTGCTGGCAGGCAGTGCTGGCCTGCATACTGGAAGCCCTTCATTGCTTCCTCTTCCCTCCCTCCCCCCACTGTGGTCTGAGCCTCTCGGGCTGCCATTCACGGCCTTCCTGTTTGGTCCCTGTGACGTCCATGGCAACCTAGCCCCTCTTCCCTGCAAGGCAGTGGCTGCCCAACCTCAGACACCTCTGCCACGCCTCCCCCAGTGCTTACTCTCCCCACAAAGTCCAGCTTCCTCCCCACCCCACTCACCCCGCCCCTAGTGTTCCCTTAGCCAGGAATGGTCCCTTTCCTCCCTCGAGACCTGGCTCTGAGCATCGCCTTCTGTCCCCAGCCCCTGATTGAATCTAGAGCCTCCTCCAGGCCCTGTCGTCACCCATGCCAGGGTGGTCTGGAACGTCAGCCCCATAAGAGTGGGGACCCTAGCTATCTTGATGACTGCCATCTTTCCGGTGCCTAGCACGGTGCCTGGCACATGCCAGAAGCTCGTTAGACGCTTGACAAATGCGTGAGTGGCTCAAGTCCTTTAAGTTCCGTTTTCTTATGTGGGACTTTGGCTTTGTTGCTTGTATTTCGTCTTCCATGGGTCAGTGGCTTCTGGTTGGAGAGAGGTCCCCCAGCTTCCCAGTGCGGTTTCCTCCCTCAGCCTCTCGGGCCTGGGGACGGACGTGGCCTCCCGGCGTCGTCATTGCCTCTCTTGCCTTTTTCCTGTCCTGGCTCCCATTAGCCTCAATAGTCATTGGATCTCCTGATGCGCCCGGAGCACGGTGAACCCCATGGCTGAGTGTGGGAGGAGTGGCCCCTGCAGTGGCCTGTCATTCCCTGGGGTCACCATCCTTCTCCCACGACTACAAGCCATTGTGTGCCAGGGGTTGCCTGCCGTTAATGAGCCCTTGCCATGAAAATCGTGCTCACTGCCGTCATGAACAAGCAGTAGAAACTCATGTAGTAATTACCCACCCTGCCACCTCCCAGCCTGCCAGGGGCCCCCAGGAACTGCCCCTGGGACGGTGGAGGGAAGGTGGGAAGTATGAAGCCTTCACCTCAATACCAGGCATCTGGGGTTCATGGCCAGCAGCCGGATCCAACTCTCCAGGTCCTCTGGAGGAAATTCCCTTAGAAGTGAATCTTGAAAGGTATATGTTCTAGAAAAGCCCCCTTGCGTCTAAAGAATGTGTTCATTTTCTGTGATTAGGAAGGGGAAGTCACAAAGTCTAGCCCGGGTCTCCTTGGAACCTCAGTATTATGATCATGATTTGTGCCAGGGAGTATTCTAGAAACTTCATGCACATGATCTTTCAGCAGATGTGTGAGTTAGGCGGTGTCCCCGTTTTCCAGGCAAGGAAACAGGCTAGAAGAGTGACGAGGGCTCCGGCACATCACAGCCGGGCAGGACGGGAGCGCGGGCCTTCCAGGGTGCATGCTGGTTCTGGCCTGTCATCCTGTTGTCGGGGGATCCTGAGCCTGCATTCTCTCTGTGGCCCTTTCCGCCTTGCTTTTGAACAGAAGTTGCACAGAGGAGAGTAGCCAGAGACACCCGCTCCTCCCGGAGAATCCAAGGCACTGTTGCCTTCGGGTGGACTCTGCAGCCCCAAAGTAGCCCTTGGAGGAAGATGGGATGGGGACGAGAAGTCAGCTGACCCCAGCCTGACTTTTGTGACAAGCTCATTGGTATTGGTCCCTCTGGGAGTGAAACAGCTCTGAATAGTGCTTCACCACACACACACACACACACACACACACACACACACACAGCCTCTGTTGCTTGGCTGTGAAGTGGGGGTTATAGTGACTTTGCTGTAGCAGCTTTGGGATGGCTGGAATCTTCTCAAGTTTATCAATTATCGGTCTAATTAAGATGGAATTTACAAGATGAATGGAGGCCGCAGAGCGCCAGGGCCCTAACCCTCCTGCCTGTCTCCTTCCGCAGACACGAGCCCGCAGGCACGCCTCCTGGCCACCCGGCCGTGCTGCGGGCCTGGCCCCGAGCGGCGCCCGATCCTGGGCGAAGCACCACGCTTCCACGCACAGGCCAAGGGCAAGAACGTGCGACTGGACGGCCACTCGCGCCGGGCCACGCGGCGCAACAGCTTCTGCAACGGGGTCACGTTCACGCAGCGGCCCATCCGGCTGTACGAGCAGGTGCGGCTGCGCCTGGTGGCCGTGCGCCCTGGCTGGAGCGGTGCGCTGCGCTTCGGCTTCACCGCACACGACCCGTCGCTCATGAGCGCCCAGGACATCCCCAAGTACGCCTGCCCCGACCTCGTCACGCGGCCCGGCTACTGGGCCAAGGCGCTGCCCGAGAACCTGGCGCTGCGCGACACCGTGCTGGCCTACTGGGCAGACCGCCACGGCCGCGTCTTCTACAGCGTCAACAACGGCGAGCCGGTGCTCTTCCACTGCGGCGTGGCCGTGGGCGGCCCGCTCTGGGCGCTCATCGACGTCTATGGCATCACCGACGAGGTGCAGCTGCTCGGTAGGTCGCAGTCCCCACGGCAGGGCGGTGCCCCCTGCGCACCAGTGGGTCTATGCGACCGGATGTGTATTTCTTTAACTAACGTGAGTGCTCACGTTGCCTGGTGTTGTTCTAAGCATTTGACACTTTTTAACTCACTTATTTCTCATGACGACTTGCCACCCCCGATGAGGAGAAAATAGATGAGGACACTGAGGCACGGAGAGGTTAAATGACTTGGATGGCAAAGCCGGACTGGAACCCACCCGGGTCGTGTCCGGTCCATGGTCTGGCCCACGTTCATTCACCTACTCCCTTACTCAGTTACTTGCTCATTCACCCATTCATCCAGTCCTTTACTCATTCCTTCACTCCCGTGTCCATTTGCTCACTCACTCATTCACTCACTTGTTCATTCCTGTGTTTGCTCATTCATTCATTCACTCACACATCCACTCACTCGAGTATCTACACTATTGAGCAGTAAGCGACCAGAAGTATCAGATCCAGGCCCACCCTCAGGGGGCTCGAGGTCCACTGGGGAGGCAGGCAGACAAGTGTGGGCCTGGCTCTAACAGAGGAGACAGCCACTAACACTGAAATGCTCATGTTGAGAACTCATGGGGCTAGAAATTTCAGACTTTCTCTTTGTACTTTTTTTTGAGGTAAAATTCACATAACATAAAAGTAACCATTTTAAAATGCGCAGCTCGTGGCATTCAGTTGGCAACCATCACCTCTATCTAGTTCTCAAATACTTTAGTCACCCATAGGGAAACCCAGACTCCCATTCTCCCCTCTCCCTAGCAACCACTGCTTGCTTTGCTTGTGACCTTAGCTCTTGAATTCACAGGTTGCACTTGAGCCAGTCCAGATTTGACTTCTGGGGGTGAGACCGGAGAACAGGCTTCTTAGGGAATCTGGACGCAGCCCTACGTATCATTTCCCAGCCATGAATGCACCGATCTAAAGGGAGTTTTGACAGATTTATTTATACACCTGTCCAGAATGCAAGAAAGCTCCCGCCCACCCCTTCTGAGTCAGGCCCCTTTCTCCAGAGGCAGCCACTGTTCTGATTTTTCACCATGGAAAATCCCACTTCTTGAAGACCTCAGGTTATGGGGAAGCGTCCTCTAAGGCAAGACATACATACTCAAATGCCCACAGGTCCCAGTAAGCGGCAGAGATGGCCTAGGGGCCAGCTCAGGGCCATGGGGAAGGAGACAAACATCCTCAACAAAAGGGCAAGCTTTAGTCGGGTGTTGCCATGCCAGGACTCAGGCCTTGTCACCAGACCTCCTGATTTTCCGAGAGGCTATAAATCTAGTTTAAGTGAAATCTCTTGATTCATGGGTATTGGCTACTAATTTTTTAAAAATTTCAAAGACCAAGTGGTGGTTTATTCAACAAATAAATGGAGTGGGGGAGGGAGAGATGAAGGGTCAACCTACAGCTTAAAAGGGACCAATGACAAGGAGCGGACTTTATCTGTATCTTCATTCAAACAAACTGGGAGAATAGCATATTCTCACACACAACATGACAAGAAGTCTTTAATTTTTAGATCACATACTGAAATGTCTTCAGACGAAATGGGATGTTTAGGATTTGCTTGAAAATAATATAGGAGGGAAGAGATGGTGGAGGTGTCAATGAAACAAGATCAGCCACGAACTGATAACTGTTGAATCTGGAATCAGTATTCATTATACTATTTGTATAGGTTTACTTTTCAAAAATAGAAGGAAAAAAAAGAAAAGAAAGAGAGAGAAAAAACACTCGGAGGCTAACCAGACAGGTCTGTGAGCCATGCCAGAGTCACAACTTGGACGGCCACTTCGCAAAATCTGCCCTGTTTGGAGGGCGGTTGGGATATGGAGCCACATACCACACTGTCACCAGGATCTAGGGCTGGCTTTTTGAAAAAGCATGTTATGACTTAATTTTATATCTGGAAAACTGAAGAGGGAGAAGTATTTTATTCCATGATATAAATTATAGAATGATAACATTTAAAATCTTAGCTAGAGGGATCTGATTTACAAAGTCTGAGAAACATTCTTTTCTTGCTTTGGTTACTTATGATTAACAAGACTATTTTTATCACTTAAAAAAACCTTCAGAATATTTTAATGACTGTTTCTCTCCCTGATTTGTTATTTGAGTGGCAGTCAGTCTCTGCTAGAGACCTCATTCATTCATTTATTTATTTATCCAATAAACTATGTAATAACAAGGGCTATTTGCCAAGAATTCTGCTAAACCCTGAGAACAGGGTGGTGAACAGACTGGCATAGACCCTGCCCTTTAGGGGCTCACTTTCTCGCTGGGAGACAACCAACTAGTCATCTGCCAAGGTATGAAGGCCGCTATTACCTGAATGATGAACACTACTTGTATTTTTGCTTTTTCACTTAGTATGTAGTATCAAGAATACTTTTTCCTATCTCTAAAAATTGAAAAATATTTTCACGATTGAGACTTTAAAAAAAAAACCTCCCCGTTAGTTTCTTGTTTCTAGAATGAGTCCATCTCTTATAGAAACCTTATACATTCAGCTTTAGTACCTCCAGGCCTGTGCTCTCTGCTGCCTTCTTTCAGAGTCAGCATGTGAAGAGCCGGGACTCTGGAGCCAGATAGCTTGGATTCTTGCCCTGGCTTTGCCACTTAGTTGCCGTGCGACTTGGTCATATTCCTTAACCTCCCTGTGCCTCAGTACCCTCCTCTGCTAAATGACTGGCAATAACAGTCCACACCTCACAGGTTGTATGAGGACTAAATGAAGTAACTCGTGAAAAGAGCTTCAAATAGTACCTGTCACATAAGGCCACAAATAAAGGGTTCGCTCTTTTTCTTGCAGCTTGTGTTCGAGTTGGGGAGGCAGACAATAAGAATTTTCAAATGCCCTTTAAATGTTCAAAAGTATGAAAACCTCTGAGGGAGGGGAAAAGGAAAGAAGAAAGGAGGGAGATAAAGAAGGGAGGAGGTATGGAAGGAGGAGGAGAACAGGGAGGAAGGGCCTTACTTGCCCATCCCAAAGAGAAGAGTGTGCCAAGGAAACTAAGGATCATGCTTGATCCACTTCTGTGCACCTGTGGTTCTTCAATAACTTCACAAAGAACCAGGAAAGGAACTCAAGGGGCTGGGATGGGGGTGGTGGCTGCTTGAGGCGTGGGTAGGTCCTGCGCGGGGTGAAGCCTGTGTTGGGGGGGAGTCCCGATGGGGGGGCTCAGGGGCCGGGCCACGCCCTCACCTGCCTTCCTGTCCCCGCGCAGAGAGCGCGTTCGCCGACACGCTGCCACCCGCGCGACTGAGCCAGGCCCGCTTCAGCGCCTGCCCGCCGCCCAGCAGCCTCGACGCGGCCAACTTCGACAACAACGAGCTGGAGAACAACCAGGTGGTGGCCAAGCTGGGCCACCTGGCGCTCGGCCGCGCCCTGGGCCCCCGCCCCCCGACGCCGCGGCCTCCGCCATCCCGTGCGGGCCCCGCGAGCGCCCGCGGCCCGCGTCGTCGCCGGCGCTGCTCGAGGCCGACCTGCGCTTCCACGCGACGCGCGGGCCCGACGTGAGCCTGTCGACCGACCGCAAGGTGGCCTGCGCGCCGCGGCCCGACGGCGGCCGCACGCTCGTCTTCTCCGAGCGCCCGCTGCGGCCCGGCGAGAGCCTCTTCGTGGAGGTGGGCCGCCCGGGCTGGCGGCGCCCGGCGCGCTGGCCTTCGGCATCACGTCGTGCGACCCGGGCGGACTGCGGCCCGCCGAGCTGCCCGCCGACCCCGACGCGCTGCTCGACCGCAAGGAGTACTGGGTGTGGCGCGCCGGGCCCGTGCCGAGCGGCGGCGACGCGCTCAGCTTCACGCTGCGGCCCGGCGGCGACGTGCTCCTGGGCATCAACGGGCGCCCGCGCGGCCGCCTGCTGTGCGTCGACACCACGCAGGCGCTCTGGGCCTTCTTCGCCGTGCGCGGCGGCGCCGCCGGCCAGCTGCGCCTCCTCGGTGAGTCCCCCCCCCCACCCCCAGCGCGCGTGCGCGGCCGCCCTGGGCGCAGGACACCGCGGGAGAACCGCCCGCCTCCACCCAGACTTTTCTGGTCAGTGGGGGTGGGGCCCCGAGGTGACGCCCTGCCAGCCCGTGCCCCGGGGATGCCCATGTTGCAGCACACTTTGCGACTTAAGTACCCGTGGGTGCCAAGGCCTGGCAGGCTTTATGCAACCCGTATAACGGTCACTGCAATTTTTGTTTCCGTTTTTATGGTTTATTATCTTTTACATGTGTTATGCATATTGAGTGTAAGAAAAATACATCTACACTTAAAAGAGGAAATGATAACAGTCCACAGAAAACAGGATGGAGGCTCGAAGCACCTATTTTGAGATGATTCTTTCCTTCATTCTTGGCACATATTATCACCGAGCACCCACGAGTTGGGCCAGGTCCTGGGCCCCAGGATAGGGCAAGGCAGAGGACAGGACACATGTCCCAAAGGGAGAGCTGACCGGTGTGATGTTTGCCCGGCAGAAGACCCCTCTCCAGCCCACGGAGTGTGGGGCAGTGGTAAGGGAAGGGCACCAGGGAACACAGCTCCATTTTCATGGTTCAAGAAGTAAAATCCAAATGATTACAGAAACGATGAACATGTCACATGTTACCTCATTCCATTTTGTCCTTTTGGTGACCATATGAACTGGTATCATTGTCTCATCTACAGGTAAGGAAATTGAAGCACAGAGAGATTAAATGACTGGGCTGGTCAGCCGTGAAGACTTTGGGCAAATCACAGAACCTCTCTGAGCCTCAGTTTCCTTCTGTGTAGAAAGGGAGTAATTACCTGCATCCTGGGGTTGTGAGGATGAAATGATGAGGTATATAAAACTCTCAGCAGTGCCTTTCCACCTACAGGGGTCCCCACCCACCCCGGGCCATGGACGTTCTGGTCCATGGCCTGTTAGGAACTAGGCTGCACAGCAGGAGGTGAGCGGCTGGCAAAGAAGCGAAGCTTCATCTGTATCTGCAGCTGCCCCCAGCGCCAGCATCACCGCCTCAGCTCCACCTCAGATCATCAGGCATTAGATTCTCAGAGGAGCCCAGTTCCTGGTGCCAAAAAGGTTGAGGACCACTGGCCTACACCATATTTAATAAGTAGTGATAGTAACAACAGTGACTTGTCTGGCGAGGTGTTGAAAGAATGTCATCAGGATCTCATCTGTCTTTCTATCTCAGAGTTCACTTTCCTCTGTGTTGGCTTCGCTCTCAGCCAAGCCCTACAGTGCCAGGCTTACCTCCCAATGTAACGAACCCCTCTTTCCCAAGTTTGAGTATAAGTTCAGTACAGACCTCTTTGGCCTTCATCAGCTTACATGGCCTTTCCTGAATCGCCATGGAGACCAAAGGGTGGAAGTTCTTGGCCTGGCTTGGATCGTGTGAGTGAGGGTGAAGTAGTGCCCCCCGAAACAAAATCCCAGTATTGTTTCTGAAATAAATAGGAAAGGAGGCTGTGTGGGCAAAGGACAGAGCCCACCACACACGAACAATTCCATCAGCCCTTAGCAGAGCCCTGCCGGGTAGCTCTTGTCCTCCCATTAGGCAGACGGGGAGGCTGAGGTGCAAGGCCGCAGAGAGCCAGGGCCAACGGTCACTGTCCCTCATGGAGTCTCTTTGGTCTCAGGCACCCTGCAATCCAGCCCTGCAACCACATCTCCATCGGGGTCCCTGAGCGGCTCCCAGGACGATAGCGATTCTGACATGGCCTTCAGTGTCAACCAGTCGTCCTCGGCATCCGAGTCATCCCTGGGTAAGGAAGCGCACAGGGTGGCGGGGGGGAAGGGGCCGGCGGCTGGCCCGGCTCCTTCGGCTGTGCCGGCACCTTCCCCGCTGCACCTTCTTCTTCCTCAGCTGTGCTTTCAGCTGGAGGGAGGAGACACATCCAGGCATGGCATCCCACCGGTGAAAATGTGCTTGCTTGGGGTCGGAGGGTAGGAAAAGGGGCAGGGACCAGACAAAAATCCCAAATTGGCGTCTCCCACGATCGTCCCCCATGGTTCCACCATAGACGCTGTCTTGTCGGGGTTGCCCCCTTAGAGCACACCTGAGGACCACATTATTCAGGTCTGTCCTGTTCTCCCTTTCTGCAGTGACGGCCCCCAGCTCCCCGCTGAGCCCCCCGGTGTCTCCCATGTTCTCCCACCAGAGCCAGCGGGCAGCAAGAATGGCGAGTGCACGGTGTGCTTCGATGGTGAAGTGGACACCGTCATCTACACGTGTGGACACATGTGCCTGTGCCACAGCTGTGGCCTGCGGCTCAAGAGGCAGGCCCGGGCCTGCTGCCCCATCTGCCGGCGGCCCATCAAAGATGTCATTAAGATCTACAGACCATAGCCTGGCCTGATGACAGGCCTTGGCTGGAACAAGGTCACCTTTCCGAAGCTACCCGGACTGGGCAACCACCATGGCTGCCCGGGAGTCCAAGGGCAGCAGCCACCTCGTCTGCCACTCTCCAGTGGTGGGCAAGGCGTGACAGGCATGGAGATGAGGCCCCCGGGGTGCTGAGCCCAGGCGAGGGTTGTCTCTAGCTCAAAAGTGCTTTGCCCCCAAAAGGCCATCCCAAGAGCAAGCTCAGGAGCCGCCTGACAGACCACCCATCCCTTGGTGACTTCTCGGCTGGAGAACGATGTCCTCTGTGCAATGATTTTTGCTGGGGGTGGGTTGAACTGTTTGTGTGTGTGTGTGAGAGAGAGGAGCGAGAGAGAGAAGGAGAGGGCATGTGTGAGGGAATGAGAGAGAACGCGCAGGTGTTTACCCAGGGACCCTGGCTCTAAGACGTTATTTAACACTAAGGAATGTGCCATCTGGAGCCCAGACCTTAGCTTGACTAGAAATTGTTCACTTTCTGGGGCTGTGACGTCAGCTGGTTTTGAATGTATTAAGCCTGCACCTAAGCAGAACTCCCTGGGATGGTATAGAAAAGCGACAGTCACATTTTCTAGGAGGAGGAGAAAATAGCTCATTGTTTACAGCTCCAAAGCAGCAACTCCTTGGGGGAAGGTGGGCGGAGAACATAAAAGAACAATTTGCTCCTTTGGTTTCTAACTCCTTCCCGGAGCGTTTTGATGGGTGCTGCAGCCAGCAGAGAGCTCTGGGTGGTGTCGCCCCCCAGAAGCCTTTTCACCCCTTTACCCCCAGACAGCCTAATAATAAGCACACTGCACTTGACTGTCACTAGATGCTTTTAGTCTGTACCTACCGCCCCACCATGTCCAAGGAGAAGATAAGCAACAGGATCTCTTCCTAGGGGAGGGAAAGAAGCCTCAAGGCTGGTGACTCACCTGGAATTGGAAAGGCCACTCATTGACCCAGACAACTCCCCACACTTCCTGTTGTAACCCCAGGTCTGTGGGCATCACCAGGGCGACTCGCTGGCAAAGTGGGGGAAGCAGGGCTTTGCAACTAACTGGTCTTTGTTCTCATTCTCAGCCTATCTTCCCCTGCTGATTACTAAGATGTTAATTGATCATTAGGATGTCAACTCATAACTGAGACATGAACCAAAAATGCTGACCTTGGGATTGTCCCCCTTCCCAGGGCTATTTGCCAGACATTTCCTGGGACCCTGGTCCTGCCACCACCCTGCCTGGGCCCCTCTCTGCAGGCTCGCAGACCCCACCTGGGCTGATGGGCTGGCCCAGACCTGCTTCTCCCTTCTTGTCCCCAGTGCTGGGCCCCACATCTGCCCTGTCTCATGCTGTGCCTTTAGGGGAATCCCTGGGCGCCTCTGTTCCCCATCTGTCCAAGAGAAAGCCTTGTACCTGCCCACTCCAGGGCTCTTGGGTGGACCAGCATGACATTCTGAAAGGCCTGAGACACCTTGCAAAGAGCAGGCATTGTTTTTATGATAATCCGAATCTGTTCATCTGCTGATGGAGACAGGCAAAGGAGAACATTCAGTTTCTGAATTCATATAACGGATGTGTGCTGGGTCTCTCGGAGCCCAGAACCCAGCTGGGCCGGACCCTCATCAGATCAAGTCCCACAAGACAGTTCGGTGGTGCCTTTGTGATGCCCCAGCTCTTAGACCACCTGCTGCTTCTCAGTCTAGAAGTAGCCAGTTTTCTGATCTCAGCTGCAAAAATGCTACTCTTGCCCCTGCAAGAACCCCTGATAGATTCTCCTGCCCTAGTGGATTTGGGAAACGCCCACATTTTAATTTTACAGCAGAACCTTTGGGGGAGCTGTTGGAACCACAGCATTTGCCAAGAGAAGAGTTTGAGAATCTAGGCAGCGCTCAGTTCCCCAGTGGCCTGGGGGAGCCAGCTCCTCTCGTCTGCCACTTGCCCTTCCTGACCGCCCCCTTGGTTTCCAGCCAGGGTTCTTGTGCAGACACCACCAGAAACCAGTGACCGAGCGCCTGGACTGGGGTGGACCAGGCCATGCTCCTGGCAACCCATCACCTGGAGCCAGTGGCCTGTTCGACTTGCTCTGCAGCTGCTATAAATAGCCTCCCTGTGTCCAGGGGAATTAAGGGGGTGTTTATCTTCTAAAAAGCAGACATTTCCTGATGCTATAACTGATTTATTCAGTGGCCCTCTACGTTCTGTCTTGAGACAGGCAAGGGAAAGGCAAGGGGACCACTCTGATTCCGAGGGGGCAGGGGGCCTCCACACAGATCCTGCGAAGCCCTTAGCACCACGTGGAGGCATGCCTAAGACACCACTGAAAAAAACACCACGTTATGTACCGTTAAGGAAAAAACGCTGCCGATTTGACCTGTAGGGTGCCACAGCTGTACAATTAATTCTAATCAGAGAGGTTGAAAGGGGGCGGGGGATGTTACTTAGGGGTGACATTCCCATTTGTCAGATAAGAGAACCGAGGTCCTGGGAGTGATGCGATGCACAGCCACAGCAGGTGGCAGGGCTGGGGTTCGAGTCCAGGAGCGTCCGGTGCTGAACCCCATGGTCTCCATTGCTTGGCCCGGAAGGCTTGAGACCACCCGAATTTTCTTCCTCGAAGTCATATAGCAGCACCTCAGAGAGCTGGGCACCTGTGTCTGTGTGGAGGGTCCCAGCCCCAGGCTGCGGCCCCTGTGCCACCCCAGTCCGGAAGGACAAGTGTCCTTCCTTTCAGTCCCACTTTGTCCCGGTGGAGCTGAACCCACCTGGTCCCCAGGGTCACCCACGTGAGACGGCTTTGGGGAGGGTCCAAAATCCTGGTCCCATCACCTTCCTGGGTCCCCTGAACACCACCCCTCAAGCAAGGGCCCCCAGGGCTGGGCGGGAGACCAGAGGATGGCCCTGAGTTGTCTTATGCCTGTTCATTTTGAATCACCAGAACAGTTGGGCTGTTTACAGATCAAAACAAGCTCCTTTTTTCCAGTCCACTTCCAGAACTGAGAATCTCCTGGGATTTAGCTACTTGGGGCAGCCGCTCCCTTAACTGCGGCAACACTTTTTTAGCCATTCAACACGCACTGCCCAGCATGGCCTGTGTTCTGGACACAGGACTGGGAACTGGGACTGAAGACAAATCCCACAGGGAGCTTGTGGTCCAGAGCAGGAGATGGACAGACTTGTAAACTTTTATTTGATCCCTCTAGTGTCGGGTTCTGTGCTCGGACATAGTAGGTACTCATTAAAGGTTTGCTTAATAAATCAGAAATCAGGTTACAAGTGTTCAGGGGTTTGATAAAACACATGCACACAAAGTCATTCAACAAACACATCTGCTGAGTGCCTGCTAGGTGTGAGATGCTGGAAGGATGGAGCCAAGAGGATAGTGCCCTAGGTCTGACGTCAGAGGGAGACATTAAGAGGGTAATGAGACATTAGGGGGAGAACCCACTGGGCTTTCTCGGCCATTCTCCTGCCTCGGAGTTCTGTCTCAGCGAGTGCCCAATGACTGCTTTTCAGACCCAGAGCCTCCTGTGTGCTTCGAAAGCCTCCTCTGCATTAGAAATGTCAGGGACCTTGTAGTCGGTGAGCTGCTGCCAAACAGCCTTGAGCAGAAAACCCAAAGTCCCCACTGGTCGATGACCACCCTCAGGTCCTGCCAGGGAGACGTGGGGAGATGGCTATCTGCTACTTTCAGGCCTCGGGACTGTGGCTGGAAATCAATTCCCAAGTCCCTGGAGATTCCCAATGCATGCCAGTTAAGAAGGGGATTGTGCAAAGTCAGACACGCGGCAGAAACCTCCCACTGCTAGATCCTATCTCTGCCCCAGTTCCGGCAGAGGGACACCGGCTCAGGAACACGTGGCCACCTGGCATTTCTCGGTATTTAATTGTCTCACTGTCTTTTCTAAGTCCCTGATGAAATGACTTGTGCAACAATCTGTCTGTGCCTTATGAAAGTGTCTGTGCACTTTTTATCCCTTTTAAAAGCAACTTTCAAAAGTGGGCAGGGGACTAGCATACATTGTGGTGTTCTTAAATCTGTGATAATCACTGAAATCCTTCTGCATTATGTGTTTGATGTTGGAGTGATGAAGTGTCCGTCCCCCACCCCACCCCCCACTACCTGTGTACAGACCTTTTAAAAAATGTCTCTTACTCTTCTTATTTTTCTGATTCAAAACTGTGACTTCTCCAATACAGTCGAATCTTTGGGGATCTATAATAAAATTTAAAAGCTCGGGGCAAGTGGGTTGGGAAGGGTTTGCACTGGTCCTGTGTGTTGTGCTTTTGTGTGTTGTGTGTTTTGATTTTTTTTGTCGGTTTTTATCTGTTTTATATTAACATGATTTTCCTGTTTAAAAACAAATACAACTTTTGGCTTGTTAAAAAAAAGTCTTCAGAGGTCGTTTTTTTAAATCACGGTTGTACGCACTGTTGGGGAATGGAGGTGAGGGAGACAAATCATTGCCAGCCTTGGAGAAACAATTTGCAGGATGTCTATAGAGCCCTGACAATGTTTGATCCTTTTGCCAAGTAACTCCTGCGAAAATATCTCAAGGAGATAATTCGATTCAAAAGATAAGCTCTCTATATAAAGATAGAGCATTGCAGCACTATAATGGTTAAAAAAAAGAAAAAAATCCTATGAGCTAACACTAATGTTCAACAGCAAGGTTGTTCTGTCCAGAACTCTTGGTCACAAGAGACAAAAACCAACTTGTACTGGCTTGAGAGAATTAAAAAGTTCAAGTAACTGAGAGGTCCAATAGCAGAACCCACTTCTACAACTGAGTCCAGAATCTGAAATGCAGCAACAGGACTTGGTCTCTCCTCCTCTCATTCTGCCGTCCTTTGTTCCAGCCCTATTCCCAGGCAGGTTCTCAAGACATCCAACCTCAGGTCCTCACTACATCCTGCCTTTCAACATCCCTGCCTGGACCAGCCTAGATCACGTGCCCTGCCCTGAACCAATCACGGAAGCCAGGGAGATAGGGGCCTCTGATTGGCCAGGCCCGGGACACGTGCTCAGCTTCCCCAGTAGAACTGAAACGGGGAATCCCAGTCCGCGGGAGAAATTGGAGCAACAGAGGAGTACTGGGTTGGCAAAACAACAAGCGTCTCTCTAAGAAAAGTTAAACCGTGATACGGGTACAGACTCAGTCAATGGCATGGGCTGTGAAGCCAGACAGCCATGGGCCTCACCGCGACATTGGGCGGGACATTTAGCCTCTTCAATTTCCTCAGCTGCAAAGCCAGAAAAATAGGCGCTCCCAATTTTAGGGGGGTGTGAGCATTGTTGAGATCATGCTGGTGATGTGCTAGGCGCAGTGCCTGTCACACAGCAAAGAGTTCGTAACACGGCAGCATCTTTATGTTAAAATACAGTGGGAAAATCAAGATGTGAAACTACATACACTTTGTAAAAAGAAAAAGAAAATACAGTCCCCAAATCTGACCATATGTTGGAATGACCAGCAGAAAAGAAGCAAACGCCCATGCAGGAAGTGGCTGGGGCTGGGCCATGACCTCATTGATGACCTTCTCCCCCCCACCCCACTGCATTGCCCAAATTTTCTGTAATGACCAATTATTGCTTTTAATTTAAACTTGTTACTTGGAAATATTATCTCTCTACTCTGTAAAACACAAGGAGAATGGCTGGCCCTTGCTGGAATTCGTCAAGAATTCCCAGGCTGATTATCTGAGTTTGCGATCCAAATTTAGTCACGGTGGAGATAAGGGCCTGCAAGTGTCTGCTGGAGGCCAGGCCAGGCTGACCAATTTGGTTGGTCTTCCTCCAGGCCAGCCTTTAGGGCCCAGATTTCTGGGGTGGAGCTTTGCAGTGGTATCAGGAATGGGGGTAAAGGAAGAAGGTGAAGAAACTGCACAGGTGTGTCCCCCTGGCTTGCTAGAACAGCCTGGCTTGTTGACACTGTTTTAGGGGCAGTGGGTAAGAGACAAGGACCATCATTTATCAAGCAGAAGAAACCTTGATTTCCCCACACTCTCTGAATGAATCTTCACAGTAATGTGTTTCCTCATTTCACAGGTGAGAGAACCAGGGTCCCTTCAGAGTAGAAGCAGGTTTTGACCCCAGGTGTGCCTGCTCCAGAGTTAAGGCAGCATCTTTCAGAGGTACGTTTCGTACCCTTTCCCCTAGGCCTCACTTAGGGGCAGAGTCCTCCCAGAAGCCGGGCTCCTTTCTCCCTTCCAGGTCTGCTTCCTGTGATATCACCCACTTCTGCTGGGCCAAGGGACACTTTCACAGGTGCCATCTAATAATTTAGACTCATTTTAAAGTAAAGGTATTAGCGGTGGGCATATTAATCTAGGCTCTTTTGGTTATAATTCAAGAAAAATCCAACTTAAGAAACAACTCATACAGCTCAGTAGGTCAGTTCTTCTGGCTTCAGGAATGGCTGGATCCAGGTGTTCACGTGATGTGATTGTGATCTACCTCTGTCTCTCAGTTCTGCTTTCCTCTGGGTTGACATCGCTCTCAGGCCCGCTCTCCCTTTGTGGTAACAAGATGGCCTCTAATCACTCCTAACGTATATCATGCCAGCTTAGCAACCCTGTAAAAGATTTTCAGGAAAAATCCCAAGGCTGTCTTTCCCCTGACCCTTTGAATCAAAAACCCAGTCCCTGAACTATTCCTGTCACATGTCCACACGTGATTTAACACACCAGGTATGATGGCATGGCTCTCACCCTCAAGAACCAACCAGTCTGGAGTGGAAGGCAGACCCATGGACAGACATGTAAAGACCAAGGCAGTTCCAGAGCCACTGAGATGGACTGAATTCAAGGCAGAAAGGCTCTGGATCACGTCTGATGTAATGCAGGCGTTCTTCTCTCTCTCTTCCTAATGCCTGGGCCACGCTCCCTGGCACACCGTATTTCTCCTCTAAGCTTCAGTGCACGGGGCCTGTGCCCTGACTCTCGCCACCCCTGCTGCCTGAAGCGCAGCCTCAGAGGAGTTTGGGGACGGTATGTGTCTTTTCCTCCTTCCCTGTGTTCCTGCAAGACAAATAATCCTCCACAAGAATAGCGATAATGGAGCATTTAGTGAGCACCTACTGTGTGCCGAGGGCAACCATTACATCGCTGAATCCTCACGACAGGTCTTTGTGGCAGGTCCCTCATTACTTTCACTTTACAGGATGGAAAACCAACACTCGGAGACACTGAGTAGTTTGATCCTGCTCTGTGTGGCCTCTCAAAGACAAAAGGATCTCTTTTCTTTCTTTTTGTAATTATTTTCTAAGATCTAGACCGAGTGGCTTTCACGGGCATATGGGCCTGGGACACTCACACTTGTGATTTCACCGACCTCACAAACAGCCCGTCAGGTCGGTGTGATCCTCTCATTTTACAGGTAAGGGAAGAGAGGCTGCGAGCTGCAGAGCCAGGATCTGAGCCAGCTCCGACCCTGTCCTCAGCATCACAGCCTGCCTGTGGGTAAACTGTTAGAGGCGGGAGGACCGGGGGGAAGCGGGAGGAGAAGAAGAGCTGGGAGGCGAAAGATGAGGAGGGGAGGAGGCCAGGCTCAGCCTCTGCGGGGCAAGGCAAGGAGGGCCTTCAGGCTGGGCCCTTGACCTATACGCAGCCCATCAATCCAGCCCCAGGGAGGGGGAGTCTTTGCCTCTCCCTTCGGGCTCAACTCTCCTGGCTCTTAGAAGCTGGTTTTGGCTCCCACACAGGGACATGGAAAACATGAGTATTCCAGGCATCCACTGTGGGAACGGAGACCCAACCTTGGCTGTTAGATGCACCCGGGGGAAGCTTCCAGAAGCCTGGGGGCAGCTGCAACACAGAGTGCCTCAGGCAGTCTGGTCCCCTCTCCTCAGGCCCTCCGCTCCTGGCTGTGGCCTGCCAGGTCTCAACCTTTCTCTCTCCACTGAGAACCTCAGACTCCCTCCTGCCTCCTCTCAGCGACCTGGGTAGACCTTCAGCCATCAGAGGGGTCCAAGAGCCTGCTTAGGAGTCAGCTGGAGAGACCTCATTCACGTGCATACCCTGTCCCCAGCAAGGGGTCACTTGCCCCCCCAAGGGGCCCAAAGTTTGCATGCACGTGTCCCTGGAGTTGTGCAATGGGGAGGCCCCCTCCCTGTGCCCCAGTTCCCTGCCTCTAGGTGGCATCTGAGGACCACTTTCTTAGGTCCTTAAGGGGCTGCGCCCAGATGTCTCAGCTCGGCTCTGTGCAGGCATTTCCAGTGTGAGGGAAGCTCATTTGCTGACCACTGAGTCAGCGGACCCCTGAAAATCCAGGTGCCCACACCAATCAGACGGCGAATGACGTAGGCTCACGATTTTGTTTCCCTAACAACGCATCCTTTTGATCGGCTTGCAAGCCTCTGCTTTAAAACCCCTGCCTTGTCCTTCCCAACTCGGATAGTGTCTTCGGTTTATGCCGAAGGCTGTGTTCTATGGTTTGCAAGTCATATCAGAGTGAAACCGTCTTTCATGCCTCAGAAGAGTCCTGTGGCACTTTCCTGTACGGCAGCATCTTCAGGTGACCAGCGCAGGGTCTCCCGAATAGCAGAGCCTTGCTCTTTGCCCTCTCAGCCAGCGTGAAATTTTTGGCATTAGACGCCTTCTTCCCGCAAGGAATGAAAGCGAGGGGCCGTCAGATGGCGGGGGCCTGAGGGCCTCTGAGCTTGCCCTGGCCCCTCGCCCCTTGCTTGTGTTGGCTGCACATCAAGAATGCTGGCCCAGGCCTGGGAGGCTGACCGACCTCAGACTGCAGAGGGGACGTCACACTTGTGCTCAGCTCCCAGGAGCAGCCCCGCATTCCAGGAGGGGCGTGGGAAGGGCCAGGCCTCCCCGAGCGGAGCCGAGCTGAGGGGGGAACTGTCAGCAGCCTGGCCCTCCCCACAGCCTCAGGCACTGGCCCAGGCCCACCTCGGTGTCCCCCAGGGAGACCCACCCGCCACAGAGGGATAGAGATGGATGTGAGAGAATATTGCCACCACCCCCACAGGACAGAGATGTCGGAAACCTCCCAGCGAGATGCCACAGGCCGGCCCCATCCTCCGCAGTCTGTGTGTGCGTGTATTCTCCTCTCCATTATTCTGAGCAATTTCTGTCCCCCTTAAGCCTCTGTCCCCCCTGATCAGGAGCCCCAAAGCTGTCTAGATTCCCTCCAGGGCCATCCCTCCGGCCCGGCCTTGCTGTCTCTCCGCCCGGGGGTGGTTTTAGCTGGAGTTGTTCTTCGTAGAGTCACCGGTACTAGGGGACACCTCCCTGAGGAGATCACACAGGAGCAGGGCCTTGGAGGGCGGGCAGCAGTTGGCCAGCAGAGGTCGGCGCGGGCGCCCTGCGGAAGGCAGCTGCCCCAGTGCCAAGGCTGCGGGCTGCCTGTTGCAGGAGCGGCCGAGGGTGGGGGCCAAGGTCCCCAGGGACTTTTCCTCCCGCCATAACCAGCCTCCCTCCCTCCCAGAGGTTCCCACCACTCCACCGGGGGGCGGTTCCTGGGCGGGCTTCCTCCCCAGGCTGCAGACAGAGGGGCAAGGCACAGTGGAGCAGCCTGTTGGGGTGGGGATGAGGGGTCAGGAGGCAGGATGGGCGTGTGCCGCTGGGTGAGGGCCCTGTCCCCTCAGTACCCCCTTTCTCCATTCTCCCCAATAAACAGTGAACCTGGGAGTCCCGAGGTCCAGAGAAGCAGGCTTTCTGGGCTCCTCCTTGGGATTGGCAGTTTCTTTCCAGAAGGTGGAGCATTGTCGCCCTCTAGTGGTCTTGATGAGAGGCAGCCGAGACCCGAGAAGGAAGAAACTGAGGGACCGTCAAGGTCTAGGTGCCGACTGGTCCACTGCCCCACCCCGCTCCCAGGATAGGCAGGCTCCTGCACAGGGCCCCATGGATCTGGGGCAGCTTGAGGAGGCCGCGTTAGGGTGACACTTGGGCTGGGCTGCGGTGACGACCGAGGCTGGGCTGGGCTGGAGCTGAAGTGGGGGAGGACTGGGGCTGGGCCCTGCAATACCAGGACGATGGTCCATGGCCCCCACTCTGGCTCCCACCTTGGGCCGCTGATCTGCCGGGTTCGGTTTAACCCAGACATGCAACTCTAAAGGCACATTGAACTCAAACGCGCTGGGGGACGCGCGATAACGAGAAATTCTCAGCACGCCGCGTTAAGTGACGCAGCCAGGAACAAAAGACACCACTGTGCCAGTCCGCGCGCACGAGGCCCCTGGAGCAGCCGAGGGATGCACAGGGACAGGAAGGAGAAGGACGGTTGCCAGGGGCCCGGGGAGGGGCCCGGGGGGGGGGTCCTGTGTCATGGGGTCGGGGTTCCTGTTCCAGACGCCGTCGCACATCCTGGAGGGGGACGGTGATGGCGGCTGCACAGCCGTGTAGACGCGTTTATGCCACTGAACTGAAAAATGATCAAGACGGAGAACAGACTCCTCGATGGGGAGAACAAACGGAGGGACGGGTGTCGGGTGGGAAGGGGGGTTGGGCTGGAAACAGGGAAGGGGTTAGGAAACGCGAATTGGCAGTTACCAAACGGTCATGGGGAGGTGAGACACAGCACAGGGGACAGAGTCACTACTATTGTAATAACTGTGTACGGTGCCAGGGGCTCGCTTCGGAAATCATGTAACTGTCTGACCACTGTGCTGTACACCTGAGACTAGTCTAAAATGTTATTGAATGTCAACTGTAGTTTAAACACAAATAAATAGTTAAGATAATAAATGGTGTGTGTATTTTACCACAATTTTTTTAATTGAAAAAAAAAAAAAGAAACCCTCAAATACAGACAAGGAATGGCAATTCTGCTAAAAACGCCTCTTGGGCCATGGGGTGACTGCCCTACACTGTGTCCTAACGCCCTGGGGCTGTCATAGCAAGGTAACACACACTGGGGGCTTAAACAGCAGAAATCTATCTTCTCGCAGTTCTGGAGGCTGGAAGTGCAAGATCGGGGTGCCGTCAGGGGTGGCGTCGGGGCCCCTCTCCTGCTTTCTCACTGTGTCCTGACATGAAGGACGGGGCTTCAAAGCTACGAATCTGGGAACTGTTATCATTGCTGTTCAATGCAAGGAGAGTCTGGACAGTGGGGATGACGAGAACCGACAAGAGGGGTGACCTAAAACGAGTGGGCTGAGCAGGGCCCGGAAAGTCAGCACATCGACCCAACACCACACACGCGTTCCCTCGTTCCCTCGGCAGCCTCACTGCCAGGGAGCGGGGAGGACAGAAATGGAAGCAGACGTGACGACTGTGTGGCCAGCGTTAGGGCCGGGTAAGCCCAGGAGAGCACGAGAGCTCTGCTCAGGCCGAGGGGGTCGGAGAGGCTTCCAGGAGGAGGGGGCTCCTGAGGAGCAGGCAGTGTGTGGGAAGGAGAGAGGGGGTTTGCCAGGCAGATGGAACAGTAGGTGCAAAGTCCCCGGGGTAGCTTCATTCCAGCCCGGGTGACTCATCAGGCCAATAACCAAAACGACAACAACAACAAAACAAACAAAACATACTCAAAACACACACACAAAGGTATAAGCATGAGCCGGTTTGGAGAAGGTAGAGTTTTTTCTGATAAACTACAAACTCGCCTGGCTAACGTTGAGAGGATAAGTCAGACTGAATCGCAAATGCAGGAGGCTCATGCTTTTTAAAATATTAAGTGAGTCTCCTTGACCTGCTGCTCTTCCCTCCTTTCCCGGGCCCTCTCTGTCCCTCCAAAGAAAAGATGCCTTCGGGCAGAACGCAAATAGCATGCCAGGACTCAGCCACGGTAGATGCTCCAGGACCACGCTGGGTCACCTCGTGGACCGGAGGAACTGAAGATCAGCTCCGTATCCACACCCGCTGTCCATCAACATCTCAGCACTAATACGAGCCCCTGGAATCTGGCCGTGAACTTGAGGGAGAGGGGACGTCAGCGGACTGGGGTCTCCCAGTGGAAATGAGGTTGTGGGGGAAACAGGCTCATTTCATGCGTGCTGGGGTTCATGGGCGGAGAGTCTTTTGCGGTGTCACATGCTCCCCTCTCCGTCTGGACCGCCCCGCCACTCACACTGCAAGTGCATACACTCACACACTCACACACTCACACACTCACGTGCACATGCCTGCTCACCTGCTCTCCTTCAAACCTCACCGTTTCCAGGACGCCTCCTGAAAACCTCCCCCGGCAGCCCCCCTCCCCCCACCCCGCCCCCCATGGCCTGGGGGAACATGTACAATTTAATTTGCTCACTTGTCTGTCTCCTTCATGAAACCATTAGCTCCTCCCCAGCAGGAACTCTTGCAATCCGATGCTCAGCACAGTGCCCAGCTCTTCGTAGTGCCCCACCCCCACCCCTACAGACAGTTCCTCGCCAGGTGGGTGAGGAAGACAGACAGGGGAGGCATCCGAGAGACTTCTGACAGCCGCAGAAACACTTCGGGTGGGCCCTGCGGGACCGTTACTCCCGAATGAGCGTGTTCTGAGCCGATCCTTGCCTCCCACCTGCTGCCTTGTTTCACTTCTCCCCTCTCCACTCTTTGGGTGGGTTCTGAGAAGGAAGGCCGAGGGGAAGTCACCCGGGGCTGGGGGAGGCTCGGAGCACGCATCTGTGGCGGAGGGTGGTCCTCTCCCTGGTGACTGGGAGAAACCCGTGGAAGAGCTGGGCTCCGTTGCCACTGCTCCTCTGTTGTGTCTTTGCCGGACTGTGGTCTTGATCCCACAGGGCTTTTCTCAGACTGGACCGTGTGGACCACCGGCTTTATAAGTGTTACATCCTGGAGAAACCACCGCAGGTGGTTCCTGCCTCTTCCGCGCGTCAGAAGGAAGGATGGAGAGATTGCTCCCTCCTGGCACACGAGGCCCTCCGTATTTAATACCTGTTAGCTCTTCACTCAGTGACCTTTACCTGAGCCCCCACGTGTCCAGCTGTGAAAGGGCCTTTCCCTTCTTACGCTCTCCACCTCCGTAACATTCCCGTGGGCACATTCCACCTTGGTCCCTGATGGGGAGAGCTATTCTTTTCCTCCTGCCCAGCCTTCATTCCCCTTCTGGACACAGCGTCTTGATTTTCCTCAGGGAGCCGCCCACCCCACCCTGTGGGTCCGGAGCCTGATCTCACTCTCTTGGCTGAGTGCTGTGCATGTGGCCTTGGCCCATCTGTGCTTCCTACCTCCTACTGACCTCACCCCAGCCTAATCCATTGTCCACGTGGCATCTGGACATGTCTTCAAACATAAACCGGAGTCTGTAATTTCTGCGCTTAAAATCCTTCGCAGAGTCTTCCGTCAGGGTCAAATCTCCTTACCAAGGCACGCAAGGCCTTTGCCATGCCAGAATTTCACCTCGAATGTCATGCGAAAGACTCTTCAGGACCAGGCTCTGCAGGCCTCTGCCCACTTCGGCGCCCCGTTTATTTTCTTAGTAGCATTTGTCACGTTTTGTCAGTTTACGTTTTCTCTGACCCCATTGCAAGGTAAGCGGAGGCGGGGACATTTCTATCCCGTTCGCTCACCACTCCCAGCTTCCCCGCCTCTGCATTCTCTCCCTCAGGCAGGCATCCTTGACCCTGGCTTTAAACTGCCCCTACCCAGGTGATCCCCAATGCCTTTCTCACCTGGCACAGTACCCCGCTGCCTCCGTCTCCTGGACAGTTCCTCCCGGCCACCATCCAGGAGCTCCTGCAAACCTCAGCACCCTCCCCATCAATCAATTACTCATCTATCAATCGATCCAATAATGACCTCCTGGTCCACGTGGCTGTCCTCCCCCTTCAGGAGGCTGCAGAAGCCCCTCCTGGCCTCTCTGCTCCCAAGTCCCTTCAAATCATCCTCGTCGAGGCTAAGTCCTCCTGCCAGTAGGATTCGGATCCTGTCACCCCATCCCAGAGCCCTCCAGTGCCAATGGCAACAATGCTAGTATCTGCCGGCACTTACGAGACACTCCCAAGGCATGTTGCTTGTGCACACAGACTCGCTCATCCTTCACAGGAGCCTCGTGAAGGGAGCTCAGTTACCTGCTACCATCCCAATTTCCTGAATGAGGAAACTGAGGCACAGAGAGCCAAAGCAACTTGCCCGAGGTCACTCAGCTGGCAAAAGGCAGAGACAGGATTCAAACCCAGGAATCCTGGGGTCAGAGCCCCAACCCTTAACCGTGACTCCACCCTGATGCACCCAGGAGATAAGGAACCTCCCTGCTGTGGCTCAGGGGGCCCTGAGTGGTCCCACCTGTCCACCTCCCCAGCTGTTATGCCACCACTGCCCAGTCCCACCTGCCCCACTCAGCTCCAGCCCAGCCTGCATGGTCAGCAGGCTTCTTCCCCACGCAGGGCCTTTGCCCACCCCTTCTAGTTAATGCTGATTCAAGCCTCTCATCTCAGGAACCCTGGTTGCCTGGGCCACAGGCCAGTGGCTCGGGCATGCAGTCTCATGCACCTCCATGCATTTCTAATAGAGGCTGTGTTTACACATCTGCATACATCTGAGCGACTTCTGTCCTCCCGGACAGAGCAGCCATCGTGTCATGGTCCCAACGGTCCCAGGGGCGAGCACTCAGTAGGCGCAGCAAAAGTGTTTGTGAAATGGATGGATGGATGAATCAAGGAATAGTAGTAAATCCCTTAGCAGAGGCGGGTATCAGATTCTGAAGCCCGACTCCGTGCCTTCCTCGCCTTTGCACTCCGACCACCAGAGGGCGCCCTAACCTGAGAAATCTCTCAGAGGACTAAGGTTTGCCATAGGCCTGCGGGGGTTGTTCCCTTCTGGGCACCGGACCCCGGGGCCTCAGGGGAGAACTAGATGTATTTGCTCAGTGGAAGGAACCAGCCTGAACAAGGACTTCTCATTGGGAGTGGGGGTGGAGGTGGGGGGGACAAATCCTGGTCCCTTACTCTCACGTGCCATGTAAACGTACAACAACCCTGAGAGGTAGATATCCTTGCTCCCGCGTTTGGTAGTTGAGAAGCTGAGGCGCAGCTGTACCTGCTGGCATATGGTGACTCACGTGCCCGCCCCCTGCCTGCTCGGGGGCCTCCCCTGCATCTGGCCTCCCCCACCGGGTGGTTCTCAAAGTGCAGTCCTTGCAACAGCAGCACGGCCTGGGCGCTTGTGAGAAATTCATGGTCTCCCCAGGACAGGCAGATCCCCCCGCCCCCCGGGAGCCATCCTTCTCTCCAAACCGTCTATGTCAGTGATACACACGGCGACTGCGAGCGAGCGTGCAGGCCCGCGGAGAAACGGCATGACGCCAGACGAGATTGTGAAACTAATCCAGAGAGTCCTATGTCAAGGTGCACCTTGAATGCCCCGGAGATGACTGTTTGCACCGTCGGAGAGATGCCATCAGGGATAGTGGCCTCCCATCGGCGGGGCAGCGTGGGTCCCTTCCCTTCACCGGGAGAAAGGCTGGGCGCATGAGGAAGACCAGGGTTTGGAGAAAGACGCTATGCTGAAACTTCGAGAAAAGACCCAGAAATAAATCCTTGGTGAAGTCGGTGGTCACTTATTGCTGAACATACTATATGGCACTACAAACTTAAAGGTCCTCGTTTAAGAATGTGGAGAATTTGTGCTTTTCGTTGAAGAAATCATCGGGATATCAGATGGCTTCGCCAAAAAAAAAAGAAAAAAAGATTAGAAACAATAAAGAAGAAATGCATGCTCTGAGGCCCCACTCAGACCTCCAAACCAGAAATTAGGGGGTGAACCTGGCCATGTGTGTCTAAAAGCCAGCCCCCCAGGGCATTCTGAGGGACAACGAGGGTGACACCCCCCACCCGCACCGGCCCTTCCTCAGGTGTAGAGAATGTGGCAGTGCGGACGGAAGCACTGAGAAGCCACTTGCGGGACCACGGGGAAGAGGAGCGAGAAGTCAGGCTGCTCCACGGGATGGGGGGAGGGGGGAGGTGGCCCCGGCTGCCCTGAGCCCCGCAGGATGGAAGTATGGCAGCTTCTGGGACAACCGGAACCCCAAGGACAGCTCTGGGGGTGCAGGGGGTTGGGAAGCGGGGTGATCATTAACAATACAGTTTCCCAGGCCCTTCCCCGGCTTCTCCCAGGTAGGGCCCGGCAAGCTGACAGCTGCCATCTGAAGGGACCCCCTCCCCCCACATTCCTCTGCACCACGTGTGGGAACCTCAGGCTTGGAACCTTGGGGCTGACCCAGTGTGACTGACCCTGCCCCTCGCTGGTTCTGTGACCTGATGCTAATTCTGCCCTCTGTTCGACCCTCGCGTTCCTCCGGTATGAAAGGTGGTCACGACGGAACACAGAGTGGTTTCCGAAATGAGAAGCGGCTGGGTGGGAAGAGCGTAGGATTTTCGTCCTGGGGGTTGAGGGGAGCCATGGAAGGGGTTAGCCCAGGAGAGATCCGGTCAGGTTTCTGTTTTCCAGCCCTGCAGCGTCCAGCAGGGGCTGAACCGGTGAGGAGGCTCTGCCCGGCCCGGCTCCGTGGACCAGCTCCAGGCCAGACCCTCGGGTCCAAACCCCGCCCACAACACACAGCTGCCGGACTTTGGCCAACTGCTTTAACCTGCCAGGGCCTCGATTTCCTCACCCATTAAGGGAAGAGAAGAGGATCCTTTATAAGAATGAAATGAGAGAACCCATGTAAAAAGCACAGCAGGTGTAAGCGCTGACCCCGCCCAGCCCTCATTGTGATTCCATGAGATTAATCCTAATCCTAACAGTTTGTGACCACGCCCCTGAAGGCCCTTTGTAAGCACTTTAGGAACTAGAGTGTGACCCCGGGGACACATTATGACAGGCCCTCCCTGGGTCCCCTGGAACCAGGTAGGCGCCAGCTAGGGACCGATGGCCTGGCCTGGACTGCCACCCGCTCCTCCCTGAAGCCCTGGCCGGACCCGTCCCTGTGACCCAGCTTCCTGTTTGTGATGCCCACGCCAGAGGGAGGAAATGGATGCCCCCGCCCTGGGGCCGCAGGGCGGGAATGTGGACGTGCTGACGTCAAAGCGTGTCCTAGTTCAGGGAAGTCGGGATGGGAAGGGCTTCCTGCGGTGCTGCCTTTGATCCCAGCCTGAGCTGGGGCGGAAGCCAGCCCTGAGGGTCCGGCCTGGGGCTCGCTGCTGGGGGTGAATCAGGGTCCTACCCCGACACAGCTGTGTGACCCTGGGCAACTCGCCTCCCCTTCCAAGCCGCAGCTGCCTCATCCACAGAACGGGGATGAGCATGTGTCTCAAGAGTATCCATCGTGGGCCGGGTACCGGTGATGGAGCCCGGCCTGCCCGGCTGGGGGGGGGCTCCTTCGTGAACACCCTCTGGCTGGCGGCGCGGGAGGAGAGGGGTCACCGAAACCGGCCGACAGGGGCACGAAGCATCTCTCGAGGTGGCTGCAAGGAGGGTTCCCCGGTATCAGGCCTGTGACTCAGGCTGTAGCCTGGGCCCAGGCACTCCCTGGCCCAGTGACTCAGTTTCCCCAGCTCTGCAGCGCCATGCGCCATCACCCAGCACGGGCTCCTCGGCCTTGCGGCCTGGCTGGTGACGAGTGACCCCGGGGGCCTTCAACACCGTTTCTCGGGCGCTGACTATGCACTCAGGCTTCATGTATGTGACTTGGGGCTGCGATTGGACCCGTTTCACAGAAGGGTAAACCGAGGCTCGGGGAGCTAAAGGAAGTTGCCTAAGATCGCAGAGCTAGAAAGTGGCAGAGCCAGCCGTTCCCCATCGGAGGGATCTCCTGGCGGGCAGACAGCAGCAAGCCAGCACTTCAGGGCACACGCCCAGCGGTCTCTGCCACCCGTTCTGCCAGCTTGACCTTCAGGCCCCTGGGACGTGAGGGGCTGACACTGGCCAGTGACACCTGTGAGTGGGTCTGCCTTCTCCCCCCCCCATCACCTGTACCCACCTGGGCACCGGGCTCAGGGCCTGGGTGGGTCTCTCCTCTGCCCCACACGCCCTGCAAGGCCCACCATTGTCTAGGTTCTCGACTCCCACCTCCCTCGGTTTCCCCATAACTGTCGAGTGATCCTTCCTGGCAAGGGCACCGGGAGCAGTTTCCAGAACCTTCTGTGGCCCTCCACTCCGTTCTCACGTCCCTCCCTAGGACACTGCTCGGCCCCACTGTGGGGCCTGGGTTGGAATCCAGACGGGCCAATCCCGAGCCGTGTGACCTTGCACGTTCTCGGGGGGTCTCATCTCTCCGTGTAAAGACAGGAGGGGGACGCCAGCCGCGTCTCAAGGTCGCTGGAGACTATGCCTTGAAAGCACCTGGTACGATGTCTGACAGCGTAATCATTTAGTAAGTCTTGGCTGTTATGTTGATGTCCTAGGCATTTACTTATATAAACATCCAGACGACAGGAGGTGACAGTAAGCGCCCGGTAGGTGGCGGCAGAAGCCTCGTTAACGCCTAAGTGAGCGCCCCTGCCCCCAAGCCTCACCGCACCGCACCGGTGAGAAACCAGACTGAGCAGCCGTCACATCAGCAGAAGCTTCCTGACCAGTCCCCGAACCAGGCCCAGGCCCGGGGAGCTGGGAGCGGGGAAAGGGCCGTGACCGCTGGCCAAAGAACACCTGGGGAAAGACACTCGAAAAGAGACCTTGGCATCAATTCTTTTGGATGAATACCTACAAGTGGAATTGCTGGGTTATATGGTAGTTCAATTTTTAAATGTTTTAAAAATCTTTATTTATTTGTTTATTTATTTAGGCGAGGCAACCCTTGGTTGACCTCACAGATCGCAAGGCCCTTGTCAGCTTACAGTCCCTTGCTTTTTACCGTCTGCAGCACCTGGTCTTCCTAGGTGGTCTCCCAGCCAAGTACTAACCAGGCCCCAGCCCTGCTTAGCTTCCAGGATCAGACGGGATCAGGCTTCTTCAGGGTGGCATGGCCGTAGACTGATTTTTAATTTCTTGAGGAGCCTCTGTACTGTTTTCCACAGCGGGTGCAACATTTTGCATTCCCACCAACGGTGTGCAAGGGGTCCAGTTTCTCCACAGCCTCACCAACACTTGTTTCTGTTTGTTTGTTTGTTTTTTGATACTAGCCATCCTATCAGGTGTAAAGTTTTTATTTGTATTTCTTGATCATTAGTGACATTGAGCATTTTTTCATATGCATGTTGGCCATTTGTGGTCTCCCTTGGAAAACTATGAAATGTCATTTTTAAATCGGGTTATTAGTTTTCTAGCTATTGAGTTGTTGGAGGTCCTTATATATTTGGGGTGTATATATATATATATCTTGTCAGACATGTGGTTTGCGAACATCTTCGCCCCTCCCGTAGGCTGCCTTTGCACTCTGTTACTTGTTTCCTTTGCTGGGCGGGACCTTTTTAATTTCATGTTCACGGCGGCATTGTTCACAACAGCCGAGACGCAGAAACGTCTTCCATGTCCACTGACAGATGACTGGATAAAGAAAACGTGGTGTGTACGTACAGTGGAATGTCCCTCAGCCACAAAAACAGAAGGAAATCTTGCAATATGCAACACCATGGATGAACTTCGAAGACCCCGCGCTTAGTAAATTCAGCCGGGCACAGAAGGACAAACATTGCACGATTCCACTTTTATGAGGTACCTAAAATAGGCAAACTCATAAAAGCGGAGGGTGCAATGGGGGCGCCGGGGGCTCAGGGGCCACGGGGCGGGGGCAGGGAGGCTGCCCTCAAGGAGAATGAAGTTTCAGTTGTGCCAGATGAGTGGGTTCTGGGGATTGGCTATACGACGCAGTACGTATGCTAACGGCACTGTACCGTGCACTTGGTGGTCCGTGGAGAGGGTAGGTCTCACGGTAAGTGTTCTCGCCACAATATAATTAAATTTAAAAGAAGAAAGAAGGAGAGCTCAAGTGAAAGCAGCCACAGACATCTGGAAAAGGGATTGGGGGTTAAAGCGGAGGAGGCAGGAGGTGACAGTGGGGTCAGGAGAAATGCCAGTGGTTGCCACCCTCCGAAGGGGGACCGCAAGGCAGAGACTAAAGGGTCATCTAACGGCTGTGACAACCACGACAGCCAGAGAGTGGCAGACCTGAGACCTGAGCCACTTGTGAGAAGAAGGAAGAGAGAATGGACAGTAAAGTTAACGTTTATCTAGCGCCTCCTAAGTGCCGGGCACCCTGCTGCGTTATTTGATGTCATTTTTAAGTACAATATTATCATCACTGAGAAGACAGTACCATTGGGATGAAACCAGGGGCCCCAGAGGGGAGTGATTTGCCTGAAGTCACACGGTCAGGGAATGGCAGACCCGACACTTGAGCCCAGGTCTTCCTCATCTGGGTTCCCTCTGCCCAGAAGCCTCTGAGCTACCTGGGGACCATCCTTCCTCATACCCCAGGAGCTCTCTGACTGCAGCTCCTCAGGACCCCTTGAGCCCACCCACCAGCATGCCCCTGGCACCCGGGGCACTCCAACACACCCAGCACCTCTCCCTGGATGGCCCTGTTTCCTTCCATCCTAATACTATGACAGTCTAAAAGGATCTTGTTTACCTGGGTACGCCCACCTCCCCCATCGGACTACACCTGTGGAGCTCCAGCCTCATGCCTCAAGCCCCCAAGCTCTGCGGCCTGTGCTCTGCCACCTGACATGCTTGCATTTTCCTGAACAAAAGCGCTTTGCGTGAGAGTCCCTCTCACTCATCATCCCTCTCTCCTCAGAGCTTAGCACTGCACCTGGCACAGAGAAGGGGCTCAGTGAAGACGGACGGATGGATGGATGGGTGGATGGATGGATGGATGGATGGATGGATGAATGGATAAAAAACTATTTGTCCTGAGCCTGTGTTGTCCCTCTGACTCACAGCAGTGGCCCAGGTAAGAGGGTCCCCCAGTGTGAGTCAACCCAGGGTAGGGGCAGAGGCTGATGCTGGGGATAGACCATGAGCAGGTGCTGGCACCCTCTTGTATGCACAGAGCAATGATGAGTAAACCCCAGCCAGATGTGACCTACAGCACCTCCTGGAAAGGGCGGGAGCAGGTGGCACCCCTGAAGGAGGGAGCAGGGCAGTGAAGCACGTCGAGGCTCTGACTCAGGTGGGTGCTATTGGAGTTCGAGCATCTGGGCGCAAACAGCCACCTCATGCATGACACGGCCCTGTGCAAGGAGGAAGAACTCTCACTGCGGCTCCTTGGCTGAGCCTCGCCGTGGTCCTTGAAGCAGGTGGGATTCTGCCCGTGGTGCGGGGGGAAGCAACTTCTCCAAGACAACTCAGCCAGAGAACGGCAGAGTGGGGTTAGAGGACCTGATGGGGTGACCCAGACTTCGCTCAGTGTGCCATGTTGGGCTGCTTTCTTGGGAGATGGGTTCATGGGTGGCTCCGGAAGGCGTAGAGGCTTGGGAGACAGGAAGCAAGGGCCAGGCTTGACAGAGTCCCCGGGTGCCGACTCTGTCCGGGCCTGACCCTCCAGCTGGCTCAGCACCCAGAATGACCTCCCTCAGATGCAATGCATTCACGTCATGTTGGTCTCTGGAACCCTCGGCAGCTCCCAATGGTACAGGATCAGCCTCAGATCTTCACTTGGCCTTCTGGCTCCTTCATCCTCTGACCCCTGCGGACCTCTCCAGCCTTGTGCCTCAACCCTCGAGTCCCACCCCACCCTCTGCCACTGATAGCACGATACCCCAGAGAATGGACAAAGAATAAATTCAAGCAACTGCCTAACGCAGCCGAAGACTATGCTCCCTTCGATCTAAAGGCTGGAAAGCAAGCCTGAATTTTATTTGACAGGTTTCCTTTCCGTGGTTGTAGCACTGAGCAAAGGAGCATACACTGGACTGTTAGCGAGAGTCAGGGGCTTCAGCAATGGAGATGCAAACATGGAAGAGCGTGATCAGAAAAAAAAGCCTGCCAAGTCAGGCTGGAATTTGAGGTAATAGCGAGCTCATGCTGTGAATAGATTTAAACGCATGTGAACCTTGATTCCTAGCTCTGTCTGCTGAAGAGACCCGGGGGTCCCTGACACCCCCATAACAATAAGCCCACCTGGCACCCAGGTCCTGGTTTCTAAATATTATTCCTCAATAAAAGGAACCAGGGCCATGTCAGGGAAAAACTGGGGTTGAAACAGGAAAAATACAAGATGAGCCTGGAACATCAATTCTTGGCAGAAAACATGGAAGTGACCAAAGAATGAGGGGCGGAGGGCGAGAAAGGAAGGACGTGGTGTCTCTGCGCAGCGGGCCGAGCAGGAGGGAGAAAGAGGTCATTGCATTCCAGATACAGCTGAAGGTGGAGCCGGCTGAGTTTCCTGAGGGTCGGATGTGGGGCCGAGAGAAAGGGCAGGCAGAGCCAAAGACGTGTCCGCGATTTTGACCTGAGCCCCTGGAAGGTGTCAACCTCTTCATACACAGGAAACTAAGTCACAGAGTCAAGCGACCTGCCCGAGGTCACACGGCTGGTCACAGGCCCAGCCGGGATTTGAACGCAGGCCTCTGGCCTTAGAACCTTGGAGTGGCCCGGACCTGCTGTTGCGTGCAGCAAATGTTTAGCTTGAAAAGACGAGTTTAAGAGGGAGAGAGAGACGGTCAGCCGGTCAGCTGCCGGGGTTGGGGGCGGGGTGGGGAGCACACGGTGGGGCTCAGGAGGCCGCCATCGGCGAATTCCGGAAAGGCTGGGATGCTGAGGCCCAGCTGCCACTGCAGTCCCGCTCAGATGGCGCTGGCTATGCCGGCCGGGGTGAGCCAGCCTGCTCCCCGCGTTGTCCCAGGGATGGGGACAGCACCTGCGGGCGGGTGCCTGGCCCAGGCGCTCCTGCGCTTCCCGCTCAGTGTGCCGTCACCATGAAGAGGCACCAACAGGCCCCGCAGTGTTTGGGCAACACAGGCTGGCAGGGCTCCTCCTTGCTCTGGGGCCCAGGCCTAGGCATGTCGGGGTGTGGGCTGGGGGTAGGGCCTGGGGAATTCTGGGGCTCGGCTTGGCACCCCGGAGGAGGGCAGAGCCAGGACCAGCGCCGCCCTGCCGGGTGCCGGCGCCCTGCAGCGCTTCCTCCTTCAGCCCTGCAAAGAACAGCTGCTATCCCAGTGCGCAGACAGGGGGACGGAGGCTCAGCGAGGCAACCTCGCGGGACCAAAGCGAAGCGACCAAGGAGCGGTAAAGTCGGTTGGAACCCCGAGGCCTAAGTTCTTCCCGTCTGCCACAGGGCTCTCGCCCAGCCCAGACGCAGGGCCGGCCGTCCCTGAAAAACAAAAGGGTTTCTCCATCAGTTCGGTCTCAGAACTTACCCGGCACGTCCCACCCCTGCCACTTAGCTGTGAGGCCCTAGGCATGTAATTTCACTGTCCTGAGCCTCAGTGTTCCGTGAACTGTTCTGTAAATTTGGGGAGCGACCACGCCTTCCTCACTGGCTGTCATGAGGCCGAGTGACGGATGGTGGGTGGAGCCTAGGGGGTTGTTTACCAAGACTTCTGGGAATTCTCACGTTTGGGGACCACTGTTTAGGGCATCGACCCGACCTTGTCACTTTTCTGCTCTAGATCCTTTGATGGCTCCCTGTCACCTTCTGAAAAAGTCCAGGCAGGGGCTTTAGCACGACCTGAACTGATAAGCGATTTATTGACAGCCTTTATTATTTTCACTTACTTTGCAGTCATACGTTTTGATGCAGAAACATCAGTGTGATGATTTATAGAAGACACCCCCCCCCCCGCCATTGCATTGGATACGTTGTGTGATAGATGATGTATTTCCCTTTTTAACACCTTTCAGATTTTTGGAATTCTGAAACCTCCAGCCCGAAGAGCTTGGGATAAAGAAGCATGGACCCTCGATACTCGAAGGCATCTCTCCGGCAGCAGGCTGAGCGCTCACACAGGTGACTGTGCTTGACCCTCAAGGACTATCCCTGGGCCATTTGATGGATGGGGACACTGTGGCTCCCAGCAGTGAAGCCCCTTGCCCAGCTCACTAGAACCTGAACCTCACTCACACTGCCTCTGGGGCCAGGCGCGTGGGCAACGTGCCATGGTTTCCTCCCGCCCTTTTTGAAGTTGGCCAGCCACTGGGGGCCAGGAATGCAGGACCAAGGTGCAGGTCACAGCTCCGCCCTCCAGCCGACTGGCCGGGTGCACAGCGCTGCACGCGGGTCAGGCCGTCCGTCGGGGGGAGGGATCCGAACTCCGCAGAATCCTTGGACTTTATCCAGAAGGCCATAGGGAGCCATGGACAGCGACACGGTCAGGCTGACACACTGGGAGAGTGGGGCCCAAACACGAGTGGGCGTCCCCCAGGGCCCTCCCCAGTCCCCGATGCAGCGAGTCTGGGGTGGGACGTGGGGCTGGGCATTAACGGGTTCCCTGGTGACTTGCTGCGGCTGGTGGGGTGCGGACCACTTTGAGAACTGCCACTTTAGAGCACACGGCATGGAGGGTGGCAGAAGCACCCCAGGATTTACGGGAAGAAGGGCTGCTGTGTATGGGGTACCAAGAACGTGCCACGTGGGTCACTCAAACCTCACAGCTCACAGATGGCAGAGCACTGAGACTCAGGAAGGGAAACCGCTTGCAGGGCGCATGCAGCTGGTCAGTGACGGGGCGGGAGCTCCATCCTGGGACCCGGGCCGCAGAGGGACCCTCCCACGGCCCTGCCTCTGAGGTGAGGCCTGCGACGGGTCCTCGGAGGACAAAACTGGATGCTCTGACCTTAGTAAGCTGCTCTGACCAGTTACCAAGTCAAAGAGTCTGCGGGTCAGGCGGACAGACTCTGGGGGTCCTAGGCCCTGGACCCCCACCCGCGCCCCTGTGGGTCCCCAGCTGCAGCGCGTCTGCCGTGACTCCCCGCCATGGCAGCCGGGCAACCAGCTTCTGCTGGGCCAGGTTCTGCTAGGCTGCCGCAGAGGGACAGGAAGGGGTCGTCTGGGTGAGCACGAAGCCCCCACCCGCGAAGACATCCCTGCCCCTGCCCTGAATTCCCCAAATGGCTGCATCAGGAAAGTCAAGATGACTTTCCTCACGGCCCCTGTCTGCCAGCGAGTTCCTGCCCCTAGCACCTTTCTGAGGGGCCCTTCTCCCTGCACCCCCAGGAGGGGATGGCACTGGGGGGGGCCTAGTGCTGCCCTCTCTCTGCTCCCAACGGGGGCTCACTGTCCTGGCCCCTTTCCAGGCTGAATGACCTCTAGCTGCAGTCTGGGCTTCTCTCAGGTGCAGACTGCCTGCCTCAGAGGCCGGGGCGGGGGGCGCTGCAGAGGGGCGAGGGGCGCTTGTCCGCAGTGTGATCTTCTGAAATCATCCATAGGCGTGAGACACAGTACGACGCAAGCTCACTGGCCCAGCGAGCATGTAGCCGGCCTGGAAGGAAGGAGGTGGGACTGAGGGACCGGTCAGGAGCAGGCCGAGCTCCTGCTGTCCCAATGTGATGGTGAAGACCAGAGGCCACGATTCACCAAAAGATGCCGGGGTCATCTGAATGTTTCTGAAACTCTGCAGTCCCCCAGAGAGTGACTCAAGGGGCCCGAGGTGGCCTAGCTGAGGGATGCCCACCAGGGTCCCCTTCTCAGGCCGCCCGCACAGAGTGCGTGGGAATGCCGGGCATTGAAGCCATTCCTGGGAGCCTCTGTGCCTCCACATCCAGCACAAGCCCCAGTCCATCATCCTGGTGGCCAGCGAGGTGGCCTTCGGGCCCCGCGCGCCTGCCAGGTCCCAAGTTCCCAAGCCCCGGGCCTGGCGGGAAGCACCCCAGCTGCAGAAGTGGGCTGGCCATGGCTTGTTGTGCTGTTGCTAAGCTCTGTGCCGATCGATGGGGCCTCGTGGGTTTTTCCCTCTGGTTTCATGTTCTGACGGGAACTTGCGAATCTGGAGCGAGTTAATGGCGGCCGCAGCATTCCAGAGCGTGTGACGCTGAGAGTTCCTCCTTGGCCCCGGATCCCGGGGCCACACCCTCTAGGCTGCCTAGCAGGGTGGCTGTGAGAGTGGCTCGGAGCATGGCTGGAGGACAGTCTCCAGGACGCGACCCTCACTGTCCGTTTTAGAAGCTACCTTGCCTTCCAGTGAGAAGGAAGCGGTTTTAGGCTCAGTACTGAATTCTGCTTCTTGGTTTCACAGTTCCCTTTTCTGATATTTAAAGCTCCATATATTTCGCTCTAAAATACCTTCCCTGGCTTCACATACCACAGTGCCCTGCGGCGTCTCAGCCAGCTCCGCGTCACCCAAATATCCCAGTGCCCAGGTTCATCCCCCCCACACCCCCGCACCCAGCAGGTCTAACTTCCTCCCTCCCTCCTTCTTTCCTTCCTTCTTTCCTCTCTTCTTCAGGCAATAATCATGGTCTCCTAGTGTTTACACTTTAGAGAGACAGAAGGCGTTGTAAAATTTTTAAGTTCTTTATACACTTATAAATAAAATGTAATATAATCTACGGCCATGCCACCCTGAACAAGCCCGACCCCATCTGATCTCGGAAACTAAGCAGGGTCGGGCCTGGTTAGTACTTGGATGATCAGGTGCTGTAGGCATAAAACATAAAACAAAAAAGAAGGGCCTGTAAGCTGACAAGGTCCTTGCAGTCTGTGAGGTCAACCAAGGGTCGCCTCGCCTAAAAATAAATAAATAAAATAAAGCGTAATATAATTTCAGGTAGAAAGAAGCACTTGGAGAAAAACTACCGCGGGAAAGGGGTGGAGAGATCGGGGCGCACACCTGAGAGAGCTGGGGGGCTGTGGATGGGCCTCAGGGGAGGCCTGCAGAGGTGGGGTTTGGGCAGAGGCCTGGGAGGGGAACTATCTGGAGAGGGCATTTCAAGGGAGGGGACAGGCTCTGAGGGGACCAGCCAGTGAGGAGGCCTGCGTGGCGAACGCAGGTGAGTGCTGGGGAGAGCTGGCCCTGAGTGGGGTTCAGTGAGCTGAAGAATTTGGGTTTTTCTTGCAGGCGTGATGGGAAGCTACTGGGGAGTCCAATGCCGAGAGGGGCCATTATTCGAGCTGAGGCGGGAACCTGAGCTGGCAGGCTCCTCCCGCAGAGATACGCTAGGCCTGGGGAGGCGGAGTGAGCCGTGGGGGGAGGGGAAGACCTGGGGGGGGGGGAAGGTTCATTTGGTTCCTAGACAGGTGTGGAGCCTTGTGAGCCACGGAAATAATAAACACACCTGCTCTGGGTGGGTTCTGAGGGCAGGAGAGGTCCCATTGTCGGTTTTAGGCAGAACATTCTAGCACATTCCAGATGTTCCCTCCTCCTAGGAGCCTCCTAGTGCAAGCGGCCTTCCTTTGGCATAGAACCTCATTCTGAAGTCTTGATCTGGTTTCCCCAGTATCGTGTGTCACTCTAAAAGCTCGTGCTATGTGCCAGGCACCGAGCAGGCTCTGCTGCGTTAAGGAGGAGGTGGGCCATTCACCACTGCTCCGCCTCGCGGAGGAGACTGGCACACGAGGGGCGGTAACTTGCCCGAGGTCACACAGCTGGGAAGCTGGGGTTCAGACCCAAGCTGCCCGGCTCCACAGTCTGCATGTCAAACCACGGCACCCACTTTACAGCGCCCTTATCACGCCCACCAACCCACATACGCAGACCTCCGCGCGGCTGCGCACAGAGAGACCTCCGGGGGTACCTGCGGTGGAGGGTTTTGCTCCCGCTGGTTTTGTCTGCAGGCCTCCTCTCTGTGTTTATTAATTCGCTAGATAAATATTTATATGTGATGGCCAGGGCTGCGGGCTGCTGGGGAGGCCAGATGCGGAGCCTCTGTTTCCGCCTGCACGTTGATGGGGGGAGGCGGGAGGGGGAAGGAGGGCGGGGAGGGGGCTAGGGGCTGGGACGCCGGTGTAACGAATCCTGTAGGGCGCTAGGGGCCTGGAGAGCTGGCTAGTAGGGCAGGGGAGCAGAGGGGTGAACGGTCTAGAGTCACCCAACCCTGTGCAACCGCCACCCAGTCACCCACCTCTCCAGCCTCTTTGCCCCCGGCTGTAAAGGGGCAGCGACTCCCGGGTTCTAGAGCTATCATCACAAGGGTTTGTGACACTGCTCCCAGCACCAAACCTCTCCTGGCCATTCTTCCTTTCCCAGCTCCATGAAAAACTGGCCCCCCGCCACTCCATCGAGAGAACCTGGACTGCCATTTCCCAGGCTGGGTTTAATATCTCACGTGTTTCCCATTTTTGTTGTTTTCTCTGAGAAGTTCCTGTCTCAGAAAGGCTGGAGGGTGGGAAAAAGTTGGGTGGTGGGTCTTGGCTGTCCAGCCCCACACCCCATGTCACTCTGGGGCTGGGTGGCAGAGGACACTGGGGCACACAGGTTCCCAGCTGTCACTTTGACACAGCAGATTCCAGGTCCTTATTTAGAACCTTTGCTGGGGAGGGGGAACCACCCCAGGGTGAGCAAAGGCTCGGGTTCTGCAACCAGGCCAACTCCCTGACCTTGGGCACAGACTCAGAACCCCAGTCCTGGGCCTTCCAGAAACCCTCCCTGCCACAGGGTTGGCTGGCTGTGCCCTAGGCTCCTGAATTTAGTATCCGTGAGGGGGTGAGCTTGTGACCCAGAAAGGAAGAAAATTGAGGCCTTCCTTTGGGAAGGGAGGTGTGGATGCTTCTTCCTCTGAGACACCTGCGCTTCTACCAATATCGTCAGAATTAAATACCACGTAAGACTATGTGTGCCTTAATAAGAATATACATAATATTATACATTGCCTAGAAGGAAGACTGGAAGGAAAGACAGCAACAAGTAGCCAGTTCTTGTCTCCGGGTGCTGTGAGACTGTGAGCAATTTTTATTTACATATTTATGTCTTCCATGGTTTCTAAATTTTCTCCATTGAAAGCATATTACCATTAAAATCATAAGAAAAATTACCTTTTTAAAAAAGAGAACTTGTATTGTTTAAAAATGAAACTCAAAGATATAGCAGGAAGATATAAAATATCTTCTTTTTGACTGGGAAAAGAAAAACTGAAAAGCAAAAGTCATGTATAAAATTACATATAACCCAGGTAAGAACAGAATATATGTAAGATACATGACTAAAATAATATATAAGCTGCATGTATATTTTTGTATTCTAAAATGAGAAAATTATATGTGAGACAATAAAAATAATGTACTTCTTGTCCAGTCGCCCAAGACAACACATACTCAGGGCTCTCTATAATTCACATGTCCTACTCTCCTGCTAGATTATGGGGTATTCAAGGGTGGGGCAAAGTTTTACTTGTCTCTGTGTCCCTCTGCGGGCCTGGCACATACTAGGTACTCAATAAATGTTTATAAATGAACAAATAAATGTCTTCTCTGAAATAAAGATACACATTAAAACTCTAAGAACAAAGGAAACCAGCAAGAGGCATTAGAATGTGTCTGAGAAGTTAATAGAACATAGAAGGTTATATATTCTCCCACGGAAGAGCCAGGACAGCTCCAGTGCCAATGGTCCGCTCTGAGTTCGCTTATCCCCCTGGGCTGCTTGTGGACCCTGTGTCTGGCCCGCCGGGCTGGAGGTCCAGGTGGACAGAGACTGTCCTTGCTCCTCTCTGAACCCAGGGTGCCCAGCGCAGCCTGCACTGGACTCAGGATCCAGTGGAAATACATCGACAAGCAGAAAAAGGCAACGGGCAAGATGCTCTTAATTCCATAAAAGACTAAAATAAGGTCTCGATATCAGACAAAAGACAGCGGGAGGGGCACCCCGAGGACAAGTAAGTCCTTAAAGGGAAGCCAAGGTCCTCCTGCAGACAGAGCCTTCCATCCTCACGGTCACGTCTGCCCTGGGGACGAGAGGGAAAAATCCCACTCCAGGCGTTTTGGGGACGTGCCGCTGGCTCAGGGAGGACACACCGACGGTGAGAGGGCACCCTGAGCCACGGTGCCCCGTTTTCTCCTCCGCTTTCCCTTCTAGACCGAGTTCCACACACGGGTTCAGGCTTCTCCATTTTTGTCCGAGAAACTCTAAATAGTTGATTAAACTCGAATGGCATTTAACTACTGTGCGCTACTATTTTTATAGAATGAACAAACAGATTGAGACCCACTTTTGTCATATTCCCACTCCGGGGCCTTTTCACTGGGAACATCAGAATGAGTAAGAATTTGGGCATTCATTCAAAAGTATTCACTGAGCTTCTAGTATGTGCCCGGCACAGCTGTAGACCCCACAGTGAAAAAGATCATTTACTCTCTCACAGCCTCAAGGGACATTTTAAACGCACTCCATGCCACGCATAGTTTGACTTGGGGAAGATTTTTTTCCTTTGAAAAGAAAGTCGATTCCACTTCTACATAAACACTCAAAGGAAGTGAGAACATATGTCCACACAAAACTTGTCCATGTGTGTTCACAGCGGCATTATTCATAATATTCCCCAAATGGAAACGACCCAAACGTCCATAAACAAATCAGTGAACAGATAAAATGTGGAACATTATTCAACCATAAAAAGGAAGAAAATCCTGATACAACTTATAACATGAGATGAACCTGGGAAATATTACGCTACGTGAAAAAGGCTAAACACAAAAGCTTACATTTGATTTCATTTATGTTGCGTCCAGAGATAAATCTATAGAAACAGACAGTAGAGTCACGGTTGCCTGGTGCTTGTGGGGAGGGGAATGGGGAGTCACTGCTAATGGTAGGGGGTTTCTTTTTGGGGTGATGGAAATGTGCTCAAACTAATTGTAGTGACGGCTGCACAGCTGTGAATATCCTGAAAACCATTGACTCGTACATTTCAAATAGGTGAATTACGTGGTATGTGAATTATATCTCAATGATGCTGTTATTTTTTTGTTACTAACATAAAAAAGAAAAGAGAGAATTTCCCCTTTCAAGCATGCAAACTGTCATCGAAATGGATTTCACAACGAGTGGTCTGCTTTGGTTTACGAGTGGAATTTTTCTTATTCAACAGCTTTGAGCTCATTCCTCAAGGCAACTTTTCTCAAGGTTTGTGCTCAGAAGTCCCCACCCCCCCACCCCTGCCCTGACCACTGCTCTCCCCAGGCCAGGCAACCCTCTCCATGGCCTTGGCCTAGCTCATTCCACACCCGCCCCCCACCCCACCCGCCGTGCCCACACTGCTCAGCTGCTGCCAGTTCCCAAATGCCAGAGCTGCCACCTGGAGCCCTGGCGACGTGAGGGCCCACAGTGTTGTGATGTGTTTGGATGGGGACTGTGTTTGGTGCCAGCGTTACCAGGCTCCAAGGGTGACTAATCCCATCTGCATTTCTGGTTTCAGTTGCCTGAGCTGTTCAGCTGGAGGACCTCAAACCTCCCAGTTCTTTCTAGAGAAGCTCGCTTCCCAGTCATGGACACATGAGCTTAATCAAACCCATTCTCCAGCTCCCTCAGCCACACGCAGACACGTACGTGCCCAACAGACTTTTCTTGAGCACCTACGAGGTACCGGACACCATTCTGGGGACACGGCAGTGACAAGAGTTCTGCTCTATGACAATAAATACACAATTTTTTTTTTTTTTAAGGAAAGAAAAAAGATTCTAGATCTTGTAAGGGGTGCTGTTCAGATAAATGAAGCAATGTGAGCTGACTGTGAATACTTAGAAGAGCTTCTTCTTCAAGTTGCAGGAGGCAGAGGAAGCAGCTCCCCTGGGCGGGTGGCTGAGAGGGAGGCGTTTGTGTGAGGATCTGGACAAAGACCGTCCTGAGCTGAGGAGGCATCGTGTGCAAAGGCCCCGAGGCAAGAAGTACAACGAGGCCAGTGTGGAAGGGGAGAAAATCGGTTGGAATAGGCCGGGTTACACTGGGCCTTCTCGTAAATGCAGTGGGGAGCCATTACAGGGGGTTCACGAGAGCCACAGGATGGGGCTCGCATCGTTCAAAGATCACTCTGGCTGCGGAGGGAGGGGGAAACGGGCAGGGTGGGTGTGGGGAGGGCCGAGACCTGGACCCTGGACGGCCTTTGGTCTTTATAAGGGCCAGCCTCCCTCCGTGCCCCACTACCTCCAGGAGGGGTTTGGTCCGATACCTTTCCTAGTTTTTTCTTGAATTTGACATTTAAATCAATTGCTGTTTTTACTTTTTAAAACGCATTTTTTAAAAGGAACTTATAGCACAGCCAAAGGCCATGAGTTTGATTCACGGGTTACATTTTTTCCCTAATCCACATTAATGTGAACACATAACTTCTTTTTCTGAATTTTTATAAGCGTTTCTTTGAGCCAAACTGATGACATAAGCCAGGGAGCAAGACCTCAAATGCTCCAGAGGATACATTTTGCAGCTTCGACACGTAACTATTAAAGGCTTTTAAATGAACAAGTGAATATGGGCTTATGACTAAAGATGAATAGTGAAATTATAAGAATAGACGTTTTCCAGGAACACATGAGTTTGATACGCTGGTTATTTTTTCTAATATCCATTGAAATAAATAGTTATTTAAAAAAAAAAAAATCCCAGACCTATTCACATTACCTCGTGCTGGTTTGAGAAATAACAATATGTAAGTTAGAACCAAGGACTTCAGCATTGACGATCCCCTGGCTAGGCTTCTTGTTGGCTGTGTAACCTTGAGTAACCTCTCCATGCCTCAGTTTCCTCTCTGGTAAAGTGGGGATAATACTAACCCAACCTCATGAGGTTGTTGTGAGAACTAAGTGTGTAAGAAGTATTTAGAACAGAACAAGAGGCTCAACGAACACAATCTAGTTTTACAAATCCAACAGACCTCAATTAAATTCAGGCTCTCCTGAGCACCTACTATGTGCTGGGCCCTGTAGTAAGGGCTGAGAGTCCAGAAGTAAACAAGAACAGCCTCTGCCCTTAGATTACGAGCCATCTAGCTGGGGACAAGCCTACGTGTAATCACCTCAGGCTTGGAAGACACCTGAACCAGTGGCAGCAGCAGACCCTGGCCCCTGCCTCTACTTCGTCATTAGCCTGAAGTGGAAATAAAGTAAAGGATAGAAGAAATGAAGAAACTTAGACTCTGGAGTAGATGGCTGTGGGCTGGAAACCTCTTTTTACCTGTGCAGACTGGGGCCATGGTCTCCCCCGTCCGTGAAATGGGAGAGTTAAATGAGGCCGTGTGACTGAGGGCTGGGCAGAGGCCCGGCTCCCAATAGGTCCTCAATGCCAGGCTTCCTTGTTCGGGCTTCCTGGCCCCACAGCCAAGTGCAGCGGGCTGAGCCACCTTGCAGAAGGTGGGAACTAGTCTCCCAGGCCCGGCCAGTATGCAGACCGGCTAAGCCAGCCTGCCCTTCCCCCACACCATGCTGCCTTTTCCCACACCCCGGGAGTTCCCAGGGTGACTGGCTGGGCCTGACCCCAGGATGGAAGGTCATGGCAGATGAGGTGCCTACACACTGCTAAGGACAGCGAATGACTTGTTTGCTCAGGGCTCAGCTCACACAATCCCTTTTCCCTCCCCCCATATGCAGACAAAGGGCCTGGAGTTGAAGATAGCCTTGCCCAAGTTCACACAGCAAGAATCTGAATCTAAACCTGATCAGGAAACTCCAGTTCCTTCTTTGCCCAATACCTGTAATTGTTCCCCTGTGTTTTGGTTCCCCCAAGGACCCCGCCGCCTGCTCCCTACTTCCCCCCTCACTCCCGGCATGGGAAGCCGCTTTCAGTTCCTGAAGGGCCTGCTCTTCACACCCTGTGCCTTCTGCCCGCTGCTCCCTCTACTTGAAATGCCCTTCATCCACCCTCACTCCCCCCTTCACCCTTCTCCTACGTGGCGAACTCCTGCTCATTGTTCAGAGCCCGCCCAACTCTCTCCTCCTCCAAGAAGCCTTCCCTGATCCACAGCCTAACAGGGTCAGTCCAACCCCCTTCCTTGGTCACTAGGTAACTCTAAATCACAGTGACTAAGAGCCCCTGGAGGTGGAGAACAGCTTCTCTCTGTCTCTCTTAACTTGAAGGCTAATAGCATCTGCTAGTCACTTCTTAATGAGTACACAAGAGAAAGAATTCACGAAGCGCTTGGTCTGCTGCTGCATTTTCTTAAAGGCAGCGGTTGTGTTTAGCAGTTTTGTTGCTGCTGAGAGCAGAGCGTGGGCTTCCCAGCCGGGCTGCTGCGGGCGGCCTCACAGACCACAGTGCCAGGATGCGGAGTTCGCAGACCGCGACCCACTGTCCCCTCTGGAGGTGGGCAGGGACCTGACTGACCCCTGGCCGTCCTGGAAACATTCACACCCTGACGGGTGGTGGAGCAGAAAGAGCATAGGCTTTGGAGTCAGACTCACTTTGGGTTCAAATCCTGGTTTTGCCATTTACCCGCTGTGTGTCCCAGGGCAAGTGAGTTAACCTCTCTGAGCTTCTGCAGTGGAATGGAAATAAGTCCCCACCTTACAGGGTTGCCCTGAGAATTAAACAAGGCAGTATGGAAGGGCCTACCATGTGGTGAGCCCCCAATCACCGCTCTTTCCCTTTCTTGAACATCTGGGATCCTTGCTCCCCCTCCTCTAACTTCCAGACCATTTGCACATCCAGGCGAGCTTCCTCCCGGACTGGCCGCAAAACTTTTCCGTCCTTGTCCCAAAGCCTGGACAGTAGGACCAGTTTTGACACGAATCAGGAGGTCCTTTCCTCTAGGGATTTATCTCAGATGGCCTCGTCAGGATGTACCCCGAAGCATCAGGTTTAGAAGCCAAAGCCTGACAACAACCTGCATGCCCATCGGAGGAGGCAGATCCAGGAATTACGTGGGTCCATAGGGCGGGGGCCACCCAGGGGAGGGGACCACCCAACCATAAGGAAGCAGCAGCTCTCCCTCCGCATGCTAACAGTAAGCCATTTCCAAGATAAAGTGAGATGGGGAGAGAGGTGAGCACCTTTTTAAATCTATCTGCTGACGGTCGGGGTATGAACTGGGACCATAGAAGAGGATGTGAGGGACAGACTCTCAGTTCACCTAAAGATGGAGCATAACTGGTATCACTCGGGGTGTAGGCAAGAGAAGGGCTAATTCCTGACACACAATGATCCCATGGGGCTATGACACCTAGTTCTCTCCTGGAATCCTGCTGAGAAAAGTTGGGCAGACTGTCTCTGAAGGACAAGTGACACACTGATAATAAGTCCCTTGAATGGAGAATTAGGAGACCAGGGGCAGGTGTGGAAAGAAGTCACTGATCACACATTGGATCCTTGGATTCTTCTGAACTTTTGCCATGGACTTGACTTAACCTGTTAAAATGACAGCACACCATTTTAAGTAAGAAACGTTTTAAAGCCAATGCGTACAAACCAATGAGAGCCCGCCACTGTGACCTGGACCAAGGACCGCCCCTGGATTTCAGTGGGGCCATCCTCAGCAGTGTGGGACCTCACCCTCCTGGGCCACTCAGATTTGGGCACCTGCTCTGTGTTCCAGCAACCAGAGCCTGTCGTTCACATTTTCCAGGAGCAGGATCACAGCAGCCCCTAGTTCGAGGGGTCTAATTTTAAACATAGGGCTCTGGGCCAGCAGATCCTGGCTACCTCCAAGATGCAGTCACTAAAAAAGATGACCTTGACAGAAGAGAGAAAACAGATCTCTTTCTCTTCCCTCTCTCTCTCCTGTCACAAACTCCAGTGAGTGCCTCTTCAGGAGTGCCCCGGACGAAGAGGCAGGTATCAGTATTCTGGAGTGCTTTCCACTTTACGGAAGTCAGGAGCCTCTAAGCTCAGTGACCCCAGGAATCCCATTGAGAGCATCGGTTCAAAACAGACCATTTGCCCCCAGCCAGGTGGTTCTTAGGAGTCTATTCATATTTCTTATTTCACAAATGGTTTTCATTCATTCAGAGTTTGTTTTACAATTTGTTTAGATCCTGAACGAGAGCCCTACCTGGTGATCGATTGAGATTGATATGTCTCTAAATCTTCTTTACTCTACCAATTCTCCCTACATCCATTTACTTACTTATTGATCTACTGCACCTCCCCCCCCAAATCTCTCTCTTTCTCTCTCTCTCCCCCCCCTTAGAAATTATTTGTAGAATTAATCAGTGGTTTATCAACAGAGCGTCCCACATCTGAAGTTGGTTGACTGCATCCCCAAAGTGCCACTTAACGTGTTCCTTTGTCCCCTGCAGTTCCTATAAATTGTTCATTGAACCTAAGAGCTTGATCAGATTGAGGTTTGAGTTTTGGGCGAGACTACTTCATGGGTGGCACCATATTCCTCCATCGGAGGCTCATCCTGTCTCTCTTTTCGTGAAGCTTGACGATCTTTCTGTGATGTGAGCAGCTACGGCTGCCCAGTTGACCCACTAGGGCGGGGGGCACAATAATGTCCTTGATTCCTTCATTCCTTCTACATTTTTAAGCAGGTATAAGTCTAGCAATAGGAACTTCCCCTCAGCAGCCATTTGATTACCCCCAGGTACCATTTATATAGGAAAAGCAGAAGTAATTATGATTCTTTCCCTTTCTTTAGGAGCCTAACCCCGTTTGGGTACAATAAATATGTGCTTGGAGTATGAGTGGGCACATTCCTCTGAGCCTTTGTCTTCCCACCTGTAAAATGGGATGCTGGTGCATTCCCGGCCTTATCCGGGGATGTGGGGACAGCTCAGTTCTTTATTAAAGGCTGGCGTGCCCATGCCTCCTACCATCGCAGAACTGGGGCATGCAGCAAGGCTTCTGGCCTCTCCCCTGGCCCCAGCCTCAGTCCCAAATCCTCTGCTGGAAGACAGCGGGAGCCAGCAGGGCCTTCCCTAAGGAACGCACAAACCCGGTTTGCCGCCGACGGCCTTCTCTGCGCCCGTTTCCTGGACGGGCGAAGATGCTAGTGCATCCATCCAGCGTGGTTGTGGATACTAAATGGGATAATGCCGCCTCTGGCCTGACGCTCGGAAACCCAGTAAGGGGTCCGCCCTGTTCTCCCAGTCTCACGGCTCCCCATAGGGCGCACACACACACACACACACACACCACACACACACACACCACGCACACACCCGCGCGGTCCCTCCGAGCAGCTCTATTGTTCGGCGGCTGGGAACGGGGCGCCTGGCCCTTCCTGCCGGGCGGGCGCTGACGCGCGGGGCTGCGGAAGGAACCGCGCGTCTGGTCTCGGGGCCGGGCGCATTCCGTTCGTGCCCGCGGGCCGCACGCACGTCCGCCCGCGCGCCCCTCCCCTGCCCCTCCCCCGCCCCAGCGCACCGGCCCCCAGCTGCCCACGCCCGAGCGCAGGATCCGACTCCGGATTCCTGGGAAGTGGGTGTGGGGGGCAGCGGGCGGGGTGGGGCCGGGTCCCACTTGATCGCCTTGACCCCCCCCCCACTCCCACGGGGGCGGGGCTCCTGCGCCCATTCTACGCTGGGCAAAGTGAAGGCCAGCGGGGCGCACCGACGCCGCGGGCAAGCAAGCGGGGCAGCTCTGGGCTGGTGGCTCACAGGCCCCCGGCTCTTCCTCTACACCTTGTGGCCCCCCTCCCTCACTGCTCCGCAAGGGAGCCGGGCAAGTGGGGGTGGGGGGCGCTCTGGCAACAAATTCATCGGAGACCTCAGGGCAGCTCGGGCGGACTTTCCACGGCTGTCTTGCCGTCCCCAAAGGGACAAGCAGCGGGAACAGAGCCAATACTTCTGCGCATCTACTCCTGTCAGGCCTCCTTCGATGACACGCTCACATTCAACTCTCAAGACAGTTTGGCCAAAGGTATTATTTATCCCAAGCTAATGTCTGGCTAGGAAGTGACTGGATCCAGGTTTTACTGAGTTCAAAGCCACCCTTTATGAAGGGGAAGCAGCCTATTTAGGGGAGGGTGGCGGGGAAGCGGTTCCCTGGCCCCAGAACCGCAGCGTTCAAATCCTGTCTCCTCCACCACTCAGCCAGCTGTTGGGCAGTAGGCACGTGGCTTGCCTTGGAGCCTCCCGTTGCCTCGCGTGTAAAGTAGAGATGGTAACCGTGCCTAGTGCACAGGGCGATTGTCAGCATTCTGGAAGATGACGCAGGCAGCTCCGTTCCTATGCCTGTTCTTTGCGTTTCTCGCCTAGAACTAAAAGGGACTGAAATGGAGCCCGCGTCCCACTGTCGCAGTTTGCCTGGGTCGGAAGGCTGTCCTGAATGCCAGACTTTCGGTGCCAAAGCGGGGAGCCCTCAGGGAAACCAGAGGGATGGTGGTCCATAAGGACGCTGGGGTTCTAAAAGTCCACGCCAGTCTCCAGAGGGCAGGACGATGGCCATTTCATGCTCTCAGTGCTGGTGAATTTTCCCAGAAGCCCTCAGGCTTCACGCCCTTTGTCCCTATGTCCCCACTCTGCCCTTGCAGACATTCCTAACATGAAAATTTTCCACATCCTTCAGGACAATCTTCTGGTGCCAGAAATAGTCAGGATTTGGGAGTCAGCCCAGGCCACTAAAAATAGCTCCCAGGGCCCCCTGGAAGCCCTGCACCATCTCAGCCCCAGGTGGCCTGCCACCCAATAAGCGGCCTGCCCTGGCCAGCACCTTAAATGACCATGAGCTCTGCTGGGCCAAGGGCAACGGACAGAAAAGGCTAGCTCCCACTAAGCTTCTCTGGCCAGCTGTCAGGCCTTCTGCCCAAGATGTCCCTTCCTCTGCCCCATAGTGTGTCCTTCCCCTCCATGCAAGTGAGATAGCACATTGCATGCGTTCACACCTGGACAGCCGCATGGGGACCTCGGCAGTGTCACACAGCAGGGACACACAGCTGCCCCCTCCCTGCTACTCCCTCCCTGCCTACCTATGCTCGCACACTCCAGTACCCACAAAACAGCCACACACGCACGCGCACTGGCATCTTCTTCAAGCCTCAAATGTCTCTATGTTCTTAAGGCATTTCTCCACAACCCCCACCCCACCTCACTCCACCCCCAAGAAGCTTTTTGTCAAACTTGTCTTTTGCTGTTGATACCAGGGAGAGAAAAAAAAAAAAAAAGGTTAAATATGCACTTCCAAATTATTTTCAAACTATTCCCAAGATTTGATGCCTGCCCCCTACCTGCCTCCCATCAAGTCAGTGAGAAGCCAGGGCCAACGGACAGGGAGGACTCCTGGGGAGCACTGTAGGGGCGTCCTGATTCTTGCCCATCCTCCCTGCCTGAGCCTCACAGCCCTGGTCACAGGTGCTCTGCCCTGGGGAGAGAGCCTAGGGCTGGAGGCCGGGACGTGTGGGGTGATCACCATCTGCTGGAGCAGAAATGTGGTCTGTCCCCCGTGCCACTGCCCAGATCCCACCCTAGCCTGCCCGCCTGCCTCGCGGGGGAAACGGAAGCGGAAGAGGGTGTGTGCTCCAGACCCAGCTCACCGAGGAGCAGAGGCCACATCCTTGTCCTTGTGGGAAAGCAGAGAAAGGAGAACTGCCTGCCAGGGTTTGACAAGCCCTGAGCGTTGAGGCAGGAAGTCGGGTTCCAGTCAGGCACCCCCGTTCACGCTCCGACGCAGCCCCGGTCCTTGCCCCTCGCTCGGCCACAGCTCCAGTGGTTTGCACAGGGTGCCTTCACGTACAGACGACCTGTGGTCCCGTTCATCATTCGTTCCCCCAAATATTTCTCGAGCACCTACTATGTTCCAGACCCGTGCTAGACCTGGGGATGCGAAGACGATGGGCGTGGCCCCTGCCCAACACCAGATGCTACAACGCAGACGGGGAGCAACAATAAATCGCTGTCACCCCAGAGCAGAAGCGAGGGCTGTGCCTGGTGCATCTCGCTGCTCCATGGCTGGAGAGAGTAGTATGGCGTCGGTGAACAAGGTGCAGGGTGGAGAAGAAGTGGTCAGGCAGGACCCGTGGTGGGGGAGAAGCCTCACAAACGAGAGTGCGTGTGAGCGAGTGGCCTGAACGCGTGTGAACACGTGTGTGCGGCATGTGTGCGTAGGAGTGTGCGTGCGAGCACATGTATCTGAGCATGGACGTGTATATGTGCGTGAGCATGTCTATGTGTGGGTCGGGTCTGGGGATTACAATTCTGGGCAGAAGGAAGACTCAGATGATTGAAGTAAATAAAGCCAGTGTGGCTCGTTGGTTGGAGGAAGAAGTACTAAGCCAGTAGCAATGTGTGTTGAACATCTGCCATGTGCCAGATGCCATGTTTACTGTAGTAACTCATTTGGCCCTCACTGCAACTCGATAAGGTATTTATTTCTATTATCAATTCGTTGTACAGCTGTGGGACCTGAGGCACCAAAAAGTTAAATCACTTCCCAAGGCCAGAAGCATAGGGAGCCCCGCCACCGGAATTTGAATCCCAGAAGCCTTGCTCTTAAATGCTCTGCCGGGGACCAGATTAACTGGGCCCCTGAAGGCCATGGAAAGAGTTGAGTTTATTCTGGGTATGATCAGGAGCCCCTGGAAGCTTCAACGCAGAAGCGTGACTTCACGTATTAGAATTGGGCTCAGTTGCAGGAAAAGCCCAGTGTTAGCGGTGGCTTAAACAATATAGGCATATAGAAATATAGTGTTCTCTCACCCTCAATTAAAATTCAAAATCACACACCAGATTCAAGAGGAAGAGAAGACAAACCACAGACAAGGAGACAATTTTGCAAATGGCGTATCTGATAAAGAATTGTTATCCAGAGTACACAAAGGACTCTTAAAACTCAACAATAAGACAACGAACCATCCGATTTTAAAAATGGGCAGAAGATCTGAGCAGATAGCCTACCAAAGAAGATATAAAGGTGGCAAATAAGTGTATGAAAAGATACTCAACATTATATGTCATTAGATATAAATGAACACAACACGATACTGTTACATACCTATTAGTATGGCTAAAACATTGACATTATCCAATGCTGGTGAGGATGTGGAGCAACAGGAACTGTCTGTCATTCACTGCTGGTGGGAATCCAAAATGGCACAGCCACTCTGGAAGACATTTTGTCAGTATCTTACAAAACGAAACATAGCCTTACATCACAGTCGGGCAATTGTGCACCTCATTATTTAACCAGAGAAGCTGAAAACTTATGTCCACACAAAAACCTGCTCATGGATGCTTATAGATGCTTTATTTAATAATTGCCAAAATTTGGAAACAACCAAGGTGTCCTTGGGTAGGTGAATAGATAATCTGTTACATCCAGATAAAGGAATATTATTCAGCACTAAAAAGAAATGAGCTATCAAGCCACGATAGGACATGAAGGAAAGTTAAATGCACATCATTAAATGAAAAGGAAAAGCTAGCGCTTTTCGGTCATTTCCTTGGTCTCAGGGCACCACAGTGCCCACATTTTGAAATTCCCACAAAGGAGGCACAGGGCTCTGGTCCATTTGTATAAGAATAGAGACTCTCATGAGGCTCTTGGAGAGTAGATCAAGCCTGCGACAGGTCCTGGGGCCTTTCTTCCTTCCATAAAATCTATTAACAATAAATTAGCTTCAGACCCTTCCTCGTCACCCTGGGGACAGGAGTCCTTCTTGTGCCAGACTCTAGGGCTCAAGGGCACAGGTCTACCTTTTCCAGAAATGCTTCCCACTCCGTTTTCCCTCTACCTGGATCTACCTGCATCGCCCCGCCCCCTTGCCCACACCTCGCTGGCCGCATCGATCACTGTGCTCAAGTCATGGGTCAGCCCGTCAGTCTCCGTCATGTGCTGGGACAGCCCAGGGTCAGGGGCCACGGCTTCTCCATTCCTGTGCGTCCATTAGGGGCTGGTTTCATGACCGGAATGTGGGCCGCAGGATCTGTCTCGACCACGACCATCTGCCTTCGCCTCTTCAGTGTCATCCACGGTGACACTGCCCCAACCGGCTGTGGCTCTCAACTTCCCCACCACCATCGCCACCGTGAGGCTCTGTCAGGCTGGCAATCCTAGAATGAGGTCCCTCAAGAACCCCCCCCAAACATGTCTTCATTTATTCAACCATTCCCTTCCCCTACTATATGCCAAGCGGCGAATTGGAGGCTGGGGATGAAAAAAGCACGATCCCGCCCTCGGTGGCCCTCAGTCTGGTGGGAGGCAGACGCCCTTTCCCCTGCCTCCCTCTCCCCTCCCCACTCCCTCGCTTCCAGTCTCCCTTCCTTTTTCCCTTGCCTATATGCTTATTGAGCAACAGACAGAACTACACAGAGTGGCGAGAGCCAGGAAAGTGCTGTTGAGAGAGCTCATGGGGGATAATCTCCAATGGTCACTACAGACCTCGACAAAGGACATTTCCAGGAGACTCAGCAAAGATAGCTAACCCTCCTAATAGCTGAGAAGCTGTGAGTCATGAGCCCCAAGTGGCCCTACAGACTTCCCCATGAATCACCAACTGCCCCATTCTCCTCATTAGGGGCACACGCCATGGGGAATTCTCCTTCAAACAGCAGGGAGGAAACTTGGGGGAAGTGGTGGGAGGATGGGGTTCAGAGTGGAATCCCTGAGATTTTCCCACCATCGTCCTTTCCAAGATCACTGTCCTCACCCCAAGAGCCGAGCCTCAGGATCGCAGGTCTTGGATAGCAAGGACCCTCACGATGCTTCCTGCTTACGAAGCGCTTTTATACACTTAAGTTACACACCACTGTGTGTTGCTGGAACATCTCCAAGGGAAATTGCCTTATGTGGAAGGGAAAGAGGCTGGTTGAGCAGAAAAGAATCACTTCCCTCTAGCTCGGGCCCAGGATCCACCCCCCAAAAAAGAGGGAGAATTGTTCAATATCTTCAAAGTTCTTTCATTGATTTGTCACAGGTATTGAGTGCCCACTACATGCCAAGAACGTCCTCAGAGCAGGAGACCCTCCAGTGAACGAGACGGGCGAGGTCCCTGCCCTCAAGGCTTTACATGCTAGTAGGGAGGTTGACCAGACACAAATCAACCACAGTGAGGTGGTGATGAGTGCTGCACTGAGAACCAAAGCAGAGAGAGAAATGGGGACTGGGTTGGGGCAGGGTGGCCCGCTGATTAGATGATTTCTGAACAGAGACCTGAAGTAAGATCGGTCCAGGTGGAGGGAAGAGCATGGGTCCCCGAAGCAAGAGAGAACTTGCTTGTGCTAGAAAGAGCGATGGGGCCAGCCCGGCTGGAAGACAAAAATGAGAGGGAAGAGTGACGAACGACGTGGACAGGGACATCTCAGTAAGACAAGTCGTGTCTTGTTCGTAGCCTTTGTAAGGACGTGGCCTTTATGCTGAATGCGATGGGAACTGTGAAAGGTTTTGAATAGAGCAGGAAAAAATGACCTGATGTGTGAGAAGTTTCACTCCTGGTTTTTAAAAATCTAACTCCCTTCCGGTTGTGGCAGACCACATAATTCAGAACCAACCTGCTGCTGTGAACTAGGAAAGTTGAAATATCTTAAAACATTTCAGTTGGAAGACATTTGAGCACTAAAAGGGCAGTGAGGATTTATGGGATCCAGATCTGGAAGAAGAAAATTTGGAGGGAAGAGCACAGTATTTGGGGCCTGTTTTCCCAGGAGGGTACCTGACTTTTGGGTATCTGAAGGGTATGTGAAATAGGAGACAGAAAGTAGAGTTCGAGGTACACCAAGAGGAATCTGGTACATTCCTAGGTCTTTCGGGGTACCCAAAAAAGTAATCCAGGCTGGGAGAACTGGTAAATCTCCCACTCTTTTAGCTAACTCCCCTAAAGCATACACCCTTAGAATAAGAACGAAACCATCATCACAGGGCCTAAAGCTGAATGTCAAGTCCTGTCAAACCATCTCAGGCTCTAGTGGATTGAGCGATCTGGAATTCCTAGGTCCCCAGCCACCTGCAATAAAGCGAACCCTCTCTAGAAGAGGATAACGCCACCTTAAGCCAAATTATTTCTAAAATTTTTCATACACAGTGTTTGATACTCAATCAAAAATAACCAGGTATATGAGGGAATACAACATAATTTAAAAAGAGAGAGAGAAACGATAAGCAATAGATGTAAGCACAAGAGTACCCAGATAGTTACTGGTCATAGACTTTAAAATAACTGTGTTTAATATGCTAAAGACTAGAAATGGAGAAAGAATTGAGAATTTTCTAAGACAAATGGAAGACATCAAGCCACAAATTCAAAACACCACAAATCACAGACAATATAAGTATAGGAAGAAAACTACAGAGACTTTATACTAAAACTGCTAAGGAAAAACGAAAGACAGAGAGAAAATTCAAAGCAGCCAGAGAAAAAGGCAGCTTAGTTTAAAGGGACAACACTAAGTTAATGAACCAACATCTCATAAGATACAATGAGTCAAAAGACCATGGAATGTATCTTCAAAGAGGTGCAAAAAAATAAAGTTCAAACTGAATTATGTACCCAGTAAAAACAGTTTTCAATAATGTAAGTACATCAAAAACATCTGTGGGGCAGCAAAAACTGAGAGAATTTGTCATAAGATACGCACTGTAGGCAACGCTAAAAGGATAGCTTTGGCTAAGAGGTGGAGCAGAGCTTTTAAAAGACTCAGGAGTCTAATGGGGCAGAAAAAAGGTGGCACATAGCCTGAGAGAGACGGTGCAGAGCAGGAAGAACAGTCATGAGGCTACTGCAGTGAGACAGGCAACATAGGCCGGGAGCTGGACCAGAGAGGCAGTTTTGGAAGTGATGAGAAGTAGGTATATTTCGAAAATGGTTATGCTTTGAAAATGGACCTGTTTCAATTCGCAGATGAATTAAATATAGGTTATAAGCAAATAAGAGGAGTCAAGGCTGTCTCCAAACTTAACTGAGCTAACGGAAGAATGAAGTGGCCATTGACAAGGGTGGGAAGGCCATGGGAGCTGGTTTGGGGTGAATCGATGGTTTGTTTTTGGAATTGCCAAAGTTGGAAGTCTACTTGATATGTAGAGGAGGCTATTGGATATTCAAGTCTGCGGTTAGGGGAGAGGTCTGGGCTAGAGATTAAAATTTGAAAGCTGTCAATCTATGTTCCTTTTAACATCTTTCCTTGACGGCCATGATGATGATGATGATGATGGTTAAAATCATTTATTGTTTATTGGACGTAGAAGAAAACATTTTATGTAAATTATTTCATTTAATGTGACTGCCATGTGAAGCAAATACTTTCATCATTTCCTTTTTAAAGGTGTGAAAACTGAGGCTTTGAGAGATGTAATCCACTCAAGGTCATACGGATATTAGCTGTCTATCAATTTTGTCCCAGGTACTTGGAACAATAGCCCAGAATTTTTTTTTTTTTTTTTTTGCAATATTTTAACGGCTACTGAGCACCTGCTAGGGGATAATTGTCACTTGCTCCCTTATTCAGAAGACATGTATAGGTAGGTGCCTGCTGTTCACTCAGCCTTGAGCTGAGTCCCAGGGGCCCAGAGATGCATAAGGTAGGGCATTGACCTTGAGGGACTCACACACAGGTGGCTAGCAGCATTCACGTTGACCTTGAGGGACTCACACACAAGTGGCTAGCAGCACTCACACACTCACGGCCAATGGGCTGGATCACAGCCAGGCTGCAGATTGTTTTGTTTGGGTCATACGAAGTTTCTGAAATCAGTAGATTTTACATCAAGATACCAATTCCTGGCTTCTTCTAAAAATAGGAAGATCTGGCAACATGGAGCCTACATTTCCATCTTGACTGGCAACCTTCCTTGTGGTGCAAATCACAAACTTCCAGTCACCACAGTCTCCAGTGGCCCAGTTCTTAATTATGTGCCCTGCCTGGCCCAAAAGGTGGCTGGATTTCCAACCCTTGGATTAGTGCAGACGGAAGGAGTTAGATGTGCTTGGGACGCTGGTAGATGTTGGGGGAGGTCATTTAAGCCACAGGAATAGCACGTGCAGAGGTAAGGGTAGCAGGAAAGAGCACATTGTGTGATGAGAACTACAAATCTCAACACGCATGAAGCGCGGCGGTGGGGACGGGAAATGAAGGCAGCGGCCTCTTCCTGGAGACCCTTGGATTATATGCCCAAGTGAGCGTGGTCTGGGGAGTGCAACAAATTCAGAGAGAGGGAGGGAGGGAGGGAGGAGAGAGAGAGAGAAGAGAGGAGAGGAGAGGAGAGGAGAGTGAAAAGCTGGGAGAGATAAATATTGAGTGTTCTGCAAATCAATGCTACGTGTTTGTTGAATGGACGAATCATGAATGAACATACAAAGAATGAAGAAGAAGACAGCCAGCCTCAAGTGTCCACTGGTGGCAGCCTGGATGAAGCTTTTAAATTCACACTTTGCAGGGTGGTACACGACAGAGGATTGCCCAGGGTGGGCTGGGTACAGGAGTGTGTGATGCCCCCACCCCCAGCAGGACATTGAGGAAGACCCATTTCTGCAGGGACCATTATGTCTCCACTACAGTAACCCACCTCCCCAAATCCCAGGGCCCTTTTCTGTCTCTTCCCTCCCCTCTGTCTTCCCCAACCAGCCCAAATGAACCCCAGGAATTCCAGAGCCTCCCCAGGCTTGGGTAAGGAGGTGGCTTAAAGCTGACGGTTGGGCCAGAAAGGAGGACAGATGCCAGTCACTTCAGGTGTTTCGTAGAGATGAGAACACTGAGGGCCAGGAACGGGCACACCTTGCCCACGGTCAGTGGCCCAGGGCTGGTGGTGTCTAAGCAAAAGCTGTCCCCAAACGAACGAGCGCAGGCCTGAGCCGCGTGCCAGGATGGGGCGAGATGACCCACTTCTCCGTTTCCCTTCACCTAGGCACTCTGTGGATGAGCTCTGCTGCTCGAGTGACAGAATGAGGACAGAATGGGGACCAGCTGAGTCATGAGAGCACAACGAGCCTTTCCCAAGCCTCCCCGATGTTCTCAGAGGTGACCGCCTTTCATTTAATCCTTGAAGAGCCTTTGAAAGTCCGGGGTTATTGGCCCATGAAACAGGTTTAAAGAGTTTAGTAACTTGCCCGCAGTAAGTCACGCAGGTAATAAGTGGCAGAAGTAGTACTTGAACTCAGGTCTAGGTGATCCAAAGTCAGATGCTCCATCCATCAGTTAAGGAAGATCCCTCCCACACCTCAGGTCAATGCCGCCCTCCTGGCCTGGAACCATCTTCCCGCCTCATCTCTCCTATGGGCAACTGGGCTGTATCATTCAGAGCTTAGCTCAGCCTCCCCTCAAAGAGGCCGCCGCCAGCACCAAAATCCAAAGGAGCCCCGCCCCCTCTCCCATCCCAGCTCCCTAGCCTTCATCCTTATCTTATTTCTTAATTCCCTTATTTATATGCCCCTCCTCCCGCCTCATTGTTAGCTGCTTGAGAGATGGAACTTTGTCTTGTACCCAAGTATCCCTGGGCCTAAAGAGTCACTAAATATTTGATGAATGAGTAAATGGATGAATGAACGGACCCGCTGCTTAGCTTAAAAGGCCAGTGGAGAAAAAAGTGGTTTTACGGTATTTTCCTCAGCAGAGTTTTGTCCACGATGGTGCTAGCAACTAGTAACCATTTGTCCTGGGGTGGGGGGGAGGCGGGGGAGGGGCGGGCGGGGGAGGGATGGGCAGGAAGAGAAGCAGACGCTCGCGTTGGCCCCACAGGCTGCTCTCCAACGGGCTTGGCCCGCAGAGCCCCAGGGAAGTCCCCGAAGGTGGGCAGCCCTCCCACCTGGTCCCCAGAATGCGACCTGCGGAGGAAAGCAGCCCGGGCGACCTGGATGCACTGCGCCGGCAGCGGAGGTGTGGGAAAGCCAGCCGGCCGGCGCTGGGCGGGGCCACCCCGCGTGGCCCCGGCTTTGTTTGCATCTGTGTATGGTAACCAGAAGCCACCGCGGCCAGCGCTTCTCACAGCCGCCTCCCGCACCCCGCCCCCCCCCTTTTAATCTCCTAAACTGATTTGTCAGCAGCAGGAAGTGACATGACAGCTTTCCTCACAAAAGGGAAACTCCTCCGCGTTACCATGGGGATGGAGGCCACTGTATGATCACAGATTTATATAATCTTAAAGGCGTACACACCACGATGGCCTGCCTCGCCGGGCGTGGGAGGGAGGGAAAGGGACGCCGGAGGCTGCAAGTTCAAGGCAAACGAGCTGTGATTCGTAAATTTCCAAGGAAAGGAGAGGATGCTGTGGAGGCGGTTGGAGTTAGAAGTATCCTAATGGGATAATGGGTACCTGGAAACCACGAAAAGCACACCGTAGGCATTGATGCGTTTTCTTCGTTTTAGAATGAGAGAGCTGGGAGGAGCCTTAGCCATTAGAGTCAGCGCAAATTGGCCATTTTACGGCTGGGAACACTGAGACGGAGAACGTCAGGGTCGCTAGCAGAGGGGAGAGGGTCTGAGTGTTTCTCCAGGGCCCACTCCCTGCCAGGCGCTGACCTTCCTGAACCCATCTCCTCCAGATGTGAACACTGAGGCCCCAATGGAGACACAACTTTCCACCTCGAAATCCTGTGGTAGGACCATGGCGCCGCCCGGTTGGCTACAAAGCTCATCTTTTCCCCACTCCCTCAAGCTATCTTTTGGACTCAAGTAGGACTTTGGTCCCCACGCTTCCAGACCCCGGTTCCGGTCTCTCCAATGTCCTTCACTTGCCGTGTGACCTTGAACTAGAATTCGAAGACTGTCGTTTAACCTCTCTGAGCCTCAGTTTCCTCCTCTGTGCAACGGGTGTTGCTGTTAAACGTTTAGCACCAAGGCGTGCAAAGCGGTCAGCACAGCGGGGCCGGCTCTGAAATTGACGCTGCTGCACCACGTGATCAGCACTCAGTGATTGAGTTGTCTGCACTTCAATCTCCCCCTGAGAATCGAACATTTTAATAGTTTCCGTATCGTTCGTTTCGTCGTAACCTCCCCCACCCCCTCCCCCACAAGAAGGAGACTATCATGCCGGCTCTCCATGGCTGGCGGGAGGTGGGGTGGCTTGTGCCGGGTGAAGTGAGTGAATTGTTTTCACTAGAGGCTCCCTTAGGCAGCCGCTGTATTTTTCCACTGCGTGGATCACACTGGAGATTAATTTTGGTTCAGTCAGCTCCAGCCAAACAGAAAAGAATGGCCCGAGCCCATAGGGAAGTCAGCCATGGCATCCGCCATGGACGTGAAGCCACTGGTACATTTCCACGAAGGGAGATATTGGCAATAGTAAATTTGTAGGGTTTGATAAAAACACTGGGCACGGTTTGTTTTGCATGAACACACTTGCGATCGGAAGCCCAGTGGATGAAATGTGCTTGCCAGCCCAGGGTTAGTTCTTAGAGCTTAGAATACAGGGATCTTTTAGGCCCTGGGAGTCAGGTGGCAGGTGGTGAACCAGTGGAGACAAGTCAAGGACACTAATTCTGTATCAAGGCCTTGGACAAGGACCATTACTCAGTGTTACTGGATAAGTCAAGAAGGATTTTTTTTTTTTCCCTGCATCCTACAACACTTGGTCCAGAAACAAGTCATGGGGGCAGGAGCTAATGGGTCAGTCACCCTTAGAGTTTCACTGCTATTTAATTCAACATTATAGACTGAATTGTGGGTGGTTGGTCAATGACACCTTCTCTGTTTTGGCCTGCTTGGCAAGAGAGAGTAAAAACCCAGACTATTGCCATAGAGCAAATTAGATTTAACTGCCTCTCTTCTTCAACAAAACTATGAAATCAGAGCAGCAGGTGACCTGGAGGCAGCCTCCAAATATGCTGGGTACGCAGGCAGAGGTACCGGCTTGGATATGCTCCAAAATATTCATAAAGGTCAGGTGGGGGGTTTCAGGTCACTTGTTGATGTTGTATTTGCTTAGAGTGCTTGGGTTTTTAACCATCCGAGGTATTACTTTCACACACACAAACTAAATAAATAAATTGAGGTCTTTTCAAAAGCAAAAAGAGAACATGTGAGACAGCCACGTACAAAGCACACAGGATCAGAAAAACAGAGGTCGGCCCAATTCTCCCACCCCTGTCACTTCGCTGTGCTGGGTTCTCAGCATGTTCGCAAAAGCTGCGTGGTTTTGGAAGCAGGGAGCGCGCACCGCTTTGCATGTATTAGGAACACATTTATGCCCATCCTCACACCTAGCTTTTTCTATGATCCGGGGAAGGTAATACATGAAGAAAGGCAAAGCCAAGAACATGGCCATTCCTTTCTAGCTTTGGCTCTGGGGATGCAGGCCCCCTGGGTGGCATGGTAGGAGATAGTGGGGAAACACGTGGATGTCTACCCCTCTAGCCAACCCCACCACCGTATGGGAAGAGGGACCACCGGAGTCGAGCATCAGATCCCAACACACATTCGGTGGCCCTTGCTCGACTCTCTCCTATTCCACTGGTGGCAGAGGGGTGAGGGAGCTGCCCGAGAAATAAAGCATTGAGTTCAATAGAAATGCCATAATTTATTCTGTTGTATAAAAAAAGTCATCCTTATGTAACAAAATGTCTTCTCAGAAGAAGAAATATATTATTTCGGGTCATAAATAATCAGCAAACATACAACTGTTAGCAACTAAAAACAAAACAAAACAAAACAGCACTGGTGCATTCCGTCAGTGCTGAAAACAAACCTGCTTGGGATATATTTACAGAGTATTACAGTACTCAAAACACAAAAATTGAGGTATTTGGTTCTTCTAGGCGTCGACGCCGCCGTTTGTGAAGGCAAACCCACACAAAAATAAATAAGGTACATTTTCATATGTATGTGTCGTCAGGAATGGTAATAATACTGGTAGGTATGTCAAGCATGAAGAGTTTCTACAAAAAAACAAAAAACGAAACGGGGGCAAGCAAAAAGAAATGAGCTCACACAGAGTCCTTTCTTTTCTGCCCCTTTCTGTCAGGGGGACTTGATGTACCCATTACATATTGGTCCCGAATGTGCTGAGTTCGGCAAACACCTTGACGCTGAGTCATCACTGTGAATGAGTGCTTGGGAACCCAGTGGAAACTCGGGTGAGATTCAATAAATAAGGACCAGCCCTCGCGAGCCCCCTCCCTGGAGTTATTGCATTTCTCCCCTAGGGAAGGGGCCTGGAGTCCTGGTGGGTGGGGAAGGTCGCCTCCCGTGGCCTTTCAGCAGCTGGGAGAAGTCGTGATGGGGCTTTGAAGGTAGCTCAACGCACTGTTCGTGGAGTGGACGGGGATGGAGACGGGGAAGTTGAAGACGGTGGTGGTGGAGGTGCCGCGGTCCAGCACAGACATGGCGGGGCTCCCCGCCTCTGCCGAGCAGTGTGGGGCCAGGACCTGGGACTCAAACTGCAGCAGCTGGCCCATGAAGCTGAAGTTGGGGGAGATGATGCTTCTCCTCTGCTTCACGAATTCAAAGGCCTCGTCCAGCTTGACTCGGTTAGTCCGCATGAGGTAAGCGAGGCAGATGGTGGCCGAGCGGGAAATGCCCGCCTGGCAGTGGACGAATACCCTTCCTCCGGCATTCTTGATGGAGTCTGGAAAACAAAGGGAAGCTGGTTACTGAGAGCTCAGAACAGCCCCAACCCCAGGCATACGGTGTCTAAGAAATGTCACGTGTGTCCTGGGCAGAGATAGTCAACGTCACCCTGTGCCATCACACGGACACTGTTCACAGAGGCAGTGTGGGCATCATGCAAAAACTGGGGGCTTTTAAACCCAGACCAGGTATCCAGTAAAAAGATGGACGTTGGGCAAATTGATTCAACTTCCCGAGCATCAGTTTACTGATTTGTAAAGCGGGATCTCAAATCTATAGTTTGCAGGCATGTTGCCCCAACCAGAATGACATCTAACATCTGGAAGAAGGCTTAGAAGAATGTCATTCGAATCCTTGCCAGCGTTTGGGCTCAGTGGCTCAGATGGGGGTGGGAGGCAGAAGTCCCAGGCGTCCGTTCTATTTACCTATAAAGTCGATGGCCTCGTTGAACCAGGAGCTGATGTCCGCCTTGTGGTTGTCCTCCACGGGGATGCTCTTGTACTGGTAATGACCCTCAAAATGGTTGGGACAATTGGCTGAGACGTTGATCAAGGCGGTGATGCCCAAGGCATCCAGCATGTCCTTGCGGGAAGCATGATAGGCACTGCCCAGGTACAGAAAGGGCAGGATCTCCACAGGGCCACCCTGAAATTCGGAAATATCCAGCACTTGTCAAGCTTTGCTCAGAGTCAAGGCCGGTGCCCACACCCACAAAAACTCTGCTGGAAAAGTCAATTGCAGATACCAGGTCAACTCCTCAGCACTGTTGTTGTAGTATAATAGGGGACTAAACCCATTTGCCTGCACAGGGCCAATGGTCATTTCTGTAGTGCCAGCAGTTAAAGAATCAGCTCTGTCAGACCACTACAGCATGGGATGAATAACATCTCCGTGTCCCCTCCGTTACAAATAAAGCTGCAGGTCACTTTCCATATTCTCTCTAGCACTTTCTCCAGGCCTTTACCAGCTGTTCCTTCTCCCCTCCGGTACGGCTCCCAACTAACCTGATCATAGAGTGGGGTGCTGCAGGAACTGCACCCCGATTCGGCGCTGTCAGGGACGCTAGTACTCAGAGGAAGGCTGAGCCCCATGGGGGTCGGCTGTTTGCTGCACAGCTCCGGGCAGGAAGCTGAAAAAGCTTCATATCCTCCTGGGAATAACAAAGAGACATTTTTTTTTTCCATTAGTACCGCTGGGACAGGGCACCTTCACGCAGCTCCCCCACCCACCAGGGCTGGAAGTTTCACCAGGAAGTCTTTGTTCCCGAAGCCAAACAAACAAAGCCAATGACAAGTCCCCGGAATACGACTCCGGCGCCCCGGCGCTCCAGGTGGGGCAGGCAGGGACTGAGGGCCAGGCGTGCCCCGGCAAGGCGTTGGGGGGCGTGCGGCCCGCCCGGAGCTTCCCCAAGGGCGTACCTTTGAGGAAGAAGACTTGCGTGGCGCGCGCCTCGCGGCAGAGCGCGCCGGCGGCCAGCGCCAGGGTGCCGTCGCGCTTGGCCGCGTCCAGGGCGGCGCTGCGCTCGTCCAGCAGCACCACGGCGTGGTAGGCGCCGGCCAGCAGGCGGCCGCGCAGCTCGGCGTTGGGCACGATGTGCTCCAGGCCCATGGCGCCCTTGGCGCGGCGCCGCACGATGGTGCTGAAGCGCACGTTGACCGAGCCGGCGATGTGGCCGGCGTTGAAAGCGAAGAAGGAGCGGCAGTCCAGCAGCAGGCACTGCGCCGCGCGCTCCCGCAGCAGCGTGCGCAGGCCTCCGGCGTCCAGCGAGCCCACCTCCAAGACCATGGCCGGCCCCAGCGCCCCCAGCGTGCAGGTACTCCTGTGTTCTTTGTCCTCCGAAGCCAAGGGCAGGGAAGCGGCTTTCTAGGAAGAGCCCGACCCTGGTGACTTGCTTTGCGCGGAACTCAAACTGCTTTTGGACTGAGCGAGGGGCTGTGCTGCGGGTTTTCTTGCTGCTCCCCTGACTGCCCCTACGGCCCGCGTCGCACGTTGAGCCCCGGTGTCCTTCGCAGCGAGCCCGGCCCGGGGGAGTGCGTTTATATCTGGCCCTGCCAAGGGGCGGGGCAGGGCGGGCGCTCAGGGGGAAGGGGAGTTGTTTGTTTGAATGGCGGTCACGTGACCGGGCGGTGACGTCACCCGCCCTGCCCGGCTTGGCGCCGGCAGAGCCAGAGGCGAAGACGTCATCGGCCTCGGCTAGGCCGCGCGCTGGCTGGGCCCCGGCCCCCCGCTCGGCTGTCCGGCCTGCGCCTGTTGAGTCCCCCGGGACCCGGCCCGCGCTGCTCTCCCGGCCCAGCGGGAGGAGGCGGGGAGGGCGCGTCGCCAGCCGAGGGCCGGCGGGGCTGCGAGCGGCTGGCAGAGCGGGCGGCGTGCCCCTCCCCCCGCCTCCCCTCCCCCTCCGCGCCCCCTCCCCGCGCCCCAGCCGCCGCCCGGAGCGCAAAGTGGCTTCCTGCGCTCTTGCACACACGTGTGCCCCTTCCCTCGTTTCCTCGTCCCCAACTGGGGGGCAACAGAGTCCCAAGGAGAAGCGATTTACTTACCCAGTGTCACACGGCTGGGGGCGTGGGGACAGGGTAGAGAGAAGCCTGAAATGAAGGTTGGAGAAAATTTTAACAAATGTGTCCGTAGAAATGGCGTTCCTATCAAGAACAACCGGGGCGCGTTGGGGTGGGAATGTTTTCCTGTTTTCCAGACTTTCGTGTTACTTAAAAAAACAAACAAACAATACATTTAATAAGTAAAATGCCTTCCAATCAGAGCCCTTGTGGGAAAATGTTCTCCCTACTCGTGGGGTTCCTAAAACACTTTGAGCCGAGGCAGGTAGGTAGGTCAGGGAGTTAAAATCTCTGGGGGGCGTCGCAAGGCGCCCTTGTGTATTGAGGGGCTCTGGTGTTTGGCTAGCGATAGACAGCGCCCCCAGGGGCCGCACGACACGCTTCTGGTTAGGTTTGCTTGAGGCAGATGGAGATTATCCGTTTCTTTATCCCACAAATACATACTGATCAGGGGGTCTGTTAAGAGCTGGGCTTGAGGGCGCCCAAAGGAGCCAAGCCCGACGCCCTGGTTCCCGCCATCTGCAAGGGCTGAATTCGAAATCCAATCCCGTGGCGCTTAAGGAGGATTTCCAGGACCTGCACAAACGTTTGGGAGGACCCCATTCGGTCACCCGCGCTCTGGGGCCCTAGTGACGGGCCTCTGGGCAGTGGAGGCCGCTGGTGGCCCTGGAGCGCTAGGTACACAAACATTGCGCCACCGGGCGCGGGTGCTGACTCTGGAACATTCTGCGGTTTCTTCCCCTCTGCTCTTGGGGGAAGGGGGATTTCACTGCCACCCTATGTCGTTAGATCGTGATTGTATCACCATAGATGACTTCTGCATTTGCATCGCTTAGCTACTGTGTTTACACATGCTCAAACTTTCTGCCTAAGTTCTAGAAAAGTTCGGGAGCCGAGTGCTTTTTTTTTTTTTTAAGGGAGTTTTCTACATTCAGAAGAGCATCTGCGAAAGACAGCAAAGAAATCCTCACCCCTTATCTTAAAAAAAAAAAAGAATGTTTTTTGTTTATACTACTTATTCAGCTGAGGAACGCAACATATTTTTTGCATTCAATCATAAAATGTTAGGGCTGCTGGCTTTTCACAGCATGCCAATTTGATCTGCCCCCATTTTTTTTTTTTACCAAGAACATTTATTATTCCGTCCCACCCACATTTTTTAAAAAGAAAACATTAATTTTTAAAAAATTAAAAGAAAACTTTTTGTATACATAGTCATGGACGCTGGCCAGCCCTGGAGGCAGGTGTCTGCGGACTGCAGTGGGTTTTTCCTCCCTCTCTACTCCTTACTGGAGAGAGCAGAGCTGGCACCCCGCGCTGTCATTCTCCTGCTGGGTGATCCTGCGAGGCACATCTCTTCCCCAGCTGAGCCTGTGAGCCCACGTCTGTACAATGGGTTTACAATGGCTACTTGGTGGATGGTTTGCGGCCCAGGCGAGAGATGGTAGGTGTGAGCTTCCCAGGCCCTACTGTGCCCCTTTTCCTGATGATTCGCTGCAGTTCTCGGTTTTCCCCTCCCCAGCAGGGCAGCCTTGTATCACCATGCCACTGTGCGTTTCAGGGTCTGGCACGAGAACCTAGGGATATCTCCACGAGACACCAGAAGGTGTGGTGGGGCAGAGGCCCAGCTCAGGGGAAGGTCCCTCCTTGAGACCAACTGACACAATGGCTCCAGTCAAGGAGTCTGGTGTTGCCACCGAGGCCCCCAGTCCAGGCTGTGAAGATGCCGCTTCTGGCTGGAGATGGACCAAAGAGAGGCCAGCAGTCTGGGCTGTGGTGACAACAGAAGCGGCAAGGGCCTGGCAGCCGAAGGGGACAGACTGGGTCTTTCGGACCTAGGTGTGCCGAGGATTAAACCTAGAGGCGATCCTGGGTGGTGGGAACGGTTTGGATTCGAAGGTGAAGGCAGAGCCTGGACTCCCACCTTTCCTGTGTGGGCCTGCAGAAGTCGCTTGCCCTTGCTGAGCCCCTGCCCACTCCCTCGTTGTCCGCATCCTGCCCTCAAAGTCAGCTTTGGATCTGTCCCGGGGTCACAGGAGAGGAGAGGGTGGCTCCCTGTCTGCTCTGTGATCTTGGGCAAGAGTTTAACGTTCCTGAGCCTCGGTTTCCCCGTCTGTGGAAACTGGGACTGTGGCCCTCGTAGGGCTGAGTAAGACCACGTCTGAGAAAGCGCCTGGTGCAGGGGTGCTCTTGGGAGGGGGAGCTGCCTCTGATCGCAAGCCTTCTCTTACGGAACCACAGCCCGTTTACTGTCCCCCTGGGTTGTTGGGGAGCTCCCCTCTCTGCTGAGTACCCTCCATGATTCCCCCTTTGCCACCCATCCAGCCCCCAGCCACTCTCCTGGGGTCCTCGAGGAGAACTTGGTGGGCCAGTGATCACTGGATGTCCCTCGTCCTTCCCTCCCACACACCTTTGCTCATGCGGCTCCACCTCCTTCTGCTTCGTTGTCCCCTTTGGGTTGGGCCATAATCTTTCCGCATCCTCCAAGACCCAGCCAAAGTGCCTCTGAGAAGCCTTCCCTGGTTTCTCCACCTTTTCCAGCCCCTGGGCCCTGGAGGACTTTGTCCCGACATTCCGATTGTGTCAAAGTCCTGGAGATCCTATCCTCCCCTCCCTGGTTTGTTTGGGGGCAGGGCTGTGACTTTCTCCTCTTTGACTTCCCCACCCTCCCACCTCGGGTGCAGCCCTGGCACCTAGTAGGTCACAATGCATTGCGTGGTGGAAAAATATTTTCAAAGAGCACTGCTGAGAAGCATCAGAAGAGAAGGGGACAGAAATGGCCACTTATGAAGCCTCTCCCCTGCACCCGCTGCGTTACAGGCATCATCTCAAGAACTAAGCAGGATATGATTATGAACCGATCCCACGAGGTGGTTGTTATCCCCATTCCCCAGGCAAGGAAACAGGCTCAGAGAGGGGACGGGACGTACCCACAGCTGATGACCATCAGACGCAGGACCAGACCCCGGGCCTGTCTGACTGAGAGCTGCAGCGGACTCAGCCGTCCGGCTGTGGGACCCTCAGCCTGTTGATGCCTCTGCCTGTGCGATCCCATCCCAGGCAGTGCTGGCCGAAGCCTCTGCCTCCCAGCTTGCCTGGAGCTCTGCTCACTGGGCAGAGTGGTCCCCGGCATCAGTTCTGAAGAGGAGCCCGAACGTCCCAGGATCCTCTGAGTCAGGCTCTGGTGTCCCTGCTGCCTCTCCCAAGCCACTGGGTGCTTGGGATTTGGGGGAGCCAGAGGCAGGGAGACTGAGCAGCCACTCGGCCCGGGGGTGACTTCGGCCTCCACACCAGGCAGTCAGGATAGAGCCAGCTGATATTGCACAATCCTTGCAAACAGAACTCCATGGTCAGGCCCAGCAGGGCCTGCAGCGCTGTGTCATGTCAGCTGGCCCCTCATTTGAGACAAGGGCCCAGAGAGGTTAGGCAACCTCTCCAAAGTCACACAGTGTTCGGAACATTCTAACTTTGGTCAGCTTGTGTGAGCCGTTCACCTATGTTTGAACCCTCACACATTAATCTCTAGAGGCTGGGATTACTTTCGTTTTCTTCCTTATAACTCTGTATGGTTTGAAGTTTTCAACACAAATGTGAAAATTTTGTAACCAAGAACGAAAGTTAAAAATATTGGCAGGCAATGATATTTAGGCTAAACCATATTTATATTTAGGGCAACTCGTTAAAAAGAAGTTACGGCGTTAAACTGCATGGGTTAGAACCCCACCTTGACCACTCACCTGCTGTGTGTCCTTGGGCAAGTTACCTCTCTGAGACTCAGTTTCCTCACGTGTAAAATGGAGATAATGACAGCATCTATCTTGTAGGGCCAATAAGATCGCAGGAGACAAGGGTCAGCAAACTACAACCCATGAGCCAAAATCTAAGCCGTTCCCTCTTCCTGTACAACCCACATGTTAAGAATGGTTTATACATTTTAAATGGAGGAAAAATCAAAAGGAGGATATTTTGTGACACGTGAAGGTTGTACGAAATCCACATTTCAGCGTCCACAAGTAAAGTTTTATTGAGACACGACTCCGCGCATTCGCTTACTATCCTCTGAGGCTGCTTCCAGACCACAATGGAGGCCAGTAGTTGTGACACTGTGCGGCTCACAAAGCCTAAAATATTTACCTCTGTCCCCTTACAGGAAAGGTCAGCCAAACCGACGTGAAATCATGGATGCAATGTGCTTTAGAACAATGCCTGGCTCAGGGTAAGTGTTTTGTAAACGTTGATGTTATTAATACATGGATATTTATAAAATCTTCTTCCCTAGGATGAGTTGAAAAGCAGTCATCTCTTTATAATATATTTCGTTGGGCCTTGGGCATGTTAAAATACAAAATTCAACTGAGTAAATTTGACAATCTAATTGGCTTTATTAAAGGATTCATGAATCAGGCAGCCGGAAGGGGTTGTACAAAATGGAAAATATTGATAGGCAAAAAGAGGCTGGACTCTGAAGGGTGGATTATGTGAGGCTAGGGCACCGTCCCTGGGGAGAAGGCAGGGGGTCTCATCAGGCTGATTGCCTCACTAGTGTTGGTCAGGAAGTTCCAGACTGATGGGTTTAAAATTCCAGTCCTGGGAGTGGCTAAAACTGCAAGGAGGCTAATTAGGTTTGGTTTGGTGATGTGGCTTAGCAAAAGTGACTCCATTTTGGCTGCTGCTCTTTTTTTTTCCTTTTTTTTAAACAGGCATATCTTTCATATGGTCACGTTCTGAAAGGGGAATATCATGGTTAATTGGCATAATGAATTGACAGCGTTTTTCTTTCTTAACGGGGCATAAGTTAATGAGAGGGCCTTACAATCACTGACATCTTAGATCCAGTAGAATATGGTCATGTAAAAAGGTTTAAGATGGACCGAAATTAAAATGCCACAGTCATTCCATTAACAAACACTCTAGCATGAAGACAGACTAGCTAATGAGCAGGTACAACCCAGGTGCCAAGTGCCAGGGTAGACGTTGGGGAGGCTCAGACAAGGGGCCTTCACTCACCTTGTCCTGAGGTAAAGTTGCCCAGAGCAGGGGACAGCTACCTTTAGACAAAGACTGGTGTAGAATAGAAATGTCTGGACAAAATACCTCTGAGAGACAGACCTGTTATCTACCACTTCCCCCTTGGGAGACTTCGTTTCCTCTCCTGCAAAATGGGGCAGTAATAACCCCAAGAGACCCACTCTCAGGTTCACTGTGGGACCGAACGACCCCAGCAGCCTGTGTGAACAGTCCCCGTGGCTGGCCATTTCTGTCTGTCCCACTAGCCCGGGAGCTAGGACTTGGTTTCTCGCCTCTCTCGGTCCCCAGCATAAACCTCAAAGCAGGTTCGTTGGACAGGCACATGAAAACAAGGCCAGGAGAGGGACCAGGAAGTAGCAGGGCCTCCATGACTCAGGCAAGCCTGTCCCTGAACCAAGGACACAGCCTGCCAGCATGGCCCTAAGCCACACCCGGCCACTGGGGGAACTGACGCCAGGCGAGAAGTGACAGCTTTCTGTTGTTAGCTAATGTTTTTAGAGAGAGTTTAAATTGAGACATAATTTCCTTTTCATGATTAGAAAACACTAATTAATGTTGGAGGGAGCAAATGAGGTCATCGCTTTCCCCCAGGGACGCGGAGGAAACGTTATTGGTGGCACGTTCCAAGTCATAGCTGAAGACTCAGAAATTGTGCATCCCAATTTCGCCCTTGGGGGTAAGTTTTTTGGGAGGCAACTCTTATTAATGATAGTTGCCAAATTCTATTGAGCACTTGCTGTGAGCCCGGCACTTTGCCAAGTGCTTTATGGTCCTTTGCTGGTGTGATCGTGACACCTGACACCGTGAGGCAGGTGCCATGGCCACCCCCGTGTGAGGAGGCGAGGCACCTGAGTGAGACCCAGAGAAGTTAACTAACTTGTCCTAAGGCCCACGGCTAGTCAGTGGCTCCCCTGGGTGCCTGGTGCTCCCTCCCTCCCTCCCTCTGTTTTCTAAGTCCTTTGTCCTTATCTCTCCCAAACACACATTGGGTGTGTCACGAGGGCGGCATGTCACACCATTTCACTATTTCTTGGGATGATGACTTTTAGGGGGCTGCTTCTAGGTTCAAGAGGAAAGGGGAAAGGAATTAACCCCCACTCAGGCTTTCTGCCTGGGGCTCCCTGACTCCTGAGCCGCATGGCATAAGTGATTCATTCTCTGGCCTTGACCTCAGAGGGTTTGGCCACCCACTGAGAGTGAAGTCACACCTCCAGCTTTCCAACGCATTCATTGGTTCACTCACCCAACTTCAGGCAGGCAAGAAATAGGCCTGGTTGGGCTTGCTTGGGGTCAGAGACAAGTACACAAATGCCTCTCCATGTCCCAGAGTTATGGCTGGGCTGCTCACTTCTGGCCTAAGAGGCCCTCCTGGAGTAGTTCCCTAGGGCTGTTGTCACAACGTACCACAAGTAGAGTGGTTTCATACAACAGAAATGTATTGCCCCACAGCTCTGGAGGCCAGAAGTCCAAGATCAAGGTGTGGTCAGGGTTGTGTCCTCGTGAAGACTCTGGGAGTGAGACTGGTCCAGGCCTCTCCTCTCGCGTCCGGTGGGTCGCTGGCAATCTTTGGTGTTCCTTGGCTAGCAGAGGCATCAACCTGACTACGCCTTCATCTTCACGCGCTTTCTCCGTGTATATGTGTGTGTACGCGCGCGTGTGTGCACACACGCATGTGCACCTGTGTCCAGGTTTCCTCTCAGTCTAAGACTTTCTCTTCATAGTGGGTTAGGTCCCACCCTAAAATGACCTCATTTTAACTTGATGACCTCTGTAGACACCCCGTTTCCTAATAAGGTCACATTCTGAGGCTCTGGGATTAGACTTAAGCTTATCATTCTCAGGGGACATAATTCAATCCTTAACAGGGCTCATATCCCAAAGGTAGCCCCCTGATAATAATATGTTTAATACTACAAAGATGTCCATTTGGCCCAGGTAAATATATCCATTTCACATGATCCTCACAAAAATACTGAGGGTATTCTTTTTTTTCCCCCTTGGAGTTTAACAAATTTATTCTGAAGTTGATAGGATATAATAAACAATCAAGAATAGCCAGGAAAACTGAAAGAGAAGGGTGGTGTGGCGGGGGTGAGCCCTACCAGATGCTACAACATGCTGCGAAGCCTCAGCAGTGGGACTGGTGTAGTTGGAAGATGAACAGCCAGACTGACCCATGGAACAGAATAGAAAGCCCAGAAACTTGCCCAAGTACGTATAGAAATTAGGTGTATGACAAAGGTAGCATCTCCAGTCGCTGGAGCATAAGGGACTTTTTAACTGAGTGATCTTGGGACAACTGGACAGCCATTTGGGAAAAAAAAAAAGATTAAATGTGAACCAATGCCTCCCTCCAAATATTTAAATGAATATCAAATGGCCCAGAGTCTAGGTTTTAAAAATGAAACCTTACAACTTGTAGAGGAAAATGTAAGGGGATTCTTTTATCACCTGGAAGTGAGGACAGCCTTTCAATGTAGAAACGGGGGGGGGGGGGGGAACACCTTGATAAATTCGACTACATAAAAATTAAAGGTAAATTTAAAAAAAAACAACAACTTTTTATAGCCAAAATGAAAAGCTCCATAAGCAAAGTTAAAAAAAAAAAAGAAAAAGACAAATGGGAGACAATATTTGTAATTTAAGGACAAAGGCTAATTCCGCCAATATTTATGGTGTTCTTAGAGATGAAAAAAAAATGCGATTTTGAAATGGCCCAAAGCCACAAGCAGATAGTCACAGAAAAAGTACTGCAGACTCACCCTGATTATGTATAAAGATGCTCGTTCATAATCACGATAAGAGGTAAGAAAATTTTGACTACAACTGAGAGACTCTCTTCTATCAGATTGGCAAAAATCCAAACATTTGACAGAACCTCTGCTGAAACAACAGCGGTTTGAATATGGACTGGATGTGACCTGATGTACAGATGTGTTCATTTTGGTGGTTACTTCGGGGAATGTCCTGTTCTTACAAGAGGCACGAAGAAGCATTTAGTGGCGAAAGGTCACAATGTTAGCAACTTGCTCTAAATGTTCAGAAGAAAATACACGTATAAACAAATACAGCAAAACATTAACCAGAGGATTTATGAGTCAATGTTCTTAGCAGCATTATTCATAATAGCCAAAAACTGGAAACAACCCAAATGCCCACCAATTGATTAATGAATAGGTGAAATGTGGGAAATGGGTTCACGCGGACACTATTTGGCAGTAAAAAGGAACAAACGAGTGACAGGGGCTGTCATATGAATGAACCTCAAAGATGCTGTGATAATGAACGGAGCCAGACACACGAGACCACGTAGTGTCTGATTCCACGTATCTGAAATGTCCAGAAAAGGCAGATTGACAGAGGCACTCAGTAGATTAGCGGTTGTCTAGGGCTGGTGTGGGGACAGGGGTTACCTGTAAATGGGTTTGAGGGAGGGCCCTGCCCGGGGGACCATGAGAATGTTCTAAAATTGATTTAGGGTGATGGTTGCATCACTTAGTAAAGGTACCAAACGCCCCCCTCCCAAATTGGATTTATACTCATATAGGTATATGTTATGATATTTAAAGTATGCCTTAATAAAGCTATTTTTTAAAAAAAGATTCAGTTCATGATTCAGGTTGAGATTCAGTTTATGCCTGACCCAGGAGCCCTTCCTGGGTGGTCATAAGCTGGGGTAGATGCCACCCTTTTGCTATAGAGTCCTGTGGGTCACAGGACCTAGCACAGCCTCTGTGCCTCACGAGTACCAGTTCACGCACTGTGCTCTCCACATCGGTGTGAGCCCCCTGGGGACAATACTCAGTGTGTGTGTGTGTGTGTGTGTGTGTGTGTGTGTGTGTGTGTGTGGAATCCCACGGCAAGGTTCAGCTCATGTGGGACTCAGCGAAGGCTTGCTAAGGGAGCGTGCGAGAGGCAAGGCAGAGCCAGGCAGAAGGAGAATCCGATTTCCTGAGTGAGGTCGAGACCTAGACGAGGGTGAGGACGGTCTATTTAGTGTAATGCGATTTTATCCCACAGATAAGAATGCCAGGCAAAAAGGAAGAAGGCTCACCGCTATGTGAAGGAAGTGAGGAGACAAGTTACTCTTCCTTGGAGAAGGTTGGCAGGGAATAGAAATAGAAATAGATATAGGGAAATGAAAGCCTTGGTTGGGGAATCTGCTGTATAAAGATGCTGAAGATACAGCTTATGGAAGGGAGCGGAGGGGAGGAAGAAAGGGAGGGCGGGCGGGAAGGAGGGAAGCAAGGACAGAAAGAGTGTGGCGTTGGGAACCCACAGGCTCCGAAGGCCCTGAGAGGACCGGGGCTGTTCCTCTGAGGGGGGCAGGAGCACAGAGGGCTGTGCTCGACGCAGTGACAGGGAGGATGTGTGTCATCGACAGGATACTAATAGGAGCCACTTCACTTGGGAGTGTGAGGATGGGATGAGTTCACAGGACAGAGTCGAAGCACCGTGACACATGGCGAGCACCGAACCCACGAGTTAGGGGCACGAGCACTGTTTTCTGTCCCAGGCCCAGAGAGGCGAAGTGTCTCTCGAGGTCACAGCTGTCCGTCTTGTGTCCTGTGGGCAGCCAGGCTGAGCATGTAGCTGCCTTTCGGGAGAAGCCCAGGGGCAGGCGGTCCACTCCTGGGGGACAGGGGTGCCGGGCAGTGAAGGACAAGGCAGAGGGCAGGGTGACTTCACTGTGCCACCCACCACCTCCACTTCCTGGGCCTCTGAACCTCCATTCCTCACCTGGGGTGGGGTGTAGCAGTGACATCCTACTGGGGTCTCTAAGGGGCCGGACGAAGGCCGAGCCAGTGAACCCGAGTCAGGGCCTGGGGTCAGCATCTCACAAAAAGTGCTGCCTATTCAGCTTCCTTTATGTGGCAGATATTTATTGACGCATGTCACAAGCCACACCAGCTGGGACACTGGCGACGCCAGGTGAACAAGAGATTTTGCTCCAGATCCCCCAACCCGCCCCTACTCGCCCCCCTCCGCCCCACCCCGCCCGCCTCCACACACCCTTAGTAATTTATCTAATTGTCAAAACACCGAATTCCAGAATGGAGACAAGTGTTTGTAAACTTCTTTCCACAGAAATGAGCGGAACAGGAGACATGGGCTTCCTTTCTCTGGGACAAGCTGGGAAAGGACAGGCCATCACTGGGGCCCTGCAGGTGGCATCTTCCAGATCTTTGTTGACAGCCTTTTTTGACTGACAGGCTAGGCAGCCTCCAGCCCACCCAGGTCCTGGCAAAGTCACCTTCCCAAGGAGAAAGAGAGAATCTGACCTTACGATAATTTTTTTTTTTTCATTGTTGCCAGACAGGAAGCAGCGCTGTCAGAGTGCAAAGCAGAGACTCCGGGCAGCATAGTGCCACATGGCAGACTGGCTTCTGCTCCCAGCTGCTGGCCGGTGCCCCCAGCAGCGGCTCTCAGTGCTGACTCCACATCAGAACCACCTGGGACCTTCAGATTCCTGACACCTAGGTCCCACCCCCGGAGCTGCTAACGTCGCTCACCAGGGTGGGGCCTGGGCATGGGGACTTCCAGAATCTTGCCAAGGGTTCAATGTCCAGCCAGGGCTGAAGACGATGAACCCTAAAGGATGACCTGTAATGTCCGGCACATGTTGTCGAGGGGGAAAAGCGAGTTGAGGGACCTGCACCATGCTTGGCACATAGTAGGTGCTCAGTATGTGTTCACTGCGGGGTTGATGTGTATGGACCGGCTCCCTGCCTTTTTATTTTCCTCCATCACACAGGACAGAGCTGGGGCAGCCCGGCCACACATACCAGGGTCCTTCTGGAAGGTGTACCGGGGGGCGGGGTGGGGGGAATCACACTTTTTAATGTACATGCTTCTCGAGTTGTCATTTTTCACTCCACTATGTATCATTTTAATAGTTAATAGTAAAGAAAATGATTTGCCAGCTGTTAAGCCACACGTTGACCTTTCACTTCCTTTTTCTGTACCTATTCAAGAGACAGGACATGTCCAAAATTAGCCGCTTTGAAGGAAAGGTTAAGGCGGGGGGCTGGGTGAGTGAGGAGAAGCCAGCAGGGGCCAACCTGCCCCTCTCAGTCCCCCAGAAGCCCTTCAGAGGTCCCTGGGCCCCTTCCAGGCTGGAGCCTGCACCTCTGAGGGGCTGGAGTAACTGAGAACCAGGGACTGGGGCAGGCCCTGGGGGCCAGGGGCGTGGGTCCTGGGTTCCCAAGCCAGCTGCCCCCAGGAGTCCAGCCTCAGAGCGCCAGTGGGTTACAGTCCTTGGTGAGTCATCTTGGTGACCTCACTCTGACACAGCCAACCAATCCTGCCTCCTTCCATGTGTTGGAGAAACTTCCAGGCTTCTAGGTACAGAGAGCCCGCCATGGGCCATGTCACCCCACGTACCCCGCCGCACGGTGCTCTGCGAGGGCTGTCACCATCCCCCGCTGCTGCCGAGGACACCGAGGCCGGGCCCAGGGCACCTGGGTGCTGGCCCTAAGCCACATGGGCCCTGAATTTCGGGTCCCGCAAAGCCGGGTTGTGCCCAAGGACACTGCCGGGTGGTCTCCCTGAGGAGCCCTGCCAATGTCGGTGACGTAAACGAGACCCCCACACAGGACACCCAAAGCACAGGACCGCCTGGGAAAGCCCCGCCCCCAGCCCCAAGAACGCCAACGTCCAGCACCTGTTTCCACCTCCAAGAACAGGAACTGGCGCTACCAGGCACCTGCTGCGTGCCAAGTGCTCAGAGGAGGTGTCACCTGTCACCAGGTGGCACTCCTATTGTTTCCCCCATTTGTGGAAGAGAAAACCGGGGCTCAGAGCCATTTGGACGCATGACTGGTGTTCCTGGAAAAGGGGGCGGAGCCAGGCCGGAACTCAAGACCCCTGGCCGCAAGCACGGGTCCTACGTGCTCTCAGAGGACCTGAGTGGTAAAGGGGACCGAGGGCTTCCCCCCTGGGCCTGGCCGCCTCACCCCAGGCTTCGGCCTCAGGCATCTACCAAGAGGTTAGCCTGGAGAAGGATCTGGATGGAGGTAGACCACAGCCTCACACCTGTCCTTGACCACAGACGCGGGCTGAGTGAAGCGCGGCTGGAGGCTGGGGCCGCCTTGAGAGCCAGCACCTCGGCCAGGAGCCAGGCCGACCTCTGACCCTCAGGCTGGGACAAGTGTGTCCCTTCCAGCCTCCTTCTTTCTGAGAAGTCCTCTCAGCCTTGCACTTCCTGAAGTTTCTGCTGTAGGGCCAGCGATGTGCCTAACTCCTCGTCTCCTGGCCCTCCTTCCTCCTCTCCCGCCCCCAAGTGGGGGCTCTGGTTCCTGGGGAGCCACCTCAGAGCCAGAGGGGAAGGGTCCCAGGAGAGCAGGTGCCATGGGGTTCCAGAGGAAGAGGACATGGGTCTGGGACCTTCGAGGGCTCCATTTCAGCTTCGCCTATTACTGTGGCCTTAGACACTTGGACCCTCAGAGCCTCAGTTTCTTTGGCTGTCAAATGTGGTTGACAATGACAACAGCTTTGCAGAATACATTTGCAGGTGAAATAATGACAGCCTTTGACATCATACGGGGAAGGCACTGTCGTAACTATGGGGCGTGCCTTTCCTAACTAGTAATACCACTCGTGGGGTTTTTGCAGACTGTGACCCACGCAGAGAACAGGGCTGGCCTGCTCACTGTGCGCCCTAGCACCTAGTAGGGTGCAATGGCACAGAGTAGGTGCTCTGGATGAAAGAAGAGCCAACAGTGCAGACGTTGGAGAGGAAATAACCTGGGTTCATAATGAGACACCCCCAGTTTGCCAGCTCTGTCATTCCCCATTCTGTGACCTTACATAGTGGCCTCTACCTCTCAGAACCTCAGTCTCCTCATCGTAAAATGCAATAATGATTACAATAATACTCCAAAAGGGTCACTGTGAGAATCAGAGACATATAAAAAGGCACCTTCACCTGCAACTCAGTAAATGGTACTTTTATTATTGTTTTGAATTAGTAATCCAAATTTTTGAATTTTACATATTTTAAATAAGAAAATGTCTGCAAAGGGATTTTGAAAACCATGATCCAGTGTCTTCAGGTGTGTTTGATGCTATTGATCTGCCTGAGGACACAGACCAAAGGAGACCTTTTCTAAGTCAGGTTGGAGGTAGAGGCTGTCGGCTCAAGGGAGGGACTCACAGGGACATTGGTCACCCTGTGAGACTGCATAAGATGGGGTGGACCAAGGCTCTGAGACACAGCTTGAGACCCACGTGGGCCAGACTGGGATCAGGCCACCCCCTGGACACTCAGATCAGAGCCCAAGCCTGACCCCAGCCGGGCCAGGGGGCTTAGGCAGGTCATGGCACCACTGTCTCGGCCAGCTGAGCGGCCTTTTAAAAACTACCCCGCTCACCCTCATCATTCCAGCGGGGAAAGTGGAGGCCCGGGGAGGGGCCGAGGCTGGCCAAGGTGACTGCGGGTCATCAGGCACAGAGCAGAGACCAGAATCTCCGATTCCTGACCCCAGCCACCAGCGTCCCTTGCCTGGCTGAGCATTCCCACAGTAGCCGCTCTGCCCGCTTCCTGTGCTCGGGAGGGCACAGACGCGGACAGGCTGATCCCCGTTCAGTCAAGGCCCCATGCCCGGTGATGGCCGGCCCCACGCCCGATCTTCCTTGCGCTCAGAAATACCTGCCGAGTGAGTGAGTGACACCCTGCTCGGTGCTGGGCCCAGGTTAGGACCCTCTGAGCCTCAGCGGGCTGTGTAGGACTTGACTTTGAGACTCCAGACCTGAAAACTGTGCGAAGCGGTGAGGACGGCGACGCAGGTGACACAGGTGACATAGGCACGAGGCACAGCCCCTCGGGCCAGCGGGGCAGCACGGAGGGCTGGCTCCGGGCCCCACAGCCCAGGTTCATGTCCTGGCTCCACCGTGGACTCCCTGGTGGGGGGCCTCGAACCAATTCCTTAGCTTCTCCGTGCCCCGATTTGCTGGGGTCACAGAGCACTCACCCCTCAGGGTGTGATGAAGATTCGTGAGATGCACACACGTGGCCCAGGCCTGGCCCGCTGTCCTCGCTCTCAGCATGGTGGCTGGCATCATTGTCCGGAACGATTGTCTCTGGGCCACACCCTCGTACACGCACACACGTGGCATCCCCTGTAACAGGATTGCTTCAGAAAGCAGGGCCATTGCCTCGACTCACTTTCTGGAAGCCATCAGCACTGCCCTGGTGCCACCGTTAATCCCCTCCAATTCTTTCCAGATGATTCCAGCTAGCTCGAAGCCCCTTCGTTCCTGCCCTGGGCGGTCACACAGCCATTCCTGGGGAGAAACTGAGGCCCATGAGTGCCCTCACTCCAAATGGCCCCAGTCTGCTGGGCGAAGCAAGGTCAGCCAAGAGCAGTGGACAGAAGAAATGAGCTCACGGTGACCTTGGGCCAGGCATTTTCCCCCATGGGCCTCCACATCCCCTGTGGTAAAATAAGGGGTGATCTAAATTAAGAGGGTGATCTCCCTCCTCTGTCCCTCTGACGGCTAACGCACAGCGATTCTATTTCCGTGTTTTCTGTCACAGCATCATCATTCCCACAATAGCCGGCACTGAGGATGCACCTGCTGGATGCCAGAAACTCAGCTCAGCGACTGACGTGACAGCAGCGATCGGTTATCGGGTGTGATGATGCGCCAGCGGTGAACCCTTGATCGCTTATCTCATTTAATGCCGACAGCAGCCTCATGTGCTGGGGTCATGACCATCCTCACCCTGAGAGGGAGCAAGAAGGTTCCACAGAATGAGCTGGCCTCATCCTGCTGGGATAGGGACCCAAGCCCCAGGCTGGTCATCACTAGGTCATGCCCAAGTCACTAAGCCCATGAGGTGGGAATTATGTCTGTTTTTCTGATAAACTACAAACATGTGGCCCAGAGTGGGGAAGTGACTCAGCCCACATCACACTGTTTGAGATGGTGGCCTCCGAGGATATCCTGCTTCTGCCTCTCTTTATTCCGATTTTCTCAGCCGAGGCATCCGAGAAATGTGCTTGGGCTTCGTGCCTCTCCCTTGCCACTCGGAATTGCGGTCCCATTACTCTGGGCCCACAGCTGAGCTCCAGATAACTGAGGGACCGGCCTTCGGCAGGCCTGGCTTCAGGCAAGTGGAGCCCGCGCGTGGAAACAGAGGCGCAAACTGCAGAAGGGCCCATCCGTCCACGGCCCGGCCCGGCTCCTCAGTGACACGTGGGGAGGGGACTTATCTCACCAGGGCTCTCGCTCATGCTTCACATTGGTCACTTTCTTTGTGGCCCAGGACAATGACGATCTCCACTTGGCAGGAAACTGAGGTCATGTGGGAACCAATGACTAGTGCCCCTGGCAAATTGTATCATCAAGGATAATTCTTAAAATTCCAGCTGATTGTAGAAGGGAGGGGGTTGTTTTTCCCCTTTGAGGGAGAGCATTTGGAGGTGTGGCCAGGCAGAGATAGAGGTGGTGTTGAGGGGCGTGGCTGCGGCTTCAAATGCTCCTTGGCCCAGAAGCCTGTTCCCTTTCAGTGGCCGCCATGGAATGAATGCTGGCTTAATTCCTCTTTGCAGCCTTCCCATTATCGACTTACCTTTCCCCTACTCTCTAGGAACAGGACAAAGTGGAAGGTGCTGTCCGATTTCTGAGAGCCTAGGAGGAGGGTGACTCATTCCGTGAGCAGAGGGGGCCTTGGGAAGACCTGGGCTTTTGTTCCCTTTCAGACCAAAATGAATCATTGACCTCACCAAGTCACAGTGGCCAGTCCCAAACTTTCCCGGGTAGAAGCAGCTCAAGTGTCGCAGATGAGTCAGGTGGAGCACCATCAAGGGCGGGGACCAGGGCGACAGGCTGAGCTCCCCCCGCTTCACTCCTGCAGTTCAGCTCATGGAGGAGGCCAGACAGGTCTTGGTTCTCCTTGGAGCGAGGTGGAAATTGGAACCAGAAAGGAAGTTGAGGTGCAATGCCTCTAACCCAACAGGTCAACAAGATGAGGACCACCGACTGCACACTAGCGCTGTGTGGGACTCCATTCAACAGATTCGTTCCATCGTTCATTGATTCAGGCAGGGGGATGTTGTAGCCGCCGGCCCCCGAAAGACACACGGACCACCAGAACTCAGTGAGTTATAGGAAACACACTCTTTATTCAGCCAGCTGGGTCTGCCAGGGGTACGCAGACCTCAAATTAAGCAGCCACGAAATGTAGAGGTACAGGGTTTTTAAGCCCCAAATCCCATTCTTCACTCTGTCTGAACACAAAGGTCTGTATTTCTTCTATTCACTACCTGTTGACCCACAGGTTGGGTGTGCAAGCCGGGGTACAGAAGCAGAAAGCTTATTGTTAGAATGTTATGTTCCTATGGACGATAGTCTATGTTCCCATGGAGATAGCCATGTTCCCATGGGCAATAGCCGAGCAGTAATTTCCTGCAAGCAATAAATTTCTAGCAGTCATTTTTCAGCCACCTCAGGGTAAAGAGCGTTGAGTGGATGCCCACCAGGTGCCAGGCATTCTGCCTGCTACCAAACCCCCAAGCCTTCTCCAGCCTGCAAAGAAGGAATGTGATCCCCATGCACGGACAGGGAAACTGAGGCACTGGCCAAGGCAGCCCAGAGTCTTGCTTCTTCAGCCCTGTGTCTGCATCCCATCAGTGGGTGGAGAGAACCCATCCCACGGGCCACCACCTGGGTTGCTCCAGGCGAGCCTGGAAGGCCCAAGACTTCTCCCAACGAGGTCGCCCGGGTTATTTCAGAAAAGGAAGCTGCCGCAAGGAGAAGCAGACTCGGCCTGTCCTCTGGGGCCTCAGCATCCCAGTGGCCAGAGGCGTGAGCCGGACGCAACGCCCCAAGTCATGGCCAAGGTCCAGGCTGCGTCCTGCAGGCCGTGACCCCTGCTCCGCCATGCTCTCCGCCTCCCCTCCTCAGCATGGAGGAGACTGAGGTGCTGGCAGAGGCTTCTCAGCATCTGGTAGGACATTCCGCCCGTAGCCAGGCCCCGCTCACTCCCTGGCCATCCTTGGGGACGACCGATGACTCATATTTCCACTTTCAATGCAAGGCCAGGCACCAGATCTTCCGTGACCACCAGGACTGGCCATACGGGCATTGGGAAAAAGGGCAGGACCTACGACATCAGACAGAGCGGAGTTCAAATCCTCGGGCTGCTGCCTGTTGGCTGTGTGACTTCAGGCAACCAGTTCACCCTCTCTGAGCCTCTGTTTTCCCCATTTGCAAATGGAGACCACAGCCATCAACTCCGATGTCTTCTTTACTGAAAACGGTTCTTCCCCTTTGCTTGCCGCTCTGAAAAGTGTACCATTTCCTTCTATCCGTTTTCTTCTTTATATATTCACCATCCACAAGCCAAGGAAAGACGAAGCCGAAATTAGATTTCTTAAAATGGAACAATAATATTTATATACCGTTTACTGACTCTGCACTAAGAGTCTATTAGCAGGTGGTATCACCCGCCCCAGTTTATAGACGAGAGAAGCCTGAGGCCCAGAGAGGTAAAATAACTCGCCTGAGGCCACACGGCCAGTCAGCGGCAGAGCTGAGATCCATGCCCAGGCTGCCTGGCGTCGGCGTCCGCGCTCACGATCATCATGCCGGGACAAGGGAAGATGGAACATAATGCACGTGGTGGGGTCCTGGGCGCACAGTGAATCCCGACTGCGTTTGCAGCTAGCGTTATTCCTACTATATTATGGTTTTGCTATCACCACGTCTGAGTCTCATCCTTGACCGTGAGAAGAAGCGGGTCAGGTCTCCCTGCCCTTCTAGCCAAATCCAAGAGCTGAGAAGCGTGTGAGTTAAAGAGGGTCAACTGGTCTACCCCAATGTGCGGTTCCCTGGGCACACCAATTAAACGTTCCTTCTTTCTGCCCTTGGGCTACTGACTTCATGTCTCTGGGCCTCAGTTTCTCCATCTGTCAAGTGGGGATGCTCTGCTCTACCTTATCTTCGGGCTGGGAACAGGAGAGAAGGCGCAAGATGTGCACTGAATGCTCCGTTGAAGATTGGCAGGTCGTCGTCTGCAGACCCTGTGGCCCAGGCGGCCTAGTGCCAGAGGCCCGTTCTAACCCCCAGGCCCTGCTGCTTCCCAGATAGAATGCTCCTACCAAAAGGCGAAGCTTGCAGATTGGGCCCCAAACCCCGAAATCAAAAGGCCAATGAGATGCTGGTAACAAAAGACCCACCTGAACAAAGTATCCCCGTGGGGTTATAAGCGAAAGGCTAGGTACAGGATTATCAGGAAATGACAATGAAAAGGACGCAAGGCTAGCCGACATTAATAACACAAGAGCGAACCTGAGGTAAAAAGCATGTGATTGAACGATAAGGGAATCTTTATTCCCACCTCCAGGTGCCACCCCCAAAGGGCTTCCTGTTTTTATTAGCCTTCCCAGACCTTTCCCACGCATCTAATTCTTCCACTGTCACTTCGAGGCCCAAACAGCTGCCTTTACATTCCACGAGGGACGTGCCGGCTCCTCCCGGCCTCCGAGCTGCTGCTCGCAGTCACTTCTTGGAGGCTGCTGGACCGCGGAGATCTTTCCTGCTTGGCCCTCTCTGACGAGACGAGGCGTCGCCCCTCCTGTCCCCTGTTCCCAAGGCCACCCCCCTTGCCCGCTGTCAGGGCAGCAGGGAGCTTGTCTCCCAGAAGGAGCGGAGAGAAGATGAGCAGCCAAAGGACCTCCACCTGGTGAGCTGCGGGCTCAGTCCTGTTCGGCGCTGGCCTGTGAGTCAGGGCCTGGCTCACAGCTGATACCCAGCAGAGGTGTGTTGACCGAACTTAAACTGAACCCTTAGGCTGTAAGATTTGGTTAGTTCAACCCAAAAACAGTATGATGAGAAGTTCTCGTCTGACAGCATCGTCCTGAGCTACAGAGAAAAATTAATTTTCTACTGAAGATTTTCAGCTAGGAAATACGTCCCCTGGAACCTGCCGAGCCCATGCCCATCCCTTACTTCCTTCATTCAATGTACATTGATTGTTTTTGCTCTTGATGTTGTAAGAATGAAAAATTGTGTAAAGCTTCGAGCAGCGACCGCTGTACAGGGACAGGAAGTTCTCCAGCCGTCGTCCAACCTGTGGGGCATCAGCTGTTCAGTGCAGATGTTTACTGAGTACAGTGCAGGAGGGAACAAACACTTCTTGGAGCTTACAGTCTGAGGGGGGAGGGTGATGAACATCAGCACGATTATCACAGCTAGAGCCAGGCAGCCCCACGCGAAGAGTCACCCTTCAAGACTCTCACTCCGGAGTTTGGTCAGTCTTGCTTAGCGTCCGGCTTCTTCACATACTTCGTGTGACCTTGAGCAAGAGGTTGAAATTAAGCTCCTTGAGGCTCAGTTTCACTATCCGTAAAATGGAAATGATAATTAATTCTTTCCCCCAGGGTCATGAGAAATTTAAGAAACAACTCAAGAGGCTGGCCTGTCATTTTTATTGTTATGATAACGATGATGACAATGAAATAACTACCCAATGAGTGTCACAGAGTGGGGGAGGGGACTACCTCTTCCTGGAGAGGGGGTGGTGTGGATGAGGATAATTTTCAGGAGAAGGTGGTTGCTGGCGTTGAGTCTTAAAGGAGGGCTTGGATTTTTATGTAAGGAAGTGGCCAAGAGTGAATCAGTTCAAAAGTAGAAAAATGAATGACTCAGAAGGTCATTAAAATAAAACAAAGAATCTAAACCAAATGACTGGGTTCCTTAAAAATAGGACTTTGCATTGCCAAGTTAAGAAAGCGTTAGTCAGGCGGGGAGAGGTGGTTACTGGGAAATCTCACCCAGTTCAGCATTATTGAGAAGTTGCGGGTTCCTGGAGCCTTCAAGTGTGGGTTGCACAATCTCAGGGTGTCGAGCTGGTCCAGGAACTCAGAGGGAAGTGTTTAGGGTCAACATTAGGAGAAGGAAAGAAGCTGCTCGAAAAGCAGAGCTATTTTGAGAGAAAGTGGTTCAATGTGTTGGAGGTGTCCGGGCTGGGTCCACGGGCCGGCAGACGTGCTCGTCTTCCCTGGGAACCATGACATGGGACATCTGGAAGGCAGGGACGACACGTGCCCAGGGGTCTGGGTCTGATCCCAGTGTCCTGCAGCCCCTCCTCACTTTTCCCCATGCTCTCACACTGCAGGGACACGGCGGCCTTCTCCATCCAACGGCTGGAACTAGGCAGATGGGGCCCAAATCCCTGCTGTGCTACTTGCTTGCTGTGTGATCTCAGGCGAGTCACCCTGCCTCTCTGTGCCTCCATTTTTTGTCTATTAAAAAAGGAATCATAATATTCACTTCCCTGGATTATGGTGGGGAGTTAATGAAACATATGCCTGGCACGTATAGGTGCTCAGACAATGTTAGTTCCAGCACCTTCTCCCATTCTGTTCCTTCTAATTTTATCCTTCCCTGCCTACTTGGTGATTTCTTGCTGGGAGTAACCATGGAATCTCCAGGCAAATAATTGAACGCCTCCTACCTGGTGCCCTGCAAGTAAGGTCATTGATTCATTTGTATAATTCAACTTACATTTATAAATACTTATTACATGATGAGCATCGTTCTTGGAATAAAGACAAATGTTCTTTAAAGACAAAGGGATGAAGGGCGTACAAGAGATGAAGTGCCACAGGGCTGAGGAGTTGAGAGGCAGAACCCAACATTTACAGTGCCCATACTATCTGCCAGGCATGGAGGTGGACATGCAAGAGAAGCAGGTCAAAGTGGCACAGGCTGGGCCTTCAGAGGGGCCACAGCCCAGCAGCAGACAGAGACACAAACCTGTGGAGGCCCATGGGGAGCAGCCGGGTTCTGAAGGGTGAGTATGCATCAGGTGAATAAAGCCAGGAAGGGCATTTTATTATCTTTTTATTTATATATTATTTATTTATTATTTATTATTATTTATGCCTACAGCCCCTGGTCTTCCTAGGTGGTCTCCCATCCAAGTACTAACCAGGTCTGACCCTGCTTAGCTTTTGAGATCAGACATTCGGGCTTGTTCGAGGTGGCATGGCCGTAGACCATGGACAATGGCTCCACTGGGCCACTAACCCAGGACCTTCTGTGTGTAAAGCAGACGTGTTCTCCACTACACTATGGAACCACATTCCAGGGAGGGCATTTTAAATTAAGAGGAACACCTATGCCAAGGCCCAGCCACATCAAAGGACAGAATGTTTGGGGAACACTCGGGTGCCTCTTTAGAGGAAGTGCAATAGAAACTTTTCCTTTAGCATAGGAGCTGGCACAGAGTAAGTGCTCAATTAAAAAAAAAAGTTGGTCACTATTACTGTTGGGTGGTCTACAACTTGACACCCCCATCCCTCCCGCGGTTAGCTGACATTGCTGAGACTCACTGCAGAGCGGGATCCCCTCCCCGGGGTCAGAGGTGGGAGAGAAGCGATCTTCAGACAAGGAGAGGCTGTGGCGTGGGACAGGCCAGCGAGCATTTCCTCCTGCAGAGGGGCTGGGCATGTCCCTCCTCCCTGGGGCCAAACGTTCTGTTCCCTTCCCCAAACAGAACCTCAGGGGCCAACCGGCTGCTGACCAGTGCTCTGCTAACAGGAAGGGGAGCCACGCTGGGCCCCAAGTCATCTGCTCGTCCAGATGAGCCAGGCCCTGGGGATTCCGCTGGCCTTGGGGAGCATTTAGAGAAGTACCTAGCGAGTCATCTGTGGTCACACCGCCTGTCAGGACTGCGTGGGGCAGGCTGGGGAAAGGGCGGATTGCAGCACCGAGTGGTGGGAACCAGGCCTGGGCCCCGGAGCTGCCTCCCCGGGTCTGTTACCAGGTGACGGCTACGTCATGGGTCCGCTCATGCGCGGGACCAGTGTGCGTCCAGCGCCAGCTGTGCGCCCGGCGCCGCTGCAGTCTCTGGGGATACCGCGGGGACAGACGCAGCATCCCTGCGTCAGGGAGCTGGCATTCTGGAGGGAAAAGGAGTTTCCCTGGTGATGTCCGTCTGCATGTAGCCAGGACTGACCCCGTGCCAGGTCCTGTGGCACGTACCGTGCTGGCAAGTTCTCATCTAATCTCCTCCTTCGCTTCAGGTCTCATAATTTTTATCCCGTTTGACAGATCACATTCTCCCACTCTGAGAACGTCCCCAGATCCAGCCATCATTGCTTCTCAAAAAGGGGTGAGCTAAGGTGAGGGCAAACAATGACACCCAGCTTTGCTCACAGCTGGCTCGCGGTGACCTAACGGGGCAGGAATGAGGGGCCTGGCATCTCTGATAACAGTCAGGCCCTGCCCGCCCGAACCACTCTCCCAGCTCTGAGAGCTTCCAAATGCTTTCAGGGCCTTGTAATAACTCCCTTTCCCAACATTCCTTAATCATCATTACTCTGGACCCAGGCATTTAATTGCTCATCTCTTTCTTCATTGTTTAATGAATGGAGAATTTCTTTCAAGATTGGATTGGGGCAAGAGCAGCCCTGGACCAAATCATGCTGTGGGCGAGTCCCCCACGCCCTCCCCGCTGCCACCACGAATTGCCATTATGCCATTCACTCACTCTTTGCCCACACATGAGCCCTGCTGTGTGGCAGGGGCTTGGGTCAGGAGCCCTCAGGGAGGCGGAGGAAGAACCAGGCCTCTGTGGTGAGGGGTGACCGATGGAAACTATTGTAAGAATCTAATAAACGCATTTTAAAAACTTGAATGGATGGATGGCGGGCCATTCAGTGGCAGAAGCCACTCATGGACATGCGATCTCATCGACTTGCAAGAAGTGTTGATAGATGGTCACAGGGATGGGGAGCATGGCATAGGGAATGCAGTTAGCGTTAATGTAAGGGCTAGGCAGAGAGCCAGAGGAGAGAAAGGTAGTTTTAGAAACTATATAAATGTCTAACCAATGTACTGTACACCTGAAACCAATAAGAGAAAATTTTTTAAAATTTAAAAGATAAATAAAGAATATGCTTCCTAACACCTGCAGCTTTTGGTGACCATGGCTGACAGCTGTCTAAGAGACAGTATTGAATTTAAAAACCAGGTTACAGAACAGTATAATCCACTGCACAGGAAACGCGAGTAGATGATAGATAGATAGATAGATAGATAGATAGATAGATAGATAGATAATAGATGATAGATAGATAGATGATGGATGCTAGATAGATAGATAGATAGATAGGGGGAAAAAGGAAGGGAGGGAGGGAGAGAGGGAGAGGAAGGAAAAGCACGTGGACCTGTTACCCAGAGGGACAGGCCCCTCAGCTGCCCGGCTCCTGAAACGAGACTGGTCTCAGCAGAGCCTGACCATCTTCCGCCAAATCCCAATCCCAATCCTGAAGTATTGCCATATGTGCGGATTTTGTTTTCAATTCTCTTTATTATGAAATGCACATATAAAGAGTATACAGGATCCGGTCCACCAAACTGCCAGAAACAGCAGCCTTGGTAACCGGCTTCAGTGCTGGTTTCCTACAGAGATGAGGGGACGGCCTTCCCATTGCCAGGGCTCTGGCGGCTTCTGGAAATCCCATTTCACTACCCCTGCTCCTTTCCCAGAACCTCTCTCTCCACCTTATCCCCGGCTCTCTACGCCCAGCTCTACCTGCAAACTCTCCGCCCGCTCCCCAAGCATCCGCCGTCCTTTCCTTTCTTCTTGCCCTTCCCGGCATGTCCCACTTGGCGAGATCAAAGCTAGGGGACCCGAGCATCAGGGCAACACAGACCGTGGACTGATCATCAAGCTGGGATGCTGCTATTCGTTACTCTTCCCACGGTCTCACTTGTACCCTCAAGAAACGATGCCATTTTCCACTCTTTGAACAATGTATTTCTTCTCTTGATTACATTAACCTTATATTTAAAAAATAATTGTACTCCCATTTGGGCCTGTCCCCAACATGGCAGGGCCCAGAGAAAGGGAGCAAAAGGAGGTCCCTGACCAGTGCCTGATGTCCCCTTCCCTTCCTGCCCTGGTCCAGCCTCTGGGCAGCTCTGGAGACTTCCCGGACCACATTTGCTCCACCCGCTACTTCATGTCCAAAAGCAGACCCTCGTTCACCCCTGGCCCTAGGGTCCCTCGAGAGATAGGACCTGGAAAGAGACCTATGCAGGCTCCGGAAGTGGACTTGGGAGCAGTTAGGCGGGGGACCCACAGCTCCTGGGTGCCCGGATCGTGGAGCAGGCATTACCACTGCATCTGGCCGGGGGCAGGACGGCCAGCATCCTTTTGCTGAATTCTGTACTGTTGGAATATTTTACATCTAGCAGAACAGTTACGATTATTACGTGGCGCCCAAATTACTCGGCCACAGTCGGAGGAACCAGACAACTGCAAAATGACGCGGGAGTGGAGGGCACAGCGAGGGGCGGGGGAGGGGGCTGCGCGCCAGGCAGGCCTGAGACACACTTCAGATTTTGTCACGTCTTAGCCAAGGGTCCTCGAGCGAGTCCCCTCAGCTCTCTGAGCTTCGATTTTCTTCTCTGTCAAATGAGCATCGTAAGAAGCACTTCTAGGGGTTATTGGCGTGATTGAATGGCCGGGCAAATGAGTGGTCCAGAGAATTTAAAAATGTAATTATTACTGTTTTTAAAATGTTAATCAATGCCAGGAATAGTTTGACGATCCTCCTGGGGTGGTTTCAGCGTGTTTATTTCCTGGTCCTACCCACTTCCCTCTGTCATCCTCAGCCCTTACCTCACCACCGCCCTCCCTGCCCTGCCCCTCCCAGAGCCAGCAGCTACTCATCACTCCTGCCCCTCCCCCTGCCCCTGCGCCAGGGAGCAGCCCTAGATGCCAAGGCCCAGGGGACACACTTTCTCTTTTACTTCCGGCTGCTCTTCTGACCTCTGCCCTCTCCCTGACCCATCTCAGACCCTTTTTCTCACCTCTGCAGAAGGAGTGAGAATGAGATCCAACCAGCCTGTCACCCTTCCCAAGCTTATTTGCATGTTAACTGGATTAAGCTGAGACTTTACTGCTTGGGGAGCAAGCGGAGGTACAGGAGAAAATAAGCTGGCCTGGGAGCCAGAGACCTGGATTCGAATCTTGAGTCTGTACTTCCTGATTGTGGGGTTCTCGGGGGAGGGGGAGTCACTGGCGCCTCTCTGAGCCTCGGTGTCCTCATCTATAAAGTGGAAGGATGATTCCTCCCCAGCAGAGCTGTCTCAGATCCCCGATGACAGTTCCCAGGATTTTAAACAAACAAAAGGCCTATGCCCTTTCTAGGACACACACCTTGGTACAATTGTATGGGAGTTTTTCTAATTATATAATTAAGGATGGAATTGCTGGATCACAAATAAAGCTGGGAAAACTGGCAAGTCAAATAGGGAAACAATACCCCTTAGCACGCATGGAAATCAGTTCCAGGGGGATCGAGGCCTTCATAGTGGAATAAAAGCCTGAAAACTCTTAAAAGAATTATTTAGCTATAAAAAAAACCAATCCTGTTATTCGTGACAATATAGATGGATCTTGAGGGCATTATGCTCAGACAGAGGAAGGCAACTACTGCGTGATCTCATTTATAGGTGGAATCTAAAAAAATACCCAATTCATAGAAACAGAGTATATTATAGTTGACAGGGTCTGGGGTGGGAGAAATAGGGAGGTTTTGATTAAAGGAGACAAAATTTCAGTCTCAGGTCAATTAGTTCTGAGGATCTTATAGTCACTGCACAGTGATTATATTTACAATGTTGTAACTTATACCTGAAATTTGCTAAGAAAGTAGATCTTTCACACACACACACACACACACAATGGGAACTTTGTGCGGTGATGAATGTGTTAACTAACCTTATTGTGGTAATCATTTCACAATACCTACGCGTATTAAATCGTCACACACACCTTAAACTTCCACAATGATATTCGTCAATTATAGCTCAACGAATCTGGGGAAAACACTTTTAGAAGAAAATATAGAATATATTTGTGATCTCAGAGAAAGATTTCTTAAGCAAAATACAGAAAGTCCAACCACAAAGAAAAAGATTGATACACTTGACAAAATTCAAATAATTTCTGTTCACCAGAAGAGACGAAATGACAAACCATAAGTTTGGAGAAGATATTTGTAATGTGTAATCAATAAATGATTAGTATCCAGAATAGAAAAAGTAGTCCTACAAGTTCATGGCCCCTCTGGGTGGGTTGGGAGGGATACACAGGGACTTCTAAGGTAGTGATGATAATCTAGTTTCTTAAGCCAGGTGATGTGTTCATGAGTATTCTCTCTATAATTCTTTAAATTATACACTTAGGTCACACACCCTTATTGGTGTATATATTACATAAAAAAAAAAAACTATACGTAGCATAAAGGCTGGAAGAATTCCAAATGAGATGGTATCTCAGCAGTGGACTTATTTCACTTTCTATTTTTCTGATTTTTAAAATATTCTTCTGTATTTTTACGGTAAAAAAAAGCACTAAATTATAGTGAGACAAAAAGAAATGAAGAGAGCTTTTCCCTCAAATGTGCTCAGAGGAAAAGGAAGTGAGAAGAAATGGGTAAAAACTTCGGGCTTCCCCTAATTCTGATAGTAACAGCAGATGACACTGGAATTTTGAGGCGAAATGCTAATGAAGAGTTTTAAATGCTAATAATGAGTTTTAACTGCTATCCAACACTTCCTTTAAAAGGTGAGTTCCCGAGTCCCTCTTCTCAGGAAATCCCTGCCAGTTTCAGGAGTGGGCAGATGATGTTGATACTTTTTTGAATCTAGAGAGTAACCAAGGAGATGAAGCCACAGGGCTCAACCAGCTCTTAGCAGGATTGATTTCAGATAAAGACCTTGGCACGGGCCCCCTTTCAGCAGCCTTAAAGACCAGATGAAAGAGAAGAGAAAGAGGAACATCTCGGAGTTAAGAGAAATAGTTGAGCTAGAAGATGGTTTGAGGAAATTGAATCCAATGGTTGCCATCCGTTTGGATAATATGATTACCATATAACTCATGAGCTCTTCGGTTCCTATTTCCAGTATTATCATGTCGGTTGCCTAGTCTCTCTGCCATCATCACTGAAACACCCCGCACGAGATAAACTCGATTGTTCACTCTCGAAGAAACAGCACTGGTTGTATTCCACACACCTGCGGCAGCACCCACCATGTGGGGCGGGGTTTGTCTGGGGCCCGGAAACACAGGTGAAGGAGACAGACAGCTCCCTTCAAGCTCACCTTCAAGAGCAGGAGGCAGGTAGAATGGAAATTAGAATGGGATGGGAAATGCTTCGTTGAGACGTTGTGGGTCACAGAGGAGAGGCATCTAACCCAGCTTGGGGGTGACAAGGAGGGCAACCGAGAAGGGATGGCCCCATGTACCGAATCCTAAAGGATGAGTTGCGGTAAACTAGGCAAAGTGGGAACAGGGTGAAGAGCCGTCTTCCCGGTGGGAAGGACTGTAAAGGTGAGGATGGGGAGGAGAAAAACAGTGAGAATGGGCGTGGTAGTGTTTTTTCTGAAGTGTGATAAGAAATATATATTTGGTCTTCCCTTTCTGGCACAGAGGCACAGAGCTCTTAAAACCCTTGGAATGTTCTAAGTGATGAGAACAAGAAAGGTGTTTCGATATTCATAACAAGCCCCTTTCGGCTACACCTGAGTTTATGTTAATGAGATGACTTTTGGAAAGCCCCTCAGGATGGTTGCCTGGGGAACCCACCAGGTGATTGGAAGGTTGGACCTAAGCCCCCACCCCCACCTTCAGGAAGTGGAGAGGGGCGGATATTGATTTCGATCACCAATGGCCAATGATTCAATCAATTATGCCTTTGTGATGATTTCTCTATAAAACCCAAAAAGCCTGGGCTCGGAGAACTTCCGGGTTGGTGAACTTATGGAGAATCACGGGTGGCAGCTGCCCACGGATGGGATGGATGCCCCCACAGCCTTTCTCCCGTACCTCGTCCTGCGTAATTCTTCATCTGGCTGTCCATCTGGTTCTTTTATAACAAACTGGTAAACGAACGTAAGTAAATGTCTCTCTGAGTTCTGTGAGCCGCTCTAGCAAGTCAATTGAACCCACGGAGGGTTCATTTACAGCTGGTCACTCAGAAGCACAGGGGACAACTTGGACTCGAGAATGGCCTCTGAAGCGGAGCAGTGTAGTAGGACTGAGCCCTTAACCTGTGTAGCCTGATGCTCTCTCCAGGTGAAGCATTGACCACAAGGCAGGGCTTGGCCAGGGGAGGCTGGAGAAGTTACAAGGAGCCCTGTCTAGAAGGTTTTTTTCTTACTGGGTCGAGGGACTTAGACTCAGTCCCTTGGGTCCTGGGAACCATGGAAGTTTTCTTTTTTAACAGGGAAGGGAGGTGGCTAATTTGTCCTTTGCATTATGATCAATCTGCCATTTAAATGACGCATTCGATGACATAAGCCAAAGAAAGTTTAGGGCACAAACCACAGGCAGATTAGGTAAAGGGCAGGTACGATTTAAACCTGGGGAAGGGAATCCATGTCTGAATCTTGCCCTATTACTCACCAGCTGTGGCACGTCACTTACATGCCACATGGGCCTCTGGGCCTCTGCTTGCTCAGCGGGGAGCAGAGGGGACAGGAGGGGGACTGATGGGTGTGTCCAATGACATGCCACACGTGCAAATTCTGCGTAGATCTGTATTTGCTTGAAAAGAAATCTCTCAGGTATATTGTTAATCCAAAAAATATGCGGCAGAATAAGATGTATGATACAATTAATCTTAAAAGGCAAATAAAAACAAAACATGCACAGAGAATGCAGAGGGAAAACGTTGGAAGGATTCACAGCAAATTGAAAATAGGGATTACTTCCGGAGAGGTGGAAGAAAACGGAGATTAGAGCTAGAGATCAGGGGCGGATTTAGGCTAATCTGTAAAGTTTTCACTTTCTTACACAGAAAATGTATCTCTACATTACTTGCGTATTTAAAAATTAATTGTAAAATAACCCAACAGAAGCCCTTGACAGAGAGCTGCTGTTCAGGAGGCATCCTCTCCCTTCCGCTCACTTATGTGGTGAGATTCGGGGTCTCTCCAGGTCCATTTCCTAATTCACCCTCATTTCAACCCTGGTCCAAGTTCTCAGCTATTTCCAGCAAGTCGCAGCCACTCAGGAAATATCTGTGGAAGATCTTTGACACAGTTAGTGGGTCTCTTGGAAGTGGGTTAGCTAACCCCCAACCCCGAGGTCTCCCCTGGGGGCCACCTGAGGGACTGGGCTCAGTCCTCAGCAGGGTCCCTGAGGACACCACGGTTCCTCTAGCCTGGTGGACACTCAGCTCCTTGGCATCACGTGTCTCCCACCTCCATTCCAGCCTCGGAGCTCCTGGCCAGGTAAGCCAAGCGCTTCCTGTCTCCACCGCTATCCCAAGGAAAGGCTGGGTCGCCCCTGGCCCACCGAAAAGCCCAGGCCAGTGAGACCCTTCAGCGGTGGTCGCCTTTGCTGGAGGTGGGGGAATCAGGGAGATTTTGATCTCCGTTATGGACCCTTTTCCCCAGTTTAGGTATCTCTTTTAATGTTATAAGTTAAATAATTACCATTGCTTTAGTTAAAGAATGAGTTATGAAAACAAACAAAAAAGTTTTCACAAAAGCCAATTCTGTTTTAATAACTCCGATTTAGGCCAGATTCGCGTTCTCGATGAATATATGATTTGGGGGAAGAGGGCAGGGCAGAAAGAACACTGGCCTTCTGATGATTCAATTTGAGGGGTGGGCGTGTGACTCTTCTGGAGAGGAGGGCACAGCTGATGTCTGCAACCAGAACGCCTCAGCACTCTCCGGGGCTCGGTGGGGATTTCTTAAATTTAAGTCATATAGGAAGTCACGTCTAGGGGATGCTAAAAATGCAGTGGTTTCGTAGAGGGGGAGGCAAAAAAACAAAATGAAAAGAGAATAGAATAAACTCACAGAGCGACGGGAGGCCTTGGTTATTCTGACAGATCTCACTTTGATGTAGACATGAGACCAGAGAGGGTGTGGGGCTTGGGGTCCAGCCAGAGCCAGATGCAGAGTTGGGGGGAGGGGGTGCTCTGATCTGACCACAGAATGACCACTTGACCCTCTGTGAAGTGGACACTCGCTATTTTGCTGAAGCATCACGAATGAATTGTCCCCAAGTGACCCAGACAGGAATTGACCAAGCTTGGCTTCGGATCCTGACCTCTGACCCAAAGTTTTCTTTTATGCCCTTGACCTCACCTCTCGTGCAGTTCTTAGGCTTACAGTAAGCCAGGTTTTTGTTTTGCCTTTTACCATTTGAAGGCAACTTGGAACACGTGGGTGTGGCCGGAGACACCTGGAATGTATTATTATTGGGCTTATCTGTCTTTATCATTATTTATGGGGTACCCAGCACTTGTATGTGAATGGAGTTACTGTCCCATTTGCTGATGTATCATCAGCTTGCAAATGAACGAACAAACGAATGAATACCGACCTCTAATCCCTGTAGATGACCAATGTATGGAGGAAGAGGTTGAGACTCAGAGAAGTGAAGGGACTTATTTCAGTGACTCAGAGAGCACACCCAGAGATGTCCGGGTCTCCTTTTTCTGTTTCCTCTTCAGAGTCAAGTTCAGTTTGATACCCAGCTAGTCTTAGCCCACCCTAAGGAAGCACAGCTTAGTCATCAGCCAGGAGCACAGACCCACCTGCCCCCGATGTCAGTGCTGCTAACACACAGCAACGCCTCTGCACCATGACCCCCACACACGAAGGCTCCCCAAGCCCCCCAGGTCCAGCCAAGGAGGAGGAATGGGGGGAAGAGTACATGTGGAAGGGGCACCCCAGAGCCCACAGCACGGAACCAGCCCAGCCCCAAGCCACACCACAGACAGTGGAGAAAGGGGTCCAGGTGAGCTTCAGGTGAAAAAGAAATGAAAAAGGTGAGCAAGTGGAACTGAGTCATGCAGCCTGTGAAGCTGATGGCTGGAGGCAGAGGTTAGCCTTGGCTGGGTGATGGACCCCAAACTCCTGAGCTTCACAGCTCTTGGAAAGTGTGGAGAAAATGCCACACCCTGGGCAGACCAGAGGTCCACTATCTGTTAGAGAAAAAGGCCCCCTTCCTGTATGTGCCCCCTCCCTAGAGTTCTCCTCAGAGTTAGAAAGGTGTGGACAGACTGCCATTTATTGAGCATATTCTATGTGCCCAGTTCTGTGCTAAACTCTGGACCTACATCAAGCCACTTAGGATATTAGCGTCACTCAGTTTAGCAATGAGCAAACCGAGGCACAGAGTGGTTCAGTAACTCGCCCAGGGTCACACAGCCAGGAGGACGGAGGAGGGACTGAAGTACATCTCCACGTGTTCACCAACCCAGCTTCGCCAGCCCGGGAGCTCTCTGAGCCCTGTCCTTTATGGGTTTTAAGTTTTGAGTAATTCGTTACACAACAATAGATAACGAAGGCACCCAGACTGCCTTTCTCCCCCTGACTAAACACCTACTTGTTCTTTAGGTCTCAGACCAGACTCTTCCTCCTCCTGGAAGCCCTCCCTGACTTCCTGCAGAAGATACCTGATGATGTAGCCTCCGAGCATCCTCCCCGTATTTGGCAGTCCCGCCCTTCTGAATCAGTGTGTGTAGGATGAAGCTGATTGTACCATGGGCTCTAGGGGCTGGCCAATCAGCACGCTCCATTCTCTTGGAGGCCACTGTTCAGGGCGGTGACCCCAAGCCAGGCCCCTGGGGGTCAGCCCAGGAGTCTTTACTGGAAGTATCAGGAAACGGGTCATCTTTATCTGGAGTTGCCAAGCAGGAGAATGTCAGCCTGGAGCTGCAGGCAGACATTTATCCAGCACAAAGACATGGACAAATAAAAGGACAAGGCTGACTGAGAGATCGAGCCAGAAGGAGGAAGAGCAGCCTAGGTAGGGATGGGGAGAGAGATTCTGATGCCATGTGAAGGTGCCTGGATTCAACTGCGCTGAAAAGCCGTCTACCTCTGGACTTTTCCCTTTTTCTGCCCGAGACAGTGTGCATCGACTTGAAACATCTTCTGTCACCTTCAACTGAGAGAGTTCGGACCCATTCATCCCATGGGTAGAATTAGGGACCCCCTCCTGGCCTCTCGGACCTCTGGTGCTGCCCTTAGCACTGCGCTTAACATACAAAACTGCAGCCCCACAAGGACTTGGTGCCCCGACTCTGGTTTTTGTAATGGCGCCAGGCTTTTGCCTACCTCCTCCCTGCTTCCTGCAAACAAGGATGTGTCATGTTCATTTCTACAGCCAGAGGATCTGTCATAAGGAGGTGTTTGGTGAATAAGTTTGAACGAATGAATGAACCTTCTAGTTGGTCAGAAGACTTTAATAGAGCAAGAAAAGAGAGTTTGGTCATAGGCCTACCTTCTGCTGCAAGGCCCAAGTCACCCTCGAGGCCTCTCGGAGCAGACAAAGAATTCTTATTTCTTAATCTCCCTTCATCCGGACCACGCCCATGGAACACAACCCAGTCTTCTCTTACAGAAAAACAAACCCGAGCAAGCCATTCTTCTGCCTGAAACAACTTTCGGTGACGTGTTTGACAGGAGGGGGTGAAGGGGAGTGAGCGTTTGGATCCGGGGAATATTCTACACTACAGAACGTTCCATTGTTTATTGATTCATTCAGCAAGCATTTAACTAGCACCTGCTAGGTGCTAGGCACTGCGCATGTTACTTCATCTTCACAGCAAGTTTTCAGGGCCATGTATTTGTTATCTGTTGCCACATAACAGGTCACCCCAAACTTAGGGGCTTAAAACAACAAACATTTGTTATGTCACAGGACCCAGCTACAGCTCAGCTGGATGCTTCTGGGTCAAGGATTCCCATGAGACTGCAGGGCAGCAGTCACCTTAGGGCTTAATGGGGTGAAGGGTCCATTTCCAAAATCACTCACTCGCTCGTTGTCAGACCTTAGAAGATTCCCTTGCAAGCTCACCCTCCCGGGCCTCTCCACGGGGCTACTCACAATATGGCAGCTGGCTTGCCCAGGGCAATTGATGTAGGAGACACTGAGAATGTCCAAGGCAGAATCCACGATCTTTTTATAACATGGTCTTAGGAGTGACGTGCCATCACTTCTGCTATTAGAAGTGAGTCAAGAAGTCCAACCTACACTTAGGAAGGGGATTACGCAAGGGTATGAATGAACACTAGGAGGTGGGCTAACTGGGGTGGTGGTTTTTGAGGCTACCCGTCACCTACCTGTGGCAGGTAAGGAATTATTATCCTTCATTTCATACGCAGACACCCAGCTAGTTAAGCAATGTGTCCAGATCACCCAGTTAGAGTATTATCTGACCGAAGTGGTTTTCCATTTCACTAGACCAGCTGGGGGGAGGATTTATATTAATTACCTACTGTTGTATAACTGATTACACACAATTCGGTGGCTTGAAATCAACACTTATTATCCCATAGGTTTCTAAGGGTCAGAAACTCAGAAGCAGTACAGCCGAGGCTGTTCCTTGCGACACAGACCCCTCCGTAATGGTGCTTGAGTATCTTTATGACACAGAAGCTGGCTTCCGCCAGAGCGAGTGAGTCAAGAGAGCCTAAGCCTAAGCAGAAACCTCAATGCTCTTTACAACCCAGAAGGAGTCATACATTGTCATTGCTGCAATGTCCTGTTGGTTACCCAGGTCAGTCCTGTTCATTGTGGGAGGTGATTACACAAGGGCATGAGAATATCGGGAGACAAAGATCACTGGAGGCTGGCCGAGCCTATAATGGGGACCTGGCTCCTGCCACATATAGCATTTGAGCTAAGTCAAGTAATCAACTAGTCTGGGCAGGTAGACTAGCCACTCACACCTGTTTCAGGCATGAGTGTGTGAAAATCCAAAATAACAGTAACTCAAACAAGATGTTTATTCCTCTCTCGCTTAGACGTCTGGGTAGGTGTTTGAGGACAGGTACTGTGTAATGGTAACAGGGACCCAAGCTCCTTCTCTCGTTGCTCTGCTCTGTATAGCCATCACCACATGGTCCAGGATGGTGGCGTCCACATTCTGGGCAGCCAGATGGAGAAAGGGACACGGAGGGTAATATACTATCTCTGAAGTGGCCATAAGATGCTTCATTTTACGTCTCAATGGCCAGAACTGAGCCGAGTGGTCATACCTAGCTGCAAGGGAAGCTGGGATATGGAACTTTCATCCTAAGCACACAATATGCCCAGCCAAACACTGGGAGCTGCATCACCATACAAAAATAACAATGATAGTGAACCCCATCTTGTGTTCGCTCTGTGCCAGGCGAACCTAACTCTTCAACGTACATCAACACACTTCACATCCTCAAAACAGAACTATGGAGAAGGTACTATTATTGCCCTTATTTTCCAGATGAAGCATGGAAGTGAAATAAATTAGTAAGTGGACAAGAAGCTGGACCATGACTCCATGCAGTTTGGCTCCAGTCTGGGCTCTGTTCACATAGTTAACAGTTACAGAGAAAGGGAGAGGCGCTATGGGGAGACGTGTATGTTCTCTGCCCGTACAGCAGGGTGGGAGACAGAGAAAATGCTCCAGGCAAAAAGGACAAGACATGCAAAAGTTCCGCCTCCTCCCATCTCCAGGAGCTAGGTCCTTCATCAGAGCAGTGCCTCTCCAACTTAAATGTGCTGACGATCTCTTGGAGAACATGCGAGATGCATACATACTTGATTAGATAGGTCTGGGCTGGGGCCGCGAATCTGCCCCATGATGCCCCAGCAACTGGCCTGTCTGCGGTCCACATTTTGAGGAGGGTGGGCCTGTGGTCAGATGCCCAACACTGCGCAGGCCCCACAAACAGTCCTTCGGGCCCAGTGGCCAGCTGCTCAGGGCCAGTTCCCCCTTCCTGCTGACCCCAGGTTTCCAGTTCAGGTTGAGATTTCCTCCTCTCTCCCAAGAGTGTCAGGCCCCTTGTTGAATGAATGAATGAATGAATGAATGAATGAAAAGGGAAGGCCAGAGGTCAGAGGGAAGTAGAGGCCAGGGATGAAGCCATGTGTATGCCCCAGGGGAAGTCTGGTTCTCGGCCACCACCACGTGCATCCCAGACCCTCCCGAGGGAACAGGTACCATCATTTCCCTCTGCTCACAGGAAAAGAAACCGCCTGCAGGCCTTGCTTTTCCACCGCAGGCCCCCAACTTCCTCCCCTGGGATTTTTCAAGCCCCTGGTCACCTAGGAGGTGAGACCAATAACAGACCCCGGAGAAGCTCAGAATGAGCTTCCTCTACTCGGGTCTGGTGTGTTCCCTCAGCTGTCATCTGCTCTCGTCCAGGGAGGCGGTGATGACTTGTGAATTTCGCAGAAGGAAACTGAGGCTCAGAGAGGCCCTCACCCGCCAAGTCCGAGCAGGTCACACACAGCCTGTCTCTAACACAACCTGCAGGTCCCGCATATGTTGCAACGTGGAAGCAGAGGCAGCTACCAGGCCAACCACAAAAACTTCAGGTGCCCGAGCCCCTTCCCAGGTGCCGGGCATGGCACTCGGCTTTCTCCTTTGAATCTAGGAAAAACACCCTCTAGTCATCACCGTCTTTGTGCAGACGTGGGAAAGGGTGGGGTTCAGAGAAGCCTAACGTCTTCCAGAGTGGCACAGCAGAGAAGCGGCGCGTGCACTTTACACATCTAGGGCTGCCCGATCGCCCCCCTTCTCACGCCGTAGGTGGCCCTGGCTCGCAGCCAGGCTCTGCACGGCCCAATCCAGACCGTTCCATTTAACCTACACAACTCAAGGAATCTGTGTTACAAATGCAAAGGAAACCCGGAGACTCAGAGAGGCAGGGGGATTTGCCCGAAGCCACAGAGGGAAAGAGGAAAAGAAGAGAGCGAAGGAAAACACAGTGTGGGGCTTGGGGGTTCCCTGCCCCTCCAGGAGCCCCTCCCCCAAAGGCCTGCCCCTCCCCCTCCCGCCCCGCGGGCCCCTTTAACCGGCCGGCGGAAGGGGCGTCCGGTGCCGGTGGCGCCCAATAGGCTGCGCGGAGCGTCACTTCCCGGCGGCGGGAGGCGAGCGGCGAGTGTCCGGGGCCGCGGGCGGCCGGCGTGGGCGGGGCGGCCGGAGGAGGCGTTGGCAGCCGGCAGGGACCCACGCGGCGCCGCGGCCCGCCTGGCCTGCAGCGCTCCCACCCCGGCGGTGACGGCACGATGCCCTTTGACTTCAGGAGGTGAGTGTGGCGACCCCCACCACCGGGAAGCCCCTTCCGCAGGCCCAAGGGGCGCCTGGACACGCCGCGGACCCTTCCCGCCGGGCACGCAGGCGGAAACGTACCCCGGCTCGATGCATGCCTTGGCAGGCCCCCGGGGACCCCGGGCGGGCCGCCTGCCGCACACAAAGCGAGCTGGTTTTGCGGGGGTCCCCCCTCTGCAGCCTCTCACCTCCCCGGGCAAGGCCACCCGCCTCCTGGGCCACCCCACCCCTCCCTCCGCGGAGCCCCCTTCCCGGCCTGCCGCCTCCCCAGCCCGTCCTCACACCTCGCAAACCCGCAGCCTCCTCCCCCCATACTGGGAAACAGACTTGCTCCCTCCTCCAGATGGGAGTACACGAGCCACCATCCCCATGCTCCCCTCTAGAGCACCTCCTTTCGTGGGCCGCCCCTCCAGCTGACAGGTCCGTCCTAGGCACCTCGGATGAGGATCCCCAGGGTCTTCAGCGCGTCTAGCCAGGCAGGCGGCAGCTGGAGGGTTTTACGGTTCCATAGGCTCAGGCTGCCCCAGGCCGGCAGAGCAGGAGACCTCTCCCTCAGCCAGTCCTGGTCCTGTGCTCTGGTTTTGGGGTGCCCTAGGGAGGGGAGGAGGCCGTGGAGCTGGGGCAAGAGTCAGCAGAGGGCCCAGAAGGGCCTGGCCTTGGCTTTCTGCAGTGATCACAATGGGTCTTTTGTGGGTCCCACTGCCTCATGGTCCACGCTGTGCTGGGTTAGGCCTTCTGGAAGTCGGCTTCTAATGGGGTCTCCACCAGACTTCCCCTCAGAGCCTGGAGCCCCAGGGGATACCCTGGCCTGAAGCAGCACACTGTGAGTGTCCAGTCAGGAAAACAGCTTTCGTGTGGGCAGGGACTGACTTAATCCTGGCTCCGTCCCCTCCACTGAGCAGCTTGCTGTATTCAAGAAGTTAGCCTATTCTAGAAATTAGGGCGAAGCCTCTGGGTTCAGACCTCCCCTTAGCTGCTCAGCGGGATGAAAGTGTCTGCGCCCTCTCAGAAGCTCCATGTCACCACCTGTGGAATCGGGAAGCCTTAAGCCGCACCCCTCAGGACTGGGGGCGTGAGAAGCCCTTAACTCGCTTGCAGGGTTTGCAGCTCAGAGGTGGGAGTTAGCGGATCGGTGGCTTTTCCGTGAGGCAGTTCCCTCATCCACCAAACAGAGATTCTGGTGCCCGCCTCCCAGGAGGGGGCTCTCCATCCCCGCCTGCTCCTCCCCTCCCTTCAGGTGTGAAGTCAAGGTAAAGTGACAGCCTTCCCAGGAACAAAGCCTGGCAGTGACCCCCATGGCAGGTGCGCGCGGTGGGGGTTAGGCCTGGAGAGGACATTGGCCTTGGACCTCTTGCACTGGCCGACGTGGTACTCTGCCCGTCCTGGGCACTGATGCCATCTCACACCCCTTCCATGCAGCCCTGAGGCTGGCACCGGGCAAAGCACCTGCAGACACAGGGCAGTCACCCCTCAGATGAGATTCGGGGACAGTCCTCATACCGGCACATTGGTCCCTGGTCCTACAAAGCCTCCTTCCTAACCCCCGGCTTCATCTCCATGGGAGTCAGCGATTTTGACCTTGTGTATATGTGTGTGTGGGGGGGGGAGGGGTGTAATCACTGCTTTTGATCATTTAATGCCTTCAATCTGCACCTGATACCCGGGCTTTAAGAGGAGGAAGTTGAGTCCCCAGGGCTGAGGGTCTTGCCCCAGACCTCAGGGAAGCTGGACGGAAGGCTGGGCCAGGGTCCCAGGTCACGCACAGCCCCTGACCTTGTACCCCTTGAGTTGGATATTGGAGTGTCCAGTGCCATAGGTGCCCCAGCTTAATGAGGCGCTTTAATCAATTCCTTGGGGGTGTGAGCTCCCCACCTAACAGTGAGATTGAGTTCAGCACTTCACATTCACACCTTGCAGGATGAGCCATTCCTGCCCAGTAACCTGCACCTAAAGATCTGTTAACTCCAGGGCTCAGGTTCTAAGGAAGGTTCCACCCAGGTAGGTACCTTCCTCTTCAGTGTTCATTTATCAGACCGGTGCCAGGCTCAGCCCTGTGCCATGTGCCCTACCTTGTGAAGCTGGGAGATGCATGGCCCCTCCCCTCTCAGCACTGGCAGGCATCATGGGGTCGTGAGTGGGGGGCCCACGTGGGGCATTCTCTGCTATGCAGGCACTGTGGGGTGCGGTGTGTCACCTGTGAGAGGGGTTTAAATCAAAATCATGGCCTAAGGCTGTGGTGAGCTGGTGGAGCTGGGATCTGAATGCCAGGAGGCTTGGAGCTTCCCAGGACGCTGTCCCATCTCTTAAGAACCGTGGGGAGGGGCGTACTCTGACTGGACGCCCCCCGCCCGCCCCACTTCAGGACCTGGAAGAAAACCAGGCTTCCTGCTTGTTCTGCTCTCCTTAAAACAGAATCAGGAGGCTTTTGCCGCTTCTTATCAATATGCTTTGGTTTTTTTTTACTGCCTGTGGGACTTTGCCACTTATCTCCGGTGTGTTTTTCGGTCTGTGAATTGGGGTGACTCTAGTACCCATTGTTGCGAGCTTTAAGTAAGATAACACGCATACAGCATTTAGACACAGAGTAAGCCCCCAGTCCATTCTGGCCACTATTTCCATTGTTGCGTTTTTTCATTTAAGCAGCTGTATTTCCTCACTCTGTATCGTTCACTTAATTCTTATACTTATTATCTTTCTCCCTCCCATTAAAACTTGAGCTCCCTCGGGCAACGATTTGTATCTGTTTTATTCACTGGTAACTCCTAGAACAGGGCCTGGGCCAGACTGGCCCCTTGGAAATGCCTCTCAAACTCAAGGACGCCAGAGACAGGGTGTGCTTAGCTAGCCAACTCTCCCTTCACAGCTATTGGTGGAGATTGGTGGAGATTCCCCCCCCCCCCCGCTTCTTTCCTTGAATTTGCTGTAAATTTTGGGGGGTGGGGGAGGAGGCAGGGTGCAGAGGAAGGAACCGGGACCTTCAAAGATGACTTGTGTTTGCTCTGCTCCTGTTGCATTGTTTCATTCCTCATTGCGCCTTGCAGTGTGGAACTGGCCATGTGACCCAGATCCGGGGGCGTTGGCCTGGACCAGACCCAGTTCCGGCTGGCAGGGGGTCGCATACCACCTGCGCCTCCTGACCTGTAGCCTAGGCCCAGGGGAGCCTCTGCACTGCTTTCTGAGAGACAGAGATGGCTAGCTACCCTACTACGGTGGTCCCCAAGTTGAAACCCCAAAACCTGGCATGTGCTGCTACCTGCCACCGACCAGCTGTGCCCTGGGACAGTTGACTTACCTTCTTAGGGCCTCTGTTTCTTCATTTCAGAGGGGAGCATAACCTTCATTGCCTCACCTGGTAAGGTAAATGTAGGGCAGATGAGATGGCCCTGTCAGGTAGGGCTGGCCACATAATTTGTAGGGGCTGAGTGCAAGAGAAAATGCAGACCCCTTTGTTGGAAAAGTATTAAGAGTTCCAGGATGGCGACAGCAGAGAGTTAAGCTAAACACAGACCTCCTCCGAGCATGGGACCCTGTGTGACTGCACAAATCTCACAGCCACAATTCCAGCCCTGTTGCAATGCCTGTCACTCTGGCCTCTCTCCAGGAGACCCCAGCCCTCTAGCCCTGAGCGAGCTTTGCAAACTGACCTGATTTTTGTCATGTCCTGGTTACAGCCTCAAGCAGAGCCCATTGCTCTGAGATCCATCCTTGTATTCTTTAGCTCCTCATGTGGCCTTGCCCGAGGAGACCCCTGCAGAGCCTTGTAGCCCCCCCTCACTCCTTACACCAAGGAAAGCCCCAGCCACCACGGGGCTCTGCAGCCAGTATTTCGAGTTTACTGAGCACTTACTAGGGCCTGGCACTATTGGAAGGATCTTTATATGTGCTTCAACTCATTGAACCCCCCAACAACCCCGCTGGGCACACTCTGTTCTCCCCCTTCACAGACGGGCCAGTCGAGGTGCAGCAGAGTTAAGGACCTGGCGGGGAGTTGGTGCTAAAGGCGCTGGGGTTGGAATGCTGCCATCTGGTCCCCAGCCCCACCTGCATCCCCATCCCTAAAGCTCTCCCATCTCGTTCACTGAGTTCGGAGAGACTGCACCCTCCTCTAACTGCAGTCATTGACATTTTCTGTCCCTAACCCTTTCCTAGCAGTGCCCATGGAGAAGCTTAAAGTCATCAACCTTTTTTTTTTTTAAAACTAGCATCGTGGTCTGACACCTGAAATTGTCTTTAAAGGCCGCCCACGCCGTCTCATACCAACTTAGAGCATCTCACTCAGGGGGGGTCCAGGCTTTCCCCTCTCAGGCCACGGGGGCTTTCGAGCGAAGAGCGTGTGTTTACCTGCACATCTGGACCCAGAATGATGTGGAAACTCCTGAGGCGGCTTGGGGTCCTGGCCCTGACACCCTAGCATCCCAAGACCAGGCTCTAGTCGGCTGCGGCGGCCTCGTTACGTTTCATCCCCCAGCTGGGAATCCTTCCGTACTTTATTTTGGAGTCGCCGTACAGGCGTCGGTGAGGCAGGCAGGGGGCGAGGAGGGCATTTGGGGTGAGGTTTACCCGCTCCCTCTGCATCCCTGGAGGTCCACTCTGGCCATGCGTCAGCATCACCGGGGGAGCTTTAAACCCACCCTCCCCAGACTCAGGCTGCACTCCAGACCCAGCAGACGGGCTCTGAGGGTGGGGAGCCCAGTCTCCCGTGATCTGAAAGCTCCTCCCGTGGTCCCAGCGCGTAACCATGACTTGGAGAAGATGGTCCAAACCGGAGACCCGATAGCAACCAGAGCCAAGAGCATCACGGCCTCCGGACTGCGGAGCAGGCCCTTTGGGGCCGGCTGGGGAGCAGAGTCTGGTCTCCCCGTCACTCCTGCGTGCCCCTTGGCGGCAAGCCAGTTCCCTCCTCTGGGACGGTTCTCACCAGTAAAGTGGCCAAGATCACAGTCGTATCTTTTCATCGATATCCTTGCTCTTCTGAGTGTGGTCCCCAGACCAGCAGCTGCAGCGTCACCCAGAGCCTGTCGGAAAGGCAAACGCCAAGTCTGAATCGAGGTTAACAAGGGTCCCCAAGTGGTTTGGATGCACAGTGAGGACGAGGCCCTGCTCTGTTTGACTGTCTCGCCTGGGCATCTCCCTCATTCCACGCTCCTTCCTTCAGTGCCCGCTGCTTGGAGATTCACAGCACGTGCTCACTCACTAAGGCTCTGAGAAGTCCTGCATGAAAGGAACCAGAGTCGCTTGGTTCAGCTCAGCTTTTGCCAAACTTACCGTCTCAGCCACACTGGATACCTTTTCTCAGACTGTAGTTTGGGAAACGGCCCTAGCGGATCCATTCGGGAAGCGGTCATTAGTCCAATTGTCTGTTGTCAACTTTAACCTTTAGGTCTGTTGATTTAATGACGCCGGCTGTACGTTGCAGGAAAAAGGACAGGACAGGACAAAACCTCCAACACTTCTGTGTATTTGCTTTCGAAAATCCCGATCCTGGGGTGGGGCAGGGAGAACTCAGGTTGGTCCTGTGTACCGTAGGCGCTAGGGGAGACGAGAGTGCTGCCCAGATCTCCCGGCCTCAGCGATGCTGGGTCACACTGAGGGTGCCTCGAGGTCCCTGGGGACCTGCACACACCTGACAGTGTAATCCTCCGCCCTTGAATGCCAGCCTTTCTCCCGCAGCCTGGGCAGCGTGGCTGGACAGGAAGCGAGATGTGTTTGAAGTGGACAAATGTTCTGTTTAGCGAAAGGTGGAAACCCTATTGGAGATGAGAGGCAGTTATTACACTTAAGTCTCGTCACAGGTCCCTGAGACACGGGGACTGCCTGTGGGGCAGCCCTCCCTGACATTCTAGCCTGGGGCTTGAACCTCTGGACGAGGAAGGAGGCAACGCTAATCTTATTAGCGTTGAACTTAAAAGTCCATCGGCCCCCACAAGATAGATAGAATTATTAGGGATTTATTTTCTTTATTTTTTCAAATTAACGTACAGTAAAATTGACCTTTGGGGGGATATACTCTCCACGAAATTGAAGACATGTGCGACCACCCCCGCATTCTAGGTACAGAACGGTTTTATCACCCCAAGAAACGCTATGTTGTCACTTTATAATCACACCGTTCGTTCGATTTTTTTAAAAAAGAAACTGCGGCAAGAACACTGACGATGCGATCTGCCCTCTTGACAGATGTTTAAGCGCATGGGACAGTGACATGGAGCGGGCCCCTAGGCTGCCTCATCCTGTGTGACTGAAACCTTAAGGCCACTGAATAGCAACTTCCCCTTTTCTCTGTCCCCGCCAGGCCCGACCGACACCCACCGCCCTGCTTGCTGGAAGTCTGACTGTTGCAGACACGTCATGTAAGCAGCAGTGCCCTGTAGCATCCGTCCCGTGGCTGGCCGGCTCCACCGAGCGCACCGCCCACCAGGGTCGGCTGCGTTGCCGAGCATGGCAGGGCTTCCTTCTTTCTGTGCACAGGTTGGCTGGGATTCGCTGTACATGTAGCTCGCCTTTTCTTTATCGATGCGCCCACATGTGGCGGCGAGGTTGTTCCCACATGACTGTGCACAACGCCGCGCTGGACGTGGGGGTGCGTGTCTGTCTTCAAGACTCTGATTTCACCGCTTTGGGGTAAATACCCAGGCATGGGCTTGCTGGATCGCATGGTAGTTCTGTGTTTAATTTTCGACGAACCTCCATACTGTTTTCCATCGGGGCTGCACCGGTTGACATTCCCACCCACGGTGTACGTCTTTGCCAACACTGGTCATCTCTGGCCTTCTTGATAATGGCCGTCCTTACGGTGAGAGATGATATCTCATGGTGGCTTTGATTTCCCCCGATGGTTATGACCATGAGGGAGGCGGAGCACCTTTGCAGCGGTATGTCTCCTTTGGAGAAGTGTCTCTTTAAGTCCTTTGTCCAGTTTCTGATGGGTATTTTTCTGTTTGTTTGTTTTGTGGAGTTGAAGGAGTTTCTTATGTATTTTGGATATTAACTCCTTTTCAGACATACGGATTACAGGTATTTTCTTCCTTTTTACTTTGTTAATTGTTTCCTTTATTAACTCAGTTTTAAAACAGGAAGCCCAGGGCACATAGCTGGGGAAGTGCAGGAGCGGGACTTGATCTTGGAGATTCTGGAGCCGGGGTGCTTCACCAGGGTGCTGTCCTGTCTCACCGGTGCCTTGGCGTCGTTGATTTTTATGATTCCCCACCACTAGCCACTGACTACAGAACTTTGTGGGACCCTAGTGATATTTGGGCCGTTGTGATGTGTCGCTGGGTCCAAGAGCCTCTGCATGGTATAGAGAAAGTGTCTCCACATCTTCAGGGGAAGGTGCTCCGTGGGGGGCCGACCCTGGCCACCCCGCAGAATGTCCTACGTGGCGAATCCCTCCCTCCAAGGGCTGCCCATACGGACTGCTGGGAGGACACGGCCAGGCCGCCCCGGATATGGCTCTCACATTGTGCCCATTGGGCAGAGCTCTGGGTTTGAATCCCTGGCCCATGTTTTCCGGCCGTGGGCCCCTGGACGAGACACGGTCTCCGTGAGCCTCGGTCATTGTCACCTGCAGGCCGGGGTGCTCATCCTTTCCTTGCGTGGTTTTCATAAGGTTGGGATGGGCTTGTGCGGAATGCCAGACACGTGCTTAGAAAATGGGGGGACTACATTGGCCGCCTCCTAGCCTTGCCTGGCAGCCCTGGGAGACCTCAGCGGAGGACCCACGGGCGGGTGGATGTGGTAAAACCAGGGTCCCTCGGGTGTGCAGGACCAGCGAGTGACATGAGGACACCTGGAAGATTAGATCTGGAGCCAGACTCCCTTCTAAGTGTCATCCATATGGTGGGAGAGGAAATGGTCAAATGAACAGTTACCCACGCAGACGCCCCATGGCCCAGGCAGGTGCCTCGGTGGGCGACTGGGGCAGGTGCAGGCTATGGCCCACTGGAGCACAACACGCCGTCAGGAAGCAGGTGCTGTCGTGCAGCCTGTGGCCTGTCGCCTTGCACGGTCCCCAGTTCTTCAGGAAATGAGAACGGGGTTGGCGATCGTTTCGCTCCCAATTTCATTTTTGTTGAGCATCATGCTGGGCCACACCCAAACTCGCTGAGGGCTGACGTTGACCTGTGTGTCACACAGGCTGGCCGGGTGGCAAGGATTTGGGGCGGAGGCCACGGACTCTCAGGAGGTGGTCTAGTGGAAGCACAGACTTGGAGCTGGAGGCGAGGGGCAAGGGACACACAGGTTTGGACAGAGGCGGCCTGGGGACTCCCCTGCTCCGGACGGCCTGGGGCTGGCCCTGCCAGCGCTGCCACTGGACCCCGCTTTCCTGTTCGACAGTCCCTGGGCTGGCCAGAGCCCAGCCTGAGTGACACTCTCTTGCACCAGACCCTTTAATAGCTTCAGCCCCAGGGGGTCTCTTCCCACGACTGCCCAGGACTGAGCCGTGATTGCAGTAAGGCCCACAGTAGCCCCCGTTGATCAAGCACCAGGCTAAAGGCCTTCCTCGGATTCCCTGCGTTCGCCCGCGCGTCAGGTAGGAGGAGCCGGATGTCATTCCCATTCGCGCGACAAGGATGCGGGGCACAGAGAACGGGCGGGACTTGGCCGAGGCACACAGGCCGCCGGCGACGCAGCTGAGACTCGAGGCTGTGATGCCAGCGCTGGCTTCCCTAAACACACTTTCGTGCTCGCGAGGGGAGTGTTATCGCTTGGCCGCTCCACGGACACCCCTGAAGGCGGCTGCCTGCCATCTACTTAGTCGTAGTTATCATTCGTTGCCATGGGAGCCCGGGGGTCGGGGCTCGGGGTCACTGGAGAGGAAGCCGGGCTGGGGGACGAGTCCCCGTGCACCGCGCACATCTGTGGGCAGGAGATGGCTTCTGAGGCTCAGCTGGGGAGGGGGCGGAGGGGTGCAGCCCTTCTAGGGAGCGGCGGGGCGGGAGCCGGCAGCAGCGGTACAGTCATCTGTCCAGTGAACATATTTCCTGAGGGCCTACTGTGCGCTGGGCACTGTTCTAGATGCTGGGGATGAAGCACTGAGCCAGACAGACAGCTCCTGCCACCCAGACTCACGGGACTTATGTTTTTATGGTGGTATTTTGCCTCTTTCTCTCTCTCTCTCTCTTAAAAAATTGAGTAACACTTTTAACTTAGACTAATCTAGACTTCAAAAAAGTTGTAAAGATGGCACACACGCCGGCATCCAGCTGTTCCCACCGTTCACCGTATGTCACCACATTCGTCACAACGAAGACGCGACTTAGGCACAGAATTATGAGCGGAACTCCGGCGTTTCTTTGGATGTCACTTGTTTTCCATGAACGTCCTTTCGCTGCGTCAGGGTCCAGCCCAGTACCCCACACGGCATCAGTGGTCGTGCGCCCCCAGCCGCCCCTGGTCGGGGAGCGTTCCTCAGCCTTTCTCGTTCCTCGTGACCTGGGCGGTCTCGGGGAACGCCGTCCGGGTATCCCTTAGACCAGGTTATGAGTGGGGCGCCCTTCTTGGCACATCCCGTCAGGGGTACCTGATATCCAGGTGAGGTCACTGGTGGCGTTGACCTTCAGCACCTGGTTCAGGCAGCGATTGCCAGGCTGCCCTGCTCTGGGTCCCCACCCTGCAGAGAAGGGGACCGCCAGCTTCCAAAATCCCCGTGCGGTTTCACGTGACTTAACAGTGCCTCTTTCTGCTTCATTGGCACAGGACCCCCTGCATGTCACTGCTGAGGAGGGGTCCTCACGGCTCAGAGTGGTCTGACTCTGCCACCACTACCCTCGTCATTCTGTACGTCCTGTGCTCTTTGAAAGAAGAGTCAACAGCAGGGCCCGAATGAGCCGCATCGTAAAGACTAGTACGTCACAGTGTGGGGAAGTGTTTTAAGGGGTGTGCGTGAGACTCGTTCTAGAGCCTTCTAGGCCCCTTACAGCAGACAGGGTGGCGAGCCTGTCCGTGCTGATTCCTGTGGATCCAGGAGATGGCTGTTGGCTCAGGACAAGACGGCATCTCCCCACCGTCTCTACCAGCTGAAATATCTCCCACCCTACTCAGACAGCCTGAAAGGACACCTCCTCCGTGAAGCCCTCCCTGTTCTTCCTAGTGGGGCTGCACCGTGCTCTCCCGCAGCCCTCCCTGTCTGTGCCGGCCCTCCCGTCTCTGTCTGGCTCCGTGCCGCCCAGCACCCTTGCTCCCTTCCTGTCTCGCTCACAGGACTCCCGGTTGTCATAAGATCACACTCTTACTGTCTTCCGCGGGCCCAGGCCAGGGTCCAGCACACAATCAGGGCATGGCAGTCCCTGAGCGATGTGCTTAGCAGAGGCTCTGTGGCACTGTGGCAAAGCAAGGGCTTTGAGTATGTCCCACAGTCCTGAGTTCGAGTCTTGGCTTTACGACGTACTAAACGTGTGACTTCGGGTGAGATGCTTCCCCACTCTGGGCCTCGGCTGCCTTATTGAAAGTCAAGCCTAATAATAAATAGTACCTGGCTCCCAGGACTGTCATGGGGATTCATTGAGGTCACCTCCGCCAAGCCCTTAGGGCTGTGCCTGGCATCTGTGAAGTGCTCGGTAATTATGTGTTACAGAGTAAAGCATCAGGATGTCCAGGCTATCACAGAAGATTACTGGGTTGCCAGGAAACTGAACTCCAGATGCCTCCTCTGTGTTAGGCTAAGTCACCTAGTTCTCATAAACCCGAACATCTCAGGATCATAATGCAACAAACAGTTCATTTCTCACTCATATACAGTCCCATGGCGGGTGGGATGTGCTGTCCGTCACTGGTAGCCAGAGACCCAGGTTCCTTCCATCTTGCGGCTCTGTCCTCCTGGTGGATAAGCTCATGGCCTGGCAGTGAGGGGAAAGAAAGAGAGGACACAGAGCGCTGGGTGGAGAGTCTGGATGTGGGGCCACCACTTCTGTCCTTGAACTGGGGACCTGGCCGCACGCCCCCTGCTCTAGAAGTAGTCAGGAGATGCGGTCCAGCCATGTGCCCAGGAGGAAGAGAAAAGGATAGGCTTCGATGCTCACGTCACCGTGTCTACCACGGTGACCTCGATCCCTTTTCAACTTTCTGGTACCATCTTCATAATTTGGGGGCATATTCGTAAATAACGTATTATTTAGTCATTTTTCTTTACTCAGTTTTTGAAGTTAACACTTTTATGTATAAAAGGTACCTTTATAACGTCTTTGACAATGGAAAAGCAGTATCGCTGGCCGTCAGCGGATACAAAGGATTGCAGGGGTGTCCGGCCTGGCTCGCTCGTGCCCGCTGAGGCTGCTGCGTCTGTTAACGGGGTCATCAGCAAGCGCGGGAGTGGGGAGGCTCGAGACAGAAGAGCACCACTCTGAGACGTTCCCCTTATGTCCTAGGAATAGGCAAATGAGAAGGGGGTGACTAGCTCACTGTGACGTCCAGTGTCGTTTAACCACCGGGTCCCGAATTGCCCTGAAATCGCCCACTGGTGACATCGGGGCCATGCTTTGGGAAATGCTGGCATGGGGGACAGCGAGCTGACAACGTGTACGCAGACAAATCCAAAACTTGGTACGGGAAGAGGTGGATGACAATCACCCTTTCACCTTGGAGCACGCATTGCTTTACAGTTCGTACCTTGATCTGTCAGGGAAGACTTAGCAGTGTCACATGACCAATGCGGAGACTGAGGCCCAGCGCAGGGCCCCCCTTCCCCGGGGCCGTACGGCAGACGCGAGTGCTCTTCCCACTCTCCCTGGCTGCTGTCCTCGGTCTGGGCGGTCTCCCTGCCATAGGTGCGACCATAGATACATTCACACTGGCCCTCCTGTCGCTCTCCCCATCACCATCACCTGCCTCGTACAGGTGGCTGTGTTTGCACAAGAGTGCTGGCCTGCTTTGAGGAGCCAGGAAACCAGAAGGCGGCCCTGGGCGTGCTTGGGAACTTGTCACCCATTTGCTGGCCCTGTGGGTGACCCAAGACTTGTCTGGTGACAGCATCAGTGGCAACCGTTCAGCTGCGTTGCTGTTCGAAGGGAAGGGCCGTGTGCGTCCGGCCTGTCTTCCCGACATTGTTTTGCACCCTTGACTCGGGTGGGGTCTGAGTGGTTTGCTCACCGGCGGAGGAGTCTGGCTTCCTGTCCTGCTCCTGGTTCCCATCCCCCGATGGCCCACCCCCCGACGGGTAACAACACCAAGCCCCACCCACTGGACACAGGCAGCGTGCCTGGGCCCTCGCTCTACATAGCTGAAAGGTATTGTCATCCCTGTTGTGGGGACAAGGAGGAGGCTGAGGCCAAGGAGGCTGGCTTTGTGTGTTCATCCATCCACTCATCCATCCATCCATCCATCCATCCATCCGCTCGCTCAGAGATTTACTGGGGAGGTTTTGAGGGAGAAAATGAGGCTGACATTGTCTTTGCCTTCCTGGCATCTCCAGGGTAGTGGGGAAGATGGGCAGGTGACAGTGAACAAATAATCGCACAAACCGTTCTTGTCTATTGTGATGTGTGTGGAGAAAGAGGAAAAGGAGATGGGACAATAAAGAGTTTATAGAGAAGGTGCTAACCAGGTGGACTTGGCCAGCCAGCCCTTTCCCTCCCAGAGGGTCTCCCCAGACCACCTCTTCTTCAATCTCACCTGGGTCACCCCTGGGGGTCTTCCCAGACACACCTGGGCCTGTCCTTCGGATCCCACAGCACGAGTGCAGTGATTCGTGTGTGCGGTTCGTCACTGAACAGCGCTGTCTCAACGGAGGCTGAGTTCTCAGGAGCGGGGAATGACTCTAACTGGTCCTCCCTGGGTCCTGGTGTGGAGTCCTGGGTTTGCACACAGCCGGTGCTCAGAAAATATGTAGGAAATGAAGGAAGGAGACAGGCAGGGAGGGAGGGGTCAATTGAGTCAGAATCAGATCCCAAGTGTGTGGTTGTGGGGCCCACGCTACCCCCACCTCACACCTCCCACGAAACAGCTTGGAACCCCAAACGAGATGGCACTGCGCCCACCGACCAGGACCTGGCAGAGGGTCCGGCTCCACCGGGGTTGGACATCGTGTGGCTGTTCCTCTCTGTGTTTGGAAAATGTTTCTAGTTTTCTCCTAAGGGTGTGATGCATCGGAAGGGATTGATTTCTCTAGAGGTGGAAGTGGAAAGTGTTCCCTACAGACTGTGTGTCCCGAGGAACTGGGAAATCAGACTTACTCGGGCCCTGGCCGAAGGAACAGCGGGTGGCCGGCCGCCTGTCGTAACGGATGCTCCCAGGTCCCCCCCACCCTGCCGGCTCCACTTACGAGGTGAAAGGCACCTTAGCCCCGGAGTCAGAGGAAGGGAAGTTGGGAGGCAGAGGACCCTGCCATTCCACCCTCACCACAATGTGGAGGTTAGGCTTGATTGTTCGCATTTTGAGGAAACAGAGGCTCAGAGAGGTCGGGGGCCTGGCCCAGAGTCACACAGCTGGCAGAGTAAGAGAGCCAAGCCTTACACTCAAGACTTTCTCACCCCTCGGTCTCCTGTTCCTGGAGATTCACGTTTGCCTGGTTTTTAGGTTCAATCTAGCAACTCTGTTCTCTCTAGAAGGGCAGGTTTCCCTAATCGCTCCCTGCCCCTTCCCAACCCTCCACCCCCCAGTCCAGTCGGCCTGGGAACAGGCCTGGAATCTACATTTTCAAAGTGTCCGGTGATTCTTAAGGAACAGATGAGCTGGAAGGAAACCCTGAGGAAGGGGCCTCCCATTACGACTCAGGTGTAATCCTGGAACCGAGTACCACAAATCTTAACTGACTTAGTAGCAATGATCGCGAAAGGGTCACATGGGACTCAAGAGTTTAGAAAGGCCTTAGAAGCAGCGTGTGGTCTGGGGACGATCGTCTCGTCTGCGGATGGGGACACCGAGGTTCAGACGGGTTGCACAGTGGGGGAGGGGCCCCCCCGCAGGAAAGCAGCCCCTATGAACTCGAACCCCGTACTGTGGCCTCTTTCCCGCAGGGGGCATCTGCCTCGGTGAGCGAGGCCCTCAGGTCCCTCCTAGTGACGCGGCTGTGGGGTTTGACCCCTTTGTCACCAGCGCAGATAAAGTGGCCCCGACCTCTGCACTCCGAGAGAAGCGAGAAGCCCCGAGTGCTAGACAGCCGCGGGGCGGGGCGGGCGGGGCTGCTAGGAGTAAACATTTAGGGGGTGTCGGGCCCAGTGCCACACACTGCGCATGTGTCATCATATTCCGTTCCTGCGAGCCCAGGAAGCGGGTGAGGAAGCCAGGTGGAGTGGTTTGCTCCAGTGAGGGTGTGTGCAAGGTCCTAGGCTGGTGAGAATCAGTAAATGCAGAGGGCCTGAGGGTGCATGGGGCCAGCCCCTCCCTTCCTTTAGGACCTGGGGGACCCAGGGCTCCGCCGAGAGCCGAGGGTCCTGCGTGAGTTCGCCCAGCGAGCCGGGCGGCGGGGGTGCTGGCCCCCTCCCCGGCCCTCTCGACTTTCCCCAACTCGCCGCTGCGAAACTAGGTCACGCTGGAAGCCAGGTGGTTTGTCAGAGCTGAGTGAGGCCTGAGTCAAAGGAGGTGTGAGGGGGTGCACCCATCGGCCTCCTGCCCGTCCTGCCCCACCCCACCCTGGGTCAGGCTCCTCCGAGTGGGGCCACACCGGCTCGTCAGCCCGCTCGGAGCGCCGCCCGCCCCGCACGCGCCGGAGCGTGATGAGTCAGGCTCCCAGATGCGACTTGTCCGTGAGCTGCAGGTGCCCCCGGTCCTGGCGCCTCCGGCCACACGCTGTGTGTGCTCGGGCAGCTCCTCTCCCCTCTCCGAGCCTGCTTTCTGGCCTCCGGATGGGAACATGGGCCCTGAGGTCCCAGGGTGCTGTGTGGAGTTAAGGAGCCCCCCCCCCCCCCCCCCCCCAGCTCTGGGCTCAGAATGAGTCCTCGTTCATTGTCACGGCCCCTCGACTTGCCTTCCCCCGTCTGTGAAACTGCCTGACGGGCTGCACCTGTGGAAGCAGACGTTGGAAGCAGGTAGCGTTGGGGGTTGGATTCCGCCCCGTCACAGATGTGGTTATTTGGTCTTCACACGTAAAACAATTCTTTGCATTCAACGCCAGCATTTCCAAATGAGATTTCACGGAAAGTCTGGATTTCCGGTGCCTCTAGGAAAATGGGGCTTCCCGGCCATGGGACAGCATGTAGCTGTTGCTAAGGAGCAACCATGGTTTGTGGTTGGGGCTCACGCTCTCAGCTCCCCATTTATGAGACCTGTATCCTACTTCCGAATGGGCCAGCTTCTGGGGACAGGGTAGTTTGAGAGGGAACGTGGCAGAGGGTGGGCTGGACAGAGCCCTGGGACCCTACAACTGGACAGGGAGGTTTGTGGGCTAGAATCAGGGGACCCAGGGAGGTGAGTCGAGCCAGGGGCTCAAGCACCCCACAGGTGCCCTGTGTCAGCGGATTAGCCTACAGGACCTCGTTTCTGCTGGCTGATGTCATCTACCTCAGAGCACGCCCTCTTCCTGGGGGCCACAGCCAGCCGTGGACCCTGGGATCCAGGTAGGAAGGTGGTCTGGGGGTCTCCCTTCGGAAGGAGCCAGTGGCCTCTGGGACACAGTAGAGACCAAGGTTTGGAGCTCGGCATCCAAGTCCCCCACCATTGCCTTGCCCTGCATTGGTCACTGCTGGGTCCCCAGAGCCTAGGACAGTGCCAGGCAGGTTAAAAATGCGTTGACTAGCGAATGTGAGCAGGCTTCTTGGGTCTGAATCGCAGCTCTCCTAGCTGTGGGCTCCCTGAGTTGCTGGCACCTTACTTAACGTCATCAGCGGGGATGGCGATGGTGCCTTCCTCTCGGGGGGAGGGGGGGACGGACAGTAGAGCTTCAGTGAGATAACATGGGTGATTTGCTCAGCACAGCACCCTGCTGTGCTAAGCGCCTGGGGCATGTGGCAGTGACTGTTACTTGGTTTGCACGGGGTTTCTGTGTTTGAATCTTCACAGAGGCTCCCAGGTGGGACTCTGGCCCTGTGGGTGCCAGTGTCCCAGCTGCCATCTGGGAATCTCTGAGCGTGCTGGCAGAGAGAGGGCACGCGGGTTTGACCTTGGGAGAGGCCCTCAAGGGGCGAGCCGCCCCTGTGTGTGAGAGCAGGGCCCGTGTGCGTTTGTGCCCACGTCTTTGCCGAAGGTCAGTGCCCCAGCCTGCGTCACGCCGTGGGCCTCCCCAGTGAGGGGATGCGGGATGGGACTTGGTGCCCAGCCTCTCACCAGGCCGAACCGGTTTGCCTGGGAAGAGAATGCACAGAGGACGGTAGGAATGTGCCCTCAGGTGCCTCCGGGGCCTGCCACTGCCTCTGGGGGAAGCAGGAGAAGGCGGGCCTGCAGCCCCTTGGGGTATGTGCTGGCCCCCTAGGAGTTCCCCCCAACCCGGGCCCCAGGGGCTTCTGCAGTGGAAGCGGAGGGGCTGGTTGGGCTGCTCTGAGGCGTCTCCCGCAGAGGAACGTCACCAGCTACCTCTTGGCTGTTTCTAGAACATGTACCCAGCATTTCGCAGGCTCCATCTTCGTGGAAGGTTCTGGACTGAAGGGAAGAGTTGGGGCAGCAAGGAGTCCCCTGCAGCTTTCGAGCGAGGGTGACGGTGGTCTGCACCGCCCCGCCCCAGGCCGGGACTTTTAGTCGCACACCAGAGGAGCGACGGGGGACTGGCACTTCGCGACACCTGAATCCTTGCGTTCACGTGGAGGAAAGTCGCAGGTGCGCTGGCTTGGGGAGAGGCGAGGAGCCTCGGCAGAGCCCTCGGCTGCCGTGTGCCCGTGAGGACTGTCCTCCAGGCTCCCCCTGCGGACTCCAGCACGAGGCTGTCTTCTTGGGCCCTGCTGTGTGCCCCGCAGATCCCGGCTGATAACCACCGCAGGACGCTGCACGGGGTCCAGGCAAAGAATAGGGTTGGGCGCTTGGGAGGGGCTTGTCCGAGATCACGCAGCTCCCGCCTGCCAGGTGTTCGGGGCCAAAGTCCTTGCTCCCCTGCCCTGTAGGTTACACCAGGGAGAGCATGTCCCATGTTTCTGAAGCACTTTGGACAAGTACCATCAGGACAAGTTTCACGTATAGCTCGTAGGGCCAAGGGCGTGACTTCTGAGGCTCAGGTCACCTTCTTCTGCCCCCGAGTCCAGCCTCCCTTTGTAGCTTCCTGGGTCCCCCAGGCCTGGGTGGCGCTTTACGCAGGAGGACTCTACTCCCTGCCTGTCCCCTCTGTGACCCCACCCCCGAGTCTATCTGTGGGCCTTGGGTTGAGGCAGGGCCGTGCCTGTAAATACCAGCCTCCTTACATTTGCATTTTTCTTCCATGATTTTTCCTGTTTTGATGAAACACTGACTGCTCTTGGCCGTGCAGGTTCCCAAGAGGGGACCGAGGCCCTGGCCGGGCCAGCCAGCCAGCCAGCCAGCCATTCAGGAACTGTGCTCCCAGCCCCACGCCCTGCCTGCATTCAGCTGGGGCCATAACCTTCCTGCTCTGCGTGCATGGGCCTACCTCCCCCCCCCCCCGCCAATTCCCAAGGTTCCCAAAGCCGCCTCCTTCATCATTTTTCCCAGCTGACGGAATAAGCCTACATTCCAGCCTGAAATTGGCCTCACCCCCTTCCTTTCTGTTTTCCTCCTCACCCCGGGGTGTGGGATAGAGAGTTCACGAGCCCACCTGCCTGCTTCGGAGCGCACTGCCCGGCCACCTGGTACGCAGGCTGCCCGTAGGGAAAGGACAGGGGTGGTGCCCAGTGAGTCCATTAGCCCGTTCATTCACTCGTCCGCTTGTTCAGTCATTCAGCAAGTGCACTGAGCGCCTGCTACATGCTGGTGATTGTTCTAGGCACGGGAAGGAAGAAGAGTGGAAGTGAGACAGTGTCACCGACGTCACGGTAGCATCCACCTGCCCTGTGAGGTGGCGAGGCTGCTTTCACTGGCGCCACCTGGCAGGTTAGAACTGAGGCTCCTGGGCAGACCTCACACCTTTTTGGCTGAGCTGAGCGTGGGCTATATGGCAGCCATTGCTCTCTGCCTCTGTCAGGTGTCCTTGGGCAGGGACGTGGTGGCCTCCCCTGAGACCAGGGCACGGACGGTCAGTAGGTGGTGGCTCCGGGATCTGGAAGCCAGGTGTCTCTAACTCCATAGTCGTCTCTTTGGGGCCCTTCGTGGCCTGGTGGCCTGCTGATCGCGACTGCTTCCCCGCCCCCGCCCCCCCCCCCCGGTGTTTCTGGCCTTTCAGCTGGGCCGTGCGCACAGGACTTGCCTTGGTCACTCCGCTCTGCCGGAGGTGCCTTTGTTGAAAGTGTCTGTCCTGAGTAATTCTAAGCTTCAGATCTCACCCAGCCTCTCCTCCTGCACATCCGTTCATTACTTATTCATTCTTTCATTTAAAAAAAAAAAAAAGCGCTCATGCTGTGCCAGGCCCCATGACAGGGACGGAGGGGCAGGTGAACTGGATGTGTCCCTGTCCTCAGGGAGCTCGCAGGTATGAGGGGGAGGGGAGGGGGAGGCATGAGACCGGATGGGAGTAGCCAGCGCTGAAGTAGCATCCTCAGGGCACCTGGGCCCCACCTCCTCCCACCTAGTAGCTCATGTGACCCTCACGGACACCCCTAGGAGGTGGGGAGGAGCCCTTATTATGCATAGTTTGTGGTGAAGCCGAAGCACAGAGAGGTTGACCGACTTGCCCAGGGTCACCCAGCTCGTGGCAGAGCTGGGATCTGAGCCCCGGGCTTGCTGGCTCCCGAGTCTGTGCTCTTCATTCACTCCAGCCCCGAACCGCATGACCGTGAACTTGCTAGATAAAGAAATGGGACCAGCTTGTGCAGATCTGAGAACTGCAAAAGAAATGGGCCACTCCGAGGCCCGTGCGGCAGGATCGAGGCCAGCCCAGGTGGAGCGGTCCTGGGGCCGGTGCCGAGGGTGGGTCCCAGGGTCTGGGCAGGGCGAGGTGAGGGACGGGGCACAGGGTCCTCGGCAGTGGGAGAGCCGCAGGTGGGGCTTCTGAACGGGCTCGTGTGAAGAAGCCGTGCAGGACATGAGCCGCCTCCGTGCTTCTCCATGAGCATGAAAACATCTCCAAAGCCAGAGCCCGAGCTCCGCGGGGCCTGGAGTCCTTCCCGCCCAGGGCCTGGGCCAGGGCTGGGCGGGGGAGGAAGGGCCTGGCTGCGGCGGGCGTAGGCCAGGCCAGCCTCGGCTGGAGCCCAGCTCTGTTGCTGGCCGCTGGCCACTGGGGTCACTCTGGGTGACACTCGGTCCGCCCTCCTGGACACTCAGTGCTTCTGCTTCAAACCCAGCACGGAGAACCATCCAGAACCCTTCCCTGGGCCTGCAGCGCTCCGCGTGGTCAGTCCTGCCCTGCCCGTCCTGTGCCACCTCCCCTCCCTGTGTGCCGGGCACACAGCCATCGCTACGCCCCGAGCATCATCGTCACTGTCTCCTCGGGGCCCCTGCTGAGCGCTGGCCGTCCAGCTGCTCCCACCCCGGCCACTCTGCCTGAAGTGTCCCATGTCACTCTCTCCCAGAGCACCTGTGTGCTCCTTGGTCGCTCCTAGCACATGCTTCTAAACAATCCCATCTCCTTTTCTGGTGAGTCAAAATAGCTATTCTGTTTCTCCTCCAGAGAACATAATTTCTTCAATTCCTGGGCCTTGCCTGCCTCATTCTCTCCACCCCCCCCCACCCTTTCCCCACCACCATCCGTGGTGCCCGGCCCCGTGGACACTAAATATTCAATGGCCAAACGAAGGAGCCTCTGTTTCCTCATCGGTAAAATGGGAAGCATCCTGCCACTGAAGCTGCCGTAGAGATTCCACGTTTGTATTTAGACGAAGGCGCCTGGTGTGTGGAGGTGCTTAGGATTGGTAAATGGAGAATGTGTTGAGGCCCAGGTGTGAGTGGCCGGCCTGGTTTGGCCTCGGCATGGACGGCAGAGCTGTGTTCTTGCACACTGCCAGGCCAGCCTGGTGCTCGCCAGCGATGAGGTGAGGGAAGGAAAGAAGAAAGAAGAAAAAAAAGGAAGAATCCCGGTGTGCAGGGGGCTGTGTTTCAGTGAAAACAGAGAAAGAGATGGTTTATCTCTCTCGAGGCCGGCTTTGCCCACTGGGAAATTTGTACGTTCTGGGGACTTTTATTTTTAAGACCAGGAAAAAAAGGCTAGGGTCACAGGTATCTCGATGAGTAAAGGTAGAAAGAATGATGGACTTTAGCAATCCCTGTTAGAATACCACAATAAAGATCGCTCCAGTTAAAACCCACTAAGTGGTGCTAGAATTAGTGGGTGGAGGCTTAGGCAGAAATCAGATACCTGCATAGTCTCAGAGGTCTCTCTCCCCAGATAGTTCAGTCACTGCAGCGGGGAAAGCAGTAACTTCCAACAGAGAACCCTGGCGGATTCCACGTGAGGCCAGTGGTCAAAGCGAACGTCGCCGAAGGCCATACGGCCATCGTGTCCCCTGCTGCGGCAGTGGACAAGGGCACATCGCCGGGGCATTCTTCCCAGAAACGCACATCCTGACGTAAGTCACCAGAAAATACCAGACAAGCCCAGTTCTGAGCAAGATGCTACAAAATAACGCACGCTCTTCGAAAGCGTCACAGTTGCGACCGACAGGGGAAGACTTAGGACTGGCCCAGAGTGAAGGAGGTGCATGCAGGGAAGGAGCCGGCATGGAATTCTAGACCAGAGAAGGGTGGTGGCGGCACAGCTGGCAAGATTCGAGCGACGTTCATTACTTAGCAAGCAGCATCATACCAAGGTCACTTTTCTCCGTCTTGAGAATTGTTCTGCGGTGGTTCTGTGGTTCTGTAAGCTGTGACCCTTCGGGGAAGCTGGACGGAGGGCGCGTGGGCGCTTTCCGTTCTATTTCTGTAACTCCCCAGTAAGGCTCAGACGATCTCGAACTAAAAAGCGTAGAAGGATGGCACGAGATTAAGGGGAAAGATGAAACCGGGCAGAAGAGGGAAAAACGGAAGTGGAGAAAGACTTCCTTATGACAGCCAGGCCACGCAGAGGAGCCCGTGTCCGCGAAAAGGCCTGGTCCTGGTGACAGGAGCAGACACACCTTTCGCTTGTAAAATCCTGCCGTTTCCATGGAGTTTCCAGCAGCTGGGCGGCTGGCCTGGTCTTGACTTTGCTTTTCCATACGGGGATCTGGTTCCCCTCCTGAGCTCTGCCACCCCTTGTGAGCAGGGGGTGTGGCCTTTCGTGACTCTCGTTGATGTCAGGTGATGCTGGACCATGGCAGGACTCCCTGCCATAGAGCCCGGAAGGCTTTGGCGTTTTTGCCAAATTTCAACCGCTCCCGGGTCACTTTCACACTTTTTGCCATCTCTACCTCTGCCCATACTATTATAAACTTTATATTTAATTTACATGGGCCCACTTAAAAAAAAAAAAAAACTCGAATAGATGAGTTAAAAAATGGTAGACACGTGACCTCATCCCTAGAGATGGAAAACCAGCATTCACTGCCGTGAATTCCAGGTATCCGTAAAATCCAGAGCAGTGAGAAGAAAGTTCTCGTGAGGGACTGTTGCTGGTGGCCAGTCCTGAGCCGGAAGCTTGCTCTTCTCTTTCTTAAAAAGTGAGGTTATAGATGATAAAAGACCTGCTAGCACTCCTCTAGGCTTCGTTCACGAGAATTGAAGTGGGGCGGGAGTAGCTTTCTCACCGGGTGACCCATGCTGTTGGCCGCCCCGGCTGCTTCCCGCTAAAACTGCCTTGTGCGGGACCACTACAGAGCACCCCCTGAGCCCCCCGACCCTTCCTGAGAGATAGGAGACAAAGGGCCCCGGGTCCAGCTAGCCACACTGTCTGAAGGAGTGGCTCTGACTGCCCCCCGCAGCCTGGCCCACCTCTGGCATCCAGCCCCAGGAATCTTAATCTGACCGTGTATAGGTCCAGGTCTAAACCACTTCTGGGCAGCTGCCCCTCACCTTCCTTCAACTTCAGGACACTTTGGCCGTTAAAAAGAAAAATCAACATCTGACTTTCTCGGAAATATTAGATTATTCTTATGGTGCATTACTGTTCCTACTTCATTCTAAGAACTGGGCTTCGTCACGTTGAATTGGGCCCTGCAATGTCACAGAGCGGTGGGTGTTCAGCAGAACAGAGCTTTTGACGTCTGCCCTTTGTAAGAAATACGTTGTATCATGCAACCGAGCACATAGTGCATAAAAACTCAAGTGTTTCCTTAATTACAGTCTGTGTAAACAGATATTTTCTATTCTATTGTCTAATTTTATTTATTTATTTTTTAGGGCTGGTTAGCAGCTCACTAGAGTGATTCTCATTAGACCGATCGGTCATAACCTGCAGTTGGTAAAACGTTGCTCTAGAGGGTTACAGCGTGACTCACATTAGCAGGTCCCATAATTTTGAGCAGCCAGCAGGTGCCGGGCACCGTGCTGAAAACTGTCTTGGATCCTGACCATGCTGGCACATCGGACTACTGAGTCTCAGAGAGGGACATCGCGCAGCTTACCTCACACGGCGAGAAGGGGCAGGGCGAGGCTTCCCACCGAGCTGCCCATGTCCCCTGGGCCTTAGGACACAGCCGCTGTGCATCTGCCATTGCACTTCTCTCCAGATGTCCCCAGAGGAGGAGCCAATAGATACGTGAATGACAGAACCCAACGTCACATGGGCCAGAGGAAGAAATGAAAAACGGGCTCTTTACTGTCACCCAAAAAGCCGGTAGAAGGTGTTCCCAAACCTGGCCGATGGTCTGACTCTTTCTCCTTCTGGACACGTTAATTAGCCCGTAAACGGAGGTGTTGCTGGTCATACGGTGTCCGTGCCTGCGGCGCGCAGCGGGATGGCTTTTTCCACACGTGACGCACCCGCATGGCCAGCCCCAGACGGGGGCGCACATTTCCAGCACCCTGGAGAGCTCCCTTGGGGCCGCACCTGGTCAGCACGTCCCCCTGAACTTCAACCACCGTCGTGCAGTTTGCCTGTCCCTGCGAAGCACGTGCGTGGAGTCCTCCCGCGTGTGTGTGCGTGTGTGCGTGTGTGTGCGTGTGTGTGTGTCAGTCTTTTGAAGTGCAGTGTGACATCTGTGCGTTTCACCCACACTGTCGCATATATCAGCAGTTCATTCTTTTTGGTTTTGTTGTGTCTGATTTTGGGGGAGGGGTTCCTTTTAAGCATTTTAAGAACGTGTTGTAGACACGTCAAATAGCAGAGACTAGTCTCTACCCACCCGTCACTCTAAGAAACGGCCCTTAAAACTCCGTTTTCCTCTTCTGCTTTGACGTTTCCATCCTCGGCGCACCCTCACCCCCCCCCCCAGGATAACTAGTCCCCCAAATATGGCATTGACCCTTCCCGTGCGGGCCAGTAAGTTTTTACTACCTGGGTAGTAATGGAGGATTGTGACAGTCCCTCTGGGGGGTCGCCGGTACTCGAGTGGCTCTGTGTGTGTGTGTGTGTGTGCGCACACACATACACACATATGTACTGTTTCTTTTTTGCATTGCTCAGCCCAGATTTTTTTTTAAAAAAATGTTTTTTAATGTTCCAAGGCTTTCTGGAATTCAGAAGCTCAGTTCTGGGCTATTGAGGTCAAGAGAGTAGGAGCGGAGTCCAGAAGGAAAAGGCCAGCTGGGGAGAAGCAGGAAGAGAGAAACGAGGGTAGAGGCTGAGGGCGGGGGGGAACAGTGTTTGGAGTCGATGCCCCGGACTGTGTGAAGCAGCTGTAACTCGGGCATCCCCGAGGCCCGTGCCTTGGTATCTCAGACCCGTAGGGAGCTCACCATGCCCCTCATTCTGACCTGACTTCCTGGGTCCACTGGTACCGCCTCTGCCAAGCCAGCCCTCAGAGGGCCCTGTGGGGGAGGACATGCTTGTCCTCTGTACCTCACACCCTGCGGCCTCGGTGCTCGTAGGCACGGGGAGAGTGGCGAGCACGCACTCACGAGCAGATGCTAGTGACGTTTGCAGACTCGATGCTGGATGAATGAGTGAATGGGCAACAGGGCAGCCGCGGAGCGGTGGGGAGCCGTGGGAGGGGGGCGTCTCTGCAAACCCCAGGCTTTGGGGGAACCCGGAAGCCAAGGCTCCGGTCTCAGCCCCAGTGCTTCTTAGCCGTGCCACCTCTGGGGACCTTTATCTTCCTCATCTGGAAAGCGAGGAGCGTGACCGACCCTCTGGGGGTCACTGGTACTGCGTGGTCACGATGCGTTACAGCACAGACCTGTCGGGGTACAGGTGGGCCTCCTCGTGGGCGGGTCCCGCAGATTAAGGCGCAGGAGCTGTTGGGCAGGGTCACACTTGAGCCGATCGCCTGATGCTACCCCTTAACCGCCCCCGCCACCCTCCGCCCTGTGTGCCTGGTTCTCCCCTCGAAGGCCACAGGAGCAGTGCTGACCGGCGTGACAGACTCCGCCTGTCAGCCCTCTGCTGTCATTTGACACCAGGAAGACAGCCAGCCAGGCCTTGGCCGGATCACTGCCCCTGGTCAATCCTGGCTGACCTCTGCTGTGTCCTGGCTGGACGCTGGCGCTCGCCTCCCCCACACTCACTCTGCTTTGAAGTCAGCCCTCCTGGCTGGTAGCGACCAGCAGGCCCTCGTCCCCCACCCCCCACCCCGCACGCGCGGGTGCGCGTGCACACACACACACACACACACACACGCACACACACACTGTTGAGCCCTGCATTCTGTACTCAGCAGGCCTGTTCACAGGAAATCCGAGGACTCTCCCTCACAGCCTGGAACTAAGCTTCCGTGAGGGCCTACTGGGTGCCAAGGGCTCTTTCTACATCGCCGTTAGCGATCACAGTTGTTTCTCCAAATCATGCAAGGGGGGAGATGTCTCCCCCCCACCCCCCGCCCCCGTTTTACAGATGAGTAAACAGGCTCAGGGAGAGCTAGCCGGTTGCCCAAGCCCGGTCAGGGCTCAACCCCAGCCTGTGTGAGCCCAAAGCCTGGCTTGTCCCCACTTCACTTCCCCCGCGCTGCTGCATAGAGGGAAAGCAGAAATGATCCCATGAACGGTAGTGACAGCCACGGAACTGGTGACAGATGATCGTTGCCGCCAGCGTCTGCCACGTGCTCGCTGCGCGCCGTGAGCCATAATCGATGCCTCGCGCGTGCTTCCTTGTGTGACCCTCACTCCCCTGAGGTCATCAGTCTTGCCATCCCCATTTTCCAAATGAAAACCCTGGGCGTTCACAGCGAAATCTGTCCAGAGGCGCACAGCTAACGTGTGAGGAGGTAGAATCCCGCACGCCACGCCCTGGGGACCGAAGAAACCAGGTACGCCGTGGGACATCCAGGTGCTGGAATGCGATTCCATGCTAGAAGAGAGAGAGAGAGAGAGAGAGAGAGAGAGAGAAGGAACTACTCAGCTCTGAAAAGATATGGGGGACCTCAAATGCATATTACTGAGTGAGAGAAGCCAATCTGGCAGGGCTGCATGCCGCGTGATTCCCAGCATATGACGTTCTGGGAAAGGCAAAGCTATGGAGATAATTAAAGATCGGTGTTTGCCAGGGGCGGGGAGGGGTGGGCAGGTGGCTAGGCGGAGCACAGAGGATTTTTTAGGGCAGTGAAACGCTGGACGAGGCCATGATGACGGATGCGTGTCACACACGCGTCCAAAGCCGTCGAACGCAGCGGCAACAGCGCCCGACCCCTAACGTAAACCGTGGACGCTGGGTGATAGTGACATGTCATTCTAGAGTCACTCATTGTTAACAAGTGACCTGGTGGGGATGTGGAAAATGGGGGAGGCTGGGAAAATCTCTGTTCCTTCCACTTAATTTTCTGTGAGCCTCCAGCTGCTCTAAACGATAGTCTTTTTTTTTTTTTTTTTTCAAAAAAGCGAACGGTGCGCAAGGTACTTGGCCCATGTGCTGCCGCCAGCCTCACCCCCTGGCCTGTGCTCTCCCCCCCCCCCCGCCCCGCCGCCCGCCGCCAGCCGTGACGCGAAGGCGGGTGGGGCTCTGCGGGCCAGGCGGGCTTCGCTGGCAGAGTTATCTGTGGGCTGCTCTCTCTCAGGAGTTCTTCCAGGCCTGCTGTCTGTCAGGTGTGGTTTGACGTCCAGCCTAGGAGTGTGTGCTGTGCGGGGAGGCCGAGGGGCTGGCAGGGGGCGGATCGAGGAAGGAGGAGGTGAGGGAGGCTGGCACCGCATTCTTTGGTCCCCCATCCCCTGGGACAGCGTGTGCTCAGGCCGGCCTCACCGCGGCCAGGGCATTGCAAAATTCAGGCCCCAGTTGAATCAATGTCCTTTGGAAAAGTACATTTTGCTCAGGAGCCAAGAAAAACTGAAGACTCTGCAGCCGGCACACTGAAGCCGAGGGCCAGCGGTGACTCACACCGCGTGGGAGGGAGGAGGGCTGAGCCCAGGGCAGGCCACGGCCCTCGCGTGGGCCCAGGCTCCCTCTGGCGCCAGCCCCCTCGAGGCCTTCCGTCGTCCTGTGGGCAGCACACGCAGGTGGCTTCGTTAGGGCTCAGACCCCCCTCGCCGTTCAGAAAACATTCTGTCCCTCAGAAGCGGTGGATACAGTGAATCACGATAAAAATCAGATTTTCTCGTTGACTTGCATTGTTGGTTTGGAGATGACTTCTCTCTACGATAAGGCTTTGGTAGGTAGGTAACAGTTCCAAAAGCCTCAAGATTGAGGGACCCCTGGGTGTCACGGAAGAGCCCCAGATAGAACTCACGGATAGTCTCACTTTGGACAGCAGGAAATTCAGTGCAGCTTCCTGGACCTCAGTTTTTCTGCCTTACGAGTGGGCCTGGACTGCGTCAGCCTTGAGAACACCCGGGAAGCGTGTCACTCGCTCGAGTCCCCGCGCCTCGGTCCTGGCAGACATTACTAATCCATCTCGGCCCTCGCACACCGAGTCTGTCTGTTTTCAGCCTCGGCAGCTGGCCGCTAAGTCTGCAGGTCAGACCTGGGCCACGGAAGTGTTTTACTTGTTTTGCATATTGTTTTGTTTAAACAAAAAGGTAGTGGCCATCATTTTTAAGTTGGTGACTTCCCCGAAGACCCCAGATTTCTGGTTTCCATGATCTGGCCCCCCTGGGGCTCCTCGTTCCAGCCGCGGGCTAAGCTGGGAGAATTTCTACCCGCATTAGATGAGCTCTGGACTCTCCAATTTGCCACAGGCCCCACCTGGCTCACTGCTCTCATTTCCGGTACCTGCCTGGCCTCAGCAGGCATTTTCCTACTTGGGAGAGTGTCCTTCTTTCGCTGACATAATGCCTGGTTGTCTCTCTCTCATTGGGTAACATGAGCAGCTAGGTGATCAATGCCCGGGCCCATTAATTCATTTGGGGTGCTCCATGTTTCCTGGAACCTGTTTCAGGAGGAACGGTATTTCCTATCTGTGAATAATTACTCCCTGGCAGTTTGGTTTTGTATGTCCATTTTCCCACATACGCCTTTCTTAAAGCGAGGGCTCAGATACGCCGTGAACTGCTGAGGGAGCCACAGATTGAGGCAGAGGTTGGATGTGGGGCGTAGGTTGGAGGTCCCTGCCCTTCCTCCTCTCCCTGCCCCCCCCCCAGCCTCCTTTAAGCCCCATCTGTGAAGTTGCACTACTGGTGGGTGGTTAGGAAGCCCAGCGGCTCCCTCAGGGGACTCACCTGCACCTCTCAGGTGAGCTCCGCCCAGGAAAGACCCACAGTCTTCCGTGGCTCAGTGGGCCTCGTGTCACTTGAAGATGAGGCTCCTTCCTTAAGATTGCATGCCAGGCACCGGGGACCCCCCAAACCCCTAAGACCCGTTTCTACCCTTGAGGAGACCACAGCTTCGCGGGGAGGTACCAGTGGCTTTAGCGCAACAGAGCGGACCGTGCGGTTCATTCACAGTTGTGGTCTGCACACGTTAATGACACACACCTGTGCCAGGTGATGGCAGGGACAAGCTCGGGCGGTGGCAGCCCAGAAGAGGATTCCTCAGCTGGCCCGTGGCCGGATGGAGGTGGCGTTCTCAGAGAAAGAGGTGTGGGAGCTGCGTTTTAAAGACTTGCCCGGGGCCTCTGACCTCACCTCCCACTGCAGCCTCACCAGCCTCCTTGCCGTCCCAGGAACCTGCCAACTATGCTCCCCGCCTCAGGGCCTTTGCACTTAACTATTCTTTCTACCTCAAATACTCTTCCCTGGACACCCGTGTGGCTGCCTAGCTCATGTCATTCAGCTCTCCCTTGACATGTCACCTCGTCAGGTGAGCCTTCTCCGATTCCCCTCACACCCCATCCAAAAGAGCACCCACATTACATTCTGTCACCTTAGCCGGCTTCATATTCCTTCCTAGCGCTTATCAGCAGTGACACGTATGACTTCGCTTATTATTCATTCCCCCCACCAGGATGTGAGCTCGGTGAAGGCGGGAACCCCGTGTCTGACCACGTCGTGGTCCTAGCACGTGGGACAGTGCATGGCCCACAGCTGGATGAACTAGCGAAGGAGAGACAGAGGTCACAGTGCAGTGAAGGGGAAGAGCGGGGACAGAAGGGACCCTTCTAGAATGGAGTTGGTGGGCCGTAGAGTGGGGAGGAGGGGTACATAATACGCGGGGGCTGGCTGGACAAAGACAGGTCTGAAGACCCCAACTGTCCTCGATTTTTCAGTTCTAACCTGTTTATTATAGAGCAGCAGAAGAGCACCGAGATGTACCCACACGAAAGGGGCCACCAACTCGCCTCTCTGCCAGGCCAACGCAGAGGACGCATTCCTTGTGCCTTTCCGCATGGGCTTGTCTGGGGAATCTCACCTCCTAATTTGTGGGCCAGATCTCACTCTCTAGAGCACACAGCTGCACCCAACATGGCACAGTAACTTCCCGTTCGGACCCGCGAGGGCGCGGATGGCAGGCCTGCCACCTGCCGATTGAGGACCGTGGGCTTCGGGAGCCGTGTGCCTTAGCAGGGTCTGTCACCCCTCCTGGGTCTCCTTTTACCTTTTCCCCAGCCTCGTCTCTGCTTGTCTTCCTAGGCTCGGGGTCTCAGCTTGAGAGCCACCGTCTCTACACAGTCTCTGTTGAAGCTTCAGCTTCTTCTGTAAAAAGTGGAATGAACCTAGTTTTTGTATCTTGGACGATTTTGAAGAGTCAGCGAGATGACATGAGTTAAGAGGCTGGCTCAATAAATATTCCCTTTCCCTTTCTCACGACACCAGGTCCCTCTCCAGCTTTTGCTCTGTTATACTTTCCTTGCCCTGCGAACCTCTTCAAGCCTTAGCCCTGTCCTAGGCCTTCCCCCCCAGGCCTACCCAGAACTCAGCCTCGATTTCTCAGGGTAGCCTAGAACGTTGTCCAGAAGGTGGTCTCATGACATAGAGGAACCTTGAACCCCACAGGCAGATACGGGTAGAGGTCCAGGGACACGTGGGCTCCCCACCCACCCGAAAGCGGGCCCCGTTCCCCAGGTCTCTTGTCCTGGCTGTCTTTCCCCTCCACACTCTCCTCTTATACTTAAAAACACTGGCACCAACATCTCCTTCCTTTTAAATCCACGGAAGGCTGCGCCCTGGCGGGGAGCCACGGGTGTGAGAATCCAACCCCCGGAATAGCTCCCACTGCTCAGCGTTTAAAGGCCGTCTGTATTTTTATCCGACGATGGGTCACTTCTGACCCCCCCCACCCCCGCCAGCTCATGTTCCTCTAAGAATACATTTCCATTTATAGCGTCAGCACCGGGGCCGTCTCTGCGTCCCGGTGTGGGGCCGGCGGCCGCGGCCCGTGCCAGCCATTTGGAAACCCTTTGGGGACCTTGCTGTCCCTCAGCCTGCGTCCTCTGCGGCCTTGACAGCAGGACGCCTGACTCCCAGCCAAGCTCGGGCCTTTCCTCTTGCTGTGCGAGCATGAGCCCTTCGGGCTGTCACAGGCGGGGGAGGCACATGGGGACGAGGAGACCCCCCGGCCCCCGTCCAGCTGTGCTCTGCCAGGGCCCTGGGGTGGCACCATACCGCAGTGCAGGACCCTTCGTCCTTCACTCGCTGACCGAGCACCCACGGCCTGCTGTCTCGCCAGGCTATACATGGGCACAGGAGGGCAGTGGTGAGCACAGGCAGCCAAGGCCCCCAGGGGCCAGCGTGGAGTTTTGGGGAGGCCATAGATGGATGGCAGAGGGTCAGCCCAATCCTGATTCTGCCTCTTGCTGGCCCTGTGAGCTTGGGCACGGGGCCCAGCCCCTCTGAGTCTCAGTTTCTATCTTGGTCGCCGATACCTGGGAGGTGGTGGGAAGGACGCAGTGGGACAGGGTAGGTCGAGTCTAGAATAGGTAGTGCTGGGCCAGGAAGTACCAGGCCCCTTTCCCACCCCTCCCTGGACCTGTGGTAGCTCAGGTGGGTACAGAGTCGAAAGTCTGGGGCAATAAACTTGAAGTTGGAATTAAACACGCAGCGTATACCTTTCCAGTTCTGGCGCTGGCGTCGGCGTCTCCCGAGCTGCGCCTGTCCCAGCCTGGTTTGGTTGGTTCCACAGTGGAGCCCTGGAAGCTGCCAGCCTAACCAGCGTCCCAGGGTTCTGAGGCCCACGGGCCACGCTTGGAGAAACGCCACCTCCTGCTTCCATTGCACAAGTCTTTCTGCAGACCAGCTGGTGCCCGGTGCTTCTCTAGGCCCTGGGGATAGAGAGGAACTTAAAACTGTATTGGGTGTGTTTCCGTCACGGCAATCATTAAAATGGGTTTTTTTTTTTCTAACAGACAGTGAGCTTCACATTCGTAAATCGTGCAGTTTGAGAAATTTGGCATACGTATGCACCCATGAAACCCTCGTCACCATCGAGAGCGATCATATCCATCACCTCCTGGAGTTTCCTCGTGTTCACCCCCACCCCCCGCCCGCGCCCCGGCTTCCTCCCTCCCCAGGCAACTGACAAATCTGCCGTCACTCCAGATTACTTTGCACTTTCTAGAATTTCATGCAGATGGAACCATACCGTATGTACCCCGGGTTGTCTTTCACTCAGCATAATTCTTTTGAGAATCATCCCTACTACTGCTCGTATCAAGACCCCACTGCTTTTGAGCGCTCATAGTCTATGGCGTGGACATGCCACAGTTCGTCTGCGCATTGGCCTGTAGATGGACGTTTGTGTTGCTTCCAGTTTGTGGCTACTACACACTAGGCTCCATGAACATTCATCTCCACGTGTTTGTATGGGGGTGCGCTCTCGTTTCTCGTGGGCGATGGCTGGATCAGACGGCAGGAATATGTTGGACTTCTGAAGAACCTTCCAAACGTTCTTCCGCAGCATTTGTGCTGCTTTTCATTCCCATCGGCGATGTCTCAGCATTCCAGTTGCTCTGCATTCTCACCGACGCTTGGCACGATCATTCTTATTTTTTTAGCCCATCTAATAAGTATAGAGTAACATCTTGTGGTTTTAATTCACATTTCCCCAGCGACCTTGAGGTTAGCATCCTTTCACCGTCACTGAGTCTTTGGTGAAATGTCTATTCAAATCTTTCACCCAGTTTTTAGTGGGTCATTTATTTTCTTATTGTCGAGTTTTGAGAGTTCTTTATATTTGCATGTGAATCTTTTATCAGACGTGTGGTTCACATCTATTTTTCCCAGTCTGTTGCCTTTCAAAGAATCAAAGTTTTTAGTCTTGATGAAGCCTTACTTAATCACTTTTTTTCCTTTTATGGATCCTGCTTTAGTGTCTTATCTTTAAAAAAAAAAAAAAAGGAAAAGGAAAAGAAACTTTGCCTAACCTAAGATCATAAAGATTTTCTTGTTTTCTTCTAGAAGGTTTATGAAGTCAGATCCCACTTTGTTCTTTTTCAGAGTTGTTTTGACGATTCTGAGTTCTCTGCATCTCAATATGAATCTTTGATAATCAGCTTGTCAATTTCTACAAACCCGCTTGCTGGGATTTTGTTTGGGATGAGCTGACTCTGCAGATCAATTTGGAGAGAAATGCCATCTTAACAGTACTGAGTCTTCTGGCCGATTAACAGAGTAGATTTCTCCCTTTATCTAGGTCTTCTTTAATTTCCCTCATCAATATTTCCTAGTTTTCCATGTATGTGTCTTGTACTTTTTTTGGTCAAATTTATCCCTAAATATTTAATAGTTTTCATGCTTCTGCTGAGAATAATAATAGGAGTAACCGTTTGTGTTAGCTTTTGGTTACGCCTTCTATTGTTTCTTTTTGAAGATACAGCAAGGATGTAAATTTATTTTTATCCGCTCCCCCACCCACACACACATTAAATTGAACAGAACACAGCGTTCCCCAGTTCGCTTTTCTTTCTTTCTGTATGGAGACCTTCCCCCTTCCCCTTTGCAGCTATGTCACCCTCCACCCTATGATGGATGATCTGTAGTTATGAGCCAGTCTCCAGGGATGGACGTTTGGATGGTCTCCATTCGTTTGCTATTACAGCTGGCTCTGCGGTGAATAGCCCTGTGTGTACGTCATTTTATGTTTTCACCTGGAATCTACTGAATGCCATTAGTGGGCCCAGCCCTGTATGACCCACGGGAGATTCGGGAACAAACCTGACCCATCCCCACCCAGCGGGTGTGGAAGACCCTGCAGCCATCTCGGAGCTATGGCAGGAATATATATAATTCTGTCTGTCTGTCTGTCTGTCTATCTATCTATCTATCTATCATCTATCCATCTGTCTAATCATTTATCTAACCTATCTAATCTATCTATCTATCTATCTATCTATCTATCTATCTATCTATCTATCTACGCCAGACTTGGTGGCTTTCATGGGAAGTTGGGGAGCGGGGAGGGCAGGACTTTGTGGTCAGAGAGGGTATTCTGACATGAGAGCGGTCACAGGTGGAGGTGATTGGAGCTGGGAGGCTGCCCTGTAGATAGAGACCTGTACATGGGCACAGAGGTCCGCAGAGGGTGGGCTGGAGGAAGGAGGCCGTGCACGCGTCAGTGCGGTGTGCACAGAGGGCCGTCACCCCGACCTGCAAACGAGGGCTTGTGGCACAGTGGTTAGAGACAAATGCCGTGGAGCCAGGGGGCGGGAGTTCGAATCTTGATCCTGCATCTCGGGCAGGAATGATGGTACCTGCGGCAGGTAAGCCCTCACCGTGGGGCAGCAGCAGAGTGGCTGATGCTGCTATTATTATTACTCCTCCCCCAGAGCTCCCCTGGAGACAGACGTCTTCTCCCTCCCTTTTGACAGAGGGAGGAGTGCTGTGAGCTCACATTAGCAGTTTGAATGTCAAGGGCAGGATGAGGGGCGGGAGGTGAGCATTGCTTCTAGGGCTTGTTAGAGCGGGTGCCTGCAGGGCTGGGCTCTGGCGCATTCGCTTGCCTCTGTGTGCCTTCCAACACGTGCACTTGCGTTCACACACACACACACACACACACACACACACCCAGTGGTTCTCAGTAAGCGGGAGGACATGAGCAAGTGAACAAGCAAGCGTTTTTCACCGAACGCCCTGGCACTTGGCACTGAGGACTCTGACGGGCTGGTGGGCAGGGCCGCCCAGGCCCGAGCGCCAACTAAAACCCTCGCTGGCTATTTTTGGGGGCTGAGTGACCCACCACTTCCAGCGACGTGCTCCTAAATGGCGTCTAATTTCATTAAGCTTTGGAAACAGTGACATTGCAAGCGCCTCCTCGGTAGCCGCCCACGTATGGCCAACCACAGAGGGAGCCGAGATTCGTCCGTGAGGGCAGGGGAGAAGCGAGGTACCAAGCAGCAAAAGTTAAAATAGCAAAGCTGAGGCATTCCGCTAGGAAAAGAAATTACAGAAGCAACCCGTTAGTCAGACATTTCCAGTGGCAGGCTCCCTGCTTGGGAAGAGGGGAGCTTGTGCCCGTCCATTTCAGGCGGTTACGCGGCCCTCCCCCACCCCGTGGGCCCGATGCGGCCCGTCAAGCGAATTTCTGTTAACTGGATCCTACGTTCTCATCGACAGCTCGTGCCGTTTGTATGTTTCATCCTCAGGAATTTGTTTTAGCCTAAGGAGTAATGAACTACAAGGCGCCGATTCAGCACCTTTTCGATGAGAACGGTGACACTTTGTTTACCGTCCATTCGTCAGTCACAAATCCAGACGGACCTTGTTTTTTCGCTGTGGGGTCCTTTGCCCAGTTCTTTCTGAGCAAGCTCTGCCTTCTCAGGCACAGAGCAAAAGGGAGAGGGGAAGACTGCTTAATCCAGGCCCCTGGTCTCCACGGGGACAGTCAGGGCTGGGGCCACGACTTCACCCAGCGGGACGGCAGGCCGCTGGAGGCCTCTCCGAACACGGGCTCCGTGGGCAACAGCTTTCGCATGTGGAAATGTTGGTCTGTTTCTGACAGGATTTCTCCATTTTAGCGCTGTGGACACTTTGGCCCGTAATTCTTTGTTGTGGGGGGTTGTCCTGTGCATTGTAGAGTATTAGCATCCCTGGCCTCTACTCACTAGGTACCAGTGGCATCCCCACAGAGACCACCAAAAGTGTCTCCAGGCATTGCCAAATGCCCTTTGGAGGATAAAATTGCCCCTAATCGAGAAGCACTAGCATATGGCTTTTCATGAGCATGAGAGAAAACAAGGATTTTACCAGCTTTTTATTGGCTTGTTTTTTGTTTTAAATACGCTGAGTTTAATTATACCTCGAACTGGGCAAGTCACTCCATTGGGGCTTCCAGTTTCTCATCCGTAAAATGAATGGACTGGACACTGAGGTCTCGGGGTAGCAGTGGGGGGTGTTGAAGGCAGGGGCCCCCGTGGAGTCTGAGTTCAGATCTCGTCCTAGCAGGCGATAAGCCTCTTGCCACCTTGCTCTAGTCCCTTCTCCTGTTCACCTGGCTCCTGGCATCCAGGCCAACCTTTCTTAAGTCCAGTTGATTATTCTCTTTCTTTAATTTAAGCCCATTTGGCTTTTTCTTTTTAAGTGAAAATTCCTAAATGTCCACAGAAGTAGAAGAGCCCTGAGGACTGGTCACCCAGCTTCCCCACCATCCAGTTCATCGTAATCTTGTTCCTAAGGCCAGCAGCCACTGGCCTTATCTCTGTGCAAATTTATTCACAGACTCATTCATTCGGGTCAGTTCCCCAAAGGCCTTGACGTGCGGAGCTGGGCAGCAGGGAGGCCCAGGTCCTGCCCTCGAGAAACCCACAGCCTGGCAGGAGGGCAGGGAAAGAGCCTTTTATTTACTCAACAGCCATCAAGGACCCATTTTTTAGCGCTCTCAGTTCGAGGCTAAGCAATTCCAGTTCTTTGACCTCTCTTCCTAAGAAGTCTTTTCCACCAAGTGGTCCCGGGTTGTCCCCCACATTGCTGGGAAAAGCAGCAAGAACATAATCAGGCCCGGATTCAGATCCTTTCTGTGCCACTTCGTAGGTGTGTGAGCTTAGCCAAGTCACGGGCCTCTCTGCGTCATCTGTAAAGTGGGTTAACACTCCCTAACGATCGGGTTGGCTGAGAGGATTGGATGAGAACGTGCTGGCCAAGGGCCTTGCACGAGCCTGGCACACACTAGGTGCACACTAAATGTTCCTTCTCCCTCCTCCATCTCCTTGCCCTTTCTGCCACATTCTCTTGACAGTGAGTGGCCACGGCTCATCTCATCACCCCATCACCGCAGCAAGGGGCTGACTAATGTAAGCCAAAGAGGACGGCTCACTTCCTGGCCTGTCACATGCCTGGGTTCTCACCACCCTCCCGGTGGCCCATTCTCTTAGTGACATTCACTGCTGACTCACCTTGGCTTGTGGTCAGCTCTGAACCCAGGGTCTTTTTCAGCTCTCCCTTTACCCCACCAGCACTTTGCAGCTTGGACTTGGCATGGGACTGGGATCGCAATTAGAGAACCTTCTGTGTAGGTGACCCCTAAACAGGGCCCCTAGCCCGGCAGCTTCGTGAGGGCAGGAGCCCTGGCTGCCTTGACCACTTTCATTTCCCCACCACCCACAACGCTGCCGGCGTTGCTCGGTAAATACTTAGTAGATATGTAGTAAGTATCTGTCGAATGAATTAGTGTTTTGAACTGGTTCCTGTCTTCCAGGAGATTCCCACTTGCTCTGAGGCAGCATCTTTGGAAAAGCACGTAAACAAAAATCTCAAGACTCAAATTGACCAATTATTGAGCTCTAACCTGATTCCCACAAGAGTGGACTCACGTCAGACTTGCGCCTGAATGCCAGCTCTGCTAACCGTGGGCTTGGTGACTCTGAGCAGGTAGCTTATGGCTGAGCCTTAGTCTCCTCCTTAGGAAAATGGGATCTCAGCATCGGCCTGGGTGATTGTGAGACTCAAATTCAAGCACATTTGTGAAGGAGCCCAGCGCGGGCTGGCAGCCATCTTGGTTTTGTGCTGTTCCCTCTCTCTGGAGCACCTCCCTCCTTTGACTGCCGCTGCCTCCTGTGGTTTGGTCCAGGTCTAACCTCCTCTCTTAGACCTTTGTTCATCCAGCCTTCCTCCCTCGCCTCACTCCAACAACGGCACAGCCTACCTGACACCCAGTACACTCAGCAAACATTTGTCAAGCCAGCTCTGCAAATTCAGATGCCTGCAGGGACCAGGCATGCGTGAAGAAAGCAGGCTGGATGGAATTTTTCCATGAAATCTCCTCCTTAAAAAGGTTTTAAAATTTTCCATTAAATTAATTTTTTTGAAATAATTTCAGACTTGCAAAAAAAAAAAAAAACTTTGCAAACATACTACAAAAACTTTCCATGTGCACTGTACTCAAATTTCCCCAAATGTTAACATCTTACATAACCAAATACCATTATCGAAACCAGGAAGAGAACGCTGTATGGTGTTGTTCACTAATCTACAGATCTAATTCAAATTGTCTCACTGGTGTCCTTTTTCTGATCCAAGACACCCCAGATGATTTGGTTGGCAGGTCTCTTTCGCCTCCTCCAGTCCCTGACAGTTTTCTATTTCGTCTTTTCTCGCCTTTATGACTTTCGGACTCTTGACAAATGCCAGTCATTTCAAAGCACTGCCCTCAGTTTGGGTTTGTGTGTTGTTTTCTTATGATTCATTTGAGCTTGTTGTACATTTGAAGCAAGATCCCCGCAGGAGTGATATCAGGAGGCACATGACATATCTCCTCACTGGTGACACTCACTCGGTCACTTGGTTATGATGATGTCTGCCTAGTTTCTTCTCCGTAAAGTTACTGTTTTCCTTTTGTAATGAGTAAGGATTTTGTGGGGAGGTGCTTCGAAGATGCGTAAATGTCCCATTCCTCATCAAACTTCTGATGTATTCATTTCTTTATTTTTATCTGTATACATTCTTGGCTTCTGGTTTTAGACAACGGGTTACAATCTGTTACTGTAGTTGTTGATTTTCATCTTTACATTGTCCTTTCTTGGCCAGTGGGAGCCCCTTTAAGCTGGCTTGTCCTTTTGGTATGTCCCCATCATTCTTTAAGTACTCCTCTTGCTTTCTGACAGAAGATGATACTCCAGGTTCATCTTGTTCATCAAGTTCATCTTGTATTTTCCCTGCCCAACCTTGGAATTAGCCATTTCTCCAAGGAGCTGCCGCTTTTAAGGAAAGAATGATATTTAGGAGCCAGATGTGCCCATGATCATGTGGCTGTCACCGTCCCTGGACCCTCTCCACGGAGCGAGCTGGGAAACAGATGCACATACGATGTGTGTACGTATGATGCGTGTACACACCCACGTGGGTATTCCCGTGTTTGTGCATGTTGAAAATCATGAATTCACGGTGATTCCTGCGTGTCCACTCCCCACCACAGGGCGTATTCTGCTTTTCTCTCTCTGCATTCCCTCTTCCCTGACAGTGGCACCGGGCCCGCATTACCCTCACGGCGTTCACGTGTTTGGTCAGTCCTCCCGTATGTAACAATCCGCCATCGCTCCCTCCTCGCCCTTACAGGGTTCTGACACTCTGCCCTGGGCCACCCCCTCCTCATCACCCAGAGTGGCCTCAGACTTCCCATAAAACTCTCAGTTTTGAAATGATGATTCATATGGTTTTTAAACTATGAGGCCCAGTTTCTGCCTGAGGGCCCTGGGTGGCAGCTGGTATGAACTGGACCAGGGAGCCGGATGGTCAGCCCTACCCACCTTTCAGCGGGGCGGGGGGGGGGAGGCCGCTCCCTTCAGTTCCCTCCCAGCACCTCGTGCAATGGACGCTGCCTCCAGCACCGGGGACCGACCCTGCCCTTGGCCTCTATTGTTCTTCTCGCCACCTGGGCTCCTCTTTGCCCGCTCCCGTCCTTCCTGCCGTCCCCCCCGCTCCGTTCAGACACGGCCGCCCGGGTTCTCCGAGGCCCCCAGCTAACCCCGTGATGGGGTTCCGCTGCCTTCTCCTTCCATTTCCTTTGTCTCCGCTGCTGAACGACAGGCCTACGGCGCCGATTTCATCCCCACATCCTAGTGCTCAGTGGTGGCCCAGCACATAGTAGGTGCTTCTAAGTGTCCGTCAGATGAGGGTGAATAATACCAATACTCAGGCAACACTTCCTGGGCCCTGGGCGCTGTTCCAAGTGCTTTGTGTGCTCTAAGTCATTTGTCCCTAACCCCTCTGCCGCAAGGTACTGTGGTTGCCCCATTTTACAGACAGAGGGACGGAGGTACAGAGGAGATAAATAAGTGACATACGCAGGGTCACACAGTGGCGGAGTCCCGTTTGGGTCACATCTGGGCTGGCTCTGCAGTACCTGCTCTGACCTCGCATACGCCTCGCATACGCCTCTCTCAGGGAAGGGGGGGGAGGGTCAGAGTGTTCAGAATAAGGGAGGTGAGTGGGTATGGAGTGTTGAGTCCCATGGTCGTCCCCCCACCCCACCCACACTCCCGGCCCCCCACTTCTAGCGACCTTAGGGGCCCAAGCACCTGTGCGAGCTGGCAGGAAGGAAAGTGAGTGTCACCTCGGAACGCGTTTCTGCCCCGAGGTCTTAGGAAACCGAGCACGTCCCTCCTGCTCCTGGAGTGAGCGCGCACGGGAGTCGGGCATCAGGTCTGACGCAAGAGGCCCACGTCACTGCACTGAGCTAGCAGGGCGCCAGCACTGTTTCCCCATCACGGAAGTCACCAAAGGGGAACCGCATGTAGCCACGTCACCCCCCGGGGCCAGCACAGCCGTGCTTCACCAGGCCAGGCTCCGCCGGGGAGCCTGGGGACGTCATGCGTGCGCTCAGAGCTCATGGGCAGAGCTCGTGTTGTGAGAGCTGTCCGCTCAGGGTCAAGGGCAGGGGAGAAAGCCAAGGGCGTGAGGAGCCTCCTCGGGGCGTGCCCTCGTGTTGAGTCCGCCAGACGTTTATTTCCCTCCCTCCTCTCAGAAGCCTGTCGGGGGTCTGGGAGCAGTAGCCCCATTTTTTACAGATGAGGAAACTGAGGCTCAGAGAGGGAGAAGACGGGCCGGGATTCGAACCCAGGGCGGTCTGATGCGGGCAGGGCCTTACCTCTTATTAAACGGCTGGCCAGGTTGAACCCCGTGGAGTCCATCTGACTCCAGAACCCCCAGATCCTCCCACCACACGCCACGACCCCCGTCTGCTCTGATGGGATCCCTGCGAAAGAAGGAGCCTGCTCCGTGTCTGGGGCAGAAGCCCACGTGAGACGTGACCGCCACAGGCTGATGCTGTGGGGCCCCTGGCGGGACTTGCTGGGAACTCGGTGCCGTGGAGTCGAGGAGACTCTCTACGGAGCAGGCCCCAGGAGCCGGGGAGGTGGGAGCGGAAACAGGAGGGTGAGGTGGAGGCGGGACGGGGAGAGGGGTGGAGAGGTGATGCAGGCAGGACAGGACGGCAGCCGTCAGGGAACTCTGGGGGGGAGTGCCCGACGCCCAGCGTCAGAGAAACCTGAGACCCGGGGTTCGGTTTACTCCATAAATGCCTATTGAGGGCCTACTACGTACCAGGGCTTCGCCAGGTCTGGGATGGGGCAGGAGACAAAACCTCGCCAGGCTCCTGCCCTCGGGGTGACATCCTGATGCAAGGAGGCCAACCAAGGAACGTAAACAGGTGCGCTAGTCAGGGTCCTCTTGGGTGCTGTGAGCGTCACTAGGAAGTGTGACAAGGGAGAGGGCGGTGTGGGAGGGTGGGGGGGTCCCATCGGAGGGCGTGTCCCGAAGGCCTCTTGGAGGAGCGTGGCACTCCCGCCAGCACCGTTTCCCCTGAGACCCAGCCTTTACGTCCACCTCACTCCTGTCCCCTTTGCCCTCTGCAGGTTTGACATCTACAGGAAGGTGCCCAAGGACCTGACCCAGCCGACGTACACCGGAGCCATTAGTGAGTAGCCTCCCTTCTCACCGTCGTCCCTCACCCCTTCCCCGGCCGCGACGCCTGTGCCCTCCACCCCGTGAAGTGCCGCTGGGCCAGGCAGGGTCAGAGAGCCTGGAGGACGGACGGCCACCTCCCCAGGCCCTTCGTCCAGTTCCTCGTTCCGTCTCTGTCCTCGCCGTAACCTGTGTGCACAGGCAGCGTCTGTTTCTGGGAGGACACACGAGAGATCGCCCGTAGTCGTCCCCTGGGAGAGGGACCAAGGGCTCGGGGCCAGGCAGAGACTTTCTTTTCTCTTTATACCTTTTAAACCATTTATGTTGTTGGCGGATGTTTTTTAACCATTGAAAAATAATAATAATCTCACCCAGATTTTGGTTTCTAAATGCCATTCTTCGATAAAAGGACCCAGGGCTCCTTGGAGAAATGGCTGATTCCAGGGCTGGGCAGGAAGGGTACAGGGTAAGTTGGGAATGTATTGTGCCCAGAGGGGAGGGGGAAATGGGCCAGCAAAACAGAGGGACCAGCGCGGAAGGGACCAAAGAACAACCCTGGGGCAGTTCGAATAACAAAACAATAATGGCATTATTGGCTTATAAGCCAGAGAATGAAGAAGAAGGTTCGTGAGTCCATACCACTCTAAATAAATGAGGAAGAAAGGATGCCTCTTCCTTACAGAAGAATTCCAAATGCTGTATAGGAATCCGTCCCTGTCCAGAAGCTAGAGCTCAAGCCTCCTCTGCGGGCGTGTGGGCTGGGCTTCGTGACTCGCTTTGGACGAGAAGAGAGTGGAAAATAGTCACGGTAACTTGACTGTGCAAATAGCACCTTCACGGGGCGGTGACGGTTGGCATCGACCCGTGACATGTGTGCTGTGGGTGTCACGTCCCGATGGGATGGGATGGGATGGGAAGGGCACTTGACCTCCATGAGATCGTCCCCCAAACCGCAGCCCGGTCCGATCATGAGAGGACTCAGCCAGCCCCAGACTGGGGAGCATTCCGCAGGACCCTGGACTCGGACGGGTCTTGAAAACCCAGGAAAGAGCGAGGAACTGTCACAGCTTCGAGAATAAGGACACGTGATGAGTGAATATAAAGTGGGGCCCCTGGACTGGTTCCCGGAAGAGAAAAAGGGCATTAGTGGGGAGACTGGCCATCTAAATAAGTCCGTAGCTCAGTGATAGTGTTGTCCTGTGTCACTGTCTCCCTTATGACAAATACACCAGGGCTGTGTGAGATGCTCACGTAAGGCGAAGCTGGGGGAAGGGTATATGGGAACTTTCTGTACCGTCTTTTTGTATCTGTTATTACCCCATAATAAAAAGTTTATTTAGGAAAAATGAAAACAAACCAAACATGTCATGTAAGCGGGAATGACTTCACCTCATTTTCTGGATGAGAAGATGAGCTCAGAGAGGTGAGGTGACTCGTCTGAAGTTTCTCAGCTCGCAAAGGAGAGCCAGGGCTGGGACGCGGGTGGGCCTCGCTGCACCCGCTGGCCTCTCCAGTGCTTGGTGTGGGAGTGGGACTCGGTCCCCCAAGCTGGGCAGTCAGGCTGGAATCCACCCTGCCCTCCCAGGGCCGGCCATGGTCAGGTAGGGGGATGACCTTGGGGATCACCCAGCCCAGTCCCGTCCCGCCCTGCCCAGCTCTCCCTCCTTCCCTCCAGCTCGGCTCCCGGAAGCCGCCGATGCTCACGGATGCTCTCTCGTATCCTGGGTCTCCGCGTCCCTGGGGACAGAACAGCCAGGTGTCCCGCTGCTTGCCCCACAGGCTCTGGGGTCCAGCAGAGCTGGGTTCATTCTACCGTTTAGCGGCTGGGCGACCTTGGGCCAGTCACTTTACCTCTCTGAGTCTCAGTTTCTTGACCTAGGGAATAAAGGACATCGTGCCTGTCAAGTGCGGCGTGTGTGCTAAGTCCCTCGGGGCACGGATGACACACACTCCTCACCACCTTCTCCCTGGAGCCCACAGCCCATGAGTGTCTGTGACCACAGAAACTGTGACACTTCGTGCCCTGGTCCCCACAGAAAGGACATTTAGGGGACACGAGAGGAAAGGGGCTTGTTCTTCTATCCATTCAACTAGTTTATGAACCCGGGGTCCAAAGAATTCAGTGACTTCCTGTCCCCTGTCTCCACCAACTAACAGCTCAAACCTGTTCTTTTCGGTCCCCCACAGTCCCTCCCTGTCAAGTATGTTTAACAACCAGGTGTGTATCCTTCTAGAATTAAACATATATATGTATTCTGGCTTTGATATACCGGTATCTTTGTTTAAGCGCAGATGGGAGCATGCCATGCACGCGGTCTTCCCTGCCCTATGTTCAGCCCACCTGCCCTAGACACCTTCATGCCAGCCCTTAATCGGTCCCCACATTCTTCTTTCCAGCTGTGTCATATTTCATTAGCCGGGTGACCCACGGTTTATGTAACCAGCCTGCCGAGGGCGGACAGTTCTGTTGGCTATGCGTTGCCGTTACAGACACCTTCATACGGGTACTTCTGTAAGATAACGTTCCTAGAAGAGGAAGTACTGGGTCGAAGGGCACGTGTTTCGTAAAATTTGGAAGATGCTGCCAAATGGCCCTCTGGAGACGGCCTGTCTTGCAGCCCCAGCCACGGCAGCACGTCCCCTCGCATGAGAGGAAGGTGTGAGGGCCTGGGAAGCCGGCTCTTGGCTGCCATTTATTGCACAAATGTTTATTAACCAGGCCCCACGCCAAGTACTGGGACCATGCTGATGAACGGGCTTTGGTCTTTGTCCTGGAGGAGCAGACACAGAAACACACCGTTTCATTATGTCGTGAGAAGGGCTATTAATTGAAGGAACTGGCAGACGCGCTGGAGACTCACAGGTCGGGTTTGAATTTTCCTCCTCGGCTTAGGCAGCCGTGTGGCCTTGGACCAAATGCGTTGGCTTCCTGGAGTCTGGGTCTTTAGTCCAGTGCCCCCTTTGCTGGCTGCGTCACAGTGCCCACTCACAAGCATTCTCCTGGGGTTTCATCCTGCCGTCCGGTGCCTGAGTCAGTCTCCAGAGTCTGGAGGCAGAGAGCCTTCGCGTCTTGCCCAAACATGGCTTGAAAAATCCTCCTCAGTATCAGAGGTCTTGCTGGCTGAAAAACTTGCCACCTGCCTTTGCCTTTTTCATTCATTCATTCAACAAATATGTGTTTCTCACCTCCTCTGCGCTAGGCACTGTGCTAGACCCCAAGGCCACAGTGATGCTGAGACTCCGTCTCTGTCCTCTCACTGTGGGGACAGGGGTGGGGGAGCAGACACAGCCCATGTGAGCAGGGCCGTTGGACACTTGGGTTTCAGCTGGGCAGACTCGGTGCTCGTCGCGTTCCCCTGCCCGGGTTGACCAGGCTTTGTCCTGACCTTGAACAAAGCACACAGGTTCCGGAAAGGGGCCTTGCCAGCCCCGTCTCTCCGCCTCCCATCTGGACAGAGTGAGACCTTGGGGGCTCGTGTGCAAGCTTGGGGCAAGGAAGGCAGCTCGAAGAAGGACTTGGACCGGTCTAAGTCAGCACTGACCTGCAAAAACACTTCCTTATCTCATGCCTGACCATCATCGCAGCATCCCCGTGTGTTGCTAGGGCGGGAGGTGTGAAAACGGTTCTGAAGCGTGAGTCCTACGTGACGGGGCGCCGTTCAGGATTCGAGTGAGGGCGTTTGGCCTGCTTGGGGGGGTTCTTTTCCAGGACTAGTCGGAACCGCGGTTGGCAGGTGAAGAGGGGGAGGGGCGGGGACTGGGAAACTCGGATTGACAGCCGGGCTCCTGCGGCGGATTCTCTCAGCAACCGGAGAAGACATTTGACATTCATTGCTAGGCCGTCAACACAGACAGACACGGCCACTCTGTACAAACGTGACACTGCCCAGACATAGATCGCTGAGCGAGCAAAGCACTGGCTGGACGGATGTGTGCGTTACGCTGCCGTATGCTTAGAACATGTAAAAAAAGGGTTTATGTTTATGCTCAGATGCCCGTGGAAGGACTCAGGACCGTGAGGGCGGCACCCTGGGCGGGGGGCTGGGGTCAGGAGCAAGGAAGGGACTCACACAGGCTCCTCGTGACGCAGCCTGAGTGCGTTTCTCATCATGTGCGTGTATGATCTCTTTCCCAAAGAAAAGTAAAACCCTTTAAGGCTGCCCCGTGCTGCCTTCTCAAGGTTTGGAGGACTTGGGGAGCGTGAGTCTAGTATCCCCCATGTCTTGGTGTGGTTTTGGCAGCTGGATGGGGACCTTGGGGATGTCCTCAGCCCGCCCTTCACTTGGGGCCTGAGCTCCTGGGGTTCCTTTTCTCAGGGCATTGGCTGTGGAACACACAGGTTCCAGTCCAGTTTTGGGGGCCACCACTTTGCAACCTTTATTCATGTGGGGATCAGTCCACACAGGAGGGTCAGATCAAGACCCAAGGTGGCCCACCTTCCCAGGAGCGGGGTCGCTTCATGTCAAGGCCAAGAGTAGGAAGGGGCTTTGGAGGGTGTGCGGATGGAGAGCCCCTCCACCTCCCTCTAAGCTACTTTTCTCTGAGAGCGGGGGGCGGAGGGGTCGGGGGCAGCCCGCCAGCACCCCTGCCCTGCGCCCCTAACGTGCGTCTCTGCTGTTTCTTCCAGTCTCCATCTGCTGCTGCGTCTTCATCCTGTTCCTCTTCCTCTCAGAGCTCACTGGATTCTTAACGACGGAAGTGTAAGTCCCACCCCCTCCTTGGGTTCGGTGGGGACTGAGGGAAGGGGTCCTGGGTCTCCAGATGAACAGAAACCATTTGCTCTCTTTGCTGTCCCTTTGTTCAGCCAGGGGGCTTCCCCCACCCCCCGCCTCTGAATCATCAGGGGGTCATTGGCTGTTAAAGCTAGAGGTGTTCAGAGAAGCCTGCAGCTTCCTACCCGAGGGGCGAGGTCGCTGACATCAGAGCCCGGCCCCCTCGCTGAGCCCCCTGCCCGGTCCCAGGCCCACACTGCACAGCAAGGAAGCCGTGTGGGCTTCCTGGCAGCAGCTGACGCATTGTGAGTCCATTCCCAGTTCCTAGTAAATGTTCTGGGCCGTGTGGAACACAGATGCCATTGGAGTTATTCAGCCGCGGCCTCATCGGACGCCCCTCTGAGATGGAATCAGACCCAGGCGCTTCCTGCCTTGGCCATGGGCTCGAGGCTTCCAGGCCTCTTAGTTTCCATGTTTACAGCCCAGAAAGTCATCACGGGGCAGGGCCCTCCTGGCCGCTCGCCCCCCTGATCAACACTGGAATTTTCTTTTTCACTCAATGGAATTTATTGGTTTCCTTCGCCTCTCTCTCAGGCTCAAGACAACAGGACCCTGAAAACACACTGAGCCGAGATGGGCCTCGTTGCCGCCTAAGCGTAAACAGACGGCCAGCGAGGCGGTTGGCCTCTTCACAGATGAGGAAACCGAGGCTCAGAGAGGCAGGGGGCTTGCCCACAGTCCTGCGGTTCAGAGGGGCTCCCGCAGCCTGCCGTGCTCTCTCTGACCCCTAACTTGTTTCTGGTGTAGCTCTCCACCCTTCACTGGTGCGGGAGCATTTGCCCTGTCCCCCTGAACCTGGTTTGAACCCTGGTGGCATCAAAGCCCAGGAGGCCTTGGCCAGTGGTAGAAAGAACACTCACTGGACACGGTGTCAAGGGACCCAGGCCAGTCTCTGCTGGATTGTTCTGTGAGCCTGGGCCCGTTGCCGAACCTCTCTGGGTCTCAGTGTCACCAGCCAAACAGGGGACAGTGAATCAGAGTCACAGCCCCCTTCCAGGTGTGGGGAGGCTTATCTGCTTCCTAAGGCACAAACCCCTGTCCACGCAGGGCTCAGAGGAAGGGCTTTGTGACCCACCCCATCACACGTCGCGCCCCCAGTGGGGAAGGACCTGTCCGAGTCGGCCGTCTTCCCATCTGTGCACATTTGGGCCGTGGGCATCTAGGGGTCATCCATCATGAGCTGCGGGTGGAATGAGGTCTCCCTCAGCAAGAGATTGAGACTTGCTGGCATTATGAAGGACCTACCATGTGCCAGGCACCTGCTGATCTTTCCAGCCTGCACCCTGTTCCCTGGGAGGAGGATTGCTGTGCAGGGCCCTTGTGTTCTGAGCAAGACGAGAGGAGTACACGTGTGACAGCAAAGCCCTGTCCCGGGCACCCGGTGGGAGGCGCCAGGGCACTAGCAAGTGCAAAGGCCCTGAGGCAGGAATTCCCTGGTCTGTGTGAAGCGCAGACTGCAGGCTGGTGTGGCCGGAGCAAAGGGAGCAAGCAGGGAGGGTAGAACATGGAGTAGGTGGGACAGTTCGGGCCAGGCAGGCCCTGCACACTGCAGCCATTTGTGGGCATCGTCCTTGGCCCGAGCCCCTAGAAGTCAGGGGCCCGGTGTGCCTTGCTCACCGCGGTGTGGTTCCATGCTCAAAGGAGCCGAACACGCCGACAGTGGACACAGACGGTCAACAAGCAAACGACACGAGAATGTATCGATGCGTGCCTAGGACTCTGAGGGGAAACACGAAGCCGAGCAGGAGACGGGGAAGGTGTGCGCCATTTGGTGAGGCCGAATCAGGATTGCAGGCCCAGCCCAGAGGGGTTGCAGGTTGGGGTCCAGACCGCGGTCAAGCGAGTCGTAATCATTGTGCCGGTGGAGGGTCTCACCTTCCACTTGTGAACACGACACCCGTGAAGCGAGATAAAGCGGGGTGGAGCCTGCGTTTACCTGACAGGTGCTTACTGTAACGCTTGAGATCCTTTAATGGCCAGAGTGCCAGATCTCTTGGTGCGTTTACTTATTTCGTATTTGACCCCCACCTCATACTGAAAAGGCGGCAGGGCCGCCTGTCGCCAGCACATAATAAACGCTCTGTGAACGTTCATTCCTTTGTCGCCTCCCTCGGGTTAAGAATAGGCTCCCCTGGCCTTCTTACTGACCTTTGGAGGGATGGCTTATTAAGCCCTTTGTCAGCTCAGCCTGTGGTGAAGTAGGACGCTGAGGCAGGCGGCCCCAGGCGGGTACGTTTTGACGTCAGAGCTTGTGCCTGGAGCAGGTGAGGCCCCACCTGCTGGGTGAAGGGCCACACCGGCAAGCCTGGGCAGCTTCTGTTTACCCAGGGCTGGGCTCTCTGCTTCCCCATGAGCACAGTGTTCCCACCGCCCTGTCCTCCCTCCTCTCCAGGACTTCCTCTTCCTGGCCCCCCAGGGGCATCCTGGACGCTGGTTCCACCAGGTCCCTGGAGAGGAAGAAAGAGGAGGGCGAGGAGAGGAATCAAGCCACGCGGGGCGTTCGTGGCGTGCCGGCCTTGTGTCCGGCCCGGCCCTGGGCGAACAAGGCAGCTCCGTTTGCAGCGTGAGTGGCTGGAGCGAGGAGGAGGGAAGCGGGGGTGAGCAGAGAGGCCGGTCGGGGCCGGGCTCCATCCGCGACGATGCAGTGACCCTCATGCCCCCTTCTCTCTGCTGCCACATAATCATGGTGTAGAAGTCGCCCAAAGGGAGTCTGCAGGGGTGGGGGACCGAGGACACTTCGGAAAACTCCAGAAGGAAAAGGCATTGCTCTTTCGGGGTCTTTCCTGCAGCAGAAGCTTGTCTGGGAAGCGCAGCCGATTTGGGAAGAACCGAAGGTCACAATTCTTGTCCTTCTCTGGGCGGCTGGCCCTCCCTGGCAGCTGTGTGACCACAGTGGGTCAGTTCCCCACCCCCCGCGGGTAGTAACCCAAGGAAATGAGGTCACCGCTGGTTGGATCAACATCGCTGCAATCCTGGCCTGTGGTTATCAGTGACATAAGCCGCTATTCTGGCCTGGCCTGGGGGAGAGAGGCCTGTTTGTTTGGGTGTTTGGACTCTAACCTGGGGCCCTGGACAGGCCATTAATTATCCTTGGGAAAGGGGCCCCCCAGGGTGCTCTGAAGACTGTTTCCAGGGGAGCAAATCCCTCCCCTCTTCCTCAGAGAACATGGCCACAGAACATTCCAGCCTTTGCCCAGGCTCTGGCTGCTCTTCATTAACCTGATGAAGATTTAGAATAAGAAACTATAGTCACTGGAATTCTCCATTGATGATTTATTTGCAGCACAATAGAACTCATGATCATTTCAAGTCCTGATCTGGAGTCGGCGACCAGGTGGCAGCCACTCAGGTTAGCACCGTGAGACGGTCAGCTCGTCTGATCGTCACAAAACCCCTTGAGGTAGGCACTGCCGTTAGCATTAGCCCCACTTTGCAGCTGGGGAAACTGAGGCACCGAGTGGTTAAGACCACCGTGAGGTTAATAAGTGGTGGGACCAGAGTCGAACCCAGGTCTGTCTGACGCCAGAGCGTCAGCCTCACCCGTCTTCCCATCCCTTTCTGCCCAGAGCATTTCAGAGTCCTGGGCGCCTGGGAGCCGCGGCCTCTCGGTCAGACGTATGTGTCCTCCCCAGATGAGGTGGCCGAGCAGGCAGTCACCCACCCAAAGGGACCTTGGAGGTTACCTTGGCCGGCATCCTCACACGTTCCCCTCAGGAGGCCCACAGTGGAGAGGCCGGTAGCTTGACCAGAAGGAGGAGCTGGGCAGCTCTCTCAGAGGCCAGGCGGAGAGCCACAGTCATGACATGGAGCAGTGCGAGGCCCGAAGGCCTCTGAGCACAGAGTGACAGGATCAGGCCGGTGCCTCAGAAAGCGCACCTCTCGTGAAGATGAGTTTGGGGCAGGGCGGCCCTAGAGGCCAGGCCCAGGCGAGGAGGCTGGACGATGACCCAAGGCAGAGGGGCTGAGCGTCCTGGGGCGCGAGCTGTGGAGAAGGGGTGGGGACAGGACTGGGTGTTGGGGACATTGTTTGGGGACTCGGGTGGCAGCATCTGACGCCCCCCCCCCCAGACAATAGCTTCCCCAGCACAGGGCACATGCTCACAGCCTCCGTGCATGGAATGAAGGGGAGGCGCCCGGCTGCACTGGTGGAGTGGGCGGCGCATTCCAGGTGGGGGGCGCCAGACTGTGTCGTCGGGGTCGGGCAGCCGGCGGCGCGGGGGTGGTCAGCCTCGGCCATGCAGGGGGAGAGGGCCGGGGAGGGCCGGGCGGGCGGAGCGGAGGTGGAACGCAGTGGAGGGCCTTGAAATTCTCGGCCGAGGCGTGAGTGTGCTGACATCTGTGGAGAACAATTTTATTTGCTTTTGGAAGAGCACTTGAATAGTTCGCATTCCTGCCCAGCGGCCGCGACCTCCGTGTTTAATAGCTGGATTTAACGGAAACTTATGCAGCGGGGAGGCGGGAAGCAAGGGCCTGGGGTGGGGGCCGGGGGAGGAGGGACGTGGGGCATGCGCGCGAGCTCTCCGGGACCCGGGCTTCTGTAGCCCGACCATCCCAGGTGTGAGTATGTTATTACCTGAGTGGCAGGTGGAGGTGACGGGGGGCTTGCAGGGGCACAGGGGGTAGACACCGAGTATGAACCATGCCCAGTGGCTGCTTGGGCCATGGGGGAGGGGGACATAGAAGGATGGTGACTCCTGCATCACAGGGCTGCTTGGGGGCGCTTGCCCTCGGTGTTTCACGGGTTCCTGTCCCATCCGGTGCAATGCAGTGCAGACCCTGCCTCCGCATCTTCCTGGCCGCGTGACCTTGGCCAGTCTTTTTATCCATCGCCTCTGAGCCTCGTTTCATCCTCGTGAAGCGAGCAAAGCAACCGCCGTTAAACGCGGGCTTGGTCTGTGCACATCTGCCTTGATCAGTCATCAGGAAGCTCAGGTTTCAGGCGGGCCCCGGCCGGCCCCAAGGCCGCGCTAGGCACCTTACTGCGCTCACCGACGCTGGCGTCCTCACCGCGATGCTTCAAGGCGAACACCGCGGCTTCGCCTGCCATCAGCCCGGGGGACAGCGATGCCAATGGCGACAGGGAAAGTGGTGGACACTCACCGAGCACGCACGCACTCTTTTCTGAGACCGCGCCACAGCTGTGATCGCCTCCACTTTACCTCTGGGGAAACCGAGGCTGGCGAAGGCAAAGCCCCTGGGCCAAGATCACTCAGCCAGTAGGTAACAGAGCCAGGATTTGAATCCCGGGAGCTTTGGCTTCCACCAGGACGCCTTATCCTCTTTACTCGTTCCTTTTTTTTTTTTATTTTTTAGTGGGGTGTATATAACGTACAGACGGCAAACTGCACAGATCTTTAAGGCTTTAAGGCGAGCCTGGAGTGTTTGCCTGTATTGAGACGCATGTCACCACCACCCATCGAGATGACGCAGCTCCACCAGCCCGTACCGTGCTGACTTCTACCGCCATGGGCTAGCTTCGCCCATCTTTACACGTCACAGGAAGCTTGCCCAGTTGAGGGAACCGAGGCTCAGAGAGGTGGCGCAGCTTGTGTCAGGTCCCCCTGCTTCTTCCTGGCAGAGCCAGGAGGCGAGCTCACACCTGTCCGCCACTGCCCCCCTCCGTGGGTCTGCTCACCCTCGCTAGTGACAGGCAGAGTCAGGCCCGCAAGTCCCCAAACGGCAGTGGATCCATCAAAAGCGTTTATTTTAGCACCACACGGGCTTATTTCTGGCCATCCGTTCACCTTTTAAAGTCCGCTCAGCCCCAGGGAGTGAGGTTGGCGTGCTTTGGCAGGCTGTGGCTGGGGGTGGCAGGAAGCCAGCAGCCTTGGAACATTGGCCTTGGACACAGAAGGTGGCCGCGTTGACCTCATCGGGTGGGTGGCGCAGGCAACTGACCCGTGTTTTTCCCATGGCCCGGGGCCCTTCGCAAGGGCTCCTGGGAGCAGCCGCCAGTTCTAGCTTTACATAACCAGACTGGCCCCTGGCTCGGCAGGTCAGTGCTTTTAATCGCCTCCCAGCACCCCAGCACCTTTGTCTGGGCCGCTCCAGGGAGCTCGGGCCCCTGCGAGCTGGGAGAGGCCTCCTGGGGGCCTTGAGGGTGAGCTCACCTTGGCGCCACACCTAGGGCTCACCTCACTGTGCGCTGAGGTCACCTCCAGAGGATTGCCAGGGATGACATCATCCCACAATCCCTCAGTGACAGGCAGAGGCTCCGCCTCCCAGGTGGGAGAGGTGAGTAGCTTTAAGGAAGAGTCTCACCGGGCTGGGAAGGGAAGCTGGGGGCTCTCCCTCCGTGATCATTCTGTGAATCACCCAGCATCCCGTTACTCAGCAGCCCTCCAGAGCTGCGATTGAAGGCCAGGGCAGAAATTGGGTGCTGAAGGCTAAGGAGGAGCCTTTGGCTGTGGAGAAGTCAATCCTCCTCCAACGTAACCTCCCGTGATCCTGTTTGCTCCTCTCCCGCTGGCTCATTCGTTCTTCCTGTTCTTCGATGTGGGCCAACGCTCTGAGCCTGCCAAGCACACCCTGTGGCCTCACACCCTGTGGCCTCAGAGGGCCAGGATCCCCCTCATTCTCTCTCTTGACCCTGGGTACTGAGGACAGGAGGAAGGAGGCGAGTGGGCCCTGGGGCTCGGGCAGAAGGCAGACCTGGGCTGAGATTGCAGCTTATCCATTTCCTGTGGTGTGGCCTCGGGGTGGGGCTCACCCTCTCTGAGCCTCAGTTTCCTGCTTGTATAATGGCAGATCAGGAGATCAGGATATTTCGCAGGGGCAGATGGGATGACGTGGTGGGTGGGCAGATGGGATGACGTGGTGGGTGCCCGTGGGCCAGATCGGGCCTTTCCTGGCTTAATGGGCTGGAGGCCTGGCAAGCTGAAGGCTGAGCCAGGCCTGTCACTTGCTCGTGTCCAGGGTCATCCTCGTGACCCCCGCAGGGAGACAAGCCCTGGCTGTGTGTTCGAGCCCACCATTTCTGGTTAAATGAGCACCCACGGTGTCACGCTAGGGGCCAGAGGCACAAAGGCAGGATCTTAGTAAAAAACAAAATGCCCTCGCCCCGGCCTGGCTCATTCTTGCCCAAAGAAGTGGCCATGGGCGGGGTTCTCGCCGAGTCTGGCCGTTTTGAGCCTCAGTCCTTTGTCCTGCAGCCGGTGCACAGGGCCGCCTCAGCACAGCCCGCACTGCCCACTGGGCTGGGCTTCGGGTTGGGCTCCCTCTCCCCGTGGGGAGTTACCTGGGCTTCACACACGGCCACCAGGCGTCCCGTCAGCAGTTTCTCGGGGCTGTCTCCAGCCACCTCAAGCTCGGCACATCCCCGTGGAGCTCAGCAACTGTTCCTCCCCACCGGCCCGATGCACAGTTCCAGAAAGCAACGTGGCCGTCTGCCTGCGTGCCTTCCCGCCTGACGTCCCCACCCGTCCCCCGGCCAGGCTGCCATCTCCACCTCAGTCTGACCTCCCTGACGCGCAGTGGCCCGTGCTGTCCATCTTCCTCGTAGCAGAGAAGGAGGGAGCCTCTTAGGGTGCCACCTAACCTGCCCGCCTCCCCCCCCCATTCTCTGACACTGCACCGCACGCCCGCTTCCCTCGGCTCGGCACGGCGACCTTCATTCTGTTTCCAGACGGTGCCTCGGCCACGCCGTCCGACAATTCTCCCCCCTCAGCCTTCAGACCCAGCCCCATCTGGTGGCAGAGACGTTTCCCCAGCCACTGTCCCCGGAAGCCAGTCGCCCCTCCGTCCCTCGCAACACCCACAGCCTCCCATCGAAGCAGTGATCGCAATGGGTGTGAAGTGTGTGTTTGTTTGAGAGGCCGTGTCTGCCTGGTCTCTCCTTCTTTCTAGCACCCAACGGACTCGGCGCTCAAAAAAGTGTGGGATAAATGTGCGTTGCTAGCTGACCCCAGGGTGGTGCCATTGTCCCCACCAGTAAGGTGTCGAGACTGCCCATGGAGCCCCCTCCCCCCCCCCCAAGATGTCCACGTCCCTGTCTCTGCAAACCCGTGAATATGGAACCTCATGTGGCAAAAAGAACTTTGCAAATGGGATGGCATCAGGGGTCTTCGGATGGGGAGGTGATTCCAGGTTATCCAGGTGAGGTGAGCACGGTGAAATCACGGGGCTCCCGTAAGAGGGAGTCAGGGGGCCAGGGAGGCGTGAAGATGCCGCGTGGCTGGCTCGGAAGACGCAGGAAGGGCTGCGAGCGGAGGCGGCCTCCAGAAGCCAAAAGAGGCAGGAAAACCGGTTCTGCCCTGGAGCCCGCAGGAGGTGGACAGCCCCGCGGGCCCGTTCTAGACTTCTGGCCTCCAGAAGCAGAAGATAATAAATGTCGTGTGTCGTTTCAAGCCCTTAACTTTGTGACGATTCGTTCCAGCAGCCACAGGAAACGAATACATTAGTATCTCAGACCACTGGGGGCTCTGGCAGAGCTGGGACATGAAGATCAGCACCCAGGGGGTCCCCGACTTCCCAGTGGGGAGGGAGGGGGGCTCAGGAGAGGAGGGAGTTAGGTGCCCTGTGCCCGCTGCTGCCAGCCCTGACTCCTAGGAAGGTTCACCGCACCCCGTTCACAGCAGCGGGGCGGATGGTTTCGCGGAGGTGACATTATCTGCCCAAGCTCACGGAGAGAGTGGCCGAGGCGGGAGTGGAACTTGAATGTAATTCCAAATCCGTGCTCCTAACGCCACCCCAGCCCCCCTGTCTCCGTGGGAAAGGCCACCGTCTGGAGATATGAGTAGCTGCCCCGTGCCTTGAGCCGGCACAGGCTCCCCCCAGAGGGGAGTCCAGGTTACTGGCTGCGTCGTCACCAAGTGACGTGGTCCCCGGCGGCGCCCGGCCGCTGGGTGGGCGTCTGTATCTCAACACAGCCTTCTGTGCTTGTCTTCCTCAGCGTGAACGAGCTCTACGTCGATGACCCAGACAAGGACAGCGGGGGCAAAATTGACGTCAGCCTGAACATCAGTTTACCCAATTTGCACTGCGAATGTGAGTACCACCCCCCCCCCCCCACAGCAGCCCTGGCTCCAGCGGGGCGGCCAGGGCGAACCGCAAACGCCAGGGAGAGGGGACTGTCCCCACTGCTTTGGCGGGGAGAACACGGTCGAATGTGTATGCATTCGGTGGCTTTCTGGAATAAAAAGCACAAGAAACTGCTAACGGGGGGGGGGGGTTCCTCTGGAGAGTGGCCGTGTTGGGGCGGGGGGGTGTCTCTTAGGTCAGGTTCCCAAGAAGCAGAGTCCGAAGTCGCTGCAGGTGATTTATCAGGGGAGGACGGGCCCTCAGGAGGAATCTGTAAGCACGTGAGGGAGGTGACGGGGCCCACAGAGCGACACCACGGTGTGTCCCACCCTGTGGCAAGGGGCTGTTCCCCGTATCCTTGATACCGTTGGCTGACCGCTATAGGGCAATGCGTCTAGGTGGGGGGGGGGTCACACAGCCTCGCGAGCAAGGAGACCTGCGACCAGCCCAGAGGAGCCACCTGGGCAGGGACGCGGCTCTGAGCCGTCAGCAGCCGGTGGCAAACTTCCTTTTCGTGACTTCACGCTCTTGTTTGTTTGTTTGTTTGTTTGTTTCTACCCCAAGAATGAACCACTTGGATTAAACGAACGTCACTGGAAGTCTGGTGTGGAGTCACGTTCTGGCTCCTTTGTTCACCAAAATCGTGTGTGTGTCAGTCTCCACACCTGTAAAACGGGCCGAGGGCGCGCTGGCGCGTGAGGTCGTGGGGAGAAGCCAGTACGCTGGCTTCTACACTGGTTCGCCAGTGGGCTGGGTGTCTCTTCCCGGGCTGGGGTTCTGGCTGTCCCTCTGCCCCAGCCGGGCACATAAGCCGATGCAGATGCAGGCCCTCCCCTCCTCCCACCCGCTCCCTCCTACGAAGGGCAGAGCATCGGGTACATCTGCAGGCAGAGAGAGGGAGAGAGTCAGCCCCGTTACCGCTTTTGCTGGGAATGACGTCACGGTTTTGAATCCACAGTGGGCCCCGAGCCAGGGACCCTATTGGAATAGATTGGTTTTATTTTTATTTTTCCTCTCTCTCTCTTAGAAAAATAACTCGTCTGGCGGCTCCTCCTTCAGGAGTTGGTCATGTCTCTGGAACAAGGAAATTTTCAGGCCAGAGGCTGTGACCAGTGGGGCAGGGGAGGGAAAGGATGTGGTTACAGGCTCCATCCCAGCTCCAGGCAGCTGCCCAAGAGAGGCCGGGTAACCCCGAGCCGCGGCTGCAGCCGGCCCACGGGGCCCTGCCACACCGCAGGGCCGTCACCCAGACCTGCCACCTGGACCTGCGCCCCCGGACCCGGGCCACTCCCACGCGAGCCCCGTCCCCGGCTTTTCTGTAAAGAACTTCAGGTTTTTGTGATGGGGAGGTGGGGGGAAAGGACATGCTCATCACGGTACCTTTGGAAAATCCAGAGCAGCAGGGAGAGAGGGGATTGCTCCTCGCTCACCCCCACGGCAACCCTGGTGGGCGCCCGAGGCCATTCTGCCCGGCGTGGGCAGCCCCCTCTGCGCATTTCTAAGCCCCGCTGAGGTCATGCGGCAGGGCGGCCGCGTGTCCGGCTTTTACAAATCATGCTTTTTGTGGTTTGTTACCCGATTAATACCAGAATGTCTTTCTTCTTTCAAAAGAGATAACATGTTCAAAACACGGAAATAGATTTAAAAAACCCAGTAACAGTGACGCGCGTGTTTCCTGTGGTGCCATCCCACCCAGAGGAAGCCTCCGCTGGCAGTCGGGGTCCCCTTCCCCCCGTCCCTGCGTCTGTCTGTCTCGCTGTCCGTCTGCCGTCTGTCTGCAGACACATAGCATGTTCGGGTTTTTCTTTTTACACAAGCGGGACCCGACGGCATGGGACCTTCCTGGGGTTTCTTGTTCACTTGTTGGTTGTTTGGTCGGTTTCGGCTACTATCGTGGAGCTGCTCTTGTATTACTCATAAGGCTAGTGGAACAGTAACCACAGCTGTGGCATCCACTCCGCTCGGAGGCCGGGCCGGGCCGGGCCCCCGGCCTGAGCCTGCGTGCTACGGCCGCCTTTGTGCGTGAAGATGAGAGGTGTCCCAGCGGAGTGGCTACAGGGCGTGGATGGGCCCTGGATGGAGACTCCGGGCTTCTGCTCCAAGCTGCACTGTTTCTTAGCTGTGAGATTCTCAGGCAAACTACTCAGCCTCTCTGAGCCGAGGCGACCCCTCATCCAGGATGGTCTGGTAATAACCGTCGTCTCCACAGAGATATTCGGATGATGCATTCTTACAAAAAAAAAAAAAAAAGGCACTTTAGAAGAACGTCTAGCACAAAGCCAGTGCTGTTTCATTTACTTATTTTTGGTAACGCCCACAGCACCTGGTCTTCCTCGGTGGTCTCCCATCCAAGCACTAACCAGGCCCGGCCCTGCTCAGCTTCCGAGAGCAGACAGGATCGGGCACGTCCAGGGTGGCATGGCCGTAGACCGTTTTACTTTTTTTTCCTCTTCACTAGCCTAGGATTGAGGAGGAAACTGAGGCCCCAAAAGCTGAGGTAGCTTGGCCGAGGAGCAGGCTCAGAGGCCACATTCTTAGCTACCGCCCACATGCCACGTGCGGACTGAGCCCATTCCTATACCTGGCGCCCAGCGTCCCAGTGGGGGCGGTGGGGGGAGGCGGAGGTGCTGTCCCACTGCACACACGGTGGCCTTCCGGCGGGGAGCAGGGCCGCTGAGCCCGATGGGGGCACTGCTTGCGTTCCTTGCACCTCGGCTCTTACGGCATCAGCTCTCCCCCAACGTGGTCCAGACCCGTGAGCGAGCGGCACCTTCGGTGGCTGCGTCAGGCTCCCGTCCGTGGGCGGCCGTCACCCACTTCATGTCCTCACTGAGGAATCGGGGGTTGTGCCCGTTTTTCCTCCTTTTCGGCTTGGCTCGCTTGAGAGATGACCTCCAGCTGTTCTTTCTTTAAATTGCAGCCTCCCTCCTAGTGTCTCTTTCAGGGAAATTCCTGCGTTTCTGTAGTGCGTCGCCCCCCACTCCCTGCCCCCTTGCCACTTGGACCATCTCAAGGAAGGCGGTCGGCAGGCACCTGCCCGTTTTGCAGGTCGGGAAAGCTGAGTCACGGAAGGGGTCGTGTCACACTGCAGTCGAGGACCAGGACGCCAGGCCCCAGATTTGCCATTTAGTGTACTGAGGGACCCCGAAAAGTGCCCAAGCTCCCAGAGGGCAGGGCGCAGAGGACTGGGCAGTGGTAAAGGAAGGCGTGGATGAATGGGCGAGGGGTGAATGAATGAATGCCTGAGCCTGTTCACCCGTGAACCCAGAGCCTGTCTGAGATGCAGTAAAGGGGTCCACATTTATTGAGCACTTGCCAATTCCTGTGCATCAGACCCCGAGCGACGCATTTTCCACACGTGTTATTAACGCTTCGATCCTCATGATGTTCCCAGGAAGGTTTAATTATTATCACCTCATTTTTCAGAGAAGAAAGCTGAGGCATCAGGAGGTTGAGTGCCTCAGCCCACGGCTGGTTGCACAGCTGGTAAAAGGCAGGGCCAGGGTCCCGGCAGCCTTTTGACACTGACCCCCTGCTGCCTGCCTGCAGCCTCGCGTCGGGCAGAGGGGTCACCCCTGCAGCCCGCAGCCCTGCACCTCCGGCCCCATTGGCTGCTGCTGTCCTGGCTCCTTCCGGCTGCAGGGGGGGCTGACTCCCTCCCGTTCCAGGGCCACTTTCTCCTGCTCCCTGGCCAGCCGACTTCCTCTCTGTGGCTCCGGGATCCAGACCCCGAGCTCCCGGCGGGGCCGCCCCGCCTGTGCCGTGGCGTAGATGGAGGAGGGGTCCCGAGGGAGGGGGCCGCCCGCTGCTCTGGACATCGGCGACGCGTCTCTCCTTGCCTCCCGCAGTGGTTGGGCTCGACATCCAGGATGAGATGGGCAGGCACGAAGTGGGCCACATCGACAACTCCATGAAGATCCCCCTGAACGGCGGGGCGGGCTGCCGCTTCGAGGGCAGTTCAGCATCAATAAGGTACCGAGCCCCCACCCCCACCCCAACCCCCTGCCGTTTTTTCACCCGCTCCCCACCCCCATCCTCCCTGGAAAACGGTGGCGGGTGGCAGAGCCGTGCATCCATTCGGCTGCTCCCCCCCCCCAGACAGAAGCGACGCCCCCCAAGTCATTCGACCTGCCTTAGCCTAGGATTTTACATCTTTAGCTTGTGAGTGGGCTGATGAGAGTCATGTGATGCTACCCCCACGTCACGAAGTTGGTGCGGGAAAGGAATGAGCTATTCCGCATTCATTCATTCATGCCCCATTTTTAGGAAGGTCCTGCCCGGTCCCAGGGCGGGTTAGCGGCTCTGGGGCAGGGCGCTGAGTCAGGTGGGCGGACGCGCCGTGCTGCGGAGCGTCCCCTCGAGTGGAGGGAGACGGACGGTCAGCACCCAAACCGAAAAGCCTTCGAACCCTGGCCACCGGGCATCGGGGCTCCCCTTCTCTCCCCCCGTGTCCCCGTGTTATTTCATCTTGCCGACACTTCGGCCGCACGTGCCACGATCAGGGTGTCCACTCACTGCGGGCCACAGCTCAGGCCAGCCTCTGCCCGCCCCCCACCTTGGAGGGATGGGGGTTTGTGCCTTTAAGGAGCAGTAAGTCAAGGGGTGCTCAGTTAAGAAAGCCCGCCGTGGCTATGGGCGAGGTCTGTAGTGGGCACCCCCCCCCGCCCGCCCCGCCCCCCCCCCCCCCCCGTCTTTTACTTCCCAGCATCAGGCTTGCACTTGCCCCGGGGCACCCTTATCTGTCCATCAGGAAGTCAGCCAGCAGCTAGAAGTCAGCGTTCACGTGCTTCGAGCTGTACCAGCAGCCCACAGCACCCCCAGAACTCCTCGCTGAATCACGCCGCGCCTCGGAAGGCGGGCAGGATGGGCTGGTGTTTGGGGCCTGGCTCCATCTATATGTTTTCTAAAATCCATCAGAGGCACTGACGTAGGTTCCTAAGTCACAGGCTCTAAAAGCGTCGTCTTTCCTTTCTGCAGCTCAGTGTCTGGCATGAGTCACCCACCTGTGACGGATCCCGAGCGGAGGGGGAGTAGGTCACTGAGTCACAGCCTCGAGGGGCGGCCGCGGGTGGCAGCTGTGCGGGAGCCAGCCTCCTCGGCTCGCTTAAGTCCCCGAGCGAGAGGCCCAGGCCCCGCACCCGGCTCTGAACTCTGCCCACGGCCCCGTCCGCAGGAGGCCCCATGTCACCGCACAGAGAAACTCTGAGGGACACGCACCTGCAGTCTTGAGTCCTCACTTCCGGGGCTGGTAGGCAGTGGGGGCTTGAGCCCTGACCTCACCATGGGAACGTTTTATAATACAGCTGTATCCAGAGACTACTTTTATGAATAACAATGAAGTTAAAAATATTTTTAAATACAGTGGGCTTTTCCCCATGCCTCTCCGTGGACATGCTGTTCTGTCCTCTGGGAGGGTCCTTCCCTCGTGGCTCCGGTGACAAACATGGCCGTCCTGCGAAGCCAACCTAGTGACAGCTGCCACCGGCTTTGCAATCAGCCCCTCATGCAACCCTCCCCATAACCCCTTTGTGGTTTTCATCCCCGTTTTGTCGATGTCGGGAAACTGAGGCACAGAGTGGCGACTGACCGTGCCCCAGGCCCCCCAGCTAGGAAGTAGGGCCAGACTGGAGAGCACGCGTGTGGTAATTAGGGCCCCGAAGTGGGCAGTGCCGTCCCTCCTGGGACATCTTGCCAAGCGGTCACTCCTGCTCACCCCAGACCCAGTGGGTTGCCCCCTCGTCCGAACCCCCATGGCCCAGGGCCCAAGCACCATTGTAGCTCACTCGACTGTGAGCTCGCTGAGGCTGGGTGACATTTAGTCGGCCAGGAACCCCCACGTCAGGCCGTAGCGAAGACAGGAATATTCCCGCGAGAAGTCCCTACAAAGTAAGCAGACTCTGACGGACCCCGGCCAAGCCGTAAGCCACGCTCCTTCTGATGGCTGACAGTGTGGATTTGGAGTTCGAGGAAACTCTGTTGGTCTGCAGGCCTAACGGTCATCCCCCAACCCACCGTGGGGACAAGAGCCAGTGGGCTGATGGTGGGCAGCTGCCGTTTCGAGCCCTGGCCTTGTAGCAAGCACCGAGCCGGGCGCTTTACGTGCAGGCTCCCCGTCCAGAGCCCCCGCAGCCCCCTCGGGGAGCTACTGTCTGTGCCCCGTGCTACAGGTGAAGAGCCTGGGGCTCAGAGAGGGGCAGTGGCTGCTCCAGAGTCCCATGGCTGGGGCCAAGCTGGAATCCAGAGCCTGATCCGTCTGACTCCAGGGCGAAGCCCTGTGCCCCACCCTTTGGGGCGGCCCACCAAACCCCTGGGATTCACCTCTCTCTCTAGGTGCCAGGCAACTTCCACGTGTCCACACACAGTGCCACGGCCCAGCCACAGAACCCAGACATGACCCATGTCATCCACAAGCTCTCCTTTGGGGACACACTACAGGTGAGTGGGACCCGCTCAGGGTGGCAGGGCTGGGGGTGGACGTCCAGGGGGCTGTGTCACCCTGGGCCTTCGGTCTTCCCCTGGCACAGAGGGATGCCCTCCAGAGGGGGTGACCCCCTCTGAGCCCCTGCTCCGTCTCACTTCTGAAGGAAGCTGCCATTTCATCCACAGTGCACTGACTTCGGGGACCTGGGGCTGAGACCTGGGGCCTGGGGCAAGGGACTTGCTTTTCATGAGCAAGTACTAAGTGCCAATGCTTTCTCTGCGTCATTTCTGCAGCCTCAGGAGATGAGAGGGGGCGCAGCATCTTCAGACATGGAGCTGGGCCCAGAGAAGCCACTCGTCCAGGGTCCCCCAGCAGATCTGCCCGACTCCACAGTCCAGCCCACTCCCTCCGCGGCCCCCTCGGCCTTCCTGCTCAGGGCCCACATGCACTAAATAGGGGTAGCACTGTGAATGCCGTATCCTGAGAGTCCTTGTCATTATCACGATCGAAAGGGCCCCCTCTCGCAGGCCCAGCCCAACGATTTCCTATCCTGCCAGCAACACAGAGACACCAAACACTGACCGCCGATCTGCGCCGGGGGCAGGCCGGGGACCTTCGACGTCCTCTGACTTCTCCACCCCTCGCCACGATGAAGTAGATGCTCTCACTCACTATTAGCCAAAGGGGATCAGGCCTCAGAGGGGAAGGTGTCCGCCCAGCCACAGCGCTGGGGCTGGCAGGTGACAGGAGCTGCAGCTGGGGCAGACAGGGCCCGGACGGAGGCAGGTGGCGGGGGGAAGAGGGGAGGACGGACCGGGAGGGACAGGGAGCAGTCTGCACTGCTGTGTGCCGCGAGCAGGACAGTAACAGCCTTCTGCTTTGTTGTTCTGCGCGTGGAAATAGGATTTTTCTTTCAATGTAAAAAACGTAGCTGAGGGTCCATCTACCCATCCATTACCCATCCATCCATGCAACAAAGATTCGTTGAGCACCCTACTGTGTGCCAGGCCTTGGCGAGGACGTGTATGGTCCCTGCCCGTGTGGGATTTACCATCTAGAAGGGAAGACAGAAGTTAATCAGTCAGTCACACAAATGAATGTGAGGGACAGAGTGGCACATAGTAGTTGCCCAAGATGGGGTCCTCTTGGGTTGGAAACCGAGTCTTCAGACGGTCAGTCCCAAGGCAGCAATGGACAAACTTTCCTTCCCTTTGGGCTTGTTGAGAGAGTGTCACCTGAGGCTAAGGGCGCCCAGGCCGCCACTGTCCCTGGAGTGGCTGTCTCTGCAGGAGTCGGTCCCCATCCACCTCCCCGACCTCCCTCCTTCCTACTCCTCACCCCACTTCCTTTCTGAGGCCACACGGGCCTCTGTCTGTTCCTTAGTCTCCAGGCTCATGCTTGCCTGATTAGCTTCCCGCTTTCCTGCAGATCTTGGTATCAATGTCACTTCCTCCAGGAAGTTCTCCCGGGAGTCTAGCTCAGCAGCCCTTGTATCTGGTGTGCCGTATCCTGCTTTAGATTCTCCTTGAGGCTGACCTGGTTTCCCATGGCCCTCGGAAAAGAGGTGGGGTGTGGCCTTCAGCCCTGCTCCGCAGCAGCCCCTGTGAGCGGTCACACCCAGGCCTGCTGCTGTGAGGAGCGGTCTCTTTATAACTGTCACGTGTCCTCTGCAGCAGACAGGGTGGGAGGCCAGCCACCCTGGGCCCCTTTTCAGAGAGCTGTGGACATCTCAGGAGGACCGTGCTGGGCCCCGATCTGCCTTGGCTTGAGTTTTCTCAAATGGACAAAGTGCAGGCTCGGGGTCAGACAGACCTGGATTTGGAGTCTGGCTCAGCCATTCATGCGTGTAGGATGTGGGACGAGTGTCTGTGCTTCTCCATACCTAATGCTCTTCTGCAAAATAGGCCAAATGGTACATCATTAGGGACATCAAATGAGGTGACAGAGTGGGACAGAGTGGCACATAGTAGCTGCCCAAGATGTGACGCTTGTGCCCGCCACACACCAGGCCTGTGCTGTCTGTGTCTTGCCCCCCACAACTTGTCTACAAGACGGACCCTGACGGGTCTCCATTTTACAGCGCAGGCGGGGAACCTAAACTGGGTTGCACCTGGCTGCCCCCTCACAGCCAGATCTGGAGGCGGTGGCATCCTAAGGTCAGTCCCCTCACTGTGCTTCTCCACAGGTCCAGAATGTCCATGGAGCTTTCAACGCGCTCGGGGGAGCAGACCGACTCACCTCCAACCGTACGTGCCTCAGCTGGGGAGAGAGAGCCTCTGGTGGTGGGCTCCCCGGGGCAGCAGAAGGGGCGTGGGGGCGGGGAAGGGGCGCTGACCGAGCACTCACTGTAAGCCAAGCCGTCGGAGCTTCCGGCCCGCAGCGGGCTTGTGAAGAGGGCAGATTGGATTCGTCCCCATATTAGAGGAGGGAAGGGAAGCTTCTTGTCTGCAGGGAACGTGCCACGTGGTGGCCCCAGGGACACCGTAAGTGCTCGGTGAATATCTGCCATGGCCCTCATTCCTGGTACCGTGACTGTCACATAATTGCTCTTAGCTGAGCTAATCCCCTCAGGTCCCACAGGGGAGTGATGGCAGAGTCAGAATTCATCCTTGACCACATGTCCTCGTGAGAACAAGTCTGCAGGTGGCTTGGTCAGGCCTGGCCACCTGGGCCACCTGCCCTACCCCGTCCTGTCTTCTTGCTTGAGCCCCTCACACCCACGAATGCCCCCTCCCTGAGCCGTCTCCCCGCTGAGCCTCCAGGCACCTCAGAGCATGGCGTCTTTTTTACACACCGGCAGAAAATTGCACGCACCTACTCACAAGAGTGCACGCACACTCAGGGCTTTGGCTTGACGTGTGCACGGACCGGGCCTGGGAGGCCCGTCTGCTCAAGCAGACCCGGCCCTGGACCCTGCAAGGACAGGTTACCTTTTTTTAATTTCCTCACCTGAGCTCACCTTTTTCCTCCATAAGGCTTTTCTTGTCACTTCTTAAAAATACGTTCTGCTCTCCAATAGCCAGAAATCCAAGCAGAAGAAAACGTCTCGCCATGACCTGCCGCCCCCTGCCCCCAGCAAATCGGGTTTCTCATTTCTCTGTCATTTTTCAAAAGCCGGTTTTTTCACGCTACAGATAACAGTTTACCTTCTGAGTTTTCTGCTTGGCCTCATGACGTAACCACAGTTTGTGCCCAGTTTCTCCAGTGGTTGGAGGCCCGGGGCAGCTCTGCCATGCTGTATTCAGGCATCGTCTTTGCGTGGATAATGTCTGTTGGTTCTCGTTGTTCACCGTGACAGTTAAGGCCTGTGACGTTGATGCCGTTTGCTTACGTTACCCAGTGGTGTCCCAGCAGGGTCTGTGCCCATTCATGCCCCCTCCGGCCACGTCTGGGTGTGCAACAGGACCCCCCCCCCCGCTGTATTCAGGCAAATGTCCCATTACGATGGAGGTGACTCTGGATTGTGGGCTGGTCCGCCTCGCAGTTCTGCCTAAGGGCAGCCTGTCGTCCCACGGTCCCAAGGTGGCAGTCCACCCAGGCTTGCAGTCAGCATGGACCCCTCAGCTGCCTGATGCGGGAAGAGGAGCACGCAAGGAGGGCCCCAGAGTGTGCCAGCTGATAGGATGTGTGGGCAGAAAACCTCGCCTGCTCTGGGACTGGTGACGAACGCCATCTCGAACTGGCTTCGTGGAAAGAAAAAACACGTAAAACCGGGCAGCCGGCAGCCGGGAGTAGGTAGGGCTGGCTCTCATTTCCCCAGCTCTCAAACTCAGCCCTCCCCTGCTAGGCCTTCGCCTTCGATGTCCCTCTGTTCCCAGGTCTTCCCATGGGGGCTGCTTCCTGTCCTTCAGGTCTCAGCTCAAATGCCACCCCCTCAGGGAGGCCCTCCCTGACCACCTTATCTATCTAAAGTAGCCCCCACTCCTAGTAACAAACCTGTTTTTCTCCCAGCACATACCACTCTCTTTGAAGATACCGAGGACTAATTTGTTGATATTTGAGCTGTGACGATTACATTGTGGTGGTGTTTTTCTGTTTTGTTTTGTTTTGTTTTTAAGGCGTTCTTATCTTTTAGGGAGACAAAACTAAACTATTTGTGGATGAGTCGATGCGATGTCTGGAATTAGCTTCAACATAAAATGGGGGAGGAGGAGCAATGGGTAGAGATGAAGCCAAGCTGGCCATTGTTCTTTGGCGATTCTGGAGAACAGATTCATGGGCATTGGTGATAGGATGCCCTCGTTTTTATACGTTTGAGCTTTCCCATAATAAGCTGTCTGAAGGGCAAGAGGGAGCCAGCAGCCCCTAGGCAGGTCTGCTAACAAGGAATCCACGTGGGTGTGCTCGGTGCAGCATCTCTAGCGGACTTGGGCAAATTGGGTCAAAGGCCTTAAAACGGCCATTGCATTTGAGGCATCACTTCTCCTCACAAGGGGTAAGCTGAGGAAATACTTAAGAGAGTGTACTAAGATTTAGGGAGATCGACGTTCATCAGATCATGGTTTATGAGTGATCACGGGGAAGTGTCTGGCTGAGCACGGGGTACACGGCCACGCCGTGGGACACGTGCCACCACCCTCCGTGATGTAGCAGAGCCTCGCCGGCATCAGAGCCAGGCGGTGGCATTTATGGGGCACCTCCTAAGTGCCAGGCACTGTGCCAGGGGATGTGGCCGCGTGTGAGACTGACACTGTGGAGCTTCCGTTCTGCGTCTTGGACCCGAAATGGCACCTGTGGTGTTTGGTTCTTAGAAGAAGGTTCGGTGTGAGCCGATTTTAGGAAGACATAAATATATGCATGTGTAAATATAGACCTGGCCGTTTATACATGAGAATGCCAGTCCCCGGTTTTCCGTGGATGGTGGATGGATGAGTGATTTTTTTTTCTTGACGGTCATCTGGCTTTTGTACAAATTTTAACAGAACTGTGCTTTAAAGTAAGTTTATTGGGGTGACATCGGTTAGCGACATTATGTAAATTTCAGGTGTATCGCTTTATAATACAACATCTGTATACTCCACTGAGCGCTCTCCACCCAAAGTCTGGTCTCCTCCCGTCACCTTACACTTGACCCTTCCTGTTCTCCCTCCAGCCCCCTTCCCCCCCGGAACCTCCGTTCTGTTCAACAAACTATTGCAGGTGTGAGTTTTCCACTTTCAGGCTTTCCACCCGGAGCAACGGGCACTTGGAGCACCATGTTTCGAGTGTGGTCTTGGGCTCCTGGTTTATATCATGCAGATTCTGAGCCCCGTCTCCGGCCCACGAAGCGGGAACCCCTGGGGGCGAGGCCAAGGTGCCTGCCTCTAAAATCCTGGGTGGCTAATGCTCCCGCCATCCGCGGGCCACTGTGGGCTCGAGCAGACGGTGTCGGGGTCTTCGGGGACTTAACCCCGAGCCCGCAGGGCTTTACCCGGGCTTTCAGAGGCGTTAGTCTCGAGACAGTTCAGGACTGTCCTTTCCTTAGTGAGACTATCAGCAGGAAGAGGCCGTGAACGCCCTCTGCATCCTCTACCTCTTACAAAGATGAGAGCAAAGGGCTCAGGACTGACTCAGGGTTAGTCAAGGTGAGAGCCCACAGGCCTACATTTCTGTGTTATTTCCGACCCGAGGTTCTAGAAGGCGGTAACAGAGGGGCCCTTGAGTTTCTCTTAGCGTCCGGAAGGTCCAGAGAAGCCGTACCTCTCCCGGGTGAGAGTTGGCAGCTTTGGGCCAGCGTTCTGTCAGCCTAGAGTTTGCTCCTGCTTACCTCATGCTTATCAGAAGCTGATTCATCTGTTCTCTCATCCATGCCTCTGACCAGTCACCCCTCCCTTCGTTCATTCATTCAAGAAGCATTTGTCACTGTCCGCTTTGTTCCAGGCCCGGAGCTGGGTTCCGGGGACACGGAGATGAGTGAGGCTCGGTCCCTGCCCTCTGTGGCCCCATTCGGGGGGTGGGGGCAAGAGCTTCAGTGGACTAGACAGGGCCAGGGGGAGAGGGATTGAGCTCCCGTCATCTAAAATAAATCAGTTCTCCACAGATGCATTTTTCGGGTCGGTGGGCTCCCTTTTCTTTTTTTTTTGGGGGGGGCGGGGTGGGCTCACCCTTTTTAACACTTAAACCCAGTGCGTATCAGAAGTGACCGTATTCAGAGACCAGGGCGTGCACAATGAAATGTGATCTTCACCACATCCTGCCTTCCTCTCCAGAGCCTAGAACTAACTGCTAATGGTTCTTTGGGTATCTTTCCAGAAAATTCTTTGCCGTCTTCACCCGCTAGAGAACGGGGAGGCTTCCCTTCCCCCAGCCCATGGACCGGTGCTGTTCACCCTGTTCTGTAACTCGCTCCTTCTCACATAACAATTCCCCTTGGGGAGGGGCCCCCTCCCGGCTCCCGGCCTCTGAGGATTTGCCCCATTCACGGACACTGCGTTGCTCCCAGAGTTTGAAGATGAAATACAGGAGGACAGCTCCTGACAGGTGGAGCCTTTCGATTGCTGGTGTCACAGGGAGGAAACAAAGAGGGGCCACTCAGTGACGAAAATGTGGAGAGCGAGGGCCGCCCCTCCCCCCGCCCCCTTCCCTGTGCCCCCTCCTCCCCCCCAGGCCACACCAAGTGAGTCGAAGGCTGGAATGCCGGCGAGCCGCCAGCCGGGCAGTGCGCGCCCCCTGCTTCACCCCCTTCGTGTCCTCTCCACAGCCCTCGCCTCCCACGACTACATCTTGAAGATCGTGCCCACGGTTTACGAGGACAAGAGTGGCAAGCAGCGGTACTCCTATCAGTACACGGTGGCCAACAAGGTACGCGGGCGGCGGCCCGGCCCAGCCGCGTGCAATCGCGCCCTCTGCTGGCCGAGAGCAGAGGCGACAAGCGTCTGGGCGAGATTTCCACTGGTTCCCTCCCTTCCCCCGGGGGTGGGGGCTTTTCCTGGGGGTCTGCCCCGGCAGGCTCTGTCCCTGGCTGAAGCTGGGAGGCCAGTCTCAGAGTCAAGGGGCGGAAGTCTAACCAGAAGACAGGGCGTGATCTGTGTGAGAAGGAGCAGGCAGGTGGCCTCCCACAGAGGCCCCAGGACTGGCACATGTCTCCACAGCCCGGCCTCTGGCCTGGTGCCTTCAGACGCAGGAGGCTGACTATCCAGTGCAGGACGGACGCCCTGGCTCCTGGGGCAGAAGCGCCTTATCTGAAATCACGAGGCTTTCGAATCACACGGGAGGGCCATTGGTTAACGGGGATGTCCCAGCACCCCGACACTCAAAGTCAGAGCATGGTCAGAGCCAGCGGAACGGGGGGTACCAGCAGTCAGTGGCTGCAAGCCGAGACGGCTTCCGGCTTGCCTGGGGCCAACCCCGCCGGTGGGACGTGAATGGAGGCACGTTGGTTGAGGCACCCCTGATACACCCCGTTATTGCCAGGACCCTCCTCTTCCATCTGTTCCGGGGCTGCCCAAACCCCTTCTGAGTGATCTGTTGTTTAGCTCAGCTAATAGTAAGAGTAAGAGGAGTAGCTGTCGTTTACGGAGCGTCACAGTGGGCTGGACGTCAGCCGAGCTGTCTGCCCATCATCTTATTCAGTCATCACGACAGCTCTGACATCGGGACCCTTATCACCCCCGTTTGACATGTTTGGCCACTGAGGTGCTGAGAGGTGGTCCTTAGAACCGGGTGTTAGAACCGGGTCCTCCTCGGGCTCCAGAGCTGGCCTCTGGCTCACATCACCAGTCCGTCCATCTGAACAAGGGACAAGAGTCTGCCGGGCTGGCAGCTCCTCCCTCTCTGGTGACCGGGCTCCCTCGCTCTGACCCGCCCGTGCTGATGTCCTGGTATACCTCTCTGAAAGGAAACCTGTTTCCTTTCATCTCTGTTTCTTGGAGGGAGATGTCACCCTCACGAGCTGACAGCATCTGACAAATGGGAGAACAGGGGTGCAGTCCGGGCAGGAAGAGCAGGAGCCGTGGAGCAGAGGGCCGGCTCAGTCACTAAGTCACATAACCACTCTGCGCCTCAGTTTACTCATTGGTAAAATGGTGCCCACCTCGTAAGATTGCTGTCAAATGAGGCAATGCTTTCAAAACCACTTGGTGCACAAAGAAAGCTTTAAGTAAATGGTACCTACTGGTGCTGTGTTTTATTTTTTTAACTCTGTCCTGCGGGCCTGGGCTGTGACCCAGACAGTCCCCTTGCCCATCAGCTCTCCCTGGAGAAAGCTGAGCTTCCCCCAAGGTGTTGGCAAGGGCCCAGGAGTCAGAGCAGCTTGCTCAGCCCTCTGGTGGCCTTGGCCCCAGCCCGCCCTGCGACTGTGTGGGGCAGCACCCACTGGGGCCGGTGGCAATCCAACAGACAAAGCAGGTCTCTGGCTTATTCCTGGGAGAAGCCTTGAGCTCGGGCCCAGCATTTGGAGTCGGGGGTACCCCTGTGGTTCAGCTTGGTCTCCATTTGTAGACAAATGAGGGAAGCCCAGAGGTTTTCAGCATCCTGAAGCACCCAGGCTGGTGAGGACACGATTCACTCAGCCCCTTAGCATCCTTTTAGCCCCAGCTGGGTGCCTTCCCGGGTAGGCCTGTGGTAGGGCCGAGCCCTCCGCCTTTCCAGTTCTGTGCTCCTTCTTCAAAGTAGCTCACACACCACGTGACCTTTATACTTCTCTCTCTCTCCACCCCACCTCCCTTCCCCACTTCCCTCTCCTCCCTTCTCTTTTCCTCGCTCTTTCTCCCTTTCTCTCCCTACCTCTCTCTTCCTCTCCTTCCTCTCTCTCTCTCTCTCTCTCTTTCTCTCTCTCATACACACACAACACACACACACGCACGCGCGTGCGCGTGTGCGCCTGCACACACTCCTTGGGATGTCACGTGTGGCATAGGCTGCCCCCTCCTTGCCAGGCCTTCCAGATGCCCCGGGAAGACTTGGTCCTCCCTTCGTGGCCCCCCAGCCCTCCGTGTACCCCTGTCCCAGCCTGTGCGACGTCGCAGTATTGCAAATGTCTTTACATCCGTCTCCTGCCGCAGACTGCTTGCCCTGGGCATGGGGCGGGGCTTACCCCACTTGGGGTCCCCAGCAGCCAGCACGGCCCAGCACACGGGAGAGCTGCTCAGTCAACCGTCACTGAATAAATGAATGGATTTCGTGTGGCCCAGGAGTTGCAGGGGAAATAGGCCTTTACTCGCACCGAGCCCAGATCACATGTGCCCTTTTCCATCTCTGCCCTGATTCATATTTTTGATTCCGGGGCTGCTTCCAGGGCATAGGGTCAATTTCCAAGGAGCCCAAAGGGTCAAAAACGCGTCCGGCAATGTCGCCCATCCAGATGCTGCTGATGGCAGGGCACACGGGGGAAGGGGCGTGAGGGGAGGGCCCGTGGGGTCTGGCCCCCTGGGGGCGAGGGAGGGAGGAGAACCCATTCTCACGGGCGGTCCAGCGGAGCGGGGGGCCCTCTGCACGCCAGCCTCCACCCCCGTGAGACGGGGTTCGTGTGCCTGGATCTCATCCCCCTCCCCATGTCTTTTCCTCCACCTCAGGAGTACGTCGCCTACAGCCACACGGGCCGCATCATCCCCGCCATCTGGTTCCGCTATGACCTCAGCCCCATCACGGTCAAGTACACAGAGAGACGGCAGCCTCTGTACCGGTTCATCACCACGGTGAGTGCGTGGGGCGCCTGTGGTGGGCTGCTTCTCCCGGCGCCCCCACTGGCTCTCAAAAACACAGGACTCAGCCCTCAGGGCTAAGTGCTCAGGCTGTACCCAGGTGGCTTTGATCCCCGGGATATTCCAAAATGTCATCAGGATCATGTCAGAATCAGTGGTGTTTCATCAGGAAAATATTTTCCAGAGGGGAATGCCACTAAATCAACTTAATTCCTTAAGCAGATCTTCATATGGTTCAATTAGATGGTTTTCTCCAGTTTCTCATTTTTATGGAAATTATTTTTAGCAGGGTTTATCCTTTTCTGTGTTAATTTTATAGTGAGGATATTTTTTTTTCTATGCCTATTTTCCAGCACTAGCTGCTATTGTCAGGTTCGTTCTTTCTTTCTTTCTTTCTTTCTTTCTTTCTTTCTTTCTTTCTTTCTTTCTTTCCTTCCTTCCTTCCTTCCTTCCTTCCTTCCTTCCTTCCTTCCTTCCTTCCTTCCTTCCTTCCTTCCTTCTTTCTTGTCTCATCTCGTCTCTTCTCTTTTCTTCTTCTTTCCTGCTTGTTCTCTTCCTTCTTTTTTCACCATCGTCTTCACCAAGTTCAGTTTTCTGTCGGGCAGCTTTAAAACCGATGTCAGTTTTGTGTTCTGTTTTTGTTTGCTTTGTTTGTTTGTTTTGATGCCGATTGTTTCTGTCGGTTTTACTGTTCCCTGGCCTCCCATTCAAAATGTCCTTGGGATCAGAACAGGAAGGTCACTGCGTCCTGCTTTTAGCCAAGAGGCCTGGAGATGTTCGATACTAGAGTCAGCGAAAGGGAGGAGAGGGGGTGATTATCATCACAGGTTTGGAAACTGAGGCCTAACGGTTCTTATCCTGCTACACCGCTCATACGCGTAGTGACGACTTGGGTCAGGAGTCCAATCCTGGCGCCTCCATGTCCCGCTCCGACTAGGTTCGTGTTAGTCAGGACTCTGTTACAGAAGCGACAGAACCCACGTGGAGCTGGCCGGAGAAGCGAACAGGCCTCCGGCATGGCTTGATCCAGGCATAAATGTCGTCTAGAATGGGTCTTTCGCTGTCCTGCTTTCCTCTGCCCTGGTCTCATTTGCAAATAGAATTGACCAATAGAAGATGCCCGGTTCTCAGTAACTCCACCCCGAGTCCTAGATAGGCTGACACTGTCCCTTCCAGGGAGGGAAGGGGCCAGTTGACCAGCCCCACTCAGGTTACAAGGACAAAGGCTGGAAGAAAAAAAATCAGGGGCCAGGTCCTGGAAGAGAGAAGCGGAGGTGCTAGGAGACAGAAAGCTCAGATGTCCACGATACAGCCTCCATCCCAACCTGCAAAACAGGAATAATAATCCGTACTGTCCCCGCCTCCCGGGGCCTCATGGTCCTCTAAGGAGATGCTGAAAAGATCACAGTTATGGAAAGCCTTGCGGCTACAAAGGCTGTCAGAAGCAGTCTTTTCTGTTCTCTGAGGCCATAGAAAGTTGAACTTCCGTTCAAGGAAGTTAATGCATTAACATCAGTTAGGGCATTAACTAACAATGTTAGTGTATTAGCATAAAGTTAACCCACTAGACACAGATAGGGAAGAGACACGTGCCGCACGTGCAAGAAAGGGGTGCGTTGCAGAATCACCCCTACAGATCCGCAAGAAAAAGTGAAACCGATCAGCAAGGAAAATGCATAAGGACTAGCCGTGCGCAGAAAAGGCCACACTGGGAGGGAAAGGGTGCCCGAGCTCACTAGGAATCAGAGGAACAAGGGTCAGAACAACGAGCCGATCCAAGCCTGTCAGACTGGCAGGAATGAAAGACCCGTGTGGTGTGGGTGAAGACCCGGAGGGCGTGAAGCCGTGGGGACCGGACCGCGTCTGCCGTCTGGTGCGTGGCTAACGCGTGTCAGCCACCTGGGAGGAAAACGCACAAACCCTTTGACCCAGGAGGCAGAGAATCCGTGAGCAGGTGGTTTTACCTGAGGCCCCACGGGGTGGCGCCCGAAGGGGTCGCGGCACTGCCTCTCACCCCAGTTCTCCTACTCCTTACCCGGAGTAAGACAGGAACTCAGGCGCGGCAGGTGCCTCTGTGCAGGTGAGGTCCGTGGCGCTGACCGGGGCGGAGGAACCCCTATGCCCCCACCACACCGCAGGAGGTTTGAGAAGGAGCTCCATGTCCCCGTTTCCGATTGCTCCCGTAGTGCCCGATGGCTGAGGCGCTGCGTGTCAATCCCCTTGGCAAGGGGCTGAGAAACGAAGCGACTTCGTTTATTCACTTATTTACTAGAATTTGCCACATGCCAGGCTCTTGCCTGGCAGCAGAGAAGGCTGAATGAGAGATGACCTCTGCCCTCAAGCTGCCCCCTGGCTGGTGGGGGAGCTGGGCAAGCACACAAAGAGCTGCGGTCCCGTCCGGCGGGGGCACCAGTGGACCTGGGCACCAGGCGCGGTGGCGAAAAAGAGGCGAGCACAGCCCTGTCTGTTTGGACGGTTCCAGGAAGGAAACCCTGAGATGGGTCTGGACGGGTGCGGAGACAGGTTCTGGACGGACGCGTGCAGGAGAGAGCGTCTAAGCAAAGGGAACACAGTACGTGCGGAGGAGCCCCACGTGGCATGTCCCGTGAAGGCCACGTGGCCTCTTTGGTGGGAATGGGCTTCTGAGAGCTGGAGGTCCCAGGAAGTCCCAGGGGAGCAGCCTGTCCCTTATCACCCAGAGGCCAAACGCCTCCTGGACTGGCTGCCTTTAGCCACTGGCCCCTCCTCCATCCCTGCCCCGCCCACCTCCACCTGAGCGGTGAGCGAGGGATGCAGGAAACCTCCACCATTAGCCTGGTAGTTTTTCTCAAGGCCCCATGACCCTGTCTTGGTTGCCACGGCAACTGTGGGGGGTCAGCCTCTACTGAGCGCCGGCTGTCCCTGGCAGATGGCGTCATTGTGGGGCTTCAAAGGCCCTTGTCACAAGACAGCAGATGCGGGGGTGACGCTCAGGCGCACGTGGACACACACGGCACAGAGAACCCCCGGCAGCCCTCACGGAGGCAGGACGTGGCCAGGACGGAAGTGGAGGCACCTGCTGTGACTTCTCCCTCTCTCTTTTTAAAGTCAAACACTTGTGCGCAAGGCCCCCAAACCCTCAATGGGGCCTCTGCAAATAGCTCCTCAGAGGGGCTGCTGAAGTGGGGGCTTAGGCCAGGACGCCGTCATGGGGCGGCTGCGGAGGCAGCTGTAGGTGGGCTGGAATGAGGGGTGGGTGCAGCTGGGGACGGGGGGGGGGGGACGAGGGGCGGGGGGCCTCCCAGATACAGTTCTCAGTATGACGACGGCTGGCTGGCTTGTTCGGGGTTGCCCGTCCAGGGTCTCGCGGTCTGGGGGTAACCGGTTCACCCCCAGTCTGAAAGGAGGGTTTCTCCCCGCCCTCCCCCGGAAGTCTCCGTCAAGCTGCCTGGGCTCTTCTGGACACCCCGGGCACCTTGCTCAGACCTCTCAGCCTTGTGCTATTCCAGAAAATTCCACCACTAAGGGAATTAACAGATGGTGTTTAACAACGTGCACGTGATCCCCTTCAAAGTGGCCCTCCCACACAGGCGCATTTGTCTGTCCCCTGCCACTTGCTGAAACCCCTTTTTGGAGATTGACTTCAAGTGGGTTGTGGTGACAGATTGGATGGCTTCAGAGGTGTCACATGGCTTCCTTTGTGTCTTTTATTCTATTTGGAGGGAATGGCCAGAATTAACAAAGTACCGAATTGGGCCGTGATGGCCGTGACGGTGTTTGCCCACCCAAAAGCACCGTCTGGTGCTGACGCGCGCTCAGCAGGAAGAGCCGAATTATGATCTTTGCCCTCGAGGGGCTCTTGCCGGTGCAATAATCCCCCAGACTTTAGATCGCGCTTCGTGGTTGCCAGGCGTGATTCACCTGCGTCCTCAGCGTCCTGCACAGGGCCTGTCCTGGACGTAGGTGCTCAGAAACATGCAAGGACAGCAGCTTGGAGGAGTGATCGTGAAGCTACACTCATTACGCATTGACTGTATTGCCAGGTAGTTTACCGTTCTCTCCGTTAACCCTTCCAGGAACCGTCCAAGGTAGATGATATCATTCCTAGTTGGTATGTGAGTTAATTGAGACCCAGAGAAGCAGAGACACTCCTCAAAGATCACACAGCCGGTGAAGGGCAAGGCGAGGGCTTGACCTCCACCTTCCAAAACAATAGCTCTTGAGGATGTTCCAACCTCAGAGCCCCCAGAAGCCATAGGGCCCTCAGTAGGGCACCAGGATCATTTGATAACAGTGGCTTCTGTCCTGGGAACCAGAAAGAAGTATTATAGCGGGAAACAAGGCAATGTTGTGAGCATGCGTGATAAAGTCACAGTCATGGTCATGCAATCCATAAAAAAAAAAAAAAAAGTGAACTGTCCGGACTTGTGGTTTGCAGATTTTCCTGCCCATAACTGATTACCTTTTGCTCATCTGTGTGGGTACCTGCTAGACTTTGCCATAAGCAAAAGGCAGCAGGTGCCTGGGTGGGGGAGAGCGGAGGTGGCGGTAAAAAGAATCAAGAGGAGACGAACTTAAAAAAGAAGGTTTTTCCCTGCCAAGACTGCGTGAGCTGGGAAAAGGCCGGCTTTGCAGCTGGACTGACAGAGCCGCCTCTGCAGAGTCTCCATTCCCCCGACTCCCACCCCATCAGGGTGTCTCTCGTCCCTGGACCATGAGCCTCAGGAAGGCAGGGCCGAGCCCGCGTCACCTCTGGTCCCCAGGCCTGGGACAGCACAGGCGGGCGATACTAAAACGGGTCTTAAACACCGAGCTCACACGCGTGGCGGGATGTGTACCTTGGTCCGCCCCAAGACAATGCCCGTTATCTGAGGAACAGAACAAACCCAAAGGTACAGCTCGGTTATTAGTCTGGAAATGTGCAAAGCACTCCGTTCAGATCCTTCCAGACGTCCGAGCAGAGTGGGAGCTTCCAGAAAGCTGTGTACCAGAGACAGATGCTCTGGCCGGGTCCGAACACGCATTTCCCAGTTGGAACGGGAGCTTTCCTGAGGCAGGTTCTGAGGTGTTTAGGGAATGTGAGAATGGGACTTTGATATATGTAAAATTTAACAGAACTGCGAAAACAAAACGTAAAGAAGCCGTCCATGCATGGGACAGGGATTGAGGGGAGCCTTCAGGTCAGGCCGAGGCAGGGTGGTCTAACAAGAACCCCAGACCCGGACTCTTGTCACCATCACCTGCTTGGTGGCTGTGTGACCTTGGACAAGTCCATCCCTTTCTGAGCCTCTGTTTCCCCATCTGTGGAATGGGGTCGCCTCATGTCCCCTAGCACTTGCAAGGACTGAATGAAAAGGCAGAGAAAAATGCCATCTGAGGTCTGACACATAGTAGGTGCTCAACCACGTTGAGTGTTTTTCAAGGGGTGGGGAGGTGGCATTTTGCAGCTGCAGCCAACGTAAAATAAGTGGGGAGAGGACTCCAATCCCCCCCAACCCCAACCCCTGCACTAGATGGAGGATGGGAGTGGCCCATGGTGCGACATCCCTCCCCCTCCCCCAGCCTTCCCGGGCCCAGTCACCGGCTTCCTTTCCGAGACGGGCCCCCACCCCCGCCAGCCACTGGCACCATGTTCTCATCTCCTGGCTCCAGCCTGTCCGCCGCCACCTCCGATGGGCCTCCGATTCATTATTTATTTCCCACACTGTGCTTTTCCACAAGCTGTTCAAGCGCTGCTGACCAGACGAGGAAAGTGGATGAACAGACCGTTCCCCGGGCACTTACGGGACCTAGACAGAGGTCACCTCGGCCCGTACGGTGGGCCCCATTTTACAGATGAGAGAAACCGAGGCTCCGAGAGGTGACCTGGCTCTCCTCTCTCGGCCAGGGTCACAGAGCTGGGCTCGGACCCCAGAAGCGTTGACTCCAGAGACCACAGTCTCCCCCACCCCTTGGTGGCACGTCTGTCACACTCCTTCATCACACTGCAGAGAAGTAAAGGGACAGGGAGAGCGTGAGAGCCGGCGTGACGGCAGAGGGGTTCAGCTCTCCAGCCAGCGTGGCTGGAATACATCCTGTCCATAGTATAAGGAATTAAAAGCTATAATTAAAATGCAGGGGAAACACCACACACACACACACGCACACACACGCACATGCACACACACACACCCCTTCTTTTCAAGGTAAGACAAAAGGCGAGCTTTGTTGAAGCTCTGGGAGGCAGGCAGGAAGCTGGTAGAACCGCAGGGAGGAGGACCCTGCGGAGAACAAAGGGGCATTATCGGCAGCCTCTGCCGAAGCAGCGTGGTGTGCTCCCCTCAGACTCCCTGGGGCCTGGGCATCGAGTCGTCCTTGTGTTCGTTTCTGGAGCTGGGGCTGCTGACCGGAGTAGGCTTGCGTGTGCTGGCTGTGGTGACCCTTCCTGGCTCCGTGGCCCTGCTCCTTCATTCCCCTCCCTGCTCCCCGTCTCGGGGCCTGGTCAGGAGGTACAAAGTATGGCAGTGGTGAGGGACCAAGGAAACAGGCATTCCAGGGTGGCGTGGGCACTGTCCTTCAGTCCCACGTCCAACCTCGGGTGAGGATTAGCCTTCCGCTTTGTAAAGGTAGGGAAACTGAGGCACAGGCCGCTAGGGGGATGCAAGGGCACACACTGGGAGGGGCCCCAGCCCCCCTGAGTCTCCTCCACGCCCCTAGCTCCCAGCAAACTCCCCTGGGAGTGAGTCGCCCTCACCACCTGCCTCGGGCGTGGAATCTTGCTCCTTCCCGAGTCATTCATTCATTCATTCATTCATTTGCGTGCTTGTTGGCTCTCCACTAACTCGTCCACCCCCTACTTGTCTTCCTCACTTGGTCACTCACTCCTTTTCTTAGTGAACGTGTCCTAAGTGCCTCCTGCGTCCCCTCTCACTTGGGCTGTCGCGTGAACGAGAGTTTAGGCGGTGGGGTTGGGTAGGGCAGCGGGGAGCTTCCAGGCGCTCCCAGACCGGCCAAAGAGTGGGAACCACTTCTAGCCGAGGTGCTTTGACCCCACGGACGTTTTTCATCACAGACACTTCTTGGCACTTACCCGAGGAAACACCTTGTCTGTAGGAAGGGCCCTCAGAGCGCTTGGCAACTGCAGAGAATCTGTCTATGGGCCTGGGACACCTTTGTCCCCTCCCTGTCTGTCCGTCAATTGACTTCCGTGCTTAAAGAGCCAGGTAGAAAATGAAACTTGAGACCCAAAGGCCTGATCTGGGGAATACGTGATATTATACCCATTGTTTCTCTTAGGGTGGGTCTCAGGTTTAGAAAATCTCCGATCTTAGCAGCCAGGTCAGAGCCCTCTGATAACTGAAAGATAAGATTGGGGACCATATACCGAGCACCCTCTAAGTGCTAGGAACTCCAGGGGCGTTTCCTGCAGTCCGACAACTGGCAAGGTAGGGACGTTCTTCCTGTTTCATCGATGAAAAGAAAGGCCCTCCCACAGCCAGAGTGAGTGACAGCCGCCACTCAGCTTCCAAAGGCATATTAGCTCTTTCTGCTGCTCCACAGCACCAAAGGTCCCGGCGGACTCCCCAGGCCTGACCTCACCCCACTCTGCTCAAGTTCACCTGCCCGCATCCACCGAGGACGGTCACGCCTCCCGGCCTCCATGCGCCTCGGAGGCCCGGGTCCCCTTGCTCTCCTGAGTGCCGTGCGACAGGCTAGGGGAACTACGTGTCATGGGCATGTGCGCTCTGTTTTCGTTGGTATTCATCTTGGGCCCGTCTCCTCGGGTCAGGGACCTGCCGAGTCACTGTCCTTTGTCACCCTCCTTGTCACCATCTCTTAGTCCGTTCTCGAGATCTGCTTCAGCCTCCTAACTGTGGTTGGTCCTTTCTGTCCCCCACCAGCCAAGGAGTCACAGAGGAAGCCTGCGACTTGCCGCCTGCACTGTAGGGTCCAAGTCCAGAGACAACCAACCATTCCGTGCCACCTCGTGGCTGCGCTCGCTTCCCTGTGCTTCAGACGTGGGGACTGTGACCTTCTTAGGACGAGGGATGGCCATGAGGGACGGAGGGATGGCCATGACCGATCCCTTCCTTGGGTGAGTCCCGACGTGGCAGCCTCCCGGTGCTGGGGTTTCTGTGACCACCCAGATGTCAGAATCCGGGGAGCCCCATGGCCTGAGAGCGCCCCAGGACCTCTCTCCTCAGGACCCTGCTTCACCTCACACTGGTCCCACCCGGGATATGAGCGTGCCAGCATCTCAGGGAGGTCATTAAGTGCCCCTTAAACGTGGCCCGTGGGGAAGAGCGAGGGCTCTGGAGGCAGACAGGCTTGGCTCAGCGACGCTGGCCATGTGACCTTAGAGAAGGTGTGTCCCTCTCTGGGCCCCACGGGTGCGTGAGTGAACAGGCCAGAGGCAAAACATCGAGAGCAGGGGCCGCGGCAGCAGCAGACGCCCCGCGAGATTTCTTTCTGTTTTTGAGGCCGTCCCCCTCGAATGTGCCAGAATTCCCCCTCCTCAGAGGACCTGTGACCAGCACCTTTGACAGATGTAGATGGTAGAGGACAGGCCGCTGGGCTGGGCTCACACAGAGCTCGCCACAGAGCTTCCTCGGTTGCTTAGCAGCTTCCAGGGCCTCAGTTTCCCTGCAGCTGTGTGTTTTTTGTGCACCTCAAGGCCTGTGTTGTCCCTTCTGCTCCGGGCTGGCCCCGTGAAGGGAGGCTTCCGACTGGGCACCAGGTGTGTATGAGTCATAGGGCTCCTCGAGTTACAAAGTGTGTAGATGAATATAGATATGTGTGTGTGTGTGTGTGTGGTTATTTTTTTATTTTTTGTTATTTGCACTTAAGTCACATTTTCCTATGCTCTGATCCAAGCTCTAAAAGCATTTTGCGGTATAAAAATCTCCCATCATCTGATCCACTCCACCAAAATAAACCAGCTCCCCTGCCGTCATCTTCCTCGAAAAGTGCCCCTATGTCATGCCCTGAGGCTGGCAGGCGGAGGCCTTGCCCGCTGAAGACACTTCATCATAATCCCCCAGCGCCCCCAGCCTCCCCACCCCCTGGGGGGGCTGCTCCAGTTTCTTGGGCTGTTATTACTGGAATGCCAGCTGCTCCACTTACGACCCATCAGCACAGACCCGCTCTGTCTCACGGGCCTCCGCTTAGCTCATCGAGTGGAAATATCATCTCAAAAATAAACGCCGGTTCGATCGCTCTTCCTCCTCGCCTCCGCCGTGTCTCCTGGCCTCGTCCACTTGGCACCGGAGGGTTCATTAAGGCGCCACCTTCTCCCAGAGTCCTCTAGTGGTCGGGTGTCCGTGGCCAGCTGGCCACCCGGCGGTGCCTTCGGGGCAGTCTCGGGCCCTGTGGGGCTGGCCAGTGTGGCTGCTGGTCATTTAAGTGCTGCTGAATGTGGCCTGTGGAGGAGAGCGAGAGCCCTGGAGGCAGACAGGCTTGGCTCTGCGTCCTTGGAGAAGTTACGTCCCTCTGAAGGCCACGGGGGTACACGAGCGAAGTGGTACCTCCCTCCTAGGTAGACGGGGTGCTGGGCGGTATACAGCATGTGCTCATGGGAAAAACACATTTCAAGTGTCCTTGCAAACCATCTAGGAACTTCTTTTGTCTCTCATCCTCCATACTTTGATTCTTTTGTGGCACCAGAAAGCAACTCATAGATCAGCCCGAGGATTTCGAGTTGGATACGTCACAGTTCTGACCGTTTCGAAGCAAAGCAAGGAATGCGGTTGGGTGGGGCGTTTCGTGCCTGAGGAGCAGCAGTGTGGTGTTCAGAGTGCAGACCCCCCCCCAAAGTTTTGCTCCCCCATTCGACCAGTAAGCACTGTAGCTTCAGACAAGTGAGTTACGAGAGTCTCTGTGCCTCAGTGCCCTCGGCCGTGAAACAGGTCTAAGAATAACAGTCCTTGCCTCGTTGAGTCGGCTCGGGGAGTCAGCAATGGGAGGCACAGAGCATCTCAGACCTGTGCCCGCACAGAGTGTCGTGGAAGCGCCGTCGTGCGCTGGTTATGTTGTTATTACGTGGCAGGAAGTTAGGGTGCACAGACGTCACCCCGCTACGACAGCAGTTCTGAATCAGGAGCAATGTTTGACCTCCAGGGGACATTTGACAATAACGGTTGGAGACATTTTGGTTGTCATAACAGAGAGCAGAGGGTACAACTGGCATCTCATGGGTGGCGGCCGAGGATGTCAGGACAGCCCCCCGCAGCAATGAATTATCTGGTCCCAAAAGTGCACAGCGCCGTGAGAAACTTTGTTCTAACACGAGCTTTCTGGGGGCACCGCGGGCCCCCCTCTCCTCTGTAGCACGTGCCTTGGTTGTAATTCTGCTGGTGGAGCACAAGCTCCTGAGAACGAGAAGATTCGTGTCTTGCTCCAGTCCATCCAGGTCACTACTGCCCCTCCAGCCCACCCCAGATAGCGGCCACGGGCAGCACTGAGCCTGGACCTGACATGTCAGACCCAAGTTCAAGTCCCAGGATTGCCACTTGCTGGCCGTATGACCTTGGGCCAGTGGCGCCACCTTTCTGTCCCTCCATTTCTTCATCTGGAAATGGGATTGAACAATCTGATCAAATGAGAGTGGAAGTTAAGACTGCAGGCTCCGACGTCAAGACAAACCTGAAGAGGTCAAGGCACAGCTCTGCTACCGACTGTGTGACCTTAGTTACCTAACGAAGCCCCGTGTCCTGTGAAATGGGTCTAATAACCTCCTTCCTCATCTACTGTGTGACCTTAGTTTCCTAACTAAGCCCCGTGTCCTGTGAAATGGGTCTAATAATCTCCCTCCTCATCCGGAAGGTTAGCATGGGAATTAAAGGAGCTGATGAGTATGACTGTAATCTTGTTAAATTAGTCATCCAACAGGTGGGGTTTTGAGTATGTTCCAGACCCACTGGTTACCACGTGGTGGGTGTAATGGGACAGAGGGTCTGCACTTGCTGAGCTCATGCTCTTGTGATCTCCCCCGCTTTCAGATCTGTGCCATCATTGGTGGGACCTTCACCGTTGCCGGCATCCTGGACTCATGTATCTTCACAGCCTCAGAGGCCTGGAAGAAGATCCAGCTAGGCAAGATGCATTGACGACCTGTCCGGCCCGATGGCCGAGGACCCAGGGAGACCGCCAGCCCTGCCTCCAGCGCCCTGTCTCCTCCTGCCTTCTATCTGGCCCAGGATCTGGCTTCGTCCCAAAGTGGGGGTGGGGGGAGGTAGTGGGTGGCTCGTGGTTTCGCACCTACCTCTTTTCCCCGTGTTTAATTTTAGACGAATTACACTGCCTGAAGTTGTGGTGCCCCCTGCCGGGGGACCCAAGACCAGAGTCAGGCAAGGGGTGCTCGGGGATGTTGGGGACCACTCTTGGGAGGGCTATAGTCCCTTCTCTCTTAGGGGAACAGCCCAGAATCCATGTGGACCAGCTCTCAGCCAGGCTTTGACAATCTCACAGCCCCCACCATTTGGACATACTAATCACTCCATTCCCCCCAGGCAGCCAACCCACAGACCTGGGCTGTCAGTTCTGAACCAGGCTGCCCCAAGGTACCCCGCCCCCCCCCCCCGTCCCCGGCGCCTTCCACGAATGGTACTTCCCAGGCAAGCCCCTGAGATGTGACGCTGTAGATGGAGCCCTCGCTTGTGCTCCACCCCTTCCTGCCCAGCGGAGAACCACAGCCTCAAGTCGCTTCCCTCCGCCCCTTTCTTTGTCTCCCAAGAAGCAGATGCCCACTGTTGGGCAGCCATGGTGGAGACTCGGGTCTCCCACCGGTCACTGGGCAGGTGGCGGGTTTTCCTTCCTCTCTTCACTTTGATTCCCCTGAACCCCCCTGCCAATGTGCCTCAGCCCCGATGCTGTGTGACAGCCGTGTCTCTCGGAGGGGCTGGTTGTAACTGGGAAGTCATCCTTTGAGAACCAGACCCAGTTTGTGCACTTACGTCCAGACAGGAAGCATCTTTCTCTGCATCCCTAAAATAATCACGTCTCGGCCTCTCCCGGCCAGCTGCGGTCAGTCCCAAGGCCTTAGGTGGGGGAAGCAAAGCCAACCCACCCTGATCTTATCTGGACGTCCACCTTCTGGCCTCCCAAGGGGTGCACAGTTCTGGCCCACCCGCCACTGAGCTCCCTCCCCCCCCACCCCGGTCGCGTGCCACACACCAGCATGTTCCAGGTCCCTGGGGCGGCTCCATTGCCTCTCCCCTTGCTCCTGAAGTGGGTCCCCACCCCGCTGCTCCCCCTCCCACTTTCCCTTTAGTCCCGAAAGGGAGGGGCAATGGTCCAGGCACGACTTCCGCGCCCCCGCCCCGGAATTTCAGGTATGCCCTGGTGTCCCAGGGACAGAACCACCTGCCTGTTTTCCACTTATATCGGGATTCTTTGAATACTTTTGTAATTAAGGGGAGCGCCCAGAGGAAGGAGTTTTGATTTATCTATATGGGTAGCTCGTGTCTCTGCCATTTGTAATCTTTAGCCCTGGATTCCGCGTAGATGAGCTTCACCGCTTGCATATGAGTCGACTGACGTGTGCGTAACTTCATTTGGTTATTTCTGGTATCTGCGGCCACTTAAATGGATTGTTTTCACATTCTGTTCCCCAGTTACGGAGAAGAGTCCCTTCGGTGTATGAATATTCGCCCCTAAAGAGGGTAGACAGGGTGGGGAAGGGATATGTGTGGTGTACACAAGAGTTGAAATTCCACTTTTAAGCATTTTTTAAAAAAAAGTACAAAGGGGATGTCAGTTTCCTATGGAAGAGACACCTCCGACCCTTTATTCTTATAATCAAAATCTCAAGGGCAAAAAGGGTTTTTGTTCTTTCCCCCACTCATTGGGTTCAAATAGATTAAATGGCTGATTTTCAGAAATATTGCTGTGTGTTTCTTTCTACTTGATTGTGGCTAGGTAGCCTGGAGGCTCAATCCCAGATCCCAAGATCCCAGATGGAAATTTAATTCTAGAAGAGAGAATTGGGAATTATGGGAAGGATCTCTGAAGATGATCAGAAAATCATCTTCTGGACTCAGCGCTTCCTTTGTTGAATCCCTCCAGAATGTTCCAGAATCTGCCATTTTCTAGCTGTGTAGCCTCAGGCCACGTCTTTAACCTCTAGATGCCTCAGTTCCCGCAGGTGAAAATGAGAATAGAAACAGAACAATCTTGTAGGGCTGTTGCAGAAATTAAATCTATGATATGCGCAAGTAAATTATACTGAATTAGAACGAGCTCAGGTATGCAGGAAAGTGAAACATGGTAAATTCTCAAAAACGGTTGTTTCACACTGGTATTCCCAAAGAGAATATAATCATCTTCCAGAGCAAGCTAACTTCCCCACAGCTTTGAGCCAAGGTGTTTCACACATTCTCGATTTCCAAGGACCTGGCATTCCTTTTTCAACCTTAAGGTCAGCGAAGGGAGATCATGATCGCTTATAACAAAGGGACTTACGTGGATATATGCCATCCTGCTGTCCAGCCCTTTAAGGTCCTTACTGGGACAGCACAAACATGGGTGAGCACAAGAGGGACAAATGTGGCATGAACCTGTCTACAAGACCCTCATCATCGACCCTGCCATTCCTCTAATCCTGTCTGCTGCTTGAATTACTGTGACACTCAGAGCTAGTGGTCAACAGTAGTCTGCCTACTGGCCGTCAGTGATGTGTGTTCCCGACCTGTTTAGGCCCACTGTGCTCTGCCCTGTAATGATGTGACGGCCTATGAATTATGATTGAAAAATGAAAGAATCTAATAAAACTAAGATGAATACTTTGGAGAGACCTGTTAAAGGTAAGTTGCCACCCCCTCCTCAAAATGCTGCTGAATTCAACATGCACGAGACCAGTGAAAAGATCTGAGGGCCAGGGGAGTCCCTGGGGATTCTGCATTCACATCAAAAGGCTCCGAGTTCTCACTCCACGTTATTAAAGAAACCAAAACCCAGACTCGGGTTGGTTTAATATCAGGAAAACGAAGGTGACTCCACCAGGGGTTTCCCAATGGAATGAAAACGCCTTGCTTCAGGTCAAAAGGTCGGCGGACGTGTTTTAAATTGACTTTTGAGGTATGTGTGTGTGTCATTTTTGTGATTTGCCCTCAAACCAGTTCTTTCGATTGTCTAAACAAGTGCAGATTACAATGTCGTCTTGTAAGAGGATTAGAGCAGGTACATCGCAGGGGAGGTAACGGGTTGGGGGCAGTGGTGGTTCAGGCAGGAATGGCTCCTCCTAGGGAGGTATTGCAGTAGCAGCAGAGGTGACATTATCGGGTCACACCCGTGAAGAGAGAAGCTTGTATGTTGCAGCCCATGCTGCCCTGGGGTGGGGGTGGGCGTCAGGTGCACAGAGGGAGTGTGAAGCTCGGGAAGAAGTGGCGCGTAGCTGTGGCGTGCGTTCGTGAATGGTAGCTGCAGTTCATTTTCATTCACAAACTAACGTTTGTGATTCCTGCCCGAAACAATGATATGCATGTTCTCAATGTGGCAGGCTGCACTGGTGGTCCTGGTCCCTTCTGAAGACACCAGTTCATCAGCTGCTCCAACAATAGATGTAGCCAGCGGTCCAGGAATGTGAGGGTGCTGTGAGGAGGACTTTAACGGAGAGCCTAGGCTCCCCCCGCCCCACCCCACCCCCAGCAGTTGCCTGTGTCAGCTGTGCAGGATGAGCTCATATACTTTATTCTGACCGTAATTATTTTTATGGCGATCCTCGTAATAGCCACCAACGGCTGGGCATCCTCCACATGCCAGACAAGGAGTGATTGTTAAGGCCTTGTCTGTCTGAATCCTCACAGCCATGCTGCGAGGTGGGTGTTACCTCACTTTTAGGAGGGACGAAACAGAGAGTGAGTCATGTGTCTCAGCCACACAGCTAGCAGGTGCTGATGTTGGAATTCAAACCCATAGCCGCCTGACTCCAGGGATCTGTCTCGGCCCCGCAAGATCTGACTGTGTCAAAAGGGGAAAAATGAGCCTCCTCCCCACCAAAAAAGGGAAAATTGAAAGTAGTGAGAATACTTTTATGTTTTTGTTTGTTTTCTTTTAAATGGCCTGCAGAGGAAAGCTAAATGGAATATCAGGGATTTTCTTTAAAAATGTAAAACACTTAAAACGTGATTTTAATTACACAAATAATACATGCTCATAGCCCCATTGGAGGAAAATCAGAAAAGAGCAAAAGATTAAAAAGGGAAAATTAAAATCACCTTTAATCCCACTAATTAGAGATAATCACTGTTAACATTTTAATGATATCCTTCCATAAACAAAATGGGATCATGCTGTTAACAGTATTTTGTAGTTGGCTCTTTTCCTTAATAGACACCCTATTTTAATAACTTTTAATAACTTCATTAATTACATTTATTAGCTGCAAGGTAGCAATAACCATGAGCATCTAATGCTGGGTTCTTGTCATTCTCTACTCCTATCTCATTCAGAACCTGTTTTCTAGTCTAAAAGGGACCCTTCAGAGGGTTACTTGCCAGGTTAAACTAGGTAATGTTTATTAAGCTGTTAGTGCAATGCCTGACAGTAAATGCTCGGCCTAATAAGATTAGCCATTACTGTTCATTGAATAACGTCTACCATCTATTAACTGCTTTCTTGTGCCAGACATTGTGTTAAGGGTTTACTGAACCCTGACACCAAACCCACGTGGAAGTACTATCATTCTTCCCATTTCTCAGATGAGGAAAGTAAGTGACCAGGAAGCTAAATATCTTATCTGAAGCTTCAGAGCCAAGAAGTGGTGGAGATGCAAACCCAGGCGATCAGAACCAGGGCTCACACACCTCACCAGCCACCATCACCCTCTGCCTCTGAGACATAACAATATCCCCTTGGCATTTCCTTTGTGCCAGGCACTGTGCCAGGTCCTGGGGCTCCTACACCAGTCCTTGTGCATGTTGCCAAGGCTGGGCATGCGTCTACATAGTAGCCAATCCCACCAAGTCCCAGTTAGGGTGGCCGAGCCTCCAAAGGAACATGCGGAGGCTAAAACAAAAAAACAAAACACACACACACACACACACACACACACACACACACACACACAATCCAGGCACAGCATTGCATGTGCTTACATCAAGCACAAAGTTTACAGTTTGTGTCATCGGGCGTTAATGGCAAAAATCTGAATGCGAGGACACGGTGAGGCCCCTGGAGATAAGGAATAACGGATGACTATAATTGAGCTCTATATGTCAGACGCTGTTCTAAACATTCTAAATGGATTAACTCATTTAGTCCATAACTCCACGAGGCACCTACTAAGATCATCCCCATTTTACAGATGAGGAAGCTGAAGCTCAGAAACATGAAGGCAGCTCTCCTTAAACATTTGTGCGTCTCAGAATCCTTGGCGAGGGGAGTGCTTGCTTTAAATTCCCATTCCTTGAGGCCGACCTATCACTGTCTGGTTTGTAGGACTGTGGTCGAACAGGAACATCTGCGTTTTGAACAGGCTTCTCGGTGATTTTAAGAAGCAAGTGAGCAGATTGTATTTGGGGCATCGTGATGTTTAAATCACCCCGATAATATGCCTAGATGACCTCTGCGGAGAATAGCAAGGACAAAGAAAGAGCTTGGGATAGGAAAGAGGCTATTGATGGTTATCTATAAAAGAACATCAAGCCTCTATTGAAGGCCCTGCAAAAGCATGCCCCGTCTCCCCAGAGGCGCCATCTTTTCGGGGTTCTCGGCGTGACCCCCAGCGCCGCTTACCCCTCAGATGGTGCCGGCAAACGAGGCGCTGCGATCCCACCCCAAGCCGCAGGGGGCGCCGTTCAGCTTTGTTCCCAAGGAATGGGTCACCGCTTTCTTTCTGCGCTTGCGCGGCAAGGACGCCTCACTTCCTGCCTTGCGCGTGCATCATCGGAGTACTTCCGGCGCCAGGTAGGTGAGTAGGGGTAGGTGTCTTTTCGCGGACTGTGAAGCCCTCTTCTTATAGGACCTTCCCCGCCTGCTGCAGACCTACCCGCTTCCCTAGAGATCTCTCTGCGTGACCCCAACCGTGCATTCCTTAGCCCGAGCCATGCTCCTTCAGCCTCAGGCCCCAGTGCCGCCCTCTCCCCACGACTCCTCTGGTCAGGCATGCGCCCCTATGCGCGCCTGACTCCGTGTAACACCCAGACCCTCACATCCCGCATCCTACTCCCTCAGTCGCTTTCCGAGGCCACCTCTTCCCGTAGAGCTCTTGCGCGGGGCGCGGGGGGGGTGAGAGGTGTGTCCCGGCACCCCACTGAGCGCCCCTTCGCTCCCTCCCTCGTGACTTTTTCCAGACGGTCGCCATGAAGTTCAACCCCTTCGTGACCTCGGACCGCAGCAAAAATCGCAAACGCCACTTCAATGCCCCCTCGCACGTGCGCCGGAAGATCATGTCGTCCCCGCTCTCTAAGGAGCTGCGACAGAAATACAACGTGCGCTCCATGCCCATCCGCAAGGACGACGAGGTCCAGGTACGACTCCCAGCTACGAAGCGCGCGGGCGCCGCCCTTGCCCCACGTACTTGAACGTGGGGGAGTCAGTCATAGACTCCCTTGCCCGTGGGGTCCTGGGAAGTAATGTGACCCCGCAGATGTGTTAGATAGAACTCAGATGGGGCCCAGAGCGAACAGATAGCGCCTGCCCAGCTTACGTTGAAGAGCATTCAGATTCAATTCTCTAATAATAGTAATAAAATGTATTTTAAAAACCCAGCATACCAGCCAAGCAAAACTTTGCCTTTTGGTTTAGCCATGTGGCGGCCAATTTGCCGGGCCGGCTTGGGGTGGCTCTTTGCGCCGCACTCTGCAGGGGTGACCCCCTGGTCAGCGTTGCCGACCCAGCTGGCCTTCTGGCCTTCGAATTGTTTATGGAAATCTCCACTAGACTGTCTCCAGTTGCCTCGAATTCAACATGTTACAAACTGTTTTCTCCTAAACTCTGTTTCTTCCCCCATGTTCCATGCCCTGGGAAAGGCACAGTCATCCGTCCAGTTGCCCAACCAGACTCTTGATGTCATTCTTGCCTCTTCACTCTTTCCAGTCCAGTCGATTTAGTCCCATCCACCTCCTCACTAGGCCAAGCGTTTGTCCAGCTGTTCCTTTGGGCTGCTTTTATTAACATTTTTCTTCAGTCTTGGTGATAGTTAATAAGGGCTTTTTCACAGACTTTTCCACGTGAGAATCTCTGGTCTTAGAGTGGTGGATTTTCGGTGAGGTGTGGCTGTTCTCTTTTCAGCATGGAAGTCGTGTTGGTAAATAAGCTGAACAACCTAGGTAGACGTTGTAGGAGTATTGCGATTCTCCAGTTCTTCATATGTGGTTCTTCCTCTGTGCTTATTAATGAACATCACCTTAGTTGTGGCTACTGTTTAATTACGCTCTTGTCTTCGGGGAAACCATAATGTAGTTGATTTTTAAAATTTTTCAACTGGTTGGAGCGTAAGCAGATTTTTTACAGGAAACAGCTAATGAGATTTTGATTTATGATAAGAAAACCATTCAGGTGGAGAATTTCCACCTGACTTAGACCAACACAAAGCAAATTTGTACCTAAAGAACAGCTGGTTTTTGTCTGCTGGAATTAATCTGCTTTTGTATAAAAAGTTGTACGTTAGCCTGTGTGTTCCTGATAATTAGTTTCCTCACTATAACGTTCATGCATTAGAAATGGGAGAAATTCTCTTGTATTTTCTCTCAGGTGGTTCGAGGACACTACAAAGGTCAGCAAATCGGCAAGGTGGTACAGGTGTACAGAAAGAAATATGTCATTTACATCGAGCGAGTGCAACGTGAGAAGGCCAACGGCACAACTGTCCACGTGGGCATTCACCCAAGCAAGGTATGGGCCCGGGGCCAAGCAGCGGTGACAGCCTTGCATTGTGCTGCTGTGAGACTTACTGACATATCGGCACTATTTACACGGGTGGCCTAGCAAGGACTTCAGAGGGAGGTCGGGCAGGCTCGATTGATTCACTAGCTTAGTGCTGGGATCCAGATTCTTTTCTGGTCTGTTTTGTCGTCTTTGGTGAAGACTACTTTCTTTAGTCAGGTAGCAGGGGGGTTGCAGGCATTCCAGACATCACTTCCCCACCAGATAATGTCCAGATGGAGAAGAGAGACTATTTCGTCCTCGGCCCTCACCCATCTCATGGAATAAGCTGTTCTTCCTTTGCACTCCCATTTTATATACCGTATTGTAGGGTTTTTCTCCTCCAGAGTTTCAGATCCTCAAGGCATTGGGGTCTGCTTACCCTTATGATCTCTGTATTGCCCAATAGCTGGCAGGAATGCAGGTGTTTCTTAAACAATGCATTTTGCCAGCCAAAGGATGATAGACAAACCAGAAACGTGTTGGTTGTCTAATTTTTCCCAACCCAAATGACATTTCATGTCACTAAACTATCTAAACATCTCTTAGATTCTCAGGAATTAGGGGGAAGGAGGTTGGGCAGCAGAAGGAACCTAAGCTGTGCTTGTCAAGGAAACCCATCTGTACAAATAATCTTGGTTATAGATCCTTTCCACTTAAAAAACTTAAAGATCTGTTTGTTTTCTCCAAATAGGTGGTTATCACTAGGCTAAAACTGGACAAAGATCGGAAAAAAATTCTTGAACGGAAAGCCAAATCTCGACAAGTTGGAAAAGAGAAAGGCAAATACAAGGAAGAACTTATTGAGAAAATGCAGGAATGAATATAACCTGTCGTGCAACCACGATTTAATTGTAGATTTTTTGCCTGGTTTGTATTCCTTTGAACTTCTCAAAATCTCTGGAATATTTTGTTCCCTTCCTGTTTTGTTATTGATATGTGGCTTTGTAAGTCTACTTTTGCTGTTTTGATTAATTTTATGAATAAAAATTGGAAGTGTTTCCTAAATCAAAATGGAGTTCACATTGTTCTGTAGATAAAATCCATCTTATTAATTCCCAGTAGCCAGTCTTTCATATGTATAATCTACTGAGCAGCAGAATAGCAGGTGTTTGATGATCCTGCTCCTGCCGGGACCCTCATGCTGATGGGGTGGACAGGACAGGGCTAGTCCCTCACACAGGGGTTTGTCCCACTCAATAGTGGTTACAATGTGAACTGGCACTCACAAGGCCCCACTGAGTGGCTGGTGCTGCTCTGTACACCCATGTCTCAGGCCTGACAGGTAGCTCTCTGGCTAGCTTCTGCTCCCTTGCGCTCCACAAGACCAAATGGGGTGCAGCTCCCTGATGAGGCTGCCCTGCCCACGGCTTTGACTTTGCAAGTGCCATTTCTATGTGACTGAAATGCCCCTCCTCTGTGCTGGGGCTAACTCAGAAAACTAATGGCCTGTTGGCAAGAATTGGCTCACAGACAGATTTTGTCCTATTGCTTTGCATGATTTTTAAAAATTAACTTCAAACATTTAAAACTTATGAGCTCCACAGAGAAATCCAAATCTTGTGCATCATCGGACCGCGTGGGGCCCTGATCCTGCACATCGTGAGTCGTGTGAAGCCAGAGTCTGGCTGCTCCCTGTTTAACTTACTCCATCTGCCTGGCCTCCCATGGCATCTGAGTTTTAAGATTCCACATCTAACTTACAATCAGTCTTCAAGATTTAGCTCCAGAGCTACATCTGCAATCCTGCCTTGCCCCTGTGATAAATAATAATCTGTTAGTTAAAATGCATCATGTGAACTTGAGAAATTACAGATCAGGATGCTGTAAAATGTATATACACAGCACATGAAGTAGGTGCTGCACGCATCGCTGTGCTAGCTGAGCTATGCGTCCAGTCAGCATCATGAGTGCGTCAGCCCAGTAAGGTCTATAGTTTGTTTTTTCTCATTTGAGTTTGGTCTTTATTCTCAACCAACATGTTTGAGGACCCAAAAACTTACATAAAAGTCACATTTCGTACTAGATTAAATTTATTGTAAGGATAATATATTTTGTTGCCTGTTCTGGGCCCTAGGCTCCAGCCAGTACTCTTCATCAATGGATTTATATTTACTAGGAGTCAGACTTGGCTTGTTTTCAGCAACTTGTTCAGTATGTGATATAGATAAGAGCTTTGAGAGCTTATGACGATAGTGCATGTAAAGCACAGAGTGTTCAGCAAGTTTTAGCTATTGTCTCAGAGGATAATGGAAGTGGGTTCATTTGTAGGGGCAGAGGGAAAAGTTGTTCTCAAGGGAGTTCAGACAAATGCTAGTTCTTGAATGAAGGGGGGAGTTTAAGGACAACAGTATTGTGTTATGGCTGCCGCAGGAAATGGGGTCAAGAATGCCAGATGGGTGGGCCTCCCTGTCAAGGTTCAGGCCCTAGGATATTAGCGTATTTCCTGCAATGACTGAATTAAGCCGTTTCCTACTGACCTTTTCACCAAATCTGCAGATATTCATTCACTTGAGTGGGCCTCGTGCTGCTTGGGGAGGCTCCAAACTCTTAAACTTCAGATAACTGCTTCTGAGTATTTGCTTTCATCCCACCCTCAGCCATGAGATGCTCAGCTCCAGAGCTCAGTGTGAGTCGGGCAGGCAAGTAATAGAATTTTCTGACAACCAGACAGAATTCTGCTAACCAAGGGTCCATGGGATTCTGCCGATGCTGCAGACATCAAGCAGTCTCCATCTGCTGGTGATTTGGGTCTTTTTTCATTGTTTTAAGCTAGTTTTTTGTTTGTTTCATTTTTTTTTTAAGAAGTAATACTTAGTATGGTACAACAGAAAAAGTACAAAAGATATACAGTGAAAAGTTCCCTTGTCACCTTGGCTCTCAGCCACTCTGTTCTCCCCAGAAGCAGTCACTTCGCAGTTTCTTTTGTATCCTTTCAGAAATAGTCTGTGCAGGTATGACTGGGTGTTTACTAAAAGTCTGATCCATGGAGAAGGCTACATGAGAAAAGCAGGTGGTCCGGGTTGAGACAGATATATGTGAATGATCTACTGCCTGAACACCTTAATTACGATATCGACATGCACAAATATTAAAGTATTCTTTGTCCATCAGAAATAACAACTACATTCTAATTCTAGAACAGGTTTTCGAAGGTCTCATCTTACGCAGTGGATGTCTATCTTGTTAAGTAGTGTATAATTTAGGGGTTTTGCTAACGTGCTATTTGAAATAGGAGAGGCAGTGTGGCTTAGTGGGAAGAACAGGAGCTGTGAACACTTATGTTAAGCTCCCAGTTCTGTCACTTAAAACAGCTAGACTTGGGGCAAGTTGCAAATCTGAGCCTCTCTTTCCTAATATATAAAAGGGATTTAATAATATCGATATTAGGTGTTGTGAGTGCTGAATGAGACAGGTAATGAAAATAACTCTTTCCAAACCTCCCCCCCCCAAAAAAAAAAATGTAGCGAGAAGAGTGACCTTGTATTACATTTTGGCAAAATTCTTTGATGTCTGCCTAATAGACCAATGGATTCTTAAAATACTTCTGCATTCAATCTGTTGCAATTTGTTATTTGGGGTGAAGCATAGGAAGAAAATTCAGTGTCACACAGATTGGTAGTTAGAAAAGAGAGGCACTCTCAGATCCCCCGGGAGAGTCTCAGGGGCTCCCCGGGTTCTCAGGCCACATTGCCCATAGTCTGATTTATTTCCTGAAGTAAACTTTAAGCTTTATTTTTTATTGTTTTTTAAATGCCTACAGTACCAGTCTTCCTAGGTGGTCTCCTATCCAAGTACTAACCAGGCCCAAGCCTGCTTAGCTTCCGAGATCAGATGAGATCGAGCACGTTCAGGGTGGCATGGCTATCAACCTGAAGTAGGCTTTAAACACTTGAAGGCAAGCAATATTTCTTCATTCGGTGGGTCACTGATCCTAGTTCCTGGCTTCCCCTACAGTTTTCATTTGAAACCTGTGATAAAATGTTTTTGACAGATTCACTGATAGAGGGAGCTATTGGCCAATACTAGCCCACAAATATAATACTGAGGAACTGGTGTCTGAACAGCCACAATTCTGCGTTCCCCGACATCTGCTTCTCAGGCTGTCGAGCAGTCAAGACAAAAGTTAGACTTAACGGGATTGACTTAAAATATTTGCATTTATTTAAAAAATGGGAAAAAATTCACAAGAGCTAAGATGTGGAAGCAACCCAGATATACATTGACAGATGAATGGAGAAACAATGTGGTATATACATATAGTGGAATATTATTCAGACTTAAACAGGCTGGAAATTCTGATACATGCTACAACATGGTTGATCCTTGAAGACATTTGCTAAGTGAAATAATCCTAAGTGAGGTATCCGGAGAGGTCAGATTCGTAGGGTTGTGTCAGGAGCTGGGGGGCGGGGGGGAAGGGGGACCGAATGGAGAATTGTTTAATGGGCATGAAAAAGTTCTGGTGATTAGATGCACAACAATGTGAACATACTTAACACTATTGGACTGTACACTTAAAATGGTTAAAATGGTAAATTTTATGTGTATTTTACCACAATTAGAAATACATTTTAAAAAGTGGGAAGCAGCTAGGAGAAAATTTCTTTAACTTAGTTCTGGTTAATCTCACTATTTCTTAACCACTCAACTCATCTGTGTGTTTATTGAGGACATTCTATGTATAAAGTGCCCCTAAGGAGCAAAGATCAGTTAAACAGTGTCTGTTCTCAAGGAGTTTGCCCTCTAGTAGAGGGTTGGTTAAGTCACACACACACACACAAACAACTACAAGGCTACAAGGCTGCCAGAATGAAATAGGTCCTGGAGATGACGGGACGGAAGTTAAGGACAATATAATTTCTGCTGAGGTTGTTTTGGGAGAGCAGTATAAGCACAAAGGTGGCCAACTAGTTTCTTACCCTGTTGGTCAGGAAAAGGCCGACCAGTTGGTACTGATGTTCAAAAATTATTGGTCCAACTTCCCAATTAATTGGAGAATCCATTCTACTTGATGAAGCAAGAAATCAGGAGGTAATGCAAAGGAAGGAAGTATGACTAGCGCAGGGAAACTGTGGTCCACGGTAAAGCACAATGGTTTTAGGTCTGCTTCATAGGTCTGCTTTGCATCTTGCTTCTACCTGTGCACTTCATGAAGCACCTGAACCTCTGAGAATTCCTTTACTCCTCTGTTGCAAGGTTGTCACATACTATATAATTAACATACCTGAGAATCCTTGGTAAGCATATGAAACTCCATGTTTATCTCCTCTTTACTATTCTGGCCAATTCCTCTACTTTCAAGGACCGCCTGGTGCAAATTCAGGCGCTGTCATCCACTACCTACACACTTCGTTGAGTGGCAGGCTTGCAAGTCCGTCTCCTCATCAGCTTGTGAACTCCCCGAGCGAGGGGAGGCTGATCGGTTTCTATCATCCAGAACCTGGCACAGATACACAATAGTGTGGTAGTTAAGAGCACAGGCTTTGACCATCACACACCATCAGAGGTTGAATCCTGGCTCTGCCACTAACTAGGGATGTGCCTTTGGGCAAGATCCTCAACCTCCTCCCTGAGCCTTAGTTTCTTCAAGTGCGAAGTGGGGAAGATAATTAAAACTACCTCCTCGTAAGCTGTATAAAAATGTTGAAAACGAGCTCAGGCCTAGAAACTGGCACAAGGGAATTCAGAACAGTAACTTACTAATAAGTTTTCTCCTTACGCTTGTTGCATAAGAAGGAGATAACTAGATTTTTTTTCCTAAAAGGGCTACGTTCTTATCGTAAAATGTTGCTGAGCTCCTGTGACTTGACCGTCACCTCTGGGGCTCTGGGGTAAGTAACGAAGGTCCCTCAAGGGCGCTGTAGCCCCGAGACCAGCCAGGTGGGGGCGTGGCTCGGTCTCCAGGCTGCCGGAGGGGCGGAGTCGGCGCTCGGGTCACGTGAGGACGCGGGAGGCGGGTCTTAGCGCACGCTGGTCACGCGGCTCTGTGTTGACACTTCCGGGTGGGACGAAAGTGAGGCGGTGGTGCAGGGGCTGGCAGCTTGGGAGGTAACCATGGCGTACAGCGGCCTCACGGTGCCGCTGATCGTGATGACCGTGTTCTGGGGCATCGTGGGCTTCCTGGTGCCCTGGTTCATCCCTAAGGGTCCCAACCGGGGGTAAGTGCGCCAGGCCCGCCTGCGGAGGGACGCGCGGCGGGGAACGGCCGGGCCAGGCGGGGAAGGGGGCGACCTCGCTCTGCTCGGAGACCTGGCTGTTGGCCCCGCACTCCAGAGTCAGGCCCCGAAGCCCGTGCAGCCCCCGACTTCCTTATCTCACCGGCTTTGGTGACTCCGGCCCAAGCGGGAGGAGGGTGACCCCCGCCGGACCCTCCTTGGGAAGGAGTTTAGGGAAATTTTTTCTCATCACGGGCCTGTGCGGGGAGAGTGTATTCGGAAATGGATTCATACCGACTCAAGAAGAAGTTGGGGGTCGTCCCTAAACCACTTTCGCCCCTTCAGCCTTACCCTCCACCCAGATGAGGCCTCGTTTGCCTAAACTTTAAAGGAAGGAATCAAATAAAACACAATAGCCCTCCCCGCCTCACATGTTGTCGCAGTCGCACAGGACAGGCTGTGCGACCACGTCGAGCCCAGGCCTTGCATCTAGTGGGCGCCGGTTAGGTATTTGGGGCCGATCTAAAGCGAGATTAATCAGCGAGGAGCAGGAGGTGTTGTTTAGAAACCCCTGCGTCATACCTTTCGGAGGGCGCTCCCGCCCGCGCGCGTGAGTGGTTAAGAAAGACACTTTGTCAACGTTAAATAGAGCTAGAGCTTCATCTGTTTTGTAAGTCAACTTTTATTGTAGTCTGAGACAGAGCTTTGGCACACCATTTTTTTGCCTTTTAGTTCCCCTTTTGCCTTTTAGTCATTTTTTCCTCAGTGCAGGGTCATGTGGGGTGAAACTTAGAATGAAGTCAGTTTGTCAAAAACGCCATTTTTTCATTCTTTGAAACTAATGGGTGGCTTCACAGTGCTTTGCATGCAGAAGGCATACAGTGAATATCTGTTGGGCGGGTAATTCTTTTGTTTTTATTAAAGGAAAGAAAATGCTATTCCTTCCTTAATATTTTGTGACTTGAACCCCTTTTGCTCTCTGGAATAAACTTGCACTAGACCTGTTACTTCCATCTAGTTTAAAAGGAAAATATAGCTTGTTTAAAAAGGAAAAAGGGTGGATGGATTTCTATCATGCGGTGGCATTGGGTCCCCCTTTCTTTCCTTCTTCCCATAATACCAGGTACATAGGGTCACTCCCCAGCCTGTGATAGCAGATATAGACTGTCAGAATTTTAGGGCTGGGTCCCCCTTTTCTTTCCTTCTTCCCATAATACACCAGGTACATAGGGTCATCTCCCCAGCCTGTGATAGCAGATATAGAGTGTCAGAACTTTAGGGCTGTTGAAACATCTGTATTAACCACTTCTAATTCCTTAGACTTGTTTCTCTTACTGGAGGTAGAGAACAGCATTGTACTTCTTAGTTGTGTTTCCAGCTTCAGCTCTTGCATTACCCAACTGTCTGCCTTTCCAGCCTTTATGCTCGGAAAAGGTTTAATAATGTGCAGGTAGGATTGATCACTCCTTTCTTAAAGACCCCCAGCTGGGGCCCACCCTGTCCAGCCTTGGGACTCGATGCCACTGCTGTAATCCAGAGACATGAAATGCCTCCTGGGGCGCAAGGGCTACTCAGTTTCTAGCCCTAGTGTCATGATTCAGGTTTGACCTCGTGCTATGTTTATCCGAATCCCAATCTTTGTATTACCTGCTCTTGGCAGGATCAAGCAGGTCTTAAAACCCAGCGTCTCCCAGGAGTTACTGCATTGAACTGACTCTAAAAAACACTGCCCCTAGCTGGGTGATCCCTGTGACCTTGGATAATTTAGTTAACTTTTCCATGTTTCCATTACCTCACTGTAAAATGGAAAATATTAGTACTGAATTAGTACTGGTTCCCCTTTACCTCTCAAAAGACTGCAAATCAATATATATTTTTTGAAATACATGGAGGAGCTGAGTTGCTTCAAGGACTGTGGTGAATGTTTAATAGCGGTGAGCCTTTCTGATTTGAAGGATCAAAAATGCCTTCATTAAGGAGATAAGTAAAGGAGCTGCTTGTGCAGGGAAGAAGGGAGACTTTAGTATTACACCCTCTTTCTTGAGAGTCTCCTGCACATCACAATGCAGAAAATTGGGTGGTGAGGTTTTCAGGACCTGGCGAGGCAGGGAAGAAAAGAGCAAAGAGGAAAATTCTTCTGAATATATGTATAACCTAAAGCAAGTCCCTTTCTCATTCTTTTCTACAACTGAAAAAGGGCAGGATCAAATCCAGTCCCTGCAGGAATCGGCTTTCCTGGCCATTCCTGTTTTTCCTGATTACCCTCTTTTCTCTTTAGGAATCCACAGAGCTCTAGAAGCTTCAGGTAGTCTCCCAGTGGCTCCCTCAGCAGGAGGGGAGGAGATGAGGTTATAGCACAGGGATCGTGTGCCAGGAGTTGTCAGCTCCAGTTTTTTCAAACTTGCAGAACCGATTCAAACATACAGAAAAGGAGTAGATGAGCGCTATGAGAGCATCACCACCTAGACTCAGCGATGGTTACGTATTCATACTTGCTCATCTATGAACATGTGAGTGTGTACGTGTGCATTTCTCACACTGCACTTCTGTTTCACACATTCCTGTGTACCCTTATCTGCCTTTCGTGTTTTATTTTTCTCCAACAGCACTATTGCACCTCTGGCATACCAATAGATGGATGGATGGATGATTGATAGATTAGATCAATTGCTCTTGTTTGTTTTTTAGTCATCTTGTTTGTTTTTAGTCATCTTGTTTGTTGCCTGTCTTCTGCTCACTATAAACTTTGCCAGGGCAGCCTGGTACATACTGGGCACTCAGTGAAAATCTGTTGAATGAATGGATGTGACCATATATTAACCACAGAAAATAGACACACAGAACTTCTAAAAGATAAGTTGAAAATAAATAAATATAGCTCTGATATTTGCTTCCTCACTTCCCGGAAGATAGTCTTGCTTACTCTGTCGGGGTGTGGAGACCTCTCTTTGGACCCCACTCCTGTGGATGATGGAGGGCATTGAAAGGTGTTAAGTTGCAGAGTCATGTGATGAAAAGAATGTTTTAGAAAGAGAAATCTGAAGTGACTGGTGAGAATGAAAGGGAAGGAAGGAAGTTTTGAATCTGCTAGAAGTTCACCTTGCGAACCTGATGGATTTTGGTTCTAAGGAAAGAAATCGAAGGGAAGAAATCCACATAGGTAAAGATGCTTCAAAAGATTAACCCACAGCGTTTGGTGACAGGGTGCCGGGGAGGCATGAGCAAAAGGATGACAATTTGAGGGCGGTGGGATGGGTAGAGATGGCAGAGCTGCTTCTGGGGAGCAGGAGATTCAGAAGCGGGGGCGGGGGAGGCTTTGCAAAGAGAAATGGGAAGAGAAAATTGAATATTATGAATTCAATTTTAGAAATGTGAAAATTGAGCTTGTCAGAGATGCGGGTTTGTTTTTCACACACGAGTGGAGTTCGGGACAGGTCAACACCAGGGTCATTTTTAGAAGGCGTCATGTCATTTCATTGTAGAGCGCTACCAAGTAGGGTAGTTACTTGGATGTCAAAACCAACTGTCACTGAAGCCTTTCTGTTCGGTTTCAGATGGATTTGGATTAGACGTCTAAGCTGTGGCATACATATCCCATTAAATACAAATAAATGTTTAATTATTTACTTCTACCAGATGCACCCTGGGGTGCACTGCAGTGTTTGAGCAGATTAGATGCATTTTCTTGGTGCACCGTCCATGCTGGTTTAATGACTTGGGAAGGGGACTTGAGCCATCCTGATGCAGGACAAGGCAAATTTCCCCGAGTGGGAGTGAGACTAAGCCTTGTACAGAGAGAAGAGGGTCGTTTGGCAGAGAGTGTAGACAGACTTCACACCAAAGTTAGATTCAGCGGGAGAGTTCATTAGAAAAGGGGGAACCTCCGCAGAGTGCGGTCTCCTCTGAGGCAGACAGTGGGAGGGACTCGGGGGGCCAGAGAAATTACAAACAAGATAGTGAGAGACAAGAGTAAAGGCACCGAGAGGGACCCCGAGTGTTCAGGGAATTCAGTGTATGCATCATCCTTTAGTTCTGTGAGTTACAGTTTAAAAGACTTCATTAACCCATTTCCTTTGATATGGACAAACAGTGAGGAAGGGGAAGAGTCTGTACCCTGAAAAGGTGAGAAGATGCAGAGTGAAAGCCGGCAGTTCCCAGCCTTTAGTCCCGAGGTTCCCCTGCTTTTACCCATGGGGAATGAATGATTTTATTTTGTGCAGGGCAGCCCCTAAAGACTCTTGTTTTTCCTGTTTACACTTCCCAGTTGTGGGGAAATGGGCTGTCGCAATCCCAGCAGAAATCTTCCTTTGTTCCGCAGGTGTCCTCCTGGCCTGGCTGCAGGGCTGGTCAGCATATCGCAGTCTCTGAATGCAAATTGATTTAACATTTTTTAATTCTCTTGCTTCCTCCTGCATTAATTCTATAGTATCTGCATAGTTTGCAAGTTATCTAATTATATGTGTTTTTTTTCTTAATTTGTTTTTCAATTACGGTTGACATCAATATCGCGTTAGTTTCAGTCGTACAGCATAGTGGTTAGACATTTAGACATGTTACGAAGCGGTCCCCCCAGTTAGGCTCGTCCCCACCTGGCACCGTGCATAGTTGCTAGAATGTTATTGACTGTATTCCCTGTGCTGTACTTGACGTCATTTTTTCCTTTTTTTTTTTTTAGAGTTATCATAACCATGTTGGTGACCTGTTCGGTTTGCTGCTATCTCTTGTAAGTATGTTTGTCTTGTAAGTTGTTTTCCCTCAAATAATAAGCATTGTTCTTGGTGTTTATAACGGGTGTGTGACTGAAAACGAAATCAGTGGCACATGATTGTTGTGAAACTTTACAGCTTAGTTTCATTCAAGCTTGCCCTCATGACGTGGGGAAATAGTGTCCTAAGATGGAAAATAGCCACTTTTTCTGTGTTGGTATTTGCAGAATTTTAATAATTATGTAACATAATACATATAAATAAGTTTACATAAGAACTGTACAGCTGCTCTGACCCTCTCTACACATAAGTACTGTTTATTTGGCTCAAGTTTAATTACCCAGAAATCGACATTGTACTACTTTATAATACACTATTGTGAAGTATTTAGGCCTCCTTATTTCACTTAAATATCTCACTATGAATCCGTTAAAGACAGTCTTTATTATGACTTTTGTTTATCTAATGAACAGAAGTTGAGCTAGAATTATAATGAAGTAGAGTAAGGACCTTTTTTTTTTCCAACTAAAATGTTTTTGACTTAAAAGTATAATAGCGTCTATTCGAATAGACCATCTAGTTTATGTAAACTGTTGAATGAAAACGGTTTCAGGATATGTAAGGGAATTCCTCAGCATGTATTTTTAGAATACTGTTCTCTATCCTCATGAGTGTCAGAAACGGCAGAACTACAGTTGAACTGTTTTGAAGGTGTTTCCATTCTCCCCTTCCACGAAGCATGGAAAGAGCTATAGTTTCAAAGACTGAGCATTAAATCAATTCTTGGAGAAAATAACTACTTCAGAATATTCAAAGGTTTCATGGCTTTTTTTTTTTTAATTGATATATATTTCCCATACCATAAAGTGCATCCTTGTAGGCATTCCTTTTTAGAGTGTTGAACCAGTGATTTCTCTTCTTAAAGAAAGCTTCCTAGCTTCCCGAGAATTCATTGTAAGGACAATTCCGCTCTTGGCCAGCGGATCGTGTGGTGCTCACACGGAGTAGGAAGCAGCAGTTCCAATCCTGTAGTGAAAAGCCATCGCTCTCTGTGACTCTGAATTTATGGATTTCTCATATTTTTGGGCTTTCCACTAAGGTTTTCTCAAAGACTGCGGGGATGAGCCAATTCTAGTTTTTGGCATAGATCAAAATCCCTCCCTCCACTCCTACCCCCCAAGAGTTATTACTGTGAATTTTGGCCTTCTCCTCATTTAGGCGGATGTTTGATTACGTGCAGCTTTGCGTGTTTACAGCTGAATCATAATGCACTCTACAAGTGGTGCTGAATGGTGATGGTGGTTGACTGCCACCACACCAGAGCTCAGATGATGACACTTCCTATAGTTGGCTGGTTTAGCCTTTTTTTTCCTCATAAGAGAGGTAAAGAGGCTCTTCCGGGTGATAGCTCAGCCTCCAGAATGGAAGTCTGACAGGTAGCACGTGGCGAGAACTAGCGAGAGTGTTCATTCTCACACCAGCTGTGCTCAGCTCTGAAGAGTAAATAAGAGGAAGTACAAGCATCAGGAATTGTCATTCTGTCATAGGGGTGTTTGAGTACCCGTTCGCCATCCTGCTAGATCCCTTGCTGAAACCCCTCTATCAATCCAGGAGCGGTCCTGTGGTTGAAAAGGCCTTTGTTTTTATTTCTCTGAAGATCTCTGCCACCTGTGCAGTAAGTCGATGTTGGGACCTTAACAAAGAAAAAATTATTGCAGAGGAACAACTTTAGATTAAACCAAGATGGGATGAAAATGTTTTCTGACTTTCTGGTCCTCCATCATCTTTGAAATTCAGTTAATGTTTGTGACACTCTTTTTAAAACAAACAAAAACACTTTTTCAATTCGTCTCATGCCTCTTATTTTCATTTTCAAGTGAAAAATGAATAACTGGACTTAGTTGGAAATTACAGCCCTTTGAGTCTTAATGACTCGTTGAGGACCATCTGTGAGTCCTTGGCTCTTGCTGTCTAAATTTTAGACCATTTTTTCCTATGTCCCAATGTGCCCTCGATGACTGTTTTGACAGTGGATTGGTACTGTCATTGGTATATTAATAAAGGTAAGGCACAGAGTTCCAACATTAAATGCTTCTAGAGGCCATTTTATGGGAAAATGAGCTGGATAGTATAGACTTTTTGAAATAATTTTTTTCTTTGATACCTGATCTTGTATCCTACTTAGCAAAATATCTGCCTCAAACGTATGAGTGGAATTCAAAACCTAAGTATTTTATACGCCTTATTCCACCATTCCACAAAAGGGTGGGATTCTATAAACAATTAAATTAGAAAGTCAAAGAAAACTTCACTCTTTGGTGCTAACAAGTATGTTTTCTTGAAAATACCTCTTTGGAAGGAAGACACACCCAAAGAAACTGGATTTCCTAAACAAAGTCATGTTTTGAAATACATTCGTGTACTTTTAAATTGCTTTCTGTTTGTGGCAATTATTTTTTCCAATTTGTTCTAGTTGAAGGTTAAATTCTGTGGGGCGTGACGTGTTTGAGCTCTGAATAAGCCAGGATCTCTGCCAGTAAGACCAGTTTGTGTTAATAGTTCAACAGCGGAAAGTCAGAATTTCATAATAAAAATTCAGTTGGGGACATGCTAAGAGTGAGATAGATACCTGTGCAACTTCTAAGAGATATCAGATGGGAAACTGGATGTGAGGAGAGACACTTGAAGCCATAAGAATGTCTATAATTTCCTAGGCAGTAGTTCTCTTTCTGCTGGCATCCGGTGGGCAGATGCCAGGGATGCTGTACATCATACGGTGGTTGATAAACCTGCCTTTAGGGAAGGGATGGAGAGAGAAAAGAGAGGACAGGGATGCCAGCGTTTAGACGTTGTACAGATGGGGAAGGGCCAGGAAGGGGCAACCTTGAGCCTCCTCTCTTGAATCAGCAGGAGTGACTGGAAGGGGCTAATTGTCAGACAGCAGTAAAATCAGCAGGCAAGCACCCCAAAGGAGACGTCAGCTTTTCACAAGAGTGGGAGAGAATTGCCTGGAGGCAGCACAGGGAGAGCAAAGCAGTTCGCACCCACATTGCCAAAGCCCGAGTTATCTGGTGTAAGAATAAGCAGCCCTTTTTGCTGGAGAGAGCCTCGGGTTTGCCGGAGGCAACAGAAGTGGGAGAACAGAAGGTGTGTGAGTGAGCGGCACAGGTGAGCAAGTTACAGAGAACACAGTGGAAGGAAGGAAGGGGCTGGAAGCTGGATCCAGCGGTGCAATGAGCAGTCTGGGGATGGAATTGGATCATAACATGGTCCTGGGAAGTTTGGAAAAAAAATTTTCTGACCAAAATTAAGGTAAGCAAAGTCATGAGACCTGTCGAACTTAGTTCTTATAGTTCCTGTTATTAGGGAAAGACTTGGAGCTGAGGCTTCCCACGGCAGCGTGGCTGGCCGTGGAGAGGCTTTGGCAGGAAGGCAGTCAGGCATGGCTGCTTCCAGGGCCACAGGCACTAGACTGGCGGGGTCAAGCTTTATTGATGCGATTTTGTTTTCCCAGTATAGATACCCAGTTGCTTGAAGACCTTTCCTTTCTCCATTAAAGAGCTTTGGCATCTTTGTTCAAATGCTTTGACCACATTTGTGTGGGTCTGTTTCCAGACCTGTCTCTTTGTCTAGCCTATGGCAGTACCATACTCTCTTCAGTACTGTAGCTTTGTATTGAAATCAGAAGTCATAAGTCTTCCGTGGTGGTTCTTCAGGATTGTTTGGCTATTCTAAAATAGCCACATAAATTTTAGAATCAACTTGTCAGTTTCTTCAAAAAAGATTTTAACTGGGATTGTGATAAAGCTGTAGATCAATTTGGAGAGAACTGACATTTTAACGACACTGAGTCTTTAGCTCATGAGTGTGGTATGTCTGTTTATTTCGATTAAAAAAAATTTTTTTTTCCTTTCTTCTCCTGACTTTGGGTTTAACTTGCTCGTTTTCAAGCTTCTTAAAGTAGAAATTTAGATCACTGGTTTTAAACCTTTGTTCTTTTTACATGTAAGAAATTAACGCAATAAAAATTTCCTGTAAGCATTTCTTTAGCTACAGCCTACAAATTTTGATGATGCTGTGTTTTCATTTTTAGAAGTGTGGTATTTAATTTCCAAATATTTGGAGCTTTCTAGATATCTTATCAGAAGATACACTCTGTAAGATTCCAATCTTTTGAATATTGGAACATATTTATGGCTCAGCATATGGTTTATCTCGACCATTTCATGTGCATTGGAAAAGAATATATATTTTGTAGTTTCTGAGTTTTGTGTTCTGTAGACATCAGGTCAGGGTAGTTCAAATCTTCTTTATCCTTATTGAGTTTTTTGGTCTCCTTTCATTAATTACTGAGAGAGGGTGTTAAAATCATTAGCTATTGTGGATTATTCTGTTTCTCTTTTTAATTCTTTTGATTTTTCATGTTTTAAAACTCTGTTATTAGGCACATATACATTTGTGATTGTTATGTCTTCTTCATGAATTGACATTTTTCCATTAGGAAACGTCCCTCTTTATCCTTGGTAATAGTCCTTGACTCGATTTTTATTTTGTCCAGTGTTATTAATCATACTACACTTCCGATGCCCACTGTACCTTTATATCTAGAATGTGCCTTTTTGCATATAGCACTTTTTTTAAATCTGACCATCTTTGCCTTTTAATTGGTAAATGGATATTTCATATACAATTAATGTAATTATTGATACAGCTAGGTTTGGGTTCACTATTTTATTAATTGTTTTCTATTTCTTTCATCTGTTTCTATTCCTCTATTCTTTTGTACTTTATTTTAGGTTAATTGAATATTTTTAGTATTCTGTTTTAATTCCTCTAAGGGCTTATTAGCTATACTTTATATTTTTCTCTTAGTGTTTGCTCTAGAGATTACAATGTGCATTCTTAACTTTTCACATCTACTTAAGAGTTGAGATTGAAGATTGAACTACTTGTTACAGGTAAAATGTAACAATCTTGCAGCAATATAATTCCATTTACTCCTCATTTTTGGTGCTATGATCATATATTTGACATCTATACATGTTGTAAAACCCTTACGACAATATTACAACTTTTACCTTATGTCTTATAAAGAAATTAAGAGAAAGAATCTTTTACATTTACCCACATATTTACCATTTTTAGGGTTTCTCATTTCTTTTTGTAGATTTGAGTTTCTCTGGTATCTCTTCACCCTAAAGAACTTACTTTAGTGTTTATTGTAGGACAGGTCCAATGATAACAGATTCTCTCAGCTTTCATGTATCTGAAAAGGTCTTTATTTCTCTTTCATTTTTTGAAAATATTTTTTCTGGCTATAGAATTCTGGATTGACGGGATTTTTTTTTTCTTTCAAGCAATTTAAGGTGCCCCTCAATTGTTTTCCAGCCTTATTGTTTCTGCTACGAGCTCAGCTGTACTTTGAATAATTGTTTCTCTTTATGCATTCTTTTTCCTCGGATGTTATCAGGATTTTCTCTTTACCTGTGGTTTTCAGCAGTTTGACTATGCTATGTGTAGGTATGGCTTTCTTTAAATTTATTCTGATTGGGGTTTGCTCAGCTATTTGGATTTGTGAATTAATATTTTTTCAGCGAATCTGAGAAAATGACAGCCTATAATTTTTCTTTTTTTTCTCTGCTATATTTTTTTCTCCTTCTGAGACTCCAGTTGCAGGTATGGTAGACTGTTGATTGGGTCCCCCCTCTTCACCCCCCTTATTTCTTCAGATTGAATTTCTATCGACCTGTCTTCATGTTCACTATTTCTTCTGTTATCTACAGTCTGCTAGTAAGCCCATCCAAGGATTTTTTTTTTTCAATTTGCATACTATGCTTTTAGTTCTAAAATTTTCATTAGGTTCTTTTTTATAGTTTTAATTTATTTTATGAGATTCCCAATCTCTAGTACCATCCAGTAGTTGTTTTTCATATTTCGTTCAGAGTGTATAATTATTGTGTATGATATGAGTCTGATACAAGCTCCTGGAACGGAGCCTTACCTCCTGGCTTTTTAATTTTCAGGTATTACATTTTTTGTTTCTTTAGAAGTTATTCTTGATTCTTTTATAGTTTTGCTTCCCCCTCCTATTGTCCCTCCCTCTCTTCCTTTCATCCTTTTCCCTACACCTATTTTAAGCTTATTTCTTAAGACATAGTTTATTTATAGTCTATATCTGGCAATTCCAGTATCTGAAGTCCTTACAGGTCTGTGTCTGCTCTTCGTTGCCTTTCATTCATGGTGCTTTGTTTCCGTGTGTGTTCAGTTGTATTTGACTGCCAGGTGTTCATTTTCACTATAATTTCATATGTACACCTTCTTTGAGGCCTGGTGTGAAGGTAGGCTCCTTGCAGAAAGGATTTATATTGCTACTGCTAGACTCATAAGGCCATCACCAGTGTGGGCTCAAATTAAGTAAAATTCTTGATAATGTTTTTTTTTTTTTAAACATGTGAATGAATTTGAGTTGCGGACCTTCATAAAGAATCTCAGTGTCAGTGTTTTTCTTCTTCCTTTTTGGTGCTTATATTTGAGACAGGTGATTTTTTGAGCATTTCTCTTGAGGGGTTCTCTTCTGTCTGATTTATCCTTACCTTGAGTTAGGTCCCTTTGGGGGACATCTCAGCTTTTTGTGGGGAGGTCTGTGAAACTTCTGTTAGACTCTACCTTGCATGGGCCCTGAGCTTTTTCTACTGTTTGCCATGCCCTGTGAGGTCTCAGGTTCACCTGGCTTAGTATATGCCCTCAAGGTGTGGAGAGCAACCTGCAGTCGCTTTACTCTCCCTTCTGGGTACTTGCCTTCCCTTGGCTTTTTGTCTGAGAATCGCTTACATTTCTCTCATGGTTACATTTAAAATTTTGGATATCTTGTCCATTTATAGTGGAAGGGAAATCTAGGTACCTGGCCCAGCAAGTTATTTGCTGTATGAAAAAGTTTGTTTTTCTTACTCCGACTTTATAATCTTTTCTTTTATAATTTGACAGTTAAGAGGATTGTTACAGATTTCGAACTGGAATGCCTGGTATAGAAAGTAGGGAGAAAAGAAAGGAAAGCTATTTCAAGAGCTGGAAAAATTGGGCATATTCCTGTGGTAGTGAAAGGGTCATGGTAGAGATAGGGTTGGCATATAAGGTTAATGGAAAATAATTTTGTGCCTTCTCATCTGGAGCTTGGGGTCCTCTTCCAAGCTCCCATGGCTAGGGCAGAGTTCACTTCCTGTGGTTGTAGTACTGAGGTTCCATTTCCTTGCTGGCTATTAGTGGCGGGCCACTCTCAGCCCGTAGAGGCCACCCACATTCCTCGCTGTGTGGCCCCTCCATCTTCAAAGTCAGCAACAAAGAATCTTTGTGTAAAATCTTTCTCGTCCTGTAGCAGTCTGAGTCCAATAAGGAAGTGAAAAAAAAAACCACACAGTAGGTTAGACAGGGGAAGTATAACATAATTAACTATAACAAAAGAGTGACTAATATACCAGGAAATTCTGTGTGGCAGGGGTCCCCTAATCCTCCTGGCGCGGACTAGTACCAGTCCGGTCTGTGGCTTGTTAGGAACTGGGCCGCACCATAGGAGGTGAGTAGGCGAGTTAGCGAAGCTTCACCTGTATCTGCAGCCACTCCCCAACGCCAGCATCACCGCCTCAGCTCCACCTCAGATCATCAGGTGTTAGATTCTCATAGGAGCACGGTCCTAAAAAGGTTGGGGACAGCTGCTATATGGTACTCTGAGGCTGAGGGAGACCCAAGGAAGGATTCAGAAAGTGCCGTTCCACCCACCCCATAGCAGAGAAGTTCGTTGGTTTGGCCAGGCGCAGCTGGTCTGGAGATGCTGGGCAAGCAGTAGGCTCCCCTCTGGAGCACAGGCAGGAGAGCCGGTGACCAGCGGCAGGGGTGCATAGTGGAGTCCTTGTGCCAGGGAGAGCAGGAGGCCTTCACAGCACGTAGGCCGTGCCGGGCTCTGGCTTCCATGTTGAGAGGGCGGAGGAAGGTCATTTCCAGGCCAAGGCCGCCAGATCAAAGAGCAGCCATGTTCGGCTCTGCCGCATGTCCTCACGGCCACTCTGCCAACTTCCAGCCCCCCTGCTCTGTCCCTCCAGTTCCCTCTACTGGGAAAGCTTAACATTGTGCTCACTTTAAAGGAGGAAAAAAAACGAATTCAGTTGTTTATCACGAAGCACATATTAAAGGGGATATTCCGAGCTGATTGGCAATAAACTTGTAAGTGATACACACAGTCCAGATGCCTTTTATCAGGGACAGCCCTGTCCCTTTTAGGAGCTCACCTGAGTAGGTCACATCCCCTCAGGATAATTTTCCTTTCTCAAAGCCAGCTGATTCTTAGAATCTAAGCGCAGGAGTGACCGTCCATCATGATCACCGTCCCAGGTTTAGACGTGGTGCGTATGCCAGGGGTGGGACTCTTGGGGGAACATCCTAGAATTCTCCCTACCACAGAGGGGTGGAGGCGGGAGAAGAGGTGGTGACGAGGATGACTCAGTGCCACATGCGAAAACTCCTTTGTAAAGTTCACAGGTTGTATTTCATCGTGTGACTTGAATACATTTAGCTGTCGCACGAGAAGAGAAGGGCTATCTAGTATTGATTAAACATCTATTTGTCACCTTCACAGAGCGCTTTGATGTAGTATCTGTTTCTTAACATCTTGAGGCAGGGGTTGTTATCTTCATTTTATAAAAGGGAAACTGAGGCTCGGGGTTGTAAGTCATTTGCCTGGAGACACTCCACTAACATTTGGTATCACTGGAATGAAAATCCAGCCCTGCCTAATACTGAACCTCATGTCTCCTGATAGTGTCTGATAACTCCCCTGCCCGCGAAAGAATTTGTGTCACTGGATTGGGATGAGGGGGCATGGCAGAGGTCATCTCCGTGGAGGGAAGGTCAAGTCACTCTCCTGCATCTCTGCCGTCTCTTAAGGAGCCCCCTGATAGAGGTCACTTCTGTCAAGCCCATGCCAGAGGGACATTGGATCAGAAGGGAAGGCCCTGCCAAGCTTCCCCGTTCCAACAGGGAAGCTGGGTAGTCCTCCCCTTGATCTGTGCGTCACTGTCACCGCGCCTCTGTTCCCTGTTCTCACATTTGAATGTGGAACAAAAGAACAAAGCGGGATTTGAGCGAGCTGGGAGGGCCTTTCTGCGGGGGAGGCTGTGCTTGTGCTTGGAGAAGGCTGATAACCAGGAGCCGAGCTCATGGACGGATGAGCGGCCAGGGAGTGATAGTGTTTGTAGACACCTCCCGTGCGGATCTCGCCCAGACCACAGCCTGCTGCTGTCCTGCTTGTCTCTCACCAGCTCGGGAGCCCCGTGGGGGCTGGCCCCTCCGCCGCTGCCTCCTGACACCCTCAGGGCCTGACGTGGAGCAGGCACTGCTCAGTGATTGCCGGACTCCGAGCTCCTGGGCTGCTGGGTTCGTTTCAGCCTGGTATGGCAGCAGTCAGGAGCCCTGCTCCCCTTCCAGCCCTGTCACCAGGTCACTCTGGGCCAGTGAGCTCCCTAGGGCTTAGTTTCCTCAGCCTTTGACTGAGGAACATGGACTTGACCTCTGGTCCATTCCAGTTATGCAGGAAGATGTCACCGCACCACAGCTGCCCCGTCGTCTGAAGAATCTCAGATGATTGGTTGCGAGGCTGGAATTCAGGTTACGGAGACATGTGGAACAGCTTGGGCAGATGCGAAGGGGACATTTTGTTCTCTCTCCTTAGACACATGAAGTAATAGATGCATCGGAATATGATCTCTTCCTCCACCCTCTTCCATCAAATCAAACAGTATTTTTTTTTTTCCTTCTTTTTCAGTTCACTGTGTTTCTCCACTTTAAAAAAGAAAATTTAAGCCAGGCAGGAGTCAGAAGGGCAGGCACAGAGCTCAGCTAGTTGGAGGGGGAGAATTCCTCCATGAAATTTCAGATGAACTGGCCTGGACCTTTTCCCTAGGAATTTTCTTGAACTGTGGTTTGTCAGAGTTTTGTTTTTTTTTTTTCTTTTTTTTTTTAAGTGAATATGTTTTGCTTGAATCAAAACATTAAAACTAGTATGTAAAATTAAACTAAAAACAGTTTCTGAATGTGAATCTGAGTAACCAAAGTGGACTCCTTGTTTCTGGATGTTTCTTCTTTACTTCAGGTTTGTGATGGGCTTCATCGATGATCAGCAGCCAGACTCTCTATTTCCTTAACTCCCTGGCAGTTTAGATTTAGCAAAAATTGGTATCTCCTGAAATGTTGTCACTTCAGATATTTCAGGAGGTAACTTTCGTGATGGGGACCTTGGCCCGATCGCATTTCTAGTTCGGGCGCTGCTGCCACCTGATTCGTGTTGTGACCACAGGCGAATCGTTCAGCTCGTCTGCTTCAGTGTCCTTGACTGAATTCTGGGAGAATGGAAAGAAAGGTTCCGTGCGAAGTAGAGCATCAGTATTTTTTAAAAGCGCCGTGGGTGATGGTAACGAGCAGCCAAGATTGAGAACCACTGCCGTGTAACAGCGAAGGTTCTGGGGGGTGCAGGCTTTATTCAGTACTGCGCATTGGGGGTGAAGAACAAGAGCGTGCGACTGGTTAGGTTCTAACGTATCTTTCATTTAGATGCGTAGGCACTGGCCAGTTATTTCTGTCCCTTAGAAAGGACGGACGGCTGTTTTGACAGTCAGCTTCTATTGCCGGCTGTATTGGGGAAGTCCCGGGTCTGTGTGGAATTTTCCATGGCTCTTAGCTCTGCACCATTGGCGTTCACTGCAGCCACAGCGCCTTCCAGTGTGTCTGCCTATGCTGTCCTCCTCCTCTTCCAGAGCCTGTCCGCCAGTGGTCAGCCTCAGCTGCGCATCTCAGTGCTTTGTTTGTGTTTAATACTCCGGTTCTAAGACAGATCAGAGAATCTCATCTGCATCGACTTTTTGTTTATAAAGTGAGTCAGCTCGAGGTATCTGTTTTGGCCTGATTTCCTCAGGTGTCATGTTTCCTGTCACAAAACCACCTTTTGTGGGTGGGGAGGGCGGGTGTGCTGTTTCTGTGGGTGGAAGCTTCTGGTGCCGTGCTGGCAGATTCTCCAGCAGCCTGGTCATTGGTGATCAAGAATCAGCTTGTTGATCCTTCGATTGGCAGAGTTTTAAAAATGACAGCAAATGGAAGATAAGAGATGCGACCAATAATGGCCTCTTTGGGTTTGGCCAGTTCCCCTGTTACGAAGGAATTTAAAGTCCTAAACTTTTGGAAGGAGACACCTGTAGCGATGTGTCTGTCTCCTTTTCTTTAGAAAGCAATCTTCCCTGAATCCCGTGCAGGGAGGACGGCAGCTCCGGATTATGTTGCTAGAATCCACTCTCCCGCTTTGCCATACCCCTCGCCTCAAATGACAGAAACTCCGAACACTTCATCAATTTTTGAATAGGAATTAAAGTCAGTGTGTGTTCTGCTTTATTCTGGTCCCCACTTGAGCATCACCTCCCTGGAGTGGCCTTCCCTGGTCCCCTCCCCCCCAGTCGAAGTAGGACCCCCTTCCTTCCTTCATTCCTACTCCTTCACCCCGCTTTCTTTCCTGACATTTTATTTCGTGAGCTTTATGCAGATGGTGACATTTTATTTTCTCCTTTATATCCCTGGGGCCAAGAACCTGGTAGGTGCTCATTAAATATTTGTTTAATAAGTGAAGCATGGACTGGCCAGGCATTTGCATACTGTCTTTTTGTTCCTGGCTTCCGTCCTAGCTCAGTGTTCTGAAACTTCCTGGGTATATGAATTACTCTATCAGATGTAAACCATTTATTCAGAACTTCGTGAGCAGTATAAGAAAATGTTAAAGCTATTTTTGCTGTTTCTCATGTCTAACCCTGAGGTAATTAATATGTAACGCCATTGTGCTCCCTCCATAATTAGTCCATGATACAGAGAACTACCTTGTTAATTAGATTCCGAAGGAAGCAGGGAGTGTTAAATACCCATTTGGTTCAGCTCCACTGGGGCCTAAAAGACGTTGTTACATATTTTAATAGTGATGGTGAGTAGAGGAGGGGCGGGCACTCATGCGTTAGAGTCTAATTGGGGGGTGATGGGCTGAAATTCAACCTTGGCTGTACCACTAAAAGTGAGTGTGTCGTATCGGTCGTGAGTCTCAGCACTGGGAGAATGGCTAAAGTGACAGTCCTTTTTCCTGAGCCTGGAAGTCACAATGGGGATAAATCGAGATTAGAAAAACACACTCTAAGGAAAAGATATCACTGCTTTGTTATATATAATGCGTATGGAAATGAAGGCGGGGTGTGTCGCGTGAAACATTTTGTTACAGGCTTCCGTTAGCACACGTGTTATGAACTTGTATTGAAGGTTTGGTCTGAACAGAATAGACTCAATTTTACTAAAGCAGCTTTTTTTCATCCTGATTGAAAACAGTCCTTTTCTCACGTGATTTTACCACTTTCTTGTCATTCCACCCCCATTTTTCTTTCAGTTGGCTGATCGCGATTCTGGCCCAACTCAACCCTCTGTTTGGACCACAGCTGAAAAACGAAACCATCTGGTATCTCAAGTATCACTGGCCTTGAGGAAGAAGACCGCTCTCCAGTGCTCAGTCATTGAGGTGACTCTGCCCTTGACCTTTGACATCTGTGTTGTCAGCCAGTCAGCTAGAGTTTGCCTTGACTGTTTCTCAGAACTTTATGGCCATTTGAACACTTGGCAAGGGCAGGCTGCTGAGAGCAAATGTGATCTGAAGCACAGAAATAAATTTGGAACTTAGCCTATTCACTTTCCCAAAGGATTTATCCATAAGATTCTTTTAAATCTTATTATTACCCTGCCATTTAAAATCCAGTTTGATGTGCACGATCAGGTTTGCATGCGGTCTTTTAGACACGGCTAGGGCACTGACCACTGACGGTTGGTATTCAAGAAGCAGCCTGCAGTTTTGAAATTAAGAATATTTCTGAATGCTTTGATAGAGACAGGCGCTTTTTGAAAATTAGTCTTAAAATTGCAGCTTTTATTTAGTTCTGGGGATCGGAGGGGGGAGGAGTGGTATAGTGGAAAGGCTTACTCACTGGCTGAGAGTCAGAACCTATAACTTAGTTGGTTCTTTGGCTCTGTTATTTCGATAAATGGAAGTTAGTCCTAAATGCTTCGCTAGGTCCTGGTGTAGCTTTGGGGCGAGAGTCCGTCCTCCGGGGTACTGTGAACTTCATTTTACCTCTGTCAGGAGATACACCGTGTTGGGCTCTCCTATCTTTAGTTGCTGCCGGAGACGATCAGTGGGTTCAAGTCACAACAGCCTGGTCCCTCCAGTGGTAAAGTTCTCTGTGACCCTTGCATCCAGTGACTTTATCCATTGATGGTCTTAGCCAGAATTAAGCATTTCAGTAGAAATTGCAAAATGGAGATTTCGAGTTCTGTCCTGACTTCTACATTTGATTAGATGAACTGTTTCTATAAAGATGAACTTCCTCTCCTCAACTAGAGTTGTTTAGTAACCTTGAAACATGGATCATACAGGAAAAGCAGAATACACTTTAATTTTTTTCTTTAATTTTCAAACTAAGCTGTTGGTGCCCAGGGTATCCAGCGGGGTTTTCTTTTCTTTCCTTTTTATTTTTAATCAATTACATTTACGATCATTGTTTATGTTCAGTTGTTCTTTCTTTGGGCTATGGGAGTCTGTCTAGACTGGCTTCTATGTCCTTTTGTTATTAGTCGTCGATAGTTTCCTGACTTTCCGACATCAAGATGTCCCAGACCCCTCTTGTAGTTTTCGTGTCCCAGATGTGGAACCAGCTGTTCCTCCAATTGCTTTCTCAATTTCCCTCCAAAAGGATCCTGGTTCTTTAGCCAGTCCTGGAGCCCAGCTGGCCCTGGTTCTCTTCAGTGGGAATGGTGTTTAAAAACCAAGATCTGACTGCTAGGTGCTTCCATCACTCCTGGGATGTCATTGCTTTTAAGACTTTACACTGGACAAAGCCAGGAAGTGTGTACTTTTGAGAAGAAAAAGACTCCTGAGTTCAAGTTAGTGTTTCGAATTCAAATTTACATTATAGGGTTTTTATTTAACTTTTTTTGAATATCAGTCCACATGCTGAAATTTTGGCTCCTAAAGACAGTAACTTAATTATTTACTTTTATTATCCTATGATACATACAAAATAGTTACAAAATAATACCAATATAACTATTAACTATAAGTTTATTAAGTACAGTTTAGGATAGCTTTCCTACTCTAGTTGTCCTTAAAACAAAGAACAGAATGCTGTTTTCTGAGGTCACTTGAAATAATTATTTTTTCTGGTGGTTATCAATTTGATATGTAGTTAGATTAAGGTGTTTTTTTTAAATTTTGTGTTTAATTCATAGTTAATTATTTGCTACTAGTTTTTGAATGTGCAAAACATATTTCCAAAGTCAAAATTATAAACAAGTTATATTCGAAGAATTCTGTTCTTCCAGTGTTTCATTTTGCAAAAATAAGCAAATCTGTGCATTCACACGTGTGTGCGTGTGTCTCCATCCGAGCACACACAGCTGTTATGGAAAAGACATATACTCTTCTACAGCTTGCTTTTTGCCCTGTGGCCTAGAGCTTGCTCCCATCAGTGTATAGAGAGAGTCCCTGATACCTTTACAACCATTGATGCCCTTCTGGATTGTTTCCAGACTTTGGCCATTATTAATAAAGCCAAAATGCCATCCTGTGGATATGACATTTTATCTTTTTGCTGGTGATCTTTGGGTTAGCGTCTCTAAATTTTAGTGAAATCTCTGGGTTAAAGGAATATATACTTTTTCCAGATACTGTTGCATTCCTTTCTAAGGGGATTGCACCATTTTTGTATTCCCACCAACAATTTATGGGGTGCCTTTTTCTTGGATTTTTGCCAATCTGATAGATAAATAGATTTTTTTCCTTTACGGTTCTATCTTTGCCCAAAGGAGTTTTTGATTTCCTTCTTCGATAGACTTTTTAAAAATCTGATTCGTAAGATCTTTTTACCTGCTCCCCCACCCCCTTTTTTTTCATGTTCTTCTGTTTTCTCTCTGTTCTTTTAAATTCAGTAATGTGAAGTAAGGATGTTGATTGGACTTTAAAGCCAAGACTTCAGGTCTCGTAGTTGGATCTCATTCCAGCGTTGCCTTGCATTTAACTTTTCTGAGCCTCGCTTCCTTCCCTTATAATGAGAGATCTGGGCATCTTTGGCTGTAATAACACTCAGTGTGTGGATCTGAGGTCTCATTAGCCGGTTCTTTTTAGTCTCGTGTGTGTGTGAACCTGATTGACGAACTCCTGATGTTTGCACTCTGGTCCACAGCACCAGCTGGGGCTGCTGCTTGAAACCGTTGTATTGTAGGTTGTTTCTTTAAAAGCAGAATGCCAGGAAGTAGGAGGACACGGGCAGGCAAACCTGAATTATGAACGTGTCACGTTTATGCCACGTGCGAGGTAGTGATGATTGGCTGTACCATAACTCAAGGCCTTTTGAGTTACCACATCAAGAGATCTAATCTCTGCCTCGCATTGCAGCTAACAGAACTCTCAAGACAGGACTTCACTTTTATGGTGGTAAAATCAAAAGATTGAGCTAAATTCCCCTTTGAACTTTGAGCTTTTATGTAACAGTGGGATGAATTAAAGGAGCCCAGATCCCAGATTTAGGCCTGTCTTCACTGAGTAAGGAAAAGCATTCTGTTTTGTACATGATTTGTTTAGGAGGCCAGATTTGGAAAGTAGGCGATGTAAACTAGACATGGTATTCGGCAAGAAAAACATGAGGAACACTCATGAAAGCTTTAGAATATTTTTATACAGATGAAAGCGACTTGATCTGAGCAATAGTTAAACACCGAGCTGATCTTTTGATACCTTAGTCATTTTACTAGCCATGATTTTCTTTCATATATTGATGGTAGTAGAGTAAGTTAGTTGGTTTACCACCCATTGTGGTATGTTAGATGAGATTACATGGTTTATCACAGACCTAAAGGGCAGAAATTCTATTTCATTCCAAAGTCTGGACAGAAGAGGAATACAGCTGTTTTTCTGTGCATACCAAAAATATTTGAGTGCTCACGAGATACATAATGCTGAGTGGGGATTTCAAGGAAGGCTCGGGCTCCAAGGGGTTTGTGATCTGTTGAATTTGAAATGAAGCCATACTTGTGACAAGTTAAAACGGTGGAAGGTGTTTTGTGGTATAAAACCGTATCTTTTACTGTTGATCATGACTTTCCCCTCTTCTTTGAATCCAGTTGGCCCTGTTCCTGTCTCTGCATCTGTCTGGGTTCCTTTCCCTTCCTCCTTCGGGCATCCTAGTTTCTGACGTGATCACTGCAGCTGAGTTACTGCAGGGGCTCCTCCTCGGGTCTCCCCGCGTACCTCCAAAGCCCCGCCCCGTTGTCCTTCCTGCTGTAGCACTTCTGAAACAGATGGCTGCTTTGCTTGCTCTGGAAATTCTCAGTCCTTCTCCAAGGGCTACAGCAGGAGCTTTTTTTTTTTTTTTTTTTTTAATCCAGGTCCCTGAGTTCAGTGGGTACCTGCCCCCTTGAAATGCCGTGTAACATGCCGTAAGTGCAGCTTTTCATCAGGGTCACCAAAGGTCCCATGAGCCACAGAAGATATGAATGACTAATCTGCAGGTTGTGTCCAACTTTCCCCCGTGACCTATTGGCTGTAGCCCTACCTGTTCTCATAGCGTTGACCTAATTAGCTTTAGTTGGCTTTCCCTGCCTCTCACGACCTACCCTACAACGATCATTAATTTAGAAAGCAGGTCAGTAAACACAAACATTCTTTCTGCTTTCTTTCCTTCACTTCCCCGGTCTCTCTTACTTCTTTCTGATACTTCTTTTTTGAGTGTCCGGCTTGCAAGTCCTGCACTTCCTTTCCTGGATGCTTGGTTTCAGAGCGACTCCTCTCCCTAAATGTGTTTAAGCTCCCAGTTTCTGCCATGCAGTTGGCACTTTGCCTTGACTTGCTAAGTACACATACCCTTTGTTGGCTTAAATACCTCTCGTAGCTAATCTTATACAATCAATACAGATCTCGCACATGTCAATAATCAAGGAATTATTTTGTGACTTTATCTAAAGTGGAAAAAATAGAGATAAAAATAATACCTATCTTGAAATAAAAAAATATATTCACTCATCTTTCCCTGAATGGATTTCCTGGTCGCGCCCTTCCTGCGGACACACTCTTCATTCAGTTTTATCTGACAGACACCATCGCGATGCCCTTATTTTCCAAAGTGAGAACATGGACCCTTTGGTTGAGTTCCCCACCCCCGCCTCCAAATGCCTCGTGCACATCAGAGAGGTAATTAGAACATATGCTGCTTTAATTCGCTCCAAAATCAAACTCTGAGTTTATACCACTTCACGTAACCCTCGCTCACATTTATCTTAAACTGGGTATCGTTGAGCTAGAGTGAAAATTATCCCTGGTTCTTGTGTCGCTTTTCCAAAATGAAGACCTGTTTTTCCATTTGTGATTGTCCAGAAAGGCCTAAACCATGAGGAAGTCTTAACCACTATAGTCTTCGTGGAAAGTTAACCCACAAAACATCTGCATTCACTACTTTGGTGTTCTCAAGTAAAATTTACAATCTGCCTGGCACGCGGGTGTCTGCAGGGCAGCTGGTCCGCTGGCCAAAGGAGCGGAGGAGAAATCGATCACCAGGTTAGAGGAGAGGTTCTCCGAAGCCGGCGCCGCGGGAAACCAGTGGCGCTGGTGGCTGCCCTTCCCCAGCCCCAGGTCAGAGCAGCCCTCTGCCGATGTCTTGAGGTGAATGTACTTTGGGTGTTCTGCCTTAGGGGGTCCCAGCAGTCTGGTGCTTCCCACTATCGAGGGCGCTCGGTCTGCCTCAGCTGGCCCCATGAGACTTGGCAGCAGGCTCGTGTCCGCTTCTGAGCACCTTGGGCCCAGGCCTGGGGACAGCTTGTACCACTGTGCTGTGGATTCTCCTGCTTCTGCCCACTGATTTGGAAAAGCTCAAGGGCCCATCAATCTTTCTTTGCCTTTTGACTTTCAGCCTCCTTGGACCTGCCCGCCACAAACCACGTGCCATCTGACTTTAACTAGCTGTCACCCCTCCTGCACTTAACCCTCATGGTTCTGACAAATTGTGCGTCATAACCAGCTTGTTCTCTTATCCACCAACTCAAGCCTTGTGTGGAAATTGTCTTCAAAAAACATTTCTTCTTTCTTTCTTTATTTTTTTCATTGCAAAAGTAGCATATGTGGCTTTATTTATCTAGACGTCATAAAGCAAGCTTCACATAAAGGAGTTTATGCGACGACTGTTAGCAGTTTGATGTGTGAAGATGCCAGTTTTAAATGTTTGCCTGCTCTGCAGAGGTGATGTTGCAACTTGAAGCGTCTAGAAAAAGAAACTCACTTTTGTCACATTTGTCTAAACAGGGGGGCAGACTAAGTGCCAAGGAGCCTGCTCTCTAGGAGTCTGACATAGACAAAAGCTTGCCCTGCCCGGGGAGCCGTGCTCCCTGCTGTAAGGAGAGGAAGGGAAGATACGCTGACCTTGAAACCAAAGCAGCCTCATTCGATTCGCGTGCGATCGGTCTCAGGCAGCTTCCCTCTGCCTGCTTTCGATGACACAGTCCCATCTGCTTGTGACCCTCAGTTTAGCTGTCTGTGTTCTTGGTAACGGGACTTCCTGTCACAGCCCTGCAGAACCTGCCCATGCTCACAAAAAGTGGGACCAACCTACTTTTCATTCAGATGTTTTCTGAGCTCCTATATATTTTGTTATTGGCCTGATGATTTTCTTGCTGTTTAACTCTTGCCCTCCCAAAGATGGTATGAGGACCAGTTAGTTACTAGAACGGCTTTGTTTTGCAGGTGACGAAGAGAATTCCTCTAGAGGCGGAATCACCTCCAAACCCAGACGACCTTCCTTGACTCACCTGTTTTGGCCACCAGCTGCCTTAAAACAGTCACACCTCATTTGAATATCTTCTTTTCTACAGCGCAGTATTTTTTCCTGTCGCCTTTTTTACACTTTCTTGAATTCTGTGCCTCCTTAATCTAAACTGTGCTGATGCCATAAAATGTTCGTGCCCTCTTCTGAGCTGGAAGGTGCTATTCTTCTGAGAAACTCAGGACTCTCTCCTTGGAACCTGTGGATTTGAAGATGGCGCCTGCCTGCTCATGACGTGGGAGTCAGCGAAGCATTGAAAAGCCGTCACACGACAATTAGACTCCAGTACGGCAGCCAACAAGCGAGCAAGTTCATGGGAAGATCTGTCTCAACACAATTACACCAAATTATATTTTCAGGATGAATTTCTTATTTCTGCCATCTTTTGGAATAAATTATTTTTCTGCTTTCTGTGGAAATCTGGTTTTGGTGTTTGTTAAGCTCATTATCTCTAGAGAATGCCTTTTTAAAAAAAAAAAAAAAAGGATTTCAAGGTTCAAACTCAGGTTGGATATACAAACCTGGCCAACCAGTTTGAGGTACCTGAAGAGACTGGTAAGTGCTTTTCTTGATCGTTCGGTAAACATTTGAGTGGTTACCGTAGCCAAGGAACTAGAGAAATCAAAGATGTGGACATTGGGGTCCCTGTGAGTTCAAGAGTTGATGTGGAGACATAAGGTTGGTATATGTGGGACTATAGTACAAGGCCGTGTTTGACCATTGTCCACAAAAAAGTGGTTATAGTGAGCAAGTCAGTACCAGCCACAGGGACAAGATCTGACCAGCAATTTCTTGTGCCCTCACGCCCTCAGACCTCAGACTTTTCTTTTCTGAAAACTCAAGGTGATTAAAAAGCCTGGGTCCGAGACAGTAATTCCATGTTTTAACAACAAGCATCTCAACAATTCGCTAATTTGAGGACTTTTTATTGGCCTTAGGAAATCAGAAATTAAAATGAACCTGAATTTTCACCAGCTCATGGTTGTTTGACAGCCAGCCAAGAATGGATTTCCTGTTTTGCAGTTTGTACTTTTCTATTCCTCCCAAACTCTCTGAACTCATTGCTTTGCTATTCTCATGACCAAGAGAGTTTCAAGTTCAAGTGGCTCTCCTGCTTTTGTTTCTTTCCTTCTGTTACTTCCCTTATGAAGGTTTCCTGAACGTTAGGCAATGCCATACTTTACATTTCCACCACAAGGGCCTCTTGAGCGAATTTCACAGAATCCATGAAACTGAAAACATGACATCTAAGGGACGACAGTGACATATGGTCACCCCGTCGCGTTACAGAGAAGGGAACTGAGCCCAGATGGACAAGCACTCGCCCAGTTCAGTGCAGCTGGCCAGAAGCAGACCAGGAAGCAGGATTCATATTTTCTAATTCCCACTCTGGAGCGTGTCTCACTTGTCACCTGCCTCTGTCAGAGTTGCACTGGCTGGGAGCCAACTCTGGCTCTTGCGTGAGAGGGATGACCAGCTGTCTCCCATCAGAGCAACTTACCTGACCCTAAATCAGTATTTGTCATCTAAGAAAGCAGTGCTGGGGTTCCTGTGGCTTCTTCGGATGCCATAGTCTTTGAGCCCTAACCACGCAGAAATGTGACACTCATACAGCTGTGTACCCAGATTCTTCAAGTCAGGCCCTGCAGCCCATTATGGCTGGGGGTCAGGGTGAAGCCTCCCTAGCTTCTGCCCTGGCCTGCTTTCCAGCAGACAGACACACCCCCATGGTTTTGGAGCTGAGCCCCGTGACGTCCCTAGTGCAGTGACTTCCTTGATGTAGCTTTTGCCCGTCTTGAGCTCAGCGTATGGCAGCAGCTGCCGGGGAACCTACAGAGGTTCAGCACAGCAGCCCCCAGCCTCGGCCTGCTCACAGCGGTGATCGAGGGCTGCTTTGGGGGCCCTTCTCATTCATGGTCACGCTTCGGCACATTTCCAGTGTAATGGCATCGTTGCAGGCAGAGGTCACGACCCTGCCTCATCCAAGTCCTGAGTTCTGCCTTGTTCTGTCACTTTGTACTGATCTGTTTTTTCTACCTCTTATTTGCTCTGAATTAGACATTGGGAAGTAGACTGGATAATGTTGCTTTTTGCACTGCGGCTTGCTCACCGTTTGTCAGGATCTGACTCCTGCAGACGAGTAAGGAAGATGCGTGTGTTGACTGCACTAACAATGGGAACCAGGGACAGGAGCACCGAAGGGCCTGGTACTGTGCCAGGGAGGTTTGATCGTCCCTCAGAAGGGAACCTTTTGCCCAGGCCTGAACCCAGAAGCTTCTCTCTAACGCCAACTGGGACTTAAAGCCTCTGAAGAGTAAGGAGCCCATTTCCATGCCAAATTAGAGATCAAAGACCTTCCAGAAAGATTGACTGCCAGCTTCTAAAGTCCAGGTACTGTGACTGTCACCACCTGGCTATATTACTACTGTCGAAATGAGGGGATGATGAAATCATATTTGTGGGAAAATTTCAATAAGATCCCTTTGCCTATGAAGTCACTCAACCCTTGAGCCTGTTTCCTCATTTATTAAATTTTTGAGAATATTAAATGCAATTAATGTGTAAACTCGGGTAGGGGTTTGCTCCCAACCTCACCCCTCGTAACTGAACCGTTTTATTACAACACGGCCCAGCATCTGAGATGGATGCTCATTCTCCATATTTGCTTTGACGGTTCCGTTGCTCTGCTGCTTCCTGGGGCCCAGATTGGAAGATGCTCTATCCACCCATTTCAAAGGATACTGGCGATACGCCTCTCTTCCAAAGCCTGTTCCGGTGAACGTGGTGTGGCCTCCTGGGATGACCCTCAGACTGGGGGAAGCCCCGGCTTTGCAGTCTTATTCCATCACTTGCTATAAAATGGGGATGATACCTGCCTTTTCTGCTGTACAAGATTGTTACCTAACAGATGTTGGTGGTGAAGATGATTTGTAAATGATAATAATACACAGGGTGTTTTCCAAAGAAACGACAAAATCCCTAGGATCCGCTGACAGTACTTGGGGCAGTCGACAGATTTACTTTTTTCTACATGTGGTTTCTGTTTTGATTAGCCATTTGGATTTGGGTTACAGAAAAGTTAAAGGCACACACCAGGCTCCAGGCCTGAGCTCTAACAGAGATGGATCTCTTAAAAACAATCAGCATCAATGTCTGGACCACATCCTTCCTGCCCTTCCAAGTTCTACCAGCTCTTATACCAAAATGGGACTATTTCTGGCATGCTTTTGAAGATGTAGTCAGAGTGTCACTGGTTCCTTTTAACATGGTTTTGTTATTTTTTTTTAAGTTTAATGATGTCTGTACCCTTCACTGACCCAATAATTATATCTTTCTTTGGTATTGCTTCAGAAGTAGCACCTTTTTTGTTCATCTAGCCTTTTTTTTTTCTTTCTTTCTTTTTTTTCTTTTTTAGCGATGCTAAGTGTCCTGCCATTCTGAGGCAAATTGAGAATCGAAAAATTATTTTCAATTGTTGCTCAGACTCATGGAAGATTTTGGCCCTTGATTTCATCTTCCAAAAATTGGAAGAGTCGATTGCTCCTCTATTAACTAGATTTAAATTAATGTTTTTAAGTACCTATCTAGGCCATTTAGAACGGTTTCCTTACCCCATCTGCCTAGGCAAGAGCTCTTTTCTGCTTGGAAGACAGATAATTTTTAAATGGGGATGGTTCTTAAGGCCAAGTTATGTATTACTTTTTCCCCTGCCTTTTTATTTCAGCTTTCAGAAGTTGAATGGATGAAATTCATTGTAGAAAATACAAAATTTTCAATGGAAAAAGCACAATGTAAAATGCCATTGTAAAGAATGTTTATCATACCCCAATTAATGAGAAGTAACCTTAATGCCTCAACGTAAGGAGATGCTTACGTAAGTCGGGCTGCATCTAGACAAGGGAATGTTCATGGTGCATTTAGTAATTTCGTTTTCTTGGAATATATTTCTAGAAAAGATCAATAAGACAAAACTATTAACATTGCCTCTGGATGGCAATTGCAAATGATTTTAATTTTTGTTCCAGCATTTTCTCCAGTGAAAATGTAATATTTCAGTAAAAAGAAGAAACAATAAAAGTTCCTTTAACAAGAAAAAAAAATAGAATATATTAGGAGGAAAAAAAGCAGGGTTTTAAATGTATGTACATAGTAGAGATCCTGGTAGGAAATAGACCAAAATGTTGATAATGGTTATTTCTTTTACAATTTTGTTTCCCAAACTTCCCACAAAGATTACTATTATAATCAGGAGGAAAAATGGTGAATTCTTTTTAGAGGAGGGTATCCTTGTCAGAATAATGTTAGTACTTCCTTCAAACATTTTATAACATTCCCTCCCCGTCCCCCTTTTTTTAGACCAATTCAGGATCGGGGAAGTAAAGTCAGCTACATTTATTAAAACACTGAAGCTATTCTGAATCAATGAAAATCAGAACGGTTTGAATGTGCTGTATAGAGCGTAGCGCCTTCAGCTTATAAAACTGGCCTTTTGTGTAGGCGCTCACAGCTACAGCGTGGTGACAAAAGGGACCAATGATTTTGATTCTATCCTCATAGAAAAGTGGAACCCTCTGGGGTATAATGTTCTGGGGTGCCACATGGGCGAGAAAAAGCCCCACTGTTCTTCCACTCCCTACCGCTCTAAGCAAGCCTTTCATTCGGGCTGTGTCGCTGCTTCAGTTAAAAACCGGCTCCTTGTGAGATGCATCGGCCCCTTTTTCCCCGGAGCTCCTACTCCTCCTCCCCAGGCCAACTCAAAATGGGAGTTTTCCAGTGGCTGGGGGTGCTCTGATACCTCCCTCTACCTGGAACATCCCGCAGCCTTCTCAGCTCAGCCAGCTGACCCCAGAGTGGGGCCGGAGGCGCTCATCCACCGCCTCCCTTCCCAAGCTGTGACCCCTCGGGGTTCCCACAGCAACCTTCGCGTATTTCTGTCAGCCTACTGTACTATTTACAGGGTGTTTTTTTTCTGAGATTGCAAATGCTTTGCCGGACAGGCTCCCTGTCTTATTCAAAAGTTTGAACCCTGCAACCTTGCACAAAATCGGTGCACCGCATGTGTTGATTCATTCCTGGGGAGTCCCTGGGAATCCCATGGGAAGCCGGCTTTCAAATGCACATTTTGTAAATTCCTCTTTCTACTTAACAAGTTTGCTTAAGGCGAAGGTCCCCGACCTCGAGCTCCAAGGTCTTGGTGAGCCAGCTCCAGGAGTCCCAGTGGGGTCACAGAAGTCCCCACCCTTTTGCTCTGTTTCCTTCATCCTGAAATTCTTAATATTTTTGGACAAGGGTCCCTGGTTCTTCATTTTGCACTTAAACCCACAAATGATGATGAGCTGTTTCCTCTGACCTCGGGGAGCCCTAATTGGGTATTACGCACATAATTGCACACTTCTCAGAATCACCTGCGAAATTAGATGCATTTGTCCTTGTGCGTGCTTTTCTGAGGAACAAGTCTATGCTTTCATCTGCCCCCAGAAAAGTTCAGAACCACTGTTATGAACAGTAACAGCAATAGTGACCCCTCACCCGATGCTCGCGTGGCAGACCGTATGAGTTTACACGTGTTGCCTCACGCTTCGCCAGATTATAACTGAGGCAGGGCAGAGGGCCGTATCACACATTTTCCTCCTTTCTAAAACTCCCCACTCCTCATTCCCACCCAGAGAAGAGAGAAGAAAACCACCAGCCGGGTCCCCTCTTCTTCCGTGGTGTTTGGGGGATTCTAAACCGCTTATACTTCCTTCGTTAGGGAGACATTCTCCCCACTTCTTCTAATCTCACTTCAAGTCCCACCGCTACTCCCAGTTTTCCCAAAGGCGATGTCCTCTTTGGCCACTCTGGGAAGAGGTGATTGGGAAAGCGGGAAAGAAGCCCCCCTGGGGAGCTGAGGATAACAGGGAGGAGCTGGAGTCGGCTCACCAGGACCCCTGCAGCCAGGATCCTCCTGCCTGGAGCCTGAGTGGTGGGTGCACGCCCCGCTTGGCAGGGAGCAGATGCCCTGGGTGCGCGTATGGATAGACACGCAGCCCTGCGGGAACCCAGGCGAGCTCTGAGTGTTGCGGTTGAGTAGCGAGGAGGCTTCTCTCTGCCACCGCCCGTCCTAACACGGGGTGGCGTCTGCTGTTCAGGTTCCTTAATGGGCTTTATGTCTCCCCGTGACTGGAGTGTGAATGTGGGTGCAGAATATCACACTCATTTACTCTACACATCTCACTCTTAGGCTGGGTCTTGTGAAAACAGGATGAAAACTCAAGACTGGTGGGCACCACCCCTGGTTTTGCTGTAGCACGAGCGGAACTTGTCCTTGTGAATATCTGGGGGGGGGGGGAAAAACAACCTTGGCTACAGAGGAACCCCTAATTCACCCTCAATTCTCCGAACATTGTATTATCACTTCTTTCTTTCCTTCAGCCATCTCTCTGAACTATTTACTTCCTGAATTCAGAAGCCAAACTTTTACAGTTTTAGACCGGATTGGGTTCTTTGGAGTGTGTGTCTGTTTGTAGTTCAACAAACTTATCATGGCTACAGGTCGTGGTTCCTGCTTCTTATCAATCTGTTCCTCCACTTTCTGTTTTTATCGTCCTAGTTCTGGCCTCACCAACGAGAATGTCTTATTGTACCTGTCCTGTGGGAGGCTTTCCTGTAACAAATGCCAGATTGTTCTCACTCCCTGGCTTCCTGCTTTGCTATCAGTTAGCGTTGCCGATACTAACAGTGTATGTTCAGCTCAGTGCTGACAAAAAAAAAAAAAACAAAAAACGAAAAATAAAAACCCACGGGAACTATTAGTTGTCCAAGAGGTTTTGAGTCTTAGTGAAACAGACAAAAACAATTTTGACGAGAATGCTGCCGGAAGGTAATGGAATCGTAAAAACGGGTCTGAGTTGCTTGCTCCCTCCTCTTGCAGGCTGCTTTCCTTTCTCAGAAGCTTCCAGTCACAATCCCCTGCTGGAAGGGGGCGGGGGGAGGGAGGACCGACACTGTGGAGCACCTAATAGGCATCAGGGCCTGCATTTAATCCTCAGAATCAACCTGTGATGCAGGTTACGACAAATCAAGGAACAGAGAGATTAGTAACTCACTCAGTAAGTTAGCGAGAAAGTGACCCTGAACCATAGGTATCGTGTTCTTACCAACCACCTCTTCCAGACTCTCTTGTAGTGCAGGCTCTCCATGTCGGTCTGCCTCACCGGGTACTGGGTTCCTTCAGGGCAAGGGCTGCGTCATCATGTACATGTTAGGCACTCAACAGAGGTCAGTTTCTTCATATCTTCCCCTTTCCTTCCCCTCGTCATCACTAAATACAGACTTGAAAGTGTCATCTGACGATGTGCCTTGCATTCTCCGTAATTCAAGGATTTATTAATGTTTAGGCAACTTGATTGAATTGAGGAAATAATATCAACATACATGATGTGAATAATATGAAGAAATGAGTGCTTTAGGTGCTAGTTGGGTGGTAGAGGACTGGAGATTTATAAGGGCAGAAATAGCCGTGGTAGCAATAAATTTCATAGAAGATGTGGGATCTTGAACCATAGAGGATGGATAGGTTTTGGATTTTAACCTGTGCATTCAGATCACAGGTGTTTATTAAACTCCTATCCCATGGTAGGCCTGGCTCTGGGTATGGAGAGTGAGGAATCGGGTTAATAAGTAAATGATAAACTAGGGAAGGGCATTGGGGACTGAACTTCGTGCTCTCTGGGAGAAGCTCAGAGCTGTCACATAAAGAACACTGTAACCTCTTGAGAGGTTAAGGCAATGGGAAGAACTGATCTTTCTCCCCCCCACCCCCACCCCCACGAATACCTTTTAGGAGAGATGAATGAGGGATAGGTGCTAATGACCAACCATCAATTAGTATGCCTTTTAGATTCCTCCTCAGCAATGCTCCAGTCTTCTCAGGAAGAAAATCCGTTTTAAAAGTGTCAAAAGGACACACCTTTTCTTGGAGATCTTCTAGCTTCGAGTTAATTCATCTCACTTCTGAAGCTGTGAAATCCTAAAATCACACAGGTCCAGCGAGGTCTAGAAAGAAAACATTTAGATGGAAAAGGATAACACTCATTAGAAGCCATGTATATGATCAGCAGGCAGGGCTCGATCTGTGCTTAATGAAGAATTACACACATGAAATGCAAAGTTGAGGTCATACGGGATGTTAGGACCTCTGGCAACTGTTTAATCTTTTCAGGAGAACTCAATGTTAAAGTTAGAAAAATTACAGAGAACATTCAGTTCCAGTCCAGATTCCTGCTGATGAAGAAATTGGACCCCAGAGAGGTGGTCTAGTCTGTCACTCTAGATCTCATAGTTGGTGGAGCTCAAAACGGTGTTCCAAATATGTAAAGGTGTAAAGTGAGTGAATGTCTGCATATACAATTAATATCTCTGGAAGAACACCCAGAGAGTGGGTAATGGTTGATTCTAAGAAGGGGAGCATGGGTGGGAGGAAGATTTGGTATTCACTAAATACTTTTTTTACCTTTTGAATTTTGTGTTGGGTATTTGTTACCTAATCAAAAAAGAGGTAATTTATTTTTTAAAATTCAATGAAGTCCTAGGTATTGCTTTGTTTCCCCCATTTTTCTCATATTTGTGTAAAGCATTTTTTTTCTGACTCAGCATATCCCAGTGTGTAAATGATGCTGCAAGAGCAAGGTTAAGCACTTTGGAAGTGGTGATGGCAGTCGGTTACTACTTTGTGGCTAGAAAAAGAAGAGTCTTCTGAACCTCAAGCCATTGCTATTCCAGCATCCCAACTTCCTGCCAACTTTGACTGTGGCACAATCTGGCAGGCTAAAACCCAGAGAAACACAAATCAATTAGCAGTCAGTGGTTTCATTCACTTCAGAGCTGGATATAGTCATTAACAAACCTTGATGGATAGGTCTGCGTTAGCCAAAACCCCATCCTTTCCAAGACAACGGAAGATGCAAAGGCAGGAATCCAATGTAATTCACTAGTAAGCGCCTTCAATGGGCAGAGCCTTGTGCTGGAAGAATTGGGCTGCTCCTTGACCCCAAGAAACAGTTGCCAAGTAGAGGCGGTGGAAATGCCTGTGTCCAGAGAACAGTGTGACAATGGAAGAGCTAACCATCTGTTGGAATTTTTCCCAAAATAGTATTACAAGAGAGGATAGTGTGTGATGTATTCCACGAGAGTTAATGTATGGATTTCACTGAATGAGTGAGAGGAATGAGGCTCAAACTTCCCAAGTTAGCTTTTCTATTAGGGTTTCAATTTTAAACTCCAGTTGATATGGAAAATTAGAATGTATAGTTAGATTTAAAAAAGAAAAAAATGCTACTTCATTGGGTATCGAGACCTTATGGCATTTTGAAGGATACAGAGGTAAGATTTACTTTCCTCTTAGGTATCTACATATGCCTCTCTATTAATAGTGTGTACAAAAGTACTATTTGAGTGGCTGTTAAGCTTCTAAAGTCTAGAGTTATCCCTACTTGCTATTTCATCTACAGCAGATCTTCTATGTCCTTGAAACAATCTAATAATACTACCATCCATTAATTGTGCACTCTATGCGAACCACAATGGTAAGTGCTTTATATGAATTTTTCACTCAATTCTCACATCAACCCCCTAAAGTACTTACAGAAGAATCTCACAGGGATCAAATAATGTGTGCTAGTTCACAAGTGGTAGAGCAAGGACTCAAATCTAGGTTGTTATTGAACCAGAATGTAATGACTGCCTATGTGCTAGCATGAAAGGTGGAGGATAAACAACACCGCTAGTCCCTGCTCTCTTGAAGCTTGTGATCTAGAGAAGTCTTTAGATTCCATGGTCCGTAGTTTTGACATTGACATTATATTACCTCCTCAGATCCGTGCAAAGAGGAGCCACGTTTTCAAAGTCATTTACTCCTAACACAAAACTGGCATCCTGAAGGAATCCGGCTAAGCATTCTCTTTCCCTAATCCTCCACTCCCTTATACTTACTAAAATCAGATTTCTGTTCTGTGCTCAGAAGTATGAAGATCAGTCTGGAACCACAGGCTGTGACAGTTGGGTCATTTACTAACTGCCTGTCCTTACTCAAGCAGCTTAACTCAACTCCTCTGAGCCTTAATTTCCCCGTCTGAAAATTGGTATATTACCATTGCATGCGCTTGTAGGGCTAAGTGAGGGTATAAGACCATAGTACACGTGCAACAGTAAAAGGTCGCTGTTACGATTAATAGGATTAGGGAGCACAAGAAAACCTCAAGCCCATGTGTTATGAAGGCTCGTTTGTCAAGCGCTTCTAGCAGTGTTTGCACAGTTGTGTAGAGGTCTTCCCTCTCGTAAAAGTGCACGCAGTCTGATCGATCCCGCTACCTGGGGCATACATGCGCAATGACTATTAGTTGGATGAATGAACGACTGAAGGCAAGTCAGTCTCTCAGTGAATTAAGTTCAGATGGGCAGGTCATTCATGAAACAAAAAGCCGATACAATCCCCCTTCTAAATCGATGCCCTCTGTTCCCGAAGCCCCCTTTAAAGTTTAAAGTACTTAAACTGTAAAATGGGCATACAGACACTTCAGGGCCAACCGCGTACTTGCGAGACCGGACAAAAGGCTAGACGTGAAAACCTTTATAAACGCACATCCACTACAACGTGCGTGGGTAAGGGTATCAGACACGGCCCCCGCCCACGTTCCGCCCCCTCTTCCTGGTTTTTCCCGGCAACCCGCCCCTCCGGCGTCATGTGACAGGGGTGCCCTGCCGGGCCGAGCTCTTGATTGGCCCGGCTGCAGAACGCTTCGCGATTGGCCCGAGGCCGGCGGGCCCCCGCCTCCCTCCTCCTCGCCGCGGCCCACGTGAGGGGGGCGAGTCACGCGATTTCCGGGAACCCGTCAGGAAGGACATAAACAAAACAAACCCGAGGCAGCATGGAGAGGGGCCGCGGCCCCTGCAGCGGAACCGGACCCAGCCCGTGAGCCGCCCCACACCCACAGGTGAGCGCCGCTGCCCGCCGCCCGGAGCTCGCAGGGGCCCGGGCTGGGGACGAGCTGGACGGGGGCGGAGGAGGGCCGCCGGCCTAGGAGGCAGCAGCGCCGGGGCTCTGAGCCGGGCCGGCGCGGGGCGGGGGCCAGGACCAGGGCCGAGTCAGGGGGCGCGCGGGCCGCAGGCTGCCGCCTGCCAGTCACGGGGGCTCTGGTCCCCCTCCCCCACCCCTGGCCCGGGACGGTTATATAAAAGCGCGGGGCGGCGGTAGAGGGGACCCACGGGTGGGAGGCAAGCTAGGCCAGGGATGGGCAGCGCCGGCGTCCGCTCTGCCCGGCCGCCCGGCCCTTCAGCACTGCCTCCGAGCCCCGGGCCGTGGCTGCCGGCAACCGGCCTGTCAGAGCAGCGAGCGGGTGGGAGGGGCCGGGGAAGGGAGGGGAGGCGAGGCTGGCGGGGGAGGAGGAGAGAGAGGGGCGTGTGAGTAAGGGCCGGAGCCACGAAGGTTGCAACCCGGCTGGCAGGAGACGGGGAGGCGCGAGTTGGGGGTTGGGGGGTCCGGGCAGGGGTGTCTCGGGAGTAGCCGCTCCCCTTTCCCGTCCCCGCCCCAGCGACAGGCAAGAGGGGCCTCCCTCCCGGGATTTGTTTATATGTCTTCTCAAAGTAGCTTGAAGCGGCTCGGAGGCGGAGCTCTCGGGGCGGAGTGGCAGGCCGTGCCATCCAATGGGGGCAGGCAGACCAGAGCAGCTTCGCCAATGGGCATGGAGGAGGCGGTTCCCCGGCCCCCAATTGGTTAGGCTGTGCCGGGGGTGGGCCGGGGGTGGGCCGGGTGGCGCGGCCATGTTAGATGGGAGGGGACCGGTGGCTGTGGGTCCCAGAGAAGGGGGGGGAGACGGGGCAAAGGGCGAGGGAGCCGGGCCGGGGGCGCTTCGGGTGTCCGAAGGCGAGTCCATTCGTACCGGGAAGTAGCTCAGAAAGCCTCGCCCCGACCCGCCGCTCTCCCTACCCGAGCAGAGGAGGCAGGGAAGTACCGAGGACAGTCCAGCCGCCCCGGGGTGGTTCCTGGGACTTGATGGAGCTCAGTCTCTGGATTCTCCCTCTTTCTCGGCCCTACGCTTCCTGACAAACCTGGCCGCCAAACTCTGTAATTGCCTTCCTTTAATCCAAGAAAGCAAACCTTTTGCTGTTTCTGAGCGGGCTTGAGCCTTAAGACAACCTTAAAAAGGTACTTGGATAACTAGCGGTCTGAATTTCTGCACCAGGCCTCAGATAGAGGCAAGCAGGGAGTAGGAAGTTCTGCTTTTCTGGATTTTGTACGGAGAAAACCAGGACTAGAAAAGCGGAGAAAGTTAGGGCTCGGCGGGGTTTCCATTTTTTCATCAAGATACATCTAAAGATCGCCCCTAGCCGGTGCTGCCCTAAGCATAGTTTGCCCCCACCTCACGTTGATTGATAGCTCACAGAAATGAACTTCATGAGAAAACTGAGCCTTGAGAAAATTATTTAGGTTTGAAGGTTCTTTAGGACTTTGTCTTGCGAAATACCCTGCCGGTGAGAAATAGGATCACGGTCTGACTTCTTTTTATAAAGCAGAAAATAAGATGTAAATCTTCTGATAAACCGGTTGTCACTTGATTGTACTTTAAATATTTTTTTCCCGTTGTCTTTTAATCCAAAATAGGAGAAACACCAGAGATGAGGGGGAAATGGTACGAGTAGCTATAGAATCACTAAATTTACTTTGTTTTGTGGTGGTTTGGCATCATGTCGGCCTTATTAAATGCTTGATTTAGCTTTATGTTAACATCGGCTTGCAACCTGTGACTGCATTGGTATTGTCCAGGGTACCAGCTTGTTGATGCACCTGTGGTTAAGCACTTAAGGGAAGGAACATGCCTTAGATAAATCATGCAAGGGGTGTTCAAGAGTCGAATGTATTTATTTAGGTATTTGCATTATCTCTTATTTTGTTAACGAGAAAAATAATAATAATTGATAAATTATCGATCTCTTTTGGCATGATCGACTCACAGTTTTGTTAATATTGATATGTGAATATGCCCTGTTTATTTGATAGACTTCAGTTCTTAAATGTAACTTTAACAACAAATAGCAATATTAGCTTATTTTTTCGCTTATTTAAGAATGGCAGATCTAACAGTATTTATTTTGAGGTCATTCTTTTTTGTGACTGAGAGCAGGCTTGAGATTTTTAAGCTTGTAAGCATAGAAGAGGCTAAATATATCGAGAAGAGATTTTGGATGTGCCACTTACCATCCCATTCTATGTCTGTCATGGCAGATGAAAACAAACTTTTATGAAGACTATGTTCTACTTAGTTTACTAGTTCATTCATGTGGGTTCTTGGATGCCAGGGTAAGGAGTAAAGGAATAGCTAGTATGATTCCTAGTGGTGGTTAGGTACCAGTGACAATAAAAGTACAGTGAACTTGTGTGTTAATTCTATTAACGCAGCACAGTTTTTAAACATTAAGAGAACTGTTTGTTATTAAAGTTTAGTTTTTAGTCACAATTGACAGATACATGACTTAAGATGAATCAGCAGAGGTCGTTCTATGTGGGTTTCTCCTTGGATGTGTTTGTGAAGGATTCTTTTTCGCCATATTCAGTTCATCTTCCAGGGTAGGTAAGGTCTTAGGCTAGGCATAGATTTGTCATAGCACTGGTTCTGATGATTCTAAGATAGGGTCAACAGACTTCTTCTGTCAAGGGTCATACAGTAAATATTTAGGCTTTGTGGTCCATATAGCCTCTGTCACAGTGACTCAACTCTACAAACTGTAGCATGAAAACAGCCATAGACAATATGTTTGGAGATATATTCCAAAAAAACTTTGTTTTTACAAGAACAGCCTGTGGTTGAAGGCTGTAGTTTGTCAGCCCCTGTTCCTGGACGTCAGTCACTGGGCTTTGAGTACGGATGTTCAGATATTTCCGACTATATAAACATGTACTTGAACTAGATTTGAGCACTTGCGTATAATGTACATATATCCTACCTTGAAGAATTTCTAGAATTAGAAGAGCACATGGCAACATTGTATTCTGCTTTTATTTCATTTGCAAATAGGTGTTTTCCTGAAGAAATAGAAAGCAAATGTTGGAATATTAAGTTCTATTTAAGAAATGCATTCTGATTGAAAAAGTTTGGCTTTAGGATATGATACCTAGGAACCTTAATATATTCAAGGGTAGGGCCCTTTTGAAGTTTAAAAGTGCATCTAGCATATCATTCCTTACAAAACCATGTATAGCTGTTTCAAGAGATGTTAAGACTAGTCAACACACTTAGCGTATATGTGTGTGTGTGTACCATACAGTTAATTTGGAAGCTACATTAATTATGCCAGTGCCTGAGATGTTTGCAGAATTACTTAAATAGGGTAGGATACTTTTTCAAACAAGACCCAAAAAGATACAGGTCACGCCTCCCTCCTTCCTTGGAAAATGTCAAGTGGTGCTAAGTGCCCACTGAAGCAGAGATGCCATAACCTAAATATATTGCAAAGGCAAATAGTATTTTCATGGGCAGCTTCCGTCTTTGTTTTAATGTAATATTTCACCAGTGTTGTTGACATGAACTATATTTCAAGTGCAAGGCTGAAAGTTTAGAAAGGTGAATATACCAGCCTCTTAAAACCGTATCACCTTATTTCCATTTTTAGTTAACTTACTGTTTGGCTGGGTGACTGCAGTTTATTAATTTCTAATGGTAGCGATTAATGATGTTTTATACTTCACAGAGGGATATTGGGAAATTGTTACTGTGTTCTCAAGCTCTTGCACTTTGAATATGCTAATTCTTCAGGCTGCTTATATTTCATGCTGCTTGGAACCACCTCTCAAATCTGCATTGTTTTCTCTTAGCTTTATTTTGTCACAGGGCTACTCTTTTTAGCATGTGACCCACTCTACAGTGTTTCTCTCCCCATTTAACAGGTGACTTCCTTAAGGTCAGAGCCAGCCTCTTATTTCTATATCCCCAGTGCCTCCCACGGTGGCTGACACTTTTTAGTGCTTCTGAACTATTGAAATAAATGATGCTGAAAACTTCTTATCTTGAAGATAATAAAGTCAGTCTGCTATTAGTAGAGATGCTGGGTTTTTCTTAGTTGAAAGGGAGGAATTAATCACCATCTGCTCAAATAAAAAGCTCTCATTTAAAAATTGACCCTTTTAAGAAAGTTTATATAGAAGCTATTTTAATGACGCCTAAAAATCCCTTGAATTATTTTGCTAACTTTTTTCCAGATAAATTCCATTAGTTAGACTTGTTGAATACTCCCTTCAAGACACAAAAAAACCTTGTCCTTTGGATTTGTCTTTAGCTCTTGGCACGCTTGGTCTCTGGGCGTCTGACAAATGTGAGTGAAATCTCTTTATTTTTCTGAGGTTCGGGGTGATTGTTCAGCTACACATCAGGGTCCCTTTTGAGGGGAAGCACTGTAAAATCATTCTCGCCGATGATTCTGATTCACCCTGTTGGCGAAGGCTGGACTTGGCGTCATGCAGGGGACCTCAGTGGTGCTTTGTGACTGCAGTACCACCCCTCCCGTCGCCAACCAAGCCCGGTGTGCCTTTTCACCAGCTCATGACCTTTCTTCCAAAATCTGTGTTAGAGTTTTCTTCCCCAAACAGCTTCCTATGCCAGTGTCTCCCTGCTTATTCCCAGCAACTCTATCATCCCGTCATTCTGTCCTTGTAACACTAAAACCACTTTTACATCTTTTGTTACAAAATCATGTTGTCACTCATTTATCTTTGGGTATTGTTGACTTTGATGGTTTCCCATGAAAGCTTCATAAGTTCGCCGACTTCTTGTCCCGTTCCACTTTTATTCAGGTTCTTGTACACTTATTTTATTCAGTAAAATCCTCTGTTTTTGAAAGTTTAAGGTGTGCTCCTTTTATTTTTATGGAGGAAGTTCCTTCTTTGACTGCTACCCGCCATTCCTGATGCAATTTGCCTTCTCTGTGTTTGCCATTCACTGAGAAATTTTAAAGCATTACAGAAATCAAGCTTCAAAAAAGATCCCTGATGGTATGGGAAAGAAGCTGGGGAGTAGGGTAGGGTGGGTCATACTCTTGTACAAAAGAGTCATTGTAGAATCCCTTCAAACAGCAAGGTTTCTAGCATCCTGCTTGTGTTTTACGAGATGAGGTGGGCTTTACAGTTCTTTGAACTGCTTTTTAATAAGGGTTTTCATTCTTACTGTCGAATCCTCTATTAGAGTTGCCCGTTGGCTAGTAGAGGTGACAGACATCGCAGTTCAACATTTTGATAATATTTCGAACATGTTCTGAAAATAAGAAAGAAAGGACTATTAACTCTGCCTGGGACAGCTGGAGACGCTACACAGAAAAGGTGGCATTTGAACTGGGTTTGGAGACCAGTGAAGGAAGACGCATTCTAGCCCGTCAGGGAGGTATCAGAGGTGTTCAGGGATGGGTACAAGAAGCCTTCAAGTAAGGCGGCGGGGTTGGGAGTAGATGCAAGGGGAGGAGCTACTTCTGCGATTTAAGAGAGAACTTTCTTTCTTTCCCCTTGTCCTCTAATTCTTCTGGGCCTGCCGTCAGGTCTCACAGTCTCTTCTCTGTAGCTCTGACTTGGGTAGGTCTCTTTCCCCCTAGTTTTTAGTTTTACTTTAAGTCCCTCATGAAGGTCTGAAACACCTCCCTTCTCTTTTCTAATTTCGGTATCAAGGTACCTTTGGTTCTGACCCAGAGTGCCCCTTGTCTTTATTTTACCTCCTTGCCTCCTTCCCTACCTTTATTTCCTTTGGTTTTCTCTTCCTTTTTTTTTTTTTTTTTTTGACTCATCTTTTTCCTTTTGCTGTATGCAAAAAGAAAACAAAACTTTCACACTATCTGCTTATTTTGCATATGAACAGCATTATATGTCTGAGTTGATTCCCTTTTGGGAAAGCTTGAAAGATCAGCTTGTCTTTGATCCCTATCCAAGTACTCATCATCCCTCTCCCTGCATTTCCTTTTATGAAGCATTTTCCTTTGTATTCAGAGATACTACTTTTCATAGGCTACAGTGCAGAACATGACTACTTATAAGTGCTGTTCTCTACTTCTTATGCACTTTAGAGTTGTTCTGTGATGCGATCCAATTCAGATCTCACCTTTCCCAAAGCTTTCCTAAACATTCCCAGGTAGAGACGGTAGTACACTTCTCTGTAGTTTTATAGAATTTTCTAAGCTCCTCTTAATAATCAGCTTTACCGCAGTGTTATTTACATAAAATAAAAGTCACCCAGTTTTTAGTTCTGACAAATGTATTCCGTCGTCCAACCACTTCTATAGCCATGATTCAGAAGGAACAGTTCCATCACTGCAGAAGGCGTCCTCAACCCCTCCTGCACCCCTGGCTCAAGCACGATTTATTTCTCTCTATAGTTTTCGTCTTTTCTGAAATTTCATGTTAATGCAGTCCTATAGGCTATGTTGTCTTTTGAGTCTGGCTGCTTTTATTTAAACTCCTTTTGAGATTTATTCATGTTGTTTTCAGTATCGGTTGAGTATTTGTCATTGTATGGATATCACAATCTGTCTATCCACTTACTAGCCAGTGGATATTTGGGTTTTTTCCAGATTTTAGGCTATTGTGAGTAGAGCTGCTATAAACTTTATGTACAGGGCTGTTAAATACCTCTTTTAATATTAACTACCTTTCATTTGGAGGTCAGGTTGCAGAATGGTTAGGACTGAAAGTCCTGGAGTTAACTATATTGACAAATAGGGTTTTTGCTAGCTCTGTGGTTTTGAGACTTCTCTAAGCTTAGATTCCCTGTCTGTAAAATGGGACCGGATAGAGATTGGAGCAAATGGATAGACGGGCCATTTTAAAGAGATAACTTGGACTTCAGTTCAAGTGATCTTGTTGGGAATATGTACCCAGTGTTGTCAGGTCTACTTTTTTTCCTCTAAGAGCATCTCATTTGATAATGGAGTTTAGAAATTTTATATGAAATTTCCAATTCAAATGCTGGCAGTTAAAATTTAACTTTTTAGAAACACTAACGTGTAGGTTGACCTAAACCCATATGTTGGCATTGATTAGTGGCTTCAGTACAGTTTGAGACCTTTGCTTTATATCTTCAGCTAATTTTGTCTTTTGTTTTAAGATGTACATATTCCTGGTGGAGTGGACTTGTTAGGATTGTGTTACCTTTGTTTTATGCATTAGCATAATAATTTGCTGGTTGCCTGAACGCCTAAGTTAAAACTTAATGAATCACTGTAAATGGATTTTATTTTCCCACAGACTGGAGGGCTATCAGAATTCTGAATGTGTAGTGGGAGGGTGGGGCCAGGTTCTTGTTCCACTTTCTTCTTCTCTGATGGCTGCTGATTCTGTTCCAAGCTGTTTTCCCAGCAGTTGGGATAGTCACCTGCTTTGTTTGATTTATTCAGAACCCTGTTGAGACAAGTATGGCAGAGATTAATATCTCTCTCTCTCTCTTTCTCTCTCTCTCATGCTCTCTCTCTGTCTGTCTCTGTCTCTGTGTGTGTGTTAGAAACTGTGTGAGGTATTACAGATACAAAGATAAATTTTATGTAAGTCTATTTCCTTGATTGCCGAGAACCTGTGGTGGAGCCAGTATAACTAAGTATAAAAGAGGGGTAAATCGTACGCAATTGTTTGAACAATAAGAGCAGTCATCTCTGAAGAAGCCATCCCCTCGTAAGGTATCTGCCAGTTCTGTAGAGAGATTACAAGTTTGCAGCTTTATGAATTCCTTTGTGAACCTAAAGATTCTCTCGTTGATTAAACCAGCATAATTGACGTTCACCCTCATAAAGCCACGGCACGGCAAGGGCGTTAAATGACCTGTGTGCCTGCGTGTCCCTTATTCACCCTTGTTCCAGGCAGTTGGGTTTTTGTGCTAATTAAGTGTGGGATTTAGACAAGCTAGGATTCCGAGGTGAGGTCGGGTTTATACCTTCGGTAGCAGCAGCGTCCAGGAACTTCTCACACCAGGGAGGGAAGCCGAGTGTCAAACCGGCCACCATTCGCTGTGTGCGTTTTGTGTCGGGGCTGGGTCCTCTACATACTGTCATGGATCACAACAGCCCTGCAGAATAAGAATTCCCGTATTACAAATAAAAGAAGGCAGGCGAGAATTTTGAACGAAGTTCCAAATAGTCAATTATAAAGGGAAGCTTTTAATCTTGAATCTACAGTTCGCGTCTCCTAGAGCAAGCCTCATAGGAGTGTGAGAGTCAGACAGGCAGCCCGCCTTTCTCAGTGTTCAAGGACATGACTTCAGCACTGTATTCACGACCTCTGCGTAGCCCTGCGCACGTAGCCTTGGTACCAGCTGTTCTGTAGTCCCCTGCTGGTGGCGCCCACTTCACAGATTCGGAAGGAGTTTGAAGGGCATTTCACAATTGTCTCTAGTGTGTATGCATGATACATTTGAAAAATGTCAAATCTGAGAGAGGACGGAGGAGATGGTCCGCCCTGAGGAAGAGCCCAGACCCTTAACAACAGGACCACAGAAGTCATTAGGGTCTGTCGCAGAGTGTCCCTTGGTGGGGTTTCCCTGGAATCCTGCTGTGTGGCTCAAGTGTGATCTTCCCTGCGCTGCTGTCTGTTTATATGCTGCTGCCTTTAATCACGCCATCCCCTCTTTACATTTTGTAGATTTCTGCAGAACATCTCAGAAAAGAAAGGATTGTTTAAAACTCCAATCCTAACCTGAGAGAGAGAGACAGAGAAAATAGCGTACCATGTATCAGTCCAGTGCCTGGATTCATTAAATGTTTTAATCCTTACTCCTTCTTCTGCCCTCTCCTCCCTAGACAAGAATTTTCTCAGATTTTTAAAACTGACGAATTCAAACAGCGCTCTTCCTGGATATTTAAAAGAAAATTCGGGAGTACAGTTTTAAGTATTTATTGTATGATACTACAGGGGTTCACGATACATAGTAACAAGCTGCTACAAGATACTTTGGAGCACATAAAAGATGCTCAATAAACTTATATTAAATGATGACTTCTTTGTAATGTCCTCTTTGTATATGAAGAACATCGCACCTCTGAGTCCTTATCCAGAGGACTTGTGGTCTCGGGATTTCCCATTCACTGTCATCCAGCTTTTGTCTGGATGTCTATGCAGGCCAAGGCATTGTTTTTGGCACTGTAATGAAATAGACATGAAATATAATGGTCATTCTCAAAGGTTTTACAGTCTGGTAGCGGGGGCAAGGAGTTAGGGAGGGGAAAAATGTGAGCAAGGGCCTGAAAGGCCAGGGTCTCACTGGTGGAGGTCCTTAGTGGAGTGAAGTGGGATTGCAAGTGCCTGAAGGATTTGGGGGGAAATTTTACGATCAGATGAATATTAATGTTATATTTATAGAAGAGTAGTGGAAGATGGGGTTGGAAATATAGTTTCATTGTGTCTGAGAATCTTGAACATTATCCAAGAGATGTTTAGGGGTTACTGGAAACTTACAGGCGCAACGCTAGTATGACATGGTGGTTTAGGGAGAATAATATATAATGGGGCATAGGAACTGGAGTGTGAGGGAGAGGCTGGAGGCAGGAAGATCTGTAGGGTAAATATTGGAATGGTAAATATAAAATGATGAGGTCCAAGTGAGGGTTGAGAAAGTGGAAAGGGCCAAGGCAAACAGAACTTCCCTTCTCTGCAAGGGAAGTTGTCAGTATATTTTCGTTAAAGAGAACTGGCATGATTTCACGAAGTGAGTGGGGAGGAGCGAGCAGAGTCAAGGCTGAGATCAGCATTCTATCCCTGGAAGTCTGAGAGTGTTGGTACTGTAGACAGAATAGTAACATTTGGATGGGGAGATGGCATGTTATGTCTGAGGTCACGGGATGTGAGTGAACATGGAAGGGCACATGCACACGCGTGTGTAGGATGAACGCACCTGAGGCATGGGGAGTAAAGGTGGTCTCTGGGGTGACAGGTTTGCACAGAGGCATCCATTTACCGAAAGACCTCAGACAGATCTCTTATCCTTGCTGAACTTTTTTATTAATGTAAAAATGGTTGGACAGAGGGTGGGAGAGTAATACCCTAACTACTTCACCAAGTTGTTTATGAAATGACAGGGATAGCAATGTGCTTTGTAAGCTGTAAACAGTTACATCAATATAAACTGAATATTTTTTGTTCAGTGGTGATCAAGTGTGGCTGGGGTTAGAAATGTGTTCTTTGCTTATGTTTAAAACTGTCCGTGCTCTTATCCTTGTGCTCTGAACCACTTAATTGACAGGTGTCAAGGCTGCAGAAAGCCCCCACTATCTTGTAGTTGACAGTGTTCAGAAACAAAAAGTAGCTCTTCCCATTCAACTCACATTGATCCAGAAACGCGCTTTAATGGTCTTATTGGTTCCCAAAGTGTTTTAACTAAGCTCCCATGTGTTGTCTCTGCCAAAGATTAAAGTTAGGCGAAGCTTTTGGAAAGGAGTAAACTTCTGCAACGTCTTGTGTCTTCCTCCAAGACAGCGTTCCAAGGAGAGAGCGCTTCTGAGGTTTAGTATCTTAGCTCCAGAGGATTCTCAGTAAAATGTACTTTTAATAACTTTTTAAAATTAATTTTTGTGGCAAACCTAATTCAACTCCCATATTTTTTAAACTCTCAAGTGTGAGGATGAAAGGAGACTATTGGACTGACCGAGGGACAAGGTTCCCTAGGCGGTCTGGTGGAAAGGTCACAGCTTCTTATAAGGTCACGATAAGTGCTGCTAGGCCAGGAAAATGCCTTCCTCACCCCATCTGGGGAAAAGATATGTCTCCTCCTTCCTTACTCTCCTCTTCCCCCTATTTTCCCTCCTTAAAGACCAGCAGCAGCAGGATTTGGAAAGTAATGCGGATCTTTTGCTAATAATTCCTGACATAACCATCTAGTTTAAAGCTTACTTGTTATTTCCTATATTTTGGAGTCAGAACTGCTGTTGAAGGGTAGAGAATAGCTATTCACCTGCAGTTCTATTCACAAGATTTACATTACATAACAGAGGGAGAACCAGGGGCCCCACCTCTCCTCAGAGTGTGTTCCTTGCATAGGCAGCTCTGCTTCCTCAATGGGATGGGGTTTGGGGCTCTCCGACTTCTGCTGCACCATGAAAAATGCAGTGGCCTGATTTAGTAAGCATGGGAAGGACTGATTAGTTCAACTTTTGCTGAGTAGTTTTCATAAGGAGAGGAATTACCGAGAGCGTCATATGTATAGCAGAATGGATGGAATGTGTGGTGGATGGGCTGGGCCTTGGTCTGCTAAGGAGCTGGGCAAACGAGTGACCTTTCTTGCCAAACGGGAGTCTCATGGGTTATACACATTGCATAAACTTTTAAATTACCAAGTTGGTGGTCCTTCCTTTCTCCATCTTTTGCTCCTCTCCCTCCTGTCTTCCTTCCCTCTCTCCCCTTTCTTTCCTTTCTTTTAGCTTTAATCAGGGCTTAAGTCTCGAAAATGATTTATTTAAATTAGGGGTCAGGACAGTTACCACACCTTAGAATTGTGGATCTGGTACAGTTTAAAGACAACAGAGAGAGAACCCAAGAATTCAGCCCACATGAAAGAAACAGTGCACATGAACCAGCAGAGATTAGGAAAGATCAAACCATGGCATATGAATTACCAACAGTATATATGTGTTGGCATTTCTTACCTCAAAAAAATGTTTAAATATTTTTCATTTTGGTAAAATAAACATAAAAATTCCCACTTAAACCATTTTAAAGTGTACAGTTCAGTGGCATTAATCACATAGGCAATCCCATGTAACTGTCACCACTATTTCTAGAACATTTCATCATCCCAAATAGAAGCTCTGTTCCCATTAAATACTAACTCTCCCAACGTCTGCTAACCTCTATTCTACTTTCTAGCTTTCTTAATTTACCTATTCTGGTATGTCATATAAGTGAAATCATATGATACTTGTCCTCCTGTGTCTGGTTTATTTCACACAACATAATGTTTTCATGGTTTATCCATGATGTAGCATGTGTCAGAATTTCAGTCTTTTTCATGGCTGAATAATATATTGTCGGATGTGTGTACCACATTTTGTTTATCTATTCGTCTGCTAGGGCCACTAAGGTTGTTTCTACCTTTTGGCTATCGTGAATAATGCTCTTACGAACGCGGGTGTACATGTATCTGTTTGAATCCCTGCTTTCAGTTCTTTGAAGTATATATCCAGGTATGGAATTGCTGAATCATACAGTAATTATATGTATGTGTGCAACTTTTTGAGGAATTGCTAAACCATTTCCCTGCATCATTCCAACCAGCAATGCACAAGGGTTCCAATTTTTCGTATCCTCGCCAACACTTATTATTTTGTTTTGTTTTTTGATAATAGCCATTTGATAATGGGTGTTGTCAAAATACTTCCAACATCTACTTTGAAGAATGTTGGGTGACTTAGAAGTGCTGTTCACTATTGTGAGGAGCCGATCCCCTCCAGTTACTATGAAGCAATGGCCTAAGCCAGGGCCCTGCAGAAGGAGAGCTTCAGGGATTCTGGCCATCAGATACAGTTCTGCTCATCCATGACACATTTTCCAGATGCCAACTCCTTTCTATATGTGGACTCTCAGGGATCAGCAGAAGCCCTCAGGATGTGTGTGAGCTGCCTAGAGCACACCAGTCTGCTCCTGGGGTTGGCTTTTAGCATTTGGATGAATGATTTGAACAGTCCCAAGGAGGAGATTTTGTAAGAAGTCCTTCGACCTTATCATTTTACTTTACCTTTGCCTTGCCTGATGTGCATAATAAGTCTCAGGATATTTTCAAACTGAGAACAACAACAACAAAAAAACCTAGGGAGGACCTGGCAGAAAGGTCTGTGAAAGAGATTGAAGCTCCGATGTCTTCAAGTGGTACCCCTGCTGCTCATAAATCAATCATTGTCCCTTGGCATTGCTTCAGAGAGCTGGTTCTCTGTTCCAGAGTATCTGCCTGTGCCTGAGACTTGCTGTGGAGTAGTTTTGAATGAGCCCTGACACAGAAAATCTGTTGATAAGTATTATTTCTGATGGAGCACAGTCTTCTCTCCCTTGACAAACAATTGGAACTGGTGAGTGGGAGCTGTGAATAAAAGGAAGTAAGGGGAAATCATTCAGCCTTTCCCCTATAGGAGTTTTTTGTTTGTTTTGTTTTTTAAAGAAACACTAATCTTAAGGTCAGTTTGAGGGCAGAGTGGAGGATTTTATGATCAAATAAATTTTGGAAGTGGCATCTATTCTGTTCACCTGTTGGTGATTAACAACAGGCATTCGTACCTAGCACCTTAAAATTTCCAAGAGTTCTGCATAAAGGCAGTATAACAGTTTTGTTTAATACGGTATTTTCCAAACCTCACAACCCTTTTGTTGAGTAACCATCTAACATTCCTTGGAACAAATATTCCTCAGGTCACACATTAGAAAATGAAGCTATTGCTTTTTACGTACTTAAGTATCAAAGCTTTGAGTACAATAGGAATATTCTGGAGCCCAAAGACTGCGTCCTGAAAAGGCATCCCGAAAAGCAGCTTGTTAACACCTCCCTCCTCTGTTACCTGGCCATTAAGCATCATCTTGCCCTTCGTCTGTGGCGCCCTGGAACAGGAGCGGGTTTGGAGCAGTGTATCATGAAAGGTTCTGTGTCATGGCAATTGCCGTAGAAGCCTTAATGTTTTTCTTTCTCTTCGGGGTGGGGTGTTTTGGTCTTCATGGTTGTTTATTAATATATGTTTGGAATGATACCAAGCATTTCCGAGAAATGAGTGCAAAATGTTGGGAACGAGGATAGTTTGTTGCGAACTTGGGTTATTAGTTGTAGAGACTGGTGGAGTTTGGTTATCAATGAAGAGTCCTCCTGCTGCTTGGGGTAGAGTTCGCCCTCCCTACCTCCTGTGCGCTGCTACCTGAGAGACTAGGAGAAGCAACTGAGGACCTTTAACTATCCCAGGTGAACAAGCTCAGACCTTACCATGGTGGATGCCCTCTCTTGGGAGTGGTGCCTTTGAAACGTTCAGCCTTGCTGCCAGCGACGGTCACAGATGTTGAGTGTCTGAGCTGGACTCATTGTGGCATTGGCAAAATATATCTATTGATAATAATCACCTTTCAGATTTATTAACTGCATCCTAATATCTCATTTAATTCTCTGTTATATGCATCCCTATTATATAGTTAAGGGAGAATAATTGTAATTCCTCAGTCTGGGAGCTAAGGCAAAAATTTGAGTAACTTGCTCAGTTTAGTCTTAATTATGGGATCAGAATTGAATTCCGTATCCCAAGCAGGTGCCCTTTTTGCTCACTGCATTGACTGGAGTTTGCTTTGAGGCCAGGTGTTTAATACAATTTAAAATAAATGCTTGTATTTGTATGCAAGTGTTACGGCATAGAAAATTTGATGAGATGAGAAAAATGGGGCGTAGAAAGCTTGGCCTACCGAGCGTTGCATGGTTTGCGGGTAAGAGCGGTAGCTAGCATTTAGCCCTTTTTGTCAGTGCTTCCCTGCTAAACCAGGCTGTTGGTAGATTGTGTCTTTAGTGGATGCCAATAAATATGTATTGAATAGAACTCAATCTCTTCTTGAGTCTTTAACTCTGTTGCTCGTAAGGGTAAGTTTCAAATTTTAGAATGTCACACTTTCCTCCCAGATCCAGGTTATAGACCAAGTTACACTGGGACACTGTCGAATACATTACTTGAATCACACGCCTTTTGGGGGTCTGAGTAGTAGGCCTAGACAAGGCAACTGACCTTGTGTGTCACAGGAATCGGGAGGAGTTAGGACTGAGACTGCATATCAGCAGGAAGACCAAGGCATGAGGCGCCGTAAGGAGAAACTCCGCCAGAACTGGCCTTCGGCGGGAGCAGGGATGAATCCACTTAGACTGCAGCGCTGGCTTGAGATGCGTAGTTAATTCTGTTTCTGGGCCCAGGCTGGGCACTTGATGGTGTTTCTTAGGCTAGGACAGGGGAGCCCAGAATGACAACCCACCAGAGGGGAGAGCCCAGCAAAGATCCAGGAAATACAGATGGGAGTCAGTTTATTAATCTTATTAAGTAGAACAATGATTGAGTCCCTCGTTGACTACCTCTTATTTGTTCAACAAGAGATCTTTGGAATTAAAATAATGTGCCCCTCTAACCTTCTAGCCCAAAGAGTGTGTTAACTACAGAAGGCAGCTCAGCTGAAGTCGGCCGTTTACATCATTTTGGGAAATGACTCTGAGCGAGAGCAAGGAGTTCAGTGTAGGCAGCGATTCTCAGCTATTTGGAAGGGTCAGAGTCACGTAGAGGGCTTGTTAAAACACATAACGGGGCCCCACTCCCCGAGTTTCCATTTGAGTAGGTCTGGGGGGGTCCAAGCTTTTGTGCTTCTCACAGCTTTCCAGGTTGATGCTGATGCTTCTGGTCCTGGGATCACATTTTGAGACCACTGATCTATTCAAAGATGATGAAATGGGTATAGCTGTTTAGTTCCTATCGATTAGGGCCTTCACAGAAGAGGGCAAAGGGAACTAAAATATAAGTCTCTACCACAGTCAAGACCCTGCGCCCAGTGATTGGCAATCATTGTTTAACCCTTAGAACACTCTGCAAAATAGTCCTTGTTCCTGTTCCCCCCTCAGCATACACATATTTAAAACCTTATTGGAAACATTTTTCCTTCAAGGACAGCTTTCACTTGCAACTCAAAGGATAATGTTACATAGACTATTATGAATGTGATTTTATTTAATGCAGAGGATATGTTAAATTCCATCGTTCACTATGTATTTGTTGTTGTTCTTGTAGATGTATGAGTGATATAAAATGTAGATTAATTTAGCAGTCATGATCATCTGATAGATGGAATTAAATGTGGAGACTGTGGTTTCTCATAAAGCAAATGGGAGCTTTACCAGTAATTATAATACATCTTTCAGATCGCAGGAAAGATGGGCCTGTATTAATTCTTCAGGTTTTTTGTTTAATGTTGCAATTGCTTATCGATCAGTCCTATTTTAGAAGCAAATAAAGGGAGGAATGGAGGCTTTCAGAATAGTCGATGCTGAAAAAGGACCAAATCCTTAATATTGCAACCACAAGACTTACTCCTTTAAAGGATTCTTTGTTAATGTCATTTTTGAAAGGTCAACTTGTTCTTAATGGTTTTCAGTGGAGTTCCTTTGTGTTGTTGTTTGACAGATTCACACAGAATTATTTAAAAAAAAAAAAAAAAAGCATTGATCCAAGCAGTTGAATTGAAGGCATTCCGGGGAAACCTGCCATTTATTGTGAAAATCATCTTTGATCTTGAAATTAAAGTAAAGCTGGAAAGGAATTTACCAACGAGAAAAAAAAGAAATTTGGGATCGGACTCAAAGGATCTGGGCTTGGAAATGCCTCAGGTAAATCCCACAGAGTAGGTACAAGGCTTTTTTTTTTCCACAGCAGAAAGTCAGTACCATTGGTTCTGTGAGTGCCCTTAACAGCTTGACATACTACCTTTTGAAGACATTTTACTTCTGATCTCAGCTAGTTTTGAATACTTGACCCCCCTTCCATTGCTTCTCTTTCCTCCTTTGCTGCGTAGGGCTCTGAAGTTTAATGAGCTTGACACAGGGAACATGGTGAATGAAAAGTTGATGGATAGATCTGCTGGCTTTATGGGGGCTAAACCAACTCCCCTGCAAATTAATATGCCACAGAAAGCCTGTTTCCGCCTTCTCTCTCTTCCCGTTTCCCAGTTGTCCCTTTCCATTCACGCCTATTGAGTTCAAAAGTAAGTAAGTGGAAATGATGACAGACCTCAACCTCTCCCTCTTTCATGCACAGAAGCCCATACACAAGTAAGCAAAGAGGGAATTTTTATTCTTTGTCATCTTCTTTCTCCATGCAAGATCGATTTCAATGGATTGACTCAGGATGCCTAGTCTTTTTTCCCTTTCTTACTTATTACAGAATGAATTTTACCCTTTTCAGGGATCAGGATTAAGGCTACTGAGCTCAACTCCAAGTTCTGGTCCCACCCAAGAGATTTTTGGGTATTTGGCAGATCTTGTCTCCATTACGTTCCTGGAGGCATTTTCTGGACTAGAGATATCCAAATTGTCTTCCAGCTTGTTTTCAGAAATAAGACATTGGACTCATTTAGGAATATGGAGTTAGGCTGACCTTCTACCTCTGTGAATCCCAGCAAATGGCAGGGAATTCTCTACTACAAGGAGTTAGGACAGAGAGTGTAGTTAGAGATGGATTTAAAGAATATATAGCGCGAAATAAAAATACTCATGGCTAAATAATCTTAATTTTTAGAGGTTAGGGGTATTATTAACAGTTGCCACTCTATTTCTTCTGTTTTTATACATCTTAGTTGTTTTCCTAATATAAATCCACAGTTTAATGCTAGTTAAATCTCTTAAAAGTACTAAACAGTAGAAAAATCACATAATTATTTTCTGAAGATATTGTTAGTAGACGTGGGGTGGGGCATAGGTGTAATAAATTGGCCTTGAAGTAGACTTTGATGTTCAACAATTAAAATCACTCTCTCACAGCCTAGTGTAAGCGGAATGGATCCGCCTTTTGGGGATGCCTTTCGAAGCCACACCTTTTCGGAACAGACTCTGATGAGCACAGATCTCTTAGCAAACAGTTCAGATCCAGATTTCATGTATGAACTGGTAAGTCACATTTTCTTGAATTCTGCTTTGATTTGGGGTAAAAGTGTTGTGGTAGAGGTTTTATTTATAAATGCCTGAAAGGAAAAAGAATGTAATTAGGCTAAATTGGATTCTCGTGACTATCAGTCTAGTAATTTTAGAAGGATGTATGGAACCCACTGACAATAGAAGAGGAGAAATTATCTAAATGTCTTTGGTTTTTAATGATGAGGATGGGAAGCTGTCTTTTTTAATATGCCTAAATGCCTAATTTTCAGCTGGAAAATTTAGGAATGATAACATTGAGCGAGGCATATGGACCAGAGAATGTGAGACAGAAATAGCAATTCCAAGCAATATCTGAATATCCTTATTGTTTATTATTGAGGTAAATACACACTTAGAGTCCTAAGAGAAACATTTGAAAAACATTTGTAATTATATATACAACTTAAGCAACACAGAAGTATCTAAAAACTGGAAAACTAAGAACACAGATTTGTTAATTACTAAAAATCATTGTGCACTTAATACAGGTGAATTTTATGCTATGTGAATTATACTTCAGTAATGCTCTTAAAACACATACAAACAAAAACAAAACAGAACAAAAATCCCCAAACTAATACAAAAATGAAAGCAGAACAGAAGCAAACAGGGAAACTGAAAACTTCCTCATTTCCTTCCTGAGCTTCTACCCTCCAAAGCTTCTCTTCAAGGGTAACTGCTACGGACAGAGTTTTAGTGTACATATGTACTCATGTGACTATTTGTAATTGGATGGCATGTTTATAAGTACAGTATTTTATAACTTTTTTTAACATAAAAATATATGGTGAGCAGCCTGTCATATTAGTACATTTGGGCTTAACTACATTCTTTTCAATGGCTGCATAGTCAAACCCACATTTTGAAAATTGCATCTCCGCTCCTGAGGAGTACTTTATTCCCCATGCCCAAGAGTTGTTACAAGATCTTACAAAGATCTTACCCTTTGCTGGCCGAGTTCCAACTCTTTTCAGATTGCCCTCGGCCTCTATATTTAAGTCCTCACTCAAGAAGACAGATCCTTCTGTGATGAAGGTAAGGCCTTCATTATTTGCTTTGGAATTGAAGCTCGTTTCTAAGGAGATCCCCAAATCCTTCTAAGCCAAAGATCAGGAAATGTAAACTTTTTTTCAGGAAGAGTGTTCATAGTAAAGTTCAAGAGCCCTTGATATTTGGATCATACCTGAACTTCTCAAGGGACATATTTTTTTTTTCTTGCCCAAGGAAATGAGGTTATGTGGCATGGTAAAGTGTCGTGAAGTAGCCCTTATCTTAAAATAAACCAGACCAGAGGTCGAGTACGATTTATCAACTTAATATATGGCAGTGGATGGAGGTGGATGTTCCTTTCCTAAAATGCGGTGTGTAACTTCTTCTAAACCTTTCTCAGGATAGAGAGATGAACTACCAGCAGAATCCTAGAGACAGCTTCCTATCTTTGGAGGACTGCAAAGACATTGAAAATCTGGAGTCTTTCACAGATGTCCTGGATAATGAGGGCGCCTTAACCTCAAACTGGGAACAGTGGGATACGTACTGTGAAGACTTAACGAAGTACACCAAACTAACCAGCTGTGACATCTGGGGAACAAAAGAAGTGGATTACTTGGGTCTTGATGACTTTTCTAGCCCTTACCAAGATGAAGAGGTCATAAGTAAAACCCCGACTTTGGCCCAGCTTAACAGCGAGGACTCCCAGTCTGTTTCTGATTCCCTTTATTACCCGGATTCACTTTTCAGTGTCAAACAGAACCCCTTGCCCTCTTCATTCCCTGGTAAAAAGATCACAAGCAGAGCAGCTGCCCCTGTGTGTTCTTCTAAGACTCTTCAGGCTGAGGTCCCTTTGTCAGACTGTGTCCAAAAAGCAAGCAAACCCACGTCAAGCACACAAATCATGGTGAAGACCAACATGTATCATACTGAGAAGGTGAACTTTCACGTCGAATGTAAAGACTATGTAAAAAAGGCAAAAGTGAAGATCAACCCCGTGCAGCAGAGCCGGCCCTCCTTGAGCCAGGCTCACGCAGACGCGGCCAAGGAGAACACCTGCTACTGTGGGGCCGTGGCAAAGAGGCCCGAGAGGAAAGGGGTGGAGCCTCTCCAGGGTCCGCCACTCCCGCCTTGCCTTTCAAAGAAACCCAGGAACTGCTGCTCAGCCCGCTGCCCCAGGAGGCTCCTGGGTCAATTGCAGCGGGAGAGAGTAGCAGCCTTTCTGCCAGCACATCTGTCTCAGATTCATCCCAGAAAAAAGAAGAGCACAATTACTCCCTTTTTGTGTCCGACAACGTGGGTGAACAGCCAGCCAAATGCAGTCCCGAAGAGGAGGACGACGACGAGGATGTCGACGACGAGGACCACGACGAAGGATTCGGCAGCGAGCACGAGCTGTCTGAGAACGAAGAGGAGGAGGAGGAGGAAGAGGATTATGAAGACGACAAGGACGATGACATCAGCGACACTTTCTCTGAGCCAGGTATCGAAATGCTTGGAGGCTCACCAGACGGACCTCTCTCCCGCTGTCTGGAAAGAGAAGGTTTTGCTGCGGATGCTCTCTTTGTCTTGGTTTGGGGATTAAATGACTTAATAGCTTGGCTCGGATATGCGGTTGGTTGTTTCTCTTCCCACAGCTCTAAATAATCACTTTTGCTCATGTAGTGGGTTCATATGCTGATTCCTCGAGAGCTACTTCTTAATTTGTTTTATGCTAAGTGACCTGATTTGTCACTCTCTTGAGCAGCTGTGCAAAGATGCCAAGAATTGATTGGCTTAAAAACATTCCTATTTATGCCCATGTCCCTCTATTACAGTTGAGGTAAGTTCGGAGTCCCTAGAATGGTGAGCCAAGTGATGACGGTTTATATTACTCATGCCTGTAACCCACAAAGCCTACTTAATGAATAATGCAAAAGAGAGCTTTTTCTTTGTGTCTGCTGCATCGTTCATCCGCACAGTATTTTTCCATTTAAGAAAAATGCATGCAATAATGTAATGAGCACGAAGGAGACTGCTTGTTTATGTACAGTGCTTTCAAATAAAAGGGAGAAAGAAAATGAAACCTGCAGGGAACCGATTCACTCAGCATTTAGGTGCTTCGGGCCTTTGCCGCTGTTGGCTTGTGCGGTTTACTTATGAAAATGGTATCGCCGAGTGGCACATTTAAAATGCACAAAGAAGTGGAGAGCTTCAAGTTTAAGCAAAAGTTACGTTCTTCAGAAATACTGTGGATACTGTACCGTGTACCTAAAAAACTAAGTTATTAAAAGACCCTTATAAATTGTCAAAAAAATACACACCATCCCTTTCGTTATGATGATTGCTGGAATTTCCAGCAGTATAAACATTGGTGTTTAAGTTTTGGGAAGGTTTTTAGATGTAGTAGCTGTATCATAGGCACTTAAGCACTGTTATTGCTGAAAGACTCCTTTACTGCAATCTTTCTGTTACACAAATGCTCGGATTTCCATATTTGATACGACCAAGTCGTGTGACTTGGGTGGAGTAGCAAATAGGACACGGTACTTTAGTGCAGAGCAGAAGGGCTTTCACCTTTTCTTCGCTTTGCTTTCGAACTCCGTGTAGTCTAGATAAAACAATTGTCTTTTCTACTTAGCAGAAAATTTTTATCGTAACAAATGAATAAAATCTGCTTTGAGATGTTTGAGGAAAGTTGTCTTTGTAGCTCATGGTAAGTTGTTTAGTCCTGTCCCAGAGGAAGATGAGAGTGCTCTCTGTCAGTGGGTGGTCCTTAGAGGCCGCAGCCCAGCCCTGTTCCCTGAGTCATGTTTAGGATTAGGACAGGAGGGTAGGGAGAGGGGAGACAGAGGAGATGGGTAATAACTGAGGGAAAAGGAAAGTGTGGGGGAAGATGCCTTTACCAGTTGGTGCTTAGAGGACGGTCTAAATCAGAGGGAGTAAGTAAATCCCACCATCCCCAGCCGGGCAAGGGCTATACTGTCGACCCCACTTCCGGTTTTAGTTTTGCTTTTCTTTGACTTTTGCCTCCAGCTTGAATTCATCCTCGATGTTTTAACTCGGATTCAGGTAGAGAGATGTGCTGAGAGGTGAGGAGGCCCATGAAGAGAGAGACCGCTTGGTAGGCTGGCCCTCATCTCCGTTTCCTCGGCCTTTTGATTCCGACTCGGAGGGGGAACCAGTGTTACAGTTGGTTTGTCTTGTCACGCCACGTTCTCTAGCTGCTTTGAAATCGAGGTGGATTAGCTGGCACTCGGCATGGTGCGGCTCTCCTCTTGGCACCACTTAGCGATGCTAGGTGGGATGGCATTTTTAATATTCACTCACTGCCAGTTGACTTGAAGGGAAACCTCTTCGGTTAGTATTACTTGGACAATTCTCACAAACGTTAATGAATGACATTCTTTAACCACAAAATCAGCACAATTTTGTGGTTGTAATTTGAGCTTTATTCACATTTGCTAATGAAAATTTCCATTTTTCTTGAAAGAGCTAAACCAGCAACTTTAGGAATACAAAAGTGAATTCTTGGTGAGAAGCAGAAAGAAATTGTTTGAAGCAGAAGAATGGGGATAGTTATAGTTTCTTCAGCGTGCTAGTTTCAGAGTGGGTTGATTGGTCTGATGCGCGGCTGACGGTGTACAAAGGCCCTTTTGTGATGCCTTGCTCCCTTGATGCTGGTTCTTGGCAGTTTGCTGCAGCAGTGCCCGAGCCTACAAAGCTCCAGGAAAGGTGTAAAATGGAGTATCAGTCCCTGTTCTGGACTGGCTCCCGAGTTTTAATAGAGCCTTTTCTGTGGACAGCCTACAACTGCTGGGGTCACGAAATGACACGGTTGTAAGAGTAAGAATCGGGCCCTCGGGGTGAGAGATGATTTTGTAATCCCTGCGAAACACGTTTACAATGGACTTGACCAGCTTAGCGGCCGTGGTTCTCACTACCCAGAATTTTAGGCAATAAATGAGCCTTTTGACTTCCTTTTGATAGTCGTGTCAAGGAGGAATGAGTTGGAGCAGTGTGATGAGCCATCAGATGGAAAGAGAAGGGACACGTCTCCATGGGAACGGCTGCATTGAACAAATCATCGATTTGTTCACAAATGTTCTTAAGCGCCCCTTTTGTGTCAGGCACTGTGTGTTTTAGGTGTTGGCTGTGCAGGGATGAACCAAATCGGCACGATCCTTGTCATCACAGAACTTAGAGCTGAGCAGGTTTCTTTACTGTCATGATTTCTGTCTTCAGTGTGCTGCGGGTCCTATGGCAAGAGAGATGCAGGATGAGAATTTCTTAAAACTTACCTGAGCATAGAACTTACTTGGAGGGTGAAGTCAGTGGTAAGAGTGTTCCTTAGAATATACTTTGAGGAATATCAATTAGCTCAAGTGCTAGACCAGTGGGCTGGGGATATAATTTTTCTGCATTCTGCGGGGTCGTGGTGGTGTCGGTATTGAAAGGTGGCTGACCTTAGCTAACCGGTCCATTGTATGTGGCGTCCGGGTGTGTTCCGGTGAATTTATGTCAGCCCCTCTCTCCACCCCTCACTCCTGGAAACCACCTTGTCCCTACAGTTTTGCTTTTTCCAGAATGTCATAGAAATAGAATCATAACTCTAATTAATTCCTAATCTAAAGAAAACCTGATAAAATTCTAATATTTTCCCCAGACACAGATGTCATCACTTTTTCCCCCCCACCTACGACACCTGGTCTTCCTGGGTGGTCTCCCATCCAAGTACTAAAGCCCCCACCCTGCTTAGCTTCCGCGATCAGATGGGGTCGGGCACATTCAGGGTGGCGTGGCCGTGGACTGTCATCACCTTCTTAGTGTCAGTTCCGGAGGAGTCATGTGTTTAGGAGGGCAAGTTGTCATTTTGCTGGGCCGGTGCTGCACAAGCCTAGCTGGCTTTTCCCTGGCCCGCTTAGTTTAGGGCTGCGGACGCCCGCGCTCAGCCCGCTCCTGCTCCCCGGTGCACCTGCCGCCATGCCTGGAGGGTGTCTAAGATGGGCGTTCCCTGAGGGCGTTTGAGATTGGCAGGTCATCCTGTAGCGGGTCTGACCGAGAGTTCTAGCAGCTCAGAATTAAATATTTTCTGACATCTCACATTAGTAAGGAAAATGATTTTTTAAAAAAAGTAAATGCAAATTCCTCCCAGTTACATTTAAGTGGACTAGGCATATGAGTTTTTGACTTGAAAGCCTATGTAAGAACTGTGATTTTTATTCTTTTACAAAAGGGGTAGGGTGGGAGGCGGGAAGAAAACCACCGCAGCTTGCCAGAGTTTGCCCGGTAGGGGCCACCCCAGAAACGCACACAGCGCTCTGTCCGGGGCTGTTTCAGATGCAAACATATCAGAAAGAAGACACTTATAAATCACAGTATAGTGGCTAAGTACCATGACCTACTGGTGCTTTCGACATTGCTGTAGCTGTATTTCATTATCTCTCAGTCCTATGCGAAGATACAAAGTGTCAAAAACCAAAGAGAAACCCAAGGAAGATAAACAGTGTGGTTATCTATGTTTTTTGACCTCTGAATATTTTATGAGTTAGAGATTTCTATATTAAAAGTTATTTTATGGACCTGGTTTATTGTCTTTGACATGCCAATAATAAACAATGATGTTTTCAGATGAAAGAGAATGTATCAAGTATAAATAGAAGAGATCTCTTTGTTCTGATTGGTTTATGGAACTTAAAAATTATGGGGGGGGATTTATTTTTTTAAGGCTATGAAAATGATTCCGTGGAAGACTTGAAGGAGATGACTTCAATATCCTCTCGGAAAAGAGGCAAAAGAAGGTACTTCTGGGAAATAGTGAACAACTCACACCATCAGCAGCAAGAGAGGATGCTCAGGCCATCCGAATGAACCGAGACACCTTGCCGATAACATGTATCAAAAAGGCTTACATCATGAAGTAGGGGAGCGGTCAGATATTTCGTGTCATCTTAAACAGAGATACTAAACCAATAATGCTCACCCATTGTATGTAGGTGTTCATTCCTTTCTAGCAGACTGGAGAGGGGAATAGTAGACCTGCTGTGTGTGCTGTGACCACTATTCACTCATAAATAGTTTTTACCAGTGTCTAACCATCACCTAAAGAGGGAGGAGGGCCCGTGTAAAAACTGTTCATTTCCAATCACTTCTTATTCTGCTTACCCGGCCGGGAAATGATCAGGAGACTGCTGATTCCTGATCTGCCACAGTGGCTACAAACCAGAAGGGCTGGGGAGAAAGAGAATGGGCTCCAGCATTCTCTTCCGTTCTCGTCCAGTCTCCAGGCCTAAATATAAATGGGGAGATTGGGATCAAAATGGTGGTGGGGAGAAAAGAGGAGGGGGACGAAAAGAAAGGAAGGGGAGAGAGGAGTGCAAGAGTAGGAGTCGGGAGTTCGTAATCTTAGGGAGATCAGATTTTGAAATGTGAACCCAGGCAGATGGAAGTAAGTAGAATTTTTCTGCATAAATATTATTTTTCTGTTGTTCTCTAAAGTCTGTTCCGTATTTTTACATTCATCCAAAGGGGAGGGCAATAGCAAGTTTGGTGCTCGATACGGAGCATAATAGTCACTTAGCTACAGATTTCAGTCACTAACCATTTTGACACTGGAATTGTATCAGAAGTGTATTTGTGCCTCATTTTCCCCTTCCATTGGCTCCTGTACTATCCCTCAGTGAATAAAAACCTAGTTTTTGCCTTCAGATCAATTTTCTTCAGAAATGAAAAGACAGATCCAGTAAGTAGGTCCAGATGCATGTGGAGAGTACCAGGAAAGTTGTTTGGAGTTTACCTGAGGGCAGAGCCAGCTCTCCTGCCTGCAGCGATAGGGCAAGAACCTGGAGTCTTCTGTTATGTTGTTTGTCAGACTGAGGAAGAGCTTTCAAAAAAAGGCAATGCTTAGTCGTTGGATTTTTGAGTCCAACACAAGGGGAAAATTACCTCTCTCTCTTATCTACATCTCTCTATATATCTATAGATACATATCCGACAGACTTTCAGTGATAGCATCAAAACATCTTCATTTGGGGAAGATCTTCGAATTCTTTTCCTGACCGTATATTATACCATAGCCCTGGTTTTTGTGTGCAGGTGAACTTGCGCTCCAGCCCTAAAGTTTGAGATGCTTATCACTGCCATGTAACTAGTTAAGAATCTGTCCTACTGGGGCTGGAAACCCTAAGGCAGAGAAGGGGTCAGAAAAGGCTGGAGCTGTGCCTTGTCACTGCCATTTCTTGGAGTCACGAGGTGGGAAGGAGAGGAGGCTCGCCCTTCCAGCATGGGTTGCAACATTGTGACACTTCCGAAAGAGAGTATTGTGGTTTTAAAATGTGGCTGTAGAACATGTATCTCTTTTAAATAAAATGATCTAACTTAAACATCTTTTAAACCCACTATAGGGAAATATGCAGTCAAGAAGTCACGGAGAACCGACGTAGAAGACCTGACTCCCAATCCTAAAAAACTACTGCAGATAGGCAATGAACTTCGGAAACTGAATAAGGTGATTAGTGACCTGACTCCAGTCAGTGAGCTTCCCTTAACAGCCCGGCCAAGGTCAAGGAAAAAAAAATAAGCTGGCTTCCAGGTAAATGCTAGTCATGTTCACTCGTGTGAATGAAGAGTAGGAGGTGAAGTTAGATTTCCAGTGAAGTTTTACCACTCATCTGGCCCTTAGCCATTTGCTCAGAAATGTACTTTTATAAATACTACAGTGAGAGTATTACCATTTTTCTTGAAAGTAAGAGACTGTATTTATGCTTGATGGAAGAAGCTTTTAAAGGGGAGAGGCAAATGGACTCGAGTCCATTATAGTAGAGCAGTGAACATTTTTATTATGTTAGCGTTGTTTGTTTGTTTGTTTTGTAGTAGTTAAAAGTCATCCTGTTTAACATGCACTTTCATGAGCTTTGACAGACATATCCACTCCTGTCACCACCACCACAGTCAAGATGGTGAGCATTTTCATCACCTTCAGAAATCTCCTCATGCCTCTCTGTAGGAGTAAACCCCCTCTCCGACTCCTCACCGCCACCGATCCGTTTTCTGTCCTTTACAGTTCTGCATTTTCTAGAATGTCATGCAGGTGGAATCATACTATATGTAGCCTTTGGAGTCTGAGGTCTTTGATTTGACATGATGTATTTGAGAGTCATCCATGTGGTGAGGATTAGTCGTTTGTTCCTTTTTGTTGCTGACCTTTGTAGGGATATACTACAGTTGATCCCTTCATCAGTTGAAGGGCATTTGAGTGGTTTCCAGTTTTTGGCAATTATGAATAAAGCCGTCATAAACATGCACTTAAAGGTGTTTGTGTGAACATAAGTTTTCATATCTTTGGGTAAATACCCAGGAGTATATGTTTAATTTTATAAGTATTTGCCAAAGTAGCTATTTGCAAAGTAATAAAGTAAATTTTTTCTTAAAAAATTACTATTTTCCAAAGTAGCTGTTTGTACTAATCTACGTTTCCACCAGCAACGTGTGAGGGGGGTGCATTCATTTCATTTCCTCTGCAGCACTTGGGATTGTCAGTTTTGTTTATTTCAGTGTACTGGTCAGAGCTTTATTTTTGAATATATGCTTAAAGTTTTTTAAAAATCTGTTTGGATAATGATTATATTGTGTGTTTTTTTGTAACCGAGTTACTTAAACACCAGTAGGCAGTGGTTTCGGAATGCTGTTAGGAAATGTCTGACAGCAAAAAGAGAACTAATCGCTCCTTCCTTCCACAGGGCTTGTCGGTTAAAGAAAAAAGCCCAGTATGAAGCTAATAAAGTGAAATTATGGGGCCTCAACACAGAATATGGTAAACCTAAACTTTTTTATTAACCTCCCGTTACTCGGCTGACCACTCTCTTTTCTCCGGTTTCGTTCTTTGCTTTCCCTGTTCCTGTCCAGTTTCAGGCCAGCCCTCTTCTTGTTCATCCATCCGCACGCTACACGCTCGTATTCACTCATGTCCCCCTCCTAGTGTGAGTGTCTGTATCTGCGGCTCCCCACGCCAGGGGTCCCCTCTGCCCTAGAGAGCTAGCTCATCCACCTGTGAGCACAGTAGTTTTTTACTTCCATTTTTCATTGGTGTCGCTGAGTTAGCCAAATTTATTGACAAATGTTTATTTTAACCTCAGAGTGGATGGTTTAGATCTCTGGTTTACAGATTTGATTGCTCATTAGAAGCATCTGATGTTAAAAATACAGATTCCTAGGCGCCTCTCCAGGTCCTCTGACTCAGGATCTGTGCAAGTAGAACCCAGGCATTTTTATTTTGAATGCCACTCCGGTGACTCATGCACCACCTTAGCACATGTTTGGGAACTGTCGGCTTAGATCAGTGCTTCCCCATATTTCACATCATGATAATTCACATGTAGGAATTATCATCTCTAAGGCGTCCTGGAACATAACAGTAAGCCGCTCATGGGAGGACGCCCTCATGGTCTAGATCATTCTCACACAGCCCAGGGCCCTTGTACATACAGCACACTAGAGGGTCGAAAGCTCAGATTTTCATCTATAGTAAGAACCACCTCTCTTTTCCCCCCTTGCCCTGTCTGTCACATAGATGCTTATAACCTTTGTGCAGTTTTTCTGAATCCTTTATCCTGATTATCTTGTTTCCACTTGTGAGGATGGAAAGTGGATTTCCTTCTGTGAAGTTTACAACTTGTGAAATGAAGTGATGGTTTAATTAATTAATGGCCACTCAGGGACTCTAATCAAGGTAAATGAATTAGGTAAAACAGTAGTTGGTTTATTGGAATGGAAATCTACCCATTTTCCTGTTATTCCTTATTGCTGTTGAAGAAAGAATGAATACATATGTATATATAATGATTGCAATGTCACAGGCATTATTCAGATTTCTTTTAGAGCCCAGCTGGCTCACACTGCAGGAAGATATGGTGGGCCACAGGGGGACTTCTGGGTCTGTGTTTCTTTGGACACATGTTGGCATCTGTCTCTGTGTTGCTCAGTTAATGTATTTATCCATAATTAGGTACATCTGTGTGACTGTATATTTTTACATTTCTATATATGCACATGTTTTCCACACACATGCTTTGTGTCTACGATATAAATATATTCTGTGCTGGGGAATAATGGGGGAGTTGTGTTTCTGAATGTGCTGTTCTATCTCAAATTGAGATTTTTATCGCTGCCAAAAATTTTCTTGTTTCCAAAGTTATCTTAAAGCCTTAGGTCTTTTTTCTTTTTTTTAATTTCTTCCTTTTTTCTTTTCTTCTTTTTTATAATTTCTTTCTTTCTTTTCGTTTTTCTTTTTTTATGGTGACATTGGTTAAGGAAATCCAGTAAGATTCAGGTGATATATATATTGCATTATGTGTTCACTTCGCGCCTTAAGTCTTTCACGTAAGCAAAGACCTGTCTTTAAAAGGTGGTGTTTTCTTCTCGGTCAGTCAGCATGGAGGAAGAGGATCTCATTCCTGTATGCTGCTTCTCCTTTTGTTCTACTAGCTTCTCTTCTGCAGTCTCTGGGGAAAGCAAGAAGAGCCTCTCTGTTGGGTTAGAAGCCATCTCTGAACCAATGAGATGCCCTTCTGTGGTTTGTCACATGTAGTTTGAAAATTCTTCCCAGAGCTTCTGGTACATTTCTCAAGGGAATGGTACCCTTGATTCCTCTAAACATCTTGGCGTCACTCTCTCCTGCTTTGTTCTTCATTACCTATCCATTAACCTCGTGGTTTCTAGAATTTGTGAGTCACAGATCAATGACATCTGAAAAAAATGTTGGGACTTGGGAACCATAGGTTTGCCAGCTTTATATTTTGCCAGGTGAGGACCTTAAAAAAGAACATCATCCACAATTACTGTAATTTCATTCAAAGAAGGATATTTTAGTATTAAAAAATTGAGACGCATAATCTCAGAGTAGAATAAAATTAACTTTGTGAAAAATTAACGCAATTGTCCTTATCCTTTTTAGCTTGTTAAGAACTAGCACTGTTGCAAGGACTGGCTTCGGGGGCCAGCACGACAGCGCCCCTCCCCTCCTATCCCACCACGTGTCCTCCTCTACCGATTTCTTCTGCCAGAGCCCCGGAGAAGCTGCCCTGTGAATCAGATGTAGATTTGTTGACTCGGAATGAGAAATAGAACTATTAAGTGTTCATAACCTTCACCCTGACTGATATATTTTGTCCCTACGGAGGTCATATAGGAAGATTAAAATGGAAAGCTTCTCGTATAAATATGGAATCACTTCAGGAGTGATCCGTTTATAGATTTAATGTTTGGCTTCAATTTCCGAGAGCCAGATGCCTCCATTTCCTAACCAGAGGTTGAGGTAGCGAGAGCCCCTCCCCTGTCCCCTCCCTGCCCCAGTGTGCTGGGCAGACACTGCCCGAGTTGAGAAGAACTCTTCTGCTCTGCTCTAATTTTGATTTTATAGCTCTTTTTAAAAGTGACCTCATTTATATTGCCCTGTTGAAGGTGGGGGACCTCACCGTTTCTCACAAGTCCAGTCTGCATGCAAATGTCCTTATTTATGTTTGGATAGATGGTGTTTTCTCTCAGTTATTCATTGAGAAGAAGCATAAACTTCTTGTTGCATGTGATGTACGGAGTCAGCTGTGCTTGCCTTGTTTAGTGACATATTTAGTGACACATTTTATAGGTATCATCCCTACATGTAGCTGTAGACTGCCCACGCTCCACTGCTTTTTACCTCCTTCAACATCAGTCTGGGTTGGTCTCTTCTCCTTATTACTAGTGAGGAATAACGAAGCACTGATTCCAGAGGCATCTCTGAGGATGCAGGGCTTTGTTTCAGACCATGGGAATCTGTGTTGAAATTGTAAACACCCCCCCCCAGCTTTTTCGATGTATAATAACAACTATACATATTTGAAGAGTGTAATTGATTAAACAATTAAGATAATGAACATTTGATCACCTCCAAAAATTTCTAGTGCCCCTTCATAAGCCATCCCTTTCTCTGCTCCTGTCCCCAGGTAGCCGTTATCTGCGCCTGGCACTATAGATTAGTTTGCATTTTCTAAAATTGTGTGTGTTCTGTTTTTTTTTTTTGGCCTGGCTACTGTCACTCAGAATAATTATTTAAAAATTTCACCATGTTGTTACCTGTGTCAATAATTAGATCCTTTTCATTTCTGAGTAGTATTTTGTCATATTGGATATACTATAATTTGTTTATCCATTCACCTGTTTATCCATTCACCTGTTGATAGTTACTTGGGTTGTTTTTAGTTTTTGCTATAACAAAGCCACTGTGACTGTTCCTGTACTAGTGTTCAGGTGGACACATGTTTTAGTTTCTCTTGGTTAACTACCTCGGAGTAAATTGACAGGATCATGCGATAGGAGTATATATTTAACTAACTCTGTTTTCCAAAGTGGGTTTTACTGTTTCATTCTCAAAAATAGTGTAGGAGGGTTCTAGTTGATCCACGGCCTTGCCAACGCTTGCTGTGGTCATCATCTTAATGTCAATCAGCCTAATGGGTGTGTGGCAGTATTCATTGTGGTTTTAGTTTGCATTTCTTTGATTAATCATATCAAATGCCTTTCTTATACTTATTGGCTGTTCATGTATTTTGTGTGTGTGAAATGTCTGTTCAGATATTTAGCCATTTTAAGCATTTATTTGTCTTCTGAGATTTTGTTGTTCTGGATATAAGTTCTTTGTCTGATATATGTATTGAAAATATGTTATCTTAGTTTTTGGCTTGCCTTTTTGGTTTCTCATTGACATCTTTCAAAGAACAAAATTTTTGATTTTGATGAAGTTCAATTTGTCAAATTTTTTTATATTTCTTTCATATTTTTTGTGTTCTAAGAAACATTGACAACTCCAAATTTGCAAATATTTACTTGTATGTTTTCTCCTGGAATTTGTAGTTTTAGATTTTACAATTAGGTTTGTGATCCATTTTAGGCTAAATTTTATGTATGATGTGGGGTTCATTTTTTCCCTATGACTATCTAGTTGATCAAGCACCATTTGTTGAAAAGTGCTTCCTTTGTTAATCAATTGACCATGTATGTATGGGTCTCCTTCTGGACTCTGTATTCTGTTCCATTGATCTGTTTGTCTACCTTTATAGAAACTATTGTGATTATTGTATTTTGTCATAAATCTTAAAATCAGGTACTGTTAGTCCTTGTTAGTCCTCTAATTTTGTTCTGTATTCAAGAGGGATATTGTCTGAAATTTTATTTTTTTGTAATGTCTTTTCAGGTTTCAGTATTTGGGCTATACTGGCTTTATAGAATGAATTGGGCATGATCTTTCTTCCTTTTTTTTTTGAAAAAAATTTGATAAGATTTGCTTTATTTCTTCATTATATATTGAATAACATTTGCCATTAAAATCCTCTGGGTTTTCTTTGGGGTATATTTTTGGATAAATTCAATTCCTTTGGTAGAAATAGGCTATTCAGATTTTCTATTTCTTCTTGTATCAATTTTTAGTTGCATTTTCAAGAAATTTGTCCATTTCATCCAAGTTGTTGAATCGTTGGCATAGCATTTCCTTATTATTCTTTTAATGGCTCCAGATTCTGAAATGATAATCCCTTTCTCATTACACATTTAGGTGATCAATCAATCTAGCTGGGAATGGGGGTGAGAGTATGAGGGAGTATCAGTTTTGTTGATTTTTTTCAAAAAAACAGCTTTTGGTTTTGTTAACTTTATTATGTATTTGTGTTCTATTTCATTGATTTCTGCCGTTATATTATTTCGCTCCTGTTTACTTTGGGTTAACTTTGCTCTTTCTTTTTATGCTCTTTAGGGTGGGGAAATTTATTTTTAAAGCTTTTGTCTTTGAAGGACTTTGATTTTATAAACATTTATTAAGATCTTATGATTTGATATGTAGGCACTGTCATAGGTCTTAAAACTATGAGGACAAGTAGGGCAAGTTGCTTACCAAATAGTGGACATGGATATATGTCTACCTGTGTTGTCAGAAGTGGCATGTCGTTACAAATGAGTTTCTTTGGATAAGAAAGTGTGTGTTATCCATCTCCACTTAATGTTTTCTTACACATTCTCCATTTTTAATTGACTATCTGTTATTACATAATTAAAAGCAAATCCTTCCATGTTAGTGACACATTCCGTGTGTCTTGTTCTGTCTTACAGATAATTTATTGTTTGTAATCAACTCCATCAAGCAAGAGATTGTAAACCGAGTACAGAATCCAAGAGAGGAGAGAGGACCCAACATGGGGCAGAAGCTTGAAATCCTCATTAAAGATACTCTTGGTAAGAGGAATTTTGGATAAATTAATAACAAATAACAGCATGTAGTGTAAGATACATGATCCCAGGGGATGAAGAAAAGCTCAGGTGCTCTCACTGTAGTTATTCTCCTTGACAAGTACTTTTTGTCTTTTGAGATTGAGCATCATAAATGTGTACCGCTGGTTACCACGGTGTTTTATTTAGACCTCATCACTGAATTAATTTAACCCTAATAGAGGGAAACTTCTAGCAACTTTAACTGTGGGGAAAACGAAGATCCCTGAGCTGTCCAGCTTGCAGTTTACACTTCAGTGGAAGTGCCTGCCTGTTCGTTTTACCCCTAGTACATGTCACAGGATTCTGACAAACGTGGCTATCTGGTTTTCCATCTTTGATAGATTATACCACAGGGGAAGAACAGAGAGGCAGGCCACCTTGGAGTCAGGCAGAGCGACTCTCGACAGGGAGGGTGGAGATAGCTGAGGGAGGCAGAGGCCCGAGAACTGTAGAGGCCGGGAGCTCAGCGGCCATAGGAGCAAATCACTTACCGACCCGGAGCGCCCGAGGGCATCGCAGCAGAATGCAATCCATGCAGCCCCGAAGCATCATCAAATTGCTTCACCTGTGTGATGCTTCACCTGTGGATTTTATTTCTCGACAGCATTTGCTCCAAGCCTGTCTGCTGGAAATGGTTCTTACGTAGTCATTGTGTTGAGTGGTAAACTTCAGTTACCTGAGAATTTTCTTACAGTTCATTTTTCCCCCTGATGCTGATTGTTTATTGAATCAGGTCACTTAAAAGGATTAGGACTGAACTTTTCAAGCATTAATTAGTTATTTACCTGAATTTTAGAATAACAAACACTATAATTCGCTTTATTTTTTAAATTATAAGTATCTTAGAATTGTTTTACATTTCTGTTATGACTGTTTTTTCTGACTTCCAGTTACTGTAAATAAATTCACAGGAAAAAAGTTTTTTCTGTGCCTACTATGCGCCAGATGTATGAAAACTTAAATTAACAATGCAAGGTCAGAAGTCCATCTTGAACAAAACTTTATTTATATTGAAACAATCTTAGATGACGAGTGGGTCCCAAGTATTAATATTTTCCTAAACAACCACTTTTCATTTCTATGTACGTGAATTTGGTACCCAAATATTAAGCAAAATAGGGAATGGTCATGGCAAATTTGCTTGACTTTTTGTTCAAATCAATTAATGCTATTTTTAGTGTTACATATTTCAGTGCATTTCTGTCTTGGTCTTTAAAATCATTTTCAGTCTTTTTTAAGTAGAGAGAAGATTTTAATATTGTAATAAAAAATATTTTTACCTTCTTATTTTTTAATTTAAAGGTCACGTATGTAGATAAGTTTGTGTGGTCCCTTTATACCTAAAAATCAGTTTTACCAGATACAAATTCTTGACTCATATTTCCTTGTGTATTTTAAATATGTTTCCCCATTTTTCTCTGGCATTAAGTGTTACTGTTGAAAAGCTAATGATTGCCTAAGTTTTTTCCGTGTAAGTCATTTGCTGTTTTTGCCTAGATGTCAATAGGACTCCTTTCTTTTTCTTTACATCCCAGTAATTGGACTCGACAGTGTCATGGAGTTGGTCATTTGAGGTTGATATTCTCACGTGTGCGCTGTGCTTTTCGTTAGATAGTTTCAGATCTGTTTGGTACCCGACCTGTTCCCTGGCTTTGGTTTTCTCTTCCAGGGACTCATCTTCCAGGGACTCATCTTTCATGGGTTTGATCTTCTTTGCTTATCTTACGTATTTTCCAAGTATATTCACTTTTTCTCAAATCCTTTTTATCTTTTAATTTCTTTTCATGTTAAAATTCATTCTTTCACCTGTTTCTCTTAAAAGCATTGTCTGTTACATTTATTTGCTGCTTGTGTTCCTTATAGTTCTGTCTTAATTTCAAGAATTAATTTTTCTTTATTTCTAATTCTTTTCTGAGTTTTGTCACCTTGTTTCGAGTTTTTCCATTTCTGATTATGTCGTTCTTTCACATCTTGTAGCATTTTTTTAAATGTCTTAGTTCATTTTGAAATAATAGCAGGTTACGGTTTTCATCCATTTTGTGGTCATTTATGTTTTTCATTGTTTGTAGGAATCTTCTTTTGTCTTGCAATAACTTCTTATGGGATTTTGACCTTGATCACTTTCTGTTGTTCATTTGTACATGAAATTAGTTTTTCTGAACTTTCAAAAGAAAGTTTGGTTTGGGTAGCTTTTCTCATTTCAAACTTCACAGAATCCTATTTTCAATGATTGTAAAAAATAATTGTGTATTTGTTCATGAGATGGTCATTCACGTCCAGCCCAAGAGAGGACACAAGAGGGGAGCAGGAGAAGAAAATTTATCCTAGAGGGACGGAGCCACTGTGTGCTGCGGTGGGACCGCACGGAGGGAATGCGAAGGGGGCGAGTTCGCCGAGCAGGTGGGAGGAGACAGAGAAACAGAGGAACCAGGGCACAAGCGCCTGGGGCTCCGAGTCGAGTACAAAAGCAAAAGCGTGAGGGGCTTCCTCTGGTGCTTTCGAATGTCACTAGGCCACAGTCAGGTGAGGGCGAGAAGAGGAACTCGTGGCAGGGCCCGCCTTGTCACTCTAGTGCACATAGCTGCTTGCTTTCTGAGATTTCTTGTTCTGTCCCCCTCCCTTATTTTATCCGAATCTTTCGTTCTTCTCTATCTGCTGTCCCATCTGCTCCATTTTGCTTCTTATCCTGGCTCCTGGTCTGCAGGGAGTCCTGGCTGGTCAGTTACCTGAGTCCACAGGGGCGAGACTGCGCCAGCCGCTTCACATCCGACTGGGCTCCTTGCGCTCGCCTCGTGCTCACTGTTCAGTGGGACAGAATCCCTCAGAGCTTTACCTGTTCCCATGCTGGCCTCCCGTGCCTTCCCGTGGCTAACCTATTTTAGACTTCTTTTGTTCGCAGATCCATTCATTACTTCATTCTGACTCATCCCATACCACTATCGATATTGTTAATACAGCCTTTCGTAGTTTGTTCCCACCCTCTTGAATTTGGGGTTTGTGGAGATACCTTGTCATTTGCTAAAATATTCCATGGGTTTATCGTTTTGCTGTTTAATCGCCCTGATTTTGTACGGGGAATTGAAGAGATTAAAATTCTGTGCTGTCGTAGACCCATCTTCCCAGAACGTCCCTCCGAAGCAGTTTAAATGCACTGGAGTTTCTTTTTCTTAACGGTGGGTTAGAACACTCTTTGAAGCTTCTCCGGCCCCGTGTGTGTTTTGTTATTAACTCTGAAAACGTTCTCTGTGTCCTCTATGATAATTTGTCAGATTACATCTTCTGGACTCAGTTTGGATAATTTACATATTCCTAGAAAATTATCCATGTCCTCTAGGCCCTCAAATTTATTAAAATTGTCTTTGTTTTTAAATTTACTCTGTATCGGTGGTTAGACTTCCATTTTCATTTTTTATTTTATATCTATTGTGTTCTTCTTTATTTCTTGAGTCAGTATATTTAATTTTCTTTCCAAAGAGTAAGCTTTTGCATTTATTAGTTCTTCCGATAGTTTCACTTAAACGCTTAATTCATTTATTTGTATTCTTTTTTGTTTATTAATTGAAAGCCTTTGAGATTTCTTCCACGTGCTGCCTTAGCTGTATCTTATCAATTCTGGTGTCATATTTGTTTCTGAATACTTCGACATTTTTGACCTAAGAATTGTTTGAGAGATTTAAAACGTACTCTTTCTGAATCCCTTTCTATTAAATACATCTCTTTAAAGTTTTTAATTTAACTTACTTTTTGATTTGCATACCATAAGATTCATTCTTAGCTTTTTATATGCAATACATAGGTGGGTTTTCTTTGTCAGCCATGCTGGGGCTTTTCTTTAATAAGGGAGCTTAGCGCGTATTCCTGCTGCGTGTGCGGTTTTAGTTCTGTCATCAAAAGATCTGTTAGGGTTTGTTCATGTGGCTTAAAAAATTTTTTTTTTGCCTTTTTATGTCATTCACTGTACAATCCTTATAATTTCATTTTTGTATGTGTCCTCTGACAATTTGCAAGTTCTGCATTTTTGTCTTTCCGACTGTTACTGCTTGTCGCCTACCCCACTTTAAAATGTCGATCACCATCCTTCATGGTTATCCTTGGGTCGACCCTTCTAATCTTAAAACTGCAGGCTCCAGTCTGGGAGGTAGAATTATTTTCTGCGTTTCAGTAGCAACGAGAGCCGAGCACTCATCTCGGACCAGTGTCAAGCTGAGGGCCACCCCTGCCCCTCAGATTTTCCCACTCCTCACCCTCCACTCCATGCTCTATTTCCACTTCTAAGGGTACCTTTTATTTTTTTCCCCCCAGGTCTCCCAGTGGCTGGGCAAACCTCAGAATTCGTTAACCAAGTGTTAGAGAAGACCGCAGAAGGCAATCCCACGGGAGGCCTTGTAGGACTAAGGATACCGACATCAAAAGTGTAATCCGCCTCATTGGACCACTGGTCAGAACGTCTGAGTTTGTCATGTTATTCACTGTAAATTTTCATTCTGTTTTGCATGTCAGTTTAGCATTATGTAAACATTTACAATTAGGTTACATTGTTTTAAGAACTAAGTAGCATAAGTGAAGCATGACCCAAAATACTTGATTATTGCATTTTCAGAGCATAAACCGTGGTTACAACTGCTACTGGCATCAGAATTGAAACTCATGCATTTAAGTAAATGTTTAGTACAGATTGCAAAAATCTGTAAAGCAAAACATTTGGGAGGAATGAAGATATTACTAAAGGCCAAATATCGTGGCAGGTTTATGCTCTGAACCACACACAAAAAAATTGAGGAAGCATTTTTTTAAACAGTCAGTTTAGATTGTTTTTAGAATTATTGCTTTTTGTTCTCATTTTCCACAACCATTAATCTCACTTGTACATGGCACAACCCAGCACTCATGCCATGTGCCATATTAGATGTTCATTTTCCGAGCTCAATATGGTATATATAAATATATATAAATATATATATATGATGTCTGTGTGAGTAAGGAAAAAAAGCATATTCTTTGTGCCTTGTATTTTGGGGAAACTATAAAACTGGTAATTTTTGTATGATGAAAACCCTAATGAGGAAAAATAAGATAAATAGATGGAAAAATTATGGGGTTTAAATGTTTTTTTGTTCCAACTCTTTTTCAAATTTTTTGAATGTATATAGGACTATGTTGAAATGTAGATATATGCCACAGAGTCTGTGTATTGTATAAAAAACAAAACAAAAAAACAAACAAAAAAAAGATGGCTCTAGAAAACTCATATTTCGGTACTTGACCGGAAGAAGACAAATACTTGCACATTATTGCGATTGTTTTATTTTTTGTACCAAAGACAAATGCAACTGATATGGCAAACTGCCAGTCTAAGTAAAGTTTTGCACAGCTTACATGATACTGTATGAATGTATGAATAAAAGGAGAAAAAAAAAAGAAAAATGAAAAGGTCAGGGTTAGGGATCTTACTGAACTGTGAATTTTATTTCTGTTTGGGTCCAATTATCTACAGAAGGAGCATCCACACATACAAATATTATTTTGCTGTTCCTCTAGTTCGCTTCCATAGTAGATAAGTTGGTGGCCATTTAGGTGTCTGTAAGTCTTTTTATTTCTGCACTTATTGTAGGAAATTTTAATATATTTCATTTTAGTAAGCTATTGAGAAAATAGTTTTTGACCTTGAAACTAAAGAAGTTTATTTAGCTTATTGTAGTATACTTCCACCAAACAACCAAAATACAGATTATTTTTATTGTATTATGTATGTATATATATATGTAAAGAAAGAGAAAAGCTAAAATATCTAATTCTTTAGTTGCCACTTTTCCAATTGATGTATTATTGTGCATGTAATATTTTCAAAGATCAACACAAGCTTAAAACAAAAACAAAAAAATTTATAGATTTTTATATTTTTGTACAGGTATTTTCAAACTAGCTTCTTCAACTTACATGTGACTTCTTCTTCTTCTATCGTTTCTAGAACTGAGAGATATTAACACATTTAGTTTTTAGGTGCTCTTTTTTGCTCACATGAAACAGCTTCATTAGTCAGTGTTTTAACTACGTTAAAGCTTTACCTCTTGATGAGAAATTTCTGGTGTCAAGGCAGCATTATAAACCTTCCCCACAGATCTTTCCATCCTGTCTCTCTTACTGTTTTATTCTCAAATCTTGTAGTTTGCCTCTGAAAACTGGTGGCTTAAAAAAAAAACTGTACTGAAAAAAAAATCCTATCTAGCCAGAGAAAAATACCAAAAATTTCAGACCTAGCTGCTGGGAAAGTATCTGTTTCTCTAACTATTTCTCCGTTACCCTCCCCCTGCCCGAGAATTTATTCTTTAATTATATTTTGTCTATACAGTGTATTTCCTTTTCTTTTACTACTTCCCCCCACCCCGCGCATTTGTAAGCGATAGCACATGAAGCTGTAGCTCACAAAGGTTTGATTCTAAAACACGCAGTAACAACCGAACCATGCTTACGTGCTTCTTTGACATAGTGAACTGTGATGCACCGCCTTTTCCGGTGTGGTTGGTGGAAATGTACCTGCTTAATGCATTCACACTGAACAGATGATAAGCTCCGACCTGATGGTTGACTAGAATGTAAGTTCGTTGTTTAAAGTTTTTCCTTTGTAGGTGGGAGAAGGAAGAGCATAGGTTTGTAACTTGAAAGTGTATGAAGTTTTGACAGAATGCGTTTGGCAAATTAAAGCGTATTCCAAAATATGGCAGTTTTGCAATCAGGTGAAAATCACTTTATGATAGAGATTCAGCTGATGAGGTTTATAAAATTGCCCCTTTATAGCTGCTCTGTTAGGAATTCTGGTTTTTGATACTTTTTTCCTGTCCGCAAACCAGAATTTGATTTTTTGGTCTTGCATTTCAAAAAAGACTTTGAATCTGTCTAGTAGATTCCATATCTTTGCATTTCAGTGTTTTATATGTACTACTTAAGTTAAATAGTTAAAAGCTTTTAAATAGTTGAGCTTTTTAATGTTGACACTTTATTTTGTACCTATTTATATATGTATGTATATCTTAGAAAAGCACTTTGTTAAAAAAATTTTGCATTTTATATGATTCCTGCCATTTGCTGCTAAATCTGGGCTGGTCAGAATGCTGCAGCGATACTTGATCTAAATAAAAACCTGGCAGTAAAATGTACAGTGGAAGTTAAATCCTCTTGCTGTTGTAACTTTATCATAAAGATGACATAGGCAAGCTGTGCGGCTTTACATTTTAACCAGGGGACTCTGTGGCATTTAAAACCGTCTAGAAATGGTTGTACTTTAATGCCAGTAATAATCTGCTTCCTCTATTGTCATTAAAATATATATGTTTAGTGTATCACACAAACCAATCTTATAAGGGTAATGTAAAAACCCCAACAATTGTACACGTTCTGTTTCTGAAATTGTGGCATGTATTTTTGGGTGAAGCTCGTTAGAGAAGACCTCTCTAAAGGTTTCTGTGTTCATACATGGTATACAGATAGCTCATAATGAAGTCCAGAATCTTACTTTAAGTGAAGGCATTGTGAATTCACCTCAAATAAACCCATTGTTCCAAAAGCGATTATATAAACTTTGACTCTAGTACTACTATGATTTAAAAACAAACAAACAAAACAAAAAACAAATACAAAAAACAAAAAACGTTCTTCCTCGTTTCAGATACACTGGATTCTTGATAGAGTTTGTCTCCATAATGAAAGCATGCTGTCCAGTTGTTCTTGTTAAGCTCTTGTCTGAGTTTTGAATTGGGTGCCACACTTTTTCGGTCAATACGATTGCTTGTACCATGTATGATTCTTGTCCTTTCCTATATCCTTCATGACAGATTATGATGTGGCTTTATATTGTGCCTTACTTGTACATTGAAACAAAATGTCTTCATTCCCTTCCACTTCCTAAATCTTTTACTTCGACCTTTTTGGTATGAGAATCAGAGCTATTATAAAAACATCATGAAGGATTTCAGATGGGTATGGTTTCAGATTCCCTCTCTTTATAGTTATTTTATGTTTTGTATGAAAGACCAGTTTTGAATGGTCTTTGTATATGAGGGGGAAGACGAGCAGTAATTTTACTACGTCCTTTTTTCTGACGTTCATGAATTTGTCACACATCTTCTTTCTGATGCCTGACTTCATCTGCTCTCAGCAATAGTCCGCATTTAAAGAAAGGTGTGTTCAGTTCATCAGCTTGAAATTGATGATTTCATTTTTCCAGAATTTTTTAGAAGAGGACCCGTTTTGTTTGTTTTATAAAACATGACAAGTCTCTTTAAAAGAAACAGAAGTACAGTACTTTTGAAATACAATGCTGTTAGTTTGGATTTCTTTTTTTATATATAATATTCATACAATTATCTGATGTTTGCCTTCATTAATAAAGCTGTTAGTTTATTCACCAAAATGTCAAGAATGGATGTGCTTTTCTTTATTCCATACATTTAAAACTATTTTTAGCTGCTAAGATTTAATTAACTTTCTAAGAGACGAATTCAAGTTGCCTTCAGCAGGAATTAACAAAAAACTTATGTTCCCTTTCTTTATATAGTCTTCCTGAAATTCTGTTTAAGTATTTTCTAGTTAATTATGTAACAGAATGTTAGCATCTCTCCAAATCTTGAAACTTGAATTTTGAGAATGCATTGAATTATGCTTTCAGTGTTAAAGTAAAAGGTTTCAATTATCCTTCTAGTGAAATCTATTGTGGAATACCATTTCCCATGGAACTGAGGCCATTTCCACAACTTTGCACAGAACTGCAGTCTTGTTCTTCCCTTGAATCATGACAAATAAGTCTCACACAGTGCCGTAATACTTGTGGATTCTTTTGTAATCTTTGTAATCTTAATAAGGGCATTATGAGAAGATGACTCCATGTTTTTTTAATATTTCCAACCCATCGGGATGTAACAATGAATGTCAACCGTAGGACTGGTGGTTTCGTTTTAAGGAATGAGCACGTCGGGAAAGATGGAGAAAATGTACTACTGAAAGTTTTACACTTCCATAGGCAGGCGGGTTATGTGTTGAAGCATAATCCTCGTGCTTAGTAAACTGACTGAAATTGTAGAAATTACACCTAGGAATTGAGTTATGCCAAATTGCCATTTTTTTTGTTTGTTTTGAAAAGAGAGATTTGGGGGTAGTCGTGAGGGGGTAGAACCCTAACACTACTTACTCCCAAATAGTATTTTGGAGTTGAAGACTTGGTGACTAGCGACGAACATCAGAGCTGGGTGTTGCGGTGTGCCAAGTTTGGTGGACGAGGTTTGCCTCTTTCAGGACAATGTAAAACCATGGTGTAGTTGATGAAATTCCAGGTGGATGGGAGCGGGGCCGATGGCTATGTCTTGCCCTTTGCCCTGTTTTTTTTTTGTTGTTTTTGTTTTTCCAGAACCAAATAACAGAAATGTATATGTATGTACTGTATCTGCCTTTCCACCACATTTTTATGACACTGTATTCCACTGCCTGTTTTTTTTTTTTTTTTAAAAACCTTCTTTCCCTATGATTTGTCCTTAAACTTAGCATTTGTGGTTAACAGTGATACTGGGGCTGACCGCACATAAGTCACAAGAGAAGAGCGGAAGGGCAAGAATTCAAAGCATTTGTTCATACAATGTGGCAACCTCTTGCATAGCTGTGTAGGGTCCTGTTTGTAACGCTATCAGAACTATTCTGTAGTTTTGTTTCCCCCCCGCCTCCCTCAACTGGAGCTATGAAACTTTTTATTGGATTCAGTCTTGTCTTTTGTCTAGAAAGAATTTTATCTTGTTGACGCATGAGCTGTTTAAAAATTATTCTATTAAATGTTGGTTAATAGTTGTGCAGTTTTTCTTTTCAGAAGCAAAGGCAATTCAAACGTTGCCTTCGTTTTCTGTCACCTTCCAATCCCTCCGCACTTCTAGTCAGATACAGATTCATCAGTGTATGCAACATCCTTTGTAATTTAAAAAAAAAAAAGACGAAAAGAAAAGGTTTTCTAGCGTTTGTCTCGTGTTTTTGCCGTGTCTGTTGCTTTTCTGTTGCAAGGTAACCATCAACTCCTCTTCGTGATAACCCCCTGCAAAGAAATTCCAAACTAAAGACAGCAGTGAACTGTGGACCGTGCCTCTCTTGGTGTAGTGTGCAAAGAGCTAACAGTTTTTGACACTTTGGGCTGATTTTCCAATACTTCAGCGAAACCTAGCTATTATGTAGCGTTATTTGTTTATAAAAACATTTACATCCTTCATAGTTCAAAGCATAGTATAGTTTATACTTGTTTCTCCTCTTTGATTCTTTGGGTGCAAGCGATTTCTGAGGGAAATAAAATATTTGTCTCTCCTCATTCAAACATTTATGGGTTTTTGTACAATTAAAATTCAAAGCAAGTTTTCCAGCTAGGCTGGGCACATCCACAGAGCCTTAAGTCAGGAGACTGTGATAGCAGCATGTTCGGCCGACGAACAAGCTTGTTCCTTCGGGCAAGACTTGTGCTAGGTACTGGGCTCTAAGGAGATTAAAGAGATTTCCAGGAATTTACACTCTGTTGAGGGAGGTGGCCTGTCAACAGGATCACAGAACACAAGAGCTGTTACATGTGCAAAGGGCTCGAGGTATGTTACCACTGAGGTATTTACAAAGACACAGGTAGCCCATCCAGTGGGGTGTGTTAGAGAATTGACAGGCTTGTGTTCCTGACAAGCCTGAGCCCACAAAGAAACCCTTTTGGCTTCACTTGAGTGACTTTGAGGCTGTCAGCAAGCAAAGAAGACATGGGCTCCCATGGTCCGGTTCTGCTCTGGGACTTGACCTCTCGAGAGCACTCCCACAGGAGCCCCTGTCAGGGCCCAGGAACTGTAAGGAGCTGGGTGAGCCACATCAGTACCGTCCCGAGGACACTAAACCTCCCGTGAGTGGCATCCAGTTTGATGGGTCATTCAGTTGTCCCTCTTCACTGACACTGATTTCAGAAGCAGGAGAGCTCCTTAGCCATGAAAAAAAACAAAAAAACAAAAAACATTAGAGGTACCTTTAATATCCTGACTGGAAGATTCAAGAACAGCAAGAAGGTGTGAGAAAGTCCTGGGAGGCTACGTGGCATTCATTCATGCTAGATGCCGTCCCGTCAGAGAACTCGGCTGCTGCTCTCAGTGGCCCAGGGAGGTGGGTGGGCCGTCATCAGACTAGACTCAGATGAGGGGACTCACCCCAGACCCAGCTTATGATGTAGAACTCAAGTCGAACTCTAGTCTGCTCGCTGCTGTCAGGCAGTCCATACTCATCGCTAAGGGGCTAGCCCAAGTCACAGGCAATATTTGGATGGACGTCTGTATAGGTGGAGGTAATGGGCTTAGAATCTGAAACCCAGAAAGAACTAAAGACCAAACCTAGCAGATGCACCAACCAAAAGCTAGTCTCAAGTTCAGTAGGTAAAGGTGATGGAAGCAGAATAGCGTTGGCACTTTGATGGGCGTTTGCATACGTATCTCTATGGCATCTAGCTGGCGGAGTTAGAATTGGGTCTTTCGGTTAGAAGGGAGGACGTTGGGGGCGCTGAGAGAAGGGGAGCCGTGTTTCTTCAACTGCAGACAGATGTAATTGGGGACTGTCGATTGCACAGGAATTTCCAGCAAGAAGCATGATGTGACAGGGGCCCAGGTCAGGTGGGCAGATCTGCCTCTTGCAGACTTTGGGCTTCTTCACTGTCCTAAATAGGGAGCTTCTGTTTAAGAATACAGAACATTGACCTGAAAAATGTCAACTTCAGTTTCTTTAAAAGGTGGTAATCGTAAAGTAACCTTGAACTTGAACTTAACAGAACTTAACAGAAATGAACTTAACAGAAAAAAATGAACACGGTCTAAAGAAAACTTAAAGATACTAAGGACACAGAAGACTTAAATGCAAAGACAGACCAAGTTCTTGAACAGAAGCAGTCAACACAAAGCTGTCCTAAGTTAAATAAAAAATGTAATGCTGTCCCAATAAAGACATATAAATAGGGGGAAAAAAAACAACTAAGTTCACATGGGGAAAAATAATAGGTAGGAGATGCTGGGGGGAAAAAAAGGGTGTTCAATCCCAACAGATTAAAACAAAACTATAATAATTAAAAGTGTCACTATGGTACATGTATGAATAGACAGGCTAACAGAACAGAAATAGATGCAAACATAAGGATTCAGTATGGTAAATGTGCCATCCTGGATCAGCAAGAAATAGTTGGATTCTTCAGAAAGTAGTGTTGGAAAACCTGGTTAACCTCTAGAATTAGTAAAGTTGGCTCTATACCTTATACTAGAAGCTAACATACATTTCAAAATGGGTAAAGATCTAAATGTTAAAAAAAAGAAAAGAAAAAGAAACCATGAAAGCAATTCCTGTGGGTGGGGAAAGGTTTTTCTAACTTGGATCCCAAATCCAGGAGTCATAAATGAAGACCGATAAATTCTATGTGAAACAAAATACAGCAAAAAAAATGTAAAATAAAACTTTAAGACCAAAACACTATGAGCCAACTCAAAATTCTATAGACTTATGGGGAAAAAAGCCCACAGCTAAGGACTAATCCTAATATATAAAGAGCTCCTGGAACTGATATGAAAAAGACCAACCACCCAATAGAGAAATGAGCTGCACTAAAGCAAATACGAACAGCTCTCAACCACATTCATAAGAGAAATGCAAATTAAAGAAGGCATTTTTCACTTAATCATATTGGCAAAAATCCCAGTGTTTGTTAACACCATGTTATGAGGCCATAGGAAAGCAGACATTTGTACCACACGCTGGTGACAGTATAAGCCGCCGTCACCTCTGCGGAGAGAGCGTTTGGGAGCATGCATCACAATGATTAAATACACCTATCCGTGGGAGCATTTGAGATCCTGTTCCCAGGCTTACGTCGTCAGTTTGGCTCAAACTCTTACAGAAATTCTCGATCCGATCCATCAATCAAAAATAAATGCATACATCCTTGGACCTGGCAATTCCACTTGCGCTGGGCAAGTCATTATTCTCTGTGCCCATTTTCTCATGTGTAAAATAGAATTCTGCCTCCGGGGGTTATTGTCAAAGTTAAGTTAGATGATAACACATAAAGCGCTTAGTTACACAGGGCTTGGCGCACAGGAAGTGCTCCAGAAATGTCGATAACATCATAACAGCAGCCAAGGCGCCTTGCGTTGTCGGCAAGGGCCGCACCACCGCAGGGTGCTCGCTGCTTTGCTCTTTTTCCCCTATTTATCCCGCATCTGACGCTGTGACTGCCACCAGCGGCCTCTGAGGAGCCTGAGGCACAGGGACGTGATGTGGGGTCACCATAAAGTACGAAAATACAAGAAAGCCCCAAGAAAGATAAAAACCCGTTAATGCCACCTTCCAGAGACATCCCAATTGATACTTTCCTCCCAAGTCATTTTTTTTCCGCCTATGCAAAAAGTATGTAATCATTAGAATGGTAGATAGGAGGAAGATGAGGAGAGGCCACCGTGAAAGCGCTCTTGATATGCCCTCTTCCCTTCCTCTTCCTTTTATTAGGACCTAGAGGCAAGGCCGGTTTCTCCCACGTGTCAGGGAAAGTCCCTAAGACGCTGCGCGCCACCCTCACTCGCTTCGGGCCCGTCTCTAGGGGGCGCTGCCGCAAGACCCGGCGGCGCGAAAACGCGTTTGAACTTGGCCACCGCCGCGGCCCGTAGCCGGCGTCTCCAACATGGCGGCTGCCCAAGATGTCCACGTCCGGATCTGTAACCAAGAGATTGTCAAGTTCGACCTGGAGGTGAAGGCGCTGATCCAGGTACTAATTCCTGGGACTCTCGGCCCAGCCGTCCTAACCCAGAGCTCCGCTGGCCTCCTGTGGGCTCCGCCGTCTCACTGCAGAGCTTTCCCCATTTGGTCAGGTCTCCCAGGTCGCTGGCCCTGCCCTATGGCCTGCTTACGTCTCTCTGTACCCCTTCGGTCCCTTCCCCTTGATCGTTGGCCTTGAGCCTCCGTCCGGGTGCCTTTGGCTCGCTTCCTCTGGGACACCCCTTTGTCCCCGTTCCTGACCAGGCTTCCCCTTTGTGGCCCCGCTCGGTCCCTCCTTTACGCACCCCTGGCTGTCGCCTCGTCCCAGACTAACTCACAACATACCTGGCACCCAGCTTAGCCGGGTTTTCTGATGCTGTCCTCCCCACCATTTGAGGAGGCATCAACCCCGCCCCCTCCAGGCCACCTCCGCTGGGTCTGGTGCCCCGTGGTCACCCCAGACCATCTGGCATGGGAGGCACTGGGTGACAGGAACGTAACCTGGATTGTAGTTGTGATTTTGCAAATGAGGAAATTGAGTAAAGCGCCAGGGCTTGAATCCAAAGGCAGATAGTGGCAAAACTGGGACCTAGACGGGGAAAATCAGCCTAGAGAAGGGACTTAGAGTCTCTCCTTCACCGTTTAATAGATGAGGTAATTCACATGCTTTGCCTTAAGCCATTTAAGGGTAGAAGTCAGTAGTGCAATAAGCTAAGTGGCATAGGCGAAAGTTAGGAATGTAGAAATGGTTCTTTCAGTTTAGCAAAAAGCAAGAGTTTTAAACCTTGATTTTAAGCAAATCGTTTCCATTTCCAACAAAGGGTACTAAACATTAGATGCAGACTCAGAGTTTGCAACTAGCTGGGGCAAAAAGCGAAGGGAAATAGAGCTCCCCACAGAAACCAGATGCAAAATAAGCCAAATTAGTGGTTTATGATATGGTGCCAGGAAGTTTGATTTAATGAGCAAGCATGAGAACAAGTGAGGAAACTTGATGCAAACACTTAAACTTCTTGGACTTCCCTTGTTCCATGTATCTACTACGAAACATCAGGTCAGTTCTAGAATCTAATGAGAAACATTGATGATAGCTAGATTCATTACACTCTTACTGTGTTCCAGCTCCTCTGCTCCGTACTTTACATACGTACATGATCTGCGAGGTAGGTGAGGATGTGACGAGGAAACTGAAGCACAGAGAACTCAAGTGACTTTTTCAAGGTTACACAGCTAAGAAATTGCTACAGCCAGTCTCCGACTCCACATAGTCGAGACTGCTCTGAACGCTGGCTCCAGTAATTCTGAATGTCCAGAAACATTCTAAATCTGCCCTTGAATCTGGCTGGAAACACTGTGATTTATAATAGGTAATGTGATTTGTAAAGGTTGAAGTTAATCTTGTCATTCGATTTAGCACCTTGACTTTTAAGTTGGAAAGATCTGAAGTTAGAGTATCACTTGGGGATGTGTATTTGAATTCAACGTATGAGCTGCTTTAAGAGTTTTGTTCTGGCCAGGTGGCATTTTGTTAAATTTCAGGAACGAGTAAGTCAAGACAGTTGTGTGCCTTTCTATGCTTTTATGTTACCTACTCAGAGTTCATTTAAAGAGGGAGGAGAAAAATGTAAGTGATAATATTTTTGCTTGTGTTGCAGAGGTAAACAGCAAAGATGAGGCTAAATTACAACCAGTAGGCCAACCTTAGTTGTGGTCTAAGCCGACGCAACTGTACAGATGGTGTCATTTCCTTGCCTTGAGAAAGGTCCCCTCATCTCTTCAATGTCTCCTAGGATATTCGAGATTGTTCAGGACCGTTAAGTGCACTCACTGAACTGAATACTCAAGTGAAAGAGAAATTTAAACAGTTGCGGCACAGAATCCAGGTGAGTGAGCGGCCGAACCGAGATGCTCAGAATGGGAATGATAAAAGGGGCTTGGTCCTGGGACTGACCTCTGCTCGAGAGCTGTCCGGGTTCTTCAGTAAACGTTTAGACAGTGAGGGTAACCATACTAACCTGCCGCCCAGGTAAGAACGAGGAACTCTGGATTGGTTTTCCAGGCCGTCGCTTTGCCCAGCCTCTTCCTCTCTGCTTTGGTAGTCGCCAGTCACATCATATGCATCTGTAACACTCCTGAATTCACCTATGGCCTATGGCGTATGTGGCGTCTCAAAGACAGCAGAGCGAGGAGTACCAGTCAGAACAGCGAGGGCTTTTCTGCTGCTGTGCCTTCAGTGAGGGGAGGATGGACCTGCCCATCTCTGGTCTCGCTGCACGTGGTGCTGGCGTTTATAGATTATAGAGTTGGTGCTTTTCATATTGCATGGCCCCACGTGCCAGCCAACCTCTGTTGTCCCTTAACAGAAGAAGACAGTCTGTTCCAAAGCTGGTAGAAAAACTGGCCATTTGGACCCTGAGAAAGAGTATGTGTGTGTCTAGTGTGTTTCTAAAGGGATTTTCAAGGACAGTTTTGAGTATGTGAGTTTTGGGCATAGGAGTTCACGTCAGAATTTCAGCAGTGTCACTGGCCCTGGCGTCTCTTCTGCCTCCATCTCCAGCACCAGTTTAATCATTTAATAGGGTGTTACTTTCACGTGACTCTGTGTGTGTGGGGGGGGTGGAGGTGGTAAATATTGGCATACAGTGAAAAGTCTTAATTATGCCCTTTGTGTTCTGTTACCAAAAACGTAACCACCTTTATTTGTTACTTACGTATCTTTCCATAGTTCATCCACTCAAATACTAAAAAGGAAAAATATATTTTCTTATTTCTTTCCTGTTTCTCATCTAAAAGGTAACATGTTAAAACACCATTTTTTAAAAACTTAATATATATGTTGGAAACCTTTCTATTTCAGTATTAACGTCATCATTCTTTTTATAACTATGTTATTTTTTTAGTCTGTTCTCTACCAGAGGACATTTATTTGGATTGCTTCATGTTTTCTTTGCTTGTTGAAGCTAATTTATTCCCTAAAAGACCTTTCTTCAACTCACATGACTTCCATTCTCCACGTGGACCACCACCTTAAGCCTTTCCTTAGCCTTCCTGTTAAGTCTGTGCGTGCTCACCCACTGTTTCCTTCACTAATTAAGTTGCCTCCCTAGCATATTTACATGTTTATCATGTCCTCCCCGTCCCCTTCGTCAGTCCAGGATACTGATGTATTCTTGGCACTTACTAAAGCCTAAATGCACATGGTCATTGAATGAATAACCTCACCTCAGTTTTAACTTGCATTTCCTAAACATTTGTATCTGGAAAGAGACACAAGATTTCCTCTTGCTGGACACTTTTAGATCTTATATGAACATCTTTGTATATTTGCAACAAGATTGTGTGACACTAGGAGAATTGGCCCCAAATCCTCAAAATGTGGTGTTCTATGCATAGTAAAGAGCTGTGTGGGAGTCTTTGGGTATGTGGTTCACAAACTAGAATTTGAGAACACTTCACCCTTTCTTTTCTTCCGGAACCGTCTCTGATTCTCTGATAACTTCCAGGCATCCTTTCATGAGGAAACTGTACATTTTTCCCTCCTTTTTTCCCCACATCCATTTTTCCCTTGGGTGATGCGTTTCTGAGTTCCCTGTTTCACTCGGGGTGGCCTCTGTGCACCCTAGGTTTGTGCTATTCTCCCTCTGATTCCCGGCCTCAGGTGGCCTAGGCTTTGTTTTCTGTCCCTATGTGAGCTTTAAAACTTGCAAATGGTCCATCACCAGACTGTAGCGAATAGGTGCCTAGACTGAGGGCGAGCGTTTAGAAACGTCTAGCAGTTTGATATTCCCACGATATCCGAGGGTGGTATGGTGGGCGTGACGTAGTCACTCTGTTGCCTTTCACGCAGGGCGCCCGCTGGCCCAGGCGCGCATCTGCCTCTCCAGTTCAGCAGCCGCATGTCACTTGCAGGCTGACCGCATGGCTCTTAGTTCCCGCCTCACTTTGGGGCCTCGGGATTGTCCTTCCTTTCATACAGACGCAGCCGCCTACGTAAGAGGATGTTTGTACGTGTTTCCTGGCGGTCCTGAGTGTGCTGTCCTCGGGGGGTTTCCAGAGCTGTCACATGACCTCGCCAGACAGAGCAGTGCTCTCTGGCCTTCCTGCTGGCTTCTACAACCATTTTAACACGGAGCCATTTTCTCCCGAAGGAGCTTGAGCAGTTGGCTAAAGAGCAAGACAAGGAGTCGGAGAAGCAGGCCCTGCTCCAGGAGGTGGAGAACCACAGGAAGCAGATGCTCAGGTGGGCGGGGCCTCTGCTCGGTCACTCGCTTCCCGAGGGGGCGGGGGCTGCCTAGTAAACCTGCGTTTCACGACTGCATCGTGCCATTTACACACAGACTCAGTGTTCTCTCTAGATCGGTAATTCTCCGAGGGGCAGGGGAGGGGCAGGGGCGAGCAGGGGCTTTGGCGTAGGAGGATCTGGGCATAGTTTACCAAAGCATATTTAATGTTACATTGTATTTTATATTTTAAAAAAAAGCCAAAAGATGGTTACTATTGTAATTCAGGCTCCTTTTATCTAAAGAGAGTTGATACCAGACAAAGACCACCCTAAGTGAACCTATTTAAGATGGACCAAATTTAGACAATTTTGAATGGTACTTTATCTGCAAAAAAATGAAACAAAAAATGGAAATAAGCTGTGTTGAAAAAGTTGGAGTGATCGCAGCCATGTGCTGATACTTGATTATATAATCTGTCTTTTGTGCTATTTCTTGGTATTGAATTGGGGGACTTTTCCAACAAAATTGTCCGACAGCATGAACTAGGACCTGTCCCTTCACATTTGACTTTTTGTACCATAATGATAAGAGAGTTTTTATTGCACAAGTATCCGAGGGCCCATCAGCATCCCAGCCATCCGGTAGCCAGGTCGTTCTTGTTTTAAAGTCCCTGCTTGGCCACCCTCCTCCTGGGCGTCCTCTTCGCCCTCGTTAACTGGCCAAACTCTGCCACATCCGTGTTTGTCTGTGGCTTTGCTTCTGATTTGAGTAACGCCCCAGCCTCTTCCCACCTGACAGCAGCTGCGTTTGTGACACCAGCGACCAGGGGGAGACGGACTGACAGACAGGGCGGAGGCCAGCATCAGCAGGGAGGGATGTGAGTGGCCGCCGGTGTTCAGGCGCTTGGCTCAGTAGTGATACTTTGTGTGCTGGTGACTTTTGCTTCCTGCGGCCACCAAGGGCACTCAGATTATAAACACTGAGTAAAGAGGACCCCCCTCCCCGTGTATAGTAAGCCATGTCGGACGAAGTCAGCTCGGCGTGGGGTTAGAGTTGAGCGTGGCCGTGATCACGCTGTGGGTGGCGTCCGGGGTGGAGGGGAGGACGTGGTGAAGTCAGACTTCGATGGGCATGCAAACGGCAGTCATGCTTGCCTGGGCCACCGTGCTTGTCACACCAACAGTGACTATCTGCTTGTCTTTCTTCCGGAGAAATGCGAGCCCCTTGAGGGCAGCCTCTGTCGCTCGTTATCTCTGCATGGCAAGGCTCAGCAGCACTCCCTTGCGAACAGTTTGAAAACGTAACGGATTCTTTTTAAATGTTGGGTGTGAGATGGCGCAGCAGCTGCCATTCGGGCGTCAGAGCCCATCCGAAGACTCTCCACGTAGGGGTGCCGTTAAAAAACCGCCCTGTCAGTTCATGTACTGTACGTTTGACTTTTAAAAATTTCCAGGGTTAGCGCAGTCGGTACGGGCCAGTCGCGTAAGAGTTCTAGAGCGTGAGTTTGAGTCCGGACCCTGTTACCCTTTTATAGCCATCAACACAGGCTGCACGGCCAACTCCAGGGAGCTGCTCACCAAATGGGACTTGTCTGTCACGGGGAGCAGGCGAAGGATGTAAATAAATCAGGTCAAACCCGGCCCTGCTGATGCAGTGTGTCTGAGTTGTCCATCATGTGTCTGCGGCGTGTAAAGGACAGCAGACTTTGAAGAAATATCGAGGCGCGCTGCTTTACGATTTTTTTACTTCTTACAGCATATGCCGACTAAACAGCTCATGGGGCAGAAAGTGTCCTAGGTACTGGTGCTGGAAAGATGGGTGAGCGTGGTTCTTCCGGAGCAGGGGCAAGCAGTGCACAGGGCAGAGCCGTGAAGCGTGAGAGAGCTGGACAGAGCCGACCTCGTGTGCTCGGCTGGGGGATTGGAGGTTCCGCTGAAGTCTGGAGCCTTTGTGGGCTGTAGACAGCCACGCCATGGCCAGACGGCTCCCTCTCGCTGCCCCGGGGAAAGGGACAGTCGAGGGCAGTAGGAGAACGTCTCGGGGCGGCCGGGGTCCAGAAGAGAGGTGTCGGGGCCTGAGTTGGAGCGGATGCTGGGGCAACCAAGAGGGGGAGGTGGCGGGAGGCGGGGAGCGACTCTGCCGGCCGCCCCGGGCGCCCTTCCCCGTCACCCCCTGCCTGGAAGAAGAGCGGTGGTGACTTGAGCAGACTGTCAGCCTGGTGCCGTCAACAGAAACTCACACGTGACCCTTCTGATTCCAGCAATCAGACCTCCTGGAGGAAAGCGAATCTCACTTGCAAAATCGCTATCGACAACCTAGAGAAAGCAGAACTTCTCCAGGGAGGAGACCTCTTGAGGCAAAGGTATCTGTCCCTGTCACAGAAGGTCGCAGTCTTCGAGACGTCGGCATTGACTGACCATTTAAAAAAATATGCACTAACTTCATAGATTAAAAAATGGGACCCTTTGCATGTGGGCTTTCGGGTAGCCAGGCTTTTGTTCACGTCCCTCCTCCCACTCTGGACTTTTAGGAAAACCACTAAAGAGAGCCTGGCGCAGACGTCCAGCACCATCACGGAGAGCCTCATGGGGATCAGCAGGATGATGGCCCAGCAGGTGCAGCAGAGCGAGGAGGCCATGCAGACGCTAGGTAAAGCCGGGCCTGGAGCGGGGAGCTGGGCCCGGGGACGCCGGCTCCTCCACCCCCTGACTGTGTGGCTCCTCACTCTGACAGTGTGGCTCTCCCCAGAGTAGGGCATGCCGCTCTTATTTCTCTTGTTGGTTTTTATAGTTGTACGTCCCCATTAAAACGTTCCCCAGCAGAAGCCCTCCCAGGGGCTCGTGTGCAAAGCAGAGATCCCCGGGCCCTCTCCTGCAGAGCGGGGCCAGCAGGGCCGGGCGAGGGGCCCGGGAATCTCTCTTGGGACCCACAGGGCCAGGCCACTTCGGGGATCAGTGCTCGGAGAGATGGTTAGTGTGCCGGCCACCGGCTTGTCTGCTTGGACCTCAGCTTAGTCACACTTCCCAGGTCAATTTCACTGAGCTCCTTTTAAAAGATGCGGTCAGAGGCCACAGAAGCAGGGGCTTGAGACCATCTGCTTCTCTCCAGCGGCTTTTGCTGGCGGCTCCTTTGCCATGCGGAAGAGAATCGGCCCTCCCAGGGTCCTCTGTGTAGGAAACAGAAGAAGAGTTTACTTTTGGAGACTTCTGGAAGATTTCACACAGGGACTAAGTAGAGTACATGAAGCCGTCACCCAGCTGCAACAATTGTCAGCTCGTGGCCAATCTTGTTTCAACTCTGTCCTCACTGTGCCCCGATCTGGATGAATTTAAGGCAAATCCTAGACATCATCCACAAATATCTCAGTATATCTATCTCTGAAAGACTCTTGAAACAAAAGAGAAACAAAAGAAAAGCCAAGACGACAATACCATTACCTCCCCTAAAAATTATCAGTAATTCCAAACCCCCTTTTTTTTTCAGTGCACTATTCAGACAGGCCAAAGAAAAAGGAAAGCAAGTAGTTTGTCCCAAGGTCACCTGTGTTTGAAACTTATCTGGGCACTTAGTCTCAGGCCAGCCGGTCGCTTCATCTAAGAGCACGCTGGGGCATGGCCCGAGCCTGGGAGCCTGGAGAACGTGAGAAAGGGGGCATCCGGCCTTCGAAGCAGGGGCTTTTCTGCTGTGATGCAGGGACAGGCACCTTGCCCCCAACACGTGTATCAGAAGCAGAGGATGTACTTATGTCGCGGGAAGGGAGCACAGACGCTGACGGGTTCTGGGGTGCTGAGGACTGCTCTTGGGGTACATTTTCTAGGAGAGACGGCTGTTGAAGGATGCAGTTCTTCATCCTTTCCTTATGGCTCACAAATTCAGCTTGATTTAAAAGCCTGGTAGGGCCACAGTTTTGTTTTGTTTTGTTTTTAAAAAAACAGCCTATTAGGGATATGATGTTTGGAATTTGCTGCAAAGTCGTGGGACGGGGGACTTGGTTGGGGATCGCAAGGGGCCAGGGTTGCTGGGGCGTTGGTGGTTCTTGGGTAGGGGTGATGGCATTTCAGGGTACTATTCTGTCTCCTTTTGTGATGGTATAAAATTTTCTATGGAGGAAGTTTAAAAGAAAGGCCTCTTGGGTTTTTACTTTCCAGGTTCTTACTCGGCTTTAGAGACGCAGAGGCACGGAGAAGGGGGCCGAGAGGGATTTTTGTTATCAACGTTCGTTTGCTTTCCCCCGTATCTCTCCTTTTCAGAACGCTTCTCTGTTTCTTCTAGTAATTTCTTTGCTTAATAACTTTTCATCTTGTGAAAAGGTAATATAAATGACACGGTTAAGGAAAAAACCTCTAGGCCAGCACCGTCCAGTAGAAATGTCATAAGCCACACATGTAATTTTCAGTTTTCCAGGAGGCACGTCACAAACAGTAAAAAGAAACATGAAATCAATTTTAGTAATGCATTTTAGTTAACCCATCGTATGTAAAATACTACCATTTCAGCATGTAAGTGATATTAAAATTGTCGAGATATTTTACATTCCTTTTTTCTTCGTACTACGTCTTTGGAACCGCGTGGGTATTTTGTGCTCAGACGCATCGCGGTTTGGTTGGTCACGGTCTGCGTGCTCAGCGCCACCTGGGGCCAGACGGGAAACAGAAGCACAGCCACCTCCCCAACCACCCTGGCCTCCAGGTCTGCTCCCCGGGGGCCACCACTGTCCCCAGATTCTTTTACGTCCTCTAAGAACCTCAAAGCATGCGCGGCACTAGCGAATTAAATTTCATTTATCCCCTGTTTCTTACATAAGCGAAACATTTCACACAGCCTTCCACCCTCTCACCGTGTGTCACTCCGCGGTGGTTCTGACGATGCCTCGTTTCACTCTGCGGGAGAATGTTGCCAGGTAAACCTTCCCCAGGCATCAGGCCCAGAGAGCCATACTCCCAAGTACAGTTGACGCCTGGGCACAGGGAGCCTTAGGGGACGTGCGCCTCCTCTCAAGTTTCACGCAGTGCCCAGAGCACGGGCGTCACATCGGTAAAGCTACAGCCATGTCCCGGGAGCGAGGGACTGGTACGCGTGAGGGCTGCAGGCAGGGCGCCCCACGCAGACCTCCCAGGGCTGGGCAGCCAGGGCGGTTTTGTGGCTGGCGGTCCTCAGCAGCTCCTGCCTGCTTCGGGAGGCTGGCTGACCTTGACCGTGAGGAAGAGCCCTCTCCGCCCTTTTCCCTGGTGGCCACGTTCAAGGGCTCCCAGGAACCCAGGGAAGTGCCTTCCCTTGTTGTGTCCTGGTCCTCGCTCCTCTGACTGTCTCTGCATATTCTCTGCTGCTGGCCTGGGGCGCTGGCTTCAGGGCGCAGGGCGCTTCCTGGGAGCCGGCAGAGCCGTCTTTGGGTTTTCTGCTCTGCAGCCTCTGAGTCAGGCCCCTCCCTCTTATGTTTCAGTCAATTCTTCCCGGACTATCCTGGATGCCAGTGAAGAATTTAAGTCCATGTCGGGGACCATCCAGCTGGGACGGAAGCTCATCACAAAATATAATCGCCGAGAGCTGACGGACAAGCTTCTGATTTTCCTCGCGCTGGCCCTTTTCCTCGCTACGGTTCTCTACATTGTGAAAAAGCGGCTCTTTCCATTTTTATAAGATCCTAGGGCAGCCAGCTTTTGCCCTTGAAGCTCCAGCGTCGAGATCAAGACGCGCCCCCGAGCCTTGGCCCAGGTCGCCGGCTGATCTGCGGCCCCGTCGGCCCCAGCTGCCCAGCGGGCCGGATGGAGACGGTCCCCGGGCTTCTGCAGGTGGCGGCCTTGTAGAGGGCGAGCAGAGCAAGGGGAGGAAGGCCTGTCCTCAGGACGCCTACAGGGACACTGAGCCCACGAGCCATGGCCTGCTGCAGGTGCGGCCACACGGGGCACCAGACCACCCTCCCGGACTTGATGCTCTCCCCTCTCTCCCTCTGCTGCTGTGGCCTTCATGCCGATCTGGAGGGAAGAGGGGGCGGGCAAGAAGGATGATAGAAACTCATGTCCATTCCTTGAATAAACTTGACTGTTTAAGAGAGTGGACTGCGTGTGGTTTTACGAGGTGTCACTCTGGGTATTCGTGTGCCTCTGTTTTTGCTATCCAGATTTTTCTAGGATGTGCACTTAGAGCATTTATTCGTTCAGCCAACAAAGAAGTGAGAAGCCACAGCCACATGCTGACTGTAACAGAGGTCGGTAAAGCAGCCGTGGTCCCTCCCCCAAGGAGCAAGAAGAACGAGATGCCACAGGCGCTGAGGAAGGAGCGTGCAAACAGCCCCCACTGCAGGTGGCTCACGCGACACGTGTGAAGGCTGAGCCGACACCCTCCTCTCTCCGCACAGCAGCCCGGCCTGGCCCGGGGCGTGTGGCGTCTCGGGGGCTGGCCCACGCCTTTCTTTTTGAGGTCCAGCGCTAAATATAACCCAGGAGAGCGAGGCTAGTGATAAGCTGAGGCCTGCCAGGGCCCGAGTTCTGTTGAGGCCAAGGGGGTAGGGCCCAGGAGAGGCCCGGCCAGAGGTGTCCGTGTCTCTGTGCCATGGTCCTGGCTCACGTCGCCCAGGAATCCCAGCCTCCCCCACTATTTATAGCCCCAGGGGCCCTGGGAGGGGTCATGTGGAAGCAGAGGGGAAAGTGCAAAGAGCATGGACTCTGAAGCGTGGTTCTGAGAGTCGGTTCTGAGTCTTTGCTCTACTACTGATGGGCCACGTGATCATGGACTACTTACCTTCTGTCATTAAGCCTCGCCTGTGTAGGGGGACAATCGTCGGTACAGATGATTGCAGAGTCAAAGGAGAACATCAGGTAGCAAGCGCAGCTCCGTCTGCCTGGGCAGTGTGTTTCCTGCCGCACACAGCAGGGCGGCCAGGAAAGCTGGCCCGGGCATCGGGCTTCTGTTTGGATCTGTCTGAACAGAGGGAGGCAACAGCTAAGCGCCAGACGGTCTCGGGACTGAGTTACGAGCTTGGCTGCATACCTCAGACTGACGCATTTCATGAGCAGGGTCTGCATGTGAGTGTGTGCCCATATATACACTTAGATGTAGAGCATCTTCAAACAATTTCTGGCCCCAGAAGACGTGGTGCAAATCAGGCATGCATGCGTCTTATTTATAGTCAAATTAAAGCCGAGAATAAAGCACAGATGGGAAATTCCCGCTCAGATTCCAGCTGTAAGCACAGCAGATGGGTGTTATCAAGTTAGGATTTTCCTGTCTTAACATTTTTCTTTACAGTTTCCCGTTAATTGTCAACATCCTCCTCACAATATGGAAATGTGTGGGCTCCGTACGCCTTTAAAATTTCCTCCCTTTGACACTTTATTTCTCTGTGGCTCGCCTCCTTCTGAAAATAGTGTTGAATTTGACCCATTCTGAAAGGTCACCGGTAACTTTTATTTTACAATCCCAAATCCGCTGCGGGGGTTCGAAGGCCTCCCGAGCTGGCTGGCCCTGCAGGAAGCTGCCATCTCCATGTTCAACCAGGAGGGGGCAGTGTTCACATTCGCTCTGTGGTCTTGCTGAATAAGGGACCAAGTCCATCAGTTCATAGGAAAAGCCCTTACGGATTTTTTTTAAACAGATACCAGGTTCTTAAAAAAATATACAAAGCCTACTTATCTATCTTGGAAAAATCATTTCATAAGTGACTAATTTTCACGGCTAAACAGTCAGGCGAGCTCGTATTCTACATTTTAATTAGCCGACAGTCAAGAAATTAAAAGTCGAGACATCTTTCACTCAAGGATTTACTCAGCCCCATTTCGTGCCAGGCACCAGGTTAGGGGTACACAGCGAACAAAATGGAGATGGCCTGCGGTCCCAGAACTGACAGCATGTCGGGGAGGCAGGCCGATGGTACACAACACCCGATAAGTCGTTCCCTGTGTTAGAAAATCAGTGTTTGGGAGAAAAAGTGGAGCAGGTGATGGAGCTCTGGGATGCAGTCGTGGTCATTAAGTCGGGCGGGCAGAGCTGGCCTCGGGAAGGAGAGAAGGTTTGGACAGCCAAGGGGAGAGGGACCAGCTGAAGCGAAGGCCTGCGGCAGAAGCGTCTGCGGTACTAGGATTTATCACAGGAAACATACGTTTGGTCTGAGTCCTGTCCCCAGCACAGGGCTCCTAAAACCCTTGGAATTTTCATGAGGGGAGTGATAAATGTGTATTTTGTTAGCTTAACGAGGTCACTTTTGGACTCCACCCCAGGACGGAGCTGGTTTCCTGCGAAGCCAACCGCGTGATCACAGGGTTGGAACTTGCAGTCCCCTCTCTGCCAGGAGGGGAGAGGGATGAAGATGGAGTATATTCACCCATGACCCATGATTCCATCGCTCATGCCTTCGTAACTAAGGCTCCATAAGACCCCAGAAGGACAGGGTTCTGAGAGCCGGGCTGGTGAACACATGAAGAAGCAGGGTGAGTATCAGGGAGTCATGGAAGTATCAGAGGGGCATGGACGCTCCATGGCCCTTCCCCACACCTTGTCCCAGGCATCTCTTCCACCTGGCTGTTCCTGAGTCATGTCCCTTTATAATAAACCAGTGATCTAGCAAGTAGTATCTCTAAGTTCTATGAGCCACTCTAGCAAATTGACTGAAGCCAAGAAGGGGGTCATGGGAACCTCCGATCTATAGCCTGTTGGCGAGAAGCACAGGTGACAACCTGGACTTGCAGTGGGCATCTGAAGTGGAGAGAAGGGGCAGTCTCGTGGGACTGAGCCCTTACCCTGTGGGGTCTGCCACCATCTGCAAGTAGATAGTGTCAGAATTGAGTCGCATCGTGGGACACCCAGCTGGCATTGAGAGACTTGCTTGGAGATTCGGAAGAAACCCACGCGTTACGACTGGGGGCAGAGCTGGAGCATGGCTGGTACATTCGGGGAATAGCCAGGAAGCCAGTGTGGCTCGAGCAGAGTGCAAGGAGTGCGGGTCACAGAGACAGGGGGCAAAGTCATGGAAGGCCAGAGAGGTCACTCGAAGGATTGGTTTTGTACTCTGAGTGACATCGGGAACCCCAGGAGGGCTTTGAGCAGAGTGGCTTGATTCGACTTATGGGCTGATAAGAGACGAGTTAGGACAATTGCAGCTGTCAGGTGGCGGGTGATGGTGGCTTGTGCCTTGGCTGATAGCAGTAGAGCTGGAGAGAGGTGGTCATATTCTAGGTATGTTTTGAAGCTAGAACCAGCCGGATAGGGTTTTCTGAAGGAATGGACATCATTCTTAAAGGAAGAAAAGCAAGAAACAAGATGTTTGGTTTAAGCAACCAAAGGAGGAAGAAGATCAGGAGTTAGGTCTTGGACGTGTTGGGTTTGAGATGTCTTTTAGACACCCAGGTCAAGAGGAGAAGTAGGCAGGTGGCTACGTAACTCCGGAGTTTGGGAGACCCGTCAGAGCTAGAGGTACGAATGTGGAGCTCTCTGGCACATAGGTGGAAATTAAAGCCATGAGGTTGGATGAGATCACCCAGAGATCCAAGGACATATAAAGGGGAAATAGGGCAAAGAAAAGAGAGGAGCCAGCAAACAAGACCGAGGACGAGTGACCAGAGAGAGAGCAGGCACTCACTCCTCTTAGACCTCTGAGGGAGTCCATTGTTCTTTCAGTCTGCAACAAGAGGTTTTCTTATCTTCAAGAGTCCTTTTTTTTTTCATCATCTTCCTCATCGTGACTGTAACGGTCATCAAAAGCATCTAGTATTTGTCGAGTTCCCACTGTGTGTTAGACCCCTGAGGGCTCCGCTTAGGTATGACACCCCGGATGACAGTGATGCCTGAGCACCGGGCGCCCCAAGGGCGTCTGGAGGGAGAGAGAGTCCCTCTGGGACAGGGCCCGGGAGAGTTTGCCTTCCCTCCCTCTGTGTCTCCTCGTCGCTGCCCGACTTCCCTGCAAGTCCACTTCAGCCTGGCTTCTGCTACCATCGCTTCCCCTCAAACAAGCCACGCTAAGGCCATCAGTTACCGCCAGGCTGCTCATCTGGAGGACGTTCATCCCCGCCTTTCCTCATCCCTCAGCACGTGTCACCCGTCGGTCCTGGTTGCCCCAGGGACCCCCGACTCTGTGAAACCACTCTCTTCACTTGCCTCTCGCTCCTCTGGCCACTTCTGTGCTCTGTGCTTTCTTCATCGTCTACTTAGCCTTAAATGCTGGCTTTGATCTTCTTCCTTCCTCTCCCTCTATACATTCTGTCAAAGCCACGCCCCACAGCTTTAACGGGGTCATCGGGGCATCAGCAGCATCATTGACCGTTCTGAAGGCACACCTCCCTTCAGCCCTCTCGGGCGGGCGTGCGCTGGGCCCCTCTCACCTCCATTCACTTGTCCTGGCTCCTCCACAACAGCGTGTCCCTGACCCCTCCCTCCACGCACAGCCCTCTTCCCCGCCGCCTCCCCTTTCCCCTTCCTGGTCCCTTTTCCCTTCTTCTTTTTTTAAATTTTTTAAAATTTATTTTATTTATTTTTTAGGCGCGGCAACCCTTGGTTGACCTCGCAGATTGCAAGCACCTTGTCAGCTGACAATCCCTTATTTATTTATTTAAAAAAAATTTTTTTACGCCTTACAGCACCTGGCCTTCTCGGTGGTCTCGCCAACCAAGTCCTAACCTCCCTTTGCCCTTCACACCGCTGCCCACTACCCCAGGGCATGAGACTTCATGCACAGAGGTCCACGTTGGTCTGAAAAGCAGGCATCCGCACTTCGTGCTGGTAAATTTCGGGAGACAAAAAGCACTGCTGGGGGGCCCTCTGACAGGGCGGCTCTGTTTGGTGATGCCGCTAAGGAAACAAGATAGTAAAATGTGAAACAAACTGTGGTTTTCTTTCCCGGCTAATGGCGGGCTCCGCTGGGGCCCTGCCTGGGGGTTTGCCCAAACTGTATTGCTTCTCTACACAAGGGCAGAATAAAAATAGCCGGGGGCTAATCTAAGAGATACCAGATAGGCGTTGTGAGGAATGAGGGCTGCAGGCCGGGGCCAGGGGAGGGGTGGGTGTTATCAGCCCCTCTCCCGCAGGCCCCAGCAGCCAAGTCCCAGGGCCCGATGGTCAACTTTCATTTACAGTGGGCCGCTGGGCTCGATGTGGCCTTTGGTGGCTGAGAGGCCTGGGTTCTAATTGTACTCTCCCTGGCCATGCACCCCTGGGCAAGGATCACCCCTCTTTTGTTACCTCATCAGAAACACAGGGGCAGCCAATGGCATTGACCTCTTAGGGGTGACCAAACTCCCACTGCCTCTCCCACCGTAACGCCTAGGGCCGCTGTATTCAATCTCAAACGAAAGGGGGGGCCTCTTTCCCCTTCCTCTGTGGGGCTTTATGGGATGGGGGCGGGGACAAAGAGAGGGTGCCTGGGCTAGCAAGGAATCAGGACCCAAGGACAGAGTGGAGTTTCTCAAAGGGCAAAGGGCTGAGAGCAGCACGGAGTTGGGGGTGGCAAACTGGCCACCTTTCCCAATCCAAAAAACCTCAGTAATGAGCTCAGTGTACAGCGTTCCCTTTTTTATTATTCTTAGACCTCTGCTCTTCTCCTCCCCCCGCCAGTCTTGCTTGCTGGCAAAGAGCGCTCCTGGATCAAAACGAATCCAAAAAGTCGCAGATGAATATGGACTGAAATACGAGGAGACAGACGATTTGTTTTAATCTGACATTTTGACAGGTACGAAGAGCATCCCCGACAGAAATGTCCCAGTTTCTAAGCAAGGCGTTCCGGGTTCGCCAGGCCAGCTCTTCTACGCGGTTCTCCGCCGCCCCGGGAACAGGTGTGAGGATCAGTGGGTTCGAGGCCGGAGGGGTGTGATGTCAGGCCCGGCAAGCTGCTGGCTGCCTTCCTGAAGGACCTCAAACCCCGCGGCCCCCGCTCCGGTCCCGCCCAGCCTCTCACGGAGCATGCGCTCTGGCTACACTCTGTGCTGCGCGCTAGGGCGAAGGGGACAATCCCACCTGCCCGCAGACGACCTGGAGCCAGATAGTTAGAGCAGAGGGTGGTAAGGGTCCTAGAGGGGCCCCAGGGAGCCTGCGGAGCCCAGAGTGACAGCGCCTTTAGACTGCTCAGAAACAGCAACTGGTAGGTGAGATAGGAAATTTACACAAAAACGTGGTAAGCAACCATAATGAGATTCAAAAGCAGTATAGAGAGGCATTTAGTAGAGCGGGTGGCAGTGATGCTGATAACTGCCCCCCCCCACCCCGAGCTCCCACTCAGTGGCTCTGCGTGTCATTCACAACCCGCGAAGTCTGCCAACCGGCAATGTGACTACAGGCGGCGCTAACTGAGGTCCAGAAGGGTCCAGAAACAATCCCAAGGTCCCATCCCCTCCCCCAGCCCTAAGCAACCTCTAATCCATTTTGTCTATCAGTTTCCGTGTTCGGACTTTCATATGCTTGAAATCATTCAGTGTGTGATCTTTTGCGATTGGCTTCCTTCCTTTCACTGGCGTGATGTTTTCCAGGTTCATCGATGTAGCGTGTTATCAGAACATGATTTCTTTTTATGGCCGAATAACATATGGTGTATGGAAGTACCATGTTTTGTCTACGCGTTTGTCGATGGATGTTTTGGGCGGTTCTACCTTTTGGTTATCATGAATATCTTATGAACATTTATGCTAAGTTTTTTTGTGAAGACGTATGTTTTCATTTTCTTGGGTATATAGTAGGAGCGGAATTGTCGGGTCACGTGGTAGTTGGAGCTGATGCTTCGAGGGGCCGCCTGACTGGTTCCCACAATGGCTGCACCCTTACACATCCCCGGCTTTGCCTTCTCTGAGCTGTGTGATGTGAGTAAGTTCCTACACTTCTCTGAGCCTCAGCTCTTCTCTGCCATCAAGAGGCTCAACCCTCAGGGTTTCAGGTTTCACAGATAAGAGGGCACTTTGCAAATTAGAAGTAGTTTGGTAAATCTAAGAGTAAGTCTTCTTTTTTAAAAAAAAAAAATTGTGCTCAATTATTATTGTATATACGTTTGGTTTTGTGACTTAGGGGACTTATTCTCATCCCAAAATGCTGACGAGCAGAAGACACCGAGGCATCATTATCTTCTCTGACCCATCCGTGTTAAAGACAGGTGCCAGCGCTGTATGAAACTTAGGGTCCCCCTCCTGGCCCCCTGCTCAGGGAGCCAACCCACAGGGGCCCCTGAATTTACAAACACCGCAGTTACTGCCACTCAGTGGCGAGTTGATCGAAGGCGGGTCTGATGGCACAGCTGAGACAGTCGGTCCCTCCTGCCTGAGCATGGCACTTGGCTCCTTACAGCATTTACAGGTGACACATGGCACCTATAGTGTGGAAAACTCTCCCCAAGGCCCTGGCAGTGGCATGCATCCTTGTTGTGTGCCTCAGGCCTCGTCCCCTCAGCGTGACCATGCCAGCTGGTGTTCTAACAGGCACTTCTCCGAGCCAGCTGACCAGCAACTGAGCTAGTCTGTTGGGAGGGAGGCAGTGGGAGCCGGGAGAGGCCTCGCCAGCTTAGAGACTCAGAACAGGCATCTCTGCCCTGTAAGCCAGTTCTGGAAGCTGCTTGTCGGTGAGCCTGTCGGGGTCCCTGGGAACCCCGAAAGGTTAGCTTGGGGGCCAGCGTGCCGTCGGGAGCTTGAGGGCATGGACCAGATGAGCCTGTCTGAACAAGGCAGGGTGGTCCATGGACCAAGAAGCCCCAAGGATGCCCCAGGTGTTGGGAGTCAGGAGACACAAATAGCCAACGCTGGATGAAGGGACTCCACCTCCACTGGGAACCCATAGCACGAGACCGGAGCAGGTCCCATGCCTTGCCCGCCACCGCGGCAGCAACGAGGTGGACAATGAGTCACGTTGGCAAAGGCGTGGGGGAATGGGCACCCGACCCCCATTATCCCGATCCTGACACCTGCCGAGTTGTGAGTTTCGGAGAGCAACGGGCTCTGTTGTCCTTAATTTAAATGGGAGAGAGCCCACCGCCTTTCCAGTCCATCCAGAAGTCCCACCGCACGTCCCCACTGTCACCGCACACGTGCGGCCTTGGAGACCCGGACTCAGGGCTCATCAAACGTCTCGGCGTGATACCAAGCATTCAGACAACAAACAACGTCAAAAGTATGTTCGTGTTCACCACAAAGCCATGCCGTGCAGTGTCGAATACAAATAGCATTTTTCTTATTTGTTTGGTCTGTTATTAATTTATTAGTTGTCATTGAAGCCTCTCTTCCAGGTCTCTTAGGTGATATACTTTCAGATATTCTACTTTTTTCTTATAAACACCCGCCGTTCTGCTTTTTAAGAAGGTGTGTTCCCTCCGTTTGGCGGGGCTTTCCATACGCACTGTCCAACACCCTTACACACGACGGGCTGGACTGTGGCCGGGATCCCCAGACACAGTGTCCTTCTGCTCCGCCTCCTCTTCCCGGTGTCGCCGATGCACTTTCAAGCCAGCGAGTGACCTTGGGGTAAACGTTTTTGCAAGCCACCAAGTGAATCTTCAGAGAGTGACAGCCGCCAGCCGCGTTCTCCGCTAGGCGAGCAGAGCTGGGGCCGCCTCTGAGAAGGGCAACGTGGCAGTGACCGTTGAGATCCAGGACGCGCCTTCTTTTCCCCAGGGAACCAACCCCACGTCTAGGTGTTAGTGCGAAGGAATCTGCGCGTGTGCGTGACTGGACACGGGAGGGCGTCTCCACCACCTCCGGAGACATCCACACGGTGTCGCCTGCAGAGCGAGGTGCCGAGAGGGAACCTGTGCGGTGGCAGAGGGCTCTGCAGGACGCACTGTCCACCGAGCAAGGAGCACTGCAGAGCCAGGCCCAGAACGCAGGCGTCTGCGTGAGATCGCCCGCATCGCAACCGCAGCTACGTGTCGCCATCCGGCGGTGTGCGTGCGCGCATGCGCATAACCGCGGCCACGAACCGGAGGGCGGGGCTGTTTCTATTGGTGGGGAGGGACGAGGGGACTTTAAGACTCTGTACGCCTCTGTGTTATTCAACATTTTACCATTGTAACACGTTCATATGCCATAAAATTTAATTCATCAGCAAAAGTTTTTAAACAAACTTAGCCGGACAGGGCGAAAGGACCGGCCTTGCGGGCTGTTGGGAGGATGGAGAGGCTCCGTGTCCGGCCGCCGGGGGCCCTCACGCTTAGTCCGCGTGGGAAGGCGACAGTGTTGGGGGGTGCAGAGCTCGGAATCAGGTGGTGGAGGCCTGGAGGCGGGGGGGGGGGGAAGGAAAGGACAGATCCCGAGCCGTCTGCATGTATGAGACCCGTCAGTGCGTCCTGGGTAGAGGGTAGGTCTCTTTCAGACAGTGCGGAGAGAGAAGGGGCTCTGCGTCTGACCCCGTGCCGCAGTGATGCTTACGTAAAAGCATCCGCATTGCAAACAAAGAGCAGTAAAGGAACTGGCAGGGAAGCACTGCGAAGACACAGAGGGTTCTGGTCCAAGCCCAGGCCCCACCTGAGCACAGGAGGTGGGTGAGGGATGCCGTCCTGAATCCCACCAGGGACCAAGAATAAAGCAGCCGGGCGACAAAACCTCCATCAACCCTGCGTTCCCCGGTTTGGTCGCGACCTCACGATGGGCAGGAGTTGGGGGATGCAGAGCAGCCGTCCCCAGAGACTGGCTGCTTCTCTAGGCACGTCATTCAGAAGTGGGCCGTACACCGTGACGAGGACAGGCCAACAGAGAAGCAAGCTGCCTTGGTCATTTCGTTTTGCTTGTTTGTGGGCATTATGATTGGCTGGCTATATTGAAAATAGAAATGAGTCTTTTATTATTATTCAGCAAGATTCCTGGGTATAATATCAATATAGAAATAATTGTATTCCTAACACAAGCAACACAGAGAAAATATTTCTAAAAAACATTGGTTATAACGGCAGAAATAAAGGGCTCAGAAATGAGTCAGACGGGTCTCAGTCTGGGCCTGAACTTTGTGGAGAAAAATCATAAAATGAGTTGAAAAAGCAAAGAAGAGTACTCAAAAAAAAAAAAAAAACCAAATAAATAAAGTGATCTAAAAACACTGTTGGCATCCATGGCTAGGAAACGCATCGTTGTAAAAATGCCAAATTTTCTTCCAAATATTCTCTCAATTCAAGGCAACTGCAAATAAATAAATAAAATCCGGATAGGCGTTATTGCAGAACTTGATCATTTATCCTAAAATATAAAGGGAATGGCAGAATCAACGGGACAGTTTTGTAGACGAGGCCGAGGGACGTTCCTACGGGTTGTCGAGATGGATTAGGAATTGTAGCAATTCAGGCAGAAACTCTACATTGCATAAGCGCATTCTGGGGCTCGAAGACCAAATGCATGTTTCTTACTACAGGTCACCTTATCACGGGGCCTTTGCAAAAAGTCTGCTTCCTATGCCAGGCGGCGAGGTGTCTGAGGTGCCCTGCATCACTCTCTCTGCCAGAGCATGTGGGCTGTCCCGGGCCTCCAGGTGTGCTTCCCTTGATACTCAGATGTGCCTGAGATGCTGACAGACACCCCTTCATATGTGCCTGAGATGCTGACACCCCTTCAGATGTGCCTGAGAGGCAGAGCCTGGGCAACTGGAGCCCCTGGGCTATGAGTCAAACTTTAGGGAGGCCCAGGTGAGCAGGCAGGGCCAGATGGTGGCTCTGCGGTGCCCCCAAGCCCCAGAAGCCCTGTGAGCCTCAGTGGCATGCCTTGGTCTGGGCAGGGGTGGCCACCTGGCTGTCGATGGCAGTAGACACCAGCCAGCTGGGCAAGGGCCATGGGGCTGGAGCACCTGTGTTTCGGGTACTCAGGAGAGGGAGGGATGGGGCTGCTGGGCTGAGTCTCCTGCTATGTGACGCTCTGTGCCCCCTGCAGGCAACCCGTCCCAGCCATGCGTGAGGGTCCTACCATTTAGTGCTTCATCATTTTTTTGAAATACTCTATATGAAGAAATGAGACTGTATTCCAAATCCCAGGAAGTTCCTGCATTATAATTATAAAAAAAAAAAAAGAGAGCGAGAGAGAGAGATTTATAAAATGCAATTTTGATGATTGCCAGTTTTTTGAAGTGGCAAAACAAAATCTTCTAAGCCTTTCTTTTGAACCCCTTAACTTGTGTCACGAAAGCAAAATTTCTTGGCGATGATGACCGATAAGAATCCAAAGCATTCATTGTTGGAGCCGGGTCACGGGTGGCCACGAGCGAAGCTGTCACCGAGCTTTCATGCATGACGAGAAATTCTTACTCAGAGTTTTAAAAAGATTTCATTCAAATTTCCTCTTAAAAATGTTTCCTACTCTTTGTGATTAATTTTTAAGTCAGAGTTATGTAATGCGAAGGCGCGGTGAATTTTTCCACGAGACCCACAGAGACATCCCTAAAACCCCTCTTGTTTCCTGTGGTTCGCCAGAGAAACGTTACTGTCTTGGTGAAACTGCCCTGTCCCTCTTGGGACGTGAATCCGGCGGCTCTGATGACCTGGAGCTCGGGGTCTGGGCGGGTGAGTGTCGCCGTGTTCATCTCGTCACCTCCAGTGCTGAGCCCGCAGGGCCTTGTCCAAGGTCAGCTCTCTGTGATGAGATGTCGAATGATGGGACGAGCAAATGAATGAGCGAACGAATGAAGGGAGGGGGAAAGGAAAGACGTCCTGCTTCCAGAGTGAGCGTCCTCCTCCTCCTCGTTATCGCCGTCCACCGGGCAAAGGCCTGGCTGCAGCTCATCAGCTGACATGAGAAGCAGCTTTGCTTCCGTCATCTCGGTCCCCTCCGGCCCCATGGTCAGCCACTTCGCTGGGACCAGAGGTCACTGCCGGCAGGAGGGCATCCTTCCTGTCTCCTGTCTCCCTCTGGCCGTGTTTGCAAGTCCTTTTAGCAGAGTGGCCTTCCAGGTGTGGCCCCCGTGGCCCCTGCCTCCCCCGTGCTCAGCGCCCCACCGCCGGCTTCAAAGGCGGCTCTTTCAAGGGAGCAGACAGGGCTCAGCTGTCTGTGCCCGTGGATAGTTATGCATTCGGGCGGAACTCTAGAAAAATGCGAGCAGCTCTGATTCCCGTGCTTAGCGCCAGTCAATCCACCCGGCTTTGAAGCCCCGGCTGGGGCATCTGTGCAGCTTCCAGCGGAGCAGAGTTCAGGGAAGGAAGACAGATGGCCGAGCCATTAGCGGAGGATGAGGGGACAGACAGCATCCTCAGGCCAGGGTCCCCAGTGTCATGTGCAATTCTGCGTTTCTTTGGGGATCTCTGAGCCCTCGGAAGAATTAGTCCAGGATGCTGCCTGCCTCTGTGGCACCTTTGGGAGTTAGACAAGAGTGGCCCTCTGGACGGCACGGATCCCTGATCAGGCCCATGGCTGGCCAGAGGGTGGCACTCTCGTGTGAGCGTATTCCACCAGTTCCGAGGGAAAGCTCAGGTGTCCAGAGGAGAAGGCCAGAATGCAGGCTGGCACCGGCCGTGACAGACTCATGCCGATGGGTCTGGCCTCGTCCTGTGGTTGAAGGGAAAGCCAGGTGTTCTCAGCCAGGCGAGGTGTACCCCAAAGCCGAGACCTGAGCAAATCTGGTTCCGTGCCTCGTGGATGTTCTTGGCTACGATGGTTTGGAAATGTGGGTGCAGGACCTTTGCCACTTCTCTGCAGGACGGGCCTGTGTCTGTGTCCCAGGCTCCGTGTCCTTCCTCTTAAAAGTCGTCGGGCGTGGGACTGCCCTGACCGACGGCGTGCAGTGGGGGTGACTCCGTATGACCTCCAAGGCTAGGTGTCGCAAAGCCGTACGGCTTCTACCTGGTTCTCTGAAACCGTTGCCCTCGGAGAATCGAGCTGCCGTTAAGAATCTCCGCTGCCCGGAGGGTCCTGTGCCACGTGGAGGAGCCGGTGTGGGTGCCGGGGTTGCCGGCTCTGGCTTGTCAGTCCAGCTGCGGCTGGTCTTTGAGTCAGTCCAGCCCAGGTGCCGGGCAAGTGAGTGAAGGATATCCAGATGATTCCAGCCCCCGCTATTCCAGTCTCCCAGCTGGGGCCCCACACGCCATGGAGCTGACTGAGGTAAGTGTTCCACACTGTGCCACCTCTGAATTCTTGCCCCCCAGAAGAGCCGAATGGTTGTTTCATGCCACTTCCTTTGGGATGGCTCGTTACGCAGCATCAGGGAACCGGAGCGTTGGCATAATCTGCAAGCCAGAGATCCTGACCTCAGAGGCTCCCCCTTGGGCAAGGCCTGCAGCTATAAATGTGAGAATGGGGCCTGGTGAGGGGGCCGGGCAGAAATGCTGTGCCTTGCAAACAGGACGCCCACCCGATGGCCCTGGGGAGCCCTGTGTGACTCGGATTAAACCAGTAACACCGCGGGCAATGGGGGTGAAGAGTTTTCGGGGCACCCAAACTCCAGCCCATGCCATCCGGGCAGTCAGGGAGGCCCGGCGACTGCACCAGACTGTGGTGTGAGAAGCAGAAGCCTCGTCTGTTGTTCACACCCATTCGGTGTCACGTCAGGCAAGAGGGCCGGTGAGGACTGTCCCAGAGGCCCCACCTCACAGGCCCCGAGGCTCTGCCCATCCTGGAGAGGCGGGTCCTCCCCTTCCCTGCCTCTAGTTCCAGCCTCTCCATGTGGATGGCGCCCTGACCAGCCCACTCCCCGGCCTCCGGGCCTCCAGATGTGTCCCAGGACCCAGCACAGCGTCTGCACAGAGGAGTCGCTCAGTAAGTTTGAGCAGGTGGCTTGAAACAACAGGAGAGTACTGTCCCGCATTTCCAGAGGCTGGGAGTCTGCAGTCGGGGCGTCCGCAGGGCCCTGCTCCCCGATGGCCGAGGGGGCGGCAGGGGGAGGCCTTCCTTGCCTCTTCCAGCTCTGGCGGTTGCAGGCAAGAGATCCGAGATGATTTGTGGCTCGTCGAGTCATCGCTGCGTCTTCGCCTACATCGTCACGTGGCTGTCCTCCGCCTCGGTGTCTTCGTGGATTCCCTTGATGCGTGTCTGTCTCCGTGTTCAGTTTATCCTTTCTCCAGGGACACCAGTCACCCTGGATGAAGGCTTCTTCCTAACTAAGTACGTTAGCAACGACCCTATTTTCAAAAAGGCCACGTTCTGAGGTCCTGGGGGCCAGGATGTCACGTGTCTTTATGGGGGACACAATCCAATTCATAACAGCTGGGGTAACATAAGTGCACCCCTGAGATAAGGATCTGCTCCCAGGATGCTGATCGGAGCCTCTGAGCCAGCAGGACGAGGCTTAGAGCCAAGCCTGGATGGCTTCCAGGTGGCCAGGGGAGCACCCACCCTCCTCCGTCCTGGGGGACCCGTGGAACCCTCAGCGTATCAGCGACACCGTGAGCTCACGGCCCCATCTAAGGGCGGCCCCCCACTTTGTTGTCTTTCCGCCCGTGCTTCATACGGCAGCATCACTTCCACACGTCATCATGTCAATCATGCAAGCCCCAGGAGGGGCCGGGGCCTTGTGTACCTTGTTAGCGCGCATCCCCGGCCCCCGACACAACGTCTCGATCAACACGGATTGAGTGCACGAATGCATGCGTGCATGAATGAAGGAATGCGTGCGTGAATGAATGAAGGAATGCGTGCGTGAATGAATGAAGGAATGCGTGCGTGAATGGATGGATGGATGGATGGTGGTGGGTGTTGGAGGGGGAAAGCTGTCAGAAAGCTCTCTTTGAACCACCGCGGAGGGGCAGGGACCAAAGTCCAGGGGACCAGGGAGGCGGCCGCAGCTCCAGGCTGTCACGTAGCGTTTGGAAATTGATTCGTGGAGATTTCGCACAGCTGCCGCTGCCTGAGCCTTCTGGGAGGTAAGGCGACCGCCGCGCCGGTGATGCCCGCGCCCCCGGGAGCCGGGGAGGCGCGGGGAGGGATCAGCACCTCTGGGTCCCACGGGGAGACCAGTGGGTGGTAAATATAGAATGTGAAAGCGGGGGTCCCCCCGGCCGCCTCCTTCACAACTGAGTGATGGATGGTCAAACAGGACCACGCGAGGCTGTTAAACCCCGCCCCCCGGCCCGCCCCTTTCCAGGCCTGTCCTACCCGCTGCACCTTTCCTTGCTGGTCTCCGAATGCGGCCATGGTCACTGAATGCGGCCACGGTCACCAAGGGTCCAGTGGCAGCAGAGTGGACGCGCGCACTCAGCAAACCCCCTCGCAAGAAGCAGGCATACCGGCCGGCCGCTGGCCGGTGAACAGACGCAGCAAACACGCTAATGTCTTCCTAGTTAATGCACAGGGTACAACAAACCCGTTCGGTGACTTCTCGACTCTTTGACAGCCGCCGTTCAGTGAGCGCTTCCGGCCCCAGCGGCTCTGTGAGGCTCAAGAAGAACCCGAGGTGCAGCGACAGGGCAGGGGGGGATGGGGGGGCAGTGTCTTGGCCAAGGTCACCCAGCGAGCAAGCAGCGCTCAGGGCTGAGTCCCAGGCTGGTGCTCTGTCCCCACCTGGGGCGGTCTGTGACCTCTGGCTTCGGAACCTCTGACAGAAGCTGCCAGAGGCCCCGTTTCCTGCCTGAGGCGGAGCCCCCCGGGGAGTGGGGCAGGGCACTCACCGTGGTGGAGCCCGCCGTATCCCATTTCATCCCCCCCACGACAGTGGCTCTGTCAGCCCCACTTCACAGTCAGAGAAACCGAGACTCAGAGAGGAGCCGCCCAAGGCCTCACGGTGGCAGAGCTGGGTGAGGACCCAGGTCGGTGGGCGCTGGAGCCAGGGCTCTTCCACTGCCCCAAGGTCCCTTCCGGAAGACGAGCCCCGGCACCTCCCCCCACGCCGACAGGTCCTCGTCTGTCCCACTGGACCTCTTGTTTCAGGGTGGTCATCGTGGGCCCTGTGGCTGTCCGACATGGCCGGTCCTCCCACCAGGGCTGCACGCGGTGGAGGCAGAGGACAGGGACCAATGACGGGCTGGGCCGGTGGCACTTAGGACGGGGCAGGCCCAGCTGGCCTCTCCCGTAGGTGCAGGGTGAGGATACTCTGCAGGTGGCCGGTTAAGGCCGACAAGGCCTCAGAATGAGACAAACGGAGAGGAGGCCCCCGAGCTCCGATGGGCCCCGTCGCTCACCAGCTGTTCACCAAGCCCTGAGCAGAGGGGAGGGAACGGGGAGAGGAGGAGGGAGGAAGGGAGGAAGGAGGAGAGGGAAGGTACAGAAAGGTCCAAACATGCAGAAGGAAGAAAGGAAACAGACGCATAACGCGGCGAGAGGTAATCCGCGTTCATGACAGCCAGACACTTCGGTCACGGTCCTTCGTGTCGAATCCATGAGAAGGCACCTTTCCTCCACAAGAGCCCCCTTTCCTGGCACCCCATCTGGTCGCCTCCCAAACATCAAAGAAACTTGACAGGTGCCAGGACGTTTTCCTCATCTAATAGACCGTCTGGCAATTCGCCAGCTTCCAGCATCCTGCCCCGGCCGCCGTGCCCTGTGGTCTCTCCTCCCCTCTGGCCGTGCTGCCCCCATCTGTCCAGGTGGCAAAGTCCCCGAAGCTCGAAGCGCGGCCGGCCTGACCGCAGTGGCGTTGCAAACACCTGCCGTCCCCACACCCTCGGACAAGGTGAGGCTCCCGGGACAGCTCAGTGCCGAATCCACATGATTCTGGGAAAAAGATTAGGAACATGAAAAGGGAAAGAGTCTGGGCGAGGCCCCCCCTGTGACCGCCCTGCGGCTCACCCCAACTTGACTCCACACCGCAGGCCCCAGAGGCTGCGGATGAAAGACGGGAGAGGAGGAATTCCAGCCTCTGGATTTCAGCCCACAGCCCGGACAGCTGCGGGATGCCGGCCCCGTATCATCACCGCACGGGGAGGACGCCCGGCCATCTGGGTGGTGGGAGTGGGGAAACCATCAGCTTCACCCAAATGCCATGCTGAAACCAGGCCCCCTGGCTTTGAAGATGAATCCTGCAGGGCCAAATGGTTCGCTTCCTCGAGGGGCATCGCCGTCAGATGTAAAAGCTCTGGGCCTCCAGTGAGGCTGGGGGGCTGTCCCCTCATCCGTAAACACTGTTACGGAGGGGCTGGGTCTCAGTCCTAACGAGCTTTCCACTTGATAGGGACAGGGTGGCACAGGGAACAGGCAGGCAGTTGGGCCGTAACGGGCTCTAAATAGTTTTGTGTTGTCACCTTTCGATTTCCATCTGGGCGCCCGGGTTCCGTCCAGGCTCTGTCCCTTGCTCTCCGTGTCCTGGGAGCTGAGACTTCGGCCTTATCCGTGAACCGATAACATGGCGTGTGTCCACCTAAGGCTTCACGTGAGGGTCCCACGTGGCGTGCAGGTGCAGCCCGACGCTTCGTAGCTGCTCGGTGAGTATCGGCCAGCATTCCGTGGTCTCTGCCCTCACGCTGCACGCAGTCTCCACGGGGGGCATGTCTGCGGGAGTGCCACAGCAGGCCGTGACTGGGGCTCCGGGAGGCCTTCTCCGAGAAAGCTGCGTTCCAGTGAGTCTCTCCAGCAAAGAGGGGGAGACGCAGGCCATGTGGGAGGAGAGGCGGAAGGAAGGAGCTGAGAAGCCGGAGCCTGGTGACCAGGAGCGAGCGAGGGGGCGGCAGAGGGGGCAGGGCCTTGCTGCCCGGGCAGGGAGTTCGGAAGCCCCCATGAGCAGTGGGGACCCCAGGAGGGCCTTGTGCAGGATAGTGAGGATGCCTGACTATGGGGTTTGATGGATCCCTCTGGCTGCCATGTGGGGAATAGACTGTAGGAAACATATTCACGTTCTGTCACCAGGAGCTTACAAATTTATTATTTAATGGTTCTGGAGGTCGAGGGTCCCCAGATCAAGGGGTCGGGGGTTGTGTTCCTTCTGGAGGCTCCAGGGAGAGTCTGTTCCCTGCCTTCTCTGGGTTCCGGAGTCACCCACGTTCGTCGGCTCCAGGCTGCATTGCTGCTGCCTCTGCCATGTGGCCACACCTCGGTCCCCGGCTCTGACCGTCCTGCCTTTCGTAAGGACTCTGGCGATTCCAGGTCCGCTCCCTGATATCCAGGATCATCTCCCCATCGCGAGCCCCAGGACCTGATCGCACCTGCACCTGCGTGCATTTTTTGTTCTGTTTTGTTTTGCCATGTTAAGTAGCACATTCGCAAGTTCTGGGGATTAGGACATCGCGTTGGGGGCTGTTTCTCTGTCTAACGCCAGGGGAAGTGTGGAAGGAGGAGACTGGCTGGGAGGCCACTGTGGTCACCCAGGCGAGGGCTCTGGTGACCCGGAGCCGGTTCCGGCGTAAGGCCTTCGGCTGCAAATGACACGGTGGTATCGGTTCTACTCACCATGGCCGTGCCAACTCTAAGGGGGAGGGGAAGCCCAATCCTGTCAGGAGGCCCCCAGGAGGACAGGTCAAGTGTGTGCAAACTGCCCTCACGACCCCCGCACCTGCTGAGGAGACGGTGGCTCTTGGGGCCGTTGGAAGGTGCGTTCGTCCAGCCGGCTTCTCACTTCCCTTGAGAGTAAGCCCCAGCTTCTTACCATGACTTTTTCCTCTTCCTTAACTATATCCACAGAAGTCCTGCGAGACGACCCCTCCCCACCGATCCAGTGGCTTAAAACCATCCGTTTTCTCTTTCACACATCTTCCGGTTGGCTGGACGTTGGCTGAGGTTGGGGGCCTGGCCCCGAGCGTGGGTTGGGTCTAGACCTGCTCCAGGTGTCCCTCATCCCCCTGCACCTGACAGCAGTTTTCTCCACGGCGATGGCCGAAGCACGAGAGAGCCAGCCCCACCATGAAGGCACACGCCAAGCCTCTGCCTGCGTCGTACCTGCGAACATCCCCTTCTTCAGAGCGCGTCCCGTGGACCAGTCCAACGTTGAGAGCCAGCGGAGTTCAGGTACGAATTTAGATCCTGTACAGGGGAGTGGAGACCCAGACCTACGACCAAGAAACCAGTCTGGCCCTCACGTGTGAGGCTGACTTCTCCGACCCTGTCTATTCCTCTGCCCGGCCACCCAACCTCCGAAGTGCTCACTGGCCACACTTTCTGTCTCCTGAACAGGCCAGGGTCATTCCCACCTCAGGGCCTCTGCACAGGCTGCTCCCCCTGCCTTGAACTCTCTTCCCCAGAGCTTCCTATGGCTGCTCCGTCGAAACATTCAGGACTCAACTCAAACATCACCTCCGACGTGTGGCTTTGCCAGACGGCAGAGTCTCAAGCACCTCTCTCCCTCCCCACCTCCACCCACCTCCCTCAGCCCCTCTACTTCATCGCTCAGCTGAATTTCCTTCTCGGTGCTGGTTACTGCCTCAAATGGCCTTCCTATGGGTTCGTCTATTTGTTTAATGTCTGTCCCGCACCGGAACTGAAGATTCGTGATGGTAGGTTCACGGTCACTGTCAAGTTTCCCCGTTGCTTGCACAGTGTTTAATAAATAGGAAATTTATTGAGTGAATTTCGGGGTGGCCAGGGAGAAGCAGAGGAGGTGACGAGTAAATTGCAAGCAGGCATATTTTTTTCTTATTCTGTCCCCAGATGTGCATTTCTTGATCTTTAAAGTCAGAATAACTAAATCTGTTCTTTCATTCAGGCGGTACATAATTATTAGCTGCCACTACGGGCAGGCTCTGTGCAGGGTGAGCACGTGAACACCTGGCGTCCCCTTCTTTGGGAATAGTCACAAAGCCCAGGTGAGCCCTGAGCTCCCTCTGGCCCAGTTCATTGACACAAGGAGAGAAACTGGGCTGTGCTAAGCCTGTCAGCTGCTCTCTCCCCGTTACCAGACTGTGAGCGCCTCCTCCAGGCAGGCCTCCAGGCTGCACTGTCTCTGCACCTCCTGGAACTTGTTGTTCGATGGACTACTCTGAGATCTTTTCAACGAAGTCCTCTTTTTTGGCTTGTTTAGCCAGAGTCAGGTTCTGTCATCTGCCACCACAGAACCTCAAGCCAATACCATTTTATGAAGATATTACAAAAATGGAAAACCCTCAGAATGCAGTTGTGATTATGAAACGCAGGCTTCTGTAGGTGTAACCTGAAGGAGCCTATTTAAATACAGGATTAAGAGATGCTTTGTGTTAATTTAGCAGTTGCCAGAGTGAAAAAAAATTCTTGAGGTACACTGGCAAAATATCAACATTAAAAATTTCAAAGAATCTATCTTATAGATGTAATCATACTGAATGGCATATTAAACTATTCACCGTAGCATCATTTGTGAGACAAAAAGGTTGGAAATAATCTAAGTATCTACCAATAAGGAACTAGTTAAATAAATGGTACATCCATGTAGTAAGATGCTATATAGTCATAATGAAAAGAAAGAGGCACTCCTTATAAACTGACATGGAGCAACCCCCAAAATTATAAAGTAAAAAAAGCAAGATGCAGAACAGTGAGCCTAAAACCTACCACTTATGTAAAAGAGGGACCAAAAAAAAAAAAAGAACCCCATGTATTTGCTCGTTTGTGTGTACATGCGTAAGGGTCTCTGCAAGGATGTAATTTGTCACTACATAGCCTTTGGTGCTTTGCATAATTTTTCTAAACATTTCAAAAATTGTAACGTATACAGACAGAACGAGGACTAAAACACACATGTGAGGTTTTGTAGGAATGAAGCAACACCCACGTAACAGGTCAAGAAATAGAACGTTGCCGGAAAACTCTGCAATCGATCAAACCGTCGACCTGCTTCCTGGAGCTTAAGATGCTTTAACTCCATTTAGACGCCGCTGACTTACGGGTTCCTGTCTCCGCGTGGTGATTCTGGCCTCCTTTTCTGAGCCCCGCCTCGCACAGCGTTCGCTTCTCTTTCTCCACAGAGTCCCGTCCTTCTTTCCTTCTGTGCTTTCATCCATCTTCTACCCAGGCCCCTCGTGTGATGGGCTTACGGCAATATTTAAATGAATGAAATAACTAGTCTCTTAAATTACCCTTTGAATTTCTCATACGATAAGTATCAGTAGATATAACCAACCCAAACTGAAGCTCTTCGTAGTCTTCAATGATTTTTAAGACGGGGGGGGTTCCCGAGACCAAATGTCCAGAGTCACTGGTCTGGTGGACTTTCACTATTTCACGGCTGGAATTCCTTATTCTGAGAAGGCAGTGGTCTGGGTAGAGGTCAAGTAGGGGAGAGCCCATGTGACATGAACGTATTCAACACAGAACTGAAGTTTGAGTAGATTTTGAAAATGTTCTTATTTTGTCTCATGCCTTTGGTCCTAACTGCACTTAAATGCTACGTCCCAAGAGGGACAAAAATGAGTCGTGAGTTGGTTAGAAGTTTGGGGGCATCATGTTTTCTGACCTGTTGTATCATAGCCTAAGACAACCCTCGCTTTGCTTTCACGGGGTCGTCACGCTGGGAACTGCTGTGTGGCGTTTCCTCAGCCCCCAAGGTCACTCTTAATCCCCTGATGTGATATTCTATCTTGCTCCTTGGGACCATGTCTCCTGTCCTCACTCCTTGATTTTCTCGCTCTTCAGTGAACTAGGCTCCCTCTGCCAGGCCCTCATCTGCCTTGGGCATAAATGGAACAACATTTTCCCAGCTTCCAGAAAGTCTGCATCTTTTTCTTTCTTTCTTTTTTTTTTTTAAATGGGGACTTAATTTTTTAAAGTGTAGTAAAACATGCATAACATGAAATGTGCCGTTTACCATTTTTAAGTGGATAGTTCAGTGGCGTTAAGCACCTTCACGTCGTTATGTAACCATCACCACCATCCAGCTCGAGAACTTTTTTTCGTCTTCCTAAACTGAAACTCTGGCCCGTTAAACACAAACTTTCATCCCACCCTCCCTCAGCCCCCGCAACCACCATCTGCCTTCCGCCTCCACGAATCTGACTTCTGTAGGGATCGTGTGAATGGAATCATACAGTACTTGTCCTTTTGTGTCTGGCTTATTTCATCAAGTTTCATGCATATTGTAGCGTGTGTCAAAACCGCCTTCCTTTTTAAGGCTGAATATTATTTTATTGCAGGTCCATGCCACGTTTTGTTCATTCATTCATCTGTGATGGCACTTGAGTTGCTTCCAACTCTTAGCTGTCGTGACTAATGCTGCTAGGAACGTGGGTGCACAAATCTCTGTTTGAATCCCTAATTTTACTTCTTTGGGTACCTATCCACATGCTCCATCGTATGGCTATTATGATCGTATGGTTATTCCATGTTTCTTTTTTAAGAAACTGTTATACACCTTCCCACAGTGGCTGCACCGTCTGACATTTTCCATTCCCACCAGTGGGCACAGGGGCTCCTCTTTTTTTATAATAACCACCTAATGGATGTGAAACAGCATCTCATTGTGGTTTTGATTTGCATCTTTCTGATGACTAACGGACGTTAAGCATCTTTTCATATGCTTATCAGCCATTTGTATATCTTTTTTGGAGAAATGCCTATCCAAGTCCTTTGCTCATTTTAAAATGAAAATTTTGCGTCTTTTGCGTCTTTTGCGATATTTGTTGTTTCATTTTACAATTGCATGGCCTTTTAGAGTTGCACTGTGTTGACAGGCTGCCCTGCCCCTCAAGGCTGCTTGGGACAAAAGCCTTATTCCATGGCTCCGTTTTCCCTGGGTCACATTTGAAAGAATTTCTCTGGACTATGTACTAGGCACAGAATTGCTTTTGAATGAGGCCACCTTTTAAAACTGGTCAGTTTATGAGTGATTATTTTTATTTTCTGAGGACTTTCGTTTTCCTATAAAACCTCAGCCAAGTGACATGGATAATGAACACCTACCTATATGAGGAGGACCTTGGTGCAGTGTTGTAGAGGTTGATTGTTTGTTTGTTTGTTTAACCATCCTTTTGAAATTCAGCCACTGGCAGCAGGAGCAGTGCCCCGAAAAATTCATTCAAGTTTCAGCACAGGATAATTAACTATGTTGCCTCACCTGGAGGACAACTGGATCACAGTCCCTAAGACAGGGGCCTGGGAGTCAGGCTTCTGATAAGCATCCTAGTGTGATGGCCAAGTTTGGGAAACAGAATGAATAGAAAGCATTTAGTGGTCAATATTTAGTCCACGTCATGCTAAGAACTGTTTCAGGCACTGAGAATTCCAAACACCCCGTGCTCAGGGAGCCCCACTAGGAATGTCTTCGGTCGACGGAGATGACGAGCAAAAGCACAGTCATTTCTGGGGAGGATAATGTGGCAATTCCCGTCCCTCTCACCTTGATGTCTAGCTCATAGATTCCAGGCCCCTTGGTGAAATGGCTCCTAGGTACTGCTTTCTCTCTATACATTTACATTTCCAAACTTTGATTTTGGTTCTGATACTCATTGCAAAAGACTTACAATATAGAGAAATCAGAGTTTATATTTTATGTCATTTTGAATCAGATGCTTTCGAAGTGGTGCGATACCAAAAAACAATGATCATGTCCCTTTAATTTGCCAAATTTGACGTCGTGTGAATTGTACTTTCGATTTAATCCTACTACAAACCAGGCTCGAATTATTTGTGGCCCTAAGGAAGTCCTCCTGGCATGAAATCCGAGATGACTATTGGCTGAACACGTTTAGTGAATTTCCTTCCCGCCTGCCCCAGCTTCTGTGTGAGTGAGAGAATGTGACTTATTTCTGTTTTGTTGTTGTTGTTGTTGTTGGCCCTACAAGCCGGGTGCCTCGTGATTCACTTCACCTCTGCTTCCTCCGTCCCAGTGGTACCTGGATCCATCTCACAGAGTTGTCGGGAGACCCAAATGGGCATGTGACTTTAAAGGGCTCAGCACTCGGCAAGCTAAATAATATTTGACAGCTGGAAAAACAATGGTTATCAGATAATATAAAATAACCATTACGTCATACATTATAACTTAAAAGGATACATAATTTTTTAAAAACATTTTTGGGACCGTCCTGGAAGCATTTTTCATCCTGCTTCCTTTTACTATAAATTATATCCTAAAGATAAGTCCTGAGATTCAGGACACCATAATTGATTTCAACATTGTGAAATACAGCTTACTACATATGCACACGAAAGAATATTATAATTTGTGGAATTTAGTTGAACTGACCACTTAAGATTAAGACACTTTACAGTGTAAGTTATACCTCAGTTTAAAGGTTGAGTAATATTGTAATAAAATAAAGAGAATATATATGTGTACTTTAAAGAATAATACAATGAACTCACGAGTCCCCAACACCCAGACCAAGAGATAAACGGCGACCGTAACCCCGACAACCCCCACTCATTGCATTCTGCTTTCTCTCCCCTAAAAGGCAGCTCCTATCTGAATTTCAAGTTAGTCACTCACTTGCTTTTCTTTATAGTTTTGACTTCTAGGTGCACATCCGAACTAAGACATCGTTTTGTTTTGCCCATGTGGACCATTACGTAAATAGAACCCAAGGTCTGTGTTCTTCAGTAATGCGTCTTTTACTCACCTTTGAACACTGATTCATCTTTGAGATCGATTCGTATTGCTGAGTGTGGCTGAAGCACCTTCATTTTCACGGCTGTGTAATATTCCACTGTGTGAATCTCCTATGGCTTATTTACCCCTCCAACTGTTAGTAGGCATTGGGTTGTTTCCAGCCTCTACTATTATGTTCAAGGCTGTTTGAACCTAACCGCCCGTGCCTCCAGGTGTGCACATACGGCAGCTGTGGCACATGGTCCTAGAGTGGAGCTGCTGGATCGAGGAGGATTATGTTGAACTTTACGAAGTTGTGCCACACTGTCTTCTAAAGCCTTTGTACCTAGTCACAGCTCTTCCAGGGGAAGGTTTCCATCGACGCCTACTCTCCCCGTTTCTGGTACTGACGACTCTAATTTTTGCCAGTCTGGTGGGTAACTTACAGTGTAACATCATGATTTTTTGTTTGTTTGTTTTGCTGACTAATGAATAGATTGGTTAAATCTATATATTTTGGGGCCGTTTGTGCTTCCTGCTCCATGAAGTTCCTGTTCATTTCTCCTGCCTGGTTTTCTCTTTTGGGTAATTTATATTCACTCATTCGTTTATCCGTCACATTTTACTGCGCATCTATAAGTGCCAGGTACTCTTCTAAATCCTCAGGGTATATCACTGAACAAAGCAGTAAATTAAAAGGTGAGAAGGGCTAAAGAAAAAAAAAGGGGCTGGTAGGAGTGGAGAGGTGCAATTTTAAATAGAATAGTCAGGGCAGGTTCCATGATAAGGTGACATTTGAGTAAAGCACTGCCAGGCAGATATCTGGAGGTAGGTCATTCCCAGCAAAGGGAGCAACCTGTGCAAAGGCCCTGAGGCAGGAGTGTGCCAGGCTTGTGTGATAAACCTCCTGTAAAAAGCTGGGGACAAAGGAAACCAGTTTGGGGGCAGAGGCGGAGCTAATGTGAGCCAGTGCTGCAAAACGACATTTCTGCAGGTTGAAGTTTGGGTAGGGTGGGGCGGGGATAGTTGGAAATGTATGGAGAGAAGAGAATTTGGTGTTAGAACTCAGCTTGGCTGTCTCCTAATTGTGAACAGGGCAAGTGAAAAAACCTTTTTAAGCCTGACTTTCATCTGTAAAGTGGAGTCCGTGGTTATCGATGATCTGTCTTATCGATGATCGGATGATTGTGAGGCTTTGATGACCTCAGGCAGACAGAGGGCCAGTGGAAAGCGTGGTGCTCTGTGAACTCCCATGGAGGCTGGTTTGCCCCCAACTCCCCTTCCTGGGAGACCCCAGGGTGGGGCTTAGGACCTGGGCAGGACAGACAGTTTCTGAGGAGTCCTTCCCCTCCCCAATTCCTCTTCCTCTGCAGCACTGGTAGGCACTGGGCTGCATAAGCCACAGAGATGACTTTGTGGTCTGACCAAGACAGGTGTGTCCCAGAGCACCTCTCCCAAACTCTATCCCTCCCTCCCTCTCCTCCCCGCTCCTAGGGTCCCCAGGGCTGCCCAGTGGCTTGTGCTGTAGCCCTTGGATCACAGCAAACACGCAGAGAGACCCTGAGGTGGAGGAGCAGGGCCGGAGAAGGGAAATCTGACTCCGGTTTCTCCCAGGCTCTCTAGAAGGGCCTGGGGCCCCTGTGAGCTGCGGTTCTCCAACTTGCCAGATGATGAGTATCACCTGGTTATGAATTTGGTTTTGCTGGCCCTGTCCCCAAAGAGTCTAATTCAAGGGAGCTGGGGCAGGCAGGGGCTCGGGTCTGTGTCCGCAGGCAAGTTCGAGAGCCGCTGAGAGTGGTTTAAGCACCCCCCCCCCAGAGGCTGTGTCTTTAACTTCTCTGGTTTCTGCTTCCTCCGTGGGAATGGACAGAATGAGGTTTACAGCGTCAGCACTTAGCCCTGTGCCTGGCACAAAGTAGGCAGGAACACACACTAGGCAGCGATTCATCCTGTTAGGCCAGGCAGCCGTGGGGCAGAGCCGGGTGGCGAGCCTGTGGTGGCTCTGGGCGACCAGCCTGTCAGCCCCGTTCACCTCCCACCCGCTCTCCAGGAAGCTCTCCTGAGAAACAGCAGCGTGGGGCGAGGGGGCCGGACTGCCCCCCTGGACCTCCGGCTAGCGTGCCTTCTCCACTGGGAGGTTTTAGGTGGGTCACGTCTCTCCGGCACTGACCCGCTGTATGACCTTGAGCAAGTCACTCGTCTTCCCTGGGCAGGAGATTGACTCATGATTTCCTCAGCAGAACTCAGAGGTGTGAAAGAGGATTGGATGGATTCACTTTGTAAAGAGTCCAGGACAATGTCTGGCACCCGGTAAGCTCCGTGGGTGATGAATGAAATCCAAGCCACCTGCCCCTTTCTGCAGGAGCCCAGGCTCAGGGGTAAGTCAGCCAGACCTGGGCCCCTGGGGCTTGAGCCTGGAATGCTTCCCGGAGGAGGAGGAGGCAAGGGGCCCAAGAAGGGCGGGCTTGCTCAGGAGCAGGGCAGGGGCCTGGCTGGTGTCAAGTTCACCGTCTGCAGTCAGCCCTGTGGGTTCTGCTTGTTCTTTTAAATACAGGTGTTGAGATAGACAACATGGAATTGATTTAAAGGGAAAGCTATACAAAATGGGAAGCCATTCTGAGTTGGCAAAACCTTTGCTGGCCGGAAATAAAGCAAAGAGGCGAGAGGGCGCAGCAGGCAGGGTGGGACGCTGGGACCCGCCTCTCCTGCGGAAACCGGCTCCCGCCAGCTCCGTGGCAAGGCTCCCCGCGGCGGGCAACCGGCTTTCTACCTTTTAACGTCACAGTTTACACCTCAGTTTTTTTTTCTTTTTTTTCTTTCTTAACCACAATTTTACTTTGATTCTCACTGTTCTGTCCTGGTTGCATTTTCTCTGTGCACGCGTCGCTTATGTAATTATTGGAAAACCCAGCAAATGATACCGTCGCGATTTGGGAAGGGATCGCGCTGCGAGCGCGGCGGAACACGCACGAGCGGACTTCTGACCCTGCGGCCCCGGCGCCCTGGCTCCAGGACCCGGCACCCGCGGCCGGCCAGAGCTGTCGGGCCGCGCTGCCCCGGGATCGGTGCTCTGCACTTTGCCCGGGAATGAGCCCGGAGGTCAAGCGCGAGCCCCTCACCCCACCGGTGAGAGCGCGCGGTGGCGCGGAGCAGGGTCCCTGAGTTTTCATGAATTTCATGAATTTTCATGAGACTGAACGCTCGCGTTTCTTAGGCAGCCCGCCTCCGCCCCTCCGTATGCGGCTGATGGGCTTCCCAGCTCCCGCTTAGAGAAGTGCATGACGTGGACCATTCATGTAACCTCTGGCCCCCAGCCTCCTGGTTTGCAGAGCAAGATGGATTAGATTGGAGAACTCCTGTGAAGCGTTTAGCCGGGAGTCCTGACCTATGGCACGCTCAATGCCAGCCAGCCAGCCATTGTTATCCCTTTGTGAGAGGCCTTGGGGTCCTTGAAGGATGACAAAGAAAGAGGAAAGGCATCATAGAAAAATCCTCGCGATCTAACGTGAAGTGACAGAAATATTCTCTCCTATTGCTGCAGGCTAGTGTAAGATGACACAGACCCGGGGGTGTGCAGGACCCCAGGGAGCCGCAGGCAAATACACACATCCGATTAAAGCCCAAGGGACCAGGTAGTGAGATCTGCGTGGTGGTGTGCGTTAGGCTACCTGCTGAGCCTGCGGGCCGGGGATGCCCAGGTAGGAGAGCGCCTTCTGGCTTAGGAGCTGGTGTGGTGGCCTGGCGGAGCCTCAGTGTGTCCCTCCGTGAGATGGGACCGCAGCGCTGCATCGCGGAGAAGCGCAGAGAAAGCTCAAGCGGGCGAGGCTCGCAGCCCCGTGACAGGCCTTGAGAGGCCACGGCCGGGGCGGAGCCGAACACACCCGCCTCGCCGAGGTCCTCCCCGGCCCGGCTCGGACCTTACGGCGGAGAGAATTTAAACCCGGGCCCAGAGCCGCGCCCGGAGCTCAGCGCGTTCCCCTGCCTTCCCCACACAGCCGTGGGAGGCTGCGTGCACCCTCTCCCCCGGCACGCCGGGGACGCAGCGCCTCGCGCGGCTCCCCGCAAGCTGTAGCCCTTCGAACCTCCTGCCGTGTTCTCCTCTCCCGCGGGCGGCTGGCGCGAACTTGGGGGACAGCACTGACCCGAGGAGACGGCTGGAAAGGCTTGCGCACCGCTGCTCGGACCCGGGCGCGGCTGAGCGGCAGCTCCTGGTCGCACCAGGCTTGCCCCGGCGACTGCTCTCCGGCGCCAGGAGCACATGGAGCCGCGCTGGGTCCCTGAACGCCACGAACAAGGTTTTGGCTGCGTCCGGGGGCTCTCCGCCCCCACCCCACCTCACACCCCACGCGGCCAGCGCAGAACTTCCCGGCAAAATCACAGAAAACAGACTCGGTGGGAACTCAACGCGCCGACTCCCTCCCGCTTTCCTCTGACGGTGGGAACTGGAGACAGAGGAGCTGGAGGCGTGGCCCGAGCCCCTGCGGATGGCGGGACCTGGGCTCAGAGCAAGGCATTCTTGTCATCCCCATTTTAGAGGCGGAGAAGTAGAGGTCTGCAGCTGGCAAGTCCCACAGCCAAAGGGATTTTCGCTTGATTTTTGCCGAGCCTCAGTTTTCTCACCTGTAAATCTCGAACAGCAATAGCATTCGTTTGTCAGGATGCTGGGGACAGTCACAAAACGCGCAAAGGAAAGCGCACCGTCTTGTTTGAAAGGGGGGGGGGTTCGCTGACCACGTGAATTCACGCGGCCTAGCCACAGCCGCAGGAGGGCTCAGCCCGTAGGACGCCTCTCCCTGGTCCAGGCTCTGGGCGGGGCACAGCCGAGCAGCTGGTGAGGGGGGCCTCGGGACCCCAGGCGCTTCCGCTGGGCTGGGGACTTGCCGTAAGCGTGACGAGGTCTTTGATTCTTGGCTTTCCCATCTGTAAAATGGGCTAAGGCGTGTTTCTTAGCCGGGTAAGTTATGGTGCTCTCCAATCGCAGAGGGGCCTCATCCTTTCACTCGCCATTTAATTCCCAAGACCTGGCGCAGTGCCTGGCGCACAGCAGGCTTCAAGGAGGTGCGGTTGGGAGCTCTGGGCAGGTGCCCTCCCTCTCTGAAGTGAGACCTGGAATCCGACCTCAGTTCTACCAGTGCTGGCTGTCTGCCCCAAGCAAGTCATGCAGCCTCTCCAGGCCTCAGTCACTAAATTTTAAAATAGGGCCTCCCTTTCTCCGTTAGTGAAGATTACACGAGACAATACCAGAAAATGCCCGACGAGGGCCCAACATGGTTTATTATTATTAGCGACTTGCTCAGCGAATGCCTATTCCTGCTACTCAGGACCAGCAAGAATGGCCTCTGGCCAACCCCCCCCCCTCGCCGCCCCCCAAACCCGGTTTCTGAAGCACCACAAGCCGAAAAAAGCACACATGCGGGGTCAGCGCACTCTCTTTAATGGAAGGAGATTCTCGTTTCTTACAGCAACAGGTAAAAACATAAATACGGGTGGGGCGGGGGCGGCAAGGCTGCGAGGGCCCGGGCGCCGGGCCCAGGCTCGGGAAAGGAGGCCGGGTCTTAGCCCCGGCGCCCGGACCGGGCTCCCGGTGCCGAGTTCCCGGGGTTCGGCCCGTTGTGGGGGTGCCCGTGGGCGCTCGGAAGGCACTTTGCGGCCGAGAGCTAAGGCACCAGGCTGTGGGACCTTTCACCCCAAGCTGCGTAAACTCGGCCACAAACTCCCGGCGCGCGGGGACAAAGGCGCGAGGGGCCGGAAACGCTCCAGGGCCTCTGCGGGAAGTGAGTGTGAAATCCGAGGAACCTTTCGGGAGCCCTCCCTCCCCTCGGGGGTTAGTGCCCCTCGCTAGAGGTGAGGTGAGATCCGTCGGGGGCGCCCCAGGCAGGCCCCTTCCCTACCAGGCTCGGATACCGTGCAGCGTGGACCCCCGAGTTGCCCTGCGGAATCCCGGGGCTCTGCACCGCGTTCAAGTCCCCGACGCCGAAGTTCACGAAGTTGTTGTTGGCGGCGGCCGTAGCCGACTGCGCCGGGGGTGGCCCGGCCGGGTAGGCAGCGGCGCAGCTGTAGCCAGGGGTGCAGGCCGCGCCTCCGTACCCCGGGTACGCGGAGTAGGCGTTATAACCGTAGGCGTTGAGGCCCACGCCGTAGGCTGGCGCGTAGGGCGCCGAGTCCCCGAGGCAGGGCTTGCCGTCGCGCACCAGCACCGGCACCGCGATCCTGCGGGCCGGCGGCGGCGGCGGGGGCAGCCCCACCAGCTCCAGAGTCTGGTCCTGCCGCTGCCGCTTGCACTTGTAGCGCCGGTTCTGGAACCAGATCTTGACCTGCGTGGACGTGAGCTTTAACACGCTGGCCAGCTGGTCGCGCTCGGGCGCCGACAGGTACCGCTGCTGCTTGAAGCGCCGCTCCAGCTCGTAGACCTGCGCCTGCGAGAAGAGCACGCGCGGCTTCCTCCGCCGCCGTGCCCGCGGCCGCTCGGCGCCGTCGGTCTCCGGCTTCTCCAGCTCCACCGCCTTCTGCAGCGCGCATAGCTCTGAGGGGGGCAGAGAGGCAGAGAGACGTTGGGTCAGAGCGTCCCTACTCGCGGAATGCCACTCGGTCCTGCCTGCAGAGCCCCGCTTGGCTGTGGCTCACCCTGCCCAGTGCACGGGGCGCCACGGACAGTTAGCACTTGTTGAATGCCTACTATGTGCTCCGGGCGGTCCCCGACCTCGGGTAATCTACATTCTGTTGCGGGAGATGGACAGTGACTTACAATTTCAGACTGCAAAGAGAATAAAACCAGATGCCGCACTGGGGTGATTAGATTCAGGCTGCTTTGGCTTGAGAACTTAAAGGAGGGGAGACCAAGGCCCACCCTAGGGTCGGTCACATTGTCTCAAAATCACGGAACCCAAAGAAACAGAAGGCCAAGGGGTGTGGGTTCGGTGATTGAAGGCTCGCGCGTCGCGAGCGCGGGGTTTAGGCAGCGCCCCGGAAGCCGCGGGTGGGCAGGAGGCCCGGGAACCTGCCGGGCCTGCGCGCTCGGACTCGGATGGGAGGCGAGCACTCAGCTCGCGAGCCGGCCGGCAGCTGTTCGCGGGCCTCCCCACTGCTCCCAGACAAACCTTGCTCGGCTCACAGACAGATCTCTGCTGGCTCATCGCGGGCCCATTCGCCGCGCGCCCTCGGGCTCCCCAAGCTCGCGGGACCCCGCGTTGGGCCAAGGTGTCCCTATCGCGCCCCTTTCCCGGGCTGGCCGGTCCCCGGCCTCCCCGCCTTGGTGTGCGCCGCGGTCCCTCCCCCTTCCCCAGCCTTCTCCTTCAGCCGCCCGGCATTTTCTAACTTTTCGCAGCAGAGAACGTCCCGGCCTTGGCCGCATCACGAAGTTGTGTTGGAAAAAATAGAGCTACTAAGTCAGATTCCTGAGAGTCCGAATTTTACAGGAAGGCCCTTGTTCCTAAAGATTTCACTCTCTTGGAACAAAGGAGGAAAAGCCCCAGAAACGTGGGTTACGGTTGGGCTTCGGAAGGCCCGGGCCGACCCTTCCCCAACTGCGCGCAAAGGCTTGTCTGGCGCAAGCATTTAAATTCCTGTTGGGCGGTTTTCTTAGATCCTCTCAATGACCAAAAAGGATTTTTTTAAAAAGCAAACAAACAAACCTTGACACAGGAAATCCCTCTCTCTCTCTCTGTTCTGTCTACCACGAACCCACCTCAACTTCACAGCAGATCCAGGAGCAAGGCCGCGCCTGGGGCTTTGTTAGACCGAAAACTTGTATATAGTTTTTCTTTTGTTTCTTATTTCTGATCAACTCAACCGAGCATTTCCTCTAAACCTCCGACTGGACGCTGGGCGCGGGGGCCCTGGCGACAATGTCGCCTCTTAGGCTGCGAGCCCCTGAGCTCGGGCCTCTGCGCAGGCAGTCACGTCTCCTCCCCCCCGGGCCAGAGTATCTTGGCGCCGAGGTTTGGGGACAAAAGTGACCCGAAAGGGAGAAGGGTGCTGTGTTTGTTCCTCACCTTTCTTTTCAGCTCGAAAGTCCTTGGCAGGGTCGGGGTCGCTATAGGCGCGCGTATAGAAGGCGGGGGCGGCGGGGAAGGCGGGCGCGCATTTGGCCGGCGAGGGCGCGGGGCCCAGCTCGGCGCGCAGCTCGGGGAGGCCGGGCGCCGCGGCCTCGGGCCCCGCGTAGGCCTCGGGCTTGAAGGCGGCCAGCATGCAGGAGGCGGGCGCCAGGGTGGCCTCCAGGCGCGCGGAAAGCTCGCCGGCGGCCAGGCTGCGCTGCTGCTGCTCCAGGTTCAGGATGTCTTTGACCGAGAACGGTGTGGGCGTGAGCGCAGGGCTGGGGAACATGGTGGCAGCGCGCGTCTCACAGCGCCAGGTGGGCGGCAGAGAGCGGCGCTGCCCACCGGCCCTGGCAGCCTCTCTGCATGGTGCCCGCCGCCCGCCCGCCCGCGCACCCGCCTTTCCGCTCCGGTTGTGGCGGGCGGCAGGTAGTGCGGGGTCCAGGGGCAGGAGAGGCGGGACCAGGCCGTAGGAGGGGGGCTCAGCCTACCATTGGGCTAGGGGCCGCGTTGACAGGAGCGAAGAGCAGTTTCGTGTCACCTAATATAGTCATTCGGCTAAAAAAAAAAAAAATCCTGCTCAGCTTTTTAAAGGGGCCGCGACACGCTTGGAGGGCTGTCCCTTTGCTCCTGCAGCCCGAGATTTCCCCACAGTAGTAGCTTGAAGACCCCACCACGAGGCATTCATAGGGAAGGACGCGATTCTGCTCGAATCCGGCAGATTAAAATTGGAAGAAGTGTTTCTCAGCGCCTGAAACAGAACGGGAGAGGGAAGGACTGGGGAGGGAGTTAGTCCAGGAGTCTTAACGCCTTCTTGCTGAAGGTGTGTCACTGGGAAGGCTCTGAATAAGGAGAGAAGGAGGGGCTGATCTGGGGTAGTGGCAGGAGGGGGAGTCTGGACAATTTGGGGATCAGTTAGGCAGGGCTTACAGGGCCAGCCATGCCCCAGGAGTCTCCCCTTTTCCAGGATCCCAGGCCCTGGGGCTCCTGGGTGAGTCAAGCAGAGAGGCAAGGTGAGTGGTTGTGGGGTGGGGGTGGCCACCTCCCACAGTCGTGGGAGTTTAACACACACAACTCCAGGGGGCACCAGTCCTGGCCAGTCTCGTCCCAGAGAGATGACTCTCCCATGAATAACGAAACAAATCCAGAGTCTGGGTGGACAAACGGCTTCCCCGGGGAGAGCTATCTTCTCAGGCACCCTAGCTCCCTTGGCCTTGGTCTGGTCTCTTCCGTTCTGGAGCCCACCGTCCCGCCTCCCTCCTTTCCTTGCCCTCCCGGACTAGCAGCAAGGTCCCCAAGCCTCTGCTAGCCCCAGGGCCTCAGGCCCCGCCTCAGGCTTAGCTCTCAGGCCTGGTGGTGCTCTTATGAGCCCAGTGTGGCCAGGATTTCTTAGAGGTCTCTGGGCTCTGAATGGAGCACTCCAAGGGCAGACGGGCCAAGAGTGTGGGGGACAGGCAGGGCAGCCCGGTGTTTTTAGCCCACAGTCAGTGAAGTAGGGATCTTCTGTCGGACAAATCTACCAGTGCTTCAGGAGGCAAGCTACCCAGCCAAATCCCGCCAAATTTGCCTCTTCCTTCTGGGTGCCTTGGAAGATTTGATGAACGCCTCCAGCCTTCCCTTCACCCCCAGAATACTGTAGAGAGGCGCTGCATTTTGTGTACCATTACAGGGAGGATCCCGCAGGCAGAATGGTCCCAGGTTAAGGTCACAACCTTACCCTATCTCTGGCAATGGGGAGGTTCCTCAGGGGAGAAGCTTTGATTTTCCGTGACCCAAGCTTGTGTGGGGAAGGCGCAGAGTGGGCCTGAGACTTGCTTAGGATGGAGACTCGGAGGACTCAGCTCCTTGCAGGGGGCGGGTTGGGGACTGGGGAGAAGCACTAGGAGCAGGAGAAAGGCAGTGCAGGGCCAAAGGCAAGCGGAGGACCCGGCTCTGGACCGAGGCTCCTGAAATCGCGAGGAAACGCACCATGGAAGGGGACGTGGTGGCGGCTGTCTGTCCAGAATGGGAACCATAGGGCACTCAAGCTGGACGGTGAGGCACTGGGCAGGGCTGCCTGCAAGGTCTCAAGTGGAATCTAGCATAGCCTGAGGTTGGGATCTTCCAGCCTCTCATCAAACCCACACTCCCGGCCTGTGGCCTCCCAAGGAGGGCCAAAGAGAGCGGAGCTCCCCCCCCCACCCCGGGGTCCTGGAGGCTGGGGACATTGTGACCGCAGCTTCTGGGCTTCAGCCGCTGGTACCAGAACCGGGCCACCACGGTGGAGTCTCGCCTTGAATTTTTGAGACAGGGATGACAACGCGGTTCTGGTATCGTTAGCCCTGTTTGCTGAAGAGATAGATGCCTTTTGTCAAATATGGGGGGCTCTCAAGGCCCATGCAGCTGCCCACCATCCAAGCTCCTGACCGGCTTCTCCCTGGCAGGATCTGTGTATCCGTGGCCTCTCTGCGGCCCTCACTTGCCAGGCTTTTGGCCGATGTTACAGTTACCGCCCTCAGCTAACCCAGCTTGGGGGCCCGCCTTGCCTTTGAAGATTGTTTTTGGGGAGTGGGAGAGGATGCCTATCACGGAGGCGGTGACGTCTGGCAAACGAGCCACATCCGATTCAATTAAACGTCTTGCTGAAAAGAGCTCGGAGCGAGGGTCCTGGGAGCACTGAATGGGCTGGCTGGGCGGCTCGCGATGACAGTTTGAAAGATTAGCGTGGGCCGAGGCCTGAAATATTACCGTTTAATGGGGGACATTGAGGCCGCATCCGGGATCCCGGTTTTGGGTTTTTTTTTTTTTAAGCGATAGTTCTGGAGGAAGAAAATAATTCATCATTTCCTCTGCAGATCGAGGCGGTGATGATTTATCACAATTTCGGGTGCAGGGGGTTCCCAGCACTGACTAATAGACTTGTGGGTCAGGTGTCATGAAAATGGAGGGAAGAGGATTCTCCCTATTTGGACAAAATCAGCTACTTCTCCGCCCCCTGTACCCACTCTGGGAATCCCGTAGTAATTTCTTTTCGCTCTAAAACTGGCCTTAGTGTTGTGGTTGGGACAAAAACGGATAAGTAGGTGCAAAATTGAAATCGGGGTGACCCGTGCTGGCCTCCGCATAGAAACGTCCAAGAGCAAGCTCTAGCTTTTCTTTGCAGTTCTCTGTTTCTGAGTGAGTAAAACAAACACACACACAAACAATTTAAAAAAATTTTTTTTCGTTAAATAGAAGTTGCAGCGGTGGGGATGGGGGACAAAACTGGATTCTGCAACCCAGCAGGGACCCGTCTTCCCTCCCAAAGGCGGCGGACCCATCCTGGCCTCCTCTCTAAGGGCACTCTGACCAAACCAGCAGGACAAACAAACAGCCTTCCGCCCAGAGGGAGGCCGCGAGAGACAAAAAGGAGGCAGAGAGGCGGGATCGAGGAATCTATCCGTCCAATTTCCTTGCCTTTTAAAGAGTCGGTGCTTTAAGAGGAGCCAGATTCCAGGACGACTGGAGCACGTTCTGCGGCATAAAATATTATTAGTCGGAGAGCGATGGGCGCAGCCGGAGCCCGGCCCCTGGCTCCTGCCGTCAGCGGGGCCGGCCGACAAAGGTATATATGATTAATTGAAAGATAAGCTGGAACTATCACCGGGAATGTCATTAATGCGCCGGGGAGACGTCCATTGGAGACAGGCGGCGTTATCCACGGCTTTATCTTCAACAACGCCTCGCTCTCGGCCCGCGCTGGGGAAACAGATGGGGGTTTTTGTCTGGGACGCTCGCCCCGTGTTTATATTTTGGGAAGAATCACAACTCGTGGGAGTCCGGGCGGGCCCCCTGATAAATGAACATTAGCACTTTTTCGGACTACTGTATCAACAAAGGGGCTGCGGCGCGGCAATAATTGGCGAGAAAGCAAACAGAGGGCCGAGAGCGCGCCTCTGCTCTTCGTCCGGCTGATGGATGAGCCGCGGCGGCCGCGGGCTCGGCTCCCGGCCCTCGCCCGGCTCCCCGGCCGGCCGCGGGGCCCCTCGCCGCCCTGGCTTCCTTCCGGGCCCCGGGCTGGGGGCGGGGGCGACTCTGGGCTCTGTCGTCCTGAAGGGTCGCGCGGCCTCCGCGGCACCGGGGTTTTTCTTGCCCTGGGTCGCGCGCCGTATCAAATCCTCCTCCAGCCGCCCTTTCTTGAGCGCCCAGGGGGGTGAGCCACATGCTGTCACCTTTATCATCGCTGATTCGCTTATCTCGATCGCTCCGCAGAGGTGACAGAGGCTCAGGAGAGGGGAAGTGACTTGCTCAAGGTCACACAGATGGGGCTGACATTGTCAGGGTTCAAACAGAGGAGTTGTGAATGTTTTTTCTTTTACTGCGTGTCGCTGGGTCCTAGAGCCATGCCAATTGGAGAGGAAGCAAGACACCGACCTTCGCCCCCCACTCCAGCGCTGCTAGAGAAGAGGACCAGGCGGCTGGATGTGGGATGCTCCGTTCCCCAAAACCTCATAGAGGTGGTGGTGGGGCCGGGACTTCAGATTTTTCTCTTCCATCTTCATCCCCTCTGCGTCCACCTCCTCCCTTTCTGCTTTCTTCTTGGAGATGTAATTAACAAACCATTCAACTCCTTCATTTCAAGTACAGGACTCGATGATTGTTAGTATAGTCACAGACTCGCCGGACCATCCGACAATTTTAGGATATTTTCCTCACCCCCAACAGAGACCCTCACCCTGTCCTCCACCCCTCACCTCTACATCTCTAGACATCCACGAATCAGTCTTCTTTCTGCCTCTACTGGTTTGCCTGTTCTGGACATTTCGTACACATGGAATCATATAACATGGGGCCTTTCGTGACTGGCTTCTTTGACTTAGGGTGCTGTTTTCAAGATTCAGCCATGTCGTAGCATGCAGCATCACGCTGCTACTTTTTATGGCTGAATACTGTTCGGTTGCATGGATCGACCACGGTTGCATGGATCGACCACGTTTTGTTTCTACATCCATCGGTTGATGGACATTTGGATCCTTCCTACCTTTTGGCTATTATGAATGACCCCCGTCCCCCTGCCCCAAGCCTGCTTTACCTAAAATCTAAAACTTTAGAGGCCTGGGGAGGACTCTTCTCTCCCACTCCTGTAATTAACCCTATCCTTCCCGAAGGTTGGCTTCATGGCCATGTAACCTATGCATTGGCACAGGGCCTGAGCTTGGAAGGGTTCTGTGCTCTGCTGCCGCAGTCTTAAAATTCTTGGTCGGTTTTGAATAAGAGGCTCTACGTTTTCATTTTATACTGGACCCTACAAATTATATAGCTGGGCTGCTTTCTGGGCAATCTCATCAGAGCCCCGGAAACACCATCTTCGTGTTCCCAAAGCTCCCAATCTATCTGGCTTTTCGCTTCCTTTGCCCCGGGGTCTAGCCCCTGCTAGCCAGCTTGGCCAGGCGGGCGGCCCTTGAGCTGCTTTCAGGGCTGTCCATTCGAAGTTTCCCAGTCATAGGAAGGACCTAGAGCTCACATAAGGGGAGAGCAGAGGACGGTCTGGCTGGCGGTTATTGGGTATGTATATGTATGAGTCAGGGGGGCAGTGAAGGAAAAGTCTAAAAGAGTGGCTGGAACTTCCACCCAGAGTCCAAGTGACTCCATAGCTAGTTATGACTGGCTGCTTGGCTTGATTTCCTGCATCCCTTCACCCACGCTGACCAGGTGCCCACCCTGCACCAGGTGCTGGGGTTGCACAGCCCAAGACACACAGACTCCGAAGGGGCAGAGTTGTACCAGAAAGAGTCCTGGACTATGAGCCAGTGCTGGCCTTGAGCACATCCATCTTCCTCTCTGGTCACCAGCTTCACATTTGTCTCCTTGGTGGTGTGAGGTTCCTTCCCAGCTGTGCTATTCTGGGGAACTTCCTAGACTCACCTAGGCAGTGGGAGGGGTGGAGAGATCACTGGTGGTTATCTAATCTACAAATGGGAGTTATGGTCCCAGCCAATTGTGATATGATGATGCTATTTTGGGGAGTGTGGTCCATACGACAAAACACATTCAAAATAAAGTGAAATTAATAAAGTTAGGGAAAGGAAAATGAATTGTTCTCAGACCAAATATGTTCAGTTGCAGAGAGATTAAAAATTTAAACCTAAGAAATAAAACCTAAAAGTGCTATAGATGATTAAGATAATCTTGGAGTGTCTGTATTTTTGGGAGGGTGGATGAGGAGAACTAAAGACCTAGAAATCATAAAAAGATATATTTATAAACCTGATGGTGTAAAAATAATTTGGGCACAGCAAAAAATACATAAGTAGATTCAAAGAGAAAAATGTACAGGTTAAATGCTAGACATAAGGACAAGAAAAAACTGATTTCCGCAATATGGAAAGAGCATTTGTAAATCAATAAGAAAATGACACCAAGAAAAAAAAAATAAAAAATAGCCAAGAGTACAGAACCTTGCTGGTAAAAGAAAGGAAGATAGAATGGCGCATTAAAACTCAAAGAGACAAATGTTTTCCCTTATCAGATTGGCAAATATAAAAAAATTGATGATTACTCTGCCTAGTCACTTTTGCGTTGTTGATTGGAAGTATAAATTGGTACATCTCTTTGGAGCACTTTGATTCTATCAAAATTAAAAGTGCATAAGACCTTTGGACAAGTATTTCCACTTCTAGGATGGTTCTATAGGTATATGAACCCTAGAAAAGACTTTTCAATGAAGTTTTTAAAGGATCAAAACATTAAAAATAATATATTTTTAAAAAATGCTCACCAGTAGAACACTAGTAACCATGAGAGAGAATGTTATATTAATACCGTACTTGTATAGATACATTTGAGATACATTTAATCTGAAACCAAGTTCCAGAATTTGTATTTTAACATGAGCATATATACATATATGGTTCTACGGTTTTATTGAAGGATAAACAAAAGGGTAATGAAAGTTTCTGTGGAAGAGAATTGGGGGAGGGGGTCAGGAATAAAGCATAACACTTTCCACTGTGCATTGTTAAGGACAATTTGTATTTTGATGTTGTTTTACCATAGGCATATGTTGCCTTAAAGAGGTTTCTAAAAACCACAATCACAATTTCCCGAATGTACTGAATTAAGTTATGCATTAATAGGAGGGAAAGAGACTCTTGGGGCTATGGAAACATCTCAGCCGGAATCCCCTGGGCTACATGTTTAAAACGCATGTCTGAGCCCCAGATCTCATCTTAGAGTTTGGGAATCAAAGCCCTATACCTTGGGAAGGCAGCTTCCCCACATTTTTAAATGCTGGTTTGCTGGGTCAAGGGGCTTGTGGGTCTGGTGGCTGTGAGTGGGACAGCAGATGAGGCTGGCCCCGCAGGCTTGGTAACCCCATCCAGGCCCAGCCCCCAGGCCAGCAGACCGGTTTGGCTGTTCCTAATTTTCCTGGCCCCCAGCCTCTGGTCCACTGTCCATCTGTCTCCCGAGAAGTCAGCCTCCCAAAAAACCTCTCTGAATTAGCCCTGAATCTGAACCAGATCTGTAATCTGTCCTAAATGAGGCTGGAGTGACTCTTCCCTATCTTCCGGGCCATAAATGGAGGTGTTTCATACCTGGTTCTCCCAAACAGAGATGAAACCCTTGCAGCCACTGCCCCGCCCCGGGCGGGCTGTCGCTGGGGCTCTGGGTCTATGGGGGCAGCGCCCCCACGGGCCTCTCAGGGCACCAGGGACCTGCCCGCCAGCGTAGATCACTGGGCAACCCTGCTTTCCACCTGCAGGCCATCTTGAGCACCCCGGGTCTGGCCGTCTCCCCACAGCGAAGCGGGCGGGCCACCGTCTCTTTGCTCCAAGCGGGATAGCGTGCCGCTCTCCAGGGCCGGGGCTCAGCAGGCAGAAAAACTTCTCTCCTGTTCCTGTGGCCTTCTGCCACATGCTCCTGTGGCCCACCTGCCCTGTGCATCCTCGAGGAGGTGACAGCCGCCCACATCCTACGTAAGCACTGGAAATGTCCTGGGTCCTCATTTTTCGTTATTGTGTTAAATATATGAGCAAAACCCAAATGCAACAAATCTGGTTGTTAGAGATAGATCTCTCTTTCCAAGGTATTTTCTGGGCTTGGATAGCACATGTCTTTTCTTATCCCTCCAACGGGGTGTCCACACCCGAGCATCTTCTGCTTTGTTGGTTTTCTTAACAACTGCTTTATCTTCACATCGCTGAATATCCTTATCATATATTTTGAATAAGCAATACACTGTAAAAACAAAACGACAAAGAAAACGCCCCAAACACACACAGTGAAAAAGAGATACAAGCTAAAGTGTGCCACGCCTCTCCTTCCGCTGCTTAGTTCCCTTCCTAAAAGGCAAAACGGTTACTGGGTTGATTTATTTTTAAAATCGACTTTATTGAGGCATACTAGAACTAGAACAAAATGGACGCAGTTGAAGTGTGAAGTGCGATGAGTCTAAACACAGGACAAGGCTCTGTAAGGACCACCACAATCCAGATAGGGAACACGGAGGTATTCCCCCCCTGAAGATTTCCTTCCCTCTTTGCTGTTAATTCCCACCCCCACCCAGGTGGTCACCGGCTTAAAAAAAATATATGTCTTCTAGAGAGACATCTTCTGCAAATTTTAAGTATCATTATATACTGGATTTTTTTTTTTCTGAGCAACTGAGTTTGCATTTTGCCATGGCCAGTTTTGTTGTTAGTATCTTGGCGTCACTTTCTCATGTTTTGGGGATGTGTTTCTAAAACCGAATTTGCCCTGCGTCAATAGATGTGACCCGCTTTAAAACTCGTGTTCCGGTGTGCCAGATGGGAGGACGTCGCTTTCGAACTCCCTTTGTCATGTCGTGCTAATTTCGACTTTTCTTCTCCGCGTTCCGCGCGACCCCATGCGCCCCCCGCCCGCGGCTGCAAACCGCTTGGGCGGAAACAGCGCGAGAGGCGGAGAGAGCCCAGACGCTGGAATCGGTCCCTCACGATCCCATCCGGGAAGGTCAAAGCTGGAAAAACCAGGTGACGTTCGAGTCAGGTGGACCACGGCTCGGATATGGAGAAGAGGAACCTGGATTTTCCAGGGCCGGTCCACACCTGCCCGGTGGGGGTCCAGCTCCGGGAGCCGCCGCCTTGGCAGACCCTGTCGTGGGCTCGCAGGTTTGGGAGAAGCCGAGCTGGATGAACCGTTGCCTGCTTTTGCCCCAAAGCTCGGGGGTGCTAGCGGGGCCTACAGCGGTGCTGCGGCCGCCCCCCAGCCCCACCCCGCTCCCAGAGGTGCGCGGCCTCCCGGCGGGGCCGGCGCCCGGGCGGCGCCCCGGCCGGTCCACCCCGGGCCGCTGCGGCCTGGTCAGTGTTGAATTCAGGGTGGAAATGGCTGGTCACCGGGCGATGGAACCTTCCTCGGCCCGCCACCCTTCCTCCTCCTCATCTTCCTTCCGCGTCTTCTCTTCCAACCTGCTCCGCGGGCGGGCGTGGGGGGCGGGGGGAGGACCCCAAACCAAACCAACAAACGAAACCTGCAGCGCAGTCTTCAGGGCCCGGCGGAGAGCGCTTTGCTAAAGCCTAAGTGACCGAGGCCGCACAGGAAACGCCACTGGATTCCGTGCGATTGGCTTCGATCCGCATTCACTGAGCGCGTCCCCGGGGCGCGGCGCGGGGGACGCGGAGGCCGACGAGCTGCGAGACCCCGGGGCAAATTCAGGGTCAGCAGCGCGATGCCACCGAGGGCGCGTTCGGGGCTCCCAACAAATTGGCGAGACGCGGAACCGAACAGCGAAGTGAGCTCGCTGGGGTGCCGACTCAGCCCCGCACTTTAAGTGGACACAGGACCGTTGTGGGCAGTCGAGCCCTTAAAGGGAGCACCGCGGAGCCTTCCCCCGTAGGCGTGTGTGTGTGTGTGTGTGTGTGTGTGTGTGTGTGTGGAATACGCTCACAGCCACCAGGAACCCGCTTTGGATGCGCTTCCCCGTGCGCTTTAAAGTGCGCAGCCACTGCGTGTGTGTGCGGAGCGCACGCGGCCAGGACTTCTTCGCAGGGCGCAGGACACCGCCGTGGGAAACGCCCTTGCCGGCCTCGGGAGTCGACCTTGGCACGGGCGTCGGTGCGCTCTGCGCGCTGGCGTGTCCCTGCGCCGCGGCGCCCTAACCGCGCGTCGCCTGTGCAGACCGCGGCTGCGTGTGCAGGGCTGTGGCCTCGTATCTCCGGGCAGGGAGCATCTTTTGTCTCTGGCGAGGAGCTTTCCTCCGGCAAAGATAAAGTAATCGATAGGGTCTTTTAAATAGCTCCGCGTTTCCTGTCGGGCGAGGAGTATCAGCGCGCGCACCAAATCTGCTCTGGTATGTCACCTTATCTCCCGTCCCCGCTGTCGTCCCCAAACGCCGCCTGTCAAGGGAGACGCCACCCGCATTAGGACCCAGACTGGGGACCTTCCGCTCAGGGTCACGCGCAGCGCCCTCGGCTAGGCCGAGGGTCCGGGAGGGAGCGGAGGGGGGGGAGAGGGGGGTGTCGGGACGGAGGGGCGGGGGCGGGGGGGGGAGGGGCAGAACGCCCAACCGGGCCAGGGGGAAACGAGCAAACAGGCCGCAGTGGACCCGTTCGGTGAACACGGGCCTGGGGTGGGCGTGTTTCTGTTCGTTTTTCGTTTTATAATCGTGAAAATGGTTGATCTGGACGATCTGCGAGCTTGAGAGGGTTTGGGGGCGCGTCTGCCAGGTTAGCCCTGGCACGGCGGCGGTGAGGGGAGGTTTCACCAACCTCCAGGAGACTGGTGTTGGGGAGAGGAATGAGCGCCCCGAGTGCCCGAGCCTTGAAGGTCAGCGGGACCCCCGAATCTGGCCACCGTCCCAGACTGACAGCGTCACCTCCCTGACTGCAGCCAGGGCCAGGACAGGGTTCAGAGGACAGGCGCGACCCAAAGCAGATGTCCAACCTCTGCAAAGGTCCTGTGGCCGCCTGGGCTTACCCTTCCTGGGGTGAACTCTGGCGGAGACCCCGCAGGCCAGAACCTGACCGGAAGTGTTTCTAGGAACGGCCACCCGCCGGGGTCCCCTCGACATTTCAGCACCATTAACCCTCATCTCCTCAGTTTTCTCTTTCTACATTCAAAGCCAGTTGTTATCTGGCCCTTTTTTTTTTTTTTTTGAGAAAAATATTCCAAATGACAATAACAATACCTTTCAATCCTCTCCCTCCTCTCACCTCATACATAGGCACAAAACAAAACCAACCACACAGGTAACAGGGAGGCACCTCCCTTTATTTCCAGCCTCACAGTACCCCTGGGGGCTCCCTTCTCCTGGGAAACTGGAGGGGGAGCGACTTCTTGGCTTCAGTGCAGACTCCCTTTCTTCCAACCTGCCCACAATCATCCCAGTTACTCCAACTGCTGACTGCTGAGAGGACCACCCACCAGAACCCCAGCCAGGGACAAGGCAGGCCTTGGGGAAACGGGGTTCTCATTTATGGGGGTCCGTGTACCCTAGCAGACATTACCTGCTCTCCCTCATGGAGAGAAGGTGGCATTTCTGTGTGTTTCTTGTCATTCTTTAAGGCCCTGGTCTTCCTTCTCTACTATCTCAGCTTTAAATTTTAAAAAAGGATGCATTTCATTATTATCAATAGCCCAAGTTTGGTGGCGGTGAGGGGGGACTGTAGCCGTGTTTTCTTGCAGGGTGGGTCATGGGTAGCATGTGCGAAAGTAGCGGAATGTGACTTGGACATCTCTGCGCCATCTTTGAATCAAGGGCTGAGGGTCTTTTCTGGCTGCTGCATCTCAGACCCATTCTCCGCTTGGAATGTGAGTGAAACGTGAATGTCACTTTGTACAATCTCCCCAGGAAGCAATTTGGGAATTCTCGTTTTAAGAATTTTTGCAAATATATAAAGTGAAAACAGCTTATTAGAATTACCTTGATTGTTTTTAAATGCTCGCAATCCATGTATATTTTTCTTTCTTAAATGGATCACCTGTTTGCATCTTCAAGCTGTTTATCTACTGAGATCTTAGGTTTTTTTCTTACTGATTACAGTGAGCTCTTTATATTAATTCGTAACCCTCTGTAATTTTATTTTATTTTATGCAAAATATATATACATATTTTGGCATTTCCCCATTTGTCTTCCTAAAAACCTTCATTTTTATTTTAAGGCACCTGATGATAATATAGGAAGAAGACACTCAAACTCCGGGGCGTTTCGTTTCCCAATCAGGGCTGGCTCTGGGCCAATGGCAGAGGAGCCCAGCCCACCACGCGGCTGTTCTGAGGTCTGGGGCGTCCCCAGGATAAAGGCAATTCCCACTCTGGCTTCATAGAGAAGAACCCATAGGTAGTTGACATTAGAGATGGGCCTCACCTGGAAGGCTGCCTGCCTTGAAATTTCCATCCCAGGCTCCAGGTGAAGATGGGATGGAGGTGGGAGTGTCGCTGGCTACTCCCGAGGCAGAGACGAATTCGGAGCACCAGAGCCAACAGAAAGAGGTGAGTAGGAGGGTCATGGGGTTTGGGCTGGGGGGCTTGGGGAGCATCTGGAACAAGGGAGGGCACCGGAAATGACAGGTGGCAAGTCCTGTGGGCAGTGATGTGGGGCTCAGGCCCAGGAATGGGGCTGTGTGGATCGTTTAACCTCCTGAACCTTGATGTCCTCACCTATAAAATGGGGACAACAGTCATACTTCCTCAAAAGATTATTATGTGGAAATTAAACAAGGCAGTGCTATGAAACACAGCGGCAGTGTCTTTGACACTCCTCGCGGTGAGAAGCGCTGTCCACGTCCTTGGGCTTTGAAGCTGGCGGGTTTGCCACTGCTTCAACCCACCGACAGCCCACTGAGGACTGTAGAAGTGGCATCGTGTGACTTCCGTGGCTAAGTCAGAAAAAATCACGTATTTGCCAGAACGCTTGCCCTTGAAGCTGTCCTGTAAGACATCGAACTACCCCGAGGCCACCATGCTGTGAGGAAGCTCAAGCCACATGAGGAGGCGACAGGTAGGCGCACCGGCTGACAGTTCCCACTGAGCCAGCCTTTTAGTCGGTCCAGCTTGGGTGCCGGTCCTGGGAGTGTGGACGCCTCCCGACGATTCCAGTGCCGAGCGGGTTCAGTTCTCACAGCTGAGGCCCCAGACGTTACAGAGCAAGGACAAGCCATCCCTGCTGTGTCCTGTCCAAATTCCTGACCCATTAAATCACAAATGGCTGTTTTTCATACCACTAAGTTTTGGGTCTAGTGTCTCTTGTTATGCAGCCGAAAAAACCAGAATGTTATGTAAGCAAATAATGGCGTTTTTAGCATGCTGTTGGCTTGGTGGTAGGTGCTTAATAAACGGTGGCTCTTCCTGGTGTTCTTGGTGACAGAGTTGTCCCAGAGTGGAGAATAAAAGGCTCTTACGGGAAGAGAAGCAGACAAGGCTGCTCTAAGAAAGATGATCCAGGATGATCTCAGGCCTCCCACCTGGACTGGGTCTTTATTTTGGCTCCAGTGTGAGCTCCCCTCCCCCACCTCCAGAGTTCCCAACTGCAAATAGCCAGAAACCGAGGTGGTTTGAAGGCCTCAGCATCTTCTCTTTCTGCATCCCCCACCTCCCCTTTCAAAAAAATTCTCGGGTGGTGTTGGCGAGGGTTGTAGGCTGGAGTGGAACTTGGGGATTGTAGGGGTGGGGAGCAGAGGACATGTGAGAAACCATTTCGTTGCTTGACCTAGAAAACCACAATACCACGGAAACCGGAAGAACAATCATGCCAAATCAAACCCCCTCGCCTCTGGGTACTGCTTTCCTGCGTCTTTCCTGCCTTCGCAGCCTGGGCTCCTCTTCGGGCACCCGAGAGCAGACAGTCCATTCGTAGTCCACTTCTCGTAGGTCGTGAGTGTTCGACAGATGCTTGGATTGATAAAGGTGACACGCACCAAGTAGTGACTTTTTAGTAGGTCCACGTGCTCGCACAGGGTGGGACCTCTTTGTGGCTGTGATTCAGGCTTTCGGTGATCCCCGTTCAAGTTCACCTGCGTGTCTCTCCCTCCCCAGGCGTTCGGGGCAGACAGGCCACTAAGGGGAGGTGACATCGGGGAGGTCAGACCTGCAGAAGGGAAAGCCTCAGAGACAGCAAACACTGTAGGGTTTTACGTGGCCACCGAGCTGTCCTTTTACTTTTCTCTGGAGATGGGGTCCGGGCTGGCAGCAGCCTTAGGCGGCCGTGGAGAACTGGGCCTGGAACTGTGTGCCCAATCTCAGGTTTCCGTGATGAGCGCCACCCGGCTTCCTCGGCTGCAAGAGGCTTTTTCTCTTCCCTCTGCAGAGCAGCGGGCGGAGGGCACTCAGAACTTTTCTACAACTGCTAACACATCTCGGCAGATCCTTACCTCAGGCCACACTGCTCTGGCTTCGTCCACGCTCTCCCCTCTCTTGCGCCTCACCTTGACCTTCCGCCTTGGGGAGGCTGCCCGGACAAGGGTCTGCCCACCTGCCTGCTCTTCATCCTGCTTTGTAGACTTCCCTGCCGGTTACCTTCCCCAGGGACCTGGAAGAGAGGGAGAGGGAGATTGACGGAGAAAAAAACAGATTGAGAAGAGAGAGAGAGGTTGAGAGAGAGGTGAGGTAGAGATGGGGAGGGAGAGACATTAAGAGAGGAAAGTGTGTGTGTGGGGAGGGAGACAGAGAGAGAGAGAGAGAGAGAAGAGAGAGAGAGAGAGAGAGAGAGAGAGAGGAGACTGAAAGAGAAGAGAGAAGGAGAAAGAAAAGAGATTTAGAGAGAGATGGAGATGGGGAGGGAGGGAGAATTTTCAAGGAAAAGGAGAATGTCTATCAGGGGAACACAGGGCGTCTGGAGGCTGCCGTGGGTGTGGGAGGTGGAAAACTGCTTGGTCCCTGTCACCCACACAGAGACTGACAGCGGCCAGGTGTCAGGGAAGAATGTGGGCATCAGATTATTAAAGGACATTTAGCTTTGATGAAAACGTTCCTCTGCTCGTTTAATTGACGTGAGAAGTCTTTCTTTTAATCAGCTAAATGTGGCTGAGTGGGGGGAATTATTTTGTGTCAGAGAGAAGTATTCCCTCCGTGTGAAGTCGGGAGGGAACACCCCCAGGGGGCCAGGCGATAATGTCTCTCACCGGCTTTGTGAGCCCTTGCCACTTCTCTCAGTCTTCGTGGAAATTAACTGTGACCCCTGCACCACTACCTAGCTCACGCCAAGCATGGAGGGGGAGCTTGGGAAGGTAAACTGTTTTCTCTCTCCAATCCTCCCCTCCCCCTTAACCCTCCCACCCCCTGTCCTTTTGCATAAAATGGGGATGATCACACCTGTCAACTTCACTGCTTGTCGACCTGCATACGAACACGTTCAGACGTGGAGGCTGTAACTGTCCACTACTGAGAATACATCTTTGAGGAAATGCTCCCTCCTCCCTTTTTAAAAACACCGAATTGCACCTTTGGTTTATTTGAAAAGAAGGAAAAAATCATGTGAACGACAACGACAACAAAATGAATAGATACAAGATCTCACCTTGAGGGAAAACCTTCCCACGGGATGTTCATTGTCACCTTTTGGGTGATGGAAGTAGAAAGAAACGTCACCGTCACCGTTTACATCCCCACAGTGGGAACAGGGGCTGGGGGCAGGCTCTGGTCCTTCTGCCTCGTTCGCTCTGGCTCAGAGAGCTAGAAGCAGGGCTAATTGACGTGGACAGAGCAGTATTTACCAAAGCGTGAACCGTTTTTCAGTTGCGGGGTCTCCAAGCATCATTGTAGCGCTATGAAGAAGAGTCACAGGGAGGGCCGAGTGTTTGGGTTTTCTGTCTCCCCCGCTCCCCGCCCCAGTTTTCACCAGCACGATTCTAGGTGGCATCCGATTCTAGCTAGGAATCTGGTGGTGGAAATTTGGCGAGAGGAGAGGAGAATGCCATCCCTCTGTGTCTTAGCCGGGCAGCAGAATCACCTGGAGTTCTTGTTTATTGCAGAGCCTTGGGCCTCACCTCAGAAATTCTTCTTCTGAAACCAAAAACACTAATTCAAAAAGACACGTGCACCCCTATGTTCATTGCAACATTACTCACAATAGCCAAGATTTGGAAGCAACCTAGGTCCAGCGATAGATGAATGGACAGAGAGGTATGGAACCTGTATATGCAATGAAATATTTATTACTCAGCAAGAAAAGAGAATGAAATCTTGCCATTCATGGCAACATGCACGGGCCTTGCGGGTATTATGCTAAGTGAAATAAGTTAACGACAAATACCGTGCCATCTTACATTGATGTGGAATCTCAAAAACAAAATGAATGAATAAACAAAACACAATAGTACGATGGCTGCCAAAAGGGATTGGGGGGGATGGGTGAAAAAAATAAAGTTAAGCCAAAAAAAAAAAAAACAAACCCCAAAAAACAACTTTATGGAGTATTGAAATTTAAAAGACATCTTCTTTCATAGGGCTCAGGAATCTGAATTTTAAAACAGGAATCCCAGGCATTTTGATGGCTTTGACTTTCTAGTCTGACCCTAGACGAAGCTTTAGTTTGAGGATTCAAGAACACTGTCTCGTTCCCCTGAGGTGACAGACAGATGGGGACCAAGCAAGGTGGCCCTCGCTGAGCTCACACAGCCCGAGGGCCAGCTCTGGACGGAGGCGATCAAGCCTAAAAAATGCTCCCCTCTTGTTGATTTCATCTTAATACTGTGTTTCCTCAGAGCTCCTTTATAAACACTGTTAGTTTCACATTTCATGTTACGGCGCCTTAGTTTTTAACATTTCAGGCTTTTATCGTTTTATGAAATTACAAAAGTAATGAATATGGGCTCATTGTAAAAAATTTCAAATTTTGTACAAATCACTCCATTTTCCTAATTCTACTTCCCTCCTCAGAGATATAACTCTTGTACTCTGGGGCGTACCCTTCCGGCCCTAAGCCGTGCAAGCCAGCCCTTGACATGTGGCTAGTTAGAATCAAAATTGCCATCAGCATAATTTTGAGAATTTAGTTTAAAAAATGTTAAATATCTCTTTAGTAAATTTTATATTGACTTGCATAATGTTTTGGATGCATCGGATTACATGAGATAAATTTCGCTTTGTAAAAATATGGGTACTAGGAGCTGTTAAATTATGTTATGTGGCTCATATCATGTTTCTATTAGTGTTGTTCTATGCACTTTTATATGTGCATTTCTCTACACGCTAACACATATGCACATGTATGCGTACAGTGACGCAGAAAAGCTGACTGGGATCGTTCGTATTGCATTGACCAACAGCTGGCTTCTTTCTCTTACCATTCTGCCTTGTGGATCTTTCCGTGTTGGTGTGTTTAGGTCTACTTTTTGCTTTTGCTGCCCTTCTTTTGGCTTTTTTAAAAAATCGAAATACATATGATCTCTTTGGCCTTTTAAAACCCCTGCGTCTCTCGGTGCACAAGGCTAGCTGGGGTCTTCCAGATTCTTAATGAGGAGCGGAGGAGGTGAGTGGGCCGAAAGGTGGAGTGACCACATAGTGTCCAAACAAAGACTTTTGAGAGCGAAAGGCCATGACAGTAGTAATGATTCCAGGACAACACGCGGTACAAACTGGGACTGTCCTGTGCGCCTTAACAGTGGAAACCCTTCGAGATGAGGATCAGAAGCCAGTCTGAATCCTTGTCTCCAACAAACGCTAGACTCTGCTCTCTGTTCCATCCCTTCCTTCTTTTGGAAAATCGGAGGGTATTGGGCTGTCTTCCAAGGCTCGGGGGCTTAAGGAATAGAGCAAAATCTAAAGGGGGTGGCCCTTTGCTGGAGGCCCCGCCTCACGGGCGCACGGTCGATGGTGGGCAGGCCGGCAGAGGGTCTGCGGAGGCTGATTTCCTTCTTGACCACTCATTGCTAAGTCAGGGACCATCCGAGCTGTCGTGACCTTTAGGTGAAACACCCCGGATCTTGTTACCGGTTCCTCCAGGAAACCTCTACTCATCCCGCCCTGCTTTCTGTGACTAATTTCTAAAATCGCTGGAACCGAGAGGCATTGGATGAGGTTTCCCGCTCTGGGAGGGCTGTGGGTGCCAGACTGGGTGGCTGTGCGTGCGTGTGTGTGTGTGTGTGTGTGTGTGAGAGAGAGACAGTGGGGAGGGGATGGGAGGGTCCCTGTGCAGTCACATGCCATCCCTCAAGAGCAGAAGCGGAGGCGTCCGGATTGGGTGGCGGCAGCTGGCGGGGCGTTGGGATAATCTTGCTGATGACTGGGCAGATACGAACCTCTTGTGTTAGTAGATTCCAGAAAGTGACGTGCTCCCTGATGAAAAGGCCATGCCCGTCGTCTTGTGGGATCTGCCCGGCCCGGCTTGACAGTTCTCAGCTGCTCCATAAATCTCCATCAGTTCCATCTGGCCAAAAAGATGTCATCACCATTTTCTCATAGCGACGAAAAGTAAAAGGTGGAGAAGGAAACAGTTCTGCCACCCCCGTTCAGAGAATGAAAGCAGAGAATGACAGCAGAGGCCTCAGGCTCTCAGTGGGAGGGAGGACGGGCGTCCTGTTGGGCTGTTGATGCTGCCGGACGGTTTGCGTTCGCACGTTGGGGATTACCGGGAGGGCGACGATGGTCCCGCTGTTATCGGACACTCGGGGCACCCAGGAACTTAACACACAGACCCTTGGAATCCGCAGGTCACGAGGAACGTCGGCGGTCAGGCAGGCAGTCGGCCGTTCCCACACATTTATTTTAAAGCAAGGGGACCCTGACTGCAAGCCAGCTTTTTACGCAGGATCCGAATTCTGTGTACTGTCGCCCTCCTGTCCTCATGGTGGCTTCTGTTCGGAAACCGTGGTGTTTAAACGCCCTGTTTGGTCCCTAAATGCCCACCGTGTGCCCCAGCAGTGGCTTGTTAACGTCTTGCCTCTTGCTGTCATGATTCCAGTGACAGGGCCTCGCTACCTTGGAAAGCAGCTCTTACTGTGCTAAGATGGGGCCAAAGGTCAGAAGGGCTTACGTGACGTCAGCCAGGTCCCCTCACTGCCCTGCTCCCAAGTCCGCAGCCCCAGGAGGCTGCAGGAGCCCCTGTTATGCCCGCCTCCTTCAGGCCACTGAGCCGCTTTTGTGCTAAGTGGGGCCTTTTGTTGGACTGTGCGGTCCGTCAGGGATCTAGTAAAGGTCATCTGGACTCAGGCTTGCAAGGGGCCGGTGTCCTGGAGTGTCCTTGAGGAGCCAGCTGACCCTGGTGGGAGTGTTCCTGGAGGGGACGGCGGGGAGGCTGCGAGTCCCAGTCCCTGTTCTTACAGTTGCTCCTCCCGCCCAGCGCCCAGCGGGTCCCTGCAGAGGACGACCTCGGGTCTGAATGGCCTCGGTGCGAATGCTCTTAGCTGGCGGTCACAGGTCGCGAGCTGCCTCAGTTCATTTCCAGAATAAACAAAACCAAAACCAAAAAGATAGAGTCATCAGAGGGGACTCAAGGGACTCAAGGGTGGCTTGGGAACTTGATTGTGTCCCGCCTCTGGTTTTGCCCTAGGGCTGAGAGCACGGTGGAGCCTTCTGCATGTGTTTGGAGGGCGGTAGCCTGCAGTGGCAGTACTGCCCCCACTTCTTGATGGATGACATTCATTTAAGTTCTGGGCTGAGAATAAAAGTTCTAAATGAACTGTGCTAGGATTGTGGGGGGGTTTTTAGCTAAAAAAACCCCACAAACTCCATTTATTTTATTGAATATTAACATTTTTTTTTTCTCCGCTAGTATTTTTCGTAGCCAAAACAAAACCAAAACAGCCCTCTGGGTCCTTCGGTCCAGCTCCCAGAGGGTGGACTGCCTCCCCATGCCAGCCCCGGCCTGCAGGCTCTGCTGGTGGTGGCTGCCACTCAGGTTCCCGCCCCCTGATGACCGCTGACACCCACCCTTCTGTTGAGAGTGGGAAGATAGTCCTCACTAACCTCCATGACCAAAGAGAGAGTTTCGTCCCAGATGGGTGGCCGGGGATAGGTGTGCAGGGTGAGGGGGAATGTTTGGCTTCTGCCTACGTTCTAGCCGGTGTCCTGGGCATGCAGGCGTGGCTGACCCGGTTGCTTCCTTTAGGCCAGTGGGTCTTAGACTAGAGCGAGCATAGACTCACGCGCAGGGCTCATTCACACACACAGTGCTGGTCACCATGCTGTGCTTCTGATTCAGTTGGATCGGGCAGGACCTGGGGATTTGCATTCAGAACGAGTTCTCAGGTGATGCTCACGCTGCAGGTGTGGGGACCACAGTTGAGAACCACTGGCTTAGAGCTAGCTGTCCCCTGACTATGGCGCTCCAGCTGAAACATATCGAATCTTACTTCTTGTAGGAGATCGTTTAAAAGTCAGAGCTTCCTCCCAGCCCAGTGTGCGTACCCCTTCGAATGTGACTGCTGATCCTCCCAGCCCCCGTAGAGACTGTTCCTTCACTGCCTAGAATCTTCTGGGAGACCTTGTCACTTGCTTTGGCCCATAGAATGTGACAGACGAAACTTTGATTTGAGTTCCAGAGCCCAGATCTCAAGAGGCCTTGCCACATTCACCTTTATTCTTTGGGGACTCCGCCCTGAGGCCATGATGGAAGGAAGTGGCTCTAGCCTACTGAGTATCGAGAGGTGACGCAGAGAACTGAGGTCCCCAGCCAACTGCCAGCACCAAGGCCAGACACATGAGCAAGGGTGTCTTGAATTTTCTAGCTCAGTTGACTTCTCTGGCTGGGGTTTCTCGACCTTGGCACTTTTGGGGTTCCAGAAAATTCCTTGCTGCAGGGGCTGCCCTGTGTACCGTCTCTGTCCTCTACCCACTAGATGCAAATGGCACCCACCGATGATGTCTCCAGACAGTCCCAATGTCCCCTGTGGGCAAAGGTCACCCCTGGTGAAGGACTTCTGCCCTAGCTGAATGCAGACACATAAGTGGGTTTGGGGAACCAGCAGAGGACACACCCAGTCAAACCACAAAATCACAAAAAATGATAACCTGGTGTTGCCTTAAGCCAGGAAGTGCCACGTGGTCCATTTTGCAGTAAGAGTCGTTGCCCCTAGCGGTCTTCCTCTCTCAGCCTCAGCATCACGCGCTTCCGTTGAAGCGTTTGCTCGTTTATATCTATCATTTGACTTCCCTGTGAAGCAGTCCAGCAGACATTTAAACGCCGACCCCGAGCAGAGGAAAATGAAGAGCAAGACATGAAGTAATTGCTCGGAGCCACACCGCTTCTTGGACAAGCCAGCCTTTCTGATCCCTAGTCCAGGGTGACCGGACCCCAAGGTCAGGCTGCCTGATACAAACCTCGTTCTGTCGTTCACGACACACAGTCTTGGGCAAGTCAGTTAACTTTTCCGAGCCTCCATTTCTTCATCTATACAATGAGGAAGTCATATCATTTACCTCATCTTTTAAAAAAATTTTTAAAACGATTTCTTTTTTTTTTTTTTACTGTCCATGGGGTTTTTGTGAGGTTTTAATGAGCTAGACCACAGGGGAGTCAACTTTTTCTGTCGGGCCAGGTGGTAAATATTTTCAGCTTTGCACACCATATATGGTTTCTGTAACGACGATGCCACTGCTGGTGAACGTGAAATTCACCAGAGACAACACACGTTCAAATGCGTGTAGCTGAACTCCATTAAGACTTTAGTCCCCAAATCAGGCCTTGGGCCAGACTGGGCTCACGGACTACAGTTGTCCACATCTGAGACAGAGTGCGGAAAGAGTTAGCCTTTGTCCAGTATAAGGGAAATACGCAATAAATGATAGCTATTAACAATGCCGAAAAAGGAAGTGACTATGGCAGCCAGCTTCCAAGATGGCCCCAGGGGTGTTCTAGGAGGAGGAGGAGCCATGCTGAGAAGAACAGAAGCCCCCAGGCCCCTCCCATGAGGAGTAGGGCTTGCCCTTTTTTAGATTGCTCCTCTGGGGGAACTAGCTGCCATGTTGTGAGGACACTCAAGCAGCCCTGTGGTCTACACGGCAAGTAACTAAGGCCTCCTGCCAACAGCCAGCTTGAACTTGCCAACCTTGTGAACAATCTTGAAAGTGAAATCTTCCAGGCCCAGTTAAGCCTTCAGATGGTCGCCTCATGAGAGACCCCAAGCCAGAATGACTTAGCTAAGCTGTTCCTGCATTCTTGACCCACAGGAGCTGTCTGAGAAAATAAATGCTCATTGTTATTTTTGAATTTTTAGGCGAGGCAACCCTTGGTTGACCTCACAGATTTCAAGGACCTTATCAGTTTGCAATCTCTTATTTTTTATTTTTTACACCTACAGCACCTGGTTTTCCTAGGTGGTCTCCCATGCAAGTACTAACCAGGCCCGACCCTGCTTAGCTTCTGAGATCAGATGGAAGCGGGCGTGGCCACAGACACACGTTATTTTAAATGCCAAGATCTGGGGTCATTTCCCACGCAGTAGTAGATAGTTAATTCATAGGTTTTGTACATGAGAGTTGTCTGATATTAGCTGACTGGCTTCGGGTGAGAGTTTGCTGATCAGTCACCTAAAGCTCTGACTGGCAAATACTTTGACCATCCAGTCCCATCTCCCGGAAGTGTCCCATGCAACCCCCTAGCCATACCAAATTATTAAAGCCATGCTACGAATCGTACGTGTATTAATATTAATACAGCTACCATTTATTGCCCATTCTCGTTTATTCTCAGGACAGCCTTATGAAGAATATACTAGTATTCGTTCTGTGTTATTCCCATTGGGAAACTCCTTTTTGAGAGATCACAGAGTTAGGGGCTGAGCTCGAATTCATACTCAACTTGGCTGACTTCAGAGTCTGACACTCTCTGCTTTTTTAACTGCTTCTCTGTCTTTGCCAATACTGTCCTCTCTGCTGAATGTTCCCTTCCTCCTCTAGCAGGTGAGTGAGCAGCTACTTAAATTTTGAGACCCAGCTGAAATATCACCTTCCCCTGGTGATGACAGGCCCTGACGTCCTCAGCTGGTGACACACATTTCTTGAATGGCAGTCGCAAGCTCAGCATCAGTTAGTATTGGAACTTGGGTTTGTCCAGCTGTAGAAGCCACCAAGGAACGAAAGCGGGGTGGCAGCGTAGTGCAGTCAGGAGGCCTGAGTTCTTCCAGCTAATCAGAGACGCTGTCCACCTCTCACCGGTTTCCACTGCTGCTGATGGAAAATCAGCCGTTTGTCCCATTCTTGCTCCTTTTTAAGGCAATCCATCTTTTTTTCTTTTGCTTTTTTCTCTAGATACTTTAAGTTTTTCTCCTTATCTTTAGTCTTCGGTGGTCTTTTCCCACCGCGTGGCTGAGGTGTGGATCTCCTTTCATGTATCCTGCTTGGGATTTGTAGGGTTTCTTGTCTGTGGTGTGATGATGTCTTTCATCACTTTTGTGAAATTCTCAGCTGTTATCTCTTCAAATATTGCTTCCGCCATATTCCTTCTCTCTTCACTCTGGGCCCGTAAGAAACACATGTGAGATCTCACTGTCCCCCCGGTCTCTCGCCCTGTCTTCCATATTGTTTATCTCTTTGTCTCTCTTACAGGATTCTGATAATGTCTTCTGACCTAAAATGCTTTACCATTTTTTTTAATAAAAGCTATCCTTTGTGTTGCTAATTTTATTTATTTGTTTGTTTTTCAGTTCTAACATTTCCAGTTAAAAAAAAAATAGTTTTCAGGTTTCTAGCCAAAGTCTCAGTTTTATTGCTGGTGTAGACCAGCAAGGAACCGGGACTCAGCTGAGAGAAAGCCACCAAGCCTGACCTTCTTCTGCTAGCCAGGCCTGCCGCCCGCAGGGGCCCCTCCGGGTCTCACTCTTCCTTTGGCCTTCGTGAACTGTACAGAACCACGGCTGACCCTGCCGATCTGTGGATGTGTGGCCGAGACAGGTCCCAGCGTCCTGCCGGGCCTGTGCGTGTGAGGGGAATCTGCCATGCAACGTGATGGCATTTGTGACAGGGTGAGGGAAGGCGATTGCTGCCTGAGGCTTCAAGGGGTGTGATTAGATTACAGCCAGAGTTGCCTGTCTGGCAGAGGTGGGAGCCCTGGTCCTGTGGGTTCCACAGGCGGTGGAACCCACATTTCCATGCTGGTCCGGGGTGGGGGGGGGTGTCCAGTTCTGGAGCCGCTGGCGGTATGAGCCCCACGGGACAGCCAGGCAGCTGATTCCACAGTGCCGCCCTGGGCGTGTGCTTTGCAGCCTTTTCTTCTTTCTGTCCCTTCTCCGGCTTCCTCTTCCGTGGCTCCAGCATTTCTCCCATGCTGAACCGTCCGGTGACAGAGGTGGCTAGCCGCCCTTTTCGCCCTTGTCGATCTCAGCTCGTGTTCCCCTCCTCCTCCCAACCCCCACTGTGTTCTGCACATGTCCAAGACCTGTCAGAGTCGGGCAGCAGCGCGGTGGGGCGCCAAACCCGGGCTTTGGTGTCAGATTCACTAGATTCGAATCTTTGCTTGCCCACTTCGAGCTGGGCGACCCCGGGTGAGTCATTTAACCTCTCCGAGGCTCGGCTTTCTCATCTGTGAAATGGAGAAGGTGATATCCATCTCTTAGCTGTCACGAAGGCTGCATTAAGTAACCCACGGCCTGTTTCTACAACAATTTTTGGAACACAGTATGGAGTTAATGAACGACACACGTCCCTTCTCTTTTTCTTCTTTCTTTATTTTTATTTTTATTTTTCTGTTAAACATGTAAAGAAAACCTCTTTGCTGAGGAGTAAGAGATGCGGATGTGGTTAGGATGTACTATAGATAGTTAGGATTCGAACTGTCGGCTTTGACCTCGGTCTCTGGGTGACGGTTACCAAGCAACAAGAGTGGGCGAGCAGGACCGGGACCCAGGTGGAAATGGGCTGGATGGGGGAGAGAGTCCAGACGGAGCCTCGTGGATTTTCCCCAGGCTGAAAAGGAACCTCAGTGTTGCTGTCTGTTTAGGGGCCTGCTGGCCTTCCGCGCGCCCCTGGGAGCTCTGTCCCTCTCTCTGAGTCTCTTGAGAATCCCCCTTTGGCAGCAGAAATTTCGAGGGTGGAAATGAATTGTCCCTCACCAAGTCAGACATCTGTACATATTTTTCAAGTTTTTTTTTTTTTTTAAATATCCTAATGTAACATTCCCTAAACATCAGTTGCTCGGCATAACCAGGCAATACTTCTATTGTTTTTTATTTAATATTTTAATTTAAATCGACTCACTTTTCCTTTTTTTTCACTTGAAGACTTATGTCAACCTTGACCTACCTAAGCCATCCTATCCAAGAAATCATGGGTCTCTTTTTTTGCATAGGTGACTGTCAGGTCCAATGGGAAAAAAAGTTGGGGAGCAATCCGTGGCATGAAGAATTCATGGGGAAGAAGAAAAAAGGTTATACTCTTACTTAGTGACAAAAAACATGGACAGCGTTTAGGGGTGTGGCGTTCCATTATCTTTCCGTGCGTATGTTTGACATAACTGAGATCACGTCATAGCAATGTCATCCCGGGTTTCCCACTTAATAGAGCATTATAAGTGTCTTCAATATCCTTTTCAAATCTGATCTTGGTGACCCAGGTGCCTGTGGTGACCCAGGGTGGCCTTTCAGCCTCATGGGCCTCGTTTTCCCCAGGCTCCCCATCTCGGTGTGTTGGGGGGGCCTCCAAGGTGGGCAAACCTGCCACCCCACCCCACCCCCTTGGCCACCTCCAGCCCAGGACTCAGAAGCATGTGCAGCTTTTCACGGAAGGGTTCGTGGCTGACCTTTACGACCCTACTGTGCGAGCGGGGAGACTTCCATCTGCCGTCGACAGGGAACGCCAGACGAGATAACGAAATCACGTCATTCACCACAAGCTGGGTTTTGCAACGCAGAGAATCGGAACAGCCTCTCAGAAACCAGTGGGAGGAATCTTGTCACTCCTGCCCCTGGACAGAATGGGGGTGACAGATGATTCCATGCGCCAGTCCTGCTGGTTGGCTCCGGACTGTTCCTCTTCCCTTGTCCTGGACACATAAAGGACGGTAATGACGCTTCCACAAGGAGGCCCACGTCCTGGGAGCTGCCGAGGTCTCTGAGCCCAGACTACAGTGGCCCGGCCCAGGCCGACGCCAGGGCTCCGTGTCTGAGCGAGACAGTGCCACCTGACCCGTTGCGAGGGATTCGAGTGTCCAGGGCCCAGGGAAGCCAGGACGCACCATCGAGAGTGAGAGGAAGGACGTGACCGGTGGCTGGGGACTGCTTGTCCATCAACGGCAGCGGAGACTCGAGCGCGGAGCGCACTAAACAGGACAGAGGAGGCCTGAGCCGTTGGCACCGTCTCAATGAGCCCTAATTAACTGTCTTGTTTGAGCAAAACAGCTGAAGACAGCACGCCCCCAGCTTCTCCCAGACATCCGGTGGTGGTCGGTGGTCTCGCCACCGCGGGGGCGTGGCTTGGCTTTGGAACTTCAGTGTAACCACTGCTGTAGCCAGCATGTCAGAACGGAGTTCAGGGGCCAGGCGCTGGTGGCCACTGACGGCCACCCTGTTGCTCAGTGCCAGGATGCGGGAGGGGCCCCCACCCTCCCAGAAGGGACAGTAACATCACCGACGGCGATGACTGCACAGAGGAGTGGAACTAAAAACAAAAACAGACCCTAGCTGATTCCATGTGTATCACCCCACGTCTCGGCTACGAGCAGGGAGAGCTGGTCCACATCGCTGCAAGCTCAGAATTCTCATGGTGCTTCTAGAAAAAGCACCTCTCCCGGGGCAGCGCGGCGATTAGAGGCGTTTTCGTCAGGCCTCTTTCTCCCCCGGCTTTGTCCTGGCTCACGCTCTCGGCCCGGGCCACCCAGGGGCAGCGGGCTGCGGCTGGGGGCAGCCCGCAGCTGCTCCCTCCGAATTCTCCGGGATTCCAGGCCGGGCGCTGGGTGATTACACCGCTGGTATCTGGGATTAGCTATTTTCACTCCCTGTATTTATATCGTGGAAGCCTCTGGGTAACGCTGCCAGATGCCAGCACAGGCGCCCTGCCCTCCCCGCGGGACCCACCTGCTGCTCTGCTCACACCCGGCAAGGTGGCAGTTGGCGGGGACCAGACCCGCCAAGCCCCTCCGTCCCCTCCCCAAACGTCCAGGGCGGTGAAGTGAGACACAGGAAGAGGCTGGGCTCCCGCTGGACCAGGCTCGGGGGGAGGTGGGGCCGGGGGCCTGGCAGCATTCCCTGTGGAAGACGCCTGTCACTTCCCTAATCCCTTGAAGTCTCAGAGTCTAGGAACCCTCTCGCCTGTCCCCCAGCCCCCTCCACTCACACCCCACGTGTGGCCGCCGACTTGCACGCACGTGAGGAGTCGCTGAAGAGCCCTTGCCTAGAAAAGCACGAAGTGCCCCAGAGTTCCACACTCAAGTGCAGGGGATTAAAGGGCCCAGCTCTGTTGACTGGGTCTCCCTTTGTTTCCGCCCTTTGCCCCCATCCTCCTGCCCCCCACCCCCACCCCTGCCTTTGCAGGAGGTAAGAAGGTTCTGGCTGGTCAGCTTCTCTTTCAGGACATGGAGAGGTTTCTCAAAGGCATGTTGTGTGTCGCTAGGATCGGACGACCTCAGCCAGCTCCGTAACAACGCAGCCCGTGGCTGGTCCTGGGATTTGCTGCTGGCCTGGGGCCCGCTGAGTGCGGCTCCCTCCAGTGTGCCTGGAATGTTGCTTGTGGACTCATTTCCTCTCCTGGGCCTTGGCCGCCCCCTTCGGGTCAAGGAGATGCTCAGTGGAATTCTGCCCTGGAATTCACTGGGGGAAAGAGTGCTCGCTGGCCTCCCCCCTGTCCATCCTGGGGCTCCACCTCACTCTGCACCTTCTGGCCAGGCCCACCTCTCCGAGTCAGAATCTCTAGGGTAGCAGCGCATTATCCCTCCTAGGCATGGATTAAAACATTCAAAATAAACGAAGACCTGATAGAGAGCTTCCTAACCCTCAGCGGTTTGCCATAGCCGGTACCCATCTACAAAGGCATCGTGTCCTTGTTCTGTATCGGATGGGAATGATTCGCACAGAAGAGACTGAGGCTAAAGAAGGGTAGAATTCACTCAAGGTCACCCAGCTCCGAAGCGGCAGAGCCGGGTCAAACCCATGTCTTCACTTTAAAGCCAGCACACTTGAAATTACTTTTAAAATTTTGGCAAAATGATCTTGCCCTATCTCCTCCTCCCCCCGCCCCACAAGGTCACCCAACTAACGCCGACCCCCTTCTCTCAGAAACAGCCTCTTTTGACCCGTTTAATGATTTATTCTGGCGTTGGCCTCCCTATTTCCAAACACTACAAATATTAAGCTATCATTATTGCTCGACCTGCAGTCAGGGTGGATGAGGGTTTTAGCTCACGTCTACCTTCTCTTTTTCTTTCCTTCCAGTGTAACTTATCTCAGCGTTTTATAACATCATTATTCACTATTTCCGTTATCATGACTTCGCAAGCATTGTTCACCATGGAACATGATAGTCTAATGTGATTAAATTTCCTTTCCTGTTCAATTTGTTGCTTGCTTAGTTTTCTTTGGGTAGCTGCCCAGTCGTGCCCCACCTCTCAACACCCTGCAAACCTCGCTTCACTCCTTCTTTGGTTGTCCGTTTGCCGTTCTCTCACGTTGGCTCCTTTCCCCCTCGATCCTTTGCTTCCCTTGTTTTTTTGGAGAATATCCTTCAATAGTTTTCTCAGAAGGGTGTACAAGAGGGAAATTCTTAAGATCTTATATACTTAGAATGTCTTAATTTTAATCTTTTCACTTACTTACGGTCTGGTGGATATAGAGGTTGAAATTCAATTTTCCTAAGATTTTGAAGTCATTTCTCTGTTTTCCTCTAGCTGTTGAGAAGTTGGCTCTCATTTTATTCCTTGATGTTTGTATGTGACTTTTTTTTTTCCCCCTCTTGGATGTTTTAGCATCTTTTTTGTAAATCCTTGCTGTTCTGAAATTTCAGAATGATGTCCTCAGTATAGTTATTTTATCATTTATCATGCTGGGACTCATGTCCTATGATTTTGTGAAAATTTTTTGTATTACTTTTGTCACAGTTTTTATTTCACCATTTTGTCTGCTCTCATTGTCTGGAACTCCTATCACTTGGGTTTTCATGTTAGGCCCCCTGAATTGATTTCCTGATTTCCTTTTAATCTTTTTCTCACCTATTGCCATCTCTCTGACTTTTTATTGGGGGAGGACATTTCAGGGGGATATACTTAACTTAATCTTCTAATCCTTTTATTGAAAGGATCGCTTATTTCAGCAATAATGAAACATTTATTCTGAGAAATCTCTTGTTTGTTGGCTTTTGTGTGGTAAGGTTTTTCACAGGAACAGCACCTTGCCCCTCTTATTATTCAGAGGATATTAATTATAATTCTTTGATGTTTTCTTCTGAGCGCTGCCTTATCTGTTTGCTGAGTTTTTTTGTTGTCTATGTATGTTTGGGCCTCTTCGAGATTCTGGTGATTTCTGCTTTTCAGTTCATATTTAAACCACAAGAAGCTGACTGGAGGCTCTGTGTACTGTGTTTATTTGTTTGTTTAAAAGATATAATTCACATACTACAAAATGTATCCCTTTCAAGTGCACAATTCAGTTGCATTTAGTATTTTACAAGGTTGTACAACCGTCATCACTAATTCCAGAACATTCTCATCAACCCAAAGGGAAACGCTGTGCCCATTAGCAGTCACTCCCCACACCACCCTCCCCCAGCCTCTGGCCACTACTAATATACTCTTTTTCTCTATAGATTTGCCTATTCTGGATAGTTTATATAAATAGAGTCATGCGATATGTGACCTTTGTGTCTGGCTTCTTTCACTTAATATAATGTTGTCAAGGTTCCTCTATTACAGCATGAATCGGCACTTCAGTCCTTTTAACAGCTGGATAATAATAGTCCAGTTTATGGATGGACCACATTTTGTTTATCCATTCATCAGCTGATGGACTCTGTGTCCTCTTTAAAGAGAATTTTCAACTAATTCCTCTTTTTATTCCCTGTTCAACCTCTATCTTGTGTGAGAACTTGATGCCACCCCTTCCCGAGGGTTTTGTAGGACAGATTGCAGGCCCCTCCACACGACCCTGCAGGCCCATGCGTCTGATTGCTTCCTCTCTGCCAGGCCATTTACGTCTCTCCAAAAACTCGCGGTTTTATACAGTGAGTTAAGGGTTCCGGTGTCTCCTGCATTCACTGACGGTGTGGCTGCGTGTCATTCACCTTCCTTGTGTGGTTCCTAAGAGGAAAATCTTCGTTCTGTCATCTCGAAACCGAAAGTCCGCTAACACCTTTCATTAAGTGGTACAGCTTCGTGTAAAGTATGTGGATCAGAGAGTCGTTGCTAAAAGAACTCATTCATTGCATCGATTCATGCAACAAATACTGATCAATCACCTGCTGCCTCTGGGCACTGTGCTGGGTCCTGGCCAGCAAGGAACTCCCGCGTTAGGGAGAGATCTGGACAACTCCATGGTCTGCTGCAATCCTCGGTAGTAAGAAGGCCTGTTATAAATAAAATTGCAAAAAAAAACAAAAACAAAAACAAAAAAAACAAAAAACAAAGGCCAGGGGTTGCATGTGCCCAGCGGGTGTGGAACAAGGCCTTACCTTTCCCCAAAGGCTTCTGTGCATTCAAAGGCATCCCCACCAAGTTCAGAGATGAGAAGGCAGCCCTCCGTGTGCCCTTCCTGCCATCCAAAAACGTCTTCCCTTGGCTGGGGGAGAGCTCCCTGAGAGGTTCCAGGGGTCCCAGCCCATGCCCTGCACCCCGCCCCCCACCTCCAGCCAGGTCCCTCACTGGATGCAGCGCGGACCGGGACGCACTACCTGTGTTGAATGCTGGTGGCGGAGCGCGCCGGCCACAGTCAGCCCGTCAGCCCTGCCCACGTGGTACCTGGCTGTGTGGACCAAAACGCGTTGTGAAGCCAGCCCTGTGTGCCCGGTTTGGTCACAGCGACGTGAACGTGCTAGAAGAGGACAGCGACAGCACAGAAGCCTCTAGAACGGGAACCAGGAAGAAGGCCTTAGCCCAGGAAAGCGTCCGTCGTCAGGGAGAATGAATGCGGGGCTAGAAGCTAAGGAACTAGCACACCTGCCCTTCTACTTTTTCAATATTGTACTTGTCATGTCTTTTTTCCTTATCCCACTTTCATTGACGTAAGATGAAAGGGGATCAATGTCACGTTAGTATGAGCCCAGGTCAGGGAAGTGTGTGTGTGTGTGTGGGGGGGGGGTGTCCTGCAGGACGTCTGAGACCCTCTGGGCTTCTAGAAGCAAGGGTGCTGAGCGGTGCAGGGGCCTGGGCGGGTGGGGGTGTGGGGGTGCGGCTGGGATTGCTGCAGAGGGCTGGGGGCGGGCAGGGGCCCCTCAGCTCAGAAGCACTGGCCAAGTGAGAGGTGTGGCTTCATTCTGTCCCTCTCCCAGGGCGGAAATAGAACTGGGGGAGGAAGTATGTTGTGCGAGCCGGATTTAGCCAAATGTATTAGGAAGATATTTCTCATCGGGAACATGTTAATGAAAGCAGAGCAAACTGCCTCACGAGGCAGGAAAGGCTCCTTGTCAGTTTAAGGGGAGACTGGACGTTGTTGTAGGGATGTCGGCCCATGTCACTTCGGCCCTTCCAAGTCTAGGCTCTATAATCTCAATAATAATTGACAGCGAATATCTACTGAGTGCAGGCTACATGCTGCTTTACCTGTATTAACTTATTTAATTCTCATAGCGACCCTCTGAGGTAGATATTAATTTTATTATTATTATTAGCCCATTTCGCAGAGGCAGAGCCTGGGGTTCAGAGAGGCTGATGGGGTTTTGTTTTGGTTCGTTTCCCATCTGAGCGGTCTGGCAGGGCGAGAGGCACTGTATGCCTCACAGTGGCTGAGACCCGCAGCTCCAAGGGGCTGGGAGCCCTGAGTCTGTCGCGAAGTCCCAGCTGAGTGGCCTTGGGCGAGTCCCTTCCTGTCTCGAGCTTGTTTTCTCACCTGGGAAACAGGCTCAATGACGGACCCCCTTCGGTACCTAGCCACACACAGATGTCCGCTAAAACCCCGCCCGACCCAAATCACGTCTCATGAGAAGTCCTTCCTTTGAGCCATTTGCAGATGGGCCAACACCATTTTCACAGGCTTTGCTCGTGTGAGTTCCCGGGGATATGTGGTTTGATTCGAGCTGTTTAACCTTGGAGCTATCACGTGTTGGCGGGGACTCGGGCTTTATGTGCCAACGGGCTGTGACCTCTCACCCATTGATGCTGAGAGGCAGGAAACCCAGAAAGAAGGCTCGGCTGGAAAGCAAAGGGTGGCAACAGGACCCCTAAACATCACTGAAGACCCTCCCCTGCCCTCCGCCACCCAAATACTTTAATCCCAGCAGCAAAAGTGGCCAGAACCTGCTGCCACACAGATGTCATTCATGTCATGATCAGGACGAAGACAAGGGTCTCTGGTGGAGCTTTGTGTGACCTGTGTGGTGTTTCAGGGCAAGCCCATGTCCAGCCACGGTGGGGCCCTGCCCAGTGTGTTCTGTTGCGGGGCAGAAAGAGCACAGGCTTCGGGAAGGACTCACCTGGGTTCGAATCCTGGCTCGGCCATTAATGAGCCTCACAACTTCAGGCAAATAATGTCTCACAGCCTCCAATTTCCATCTGTCAAGGTGGAAAGTAATTCCTACTATCTCATGAGGGTGCTGAGTGCATTAAGTGCGAGAATGTACAGAAAGGGCCCAGTTTAATGCCTGGCACCTAAGAAATGGCAAATTGTCATTATTATGACACCTGCAGTAGATAAACCAGGTCTGCTCAAATAAAACACCTATCAACAGTCCTGAATAGTAAGAGGAAATAAACAATGTGAATGAAAAACAGCATATTTGAAAAAAATAACTCACAGTCCTGTTACACAGCAACTCAGTTTTTATTTATCCTGTTCCTTTTTCCCTCATACAAACATAATTTGTAGAGGGTGGCAATAAAAATATAGAACATATTTGTATTCTTTCTTCCATTTACGTAATTGTCCCAAGTTGCTGTATAATCTTCATTAGAATTTCAACTGTTCATTCAAGTGGATGTGTGGCAATTTACTTAGCTGTCATAGCTAAGTAAATAATTGTCACTATTTTATTATTCATAGTTAAGTTTGCAGAGATGCACCTACCTCCCCAGGCCCTGCCTTATGTTTTGCTTCCGTATCTTCTGAAATCCGTTTCTATTTTCAGCGGATACCTCTTTCAGGGTTAGAATGTTTCATTCCTCTATCCCGTGGTAGGAAGTAGCATGTCTTTTGTCTCTAGAATTGATCTCAGAGCATTTAGAGCTGTCTGGAGAATTGGGGAGAGAGGGTCCCTGCGGGCAGGTTGAAATCTGAAGCTCAATGTTGCCTCCTAGTGGGAACACGGGAAACTGCAGGCTTGGGAACCGGGTCTGCGCCTCGGCTGGGGGCACTTTGGAGTCAGATGCTGGGTTGACAGAGGACCCGGAAGTCGTCTCAGTCTTGAGACACTGATCTGGTTCGAGGATGGACCTGAGGCAATTGGATGACAGCCAACCAGTCTGCAGACTTTCTGGACCCAGATTTTATTTCGTCCAGTTTCATGGTTGATTTCCTTTCTCGAAGAAGGAGGGGGAGAGGATGGTGGTGGTACCGAGTATAGGCACCATTCGCTAAACGCCCACTCCATGCCGATCTTTTCGTTCGTTGGTTTATATATGGTGGCGCCGAATTTTATAACGATGCTCTTATGACTGCTGTTTCGCAAACGAGAAAATTGAGGCTCAGAAAGTTCAAGCCATTTGCCCAAAGTCACCCACCTGGTAGCCAGGTTCAAAGCCAAGTCTGTTAACAGCCCTGCCCACTTGACTGCCCGCTGCGAATCTGCCGATGAAACTGTTAGGATGCCGTTGACCCGAGCCCGGGTCGGACGAGCAAATCCCAGCTCATACCAGTTTTTTTTTCAAGCTCCCGGGCCCTGCTGTTTGCCCAGAGCTGGGCTCCTAGGAAGCTCCATGGCCTATGTCAGCCATCCAGGGGGCTTCACATCTGGCACTGAAGCACCCAGCCCTCAGCACCCCGAGGACCTGTCCTAGTTCCTCAAATGAGGCCTCCGAAAACCAAATGGTGCTGGCTTCCCAGGACCTCAGGGTGTCCCCAAAATGCTCCAGGGTGGTGTGGGCCAGTCTGCCCTGGAGAGGGAGCAGGCGGCACCAGCTCTGCCAGCCGCCCTCTGGCCCCAGGGACTCAGGAGGCAGCACCAGCCGCAAGCTCTGAACTGCCTCCCTCCACCCTTGATTAGGTTAAAAACACATAAGAAAATTAAAAAAAAAAAAAAAAAAGAAAGAAAGAAAAAAAAAAGAAAACAAAAAACATTCACAAATCCCAATTTCCAGATAGCTCCCGTAAATTAAGAAGACTTAATATATTCCAATGGCAAAAAAAAGTAATTCAAACAGCACAGAAAAGCAGAAAAGACAGTAAAAGCCACGCTTCCTAAAGGCAGCCTGAAAACAGTTGCTTGGGTTTCTCTCGCGAATTTTCTTTTGCGTAGACCAGCAGACAAATAACGCATATCATTAATTACACGCGTTTGAAATGTACGCAGATGGGCTCGCACTCCACGCACGGCCACACGTTGCTTTTTCTCATTCGATGGAGGTCGGGGACCCACCGCACCCTCAGCGGCTCTTCCCAAAGGGCCGCGCAGGCTGAGCTGGGTCTGCCGGGATTGCTTTCAGCTGCCCCCTAATGGCGACACCGATATTTTGGTGGTTCCACGGTTTTCTTAAGCCGTGGCCCCCCGACCCCCAACAGCTGGCGCAGGAATGAACCCGCAGCTAGGGCAGAGGCGGGCACCTGGCGGAACTTGTTCACTTGGAACTTGCTCACCTGGCTGGGGCCTTCTGAGCCAGCTCCGCCCGCTGGGGTGCGCGGATGCCCAGAGATGCCGAACTGCTGCCCCCTTGTGGCCTGGCGAGGTGTAGCCTCTGGCTAACGCCGTGTGTCCCAGGGATCCGGAATCCCACCCAAATCCTCTCCACGGACCTCTGCTCATCAGCCGGTTCTTGGTGGGAGCGAGGGATGAGAATCTGTGGTCCTCACCCCGAGGACACTCCCACGCCTGTGGCTCAGTCCAGTACCCAGCCTTGGTGCGGCAGCTCGCTGTTGCTGTGTGTTTTGGGAGTGTTTGGCAGCGATTGGGTGCCTGCTGTGTGCCTACCTTGGGTGCTAACAGGCAGTCCCCACCACTCCTTGTCTCCCACCCCCTACTCCGGTCGGCTTCTTTTGTCCAGTGACATAGAAGAGTCCTTAATAGCATGGACTCGAGCCAGAGTGTCTGGGTTTGAACTTCACCTCCTGGCTCTGTGATTTGAACACGTTAGCTAGCTGTTTGCTGCCTTCGTTTACCTATCACTGTGATTGCTTTCTGGCTGTAGATACTTGCATTTTTTTTTTTTATTATTGACTGCAGCTTTCCCCTTAGAGTAAAAAAAAAAATGCTTTTCCTTCTTAAACTACCAAACTCTGTTCAATCTGCTCTGATAAATAGAAGAGTTTGCGGAGGGGTCATGAACTTGCCCGAGATGTTGGTCAAACCGAGGCCAGCACAGAAAGGATCCCACTGTGACCCTGAATTGTCCCCCCCCCCGCCACCATGGCTGTGGTTTGGGGGCTGCTGCTCTGACTCGGGGAACCACTGAGCAGGCTGTCACTCAGCATCCCCAACACCCCGGCCTGTCCTCCTGCTCAGCACCAGACACCTTCAGACCCTGGAGTCGGGAGGCGACCCAAACAAAGGCATTTATCTCGTCCGGGCTGCCCTGCTGCTCAGCTGGGCTGCTCAGGGCTGCTCTGGACAGCGTAAAAAGTCAGGCGCAGATGACAGAGCAGAATTTAGAGCCCTTTTGGATGGCAGCTGGGATTCAAGCTGTCAACCAGAGGCAAGTCAACACGGCCGGGCTTGTGGCGACGCTGGTGTGTGCAAGAGGGCAGGGGTGACGCTGTGCAGGGCTCACGTCCCCCCTGCCCTTTCTTCTATTTATAATTTCCCGTGATAATAGGACCCATTCATCCCGCCTGCAGGCCACTAATTGCTCTGGAGCAGGGGGATGACAGCCTAATTATTAACTTCACAAAAATTAAAGTTGGCCCATGTCAACAAAGTCCATTCGCTGTCATCCAGATGCAATTCATTGCCCTTCCATGTGGCAAAGGGCAGTGAGAAAAAAAAAAAAAAAAAAAAAAAGGAAAACCCTGGCCTGGTTCCAGCTCGAACAGACTTTTATTTTCTGGCCTCAAATTATCTTTGGGAGGTTCTGCTTCGAGGAGACAGAATGCCTCTTTCCCCTTGGCTGTAAACTGCGGTCAGCCTGTCACTGCTCCCCTGGTAGGAGGTGACATTTTGGTCTCTGAATATATGGGATCGGAAAGTTAGAAGGGACCTTATGGAGATTAAAACCTGGCAACTAATGGGGCCAATTTGGCCCACAGATATGTTTTATTTGGCGAGCAGCGTGTTTAAGAACCTTCTTTAATAATTTGAGGTGAAATTCGCATTACATAAAATTAACCATTCTCAAGTGCACAGTTCCGTGGCGTTGAGTACATTCACAGTGTTGTGCAAGCATCACCACTCTCTGGTTAAACATTTGTATCACCCCAGAAGGAAACTCCAGTTGCACCCGTCCCCCCATCCCCCACCCCCACCCCAGACCCTGGCAACCACCAACCTGCTTTTGCCTGCTCTAGGTATTTCGTATAGATAGAATCATGTGCTGGGTTGGCCTTTGAGGACGACTTCTTCCCCTTTGCATAGATTCAGGGTTCATCCATGCAGCTTCACGTCTCAGTTCTTCATTTTTTAAGGCTGAATAATTTTAGAAAGCTTTTGAATTTGTTTGCAATAGCCTTATTGAATATAATCCACGTGCCACCCACTTCCCCTACTGAAGTGGACCATTCAGGGGCTTTCACAAGGCACGGAGCTGTTCAATTAGTTTTTGGCATTGAAAAATCAGGAGGTTTTCACAGAATGCCTAAAAAAAGCGGAAGACCTGGTAACCCTGGAGTGGCATCGACACGACACTGCAGCCGGGCCTTCTAAGTCAGCGGTCCCCAACCTTTTTGGCACCAGGAACCGTGATCCTATGAGAATCTAAGGCCTGATGCTCTGAGGTGGAGCTGAGGTGGTGATGCTGGTGCCGGGGAGTGGCTGCAGATACAGATGAAGCTTTGCTCGCTCGCCGCTCACCTCCTGCTGTGCGAGCCGGTTCCTAACAGGCCATGGACTGATACCGGTCCGTGGTCTGGAGGCTGGGGACCCCTTCTCTAAATAGACTCGGTGGCTGTTGATGGTACCACTTCCTGTCTGCTGAACTGGCCATGTCACTCATTTGCTAACCGCCTGGCCCTGGTGGCGTGGAAGTGTGTGCGCCTGGACCTCATCCAACACCCTGGTGGACAGATGAAGAAACAGACCAGCAGCACTGCTCAGGGCCATGGGGGATGGGCTGCAAGTCGACTGACCACGTGCCTTCCCCTCCCAGCCCTTAGCTCCTCCCACCCCGCATGGCTCTTTGCCCTGGTGCTAAAGGGAATAATCGAAATCTGTCTCAAGGCATGTGTGACCCTGTGTCTGTGACAGGATTTGTGCTACGATGTTTGATTACTGTTCACGTTCTGCCGTTTCTTCCTTACTCTGGTTAGTGTTTCCTCAAGTCTCCTCTGGGGAAACCCTCAAACCGTACAGGGTTTGGATCTGGCAGGTCCTGACTCCCTTCCCAGGGGAGTGCTGCGACTTCTCAGGTCCGACCATCAGACTCGTGTGTGGCGTTTGGATTAGAGCTGAGGAACTTTGGTTGGGGGTTCCTGGGAGAAAGAAGCTCTCCCTGTTGCTAGGGCTCCCGAGACCTGAGACGAGATGGTGAGACGTGAGCTGAGGGCCATCCTGCCACCGCTGGGAAGAGCTCGTCTGAGGCTGGAGCTGGGACAGAGTGGCAGCAGAACTGAGGGGTGGAGAAAAGCGGATCTCAAACAACACCACGCGAGCGCCCTGACACAGCCGTGCCTGAAACCCGCATCTTTGCGGTTTTCAGTGTTGTAACAATCCATTTTGTCTCTTTATTTCCCGCCCCCCCCAACTGGATTGAGTTGGGTTTCTGTCACTGGCAGTGAATGGCCCAGTCCTAAGTCTATAAAATGCTATCGCTCAAAGAACATTTATTGGGCACGTGGTCTCGCCCAGCGATGCTGCGAGGTAGGCAGCTGTGACTCTCTCTCGTTAATGGAGAATAGGATGGGGCGGGTTAGGGCGGTGACCTACTCAGGGACACCCAGGCTCTGGCTAGATGACCTGGGCTTCCCAGCTCAAGTTCAGCGCTTGTTCCTACACCACAGTGCCTCGCAGGAAATGTTTTCAGTTCTCCAGAAAGCGTAAGCATGCCTTCCGCCTCCCCTCCACCATAAAGGTATTCCAGGATAATTACGGCAAAGCTAGACTATGTAGAAAAGCATAGTAAAAATCCCACTCGCTAATAACCTCCATTACCATTTTAACATACTTCAGACTTTTAGTGTAATTTTGTCACATAGGAAGTTTATGTAAAAAGAAAAAAATCACCCACCGTGCACAATTTTCTCTTCTACATTTGTCATCTAAAACGATCTCATACGAATGAGGACCATTCTCACCGTGTCTCCCCCCGAGTTGGAGGATAGAGGCAGCTTGCTGAGGCTTTGGGGGTAACGGGGCTGATCCGCCACTGGCCGATTTAGAGCTTCGTGTGGCATCTCTGCAGTTGGGGTGTCCCCTTCCCTGCCTGAGGACTGGGGGGACTGGTCAGTCGCGCTCCATCAAAGGGCAGGATTCCCCTGGCTTGTGTTTGACTGTCCCCTGCAGCCACAGGAGACCACCTGATGATGAAGGGGAGGCTTCTGTGTCTACTTTCGACAGGAGCGGATAGGGTTGTAGTGGAATTTGTACAAATGTGAGTGCCGTGGGGAGGTGGAGCGGGCTGTGCTGGAAGCACTGGTTTTTACTGTTGGTGTGACATTCAGATTATCTCCTGACCTGTGAGGCCACCAGGGCTTCCTCCCTTTGCCGGTTAGGTCAAAAACACGCAGTACTCCTCAGAGCCACCAGGTGGCGCTATGGAATAGGAAACGAATTCACAGTTTGGGATTGGGAGGGAGAAATAAAGCCAGAGCAAAGATGAGGTCCTCAGAAGAAGGAGGAAAACAAGCCGAAATGTCCAGCCACTAAGGGTGCACCGTTCAGGGCGAGGAGGGAAGGTGCGATCCCAGACAGAAGTGGAAACACACCGGGGATGAAAGATACAGCGAGAGTGAGTCGGCAGCTTGGCCTAGAGGGAATTCCTGTGGGTTCCGGGGTCACACAGACCGGGTGAGTGGCCCCATAAGATTATAATGGAGCTGAAAGGTCCCGAGCGCCTAATGACGATGTCATAAGGTCACAGTGTAAAGGGTGCAGACATCACCGAGGCTGTGGTTGAGAGAGCAAGCTGCCCCACCCGGGTGTGGGCGAAGGGGACCCTGAGAAGCCCCAGAGGCGGTCCCTGAGGAAGCGACTAACGAATTGTTGGAAATGGAACAGGAATGCATAGCTGGAGAAGAGGCGAGGGGAAAGGAAACTGCAGGAGAAGCAAAACAAGAATCCCCAAGAAGCGTTTGCAGACCTCGACCAGCTCCTGGAAACGTTTGCAAACGTGGACGGCCCGCCCAGAAAGGTTTTCAGTCACAGAGAGAGGGATCTCACGGTGCAGCATCTGTTTACAGGCAAACCTAGGATGAAAAGAGAAACAAAACCAAGGAAATCACCATGGACATGTTTCTGAAAAGAGGGACTCCTCTGGCGGGCCCTTCGGGGGGGTGTTTCAGAAGAAGCCATTGTCATCACCGGAGAGGACAGGTCCATGGGCGTTATTGCCCCTGATGACCTTCCAGTCACACAGGATGTGCAGGTGGGAGACGGTGATGTTGATGACGAGACCCCGTGCAGCCCAGGCCGACATGTGTTTGTGTCTTAGTTTTTAATGACAAAGTTTAAAAAGCCAAAAAAAAAAAAAAAAAAAAAAAAATATATATATATTAAACAGAAAAAAGCTTATAGAATAAAGATATAAAGAAAAAAATATTTCGTGCAGCTGTGCACGTGTTTGTGTTTAAGCTAAGTGTTGTTACAAAAAAAAAAAAAAAAACATAAAAAAAGTTCTAGCAAGCTAAAGTTAACTTATTGTTGAAGAAAGAAAAATATGATAAATCGAGCGTGGCCTACGGGTCCAGCGCGTAGAAAGCCTACCGCAGGTGTGATCGTGTCCCAGGCCTTCACGGCCAGCCACCGCGTGCTCGCTGACACTCCCAGAGCAGCTTCCGGTGCCCCCGGCGCCGTGCACGGCAAGTGCCCTGTGCAGGTGTACCACTGTTTCCCTTCGTGTTGTACTTTTCTCTGTACCTTTTCTATGTTTGGATACGCAAGTACTTGCCACTGCGGCCACTGTGCTACAAAAGCCTACAGCATTCAGTGCAGGAACGTGCCGTACAGGCCTGTAGCCTGGGACACCAGGCCGCACCTTGCAGCCTGGGCGTGTGGCAGGCTATACCTTCTAGGTTTGTGCGTGGAGGTTGCTAGTTACACAGCTAACGAGACCTTTGAACCCAGCCAGGGTGGCTCCAAAACGTAGGTGCTGAACTTGGCTGCACCGGCCCTTCCCAGCCCGCTGTCCTTGCCCTGTCAATCAAGAATTCCGACTCAGAAGAGCTAGAGGTCTAAGAGTCGCCCCTGGGTCCCCACGCTGGGTGTCTTTGCTCTGAGGGGCCCCCTGGTTGGCGGGGAGTAGCTGGATCCCGAGGCTTCCCCAGGCTCGTGGCCCGTCCTGTTGTCCCTGACACTTCCTGTCCCCCGACCCTGCTCCTTCCTCTTGGGACGCTCCTCCCTGGACCCCCACTGCATTTGGGTTGTGATTGCTGGTACCATCATGTGGCCCTTTCCAGGAACAGCGGGTGGGGTTATCCTGATGTTTTTCTGAATTCAGAAGATCTCTCCAGTTTCGTGGAACGTGGGGTCGGCCTTGCCTCAGCCTGGAGCTGCCCAGGCTGAGTTGCCCTGTCCTCTGGAGATTGGTCGGACTTCGCGGGTCTCTTCTCTGCTCCCCGCCTTTGCTCCCCGTTCCTGGCCCACCTGGCAGTCCCAACCCCGTTCCCATCTTGACGCTTCCAAACCCAGGAGATGCATTCTTAGAAGCTCTGCGTTTGGCTTTCCCTGGCCCTTTTCCTGGCCCCCAGTTTTTGATAGCTCGTGAAGTCTCGCGAAGTCTCAGGTAGAAACTCAGGCTCCAGGGCCAGCCCCTCAGAATCCAACCTCCAGGGCACCTGGCACACTAGTCCCTCTCCCAGTGCACCCCTACAAGGTGGAGTACAGCGGAGGTGGGTGGGTGGGGCCAGTGAGGCCCTGCGGCCCAGCCCTCTCTCCCGGGGCCCCATCTCTTTAGCCCAATGCTTATCAGGACGCTGAGTACTGCCAAGGGCAACTAAAGTGAGAAATAAATGAAATAAATAGGAAAAAGAATAGTAGCTACTATTTATTGTGCACTCTGTGCTAGGTACTTCATGTAAATTATCTTGCTTGATCCCCACAGCAGCCATCTGCAGTAAGTGTCGTGACCCCATTGACAGATGAGGAGCCCGAGGTTCACAGTGGCACCCTGACTCACCCAAGTCCCCACAGCTGGGCAGTGGCAGTGTATTCTCACGAGTCCCTTTTTTCGTCTCCAGCCCGGGTCTTTCTCCCGGAGTTCCAGACCCTTGTATGAGGCTCCTTACGAGGCTCCGTTCTGAGCCATCGGTGGCCACGGCCACTGTGACACAGCTGGGTCAGCGAGCACCTGGGGAGGATAAGCTCTTTTTTCCTCCGTGGTTGCCAGTAGGAAGGAGCCGTAAGCCTCCACCCTAGGAACAGCACACGGCATCTTAGAATGAAGCCGGCGTGGAGGGAGGCAGGACCGAGAGATGGAGAGGAGGCGACCGAGTCCTTGTGATGCCGTGTGAGCCCGGAGCCAACTCTGCCTGAAGCTGGATCCTCAGACAATTTTCGTTGAGTGAGCCAATAAATCCGACCTTGTCGTGGGCTTATGCCGCCTTGAATCGGGCCTCCCTGCCGCTGCCACTGGCAAACCAAATCGTCTAATACAATTGCTAGGACTCGCCCTGACTCTCCCATGGCAGCGACTTGGTTAGCTTTGTCCAAATCTGGAAGCACCTTTTACACAAAGGCCTTTCGGTTCCTCTCACCCCCAAGTGGTAGGTCGCTGTATGCTACCAGCCTAGTGCATAGAAAGTACTTCACTCTGTTATTTTTCTTCGAACTTTCTCTTTCTTTCTTTTCTTTCTTTTTCTTTCTTTCTTTCTTTCTTTCTTTCTTTCTTTCTTTCTTTCTTTCTTTCTTTCTTTCTTTCTTTCTCTTTCTTTCTTTCTTTCTTTCTTTCTTTCTTTCTTTCTTTTTTCTTTTCTTTCTTTCATAAATAACGTCTGAATTCTAGACTAACAGCCAGCAAACAGTGTAGTCATATATTTTGTTCTCTTCAGCCCCCTCCCCAAACTTTGCAAACCCTTTGTCGCTCTGCTCCTGTGGCCTTTATAAATACATGAAAGGCTCTCAGTGGTGGATGGTGAGTCCTCAGAGGCCCCTTTATGTGGGTCCTCCCAGGTACAATGCAGGAGGCCAGGCCCCAGCGTTTGGGGACACTTTGGCCTGTTCTGCGTCTGCCCATCTGCCAACTTCCAATCACCTCTGAATGGGGACTGTAAGCCTACAGCTGGGGACTCAGCCCCCTCCATTTCTACTTTATCCAGGGCCCAGTTTAGACAAGAGGACTGAAGATCCAAGCCTGGCCAGATAGCAGTTCATTCTTCTAAGGTGGGTTTGGGAGTCTAGAAAGTTCTCTACAAAAAGCGCTGCTTGGTTTTGGACGGCGGACCGGGAATCCCTCGCCCAGCATTTCTGCTCCACATAATTCCTCTTATTGCTTTAGCTGGTCTCTTCCCTTCCCATCGCTGCTGGAGCTCTGGGGGAGGGTGTGATGCTTTTCAGGACCCCTGCTCCCCAGGCCGTAGTGCACTTCTGACCCCCGGGCTGCGGCAGGAAGTGTGACGTATGGACTCGGGCTGGATCCCGAGGTCCGTGGGGGAGAGGCAGACGAGCCAGATTGAATTCTTCCGTCCAGGAGGTTAAAATATATAAGGGAATGGCAGAGCTGAGACTGCTGATGTGCCTCCCTGAGGACGTGGCCTTGCTGGAACGACGTGTGAACATCTGTGTGCCTGGGAAGGCGTGGGAGGGGAGGATTTGGTGGCTCCCAGAGGACGCGGGTGTGGGCGCTGGGCCTCCAGGTCACGGTTGGACACCTGAAAGCCTCCTGCTGGGAGATTTCGCAGCTGGGAGTCTTGGCCAGGGCAGGTGGTGTGCAGCAAGGAGGGGGTGCAGAGATATACTTTCTCTGTGAACCCCAAGCTCTCTTCAATGAACCCTCTCTTCATTTCAGGAATCTCCTGTGGGGAGGCAGGGAGCTTGGTACCTTGGTACTTTGGTACAAGGGCCTTGGCGGGAGGGTGCATCATCAGAAAAGTGGGCCCCAGATGCAGGAACATTTGGTATGAAGTATGCCCATCCTCCCGCTACCCTCTGCCAAGTGCTCCTTGTGCTCTGCTGATTTTTGCTGCCCAGTGTCCATTCCTCTTTCCTCTTTGGTAATAGCATCTTGCTTTTCCTTTGGAGAAATCTTAGACCACATGAGTAGGGTGAGGCTGGCCAATGAGAACACCATACCCTGACTCAGCCTGGCCAATCAGAGCACCACATCCTGACTCAGACTGGCCAATCAGAGTGCCACACCCTGACTCAGACTGGCCAATCAGAGTGCCACACCCTGACTCAGACTGGCCAATCAGAGTGCCATACCCTGACTCAGACCTGGCCAATCAGAGCACTGTACCTTACTGGCTGCAAGGGTAAGCTTGTGTCCCAAGTTAGACCAAGGAGACATGTATTAGTGAGGATAGGTCAGGTTAAGCTTCAGTGACAAATCAGCCCCCAGAATGTTTTTACAACAAAAGCATTCTTTTAATCTCCCTGATCTGTTGGAAAAGAGAACCGCTCACTTCCTGGTGGGGTTACAAAGCTGTAGGATCTAAATCTAGAAGTCACTTGGTGGGAGCCTGCTTTGGAATGGAGCTATCACAGGGAAAGCAGAATGGAGAGAGGCAGCTTCCTGATAATATAATTTGAGACCCTGAATCCAGCCTACATCCCATTGCTTGAGCCAATACCGTGCCCTGTATTTTTTTCTTTTTCATCCGTTCTCCCCTTCCTTCCTTCCTTCCTTTTTTTTTTTTTTTTGGCTTAAGGTACTTTGAATTAGGTTGCTATTGCTTGAAACCAGAACAATTCTAATGTATAAGCCCTAAGTCTATTTTTCCTAGTAGCTGGTTCAAAGCTCACTTCCTCCAAGCATCCTTCCCAGATTGACGCTACCTCTCTCTGATTCACTTATTTTTTTCAATGCTCCTTCAGGATACATGAGTGTTTTTGCATGGCGTCGATTTGTGCTTATTTGTATATTGTCATTTTTTAAAAACAGTTCTTTTAAAAAATCTCCTTAACTGGATTATTTTCAAGTCAGTAAAAAAAAAAAAAAAGATTTATTGAGCTCTTCTGAGTACACGGCATTGTGCTGGGTGCTGGGTGGAGTGAGAATAAGTCATTTTAAAAATAACAACAGAAGATTTGAATTGGGTCAGAGAAAAACTCACACTTCAAGAAGGCCCATTCAAGCTGGGGGAGTCCAGGAAGAGATCACGGGTGAGCAGGGCTTTGTCTTGGGTGTTGGCATGGGGTCCCAGGGCTAATTCGAAGGTCACCTTTAATGATTTGGGAGGATGGGGCGGGGTGGCCTCGTACATGATGTTTTCTGAATTGCTTCTGTGGCGCCCTGTCCTGCGGTCCCCAAACTTTCAAAGCTGCCTCAACTGCAGACTCTGGCGTCAGTTCCGTGATGGGTCAGGGAGTATGCAAAGTTCCTCTGAGGTCTCTCTGGCTGAGTCAGCATTACATCACCTCACTCCGACCTAGATCAGCAGGCCCGTCTGCTGTCTTGCTTCCTGATGACCAAGCTTTGACTGAGCTCTACCTGGACCCTTTACCTGAGAGCAGATTCTTTCTGGGGGTGGGGTCCCACCTTGACCAGAGTCTTTGCAGGTGCTGGGCCCTGTCTCTTAGCCCTGGGCTGGGTCTCTCCTGTTGGCCTCCACATGGTCTGCCCTGCCCTCCACTTATTTCTGTCTACTTGGCTCTTCTTGACCCGCCCGCCACTTTCCTGTTGGGCTGTCTGGGCTCTGGGCTTTGGCTGGTCCCCATGAGCTCACTGCATCCAGACAGACCTGGCTTGGACAAATTCTAGGGGCAGTATGCTCCCTCCGCCAAATCACTTCCATCTCCCTGAGAGCCATTTGCTTTTCCCCTGAGACCCAGGCGCAGGGAGAAGAAGTGACTGCCCCGACGTTACTCGGAGCGTCTGTGGTTTTATCCAGAAATGTTGGTGAAGCACTTTGAGACCCTCAGATGGGAGGCAGCAAAGAAAAATCACAAGAGCAGTGCAGAATGACTTTCCCTCTGGCTTCGGAGGACTTGGACGGGAACGGCTTGGAATTCTATATGCGCGGGCTCGTGGTCCAGGTTTGACAAAAGCTCTTTCAGGACGGAAATAACTCTGCAGCGCCCAGCTCGGCTGCCCATCTCCAGTACCAGGAGCACTTTGTCTGCAAACTGCTGTGCTGGTGTTTGCAGAAGGGTTCCTGCCCGCTGACTGTGTACTCTTTCAGCCCTGCAGAAGGCGACTTCCTAGGAAACAAGACCTCTTGTCCCACCAGCCCTCCCCCTTGTTTGTCTTGTCTTCAGATGACTCATTGCTTTTCGTGACTTATTGACAGGCCTGATGTGGCCCTGCAGAGAATCCAAAAGCTGCGGGTGGCCGCCCAGCATGCTTGGAGGAGCGCCTGTATCACGAAGGAGAGAATCTGGACTCAGTCTTGGGTCCTGCAGTTATGACCCAGGGGACGTCACTTACCTGCTGGGGTCCTGTTTCGTTATCCGTAGAGGAGGAATCACGATTCCCACCTTTCTGGGCAATTGTGTGACTTTACCTTTTCACACGCTCGTCTAAATAAATTTCCTGGCTTGGGGCTATCTGCGAGGTGTTGCATGGAGTCACGTGGCCCTGTGGTAGGTTACTATTGTCCTGTGTGTGTCAGCCAGTAACTTAATTCCAAAACGTCAGCTTCTCAGTCTTCCTTCTGTGGGCCCTGCTTCCGGTTCCCAGCGGTGGTGAGAGGCCTGAGGCGGCGGCACTGCTCCCATCAGGTGACTTCTCCCACCTTCCCAGGTGTGCACTCGGGGCCATGCAACCTGCCATGCTGGTCCACTGAGCAGAATCGCTCTTCACGTTGCCCGTTGGCTGCTCAGACTATTTCTTTTTGTTTAAATTTTAATTTTTATCAAAATAATACCTACAGAATAGCTAGTTTGAAACACAGGTCTTATTGGCAGAGACATCCCCTCACCTAGCTGTTCAGAATAGAGAATCTTTCCAGCTTCCCTTGCAGCTAGGAATGACCACAGGACTCGATTTTGGCCAATGAGATTTAAGCGTAAGTATTGTGTTGTAGCTTTGGGGAAACGTCCTAAAACAATAGCTGGTATGCACCCTTTTTCATCTTTGTCCCTTCTTCCATCCTACTGGCTAGAATGTGGATTCGATGGCTGCCACTAGAGCAGCCATATTGAACCATAAGGTGATCTTGGAACTAGAGGCTGTGTATGATAAGGCAATGAGAAAAAGGACCCTGAGTCTTTGGGAACTTTGTGGAACAGCCCTGGGTTGCCTATCTCCAGACTTTTACCCAACGTAGAAATACATTTCTGTTTCAATTAAGGAATTTTGTTTTGGGTTTCTGTTTTTATTTGTTGTTGTTTGTTTGTTTGTTTCCCATCAAACCTAATTCTAACAGATTCCAAACCTTCCCCACACCTCCCCACCACTGAATTGTCTCTAGAAACAACCACTTATTGACCTTTAGCTGTTTCTTCTAGTATTTACCTCTAGGCATCTGAATAGCACATCTTGCTGTTTATTTTTTATTTATTTGTTTATTTTTTTTTTAGAAATTAACCATTGCCTTCCTACCACAAAAGATTAGGACTTAATTCTCTGTTTACTCTCCAACCCACTGCTATATCAAACACTGCCCTCCTGCCCCTCCTGCCAATGCAAATTTCTGGTTGAACCCATACATGTTGTATTTATTCATTTTTACAACCATGTGATTATTGTTCATGGTCGAGCTAAGTCCCTATTATTGGAAGTATCCTGTGATTACGCTTTTTGTTTTTTCTTTAAACTTTTTAGGCGAGGCAACCCTTGGTGGACCTCACAGATTGCAAGGACCTTGTCAGCTCACAATCCCTGATTTTTTAATTTTTTTATACCTACAGCACCTGGTCTTCCTACATGGTCTCCCATCCAAGTACTGACCAGGCCCGGCCCTGCTTAGCTTCTGAGATCAGACGGGGCTTTCTTTTTTAATATAACTTTTTCTTTATCATGGAATTAGCCATGCATCTTTTTGGTTTGTTTGGTTTTCTGTCTTTCCTTTTTTCCAGGACTTCATTGAAAACTAAATTACATACTATACAACGTAACTATCTTGAGTGCCCAGAATAATGACTTCTCCGCGTGACATACCTGTGACACCAGGACCTGTCTGTCATGCCAGAAGGGTCTCTCGTGTCCCCGTCAGGTTTATATCCGCCCCTCCCCACCTCCTCCACTCCAAGAGGTCACCGCTATTTTGAATTCTAACTCCATAGATTCGGTTTTCCTATGTTCGAGCCTTATGTAAGTCGACTCACACCACGTGTATGTTTTTCTGTCTGGCTTCTTAGCCTCGCCTTGCTTTTCAGACGCTTCCACGTGGGTGTGTGTGTCCGTGGTCTGGTCCTCTTTCCTGCAAAGCTGTGGTCCTGGAATGGGAATATCATATTGGGTTCGTTCATTCTGCCTTGCGCGGACATTCGGGCGGGTTCCAGCTTGTGGCTATGGGGCAGAAAGCGACGCTGAGTATCGTACTAGTATTTTTGTGGCTGTACTTGCTCCTTTTTCTGGACATATTCTTAGGAGCGGGGTCTCTGGGCCAGGGGATGGTGTGCATTTATAAGAAACTGCCAAAGAGTTTTCCCAAGTGATCGTAGACACCATTTGTGTCCCGTCCGTGACGTACGAGAGGTCCAGTCACATCACTGCCTTGTCCGGCCTCCGGATTGTCTATCTTTCTTCATTTGGTCTATGCTGCTGGGTGGATAGTGACGATCGCTGTGACCTTAGTTTGCCTTTTCCTAATGACTCAACAATGTCACACCTTTTTCACGTGCTTATTGGCTATTTGACATCTTTTGTGAAATGCTCGTTCAAGCCTTTTGCTCATTTTTGGTTTGTTTTGTTTCTTATGACTAATTTAGCCACCACTAATTGTCCTCCCCGGGCCCTCGGTTGGAGCCGTGAAGTGGTCATCGGCTGTCTTCTCTTGTCCCCTGCTCCAGTGGCACTGCCTGCTCAGCTGACACCCTGGTCTCTGCTTCCTGGATCCCGGCATGTCTTTATTTTCCATTACTCCCTCATGTTGGTGGAGCACAGTCTTTGGGAGCTTCCTGGGAAAGGATATTTGAGAAGGAACGTTTCTGAGACCCGGCACGTTTGGATAATATCTGGACTGTCCTCCTTTTAGTTGACGACCTGACCGAGTTCCCTGAGAGGCCTGGAGCATGGCAGCTTTGTCTTCCAGCTTCTGAAGCTGCTGTGAGGATGTCTGAGTCCGTATGGATTCTCGGTTCTTTTGCTGTAACCTTTTGCTCTGTCTGGAAACTTCTGGGATTTTCTCTCTCTATCTCCAGGAGTTTCAAAATTCCACAGGAATGCATCTTGTTGGGGGTTTTCATTCACCTTCTTGGGTCTTCCTTAGGCCCTTATGGTCTGAAAATCCTCCTTGTCCTTTAGTTCGGTACTAATTTCTTAGATCGTTTTTTATCCACGATGTTCGTTGTTCTCTTATTCTGGAACTCCTGCTGGTTAGATGTTAAATCTTCTAGACTGATCTTCTTTCTTATCGTTTCTCTTCCATAATTCATCTCTCGCCAAGGGATTTTTTTTTCCCGAATTGATCTCCCAGTTGTTTTATCGAATATTTTATTTCTCTCTCTCATATTTTAATTTCCCAAAGCTTTTTTAGGTTTTCTGACTGTTCCTCCTTATATCTCCCTAAGCAAGGGAATGACGGTGCGTGGTTTATTTGTGTGAGTGTGGGCAGGAGGCCTTGCAGGGGCCAGTCGGCCGAGTCCTGAGTGAAGTGGGTAAGGTGAGAGGCAACAGGGAGTGGTGGGTGCTGTGGTGAAGTGGGATGTGGGCTCGGGATTCGTCCATGTTTTTATTCTTGAAGAGAAGCTGGAAATCTGGGTTTTTGTGGCTTACAGTGCTAGCAACGAATTTGACTTTTTAAAAAAAATCAACACGTGAGTCAAACAAAACACACGCACAGGCAGTATTGGAGCTGCCGTTGTGCGAACCTCTAGTTTTCCAGTTCCTGTCACACTCACCTCTTCTTTGTTTCTCATAAGACCCCGGTGACACCTCTTCCCAAAGTGCTGGTGAGGAGCGGAACCTGTCTCAAGAGCCGAGTGCGGGGCTCGCTTTAAAGGGCTTTTGGGAAAGCGTCGGCTCTCAGGTAGCCGTGCCGGGAAGGGCGTCGTCAGCTCAGCCTCCACCTGCCCCTCCTTCGGGTCCCATCGCGGGGTTCGGGCTGAGCCCTGCTCTTCCCAGGCTGCTCCCGGCAGCGCTGACCGAGCGGCAGGGGTCCGTTCCCCCTCCGGCGACACCCTTCTCCGGGCTCCTCCTCTTCCTGGCTGAGGCTTGCTCAGTGCTGTGCTGCAGTCCCGCCAGCCACCTGCCCTCCCTTCCCTCTCTGCCTTCACCAGTGCCAGGCCTGCACTGTGCCACCGCCTCGTCCTGCTGTCCACTTGACTGTTGTCACGTGTCCCCAACACGTCTCTTGCACTTCCAGTTCTGTCTCTGCTTCCCCTCACCAACACCGGCCCTGCAAGTACATCCATGCCTCCGGGTGTCTGTGTAGGAGAGCAGACTGGGAAAGGAATCCCAGGACAGTCGTGGCTGGCAGGGAGGGGCCGAGGAGGGCAGCTGGCCCTGGACCTTCTGCACAGCCGCAGCCACCAGAAGGCCAGAGCCTCCTCGTCAGGTGCTGGCCCTGTCTGCATGGCTTAGAGGAACGGCGTCTCTCATGCAATGTGTCGGGGGGCCAGGGACTCTCTTCCAGAATGGAGGGCTGCAGTAAGGGAGCTCTCTCACCAGAGGTGGTAGAGGCCCCCCAGCCCAGCCATGCTTTAGACAGTGGGGGCAGTGGGCTGTGGTGCGCTGACCCTTACCCCGGGTCCCGTATGGGTCCTTGAGCCCCGGGCCCCACTGGCCTCCCCGCCCCGCATGCTCCCAGGAGGACACACGCTGATGGTTTCCCCAGTGGCAGGAACATCTAGGTAAACCCTGGGAGACTCTCAAAAAGGCTCGTAGGCTAACACGCTCCTGGGAGGGGCGACAGCCCCTGGGCCATGCTGCACTGAACCCTGCTTCCCAACATGCCCTTTTCTAGAAGTGTGACTGTCCGTGGAGTCCAGGCCTGACAGGAGGTGGAACCCCGGCGTGCGCCCAGCGCTTCGTGGGTGACCCGGGGGGGGGGGGCAGTGTTGTCACACGGTGGCTTCGCTCCATTCTCATCTCTCTCCTCATCATCACGCTTGTTCTTCACTGAATATTTCAAAATGAGACTTTTGCAATCAAGGTCATCTGACCTTGGCTGTTGGAGGGGGTGGGGTTGTGCCAACTTCTGTGGAGGAACCCTCCCTCACCTCCCTTCCCTCACGCCCCCCGCCCCCCGGCTCTGGACGGGCCGGAGCGGGGCAGCGGGCAGGGCAGTGGGCACCACGGCCCCTGCTCCTGGCCTTGCCCTGCTGGGCGCACGTGATCCGGGTTTCCACCCAGCTCCTGTGTGACGGAACTCACTCCACCTTCGGGATCTCAAGTGCGGAGAAGCTTCCGCACTGTGGGGTCACTTCGACCTTTCTCCTGTCAGACGTGGGCGCCAGCCCCTGGGGCCAAGGGCCTGGTGGGCCCAGGAGACTCTCTCCATTTGTGTGATGTTATTCTTGGCCTAGAAACCCTGGTGAGCACTCTAGCTTTTTGCAAATTTGCCTCGTTTCCTCCAAGAAGGCGTTTGGACCCCGTCCTGGGGGCTGCGTGTCGTTCCTTTGTGCCTTTCATCATTACGCTTTTTAAAAAAATACATTTCTCTTCATTTCAGCTGAGTCATTTTCCTCCTCCTCCTCCTCTTCTTCGCGACACTCCCGGGAGCCGGAAGGAGCCCTGTCCCAAATCCTTGGCTCCTCCGGCCCAGTTCTTTTCCAAATGTCAGACTCTTAGGAACGTTGGCACGGAGCGGAGTGGGCTCTGGCCCCGATTCCCTTTCCTTCCCCGTCTCTGTCCGCCTCTGCTTTCCTTTCTCATTAAGAAGGTTTAACACTGGCTTTTCTGTGGGTGCCTTGCCTGGGGGTTGCAGGCAGCCTGGCAGGAAGGCCCTCTGCTCCCTGCACGGCCCTGCTCGCTGTCTGGCCGAGTTTGCCACTCGAGACTCATGCCCGGCGAGAGCCGAGGACTCTCCCACGCCCAGGGTCCCATCCAGTCCTCTGTCCTGGCCATGAAAGGCGTCACTCCTGCCTCAGAGATCTATCGGGACCGGCGAGGGACGGGGCAGCCGGCTCCTTGGCGGTGCGCTTGGCATTAGATGGAGCTTCTGAAACGGGGAGGAGAACTAACGGCCACCGTTGACATGGCATTTCAGTTTTCCAAGCATTTCCTAGCTCAGGCATTCTATCCTCGCCGCCCCTTCGAAGGAAGCAGGGTAGCTGTTAGGGTCCGTCTTTTGTAGCTGGGGAAACAGGCTTGGCAAATTTAACTAATTCGCCAAGGTCTCAGGGCCAGTCCTGATTTATTTTTTTCAGTTATTGTTTAAAGAAAGAGATTTACCTAGTGCCAGACGAGTAAGTGGCGGGGTTGGTATTTGCATCCACGTCTCCTGAGTCCAAAGTGACAGGCTTCCCAGTGATTCTAATTTTGGCACCCACTCACGGATTCTATGGCACGTCGATGTCCTTGCGAGGACACAGGATGTATCTCCTCCAGGCGTTCACGTGAATCGGAACTCATCTGATTTGGCAATTCGCACCTTCTAGACCAAAGTCTTCTCTCATTCGTTCATCATTCATGCATTCGCATCGTGCAGTGACGGGGCTGCTGGAGAGACAAGAAGGCATGCAAAAGGACAGGCATGGTGTCTGCCCTCATGGTCTCTGCCAAAAAAAATGGTTGTCTCGATCTACTGAGTTTGGGGGATGGATTGTTAACACAGCAATAAACAACCGAGAAGGAATTCTAGGGCCGGGTCGTCCTGCCGGCATGCAGCCCTCTCGGGCGCCCTCAGTCCCGTGCTGAGTGTTCCTTGGGACTCGGGAGGGTGAGCGGGCCGACGGTCCCCATCCCCTTTAGCATGCCACTGCTGTGTACGTGGGCCCTGCCTCTTAACTTTAAGAACCATGAAACACTCTGGAAACTGTCTCATGGAAATCGGAACCAGCTGATTCTCCTCTGTCCCTTGTGAACCATGGCCCCGTGTCTGAGCGTTCCTTGGAGGGGCCTTCGTGAGCCTCCTGCGTCTGAGCTCGTCCGGGCAGACCCGAAGTGAAATGGTGTCTGGGTGGGTGCCGACCCCAGGTGCCACTAGGCGGGGATCTGCGGAAGGGCAGGGTCCATCCTGGTGGGGCCCGTTTTGTCCATAAGCTTAGGTGGTCTTTGCCGCCCTCCCCCGCATTCCCTGGAGGAGGTGGCTCTCCTGTGTGTGTCTTTTTGGGGAGTGATCAAAAGCACACTGCGGATGCAGGCAGCAACAGAGGGCTCCCCGCCCAAGGCTCCTATCGCTCTTCTCTGCCCACAAAAAATAATTTCCCATGACACCTACTCTCTGGCCAAGGCCTGTCCCCTCCTTGGCCGGGGGGCAGGGCTTTCTTTTCTGTTGACTTTAGAATGAATTCAGATTTCCGCCTCCGGGTTTTGGGGCGCAGCTCCACTTCCTTAAATCCCAGCGTATTTGGAGGCCTTCTGCTCTTATCCTTCTACAGCGTAATCATGACCCCGCCGAAGCTTGGCACCGTCTGGCGGGTGCGGGGTGGCCGCTGTGCTTCTGAACGTGGTGTGTCTGACCCACGTTCTGACACCTGGGGTGGGAGATGCTGAGCCAGATTGGGTGGAGTTGGCGTGCCATCCCCGGAGCTCGCTGGCCTCGTGACTGGTTCTGGGCATGGTAAGATGCCTCTGAGCCTCAGTTTCTTCGTGTGTAAAATGGAACTTACAGCTAAGTCTGCAAAGCACCAGGAAGCACATGGGGCACACGATAGATCCAGAAGCAACTGCAACATCTCGATGAGGATGAATGACGACAGAGGTGAAGATTTCGGGGGGCCCGGCTTCTCAGACAGGGCTGGCGAGCGGTGGGTTTAGCTCAGAAAGTTCTTGCCACGGGATCACAAAAGCCAGCCGTTCCCAAAACACTTTCCTGGTGGCACCCGAGAAGAGCCTTTAAAAAAATTAACTGCATGTGCTGCAAAGCGATGAGACTCCGGGGTTTTCCTCTCTCCCTTATCCGAACCAAAATTGACTCTTCGCAGAGAGGAAAGGTGAGGGTGTCAATTTTTCTTTCCGTTCTAAAGCAACACTCCAGGTGCTATAAATAGAAGCGTTATCATGAGGCTTTCTCGGAGCCTCACGTAAAATAGGAATAATGCTGATTGGTTTAAAGTAAAAAGAAATCAAGCGTGGAGAAGCTGGGCCCGAGGGAGGGCAAGCACGTGGGCTCTGAGTGCCCGTCTGGGTTCGAGTCGAGACCCCGTCCCAGTGAGGCACACGGTTTGGGACAAGTCGCTTTACCTTTCCATACCTCGGTTCTTCCAGCTGTGAAGTGGGACGATGATTCCTGCTCCTCGTGGGGTGACGTGTGAACCGTGCCTGGTACAGTGCCTGGCACAGAGTGGAGATGCCAGGGTCAGTCAAAGGGAGAGCTGGGGAGGAGGCGGTGAGCTTCCCTGCGTGGACCAGGCCACTGAGCCGTTACGCTGGTGGCGTCTGCCGAAGGGTCAGTCTGGAAGAACAGGCAGCCAGGGCCCAGGGGAGACTCAAAGGTGAGGCCGGAGAGAGAGAGAGCTGTGGGGGCCTCGCTAATGGCTATGAGGCTGGTGGTTCTAGGCCCAGTGCATGGAGTTCAGTCTCCTTCTGGCCTGGGTGACTCAGGCGGGGTTTTGGACCCAGGCTTTCTCCCTCTGATGGCCGCCTTCACCTGGTCATCCTCCCTGTAGACTGAATATCTGGCATTTTAAAAGGACTCACAGCCCACCCTCTCTGCACTGGGCGTCCAAAGCCCTCCCAGACAATCACACGACTCGAGTGGAAGCGTTTCTTTAAAGCCTTTATCAGTGCTTGGAGGAAAATAACGCCCTGTGACAATGGACAGATCCTGCCGCCTAAATTCGCAACAGAAACATGTCGTGACTTAGCGAGCTCACGTGGCGCCAGTCCTGGGATCGGGCGAGGTTCCTCTTCCTTAGGCAACGGGCCCTGGCAGCATCGTTTCTCCAGTCTAGTGAAGCCTTTCACTTGATCCGAGTTTGTTTCTCTCTTTCTGTGCGCCTGTGCGTCACAGAACCACCACAGTGTTTTCTGTTTGTTTAGTTTTGGGTGTCAGCGGTCCCTTAGACTCAGACCTCTCCTTTTCAGAAGAACAGGCCTATTTATTGATACAAAGGAGAGGTGGTGCGGATCGTCTTGTTAAGATGCAAAGCTGAAAATAAACATCGTATCTTTATTTGGAAATCCACATCCTTCCTCCAAGGCAGGCCCCTGAGGAAATCTGTAGGGAGTGCGGAGCCCGAGTCAAGGCTCTGTTTTCAGTGATGGCTTTGCTTACAGTTTAGACGGCACAAAAGCCTCTGCCACGCTCACGGGAATTTGGATTTGCCCGCAGTTTTGAGCAAAAGAACCTTAGTAATAAGCACTACTCTGTACCAGACATCAGGGACCAGAATGAAATGCGGTCCACCTGACTTTCGGGAAGAAGCGAACCAGGGGCGTGAAGAATCTACCACAGAGATCGGTGGAGGGGTTGCCCTGAACGCAGGAAGCGATTTTGTGCCTTGAGGGGAAAACAGTGAAGTAATAAATACAAACGACAACTATTTAGAATAGAAGCGACCCATGGGGACCCGTTGACCCTGAGAGGAATATAGAAGTTGATGTCTTTCACGCACCCAGCCCGGGAGCCGGCCAACGAAGAACGGCTGACCCAGCAACACAGGACAATGTCACCACGCTTCTGAGGGACGTTAAGCGCAACAGCCAGCGTGTGCCGCAGTGGCCCGTGGCAGGAGACTGGCCATGGTTCACGCTAGGTTCCCAGGGCAGGGCCCGACACACCCATCCTCCTCCCTCCCGGCTGGTGCTGGCGGGCGGAGCTGGACCCCCGGACCCCTGCTTCCAGCTCCTTCCAGGTGCTTCTCCCAGCACTTCATCGCCCTGCCCCCCACGCCCAAGGGTCAGGAACGATGGTGGGGATGACCCTCCGGCCCCACATCCTGGTGGCGACAAGACTGGATTTGGGGTACACAAACTAGCCGTGTTTCGGTAAGGTTGTTTCTCCAGAGCAAGTCGTTTTTTATGTTGAGTAGGTAAGTTTGGCTTCTTCATCTCTGGCCTCAGGGCGCTCCGAGCACGAGCTAGGAGCGGATAGAAACAGAGGACGTGTCCTTTCTGGCCCTCCGGCTAGAGCAGGAGTCCAGCAATCTCGGACCCCGAGGCAAGCGGGGCGCCTGAGAAGTGAAAGGGTGCTGGCACGGGGCCCCGCCTATTTGTCCTCTGCTGTCTAGGGGTGTCTGCTTTTGTGCTCCCACGGCAGAGTGGGGTCGTGGCGCCAGGAACCTTGTGATGCGCCAAACTGAAATCCGTGTATTTGCTCTCCGGAAGACCTCGCTGACCCTGCTCTGGAGGGGACCTGGCCCAGAACCCTTGCCCCCTCCCCCGCCCTCCTTGCAATCCTGGGCTCCTCACTGAGTGTTGGCTACAAGAAAGAAGACCCTTTAATTTGATACCGATTAGGAGAGGAAAGAAAAGGCCTGCGTCAGAAACGCTGTAAGTCAGAAATCTCCGCCCCCCCGGCCTCCGCCCCCTCCCCGCCTGTCGTTTTGGTTCCTGTCTCCTCCCTGCCTCCCTCTTCCCCACTGACTCCTGGTTGCTACATGTCCGGCCCAGAGCTGAAAGATCCCGCCCCTCGGCGATTTCCAGCCGTTTCCTGCATGTATGTGAAAGGCGGCGTTCCCAGACGGGAATTCCCAGCGGCCTTGCGTCCCCTTTCCATCCTCCAGGGTGGGGAAGGTGGCTTTGCGACCTGGCCTCCTGGAACCCTGGCGACCCCGCGCTGTAGCAACCTTGGCTGATGGTCGAGGTGAGATGATGAGCCGCTGAGGGGTCTGTCAGGCATCCACCTGGCACGTGCACCTTCCCCCAGGGGTGGGGTTCGCCCCATGTGGCTCTGAGCCCACGCCAGGCAGTATAGAATTCCTTTTAAAATAACACTTAAAAAAAAATCAGCCCCCAAAGATGTACCGTTTTTGTTTGTTTTTCTTCTGAGAAAAACAGAGGAAAAATGACTCAGTCGCTTTGTTTGAAAGCCGTTTATTTAGATGACAGATATATAGATGGAACTGGATAAATAAAAAAGTGAAACCAAGAAATGAAGCAGTGGTTAAAATACAAACACAGGGGACCCACTCCCTCGGACAGGGTGCCCCGGACAGAACAATGGCTCAGAAGTGACACTTAGCAAACCCCCACCCCCCACCAAGCAGCTCCAAACCTCAAGAAAGCGAATTTCTGTCTGGCACCAAGCACCCACACGGCCCCCGCTTCCTCTCACCCTACGCCTACCCCGGAAGCTGCGGGGCGGGCCCATCACCAAGCGCATGGTCCAGGCCCTGCTGCCCCCCCACCCTCCCCCACCCCCGCCGGCCCACTGTCCCCCACCCCCCGAGCAGAGGAAACCGCGGGCCACTGCCCAGTGGCTCCACGGATGGACAGAAGACAAAGTTGCAAGGAGGAGGCGTGACACACCACTCAGGAGATGTGAGTGTGGTGCCCGCCGGGCCCAGCCGGGCCCTCGCTGCTGCCCAGAGGGGCCCCGCCTCACCTGCGTGCATTTGCTAATAGACACCATAACTGAGTCCGCGATCCCCACCAAATCCTGCGTGTGACACCCCCCCCCCTTTAATGGCAAATGTTTCGGAATGTCCATAGAACAGAAAATGGACAGCGTGGAGGAAAGATTCCCCGGGCAAGCCTCCCTTTTCACCTCCGGATGTCGGAAAACTCCGACCGGTCATCCTCCCACTCACTGCTTCTGGTGGTTCCCTGGCCCCTGCGGCCGGCCACTGCGCCCTGGATGTGGGCGTTCGGGTGGCTCCTGCCGCCTCGCTCACCCTTGGCGACCCGGCTGGCCTCCCTGCTGCTGGGCTCTGAGACGTGGTGACCTGCTTCCCCGGGGCTGGTCTTGGAGACCCTGGCTCTTTCCACCTGCAGCTGCTGCTTGGGGGCCGCCGTGGTGGGCTTCTGCATGGCCGAGGTGCAGAAGCTCAGGATGGAGCAGAGGCTCCCCCAGCTCTGCTCGCACTGAGTCTGCACGCTATGGGTGATGGCCTCCCTCACGTCCTCCCCACAGGTCAACAGCAGATTCACGAGATCCATGTACGGCCTGGAGGTTGAGAGCAGAGAGAGGCACTGAGCACAGAACTGGTCCCGCACAGGCCTCAGGGCAGGGACCGCGCCAGGAAGGAGAGGGGTGGGCAAGCCAGGGCTGGGCCTTCTGGAAGTGCTTCCAGCCTTTACCCGTGTTCCGGGGGCACTGGCCTCAACCTCTGCTCACTGTGTGGCCATGACGTACGAGGCTCCGTGCCAGGCAGTGGAGAGACACGGAGGCTTGGGACAGAGCCCACCCTAAGGAAAAGGGCCCGTGCCAATTCGTGGGCGCATATAAGAAAGGAAGAGCTCTGGGGATTGGGGTGAGGGTGTCAGCTCGGTGGCTGTGCAAACAGCATGGAGGACGGGAAGGCATGGGCATGTTTGGGGTGGGCCCCGAACCCCACCCTGATGAGTTTTTTTCTTTTTGGCAGGAAAGGAGGAGCCACTGAAGATTTAGGGCTCAGGGAGTCCCACACATGGTGCCAATAGGACGGGCTGGCTGGCTTTGCACTGGATGACACCTTCCCAGGTAAGCCTCCTCTAAGCAAGGCTCCCGCAAAACCGTCCCCAGGTCTGAGATGGCCCCTGGTTTCGGCTCGCGATGAAGAAGGGTGTTTGGGGAAGCATCTGGCTGCATGTCCCTCTGCACCTGGCGGGGTCTGGAATAGGGGGAGAGGGAGGACACCTCCCTGGGACCGTCACGTCTCACAGAGTGCGTCTTTGTTGGTAGTGGGTGCCGAGGAGTGGGGTGGCTGTCTAAGCTTCTCCGTCCTTCAACCTGGGCTCCCCCAGAACCGCAGGTGAGGGCTGGCCGCGAGGGGCCTGTGTGTTTGGATGAGAGCCAGCTGCCTGTGAAATAAAGGTGCTCGGTTCTGGAGGGGAGGGCCAGTTGCTAGGGCCATTCCAGCCGCCCTGGGCCCTCAGACAAAGTGCTGGAGGAAGGGCCACACTCTGCAGACCTCCTCCTTGGGATGCGAGGTGTGTGCAGAAGGTGGGAGCCGCCTGCCTGTGTTTTACATTCATGGGCCCATCTGGGAGGCGGTGGCCCCAGCAATAGGCTCTCTTAGCCCACTCACTAAGACTTTCTTACGTCTCACTGGCCTTTTAACATCCCCAAGTGGGGTCTGGGATGTTTCGTGGGGCTAACTAACCAGCATTCTTAAGCAGATCTCGGCTAGTAGAGTTTCTGGATCTATCTGACCATGAGCATGGGCAGAGAAATCACTCTGGAATGGGCGATCACATCTAAGGAGCAAGACTTTGCCTCTGCGAGCCTGGACCACCTGGCTCATTAATCTTTTCTTTGCAGATTGGCGGTGGTTTGCTAGGCAGGAAGAGCAGATTGTGTTTTAAGACTTTTGGGAAGTAGTTCACTGCCATTTTATGAATTGGCCCTCAAGACATCATTGAGTGAGCTGTTTCTCATTTCACTGATGTCAAAAATGGTTCAGTAGATTCAAGGCATGGTGAAGGTGGCTTTCAGAAGCTTCAGGGCTGGGAAGGGCTGGGGCTGGGCTAAGAGCGGAGGGGAAGCAGGCTCTGGCTGCTAGGTCAGACTTTTAAGGCCAACGGGATGCCTCTGGAGTCTGCCAGTCTGTGCATGGCTGATGGGCAGGCCCCCGACGACGATGAGGGCAGTGATGACCCCCATCTTCACGGGCTAAGAGGAGGACGGGGTGTCACACAATGGAAAGGCTCAATTCCTGCTCGTTCCCTTCCATCTTTGGAACACGAGCACCTGACTGCCACAGGGAGCTCGGGGGGGGTGTGTATCTGCGCTTTCTGGGGCTGGATGAGCAAATTGCGGAGGGCTGAGACTCCGTCTTTTGGGGACACTCAACTGATGCTCATCTTCAAGTTTCTTTCTCCAGAGTCAGGGGAGGGCTCTCGTGCTGCCTTCTGGCCTCCTCCACCAGGCTGGTCTGCCTGCCAGGCGAGCTCTCAGCCCCCAGGGGGACTGAGAAGGCTGGATCCGCCCCCATGCTCCTTTGCCCCTGGCCCTCTCCCCGGAGGACAGAGCCGTGGCCTGCCATCGGGAGGGGTGTGTTAATTTAAGCCCCGTCCCGAGCTGGCCCGGCGCCTTCTCAGGCTGCGAGCTCAGAGCTCAGCCCGTGTCTAATGACAAAGCCCAGCTCTCTCGACTGGGTGCCAGCAAGGCTAAAGGATTTTTAAAAACACTTGGAAGGGGACGTGCCTGGGAACTGCCAGCACCCAGTGACAGGGTGTGTGGGGGCCGAGGTGGTGGATATGGAGGCAGAGGGGCGGGAAGGGGTGAGGGCAGCAGAGGGGAACCACGTTAACTGAACGTGAGAGTGTTTGCGGGTGGATAGGGATGGGGTTGAGGAATGGGGTGATGTGAGTTCTGGGGTGACTATGGTTTCAGTTCTCATTTTCTCGTCTGTGACCAATGCTGCATAGTCTTGAATGCTCTTCTAGGCGATTGGGGCCTAACAAGATCCTTTGTACCAACATCGGTTAAGACAGTTAAAAAAAAAACACACACAAAAAACTTAGTTGATTCAACTTGAAGAGCACAGGGAGTCTGGAGTCCCGGGCCCCGGAAGGGGAGGGACTGGGGCTTTGTGAGGAGCTGGGATTAGGTGGGACCCGCTGCCAGAGGTGCTGGCTTAGCAGGAGGCCAGAGGACATGGGTGCAGCCTCAGCAAGTTAAAAGGGGCCCAGGCTTCCCTTCAGGGGGGCACCTGCATTTCTAGAGTGGGCTGGGGTGGGGGGCGATGTGTTTGTTCTAAATGATGGCAGGGCCCTTCAGAAGTGAGGGTCCCGTGGCCCCGCAGGCCATGTCTCCAGAGAGGCGACACCAGAGAGCTACAGTGATTTACTGCCTCTGAAATTCAGGAGAGAGGGGACTTCAAAACCTCTAGCTTACAGAAAGACTTTTCTCTAAAAAGGCAGGCAGTCTTCTCGGCTCCGGGAACATATTAGTGACGTATAAACTAGCATCCCATCGCCTACTCTCGAGGCTCACATGCTGTTTCTAATAGGTGAATGTGGATTTGGGATGGATGAATTTCATGAATTTCTCTGCATTACGCAATTTGCCTCTTCCAGGAGCATCTTGAAGGGGGGCATTTCATAGCACCCTCCTCGTGTAGTGGGGACGTATTTGAGCAAAGGGCAAAACCCTTGTCATGTCTGGGACCAGTGAGCCTTTCTCAGATCTAGTGGGTAGAGAATAGGCCATAAAGCAAGGAGATTTGGGGTCTGTCCCTGACACCTGGCTTCAGTCATGTGTCTCACCAGTTCCCAAGTTGGAAAGTAGGAATTGAACCTCAGAGGGAGGTTCTTTAACCTCGTAGCTTCATTTCCCTCCTAAATGGGGAGAGTAGCCTCTATCTTTCACTGCTATTAAATGATCATGGAGATGATTCAGGGAAAGTTCTGCCTAAGGGCCTGGCCCACTCGAAAAACGGGAGCTATTAACTATAGCTGCTGTCGATGCTTGTTGCTTTGTTTCTTTACAGGCATTTGGAAGAATAAAAGATGTGTTATCAGGCATCAGCGTAACGCAAGGAAAAGGCAACATTATCTTCCTCTTGTCAAGAGCTGCCCGTAGAGATTCACGGCGAATCTTACGATTCTACCACTGCCCCAGGGGGCTGCTTGATACCTCAGAGCCTCTTGACCAAGTGGAAAGTGACAGGAGGTGCTTGTCATCCCCCGCCATCTAAGTGGCACGGGTGAGGTGGGGAGTGGCCTGTCGCGTGACATAGCTGGGGGAAGGCTTTGGCACGAATGAAGGAGCCAGAGTTCGTAAAATTATACTGTTTGCCCCCATGAGTCACTGGGTAGAGACGGGGGGTGCCACTGAGCTGGCAATGACTTGGCCTGGGCTGCTTAGCTCGCGTCTTGCTCTCTGCCCTAAGTCTCTGAGGAAGGAGGCATCGTGACCTTCATCGTGACCTTTATCGTGACCATGCTGCCCGCTGGGAGCAGCTGTGCACCCACGGGCTTCACCAGGGCCAAATCTAGGGTCCTATCGACGGCATGTTTTTTAAGGAAAGAGAGGTCCCGGGTTTATTCCTGGATTTCAAGTCTTTCTAAGTAAGTCCCTAGTGCCTCCTTTTGACATCAAGGTGTTCAGCCGATTAAGGTTCCTGCCATTTGCTTTGCATTTTCCTGGGGAGGTGAATCGGACCCTCTAAGAGGAAGGAGGGTTAATGGAGACAGGACAAAAGCTATGGGTCTCGGCGTCTGGCCTCAGACAATGCACATTCTGGAGCCGACTGCCTGGCTCTGAGCCTGGTTTGGCCTCTCTCTGTCTGTGACCTTTACCTGCTCAGGGGATCTCCGTTCACTCGTATGTAAAATGGAGATGAGACTGGCCTCCAGGACAGGGCCATCGGGAGGGTCAGGCGAACCACTCACAGAGAGCGCTGGGGACCAGGCGGGGCACCTGGCCAACGCGGGACAGAACTTACCGGTTCTCAGCGGTCTCGGGGTACCTACAGCGCTCCTGGGAATACTCAGGGAACGCTCGGGACCTTGGCCGAGGGGAAGACGAGGAGTATTTCTGAATGCTACAGATTTCATGCTTAGTAAGAAAATTTCCTGTTTCTATTGCTTCTGGTTTTGAAACCGGTGGTGGAAACTCCTTTTGCTTTTCCTGAAGGTCAGCAGGAAAGGCACTCCCAGGGGAGCCTGCGCAGCGTTCTGAGGTCAAATGCAACCTCCCCCCCCCCCCAGTGGATGAGACAAACCCCTCCAGCCCTGGCAGGCCGGCCCCGCCCGCCCCGCCCCTGGCCCCGCCCCGCCCCGCCCCGGCCCGGCGGCACTTACTCCTGCAGCAGTAAGTCCTTGAAGTGAATCATCTCCACCATCACGCGGGTGTTGTCCTGGGCCGCGGAGCACACGTTGTGTCGGAGGTAGCACTCCCGCTGCAGCTGGAGCACCATTTCCTTAATGGCCGGGCACTTCCGGCTTATGCAGCCGAATCTGTGCCGCAGCGCGTGGGCCTTGCACTTCAGGGCTTCTTTGATGAATGACTTGCCCTGAGGACAGAGGAGGGAGAGAGGGGCAGAGAGGGGCGGGTCCTGGTCACACGCGCTCAAGACAGTCACCCTGGTCGGGCTTCTGCAAGGAGCTTTCTGACACCCCCAGGTCCCGCCTCTGGACCGATGTCCTTGCAGGTAGGTGACAAGCGGATGCTACATCAGGAGCAGTGTCCAGAGTGACGTGACACCGCTTGGCACCTGGCCAACGAGGCTGCCGCGCGGGAGGCTCACGGATCTGCCTCCTCCCTCCCTAGCTGTTCTCTGGTGTCGCCTGTGCTGGGGCTTCTGTCTGTCTGTGGCTGTCTGTCCTCAGGCCGGCTCATGCTGGCTGTTCGGTGGCAACTTTTTTGAAACCCCAGGGGACTTTGGCCAGATGGAAATCCAGAACTCCTCGGTGGTTCCCAGTGAGAGTTTTTCCCCAGTGGAAGGTGCCCGCGTGTCCAAATCTCACATCTTTCCTTGTCCCTGGGGTCCAAGAGTGAGGTCCAGATAGGCCGCTAACTCTGCCCCCGCCGCCACCCCCACTCACTCGCCCCCCTCGGCTCCTCCTGTCCTTTAAGGAGGAGCATTCTTTTCCTTTTTGAAAACGGTTCAACTCCTTTAAGCTGCAAGGATTACTGCCTCTCGAAGGCCCGCCTGGCACACTGCCTGGCAGCATCTGGAGTCTGACCTGCCCCGCTGCCAGCCCCTCCCCCACGCCCTGCCCCTGAGTGGCCCAGGCATACATCTGGCCCACAGTTCTCTTCCCCGGCAGCCCCTCCAGATTGCTCTGACCCTAGGAAGGAGGCAGCTGTTGGGAGCATGGAGGTGCATTCAGCAGTCACCTCCCTCACTGACCTCTGGGGGCGGGAGGCATTGTGGGATACCTACCCGGGATCCCGCACCGCCCCCCCCTCCTCCCATGACTGTAGAAACAAGCCGTCCCTGGAGAGGTCACCCCTCTGTATTTAGACAGGACAGGAAAGAAGAGAGTTGAGAAAGTAAAAGGGTTCAGGTTGGGTGTGGGAGGCTAGCCAGCACATGTAGCTTGGTTTTCTCCTTTAGAAGCAATTGAAATGTCTACAGATAGCGTCTGGCCGCTAGCCCCTCCGCCCCATCCCCCTTGACTACCCAGTGGGAGCCAAATAGGATGGAAGGTTGTGTGTGCCAGTTTATTAAGCAGCTATGCACGAGAACCAACTCGAAAGGGATGCTTCTAGCTCGAGAACACACTCCTGTTGGTTGAGAAAGAGGGGGTACGTGCACCCGAGGGCTGTGGCAATCTGTTCTGGGTTTTCCTCCCTGATATCCGCTGGGATTGCCCCGAAATACACCCCTGGCCTCGGATTTCCCATTACGTTTCTTAATTCCAGTTTATCCAGAAGGGATGCTTTAGTAGGAGGTCTCGAGGAGTTCGAACATGCTACCTCTCTCCTGTCCTGGTTTCTGCCTCCCCTCCGGCCACCCCACGTCCTCTGCAGTCCAGGCTGCCAGGCCCCGTTGCATCCCGTCCTGGCTCCCAGGCATTGCTTTGTCGGCTCTCTACTGGATGTCAGTCCCTGGTGACTGGTGACGTTCGTAAAACCCCTAAACTGTTGGCCTCATCCAAATGTTGTCATTGCTCTCCAATAAGATGGGAGAGGAAGTTTGCGAGACAGAATACAGGGGCTGCACGGTGCATGTGTGTAGGCTGGGGAGGACATGAAGGGGAGCCTCCGGCCATGTGCCATCTGAAATGTATTTGGATGGTTGGTGCCAGAGCCATCAGATTGCTCGTCGGGTTCTCTGCCTGTCCCACGTAGCAGCTGGGGCCCCGAAGTGGATCACGCCCGACTATGTTTATTATATAAAGCAAAAGGAAAATGTCGACATGCGGGACTCCTTCAAGGGCTTGGCTTTTCAGGTTGGGAGAGGAGGGTGAGAAAAGTCTGCCCTTCTGGAGGCCTGGAAGGACCCACGTTGAGTGCCCACACACCCGCTAGGGGAAGACGCATGTCTCTGAATTTTGTGTGATTTATTCTTGCCTATTAGGTGAACGTAGCAAAATAGCTTTTCAAATGTATAATTGGGGTCCCTGCCCTTCCCCCCTCAACCTACTGTTCCAAATGTCATGAAGACTTGGTTCTGGGTGGCCAGACATAAGATGTCTCCCTTACAAGATATCTATCATGACTTTGTCTTCTCGGCTAAGAAACCCTCAGATAATTGTTTCAACTTGGTCTCCGACCCACTTTGCCTGTGTAGACACAACCTAGGAGTAGAGAAGGATTTAGCCTACATGACAGCTCCGGAGAGCAGAACTTAGGAGGGAGAGGGTGAGGAGCCCTTGGCCCCCTGCTGCACGCCTGGAATGTCTCTTGCAAACCCTAAAAACAGTCTAGGAAGGTGAGCTAAGGGACTCTTAGTTAAGGAGTCTTTCTGGCGGACATGTCAATCACACTGTGATAACCCCAAACATTCTTTGTGCTCTGTGTGGTTTTTACCTGGGCATCGAATTTTCCAGCGTTGTGCAGAAAGGTCATGCAAATCCCATGTAAGCCCCGAATCTCACAGGAGTTGTTCTCGAAACATTCGAACACGCCACAGCCCACATCGCCAGCACTGACCAAACAATGCTGGATCTCCGCTACAAGGGGAAGGACACACAAACGCATATAAAATTCTCAGCCCCGCCGGGGAATGCGGAGAGGTTGGCTGCACGGAAAGTAATGATTAAAAGAAAATTTAAGGGAAAAAAAAAAGTTAGAATGATTCTTTCAGGACCTCAAAAGCCAGGGAAAGGGAATTTCATCATTGAATCTACTGACGAAAAATAGCGGCATGTGTAACATATTTATATTATATATAAAAAAAAATCAGCCAAACCTGCATTACAAAACATCACAGCCAGGAGTTAGGTCTGAGCACCCCATTTTTCATCCTTCCCATCTTAGTCACGTATTTGTGCGACCCCTTTGCCTGAGAACAGAAGATAATTCGGCTTTCTAAACCCACAGACAAAAATAAGATTTGAAATGGTGAGCTCGCCCTCCGCCTGTTGCACTGCATCAATGAAATACCCTTCTCTACTTGGAACTTGGAGCTGCAGCTATTAAAGCACAGCCATTTCCTTCCTGACCCCCAAAGGAGAGCGTCCGAAAAGCAGTTTCAATTCAGCTTCATGATTCAACACCTAAAAATCAAAACAAAATTCCTATTAAGGCAGAGCCTCCAAACCATCCGCATTAAAAATACCGGGCTAGGAGAGCTGCGGTTTGAGTCTGAGGGGGCGGGGGGGGGCAGCCTGCAGAAACACAACCGTCGCAGTTAGAGGCTCCTTTGAAACAGAGATCCGGTGTGCGATGTCGCTTAATCCTCTAGCATGCCCGCGACCCGGGAGTTCGCCGCGCTCCTTCGCAGGCCGTGGCCCTGACTCGTCTCTAAAGGACAGACCGAGAGTGTGAACCGTCAGGCTGCCGTGTGCAAAGCCTCTCTTCCTTCCCTCCCCCCTTCCCAATTCCCTGACTTCAACCAACCACAAAATTACATCAGAAAACTATATTTTGGAAGAAGGGCGAGGTCGGAGGGGATAATCCGCATTCGGGTTAAATCTGCCGAGAGAATGAGGGGCGTGTATTTGTTGAGGGTCACTTCACTACCGAGAATCGTGTTCACTTCTTGGGGAAAGGGCTGGACAGGGGGGAAGGGAGGGCGAGGGTCCTGGGAGGAGCGCGGCGCGCGCACCCGCGTTCGGAGGTGTGGGGCGCCCAGGTGGTCCCACGCGCGGCCCCGGCGCGCCTGGGCAGGAGCGCGCAGGGCCGCGATCCCGGCTCGCTTGGGGCGTCCCTGTCCCGCACTCGCGCATTCCTGCTCTCGCGGTGAGAGCACGCACGCCGCCGCCGCCGCCGCGGGGTTCGCAGGTCCCTTAAAGAAAGAGGGGGGTGGGGAGCGCGGCGCGCGCTCAGAGCCAAGGAACTGTAGGCAGGTTTTCTTTCTCTCCACGGAGCTGGGGAAAGGGCCAGCCCGGTGCCCCGCACGCCCGGCTCTGCTCGGCAGCTCGCGGGTGAGTGGAGAGCCGGCTGAGCAGGGGCGGCGCACTGTTGGGCCGTGTCACCATTTCTTCGCTTGCTGACCCGCTCGGGAGCGGGAGACGGCGGCGGCACCGCAGAGGTACGCTTTGCGCCCCCCACCCCCAGCCCCTTTCCGAAAGCAAAGTCCCCACCCCAGGGGAATGTTCACCGTGCAATCAGGCTCGCCTACAAAGTTCTCGGGTGTCTGGCATCTTTTGAGGAGGAGGAGAACTGGTCCTGCCGCGGCCGGCCGGCGCGGAAGAGAAGTTCTCCCGGTGCAGGGCGCAGCCCTGCGCCGAGGACGCGCCGCGCCTCCCGCGGGGCAGGCCAGGATGGAGCGGGAAGCTTTGCACCGGACCGGGGACTCCGGGGCCGTTACTGGCCGCGTCAGGCGCTTCCTCGTTTACCCTCGACCCCGGGGAGGACAGCAACAAGTCCTGCCCCAGCTATTTCATCACCCTGCCGGCACGTGCGGATTCCCCGCGCGCAAAGCCCGGCGCGGACGTCGCCTCGCCTCGCGCTCTGCTTTGCACAGCCCGCGCCACCCCAAGAGTTCGCGCGGCCCTAGGCGCGCGCCCAGTTCCGGTCGAGGCGCCCGGGGCGCTTCGTGGGGGTGCCCAGTGTCACCTCCCAGGAGCTCCCCGCCGCCGGGGCGCACGTACGTACCTGTATTCTGCAGGGACAGGCGGCCTTTCTGCTGCGAGCTCCTCTCTTGGAAACCCTCTGGCGGGCTGGTGGCGTCGGTCCCTCGCGCTAAGTCGAAGGTGGCCCACACCAAAGCCAGGGTCATGAACTGACTCAGCCGTTCAGCACACATGGTTCTCGGTGTAAGCCTCCCGCCCGGAGACCCGGAACCTCTGTGCTCCCCTTCCCCCTTCCTCCTACTCCTCCGCCGCTTCGCCTCCTCCTCGCTCGCCTTTTCTCTGCTCCGCACGGCGGCCGCTGGGATAAGAGGTTACCCAGCGCCCTCCCGGAGCTCTCCCGAGAGCATGTGACCAGGCCGTTTGCAGCGCCGCGAGTGCGGGGCAATGGCAGGGATGGTGCCTCAAATATCCCTGGAAGCTCTGGTGTCACTTGAATGAAGGAGTCAAGCAGGTGTTGTCCCGGCGGCTGGACCAATCCGAGACCCTGGCCCGTTTGACAACACGGCCGGGAGGCGGGGCCTGCGCGCAACTAGTACGCGAGGAAGCCGAGCGCCGCGGGGCGCGCTGACAAAGTTGGCGACCTGGTGGCGGCCACGCGTTGGCATGCATGCGCGCGCGCGGTGTGTGTGTGTGTGTGTGTGTGTGTGTGTGTGTGACGCGGCCGGAGATGCGTGCGCGTGTGCGGGGGCTCCGGGGCAATGGCTGACAGACTTAAGAACGTAAAAGCGAGTCGCAGCTCGGGTTGCAGCTAAAGCAAGGCGAGAGGGGACAGTCTCCGCGGGGACAGCGGCCCCCGGGGCCCTGGCTCGCATCGCGGCTGCATCAGGCTGGGACAGTTTCCTCTTTCCGCCCTTTGGAATTCGGGGAGAGCCCCAGCCCCGAGGCCTGGACAGGTTGGAGGAGTGTCCTGGGCACAGTGATGCCGGGGGCAAATTGAGCACATGTGGGAATGCCTGGCGTCGTGACACTTTGCATTAAAAACCCCTCAAACTAAGCATGATGGGAGCAGAAGCACTATATAGGACTCCTTCCTTCATTTTTGCCCGTCTTTGGCGGGCCTCGCAACCCCTAGAGTGCTAGTTTCTCGCCCCTCTCCCAAAGCTGAGGCTCTTGGGCCGACTGCAGGGATCCAGGTGACAGTCGGGACTTGCGTGGTTTCCAGGCGGCCGGCAGGGAGGCCGAGGCGGCCCCGAGTCAGCCCGCCCCGGAGGCCGGAGCTTGAAAGGCCACTTTACGCGTCTCAGACCCGCTCTCCCATTCTCCCCCGAGCGCCACCCTAGCCGACCCACTCCGGGATGCCTTTACTCTCCAGCCGGCAGAAGCAAATGGTTGAGTAATCCCACCCCCAAGCAGAACCCGAGGAAATTCTCCCCATCTTTCCTCCTTTCTTGTTGGAGCGCCCTCCCTCCCGAAGCATGGCCGGGGCTGGCCCGCCGAAGCCGGGAGAAAGTTGGGCGCCCCTTCCCCCCGCTGTGTGTGTACGTGTGCACGCTCACGTCTCCCCGGCGCCTGGGCCGGGGACAGGAACTGCTCCGGGCACCTCAGTCCGACGGCGCAGCTCTGGGGTCTAGCAGGGCTGGGGGAGGGCGGGGACGCAGCGCGGCGGCCGTGCGCCCCGCTGCACGTACCCCGGGTAGACGCGCCCTCGCCCCTCCCCCTCCGTCTCCACCCTCCTGCCGGAGAACAGGTGAGCCCGGGTACCAGCTGCCACCCCCTACCCCGCCCGGCTCCCAGCCCGCGCCCTCTACGGTAATGCGCTGGGGAGGTTTCATCACCCACTGCCCGCGGCGACACGGCCCTGGGTCTCCGCGGCGGGACGCACTGCGCGCCTCGTTGGGGCCGCCATGTGACACGGTTGGGGGAGGGGGTGCGGAGACGCGCGGGCCAGGTCATCTTCCGGCGGCCGTTCGGCCCGGAGTCTCGCTCCCAGGGTCCCGGGTACACTGGGGCGTAGGAGGGCCCCGGTGGGGTGGGCGGCGGAGGAGGAGCGGCAGGGTGGTCGCAGCTGGCGGAAGCCCTCCGGCGCGCGTCCAGCGGCTTTGAGAGGGGAGGAAGGAGAGGAGGGCCGGGGAAGGCGCCTTCGGAGTGGGCTCTCCCCGAGGTTGCAGCCACCCTCCCCGCCCGACTTCCAGAGCCCCAATAAATGGTCACTTTGAAGGTCCAGAGTCTGCAGAAGCCGTGCCAAGAAAGTGACCATTCATGCCCATGATTCCAATAGCAATTACTTCTTGTAGCCTCAGATCTTTTGTGGCAGGAGGTGGGGTACAAGTGCATTAAAATGGGTGGTTCGAATTTCCCACCCTGCTTTTGTTTGCATAGTTAACTGAGCTTCCTTTATGAGGTCATGAAAAACCATCCCCTGGAAATGCTTAAAGGACAAAACATAACAAACATAACAGCAGCATGCTGGCCTCTCACCAACTCCATAGGCCCCGGGATTTCTCGGGTAGACTTTCTTTTCATGGAGCCTGTTTTGTAGGTGAGAACATGAGCAGTATTGGCATTTAAAAAAAAGCACCTGATCACCTGGTTCTTGGAGCAACCGGAATAAGAGAGGTCCAGGGGGGAGGAGCCAGCCCACCTTTGCTGGAAGCAGACACTCGGGGTCTACCTGATGGAAGGTGCTGAGGGCGCCTGGAGCAGCGGCCAGGCAGGTGGAGATCTCCTGGTTTGTGCCTCTTCATGGCCTTTGGCTGGCTACTACTGCCTTTTGCCACCATGAGCCCCTGGGGCTGCCCTCCAAGGACCTGCATAACTTAATTCATCTTGGGGCTATATGCTTCAGCCTCCCCAGGGGGCATTAAGGTCTCCTACCTGAGCCAGCTGTCCCTTTAGAAGTAAAAGACAAATGGTAGCTAGATTCTGAGGTGTTGCAAGCACAGGTGATAGTTCTTAAAGGCCTCTTTGCTTGGGTCTAACATCCAGAGAGTACCCCACCACCACCACCCGCCCCAGTCAGTCCCACTGGGGCAGAGAAAATTCTGCGGAATCAGTAGGCAGTTTGCTGGGATCACTAGGCTGGGTCACAGGCGGGGGTGGTGAGAGGATGGGGGGGTTGGGAATGGGGAGGGGAGCTCAGCCTGGTTTGGCAGATTGTGGTTGACGTGTAGGGGTGGAGGGGGGACAGCAATAATGGTAACATTGTTATTATTATAAAGCTGACATGAATTGAGAACAGACACCGTGCCACACACCGAGCTTGCGGCTTGGTGTCTCTCTAGACCCGAGTCCGCCCTAGATGGCAATTGAGGCGCGGGAGGAGGAAGGCCAGACCAGCTGGCGTTGGCCTGAGGTTCAGCTGGGAGCCTGCCTGGCGGGGCCCTCCTCAGTTTAAGGCCCAACCAGCTCTAGAGAGAGTGAGGCAGGCCTGCCTCGTGATACCCCAGGGTCTCTGTGGTTGATGCACCAGTTAAAGTCAGTGAAACACTTAGTAGCTCTTGGGGAGGAGGGAATCTGGGCTTGACTTTGAAAGGCGAGAGGATGCTGACAAGGAGGGGTCAGGAAAAGAGAGAGGGCATCAGGGGAGGGAGGACCAGCATGGAGGGGATGTGGGGGGACTTGTATCTGGACGAGGGGTTGCTCCACTGGCTGTTAAACTGGAGGGTAAAGCTGGCGGAGCATCTGGGGCCTTGTTGGGACAAATCTGTGCTCACCGTGGGAGACCTTGCTCTCTCATCATCACGGCATTGAAGGTTGAGCCTCTGGGACGCCATCCATCCTAGACGAGATGGCGTTTCCGGATGTGAGGGGCCCAGCGCTGACGCTGGGAAGGGGAACACAGATGGGGGGACCGGAAGGAGTTAGTTAGAATCTTGATGTGGGTTTCGACGCCTGGGCGGCGGCACAGGTGTTCTTGCTCAGGTGTGAGCAGGTGGGCCCCTGGAGGATGGGAACAGTTGAGCGACGAGGCAGGGACGTGGAGGTTGGTCCACGCTGTCTAGACCAGGCTTTCTGTGAGTCCCAGAGCCTGCGTGGAAAATGTGCCTTCCACATGCCGAGCTCCTGCCGCTGCACCCCCACCCCCACCCCCTTGGGGCTGCCTGTCTGGGCTGATGGCACCACCTTATGGTCAGAGAGGGTATTGTCTGACCAAACAGTGGACTCCTTGGCTACCTGAACCCCCCAGGCCTGGAGCGCTAATGTGGGGTCTCCTGCCTTCTCCTCAATTTCCCTAGCAAATCAGTTAATGCCGATTTAGGCGATCGTCTTAACAATGACATGCTTTAATGGTTCTATCCAGAAAATCTCTTTCAAATGTTTTTGCTTTCCTTCCCCATCCTTTGCCATCTTAACACATGAGCCTCAAACCTACTCTAATCGTGGCTTCTTTGGGTCATGCCTGTACAAAGAAAGCAAATAAAAGGAATCCAAGTGCAACTGGAAAAGACGAAATAACACCCTGCCACTACCGGCTTTCAAGATTCTTGAAAGCAGAAGTCTCGCCCTTAAAAAGTCTCCATGTTTCCCCTTTATCTTCTTTCATTAAACCAGTTATTTCATTAAATAGAATTCAGGGTAAAGGAGACTCTGTCTCAAGCATTCGAGCTCGTTAGCGCTACAGCAAATTTGCTTTCTACTAATTTTTACTGCGGAAGTACAGGGCTTCAACGACATTGTGAGTTAAGGCCGCTTCTCTGGGGCTGGTCTGGAAACCATTTATAATATGTTTATTGGAGGAAAATATATTCTGAGCTCCCAAAACAACCAACTCCCACAGTTTTGGAACACACCACTTTTGTGAATTGGACATTTCCTCTGTGTCATCGATTCATAGTCAAACTGTATTCCTGGATTGACCGAAAACACAAAAGATAAAAAAGAAGTGAACAAACAAACAAACAAAAAAAACAACCCAGGAGAACGGGAACTCTGTCTCCCTCACAATAAGTTCATTTACCGGAAAGAATATAGAAGCTGTAAATATTGGGTGTCTGGTTGTGGTCTGAGTTTTGTTAGTGCCTTGCCCTGAAGTCTGAACAGTATTTAGAAACACTCTCTGTTTTCCTTGGATCGTAAGTCTTGCTCCCTCATTGTGTGCCGAAGCAAACTCAGGAGGGGCTGTCCGGGCCGAGGGGCGGCCTGGTCCCTGTGGGCAGCTCTGGTGGAGCCAGAGCTGGATGGATGGCGTGGAGCTTTCTGAGACTGGGCTTCAAGGTCTGAGAACTGCTGATTCCAAGTGGGTGAAGGATGAGTGTTTTTGTGGGGCAGTTTTCCAGTGAGCCAGATTTTGAAAATCTTCACAAAACAACGAAATCTATTAATGCAGTTTAACCATCAGTATATAACCAGGGTCCGTCAAACTGAATTTTAGGTTTTTTTTCTTTTCCCTGAGCACTTATAACTATTTGTGAATGTTGGCATTTCATAACTTCTGTTCTTTTTAAAAGAAACCTTCCAAAGATCAAAGAGAACATTTACTTTTTAACAAAAACAAAATGAAACTCATTCTATCTTGAATTTTCCACGTGGCACCATTGGAACCATTTAAAATCTAAGATATTTCATGGGATCTTAGTGATCATATTTTCCTTATAGCTTGAATTATTTTCCATTTAATCATCCTAGAATTATTTCATTATTACTCCTCAGTTATTGCCAATTATGCTAAAAACATGCAAATAATAAGAAAAATAAAAATGGGAAGGATGATGCAACAGTGGAATAAATAATCACTCTTGCATAGTTTTCTTATTACATTGCTGAGAGTATTACATTGTCTTTCAACAAGGGATAAAAGAAAATAAAGACACCATTTTTGTAATTTCATTATTATTGCTTTTAAGGCGTACCGTTGAGAATACAGAATTTTTCGTTTCTTGCACAAAACAGTAAAGAAAATTGACAACAGAAGACTTCGTACCGTGGTTCGACAAATCAGAAGAGAGAGCTGCGAACTCTAATGATACTAGTAAAATCGATTTTATAAGCGAAGTCCTCGACTGTGAGTCTCAAGACAATCTGGATGAATTTTCTCAAACTCCTGAAATGATGAATAGACAATATATTTCTGAGGGCAAAAAGAAAATGTGATCGTCTTATCCAGTTGGTCATTTGACAGGGTTTCATCACTCAATATTGCGCATCAAGAACCTGGACCATCCAGTTGTGCTAAGAAGACTGGGGGCCAGTATTCTTCTACCTTGTGTGGTGTTTGTTTACTAAAATCTCTCTGGTACACTTTGAAGGGGACCAACGACGATGTCAGACCTGTTCGCAAACGTGACCGAAAGGAGACGTGATAGAGAAATGAAGACAGAGTCGGTGGACTCATTCTTAACGGGCGTTTCTGAATTTAAAACAAAGTGCGTTGCCATTCTGGAGAAAAGATGACCATTCTCCTTGACAAAATGATGAGCCATCCAAGCTTTTGAAAGTGACTCGTTTTACGATGCAAGCACGTGAAGGCCTGGAGATAACGATAAGCTAGCATTTCCTAAAGATCGACTGGAAACCCGGAATGAGCGTTTACGAGATGGGCCTGTTCCAGGTTCACGCCTGACAGTGGAGCATCCTGTTGCGTGCAGAGTACAGTGCTCATTTGGGGTTTATATACCTTCAACGCCAGGGAACTAGGGAATGAAACTTCGCTATGTTTAAATTATTAAATTTTCTAATAAAGTTTTTTTTTTTAACTCTTTATGATACTTCTGTAAATTACTCATAAAAATTGAAAAGCTCCGTTGGACCCTGATGGTAAATGATGATAAATGATGATGAGAACTCTTTCCTGGTGTCCGGGGTGGGGCTTGGGGTGGCAGGGGCAAAATATTAAAAACAAAAACAAAAAACAAATCCAGTCTACACCATCAGGCCAGGAGGAGTCCCTGTAGACGCTTGTCTGTTCGCAGCCATCTCCCTGCCCTGCCTTCCTGCTTGAGGACCGCTGGTGGTTTTTAAGTGAGGTGGCCCGTGCGAGAGACATCGTCGTAACCTCTCCGATTCGTCTTCCTTTTGGTGGAACTGTTCACTTCTCAGAATTCATTGGGGATGACACCCGAAGGTGGAGCCTGGACTGCGTGTGTGGTATAGGGGATTTTTAAGATTGATTTTGACCCTTCGAGTTTTTCGCTTTGACGACTCCAGCGCCTAACCCTCTCAGTCTGTCGGGGCTGTGGTAACAGGCTAGTGGGTGTCTGAGACAGCCAACGTTTACGTCTCACTGTTCGGGAGGCTGGCCGTCTGAGCTCAGGGCGCCTGCAAGGCCGGGTTCTTGGTGAAGGCTTGCTTCCTGGTTATGCGTTCACGTGGCCTTTCTTGGAGCATGCAGGACTGAGAGAGAGAGAGAGAGAGAGAGAGAGAGAGAGAGAGAGAGAGGGAGAGGGAGAGGGAGAGGGAGAGGGGAGAGGGGGAGAGGAGGCGGGGTGGAAAGCGTGTTTGTGAAGGAGAACACTGGAGGTTGGACACTGACCGGGGTTAGACCCCCAGGGCCCACTGCGTCTGCCTTCATCTGCCAGGAACAGAAGACCCAGGGGCAAAGGTCTTAGAGAGTAAAGACCAGTTCATTACCCCCATTCCAGGACGTCCTGAGGACGTGGGGCTAGTGTGGGTGTGGCGGTTGGATTGGAGTTGGAGACCTCTGAGTCAGGAACACATCGAGACATCAGGTGGCGAATTGGAGAGGCCAAGAAAGAGGTGATGATGAGAAGTGAGGGACAGGCTGGCACACCGATCAACTCTTGCACGTGAGGGGAAAGTAGAGGAAATGATAGCGTATCAGCCTCCCTGGTCTCGTGCTTCCGCCTTTGCTCACCAGCACTGTCCAACTTCTCCCATCCAGATTCTCTCGCCATAGCCAGACTGACAAAAACTAACCCAACCCACCATCCTACAAACCACCATCCATCATCCATCCAACCAAAACCCCAAGCCCAGTCATATCATCCAGGTGCTTCATGACAGAAGCCTCCTTAGAACCAAACTCAGAACTTCTCGCGGGGACTGGACTGGAAGGTCTAGTGAGATTTGGCCCTACTGTGTTCGAGGACCTCATGCGGACCACGCTCTCCCTCCATCATTCCCTGCGGCTCCTCCTTTCTGCCTTCGGGCCGTGATGCAGGTGGCCCGTCCGCAAATCAGGAGCCTTGTTCTGTCTTGTTCTTTCTCTCATCCGCACTGAGTGGCAAGTGCCCTGAAGGGTTGGAGGTAGTTTGCTGTTTTCAGCGCTGCGTCCCTAGCACCTATGATAGTCCCTGGCTCACGGCAGATGAAGCATGTGTGCGTGTCCATGTGTGCGTGTGCGCGTGTGTGCTTATTGGATGGCAAAATGCCTCCTGGCTCTGTTAGCAGAACTGGGACATACAGAGAGGAAGCCTGGTCTGGGGAGAAATGGTGAATATTAAGGGTTAGTGGGCCATCTGGGTGTGATGTCCAGTGATCAGTTCAACAGGGACACGCTCCTACGCAGGGCATTTCACAGTTCGGCCCGTACTGCTTTGTGCTGAAATAATTTAGAGGTGAAAAGTGCTTTCTTGTACATTGCCCATTTAAACCTCTCTACAGCCTGGAGAGGGAACAGAGTTATTATTCCCATGGTATAGACGAGAAGCTCAAGCTCAGAGGTTCTTGTCCAAGGCATGCCCGGCCGGAAGGACCTTAGTCCTGGTTTGGACCTGGGTCTTCAGATTCCCAGATCTTCATATTTTATTGTTGTTCTTGACATCATAACCCATGTCTCCACTCCCACCAGTGGACAATAAGGATCACAGGTCATGTTGCAAAACACTTTTCTTTAAAGGCCGATTCGAATGAACTTAACCTGATGGCCAAAGGAATCCGGGATCCGTGTATGTATACATGTATATATGTGTGTGTGCGTGTATAATTTTTTTTCTTTGCTCTCCCTAAGGTCTTAAAACCCTGAGAAAGGCAGAAGAACTAGCAAGAGAGAAACGTAACAGACAGAAAACCAAAAGGCAGACCTCAGAGGAAAGAAATGGAAAAGGACAAAGGTAAGATTATCATCCAAGAGGAAGCCAAAGAATATTTTCAGATTCTTCTTGTTCTTTGGCAGGGTTATGAAGTGGGTAACGAGATAAATTAGGCACATGAAACCAACGAGAGAAGGCTGGTAATGGATGAGGAAAAATAAAAAAAGAGGAAAAGAGAGGCTGGCCAGAGGGGAGTGTGCCCGCAGCATGGGCATGCCACCATCAAGGACATGAAGTGACAGCCTGGCAGTGCATGGCGCCCGCAGGTGGTGGGCGTTCAGGAGGGACAGAAAAGGGGAAGATGTTGGGCCCTGATATCAGGTCGCGCGATGGCAGAGATGAAGAAAGGCAGGATTGCGAATCTGTGGAGCGTGGGCCGGGGCACAGCTTCGGGCGGGTGGGGAGGGTAGGGGCTCTGGGTCTAGACACTGTGGGGTTCCAGTGTCAGTCTTGACACTGATTAGCTAGCTGTGTGACTGTGGTCAGGGTACTTAGCCTCTCTGAGCTTCAGTCTGCCCCACCTAAGTCCCGGGATGATACTGTGTGTGTACTTGGTCATGTGGCTGTTGGATTAAATGAGATAGTGTGGCACCAGGCAGACACTGAGAAGCCATTGTTTTCCCCAGTGATCAAAGTACAGGGTGGCGGCTGGGGCCACTCTCTGCCTCTCACTCGAGTGTTGGCAAGACCGGTCAGGTCCTCGGAAGACAGGACACCGAGCTGGCGGTCTGCCCCTCCTCCCGCGGTGGTTGAGGTGGCTCCGTCCAGCTGGTGAGACTGGGGTGGGCTTCACCTGGGGGCGGCTGCGGGGGGTTCGGTTTGCGGGTGACTGTGTGCCATTCGCTGCCACATTTGCTTTAAAAAAAAAAAATGCCTTAATGGACTGCTGTAGTAGAGACAGAAAAATCTTTCATTCGTCCGTGTGCGCTGTCCAAATGATATTTTTAAAGATTTATTTTTGTGCGTTCGCAGTGTTCTTGAATAATGTTTCCATAAGCACGGTCAAAGATAAACCTGCGCCGAGCACGGATGCTGGCCGTGCCCATTTCGGAGCGTGGCCGGCTGCGGTGCTGAGCTCCTTGCTGACCGAGCCTCCCTGGGTGGACTTGCTCGAGCTGCCTCTCTGACCAGAAGCTTCTGAGCCCAGGCCAGGCTCCGAGCAGTGCCTCCCTCTGCCCTTCCCCGCCAACGGCTGGGAGCCCGAGGGGTCCTTGCCCTTTGAGCCTCGAGGTGTTTGTTGGCTGCGTGGACGAGCATGGCACCAGCATTGGTTTTTTGTGTTGCAGTGGGTGACCCTTCTGTAGGACGAAAGATGTTCAGAGTCAAAGGCAAGGTACAGAAGCAGAAGCAACGTGATGACTTATTTTTTAGGGTAAAGGCTCCTCTCCTCATTCTCTCTGTGTCGGGTGTCTGAACTTGGCTTACTGACCAGCGTGGATTCGGCAGGTTAAGAGATCACGTGACAACGTCCAAATTCCAAATGTGCTGTGTCCTTGGCTCCCTGTAGAGACAGAGGCTACTGGAGGTGGCAGGGCCCTTGTTGGGAAACATCACAGAGCCCCGTGGCTGAGCCACTCCCAGCACATGTGGTGCTCCTGGAATCTGAACATAAGTCTGGTGGGGACCTTCCTGGCGGTGGCCTTAGCTTCTCAGGGCACCCGCAGCATTATCCCAGCTGCTGATGCCTGAAGCTGCAGCCCCACCCTCTAGACCCTGGGCTTCCGGCTCCTGTTCAGCCATTATCTGGTTTGGGACAAGTCTTTGCAAGGATGCTGGGAACCAGTGTACCTGGCTAAGGACTCGAGGGTCATTGCAAGCTTCTGGTGAGCCCCCGTCTGCTGCCCCTAGATCAGGTTGCTCTGAGGGTGACTCAGGGGAACTCAGGCTGGTAAACCAGCCACCATATAATATACACCCTCGATGATGTGGGCGGACCCTGTCCCATCAACGGAAGGCCTTACGGGCAGAACTGGGGTCCCTTAGAGAAGGCCTTCTGCCTTAGGACGGCAGCATCAGCTCCTGCCTGTGGTCCCAGCCCACCAGCTCATCCTAAAGATTCAGACTCGCCAGTCCCCACGGTCGTGTGGGCCAGTTCCTTGCAAGAAGCTCACTGTGAGCGTGTGTGTCTGTACATGTGCATGCCTCTCTGTGTGCGCGTGGGCTGCTCTCTCTGTTTCTCTGAGGACCCTAGCTGGCGCAGCTCCTCTGGTCCGGCCTGATCTCCTTTTCTAGAATCCTCCTCTGAGTATCTGGCCTGCAGGAGCAGAGCCTTCCAGCCTGTTCCTCATGCACCGATACGCTGGATGCCGCCTGGATTTTTTTTTCCTTTTTTTTTTTGGGTAGTGCGTGGTGGGGTTACGTCGCTTTAAGCTTGTGCCCCCACACTTCGATTCTTGAGGCGAGGCACCCATTTCCTTCTTTAGATCCTCTCAGCTCCCAGGAGAACGGGACACAGAGTAGGTGGTCACCAGGTATTTGCTGGGCGAATGCCTGTGTCCGGACGGGCTGGGGGCTCAGGCGTGGTGTGACGCCAAGCTGATTACAGACACTTCCCTGGATTTTCAGCGGGAGAATCGGGGATACGTGACCGAAGGTCGTGCTTCCAAGCGTTGGTTTATTCTGTGTGTGTGTGTGTGTGTGTGTGTGTGTGTGTGTGTGTGTGTGTGTGTGTGTGCTGAGGCCTGCGCTCTGAAACACACCCCGACTGCATTTCTGCCCCCCTCATTCCCTCTCTCTTTGTCCAGCGTGGCTTCTGGAGTGGAAGGTGCGGCCGGTTCCGACACAGCAGAGGACCCCGAGCCTTGAGGCTCGAGCTTTCAGATGGCGCTGGGGCGGGACCTGGCTCCGTCCTTGCGCGTAGAACGGCGTCTCGCCCCCTCAGTGTCCTCCCTCGGGTTATCTTCAAGCGGCCGCAAGTGGGCAACCGCAGAAATGCCTGTGCGCGTGCGCCGGCTGCGCGGGCGGTGGGACAGTGGCCTCCCTGGTGCGCGCGGACTCCTTCTGTGTCCCTGGTGACTTTCTTTCTTTCTTTTTTTTTTCACCACATGGCCTGGCAGCTGCGGTGGACATTCACTCAAGAAGTCCCTGCCTTGAGCGAGGGAGCTTTTCAGTGTTAACAAAAGCCAAGGCTTTCCTGGAATTTTCTTTTAAAGACACACTGCGTAACTCTGCGTTACCTCTGTTGGGACGTTTTGTAACTGACAACCGCCATGCTTTCTCTTTCAACCGAGAACCCTTGTTGGCGAGCGAGGCAGAGTTAATGAGCTAAGGAGGGCATTGCAAACGGCTTTTGAAATGGCAAAAATTCCTTTTATTTTTTGTTTCTATGGAAAAAAAGAATAATTGGAGAGGGGAGGAAAAAAAGGTCCCCGGTGAGGAGTTATACTTAGGGTTTTACGAAAAAGCACACTTTGTTGATAAAATATGAACTGCCTGAGAGATTTATAAGAGTCTAAAATCCTGCACAGCCCTTCAGAATTTGAAGCAGCAGGAAACGGTGATATTTTTAAAACAAGTATTTATAAAAGTAATTGGGTACTCTTGATGTGGAATAAGGAGGGGAAAAAAAACTGCTAAGGAAGCTATATTGGACTTGACATAAAAGCAAGGTATGTAATTTGGGAGCAGAAGGAAGGGCGAGGAACGCGTCCACACCGTACCTGTGGGCCCTTCTCCTCCTCCGAGCAGCCCCAATACCAGGAGCGGGGCGCCTCTGCCAGGCCTGCGGGCAGTGCCCAGCGATGGCGCTACCTTCTGAAACCCCAGCTTAAAATTCCGAGGCCCTCTAAAACTGATTACATGCAAACAGGACAGAAAACACATGTTTCTGGGAACATTTCGGTTAAAATTAAAAATGTGGCCGAGACCGTGCCAATAATTTACTCGAGAATATCTGAACCAGATGCTGCTAGCCCGTAATTCTGAGTAATTTGCCAGAACTATGTATTTACTCTAATCTCAGAGATGAAGTTAAAATATGCATGGTTTTTGTTATTTGTGATTGCACACGCACACAAAGATCCACTGTGACTTGGGCTGATACTAAATGAAAGACGAGAGATGGGCAAGATGTCTATTAATTATTGTTCGAACCTGCAGTGAGTTAAGCAAGAGACCGTCAGAAACGAATCCTCAAAACTGCAGTGCCCTAAGAGGTTAGGGAAACATTTTTGGGTAGGACGTTAATGCATGAAATGACAGCCTTGCATTGAGACAGTGTTTCTGTTGGTGACAGAGATCTAATTCCTGAGTGGCTCCACTCAGGGGCACATCTTCTTATTTATGTGATGCCAAACATCTGGATGAAAATGGAAAAAAAAAAATGCAGCCAGCCGTCTGGATTTCTGTTCTCTATGAAGCCAGATTTATCAAGTAGAGGGGCTAACTGGTCGGTAGACATTTTTTTTAGTTCTCGTTTAGCTATTTAGCATCTAAGTGGGCAGAGGCATTTTAGTGGAGTGGGGAAGCTTATAGGCTCTGAAGGTGAACTATCAAGGTTCGAATCCCAGCTTTGCCACATATTCTCAGTGAGGTAGATACTTAGAGTTCTCTGTGCTCATTTTTCATCTGTAACATGGCACGATCACAGTATCCACCTTGTAGGGTTGTTGTAAAGGTTCAGGGAGTCGATACCATTCCTTAGCACAGTATCTGAACCAAGCAAATGCCCTCAGCAAATGCTGCCCCTCTTCATTTTTCATAGTATTTGGGCCCCAGGGGAAGGTGGTCCTAGAATTTTATGCTTTTTGTCCTTTCGACAAGTGAGAAGTGTAACTCAGAGGGGGAGATATGTATTTTTTTATTGTGGTAAAATATATAAAACATAAAATTTACCATTTTAACCATTTTTGAAGTATATAGCTAAGCAGCATTCAGCACATTCATATTGTGCAACCATAGGAAGAATTTAATTTTACAAAAATAATCTCTCGAATCCGTGGCCAGCTGTCCACACCTCGGTTAGGCCCCTGTCCTCGCTCGTCTGAATTATCACAGTGGCCCGGTGGCTTTTTGCTCCTTTTTGCTCCTGATGTGGCTCTAGATCACAATGCCAGTCTGTTCTCTGCTAGCCCTTCGGGGTCTTTCCATGACCCTCAGACCCCATTCGCTAACCCTGCAGTGTGAAGCCTGGCCTCACCAGCATGGCATTTAAGGCATTTGCAACTTCACGCCTGGTGGCCTAGTACTTGGCACAAGGCCCCAAGGAGTGCATGGTGGTGGTGTGGGGGAGCTCTCTGAATATGTGCAGTGTGAGGGATGAGGGGTTCGGGGACCATGCTGCTTTTACAGAGGAGAAGCAGTGTCAGCTTCAGCCTGGGATGGCACCCCACCTAAGACTGGGTGCTTTCTGGGGTTTGTCTTACTGAGCACAGTTCGAGGGGCCCCGGCAGCCAGGCACCTCTGCTTCCGGACTCCTGCTCGGGATGGGTTTTTGCAAGGGTTTAGCTCCCCAGCGGCCTCTCCCTCCTCTGCCATTTACCTTCTTGGGGAAGTGACACTGTTCTTCCGGACGCTTGGACAAGCCACCCAGATGCTCTCGGTCAATGCCACTGTTGCAGTTTGCTCCCCGCTTCTTAGGCTCGCCCCCCTTGCTTCGGAAATGCTCCCGGAGGTCGCCGCTTCACAGATGGGACAGGGACCTCCTCGAGTCCAGTTTGATTTCCGTGTTGCAGTCTTCTTGGAGGTTAGTGACAGGATGAGGATTAGGTGGGGGAGCTCTCTGCTTGCTTAGAGGTTTCCACCAGGTCCTGCTGTTCTGCTATTTGCCTCATTCCAAGAAAGGCTCCCCAAAGGGGGTCCCCGCCCCTGTGGGGGTCACGTACGGTACCATCTGAGTGACAGACCTGAGCGTGTGGCCATCGTCACAGCCGGCATTGCCCAGCCTGAGAGCGTGTGGGTTAACTTGTACCCGCCATCCAGGAGGAGGGATTGGTGACCGGGCCTCTGCTTGACCATGGTGGCCCTTCCTGCCCCGTGGATCTGCGGGCAGGGCGCACTAAGCAAGCTTTCTTCTTCTTTCCAATCTGAGGCATGTGCGAAAGGCGAGTGTCAGACCAGAAAGGCGTGGCCCCTGGCCATGCCTCTGGCACCCCCGCCTGCTGCCCCAGCCACAGCCCCTCTTGTTGTCAGTTGGTCAACAGCTCGGACTGAGCCGCTCTGTCCGCGGGGCTCTGTGGGCGCCTGGGGACAAAGAGGAGGCCACATCTGCAGCCACTTTGAGGCGGGGTGGAGGGCTGGCTCCCAGGAGGCTGGTTATTTCTGATGAGGAATGAAGCCAGGTTGCCGCTGGGAAAACACAAGCGTGTTGGTGACGGTCTGGGCGTCCAGGCTTCTTATGGGCGAGGCCACGCCTGGCGCTCGCACACGCATGTGCACACACGCACACACATGCGTACGCGCAGACACATGCATGCACGTTTGTGGGCACACGGGCCCACACGCACATGCATACATGCATGCACTCGTGTGCACACCACCCACGCACATGCACACAGTCACGCACACGTGGACACACACTCACCACGCAACTCCTTTATCAAGAAGGGGGACGTAAACATCAAACACAAACCTATTTATAGAAAGAACAAAGCAAGCAGAAATGAACATAAACGCCAAAATAAAATGGCATGTACTTTTCTCTCTTCACTATTAATCCTTCGTGTTTCCCCATCTCTATTTCTCGTTCCGCTTAAGGAGGAAGGCCGCCCCTTCCTCTCTCTTACTTTCTCTGTGACAGCAGAGAGTCTTACTCTCAACTGGACGGAATGAAAGCTGTCACTCCTCTTCCGGGGTGGTATCATTTCACGTTGTCCAGAATCAGGCCGTCTGGGCTCAGAGTCCAACTCCGACACTTACTGGCTGTGCAACCTGGGGCAGGTCGTCACCTGCCTCTTTGTGCCTACTTTCTTTGTATGTAAAATAGGGTGACTGTAGCACTGCCTTTTTGCGGTGCTGGGAGAATTAATTAAACGCTGAGGCCAGGGCCTGGCTCACAGCGAGTAGCCGATAAGTGTTAGCGATTCCTGCGTCCTGGCCCTGGCTGTTGCCCGTAGCGACGTGGCTGTCTTGGGCTTCACCCTCTTGCACTCAACAACCCAAGTGTTTGTGCTTGGGGAACAGGCTGTCTTTCTTCCCCACACGAGCTGGAGGAGAAGGAGCCAGCATCATGAGACACAGGCCTCAAGATTCCGTTCTCCCGTCCATGGCCTTCCAGCTACCTGCGGCCTGTCTACCTGCCTCTGCTTTCACCCTTTCCAGCCATAGTTGGGATTATTCCTAATTTGCATCACATGGTTCCTTAGCAACCCTCCCTAATATAGGATGAGGCACAAAAATACTTTTGGTTAGAATTTCAAACATCTAAATTTATTATAAACTATTGCTTTAGCAAGTAATTATTTTGATTTCCCCCTTATTTTAAAAAGAATACAAATTCATTATGAAATATGCAGAACCCCCAGATAATCAGGAGGAGCAAAAATCACCCTCCCGTCAGCATCTCGGTGTTCGTTCTTCCCGTTTAGACATGTAGGGACGTAGGTATTTGCCCCAAATGGGAATTATTTACACATTCTTCTTGCAAACAGCCCCCTCCTATTTCACAATGTTCATCCGTCCATAACGTTTTAAAATTATTTTTAAAAGCCTGTAATGTTTCTCATCAGATGAAATGCGGCTTCTCCAGGAAGCATGGTGCCAGCAGGGCCGTGTTCCTCCCGGAGGTGCTAAAGGGGCACGAACTTGCCCTTGTCCTCCGGCTCGGGGAGGCCGCCTCCCGCCTCCCTGAGAGCCAGCCGCAGGGCGCCGAGTCCCTCCTCGGCGAGCATCACTTATTTCACTTTCAAGGGCCCTGGCGCTGACCCTGGATAATCCAGGATGACCTCCTTATTTAAAGTCATCTCCCATGGAATGTTGACACAGTCACAGGTCCTGGGGGTCAGGCTGTGGAGATCTTTGGGACCACTTTGCTGCCCACCACACCTGTCATCTGGAACAATTCTTTCTTTCATTGCTCTCGGGAAGTGCGGATGACCCGTCACCCTCTTCGGTGTCAGCTCCCGAAAGACTGAAACGCTCTCATTCTTAGTCCAATTGCCTGCGACTTTAATCTTCAGACCTGGTCTCCTGGTCTCCCCGGGGGTGGGGGAGAGACTCCCAAAGGATTGTGAGCCAGGGGTTCCACGGGAATCCCCCAAGGTGTCCTTTGCTCTAACGCACCTGTCCTGGGGTCTAGTTCTGCTTCCCTCCTGTTCCAGATGGTGTTTCTTTTACGTTCACAAAGGACGACTCAGCCCTTCGTCCCCTGAAATACAAATGGTGACATTCAAAATACTGGTGTCGGTGAAACCATCATGTCCTCCCTCATCCTGAATAAGACATGTTTTCAAAAAACTGCATGTGTATATTTAATAGGAGTACACCAAAATTTGTACCATATCTATCTGTATTGTCTGGATCCATTGTGTACAGGTAATAATTGCAATGGTAGCTTGAGCCAGGGAAAAATATTTCAACGCTCAGAGCCAAATGATTGTAGAAATGAAAAGAAATTAAAAAGTAACTAGAATCTCAATTGATATACATTTTTCCTGCATGGAGTTATGATAGGGTATTAATAAAAGACTTTCTATCATAAAAATTATATTACAATAAAATTCTGTAAGGAAAAGCACATAAGATTTCAGGAAGGAAAAAGGAAAAATGTAAACTTTTATGACTTATAAAGAAGAGCTTGTCCATGTATTTTTAAAAATAGCTGATGGTGGGTTCAAATTGCCATGACATTTAGACCCATTGGAAACATTTCAAAGAGTGATGTAACATTTCTATGTATATATAAAAGTCAATATTTCCAGTACAGTGGGAATTATGTCTTTTGTACTATTTAAATTTATGTTAAAAATGTGCAAGGGTCTACATAGCATATGAAAATTCTTTTAGTGGTAACATGAGCTTTAAAGTATGAAGACTGTCTGCCTCACAGGACCTTACACAGTAGATGCTTAAAAAATGTCTGTATTTGAGAAGAGATTTAAGTGTAGTTTGTAGAACATTAGATGGGATAGAATTAAAGTGGTCATACAAGCTTAAAATGAGAAAGTTTTAATGCATAAGACTCTCTGATGGATGGTGCATGGTGACCGTCTTTGGGGTCTCTGTGTTTTGTTTTTCCCAACAACCATTTCTTCCATTGGACACCCACTGGGTGTCCTACAATTCAGTTCAGTCCTGACACTCACTGCCTGGAGTGAGCACAGACCCCACAGGTTATGGGCTCAGTCCCACAACACTGTCCCCACTTCCGATGCCAGGCAGGAATGGGGCCCCCGGGTTACCTGCACTTCTGCCTGGCCAAGTATCAGTGTGGAAGTTCCCATGGTCCCCCCCCCCCCACTCAGGTTTAATAATTTGCTGGGATAACTCAGCAAGTGCTGTACTTAACAATTACAGTTTTATTATAAAGGACATAACTCAGGAACAGCCAGATGGGAGAGATACACAGGACAAGGTTGGGGGCCCGAGCTTCCACACGCCGTCTGGGCATCATCCTCCGAGCACCTCTGCATGCTCACTAACCTGCAAACTCCCCTAGCCTGTTTCAGAAGTTTTATCCATTTCATTACGTGAACGTGGTTGATGACGACGTCGGCCATCTTGGAGCTCCGGTCTCCAGCCCCCTTCTCTCCTCTGTAGAGGTCAAGACTGTGCAGGGTGGGGTGGGGGTGGGGGTCCTTCTGGCGTCTAGCTGCCATCTTGAACCTATCTAGGGGCCAGCCAAGGGTCACCTTATTAGCACAAACTCAGGTATGGCCAGAAAGGGCTCATTACAAATGGTGACATTATCCTCACTCAGGAAATTGCAAGGGATTTTTTTTTTCTTTTGGGAGCTTGGTGCCAGCAACCAAGGGCAAAGACCGTGTGTGTGTGTGTGCGTGTGTGTATTTATGATTCCACACTGGGATTTAAGAACTCATTAATCTGGGAAGTTCAGGGATTGGCTTAAGGGAGGGAGCAGGGACAAAAAGTGACCTCTGCCTTTCTCAAGGCTCACCTGGGAAGGGACCGCAGGGCTCTTGTTAGAGATTATAGTTGCTCGTTTAACCAACAGCCATCCAACTCTCCAGTCCCCCAACCCACCAACTTCACAGAGTGCTGGGTCCTGGGCTAGGAGCCAGGAGCCAGGAGCCAGGAGGCGGAGGTCGGAGTAGGGACAGGAAGGACAAAGTTGAGTTCAGCACGGTTCCCGCCCTGGGAAGGCTGCACGCCCTGATGAGGCCCACCGCCTCCTGGGCTTTCCAGACTCTTCCCGGAGACCTCTCCCCCTCAAACAACCCGCCAACACCCGCATGCTTTCCTCTGTCCCTTTAAGATCGTGTCTCAGGATAGACCGTGCCTCTGGTGGAAGGGGATAGGGGATCTTGCTGTCCACGCTGGCCGCAGTTGGGAGCAGGGTCTCCAGGGTGGCAGCTGCTCTTCCCCTCCCCCTCCCCTTTGGCACCCCCTGGGTGACTCCCGCACCCTCCCTCACCTATGCTCTGGGCTGCCTTAGCCTCCTGATTCCTCGCTAACAGGAACCGAGTCCATTTTTAGGAGTGATGAGAGGATGGAAAAATGTCACCGATCACTCATGACAGATGTCGCCAAAGCTTAATTAAGACCAGGCAGTTTCAGCTCGGGGACTGTGGAGTGGTGCAAAGGAATGTGTGATCGCAGAGTGCGGACGGGGTCTCAGGCAAGCTTCTGTGATCTCATTCGCGCAAAGAGGTCCGTTTCAACAGTTTAGGGGACGCGAAACGTATAAGGTGTCGCGTCTGCCTTCGTGGAGGTTTAATTAGCATTTTAAAAAATTGTGCATGGAAAGAAATCAGATAAGACGTAAAAATTGTATTCTGCCCTCATTGCCTCTCTAGATATCTATGTCGACATCTGTATCTGTGTCTGTCCATATCTCTCTCTATGTATCTCTATCTCTCTGTCTCCATCTTCTCTCTCTCTCTCTCTCTCTCTCTCTCTCTCTCTACATATTGCATTTTGGATTTGTCTCTGGCTGTTCAGGCTTTGCCCCCTCCCTCTGCTAAGGAAGGCTGTGGGTCTTCCAGCTAGGTTCAGGAAGGGGATGTCAGGGGTGAAAGAGTCACGAAATTTAGGCTGGGGTTTGGGGAGAGATTTTGATGGGGAATTAGTCAAGGCAGGGCGTGAGGACTGAGGCTCCCAGGGAAGCTGTGGATTAGGAGAGCTGAGGAGAGCGGTAGGGGAAGAGGGTTTAAGCGGATTAGATGCCCTTCGATGTTCTAGATGTCCTGGCAGCCTCGAATTACTTCAAATTATTTTTGGTCTCTAGGCTGCACTTCTAAGCCATGATGTCAGACAGATACTGGAACACGTGGAGCCCTGGCTTGTATGTGGGTTATACGCATTTTTTAATTCAATGAGTTAATACGCGTAGCAGTGTAAATGATAAACTACTATGCATTTGTTATTGCTAAGGTTACAAGAAAAACAGTAACTCCTAGTTTAAGTGAGGCCAGTTAGGCTATTTGAAAGACTGAACAAGATGAAAGGTAAATTTAGTCATGCTCTTCCTAAGGCTTGAGACTCTGCAGTGGCTCTTCCTTGCACTGGGGTAAATGCCGCTTCCTTACTGTGGCTTCAGGAGAAGCTTCTGCCCGCCCCTCCCAGGACATCTCAGGCCATTTTACTGACTCCGATCTGGCCTCTTTTCAGTTTCTGGCGTGCAGGGGCACAGCTGCCTCGGCCAGGCTGTGCCCTGAGTCGGCCATGCCTTTCTCCCGGCCCACACTGCTCCCTGCTCCATGGTCTGTTTCTCCTCATCCTTCACATCTCGGCTAGAATCTCACCGCCCCAGAGGCTTTCTCTGACCTTCTCTGATCCAACGTGGGCTACCCCGTTATGATGTCTTACAGTATCGGGGGGCGAATGGTGGTCCCCAAAAGATATGTCCACGAACCTGTGAATGTGACCTTCTTTTGAAAAAGCATCCTTGCAGACTAAGTTAAAGATCGCCAAAGGAGATCATCCCGGGTTATCTGGTTGGCCCCTAAATGCGATGCCAAGTGTCATTATAAGACACCGATGAGGAACGCACGGGGAGAAGACCGTGGAAGATGGAGGCCGAGATCGGGGTGCTGCGGACACAAGCCAAGGGACACCGGGGCCACGGGAAGAAGTCGCGTTTCTCCCCTCGAGCCTTTCGAAGAAGCGCGGCTCCGCCCACACACACCTTGATTTTGAACTTCCAGCCTCCAGAACGGAGAGAGAATACGTGTCTGTTGTTGAAGCCCCCTGGTTGGTTACAGCAGCTGCAGGGAACGCCTGCACGCCGCATCCTATCCTTTTTCTTTGTGTTGCTTACGCCGCCTTGTACAGCACGGGCTGGGCGACCTGTGTATGATCTCGTCCTGACTCCGCCCCCCCTCCTCCCCGTACTCTGCAGCATGGTCAGATCCGGGTCCTTCCACTCCCGGCCGTCACTGAAGTGCCCAACGCAGCACCGACATGGCGAATGCCGAAGCGACGGTTATCGAATGGACCCAAAGCAGTGGCGTGTCTCCTTGTTTGGAAGCGTTGAAGAAAGCACCGCTTTCCGGAGAGCCTTTGGCTCGTTGGGGACAGAAAGCTTGACGTCAAGTGCTTGACGTCACCTGAAGATGTCAGGTGACAGAGAGCCGCTGCTCTTTGTCAAGGGTGTCACCGTCCTCTCTGAAGTCGAGCCCACGCTTTAATTCTTCGGGCTAATCCTTTTCATTACGAAAAGGGGGACATCGAGCTTCCCCGTGGTCCTGGTTGGAGTGACCGCAGGCGGCAGCATGATTCGGGGCAGCCTGGCTCGGAGCCTGGAGCTGAAGCGCACAAGCCTGGGGCACGTCAGCGTTCAGCGAGAGTCATCGCCAAAGAAAACACGCTCTTCGGAGAGGCGGGTAGTTGCTGGAAAGGCTTCGTCTCGTGTTGAGGCGGAGGGGATGGACCATTTGAACTGGTTTAGTGTTCGCGGTAATATATGGTTCGGGACTCAAGAAAAGGCTATAATTCTGTTGAGGGATTCCACTGAGCTCATAGACCACGAGAGTGCGGCTCGCCAGCGGAATGCAGAGACTGGGTGACCACGGAGCTCGTCAGCAGGGACCGTGCAGGGCCGTTGATCACTCCCGAACGGGGACTGTCACCGGGCTCCTCTGGACTGCAAGCCTGGAAGGATCAGCGCCCGGATGATTTAGTCGTGTTGTGCACGTGTGTCTTTGGTCCCTGGGTATACTGAGGACCACAGTGGAACAAACGGTTTCATTGCTCGGTATTCACGACGTTGACGTACCAAAAAAAATCTGTCTCCAATGATGCCGTCGATAAGCAACTGGGTATAACTTGGAACTCAGGGTGAAACAGCTTTGACCTTCACCCAGGAGTCATGATAGTAAACGTGGAAAGTGACATGGAATAACACAATAGGAAACTGTGGACTGCGGTCAATTGGAAAGTGAATGTCGTGTTTAAACCTGGTGTTTGCCAAACAAAACATGTCTGCAAGCCAGTGTGAGATTTTGGTTTACATGCCTATCTTTCCACTAGACCAGGGGTTCACAAACTACAGCCCTTGGGTCAAATCTGGCCCGCCACCTGTTTTTGTAAATAAAGTTTTATTGGCACACGGCTACGAGCATTTGTTAATGTTCTAACTATGGCCGCTTTGGAGCTACAGCGGCAGAGTGGAGTCGCTGTGCACGAAAACAAATGTCCCTTAAAGCCTGAAATCTTTATCATCGCACCTTTTGCAGAAAGTGTTTGCCAACCCCTGCGCTAGACCGTGAGCATCGAGACAGCAACGTGACACTCATTCTAAACTCTGTAAATATTTGTTTATTTTGAGGAGGATTTTTTTTTTTTATTATCCATGGGTCATTTACCCACTGGCCGTTCCCCCATCTTCCTTGCTCACGGAGGCAGCCACGGGCTTCGGCCGGAAGCGGGAGCAGGGCGGGGGAGGGGTGATGGCCTCCTCCCAGGCCCAGAGGGTGGATTTGGATTAGTTCAAGCCACTGTGGTTAGTGCACACCTCCTACCAGTGCTGTGGTTTAGACGGAGGCTCGTGATTCAGGCCCCTGAGATGCAGGGAAGTGCAGAGGTCCCCATGCGGGAAGTCTCCTGGGGGTTTCTGAGAAGGAGCGGTCAGTGGGATGGTTTCCCACCCTTAAAAAGGCACCCAGGGAGTGCTGTCTTCCCTTCTTTAGCCACTGGACATTGTTGTGGAAGGATGTGGTATGCGCGGCGGCTCAGCACATTGGGACAAGCCCAAGGCCAAACGCCAGAGCTGAGGATCGCAGCGTGAAGAAGCTAGCGCATGGGCTCACCATGACCTAATGAGAACCAAATTAACCACGCCAGGTTTGGTGCCTTTTTTTTTTTTTTTTTGGTTTTAGTGGTTAGGCGTCCTTATTGCTTATTCACTTTAATTGAGTTAATTAAGAAGTTTGCATCCTAAGAAAGTAAAAATATTATGTTCTCAGATCTGCCTACTCTTTCTTTTGGGGTTTCTAACTTTCAGGCCTGTTTACTAGGAAGGACTCCATAGACTTCATGAATATATTCTTCTGACAGTGTTTTATTTTTACACTTAGACCATCACTCTGTCAGGAATTGACTGTTTCATACGGTATGAGGTCAGGGTCTAACTTTTTTTTTTTTTCTAGATGGAGAAATAATATTTTTTGAATGCATGACGGTGAATGAAATTTAGTGCAGTTATAGGATTTTCATAAAGATAATGTGTTATTTTCTACACTAGCAACTAATGAGAAGATTGATTTTTTTGTAGATATCTTCTTAGAAAATGACTAAACTAGTTGATGATTTTTAAGTGTGATGCAATGCGAGTACTTTCTAATTCCCAACAAGGAACGTAAAGGAACTCTTCTGCAGAAGTTATCAATTTTGAGACAGACCATATCATGTAAGGGAAATGCTAATTCTGTTACATACACCTGTTTTGGTCCAGCCCAAGGAGGGGCATTGGGTTGTTTCCTGGTGCTGATTAAGAATGTTGAAAGAGAAAAGAGTAAATATATCTCAGCACCTTGCACTGACTTGAAGGGAAGTGGTGTATGGCTTTGAACAGCAGAAGTTCTTACATGAAGACAATTGGTAATGGGAAACAACTCTTTAATCTACTTAAAATGGGGGCTAAAATTTCTTACTGAATCTAAAATAAACATGTAAACAGACAAAAACCTTTGACCAAAGGTTTGTTGATGAAAAGATAGTGTCACATTGAAACGATGACTTATTAGAAGATATTTGCAATACACACAACAAAGGAGTAGTATCACAAATATAAAAAGAACACCTACAAAGCAATTAGAAAAGAAAATAGAAAACTGGGCAAGAGACAGGAACAGATATTGCTCAGAGGAAGAAGCACGAGAGTCCAATACATTTATGAATCCTTGGTCATATCATTAGGGTCAGGGAAATTCAGATCAAGACCTCAACGAGATGACCCATCACCCCATTTAATTGGGAAAAGCATACCATACTCTTAACTAAATTTAGTTTATAATTGCAACTGTACATTACTTTTGGTACGTACAAGCAAGAGTCAACTGTTGATTTTTTTTTTTTGGTGTAATGTTTTTTGTTTTTTTTAACCAAATCATAAGGTAGCACGACTAGATATCCAGAGTCTGATTGTGAAAAAGATTGATGTTGACAAAATCTGTGAGGACATCACATTCTGATGTTTAAATCATCCTTTTTGGGGGGAAACTCTTATTTTAGCATCATCCCTGCAGACTTTTCCTTTTTAATTACGAGCTGGCTGACTCTGGCCAGGTCCTCTTTGCCGACAGCCATGCGTTTGATTCGGGCAGCTTTCCACCATCCCTCTCCTGGAATTCATGACTTCCCGCGTCTCTGAGGTGATGGTCAGTGTCACTTTGCAATCTGTTTGCACTGACGTGACGTTGCGTCGCCGGGCCTTCGTAGTTCCCCTGGGAGACTGACCGAGAATTTGGTCTAGAGTGGGTGAAATCGGGGGACCCTTCCTTTATCGTCGATGTGCGTGACTTGGACTTCTGCTTTTATCGTTGCTTCTCTGCTTTTGGTCTTTGCGTTTGTATCCCACCCGTCTGGATAACCTCTCATAATCTTCCCGGCTCGAGATCCTTAATTAATCGCACTTGCGTGTGATGTGACATAGTCACAGGTGTTGGGGATTAGGATGTGGACATCTTTGGGGTATTGTTCTACCTAGCACATAAGGGATAATAAAAAAAGAAGGCATCACCTTGTGAAGCCATCATCACCCACCAGGGAAGGCTCACACAGGCTTCTTCTCTAATGGCTCAGCTGAAAATGGAAACTAGCAAAGGAGTATTCGGAACATAATTGCTATCATTTTGGGATTTTCAATTTTAGTTGCAGAACCTTCAACAGAGAGAATTTTGAGGCTCTCTACACGTACAGGCGTACACACTGGGAAGATGAGGAAATGAGCTGAATGATCCAGTCTCTTAATTCTCATTAGGCTTGATATTTCCAGATCAACACCCCACCTGCCAGACAGTGTGTTGATGTACAGCACCCTACAGGAAGTGCTACAGCGGGGTATCAGGGATGGTGGGGTTCTCAGGTGTTGGCATACGCTCCATCATTCCAATGGGGATGCCTTTGGCCAATAGGCACCAGGCCCGAAACCTGTGTTGGGTGCTGTGCTAGGTGTAGGCGGGCGGGAGAAGATAATGGGTGGAAAGCTAATGAGCTCAGCTCAGCACTGTTCCTGGCTAGAGCCTGATGGCCCGGGAGTAGAGCGGCTGGAATGACTAACCCCAGTTTTGGAGATTCAGGTGACATTTGAGTCAAGTCCTTAAAGAAAGCAGGCCTTACCTAGGCCAAAAATAGCTTGGGAGCAAAGCCAGGGGCACCGAGCGTGTTGGCCAGGAGCGTTCTTGGCTCCAGGCTCCCCAGCGAGCTCCCTGGAACCGTGGTGTTCAGAAAATTGGTGTGCGCTTGGCCAGTCAGGTCTTCTGGTACTTTCTTGGTGAGGGGTGGGGACATGGGCAGCCGAGGAAGCAAGTTTTCATCAAGAGCAGGGACTTGATCTAACGTGTTGCCCAAAGGAGTGGGAACAACTCAAGCCAGGCTTTGTCCATGGCGCTCAGGGGAGATGAGCAGGCTTGGGAGCCAAGACGGTGTCGGGCTGGACTTGGTGCCCGCACGTGTGTGAAGCGACTGGGGCCTGGCCGCGATTTCGGGTGGGGCGGCACGTGAGCAGGGAGGTTACTGTCTTGACAGAAGGACAGCGCAGGAGCGGAGGCCTCAGTGGCGAAACGGGTGGCCTCTCCCCCCTTCATTTTGCCCGATCCGGGGACGCAGTGACTGGGAAAATGAGGAAATGAGCCGAGTGATTCAGGCTTGAAAGAGACCCATTTCCTGGAAAGACCAATCATGCTGCATCTCATCGTGCACGAGGAATGCGAAGGCTTTTGAAGGGAACGATGACGTTCCGACCCTTTAATGCCATCCATGCGATTACCTTGTCGGTAATCGGGGAAAGGCAGGGCAGTGATTCCTGCCGGGGTGGTCAGACCGAATTCTCGAGTTTGCGTAGGCCCCATGGAGACGTGCGCTCTGTGCCTGCTCGCTGGACTTGAACCTGGATGGACACAGGCTGATAGAGCAGCTGTCTCTCTACCGTGAGGCCCGAGCTGGTCTGAGAATGAGCCTGGGCCAGAGAACGAAGGGACGGAGATCGTTTTGTGCCCGAGGCTGGTCCCCTGGACTCTTCAGACACGCGAGCCAAGTTGAGTCAGATTTTCTGGGTCTGGCAAGAGTCCTAGCCAACCCTAGTTCGAGTACAGTCCCCGCACGTAGCAGTAGGGAAAAGGCTTGTGTCTGTCACTGACTTGCTACACACTGTTCTAAAGCGCTTTGTGTTACTTAATCCTCACATCAAGCTGATGAGGTAGGGCATTCTTATCCTCATTTTACAGACAGGGAGCCTGAGGCATATACAGTTGAAACCTTGCCCAAGGTCACACAGCCAACTTGGACTCGGCACCCCAGAGCCTTGCACCCAAGGGACCCTCAGGTGCACGTCGTGAGGGTTTGGTGCTTTTTCTGCAGTTGATTAGGGCGGGTGGTGGCGGTCCATGTATGGGAGCACAGCCAGCGGGGTCTAGGATGTTCCCTCTGTGAGGAAAACCCGCAAGGTGTCTTCAAGTTCATTGTCTTTCTACGTTTAGAAGATGACGATGATTTTCCACCATGCAGCACAACGATGTGGGATTAATTTGGCAGTCGAGCGTTTGTTGCTGGGATAGAATAGATTGTTCTCCATCACGAGGAGACTTTGCCATCCTGCTTCGAAGTTGGAGAAGCAAGGCGCTTGCTTGGTCACTGTGGCGTTCACCTCTACTTTGCAACTTCACGTGATGTGTGCTGACGCTGTGTCCCCGTTTGCATTCTCTGGGGAGATGTTATTTACCGTCCCTGCTACGAGAGGGAAAAAAATCAGGGCACCGCCTCACTCGTCTTCCTTACACCATCCAGACACGTGCTTCCTTAGGCAGAGAGCTGCGTTTTCTGAAGAAGAGAAAACCAGGACTGCCTTTTCTTCTGGGCTAGCCCAACTTTCCTCCAGGACCGCTGTGGTCTCAACTGTCTGCAGATAGCATTCTGAAAAGATGGTGGATACGCGTCTTAGTCTTTACGATGTGCTGGGCCTGGAACCGTCTCTTCAGCCGTAACATCATCTTTTTTAAAGTCCTGATGCCGTTGACCCCGGAAGCACGTACTCTCTGCAGCTCATCTACCTCAAGCCAGTGGAGAACATCTCCAAGATGCCACCATGGACCCCTCCCACTGGGGACCTCTCCAAGGTGCCCGAGTGCACACGGCACACGCCGAGCCTGGGCAGAGACATGTGCCCGTGAACCCTTTGAAGCCGCCATCTTAAGAACTGCTGTTCCGTGGGTGACACTTTATGAAAAGAATTGCTGGACTGCCTCATTTCTGCCTAATTATATCAATGTGGAGTTAAACTTTTTTTGTTTTGTTTTGTTTTGTTTTTGTTTGGGGAAAGGCATAATCCTTTTGAAATAATTTATGTTGTTGTTTTTTTAAATACACAGAATGTTGGAATGTGTTTTTGACTGATTGTACCCTAAAATAGTGTAGAATTTTCATCACTCCTGGAACACCCCCAAAAAATCATGTTACTTGAAGATCAATCGTTAAAGTCCTTTTGGAGTTATATGCAACATTTATTCTCAACATATTTCATTCGGAGGGACATTGAGAAAGCATGTATATATAGACTTTTGAGTCAGACAGATTGGGGTCAAATCCAAGGGCTTTACTTAGTAGTTGAGGGACTTTGGGCAAAATATTGCACATCTCTGAGTCTCAGTTTCTATCTTCCTTAAAAATGAGGAAAATAAGATTTCTGTGAAAGCGATGAAGAATAGCATAAGTGTCTGAGACATAGGGACTATCCATCAGCTACTTGCTTTTTTTATTATTTCCTTCTCTGTGGCTTTCCCCTCCAGGTGAGATTCCCATAGAATTTAAGTACTGACTGTAGCAGGTCTAAGGTGGGAAGCAGGGGTACAGGTACCATAATGCCCAGGTGTACTTTGTGTTAAGCAAAACTATGACAATTAGGACTCAACGCCAAACCAAATGTAAGGATCCTGGAAGCAGTCATTTGCTTTCAGAAAGATTCTTTAAGCTGTAAGCTTCCCCAATTCTTTAAAACATGACTTTTTTTCGTGCTACTTTTGAGAATGTATTTCAGACACACTGTGGGGTCTGTCTCCAGGTCATTGCCCTAAGGCCCAGAAAAGACCATGCATCTTTTGCAAAGCAGATCGAAGGTAGAAGCCAGGGCATTGCTGGCTCATGAGAGACGGCTAAAGAGATCTGGAGAGAAGATGGAAGAGGAGTAGCCTGGAGAAGGAGCAGGCTCGGCGAAGTGGGGGACATCCCCGAAGACCTCTTCAGGGGGAGGCAATGGGGCCAGAGAGGCCAAGAGACAGGAGCCCTGTGGCTGGATGAGAAAAGACCACACTCAAATGGTTAAAATATTGCTTACTTCAATTATATCATGAGAAAATGGCAGTGACCAGAGCTGCCTGGATTAGGAAAAAGGGTGTAATTCCATCTTGGGGCTTCTGGTGAATTGAGCTTGTGGTTCTGTGGTTTATGATGTCACCAGAACCCCTGGCTGGAATTACAGCCTTTTAATTTACAACTTGGTAAGTGGGGAGGCTGAGGGACCATCGTGCCTGCTCGAGATGTGGCGAGGCTCACAGGGTCAGGGTCGGCCTGGGAGGTCAAATTCCGGAGGCTGGCCCGTTCCACCCTGAAAGGGTAGATCATCTTGGTCATGCCGCTTCTCCTGTTCTATCCTGTTCCTTCTCTCCCCGTCTCCCTCCCTATCCCCACCTCCTCATTTCCCTGAGTTGCATAGCTTGATTTTCCCGTGATTTATTTTATTTAAAACTCAAATCAGCCAGATTCCTCTGGCCTTCACGATCGCGACGTTCACAGTTCAAACCTTCCCATCTCAAAACCCATGCAGGAAAGGCTCAGGCATCACACCTCTGAGGTCGGAAGGGAGAACCCTGTCTCGTGGACTGGGTCGCTTATGCCTGTCTCTCAGCTTCCCCAGGTCACCATGTAGGCCAAGGGCAGGAGGCGGTGGAGCTCGGGGCGCAGCCGATGCGGGGGGTGCATCCTCAAGCAGAGTGACGGTGTATGGTCTTCTGCAACATGGCGGCATCTCTGCACCACAGTGCCTTCGGTGTCCCCAGTTCCTCCATTTATTCGGTCTTTAACACGGGTTTCTGGGTATTTATGATGTGCCAGGAGGCCCTGGGCAGACCTGGGGATGCAGTGCGCAGTACGCTGGGCGTGATCACTTCCCTAGTGACATTGCCACTCAGGGTTGCAGAGATCTCGGGGTCAGAATGGCTCAGCCCTGATCTGCACAGCTGCTCGGCGTCTAGCGTTCCCCATTCCAGTGTCTGCCACCGTCGTCGCCTCATTGCTCAAGCCAGGGATCTGGGAGTTTCCTGCCTAACTTCTCCCTTCGCCTCATCCCTGGCGTCTGACCCGTGGGACCTCCGAAAGAGAACCATTCTGGACCACTTCGCTCCGTCTCACTGACGTCTTTTGACTCCACCAGCCCTTGGCAGTCTCAGCCGCAGCCCAGTTGCATGGCTCATTTCTTTGTTGCTCTCTCTCCTCCAGGGGTCCTCGGGGCGGAGGGGCGGGGGTGTCCCAGACCAGTAGCGGCAGCACCACCTGGGAATTTGCTAGCCACGTGTGTTCTTGGGCCTCTCCCAGACTTAGGACGTCAGACTCTCCGGGAGTGGAGCCCCACTATCTTGATTTTTAAATTTTTTTTTTATTTTTATTTTTTACGCCTTTAGCACCTGGTCTTCCTAGGTGGTCTCCCATCCGGGTACTAACCAGGCCCGACCCTGCTTGGCTTCTGCCATCAGAGGAGATCGGGCGCGTTCAGGGTGGCGTGGCCGTCGACCCCACTCTCTTGACTTTAACAAGCACCTCAGGCGTTTTTGATGCAAGTTCACTTGCTTCCGGGTGTTGGACACACAGTTCCCTTTCTGGCCTCAGGGCCTTTGCACATTCCAGGCCCTCCGCCTGCAACGCTTCCTCTCCCCTTACTTTTCACAGGCAGCACCTTCCCCTCATCTTTCAGCCTCAGCGAAAACGTCACCTCCTCAGGAAGACCTCCCTCCCTGACGATTTTGAAATAGATGTCTCCGATATTCTCCATTTTAGTTCCTTACAATTCTCTCTACACGGCACACACGATCGGTAATTACTTTTCACTTTTTTTTTCCTGTCTCGTCTACTAGGAAGCAAACTTTTAGGGGAGTAGGGGCTGTGTCTGTTCACCTCTACATTCCTAATGCAGTGCCGGAAATATAGTGTGGAATGAACGAACGAATGAACGAATGAATGAATGAATGTGTCTGGCTTATTTGGTTTTGCCCACAAAGTCCTTACTTGTCTTCAAGGTCTCATCTCAGAGATCGCCTTTTCCAGGGGTCCTTCCCTCGTCACCCCAAGCGGAACTAAATCTGTATTCTTCCAGCCCTCTCGACGGTGCCGTTGTGACCCTCGTGTCCTTGCGAGGCAGCGGGGGCTGGGCTTGCGGCGCAGAGACCCGGTTCACAGAACAGCCAGTGCCACTTGCTGGCTGCCCGTCGTTTTGCCCGAGTTCCCTCACGTGCAAGGTGCGAGGCTCAGAGATGATACGACCCTTCCGAAGCGGTAGCTGTTACTGCTTCAGGGCTAGTTGCTCACCCACCTCTCTCTTCTGACAGCCCTGGAGCTCCTGGACGGCTGGCCCCCGTCTCGTCACCCGCGCTGGTCGAGGGCAGAGGCGTGGCGAGTCCTCTGCACGCCCCTCCCCATGCGTGCCCAGGGCGTGGTTTCGGTGGCCAGCCGGCCGGAAGACGGGCGCAGGCTGTCTGTGTCTGTGGGTGAGCCAGGCCTGTGAGTCACAGGGAAAGGGGACGCAGCTGGTTTGAAAGCAAGTTAGACCTATCTCCTGAACCCCCTCCGCTGAGCATCGCAGATAGACGAGCCAAAACGCAAAGAAAACCGTGGGATCGTAGCTTGCACCGGGTGTCCCGTTGGCCCCGAGACGCCACCGAGCTGTTTTTGCAAGATGGCCTGGAAAAGCCCAGGGGGCTTCTTTTCTCCTCGAAACCGCTTCCTCCCAGTGCATGTCCTCAGATGCATGGGTGGCCGGGAATGCGGGAGTCAGTGGGCTCCGGGGAAGGTGACCCTCACTAAGGTGTCCGTGAAGCCTGCTTTTCTCTCTCCTGGCCTCGCCGGAGGTGTGGATGCCTGCCAGCCCAGTGTCCCCATCCCCCCGCCCCACACTACCCTCCTCTTTTCCCTGGGGCTCTCTGAAGTGAGCATTAAACTACGACTTTTTCCTTGACATAATCAGAAAGTTTGAAAGAGAATTGAGAGCAAATTAATCCCCCGATTTGGTGTTAGTTACGGCTCCGTCGAGTACCACACGGACCATTCCCGCTCTGAAGAACCACGCACAATGGAGGTGCTCTGTGTGCATGTAGATTGACTCAGCTTTCCGTTACCACAGCCCTGTGGTGTTGTGTTATAATGATCCCCCACCTCACGGGTTAAGAAATCGAGGCCTCGGGGGGAGCTTAACTGGCCCACGTTCTCACCACCGTCTGCGTAGCGGACGTAGGGTTTGAACCTGCCTGTCTGGTTCCGGATCCCTTGATCTTAGATGCTCCTCTCTGTGGCATCCTAAAGGTACCACTTGTCCCGACAACTTTGGGAAATGCTGGCCGTGTGAAAGGACGCAGACAGCGAGGCCAGGCCGTCTCCTCCCTGGGCTGGGTGGGTCTGGCCGCTCGCTCCTGGGGCCAGAAGCCGTGATCGTCACTGTGCCTCCAATGCTCTTGTGTCTTTGGCCCCGTTCTCCTCACTGAGTGCTTGCCGTGGACGCGGCTCTGGGCCGGGCAACGCGGACATGGAGACAACGTGCTCGGGAGCTCTCAACGAGCTCACGGTCATCCAGTGACAGAGAGAGAGAGAGAGAGAGAGAGAGGAGAGAGAGAGAGAGAGAGAGAGAGAGAGAGAGAGGGAGAGAGAGGGAGGAGGACTCGTAATGGTGGAGTTCCAGGTCCGGGGGGATGGGTGGGCGGGGGCTTGCTCGGGTGGAGGGGAGAGGGAGTTGGGGTTTGGAGAACGCTTCCTTAAATGAGGGTGGGCACAAAGGCCGTGCAGGGCACAGGGAGAGCAGGAGCAAAGGCCCGGGCTCACCAGCTTGGCCTGGGTAGGGCAGCCTGCTTCCCGAGTCCCCTGAGAGAGGACAGGCGGGCCTGGGCTCCTTCCTGGCCCTGGTCCTGCCCGCCCAAGGCCGCCCTGCAGAGAAGAGCCCGCACCAACTCTCCTTTGCCTTTGCTTTTTCAAAGGGTGCAGATGTGGAATACGTGTGCGGCCATCAGCAGAGACCTCGGCTCGACAGAGAAGCAGCAGAGGCTCTGGTCCCCGGCCCAACGCCGAGAACGCTGCACTCCAATCGTGCGCCCGTGGCTCTGAGGTGCTCGCCTGGCAGCCCAGAGAGGTCATTTTAGGGGTGAGGTTGTTTATTTTAAACCCCACACTGGCAGTGGGGTCGGATTTTTACGCGATGATTCTGTGCTCCGCATATAAGGGAGACCCGCGCGTTGGCCACTGCGAATGTGCCCAGAACATCGTCTCCCTCGTGAGTAAACGTGTGCTTTGCAGATGAAATGAGACGCACTGGGGCCCCACTCGGAACCGGAATGTCCTTGGCGTGGTGCGCGATCCCTGGTGAGCTGCTGACACTAGGGTGGGACCAGATGCTCTGTGCTCGGGTCTCCTCCTTCAAGGCAGGAGGCCGCGGGGGACGCGGAGCCGAAGGGCTGTGAGGAGTGGCAGGTGGTGACCGTTTCGGGGGGGATGCAGGCGCTCCCTTGGCGAAAGGATGTACGCGTGCATGGGAGAAGTGGCGGCGCAGGCCTGTCTGGGGCTCAGGAGGGAAGGAGAAACCGGCACAGTTTCAACCTGCTAACCAGCAGCTTAGGGTGTAGCTCCATGGCAAACGGGAATTGTTCGGGACTCTGCTTAGGGAACAGGCAGGTGAGGGACCTGACTGCCGCGTTGCCTGGAGCAGAGTCCTTCCCCCCCGGTTCCTTGGTTTGTTTTTTTTTATTGTTTCCCTCTCGGGTTAGGTGAGCAAGTTATAGTGTAGAATTTCCACCAAGTTATATCCTTACCGTGCCCCGACAGTGGAGAAACAGCTTCGAGCAGCGTTTTCCAAAGCATCGTCTGTGTGTAAGTATGTGGCGAGGCCCCGAGGTTTACTTTCAAATTGAGACTCAGTTTTACCCCTCGAGCATCCTGCTTGGCCATCCATCCTCCAGGTCCCCCGCACGCCCTGCAGGGTACGGCGTGGGCCGTCACCACCACCCCGGGCCACAGGGCCAGTTCGATGAGACTTGACTGTGCAAGGGGAGTTTCCTCCTCTTTTCACACCTGCATGGTCCTCTTTGTGAGTTTTCCCGGGGCCGCGGATTGTAAGCCTGGCACTGCCTCGTGCCCTCACCCCTTCCCGGTCGTGCGTTTCGTGCCCTGGAGTGTCTCCGCATCCCGCTGCTGTCCCTGCCTCCCCGTTCACCACCCTGGGTCTTGGCCATGCTGACTTCCTTCGGGATCTTTGAGTAGTAGCTTCGCCTGCTACTTTGGAACCTCTTCCGGGGTTTTATTTTCATCACATCCATTTCTCCTTCCCACGCGTGCGAGCGAGTTGTCCGGGCAAGCTCATTCTGAGCCATGTCGCGGAAGAGGTCTAAGTTTCGTTCCTGAGCTTGGGTGCCTGCAGGGCCCCGGGCACAGTGAGGTTTTGAAGCAGTCCGGGTGTAAGAAAACCAGCTGCCCAGGTTTAAGGAGGAATGGCAGCCGACCCCCAAGATGGGGAGAGCCCACGAGAAACATAATCCCAGATTCTTTGTAGCTCTTCCTCTCAGGAGGTGAGGCGTCTCCCCCTAACTCATGAGTCTGGCTGTCTCGCTTTACCCAGTGGGACATTAATAAAAGGCATGTAGGCAGAGGCTTGTTTATCGAGGCTTGCCCTCTCTTGCTGATGCATGAGCACCAAGCCAGCTTGTGGGACAGGCCATGTGGAGGAGAATCCAGGTGTCCTGTCTACCACCTGTCCGCCTTTGACTGCAGCCGTATGCGTGAGCCTGGGCAAGACCAGCCGAAGAGATGCTTAGCTGAGCCCTGCCCAAGTTGCCGACACTCAGCACCGTGGCTAGTAAATGAGTATTGTCCTAAGCCACTAAACTCTGGGGTGGTTTCTTACGCAGCAAAGGCCTAACTGGGATGTGTGGCATCTGATGGGGACAGCTGTCACTTAGCCCAGCCTAGAGCTGCCGTGCGGAATATGGGCCCCGTCTCAGCATATCCTCAATTTTTCCAAAAGAGAGAAGAATTCAAGATAATTTTTTTTTTATGTGAAATGTTCCCATTTTTAAATGATGGCATTAATTAAAAATTTAAAAAAATATTCTGGAGGCCGAGAGAAACATCCGAGGGCTGGATTCGTCTCCTCCAGGCCATCTCCCTTCTTGCTGTTGGCTCCAGTGTTTGCCCCCTGATCTGGGGGAGGCGGACACTGGACGGAGGGGCCCACATGAGCCACAGCAGCCTCTAGGGACCCTGGCTGAGGGCTGGAGTGGCCTGCCTTGGAGCACTGAGTCGGTTCTGGATATTTGTGGCAGGAAGAGACTGCCTCTCGAGAGTCCCTGAGGAGGGGGATCTCTTCAGCTGATTCTTTAAGCCTCCAACAAATAGTAAATACCATGCTTCTCTTCCACGTCTGTCTCCCTCCCGGACCTGGAGGAGCTCCCGGAGGGCCAAGTCTGGGGGCCCTGGTTCTCCTTCCAGGCTGATGTGGAGTGTTGAAGGCACAGGCGAGCGGGCGAATGCCTGGAAGGTTCTGGGCTTCTCTGTGGGACAGGCTGCATCTTGTCCCAGGCACCTTTCCTTGACACACTATATTAGAGTGAGTCACTGAGCACAAATGTTCATCTAGCTAAGGAATTCAAGGAAAGGGAAGTTTCTTACATTTTTGTCAATTTATGGAAATGCAACAAACAAGCCAAAGACAAACCCCCAAGGCAAACACAAAAGTCCCCTAGAGACGGGCCGTCAAGCCAGCTCTTGGCCTGGGAGGAGTGATCTGCCTCCCCAGGGCCTCAGAGGTGTTTGTAGCTCCAGGGCAGTGTGACTGGTGCCTCCAAGGGAGGTGACTTACCTTGAGTAGGGACTGTGACATTTTATTGGCCCTGGGCAGCTGGGCCCCGCCAAACATCTGGTGGTGATGGAAGACTGAAGCCTCACAGTGTCCGGTCCTGAACTCCTGGGTCTGCCATTGAGAAAGCGTGAGGACAGACACACATTTTCCATTTTCCTGCACACGTTTAACTGCTTACAGCCCAAGACGTGGCCTAGACCGGACAGGCCGGAAAAACGTCGAGCCAGGGCCATCAGAGACCCGCATAGGGTGCCTGGGGAGGACAAAGTGTGCCCGGCGCGGCCTTGTTCTTGGCCGGAGCGGGGGCTGGGCCTGGCTGGGAGGCCCCTGGCTTTCCCCTCTCCACTAGGGGTGGGGGTTCGGATGTCCAGCCCAGGCTGCCTGCATTCGACTCCCGACGAAAGGGAACCAGGCGGCTCCGAGAACTGGCTGAGTTGCGGGGCCCTGATGGGGGTGAGTCCTTTGCAGGAGCTGCCTGGTGGAGGCCGATCTGGGTCCTGAGGAAGGCTGGGCACTGAGGTCTGGTCCAGCCTGGCCCAAGGTGGGCCGTGCCCTGGGCTGCGACCCCTGGTCTTCTGACCTCCAGACCCATTCCCATGTAGTCCTCCATCAGTGACATCTCTGCCCCTTGCCATAGGCCAGCCATAGAGGTAACTGGGCACTGGATGGAGGACCCTGGGGTGGGTCTTTCCTCTGCGACACTGCACTGTGGGCTCAGGCTTTGCCCTGGCGGCGCGCCGGGGGCAGGAAGCGGGCCGCCACTTATTGCCTGGACGTCCCGCATTAGAGATTTTGTTCCTTGACTCAAGGTGTGGGTGCTTCTCTGTGGTCTCAGCTAAAAACGCAGCTCTCTCTGAGCGAAGGAATACATTAAGAAAGGGCCATCGCAATCGCCTTGGGGTGAATAAGTCACCACACGTCTCCCTCCCCTACCTAGGGCCCTTTCCCTAAAGCAGAGGATGGAAAGAGGGGATGGTGGCTGGGGCTGGGGGAGACTGAGACACGGGGGGACAGTGGGGGCCTCTTGGCAGACTTCTGGGGAGGGATAAGATGGAGCAGAGAGGGGATTTCTAGCATGAAGGAGGGAGCTGAAGAAGGAGGGGGCAGGGCCATTGAAAATCACATTCCATGATTTCATCTCCAGCTGCCCTTCTGCCCAAGCTCCTTGAATTCTCAGCCAGTTTTTCAATTATTCGTTTCCCGCCCTTCCCCATTTCCCTGTCACTCACTGAGTGAAGCGTGGCACGCAAACCCAACTCACTTAACTCGCTGAGTCTGACTTTTCTTGCTGGGAACGTGGCGAGAACTCTACTCAGCATCCTGCGTGGCAGAGACCAAGCGCCGTGTCCGTGAGGAGAGACGGGATGCCGGGGCAGGCCATCTGGCGTGTCTCCCTTGTCGCCTGACGTGGGATGGCACTAAAGATAAGAAGGCTCGCGTGGCCGGGAGGTTGCACCAGGGTTTCCAGCGACAATGGAGGGCCAGGCAGATGCTGGCCTCAGCCCGCGAGCCGCCATCCGCTTGTGCCAGGTGTTACTGTCAGCTGAGGGTACGGAAGGGGTGCCGGGTTGAGATTTTGAGGGGAGTCGCCCACCATTTTTACTTGCGGTGCAGGTGGGTAACAAGTAGCCCTAGGCGCTTCAGTACACAAGGATTTAAACAAGACGAAACCTAAAATAGGCAAGCAATACATAAACACCACTTTCGATGATTTACACCCAAACAAATAATTTCAGAAAACCACAATCTACCAAAAGTATAAAAAGCAAACCACGTAAAAATGCAAAATGTTCCTCCATGGAGCAAACAGGATGCTTGTTTTCCTATGTGCAGACAGGCCATTCCCACCCTGTGGCCCAGATGCTCTTCCCTGCTCTGTCTTCATGGGATGAAAGGAACACTGAGACATCTGTGAGTTCATCCCTCTTGGATTCAGGACACCTTATAGCCAACTCATAGGAAACAGCAGGGCAGCCTAGGTGAATGAGGATGTCAGAGAGAAGGGGGACAAGGCAGTGAGCTTCCTGGTGGCCAAAGCAAAGAGGGAAATAAGATCCACAAGAAGACTCCTACTGTCCGCCAGCTGCACCCCAGCCAGTTCGCTCAGGGGAGGAACAGCTCTTCCTGAAATTGAGGCTGGGTAGGTTTCTGCCTTGATTTTCTTGGGGGAGGGCGAGGGCTTCCTGACCACCACGGAGCAATGACATTTTTACATCTCACCAACAAAACCTCTCTGTGGAGGTGGATGCCATGAGAGCAATGCTCTTCCAATAAAAACGATTTGTACAAGAACCCAGAACACTCTGGCTCAAACATTCGGCCTTTTCATGGTCGGATTTTACCCAAAGGTAAAATTTAGAAAATGTGGAGCAATAACTTGGAAGGCGTGTCCTGTGGGCTAATAATATGCACGATGTGGAAAAAAGGTGAAGGGGAGGTTAGCAGGCTATTTTTCTGAACTGTGAGTCCTCTCAGAACGTTTCGTGGTTTGCAGTCTCTCTGGAAGCTGTTACCTCTGTGTGTGTCTGTCGGTTTGGGAGTCCAGTGGAGGGGCAGGACTGATGACAACGAACAGACCCAAAGGCCCCAAAGCTAGAGTTGTAGGGTCTCATTCCTTAACTATGCCCTCACCTCAAACTCATTTGTGAAAGGGATGCTAGTGGGGTGTCACCTTGGCAAGCACTCGTCTGAAGGAGTGTTTTGTGAGTTGGCTCTAATTTTCCTAGGAAATATCAATAAATGATAGAAACAAATTGATAACTACTTTCACAATAAATATGCAACTAAACTGCACGAAAAAATGATCCTGCATCTGTCCAGTGGTGGGAGAGCCTGCCTACCACCCTTGGGTCATACAGCTCCAGGCAGAGCGTGGATTGTCACATGTCCTTTTCTTAATCCTCCATGGATTTGGGGGTCTCATCTCTGAGATGTGGAGAGAATTGGGCAGAGAAGAGTTAGTGGCTGTATTCTGTGGCCAGGCCCTGGGCCACCACGGTGCTGGCCTTGGCATGCCTCGTCGAGGGCTTGGCCCCTTCACGGAGCATGGGTGGGAGATGGTCAGCGACAGGAGAACTCGATTGTGCCTGGCCCTGCTGGGTATGAGCTAGAAGGAAACGAACGAACATTATTCCCAATTTCTTAAACTTCTCAGTGGGTCCGCTTCTTTTTCTCCTGTGTTTACATATCTTTTTTTTTTTTTTTTTGGTTCTCTCATGGGGAGAGTCCCAGATGGGATCCTTCAGTTAGTATGAGAGTGGGTCAGGTTCCTATCCTATTAGGTCTTCAGCATTTCCCCCCGTTTTGTGGCCAAATGTTTGGAAATGTTTGCTTTCCAAAGGCAGCCATCCATTTATCTCTTTCTGCAGCAAACATACATTCGGTGCTGACCATATGCAAAACGAAGAGCGAGCAGGCACCCTCGAATATGTACAGAAGTCATCTGAGAGTTCCATCGGTCTCTGCATAAATAGCATCAGCCAGATTTCCAGCTAAAAATGGCAAGCGTCATGTATTTGACAAAGAACCTTTATATAACAAACCCTATTCTTTTAGTAAAGTGGTTTTTGAAATTATTTTTTATTAAACATTTTCTTTTTTTCCTTTTCACCCATCCTCCCCACCCCACTATTGGGCAACCATCAGCTTATTCTCTATACCTATGGATCTGTTTCTGTTTTGTTTGTTCATTTGTTTTATTTTTTTAAGATTCTACCTGCAAGTAAACAAACTCCCATCTTTTATTAGAGTGGCTTTTAAACACTTTGCACTCAGTGCTTGTCACTTACCAAACCAGTCCAGCCGTTAAAGATGGGTGTCCTGACTTGGGACGAGGTGGTGTGGGTGAGCTTTGGCCTTTCCGATGTCCGTCGATTTTCAGTGTCTTCCCCCTCCCTGCTCTGGCTGCAAGGCTATTCTCTACCTTTTCCTTTATCCCACTGCTCAGGGCCAGAACCCTTCACACACTAGCAGAATCCCATTCAGCAAACAGTTTCCGGCATATAGTGTCTTAGCATCTTCACCTCTGACAAACTTTTGTCTGATCCCCTCCAAAGACCTTCTGGGACCTACCTTGTGTACAAAAACTTACCCTCAGGAAGTTTTCTCTCCAGCTTCCTGCCAAGTGGGTATCTAAAGGAAAACAGAACACCTTCTGTGAGAATTATGGTTAAGAGAGGTTTAGCTGCAGGTCGTGTCCAAGTGAATTAACGACTGGGCTTGTAGCCTCCCCAATGGTCGGTGATTCCATCGGTCAGAATGTGCCAATAGTGTGCATGTGGGGGAATCCAGGGTGGTTTAAAAGCCAGTGAAGATAAATTTCTTTTACAATCCCATTATTCAGTTGGAAAAATGGTACGTTAGAGTGAAACCCTCTCTACGTGTTCGGTCAAAGGGCGCTATTGCCTGGATCCTGGGGAGAATCAATAGCCCAGTAACCGAAGATGTCTTAATTTCTTTTTTTTTTTCTTCTTTCTTTCTTCTTTCTTTCTTTCTTTCTTTCTTTCTTTCTTTCTTTCTTTCTTTCTTTCTTTCTTTCTTTCTTTCTTTCTTTCTTCTTTTTTCCTTCCTCCCTTCCTTCCTTCCTTCCTTCCTTCCTTCCTTCCTTCCTTCCTTCCTTTTTCTTTTTGGCAAGGCAACCTTGGTTGACCTCACAGATTGCAAGGACCTTGTCAGTTTACAAACCCTTATTTTTTATTTTTTACACCTACAGCACCTGATCTTCCTAAGTGTCCTACCGTCCAAGTACTAACCAGGCCCGACCCTGCTTAACTTCCAAGATCAGATGGGATCGGGCCTGTTCAGGTGGCATGGCCGTAGATGGGAGATGCCTTAACTCTGGTGTGCTGGCCAGAGACAGTCACACAGGAGTGACAACATGGTCTCCTTGACTTGCCCGAAGGACTTCAATGAACCGAGGAGACTTCCTTTCCAGTACGTGCGTGCGTGTGATAGGGAGTCATTCATAGGATTTCGGGTCATGCGTCGTCATTTCTGGAGGGTGGTGCCTGCCTCAGGGGTCTCCCTAGAGACAGAGTGGAGCAGAGGTATTAGTGGACTAATCAATCCGTTAGTGCCCTGTTTATGATTCTCTCATGTGTCTACCTTGTCCCTCAACTGAGACATGGTGGTGCCCTAAAATTCTTCGTCCCGTGGCCTCAATGTTTTGCGTTGGCCTCCCTTGAGAGGGAAGATATTTCTGGGGAAGGGCGCGGGGCCCCATGGAGCTGGGGAGACGCCTCGTGAAATCCGCCACCGCGTCCCTCAGCCAGGGTTGCCTGAGCCACCGGCTTTGTGCCAGGCGCATGCGCGTCGCGGCGCCCGAGCGTCTACGCAGGACGCCGCGCCCGCTCCCTGGTTCTCCCTCTTCGCTGGGTCCTCTCCTTCTGAGCATTGCACGTCGGTGTTTTGCCACTCAGCAAATAGCGTTTTCTCTCCAGGCAGACCCCTTTCTTCCTTTGAAAACCTGAATTTCGCACTGGCACAAAGCGGTGTCGCGGGAGAACCAAACCCATCCTGGTCCCAGAACCGTGGGAAGGCTGGCGTCCGCCCTTCCACCTTGAATTTTAAAGATGCAGTTGTTTTCTCCTAGGAAAATAAGAAAGCAAGTTGCTGTTGCCTTTCTGTGCCTCAGACAAGGTTATGATTTGAGAATGTTCCAGTCCAGCAGGGTTTGCAATGCAATGACCTCATCCGTATGGACTCAGATCCCGCGGGCTTATGAAAAAGGCATAGAAGATTAATTAGAGGGGCGGCTTGGAACAGTTGATACTACTTTATCTCATTGGATGTGTCTTTGGCTCGGAACGCGTTGATTTAAAGATGTTTGTTTACTGATTGATTGCTTGAAAAGGGTTCTTGAATGTTTCAGCACTGGGTATTTTTTTTAAATTAAAAAACATCTTTAATTACAAAAAAATGCAGAAAAACATAAAGGAGAAAATGAAAATAGCCTGTAATCAGATGTTCGAAAATCTGATGTGGATGTAGATCTATATTTATTTATAAAAGTGGTTTCATATTGTGCAAACCATTTGTAACCAGCGTTTCTCACTTAATATATCATAAACATTTCCATGTTGTTTCATATTTTTTCTCTATCGTCATTTAATAGCCTCATCGAGATTCCCTGTGTATAATGCCATAATATATTAAACCAGTCCTTCATTGTTTGGACAGTGAGGCTGTTTCCAACTTTTTGTTTTTATAAACGATGCTTCACTGGACATCCAAATACATGTTTCTTTAGCCAGGATGATTTTCCTTACGGGTAAATTCTTAGAAGTGGAATTGCGGTGTTGAAGTTTATGCATATTTTAAAAGTTATTAATAGGTTTTGCAATATTGCCGTCCAAAAACGTTTAACCAACTAACCCTTCGATAAACAGTGCATGAGGGCGTTTACCTGTCTGTCCTCATATCAACAAGAATTATAAAAAAACTTTGAAACATATTTGCTAGTTTGATAGACATGGTATTTATCTGACTTTTTATTTTGTGTCCTCATTTGTTAGTGGGGATGTTTATTGGCCATGTGTATTACTTCTTTCATGAATTGCTTACTTATGTCTTTTGCTCATTTTTCTATTGGAGTGTGGCTTTTCCCTAAGTGCTTTTTCTATGTTAAGATAGTAAGTAATTACTAACATTAATATTGTAAATATTTTACCCTTCTAGTATAGTTTGGGGTCATTTCTTTTTTTCCCCCCAATTTTATGCAGTTAAGCCTAGCAGTCTTGTCCTTTGGGGTTTCTGCCTTTATCACATGCTTAGCTCGTATATATGCATAATGTTAGCCTTAATTTTAAACATTATCAGTGCAATGCATGCATCTCCTTGTGAAGCTGTCTAATGAGAGATTCGAGTGTAAAACAGAAGGCAGAGTCCTCCCTGTCTCTTACTCTCCATCCACCTTCCCCAGAGCAACTCCTGCTAGCCGTGTGGAAGCCCTTGGTCTCTGAAATGGGTGTGACTTGTCTGTGGTCCGTGGAACGATGGTTTTCTCTTGTTTGGGCCGTGATGGTGCAAGGAGCAGATGATGGCGATGGCTCTTCACCCCACCTCATTCAGTGGCACCCCGTTTTTTTCTTCAGACCCTAAGATTGGTATGGTCAGCATGTGTTCATGGCTGGGGGCGGGACACTCGGTTCCTACTGTGGGACCCCACAAGCAGCTTGTCTGGGGACTGGGGTGGAGAGAGCCCAGCACACTGTCCTCTAGTTCCATGCTTTGTGTGGGTCAGGACTTCAAGGGGACCCTCCATGCCCAGCATCAAGCGGGCTGGGTCAGGCTGTCTGAGAGGCACACCTACCCTGACTGTCGGAGCCCCCGGGGCATGTGCCTGAGGTCACGGGGAGCGCGGGACCAGGACTCAAGGCTCTGTCCTCAGGGCTGGTGCTCTCAGGCTCTGTTACTATAATGGATCAAGCCCCGAAATGCTTCGTCGATGTAAGGGGAACCAAAGCTCTCGGAGTTTTGATTCGTATTTATAGAGGATTGAAATAAATTAACATTTTTAAAAACCACATTTAAAAAAAAGCCAGCCCCCATTCTGCACCCAGTGTTCCTCGGAACACCGTCACACCCCACACAGACCACACAGGGAGGGGAAACGCTCCTTCCTGAACGAATTTTCAGATCAAGAACTCAGATGGGATGAATATTGGTTTCGTTCACACAACATTTTGATGTCTGGTTTTTGTTCTTGCTCAGTTGTTAGAAAATAGACAGGTTCAGCCCAGGTTCAAACTGCTCTGTGATTTTTTTTTTTCTGGAAAGAAACACTTTGGTTTGTTTCACGGTCGGTCTGGTTTGGGTCCAGCTCAGCGTTCGGCTGAACGGCGTGGGCGGCGTTGGTCAGGGCTCGACTGAGTTTCTCCTGTTCCGGGGGAGAGTGGCTGGTCATTAGCCACCGGCCTTCACAGCTCCCTGGAGAGCTGTCTCAGAATTCCCTGGGAACGTCACCTCACCTTCCGGCCAGGTGGCAGGTGGGACTCTGTGCAGAGCGGATGGAGCCGTCAGTGGGTGCTGGCCCCTCCACTCTGCAGACCCGAGCTGCCTGGAGATGCACCCCCCCCAAATCCACTCACGACAGACGGATCCATCAGCAGGGCTGGCACATCTGGCTGGGTGACCCCTGGCAAGTGACTCATCTTCTTTGAGCTTCAATTCTGCATCTTTAAACTGAGATAATCACGCCCTCCACCTGCAGGGTGGCGTGGCTGGCACGCAGGAGCCTGCGCGTGCCGGTTTCACACGGTGCCTGGGATGTGGTGATGTGCTTAGTTCTTCTCAGGAGCTTAGGGTGACGCAGCACATGTGCGTGGACTGTGACCTGAAAATACCAAGGTGGTTGGAAGACCCGGGCTGTGGCACAGACAGGTAAATGTGGCAGGAAGTCAAACCATGGAGGGATGCCCGAGGATTTGGGAGAGGATGGCGGGCTTCCTGGAGCTTTGAACTTGGCTTTGAAGGAGAATTCTGTGGGGAGGAAGGCAAAGGCAGAGAGATATGGTTTGCTGTGCTCAGGGCCAGGAAGAGACCTCTGCATCGCTTAGCCACGCTGTGTGGTTGAGATGTTAAGGTCCTGGACCAAAGCCCTGTGACACGTTAGTGGCAGGGCTGGGGCTGAAGGCCGTTTCCTCTCTTGTACTTTATCCATCAATATTTCTATCAATGATTGTGCTTTTGGTTACGAGTGACAGAAGAAATCCAATTCCAACTGGCCTAAGCAGAAAACCGAAATAAAAACAACAACATAATCCCAATAACAGAGAAGAGAGTGTTTTGACTTCACTCTCAACAAACCCTCCCTATGGTGGCTCCTGGCACCTCCGGGCTCATGTGCTCCCAGCGTCACATCCAGCAGAAAGAAGAATGTCTACCCCCCAAGTACCTTCGAGTCTCCTTGGCCTGGCTGTGGACATGGGTCTACGCCAGCCCACCACCCTGGCCAGGGTTTTATGTATTTATTTTGTTGTTGCACCTGTTCAAAATGGCACGGTTTGGGGGGGTGTCCTTACCAGTAGGAGGGGGAGCAGCTTCTGAGCAGACCACAGCCGTAGAGCCCACTCGATGTTGGGGTATGGTTTACACTCACCTTGCGGTCATCTTGTCCACAGAGTCAGGAAGGACACCCGTAGAGTGACCATCACTAAGAGTTGTGAGGAAAAGCTTATTTAGTGGCAGCGAAAGCGGCAGAAATCCAGTTCAGGCTGCCTGTGCCCGCAGGAATGGGAGAAACTCGAGCGCCATTGTGTGATCCTGGCACGTGGCACTGTAGGCCGATCCAGGATGGGCCTGGAGCGCTGCCTGTTAGAGTTCTCCGGGTCACTGGACCATGGGAGTTGAACCGGTGACCGCTGAACATTCCAGAAGCAGCATGGTCATGTGAGAGCTTGGGGCGGGGAGAGGTCCAAGTGTACTGTGCAGGCTGGCCTCCAGGTTAGGGCTCAGAGTCGGGGTAAAAGGCTGTGCCTCAGTGTCCCTCGTCACCCCAGCTGTCCTCCTTCCTGGGCAGGGAGCTAGGTTGGTTAGCCCTTCTGTGGGACAAAGCTGGGTGGTGGGCATTCCAGAAGCAGCTTACTCACTGCTCGGTGGCTTCCGGGAGGAAGGGGGAGAAGCAACAGCCTGTGTCACTGTGCGCTGTCTCCTGGGGGTTGGCAGAAAGATGACCCCCAGGCTCCCCAACCCCGTGCTCAGAGCCCACTTGGCTTGGGCCTGTTCTCACCTGGTGTCTTAAGTTATGTTGTGCAGGGGGTGAGTGTTCCCAAGGGAAGGCAGTGAGGCTGGGAAGCAGGACATGAGGCCGAGCAGGAGAGTGATTTTAGACAGAGCCCATGATGGTAGCTTCAGCCCCTGTGGGGCACTTGGGGTGTAACTTAACGCTCAGAGCTGGTTCTGAGCAAGACAGCCAGGCTTTCACACCCCCACGACCTTCGGTCATCAGCCCAGACGAATGTCAGCCCCACACACTTCTCGCAGCTTCAGGCTTTCAGAAACCAAAACATGTGGGCAGGTACAGAAGCAGCAGAAAGCAGTGGGGTGCAGGTGCGCAGCTTGGAGCAAGGACGCTGTCTACTCCAGGGGTCCCTGCCGTTCACAGAACGCCACCACAGCGGTTCTTGCTGAGAGCCCACGAGCAGACTTCTCCCCGTGGGCAAGAGTCTAGGGAACACCCAGGTCTGTATTTCAGAGGTCCCTGCATTAACTGGGTCTGAGAAGACTGAGCTAAACGCAGTCTGCTCATCACACTGAGCAGGGTGGGGTAGGGCAGCTTCAGGCGTGGCTGCATCCGGGTGTCCAGATGGCACGTCGGGGCCTCTCGCTGTCTCCCATCTCTGTCTTCGTCTGTGTTGGCTCCATCCTCAGGCGGGTGGTACTCCTGGGGGAGGTGGGATGGCCACCAGCAGTACTGGCCAGACTTAAGTCCAGTAGAAGATAGCAGCTTGCCCTTGGCCTCCAATTCGTCCTGTGATGAATTCCGATTGGGCAGCATGCTCACCCATGAGTGAATCTCTGATGCTCTGAATGCCCGGGTCGGGGTCACGCTCCCCTTAGGGCAGGTGTGTGTGTGTGTGTGTGTGTGTGTGTGTCACTTTCCCAGAGAACGTCAGGCCTCTGTCACTAGGAATAAGACCAGGTTAAGGCTGGGGCTCAGGCCCCAAATCATGCGTTCGGGGCCATGTGGCTGCACACCGGGACCCCCCTGCTTCCCCTGATGCTCATGGTGACCTGTCCCTGACTTCGGAGGCTGGATCTGGGGGCTCAGGCCTTAGGGGCCAGAGTGTCCCTCTAGCGTGGAATGCATTTCTGTGTGCATTCATTCACTTTGCTTTTTTCAATGTAAATGTTACAAAAGTTATATGTAGGTGCATTATAGAAGTTCAAACGATACCTAACATCTAAATTTATAAACAGATGAACTATACGCTATATTTTTTAAATATCTATTGTTATCTATCAATTATATAAATATTTAATTTACACTTACAGATATGTTATCTATCTGAAATAGAAACTGTAGAAACATAAAGTGCAAATGTCTCGCAATCTCAGCCCCAGAGGAAATCACCGTTGGAAGGCTCCAGGAGCATCACTCTCCTGATACCTGTCTCCACAGCCCAAACCGCCACCTTTTTCTTTGACACCCAGGTGAAATCACCCCAGGCCCTACCTGTCGTAACTGCAGGGCATCATGTCTCCCCTAAGTTGTAACTTGTCCCTTCTTGCCCAGAGCCCACCCGTCCGTTCACATGATTCGTACCGAGCACCTGTTCATTCGGAGCGTGTTATAGGAACTTGAATTGCATTGGTAGAGAGACCTGAAGGAAGGGTCACAGTGTGCCAGGTGGAGGGAACAGCCACTGCGAAGCCCCTAAGCTAGGAAGGGGCCTGGGATGTCAGAGGCTGGGACTAGGAGGCTGGGGCACGAGGCTTCTCTCGCTTCCTCCTCTCCCTCAGCTCCCTTCTAGTCCGTTCTCCGCTGCAGCCCTAAGCCCAGGCCGACGGGATGGAGGGACTGAGTGAGCTTTGCCACCGTTCAAATAAAACGCGGGCGTGTGCAGATCGGGTATGCGAGTGCCTAGGTAGGCACGTAGAAGACCCTCTCTGTAAGACTCTCATTCATTTTCCCCAAGCCCGAGGGTCCGAACGGTTTGGGTGCCCACCTGACCCACCTGGTTGGATCAGTAAATCGGGTCCGCAGAATGAAGAAGGTGTGTGCTGTTCCGGCTCACGGACAGTGGGTGTGGGGCGCAGCTGTCCCGTCCCCCCCTCCGGTGGTCGCTAGAGGTCTGTATGTGTTAGGGACACAAATGCGGTTCTCGTCCTGGGGTCGGGGTGCAAGGGGGTTTGCTTTGCTTGCCACCTGTAGCCGCCGTCCAACGAATCTGCGGCTGTTCACGATGCCTCGTGCTGTTCTTCTTGTTTCCCTTTGTTTAGTCATTCAGCAAACACACGTTGAGCCTCCAGGCCTTCGGCTGCACGCTGGAGACAGAACGATGGTTTGAAGGAGGATCCCGACCCCCGGGGAGAAACATACTGTAAGCTGGGGAAAGTGTTCCAGTGCCGGGTTTTCGTCGTCGTCATCGTCGTCACCGCCCCGCACATGTCCTCTGACTGTTGTAAGCTTCCCGCAGGCACTGACTTATTTAATGCTCACGACCCCTCGGAGAAGCGGGCGCCATCACCCCCCCGTTTCACAGACAAGAAGACTGATGCACAGAGAGCTTTCATGACGTGCCCGAGGCCACGCCACTACGAAGTGCCAGCACGGGGGTTCGGAGCGGGCGGTTTGGTGCCAGAGCCAGAGGGGGGCCGTGGCCCCCAGTGCATTACCGCATCGTTCGGTGCCCGGTGACGGCTGCTTTCCGAGGCATGGGTGGACGTTCCAGAGGAAAGGGGCTAGTTCCCGTTCAGGAAGGGGGGACACGGTTCTGACGCGCGATGCTCACTGGCGTTTGTCACCGCAGTGGTGCGGCTGCTGTGCAGTGGACCAGGCGGGGGCTGGAGTGGGGGTGGCACAGGGGGCAGGAGGGCACGGCCGGCTGAAACCCCACGCGGCAAGGCGGGGACAGTGCCTGGGGTCTCAGACGGGATGGGGTCCAAGCTGAGCTTCGTCCTTAGAGCCCAGGCTGGACCCAAAGGAGCAGGAGACTGTCCCCGAGCTCTGCAGGCCGGGGCCAGGCAAGGGCTCCATCCTTCGATGGGGCTCAGGGTCCATCCCCAGCCAGAGTGGCTTCGTCCTCCACCTGGCTTTTGTCACCTTCCTGAGCCTGGACCGTAAAGGCCGAAGGTTTGTGCTGCTCCCTGAGTGCAGCAGGAATGACCCGAGACGCACGTTTTGACTTCAGGTTGTGCTTGTGGCGATTTTCCTGGGACATTTTCCATGCCCGGTCTTAGGATCGTCCGTGTGTCGGTGAAGGCTTGTGGGGCGGGAATTTAAGACCACACGGGGTCCTGGCCTGGTGAGAACTGAGCTCGAATTCGGTCTGGCAGGCCAACTTTTCAGAGTCCCCACTCTGGGAAAGAAAAAGTGAAGAGCAGAAAGTGAGCTTTAAAAAGAAGGTATGTGCAAACCGAAACTCTTCAGTGCCGTGTGGGCGTCCGGAGTTATAGGTGCTGGCAGGCGCTAGGGGAGGTGACCATGTACAGTCTTCGTCGTGGTCGAGATGGCGGGTGGCCTCCCACTGTCCGGTCCCCCCCATCCCGTGTTTATTCTTCAGGTAGTGCCACTGCTTAGCTAGTGCCCACCTCCCTTGCAGCTAAGCGAGTTCCTCTGGCTAAGTTCTGTCTGGCAAAGTAGAAGGAGGGCTTTGTGATTACTCACGACGTGACCTTAGACCTTAAATGCGAGGGAATGCCTGTCATCGGACTCTGTCTTCTTCTGGCTACTTGGAAGGCAGACATGGTGCCTGGGCTTGAGCCGTCAGCTGGGACCACAGGGTGACATGTCAAGGATGGCAAAGTACAAAGACAACGGTGACACTGTGGAGCCACCAGGCCAACTATAAGCTGTCTACCTCTAGATGACTTTTATGGCAAAGAGAGAGAAATTGCTATCTTCCTTTGAGCCCCTGTTATTTGCAGGGGGCTGGCTGCCGGAAGTTCTGTTACATCAAGTAAGAATGACACAGCCGTAACTCTACCTTTGTGTCCTAGGTAGGTGGTGGCCTGAAAAGAAAAATTCTGGAGAGCTGAGCTCAGAGTAGAAAAACTGAAGGCCTCAGGGTGGTGACACGTTCTCCTGCCTGGCTCGGCCGGCATCTCTCAACGGCCTTGCTGTGTTCCTCCTTTTTGGCCAAAGGAGCACAAGAGAGGGACGTAGGGTGGTGGGGAGGGGACACTGCGGCTGGTCCTAGAGAGGCAGGCTGCCAAATAGCTCATTCTGACAAGGGAACAGGTTTCACATGGATAAGATGGAAGGACTCCTTGTTCCCTCTGGAAAGTTCTATTAAAACGACCAACTTAGACACACTTTAATATTAATGGGACATTCCTCCTGTTGTTTATGAAATGATTTTAGAGTTGATTTGGGGTGGGGGGGGCAGGCAGAGGGAGAGAGGGAGGGGCAGGCGTGTTTGTTAGCGAAACTAAGCCCAGACAATGATTTATAAATGCATCGGAGTGGCTGGTTTTAACATGGAGCAACTGTGTGGAAAGACTTTGACACCGGCAAGCACCCCTGACACTAAGAATAAATTTATGAATGTCTTTTATGAGCGTCAACAAACTAGACACATCACCCACAGACCCTCCTTCATGTCTGCTGAGGACCAAAACAAAGACAGTTGTATTTGTCACCCACTCAGGCCAGGGGCCGAGCCAGGCCATGCAGTCCCCCGGGCTGGGTGTTCCCGTCCAGCAAATGCAAGTTCTTCGGGCACTGCCACCATGGCAGACAGATGCCTGGTTTATTTCCATTCCTCCACGTCTCTGATTTGTTTGGGGAGCTACATCTTCTTTCCCAGGAGCACATCTGCTCTTTTAAAAATGGAAAAAAGCAGGAAGACCTCCAAGCCATTAGACTGGAACTCACCCTCTGGTGAGACAGACCAGAGCCTCATATAATGTGGCTTCTGGGGTCCGTGCCACCTCTCCAGGGAGGGCTGATGCTCCCCGACCACCCATCCGGGCTCCTGGAGCTTTATTCGGTTGAATGGCCTTCAACACAGTTCAGATTCTGTGCTCCAAAGCCTTAAGCTTATTCACGGCATTGACCGAGTTTAGGTCATTTTTCTTGCTGTCCCTTTTATAGATTGCTGTTGGCCATGGGTAATGCCATGATTTGGATGGCACTGAATCCACAATAATTCAAAGGTGCAAGAAAATAAGGTGGGAAAACCTCACACTCATCAGTTAAAGGTAACTACGTGCTTTGGAATGAAAAGCCTTTTTGGGGAAATGCTAGTCTTTCAGAGCTCCCTCCTCTTCTCCTCATCCTTCCCCTTCCCCAGGGGCCTCTGGGTGGGTGCCAGGGGAGGCACATGCAGCTTTGTGACAGTGTGAGGGCCTCCTCGCTGCAGCCGTCCCCTGGGCCATGCTGTGGCGTGGCTGGCCCAGCCTGGTCTCGGACGCACTGTGTGGGTCTGGTCGGCTTGTGGGTTGCCGGCACCCACTGCTGAAGTCGGTGATCTCTCCACTTCCTGGGTGGAGGCCCCACGTGTGGATGCAGCTGGTCCCCCTCTGTGCGTCGCCGATGCTCTCACTCCTGGGAGCACCTCCCCATGTCAGGGGGTGTCTCCATTGTGCGTGGCCCCTCGATCCGGCTCTGGGAACGTTCTTCGAGGTGGTTTCTGTGTTGCTTGCTAAGGCGCCACAGCAGAGTACTGCAGACTGTACGGCTTACGCACCAGTCCTGTGTTTTCTCGCAGTTCTGGACGCTGGAAGTCCCAGGTCAAGGCGTTGGCATGGCTGATGACTTCCAAGACCTCTCTCCGTGGGTTGCAGAGTGGGTTGCAGAGGGCGACGTGTTCTCAGTGGTGTCCCTCTGTTCACTCACACCCTGGGGGACTCTTCTTATAAGGACACTAGTCAGATTGGATTAAGACCCACCCTACTGGCCTCATTTTAACTCAGATCCTTAAAGATCTTATGTACGTTTAGAGGTACAGAAGTTGGGACTTGAATATATGATGGGGGAGGGCGGGGAAGAGGCCATATGGCCCATGGCAGTTCCCTTCCCTTTGGTGTATCTGGGCCTCCTGTGTACTTGCTGGATCCTCCCTGACCCCTTGGCCAAAGCCCGGGAAGGGTGGAGTTGCTGGGTCCTGCAGAGGTCAAGGGGAGGGCGGCCCCAGCCGCCTCATCTGCACCTTTCTATACCCTTGGCCTTTAGACCAGAGAGCTTGTTCCTCCTTCCTGATGCAGAGGACACCTGCAGAACCCCCTGCCAAATCCTACCTTTTCTCTAAATGTAGCTATTATGTTCAGACCCCGTACATACTGTTCTTTGCAAGAAAAACAGTTTGGAATTTAGAAACTCCTTTTCTCAACGCAGCTGGACTTTCAAAATGATTTTCTTGCAGCTGCCATTATAGACCCTGTTTGCGATTCAAAGCTCAGCGGTTGCTTGGCCTTGGGTGGTGGGGACAAGCGGTGGGGGCAGGGCCAAGCGTGGGGGCGGGCTACCGTCGGGAGGGCGGGGCCAAGCGCCGGGGGCGGGGCCAAGCGGTGGGCGGGCAGACGGCTGTGGGTTGCCTGGACTTACCCGGAATGAAAAATAAATCGATAGGATATTGTCGGAATTATAACCTCTGCTTCATATGTTATGTGACTGATGCTTATAAATCGCAGGAACCATAATTCCGAAGATATTTTATCTAGTTCAGTTTTTTAAACACGTTCTTTTCATTGTGAAAAACTATATGTGTTCATTTAGGAAATTTGGAAAATAATTTCAGAGAAAAAAAATCACGCGTCGTTTTACCATCCAAAGACAGCTGATGTTATTTGGATTATTTCCTAACATTTTTTTCCTATGGATAATTAGGTTTTATTTTAATTTATATTTTAAAAACTGGTAATACTTTAAAATGGTTAAAAAATAAAAACGATACACAAAGGCATGGCGTTCCCGTCTCTGTTCGCCCTGCCCGCTATAACCGATAACCCGTCCTAGTTTTCCGATGCATCCGTCCTTTCTGTCTCTTTATTCAGATTCAAGTCGAATATCGGCTCTTATTTTTCCTCTTCGTACCGCAAGGGTGTGAGCGTTCTTCAGCCTTCCGCCTGGAGGGCTTCCCGCAGCAGCGCCCGGCGCACGGCTCGCTGCACCCGGGCACCCGGCCGCCCTGGTCCCCGGCTCCGTGCCGGGCCGCCCTGGTCCCCGATTCCGTGCCGCCGATGCCCGGCCGCCCTGGTCCCCGGCTCCCTGCCGCCGATGCCCGGCCACCCTGGTCCCCGGCTCCCTGCCGCCGATGCCCGGCCGCCCTGGTCCCCGGCTCCGTGCCCGGCCGTCCTAGTCCCCGGCTCCGTGCCCGGCCACCCTGGTCCCGGCTCCCTGCCCGGCTGCCCTGGTCCCCAGCTCCGTGCCACCGATGCCCGGTCGCCCTGGTCCCCGGCTGCCTGCCGCCGATGCTCGTTCGCCCTGGTCCCCGGCTCCCTGCCGCCGATGCCGGTCGCCCTGGTCCCCGGCTCCCTGCCCGGCCGCCGTGGTCCCCGGCTCGTGCCGCCGATGCTCAGTCGCCCTGGTCCCCGGCTCCTGCCGCCGATGCTCGTTCGCCCTGGTCCCCGGCTCCCTGCCGCCGATGCTCGTTCGCCCTGGTCCCCGGCTCCCTGCCGCCGATGCTCGGTCGCCCTGGTCCCCGGCTCCGTGCCGGGTCGCCCTGGTCCCGGCTCCCTGCCGCCGATGCCCGGTCGCCCTGGTCCCCGGCTCCCTGCCTGGCCGCCGTGGTCCCCGGCTCCGTGCCGCCGATGCTCGGTCGCCCTGGTCCCCGGCTCCGTGCTGCCGATGCCGGCCGCCCTGGTCCCCGGCTCCCTGCCGCCGATGCTCGGTCGCCCTGGTCCCCGGCCCTGCCCGGTCGCCCTGGTCCCCGGCTCCCTGCCGCCGATGCCCGGCCGCCCTGGTCCCCGGCTCCCTGCCGCCGATGCCGGCCGCCCTGGTACCCGGCTCCCGCCCGCCGCCCTGGTCCCCGGCTCCCCGCCCGGCCGCCCTCGTCCCCGGCTGCGGCACTTCGGACAACGCCATCCCCTGCCTGGGTCTGGCTTCAGCTGGGGTGCCGGCCTTTGCGCCCATAACGCACCTTCCCGAAAGGGGAATTCTCAGTGCTGTCCCGGACTTCTCGGACGTCTCTTCTGCTTGGCTCCCCCTGTCCCCGTCCCGGACCCCAGGCAGACTCCACACAGCACCGCGCTTTGGCGGAAGCAGCAGAGGGCCTTTTATCTGAGTCCTGGACCCTGAAATGCCTCCGGAAGCTGGTAGGCGTGGCGGCGGGGAGGCTTGGGCGGGCGTGTTCGGGGACTCTCTGTCCTTCGCCTGTACTAAAGGCTGGCTTAGTTTAAAATGGACTCTTTCCTTCCCCCCTCCCCCCCCCCAATTGTAGTTTTGAAAGAAGGTGGTCGATTCGTGTGTGTGCACAGGAGCCTCCCGGGTAAAAGATAAGTCAGTGGACGTTTTCATCGCCGGCATAGATAATCTCAAGATACCGAATCAAAGGAGGGAGCAAGGTTCTTGGCTTTGTGTTTTCTAATTTCTGCAGAATATTTCTGGTTGACCTGCCATCTTTAGAGGAGAGTCATAGCAGAGACTTTATTTCATTTAGTTTCGTCACCAGAGGAGCAAACACAGTTGATCATAATCATGACACCTGGGGAGTAAGGGAGGAATAATGTCCCTTGTGTAGTAAATTCAGCTTCCAGCCCGTAGACAGCGACTGCGTTGGGCTGGCACCTTGCGTTCCTGGGGGGTGAACCTTCCTTGTCTCCATCCACCTGCTCAGCCCTCCTTTTCCATGTGAGTTCATTCTCTTTTTAATTATATTAGGTAGATTTTTATAAGCTTTTTAAAAATCCATTCATCTGTCCCTTTCTCCATCCATCCACATATCAATTATTTGGGAATGGTTCCTTGTGTCTCAGTTTGATGTTGGAAGAAGTCCAGCTTTACCTTTATAGTAGGAGGTCGAGCCTCATTAGTATTCTAGTGTTTAGCTAACATCTTTTGGATTGGGGTTAAAAAGAAAAACACAGAGATTCTTTCTTTCTTTCTTTGTTTCTTTCTTTGTTTCTTTCTTTGTTTCTTTCTTTGTTTCTTTCTTTGTTTCTTTCTTTCTTTCTTCTTCTTTTTTTCTTTCTTTCTTTTCTTTTTGGAGTGTGACTGACTTATTATATTTCAGGGTCACAACATAGTGATTCCATATTTACATACAATCTGAAGTGGCCACCACAGTAAGCCTCATTACGATCTGTCATCGTAGAATTATTACAGTATCACTGACTACCTTCTCCCTGCTATTCGTGAATTCCCTGGGACTTATTTATATTCTATTGGGAAGTTCGTACCCCTCGATCCCCTTCACTTATTCACCCATTCCCCTATCCGCTGTCTCTCTGGCAACCACTGGTTTGTTCTCTGTATCTATGACTCTGTTTCTGTTTTGCATCATTTGTTCATTTTTTTCTTTTTTCTTTTTTTTTAGATTCCACATATAAGCGAAATCATGTGGTCTTTATCTTTTCCTACTTGACTTATTTCACTTAACGTCATACCCTCCTGGTCCATTCATGTTGTCACAAATGGGAAGATTTCATTCTTTTTTGTGGATATGTGATACCAAAAAATTGTATTTGTAGGCTACATCTTCTTTATCCATTCGTCTGTCTGTGGACATCTAGGTTGCCCCCATATCTTCTCCTTTGTAAATAATTCTGCAATGAACATAGGGGTCCAGATATCTTTTCAAATTAGTGTTTTCGTTTTCTTCGGATAAGTACCCAGAAGTGAGATTGCTGGACTGTGTGATAGTTCTATTTTAGTTTTTTTCAGGAACCTCCATACTGTTTTCTGTAGTGGCTGCGCTAGTTTCCGACCCACCCAAGTGCATGAGGGTTCCTTTTTCCCACATCCTCGCCAATACTTGTTACTTTTGCCTTTTTGATGATACCTATTCCAACAGGTGTGAGGCGTTATCTCATTGTGGTTTTGACTTGCACTTCCCTGATGATTAGCGATGCTGAGCATCTTTTCATGTCTATTGGCCATCTGTATGTCGTCTTGGGAGAAATGTCTATTCAGGTCCTCCGTCCATTTTTTAATTGAATTCTTTGCTTTTTGACATTTAGTTGTACGTGCTCTTTATATATTTTGGTCATTACCCCTTATAAAATCATTTGCATATATCTTTAGAGTTTTCCTTTTTGAAGGACTAGTGGGATTTCCTTGGCTTTGAAACATACTCTTGTGTAGCCATCTTGATCATCCACACCTGCTAATGTATATACACACACATACACAAACATAACTAATACACACGTGGACTTGGAATCCTGTCATTTGGCATGATTAGGATCTGTGGGGTCAGATGTTCTGGTTCATAACAAATTATTTTTTATGTCATCTAAAAACTATCAGTTCACATAAGAACACAGTAGTGCTCTTTCCTCAAAAAATGAAAAATGGATCTACCTTTGGACCCAGCAATTGCACTCATGGGTATTTATCCAGAGAAAAACAAAACAATAATTCGTAAAGATCTATGTACCCCTATGTTTATGAAGGGACAATTCACAATAGCCAGGATAGGGAAGCAACCAAAATGCCCATCAACAGACGATTGGATAAAGAAGTTGTGGTTCATATATACAATAAAATATTACTTGACCATTAAAAAAATGAAATCTCACCATTTGCAATGACATGGATGGACCTAGAGGTTATTATGCTGAGTGAAATAAGTCAGACAGAGAAAGATAAATGCCATATGATTTCACTTATATGCAGAATCTAAGGAACCAAAAGAACAAACTAATCAAAAACAGACTCACAAATATAGTCGACAATTTGGTGATGGCCAGAGGGGAGGGGGTTTGCAAGGCTGGAAGAATAGGGTGAAGGGTTAAAGAATCACAGATTAGTGGTTGATAGTTGGTCACGGGTTGGGGAGCACAGCAGAAGGAATGGAGTTAGCATTAACATGTTGGATAGGTGGAGGGCCAGGAGAGCAATTGGGGGAGTCGTTTTATGAACTATATAGATGTCTAACCAATGTATTGTATACTTGAAACTAATTTCAATAAATAAATTTTAAAAATATTAAAAATAAAATAAAAACACAGTAAAACATCTGACTCTAAAATTAGACTACACATATTGGATCTTTTTAATTTAGGAGGTACTTCAGCCTTGGGATGAGGAATATAGGTATGTCAGTGGACCAGAGAGAAACTAGTTACCGCTGAGCTTTCTGTGAAGTTAGAGGAATGTACACCAGAAATTGCAAATGTGTGGATTTGGGGGCTGTTTTATACCAATGGCACAATGGCATAATGTTTGGAATTTTAAAAATGAGATGCTGACATTTAAATATTGGGAGAGTTCACGTCATAGTCTGGATTTCAGGTTTCTCTTGAGTGATCACTGGCCGTGGACCCTGGAGGCTCTGCTTATTTCTCTGACCTGCCTTGTGGCATCTGAGATTGAAGCCTCTGAACATGCCTTCCTAGTTTAATGCAAATTCGTAATAAGCAGTGACTGAATTATTAAGATTATTTGCATTTTGCATCTTTTTGGTGCCTTTTGTTTTTCAAAAAAACATCAAACCCATTAGCTCCTTGCTGCAGCCTTGTGGGAAGGGCAGAGCGGTTGGTAGCTCTGCATCCATTCCTGGATGGGAGTCAGCACCCCCTGTGTTTAAGGGTCCCTGACTGTCTTAGATTTGAAGAATAAGTCCCCAAAGTCCCCACTGATGGTGTCCTAGTTTATTAAAATACAAGCTGTGTGTCCAAGGGCATTAAAAAAAATTCCAACAAATCTTTATTGACCATCTTTTATGTACAATAAGCAATATATAAAGGCACATAAAACATGATTCTGGGCCTTCTTAAGCTTGGTCCTCAGTGGAGAAATGTACACACACACACACACACACACACACACACACACACACACACAATTACCTATAATACCATATGGTAAGGGTTGAACTTCCAGGAGGATGAATCAGAAGGCAAAGTGGATAATTAAACCTGGGAAAGTCTGAGATAGTAACATTCCCACTAGGCATTGAAGGATGAATAGGATTATGGCCAGCAGAGATAAGGCAAGACTGATGGAAAGATACCCTGAGAAAGCTTGATAGCTCGGGGGCTTGGAAAGCTGAGTGCGCTTCCTGGTGTGGCTGGATCTTACCAATGACAAGTGAAAAGCCTTCCCTGGGGAGCGACTTTATGAAGGCTTGGCTTCATCTTTCTCATTCATGTGGGTAGTAATTTTGCCTATTTTGTAGACAGTAGACATAGGGTACTTAAATGGTATCTGGCACATTCTAAGTGCTCAGTGAATGTTGTCACTGTGATTTTTATATCTGTTCCCTTCACAGTCAATCCAGACTTTCCTTTGGCTTCCTGAACAAAAGTCCAGTCATCTATCTGGGCAGTTCTCTTGTGCCCACTCCTCTAGGCGAGCTCTCTGGACCATCTCCAGCTCCACTGTGATGCTCCTTGAGATTTCCAGATTCAGACGAGAGATTCAGGGAGAGAGCAAAGAGGTTCACATTAATTGGCTTCAATAGCTTAACTCTGGACAGTTTGTTTCTGTGCTGAAGACTCTTGGACTTCTAATTTAGAACTGTGGAAAAGCCATATAATTTCACATGTTTTCCATGAAGTGCTATAAAATTTCAGGCCCAGGCAATAGTGCTGTCTCAGGGTGATGAAATGGAAAAACCCACTGGTTTGGGAGACTTCGTTTTGCTACAAGCCACAGCTCTGTGATTTTGGAGAAACACTTCATCTCCTTGGCTTTAGCTTCATGATGATATTGATGATGATGATGATGATGATGATGGTGGTGATGATGGTGGTGATGATGATGGGGATGATGATGGGGATGATGGGGATAATGATGGTGATGGTAATGACGATGGTGATGGTGACGATGATAAAGGTAATGATGGTGGAGATGATGGTGGTGATGACGATGGTGATAATGGTGATGATGATGGTGATGATGGTGGTAATAATGGGGATTGAGAAGAGGATGAGAAGACCTATAATAGTTATAGGCATGTGCCAGGCTCTTAATGTTTGTTATTTAATATTATTTACTTCTCACAACAACCCTGCATGGTTGGTATTATTATCTCCATTTTATAGGCAAACAAACTATGGCCCAAGACAATAAATCAACTTGTTTAAGACCATATATCAGTAAATGTCAAAGTCATGTTCAAATCCAGGGCAATTTAACTTACTACTCCCTTTCTATGTTTTTTTCTTTGGGGAAAATGAAGAGATTTGGGGAGGTGGCCTGAAAGGAGGCTTTTAACTCTAAAATCCAGTCTGTGGAAACGCCCACCCTATCCAAAGGCCGTTAATGTTATTGGATATAAAGTGGGATCTTTGTCACAGACATGTTGTTCTGGCCCACCTGGTGGAGCAGGGCAGGGCAGTGTGCATGGAGGGTGGAAAGTCAGTGTCATGGGCATCTATATTTATTCGGCCTCAGAGCAGGAAGGGTGGAGGGCATGGTTCCCGTCCATGCTCCCCTGTGCCAGGTAGCATTAAATTCATCATTTGATTTGGGAGGTTTTGCCATTGCCGGTTTCGGCCACACCTTCTGGGCTAGTCCCTTTTTATAGACGAGGGAGCTGGGCTGTTTCCGGCAGGCACCCCGGGGGCCCGCACAGACTCAGGAAGGACACCGGCCTCAAGTTACCCAGTTTGTTGTTAGTTTGTCGAGCCACTCTGGTCAAGAGAAGCCAGCAGCCACAGCCTCCTTGGCGGGGTGGAGGCTGTCCTCTGCCTAAGCAGAATTGGATTTACCAGGTTAGTAGAGAGAGTGCTTTTTTTTTTTTTTTTTGGATGCGGGCAGGGGGTGTCTTTCTTTCTGGCCTCTGGATTCACAAACCTGAGTCGGAATCAGGATCTGTCACACTGCCCGGCAAAGTACCCGGGAGGCAGATGTGCCTCTTTAACTAACAAAGATATGTGGAACTCTCGGTGTCAATGGCGCTAGTGAGGTTTCCTGTCACCAGCCTGCGTGGAGTGTCACAGGTTTTTTTTTGGTATGGTCAAGAATATATAGCACGGTATTTACCATTTTAATAATTTGTAAGCATAGCGTACAGCTCAGTGGCATTAAATGCGTGCACAGTGCAGTGTAACCATCACCACTGTACGCAACCCTTTTTCGTCATCCCCGACAAAAACTCTGTACCCGGGAAACAGCAGCTCCCCCTTGCTCTTAGTTCAGAAGCAACAGAGAAGCATAGATCAAAAATCTAATTCTTTTTTTCATGGCCGAATAATATCCCACTGCGTGCGTGCGTGCGTGTGTGTGTGTGTGCGCACGCGCGCGCCACATTTTTTCCAATTTTCTTTTTACTCTGGTAAAATGCATGTAACATAAAATCGAGCGTCTTAACTATTCTTCCATGTCTAGGTCAGCGGCAGTGAGCACGTTCGCACCATTGCGCCCCCATCGCCACCACCCATCTCCAGAACTCTTTTCTCTTCGAAATCTGCACGTCTGGCTTCTGGAAATGCTTCTCAGTCTCCTGCCCAGACCCGACGGGATGGCCCAGACGAGCCGGCTGTGCCCCTTCCCTAGCTGCTCTCATTTCTTTAAACTCCTTCTGTCTCCTGGCAATGCACTTGCCCCAGGTTCAGGGTAAGGCTTTGGGCCCTTGACCGTGAATTTGCAACCAACCCTCACCTCCCCTCCCCTCCCCGCAGCTGCCTGGCGGAGGATTCGGCTTCAAGCCTCGGAACACTGTCCTGGCTGCCTGATCCTCGTGCCATCCGGGTTTCAGCCCCTGAGGGAGCTTTCCTCTGGGGCTGCTCCCCACCCGCCTCCTCTGCATCCACCTCCCCTGCTGTGACCCTGGGGACCTCCTTGCTCCTTCCTGGCTTCCTGATGCTCTTCTTCGCCTCTGCATTTTCCTCCGCTGTCTTTTCTGACTCTGCCTCCTCCTCCCTCCTTCCCTCCATCCTGGCCGCTGTTGAGAGAGGGCCCTGCCTTTTCCTGGTTTTGTCTAACCCTTCGCGGTATCGGTGGGTGTTTCTTTCGCTTTGTTCCCACCTTGAAAACCTGGCCACTCGTGCCCAGGCAGATCGGGGCTCTGGTACACTCGGTCCTTTCTCGTTCGTTTGCGAGTGGCCGCTGGCTGCAAGACCCACGTCGCATGTCCCCAGCTGCAGACGTGGATGGCCTGGGTCTCATCCCGACGCCATCGCTGAATCGCTTCCACTTGCTTCTCCCGAGGAGGCGGGAGGTTCCCAGCCCTCCTGAGGCATTTGTGGGACGCCCACGGCGGTCTTCCAGGCCGATGGGAAACGTAAACCAGGGTGAGCTGCTGCTCCCTGCGCCCTGGGGGGCTCCGCAGTGTGGACAGACAGGGACCCAGGCCTGGGAGCCCCTGCCGCGTGCCAGACACTCCGTTTGCAGACTTGCTTATCCCTCCCCACGATGGGGGGGGGGGTTGACGCCCTAGCCCCGTTTCCTGGATGAGGAAGACTGAGGCTCAGAGGCTTGGGCCGACTCCCCCAAGGCGCTGAGCCGGTGAAGCAGGGGGCCAGCGTTTGGTCGCAGGCCTCTCTGCTCTGCTGTGCGGTGCGTCTTTTTCCCAGCTGACCGTGGATCCCTCATTTCTGCTATCGAACTGCCACAAGGACCCGTCTCCTTGGTGTTTGTAGAAAAGAGGTCGAGGGGGACAAGAGTGTTAGAAACGTAAGGAGGGTTGGAGACTCGGCAAGCCAGCCCGGACCTGCCGCCACCGAATGCGGATGCTGTCACAGCCCGGGCCCCCCGCGGGAAAAGGGTTGTTGAGTGTTGTTAGTGCCAAGACTTTATTTTCCTTGCGTGGGCGGTGGGGCAGGGACTGCCTTCCCTACAATGCACCTGCATGTTCACTGAGGGACTATTTATTGATTCGTATTTACTCTGTGTAAGCCACACAGCGCGGAGAGCAAAACTCAGATTTGGCTCGATGATTTCTTGAGAATCCAACGGTGGTGATTCTGCAAGAAAGGACGAGATCTTCATCCTGAGCGAAATGATGATGATGATGATGATGATGATGATCATGATCATGATCATGATCATGATTGATGATGATGATGACATATTGTTTATGTTATATCATCATAAATATTATCCGACGAGATCTTATTGTTATCCTGTTTTTGCAGATAAGGAAACTAAGAATGAAGAGGTGCAAAGGCTTCCCAGCTTCACACAGTTAGTTAGAGGCAGAGCTGGAGGCTAGACCCAGAACGTCAAACCCTAGAGTTCAATCACAGCCTCATGCTGTGAGGCTTCTGATAAAAGAAGCCAAGTGCCTTCCAGCCAGGACATAGGAAGTCTTGATCTACTTCCTGGCACCCTAAGGCCTCCCTTGGTCTGTCTTCACATAAAGTGTTCTTTCCTTCCTATTAAAGGGCTCCCCCACAAAAAAAAAAATCTGATACCCTTGGGAGTCAATGGCTACTAATCGCTTACCTAAAAAATAATTTTCTTGCATTTCAAGACCCAATGCAAAGGCTGGACCCGTGTAGGGATTTCAGACTCCAGACGGAGTCATGGGAGACGTGGCAGGCGACAAGGAGGCTTTTGGGGATCCTTAAATCACTCTGAGATGGGAAGCTTATTTAGGGCCTGGAACACTTTGAACAGAGTCAAGATTTTGCTAGCATTTAATTCCTGTTAATCTTGGCAAGAGAGAGAGAGACAGAGAGATTGATTAAGTGTAAAGAGAGCAAGAATCCTCAAGGCTGAGGCTGTGGGCAGGCACACATATATATGCACTTACACAAAGGCATTCCGCGCCATGTGGCGCGCAGAGCTGCTGCGGAGAATCTGCTTCAGTCGTGATGGAACGTTTCGGCCTCATCGTTTGGCACGTTCTCTAACCAGCAATCTCTTTCGGCACAAGACAGGCTGGGCGAGGGATCTGTGTGCAGGGCTTAATGCCGTGCCCAGTTCTCTGTGTGTCTGTGTTGGTGTGTTTATAGAAGAATTCAGTCCTTAATTGCATGCTGGGCCTGCTTACCACTAATTTCCAAAAGCGACGTTCCAAAGCCTCGGTTAGGTTCACTCATATCTCAGAAAAGCCATAACTTGACTGCGGGTACCCAAAACTAATCCTGCGTGGAGACAGGGGCGGCGGTCACCTGGGAGGGTCTGACGTTCTGGGAGACCCACTGTGCTGAGAATGATTATTCACGACCTCCCCGGCATCCATTTTCTTTCCTCCTTCCTAAGAGGACCCCAAACGGCCCAGCATACGGGTTGGGTGGCCCCACCCCCGGACCCAGCAGTGGGCCTTTCTGGGTTAAGTGCAGTTCGCCTGATTCTTGCAGTGAGTTGGTTCCTTAGGCGTGGGGAATGTGGCCCCAACCAGGAGAAGCCCAGGAGTTCTGTGACAGTTGTGGGGAAGAGGAGGCCCTCCCCCACTTGAGATCTGAATGGTGAAGTTGAACCCTGTCACCTCTCTGCGACTGGGAGAGGAGGCAGCCTCAGGGCGAAGCTGACATGGGGAAGTTCCCCAGAGAGACGGAAGGGACTGGACGCTGAGTGACATTGTTCGGCCACTTAGAAGCCGGGACTGCCTCCTGAATCTTTAGTTCCCTTTAGAGCTGGGGTTTTCTGTTACTAGGGACTAAAGTAACCTGCGCTATTACACCTGCCCGGCCAAAATGTTGTCCTCTGTGGATCTACTGGAAACACCCACCGCTAAAATGCCTGCTCTGGGACCAGTCGTTCTGTACCAAAGACCTCCAGAAGCGCTGTCAGGCATTACCCTGGAGTTCCCACTCGTCCCAGGAAGAGTTCTAGAGGGGTCGCATCATGACAAGATGGACATGCTCCGGGGAGGAGCGTGGACGTGTGGGCTGACCCCAGGGCTCACTCACAGCCCGTGCTGCCTCGCACTTTCAATAAAAGAATCCAGGCACCGCAAACTGAGGTGTCAGCTCTGCCCAGAGGACCGTGAGGCAATTGTGACTAACAATATTCATGGGCGTCTGTTCATCAAGCACTGTTCTAAGTAGTGGAGAAGTCGCACTCAGTCGTGGTCAGCTCAGGCTCCTGTAACCAAGTACCATCTACTGGGTGGTAGGCAACAAACACATAGTTCTCATAGTTCTGGAGGCTGGGAGTCCAAGTTCAAAGTGCTGGCCCCTTTCGTTCCTGCTGAGGGCCATCTTGCAGCTGGCTGCATTCTTGCTGTGTCTTTACATGGCAGAGAGAGAGAGAGAGAAGGAGCAAGCTCTCTGGTCTCCTCTTGGAAGGGCGCTAATCCCACCATGGGTACCCCACCCTCATGACCTTATCCAAACCTCACCAAAGGCCCTACCTCCCAATGTCATTGCAGTGGGGTTAGGGCTTGAACTATGAATTTGGTGGTGGGGGTGGGGGGGTGGGGAGGTGGAGCATTTTACACAAACATCAGTCCAGAACATGCGATGAGAAGAACAAAGCCCCTTGTGCGTGCGGATCTCGCATTCCGGTGAGGATGGCAGACGACGAATAAGTACGCCATGTCCCATGGGTGATGGAAGAGAACAGAAATGCTCTGAGGAAAAATAAGGCAAAGCGAGGGGGACAGAGAGCGGCAGGTGCCGAGGGAAGGCCTGTGAGGAGGTGATGGTGGAGAAAAGACCTGTGAGGACATGGGCAGGCGCAGCATGGGGCCGCGAGGGGCAAGCGTTTTCTTGGAAGCCGGCCACGCTCGTTCTTGGACATACTATCTGTGACTCCATGTGCGTTACAGATGGCAGGATTGAGTAGTGACAGGGAATGCATGATCTGAGAAGCCTAGAATGTTTATTATCTGGCCCTCTCCAGAAAGTGTGCCAAGGCCTGGGATAGATTTTTTTCTCTTTGGTCTATTTTTTCTTCCTACTTACTTGTTTTTTCCATCTTTCTTTCCCGTCCCCCCCCCCCCAGCCATTCGATAATATATAAAATCTGAACACAAAGGAAGATTATTTTTAACGGAACATTCCATTTGCATGGGCATGTTTTAGCAATGCCAAGTTGAGGAAGCGGAACAGTAGATGTATCATCAGGTGCGTGTTTTTGATGAGGTCCACTCTCAAAGGAATGACAAGGATAGAAAGTGACACCCCTTTTCCATAAAGTATTTACGATGTGCCTACTACATTCCAGACACTATTCTAAATGTGGTCGGATTTCTCCCACCTGTAAAGTGCAGGAGTGGAAACGAGAGGCCGTAGATTTGGGTCCTGCCCTTACATGACGCACGCGAAGCCATCCTTTTCAGAAACCCCTGTCTCTAAGTAGGTGTAATGAGTACACGGGAGGCACACACAATCACACGTGCCCAGGGAAGGGGCCTCCTTTCTAGAGGTCATCTGCATAAAGTGGGCACAACCAGACGTACAGCCACTGGGCCTTAGGGAATCCAGGGAGAGAGTAGGAGCTCTGTCCTCTCTCCTGTCACACTGGGCAAGACCAAACCCAGCCAACGGTCGGTCGCCAGCAACCGTTTGGCATCTGGACTCCCAGCAAGGGGTTGTGGTGTAACCTCTCTGCCAGTAGAGGACTTTATTCTGTTTAAACAGAGGAAGACGTGTTTGGGGCCTCGCACCTAATTCTCCAGTGGCCTCGTGTGTGATGCTTCACGAGTGATAAAGCATCAGAGGGTATCGATGACGGCCAGCCCTCCAGTGCGAAGTGCCGAGGAGTGAGTTCTCCTCCGGCCCGCTTGGTATGAGATGGCTCTGGAATTAAGAAGGTCTTTAACATTATGCGCACAAATCCATCTCTTTGCGGCTTCCACCGGTTGGGTCCCTCGGAACAACGAGAGGTTGTCCAGCTTCTACGTCACAGCCCCTGCCAAGATGCCCGCAGTGGAGAAGGGGTAATGAAACGGCTTGTATTTAGCAAACACATAGTGCTCAACTGTGCGCTAGGCGCCATTCTAAGTGCCTTACAAATGTTAACTTAATCCTCGAAACTACCCTATGAGACAGTCGCTCTTCGCAGCTTTATGTTCCAGATGAGGAAACTGAGATACAGAATAAATAGTTAAGGAACTCGCTGAGGGCCATGCATCTATTAAGCGGGAGGGCTAGGATTTGAACCCAGGCAGTGAAGCTCCATCAAGCCTTTAATTAGCACGCGCTGCTCTGCTGTCTGCCAGGAGAGGGGCCAGATAAACAATGCCGTATTAAAAAAAAAAAAGTTAATTTATTTTTTGCATTATAAGTACTTAACAGAAAATTTGGAAAATCAAAAGAAAATAATCACACACAATCTTATCACAATCGCAGCAAGCAATCTAGTGTTTTTGCTTTCATGTTTTTTTAATGTGCATATGTGTTTTTTTTCCCTATCTCTGTGCGTGAAATGTGTATCCTGTTTTTCCACTTAACATATAAGGTCCTGATGTTATTACGTAACTTTCATAACCACTATTTTTAATGTTGCAAGAATATACGTGTGTGTGGCAACAGAATGCAAGTTCTAGAGGAACCGGTAGACGATGTGCAAAGAAAGAAGTGGCCAGCACGACCTCTCAAGGCAAGGAGGCAAAGTGCCCGCGGGGCGTCTGGACTCCCCCAGTGACAGCAGGGGCCACTGCGCTGTCTCATCATGTCGGTGGCACTGAGGTCCGAGGCAGCAGCCGGCGCCCTAGCGCCTCCCAGCTTTGGGAGACTAAAACAGCTCTGTAAGGGGGCAGCGTGTGGTCAAGACTCTGGGGGCAGGGGTGACAGGGAGGATGGGTTCCGAGAAGCCCCGAGTTCCAGTTCCAGCTCCATTAGCTGTGTGGCCTTGGCTGGACCCATCAGTTCACCTCCGTGGGCATCAGTTTTCTTCATCGTCCCGTGGGAACGATACTAGTTCTCATGGAGGGTCTTGGGAAAGATGGTGTGCTGTGTTAGTTAGGGAGACTTTTGGCTGCGAGGGACAGCAAACCTGATTTACAGCGGACAAGGGCTTAGCTCATGTAACAGGAAGTTTGGAGGTGAGTTGTGTAAAAGCACAAGGGCTTAACGACGTCACCAAGGGAGTCAGGACTTCAACATCTAGATTTGGGGTGGACGCAAACGTTCACCGGGTCTGTTCTATCCTGGGAGCATGCACGGTGACTTCTGCAGCTTCGTCAGGGGCTATACGTTCTTGGCCTTTCTTGGATGGTCTTCTCTGCCGAAAATGCCTTCTTCCCCGTTGAATCTGCAGGCAACAGACTCTACATCATACTGTCGATACTTGTTCTAGACCCACCCAAGCTAATTGAGTCATCTATAGCGGAGGTGCACAGTTCCCAGTTCCCTGATGGAGTCCCACCTCCAGCTACCTGGGGGCTTCCTCTGGGGCTGTTGATGCTTCCTGGGGAAGACCTCACCAGGTGAGGATGACAGCTGATACACAGATGCCCCAGCCTCTGCATCCTGCAGTCGACCTGGTCTGAGGCATGTGCCACATGGGTTCTGAAGAGTCCCCAGCAGGACTGGGCTGCATTTGTCCAAAGGCATAATCCACCCATCACTGCCTCTTCTCCCGTGCCTTGTCTCCCTCCCCCCGTTGATGCCTCCTGGTGTAACCTCTTTAATAAACGACCGGTAAGCTACGGATATCTGGTTTAGGTGAGACTTTGGGCTTTCGGCTTGAGAGTGGTGCTGAAACAACTTAAGGCTTTTGAGGCTGTTGGGAAGGAATGAAGGTATTTTGCATGTGAGAAGGATGTGAATTAGGGGGTCGAAAGGTGGAATGTTAGGCATGAATATTTGTGTCCCCCCTCCATCCATATACGTAAGTCCTAGTCCTAGTATGATGGCATTTGGGGGTGGGTGACGCCTATGGGAGATCACTAGAAATAAGGAGATCAGTTACAGCCAAAGAGCTGAGACCTGGCTGCTCAGGTGAGCACGTCCACTGGGGAAGGAGGGGTCAGGACATAAACTGGGAGTCAGGAAACCCAATCGCTAGTCCTGGGACTTGGACACGTTATTTAATAAGAAAACAATACCCACAACGGCCATAGCATTTTTTAAGCACTTACAGTGTGCCCGGTGCTGCGTTTGGCACGTGTTATCCAGCTTAATTTTCTGTGACATATATGCTGTTCCTATTTCCATTTTGCAGATACAAACAAACAAACAAATGAACAAGGCTCAGAGAGGCCAAGAGAAACTCCCGTGGCCATGAGTGGCCAAGCCAGGTTTTCAATCCAGATTTCTCTATTATTATTATTATTATTATTATTATTATTATTATTATTATTACTATTATTATTATTACTATATTATTATTATTGTTTTAATTTAATTTCAGCTTCAAGTATACAGTGCATTGGTTGGACATTTATATAGTTTATAAAACGATCCCTAATCGCTCTTTCTCTCCTCTGGTCCTCCACCTAGCCATTCCATTACTGCTGACTGCATTCCCTATGCCGTGCTCCCCATCCCCGAGACCATTTGTGAACTGCTAATTTGTACTTCTTTAACCCTTCACCCCATTCTCCCAACCCTCCAACCCCCCATTCGTCACCACATTGTCCACTATATTTGTGAGTCAGTTTTTGATTAGTTTGTTCTTTTTGTTTCTTAGATTCTGCATGTAAGTGAAATCATATGGTATTTATCTTTCTCTGATCTATTTCACTCAGCATAATAAACTCTAGGTTCATCCTGTCGTTGTAAATGGTAGGATTTCATTTTTTTTTAATGGCTGGTAACGTTCCATTGTATATGTGAATCTTAACTCCTTTATCCAGTCGTTGTTGATGGGCATTTAAGTGGCTTCCATATCTTGGCTATTGTGAATTGTGCTGCCGTAAACCTAGGGGTGCATAGATTTTTACAAATTATTGTTGTTTGTTGTTTTTTAGGTAAATACCCAGAAGTTCAATGCTGGGTCAAAAGGTAGATCCATTTTTAATTTTTTGAGGAACCTCCGGACTGGTTTCCACAGTGCCTGTACCAGTTTGCAATCTGACACCAGTGTCCGAGGGTTCCTTCTCTGTGTCCTCGCCAGCACGTATTCTTTGATTTATTGATGACAGGTGTGTCCGCCTCAGATTTCTTATCCTCTCCAGCATACTCTTAGTGCCTCTCTGCCTCCTCCTCCTCTTTTGAAAAGGGGAGGGCACTAATCACTTCGGGGCTTGTGACTTTCCAGAATATCTCCCTTAGAAGAAGTTGGGCCATTTGTAGCAAGTGGGTTAGGCTACCAAAGGGGATACATCTTCAAAGTGAAATAAATGCGTTTCTGAAACATTAAAAATACAATTAAACACAACTCGATGCAGCGGGAGAAAGAGACAATAATGATTATTATAGCACGAATAACAGGAAAAATCAAAACCACAATGAGATGTCACCTCACCTCCATTAGGATGGCTGCCATTAAAAAAAAAAAAAAAAAAAAACGAAACCGAGCACGACCCAGAAAATAACAGGTGTTGGCAAAGCTGTGGACAAATTAGATCTGGAGTCCTGCTGCTGGAAAGCTCACATGGCGTAGCAGCCGTGGAAAACATTTTTAATTTTTCTCAAACACTCCCATGTCACCCAGTAATCACATTTTAGGGCCCAGATCCAAGAGCACTGACGAGATGTTAGCAGTTCTGTTCAATCACAGCACGAGTTACAATAGCCAAATGCAGGAACGACTTAAAGATCCACCGATAGGTGAAATCATAAAATGTGGTGTATACAAAAACGGAATGTTATTCCTACTTGAAGAGGATGGTAATTCTGACGTTCCATTGGGGATGAACTTTGAGGACGTTGCTCTCAGTGACACAAGCAAGCCGTAAAAAGACGAATACTGTGTGATTCCACCTATATGAAGTACCTATAGTGATCACATTCATGGCGGCAGAAAGCAGAGAATGGTGGTCGCCGGGGGAGGGGGATGGGCGTTGTTATTGTATGACAGAATTTCAGTTTTGCAAGATGAGAGTGGAAATTGGTTTGCACAACCGTGTGAACACACTTCACATGACCGAACTGTCCACTTAAAAATGGTTAAGACGGTCCATTTTATGTTTTGTGTATTACAGCACAATTAAAAAAAAAAAATGAAGGAAACGACAGTCAGGCTGTGATTTTAGAGGACTTAGCATTGCCAGACAGTCACCAGGCCATCATCACTGGTGCCTCAGGAGCTTGACTCTTGGGGACAAGTGAGTTTTGTCTTTGGGGGCTCTGTGAGCGAGCCCTCGGTTGGACCCGTGTCTGGAGCAGCTGTGACAGCTGAGCAGGGGGCACGCAGGGGCTGAGGCTGCACTCATGCCTTACGTGACATCTGCACTGCCCATATCATTTCAGGAACTTGAAGACTCCAAGTGGGGACCCTGACAGCTGGGGCGGGGGATGGCTGGAAGGGGGAGCAGGTTCTTCAGATGCCTCAGGCAGCAGCCGATGCCATTTGTCCTGTTGTTGGCGTTTGCCCTGTGGCCTTGCTTCGGAATGCATTTAAAGGGAGAGGACCCTCTGCAATAATATAGGTTGTTTTTCTTTGTGTGTGTGTGTGTTTGGGGAAGGAGGATTGGCTCGATTTATTTTTAACTCTCTGAAGTGTAGAAATAGTCACTTCAGCTTCGTCATATCCCTAAATCCTTAGGGAGATGGGGGAATGAGGTGGTGACATGTTCAAGGCCCCTCCTCCCCCAAGAAAAATGAAAGGTTAACCACTTGCTGAGAAAATAATAAATGTCTGTGTAAATAAATACACACTGTGCAATACTCCTGACCAACAGCGATGGACTTCGCCTCTCACAAATGTTTCGACAAAAATTCCAGGAGAGGAGCATAAAAATTCCGTGCCTTTTCCCACACGCAACTTAGATTCCAGAGGTGGGAGGGTGGAGAGAAGCAGCTGCAAAATGTGTCTAACAGAGAGTGTCTCAGTCAAGACCCTTTCAGTGAGGGAGGGAAAGAACCCAACTCCATTGCCTGAAGAAACATGAAGAAATATATGGGCGCGGGCACGATGGGGTGCAAGGTGGGGTTGACTTCAGGCATGGCCGGATCCAGGTGCTCACGCAGAGTCTTCAGGCACCTGTCTTTTGCCCTCTTTGAGCCCTGGCTTCCCTCTGCCTTTGCTTCATTCTTGGGCCATCTCTGTGTGTGGTGGCTTCAGCAGCTCCAGGCCAAAATCATACAGGAAGGAGAGCTCCTCTTCCCCATAGGAGTCCCCTGGTTGGTCTTTGGGCCTGGCTCGATTTGCATTTCCCCGATGATTAGTGATACTGGACATCTTTCTAGGTACCCGTTGGCCATGTCTGTGTCTCTTTGGAAGAGTGTCTCTTCAGGTCCTCTGCCCATTTCTAAATTGGATTTGTTTTTCTTTTCCATAGCATGATTTCCTTATATTAACCCTTTATCAGATAGATATGTGGCTTTCAGGTATTTCCTCGTATTCCATAGGTTGCCTTTTCACTTTGTTGATGGCAGTCACCTCTAGATTTGGGACATCTAGAGCTCAGTGGTCAGGATGCTATGAATAAGCCGCTTCTCGGGCAGTGGCTGTTCAGTTCTGTTCTGTTTTGTTTGCTACATACAAGCAACTAGGAACATTTGTGTGTTGCTCTCAGGCCTGGGGTTGGCTGCATCTTGGGTGGGATTGGCTGGGCTGGGCTCCACGTTGCAGGTTGGGTCCCAGTCTCTCTGGACTCATGGCTAGCCCTCGAAGAGCCCCTGTCACACCACACCTGCTACTACTTCTTTGTCCACAGCAGAGCACGTAGCCAAGCTCAGGATCAGGGCCTTGGGGGTGGGTTCTCTGTGTTCCCCTGCTCTGCAGGGCGACGTGGCAGAGGGAGGAGAGGAGAAACGAAACGATTGTCTGATCCACCCCGTATTTCCTTCGTGAGAGCACATCCTTCTCCGGCTTCCTGCACAGAGAGAGCTACGGTCTCCATGCAGCCCTTTCTAGCTCACGGAGGTGACAGGCAGGTATCTTTGCAAGAGCTTGAGCTTCCCCCTTGAGTCAAACCAAGGAGGAGATGTGCGCCCCAAACCCTGTCGGGCACTGCGCCCCCCGGTGTGTGAGGGATGGCCTCTGAGCTTTCCTGTCTGGGCGCCTCTGCCGGACAGAGAGGTGACCGGGGCAAGGGTCGGGCTGAGCGCCGGGCTGGGAGACACTTGGCTAAAGGGCGCAGAGCCTGGGGCTGAAGACGAGCTGGGCGAGCCGAACGTGACAGCCAGGCAGCCAGTCTGGCCGACGTGTCTGTCCAGAGGCCTAGGCAGAATAAGGTCAAATCAGGGCTGTTGGACAGAGTCCCGGGCACAGGCCGAAGCAAGGAGGTAGGTGCTGGGCAGATGGAGGCTGGGGGCTCGAGAAAGTTCCTAAGCGACAGGAATTCTCGGCCTGGAGGGAAGGAAGTGTTACCCCTGTGACATGACCCATCCTTCGCTGGTTTTCACTTAAGGAGAGTGGTCAGTTTTGCTTCTTGTTCTTGCCTTAGCAGAATCTTCCAGAATGCTTAACATGTCAACATGAGTGATCACTGTGAGGAGTTCATGTGCTATAGAAACACTCACGACTTGAGTTTCATCATGTGCATTGTTATGACTTTTATAAAAAATATAAATTACATTTTCTATTTAAAAAAATTTAATGTATCAAGAGTTAAGTTACTGGATAAATCCAGACACTAGGACTTAGCCGGGAAAAGTTTCAACTAATGGCTTTATTTATAACTCATTCCACTGGCTACAGTGCTATTAAGAGAAATCTTCCTTCAAAGAAAATAAAGGAGAATATTTCATATATTTAAACAGAACAAGATGGGAAGACGGCCTCATTCAAGTGTGTTGTCAGAAATTTTAATTTCTATGGGGCACCTACATGATGAATATATTTATATGAACATCTTCAAAAATGAAAATTTTGAAACAAAATTTTTGAGAACTAAAAAATTTTAAAGACTAAGGATTAGGTCTAAAATTAAATAAAAATAATTTGTAAATATATATAAATCAGTAAGCTGAACATATTCCGTCCTTATTAAAATAACATAAAAAAGAAGCATCAAAAAAAAGAAAGGATCACTTGCAAAGAAATGTAGTGTGATAGTTACTTTTTATTTTTATTTTTTTAGCTCCTGGAGAAGGCTGAGTGTTTTACAAAATGAATGCTCACCATTGAAAATATCTTTCCAGCAGCCTGGTGGCTTTTTTTTTTTTTTTAACTTTATAACGAACTTCAGTATTATAGACGTGAGTTTGTTGTATTTGAGTCATAGAAATACAAAGTAGCAACAGAAGTTGCAGAAACAAAGGACATGGTTGCCATGAGTGGGTATTTCTGTTGTGTGTTGGAGCCTCCTGTTTAGCTCTGTTACATACCAGGAATCTGGGGGCAGAGCAGGTGGAGGGAGGGAGGGAGGGATCTGGGGGGCAGAGGGCCAGTTCTCTAGAGAACGAGGGGCCTCTGCACAGCTGGGCATGCACAGGTGGCAGGGATCACGTTTCCAGATCTGGCCTGAGCAAAAGAGAAGAAGAAAGCCTTGACTTTTTCCATCCAGTCAGAGGTTGATGTTGGTACGTGATGGGAAAGAACTAATTTATTATTATTATTATTATTATTATTATTAATTATTAACACCAAGATCAGAGAAGAACTTATTGTGGATCACACAGTGGGCTCAGACTGTACAAACCTTTATCTTTTCAAAATAACCTAATCAAGGAGGAGATGATGATTATTCCCATTTGCAGATGAGAAAACCGAGGGAGAAGGCAGCAAAGTCACCTGCTGAGGGGTATGCGTCCAGGAAGTAGCAGAGCAGGAATTCGAACCCAGCGAAGCGCGTGGCGATTTGTCGAGTGTGACCCCCAAGCATGACACTGGAAAAGCCGCAGTCAGGGTCAGCCAGTGTTCCTGATACCCAGGGTACTGACCCAGACACGGCCTGGCTCTGCGGCGTGGATGAGCATCCAGAGGGCTGCGTGCGGGCAGGGCGGCCAGGCCAGCAAAGGCCCAGGGATCCCGCCTGTGGAGGATCCGGGCAAGGGCCTGGGCTCTCCAACCAGGAAAGGAGGAGGACCGTGGAGTGGACATGGTGGTTGCCTCCCCGATGTCCTCCGTACCCTTCTCCCATTGTGTAGCTCCAGTGGGGGTTTGGTAGGTTGACCCACAGCTCGGATGGGCCCTGATTGGTCTAGAGCTGAGCCGCTCAGGGAAGTCACAGTCCCCTTGCCTTTGTGATTGGTTCAGAGATGGGCAGATCAAAGACTTACCTAGGGAGCCTTTAAATCAGAAAATACATATTCATACAAGTCCACTACTCAATCCGTGATGGCATCGAGCAAAGTCGGAATGCCATGAGAAGCTCGAGGTTATTTGGTTCAAGAGTCTACGCGTGTCCGTCCCCTCCGCAGAGGCACACGTACGAAGGTCTCTGCCTTCTAGGACGCTTCCATGTCTCCGTTTTATTCAGAGTAAACCTGAGGAAGTCCTACCTTGCACGCCCGCTTCTGCAGACGGGACTTAAAACTTTAAAAAGACAAAGCCAACTTTCAGTTTTCTTGTTCCCCGTCTCCTCCCAACCCCAACCACCTGATTGAGGCCACCCAGTGCCAGGCACGTGGTAGGCACCTAGTGGATGGTGGATGCTGAACGCAGAGGTCAAGGCCATTTCGGAGGGTCTTGTCCGCCATCGCTTTACTCCTTCACCTGCGTGTGCTTGCTCTGTGGCCCTTTTTAGGCAGCATTTAGAGCATGGCGTCAGCGTTACAGATCAGCTCACGGGTTTCCTCCCCCATCCACGAATCGCCTTCATAGGTCTTTGTAGTCCTTAAGCACAGACTCTTAAAATCAACGTCGTTTTGCACTTAATCTTATTTTAAAAGGAAACTCCAGAGGCTCGATGAGCTAGTTACATTTTTATATGAGAAAAGAAATCTGTATCCGTCTAAAGGAAGGTTCGTCTTGCCTTCCGCTCACATTTGGTAGATAGATACACTTGTAGCTGAACCTCTCAAAGGTGCGGATGGGGAAACTGAGGCCCGGTGATATGAAGTTAGTTGCTCAGCTGGTGACCGAGCTTGGACTCCAGCCCGGATCCTCTGAATTAGCTGTGCATCTCGGCCACTGTTCACCCACTCGTGTGGATGGAAAGACTATGATGGAGTGCCCGTTGGGTGGGCTCGGGGTCCAGGGGGGAGGGCAGTGTTCTCACAAGCCATCGTGGTGTTGAGTTATGCGGTGAGAGCTGTGATAGAGGCAGGTGCAAAGGTTCATGGGAAGGAGGAGCTCAGGGTCTGGGATTGGCCAGCTCCTTGCACTGCCCCTTATCCCAGGCTAAAGGATCACCACCCTCCCAGCAACAAATGCCACCCGGCCACCAAATTCCCTTCCTTCAAAACCCATCACGTGGCACAGCATAGTGGTGAAGAGAGCACCACCTCCAGTGTCCCTCAGACTTGGTTCAAATCCCGGGCGGGCAGATCACGAGCTCTGTGACGTGGGCGTGTTCTGTCACCTCTCAGGAGTCTAGCTTCCCTCTGTAAACGAGGTCGTTGTGGCTTGCCCATATCTTAGGGACGTGGGAAGGATATGGAGTCATGCACATCAAGTGTCGAGCAGTGCCTGGCCCGTACCAGGTACATCCGTTAAGTATCGTCATGTCGCAGTGAGGATCATTCCCGGTGGATCACGTCCCTGCTGGATCCCTTCCTCACACCGCATCACCATCACCGGCACCGCATGTTCTTCCTCTCCCCTCCAGGCTGTCTCAAAGTGCAGAACCCTGGTGTGAGGGGCTTGGAGGCAGCCTCTCACGTGGCCTCAGGCCCTCTGGGTGGGGTCAGAGTTCTGGGCATGCCCTTCAGCAAAGCCCTGACTTCCCTTGCACACACAGACGAGAAGCCCGACCTGAAACACCGCTCTGTTCGGGAGGCGACTCTCCGTTAACCAAAGTCAGCATGAAAACATCCCTCCCTCCCCCGCCCCGGTCTTTGGGCTCAGCAACTGGAAATCGGGCTGACTGTCTGACTTCATGGCTGGAGGCAAATGTAACACCAGCCTTACCCAAGCTGGGCAGTGAGGGAATTCTCATGTTCCCATTATTTTCAAACAATGCCCCATTATGCCGGGTGACTCACGCATGGGCCCTTGTCCATGGAACAGCATGTGTCTCTCTGCAGTGTGCACAGAGCCTCGTTGTATTTTTGAACTGAGTTCATAGGCTTGTCTCCACCATGGATGTCACGTGCCTTCTGTGCTGATAGGTGCTCGAATCTCGTAGTAACAGAGAGAGCCAGTAAAGACAGGGGCTCCGAGTCTTTCCACTGGGCAACTGGGCACGTTGGAGATATTACCTGGGAGGGAGCGTTGGGTTCCAGGTGAAATCAAAGTGAAGGCTTGGGCATCTTTGCAAAAAGGCCCTTTCCTTCGTTGGCAGGTCAAAGCAAGCTCTCGGTCAACCGGGAATTGTCGTGGTTAATCCGAAGGCCTTCTTTGCTTGACATGGAGCAGGACATCAAGACCGCTCCTCAGACATGCCAGCGACAAGGGGCACTGCAGATCGTCTGCAGAGACAGCTGATTTGTCTCTCGTGCTGTCAGGAAGCATGAACTTGGGCCACTTTCTGGGGAACGGAGAACCCCAGGAACCCAGATCCAATTTCTGACATTCCGCAGGGAGGGAGGGACTGCTGGCAGCGCCTCAGCGTCCAGGACGACGTGCCCTGGCGCCTCCTCCTGCTGCCTGGCACGGACGCCTCCGCCGTGCCGAGCTCCGGCTGTTTCTGAGAGGCCCACGAACAGGTGGGCCAGGGCCAGCCTTGTTTGTGCCATTTCAGACCTCAGCTCTGCTGCAGACACTGGAATGTCTGCATCTTCTCGGCTCCCTGGTGACCTGCTTGTCAACTGCCAGCAGCCAGGGGGGCTGCCGTTACCCCGGCAAACCTCGCTGACGGTCCACTCCTCGGGGGGCTCCCCCGGTTTCCACTCTCTGTTGCAATACTAAGAATGAGAATGAAAACTCCTCGGCAAGGCCTTTGCCTACTTCTCTGTCTCCTCAAGGAGGCTGTGGGCTTCCTCAGAGCAGGGACCCTGGCTTGCTGGTGCGTCCTCGCCAACACAGGGCATTCAGTAACACGTCTGCAGAAAACTCCAAATGAGGCGGGCAGAGGCATTCAGTAACACGTCTGCAGAAAACTCCAAATGAGGAAATGAGTGAATGCCATCCACAGGTGACTTTCTGTGTGTGATGAGGCATCGTAAGTTTTCAGGACAGCAGCAACTCCTGCCATTAGCCGTTCTCATGTGCCACTAGGTGTTACTGGAAGGCCTCCTTCAAAAGTCACACATAACTAACTCATCAGCCATCGGTATCTTTGCGAATGGGTTTCCAGGATTACAAGGTACCTGGGGAAACGGACTGGGCCTGGTCCTGTTTCAGGGTGCAAGTAGGGGTGTCTATGCGTGTGAGGCCGTGGGTGAGCGAGATACATCTGGACTGAGGCTATGGGGTGCCATCCAAGAGGACCCCTGGAATGAGGGGCCCCTTGTGGACATGACACAGAGGAGAGGGTCCTTGAGCAGGAAGAAGACTGGGCAAGGGAAGCAGGAGGTCAAGCGTTCCCGTTTGCTCCGAGGCCAAGCCCGGGGCACCTTAGCCCTGGGGGCTGGGGGTCCCAGGGGAGTTCCTTATCCTTGTTTCTGGCTCTCGGACATGATGCAGTTCCCTAACCCACTTCCATTCGTTTGTGCGTTCACTCGATGAACACCACTACACCGCCCACCCACGGCACCCCAGGACCTGTCCCGGGGTGCTGGTTGAGGCGCAGGGATAGGGAAGAACAGAATGAACGAGCTTCCCCTCCTCGCGGGGCTCACCACCTAGCTGGGGAGAAACAGACGCTAAACAGACACATTTACTGCAAGGTCATAACCAGGGCGTCCTGAGGCAGAACAGGGCAGGGCAAGGCAGCGGCGAGCACGGGGTGCTGTTGTGGATTGTGCAGTCGGTGGGGACACCCGGGCAGAGGATAAAGGAGGGGACCCTGGCATCTGGGCTGGCCATTGGTAGGGGACAAAGAGGCTGAACGCAGGTCCACTACACTGCTCTTGGCAGACATGTGGAATTGAGCCAAAGACGTCGTCTTTGGGAAGAATTCCCTCATCGGAGCTGAAGAGGGGCCCTCGACAGACCGTCGTACGGGGCCCCCTCGGCTTGGAGTTGTCTCCGACTCCTCCCACTGAGCCTCAGGTCCGTTGCTCCTTTGTAAAGTGGGGATCCCATTAGATCCCCTTCACGGAGCTCCCTGGACGGTTAAATGAGCTGACGTGTGAGAAGGTGACTCGTTAGGGACGGTGCGGAAGACTCATTTACGTGTTCACCGCTCGTCAGCCTGCAGGGCGATGACGTCCCATAAGCCGTCGGCTGCCTGCTAGTTCTGGGGGAGCTTCTGGGCACCCTCCTTCATGTCCCCAAGCCCGCTCTCCTGATCTCTGCCCACCACAGGACTCCCATTAGTGTTTAGGTCCCCCCGATCTAGAGGTTCAAAGTGATTCGCGCGGAGCTGGCTGGTCTTCGGCTGGTCTGTGAGCATCGCAGAATCGTCGTTTATCCTCATTGGTTTATCCTCATTGGCGCCCTTGCCACACCAGGCGTCAACGGTTCTTTGACTCTCAGTGCAGTTAAAAGCATGGGTTCCAGAGCCAGAGGGCCTAGTTCAAACCCCAGCTCCACTACTTACCGGCTGTGTGACCTTGGGCAAGTTACTGTCTCCATCCTGTTTCTACATCTTTAAAATGGGACTCATAGCAGTGCTGTCTCCTAGGACCATTGGGAGAATTCAGTGAGTTATGCAAAGACCTTTGGAGCCACGCCTGACACATAGCTCTAAATAAGTGTTTGCTATTCTTATATCATTACTCGTTTCCTCCCCCATGTTCGCTGTGACTTCCTGTGAAGAGGCCTGTTTATTCATCTCTTGGTTCCCAAAGGCTATATCAGGCTTGGCACAGGGTAGGCACTCAATAAATGTTGGGTGGGTGGGTGGATGGATGGATGGATGGATGGTTGGGTGGATGGCTGGCTGGCTGGATGAATGGGTAGGTGGGTGGGTTGGGAGATGGATGGATGGATGGACGGATGGACAGACAGACGAGCTAGTTTTTCTTTCTCTGAAACTGTGATCACGGCCGTGAGGGTGATAGAAAAAAATGTGTGGGTCCCAACGGTACAGTCTGGAGCAGGGGCAGGGCGTGGTGCAGCCTTCCTAGTACTTTTCCTCCTGCAGAAATGCGTGAGGGTTGGGAGAGAGGGGACCCGATTCACCTCATCTGGGTTCCACAGCTCGGCAGTGTGGCTCTGTGCCAACTCTTGCTCACACAGCCACCCCAGGAGGCAGAACTGTCATTGATTCATATTATAGATGAGGACGCTGAGGGTTGGAGAAGTGAAGTGACTCTCTTAAGGTCACACCCAGGGCTACAGATTCTAGAATCTTCACCTCCAACCTTATGTTTCACGGTTGGGTGTATTCCACAGTCCCCATTAGTCACAATGTTGCCACATAGCACTGGGCCAGGGACTTCCTCTGTTGAAATCCTTCTTTCATGGGACGCGAACGGGGACCTTTGGCAGTGACTGGGCCAGGCCCTGAGCACTAGGCATTCTCAGCTTCGGGTCTTCTCTGGGCAAGGTTGTATGATCTCTTCAGAGAACTTCCAGTATGTTCACCGAATTCCCGGGCGTGGACGAAGCTGGTCTCTGGTACTGCACCACCCTGAGCTTGGAAACGTGGTTATAGAAACGTGAAATTGAGAAAAAATGGGGGCATCGTGGACGGAGGGAGCACAGTGTTTGTCGAGTGCTGATAACGCACCAGCACCCCGCATAACCCCCCTTCTGCTTTGTGGAGAGCACCGTCTCATTTCCTCCATTTCACACGGGGAAGACTGAGGAGCTCGTTGGAACCCCACACGCTCCTCCTGAGATCTGAACCCAGGTCTCTCAGGCTCCCAGCCCCTGCCCTTCACACTGACCTTGACCGAGGATGCTCCCCCAGGTTCATCACGTCGCGTGCCCACAGCGTAGCTACGAGCCAGATCGAAATGTTAGAAAGGGCATCACAGATGCGTCCTGCGCTCACTAGGGAGCTGGGGGATCCGCTCGGCCCCAGAGCAGGCTGAGTCGTCTCCCATCCCTCCCCCACCTGTCGGGGGAAATCTTAGTGCTCCCAAGAGATATCTACCCAAAGGAATGGAAAGCAAGGACTCCAAGATGTAGTCACACACCCATGTTCCTAGCAGCATCGTTCGAAATAGTCAAAAGGGGGAAGCAACCCAAGTGTGCGTCAGGATGTTACAAGGTAGACGAAACGTGGTATATGTACAGTGGAATATTGTTCAGTCTTCACCAGGAAGGAGATTCTGACGCATGCACCACATGGATGGACTGTGAAGGCCTTATGCTAATAAGCCAGGCACAGAAGGATAAGGGCCGTGTGATTTCACTTATGTGAAGCTCTTAGAGTAGCCAGATTCGTAGAGACAGGAAGTAGAATGGTGGTTGCCAGGGGCTGTGGGGGAGGGGGCAGGGCGTTGTTTGATGGAGGACGTTTCGGTTTTGGAAGATGAAGGCGTTTTGGAGATGGATGATGGGGATGGTTGTACGATTTTGTGCTGAATGCCGCTGAACTGTACACGTAAAAATGGTTAAGATGGTAAATTTTGTGTATACTTTACTATAATAATAATAATAATAATAATAATAATAATAATAATAATAAATCCCAGTATGGAGAGCAGTTTAGTATTTTCTGATGGGAAGGATTCGAATTTGGCTTGCAGGACTTTACCTTTGCCTAGTTTTTACCGTTAGTAGGTGGAAACTGGGGGATCAGCTGTGGGTCCACCTGTTCCTCCAAGTCAAGCAGGTACTTTTGTGCCTGTTGGATTCCTGGACAGCGATCTCCCAGGTGGAGATTCTCCCTCCCTCCCTCCATCCATCCATCCATCCATCATCCATCCTCATGTGTTTATCAAATGCCTACTGTGCGCCATTCACTCTGCCAGACACTGGACGTGATAAGGTGTGTGCTGTGCCCAGATGTACCCACATTTTCTCTCATCTCTCCTGCGTTTGTACTGGTGTATGTATACTCTCACATTTATGCTCTGTTTATCCTCTGTGCTGAGTTTTTCAGAGCGGAATGGAACAATTGCTTCCCTTTTAAGTTCCGATGTGTTATGAAGGCCGAGCTGAAGGCTGTACCACCAGAAGTTTGGTAAGCGTGGGTGATGGGCCCTGCCCAGTGAGCCACTGAGAAGTTCAAGTGGAAGGAAGGGCCCCAGACAGTCACGTGAGCGTTTTCACCGTTTTCAGAGTCTGGCATCGTGGGCACTCGCCTGGCCTGCTGGATGGAGAGAGTCCGACTTGGATTCTGGGGGTTTGGAAAAGCAGAAGGCTCTTGCCTTCCCCAAGCTAGCCGTGTGTTAGTTTAAAGACTTGAAATCGTTCTGAGGCTGGAATTTCCCTCTGTGTTTATTTTCACATCTGGGTGATGATCTTCTGCCACTGGAAGACGTTTAATGAATCACTTCAGAGATTGCTTTTAATGTTCCCCAGACGAGAGGGGGCTGGTGCTGGCTCTGCTCTGAGCCTCACGGGGCAGGCCCGACGTGGCTCCCTGGCCGGCCGCCTGGAACTGTCCCCCGAGGGGAAACACACAGACGTGTGTGTGTGTGTGTGTGTGTGTGTGTGTGTGTGTGTGTTGTGTCTTTCTGGAAACCTGCTCTCGCAGAGCTCCCCATCAAAGAGTTCTCTTTCCACGTGAGGGGGAAAGGTGGACCAGAACAGGATCGCGGGAGAGAGACTGATGTGAACTGGCTCACGACGTGCTAGGCTGCGTTCCGCAGAGCTTCCCCGGGCTCTTGTCCTCTGGGTCCGGAGCGCCAGCAGAGCACGCCGCTGGGTCAGCTTGGGAAGGTGCTGGCCCAGCTCACGCGGTATTGGCTTGCCAGGCCTTCCGAAGGACACTGATCCCAGGGCCTCAGCAAAGGCCGACAGTGGCCAGCCTCTCTTTGCCCAGGTCAGGTCAATGGTTCCTGCTCCCTCTTAGCCTGACCAACGGGCTCCTTGGCTGTCACATCCGTGTTCTGTGGCTTCTGTCCCCGCCACACTCCAGCACGCTGCTGGGTATTTTCCAGTCGCCCCAACCCCAGATCCACCCTCTGCTCCATGCTCCCCAGCTCTGTGCCTCAAGGGTCAGACAACGAAAGGAGCATTACTTGGGGGCCCTTGTCCTCCTGCCTTCCGGCTTAGTGGACCCCGCAGGCGGTCTGAGGAGGGTTAGGGGAGAAAGGCGGAGGTGTGGGTTCCCTGGCTGCCCCCCGGTGGCATCCTCTCAGGCCGGCTCTGTGCCTCTGACATCTGAGACCCTCTCGCGGGGGCCCTCTGTACCTAATCTTCTTCCTGTGATCAGGTGACCACGACCTGCCTTCCTGCGTTTGGGTCCGGGCCCCAGAGTCCTGCAGGCGTCCCTGTGGTCCCCTTGCATTGTGACCACACCTTTGTCAGCGGTCTGTTTGCCCAAGCCTTCCTGAATTCTCTTAATGTGAGCGTTCCTGCCGGCACTCAGACTGATGGATACGCTATGTCCGTTTACCTATACCTGGCCTCTTCCCCATGTGTTTCTTTTCTACCAGGTGTTCCCTTCTTTGCTATGGCCTCCTGTTGAACTGACTGCTCCTCACCCTTCAGAATTCCCCTGTGTGTCGCCATGTCTGAAGCCGATCTCTAGTTCCCCACTGGGGATGGTTAATTCTCCCTCGGCCTTCCATCTCTCTGTGATACCAGTCTCGTCCGTCTACCTACCATTCCCCTCCTAACCTCTTGCCAATCAGACATGTCCAAACCCTCCCTCATCCCAATTTTACAATTTAGTTCCTTCAAAGTCTGATGAAGTGACTATCTAAAATGCCCGCTTCCATGTCTGGTCCAGAGTGGTTGCTTAATAAATGCTAACTATTGGCCGACGACTTCATACTTCAGTGTGAATGGCTGTGTGGTTTAAAGCATTATCCGTCTCAGGAGCATGTTATATGTATAAGGGGCCTGTCAGAGTTAATATTCCCTCCAGTGACTCTCTAAATTGGCAGGTGGGGTCAAGGGGTTTCCTTCTGGGGCTTTTCAAATTATGTCAGGTCCAAGGCCTGTCTGTCTGTAGGTTTGGGAAAACAGAGAACCATGTCAGGGCAGACTCCAGGGGCTGCTGGGGAGAAGGACAGGTTGCTCAACCATGGCCTGGGTCGGGGGGGGGGGCAGCGCCTGTGGAAAAGAAATGATGCTGGACTGGAACAAGACCCGCGCTCGGCTGATGTGGCCGCTCCAGTGCTCTTGAAATGTGACTTTCTAATTTGTGACTGGCCGCTCTTTTGTCTCTTGTGGTTGAGTTTGTAATAACGTAGACTACGTCTCTAGTTTTGCCAAAGTGGGGTAAAAAAAAAAAAAAAAAAAAGCCATCCGGTGGATTTTTATGGTGGTTCTTAAACTTTTAAAAAAATATTATTAAAGATATAGCCCAGGAAGCCTTTAATGACCTGCTTGGGCGGGGGGGTGGATGTGAGATCAGAGCGAGTCACAGACTTGGGGGCTGGGTGTGGGCAGCCGCGGGGCAGAGATGCCTGAGAGGTGCCAATACTGGTGAAGGCGCTCTGTGCGATTTCGCCTAAAAATAGAGCTACCTACGTAATTCAAATCCAGGGTATTTTGATCATCTGTTATTTGGACAGAGATCAAAGCAAAGCATCTCGCTCCTCATTAAATTCAAGAAGCCAGAGCACCCGCTGTGTTCCAAGAATTCCAAATGCATCTTCCTCGGACTCCTGAGAATCATGGCTTGTGTCTTAGATGGTAGAGAAGGCAGGGCCGAGTAGAACCGCCTACACAGCAAGCTGGCCTCCTCCCTGCCCTGGGGTGAGGAGTGGGCCGCTGTGGCATAGTTTCATAATCGAGATATGTATTTGGGGACATCTCTTCCTACAGGGTCCCACAAGATGTCCATGCAGCTGGCAAAGAGGTGGGATTCTTGCCGAGTTAAGGGTGTGGATGTGAGTGTCCTGGAGTGGTTAGGACAGAAGTTTCTTGGGGGTGAGAGCCTCAGGTGAGCAAAATAGGGGGCCCCAGGGACCCTGCATTTGCTGTTCTCCCCTAGACCCCGTCTCGTGTCAATCACACCCTGAATTTTCCTTTTCTGAACACTTGCCATGTAGCCGCTGTGAAGTTTCAAACCGGGAAAGGGTGCTTGTCAACGGGCTGCAGAAAGGGTTTGTCCTGGTCATGAATCGCAGCCTGAGCTGACCTTCCTGCTGCCTGCCTGAGCTCTGTGGCCCCCACAGTGGGCTCCTGTCCACACGTGGTCATGGTCTGTATGCCCGGCATGGCTCTCATTCTACACAGCTCTGCTCCTCTCCGACTACAACCCCGGCGTAGATGCTCAATCAACGTCTGTCCTAAGATGCAGTTGACCGCGCCTCTCTGCTTCCTTCCGCGTTTGTCTTCTTGAGTTGGACCCAGTCTTGGGAGACCACTTCCGTTGGCCGGGAGGTGCGTGCCATGTTTGCTTTGTGTCCCTGGCCTCAGGATGGCATTTGTCTAATTCTAGCTTCATGACTTGTTCCTCAGCGCCCTGCAGGGCTCTCTGAGCGAGGCGGTGGCGGACAGCAACCTTGTGTCAAAGAACTGCACGTGAATAGCGTCAAGACATTTAAAAATTTCCAGGGAAAGCATTTTTGGAAGGTTAGCCAGATTTTGCAATGAAAGGAAGAAAAAAGGGCTGTTTAATGGGCAAAGACGTTCTGAGTCATGCCAGGCTTGCGTGACTAGCCACGTCTCAAGGCTGTTTGACTAGCATTTTCAGGAACCGTGGCCTCGAAGCTGGCTGCTTCTTAGATTCTTCTTCGAGTATCTTCAGCGGGTCACGTGGAGGACCCTGGTCGTCTCATTGAGCGGTGGGACCTGTTGGAGAACAGTCGTTCTGCCCTGCCACCTCCCCGCCCGCCCCCTGCAGGTATCTGCATCAGGAAGGTGACCGGGACCGGGATGGCGGACCTGGTGGTGGAGAGACCCGGACGGAGTACATGTAGCTTTGGTCTTTCTCGCCCCACACCTGGACCGGACGGAATGCCTTTTCCGCAGAGCGTGATAGAGAATCAGAGAGGTGTCTGCCCAACTTGGGAGTGATGGGGTGACACGAATACCCCGAGGATGGTGGCAAGGGCAGTGCCTCCGGTATTCTCCCCACCTCACCTGAGCACACCTGTTCCTGGCTTTCTACTTCCTGTTCCCGAGGGCAGGTGCACTGGTAAAAAGGCCCCCGTGGCAGAGATGGTGAAGACACGCTGCCTACTTTTATATTTGTGGAGTGTTCTGTGACCTGAGGCAGGTCTCGTCCCACCTTTGCGCCTCAGTTTCCCTACTTTGGATGGCATGATATGCAAGCTGTTCTGAAATGGCTCATAGGTGGCCGTATTCAGGAAAGGGGTTTGTCCTCCCTTGACCTGTTTTCTCCCCTCTCCTCGGTGGTCCCCTCTCACCTCTTGTTACTCCCCGAATCTGTCTTACTTTCTGCAACTTGCCCATTTCTCCCTATCTCAGATCTCCATGATAATAACTGGAGGGATATTTTCTTTAAGGACACACTAAACATAAAAGAGGATTCTGGAAGGTCAGAAGCAGATGAACAAATCTCTAATGATACTATTTCAGCAGGAATTATCATTATTTTTTTTTTCAAAAGGCAATCTTTTCTAAAATGCCTGAAATCCCATGATGTTGGTGGGGAAGGCTTTATATAATTGAGATCATAGAGTTTGCTTTTTCTGCTGCATATTGTAATGTAACTGTTTTTTCTTGTCATTAAAATTACTTTGCAGGCATCTGTTTTTCTAACATCTTTTAATAAAATTGTTTCAAACAGCACAGAAAAGTAGAAGGCACTTTATAGAGCACACTCGCATACCCACCACTTACATTCTGCATGCATTAATGTGCTACTTGGATTTATTATGTATCTCCATCTAGCTCTTTCTATCGACATCCATCCATCTATAATTTGTGGGGTGCATTTCACAGTAAGTTGCAAACATCAGACACACCCCCAGTATATTTCAGCACAAATACTGTGAACTAGAGATCGCTATTTGCTTACATTTTTTGAACATACAAGAAAATCCACATATCTTAGGTGTATTCTTTGTAGGCATTGGTTTCTTTAAATGTCATGTGTATTTTAGTCCTGATTGCCACATTTCTTACTTTATAATGAACTAAGTAAGTAAGTAACAATGGGCATGTGACTCTTCCGTATTCCCCATTTGGAAGCTCGAGGCATAGGCTTCCTTATTTTTCAGTGAAGAGGAGAACATGTCCACCATGATTTCCATCTCATATGATCTCAACATCCTGGCAATGGATGCAGACCCTTCGCCAGGTCCCCTTTCTTCCAACCTTTGGTCCAGGAGGCCCAGAGCCACTTCCTGGGCCCCTCTGCTGCAGCCTGGCCTTGTCCAGCTAAAGCCAGATATGCTGGCCCTGTTACCATGTGGTCGTTAAATAATCGTGGATGTCGGCTGCCACGCCAGCAGTTTGGAGGTGCTTAGTTTCTGAAGAGCTTGCTTCCCGTTATTTCCTTGAGACCTCACTGCAGCTCAGTGGGGTAACGGTGATCATGGTATACCCATTTCTCAGACGGGGATACTGCGGCTCAGAGCGCGAGGTCTGCATCCAGGCCTGCGTGGCTTCATGTCCTGAGGGCTTCCTGTGGCCCCACAGAACTTTCCCTGAGCCGTCTTCCTAGGCGTGAAATAGTGACTGTGCATAGCACTGAATGCGCTTCAGAGTGGTGTTGTGGGGCGTTCGATGTGGCCACATTGTTAAAGCATCTGGGGTTTTTGGATGACGTGATTCGCTGTTCACATGACAGGGAGACGTGAAGCGTGGTGGAAAGATACCCAGGCCCTCCTTACAGGTGCTCTTGGGACTGTGAGGTCGGATGTGTAAAATTTTTACCTCTGGAGAGAAAAGTAAGCTGAGGTCCCTGCCTTCGTGGTCCCAGCACAGATGCCTCTGGGCCCAGTTGGGTCCACGTGGTGTTTCCTCGAGAGTTTTGGTCTTTTAATTTGGATCGACAACGCTGAACGTTAAGAGTGTGCACATACTCATCACGTTTTCCAGCTTTCCGTGAAAAATGCTGAGCTTCTGGCCCAAGCGGGCCCCCGCGGGGGGCACGAAGCGATCGGCCGGCCCTGCGGCGAAGCTGTGTCCCGCGCCCCCGTTCTGCCCACCCCCGCTGAGGGAACTCTTCTCATTCCCGAGTCCGAGCGTCCGCGACCATGTCTATTCCTGCTTACATTTGTGGCTTTTCTGAAACCAGACCCACTTCGCTCCCTCACTATCTGCCCGGCCCCTGTGGGCATGTGGGTTTGTAGACAGAGCAAACCCAAATAGCTCCGCGGGGGCACATCCTTCCTATTTGCCAGGAGGGAGCCACGACGCTGGTCCTTTGCGCTCTCGGAGATTCAAAGGTCAGGGTGTCCCGTGACCGTAAGCTCACCTGTGTACCTGGGACTGTTGGGAAGGCGAGCATTTCCCAGCTTGTCCCAAACCGTGTTCTCCCGGACCACGAGGCCTGGGTGAGTGCTGTGGCTGTCTAGGGTTATCCACTTTTGTTTTCTAGGCAATTCCAGCGCAGACCCCCGCCTGGTTCTTAGTTTCTTCTGTGGTTGCCCAGGGCACCCAAAGGATGCTCCCCTTTGATTATGCACCCTGCCCCCAGGGCTGGGATCTGAAGGTGTAATCATGTTATCTGTTAACATGGACTCAGCATTTCCCCAAGTGGGGCAAGCATTTGGATGATCGATAAGCAGTTTTCAGAAAAGGTTAATTGTTATGTAGTTATTTTCATGGGTACTAGAAAGATAAAACACACGACGTCTATGATTTTAAGAATTTATTATTGCTTAAAAGGAAGCTCAGTTTTAGAGTTATGGGTTTTTTTTTCCTTTTTTTTTTTGTTAAAGATTAATTTTTTTTTAGAGCAGTTTTCGGTTCACAGCAAAATCGAGAGGGAGGTACAGAGATTGCCTGTAGCCTCTGCCCGCCCCCCCCCCACTCACAGCCCCCTCTGTTGTCAACATCCCACCAGAGTCGACGAACCTCCACAGACACGTCGTCGTCACCCAGAGTCCGTGGTTTGCCTCTGGGTTCACTTCTGGTGCCGTGCATTCCATATGGGTTTGGACCAATATAGGATGACATGTGTTCGTCATTACAGAAGCGTACAGACTGTTTTCGCTGCCCTGCAGATCCCCTGCCTCCACTTTTCAAGTCAAGTTTTAAAAAAAATCGTTAAGTAACTGCTGCGGTAGGTGAAAAGTCACAGCAGAAATTCGCGGTGACGGTACCTAAAGGCCTGACCTTTGGGAAACACTGCAGGAGGTCCGTCATCCCCTCCACCCTCTGTGGGTCAAGTCCAGGGGCAGGGGAAGGGGTTGCCCTCTCGTCCCTTGTTTTACCTCCATGTCTCTTTCCCCTCCCCAAGTCTGGGGGAACCTTGACCCAGATGTGGGGTAGAATAGAGATAGAGGGGGAAGTTTGTTATCTCTAATCACGGCTTCCCCTGGGTCTGCTGTTTCATCTTGGCAAATAGTCCCTTTGCTGGCCTGCAAGGGATTACACTTTTGAAACTCCAAGCAGGAAAATATTCTTGTGCAGGGTCATCTCTTGAGATAGAGAACGCCCTGGCTGCTGCAGAACAGGGAATTCTCATGGGGTAACGAGAAATACCAGGAATAAAACAAACGCAAGCAAACCAAGCCCGTGTGAGCATTGTGGAAGAAACGTCCCACCATCCATGGCTGCAGAACTGGATGCACAGCAGTTGTTGGAGAGACTATTTAGGATTGAACTGAGTAAATGAACTTGGCCAAATTAGTTCATCTCTCTGAACCTCGGGTTCCTTGTCTATATAATGCTAATACAAAAAAACACTTAACTTGAAGCTCTTCGAAAGGACTAAATGAGATATCGTATGCAGATTCTACATCTGTAAGTAATTAGTAAACAGCCCATATGCCGCTGATGGTGGTAGGGCTTCAAGGCAGGGTCTTTCTTCCTGTGCTGATGTTAATTTAGGGAGAAAGAGGAGTTGTATCTTCAAGTTTAGCACTGGAGTTTTTGCCCATGAGAATCTCCTGACAGAGGGCATAGCCTGTTGGCATGTTAACAGCCTCGCCCTGGGGCTACCATTTTTTTTTCTGGCCTTGTTTGCTCTGTGGGGACAGGGAACATTCTGTTCTGTTGGTCATAAGGCAAGACTGTAGGCATGGAGAGGAGTCCTGGACACTTGGCGTCTTTCTAGATTGGATAAAAGCCATCAAGGACTGGCCACAGCCCCTGGGTCACCTCCAGTAGAAGCCACTCTCCTACCTGGCTCCCACGCACGAATGCACCGTGAGAGATTGCTGTGTCTCAGCCGGGGGTCCCGCAGAGGGAAGGGACACGTGAGCACATGATCTTGAATGGAGAGCACTGGAATCCTGTCACTCCAGCATCGGCACGAAGGACGGCATGGCAGGAAGACATGAGCGTGGCTTCTCCCAGAGAGACCTCCCTGTTGAGAACAGATAACTCCTCGGTGGGTTTGGATTGAGGTTCCGGTCGTTGCCCTTGATTTCTGCAATAAGCATGTTTTCTAGTTTCTGTGTGTGCTGCTCAGAAGGGATCCAGTCTTGTTGACATCTTGACTTGAGTCAGTGATCCTGTTTTTGGACTCTTGGCCTCCAGAACTGTAAAAGAATAAAATCTCTCTCTCTCTCTTTTTTTTTTTTAAGCCCCCATGTTTGTGGTAATTCGTTACAGTGGCCACAGGAAACTAATACGGCTTTCCTTCATTCATTGGGTCAGTACATCTTTGCCGTGCCTCTTCTGTGAGATGTGGGCCATCTTTTCTCTTTACAGCGCTTCCGTCAGGGAGGGGTCAGCGGGAGATATCACGTCCCCTCCAGTTACAACCTCCGCTTCTGCCATCGCATGGCCTTCTCCGCTGACTCCCCCTCTCCCGCACCCCTGTTACAAGGACACTGTGATCACACAGAGCCCGCCTGGACGATGCAGGTGGTGTCCTATCTCAGGATCCTCAACTGCATCCCATCTGCAGAGCCTCTTTTTCCCACGTAAAGTCCCATTCACAGGTGCTAGGAATTGGGATGGTGACATGTTTGGGGGCCATGACTCAGCCCACCACAAGCCTTCTCCGAGCAGGGGGCTGTGCCTGTGCTTCGAGCTCTGGCAGAACTCCGGCCCACAGCTCTCTCTGGAAGGCCCTGGCTAGTGGTCGGTGTACATGTGAAGACCACTCAACATGAGGTCCACGTGTAGCTGGCTAAAGGGGTCTACAACTGCCCTTCCTGAAGAGAACAGCGAGATGTGATCAGGAGATTTGTAGAAAGTGCTCAGTGCTGGCAGTAGGACTCGGGGCTTAGCGGGGTTTCAGGCAGCTGTCTGGAAAGAATTCAGAGACACCCACGGCAAAAGTCCTGTTGGTTTGCCTTCCGAGGTGCCGTGGCCACTTTTTCCCCTGTGAGCGTCCAGACTTCTCCAAAGCCACATCGAACATGGGTCCAAAGCCCGAGGTAGATTCATGTTGACTGGCACTCTGGCTAGTGCCCCCGCCGGCCACCACCGGAACACTGTGTGCGGCAACTGGAGTTTGAGTTTTTCTAAAAAAAAGATCTCAGGCCACAGCAGTTGCATCTGATTTAAAAGCCCATGGGGTCGGGGTGACAGGTGGGGTCTGCAAACACTGCTTCGAGTTTGTTGTGAGTGGAGGGAAATGGCGAGGTTTCACGTTGTGAGCTGGAGGGAATGGCGGAGCTTTTAAAGAGAAGCCACATTTGGAAGTCGCCGAGGGCTGGATGGTGGGACGGGAGCTAGTTCTAAACCACTGTGATTGGAATGTGTTATGTGCCAGGGTGAGCTAGATACGGGGTACCCAGGCAGCCTTGACTTAGAATGAGCCAGGAAGTCCAGTTGAAAAGGATAGAAACGTAACTTAAACTGGTTCAAGCAGAGAGGGAAAGATTTGGGCTCAACTATCTTCAAGAGTCCGTAGATAGAGTCCACCCTGGGGCGTAGCTGGTTCTAGAAGCTTCATGTGTCACCAACGCTCCATCTCTCCCTGTCTGTCCTCAGCACCGTGGTAGAAACAGACTTGCATCCTATCAACTAAGCAGCTTCACTGCAAAGGGACAATGTCTTTCTTAATAATTTCGAGTCAAGTCGTTGGACGATTCCCATTGCTTGGTTTGGACCACGTGACCGTCCGTAAACCTATCACCACGTGGCCGAGAGGGTGTGGCGCTCTGATTGGCTGGCCTGGGTCTCACGTCCCTCCCTGCTGCCAGGGCATGGGGTTGGACCCGGCTGAAGCACCAGGCCTGGAAGTGGAGGAAGGTTGGCTCCCCCAGGAAAGTGGGGTGCCGTTCACAGAACATGGAGGAGTCCATGCTGGTGAGACAGAAAAAGCAGAAAGTTGTAAGGGTTTATCAAAGACGACGGTTAGCTGCTGGATTACTTCCTGGCGAGGGAGGAGCCTGTGTGTTGCTTTCACAGAGGAGAACATTATATCAGGATCTGGAGCCCCGCTCTTCAGATGGGGTGCTTATTCCATTAGATGTGAAGACAGCCGGGGTTTATTTCATGAACCCCACAAAGTAGAGAACAGAAATACTGCTTTAGTTCAAAACAAAACAAAACAAAAAAACACGTTTGGAGGTCCTTAAAATCCAAAGTATTCTCTTCCCAAGTGAGCTTCAGGAGACAAAAAGAAGAAAAATGCTTCTCCGACGCGTATAAGCCGTACCCAGAAACACCATCCATTCAGCATCTCCCAGTGAGAGTCTGGGAAGGTCCTAAGATTCTCGATCATTCCGGCTCCCCTGGTGCTTCTAACGAGGGGAGGCTTATGCTGGCCAGTTGTTCTGGCCGTGGTCCAGGGACGCTTTCTACATTCTATCTCCCAGATTCCCTTCAATTTCCTGTGGAATTCTCCCTTTCTTCATTTCCTTTTATCTTCTTTAGATTTTTTATTTTTCCGAAATTGTTAAAATTCCTTTTCCAGCCTGAATCTGCCTCCCGGCGATTTTTAAGAGCTGTGTGCCACCCAGAGGTGGCCTGTTCTTCAGACAGAGACGTGAACATCTTGCCTTTTGTGTGTTCCTCCTCAATCTGAATGCGACGGAAGTGTGACCAGACCCAGGGTTTGGTAGGTGCCACCACATCTAGGGGACGATGGTAGCAGTTGGGGTACTTTGCGTTGCAAGAAACAAAAAAGCCAACTCTAACCAGCTTAAATGCCGGGGAGTTATTGGCTCAGGTAACTCAAATGTCTAAGGATGGGAAGGCTTCAGGCACAGTTTGATCAGGCACATGTCACTCCTCTCCATGAGGGCCGGCTTTCACCTGCTTTATCCACTGATGTAACCTAGGCACTTAGAACAGTATCCATCACAGTAAACACTGCTGAAGGAACAAAATCAACTCTGCTTTTCTCCTGGGTTGGTTTGGCCTTGGGTAATGCAGATTGTGGGTTAAGAGGCATTAGCTTCTGTTTCTTTCTCTTTTTCTTCCTTTCGTTCTTTCGTTCTTTTGTTCTCTCTCTTCCTTCCTTCCTTCCTTCCTTCCTTCCTTCCTTCCTTCCTTCCTTCCTTCCTTCCTTCCTTCCTTCCTTCTTCTCTCCTCCCTTTCTTCCCAGTCGCACTCCCACTTGCATTATTGTCTTACTAAACCCTCACAACTGCCCAAGGCCTCTAGCATTTTACAGAGCAGGAGACTGAGGCCAGCACTCTGAGAGATTATGCCTTTGGGCTGTTCTTTTACCCTCCCCAGAAAGACCGATGGCAGATATTCCTCCTCTGGTTCCTCAGCCCGTACCTCCCGTGCACATCCCTAAATGAGCAACCGTCCCTCAGCCGGCTGGGCGAGGAGCTGAAATTCATTCTCTGGCCCGGCCGGTGTGTATATTCTCAAATTGGCAGCCAGACCCCTTCTAATCATAACTGCTGTAGGTTTGTAACATGGGAACACGTAGCTGGCAGCTCCACCACCCCATGGGGAGAACGGAGAGCCCGTGCCACCCCGGAGAGAAGTGTGGCTGTCACCCGCCCCCCCCCCCAGGTCCGCCTCAGGCCAGGCCTCGCGAACACCGATGGGGTCTACCAAGTCAGCCGTTGTGAATTTAAAACCTTTCATCCCCCAGAGCATCCCAAAGCAAGGGTGTCTTTTCTTGAGTGACTAAATACACTTGAATCGTGAGTTAACTAGGCTGCCAGTTATTTATTTCAAATGTTTAATTTTTTTTTTTCATCCTCACATTTAAACATGTTTCCTGTTCTTGGGCAGAACCCTTTGAAGGAGGAAGGGGAGTATTTCTGCCTCATCTGCCACCCCTTACGGATCATGTATCAGGGGCATGCCCCTCTGAGGATGGTCAAGCCCCGACTCTTTCTGGAAGACTAACTTTGATGAACGGAATCCAAGGGCATGGACAGAACCCAATGAAAATGATGTAGTTGGCGCTTACATCAAGACCCACAATCAAAGGCAGCATGTGACAGACCCCAGCCCGTTGCCAGAATTTTAAAAATGGGTCTCCCCTGCCAGGGCAAGAATCCACAGAGGCCAGCCAGACATGACACAGAGGAGAAGCCAGGCCTTTCTCCACTTGGGGTGTGGAATTTGCAGGAGTGGCCTGGGCCAGGGTCTGCAGAACGCACGCACGCTCCCTTTGTCCCCCGGGTCACCGTAGCCCACCGTGTTTCCTGATGCTTTGTGAACTCAGACAGAGAGGCGACATCACAAGCAGCCCGAGTGCCCAGTCATCACTTCCTTTCGGCCCCTCAGATTGGGGTTACCCTTACAGGTAAGGGGGGAGCTGTGCGATGCAAGGTAGAGCCGGCAGGTGAGTGCGCCCCTGGGTGAACAGCGCTTCTTGGTGATGGGTCGGGGCCGTCTGCGTGGAGGTCTCTGGGTCAGCGAGGGCCTTCTTTATCCGGCATTTTCCTTCGGCCTCAGGTAAGATAGGTAAGGTAGGCTCATCACATCTGCAGATGACAGAAGGCCAGGATAGAAAGGCGATTCTGTAGGTGGACAGAAAACAAGCTCCGAGAGCTCTCGGGCTCCGACCAAGCGTGAACTACAACAGCGATCAACGTCGAGTCTCAGGTTTAGGTCCGTGAAATCCGTCCCGCGTCTCTGCGTCGCTGGGAAGGCCTGCCTTGCGCTGCCTTCCTGAGTCTCCAGCTGTGACTGTCCTTCTGTTTGCCCCTGAAGGTCCCTTCGCGCCTGCAGTCTCCCTCTGGATGCCTTTCCTCCCTCGTGACTTCCAGAGCTGTATGGGGATGTCCCAGCTGACCCCGTGCCGTGTCCTCTCACGCCCGTGCCTTTCAGCCCTGCGGACCCCACTCGGGCACAGAGTGGGAACTGGGGTCCCTACCCATAAACAGGAGATGAAACTCCGTGGATGGGGAGCCAGGCAAAGGCTTCACCGGGACTTTGGGGCGGGCTCTGCCAGCGAGCAGAACGGGGCCCGGGCACGCTGGAGGTCACGAGCTGTGGAGTGGGCCTCCGCCCTGGCCATGGACTCTACTCGCCGTCTGGCATGTCCGCACTGCCCGCTCCCCCATCTCGGGGCGCTGGGGTCGTCAGGGCTCTGCCCGCTGCTGGCTCTGCTTCACTCGTGTCTTTCAAGATCTTCATCGCAGCTAACGGCGGTTTGAGGGGTACATATACACGGGCATATAGTTGAAATGTTCCCTGATAGTTCTTTTTTCGTTTATATTTTTTTTCCTCCCAATTTCACATCTGCATATTGGCTACGGACCCGATATTGGACGTGGGCCCCATAGGTTGGAGTAATCGCTTTTATATAACTAGCGCTGGGGCCTCGTGAATTGATTCCATGACCATTAGCAAGCTATGCTTGAGCCAAGACATATTTGTTCCCCTTTCTTTTCTCTTTCTCTCTCTCTCCCTCTCTCTCTCTCTCTCTTTTTTTTTTTTTTTTTTTTTTGGAAATAGGACTGGACAGTGTTGAATCCTTGAAAAAAAAAATGACATTTTTTTTTTTTTAAGCTGACAGCACATTCCTTCTACTCAGCCGCGTAGGACTAACGAAGATGTGGGTGAGCGGAGGAGAGCCTGTCATTGGATCCGGCGTGTGGAGAGCGTAGCTGAGCATGAAGCGCGCCCCGCTGCCGGGGCCCCCGGCTCGGGGCGACGTGTTTCTGGATCGTGTCTCCGGCGGCCTGTGCTCCCCGCCTCGCCAAGTCGAAGTACAAATGGCTTCGGGCCGAAGTCAGGGAACACCCAAGTTGCCTCTGATGAGGTTGCCTTTGGGTTGATTATTTAAAGGGCAAGGAGAGGAAAACGAATTCTGAGAAATAGAGGCGTGGAGAGAGAACCTCTCTTGGGGTTTACTTTTCCCTCCTGTGGTGCCGCTGCTTAGCACCCTCCGTGGTGGCCGGAGGACGGGTCGCTCTCGACATCGCAGAATTGGGGCAGTCCCCCAGGGACGTGCCTCTTGGTCCTAGCTCTTGGGTTGCCAGTGTTCAGGACGAGGCAGTCAGCCCAGCTGACTAGTTCTCTGTATCTAGGACCCACTGGACGTGTGGGTCAGCGTGGGAGGGACAGTGGAGTGGGAATACGTCTCTTTCTTCCAGCGTCCCTCATTGACGCTTCACTGCTGGCCGGCCAGGTGTCCCCGGCAGCCCTGCTGTTCGGTCCCCAGCGGTCATTGCAGGGTTGACACTCCTGTGGCTCTGCCCTTGGCCCTGCCTCGCCTCCTGCCTCTGAGGGAAAGAATCGTCCCCAGAGACGGCTCTGAACCCACGACAGTGGCCAAAGGCAGCCATGGAGTGGTCCTCCATGGGCTCTCCCGCCATCCGCCCGGGAGAGCACTGGGCTAGAGACGGTTTGAGCTTGGATGCCTCTGGCTGGTTCCCCCAGCACCTCCCCCTCGTTGTCTCGCGCTCAGCCCGACGTTTACCTAGTTCTTCGGGTCCTCCCCGGGGCCCCCCGTGGCAGACATGCCATGTCCCCACTTCTGTTCCCAGTCCCTTGGGCCGAGGGTGGGCTCTGCTGCCTGGCGCCTGGCAATGGCACTCTGCTTGTCCCTGGCAGGTGGAGTGGCCTCGAGGCTGGCCCCGGGGGAGCTGGGGCACACGTGCTACCAAGTGCCATCCCCTCGGCCTCCGAGGTCCGAGTTGGAGCCTCAGGGAAGTGCCTGGGTGTCTGCGGGGCAGGCGGCCTCTGTCTGGACACTGGGCCCTGTCCGCTGTCAGGTCCTCCCTGGAAGTGGCATTCCAGGGACATCCTCTATGTGTCCAGAGCAGGAACCGAAACTGAACTGTGAAACCGCATGGTGCTCAGCCTCGAGCCAAACCCACACGTTTTCTGTGTCCCTGAGAACCGCGACCATAGAGGCTGGGGTCTGCTTTGTTGCCCCACTGGAGGACATTTGGTGGACGAGGGTGGACTGGAGCAGCGCTCGCCTGTCTCCTTGGGCGACGGGGCGGGAGCTGTGGCTCGGGAGCTCGTGGGCCACGGGCTGGAACGCGGGGGGAGGCGCGGTCAGGTCTGCAGTGTCGCACCAGGTCGGTCTGGGATGGGCGGGGGGGGGGTGGCAGCCCGCTGTCTGGAAAGGGGGTGCTGAGTCGCAGACCCACATCCCCGTGGTGGTGCTGGGTGCTGTCAGCTGCCACGGGGAATTCAGAATGCCAGAGGTGGGTCGGTCGATTTTCAGAATTGTTTTGTCCTCGTCTGTCCTGGGTCAGTCGGTAGGCAGTGAATTTGTACCTGGCACCATGTTGAAGCAGATCCAGAAGAAGTGACAGAGGCATGGACCCCCGATTTCTCAGAGCCTGGGGCACCCTTTGGGCGTGTGTGTGTGTGTGCGTGTGTGCGACACCACACTTTCCTGAAGAGAAGCTGCAATGGTTGACACAGTGTACCCCCAAAGTCACCTCCACCCGGAAACCCAGAATGTGCCTTTATCTGGAGATAGGGGCTTTGTCCGTATAATTAGTGAAGGGTCTTGACGTAAAATCACCCCTGATTCAGGGTGGACCCTGAATGCAAGGACTGGTGTGTGTTTTTTTTAACAAGGGGAGAGGACCCAGACACACACAGGGAGGAGAAAGTCCCCTGAGGACAGAGGCAGAGCTGGAGGCGAAGCCGCCACGAGCCAAGCAACACCCCGGGGCTGCCAGAAGGGGGACGAGGCGAGGACGGAAGCCCCCCTGGTGCCTTCGGAGGGCTCGGCCCTGCTGACACCTTCATTTCAGACTCCGGCCTCCTAACTGTCAAAGAATAAATATTGTTTTTAAGCCACCCACGTTGCGATCATTCATATGGCAGCCACAGGGAACCAGCAGAAGCCGAGACCCCGGGGGCCTGCCACACGCACGCGTCCTGTCTCAGAAAAGTGGTGTCTTCTGCATGAATAACCACATTCGTGTCATATGACTTTACCATCCCGGTCCCTTGCAATGGGGCCAAGGATTGGGTGGATGGGTGAGGACGTTCTCTTCCTTTAAAAAGAAAAAAAATCTGTGGGAAATACGGCGGAATGTTGCAATGATAACTTTGGTTAAGGTTACAAGGTATCTTAATATTCTGGGGAGCTGCCTGTATATTTGAACATCTTACAATAAAGCTTTGTTTAAAAAAAAAAAGACTTGCAAAGAGAAGTGTGGACTTAAAAAAAATTAAGAGAATTTTCTGCATTAAGACAATCTTTCACACTGGTCCGTACAGACTCTGTCCCTTGTAAACGGGGACCTGTGTGTTGAAATACGCCTGGCGTTTGAATGACCGACAGCCTGAGCGTGTCACTGAGGGCAAGTCTGAGAGAGCTTTCTTTCTCCGAAGGGGGAGGCACGTGTCTCACCCACGGACGGATTGGACCCTGCCTGCACGTTTCTTCAAATGGAGCCTTCTTCGGGGTGGTATTTTTAAATTCTTTCCATCCAGAGTCAGTTTCTTTCTCCAGATTGTTCCCTGCCGAGCGGGAAGAGACGGACTTGCACACATGGCCCCTGATCGGGACCCTTGCCTCTTGGGGTCTTTGGCCAGTGTGAAGACTGTGAGGTCCCAGGACACAGCTCATCGCAAGGGGGTGCGCGTGAGGTTCTCGAGCAGCCGTGTGTCTCGGGAGGCCCCGCACACTCTCTCCTGTGCGTGCACACGTCCTCAGATCTCCACCCTCTGTCCCGGGTGGCGCTCCCGCTGAAGTCCCGTGGAGCACCGGGGGCGGGGCAGGGCAGCGAGTTCATGTCCAGCGCGGAGACCGCTTTAATTTGCTCCTGAGATACTTGATGACTAGGGTAGCGCTATTTATGGAGACTTGAACCGCTTCATTACTACCCAGTGCTGTTCAGATGTTTTTTTGGTGGTTGTTCCTGCCTGGAGATATGTAATTACCCTTCCCTCGGCTATGAGCTGTCAGGATATGGAGAGGCCACAACCACAAGGCGCCCTACAGCCAGAGCTGACCTCTTTGACTTCCTCGGAGTGGCCGCCCGGGGCAGCCGCCGAGGGCTGGCGGAGGGCTACGCGTGGCACCGAGGTCGGAGGGGGCTGTCACGTCTTGGGTTGGTCTCGCCACTCGGAAGAACTGGCTTTTACTCCTCCTTGTCACGGCGACGGTAGTGTCCCAAGCAAAATGTTGCTGCGTACACGCAGGAGCCCCCGGTGGGCAAACCTGAATCCGTTCAACAACAAAATCGATCGACGACTGTTGCTTTGTAACGCAAAGCAGCGCACCCTGTGCCTCCCTGTGGCTCCGGCACGCACACCCTTCCGGCCTCTGTGCCCGTGACCCTTCTGGACCCTCCTCCGTAAACCGCCAACGCGCCTTTCCCCCGCGGCCCTCATCACCTTTCCCCGGTGCTGTTTTTCTCCACAGCGCTCACCCCCACCGGCTCTATTATGTATGGATTTGTTGACTTATTTACACCATAAACTCCGAGACACAGGAAATTTGTTTTATTCCCTGACGTAGCTCCAGAACCTGGATCCGTGTCTGGTATATAGTAGGTCACCAATAAATGTGAATGAATGAATGAATGAATGAATGAAACTCATCTTGACAACGATCCTGTGAAGTTGGCGGGGTTGACGTGGTCACCTGTTATACCGGAGGGGAGGCTGAAGCTCAGACCCTTGGGGCGACGTGCAGAAACCACACAGCTGTCAAGCGGCTTAGCTGGAACTCAAGACACGTCTCCCTGCCCAGTTCAGGGCTCGCTCCATGACAACATGTATCTCAGCCCGTGATGACAAAAATTGGGAAGCGAGGGGCAGGCAGACTCCGAAGTCGTCTTTGCTCCAGTTCCTGCACAGATCAGCAAGACAAAAAAAAAAAAAAAAAAGGAAAGGAAGAGGAGAAGGAGAAGGAGGAGGAGGGAGGCGAAGGCGAAGGCGAAGGTTATGATGCATACGATTTCTTCAAAGTTTGTCACGGATGGAAAAGAAATGTGAGCTGAGTGAGTGAGTGAGCACTGGGGAGAGGTGTGGCTTGTGGTCAGGGAGGCAGAATCGTGTATAATGCGTCGGGGAAGATTTTTCCAACCTCAGATATGACCTTCCCGAGATTCTAAGACGAAAGGAAAATTCGTACATTTACTCGAACACGTATTTATTGCCTACGTGTACCAGACATGCTGCTCAAGGCACTGGGAGTAGAGCGGGCAGGTCCTTGCCCTCCACTGCTGGAGAATGATAAGGTCTAAGTGGAGCCTCTCCAGATGAGCGAATTGCAGAGGAACATGGGGTTTACTGTCAAGAGCACACGCGCGTCATTTCTCAAACGACTGCCTCTTTGTTGAAAAGAAAGACGTGCACTTAGAGAAGCCAGAATTAGGGAACCGTGAGATGTCAGGTTGGAGACGTAGCTGGATGCGCACAGTCGAGCCACAGAAGGAAGGATTAGGGAACGTACCAGTGGGAGAGAGGAGAGGTAACGGGTCTTCGGCAAGTCTAATTAGAAAACCCAGGTGGGCAGAATCCTCTGTCTATCTGGAGAAATCCATCTTTCCCTTCCGCCTGACATGTAGACGACAGTCCCTCTTCTCTTTGGATACGGTCGTGTGACTGAATTCTAACCAAGAGATGTGAGTGGAAGTCATGAGGACAACACCCAGCTTTGGCCTCTGACACTTCTGACTTTTCACAGACCTGCCACCCCCGGGGCCCCTGCGTGACTGTGTGGAGGAGAGTTGTTGCTGATCCGAATCCCTACCAGTCCAAGATTCTCCACTGTATTTCATTTTATTGAAAAATTAACATTTTTTTTAAACATGCAGTAAAAACTGTGTTCTGTTAGTTCTGACAAACACATAGATACATGTAGCTGCCACCACAGTCACGATGCAGAACAGATCCGTCACTCCTGAGGAACTCTCTCGTGATCCTTTTCGCATTAACCGCCCCCTCCTGGCATCCACTCACTCATCTGTTCGCCATTTCTATAGTTTTGTCTTTACGAGAATGTTACATAAATGGAATTATACAGCGTATAATCTTTGAGTCTGGCTTCTTTCACGGAGCACAGTGCATTTGAGATTCATCTCTGTCATTATGTATAGCAAGAGTCTTGTTTTTTTTTTTATTATTGCCGAGTGGTACTCCATTATTGAACATGCCAGTTTGTTTATCCATTCATCAGTTGAAACACCTCTGGGTTATATATTAGAATTCTCTAGAGCAATGGAACCAACAGGATGTATATATATTAGACAGAAAGACTTATTTTAAACCATCGGCTCATGCAGTTACGGAGGCTGGCAAATCCAAAATTCACAGGGTGGGCCAGCAATCGGGAGACCAGGGGAAGAGCCCGTGTTACAGTTCAAGTTGAAGACCATCTGCTGGCAGAATTTTCTCTTGCTTGGGGAAGGTCAGTCCTTTGTTTTATTCAGGCTTTCAACTGATTGGACGAGGCCCACCCACAGTATGGAGAACAATCTGCTTTATTCACAGTCTACTGATTTGAATGTTAATCTCATCCAAAAACACCCTCACAGACACATCCAGAATAACGTTTGGTCAAATATTTTGGCACCATGGCCCTGCCGAGTTAACATGTAAAATTAACCATCACGAGTTGTTTCTAGCTTCTAGTGATTATAATTAAAACTCCTAGAAACATTCACCTATGAGTTTTTGTGTGAACATAAGTTTCCACCTAGGAGTGGGAGTTCTAGGTCCTACGATGAGTGTTTAACTTAATCAAAACCCAACAAGTTGTTTTCCACAATGTGTGTACAGTTTTGCATTCCGACCAGCAGGGCTTGAGAGTTCTGTATCCTCCCAGGATTTGATGTTGCCAATTAAAAAAATTTTTTTTTTTATTTATACAGGTGTGTGGTGTATCCTGGTGTGATTTTATTCTGTTTTCCCTTAACAGCTGATGACTTTGGCCATCTCTTGATGTGATCGTTTGCCACCCATATGTCTTCTTGGCGAAGCATCTATTCAACTCTCTGGCCCTTGGTTTTATTGTGTGTTCCTTATTACTGAGTTCGGAGACTTCTTCACACATCGTGGGTACGAGTCCTATGTCAGATATTTTCTTCCAGCCGGTTGCCTGCCTTCTCATCCTCCTAAAACAGTGCTTCAAGAAGCAAAAGTTTTAAAATTTGATGAGGTTCAATATACACATTTTTTTTTTCCTGTACAGATTGTGCTCTGGATGTTGTCCTTAGACATGCTTTTCCCAGTCTAAGATCCCAGAGAGTATTTCCTATAATGTCTTCTAGGAGTTTGATAGTTTTAGTCTATGATCTATTTTGAGTTAATTTTTACATAGATGTGAGAAAGGGTCCAAAGCCTTTTTTTTTTTTTTTGCACATGAATGTCTGATTGTCTAAGTATCATTTGTTTAAAAGATGATTCTAATCACCTTTGCTTCTTTGTCAAAAACCAATTGACCGTATCTGTGTGGGTCTATTTCTGGACTCGCGAATCTCTTCTGTTGATCTTCAGATCTAGCCCTCCACAGCTTTGTTAGATATTCAGCAACTGCTGTGAAGTCTCTGCACCCAATTTAGGACGTAGCTCTTCCCAACCCCCAGGAGAGACGTGGCGTATTGTAAAGATTTGGAATTCCCACACGAGGATACCATTACTTCTACATAACATGTCAACACTTAAGAGTAGCATTTTTGTATTTCTCAATCCACAAAATACGTTGTGAAAGACATATAACTGTTTTCGTATAGTGGCTTCATTTCCTTTAAAAATTCCTCATTCTATGAGCATTGGAAACTTAACCTTAGTCATTTCTAAGGGCTGCATCTGTTCACTTAGGTTGTGCCTTAGGCTCAGGAGGGGAAGAGCTCTCTGCTGGCATGCACTGAGACAACTTGATTTCTACCTGTTGGTTGGGTATCGGTCCATGTTATCGTCTGGCAGTCTCCTGGTGTGCCTCTTCCCACCTGTCAGCAATCTGGGACACTTCCATGCCTTTCTTTGAGGATTAATGAAAAAATCTGCAAGAAAAAACCTGCCTATTTTAATAGTGTTTTTTTGAAGTATAATTGACTTACAACAAACCGTGCGTGTTTGAAGTGTATATTTGATAAGCTTTGACATGTGTATAACCCGTGGCACTCTCACGACGATTAAGATAATGAACATATCACCACTAAAAGTTTCCTCGTACCTTTTGTATCCCACTGTCCTACCTTGCCACCACTCCACACCTGTGCCCCCGACCCCGCCCAGGCGACCAACCACGCATCTGCTTTCTGTCACCCTAGAACGGTTTGCGTTTTCTAGAGTTTTATATCATGAAATCCTACAGAACGTACCCTGTTTCGCATGGTTTCTTTCCCGTAGCGCAGTCATTTTGAGCATAATTCATGGGTTGCGTGTAGCAGTCGTGCATTCCGTTTTATTACCGAGCACGATTCTATTCTGTGGATTTACTGCCATTGTTTATTCTCCCCTGTTGATGGATGTTCGGGTTATTTCCAGTTGCGAGATATCACAATAAAGCTGCTATAAACATTCATGTACGAGTCCTTGTTTGGGAGCAAGCTTTCATTTCTACCTAAGAGCAGACTGGCGGAGTTATGTGTCGGGTGTACGTTTAACTTTTTAAGAACTGCCAAACTGTTCTTCCCAGTAGTTGTACCATTGTATGTTCCCTCCAGCGGTGCAAACTGTTACAGTTGCTCTGCATCCTTGACACACTTGGCATCGTCAGTCTTTTACATTTTGGCCACTCTAACCTGTGAGCAGTGGTATCTCATTGTGGTTTTAGTTCGTATTTCCCTGAGGATTTGATACTGGGCGCTTTTTACATTATGATTAGTCATCTGTGTATCTTCTTTATACTTGTCTATTCACATCTTTTGCCACCTTAAAAATCAGGTTGTTCGTTTATTGAGTTTTTGTTTTCTTAATGTTAAGTGTTGAAGATTCTTTATATGTTCTGGATACAAGTCTTTTATTAGATGTATGATCGGCAATGATTCTCCCCTGGTACGTGGCTTGTCTTTTCATTCTCTTAACTGTCTTTTGAAGAGCCAAAGTTTCAAATGAAAATGAAGCCCAACTTACCAATTTTTTCATTATGGATCATGCTCTTGTTATGTATCTGAGAAGTGTGTGCCTAACCCATGCTCACAAAGACTTACACACTCAATCGCTTTTGCACCTTGTTGAAATCAGTTGCGTGTGGGGGTCTTTTCTAGACACTGTTCCATTTGTCAGTCTTTATGGTAATAATACCACACTGTCTTGATAACTTCAGCTTTATAGTAAGTCTTGAAATCAAGAAGTTTTAGTTCTCCAAATTTATTCTTTTTGAAAGTGGTTTTGGATATTCTAGATCGTTTGCATTTAAATATTAATTTTAGAATCAGCTTATTCATATCTATGAGAAGGATTGCTTGGATTTTGCTTAGGATTGCAACAAATCTATAAAACAATTTAGGGAAAATAATTGGCACCTTAACAATATTGAGTCTTCTAGCTCAGGAACATATTATATCTCTCATACTAGTGACTTTTAATTTTCAATATAAAGGTCTTGCATACTTTTTTAAAGATTTAACTCTAAATATTTAACATTTTAATGCTATTGTAAGGGCATTTAAATTTTTTCAATTTCTCATGTTCATTGCTAGTATATCAAAACATAGTGAATTTTTGGATAGTTATCTTGTATCTGGCACCTTTGCTAAACTCAGTTATAAGTTCTACTACTGTTTTGGGGGTGGATCCCATCAGATTCTCTGGATAGAAGGTCATATATGCAAATAAAGACAGCTTAACTTCTTCCCTTCTGATACAGATGCCTTGTATCTCTTTTTCTTGCCTTATCACACTGGTTAGACCCTTAGGACAAAGCTGAATAGAAATCATGAGAGTGAACATCCTTGGTTCATTCCTGATCTTAAGAGGAATGCATTCAGTCTTTTGCCATTAAGTTTCATATTAGCTGTAGGAGTTTTATAGATGTCCATTAACAAGTTCAGGAAAGTCTTTTCTATTCTTCGTTTTCTGAGATCTTGTCAGGAAAGAATATTATTTAGATTTTTTAAATGCTGTTTCTGCAACTGTTGAGAGGATTGTGTAGATTTTTTTTTCTTTTTCTAATATGGTGAATTACCTGGATTCAATTTGCTAATGTTTTATTGAGGATTATTTAATCCACACACATAAGAGATATTAGCCTCTTTTCCTTTTCTTTTTTTTGTAACACATTTATCTCGTTTTGGTATCAAGGTAATGATGGCCTCATATAATAAGTTGGGAAATATTCCCTAAACTTCAATTTTGGGGAAGAAATGATATAAAATTGGTATTAATTCTTCCTAAAATGTTGGTAGAACTCAATAATGAAGCCATTTGAGCCTGGAGATTGCTTGTATGAAGGTGTTAAGCTATAAATTAATTTCTTTATTAGGCATTGGGCTATTCAGGGAATCTGTTTATTCTAAATGAGGTTTAGTAGTTTGTGTCTTTCAATGAATTTGTCCATTTCCTCTAACTAGTGGAAAGTATTGGCATGACATTATCAAAATAGTCTTTTGTTACTTTTTAATATCTGTAGGATCTGTACTGATGCCACCCCTCTCATTCCTAATATTGCTCATTTGTATTTTCTCTCTTTTTTCCCTGATGAGCCTGGTTAGATGCTCATCATCATTTTTATCTTCTCCAAGGGCAAAGAGACCTGTTGGTTTCATCGATATTAGCCCATTGTTTTCCCTGTTTCCTGTTTCATTTATTTAGGTACTAATCGTTATTATTTTCTTGCTTCTGCTTACTTTGAGTTTCATTTGCTTTTTAAAAATGTCTAGTTTCTGAAGATGGAAGCTGGTGTCATCGATGTGAGACTTTTCTTCTTAGACATTTGGTCCTATAATTTTTCCTCGAAGCCCTGTTTTACTTGCGACCTACAAAGAGCGTATCCCTACGTCTCCTCTTCAGTCTTTGTGCTACTGTGTCATACCTTTAACTTGTACATGTTTTATAAACCCACCAATATGATGTTGCTGTTTCTGTTTAAACAATCCACCGAAAGACATGTAAGTATCAAGAAACATCTCACATTTACTCATAGTTACTATTTTCAGTGTTTTTCTATTTCTCTGTATAGATCCATATTCCCATCTATTAGCCTTCTGTTTGAAAAAGTAGTCTTAACTTTTCTTGTGGTACAGATATTCTGGTGATAAACTCTTTCAGTTTTTCTATGATGTCTTTATTTCTTCTTGATTTTTGAAACGTATTTTCACTAGGTATAGAATTTTACAATGACAGTTATTTTTTTTCTCAGTACTCTGAAGGCATTGCTCCCTTCTCTTCTAGCTTGTATGATTTTTGATGAGGCATGTGCTGTCCTGCTTATCTTTGTTCCTCTGTACATAATGAATCTTCTTTTTCTTCTGGCTGCTTTTAACATTTTCTCTTTATCATTGGTTTTGAGCAATTGGGTTATGATGTCTTTTGGAGTAGTTTTTATTGTATTTCTTATTCTTAGAGTTTATTGAGCTTTTTAGATATGTAGGGTTTTGTTGTTTCATAAAACTTGGAAAATGTTTTAATGTTATTTACTCAAATGTATTTTTTCTGTCCTCAATCTTCTTGGAGTTCAAACGACACCTGTGTTAAGTTGCTTTAAGTTGTCGCATTAACTCAAAATTCTCCATTCACTTTTTAAGATATTTTAGTATCTTTGTGTTTTACTTTACATAGTTCCTGTTGCTGTTTTCAAGTTCGCTAATCTTATCTGCACTGTCTAATCTGTCATTAACACATTCAGTGTATTTTTTCATTTCAGAGGTTGTAGTTATCATTTCTAGATATTTGCTTCATGTCTCTTTTCCTTTATCTTCCATATTTCTACTTAACATGTTTGGCGTTAAACTTTCAAATATATGGAATACAGTGATAATAACTGTTGATGTGTTCTTACATGCTAATTCTAACACCTGTGATAGTTCTGGTTGTTTTTATTGATTTCTCTACCCCCTACGGGCCATGTTTTCCCGTTCCTTTGAATGCCTGGTACTTTTTGATTAGCTACTGGAAATTATGAACTTCACTTTCTTCATTGCTGGATATTTTTGTGTTTTTAAGCTTTATTTTGGGATGAGGTTAAGTTACTTGAACACAGTTTGATCTTTGCAGGTCTTGCTTTTGTGTTTCTTTTAAACCGGACCCAAGCAGCATTTTGTCTAGGTCTCATGATTCTTCACTATTCAGGTCAGACCTTCTTAGTGCTGTACCAAGTTCCCCGTGAAATACGAGGCTTTCCAGTGTTATAATCAGTCTGGTTGAGAGTAACAGGCATTTTCCCCTTCCATTCTTTTGGGTGATTCTTTCACTAGTCTTATGTAGTTTCTTCACAAACATACACTGGTGAATGCTCTGCTGGATACTCAGGGGACCCTCCGTAGATGTCTGGGGTTCTCTCTGTGTGGCTGTCTTCCTCTCTGATATTGTGTCCTGTAAAATCTAGCATAGGGAGGGGACACTGAACTCTGCTTGGTGTCCCCTCCCTATGCCATAGCCTGGAGATGCCCCAAGGTAGGTAGTAAGCTGGGACAACCAGCCACATGGCTCATCTCATCTGTTCCCAGTCTTGCTGGAGGTCACTGTCTTTTGTTGCATGGTATCCAATGTCTTGAAAACCGTTTCATGTATTTTGTTCAGTTTCACAGCTGTTTCAGGAATGAAGGTAAATCTGGTCTCCATTAGTCCATTATAGTCAGAAGTGGAAGTCTCCACTTCTGTAGTTTTGACTTTTTTTTTTTTTTTTTGGAGTGTCTGGATTACTATTCAACACTGGGGTCATTTTGATTCACAAAGTCCACAATGGTCAGAATTAAGATTTACAGTGCTCAAAATATTTCAAAAGTGAGAAAAGAGAATATTCCAGGTCAGTGTTTTTGTTTTTGTTTTTTGCTTTGGCTAGTTGTTATAACTATTTTGCCATGTTAAAAACATTTTTAAAGTGTAAGGATTGTATGGGGCCCTGAGAGAGATACAGTTCCAGGCCAGTGAATGTTCTAATGTAGTTTTATCATGAGAAAGAGATTTCTTAGAATTCGCTTTAATAATACAAGCTGGACTAGTTTCTAAAGGTTTTAAATAACCAAAGGAATGCAGCATCATTGGAAAAACATTTAAACACAAATGGAAGTATGTACAATTTAAAAGTCAAAGCTCTTTCCCCCTCCAATTCCCCAAATCTCACTGCCCCAAGTCGTCAGGGTGAACTCCCTGAAACCTTTTTCTGTCATCAAATTGTAGAAGGGAGAATGTGCAGGCTCATGCCGTTTCTTAAGGCCACTGGCTCTTCGGTCGACTTGGCATAAAAGAAATTCTCCCCTCTCCCTCGAACCGCCTTGCTGCCCGCTTCATTGCGGGATGGGCAGTGAGCTCTCAGACACCGGCTCCTTCAGCCAGGACCCCTGACACGCCCGGTTTTCGTGTCACACACTACATCAGAAGGGGGATCTTGCAGATGGAGTATTAGATTGATTCAGTGGCATTCTGTGCCTCATTTGATCTCGTCTCCCTTGGAGATGGGCTAAGAACTAGTAGAAAAAGTGGGCAGTGTTCTTAGGAAGTGCAGAACGTACTGGAAGACCTAGAGTCTTTCTCACCATCGTAATGTGCAGACCCATCATCCTGTCAGACTCCAGCAGTTACACCTCAGGGCTGCATGATTCTGATACTGAGGACTCCTGGAGGGGGGGGGGGGTCTGATTCATCAAGGCCTCACGCTCTCACCCAGTGTGCTGCTTTACCCAGGATGTGATCACAGACAACCAGAACTCAATTAAACTTGTCATCCTAATAAAGAAGACTCCCTCAGAAGGATGGATCATCCTGAATTTCTCTTTCAATTGGAGGTATTGTTTTATTTCTTGAGCATATTAACAGGGCGATATGTTCCCCTTGACCTTTTATTTTATTTTTATTTTTTGGCCATGGCAAAAAATTTTTTTCAAAAGACTTGATACAGATTAGATCTATTAGCATCACCATTTAAATATTTATCCATCGGATTCAGCGAGTGGCAACCAACCTTTTTGACATTTAAATCATTGGCGTTTCGCCCTTGGCAGTTTACCTTGGCAAATAAAGAGATGCCACGATGGAGTTGGACCCCTAAAATGAGCATCTAAAATGCCATGTCCGTGGTTCGAACCCGAAGCACAAAGAGAAAAAGAACGAGGCGAATGAGAAACAGAAACCCCCACCCGACGCGATGTTCGTGGCGTTTTCCTTCTGCTGTTCTAAGCGCGGTGTGAGATGCTCCCATCAAGAGCTCTTGGGTGACGTGGTCCTCACTCCACACGGTCTCTGTTCAGTCTACGCACATGATGACGACGCAACCGAAAATGCCCCTCCCCGTTCCTGTCTAAGTTCCTGCTGCACAGCAGTTGCTTCTGTGGCACTTGTCCGCCCCCCCCCCCCAGGGGCTGTGACATTGGTTCACGTGTTTTGACCTCCCTCCTTTGTCTGTCCACAGGGCGGATTCCACCTGTCTTCGTCATGCTGCCTCTAGTGGCAGGGAGCAGGCACTCAGGAAGCAGTTGCTGGATGAATGAATGAGCGAACGAATGACGTCTGGAGAAGGTAATTTAATTTTAGCACGGTACTTGGACCAACGTGACTGAGATTGTACCGACACGTTAACGCTATAAGTTTAAGTCAATTGGATTCCGTCTGTACATAAGTATTGCTAACCGGAGCTGAATGGGAAGAGGGAAAGACAAGACTGGGAACAGGGAAGACTATTCATAACCGCACCTTACGAAGGGAGTGGTTGAGATGCGTGAAGAGTGATGGACCAAGGACCAGGTGTAGACAGGCTATTGAACGTTGCAAATATAATCAATGGATGACACACACACACACACACACACACACACACACACACACTTTGGTAGGCAGACAGGGATAGCCAGGAGGTAGTGGAGTTGAGGCATGTGTTTATTTTTTTACATTAGAGTCAAGAGGTATTATCTAGAGCTGATAAAGTAAGGGGAAAAGGCTCAGTATATATTCTGGAATAGTAGGCCATGAGCTAAGTCACTTTAAATAAAAACGGTCAAAATAATTCTCCTCCGCATGCGGACATCCTGTTTTCCTCCCATCTTAAAGCAAATTACTCTTGACTCTTCATTCCCCATTTAGCTTTATGCCCCATTTTTCTGCTCCCCTTGTCAGACAAAACTCGAGGAAGATTTATGCTCCCTGTCTCCGCCTTCCCTCTTCCTAGTCTCTCTTGAGCTGTTCCCATCAGGCTCTTGTCTCTTCACCAACATGCCATCAAACAGCTCATACCGACGAAGAGCCAGGCGTCTCCTAAATAAGGGGAAAGTGAACGAGTGAATCGTGAGACATCGACGCTGTGGGGTATTACACGAGTCTGTACCAAAATGCATTTGGTTTTACCTCTCGATGAAGACAGCTGTGATGCCTTTTTAGGAGAGAAGGTCAAGCCACAGGTGAGGGTGTGTTCTAGGATCCTAGGTTTGCAAACCCTACAGCCCCAACCAAAAGGCGACCTGTGTGCACATTCCCCCGTAGTTATGTGAGCGGAAGGGGAGGAAGGTCACACCCCGACCTGGTTGAGGCTTTGGGAGGGCAGCTGGAAGCGGGGTGGGGAGAGGTGAGCTTGTTTTTCCCTGCGTGTTACTATGTATCACTGAGCGTGTTGTTTTCATAAAGTTTGAAAACGACCCAGAGAAAAGAAGTCCGTCCAGCATAAAGTGTGAGTGGAAGAGGAAGCATGATCCGTTGTGGAAATGGCTAGAAACGTGGCAAATGCTGGATGGGGCGGTACTTTAGGAGAGGCTCGGGATTTCACAGTGGGGAGGCCGTTTGTGCTGGGGCCAGGGCCGGAGCCTTCTCTGTAAGCAGGATGGCAGGCAGAGGGCCGTCGGCCCACTGGGGACGGCAGGGGTGGCCGAGAGGTGCCACCAGGAGTGCTCAGAGGCCGGGCCAGCTGCCCATTCATGGGGCTGCTGCTGCAGCGAGGGGAAGCCAGGAGGGACGGGGGAGGCCTGCAAGCAGCTGTTGACCCCAGGGACCAGGAGACTGCAGCAGGTGGTGGTGCTGACACAGATCCCCTAGCCCAGTGTATCCCCCAGGCGCGGGGGCGCGGGGTGAGGGGCTTCCAGCGAAATGGAACTCCAGTCCCGAGGGCTGTGCCGAGCTCATCATGTTCTCAGCTCGCTGAGGCTCCCCTCTCCACCCTGGCAGACAGACACCCCTAGAGCTCCAGGACGAGCAGTTATGCTGCAGAGCGAGGCGCCTGCCCTTCTGAGCCATCACACTGCAGAGCCCCCAGACGCCCCAACTCTGACAACCAAGGCAGGCCTCTCGGAGGAGTGCCTGACTCGTTTACCTGGCTCCCCACAGGCTCACAGGTCGGGGACGTGGGCTCTTGCCGGGACCAGCCTCGAGCTCTGCTTCCTCTAGTCAGCGTGCTAAGTGCTTACCCCAGGCCTTGGTGTGTGCACCCCGGGACGTGTGGGGGTGGGGGGTGGGGTGCTATATTCCCTGCCCCGCTACAGGAAGTCGCTCATCGACACAGAATCACACTCTGGAAAGCAAGCTGGTGTCAAGCCCGGGACATCCCCCACTTCCCCCACACCAGCTCCCCGCCTGCTGAGTTTTCTTTTGGCTCCTAAAGACCAAGCGCGAGATCAGGGCCTAAGGACCCCAATGCTCCGTTGCCCCCCGCCTGGCACACACGCCCCGCGGGCCGTGGAGAGCATCTGAAAGCTGAGCGCCCCCACCGGTTGCCCCGCCGCTACCTCAGACCCCTGAAAGGTTGCAGGCAGAGGGGCCCCCACCCGCCTATGGCCTCGGTGTCCCCCGCGACATGCGTCCCCCTCATCCTGTCCTTCCAAGGGCGCCTGTCAAGTGTAGCCAGGCTGGGGGAGCACATTCTCAGTGCGGTGGGACCTGCTGCAGGTTTGAAACAGCAGGGCTGGGGGCTGCTCTGAGCTGATGCCCCCCGGCCTCCTCCACTAGCTCGGGAATCCGAGGGCGTCCCGCCACGTCTCCCCACGTCTCCCCAGGGCTTTAAGCCACGAACATGCTGAGCGCCTCGCTCAGCCTCTTTCTCCATCAGGGTGCCGAGGCGTTAATTCGCTCCTTCGTGCAGACACACGAAGGGGGCACCTCCGGAGTGCCGGGCCCTTGGCACACACATCTCCTCGTTCGACCGACCCTGTGAGACGGCAGGAAGGGCCTTGCAAGTCACGCCCTCCAGGTGAGGACAGGGGACATGGTGGAGTCTACCAAGAAGGAGGGTGGAAAAGCTGTGATTTGGGCCCAGGCGGCTCCTCCTGCCACAGCCCATTGCTTTCCCCACACCCCGTGTGGGACCAGGCTGCCCTCTTGGGCCCCGGACTGACACGTCTGGCTTCTGATTTCCAGGTGGAGGGCGCCTCACTCCGATGGCGGGCATCCCGGACGGGTGGGCCCCGCGGCGAAGGTCTCTGCTCTGTGCACGCACGTGGGGTTTGTAAAACTCACGCGAAGCCCGGCCGAGCACACGCCGTCTCCCTGCCGGAGTGGCAGCGTGCATAGCACCCGCAGGCCCCACCGGCCGCATCCGCCCCCATGCCTCTTGCCCGGGGGACACTGGCAGCCACCCCAGAAGGCAGTGCCCTGGTCATCCCTTTTAGTGCTCGAATGAAAAAGGCACAAGCAAACCATTCTGGCCCCGTCGTATCTACTGTTTGCATTTGTGGGCAAACACACTGTACTTTTCTGGTGCCCAAAGGGGAAAGAATCCTCTCGGGCTGTTTGAAGAAGGCAGGAGAGCTTGAGGGAAAGCATGTTTGCACTGGCCTGGGGAAAACGTCTCTCGTTTTCCTGTGGAGGCCTCAGAGGCCGAAGCTCCACGGACCTGGATGGGGACAGTCGGCGGCCGGCCCTGCGCGTCCTGTGGGTTCTGAACTTGGATGCAGTCAGAAGCGTCTGGGCCCCGCTGCCTTGCTTTGTGATGTGCTCACGCCTCCGGGAGTTGTTCTGAGAATGCCAGGTGTCCTCCCGGAAGACGTGAGGTTAGACCATCCCCTCTGCGGCCCCCAGCATGGAGGCGCCCCATGCGCTTGCCGCTGAGAGCAACGAGTCACCTTCGCCAAGGGGCTGGCCTCGGCCAGACCTCATTCCTCAAGGGTTGGGCCCTCAGAGGAGAGGACAAAGCTTCCGCGGGCAGCGCATGCCGCTTCCGCCCGATGCTGCTGCGGCCCCAGTGGGGACGCCCCAGGGTCACTTTGGGCTGCGCGATGCACCACGGCCCACACAGAGCACTGCGGGTCAGAGCTAGCAGGGAGCCCAGCGGGGCTCAGCTGCCAGTGGGTCCCTGTGCGAGGCTCGCCGGCTGGCCGCCCCGACGCGTGGGCCACCACCCGGCCCTCGACACTGCTCTGAGCAGCTTCGGTTTGCTTAGACTTGAGCAGTAGCCCAAGGGAGCTTGGCTTCTGGTAGGCGACAGCCCTGGGGATGTTCATTGGCCTCTCTGAGCCTCAGTTTCCTCACCTGCCCGGTGGCGTGATTGATGATAGTTCTTATTCTTCAGGGTAGTTGTGGAGCCCAGTAGGATGGAGCATGTAAGTTACTTAGTGTTATATCTGGTGTGTAATACGTACCCGGTGGAGTTAGCCGTTACTGTCCTTCCTTAGAGACGCCACAGGAAGGGCAGAGTGACGGGGAACAACTGAGCCTTGCCGTGAACACGTCAGAGGGAACAGAAAGGCAAACACCAAAGAAAGACACAACTATAATTGAGCCGTATGTGGAAAAGACCCAGCCAACCTCCTCAGCATTTCTGGCCTGCCTTCTCTGTGTATCTGTTTTGGGCCTTCCTTTTAAATAACTCTAACCGTTTCTCAAATGAAGCAAGAAGTCCCATCCCCACCCCATCCCGAGGGACACATGAGAGATTCTAAAGATGCCGCCGATGTGCAGCTTCTGCTGAGCAAGGCGGGGCGCTACACCCCGAGAGCACGGGCTGTCCCGTACTCTGAGTCCCCTGGTCACAGTTTGCTGTGTGTTATGTTTAGGGCACATAATTAGTTGTGCCTTCCCCCCCCCCCCCGAGGCCTTTTAAAGAAATCCTGCAATTCCCACAGAGTCCTTTTAAATCATCCGAACAGTAAAATTCTTTTTGCATTAACCTTAGGGGAACTGGGTGGTTTGCAGAAGTGTCTCAGAAGCAGTCATTTTACGGGAGTGGCGGGCGGGGGGGGCTCTGTCAATGAGCCCCCACCACAATTCTAGCCTAGAGGCAGCAGGATGGACAGCGGACACTGCTTACGACCGACACGCCGTCCACGTCCCCTTCCTCACTGTTCGGAGCAGCAGCGGCCTCAGCTCTCCTTCCTTCTCCCTCGTGTTTCCCTGAACAGCCGTGGCAGGTGGAGCCGTAGCTGCCGGAGCCGTGAGACTTGCAGAGACCGCACTCCCAACATCAGGTCGGGGATACCCGGGGCTCCCGACCTCCGGCTGTGCCTTGTGCCAGGAACGAGCGCCTTCCTGGTGCGGACGAGGCCCCTGGTGGGACTTGGGTTGCCAGATGCCTGAACTGCTTTGGGGCAGATGACTGAGATGAGGGTACTGTGGGTCCGGCATGCGGTACCCCACGTACCGGCGTTCTCACCTCACCCTGAGACCGTCCCGTCCCCCAAGGAAAAAGATCCTTCAAGTCCGTTGGTTGGCTTTTCTGTTACTTGCAGCCTAAAGTACTCCCAGCCGATGAGCCGCGCTCTGGTCACCTTCGGAAATCCGGGGAGGGAAAATGGGGGTCCATTCAGGGCTGGATTTCCCTCTCTGACCGTGATTTCTCCACTCTCCCCGGCGAAGAGCGTGGCTGAGTGATCAGGACTTCTAGCCGTGGCAAAGGAAAGGCGAGCAAAGGCAGTGAGGGGCCCTGGGCCGCAGACCCGCGGGCTTCCAGGGGACGACGTCGTCCCAGGGCTCCAGGATCCTCACCCCCATCCTCACCCCCCTGCCGGGCTCCCATTCGGCTGTGTCAAATTACTCACCATTTCCTGAACATTCTGTGCCTTGGCAGATCCGTCTTCTTGGCTCCACAGTTCTCATCGTCTCCTCTTCCACGCCCCTTTTTGGCTTATCTTTCAAGGCCCCACTTGGTGACCTCTTCTGTCAGGTCCTTCTGAGCCCCCCTCCCCTCCCGCCCCACCATGCCTCTCCACCCACACAGGGTGCACTGCTCCCTGTGCTGGGTCATCTCGGTACTCTGACGTCCCTTCCAGCCCTGTCTCGTCCAGCAAGTGTCTCTCCCTAGGCACTTAGCACATGACGCTACAATTCATCGTAGATGTGTTTGTGTCGCGTGCCAGGGTGGGATTTCTTGGAGGGCAGGATGCACTTATCTTGACCGTGTACGTTTTTTTCCGGAGCTCGGAATGGTACGTGGAGGACAGCCGTCGGGGCGCGAGTGTTCAAGCCTAGTGCTGCTTGAAAGCGTGTGCTTTGGGACCCGTCTCCCAGCCGATCTCAGGAATTGCACGGTCGAACAGGTGTGGAGCCTGCCAGCTGGACCAGACTTAGAGGCTTTCACCACCGTGTGAATCGCCAGGAGGGAGGGTGAGCGTGCAGGTGTTCTCTGTGTGGCCTCTCTCTTCTGGAGAACCTCGAAGGGGGAAAATGCTGAGGGATGCGTTTCGGAAACACCTAAATCAGACAGCTCCTTTACTTTAGGAGGAAAGCATGATCTATCTGGTGCCTTTCTCCGTCTGCTAGCCGGTGGGGGGCCTTGATGAAATCTAAGAGTGAGACCCTTGGGAGGACACACAGAGGTCACTGAGCAAAAGGTAGAAAAGGCAGCCGTTGGAGGGGTCAGGAGGGCCTGGGCTCAGATCCGGATTTTCTGCTTGCTACCTGAGTCACCGTGAGCAAACATTCCAAGCTCTCTCTGTCTCGGGTTTCTCATACTTAAAACGGAGCTAACGATTCCTGTCTCACCTGGCTCCCGTGATACCTGAAGAGTCTCACGTCTCACAAGGCTCAGGAAGTGGTTGCTAGGGAAACCAACGGCCGTCTCCAGACTTCTGAGGTCTGATGAAAGATCCTGTAGATACTGAGCGTAAACATTGGAAAGAAGGAACAGCACTTGGGGACACACGCCAAGGGGACATAGAGATAGGACCAGGAGGGCCCCCCAGGTGAGAGCAAGGACTCACCTGCCCAACATTAGTGCTGGGAAAAGGGTCTGGTTCCTTCTGGAACCTTCCTGCCTGCACCGGGGGACCGGTGCACGAAACGACATCCTCACATCGCTCGGTCCTGGAAACGGGCCTCCGTCCCCATCCTGGTGGGCCATCTTGTCACCATGTCCCACACCCTGACGTGGGCAGCGGTGCAGCTGGACCCACACGTTCCTCTCTCCCGCCTCGGTCCGCCGTGGCCTGTCCGTCTCGTTGCCTCTTCTCCCTCTGCTCACTCCGTCGCTCTCTGCCTCGGTGACCCTGACCCTCTGTCCTCCCCGGCCCCCTCCGAGCGCCTCCCTCCCACCTCAGGGCCTTGGCGCGTGTTCCTCCCCGTCGCCCGGCGGGTCTGCTTTTCTCCTTCAGACCTGACGAGAAGCCTCCCTGCAGACGCCGCCGTGACCGGTCCCTGCGCTGTTTCCCATTCACGTCATTTCCTTTCCCTTTTTCTCTCTGCTAAACGCGATTAGTAATGATGTCTTTATGTGATTTTTATAAAATAACGTCTGTCTCCTCTTCCGCAAGGCGAGTGTCATGAGCTTTGCTTTGCTGGCTGTCGCTCCCTGGGGGGCAGCTGGGCTGGGCTGGGCACAGCAGTAGGTGCCCAGCACATACGGGGTGAACTGACTGTTGAATGACGTCCTGTCTAGACAACGCGTCTGGCTTCTTTGGGGCGGGGGCCTGTGGATCCCACACTTTCCTGCATGGGACTGAGTCCTTGTGGGCCCGGGAGAGATGGGCCGGGAGGCGTGCGCACGGGAAGAGGCTGCTGCTGAGCCTGGGTGTGTGACTGGCCAGGCCGAGCGGCCCTGCCAGCGACTCCGTCACCTGTAGGGGCCCAGCTCGAAAGTGGCCCCCTTTGGGGACGTCCGGGAGATGGTTCTTCCAGCCAGCCGTCCAGGGGGCGTTTTCGGAATACTTGACCCATTTCGTTCTCAGGATTCTGAAATTTTTGGAAGAATGCGTGTCTTCTGTTTTGCTTCAGCTGCTGGGAAGTGCACGCTGAGTTCGTAGACACTTCTTAAAATCGAATGACAGCTGAGGGCCTGCGGTTTGCGTGTTAGCCGGCCGGGGTTCATTTTGCTTCCCTGCTCGTGTCCCCATTTCTGTGTTCATTTTGCGTCCTGATGCCAGGGCGCAGCACTGTCGGCCCCGTGACGGTCTCTCGGCAGCGATGCGGGTATTTTTTATTATTTTTTTAAAGTGAGGGGAGAGTCACATAACGTAAAATGAAGGTATACAGTTCGATGGCATTTAGTACGTTGAGGATGCCGTGGATCCCTGACCTCTGTTCAGCTTCAAAGCACTTTTTCATCGCCCCGAAGAAAGCTCCATACCCTTCAAGCGGTCACCGCCATGCCCCCCTCTCTCCAGCCCCTGGTAACCACCAACGTGCCTTCCATCTCTACGGATTTGCCCGTGCTGGGTGTTTCATACGAACAGACTCAGTCGTACAGGAGTGGGTGGCTGTCTGTGTCCGGCCCCGTCCTCTGTGCATAACGTTTCGAGGCCCGTCCGTATCGCAGCCCGGGGCATGACTTCGTTCCTTTCTGCGGTCCGCTCTGATGGCTTGAGGAGACGTGTGGGCCGGCCGAGGCCGGGAGCCTGTGGGTGCTTCTCACCTGTGACGGGGGACACCTCTGTCCAGCACACCATGGAGATCCCACCCAGATCACCAGGGTACCAGGGGCCGTCCAATGTCACATGCCAGGGGTCTTGGGACCTGAGCACGACCTGCTCCTCTCCCAGATACTCTCCCAGAATAGGCAGAGGTGTCGGTCAGCCTCAAAATAACCTTGGCAGAGATCCCCCTGCTGGAAAGACAGCCGCCGGGGTCAGTGTCACAGCGCACGGTGGCGGGAAGGGGGTTCTAAATTAAGTCTTGGGCGGTGAGTTATGTTGACTCGGGTCTGGCGGGGCGCCCGGGCAGTTCTGCCCCTTGGAGTGCATGTCCCTGGTTTGGCGGGTGGCAAGGCCAAGGCAGGAATTCTGCCCAGCAGTGTGGTGTGCTTTTCAGCACTGAGAAGCTCCATCCAGGCCAGGGAGGAAGGGAGGAGGGAGACATTAAGGGAGGCAAATGGATTTCGGCTTCCCGAAGGACACTTCGGAGGACCAGTGTAAATGGGGCTCGGCTTATGGAAAGGAGCTCCGTGAATGAGTTGGTTGATTACCGGCACTAGAGACGACCAGATCGATAACAGGGGACAGGGTTAGACGCAGATGACCGCGGACAGCGCGGTGGCCCCGCGATGTACCACGAGATGTGAAAATGGTGATTTGATATTTGGGGGGCGGAGCTTAGGGCCAAGATGAACCTAGGAACGTGTTCCAGACATGGCCTCTCTGGTGACGTCACCCGGGATAAGTGTCCTCTCTGACCCTCAGTTTTCTCGCCTGTCCGTGGGGAGCACGAGCATGGTGTCCTCGAAGAACTCCCGGGCGGATTAAAACCGACGGTGCAGGGGAGGCATCTGGCAGGGGAGGATCTCGCTTTCGTCTTCCTTCATCCTTTTTTTAAACGTTAAGGCACAAGGTAGAGCTTCAGGCGCACACAGCTATCGGTGGTGAATGCCTTGCAGTTAAGACTTCGAGCTGCGCAAGAGACAAAATAAATCTCCGTGAGACGCAATCTCAGAATAACCCCAGCAGTCCCTCAGGGTGGGAAGCGGCGTGGCCCCCCACCATCCCAGTTAGTTGATGACATCTTCCCCGGGGAGCCTCATCCGCAGTCACGGTGGGAGAACGTCACGCCACAGTGCTCCCCAGCCCCGCACGGACACGTCACACCGAGATGACCTATTTGGGGTCTGGGCCTCCCTCTTCCAAGCTACTGTGAAAACTGCCCGGCACATACATATATGTTTTTTAATGCTGTCAGTTAGCATGTGATGAGTACTTACCGTGGGAGCGAGCCTGCGGGGCGCTCTTTGTACTGACAATCTTTTTTGTTTTCACTGTAACACCCTCGAGCATCGGTTACCGTCGTATCCCTGACTAATAGGGGAGAGAGATGGGACGCAGAGGGGCTAAGTTTACCAGGCGACAAGCGGCGGAGAGCAAGATCTCCCAGGGGCAGCAAGTTGTAATGCGCATTGAGACAGTGGACGTGGGAAGTTTCTAGCAACAGGAAACAGGAACCCAGAGAAGCTGCTTCTCCATCATACGAGTTGGGGAGCACGGGCTTTGGGCAGGCTCGGCGGCTGAGGTGCGGGCATGGCAGAGGGCAGGACAGTCACCGGTCACCTAGACAGAGGGCTGGAGAGCAGGGCACATGCAAGGCGATGTCCTCCCTTGGAGCCACTTACGAGCTCAGCGACTGAGAAAGCCACCTGTCCTCTCCGGGCTGCAGGTGTCTGACCCGTGCAGAGATGTAGCGACCTGATGGGCTTGTGCCCCTGGACTGGAGACAATGCCCCGCCACGGTGGGCACACCGCCCCCGCCCCCCAGAGATGCACGTACTTGCTCTCATTACCTTTAGCAGTGACGAGGTGTGTACGGGGATCGCTGTCGCCGTAGCACTAGGGACCGGCCTGGCCGCTTCGCGGTGATGACCGAGAGCGCTCAGCCTCTTTCGTTGAAAGCTTTGGAGTCGGCCTTAGAACGGGGGTGGGAGTGAAGGAAGGGGGGTGTGCGTGCGTGCGTGCACGTGCACCCGTGTGTGTGTGTGTGTGTGTGTGTGTGTGTGTGTGCTGCGTTCGGACGTGCAGAAGGGTGTGACAGAAGGGGGTGACTGACCGCGCTGTGGGGCAGGCGTGTCCCCGGGGCAGAGACGGCCTTCAGAGCGGCGGCGGCAGGGCAGGAGTCAGCGGGGAGGGAGAGGCGTGGCGGCTCGGAGCCGTGGTGGTGCGGGCCTGTTCACGGCCCAGGCTCAGAGGGAGGCGGGGGCTTGCAGGACACGTGGCTGTCAAGGCGGGCCCTCTCCCGACGCCCACCCGAGCCAGGGTCTGGCTTCTCACCCCACGGTCCCCGTGGACACTCTGCCGCGGGGGGCCTCACCCTCCACCCTTCCTGCCACGTGGTGGGGCAGCTCCGTGTTGGAAGCACCCCGTATTCCGGGCTGCGTCTCCGCCCCAGGAACCGGGGAACGGAGGCGCACGCAGGCGGGCGGAGCGGGAAGGGGCCGGGACGCGGAGGGACCGAGGGACAGTGCGCTCCGAGATAGCGTCCTCTGAGCGCCTGCACAGGCTCCACCGCGGGCCTCGCCAGGGTGACCTCTGGCCGTCCGCAGTGTCTCCGTGGCCGTGCGCCCGGGGAATCCGGGGTGGAGACAGTTCTTGGCGAGGTGCGCGGTGCTCTGGGACATCTCACAGCCTCCCTTGGAGGCGTCCCCGGTGTGCCGTCCGTCAGAGACAGAGACGTCCACGGGCCCCCATCACCTCTGACTTGTTTTCCCAAAAGTGTGGCTGGATCCGCTCAGTGCCATCTGCACTATCTCACTGGCCACCCGCCCGGCCATCTGTTTACAGGCTGTCAGACAGCTGGCTGGTGTGAGGGGGACACTGGGTGACCGCAGAATGCACGGCGTCCACCGCCTCCGACCGGAGGACGCGGGGCCTCCACCTCGCTCGCCCTGGGTCCCGCTGAGAGACGGGCCCAGCCCAGCACCCGCCGTGAGCTTGGCCTCCGCTGCGAACAGCCCCCGCCGCAGGGAGCGTGGTTCAGTGGGGTCCGTTAGGTACCAGGTGGGGTACAGACACCTCATTTAATCCCTGCAATAACCCCGCAAGGCAGGGGTGGGGAGGTGGGGGCTTCTTCCCCTGTCTCCCTGATGAGGAACCTCGTGGAAATTGCCAGAGGGCCCACAACCCAGCGACAGCCGGAAGTAAGCCTCCCCGCCCCCCGACCGAAACACAGGGCCCTCTCAGCAGCAAAGGGCCCCCTCCTCCCGGAGTTCCAGGCCCCTCGGGTCCTGCCCTGCCCTGGGACCTTGGAGTATCTCCGAGAGACGCCCCCGTCTGTGGTGGAGACAGGAGATGTTCTCTTCTTGGCATTCCCAGTGTCTCGCTCTGCGGAGGTGACGGTGACACCTTTTATTCTAAAGGCACCTGCTCCTTGTTAAAGACTCCAGGTGTCAGAGGTAGGCGAGGCCAGCCTCTCCTTTCTCCCCTCTCCCCGGCGCCTCCGACCCGCTCCCAGCGAAGGGAGGCCGCCGAGGCCGTATGCCGTGCATCTCATTGGGCTCAGGCGGCACGTCCCGTGACTTCTCTCCCCTCCCAGCCCTAGTGCTATTCTCTGTCTCCGCTGCTCTGCTTGTGTCAGGGAGACAGACCCCACAGACCCAGTGCCCTGGCTCCCGTGGGACCCCTGCTTCTGGGCGAGTTGGCCAAGGGGAGGCACCAGCAGGAGATGGGAGGGTGAAGAGGAGGAGGAGGAGGAGGAGGAGGAGGAGGAGGAGGAGGAGGAGGAGGAGGGGTTCCCGCCCTCCTCCACGCCTCCTGCTCCTGCCCCACCGCCCTGTGGTTCTCCAAGTGGCCGGGGCTCCGAGGCCACAGGCCCCGTTGGGCCTGTTCCCGTCCAGCTCTCCCTCTCATCCCGAGGCCGAGGCGGGCACTGTCTTCTGTTTCACAGCCCCTACTGGTGCCCTTCCCCTGGCCCCTGCCTGGTCCTCCCTGACACCATCCACACACACCCGGCCCACTTTTGGGTGTGCCCTCTGCTTGCCGTCGGAGCCCTGGGACACACACACCGCCTGGAGCATCTCTGCGCCTTAGCCCTGTGTCCCGAGCATCTTTCGGTTGCAGTACCTGCGTATCCATCCTCGAAGCAGGCATGGCCCTTCATTCTGGGAACACTATGATCTAGAGTTTGAGACCAAAAATAAACAGTGGCCAGGGAAGAGTCGCCGGAGGAGAGGGCTGCAGAGGGCGTGGGGCAGTGGCCATGGCAGAGCTGAGTGGGGTGACCTGCTGGCCGGTCCCCTGCCGTGTGCATGGACGATAGTCAGCTTCACCGGTGTCCCATCGACGGACACTCAGATCTTGTCCAGAACCCCGCCCCCTCAGGCAGCGCCGCAGCCAACACTCTTGCCTGTGCGTCTCGGGGCCTTTGTCCTGACGTATATGGGAAGGAATTTTCCAGATGTGGAACTGCTGGAGCGAGGTGCGGATGGATTTAGAATTTGCTCGATTTAATAAGTGATGCTGACAGAGCACTTCTTTCCAGGGACCTCCCCACCCCTACTGGGAAGAAGCCACGACTCGTTTGCCTGCCAAGGAGTCAGGGGAAAGGCTTGTCCGGGAGCGAGGGGCCCCCGGGGACGAACCCTCATCACGGACTTTCTCCTTTTATTCAAAGTGTCAGCAGTGCAACTCGCCCACCGTGCCCTCCCCTGCCCTCCACGACCATCTTGCTTCCCAGGACCTTGGCGTCGAGCTGTAAATGTTGCAACAAGATGCCACAGAGATTTTGTGTTTTTTTTTTTAAACAAATGAGATCCAAGAGAGACCCTGGAAGCAGTCGCTTCGTGAGCCTCCCTGCCGGTTCGGTTCGAGCAGATGCTCACAGGGCACCGAGTCTGTGCCGTCTCTGTGTGGCCTCTGGGAACACGCGGATGGACAAGTAGAGGCGGCTCAGCCTCCCGAGGAGCTCGCGGTCTGCGGAGGGCTGAGGCCCGCTGCCGCACAGTCCTCTAGAAGCTCTTCGAGAGCACTGGCCCCCGGGGCCCCCCTGGGGGCTTCCTGACCACGGGGACACGCACGACATGGCTGCCCACGTCACGCACACGCGGTAGAGCTGCGTGGCCCCAGGACCGAGCCTGGCATTTTGTGTGGCCTGTAGTTCGGGCTTGCACATTCAAAAAAAAATTTTTTTCTTTTTTTTTTTTTTAGTTTCCGGCCTCTCACAATCAGGAGGTCTCTCGTTAAACTCCAGAGGCCATCTCTTTGGGACATCCTGGCAGCTTGGCAGGGCACCGGGCTGGGATGGGGCTGACGCGCCCTCGTTTCGCACAGTCCCCCGCGATCCCCCGTGTCTCTCTCAGCTTCGTCCACATGTCGTGTGGTCACTGGGGTGGCGTCGGCATTGTCCTTAGGGTGGGTTAGAAGACATGCAATTCTTCTTGTCCTTTCAACTGTACCGAAAGTTGAAAGAGCCGGACAGACCAGGAGGTCTGTGTGCGTGTGCGTGTGCGTGTGCGTGTGTGTGCGTGCGTGTGTGCGTGCGCGCGCACGTGTATTTAATGAGAGAGAGGAGATTTCTTTACGAAAGTGTTCAGTAGGCACGTCAAATGTGTCGGAAGGTGACGATCCCCGTCCGTTTTCCTCCTCTGTGCCCCCGCCCGCCGGACCCCACGCCCCAGCACCAACACCACCAAGAGCCCCGTGTGTCCCGTGGTCACTGTGTTTCGTTCCCCTCGGCCCAACAGTGGCAAAACAGTGGTGCTCAACGGGGGAAGTCCCGCTCCCCAACGCAAGGGGCATTCGCCATCTGGAGTTACTCTGGTTGCCACCGTTGGAGGGAAGAGATTGTAGCCTTTGCCATTGGCATCGAGATTGTGCCCCTCCGAAGAGAGAATTCACTTGTCCAAAGGCCCCCAGTGCGGGGTTGAGAAACCCCGCTAAAAATCTGGGGTTCCTCATTTCGGTCTCTGAAAACCTTTACTCTTACCCCTGCCCCCCCCAGATGTTACTTTCAGTGTGTGGGGCTTACGGAGCCTCAGGAGCAGGTAGAATCTTGAAGGGTGAGGGAGGCGGGAGGCGGGGAGAGGTGTCCGGCCGTGGAAGCCATGAGCGGGGGTGGGGCGGGTGGCAAGTGCAGAGCATGGTCGTGCTCGTGGAAACGTGAGTGGTCTGGTTTGCCCCAGGGTCATCGGCAGTGTGGAGAGAGCCATGCCTCTTGGGCTGGGGACACAGCTGTTTGGGGCAGTGTGCTCAGTGCCTAGGGCTGGGAGGCGAGCCGGTACGGCTGTTCACAAATATTCCAGCTCCTTCCCCTTCCAGGACTATACTTCCTGTCAAGGGAAGTCGGGGCTGGCCGTGTGACTCGCTTTAGCCATTGAATAGCGAGCTGAGTGTTCAGTGCTGGGTGGCAGCGTGAATAGCCAGTGCATTCGTCATTAGCACTCTCTCCTTTGCCTCTGGCACAGTGACCCTCGGTGTCTAAGACGGTGTCTGCTTCATCAGCCTGGAGCCCTGAGCACCAAGGAGGAGTGGGGAGCCAGCCACCCCACGGCGATTGTGGGCAAGAAATACCTTTGTGGTTTAAGCCACGGAGATGTGAGGGTTGTTTGTTACGGCAGCAGAACGTGGCACTCCTGACTGATTTAGAGAGAAATGACTGGTAGATGGTACACGGAGATGGCATGAAATTGTGCTTCATCCCTCAGTGAGAACACACCTCCCTTGTTAACTATTGGAGTCACACCAGGGAGTAAGTCTCAGTGTGGTACTGGACTGTCCTTCACACCTGTCCAAGCGGCTCTCTTTTTAACAGAGAGTGGGCACAGGCTCAAGTTTCTGTATTTAGCTAAAGGTTTATAGCATAGTTTTAAAATTGGATTTAATTTCAGGGTTGCTTTCTATTTATGGCAAGAGATTATAGTTGTCCATGTAGGGTAGTAACATAAAATATTTTAAAACGTTAAGTAAAGAAAGGGAGTCAGTTTAAAGACTTGTGTAAAGCCAGTAAAACACAGGTGGTACACACTTACGGCAGAAACCATAAGGATGATTTCCAAACGATTGCAGACAGGAGAGTAGAGCTCATGCTATATGACAAAGTCTCTTGCAGAGGTGAAAGGGACTTGTCACAGCAAAAGGTTTAACCACGACGACAAACACAACCCTAATAATAATATTTCCAGGCTTCCTTCTGACAAGATGAAAGCAGCCGTCACACAATAGACTTCAGAGGGCCCCGGGATGTGGTCCTGTGTGCTCTACACCACCCCGAGCTGGCACGCAGTCGGTGCTGGACCAGTCTGTGTCGAGGGAGTGATCGGGGAGCGGGACGTGATGTTATTTCTAACTCTCCTCAGGGGCGCTGCTGTGGGCGAATCTGGGAGGCTAGGCAGAGTGCTAACCAGCTCTGCAAACAGAGGGTGGGAGAGTGAGGCCCCCCGAGTATGGGGTCGGGGGTGGGAAGAGTTGCCACAGAGGCCGGAGCTGCTGGCCAGGGGAAAGGGGGAGAAATCCCAGGTGATGTGTGTACATGTGTGTGTGGTGGGGGGGGCGGGGGGGGGGTGGGAGGATGCCGGAAAGGTGGAGAACAGACATTGCTAATGTGAGTTTTTAAGCCGTTTGCATGAGATACGCAATGTAAATCCCTCCTCTCCACAGACGTATGAGCTTCACGGGCTCGTTCGCACAGCCCGCTCCAACTCAGCAGGGGAGAAGGGGGTGATTACAGAAACTGGGGAGGCTCGGGCTTCCCACAGCCATGGGCTGTGGGCAAGAGGTAATCCTGCCGTGCTGTCAGGAGTCGGTGAGGCTGCGGCTGCCTCTGGGGTACACATGACTGAGTGAGTGAGTGAATGACTGTGACTAATGCACTTGGGGACGTGACATCCAGGGGCACTTCTTGCTGTGCCCGCCCTGAATTGTGGGCGACACACTGCCTTTCAAAGGTGGCTGTAGCAGACTGTTCTACCACACACGTGACGGACACCCCTCCCATAGGAGGCGGTGTCTGGTCCCCTCCCCTTGCGTCCGTATGGGCTTGGGATGGCTCTGACCCGCAGAGTAGGGCGAGTCGGTCCTACATAACTTCTGGGGCTGCATTCTAGAGGGCGATGTGGCTTCCTCGCTGTCATCTGGGGCACTTTGACTTTGAGCCCTACGCGGCCATGGGAACAGGATGAGGCTGCCATGCTGTGGGACAACCAGGCCACGTGCAGCGGCCACATGGAGTGCGCTGGCCTACAGGCTCAGTTCTCCAGTCCCGCCCCTCCAGACCTTTAGACGGTTCCGTTCCGCAGTTGCAGGTCACCTCTGGGCTTCACGTATCCCCAGTCGAGGCCCCAGACACCCAGACGCTAACCTAGCAGCGCCTTGACTGAATTCCTGGTTCAGGGAATACAGGAGCATAAGTGAATGGCTGTTGTCAGCTGCTAAGTGTTGGGGTAGTTTGTTACACAGCAAGCGCTGACTGAAACACGGTGAGCGAGCGTTCCCCACCTCTGAGTCCTCAGCCCACGGCACCAAGCGGGGCTGGATGGGGTTAGTGGGTGAACGGGTGAGGGAGTAACTTCGTACACCAGCAGCTGCCTTCACAGCTCTGCCACACGTGGGTCTGTTTTCCTGGGACACCCCGCTTCCCCCTTCTCAGGGTGTGTTCCCATGAACACACAGAGTCCCAAAGCTTTTGTGGCGACTGGATGCTCTGGAACCAGGCAACAGCACCTCGTTTTCAAGTCTCTGACGGCCCGTCCCCTCTGACAAATTACCTTTTCTGGTCAGATCGCCAGATTTGGTAGGAATACGAATTACGTGCCGGTGCCCGTGGGAACGGGGCGGAGCGTGCAGAAAGGGACGCCGTCGGAGAGGGGCTGTACCACTCACCTCATGTCTCCTTTCTCCCCAAACAAGCAAGGACCTGCACTTCATCTTTTCGAGACAGGCCGCTGACCGAAGTGGCCAGAAAGGCTGTCGGTTCACTTTCCCCTCTGCCTCACTACGGCCCCACTTCCCCACCCAGACGCAGAGTTCAGGGAAGACATTGTCCTGGGGAAAGTCCACCTTCATTTGAGCCCCATCCCTGGGTGGAGGCTGTCTGTTGGCCTAGATTGTGTTTCGAATGCTGTCCAACGTCTTTCCTTTGATTCGCCCCAGAGCTGCTTTGCAGTTGCTGTTTAAAATTATAAGTGCGGTGGAGCGTTTATGAGGAGCCAGGAGTTTGGCTACCTGGACCGCTCTGGTGGGCCGTGCCCAGCGGAGGCAGCATCTCCTGGCTGAGCAGGAATCACGTTTCCAGAGGTAGGAAGCCAGCTCCTTCCAGCGGAGGACTACCCCTGTGTCTTAATAGCATGATCATTGTATCCTGGGGTCTTGATGCCCTTGGAGGTTTCCATGACCTGTGACGAAGAGACGCGGGGGACCTCAGCTGACCGTGGACCAGGCAGGGTCATGGAGAGGCTGCAGCCACGGGAGGAGGGAGTCTGGTTCAGCGACTACCTTTGACTGGAAGGATTGGTGGCAAGGTTTGAGTTTCTCAAAGCTGAGAACTGCGCTGCTGATCATTTCATATAACCCGAAACCTCAATCTCGGGTTACACAGTTGACCCTGGAACAAAATGGGTTTGCAATGTGTGGATCCACTTATACGTGGCTTTTTCTAAATAAATCCGTATAGTACCATACATGTATCTTCTCTTCCTCTTGATTCTCTTAATAACATTTGCTCTAGCTCACTGTATTGTAAGAACACAGGACTTAATACATGTATAAAGGTTGTGTTAATCGAACGTTTATGTGATCGGTAAGGCTTCTAGTCAACAGGAGGGTATTCGTGGTTAAGTTTTGGGGGGAGTCAAAAGTTATGCGCTGGTTCTCGACTGTGCCAGGGGTGGGCCTCCCGAACCCCCTTTGCTTTGTTCAAGAGTCAACTGTCTTGCACGTGGTCGCGTCAAAGCGTGTGAGCTAGTGCCACCTATGGGTGAGCTGCGGTACTGCAGCTTAGCTCCAATGGATGGATGTGCCCTTCGTGTCCAGACGGAAAAACACCCATAAAGTAAACAGACAGAAAGAGCGAAGGAATTTTAAACATCTACAAACATAAATACTTGGTGGCGGTTTACAAGGAGGGAATAATACAAGCTCTTGGAAGCGGAGACAAATTGTCACACAGCATGCAAGGAGAGAGAACTGTCGTAGGCATTCCTTTACGAAAGAGACGGAGCTTTTCTGGGGGCTTTCGCCGGGGAAGATGACCAGGGGCAGCACCAGACAGTGGGAACCCGGGGGACAGGCTTGTCTGATGAGGAACGGAGGGAGCGTTGTGAGCGGTACAGGGTACCATCGCTCCTGCATGGCCCCCGTGGGAAATCTGGTTGGATTCCTTTGTGGAAATGGATTCGAGGGGAGAACAGGGTTTGGCCTTGGTTCTAGATAGACTCTTGAAGTGGAAAGGGATTTGAAGAGGTCAGGGAGGCCATTCCCACCCAAGGTAGAGTCAGTCCTCCTTTGAACCCGGGAGGTGTAAGCAGTCTTGGTCAGACATACCAGGGCAGTGGGCTCACTTCTCTGGGAGGCAGACAGGGCCAGCGAGGAACTTCCTGTCTTCAGCTTGCTGTCCTTGTTTGATTCTGAATTTTAAATAAGCAAGGGGCTATATTCCGTATCAGCAAAGTCACAATAGCTACTGGGTAGAATGTTCCCCGTCATACCAAGCACTTAACTTACATGATTTCGTTAGAGCCTTGCGTCATTCCTGTGTCTTATGTCATATTGAACGTCATTCCTTCTGCTTCAGAGATAAAGAGAGGTCTTGCAAGCCGAGCTGACTTGCGGAAGTCCCGTGGAAGTACGTGGAGAAGCAGGGATTCAACTCAGGTGCCTTGAGCTTTTCAACCCATCACCATTCTTCCTCATTGGCTTTACTGAGCACGTCACCCTCTGATACCATCGGTGAGGGAAACGTTTGTCCGGTAGAATGATGGACTCAGCATCACATCTGATGCGGTCTCTGCACCTTAAAAGGAACAGAGAGAACTTCCAAAGTGGTGAACTCATTTGCAGAGGAAACTTGGAGAGTACATAATCGTGGAACAACATGAAAAGAACTGGGATTGTTTCGCTTGGAGACGGCTGGTTATTTAACTGGTCTGCGGTTTGTGAAAGATTTTGAGTGATGGTGGCCACCAGCTGTTCTTCATCTCTGCTCTGGACAGGGGAGGAGGAAACTGGCTTAAGCAGCAGCCTCAGGGTGTCTATATGGACCCTGGAATGGGTCAGTGCAGAGAAAATAAATAAATAAAAGAGCAGGCCCTTTTTCTGAGGACAAGTGGAGAACAGAGTCATCTTGGTGTGTGGGGCTCGTTAGAAGTCAACATCATCTCAGAAATCGGGCTCACTGGGTGTGCTCCCCAAGATGTTGTCTGCAGAGGCGCTCAGGGTTGGAGGGGAACATTGTGGGAGCCCTTGGGATCTTCTCTGACAGTAGCCTCAATGGGGTCACACGTCCCTTGATAACGACAGGTCTTGCCAAGCACCAGAGCATGATGCATAAGTGCATGCCAGGACCCTGTGTACTGGCTCTGCCTCTGGCCATGTCCTGGTCCCCAAACTGGAGCAAAGGGAATTTCATGGGATTCTGGGGCAGGGGCAAAGATGTGCCGACTGGTAAGTTAGTGGGGCGCCTGGCCCGTAGTTAGCTCTCAAGATGTGATAGCCCTCTGCTCCCTCTCCCCGAGTCTGTAGGACTTATGTGAAGTCTAAATAAAGTCCATCGTTTGTTTTTTTGACAGTAAAATGAGTCAATTTTGAATTGATGAGTCTTACAGGCTTACTCAGTTGGACTTACCCAAAGATTTGAGGGGCATGACAACATTTGCAGTACAGGAATTCAGTGCTCAAGGTCATAGCCACTTTCTCCACAACCCTCGTGTATTCCTGACCTTGGTCCTCCCTGCCTTCAGCCTAGATCTTTCCAGACCAAAGTATCTAGGTTCTGTAAGAGCCTCTCCCCTCAGTTCATCCAACTGGTGTTGTGCAATTCCTTCTGGGTCTCAGGTCCTCTTCAGCTACAAAGCCCAGGGAGGCTCCAGATTACCTTAGGTCAGGCTGGGTTCCAGCCCCAGCTCCTCCACTGACTGACTTGCTCTGTGGCCTCAGACAAGTCACTTAATCTTCTTGATCTTCAGTGTCCTCATCTGTAAAGTGGGAATGGAAATTTTGCAGCCTTGCTGTATGGATGGGATCAGATAGTGTATGCAAAAAGCACCTGGCCCAAGGCCTTGGCTACAACTGCCAAATGAACGTTGAGCCTAGGGCCATATTTTGGAGATTGTGTCCAACTCTCGTCCATACCTGACCTCTGGGGAGCACTTCCTGGGTCTCTCAGACTCAGGATTTATCAGATGAGTTGAACTGGCCTGTATAGGGGACCTTCTTTTCTTTCTAAACCCCTTGTCTGCTTATACAGGAGGGCCTTCCTTCCTTCCAGCGAAGAGTCAGGAAGGGCGCTTCTGTAAACTCGTCCTTCACCTTAATGTCCCTGGAACAGCTAATCTGATTGGCCAGTGCTGGCGCCAGGGGCGGGGTCACTGCTGATGTAACTGCACAGGGGTGTGGCTAGGGATCCGGCTGGCTGTGTTGTCTGCTAGAAATCTGTCATAGAAGATGCCTTCAGACTTCCACACCCCCTGCACACAGACCTCCAAGGAGGCCAAGCCTTTGGGGTGTGGTGCGGGGTGGGGGAGGTGATTAGATTCTTGCTTACCCGTTAATTAAGCCAGGGTTTCTCACCTCGGGACCACTGACATTTTGGGGGGGATAAGTCTTGCTTGTGTACATTGTAGGACGTTTAGCCCCACCCCTGGCCTCTACCCATTGAATGCCAGTAGTGCTCCACCCCAGCCGTGACAGCCCAAAATGTTTCCAGACGTTGTCAGATGTCCCCTGGGTGTGGGAGTGGGGTGCAAAATCGCCCAGTGGTTGAGATCGGCTGAGTTTAACTGAGACAATGACCCACGGTTAGAGAGTGAGCCTTTGTCCGAACTCAAAAGAGGGTGAAGGGAATTTACTTCCCCTTAACCTTAAAACGCTAGACTGTGTGCCAGGGGCGGCTAAGTGAGAGAGGCCTTCTTCTTCCTAGCAAGAGAGACACAGAGCAAGAAACAGGGTAAAAGGGAGAGAGGCAGTCTACAGCCGGGCCACCCTGAACAAGCCGATCAGGGCTGATCGCTGAAGCTAGGCAGGGTCGGGCCTGGTTAGTACTTGGATGGGAGACCACCCTGGAAGACCAGGTGCTATAGGCATAAAAAATAAATTAAAAAATAAGGGATTGTAAGCTGACAAGTTCCTTGCAATCTGTGAGGTCAACCAAGGGTTGCCTCGCCTAAAAAAAGAAATAAAATTTAAAAGGAGAGAGGCAGAAAGGGAAACTGAGGCAGGAGCCAGCAGCTAGTGACTTTCAGGAGACTCCCAAGGGCCCCGGGTGTGCGGGAGGGCGGCGGGTGGGGCGTGGGTACGCCTGCGCCTGGTACTTGCGCACTCTGGGGCGGAGACCTGGCGGGTGAGTATTGGCGACCATCCCCACAGCAGCTCTCGGGGCCACTGAAGTACAGGGAAGGACACACAGCCCATTGTACAGAAACCGCATTTTTTTTTCCTACCAGCCAGTCTCTGCAGCTGTCCTGGCTAGTCCTCCTCGGCCCTGGGTCACCCACCGCCGCCAGCCAGCGGAGTCAGCGCCAAGTACTGGGCGCTGGCACCCAGGCGCGTGGAGACAGGGAGGGGGACGGGGTGGGGGATGGGGGCGCAAAGGCAACGAAACTCCCCAGCGCTGGGCTGTTGAAAATAATCACTGCCTTTTCAAAGGCCGACTTCGCCCGGTGCCAAGGCGAGGACTGCCTGTCTCGCCACCTTTCAGTTCTTGTTAAAAAGCAGAAGGCATGTCAGGGCCTGGCCGCGCCACAGGACAGAGAAGGCTTTCTTCGCAGACCTGGATGGAGCTCAGCGCTTTCATGAAAGCGCTTATTAGCCCCAGCTGGCGTCCCATTTTCCTGAGCTGGAATAAAAAATTGCCTCAGTCATCCTTTCCCAGGCTCATTTCAAAAGCGTAATTACCATCATCATAATTGATGACTATTTATTTTGGTCATTAATAGTCATGCGCCCCCCTGTGACATGTGGCTTAGATGGCCGGAGAATATTTATGGCACGTGGCAGCTGTATTTGTTTTTCTGTATTCCACACGTGGCCCGCCTCCCACCCCAACCCCCCCCCCCGCCTCTTTCGGGGTAACCCCTTGATTTCGTGACCCCCTAGAGAATCCTTCTCTAGCTTTCGTGGTCAAACTGGTAAGCTATGGTGACTCGTGAGAGTTGGGGTGAAAAGTTGGGGTTCAAAAAGATATGTAGAGAGAGTGTTATTAGGGGTACTAACCGTGAAGGGCAAAGAGGGCACGCCCCCCAAACGTGTTGGAGGTGGAGGGGCAGTGAGGACAGAAGGGGATAAATTGCACAATTATGAGATTGTTTTTTTCTCTTTCTCTCTCTCGGGTACCTTATAGTCACCGAGCACCCGTAGGCAGTTAATTTGGGAAGAGAATTGGTCTTTTCTGCCTTTAAGACAGACGGCTGGGGAGCTGCCTGTGTGTGACTGCTCAAGGATGAGACTGCCCCCAAATGTTCAATCTATGACTATATCTACCACTTTGGCCAAACTCTTAAGACCCCATCACGTGAAAATCCTGGAGGAGGTTCGTTTAATTCACGCCTGTTCTTCAGTTGAACCAACTTTCTGTCCACATAGTGCTCCTGAAGGGCTCTGGAGGTTATGGGGTGGGGGTGGGGGACAAAAGCACCGAATAAACCTTAAATTCCCCAAAGGCCAAGCTCTTACACCGCCTGCGTCCTACTGCGCAGGCGCGCTGGGTCCAGGTGGGACCCTGACCCTGCTGAGGAAAAGGTAGTGCCCGCCTCCGAGCCATCTCACTCCTTGATTGGCGGAAGGATGGGTGCCAGGCTCAAATACACCAATCAGAGCCCTCCCCTAGAAGTTTCAGAGCTGGGCCTTTTAACAATGCAGGCGTGAGTCAGCCTCTCCTCCGTGTGGGACGTGAGGGAGCAGGGAGCGTTCACAGGCAGTTTTTCATCTACCACTTGGATGGAACCAGCCCTCGGGGGGAGGGATTTCATCATTACTCAGAGAGGCGCCCCTTTCAGAAGTGGAGAGAGAGTCCTGGGGGCATTTGAGACCCGGTTTCCAGTTGTTCCTGAAATGTGGAGGATGGACACGTAGGAGCTAGACAGGTTGTGCCCTGCACAACTTCAGGAAGTGTCATTCATATGGCTGCCATGTGACAGTGGCCCCTGGGGTTGAGCAGTATGCAGCTTACAGAACTGTACAGGGTGACCCCACCTGGCAGCCTTTCCTCAGCTCACTTGGACATACTCCAGTACCCTGCCATTAATCTCCCCTTTTTGCCAAATCCAGTCGGAATTGGATTCATGTCACTTGAACCAAATGAGATCTAAATAATACGATAATTGTCATTTACAACCACAGAGAAAATGGGTAGCGAGGGAAGTGCCTGTCTTTCTTAGCTCTTGACTCTCATTCACTAGGTATTCAGGGTTCCGGGAGGGGGACAGAAGAGTAAAATCAAGTTTGCACCCCTACCCCAGCCACAGTCTTGGGGTGCCTGGCGTTGCAGAGCTGTCAGGCTGTACAGAAGACAAGTGAATGCAAACAATTTCTGGAAGGCGTTTGGGCTGGCTGTGTGGGAACAGCTGCACAGTTCCCTAATGGGTGTCAATGTCAAGGCAGGCTCAACATTTTCCAGGGGAATGGGGTTGAGAGAATGCTGTGTTCCCGCCAGGAAGGGGGTTGGTGGGGGGGGGGAGGAAGGGGGGGATGCGTGTGGAGACAGAAAGAAGGTCACCAGGCAGAAGAGCTGCACGTCCAGACCAGAGGAGGAGAGAGAATGAGGATGAGTCTCGAAGAAGCTTTAAATTCATCGTTCCTGCATTCCACCCCTCTTATGGCTTTCTGAGTCTCCCAAGAAGGTTATGTAGGCACTTCATTTCAGGAATGAATAATAATAAGAGGATTTTTTTTTGAAAGGGGGACTGAGGAGGGTCACTGACAGAGCTCTTAGTAAGAAGGCAGAGGGAAGAGAATTCAAACAATCCCAAGGAATGTAAATAAATGTTCCCCTAAGAAGCTGTGGAGGGTGCAGTGGGATTAGCTTAGCGTGGATTCTGAAATCAGCCTTGCCTGGGTTCATGTCCTGTGTCCATGAGACCGTGGAGCAGGCACATCGGTTCCGGAAGCCTCAGTCACCTCATTGGAACTAGAGACAGCAATACCTAATTGCATGTGGGTAGAGCAGCAGACACCATAAATAAGATTCATTAGGACGATAGAGCTACGGTCACCCAGGAAGATAACTCAGTGCTGGGATGTGGGCTCTTGGGTTTGTTGTTATTTTTTTCCCTCCACTATGTTTTTGGTGCTCTGCTCGTTTTTTTGATATGCATCTTTTCTGATACAATTCAATTCTCTGCTTTCATTCCCAGGCAGGACTTCCAAGCCATCACAAGTGGCCTTGTTACGGAGAGGCAGGGGGAGAGTAGGCACACCGGGGAGACGGTGATGGGAAGACCGAAGCAGAGTTTGGAGTGCTGTGACCACGAGCCAGGGCGTGCAGGCCGCCGCCGGAAGCTGGAAGGGCTAGGAAGCGATCCTCCCCCGGAGCCTCTGCAGAGACGGCAGCCACAGTGACACCTTGGTTTCAGCCCAGTGATACTGATTTCAGACTCCTGGCCTCCAAGCCGGTGAGAGAACAAATTTCTGTTGTTTTTAAGCCACCCGGTCCGTGGGATTTAGTCATAGCAGCCGCAGGAAACTGGTACACATGTTTTTCCTTTCTTCAGCCAATGCAACTTTCATATGCATCTTCTGTTAAGTGTCAGCCACTATGCTAGGTCTGGGGTAAACAGTGGCTTTTTTTAAAAAAGGCTTCACAAACCCTACTTCTAAATACAGGTGACTGCCACATATATGTCCACCACCCAGACGCCACAGCTCTACCTGCGAAGCATCCTCGCTTTGACCTCTGTGGTCTCTAAAGTAACTCAAACTAAACGTGCCCAACTAATCTATTTTTTCTCTCCTGACACCCTTTTCCTGGTTTTGGTTTATGGTATCAACATCCGCCCAGATACCCAAGTGGGGGAACTCAGCCTGGACACCACCCCTGTCCAGTCTGTGATTTTGAGATGTCTACTTTAGAGTTCCCTTAATTCAGCCTTCTTTGATTTCTTTTTAAGAGGATCTCAACAACTCCTGGTGATATTATGATTTATGATAAGAAATACACATCTGGGCTCCATCCTGGCTCCTGGCACAGAGCTCCTAAAACCCTTGAAATTCCTAACTGAAAAATGCTATAAAGGGGGGAAAGATTGCCTTTTGATGTTTGTAACAAGCCCCTTTCAAATACACCTGAGTTTATGTTAATGAGGTGACTTTCGGAAAGCCGCTAAGGATGGGGCTGGTTGAGTGGGGTAGCAACCGTGTGATTAGAGGCTTGAAACTTTCAGTTCCAGCCCCCGACCTCTGATGAGGGGTGGAGGAGGGAAGAAGGGCTAAATGTTGAGTTAATCACCAATGGCCCATGGTTTAATCACTCATACCTATGTAATGAAGGCTCCATAAAAACCCAAAAGGATGGAGTTCAGAGAACACCTGGGCAGGTGAACACATGGAGGTGCCAGGAGGGTGGTGTACCTGCAGAGGGAGTGGAAGCCCCGCGTACCCCCTCCCCGCTGCCCTTTATCCTGTATCTCTCTTGCACTTGGCTGTTGTATACATTATGTTAAACTGATGAATGTAAGTAAAGTGACTTCTTGAGTTCTGAGATTTGTTCTAGCAGAGTTTTGCACCCCAGGACAGGGTCATGGGAACCCCTGATTTGAAGCCAGTTGATCTGAAGTACAGGCGGCCTGGGGCTTGTGATTGGCATCCACAGTGGGACTGCGCCCTTAACCTGTGGGATCTGACACTCCAGGTAGATGGTATCAGAATTGCGTTGCATTGTGGGGCACCTAGTTGGTGTCCACAGAGAACTGGAGAATTGGTCAGTGTGGGAACGACTCACACAACTGGTGTCAGAAGTGTGCTTTGAGTATAAAACCACTGAGTTTCCCAGAGTTCCTTACTGGGCTTTCTCCTTCCATCCATCTGTTGGACAAGGGTTTCTCAACCTTTGCACTAGTGACATTTTTGGGCCAGATATTTTTTTTTTTTTTTTTTTTTTTTGCTAGCTGTTGAGTGAATTCTTCGTTACGGCCTACGCTCCGTGCATTACAGGGTGTTTAGCAGTATTCCTGGTGTCTGCCCACTGGACACCAGTAGCACCACTCTCTCCTGAGAGGCGACGATCAAAATGCCTCCAGACATTGTCAGATGTCCCCTGGGGTGGGGGCCAAATCGCCTTTGGTTGAGAACCACCGTGTTAAGCTGACTCTAGAGGTCCATAATGTGTTAATTGTAAAATATGGCGTAGCGTGCATTGCATCAGACGGTTTGGTTGGCTCAGTGTGTGCCTTTCTCTCTTTTAGATTTTTTTTTTTCTGGCTGAGGTTGTGTGTGTACATAGTTCAAGGTTCTACAAGATTTGTTAAGAAAACAGCATTCCTCAGTTCTCCTTCCCGCCCATGTCCCCTTCTCCAAGGACAGTGTTTAAACTCTTAATATTTACTCGCTATCTCTGTGTATATTTGAACTGCTAACTCCAGCTTTTTCGGTTTGGGGCCTTATGCGTGAATTTATCCATGAACTGTGGAGGGTGAGGCCTTATCACTCTTTCTTCCCTCTACCTGCACCACTTCCCATCCCCCACCCTCCCTATATATTTACCTTGTCATTTTGGCTTGATAAGCATTCACTGTTTCTTATACATATTTTTTTATACATGCCTTGTAGAGCTGAGGTTATGAACTGTTTTTTTTTTCCCCTGGAGTTAACTGTTACCTTGTTATTGTTGCTGTTTTCTGTGTATTTATCATCAATTCAGTCCCTAAATCTTAATTTTACCTTTTTTTTTTTTTTTACAAAATCTACATGCCTTTAACCTGCCCTGGTACACAGCTTTCAGCCCGGGCTCGTCCTTCCCTGGTACCTAGAGAAGCCTCTCCTCTCCTCTTCCTGTATGTTGCACTGGGGTAAACATTGTCCCCTCCAAATTCATGTCTTTCCTGGAACTGTATGTATTTAGTTATAATATCTAATATCTTCCTATGTAATGGAAGGAATCACACTTGCCTCAGCTGCTCTCTGGAGCGCGCTGCCAACCCCTTTCGGCCTCTCCTGCACCTGGTCCCAGCACAGCCCACTCCCTGGTGGGCGCTGGGGGGAAATGAAGACAGCAGGGCTGGCCAGGGGAGGTTTAGTGATTTATTGGTTCGTGACACATGCATTCGAAAGACAGCTTGGGATTTATTTTATTTAGGGCGGTCAGGGACAGCTGCTCTGAGGAGGTGGCGTGTGAGCAGGGACCAGGGGAGGTAAAGGAATGTGCGTGCAGATGTCTGGGGGAAAGTTTTCTGCAGAGGGAACCACTGAGCCAAGGCCCAAGAAGAAAAGCTGGAGACCAACGAGTCTGGGGAGGAGCGAGCAAGAGGGGCCGCGTGGGGACCAGCTCCGCGGGGCCCCGAGAACATTTTCTCTGGGCAGGAGGGGCGTCCTGCATGGGGTTTTCTCTGGGCAGGAGGGGCGTCCTGTATGGGATTATGTGGTGCAGCCTGAGCTGCTCTGGCTGCAGGAGGAGGGGACAGTCGTGGGCAAGAGCAGAAGCAGGGAGCCCCATGGGGAGGCTGCTGGGCGCCTCGAGGGCAGAGGGGAGCAGTGGACGCAGTGAGATGGGCTGGACGCTGGGTGTATTTAAAGGCAAAGCCAAAAGGACCCGCAGGTGACTTGGCCGCGAGGTGTGCAGGGAAGAGAGGGGTCCAGGATGATCCCAAAGTGTTTGACTTCAGCTCCTCGAAGGACAGAGTTGCCAGGCGTTGGGGGTGGGCAAGACTGGAGGAAGAGCGGGCGGGGCTGGGAGGGTCAGGTCGGCCTTGGCTTGGTCGGCCTTGGCTCGGCCGCACCGAGGGCCTGTCCGACCTCTAGGTGGCGACGCTGAGTGGGCCCTGGAACAGGGTGGCCGCGCGGACGGAGCCCCGCGGTGCACGGAGCCTCGCCACGCGCCTCCTCGCTGCGTGCTTGCCGCGCGGGCCCCGCCGTCTCCCCCGCAGCCGCGGGTCGTGCCCCGCACGTGCGGGACACAGAGGCCACGAAGGTTGTCGCCTGCCCACCGCCACTCCGTGAATGAGCGGTGGGGCGGACTCAAACCCGAACCTGCACGCACTGGGCTGTCATCGGGGTTGGCGGAGGCAGCAGCATCCCCAGGGCCCCGCATGGGGGACGGAGGGGGCGCGGGGGCGGGGTGACGTCCCCAGCTCCACGCTGAGGGCACCGCGGGCAGCAGGGGGTTCGTGCCTTGTTGAAAGTGAGGCTCGTGGGGGCCAGGCGGATCCAGGCGTGACTCTCTGTCCCTTACCCGCCCTGGAGAACCGAATGGCCCATCCGGGCCTCAGCATTCTTCTCTGTGACATGGGGACGAGGGCCGTGCCCACGTCACAGAGCTGAGCGTGAAATGAAGCGATGCCTGTGATCGGTACGTGTCACCCTTTGTCATCGTTGCTGTTCATGACGAGGGGAGGCTGTAGTGTCTCCTGATCAGACCCTCCCACCCTCGGCACCCACAAGGTGCTGTGTTGGGAGATGGGATTGGGCAGGGGGCGTGGGTTCAAATGCGGTAGAGTTTACGGAATCCTTGGGCTCAGCGCGCTCTCTTTCAAAGCGCAGACGCGGTTCACGGCATCACACAAATACCACCATGTTAAGGGGACTTGGAGGCTCATAAAACCACCTACTATTCTTCTGGCCCAGTGGGGTCTGCCTGACTTTCATTTATCCAGGACCCCAGGGATCATGGCTACAGGAGGGAAGTGTCCTCGGGCTGGCGATCAGACCCACCAGGATGCCTCCTGCTTCCCAAGGTCACCTTGAACTCCCCCTTGGAGGTGCTGGGAAGTAGCTGTAACTGGCCCATCTCACCACAGGACATGCTGACAGCCCCCGAATGTTTCCTGAGGTGAGGCAGTCTTTAACTTACAGGAATGAAGAGTCACCTTTAATTTCTGGGTCCAGAAGGATCCCAAATGAATTTAGAACAACTAAAGACTCTGAGTTCAGAGGGACACTTTAAAAAGCAACCAATAATTACAGTTTGGGAGCCATCAAGGAGCCCGAAGAGACCAAAGCCTGTCCCTTTGAGACCAAGGAAAGAATTTTGTTTACCAACTTTTCATTCACGCTCCACCTACTTCCAAAAAGAATTTGGGGGTGGCTGACTGGAGAAAGCAAACAAGAATCCCATCTCTAAGACTTGACCCACTGGTAAGATTGCTGAGATGGATCCATTGAAGTGAGTTATTTTGTCAAGAGGAAAACCAGATCACAAATAAATCATGGAACCAAATTGATCACATGGAGGGAGCAGCTACTTCCAGCCTTACGTACACCGAAAAGAGGAACCGTTCTGGATGCTGCTTTTTCTAGCATCATCAAGGAATGGAATTTTTCTCCAAGTGCTGCCATGTTTAAATGACGGATTCCTCACTGTTCTCTGTGTGCTGAAATCCTGCCATTAGAATTCTTCATGCAGGTGTCCCGGGGCACTGACAGGCGTAAATCTATCATTTGGCCAGGTGTGGCAGTTGGTCCAGGTGGAGATGTGACTGTAGGGCTGGCTCCCGGGGGAAGGGCGGGAAGGGCAGGTGGGCGTGGGAAGTGGGCGGGCTGCAGGGTGCCGAGAACCGGGCAACGAGGTGAAGAGAGACGGGCGGACGTGGATGAGCCAGAAATGGACGTTTCGTTGCGCACCTATTTTATAGTCAGTCCTTTTATATCTTATCTCTACCACAACCCTGAGAGATCAGGATTATCATTTGTAATTTTACTAAGGGGGGCATCGAGTCCCAGAGAGGGGCGTTGCTGGGCCCGAGTCACACAGCCAGACAGGCAGCGCGTCTTGGCTCGTTCACAGCGTGATGTGGCACCAGCTGGTCCAGAATCGCAGGACAAGTTGACTCCTTAGTTCCTAGAAGCCAAGACGCTTTACGGATTCTTTTTGTCCACCCTTTTTCCTTTGACAGGGAAGGAAGCAAAGGCCCAGAGACCCGAGGCATCGCCTCTCTGGGCGACAGCGGAGACTCACCCTGAAGCTGGCCTCAAAAGCCCGGGGTCCTGCTGCCCGCCAAGGGCCACACAACTTCAGACCGTTGGGTGGCTTCCAGGACTTGACCTGACGTGACAAAGCTCCCTGAAATTCTCCAAGCCCGCAACCGTTTTCAAAAATGGAAAATGTCAGCAGCCACACCTGCTGGGAAGTGGTATCTATTTTGTGCTGGAAGCCGCTGTATTTACCATATCTGCCCTCGGTCTGCATCAGAGGGCATCCTTAAGGCCCCGGAGTCATGCAGGTCAAACCCCGTTACGACCAGCCTCAGTGGGGTAGCTGTGCTGCTTTGTGTCGGGTACTCCCAGGCCTAAGTGGCCTGGGTTTTGGACATATTTTTGACATAGTGTGCTTCTTGTTGTTGATGGGATTGGATCCGCCCCACCCCCCACCCCAGGTAAACATCGGCGTGAATTCCAGTGCAAACACAGACTTCCCTGTACCCTTTGCAGGTAGATTAAAATTAACACCGCCTTTACTAGTGTTCTGTTGACCCACCCAGCCAAATTTAGGCAGTTGGCATATTAGAAATCAACTTGTTTGAAAGCCACTATGACATATATGACATGGAGTTGAAACCAATGACCCAGACCCAGTTTTGGGGGGAAGGGGGAGAAAGCAATAGAACATGGCAGGTGTTTGGAAACACGCCCCCAGTGGGCACACCATAGTGGCCACGAGCTGCCACCTTTTGAGTGTCTTCCCTGGGCTGGGCACTCTTTCCCCTACAAGTTATCATTTGATTGGGGAACCAGTCAGACTGCCCGGTCCGACCCAGCTTTGCCATCACCTGCTGTGTGACCTTGGACAATCTACTCACCCTCTCTGTGCCCCCGCTTCCTCATCTGTAAGATGGGGGCAGTTGTGGTTCCGTTCTGCGGGCAGGGCTGTGGGGGTGTAGGGAGGGAGAGCCTGTAGTTAGCACTCTGTAAACACTAGCGGTTATTACGTTTTGACGTTCAGAGATGTGTGCCTACCTGTTGTCTTCGACTCCTTTCGCGATGATTATGCCACGGGCTCCGAGGGTTAACTCAAAGCCACGCAGCGAGTTTGGGGCGGGGCTGGGGCTGGAACTCAGTCTTGCTACCCATGAAACTAAACCCAGTGAAGAACCAGGAGGGCTGCTCATGAATCCTTTCTCCTGGGGTGGGTGTGGGGTTTCTGTTTCACAAATGTACCGAGGAGGACATTATTGCTACCGAAAAGCTGGTCGGCCTGTGGGGAATTCCATTTTAGGAGCCATGGGCGCCTGTGGGTGGGGTAAAGCTGCCTTCACGCTCCCATTTGATTTGAAATGTGAGGCCCCTGGGCAGCCCTTTCCTTCTAGAACATACTTTGTAAAATCCCCTTTACCATCTTGAAATGAAATGAAATGTATCTCCACACATGATTTCCTCCCCCAAATTATTATAATGCCCTAGTTGTAATAAGAGAAGTGACAATAATTTATGGTAAAATCATATGTGTGCCAAGGCTTAGACACTTAGCCTGACCACCCTGGGGGAAGGGAGTATTCGAAGTGATCAGATACAGGCTCTTACCTATAATGAATACGTTTGGATTTAAGAAGAGTAAGACAATAATCAATTGAAGGTTGTTGAAACTTCTTTTATAGTTAGTGGTTTGAAATGAGTCAAGTAACTATGTATATTTATAACATAGAATCGTCTAGAAATGTAGGCAGAGACAGGTGTGTTGTATGGGTTACAAATGTACCTTTGCTTTGCTGTCAGTGAAATGTTTTTTTTTTTTTTTTTTTCTGAAATGGTGATTCAAATCTTGGTAAAGTTCCAAAGAAAACAAAATACAATCTTCTCTAAATTTACACAGGAGCTACCTTCTGGGAAAGTCAGTGTATTTTAACTGTACAAAAAATACTTTGTGTTTGTGTGTAAAGCTGAGCTAGGCTCTAGGGCCAGATCATTCTAAACAGGTTTTTCACCTACATCGATGTCTGATGGATCACTCAAGAGGTGTGTGGGATTATAAATTAGAAGGTGAAAGGTAAGACTGTAACACTTCTAGAAGGAGACAAAGGGGCAGGCAAAGATTACTTAGGACCAAAAATGATTAACCTTAAAGGAAAAGTTGATGAATTTTACTATCTTAAAATGCCGTTTCATCAAATGGCACTTTTAGGAGAGTAAAAAGACAAGTCACAGAATGAGAGGACATAGTTGCGATCCACATATTCATCAAAGAAGTCATATCCGTAATATATAAATAACTACCCATCGATAAAAGGCAAACAGCTCAACAGAAAACTGGGCAGAAGGTTCGAGTGGCTATTTTACAAGAGAGGATATCCAAATGGCCGGTGACAGAAGGGTGGTACCATGGCACACCCTTCAGAGTGGCCAACGCACAACAGACGATACTAAGTGTTGGCGAGGAAGTGCGGGCAGCGGGAATGGTCCACAGTGTGGGCAGGGATGTCATCGCCACCGCGGCTTTGGGACACTCTTTGGCAGTCACAGCTAAGCCTCCACATACACCTACCATATGTCTTGTGATCCAGACAGATCCCCCCAGGAATGTGTACACCTGTGAATCAGGAAGCGTGTGCAGGAGCCACGTGGAGAAATCTCACAAACGTGAGTGAGGGGAAGAAGCCAGACCCAAAAGAATACACACGGCTCGATGCCATTTCTAGGAGACTACTGAAATCAGGGTGCTACTTATCTCTGGTGGTGGGTGGTAGTGGCTGCAAGGGGGCCCAAGGGAACTTTTGGGGGTTCTGATAATCTTCCGGTTTTGGTCTGGGTGCTGGTTACATGGATATATTCACTTTGTGACAATTCATTGAGTGTACACTTATGGTATGTGTACTTTCCTGTGGCATGCCGTAGTTCAGTAAGTTTACAGTAAATATTAAAAAAAAAAAAGATCCTTATGTACCCAATGCCACTGGCTCCCACCGATCACTGGGAGAGCTGAAAATGCTCCATTGATTTCCCAAATTTCCCCCCAGGTTCCTCCCGTGAGGACCCCTGGCCCGAACGGAAGGGGTGAAGACAAAGAGATGGGAAGTTGTCTACACAGGAGAGTAGCAGGGGTGGGAGGGTGTATCGGCTCATGCTCGGGAGGGGACAGAAGGGAGAGTCTGTAGAGGAACTTCGGAGTCAAGGAGGGGGATTGAGCTCAGAGCGGGTTGCCCTAAAGCGACCCGGGATGTAGCCCCACTGTGTGACACATGTACCTGTATCTCCGCCAGCCCACACAGGTGTCCCAAGGAAACTTGGGTTTCCCAGGGGTCCTTCCTCAGCCTTTCCCAAAGACACCTGGACCCTCAGACAACAGGGCAGTAGCTTCATGGCAGAATTAAATCTCTAACCATTGGATGTGAGGCTGATAACATTCCTGTGGTGCCGAGGTGTTCGTGAGCCTGGGGGGCGTCTGTTGTCTGCTGCTGATGGCTGGGCCGGGGACAACCTTCCCCTTCCCAAGCAGCCTGATGCCACAGGCACATGAGTTGGCACCCAGCCCCCCTGCTCTGCCCTTCCAGAATCTGGGAGACGAAGGGCGGGGCTAGGCCACCGACGGACGGCCTCCCTCGGGGAGCTCGCCCCAAACCGGGCCTCCCTGGGCCACCTGCACCCCGTCTGCACATGTCCTTCCCCCGTTCTCCTGCAGGCCCACGAGCCTGACCCTCCTGCTCTGTCTCTAGCACTGTGGACTCTGGGCTCGGACCACAGAGTGCAGTTTGGAGGGACCTGGCGGCGTGGGACAACCCCAGAGCCCATGGAGGCAGACGACCCTGGGTTTGGGCTCGGCTCCCCCTTGTACCTGGGCAGCCTGGTGTTTGGCCCTTCATCTCCAGGAAGTGTTTCCCTTACTCATTCCTCCTTTGTAGGCTTGTCGAGGGGACTGATGGCTGCAAATGTCCTGGCCCAAAGGCCCGGAGTTCCTTTCTCCTTCTGTCTTTCTCTCTAGTCTTAGATTCTCCTGTTTTTCCTCTATTTAACGTGTAATAATAATTCTCACGTACTGAGCACTCCTCGCGAGGCACTTTTGCAAAGCACTTGATGTGTGTCGATTCTTTTGCGACTTGCCGTGACTCTTTCAAAGCTGGCGGCACCAGTTTTCAGAGTGTGGTCAGCTGATCAGCAGCCGCCCGAGAACGTGCTCAAAAGAGCATCGTCTCAGGCCCCGGCCCAGACCTACCGAGTCAGACACCCCGGGGGCGGGCCCCAGCCATCTGTGTGCCCCTGCGACCTTCAGGTGACTTTGATGTGCGTCCAGGTTGTTTGGCCTCCTTTCCCGTGGGTTCAGCGGCGCTGTGGAATGACTAATAATAATAATCGCCAACACTTATCTGGCTCTTCCTGTGTGCTGGACCTGTGATACAGGTCGGCCCCCTCGTTCCCAAAGCCTTCAGTGAGGCTCTTAACGTCCCCAAGGACTCTGGGGCGTGAAAGGACTATTCGAGGTCGCCCAGGTTTGAATTCACGCTTCCACCTCTCTGTTTCCACGGTGGTGGTAATGATGATGCACGGGCACGTGGCAACATAGGTATAATCAAAACAAAAAAAATTCTTCCCAGAAAACTTTGCTACTTCAAGGGTTTTTCTTATATATGGCCAGAAAATGTTAAGAGCGGGGAGCTGGCTCGTTCTCAGGGGATCTGACTAATCTAGGCTTTCCTGTAGGTGTGGGCGGCAAGGCCAAATGCCCACAGGGCCAGGCAGTGACGTAGCCCACATAGAGGTGACGGACAGCGAGGCGGCTCCGGGGCGGGGTGATAGGGCCTGGTGGAGAGTGTGGCGAGCTGGAGCATAGGCCCCGCCCACAGCGGCAGCTGCGCAGGTGCGCGAGAGGCGTTGCTATGTGAGGGCGTGGCCTGCCTTCGCCCCGTTTTACAGAGACGGAAATCTGGATTTTGTGTGAAATCTCCCTTTTCTCAAATATTGATCCTGCACTCGGTTTTTCAGACAGAACGAGGGCTGAACAGAGGACATCTGGGGGCCACGTCTGGGGCCCAGGCTGCTCTGCCGCCACCTCGGTGTCGTGGAGTAGGTGGTCTGCATTGGGTAACTTATTGTGGTTGTGCTCATCTGGTCCCCAGAATTATTGGATTTTGTGCATGTTTGGTGTCGCCCTCGAGCCGACAGGAAGTATGTAGGTTAAAAAAGAAGATGAATCAGGGGATTGAGTTGGATTCCAGAGACCCCAGGCCCTCTGCGCTGGGGTTCAGAGCCCCGCTCCAGCCCGCAGCGGGCGGGGGTCCCGCGGCTCAGCGGCTGCAACGCTGGCTCTGCGGCGGGCCTGGCGCCCATAAGGAGTTGCGAGCGCCCTCTAGTGGACAGAGCTGGGCACAGCTGGCTGATGGCCTGGATTGCTCCCTAGGGCGGGGGTCCAGGTGTGGAAGCTGGAAAATGACCTACCTGGCAGGGACCCTAAGGGTCGAAATGACCTGGCCAGGGCCCCAGGGACACACGAAGGTAGGTGGCTTTCTGCAGTTCGAGAACTACTCAAAATAGTAACACTATCAATGACAATCGTAATCATATTAATGAATAGAATGACAAGCATAATATTCAACAGCTTATGATTGAAAGTTCACAGGTTTCATTTACTGTGTCTATTTAATCATTAAAATCACAACATTCTAGTAACACATAAATATATTCTCATCGAGCGAGATTTCAACAATATGGAAGAACATACTACAAACGTTTTTAAGGTCTTTTAGACAACTTTTATTTTGAGATAATTCCAAGCTTCCTGAAAAGATGCAGGAATAGCACAGACTTTCCATCTACCTTTTATTTGATTCCTCAGTTGTTAATATTTTGCCATATTTCCTCGATCGTCTGCTGTCTTTTTAAATCTGGTTATTATTTGTAAAAACCCGCTGATGTTCGAGGGGCCACCAGGAGCAGGTTATTAGATTCCTGAAGACCGTCACGAGTGTCCCTGCTTCACGGCACTGCAGTCCATAAGTGAAAATGCCAGGCAAGCCATCTGTCCTTCAACCTTGAACTCATGACACACCAAATTGCCCCTTTGACAACCCTGATTGCTATTATTAAAATCTGTGTTTCTACGAGCAACGGGACCGTGAGATAATATTTGTGGCATATGTAACTGGCAAAGGACTAATAATATCCCACAATATCCGAGCACCTATGACTCACAAAGAAGAATATCCCACTGGTTAAAGTGGAGTAAGAATACGGACATAAAGTTCACAGCATAAAGATACAAACGGCTCTTCAACCTACAAAAAGATGTTCGTGCTTGCTGGTAACGGGGGACTGCACACTAAGACCACGATAAAGTGTCATTGTCCTGCCCTTTCATTTTGCAGAGAATAAAATCAGTAAATAACGTTCACAGTCTGCGAGCAAACCCCACCCTGCAGCCTCAGGGGACCTCTTACCAGTCTCCGGACCACATACGCGTACCTCTCCGCGGGCCGCTCCCTCTTCCCGGCATGCCTTTGGTGCCAGCGAGATTGCTGAGGATTGGGGGAAGAGATGTGACGATATTTGTGGAGATGTGACCTGTGCATGCTGTGCATACTCCGCCTCGGGCCACTACCTTACAGAGCGCCAACCGCAGCTGCACAAGGATCCCCGCTGCAGCACCATTTGTACCAGTGGCAACCTTGACACAGCTAACTGTCCAAAACCAAACAACAAAAAACAAAAAATAAAAAAAGCCGGGAATGGTCAAATATGCTACGACCTCTCCCTGGCATGGACTGTGATACCCTGGTTACAACAAAGCATTACGGAAGAGCGAGTAACCATTTTTGCCCTGGAGACAGGTGGCGAAGGTTCAGATCCCAGCTTGGCTACTTACTTGCTGTGTCATTTGGGCGAGTCACTTGACCTCTCTGTTTCTCCTTCCTTAGTGGTGAATAACAGTAGCCCCTCCCTCACAGGATCACTGTGAGGATAAAATGAAATCAGCATTATATACATCATAGAATGGCAAGAACCCAAATCGTTTGCATGCACACATGTAGTCACGTGCACAGAAAAAGCCCTGGGAAGATCCGCAGCCGATAGGTAACCCTCCTCACTGCAGGGAGGTAGGTGGGATGGAAGTGTGGGAGCAGGGCGGGGCTTTCATGTTTAACTCCGGATGGTTTGACTGTTTCATTGGTGCAAGTAAAACGAACACGCAAACAATAAACCACTCTGAAACAAACATCTGCCGGTCTGTGAGGTCTTACCTTTCCACCCCGGCTGTATCCTACTTTCTGATTTCATCCTGGCTGTTTGCAAGAGGAAGCCATGTCCCTCTAACCCTTGAGCATTAGTGCCCATTCGGGGCCTGCTTCCTCGCTCCTTGAGCATCCCTAGGACAGAAGGAAGTCTTGTCCTTGTCGGCTCTTGCAAGGGCCGTCCTCCCGCCCGCTCCGAGTGCGCCCTCTGGTGGTGGGAGCGCGGAGTGCTCAGAGCCCATAACATGCTGGGGAAGCAAAGCTTTTGTAGATTTTCGAAGGGCCCCCGCACTGGAGCGGTGGAGTTTGACTCTGGGTCCCATGCTGGTGGTCTCGCCAGATCTCTTCCATGCGGGGGAAGATCCCTTTCCCCTTATTGTTTTTAAGTTGTTCCTACCTGGGGTTATCAGGTGTTCAACTGAAAACGCAGGTTGCCCCGTGAAGTCTGAATTTTAAAGCACATATAATTTTTTAGTACGAGGATGTCGCATGATCGCATGGGACGTACTCTAAAACATTATTCGCAGGTGATCTGAAAATCAAATTCCTATATTTGCTGTTGTCGTGCCGGAGGCCGTAAGTGACATCTGCTTTCTGTGCAGTGGGGCTTGTCGGGGTTCCTTGTCCTCAGACAGCGTAGATCAGCCCCGTCTACACCGAAATCATCCAGAAGCCCTGGTGCCAGGATCTGTCCCGGGAGAGTCTGATGTCATTGTTTTGGTGGAGGGGTGGGCTCGGCATGGGCTGAAAGCCCCCACACAATTCAGATTTGTGGCCGAGGGTAAGAATCACCGATCGAGGGCTAGCCCTGCAGAGGGGCCTGCATGTACTGTGTGTGTGTGTGTGTGTGTGTGTGTGTGTGTGTGTGTGTGTGTGTGTACGTGTGCACGTGTGTGTCCCAGATGCCTTCACTTTGTATATCCCCAAGTTCACCCATCTGGGGTCATCCTTCTCAAAAGCCTGCCATCCACATTTTATGCAAAAGCCCGGGCTCTTTCCCAAATGTCCCCAGAGCCCCACCTGCCTCCCCCAGGTTTACGCTTTACCGGTCACTTCCTGCTCTAATTTCCTATTTGCTCTGAGCACTCCCTCTCCTTCCTGTCTTCAACTGAGTGCTGGTCTCACTGGCCACCAGCACACAGCTGTCAAGCTTAGCAGATGTTTCCTGGAGGTCTGACAAAGGGTGTCATCCCCGACGTAGATTACTCTGCTCTGAAGTCGAAGTCCCAGGCTGACTCCTGCAGGTGCTGCGACCTGGGGCTGCTGGCCCAGTCTCAGATGGCTGCTCCTTTTGTATCCACAGCAATCCAGCTCTTTCTCCCACGCATCTCCTGTGAGCCCAGGTCCTCCCGTGGGGACACACTCTTCCTGTGAGGGACTGAGTGACTCCCCCCTTCCCAGGCAAGCAGGTTCGAGGGCAGCCAATATTTAAAAACCAGCATCACCCCCTTCTCCTATGTGTGTAGATCTTCAAGATTTTAGTAAGTTACCTTAATAGCTAAAGGACCCGCTGACTTCAGGGCAAGTGGCCGGAAAACCAAGGCCGCTGGCCTGTCTGTCTGCCTGGAGGGCTGTGCAGCCTCTGGCTGTCATTCTTCCTGTCCAGCCGGCTCATTTTCCCAGAAGGAGAGGAGGGTTGGTTTTATAAGTTCAGTGTGAAACTTCACTCTGCACACCTATCAGCTGAGTGGAAATTAGAAAGTGGGGTGATGCCAAGTGTGGGCCACAGCGGGGGGTGGGAGCTTGGTTCTCTGCAAGGGAGTTGGGACAGATACTGCCTTTCTGGAGAGCAGTGTGACAGTGCTGGTCCAGTTAGCCGTGTGACTCCTCTGTCACGGACCCAGCAGCGCCTCTCCTTGGTATGTGGCCAAAGACATACATGCTGTCCTGAAGAGACACGTGACAAGATGCTCACCGGGTATTGTGTCTGGCAGGGCATTGCAGGCTGCTCGGGGCGGCCATGCCCGGAGGCACCATCAGTCTGAGCGAGGAATGGGACATGCACGTAGATTGCCGTGATTTATGGAACAGGCTACATTCAAATACAAGGGCGCACGTTAGCTCCTAAAGAGCCCCCTAGGAGAGAAGAAGTCATGAGTGGGAAGTGGGGGTGGTGGCAGGAGGGCCCAAGTTTTTTGGCGCTGCTTCCGTCCAGAGGTGGGGTCCCATGTCATCTGCCCTTCAAAACAGCCCACAGGGTGTTAGCAGTACGCAGGTCACAAACGTTCCTTTAAACAATTCTTGTTAGTCTACATTTACCACTCAGAACTTCCAGTAGGAACCAGTGGAGAATCTGAACTCCACGTGAAACAGCTGAGTCGTCAGGAACTACACAGTACATGTTTAATGGGACGTTGGCCTCAAACCCTCGGGAGCGCCCTTACAATGGTCGAGGGGACGGAGATGTCCCCCCTTGGATGAATTACTGGCCTGATAGACTGAATTTGATAGACGTCCCTGAAATGCGAGAGACAAGTAAATAAATACCTAAAGATAGAAGAAAAGACAGTAAGACCAGCTGACATGCCGAGGGCGCGTAAGACGGGGAAAAGAGAAGGTGAATAGATAAGGCCACGGTGAAACTAAAACCATTCACTTTTAAAATAAACTTCAAATTTTCACACAGTTTTAGGTTTATAGGAAAATCGTAAAGAGGATAGAGCAAGTTCCTGTATATTCCGCACCCAGCTTCCTTTATTATTAATGAATGTCTCGTGTTAGCCTGGCACATTTCACTACCAATGAACCAATATTGGTCTATTATTATAGTACCTAATATTGATTCAGACTCCCATAGCTTTTACTTAATGCCCTTTCTCTGTTCCGGCAGCCCACGCAGGAGTCCACCCCATAATTAGTGACCTTGTCTTCTTAGGCTCTTCTTGGCTGGGACAGTTTCTCAGACTTTCCTTGTTTTTTGATGACTTCGACCGTTTGAGAAATGCCGGGCAGGTGTTTTGTAGAATGTCCCTCCTTTGGAATTTCTGTTATTTTTCTCATGGTTAGACCGAGGTTCTAGGTCTGGGGGAGGAACTCCACTTGTCAGGGAATAAACCATCGACCTAATTTATCGCTCTGATGTTGACCTTGACCACCCAGCTGAGGTCAGCATTTGTCAGATTTCTCCACTGTCAAGCTGGCCTTCCCCCCCATTTCCACATGTTCTCTTTGGAGGAAGACGCTACATGCAGCCCACACTTACAGGGTGGGAGCCACACTCCCCTCCTCCAGGGGGAGCAGCGACATCAATTATTTGGGATTCTTTGGTGTGGAAGATGGAACCATTCATTGAGAATCTGTTACCAACCAAAGGGGGGTGGGGGTGGAGGGAGAAATGTCCCCAGGCCTGGAATGGCTCTCCTAACCTTAAGAGAGAAAGGGGGACATGCCACTCAAGGAGAAGGGAGGGAGGAAGGAGACCGTGGCTGGCCTTCTCATCTTCGTCACAGGCACAGAGAGAGGGGCAGCATGCTCCTGACTTCCGTGCCCCAGGCATACCCTCTGCCCCCCACACTGATGGACCTGCTCCCAGATCTTGATGTAATTTACTCATGAGTTTCCCAGACAAGAGTGGAAACGTTTTCTTTCTTTTGTTCTGAGCAGATCATTACAAGAGAGAGAGAGAAAAAAAAAGCCAAAAAGTTACAAAGAGTTACAAAACCATAGCAAAAATAACCCTTCTGTCTCAAGCATCTGTCCTCCTTCCTCCCTCTTTGAATGGGTGTGCCTCGACTTCCTGAAGCGAGGTGCTCTCTGTGAATGTTCTCTGTGAATGCTCCAGAGTCACCTGGTCAGTGGAGATGGGGCCCTGGAGACTTGTGAGCAGGTCCCAGCTCCGGCGGGAGTGCCACCAAGAATTTTTCCACCCAGTAATGAAAGGAAAGACTCTTCTAGCCGGGGCTGTTTACTGAGAGGCAAAAGTGATTTGGAAAAAACGAGACCTTGTTACTAAATGCAAAGGCTGTTTTTACTGCAGAGGGCCAGCCCTCTAATAAGATGCCGCAGATGCCCAAATTTGTCTGGTCCCTGGGAGACTTTATGGGCACTTAAAGTGTCTGCCCTTTTGGTTATGGAGATCACTTGCTGGGAATGTCTCAAGGTCAGTGAGAGCCTGGCCAAGGTCACAAAGTCCCTACCAAAGGGGTTGGTATCACCTAAGGGCTGAGGTCTGTTTCCAGAAGGGAAGGTTGAGGTTTCCATTTGTCACGGTCACATCACACTTCCTCGGCACTGTCTGCCCAGTTCTGCTCATCTCCAGCATGCAGGCTGCAGGACACATCGCCTTCTGGGTTGTTCTGTCTGTGAGCTACCTGCAGACTTTGAAGTCGTGTGTTGGGTTTCTGTGGATAAATACCCAGAAGTGAGATTACTGGATCCTTCTTTGTCTCTTGTTATAGCCTTTTTTAAAAAGTCTGTTTTAAGCTTTTTTTTTTTTTCTTTTGAATTCCATTTTCCATGAAATATATTTTCTCATCCCTTTACTTTTGGTCCGTGTGTGTCTTTCGATCTGAAGTGGGTCTCTCATGGGCAACATTTGTAAGGGTTTTATTTTCTTAGCCTTTTAGTCGCCCTATGTCTTTTGATTGGAGCATTTAATCCATTTATATTTAAACTCATTTTTGCGACCTATGTACTTATTGCCATTTTATTATTCACATGTTTTATTTTTACCCCCTTCTTGAAAAAAGTCCCTTTAAGATTTCTCGTAATACTGGTTTGGTGGTGATGAACTCTTTTAGCTTTTTCCTGTCTGGGAAGCTCTTTCTCTGTCCTTTGATCCTAAATAATAGCTTTGCTGGGTAGAGTTATCTTGGTTGTAGGTCCTGGCTTTTCATCACTTTGAATTTTTCCTGTCAGTCCCTCTGGCCTTCGAAGTTTCTGTTGAGAAATCCGCTGACAGTCTTATGGGAACTCCTTTGTAGGCAACTAATAGCTTTTCTCTTGCTGCTTTTAAGATTCTCTCTTTGTCTTTAACCTTTGGCATTTTAATTATGTGTCATGGTGTGGGCCTCTTCGGAGTTCATCTTTTTCGGGACTTTCTGTGCTTTCTGGACTCGTATGTTTATTTTCTTCACCAGGTTAGGGAAGTTTTCCACATTATTTCTTTAAATAGTTTTCACTTTCTTGCTCTCTTTCTTCTTCTGGTCCCCCTATGATGCGAATGTTGGGACACTCGAATGTTGCCCCAGAGGCCCCTTAAGCTAGCCTCGTTTTTTTTTTGGATTCTTTTTTCTTGTTGCTGTTCTGACTGTGCGTTTTCTGCTACCTTACCTTCTGAATTGCTGATTTGATCCTCGGCTTCACCTAACCTACAGTTGATTCCTCCTAAGGTAGTCTTCTTTCAGTTTTTGAATTCATTTCTGACTGGTTCTTTTTTGTTTTCTATATCCACTTTTATGTTTCCTTTCTCTTCGTTGAAGTTCTCACTAAGTTCATCCACTCTTCTCCCAAGTTTGTTGAGCATCCTTATCACCAGTCTTTTGAACTCTGCATCTGGTGGATCGCTTGTCTCTATTTTGTTGAGTTCTTTGTCTGGAGCTTTGTTCTGTTCTTTCATTTGGGACGTGTTTCTTTGTTTCCCCATTTTGGCTGCCTCCCTGTGTTTGTTTCTCTGTGTTAGGTAGGGCTTCTATGTCTCCTGGTCTTATAGAGTGGCCTTATGTAGTAGGTGTTTTGTGGAGTCCAGTGGCACATCTCGCTGGTCACCTGAGCCCTGTGCTCCAGGTGTGTCCCTTTATGGTTGGTTGTGCCCTCCTGTTGTAATTGAGGCTGGTTGCTCTTTCCACATCAGTGGGGGGACTGACCCTCAGGCTGATTGCCTGTGGGGATTGGCCTGAGACCACAGTGGGGCAGCTGTTGTGCGGGGGCTGACCCTACGGAGCAGGATCCACTTCAGCAGGGCCCTGGTGGCTGCCCAGTCTGCGCTTGGGGTGTGTTGTGCTTAGATATAGCCCTGGGTTGTACTCTGGCTGAGACCGAAGCCGGCCGCCAGGCATGCCTGCCCTGGGACCTCCTAGGAGAGGCCCTGCCACAGGCCAAGTTCAGCCACAGCCTGTGCCTGTCTGGGGCCACCTGGCATGAGCCACCAGGCAATCCACAGATGGCCGCCGCCCACAGTGGGCTTGGATGTGCCTTGAGAGGCCAAGCTGCAAACTGAGGCTGGCTGTGGCTAGTGCCGGCTTGGGGCTGCTCAGCAAGGGGTATGCAGCACGCCGAGGCCAGATGCTGCTTCTTTAGGTTTCGTGAACCTTCGAGAGATTTTAGGAAAGTCCGCAGCACCAGCAAGACAGGCCATGTGATGGGAAGTCCACCGGAAGCAGCTGGGTGGCCCGCACGTTGGGAGGGGCGGGGTCTCGGGGCAGCACTGGGCGGGGCGAACGCGTCGGGTTGATGGAGACAACATGGGCGCCTGCTCTGGAGGGAGAGGGCCCAACAAAGGAACAGCGGCCTCTGCCGGCTCTTCTGTCTGGGAAGCTGCCCCTGCCTCGCACTGAAGCCAGACAACTCGGGCCCTCCGTGTGTCCCCGGCGCCTCTTGAGCAGCTGCCGCGGCGCTGGAGCCCAGCGAGCGACTCCGTCAGCGGTAAGTCCGTGCGCGGGCCCTTAAGGGGAGTGTCTGCGACTCCAGCGCCCTCCGTCTCACTCAGCCACAGTCTTCGCTGGTTTCCACCAGCCAGAAGGTGTGGGGACTTCTCTTCCCGGGTCTGGAACCCTGGGCTGGGGAGCCCGGTGTGGGGCCGGGGACCCCTTGCTCCTCCGGGAGAATCTCCACAGCCGGGAGATCCCTCCGGACTCCACCGCCACGCACAGCTGTGGGCCCAGCTGTTCCGCGTCTCCGCCGCTCCTACTGGTCTCAAGGTGGCTTCTTTTGTGTGTTCCCAGTTGTAGGACTTCTGTTCAGCTAGACTTCAGGAGACTCTCAATTTTGTCTGTTCTGTAGTTTGGTTGTAATTTTGATGTGGTCGTGAGAGGGGCAGGTGCAGCATTGGCCTGCTTCGTCATCTTGACCGGAAACCAGCGTGCTCCCCTTTGGATGAAATTGAGGGTGAAATGAATGAGTGGTTGCAAAGCACCCCAGAGTGCTGATCTGTGCACAGGCCATCCCTTCTCCTCCAGATAAACATTTCCCACGCTAATCCTTGTTTCTGCGTCCATTGTAGAGTCAGTCAACACACACGCTTGTTTCATTTGGGGTGTTGGAGCGTGCTGGGCGCTGGGGAAAGAGGGGTAAGGTGGACCAAGAGACGCTATGAGAATTGACCCGGGACAGAGAGGAGTGATTTTCCAGCATGGAGCAGGAGTGAAAGCTGAGGTTTGGAGTCGGACTTGGAACCCACTGTCAGTTGTCCCTCACTAACTCATTTAACTGAGACCCAGTTTCCTTGTTTGTGAGGGTGCCGACCCCATTGGGATGGTGTGTGTAAGGCACCTGAGCTTGCACGATTGTCAGTCCTGTCATTGTGGTCACACCAGGGGTGAGGCAAGTTAGAAGAAGTGCGAAGAACCAGGGCAGGGTGACGACCGGGCCCAGCTGGGGGCTGGGCAGGACAGACGCCTGGCTGTGGCCCGGGTGCCCTCTGGCTTCAGCCCTTGCTTGCTGCTCTGCCTGGCCAGGGGTCTTGCATGGCCTGCTGTGTTCCGGGGCCTGTGCTGGACTCGGCGGTTATTTCCATCAAACCAGACTTCCACACTCCCACTGCCCTCTTATGTGGCTGGTGGCTTCCAGGGCCACCAGAGAGTGGTGTTTACTTCCCCACCTCTCTCTGTTTATAGCAGTGGCACTGATGAGACCAACGCTGTGGTTCAGCCTGGGTGGCTGCCCCACAAAGACAGCTTTCAGGCTGTTCTCAGCTGGAAAACCGGGGACAAAAGTGGAGTGAGATGCAAGGCAAAGTCAGGCCGGGATCTGGTTCAGGACGAGAGAGACGCAGACGGGCAGAAATAGCAACAGCTGATGTGTTTGAAGTTCCTACTACATACCAGACTGTACTACGTCCTTCACATGTATTATCTCAGGTATTTATCCCACATGGATGAGGAACCAGAGAGGCTGAGAAATTTGCCCAAAGCTGCTAGCTGCTTTTTTGGGAGCTGTGATTTGAGCCCTGAAATCTCTGAAGTTGAAAACCGTGCTTTTACTACCTTAGCCTTCTTTCTTTCTTTCTTTCTTTCTTTCTTTCTTTCTTTCTTTCTTTCTTTCTTTCTTTCTTTCTTTTTTCTTTCTTTCTTTCTCTTTCTTCTCTTTTTTTCTTTCTCTTTTCTTTCTTTCTTTCTTTCTTTTCTTTCTTTCTTTCTCTTTCTTTCTCTTTTCTTTCTTTCTTTCTTTCTTTCTCTTTCTTCTTCTCTTTCTTTCTTTCTTTCTTTCTTTTTTCTTTTTCTCTCTCTCTCTCTCTCTCTCTCTCTCTTCTCTCTCTCTCTCTCCTTTTCTTTCCTTTCCTTCCTTTCCTTTCCTTTCCTTTCCTTTCCTTTCCTTTCCTTTCCTTTCCTTTCCTTTCCTTTCCTTTCCCTTCCCCTTCCTGGGTAAAAATAATACCAATAGTTGCTGTTTACAGATTATCTATAGTCTTCAAAGCAGTTTTTAGATGAGGAGACTGAGTAGGTTCAGAGGGGACCTCGTTGCCATGGCTTGCCCAGGTAGAATAGAGAACAGAACTGAGCAATCTCGGCATCTCCTTCCAGATTTGAGGAGACGATAGCACAGCAGGCCAAGGAGCTCTGCTCTGTTGGAAACTTCCTCTAGGAAAAAGCAAGGTGTTTTCCTTCCCACCGGACTCACAGGTAGTATCTCGCTGGTCCCCTGTCCTGGCATGACGACATGGAATGCTTTCCTTGCATGTATCTGAGAAAGACGGCAGGGCCCAGCCACCCTAGGACTGGCATGGGCAAATACACCCCCCATGTGGGGCAGCTTGGTGTCAGGGTTTGGGGCCAAAGGCTCTGCTGGCGATAAAGGACCACTTTATCGGCATCAGTTGTGCAAACATCTTCCTCGGGGATGGGCGGGAAGGCCGGGAGGCTGGACCAAGGCAGGATAGGAGGGGTCCGCATGTCGGGTCAGATGGGATCCATTTTACAACTGCAAACCGCAGATGTTCCCAGCCGAGACTTAACGAGGGAAGTGGAATGCCATATGGCATACTCCTTTCGTGGAGATTCATCCAGTAAGGTCTGCTGTGTGTTCATCTACCCTCGCCCAAGCGTTTATGGAGAGATGTCTTGGAATGGAAACCGATAAAGTCCTAGCTTATTAATCACTTATGGAATATAGAGAAGTTTCTGTTAGTTTCCGCAGCTCGGGAAAGTGGCTGCAGAGCCTTTGACCAAATTTGGAGGGTACGTTTGAGGTGTTCTAACGTGGTGTATGAGGGGTAAACCCTGGGTAGGCATCGGAAGATGGGCAGCTGCCATCAGCGTGGATGGTACTGAGCCACGGCAAGAGACGCAAAAAGCAGACGGGGACAGGTGGGGGTAAGACAGCGAGAACAAAGCGCAGACAAAGGGCTAGCTTGACTCCCGAGTCCAGGGGGTCACCTTGCTCTCGTCACCAAGCCTGAAGTCCGTCGAGCCGCCCGGTCCATCTGGCAGGGGCTGTCCCGCGGTGTCGAGTCCCTGCTTCAGCCATTTCTTGTCTTCATGGTCACTGCCCCCTGCCGGTTCTTTCTCAAGGAGGAGCTGTAGATTCATACTACATGACCTTGACGTGGGGGAGCGGGTCAAAGGTTACAAACAGTCACTGAGCTGCCAGGTAGGGCTGGGCAAGTAGAAGTGGTACGAACTGGGCAGCAGCAACTCAGGGGCAGGGGGCTGGAAAATGGAACGTTAGCAGGATATTATGATGATAGGGCCTGTATGTGGCAAAACCTTACCAGAAAGAGATGAACTCAGAAGAAAGCGTTCCAGCGTGTAAGCAGGAATTACAGGGAAGAAGGCGAGCCCAGATATTCGAGGACGTGTAATGCCGGATAAGCAAACCGATCTGGGTCCCTAAACAGCAAGAAACGAATGTTTCCCTCGCCCCTTCTGAGGTCTTACCTGAGACCCCTGTAATGACACACCTGCTGGGGATACAAAAGTGTCGCCAGACCTTGACATTTTTCATTAGGAGCCAGAAATGCAGACCTAGATGGCACTTTCCCCATTTTCATATACTGCTCGTTAGCTGAGGACAAAACGGTAGACAACAATCACAGCTCCATGGCCCGCAGAGCGTGGCCAGAGGGCAGGGCAGGTGCCTGTCACCTGGCACACTCTGCCCTGGACACCCGCGTGACTGCGGCGGGGAGGCTGGCTGGCGCTGAGGTGTGTGCTCCGCGTGGCCACGCTGATTTGACTGTCGCCTCCATCTGGAACGAAGGGGGGCCCCCAGAGGACCGAACTCACTCTGTTACGTGGGAGGGAGGCAGAGAAGCAGAAGGATGAAGGAGCCGAGGGCTTGGGACGCGGAGAGGCCCGGGTCCCACGCTCCCTTCTCAGAGCCGCGCAGTGAACACGTGGCTTTGCCCTGGGCCTTGGCTTCCTCGGCCCTCAGGGAGACTAAACCCTACCGAACAGGGTCGTGAGATTACGTGCATTGTGTGTTAGAAAATGTCTGTCCCCGGGCAGGGGCCTGGTCCATGGCCTTCTTCTCAGAGTTCGTGAGCGAGTGGGATGTGTGGCGTGAGCCGTGTTTCGGGGAGGAGGGCCAAATGGCAGCCTGGAGCTGCAGTCCGAACAACTGGCCGGTTCTCAGGCGGCGTGACCAGTCTGGGAGGACAGACAGGGGATCGTTACCCTGTGGCCTTCGAGCCAAGCCCACCCCCAGTGACAAGACTGTAGAGGTTGGCCTCCTGGCTCCTCCACGGGCAAGGTGACGGACGGGGCGCAGTGCCCAGTGCCCACGAAAGTGTGGCCGCGCCAGCGTTCCCGTCTGCTTCTCGCCCTGTCCTCGGCGTCCTGCGGGCAGCCGAGGGAGGCAGGGACTGGTCCCCTGCCGGTGCTGATCCAGATGCAGCTTTTAAACGTAAACCTCAGCGCCAGGCTCAGGCACAAGCCAGGCCCTGACTTCGCTGGGTCCCATGGGCTTCTCTCCTGTCTTAGCAAGCTCGCCGTCAGAAGACTGCTTATAACTTTCGAAAGCTGAGGGGGTTGGAGTTACATGCAGATCTTTCTCAGTCAAAAATCCATAGGCACAGTCCTTGCAAGGAACTAATGGGAGCATAATGATGATGATGATGATGACGATGACGATGACAATGATGATAATAATAATAAATACGATAGTCTTGCCCCTCAGGAGCCATTAGAAGAGGCACGTTTATCCACTGATTATACTTAAACTGGTATTACCAGTCAACATCTCTTGCTTTCTGATATCAGGAAAATGATATTCAGAATCACCTGGAGGGCTGTTGGCACCTCCCCAATCTCTGAATCAGCAGGTGCTGGATCTGTTAGTATGTATTCAGTTCCCAGTGCTAGCGAGTGACAGTACACGGGAACCCCATGTCCCTTGATGGGTACACAGCAGCTAAGGCTAAATGGCAGAAATAGGATACAACGAGGCCCAAATACCAACAGAGGGTCCACAGTTTCGCTGCCGAGCGAGGAGGAGCTAAAGCAAGCCCTGACTGGAGGAGGTGGCTGGCAGTGACAGTCGGTCCTGTAGGCTAGGTCGGGGCCATGCCAGACACAGTGGTGTCCTGTAGATGCTGCTCCAGGCCAGTAGAACTGGGCTTCAGAAACCGGGAAGGGGTTTTCTCAATGAATATGCCCACGATGCCAAGGCTTTGACAGCGTTTAAAGCTTGGTGATACCTGTCGATGTCTCGCAGAGGTCAGTGCTGAGCTTCCCGGGGCTTTCGCGAATGGCAGTGGGATTCCAGCTGCAGCGAGAGCATCCTCGAGGGCTGTAACTAGCTTTCCCTCTGGGAGTGTCTACCGCGAGGGTGCTCAGGGCCAAGCGTTCCCAGTGGCCTTGACTTCCTCAGTGAGGAATTATCCTTTATCCGAGAACACACATGGCTCCACACGGCTGACCCACACCTGAAGCACGTGGCTCTCACTCGGGATGCAGTAGGCTTAGCAGGTGACCAGCCCGCAAGGAGGGGCAGAGGCCGGCTGCCGTCTCCCAGGACGATGCTTTGTCTTGCCTTCTCCAGGCCCGACCGTTCAGCTTGTTTACCCAGAGGGAAGCGAGGCACGGCTTCCTTTCCGTTCGGCTTGGCTGAGAGCCCACAGTCAGTCCTCTGTCCTAGCAGCCTGATGTGTCTAGTTACTTCTGTGATCTGATCTTTTCAAACGAAATCATCTCTAGTCTTAATGGATGAAAACACAGTGATTAAAAAAAACTCAGGTGGACCAAAAAACCGCCTGCTCAGAAAGATACAAACTAGATAATGGGCATTTGGGGGCAAGAAGGGTGGTCTCTCTGGGCTGTTTCATCCTTCGTGTCTGGGCTGAGGTCAGTGTCAATGGGCAGGTGGTCGGGTCACCAGCAAGCGGCTGTGCAAACCTGCCTCCTGGGGTAGATGAGTCCCAGGGAGGGGGCTTCCCACTAAGGCGCGTGGTATTGAATGGGCGGGGCGGGGGGGGGGAGTGGGGGGAAGTGAGGCTGTCAGCTGAGGACATTCTTTGCCAAACCATAGGACTAACACTGACGACTCCAGGCCTGGTGGCCGAGTGGAGAGGCAGGAAGCCCTCTTCAGCTGTGGTTGTTGACCCCAAAATGGGAAAGGACAGAGACCCATTCAGCTGGAAGTGGACTGTGGCCATCAGGAGCTGGGAAGCAGGACGCACATTCAGGTGACCCTGCCACCTGCCCCGAACAAGTGGCCAGTGTGCTTTAACGCGCGGGCACACACGCTGCCCGAACCTCGCTGCTGGGGGCGGCACAGGCCTCGTTCGGGGCGCTGGTGGTCGAGGTGCAAGTGGCTTAACAGGGAACCAACCAAATACAGCAGAGCCTCAGGGAACGTCATTTCCTTGTGATGCTGCTAAGCAGAAAAACACAGAAGGCAAAAAGACAAGAGATCCCTGGCCAGGACTGGTCTGTGTGGCCTTGGCACGGTCTCCCCACGTCCACGTGGGTTTCTCCAGGCGTGTGCGAGGGTCGAGGTGTGTCTGAGCAAGAGTGGGTGGGGGTGCCTGGCAACAGCATGGTGTTGTCCGGAGTGGGTCCCTGCCTCGCACTTGAGCTACCAGACAGGTTCTGGTCCCCTGTGACCCCAAACTGCAGTCAGTGGGTTGGAAAGTAATTACCTTGTTTTAATTCTTCTCTCTTAAATGAATGTAGAGTTCACCTTTCTTTTAGTGTTTAACATTAGCAGTGCTTTGGGTCTTTATTTAGTAGTTTGATGTTTTCGTGACCGGAAATATGCTGTGGGAACTTAACTCGTCCATATCAATTAGCTGATGGTGAAGTGGGTTTTGTTCCGTCATTTCATTAAAGCTGTTTCTGGGAACCCGTCCCCGGTGCTGGGTGGGGGCTGACTGTAGGCTGCAGTGCAGCAGATGAACGACATGAGCAGACGCCGCCGAGAGCATGACATGCAAGGACGGGACGGTGCTGACGAAGGGCCAGCAGCCGACCAGAGCTCATCATGCGCGCTCAGGTCCCACCCAGAACTTCCCAGTCAGAACACCTGATTTCCCGACTCTCCAGGCTGCCTCCTACACACTCTACCGCGCTGCCCTCAACTACAGACCGGCGCCAGCAGCCGTCCAGGGGAGCAGAGGGCAGAGGGCGTGCTGCCCACTCCCAGCCCCGTCTGCCGGCCTCGGGGCGCAGGCAGCGCCGAGTCGCGCCCGCCAGTCCTTCACCACCATGAAATCGTGTGCACAGGGGTGGCAGGCAGAGGGAAGGGTTTACCTGTCATGCCCTGGGGTCTAAGATGCAGCTGAAGCTTCAGAGTATCAAATGATTTTATTATAAAACTTAAGCTAATTATTAATCTTTAACCACTTTTGTAAAAAACAAATACGCGAATAAAATAAACCCGAGACTTCCTATCCTTGCAAGATTAGCAGCCCTGGACAGAGAACCTGTAGACGTTTCCTTTTACCTATGTCCGCCACCTCAGCACACTAGGGTCCTGTGTTTGTCACCTCTTAGGGGAAAGGGAACTAAAGCTACAAGATTCGCACACAAGATACTCACATTCACGACAACTTTAAAGCTGTTTGATGCTAATGGCTTAAACTTTCTAGTTTGTGACTCAGAAACAACACCAAATAAGCACTGTCAAAACCCTACTTCCAGCTAACCTTTACTGTCATTTTTAGAAATTACTATTTTGAGACTGGTTACATTCCTTCATTGTAGCTTTTGTTTATCCCCTAGCACAAACCCTGAAATCTATACATAGTCTCCAAGTTCAAGTCTAAAGGTTTGTTTCTGGACCACCCCAGACTGATGTAGTGTTTCTTTAGGTATCTGTAGTGTCTCCCGGATGTCATCCCCTCAGACAGGCCACATAACAGCATAATGCGGGGCCACACAGGTCAGACTTGCTCCGTGTTCAATCTGGATCCTGCCCCAAAGTCAAGGTTGAAATCAGTGATGACCGTGGCTGTCTTCATTCTGAAGTTGTACTGTTAGGAAACGAATCTATTTCTTCACCAAGGTCAATGAAACGTCCAGAAGATGTCAGGCATATTCTGAAAAAAAGAGAATCATATCAAAATGCTTATTGAAAAGAGACTATATTTACTTAATTTTATGATCCCAAAGGAATTTGCTTAAACTAGGAAGACGTGAAGTGAGTGAGGGACATTCCATAACGACACCAAGGTCTCCCACATGGCCACAAAGACGGCTCCTCTCTGGGGTGAGGGCCCACGTGAGCCTGACGCTCTTGCACTGTGCACTCGCTCGTGCTCATCAAGGGTGGCAGACAGCTTAGAGACTCTTACAGACAGGACACCGAAGCAGAGGGAGGGGACACGGAAACCCACCCGGCAGTCACTGATGGTGGCTGAGCACGAGCCAGGGCTCACCTTGCCCAACGCTCTCACGTACCAGTGTCTCCCAAGCAAGAGAGCGCTGTTTTGTGCATCTACAGCTGATTCTTACAATTAAACTCCAAATGTAATAAAAAGGCCAGTATGCGCAACAGAAGAACCCCAGGGTAATGAGGCGGTAAAACCAAATCCCCTTCAATAGCCAGAATTCCTGCGGGCTCAGAGCAGAAGTGGGGCGCCACTTAGGATGACGCCACCTTAGAACGCTTCGTTTGGTTTCACATCCAAATCGCAAGCCCGAGCTTAACTCTCGTTTAGGGGTGAGACTCTAACAATTTCAGAAAAATAAGACTGTCATGTGAATGTCCCTGGTGCACACCAGCCGTCCCCATGGGCGTCTAACGGGGCGTCTAGTCGTGGCTCACACGCTCGTCTCTGGTGGTCGGGACGCATATGCGCTAACACAGGAAGACACTGATTACTTCGCGGTGAAGACGACTCCTGAGCAGCAGGGGACTCCACCTGCGTGAATACCTTCCGACAGACACGCCCAGTAACGGCTCGCCCCTCTCCTATCCACCCATCGCCCCGACGTCACACATGCGTGCTCCTGGACCCCAGAAGGGGTAGTGCACCTTAGGGAGCATCCTGGGGCAGGGCCGCAGGGTCCTGGTTCTCCAGCTCTGGAGAGGATGCCAGGATGACTTCTTTTTTCTTGGCCGCCAGGAACTCATGAATTGCTCGCTCTATCTGTGGCCTGAAGATGTGGTTCAGTTTGGGATCCACCACTTGAGAGATTATTCTGTCCACTCCAGCCTCCAACATCCCCGACCTTGTGGAGACAGAGATCATTCTGTTATGTAGTGCTCCTGAGACTCTAGACCCCAACATGTGTCATGTGAGAGCCCAGTAAATAGCCACCTGGTCGAAGCTACAGCCACTCAGGCGGTAAGGGCCGTCCACTTGCCACATACAGTTCGGCTGTTATATTTTCACTTGAGGGGCGGTCCACGGCTAGCAGCCACCTGTTCTCCCAGCTCATGATCCCATCCACTACCACCTCCACCTGTACAAAGGAGCCAAACGAAGTGGCCTGTCCCAAGGACAAAGGACAAGTGACAAGAAGGTAGGAAAGAACCTGATGACAGGGTGAGTGAAAACCTCAATCTCACTGACAAAGCCAGTGAGCTTCAGACTTGAGTCCACGTCCTTCGAAGTCTCTTCTCTCCCTAGTCAGAGCAGAGGTGACCCGCAGCAGCCACTGGCTACTGTCCCCGCCTCACGCAACACAAAACCGTCCGAGCTGCAAGAACTTATGTTGCCAGCAACTCCATATGGCGTTCAAGCTGTGACAGTTCCCTCTCACACACACTAGCCATCTCGAAGGCCAACAAGTAAACACACGAGAAATAAGCTGGTTCTGAGCTCCTAAGGGGCTAAAAGGCACAGTAGGGCAAAAATTAGCCAAGATGTATGCATTCAGACACAAGGGACAGGGCAGTGAGGAGGTTATGGTGACAGGAAGCGCAGCGCATCTGGAGAGTTTGGAAGAGTCCACATAGGGTCAAACGAAGTGTCCTCAGGGATTAAGATATTCAGAGAGCGTCACAAGCACGTGGTAGGTTGTACCTATTTCCTCTTGGACTTGAGAGTCCCATTTGTGCCTTTGCTTGGGGTAAAAATCTGTCCTGCAGCAGGTGGGCAATAGGTACAGCAACGGAAACAGGTGAGTGAAGGCAGACAGCACCGAGTGAGGCTGAAACAGGCCCCTGACCCTTCAGGTAAAGTGTGAACGAAGCGTTCCCTGGACTCGGGTGATGCCAGCTTATCGCCAGAAGCCACGCTGTAAACACAGCACCGTGAGCACAGGCAGACCCACATCACAGTCTGTGCCTCACAGGTGAGCACGGGACACAGCGAGGTCAGCCAGGAGGTGAGGCCACCCCTCCTTAGTCACAAGCTGATCGCTTTCCAGGTATGCCCTGCCCCAATCCCGTCTCCCCAAGGCAAAGTCACGGGCTGCTCGCTGGCTGCAGAAGCTTGGTCAGGGGAACAAAGCACAAAGAAAGTACGGCTCACTCTCTTGGAGGTTGGGCAAGGTGTGTGAGGGACACGAAGTCTCATCAGGAGCCTAGAACAGAAGGGGAATGAGCAGATGGCACGCAACTAAAAAACGCAGCCACGCTTAGGGTCAGAGGAGAGCCTGACCTCCCAAGAAGCCGTCCACGCTGTGGACTTTGGGGCAGCTCTGGGCCCGAACGGGGGTGGTGGCCGATGCTGAGGCCTGCAGCGCCTCACCTGGTGACAGCACTCCAGGGCTTAGCAGAAAACCTTCACTTCAACATGGCATTAGCATGTGCCTCAAATTCACAATGTGCAAGAATCACAGAGACATGTCCCATATGAAGTCCAAATTCACGTTTCAGATTAAACACAGTCTAGATCAAATCAAAAAGCAGGACTGTTTACACGGGTGGTAAAACTAAGCATTCGCTTGTGAGAACAGAGACCCAAGACCCTCGTGCCCAAGCTCCAGCACCCATGGATGCTCGGCTGGCAGGGCACAGAGTCACGCCTCCGGCCTGGGATGCCTCCCCAGGCGCCCGCAGGGAGTGCGTGGGAAGCCTGCGTGGCGGGAGGAACCAGCAAGGATGTCAGCTGAGGTCTCTGCTCGCTTGGACCTTAAGTTCAACAAGGGGGCAGCCTGCTGCAACCTGCATGGACGTCTGTGTGCAGTGCCACCGCCCTGGCCAGTGACGGCCATCAGCTTCCTCGTGAGTCCTACTTGTGAGACCGCCTTTGCGCTTACTTACTGAACCACACTCTGCCTCAGACCATTTCGCACTTGGTTTTTGTTCATCGTTGGATTCCATTCCTGCTTGTCCAGATGTGTTGACACAAAGTTATCCACTTTCTGCCTCAGGTTCTGGTAAGCAGGCTAAAATATCAAAAAGAAGGGGTGCGGTGAGACGCCAACATAGCAGCCTCTGGGGATCACTCACGCAGAGCGCGATTCCCAGGCCCTGCGGCACGCTCCCCACGACGAGGAACTCACGGTGCGGCTCACAGAAGGAAGGGACGCAGAGGTGAAGGGACACCGACGTGAGCGCCCATGTCATGGGGCGGGGGTGCGATGCCAGATGCTTCATGCTACGAACCCATTACGCTTCAAGTAAGTCTACAAGGGGGTCCCATTAGTTCTGCTCTCCCTTTAGGGATTACACACTTAGCCTATAAAAAGTAAACACGCTGCCCACACGGCAAAGCCAAGGTCACAACCAGGCTGTTTCTAAAGCAAAGGAGCAGGTTCGAGACCGGCTCCACCGCTCGCTGGGGCTCTGCCCTTCCGAGTCTCGGTCACATCCGTCTGGGAAACTGTAATAATATCACTGCCCCGCTTACCTGCAGGGCATTCTCAGCAACAAACGAGGGCCCAGGAAAGCCCTCTGCAAAAATTGAAGGGCCACCCGAACCTTAGCATGATGCGAGATGTGGACGCAAGTCAAAGCCTGCGGAACGCCAGGAAGGGCTGAGGGGGAGCAAAACTGAAGTCCAGAACGGAGCTGAGAGGCACTTACTGGTCTCCGGTGTCTCACAGGTTCTACACTCAACGAGATCAGGACAAAGTTCGCGGGAACTTGGTAAACACGAGGAATGTGTGTGTGTTCTGAGCGGCTCTTCCCCAAACCAGGTGTGGTGGTACACTGCTGCTCTGCGCTCCCCTCTCCCCCACGGTGGGCAGAGGATGCCACCCCAGCCCAGTGATGCTCAGATGAGCCACGTGATTTGCTCTGTTTAGTGGGATGTGAGTAACAAGCGACTTTAACCGTGGCTGCACTGTCTGGCTTGCCTCTGTGCTCTGATAGCTCTCTATGAGGGCGTGTCCTGGCTAGCCCCGCCCCTTCAGCCTGGGACACAGGATGAGTACACGTGCAACAGACCTAATCCCAACCCACAGCTGGGACCCAGGCCCGGGAAACCTGCAGCCTACAGCTGAGCCACCAGCTGAAGACACCAAGATCAGCTGCACCTTGATGACCTGCGGCCCTGTCCGCGTGAGAAAATGCTTGTCATAAGCCAGAGAGATCTGGTTTATTATGCAGTGTTGTTGTGGCCAAAGTGCGAAGAGTCAGCTACATGAAATGAGTGAAAGGATCAGCAGGCCTCAGCTCCATGTGTGGACTCTTCCAAAAGGCCGAGGAAACTGACTCGCGAGGATTCTCCACTAAACCTGGAGAGGAGGCGGCAGGGGGATGAGTGAGAAGTAGAATCCACACACACCTGTGCAATCGGCCTGGCAACTCCTGTTTCCTGGTAGCCATCTTCCCCTCTCTACAAGGGTCGGGCATGTTCGCCTGGCCACAGGGGTAGGTGCCCGACCCATGCTAAGGCAATGCACATACTCCCTGGGATTTTTAAACTGGAGCTTATTGTCCCTTTCTAGAGGAAGAAGCTATAAGCTGTAATCAAGAGACACTAGTCATCGAGTGGACGACTCGGCGGCAGTTAAGAACAAATCAAAGACAGCGCCATGGAGCAGCCCTGGTCCCAATGCGCCTCCCCTCCTGGCGGTCTGTCCATTCAGCCCTTCCGTGCAGCCCACGAGTCAACAGATCCTCTCCTCTGCTTAAGGAACTAGAACTGGACTTATCTCTTGGGACCATGTATCCAGATACTATACCTTCTACTATGCAAAATAACTCACCCAGTTTGAGATGACAGTTTAGAAAAAGGACCGCAAACGTCACCACCAAACATGCACAGATCCTGACAATACAGATAATCCCCTCGATTCATGAAGTGAAAGGACTTTCACTTCATGTGCCTGCCATTAACACTTCATTGTATTATCTATCCCTCTCTTGATTCACCCATCAGTTAATCGTTTGGATACACTGCAAAGTACATGACAGTACACGTTCCCCTAATACTTCAGCGGTCTGGGGTGGGGCCTAAAAATATGCATTTCTAACAAGTTCTCAGGTGATGCTGCTCATCCAAGGACCACACTTTGAGAACCATAGGGCTAAAGCAATGAAGAATTCAGTAAGTTGTGCCTGAAAATACACTAGCTTCAACAGTCACAGTGCAGACCGTGCACTACACAAATGGTCTGGCCTATGTGGCTGTTTTCTTCCCTGAAGTACAAGTTCAGGGCTGGATAGTGACTGACTCGTTCTGGTATCTACAGAGCATGGCACGAAACAGGCCGATAAATGTTCAGTGACTAAATAGACTGGGTCTCCCTAGCCTTAAGGTCTTCTCTGAAGCTCACAATCTTGCTATAAGGTAGGCTCAGAGAGAAATCACTTCACTAGAGAGCCCGGTCAGTGACAGAGCCTCAACTCGCAGGCATTGTCTTGTTAGAGAAGCTTAGGTAAGGGAGGAAGTGAGTGTTCCAGCAACTATGGTATGTCTAACATGGAATATAAACAACCTTAGCAACTAAGCAAAGTTAAATGGCATTTTAAGGGGGGGGTGGACTATGGTACTAGGCTCTAAAATTGTCACTAAATCCCCTTTAACTAATAATGGAGCACAAAATAAAGGGTGCTGGCTCGACAACAATGTACCTTAGTTCAACTGCACACGCAAGTCTGCAAACCACTGAGCTAGAGAAAAGGAAGAAACGGTATTGATCGTGCGTTAAACCATTTTCGCTTACTTACCCGGCTTTCTCCACTAGTAACAGACTGAGGTTTGTTCTTAAGAGGCTTAAAGGAACCCCATTTTGGGAAAGAAAGGGGTTAGGCTCTAAAAACCATTATTGAAACCCCACGTTCAGAGAAGCAGCTGGGCTAAATTAAATCGTGCGGCTCAGACTCGTAGCGCCGGGGACTGGGAGCCGAACCCACGTGCGCGTCGCTCGGAAACGCTCCCCGTACTGCCCCAAGCGGTCTGACCTCACCGCTGAGATTTGTAAAGGCATCTTGTTTTCCTCTGTGTTGGGGAAGCAGAGAGGCAGCAGCCTCGGCGGCCTCAGTACCTTGGTGTCCACGTCCGCCAGGCAGTCCCGGCGAAAGCTGTCAAACAGGCCCCGGCTCTTGAGCTGCTCCACGATGACAGCGATGAGCTGCGGGTCGCCGGGCGCCAGGGAAGCCGGGTTGGTCCGGCCGCCGCCCCCGCCGGCCCCCGGCGCGCCGGTCCCCGCCCCCGCCGAGGCCTGGCCCGCTCCGCCGCCGCCCACCGCGCCCGCGCCCCCGCGCCGCTGCCGTCCGCCATGGCTGCGCCCCGGGCCCGCGAAGGAGACCTAGCACGGCTGCCTCTCAGGGACAGAGGGCCTGCGTCGTGTAGAGGTGGCGGCGGGACAGGGGGCGGCGGCGGGACAGGGGGCAGGAGCAGGGTCTGAGGCTGCCGCGGGTGGAACCGGCGGCAGGAACGGCCAGCTGCCTCCCGGGCGCCTTTCCGATGACGTCACAAGTGGCCTTTGCATTGTGGGGCGGGGGCTGTTCGGCAGTCATCACCCGCTTTCTTATAGGCAGAGGTCTGGGCAACTGAAACTACATCTCCGGCAGGCTTCGGGCCGCTCGCCGCCAATTCGCGGGCAGTGTGGGAATTGTAGGCGGAGGGCCTCGTGATTTCCGCCTACAGGATTGTCCTTTTTCCCATCGCTGCAACCCTTGCTCTAAATGAACGCGTCCCAGCTATGACTGATGATAAGAATCATCACCAGGCTGGCTGATTAGAATGATAGATTAGCGGATTTCTTAATTCAGTTTTTCTGGGTGGGGACCTCTTTGGACAATAAGATCCAGGAAATTTGGAAAACAGCGACTAATCAAATTTCTATTATTCAACGATGTGTGAGGGTCTTTATCCCTTCTGATTTTTAATAGCCATGCATACTTATTTTAGAAAAATTGGAAAATAATGGCAAATTGTCTTCATGAATTCTTTCTTGAAATAATTAAGATTTCCTCTGGGTATTAATACTGTCAATAATAATAAACAAACTAGTAATAACTAATTGGATTATGCCAGGCATGCTGATAAGCACTTTACATACACTACTTCACAACAGTCGAAAAGTAGATACTATTATTGCTATTTTCCAAATGTGAATATGGAGGCACAGAGTTTGTTGCCCCGATCACATAATTCGAGGTAGAAAAGGAGGATTTGAACACAGGTTTACTAAGTCCAAACCTTGCAATGTACAAGTTATACTACATCCTGAGAGCCGGCTGGCATCGTACACTAAGTAAGACTTTATATCCGGATTTTTTTTGTAGCCACAATTCATCATTGGAACCCCATAGCTGCCACCACTGTCCTCTCTTCCTTTCAGCTGTTTGCCCAGTATTAGTTCAGCTCCGCCCACAACCCTGGCAATTGTCTGCTATTGTTATTCCTTATCTTAAATAAGTAGTGGGGAAGGAGTAAATACTAAGTTCTCAATATCCTTAGCTTCTGGGAAGAGGCAGAATAGACAGATCTGGAATGCTCTGTACCCCCAACATTTACTACTTAATGAAACCTCAAATATTCAAGTTAGTTTATATTCATCCTTTAACATCCCCTCGATCTTCCTTGATGATTAAGGTAATGACAAACATTCTCAACACTTCCTCATTCTTACGATTACTTAATGTCTATTCCTACTAATTTTCTACACTTACCACTCTCCCCATTCAGGCTGCCTAGTTCCCATGTTCGTTCTCCTCCAAGCCCCCCCTTTGACAAGCTCTGTCTCCATTTTTGGCACACCACACCTTAAAAGCTCTTTCCTTGGGGGAAACTTTTCTGACCCTCAGGTCTAATCTGGTCTTGTCTCACTGATATAGACACTCAGAGCTTCATTCTTGTAGCAATTATTATAATTGGAAGTGAATAATTTATAGGCTAACTGGCCACCTGTTTCCCATGGTAGAGTGTAAGCTTTAGAGCTGGGACCACGACTTGTCCATCACTGTGTCCCTAGCATGTTGTTCAATATGTAGCTCAGAGTGAATGCATAATTTTTGATCTGTTTCCTATGATCATTGGACAGGGTCAGAGCATGTGTGTGTGTGTGTGCGTGCACATGCATGTGTGTGCATGTGCATGCATGTGTGTTTGGAGGAAATGGAGGGGCATCTGGAGCCACAGCCTTCAGAAAAGAAGCACAATAGTGGTAGATGGTGGATTAATTCGTCATGACCTAATGGGTCAGTGATCCTGAAGATCAGCAGGATGTGGTTCACCGTTTGTCAATCTCATAGCGGTATGGAGACCCTGTGTCCTGGTTGTTGGAACTGTTAACTGTCAGAATATGCTGCACCCTATGGCTGTGACATCATCTCTGGAATGGATATAAATGGGGTGGAGTGGGGGATGAGACGTGAGGGTGATCCAGACTAGGGGAGGCTTACTAGTCACCTAGATTTGCAATAGGAACCACTACCACATCCCAAATGCCCTCTTCCGAGTCAAAGGAATGTGTAATACACAGTAATGGTCACCAGAGAGCGCCATTGCTACACTAATAATCCAGGACCTTTGGAACTGCTACACAGAATATTGTTTTAACTTTGGCCCAGGGTAATCTCGTTCTTCGGGTATCTATTAGGTGAAAAAAATCATGGTTGGATCTCCGTAGGAAAATCTGTAACAAGTTTCCCGATCCCATGAACTGCACTTATTAGGGGCTGGAGTACTTTACGTCCAAGACTGTCTGAGAGGCGGAACCACCCCAGCCCAAACCCAGACCTCAGAGGAGAAAGGGCAGGAGCTGGAAAGAAACGAGAGCCACAGGCTGCCACGGGAGGTGGTGCTGGATTGGAATCCTCGCTCTGTCACTTAAGGGCCATGTGACTTCAGGCCGTGTGACTGTCACCTCTCTGAGCCTCAATTCTTTGGGAACTTGGAGAGGCTTAAGCACCTTTTTTAGCAATCTATTTAGCATAATCCCTGGTCTTAGCAATTATTTAATACGTGCTGTAGTCACATGTTTGTATTTGGGTTGGGAGGTTGTGTGCTTAACCTGTCTCCCCCACTAACTCCTAAATTCCACAAGGAAAGGGATTGTCTGTTTCGTTCATCATCACGTTTCCGGCACCTAGAACAGTGTCTGGGACATACAGGCTCTTGGTAAACATATGATGAATGGCTGGAAAAAAGTAACGAATAAGCGAATGGGAAATTTCCCCTTGTAAGTGTAAGATAAGACCGTCTAAGATTTTTGATACTGCCCTCGACTGAATGTCAGACTATAGCCCGATATTCAGAGGGGTCAGGTATAATCGAGTGAGCTGTTCGTAACATATGACTAAACTGGACTAGGCTGTGAGTTGCCTTGGTAACCTTCTGACCTTCTAACCCAAGGTCTTCATCCATAACCAAGAACGTTCCAGAGCCCGAAGGCTGAGCCCAGGGCTACATTCAGACCCACTTCCACTTGGGGTAGATTGTGGGTCCTTACTAATGCTCATGGCGTGGCCCTTTTTCTTCTCGATTTCGTATATTCATCCAAGATCCGGGGCTGTTCTTAGGCTGGACAGCTATGTGTTAGTTACAGCACCCAGAGCTTCTCGAGACTGCCTGTCTGTGGCGTATTGGCTGCTGCTTTTTGTTTGGTTCCTTCTGGTGTTTTCCAGCATCTCTGATGATGGGTTGGATCCAGATACACACTGAGAATACAGGAGTTTCATAGGCAGGAGTCCTCAGCAGCCATCAATACCGCCACTGCCTCTCCCCCAAAGATGCATCAGATAACATTTCAGGCTGTGCAGTTTTTTAACATGTTATCATTTTGAACTATTATTAAGCAACGTGGTGTGTACAGAGAACAGGCTAGGAAGTTTGCAGTCTGAGTGGGGTTTGGATCCAGCACCTCTGTTTAGCGGCTGTGTGAGCTGCGTGCGGCAATCCACGAACCGATGCGCGCCTCGGTTCGTTCAGCTGTAAAATAGGATGATATTAGTGCCTTACTTTTGTTGCCACAAAAATTAGAAATATATACGCCAAACCTGGCACCTAGTAGGCCCTCAATAATTGAGAGCTAATGATGTGGTCTTGATACGTAGTTATACTCAGTTGTAGTCTGTTATTGGGTAGAAATCTTGATAAATGTGTATCCAGAGTTACACACACACACACATACACACACGCACTCACGCACACACACCCACCCACCTACCCACACCCACAAATAACTTTGCTTTTATTACTTTTCTGGTTTTATCTCGTGATGACGTAGGGAACTACTCAGCCAGCCCCTAAGTTGGTGGGCGCAGGGAAGCCAAGTTCAAAGTCAGGCCCGGCTTGCCATTGCTTCTGGTATCGCGGTCCATCCGCCGCCTCTGTCGCCACGTTTCCAACACTGTCTCATTCTCCAGCGACGTTCCCCACCCCCCGTTCCCTTCTGGTTGCCTCCTCTGTATTCATCCCCTTCTTCGTCAATAGAACCCCGTTTTCTTGGGGGCTGCAGTGCGCCCTGTTCAAGTTTACGGTTCCCTAGATTGCCTTGCCGCTGGGTGACCTTAGGTCCCAGTGCTGGCCCAGGGGATGTGAGCTGAGGTTTCCAGAAGAGCGTTGCTGCTGGAAGCACCGCCCCTTCCTGCTGTAGCGCGGAGCATTGGCAGTCATCAGTCATGAACCGGCGCCCCAAGGAGGAGCTGGCTCTAGGTTCACTAGTTCTAGGCAGTGAGTTGTGAGCAGTGACTCGTGTCACCTCTGGGCCAGGACATTTAAATCACATGACCGCCCTTCAAGAACTCTCCACCCATCTGCCGTGATAACCAGCACCACTCCAGGCCGTGGCCGGTTTATCTTCCCGGGCCCACGGAGAGGAGACACGGAGCAGAGGCCCCCGGAGGCCCCTCGTGGACATGAAGCAAGAGTGAGAAATACACCTGGCTGGCTTTGAGTGCTGACATTTTGGAGGAGTTGTGACTGCAGCACACCCTAGCCCGTCTGGACCACCTTCCACCACTAAATGTGTCATCTGTGAAATGACTGACCGAAGGAGTGAACGGGTGATTGACTGAATGCACGCATGGCTCGACGTCCTTCTCCTGGGCCCTGTCCCTCTGGATTGTGCTTGGGGATGACTATAAACCCACCTAGTCTACGATGTGCCCCTTTTTAGATAGCTTTGGTCCCAGCCCTTCTTCAACTTTGGTGGTCACCAAAATTCTCGAGGACCTCGTTACAAATGCAGAGGCCCAGCCATCCCCCCAGCCCTACAGAGCCAGTCCCTCGAGGTGGGTCACGGCTGTTGGCATTTGTAACAAGCTGCCGGGGCGGTTCTGCCAATGAGCCAAGGCTGGGAATTGCTGCCCCTCTGGCGGACGCTTCAGGCCCTATAGAAGGTCAGACAGGCCGATTATTTTTAGCACGTGGGGTTTTCAGCTGCTTCTCTCCGCCGTTCCCTTCCCAGCTCCTGCTCTGCCACGCCTTGTTCCAGGTGACCACTTCTCCCCCCTAATAGTGATTCCCGTTGCTACAGCTTGCCTGGAATGTGCCTGTGACTTCTCTCCGGCCTTGGCCGTCTTCGGTCTGTCAAAATGAGAGAGTTGAAACAGGGTGGCCAGAAGGATAGTGTGAGAGAGGCGCCAATCAATATTCTCTTATTTGGAGAGAATATCTAAATTTGAGGACCGTGGACTGTGAGACTCAGGGGTGGCCCCCCTCCGCCCCCTCCCTCCTGTGAGCTGCCCAGTTTTCTTTCAATAGATTCCCTTTGGCTTAAATCACCCCAAGATCATTTCTGTGGCTTGAGATGGAGAAGCTTGGACTGATGTGCCAGGCAGGGGGCGAGGTGAGGTGCAGGGGAGGCCAGAGGGGAAGGTCCAAGATGTATCTGGCTTCTCTTCCCCGTCATGGGCTTCTTTGCTGGGAGCGACCCAAGTGCGTCTTAGCACCGAGCAAGTCGAAGCATCCAGGGCGGGAGATGTCAGCTGACCTTGGTTGCCTTTGGGCACGTGACCCCTCACTTCCCTTCTCTGTGCTATGGGGCACATAGTGGGACCTCACTTCCAGGGCGGTGATCAGAATACGTCTGAAAGGGAATGACGCATCAGAGAGAGTTCCGGAAACCCGGAAACGAAAGCCGGGTGCGGTGTGTGCTGCCACGGTTGCGTGCTGCGTGCCACGGGGCTCCTGGGTGGCGTGACCGGCAACGCGGAGACTGCCCTCCCGGGCGCCATCCTGTCCCTGCGCTCCTGGGAGGTCACACGCCAGCCCTCTCAAGCCAGCCTCATCTGAGGTTCTGCCTGAGAGGCCGGAGACCCACGTTAAAGGCCCCAAAAGGGTCCCCGATGGGCTTGGGGAAAGCAGGGAGCGTAAAGGTGGGAAAGGGTCAAAGGGGATGGTTTTGTCCAACCGTCTCAACATGCAGACTTCAGACGGGCCAGCCGCTAACCCGCAGCCCACGGCTCTGGCGGAGGCTGGGGTGCGGGTCTGCTCACCCTGACAGTGTGCCCGCGTCTGGAGGCACACAGGTGCTCTAATCCAGGTTTGCGAAAATGATTTGGAAATGCAACTCTCCTCAAATTTGTGACCCCCGTGTCATGGCCACGGATGACCCCATGTCATAGCAACGTAGGACCACTGATCCTTGTCTCGCCCTAGAGAAGGACCCTTGAAACCCCTTGTCTCTTTCCTTCTTGGCCATTTAAAACACTTCACTGGGGAGGGCTGAGAAAGGGCTGAATCGATCTTTTAAAATTAACTCGGGATCCAAATCGAAGGAATTTGGACGGGGAGAGTGCCCTCATCGTGCCCTCATCGAAGCGGCTGTCACGCCCGCCCCCAGCCGAAGTGGCCCGTTTCCCCGGCTCTGCCCCGGAGTCGCTGCCGCCCTCCCTCCGAATCGCTGGCGGTTTTCTCTTCACTGTCCTGACAACCTCCAGCCATGAAATTAAAAAGCTGGTTGCCGAATCCTGGCTTTGTCCTCGCCAGCGATCCGACAGAGAAATCTGGAAGGAGCCTCCGCAGGCCGGCAGTGGGCTGAAATGCCACCGGAATGATAATGGGCTTCGCGGTGGGAGGAGAGAATGTGCAGTTTGCCAGGAATGAATGAATGAAAAAAGAGAGAGAGAGAGAAGGAGAATGGACTTTGGGCTTCAAATGGAAAAATTCCAGAGTCTCAGCAGAGGTCCTGGAGCCTGGACGCCAGGACCTTCTACAAAATGCTGAGCTGGGCACGTCACCCTGCACCGGTGCCCTCCCGTCCTTGGCCTGGGTCCAGAGCTCAGGGCTGGCAGGCAGGGGAGTCTGACTTTGGGGAGGAAATGGCTCCAAACGGGCAAGCCCTGGGAGGCCGGCCCCCCCAGCCAGCGTGCAGGCTGGCCGAGCCTCCCCGCTCAAGCATCTGCCCTGCGTTCAGACACGAAGCCTGCACACCGCCACTGCTCCCCGCCCCTCAGGAATTTGAAGAAATCCTCAAACCCCAAGGAATTTTCATTACCCTTAATGAAGGGAAAACTTTCCAGAAGACCAAGGTGGTGCAGGGGTGCCCCTGAGCTGCAGGACGGTGGGGCTCAGCCTCACACGGTGTCCCCAGCCCTTGGGACCTACACAGAGCAAGGTCCTGGTGGACACTTGCTGGATAAACAAGTGGGGCAACTGTGTCGGAGAGCCCCTTTTCCTGCGTTGTCCCCTCTGGGCCAACTGCCCACGTGGGGTCAGGTGGCCAAGGGCCCTCTGGTGACATGGAGCCTGAGGCTTCCTGTTGAAAGGCGCTAAGAAGCTAAGAGGTATTTAACCCAGCCTCACTCACTCACTCGCTCACTCACTCATTCATTCATTCATTCATTCACTCAACGTTTTGCAAGCACCTGCTACGTGCCGTGTATCATATTAGCGCCAGGTTATAGACTATACACGGGGAACTGTGTGGTGAACAGAAGAGAAATGATTCTGGTCCTCACAGACGTATTTTCAGCTGGACGGACACAAAATAAGTAAACCCAGAAACACATCGTTCTGAGCCACGCTAAGTGAGAGGAAGACAAGAACCAGACGTGCCACCTAGGTTAACAGTACCGGTGTGAAGGCTCGGGTGAGCCAGGTCCTCGTCACACAGAGGTACCCAGAATGCCCGATCGTCCGCGAGGTTCACGATTCGTAATTCGGGCCCAAATCGACACATACAAGCGCCGTGTCGTGGCGAGTGGTACTGTGATCAGCCAGCAACCTGCTCTTCGTGCAAGTGGTTTGATTGGATGCTCGTTGGCTGTGTTTGTAAATCTGGAGATGTGACAGGTGACATGGTTGTGGAGCGTCTCGCACGTGTCAAGCGCTGTGGCGGGCACAGGGGTCCCCAGGATGTTGGCTGTTAGCTTGGGGCACCCTCACAGCGACAGCCCGCTCTGTGCCAGGTGAGGGCTGCAAATTCCCGCCTGTCTATTTGTGGCTTCAAGAATTGCCCCTGTCACCAGATTCCTGTCGAGATTAACCCGACAGAGTCCCGAGCATAGTTCCTTCCACGGCAGGTTAGGTTTTCACACTCGATGACGTCAGCTGCACCTACATTGGTGCGGCAGGCACAGAGGGGAGCTTTGCACGGCAGAAAACCCTCTTTTTAGATCAGGCAAAATAGAATTCGTGCTTGAGAAAAGGCGCTATTTCCGTCTCCGATCTGACTTTGTACCCGTTTCAATTTTAAGCTCTGTGTCCCATTCCCTCCACCCGCACCTCCCCTTCCCACTCCTCACCTCTCTTCCCTTCTCCCCTCATCTTCCTCCCCTTCCCTCTAACCCCTGCCCCCCCACCCCCTCCTTCCCCACTCAGCTCATCCTTCTTAAATCAATCCACATTCATCTGCCTCCTAATGGGGGGGTGTGGTGGGAGAGACAGTGTTGAGGAAAATCAGTTAACCCTGGAAGTGCTGACTTACAGAAGTGCCTCTGTCTTTCTCTGTAAGATGGGACAGTTCAGTCCCACATGCGTGTATCTGAGCGTGTGTCTGTTTTCGCCAGTCTTCTGGCTTCTGGGAGGAATGACAATGCGATGACCAGGACAAAGGCCACCCTCGTAGCGACTGCCTGTCGCAAGGGGAACCTCCTGTTTGAGGACGGGCAGACAGACCCCAGTAGGCAAGTGTCCAGAAAGCCAGGGTGAAAGGCGTGATGAAGTGTCCAGAAAGCCAGTGATGAAGCGTCTCGGTCAAGTCTTCGCAAGGTGTTCACCGTCTCCAATAGATACCCGTGGCTGGACCCACGTTTGGAAGTCGGAGCTGGGAGCCCCAGCACGCCTGCTTTCCTGGAGCTGAGCTCTGGAGCTCACGCGCCACATCAGCATTTCCGCAGAGCTCCTCACGGACCAGCAACGCAATACCCAGACCGGGGCACTGGGCGTTCTGGGCGCTTCGCTCCCTAACCTTACGGCCGATCCCGCCAGCCTGCTCCAAGCAGGCTGAGCAGGGGACGGCAGAGCTCCGTGCCTGCTCGCTAGGGTGAGAGCAGCCGAGATCCAAGTGCCATGCGCCCAACTATCTCTGTGTTCCCGGGTGCCCAGCAGGACCGAAGGCACTGCCTCAGCCAAGAAGCGCTGTACAGAGGGTGGCTGGGTGGAGCTGAGAAAGGAAGGGCGCTCAGGTGACAGCAGGCCAGCCCACTGCCTTTTGAATCGGGGCCCCAGGCCTTCCCCGGGGCTCAGCCCTAGGGCCTGGTTCAGTTATTTCCGGTTTGGCAGGTAGGAGGAGGAGATCCGGAGGGACCCCGACAGGAGCAGAAAGACCAAAGTCCTAAACATCTGAACCTGTGTTCATGCTTTTAGACCAGGACGGGGGGCGTGGTCTTAACAGAGCCTGCCCTTCGTAAGGGAAGGTAGGCCATGAAACTGACAGGCGGCGGGAATGCGCTTAGCCCCGCCCCCTTAGAGATGTTTAGTGACAATAATTATTGCATGATAATAACAACAAAAGCAGCTCACACCCATTGAGTGCGCAGTCTGCGCAAGGCAGTTTTCTGGGGCCTTGCCGTACCAGCATGCATTTAACCGTCACCACCACCCTGTGCGGCGGGGGCTGGCGCCTCTGTTTGATGGAGTGGGCAACCGAGGCTCACAGAGTAAGCACAAGAGAGAATGTAGTCTTAGACCAATGTGGTCCCAGCCATCAAAGTCCCCAAAGTCACTGGGTTTGGGGGGCAGATAAATATGTTGATTGCTCGGCTATGGGCAGAGCACAGTGCATGCCATGGCCACAGCTAAGGGACACAGAGGACTGGGAGGAAGAGATGATGGGACCCGGCAGTCATCGGGGGTAGAAGTGGAAAGCGAGGATGGACTCACGGTGGGGTCACTGCTCAGACTGCGCCGGGAAGCCTTGAGTGCCAGGTGTGAGGGGCCGGACCTTTTTTTGGTCGACAGTGGGGAAGAGCTGAAATTTGGAGCAGGGGAGGGTTAGGTCGTGGCTCTTCTTCTTGCTTGGGGAAGGGAGTAGAAAGAGCTAGAGGCCTTCGCAGTCCAGCAACTCCAGTTTCAGTCTCGATTTGCTCTGTGTCCTTGGGCGAGGTACCCGACTCCTCTGAACAAAGAGAATGCTTACGTGCATTTCACGCGGTTTTGGAGAGAGTTAAATAGGATGAAATACGGAGAGTGTGAGGTGCACAGTTGGTGCTTCACGACGGTGACCGACGTTATGGTTTAGGAAGAAAACGAACTCGCACGTTTGTTACTCTGCCTGTTTTTAAACGCCTCGCCTTCCCAGGACCGTGTTTCTGAACGTGGGGCTGTGAAGCTCCGTCTTGTCCTTCTGGATGCACGCCTCCGCCACCCTCAGGACCCATTGCAAAACTTCCCGCGCCGTGACACCTTTGCCGGTTTGCGCGGCGCGAGGCAGGTCCCCCTCTCCGCCGCACCCGCGCCCGTCTGCGGGCTCCTTTCTCAGCTGTGTTGGGAGTCTCTCTCCCGGCTCTCCCCCTGAACCTTTCCAGGAAGCCCTTGACGTCAAGAATCTTTTCATACTAACTCTGGGCCCTTATTTGCATATGCCGTCCGGTCGACATCTGCACAGGTGGTGGCAAAACGAGGCTGGCACCTGGCACCGATCGGGGACGCGGCACCGAGGTGTGTGCGAGGAGTCCCCGCATCCTCCCCGTCACACACTTGCGTTCCGGCACGTGCCGTTTCACGTCAGTAGATCCTCAAGGAAGCGGTCCAAGGATGGGCTCTAGGAAGCCGCAGCGCGCACGTGTCTTCTGAACGGTTTGCGAAGAAAGGGAAGCAGGCGTCCAGCGCTCGGGCGGCTCCCCAGCGCAGCGTCGAGGGAACGCTCACGTGTGATCGTTTGAGCTGTGAGCTGGGTGAGTCATCGCTTTCCTTTGTGGTCACCGCTCCCCACGTTTTCCCGAAAGAACAGCCGACCGACCCTGGTCATTCGGATACGGGTACTCGGCAGACGTTTCTCAAAAATGAACAAAGCGAGCCTGGCACTTTAAGAGGAGCAACTGGCCGTGTTGGCTGCCAATGCTAAAATTCAAGCTGTTAGGTGAAAATCAGATGCCTGAAGAACCTTATCTGCCACCAGGAGCCTGACGCTGTCCCATAAAACGTCTCCGATGAACACGACCGTGTGCGGAGGAGTTCGGATTTTTGATACCGCGCCGTGAAATGTGTCGCTGTGGGGAAGCTCAGCCTGAGTCGGTGAGCCAGTCATTTTCAAACGAACGAACGTTGCGTGCTGTGTTAAACAGATCACGCATGGGTTAAAGACGCCCTCACACTGCGGGACGGACCAGCGGACTTTGACCCGACCGAGTCGGAAAGGTTCATCCACGTGGTGTTCGATTTTACGGTGCGACAAGCCCGAACCACTTGGCAAGTTTGGATGAGGTCCCACAAGAATAGCCATCATTATCTGAAAAAGCTGTTAGAATACGTCTTCCTTTTCCAACCCCGTATCTGTTCGAGGCCAGATTTTCTTTAAAGATTTTAACCCGAACAAGATATTGCTCCAGACCAACTGCAGAGGTGGGTCTGAGAATCTGGCTGTCTTCAGTTCAGCGGACACTAAAAAGATTGGCAAATATGGAACACGATGTCGCTCTTCCCATTAAATGCCTTCATTCTGTACAGTATAGTTTATTTTTATAAAGACTGTGTTAACAGTAACAGGTCTGTTGTTGTTATTTTTAAGTGAATGAATATTTGTATAATTCCTCAGTTTTAGTTTCTTATAAATAGAGGCACAAGTGCTTTGAGGTCCTCGATTTTTAAGTGCTGTAATGACATCCTAAGGGCACAGGTTTTGAGCGCCACGGGTCCCGGCCTGGCACATAGTAGCATAGTAGGTACTCACTAAATAGGTAGGGTGCCCATGCCCTCAGGTTGATGACAGCGAGGCTGCCTGGTCCCAATGTCTCTCCATTTCTCTGTTCTTCAGAGAATGTTATCTGCACTGCCTGGTCCCCTCCTCCTGCCCCGTGACTCTAAGCAGGGGCTGGATGCGGTGCCCTTAGCTCTCCTTCAGACTGAGCCCCACTGCCTGCTGTATGCTCAGGGGGGGTCACCTGCGAGTCCTCAAGGCCACACCCCAAATCGCCTCTGCACAGGGCGGGTTCTCATTCCACTTGTTTTCTGCTTTTGTTGTGGGGTTTAGGCCAGACTGGGAAGCCCACAGAATTGCTGAGACAGTAATTTGCAGTTACGTTTAAGAAACGTTAGGGGCCGAGCCTGGGGCAGAGCTAGGCTATTTTTAAGGATGGGCCATTTAAAAGGAGAGCCCTCCTCCGCCTGGCTGGGGAAAGATGCCTCCTGCAGAGGAAGCAGCTCTGATTGCTCTCTTTTTGCTTAAAGGCAGAAAGAGGTGGGGGAGCGGTGACCCTGCCCCGACACCCCGTAATCCAATCTCCCCTCTCCTTCCTCTCTCCTTCCCCGGCTGATTCCTGTGGGCCTGAAAGGCAGCAGCGTCCCTGGCAGGCTTGTGTCACCAGAGCCGAGGCCACAGTGCACTTGAGGAAACGGTAATGGGGCCTGGGGACAAAGCCGATGAGCTGATGTACTGAAACAGATAAATAAAGAAACCCAACCCATCTCAAGGCTGTCAGGGCTTGTGGAGGTCGAGGTGACCCTGGGGTGTCGCCGAGTCTCTTTGTGAGAGTTTGCCAAACCTGCGCTCCCTTTGCTTGGGTCTCCGTTGGGAAGGGACCACAGGGGAGAGAGAGCTGCTTGAACTCTGGCTGGGAATGAATGACGTTGTCAGGGGCCTCAGGTGGAGTTTCCCAGGCAACGAGCTCTGCCAAAGATGGCGTTCTGGGGGCGGGCTGGGAGCCGCACCTGCGGGGGACCGTGTGGAGCAAGCAGGACCAGCAGGAGAAGTTGGGCTTCGGTGCTGCGGCCACAGAGGCCTCAGCGGATCCCCGGGAGCTCGGAGCTGGGCCACCTGCAGAGTTGTCCTGAACTGAAGCACGGGTCTTAGTTTTGTTTCCCCCAACAGTCAGTCTTTGGTTGTCAGCTGTCCCCTGGGAAGGCCTGGAACTAAGGCCACACGGTTCCTTTCAGTCAACTGCAATTGCCGGAGAAGGACTCAGTGAGAGCCATCGGCAGCCAGCACCCCTAGAAGCCAGGGGCATGACTGCCTGGGTCCTGGTGGCGCTGTGGGCGGTGCAGGAGGTGCAGCAGGCAGTGCGGCACGGCACAGCCTGCAGAGACAGGTGGCTGCCATTTGAGGACCTGGGGAGTGGAGGGATGCTCGTCAAAGGGCTCAGAGAGCAGGAAACAGCAATTTGCATTCTGAAACTCAATAAATGTTGCTTTACATGAAATCAAGGGAAACAGATGGACACAGTGCCTAGCTGTTGAATGGATGTTTGGATGAAAGAATGAATGAACGAGCTCGCGTATGGAAATCCAACGTGTAAAAAGGATAGACCTGCTCTTGGCAGGGATTTAATACAAGCAGTTGAGGTTATGGTCAGGTTTTAGCTGGGACAGTTCCCCAAAGTGTGGGGGACATCAGTAAATTGTAGGATTTCCTCAGTGGGGGACAGAGATAAAGCATTAAAGAAAGTATTTTTCTTGATTTGCTCCTCTCTCGTCCTGATTGCAGCTGAGCCTTGAACAGTTCGGGGTGAGGGGCGCCAACCTCTACCTGGTCCAGAATCTGTCTAACTGAACTCGACCCTCTGAATCCTTGGATTTACATCTGCAGATGGAAAATACCGGTGACCCTTGAGCAATACAAGCCTGAACTGTGTGGGTCCACTTCCATGTGGATTTTTTTTTTCAGCTCAAACTTGGGCTGTTCAAGGGTCAACCAGATACACCAAGGAGAATGTCTCAGGCTGGTGTTGGGGTGTCCCTAATGCCCCTCTATTTTCTCTTCTAACAAAGAAAGTGGCTGCCAACTCAGCACCTTCCCAACAGCAGAACCTGGCTGGGTTTCAGTCACATGATTTTGCTCTCAGTGTTCTTATTTTTCTGGTGACCAACTATTTATAGCGAGCAACAAAACAAAACAAAACAAATCTATTTTCCAATTACCGATGTGAGAGAAAGATTCTTCCGAACATAAAATTTTATAACATCAAAACTGGTGAGTCGATTTAAAAAAACATGTGAAATAAATAAGAGCGGCGTGCTGTGTGGACACGGTGAACGTGTGCAGGGTCTATTGGACGACTCGCGTTTGGGGAGTGCTGGGTTTAGGCAGGACCGTCGGCTGGGACTCGCTCTTGTGTCACGGGACACCCTTGCTGTCTCATCTCTGCATGGCCCCATCCAGCACGCCTGTCCCGTCCTGCTCCACGGTCAGTTCCTTCTCGAGAGTTTTCCCTGATTCCTCCCCAGCTGACAGTCACCCCTCCCCTGCCCTGCCCCCATAGCTCTTTGAGGGCACGGAGCCTTTTCTGTTCTGTTAGAGCAATGCGCCCAAATTGCAGTCATCTGTGCCTAGCACAGCACGGAGCATGCAGTGGGTTCCTCGTCAGTACTCACCCTGCATCTGCAGCTCATGGACCGTGGCCGGTGCTAAGCCTGTGTGGGGCCAGGTAAATGGAGCCAGAGGTGGAAGCCGCAGTTAGGTGCCGTAGAGTGAGCCTCCTGGAGGCTGCAGAAAGCCGAGGTGAGAGAGGGTCTTCATGGTTACCACCTCAACTCCTGGATCCAGCTTGTTTTGTGAGTTAGGTAGTATCCACTCCACCTGGGTTGTAGATATGCTACGGACAGGCCAGTTAAATAATGAATATTTTTAGGGTGAGTGACCTGTGCAATATTCGAGACCAGCTAGACTAAAATATTATTTGTATTTCATCTGAAATTCAAATTTAACTGGGCATCCTGGTTATCCTGGCTAAATCTGAACCCAACCTTATCCCTTCTCTGGGCTTGAGCCAGGCTGGGTAGGTCTTACAGCTAAAGGATCTCAAAGGAAGCAGAAGCTGAGAAATGACTCAACTTGTCAGGGGCCACAGTGCGGATAGTTCTCAGTCGTGGTCAGGAACCTGTGATCACTCTTCAAGGGGAGAGGCTGGGCATGGTGGAGAAGAGGAGACAGATCAGAAAGCTCATGCAACAGAATTGGTCCGACAGAGGGTGGAGCAGGGAAGACAGTGAAGAGAGGGGACTGAGATTTGGAGCTTTGTGACTGAGAGTGTGACTCACATTTTCACTCGTTACTTGTTAATCGACACACCGTTTATCGAGATACCGGCTAGGTACAGGGTACTGTGCTTGCTTCTCTGAAACCTGAAATGGGCAGATGTCTCGTCATTTATTCTCTCTGTGTTATGAACGGAAGAGGGAGGCCACACGTTCGGGGCTTTTCCAGGCCTCCTGCCGTAAACCCCACCCCACCTGCCGGCCCACACTCGGGCTTGTCTGCTTCAGCGCTTGCGAATGTTGTCAAACCCACCCCTCCAGCGCCTCTCTAAGCAAAGCCATTGCAAATCGGAAACTGCTAGGAAAGGTTCAGTTTGCATCCGCCTTTGCAGGACATCTGTGGTTTAATCCTGGGTCCTGTGCCCTGCACCTGGCCACAGCCCTCCTTGCCCGTCCCCTGTGCAGATGCCCAGCCACGTTGCCTTTCTACACTGTGGGCGCGGAAGCTGGGGGAGAGGGGACAGGAGCTCAGGGCCTCAGCAAAGCCGGAAGTTGGATCCAGGCCTCTGGTGCCATGGTGATAGTTACTATAGAAACGCAGCTCAGCATGCCTACCAGGATCTGCAAGGGTTTTCATGGACTGGAGCCTACAGAGCGGGGAGAGTAACGCGTCCTGCCTCGCTCTGCTGTGGGCCAAGTCTTGTGCTGGGACCGCCCCGCCTGTGTCCCCGTAGCCCTCTCCCGCCAATTTCCCTTCCTAGCCTCTCTCCTTACGCCGGGCAGTCTCCCGTCTGGGGGCTTTGGCCGCGGTGCTCTCAGCCTGAAATAGACGTTCTGGCTTCCTCACTTGGCTAATTTCACTTATCCTCCCAGCCTCATCCCGATGCGTTCTGTCACTCAGGAAATCCTTATTGAGTGTTCCCTAAGTACGGGGCACTGTTCTGGCCACGGGGGACAGACAGACAGACAGGAAGCTCTGTTCTCGTGGGCTGCCGGTCTCGGTGGAGAGTGCAGGCAGGAAGGGCGCATCCAAGAGAACGGACCGGAATGTATCCAGACGTGTTTGGGGAAAGCAAAGGAGGGGGACGGGGCGGACGGTACTGGGCTTGTGGGGACTGGGAGTTGGGACACGTGTGTCTAAGGGGTGACAGCTGTCCTCCTGAGCCCTCTGGCTGCCCTCACTTACATAGTCTGGTCCCCGAATCAGCGCTGATGACAGAATAATGTCACTGCTTCCTCCTTGAAGGCAGGACATCAGGCTCATTTGCCCCTGTGTCCCCAATGTCTAGTACATAACAGACCCTTGTAAGGCACACACATTTCCTGAGTATGTTCCACGGGCCAGGCCTGGTCACAGATGGCCCCTCGTTTTCCTATCATACCAATTCCATGATACAAACATGATTCGATCGTGTTTTATCACTTGAGAGACGGAGGCCCCACGCTCAGCAGGTTAGGTGACTGGCTTCAAGTCCCAGCGCCAGTGCACGTAGTAGGGCCGAAATCCAAACCCAGTCTGCCCTCTACGTGTTCCTTGCATGTCACAGGGTAGCAGCTTTATGGAGCTGTAATTCACATACCATACACCCTACTCTTTTAAAGTGTACAGGTTCATGGTTTTTTAGTTTATCAGCAGGGCTGTGCAAACATCAGAACAATCGATTTTCAGAACAGTTCAATCACAACCCCCAAAAGCAACCACGTTCCTCCAGCCAAGGCCCAACCTCAGCCTCGTGGGAGGACTGGAAGATTCCGGAGTTGGCTGCCACTGGAGATTCAGGGCTGAGGAGTTTCCGTGTGGGATGGCGGCCTCTCCCTTGGCATATCAGTAATGAGCTTTTGCTTATTGGCACTTTAAGTGTATACGCTTGGCTTCCCTGAATGAAGACCCCAATTCTCTACCGAAAATCTCAAAACAACCTACGGACAAATAAGCCGCATTCCAGGGGAGCCTTCAGAAGGCGTTCCTCGCTGGGGCCCGGGGCATGCTGTCCACGCAGCAGCTCGCAATGTCTGGAATGCATCGGACCCTCTGTTTTTCCAGCCTGGGGCTCTGTGGGAGCCTGGCTTTGTGGCACGTGTGCTGTGGCGCAGTAGGGGCTGCAGCCGGGGGGAGCGGGGGCGGGGCCCTTCGGACCCCAGGACCGCACTGCCCTCTCCTTCCTGAAGGGCCCGCGGGGTCCAGTTGAAGCCGTATGTCCAGTTCGCCCAGCCTCAGAACCAGTGAGTGGGGTAGCTGGCCAGCGTGTCCTCTTCTTAGTGCCGAAAGAGGCTCTGTTGTTTCAAGTTCTCCCATCCTTTCCCCACCCCCGGCGATGCCTGAATTTCACCTCCGAAGGTGAGCCTATCACAGTGTTCAGGAGAACGGGGATCACTTTTTCTCCAGGCTGCAGACAGAGGCAGGCAAGGCGCTCTGGAGCACCCGTCCCTTGCTGCGCCCTGTAGCCCATGGCCAGCTCAGCCTTCTCTGTCTTGGCCCAGAGGCGGGACCCAAACCTGCCTAGTTGAAGCAGAAAAGGGTTTCTTTAAGGTTGTTCGTCGAGTTGTTTTCAGACTCTGTGGGAGAGGCGGTGGCAAAGACCCAGGCTTAGGGTCGCTCAGCCAGGAAGAACTTCCACGCAGCTGTCCCTTGGCGGGGCATGCACTGCCGCCTGCCCCGCCACCAGCAGGGCCCAGCCCGGGATCCGGGGGCTGACACTGTCACTGGAAGCCGGTCCAGTTCACGGCCACCGTCCTCGCCTGCATGGCCTCTGTGTAGTCCTGCTTCCCCTCGTCACAGCGTCCCGTCCTGAGAGGGGGTGTCTGACAGGAGGTCTCGCTCACGTGCCACCTCCCTTGCTTTGACGAAGGCTGGGAAGTGGGTTTGTGCTTTTGTCGTGGGGGGTGTGCTCCGCCCATCAGGTAGACTCATGAGGTGGAAAAGTCTCCCCCAAACGAGCAGCCCAGACATATGACCAGCTACCGATGGCATCTGGGTAAATTTGTCCATCTCTGCCCTGTCCATTTGTAGCATGGGGTTTGGAGAGGGACAGCCACAGGCCCCAGATCAATCCTATTTCCCCTTCTCCCAGGCAATGAGGTAACAAAACTAACAGCCTGGTGTGTATGCTTCTAGACCTTCTCCATGCTCAGGCTAATATGTATAAATATTTTATTTTTGTTTTTCTAAAATTGGGTCACATCGTATAAATTTCTCTGTAGTTGCTTTTTTTTTTTTTTTTTTTTTTAAGTAGAGTGACAATTCTCTTACCAATCTCTATTACAGAGAGTTTCTGGATTCAAAAATGCTCTCCCTTCCCCTGGCCAATAGGCCTTTGGGTGTCCGTAGTACAGTGGCATGCTCTTGGCCAGCAGACTTCTTTGTACTGTGTCGCACCCTTCTGCTCCCTCTGCTGATTCTGGGCTTACAGGGGTCAGCTCGTGTTGGTCCTTCCAATCTGCTCTTACCACTTGTATTTGGAACTGTAAGTCGGCAGTTAACTATCTTATAAATCAATGCAACAAGAGTATGAAGAATAAGCTTCTGGTCTCTATGAAAATTAAGTTAAATGTTTACAAAAGATCTGACCAATACAACCTCCCGAAAACATTTGCCATCAAGACATTGGTAAAGATCGGGGGTATACCAGTTATCTTTTACTTTGTAACAAACTACCCCAAAATGTAGTGGCTTAAAACAGTAATAATCTGTTGCTGTGGACTGAATGTTTGTGCCCCCCTGAAATCCATAGGCTGAAGCCCTAAGCACCAGTGTGTCGAAGTGGGGTCTTTGGGAGGCGAGTAGGTTTAGATGAGGTCATGAGGATGGGGCCCTCCTAATGGAATTGGTGTCCTTATAAGCAGAAGGGATCAGAGCGCTCTCTTGCTCCACTCTGTGAGCACGTGGCAGATAGCAACCATCTTCAAGCCAGGAAGCGGGCTCTCACCAGAACCTTCCATGCTGGCACCCCGATGAGAAATCAATGTCTGTCATATAAGCCACGCACCCTCCCCACCTATGGTACTTTGTTATCGCAGCCAAGCCACCTAACATGTCTATCAGGATCACGATTTCATGGGTCACTGGTCTTGCCTGGGCTCTTTCCCAGGGCTGTGTTTACCAGCTGGAGAGTGGACCAGGCTGGAAGGTCCAAGATGGCCCCACGCACCCGGCAGGCGGTGCCGCCTCTCAGCTGGGGCTCCTCCGCGCAATTCCTTGCCTTTATCCTTCCCTCTGCCAGATCAGCTGCCTCCCACGGTGGCCTCAGGGCAGCCTTCCAAGAGGGCCCGCAAATGAGAGCGGCAAGGTCCCTCAAGGCCTAGCCTAGGAAGTCATATGACCTCGCCTCTGCTGCACTCCGTTGGCCCAAGCATGGTCCCGAGGTCCTCTCTGCTTCAAGGGGCGGGAAACCACGGGCAGCAACACCCGTGGCAGGGGCGCATGCATGCCGGCGCCGGAGGGAGCTGTGCGCGAGGGGGAGAGTCACAAACATCTAGAAGTATGCATTAACAGGTTTTTAAGCTTAAAGAGTTAAAACAATGTGACTTTGAATTGGTCAATGCCTGCCAGAATCGTGTTGGAGGGGAGGGCTTCTACAGTGCTCCCGGCTCGTTCTCCCAGACCAGTGTGGGGTGGGCTCTCGTGGCCTTTTTAATAGCTCCGTGGAACTTGATGACATGGATATGACACAGTTCATTTAACCGGTATCTTATCGATAGCCACTCAGGTGTTTCCTTTCTATCTCCCCACAATGAACAATAATACAATAAATATCAGTGTAAGAATGCCCTTTGAGATGAGCGTTTTATTTTTGTAGTTTGTGTGAGGATGTGTGTTTTTAAAAAATCTATAGATTTAAGTCTCAAAAGTGAAATTTCTGAGTCAAATGCCATGCCTATTTTTAAAAAATATGTTTCTTTTAAATGTGAGCCGATTTGGCTACTTTCCAAAAATCGCCGTAGTAATTCTCATTCATTCCAGCAATGGAAGCAATATAAGGGAATATATTTTTCCTGTTCTCAGCTTTTAAGTTTTGTTGTTGTTGTTGCCAAGCTAAGAAAAGTGGGAAAAGCGAGGGAGAGACGTTTTTGTTTGTTTGTTTGGCCAAGGGAGAGAAGTGAAGTAATTTTTTGCTGTACTCTGCATGGCCCAGTGACAGCATCTTTGTGTCTCTGCACCATTATTCATCATATAGCGCGTTCCCCACCTGGATGCTCTTTTTCTTCTTCTCTGTCTGTGAGCTCCTACATGGCTCTCAGAGCCCAGCCCCAAATGCCCTCTACTTGGGAGGACCCCTCGTCCCCCAAAGTCATCCTGCCTTCCTCCCTCCTGTGTTTGCTCTTTGTAGTCCCCTCCGCCAGCCCCGTCAGCGGGCACTAGACAGAATTTGGGTCTCTGGACCTTAAGCTGCTGGGGGACAAGGAACGTGTCATCACCAGCTTCTCTGGGTCCCCTGGTGTGAACTGTACCTGGCACAGAGCTGTGGCCCAGAAAATGTTTGTTTATTAAGTGACATTTTAACAAAGCTCTTCTGGAAATATTTGTGGAATGAGGGAAGGGATTATTTTTCTTTTTAAGGAGCCTGATGCTGGTGGCTGTGCAGGCAGCGGAGGGGGAGGGCGGTGCAGTTCCAGGGTCTGTGAGCAAAGCCCCTCAGGCTGGAGGGACCTGAGGGCGCTGTGTGGGCCTTGGTCAGCTCAGCGATTCCTAGGATTCTGACATCCTCGCTCTGTTCTCTCAGAACTCAGCATTCAAGGTCACCTCACCATAGCTCTGTGTGGAGACAGCACCCCAAAGGGCCCATCGATCTGTAACATCTGATCGGCTTTCTGAGTCGAATCCACTAGCTCGTAAAATCCAATACATGTCAAAGACCTGTCAGGCCCATTAACCTCTGGAAGTCCATTAACAGACTCTGCTGTTGCTAAGGAGATTCTGTCACTGTCACATGGATGCCACAGTGGCCAGTTCTAAAAACCCCTGAATTTAGGAACTTAGGAAGGGGACCAGCTGGTCTCTGCTGGCTTTGTCCTGAGACTCTGCCATTTCTTCCATGGGTACATGCAGAGCGCCTGTCAATATGACCTCACATCACACAGCACTTGGACAGTCGAGCATCAGACTTGTCGCCAAGCCCTGTGGTAGGCATGTGGGCGGAGCCTCTGCCAAGAAGTGGTCCAAAACTTCTTTACCTGTCCTTGAGGAAACGAGCCCAACCCCTCCCTCCATAGCATCCCATGTATATCTCTGTTTTACCTCTTACATCAATGAGACGAAATTATTTGCTGCATGTGGGTCCCTTCTGTTAGATTATGAGAACACAAGAATGGTGTATTTGATAAGAAGGGACGGAAACCTGAACCCAAATGACTTTAGCAAAAAAAAAAAAAAAAGGGAAATTTGGTTGGCACATCTGTCATAAGCCCTCCTTGTGCACGGCCAGATGGGCATGGGCAGGCCCCATGTGATGGCGAACCCACCTCCCGCAGCTCTGGGGGACCTGCGGCCAGTCTCCCATTCCTGTGCACGGGCGTGTGTCCTTCCCACTGGAGGCCCCGCTCTCCTGGCTCGTTCCCGATGGCCCAGCATGAGCCCACTCGCAATCCCCAACCCGTCTAGCCAAGCCGTCACCGTGCTGTGCTGTGATTATGGCTTAATGTACTTCTTTCCCACCCGGAACTGTTGGTTGGGACCAATTCCACCTGCCCAGAGCCTTGGTTAGGCCTGGCGCACAGTGAGTGCTTACTGACTGTGTGTGGAATGAATGAATGAATGAATGAGTGAGTGAATAAGTGAAACCAACACTGTGCAGGTCTTCTGTGTCTTACTCACTGTGAAAAGCCATTGGCAGAAGATGATGTTTCCAAAGCTGCAAACGTGTCCCCTGCCTGCCACGCTCATCTGTGAGGAGACCTATGTCCCCATCGAGAGGCAGAGACCATTTGCCATGGCCTCAGACCCTCGGGGCTGGCCCTCACACCTGTTATGGTCACTAGGCTGTGACGGCAGTAACTCCGGGTGACCCCAGGCCTTAAGAGAGCTGCAACTTCCGCCTCCTCCTCTTGGAATGCCCCTTGCTGCCATGCTATGCAGAAACGCAAGCAGTCCCCTGGAGAGGTGCATGGAGGACAGCCAGGCCCCCGGCTGGTAGCCCCAGCTGGAGGCCAGTGCCAACTGCCAGTCATGTGAGCCAGGCCATTTTGGACTTTCCAGCCATCCCTGGGCCTTCGTGGGCACCATGTGAAGCAAAAGAACCACCCAGTCAACCCATGATGTTGTGCGACACGATAAGTAATAATAATGATAATGATAATAGCATTTCATGCGCGCCATGGCCCAGGGCATCGGAATTATCGCCAGGATGCACCCAGGGAAACTAATTTTGCTGCAGTTAATGAGGGCATCAGTTACGGGAAGGCAAACCATCTGGTGAAATTACAGAAACACATTTCGGAGCCAGGTACTGGACTTGGTTTGAGTCTTTCTGAGAACGTTGGCATGGTAGCTAGATTTGAGGACGTGAGGTAGGGGTTGCGGCAGCAGTGTTGTGGGAAAGATCCAAAATCAGACCGGCGAGAAACCAAGCAGCACTCGGAGAGTTGGAGAACTCAGGTATATTACATCAGCAGACCCCGAGTAGCTAGTGCTCTAAGATCTGGGCCCAGAGCTCAGTTGCAACATTCCTTATATAGACCTTTTGGGCATGGCCTGATTTGGTCATTTGAACTCAGGCCGCTACAAAGCAGCAGGAGTTGTTGCTATGGTTGCAGGTAGTTACATTGTGTTACAAGAGCCAAGAGTTGCTATGGGCTACTGACTGTTACAAAGTGCGACAAAGCACCTGAGTTGCTGGGGGCACAAACAGTTATATTTGTTGCTTAGACAGAGCAAGCAAAGGGAAGGTGAGTCTTCAGTCAATTTCGAGTACAGCCCATCAGCAAGCATATTTACAGAAGCAGAATAGAGAGCTGATTTAAATGAAAATTCGTGTTCATTAGCATGATGTGGGATGTAGGCTGCTGTGACATGAGAGGGGGTGGCGGGGACTGTGGCACACGGGAGAGAGCCTCCCCCTTCTAAAAGAGACAGACGGCCTCCATGAAGGCTGTGCCCTTGGCTGCCAGTGTAGGGGCTGGCCCAAGGTCACCAGATCCTTCAGGACTTCGAAAGCACTAGGAATCAAGTCCCCGAGGAACGGGGTGGAGAAGACACTTCTATGACGACCCGACCCATGGGATCTTGGCTTTTGACTTTCTTTTCGAAGGGCCATCCCAGTTCGGGCTCTAGAAGGGAGAACATACCCACTGTGTTCCAACAGAGAAAAAGCCTCCCCACTCTGAGCCCTCGTCGTCATCCTGAGACCGGCTCTGCTTCCCGTGGGAGGCGGGCGGCTCCTATTTCCTGGGCCTGACGGGTCTTGGGTCCCTGTCCCACCTGGAGCTTGGCCCCTAGGCGGGAGCAGGGCCCTTGGCACAGCCTGGATGGACGTCATACTATTCACAAATGGGTCGGGCAACCAGAAGACGCAGTGCGGCAGGAGGCTCCCCTGCACTCTGTCGGGGAGGGACCTTGGCCCCGGAGGCCAGTGGGTTGGGGGTTCTCACTGGTTCCAGAGCTCCCTGTTCCTTTCTTCTTTATCCCCCATCTCACAAGTGCTCATCTAGCTGGAGGGTCATCCGATGACTGTCTGCCCCTCTCAGGTGTTGATCAGGGGACTGCTAGGGCCAGGGAGCTAACAGCAGGAAGCATGAGTCTGCAGAGAGAGGTGGGCGCTGAGGCAGTGGCAGCAGCACCCACTATAGGTAATGGGTGCCAAGTGGGCATGGGATCTTCTAGTCTTTTCAAGAGAAGCCAGAAACCTAGATTTCGCTGTGAAATGGCCTGATTTGAAAACGTGGGAACCCATGATTCTTCTACGATGAAACAAAACATGCCCAGGGCCCCATCTGCTCTGCACAGACTCAAAGGACCGGAAGGAGGGGACCAGCTCATCTTGGCCACACTGCACCCGGGGGCCTGGCGCCAGGCCCGGATCACGGAGGGGGTGCCGTGTGAACGAAGGGGCGGACGGGTGTTTGCCATGATGCGTTTCTGGCTGAGCTGCGGAATTAGGATCCCAAAGCCCCACCTTTCTGCACTGACACAGCTGCCGGCCTGGTGGCCTGGAGCCTTACGAGCAAGAACATCCATCTCTCTGCCTCTCAGGCAGCTACAGAAATGCTAAGAGGGTCGCATAGCCCTGCTTGCTATTCCCCTGACTTTCCCCACTAAGGAGGTCCCCCCCGCCACACCCAGCATCCCTAACTGCCTTGCTGGGGTTTCTGGAGTCTGAGGAAGGTGCTGGCCACCTTGCCAACTCCTGGGGCCCCACTGAGCCGTGGGCATCCTTGGTTGCAGCAAAGCAAGTGGGAGGGACTGAGGTGCCACCCAGCGTGGGTGGCAGGCTGCTGGTGGCAGCTTATTTTATCAGCAGCTAAAACCTGCTGGTGGAGAAAGGCCCTTCAGTGAGCCCAAAGCCAGCTGTCCTGTCTTCCAAAGCCTGCCCGCCCCAGGAGAGGAGGAAGCTCCAGCACCCCATGGGCCGGGGGCTGCCAATGCGGTGCCTTGTATCAGTCCGCGTGCTGGCCGTGGTGCTTTAGGAATCTGTCCCTTGCCACACCTCCGAGTGCTTTAGCATCTTCCTGTCCTCTCAATAAAGACTGACTGCAGGCCGGCTTTGTGCAGGACTGGGGACGGAGCGGTGGCAGTAACCCGCCCTCCGTAGCTCCAGAGTCAGACCAAGTAGTGGAAGACACACGTGTGGAAGTGCAAACTTGGCCGAGTGTCAGGGAGCAAAGAGCAGCATGTCATGAAGCGTGAAGCGGGGATCCGATTCGTCCGGGGGTGGCAGTCTCGTTCGGGCTGGGCTGTTGGAGCTGAGCCCCGGAGAGCAGTTTTGAGCTGGGAGTCCGATGTGCACCGATGAAGTCTCCTCCGGCTGCTCTGGGAGCGGAGTGGGGGTGGCGGGCACACCCCGGTGGGTGCGGGGAGCTGTCGGTAGTCCGCGAAGAGCTGGTGGGAGCTGGAAGGAGGGTGGCTGCAGCATAGATGAGGCGGGGAAGTGGGCAGATTCGGGCTATATTTAGGAGGATCTGATGACAGTTTGGACGAATGAGTGGGCAGGTGCCAGGGTGCTATCTCTATTTTGGCTCGTGCACCTGGGCGGCTGGCAGTGCCTCTGCTGAGCTGGGAAATCCTAGAGGAGAAGCGGGCTGGGGGAGGGGGCGCGGTGGCGAGCAGGGCGACAGCTGAGCCAGCCACGGGTCCTCGTTCGCTTTTCCCAAATGCGCCCCGCTTCTCACACCCCCACGCTCTTCCAAACATAGCTTTTTTTTTTTTTTTCCTGCCTGGGAAGCTGTTTCTTTCTGCTTTCTGGGCCCAATGCCCGTTCGTGCTCCAAGGTCCGGCTTTGAGTCTGGGCTCTTTCATGTAATGAGCATCTTGGGTGAAGAATGTGACCTCTCTGAGCCTAAGGGTACTCGTCTGTTCTAGGGTCGTCACAGCCTCCGCCCCACCGGGCTGGCGTGCGGAGTGGCTGAGATGATGCTCGTAGGAAGACTCAGCCGGGCCCTGGCTTGTGAAAAGCGTGTAACAGACGTTCTCCCCTGCCGCCCCCAGGCCTCGGGGAGCTGTCTTGACTGACGACACAGGTCGGGTTTCTGGTTATTTCCATGCACAGGAGCATGTACCATGTGCTCCTGGCAGCATGTGGCAAACCGACAGCCTTGCATCAGTGGGCGTATTTATGTGCTCAAAGGCCTTTTCTCCATAAGCTCCGTCAAGGGCTGCGGTGGGGTCTCGCTTCGCTCCCCGCTGTCTACTTGGCCCTGGCATGAGCTGGCCCATAGTGGGTGTGCAGCAAGGATTTATCAAATCAGTAGATGAGCGTAAACTGTTTCCTCTACCCTACCCCCATCCCCGCCCTCGCCAGCCGGCCTGAGCGTCACATTGGACCCGGACCTGTCAGGGTGGGTCAAAGCTGGTAGCCAGAAGCTCGAAGGGGAATGGAAAAGCCAAGACAGGTCTGAGGCCCCCTGAGGCTGCGTGGTATGGTTAATATCTGTCAAAGTGCCGGGACTTCTTTCCTGAACCGATGGCCGCTGTCACCTTTCGTACCTCTGAGCCCACTTGAGAAATTAGACTTTTATTCTTTTATCCCAAGGCTCGTTATCATTTTTATGACTTTTCAGCTCTCATCCCTTGTTTTAAGCATCCTCACGGAAGGCTGGGGATGTGTATTCAGCCAGCCCAGCAGCGTTTTCTAACGTGTTGAACTCCAACCTGTTATGAGATTTTACCCAAAGGTATTTCCCCAGAGGACCCTTAAAACTGTCAGCGACTCTGTTCCTTCTCACGAGTCTCACCAAGGACAATGAATGCGAGGACACATTTCCTGGCCGCCGGAAAGATGGACGCTCATCCTGAAATAGGGCCGCTTCTTCGGGGCGCTGAAGGCTGAAGCTGTTTGTTTGGAAAACAAGGAGCAACGAGCGGTTTGATTTTTTTTTTTTTCCTCCCCGTTTTCTTTCCCTCAGGAAATTGCTCTCTTATGCAAGAGGAACGCAAGTTCACCCACGGCAGAGCAGTCATATGATAAGAAATCTGTTTGCAAGAGAGCGCAGCTCATTTCCCCTTTGAGAAGCTGCATTTGGTTGGAGGGTGACGAGGGGAGAGAAAGTGGTTTTTGTGTGTGTGTGTGTTTTTTTTTTTTTTGCTAGCTGACAAGGCAGGGATTAAGGCATCATGACAAGCACATGGCTTAGAAATGAGCCCAATTAAGAACACACAAGCCCATCTGACCCTCATATGAAAACCCGGAGCTGTCACTGGCCCCTTTTTGAGATGCAGGACCGGCACCGTTATCCTGGAATTCTGGGGGCGTGGGTTGCCTGGTTTTGCTTGTGATTCCATTTTCTCGTGACCGACAAAAAGCGGCATCTGGAGGCCTTTCTCTTCTCAACAGGAGCGTCTCAGACTAGTTTATTTTCAAATCGGCCTTCCCCAAAGGTAGACGTCACGCTTAAAGGGGCTCATCGGGGCTTGTTCATCAGAACTGTCCCCACCCCCACTCCCACTTAAATTTTTTTTTTTTTTTTGCCTTTGGAGATGGGATTCACAGCCCTGGGCAGGCAATTAGATTTCAAAGCCCGAGGACTGCAATGCACTTTGCCAGGAACTGCTGAAGCCAGCGAGACAGCCCATGGGGCTCTGAACGCCTGGCCCGGCCGGAAACAGGCCCTCCCGCTGCAGCTCTCCCTGGACCGGCGGGAGGAGAGTGTGTTTGTCTTTGTTCTGCAAAGGGAAATCTAATGTCATCCCCCGAGCCCTATCTGTGGTGATTCTGTAGCTAGGCGATCCTGCTGTTCAAAAGGCTGGGAGATTGCCTAGCCTGTGAATGCTGAGAAGTGGCTGGTCGGGGAGGGGAGGGGGTCATGTTCCAGGGAGCAGGTCGGCCCTCAGGCGTGACTCTCAGCCTTCACCTGTCACTCTGTTCCTTGGGGGGCTGCTATCTCTCTGAAGACCCGCCCCGGCCTTCTCTCTTGGCGCCCGCTGAGTCACGGGGTTGGGAGTGAGGTCTGATGACAAGGGCTGCCTCGCCTAGGACTCTGGACAGGGCAGCCATCTGCAGACGGACCCAGAATTGGCAGGTCGCGTCCGTGCCCCCCGACCGTGCTGCTGTGCTCCTGGGGCTTATCTTCTCCCAGGGGAAGGAAAGCACACAGCTCATAACCAGAAAGATAGTGGGTAGTGGTGGAGTGCAGGGATCAAAGTGACTCCGAGCGATGTGAAAGGGCTAGGCTGGAGGGCTTCTCAGTGGAGGTGACTTTCACGGTGAGGCCCGATGAGAAGGAGCCGGCCATGCAGCGATCCGAGGGAACAGCATCCTCAGCAGGCCGAACCGCAGGCACAGAGTCCCTGAGCAGGGATGGGTCTTGGCGCATCTGTGAAGCAGTGAGAAAGCCAGTGTGGCTGCAGCCTCGTGAGCAGGGGTGGATGGCACGCACCGGTTTGGGGGAGACGCTGAGTGTTTCGTGGTAGTTTTGGAGGCCGATGACCTGATTTGTGTTTTCAGGGGATAACTCTGCTTTCTGGGTGGGAGAGTGGTGGGCAGGGCATTGGGCGGGGCGTGGGGCGGCCAGGCCTAAGGGCCCCGCTTCATTTCCAGTGACAGAGGCACCTTCCGCAGCGACAGGGGCCCTTCTCCAGAAAATGAGTCTCGCAATTTGCTTCTTTCGGACGTTGAGAGTGACGGCGCAGCCGAGAGCGGGATGAGGGTTACGGAGCCTCTCTCCCGTGCGTCCGCCTCACCAGGCCCCCCACGCGCGCCTGCGCGCAGGGCTCTGCTACGTGGGCGCCGCTCAGCGTGAACGTGAGCGCAGTGTGCAGTCAGCGCCATCCCCACGCTGGAGCACCAAAAATGCCACGCGGGGCACCCGTGACGGTTTCTGCAGCATGACCGTGAGGCAGGGCAAAATGACATACTCCACATCCGCTTTTCAAGGATGCCTTCCAGGCCTGGGGGCTGAGGCCGAGCTGTCCGTGGAAACCAACACAGACCGGTCCATCTAACATGTTATAGGCTCCGCCCTGCGCGCTTCACAGCGTTCCGAAGTGGTTATCGATTACTCCGGGACGCAAAGCAAACCCGTTTATTGCATGTGATGCAGTAGATGGTTCGCACTTCTTAAACTTTGTAATTTCTGACTTTTCACGAGCTGAAAAAATACCGTTAATGTCAGAAAATGAGAACATTTTCTTCGGGAAGGTTTCGACAGGAATTCCCCCAATTGCTGTGTGACTTGGAGCAAGTTAATCAACCTCTCAGTGCCTTGGTTTGTTCCTCTGTGAAGTGGTGATGATATGGTGGGTCTTTCTTGGGGCCGTTGTGAGCATCAAACCAAATCTCGAACACACAGACATCTCGGACAGTGTTTCGGACGTGGAAAAGTGGCAGCCACCCCTCGTGACGCAGCTTGTCTTCGTTCGCAAAGGGCCCCACTGCACATCAAATGCCGCAGTTATAAATGCCCAGGGTGAAAATGTGACTCTGTAAATCAAACCTGCTGGCCAGTCAAGGCTACGTGTCAACCGATTCCGCACGGGGCCCCTACGAACAAGAAGACTATGCAGTGGATGGAGAGGCCACTGTGGTTACGAGGCACATCCCTCTGCATCCTGGCACAACTTCATTCAGAGGATTCCACTGAAGAGGTTCTAACGAAGCGACCACTCATATAGGAATGGAAAAATAAGGGAACCAGAGAATTTGATGTGTCAAAGACTACGGTGCTGGTTTGTAAGTTATTGTGTCCGGTGTCCAGGCCCCTTTGCCATGTGACCTGGCAGCGGCTCCCATTAAGAGATGGGGTCCATTTTCCCACTCCTTGAATCTGGCCTGGTCCTGGGACTTGCTTTGGCCAAGAGACGTGCCAGAACGGTGTCGTGAGATGTCCAAGGCAAGGCTACGGATGAGCACTACATATGTGTCCTGCATGGTGCCAGGGGCTTTTACATATATTATTTGTTTTATTTGTTTTTTTATTTATTATTATGTATGCCTACAGCCCCTGGTCTTCCTAGGTGGTCTCCCATCCAAGCACTAAGCAGGGCCGACCCTGCTTAGCTTCCGACATCAGACATGGGCTTGTTCAGGGTGGCATGGTAGACCGTGGACCGTGGCTCCACTGGGATGCGAACCCAGGACCTTCTGTGTGTAAAGCAGATGTGCTCACCGCTGCACTATGGAACCACGCCCCCCATGAAGTATGAGAGGGGAGAATGCCTTGTGCATCTGCCAGCCCCTGGGATTCATTCATCCTCACCTCCCAGACCTGTGTCTCCCACAGGGAGCTCTCCAGTCACCCCCCAAACGCGAGAATCCCGAGGCCCCATTGTTGGTGGTGCTATTCTCCTGGGCCTGTACTCTCTCTAGGATTCTGTGCTCCTGGTCTGCAAAGTCCTACGGGTGACGATCACCCAACGATCATAAAGTGACCTGCGGGGACAACAGGAGCTTGGCACAGTCAGAAGGAACCAGGGGCTTTCTTTTTAACCCCCACCCTTATGACAGGACAGATGAAACCACGTTTTTCAAAACTGCCCTTTCGTAAGCACCGAGGAGGGCCTTGGCGAGTTGGTGATAATTTAAGCTTCATTCTGGACGTGTATATGACATCCTCATTTTGCTGCTGTTTTACCTTGAAATGACACTGACAGAGAGTGGCCCAGCTTTAGAGGGGAGCAGGGCAGGGCTCTCCGGAGGGGTGGCTTCATCCAGACAAAGGTGGGGCTGGAGAAAGGAGCTGGGAGGAAGGATGGAAGCAGGTGGACTGATGGAGGAGCCGGTGGACTGATGGAGGAGTGGAAGACGTTGCAGAAAACCCGAGGAGGAATAAGGACAAAGTAACTCTTTAGCTTCTCAGGGAAGAGCGCAAAGGGGAAGCCCGCTGGAGCGGGGAGCAGAGGGTGGGGTGGAATCCGGTGCTGCCAGCCAGTCCTTCCGAGGTGGAGCCGGCCAACTCCCCGGAGGGGCGGGACCCTCCCTTAGGATGTGAATCCCAGACCATCCATCCTAAGTGACTAGCCGAGGTCGCCACCCTGCTTTTCCTGTCTACAGCTGGGGGTCAATACCCCGGGTTCTCATTGTGCTTCCAGACCTTGGGCCCTGAGGGACAAGGCTTTCTTTCCTGCCAGAGATAGGGAAAGGATGGGCTTTCAAACAAAAGCCCCCCTGCCTCCTCCTGAACAGCCGTGGCGAGGGACGTGGCCCCTGGCACTAGGCCGAGAGGAGCCTTCCATCCAGAGCTGACATTTGCCTGTTGACCTCTTATCGGAGTTTTCAAGTTGCCAGGGCCTCTGTGCTGCAGGCCTGGGAAGGAAGGCCCAGCCCGGCCTGGCCCAGCCCGGCCCGGCAGGCCCAGCGCCCGCCTGTCTGCCCAGGCGCCTGCCATATGGGTGTTTCCCTGACATCTGACTGATATGCTCGTTTCACTTTGGTAAACAGGCCACCTCAAGGTCAAGGTGATGGTGACCTCCGGTGCTGCCCGCGGCACGGGATTCTCCCCGGAGACCCTGGGAAAGCACTTCCACATGGGCCCGGGGCTCGTTTCCCTCCCCACCACTCCGATGAGTGCTGACAATAAATAAATAAATAACCACCCTGCCCTGGGTGTGCGGAGCGGAGAGAGCCACGTGCAAAGGGGAACGCTGGGCAGGGGTGGGGGGAAGGGGGCAGGCCCGACTTAGAAGACGGCCTGCCACCAGCAACAACGCGACCTCGGACCGCCGGCGGGGGGAAGCACTCCGCGCGGCAGCCTGGCTCTTCATAGGCTGGAGCGCGCCGCGAGCCAAGCTGCCGCCTTTCTGACGCTTAGCAAGGCTCTCCCGTGTGCACCGGCTTGGAGGCTCTGCTTCTGCAGCGCGAGTAAATATAGATTCTCGGGGGCGAGGGTGGGGAAGGGCGTGGGCGGAGTGCAAGCCTGTGCCGCAGCGCAGGTTCACGCTGAGCGTTTCAGTGGGTGCGCGCCCACGCTCGGCAAACGCATCCGCGCGTGTACAGCGTGCCGGGGGCAAGGGGTGCTTTTCGTCATGGTGGAGTCCCCTCAGGGGTCCTCAGATACCAGGGTCTGCTCTCTCTTTGCACCACTGAGAGAGTGGGAGTGCGAGGCCTGGGAGCGGGAAAGGCCTAGAGATTTGACTAGGTCTACGTTAATCTCTAGGAAGAAATGGCAGGTGGGGGTCTTATGTACCAGTTAGGATGCCCTGGGCCGCAGGTTAACACAAACTCCAGCTCAAAATGGTTTAAAACAAAGGAAGATGTCTGATCTGAGGTAGAGTGTCTTCAGGGCCGGTCAGTTCTGTGGGTCTTTGTGTTACCAAGCATCTGGCTTCTCTTGTCCCACTTCTCTGGCCTCCTAGGCCTGTCAGTCCTGCCGTGGGCTGCTTCCTCATGGTGCCAAGGTGGCTGCCACAGCCCAGCCATCACACTCAGATGCAATACATTTTTGCCAGAGACAAAAAAGAGGCTGGCGGTCTCTGTTTCTCATTTTAATTGAGTGAGCCAACTATCCCCAGGGTCCTGCAGCAGGACGGTGGTCAGAATGGTGTCACGTGCCGTTTCGTATTCATCATGGCCAGAAAGAATGTGACTGTAGGTTTGGCTTGACCAAACAGAGACTGAGCCTTGAGCTGAGGATGGGTTACCCTGCCTGTGAAGCAGAGACCCAGATAAAATTACGGTTCCATTTTTAGTTGGAAAAGGCGTTGCTCTGTCTCACTTTCCATCATTGATCTTCTTTCATCCCTTCCTACTTCTGCTGAACTACTTCTGGGTCTCCCCAAAGGCGGGGGTCTCCTCTGGGTCTGTCAACTGTAGTTGTTTCCGGCTGTCACCTTGATGGCAGCCGTCGTGGTCTGTTTCCTGAGCTCGTTTTATTAGTGAGTTGCCTTTGGCTGAAAATGATTGATATCTTTTGATATAATCAGAAGTAGTGAAAGATTATTATTTTTTTTTTTTTAAAAAAATGACCTTCTGACTCTGTGATTTCATATTAAAGATAATCTATAAGTTCCCTGCCAGCTTAATGTCTGACCTTGGGAATACAAACCATGTGTCCAGCCCCAGCGGCCTGGGCTTTGCCTCTGGCGTGCAACGCGATTTGGGATAAAAAGGGCTCCTCTCTGGCCTGCAAAATCTCAAATAAAAATTGATGGGAGCTGGGTCAGCTCTGGAGTAGCAAATCATTTCAGTTGAGCGGCTGAGGCTGCCTGGACGCATTGTGTTCAAAAGAACCCAGAAATTCATTGCACAGGGTGGGGTGGGGTGGGAAGTACTGTGATGCTCGGTAATGTCTGCCAAGGGCAAGAGATAGGACTTTTTGTTGACTCTGGGCTAGAGGATCTTGAAGACCCTTCCAGCTCTAACAGTCTTTGGTTCTTATTTTCTTCTTCCCTGTAGTTTGCAGAGGCTTTAAGAAGCATTCTAGTGCAGATAGGACACCGGCCTCTGATGGACCTGGTAGCCGATCTTGGGCGTGTGTTTCTTCGAACTCGACATTGTTTTGCCACAAGGATGCAGAGCCAGAAATGAAATCTTGCTCCATACTTATAAATGAGTACGTCCTGCTTTGTGTACTATAGATAAATATAGATTATAGACAGATATGGATCTAGATATAGACGTAGATAGGAACAGTGTGTGTATGTAACTACATGCATAGCCATCTCTTGGTACCTATGAGGGACCAGTCCCAGGACGCCCCGTGGATACCAAAACCCATGGATGCTCATGCCCTTTATGTAAAGTGGCATAGAATTTGCATATAAGCTGTATTTGCATGTAGATTACAGCAGGGCACGCCTACACATCCCTTCATTTGCATGAATTCAGTATAGTGCTGGGCACGTGGTAAACTCAAGTTTGGTTTTTCAAACTTTCTGAGATTTTTTCCTTTTTTTTTTTGGAAAAGGTCTGATCCACAGTAGGTTGACTCCACAGATAACAAAACCTGCAGATTCAGAGAGCTGCCTGGATATGTAACACATACACGCGCAAATCCCCCTCTGTCCAGAAGGCATGCCTAATGCACACGACCTCATTTAGTCAGCATTCAACGGATATAGATGTTGCATACCTACTAGGTGCCAGGCATCGTTGGATGCTGGGGACATAGCAGGGAACAAGACAGTCAGTCCTTGACCTCTCAAGGAGCTTCTTTCTAGGAGAAGAAAGCGACAATAGACAAATGGGTCCCTAACTGTCGCCTGTACACAAGTGTGGAAGCCGAAGTAGGCAAGAGGGGAGCATCCCAGGCCGAGGGGACGGCAGCTGCGAATGCTCCGAGGCGGGGCTGAGCTTGGCAGAACTGGGGCCTCCTGCTCTTGACCTTTCCTTGTTTCCGCTCCTGAGGCGCATGACCTGCTTTGCTGGGTTATTGCTTTGCAGGGCGACTGGCACATAGTCAGCCGGCTTTCTCGGTGTGGTCGCCCTGCCAGCTGTTGCATGTCCTGCACACACCTTCCATCCCTCCGGTGTGCCGTGCAACACAGCAACACGCCTCCGCTCTGGCCAGGAACGTTTATAGGTCTTAGGGCTGGAGATGCACGTTTTTTGGTATATTATTGTGTAGCTTTGCAGATCAGACTCCTCTGGGCTCAAGTTTGCAAGTCTTAAAGCAAAAAAAAAGAAAAAGATAGTCTTACGGATGAACAGCTTCCATCCTGCCCCGGTTCGATCTGTCTTGCGTTGGGAGGCCAACGGAGAGCCCGGTTTTTCTCAGTACTTAATTCCACGATCTCCCTCGATTTCCGAGGAAACCCATAAGTGGAAACACTCGAGTCGAAAGACAGCTGCTCGTGGGGCACGTGTCTGTGATTTGGGGGTTTTCAGGCATTCGCAGCTGCGGTCTTGGAACTGGGTGAAGAGGATGTCCACCCCCTGCACGTGGAAGGCCCCCCAGACGGGAGCTCCAGAGCGAGAGGAACATAAGGCTCTCTCCACCTGGGTCTCAGTCACAGTTGCCTCTCAGCAGCTAAAGGTCCCTCCGAGCAGGGTCCAGGCAGAGTGAGGTGGGAAGATTTAGGAATTCTACTCCTTTTTTGACACGCAGAAGTTTTCGATGGTCGTGGACTATTTGTTTGCATCATCCCCCTTACACGAGGTAAATAGAACAGGCACGTTTATCGAGACAAAGCTAGAAGGGTGGGTGCCAGGGGCAGGAAGAAGGATGTTAGTGTTCGATGGGGACAGAGTTTCAGTTTGGGCCGAGGAGAAAGTTCTGGAGGTGGACGGCGGTGACAATGCTTGCACAGCAATGTGCATGTACTTAATGCCTTTGACCCCTACATCAAAAATGGTTACGATGGCAAATTTCATACAAACTATACAAACTACTTGGACCTGTTTATTTAGAATACGTGTGGTCCCTGTTCCTGCCTCACTGCCTGTATACAGCAGGTGCCCACTGAAGGAACGAGACCATGCATCTGATGTCTCCTCCCCCATACGTGCTGACTCGCACTCAGCCTGGACTTGGAGTGCGGCGCGCACACACACACACACACACACACACACATCCATCTGTGTAGGTTGTACTGAACAGTTGCGTGGTGGGGCAGAGCCCTATCCCACAGGTCACAGCAAGACTTTAAAGCATCTGACACACCCGGGTAGCTTTTCCCTCTGCCCTGACCCCTTCCGTCGTACAAAAACACATGCTCCCTTCCCTGGGTCTGAATCAGCAAATTCCTGGGGCTCTGTCATCCCAGGGAACCCACCCTGGCCAGAAGGCAGTTTAGGGACCACGTGTGTTCCCAGAATATGCCATCTGGGGGTCTCCCCAACGTCCCCCGTGTCACACAACTCCAGGGAGTGGTACTCGCGGGTACCGTGGAATTGTTCTCCAGGAAGTGGCCCCTGGTGCTGTGTGACGGCAGCCCTTGTCATCTGCACCCCTCACCCACTGCTCCCCAAATATTGGCTTCAATCCCACAGTGCTCTTTCCGTGAATGAGGTTCCGGTGAATCTCATTGTTTTGTTGTAGCCAGGGACGTGAGTCTTCCTTCTTTGTCGTGGGTGTTCGTACTGCAGGGCATCTGATGATCCTTAGCAAGGGGTGTGTAGCTGGTCCTAGGTACTCCATAGCTAGATGCTGGCTCCACGGAGGGACTGTAAAGAGTGCTTTGTGAGAGACTGGGTCCGAATTCTCACGAAGGGTTAGAAAGAAGAGAAAAATATACTGAGTGTTTCCCAGGCCATCTGTGTGAAGAAACAAAAGAAAAAAACAAAACAAAACAAAAATACCCTGAAATACCAGCAGAAGAGAACACTGGACAGCTCTACGTGACAGAGTTATTGGAAATATCTCTTCCTGGTTTTAGGAAAAACGTATTTCAGACCTATCTGTTATTTATTATTACTTTTTTCCTAGCGCGCTTACACCTCCTGCTCATGCTAGCAACCAGTTTTCAACTCGCTTTGATTTTACTCATCCTGTGGTTGAAAATTTCCAGTTTACCCAGCAGGCTACGCAACCGCCCTTTCCTGGGAAAGGATCCCTGTGCTCTGGCCGGCAGCAAACCTGTGCTTCAGCAGCTGCCCGACTCATCCAGTCTGCCCCGGCCTCCTCTCCGACGGGGACCCTCCCGGTGGGCGTCAGGAACAGTGGCTTAGTGTTCCCTGCAGGGGACAGGGAAGAAGAGAGCCCTGTCTCCCCGAACCGTGAGACTCAGAATCTGGCAACAAGAAGAATTTTCTCCCTGTTTCCTGGGAAATAGCTGATAAAGGCCATTTTGTCTGCTGCTATTTGTGTATACCTAGGCCGTGCAAGTCCCCAAATGCATCTTGCCCCAGCCCCCACCAGAGCTGGCTCTTTGAACACATGGGACAATAATGAAAGCCAAGAGCGGGCACCCTGGCTATGCCAGCTGCAGTCTCCATCCAGGGCTCGGCTTCTCCATGCTTCATGGCCCTGAGAAATGTTTCTCTTTGGGGGTGGCGCAGGGGATTTGGGGGAAAGTGGGCTAGAATAATCAGAGGGCACATTCCTGCAGGCTAGAGCTCCCCCGCCCCCCCCTCCCAGGGTACACCTCTTTGTCCAGCTGCCTTGCTATCCCGTGGGGAGTGGGCTGTGAACAGGCTTGGTGAGTTTCTGATAACCCTCTCCTTAGTTTATCTAAACGAGCCAAAAGGCTGCAAAACAAACCGGCCAAGTCCAGGCTGTTCCTGCAGAGTTTACCTGCAACTTCCTGTTTACGAGCTCAGCGCAAGAAGCCCCTGGGACCAGTTCTGCCGAGTGTCTGTTTTCTTTCTGCTTCCTCTGAGGTCCCTGACGTGGTTGCCTCCTGCAGTCTGGAAAAATAACACGCTGGGAACTGCGGCTCGAATGTGAGTGTTGCTCAGAACAGCCGACTTGCAAGCTGGGGTGTGCGGCCGAGGCTGACCTGAGCCTCAGTCGTCTGCTCCCTGAGATGCTGGGAGCATCCCGAACCCCTACGTGGGGCCACAGTCTAAGACCCTGTGAGAAAACCCGCTCAGGGACGTGAGGGAATGGGAAAAGGTGCCGAAGCTCTGATTCTCTCCCCTACCACGCCCCTGCGTGTTCCCGGCTTCGTGGCTCCCTTTCTGGGGCTGTCACAAGGCAGTTAGGCATTCTCCAAGGGCTGCCTGCCTGTGTCATGGTGATGCCAGGCAGGAGGTCATCCCAAGGACGCCTGAAGGGCCAGGCCGTGGGTGGTGACACCGGGGCTTTCGTACTTCTCTTGCCTGTCGTGGGACTGTCACAGAGCCTGCTGCTGAAAGAGTGTGCGGGGCCCTGCAGCATCGTCCTCCCCTGGGAGCTTGTGAGAACTGGTACCAGGCCCTACCAGGCCCCACTGATCCGAATCTGCATTTTAACGGCCACCCGCCTCCCCCCCACCCCCCGCCGGCCCCAGCCGATTCCTGCGCAGGGTAAAACCCAGGAGCCTTGCTTTAGAGAAACCGGCCCCGTGGTCCCGTGTCCTCGTTATGGGGACGCCTGTGCTGACTTTGGACAATTTGTGCTTTTACAATTCTCACGGACACTCGATATTGCAGTTATCTTGTTTCTCTCTTTGCTGAGAAGAGCAGAAGTGATGGCGTATTTGGCCTCGTGTACCAGACGTGCCACGCAACGGAGGCCTCATGAGTACGCGTTTCAAAGAAGAGTTGAAGAGGTCCCTGCAGTGAGCATGCTGCATCCTGAGGCTTATTCAAGTACCTGGGCCGCCGGGCAGGTCACAGGGATTCACGAAGTGGGCTGGATGAGGCTGTGGCGACTGGACAGCAGGTGTCCTGGCCGCAAGGGGCAGCTGCTTCTCAACCCCGGCCTGTCCTCGTCATGCAGGAGCCCCGCCCAGTGTGGGCAGATTGTGATATTTTGAAAGAGAAGCCTGGTTTTGTTTTTTTTTTTTTGTGAGAAATCACTCAATATTGGCAATGAATTAAAACTTTTTTTTTTTTTTTTAAGAAGAAAGAGAACATGAGGTAGGCTTAGCCAAGCGCGTCGTGGAGCACCGTGGGACCTGTACCCTCAGCGCTGAAGCCAGGGGACAAGCCGTGACCAGGATGGACAGTCTCTGGCCTGGAAGAGGATGTAGGCTGGAGAGAGGGACAGAGAGCCGGACGATGGAAACAGTGGTCTAGGCAGGGAGGCTCGTGCCACGGTCCTGAGGTGCAAACCACACGCTGTAGGTGCTGGGGGAGCCTAGTGTGCAGCAGGAAGAGGGGCGTGAGGTGAGGCCAGGAAGGGCGGACGGGCCAGGTGAGTGTGCTGCTCTGTGCGTATGATTAAGGATCTCGAGCTTGGGCCCCCAGGCCCTGAGGGGTCCTGAGTGGGGAAACGATGTGGCTAGAATTCAGTTTTACTAAGTTCGTGCTGGTCGTGGAGAGGAGGATGGAGCAGGGAGTTGGGAAAGCACCAGCAGTTCCCAGAGCAGGTGGGGGGCCTGGGCAGTGGTCCAAGAGGGAGGCGATGAAGGCCCGAACTGGGCATCGTGGACGGCGGGAGAGGTGGCTGTGGAGTTGGGGTCGTGGGGCCATGAGAGGGGTCATGGGCCTGTCCCCCAGAGAACTCTCTGGCCAAACCCCTGAGGTTCTGCCTCCTGGATGTCCCCAGGGGCCACACGTGGGCACAGCCCTCCTGGGAATGCCGTCCAGGTGTGTCACTGGATGGGAGCTGGGCGGAGCTCAGACAGGGCAGGTAGAGTGGCCCAGTGGTTTGTGTCTGGTCAGGTCTACCTATCCGCAAGAGCTGCTAAATTCACAGCATTGAAGAGTTTTCTAGCTGAAAGTAGCTTTTGAGGTGTCTGGGGCCAGCGTCTGCCCCAGTGCAGGGCAGGTAGAGGGCAGCTACCTGTCGTGTGCAAGCACAGGGGTGCGGCTCACGCCTGGCCCAAATGACACGGACTTAACCGGCGATGACCGTGTTCCCCCTTCGAGTCTCCTCGGGTCCTGGCTGCCCTCGGCACCTCCCAGAACACTTACTCACCCCTCGCGCCTGGCCTCAGACCCAGTCTGCAGGAGGTGACGGCATCCAATTAGAGATGTCCGGCCTTGCCTGTCTCATTTGTACCACTGTCTTCCATCAGTGGCGAGTGGGCCGCCTCTTCAGTAATGGTAGTGTCGTAAAGATTTTGACTTCATTAGCGATTTCGATTTTTAGAAGGGGGCTGTTTTAGAGACAAGTGTGCCGAGTCAATCATTGGCTTCTGAGGCTGTAGCAAGTTGTGAAGTCGACAGGCGGTGACTACAGGTGGGAGACTATGAGCCGGGGACCCTCCTGGCCTGTGGATGGACTCGTGGCCCATGAGCGCCTAGCCCGGGGGCAGGCAGCACGGCCAGGTGGACGGGCACCTCCCAGACCCCTCTCCTCTCAAAATTTGGTGGATGACGTTCTCCAGTGGGACAGGTCCCTTCATCCCTGCTTCTTGGGACATGGCTGTACTTTCTGATCTTCTCTTGAACTTGAGAAGCCCCCAGGCTGTGGGCAGATTGTCCTGCCAGTCTAGGCAGCAGGACCTTGTCTGCCCCTCAGGGGACTCCCGCTGCCCAGCCAGGCACCCGTGGTTGTGACTTCTGGTCCTGCCTCTGCTGTTTCTCACCTGCGTAATCCCAACTCCCTCTCCAAACTCAGCTGTGGTGTCTCCTTTTAGACAGTTCTCCCCGGGTCCCTGAGACCCCAGGCCGGGGTGCCCCATGTGCCTCCTCAGGCCCTGCTCTCTCTGCTCTGTGGCACTCACCAGGGGACATTGTCATTCTCTAGTTACTCACTTGTCACCCCCCTTGTGCTGTGTGCCCCCTGAGGACAAGGACAGTGTCATCCTTAACATGGCCGTCTCTGAGTCTGGGGCCTGGCATACAGAAGGCCCACAGTGAAGGTTGTTGAACAATATAATAATAATAATAATAATAATAATAATAATATAATAATACAACTGCTATTTATTGAGCACTCAACGATGTCAGACACTATGTGGTAAACTTCATGATATTAGCTCATTTAATATTCGCAACAACCTCAAGAGTTAAGGACACTCCTATGACCATTTGATGAATGAGGACCCTGAGTTCAGAGATGTGACATTTCTTGCTCAAAGACAGACAGTGAATGACAGAGCTGTAACTTGAACCAAGGGAGCCTCTGGAGCCCACATTTTCAGGAAGTTATGGGAGGGTGCATGGGGTGGCCAATCCCTGACTCTTGTCTCTCTCTATACACACACAGACACACACCCGCACGGACACTCACACACACACACACCCCTGCGCTTCCTGCTCCTTTCTCTCTCTGCTGCTGGCTGATGTGGCCTCTGTCCTTCTGAGACCCTGGCCGTGCCTCTGTGGGTGCAGCCACCCTCACCACACAGACTTGCCAGGGAGCCCACCAGGGCCTGGGTGCCCAGGGGCCCCATTAGTCAAGTCACCCTACAGCGGATTATGCTTTCGCCATGGCGACCTTCAGGCCCAGCGACCAGGCCTGGGTGCACATTCGTGCTGATTTGATTAGCTTGTTTAGTCTTTACAGCCGATGGGAGTGGGCTGCAGCCACCCAATGACACTCTGTTGCCTGCGACTCTGTAATCGCTTTTGGAAGGGATATTATGTTAATATCTCACACGAGAGCCTCGACCCTGCATGATGTCTGGGTGGCCAGGCCCCAGCCAGACGGTGCATCCGAGACCTGCCTTTGTGATCCTGGGTAACTGACAAACCCGGGAAGTCTCCCACTGGATGGGTAGCAGAGGGCCCTTTGGCAATTTAAGCACCAGACAGTATGGGGTTGGGGGGGGTGGGTGAGGGGATGATGGCAGGGTGGGCAGGGATTCATGCCTCAGAAACCGGATCCTTTTTAAGGATCCTACAGCGGGATTAACATCCCTGTTGCCTGATTATTTAAGAAAGCGAGTAACAATACTAACTACCGGTGGCCGAGTTCCTCCCAGGCCCTGAGATAGTCACATCTCCAGCCAGTGGCAGACTGCAGGTCAGGTCGTACCCCATTTCAAAGGCAAAGAAGCAGAGGCTCAGAGAGAGAGAAACCAGCTTGCCCCAGGCCACCGGCCAGACGTGGAGGCACCAGGACTTCTCCTGGCTCTGTCCAACCCCAGGCCTTGAGACAAATTGATCCCCAAATGCCTTTGGCTCTATCCACAAAATCCATGGGCATCTGCCCACTTCTTACCACCCCCACATCTACCGCGCTGGCCAGAGGCACCATATCCTGTTGCAGGGGGCCAGATAGGGGTCCCATGGCTAGCGCTATGTCCCCAAGGCTGGCATAGCATCTGGCCCATGGCTGGTGCTTGATGCACACGCTTGTTCACTGGTGATAAACATTTACATTATAGCTCAGAGTGACCACCCTTTGCCAGCGAGCCTTGCCGTCTGAACTGGAGAAATAAACGCGTTTTGCCAGGAGCTTGGAGCCCAAGGGCGCGGGGGAGGCAAGGCCTCGTGGGACTCGGAGGCCTCAGATCCCAGTTCCTGGGAAAGTCGCCTTTCCTCTCTGACCGAGGTGTTCTCCTCCCTCCCTGCCGGGGTTTGTCCTGTTCAGCAGGCTTCTGTGACCCCGGACTCTGCTAGCGAGGCGAGATGCTGTCATGGCTGCACCAGTGAGCATGAGAATTTGGACTGAAAGCGGAGGGAAGTCTCAACGCATTGCGAAACCATCTAAGTCCGCACGGTCCAAAGCGGCAGCCACTCACCACGTGTGGCCCCTTCATGAGAGTCGATGAATTTAAGTAAAATGAAACGTGCAGTTCCTCCTGTGTGGCTGCCACATTGGACAGTGCAGGTAGGGGACATGTCCACCGTGGCAGGGAGTCCAATGGGTGGCACCGAGGTGGTCCAGCTGCATCTTAACATCTCCAAACGTTTCTCATTTCATTGTCCTAATGTGGCAAGTGACACTTAGCCCTGTGGATGTCCTGAGGACCTGCTTTGAGGAGGAAGGGAGAAGTGTGCATGTGAAATCACCAAGTGCATGATTCGCTGAGCCCCTGCTCGGTTACGCGGCCTCCCTCCCATCTTCGCTCCGGGAACCTTTAAGCACCTAGGACCGACCGCCTGGACCTCGGCTCAGCCCGGGTCGGTGGCAGGGAGAGCCGTGTTAGTGATTCCAGACGAGCGAGGCTTTTACTCTGGGCCGATGACGCCTCTGGCTGCCAGACAGCGTCAAGGTGGTAGGGCCCACGAAGCGCCAAGATCCGTGCCTCCCCCCTCGCAGACCCCACCGTGGGTGTTGCACGCCCACCCGCTGGGAACGCTCTGTCCGGCTTTCTCAGGGTTTGAGCTGCACACAACAGGGACTCCCGAAACCGTGGTCCCCTCCCCTCCCTGCAGGAGAAAGGACACCTGTAGGGACAGACATGACCCAGGTCGAGTGGTGGCCCACCAGCGTGGCGTCAGGCCGCGTCCCTGCCAGAGATCGGGTGCCCTGTTCTGGTTTTCCATAGTTGTCTCCACTTTATTTATTTATTTTTAAATCGACTTTATTTTTCAGGCAGTTTTCCGTTTACAGAAAATTGCACAGAAAGTACAGAGAGTTCGCACGTGGCCGTCTCCTCGCGCCCCCGGGGCCTTCCTGTTACTAACGGCCCCGCTAAGAGCAGTCCACGTGTCACTGTTGCCGAGCCACCACTGAATACAGTATTATTAACTGGGCTCCACGGTTTACATTGGGGTGACTTCCTGCCTCTTCCCGTCCTACGGTTCTCTGGGTTTTGACAGATGCATAGCGTCCACATCAACCAACCCAGCATGACACAGAATAGTTCCCTGGCCCAAGATGCCCCCTGCTCCTCCCGTTCCTCCCTCCCCTCCCCCCGAACCCAATTTTCTTCCCTTTTTCTTGCAGTTGGTAATGATGTAGTTGTGGGGTTGTGGGATGGCGGCCTGCCTCCCCCGCGGGGCTGCGGGGGGCTGCGGGGGCTGTCCCCACACCACGCTTCAGCACCTCGCAGGACAGCCGGCTGCTGGTCGCTCGGAGGTGCGGGATGGACAGAGGAGAGCATTGAAGGGAAGGGAACACAGGGGGCTGGCAGCGGCTGGCGGGGGGTGGTGTCAGGGTGAGGGACGGAAGCACCCCCCAAATGTCCTTTGCTCGTCCCACTCACCTCCCTGTTAAGAATGTGAAATGGCAAAGACAGACTGTCCCCGAGCAAAGCAGCTGTGCCACCCTGGGGATCTCGATGGTCAGTGTGGCCCTTCCTTGCCCTATGCAGATGACAGGGCCGACCTGTGCAGGGAGGGACTCGATGTCACAGAGCCCAGCCCTGCCACGGACCGGCAGGGCTCAGGCCATCACTGTCTGGTCTTTAATCGGCGTGACTTTCGGGGTCACCTCCGGGTGTGTTGGCCCGTAAACGATTAAGCAGTTAAATAACGACGGGCTCGTTGAGGAAGCGTGCTTCGCTGCGTACCGGCCTGGTGCCCTAAATTTAATCCGTCCACGAGCCAGTTTCCAGGACAAACACCCTGTCTTTTTTATCGTCAGAGCCGTAACCTTGAAGCCAGTCATTGCCGTGGCTTTTCCTGGTGTCCCTCCCGCCTGTTCCTCTGGGGCCGGATGGGAGAGGAGGTACCCCAGCCCACCCAGGCCGGGTTGAGGGGCAGCACCCCGTGGCCTTGGCGGGCAGGCAGGGGGGGCCCTGAAAGCGCCTTTTCTTCTCTGTCACAAGCGGCTCCGGCTGTGGCCACGGGCCGCACCGGGCAGAAATCGGATTGAGTTTCCCTTGGCCGACAGGTTGGCTTTGTTCTGCTGTTCAGATTTGTGTTGCTTGACTTTCTGAGTTGCTTCTGGATGTTCTCTGATCCTGGTTTCGCTGAGGACACGCGGGCCTTTGCCGGGGTGCAGGGGTGCGCAGAGCGCGGCTGGGTGATGGGTTGGGGGCTTCCAGGAAGAATGATCGGGCGAGAGGCAGGCCCACTCACACAGGGTCCTCACATGTCCAGTCCATTGTCCCCCGCCTGACTTCTGTTCCCCTTGCCTTGTGCCCTCACCAGTCCCCTCGACAGCGCGCGACGCTTCCTGGGCTTCCTCAGAGCGGCCTGGGCCGCCGGGCTTGGTGATCGGGACAGCCCAGAGAGGACGCCTGCCCTCCAGCCCCCAGGCTCTGTCGTCTGCACCGAGCCTGCGGCCACGGCCGGGTGTCTGGGGAAGGAGTTCTGGTCGCTTACAGACACCAACAAACACTTTTCCCTGAGACGTCAGGGAGAAAGCTATGAGAGGGGGCATTCCTTCCGGCCCAGGGGTCCTGGTGTGCAGACCCGGGCATGGCTGGAGCAGGGTCTCTGCAGGGTCCTCAGGTGTCCTCCGTCTGTCACAGACAGGCCTGTTGCTCTCCGTGAAACTGCCGCGTGCCGTCCCCACCCCCACCCGTCAGGGCCTGTCTGCCGAGCCCTCTGGGGCAGAGCGGCCCTTGCGGCGGCGGGGGCGACCCGTGCTCCTCTGTGCCACCGCCATCCCGGCCGGCGTCCCCCGGCTGCTGGTGTCGCTCTAGAAAGGACAGTGGCCTGGCGAGGCCAGCCGGGCCCCTTCTGGTGCGGGGTTGCCGGTTGCTTGGGTTCTGTTTCTCATGGAGAACTGGGGGACGTCGGTAGATAAGGTGGGTGGGTGAGAGCTGCGGGCAGCATGCTCCTGCTCGTCCCTCAGCTGGAGACTGAAGGCAGCACGGGGGGCTGTCGGGCAGAGGCGGGCGGTTCCGAGCTGGCCCCGCGACCCACTGGCCGAGGTCCGCCTCCTGCTCTCTGTTGGTTTATATTTTTTTTGGCAGCTACTACGTCCCCCTTCTGATCGCGTTCATTCGCGTTCTGCTGCTTTTCCTCGCAAGTCGAGGAGTGCCGCCGAAGTCAGGAGCTGACCCCAACCGCGAGACAGGGCCTGGGGCCGGGGGTGGCGGGGGGAGCTGGGGCGGCCCGCCCGGTTTGAAGACTGGCCTCCCCTGTGCGCGGGCTCCTCTGGGCCGGCTCCTTGACTCGCCGGGCCTCGGTTCCTGATCTGCAACACGGGGGCGCCGTGGTGCCTCCTCACGCCGTCGGCGACGAAGCTGGGGTGCATACGCCTGGGACGTGGTGGGACCGTGCGTGGGGTGCGGTCAGCTCAGTAGCTCGTATCGCCGCTGTCTCCCCGGGCCCGGTGGCTTGCGCGCAGAGCCTTAGGGGCCCAAGGACTGAAAGGATCCAGGGCGAGAGAGCAACACGCCTCGTGACCTAATCAGTACCAGCTGGAGGGTTGCTGGTCTGCCGGCGACGAGGAAATCTGGCTGCTGAGTCTGGAGGTGACAAGGGACTGGCCTGAGCCTGCTGCCCTGGGATGCTGTGCTCAGCTGGTGTCCACGGTTTTTCCCCGGGGAGGTCTGGAGAGCCGAGCGGTGTCAGGGCGTGGCCTGACTCCCAGGCTCTACTTCCAGGGTGCATCCTTGGGCCAGCCCTTCACTCTCCGGCCTCAGTCCCCCCTCCCATGTGATGGCAGGAAGGTCCCGAGGGCCTTTCCAGCACAATTCTTCTTTCCTTTCTCAGCTTTCCACTGAGTAAGGCCCGACTGTGTGCCAGGCCCTGGGCTGCCTTGCCCAAGACCAACAGCTATTCGTGGCCGAGGCTGGTTTCCGGCCCAGATCGGTCTCACGGTCAAGGTCATTGGCTTAGGGACTCTGTACCCCTGTGTCCAGCAAAGCAAATCATTAAAAAAATTCGGGCCATTCTCAGGGGAAGGGGAGGGCTGTTCCGTGCTTTTGATGCTGATATTCAACTTCCAGAAAACTAAAAAAAAAGCCATTTTTGGAAGCCGATGGGCCACACAGGAGGAGAAAAACACGTGCCCGAGGAGAAAAGCGAGTGGAGGTGCGTGAGCGTGCCGTGGCAGGGGCGACTCGGCGCAGCTCGTGGTTTTCCTCTCGCACGTAGGGACGGGGACAAGGAAACCACTTTATAGACGCGGAAACAGGCTCGGGGGGGGGGTGCAGTGACGGGCTGCCGTCCGCAGCTGTGGAATGGCAGAGGAAGCATTTGGACTTGGGTCGGTTTGACGCCACTGTCCCCGTGGTCTCTGGTTCCCACTTTTTCTCCGCCGTCGTCTTGAGGCTGAGTGTCAGTCACAGCAGACAGGTTCTCTAAGGTAAACCACGTGCCCACGACTTGCGTAGGGTGGGGAGGGCCTGGTGTGATCTTCACCCCCCCCCCCCATGACCTTCTGGGACAGTGGTGAGGTCTCCCTCTGATTCCCTCAGCCCTGAGCACTCACGGGGCTGGGCAGGAGAGCTGACAAGGAGCAGGGCTGTCTTCCTCCCTGCACCTAGTCACCTGGCTCAGACCCAGGTCCTGGGCCTCCTCCGTGAGCTGGGATGTGGCAGCAGGAGGGACATGTAGGAGTCTGATGTGACATTCCCAAGGCCAGAGTGGCTGTCTGTACCGCCGCTGGAGTGTATGTTGCATCGTGTGTGTGTGAGAGAGAGAGAGAGAGAGAGTTCACCTATGTGTGCACTTCCTGTGTGTTCAGTCCGTGGCCGTGTAAGTGTGCAAGAGGCTGTGTGTCTTTGCATACAGAATATATTTCTGTGTGTGTGGTGTCCTTGCTCTATGTTTTCCTTGGGTCTGAAGCGTCGAGGCAGACATGTCTGTGAGCGTGTTTTCCCTCAGTGTCGGTGCTGCCTGCCCACAGTGTGCCTGTGTGGCGTACGGTGTATCTGCGTGTGTGTGTGAGATGAGCCTGTGTGCATGTATGCGTGTGTGTGCATGTGTGCGTGCGTGTGAAACGAGGGGATGGGCAGATAGATGCCAGGGCATTCTAACCCCGACAAAGCCACGACACTGCTCTCCATTCCTTCCGTGCTGCCTCCGAGGGTCACAATACCCTGCCTCTCCTTAGAACAGAAGAGGTCGCCATGGGCGGGGAAGGGACCCAGGCTCCCCCTCCTCCCGCCATCGCCCGCTGGCCCCCCGTGGTGTCAGCGCCGGGTTCGGGACAGAGGTTCCGGCCTTGCCCCTCTGCCAGACAGTCGCTGAGGCTAAACATTTACCGAGACCAAGGCCGTGTTTGCTTAACCCCCGGGGCACCGCACGCATGCCCTCTCTGCTCCGCTGGTCCCTTCCACAGGCGGAGGGGGGCAGCTGCTGGCTGGGCTCTCGGTTCCCTGGGGTTCCCTTTCCCCTCCAGAAAGGGGCTGGCTTCACCAAGGTTGGCTCTATCCCAAGGAAAGTGTCACCGGGGCATTGCATTCACTGCCCTGTCCTTTAAAAACCGTGTGTCCTAAACTCGATAGTACACCTCCAGTAACTGCTATTTACTAAGCATGTTTCTTGATCGGCCTGCTTTTAAGAAATGTAAATGCCTGTGTAAGCTTTGATCAAATAACTTGTGTCATCAAGGGTTAGAGACGCTGGTTATAAACTGATATGTTTTTTAAACTGATTTGATACATATTAACATACAAGCTTGGCTCCCCATACTCCTTCGCATGTCGATGCCCCGTGTTGGGTGGGGACGCCTCGCAAAAGGCAGCAGAGCTCCGTGTGGACCCCTGGTTTCCATCCTCTGGTTGGCTGGCTCGGGAAGACACCTTTTGCATCAAAATGGGCAGGTCTGGTGTGCGTGCCAGTTCCCGGGAGAGGGTGTCGGATCCCCAGGTGGAAATGCTTTGTTCCCTGGGTCAGGCAGGAGGCCCCGTGCTAGGGGAGCCTGCGAGGGAGCTTCTGAGGGGACTCCTGCCTCTGCCTTGGTGGGGGGTCCTCCCTGGGGACTTGGGGGCTCCGTGGTGTCACCGCCTTGGTGACCCTGAGCAGGGTCACAGACACAGAGGCCCTCCCTTTGCAGGTGGAGAGGGTAGATGGGGAGGGTGGGGGAGAGAAAAAGGGGGGGGGAGAAGAGGGAGGACAGATGCCCAGACAGATGGGCCTGGCCGCCAGCTCTGCCCAGCCTAATGCGCTTCCTTCCCCGCCCTCAGGCGGGTCAGTAAACGAGACCAGGGACGGCATCTGGGATGACTCCAGGACGAGACTCATAAATCAGGCCTAGAATGAATCCTGCTTCCCTGGAGACGGAGGCAGGCGGCCAGGCAGAGGCGAGGCTTGGAGGGGACGGTGTCATCAGCCCTGCGGCAGCCAGCCTCCCGGTGACTCTGGGAGGAGCTCCCTTCTGACAACAGTCAGTGGCCTTGGAGGTGCTGGCCGTGCACGGTCGTGTCCCCAGAGCTGATCGGTGGTGGTGGGGCGAGTTGTCCCAGGGGCCTGGCTTACGGACCTCTGGGTCTCAGCACTGGGACACCTGCCCCCATCGTCACTTCATTTGTTCCTCAGGACAGTCTTCCTGGGCCCCCAGGGACCCTGCCCATGAAAGTGCTGAGGGTCCCTGACCACACACAGGCTGCGGTTTGCCTGCTCCCCTTCTGGGAAGCGCGTGTTGGGGTGGAGATGGGGCCCTCACTCAGCCTTGTGGCCGGTGCAGGGCCCGGCACGTAGGAGGTATTCCTCGGCTTCAGCTGAATGAAAGACAGGAGGAGAGAGAAGCTGGAGGGAGCAGGGTTGTCACTTCTCTGGGGGGAGCAAACCACGCTTGTCGCTGGACGGAGAAGGCTGGAGAAGTCCGTGCTGCTCTGGCAACCCAGGACCTTGGGACCCTCAGGTGCTCTGGGCTGGCCCCACCATGAACGGGGATGGGACCTAGGCCATGGAGTCACCTTTGTGAGCCTCTAGGTTCCCATGAAAAGGACAGAATGTCTGGGTTTTGCGAATCCACCAGGTGAGCTATTTGGAAGCGCTCTGACTAGCATCGACGCCTTCACGCCCGCCAAGTACCCGCTGAAAACGTCCTGCATGGTTCTCCGGAGAGAGAACCACTAGGATGTACGTGTATATAAAGACATTTGTCTTAAGGAAGCGGCTCACGCGGTCATGGACGCTGGAACGTCCAAACTGTGCAGTGTGGGCTGGCGGGCTGGAGACCCAGGAGAGCCCGGTGGTGCCCCAAAGTCCAAATGCAGCTTCCCCGAGGTTCCCCTCTTGCGTGGAGGCCAGACTTTGACCGATTGGATGAGGCCCACCCACATCTGTTCGACCCAACGTCCCCTGATTTAAAATGTTAATCTCCTCCAAAACTCCTCTCCAAGCTGACACAGAAACGAGCCATCGCAGCTAACATCTGCCCACTGCGCCGCTCCATGCTAAGGAGAATAGCACAGAAACAAACGAGAGAAATTCTTGACATTCAACAGCTGGAAGTTTGGCGAAGACATTGTCGCCATTCTGCTGTCAGTCTCACGCAGGCCTTGAGCTCCCCGTGCGCGCCTGCGCTCAGGGGAGGAACGTGAGTCCCCCAACTTCTTCCCACGTGAGCCCCGCTCTGGCTCCTGGCTCTCTGGCACCCTTGCTGCCCTGACGGGGGCAACCATTGTTCCCTCCTCCCAGCTCTACCTGCTTGTTCCGGTGACCTGCTTTCCTTTGCTCCTACCACGTGACCTGGGTACCCGGCCACGCCCCAGACCAGTGACCATGTGACCTGGTTGGACCAATCAAAAACCTGCCCTGGGAGTTTGCGGACGGATACAGTAGCAACAGACAGAGGCTCCTTCTCTGTGGGACAGGCGAGGCCAGCGAGCTTGGGGCCCAGCAGCAGTCCTGGCTCTAGCGTCAGAGTGCGGAGCAAGGTCGATGTGGCTGGAGAAGCAGCGAGCGAGGGGAAGAGAGAATGAATGTTCCAGGGAGAGTTCAGGAGCGAGTCCACTTGTCCCTGAGATCCAGGCTAAGGATGTCGTAAATGTCCTGCAATGCGCAGCGTAGTCCCCTGCAACAAAGAACAGCCCTGACCGAAGTGTCGGGGACATCGAGAGCCCCGCGGCAGGGGACCCGCCTGCAGGCCCCACCCCCAGTGCGCACGCCGCTTCGCACCGCCGCGTTCCTGGGCTGCACGCCCGGCTCCGAAGTGAACGGGCTCGGTGACCCGAGGCAAAGCATGCCGCATCGCCGAGCCTCCACCTCTACGACCCAGAACTGCGGCGTCTGTTATGACAGCCGCACGAGTCAACTGAGCTGCTCGTCCAAACTGAGATATGCTGTCAGGGTAAACGACACACCTGATTTCTAACAGCAAGTGTCTCCCGAACACTTCATATATCGATTACTTGTTGAAATGATAATATTTTGCATGCACTGGATTCAATAGACTATCCGACTAAAATTAATTTCACTTGTTTCCTCTTCCTTGTGTTATTAATGTGGCTCCCCAAAACATTATAATTAATGATGTGGCTGACTGTAAAATGGCAAAGAGAGACGGGGACCTTTATGACGTGGCGAAGAGGATGGACTCGCGGCCGCCTTCCTGGTACCTGGTGCTGATGAACCTTGCGGAAATCTGAATCTGGAAAACCTACGGAAGACCTCCCTTCCATGAGACCCTCTCAGGGCTGGGTTCCAGGTGCTTCCGCCCCCTGATAACCAGCAACCACCTTTTTCCCATCTCCTTGGCTCATGCTGGCGTCTCACCCACAGCTGGAGAGGTCACGGTCAGTGTGTGTGATTGCCATAGTAAAAGCAATCCTGGCTCTTTGTAGCTCAGCCCAGGTGGGTCTTAGTAATATTTTTTGCTCTCAGGCCTGAATTTGGGTTGACCCCGTGTCTTTTCGCTGCATTCTCGGTTAACCAAGCAGGGAGGAAGCATGACCACCCCCCTTTTTTCAGCCCCTCGCAGTTCCCCAGTGTAAATTTCTGTTCATGGCTCTCACTTTTCAAACATGTTTTCCGTCGCTCTGCTGTTATAGAAAATTCGGGGGTGAGTTGGAAGTGGATGCCGCCTGGTTGCCATGGCAATGCCAGCTGCCTCTGCCTTCGCAGCAAGGCAAAAGCAGTCCCGGTGACAAGATGTGATTCGAGCCTCTGAGAACAAAACACGTGAGGCCCTTTCCAGTCTCTGTAGAGCGCCAGCCTCCTCCCAGGCCCTGACTCCAGCAGCTGCTGCCGGCGGTGCCCATCCTGCGGCTCGGCCGCTGGTGGGATGAAACGGCCCCCTCTGGGCGGAAGCGGAGGCCGGCCGCTGCCCTTGCCAGCCATCCCGGAGGTGCCGAACACCCACGGGGTGACATCTCTGTAGTCACCAGTGAGTTCCCGTCCTACACCAGCCTCCATGATGCTGAAACAGCTTTGCCCTCTCTGCCTGTTTCTCTAGCGGCTGTCGCGGGAAATACCCCGTTTTGGAAAGGGAGATGTTTTGTCGCTAACGTGACAACGTCTTTTCTGATTCCTGGGTGATGACAGAAAATTACCTGCGTCTGAATTCCTGAAAGAGAGGCTAAGTAGCTTGGGCCTCTTCAGGGCCCTTGCGTCACTGGGTGGAGGGGAATGGGGGGGAGGGGCAGAGTGAGTATTCCACGAAGACATGCAAAACGGTTGATGGAGCACTTTGGGGACGTCTGATCTAGAGCGTAACCCTGTGAATCAGGTACTGCCATCATCCCCATTTTATAGGGAGGGAATGGAATGGCTGGAAGGCAGCAGAGCCAGGGTTTGAACTGGGAAGTCTTTTTCCAGAGCCCGAAGCCTTACACAGGTCTGTAGTATCATCCGAACAAATGTGAGGGCTGGCAGTTATCACCCTCAATTTACATATGAGGAAACGGAGGCCCCCAGCAAGTCCTCAGCTACAAAGCTGCAAAGCCAGGATCTGAAGCTCAGTTTGCTGAGTTCCTAACTTGGCTCACGCTGTCAGGCCACCAGAGGAGTAAGCAGAGGAGCATCTCGGATGCAGGAAGGTGCTGTCCGGCTGTGAGGGGGCGTTTCACAAGCAGCGAGCCCTAACCCATGCCCAGAACATTCTGCTAAGCCTCCTGCTGGGCCGAGGGATCAGGCTCCAGCCAGAGCTCGGGGCTCACGCGGTGACCTGTGTGCAGGAGAGCAGCTGCAGCCGCAGCCCTGTGGCCGGCCCCGCAGTGCGTCAGGAGCAGGTGGTGCTGCCCAGAGGGGCTGAGAACGCTCCGCTGGCCCTGGTGGCTGCTGTTGCGTGCCACGCGGGCCCCGGCGTGGGCTCCCGAGGGTTAGTCATCTCCTCGGCCCACGCAGATGTAGCCGAGCCACTGACGACTGAAATCTCTTCTAAACAGGCCCGAAGCCCCGGGGGAAAGCGTGACTCTCTTCGTAAAGAGCCACCTGGACCTTCCGGGCTGTGCACGCCGGAGAGGTTTCCTGAGGACTGCCGGAGGGAGGCGGTCTCGACGCATCTGGGTCAGGGGTTGAAGACTGGTTAGCCTTCCTGGGCATTTATCGCCCAAAGAAAAGTAAGAGAAGCAAGCAGGAGAAGCAAACAAAGAAAGAAAGGAAAGCAAAATAAAGAGTCCCAAATTTGTAACCCTGGCGTCCCCAGACCACTCAGACTTCTGATGTCACCCTGTGTCTTAACATCCAAAATGATGTCTCAGGCTCCTGACCCACATACCTTCGGGTCCCCCCAGCCAGCCCACGGCCCACCGCATCCCCACCTTTGGCTTCTTCACTCTTCCTCCATTCCTCATTGTTCCTCAGCTTCAGAAAGGCCCGTCTCTTCCTTCATTTACCTCTGGAGAGAAAACAGCCTTTTGGATTCACCCAGACCTAAGTTTGAACCCCCATTTCACCATTCTTAGGTGTCCGAACTTTGAAAAATGTGTTCCACCCCTGGAAGCCTTCATTCTCTCCTCCTGGATGATGCTACGCTGCTGGCTTTGGAGATGAAGGAAGGAGCCGTGAGCCAAGGGCTGTAGGTGACTTCTAGAATCTGGAAAAGGCAAAGGGATGCATTCTTCCCTAAAGCCTCCGGAAGGAACACATCCAACGAGACTCATTTGGACCACTGGCCTCTAGAACTGTAGGATCATACACTTGCTATGTTTTAGACGCTATGTTTGTGGTAATTTGTTATGTAAAAAACTGACAGGACAGTCCTTGACCTGTCCCCACACAGCTGACCATACTGCCTCTGTCCCCACTCTGCATGGCCTTGAACCCCAGGTCTGTTTGCCGACAGGGTGCTCGTGGGCACCCACGTTCTCTCTCTGAGCCTTGGTTCTCTCATCTGCAAAATGCAGCTTGCAACCAAACCAGCCTCGCAGGTCGGCCACGAGGGTTAAATGAAATGACGCTTCTGAAGTCTCCTAGCAACTGTGCCTGGCACAGGCTTGGTGCTCGATGATATTTTCGCTTGTGCTTCTAGAATCGCCTCCTGCTCTGGCCCTGGCTAGGGCCCCAGCGCCCCCTGAGGGGTGCGCTCCTTCCTTGGGGAGCCAGCTCTGTCCTGAGCACTGCGCTCACAAACGAGGAGGAAACCCAACCTGGATTCAGACATTTTTTTCTGCCACATCCCACCTGTGTGACATTGGGAGAGTGACTCCACCACGCCAAGCCTCAGTTTACTTACTTGTAGAATGCCCACAATGAGGCCTGGCCCAGGATGTTGGTGTGAGGGTGAAGCGTGCTCATGGCTGGGCACATAGTAGGTGCTCAATAAATAGCATCATCTGCTGGTCTCCCACACTAAGGAGGCACTTCCCTCTCAGCCAGGACCCAATCCAGGTTTGGCAGACCCTGGACCCCAGATAGTTTGTGGCCCCTTTTTAAGAAAGAGCATCCATTGTGGAATTAAGAAACAATTATAGCAAGATGACAGGATATCAGATTAATATATAAAAGTCAATTGCTTTCTTATATATGAACTAGTGGAATTGGAAATTAAAAACAGAATACCATTTACATTAGCACCCCCAAAATGAAATACTTAGAGGTATAACTCTAACAAAATATGTACAAGATCTCTACGGGGAATACTACAAAATTCTGATGAATGAAATCAAAGAAGAACTGAATAAATGTCCGTGGATAGGAAGACTCAAAATTGTCAAAATGTCCATTCTCCCTAACTTGATCTATAGTTTTAATGCAAACCCTATCAAAACCCCAGCAACTTATTTTGTGGATATTAAAAAACTGATTTTTGAAGTTTAATAGAGAGACAAAAGACCAGAATAACCAATACAATATTAAAAGAAAGAAAAAAAAAAGCTGGCGTATTGACACTACTCAGCTTCCAGACTTATTATAAAGCTACAGTCACCAAGACAGTGTTGTGTTGGCTAAAGAATAGACAACTAGATCCGATGGAACAGAACAGAGAGCCCAGAGACAGACCCACACAAATGGAAGCAACCGATCTTTGACAAAGGAGCCAAGAAAATACGATGAAAGAAAGATAGTGTTCAACAAATGGTGCTGGAAACTGGACATCCACATGCAAAAACAATTTTCCCGAGGCCTTCACAAAAGTTAACTCCGAAGACATCGCAGACTTACATGTAAAGTGCAAAACTATAAAACTTCTAGAAGATAACACAGGAGGAACCTAAGTGACCTTGTCACTGGCGATGCCCTTTTAGATCCAACGCCAAAAACATGACCACGAAAGACATAACTGATAACTTGAACTTCATTACAATGAAAAACTCTGCTCTGAAAAAGACAATATCTAGAGAATTAGAGGGTAAATGGCAGACTGGGAGAAAACATTTGCAAAAGATACATCTGACGAAAGGTTGTTATCCAACACATAAAAAGAACTCTTAAAACTCAACAACTAGAAAACAAACAATCCAAATAATAATTTAAAAAAGGGCCAAAGACCTTAACAGACACCTTACCAGATAAGATATATAGATAGCAAATAGGCATATGAGAAGATGCTCTACTCATCTGTGATCAGGGAAATACAAATTCAAACAGCAGTAAGATACACTACACACATCACCGATCAGAATGGTCAGAACCCAAACACTGACACCACCAAATGTTGATAAGGATGTGGAGCAACAGGAACTCTCATTCATTGCTGGTGGGAACGCAAATGTTGCAGCCCCTTTGGGAGATGGTTTGTTAGTTTCCTACAAAATGAAACTTTTTTTTAAACCATTCAATCTAGCAATCATATTCTGTAGTATCAACCCAAAGGAGTTAAAAACTTATGTCCACACAAAAACCTGCATACAGATGTTTACGGCAGCCTTATCCATAACTGACAAAACTTGGAAGCTGCCAAGATATTCTTCAGTACGTGGCTGGATAAACACACAGTGGTATATCCAGATGATGGAATCTCTCCCAGTACCAAAAAGAAATGAACGATCGGTTTTGTTGTAAACCTAAAACTGCTCTAAAAAGATAAAGTCTTTAAAAGCAAAGAAATTAAAGAAAGAGCATCTGAACATTGACAGGGAGGAACTAGCGCCTCAGATGGGGCTTGGGCCGGAGAGAGGCCCTGAAGCTTACACTCTGTTAGCTTCTGCTCTCTGCCCTCTGCCCCTTCTCCTTCATGGTGGTGTCTGTGCCAAACAGCTTCCAGAAAAGTCCCTCCCCACCGGCCTGGGTTACTGTCAGGGCCAGTGCCCAGCTCAGCCCTCCAGCAGTCTCCAGGCTCCCTCGGCAAGTGAGCAAAACCCATGGAGCAAATGCGGAATCCGTCTCTGATGAGATGGGCTCCTTGGGATTGGAGGGAACAGCTAATCTCGTCCTTGCTCTGACATATGGCCAGACTTAGCAAATAAAACATCGGACACCCAATTAAATTTGAATTTCGGATAAACGGCAAGTCATTTTTTAGTATAAGTGTGGGACCCTTTGCATGGGACCTTTAATGGGGTGTTCTAGATTGTACCTGGCAGCCCTGTCTGACAGGGATCTGGCAAAGTCAGGTTCAGAGCCATGACGTTGATTTTAGCAGCGGGGCTCCTGAATCTTCTTTCCCAGGCAAGGACGTGATGTTCAGAGGTGTCCCTGGTTTGAGAAGTGCCCGAGACCCTTGATATTCAGTAGAAGGGTAACCAGTGGCAGAAGTGACTCAGGTCCGACCACCGGGGCCTGAATGATGGACCTGGAGTCGTGGGAACCTCGCTTCTTTGCTGAGCCTCTGTGTCTCCCTCCACCTGGAAAGTGATTGTCCCTGTGTCCTGTGTGGTGTGAGTGTCAGTAGGAAAACATGTCAAATGCATGGATAGGAGTCAGTGGTAACTCGCTCTACATAAGGTTTTCCTAAATTTTTACTTTATTGTTAGTTTCAAGTATTCAGGGTGTCGGTTAGACATTTATATAGTTTGTGAAACGATCTTCCTGATTACTCTGTCTTCCCTCTGGCTCTACACACAGCCATTCATTACTGCTGACTGCATTCCCTATGCCGTGCTCCCCACACCCGTGACCATTTGTGAACTGCTAATTTGTACTTCTTTAACCCTTCACCCCATTCTCCTAGCCTCCCAACACCCCCCCCCCCGACCCCGGCCGTCACCAGATTGTCCTCTATATTTGTGAGTCTGTTTTCAATCAGTTTGTTCTTTTTGTTCCGTTGATTCTGCATATCAGTGAAATCATATGGCATGTAACTGTCTGTCTGACTGATTTCACACAGCGTAATAACCTCTAGGTTCATTCCTGTTGTTGCAAATGGTAGGATTTCATTTTTTCCTAATGGCTGAGTAATATTCCATTGTCCATATGAGCCATAACTCCTTTACCAGTCGTCTGTTGATGGGCATTTAGGTGGCTTCCATATCTTGGCCATTGTGAATTGTGCTGCCGTGAACATAGGGGTGCATAGATCTCTACAAATGACTGTTTTGGTTTCCTTTGCATAAATCCCCAGAAATGCAATTGCTGGGTCAAAAGGTAGATCCATCCTTAACTTTTTGAAGACCCCTCCCCCGACTGTGTTCCACAGATACCGTACCAATCCGCAGTCCCACCACAGTGCCCGAGGGGTCCCTTGCTCCACATCCTCGCCAACGCTTGTTGTTCTTTGATTTATCGATGATGGCCATTCTGACAGGTGTGCGGTGATATCTCATTGTGGTTTCTCACACGTTAGGTTTTTATTGGCAATCATTTAGGGGGGGAAAAAACCTTTCCCCAAACTCTTGGACCTGCCCTGCTGCAGCGGGCACGTGGGGGACCTCAGGACCCCATACAGGTCATGAGGACGTCTCCGTTCTGTGCTCCAGGTGTCTCAGCGCCTTGTCGCTGCAGTCGGGTCGAAAACCCTGAGTGTACTGTCCGTCCCTCTCTCGTCCCTTTGGTCAGCAGCTCTGGCCCCGGAGAACTCAGGAACAGACTTAGTGACATTTCCAGCCCGGCCCTCCCCCCGGCCCCACCTTCTGTTCTAATTAACCTCTCTGGGCCTCAGGCTCCTCATCCAGAAAATGAGGTTTGACGTTTCAGTGATGTTTTTAAGGCTCCTCTTAGCCAGAGAACCATCCTAGGATTCTGCCTGAAATGCCACTGGGGAAGTCACTCCCTGATGATGGTCACACTTAACGAAAGCTCTTTCCGATTATAAACCTCCTGTGTCGAGTACTTTTCATCCATCATCTCATTTTACGCCTGACAGAGAGCCCGTGAGGTGGGCGAGATTGACCCTGTTTTACAGATGGGAAGGCTGAGGTCCAGGGATGACTTTAAGGTGCACGAACTCAAGTCTGTCTGAGTTTGAAGCCCGGCCTCCCGCACTCCCCCCCCCCCATGCCCCATCATGTATCTCATGGCTTCTAGTTTTAGGTTATTTGTTTTGTTTTATTTTTAGGCAACACACTGTTTTGTCTGGACTACAATTCATTTCAGGCTTATGGAAAAAAATTACATTTATAAGGACACAGGTGACCTTCACCTTTCAGCACCAAGCTCTGTGCCCAGGACACGATTTTTATAGACCCTATTCTTCCTTTCTTCTTCTTGAGCATTTGGGTTAACTTTCACAAAAAGCGCTTGAAGCAGGTACGTTTCTCCAGCTGTCCTTTGAAGTGGAGGCAGTGCAGAACAGATTTTATTAAGGCTGGGGGCTGAAATTTAAGGGCAAATGGAAATCTGGGAGCGGTTCCAGTGCTGGTTTCCTCTGAGCATTAAGCAGCACGTCAGAAGGATGCTAACTGTGAGGCTTTTTCCCAGAGCTTCCCAGAATGCAGTGCGAGGGGGCGGGGCCAGGCGGATGAGCCTGGCTGCGTACACTCCCGCCCCCTGTTCCGCGTGTGGCTTCCGATCCTGGGTTGCGGCAGCTTGACGTGAAGGGGACTGATGCATGTGTGGACACTTTGTACCCTGGATAGTGGAACGAGGAGGACAACATGGGGAGAAGGAGGAGGAGGGCACTCAGAAAGCCGGTTTCGAGGCTCTGCTCTGCCACCAGCCACTTGTGTGACCTGGAGGAAGTCGCTTATCTGGGCCCCAAAGTGGCAGTCTCTAAAAAATGGTTGGGTGCTGTCCTATCTCGTTGTTCCCTTTGGGTCTGACAAAGATGACATTGGCCAATGCAATGCAGCGCGTTCTGTGTCCTAGGAACACGCCCTTAACAGCCATAACGTATTTATTAAGCACTTAATGTGGCCCAGCATTGTGCAAAATATTTTGCCTGGCGGATCTCACTTGTGTCTGTTTAATGTATCAACCTCACACTGAAGATGAGGAAACTGAGGTTCAGAGAGGCTGAGTGATCAGCTCACATCCCAGAACTAGCAAGAGGCAGCTCTAGGATTCAAACCAGAGACTTCCTTTTAGGCTTCAAGTAACAGCAATCGTCCTTCACTCTGGGGCCTCCAGAACGCCAAAGCCTGTCGTTCTCCAGCTGAATGGCCCTGGCTTAGGTAGGCAAGGCTGGAGTATAACCGGACCTGCTTGGCGAGGCTCCAGTGTGTCCTGGTCACTCAGCCAGAAACCTGAGCTGCTCCCACGCTGTCCCTGACAGGGGCAGGAGGGTAGCTTGGGACTCGGGGATTGGTTCGCAGCACCCCAGCTCTTTCCTGGCAAGCTAAGTGGCATTTGGCCTTTGTTAACGGCATCGTCTCAGATTAGTGCCGGGGGCACCACTAGCCATTTGGGGTATGCTACGGGGAGATCATGGGTGGGGAGCAGTATTCCCCCTCCTCCTTGCCCCTTGGCCCCTTTGGTCTACCCACTCCTGCTCCAAGTTGGGGGACAGATATTTCAGGTGGGAGTCAATTTTACTCCCGCAAGCCCAAACCACAGCCAGGCTGCGCTCCGGGAAGCTGACTTGATCAAATTTTCACGGACACCGATGGGTTGTCAGCAACACGAATCCCACGATTTGCATTTATTGCTTTGGCACGATTTTGTGAGGGTTATTTTCCCTCTCTGCTATGTGCCATTTTCACCACCCTCTTAAAAATTCAGCTTAGAACAGCTTATGCATCTGTAGTTTATCAAAATTGTTCTCAAGCCTAGAGTTTGGGGAGGAAGACAGCCGAAAATTAGTTTATACCTCAGGCACTGGCTACAGTGACGGAACCACTTAAATCTTTCCTTGTGGAGGTGTGCGGTGTGGGAGAAAGAATCTTCCAAACAAAGAGACCGGGCTTCGAGTCCCAAATCTGCTCTCTACAACATGATAATCACAGCTTCCATGTAGTCAGAGTTTGTCACGTCCCAGGCAAAGTATTCACGTAACAAATACATGAGCTGGATATTACTGTTATCACTTCCATTTTTCAGACGAGGAAACTGAGGCACAGAGCAGCGAAGCAACTTCCCGAGGTCATGTATGTTGCAAAAGGCAATTTGCTAGCTTCTACTTATTCACAGAATGAGGGATGCTAATTCTCCATTTGTCGGATACTTGGGAAGATTCGATTCTGTAGGGGAGGACTGCTTGGCACAGGTTCTCTTCCGTTCCTTCCTCTCTCCCTCTCCTCTCTTTCTTCGTAAGATTGGCCAAAGGCTGCCCTTGTGTCAGGTGTAGTGCTGGGTTTGGGAGGGATGGCCCGAGCTGGCAAACAGTGTCCTCACCCTCCTCCTCCCCCTCCCCCTCGAGCCTGCCGTCTTGCAGGGGGGCAGGTGACCAACGGTGACCCTCACACAGCCTCACTCTCTTTTGATGGCAAAGATTTTTCCTCTCATCTGGCTCAGCCTCTTCCCTGGTTCTGGAGGGAGGGGTGATTTTTATGAGCAGGGAGAATCGGAGTCTTTATCATCTGTTGCCCCGTCCTTAGCATTTTATGTGATCAACACTCTGACCCAGGCTGAGGCCCAGAGAAGTGGAAATATTTGCTCAAGGTCATACAGGGCAAACGCAGCCGCTCAGCCAGGATTTGAGCAGGGCGTGCCTGGCCCAGCCGTCCCCACAGGGGAGCACGTTCCAGACTCCAGCGGCAGCTGCGCTGGGTGCAAAGTCCATCCCACTCTGAGCCCAAATCGCTTGCCGTTTTAATCCAACAGCTTTCTATACTCAAAATAGAAGCTGCTCCTTTCGACAGCGCACTGGCAAGTTTCTGCGTCATGATTTGTCCTCCTTCAGGATCCCCTATTCCTTCAACCTTCTGGTTAAAAAAAAAGACGCTGAGTCCCCTTCCCTTTCCCGTGGCCGTTCCTGGATGTGCGCCCTTTGTCAAAGTCCCCATTCGAGCAAAACGCCTGAAGGCGGATGAGCCAGGCAGAGGAGGACTGTGGGGCGTGGTGGGAGCAGGCTCCTCGGCTTCCACCATGAGCACTTGCTTCTCTCAGAACACCCCCCCCCACACACACACAGCTTGATCTCTGAGTCCACGAGGACCCCAGGTGACGGGCACATCTGTTGCTATAGTGACGATGACGCCCAGGCGCCAATGCGCCTTGAGCCCCTTGTGACTCCAGGCTCGCTGCACGTACTGTGTTGCTTTGAACGTTCGCTGTGTCTCTCCAAGGCAGGGCTTATTAGCCCCATTTTGCAAAGGAGGCAGCAGAGGCTCAGAGAGAGGCTGTGCTTACAGCGTGTTGTTCTGCGTGTGGTGCGGCCCCTCTCATCCCCCCACTCCAAACCTCTCCAGCTTTCTAGGTGAATAACGTGATGGACATCGGTGGTTTTTAACCTCTATCTATTCCTCTTTTGATATTAACATTTCATTTTCCCTTGGGGAATAGGATAGATCGGAATATTGCTTCTAAGTCTTCATTTTCACATAACAGAGTTATACCCTTGACCTCGTGGGTGTTCAGTGCCTCCCACAGCGCTGATGTTGAGCTTGGTCTAGAGATGTACGCCGACCAGTGGGAGGTGGGTGGGCACAGGAGGGCAGGGGCTCTAAATGTGCTTGTGTGGGTCAGTCTTCTGTGCCTTGTTGTCGCTGATGAGAACATCACGTCTCTAAGTCCATCTGGGATGAGAAGCACATGACACAGACCTGATTTGACCTGTGGCCGGGAGCCATGCCCAGCAGGGACACAATTTGTCCTCAGATTCATGAGCAAGAAGAAAATGCCTCTTAGTGGAAGCCACCGGGTAGAGGGTCCTTACCCAGAATTAGCACGGCAATGGCCAGTCTCTCCATGGGGGGCACGTCCCTTTCGTTCTCATTCACTCCGATGGGGCTGGGCACCGCTGTGGGGAGACCTCGACCAACTGAGGCGTGGTCAGTGGGCGTATCTGTGCCTGGGACTCTCCAATTACCACCTCCACCGCCCACTCCCTGAGCCAGGGCCCGCTCCCCACCTGCAGCCCCCACTGGGCCGGACATTATTTCCTTTCCTTGCCCGTGTGCTAGACTCAGGGGCCCGACGTCCCTGCTGGCCCCTCCCTCACCCCATGTCCTTGAGCAGATCTTAAAGTGCTTTACGTTCAGGATGACCCGTGCGTGGACCCTTGACTTCAGCTGAGATTCAGCCTGGTTCAATACCTCAGGCCTGCTTCTAGCTTCCACATGCACTCAGGCGAGTTAACTTCAGCTTCGTTCCCCCTGCCCCTACCTCAGTGGACAGTTTGGGAATTATACTGTTGCCCCTCAAGGCTGTTGTGCGAGAAATCAGATCATGGATAGACAGCACCTAGCCTTGAACCTAACTCCTGGGGCCTGCAATACAGGTTCGTCACCCTCTTGGGCCATCTGCTGTAACCAGCCTCTGCTGTGGTACCAGGCACACGCGACAGCCTTAACAAACACTAATAGTTCGAAAAATCCTGTGGTAGATCTTCTTCCTTTGACCTTTCGATGATGTTTTCCTCTTGAAATAGCAGAATAAGGCCCCTAGTGCCATGGTGACAGTCTCGATAGAAATCCAGAGCCTGTTCTGAGCACACCCACAGGTGCCAGTGGGAGGCTGGCATAGATTTGGACCAATAGCGAGAAGGCGTGTTCAGCCTTGTCCTGGTTACAAAGAACATTTTTTTTTTTTGCTTGCAAATGGACCTTCTTGTCCCCAATTCAGCATCACCCAGCTCTCTCCTGATGTGGGTTAATTTTCCACCAGCTCCTAGAAAGAGTGTATGTATTTCCAGTCTCTCCTGGGACAGGCCGGAGTTTCGGACAGGATAAAGCCGGTTTCGGTGGAGAATATTGGGAGCCCGCCGGGGGGTCAGGCTGCTGCGATCGCGTTTCGGCCGGGGGTGGGAACGCGTTTGCTTGGAACAGGTCATCCTTTCGGATGCTGTAATCCGAGGTTAGAAATAGACTCGTGTCGCTCCCAGAAACCCTGCTGTTTTGGCCTTTTCTTTGTTCGGCTTGCCCTGGTAAAGGTTGGGAATGCATTCGTTGAAGAATGGAGGTTCTTTCCTGAAACCAAAGGCAGCCTCTGTCCCTTTAAGAGGGTCATCGAGGAGGGACAGTCAGAGAATCACAGGGATGAGGGCCAGATGGCCAGTAAACAGGATGGGGGAGGGAGGGGGAGGACCAGCTGGGCAACCTGCCTTAGTCACCTTGCAATGGAGAAACCTTCAGCCCGTGGCTGCAGTTGAAAGATTTGGGTGAAGGCTGAGGGCCCTGATCCAGGGGCTGGAATGATCGACTGGCCCCACCTCTGCCAGGACCACGACTCAAGGCAGTGGGGTCAGACAGGTATGAGTTTAAATCCTAGCTGTGTTCCCTGGACGGCGAAACAATCTGTCTGAGCGTCCATCCCCTCACCTGTAAAATGGGATGGTAACCCCATCGCACAGATCCACTGTGAGGTAAGCACGAATGATGTGTCAGGTATGGTGCGTGGGGTGAAGTGATGCTCAGGAAATGTTAGTACCCCTCTTCTCTGGGGGAGCACACCAGTAAGTTTTTAACTAAGTGAGGCATAAGGGAAAACCCTTCTTTGAGAGTCTATGGTCCTGGCAATTTAAAAATGAAACCCCCAAATCCTGCTTAAATACCTTCCTAAGAATGCAAGTATATCACTTAGGACTAGTATCAGCGGCAACCTGTAATGGAAAACCCAGATGATAGTGGAATGTTTTTTCTCTCATCTGATAGAAGTCTTGCTGTAAATAGTCAAGGGCTGAAATGGTGGCCCCTGGCCATCGCCTCCGAGGAGCCAAGGCCCCTTCTTATCTTTGAGTTCTGCTAGCCTTAGAATGTGGCTTCCGTCATGAAGGTCGTTGCATGGTCATAAAAGGCTGCCGCAGCTCCAGCCATCGTGCCCGCATTCCAAGTGTGGAAGGAGAAGAGGGCACACCTCTTAGACGAGTCAGTACTTGTAAAAAACTACCAGACACGGCACCCAGTGACTTCCACCTAGAGCGTATTGGCCACCGGCTACAACAAGGGAGGCTGGGAAATTTATTGGGGGAGGGGACAAGCCCAATAACATTTCCGCTAGCAAGGAGTAATAGGAGAATGTTGTCCCTGCCATAGCCAATGCCACGGCTTTTTGAATTTCGCTGGGCCAACATCAGGAATAATTCCCAGATATAAGAAAGCATCTAGGTCTCTCTGCCTTCTCTACTATTGGTTCTCGTCCAGTGGCCCAGCTATTTCTGGAAAGGCCATCAGTGAGAGCGATGCCAGAGGGCCGATCTGAAGCCGAGCTCAGAAGCAGAGTCTCGGCCGGAGCCTGGGCACACCTCTCACTGGCTGGGCGTCTTTGGGCGAGATGCCTCACTGCACACCTCAGGGAGCACTGATTCCCCGTAAGGACCAGTGAGATACCTAACGCCAAACATTGGGCGAGGGCCTGGTTGTCAGCAAATGGTTAGTTCCTGTCCCTTCCAACTTCTCACTGTCCACCTACCACGCTGACGTTGGTGCATCAAAATCAGCTTACGTCCAACTTCAGATGGCGCGTGGATTTTATGAATCCGAGACTCCATTTGGCCTGGTAGGTAGCATCTCAGTCATAGTGATCCATCTCCTTCTTCATTTGCTCCAAAGATTGCATCTATGTTTGGTGTGCCAAGGTGATGGAAGAAGACCACCTGGTCGTCAGTGGCATTTATGTTCTGAGTCATTGATCAACACAGATCAGTGTGGAGCTGTCCCTGGTTCCCATCTGCAACCCGTCTCAGGTCAGGTGGCTCTGCTACTTCTGTGACCCCCTGGGGCTCACAGGAGCTGTTGTGTTTGTGCCTCACAGGATTGTGAGACGCTCCGTGAGGGGTCCAAGCCCCTGAATACTTAGAGGCACCGCATGGCCACTTTGGCTCTTCTGTGTCTTCCTACCTCGCTGGGGGTCCCTCTTCCCTTTGCTCAGAGATCCCACAGATCATTCCTCTGGGAACTTCGCGTTTGTCCTACGAAGCTTACCTGGCCCTGGGAGCGGAGCACACAGGCCTGTTACACAGTGACATCAAAATTCTTGTCATCCACCCTAGTCCCCTTGTTACATACCCAGGGAACATTTTTCTGGTCTGCAGAGGACAGGGAGCACCTTGCTTTGCTCATGATGTCTTTCTCCAGATGTTTTGGCTAAGCCGTGAGTTCTTGCCAAACTCCTGAGAATCTGGCCTTAGAAGCTCAAAAGCCAAGGAGGAACCCTGACCCTGTGTGATAAGGGACACCGGAGGGCGTGGAGGCCCAGAGGAGGCACCCCATCTGGGCTGACCATCCGGGAGGGGCTGGGCCTGGGAGGCAAGGGCTGAGCCTGGATGCGGAGGCAGGGAGATAAGCAGGAAAGGGCAGCTCAGCCGGGAGAAGCACCTGGTCACGGTGGAGAAGTGGGAGGTGCGTCTGTGGGAGGGAAGGCGGGTCGGGCCTCCGGGAGCAGCTGTCAGTGAGGTGGAGAAGTGAGCAGGACTCTGGCCATGAAAGGCCTTGGGTGTCAGGCTGAGGCACTCGGACCCCATCTTCAGGAAATGTGGATTTGCATGAGGAGTTCTAAGCCCGGGTGCCGTGGCCGGCTTTGCTGTAAAACGTGGCCTGTGAGCCAGGGCACGGGGCGCGGGGCGGGCTGGAGCCAGCGTCCTGGGGAGGAGCCTGACTCGGCCCCCTGCCGGGCAAGGAACAGCGGGGCTAGGGAGGTGGAGGGGGCATGCAGGGGACAGACTAGAGGGCAGGGCCATCTGGCGTCTGGGAGGGGGGCGCAGAGACAGGTCGACGCTGTCGCCCGTGACCCTGCCGTTGGCCGAGCGTGCGTGCGGGGTGGCGACTCCAGGAGAGGACGATGGTTGGGGAGGAGGCGAGAGTTCGCTTGGGTGGATGGATGGATGGATGGGTGGATGGATGGATGGATGGTTGAATGGATGGATGGTTGAAGTCCAGCTGAGAGTTAGGATGAGGAACCTCTTGGTTCCCCTGCTCCGGACCTCAGCAGAGGCTCCGAGCTGGAAAGCCGCCTGAGAAGTGTGTGAACGAGGCAGCCTCAGAAGGCCAGGGCTTTCTAGTCGCCGTGCGCCATGGTCAGTAGGATGTTTCGACGACAGGTGACCGTAAAACGCCGCTGACTGTGGCCCCAGTACAAATACAGACGCTAGGACTCGCTGACGAAGAAAGTTCCAGAGCGGCGTTCAGGGCTCAGCTCCCATGGGGCCCCCGGTGCTTGCCTTCTGCTCCGCCATCCTTCGCCGTGGCTTTTGGTCTCCGTGCTGATTCCTCTTGAGAGCGAGACCCGTCCTCAGTTTCTAAGTCTCAGTGAACAGACCAGAAAACATTACGCTTTTCCTGATTCCACCAACGTATAGGAACTGGCGCTTGGGGCGACATTCCTTTGTGATCCCGGCACGGACCATCCCAACATGCCGTGTGTCTTGCGGTGTTTTCAGCTGGACTGGAGGAGACTTGGGGATGACGGGGACGGCGGGGGCGGGGGGGGGGGAGAGGGTGGCCTTCAGAGCCAAACAGACCTGCATGTGAATTCTGGCCTTTCCTCGGGTTTGGAGTAGGTCGCTTCCTCTCTCTGATCATCCCTTTCGGTGTCTCTGAAATGGAGACGGCAGGGTTCGGGAAGACGACCGTGTGAAGTGGTGGCACGGGTCCTGGCACGCGGGAGCCCTCCCCCGCACCCCGGGAGCACCCTGCCCTTCCCGACCCACTTCCCTCCACACGAGGCGAAGTTGCTGTTTTAAAGACCCACCCAGGACAGCACCAAGTTCGGGCCCGTGAGGGCGACTGCTGCGGCCAGGAGTTCACACGGGTGCTGAGAGGCAGAGGGACCTGTGGCGGCAAAGGACAGGGGCAATACGGGTTGGTTGGCTACTTTTCTTCAAATCGGCTGGCTCTGTTCACCCAATGCCTAGGCATGCTTTGGAAGTAAGAGAGTGGTTTTCGAAAAGCCTTAAAAGCCACCTGTGTCATCTGAGGGTTCAAGCTATTAAAAATAGAGCTTCGCCCCCTCGCCCTCAGACGCGTCTGTCTTGCTCGTTCTGGCAAAGCGGTGAGCACGGAGCTGCCTGGCAGGTGGTGGGTCACTGCCGCCTGCCTGGGCCCCTGGCTGCCAGGTGGCCACTATCTTTGGACATTTTTATTTTCCTTTGTGGGGAAGGATAATTATGGCCTCCGTGCCCTGTGGCTGTATCCATTCTGCCTGCCGCAGACAGAGGCAAAGAACCTTCGCAGTACTCTCTTTTTTCAGAGAAAACGGGGGCTGGTGGAGGAAGGGGGGTTCGAGCAGGTCCGAGGTGGGCAGAAGCGCTCATGGTGCAAGTAGAAGAAGCTCTCAGGGTTTGTGAGGAGCTTCACCGTGCGCCATCAGTCACTGCCAAATGCAGTTATGCAAAATAGCTTAATTGTCCTACAGGTTGATTGAGTTTTAAACCCAGGAATTATACCGATGCAAGAGAAAGAAAAACAGTGTGTTTCAGAATGGAGCTGGTGGTTTACACAAATACAGAAGAAACACATCTGAGGGCCTCAAATGGTCAGGTGATGGATGGATGGATGGGTGGGTGGGTGAATGGATGGATGGATGGGTGGATGGATGGATGGATGGGTGGATGGATGGATGGATGGTTGAATGGATGGATGGATGGATGGGTGGATGGATGGATGGATGGGTGGATGGATGGATGGATGGTTGAATGGATGGATGGTTGAATGGATGGATGGTTGAATGGATGGATGGATGGATGTTAATCGAGAGGGAGAGAGGAGATGCAGAAGCAGGAGCTCTCAGACTGCAGTCTGTTTAAGCTGCTTTGGTAGGTGATCCAGACAGGTGCTGGATACTGAGAGGTTAACTCAGGTTGAAGACAATGCGATGATGCATCCTAAAGAGTTACTCCACGCCCAGGTAAGGCAGAGCTGGCTGTAGACATCATCGGTTGAGTTGTGTCACTGGGGGAAAAGATTCATTCAGAAAGTCTGTAGTTAGGTTTTGAGCTTGTATTTAGCAAGCAGAGGGCTGGTTTCGATTGCCGCCCAGGAAGCCGGGTGACCTTGGGCGAATCACTTAACTTCTTTGGACGTCAGTTTTCTCGCCACGACGGGTGCGTGCTCCCTGGACAGGATGGGATGAGCTGAGAGGCGTGCCCGTGTGTCATCAGAACTTGGTCCGTGGTTGCGGCTACACTTGCCCGAATCACTTTTCTCGACACCCTTTAATTGTAATTGAGCACACACTTCGTGCCGGGTCCGCGCTAGACATAAGGATTTCGACTTGAGTCATTGCACAACTATTTGCTGAGCGCCCTACTGCGTGTCCGGCAGACATTGCTAAGCCTTGGAGACTGACTCTGGCGAAATCAGACAAGACCCCCACCCACAAAGGTGCCCCCTGGCCTGGTGCGCGAGAGACGTCCAGATAACCACGGACACTTAGCAGAGACAGACCCTTGCCGGGCGCTGGAGCTCCAAGGGGCTCCAGACCTGTGGGCTCATCGCAGGGTCCGTCTGCCTGTGCTGGAGGTGAGAAAACGGAGGCTCAGAGAGCTGGAGACGTGCCCAGGTCCCCACAGCCACGGAGTGGCAGAGCCTCGGTTTGGAGCACAGACCAGCCCGACGCCAAAGCCCGTGTCCTTTCTTAATAGCACATGGCTGTCAGCACACATCGCTCGAGCTTCTGGGTGAAGACGGCAGGCTAGCCAGAGCCGAGAGCACGCACGACTCCCAAGGCCCTCATTTTCCAGAGCCTCCAATCTGGGAAGGGCGTGACTTCTGAGACACGGAGGAGGGGTCTGAGGAGAGCTAGCGCCTCTAGGCAGCGAGGGGCGCTGGGCATGTCTGGGTGTGTGCATGTGTGTCTAAGTATGTGCATGGTGTCCGGGTTGTGTCGGTTGTGTATGTGTGTCTAGGTGTGTGCATGTGTCTAGAATGTCTCTGTGTGTCTAAACCTAGTGCGAGGAATGTGTGAGTATCTCTGTGTCTGTCTATTTGCACGTCTGCCTGTGGAGGGGAGGCAGGGGGGCGTGTCTGTCTGTGTGTCCGTGTGTCTTTGGAGCTGTGTGGGTGTGCTCATGTGCATGGCTTGTGGTATGTCTTTCTATGCGTGTCTGTCTGTTTTTAAGTCTGTACGCTTGTGCCTTTGTGCGTGTGCTGGTGTCTGTGTCTACGTGTGTGTGCCTCTGTGGGTGCGTGTGGCGTGACCTGCCTCCCTCCCTGCCACCCCCCGTGGTTTCCGTGGAGCTGATCTAACTTGTCCTTCAGAATCAGGGCAACGACAGCGCCAGTGCCGTCAGCCTTATCTCCCAGCCTGCCGCTCTGTCAGAGGAAATTAGATTCGCTTGGCACAATCTGCTCCTTGTGATGTCATTTTGGCTGTGATCCGCACGTCCTGTCTTTTGATGGCTTGATGAATACCTGCCAGCGTAGAGATTAAGACACATGCATTTTGGGTCTTCTCTTTTCTTAAAGAATCATACTGGGGGTGGGACGTTAGCTGTCCGTCTTCCTTACTGCGGACTTAGAGCCGTGGTTAAGAGATAGAGCGTTGGCTTTAAAAATAGTATGACCTTGGTTCAAGTCTCCAGTTGGCCCTTTCAAAAGCTGTGTGATTTTGGGGGGGCATGTTTTACCTCGCTGAGCCAAAGTTCTTTACCTGCTCCATTCAGATGGTCCTTTTGAGGAGGGGCAAAAAAATAATAAATGAAAATGTTCTCAAAAGGTCATAAAGTTTTTGAATCGTGTGAAGTCGAGGCAGAGGCAAGGCAGGAGGGCGCTGGGCTCAGAGGGCGGGCAGATGTGGGTTGGGGTCTTGGCTCCGTTCTTTTCCCAACGTATGACCTTAAGCAAGTTACGATACCTCTCTGAGGCTCTGACTGCTCCCGTGTTAAACGGGACGCTACGTATAGAGCGCTGAGCCCACTGCTGGCCACTGTTCAGGGTCCTCAGAATGGGGGTGGCTTACATTTTTTAATAGTATGACAGGGGTGATGGCAATATTAATCTCTGCCCACCTTCAAATTTTCAGTGAGTATAAGCCAGGAGACGCCTCTGTAGGTGCAGGGCGACGGGCGGCACGAGAGAAGTGATGTACATTCTTCATTTTACTATTCCAAGATGCAGCAGCATCAGCAGACTGTTCTTGGCCTCACCGCATTCTTGGCAAGTGCTTTGCATTTCATCTAGAACTCAGATTCAGCTCCAGCTGCAGAGGAGAGCTGAGAACGAGGTGGCCTCCAGCCCAGAATGGTCCGGGCAACTGCTGGGGGCCCTCTTCCCCAGGACGCAGCACCCCCAACCGTGCCCCTTCTACATGGTGCCCTGACTACGGCTTGACCTCAACCCCCTGGCCTTTGAATATGCCGTCCTCGGCCCTCCTGAAGTATCCCTCACCTCCACTCTACCCCCTGGAACATCCAGGCTGGTCTCCAGGTGCCTCTGCCCTGGCAAAGCAGATGTCCCTGCTCAATGTCCCAAGTGCACCCTGGATTCATCCCACCGTGCACGACAGCCTGGGCACTCAATCGTCTGCTGGATTCCTGGCTGCCTCCCAGCCCGTGTCCTCCAGGAGGGCAGGACGCGTCCACAGAGCCCATGGTGGGCAGTGTTTGAAGGGAGAACACCTGGAGACCAGTCGTCTCCTCTCACTTTCCGTCCCCACCCCTCAAGTGCAATCCTTCAGCATCAGCATATTTGTTTCACCTGGACCCACTTCCGACAGCCACCTCCCTCGGGTCCCAGAGGGCTGTGCCTGTCGGTTTGAGTTTGCTTTGGTTCTGAAGCAAATGGGTTTATCTCCCCCAGACTGCTTTCCTCCAATAGCAGTGACACACAGGCCGGGGGACAGGAGATTGCCAAAGTGCGCGGCCAGCCTCAGCCTGTGTTGTAGGGCTAACGTGTGGGTTTGCTTAAACAACCATCGCATCCACGTGGGCCTGGGGTGTCAGTTTTGGAGAGTGGTCGGGGGCTCAGGGTCTGGGATTGGACTTCTGGTTCCAAGGCCCAGACAGGTTGCCTCTTGTTGTACCTCGGTCTCCTCGTCTGTGAAATGGGAAGCTTAATAGTGCGTAGCTGCCTCGTTGGGGTTTCGTTGGCGTGAAATGAGGTCATTCAGCTACATCCCTTGGTCCAGTGTCTGGTGTAAGTGAGTGTCTGCTGAAGGTGAGGCAGTGTTTCTGTTGTGTGTGTGGCATTTGTCACCAATGGTTGTCGGTCAGACCATGGGTATGACTCCTGTGGGACACAACGGAGACCGAGCATCTGGAGCGAGACGTGTCTCCATCCTGCCAGAGCCCGGCCCCAGAGACCGGACGCTGGAATTACTCTGTGATTTCCGACGAGTCTTCTCATGAGCAAGCGGGTGTCACTCAAGGAGAGAGAGGTGGTCTTTCTGAGCCTTTCTCTCACTCAGCCACCTCGCACACCTAGTTAGCAGTCTACGTGGCCTGTGGACACCTCAGAGCAGGGGTAAACAAATGACAGCCCTGGGCCCAACCCAGTCCATGGCTTGTTTTTGTAAATAAAGTTTTATTGGAACATGGCCGTGCCCATTCACAGTCCTGTTGTCTATGGCAGTAAAATGGCAGAGTTGAGTAATTGTAACACAGACCACAGGGCTTGCCAATCTAAAGTATTTTCTATCCGGGCCTCTACAGAGAAGTTCACCCTCCACTGGTGTAGGTTGAAGGATTAAGGCTGGTCTGGGTGAGCCACCATAGCACCTCTCCCGCTCCCTCGGTCGATCGCCAAGACCAGATTACGTCTTCCCACTGTACCTCATACATTTGGTCCTCCATCTCCTCCTAGATGCCACTGCCTGAGCACAGCCCTGTCCCTGTCCCGCTTGGCTATTACACACCAGGGCAATCACTCGCCCGGAAGGCGTCTGGGTGAGTCAGATAAAGACGTCCTCTCTGGTAGATGGAGCTCCATCAGGGAGCAGCAGGAGGGCCTCTGTGCAGGGGGAAACCCCACCTAACCTCCTGATTGTCACCAGTCAAGTACAGCCCTTAGGCCTACTGACTATTTCTATCGACTATACAGTCCCCTTGCCTCCTTGTGCAGGCAGCCCTTCACACTAGAGCGAGAGCAACTGTCCTGACAAGTCTCCGTCCATCTTCTGCTCAACACCCCATGGCTTCCCCGACCCTCAGGACAGAGCTCATGGACATGACTTTCAGGTCCTGTTGTGGTCTGGCCTTTGCGTCTCCCGGCCCCACGCCTCACCACCTGCTCAGCCTACAGCACCACCACACACCCTGGGGTGCCCTCGCCTCGGCTCCAACCCTTGATCCTACTTTGGGGTTGGCGCGGTCTCCTCCTGTGTGAAATACTCTGCTCTTCCTCTTATCCACCCAGAGAAGTCCCAGTCACCCTTCGAGGCCACCGCCAGCATCCCCGCCCTGCCTCGCCGTCCCCGGGTCTCCCGGGCAGACTCGGGCACTGCACCGAGGCTTCCGTCACTGCCCACACAGCACGTCACAGCCCGACGTGGGCCAGACACTCAGGGTCCTGGATCCCGACCAGCACTCTCTGCAAAGTGAACCAGTCTAGAAAGCACAAGACTACATCGTCTTTGTCGGGCGCAGTTGTGGCAGGAGGATGGAGCCGCGCTGCCTGGTGGGTTCGCAGCTGGCTCTACGACGTGTTAGCAGTGACCTTGGGCCAGAGATTTCATCTCTTTGTGCCTCAGTTTCCTCACCTGTGAAAACAGTGACGAGATAGCACTTTCTTCACGGCTTCTCATGGAGATTGATTATATGTATCTCTCTCTATGTATATTTATTCATTTTGTCCACGTGGCAGGCCATGAAGAGAGGGTCATCGTGCATCTCAGAAAGCTCTCTGGCCACAGTTAGTGCCGTCAGCATGTTAGCCAGTGTGTGCACGCACATGCGTGTGTGCGTACGTGAGTGACACGGTGGCGCAGGAGGAGCCCTGACTGAGAGCCTCTTCTCCGGAACCCTCCAGCCCCTCCCCCACCTCCACCTCCACCTCCTCCTGCGAGAAACTCTCGCAGCTTGTTTGGGGTCTGGGTGACTTTCCCAGGCGATCTGGTGTCCGCGAGGAGAAATACGTGACCACATCTCGCTGCCGGTGGTGAGAGGGAGGAGGCATGGAGCTTCCGCACCAGATTCGGAGGAAAATGGAAACTCCAAAGACCTAAGAGATTTCTATAATGAGAGAAAACCAATTTAAATGCAAATGGCCCACAGGCAGGTGGGGAAAGGCTTGACAGCGGCTGAGGAAGCCTGGGAAAACAAGCCGCCAACTTCTCCACCCAGGATTAAGATCTAAACGAGCGACAGAGTCACAGGCCCTGCTGGCCGCTTTCCTTCACGGTGCCCTCGGAGCAATGGGTGTCCCTAAGGGGGCCAGTCGTCAGCCATCACCATCGACGGAGCCCCCGGCAGGCGTCATTTGTCAGGCGAGGCATAGAGAACGGTGGATGTGCCACAGACAGGTGCCACCTCTGAGGCCCGCGGGCTAGGGGACTGTTAGGCCCCGAAGTCCATTCTGGAGCCACATTAAGAGCTCACACTACTCTGTGCCCAGCCCAGGGCTAAATGCTTTCTGTGACGGTCACTCGTGAGATGCTCGCAGGGCCCCCATAAGGTAAGGCCTGTTATCCCCACTTTACAGAGAAGGGGACTGAGGTTCCAAGAGGGTGGCAAACATGCCCGATTGCCGGGGGCGGGGCCCAGACAGAACGGCTCCCGGACTCTGGCTTATACTGTCCCCGACGTGCTGAGGAGAGACGCTGGGGGCACGTCCCACAGGATCCTCTGCACAGCACAGGAGCCTAAAGCCAGGATGGCCTGGGACAGAGTCTCCCAGTGACCTGGGCCTTGGGCAACAAAAACAGCTCTGCTTAAGACATCGCGGGATGTGGGTTACTCTGCCATTAAATGGCCCTGAGCCCTTGGGGTCCCTTTTCCTCTCTGGGCTGCGTTTGCCTGGAGAAAATGAAGGCGTTGGCCTAAAATGACTTTAGGCTATAAAATTATATTATTCTAGGGCTCCAGCTCCTCTCGAGTAGAGCCATTGCCCGGTTGAGAAAACCCTGCCCAGCCCTCCTGGATGGCCCCCGCCCCCGCCCTCGGCCCCTCCTGGCCCCTATGCGTTGCAAGGGAGCGCTTCAATTTCCTCCTGTGGGTTCGTAAGTCGAGGACAGTGCCATCTGCCATGTTACATCCATGCTCTGGCCTCCTTCTCAAAACAAGAGGTGGATAGAGGCTCCCCCCTCCCGTTCATTTCATGGATGCAGCCGGAGCCGGCAACCCCAAACGGGGACGGCTTTGGCCTTGCAAGCTGTCGTCACCCCCTCATCGCTTGGTAGGGCCGCTGAGCCCATTCTGTCATCCTCACAGCCTAGCCCGGCCAGATCCTGATGAGGAGGATGACGGTGAGGGTGATATGATGACAGATGCCATCCACCGAGGCTCTTCCGAGTCGGGCATTTTTCTTATGTGCTTTATGGATTTGTTTCATCCCCACCACATCTCTGCGAGGGAAGACGCTCACAATGAGGGACCCCACTTTACAGATGAAGACACCGAGGCCCGGGAAGCTTACGAAATTTGCCAAAGGGCACACACGCCCAGCAAACGACAGAGGCTGAACTCGGAGTGGCCGGGAAATAAACACACACAGAAAGACAGGCAGCCTGAGAGGGCGCGAGCCTCACAGCCGAGCAGCGGACCGTGGAGCTGCTCACCCTCCTTTATTAAACATTCGATGGACGTATTTTTATTGAGTGGCCCACAGCGTGCCAGGTGCTAAGCAGCCGCCAGCAGAGAAGAAGCCCAGAGGGGACACGAAATGTCCCCAGAGTGCAAAATCTGCCCGCTTTTGAGAACCGCTGGGACCAGCAAAGCAGGCAACACGTGTGGAAGGGAGAGTACCGAGGCCGAGCGACGGAGCAGCAGGAAGAGCAGTTTGTCCTGAGGGCAGTGGGCAGGGGGAAGGACTACGGGGTCATCATGGCAGCAGGGTCATCATGGCAGCGGGGTCATCATGGCAGCGGGGTCATCATGGCAGCAGGGTCATCATGGCAGCGGGGTCATCATGGCAGCAGGGTCATCATGGCAACGGGGTCATCATGGCAACGTGCTCCTGCAAACTCTCTGGACAGTACTGGGCGACGCTTACAGCCTGTCTTCTCTGAGCCAGGCATGCCCAAGGACAGAGCACAAGCTGCGAGGGGACAGCAGTCGGGGTGGCTGAGGAGGCAGCTGTCTGCACGGGGCTGTCCGTGGCGACGGAATATTCCGGGCAGAAGGACAGCAAAGGGCTACTTCGAAGGCAGTCAGCACAGAGCAGGAGGCCCTGTGGGGTGGAGGGGGTGGGGTGGCGCTGTCTGGGCCGTCCCTCGTCCCTCGAGGAGGAGGCGCTAGCAGCAGCCCCGGCCTTCACCTTCCCCCGCCCCCTTCCTTCCTGCCCCCTCAACCCCGGGGCCCCGTACACGCAACCATGGTGGAATTTGTAGGCTAGCCCGGGGGCTGGCATGAGACCCAAGCTTGGCCATCACATTCTTTCTTCCTGGAATGAGAATATTGGGCAGAGACATCCAAGGGCAGAGAGTGGTTAGAATCAATTTTATTTATTTTTTTTTCTAATGGAAAGGGGACAAGGCAGGTTCTTTTGTTCTGGTATTATTCTTTACTGTCTCCACTCCCTGAGCAGGCCAAGATGTTCCGCTTTTCTTTCTAATGCGTTTTCAATATATATCTACTTAGTTCCTAGTGTGGGTTTCGGACACTTGACGCCCCAATTAAAATAGAAACAGCTCAACAGGAGCGGGGGAAAGAGAACGCAGGCTTCCGGCACGGTGCTCCGCGCTCCGCGTGCACTTAGCTGTGTGTCCCCCTCTCTCCTCGCCGCCAGGAGTGCCTCCAGGGCCAGGCCTTGTCTGTCTCGTGCCCACCGTGCTCGCAGGGCGGGCTTCTCCTTCGCCCTCACCGTGGTCGGTGATTACACATTCCTTTGTGAGATGGTGTGTTTAATGCCAGCCTCTCCCACTCTGCTGGAAGTCCCATGAGGACGGAGCATGTGGAGCCTGACCAGCCATCCCGATGTGCCTGGTTCTGGGGGCTTTCCTGGGACGTGGCCTTACAGCGCTAACACCAAGAAAGTCCCCGGCAGATCAGGGCAGTGGTCACCTTACAAGGATCGATGGTGAAAGGAACCTCGGTGGCAGCCTGGCGTGAGGCATGTTCTTTCATTCAGAGCATCCCTTCGTGCCCACTATGTGCCAGGTACCCAGCTCGTCAGAAGCAGGGGTCTCAGGAAGGACGCCCCCGCAGCCAGAGCGGGAGATGGGGGTTGGGACCAGGCCGAATGTCATTCTAGGAAAGCTGGCTGCCGTGCAGGTGGGCGGGTCCCAGCTAACCGAGGAGCAAAGAGAAAACCCGAAACCAGGGGCAGTGTAGGGCCATGCCTTCACAGCACCTCGCAGGCCCTCTGGGGAAGAAAGCTCCTGCAGGGGACCCGAAATTAGTGTCTTGCTTGGTTGTTTCTTCCCGAGGTCCAGGCTGGGGGCTGGGTGACTTTTCAACTCCAGCACAGCCATGAGCTTGGTTCAACGAGCTGAAAACCCACCCCCCAGGAAACGTGAATTCATTTGTGGCTATGCCCCGAGTCCCACATCTTTGCTCCTCCTGGAGATTCAGCGACCCAAAGCCTTCCACGAGGCCACCCTCTGGGAGGACGTCACTCCTGCTCCACCAGGAGCTGAGGAAGCAGTGCCATGTGCAGACATGTCCCTTTTGGGTGGAGCCTCACAGACTTTTGGGGCTCAGACAATCTCAGACAAAAACATTTCTCTGATCCAGCTCCCCCTCAGAAAAGGGAAGGAAACTTCCTCAGATGCCCTAACCAGCGGGAGGCAGAGGATGGCCCATTCTCTCCTTAGCTTTTCTCAGTTAAAAACTGGCATCACATAAAGGGGACCACCTTGCCCCTGGTGGACAGGAGAAAGTTCTAGAAGGTGAACAGAGAAGGAAATAAAAATGTTGAGTCATGGATTAGAGAGTTTCTCCTCTTTAAATTCTCTTCCAAATCCTTCTTATTACACCAAAAGAAACTCTCTTTGGTGCTAACAGGTCTTTAACACCTTTCTGAAACTTTTAACGCCTCTTGGTCCCTTTTAAATGGAAATCAAACAGGCCTCCAGCCCAGAGCCTGCAGTGGGCACCCCTGTGCCTCTAGAATTCAGTAATGTTGCTTTATTTTCATGATTTTTTTTTTTTTTAATGAGTAGCTTCTATTTCGGGCAGGTGGTATTGGCTTTCCATTTATGGTAATGAGTATATTTCCCTTTGGATTACGTGTATTGACGTCTTAGATGTGAAAAAGTTTCAGAAAAATCACGAGAGAAAGCCTAGACCAAGTGGTAACGCAGCTGTGGCAACATTTTCGGTGGTTCTCAAGCAATCGAAGTTTGCAAACGGGGCTGGGGGTCCGAGGTACGGTGACCGCAGGGCCACTCATCAGAGCAGGCTCTGTTCTCGTCATTAAGCAAATGTCAAGGCTGAAATTGAAAAGGCGGCTGCTTAAATGAATTAGAGACAGACACTGGAAAATGTTGGGAACTTCTTCCCGTGATCTTGTGCAGACAGAAGCTTCCTGAGATGCAAGAGAAGCTCTGCTGTTGAACTTGGCAAGGGACCCTTCCGGTGGGCGAGATCCTGTCCTAAGTGCTCTCCTGTGCCTCTCACTTCATCCTTTCAACACCCCTGTAACGTTGATGCTAATTATATCTGACATTATGGAGCACAGACTATGCGCCCAGACCTCTGTACAATTCATTCATTCGTCCAGTCCCAGCGATGACCCTCAGAGGTGAATCTGACTATTATGCCCATTGTGCAGACGAGAAAACCGAGGTGCTCAGAGGCTAAGTCGTTCTCTGAGGTCACAGCCAGAACAGAACAGCAGCAGGTTCCAGCCCGGGTAGTTTGGCTGCAGAACCGGCCCCCAACCATTACGCTTCGGGGAGGTGGGTGAGCATAGACCCAGTCTCTATTTCTCAGAGGATGCCGGGCTTGACGGGGAAAATAATCGGCCTAAGATTGCACAGCTACTAAATTGTAAGCTCAGCTAAACCACCTCCCAAGAGTGGCATTTTCTCGAAAGCAAGTGGTTTCATTTATTCAGCAAATGTGTATTGAGCACCATCTGCTAGGCATGCTCCCTACACTCGTCCTCTGCAGTTGGGGGCTGTAGGTCCGTCCCTGCCCTCCTCCGAGCGGGAGTCATCCCACAGACTCCTTACTGGGGCCTCTGGATTTCTGGGTACACTAAGGCAGACACCCCCATAGGCCCAGCCGTGTTGGCAAAATCAGGAAACCTGAGCAAGGGCTGTAGAATCTTGATTCTTTGCACCTTCTTACTTCAATTTTACCACCTGCAAAACGGCGCTGATTCAAATGGTCTGACTTAACTCACAGGGTTATCGCCCAAAGCCCACGAGATCGTGTAAGCAGGAGACTTTGCACACTGGAACTCAACATAGACAGTAGCCGTTTGTTCACGTTGCTCCCGGTGAGTTTTTTTAAAAAGAGAAATTATTGTTTGTTTCTAATTACACAAGTTTGAGAGTTACAGAGAAGCACACAGAAACAAGTAAATATTGTTCATTACCCCACTACCCAGTGATGGTCTCGATTCACCTGTTGGTGTATGTCCTTCTGGGTCCATAGATATAAACATCACTGGCTTAGAATCCAGTAGCTTCCCATGACACTTCAAATAACATCCAAACTCTTTATACCCTGAGCTTGGCTCCCAGTCTTTACGTTATCTGGCCCGTGTCTGCCCCTCTCCTGCCTCTTCTCTCCTGGACTCTATTTCTCTCCCTTAATTTTTTTCTAATGCTCCGGTCCCATCACTCCTCAAAGCCTTTGTCCTTCTGCCTGAAATGCTCTTCCCTGGATCCTCGGGGTTGGATGTTTTTCAACACGAAGGTCACATGCAAAATGTCACCTCCTCAGATCACCCTCCCTTCACTCTGTACCAGCCTGTCTCATATTTTCTTCGTGGTGTTGTAATACTCTCAGAAATTATCTTGTTTATTCCCAACTCTGTATGTTTATTGCCCAACTTCCCCCAGAAAATTCACTGGAATCATTTTCCTCCAAAGCCCCAGTGACCAGAATACCACCTGGCACACAGCACATGAACCGCATAACAAGTGGATGAATTAGAATATTGTACTTTCAAGCCACGATCCTACTATATGAATGTTTTGCAGCTAGATTTTTTTTTTTTTACTTAATGCGGTGTGACCACGATGACTTTTAATGGCAGTGTAGTATTCCATTGTAAGGACGCATCATCGTTTCTAACCAAACCCCTGTGATTGACTAGCCGGCGCATGTCCAATTCTCATGTTTGTAAGTCGCACCACAGCCACCACCCTCGTACACACACTCAGTGTTGCCTGCCTCCGTGACCACGAGCCTAGGATTAATCCTTGCTGTGACATTGTAGAATCAGAGGGTGTGCACAATTTGAATCCTCTTGATAGATTTTGCCAGACTGACGTGAAGAGAAGTTCTCCCATCTCTGAGTTTGTGTTAAGGACCCTTAGTGTGTCTTTCTTAGTGGAAGCCTCTGAGGGCAAAGGGGGTGTCATTATCTCCTTACCCAGGGAAGCTGAAATCAAGGCCACTGGGCGGGACAGGTCATGTCCATGGGCTCTGCAGAAACTTCCTTGAGTCTCTGAGCACTGCCGACCGGGCTTACCACATGGTAGGCGGACATCGTCTCAGCAGCGATGCACCAAAGCTGGAAGTCACTGCAGCCAGGCTGAGGACGTTACCACTCTGGAAACGAATGACAGCCCGATGCGGCCGGGCTTTGCCAGCTGGATCGTCCTCCTTCGCGCTCCCAAACACTGCTCAGGCTCAGCCAGCTGGCGCTCACTGCACCCTGCCCATCCCTGGCCAGGCCCTCCTCTGTGTCTTTGCTCACCTGCCTTCTCTAGGTCCTCCTCCATCGCCTTCCCCAAGATCTAGGCTTGTTCCCTACTCCCCCAGGTGCCACCTCCTAGGAAGCCCCTCAGGGGGCCCCTCCCAGGCTGGAACTGCTGCGGCTATGTTGACCAGCCACCCCTCTGGCCCTCAATCATCTCGCTGCCCTGCGCCATTTATGTGCCTGAATAAGGCGAAACCTCCAGCTGAGGGTTTTGCTCCGTCTGGGAGCCACCCACAGTGGGACAGCCAGCCCCGTCGGGAGATCCAGGCCTGGGACTCAGCCTACCAGCTTCGTGTACTTGGACGACGCGTTTCATCTTTCTGAGCCTCGGTTTTCTCCCCCGTGAAATGGAACGATAATCATCCCGACCTGAAGCAGGGGCTCTGAGAATTTAAGACGTGGAAAGCGCTTAGCTTAGCGCCTGGCACAGAGCGACTGATGAAAATGACTGGAACATGGGCATGCTTCTCTTCTTCCTGTTTCTTCTGTACCTCTGAGCCGGCAACACGCACCACGTTAAAAGAAAATAATTACGGAACGGCATAGACGGATGCCGTGTGAGCGTTCATTTTGTGTGTAGTTAGCCTTACTAACCAGCACCGAGGGGGACCAGAGCCGTCAGCCCAGGGTCTCGTGGCAGAAGGGGAAAGGAATCTGTCATGGGTTGAACCCCAACTTATAGCCTGGTCTAGTGTGTTCCTGAGTGTGACGATGTGTTATCTCATTTAACGTCCTCCCCAACCTGACGCAAAGATATATGTTTTTGCCTTTTTGATACTAAGACCTACTATGTGTTGACCACCTACTGTGTGTCAGACCTGTGCAAGATCCTTTTTAAAACAGTGATTTCATTTAAACCTTCACACGATCTCAGTCAAATAAGGATTATTATCACTGAAGAGGAAGCAGGGCCAGGAAGTTTACGTAAATGGCCCAAAGAGTGTCGGGTAGATGGGAGGAGGACAAGCCAGGCTATAAAGCAAAACAAAACGAAAACCAAAACACAAACAGGGACCTCGTTTCGCCACCTGGTTGACTGACATGCTCAGAGAACAGAGCTCCGAGCCCGGCGTCCGCTTCCTGGAGACCAAATGCAACTGCGTGGTGATCTCGGACTGTCTGTCAGATGCCTCAAAGGGAGCCGGGAGCCGTTTCTGTTTCCTGGAGGCCGTTCCCCACCCCCTCGCAGCAGCCTCACGATGTTCTTGTTTTTCTCCCGGCCCTGTGACTCAGCACGCAGCTCCAGGTGGCTTCCTGCATTGCCAGCCTCGTTGGCAGGCGGTGGGGGGTGGGGGGGGGTACTAAGGGCCCCGTGTGCAGTGGAGCTCAAACCAAAAACGTGTCGCAACTCAGAGTAGAACCCCTCCCCGCTCTGCCCTCCAATACGAAGACAGCAGACAGTGGGGTCTACTACTGTTGTGGCTGGTCCCTGCACGGTGTCCCCTTACACTGTCCCTCCCTCCCAGCCCCCAGATCCGCACACTCCACCCAGCGCATCCTCGATGCTTCGAAGATGCCACCCAGGGGTGCCCCAGGGACTGGTAAAAAAGCAGAGCCCAGTTCTGTCACCTTGTCACCCCCTTGGTCTAGTGACTTTAGGCAATTTACTTTCTGAACCTCGAGGATCAAACAGGGACAGAGATATTGCCCGGGGGGTATAGGGAGGGTTGCCAGACCAAATATAGACTGCCTAGTGCTATGAACTGTTTCTGTACCCCCAAATTTGTATGTTAAATATAACACCCAATGTGATGTATTAGGTGGGGCCATTGGGAGGTGCACAGGCCGTGATGGGATTCGTGCCTTACAAACGAGACCCCAGGGAGCTCTCTCCCACTTCCACCCCGTGAGGACACAGCCCACAGACACCCATCCACGAACCAGGAGGAGTGACACCGGATCTGTCAGCACCTTGATCTTGGCCTCCTTAGCCTCCAGCTCTGTGAGAAATCCATCTCTCATCTATGAGATGTATAAGCCACCCCATCGATGGTATTTTGTTCTCATAGCCCAAATGGACTAAGATACCCAGTTAAATTTAAATTTTAGAAAAAAAAAAGATTTTTTTTTTTTTTAGTATAAATACATTCCAAATATTGCATTTAAATTTGACTGAGTGACCTGTAACGTTATTTGCTAAATCTAGCAACTCTCTGGGGAATATGGGGTGAGATAACGAATGTGAAAATGCTTGGTCACCTATCAAGCCCTGTCCACTCAATAACAACTTCACCATGAGACATGTGCGTATCTCCCCGCGGGCCTCCAGCTTGGTCTGGGGCACAGGACAAATAGTCTTGCGGTCAGGTGGCAGAGGCCCACCCACCACCGCAGCCTGTGCACTGCAGCGCCCGGGTCTTGCTTATCAACTGACTGATCTTTGGACCTGTCACCTCCGGGGCTTGCATGCTTCCAATCGCTAATCCCTCAGATGCTGGAAGGAGAAACGCTAGGGCAACAGGTCCCCAGAATTTGGCCTGTTGTTGATTGACTGGCACGTGTCTGGACCGAATCTCCTTTTGACTATAAGCGAATTATGTAATAAAGGATGTACATGCACAATATTTAGCTCCAAGATGTTGGCAGAGCACTGTTTAACGTAGAAAAACAAAAGGGCAGAACCAGCATGCTATATAGAGAGTGCTTGTTTACTTGGGGGAGGGGGGGCGCGGATAGTCTCCTCTCACCAGAAATCTAAATTCTGTAAGGGGAGGGAATTTTGCCTATTTCATTCCCCAGGACTTAGAATAGCGCCTGGCCCAGGAAGGGTGGAATATGTGATTTCCTGAAACCAGTTTAGCTAGCTGCTTCAAAGAAAAATGACGCGCTCAAAATCTATTCAAAATGAACGTTTCTGAAGCTAATCTTCCTTGCTGAGGAGATGATAGTCACAGCCCCCAAAATTTTAGAGGAATTTTCCTCCAATCAGCGACCAGCTCAGGTGTCAGTAATCAGGGCACCAGGGCTGAGTTGCCTGGTCTGCATTCCCCAGAGACCTGGTGGCATGTTTTTGTTTTTGAATGGATTTGTCATTGGTGACCAAGACGCTTGTGAACACCCGGTACTCGGTGGGTGTCGGGATTCTGCCACTGTCTGGCTCCGCCAGCAAAGGAAAGGGCAGGCCGACTTCAGGGACTTCTCAGCATTCAGGAACCCCAAGAGCCACCTTGGGACTTGCCTCTTAGAAGCAATTCTCCAAGGGCGGCTGGCTGGGAGCGGTCTGACACAGCTCGTGACTTGAGAGTAGCTGTATTGAGGTCCCCTCACCTGAGTGTGGCCCTTCATTCCGTTTTACCTTAACTGCCACTATTTCAGCATCCGCCCTGCTCCCCCGCATAGTTCTCGAAGCAGCCTCTCTCCTCCATTGCTACCACCTGCTCTCCTGTGCCTCTCTCTCTCTCCCAGGACCGTGGCTTCCAGCTTTTCCTCCTCGAATGCACCTTCTCCATGGTCCCCAAATGACACCCTTGTCCACCCAGTATCAGCTGCAGTCAGCGTGTCCCATATCTCCCATTTTCTGAAATTTAGGAAGCTCGAGGTTCTCCCTTAAAATGTCTGGGAGGTGGGGGTTATACTCTCACCACCATTTCTGGCCCTGAAAACCTGCTTTCACTGAATGAATCCAGCATAAGATAAGAGTTGAATAACTTGCATCCACACAGACACACAGACACACACAGACACACAGACACACACAGACACACACACAGAGGCACCAGTGCCATCCAGTCATACATCACTTCCACCCAAATATGGCTTTGACCCTTTCCCTTCTTTTCCACCCCAGAAAATTCACACCCAGCATTTCTGTGAGCGTCAGGCTTGGCTGAATTTTTCCAAAGGGAGAAGTTTACATGTGGGCAAGATCTCAGCCGAAGTGGTTTTAATTACGCGCTTTTAAATAATACGAAACGCATGAATTTGTTCCCCTCGTGAGAAGAAGGTAAAGCCTCAGAGATGATGCCCAGGGAGTGGAACAGGAAGACAAAGGGACGTGGCGTCCCTGCCGAGTCGCCGAGCAGCCCTGGACTGCTCACCTCCTGGACTTCCTGTTGTGAGATATAAATACATCATATGTTAGGCAGCGTGAGTCAGGTTTTCTGCTCCTTGCGGCTGACACGGTCATGTCTGTCACACTCTCTGTTTAGCACTGAGCCTCCCCCTGTCGCCAGTTGCCAGCCCCTTTCTTACCTGTCTTCCTTCTTCTACCTAGCACTTCATCGTGAGCCGAAAAGGTATTCTTTCTTAATTGCTTACAGGTTTCTTGTTTTCATGTGAGAACGTGAGCTCCGTGTGGGGAAGCAGTGGGTTTGGCTCCCGTGATCCCCCTGGGGTCTGACACGAGACCTGGCACATAGTAGGGGCACGATAAATATTTGTCAAATAAATGAGATGAATACAATTTTGATCATGTCTCTCCCCATGTAGAGGCTAAAATTCAAACTGTTCAGATGGGCGATCAAGGCCATCTCCGCCGTGGGCTCTGCCCACCCACGCGCCTTGTCCCGGACCGTGCCGTTTGGGCTGCTGCCTGTGTCTGTGCCCTCCGCTGACCCTTTGAACAGGCTGCTCTCTCATGTGCCCACACACATTACCGAGCGCCTGTCCTTTTAGGTACAAGAGATAACTCAGCGAAGCAGACGGGGTCCCTGCCCCCACGGAGCTCAGCAGAAAGGACCGATGTTGGCCAAGCAGCGACAGTGTGGGGGTACGGGACTTGTGAGAGCCCCTCAGTCTCTAGGTAGCAAACTCCTATGCACCCTTCGAGGCCCAGCTCCAACGTCCCGTGCTCGAGGAAGGCTTCTCTACACCCCCGGGCTGGGGTAGGTGCTCCTGCTGCTCCCCCAGACCTTTGCTAGACAGCCCAAGCCCCAGAACTCGGCCCCCCTTGTCTCGTCTGTGTCTCCAGCCACCGTGAGCCTCTAGAGCCAGGACCCCTGTCGTACTGATCTGTCCCCAAGGTCTGGTGCAGGGCTCAGCAGGGAAGCTTCGACTGAGTCCAGTGACTGACCTGTCCCTTCCTTGGCCTGCTTCCCTCGCTCCCCAGTCCCCTTTCCCTGGCTCCAGGATCAGGTTGCCTTGGTCTCTCCCCTCCGCCCTCAGCCCTGCAGCCATTTCTTCCTGTCTGAATTAACCCTTCCTCCTCCAACGGGAGCTGTGGACTGCAGAAGTACAAACTTCCTCTTTGGCTGTCTACACAGAGGCCAGGAAAATCATCCAAACTACTAGTGATTGCCTTTCTTCGCCTTCCTCCCTCAGGCCACGTCCCCCTCTTCTCCTCCCTGCCTTTGTCTGGCATTGTCACCCAGCTACAGTCTCTTCCCCAGATTGGCCAGTTTTCGCATGCGCCTCTGCACATGCTGGTCCCCTCTGCCAGAAACGCTGGCAAAAGCTGCCACATCCTTTGAAGCCCTATCTCACATGGCACCTCCTCGGTGTGGCTTTCTCCCATGCCCCCTCCCCCTTCCCCAAGCTAAATGAATTGCCCCCCGTGGTCCTCCGTCCACACATCCTTGGCTGTGGCCTCGCCCCGTGACATTTTGGTGGTTCCTCCGAGGTCCACTTTCCCTGGTTGTGCAGTGACGGGCAGGTGAGCCTGGCCAGTGAGAGTGCGCCAACAAAATTAAGAGTGAGTCTGGAAACTGGAGGAACAGAAAATGAGAGCAGAAGAAAAATGATGGACCAAATACAGAGGTGGTGCTCCCGAAAAGCGTTCATGTATTCACTCCTGGCTCTGTTTTCAAGGGACCTGGGTGTTCCCCACCTAAATAAAAGCTGCCGTGTGGGAAAGATGAGATCCACCTAGAGTTAAACGGAGTAGGACAGGGCTGTGGTCAAGGAACATGCCCTTAGGAGTCAGAGCGGCTGAGTTCGAATCGTAGCTTTGCTGCTTGACGATGGTGTACAGGTCCCTTCCTCTCTGACCCTCGGTCTCTTCATCAGTAGAATGGAAGCATCATTTTGGCGGGGGCCCTGTCGTTAGCGTCATGTGCATGCAGGCAGCAGTCACTTGGCTACCACTGTTTCCCTGTTGCAATTCTTAGTCTGGGGTTGGTACAATAATCCAGGGCAGGATGTCAAGGCCAGTGACAAGGCTTCCACTAGGACACAGAGAGTGAACACAGAGAGGAAGGCAGATAAAATCAATATTATCCAGGTGGCGTAAGTCAGAAATCTTGTGCTCACAAAGGACAACAACCCAACTTCAAAATATGCGCAAACAAGCGGGGAAGTGTTAGTCCGCACAGCTGAACCGGTCAAAGGTACATCTTGAGTTTCGCACGTGGCTGAAAGGCTGGGTCTCTTCCTTGCATCCCATCCCCTCTTGGCTCCTGATTTCTCAGGGGTGGCCTCATTTTTAGGCAACCAATACACGTGGAGACCCCAGGTGCTCCAGGCCAGCATCGTCACACAGGTAGCAATCTCTGCAGAAAAGGAGAGGGTCTCTTTCCCAACGTCTCGTTGAAAGTCCTGGCGCCGTGTCTCATTGGCTATGCGTCCATCATGGTCCCATCCTGGAGCCAATCATGGACGAGAGGGAATATTCTGATTGGCTAAGTGGCCAGTCTTGCTGTTTGGGGGGAGGGGGAGAGAAGCTGACCTCCCCTGGGCTGACAGTGGGGCAGATGACCTCCAGGGAAAACTGGGTGCTGTCACCCAAAGCAAGGGACGGATGCGAGGGGGTTTGTAGGGCCCACGGAAGGACAGGATGTCAGCAGGGCCCTCACTAACCGGGCAGTTCTGAGCTCGCGGCCTCTGACTTTGGTCCCCAGTGGGCTTAATGCACATGACTCAGCAGGGCTTTTGCAACGGACCTTTCCCCTCTCCCCCAGCCCTGTGGTGAGTCCCTGGGGTGGCCCCAGCTCCAGCCTGGAGTTGCCCCAGCCAGGGCTTCTGCTACCCCTGGGAGTGGGGGTGTCTCTGGTCTCCTCACCCCAGTCCACCCGTTCCCCACGCTCCCCACCTTGCCCCGGGGCGAAGTCTGGAGACTGGTGAGGAGAAGGTGCCGTGCCACTTGCACTCAGGTTGGGCACGTGCTCCAGTCGCTGCTGCTGTGGCTCCCTGTCCCCAGCCAAGCAGCGGAGAGAGCGGGACGGCCTTCCAGATACGCTCTGGCCCCGGAGACGAGCGTGCTCGTCAACCTGCCCCGCAATAAAATGGGGAAAACAGGAGCCGTCCCGGTCAGTCCTCCTCGACTGAGTAAATAACAAATAGACAGACTCATGCCCACAGGACACCGGGGGAGGGGGCGCGGCAGCCCTCGGCCGGCCTTTCCTGATCACCTGCTTTGCTCCTGCCTGGAGCTGCCCACGGGGGCAGAGGGGAGAAGAAATGCCAGCCCCTGCCTCCAAGGTGCTCACGAGTTACTGCTGGGGATGGACCAGTCGCCATCAGCCTGCCCTGTAGAGTCCTTTTAGAGAAGGGAGCACAGCACAGGGGGCCTGGGCTTAACTGAGAGGGGTGGGGGGGGGTGAGGGGAGAAGGGTCAGGCCGAGCTGGCTCCCCAAGGAGAAAGCTGCTGGGGTCAAGAAAGGAGGGCAGGGGTACCCCGGGGGAAGCAGCGTGTGCAAAGCAAAAAGTTGCTGGAGAAGCCGCGACCAGAGCCCGGGGCCAGGGGACAGGAGGTGGGGGGAGATGACACTGGAGTGGCAGATGCACCAGCGTTTAGAAGGACTGGATGGGGCCGTGCGCAGGCCTGAGGGAGTCCCCTGGTCCAGGCCACTTCATCAGAAACAAAACAGGAAGCTCGTGCCGAGTTGGGGTCTCCCTTCTGTGCGAAATTGAATTAGCGAAGATTTGGGGCTCCCCAGGAAACCCACGGGGAAGCCCCACTTCCTGGCAAACCTCATTCCGGCCTCTAGTATCTACTGGCACCAGTTTTTATTTCCTGCATTGTCACCTGCACCACCCCTAAGGGAAGCTCCTTCCTGAGGACGCATGACCCAGCGGATGTTCGGACTGCCCCTGAAGCCGGGCGGAGCAGCCGCTGCCCGCCGCGGCCAGGCACATGCCCAGCCAGGAAAACCTGCTGGTGCCGAAGGGACAGCTCTCCCTGTCCCCTTCCTGTGTTGGTTCAGAATTCAGGGGAGGCGAAAGCCCGTAGGGCACCTGACTTGGCAAAGCCCTTGTGCTGGAAGGAGGAGCCTTGCTCACTCTGTCCCCTCACACGCCCCTGCCCCCGCCCCCTGCGCCTGTGGGCCTCCTCTCCCTCCGCCAGACAGTGCTGGGGGCTGCGTCACCTAGCAAGGTGTGTGCCCTGGACAGTGGGCCCACCCTGGGCAGGGTCATTAACACATAGTCTAAGTATTTCAAAAGTTACAGTCAAGGTGATCAACTATTCAAATATATCGTGTTTCCTAACCTGCCAAGCAGAGCTTCCCAATGACCTGGAATCAGGCCCAGCTCGGAGTCTGACCCCAGGACATGGGGGTGCCCTTCCTCAGACCAGTGGGTAGCAGCAGCCATCAGCTTCTCCAGGCCTTCCTGCCTGGTGCCAGCTCCTCTAGAGCCGTGATTATCTATCCCCAGAATGGAGCATGTTTACATCCCTAACAGCAGGTCCAGGACCGAGGAGCAAGCAAACCAACAGAAACCTTTGATGTATTTCATTTGTGACCTGGAATCATAAAAGCGGTCGAATCTTGACGAGGTGTGCCAGGTGGGTTCCCAGATGTCCCAGGCCGACCCCCTTCGTTATAGCTGGCTGCAGCCTGTGGGGCCTCCCCAGCCAGGTCTGGGATCAGATCTTTAAAGAAAATAAGTGAATTAGGCCAACTGAGAGGACAGAGGGTTCCTGTGAGTTCTGCACGGCTGGGGTGGCCCTGGTGAAGACAGATGAGGCTAGAGGGGGTGGGGGGAGAGGGAGGGGCAGAGATGGGGACGGGGAATAGGAGGAAGGGAGATATTATTATTATTAGCATTTAGTGAGTTTTACCAAAACTTTCATGTACATCTGCCTAGGGATTTAAGGATCTCACAGGACCAGTAAAATCTCTCCCTTTCCAATGCTCCATTTGGGGAGCCAAAAAGTAGGTGAGTTGCTCACTTATTATTTCACCAAGGAAAGGCATTAAAAAAAGAAATATCCACTGAATTGTTTATCCTTTTGACAAATGCGTATGGAGGGCCAGCTAGGTGCCAGGTGTTATTCAGGTCCTGGGACACGACTGTGGACAGGACCAACACAATGTCTACCCTCAAGGGGACGTCAGGCAAGACCCAAACGGGATGTAAAGAACGGGCCTGACTTCAGGAGGAAAACCAGGTCGGAGAGGGGGCAGGGCATGCGGGTTGCAGTCAGGGCAGGTGTCCTCGGGAAGGGGACATTTGAAGCAAGTTCTGACACGGGTGGGGGTGAGGCTGGTGGGCAGCCGAGTGAGGGGGATGGGGTCAGGATTCAAGGCAGAAGGGACAGAAGCACAAAAGCTCAGTCCTTTCAAACACAACACACAAATAAAAATAGAGGAAAGGTATCATCTCAGAATAAAGGCCAATCCTTCTTAAGGGAGGGCAATCGGAAACCTATTATGGTGATATCTATATCTATATCTATCCATCCATCCATCCATCCATCCATCCATCCATCCATCCATCCATTGATGGCTGTACAGAGAGATATACATATTCATGGTTATTCTTCTTCTCTTTATGTCATACAAGAGTAAGGACTAGTCCCAAATCGGTATTTGTCTACAGATTTGCATCGGGCAGTTGAGAGTTATTGCATTTTACAGGTGAGGAATCTGAGCCTCGGAGAGGGGGCCAGCCTTGCCCAAGGTCAGGACAGCTGGTCCCTGCAGGTGGAACCCAGATCTAGGGCTTTTACCCGCAAGCCACCCGGCCCACCTGGCAGCCATGACGCCTGACCTCAGCCCCAGAGCTCCGCCGGTGCTGACCGAAAAAAACAGCCTGACCATCTGGTTGAACCTGATTTTCCCTTCTTTTTCTTCCCCAAACTGCAGGCCCAGGAGGCCGGGTGGTATGGACGCCGCTGAGCTGGCCAGACGGGGGGTGGGGAGGAGTGGGCAGCGCCCTGGTGCCAGGCCTGCTGGGGCCGCTGCGTTGGCATTTGTCCTGTTCAGGAAGCTGAGCCACGCTGGCCCACGTGGCCTGGGAGACCGTATTGCTTCAAAGCAGTGCGTGCCCGCGGGCACGCTGCGGGTGCCTGCTCTGTGTGAAATGAGGCTTGTCAACCACAGTGGAAGGTAGGCAGGAGATTCATCCGTTTGTCCGTTCACTCGTTCCCACGTTCCTTCTGCCAAAATGTGTCGAGCACCCTTTCACTCCTGAGAAGACAGTCTGGGTCTCTAAGGGGAGCCTGGCACTGTGCCAGGTGTTGACTTATGATCTTATTTAAAGAAGTCTTAGAGCAGAGCAGAGAGAGGGAGAGAGTCTTTGGGGTGCATGGAGGGTTTTATTCAGAGGGGGCGGGGACGTGAATAAGTTAATATAATTTATCCAGATTAAGGGGAAGTCAGATCTGGGCTGGGCCCTGAAAGCTGGGGCCTCGGAAAGTTTGGGGGCGGAGATTGGGCATTCAGGCAGGGGGAGCAGCCCCAGCAGCCAAATAATGAGGGGTGCGTTCAGAAACGAGAGCTGGCCCTCGAGAACAAGGTGACCCTGCAGGACAGGGGAAAGGGAAGTGAGTAATCCAAGAGGCAGCTGGAGGGTCCTCCGACTGGTCTCTGAGTGGCCTTGGGCCCGTCACCTTCTTCCCTGACTCTCAGCTTGTCAACCTGTAAATCAGGTTCAGGGATCCTCACTCTGCTCGTCTTACAAGGAAGTTTGAAGGTCTAAGGGACAAGAGATTTTGCTATGCAAAGAGGGGTCACTTGTTTCCTTTAGTTGGGGCCTCTCCTTTATGCTCCCAGGAGCCCTGTTGGCCTCTGTCCCCGCGGGTGTGAGGGATGCTGGGTCTCAGTGGTCTCCTCAGGGCTGGGCTCTGACCACCGTCCACCAGGCGCCCGAGGTGCCCCTGGAGGTCAGGGCTGTGTCCTGCCTGTCCACATTCCGGGGGCTCAGCCCGGGTGTGGCCAGTGCATGAGCTGTGGGGTCAGCCTCACCCCAGTCTGATTCCCCAGCCGGGTACAGGTTGCCCATGTGAGCCCCAGCAAATCAAGTCCCCGCCCCTCCCTGCCCCCCAGGCCTGTTTTCTCACCGGTGAAATGGGAGTGATCACAAGGTCGTCATGAGACTCCATGGGCAGTGGGCAGTGTGGAGCTTCCAGCCTGACCGGGCCCCGAGTCGTCCGTGACGGGCTGCCGTCTGTGGTGGACACCTAGGCCCTCGCCACCTTTTCCAGCAATCCAGGGGCCAGGGAGGTCTGACTTGGGATTCTGGGGGAGCAGAAGGAGTCCCACCTGAGAGGGGTCACTGGTCATTCACTAGTTCACTTGCTCGCTCATTTACTCACTTACTCACTCCTTCGGCAAATGTTCACTGAGAGCCTTTGAAGCACTCGACATAGCAGTGCTCTTTATTGATGCACAATGTTTAAGACAAAGTTTCTGACCTGAAGGGAGAACATATAAGAGAACGGAAATTAGCAGGCAAGACATAATTATGTGCCCCGTGGACGGGGCAGGAGGTGGTCTGATGAGTTCCGAGAGGAAGAGACAGAAATCGGGAGTAGGGGTGTGACAGGGAGTATGTATCAGAGAAGACTTCCTGGAGGCGGTGGCCTGCAGTGGGGTGTGTGGAACTCGGCTGGGCAGATGCAGAAGAGGGCACCCCGGGTAAAGGGACCTGTTTGCCAAGCAGAGGTGCAGAGGGAGGAGAACGTGTGGCAATCCACCAGCCAGCCCTGCGTGGCTGGATGCCATGGGTGGGCCTGGGCCCTCAGGTGGCCAGGACCGGGCAGCGAGCCCCGGGAGGCCGAACACTTCCCGCAGCCTCCAATCCCAGACTGTTGACAGGGCGAGGCTGTGGCACCGCTGACCTCACAGGCTCGGAGGAGCCTAGAAGGGGGATGGCGGAAGGTCGCGATGGCTCCCCCCACACCGGGCAGGCTTCCCGCCTCCTCAGATGGGGCGCGAGAGAGGAAGAGAGCTGTGTTTTGAAGCGGCCTCTGTCTGCAGGGCACTGCGCGGCCTCAGGTGGGCCACTACGCTTCTTAAACTGGAGCGACTGGGCCAGATCCCTTCACCTGCCTTTCCAGCCCTGGGATTCTAGAATCTTCTTACCATTGAGTCTAGACATATGCCTCACTGCAAACCTACCCATCCAATTGCGTAGCAATCACCCTCCCAACCAACCAGCCACATTGCTGGCTTAGGTGGCCATGTTTGTTCCATGTGACCCCTCTTCCCCTGGCCCAGCTAATTAGACCAAAGTCCAGAACATTCTTGACCTTGAAGGGACATTCTTCATAGCAATCAGATCCATCCTTTGGAGAATTTAAACCAAGAGATCCAGGCTCTGGATCAATCAGCTAGTGTTAGGCCCCTAGCCGCCAGGTGCCATTAGCTCTATTATTTTAAGTCTTTGTTATAGGCCTCTCATCGATCATGCGGGTTCATTGGCTACACTTAGTGGGAGGGGGAGAAGGAGGGATGTGGGTGTTGAATTTGTCCACATTGCTGCAATTCGTCTGTCACGTCACTCCACTGGCAAATGTGGCCACAGGGTTCCCTGGGTTGGAGGTGACCAAGTCTTTTATCATTTCACACGTCTGCGTCCCCAGGCCGTGGTGGGGAGCTGGACCAGGGCTTGAAGCAGGAAGGGAATGAGGGTCTGTAGAAGGAGAGGGAGAGCACGTGAGCAGAGAAGCAGGGCCCAGAAAGGAGGGGGGGGGGGCCTTGCCTCCTGGGAGCCCAGGGCCCCTCCTACAGCCTGGCCTCTGAGTGAGATGGCTCTGTGTCTGGATGATCCATATCTGTTCATGAGAACTTTTCTGAGTAAAAGTCTGTTCGTGCAGCCAGACAATTCCTGGTGAACACCTTGCTGCTACGATGCTGCCCTATTTCTAATAATATGAATCCCATTCCGTGAACTTGACTGTGCAAGAAATGTTACGTTACTTTAGTTCCTTGAAGTCTAATGAAACCTGATCCCGAGTCTGCATTCTTGCTGAGGTGGCTGGAATTCGATCTCAGTTGTTGTGGGGTGAGGGGATCCCCTCTTCTTTACACAGTCCACAATCTGGGAGGCTCCCATCTGAAATGGGTCTTCGGGGCGACCGTCCAGCCACAGCTCCTGTTGATCTCTCCTGTCCCTCCTGCCTGGCCCCCTGAAGGAAAGCATCCTGCTACTGCTGTGCCCGGCTCTGGCCTAAGTTCCCGCCCTCCACTTCCGGTGACACTGGCAGCCTCCACCGGCTCCCTGGTCATGGGGAGTCTCGTCTCTGTCTCACCGCACATGGCGCTTGGCAGGCTCTCTTCCCTGCAGCATAATAACCTCAAGGTCAGGCTTTTGAACTATGAAAGCCAGGGAGGCAGCCTCTCATTGAGCATCTTCTAGCAGAGCTCGGGGCTACCTGTTCGTACCACAGGAAGGAAGGGTGAATATAGGAGTCGTCCTGACACTCTGCCCGTGCGTATTCCGCAGCCGTGACACTCACTGCTTCTGGCGACTACCACTCTTCTCCAGGCGGGCCCTGTGGCCACCGTGCTCAGGCCCTCTGCTGACATCTGTGTGGGTCCCTGGAACCCCTGCCTGCGCACAGGACCCGCTGGCTCTGAGTGGGGAGAGATGGAGCAGCAGCTGCCGGGCCCAGGCCCCCAGCCCACCTCCTAGGTGGGGTGCTTTGACACGTGTGGTCAGCGCCAGGACACGGCAGGCTCCCAGTGGGTAGCTGCGTCCTCAGCCATGCCTCCCAGAGCCCCCCTTCCCAGCCCAGGCCGCTGCCGCTCACAGAAGGTCTGGATGTATTTTTATCACATGTGCAAAAGTCATTTTGCTTAAGCTCAAATGTGACTTTTTCACTTCCTTGTTTAATCTCAGAGCCCTGGGCTAAATCCCACACTCCTCAGAGTGGCTCTCAGGGCCTCGTGTGGTCTGGTCCTTGTCTTCCCTCGGTGGCCCTCTTCACATCACCCGGTGCTCCAGAGTCACACACACACACGCCCTCCCTTCCCCGGGCCTTCGGTTGTACTGTGTCCTCTGTGTCCTCTGCCCGGGACAGTCCCCCAGCGGCCTGGTCACTCATCCTTCAGTGTCAGACAGCAGGATGAGCCTGCTCAGCCAGCCCACAGGGCTTGAGTGGGCTGGAGTCACATGGGAGGCATGGGCAGGGACAGCAGCACATCGGACCTCGGAGGCCAGGGTAGAAAGTGTAATTCTTATTGTAAGAGCGATGGGAAATGGCCAAGCTGCAGGAGTGATGGAATCAAGCTTACTCTTTCGAAAGAGCACTCGAGGCGCTGTGTCGCACAGAAACTGCCAGGGGACACCGAGGGCGCAGTGGAGAGCCCACGCGGTCCCGGCGGCGAGGGGCGTGGCCGAGCCCCTGCCGCATCTGAGCCCGGAGCCCTCTCCCCTTACCGTGTTGTGGGGCCAGTGGGTCACGTGCTGGGAAAGGAGGATGAGGAAATGAGGGTGTTGGAACCCGCTGGTACCCGTGTCAGTGGCAAAGGCTCAGCCCTGCTGGGGAGGGGCGTGGCCCAGGTGGCGGGTCCACGGGCCTGAGTCACCTAACTGCCCAGAGGGTAGGGGCGATCTGAGGACAGGGGCCGAGGCAGGTGGGCGGCGGCTCACAGCGGCTGGGCCTCAGCTTTCAGCAGAGGTGGTTTCCCCAACTCTGCCACCAGGTGCTTGCCTTGGGCGAGTGAGCTCCCCTCCCTCAGCCTCAGTTTCTTCATTTGTAAAAGCAGGGTAATAATAGTACTTACATTGCAAGGTTGTTGCAAGGATTCAATAAGATGAAATTAAGCTCTTAGCAGAGGGTCTCACAAAGGGTAAACATCAGTAAAGGTCATCATCATCATCGCCATCATCACCATCATCACCATCACTTTGCTATCGATGATCTAAAACATTTATTCAATCTGCTCTGGGGACATGAACACCATGAGATGTCCCCACCCGCAGGTTATAAATCGAGTTTACATCCCACCGATTAATGAGATTGGCTACTTTTTTTTTTTTTTTGCCCCATGAGCATCTCAGGGGCAAGGTCTGGATCTTCGTCGCTTCTTCCCTCTCGGTTCACACAGTAGGCTCTTCCATCTGATGCCTTGGTCTTCATGCGCTCAGAACACCTGGAGTCACGTGCTCAGTGTCTGTGTCCTCTGCTGGACCGTCTCCATTCAAATGGGACCCACACTCCCCCGCCCCGGCCCCGGGCATTGCCATGTTAACCAGACCGGTTAAGAAGCCAGGCTTCCTATTTCTACTGAAAATAATTGAAAGAAGGACCTTGAAGAGATACATTTGCACAGTTCTTTACAGCAGCATATTCATAATAGCCAAGAGGTGGAAGCAACCCAAGTGTCCACTGACGGATGAATGGAGAAACAAAGTGTGGTGTGTACGAACACTGGAATTCAGCTGCGAAAAGGAAGTATCCTTGTCTGACCCATGTTACGACAAGGATAAACTTGAAGACATTATGCGGAGGCAAATAAGCCAGTCACAAAGTGACAAAGACTGTGTAATTCCCCACGTACACGAGGTCCTAACGTAGTTGGATTCAGAGACACAGAAAGTAGGGTGGTGGTGGCGTCAGGCTCGGGGGAGGAAGAAATGAGGGGTCATTTAATGGGGACAGGGTTTCAGTTTTGCAAGATGAAAAACTTCTGGAGATCTGTTGCACAACAATGCAAATATACTTAACACGAATGAACTGTCTACTTAAAGAACGGTGACAATGGTAAATTTTATGTGCTGTGTGTGTGTGTGTGTGGTGTGTTTTTAATACAATTAAAGAAAAAAAGACTCCAAGCTTTTACCACATGGACTCCAACATAGATAGGAATGACAGTCGTACTGACCTCCGAGGGTGAAGTGAGGATTGCATGAGATATTTGAGTAAAACCCAGGGCCTGGCACATGGTATAAGCTTAATAAACGGTACCTTCGCTTTATTATCATAGGTGCTTTATTATCATTCATTCTTCCATCTGCTAGAATGAAAGAATGAAAGAATGAAGGAATGAATGAAGCAAACATTTGAAGAGTAAGCAACTCACTCTCCATAAGGAGACTGCGTTTGGAGTGATCCTTGGTTTGCTCCATGCGCAGTGACATCACCTCCCCAATCCTAGGATGGCCTCTCCTTGCGAAATCCCATGGTCTCCTTTTGATTGTCAGTGACGCTTGTCACAGTTGACCATTCCTTCCTTCCTGAAATGCTTTCTTTGCCTGGCTTCAGCCTTTCTTTGCCTCGACGTCAGTCCCCTTTGCTGGTTTCCCTCATCTCCCTGACCTCTTGATGCACCTGGAACCTGGTGATGGCTTTCCCTTCACTTCTCTGCTTACACTCACTCCCAGGGGGCCCTCAACCAGCCTTGCGGCTTCACATGTTAATATAATGGTGACTCCAGCCTGGACCCCTCCCCTGAACCGGAACTCATGTATTCCCCTGCTACTCAGCGTCTCCTACGGAGACGTCTAACTCAATATTTCGGCGAACGAATAGGAGAGATCCAGGTTGACGTGCCCCACATAAACGTCCATCTCAGCCAATGACGACTGCGCTGGCCACTGGGCACTGGCCTCTCCGGCCCCCCTGCAGGTGCGTGAACCTGCCCCAGGGCCTTTGCATGCGTATTTCCTGGGGCTGGGACCCTCTTCCTGCTGATATCTCCATGTTGTGCTTCCGTTTTTTTTTTTCTCCAGATCTCTGTTCATAGGTCATCTCGGCGAGGCTTCTTTAAGGAGTCACATCCCTCCCGCCGTCCCCCACTCCCCTCCGTGCCCTTCACCCTGATGTTTTTTCTCCATAGTCTCGATTGCCATCTGACATGTTGTATATCTCCCTTATTATTCTTGTTCCTCTTTAAGACCCCTCCCCCTGAAATGTCAGTTCTATGAGGGCAGGGGTCCCGCCTAACTCATACACTACCGTCTTCCCAGAGCCCAATCTCCAGCACGTGGAAAGTCCTCATAACTACGTCCATGACGAATGAATGAATGAGTGAGTGAATGAATGGATGGACTCAATGTGCCCACCTGTAAGAGGTGGTGGCCTGCAGGGCTTCTCAAGCTGTAAGAGCCTCTAAGTAATTGAGATTCGCCTGCTATGTCTTTGTTAGAAGAAAGAGCATCATCAATGTCCATCACTCCAAGTTCAGCTCTAGACGCGTTTCTTGGGGAACCCCATGACCCTACCCAAACTGGAGATGGACACTTCTGGGGTTTTCCCCCCATTTCTGCAAGACCTAAGTCCCTGAGCAACAGTCAGCCCCTCCAGCTGCCGCCTGCACCCACACGCATGCCGCTTGCTCAGGGTACCGGGAGGGCGATTCCTAGGTTCTCTGGGAAAGGGCAGTAGAAATGCAAATGCTCCCCCCCAGGAGGCTGGTGTGTTTGCTGGTCACGTGCACAGCAGCGGGCAGCAAAGTCTTTCCAAGCCTAGCACAAGCCTCCCCACACCCGCCCCCAGCCCCCCAGCCGGGACTTTTTCCTTCCTGTGCACAGTGGCAAGCCCGCCCCGGGCCACGGCATCCGGCAGCGTTTCCCGCGTTCCTTGACTTTCTCTGTACGTTACCACAGACATGGGGCCCTGGCCCTCCAGAAAGATGTTTTCCAGTGATGTTCATTCGCACATTTGACTGCTCACACCCTGGGCGCGCGCACACACACACATACACAGCAACCTCTCACTGCCCTGTGACCTCACAGACCCGAGAGTGAGCGATTCACATGATAGGTTTAAGGCTCACATGGGCTGCTCACGGGGCTCCCATGCAAAGATGAGGGGAAATAACCTAAATTCACAAATGCGATAATCTTTGCGGGAATCTCTGGCTCTCGCCGCTTTGCATTCAGCTAAGAGGCAACACCAGGAGAGGGCTTTAGACTGAAGGCAAATCAGAGCCTCGTTCCAGGCGTCCTGACCTGGGGAGCGGAGGCAGTACCTCGCTCCGCCCGGGGCCCTGCGATCACAGCCTGCCTGCTCGGTGGTCCGCCACCCCGCGCTGTGACCAGGGCGTGTCTCCCCCCGCAGCGGGGTCAGAGCCACGCTCGGAGCTCCGTCGCCTGCCCTCTCCTTTCGGGAGAAGCTGGCGGGGTCGTGGAGGGAGCCCCGGGCGCTGGAGCAGGCGGGGCCTTGGGAGGACCGATGGTCTGGCGTTTACCGGTGAGATGTGGACATGCGCGTACAGCAAACGCGGTGCATGCGCTCACCGTGGGGACCCCGACAGAGATCGCTTTGCACACCGCACACACGTGCATCCACGTGCACCCAGCGCCGGGCGCGGCAGATGCACGCACAAGGACCTCCTCCTGCTGCCGCGCACGGTCCATCACATGTCTGTATGTGACAAAATACCACAACGGGACCCTTTCCATCATAATGTCACAGAGATCTCAACGAGCTGAAAATAAACGACAGGGTGGCGCGGTCCTCACCCACTATTGAGTGACGAGTTACCCAGAACTTACCAAGGTGGGGGACAAAATCTAGCTTTTCAGTCCTGTGCCTCGCACCCACTTGGAGGTATAAAAAGTGTTGAGTCGAAGAGGCTGAAGGGAAAGATGGTCTTGGAAAACGCTAGAATGTTCTGGCATTTGCTCTTGGCCCCTACTCAAGGCAGGAGGTGTGTGTGAGACTTCCTTCTCACCTTAAGTCCGTGGCTGGAGGCCAGAGGACCCCTGGGAGAGCTTGGCCTGAGTTCCCGGAGTTGGGGGAACACATGGGCCTGGTGTTTGCTGCCCCTCCCCATCCGAGAGGTCTACAGTCAAGAAGGGGCGGGGCTGAGGAGAAGGGGAGGAGAAGGGGAGTGAGGGAGGTGCTGAGCGTTAGCCGGGTAGCGATGCACTGCACTTTCCATGGATGTGTGGGCCGGCAGAAGAGACAGCCGGCCTGCAGAGACAGTCCCCACCGTATGGGAGCTCCAGGCGGAGACCCCCAGTGATCGGGGTGTCCAAGAACCCAGAGTAGTCAGCAGAGAAAGTCAGGCTTAAACCTCAAAGCCAGGGGGAACCAGAGCCAGGGACCATGGTTGCCAGGGAGACGGCCCATCCTCCATCTCACCTGGAGGAGCTAGAGGAGGCCTACGCAGTGGCCTCCCGGCCCTAAGCAGGTCCCAGCTGGGAGAGCAGACACACCTTCACTTTAAATAAAATTCTGAGTTTCTTAATTACCCAGACTGGAAATTTTAATTATGGAAATGAGCCTATTCCAGGGACTCTAATTGGGAAGGATTTGTTGTTCTATAAGATGAGTGACCAAAGAAATTAAGCTGCGTTTCCCCCACTCAAAGATTTCCTCCAAGATGGCAGGGAGCAAGGAGTCAAGCCGGCAGTCGACGAGGGCAGCCCCGAGGGAGGACGAAGTTCCTCGCTGGGTGCCGGCACCTAAGGGCTGTGCTTTTCTGCCAAGAGCTACACCCGCATGCAGAGCCAGCCTGACGGAGGTCCGGCAAGGAGCTTTCGTTTTCAGCCCATACTCCACCAACACGCGCACTCTGCCTCTTTGTGACTTTGGGAGATATAATACTTGGATTTCTTCACCTAAATATCTCTCTCTCTCTCTCTCTCTCTCTCTCTCTCTCTCTCTCTCTCTCTCTCTCTCTCACACACACACACACACACACACACCCCATTAGCATTATAGTTTGGCTGCAAATTGACCACAGCCAACCAAGCCCTAGAAAGAGGACTTCAGTAATCACTACAAAAAAAAGATGCACATTTTTTTTTCCCTTGTAGATTCAAGGACAAACAGCAAGCACATTTGAGATCCCAGGGGGCAATGTCTTGCCTTTTAGCATTGTATATCTTTGGCCAAAAGAGCTGCCGTGTGACCTTGGACCACATTTAGGTTGAACGATGAAAATCGCAGGAACCTACAGAACGATTTCATGTGTTTGGACCTCATTGGAACCTCTGAGATTCTGTGTGTAATGAGGATAATAATTCCTACCTAGCAGGCCTGCCATGGACGGTCAATGCATAGCAAACACCATTTGGCTGCAACCTGCAGCCAAAGCCACTGGTGTTCATCTTTGCCACAGATTGATGGGAATGAGGTGCCCTGCGTCCAAAGCTTATCACCTGGTTTTCCCTTGTGTTACTTTCCTGAACTCAGGAAAGGCAAAGGCCCTTCCTATTTTACTCTCTCTCTCTCTTTACAAGGGCCCCTTCTTCTTCTCTTACTGTTCATTTTCATAGATTCTTAGATTCTTCCCTTACGGAGGGCAGAGCCACGACTCTCTTTCTGAGGATATGACCGTGGTGGTTCTTCTTCTTGTGACTCGACAGTTGTCTTCTGCCCTCAGCATCACTTCCGTCACCTTTGGATCCCATCTTTTCTGTTCGTTTTGTTCTAGAGGCTTTGGTTGGCTGTACCATGGCTTCGGCCAGTGTTCCTATCTAAGAGCTGAAAAGCTGCTTGGAAGCTCGTCAGTGAGACTTGTTGACTGGTGAGCCTCACTATTGTGTAAAAAAGGGGTGAACTGGTCTTGCTCTCAGGCTGGTCAGTTTCCCTAGAAAGCGGTCCTCGGGTCTCTTGTCCAGGGACTATACCCGGCGGGGTCTCTGCATTCAAGGTGGAGACTTCCCACTGAAGACCTCTGTGGAATGAAGTCCTTTGCTCCTGTGCTGAGCGGTGGCAGTGTCTCTCTGGTTCATCTTCCCGGAAAAAACCATCCGGGCTTCTGTGTGATGAAGGAGGGACGTTGTGAGTGATGCTGGTGATGGTGGCGGTGATGGTGGCGTGATGGTGGCGGTGATGGCGGTGATGGTGGTGGTGATGGTGGCGGTGATGGTGGCGGTGATGGTGGTGGTGATGGTACTTACCATCTCCTGCTTCTTCAACAGTTCCTTCTGTTTTTAGCTCTACTCCTCACCCACCTGTGAGCCACCTGGTGCCTCCATTTCTAGGGACATTCGGGGGCCCTCTGGCCTCCGTCTTGCAAAGCTGGTTACTATTCATCCATCTGTTTTTCTTCTTCATAAAATTAACACGTCTAAGTTCCTATTCTCGTTCTTTTTGTAAACGTATACTTTTTTATTCCTTTGTCATTTAGTGGTGTTTAAGGAAGAAACAGATAAAAATGACTGGACTTGAACTCCATTTTGAAATGGAAGTTCCATGCTGCCCTTTTAAACACCTAGATTTTTGTATAGGATCTTTTCACCGTATTTTCTGCTTTTTCTCTATTTGTTTTATTTTCGATATGAAGGTTAGATTTCATTTGCAAGCACATTGAACACTCCAAAATGTGCCAAGAGCTTGTCACTGTCCCTCATAAGTTCAGACACCAGGGGTCTGCATTCCTCAGGGACGAAAAGAACCCTGGGCCACTTCAATCATTTTAGTTTTTGAGTATCTTCTTCTCAAAAATGAAGACCCGCTGAAACAATATTTAGGAAAATTGAGATGTATTTTAAACATTTGCATTTACCAAATTCATGCTTTCAACCCTGAAAAAAAAATTACGAAGCAACATAATTATGCTATTCAGAAGATAATTACAGGATATATTTAAAATATTAATTCGTAACACACAGCAGAGTGGTACAGTATTGAGGTGCAAGCTTAAAACATTGTCACGAATATCTCTTCAAATTCTATCTCGGCTTAGTTAGGGAGAACATCAGCCTTCTAAATCCTAGGACTTCCGTGGATATGGTGACCATGGCGTGTGCTCGCATCGTCCGTGTGCCCCAGCGTGCACCCTGGAATGTGGTCCATGCACCTCCCACCAAAGGCAGTGAGGCTGGAGGGGCAGGAGTGGAAAGCAAGCCCTGGCCCCGTACTCACCCCGTGCAGCAGGCCGGGCCGGCCCTGCGTGGTCAGCGGCACGTCACACTGCAGTAGACACACCTGCTCTTGGCACTAATCACACGCCCAGGTCTGGCCCATGATGTCTCTCTGGAACTGAATGTCCCCTGGACTCTGACAGGTAAACAGAAAAGAAGTTCAGTAACCAACATGCTTTGCCTCCCTTTAAGATACTCGGTCTACCTGGGCTCTACCCTAGAAGGGACTGGAATCTTAGGTGGGCCTCTCTCTTTTCAGCCCACCTACCCTGACACTTAAAAAAAAATTGTGTACAAAACAGGAAAAACTCATGCACCATCTCACTGGTCATCAGCCAAGTCAATCATCAGCCAAGTCAACCCTTTTTACTCTGCCTTGATTTCTTCCTGTTTATCTATATCATCGTGGGTATACACAGACACACGAACACACACACACACACACACACACACACACACACACACACACACACACTCTTGTGTGTTGTGAAATAAAGAGAACACTGGCCAGGAAGTCAGACAGAGGTGTGTTCAAATCCTGTCTCCCTCTCTATCCACAATGCCTGGTCTTGGGCATGCGACCACCTCCCTGAGCTCCAGTTTCTCTTCTGTCCCAAGGGGATAATATAGTGTTAATTTAAAAGATTATTTCAGAATAAAATAACGTGAAATAATCCACGAGAAATGCCAGTCGCAATGCCTACCACACAGTAGGTGCTCAGTAAACAGGAGCCAAAATCATTGTCACTGATTCTTTCTTTCTATCAACATTTTTGAAGCACTGATGAGACGCCAGGCAGCAGGGAGAGCTACAACAGAGCACCTAGCCACCGAAGTAGATCACGCAGGGCCAGAGGCGGACACGTAGACATGAGGGCTGGGTGCTAAGAACGCCCATCGCATGGTGCTGACCAGTGCAGCCTGACGTGGGCTGGGTCAGGAAGATAGGAAGGAGAGGCCAGGCTGGGCAGGATGTGGTGAACGCAGGCCGTGGGGGGTCCGAGAGAACTTGCAGACAGACGGTTTGGCAGTCTGCCTTTTGATGCTGGACATCAAATGACGGGCACTTTTGATGTCGCTGCATGATCTTCCCGTCGTCTTTAATGACTGCGTCATGTCACCCGGCTTCGACGTGCTGTGTCCCCCGTCGTTTGGTTTCGAGGTTCCCAGTTCAGAGCCGTCAGAGAGATGGCTCCGATGAGCATGCACACAACAGCTTTTTCTTTCAGGAATTATTTCGGTGGGATAAGTTCCAGGTCAAAGTCTGTGAACGCTTTTTCATCGCCCTTGCGACTCACGGCCAAGTCGTTGTCAAAAGGTTCATACACTGGGTAGTACCAGAACTCTGTGTTTTTGTCAGAATCGGTCAAATTGGTGCTGGAGTGCTGTTTCGGTTTCCGTCTATTTGATGAGTTGTTCCGCGGAGGGGATTGAATTAAAACGCATATCTAAGATGGATGTGCAGGAGGTTGTGACTGCAGGTGTGGGCTTTGGGAGGCAGGTGCCCCCCCCCCCTTCCTGCCTCCCGCCTCTGTGGAGTGCCTGGTAGAGAAGGGGGCTTAGGTGCTGACACAAATGCATTCCTTCATTGCACTGTTTGTGTTTTACCTCTCTTCCTGGCTGGCTGAGTGGGCAATTAACATCAGAATAAGGGGGAGATGGTCACTTTTAACCCTGACTGCCTTTTCAGGAAGGCGGTGACTGAATGGAGACCCTTTTCTTGTGCAGAGTACTTGGAGGGTTTGAGAAAGCCATCAGACGCCTGGATAATTTCTGTAGATCTTCCGTTATTGATTGGCAGGTCGTTGGATGGTTATTGTCTGGCTGTCGCCTATCTCTACCATGGCCTCAGGGAGGGAGCAGAGTGAAGGTCACCCCAGGATAGAGGAGAGGATTCGACTTCTGTGATGTCCTGAGCTGAAGGAAGCCTGAAGGCGACGCCTGCTCCTTCCCCTTGTGATTATCCCTTGAAGAAGTTGGTGGCGGGGTGAAGGTGCCAGACAGTCCCGTGTCTTGGTTTTCTCAGGTCAGAGAGGACACCGAAAAGAGGGCATGGTGGACACGTGGTTGGACATGAGTGCGCCCAGAAATCTGTCCCTCATCCCTCTGCAGGCCCCTGATGCAGTCGTATAGGTAGTGCACAACAACAAGGTCATCCAGCTTCAACTTCAAGGTCAAATGGGGCTGAAATCCCTAGACGAGACGCTTTTTCCTAATATGCATAAGGCCCGGCAGGGTGGGGGTGGGGGCGCTGTCTTCAGCCTTGATCACACAACCATTTACCCCAGGATGCCATACGCGCGTGATCATTTTCTACACACCTGTGTCTTGAAAACATCTGGGAAGACTTACTCTACAGCTACGTTGTCCAGCTTGGTAGCCACTAGAAACGTGTGTCAAGCGGAAGTTGAGATGCGTCATAAGTGTGAGAATGTGTGCCCGATTTCGAAAATGAGAATGAGAAACTCATCAATAATTGATTTTCTATTGATTACATGCTGAAATGTTACTATCTTGGCGTCGTATCCATGCTACTAAAATGATTTTCATTCCTTTCTTTTGGCTTTTTAAATATGGCTACTAGAATGTTTAAAATGGCATGTGGCTGCCCTTATGTGCACGGACAGTGCTGCCCTAGGAAGGAAGTTAACGTTTTGCAGAAACTGCAGGTGGTTTGGTGTATCTGCAAGGGTGCTGTGTGTGTGTGTGTGTGTGTGTGTGTGTGTGTGCGCGCGTGCACGCAGAGCAGACCTCCTGGTAAGCCGAGTACTTGGACTTGATCCGGTAGGAGACAGAGAGTGATTCAGAAGCCATGCCAGGCAGACTGACCTGATTAGATTGTTTCGAAGGGCACCAGCCGCAGCGTGGAGGAGGGCCTGGGAGGTCTCACAAAAAACAAAAGCCCGGATGAGCAGTGCAGGGGAAATGAAAGAGAAGGGGCCGGCTGACTGTCATAAGGCCCAAGTTCACGGCCAGGGCTGTTCAGGCTCAGGCTGGCCTGCTGGTGGAGAGTGTGGGTTTTGGAGCCGGGACCGCTTCTTTTAATTCCTAGCCCTTCTTCTACGTGACCTTGAGCGCGTTACACAGCTAGGCCGTGTCTTGGTTTGTTCATCTGTAGAATGGAGGTCTACGTCATTCATGTCATTGAGGGCCCCTGAGCCATCAGTGTGTTCATAGGCGGAAAATGCTTAAAACAGTGTTGGCTCAGCCCTGCTTGTCACGTGCTCCTCTGTCATTCCACCGGGTGGACGTGGTCTCATGAGTGCGTCCGCCAGGGTGTTGTACCCAGCCCAGGTGGACAGGCAGCCGGGTTTGTCACCCCCAGAAATGGGAGAGGCGGGGAAGTGTGCCAGCACAAACAGCAGCCGCCCCCGGCCACTCCACCCTCCTGGCTCGGTGGCTTGGGCGAGTGACTCAGTGGGTCAGAAGCCCGACCTCCACGTCTAGTGACACTGTGAGGATGACGCAGTCCCTGCCCCACTGGCCGTGGCCGGCAGCTCATCGCAGGCGGTGTGCCATCGTCAGCAGCCGTATTGGGGTGAGGCCAGGTGATTTATCCGAATCTGGGAGCCCTTCTTTCTGGGGGTCAGACAGATCACATCTCAGACTCTCAAAGCGGTGCCGACGAAACGGTCAGGTCGGCCGGGCCGGGCCACGGGGGCCGAGCGGGTGGGCCCTGGCCCGCCTCTGTTGCATAAACGCCCCGGCCTGCGGGAAGTGTCCCTTCACTGGCTCAGCAGTTTTGATCCAACCTGTTCTCCTTTGGTAGCTGGGTTTTGTAAGAGGCCAAATTCCAGGCCGGGGCAGGATAAACAAGATCACATGGCTAATGATCGGGGAGTCGGCCTAGCATGCCATTTACTGCGGATTTCAGTGGAAGAGAGTTTGTCAACACTCCAACACCCCCCGCCCCGCCCCAGGGGGGCAGTTGACAGGGTGGTTGTGAAAGCAGAAAGGGGGTGCCAGGCTCTGCAGGGTGGCAGCTGGGCATTTTTCTCTGCCCTTCTTTGAGAAGCAGAGACACCCACGACCGACTGGGAATTCTCTGCCTCCATCTGCTTTCCAAAGAAAGAAAAGCCTCGCGGTCCAAGCTTCCCATTTGTCTGAGGCTCCGCGGCTTACACAAGGTTCCCAGTTCGACCGCCGCTCCGGGTCTGCGTGGGCAAAGCTGGAGCTCAGAGAGGGGAAGCGACTCGTCCACGGACACGCAGAGAGGCGATGGCGGAACCAGGTTTTGGACGTGTTCCACCAGGCGGATCAGGCCAAAGTAGTGTTTGTGTTCATTCTCCTTGATCTGAAGCCACCCCTCCCCCGAGTGGGGACCCTTGATTTGACTACAATCTGGAGGCGAGACGGGTGGGGTGGGTTCCTCATTCCAGCGTGGGGTTCATCATGGTGGAGCAAGACTTTTCCTTCTACTTAGCTCAGAATTTTAGTAACCTGATTCCTTGACCTCACATTGTTCCCTCTGTTCCAACACGGCCCCTGCCTCTCCTCCCCAGCTCTGCTGTCTGCCCCCGCTTCTGAAGCGATTTCAAGGTGGGCAGGTAGGCAGGAAAGATCTGGAAAGATTCAGTTCCTAGACTGGCCACAACTCTGCCTGCCTGACCCTAGGCAAATCATTGACTCTCCTGGACCTCAGTTTTCTTATGTGAAAAAAAAAAAAGGTGTTCAAAGCACAGATGAGCTCTGTCCATGCTTCTAGACCTTCTGGTCTGGCCCCCTGCCTGCAGCTCTGCCATAGAAGAGCTGGGCTCCAGGGCAGCGTCTGGTCTGTCCCTGTACCTTGGTGCCCTCCCCTGCTGCGGACATCCATAAGTCTCCCTGGGCCTCCCACGGATGACCCTGCCTGCCTTCTTTGGTGACCTGAGGGTGGCATTCGTGAGAACTGATGGTGAAGATAAAGATAGACCCTGAATCAGGCACCTGGTCCTCTGCCCCCACGCAGCTGTCCTCCCTGAAGGCAGCTTCCGACCGGCCTGGGGGAGGACCAGCTGCCATTGCAGGACAAGCAAAGCTTCGGATGGGCAGCATCCATTAGCTCATTCTCCTCATTTTTCTGGCTGGTTATGGCTTCTCCTGATTAATTTCCCATTAGCACTGGGGAAAGCCCAGCTTGGGTTTGATTCTGCCAGGTTTCCGGAGCCCGTTTTCAGCTCTTTCTGGCGTGGCCAGCCCCGGGGCCTTCCTGCTTCCCTGCTAGCTGCCACTCCGGGCGGGCTTTCTTGGCACCTCTGCCATGCTGCCACCCTCCTGAGGACACTCTGAAATCGGTCTCACTGTCGCCATTTTACAGTCATGGGTACTGAGGCTCAGTGAGGTGCGGTGACCGGCCCAGGTCCCAGCAGTGAAGACGAACGAATGCCACCTTCGTGAGTTTCAAGCTCACGTGCCTTTCAGTAGAATCATGGTTTCCACGTCCTGTCATTGTGCCTCACTCATTGCCTCGCCTCGCAGCACTCGAATCATTTAGAAACGGCTCATCCGCCAATCAGGCCTTGTCCTTCCAATTGGAAACCCAGATTCTGTGGTATCCGGGCCATTTCTAAGCTAGCTGGACAATCTCCTGGTCACATTAGGACTGAGCAAAGCCATTTGGGTTTTAATAGCGTGGTGAGAAAATAGTATGACTTTCGAGTCTTTATTAGCCCTGGAATGCATTTTCCAAAGCAAGAATTAGCTGACACAGGCAGAGTGTCAGCTGGAAAAACAAGGTCTGGGGTAGGTGGCCCAGAACAAAACCTGCTTTGGTGCCCAGAGCCTCCCATTGATTTCGATTGCTGGTTAGCACAGGCCAGCAGAACAATTGTCCCATCGGTGAATGTGCCATTAGAAGTGACCCCACACGGCTAAGGGGGTTTAATGCTGGCTTGCTTCGTCCTTGGTATGGTTCCTGTTCTCATTTTTAATAGGAGAATTACCTGTCTGTCATTCCCTTTAAACTTGCCCAGTAATAATTAGCCTGCCCCAGACAGAAGCTGGTTACCTTTAACCTTGGCTGGATGAAAGTGCAGTGACCCATTAAAGTCAGGCCAGTGAGGGAGGTAATGTAGCAGATATTTGGTAGCAAATGGTTATGGTAGCTCACATTTGTTTATCACTTCCCAATCCTCAAAACTCAGGGTAACCTTGAGTAACCTCAGTAAGGGTTCTTACTGAGGGCTCAGCGAACCATGGCCGCCTGGCCAAAGCTGGCCCACCTCATGTTTTTGCAAATAAAGTTTTACTGGAGCACGTCTGCACCCATTCATTTACATATTGTCTAAGGCTGCTTTTGCATTATTATCATGGTATGTCTGAGCAGTTGCAACAGAGACAGTGTGACCTGCAAAGGCTAAAAGAGTCACCAGCTGAGCCTTGACAGAAGGAGTGTTGACCTCTGCTCTAATTCCCAAGAGCCGGCGTTGAATCCTGGATCAGCCAACTTGCCAGCTTTGTGATCTCGTGCAAATTACTTTACCCCCCTTTAGTTTCTTCACCTGTTAATTCAGTGATCAGTGTGGTAGACGCTACCGGCACTCGCCAACGCCTCCAGTTACACGCACTTTCTTAAACTTGGTCATGACCAGGGGACTTGCCTTGAGCAATGACACATAAGTGGGAGTGATGAGCATCACTTCTAGACAGCAGCATCTAGACGATGTGTTTTCCCTGCTCTCTCCTCAGCGGTTTGACCAATGGGGCCGCGTGCCCTGGAGGTAGCAATTAGAGAGTGGGTGGCTGGGTTCTGAATGGTTAAAATGAATAGAGATGTCTCTCAACTCACGAAAGCCGGTTACCGTGAGTGCAAAACAAATCTTTGGTGTTTAAACCACTGAGATTTGAGCCTCGTTTCTTACTTCAGCAAAACCTAGCTTATGCTAACTAATTGACCCACTCATACGGATTTTGAGAAATAGATGAGCTAGCCATGTACAATATTTAGAATAGTAAGTACTCAATGAATGCTAGCGGGCATGACTAAGATCATCATGTCAATTATTATTAATAAAAATGTATACTATTTTTCAAAAATTATCTCATTTTCAACTTCACAATGACTCTGAGGTGATGACTATTACCTTCCTTTATTTATTTACTCAACAAGCATTTAATAGTCACCTCTTTATGCTGGGTAGTAGGCTAGACTCTAGAATATAGGAATGAATCAGAGAAGCTTTCAGTTTATAGAAGGGAGGTCTGTCTGACCCAGATTCGGGTGGAAGTGACATTAAAGGGAGGCATCACAGAGAGGAATCTTGGAAGGGAAGTGGGGGTTTTCCAGATGGAGAAGCGAAGAGACGACATTTCAGGCGGAGGGAACCAGCATGTGCAATGACACAGAAGCTGATTTTAGATGCTCTTTGGGGAAAACATCGAGTGGATTGGTTCATTAGAGGAAGAATTTTAGTTAGGAATATAGCAGGCAATGTCACTTGGTCACTCAACAGACACTTGCAATCCACTTTTCCGTCGGCACCTTTACACCGCAAGGAGAAACAAGACACACGCGTTTCCAGTCTCCCTTGCCCCTAGCAACCCAGCCTCATCCAAACAGGTGACGTCATCTCGAAGGTGGCTCGAAAGACAGTGTCACTGCGTCATCCCAATCTGATCTCCCCTGGGTTCCTTAAGTCAGGTAGATTTCAACTACACATCGGCTCCTCCCACTCCCCCCGAAAAAAACAGAATCAAAGACCAGCGATATTCAGTTCAGTTTAATTGTTCAAAGAGCCAGTTCTGCGAACAAATTAGCCTGGCTCTGCCCTTCTCAGCTGTGTGTCTACGGGAAAATGATTTGCCAGCTATATGTCTCAGTTTTCTCATCCGTGTCAGAAAGTATCGACTTCGTCTACTTGTGCGGCCGAAGTGAATTAACCCATAGAAAATGCTAGCATGTGCTAGGCACTTGATGAGTACTCTTGTTGCGTTATTTTGCATCAGTCGTTACTACTAACAGTACCATGATTCAAACCAGTCCTCAGGACCTTCACGGTGACCTCACTCTGGCTCACAGTGCTTGTAGCGTGGGTCTCGAGACTGTGAGTGAACTGACGGCTGACATCGGCCTGCCAGCACCCACTCTGGGCTTGGAATCAATTTTCTTGCCCCCGGGACTAGGAGCCCAGCATTGCCCTATAGATCCTGGCTTAGTCAGCCCCTCAGGCCCCAGTGTCCCCTGCTGCCCCAGGTGGGACCAGCGCTGACCCCACATTACCCCTGTCCCTCTGGGGCTTGCCCCCAGCCCCGCCACCCCAATCTGTGCTCTCGTGGGTAGAGGGGAACGGGGAGAAGGGAGGGGACGTGTGCCTGGCAGGCGGGCCACGCTGAGCCCTGTTTGTGTATTTCCACCTTCACGCTTCGACTGCAGCCGGCCCTGACTCATCAGTTAGTTAACGAGCTCCAGAACCACCCCTCTTCCCCGCGGCAGCTCATCCGACAGTGCACGGAGCCGGCGAGACTGCAGGCTCCGAGGGGCTGTTTCTCTGGGAGAAGTTCGCTCGCTTGTCTGTGCTGCTGCGCGTCCGCCCGACTTCCCTCCGTGCCGCAAGGGCATCTCAAGGGCAAAGGCTCTGTCTCCTCTTCCTCGTGCAGCTGAGCGGATGTGGGGAGACTTTTGCTTTTCACAGGGAGAGTCCCAGGCTACCTGGCTTGGCGATCAGGAAGGATATGGTTTTTAACAATCGTAGTAATAGCTCACATTTGCTGAGCACTTACTACGGGCCAGGCAGCCCGTGATGCACTATTGTGTGAATTAACTTGTGGAATATTCACGAGGACTTTGGGGAGCCGGGTGCTTTTTTTTTTTCTAATCACTATTTTATAGCTAAAGAGACTGCAGCTTCAAAAATTTCTCTCCCAAGTCATGTAACTAGTAGGTGACCAAGGCAGGGTTTGACCCCAGCCTGTCTCCAACTCTGTGGCCTAAACCTGTGCTTCTCCAGCTTTGCGGGACATACAGGTCTCTTGGAGACCTTGTTAAAACGCGGTTCTGCGTTGGAGCCTAAGATTAGGCACTTTTGAGAAGCTCTCACGTGTGCCGATCGGAGCACACACGTCGAGTAACGGGGTCTCGATGACACTATACTTCCTCTTGCGATGTAGAATGACTCCCGGATGTTCAATTAAGTTCTTTCCTAGAGGGAATTTCCCGCAACGGGGTCATAGGAAAGGTTCGTGGCTAGGAGTCCTGGGTTCGAATTCCGGCAGCTGTTTAGTGATCGTGACCTTGGGCAGCTTCTGTTTTTAGAAACTCAGTTTCCTCATTGGCGAGATGGGGCTAGTAGTAACACCTGATGGATGGTTATGAGGGATTAGATACATTCTGTAGACAGAACAAAAGTGCGGAGATTCAAGTAATAAAAACCAAAACAATATGACTACTAATCACAAATCCCAGTCAAATGGACCACGGGTAGAGTCCTATTTTGCATACCTTCAATTTTCTATTCATTTCCCAAACTTTTTAATTTTTTTGCCATCTGGTCATCAAGGGTTAAGAGGTTTATCAGTGTTTTATTACACTAACGGGGAGCTTTCGCTGTTTCAGCATCTGAGTTTTCTAGAACTCTCTCTGAAGTGCCGTTTTATATCCACAAACCCATACTCCCAAGCCCCTCCCATCTTCGGTGTAACAGATGAAAACAGGAAGAGGGCCCGAGTCCTAAAATAATGAGATCACAAGCAGCGCTTGACTGAGCAGGAACGCGGAGCACAGCCGGCGCCCCCCTCGGGGTTCCCAGCCACAGAGGTCCAGCATGGAGGGCCAGAAGTTGCAGCAAGAATAGCTGATGTGACCACCAGACAGATTCCCGGGATTCGAGATATTTCACATTAAGCCTCTTCCTCAGCCCTTGAGAAACAAACGAACTAGTAGTTAAAGCTACACGTGCTTCGCTGCTCCTCGCGTGAACAGAGCTTGACCAGAAGCCGGCCTTCAGACTTGGCTTGCGCCAATAGAACACGGCAACGGTGACATTCTGGGGGCTTCCAAACATAGGCCTTAACACGAGGGCTGACGTGTTCCGTGTTCTCCCTCTTCGAAGCCGGCAGCTTCCAAGAAGCGTGAGCCAGACTGCCGAGGTGAGGAAAGAGGCCTAGAGGGTGAGAGGCCATCTTGGGCCTTGCAGCTCCAGTCAAGCTCCCCGGGGGAAGGCGGCCTCGAGAGTGTCCTCGCCTGCACTGTGTGAAGGGCAAGGCCCACTCCTCTGAGACCCCGGGACTGGGAGAATAATACATGACTGTCGGAAACCCCGATGTTTTGGCTAGTTCCACAACAATCGATAACTAAAATGCTAGATATTTCCCGAATGTGATTTTGTTTTTCCCTCATCTTCCCTTTCATTTATACATCCGACAAATAAATATTTCCCGCGTGTTCAGCCAGCAGCTCTTAGTACAGTCCCTGCTCCAGCCGCATCAGCCCGTCGCTGGGAACCTGGTTAGAAAAGCAAACGCCAAGCCCCCCCCCGATCTCTGCATCAGAAATTCTGGGCTGGCACCCAACGACTTGTATTAACAAGCCTTCTGCGTTGTTCTGACATAACACTCGAGTTCAAGAACCACGGGGCTAGGCCTGCGGAAGGCCTAGGTGTGCGTGAGATTTTAAGAGTTTCCTACGGATTCTGCTATGCAACCAGCCACACACCGTGGAGGAATTCATCACGGCCCTCACGAAGCCGGGCCCTCTGGACCAGTGCTTCGCAAACGGTAATGCAGAAATGATTCCCCCTGATAAAAATGCAGATTCTGATCCAGTAGAGCTGGGTGAGGCCTGCGATTATGCATTCCTAGTAAAAATCCCGCATGAGGCTGATGCTGCAAACCAGCCTTGTACTCAAAATGCTCTGGGAGTCATCGTTTTGTCCGAAGAGTAAATGGCTTACAAGGAAGTTTTGTGTTGCATGTGCACACAGAGCCATACACACCCTCGTATAAATGCTTCAGCCAGAGGTAGCTATGCAAAAGGCCTCGCTGTCCCTGCTGCACGTTCTTTAAGCCCCGACAGGAAAGTCGCTTGAGCTTTGCCTCGAAAGATGAAAGACGAGAGGGATTTTGTCCGAGACCTGGAGAAGGGCGTTCACATTTTCTCTTTCTCTTTTTTTTCCCCCGTATTTTTTATTGTGGTAAAATATACATACTATAAAACGTATCGTCTTAGCCATGTTCGAGTGCACAGTTGCGTGGCGTTAAATACATTCGCAGTCTGTGCCGCCATCACCACCGTCCATTTCCGTCATTCTTTTCATTGTTTAAGGCTGAAGCGTTGTACCTGCTTCTCCCTCTCCCCAGCCCCTGGCCACCACCGGGCTACTTGCCATCTCTATGACGTTCGCTCCTCTAGGTACTTCACGTGAGGACCGTACTTGCCTTTTTGTGACTGGCTTATTTCACCGAGCATGATGTCCTTACATTTCACTCATGCTGTGGCGTGTGTCCGAATTTCCTTCATCTTGAGGCTGAATTATATCCATCGTACAGGTGGACCACCTGTTGCTTATCCATTCATCCGTCGATGGGCTGCTTGGGTTGCTTCTGTGTTTAGCTATTGTGAATCACACTGCTACGAACGTGTCTAAAAATATCTTTTTGAGACCCTGCTCTCCATTCTTTGAGTATAGACCCAGAAGTTGGAATTACTGCGTCATACGGGGATTGTATTTTCAAGTCTTTGGGAACCACTGAACCATTTTCTACAGCGCTGCACCATTCTACGTTCCCACCGGCAACGCACAGAGCTTCCGACATCTCCACATCCTCACCAACACTTGTTATTTTCTGGGTTCTTTTTCTTTTCTTTTCTTTTCTTTTCTTTTCTTTTCTTTTCTTTTCTTTTCTTTTCTTTTCTTTCTTTCTATCTTTCTTTTATTTTTTTTGATAGCAACCATCCTGATGGATGTGGGGTCGGAGAACATTCTAAAGCCAAGGGAAGAGCTTTGTTAAGGACAGAGCCACTCGACGTGGCCAGAACAGCATGGGAAAAGGGAAGTGAAGCCAGAAACGGTTTGTTGTCTAGATTATGAGTGGCCTGGAACATCAGGCTAAACACTCTGAATTTTGATTTCACGGGCCACGGGGAGCCACGGAAGTTTGCTCCGGCAGGGGCGTGACATCTCTGCGCCGTCGGAACCTGGTTCCCACATAAGTGGAGGACTGCCCCGTGGTTGTCATGACCACCAGATTTACGTGACAGAGACAGGGTGACATCAGAAAAAACCTGGGGGCTTGGAACAAATGCCACAGACCAACGTTTGGAAACGTGGTGCTTTTTATTTTTTTTTTTTCAAAGAGAACCGTTCTTTAATTTCTTTGAGCAGTTTTCCCAAGGAGGCCGAGCAAGCTTTCCACTCTCGGAGATCCCAGCTCTGCTCACGTGCTGCAGTAAGTAACGCTCGGGCCACCACGAACAGAAGAACGTGCGTGATAGAAGGAAAACCCCCGCCCAGCTACCTGGGGGCCGCCTCGGCCGCCAGGGAACATTCCTGATTCGAGTCAGCAGCAGAATGTCCTCACCGGCGACTGTTATCAACAGGAGCTGACATTTAATACGTCCTTGCACAAGCCGGGTGATTACACTACCCTCTGCCTTTTTAAAGGCAGAGAGAATGCGCCCACCTTCGGCAGGGCGACTCCCCTTCTTAACACCCCACGCGGTCCCGCTCGGTTAGCATGAGAACAAAACTGAGGCCATGAAATGATTTTAACAAGACCTTAAAAAAAAAAAAAAAGAAAGAAAAAAAAAATCTGCTTGAGTGACGTTTAGGGGAAGGCGGGGACCCGCCCTCTCTCTAAACTAATTAAACTGTACAATATGTCCTTGTGCAGTTCCTGGCATCTTTCTGCTTCACTCGTTTTGAATGGTGCCCAAGGATGGGCGCCAAGCGCCCAAATGGCTAACTCGACACAAAAGCCGGGTCTCCAGAGGATTCCCGAGCACCCAGCAAACTGAGGGGAAGTTATTTGGGGCTCATCAGTGTACTTCAGTTGCAATCACTCTTGCTTCAGAGAAAAGACTGGGAACAAAGCATCACTGTTTCACGTTCAACTCAGGATGAACTAGGAAGTGACCTTCCTGGGTTTTTTTTTTTTTTTTAATTCTATTTTATCATTATTATTCTTTTTAAAATCATACCTCGCTTGGGATAAAAGCACTGACAACGATCCCTCATTTTCTATTCACTCGACCCCGCCCTCTGATAATTTATAGCTTTCTCACTCACACTAGCTGTTACCGGAAGCCACGGGCTGTTTCCTTAAACATCTTTACAAGCAAGTGGTCTATTCTCCGCCTGGTAGGGACCAGACGTTGATGAATGGCTGGGAACTTTAGTTTCTGGCAAGATAAGCCTTAGTTTAAGCTGGAGAGGCCTTTGGGTGTTTGGTCAGGCTCTCGTCAAGGCCAAGCTGAAAAGCATAATAAGAATCTTGGACGCAGCACAATTGTGAGTGTGTTAGCCATCGAACCCCCTTCTGAGAAATGAGACCGAATACTGTGTAACGTTTACCGACCCCTTTGGAGTTTAAAGAAAATGTCTCCTTCTGAAAGGCTCTTTAACATTGACAAGGCAATGAAATTTGTGGAGTGCCAGCTCACTTTAAATTTCCAAGAACTGCGAAGCACAGATAAAACATAGAATTCGATTCATTTCCATTTAAGCAATATACAGTGAGCAGCTGCCGTGTGTGAGATACTGACGGGGTACCATCCTTTGGGTGAACGAGATGAAACTGAGAGAGGTGCTGACGTCAAGGAAATTAACTCTCCTAATTTAAGAAGGGAATCAGTATGATAAATAGGGGGCTGCTCATAGTGATAAGCCCTACATTTTCATTACCCTCTCCAATATGCAAAGTGCATGCATATGTGTGCGTGCGTATACATAGCTTACAAGGCTGCCCTTATCTCCTGGCAGGAGATACTGGTGGTGTCTGACTGCTCTCCTCCTGGTTCATCCAAATCAGCAGGGGAAAAATAGGCTGGAGTCACGGGGTCACTCCGGAGGCGACAAGACCTAGGTGATCGGCTAAGACATTATGGACTTTTGAGTCTGACAGGGTGTGAATCCAGGCTGTGCCTCTGAGCTTGTCAAATGAGAGAGACAATGCCCACCTCTCAGGGTCCTCGAGAGCCACCTCCAGGTCAAATATCTTGACCCCACGCTTTGCGGATGGCCAGCTTTCCCCTCTCATACGATGCTTGCTTTATTGATCCCATATGTGCCCTGTGCAGAGGCAGCAGGCAATGCTGAAGCTCTTCGTCCATGATGCCCCGCCCCTGGTCCCCTGCCCGGTGCCATTGGTCATCTCGTCTCCCGCCCCAGAGCTCCGTGAAGTGTGTTGTCACTGTGCAGAAGAGCTGTCTTGCCTCTTTGAAGGAGGGGCTGCCAGGAAGAGGAGCTGCCAGGAGGAGCAGCACCCCAAGCTGGGGCTACTTCCGGTTTTGAAACCCAGGGACTTGCTCACAATCAAGGAGGAGCAGGGGAGGATTGGGGAAGGCAGCTCCCAACGCCCCACACCCGAAGGGCTGCCCGACACCTGTGGTTAGCTCGAGGGGCCATGTGCCCTTGAACCTGCTTCTGGCTTCATGGTACACCCTTCCTCTATGGGATGCATTTTCTTAGAAATTCAAGACGCCGAGAAGGGCACTATTTGGTGGCCTGGCCCGGTGTAGGAAAGGTAGCTTGTCATGTAGCCTTCCACATGGGTCCATGGTATGTGTTACTGTGTCTTCGGTCATCTGGCATTCTCCTTTCCTGTCCGCATGTAGCAGTGGGTACAGCTGGGGAGCTCGTTACGCTGGCCGGACCTCATCTCTAATGCCGCAGTCACCACCCTCTTTCAAGTCATCATCGTCACTGACCTGACGTCTGCAATAGTCTCCTAATCACTCCTCCCCATGCTTTCACCCCTGTCTTCCTGCAAACCCTGGTCCGCTCAGCAGTCAGTATCATCTCGCAGAATGTGACTCTGTGACCCAGGCCTGGCCACCCGCGGTACAGCATCCTCCGGCCAGCATGACTGGTTCAGGGAGGAGCTGTAATTCAAACCAGTGAAAAACTGTAGTGCTCATCTATTAAGCACTTGCTGTGTGCCAGACACGGGATGCAATACTTAACCACCAGCCTCTCGCTTCTTTGCCTTCACAATAATCCTATGGGGCTGAGTGTTGTTGTTATTAAAGTGTTGTTGTTGTTATCATTGTTGTTGTTGTTGTTGTTATTGTTATTGTTGTTGTTATTTATTATTATTATTATTATTATTATTATTATTATGGCTGAGTAACTTGACAAAGGAGTCCAGGGAGGGCAGAGCCAAAGGATGAACTCGATTCTTTCTGACTCCAGAACCCAGGCTCACACTTACGTGTGAGTGTGAACCCAGAGTGCTCCGTGGATGATTTCTCCTAATGACAGTATTCATTTTAGCTACTTGTCTTCTAGTGAGACCAGCACTGTGCTATAAGACGGACAAAATCGAGGAAAACAGGGTCCTGTTGGACAGCCTGACTGGATGGGGCTTGTCCCCCTCCCTCTCCTACCAGCAGTATGAGGAAGACATATCTGCAGCTTTACGGGAATAGGCATTTAATTTTTTTCTGAATAAAACACCACCGCGTCATATGCATCTGCTACCTCTTGGTGGATTGATCAGCTTCTCCCACTGAAATCGATGTGGACATTTTTGTGCCTTCACTTCATCCTGGGCTGATATCTCCTGCAAAATTCTTCCTTTTTGATTGGATTTGAAAGAAAATTGGCTTCGTGACCATTACCCACATCCTCAGCCCATTTAACAGACTCCCAGGAGAGAAGGCTCATGTCCTTGGGCTGGGAACTGGGGGCAGAATGGCCACTATTGAGAGCCGTCTGAGCTTCAGCAGAGAATGGGAACTGGCAACCCCACCAGTGGACGGGATCATAACCCACCTCCCAAGCAATGTGGCTCATTTAGGTCATCTGCTTAGCATAATGCCTGGCACGTAATTAAGACTCAATAAATTGTAGCTTTTCCCCCCATCTTTCTACTGAGAGGAAGAATGGGTTTCAAAACTCATCATTGGATTAATTAATTTATACCCGCAAATCCAAGCACATCTTGCTGATACAGAAGCCGCCCAATCTTTCTTCCTCCTTATGCCTCCCTTCCTTAATCTAAATATTTCTCTCATAAAATGATTGCCAATTTCTGTGTTGTTGTTGTTGTTGTTTTTTAAATTGGAAAAATGTACACAGCTAGTTAGTTCTCTCTATAAAAACCCATGTAAGGCATTTTTTCCAATTTAGGTGCCAAGGAAACTTTTTCTCCCAAAATATTAATTAGTATAGTTTTTCCTTTTATGACACAATAATGTAGCTGGTGATGATTTCCTTTTCATTCTTGCCACTAGGAAGTTCAAAGGCAAATTCGGTTCTCACTTTTGATAAAAGCCTAAAATCCTTTGCTGGTTTATGTTCTAATTTCCTTCCTGGTCTTCATCTATTCAATCTTTCTCTAATCTTGATTTGTTCATAGTTTTCTAATTTATCGTATTATTGTGTTACATTATTGTACATACATAATATTTTATACAGTATTGTAAGCTGCATGTAGAAAGGGGTTAATATATATATAAGTAGTGGAGAAGATGAATTATCAAAATATTAAATTTTTAAAATCTTCCATAATCACATAGTCTGGGAAACCCAGGTGGTAATAAAACATGGGGGTGGGGGAAGGTCAGTGTTGTGTGTGTCTGTGTGTCTGAGAGAGAGAGAGAGAAGAGAGAGAGAGAGAGAGAGAGAGAGCGAGCTTCACCACAGCGTATATCTCTCGATAGTCGGCTTGGGTCGCTGGTGACAGTTTGTCACCTGAAAGTACTTGTGAGCTTTATCTGCTGTCTTCTGATAAGTCTGGCGGGCTCATTTCTCTCTGGCCTGCACCTCTGTCACAGCCTCCTGGCCCCCCCGTGAACTCGTAATGGGCTTTTTACTGCGTCTCAGGCTGCTCTTCTCATTGTGTATAAAGCATATATGAGCAGTGACTCTCCTACTTAAACCTTTTCAGTGTTACGAATTCAACCTTGACGCTTCCAACTCTAGTGCAACCCCTCATCTAATAATTGAGGAGACGGAGACCCAGAGAGGTAAAGAGACTCTCCTGAGGTCACACAGCAAGTGAGTGGCACCTCGAGACCAGAACTGAGGCTTCATTCTTCTGGTCGTCCATCCCTCTGGGCATACATTTATTTATTTAAAAAGTATTTTTGGAGATGGATAGGGATCGGGCGTATTGCAGGCCTTGGGATAAGAGCCATGGACGAGGCCGTCACCATGCCTGCTGTCACCGGGTGTGCATTCTGGGGACAGACGAACACAGAAAGGGACAGGTAATTTCGGATCGTGCTAAGTGCTATACCGACCACGAAGGGGCATCGTGCTAGAGAGCGAGCGGGCTGGCCGGGGCAGGTGGCAGAGGCCATTTGAGGCAGGTAGTTGGTCAGGGAAGGCCGCTCTGATTGGGACATTTGAGCCAGGAGCCAGCCTGCGAAGCTCTGTGTCTGGGTCTGTGCGTGAGGTCAGGAAGAGGGCACGAGGTGGCCTGTCCTGGGGTGGAGGTGTGCTCTGCGGGGCCGGGGCACAGAGAGGAGGCGGCAGGGCCACCGCAAGGCCTCCTGCCCTGTCATCACAGTGCTGGTGTCAGAAGCTCGTCCCAGGCTCAGCTGCATTTTCAGGGCAAAGGCCTTTGATTGAAAGCCGAGGAGGAGCCTGGGAAGCCGGGCCTTCCCTTCCATCCCCGGCCCCGCCAAAGCTGACCCCTTCCGCTGGATCAGATTTACACCCCGCGGTATTTTTAGCCTCCTCTCTCCAGCTCGGAGAATGCACCCACATGAAAGAGGAGACGAATTTATCTCATGATAGATGCTCACATGTGAGAGGCAGCGTGCCAGCAGGAAAGAGCTCAGGCTTTGGAGGGTAAGAAGCTGGGCTCGAACCCCAGCTCCGTCCCTAAGGAGGTGTGGTTCTGGAGGGAGATGACCTCTCCTCCCTACCCATCAGTGTCCCACCTGTAAGATGGAGTTAGTAAGAGCTGGTGTTTGGGTAGCGCTTATGCTGAGCCGGACGCTGTTCATAAACAGTGTCTCAATTCTTCTTTCTGAGAACCATTTTATGGTACCAGTATCACCAAGGCCGTTTTACTGATGGGGAAACTGAGACCCAGAGAGGGGACCTGGAATTCGGTCCCCAGCAGTCTCTTGCATCTTGTGTGGGCTGCTGCTGTCAAGAGGCTTAAAAGAACTGTGGCCCAGCCCGGGCCCTCACAGCTTCGATTCATCTTCTGTTTACCCTAAGGAAGCAGATGGGCGTGTGGCAACCAGATGCTCCATGGTTGCAATGGGAGGCAGTGGGAGGAGGCCAGGCTGGCGGGCGAGGTACTCAGCGGCATCCACAGGCCAGCAGCAGCTAGATGCCGGGGCCTTCTTCATGCCATGGTGAAATAAACGGCTCTAACTCTTCCCACTGCGCGAGTGGCCCCTCAGTTACCCCTCACCTCGGGGTTTCCATGTCGTTCAAAGCCCACTGCTTCCCAGGCAGAGCCTGTCCCCGCTCCAGAGTGGGAAAGACAGCCCCTCTTACCACAGATCTAAATAGTGAAAGTTCTACGACAGGCTAACAAACTGTCCCATAAAACAAGGTTCTATCCAGATACCTCGGCAAATATATCTGTCTAATGACCTAGAAGGCCAAGATGGAATTTAGAAATCACAGACGCCTCGGAATTCTGTGCTGAGTCCAATGACATAGGAGAGCGGGTCTCCAGGCTCGGGTCCAGTCCCTGCCCCTCACCTTGGTCTCTGTGCTGCACCCAGGTGGACCTCGTGCAAGCAAACACCTGAGGGTATCCAAGCCCCATCACCGCCACTGCTGCCTCCCCCACTGGGCCCCTGAGGTTTGCACTAGGCAGCCTGCTCGGCCTTTGGCAGGATGGAGCTGGGGAAAGAGTCTATGCAGTTTCCAGAAATGGGCTTGTGGCCATTTAGGCAAAGCCTCCGTGGTTCTCAGTGTGTGTGCATGTGGCGTGATCTAGACTGGTACTTTCTAATGGACGTATAAGCTGAGCCACAAAGGCCAGCCGTGTGTGGCACACCCCGGGGTGTATGGTGTGGGCGTGGCCCCCAAACCTAAGAGCAGGTTGGTTTAAGGGTCTGGGATTGAGGAGGCTGCAATAAGACAGGCCACTCTGCCTCGCGGAAGCCGGTTTCTGCCGAAGCTCTCCAATTTTGTGTGCAATTTCATGCTCCTTGGAGTCCGCGCATGTCCTCTGGGGCTTGTTTTAGTTATAAAACACTACCTGGGGACTCACTGTCCTCTCGCTTAAATCACTCCTGGAGGAAGTCATGTATAAATGTAGAAATTCTTCATTTTTCAACTCTGAAACGTTTGTTTGTTTTTCTTAGGTAGGTTTATGAATTCCTGGGGACAGTGTTGCCCCAGGGGACACTGTTACAATGGGACTAAGGGACAGCAAGATGAAAAGTGCCGTGATAATCGTGTGTAGTTAAGAGATGAGGTAATGCTTGTGAACATCCCTAGCCCCACTCTGCACCAGCTCTGGGGACATAAAGACTCAGAGAATTCTCCGTCTGTCCCACGGGGGAGAGCCAGCCACACAAACAGGCCACAGCAATGAACCTGATCAGGGCAGCTCTCTAAGCGAGCAGGGGGTGTCTCTGAACTGGAGACCTGGGACCTGCCCCAAGATGGGAATATTCTGTTGGAGGTGATAACTAAATCTTGACAAGAGAATCAGCCAAGCAAAGAAGGATGACGCAAGCGTAAGCAGCGTGGGGGCAAAGGCGTGGAGATCGGCAAGCGCATGCGTGGTGCGTGGTGGGTGGTGCGTGGTGGGACCTGCCTGTTCCTGGCCTCCTGGGGAGGGGTTAGGAAATGTGTAAGGGCCAAGTCGCTGAGGACTGTGGATTCATCCTAGAAGAAAGAGATTCTGTAAAGGGCCTTAAGGAGAGAGGCGACACGTGCTTGTTCGAGCGATCACCCAGGCGGCAGATCCCCAAGGGCGGAGGACGGATCGGAGACGCTTTGCACCCAGCAGTCACCCAGCGCCGTTGCCCACCGAGGAAGAGGAAAGCTGATGTTTGCCACCACTGCCCCAGCTCCACCCCCTCTCCAGGGTTCTAGATCTCTGTAATTGGCACTTCCGTCCATTCAGTCCATCTGGTCAGAAACCTGGACACCCTCCTCACCCCCTTCCTTCTCTTACCTTCTTACCTCCAAGACCTATAGCGTCTACATCCTCACTATCTCTCCAGGGTGGTCATCTCCCCCTGTCACTGCCAAGTCGATATCATCATCATCATCATCATCATCATCATCATCATCATCATCCCAGCGGCCTCTAAACTAGCCTCCCTGCCTCCACTTTCTCCCTTTCCTGCCTCTCCTCTGATCCCCCCAAAGTAATCTTTCTAAAATGCAGACTCATCCTGACATTCCTTAGCAAAAACTCCTTCAGCAGCAGCTGTCAGTCAAGGTCCCTACTGCAGTCAGAACTCTAGCTTATTTAAACAGAAAATAAATTAGTAAAAGGGGGCTAGAACCGCACACGAAATCACCAGAAGTTCGTTTGCAAGCTACTGTATGACACATGTCAGTCATCTGGTGCTGTGTAACAAGCCATCCCCCAACTTAGTGGCTTAAAACCACCACTGTCATAGGTAATCTCTCACGACTGGAGGAAAGGCATTCACTACACATGGGTAGTGGGCAGGGGGTGGGGAAGCACGCAGAGACAAGCAAGAGGAAAGCTGGGACCAGCCCCGGAGCCGGAGGACAGAGGAAAGAAACCATGTTATCTGAGGCTACTGGGCGTGCAGTCACCGAGGGACACGGTTCCTGGCAGACTTAGGGCATCCAGAGAAGTGGGGGCAGGGACAAAAGGCTTTAACCTTGCTTCCCATTCCGAACTTATTTTTTTTCCTTGGCCAAATGAGGATAAGACTGCTGACCTGGTAGAGCGCGAGACATTAACCTAGTAATGAATTAATAACGACCTAACTCAACGCTCGGCCCAGAGGCGTGTCCTTGATCAACATCTCTGAGTAAACGATCATAAACTAAAAAAATATATATATATTTTTTTGTGAGGCACATGCACAATTTTCACTCAAAAAAAAAAAAAAAAGTCTCATGATAGACTTGGATAAATTATGCCTCTGCTCCATGTCGTAAAAGGTACAGAGGGAATTGTATAGCATATTAGAGATAATTAACTCCAAGTCGAATCAGGGCTGCCAGAATTCAGGAAGGAATCCTCTAGTCAATCTTGCCCTAAAAAGGCACCAAGGCACATGTACGGGGAAGGAAAATAGAAGCCAATTAATTCTAAACATTTGGTACCTTGTAGCCTCAAGAGGCTTAGATGGAACCGCTCAGTGATTGTGCCCGAAATAGCGAGTGCGTTGGAGGCACGTGGCAGGTTGGACAAGCTGATTCAGCCACCGTCCAGAGTAGCCCAATGCGATGTCCACTTTTAGGGACTGTTGAAAATGCGAGATGGGGCTTCATGAGAGCCAGTGGGTTTGGAGGGAGAGGTGAGGTCGAAGGCTTTGTCTCTCTCTGGGACCACGTTGGAATCTTTGCCCAGTTGCAACAGACGGAGGAAAGGCACCGATGGGGCGCCCACTTCTGTGGCGAGTGATGGCCCAGCAGGCTCCCTGCACGTTGCTTCTTCGCATCCTCAGAGTGCCCGGGGGAGGCCAAAGAGCAAACAGGCTCAGGGAGGGTGGGGTCTTATCCAACCCTCACAGCTGAGCGGCCCAAGAGGAATTCAGAGTTCAGACGTTTTCACTCTACGCCATGTATATTTTCCACCCCGCCGTGAGTTGAACGTGCCCGCCCTACTCTTAAGCTCTGCTTCTAACAAAAGTCGCAGGAGCTTTCTTGCCATCCTGGGGTGGGGTGGGGTGGGGGCGGGCTGGATGGGCAGAGCTCAAACAACAACATAGGAATAGAAACAGAGGGCCTGGGTTTAAATTCCAGTTCTGCCTCTGCCCCAGAGATGGGTACCCCTGTATTTCAATCACTGTATTTCAGACAAAAACACACATCGTTTTGTTTTTATGTTCACACTTTGACACCTCAGAAATGAGAGCATAATTTACAGTTGATGTGGCTAATCTTTCTTAGTGGTTCGTGAAATAACAGTGGGCCTTGCAATGCTTGATGCCTTAGGTTCATGAAGTACATGATTATCATTGTCATTTCTTATGGAACGACAGGGTGTCCCATGCTGGCCCTGACCTGACTTCTTCCGGGGAACATGTTGCTCTTGCTAGATTTGCCTTCTCTTCCCACCCCTCACCACCAGCTTTTTCCTCTTTATATTGGGTGCTGTTGGGTGCCTTGTCGATACCCTCTCCCCTCTCCATCCTCATGAACAGAACCCTGATTGGGGAGGTGTGTCCACCCGTCCACGTGAAGGTTAATCCTACCCATCCTAATAAGATGCCCAATCTCGTAGTGAATAATGCCATTTCTCTCACTTGTGATTGGTTGGAAGAGGGCTTGTGAGCCGCCAGCTCTGGTCTGAGGAAAACCATGTTGGGGCGGGGGGTGGGGGGGGGAGGTGGCAGTGCTGAGTGGTCCTGGGGATTGCTTCCTCTCTTTTTTTAAAAAAAAGCACAAGAGAAATTTTTTTCCCCTTCCCCTATACAGTTAGGCTTGAACGTGCCTGGGATACAGAGAGCCCTCCCGGGACCACGAGAGCATCGTCCAGTCTTCACATGCTGGGACTGGCAGAGCAGGCACACGGGAAAGGTCCCCAGACCCTGCTAGCATGATCGAGGACCGTCCCCTCCCTTGACAGTCCCTTCTACGTGAGAACCCCCAGCTTAGGGAGGTCAGAAATGTCCTTATCATTCAAGTCACGTTGAGTTTGGGTTTTCTGTTTCTTTCAGCTAAAGGCCTCCGAATGCATGTTTTCCTCTTGCATGAGCCTCTCCCCCTGGCTGGCTCCATCTCATCCTTCAGGTCCAGCTCTGAGGTCATCTCCCTGTTGGATGCGCCACCTGCCCATTCCTCCATCCCATCCTGTTCTGTTTCCTGCAGGACCCTCGGGTCTCATTAAATTTCTCTTGTTCAGGTGCAGTGCCCCCTGCCCCCCCTCCACCCCGCCACACGCACACTGGAACGTAAGCTAAGAGGGCAGGAATGTGTCTGTCTTATTCATCGCATGCCCCCAGGACCTAGCTCAGTGCCTGACATACAGTAGGCAAATCATGTGATGCCTGCTCAGCAAACCACTTCTGGGTGAGTGAGAAGTGGGCAGCCGGCATTCTGCACTGGAAGCCCTCCCACCCTGCTAGATACCACTAGCGTGTGTGTGTGCGTGTGTGCGTGTGTATGTATGTGCGTGTGTATGTGTGCTCCTTAGAAAGTCATGCAAAGGATATAAAAATACGAAAGCACCTTCTCCTCTAAGTCTCGGTTCAAGGCATTTAAAAATTTGCGCTGTCCTTCGTGAGATGCTTACCTGCACCTCCACGGTCTGCTTGACTGGTCTGACAGGCCATCCGCACCAGCACTGGACACCTGGTGCCCGCAGCTGATCCATTAGCTGCCGCGCCTGCCCCCAGCGCAGAGCGATCTGTCCTCCAGGCCACCATGAAATATTGAAGCAGCCCTGACAGCAGATGACTGACTTGGACTGGATGCTGCTAGGGGTTGGGTGACAGATGAGAGGCCCGGCTGGCGAAGGCACAGGAGTCAGAGGTCTGGAGCAGGGCTGCCTGCGACGTGGGAAATGGACGCGAACACAGAAATCACAACTGAGGAGGCCACCTTTTCAACAAATGCAAACTTTGTGAGCTCGAACTTAACTACAGGCTCCTAAAGGAGCAGCGAAGACCTGAGAGCCGATTCCAGACAGGGGAGGCTTGCACTCTTTAGGGTCGTAAAGATCTGGGTTCAAGTCCAGCCTGGCCACTTTTAGCTATATTCCCCTGGTGAGTTGCTGAATTGTGCTGAGCCTCAGTTTCTCTACCTGTAAGTTGTGGGAGAAAACCCTACATCCCAAGGCTGCTATGAGACTTAAACAGGGTAAGGTATTTGGAGGTACCTGGTGGGAGCTTCCCTTAGACGAGTCACCTCCTCCCATCCAATCGGGGGCTTTTCCTGTGGATCAGTTTTAAGAGTGAGACAGCCAGGCATCACCTGGTGGATGAGAGTCCCCTGGCACTGAAACCAAATTTCGCATCCATCCCGAGTACATCCAGAATGTACTCCAGACTCCTAGAATTTCTTAACCATTCACCTCATTCCCCCCCTCACCCCCCCAAAAAAGATCTGAGGCTGTTTACTATGAAGTGCGCTTATATACACTACAGTTGATACAATAGGAGTAGGAACAGGAACAGTTAATGGGTACAGAGTGCTTATTGTACACCAAGTACTGAGTTAAGTGCCTCACCCACATTAATACTTTGTCAAAGATTTTCTAAAAGTGCAGCGTGCTGGCGAGCCGGCGGAAGCGTGTCTTTTCAGCATTAATGGCTCTTTCTGCTTTAATGCCAGCGTAACTCTGACTTCTGGGTCATGGTTATAAAATAAATTATTCCGATGGAAGAAAAAAGGAGGGAGGTGGGACGAGAGAGTGACGAGAGAGATAGAGTCACAATAACAAAAATAATTTTTCCCACGGGAGCCCTAGCAGCGAAGGTGTTTTTCTGTAGCTGGAAGTTCGTAGCCTTGAAACGCAATGCCAGCGGCTCCCGTGGTATAAAACCACAGGCCACCGCCGATGGCCACCAGCTCTGACACCTGTACAAAGCATCGGATGTATTTTTTATCCTCTTTATCATCGTTTCCAGCCAGTGTTTTGATAAAGTCTCTCTGAGCAAAGGTTAAAACTTTAGAGCCTCTCACCTCTCGCCCCTGTGGACCTGCAAGTTCAAATGTAGACCGTAAACTATCCATCGGCTTACATCCAGTTTGCATAACCGACGCTCATCCTGCAGGGGAGAAGCCTGTGGCTGAGGTTCCAAAGTCCCTCGCAGCTCCCCAGCAGCCCCTTCCCACAGGGAAACTCGGTGAAGCCCAGCAGGGGTCACTCCCCACCCCCCGCCCCCCGCCATGGCATCGCCATTCTGGCTTGGCTGCTGTGAAGTGGGCTCCATCTTACAGGCTTTGGGCTGGGTGGTTGCTTTTTGCCCCTCTGGCTGCGGCTTCTGTGGGGTGAACATGGACGGGGTCTGTTTGTTTGAGTCAGTGCAGAATGCCTGTAGGGTTCTGCAGGCCCTAGGCTCCCCTCCATCACCCCCAGAATGAGCCAGACTGTCTACACGCACGGATTCACATGCTTCACCCAGTGGAATCTTAACAACTCTCCTGTGAGGTGGAGGGAGCGACCCCCCTGTGACAGATGAAGTAAAGCAGGCTCCGAGGGGTAAGGTGCCCCCGAGCTGGATGCCGGGTCTCCTGACCCCACCTGTACTTGCTAGAGATGCAAAAACAGGTTTCACTGAGCACGGAAAGCAGGTCACAGAGCTGGACCCCAAACCCTGGACTCTAGACCAGGAGTCTAGCGTTCACCCCGCTCTACCACGGTCCCCTTTCAGGTCCTGAGGGTACAGCTATGGGCAAGACAGGCAAGCTCTGTGTCCCCATGGGCTCACCGTCTCGTGGGGAAGACCCGCGATAAATACGGAAGCTGACAGGCTGACGGAATCGTTGGGGCTGGGCTGAGTCTCATGGTGGAAATATGCAGGGACTGTGGAGAGAAGGGGGCTGATGGTGTGGGGTCACTGTTTTAGACAGGAGGTCAGGGAAGGCTGCTCTGAGGAGGTGACGTTATCTGAGAACTGCATGATAAGTAGGAGGCAGATATGGGGGAAGAGAAGGAGATGGGCTGGGACCGGGAGGTACGGAGTGTCTATGATGTGGACTCACACAAGGGTGGTGTGGCCTGAAGGTCATAGATGAAGACAAGCAGGGCGCGGGGTCAAGGCTGATGCGGGCTAGCCACAGGCCTTGGCGGGGGGGGGGGGGGGGGGGCGGGGGGCATGCAGGGGCTGAACATCTTCCTCAGAGCAGCACAGAAGCGTTTAGGGACGGAGGTGGCGTGACCAGGTTTGCATTTGCATTCTAGAAACATTACTCCTCGCTAGGTGTGTGTGCGTGTGCGTGTGCGTGTGTGTGTGTGTGTGTGTGTGTGTGTTTGGGGGTGCAGGGTGGCAGTTGCAGGCGCCCATCAGGGAAGCCAGTGAGATGCGACGGTGAGGGCCCCGCACGCCTGTTCTGGGGTGTTGGTGATGAGAACGGAAGGAGGCGGCAGATCTGTTCATGCTCAAAAACAAAATCATCAAGAGTTATGGACGGCTTGAAAGCGAGAGGTGGGGGAGGGGGAGGCGTTCAGGTGACTTTCAGGCTCTGGGCTCTAGCTGAGCCAGCCAAGAATAGGGCCTTCTGTTTGGGGGCTGGGGAGAGATTCTGGCCCCGCGGAGATGCTGGAGTCTCGAGGCCCACGCTGCAGCCTGAGCCCCTCCAGCGGCAGCCAGACCCCTCCGCCCGCAGAGCAGGCAGATAACGATCCCCGCTGCGCCCACTGCCTTCTGGGAGCCCCAGCCAGCCAGGCCCTGCAGCCCCGGCCCTGCGCTCGCTAGATTGGGTTCCTGGAAAACTGTTCAATTATTGATAAGGAGCCCTCCTGACATCACTGAAAGACAACGAGGCTCTTTCCTGGCGAAAGCGATGCCTCGCTGCCCTGCAGACTGGGCCCTGCAGCTCAGCAGCTGGGATACGGGGAGGGTGGGGGAGGGGACGGCAGGGCCGCTGAAACTCTCAGCACGTAACAACAACAACAACAACAACAACAACAACAACGGCAATCCTGCGATAACTGACATTTTCTCGCTATGCGCCAGGCAGGATTCCCAGCTGCCATCCTCCTCTTAGGAGCTCCATGAGGGAAGTCCTAGAATTAGTCCCACTTTACAGGTGAGAAAAACGAGGGAAAAGGGGGCGAAGGAAGTTGCCCAGGTCACAAGCTTGGAAACGGCAAAGCCAGGTTGAAACCCAGCGGTCTGGCTCGTGCCCCTGGAAACCTCCACTGCTCTGGCTGTCTCCCAGCGGGAAGTCGGTGGTGGCGGCAGAGGGGCTGCTTAGGGTCATGTTTAAAACAAAATGAAATAATTTATAGCGCAACAGGGGAAACATGTAATGAAGCCCCTGGTAGGGGCTCATATTCACTGCTTCATCTGATTCACTAAGCCCCTCTGGAATGAGGCCCCTGGCCCTGCCATTTTACGAATGGAAAAACTGAGGTTAAGAGACAGGAGGGGTTTTAGCGAAGGCCGGGCAGCAAGGACATGACAGACTTGGGATTTGAACCCTGCTCATCGATCTCCAAGGGCAGTAACTTCTGCACTGTAGCTGCAAATTGCTCAAGTCGATTGGAAAGAATCTTACCGTCTTGACACAGAGGCAAGCGCCCTGGCGTTTTGACTGTCCCCTCCCTTCAGAAAGCCCAGTGAAAGAGCCACTCGGAACCTAAAATTTGAGCTTCTTCCATGTTTCTCTGATCTGGGGAGTGTTGCCTCCCTTTTTGCAAACTTAAGACAAAAAAAAAAGGAAGTTAGACCCTAGACCATTCTTTCTTAATCTTCACCAATTCCACTGCTTTGAAATATTCTATATTTCTCTTATTTGCTGTCTTTTCATTTTTTCCCACTCTCCCTCCCCCTCCTCCTTCGCTCCCTTCGCCTGTCGTTCACTCGACGTTTATTGAGACTTGCTTAGCAGCTGCTGTGTTGCAGAAAAGACAGCGATGGTACATCAGGCCGGCCAGTGCTCCCTCCCCAGCTCTGCCCTCTGTGACCTTGAGCGAGTTCTTTCAGCTCTCTTGGCCTCCACGTCCTCGCCTGTAAAATGGGCTGATTCTGCCGTGTGCTCCACGTGGGCGACCACAACGAAGAAATGGGGTTGTAGCTGTGAGAGCATCTGATATGGAACTCGGCGCCCAATTGGTGCTTTCTAAATGTTGATGGACACCAGACTCTGGTGTGAGAGGAGCCTAGAAAGTCAGATGCAGACTCGGCCCCTGGAGAGCGCCCTGCCCGAAAGGGGAGATGGGGCAGAAATAAGGCAGACTGCGACAAAGCCATAGACAGTGGAAGGGGCAGGTACAGTGTCCCGAGGACTCGCAGGAAGGAGAAAACTTGTCATGAACTTGCCTTAGGTTCTACAGAACAGCCTAGAAACGTGTCCCTGTCTCTGTCTCTCTCTCTCTCTCTCTCTCTAGGGGGTCAGAAAGATGTTTTTCTAGGCCAGATCCGAATCTGCCCTGAATCCCTAGTAAAATAGGGCAGAAGGTAATGAGAAGGAATCGAGGCGATGCTACCTGCGATTGAGGCCAGCGAGCTCAGAAGCAGTAGAAAGCTCCCTCGGGCTGGCGCATCTGTGGGTAAGAGCTAGGAGTCCAGGCCTGCCTAAGGCCCTGCTCTGCCACTTCGTAGCTGTGCGACTTTGAACAAGTGCCCCACCAAAGCCAGAGGCCCATCCCCTGTAAAACACAGCTAACCATAGTTCCCATCTTCAGGGCCATTATGAAGACTGAGAGAATCACATGCACGTTCAGAGCATATGAAATATGTATTTTTTAACAGCTCTTAGCTTTTGTTCTCTTTTTGGTGAGTGGGGGTGAGTGGAGCTCTTCTGAGGTGGGTGGATTTTATTGGCCGATTAGAATTTTGGCAGCTCCATGGTAGAACAAGAAAAGGGTGGGCACTTGACAATTCTATGTTTTCACTGTTCAACAGAGGAAACTGTCAGAAATATGTGTGCTTTGAATCAACGGGAGCAAGTCAAGTACGGGAAAGGCAGGGCTCCTGCGTCCAATTTAGAGCTGAGTTCAGGGGCAGAATCCGTCTGGAGCCCATTTCATGCTCATATTGCAGGATGGGTTCAAGGTCAATAGTACAGGGAGGATATCCTGAGCGCTTCAGTTGACAGCGGCCGTCAAACTAAGAGAGCACTGTGAGCAGGCAGCACCATCAAGGGTGTTCAGAGCGTCACAAAGCGCACGCACACAGGCACACAGGGGCGCGCACGCACGCACGCACACGCGTGCGCACACGCTCCTCTGGGTTCATTCATGCAGTCAGCTCATGCATATGCATGAAGTTACTGTTCAACGACCAATCAAGAGACACCTACTAGGCCGGAAAGGACAGAGCATTAGACCAGAGAAGTAGAACTCTGTTCAAACCTTTCATTTCTCTGAGCCTCAGTTGCCTTATTTGTAAAATGGGGATGATATCCATGGCCATTGAGAACATTTAAATTAGGGAATTCACATGAAAATGACCTGACACAGTGCTTGGAAAGTAGTAGGGGCTTAATCAATGCTGGTCAAATTGGAATCTGTTGAGAAACACAGGGTCATAAAGATTTAACAAATATTTATTGGCATCCTACAGTACGTCAGCCTGTGTCAGGTTCTGGGCATATGGAGATGAGTGACACATGCCATTGTGTCATTCTATATTTTAGACGGTGGGACAGACATACGCAAATGTCAGGAAAGACATCACAAGGGAAGTGAAACTCACTCCAGTTTTGAAGGACATGGATGAGTTTGCAGTCAGAGCATTCCTGAGCTTGCAAAGTCTTCTTTAGCTATTTCTGGCTTTGAAGATTGTAGCTGGAGAGGAAAAACAAGACTTGGTTTCTTCATTTAGAATCAGTTAGGAGGCCTGATGCAAAGCGTAGAGGAGCAGAAGGGGATGTGAAGCGCCAAGCGTGGCCAGCACAAGTCTGGTCGCGAGCCAGCTATCCACCTCCTCAGTCCCAGAAACAGGTCACTGTCACTGACATCCCCAAATTCTATTTGCCTTTGAATCTCAGTCCCAGGGGGACAAAGGCCCTCCGCAGTTCCGGTTGAGAGCCAGTGTTCCAGAAAATTTTCCTTTGCCTGTCCAGACCTCCGTGCCACCCTGTGGCATCTGCTCTGTGCCCCCGAGTGTCTGACCTTGGTGGGTTGCATCGATGGAACAATGTGGAACCTGGCAGGAGACTGGAAGGAAGTAGGAAGGTGAACTTGGGGTGTTTATTCTCCTGCTTCCCCTTTGTTGGACCAGTGCGGGTTGGCTGAGTCCCTCTGCCAAAGGTCACAGCTCCCGCCAGGTGGGCCTCTCCACCCAGTACACGGTCTCAGGGTTCAGGTCACCAGTACCTCCCCTCTCCCGTCAGGCCTAGGGGAGGGGACAGCACTCAGCCAGTACCAGCCCCAGGGAACTGCACTATCCCTGTGGTTCCCCAACACTTTGGTAAATAGCTCCTGTCTCTCCTCAAATCACCTAATTTGTGTGTGCCATCTGTTTCCTGCCAGCCCCTGACTGACACCTCCAGGTTCTCAGCCTGGAGACTGCTTCACTCCGTGCACATGTTTTTCAGGACCAGTGGAAAATAAGGCTGGAAATTTGGCCATGTTGAGATCGTCTTTCCAAATCTTTGCATGTCCTGTTTGTGGTTCGGTTTGGGCTATAGCCACAGGAGTCACCTTCCTTCTTCTCCCCATCCCTCCATCATTGATACCTACTAGAGGCCAGCCCTGGGCTAGCTACAGAGATGAGTGGCTTGGGGCGTGATCTGAGATCAGGAACCTCAGATGTACATGTGGACAGAATTCCCATGAAACACCAGGGCCCATCCATCGACCACACATGGTGATTCTCAGAATTAATTCGCAATTCCACGTGCCAAGCCCTGGGGAGAATACCTGGCACATGGTCCGTACTCTTAACCCCATTTGATCATGCCACTGGCTTGGCTTCATTTCCTAACAACTCACACAGATACCGTGTCAAATATCCATTCTGCTCTGTAGCCTTGTCATTTATACATCTGCAATGTGTAGAAATGTAATCCATGTTTTTTTGAACTCCCACTAGGTGCCAGACACTTTAGTCCATATGCTGAGGGGTGGGATTAACACAAGGAGCAGACCTTCTTACTCTACCCACTTCCTGCCTCACCCATTTATTAACTTGTGACCTTGAACCAGTTACTTAAGGCCCCTGCTAGCGCTGTAGTCTCCCCATGCAGAAAATGAATAAGATGCATAAAGCACTCAGACAGGTTTATTAGGATTATGTGCATTATCTCATTTGATCCTCAAGAGGTATGTGTGACCGTCACAACTTTGCAGGCCTGCCCGATGCCAGCACTCTCTCCGTGGCCATGGAGATTCTGTTAGGAGACAGGGTTCAAGAAGGGGTGTAACAATGGCTGCCATGTGCTGTGTCATTACTATGTCCCAGGCACCATGCTAAGCATCTTATATCATCCTGATTTCAACAATGCGACGAGGAGGCCATGATCAGCCTCCTTTGACACGAGGAAACTGGAGCAGCAAGGGTTAAGTTACACGCGTAGAGTCATGCATAGCAAGTGGCTCTGGCAGGATGGAAATCTGGTCTCCCCTGACTCAGAGATTCATGTTCTTAACCACCAAGAAAAGACAGAGGACCACACTTCTCAACTGACAAAACTCGGGGGTCCCACAGGGACCTGTCCGGGGGAGATTCTGCGCTGTGAACTCCGTCCCAGTGTACAACAGGCTGGCACACTCTGGTCTAGCAGTGAGAGGCCTAGCTCAGCACTGAGGTTGGCAAGTGCAGCATCTGACGTAATCTATTCCATTACTGAATGTGCAGTAGCTTGTGTTAAAAAAAAAAAAAAAAAAAGAAAGAAAAAGGAAAGAAAATTAAAAAAAAAAAAAAAAAGCTGTTGAAATGGTAGGAAGGCAGGGAGGCCCAGAACTCGGCCAATTGAAAATGCAGCAGCTGGCCACTTGCTGAAGCTGATCACAGTGGCCATCAAACAGGAAGCAGGGGAGGACCCTTGCTGTCCAGGTCATCACCACCCCTGCCTGCAGGACAATGAAGGATGAAGGCACTTTGACAAGGCCCCGTTCAGCCAGGCTCCCACAGCCAGCTGTACAAAGCAGTGTCACTGTGTCAGAGGAGACCATCTGGGGGGGGGGACAAGAGCCCCAGTATAGTCTGTCCTCTCTGTGTGTGCTGTCATTCTGCCTCCACTCACTGCCTGCACCGGGGCTGGGGAGAGAGAGGGCCACTTCTCCCTGAAGGCATGGACTCCCTTCAAGGTTGGAGAGAAAGACAAAAGGCAATGGGAAAATAAGATCTGGCTTCACCCAACATAAAGGAGGGGTGAGATAAAGGACAATGTGTGCCAAGCCCAGCATGAAAGAGACCTGGTACAAGGCTGATGGGGTAGGGACCCCCTGAGAGAGAAAGCCAGTGGGACCTGGCTGTGGACAGCGGCCACTACGGAGCGTTGAAGTTGTTGGTTCAGATCTTCTGACCCCGCCCCCAGGGCACGTTTGATTGGGCCAGAGGAAGAGGTCAGCTGACCCAAGATAGTCAGAATCTCACTGGAGAGGACGCCCTTCAAGGGCAAGGTTTGTTTCGTTTTATTGTTTTCTATTTTGTGCACTGCCATATCCCAAGTGCCTGAAATAACACCTGGCACGTAGTAGGTACTCAGTATGTAATTAACTCATCTTCCTCTGCACTTGGAATCAGCATTCAGCTAGCGGGTCTCCGCGTGGCTGGCACCGTGTGCCCCTAACCCTGCCTTCTGCAGAGTAGATTGAGAAATGTGTAGAGGAAAAGGAGGGGAAGGAGGAAGCAGAAACGAGGGGGACGAGGCAGGAGAGTCCGCACAGGCTTCCAGAACACATCCCTGGATCCTTACGAGAATATTCCCCTCCTGTCTCCTTAAGCTCGCTTGAGTGGGCCTCGCTATTTAAAAGCAAGTCATTCTAACCAAAACAGCGTGTCTCCCTGAAGTCCTTCCCCCAAGGGATTGGTGAAAATTCCTGTGCACTCTTGAAGTATTTTTAGCTGAGTGCACTTGGAGGCGTGAGTGATAAGGTTAGTCCTCTGATCTGCCGGCTGAGACGCGGAGATGGGGAGGTGGCATGGTGCCTTGGCGCCTGACTGCCTGGCTCTCGGTCCTGGCTCCCTTCCCACCCATCCTGCAACCTGTGGCAGGTAATCTAACTCTTCTGAACCTCAGTTTCTTCCTTTGCAAAACGGGCCCTATAATAGCACCCACCTCTGTGGGTTATTTTGAATATATCAAGTGCTTTGCACATGGTTAATGCTGGATCAGTAAGAATAGTGCATCCAACACACTGAACAAACAGAATTCTTAAAAAAGCAAATTTATTTTTGTCTCCCATTTCCCTTTAAACCTATTCATTGTATACAATCTGTTCCTTGTTCCAGAATGAGAATATGGACAGACCCATGAGTTTTCTAGCCACTGTTAGGTAACAAAAGGTCCTGAGTTCACTTTAAGTCAGGGACACTGCCTTGATTCATCACATACTTCTCCCTTCTTCCCACTAGGGCCTGGGGCCAGCAGGAACCTATGGATTTCCAGTATCTGTTCCTCCACTAGCTTGCTGACCTATTTTCTGGTCCCGCCAAGGATCACGTGGGGATAGAGAAGGAAGGTACAGGGGATGGGAAAGTTGTCAGTTGTTGATACCGTCCAAGGCTGGCTTTGTACTCTCTGAGTCTGACGGGTGTTTTAAGTTGACAGTTTTGCATCCGGGTTTTCTGGAGACGTCCCTGCGGAACCACTGATGGTTATGACTCCTGCATCACCTACCTCTGACCTGCCATCCATGGGGCCATGTCCCTACTCCCCCTCCACTGATGCCACCAGTCACTGTCGCTGACTTGAGCGTGAGTCATCCCCAGAGTCCCCACTTCCCCCAGCTGCAGGGCACACAGAACGAGCTCTCTGAGAGTCCCGATAAACTAGGGCTGAGAAAGAAGTCACAAATGCCTTTTTCTGAAGCAGACTTCACAGACTCTTCCTGAAATCTCGACAACCTGGCCCTTTTCTACCCTCCAAAGTGTGAAGAGCTTTGAGAAGTGTGCAATGGTTTTCCAGGTTTTTCTTCTGTAACTTCTGCACGTCGCTGGCCTTGCCCACCCTGTGGAACGCAGCAGCTGTCTACCTTGGTGCCTCCACTTACCCTTCAACTTCAGCTTCCTGTCGTGTCGCTAATTAATCGACGTGCACGTTTAACCTTTCCATTCCCAAAATGTCATCAAGTGCATTATCCCACCTATGGTCACAGCGGTGCTATGGAGGTGGCGATTCGGCTCTCCCCATTTTTCCGATGAGGAAACTGAGGCACGGAGAAGTGAAAAAGCTGGTCCAAGACCTCACAGCTAGAAACCGAGAGCGACATTTGCGCCTGACTCTTTTCCACCACAGCACACAGCATCTGAGGGGGGAAGGGACACAGGCCTCTGTGCCCTTGCTCGGTACTGCCTGGCACTTGGCAGTGGGCCTTCCGTAGCCTGAGGGCACTCCTGATTCAGAGGATGTCCTCGAGGCCTCCCTGGAAAGGCGGCGGCTCCTCAGTACAGATGGGAGACTTCCTCAGAGCCCGTGGAGGCCCACAGCCCTGTGACTGGCAGCTGGGGTCGAGAACCAGCCAAAGAAAGCTTGCTTCCTTTTCACATAAAGCGCGCATTCCCAGCCACATGCCCTGGCACCGGCGCTCACAGACCAGAGCCTCAAAGGCCTGGACAATGAAACAGACACTGGCAAGGGCAAAAGATTTGTTTTTCTTTCCAAGTGCAAAACCGAGATCATACTCAACGCTTATATACAATTTGTATGTGTGCTGGAATTTTTATAGGAAGGTAGAGAGATTTCTTGTGCCAGGGTTCTGGGGGCAGATGGCTAGGGGAGGTGTCTATAAAGACAGTTTTGTAGCCTGTGGCCACTTCCTCATGGTGCTCAGCACATGGGCCAAAAATACACCATCTCCCTTTTCCCAAGTGTATCTTGTCTTCTTCCCAGCTTCCTTCCTCCTTCTCCCTCTCTCTCCATTACTGATACTAGTGGCCAGCCTTGGGCTAGCCACAGAGATGATGATAGTTCAACCTGCCTGCCTGGGCCCACAGTCAGGCAGGGGAGACAGAAGAGGCAACCCCACAATGAGAAGATAGGCTAACAGCGTAAAGATGGAGATGCACACAGCGCCTGGGACCACACAGTGAGGAGGGGGCAGGAGAGATCAGCGGGGTCTTCAAGACAGTTTACCACTGGTGCTGACGGGTCAGGCAGAAGGGCTGCCTAACCCATCAGAGTCCAGCCTTTACGCCATAGTGGGTGAATATCAGCCCGTGGTGGCTGGGAGGGCTTCATGGAGAGGTGCTGCCTGAAGCTGGGTTGTCAGGGCGTGTTCATTAGGCAGACAGGCTTCAAGGGGTGGGGGGCCGACTCCGGCCTGAGGCAGCAGTGAAGGCAGCAGGGCGGGAGACAGTCCACGGGGGAACTCTTGGGGCTTCTTTGCCTCTGATCCCTTAGGAGCCCAGCGTGGTCAGGAGACATTTGCTGAATGCCCGCAGGAGGCCGTGTGATGGGGAGCCATGGAGGAAGAGACTGGGGGCAGCAGCATGGCAGTAAGGGAGCTACCGCCATTTACCGGCGTCTCCTGCGTGCCAGGCCTCTCCTCAGACCATGTTGCTCCAGCCTCCCCGTCAGAGGAAGAGAAATTCCAAGACTAGAGGAGGGAAGACATATTTAAAGCAGTCTCTGGCACTGGTAAATGTTACATAGTTCTTCATCATTATTGCCCCAAAGTTGCAGCTACACGTGTTGAAACTCAGAGAAAAAGGGTAAGCGTGACAGCCAGTAGCTGTTGAGCTGTGTGAACGCCGCTCCACACGCGTGGGAAATGAGGACATTTTAGGCACACGGGCCGCTCTTCTCATCATCATTCTCAGTGGCCCGCGCCCTGGGACAACCGCGGGGGAGGAGCCTGGATCCGCAGGTCCCCGCGCTCACCTGTGCTCCCACAGGCCTCTCGTGGCCAGAGCATCTCAGAGCGTTGCATCCGATTTCCCCATAACGAGGGTTCCAAATGCAGACCTGAACTTCGGAGGAGGCTCCATCAGAGAAACGGAGCTCGGGCCCAAGGCTGGAGGGTGCACCATGATGGAAGCTGAACCATCTCACTGCGCCACACGCATCTGACGGGCGAGCGAAGCCATTTCCACCTTTATAACATGCGATGGAATTTAACAGCCCGGTAAAGTGCCCCTGGGCTGCGTACAGCCTCCCAGGCCAGGAACCGTCAGCTGGTCCTCAGGTTAAAGGCCCTTGGTGGTCATCCTTATGCCCCTTTGTCCTTGAAGCATCTACAACCTTTTGATTCTGTGACTAAAACACCCGGATTTTGTCCAAAACCCGATATTGGTTTCCACAGAGGTGGAAACACAATGAAAATTGAATAGCCCCCAGATGCCACTTCCTGGTTCGCTGCTGCCCAGGTCTTTCTGCTTTGGGCCCAGGAAATGAAGGCTCCATACTGAGTCGGAAGGTCCACTCCAGAACGAAAGTCTCAGCCGAGACTTTTTCTCTCGATAATCTGCACAACAAAACCCAATCAGGTAGGACAGCCATTTCTTGGATCCATATTTCTGAAGTGACTCGGCCTTGACAGGCACCAAATTACATCCAAATTTTCACCTCACACAGGAAGAAAGAAAAATAAAATCAGGCTACTTCATCATTTGTCTCTCGTGAATGCATCCTATGAATATTTTTCTTTTTAAAAGACTGACGTGCCCGAGGACTTGGGAAAACATTTGCATGCTTTCATTAAATCTCCAACTCGGAGACACATTCTGGGACTAATTATCTTTTAACTAACTAATCAGCATGTTTCATTCATAAATTGGGATTTATCGTATAGTACATGAAAGGAGAGAACATATTATTATTTTAATTTGGTGAATATGCAAAAACGCGCTGTGTTTATAATGACCTGCTTCCACTGAACAGACTGAGGGCTGGGAATCCGAGCGGCTCTCTGTAAGGAGGGTGCTGGCTCCGGCCCCAGCTGTTTGCCACTAGCCACTCTGTTTGCTTGCCTGACCTATGGTGCACATGGTGCCTGGTGACCAGGCAGGAGCATTTCCTCACAGGGGCCAAAAACTGGATGCCTTGTGTTTGGTCTGCTGATTGAACCAGTTCTACCCGCTTTGTTAGTGAGAAGAAAAAGCCTAAGGCACAGAGGTGGACGGGGCTGGGGAGGAGCGCTCACCCTTGCTGGCTGGAAGCTCCCCCGACACCCACACGCACACGTAGAATCTGTCATGAGTAGGGCCCACATGCACTGAGAAGGGATTCCTCCGTAATCTGGTGATTCTTGTCTTCCCTCGCCCTCCTGCTCCTGCCCTCACCCCCGTGCAGCTCGTCTGCTACACAAATAAATCCTCTGTTCTGAAGTCCCCGAGAAAGGGATTTATTTGTCAAGTCAACCCGCTGTCTCATTTGTCCCTGCAAATGAGCAGCTCTCTCAAACTCTGACTGAGAGCCAGGGTGCCGGGGACCCTGGCTCACCTGGCCTGGTGGGAGCCTGGGTTGTCTCCCTGCCCCCCTCCAGCCGTCAGGTCCGGCTTTGAACCAGAACCAACTCGCCACTCTGGCCTGCAAAACTGCTCTGGCCTCACCTCAAAGCACGTGGGGAGGGACGGGAGCAGGAGTCACTCCTGGCCTCTCCGTGACACACTGGAGCAGGGTCCAGCTGCATTCTTTCTGTCCAGCCCTGGTGCCAGCCTGCCGAGGTCTCCGCCCGGGGACATCCTGATGTGGCACATTCTAGAGCCCGGCTCTGCTTTTGTGTTTGAAAGGAAGATTTTCCCCTCTTCTGTCGGTTTGTTTTGTTTTGTTTTTAAATTTTACTCTAGGAGCTATTTTTAAGTTATAAAAGGAATATGCATGCTCACTGTGGACAATTTAGGAAAAAAAAAAAAAACAACCAGAAAACTTTCCATTAAATCTGCAATCCCACCGCCAAGAGACAACCACTGTGCACACTCCCACCTGGGGTGTGCCCTTCTGACCCCTTGGGTCTGTGGTGGAATGAGTCCTCTCAGCGAGGGGGGCTGGGCTGCCTCTGTGAAGCGACATTAAAGCAAAATGGACAAAAAAAAAGTGCTGTATTTTAAATGTTTACACACAACAATCAGAGTTACATGTTAAAGCAAGAGTATACCTGTGACCGTGCGTCACTACTCAGTGTCCCCATGATCATTAACTGCATTTAGAGATCACACCAAAAGTCTAAAGTAGAGAACTCAGGTGAACATGAGGCTCTCCGGGGCCCCCTATCCGCCCCCATGGGTCTCGTGTACACATATCTGCGCTTATGTCACATTAGAGGTCACACTACCTTCTCATGTTTATATTCTGACAATGCTATTTTCTTAACATTTTTTTTGCACGTCAGTAGAAATTCATCTGCAACGAGGTTTCCAGCATTCTATTATGTAAACTCACCATTTAAGCTTTCACTCGTAATTGAACATTTCAGACGATTCTTCCCCCACCCCCCAATGATAAATAATACCGCATTGAACATCTTTATATGAAAATCGTTGCCACTCTCGGGGGTTATTTCTGCTGGATGGAGTCCTAAAAGGAAAATTACTGGGTCACAGGGCAGGAATGTTTTCGCGTCTTGTTTCGCGTTGCTCAATTTGTTTCCAAATAGGTAGTTCTGATTTACCCCGAAAGTTAGAACATTTTTATTATTTACTTATTCTTTCATTGCAGAAGCAATTCATAGAAAACATGTTCCTTGTAAAAGATTTTAAAAGGCCTAAGTCTCTTTTAATCACCTCCTCCAGTCCCAGAGGTAAGCATGATTTTCAGTTCAGCAAAAGGCCTCTATCAATGCATTTTTTTAGTTCTCCGTGTGATTATATAAAATGTAGATCTATGAACTAATAAAAACTTGCATATCTCTGTAACTATAGAAAACATGGTATTTTATGTGTATATTTTTTGCATGAATGATATAGTGTATGTGAATTATGTAGTTTGTTTTATTTCCTTCAGCTGTCTGTCTTCTGTGTGTGTGTGTATACATACATATATATCTTTACCTCATTCTTTCTAACCTTTCATACATTTCCACGAGATAGACATAGCCTAGTTTTGACAACCATTGACCTGTGCATCTGTATTTGGATCAATCCCAATTTATTTTCCCTTTTGCAAATAGTGCTGCAATACACATCTTTTTACACAAGCAAGTGATTTGAACAAGTTTGTTTTCTCTACAGTAGAAATCGAGAAATAGAATTTCGAGGTCACGGGATATGCACAGATACTGCCAAACTGCAGAGGACATTTTAAATTACTTTTTATTAGGGATATTCTAGACTGCCTTGGATTTAGGCTTCATTATCAAAATGTGCTTCTGAAGTGTTCTATTAGGTAGGGTGTCACCCAAATGTCTGTGTAATCCATTCATTAGCCCGCCCATCTCTGTCTTCTGAGGACCCAGCACGGCCCCTGATACACAGCACACGGCCAGTCAGTGTGGGCTCAGTGCTCTGCTCTTCACCAGCCACCCCCTCCAAGGGCCTCGACCCGACACCTGATTCCTTTCCCCGCCTGCCAACCCCCAGCTCAGCTTTCTAGACAGCGCTCAAATATCGCCTCTTCTCAGAAGCCCTCCCTGGAGCCCAGGCTGAGTAATAAAGCCTCTCTTCTGTGTCCCCATGGCACCCTTAGGTGTTGGCTTGTCATGCTTATTGCAGTTTGGGGTGTAGTCATCTTTCCCCTGTTTCGGTGGACAGTCTCGGGATCTCAATGGCGTGTGGCTCGGGGGCGTCATCTGATTAATGTTTGTGGATGCTGACTAATGAGCGACAAGCGTGAGTGCATGGCAGTCTGTCAGATTAGAAAGGGAAGGGGCAGAGTGTATGCATCATGCTTCATGCAGAGCTTAACAGGAAAAGGTTGTAAAAAAATTAGGTGGCTAAAAATTGACCCTTGATGGCAATCATGGTGTTGATAAAATGATGAACAAAAATATAAAAACAAAATGGTAAATCACAAACTCTCACGCATAAAAAAAAAAAAAATTAGGACCACATCATTTACCTCTCTGGAAGGTGTTCATAACACTACTCACTTCAGTATTTGCCTATGAAATCTAGAAGTTTCTTTGGCAATTGATCTTTTAAAATGCATCACAGGGAATGACAAACAGCAGGGAGAAAGCTGCTCAAATAGTTGGAATATGGTAGCTTATCATCATAAATCTCTGGCATGATCTCAGCTATGAAAAGAAATGTACAAAAAATGACTGGGAATAAATATATTAAAAGGTTGCTAATGGTTGCACTAGCAAAGTTAGGAGCGATGCATAATTTTCTTTTCTTCTTCCTTTTACATTTTAAACCTTTCAGATTATTTTACCATGTATATAAATTCATTTTAAATCAGAAAAATAGAACTATCCCTCAAAAGTCTAGCCACTAAAGAAGTTACTAGGGAAAACTTTTAAAAATTCCTTTGTGATATATATATATATATATATGCATATGACAAGAGAAGATAATTCCAAGAGGACTAATCAGAAATATCAACTCTCTGATTATATAGTCAGTCACTCTGTATTAACGGGGGCCCCTGGGAGGTGCCGAGGACTGTACTAAGGGCAGAGGATGTCATGGGAAACATCAGGCACACTCTCACAAAGCTCTTGGTCTAGGGGAAGCCACGAGCTCAAGTACTAACAGGGATGAGGCAGCAAGGAGAAAGGAGTGAAATCCACCAGCAGCCCATTCCCAACCTCTGCTAACATTTGCAGGCCCGGGGAAAGAGCCTAAATGGAAGTCCATCTCCCACATGTCTAAACATACACGAGTTATAAATCGAAGTACTCTCCAGTGTCCTACTTTGACAAACGCACCTTTAGTGACCTGGAAGGTCAAATTCAAGTTTCACTTCTCAGGTTCTTCAGATTTCCTTACCTGAAGATAATGATATGGGGAGAACTGGTCCCCCACCCCAAAATGCTCCATCTGCTCTTCTCCTCCATGACTGGCTCCAGCTTGCACAGCATGGGGCTCCGTGCAGGTGGATGGATGCCTTGACCCGCACGTCCAAGTTTCATTCTCTCGCCTCCTGCTCCGTGGCCTCCTGGCTGCACGGTGAAGGGCACGCTTGGAGGGGGCCAGAGCGGGGCCACTGAAGCAGGGGGCCGAAGGCAGGGGCCCCACTTACCTGGGTCTTAGGGGAGCACTATCACCTAGGCAGGTAGGGACTATGGTGACCCAGAGAGAGACTGTCCCATCTTAGGAAAGCAGCAGCTATTCAGTCAGCTCCGGCCCTTAGTTGCCAAACATGAGCATCCAGATGGCCGCATCTTCTGCTCTTGAAATAGAAGACACGAATCTGACTTTTCTTATGAAATTGTATGATTTTTACATGTTAGCAAGTAAGAATTCTTTTTAAGTAAATTACCCTGCAGGTCAAACCTGAAATATCTGTGACCCATCTGCCCACGACCTCTGTGGGAGAGAGAGAAAGTTAAAGTTTATTTACATGTTGCTCGACCACAATTTGGTTTTTAAAATGATATTCGCCAATTCATTAATGTCACTTAAGCCCGTAAGTAAATGATGATAGGTCTCCACGTATATATGTTTGAATTTCATGCGTCTTTGGTTTCTTAGCAGAAATCCGATTTACTTTGTACTTTCTGGTACCAATCGATATCCCCATAAGCCACCAGGAAAGGTCTCATGGATGGGTCTGCACATTCTTCTCCCCTGATGCTAACTTTCATCACGCTCCCCTCTGGCCTGCTGTACCCACCTCGACCCATACTTCACACCGCACTTCCCATATTAGTGCTGTCATTTACTCTACATGCCTGCCACTTCGAGAATCATCTCCATGTCCCCAGGGCCTACCACAGAGCCTGTCATTTGGGAAATGCCTAGTACATTTTGTTTGTTCCGAACTGAATTTGTTGGCGGTTGGTTCTTTTACATGACCCACATCTCCCCAATTGCAAATTAATAATGATCGTAGCTGCCATTTCTTGGAAAATGCTGTAGGTTAGGCACTGTGCTAAGAGCTTTACATATATTACTTCACGTAATCTTTTCATCTAACTTCTCAATGACTTTTATCCCTATTTTCCAGATGTGGAAACTGAGGCTCAGAGAGACAAAGGCCCTGCTCATGAGTCATTCAGCTGGCAAATGGCAGAAGTGGGACTTGAATCAATCTTGCCTGATTTGAAAGATCTGTGTTCTTAACCAGTAAGCCAGCGCTTCCTTAAAAGTGTCACTTGGTAGTCCTTGAGATGCTTTAAGGTAGTGTGAGGGGAGGGTGCGGGGGGAGGGGACTCTGACTCCCACTACTAGGCGTTTGTTTGACTCAACATGTATTTATTTCAGCGTGTGTTAGGAGAAAATAAATGACAGCATGTATTTTACGGCATGACATATTGATTTTTCTATTTACATTAGTGATACAGAATTTTCCGTTTAAACTTATTAAGTTCTAAAAAGTTGAGTCCATTTACAAATACTCTTGAGTGAATAATAAGATAGGTGATACAACAATACAGCAAAAGCGATGTGTCTGAGTATACAAAAAAGTTTGAAGAAACACTGCCTCTTAAACCACCGTATTACGGATTAAACAGAAACACACACACCACACACACACACACACACACAAATAAAACTAATTTTTAAACTCTCACCATGTATTTACATTGCTTAAAACATGCACCCAGACCTTGCCTGATGAGGACGCCAACCAGCCTCTGAACTTCTAAATTTGAAGCGTGTTTATTTCTTTTTCCTCTTTCTATTTTTGGAACTTAAATGGCTGGATGGATTTTTAAAAAATTGCTTCTAAATAAGACATGAGCTGGGGACCTGGAGCTATCCTCTGCCTCATTTCAACTCTGAGCAAATGGTGAATTACAACACTCCTGGACACAGAGGTTCCTAACTACCAAGCTGCCAGGCTTTTAAATAACTGTAGCACAGAAGTATGGCCATAATGCTACCTCTTTCTCTTGCTAAATTATTTATGCGCTTATTATATTTTACATGGGCTGCTGGACCTGAAGATACTTCTGTGGGGGCCCAGGTCATTTCAAGAAAGCCATTACTGAGAATCAAGTCAGCTGCATTAGAAACTGGCGCATCCCATTATATGTTGCTCATTAATATTATATAATTACTGCCTCTGCAGTTGGTTTTGGGTGGTGATAACGCGTGTGTGTGTGCGTGTGTGTGTGCAGGCGCTATCCAATGGCTTCAAGGCAATCTACTTCATTAAGAAGCTGTTTAACAGTGGTGTATCAATAAAGACTAGCTTAACGCAGCTGTAGAACTGGACCTAAGATGACTCGGCCAAATGAAGCCATCACCCTGTTTAACGTGCTTTACACAAGCTTGCAATGGTTTACTACATGTATAAAACCTCTCTCCAGGATTTACGGTGACTGACCCACCAGAAGATCAACAGCGTGGTTGAAGTTTTCTGCCACTAGTAATTTGATGGACGCTATCAGGAGATTGCTGTATTTTCCCCAAAACGACACAAAATGATGATAAAATCTGGAGCACTCTGTAAGATTTTCCAGAGTGTGTTTGTTAGCAAACATTTGTTACTTTTGGGCTTACTTGTGACTGTATTTAGGGGAGAAAGAAAATTGATTAATTCAACGGTAATTCAACAAATGCTCTTTAAAAGGCCTACTATGTGCTGGGCATAATGCTGGATCCGGGAGGTAGAAAACACAAAGATGAACAGTGCCTGACCTGGAGGGTCAGCTCTGATCAGGTCCAAAGAGTCCATTACGCGGTCCAATGTCCGCGTCAGCCTACAGGACACCCACCTCTGCCCGGGGCTCCGCGAAGGCCAGCGCAGGTGCTTGAGTCGGAGAAGCTCCTCCGGCAAACAGAGCCAGTGTCCTTGGCAATGAGACACAGACAGAAAGGCCCGAGGAAACCGTGGGCTGAGCATAGAGACTCTGTTGACTCCTCCGAAGCCTTCTTCTCCTCCTTTGCTAGCAGAATCTGATTTGGTTTTGTTTCAGGTTGGGGTGCTTTGGTCTCAGGGAAGGTGGGCCCAGGTGTGGTCTACGTTAAAGCACGTGACCCAGTACTGACCAAAAAGGCATACCAGGAACTGTGCTGGAGAGGCTCGCAAAAGACCTTTCCTTCCTGATCACAGGAGAACTCATGATGACAAACTCAGCGCTCCAAAGCCCTCGGCTTCTTGCTTCCGAACGCCCAACGCGATGACACGGGCTGTGGCAGACATCTTAAGACCCTCAAGGGAAGGCCGAGAACGTGCAGAGAGAGTTTCCAACCCAGAGCCGTGACGTCACTGACCAGCCAGCACCAGCAACCGCTCACCTCTGGACTTCTTCAGGTCTGGGGGAAATAAAAACAACCTCTTATTGTGTAAGTCACTCTTACACATTCGGGTCACTGGCAGCAAACGGCAGTCATGATTGAAAGCCTGGTGGAACCTTAAATGTTTCAGGGTGCTTAGGACAATGCTCTTGGAGAGTTACAAGAGATGATGCTGAGATGCCATTCAGGTGTCAGGCCGCCGGGTGCACGAGATGCCATGTTAGGGAGTCTGGCAGTGCTGTTCTGAAGTGGGTCCTTCACTGGTAGTGTAAATGAGATGGTTGCAGGTGGCATACAGACGAGATGGCAATGACCTTGAATCACACAGTGAGACATTTAGTGCCTCTTCCATTCTCTTTCAGTCCTTCTAATCACCGAAAGAACCTTTCCAGATTGGGCTAGTAGGTCTTTGGCATCTCTCTAACTTTATTCATCTTCTTTTTAACAAAGGGAAAGGAAGCCTCAGACATAGGGCCTTTGATATATATACAGGATCTGGGAGAAATTTGATACCATTATTATTTTGTTTTTGCTGTTTTAAATGTAATAATTACCTTTGATTATAGCTAGTGATACTAGTTTTTCATTTTGGGTGGCGAATCAAGTTACCTAGAAAGTAATATTTAAGTGTTTTGTTTTTTTTTTTAAAGGTAAGCCAGCTTATAGAAAAATACGAAATAAATGATAGTGCAGAAACTACATCAATATGGCAAAATTTGTGATGCCGGAATGAAAATCACTGAAGTTTGAAAAATACATCAGGAATATATCAGGAAGCCGCTGAATGTATTTAAGCAACGGATTAATGTAATTAGACTTTAGAAAGATTCAGTGAGCAAGACCAGATATTAAGCCTGTAGATGGCTTTTGCCAAAAAGGAAAAACCATCCAGGTGAGAAATGATCAGGCTTGGACCAAAACATAGAAAGACGAGATGCTGAAGAAAGAACAGAGAGAAAACCAAGGGTCCAATTTGAAGAGGATGGAGAAAGAAAGAGTAGCTTAGGGTGACTCCCACATTTGGCTCAGGCCACTGAGAGAATGAATCATGGCACCATTGGGTGAGCCAGAGAAAACAGGAGGGAGACTAAGGCTGGGAGGGAGAGGATGGGTTCAATTGGCCACGATGAACTGAAGGTCCCTTGTTAACCTACATGGGGATGGCCTGTGGCCCACTGGCTCTCCAAGTGTGTTCATCAAACCCGTAGCATCAGCATCACAGAAAGTTTGTTAGAGATGCAAGTTCTTGGCCCCATCCCTTACCTGTTCAATCAGAATTTTTTTTTTTTTGACTCATCCTCCAGGTAATTCTGATGCATGCTAAAGTTTGAGGACCACTGGGTAGAGGAAAGAGTTCTGAGTCAACCTACATGAGCAAAAGAACTGAGTTATTTTAACAAGGCCCTTCCCTGGACCTCAGTTTCCTCAACCGCAAAATGGGGGCATTGACTTGGCTGTAAGACCTCAAGTAAGTCATGAAACCAATCTGGGTCTAAGCGCCCCTGACGCCCACCTTCCCTTTCTTCCTTGGTAAGAGAATATCAATTTTTAACTGAGTACATGAGCATGAAATAAAGACCATACTTCGGAACCTCTTTGCCATCAGCTGTGGCCATACGGCCAGATTCTGACCAACAGGAGGAGAATGAAAGTGCTGTGTACGTCACCTGAAACGTTTTCTTGAAGAGTCGATTGTCCTTGATCTTTTCCTCCCACCCGCCATCTGGAATCAGATGTGATGGTTGGAGCTTGGTCAGCTATCTCGGATTGAGAGGCAGAAGTTACATTCGGAGGTGGGATAAACAGTAAGATGGTTTCTCATGATGTCTTGACACCACCCACCAGCCCTGAATCGACTCTCCCAATCTTCTCTTATGTGAAGAAGGAACTTTTTTGTCTTAGCCATTCTTTTTTTTCTGCACTTTTAACAGTATTCTGAAAAATCTCTTATACCTTATAACTTTATTGGAAAACACTATGAGAAACTTTAATCAGAATTCTTAGGGACAGGGCCTGGGAATCTGCATTTGACGGGCTTCCAGGGAGACTCATGCACATTACAGTTTGAGGTTGGATGTTTAATGAGTCCTCTTATAATTGTTCTCTATCTCTATCTCTATATATCTGTCTGTCTGTCTATCTATCTAATGTATGCCAAGAAAAGGGAGCAAGCAATTCAGAAATAAAAAGAAAGGGCCATCTTTAGTTTAGTTTTAGTTCTTTTGTTTTGTTTTTTTTTAAATATAGATAGATGCTTTTCTTTGAACCTTTATTGCTTAAGTGTTCTGAAATGAAACACTCTTTTGGTAGGAAAAATTCTGGCGAAAGGACATCGGCAGACAAACTGGACCCGTCAGCGCCTGTGAGTTGATAGCTACGTTGCGAGCCACAGTTTTAGTCTCTGACTCCGAGTTCTCTGGCCTTTGGCCCCTGCAGCTTCCCTGTGAGCTCCGAAAAGCTCTTCTTTTTTTGGCATCGCAGGTGACGAAGCTTCAGCCTAGCCACAGGGTGCGAGGCGGCAGCTGTTTGGCAGGATGCCAGGGTTTTGATACGGGGAAGTGAAGTGTGTCCAATCGAGACAGCAAGAGGCGATTTAGGGCAGCGGCCTGTCCACATAGGTGGCTGGAGCCACCAAAGAATCTAAGTCACCACGTGACGCCCATCGGAGGGAGGGCGACCCCCGTTCCGGCTCGCCTGCGTCTTTGCCCGGGTACGGCGACTTCCGGTGAAGCGTGTCTGTGTCCTGCGCCTTTCCAAACCGTTTATTCGGTAACAGTGCATTGGAAGAGCTGGCTCGCCGCTCCCGCCAAGATGGCTGGTCGACTGGGGACTCCATGTTTGGAAAAGCAGGAGGCAAACAGCGTTTCCAGTGCAGAGGGCTCTCGTGGGTTATAAAACAACAAACAAAAAGAGAATATGTAACCCAGTAAATGAACTGTTAAAAAAAACAGTGGTGCTTTTTAGGTAAAGGTGCACACTTTCCGATACTGAAACAGGGTGACGGTCAGAGGTGGGGTTTCATGAAACCTGCTTTCGGGACTCGGTTTTGTTTCTGTCCAGCTTGTCTTCCGGTAATGAGCTTTAGAAAAGAGGCTATCCCCAAAGTAGTTCCCTCTTCTCTCGTCCCCTACCTCCACAGAACCTGCCTTTGAATACGATTATTATATTTCTTTAGTTTCAGTGAGATATATGTTCCACCACTGCTTTACAGTGCTTATTAGCTAGGCAAAGTAACTGCTCGGTATTAATCTCTCAGGGGACTGGACCACAAACCTGCCCAGACTTGTCTTCTTGCCACGGCTCGCCACCCATAACAACGCCGAGTTCACTGTGCCTTTTGGTTCCATTAGAGAAAGCTCCTGGGCCGCCAACTCTGAAAGGATCCATTGCTTTAAATATTTCTGCATGCGATGAGCATGTGTTCACGTGATTTATGGTAGTATCTGGTGGCTTTTTTTGGTATAGGTGTCATATTTCCATCTTGTACCTCTGTGTCCTGTGTCAAATGAACCGAAGCAGGGCGGCTGCATTGGACCACCCCAGGGGGTGGCTTTCACATTCCAGTCAGGGGTGCCTTAAGGAGCTGCACCGTGCATAACCTGGGCAGCCTTGGGTGGTGGCCCTGACTACTAAAGTCATCAGACCGGCCGGTGGAGTGCTTGGGTGTGTGCTGTTGGGAAAAGGCTGACAATGTACGCTTGAAGGGCAGTGGTGGAGGACATTAGCGCTGGAGGGAGCAGGGTTGACTCTTTGTGATTATGGGGTGAGATTTATATCATCTGCCAAGCTTTTAGAGAGGCTGGGCAAGGAGATATTAGGGGCCCTGCTTCCTGGGGGGTTCTGGATATGAGGTGTGGTTGAACCTCAAACCCCAGAGGGACTGGTACATGCATTTGCCTACTTACAAGTTTTCTGAAGGTGCGTCAGCCCTTGCTGGACGAGGAGGGAGATTCACACCCCCCCCCCCACCTTATTCTAGTAGCACCTTAATGTTTGGGCAGAGCTTGCTTTCTCTGCAACCCAGAAGCTTCCAGTGAACAAGCTTTATGGGAGGGGCTCTCTTCTGCCTGCAGAGTGTTCAAGCCAGCACCCATCTGCAACTATAAATCCCTTTGAAGATCCTAAATGGAGCTGCGGAATTGTTGTCATGGTTACCTAGGACAGTTTCTGAGGCCAGAATGTTTTCGAGGAGGGCAGCCCTGAGCTGGGTAGCCTGGGTTTCTGAGTAGGCATCTGAGCCAAGAGAATTGCTTCCCTCTTCCTTCTCCCAAGCTCCTAATCCCTAACCAGGAGCCTGGTATCTACACTGATCATCTTAGCTTCGGCCCAGCCCAAATCCACTGCCCACGCTTGATACCGCCTAAAAGATCAGGCTGACCTGGCAGCACCCCGACTGTAGCTCAGGGGTGCCTCGCCCCTTAACAAACCAACACAGGTTCCTGGATTCACTTGTGCATGCAGCTGCTTCTAGGCAAAAGACATCTGTGAAGTAGCAGTTCTCTGCACTTAATAAGGAACTGATATTTTTGAAAACCTCCTATGAGCCCAGCACTTGACATGTATCTCGTGTAATTTGCCAGCCTAGCGCAAGAGGAAATATCATTCACATTTTATCTATGAGGAACCAGGGGCTTAGAGAGGTGATGCCTGGGGCTGTACAACAGGAAGTGGCAGAGCTGGGATTCCAATTCAGGCTGGTAGATTCCAAGGATAGTCAGTCTTCTTTCCTCCGACGCATGGCTGCCATTTTAGCCACTGAGAGTTGGTAGCTCCAAAATGCTGTCAGCCATCTAGGGGACCCTGAGCTTGCATTCATTCATTCATTCATTCAGCAAACATGTCCTGAGTCTGCTCTATGCCAGACCTTTTGCTGGCTACCAGAGACACAAAGACAAATCAGACACAAGCAACCTTGCTCTAAGAAACTAACCCACTGACAACCAGCAATAATTAAGAGAGAGGAATCTACAAGATGCTAGAGAGATGGGGTAGTCAGGGAAACCAGGAGGAAATGACACCGAACTGAACCAGCTAAGCCTCAAGATATGTCCAGTTGTGGGGAATAAACTGTGGAGTAACGCCCAATCCCTATGCTCAAGGTACTTGCAGTAGAGTTGCAGAGATAAGACTCGTGCTCATAATACAATGAAAGAGTAAAATCACTGAGGCCCAAACAGTTGTTCTACATGGAAGTGTTGGAGGATTGGGAAACTGAGGCAGCAGTTGGGGCCATTGAGGGAAGGCTACAGAAATGAAATGAAAGCCACCTTTGTTCATAAGGTTCATCTTAAAGGTCTTTGAGCTCTATTTCCTACTCTTGTGATAGTCACTTCTGGCTCTACTCCAATTTGTTTTTCATTTTTTCATTTCCTACTAAAAGAAAACACTATTCAACATCTTTAGAGCTTGTGCTGAGAGCAAGGCATTCATGATTCTAGCTGGGCCCTGATGGTAGTCGCTGTGGGAACAGAGATGCACAAGACAAACCCCTGAGCAACCTAAATGAATAACCTAAATGATGGAAGTTTGAGAGGTGTGAGCTCCAAACCAAATGGAATGAAATAATTCAGACTTGGAAAGGAGGCCGTCATTCAGGAAAGACTTCACTAATGTGGGTTTCATTCATTTCTCCCCGGATGCCTTCTACCTGCAAGGTCTCTCCTCAAAGAGCCAGCCCACCGTTGAGCACAGACATAAGCAACCCTTAGAATATATTGTGGTAAACAAGCACGAAATGTACATAGGGCAGTGGACGCTCATAGAAGAGAATTCGGAAGACAGCGTGGGCAGCTTTTGAACTAATTCTTAAAGCTTAATAGTTTTCCAAGTGGAAGAGAGAGGAAAGGGAAGGTAAAAACGCAGAGTATGCTCGAAGCAGCTCGGTGTGGGGCGTTTGGGGGGAGATGAGGTGCGAAGATATACTTCCCAAAGAGCGAAAAGCGTAAAGGCTTTGCATACCAGACTAAGGCGCGGTAAGAGGCAGCTATAGAAGAGAACTGAGCAGGCTAGGACGACAACGAGATTTTCATTCTGGAAATGTCCCTCTGGTACAGTGTAGAATGGACTAGAACTGGATGGAGATGAGGGCTGGGCCATGGACGGCTGGCTAGAGCAGCTGCATCTTTGTGCCTGAGAGGCTGTACCAGACGGGAGTCTAAGCTGGGAGTATGGGGGTGGGGGAATGGAAGGCGAAGGGAGAGTGCCGAGTGAGGTCTACAATCAGGACAAGGACATACGCAGTTCTAGGCACCGCACAGCTGCTGGGAAGACCCACCTCCCCTTCCAGATCCCTCTGGGGCGGAGCTCGGGCCAAAGCACGTGACGCCTGGGGAACCACCTTTACTATGGGCAGTCCTCCCGGTCATCCGTGGTTTCACGCGTCGCCACTCCGAGACTCAACACCTTGACTCTTTCCCATGGCGGTCCGGGAATCTGTTCTCTTCTGCGTGTCTCTACACGCGCCTCCTACAAAGCGTGGTTACGGGAGATAAACGGCGAAGGAGGCCCCCGCCCACACTAAAGATGGCGAGCTGCTGCGTTTAGCCTGGGCGGGGCAGCGGGCTCCCGGCGCCCGGCCTCACTGGGCGAGGCGCAGACGGAAGGGGCGGCTCTCTAGGTACCTTTCCGACCTTCCCGGGCGGGGACTTGCATGGGGGGCGTGGCCTAGGCTAAATTCTAACAGCTGATTGGTCTTTAGGCAAGTGGGCGGGGGCATCACGGCACCCCACCCCTCTCTCTTCGAACCGGAAGTGTCTCTCGGTCTTTCCAGCTGGTTGTCATTTCACTTGGCTCGGTCCTGAGGAGAAGGACTCAGCCGCGGCTGCGGGACCCGGGCGCCGGGAGACGGTGGCGGCGGCGGCGGCGGCGGCGACAGCGGCGACAGCAGAGGAGGAAGAGGAGGAAGAAGGAGAGAAGAAGAGCCAGGTGGAGTCCGCAACGACGACAGCGGGGACTGCGGGACCGGGGTGAAGCGACGACGGCGGCGGCGCGGCGGCGACGACGGCCCAGCAACCGTGAGGAGAAACAAAAGCCTTCTAAATTATAGTTTTTAAAAAGATCTTGGGGGAAAAAGAGAGAGAGAGAGAAAAGGGGGGAGGCCCTTCTCTTTTAGGATAACAACACTAGTGGGTTTTTCCTTTTTTCCCCTCCTTTTTCCCCCGTGCGGAGAATCGAACTGAGAACTGACCAAACCGCCCCTGGGTCCCATGAGGGAAAAAAACCCCGGAGTCGCAGAGAGGGGAAGAGGCCGAAACCGCAGGACCTTCCAGGTCGCCCCCTTGGTCCCCGCACCCCCGGGCCGCCGGCTCGCCCTCGTCGAGTCTCGCTAATCCCTCGTGATCGCGACCCCGCTAGCCGAGAGGGAGAAACGGGTGTTTCCAACCCATTTCATGGGGAGAGGAGGCCGGGGGGAGCCCAAGAACAGCGACCGCAGCAAGATCTGCACCCGGAGCCTCAGGAACAGCCCCGGAGGCCAAAACTGCACCCCGCGGAAGAGCAGAAACAGGACCCGGCACTGCAGAAAGCGCTCTGCAATCATCTTTCCATTAGTCAATGCTGATTTCCTCTCCCGCAACCAGGAATTCACCTCCCGCCCCAGATAACCTAATATAATCTATATATATAAATATATAATATATAATGTTCTTAAATTATTCCTGATTTTTTTTTAACCAAGCTGCCAAGAAAAGAACGTATTCTCCCCTTAGCCCTATTCTAATTTTTATGTGAGTGAATCTAAACTGCTGAGGAAGACCATATGTGATTGTTAAATTATATATATATATATTTTTACTCCGCACAATGCTTATTCTTCTACATCCATAGATGCTTGAGAAGCTGTGTTTTTGTCATTCATGTACATTTTCCTTTGGAAAAAGAAAGCGCCTATTTTACTAACCAAAGACTTGATTTTTACCCTCTTCGTTTGTATTCCCTCCTAGAAATAAGCCCAGTTGGATTCATGTCAGTGTTTTAGGAGATTTTTTTTTTCTTAGGTTTTTCTTTTTCTTTCAGAGACCAGAATTACAAATCAAAACTATTTAGGGTGAATAAGCTGCGATCTTTGAGCTAGCTATAAATAAGACATTTCAAACAAACAACTTACATTTGGAGTAGAGAATACAAAGGCGTGAGACATCAGGTTGTTATTTTTTTATTGTAAGATTCTGCTCCTAAAAATAATAAATGGGGGATTACGGGTTTGGAGTGCTAGTGCAAAGCAATACTGGGAATAAATCTGCTTTTCCAGTCCGGTTCCATCCACATCTGCAGCCTCCGCACCATCACCAAAATGCCACCCCCAGCCCTGCCGCTTTCATAAATAATAACACAGCTGCCAACGGCAGCAGTGCCGGGTCAGCTTGGCTCTTTCCTGCTCCGGCCACCCACAACATTCAGGATGAGATCCTGGGGTCAGAAAAAGCAAAAAGTCAGCAACAGGAACAGCAAGACCCTTTGGAAAAGCAGCAGCTGTCCCCGAGTCCCGGGCAGGAAGCCGGAATCCTGCCTGAAACCGAGAAGGCAAAATCCGAAGAAAATCAAGGGGACAACTCTTCAGAAAATGGCAGTGGGAAGGAGAAAATCAGAATCGAATCGCCAGTGTTGACGGGGTTTGATTATCAAGAAGCCGCGGGGCTAGGTACTTCCAAACCCTTGACATCCAGTGCATCGTCTCTTACTGGTTTCAGTAACTGGTCAGCGGCCATCGCGCCTTCTTCGTCTACAATCATCAACGAAGATGCCAGTTTCTTTCACCAGGGAGGGGTCCCGGCTGCTTCGGCTAATAACGGTGCTCTGTTGTTTCAAAATTTTCCCCATCATGTGAGCCCTGGCTTCGGAGGCAGCTTCTCCCCTCAGATCGGGCCTCTGTCACAGCACCACCCTCATCACCCTCATTTCCAGCATCATCACAGCCAGCATCAGCAGCAAAGGAGGTCTCCTGCCAGTCCCCACCCCCCACCTTTCACACATAGAAATGCTGCTTTTAACCAGCTGCCTCATTTGGCGAATAATCTTAACAAACCCCCCTCTCCATGGAGCAGCTACCAGAGTCCCTCTCCTACTCCCTCTTCTTCCTGGAGCCCGGGAGGTGGCGGATATGGTGGCTGGGGAGGTTCCCAAGGCCGTGATCACCGCAGAGGGCTGAATGGAGGAATAACACCCCTGAACTCCATCTCGCCTTTGAAGAAGAATTTTGCAAGCAATCATATTCAGCTCCAGAAGTACGCTCGCCCCAGCTCTGCCTTTGCTCCTAAGTCCTGGATGGAAGACAGCTTGAACAGGGCTGACAACATTTTTCCTTTTCCGGTAAGATTGTGTTCCACTGATAGATTACGATGAATAAGGAAATAAGGCATGGTGTAATATGTTTAACTAAGAGAGTTCGAATTGTCTGTGTCCATATTAGAGCCCTCAGAATCTGAGTTACTCACCAGACGTCATTTGGGCAGGAGAGGAATGGAATTTGAAATAAAATATTCAGCTGTTCTTGGGCAAATTTCTAATTGTACTCTTCCCATAGATAATTGTATAAATTGGCATAATTATGACTACCAGGTAGCTAGTGATGTCATAATTATTAACTGTAGTACCTTTCTAGCCTGACAAGAGAATCAGGGTTGGTTTTTCCCTACTTATTTAGGTGAGAGTAAATAATATATATAGATATAAATATCTTTCATTGTGGAAACTGATGAGCATTTTCTGCCCTTATGCAGTGCTATAGATCCCAAAACATTTATTTTTCCCCACCATAAGGTAGTGAGTCACTGAAAACCAACTCTTGGATTACAGTTTTCTCGCTGGTTACATTTTAAACCCGAAAGTCCAAACAGTCTGAATTCATCAATTTCCTCTCAAACCTCTGCAAATTCTGGCCCGCCTGGTGTCAGTCACGACTGCTAGAGAAATGATCTGAATGTTTTCTTCATCCCCATTTATTTCTGAATACTGCGAAACTGGAGATCTCAGAGTGACTCTTTTATGATGCCTTTCTTTCACCCATTCGTTTATTTTCCAGCCTTAACACTAGGGATATAGAGAATTAAACCATGCCTAAAAATAGATTCAAGCAAGATCACTTGTCTATTTTGCCACCAGTGTATTCTTATTTTGCAGGAGTCACATTGTTTGATGTTTTTGAATTAATTAGGTGTCAGTCTAGTTGATAGATACAAACTAAAGGGACATTTCAGATGCCCCACTAAATTTGTATACTTTGGGGGTATGATTATATGTGTTGAGGAAATTTATAGGAAATTTATATGGATTAATAAGCTAATACTGAATCAGTCCTCACAACAACCCTACAAGGTAAGTTATAGTATTATCCCATTTTACAGATGAGAAAATTGAGTATCAGAAAGATTAGTAACTTGCTCAAGAGCATATGGCTGATCAGAGTACAAACTCTAGGTTAAAAAAACAAGGGTTAAAAATTTATCTGTATATATACATGTGTACACATACACGTGTGCTTTAACTAGAGGGTTATTTTAGGGATCTTTCTGCAAGTGCTAAAACAGATTACAAAATAGTCATAATGTCCCCAAATATGACGTCAGCAAAGCAGAATGATCTGTTTTAATTAATGGTTTGCTTAGTGGTAGGGGAAGTTTGCTAAGAAAACACTGTGTCATTCCAAGGAATTAAATATCCCACCTCTAAGGATTCAGGTGTTATGGTTAGGATGTATCTTAAAATATTTAGTTAAATTTGGTTTTAGCTTTTTAAATTTTTTTTTTTTTTGCTGAAATACCAGAAAACTGTTGGCTTCTGTTTTTAAAAAGGGATTTTACTCAAATTGAAGAGAGCAATTATTGTGTTTTATGGTCAGGTAGAAGGCCATTTGAAACATTGGCAATCCCATGAAATCTATTTTTAAAAAGTTGTTTTCGATATTCCTTTGAGCATAAATGTAAGGGAAATTTAATGCAAAGGTAACTTTTATTAATTATTTATATATTGCCAATTTTAAAAATCTAAAATGGCATTTTATACATTTTAACTGGATTAAAATTGGCTCGGAATTAACTACACTAGTCTCTCTCTTTTTTTTACAATTTTATTTCTAAAATAATTTTTATATTTTTATTTTTTCTGTATATAGTTCACTACACTATTCTTTTTTATTTTGCTACTATATACTGACAGAATGAACTTATGTGACTTCATGGTTTATTTTCCATTACTTTTGATGAAAGTTTGTTTTGGGAAAAATAAAAGCTTAGAAAATGAGTAAACTAACATGTATGCACATGATTAATATTTTTATGGGGCTAATGGAATGTGTTAAACCTGTGCTATCTTTTCGTTCAAATGGTTTCGTTAGAGATTAAGCTTGTTTATGAAGTAATAATAAAATAAGCAAAAATTGACTAAAACATACTGTTAGAAACTAAGTCTTCCTTTAGAATTGTTGTCTGTTTTGCTGAGGCTGGAAAAAGGGATGAGTCAATGTACCTGGCTTAAATATAGTAGGATTAGAAAGGAAGTTGCTGATTTCTGCTCACTGTCCCCACCATTTTTTAGAAGGGAGTGAAAAGAGAGGGGGAAGGGAGGGAGGGAGAGATAGAGAGCGCGCACACGCCAGCTTGCATGCGCAGGAGCAAACACACACACGCATGCGTGTGCTGTCACTAGCATTGGGGTCCTTTGGAATGCAAGAAAAATAAGTGATTTGAAAAAAATCTTTATGACAAGAAATTCCTATGTCGGTTTTGAAAATATAAGAAGTTAGTTAACTGCTGTGTTGTTTACTTATATGAATGCAGTTCTCTGCGTTAACAATTATTCTTTTGAATTAATTTTTTGGCACAAAAAAGAGCTTTGAGTTGATATTTAAATTTGACATGAAAAAACTTGAAGGTACGTTGAGTTGACTGGGAGCCAGGAGATGATGTGGTGGTCTTGTCCCTATCAGTGTCACAGCACTGGGGGACTCCATTTCTTCATAAAATGTTGGGGTTGACCTAGGTAATTCCTAAGTTCCTTTTGATCCTAAAGCAAGCTACTGTGAAATTCAAACTACTGCTGTTAAAATCCACTCTTAAAAAAAAAACCCTGCTATTGTATTTAAATGTATTACCTTGAATAAAGAAATTTTATAGATATTAGTAATTCAATTTCAATTGCTATTAGACAAAATTCCTTAGGTGTAAGAGAGCTCTTGAAATTTACCACAGAAATTATAGGGTAGAGCTTACGCAGCTACATTATAATATTGGTATCCAGTCAAAGGCCAGCAGAGTGTTCTATTAAAAAGAAATAATTTACCTGAAGTGTAACTAATACTAAGCAATGTCTATGTTAATTTGAAATGAATCAGAGAGGTTTTCCCCTTTGTTTAATGCAGGTTTGAGTACATACAGTAAATTAAAATTAATGATAACACTTTTAGTTAGTATTTTGGCCAATCTTAACCTCTTATCAATATTTAAAGAGCAAGAGCAAAATTTCCAGATATGTGAACGATCCTCTAAATAACTGATATGACAAGGCATTATATTTTGGGATTTTTTTTGGTATTAAAATTTGTTTCTAAGTTATTTTTGGTTAGCTTAAAGTTTTCGTTATGTGAATTCAGATGACATACCTCAAATTTAGTTTTCAGATAATAATAATATATATTCAATAATAGCTGACATACGTACGATATTCTAAGTATTTTACATGTATATACTCATTTAATTCATTCAACAATCATATGAGGTAGAAATTATTTTTACTATTCATACACAAGATTTGGTTCTTAACTATTATATGGCAGCGCCTCTTCACAAAGACATAATGCAGGTGGGATGGGGGGAGTGCCCCCCAGAGGCATGTAAGATGAGAGGAAATATTTTACAGTGAATAACTGATACACGATGATCAAAAACTGATAACAGATAACATTCGAAAGTGGAAAATAATAGAATATATTTATTTATTAACTTTCAAATGTCAAACCGAGATATTATTCAGGTCAGTATTTTTTTCTGTGTTTTTAGTACATTCCAGGCCCTGAGCTGGTTCCTTCATGCGAGTGTTATCCCACTTCCTATGTAGGATTTCACAGCCCTCTGAGGTTTGGTTTTATTGTCCCAATTTCAAAATGAAGAAACAAGGTCCACATTCACATGACTAAAGGCATGATTTGACCTTTACGTTAAGGGGGGAAAAATCCTTCTCGTCCTGTCAAGCACATCCTGGAGTTCTGACGTCCAAACCAAATAATATACTGGGGCACCCGCCAATAATTATGTTTGAATATAGCGCTTTTTTTGGAGGGGTGCCTAGATCTGTATTTATATATAGCAAAGTGAAGGGGAATTGTGGAGTGTATATTCTAATTCTCTCTTATCTTCAACTCAGTTGGGCTCCCACCTCCATTATTTAAGAACCAGGAAGTTGACAGGAAAAAAAGGGGACATTTCTGCCACAAAGACAATACTAAGATTTGATTAATAGGGAGACATTTTAGGACTTAGAGATCATGTGCTCTTTAGACACAGTCACCATGGATTTAAGTTGTCTTAACCAGGTAAATAATTCATGTCACGTTAATTACTCTCCTTGTATTGTCAGTTTATTGATCCTTAAAATTATATATGTCATATTTGAAAACAAAGTTTACTGCATTGCTTCAGTTCTGAAAGTCACGGTGAATTATTAAATTGTCTAAAGTGCTATCTCATTTCATTTTTTTTTCAATATAGTCCCAAGAGGGATCTTTGCATAGGAATCTTGTCTCTGACTTTGTATTTATTTATATTAGAAGAGAGGAGACTAATTTTTTAACGGTAAAGTAGGTTGGGTGGCTCTGGCTCCAGCAGAATTGAGGTGCTGGAAAAACTGGGAAAAGCCTACGAGATACAATTTTATACCTTTTAGTCGAAAGACTTTTAACTAGGTTTAATTGTTTTCTGATGGAATAGAATTTGGGCAGTTTAGAGTTTTTTGATTTTTTTTTTTTGTCATTGTCTTCAGAGAAGCCATCAAATATCCAGCATCTTTTAGGAAAACCGTGTAAATTGCACGTCTAGTGAATGCGGTCATTGCTACTTGCAACTAGAAAGATGCTCCTCGCTTAATATATGAGTTTATGGTCTTGAAAATAATCCTTTTGGTATTCACAAAAAAGAAATGGAAAAGTAGTCTTAAAGTTCACATATGCCTAGTTCGACTCTTAAAGTCTAAATTGATTTTTGTTATGACTTTTCTCTGTCTCGCTATAAGGAAAATAAGCTTGAAGATTCATTATCATTTTTTGCAGCATTCTATTGTGCCTCAGTTTCCAGTCCCATAGTAGATAAGGTGTATAATGTGTTTATCTTTAAGGCAGGGAGCCCAAAATCTGAGCATTCATTTTTAATTTTTCCACACAAAACTCATTTTATATTTAATTGTTCAAAGAAAATTGTTTTTAAAGAAACTAAGATATATTTTACCATGATAAATTTATAGCAATATATAATTTTTAACTTCAGATTGTGTAGTTTCTCATGACATTTTATATTCTTGAAACAGAAGGAGTTCCACTTTCATGTTTTCAGAAAATTCTTAGTAAATAGAAAGATAAAGGTGTAGATTCTATTTTTAATCAGTTTCTGAAGGTGAAACTTGAATAATTACTGAGAAATGCTATTTTTGAGCCTAGAAATGTGGTAGAGTGAAGGCTCTGGATCCAGACTTAAGTTTGACTCTGAACTCTAATTAGCTCTGTGACCTTGAGCAAATTGCTTAAATTCAGGAAGACAGTACTTCATCAAGATAATAATACCTAACAGTGGAGAGTTATTGTGCGATACCTTCAGTATATGGCCATATTAGATAGCTTACTTTTTTTTTTAATTTAAAATATGGATCTCTAATATTGAGTAAAATCATGAAATTAATGTAAATATAGCTTGGCATCTGCAGGTTTGAACAGTCCTTAGTATTGCTTAGCTTATTATACATGCTGTACTTCCCAGAGTACTCTGTTTGAATAAGCTATATACAAGCTAGGACATATAAGACATTTAGCAGAAACATTAATTTTCTTGAAAGGAAATTTCAGTTGTACATATACCTAAACTTTTGTTAGTATTGGTAACCTGAATCTTTCAGTATTTTGAAAGATTTTGCCTATAGTTATTTTCAGAAATTTAGAATATTTATGTATATTAAAGGAGATTATATTTTAATGGAGAATTTGTGATTTTTTTTTTTTTTTGCTCAGACAGGAAAAGGCACCATAGATTTGAATTAGTTTTTATCCTGGAATTGAGTTTTGCTTTTCATATTTTAATTAATTTATCACTAATTTATCAATATTTATTGAGCACGTGCTATGTTATGGTCTAGGCATAGAACTCGATAGCTCATAAAAATTGTTTTGTTTTGTTTAATATTATATCCGATCTGTGCTATAATCTTTGATACCATGTATTTTTTTTTATTATAAACAAATTAACTACTAGCCCAAATAGTTTCGTTTTATTTTAATCCACGAGCTGTTTAAACTTTAAGGCAAACTAACAGATGCAATTTTAGGCATAACAGAAACGTATAAATGGCATTTCTAAATATTTTATTAATGGTCACAAAAATACACACTTGTACAAACTACCTTGTACACAGATGTGCTTATTTAAGTTTGGTGACAAAACGGTACCACAAAGGCAGACTTTAACCTAGGGGTAGCAGAATGCAGGCCCCATCACGTGTCAAAAAAAAAACAAACTCCATCAGCCACTTACAGATCATCTCTCATGGTTACAAACTGAATTATTAAAACATAAAGCCTTAAGCCATGCTAGTACTTTTCATATTGTAATTAGATTGGGCAATTTCACTTTGCTGAATATTTACCAGATATGTCCCAATCGTTGTGATTTTATACATCTAGATTAGGCTGTAGTTAATCCCTCAGTATTATACAGGATATAGCCACATTTATATTTAAATGTTATATAACATACTTTTAATAGTTCTTCCAGTTGTTTCTGAGGAACGTACCTAGTGCTAGTCAGTAAAAGAGCTGCTGTCATCTTATTGTCTGTAAGAACCTTAAAATAAGACAAAGCAAAACTCAATTTAGAACATTGCTATTCAGAAAAATCTCCTGAGTATAGTATGGAAGACAGATCTGGGTTTCAAATGTGGCTCTGCCCCTTACTAGATGTTACCTGCAGGACAAGTTACTCAGCCTTCCTCATCCTTCCTCATCCTTCATCTTCTTGTTTCTTTTGTCTGGTCTCTTTGAGGATAAAATGAATATATCTAATCTTTAGTTACTGAAAGATTCTGTTGTTATAAGAAAGCAAATCATCAAATAATAATATTAGTTCAAAATCTTGCAAATAGCACAGTTACTTTAAATGTAAAAACCATTGTATAACCGGTATGTGCTAATGTGAGAATTTTAAAGATGAATTTTATAAACTGAGCTATAATTTAAAAAAATAAAATCACTGTAGTTAAATAATACTGTCTGGAACACTGCTGAGAAATTTAATGACCAACTGTATTTATTTTCCTCTTTCAGTAAAAAATTTCTTTTTATGGAAAAAATTTAAATATATTCATCAGTAGACGGAATAGCATAATGAACCCCCATGTACATGTCACCTGGCTTCAACTGTGGTCAGCTCTGGGACAGTCCTCTTTCATCTGTCTCCCTAACTCTCTCTCCCCCTTTCTTGTGATTTTGAAGCACTCAGCTATTACATCCTTTCGTCCATAAAGAGTTTAATACATGTCTCTAAAAGATAGGAACTTCCCCCTCCCCCTTCAAAACATACACATGTTTTTTTTCCCGTTGTTTTTGAAAGAGAAACAGCGAGAAACTGAAGCAAGGCCCACATTTCTGTTGCACCTGCTCAGCCTGTTTCACCGTGACTCAACCTGGTGGCAATCTGTAAGGAAACCACTACTGGCCTCCTGTCCCCTCTTCTGCTTGGAGAAGGATGCTGATGGTCATATGGCTGTCAAAAAAAAAAAAAAAATCCAGCAAAAAACACTGAAATATCAGCTGCTGACCCAAATTTCAGGAGGAGAGGGGCCAGTTTTCCTCTCTCCATCTCAGCCTTTCCCCAGGTTCAGTGGGAGGGATCCCTGAAAGGAGATAGAACAGAACAGGACTGAAAAATTTTTATTTGTTTGTTTTGTCTGTTTTTGTTTTTTAAGAGGAATTTGGGGGTTTGCGGTCTTTTGCGGGCCTTTGGACTGCATTTCTCTCTTTCGTCTCTTGCCCTCTTTCAACCCGCAAACGTCGATGCTTGCTTTCAGTGGCCCATGGCTGGGAGTACGAGACCAAGGCAAACATGCTCCTTCTCCTCATGAAGGGTACAGCCTGGCGACCTCTTGCTTTGTGCCTGAGTGCTGAGAGATGCCTGCTTTCCAGGAGACTCGGGAGAGCTGAGGGTGAGGGGGTGGGAGCCGTGAGGGCCCGGGAAGCCTGATGCTGTGCTTTGATAATTGCTGTCAAGGCTCATGACAGAGAAGAGATGTCATGGGTTACAGGACACAAGCCTCAGTTTAGGAATAAAAAATGTGCATTTGGGTGACCATTCTCCCTGCTTCCTCTGGACCCTGATCAGCCCAGGAGGCTTGGAGCAGAGGAGCTGTGACAGCCAGTAAGCCCCCAAAGACAGAGCAATGGCCGGAAGGGCATTCATGCCTTCATTCCTTAGGGATGAATTTTCAGAGTATTTACCTACTTCATTAATGACCTCTTGCCCTGAATAGCTTATTACATAGGAGAAATCATATATTAATATTTTGTGGTTAATAGATTCTGGTTCATTTTGATGATCTCTGTGGAAATGGGCTATGGGAAATATCAAGAACAGCTGAGTTATTCAGATACAAACAATATCTAATTTAAAATGTTAGTTTATACTTTTGCATAGTACCAGAAAAGGGGCCGAGGAGATGTTTCTCGAAAGGGTCTACTAGCTGCCAGGTATTGTGCACAGGTTGTCACGTACCTTATCTCATTTCTCCCCACCCAATTTTTTAAGGGAGGTATTATCCTCATTTTGCTGATGAAATCAAGGTTCAGAGATACTGCTGGTGTCAAGATCATTTGTCTAGTAAGTGGTGATTTGAATTTAGGTCTTGGATTATATTTTAATTCTTTCTCTGTGCCGGGCAAGGTGAGAATGAAGAAAATGTCAAGAAGAAGAAGGGGTCTATTGATCCAGGAACCGAGTAATCAAGCCTACCTAGAATACCAGTTTGTTTGTTTTTAACAGAATTAAGTGGTGACAAATGTTTACCACTTTAAGGATTTCTAATGCTTCCAATGAGTGGGGTTTATTTAGCGAAGGTGGAATAAGAGAAAGTTTTCTCAAAGGCTTTCTAGAGAGATCTGATTTGTCAATTCACATGGAGCAAATGGAGCTATAGACTCAGTCAGGGTAAGACACCAAACACATCCATTCATGGGCTAGAGTTTATTATTCTTGTAGGTGGCACTTGGTGGCTTCAGATGTGTAAGATGCTTTGCCCGCTTTATAAAATGGTCATAATGAAAAAGTACTGACTGAAGAAAGTGAATACAAGATGCCACTAAGCACGCAGATACCTGCCTCTGACTTTAACCTCTGATAGCTGTTCTCTGAATCTAGGCCCTGTGTACAGTGAAGGATAAGTGCCTTGCAGGTGTTAATTGATTGAAATTTCTAGGTCATGACAAGACTCATTTAAATGGACCATTTGTCTGAGCTTCTGCTCTGAAGTCAGACCCCACTGCTTACTGTGTGACTTTCAGGGCCATTAGTTAACTTCTCATAGGCTCATTTGCCTAAAATGGAGGTGGGTGATAATAGCACTACTTCACATGATGATCGTGAGCAACTAACTTATGTAAATGACATATGGGATACACAGAACCGGGAGAAATATGTTAGTCACTTTCATATTGGCGGTGCTGGTGATGGTGGACTGTTGTGTGCTACACACGTGTTAAAATCTGTGAGGTGAGTGGAGCTCGCAGTCCAGAGGAAGGTAGCTGTAAGAGAGCTTGTCAGTATAATGGGGTGTCAGCATGCGAGGGGGACATGGGAAAAAAGGGACTGGTGCCTGCAGAAGGACGTGTGAGTCATCTGGAAGTGAACCCTGAAAGCTGATTGTAGAGTCAACTTTCGATGTCTTCCGGCTTAAATATTTAATCCAAGAAGAATATTTACATTTTGGAAAATCTTGGATTAAAAGTCTCATAGTTTCCTCCAATTAACTACGGGCACTACTGGCATCTCACACTTTCTGTTCATTTTGGCACCTGTTTGACACACTGGCACAGACTTTACTTTCAAAACAAAATATTTTTCTTGCCCTTCTTCACCAGAGAAAATTTAAGGCAGAAAGAAAAACTTCCATAGGCTGATACAGACACACAGCCGTCTGAGAAGTGACCGTCACAATAACATCTGTCTTTATAGAAAGAGAAGGAGGAAAGGGAGAGGCTGAATTTTGGCTTTGGTTCTTAATAACGTGGTTACATCCAATTAATTACATTTTGCTTTTAGGCCCAGCCTAGTAATGCTAAAATATATTAATTCAAGCATAAAAGGACAAGAACCAATCATAGAGTCGTCATGGTGGTTGGTTTGTTGAAATTGAACTTGATTGTAATTTTTTTTTAGAGTTTGGAACAGAATGCTCTGTTTTGGGCTTTGAGAACAAAGCGCTTCCTTTTATAAGGAAACCTTAAAATGGTTGATGTAGAATTTTTAAGCTGGGCTGTGTCATGGCCGGTCAACCAGGATGTAAGCTACAAATCACGCCCCCAAGCACCTAAAGTAGTTAAGCTGTTGAATGACATGCTTAACTCAGTGGCCCTCAAAACTCAATTCTTGGCTTCATTTGAAAATTGGTTAGAAATGTGAATTCTTGGACCCTACCCAGAGCTCCCGAAAGAGGAACTTTGGGGGTGGACCCTATAACCCATGTTTTGACGAAACCTCCAGATGATTTTGATGGACTTGCAAGTGTGAGGAACGCTGGCTTAGATTATCCGCCTGAACTTGAACAACAACAAAAACCCCCACTAAAACCTCAAATAATGATTTCGGTTTCCAGCCTATTGCGATCTAGTTCTTTCTGATAATAATAGACCAAGAAGTTCATGTGCTTCTTGTGGCTGCTCTGGAATGTTATGAAAAGCCATGTCGTGTCATCAGTTACATGCCGATGGCAGTCTTCTTGCATTGCCGTGACACTTGGGACCATTCAGGTGTGTAATGAAAGGACAGGTCCTGCTTTTTGAAATACCGACTTGTTTCTTTTGGAAAGTTCTTTTTATCAGCTTTGATTTTCGTGGTGACTTCTAAGATTTTTCTTTTAGACATTGTTCTATGAAGTAGAGTTGACAGAAACTGAAACCAATCAGTTAATGACATGCAACTCAATATGTTAAATATAACAGTGAAGATCACCAAGTAAAATGAGGTCCAAACACTGTAATCGAGTTTGTTTTTCTGAGCCTTGAATATAATTGCTCTTTTATTTCCATTCATGATTATTAATCTCACATGTTCTAGAGTCCGAAGCCCTGGTTCCTCCTTCAGATTCGTTCTTTTTCAGTTACCTAATATTAAAGTTATTGATCATTATACTTCAGTTTCTTCATCTGTGAAATGGGATAGTAACTGAAAATACCTAATTATATAGGATTTTTGTGAGTAATAAAATTAGACATGTAAAGCATTAAACTAGATAAATGTTAGCTGCTGATATTATCATTAATAGTAGTAGTAATATTATTAGTACCACTCTACCCCTGGTTGGTGGTGGATAACCTAGAGATACATTTGTGATAGGTCTCTAGTTTTTGCACATCTATCTGTCATCACAACAGGGAGAAGGAAGATAAAACTTCTCTTTCTTTTCTTATGTTTTTAGTATCTTTGATATCATCCTACTCTTATACATGCATTTTGTTCTTTCTTTCGTTTATTGAGTAATATTTGATGCCTACTGTTTTCTGGGCCCTAGCCAGCACATTCCTGCACCCTGGAACTTGACAGCAGAGTGTCTCATTATGCACATGTGTGCCTTCATTAGCATGATCCTTTGACTGCCAGGATGGTCCCCTTACCTAAGGAAGCATTGCCTACTTTGGAGTGAGACTTGGCCTTAACTCTGGACTAAGCTGCTGAACTATGTGGTAATCTGTGCATTAAGCCATGACTTTACCTTAGTCTTAGTTTTTATCATTAAAATGAGAATAATACAATCTAATTGATAAGGTGGTTTGAGGATTAATTAAGGTAGTATTAATAAAGTACCTGGAATGATGGAAGTACTCAGTAGATGCTCAATAAAGGGTAATTTAGTTCTGCTTTTCTACCTTTTCTCTCTGTAGGCTGCCAAGAGAAACTGGCAGTGGCGGGTTGGAGCAAACACAGTTGTTCGTATTTTTTGTTTTATAATAGATTCTTTAACCATTTTTCCCCCCCTGAAATCAGGACATCCCCCTTCAATGAATTGTTTTAAGTGGATTCTTTTAAAGCTTATTTTGCATTAATCTGCCATTAACCCCAACCTTTTTGTGAGCACAAAGCGATAAACTTTGATTAGTCATTCTCGTTCACATTTTTGGTTCCTGCCATAATCATAATTTAAACTGTAAATCCTGGAAGAGCATAAAATAAGGACATCAGAAGGCTAGAATACAAATATATTTTGGAGCTATGAAAAGGACATTGGAGATCTAATCAAACTCTTTCCTTTTTCCTGTCAAGAGAGAGGTCTAGAGGATGAAAATGCCCAAGTTCACATGACATGTCAGTGACGAAATTGGGGCCTCCTGGTCTTGTCTAATGCCCATTCACTGATTTATGCTGATGTTTGTGTTTTAGTCATCAACTCAAGTTCAGTCAAGAAGAGCTGTCAGTCAACAAGGCTTCTATTTTATAGTTAATTTACTTTCTGGGAAATGGATACTAGAAAATAGATCAGTGGTTATGATATTTGGCCCAATGAGCAGTCAGAAATGGCAAAATCAAAGAATGAACTATGGAAATCAAAATACTCTTGATTTGACACTTTCATTGTTGGGTAAGAAAACCAGCTTCATGCCATTCTTATTCCTTGGGTTTATTTATTTATTCGTGTCTACTCCACCTACTTCCTAATGGCACAGACATTTACATTTTAATTTTTTTAAATTAGAGGTTACAAATAAACTGAAAAGATCAGTGAGATGGAGTAAATTAGAAATGGTAAACTTTTTAGACCCTCTCTGAGAACAGAATGTTTGTTTGACAAAATATGTGGCTTTTGAACTCTTTGAATTACCAAAGCATCATGAATAGTTACACTAATGTAAAGTAGCTTACAATAATCTCAACTGCTGATAAATTCGGGTTGTGGGGAGAAGTACATATTAGGCCAGGGTTGGCCAGAACATGGTACCTGTGCCATTGGGTCCTGTACCCTGTTCTTAGTAGCCATCAGCAATCTGCCAAGACCCTGTTTCCTTCTGAATCCATACAGAGCCTGAAAATACTTCTGAACACATGGCATCTGAGATCGATACCAGCTGATCAGAGTTTGTATATTAGTATTTATTTGTCACCCTTTTATGAAATCATGACAAATGAAAACAAAGTACTGACTTTCTTTGGAAGTTAAATAAGTATAAAAAGGATAGAAGGGATTCCCCCCCCCCTTTTAATTCCATAAAGCATTACTGAAAATTTTAAATTTAATTTAGGATTGTAGTGTTAATATACTCCCCCTATTAGAACTCAGCGGTTATTGTTTTAGCAGAAATATTTATGTTTTAGGCAAGGCCCTGGGGTTGGGGGGATGGGATATGAAATGGCTTTGCTAAATTTCTGTACCACATTTAGCAACTTATAGGCAAAAGGTAGGCTTCTTTACTTACTGGAAGTAGCTGCCATAAAGCAAAACAAAGATCCCTGTGTAATATTCTTTATCAGCTGGTTCTCTGGTGTTCTTGTCACTCAGTGATTGGCAAAGTCCAATTCTGGAAATTCACAAGATGCTTACTGCTTTAGTTTCATTAAAAAAAAAAAAAGATTGAGTCTGCCTCCCCCTGATTGCAGTTATTTTGGCAAAAGAAAGGGGAGAAGGGAAATGTAAAAACAAACTTTAAGATAAGGAAGTAGGAGAGAAAACTATCTTAAACATTTAAAAATTACTTGAAGGAATTCATTCATTCAATGATTTAGCAAATATACACGCTTTCTACCTGCCAGGTCCTGCGTCAGGAACAGTGACACAGAAATGTAGGACAAGGCCTCTCAACCTGTCTCACATCGTGACACACATAGAAAACAGTAATATGAAACAGCAACCATCTGCTAGGGAGCTCCTGCCACATTAGGCCCTCTGTGCTGCGCTGTGGGCCGAGGAGATGAAAATAACCCTTGGAGAACATTTGATATAAGAATACTTCCTGCCCTTGGGAAGCAGACAGTCAGAGGACACAGGCATGCAGGCTGACCCTGACAATGATTGCTTCCAAAACTGGTTTTGTACCAGAGATGGAAGATAGTGGATGGGCCAGATTATGGGTGTGGTTCACAGATTGCTGAAAATAAAGAATAAATCAGATACCTTCCAATGAGATGGCAGAACTTTGTATTAACTTCTTTCTTAGATAATGTCTCAAATCACTTTGCTTCCAAAAGAACGCCTTTGATTCCAAAAGAATATGCAAAAGGTGTTTCGATTGAATTCAGTGCTTGATTTGAGAAGGGATAAAATCAGGACAGTCTCTCCCTTTTATGAACACTAACCCTTAGAAACTCTGAGGTGTCCTTCTCAGACCATGCTGAAAAGCTGAGGATGACAAGGAAAGAATTAGGAGGAAAAGTGGGAAAGAAAGAAATTATGGAACGAGTCATACTAGCTTAGAGCAGAATAGCCTGATGTAATAATACCTGTGATACTTTCTACTTTAACTATTAGATTATATCTAAATAGAACTGTGCTTGGGCTCCTCAAGATGCAGAGGTTAAAAAAAAAAGTTTGTACCGTAAAGGAATTCACTCAGTGAACATCACTGACTACGTGGTGGGGTGGGGTCGAGAGGCGTGGCCCCTACTTCAGGAAGGTAATAATAGTACCTGGTGAGCAGTATTATGGAAGGACAGAGGAGAAATAGGTTGATCAAAAAGCACTCTCTGAATGAAGGGCATTCTCCATCCAGCCTTGAGGTCCTCTGAAGATAGCTAGGAAAGAAAGATTCCCAAAAGTTTTTTTAAAGGGGGTAAAATAGGTGAATTTTTTTTTAAAGCCAAAGCTTTGAGTTAAAAAATATGCAAGAGAAAATATCACTGAAGAGACGGTTGTGAAATCCTGCTCGTCAGTTTCCTTTTTCTGTAATGCTCTAACGGTGGCCCCTGTACATACGCTTATTTGTCAGGTGGGTCGGAAGCATGCGTTACTGCCTCCTGCCAGTGTTTAATCTGAAAACATCTTCCATACCCCGCTTTTCACTTATCAAGCTGAACTTTAATTTTAGTTATCTCCAGCACTTTTCATCCAGAAGAATGCCGGAGCAGCTGGGTTGGCATGTATTTTAAAATTCCTCACCCACTCCTGAAATGCATCTCGTTAAGCCAGGCTTTAGAGCAGCCGAGTTCTCCACGCCTTTTCTTCCCTTTAATTTTAACGACAGCAAAATCAGAATGGCGGGATACTGTGCCACTTAGTGGTCTTGAAAACATTTGATGACTCTTTTCAAACCTTGGCTTGTATGGAGATATAACTCTTGCGCATAGCACGTGAAGATGCCATGTCGGTCGGAACCACTAGAACCGGCTTGGAAAGCTTCACCACGGTACCGTGATCTTAAGTGGCAGAGGAAGATTACAAAGTTTATTTTTACATTTATTGAATGTTCTTAACTGTGTAAAATCGTTTTCATTGTTTCTCCTTTATTAGTTATTATCGGAATTATTATTAGAAATCAAATCACTCCTTGCCGAGCCCAGGGCACTTACTTTCGTGGTTTTGAGGTTTTGTGTTTAAAATGTACTGATAATGTACCTTATACAGAGAGGAAGCAAAATTGCCACTTCATCCGTGTCCCATCCAGGCTGCTTATTGTCCTCTTTTATAAATAAATGCTATTTTAAAAGTGGTCTGTGGCTGTTTGTGTTACAGGACCGCCCCAGGACATTTGACATGCACTCCCTGGAGAGTTCACTCATTGACATAATGAGAGCCGAAAACGATTCGATTAAAGGTAATTTTTAAAATGTAACTATTTGCTTTAATAAAAGTTAAAATCTTGTGTTATCTATGTAACTGGTGAGCAATATGGCGAATATTATGGATTCATATTTTGCGATATAGTCAGTTCCATCAATTTTATGCATGTACTTCTTTTTGTTTAAAAATCAAACATATTTGATAGACATCTGCTGGAAACCCACCACAGTATTAATTAAGAGAACTGGGAGAGTGCTGATTGCTTAGGGTGGGCAGTTAACTAGAAAGACATAAACCATACTTCTCATTTTTTTTTTTTTTTATATCTCAGGCAAAAACTGCTTGGTGCCTTTAAACCTGTCTTTCCACCCATGACAGTGAATATACATTAGGAAGAGTTCAAATATTTACAGATTTTTGGCCACGTTCACATTTTAAAAAATGGCCGACACTTTCAAAGTTCAAATGTAGTTTTTTTCTCAAAATATCTCCTGAGTTAAGAAAAATAATAGTGTTATTCCTACTTGGATTCTAGTCTCAATTCGATTACTAACTACCTGTGTTATCATGAATAAGACATTTGAATTTGAGTAGCCCTCAATGTCTTCATCTTTATGACGAGGGATTTAGAATCACCCTTACAATAAGTAATAATGTCTCTGTTGATGCTCATGTGTAGCCAGGGTAAAGAATGATCAGACTAGATGTTTTCTAAGGGCTCTTCCAACTCTGATTTTGTGAAAACAACCCCATAAAATATTTTTATGCATAAAAATTGTATTTTCCTTGGAAGCACTTTTTTTTTTTTTAATTTAAGGTGTTTGGTGTATTTAGTCATTCCACGTAAGTCATTCATTCATTTGTCCATTTGTCATTTGTTCATTCATTCAATGTTTATGAGCCTGCTTTGTGTCAGACACAGCTTGCACCGGGGTCAAAGGTGCTGAGACAGCCTGTTGTTTCAGTTGGTGACAGCCTGGCCTAGTTTTCCTTTGAGTTTGGTTTATCATATCCCCGATGCAGCAAAACTAAGTTTTCTCAACAAATGAACAACAGTGCATTTTAAAATGAGGAACATTTTTGAAGTCTGGAGAGATGAAAAATAATATATGAAAAAATATGCATCCATCTGATGAGGTGCCTTGAAATAAGATTATTTTGAAGGTCTTTACTGATTTTGTCATGGATTCTGATGACTAATTGGATGCATGCTGTTTCTGAGGAAAGGTGAGCTCTCAGAGAACATCTGCTTCACGTTTGCCGCTTCTCAACACTCTGACTTTGGATAGTCCTTCAGCCTCTTTGACCTTTCTTCTTCTTGTCTCATCTGAAAAATGACGAGAGTCTAAGCCTTTTCTAGCACCAGAAAAACTATACCCTTAAGAAGTAGCTAAAGGAGAAATGTGAATAAGGCCTGTGGCTGGTACCTATGTCAGTTTCCTGCTTTTGTCCTCTAGTTACGTGAGATGTTACCATGTAGGGACACTGGATCAAGGAGGATACATGAGATCTCTCTGTACCACTTTTTGCAACTTGCTGTAAATCTATAATTATTTCAGAATTAAAAATGCAGACAAAATAGCCAAAAGAAATTCATTTATTCTTAATGTATTGGTGTTGAGCAACTTTTTTTTTTTGGAGAGACTCTTCTATACTAGATACTAGGTATAGTAAATAATTAGAACTCATTTTCATGATAAGAGAAAACAGTTCACAAAGAGCAGCAAATATAAACAATTTATTACAAGATGTTCTAAGAAGCAAGCCTCTAACTAGAACTTAGATTAGGTAGAAGAGCTTCCACACATTATTGTGATAGGATTAACAGTAGCTTTTCCTTGGTTTGTCACATATAGCCAGGACATCTCTCTTAGGTCTATCTCTTGTCTCCTATTGTTGAATTTTTGTGTGTGTAAAGTTCTGCCTTTATTCTATATTCCCCTTTTAATTCCCTCTTACCAATTTTTACCTAAATTAAGTTTTTCATGCTGATTCTGCAGGGATAACCAAAAGTTAAGTGTGATGACAGAGAAAAGTCGATCTGATTGGCTAGTCTGAGAATTTAAAGATTGTGTAAAATTGTGATCTTATAAGAGAAAGTACAGAATGGAAAGTCCATGAAGATAGATCTGGATTTACAGTGCCATTCTGCCACCACAGTTAGTGAAGATCAAATGATATGATCTATTTATAAAACCCAGCATGCTGCCTAGTCCATAGGAGACACTCAATAAATGGTCTTGATGATTACGAAACATGTATTAAGTCTATTTGCATGCTTATCAAATGAGAAAGCCGGTTAAAGTACCAAAGCGACTTAACTATATTAAGTGGACCTTGTGCATTTTTTCCTTCAAAGATCAATGAAGAATTCACAGATGAGTTCATGCTCCTAAAACGCCAGATTATGGTTATATCCGACACATATACTTTTTTAACCAAGGTGTTGAACTTTATATCACCATAATCTATGACTACCAAAAAGTAGTTTTGCTCAGGGTAATACTTTATTTCTCGTCAAATCTCTTCTGATTTAGATAGCTGTAAGGAACATTCTGCTCAATTTTTTTTTTTTTTTAATAGGTATCCATGGAGTGGAGATGCCTTTTTCTTTTTCTTTTTTATTTCTTTTTAAATTTTTATTTTCCAACTAGAGATGACATTTAGTATTATTTTATATTAGTTTCAGGTATGTAGCATAGTGGTTAGACATAAAACTATGCTTGCTTTTAAGTGATTCTTCTTGTTTTGCGAGATTTTGTTTTGAGGTGATAATAAAAGTTGAATATCTTTTTAAAAAATAACACACCGTCCTTTAAAAATAAGTATGTAAACCTGACTATCCATTTTGAAAATAAATAGCCTTTCCATGTGCTAGATTTCTTAGAAACAGGGAAAACAAAATGTTCATTAATTCTGTGAGACTAGTAGAGAATAATATTCCTTTCAGAAAAAAAAATATAAAAATTCAATTAAAAGAATTCAAGATTTGTTTTAAAAAGTTTCCATCATATGAAGGCAAATTCTCTCTTTGGGTTCATTTTATCTTAAAAACATTTTCGTAAAATATATTAGAACTACCTCATTTATATTTATCTTTTATTTGCAGTTTCTCATAGAAATGCAGTTTGTATGTATGTGTTTAAATAATAAAGCCTAAAATTGATATAAGAACTACAAGTTGAATGTTTGGCATGGCCATATTACTTATTAAAATCAAAAAAGAAAAAGAAATGGAAAACTAAATTTACCTTTTCTTTTTAGGAAAAAAAATCCCCCTGAATGTAGTGGGTTCTAAAATTTTATTTGTGCCATCAACAGATGGCAAAATGCTTAATATGCCTAGGAACCTTCAAATATAGTTTTTGAGTTTCTTTATGAATGTGTTATTGATTGCACCTGGCTTATTGGAAACCTTTTTTGTTTTTAACATTTTAACAAGTGTGCAAAAGGAGTACCTAGCCTTCATTTCATAATTTATATGAGGGTTTTTTTTTTTTTTACAGTTTATTTAAAGATAGTATTTCTAAGAATTTTAAGGCAAATATTTTCTCCACGTACCGAGGTTTTATCTTTGGGGGAGGCAAGCGGTCCTCCCTCTAGTTTATCTCCGTGTCATTTCTGTGATCAGCTGGCGTGTCTGTATGTTATTTTTATCTGCGAAACCGTGTATTGCCTTCTCTATAACCAAAGCCAGTGACAGTCCACAGCCCTTCCCCAGACATCAATTTCATTTTCTTTCCTGCACACCCAGTCTCATAAACTAAGAGCCCGAGCTACAGACCAATTTTGAATTTTGATCTCCCAGGTGGCAGCTTATGCCTCGCTCCATTATTAGGCTTATCAACTATTTTCTTCACCTGGACAGAAAACTCTTACTAGTGTAGATGCTTAGATGATTATTTGGGGAATATTGTATCTTACTGTTATTTTTTCTTGCCTGTGAAATTGGTACTTATTGTTTCGAAATCGAGCAGCATGAACTAGATTAAAACCACATGTGAGTACATCTGTTGCCAGCCTTCGGAAACATAGGTTGGACACAGTGAAGTAAAGATTCACGAAGTGGTATTACGCTCAGTGTATAGTAGGAGAGACCTTTGACAATGAAGGCACCTTTTACTCTTTCCCGTGTGCGAAGGGAGTGAAGGAATATAGCTACAAACTGGGAAGCAGAAGTTGGTGGACTGGGAATGGAGGGCGACAGTCCTGGAATAAAGACGTAAAAAATAGCATTTGAAAATTATCAGGTGTAGACGGAGTAGAACAGTCAACAATTTTGTAATAGTGGTTGACTATTTTATATCCTATATATGAAGACAATTTAATACCCAATTTGCTTCATTTCACTACAAAGCCAAGTGAGACGGCAAAATTACTGAGAGAACAAAAGCAATCTGTACATTGTCAAAACATGATAGTTATTCTTCACCTGTCAATTAACGAAATTATGAGTCAGACTATCATCTTACTTTCCCCCAGAATATTGTGAAATTGGAATCTTTTTCTCTTCAAATTGTTTTAGAGTGTATCGTGCTTTCAATTTTGGAAAGGGAGGACTCAGCACATCCACCCCGATCCCTCTGAGTGTCAGACATTTTAAATAATTAATTTGAACCTAAGACGTAATGATTGCATTGAGAAATGTGAGTTGTTTAAAGTGCCACCCTTACATACATCCCCAGGGTGCCCAGGAGACCCATTGCGTATGTAGAGTGAGTAACGGGAGAGCGTGTCACAGGCCGCCTCCCTTGCTTCATGTGTTTTTTTAATAAGAATTTAAGAGTTGGATCTTCTTCAAAAATGCTACGTATTTAATTCCTGACTGCCAAAGGTATCGTGACCTTGCATTTAAACACACTTTTGATATTGTTTTATTTATTTATTTACACATTAAATTTGGGGGCCCTTCCCCCCCCATTTTTCATTGCTGTGGGTTTGTTTGAAACAAATACATAAATGAGTGGGCAAGTAATGGCTCCATCTGTGCCTTTCTTCGTTGCTAAGCAAAACAATTTATAATAATCTCCCTAGAAGAAAGTCATGAAATTCCATTGAAAGTTCAGCACACAAAGCCTGTTTCATTAATTTTATGTAAGATTCTTTTATGTCACTGTAAGAGTGACTGTTGAGGTAGTTATTTAAATTCTGTATCTTTACAGTAGGAGAATAAAGTTAGTGCTACTTTAAAAAGATGCCATAAATAATTACCAGGAAACTTTAAATTTCCCTTTGATACACTATTCCCTTAATATTCCTATATTCCAAATTGCAGTCATGTAACTCTATCTTAAAGAACAGATGTTGCGTACTGATACAGATGTTTTTGAATAGATAGTACATACTGACTTTCTGTGGACTGAGATAATGCTAGAAACCTATGGGAGTTGCTGAAAATAAGATGAAATTTTTTATCACTGAGTTATGAATTTGAATTTGGAATACATAAAAATTTCAAAAGCAAAAGGAAATCTTACTAAAATAAGTTGTTGCTGTAATTTTTAAAATGGTTTATTTCAAATGGTGGTGGCGGGTATCATTTCTTACAGTATTTAACCTTTTTCTAGTTAAATCACTTGCCTGTAGTGATTCGAGAAAAGACTACTATGAACTACTTTGCCCCCCACACTGTCACCTTTTCAAAGGCTGAGACGGTCATCTTCCTTTAAGGGACATTTAATGGAGCATGATACCAAGTGCCATGTAGAAGAAATGGATAATGCAAACCAGCTGATTTTACTTGTTTTCATGATCAAATATCTCCTTCCAAGTCAGTTACCATCGTGTGGTGTCAAATGTCTGGCAAATTGCGGGGATCTTTAAATATTACAAATCTTAAAGATTCAAAATCAGCCAGGCAGCTGCCCCGGGACTCAGGCTGGATGGAGCCTTCCTGAACTGGCCTGGTTCTTGCTCGCTCTGTTTGGATGATACCAAGTGATTCAAAGCAGCATAGCAGGGGAGCAGCCGAGGTCTCAGGGGAGTAGAAAATTGCCCTACTTCTAGAACCCTTATGAGTAATAGAGTAAGGTGCATAGCAGAGGAGACAGTTTAAACGCGGCTACGAGGAGCTTTGCGAGAGGCTCCTGGTAAAGGATGCGGTTTGTTCCCCTCCTGCACGCTCCCTTCCCGACCGCTGAAATGGAACATCCCAAACAGTCTTTCTCTCTGGCTTGGCTTAGCTGTGCGGCAGGATGGGACCTGGGCTTCTGTGTTGAGGTAACTTCCTTTGCGAGGAAGAAGAGGGCATGGTGTTCTTTGTATTACGGGGACAGGGTGTATTCTGAATTGTGAACCACTCTTTCCTTTCCGGCGCACTGTCGATCAGGATTCGTGGGATTCCCCGTACTGGGTAGGCAGACTTGACGCGAGCATTTGGAACAGTGCGAGACACGTTTTCAGACTGGGGGTTGCTGTTGCTGTGGGTTTTGTTTGTTTGTTTGTTTGGTTTGGTCTTTTTAAGGGGAGGAGGGGAAAGGGAGATGCCTGGGAGAACCAAACGTGGTCTACGTCCTGCTCACAGTATTGGACTGAAGTCTTAACTCGCTTCTGAACCGAAACCAACTTGGCTCTCGCCGAATGTTCTCGTGCCTTGTCCAGACCCTCATCGGCCCAGTTTATTTCCATACCACGTCCTGGAAAGCAGGAAGTAGCGATCCTCTGTCTTTTACTCTCCACGTGGTTGTGGTAGAATATTGACCCTTATTTTTATTTGTTCTGAAAATCATATGAGCAGTTGTCACAAAGGGGGAATTTGTGTTATGTCATCCATGATGTAGGTCTACGATTACTTAAGCTGTCCCTTGATCTTAATCCTGAATGCAGAGCACACAGAGTCTTATTTTGAGGCCGTGATAATTGAATGGTCATCTTAAAACACTGTTGCAACTCTGATTTTACCTGGGCGACAGGTAAGGGTCAGGGAAGAAAGTGGCAGTAAGTGTTTTATGTTATTAGGAAGTTTAAAGAGCCTAAAGGTACATATGGAGCAGTGTGATTACACTTTCTTTAAAAGAGTCTTTTAGCTCATTAACTTTTTTTTTTTACAATTGTATTAAGGTTAACATTTTATGGCTGTTGCGACTTAATTTTGATCGATACACATTCAGGGCAGTGATTGGTAAAGAAATGAATTATATGTGACAGTTAACACTTAGAAAGAAATCAAAACACAAGCAGCAACCAGGTCACAAATTTACAAGTCCTTTTTTGTAATGTTTTACAATTTACATTAAATATTGCATATAACTTAATTAATAAGTATATGTATTACCATTTGGAAGGATAGTAATGATGTTATCTTCCATTGAGAAATGAAATCCGAGCAACATTTAAGTAGTACGGTTTTTAGACTTTGTCAACAGTTTGTCAGTGTTAAATATTAGGGACCTCCTGCAGCATCAAAAATAGAAGGCGGTCCGTGTCGTTGAGAGAGACCCATTTTGTTCATGCTCCATATCCAAATTAATAATAGTGTAGTGTGTACTTTTTGATAATGTCACTTATTATTTTTCTGTTTTTTCCATCTATGTTATAATTTCTGCGGAGAGGTGACTGGCTGTCTCATTTCCTGACAGCTCCTAAAACAGCCCTGTAGACTAATATCTGCATAATGAAAGCCCTTTTGATTATGGGGTAATACAGTACAGAGCTGTCATGAAGATCTTAAGACTTGCCTTGATCCTGTTCTATAATCCTGGAATATGTTATTTGCTGACTTCGAGGGAGGGGAAGCTGTGCCATCTGATGCAGAGCTGTCATAAAAATATCCAAGATCCTCTTTGCTTTCAATTTAGCAGGGGAGGATGGAACAGTCACTCAATTGTGCCACAAAATTACTTCTTCCTGATACACATGGAATTCGTACCAGAGTATTGCACGCAGTTGATTCGCTGATCCTCTGTCCATGCCTGATTTGTGAATTTCTCTGCTCACTGCTTCTTATTTTTTCCCCTCCAGTTGCCTCTGTCCTCACCAGGCAGTTAAAAGAAAAGAGAGAAGCTCCCTGAATTTGTTGCTGTTCAACAGTAAAATTTTGCAAAAGGAATACTTTTTAACTAGTTTTAAACCTGTTACTACTTTTTGAATCAGATATCAAGATGGGCTTTATTATGTTGTCTAATTGACTGATTCTGAATTTAGTCCCACACCGGTACACTGCATTCTAAAAGCAAGGCTTTGTTTCATTCTGGGTATTACCTGGTAACCAGTCATTGAAGAACATTAGTGGAACTCTGAAGGGAAGGCAGTCAGTCCATAATCTCTTTGGAGGCCAATTGATCTGATACATAGGGAAGAGAAGGAGGAATCAGCCAATCAGAGGATCCTTTTTTATTTCTCAAAACACCAACAATAAGTGCAAATCTGAATTCTGAAGAGCAGCCATGATTAATTGAAGTAGAAAAAAAAACTAACTAAATAAAACTTCTGGCTATAATATTCCAAATAATAAATGTCTGGCATGGTGAATTAAATATTATTGATCTCTTTATTGTCAATGATTAGAAGTTGTTAGCTCATAACAGACTTTCCCAAATTATAATAAAAGAGAAGCATTTAGGATTGTGTTCAGACCTGGCTCTGCTGTTAGCAGTTATGTGGCCTTGGGTCAGTCACTTCTCTCTAGGTCTTGTTTTCCTCACCTGTAAACGGAGGGTTTGAACTTCATGCATGACCTTTCATTACCATCAGCAGTTCCGTATGGTCTTTCTGGCATGCGCTTCCTAAGTGACAAAGTTAAAGGTCATGATAGTTTAGTGACTGAAAGTAGCGTATGAATTTCATGCAAGTCTAGGTGGAGCAGGATTTAATATTGAATAGCTTGTAAAAGGAATCTAACCAAAAAATCGATCACGTCGAGTCGGCCGAGTGAAGGCTTTGCCTCTTTTCTATTTGAGGTAGGCCTAAAAAATTACGTTTGGGAAGCAGTTGTTTAAGCTTAGCCTCGTGAAATGTTTCTGTTTTCGGTGCTTGGACCACGGACCTCTTTAGCCGTGGAAATTGTTTGATGGGTCTGTGAACCCATTAGAACCAAGCGTTCCAGTTATAAGATACGTCATTTGTGTACGCACGATTATCCCCCCAAAGCACATGGATGCTGATGTAATGCAATTAAAGTACATTCAAAGGTGTTGCCTTTTATCATCCAGGTTTTGTCGTAGTCGTTGTTTTACTTATAGATTTCACTGGAGTGGGGGTTGGGGGCTTCAGTTGTTATCATGACAGGAGTTTCTCTGAAATATTGGTGTCAAAGTAGTAGGTCTTAATAATTATAAAAGGTTATGAAACACCGCTCTAGAGAACTTCTCTAATTGTTCTGCCTGAACCTCCCACAGATAGCATGGTCCCATGACCAAGGGGAGCGTAACATAAAAAGGCATTTAATAGAGGAAATGGCGGCGAGGGTGCGGGGCGAGGAGACAGGGAGGAGCGAGGAGGCACTTACCCATCCTAGATTATTTCCACCAAATAGCATTTTGAAATTTTGTCTCTGACGTCTGAAGCTGTCGTTTTGCCCTTTGAGGAAGGAACAGAAGTACTCTTTAGGTGATGTCTTGCCCAATGCCAGGGGACAGGCGGAGCCATATGATGAAGGAGTGCACCCCGGGGTTGGGTAACGCTGTGCCCTTGTGAGGAAGGGGAGCCAGCCTTCTTTAAGCCACATGGTTTATGGAAATGTCTTACATCTTAGCTTCCGCTTGTGTCCCAGTTCTGTACACATTTGAGTATACTCCAAGTACTAGGCAGTAGTAGACCAGAGGACACATTCGATGCCAGTCTTGTCTTTTCCTTCTTGAGGCAGACTGGGACATTCTGTATAGGAAGCAGTTCTAAGTGAAAGGGCACTCACTCCTGACTTTTATTCTATGCCCGTCTGAGAGTTATTGCTAACCTAGATCCTAACAATAACCTTTGTCGTGAGTTTTAAGCTGAAGTCCAAGTTCAGAGAGCTGCAGCAGTTTCTGTAGAGTCGATCAGCTAACTGGTACCTAGCGGATCAAGATAGGAACACACAGCCCCCAGCTTCTGGTTCAATAGCTTAGGTATTTTATTGTCTAGCATTTAAGAGGAAAACAAGCATAAAAGAATTTTAAACCTTTTTGTCTTGGCGTGCTTTAGACAGAATAGGCATTCAAATTTCTTAATTTCTATTTAGGAGACAGGGTGCAGAATTTTAGATCTGTATTTTATCATCATCTTTCGTAAAAGGTTCAGATCCTGCACGGGCTGGTGTCTTATAGACGGCGCCTTACTGGGGCTGGAGGTCAAAAGAATCACCGAGGAAACTTTTCCAAGCTGGCTTACTCTTGTTCACAGTTCTGATTCACCGGGCTGTCATGAGCCTTAAGCACGTGTGTTGCCGGGGTGATTCAGATCCATTGCTCTTCCTCCCCACTCCACCTCCACTCCGCCGTCACTTCCAGTGTATATGTGAAGTCTAACGCTCTGGGAGGCCATTCACACGACAAATACCTATCAGGCATCTACTCTGTGCCAGGCACTATTTTAGGCTGTTGGTATATATCAGGGAATAAAACACGAAGACTCCTGGCCTCATACAGCTTCTTCTCCAAATAATTAAAAAAATCTTTGAGCAGCCTGTTAATTATTTAGTTTTGAGAGCTTATAAGTGAGAGGAAGACTCAGTGCCTTGAGTCTCAGTGGAGGAAATAGGAACTGGACCTTCTGAGAAATAACTGATGGTGAAATCAGATCAGGTATGAAATTTCAGTGCATTCTTCACTAAGTTCGTAGAGTCACAGCATTTATCTGAAATAAGTGATTAGAGGGGATGATCGGTATATACATAGAAAGCCAGCTAGTGACTTTGTAGATTGCCTTTGTAGATTGGGGTTAGGGCTTTAGAACCCAGTTTTAAGAGCAGCTTATTTCTGTTCTCTCTAAAGTTCTTCATCATTTGCAAACAACTTAGCTTATGGTCCCTAGAAAGTTCATTAGTTCGTCTTGATCTTTTATGTTCATGTCAGTCCGAGAGCCATTTCTCAAGATCATTTTTACCTTGAGACCAGTTTTACAATTCTAGATGTTTATTCACCGGTTCTTTTAAAATATGCCTCTTGAAACATGCTGCTTTTAATTAATCCTTTTTCAAGGTAGGAGAGTTTTAATTCACTGCCTTGGCTTTTTTTCTAGATGATTTTAAAACATTTCTACTACCTATTGTCTGGTTTCCCACTTTTCTTTCCGTTTTTATTATTATTATTATTATTATTATTATTATTATTATTATTATTATTATTTTAAACTGGCTTTGGCTGATTTCGTTTGGACAAAAACGATGCCTAGTTTTTTTAAAGCTTAAAAATTACCATTAATCACTGGTATCATAACATCCTCTTAAGGCAAGTTATCTTGTGCTGTGTCCTCTAAATGCAGTATCTAGAGTCAGAAGTCCTCCAGCAGGGATAAAAATAGCCTCCCTGCTTGCTGGTTCGTTGTTAGGTTTGCTGGCAGTAGGAATCTTTTGAATTCCGTAATTAGGTCAGCTCTTTGCTGATCTCTCTTTTAGACATTCCCTTCTGCCTGACGTTCGGAGATGCTTTGAGATCTCGCAACCTCGCACCTGCCCTGGGCTATAGTCTAAGCAACCCTTCTTTTTATATGAAACCTTCCACAATCTATAGGAACTTGTCCCTACTGACTTTATCTTATAGATAAATGTTATTTTCTTGTCCCACTATTACAACCTGGTTTTTATCTATCATATCACAACTGAAAAATTAAATTCGAGCTTTTGGCATACAAAGAAGATCCTTCCAGGCTTTTTTAAAAGGAAAAATTTTGAGTTGAATTTTCAAAGTTTTCATCTCCTAAAATACTTTTGCTACTTTTTTGGCTATTATAAAAGTAAGGAGTTAGTTTTTTTTTCTCTTTGCTCCCCCAGAAAAAGAATTATATCCCTGTTTGTAATTGAGAACACTAGCAACTCTCATTTCTCTGAAGTTTGAAAATCCCCCAGATGGCCACTCCCTTCTCCAAGGTTCCAGTTTGGGTCTTATTTGGCTAAAAGGAATCCTTCCTCTTTGTCTCTCTCACAAGTGGAAAATCGTTGGTTATCTCTGCCTTGTAGTTGGGGAGGGGAAAGGAGTTGATATTAACTGAGCACCTACTCTGTAGTGGGGATTTTTGTGGACATTCTGCAAAAATTGTCTCATGAATTTCTCATAACAGCCTTCTGAAGTAAGTGGAAATTTCCCTCTTTTACTGAGGTTCAGAGAAGCTAGGTAATTTGACCTATTTCACAAATGGCATTGGCCTGACTCCCTATCCTTGCCACTGCCTGCTCCATGGCGGAGACACTCCCAGTCGCCGGCTTTGCCTCATTCATCCATTCAACATCTATTATATTGAGCACCCCTCCCTGCTCCAAGCTCTGGGATGTAAGACCCCAAATCTGCCCTCGAAGATCTGATTGTCCTGGAGCAAGAGCTGGTTGAAAACTAGGTACTTTCAATACAGTGTGACAAGTGTCAGGAGTGTTCTATGGAGCACGTGGCTTGATGTAGGGAAGAAAGACATCCCATAGGATGTGAGGCCTAAGTGAGAACCTACCTGGGTACAATGGGGCGGTGGTGGGGGGGAGCTTGAGTGGCAAGACATGGGAGAAGAGAGGGAGGAAGCCGGAAGTACAGGTTAATGGGCCAGTCATTCTGAATGTCCGAAGTTCCTATTGGGGCGTGGGTGGGGATGGAGAGGGTGGAGACTGGAAGTGTGGAGAAATGAACCTGGAGAGCGAGGCGAGGGGATTCACGTGTTTTTATAAGGCCCGGCTTTTAAACTGAAAGCCAGTTCTGTCCCAGGCACGGTTTCATTTGGCTTAAACGCTCTGTTTATTCATTTAAATGGCTTTTCGGGAAGGGGGACAAGACTCTCTGGTTCATGTCAGTCCCGCCAGTTCCTTCTCCATGACAGTGCATGCCGACACCTTCACTGGAAGTCATACCACAGATAGGTCAGGAGGTAGAAGACGACTAGAGTTTGGTTTGGGGAATTATTCTTAGATCAATAGAATCAATTATTAAATATAGTTCTCTTTATATCATCCAGTGGCAGCACGTATGGAACACATTTTTCTTAGTTCATATTGATATGTATTCTGCATCTGTATCCGCATAAAGTTGGTATTCAAAAACTGAATTTTTATGTGTTTCTGGAGCTTTGCTACGCATCGTCTAGGTCTCCACAGCGCCCCTTGCTGCAAGGCTCCGGCAGTGCTGGTAAAAATAGATGTGGAAAGGCAGGTGGTGCTAAAAAACTATGGCGGAATGGCCTTGACATACTTAGATATGAACTAAATAACATTAGCGGGAGCGGAAGTGTTAGGAGCACCTCTAGTTAGACGACAACAGCGAATGCATGTGGATGTGTAAATACATGTGCGTCGTGTGTGTAAATCTTTGATCAACCTTAGAAATGGGCTTCAGCCCGTACTTCTCCTTTTCCTATTAGAAAATTTTAATGCTGTCCACTGAAGACCCCTCTTTTTCCTTGGAGTATCTAAGTTGTTACGGTGAGAGTCAATTAAAGAACTAATTTCATACTACTTGTCACTTTATAGGACTGCATGGCTATATTTTGGACAGCCGTGTGCAGTTATCAAGTTATCACCTATTGCCATTGCTTGGCCTATAGCATGTCACCAATAATGCTGGCATGACTGAAAAAGAGAAGGTCACAGCATGAAATCTAATAGCACTGTAGGGCACCTGATATTTGTTGGTGTTTCTGTGTTTGAAATGACAGCATTCATTGTATTATTTGCTGCTGAATTATGAGTAGCAATAATATCTGGGTTACTTTTTAGAAAGCAACTTTTATCTTTTTATCTAATTTTGAAAGTAATACGTACATATACTGCTACTATATTAGAGTATTTCCTTCTAGTCTTTTCGCCCTTCATCTTATAGACGAGTTATTTTTCTTAGTGTCTAAAAGAATATGATGGTACATTCTGTTCTTTTGAGCACCACCTCCCCCGGCATTTCTTAGTTGAGTTGGTAAATATTGGTTCTCTCCAACTTGCAAATGCCTAGCATAGAATTGCCTAGTTGGAGTGTGGCTTTTTCCTGGGCTGTAGAATTTGGTAGTGTAGTTCCCCAGAGTCCCACTGTGTCATTGCCTATATTTGGCCAGGTTGAGTCATGTCACCAAATATAGTCTATTCCTTCTGCATGATGTATGCCAGGCTTCTGGCTCCAAATGCCACAGCCGGCCTCTGGAGGCAATTTCTTTCCTGTCGCGGTGTCCCTTAAGATTAAGACTGCTGATCAGACAGTAGTTCGTCATCTTTATGACACTGTCAATACCAAGAGCCTTCGAAGATTGAATTTTCTCCACCAAATAGGTTCACTTTCCGGAAACCCTAACACCCTCCTCCTCTCTTGAGGAATTCAATTCTAAATGTGCCAAAACCTAGGTTATTTTTATAGATAGATGAGTTGTCAAAAAACCCAACAAAGCAAAACCCACGAACACTGGGTTATAGTGATATTTAGATCGATCGGTTATTTTTATTTTACTTCACTTCATTCGTTTGTGAAATGCTGGTGTTTTAAGTTCAATGGAATGAACTTACTGAATGCTTATCTGGTGGCCAAACAGGAAACTCAAGGTACTAGGTAAAACAACAAACAACAACAACAACCTCCAGTTCCTAAGAGGGGCTGTCATGTAAGAGAGACAGAGAAAGTTAGGCAGTAGCCGAAATGGTTACCTAAGTCAGCCAGTGGCGCAACATAGCTAGAAATAAAATTTGGCGAGTTTATCTAAGAAAGAGGAGGCGAGGGGTGGGTTTCCTTTTTTGGGAACTGTGCCCTTTAAATTGGTGAATCTGGAAAAAACATAAAGATTCAGAAAATACCCTCCATGGGGAAGAAAGAAAGAGGGCCGCCATCTCAGATGGCAGGCGGGAGGGGGGGATTGTGGGTATTTTAGCTGCAGAATGGAAAATGCAGAAATGCCAGTGTAAGTTGGCATCCATGGAAGGAGGGGTGGGCACAGGCAGAAAGAGAAGGACTCGCAGGAGAATTGAAAGTCCCATGACTTTTGGAAGATTTCCACGAAGGAAGTGATACGTCTTATCTAAGATAGATGTCGTGAATGGATGACTAGATATTTTCATTATAGAAAAAAATCACAGAAGGATAGGGCACACAGGCTATGGATACATTAAGAAAGTTTAAAATAAAAAGATTTTTTTTTAATGTCACTGCTTATATTTTTAAAATTGAAGTAAAAAAAATCGAAGTAAAAAGCATTACTGATTAATAAAATGTCACAGAGGTATGTGCCACTCAGAAGCCAAAATTGATTCTAGCTTGACAGGGCTCATGAGACCTGGTCAGAAAATTAAAAACAAGTATCACTTTTCAGAGTTAAACCATGAACCTCGCCAACGATTCCTCAGTGCCCTATTGTCTTAGCTGAAGGCTAGAATTACTGTATTCAAGAGTCTAAAGATCAGAAATGCCAGAGGTCACCTTGGGGGGTGGGGGGTGAGATCTCTTCAAGAGGTGTTCTCAGAGGCACACTGAGAACTGAGTTAAAGGACACTTACGCCTGTCAAATTGAAGTGTACTTCTCTTTCTCTCTCCTTAAAAGATACCCAAAAGGTGAGTTTCTGATGAGGTGGAACTTGATTTAAACTGGTTAAACTGGGCCAGCTCGTTTGGTAATTTGTCTTTCGATTCTCATTGTTAATCATCCGTCCTTGGCATCAAAGAAGAGGGACTATAGTTCATGTGAAACAGCCACGATTTCAGCAGGAATGTTAGCATTAGAAGTATTAGACTATACGAAGACGTATTTGAAACAAAAACAAAAACAAAACATTTCCTCTTGACTTCAGTTAATATAGTTAAATATTTTTGTTTCCGTATTGACTTACATCATCTTCTTAAAAAATGTTTTATGACAAATAGAAATGGTATGTGTGAGGGCTCTGTTACTTAACTTACTAGGGAGTTTTACAGTCATAAAATGTATGCTATGTTCCATTACAGAAAATCAGCTGCTACTTTGAGTTAAGTGATTCAGAGAAAGTACTTGCCCCTTCCTAGGTTTTCCACAGTTAAGGTCATGTTCTTGTTCCAGCATCTGAGGTCTATGCTTTAAAAAAAAAAAAAAAAAAAAACCACTTGTGACAGGTCATATGATCAGGACTTGTCGCTAAAGCAGTTCAGATGGAATTCAGTAGATTTGGACACTTGGCTGTGTGCATTAGCATTAAATAATGAAGCCAATGTTTAGGAAGAAATCGAAATAACGAAGTTATTTTTTACCCCCTCCTTCCCCATCTCTATTCCTACCTCCACTCCCTAAATAGGAACCAGCTGAAATTTAAGGTGAACAGTTAATAAAAATAAAAAAACAATCCTTGTATTTGATGTTAAATAGTAGGAAAATTATGAGATTAAGACTTTGTTTCATACCAGACTCTAGGTTTTGGATATGGATTAGTTAAAGCTATTAGCAACAGAGAACAATTTCTCTTTTCATGGAATGAGTTCATTTCTGTGGAGACTATTTTAAAGTAGCAGGATTTTGAGGGATTGAAGGGTAGTCGAAGCCTTTCTAGAGTCGTCAGTCTGTAACTATCAGCTTGATAGTACCACGTGTTAGCTCTGGTTCCCAGAGTGCTCAGTGGAGCTACATGGAGTCTAACCTGGCATCTTGGAAGGCTTTTGCCAGCCTCAAGGCATTCGAGAACCTCTGTTTACCCTCGTTTCTATAACCTTGGAAAGTCTACTGTTGGTTCAGTGGGGTCAGTTAAACCATTGTCTCCTAATGGGATGTTTGTAATTCTGAGTTAATTTTAAATTCTTACGTGACCCTGATTTATACAGTGCTGGACTATGATAGATAACAATTGAGTTCCCCTATCCGTTCCTAGGTGAGCAAGAATCTTTTGAGGGTTTTCCACCATTCTTATGAAAGCGCATGCAGATGGTCATGTGGAATATGGAGACTTAAACGTGTTGCCATAGTGATTTTTATAATTTACAATGTAGAATTAGGTACATGGTGTGCAGTCAGTAACCATGTTGTCTAGATACCTCAATTTACATACAGAAATCCTTCCCAAATGGAAATGGTGTGCCTTAGAAATGGAGAAATCCCAGCGCCATTCCCCCGCTTCATTTGTGGTTACCAGTTTTTAGAAGGTGTTGCATCCTACAAAAATTTTAGTACCTTCACAAATTCTTTTTTGTGGGCATCGTGGGTACCCGTTTTAGGTTCAAAATGAGATTTTGAACCACTTAAAAATTCAAAGGAAACTAACCCCGCGTTTATTGAGTGCTTGCTATGCTCTGGGCATTTTGCTGTATGTTTTGATATTTTCTGGCATTCTTAAGTACAGAGATCTGTTTTTCTTTTTTCTGTGCTAATTCACCCAAATGCAAATTTAAACCCTTTAGCGTGTCTGTATGTGTAGGCATAAGCCTGGCAATGCTGTTCCAAATCATATAGAAAAAATATCACTGCTAATTACATACTCTTAAAAAGCAAAAAAAAAAAAAAAAAACCCCAAAAAAACAAAAAATAAACAAAAAAACAAAAAAACTGTACACACGAAAAAATTTTATCACATGTATGAGTAAAAAAAAAAATGTGAAAATTGTTATTATGAGTTAGTATTAGAACATGATGGTCTAAAGAAAAATTACTTTGGATAAGGACTTGGAAATTACAATGAGTGAATAGTTCAATATGAGGGACATTTTATTTTCCCACTTTCAAACTTTCCCTTTTTTGAATGTTTGTGAATATGCTGATCGATATGTCCTCTGACTCATTGTGTTCACTAGCATGACAAAGTTTTTATCCCATAATAGAGCTTTTTAAATACCTTACCTATGAAAACAGTTCAGTTTTGTTATTGAATACGCTGAAAACATCCATGAAAAAAATAAATTTAGTAACGGCCTTCTTTTACCTTCAGGTCGTCTAAACTATTCATATCCAGGATCCGATAGCTCTCTGCTTATTAATGGTAAGTGATAATTGATATACCCTAGCGAAGTTCACAGAACTAAAACAAGTTAGCACTAGGAGAGAAAATACAGTAGTTACGCTTCAACAAGTGGAGAAATGACGTTACTGTGTTCGGTAATAATAATTGCACGTTGTCCTTAACCTATCAGCATAGGATAGATTAATAATTAAATATGAATTATTTTCTCCCAAATTGTGGCAAGAACTTTTTTTAAGCTTTGAGAACCCATTGATTCTCCGAAAACGGTGACCATGGGGATAAATGAGTACCCCATAATGATACCTGAGGGATGGCTTCATCTGACTTTAGCTTCTGTAGAGTGACCTTTGAGATGTCAACAGGAAAGTCATTTCTGTGTAGTTGGAAAAATGTTTCAGGACAAAGGGAGATCTAAAACCAGAAAAAGCAGCCGAAGACCACAGGGCTTGACTTTGCAAAGGACAAGGTCATGCTCTGTGAGCTGTCTAATGAGAACCAGAAAAAGGAAGTTTTACTGGCCTTTATCGTGCCTTCAGTGAAGTCCTCGCCTGTCCTAAATATTACCAGCGTGCCGCTGAGTTCTCTCCTTATGAGCTTATGCCGAAGCAAACTGAATTTCACAGAGAAAGAGGAGACAGCTCTGCAGAGGAGGAATTAAAGGATGCAAAGTATCTCTTTGATAAGGGCGTCCTGTAGTTTAAAATAATTGGATGGAATGCAGAGGTCTCATTTGCTTCTTTTCTACTCATTTTCTGTTGAGTGGATTTCAAATTTGTGTGTTCATGGTGCCCTCCTTTTTCCAGAACACATTTGAAGTCCCACCACTTCTAAGAAGTGGTCTTGACTGAATAACTATATTCTCATCGTTCCAAAAACAAAGCAAAACCCTTCCGCTCCTTGTCCATGGTATATTGTGAATGGGAAATCAAAAGTTATCTTTATGACTGGACCTCTCATGGGCTAGTTTTTGAAATCAGTGAAACACAGGATTGTCGCGCCAGGAAAAGTAAGGAGATTTGATTTATGGGGGTGGCTGTGGGTGCATTAGATCCTCTGGAGACTGTGTGGTTTATCAAAACCTCGCTTGTTCATCGGACTTTGATCTTTTCACGCTACCGCTGCCAGAAATAACACCAAAAGATAATATTTCAGCATAAATATGTGTAGACTGTAAACCAAACCCAGTGGTGACGGTGGCGTCGTGATAAGGGGGAAAAATATAAGGCTCGCCATTGTAGCAGGATTTTAGCTTTTCCTGTGGAACAAGATTTAGAGTCAGATCTGTGTGATGAAAATTGCAGTGCACCGAGGTTTGAGGTAATGCTGCGTGGTCTTAGGCAAAGCGATCAACTCTTCTTTGTCCCAGTTTGCTCATGAAGTCGCTAAATTAGATCAGTTAATTTTGTTGAGGTGAGAAAAATAAACATTTTTCTCACCTCAACAAAATTAACTTAGCTTAGGTTTTGGAAGTACCCATATTGCAAATCTAGTGGGTTTTCCTTCAAGTTAAATTCACTTAATTAAAAAAAAATAATATTATGAGATTGTTTTTCCTTTTCTGCCCCCTGTAAATATTCTCTTTTATGAATAGATTAGCTTTTAATAGCCCTGACTTGGCCAAGAAAAAATAAAGGTAACTTGTCCCCTCAAATGTTTATATTTTGAAATTTGATTGGTCTGTAGAATCTAGAAGGGACTAGATTGTTTTTAGTCTTGAATATACGAACATTTTATTATAAAGGTTTACTGGAAGATATAAAGAATAAAGAGATACCAGAGAAATTTGTTGACTACTCTAGCAAGACCCCAGAGTGTGGGATTACAACCACCATGGCCTTGGACCTAGTATTCTTGATTTAGGGCCTCAGAATCTGATTTTGTCAGGTTTGATAAAGCATTAGTTCTTAATAACCAACCAACTAGGACCAGATGTCAATTTATGCATTTATAACGGGGAATAAAGCTCCTGGGTAGACCAGATGTTGAAGCTGACAGATAGGCTTATTCCTTTTCCAATAGCAAAGTCTAGATTACAACAGAAGATTGATTAAAAATGATGAAATTAAAACAAGTTGGGGATGGAGGAGTGTCAAGATAATTTCTTATTCACCTTGGTTTAGGAGTAGACATAGCTCATTCTCTTTAGTCAAATTTATGAAACATCTTCTGTGGTAATTGCTTCTGTAGACATCTCAGTAATTAATCTCATTCATGTACTGATTCTTAATAGCTTTGTTCTTATTTTAGCTTAGGTTTTGGAAGTACCCATATTGCAAATCTAGTGTAATACATTAATTGTGCTTAATGAAGGTAAATTCAAAAATCACCAAATACTACCCATCCTGTAGGTTTGGGTGAAGATGAAATACATGCAAATTATTTAGCATAGCACCTGGCCCAAAAGAAAATTAAAAGTGTCATTTTTGTTGTGGTTGTTGTTGTTGTTGTTAGGATGGTTAGTGCTAAATTTTTATAAAGAAGGAAACAAAAAACAAAAATTTAGATGAATTTGTAAAAATTATCTGTGGTGGAACATACTTTGTCTATTATCAAGATAGCCAAAGTAATACATTGTTTACTTTTAAAAGAAGTCCAGGCCTTTTGCATCTTAATCTATGCTACCTTTTCTTAAAACTGAAAATAGAAACCTAATACATCGTGTTGCTTTATATTCATTATTTAGTTTTCAAACTTTAAGGAACTATAAGGAGCCTTTCCTGTCCAACATAAATAGTATATTCAGGTTTTAAAATCCTTTAGAAAGGTGATGATATAGCTATTCTAGTTTGTTTCAGCTGTAACTTTCAGAGCTTTTTCTTCCAAGCCTCTTTTGAGTTGAAAGACATTTCTTGTTTTGCTTGGATACGAAGATAGAAGAACTGTTTATTCTCTTTCTTACATGAACATTTGAATGTCGACTGTGATTGCATAACGTGTTTTGAAATCTTTAAGCAATCACAAAGGGTTTTGGAAAGAAGCGGGGTTTAAGTCCGAAATAGATAAAAATAAAGATTCAGAGTAGTCTACCAACTTCATCAGTTTATGTTGGAATGATATTGGAATTTGCATGTACAGAGATAAAAAGGGCTGACTCGGTCAGTTGGTCAAATTACATTGTTGGTTATTTTTTTTTTTGGTGGGGGGGTGCATTCTCAGTCATCAGTTCTCATATGCAGTGATCTCTATGTACCACGTCTTTTAAAGACATTGCCAATATAATTCAACCAATAGTAATTGGTACCTGTGCTCAGAGTGTTGTAGTGTACATTCTAGTTTATCGTTGGGTTATTACTTGTAGAGATTTTTTTTTGAGGGGGAATCCTTGGATCCTGAGTGTGTGTGTGTGTGTGTGTGTGTGTAAGCTTTCTAGCTACTATTTGGATACCGTGTTCCTTTGCTAGGACTGGCGTAGCAAGTCCTACAGACTGGGTGAAATTTATTTCCCGGGCTGGCAATCTGAGTTGATTTCTTCTGACATCACTTTCCTTGGCTTGTACATGTCTGTCTTCTGTCCGTGTCTCCATATGACTTTCCTCAGTGCATGTCTGTGTCCTAATCTCTTCTTATAAGACATCAGTCATTTTGGATTTGGGCCCACCCCGTTGACCTCATTCAATCTTAATTATCTCTATAAAGACCCTCTCTCCAAATATAGTCACATTCTGAGGGACGGAGGGAGCGGTTAGGACGTCAGCATATGAGTTTTGAGGATGGGAAATGATTCATTCTATAATCTTATCTAATAGGAATATAGCTAGCTATTATATCCATTTTTCACCTATGAAAGCAAGCCCGAAATGTACTCAGTTTCTCAGCTCAGTCAGAGAAGAGGGCTAAGCATATGAGAAGCTTACCTCATAGCTTCCTCTGGTGTGTCTTGGTTTATTTAGCTCTGAGATACACCCCCGAGTAAAACACGAATTTCCCTTTACCTGGCTTGACGCTTTATTTTGCCTAAGAAAACTAACATGCAGCCGCCACCACCTCTGTATGAACCTGCTTGTACGTTGTCCTTTTTTCTTCAACCTCCCATTCCACTGCCTTAGCCTTCAGGATTCGCTGCGTCAAAAATGAACCTTGGGCAGGAAAAGTTCTGGCATGATGACAAACTATATTAGGTTTTAACAGACTCATGCGGGTTTTTCTTTCCTCCGTGGAGATCTTTGACTTTGAAGCATCAAGTGAAAGATTTGCTTGTCTCAGAAGAGATTAGTAAGAGATCGTTGAGAGGTTAGCATAGGACAGCATCTCTTAATTATAGTTCTTTGGGATGAAAGGAGGAAGATTGTTCGCTTAAGGGTTTGGGTGGAGGGGAGAAATTTATGAGGAGAGAGGGTATAATTTACCGAGGAGAAATGTAGATGACAATCACTGAAAACCTACACAGTATGGTCCTAGTTGCTACAATAAGGAACACATTGAAAGATCCTTTCATGAAAAAGATGATTGGACAATATACTGTAAACTCTAAAGTTCTCTCCAATGGTTAGCCTGAGAATAGTAATGACAAGCCGAGAGTACTCGTGGAAGACCAACTCAAGAATATAGACTAGACTATGAGTTTCCTTTGAGAAAGGGAGAAAATGGTTATTTACTGAGCATCTAACTGTCTAATCATCATATATACACATACTACGTGTCGCATATTCTTTCATCAGATTTCCATTTTCATAAATGAGAAACTGAGGGTGAGGAATATGCAGAAACTAGAGTTACGTTGTCTGCCCTTCTCTCAGATAGCAGATAGTGGTCTCATATTTATTGTACCTTTTCAACATTCTGTGAATATGGTACCAACAAGCTAGTGTAAATGCAAGCCAATGTGACATAGGAAATCCTAACTCTTAAGCATAAATCTAAAATAATTTTATGACAGCAAGTACATTAAATCAGGTGTTGATGTCTACAATCATTTAAAATGATTCTTTGCATCTTCATTGATTTGTGTGTCCTGGTCTCTGTGATGAGTGTCTGCGTTTTGGTTCCGCCATCTTTGTTCTTTTGTTAACAGATTAACTCCTTTTAGCTTCCAGCCTTTGACATATTTTTAACGGATTTACGAGTTTGACTAATTCCCCCCACACACTTTTTTTTTTTTTAATCCTACTGGAGCCATCAGCTATTGGATAACATCTTTTAATCTGAGCCCTCGCCCCTTGATTCTCCAAGCAGCATTGCTATCTGCTTCTCAGCCAGGGACGCTGAGAGGTGGCAGAGGGCCTGAGGAGGCCCCAGTAGCCTGACTGGGATCAGTCTGTTATTGCCTATGAAAGCCTAGGAAATTTCATCCCTTGCAGCTCCAAGGCCTCTTCTGTATAGAATCGATTAGATGCCCTCATGTAGGAAAGGATGCTTTTCTTTCATATGTCATTTGTTTTTTAATATAAACACCGAGAAGAAAACCAAGAAGTGTCCTTTAAAAAATAATAAGCAATAATGTGAAATTTTAAATTGTACAAAAATGGATAAACAAGAAGTGAAATCCTTTCCCCATTCCAGTTTCTCCCCAGAGATTCTTGTGGTGGTTTCTAGAAAAAAGATTTATGCATATTCCCACATATCTATTTATATTTTTTTATTTTCAAATTTACACAATAAGAACCATGCAATATACACTTTGGCACCTCATGCAACTACGTCTTAAAGAGTAGCTTGGCACGTGAGTATGCACTGTATTTTTTTAATGGCTGCATACTGCATATTTCCTATAAATATATCACTATGTGGATGCTTTCTGAGTGTAACAAAGTGTTACAACAAATGAGAAAAAGGTGCTGATTAAGAGATAAACATTTTTATTTTTATAATGAAATATATAGCATATATTTGTATATTTATAATAAAATATATATAGTATATTGAAAAAAAGACCCGATGAGTCATTCTGTACCTTCTTTGCAAGTCTAGCATCCCAGACTAGTGGAATATTTTATTAGAGGGAATTTAATGATGAATAGAGGGCATTCTTAAGCAATCTTGTAAAGACATCTTGGAAATAAAGTATTTTTTAATAGATCTAATGACAACATGCATCGAGAAGTTATAAAAATTTATAGCCATAATATTTCCAGGCCATTTAGAACATTCTTGAATCATGTCGGTACTGAACATTAAATTGAGGACTTTATAAATCAAAACTAAGGAATAAAAAGAAGAGTAGATAAACATATAAATAGTATTTCTTTTAACTCTGATGGGAACTAGAAGATTTTACTCAGTGACAGCATGATGCATTTTTGAAATCTTTTAACAGTGTACTCTTTGGTAATTGAAGAAAAATTCTGAGCAGAGTTTATTTCAGCTAACCTAACTAGAACTTTTCCAAGTGTAGATTTCTTTAAACATATCTAAAGAATTTTTTTTTTACCTGCTACTTCCCTGAATGTTTGACAAACATCAAATAACACGCAACACTTGATAATCATGAGATTGGAAATTAGTTGACAAGACAGTTTCCTCAGGAAAGTGGTCAGGGTCTGTGTCACGAGTTTTTCATCGTACGTGTATCTGGTTCGCACCACGTCCAATTTGCAGTAAGTGAAGAAAAAGTGCTTTGTTCATCTTTCCTCCAGAGGGTGGTGAAGTGGCACCACTGGCCATTCTGTCAGTGTCTGGGTTCTGGTTACGCAGGTGTGTGTTTACTTTATGGAAAATACTTTGAACTGTTTTCTTATGATTTGCGTACTCTCCTGTGTATCTGTCATATGTCAAAATCTACATTAAAAATAACATACAGCATTAACAGCATTGTCCTAAGTGGAAAGCAAACATTTCAACATTCTCATTTTATGTGCTACAGAATTCCTTGCTTTTATTATTATTATTATTTGGTACTCATTTATATTAATTTCCCTATTTGGGCAATTTTTATATTATAAGCATTGGACACCTATAAACTCATTTTCCCTTAATATGGGAAAATGTGTCTAAATAGTTCTTAGAATTTAACTGTGAATTCTTTTATATTAATCAGCTTAATTCTGTGGTATAAAAATCAAAGTTTGAAAGTATCATTTTGAAGACTTTAAGAGTATTTGAATTTGCTTTTGATCTGTAGCCTTTACTGTTCCTGAGAACTGTTTATTTTTGAAAAAAATGGAAGCTCTGAGAGTTTTATGTTAATTTTGTAGCTTTTAAAAGCCTACTCTTTTCAAATATGTTTTCTCAGAAATCCAAGCAACATTAGGCAACTTTTTAAGGTTGACAGAACCAAAATCTGCAAATCATTCATTTCCCCGAACTCCCTTGTCTTTGGAGCAGTTGCTGAATAGAATGTTTTTAAACAAGCATCTGCTTTTCTGGGGTCTTTGTCTTTCTAACCTCTGTCAGGTTGACTAAGTTAAAAAATCCCTTTCCCGAACTTAAGACCTATTAAAGTGAAAACCTAACTGCCAAGGGAGATTTTACGTTGTTTTAATCCATTTGTCCAAGTACTTCGGTGAAATCCAGTGTTGGAAATGCATTTTGGTATAAGACATAATTCCATTTTGGAAAATACTTTGCATATGGTACTTCTAAGTTATACTGATAACTCATTTAGAACTGAGTTCTTATTTAGCCTGACTCTGATGGGCTAAGACAAAACCCTGACCAGTTTGTGTAATGACTTTTTAAAGATATTACTTATATCTTCTAATTCAAAAACCTGGTCTCAGCCTCCTGTTTAAACCTAATCTCCAGCCAAGACCCCACCTGTTTCATCCGTTTCTGTTCTGGGCGCCTTTCCCTGAACCTTGGAGCCGCCCTGTTCGTCGCATCGCCACCCTGCAGTGCCCTGCCTATTTTTCTTTTAAGGTCCACCTCAAATGCCACACCCTCTTCTCGCTGACTCTTTAATCAAAACCAGTTGCTCTTCCTTCTCTGTTTCTGTTGCACCTGTCACACAACTATTGCAGCAAATAGGCATGCTACATGATTGTCATTTCCCAATGTGGCCACGTATGTGGCCCTGGGCTATTATCCACGGTGCCTGACAAGATGGAGGCGTTCAAGAAATGTTTGTTCAATAGAATTGAAGTATTTGGACAGGCTGGGCTTGTAAGTGCCAATTCGTTTCAGGGAAGACATTTTCTCAAAGGTTTTCTGTTTTAAAGTTGATGCTGCCATTTCCTAAGTATTCAGGGAAATACATATAATTATATATTTGTATACTTCTCTTTCTGGCTGTACCCTACTTGGTGATAAAGGCCAAATGTTTTACTTTTCAACATTTGGGGCATAGTTGAAAACTTGATTAGGGCAAAGAAACCTTTGGCTAAAAGGAACTTTATAAATTGCCTAAAGATTTCATTTCTTTTGATATTCTTAAATAGGGAGTACTTGAGAGATAGTTTAAAATTGCTATTTATCCTCTGGTGGTGAAAAAGCCAAGAATTAAATATTGTAATGTTTACCGAATTGCTCGTTAGCAGGGAATTCTGAGAGAAAATAAGATTAATGTGTTAGTAGTTGCTTAGCTTATGCGATATGCTCAGTCTGTACGAGTTAGCCCTCAGTTTAGCCCTCGAGTGGCAGTCACAACAAAAGGCTTCCCTTAAAACAAGGTTAAATACAGCTTGACGTGTCCTTGAAGAACTTAAAGAAAGAAAGCATTAAGTGGACCTCTCACCATTCACATTCTTTGTTTCCGAGACAAAATTCTGCATAGCCAAGTTTTTTCAATTTCAAAAGATGGTAGATGAAATCTCAGTTGACTCTTTTGACAATGTTTGAAAGGTTGTTGTTGTTTTTTTTTCTCATTTGACATGCAGCAAGGACATATGGGCGAAGGAGAGGTAATATTATTGTTTCTAACTTTTCAATGTCTAGTTGTATTTGGAGAGGACCCAGGTGTGCTCATTTTGTAACCCTTGGGGGCAGTGGGGAGGGGGAGTGAAACAGGTTCGGTCCGGTCCGTACACACTTTCCATGCTGTAGTTGATCCTCTAGACATTCTTATTTTGAGGAGTCAGAATGGTAGGATTTGGATCTGAATCCAAATAATTTCCCTATATTACATTATAAACTCAATTTATTTATACCTAAAGATTTATTTCCTTTTATTTCGAAAGGAGTTTCCTAGGAGAAAAAAATTAAGAATCTTTCAAAAGGAAAATACAGTTCAACTCATCTCAAAATACCTGATTATATTGGAAATTCAATTATATTTGAACCTCTGTCTACTTTTTTTTTTTTTTACCAAGTCAGCATAATACATTTAGTTTAAAATGAGATTAGCTAAATAAAATAACTAATCCTATAAATTTCAAACATTGGGGGTGGGGGAAGCTCTAGAATTTTTAGAGAATTTTAAGGAATCATTTCCTTAGAGGTGCCTGAATAAACCTGATTTTTGCTGTCTGTAATAGATTTTGCCTTTTTACTTTACTAGCAAGACAGTTAAATAGCTCAACTTCAAAATGGAAGTGACTTTTGAAGATCATTCGGGAAATAACCTCCTATTTCGTAGTCTTTTTTAAAATCTTTATAATATATATCTCTTTTGAGCTGCAGTTGTACAGGATAAATTTGTAACCAATATACTATTATTATTTGTGTTTAGTAATGAAAGTCGAAAGGAAGGCAGGTATGCAGCAGAAAGACATCGGAATGTTTCAATAAAGAAAGAACACTCAAGACACAGTTCTGCAAGACCCATTAATGAATTCCTTGTGTAGTACCTAGAAGTAAATTGGCAGCCTGAAAAGTAACAAAACAGTGCTTGAGAGATTCTGCAGTTATTTATGGCTCTGTGTTTTGCTTCTGATTTAAAAGTTTGGTCTTTGCCATCAGGTCAATATGGGAAGAATATTAACTAAGTTGGCATCTCTCATCTTTTCTGCTTATGTAGTCTATAATGACATGATTTTTAAAGAGCAAATGTACTGACTAGTTTTTAGAATTAGCATTAGTTGCAACCAATTATTATTCAACTAAAAAAAATACATCTATAGCATGCCCCCAGATCCTAAATTCGAGAAGATTAGACAAAGAAGTGAGATTAACAGCAATAAATGGGCTTTGATGATATCCCATTAGTTAAGGTAAACTGAGTGCTCACTTTAAGAATGAACATGTTCACTTTAAGGACGTTCTCAGAGGAACTCGTACTGGCTATATCATTTGATTAAAAAAAAAAATTTAAGTGATCTAGCATCTGACAGTCAGATCTAACGGTGTGCACATCTAGCTGCCAAGTCTGTCAACTGTGACTGTCAACTGCTTTCAAAAGAGAGCTCTCTCCAACTGTCCTTCCATTGCACCTCGCTGGAGTTTCTGGATGCCAGTGGGAAGAGTCGACAGCCCTCACTTTAACCATGTACTTTCTCTCCGGCTCAGTGGGACTTGAAGGTGATGGGAATTCAAGAGCATAGCTGAGTGATCCTATGTGTGTGATTCAGTGAGAAAAATAAGGGCAGCATTTTTATTGAATGAGCTGTTCTCCTTGTTTGTCGTGTAAGATAATCAGTGGCCGGGAGCCCTTTCTGTTAGCTTTTTTTCCTGCTTTCTATTCCAGGTCAGTCTTCACTGTTTCCAATGGAAGATGGGTTCTTGGATGATGGCCGTGGGGAGCAACCTCTGCATAGTGGCCTGGGCTCACCTCACTGCTTCACTCACCAGAATGGAGAAAGAGTGGAACGCTATTCTCGCAAGGTGTTCGTGGGCGGGTTGCCTCCTGACATCGACGTATATTTAGAAAGAAACGTTAGTAGCACGATACCCAGATGCGGCACGCGGTAGATAGCTCATAGGTACTGGCTGCTAATATTGTGGCAGCAGTCTGATCTGGTTCCAGGTATTCAGTCTCGATTGCATTGTTTTCATACCTTCCTATCGTGGCCTGTAAGGTTCATTCACAGAAGGAGGTGGGAGCAGGACTTTGGGAACCAGCCAAAGCAAGTGGTTGAACTAAATGAAGAAGATTGAACAGCACTGGGAGAACTTCCCAAGGGTTCTGCGTGTCTGTGCGGGCTGCCTTGGCCACATTCAATTACATATTTTTCTGTTTCTTTCCCATCTTTTGATGACTGCTCCATAAATGTATGGTCAATTGTTTAAAAGTTTAAAGTCTTAGATTAAGCATGAACTTTTGAAAAATATGGACTGCAATTGTACCACGAAGAGGGCATCTTTTTAGAGTTATATCATTTTGTAATTTTTCACTTGTCGAATTTTTCATGCTTTCTCGATGCCATGCCCTGTTCCTAGGCCGGTTTACAGCAGTGAACGAGATAGATGGTCCCTGCTCACATGGAGTTTACATTGTAGTGGGGAAGGCAGACAAAAATGTGAGCATGCAAGGAAATAGCAGAGAACGCGTTTTGAAAAGAAAACAAGGCGATCAGATACAATAATGTAGGGAGTCAGCTTAGAGCAGGTGGTTAAGGAAATTCTCTTTGAGGAAATGATATTTGGGCTAAGACCCGAATAAGGAGCCAGCCGTGCAAGGATTTAGAGGATTAGTTGTCCAGGGATATTTTATTTATCCGTGGGTGTCAGTGACCCTAATAAAAGTCAAAATAGCAGACTGTGTAGCAACCATATATCCTTAGTTGCTTTTCCCCCTAATCTCCTTTGTCTTGGTTTCCTGAATGGAAATGAACTAGTTCATGTTATGGAGAATAGAAGAGTTTTCTCTAAAAGTCTATAAGGTCTAATAATATTTAATAACATCCCATTTAGATTGAGTTGAATGTATTGAGCCACTGAAGACAATCATTCTTTTGGAAGGTTGAGACAAAAATAATTTCTAAAAGCCAAAGACTAAAATGAACACAAGTTGGTTTTCTTGGTGGAAGCTTGCTGAAATTTCAGTCTAGACTGACTCAGTCTCCATCCGGTCCTGGGAGGGCGTAGCTCATGTTCACAGCCTTCGTGGGCCAACTGTCTGCTCACCATTTGTCCACTCCAGTAAGCTCCTGGCTGTGGCCTTCTCTTGTCCTTAGTATTGTGGATTCTAGGGGTTTTTTTCCTTTAAGGTCAGACCTTTAGCACTCCTGAGCCCCACCTGGTCTTTGATGAATAAATTATATGCATACGAAAAGAGGAGACTAAATCTTATCCGACCTGGCTGGGATAAACAACTCTGGCCTAGATAGTCTGCTCTTTTTGGAAAATTACCCATCAACCTGAAACGTACAGTTCCTAAGATTCTTAGAGGCACAGGCGAATGTAACAGATTTGGCAACAGAGGTTTAAACAGAGCAAAACTAATGGGAATTGTGTTAGTCTTCCCGCTTTATCCTTAAGGCCACGTGCGTTGACACATCAGTAGCAAATGAGGTTGGCAGGCCTTTCTCCCGGAATGGGAGATACGTATTCCTGAAGAATACTGTGTTTTGTAAAACTGTGCACTAAAAATTACGGGGTTCACGGGAGAAATAGGATTAGAGGCAGATCGTTTTAAAACCCAATGAACTTTGTACCCCAAGCACTAACAAAAAGAGAATTATAATTGACCCTTGAACAATGTCGGGGTAGGGGTGCCAACCCTCCCCTTCTCCCTCACAGTCAAAAATTTGCATACAACTTTTGACTCCCCAGAACTGAATTTCTAATGGAAGCCTTAACAATAACATAAATAGTCAATTAACACATATTTTGTATGCTCTATGCACCGCATTCTTGCAATAAAGTAAGCTAGAGAAAAGAAAGTGTTATTAAGAAAGTCCTAAGGAAGAAAAAATACATTTTTAGTATTTGTTGAAAAAAATCTGCGTATAAGTGGACCCTGTCATTCAAACTTGTATTGTTCAAGGGGCAACTGGTACCTCAGAGATGACCTGGACAGTGTATGTTGCAGAGGTTAGAGGCCATCTCGAGGAATATTGGAAATGCATAAAACCAATAGAGCAGAAATACCGGCTTGCCAGCCTGGAGTCGACGCAGGTGGAAGTGGGCCTCCGAGCACCAGAGGAAGCGCAGACTCTCAGATGAGAGTTGGGGTACACCTGTCTGCTGTGCTCATGTTTAATTTCTTATTAAGAGATCTGAGGGGGCACCTGCATGCACATCAGAGGAGCTGGGAGGCTTTTTCCTTAAATAATTCTGCTCCCACTCTGCTAGCTCACCTGGCCTAGGAAGAACCATCTGTGAACCAGGAAGTTCCAGGTTATGCCGAAATCATCCCCCGGTTTACCAGTCTCACAGGAGCTGAATGGTTCTGTAGAACAGACGACACGGTTTTCCAACCCGGAGGAGGCAAACGGCTCCTCCAGACTGGAAGTCGAACATATTCCCCAGCTCTGCCTTCCGTTCCTCTGCCCTGCGTGTTCCCACGTCTTCTCTACGTGTGCTTACCTGTTCTTTCCAGAAGTTCCTTGGAAATTTATTTTCCTATAGTCCACTCATCACTTGTCCAAACCTATAGTATAACATAACTGGTGTCATTGAAGTTAATAGCAAAATATGATCGAGAGTCTTCCTTGCCTGTCCCGTGTTCCCTTCCTCTCCCTTTCTCACGAGGCTCAGAGGTATTGGTGTGCAAGGCAGTGGGTTGGCGAGGGAAAGGAGGGTGGAGGGTGGGCATGGGTGTGGATGTGGGCGGGGCCTGCTCTGAGGCCTCAGCGACAGTGCACATGGCGCCCAAGACATCAAGGCAACAAGGGCTGGGGTGCAGAGGTACAAGGGAGAGGAGACTCCCGGGGTAGCAGGGAGGTTGGTTACCTGAGCAGGTAGGTGAACATATTGAGGTTAAGGGGAGCGAGGCTGCTCACTGTGAGAAGGGAGTTTACAAACACAGAAATGGGGAAGGCTGAAAAGAACCGTGAAATGTTGGGGGCGAATTGGAAGTGTCAATATGAACTCATTTTTATAACCACACAGGTATAGAAATAGTTCTAATGTGTCTGCGTGTGTATATTTATGTATTCCCTAGCTTCGTCCACTGAGAAGACTTAGGGATTATAAATACTCACTAGCAGTGAGCACATGGAGTACCCAGATCTTAGTTTCTAAATATCTTTTGTCGCTGAAAGAAACCAGGACCGCTTGAAGAAAACAAAAAACAGAAATGCAGAGAAGGAACAAGGCAAGACCCTGGAGGATCTTCTTGGGTCAGAGAAAGCACAGCACTTAAAGAATGATGGGGATAGGTCAAAAGGACGTAGGAACTCCCACTGGCCAAATCGGGGACAGTTTTGGGGACAGTTTTGGGGACAAATAGAGCACCAAAATAAATAAGGAAAGAATTAGATTTAACAACTCATTAAATAAAACAGCTCTATATTGATATAAGTGCATGGCTAAATAAGTGGATGAGAAGAGAAAGCTCTTATTGTATAATACTAACTGGTAAATGTAGAGAGGAATGATGGAAATAATCACCACTTGGGCAACTGTCATTGTGGTAGCTGGTACAAGGCGAGAATCTTTCATTCATGCCAAGCTGATGAGAAAATAGGATACTGGTGGATGATAGTACAATGCCAGGTTGGCAGACACCAACTTGACCAGATGATCAGGATTCACGTGCCCAGTTAGGACAGGGTGACACGGCATCATTGTGGTGGTGATCCTGTTTAGAACTCATAGCAGGAGTCTGGGCATGAGGAAACAGTGCAGGCCCAGGTTGAGAGTCCTCCTGTACACGTTAAGACTGTCGAGGATGCGGAAGACAGAAGAATGCGGAGCCGTGCCTACCTGAAGAAGACTGACGCCCCTGAGATATGACAGCTAAGGGCCACACGTGTGCTGGATCAGAAAGAAAAAAGAGATACTGTTGGGAGAGTTGGAAATTTGGATGGAGTCTGTGAATTGACTGGTGGTCTTGTATCAGTATCAGCTTCCTGATTGGGAGGATTATACAGTGGTACTGAAGGAAGTGACCTTGCTTTGAGCAGGTACCAACAGCTGTGTTTTGGGTGGTAGAGCATCATGTCAGGAGGAAGGGGAAGGGGCCCGAGAGGGGAAAGGCGCAAAATATTAGTGGGGAATCTCGATGAGGGAGTGCGGGAGCTCATTGTACTGTTCTTGTAAACAGTAGATTTGAAACTGTGTTTTCTAAACTACTTCCCCAAAATGATCATAAAAATATGTAAATCTTTTTTTCTTTGTTGTTCATCAGATGAAATCACAGCTAGTTTTCGTCGCTTTGGCCCCTTGATTGTGGACTGGCCTCATAAAGCAGAGAGTAAATCCTATTTTCCTCCTAAAGGTAATTATCAACATACGACACACGTATAGTTTATCCTTATATTATTTAATGTTTAGCCTTTTCATAAATGTTTGCCTTCCTTATAAAATTTTCCATTGTTAAACATATATTTTCCTAAATACATCTTTAAAATTTCTACGTGACATACACTTTCGATTCAAATTTAGTTTTACTCTAAAAGATGTTTCAAGATATCAAACTGAATTTAAGGTGGCTATGATCGGATTTGGGGTAGGAGTATTCAGTTTTAAATTTTTTTTTCACTTTTTAAACTCCTTTTAGTTTTAGTTTACGCTTCCTTTCTCGTGAAGAATTACAAAACAGAAAGAAAATTAAGAACCCGCATAAGCGTTCTTTTCCTTTCGATCAGGCTATGCGTTTCTGCTGTTTCAAGATGAGAGCTCTGTGCAGGCGCTCATCGACGCATGCATTGAAGAAGATGGGAAACTCTACCTGTGTGTGTCGAGCCCCACCATCAAAGATAAGCCGGTAAGTGCGCTTCAGCCTGGAGGTAGTGTCTTGCCTTTGCCCCCATCTCCACTCTGTTTGAAAAACCCAACGGTATCTTGACGTTTCTGTTAATTGACACGTTTGTAAGTAGATTAGAAGTAAAGTTTTGTTATTGTCATCGGGCCCCTGACATGGACATCCTATATCTTTTGTGCATGTTATTTTGACATCCAATTTTCGATTAATTAACATATTGGTGAATATTTACTATTAAAAGACTTGATAATGCATTTGATAACATAGTTGAGTTTCCTCTGAATAATAGATTTAGCTTGTAAAAGGGAATTAAGTTTCCACTTTGGTTCGATTTACTCTTAAAAATGAAATGAAGGGTTGGGATATGCTATTTTTAAGTCTTTTCTAGTGTTATAGCTTTATTATTTGGACTAGTGCTTTTAAAAATATAAAATATTCTTTAACAGTTTTAAACTCCTTTCTCTATAAATTGTCTGTACTGAATGAGATGTTTCGGTGTCCTCACTCCCTAGGTACAGATTCGGCCTTGGAATCTCAGTGACAGTGACTTTGTGATGGATGGTTCACAGCCTCTCGACCCACGAAAAACTATATTCGTTGGTGGTGTTCCTCGACCGTTACGAGCTGGTATGATTAAACAACAACAACAAAATCCTCTTTGTCCTTAAGCATAAGAAATATTTTATAAAGGTTTTTCAGGATAAGTTCTCCATGAGCATTTGCATGAATGTCTAAGAGAGAGTTCTAGAATCGGAGTGTCTGGGTTTGAATTCATGTGCTCTGTTCTCCATGAAGAGTTGAGTGACCTTGGACAAATTACTTAATTTCTCAAATTCTCAATTTCCTTCTCTATCAAATGGAGTAAAAAGTGTGTCTACTTTATATAGAGTTGCTTTGAGGATTAAATAAGATAATGCAAAGTGTCTCATAATGCTGGTGATTATTACTCACTTGCATCATCAAGTGGAAAAAAACAAAACATTCTTCAAGAATAGATTATGTATTGAGATGTTTAACTTGGTTCCCGTGTTCTCATTTGCTTATTAGCTGTTTCTCTAGCCCTGAAGTATAGCAGGGTTCTTAGCAGTGTATCATGTTTTCGGAGCAGTACTTCCAGAAGAAATTTCATCCCTAGTCAATTAATTTGAGATTTAATTGTATAAGTGAGATAAAGAACGTAAAAAGAACAAGAATGCAGTTTCAGAATTGTAATAACATTTCACAGAGAATATGATAATTGTCCTCTTCCTGCCTCAAGTTTCCCCAAGAAATTACTACCTACTTCATAGGGTTGCTGTGAAGATTAAAAGCGAATATATGTAAAACACTTGGCAGCGCCCCTGCCCTTCATTAAAAGATAAAAAGTTAGCCCAGCGGAGATCTGGTTGTGATTACGTTAGGTTTTAATAATTGTCATGATGACATGAGCTCGGAGTACAGATAAACTGCTTTTAATGATACCTCTGGTGAGCCAGATCCGTTTTCCTGATGTCGTGGTCCCTTTCCTGCTTGTCCCTTATGTAGTGGAGCTTGCCATGATCATGGATCGCCTGTACGGAGGTGTGTGCTACGCCGGCATCGACACCGACCCTGAGCTGAAGTACCCAAAGGGAGCCGGGCGGGTCGCTTTCTCCAATCAACAGAGTTACATAGCTGCTATCAGTGCCCGCTTTGTTCAGCTGCAGCATGGAGAGATAGATAAACGGGTAAGTGCTCCCCTGCATTCTGGAACGTTCTCGGAATGGCCCTCTTAATGTGTCATTAGCAAGATTGGAATGGGGGAAGTTTATATGGCATTAATAAGCTGACAGTTCTGCTAGGGGACCCATTAGATGTATGTCCTATGGTACGTGTAGGAATCGCCATGAATTTCTTCGCTCTCAGGTTGTTTTAGTAGTCTAAGCAGAATACGATATCAGTTAACTTGAGGCAATTAATTTTTCTTAAGCTGTCACCCACATCCAGTCATTTATCCAGTCAGACATTCAATAAATATTTACCAAATCCTTTAAACTACATATATCAAGTATGTAGATGTGGATGCCCTTGCAGTCTCCTGACCTTTATTTTTTTCATCCTAGGACATCACGAATACCTCAGCAAGCCCTGTTTTCCAATGCACTGTGCAACAAATGATTGAATAGATTCACTTCTAGGACTGCATGTCTTAGAAAAATTTCATTACAGTAACAGATTAAGTAGAAGAAATCATAATCATTTGTGGTTCAGGTAGTAACTGAAATTAGGTAGTAACTAGTTAGCACTCCTTCCGACACTCCTCTCTGCTGGATTTATCCTCTGAATCAAAAGGTCGAAAGAAACTTCCATTTTCTAATGTATTTGAAACGCTTTGTTCCACGGTGTATCTCATTTCTTCACATCCACAGGTTTATTTGCTATCTTTGTGTTCCGTGCATTTAGCAAATGTTTTCATGCCCGGGACAAGAAGTCCCTGTCCTCATGAGTTTCTGGTCTGGTAGCTAGAACTCTGTCTTACACCAACCAGTGCTACGCAGAGCGTGGTCTGTAGACTGACTACCAGGAGGCAAACAGTGTGTTCCTAGTTCGTGGTGGATAGGAATTTACCCGAAAGGCGAATCAGCTTCATTAACAAGCTCAGTGTTTAGTTCAGCTGGCTTTTTTTTTTTTTTTTTTTTTTTGGTCTCATACAAGGACCTTGATTTGAAGGAAGCGATGAGTTGATTTACATTCTGACATCAGCGCCTTATTTCATGCTAGACCGGCGCTGTCATTAAGGCTGACGCAGACAGCCGACTCTCTGAGGCATCGTTCTCAGAAAGGGTGGATCGCGCTGTGCTGTTCTCCGGTTCAGCAGGTCAGGCTATCAGGTTGACAGTGGTTTGCGCGTCCCACTTCCGTTTCATCCATGGATGCCGTCATTCAGTGGTGGTCCAGAGCTTCCGGTCATAGTGGTCATCGTGCCGTACATTCAAAAGAAAGGTGTAGATTCTCTTATCCACATGGAGGAAGGGGGCCATGTTAGCCACAGAATCGGTTCACATCCCTCCTCGTTCTTTATTCACACGGTCTGTCCTGCCTGACTGCTTCATTCCGACATGGGTTTCAGAGTTGTGACATTAGTCATTAGAAATTCCAACTTAATTTTCACTCCTCTGCGATCAGATTATTCTAAACGTGTCCTGCCACTCTGGAGATGGTAGAGTGGCCTCAGGCCAGAGCCCAGTGCTCTGGTTGTGTCTGCTCTCACCGTGTCCCGTCTCGCCCTTCCTCTTTTGTGCACAGCTGACCTTTGTCAGGATTCCTTGTCAGAACTGGATGGCACCGGTGGTGGTGACAGTCCAGTATAAGGGAGTTTCAGCCACGAGTCTCTCCAAGACTAAAAATAACCAAGTCTTTTCTCACTGGTGACTTAGTAGCCAGATTATTTTTAATGCTCAAGAGGCTGAAATGCCAGGTTGGCCTGCTGAGTGCCAGTTTTATAAAGTCACCTCTGACTTTTAGACTCAAGTAAACCATCCTTGCTGACAACGAACGGTGCAGGGTTTCAGATCGTGAGTGCCATGGCGTGTCTTGTTTGCGCAGAGTTCTGGCTTTGCAATTATAACCAGAGAAGCGGACCCTGTAGATAGAAACCATGACCCGGGCTGTGGCACACAGAAATCAGGCATCTTCCCTCTGATCTAAACATTGAAGTGTTCTTCTGTGGCACTGGGAAGAGAAGTTCTTAGTGGTTTTGGTTAAATTATAATTCCACATACGGTGAACATCCAGATCCACTCATTGAAATGCCAGTTTGTATCTATGAAAACTCCTCCGTGGGTCTAATTTCATAATGTTCCATTCTGAATAGTTGCCTTCACTTTTTTTATTTCTGATGGAATCCTTTTTTCCCTTTGAAACGCGTTTATTTAATAAGACAAAAATGTAAAGCGATGTCTGTACAAATCTTACCAGGTTCTTAAGAGACAGATGTCTTCTTCCCCATGAGAGAATTTTCGACCGTCCCTTCTGGACGTCTTGGCACGGATTCTTTCAGGAGGTCATAGGGACGTCCACACACAGGAAGAATCACCTGGTCTAGTCCCTGCAAAACGTAAACCCCTCTGTTTGCATTTTCGGTTGCAGGTGGAAGTGAAGCCATATGTCTTGGACGATCAGCTGTGTGACGAATGTCAGGGGGCCCGTTGCGGGGGCAAATTCGCTCCGTTTTTCTGTGCTAACGTTACCTGTCTGCAGTATTACTGTGAGTATTGCTGGGCTGCTATTCACTCTCGTGCCGGCAGGGAGTTCCACAAGCCCCTGGTGAAGGAAGGCGGCGACCGTCCTCGACATATTTCATTCCGCTGGAACTGAAGGACACCTGCATTGCTCATTTTCAGGCCTCACGACAAGTGCGCTCTTCTGTTAATTCTGCCCCCTTCCTCATCCTCTTCACGCTGGCATGCCCTTTCGTAGCAGTCCGTAACAATAGTCTAATGAAAAGAATGACCTATAATAGAGGTGTTATGTAGATTCCTGTCACCGAAAACCACACGTAGGAGCTCCTTCTTTCTATTGCCATCATGGCGCCTGGAAGTTTTCTTCTCTTGTTTGGCTGGAGAGCAAAAGGACGCCAACTTCCTGCCACGTTTTCTTAGAGGAGAGAGAAATATTAAAAGAGAAATGAAACAATAGAGTATTTTGGGTTTTTAATTAAATTATTGTTAATAATATAACCTATAAGAATACTTTTATTAAAATAGCGATGCAAGGATAACACTATCGGTCTGTCCTGACACTGTCCCCCCAGGGAAACGCCTCTGCCTTTTTCTTCCTTTGTGGCCTCTCTCTTTTTCCATCCCCTTCCTATTCTTTTAACAGCAGCGGAGGAAGTTAACAATATTAACAGGAAAGAGCATGTTAAAGCAAACACAAATGCATGAGCGAGACTGAAGCAGCATTAGAACTCATTTTAAGGGTTTCGAGGCTGAATATAATTTCATTCTGCCTCGGTTACTACAACATCAGAAAAAAAAAAAACTAGTGAAGTAGGCAGAGCTAGGTTTATTTTCTTTTAAACACTTCTAAAAATTTAGAATGTAAAAATTGGGGTAATTAACCGCTGAGGGGAGTGCACTTATTTATTTTTAAAATCACTTATCTGGTCACAGCCCCAGGAAAACCTACCAAAGCTAGAATTAATGACAACTGGTGGGAAAATTAGCATTCCCTCCCCTGAAGAACAAATGTATAAATTTTATTTTTGATGTTATATATAAACTCTATATCCTAATTTACTAACACTCATCAGGTGTCAGCCTTTGCTCTCCATTTTGACGTAAAAAAACAAACAAACAAACAAACAGCTCTAGAGATACCTCGAGGATATTGTTTTTGATTTTGAGTTTTAGTTCTTGTAGCCAAAACTGGAAGACAAAAATCAACATACAAATTGGCTGCCGATTGGCTTCCTTTTCGATTAAAAGTTACTTTGGGTCTCCTGTAATTTAGCTGTAACATAGAAAGTGAAAAAAAAAAAGTTTTTAAAAAAAGTTAAGTAGTCGCAAAGTGTTTTGCACCGTTGAACTAAGTAACTGTGTAAATCTGTGCAAAGGTACGTATGTTTATCTTACTCTTCCTATAAAATAAAATAACATTACAGTTTCAGAACTTAGCATGGGACATAGTCAGTGTTTGAAGTGCCAACTTCATCAAGTAATGCATGCTTTATTATAAATACAATTCTAGCTTCGAAAGGCGTTATTATGTGCTGAACAGTATGCTTCAGGAGTAAATTTAAAATAGTCTCTTGAAGCCCTGGTCGTGGAAATAACTTTTATTTTAATTGACTTTCTCTCGAAATGCCCTATCCACCATTCAAAGGATTATTATCAGTGTGCAAAACATCAAAAAAAAAACAAAAACAAAAGCTAACGGCGACCTTGCTAGTTGTGCTGCCTAACGGTACCGTCTTGGATCCTTCAAAACCAAAGACTTGCCCCAGCTCTAGGGTGGAACCACCTGGCTGACGACCCCACTGATAAACCCGTTACGTTCCAAAGGTCAAAATGGAGGCATCCGCTGTCTAATCGTCACACGCAGAAAGGGAGTCGCTTTTCGAGAATTCCCTGCCAATATTGAAAGCAGTCATGCGAACGGAGGGTGCTCTTGTGTAGCTGGTCAGGGACTTTTTGTTCTTTCTTTCTTTTCTCCTGAACGACATAATTCGAATTGGAAGGTTCATTTGCCTCTTTTTCTTCTTTTCCATGCTCGTAGGTGGCTTGGGGTGTGCTGTTGTGTTGTTCCTACTCAGTAAACAGGTGTGATGAGTTCACCAGAAATAACACTGTTTGAGAACTAGCTTTGAGTAATAATTTCTCCCTTTGTACATGACCTGCTGAATTTCGGTACAGTGTTTTTGTAGCTAACTTATTTCGTCATGCACATAATGTATATTTGTTATGCACTACTTTTGTATATCTTGTTTTTCCAACAGTGAACATTTTTAGGCACACTTTTCACTGACGGGATGATATCTCTTTATGCAATACCTCAATTTTTCATATTGCAAAGAGTAGCTTTTTGTACTTTTATTACCGAGAGATCTTCATATACTTCATTTTTTAATATAAATAATTTTAATAAATTTTATTTTCTTATATTCTGCTTTTTATACATTTCAGTGCTCTGCATACATTTTAAATTATGAATGTCGTGCACTGGCGATGCTATTTTAGAGTCTGCAGAGAAGAGAAAGCATGTTGCTTCAACTTCCTTCCCCAGCACCGGCCGGCTGTCGGTGTACCTATAATTTCAGAAATAGTCTATGTAAAGTCACGAATTAATGAAAAAAAAAAATTCGCATGAAAGTGACAGATAACACTGTAGTTCCTTAAAAAAAAAAATTAAATGCATAAGCATAGGGTAGAAATTTAAAACAACAAAATTGTCTACAGCTTCTTACTAAGTTTTTAAAATTATTCATAACGCAGACATTTTTTGGTGAATGTTTAGCCGTTTTTAATATTAATAAATTGATGTTAAGTGTTTGATTCAGAGATGTCTGCTCTTTGAAATTTATATAAAGAAAAAAAAAGATATAGCCTGCCGTGGGACAGGTGTGTAATGTTAGTATGCACGACTAATGTAAGAAATCGTTATTCTACTAATATTTACTTGTGATTGTGTGATAAGCGTGTTTACAGATTATTTGGTTACACTTCAATTTACAGGGCATAACCAATTATTATCTACTCTGACCTTTCTCAATGACATGTCTTTCAGATTACATGGGATTGTAGTTGGGAGTTACCATGTAACTCAAAACAGGATTAACATGTAATGAGTTTACAGATCGTAGGGTATCACTTCAGTTTCCCAAGCATGTAGATCCAGCGTGCTAGCGTGGCACCAGCCATGTACTTACAATGTAGTTACGGAGTAATTACATGGTTATTTTTGCAATGTAAAATAAAGTGTTTCTGATTGTTTTCTATGTAAAGGAACCCTCTCCCTTCCCGTTCCGGCCCCCACGCTTTGGTATAATATATATATACTTCTCCATACACAGACCTCTGCAGAATGCAAAACAAAACTTGCAGTGAATGAATTTAGCATTTTATGAGAGTGCTGTTGGAAAGACTTGATAACTCACCCCTTTTGTTTTGAAGAGTTGAATCTTCTGTTAAAAGGTGATTTAAAACTTGAATGTGATGAATTGTGGCAAGTTAACTTCAAGTTATGTGCAATACTTATTTCAGACTTTTGAAAGATCTTTGCAGTGTAATCTTTGTTTTTAATTGCAGACATTTAAAAATGTCATTTTCTACTGTTAAGAGTAATCCTCTTTCTTGCTGGTGTTTCTAAAGAAAAGAATCAGAAATCAATCTTTCTACTAATGTAAATTTGAGATTATTTTTAAAAAATGGAATAAAAGAGGTTTTGGTCATTTGCTTTATTTTATTATCTTATTTTAAAGCTACTGTGATTGATAGCATTGTAAGAATTGGGACAATATTGTATTCAACTGTTTTATTTTTTATATTTTTAAAATTTAAAGTATAATTAGTTTTTATAATTTTCATCAGATTTTTGTTATATTTTTTGGAAGTGAAACTTTTAGCAAGTGGGTGTATACTTTTTACTAATCCCTAATTTTTTTTCTCAGTGTATTGGCCATATTATCAGAAGGAAAAGTTATTTAAGTATGTCAGTTAATTGTACTACTTGGCTGAATTTCCATATAGTTTTTACTGTGTATGGGGAGCTTGTAGTATTTATTATAGCATTTTAAATAAGGGTAATTCATTTTTTATTCAAGTCATTTTCACGTTGAGTTCCTATTTTTGTATGTTCTACTCTTAAGTTATATAACACAGTTCCTTTTTTAAAAGAGTTCATTTGTTGAAGTGCTAGTGGAAAATTAATGTTATTAAATAGTTTGCAAATGACTATTTATACCAGTATGCATATAATTTTTAAATATTTGTAATGTGAGATGTTGAATGAATAAAACTTTTAACTCAGCTTTCCTTTAATATACTTATTTATTTTCAACTTAAGTAGGCTGTGTTTCCACGGTTGAGGAAATAACCGTTGAAAATATTAGGAATATGTTCCTGGGCCAAGGCAGAACGAACCCAGAGGCAAAGGTGTTCAGACGTGTGCATGCTAGTGAGTAAGTGTGCAAAGCTCACGTAAGCCCGTAAATTATGTCGGTGGCTTGCTGTCTTTGGCCTGCACTGTCACCTCACACGCTGCCCTGCGCAGGTCTTCTTATTTGTGGTCTTGAGTATGTTTCCGAGGCCTGAGTCCCCGCTCCATGCATCCAGTCATCTGCTTAAGGCCAAATGTCCAATAAAAGTAAGGGAACGGGCGTATATTCAGCAGGGAACGTCAGGGTCTGGGAGGTTTAGTTTCGGGTCTTTGTCAAGGGAGAGCCTGGATTTCCGGCCCCTCTGTGAGAGAGAGGCTTCTGGTTAACAAGTCTCTTGACTTTCAGCCCCTTCCCCCCAGGTCCTCCCTGGACCCTGACATCATGGGATGTGGCCCGGAGATCATAATCTGTATAGCATGTCCATCAAAAGTGTGTGGACTACCACGTGCTGGAATGTGTTAGTATTTCTATTTTAGAATGAGTTTTTAAATTTTTTACTTAAGGATTTATTATAACAAAATATAACACTGAGACTGTCTCATTTCATCAAATTTAATTTCGGCTCTTTTTTCCCTTGGATACAGTATGCTTAAGACCAGAAGAAGCAGTAGTTGACCTGAGACAAATGGACTTAGAGGTCTAACGCTTCAGTATTGTCTTTCCCAAGATGCTCTCCTTGCAATGATAGGCGTTCCTGAGGGTTGAACCAGATGCTTAGGGCCCCCAGGAGGGCACAGTCACAGAAGCTTTGGCGGGCAGTAGCCAGAAGTTACCTGGCAGTAGCGAAACTTATATTCAGAGTTCAGTGAAGGGCCCGTGAGGAAGCCGCAGGGACATTGGAGAGGTAGGTGGCATTTGGTCGCCACCTCTATGGTATTCCTGGGCATTGTGAGATGGCTTCAGCGCTGTAAGGTATAAGTAGGTTCAGTCACTGCAGGGCATACTGATTTTAGGCAAGTGCTGTATCACCTACAAGTGATGGAACAACTGTATCTTGAAATGACAGGTAGGTGCGATACTTTGGGTGTTTGAAGTCACAGATTAGTGAATCTGGAAGGTGCGCGAGGTTATCTGGCGTGCATTTCCATATTCGTTGGCAGTTCACCTAAACCCTGCCGAAGAGAGCTCTACCCCATTCTTAACCGTTCTTAACAGTCAAGTGATAGAATCACCTCTTTTGGTGATGGGTTTGTATCCACACCCAGTTCAGAAAGAAAATTAGTAATTTTTTTAGGGATTTTTTTTTTTTTTGAGTTTGAGAAATATTCTCCTAAAGTCTGATCAGAAGTCATGGGGAAGATAAATTCTTGGTTTTAAAAATTCAGGAACATAGATGATATCAATGAAATGAGTTTAAAAAAAATTTACAGGGTAATTTTTGAAGTATGTAATGACAGAATAATAAACAGCAAGAATAATAAACATAATAATAAACTCTAACATTTTTTTCCCAGATTATGGTTTTTAGAGCACTAGGAGAGTCTCTACCACAAGAAAAGGACAAAAAATAACAAGTTTATCATTAAGTAAAAGCTTAGAATATAAGGCACCCTGTTTTTTGGAAGGTCAAAAACAGGCAATCGAGGCTTTGAGAAGTTCTACAGTGTAGACATGTATTAAAGTATTTCCTTCCTCTCGATCTCTTTGACTATAGACTTTGTGGACAGGTAACCCAAGATCCCATAGTATGTTTCCTGGTGTCAGGAACTGCCACTTCGGGTTTTTTAAGTTGTTGTTCTGCAAGGGCTGTCCTTAGTCATACCTGGGGCTGTCACCATGACCACATTTAGCTTTACTGGGCTTCTACATAGTGGCCTTGCTTCTATTCCCATCCCATTTGCAATTTAGCTCCGTAATTCCCTTCTTCCCCCACTCCCATCCCAGAAGAGGAAAGAGCAGCCGCTCTGCAGAATGAACCATCCGTCACCTGGGTTCATCGAGGCTATTTTGATTACGCTGCTCCCTGGTTCAGATTCACCCGAGGGCCGCACATACCTCTTCAGACAAGCAGCTTGTGCTTTGACGCTGCCATTCCATGATTTGCTTTCTAACTCTCTATTATTCATATTATTTCTTTCCTTCAAAATTTTTTCCTTGCAAACATCCCCAGCAACACCCCACCACCGCCACCTCACCGCCAGGCTCTGAGCGTGGGGACCACAGGCTCTGAATAAACTCTTAAGAATTCAGAAAATGAACATTGTGCCCTACTGTGAACGCTTTGTCTGGCAATGCCAATTCAGCCTCTCCTGTGATGTGACCGCGTCCTGTCGGGAGATTTTAAGTGCGAATCTTTTTCTAGTCAAATTGGGTGTCATTGTTGGCTGGCTGGAAAAAGTGTCTTATTGTGACTCACTGTGGTGACCTGAGTTGGAAAAGGGCAGTTTGTCTCAAGGAAGTTAAAGAGGAACAGCAGCGTTTAAATTCAGTGTGTGCGTGAACCGCCAGTGTTATCTGTTTTGTATAATCTGATGAAATGTCAGGAAAAAAAAACTGCCTATGCGCAGATGGGGGCCGATGGGGTGAATCTGGGGAGCATGGATGCCAAAAGCTATGCCCGGCCTTTCTTCATCCTTTTCGTGGGAGTTCTAGCTCAGTGAGCAGAGATTTGATACCATAAAAATGTCAGTGTGATCAAGCAAATGTCACCATTTTAAAGAGATTATGTTCAACTCTTCTGCCACTCCCTTCAACATGAAAAGAGGGAAGACCAAAACAAACTCAAGAACGACCCCCCAGAACCCACTAAAGACACGAGGGCATGTCAGGCTCATTCTGAAGTAAGTCAGGGAGAGGGCTGCTGGTCGCTGTGGTCTGTGAAACTGCGTCAGAGGCTTCAGGCAGGGTCCAGTGCGACCCGAGGCTCCTTATTTGAGTGAATGGAGGCGTAATTCTCCCCTCACGTTTGTGGGCCCAGAAGAAGCCCCTTGTGTGTTTCACTGTTGGTGGCGGGTTTGACCCGCTGCGGGGGTTGTGGGCTGGCCACGCATATCCAGGTGATTCTTGGCTCTCGTGACTCTGCGGTGACAGAAGAGGAAACTAATACCTGCCAATCACCAGTGTGTCAGGCACTTACAGCAGGTTAACACCCCCACGAGGAACAGCGAGTCCTCACTTAATGTCGTCGATAGGTTCTGTGACTTTAAGTGAAATGACTTCTAAGGAAACCAGTTTCACCACAGGCTCATAGATACGAACAAGAGTTAAGTTCCTGTGGCATCCCGCCGACATCATAACGAAACGACATTGTCCGACATTATAACGAAACGACATTGTTCAGGAGGACCTGCCGCACGGAACAGGATGTAGCACCGTCTCGTGCGGCAGCTGGGTGGCTTGGAAGGGACCCAGCTAGTACGAGGCGAAGCCTGGATTCCAGTCCCCACCTGCCAGATCCCAAATTCTTCCCCTAGACCCCTCACTGCCCCTGGAATGGCAATGGACAGAATTTTTGTTTTTCAGTTGAGTTTGTTTTGAAAACAAAAATTTCACCCCTAAACCCAATCTGGGTGCAAGCTGTCATGTTTGAAAGTAGAGAGAGAAGGCGATGAAACACCGTTTGCTAGAGAGGACGTGAGTTTTGACTCGGAGTCCTCATGTGAGGCCACTCGCCCTCTAAGAACGTGGGTAAGGGATTTGCTTGAGGTCACTGAGTTGCATAGGGAAGGCCAGGCGCAAGCCGGGTTGCTCAGCTGGGCCCCTCTCGTCAGCCTCACCGGCCTTTGGCAAACATGTGTCCGGGCCTCGGCGACCAGGCTGGGCGGTACGTTCCCAGCAGTAGGCGTGAGGGAGCTGCAAGGCCAGTTCTGTTCACTTGGAGGCGCTCCAGGTTTCTTAGCGCACATCCATTCTCTCTGGCTTGCCATCAGGGAAGGATACACATCGATTTGGGATGGGAAACAAGTACTGTGAACCAAATATTCCAGAAACAATCCGTTCTGGGGATAAGAAGAATAATAAAAACAATAACTTCTTATTGTTTTTTATTACCAATGTTTCTTAGTACCAAGCACCAGGGCATGGTGCCGTAGGCTTCTCGTCAAGCTCCTCACATCCCTATGAAATGGGCACTGTTGGTGTGTTCATTTTAAGGTGAACAAGGTTCAAAACAGTTAATCTGCAAAGCCAGGGTTTAAACACAGGCACATAGAGGTTATTCTGAAAGCGTACACTACTATTTTACAGAGCCATTGAAACATCATTTCCCTATACATATTTTGTTTGACGAGGATGTCTTTAAAAGTAATGTGATAGGTATTCCTTGTGGTCATTATGTTGTCAACTAAATTGTCAGGGTATTAAGACATGGTCTGACCAACAAAAATCACATGGGTGTCAAGAAAGGATATCTAGCTAGCTCAGTGGATGGCCAGATGAAGAGATGGGAGGGAGAAGGGGAGAGAGGAAAGGATGGATGGATGGATGGATGATAAATGGGTAGGTGGATGGGTGAGTGGATAGATGGGTTGATGGATGGATGGGTGAGTGGGTGAATGGGTGGGTGGGTGGATGAATAGGTGTATGGGTAGAGGGATGGATGGATGGATGGGTGACTAGGTGAGTGGTAGATGGATGGAAGGATGGATGGATGTTTGGATGGATGGATGGGTAGGTAGAAAGACAGATTTAGATACATAGATACATCTATACGTTGGATTTTTTTTAGATTGAAGGAGAAAGGGTTTATTTCTTTCTATAGAACTATAATTGGACAACACACTTTATGTAGAAATCAAGCTCCTTCTCATCTCATCCTCTGAGACGCTGCAGCTCTCTATAATCTCACAAAGAGGTCCCTAAAATCCACAAGGGCAGGGAGATGCTGACTTACTGGTGTCCCCACAGTGAATTCTAAAGCCGCTTGAATATTTAGCTTCCTGATGGAGATATCAGGATCATCAAAATAGACTTCCACGGAGAATTTATATTCCTGATTACTCGTATAAAAAAGAAAGAAAGAAAGAAAGAAGCATCGCCATATTTAGAGCCCGGAACTCTGGAACACACAGCTTTGATCTCTGCTGGAGCTGAGCAGCTGGTCCTGAGCAGATGTGGTGCAGTGGAGCCTGGAAGGAGGTTTGAACATGGATTTGCAGCGAAAAGTCCTTCTGAGGGAGATATTTAGGTCACATAGCCAAATACAGTCATCAGCAACTTCCTTTTTTGTTGTTTTTTGCCACCCAAAGAATTTAAATCTAACAAAGCCCAAACGTGCAATTCTTAAATTGAAAGGGATGCAAATGGGGACTCCAGTTTAGTCCCCTAAAGTATTCCGCAGACCTCCCTAGGGATGGGGAGTGGGGTAGGGAAGGAGGTTTTGGCCGGGGAGAAGGTGGGTTAAGGGGGAATGGGGAGGACAGGAAGAGAGGGAAGTAGAACTCAGTTACCAGATGCAGTTTTGTGTCCAGAAGCCACTGGCCGGCACCTCCCTCCACACACACACCCCATAACCGGGGACGTGGCCTTTCGCACTCATCACAACTCATCTCTCCCAGGGGGAGGGAATTTGGCAGAGATGCAGGAGTCACCCGTAGTGGAGGAAGTTGGAATCTTTCTTGGCCTTTCTTGTACTTACTTTATATAGCAATATGGTTTCCTTTGGATTATGGGTGGAGAGCGGAGCCCCATAAGCTTCTCTATGTGTCCTCATCTGTTTCTGATAGCTTCGGGTGTCTAGTGCAGAGTATTGCTAGCGTGCTGACTATTACTAGAAGCATTACTAGGTCTGTGATTGCTGTGGTTATCATCTAGGCTTTTGCCCAGTGCCAGTCCCTGAGCTGGGCTGGGGGCAGGAGTGGGCGGCTGGGGTACCGAGTGGCGGCTGGAGCCCTCTGCTGCCACTTCGCCGCCTGGCGTTTTCCTGCTGCAGATTCTCACCTTTCCCACCCCATCCAGCCTGCAGAAGTTGCCATGGTGACAGAGAACGCACCGAGATTCGGGGGCGCAGTGCCCACGGCCAGCAAAGCGCTGAGTTCTCGCTGCTGTTCTCTGGTCTCAGCGGCAGGTTCCTCCACGTTTTGGGGGCACTGTGTGTCTCAGCTCAGGGTTTTGTGTGTGTGCTGTCCGCGTGGCGCAAACGCCGAGGGACTGTCCTGGACCTCTGGTCTGCGAGAGACCATCGGAGGACGGTCGGCAGGGGGAAGCAGAGAGAGAAGAGCGTGGGAGCTGGATGACAGGCCCCGAGTCCGAGTCCCTCGGCCGATGGCTGTGCATTTCCTTAGAGGAAACGGGACTTTCGGTTCCTCAATTATTTCGCCTTTGCCCTTAGAAAGTGCGAATGCAGTTGAAGGCGGACACAGGCGGGCGCGCCTGGGAAGTAAAGCGACTCGTATTTTGAAGTCAAGCAAAGTTGGGTTCATGTCCTAAACACGGGGATCACGAGGGTGAGGGACATGACTCTGGGGTGACACCCCCCACCCCCACCCCCCGGACTTCTGTCTCTTTGCCACCTCCGGCTGAGTGACTTTGGCCACATCAGATAACCTCTGAGGATCCCTTGTCTCAGAGGTCAGAGGGGCAAATAATAACGTCTCCATCAAATTATAACGGCTCCCAGGACTGTGGTCAGGATCAAGCGAGGTGAATGCCTGGCACCCGGCCACCCAGCTGGGCTGTAGCTGAGCGTCCTGGCTGGCACCTCGCTGGGGCCCGCACCCTGCCCCCTGCACCCAGGGCGGAGCCGGGATCCGGCTTTGCGGTCGCGCCGGCTAAAACCCTTGGTCTGCTCCGGGCGTTCTCCCACGCCCGCCTGGCCTGGGCCCCGCCCCCCCGTCTCCTAGGACCCTCCGTGTCCACCCTGCGCTCCAGACACTCAGCGTGGACCTCTCTCCATTCCTCTAATGCAAACCCCCTTTCCGAGGGCAGGGTCGTCTTAACTGTTGGTTCCCCATGAAACACGATCTGATCCCGCTCCACCTTCTCCACCTTCTCCACCTTCTCCACCTTCTCCCTCTCGACTCAACTCAGAGCACAGCGGGCACCTCCTTCATCCTTTGGGACTTGGCCAAGACATCACCTACTCCGAGAGAACTTCCTGGGTGGCTCTTTCCATAGCACCCCCTCCCCCACCATCGCGCCATCATCCGTTTTTGTTTTTTTTATCAGAACCACACCTGACTGACATGTATTATTATCTTTAATTATCACTATATGTGATTTTTCTAACCTGTTGTTTTTTTTTTTTCTGGGTGGGGATGGTGGACATGAATATTGTCTTACTCATGCTTGCGTCTTCGCACCTGTCCTAAGCGTTTAATCAATGTTTGCCAAACAAGGCAGTCACAGCACAGGATCTGGGTGTTCGTTCTCTTTTGCTCGGCCTGCCCCAACCCTGCCACGAACAGCACAGCTGTGCTCTGGGGGGAGGGCCTGACCGCTAATGGCGCCCCAAGGAGCGGGTATTTCACCTGGGAAATAGAGATTGGCTGATAAAGGCAACTGCTGATGCGCGCCACGCTCACCTGCGGAGATGGTGGGCTGCGGGTTCTGATTCAGCCCCGTCCGGAGCCTGAGGCCCTGCCTGTCTAACAAGCTCCCAGGTGAACCCGCGGCTGCGGCTGCTCAGATCAGACCACACTGGAGAAGCAGGAACTTCGTCCCGTGAAAAGCCTCCGACGTGCAAACCTCGAGAGTCAAGGACAAGGGTGAGTTTTGATACCTGGGAGCAGAGCGGGGCTGGGTTGTGGGTGCGCCTCCCCGACCAGAAGCTGCTGGGTGGCCTCCGGCGTGGCCAGGAGGAGCAGAGAGCTGGCTTCTCCTGATGCCCCAGCAGAACAGCAGATAGGATGAGGGAGGCTGGAATCTAACTATTTTTAAAAGAATTTTCCTCGGTCCGGGAGAGAGAATTCTATCCAGGACTTTGCTCATTTCATTTTATTTATTCATATCTTCAACAAATATTTGCACATTGTTAGGCCTTGAGGATAGTGTGGGGACAAGACAGGCCAAGTCTCTGTCCACTTGGTGTTTGACATTCTGGAGACAGACCTGGATTTGCGCCCTCCTGTGTGTGTGCGTGCATGTGTGTGTGTGTGTGTGTGTGTGTGTGTGCGTGCGTGCGTGTGCATGCGTGTGTGGGCGCATTTAGTGGCGGTGAGGCGGCAGGGGAGGGAGGAAGGGAGGGAGGGATGCATTTCCGGGCCACCAGGTCTGCAGAATTCTCAGCCCCCACAGGGAACTCTCACTGGTTCAGTCCCAACAAAGGCAGTGTTGAGGCCACATCCCCCAGAGCTCAAGGAATCTCATTCACAAAGGGCAGATAATACAGGCAGTTAACATTATCTCCAGGTTAAATAAGGACCCCAGAGATGCCCTGACAGGCTGGGTTGAGTCATCATGTACCTTTAAGCTTGGCTACCAGGATCAACCCTCTACCTGCCACGCACAAAGCCTCTGGTCTTAAAAATAAGTCCTGTTCTCATGACAAAAAAAAAAAAAAAAAAAAAAAATTTAAGTATGTATGGTGATAGCTGTCAACTAGACTTATTGTGGTGATCATTTCATACTGTATTCAAATACCGAATCATTATGTTGTATACCTAAAACTAATATAATGAAAGAAAAAAAAACAAACACCCCAAACTCCTGTAATTCTTTAAGAAAAGCATAATTCTGTTACACTGTGTTTGGGAGTTAACAGCATGTATTTGTTTAATGTAAGCATTTAAATTATATCACGTGCTTCTTCATTTAAAAAGCTACACCTTTCCTCTTGCCACCCCAACCATGAAATTGGGTGGGCCACCCTCCTTCTCGGACAAGTCCTGGGGGTTAGCTTTTTGAAAGTCGGAGCCAAATTGGCAGGAAGGCCCGTTCCAGCCCCGAACCACCTCCCCATCAGAATCAGTCCCCTTTCCACTCTCGGAACAGGGTGGAAGCTGCCAGAAGCATGTGGCAGAACCATCGGAGGGTGAAGAAACAGCATTTCAGGCGCAGATGAGGTGGGAAGGCCATTTTCTGACAGTCATCAGCGGCTATCTCCTCGGGGGACCATATGTCCCCATCCTGTCCCCAAATGGAATTCAGGATTAGGAATTCACGTCCTTTGCTTGTCCTCTCAGCTGATGCAGCTGTTTGACGAAGGGTGGAGGAAGGAGGAGGAAATCATGTCTTTCGTGGGCGAAAATGGCATCTTACACAATTGCTCCTGGTTCCAGCACAGGGCACCACGAGCATGGCCACAACTCTCCAGATGCCCTGGCATGAGCAGCCGGGGCCACTCACTCCAGATGCATGTGGATTGGAAAGGCATTTTGTCCAAGCACCATTTTCAAGAAGCTCGACTGAAAGAGTCGTGGTTGAATTCAGGCTACTCACTCCTCGTAAAAATAAAAATTCGAGTTCTTTCTTAAAGATGGGGGTGGAGTAGGGAAGAGAGACAGTTTAATCTGAGAGCTGTGACTGCCACCTGGCGGACGATGTTAGCTAGGCAACTGAAAAAAGCTGCTTTCTTAAAGGGTTAGCAAGCTATTCATTAATCCCCTCACTCTTCTGTTTCCCTTGTTTCTGGTGGAGAGAAGTTTGGTGGAGGGGAGGGATGGGGACGGACAGCTACTGTACCGTGTGATAGATGCTGTGACAGGGACAGTCTTGAGTAGCGGGGTGAGGATGTGACTGCAGGACCCACATGGCAGGGTTTTGACTCTGCTCTAGGACGTCTCCCCTGTGACTCTGGCTGAGGTGCTAAACCTCTCCTGTGCCTTCACGTTCTTACGTGCAAAATAGGGGTGATGACAGTCCCTATCTCAAAGGGGGATCATGAGAAATAAACTGCATATTCCGTGTCAATGCTTAACACATATCTGGCTCATAGAATTTATTGAGTGTATATAGAGTATGAGGAGGTAAGAAAAACAATTTGCAATACATGCAATTAACAAATAGCTAATATACAGAATATATAAAGAATTCCTCAGATGAATGAGAACCCATATGTAAATAGACAAGAGATTAAAATAGCAAAGGTGACATCCAAGTGTACAATGAACTCAACTTCATAAATCACTGGGGAAATGCAGATCACAAGAAAGAAATGCTACATCGTGATGGTTAATTTTGTGTGTTATCTTGGCTTGGCCACAGTACCCAGGTATATGGTCAAACATTCTTCTAGATGTTTCTGTGAAGGTGTTTTTTAGATGAAATTAATATTTAAATCACGAGTAAAGCAGATTACTCTTCATAATGTGGGTGTGGTACAACCCATATAATAATGTGTGTCTCAAAAACATAACTCGAGCAAGGACGCCAAACGCACGGGCAAAACTAATTGACGCCGTTGGAGCCGGGAAAGAGAGGGAAGAGGCTGGGTCTGGCCAGGACGCAAGGCGCTTCTGCAGTGCGCCATTTTTAACCTATGTGGCTGTTACAAGGGTATAGTCCCTGTGTGGGAATTCACCCGTCTGTATATTGATTGTGGCGCTTTTCTGCACATATTTGTAATTTGGTTTTTTAAAATGTATTTTAAGAAAGTATGTCACTGCCTATTACTTGGGGAAGTCACTCCACATTTTGGAGCCCCAGTCCTCAGCTGTCAGATGATGCACAGATGGAAGGGGATGGTCTACGAGAAAGCTATTTCTAAAGTATAAATGTAAAGATATTACTGTGTGCAGTCCACAGGGTATGTGCTTAATAAATGCGCAATGAAGTCTAAGGAACGACCTTCTAGTATGTGCCAGATACTTAATATGCCTTGTTTGGATTTCTCTTAGTTGTCCTGAGATTGCATCTGAGGAAATTGGAAGCTCAGAGCGGGAAAGTGGCTTGCCCAAATAACCCAGCTGCTCCCCAGCAGAACCAGGATGGGGCCTCAGGCCCGTGTTCTCTCTCTGCGGTGTCTCTTGAGAACCATGGCCCGGCACCAACATATGCTAAGCAAAAGTCCCACTGGAACCCCCTGGCAGCAAAGACGCTGTCTCCTCCCCCCACCCTTGCACAGTGGTCCAGTCTGTCTCCTTAGCTACCTCCCTCCTTACACCCCCCTCCGTGCACAGTGGTCCAGTCCTTCTCCTCCACTACCCTCCCTCCCGCCCGCGCGCGCAGTGGTCCAGTCCGTCTCCTCACACCTACCCCGCTCCCCCGCCGCGCGCAGTGGTCCAGTCCGTCTCCTCACACCTACCCCGCTCCCGCGCCGCGCAGTGGTCCGTCCCCTCAGCTCCTCGCCCCTCACGCCGAAGTCCGCGCCCGGGTCCCGCGCTCCGCAGGGTCGCTCGGCTGGTGGCTGAGGGCACCCGGCCGCGGGCCGGGGGTTGCGATGGCGGCGGCAGGCGGGGAGCCGGCGCGGGGCCCGGCGCGCTTCGTCTGCGTGACCCGCTTCGGCTCGCACCAGTGTGGCTGCGTCCTGCAGCGGGGCGGCCGCGGGGCTCGGGGCGGGGGAACCTCGGGCCCGGGGCGGGCTGCAGCCCGGAGCGCCCGCGGGGAGCGGCGGCGGGGGCCGCGGGCGGCGGGGAGCTGCGTCCCGTCCCGAGCCCGGGGTCCCCGCGGGCCCCTCAGCGGCGCCGGCGTCGAGCGCGCGGAGCGGCCCCGGGCGGGCGGCGCGTGCAGGTGGCGCGATCGGGACGGGCGGGCGGGGCGGGTCAGGCCATGGCCACTGTCCTCCGCAGCGGGTGTCGGAGCTCGGCCGTCCGCGCCGTCGGCCCTGCCGTCCGGCGGGCTCTGCGGGCCGGGCGTGGGGTCAGCCCCGCGGTCCCTGGCGTGTGGGCGCTCGGGCCGTGGCGGCCAGCCTCGCGCCCTGCTGATAGCCGCCGGCCTGCGCCGGGGACAGAGGGGACCGCCCTGTCACTCACCTCAGGCGTGTCCCGGAAGGGCCCCAGGAGCACGTGGGAGTCGTTTGCGATCAGCTTGAAGCTTGAGGCCACATCCGAGAGGAGCGAGGGGGCCTTGGTGTCCTGTTAGGACGCTCTGATTTCATAATTCCCTTAAGGAGACCGACTTCTTTAAGATGTCGCGTCACTTCCTTTCCGAAACCAGGCTGCCTCTCCATTTGTGCTATTTGCTTTCGTGTCTTTTGGGGATGTTCTATAGTTTAAAAATGTCCCATAGGTTTCGCGGGTACCCCCTCGATTTATTCCGAGGTGTTTGAGCTCTGCTATTGCGAAGGCGCTTCCTCTCCCACGGTGTCCTCTAAATGCTTACTGGTGGTTCTTCTGAAGCCCTGTGATCTTTACGAAAAGAATCAGCTTTCTTTAGGATTGGTTTACGTACATTTTCAGGAAGTTTGACAAAGTTACACGTACTAGTAGCATTTCCAGCACTGCCTCTCTTTTGAGGGATCATCCCGCCACCTATGCTTTAAAAAAAAAAAGCTTTGTTGAGATATAATTAACAATCCTTTCAACTTGCCCATTTGAACTGCACAGTTCAAGTGCACGAAGACGTATATATTCTTTACAGAGTTGTGCGGCCATAACCACCGTCTCTGTTCCCACCCCGAACCCGATGCCAGTTAGTACTCCCCTCATCCCCCCTCACCGCCCTACCCCACACCCAGCCCAGCCCTCAGCAAGCCCGGGACCACTTAGTCTCCATAGATTGGCCTATTTTGAACATTTCATGTAAATCAAATCCTACAGTGTGTGAGCTTTCCTGATTGGCTTTTATTTTGTGATTTTCATATGTTAATTTTAGATCCTAAGACTTCACTGAATTCTTTTATTATCAGAGTCAGTTTTATTGTTCATACTCAGGATTTTCCAGGTGTAGTGTTATTTATATGTAGAGCTCATTTTTTTTTTCCCATCTCATTGCCTGTGATAGATTTGTTTTGTCTTAGTGCATTGGCTAACACCTCAAGTACATGTCAAATCGTAGTGGAGATAGTGGGCATCCTTCCCTTGTTGCTGATCTTAGGGGAGATGCCTCTAGTGTTCCCCATTAAATAAGGAACTGGCTTTAGGACTAATATAGATTTAAAATGTTAAAATGATCCCTCAATTCTTATTTTCTTCAGCGTTTTGATCCGGAGTGGGTGTTGAATTTTGTCGAAAGCTTTTTCAGATCTGTGGAAATGAACATGAGATTTATACAGGTTACTGAGACAAGCGGGAAATACAGGTGGAAGAAACGTGTGAACAAAGCCCCTAGCATGGATCAGTGGTGCTTAGTGACCAGGGGAGAACTAGCAGCATATTTGACCGGTCGGAGTGTGTAGAAAGAGGACTAGAGAAAGATTTGAAACATGCCATGTTACTCAAAGGAAAAATATGTTTATCTCCAGAGAGCAGAGCAAGCCTTTGATCTAAATGTTGAACGAGTAGAAGGAAGCCAGGTAGCGAGTGCTGGTAGGTGAGGAAGGGTCGGTGTTCCATACTAAGGGGAAGGGGAACGTATATAAAGGCTTTCAGAAAACACACGCTCGATGTATTGTGATTTTTTTGTCTTTGGACACACAAGCCCTTAGGTTTTCTTCCAAGGGTTAATATTTGGGAAGGCAGCATGGTTCAGGGAGAAGTCAGGGAGCTTATCACTCGACCACTTTCTATGAGCATCTCTGTGGTGCTGGTGGTGTGGATAGAAGGATAAGGCAGCAAGGCCATTGTGCCCTAGAAGATCACAGCCTAGTGGTGGAGGCAGTATTACACGTGATGTGATATTGCATGTGCTGTGAATGAGGTATTCCCAGGGCCAGTGTTCTGTGCCTGGCTGTCATGCTTGAGGGAAGGCATTGGAGAGATGACCTGTGATCTGAGTCATGAGCAGGTAGAAATTCGCTTGGCCGTGTGTGTGTGTGTGTGTGTGTGTGTGTTTACACACACGCATGCACACGGTGTTCTAGCTGGATAGGCAGCACGTGCGGAGGCTGAGGGGGTAAGAACAAGACATGTCTGAGGAACCACGAGATGTTGTGTGTAGTTGGAGACATAACGCATCTGACGTTGAATGGGGAGGAAAGGAGACCGCAGAGATACGCTGGGACAAGATGCGGTTCTGGTGTTTGTTTACTCCGCGGCTGGGGACTCACCTTTCAGATCAGAAAACGAGACTTCTGAGGCACTTCCGGGGCCTGCTTTTAATTTTTTTCCCAGCATAGTATTAGCTAATTGGTGAACTGGTATCACCTGGTGAACAGAAATACACCAACAATTGTAAAATATCTCCAAAGAGAGCTCAAGAGACATTTCTAATTGCCTTTATTCTCAGGATAGTGAGCCCTTTAAAACATGTATCAGCCTTGATATTTTACCTTCTCACTCTCTTTTTTTTCTTAAAAATTAGATTTAACACAGAAGACCTTAGCTAAAATATTTGATTTTCCAATACCTTTGAATGAAGCATCCAAAATAATGAAGAAAAAGAAAAAGGTATATTATGAAAAGGGGAATGAGCAATATTTGAATTTTAGATGAAACAGAGTTATACATACCAGTACCATTTCCTCTCTAAAGACAAATGTGTGAATATACTCGAGAGAGTAAAAATAGTTTCATCTTTTGAAAAATTTAATTTACCGAAATGAATTAATTTAGCAGAAATGGAACTCGGTTTGGAAATATTTATTAACCATAAAAAATAGTCCTTGCAGTGTTGAAGGCATAAAACACACTTTAATCAAAATGTAAGCCACTGGGAGATTTTTCAAAGCAGAAAATATCTGTTCCATAGAGATAACAAACTCGGATAGATAATGTAATATAAGAAAATCACGGATTTTGCAGAAAATGATGTGTCTATATTGGTTTCATATTGCTCTTTTAAAGGCAAGGGATGTACATTCAGTGTCTTCCACAAAAGCCGACAAGGAAGAACCTTTAGTGTTGACACTTTCGCTTCTTGTCCACATGTCATGGTATTTTGAGTGTTTTAAATATATTCAGGATTAGTTGCTCTGCTAATCTTTGATTTCTACCATAAACTTAATACTTCATTTTAAAGAAATTGTTGGTAATTGCACATAAAATTGTATTTTTTTCTGAGCTTCAACTTTGCTTGATTTATAACCCACATAGAGTATAAAGTAGCATTCAGGGTGACTAACGCTTGCAGCAAAGGCGTGTGAGTGCGCACCTAGCCTCCCCACTGAGAAGCATTTCTTCTAAGAACCAGCTCCCTCGGGTGAGGAGGAAAAGGCAATAGCCAATATTTACTTATAACCACTGTGTGCCAGACACGGGGGCAAGTGCTTTACAAATACTTTTTATTAATTCTGTAATTCAGCATGCGAAGGTACTTGTAGATGAGATTAAAACACTTGCCCAGAGTCAGGCACTGCTAAGTGACAAAATGACAAAGCCAGAATTCAAGCCGTGGTCTGTTTGCTTCCATTGTCCTCATTCTTTCTATTCTAGTATATTCATGCTCTCCAGTGATTTTGCTTTGGTGTGTCCTAGGAGAAATGTTTAATTCTTAATAGGATAAAATACTAAAAATCAAAGATTGCCCAGTGGCTTAGCATAGGGATAGCAATTCATTATTTTTATTATCTTTCAAAACAACATTGAATGTATTCAGCCATTTAGGTAGGGTTTTATAGATGAAGTTTGAAAGGAAACTTCATCCAGGCCAGTTAACTTAAATACTGAAAAGAGGAAATGCTAGGAAGTTGGAAAAAGAGATCAGAGAATTCAGAAATCATGGGGGAAAGTACATTTAAGTTTTAGGTCTCTTAAGTGCTAATATTGCTTTATAATACTGATTGACGTGTAACAGAGTTGAGTCACTCCCAGTTGCCCGTCAAAGTGTATTCCTGCCTCTCTGCTCACTGTTCCTTAACTGTGATTCTCTTTTTAAGGTTTCAGTGTGGAATAGAGTACACAAAGTCATTTCTAGAATGCTTGAAGAAAACGAAAAATATAGACTCAGGCTGAAATGCCAACAATTATCTAGTCAAAGTAAGTTATAATTTTTATTGTATGAAAGGGCTGGCTTCTTTAACAGTTTAGTTACCCTTAGATCACTGTAGTCCAGTAGTTCTCCTAATTGTCACATGCATTAGTGACATGCAGCTATAGAAATAAGGCTACCATATGACCACCATTCACCGTAATTAAAAGTGTGACATGTATTAAAGCAGTGAGGTAGAGTAGCCCATACGGGTACGTGAGTGGGGTCTGTGGAAGGTGAATGATGACTGGAATTTACTGAGAAAGGGAACACGCTTGTCTGTTAAAGTTGAATTTCAGTGCCAGCTTTTTAATACAGATTACAAACTCATCCACATTGATGAAGAAAAACACTTTAACGGCAATACAGAATTATACATTCTGTGTCACTTTATGTAGGCCCTTCATTTAGTGGCATGGGCACTGTAGTCCAAGTTAATGCATCTAAAAAATCTGCCCTTGAGTTATGGCCTTGATGTCATTACTTATTCCTAGAAAACATCTCATAAATTAAACCGCATTCTAAAGCTGCATCAATAGTGAGTTTGATATGGTGGCCAAAGCAAAATGAGATGTAATCTAGTATATTTATTACAGTAATGGAAAGTTCTGGAATCTCAAGCAATTAAATGGATGAAATCTCCATAACTAATAATGCCACATGAACTGATAAATCACGATAGTTGTTTCCTTTACATGCATGTCCTAATTTGTGTCGCCATGTCGAATGTGTCCGTAGGTTTTCAGTACAGCCCCTTGATGCCAATTTCTATTTTGACAGTGAATCTGCAGAATTTAATTCTGTGAAGAGTATTTTCAAGTTCTAATAATTAGAATGCCATTTTGTAAGCAGTGCAACACCAGAAATTCATTACTGTTTGTGTAATATATCAGTCATAGCATAAATTGTGAGAATGGCATGTGAACCAACGTTCAGATTAGTGGTACTCGATTTTACTTTTCTTGCTCAATTAAGAAGGAGAATGAAGCAGGAGAGGGGGTGAGGAAGAGGAAAGTAGCCAGTGGGTTTGTAGGTGAAAAGGATGTTTGGATGGGCAGCGCAATGTGCAAAAACCTGGACGTTGCTCAGAGTGTTTATCTTGATCCAGTTACTTTAATAAACATACTGAAGTGCATCTAATTTTGCTCTGGCTATAACCTTGAACTTGTTGGGTTCTCTTGTGCCTCAGCAAGAGGCCTTCTGTTAGTCACCAAACAATCTTTTAAGGATTATTTAACAACTTAAAATAATGTGCTGTGCTTTTCAGAAATAACCTCTCATAAACAAAAGGTATCCTTGTAATTTGGTATTCTGTATTACAATTTTAAAGCAAAGTACAAAAACTAATTATGTTTTTAAAATGTAACTCTTATTCTCTAATATTTATTTATTAATGGGAAAAACAGTGCTAGAAGCCAACTTGAATTTTCCTTATATTTTATGTTGTTCCTAGACTCAAATTAAACAAGATGGAATTTTTTTTATCACCTTCTGGTAAGAATCCCTTTGGATAACAATTGCAAAGTATAGACTTTTAAAATTCCTTCTTTACATCCTACTTCCTCCAGCCTTTGGCGTATACCTATTGCTAATTCTAGTCAGTGTTTGTTTGGCACATGGTGGGCACTCATTAAATAATTGCTGGAATTTAATGAACTTCCTTTGGGCCCCATCTTTGCAATGTTATCAAAACTATTCTCTCCACGGTCCATGATTTTTCCTTTCGTTCGTATATCTGCTTAGTTCTCTTCTCCTTGAACCTGCAGTCACGTTTAATGTTATCTTACCGCCACTTCGTCACATTTTTCATCGTTATGTCCTGGAGGCTCGGTCATGGTTCTCTTTCTGCTCATCTGACCATATTTTCCGTGTATTTTTTATTTGTACCTTTGCCACCACCTAATAACAAATGCTGGCCTGGGATCAACCATTGGGCCTACTCTCCCTTTACGTGTTTATTATGAGACGACGCACCCATCTTGTAGCTTCGATTACTCTTTCTGGGTGTGTGACCCCTTAAATGTCTGTTCCACCCCAACCTCTGGTCCCATATCTCTGAATTTCTTTAGGCTCTTCTGCAGTTACTTTTAAGTGTCACATGTTCTAAACTGAGCACATCTTTCTCCCTTCTGAACTGTGCCCTGGTTTACTACTCATCTGGACTCATTAAATTTGCAGGGAGAGATCACATCCAGTTTGGTGGGATTTGGAAAGTCATAGAAAAGGTAAGTTGGATGGGCCTTGGAAAAGAGAAAATTGACTCTCACAAACGGGAGTGTGGGGGAGAGGGAGTATATTTTAGACATGGACATGAGCGAGTTCAGAGAGTCCCAGGACATGTTCAGGAAGTGCAGTTTGACTAACCCTTGCTTAAGGGAATCATAGAGAAGATCGAAAAGTTTACTCAGGCCATTTCCATCATGTGAGTACTGGGCCAGGCGTTTGTACTCAGGTCAATCGGCAGTGAAGAAACATGGAACATTTTCTTGACATTTTTTTCTAGATTTCAAGTGTGCAGAAAAGTTGCAAAAATAATACTCCAGAGTAACCTTTACCTTGGTTCACCGAGTTTTAACATCTGGCCACACTGGCTTTATCATTCTCATACTCCCTCTCTTTCTCGTGTGTGTATGTGAATGGGCCTGAAGTAGTGCCCCATAATACTGATCTAGTATGTATGTCCCACAGACAAGGATATCTCTTATAGAACCACACTGCAGTTATCAAATTCAGGAAATTTAACATTGATATAATATATAAAACTTTTATATAATCTATTGTCTAGATTCCAGTTGTTTTCATTTGTCCCCATGTCTTTAATGGGATTTTTTTTTTCCTTGTACCTGGTCCAGTCAGTGTATTGCATTTAGTTGTCATGCTTCTCTGGTTTAATCCCTAACATTTTTGAAGAGTAGAGGCCAGTTATTTTTCAGACTATCCCTTTGGACTTGCTGACACCTTCTCATGATTTACTCATATTTTGCATATTTTTTTTCTGAAATGTTGTATAAGTAATGTTGCTTCCTTCTCAGAGTATCAATTTAGAGCCAGGTTATCTTCCTTTATCCCTTATTGATGATGTTAACTGTGATCTGTTGACTAAATTGTTGTCCATTTCTCCACTGTATATGTCGTTGTTATTTCTCCTTTTAACATAGTAAGCATTTTATGGAAAGATAATGCACATACCTTTCACATCACGGGTATAGACCATTTTAAAGCAGTGGATTGAGCAGATCCACTGCATTTTGGAAATAACCGGATGCCATTTTGTGGAAGGGTTTGGAAGCGAATGCTGGCATGGTACCAGCAGGCCCAGTGAGAAGTGAAACGTAGAGGCGGTGGGGACTGGGTGTGGGGAATAAGAAGGGGGATACTGAGTTTCGAGAACGAGTAGATAAAACTAAGGAAGTCGAGAGAAGGAACTGGTTTTGTGACGCTACCGAGTGTTATTTTGGCGTGTGGAATCATAGGTGACGGTGAGGTGCTCGGGTGAAGTTTCCAGGTGTGGTATCTACACTGCAGAAGGGTCCTGCGTAGTCCTGGCTGGGGGTGGAGGCGAGGAGAGGACCCAGTGCGGGATGTGGGGCGATGTCTAGGATGATGAGGAATTCTCAGTTTCCCAGAGGGTCTCTCGGGCCAAATCAGGAGCAGCGAGGGGATTGTGGAGCTGAGGAGGGTCCAGACGAAAGCTGAAGGAGACCAAGGGGTTGGCAGTTCAAAGGAAGGCAGTGCCTTAGCGTGTAGGGGGACCAGAAAGTAGGAGTACAGCAATGTGTCCGTTAGGAACATTTTAAGGGTGCCAAGTGCTGATGCTGTCCAAGCAGTGACCTTGTGAGTGACCGAAGTGGCCTGGAGATAAAGGCCTACGATACAGTGGTTTTGTGACATAGTTCCTATGAATGGGGCTGTTGAAGTCACCAATATTCTTGGCAGGAGTTGGAGTGGAGAAGAAAAATATGAGTTACGCATCAAGTCCATCAGAAGCTTTTCATGGTCTACTAGAGAACATGGAATTTATCAAAATAGTACTTACAGGGAGTGGCCAGCTGTCATTCTACAGTCTTAGAAATGTTAAAATTTTCAGTGTCTGTTGATTATGACATTTTATATTAACAAGATTCAATTTTGTCACCTTTTATTTAGGATTAGCCTATATTTGGATCTGTTTACCAAGAAGATTATGAAGAATTTAAAGATAGAACTTTAAATCAAATCATAATTATTTGTTAATTTTGGTGGGTTTCTTTGTTGGAATTGTGACTTAAATTGTTAAATAGAAAAACTACCTATTTTATAAATTAGTAGTATCTCTGCAAATTAATAAAATTGTTAGTTAAATATTGTTATACATTTGAGTGTTACTTTCAGAATTAATACTTATGCATATATTTTTAAGTTAAACATATGTGAAATTTAAATGAGCATATCAGTATAATTGCATGCATTTAAAATTTTTAAATTGCCAGGGTTTCCCTTTTATTAATGAGGCTGCAATTGCTGCTGTGTTCATCCCTTCATTTAGATGCAACTTTCAAATTAGACTGTACTAATTTAAAATTTTTGGTTTACTCACTTTTTCTAAATTTCTTGATTGTTTTATGCTAAAAATGAACAATTTACATAGCCAAAATTATTTTAGGTGTTAAAACTAATGGTTATTGAAGCCTTCTTTTTGTCCTAAGGTAAGGTAGTAAGTTTATGCAAATTCTGTATTATAATATGGAGTATTTTAGAAAAATCTTTGTACAAAGATCAGAGGAGGCATTCTTCTCCTTTGTAGGCTTCTAATTAATAACACATTTTTAAAAAATCAATGAATGAGAGTTTTAGAACTCTGAAAATAATTTAGAAGTGTTTTTCAGTGAAGTCTTCTTTATTTTCTACTCAATATTGAGTAGCAGTCACCTGTTACTGCGCTGGTTGCTCTGCTTTTTGGTGATGCACTCTGTCACCCTAAATTGTATAAAAGGCTTAGGTGGAACTGAAAAATTAAGAGGGAAAGACAAAAAGAGGTTTGCCTGTGATGGAACTCCAGGTACCCTGCTTGCTTCTTCCCCATGAGGCGGGATGTCCTCTTTCTATCCAGGGTAATAGCCCTCGTTGGAAGGTGCCGAACAGCCGACTCACTTCTCCTGTAGTGACATTACACAGTGGCAAGAAGAATACAAAGTTCTTATGAAGTAGTACAAGATGTAAGGACTGTGAGATAATCATGGTTCTGTTTCTTCCTCTCGCTCTCACTTAATTACTTTGGGACGAGACCAGCCTAGGATTTGGGGCAGCATGTCCTCTGGTGACAGTTTACCACATCTCCCTGTTCCTAGACGTAGGACGCACTGCCTGGGCACGTGACTTAGGCCCCCTCTGTCATGCAGCATCCAAAGGTCCCCTGCAGGGTGGGTCATGCAGCTTCTTAGGAGGATTCTGGGTAAATTTTCAGGCCGCTAAATTCTTGGGTAGGTAAAGCTTCAAATTTTAGCTTATACAACTTACTTGTAATATTTATTGAGTACGTTATGTTCCAGATTCTGTTCTAGGGACTGGGGAACACAACATAGACACAAATCCCATTTTCAGGAGAAGACAGATAATAAACAAAATAAATAACTAAAATATACAGTGTGTTTATAAAATAAGTACCTTGTAGAAAAAGAAGATGAAGTGTGCCAAGGAAGGCAGTGCAAAGGGGAAGACGAAAGGAAGGTTCCACGTAGAAGGTGACATTTAGGTAAAAACCAGAAGGAGGAAGCCAGACGTGCAGATGTGGGAGGAAGGAGCACAAGAGCATTCTGGGTCCTGAGGATGGAGAAGAGAAGGAAGAGGTCCAGTGAGCAAGCGAGAGCAGGCGCTGTGGTGAGGGCAACAGAGCCCAGGTTATGCCGTGCCATTTCGAGGACCCTTCCTTCAGAGCTGGGTGGGAAACTAGGGGGGTTTTGAGCAGAGTTTGGGTGTGACCCGACTCACACCTAACACGACGACCGTGGCAATTGGTTTGTGAGTGGACTGACAGGAGGCAAGGGGCCGTCTTGCCTGTGTGAGTTGCTGAGGGGTGATTTTTCTTCTTGTGTGTGTGTGTGTTAGTTTCAGGTATACGGTATGATGGTTAGACATTTATATAAGTTATGAAGCGAAATATTTTCAATATAAGCATAAAGAAGTCAAGGAAGTAAAACTTCTCGACATAGGGTATTTTCATGAGGAATTTGTAAATACTTAAGTTCTCTTTCCTTGGTGAAGAGGTAGAACCAACCCACTTTCTGGAGGGGTCGCTCACATCCTTGTACTTGTTAAAAAAAATTAAACATCATTAATAATCATAGAAACGTAAATGAAAACCACAGTGAGATGTCACCTCGTATCTGCTAGAATGCGAAGAAAAGGAACCTTTGTTCACTGTGGGTGAGGCGGTCAATCGGTGCAGCCACTGGCGAGGACAGTGTGGAGGGTCCCCAAAAGTTAAAAATAGAACCACCACATGGTCCAGCAACCCCACTGCTGGGGGCACACCCAAAGGACGTGAAATAAGTATCTCAAAGAGGCATCTGGCTTCCCATGCTCACTGCAGCATCCTTCACGACGGCCAGATACAGAGTCCACCTCAGCGTCCCTCGCTGGATGAGTCGACAAAGAAAATGACACACGCGATGTGGAATCTGGAACATGCACAAACACACACTGGAATATTATTCCGTCTTTAAAACAGGAAACTCTGTCATAGGCGGCCACCTGGGCGAAGCCAGAGGACGTTCCGCTAAGAGAAATAACGCAGGCGCAGGAAGACACATACCGCACGGTCCACTTCCATGTGGAATCTGAAAAGGCGAAGTCGGAAACAGGACGGCGGTGGCCAAGGGCGGGGGTTGGGGGATGCAGAGACGTCGGGCAAAGCGCACAAACTCCCTTCTGCGGGGCGAATCGTTCCGAGATCTGATGCACAGCGCGGTGACCCGTCAATACCGCATTGCGTGCGGCAGTCCTCAATGTAGGCAGCGTTACTGCCTGTGGTTTCAGATACTCGGACTCAACCGTGGTCCAGAGATACTAAATGGAAGAGTCAAGAGATGAACAAGTTTGAAGCTGTGCGCTGGTCTGAGCAGCTCGATGAAATCTCACGCCGGTCTCCTGCCCGTCACCTAAGACTGGCGCCGTCCCTCCGCCCGCATGTCGGCGCCTCTGTGCTGCCCGCCTGTCAGTTCCTGTCTCGGTTGTCAGATCGACTGTTGAGGCGCCGCAGTGCTTATGTTCAGGTAACCCTCCTTCTACCTATCGGTGGCCCCAAAGCTCAAAAGCAGTGATGCCGGCAATTCGGATATGCCAGAGAGAAGCCGTAAAGCGCTTCCTAAGTGAAAACGCGTCTGCGTACAGAAAAAACAGGCCGAGTGGGGTTCACGCTACCCGTGGTTTTGGGCATCCGTGGGGTCTTGGGGCACATCTGTACTTGACGATGCTAAGAGAGCAGATCTTAAGTGTCCTTACCCCCTCTCCTCCCTGCCCCCCACACAAATGGTGACTGTGAAATGATGCATATGCTAATTAGACTGATTGTGGGCATCATTTCACAATGTGTGTATATATCAAAACATGACATTGCACACCCTAAATATACATAGTACTTATTTGTTAATTGTAGCTCAGTAAAGCAGGAAGAAAAAATAGTGATAGAGGTTTACACTCTCATCCTCTCCGTGTGTCAGAGGGTCTCCGGCCACAATAGTGACTTCCCACAAGGCCCCCCATAACACCCAGTGAACTTAGAGTCAGTCAACTCTTTAATTTCACCATGTTGGCTTACTAGTCTCATAAATCTGTTTTTTTTTTTTTAGTTCATGTTTTCTAGAACTTGATAGATTTTTTCTCTTACAAATGGACTTTTTTAAAAGTTTGTATTTTCTAGAACACAGATTTTCTTTTCTCTAGCAGAAATTTTTCATGTTTTTTTCCTTCATGGATTTAAAAATAATATGTTTTGGGGAGATGAGGGAAAAAAGTATTAAGAAAAGGTGAAATTCACCCATAAAATCATCCAGGAAATAACCTATACACATTTTAATATCCTTAAGTCTTCACATTTTCACATAGTTGAAAAAAGTCTATACAATTTGATTGTTCTTTTTCCTTAACCTTAGAAACATTCCCCGTGTTAATTTATTATTCTATGACATCATTTTTAATGAGCTAATAATATTTCCTCATATGGGATGAACCAAAATTTATCCAGCCACCCCCTAGTTGTTGATATTTGGGTTGTAAGAACTCAGTGCCTTTTCATTCAGCCACAGTGATGCAAATAATCGTGTAGTTTTTAAGAACAATAGGTATTTCAACGTAGAAGAACAGAGTACTAAGAGGATATGCTAGAGTCGTTGCATATAGTCTGGGGTCTCAGAGGGGACATCCCCGAGGAAGTAATATTTAAATGGTTCTGAAGAATCGTAAATGGATTAAAGAGGTAGAAAGAGGGCGCCTGAAGAGGCAGCCGCAAAGGAAACACCTTGGGGGGACACCTTGGGGGGACACCCCCGGGCTGGAACGGAGTGCACGTCTGGAGGTCAGGAGAGCTGGGGTGTCCTTGTAAGGGGAAGGTGGCAGGAGCAGGGGCTTGTAGGGTGGGCAGGGGACAAATATAGGATAAGTTTAAGATTTTGGTCTTGATCTTTAAAAAAAGAAACAGAAGCCCCTGAAGAGTTCTGAATAAGGAAATGACACAACCAGAATTTCCTTGTACAGAGATGGCTCGGACTATCGCAGCGGAATAGGTTGGTGGGGAGGAGAGCACTGTTGTCAGGAGACGTGTCAGGTAGGGAGATAGAGGAGGCTAAGGCGGAGTCATCGCGGTAGGGAGGGCTGGACTGATTTGAGAGATTCGGGAGGGTTCTCGGCACTTGGTGATTGCATGTAGGAGTGAGCAAGGATTCCTCTGAAAACTCAAGGATTCCTCTGAGTTTTCTGGCTGGAGCAGCGGCTGGGTGGCGGGGCAATTCACTGACGGGACAGCTCTCCGGTGGAGGAGGGGCAGCTGGGTGAGGAGAGACCAGGAGTTCGGTTTGGGGCATGTGGAGCTGCAAGTGCTTGTGAACCATCCAAGTGAAGGTGTCAGGAGAATGGTCATATATATGGGTCTGAGTCCAGAAGCCTTTGTCAGAAATAAAATTTAGGAGTTATTGCCATACAAATGGTATTCAAAGTCACAGGGCGTGATTGTCCAGTGTGAGGACAGCTTAGGACAGAGCCTGTGGTGGAGGCTGTGCTGCCCAGATAGGTCCCTTGTCAAGACTGAAAGTCTTTGTCCCTCAGCAGTTAGCTGACAGCCTTAGCACTTAGTCCTCTCCAGAGCTGCCCTCGGCTGAACAGAGCCACCTTGCCCACCGTCTTGCCACGTTGGGGAAGGCCTCCCAACTGCATCTCAACACAGGGCAACAGTGAGGGGCCATCTCAGCTTCATAGGTACTTGTGAGATTGGCTGAGGGCTTTGTTGAGATTATATCTCCATTCCTGTTCTCACTCTGATCAAGTGTGCTCCCTTTCCTTCTCTCTTCCCTCCAGAGATATATACATGATAATAACGTCCCACATTCAAAGCCCTCAGAGTTGGCTCTTTTGGGGGAAATGTTCTGCAACCCAAACTTTACACTCAATTGTGACTTATTTTTACAACATAGACCGGACAGCCTTTTGTCAGAAGAGACAGAGGAATGGGACATTTAATAGGAAAAGAGTGCTTGGAATGCCATTTTAAGGACCTCAAGTTTCTAGGCAAAATTCTTTCTTAAAGGGCCTTTATTCTTATCGATTTATTTCTAAGTGGTTCCTGGACTTTAATTGGAAGGTTCTTTGTAGGTCATGCTGCTGTCTTAAGCTGATGTCAGTGTTCCCCCAGAGCCTGCCTCCTTTAGTTAGAAAGTCTTCTTCAACTGTTTCTAGCCAATCAGAGGAGAACTTCAGACTGGCCCTTCTGCCATTTGCCTTTCTGCCTCTCTATTGTCCTTTCTTTTAAATCAAAAGTAGGCGATGACCCATTTCCTTTTAAAATGGAAAGAGTCTCATGCTTTTCATAGCTTTCTGACTGCTGTTATTTGAAATTTAAATATAGAGCTCGTAGCAATAGTATGAGCATAGCTTCCTTTTATGCTTGCCTCTGGGAGATTCTTAGAACAGATTTCTAAAAAGCTTATATTCCTATCACATCATTAAATTTTGAATAGGATTCTTAAACTGACAACTTAACAAGGTTCATAATCAGACATTTAAAATGCTTTTATTATCTCTTTCATTGGAGATATATCTATACATGGAAACACAACAAAACACTTAATACTAAGATGCAATCAAACCAATCACAGAAGCATCACAGATTCTTTGGAACTTATGTATATAAAGTAATTATTTTCAGATAAAGCATCATTTGAGCCCTTTGGAAAAAGACATTATATTCACTTTTCTCCCACTTCCAGGTCTGACGAGAGTGTCTCAGGAAATGGAAGTAAAATGGGAAAATGTGCATCAGTGAAAATAAAGACTAAGGTTTAACATTTGATAAATGTGGGAGAAATGGGAAGCAGGAAAAGGTGGAGAAATAAACGTGAGCTAATTATCTCATTTACATGGAAGATCAAAAGAATTTGTTTTATTCTTGAGGCTGAAAGATAAATGTCGTTCAAATATGTTTTTGATATCATTAAAAAATAACCAAAGACATAATTTTAAAACATATGTGTCCCTTCCAAATAACTAAAGTGCACGTAGAACACAATGAAGGCAATAATAAGAAACCATAAAAATTATGACGAGTATAAGACAATACATGTCATTGTAAGAGTTAATTATAAGGAGTTAAGTTAAATTCCCATATTAAGCAGATTACTTAAAATGACCTAGTCAAGAAGTAAATTCCAGTTACACAAGGCTGGGAAGAGCCACTGGAAACCATAGAAGGAAGGGTTTGCACTTGTGTTTTAGGTGGAGAGGAATTCTAATCACAAAACACTAAATTAACTAATCACATTATACCATAAAAGCAAAAGTCAGAAGATGTGACATGAAACTATATGCCAAACAATATAGCTTTAACACAAAAAGAAATATCACTACAATAATGGAAAATAGCAACACCCCTCTCTAATTTCTTGGCAGGTCAAGAAAGTGAAAAATCATTGAGGGTATAGAAGATTTAAATAAGGAACAAACTTGATTTAACAGTTAATGTATAAAAATCTCTATAGAATGTGACTTCTTTCCTTATTCTCAGAGAATTTTAACAGAAACAATTCATATCTTAGGTCATAAAGAAAAAGAAAATTTAATACATTCCCCAAAGCAGAAAATATACAGAAAACACTCTTGGACCACATGCAATAAAATTAGAACTAGTTTCAAAAGATAAGTTAGCAAAAATGAAAACTAAGCATTTAGAAATCAAAATGAAACAATACTATTTTACCAAATGACTCTTGAGTCAGAGAAACAAATCTTCAGTTATAAAATATTAAGGAATGATAGTGAAAAAGCAGCACTGTTTCAGAGGTAAATTAAAGTAATAGCATTAATTTCTTTTATTATCAAACAGGGAGAAGGCAAATCAATAAAGTGGATATTTGTCCTGGGCATTCAAAAGAGAAAAATAAACTTAAGAAATGAGAAAGAAGAAAACAGTGTTTTAAAGGGTATAAATTAATAAATTAGAAAACTTAAAAAAAACCTGATTAAGAGCTAGTTTTAAAATTGCTTGTCTAAAATAAAATAAAATTGCTTACCTAAAAAATAAATAAGTAAAACTGCTTATCTAATAACTGAATAAGAGTAGATATTTATTTTGTACTTGTAGATATTGTGCTAAGCACTGTACGTGTATTGACTCATCTAATTTTTATAATAATTCTATGCACTATTAGTAGTACCCTCAATGACAATGAGGAAATCGAGGCACAGAGAAGTTAAATAACTTTCTGAAGATCATAAATCTAGCAAGTGGCAGAGCTGATATTTGACCCCAGATGGCCTAGTTCCAAAGGCCGTGTTCTCAGTTCCCACACTGTACTCACAATTATTAAAGAAAATGGTTACAAACTCATAGAACCAGTAAATAGCAATTAACATTTTCTAAGTGAAAACAATGCATATAATATTATTGCTAAAAACATGGGTGATTTAAAAGTATTCTTTATAAGCAATTTATGATGAAAGCCACCTAGGATTATTAGATGATGCACAAGAGAATAGGTATGTCCTTATTCCACCCACTACACCAACTTAAGGGCGCGTTGTCAAGCTAAGAGTAAAGCTGACAAACTTGAAACTGTTCAGTGCGGTTTGGTGGCATCCAGATACCCACTTTTTGGAAACCCTTCCTTCCTTCCTTCCTTCCTTCCTTCCTTCCTTCCTTCCTTCCTTCCAAGAAATCATTTTGTCCACTTCAACCGTGTGGCAGTGGATCAGGGCTCAAGTCCCAGTTCCTGGAGCTGGGGCAGCTCTGTGACCTTATCTGAACTGTGTGATCACAGCGCGTTGAGCGAACAGCCGTTCATGTTTGTGTGGGGCTCGCTCTGAGTGAGGTGCGCTTCTCACCTTCTTACGTCTGTACCTTACGCCAACCCCGTCGTGAAGGTGCTGTCAGAAGTCACATGTTGCAAATTCCGGAAACAGTCTGAAAGAGCCTGGAAAAGCGCCCGCTGTGTGGGTGAGACTCGATAAATACGAGGTCCCCCTATTTTCCTTCCACAGGTCAGAGCACAGCGCAGGTCCCGAACCATTCTGTATTTCATAATATTGTTCTGGAAGATTTTAGGAAGTGGCGCCTTCTCCTAATAAATGTGTCTTTCTAGATATTTTAGGGGCTCAAGGATTGCTTGTTTCATGGTGCAGATTACTTTTTTAAAAATTATAATTGGTGGTGGTCAGAATCCCTCCCACTTTCTGGAAACCATTTCATCCCGTGCGGTGGTTGTGGCCATGCATGAGAAACAGCAGGTGGTGCCAGATGACAGATGGTGTGGGAGCCCGGTCCCCGGTGGGAGGGGGCGCGAGCCGGCGAGCAGGCAGGCGGCTGCCAGCAGCTCTTCCCCGCTCGCTCGCGCGCGCTCTCAGAAGCTCCGGGTCCAGACGCACGCGAGGCGCTGTCCCTTCAGCACCACGAGCTCGGGCTGAGGAGGGAGGACTCTCGGCCGTCCTCCGCCTCCTCTTCAAATTGGCTTGAATCTATTCTGACCCCCAAGAGTACAGCACAGTAAGTAGGCATTTGTTTGTTGTTGTTGTATTTTTTTTTTTTTGCTCTAACCACTCCCCAATATCCTCCAACCCTCTACCATCCCTTTCACCCCTGTGACAGCCCTAGTCGGTCTAATAATGTTCTATCAGCAGGATTGACATGAGACGTTCAGCTGTGCTGGGCTTCTGGGGGTGGGGTGGGAGCACCGTTAGACTTCCAAGGGAACCGGAGAGGAATAAGTGTGATTTGTTTATTCAGTTGGCAATCTTACAACACGGGGGTTGCTAACTTTCCATGGAAGCAAAAGAAAAAAAAAATTGGCCTTTTGCTATGGAAGACATGGAGGCATTCCATGCCTGAATAACAGGATCGGGTTCAAGCCAGCCTTTTTTTGTCTTAGGAAATTGTGCCTCCTATACAACCTACATATTATGTAAAAGGCTGCACGGCACATGGAGACGTTGACTGTATTTATTATGTTTTAGGGAGGTTGGTGAAGGGAAACCAGTATAATAAAACCAGGATGATAAAACCAGAGTGGTAAGGTGAAATTTATCCTACTGCAAGATAATCCAAAATAATAGGATTTAATTCTGCAGTCAGAATAAGCTTTCCACTGAGATTATATGCCTACATTAGCTCTAGAGTCTTGGATATATTTTTTTTTTTAAGCTTGTATTTTGTGTGTGTGTGAGAAACTGGGATTTTCCTTGAGTTTCCCAAATTTAAGGGCTGTTGAGCCCTGAGGGCAGATGGCACATTGCGATGATTATAGAAGTTTGAGTGGATGACGGGAACCATGTCAGGAAATCTGAGGGGAGAGCAACGACTCCGGTCCCTACACCGAAAGCCGCCGGAGTGGAGCCGTTGAGGACAGCGCTGTTTGCTCTTTCCCCGCCTCGCCTCCCCCCTGTAACGAGACTCCCACTGCTCGCCTTAGGTCTGGGAAGAAAGGCGTAAGGATGGTGAAGCTGAACAGTAACCCCAGCGAGAAGGGAGCCAAGCCGCCTTCAGTGGAGGATGGCTTCCAGACCGTCCCTCTCATCACCCCCTTGGAGGTTAACCACTTACAGCTGCCTGCTCCAGAGAAGGTAAAGCAGGCGCCCCCCTCCTCGTCCGTGCCCCTCCGCCCCCACCGCAGGAAATAAAGCACCCCCAAACCCTTTCCCTTCCTCATCAGCCGAACCAACACGGTCCCTTTCCTGTTAAGCGTAGTTATTCCCTGCAGAGACAGCACATCTCGTGTGTTATTTCAGACTGATGGTAAGTGTTTATTCATTTTTTTTTTTTTTTGGTTCACATATACATATATGAGCAAGGAAAGTAAGCTTTCCTTTTTAAAGTTTCATCATAGCCGATGAATACTAATAAGCTTCTAAATAGTGACAGGGACAATCGCCTTGATTATTTGGGGGAGGGGTTCAGAAATTGACTGGTAAAGATTCGAGGAGAGAGAATTGGACGCAGTCCAACAGCATTTAGTTTGCACCTGCCAAGGCTCTGTGCCTGTGCTAGGAGTTGGTTATAAAAAGACAAATTCCAGAATCCCTGTCCGGTACAGCGTCTAACGCATGCATCACGGTGAATGCTCTACCTGAGCATTGCGAAGGTTATGAAAGCACAGAGGTGGAAATGACTAAATTCCGCTGTGGTGGGAATGGGGGTGGGGGGGTGGTTACCGAGAGGCCAGGTGAAGTCAGCTGCGAAGGAGAACATTTGAATTTGGCTTTTAAAGGTGAGTGAAGCCCTTCCAGGTAGACCACAGGAGGAAAAGGCGTTTAAGGCGAAGCGCACGCATGCGCAGAGCATGGAGAGCGCTGAGGAAATAGCATGCCTGGAGTAGTGTCTCTGGGGGAGGCGTGGCTGCGAATGAGTGACTGGCTGATGGCACATCTCCTGACATGGGAGTAGTCCATGAAGAATGGAGGTGGGCATTTATACAGAGGGGTGTGCGTGGGGGGGGGGGCGGTTAGCCCATGGACGCGGGTGGGAACAACTCATCGTTTAAGATCCATCCGAGAGAAGCCGGGGTTTCGCAGCGGGGGCGTTGGCACACTGTGGGAGAGCTTTGGAGGCACACGGTGGGTTTCCCTGGCTGAAGCGTGAACAATGGATCATTCCGTCCGTTTGATTTCCTCATTGGCGTCTCCAGGAAGGCATTGTGTGTCTTAACCAATTGGCTCCATCCAATGAGCAGAAGGGGAGCCAAAGCTAGATAAAGGGCCCAGGTGATTGGCCGGGGGCTGAGTCATCTGTTTTGAAAGTGCAGAGGTTGTCAGCATGAGAATGTGCACGGGGTGGCAGAAATAAAGAAGCCTGAGCCATCCTGGGAAACTGCCTTTAAATATAAAACTCGAGCGGGCAAATTAACAATAAAGGAATGCAAAGGGACAGTATTCATTGTGTGTCTGCTACATGCATAGCAGAGGTTCTCGGATTTTGACTGCACGTTAGGGTCACCTGGGGAGCTGTTGAAACTCTCAAAATCTAGGCCACGCCCCGGAATGACTGTATCAGACTCTCTGGGGTGAGACCGGCCTTGGGGTTAATGAACTCTCTTCAGGTGACTCCTGTGTGCAGCCAAAGCTGGGGACCGCTGTGTGGGATGCACGTCACCCCTGGGAATCCTGGAGTTCGCACTCATATAGGTGAAAAAAGGAAGGCGCAGAGAAGTTTGGGTAGTTACCCAGCTCAGGGGGAGCAGTGCTGGCATCCGAGCCAGCCATATGGAAGTTGGGGAGAAGGGGGAACCAACTCTCAAGGTTTAGTGGGGCTTCGGGTTAGGTCTCCATTCGTCTAACAGCTACAGCCTCGAAGAGCTGCATGTCCCTGAGAGGGACTGGCAAGAAGGCCGCCTGGCCTTCTAAGCCCTGTGCGCACCTGCAAGTCATCCAGAGACACTGTGCCTTCGTCTCCCCTTCTTCCCCTGCCCACCCCTCCCTCCTGCCTCTAAGGGCTTCCTTCCCTGCTAGAGAGAGGGGACAGGCCTGACAGCCACTGAGCACCCTGTCCGGGTCGACCAAAAGCCGTTCCAGAGCCTGAAAGGCAAACAGCCTGGGGACTGGAAAGGGAGCCCAGTGCTTCCTGACAGGTGCAAACCCCACACCGCAGACTCCCTCCGACGTTCATGACGAAGGCTTCCTGCGGGTGGACCCCAGTGCCCTCCTCTGTGGAGTGGGCCACCAGTCACCCCTCACAATGGTCAGACCACGGACGGTGGCTCATGGGTACAGTGCCTGGCACAGAACCGAACGTAAGAAAATAGTTAAATGTCGTTTTCAAGTGCTCTCTCAATACCAGACGCGGTTCTCAGCCACATGCACACACGCGCGTGCATGCACACACGACATGCCACTACACACACATGCACGCACGCACGCACACACTACACACACGTACACGCACAATTTTCTTTTATCCTGTCAATGGTTAATAAGACCCAGTAAAGAAGTTATTTAATCTGGTTTTTAAAGATGATGAGAACTCGGGTGCTGCATGGAAAGGTCACTTCCCAAAGCAATACAGCTGGTGAGCGTCTTGGCTGTGCCGAGAGGACAGAGAACCCAGGCGGCGTTGTTCTAGAAGCTTCCGCCGGGGCCGGAACGGGGAGCCTGCTGGCCTGAGTGTCCATGCACTGCAGCTCGAGGTTGAGCCCAGTTGTCATCTCGCAGAGGGACCCGCGTGAATTCTCTCTCCTGTCAGGCCTCTGTCTTCTCTCCTCTTAGTGGGAAATCGCATTGGCCATTTTCTGTGCCAGTTTTTAGATTTCATCACCTTCGCATTATAACCTTTATGTTTTAACACGTCTGCTCTGACATTAGAACAGATGTGTTAAAAGTGACTTCCACGCGAAAAGCCAGGTGGATCTTCCAGATGCTTAACTAGCAGCACAGACAGCTCCCCTGGACACCTTCCCTGACCGCCCGTAGTTACAGCCATGGTTACACTTGTCATTCTGGAAGGTGTTCTGGCGCTCATCCACACATCCAGCACACCTCGCCGGGCGGTGCACACCCACCATGAAGAGTCGGACGCGGCCGCTGCCTTTGCAGGGCTGCCAGTCCAGTGGGGGAGAGGACGCCAAACAGGCCATCACTCAACTAGAAATGCAGAGCCACCAGTCGCGAGGGCTGATATGAACAGAGCAAGGTGCTGTGATGTAAGAGAGGATAAGACTTCAGGGGGCCTCGTTACGATGGGAGGGTGGTCAGGGGGCATCTGAGGAGGAAGCTCTGCCCGAGGTGGGTTGATGAGGGGCGTGGGGGTCAGAGGGACCAGCATCGAGGGCACCGAAGGCAGAGTTAGGAGGCCAAGTCGCCTGGGCTCACTGAGTGACCGGGAGAGACTCGGAAGTGGGTGCCAGTTCACGTGCGGCCTGGTGAATATTTTTGAAGGGATTTAAAGCAGAAGAGTAAAAGAATCAGATTTTTATTTTAGGGAGATTCCTCTGGCTGCTGTGAGCCACTCTAGGGACAAGGGACTCCTGCTTGTTTCCTAGTCTCTTCCTCGTTCCTCCTGATCGATGCTCCTGGAAACAGAGCAGCTGCCCCACAGAGGTGGCACCCCCGTGAGGAGTGGGGAGACTAGAAAAGGGTGGAAGCAGGAAGTCACCCAGCAGAAGGCCATGGTCATGAAGGAGGTGGCAGTGGGAATGGGAGGGGCCGTGCAGACGTGGTGCTGTGCTGCTGAGGGGGTTTGCCCACCAGGCCCGAGGGCCCTGGCCCTGCCTCCCCTCTGAAGTCCTGGCACGCAGTGGGTGGTGGGAAACGCCAGCTCAAAGCCTGGCTTAGTCCCTCCCCTTGACAGCGTGGGAGACAGACTTGATTCTTAGCAGTTGGATGGCTTTCTCCAGGCCAGGGGGCAAACTCTTGAGGGGCTGGCATCAGACACCAAGTTTTGGGGCATGCCTTCAGGGCTTGCTGCCTTTGGTTTATCTGAGAGACCACAATAACCCAGATGTCCCCACAAACCCTCTGTGGGGTCACTGCCAGTATCCCCATTTTACAGATGTAGGAACAGGTTTGGAAAGGTGAAATGCTATCCTAGGACACACCAAAAGCAAACAGTGCAGGTAGGTGTGCTGGGAGGTACCAGCCAACGGATGGCAGGTCTGCAGAAGGCGAGCCACAGGCGAGCACAGACCCCCCTTGGCAAAGCCCCAGACGCATCGTGCATTTGGCAAGCCAGCTGCGGCGGGCCCTTTCCTTCCTACTGACCACTAAGTCTCGACGCATCCCAACTCACCTGCTCGTGGGAGGAAAGGAATGCTAGAGATCAATTATCGATCTCGGCACACTTCGTGTTTTGTGTGGTGGACCTCATGTGCTGTGTAGTCCTAGAGACCTAGGTTCAAGTCCCAGCTGAGCTGTTTACTCCTGTGTGGCTTGAGGGGAGTTGCTTAGCCTCTCTGGGCTTTGGCTTCTGCCAGCTGTAAAGTGAGCATGGGGTTTGCCAACAGGGTTACTGCGAGAGAAAAGCATGAACATCGTCTAGAGGCACTCAGGCGGTGCTCAGGGACGCAGCTCCCTCCCCTGCACTGGGCATCGAGGATGTGTGTCCTCAAGCTGATGTTCTTGGAAGCTGACTTTAAACGTGAAACGTGCTGAGAAAGGTGGGGTTTCGAGGGCGGGGTGCAGGGGCTGGACCAGGTGGACCCCGAGAGGTGTCGGGCAGAGGAGACGCTGTTCTCGCGACTCAGTCCTGTGTCCCTTCTTGGCCTCTCCTGTGGCTTCAGAGAGAGTTTCTTTTTCTCCCTGAAACACAGGGAGAAAAGGCTCAAGAACCGTCAGCCTTTCCCTGGGGAGCAGCGGACATGTCCATCTCTGCAGGTTCTGGGCGCATGGAGCCCCTCGTCCTGCTTCAGAGGTTCTCAAGAGATGGGTTATAAATCACCCCGAACTGGGAAAGGCTCTGACTAGGTGATTCCAATAAGTACATATCAAATGAGCACGAGGCATGTGAAAAAAATATAACTTAAAAACCCATTTTAAAGAAAATACAGTTTTCTACCTATCAGATTGGCCAAAAAAAAAAAAAAAACGAATCGACAATGCCTAGTGTTGCTGACACTAGTGATAAACAGATCTCAATTTACTCTTGTTGGTTGCGTAACCGGGTACAATGTTTTTCAGATGGTGTTTGGACATTGTGTACACAAATTTTGAGTGTGCCGTTTTGGTGGTATGCTGCCTATCGAGAGGAAGTTATCCTATGGGTATAGTTGTGCAAGCATTAAAAAAAAAACAACTGGAAACAACTGGAATGTTCCATGAGAAGGAACTGGTGGGATAAATTGGTGCTGGATGAAGAATACTAAGCGATCTTTAGGAGAATGAGGCAGATTTGCTGATGTGCACAGACACATCGCTCAGCTGAAGAACTTTAACGAGTGTGGCACAGAGCGATCCCAGTGCTGGAAACACGTGTGTGTGTTTTATTATAATTCACAAAACACTGTCAGAAAGAGACGCGAGAAACCATTAAATGGTTAAGATGTAAGAATGGGGAGGCAGGGCTGTTTGAAGCATTTTATTCTATAATTTTTAAGACTTTTTACCATGAGCATGAATCAAATTTTCTATATCTTAAAAAAATCACCCCAATTTCACAGACGGGGAAATAGTCTCAGAGAATTCAGGTGACTCGTTCACGTTCACACACAGAGAGGCCACCGTGGAGTTAGCTAGTGTCCCTGCCTGGACACCAGGGAGGCGTTACGGCTGTGCAGTTGGAATTCAAACCTTGAATCGCTGTGTGACCCTGGGCCAGTTTATTAACTACTCTGACCCTCCAATTCCTCACTGTCGAAATGGGAACAGTAATATCTTCCTCAGAACTGGTTAAAGGGCGAAAAGAGAAGACACACAGGGGCTGTTTCTCACCGGGTCTGGCACAGAGTACGTGCTTGATGCCAGCTTATTATCGTTGCTGTCGTCACTGTGTTCAGCTCGGTCCCCGGATCTTCGTTCCTGGAGAGCACAGGGGCTGGCCCTGGGCCACAGGGATTGTGGCAGGGGACGTGGGCTGAGCCTCTGGACCGTCGATGGTAGACCTGGTGGCAGAGCTGGGACCTCCCCTGTGAGATTCTGGCCCAGGGAGAGAGCTCTGCTCAGAGCAGAAGGTGCTGGAAAGTCCCTGAGGAGGGTACGGAGACTCGCTCACGTTGCCACGTAGTTGGAGGTCATAGGCGCATTGGACTCACTGGTCCGTTTGAGACGCGTCCATGCTGCCCGAGAAAGCAAAGGCTCAACAGGGAAAAGAGACTGGGTCCCGTGCAATGAGCCCCAGACCGAGAGTTGGCAGCCCCGTCGCAGCAGGCCCGCCTCTGACCCCGTCTTGCTGCGTAGGAGATCCCTTCCCTCCTCTGGACTCCCAGCCTCCATCTGTGAGTCGATGGGATCGGACAACCCTCCACCACTGTCCTTTGAGCACTGACACCTCTCTTGTGTCCGGGGCTGACTACTAAGCTTCTCGGGCGTAGGGAAAGACCCAAAGAGATGGAATGCGGGGTGAGGAGTGAGGCGGCAGGTGGGAGCGTGTTCCCAGCCAAGCAACTCAGGCCCATCGGGGCAGCTTCCTTTGTTCATTCATTCATTCACCGCACTTGCGGGGCCTCTGCTGTGTGCCAAGGTGCCATGGGATCAGAGTGTGAGTGTGATGATTCTGGAACGATGACCTTCCTGCCTCGGTGGCCCTTGGATCTGCCGTGTGAGCTTATGGAGGCATCGCTGCCCCCTGTCGCTGTTCGTCTGTAGAATGGGGATAATCGCCCCCTTCCCCCGTGACTGAGAGGACTCGCTGAGATACAGGAGTAAAGCTTTCGGCACATAACAGGTACCTCACGCGACATAATATTTTACCTTCACCCGTACGAAAGTGTTAGCTTGTTAGCTTGTTTAAAAACAGACAAAAAAAAAAAAAAACCCAAACCAAAACAAAAGGTGATAGCTAGAAAGAGCAGGCGACCTTGCGTTTGAAGGTCAGCTCCACCCCTCGCCAGTCATGTCATCACAGCCAACGTGACGTCCTCTGGGGCCAGATTTCTCATCTGAAACACGGGCACGATGATAATTTCAGAGGAGAGATGTGAGGATTGGGGGGATGTTGTAAGGCGAGTTGTGGGAAGGAACTGAGTGTGCGCACCTCAGAAGCGCCCCGCGCACAGGGCCTGGCGCGCAGTGGGTCCTCGGCCGCCAGCCGTTCCCTGCCCTGCTCTGAACTCTCCTCTTGGCTGTAGGGATGAGCCAAAGGAGGCGGCTTCTGTCTGTTTTTGGCCTGTGCAAGTCCAGCTCGTAAAAATACAATCCCGCTCCTCATCAGCGCTTCTGCGCTTTTATTTATTGTTCCTGCCCATCCATGTGGGGACCTCTTCATTATTGATAATCCCGGGAAGTAGTATTTTAAATTTTTATGACTGTACTTGGCGCCATCTGAACCACCATGTATTATCGGGCCTTGCCAGCGAAGGGGGAATACATCCAGCTGAGGGGTCCTTTCAGGATGAATAATTTATCCCGTTCTCACAATGCCAATTAGATTAAATGATGTTTCTTCAGACCCTTCCTGGACAGACAATGGGGTTGATATATAAATATGAAAAGAAAACAAATTTATTTCTTTGCCCAAAACCACAATGATATTTTAAAATCTGGAGGAGGTTCATTTTTCAAATATATGTAAAACCCCACTTTGAATAATAAAAAAGAGGAGAAATTTTTCCTCTCCTCTCTTCATCCCCTCCCCCATTTCTGTTGTTATTCAGGGAGCCCAGGGCTCTGTTTTGCTCCATTTTTTTTTCCAACTGCTGAGAATAGAGCCTTTCTTTGCAAATTTATTTCCTCTTTCTTTGCTTACGCAAGCTGATTCCTCCAAGGTCCAATTAATAATGATTGGTTAACATTTCTCATGCCTTCCCCTTCATAGTACTAGAAACTGGCTGTTGCTAGATCCCCTTTTATAGAAGGAAGATGTTTCTGACTTCGCTCCATGGGAGCAGACGCCAAGCGAGCTTCATGGTGCGCCTAATGGCCGGCTGATTCCAGCAGTTTTTCCTGCTCTCTGCATCTCCCCAGCGATGGCCCCTGTGACAGAGGGCTCCCCTCTACCTGTAACGCACATCTGGGGAGCCATTCTCTGGTTTCTCACCCGTCCTCAGCTCCTCACTGCTCTCGAGTTACTCTTCAAGATGCTTGGCGTGGCATTCCGAGCTTCGGTCTGCCCCTCAAGTCACCTACCCTGCCTGTCCTCTCGCCGCTCACAGCCACCTCTGAGGCTTCCCCAGGTGCCAGCCTCCTGGGTGGCTTTTGAATGTTTGCTGATACGTGCCGCTCCCTGAGTCTCAAAAGCTCTTTCTCCTGGCTTTGGAGATGCAAGAGTGGGGACCAGGAAGCTGGCCAGACAGAGATGATAGTGCTCTGGACTGGGGCAGGGGGCAGCAATGGAACCGAACAAATGGGGCAGTTCGAGAGACATTTTTGAGGCCGCGGGAGCTGGCGATGGAATGGGTTTGGGGACCCACGGGCAGAGAAGGATCCTGGGAGAGTCCCACACGCGGGTTGACATAAACGATGGTGTGGATAATGCTGCTTCTTTTCTGAGCTGGGGAGTGCCATGGGGGAGAAAATGTTGAGGGCAGATGGGCCAGGGACCCCAAGGCTTTGCCAGGGGTGTGCTGCATTTAGGCGTGTCGCCCCGAGGGCACACGGCCGGTCGGGCGAGCGTGTGATGGGTGCGGTCCAAACTGGAGATGTAAATGATGTAAATGTGGGAGTTGTGAGGTTGGAGACAGACTCGGGGTGACGCACACCGGTGGGGGGCGGGGGGTGGGAGTGGGGCGTGCCCGTGACCCAGCCCTGAGGAATTCAGAAGGGGGGCAGCGTGGAGAGGACGCCGAGGAGCGCTGGTCAGGGAGTAGGCAGAGAACCAACGGGGAGACCGCCGTGGGCCCCAGGAAAGAGGAAGTTTCAAGGAGGAGCGAGGGAACACGCCTGTCATAGACCCCCGAGAGGTCAAGGAAGATGAGGCCAGAGAACATCTATTTGTTCCAGGCGGTGGGCCAAGACCTGCTGCTGCCGCGGAGAGGGGTTCTCACAAGCTAACACCGTCGCGGGGCCGAGGTAAAACATGATGTCGCGACCTGGGTTGCTCGGGAGGAGATGTGGCTCAGATCGGGAGAGGAGCAGGGGCCTGAGGACTGGCACAGGGTCCCGTGCGCCCCTGTCCTTTGGCCTGGGTTGGCCCTTGGTGGCTGGAGGAGCGAGGCTCTGAAGCCAAAAGAACTGTTTCCATTCGAAAGTCAGCCAGGGCATACGCAACATCTCAGGGGCGCAGGGCTGCGTGGGGCCCGGACTTGAAGGAGGGCTGTGGCCCCAATGCTGCCTGAACTCTGCAGACGAGACGCTTTTAAAAGGTAAAATGTAAAGTCTGTGAGGCTCACCGTGCGTGTTAGCGTTGTGCTATTTGCGTTCCATTTTACGAATAAACCGCAATTTATCTGTTTTCCTGTTAATGGACACCTGGGTGGTTCTCATTTTGGGGCTATTATAAGAAAAGTGGCTGTGAATATTTTTGGATGCATCTTTGGGTGGACTCATTATATTTGGAGGCAATTTTTTTTTTCTTTTTTTGCTGGCCGAGAAAAAAACATCTGTATTGATTTTGTTATGCTTTTTCGTATTCTGGCCATCATAGTAAATTCTAAAAGCTTTTCGGGTCATTCTTCTCGGAACACATTTGTATCAGACAGAGGTTTTCACCTCAAGTAACAGAAAACCTCACCCCAAGTGGATCGAGTCCCAGATAGTAGAGATTCGCCCCCATGGCTGTGGAGTCCAGTGTGGGCCTGCCCTCAGGCAAGGCGTGGTCCAGAGGGCAGGGTGCCGGCGAGGCCTGTCAGTCACTGAGTTCCCTTTGCCTCTCACCTCCTCTGTGTCCCGCCTTGGTCCTCGTCCTGCCTCCTCCCCATAGTGGCAGTGATTGCTTCAGCAACTCCAGGACCCAAGTCCTCATCACACGACATCCAGAGGGAGGGTATGCTCTTCGAGAGACACCCATAACTAGCCAGGAGGCTTCTTTCTCCAAGTTCCCTGTCAATCCTGCCTCATACCTTATTGGTCCACCAAATAGGGTAATATGCACACCTCTTAGCCAATCAACGTTTTTAATCAAAAAGGATAGTACGCCTTGATTGGCTTACCCCAATTCAGGACTGTCCCTGGCCATCAAAGGAGAGATCCAGCCCTCATAACCACATGGCTGCCACACAGCAGGTGCGTTCTCTAAAAGAACGGGTGAGGCTTTCGATTAAAGAAGGAAACGGATGCTGGAGAAGCACCCCCAAAATGTTTATTATGACAATTAGAATGATATGGCTTATAATGACTCCTCATTGTCTCATCCTGACAGTAGGATATTTTTAGTGCTGTCTCCTGTCTCAACATGTCAGCCACAGCGTAGGGGCTTTTAAGTTTACAGGGAATGATGGAAATGGTTTTCGGCTTTCCGAAAAGCTTTAGGAAAGAAGTTTTTAAAAATCGAGGGGCCGAAGGAAGGACCACGACGCAAATGCTGTGTGACGTTTGCTGTGTGATGTGTAGATACTTGAGACCAGTCGGATGGCTAAGGATCGAGGAACAAAGGGACCAAGCCAAGAGACGGTCGAGATAGACTTGGCATCGTGGAAGCTGTACTAATTTTCTGTTGCTGTGTAACAAATGGCCAACAATTTAATGGCTCAAAACAACACAAATACATTATTATCTCACAGTTTTTGTAGGTCGGGAGTCCAGGCGCAGACACTGGGTTCTCTGCTTGGGGTCTCACAGGTCTGAAATACAGGTGTTGGCTGGGGTGCATTCTCGTCTGACACTTGGGGTCCTCTCCAAGCTTGTTCAGGTTGTTGACAGAATTCGGTTACTTGGTTACTTTTGGTTGTAGGATTGAAGCTCCATTTTCTTGAGTGACCCATTCATTGTTGGCTAAGGTCACTTTCAGCTTCTAGAGGCCACTCTTAGGTACTGGCCCCATGGCCTCCTGTGCCAGCAGGAGAATCTCTCTCCAGTCTGCTACGATGACAGTTTGCATAGCATGATGTAATCACAGGAGTGACTCTGCCATCACATTGCCAGGTTCTGTCTACACTTCTGAGGGATGAGGTTACCCGGATGGAGACAGGGGATGGGACCAGGAATCTGGTGGGCCATCTTAGAGGGCGGCCACCGTAGAAGGCAAAGCCAATCATCACCCCAGGGCTTATGGCTCGCAGGGCACACAGACTCATGAAATAGGGATATATTATGATTATTGCCCATATTTTATAGATGAGGCTCAGACAGCTTCTGCGTTCCCCATGACACTGTGGCACTTGGTCATCAGGGATTATCTGACAGTCTTCTTTTTTTCTTCCACTTTGCCTACACTGTGGGGTGGAGTTCTATAAATGTCCAAGCAGGCTGACAGCGTATTTTGATATCAACCACCTCTGCAAAATATTCGGACTTCAGAAAAATAAGATGATACAATAGATTCAATAGACGTTCATGTTTTTCTTTGTGGAAGTCCCAATTCAAATTGAAATTAAACACGTATGCGAAGCCTCAGCGACAGGATGTTCATCACAACAGTTTGTATAACCCAAACTGTGGACATGATCTAAATGTTCCACTGTACAGACTAATTCGATTAATTGTAATATATGCATACACTGAAAATTATGCTTCATCAAAAGGCAAAATACAATTGTGTATTCATCTACATGGAAAAAAATGTTAGCAGCTTATAATTCATAAAGTATAAATCCGCCATAAAAAGAATATATGTTTTTATAAATAGCAAATATGCATAATATATGCATCTGAGAACATCTAGAAAGATGTGACCAAAATTGTCATCTATGGTGGTCTCTTCGGAATGGGGGAAGTAATATGGGTAATTTGAAATTTCTATCTTCTTACGTGTGCTCGAGAGGGATGTTTTTACTTTCTGATCTTTATGCCATGCGTAATCAATTTTAGCCCATAAAAATAGAAAGGTTGCAAGCCCTTCCATGCGTGCTAACCCTGGCTGAACATTTCAGGTGATTGTGAAGACGAGAACGGAGTATCAGCCCGAACAGAAGAACAAAGGGAAGTTCCGGGTGCCGAAAATCGCCGAATTTACGGTCAGTTTCTCCCGGGCGTCACGGGCAGAGTAAAGGTAAGGCTGGCTTCGGCCAGCTCGGACGTCTTGCGCCAGTGGGGCAGGCCCTGCTGGGACACAGCCGAGGCCATTTCTGGAAGACTTCCTGAGGCCACCCCGTCTGGGTCCCTGGGTCTGAGCCTCCCGAGGATGACTTTCCGCTCTCCTCTGCTCCGCGGTGTTCAGATCGTTCGGGAATGGAGACGTGTGTCTCGTGTCTTCTTCCTCCCCTGGTTCCCATCGCTCTGCCTGCCCATCACAGTCCGCAGGAAACGTGACGAAAATGTATGAAGAAACTCCGATTTTAGTCAGTACGGGGTTGCAACGAAATACGATGGAAGCAAAGGGGAAGAGAAGCGGCTTCCTCGCGGTGCAAACCTCAGGCAGGTGCCCTGGGGGGTCCTTAGGGCCTTAGGTGGCCGAGAAGAGCAGGGCTTGTGCCAAGGCCCTGAGGCTGGAGGGAGGCTGGCCCAACGTGGCATAGGACGGGGGCAGTGAGGCTGGGTTAGGAGAGGCGTGGGGAGCAGGCAGAGAGGAGGCAGAGGGCGGAGTTCCAGGCCTTGTAGACTGTCTGGAGGAGCTTGGGCTTGACGCTAGAAGGGTAAAGGGAGCCTCTGAAAGACTTTGAAAAGGGGAAAGACGTGATCGACCTTGAGTGTTGACCAACGCGCTGGCTTTTACATGGCCGATGGAGCATAGCGAGTGAGAGGGAGTGTGGGAGGCTCTCAGCTCCTGCACTCGTCTGAGTAAAAAACAACGGTGGCTCGATAAGGGTGGCGAGCAGATAGAGAGATGCGGGCAGGGCGCACGGATATTTAGAAGGCACAATCAGCCGTGGAGGCAGTAGAACAGTGGCTCCGTGGGTATATACTGGCACAGCCTGGCGGGCTTGAGCCCTGTTTCCACCTTGTGCGTGAGGCCCCGGGCAGGGCAGTGAACCTCACTTATCCCGTGGAGATGTCAGGAGGATCGCTGTGAGGACGGCATACGGAACACGTGCAAAGCGCTTGGCTCTGTGTTTGAAAAGCGCGTAACTAATCGTAGCTGTTGTGTGTCAACTGTGACTCGAGGCTTTGAAAGGGAACACAGACCTCGGCTGGTTATCCGGGAAGCGGCGTGGGTTACGTGGATAAACGTACTGGTCTGTTTCTGCCCCTGTCTTCCTTCCCTCTAAATCTGCGTCCAGCAGCCGAGCGCACGAGCCTGGGAGGGAATGCGGTGGCTGCGCGTGCGTCCCTGTGGACTGAGGGACCCCCGGAGGCTGAGCCGCCCACCCCCGTAAGGGCAGGGGTGGCTCTTATTTCTGGCTGTTGCCTCAGTGTCTGGCACACAGGGTGAACCTGAGCGTGGACTTGGCCTGAGCTGCCTGTAGGCACCTGTGAGAACCAGCAGGTAGCCGTGGAGTGTGGAGGGAGGGTGGACAACCTGGTGCATCAGCAGCCTGCACCAGGCGGGGGAGGAAAGCTGGCCTGCCCTCCTGACAGCGGAGATTCCGGAACTACGCCCGGACGCCCCTGTGAGAATGTTTATTGCAGTATTATTTATAAAGTCAAATATTAGGAACAGTGTAGATTCTCATCCACGCTCTCATGATTCTGGAAATAAGACCACATCCATAGGATGGACTAATTTGAGTTTCTTAAGAATCACTTTTTTTTTTTTTTTTAGAAAGAGTATTTAGCTTACTTCTGAATTATGAGCTTATATTTTTATCTTCTCTTTCTTTTCCTGTACTTTCCACATTTCCTATGAGCATGTATTGTTTCAGTAATCAGAAAAAAAGTTAGAATTATTTTTAAAATTTGCTTTTTTATCAAATGGCGTATTGCAAGTTTTTGATGAGATTATTTAGCAGTCATTTAAAATGATAGTTATGAAGACATGCAATAATTTGGGCAAATACTTCGCAGAGACGGTTGAGTGAAAGAGCAGAGATTAAAACTGTGTGTTTTCTAGGATTCAAATTATGAAAAGAAACCACAAGCAAACAGAGAAGAAAGGACATGGAAAGAAATACCTCAGAATGCCATCTGTGGCTGGGTTTTCAGTGGTGCTGTTGGACCATGGTTTTGTTTGTTTGTTTTTGTTTGTTTTCTCTTCTTTGGCAACTCTTGGTGCTGTGGCTGTTTTATGATATTTCGTGCGAGTGAGCCTCAGAGACACCGATATCATCTCCCGTTTCTTAAAGGGGCACCGTGGCTCAGAGCGATGACGTGACCTGCTCACCCAGCCGGCAAATGGCAGAGCCGGTGCTCAGGGCCAGGCCGGGCCAGCCCTTCTGCTCACAGGCCGCCTGCGGTTGGCGGCTACCAGTGAGCACAGAAGCGAGGCGGCTAAGAGAAGCGGGTGGCTCCGTCAGGGGCCAGGGCCTGCGGTGGCCACACAGCTCGTCGGGCTGGGGGGTTGGGAAGGGAGGGGGCTGGGTCTGGGGGCAGCCCTTTGTCAGCACTGTCAGGTGTGGGCGCAGCGCCCGGCCACTTGAAACAGAATGGCAGGAGTGGAACGCTTCCTTTGCTTCTGTAAAGCCGTGAGCATTCATTAGCCTCTTTTCGTGTTCGTAAGCAGAGCTCCCTCCGGGCCCTGTGCAGGGGACACCTGCCGGGTGGATGTCCGGGGATGCGAGAGGAGACTGGTGGCAATGAAGAGGAGTCTGAGGCTGCAGGGGGCTCGGGGTCCGGGCGGGCTTCTGCGAAGGCGAATCCACAGGACTTGTTCCCGGTTGGAGAAAGGGGGATTGTGGGAGGCTCCTCGGCGCTAGGCTTGGCTGACCCGGCCCGGGGCTTGCCGTCCGCTGAAGTGGGAGGCTGGCGGGATGGGGGTAGATGGAGGTCTGACCGCCCTTGGCTGTTACTGGTCCAGAGCTCAGGATGGAGTTCTAGGCTGGAGAACCAGTTAATCTTAGAGAGCGTGGTGCTGGTGACCAGTGGTCGGCCCCCCGCCGGTCTGTTGCTCACAGCAGAGGTAACCATGGGAACAGCAAAGATGCTCCATCCCTCATTTCAATACCTTCACGGAGGAGGAACAGCTTACGACTTCACAGACTTCACGTTTCCAAACTGACCTGGAGAGAGCAGCTCATAGCAATTACGGTGCGAGGGAGCGAGAACAGGGCAGATGAGCCGAGAAGGATCGCCCGAGAGAACGGCCCGGAACGTTGGGCTTTTCTAAAAGCGAGAGGGCTCTTGCGGTCATTGCAAGGGCCACGGACATGAAAGGTTGTCCATCGGGCTTAGGCGAGAAGAGGGGAGCATGTGGGGAGCCCCTCCTTCTTTCTCACGGCCCCTGGGAGCTGGGGTTCTTCTAAGGCTGAGATCGCTGTAGCGGGTGCTGTGGAGGGTGCCGCAGGTACACCCGGCCGTCCCTGGGCTGGTGTGAGATGGAAGAGAGCGTTACGTTTGCAGGCTGCTGTGTGAAGCCATGAGAGGTATTCTGGGAAAGCTCCTGGGCTTTGGGGCCAGACTCACCTGGGCAACTCAGATTACGTCCCTGCCACCTCTTAGCTTCAAGATCTTGGGGAAGCACCTTCACCAGTCTGAGCTCCTGCGGCCTCATCAATAAACCAGGACACAATCTTGCCATAGCGAAGACTGGAAGTCCTAGGCACACTCTGGTCTTACTGAGTGATCATCTTATTTCCTTCCTGTTAGGTCCCTTTCCTTCCTCTCGGGGTCTGAGCTTCTTGCTAATTAGCTGGATTTGGTTTGTTGTTGAAACAGACCTGGGCCTCCCCTTCCTGGCTTTTCCCTTGGGAATGTGGCTGGGGAAGCCTAGAGGAATTGTTCAAAGGCCAGCCAGTCAGCGTCAGGGTTCACGGGCAGCCCTGGCTCATGACAGTGGCTCAGGGAGCAGGCTTATTTTGGGGGGAAGCCATTTTGCAGCACATCAGCTATAATGTGAGTAACCCTTGTATCTGTTACAAATGCTTTTACATCCACTTTTTAGCCTAATGACACTTGACACTCTTATTACTATCCCCATTTTACAGATGAGGAAACTGATGCTCGGAGAAGCGAAGTGACGGGCAAGGCCAGCGAGCCAGGGCCTGTCAGCACAGAGCGAGAACGCAGTTCTGTGGCTCCGTTTCCCACTCTGCGCCAGGCCTCGGTGCCGCCCTGCCATGCCCTGGCCAAGCTGTGGCCCGCCTGCCTGCCTTCCATCCTTCCCGTTTTCCTCCCCTTTCTTCCTTGTCTTGTATTTGCCCTGCATGGGGCTGAATGCCTGTTGCTGGGAGACACAAAGATGCACAGGACCAAATCCTTGCTCTCAGAGAGCTCGAGAACGTGCGGATTAGATGAGAACGTTCTGGCCACCTTCTTGGCTATACTGTCCCTCTAGGGCCACCTTCTCCGAGATGCCTCCCGGGACCCCCTCAGCCAGGTCTGGTGCTTCCTCCGGGCTCTGCAGGACATATGGGGCCTTGGGGCTCCTGTGCCGTAATGGGCTGCTCCCGCGTCTGCAGCTCCCACCCCCTCCCCAGCATCTGACCCTGAAGGGCACGGTCACATCTGGCCCACCGTTTGTCCCGGTTCCAAGAAGAGAGCTGGCGTAGAGCTGGTGTCGGGTATGGGACCCCGTCTTTTGAGACGCCTCAGTATTCGTCCCTGACCACACATCCTGATGCAGGGGTCAGAAACGGACTCTGGCGGCCTGGCCTGGGAAAGGCAGGCTGGAGGGTGTCCGGGCCCATGGAGAACTATCCTGGGGTGCTGCACCGGAGGCCCGAGCACCGTTGCTGGGGAGAAGCCTGAGTGGGAGGGACCCATTAGTGCAAAGGGACCAGAACCCACCTTTCCTGCCAGGCGAGCGGACACAGGAGCAGTGGAGGACTGGAAGCGGGAGGGGTAGCACTTTGCTGGGGTCCGTGGGCTATTCCTGAAAAAAGTGACGACAACAATCAAAGCAAAACTAAAACAAACCCCAGCTGAAACGTCAGGCATTCCAGGATGCTGCGCTTTCACTGCTTCATCCAGCCGCCCATCCCGCCGCCTCCGGAGGCGCCCGCCCCGCTTCCTCCTGCAGAGGGCGCCATGCACGTCCTCCCACCCGGACCCCAGCAATCCGGAGGCCGGGGGCTAGCACCCCACCTGCAAGTGAGGCGTGGAGCCCGAAGACGCTCCTGGGCCCTAAGCAGGCTGCTCTAGCTCAGGTGTCAGGCTCAGGTGTCAGGCTCAGGTGTCAGGCTCAGGTGTAAGGGGCTCAGGTGTGTCGGGGTGGGAGGAGGGGCAGTATAAGGGTCGGCTCACAGGAAGCTGCCAGGAGTGGGGGCGGGGCGGCTACCTGCGACAGCTCCCTGGGGATGCTGCTGAGCGAATTTACCTGCCGGTCGTTCCTTTCCTTCTTCTCTTTCTCTTCTCCCTGCTAAGGGATGGGGCCTTGGCAGTTCGCTCCCACATCAACACCCGAGGTGGACCGTGAAATGCCAGAAGTCACCTCGCCAGGGCCCGCTGTCATGGCTGAGAGCAGAGACCAGACCCCTTCGCGTCCTCAAAGGCTCTGTTCTCTGCTCTGACTCATCACCTCCTGGCCCAGCCTCCTATGGGGTCCCTGTGCCCACAACCTCACCGCCACCCTGCAAACCCTCGCGGCTGCCGTAGCTCACCTGCCCTTTCGCAGGTGCCCGACCTGCTCAAAGAACAGCTCCCTGCCCTCACCGCGGGCTACACCGCAGGCCGTGCCGACTTTGTTCGTGCTGTCCCTTCTGGCCGGGACGCTCTTCCCGCCTTCGCCCCTGGGCAAATTCCCTATTCGCCCCTCAGCGCAGACCCAAGGGCTCCTGGCCTGTGCGGGCCCGCGCACGCGCAGTCGGTCGCGCCTCCGCCGGGTGCCCGCACCTGCCCGCGACTCTGCATTCTAGCGCCGATGACAAATGCGCGCTCGAGGCGGGGACGGAGTCTTCTTCTGTGCATCCCAAGTGCCTTTCCAGTACCTGGCCACCCTAAGCAACCAAAAACGTCTTTAATGACCAATCAAACGGGTGAACGGACAAACAAAAAAAGTCCCCGTGTGTGACGGAGAAGCTCCGCCGTGATTAACACGGCGGGCACTCCGGCTGCCTTGGGGCCCTACCTTTGCTGCTGAGCTTCTTGCAGATGACACAGCCTCAAAAACGTCTTCTTCCTGACGCCGCGCTCCCACGGAGGTGGGACCCCGTTTGTGGCTTTGCCATTTGCTTCCACCAATTTTGCATCAGACCCCCAGGGGCCGCCATCCTTTGCTGGAATTCTAATGTTTGCTGACAGCAGCAAACGGAGGTGAGAGATTTTACTTCATTGTCCGTGGTCTTGGTTTTTATTGCTCTCCTATTTTTTTTTTTTATTTTTGAGGAATATTTTAGGTAAGTTAATAAAAAACAGCGCCTGCCGGTTAGGAGCAGAGTCATTATCTGGCACAGAAAGAGTCTGCTTGTGAGCGCCTGGTCCCGGAGAAAGGCCGCCGTGGTAGCTGACGTTTGTTGTTGTGTTTCTGGCTGCAGTTGGATCAAAATAACGTGCTGGCCCGTGTTTGTGGCTGGATGCTTTCTCCTGGCCTGACGGAATTCCGCTATTAGAGTCACCCTGAACAATACATGCTGTTATTAATTGATCATTGAACAGCACATGAGGCTTAATTATTATTATTATTATTTTAACAAAACCATTCATAGTGCTGTGTCAGGACAAACGTGCTCAGGGTGTGGATGGCGGACTGGGTGATCCAGCGGCCACTCCACGGCCAGGTGACAGGGCTGCTTCTAATGCCAGCTTCTCATCCTCGTGGATTCAAACACTGGTAAATAAATCCTGCCGTAAAGAGAGTCACTTGTGAAATACATTTCGTGCAGCAGGAGGCTTCCAGAGTTGAGTGAGTTTCCTCGTTTGCTGGGGGGGCTCCGGCAGGGGGGGGGCTGGTGCCAGGACACACCCACTCCCCAGAGCCAATTATTAAACGTTTGCGAACCAGTTGTTGAGCTTTGGAAGCTGGTAACCATCCATGGTGGGAGTTTTTACACCACGGAAATGGGCGAACACCACAGATCACGCGGCCCCGCCCCCACTCCCACCCGCGCGGGCCCTTCAACCGGCCGGATGGAAGAAGGGAGACGCGTGGGTTGGGGTTTGACACTGCAGGTTCGTGTGAATGAAAGCAGGCCATGTCACCTCTCTGAAGCCGTGGTCCCCAGGCTGTAAAATGGGATCATGGTGTCTCCAGCACAGGCCGGCGTGTGGATGGAGTGAGGCAATTCTGCGTACGTGTGAGCCTTCTCTTTAGTTTCATTTCTGGGGCGCCGGTCGTCTGGCTGGATGGAATGCCTCCACCCAGACTGGGCCTCCAGTGCACAGCCGGCCCGGCCCTATCCCAGCGGGCCTCCGTGTCAGCTGACCTTGCCCTGGCCCAGTGTCCCCCTCCTTCGCTCTTTGCACTGTGCTGGCCTTTGACCTTCTGTCTCCATTCCCGCCCCCTCCCATCCATCATGAGCAAGGCCAGTCTGGACCATCAGCTCTCGCTTGAAGAATCTTTGATGGCTCCCTGTTTCCTCCAGGCGAGAGCGTGAGGTCCTTAGCATGGCACCAAAGTGTCCTTGCCACCGGCAGCGCCTCTGCCCGCCCGCGCCCGCACAGCGCTGGCGCCTCTCGCCGCCCTGCAGACCCGCCGAGTCTTCCCCGCCCCCGCTTTGCCGAGGCGGGTCCCTCTGCCTCTGTTGCCATCCCATTCTGCCTTGTGACCCAGCCCAGCTCTCACGTCCTCCAGAAACCGGTCCTCGACTTCCCAAGTCGGCTCTATCAGCTGGGAGTCACCTCAGCCCCAGCCTCTCCCTCGGCTCCCACACCTGTCACTGCTCTGAGACGTCACCCTGGCCTCCTGCGAGTTCTCCCGCTACCTGGCTGGGCTGCCAGAGGTAGTGCCGAAGGTAAACCCACGTTGGGAGAAATAAAAAGAAGGTGTTTGTGACACGTAAACAATAGCCTAAAAGTTACTTTTTTTATAATGAATTAATAAGAATACCTTCTATTTGATTGAGCTTCTATTATGGGCCAGGTTTTTAGCTAGTCATTTTCCATTTTGTCTTTACTATGACTCGTGGAAGCTGAGAAAATCGAGGATCAGACAGGTTAGTTAAGGTACTTAAGGTCACACAGCCAATAAGGGGCAGAGTCAGGCTTTGCTGACCCAGAGGGGTGTGCGTCTGTGTGCGTGTGTGTGTGCGTGTGTGTGTTCTTCTGTCTACACCATCTTCCAAATCAGGGAACCCTGTTCATTTGACGAAATGTCTAAATTAAACTAAACTGAAAAATGGTCACTGGAATGCTAAAATTTTGCCACCTGGCCCTGCTGTTTGTCGAGCATGGGGCTAGCTTTGCTTTGGCTTTGCTTTTCTTTTCTTCTTCTCTTTAAATATACTTTTGGCTGAGTCCTGAAATGCATTGATCCCAAAGGAATAAAAAAGAAAACAAAAGCAAAAATTTCCCGAGGGAGAAATGCCATTTCCTCACAGCTTGTCACGTGGGCTGCCTCGTGGTGCCGTCACGTGGCGGGAGGTTAGTGGCCTGACTTATTCATTCCCTGGGCCTCCGTGACTGCAGCGCATGATTATGTTAAATGCGGTATTTTTTTTTTTTTTAATTTATGATGTTTAAGCTCCCGGAACTGTCAGAGGAAGACATGCTAACAAAGAGCTGTGTGTGCAGTATGTCATGTTGCCACTGTGTTCTATAATCATGAGAAAACTCGTTGTCATAGCAACTGCCATACGGATCCGGCCCCCTCCGGGAGATGCTGCCGAGCTACTCAGTGCGGTGACCCGAGCCACGTGGAGAGAATCTGGTCCTCTGAGGGCGATAACCATGAACTCACTCTGAGTCCCCACAACCCGAAGTCAGCTGTGCTACGCCCCTGATCGGCCTGGGTTCGAATGCTGGCTCTAGAGCCCATGGGCTGTGTGACCTTGGACAAGGCACCTCGCCTCCATGAGCCTCTGTGTCCTCTTTTGTGAAGTGGGGACGCCAATGCCCCCTTCAGAAGGTCGTTGCGATGATTCCGTTTGTGACGCGCCTCGCAGAGGGCCTGGCACACGGCGGTCCCTGTGCGTTAGCCATCTTCCCGTTAAACGCTTCACGGTGAACAAACGAAAAATGCTGAATGAGAGAGGGTGGGGGTTGGCATAATCTTTATTATTATTATTATTATTATTATTATTATTATTATTATTATTATTCTTGGTAGCATTTATGGCTAGAAAGCCAAGTTAGAAAATAGAAATTCTAGGATGAATCATGCATATGGAGGAGGGGGGAGGGGAGAGAGAGAGAGAGAGAAAATAAATGAATATTCAGCTAGATGAAACTGACTTGAATTTAACTTCTTCAACTTTTTTAAAAAACTGCATTTCTCTGAGGCTAAGAAAAGGATTCTAATCTCTAAAAAAATCTCCAAATGGAACGAGGCCACCGGCTTCCTTGTCTCAGCCGCTGGGCCTCAGTTTTCCCATTTGTGAAACGAGGAAGTTGGCCGGGCTGGTCCCCAAGCTCTTCTGTAGTTCCTGCTCTAAGACAGTGGTCCCCAGCCAGGGGGGATTTTGCTCCCCAGGCGACATTTGGCAAGGTCTGGAGACATCCATGGTTGTCAGGAATGGTATGTGGTATGGTGTGTGCGATGTGTGTTGTAGTGTGTGTGCGTGTGTGTGTGTGTGTGCACTGCTGGCATTTAATGGACAGTGGCTGGGAATGCTGTCCGCCTCCCACGGGACAGGATGGCTCCCCCAGCAGAGACAGTCCTTCCCGGGTATCAATGGTGTGGGGGCTGCGAGTCGGTGTAGGATTTACCGCCACGTTTATTGATGTAAAAACGGAAGTGCACCACTGTCAGCCTGCCACGACTTGGCAGATTTGTTCCGTGGCCTAGCCACCTCCTGGGGATTTGAAGCCCCAGGAACATTAGTAACGGTAAAGACAAAAGGTTTCTCAAGCTCCTAGGTGGCTTAATGAACACCGGGATGGGTGTGGAAGGTGCTGCATAATTCTAAACAGACCGAAAGCGATTGCTTCGTGGGCAAAGGAAAATGTACAGAGGCAATTTTGGATCCATAAATAGCTTTATCGTGCTTTTCCTATAGTGGATCAAAAGAAACCTTGTCTAGATTTCAACTGCATCCTTGTTTCCAGCCCCAGTCTTTGTTTTTGACATTCCAAGTCACAGCCAGCCAACGAGTGTCTTTTCTCAAAGTCACGTGAGACCGCTCCTTTCTCCTGCTTAACACCATCCGGGCTTCCCCTGGCCTTCAGGGCGGAATCGTTGAACTTGGCCCACAGAGCCGGTCTCTCGTTCATCTCTGCATCCTCCTCTCCTTCCTGCCTCCACACCCTCCCTGCGATCAAATCACTCCTGGGCTCCTGGACACGCCGTCGCCACTCAGCTTGTTGCTCCCTCTGCCCCAAGTGCCCTTCTGTCCCCCATGGTCTCCCGCACACCTAGTCATGTCATAGGCCAGGCTGGAGCACTGCTTCCTGGACGAAGCCTGTTCGAGTCACCCCTGCCCTCATCCCCGATGTCAGATGTGGAACTGACCATTTCCTCCCCGGGGCCTTACTCACTGGGGACAGCGTCAGCTTGACCTCCTCCTGCAGTTTCTCCACAGCGCGGTGAGAGCCCAGGCTCTCAGGGACACCACCCCTGTGACTACCAACCCCGGGACCCGGAAAGCCACAGGAGGTCAGTAACTCTTCTTTTTAACAGAGTGATGCAGATTGCATCCGCGAAATTCCACCTGTGTAGACAGGGCATCTCTCTCTCTCTCTTGTTCATCACCCTTCTCACCCGCAATATCTGCTTTCTGTGCGTGTGCTGTCCACGTGTGGCTGTGTACATTTAAATGAATCAAAACGAAATAAAATTCCAAAGCAAATTCCTCAGTCACACAAGACACACTTCAAGGGCTCAAGAGCCACATGAACCTCGTTGCTACTGTATTGGACAGTTCAGATTTATGTGACATGTCTGTCATCGTAGAAAGCTCTACCAGACAGCCCAGAAATGTCCTTATCCAGGGACATTTTCTACATATGTGCGTGTGTATATATACACACGTGTGTGTGTATGTGTGTATAGATATATATAGGCTGGTATTTTATGGTTATATTTGTTATATATATATATGTTTATGCATGCATGTATATACATTTGATATCCTTTTTCCTTAAGTGGGACCATTTCGTACACATTCTTCCGTACCTTGTTTTTTTTTAACATCTTAACATGGCAGAGATCGCCCTGCGTCAGCGCACGAGATCCTTTCTTGCGCTTGTTGGCAGCCGTAGACTGAGATTTTCATAACTTTTCTCGATCGGTCCATACTGTTGTTCTAGCTTTCAGTCTTTGGCTGCGGTGAACTTCCTGTCTTCCTAACTGTGCGTGTCTTCACACACACATGCACACACACACACACACACACACGTGCGGCGTGCTGTCTTTCAAGTATATTTGGAGGGTATGAGAATCCATCTTAAAAGCCTTGCCAGAAGGTATTTGAGTCTTCAATTTTGATAGATTTGCCAAAGTATCTTCCAAAATTCCCAATCTATCCTTCCTCCACCATGCTCACGAATGTGTTCTTCCCCGCATGGCTAGTGTTAACGCCCTTTAAACCTTCTACCAATCCGATAGATAAAAATGGCACCGCAGCTCTGTCTAAATTAGCATGTCTTTCGTTAACGGTGAGATCGTGCCTCTTCCCCTGGCTTGCCTGTTGACAGTTGCCCTTTGCTTCTTTCCTGTAAAATGGCCTATTTATTTGGTTGGTTGGACCACTTATTCCTCCTACTGATTTGTGTGGCCTCTTCCCAAAGCCAGAAACTTAGTCATTGTCACTTATTTGGGACTTTCTCAGTTGTCCTTGCCTTTTGGTTTTGTTTATGGCACAACTTCTTTTTTTAAGCCCGTGGGATCTCTTTCTTTTGCTTTAACTCAAATTAATCACAAACTCCAGAAGGCATAAAGGGAAATATTGATACGCTCGATTCTATAAAATCGAGGCCTTCTCCCAACCTGAGCTCGTGTTTTCTTCTGGTGCTTTTCTGATTTCATGTTTTCACACTAAACTTTGGATCTCCCTGGGATCAGCGAAGAGTAAGGTGGGAATCCGCCTTTATTTCTTTGTGAATGGCCAGTTGCCAGTTGGTCTGTGGTCACGAGCTAATCCTTGCTCTAACCTGACGCGGCCGTGAACACTGTGTTCCCAAGTGCACCTGCATCTCCTTCTGAGCTCTCTTTTCTTCCATTCCTCTGACAGTGGTGTGGTATGAAAATTAAGACAATATCGAATTGTCTCAACTCCAGCATTCCATAATACATCCTGAAATCTGTGGGAACTGTCCTTCCCTCGTTCCTTTTACTCTGCAGAAGCTCCTCATTTATTCTGGCAGTTTGTTTCTCCAGATAAATATGAATATATTGTTTGGATTCCAAAAATCTCATGCTACTTTTTAATTTGAGTTACTTGAATGTATAGGTTAATCGGAGGAAAAGTTACATCTTTAAAATACTGTCCGTCTAGAAGCAAGGTTTAACTTTGCATCTCTCGAAGTCTTCTTTCAAGGTTCTCAATTGAGTTAATCATTTTTACAGTTCTTACTAAATGTATTCAAAGTATTTTACCTGTTTTTTTCGTCGATATTGTAATGGGGACTTTTCTTTCCTTGTATTTTTAAACGTTGTTATTTACACTTAATAAAAATGCTTTTGGATCTTGTATATTTACCACCAGGCAGTTACCAATTTTTCTTATAGTGTCTAATAATTCATTTAAAAATTTGTTTTTTGGGTCTACGACCATGCCACCCTGAACATGCCTGATCTCGGAAGCTAAGCAGGGTCGGGCCTGGTTAGTCCTTGGATGGGAGACCACCTAGGAAGACCAGGTGCTGTAGGTGAAAAAAAATGTGGGTTTTGGATTTTCTACATGTATAATCGTATCCTCTGTCCATAATGATAATACTGCTTCCCCTTTGTCATATTTAGCTCTTACGTTATTTCTTCTTTCCAATTTTAGACCAATATGTTCCTGTCTAATTGCACTGGTCAGTGCTCTCAGGTCTACCGTTTCTAGTGTTTTACCATTTATATTTTGGTGGATTTTTTCCCCCCAGTGCCCGTTCTGTGTTTATGGAGGTGATCATATGGTTTGGCTTCTTTGACTTAGTACTTTATACTAATGGATTTTAACGTATTAAGCCACTCTTACCTGTTCTCATCTGGTCATGGTGTAGCACTGAATTCCGTTTGCTGATATATCATTTGAACTTTTCGCTTTATTAATGTCGTTCGGTCATGTTGGTTTTCTTTTCTGTGCCGTCTTCGTCAGGCACGGTATGCCTTACGTTGCCTCTGAAAAACAGTGTGCGTGCCTTTTCCTTTCTCCATGCTCCAGAAAATTTGAAAGAGAAATAATCCGTTTCTTCAAGTTTTTCCATAATCAGATTAATTCATCAAGTCATCTGCCTTAGTAATATTTGGAAGGACATGGGTAGTTTTCAGTAAATATGTGAAGAATTAATAAACACATAAATTCCGTTCGTACTCAACTACCCGCCTAAAGCTTGGAAAGATGACATGGTGTGTCACTCTCCTAATTGTATCTTCCTTAGGAGATTTTTCTCGAAGTGGCCCCATTCAGTCAATAAGTATTTACAGAGTGGCCGCCGTGTCCCAGGCCTTGAGGTGGGTGGTGTAGATGATTCATGGACGTATGACACGGGGCCCACAAGCTAACGTTCCGGAATGCTGGCGGGCAGCCGAAACCTCTCTTGATGTGAATCTGATTTTAAAGCAACAGCATTTATCACGGGACATTAATGGAGCTCAGGGCTCTGTATTCCCAGCTCCCCTTGAGGCTGACATTAGTCATTCCTGGAGCTGGAGTACTCTCACTCCAGGTGGCACATGCTGGGGCCACAAATCGTCCTGCCTTTTTCGGGCTGGAGCCTGCCGCGGGTGCCGGTCTGCAGAGCAGGGCCACACCGCGAGGTGGGCCCACCCGCCGCCCTTACTCGCCAGCCCCGGCAAGCTCGCCTCCCTTCACCTCCCTGGGCTTTCGGTTGGTAATCCACGACGGGGAGATGCGCGTCTGGTGTTGCGGTACTTGGTTGAGATGACGCTGGAGCACAGCACACCTAGTTTGATCGCCTTGTTTTGCGTCTCCCTGGGTACCCCGCTCAGGACCGGGCTGTGGACAAGATAACTGTGGGATACTTGTTCAGGTCCGGGTCCTTTTGAGAGCCCTCGCCTGGTCTTCCTACCCTCCGATTCAGTTTCCTTCCAAACTGCCCAAGTAATTTTTACAGCTCGGAGGCAGCCACGTCGGGAACACCGGATGGTCACCCGTTGGCCCCCTAGGGCCCCAGCGAAGCTGGCAGTGTGGCTTCCATGCTCCTTCTTGAGCTCGCCTGCGTTTACCTCTCAAGCTTCCTGTTTTGCCTTCGTGTGCCACTCACACCTCCATGTGTCTCTGCCTGGGTCACCTCTTCTCCCCACCCCTCCTGGCTTGGGAGCCTGCTTCCCTCCCTGGTGCTGTGTTCATCCCAGTGCTTCTCACCTTGCCTTCAAAAGGCCTCTCCTGAGGGCAGAGACGACATACCCGTCACCTCTGCCTCCCCCGTGCCTGGCCCTGGGCCCGCTATGGACTAGGTGTTCCCGCCAGGGGCTGTTGTCAGGCACGCAATTAGTCTTTGGGCTACGTGGTGAAATATGAATGAGATTTTCCCCATTTCAGTTCTCAGAGGAGCCCTGGGGAAAGAGTTCTTTAAGACACGAAAATTAGGCCAGGAAAATCCATCGCATTTCTCGGGTGCAGGAGATGAAGGAAGCGTGACTTTCCTGAGCCTCCGAGGGCACCGTAATATAATGGGGAGTCGGCGGCACCTTTCACTTTGACCTGAATTTCGAGCAGGGCCCAGGCTGGGAGTCACCAAACCATTCAGCACCCCCCCCCGCCCCCTCCGCTTGTGAAATTCAGGAGCAGATGTGCTTGAAAAGCCCCAAGCCGCCTGGCACGGCCGATTTCGTCTTTTTAAGTACAATGAGCTGGCTGGGCAGCCTTGCCAATGATTTCGCAGTTAAACACCCACATGCCAAGACGCCTCCTCCCGTAAGTAGAGGGAGAAAAAGGCTAGAAATAAGACGGGAGGGTGAATCTCGATGCTGGACCTGCTGGGGTCTGGGCACTGTGCATCCAGCCTCCTGTCCTCTGACCTTCATAGCTTCCTGGTGATGAAGACAATAGTGTTGTCGTCGTCTTTGTACAGAGGACAAATCAGAGGCTGAGCCAGAAGAGACTCTCCCAAGGCCACACAAGTTCGGTAGAAGCCATTAGTGCAGTTGTGTGTCTTTATCCTCTAGACTCCGTGGGTGTTTTAAGGGACCCCGTTTCCGTCTTTGGCCAGGCTTCTAGACAGATGGCCCGGAGCCCATTTCTTGCCCTCGGGCTGTGAGGACGGGCACTGGTTAGAAGGTCTGCCTCATGCGCACGTCCCTTCCCTCTCCTGTCATTTACTTCGTTGCTGGTTTCCTCATTTGTAAAACAGGATGTAATAATAATAATAATAACAACAACACCGACCATAAAAGGCTGTCGTGAAGATGCAACGGAGACGTCAGGTAGCGTGCTCCAGGCAGCACTAGACACACGGTGAGCACGCGTGAGCGTTCGTGATGACTCCATCATGGAGCCTGTAGATGGCCTGAAATCATTTCTGGGAAAAGAGAGGGGGTATAATAAAAATAGATGAATGAAATTAGCTAGGTGGCATTTTTATGACTTAGCCCAGATTTATCGGGCACCTACCGCAGCCTCGCCCTGGCCAGACACAGGGGCTATCAAGATGCATCCTCAAGGGACAAACAGCTCAGTGCAAACTCAGGTTTCTACCAGGTAACTGTCAATCAGGCTTTCTCTGCAGGCTCGTGGTTTCCTTCCGTGGAGCCTGGAGCTAAGAATATTCCATATTCTGTGCTTTTTCCTCCAAGTTCAGGAGGTGGCCCTGACCTGAACCTCCCCTCCCATCACGGTTTTCCACAGCCCTGCAGAGAGAGGCAGTTTCACGTGCAGCAAGGGACCGCCACCCTTCACGCCGGGTCACCGTGCCCAGCTCACCCTGCTGGGGCTGCTGGGAGGGAACGGCCAGAGGTGGCAGTCCAGTAAGCACACGAACCAGGGACCCAGATTGCAGCCGCTGTGGGAACTCAGCCACGGGACAGTGACTTCATGCAGTCCCACCCCCTCGCCTCCGTGCTCTGTGGAGAGGACTCGGGGCCTCGCGGGCTGGCCGTGTGTGCCCCGGAGGGTCTGCTGGGGATCTGCTCTGCTCGTCTTTGTGGGGTCAGAACGGTTTACAAGGGGTGGGCGCTCGTACTGCATGGAGCCAGGGGAAGTGGGAGAAAGGCAAGGACCCGATTCCTGCTCCAGTGACACCCCGAGAAAGGTACTTAAAGCTGTGACTCAGCAGACCATTTTGATACAATTACGAGGTCCCGCCGGGCACCCTTGCTATTTTAGTGGCAAGAAGTCAAGCAATTGGCTCTGTAGGCAACTGCTCAAGGAATGTGTTTCAATAGTAATGCCAGTGGTGAGAAACACCCCACGTGCTGGGGTGGGGTGTTATAATTAATCTCGTTTTTGCAGTTAAGGAGATAGAGGCTCAGAGAAGTCGTGCCACTCACTTAAGGTCACACAGCCAGTAAATGCTGGAGCGGAGTCCGGACCCCTCCAGGCCGGCCTGGTGCTAGAGCCTCGCTCCTTCTCCCGCCCCACACAGCTTCCCGCATCCCAACCTCTGAATCTGAACGCTTATGGCCACGCCGCCTGAACCCCAAACCCTTGGGAGCCTGTTATTTTCTTAATAATAAATTAATATCCTCATCGAGGCAGTGGTAAATAAGCTTCACAGCCTGCTTGCTCAAAGCTCATTTGCCCGCGTGCTGGGACAGACTTACAGCTGTGGCCACTCCCCGTGGAAACGGCGAGGCTGGTGTGACATCTTAATTTACCGAGTTTCACTTCGTGCGAAATGGCCCTGGGAAGATTTGCGAGGGCCGTCCTGTCTGGACCAGTTTTTTTTTGTTTTACAAAGTGATTGACAAGGTTGCAGGGGATGCTCCGAGGCCTCTCCTTGCCCAGCAGCCTGGACAGGAGGAAGGCCCAGGTGAGCTGAGCAAATGTTAGAAATGAGAGTCGCAGCCTGACCTGGCCGTGTGACCCTGGGAAGTCCCCACAGTAAGAAAGGGATAAGCCATCTCCCCCAAACAGTCGCCATATAGACTCAGTAAAGCGATGCGTGTTGAGCCCGGTGCCCGGCTTATGGTAAATGCTCCATAAATGTCAGGTCCTCCTCTCCGCACCCCCAAATCCCTTCCCTGCAGTAGAGGGTGCCGCGCCTCTTCGGAGCTGTCTCGTGGACACACGCTCCTGACGCCTTCATCCCCACCCTGCCTTGCGCCGTAATGGGCCATGGGCGCTCACGGTGGGAGCTGGCTCTGTACTCGGCCCCTGACTCCCTGGACCGCAGCACCCCACTTCTGGAACAGAATGGGCCCCAGTCCCGGTTTCAGCCTTTGCCGCTGTCTGATCCTGAACCCACCACGTTTGGGAATCTGATTTCCTAAAATAAGGTTGCAAAGAGATTCTTTACGGGATCCTTGAAAGGTTTAAAATGAAAGCGTCGTTTTACATCTGCCGCCCCCAGTTTAAAGGCTGGGAAGTTTTGCGTACAGTTTAGCATCTCTGGCTTGTCTTGAAAAAGCAGATCAGACTTATTGAGGCCTCATTCTTATTCTTGACAATTGTCCGGGCTCAGCAGCTGCTGTCCCCTGCAGCTGGGACATGTTCCCTCCTGTCCCTCCAGTCCCCAGCATGCCCCATTGCCTTACACCTGGCCTCCTCACACGCTGTGTGTTTCTCGTCTGCTCTGTGTTCGCATGCAGGAGGTGACCAGTTGGCCCCTTCCCGCCTGACGACCCATTTAGATCTGAATGTGCATGTTCAGAGCTCCATTTTGCATTTGCCTTTGATTCATAAGATTATAAAGACACAAGCTTGAGAAGTACGCCTCGGCTCTCTCTCCCGTAAGAGGGTCACTGTCAAAGGGCTTAGTATCCTCTGATTCAAGGTGACTGATGGTTTGAACTTCAAAATGAAAAATCCTTCGGGAGGCCAGAGATTTGGCTCCTTCATAAGCCAAGGCCCTGGACCCTCCATCTCTTCTTTCTAATGATTATGCCAATAGCAAATTAAACTGGGAAATAAATGAGTTATGGCTTTGAAGTGTTCCATTTAAACCTTTTCTCTTTCAAGGCTTCCACAGACGTTAAGGCATTCCTGGCTCTTGCGGGAGTCATGCTTGGCACCTCTCCTTCTTCCTGTGGGGACTTTCCTTCTGGGGTCTGAAAGAGACTCTCGAATTATTGCTCGGAGAGAGTCTGAGGCCACAGATGTTGCCTTTCTTTTCCTTTCAGAAGGCAATTTACCTAGTGGGCCCCAGAGAACAGGCTTCCTTAATGGGCGTTTGGGGGCTTCCACGGGGAGCTGACCCAACAGTGTGACAATGCCGTCTTTTTAGTTTGGGGACAGAGGAAATCTCCAGTCCCGACGGCCCCTCTGGCGGCGGCCGTCCCAGAGAAAGTGGAGTGAGCGGAAGTGTGTGCAGCCTTTGGGATCACGCTCAAGTTCAAATCCTGCCTCTCCCTTCTCCATCATTTCGGTTGCCTCAGGCAAGTGACTTAACTTTTCTGGGTCTTATGGTTTTCATTGACAAAATGAAAAAAGACCGACTTTATGGGGCTGGTTTTATAGAAATGATCAATGAGAAAGAAAGCGAAAACGACCACCCCATACTTAACCGCTTTACGCCTTGCTGATGAAATCCTTTTGGACGTGGGAGCGTGACCCCTAAGCCAGGCCAACTCCCTCTTCAGGAATTAGCCCCAAATGAGGAATTAAACAGAGTCCGGACGTGAACAAAACAGACGCACACTCTCTAGACTCGTCCTGCCATTATAGTCTCGTGGCAGAAATTGCCCTGATACACTCACTCGCTAGACGTGCTTCAGAGCAAAGCCAGGCAGGGGCCTGTATGGCCTCAGTCACCTTTCAGTGCTGCTGGGAGCTAGGACTCATTGCCACTCCCGTTTTACAGATGAAGAAACCGAGGCTTAGGGGTGACATCCAGAAAGAAAGTAGGGGGAGGAGCTGCAAGTGGAGAGCTGTCTGTTCCCACTGGCTCCAGACCAGCTCGGGCCAGTAGCGACGGCCATTGTCAGTCTCGTCCTCATATTTCATAAAGCCCCAAGGAACCGTTTCTTTCCTTCTGAGTGGGCCGAACAGACCGACAGAAGCATCAGGGGTCTTTGTTATGGTCGCTCTGGGTGGCTCCCGTTCGCAGGCACGTACGTGAGTCTGACGGAGCCCAAACGAGATTGAACTCATTCGTATTCACTGAATGCAGTGTGTTTGGCCAAAAAAAAAAAAAAAAAAAAAAAAAAAAAAAATCATTCAGAACATGGAACCCTGGGACGGGCAGAGGAAATAAGATCTCAGCTCCTGAGGCATGTTCATTCTTCCCAGATCCTTGGGGAGAATGAAAGACGGGGTGCGTGTGTCTGGGTGCCGGCTCCGTGCCATGCCTTGTGCACCGTGTTTTCCCACGGTGGCCTCGTTTCGTCCTTACACCTGTGCGTCACGTAGCTGTTACGATCCCAACCTCCAGGTGAGGAAGCTGAGGCCCAGGAAGTGTCATCAGAGGACAGGAGGAGGTGGGGTCGGAACTCAGACGTGGCGTTTCCGGCTGCCACCTTGCTTCTCCCTTTGGGACAGGACGGACTGCCGGAACAGGGTTCCACCTGAGGCCACACTGACACATACGTAGCTGACCCGACTCCGCTGGGCCGTCGAGGGCAGGCTCGGCTTCTGGGTACTACGGAGGGGTAAATAAACATGGTGAGCACCTTGACCGAGCCAAGTGGCCGCGGAATTGGCCCTCTCACCCACACCTACTGGCCGACGAGGGTTCGGAAGGGTTTGGGGTGCCAGAATCCTCCCGCTCTTTCCTGCTGAGACAGTGCTGAGCTCACCTGGCGGGCCCCTGGCAGCCTCCCCCATGAGCGGAGCTGTGCACGAGGCCCAGGATGAAAGGCCTGAGCGAATCCCCTGCTCCTCATCATGGCGGGCCTGCCCGCACCCCGGGGCGGGGTCTCCCACTGCGATTCGAGAAATGGGCAGGCCCATGAGTACTCACCACCACCGGAGGGAAGAACGTGAGGCGGGAGGTCGGAGAGAGGGTCTGTCCTCAGTCTCACAAGCCAGGTCACGATGCCACCGGAAGGGGATGGGGAGACTAGAAAGAGATGGCCCACAGCCTCCCATGAGGGAACGATGACACCCCTCCCCTCATGCTGCCCTGTGAGGCGAGAAGACCATGGAGCCGTGCTGGGGGTCGCTCAGAGCAGCCCCGGGGACGAGTCACTAGCGGGACGCCAGCTCTCAGCGAGTCGCTGTGCGCAATGCAGCCGTGACTTACCACAGCAGGAAGGTGCAGTGTGCAGTCAGCGAGGGGGAGAGGGGCATGGGGTGAAGCTGGGGGGACCGGGCCTCCCCCAGTGGAGTCGCACGGGACACGCCGGACCCCCCAGTGATGAGCTGTGACAACACGTCTGAGAAAGCACCAGGGAAATCAGCAGATGCTCCGGGCCTGGGTGGACTGGGCTGGTCACGCAGGCTGCCCCTGCCCAGCTCTTGACTTTGCACCCACGTGCCAGACGCATCCCGGCCTCAGTCACCGCTGTCCTGGTGGTGCGGGCGAGGTACGGCGAGCCGCTCTTGCTAGTTTGGGGGGCAGTGGGCGCCCCCCTGACACCAGCTCCCAGGCGCAGCAGGGCCAGCCTGGCAAGCGGACCTGCTGAGGGCGGCCGTCTCAGGCCCGTTCCGCTCTCTCTCCTGTGACAACTGCCCCCCGGCGCCTCCCAGGCGTGTGCGGGTACGTGCATGTGAGTGTGTGCGTGTGTGCGCGCATGTGTGTGTGGTGTCTGCATCTGTGTGCATGTGTGTGTCTGTGTGTATGTCTGTGTTTCTGTCTGAGACTGCGTGTGTATGTGTGTGTGTCTGTGTGTGTGTGTGTGTGTGTGTGTGGCGTGGGCGGTGAGGCGACAGCAGGTTGTCGTGGTGCAGGCGACGCTCTTTCTCACCATGGCAGGCGTTACGGGAAGACGTGGCGCTTCTCCAGCTCAGAGTCCCTGCTGGCATGCCCGGCAGTGTCGCACGCTGGGACTGGGAGAAGATGATTTCTAATTTTCCAAACCAATTTTGCTGACCTGATTTTTTTTTTTTTTATCAACTCTTCTGCCAAGAAAGGGGATTGAGGAATGAAAGTAGCTTAATAGAACAAGCATTCGGGCTGCAGGGCTGGCGTCTCCATGGAGATGGGATGCAGGCTGCATGTAGATGCGGGCGGGCCGGGATGCGGTGGAACGGCCCTGCGCCTGCGACTCGGCCGCGGTGTGTATGGACGGCCCTCTGGGCAGAGGACATGACCGGCCCTGTCTGGGGCCGGGCTCTGGGCTTGGCTGGAGCAATGGATGTGTGTCCTCCAGAGCTCGCTCAGGTACCCAGGTCACCAGGCCCCATCCCCGTCCTCCAGACGTACACAGTCTGGGGGGCGGGCTGACGGGTGAAGACGTCATGACGGCGCAGACTGATACATGACCCTGGCCAAGACCACGCGCGTGGGAGCCCCAGAGAGGCCTCATTCATGAGGTGGTGGTCTGGGAAGGCTTCCTGGTGCATGTGCGAGAGAGAGAGAGAGAGAGAGATGCCCTGCCCTCCACGAGGAAGGCAGTGAGAAGGATGTCCATAGCAGAGAGCCTAGAACTTGCAGGAACTAAGTGTGTGTGTGTGTGTGTTGTGTCTGTCTGTCTGTCTGTCTGTGTCTGTGTATGAGCCTGTGTATGAGTATGTGTGTGAATGTGTGAGTGCGTGTGTGTGTGAGTGTGGTGTAGCAATCGATGACGTGGGGCAGGTAAGCAGAGGCCCCGTGATGAGGACAGTGAAGTGCCAAGGCCAGAAAACATGTTTGGGGCCCAGACAGCCCAGCTTCTAGGTCCCGCTCCACGACTGAGGGGCCGGCGAAGCCTGACAGTCGCCCAGCCCTGCAGCCCTGTGTTTGCCATCTGAGAAGCGGGGCTATCAACAGTCCCCACTTTCCGGGTGGGTCTGGGTAGGACTAGGCGACATCGTCTGTGGGAAAGTCAGGGGTGTCAGTTTCTCACAGCCTCCCCCAAAAGCCAAAGGGTTTGGCCTTTGTCTTGATCTAACTACAGGCTCCAAGTCACCCTCACCCAAGTCTCTCGGATGTGTGTGGCAATGCCAGTTCCTGGGTGCTGTGGCAGACGAGGGGACCGAGCCTCTGGGTGGGGGGCCCAGGACTCTGGTTCGCTCGGTCCCTTTAGGTGGTTCTGAGGCTCCGTAAACTCGTGGACCCCTGTGTCAGGACACGTGGGGTTTTCCGCCCACCATGACATAGTCAGAGAAGGAATGTGGGAAGGTCCCTTTGGTGGCCAGCGGGGACAATGGCTGGGGGTGGGGGGAGGGAGGAGGGGCAAGCAGGAGAGGCCGAGGAGGTGACGACCCGGGTCACATGTACTTTTCCATCTCGTCAACATGAGTCACGAGCAGACCTTTAAATAGCCAGGCCCTCGGGAGCACAGCCTCGTCCTTGGGGAGCTGTCCGTCGGTCGGGGAGGACGGGTCACAGCTCATGGCCACACACTGTGACACCCGACGGTCCTCGTGCTCAGGAAACGCCGAAACCCAACTTAGCTGTCATGATGCGCAGTTACCAACAGCGCCAGGGGCGGCAGCAAGGAGCCTTCCTGCATTTGTCACTTGTGCCTCCACATGTCACTTTGCTGCCCGCATTACCGGTTGGGCCTGGGGGCGGTTTTGTGGAAGGACGTGGAGCCCTTCTGCGGATGGTGACGCCCAGGCCTGCCTTGGATCCGGGGCGGTCCAGGCTAGGTGTGTGAGAAGGTCCCGGGTGATCGATCGCAGGAAGGCGGGTGGGCCGCAGGCGGGTGAGGTGGGAAGAAGCGGAAGGCTCGGAGTTTGACCTCCCCGGAGCGAGGGGTTCTGTCGCTTCGATCCCGGGGTTTTGCATTCTTCGTACACAAGGGCGCGTATGGGGCACCGCGGCGCCAGGAGCTTCGGTGCGCGGTGGTCAGCACGATGGTCAGCGCCATGTTCGCTTCCTGCCGTGGGGGGCCCCGACCAGCTCCCCGGCTTGGCTGGCGGTTGGGGGGTGGGGGGGTGGTTCGATTTGCACCCCCGCCCCCCATCTAAGGCCTGGGCTTCCACATCTGTGGTGACACGTCCTCCAGGGGTAAGCGGACGGTGTGCCGGGTCCTGCTCCGTTCACTGTGGCGGCCAAACGCAGCTGCAGGACGGAGACGGATTTCCCGAGAGGCCGGTGAGGCGAGCGGTTAGGACCGAGGGCCTCGGGGTCAGACGTTCCGGAAAATTCTGCGACGTCAGGAACCAAGCGGGCCGCGGACAGGCGCCCAGCTTTGTCCGCACAGCTGTCAAGCAGGGGTGGCAGCTGGGCCCGGGCGCCAGGCCGCTGGACGCGCGGTGGACACGCTGGACGCCGTGAGGACGGGCTCGCCCGCCGGCGACCTCCGGATCCGCGGGGTGCGGGCGGCGTGGGCGCCGTCCTTCGGGATCTGTCACTGCCTTTTCTTTTTCCAAAAGTGTTTGCTGAGCTCGCCCTGTGGGGCTCTGTGAGCGCTTGGCTGAGCAGACCCCGCCCTTCTGGGGACGGGAAGGAAAGAGACCCCTCCCCCAGTGAGGGGGCCCTGTCCCATGACAGGCCTGCTGGGCCCCGCGCCGTTGCCCAGCCCCCTGCTGGCCAGGGGGAGTGTCCAGCCCGGCCTGGGGACATGTGTTGGGAGGTCTTGTCCTGCTTCTGAGTCCGCCAAGAGGCCTGGGCCTCAGTCTGTCAGGGCGTGGGCTCCCACGCGGTCCCTAGACGGGGAGGCTCCCTGGGGGTCTCCCCACACCCCGCGTCAGGCCGGAGGCCGTTCCGCCCACTCTGCGTCACCCGTGTGAGGTCCCAAGCCGCATCTCTGTCCGGCTGTGTCTGTGAGTGCGCCTGTGACCCAGCCCCGTGGGCGGCTCCACTGAGGGGACACCAGGAGGAGTTTAAGGTCCCTTTGACAGAAAGAATCAGCCTGGGCGCTGGGCATATTTTTTAAGTGGAGGGAAAACTCACATAACACAGACTTCACCTCTTCAAAGCGAGCAGTTCCGTGGCATTTCATGCATTCACACTGTCGTCCATCACCCTTAGCGGAAGCTCCGTCCACCTTGGCGGTCACTGCCCGCCCCCCAGCCAGCCCCGGGCCACCGCCAGTCTGCACTCTGTCCTGCGGACAGACCTGTTCTGGGAATCTCACGTGAGAACAACCCAGGACATGTGGCCTTCTCGTCTATGCTCGGCTTCTTCCTGTAGCACGAAGGTGTCACGGTCCACCCACGCACGTGACATCTACTGGCACTTCACGCCCTTCCGTGGCTGAATAACAGTGTCTTATATGCACTGGCCACAAGTGACTTATCCAGGGCATCAGGCGGTGACATGTGGCTGTCTCCACGTTTCGGCTATGGGGAATCAGGAAGTCTGGGCCTTTGACATTCTCTCCGTCTGTCCTCCAGACACCGTTCCTAGGTCCTCGGCATTGGGTAGTGGTCCTGGGTGGCCCCCTTCCCCGTACTAATCACATACTGTCTTTGGGGGCCCTCTGGGGGGGGGGATGTGTCTTCGGGTCTCTCTGTCCCAGGTTCTGGCCTCCACTGACACCCCTCTCCCTCTCCCTCCCTCTCCCCGCCCCCACATCCTGCCAGGTGATTCTAGTCTGATCTCTGCACCACCTCCCCTCACACCGTGACCAGCCCAAGCCCCGGCAGGAGGCTGATGGGTGTGTGACAGGCTGCAGCTGAGGGTTCAGGGTACAGATGGGGGGTAGACAGCACACTGTGTCAATAGTAGCTCAGAACCGAACTCTGCATGTTACTGTCTAAAAGGAAAAATACTTTTTCTCTTTCCTCTCACAACCCGCTGGCTCCGAATGTGTGGGGGTCTTTTCCCCACTAAGCAATTGTCTGAATCTCGGCGACGTTGATTGGATGATCTACAATTTAACTCGATTCTGACGCTAACTGCCCGGATCTAAGGGCTTAAGACCGCCCTGCAAGACTGCCCCCGCCGGCACCCGAGATGAGGTGCACGGAGCGAGGTCTGGGGGGCGCATCTGTCCCCGTGTGTGGGGTGCCCTCGGGCGTGTGGGTGCCTTTCTGCCCGCCAGCCCGGAAGCTCTCTGAGCCTCTTCAGTTAGGTGTCTATGGCGGCTCACGACACAGACGCGGTTGGTCAAACCACTGGCCAGGGAGCTCCGTCTCGCCCCGCCCAGGGATGGGGGGTGGAGGAGGGGGATGGGGGAGTGGGGGAGTAGGGCTGGAGGTCCAACCTTCTGAGTACATGGTTGTTTCCCTGGCAACTCACCCCCACCCTTCAGGACTTTCTAAAAGTCACCGCACTAACACGAACCCAGGTGTGGCTGAATAATGAGACACGCTGCGTTCACCTGCTTGGCTCTGAGCTACGTCAGGAACTGGGGCGAAAACCCAACACTCGACCGAAAGACGCTGCTAGTGTTCTCTTCACGGAGGACGTCCCCAGGGTTTTAGGACTCCTGTGCCTCAGCTGGGGACGAAGACCGAACATAGAGAGATATCGCTTATTATATCGCCATGGCACACCGTCCTAAAACTTCACACACACGCGGACAGGAAATTTCTCACAGACGGCGTCTGCCGTAGGGTTCAGGCAGACGCCACCTCACCCCAGATCCGTCTTCCCTTTTCATTTTCACATTCCTCCCATCCAATGTTCTAAGCTGCCGACAAAGAACTCGATTTGTTTACAGCAACGTAGACTCCCGTATCTTCCCGTCTGCATACGCCGTGCCCTGGGTGGGGAGGAGATGGGGTGGGAACCCCCTTCCGCCCCGCAAATCAAAAGAAACCCCCCTCCCAAATCAAAAGAAACCTTCTCTCCAAGACAGGAATTCTGCCACATTTCTAGGCCAACTGACTCACAGGGCCACCAGCTTTCAGAAGTAACATGGAAAAAAAGCTGCATATGTTACATTAGACGCCCGATCCCCAGGGGCTGAGTCCCTGCCGCCAGGGCCTGGAGGTGCCTCTGGACTCAGCCGTCCGCTTCTTCCTGACAAGTCCTTGTTGCCACCTCAGTTTGTTTGTGCCGTACTGTTTTTTTTTATAGCTTGCTTGTCGTTCGCGGTTAGGAGTTGGGCTTTCGCTCTGAGCCACCTGGAGACCATTAGCCGCCTTTGGGCAGAGACGGGACGCGGTTTGACTTAGATTTTGAGAGGACCTCTCTGAACACAGCGGAGGGGCCGAGGAGGCCGCTAGTGGGGAGGCTGTTTCGGTGACGGGTGGGCCAGGGTGGACGTGGCTGAGGTGGGAAGAAGCCATGGTCAGATTATGGATGTGTCGAGAGGCAGAAATGGTGGCTTCTGCTGGTAGGTTGAATGTAGAATGTGAGAAAAGTAGAGTCCAAGGTGGCATCAAGGTTTGTGGCCCAAGTGACCGCACAGGCAGAATCGATGTTCCACGGGGTGGGGCAAAAGGCAGGGGAGCAGGTCTGGGGTGGGAGGGGAGTGGGAGTTTAGGCTGGGCGTGTGTCAGAGGCACCTCTGGGACACCCCAGCGGAGGCGAAGCGAAGCTGCCGATCGCCTGAGACGGAGCTCAGAGCTGGCCTCGGGTGCGGGGGCGGAAGGCGGAAGCACCGGAGATGCCGGCATTATGGGTTGCATGGTCACCTCCCTGCCACTCACAGGGTTAACAGAAAAGTGAATGAATGGAAAACCACGTCTCGGGCCAAGAAGGGGCTTCAGAAAGTGTCCGGCAGAAGGGGAAACAGAGGCCCAAAGAGAGCAGGCAGTTTGTTCACAGTCACACTGTGAGTTAGTAACAGAGAGGAGACAGACCAGCTCCTCGGGCCCCGTGCCCCCTACTCGTCCTAGCACACCAGGCTGCCTGCCAGCTCCGGGGCTCGAGGCTGCACTTGGGGACCGAGGCAGGAAGCGGGGGCTGTGTGACTGTCGGTTCTGTGTTCCTCCAGGTCACCATCCTCGTCAGTCTGGCCCTCGCCTTCCTCGCCTGCATCGTGTTCCTGGTGGTTTACAAAGCCTTCACCTATGACCACAGCTGCCCAGAGGGGTTTGTCTATAAGGTAAGGGCCTCCTGGCAGGTGAGTGGCCCCAGGTGGTCATCAACTTCAACGTCTTTCTTCTTTTCCTCAGAATCCAAATTCTGGGCATGGTGACCTCCCTGCAGACTTTAAAATGTACTGTGTCTGGCACGGAGTGTTGGGGTTTTGATGACGATGGGGTCTCTAGCAGGCAGTAGAGTCCCTCTCCCTAGGCGACACTCTCCAGAGTGGCTGGGCTTCAGAGGGCCACAGTGAGGGAGAGTCACCCTCCTTACAGAGATGCCATTCCATCTTTGGAGTTTCTGCCTCAGTGAGGGTGCTCCTGGTCTCATGGCTGGTTCCTTCTCCCCACAGTGGCCCGCGGAGATGCAGAGCGGGTGCCTCTGAGGTGGGCCGTCCCCAGACGTGCAGCTGGACGCCTTCCCCCGACTCTCACTCCTCCTGAGCCCCTTCCCTTGGATAATAGAAAGGACCCCATGACATGGGGCATCTCCTTGGTCCGCTGAGCCTATTTTCTCGCCTGCAAAGTGGGTGAGGTACTGCCCGCCCGCAGGGCTTTCATGAGACCTTAAGAAGAGAATTTAAGTAAAATCAGTTCACAAAGGGCCTTCTAGATAATGGGCTCTCAGCTAATGTTAGTCGCAATAGAGATAGAATCTGTTTTGGAGCTGAAGCGGGTGACATTGACATTTATAATCACCCTTTACCAAGCGCCTACCAGGTGCCACGCCCTGTTAGGCCTTTTCATAACCATCCCCTCAGTGCCCCTTCTGAAAAATCAGTGTCACAGCCCCCATTCCACGTCTGAGGAAGTAGAGGTGAAAGCATTGGATAAGACGTCACATGACATTCCAAAGCGAGGGCATCAAATAGAGCGTTCCCCTTTGAAAACGCGTCCTCCGTGTCTGGTCTACGGTGTGACATCTCGAGGCGAGGCGCTTCTTCAGCGTGCAGCTGAGGGCAGTGACCCAGGGAAGCAGTAGGGGATGGGGGTCAGCCCGGTGAAGGGATCAGGTAAGTCACTGCAGCCACACGGTCCGCCTCGCATTAGCATCAGCGTCAGGTTTATTTCTCTGGCCTCAACTGAGTGTCACCTTCGACGATGAAGAGGGTGATGGGGCTGGGGAGGCCTGCGGAGGACCTGTCACCTGCTCCTTGGCTGTGGCCCCCGAGGGGTGGCTGTGTCGCGAGGCAGGCTGGAGGCGGTCTGTGGGCTGCCCCTGACTCTGTCCCTCTCTTCCCCAGCACAAGCGCTGTATCCCGGCCTCGCTGGATGCTTACTACTCATCCCAGGACCCCAGCTCCAGGAGCCGCTTCTACACGGTCATCAGCCACTACAGTGTGGCCAAGCAGAGCACTGCCCGGGCCATCGGGCCGTGGCTGTCGGCGGCCGCCGTCATCCACGAGCCCAAGCCGCCCAAGAAATCCCAGGCCGGGCCATTAGAAGGCCAACCTGCATTCAGAAGGGGGGGCGGAGAGGTGGGACCCCGTTGGCTGAGCCAAGCTCCAGTTACAACACTGTACTCGGGGACGTGGGGCGGGGCGGGGCCGGGGCGGGCGGGGCTCACCCACACTGCCCCGCGCTGGAGTGGGCGGGGCGTGGGCCGGCGTGGGCGGGGCTCACCCACACTGCCCGCGCTGGAGTGGGCGGGGCGTGGGCCGGCGTGGGCGGGGCTCACCGCACTGCCCCGCGCTGGAGTGGTCTGAATTGCTGTTTCCTTTCGTCTTTGGTGTCGTGGATCCGTCCCCGGGTTAGGCTCATGTACAAAGGCATGTTTCGTGTTGATCGTTCCCATGTAAGATATTTTCAAAGCCACTGCTTATTCATTTCTTAGGGAAGATGAAAAACAGAAAATGGAAGAAAGAGAACACGAACAACAACAAAAAACATAAAAAGGATTGAACTGGCTGCATCTGGAAGAAGTGGGGGGGGCAGTAAGGACTCTCTGGGCTTCTTTGATGAGAAAACGTAGCTTCGGTGTGGGCGTCCCAAGGTCCGGAATGCGTGACGACACAGAGCGGGCTGTTGGGTTGGCCTCTGGTCTGCAGGAGGGGGACATGGGGAGGGAGGGAGGGCCGAGTTGGAGGCGAGGGCTGATGTTGACATTGGAAAGCCCAGGAGGCACACAACCCAAAGTGCAGAGCAGGCGTGCGCTTTGCAAGGTGAGCACAATTTTGTGTGTGAGCTTCTGGGCAAGCGGTGGTGGGGGCCAACTCACGCAGCCCGCGGACGCGGGTGGGGCAGGCCAGCACAGAAGCGGGCGGAGTTTCCCTGTCTTTTTGTGTTTCTAGACCCACATGTTGGTGATGCCGGTGTTTAGGAGACGGTGAGTGTAGAAGGGGAGAGAGGCTGCAGGGAGATGGAGGAAGAGGCCAGGCATGTGACATTTGGCCAAGCAATAAGCACGGGCCCCCGAGTTTAAAATTGTTGTTTGGTCATTTGTTTACCCAAAGTGCTAAAAACAAGAAAAACAATAAAGGCTGTGAGCAGGTGCCTGAGGTGACAGCTCGGGAGACTAGGATAGGCCAACAGAGCCAAGTCATTTTGCTCATTCCGTTGTGTTGACAGGGACATCCCTCCAAACTCCCTGATCTGGTTCTAGAGGTTCTGACAAGGAAGCAGCCTCCAGCACCCACCGGGCCTCCCAGCACTGAGGCCCACTCTGTGGGGCGTCAGCTCCGGGCCCAATAGGCCCAGAACTGGCTGCGAGAGTCTGTTATTTGCGATATGGTACTGTTTCCCCACAAAGCTGTACGGGACATTTAAAGGGCATTTTTTCCTGGCTTGCTATGTTGCCGAACCCACGGACCCGACAGCTGGGCTAGCACAGCTCATACTGTCCTGCCGAACGCTGCCATCTGACTTCCCCCTCCCGCAAACCCTCCCAGCATCTCGAGCCACCTGTAAATTCATTTGTCATCTGAAGCGGAATAACAAACTGTCCCTAGCCGATCCGCTGAGCGCTTTATAATTTTGTGGTGTATTTTTGTCAGTAGGTAGCAGAGGCTGAAGTATTTTTTGGTGTAATTCTTGAACTTTTCTGACAGGAAACAAATAAAGATAGATGTGTCTGAGAGTCGTGACCTTCCTTTGCAGCTTTCTTTATCTTCTGCACAGTGACCTCGGCGAGGGCTCCTCCAGGCCAGGGTGAGCTCTGGACGCAGAGGGTCATGTTAGGCTGGGGCTGGAATGAGGCCATGGGGATGTGGGGTGAGCTCCATCCTCAGGCAGCTGGGCCTGAAATGATGGGGAGGTGAGAAGGACCAAGAGATGCACCTGGCTACTGGCCTTGCAGCCTGATGGCCTTCACCTGTGAGCACCTGTTGAGGGCCAGCTGTGCTGGGTTCCGGGCATTCAGCAATGAATGTTGGGTCATCACTGTCCCTGAGTCTGGAGGTGGAGTCAAACCTGGAAACACGTGCAAAAGAAGCGGGGGAGGTGCTGCAGACAAAATACGATTGGCCGTTGTTAGGCAACAGCTTGAGGAGGAAGATGATGGGCAGTGAGTGGGTGCTTTTCACAGATTAGCTCATTTAAGGCTCCTTGGAAGGTGGGGGTTATTGACTCTCATCCGACAGGTGAAGAGAGGCTCAGAGAGGTGAAGAGGCGCTACAGGCCTGTGACCCCTGAGCTGGGGATTCGAGCCCAGGTGGGGGTGACTCCTTGTCCCCAGACGGCTTCTGTGAGACCTCGAGCACCCCTATCGAGGTGCAGCTCACCCCTCGGAAAGTCAAGTCACAGCACCGTGAACGTAAGGTAGCTCGTTCTCGCCCACACTCGGCTCGCGCGGTTACGGTTCAGGACGCGGACGCCGACACGGCCCCCGCCAGGAGCCGTGGGCCAAGCACTCGTGGGTGTCAGTTCACTTACCTTCCGGTGGCGGGTGGCCCCGCAGTCAACAATAAGTGCCATCAGCATGTCCACATCATCGCCCTTGCTTGCAGATGAAGGAGTGAAGGCCTAGGGCAGGGCAACAGCTGGCGACCACCTGCGTGTTGAGGAGGCAGCCCAGCTGTGCTCCCAGCCCCCAGGTGTTGGTGCCAGCGTCCCCTCCACAGTGCCATTCAGCCCTGACCGTTCATCTCTGCGGGCCACTCGGTGGCTGATAGTCTGTGTTCACGACGCTTCTCAAACTCAGACGACAGGTCATGGGAGGGAGGGGGGGGCGGGGGGCGAGTCCAGGGCCTACGCTGGGCAGAGAGAGGCAGAGGCTCCCAGCTCTTCGCTGCACAGCGGCTGTGACCCAACATACACAGCTGGCGGGGAGGAGGCCTCGGCACACCCTGCGGGGCAGCCAGGCCACTGGGCAGGGCGTGAGGCCAGCCTCCCCACGCCCACTGAGCCCTGTGCCCCAGCCTCTGCTCACGGCTGGCCAGGCTGATCCGTATGGCCGACGCAGAAACACCCACTGTATTTTTCAATTACTCAGAGTCAACTAAAGATTTAATGAACACATGTTCAAACATTCTGTCACAAATGGATTTGCCACTCCATTGCCTCAAAAAATAAACCCGAGCTATATTTTTCCTGGAATGAACAGGCCGTGGGGTGTGACGGGAAGAGAGACTCTGCGGGGAGGTGCTGCTTTGGGGGGAGACCCTGGGGCGTGAGCTTTTCCCGGAGGGGTCGGCATTTTCTCATCAGAAAGAAAGGTGGCTGCCCCACTGCTCCACGAGTGGCCACCGAGTGGCAGATAGTTCTAGAAGAGTTTAAGCCAAGGGGGTTGGTCAGGGAGAAGCCGCTCTGGGTTTGGAGGACGAGGTTTCACAGAGCCGGCTGACAGAGGGTCGGCTGACAGAGGGTCGGCGGCCAGGAAATGGTGGTAAAACAGCACCTTGGTTCGTACGAGCTCTGTTGGTGGCTTTTGCACACGTGTTCATCCACTCGCCAGCACTATGTGCAGGGGACGGTGTGTCATCGTGGGTGACCAGCTGGGGTGTCCCTGGAGGCCCTGGCCTCAGACCTGGGTGGGAAGAATTCTGAGGGGCGGAGAAGAGACAGCACAGAGCCCACCTCCCCGTGTCACAGACGTGCGGGGACAGACGGCTCTCCTCACAGATGTCCCTGCACCATCTTCCCTGTGCCGGGCTGGGCGCCAAGATTCAGTAGGGCCGGGAAGCGGCTGAGGCTCGCTTGGGCTCACCGTCCAGGCTGTGGGGGTGGAGAGGGAGGGACAGGAATAACCAGACGGCAGGGGAGAGGCAGTGATAGCGTCCCTGTAATCCCGGCCCTGATCAGGTCAGGAGATATTCAGGGACACATACATCCTTCTGGGATACTGAAAGACCACCGATCAGGACGGGTGACCATCAACTGATGCCCCTACCCCCACTAGAATGTGCTCTAATTGGACTGGGCAGTCACGTGGAAGAAGAAGAAACAAATCCCTAATAATTTTCCAAGAAGCACATAACACACTATCTCTTAAAAAAAAAAATGAAAAAAAAAAGAAAACAAAAAAAAACTGTGCTTCCCAACAGTTGAGGGAAAAGGCTGGTTCCCATGGCAACACCAATGCCATTGTAGATCAGGCTCAGCCGGGCGCAGCGGGGCCTTTATCTGACTGTGTCCTTTTCTCAGAAATGATCTGTACCTGAGAACCCAGGCCCAGAGTTCATCAGCCGAAGTTGCCCCAAAGGGGGCCACCCCTCTCTCTGGACGCCCTCTGCCTCTCTCCTGCCTCCATCTCTCTGGGTCTGTCCTTGCCTTTGTTTCTGCCTCTCTGTCTCCTTCCAAGGGAATGGGGATCAGAGGCCCTGGCCTGACTTGATGTAATTTCTGTTTCAGTCTGAGGTCCCTGGTGAACACTGTGCTGGGCCTGTGGGGTATGGGTGGGTGGGCATGTGGCAGAGGGGACACAGGGTCCCTGGGGGAGAGCCGGCCTCCAAGCTCAGCTCCTCCTGGGGCCTTGGCTGACTCCCTGCCTCCCTCTATGCTTCAGCATCCCCATCTTTAAAATGGGAGTAATAATTGGACCTACCTTGTTTTGCAAGAATTCAATGAACCGATATTTACAGACTTACCTGTTGCGGGTACTCAACACATTGTAGCTCCTGCAGCTTGGATTGGTCTCACTGAGCTTCAGTTTCCTCATTCATAAATTGAAATTGTTTATAAAGAATCTCTGCCCTTCCTAGGATTGCTGCGGCTTAAGATAAAGCTCACGGCATCGTCCCTTTCCTTCCTGGCTTCCCTTCCCTCGTCACCGCAGATGCCCCGACGAAGCCACGAAGCCACACGTGTCCCACTCGCCAACTAACAGGTTTTAGTGGCTGAATTTCACGATGCAAATATATCATCTTTAATGATAACGTTAAATATTGCTCTGTGGTCTCTGTCACATTTCCTGAAACAATTTTAATCAAACCATACGCATTAAAAAACAAAAGCTAAACCACAGGCTTTATACGATTTTACCAGCTTCCCACTAAAAATCCTTTTTCTGTCCCAGGGTCTGTTGCAGGACCCACCTGGCATTTAGTTGCCTCTTTCCTGTCCTCCCTTGCCTGTCTCCTCCTTGCCGCTGGAGGAGAGTGCTGGTCAGGTAATGTGCAGACTGACCCCCAACCCCTGGGTCACACGGAGGACGTGGAGTTCGGGGAGAATGGCACAGAGCGTCGAAAGATCTTGACCTGCCTTATTCCCGGTGATGCTAGCTGGCTTTGATGTTACTACGGTTCCCCTCTGTAATTAGTAGACGTTGGGAGTAGGGTCCTCCCAGCATGCACCCACCCGGCTTCTGCTTAAATGCTCCCAGGCTAGCATCAGCGTTCGCCAGTGGGTCCTGCCTGCAGCAAATTCTGCTGCATTGGTGCATAGTAATTTTCTATTTCCCCTGTTTCTTCTACGTTTATTCCTTGGCATTCTTCTGCAAGGAGGAGTTGTCCTTTTCCCCCCGTCATTTGCTGATTCAGTCATTTATTTATGTTAGCATGGACTCATGGATATTTATTTATTCTTTGGGTTGTAATCAAATAGGATCACTTTTTTTTTTTTTTTTTTTTTTTTGCTCCAATTGCTCCAGCTTTTGTTACTGGGAGCTCTTTCAGGTCAGCTCCGGTGTTCTTTTGATACTTACCCCCTTTGGGGGGGCCGTCTTATTTTCTGGCATGGCGGGATGCTCCAGCCTCACCTGTCATTTTCCCTTTCCCGGCCCTGGGACTAACCACGTCGCCAAGGAGCCCTGGCTCCTCTGACCCGAGGAGACGCCAAGAGCTGTGCGTTAGCTGTGCTCAGGGCCACGGGAGTCACGGCTCCCCGGCCTCTCACTGGGCAGAGCTCGGAACGGTGGGTGCGCCCTGGCCACTGTGCACCTCTCTCTCCCCATCCCTCATCTATCTATCATCATCTATCTATCACGTATGTATGTATCTATCTAATCTATATCTATCATCTATCTATATCTATCTATCTAATCTATCATCCATCTATCATCATCATCTATCTACCTACCTATCTATTATCTATCATCATCTTCCTATCTGTCTGTCTATCCATTCATCTATCATTTATTATCTATCTATCTATCATCTATCTATCTATCTAGTCTATTTAGCTGTCTATCAAAAGGAAACATTGAGTTTATTTTGCATTGTCTCCAATGCAAAACCAAAGGGTTTATTCTAGTATTCCCTCTTTGCCTGTTTGTAACTTCCGCCTCGGACAATGGAAAATGTGTTCTCTCTTATCATGTATTATTAATGGTTCATTCATCTCTAGTAGACATATAAAAGTCATTTAGGTACATGCATATGACTTAGTTTACAGTTATTATACACTCGGCAGAATATGTGGTAGGTATTACTATTTCTGTTCATGGATGAAGAAATGGAGGCTCAGAGAGGTAAAGTGCTGAGGTTCGAACCGGCCGTGCTGCAGCCCCCAGCAGGGGCCCCTGCACCCTCGCAGGGAGTCCATCCAGCGGCCCTCACCTCCCTCCATCCGGTCCCCTCGCGGCCCTCCCCCCCCCACCCCCACAGGTGACAGCATCCCTGACTATCCATTGGCTGGCTTTGCCCTTGCAGCTTCAAACAAACACGTTTGATTAGGAGGATGTGCTTCTTGAGTCTGACGATTATTCCCTTCTACGTAAATTGTTCGACTAATTAAAATAGGAAAAAAAAAAGTCAGACGAGCGAGCTCTTGAAAGAGGAAACGCCGGAGCTGACAGCAGGGAGGCGCCCATCCAGGGGGTCCTGGGCCTGGAGTCGGGCAGAGCGGTCAGGTGCCAGCCCCAGTTGCCCTCTGTCATGGGGAGGAGTACTCCCCGAGCCCCCCTTTCCTCATCCGTCAAGTGAGGGTGCCAATCCCAGCTTCACGGGGTTGCCGGGAAGGCCATCTGAGAAAGAATCCAAATGTTTGGGGACTCTAAGGTGCTCCAGGAGGAGGGAAAGAACATTCCTTTGCAATAAATTACGGAAAAGGCACACGGGGGTCTGTGCATCCTCCCGAGAACTCCAGAGTGCGTGGTCGCACTGCTGGGACCGCCCGGAGTCGCTAGACTCAGCTGCGGGGCGCAGTGTGCCCCCCAGGAAAGCGATGCTGATGCACACCCCACGACCTCCGAACGCGACCTCCCTGGGACACAGGGTCTTTACTGGGGTCATCAAGTTAAAACGAAGCCATTACGCTGCACCCGAACCCAGCGTGACTCGTGTCCTTCTAAAAGGCACGAAGCGACGGAGCCGCGTCTACGCACCGAAGCGCGCAGAGGCCGCCGGCAGACCGCCAGGCGCTGACGAGGCCCGCGCAGCCGGGCGTCCCCCGTGCTGGCAGGGGGACCAGCCATGCCGGCACCTTGCTCTCGGACCTCGCTCCAGAGCCGTGGGACACTACGTCTCCAGGTCAAGCCGCTGAGTCGACTGCACCTGCTTCCGGGGCACCAGCAGACGCCTACGGACCCCAAAGGCCGCGCTCTGTCCCCAAGCCGCGTACGACAACCGTTCGTCGTGTAGTCAGTCCGGGAAATCACGTGCGCGCTGGGGTGACGCTGCCCCATTCAGCGTTTGTGCGCCAGGTCTCCCCTCGGAATTAAGGGGTCAGCGACAACGCCAAGGCAGACCCCACCGCCCAGGCGACGGTGACCGATGCCAACCACTTTCCGCTGTCAACTGATGCTCTTTCTTTCTTGGACATGGCCCGTGCCGCCTGGGCCAGCTGTGGGGGACTCGCAGAGGGGAGGGCCGGCCGCGCTCTGACCCTTAGCTGATGGCATGCAGGGCTGCAAACGGCTCGGAGGGGGCCGTGCGCAGGAAGCATGCCACCGCCTCCGGGAGGGACCAGGGCCTTCGCGGTGCGGTGACAGGGAGAGCCCACCACAGACCGGTGTCCTGCCAGCAGTGACACCGTCTCCCGCAGCCCAACCGCGAGCTGGCCAGGAGAAAGAACATAGGGCGGACACGTCATTTGGACCGGAGGAGCTGGAAAACCGTCTCCCTCCCGTGCCTGTTCGCTGCCGGCTCTCCAACGCCCGTGTAATCACGAGTCAGATAAACCGGCATCAGCCACGTGGGCTTGAAATCAGCAAAGGGGGGTGGCATCTAATGGTGTCTGGAAAGAAGACAGAGGAAAATCTTCCCGAGTCATTGCCGTTTTTCCCTCCAGCATGAGGAGGGGCGCTTTTCATTAGCTGTTCTCTCGCCCTTCGCTCAGTGACAGGTCGGAAACATGGCTGAGCGGGGCCTGTTCCCTGGCTAGGCCTCCTGAGCACAGGGACAGGGTGGCTGCTGGGGTGGCTCTTTTCATCGGACAGAGCACTGTCCTCCGAGTGAAGGCAGCTGAGGGGCTCCAGGCTCGCACCGCTGACCAGCACCCCACAGAGCTTTGTGCTCGGTTGTTGGCCTGCAGCAGCACCCCATGGCAGCACCCTGCAGCCCTGGGAGGAAGCCAAGGCCTGGGCAATACACCCAGAAGTGCGGCGAGTGACTCTGGCCCCTGCTACATCTCTCTTTCATCCAGTCCCATCGGGACAGCTTTAGTATTGCGGCTGATCGAAGCCTTTGCAAATAAATTTCCTTCCCCCAAAGCAAAGCGACAGCTTTATAATTTGAGGCCCTTCATGTGACGTGAGGGGGAGGCTTCGCCCCTCCAGGTCCCTCTCAGAGGAGCCCTGTGTTTATTTGCAAGGGATGCTGGAGAAGCTGAGTTCAGAGGAAGGGTGGTACCCTAAGGCACGGGCCTCCAAGCATTTTTACTCCAGCACTCTCTAAAACAGTAATAATGTTAAAAGCTTTGCTTTCCCGCGTATTTTTAGGCCGGTACATGGATTCTTTAAAATCGCAAGTTTAAGCAGTCGTAAAAGGTGGTGCGTTACTATTTCCTGTTAAGTATTTGCCTGAAATACATATAAATATATATTTGACGCCTTGGAGCTGCACATCAGCTTTTGCAGTTTTGAAAAATGTCTGCCCCCTCGTCTGAGTGACAAGGTCATTTATTTAAACCATCAGCCAAATCAAACCATCAGAAAATATCCGACTTCGTTACTTAGTTCAAATAAACTGACTTGGAGACTAATGGCCCACTTCTAAATCCTAACGTTAGGATAGAGAAATAGTCTGGACTGCACTTGCTACCACCACGTGGTCCAGACGAGTCATTTCACCCATCCGAGCCTCACTTTCCGCGTGGCAATACATACACGCCTCCTGGATGTGTTTACCCAGGGGTGGGCCAACGCCAGCCTGCCGCCTGTTTCTGTAAATAAAGTTGGACTGGAACACGGCCACCTCCATTTGTTTTTGTATTGTCTCTGTGATGCTGTGATGGTAGCACTGAGTAGTTGTGACAGAAACCGCAGAGCCCACAGAGCCTCAGGTATTCGCCATCTTGTTGTTTATAGAAAAATGTTTGCTGGCCTCTGGCCTGTGACCGTGTCTAACATCCAATAGATAGATGCTCATACATACTTGTTTGGAGAATGAATGAATGAGTGAACGAATAAATGAGTCCCCTATAACAGCATCCTACAGACTCAGCACCGTGGACCGTGTAACAGGTTCGCTCAAGTGGAATTTTCCTCTTGTTCGTTTTTTGTTTTGTTTTTTTTTTTTTTTGGCAAGTAGGCTCTCTCCCTCGAGCTAACGGGTATTTAAAGCTGACACCCTGGTTATTAACTTCATCAGCGTGTGGCTGGCCGTGTGGGTGGTGAAGCCCTGGAGAGAGGGCGTGAGAGGCAGAGTAAGTGAAGGAGACGCAGCGAGCGGGGACACTGAGCTGCCCCTTCCCCCTCTGCGCTGCCCCTGCCCGGGCCCAGCTCGCATTCCAGCGAGCTCGGACCCGTGCAGGAGCCCAGCGCGGCGAAGCGCTCCGTGGCGGTTCCGTTGAGTGAATGAGAGGCTCGATGTGGAGCGTTGGAAAGAGGACAGGAGTGGAAGGAGCCCACACAGCGACTTCACACTCCGGCTTTACCCGGCCGAGTGCCCGGAGGTCGGGGTGCCCCTCTGCTCCAGAGCCAGCCCCCCTGCTCCTGCCTCCCGCTTCGGGGGGTGGAGAGCGATGCTCGGCGGGCACCGGGAGGAAGGAAACTGGTTTACGGAGCAGCGAGCACGGGCTGGACACCGAGGGGAGGTTGCACATACTTTCACCGACACTCACAGCAAAACCAGTGGGGTGGAGAGGACCAGACGGCAAGCCGAGGCCTGGGGACTGAAGCCGGTGGCAGGGAGGGACTGACCGCCTCGGCTGTAAGTGGCGACCTTCTTCCCTGGGCCCTGAGCAAGAACGCGGGGGACGTGGACGGAAGGAGGTGACAGTTTGAACCCATTTAGTGCCGGACACGCGGGGACTCGCCACCCTCACGCTTCGCCCCCATTTCACAGATGAGGAAGCTGAGATGCTGCCGCGCTGAGTGACCCGCCCAAGGTCACAGAGCTGGTCAGGGCGGGACGAGGAGGGGCGCGCTGGGACCCCCCCAGTACGCTGTCCCTCATTCTGCCCCGCATGTGTCGGGGAGACAGGGTTGGCTTTGCTTTGTCCCTCCGCAGACAGTTTCCGCTTAGGGCTTCGGGGGCGGCGCCGTGGATGCCGATGATGCTAACACGGCGTGAGCTGGATTTTCGGTGCGAAGCTCAGTACCACAGACACGGGCCCGGCAGCCCGGTCCTTTTGAAAGCGCTGTTCATTAGGCTCTTATCATTACACGCCCTGTTTTCGTGGAGCTAGAAAGGAAAAAAAAAAAATAGGTTTCTCGGGTTGAGGGAGAATTCTTTACCACTTGCCCGAAACCACTACTTTCACTGAACCAGAGGAAATGTGAAAACATGCCTTTAGGGGCCGGGGCACTGGGGGCGGGGGCTGTGGCGGGTGGCTTTGCATCTAGAAGGTTTTGTTTGTTTTTTTTTCACTTGCAGTGACTCTGTAACCACAACACAAAAGGCTCGGGCAGGTCTTGATTTTCGATGGACGGGCTCCACCAGCTGGCGGGAGAGCCAGCGTTGGTGACAGGGCCTCGGGGAGCACTGCTGGGCTGGGGCGGGGTCTCCCCGGCACGTCGTCCCCCTTCCCCTGCCGGCAGTGACAGGTCTTGTGGGCGGCACTCTCCGCCCTCGCTCACAGTTTTGGGGCGTGAAGAGTGGAACCTGGGGCTGGGCTCGTCAGCCTTTGGAGCTTTTCAGTCGCTCCAGCGAACTGACCTGACCGACGCCGGGAAGTCTCAGGCTCCCCGCCTGTGCGGTGGGCGTGGGCATCGCCCCTGAACGCCACAGTGCTACGAGGGCTAAAACGGTGGACCCCAGCAGCCCCCGACACACCGTGAATGCTCCGAAACGTTCCCCTCATCACGGCGATTACTGCCAGTCACGGTGTATGAGGCTACAGCCACGTTCTTCAGACTGCGATGTTAAACACGAGCGGGTTATCACAAGCCCCTCGGAGGGAGGGCTTCCCCAGCGTGCCTCCCCGCCTGGGGGCCGGGACAGGCCTCGGGCCCCTCATCTGTCCGCTAGGCTGACGCCCGGCCTTCTTCTATCGTCCTCTCAGGCCGAGGCCCGGTGGCTCCTCTGCATGTCCTCTCTTGGTGACAGTCCTATGTCAGGGGACTCAGTCAGGGGACTCACCGACCCGGGACACAACATCTGCGCAACCCAGCCAGCAAGGAGGGGGTGGGCACGATGCCCACTTCCGCTCCGAGCCGTGGCTCAGGCCTGCGAAACGCTCGGCCCTCCCCGCCCGGCCCCTCCAGCGTCTCCCTCGCTGCTCCTGCGCGGTCCTCCTCGCTGGACCCAGCTGCCCCCCGTCCGGCTTGCCCGGGTGTCTCTGGGGCTCCCAGGACCTCACTCCTCGTCTCCCTCCTGCTGGCGTGACAGGGCTGGTCCTCCCGGACCTCTCACTTGCCGCTGTTCCTCACTCTCTTCCTGCCCCTCCCCAGTCTCGGGGACCCCCCCCTAAAGAACAGCACCACGGGGGGCCTCTCCTGGTGTTAGCTCTCACCTGCTGACCCTACACCTTTCATCCTGCTCCGCCCTCTGAGGAGGGGACTGTCATTATTGCCGCCCTGGAGATGTGGGAAGAGAGGGAGGCGGAGGAGGCCAGCCATCCAGCCTGCGCCGCCCCGCAGGCCACTCGCCACCCAGGCACTCATCCACCTGCTCCCAGGACACACCCCCACCCGTCCCCTGGCCGGAAGGAATGTGAGGCGATGGCCAAACCTGCTGAGAGTTAAGAGTCGCGAAGACCAGCAGTCGGGGGCCCACCTTTTCTGCCTTTTCCGTGCGCTTCCCACGTGTGTCGCCCTTACTTGCGCCCCGAAGGTTTGGCATGACCTTGGAAAGGCGCGCCGGGCACAATCGTAAACGTTTTCCCTGCGTCATTGTGCTCACACTTTTTAAAAATCCGCCGCCGCCCCAGAAGGCGGATGTTAACAGCGGTTTCTCCAGATACAGAAGCGCGTTCCACGAGGCTACGTGCTGACCCGTGTGTCACAGCTGGACCCTGCCCCGGGGCTTTGGGGCAAAGCTGCATCCATCCCAATCCCGTACAAATGTCCAGGCAGCAGCTGCGGCTGAGGCACCTTTCTCATCTCCCGAGCTGCTTGGGCCCCGAGCTCAGAGCAAGGCCCTGATCAAAATGGAGAGCTTGTTCCCCACGATTACCAAAAAAAAAAAAAAAAAAAAAAAACTGGGCACGGGCTCGTTTCCTGAGCAGAGGCATCGGCGACGGGGTTCTGGACGCACAGAGGGAAGGAAAGCAGTTCTGGGGGCACCGGGTCTCAGATGACAGCCCCAGAGGTGCAAGGGGGGACAGTGCCAATGGCCATTCATAGACAGGGGGCCTGAGGCCCCTGGAAGCTGGGTCTCGTGACCACGGTCTCATGTCCCTCCGTGGCCTTCCTGTGTCACACTGCAGGCTGCCTCGCCCCATGTGGTTACTGAGCTGCCTGTCAGTCCCGCCCATGACAAGGGCTCCTCAGGTCCCGCTGGGACCCAGCCCCCGGTGGCTCAGGCTGGTAGAAGCTCTTCGCATTAAGGCTTTGGGGATGGCTGGTCGACTGTGGCTTTTTCTTCAAGTCAATATTTTTGGTGAAACAAAACCCTGGGAAATAAACCTACTGGGAGGGGTCGGGGGGCTCAACTGAAAATTAGAAATTCTCCTTGAGTCTGGCGGTGGAGAGGAGGCAAAGGAAATCTTTAGTCTGATGAGTCCACGGCCAGGATGTGTGGGGGAATTGATGAGATCAGGCCCGTGGAGAAATGCAAATTCCACGACTTCTGTCCCAGAAGCCGCCCGCCGAGCCAGCTGCAGTCCTGACTTGTCCTTGACATGGGGCCTTGGGGATGACAGTTTTTGGGAAATAGAGACTAAGGCCCCGAGGAGAACAATAGCCGAGGCCCTCTAGACAGGTGGTCAAGAATTGTCGAAAACTTCTGGGGATAAGAGATGAGACTTGCCTTCCAGGAAGGGGAAGGGCGGTGTGTGGCCCAGCCCGGGAGGCCGCAAACCAGAAGCGGGCATCGGCCGAGGGGATCTTAGCGCAGAGGCTCCAGACCCTTCTGGGGGCCTTCTGAACTCTTCCGATGACCATTGACCGAGTGCCTACCCCGCCAGGAACGCAGCTGCCGAGGCTGGGACGAACGCGCACAGAATCGAGCCCTTGCGCGCGCGCGCGCTCGCTCGCGCGCGCTCTCTCTCTCTCTCTCTGTCTCTCTCTCTCCTTCCGGTGGGAAACAGACAGTTAGATGAATGAAAATAACTAGGACACAAAAGGCCAGGGAATGATATGAGAGACAGACGCTCGGAGGTGCCACGTGGCTTCTCGCTTCTCCTTGGGGGAGTGGTGATGGCCGGACAGCTGTGACCGTGACCGGCTCTGCTGTAGCTCCGCCCACACGTCACGTGGGAAGGTATGAGTCCCCCCACTGGGTCAGACGAGCCAGGCCGGCTGGGGAATAAAGCCAAGGAACCAAAGTCTGGCGATGAAGGCCTTATGATCAGGATTACGGCAAATACGAAGTTTATGGGGGGGACCATCGACGTCTTTGCGATCTGTCTCCCCATCTGGGATTACGGCAGGAATCTTTGGTATTCAGGATTTTTCATTGCTGTTACCATTCATTTCATAAGGTTGAATAATCTCCTTCATGTGGGTCTTACAGAATTCTTATTAGGTTCATTCATAGAGGTTTTTTTTGGTCTTCGTTATGAATGGGATTTTAATCCCATTTTAGAGTTGATTATGATGTAGTTAAGGAAATTATTAATTTTTTTTAATGCTGTGCAGAAATCTACCTACTCCCGCTTTGCTAGTCTCTTACTAGTTGTTATTTTGTCAGTTGATTTTCGAGGAAGATCATATAGTAATATCGCCTACAAATGATCATTTTTCTTTGAGATTTCAATCCTTTATTTTTTCTTGCTTTATTTCATTGGCTGGCCCAGTGAGTAAAATGCTGTCTAGCAGGTGGTCCAGAGAGCATCCTTACCTGTTCTGGTCCTAAAAGGGAATGGCTTTGCATGTCCCCAGCAAGCCCAAGGTTTGTTCAACAGCTGCTATTACGTTACCACTTGATTTTAGCAGAAAGTCGTTTGATTTTGTCATGTGCTTTCGAAGTCCCTATTGAAACAATCGTATATCTTTTTCTCTCTTGTTTGTTAAACTGGTGAAATTTATTAGAGATTTTTCTGATGTTGAATGGTAAAATATCCTTGGCATGTTTTTTGAATATACTACTGGATGTGATTTGCTGCCATTTTATTCAGCATTTCATATGCATGTTTCTGAGTGCCTGTGGTCTACTATTTCCTTTTGTAGTTTCTATGTCTGGGGGATGCTCAGAGAGTATGGAGAAATGATTTCTATATGTCATTCTACATTCTGGAACTGTTTATATATCATAGACAATGTTGTTTTTTTTTTTGAAAATTCGGTGGCACTTAGTTTAAACGACTACAGTTCCATGTTTATTGACCTATTTAAGTTTTTTTATCACTTCTTAAGTCAATTTTAATAATTTGTATTGACCTAAGAAGTCATTCATTTCATCTAGATGCCCACATTCATTGACATTACGTCATACCTAGCATTCCTATATCTTTAACATTACTCTTATTTATAGTTCCTTGCCTCATCTCATTTCCCAAGTTGTTTTTTAATACCCTCCCTCCGGTTTCTTTGACAAGGGTTGCCAGAAATTCGTCTATTATATTGATCTTTTCAAGAGACCATCTTTGTTTGTATCGATCATGTTTACTGATTTTATTTTGTTTGTACTCTTTTATTAATTTCTGCTGCCGTCTTTCTTAATTGCTTCTTTTAGTTTAGACAGTGAGTTATTTTTGTTCTTTTCTGTCTTGTTTATTTTCATGCTCAGTCCTGTTCTCATCGGTTTTTGTGGTTTCCTAAGAAATACTTTTAAGACCGTAGATTTTTCTCATAGTGGGCGAACTGGCCAGAGATGTTAACCGCATTAAATCAGATAAGACAAAATGCTGCTAATCCATGAGCGTGCCTAAATAGCCACGCTATGAGCCTGGTTGTTGGTCCAACATCAATTAGACCTGCCTGTTTGTATCACAAAACTCATGTTCCAGCAACTCCAAGGAGATTTTCAGCCGGGAAAGCAGCTCATCTCAGCACCGTCTCCGGTTGGTTTGGCTTAAAACGATTTTTAGTCACAATTTCATGCTCTCTTTTTTCCCACTGTCCATCTATTTGCGTGTGTGTGTGTGTGTGTGTGAGCGTGTGTGCGTGTGTGTGTGCTAGTCAACCATTTAAAAATTCCTACATACTCACTGCACACTCCGATCACAGAACTAAACCAGAGATAGTCTCTGTCCTCAAGTGTTCACAGGCTAGTGGGTGCGACAGATAGGTAAACAGGTGATTTCTGTCAGTGAAGTAAGTTCTCCGAATCTAAATATTTTAAGGGCTGAGGGGAGGGATGGGCTTACGTCTGCATGGAGGTGGAAGGGACCAGAAATTAGAGAAGGTCTCACAGGGGAGATGGCAGAGGCTGAAGTCGGATGTCCAAGCAGGAATGAATGTGTTTCCTAGGGAAGTATACTCTTCCGGGCAGAGGAATCATCTGTAATAAATGGAAAGAGGGAAAAAGGGAGTGTCTGGGTCGCCACGCAGTGCTCAGCCGGGCTGGAGCCCTGAGCCCATTTCTGGGGACCAATGGTGAAGCCACCAGATGGGCCCCAGAGGCTGATGCTAAGATGTTTGTACCTCATTGTGTGTGCTGTCTGGGCAGAGATGCGGCCTCAGCAATGGGAGGATTGGAGTGGAGAGGTGGAAGTTAGGTTTGCATCGGCACCCAGGGTGGTGAGCAGAAGGCACCCAGCATGCCTTCCCGGCTCCCACAGGCACCGGGCTCCTGACTCAGGCGCTGCCGACATGTTTGCCGTCCCCCACGGGACTGTGTTGCGGGCACCTCTAGTGCTGAGCAGGGCTCTGAGGTGGGGTCACATGCCTGCTCGCCCCCCTCCCCCCTTCCCGGCTCTGTGACCTGAGTCGGGCTGTCCGCCTCTGCTAACTTCAGTTTCCTCGTCTCTAAAGCAGGTGGCAGGCAGGGCCCGAAGTGCTGGGGCGTGCGAAGTCCTTACTGTTATACATGCCAGTGGTGGTGGTTAAAACATCAGTGTACGTTTTCCGATTCCCCGACCCGGCGCTGAGGCACATTTTACTAGTTTTGTGTTCCCTTAGAAAACAAAAGCCTTAATTAGCGCGATGCAATGAAGCGGTTCATGTATTTTATTTAAGAGGAAAGGGAAAGAAAAAAAACCTAACAACAACAAAAAAAAGGCTCTGTCCCCTACAGACTGCCACAGCCTGACAAGTCTCTCTTTGTTTGCAGCCTGTCTCAGCCTCATGTCATTCCTGAAGGTGGCACAGGAGAGCTTCCGGTTGCCATGGCAACAGGGCGCCAGCAAGAATCAGAGGATTCTAGCCCTTAAAGGCTTTAGATTTATCTCTCCCTGCGCTCTGCTCAGGGAGCAGGGCTGGCTTCAGGTTGGGGGTGGGGGCGGTGGACCTGCTGCTTTAACGTCTCGCCCCCATAGGGAGGCAAAGGGGGTTCTAAGAGGCCAGAGCCCCTGTCGGGGAGGCCCCAGGGCCCTCTCTGGGACAATTGCTGTTCCCTTTCTGCCGCATCGCATCCAAACCCACATAAAAGCAGGAGGTGGGGAGGAGCAGAGCGGAGCAAGGCGGGCAGGGGAACCCTCCACAGCCCCTGGCGGGCGGCCCGCGCCCACACCCGCATTCTGAGCCGGCCAGGGCTGCTCCAGGCTCCCAGCGCTTTGCAGGGACTTTGCAGGGACTTTGCAGGGACTTTGCAGGGACTCTGTCAGGGGCTTGTCTGAGATGCCAGCGTCCCCACGGTCTCCAATTATCCTGTCACCGCCCAAGCTTTTTCGCAGATGGCAAAGCCCTTCCAAACGTGTAATTCATCAGCTCTTCCCACCAACCCCGCAAAGGGAGGTGCGGGTCTTGCACCCACTGCACGGAGGCAGGCGTGGAGGCTCAGAGCGGCCGGGCCTGGGCGGGCAGGGGTGGCCCTCAGTCCGGGGGTCTGACCACGGGATCCGTCAGCCTCCAGGGTGGAGAGGGGCCCATGGCGAGAGTGAGGAGAGGCGAGTGGGGTACAGACGGCTAATGCAGAGCCTCCGCGGTGACAGGTTGAGAAGGAGGCGCACTGCCCAAGTGTCGAACCAACGGGTCCCGGCCGGAGGAGGCGAAGCCCAGAACCTTCCTCCGCCGGAAGCGGGCAGGTACGATTCGCTTCTAGGATGTCCGCCCTGCGTCAGGAAGTCCCCGCACCTCACCCGGAAGAGCTTCGTGAAGCCACCTTGCGGGGAGTGGGTGCTGCACCACTTCGCAGTGTAAGGACTGAGGCCCAGAGAGGAGCGATGGCCTCTGAGAGCAGCCCAGCCAGCAGCCAGCAAGAAAACGGGGACCTCCGTCCTGGAGCCACAAGGAGACCAGCTGTACTGCCAGCCACAGGCCTCCGAGGGGACGTCGGCTGACACCGTGAGCCGAGCCTCGCGAGACGCCGAGCCTGGCGGCTCCTGCCACAGAGCCGGGGCCACGGGAGTCGAGCACAGCGAGGGCAGCCGCGTCCTGAGGGCGTCCCGAGGAAGCAGCTGAGGTCAAAGGGCCTGGGACGCTGCGAGTGACTAATAATAGTGCGACTGTTACTACGAAAAAAACGTTTAAGTGCTTCATGTGACCACGTCGATGGCTTGTCGGTCAGCGCTAGGACGAGGTAGAGCAGGAAAGGGAAGCGTGGGAGTGAGTGTGTGTCCCTCTGAGTGAGTGTGTGTGTATGTGAGTGTGTGAGTGTGTGTGTGTGCCTCTGTGAGTGTGTGTCTGTGTGTATGCACCTGTGTGTGTCTCTGTGAGTGTACACGTGTGTGAGTGTGTGCACATGTGTGTGCGCACGTGAGTATGTGCATATGTGTGTAAGTGTGTGTGTGCACGTGTGTGTGTTTGTGTGCCTGTGTCTGTGTGTGTCTGTGCGTGTGTGAGTGTGCCTGTGTGTGAGTGTACACGTGTGCGAGTGTGTGCCTGTGTGCGTGAGTGTGTGTGTGTGTGTGCGAGGGGAAGGGGTGTTCATTTTTAAATGGACGGACAAGGCAAGTTTTGCTGAGAACGGGGCGCTGGACCCGAGACCAGAGAGAGGAGGGGGCGGGAGGAGCAGCATCTGGTGGGGCAGAGGCGCGCCGGGCTAAGAAATCAGTCGGTCGGAGGGTTTGTCAGGCGAGGCTGGAATGTCGCCTGTCAGCGCATTCGCACCCGGCCCCGAGCGCTGCGTCAGGCCTCAGCCGCGGTGGGCAGTTTCCTTCCCAGGCTCGCGGCTCTGGCGCCCAGATCCAGCTGGTGCGTGGGCCTCAGGCAGGTTCCAGGGCAGGGGTGGCGATGCTGTGAGCCTGTGAGCCGGTGGCTGAGGGCTGGGGGGCGCAGCGACGGGCAGGGGCAGGCAGGCGGGGATGACACATCGTGACCCGCTTCAGGCTTCGCCCTCACCACACTCCCAGGTCATACCCTGGCTCCGTGTGCAGACACTACACTCGGGGGGTGCGGGGTTACCCTGACACCCTCAGCAGTTCCCAGGGACTCCCAGAGCAGAGGTCTCCCCTGCCCCAGCCAAGGGGGACCAGGCCTTCCTGAACAATTAAGACCTGGAGGGGACACAGTTTGCCTTGAGGGTGACTGAGGGGGCGTTTCGTCCCCTCCTGTCTTGGCCCACTCCCTGCCTCCCCCTCTGTCCAGGGTCTTCCCTCGTCAGGCGGCAGGCTGCTGGGGTGCGCACCCCTGCTTTTCAGCGTTTGAGCCGCACCCCACAAGGAAGCCCCATCAGCGCTACCAAAGGGATCACTGTAGCCCCATAAATCCCACACCCACACCCGCGAAGCCCAGGCCCGCAGTGTTTCTTATCTTTATTTTTGTTTAGGTGGAAAGGAGGGACAGGAGAATTCTGAAAGAAATTTGAGACTCTAACACATTGCCGTTTTCCTTGGCCCTGGCTGGGTCTCCGCTGGAGTCGCCCGGCGGGATTTCATCACGCCAGCGCCATGCAGCTGAGGCTGCAGTGGGGCCGGCAGCAGGGAGGTGGCAGGCCTCGGGGCGGGGGCGCAGAGCGGGGACAGGATCACAGGTCCCAGGAGAGCATCTAAGGGCACTCCTGATTCAGAGACCCAGCTCCCCCGCTGAAAGCCCTGAACGGGAGCTTAGCGGCTGCAGAACACAGGTAACCTCTTCCAGGAGGCATTCAGAGACCGTGGGAGGGGACACTGGGCCCCCTTTCTGCGGCTCGGCCCCTGCCCCTGCCCGCCCTCCTGCAGCACGGGGCCTACCTAAGCCCTCCCCACGTGGTGGTGTTCCCATTTACTGCCCCTAGCCAAAGCCCTGGGTCTTGTCGATTCTTCGCAATTGTATTGTTCCTTTGTCTAAAAGATAATGCAGAAGCTTCCTGCTCTGACCAATTCTTTAGGTCTCCACTCTCTTGGGAAGGTTTCCATATACACGCGAAAATTCAGTAGATCTGTCTGCTTTTCTCCTGTTGCTCTGTCTTTGTCCGTTTCGTTTTCAGCCCCAGCCAGGAAGTCCCCCTGCCCACACCCGGCCCCTGCCATCTTGTCCGCTCTGACCGGTGTCCTTTTATGAAAGCACCATGTCCTATCTTGTTATGTGGCAGGGATTTGTGACAGTCACTATTGTTTTTGAGTGATCCACAAGCCCAGGAGGGGAGAAGCGCCAGAGGGAGCCACTCTTGCAAGCCTTGCTCAGACGCCTCCGTGACTAGGGCACAACCCAGTGTCCCTGGTGGAGAAGGAGGCCCTCAGCCCTCCTGTCCCGTCTCCTTTCCTGGTCGACTTTGCAGCAGCTCCAAGAGTGAGTCAGGCACTTCAAAGGAAACAGGAGAGTCCCGCCCTGCAGGGCCCCTGCCACAGAAGGCTCCTGCTGGCCCATGGCCTTTCCCTGCTGAGGGTGAGGAGGTGGCTCCCCACAGTGCCCAGAGGAACCGTGTGGGCGATGCCCAGAGCAGAAGCTGTGGAGAGCTGAAGCCAGGACAAAAACATCCCGGACTGGCAGAACAGCAGAACAAGGACACGACTTCCCTGCCCCACCTGGGACAATTAGCATGGTGAAGGTCAAGCACACTCGGGTTCTAGGCTGGCATGCCAGCAACTGGTGTTCCTTACACGCACGCGCGCGCGCGCACACACACACACACACGGAGAAAGAAGAGAGAGAACAAAGTGAATTCTGTGACTCAGGGGGCCTTTGTGCTCTGCTGAGCCTGTGATGGGCGTGGGCTTCAAGTTTAGGGAACAGAACTGAGGGTGAGTCATTCTGCCGAAGGGAGGGAGAAAATTAGCAACACCTGAGAATTTGGGTAGGGAGGAGGTCAGTTATCCAAATGAGCTCCGCAAGGGCTATATTTCACTCTTACTGTGGGCTAGGCAATAACTACTCCTTATTGAAAATGTATCATAAAAAAAATTACTTATTTTTCTGTATGAAAATACTGGCAAGAAATGATTTGTCCAAGGTTCCTACCTGGACAGTGTAAGACAGGGATTCGAATGCAGGCCGCTGGGCTCCAGAATGCGGCCGCTACCCATGGTGTTACCGACACAGTCTCGAGCCTGGCCCTGCAAATCTCATAAAAGTGATAGGAGGTGAGGCAGCCTGGGGAGGTTAACAGCCTCTAAGAGAGGCCACAGGCAGCTGCAGAGCAAGACCTGAGTCCCGACCAAGGTCACGCCCTTTGGCGGCCTGCCCTGCCTTGGCCTCGGCCTCTCGGCCTCTCGTTTGCCCGCCAAGGGCCATGGGTGCACCCAACAGCACTGATCCACATCTGTTCTTCCGTCTGCGACCAGCACAGACCAACAGCTAATGTCCCCAAGACGGATCACTTCTGTCTAACATCTGGTGCTCAGCAGGCTATGCATCTGTTTCCTTGAAGGGCTAGACGCTGATCAAGGTTATCGACAATTCCATGAAGCCGGGCGTAGGGTCGGGCGGTGGTAGCGGAGGAAGCCGACCCCCAGAGAGGGAGCTGGCCAAGGAGTTTTCCTGGAGCCACCAGGGGTCTTCGTTTGCTTATTTATTTGTTGGCCACGGAATCAGACAAACCCAGATCCAGAGCGGAGCACGGTGTAGCATAGTTCCGGGATATTTATCAAATAATTGAATGAACCCAGCTGCCATTCATCGAATTTCTGTGGAACACCTGCTCTGGGGGTGACCTTGTGCAACCCCAAGGTCAAGAGGAGTGCAGGGCCTTGCTTTCCATGCAGGAATAAGACCAAAGCTTACATTCTCGGCGAGAGAGATGAGTAGACACTTGTCGCCCGGTGTCATAAGCAAGCAGGCATGATGCCAGTCGGTGCCGGCAGGGGGAATGCCGCACGCCTGGCCTGCCGGGAGGAAAACAATTAAAGAATTACTCAGACAGCTGGCCAGCTAGCGCTGACCTCAGCTTGGACTCTGACGTCTCCCTCGAAATACGGGCGGTAAGCGATGCATTCTGGGAAAGAAACAGTCCCCTCCCCAGGTTCCGAGGTGCAATGGAACAGCGCCCCAGGAGCTGCCTCAGTTCTTTCCTGCTAACTGGGCCCTTGGAGTCCTCCTGAGCCGGAAGTTTATCAGCCCCCACTAATGGGGACGGTGTCCGGGACTGGGTCGCAGCATGCGGGAGTCACCTCATCCCCTGAGGACGCCAAGTACAGCCCAGAGACACCTGCAATGGGCTGGAAGAAGGACAGTCTCAGCCGTCTGCCTGTCAGGGAGGCCCAGGCGGGTTTGTTGGTAACCTTGACTCCAGACCGTTGGGTTGATCTGCAGGTTCCTGCTCTGGTGAGGGCAGGAGATGGGGATGGGGTGGGGGGGGCTCCCCTCAGGAAGCTGGTGGACAAAGCTCCAGGAGACAGGGCTGAGCCTCTAGGTATAGGGACACCTGTTGGGCCTAGTGGATGCCTGCCTCCTCCAAGGTCATCAATGCCCTGGTTGCCATGGCAACGGATACTTCTTCCAACCCAGGCTGCTGTGTACCTATTTATCAGGCCTGGGGCAGTGGACCTGGATTCAAATCCTGTCTCTTTTGCTCCAGCAGTCGAGAATTCCTGGCCAAGTCCCTTTCCCCCTAAGCCTCCATCAAATTATTACGACACGGGTTATGACAATGGCACCTTCGTATGAGGGGAAAGGGCAGACGCCATCCAAACCTGAGCGCACGCGCACGTGCGCGCATGCGCACACAGAGTGCTCGCCGCCGCGTCATTTTGCAATGCCGGGAATGGAAATGGTGCAACGCTCCAACCGGGGGGCGCTTCCAACTCCTGCTGCTTCCCTGGTGCGGATTATTCTGCAGCTGTTAGAAAGAGCAGTTCGTCTCACAGGGTCCGACAAGGGGAAGAGAGCTTCGGGCGTATCATGAACCAGGAAAACAGGTCTCGGATCAACACACGTAGTTCGACTCTGCGATGCAAACAAGACGAAAGCCCCAAACCGAACTCGGTACGTTGGGAAGTCGGGTTGTAACAGGACCTGGGGTGGGGGCTGGGGTGGGGGGTCAGTTCCGACTGCTTCTGCCCCAGCCCGATGCGCAGGTGGAGGTTTTAGAATCGACCCCAGCCTCCTCTTCTTCCTCGGCCGACCCTGCACGTGGGAGAGGCACTCACTGGGTCCCAGGAGGTAGGGGTGGCAGCGGCCCAGGCGACGCAGGTGGGGCCAGCGCAGATGTCGGCGGATGGATGGTGAGGGCTGCAGGCCATGGGTGCGCCTCAGTCTTGTCAACAGTTAGGCCAGCCTCTCGGCACTGCCCCCCAGCGGCGCCCGGGCCAAAGACACTGGACTGTGTGCTGTATGGCGCCAGCCCCGGGGGCACGGGCCGGGTGGCCCCCAGGCTGACCCAGCTCCTGTGGCGGCCCCTGTTGGTTTCCTGTCCCAGGCTCTCTCTAAATTCTTGCCCTTTATTATCCTGAATTGTGACCTTCTCCTCCCTTCCCTGTGTCCCCACTGATGGGGGAACTTCAGGAGTGGGGACACGGGCTCTGCACATTCTCCCTTCCACGCTTTCTCTCTGTCTGAGACAGTCACTCTGTCCCCCGTGCCGGGTTTGTTGGTGAGAAGACCCAGGGATACCCTCTCTGCTTTGGGACCTAGCACCCCTCCAGGCAAATGACACTTTTTTTCTGTAGGTGCCAGAAATTTCCTAAATTGGTCAAAACCAAGGGACCCCAGGTGGCAGAGGCAGCTCTCATTGTTTGTCTAGAGCACTGGGGTGGGTTGGCTGGCTTTTGACACGTGTTTTTATGAGAGTACAAGGTTATTCATGGCCTGTCATCACCTAACCTCTCTACAGGAGACAGAAAGTTCACCCCCGTCCCCCTATGAGGAAGGCCTGATGTCTCTCAGGCACAGCCTGGGCAGTGGGACACGCACACCTTCGGCTGGCCTCAATGCCTCCAAGCCGACAAGGAAGGCCTGGCTCCCCTAAAACCACAGGGTCCACCAGGGAACAACCATGTGAAAGGAGCCACATCCTCCTCCAGGTCACGGAAAGGGAAACAGAGCAACAGAGAGGCTGCCCCAGCCACCGAGGTCACACAGGTGGCCAGACCAGGGTTCCAAGCCATCTCTGTCCAAGGCCTGCCCGTCTGCCTCAGACTCAGTGACGAATGCCTGTCACTCTATGGCTTGAGTTATAAGAGGCCCAGGACACAGTGGGAACACAGGAGAGGAAAGGGTTAACCACCAGAGCGGGGGGGGGAGCGGAGCGGTCAGGGAGAAGGGAAGGAAGGGGTGGCATGTTAAACAAGAATAAAAATTAATTGGATTTATTTGGGAAACAATTAAAAGATCCAAGTCTTGCCTGCAGGAATAAGCCACAAACCGGGCCTGAGCCTTAGGGTAAGAATTCTCTTTGTAATTAAATATATTTTAAAATCAGTAATTTCTGGGCACAGAACAGACTTTAACACAAGCCTTTCTTGCCCGTTCCCTGCCCCCACCCGCCTCCCCGGCAATCCACACGCGCACCACGGACACAATCGGTTTCCCCACGGATGAGGTGGAGTTTGCCTTCATGGTGCGTTTCTTTTCTACTATTTTGTTCAATCGGTTCATAAATAATTCCTTTCGGGGGAACGCCATCGAATGGCTCCTACCGTGATTTGTTTGAACCGATCTCTTATTAATGGGGACTTAGGGTGTCTCAATGAATCTTTTGAGATCCAGTACCGAAACACAGTGTCCACGGCGTTCTGCACAGCGTGACGGGGAGAGCTGGGAGAGGAACACTCAGATGCACAGTTTCTGGATCCGTCTGGAGTGTGCGTCTGTGATTTTGACAGGGAGGGCCCAGTTTCCTCCCCGGAGTGAACCATTTTACCCTCCCACTGGCAAGAGAGGTGTGTGTCCGTGTCCCGTGGCCTCACGGCATAGGACATTACCTTGATTTGTCAGCCTGATTGGTGAAAAACAGCTTTTCCAAGAGTTTTAATTTTCCTTACTTTGTAAGTAAGATTTGGGTAGTTTCACCTGTTTGGAATTATCGATGCTTCTTTTTTCTGTGGATTTCTCTGTTGTTGGATGGTGAGACTGTGGAGAAGCAGCGGCTATAGAAGAAGCTATTGGTAGATCATGGTGGGTCCGTGTGACCGGTGGCCTTGCAAAAGGGGGAATTTAGACACAGGTTTATACAGAGGGAAGATGGTGTACAGAGATGGGAAGTGGCCATCTACGAGCTCAAGAGAGGACTGGAAAAGACTTTTCCACACAACCTTAAAAGTAAGCAGCCTGCTGGCACCTTGGTTATAGTCTTCCACCCTCCAGAGCTGTGAGTCACTGGATGTCTGTTGTTTTAATCACCCCCAGTCTGTGGTACTTTGCCATCGCTGTGCTAGAAAAATAATACACACGCCCACGGGCTGGTGTGATTCATCTCTCCAAGGCTATGTCCTCGTCTGCTAAATTGGGGTAATGACCCCTACTTCACAGCTGGTGACAAGCGCTTGGCTCCTGTCAGCAGCCTGGGGCTTCAGGTCTGCTCGATGGCACCCACCGCTCCCTGGGGCACCCAGAGACCTCAGTTCGCATCCTGAGGAGGAGCTGACTTGAGTCGCCAGAGATTCTTCCAGGATCTCATGTGCCCAAGGCCGAGGCTGTGCAGCGGGGTCTACAGTCGAAGGCCTGGGGTGTCGCTCGCTTTCTGCTATAAATTGGAGGCCTCTTAAGCTTTGTGGGCCTCAGTTTTCTGATCCGGAAAATGGGGAGAGGGGTGAATACAACAATCTCTAGGACACCCTGACTCTGATTCCTGTACTCTGCTCTGAGGAAGGTAATCGAATATATTCAGTCTCTGCAAACAATCCCAATTAAAAAGGCCACAACCTCTCCTAACGCTGGTGCTGAGAAAAATCTTCTCAGAACACCTCGGAAGGGGGCGATGCATAAACTGATCATCTGTGGCGATAAATCCCTCTGTCAAAAAATGGGGGGAAAATCAATTATTTATCTATCGCTGCACCAGGCAGGCAGGCGAAGACGTGGCGATATCACTGTCAAGCCTTTGCATGGCCGAAAAGGTGGAGTGCAGTTCAAGACACATGTGTCGGGCACTTTGAGGGGACGGTGCTGGGTACAGGGAGGGTTTCTGTCCCGCACAGAGGCCTGGCCCTGCCCGATGCCTGCCCGAGGCTCTGGTGTGGTAGCTTCAGGCATCTTAGATGCTGCGATAAAGCATCGATTTCACGGGCCTGGGGGGGTTAGAGGTGACGGTGGGCGCGAAGCATCTGGCACAAAGTAAGAGCTCAGTGGAGGTGGCGGTTCGGGTGCAGGACGTCACTTCTTCATTGGTGATTATCGTAAGAACAAGGCTCCAGAACTTTCCTTCTGGAGAGGGAAGATCTGATTAGTATCTGGGCCACCTGCTTCCATTTTTGGCCTGGTCTGTGAGTCATCGTCAATTAGCCAGCAGCCAGGGGCCAGAGCAGAGCCTGGTGAGGAAGGCAGAGCCTATGAAGGTGGGGACAACATGTCTGTCACCTGGGCATCTGCCACGCTGCAGGAGGGAAAAAAGTAGAAGGAGCACAGGCCTGGATGGAAATGCCTGTCCCCTTGAACAGGTCACTTCCCCTCTCTGGGACTCTGAGAATAGAGGTCATCTCTGTCCCCCAGAGGCCTTCCTTGTGCCCTTCCACCCACAGGTCCCCTGGGGAAATGGGCTGCACCTTGCAAGCCTGATTTGTAGTAGAGGTGGGACAGCTCCCAGGGCCTTGAACTAGGACGTGAGGGAGCAGCCCTGCAGGCGCCATTGTCCACCATTCCCCACCAGACACCCGCAGAGGCCGTCTGCCGAGGTGAACGAGGGGACCAGGCCTATAGGAAATGCAAAGACAAGGGAAGTCCCACTTCATCTTTTAATAGGTGATTCTGCCGAGTCCCATGAGTCTTCTCCGGGTGTCTGGCTGATCGCCGGGACAACTCTTGTAGGGTGATAACTTAGAAGAAGGGACGGGACGCGCCCTTGGTGAGGACCAGTGGGTACACGTGTGGTATCGAATCTTTACGACAACCACGCCTGGCAGGTGTCATCACCTCATGTTCCAGGTGGGGGCAAAGGAGGCTCTGAGAGGTAAACTCAGCTCATGGCGATGACTCAGTGACAGCCAGGAGCGCGAAGTCTCCCTCCCGTGTCTGTCTAATTCCAGATTCGAAGCTTTTGCCAAGAGCTCACTTTGTGCATTCACTCATCGTGAACTTTCTGACAATAAAGCGAGAATTCCTCTCTTCAGCCGTCTCCGCCTGGTTGCAAAGGGAATCCAGGAACATCGCATGTGTGGAGTCTGAGGCTAAATTCCACTTTGAATTCTTTAGATAATTCTGGTCTGCGCTCACGCCCCTGGCAGAGGAGGCAGGAGTGAACTTAGACCTGCGATCTGAAGGTAAAGGAAAACTCTCTCTTCCCCTCCTGGGTCTACGCTTGCCATTCTTGGCAGATGTCAAGACAATGGGCGGTTGGGGGAGGAGCAGGAGAACGGAGAGGCACACCTGCCGCAGGGCGTTCTCATCTGGGCTCCTTCTCTGCATTCCCCATCCGGGAATGGCCGCCAGCTAACCTGCATCCCTGTGGCCGCTAGGGCTGACTGACGTCTGGCTCTCCTCCCCAGCGGGGCACGGGACACTATACTTCTCATCCTCCTGAAGCTGCCTGGGACAGGTGACCAGTCCGGGCTGATGAAACGTGAATGGGAGTGACGGCATCACTTCTTGGCCAAGATCTCGAAAAGCCCACCTGTCCTTCCTCGCTTTTGTTCTGCTTCCTGGATGGCAGCGGATCTGGAGAAGATGTGTTAGGATGGCAGAGCCACCAGTTCAGAGCGGCCAGGTCAGCCCAGTGGTCGAAGGTCAGCCCAGTGGTCGAAGGTCATTTCCCCTAGAGAGACGCCGAGATCCCACCAGACTTTGCATAAAGCATAAAACAGACGTTTGCCGCATTAAGCCTCTGACATTGGGAGAGCCGTGAGTTACATCGCCGTAACCTGGCCTTACCTGGACTAACTCTGCAGGCCGAAGCAAAGTTTCCCCAATTTTCCCTGAGAGCGAGCCTGCGTGGGCCTCGCCGAGGGCCTCCACGCAGTGTATCAGCCATACAATCCCAGCCTGCGCCGGCCACAGCCCCTTCCTTCCCAGCTACTACACGAAGACTAGAAAGCAACCTCCTGATCCATAGAAATACTAGTCTTGTGTTGTTTGTTTTTGTTTTTGTGGCAGGCTGACAAATGGCCCTCCGAAAGCTGTCCACATTCTGATCTCCAGAATCTGTGAATATGATCTTATGCAAAGGGGCCTTGCAGCTGTGCTGAGGTTAAGGATCTTGAGATGACTCTGGCAAGCCATGTTCCTTGTAAAAGGGTGTTGGGGTGTCAGAGTCAGAGGATAAGGCCAGGTGATACTAGAGAGATGAGCTCTGGAGATGGGGGAAGGGCCCACCAGCCACAGAATGTCTGTGTCCGCCAGAAACCGAACCCCCCAGAACCCTCCAGAAGAAACCGGCTCTGCTGACACCGTGCATTTAGCCCGGCGAGGCTGAGTTCACACTTCTGACCCCAGAGAACACTTCTATGTTGTTCCAAGCCACAAAGTTTGGGGTCATTTGTCACAGCAGCAAGAGGAAACGGAAGACGGCCTCCTGGAAGTTTTTTGCTTTCCAGTTAATCATTAAGCTGCAACACCCCAGAAGTAAGCCACAGATCTCGGGGCAAGGGAGCTAAGACTGTTTTAAAGGAAGGACAATCGTGGCTGACTGTGACATTTAGGCAGAGGAAAGAGGGGAGCAGGGGCTCAGTGAAGTTGGTAAGATCGTAGACCCTGCGGGTGGAGGATGGTTGGGGTCGTGGTGCAGGATGGGTGAGCTGAAAAGTCGGGAGGCGGGTGAGGAAGATGAAGAACTTGCAACCCAGATTTCAGAGGGGCTGTCGTTGCAGGTTCTGGTGATGCTGAGGGCCAGGTGTGACCCTGGAGCAAGTGGCCGGAAGAGTCTACCGGGCCCGTGATACTTCCATTTCGGGTTCCAAAGATATTCACAACTTCTTTCAAAGGAGAACGAGGGAAAAAAGAGAGAGAAAGAGAAGAATGGATCCTGTTAAGTGAAGAAAGAACTGGAGAGAAGAGAATTATTCTGCTTAATGGAGGGAGAAGATTTCTGACTTCAGAGTAGTTCCAGGGAGAGAGAGAGAATGACACAAGGCTACAGATGCAATGGGGAAGAGGTGACAGCAGAAATTCTCCGTGGGTGGCAGGATGGAGGGGCGGGGAAAGGGCACCTGTAAAGACCTTGCCGGGTTCCAGTCAGCCCTCCTCACCTTCAGTACCTTCTTTGCCCCGTGGAATAGGTGCCACTAGGTACCTTACGAAATACGCGAACAGATGAGCCACCCGACCAGTCACAAGGGCTTCCCACATGCACGTGAAGAAAGCTAACTCTGGGAAAGGCAAATTTCCAGGTGATAAAACCTGGAAGGAGTCGTTTTCAGTAAGCGAGCGAGGGTGAAATCCTGGCACACGCTGTTCCTGAGCGTGGATGAATCTGCCCAGAGTTCTGCCCTAACCCCTTACGCCGCGGTGATGGGAAGACAGAGCGAGGGAATTAGAGAGAGTTAGAATGCAAGTGGGGTGAGTCTCTTTCCCTAGAGAGCGGCTGGCTACCCAACAGATCAGTCCCCACCTTGGGGACTCCCCGGGGATGACCGTCCTCCAGACTCGAGGCTACAGGAGCATCTTGATGCTTAAAGGATGCAAAGCTGCAGAAAAAGGATAGACGTACTTAACAAAACGTACTCATTCATTCATTCATTCATTTGTTCATCCACAGCAGTGTACCGGATGCTGACAGTCCTCATGCTGGTGGGAAGATGACAAGCAATCATGAAAATAAATGTAGGTATTAACTAATATACTCTGTACAAGTAATTAGTAAATGTCCAAAGAGGGACAGCAACAGTCTGAGGCAACTGGATAGGTTTCCTTGAGGGAACTGGAAGGGCCACATGGTACTTTCATGGGCTCTGGGCACTTCTGCCTTCTGGGTCCCCTCCCTCAATTGCGGGGGTGGCGTGGATTGTGTATGTATAGGTATATATGTATATATATATAATAATTGTGACTGTTGGTATACAAATCAATGTAATTCAGAATAGATTCATCATTATGTATTCCTTGTTATTATATCAATTTTTTTCTTAGTTTAAAATAAAACGAAATCCCCCCCCACCGCCCCCGCCTAACTACATTGAGGACTAATTGACAAATATAACTGCCCCGAATTGCTTCCCGCCTGCCAGTCTAGAAAGGCTTTCTCTCCTTGTCCCCTACTTGTCCTCAGGATAAGTAGTCATCTTTTAAAAATCCTGTTTTTGAAATCACTTCCTGGTAGCTTTTCCCTGACTTCCCCAAATAGAAATAATCACCCTTACTTTCCCTGTCACTTCTCTCCTGTCTCCCTGCCACTTACTCTACCCAAAGTCCTTCTCTGTGTCTGCTTCTCTCAGACAATGCTTTCAATTTTTATATCCAATTGCCCGCTGCCCTGATGCGCAGCAGAGATTTACACATGAATGAATAGACACCAGAAAGCTGGGATTTCAGAGTCTCCTGCTCAGTCTCAGCCATGCCTGGATGCCTCTGTGCTGATGCTCATAGGGTAAGTGTGACAGACATTTGGTGGCTGGAGGTAGCTGGTTGGTCTTTTGGCTGGGAGGCCAGTCAAAGGGCTGATAATGAAACAGGATAAGATGCTGGCACACTGCCAAGCAAGTGTGCCCTCCGAGGGCTGCCCTTGAGACCCCATGTTCTGTAGCTGTTCTTGGATCTGAGTTCATCCCGCCTGCACCCACGTGCAGGTTAAGAAATAAGCAGAAGTGGCATCATTCTTGCTGGGGCCATATGTATGGACCACAGTTCCCCAGTGCATCTTTCCAGGGCTGATAGACTCAGATGCCCACGGAGGCCAGGCGGTAACTAGAATGACCGAAGAGGGTCTAGCGGAAGGTAGTAGGGAGTGGTGGGGTCTGTGGCAAACTGGAATGCAAAATACCCCATAGGGAAGGGGTGACTTCCTCTCGGCTCTCCAGCTTCCGGCTGCCGTGCAGAAATAAAGACCTCATGTCATCAGATCTCTGATTTGAGGGGTGAAAGCTCAAGAACCAGATTTTTTTTTTTTTGGCAAATACCATATCTTGTCAAATTTAAGATGCTATCTACTACGAACTGCACTATCATTTTATGTGCCACTTAAACGAAAACTTTGCCAGTTAAACTATGACACAGAGCTTTCTTATTACTTAGAGATCTATTTTATTCATATAAAAAAGCTTATCCTACTTATTGAGGCAAGAAATGTTATCATATGCCAGGCTCGCGCATACATGAAAAGGAAGTCACACCAAATTAAGTGGTTCAGGCGCCTAAAACCATCTTCGCGTTTAGAATCTGACTCCACCGGCATTGGCAAAATCTGAGTCCTTCCCCGCAACGTCATCCCCTGTGCTTGCCCCACCGGTGGCTCCAGGGCGTTTTTGCAAGCTGCCGACACCCAGCCTGCACGTCCTGATGGTGCACGCACAGGCAACGCCTCACCGACAGCTGGCCACCACCTGGCGACCGTGGTGCCCCAGGGTCAGGACAGCTGTGGCATCTGGCCTGGGAGACTCGCTGAGCGTGTGTGAGGTCGTCTCTGGGGGACTCTGAAGAAGGCTTGGTTGGGATCAGAAAACGGGCTGAGGAGAGGGACTTGCAGATGAGTGAGTATGCACAAGCCGGCAACAGCAACAAGGCAGTAACTTAGCCTTTGCTACCAGCCTGTCAACTCCAGGGTGGAGTCATTTTTCTAGGTCTTTGGATGAAGTCAGGGAAAAGGGGAGGACAGGGCCCTGCCCGGTGCCGGCCACACGTGTTCTAGTGTGGAGATCAGGACACTACTTCAGCCCAGCTGACCTGGGATTGGCACTTCGCTGAGCTCCGCTGACGGGCGGCCTCGGCCTCATGTCCCCGATCAGCTCCCCAGGCAGAACTCTGATCTCGGGCCCCCAAAAGTCCCGGCACAGGCAATAGCACCAATTAATTGGAGAAAGTGGTCTCCGCACGCGGACTTTCTGGAGAGAAGATAATTGGATATCTGTGATTTCAAAGACAGACTCGGTTCGGGTCTCCCAACAATGGGGCCATTTCCGTGATGAATCCGGTGTGAGCCTCCCACATCAGGGACGCTTGCTTTATAATTAGGGGTGAAGAGAGCCCTGGACTGAGGCACAGCGACGAAGGCCTCCTGCAGCCCCAGAATGAGGCACCGTGAAGGCACAGGGTCTGGAGAGAGATGCCTTAGAGGATGGATTAGGCCGCGCTCCCTGCTGACTCAGCTGTTTGCTGCTTTGGAGAAATGAGAAAAGATAAAATCCACAGCCAAGCTGGAATAGCCATATCGAAGGTGAAATCCGCTGGAAGCAGGGGCCTTCGGACATGGCAGGTCTGCTAGGCTGTGCGGGACCCCAATGGTCGTCAACGGCCATTGATGGAGACTCCGGGGTGGGTGGAGACTCGGGGTGGGTGGAGACTGTGGGTGGAGGTGGGTGGAGACTGCGGGGTGGGTGGAGACTCAGGGTGGGTGGAGACTGTGGGGTGGAGGTGGGGGAGACTGCGGGGTGGGTGGAGACTGTGGAGTGGAGGTGGGTGGAGACTCCGGGGTGGGTGGAGACTGTGGGGTGGGTGGAGACTCCGGGGTGGGTAGTTCCAGTTCGTCCAGGTTCTCCGGAAGGGGGCGGTGGCCGTGATGGGAAAGAGGACGAGAGAAGTGAGACGATCAGAGCTGGAGTCCCGGGTCGGGTACCCGGCGTGGGCGTGGTGGGGCCCAGGCCACGTCGCCTCTTCAGACTCGTTTTCCTCACCCGCACTGTGTGGGGGCAGCAGTGCTGCCCCCCGGCTCCGCAGGCATCGCATGACATAAAGGGCGTGGGTGGCATCCACAAGGTCATGGCCATTGCTTTCCAAGAGGCAAATGAGACGAGACTGAAACGTGTCTCAGATGCTGAGCTGGAGCCAGAGGTCGTATATTTAAAAGGGTTTCAGTGAGCTACACAATCCTGATTTTTCAGCCGCTTGGAAAAAAAAGACTTTTTTTTCCCCCTGTTTTTCATACCTTAGAACTAGGTATGGCTCTGAGACGTGGCTGTTAACTTAGCTAGGAGGGGGGCCATTTGCCTCCCCTCTCCCCTACATAGCTTCCTCCTACTGCCGGCTCAGGTAACAGGCTTCGCCTGCAGCATCCACCTAAAACCAGGGTGTAACTTCGAGCATAGAAGCCACAGGCAAATTCCTAACGACGTCACACTAGCTTTGCAGTACCCAGCCCCATATTTCTTTTATGTGTGAGAGAACCATATTCCCATCTTTTTAAAGCCTCCCCTTTACCCCCCACTTTTCTGCTACAAGCAACTGATCATAATACTGGCGGCCTGAACAGTGGGGTTTCTGCCCCCACCTTCCGTTAGCACTCCTCGTAACCACCTCCAGCCTCCCTCTCTGGCACCCCTGTGTGTTTCTGGAGGTTACTGACCCACGACTGGGTAATCAAAGTGCCATAACTCCTGGTGACAGTGATTGATTGATTCAGGTACCCAAGTCTGCCCTAAAATTTCCACTCAGAACAGACTCCAGGATTTGCTAAGCAGACCGCCTCCGTGAGGTGTACATATTTCTTCTGGCCTTTAATCTAGGCATGTGAGCCTGGGAGCTCAGATTAGTCGTTTATGACCGCAGGGGAAAAGCTTGCAGGCGAGGAAGCCACCGGAAGAAAGCGGAGCTAATGCAAGGAGAGAGAAGCCCCACCCCCACCCCGGTCATGCGATATTATCCCTGGATCAAGCCTTGCCTGAAGCCCCCAGGCTACTTACTTGTGTGAGCAGATAAATTCCTATCATTTACTTCAGTGCATCCAGGAAGGATTTTTCTGTCATTTGCATAAAAAAAAGCTCCAATCGATCATACATTGGCCTCAGGGCACCTGCGTCATTGGACAGAGCTGCACGCGTCCAAACCACTGCTGTGGTGTGGCTTCTAGTGCTTTCTGTGATGCCTTGGGACCCAAGCACGAGCCCCTCCATTTCACCCTCTTCATGTATATGAACACAAAGTTACAGAACTTTAAGTTGGTGAGGAGACCACTCTGGCCAGAGACAGAGGTGGGAGCAAGTAGGGGGAGGAGGGGCAGGGAGGAGACTTGGCAAACCACACAAAGACCTGGCCATCTGTGTCCCCAAAGAGGGAGTGGGGGAGTGGTCCCCACACAGAAAACATCACAGTCTTTCCCAATGCTCGGCTCACATAATACCTTGCTGGTTAATGGGGTGATTTTTGATGATTCACGAATTTAAAAAAAAAAGTTTTAAATAGTTTGGTCGTGAATTTAAAAATCTTGCTCTTTTCTACTTAAAGTAAGACTCTAGCCTTTTCCTCTAAAATTAAAAGAAAATACTAAGTGACGAAGAGCCAGAAGGGTCCAGCGCCATGGCGAGACTGGGTGGGTATGTGTTGATGGCTGAGGCGCTCACCCTCCTCGGCCCGTCAGGGGAGAGCGCCACTCCCACTGGACAGAGGAGCCCAGCCAGACAGGTGATGGCAGGGCCCATGCTGGACTTCCCTTAGGCCCAGTTCTGGGACGCAGGACCCCTGGGAGAAGGCCTGGCCACGCAGACCCCTCCTCTGGGGTGGCATCAGACCCCAGATCCCGGGCTGCCCAAGGTGACCACTGCCCAACAGCTGCAGAAAAGAAGGAAAAGCCTGACCTGCCCGGAGAACTAACTGCAGATCCTCTGTTTGAACGGTTTCCAAGGAACCTAATTAGTCCCATCCTCGATGCTAATGAGCTGCTTTTTTAAGATGCAGGCTTGATGCTGCGAGCGGATCTCTCTTTGATTTAAGGCTGTGGAAAGAAGACGGGTTTTTATCAGACGTGCCCGGGTGATGCTCCAGACTCCACACAGCACACGGAGGCGCGTTTGGCTGGGATGGGGCGGCCGGCCCCCCCCAAAAAACACCCCTTCTTACTGTGGCTGCTTTCCGAAAATGCTTTTTCTCTGTTTGGATTTTCTTGGGTGAATTTTTACTCTGTTGACTTGCCTTACGAACACAGGGACTAAGAGCCTGGCAATCACATACGTTTTGTGCACATGACAGCGAAATAATTATAATAATAACCACAGTGATAACAATAGCTACCATTTATTTAATTCTCATTACATGCAAACATGCAAATGTTTGGAAACAGTTGAAATTCAAGGAACCGCTTCTGCATGTTGGGTGCACACTGGGCATACAGAAAAGGACTAAAGACCTAGTCCTTGGGGAAGGATGGGTCAGGAAGCAAGGCGGACACACAGCCCGCTGATGAAGTCCAGAAAGGCTTCCCCAAAGTGGGGCCGTTGGGACTGGGTTTTGAGGTCTGACTAGGAGTGAGTGACAGGAAAAGCGAGGGTCAGTGGCATTCCAGGCTCATGCCAAGGATCACAGAGCAGAAGTGTACGGTCCCACAGCTTTGAAGGAACAGAACAGGGGTTCAGATGGAGGTTTGTCTGACCGTAAAGCCCCGGCTGCTAAGCAGAGAGCTGTCCTGTTGAGGAGGTAAAACCGACGCTTCTTGAGAATGAGCAGCGGAGAAGGGCCGAGGTTCCATTTTGGACAGCTGGGGGGACGGGTATGGCAGAGACCGCTTTGGGGGCCCTCACATCCACTCTCTTCGTTCTCTTCAGTAACAAACCCTCCAGTTTCCCAGTGGATATCCGGAAGAGAAGCTGCATTTCCCGGCGTCCCAGGAGGTAGATACGGAACGTGGCTAAGCTCTGGAGGTCGTACGTCACGCCGTCTCAGTTGAGGGAGCTGACGTAGGGCTCGTGTGTCCCTGGCGTGCGGCGTATCCAGGATAAGCCACCAGGGCCCGGTGTGCCAGGCTTCCCGTTGCTCCGGCTGTAAACCTCAGAGTCATCCTCGATTTTTTCTCTCACGTTCCGCATGCAATCTCGGTGGCGTTCCTTTTTAAAAAAAAAAAAAAATCCAGCATCCAGGCATTCTGTCCGTCTCCACAGCCATCTCCTTGGCCTTAGCCGTCACCCTCTGCCCACAGGAGAACCCTAAAATGGGCTTCCTGCTTCCACTCCCCCACCCCCGTCTCGTCGCCACAGGGCAGCCAAAGGGGTTCTGCGTGCAGTGGCCAGACCGCACCCCCCTCTGCGCGGAGCTCTGCGTGGCTCCCCGCGGGGTTCACGGTGAAAGCCAAAGCCCCCACCAAGGTCCCCTTCCGTGGTCTCGTCCCGTGGGCGCCCTCACCTGCCCGATTCTCCCTCTGAACCGCACTTTTCCTTCCCCAAAGTCATTCCGCGGCAGCCACCCTGCTCTCTCCTTCCTGTCGCTCCAAAACTTAGCAGGCCCATCCTGCCTCGAGGCCTTCACACTGGCTGTCCCTCCTCCCAGGCACGCCTTCCCCCACCCCCCCGAGACGCCTCAGCTACTCCCTCATGGCCATCCCGTCTTTGCACAAATGTCCCTACCACACAGGTGAAAATTACAACCCAGTCCCTCCCCAATTCCCGACCCCTTCAGTCCGGTCATAGTTTTTCCTACAGCGCTTTTAATATCCTGTATAACTGGCTTATTTACTATGTTTCTTATTCGGGATCAGGCTCCCCCCACCCTGGGTGTGCATTCCAAGAAGGCAGAGATCTTCGTTCTGTTGCTGATGTATGCCAGGCATGTAGAATAGTGCCCAACATGTAGTAGGTGCTGAAAAAAATATTTATTAATGGATCTTGTCGAAGACATTATTTTCCAAAGTTTTTAAGAATCGGGGTATATTTCAAATACAAATAGTAGAAAGAAGAGTGCATCAAACTCTAATACGTCCATCACACAACTTTGACAATTGTCAACTGTGAACAACCTTTTGTTATCTACACCCCCATCCACCTGTAACCCAGATGGCTTTGAAGTGAATGCCAAACATCCTGCCATTTCATCTGCAAATATTTCAGGACAAAGTACTTCTGAGGGCAAAAATCCCATTTTTATTTCACTTTAATGGCTTTTTGAGATGCCTCTGAGATACACGACTTGAGTATGTTTAAGGTGTACAACTCAATGTGCACATATGTTGAAATCAGTCACCACAGTCCAGCTAAGTAACGTATCTACCACCTCCACATATCACCGTGTGTGTGTGTGTGTTCAAGAGATTGACGATCTATAACTTAGCAACTGTCAAGTACAAGGTATTGTCCACTACGATCACCTTGAGTATATTAGATCTCCAGAACACGTTCGTTTTGCACAGTTGACACTCGGTGCCCTTTGACCAGCATCACCCCATTTCCCCCCTCTCCAGCCTCTGCCAGCCAGCACCCTACTTTCTGTTTCTATGAGAAAAACGCCTCTCTTAACATAGAATCATGATACCGTTATCAAAGCTCGAAACGATCAACAACCATTTCTTAAAGAGTCAAACGTCTAGCCCGTGTCTATACTTTCCAATTGTCTTATTTTTTTTAAGTTGCTTTGCGTGAATTGAGATCCAGATAAAATCCACCCCGCGAGCAGTTAATGTGTCTCCTGAGACTTTGAAACAGCTGTGAAGTCTTCTTCCATCACCTTAGAATTCGTTATTGCGGAAGGACCCGAGTCACGCGCTCTCAGTCTGCCCCCGTCTTGCCTGTGCTCATTGCGCTCCCTTGGCGGCTGGCAGCAAGGCCCTTTGTCATCTGTAGTTCCTGTAAGTTGGTGGTGGGCTCTAGAAGCGTCCAGGTCTGGGTTTGTCGCTTTGGGTGCTGTGCCTGCTCCGGGCGCCGCTTGGCTCCTATTGTCTCATTTCCTGGGGCCCGAGGCCTCTCGTCATTGCTGCCCAGATTTCATTATGTCATTAGAGGCCACAAGATGGCGGCCATCCAGTTACAGCCTCCTTCTTCGCCAGGAAAGAGGGACTTGCCCTCGCCAGCCGAGACATGGTGGCATAGAGCGTCTCAGGATGTTCACGCAGGTCTGCTCACTCTGGGTGGCGAGGCCACTGCTCGCCCTGTGAGAGGAGTGAATAAGGGGTGAGGGGAGGGAAGGTGGCAACCTGAGGGCCGTGTCTCACAGGTCGGGGTGGCCTTGTTTCATGAACGGGAGCATCCCAGGGTGGAGCTCGGCGAGGCGGGGCTGAGGCAGGGTGGCCACGCTCAGTCTCTGGTTGGTGACCCAGCACCTAAGCCGGACTTCATCTCCCTGCCTTGTGTCCAGACCCACGGAGGCTGCAGCGGCCTCTTGATGCTGTCTAGAAATGGAGAGTTAGAGCCCAGCGAGGGATGAGGGTGGGCAGTGGACCTGGGTTGTTCTCTCAACACTGACGCGACCTTCTGAGACACAGCGGTCCCACACGGCCTTTCTAGAATGTTCCAAGCGACCAAACCCCAGCTTGTTCTCTTACAAAGTTGTGGCCTGCTGGGGAAGGAACCAGCTTGACCAGCGTGCTCTGGCCTCCCCTCCTTTCCGACTCCCCTTTATTTCCCCTCATCTGCTCCTTTGAAGTTGGAGTCTCCACCCCAAATGCTAGCACCTCTCTTTCCCTCAGGCTCTGCTTTCTGGGGACTTAGTTTACTATCCAGACTGAGCTTTCCTTGCCTGTGTCCTCAGGCTAGTTCGGTATTCTCTAGGGTGTTGGCAGGGCTCCCCCTCCCCCACCATTAACTGGCTGCATAACCCTGGCGAGTAACTTCCGTGCACCTGTAGGTGGTGAGGGAACAGTCAGGATAAAGCATAGAAAGCATTTGCCTTCAGGGTGAGACAGACTTGGGTTCGAATCCTGCCTTCTTCACTTTCTTACTATGTGCCTTTGAGCATAGGACTTCATTTCTCTGAGTGTGTTTCCTCTTTTATTTAAAATGGGTAATGGACCTACCTGTGCGGTTGCTCAGAGGTTACAGGAGATAGGCAGGTAAAAGCCCCAACAAACAACAGGTGTTCAGTCAGCTTGGAGAAATAAAGGGATTAGGCGGCACCAGGGTTGTGAGCTCCTCATCAAGGAGTCTTTCTGTTCCCTTCCACCCCCCCCCCATTTATTTTAACAAATTCCACCTGCAAAAGAAAACCACCTCATTAAACCAAGATGCCCTGGAGCTTCTCATTAGCATGAGGCTGTCAATGTGCCATCCCAGAGGACTCAGGCTATTTCTAGGCCACAGCGAAATCATCTTCCCTTCTGCCCCTCCTCCCACAGATATTACTGAGCACCTACTGTGTGCGGGATGCTCAGGATACAGGCCAAACAAAAAAGACGTGGTCCCTATTCTCATGGAGCTGCCTGTGTGGAGCAGAGTTAGATATTCGCGCCTAGTCTGTAGAACAGAACGTCACGAGCGCTGGGCACGGGGACCAGACACCTGCGTGCCAGAGCTGGGGGAGCTTGACCGGGCTCCACAGGATGCGTGTGAGTCGACTAGACGAAGAAGGAAGGGGAAAGCTCTCCAGACAGAGGGAAGAGCACGGACAAAGGCCCGGCGGTGGAAGGCAGCCCGACGCATACCGGGACACGGCAAAAGCCTCAGAGGGTGGAAGACGGGATGAGGGGCCACATGGTGAGAAACGGGGCCACACGGTGAGAAACGGGGCTGCCGCCAGGCCGGGCGAAGCCTTGGGCCCTGTTAAGGGTTGTATCTTCCGTCATGAGAGGTGAAAATGTTCTGTCTTGCCAAAAGGTTACTTTAGGTGCCGTGTGGGGAGGGGTTTGGAGCTGAGCCGGGAGAACGGAAGCAGAGGCCAGGTAAGAGGCTTTGCAGTTGCCTCTTCGAGTGATGCTAGGGGTCGGGTGACATCGGAGGACGTGGAGGGAGGGAAGGGTTGATGAAGATGTGAAGGAGAGAGGATCGTCCGGCCCTGGCGAGGGCCCGGAGCTCGAGGGAAGGAGTGAGCATTGTCAGGCACGGTTCGCAGGGTTCCGCTGCGTGGGGCTCCACGGGGAGATGGACCCGCCGGGGGAGGACGCGCCGGGGCAGGACCCGCCGGGGGAGGACGCGCCGGGGCAGGACGCGCGGGGGGGGGGGGGGGGGTGGGCGCGGGATGCGGGGGCGCCGGGGCGGGACGCGCAGGGGCAGGACGCGGTGGGCGGGGCAGCGGATGCCAGGGTCGCGCTCACACCTCTGCGTCTGATCGCGCCGAGTGTGAGATGCCTCGAGAGCCGCAGGAGGCGACGTGGTTCGGACAAGCGTCGGTTCGGATCCGGATTCCGGATCAGGGGTCTGCGCTGGAGGCAGGAGGCTGTGAGTCACCCCTGTGAGGGCGGGAGCCGGAGCTGGGGGCGGACGAGATCACGCCTTGACATTTCGGGGAGCCTTCAGTCAATGGGGAGGCTCTGTTAAGCTTTGCGAAACATTTAAAAATAGTCTCTCGTCTACCCCCTTCTTTACCTCCCCAGTACTTCAAAAACTGGAGATATTGGAGCGTCGGGTCCAAAACTGATCATCCGCTTTGGTTTTTCAACTTATTTTAGCTGTGGAATCTTTCAGTTGTGTGCACAGCTTACTTTCACGTGACTTAACTGGACCCTCGCGACAACCCTGGGGGGGGAGGGGGGCTCCTAAAGTACGCAGGCTCGTGTGACAGAGGAGGACACTGAGGCACTGGAGTGAAGCAGCCCGCGCAGCAGCCCGTCAGCGCCGGGGTGAGGACCCAACCCAGCCTGATTCTCCTCCAGGGCACTTTCTGGAGTCCAGGCTGCCTCTCTCCTGGGGACAACCTGGCTGGAGGGACGGAGGCCACCTCAGCAGCCACATGACAAGGCAGGGGCAGACACCAGAGCCGGGAAAGCCGAGACCGTGTTTGCTCCTGGGTGTCCCAGGGGAGTTAACTCTCCCCCGGACCAGAGCCAGCTGAGGCATTGCTGGCGGTGCGTCTTACCTCGATATTGTTTTCTTTCACTGAGGGGCTAGAGGGTTTCCGGTCACCTGCCGTGTAAATCATTCGACTAATAATTTTTCCACCTACCTTGGCCATCAGGAAACTCATGGGTCAGTGAGTGTGCGGAAACTCCTGGGCTGCATCCGACTTCCTCCCCGTCCTTAACTTTCTCGAGTCACGTTTATTTTCTTTGGCCCTGATTTTTTATTTATAGCTTCTATTTTATTGAAAGCAGTCTTGTAAGCTGCCTTGATTCCTTTGTGGATTGAAACAGAGTACGCAGAAGTAAATTATTATCTTTGTCTAGAAAAAGGACATCTTGGAAAATGAAAAGGGTTTTTTTTGTTTGTTTGTTTTGTTTTTGGTGATGGAAACTGAAGATAAGGGAGAGATTATCCAATTTCACAGCCTTCGTGCTCTGGGAAATATAGGACTATAATACCCGATAGGAAATGCATGGGCTACAGCATAAATTTCTACAAGTGTTGATATTATTTTCATCTCCATCACCACGTTCACATGCCATTATTGGGAGGAAGAGTAGGATTTTAATTCTTTTACACTTTTTTGTTCAAAGTTCGATTTATTGTGGTAAAATTTACAAAGAGTAAAAATTTTCCTTCTTAGATGCTAATTGGACCAACTATCCACTACTAATTTGTACTTCTTTAACCCTTCACCCCATTCTCCCAGCCTTGCAACCCCCCTCCCCTCTGGCCATCACCAAATTGTCCACTATATTTGTGAGTCTGTTTTTGATTAGTTTGTTCTTCTTGTTCCTCAGATACTGCCTATAAGTGAAATCATATGGTATTTAGTTTTCTCTGACTTATTTTACTCAGCATAATAACCTCTAGGTCCATCCATGTCATTGCAAATGGTAGGATTTCATTTTTTCTAATGGCTGAGTCATATTCCATTGTGTTTATGAACCATAATTTCTTTAGCCAGTCATCTGTCGATGGGCATTTAGGTTGCTTTCACATCTTGGCTATTGTACGTTGTGCTGCCATGAATATTGGAATGCATAGATCTTTACGAATTATCGTTTTGGTTCTCTTTGGATACATACCCAGACGAATCCCATTCTTGGGGGTTCCACCCTCATGACCTTGTCATCTCCCAGAGACCCCGCCTCCCAACACCATCACACTGGGGTGGGGGGGGGATTTCAAAGTATGGCCTGGAGGGGACATGTTCGGACCACAGCAGCATCCATGGCTCTCCTCTGTTTGCTTTTACCATTTCAACGGAGGTGGCGCATCGGGGTTTTAAGCTGCAGTTGGTAATGAGGGTGAGCATTTTTTCTCGTGCTTGTTTGCCATTCGTGTCTTTACTTCGAATGAGCGTCTGTTCAAATATTCTGCGCATTTTCGGATGGCGTTGATCTTCTCACGGAGTTAACAGAGTCTTTTTATGTTTTTGATATGTTTTGGAGACAAGCTCTTTATCCGATATGTGTTTCACAAACCCTTTCCCCCATCCTGCGGCTTGCCTTTTCATTTCCTGAACAGCGTCTTCTGGAGGGCAGAAGGTTTTCACTGTAACCAAGCCCATTGTCTCAATTTTTTTTTTCTTTTATGGCTTTTGTTTCTTGTGTCATAGCTATAAAAAACTTTGCCTAAACCAAAGTCGCAGAAGTGTTCTCCCGTTTTCTTCGAGATGTTTTATAGTTTTAGTTTTCCAATTCAAATGTGTGATCCATTTTGACTTGACTTTTGTCTGTGGTAGGAGCCGAGTGTCGACGTTCATTTTTTGCACGTGGGCGTCAGATCATTCCAGCAACGTTTGTTGGCCGGGCTCCTCTTCCCCCTTCGACCCTCCCCGGTGCCTTCATGAAAGCTGTCATTCTTGAGTAGGAGTGAGATGCTGCTGTTTCCAGTCCCCTTTGCTTTCCAAACGTGGCGTCGAGCCTAGATGGAGATGTTTGTTGCAATAGGTAACCATCTGTAAGGGGGAAATGTTTGCCGTGAGTGACGGATAAAGCCTGCGAAGCCTGATGAACAGGCCTCAACATCTAAGTGCTTCTTCGTTTTCAAGAGAAAGGAAAGACATCCCTTCTCCCCGGCCCCAATGAAATTTAGCTTCCTCTGATTGGATGCCCATAAAATCTCCTTTATCTGCCGCCCTAAACTTTTCTGAAAGAAATTCAATTTAGCAGGTCGACTATAAAGCCATCCTAGCTGATAAATACACACTGGCGGTGAGTCACAGAGACCCGTCCGCTTAGATGGCTTAGATGAAGGCTGTGGTACCCGAGTCCATGGCAGATCACTTGTCCTGTCCTGGGGCCAACTGGGGCCACCTTAGCTGTGGCGATGGGACATACAGTGTCCAGGGAGAAAGCGGGGGCTTGGAGTCCCCAGATTCGGCCATGTATGCGTTCTCTGATCTTGGTCAACCACCTCCCCTTTCTGAACCGCAGTGTGCTCACTCGAAAGCCGGGAGAGAAGGACCCAGGTGTCAGGTGGGAGGGAAGCGGTTACGCGGACGGGAAAACACAGCCCAGTCTGCCGCCCAGAGCGGAAGTCTGAATAGCCAGGCCAAGCCTTGGAGAGTCCCGCCGGATGGAAGTGCCAGTGTCTCGCAGCAGGTCGAGAGCGAGAACCACCACGAAGGTGCCAGTGTAAAGCAAGAAGAAAGGAGGTTCTTAACCACACAGACGCTGGATATCCATAAGCCAAAACAAACAAACAAAGAAAGTGGCCTTGTAAAAGTTTTCATTGATTAGAGAGGAATGAAACCGAACATTCAGTTCCCCTGTGGCACTCGTGGCATTTCAAGCACCCGGCAGCCACGTGTGGCCCGTGGCTCCTGCTCTGAACCATGCACATCGCAGACCTTCTCCATCCTCCCAGGTGGTTCCGTCGGATGGCGCTGTCCGTGGAAGATCCACCCCGGGTGTGAGTTTCGTGGCATTAGGTATGGGGTGCTGACTTGGAGCCTTGGGCAGGGGCTGTTGCTGGGCTCTGCTGAGTAGGAATTTGAGTCAGAGTCTGGCCCGTACTGGGGTGGATCAGCAAAACCCACTCTGGAAGAGTAAGGGCTGGGGGCCTCGGGTGTGTGCAGCCTGCCCCGGGGAATAGGGCCTCCCCATGCTCGGCTCATCGCTTCTCCTCCCCCGCCAAGGCTCTGAGTGCTCTAAGCCCCAGGCCTGGTGTCAGCAGGAGCCACCGGGAGCCCCACCCGAGCCTCTCTAGTCTCCCGCCAGCACTGGCCTCTGCCTTCAGCATCTGCTAGCCTGGACCACACATGACACCCAGACCCCGGGATTGTTACGCCCCCCGGAAAGCATTTTCCCGTCAAATACATCTCCTGAGGAAGGTCCGAGTGCCTCCTGAGAGTGAGAACTCCCTGCCACCTCGGGGAGGATGAGCCCAGAGAGCGTGAATATTTCATAAGGAAGCAGCTGCCCTGGGCCCCGCCTCTCAACTTCCCCCCCAGGCTCTGCTTGGGACTAAATGCCCCCCAGGGACTGCTTCCTGTTCACCCAGCTCATAGCCCGGGTGCCAAAACGCTCACTGACTTCTCTTCTTCCTCGTGCCCTCCTCTCTTTCCTCCCTCCCTCCCTTCCTTTCATTAACACTGATGAGACAGGGAAAGAGAAAATAGAAAACACGCGTCTAACCAGCTAATCGGAAGCATCTTTCTCTGGAATTGGGATCCTTGTTCCCCAGGGCCAGGCTGGCATTTCTGAGCTGTAGACGTGCGCACGCGAAGTTCATGCTTAGCCCTGCAGGCTGCGTCGATGCACAAGGAAAGAGCTGGGTAGAAATGGGAAAATTTAATCTAATGGGCTTTCTGGTGTCTGGTAAAGATTTTTAAATTGAGCGCACATATACACCATGGGGGTTCTTGTTAATACGCAGCAGGGATGGTGTGAGGCCCGAGAATTTGCATTCGTAACGAGCTCCCAGGCAAAGCAGAGGCTGCTGGTCTCCCCTCTATGCTTTGATTAGCAAGACCCAGGACAAATCTTATCATAGCTGTTGCAGTGACTGTTTAGCATATTTTTTTCCCTGCTGGGACAGACTCATCTGTATATGAGGACACACCTAGCGGGTCCTATGATCTCCTTGCTTATTTCCCCTTACATCAGCAGGAACGGAAGTAGCATATGCTGTGTGAAGACAGGAAGACAGAGCTGGACGGACCACGGTGTAAATCTGGGTTCTGCCAGTTAAAGGCTGGCTCTGTGACCTTGGGCAGATCCGGTATAGTCCCGGAGTGTTCTCTCCTTATGGGTCGAATGGAGATTTGTCCTAATCATTAGCGTGCAATGGGATAATATGTAAGTCATACGTGTACACCTCACGGAGCCAGAGCCGAGGTGGCATATGTGTGTGGGCAGCCGGCAGCACAGACCGGAGCGCTGGCTGCATCTCTCCCTGGGGCGGGCAGTGTGACTTACAGAGAGACCCGTCAGGAAGGCCTGTTTGCTGTGTCACCCAGGCGTCCAGGGTAGGGCACTCAGCAGGACAGAATACGTTTTTTCAAAGCCCTGAAGCTACAAGATAAGCATTCTGCTTGGTTGGCCAAAGCCTCCTGAACAGATAAGGAAAAAAGTGGAAAGGCCCAAAGCGAGATTCTGGGGGCAGCTGACCATTATGCAACTCAGGGCAGCTTGAAGATGGGATGGATACCCTTTCTGTGCTGGAGAGAGAAACTGATTGCATATCCATCAATTCTCATCCCACGCCCCGCCGCTGCACACGTGGGTAAAATGGGAGAGAGAAAAAAAAATGTTAAACCTTGTAATTTTTTCCAAGGAGGCAGCCCTGAGGTGGCCTGGATTTCAGCCCCGATACTGGCTGAGCAACCCTGGGCAAGCGACTTCATGTCTCGAAGTCTCGTTTCCTTATCTGTGTCGTGGAGCTAGCTCCGGAGTCGCAGGGGAATCAGACGGTACTGCGGAAGCAGCGCCAGGCGCGAAGAACGCCCTGTCAAGGCTTTCCGAGCGGGAGACTCTGTATTCCCAGGCTGACTCTAAACGGTGGAGGGCAGCATGCCCTAAACATAGCAAGGGCTCAATAAACGCCTCTGAGTTAAACCGATGCATCGGTGCCCTTGCGATCGAAAGGAAAATGTGCCAGGGCTGGGGCAAGCTGGGACGCGTCTTGCCTCGAGATGAGAGTGATTTTCCTTGAGCACAAACATGAGTCTGGCAGCTCTCACAGGCAGGACGGCCTCCCTGGCCTTCAGAGGGCTGTTCAATAGTTTCATCTTAATGTTCTCTCTCCTATCGATCGGCCGTGGCTGCCGGGAGCGCTTGCTGTGTGGGAAGCCTCCTGGGCTTTGTGGGGAAAAGGCTTGAGTCAGCTGTCAGCTCAGGCATCACCGTGGCATGGGACAGTGCCAGCATGCGTGCCAGAACCCGCATCCTTGGCACACGGAGTAAAATCCATAAACGCGGAGGCTGCAAAAAAAAAACAAACTTCTGAATAACTCGTGACTTCAAGACGAATTCATAAAAGCAATTAAAGAATACTCAGAACGGAGCGATAATAAAGATGCTACGTAGCAAAATGTGGGATGCGATTAAACGGCTTTTTAGAAGGAATTTTATAGCTGTACAATGAGGACATTAGAAAAGAAGTAAATGGGATGGAAAAAAATGAGTTTGGCGTCCAACTCGAGAAGCTGGGAAAAACACAAGCTAATAAACGCGAAGCAATTAGAAAGGATGGCACAGAAAAATAAAAGCACAAATAAAATAAGGGAGAGAGAGAACAAGGGGAAAGGGGTATGATCAAATCTACGTTGGTTTTTTTGAAAAATCTAAAAAAAATTAATTTTTAGCACTATTGACAAATCTCAAGCAAGACAGAAGGCTCAAATTTTAAAAGTATTACATATCGGAAAATGGACATACATCAGATTCAGCAGAAATTTTACAAGTAAAAAACAAACAAACAAGAGAACCTATGAATAATTGTATCTTGTCAAATTTAAAAGCGGGCACAATGGACAAATATTAGAAACATATAAATTATTAAAACTGAGTCATGAAAAAGAGAAAAACTGAACGGTCTATTAATTACCATCGTAAAATTTAATTTTTTCTCATAAATAAAACACCAGATTCTACTTCACACCAAAGGAAGATAATTTCAAACTTCACACAAATTCAGAGAGAAGAAGAGGAAACACTGTTCAGACCATTTTCTGAAGTTTCTACAAATTTGACACCGGACAAGAACAATACTAAAAAGCAAAATATGGACCGATCCTATTCAAGAATGTAACTGAAAATTTCCTAAACAAATATTAGGAAACTGAATTCAACAATGGATAAAAAGGATAACATGCCATAGTTAGTTTGGTTTCATTTCAGGAAAGCTAGGTTGATTCAACAGTGGAAAACTTATTTGTGTAAATTACCAGATTAATAGATTAAAGGAAGAAAAATAATCATCTGTCATCATATATAAATACAGGAGAAGGATTTAACAAAATTTACCCACTGTTCATGATTAAATACAAAACAACCCTTTTATGGAAGTTAAAGTTAACGTCCTTCACCTGGTCAAGTTTATATTAATAAAGTTTATATAAATCTAAACAACACTAAACAAGAATGATAAAACAAAGACTAAAATGTACTACTTGAAGGAAAATGTTAAAAACATTTCCTCTTCATCTGGAATAAAATAAGGAAGATTGCTGTCTCCACAAATAATCAGCCTTACACTGGAGGAAAAGAAATGATGGTTGTGAGGAACAGAAGAGAAATCTGAATACCCAAGCTGATGTAAATGTCCACTTGGAAAACTCAGAAGAACTTATATATAAATTATTAACAAAAATGTTTAGCGAGATTGTTGGACATACCTCTAAAATATGGAATCGATTGCATTCACATATACCAGCAACAGCTCGAAATTTAACATTTAAAAACTGATTCCTACAAAAGTGTAAAATTTACAAAATGATCTGCCAGGTCTTTACGTGAAAAACACGTACACAATTACGCTTTACTGAAGATATTTTTTAAAGATCCAAATAAAGTGGGATGACATACTACGTTTATGGGTAGGAACAATCGATATTATAAGATATCAATTTTCCCCAAAGTGATCTCTAGATTTGATGTTTTACCCATCAAAATACCAACATAAGTTTTCATGGACACTGGCAAACTGATTCTAAAATGAAAAAAGCAAAGGGCCAAAAATAGAAGAGTATTTTCTGAAGAAGAATAATGAAAAGGGGACTTGCTCTACGAAATAGCAAAACAGTTTGATGTTATGAAGGCGAAGATAAATAGACCAGAGAAACAGAACAGAGGAAGCCAGATACCCAGAGTTCTCCTACATGTGCATGACTCCTGGATATGGGACAGACGTGGCATTGCAGAATAAGCCAATCGTTAGTGCTGTGACAATTCGTATCCCTATGGGAAAAGTGACATCAGATACCTTCTTCACATAAAAATCGATTTTGGATGCATTAAAGATTTAAATGTAAAAAACACTATTAAAACTTTTAGAATAAATTTAAGAGTAGGGAAACTGTTCTTAAATATAAAAAATATAAGCTATAAAAAGAATTTCTATAAATTTAACTATATTCGATGATGAAGCCATATAAAATTACAGAAAGTACACACACACACACACACACACACACACACACACGTTTTGTTTTGTTCTGACTTGTTTCTGAGGGTGGTTAATTCAAGCCAGAGAAACATGGGGCCGAGTCCCACTGTGGCTCCCGATGCATCTGATTCTAAAATTCAAGCTCTTCATCACTACTCTATAATTCCTAAAGCTGATTATCTTTCTGCATCTCAGTGTCTTCATCTGGCTGTTATTAATGTCATCACTATGACTGGGACCCAAAGCAGGAAGACTGAATTGATGCTCTGGCGAATGGTACACCTTGGCCTGACTAATAACCAGTGAGGGTAAGTGTCTTTGCTTCCAAGATGAGCTCTAAGCAGGGGCCGGGCCTTTTCTTACTCTTCCAAGAAGAACTGATCTATAAACCCTGCATTTGCATTGATCAGAGATACCTCTGAACCATTGCACCCTTAGTTCTCCCACGACGGATGACTTCGGGGAAAGGAAGAGGCCGACTCCCTTTTCTCAGACCTTCACGGCATTCCAGGCACCGTCTTTCTTTTCTCAGTGAAATGCTGCTTTGGGGGTACACCCGTGCTTGCAGAAGGAGAAAGGGGGATTTGGGCAGTGTTTGTTTGTTAAAATGGAGCATCCCCTTAAAGTAAAAATAAACACGGGCTCAAACTCTAGAAGAGGACATTTTCCTTGGCAGGTTTTTTTCCTCCTTTGAGAATTATTATTGTCACAGTTCAGCAGGAAAATAAATTAAAAATTAAGGAGAAAGAAGAAAAAATTTAAAACACATGTTCCTACCATTCAGAAATAACGGTTGTTAGTATCTTGACACAATCCTTCCGGATAGTTTTGCTATCTATCTATCCACTCATCCATCCTTTGAGGAAAAAAACAAAACAAGACAAGACAAAAACAATAACAACAACAACAACAACAACAAAACGGGAAGGCTTCCATGTATGCCATTTTGTATCTTTTTCTTTTCTCCTTAAAATGAGAAAGAGAGATCTGTGCAGTGGTTATTTGCAAAGGCAGCCGGACGTGTCATCCTGTGGCTCATCATCTTTTATTTCACTGGCCTGCTACCCTTGCACATTGTGACGGGCCCATTGTGGTGGGTGTGGCCCTCAGGTCGGGGAGGCCCACCCCTCTGTGAAGTCCGCCCAACCCTCGCAGGCTTGGGGAGGCCTCCAGCCCCCACCCCCGCCCCTTTCACATTGCAATCTCCACTCTAGCACTCCCAAGCCTTTCCTCCTTGAACTGTGTGTGTGTGTGTGTGTGTTTTTTTCCCCATAGTACTTAGCACTTTCTGACTGCTCTGTATTCTTCTTTTTTATTGTGTCGATTTTCTGTTTCCTCACACTAGACCGTGAGCTTCAAGAAGGCAGAGGCTTCTGTCTGTCTTGCTTCCTGGTGCATCCCAAGCACCTAGAGGAATACGCAGCATGATGTCATAGGCTCAAGAGCTACTTATCGAGTGAATAAATCATTAAGCGTATTTTCAATTTCTCGTATTACTTTTATGCACATGTTTATTTCTTATCTTTTTTTCCCAAGCCCTTATGGGTGCTGAGAAGGAAGCCGGGCCCTGGGGGATGGAAGGGTGGATCAGATACTATCCTGGTTGGCAGGAAGCTCGGTGGGGCAGGGACACCAGATAAATGACAGGCTGTGTGATTAGAATCTTGGGTTTGGGAGCTGGAGAGGAAAATTATCCAAACAGAGGCCTCTTGGAGATGATGCCTCCTGCCCTCAGTCTCCCAAAAGCATCAGCAACTGCCACACAGTAGGATTCTCAATGAGCAATTTTCAGATGAATAGAGAACGAATAAAAGGTTGAGAGAAGTATTACCCGTTTTTTTTTTTTTTTTTTTCCTTTTACTAAAGAAAGAAAACCAAACCAATCCTCCTGGCCATGATGATGACTGCAATTATCATAATCATTATTTTGCTCTGTTACTATTGCACAGTCCCACCACTACAGCAAACGGACTTGCATCGTGAGATGAGAGGGGACTTTTTCACCCTCTCATGATTGGTTTTCTTTTCAAAACCCTCAGATGGAGATGCCATCGGAAGGTGACAGCAGTAAACACGCCATGAATAATTCGCTCCGCCTGATTCCGCGTGATTTCATTTTCTTTATGAGTTCCTAATTAGCACACGCAGATTATTCAAGGAACAGAAAATAGCTCTTTAAAGTCAGGTAAAGGACGTCGTACACGTATTTGTCGAAAATAAAAAATACAGATGAAATGACAAATGAAAACCCCAAAAGCCTAAAGGAGCTGTCTGCCAGGCCAGGCTGCCTCTGGGAGTGTCTCCGGCTGCGGGACCCAGGGAGAGAAAGGCGAAGTTCAAGGTCAAGACATGGTGCATGCCGGCACAGCAGTCATTCACGTGGGCCACAATGTCACCACTTTTGTGAAACTTGGGCATTTGGCGAGATTTTAAATTAAGAGTGGCTTGAACACTCAAGGTATTTTGCTGGCCTAAGCGTTTGGGCCCCTGTGACAGGGTGTGTCTCTGGAAGGTATCATCACATGCCTCGGGCCACCTGCACACCAAGGGTCCAGGGACACTCTAGGTCCCCTTCCCTGAATCTTGTTGAGTATTCTTTTTGAGGGGACCCCTTTGAATGGTGGCTGCGCAGAAGGGGAACCAGAGAGACATGATGGTCAGTACGTCTTACAGGCTTCTTTTCTATAAATAGGGACCCTTGAGTACCTATCTTGAAAGCAATAATGAGGACTCTGTGAGATAAGAAATGTCACACCCTTGGCCTTTAGCCTGGCAAATGGCAAGTGTGAGCTATCTATTTGGGTTGTTGTTGGTAGCGATATTCTCAGTGCTGGGGGCTCGCAGTGAGGCGAGAATCTCAAAGGCCATCTGCTAGTCATTTTCTGCTCGTTCCCACTCCCCAGATCCTCTCCTCTCCCTGCTGGGAGCCCACACTGGTCCCTTGGCTTCTGGGGGTGGAGGGTCGGGGGGTCAGCCAGTGGGAGGCTCTGGCCAGAGGAAGGGATATTGGGCCTCTGCTTCCTTTTGCTTGCTTCCTGTTTCAACACTGTCGGGCTGTGCCGACCGCCATGGCCCCTCTCTGCATCCAGAGCTGTCTCCAGGCCATGTGAACACAGTTCCTGTCCCTTGCCCCTTGGCCGAGGAGGGTACAGGTCAGAGGAGCCAGATCAGCCCCTGTTAACCCTACCCACACCTCTAAAAACAGCCCCTCCAGGTAAACCCTTGAGTCTGCCATCTGTAGCCTGTTGGGATCCTGAGTAAGTGCTAATTAAACCGAGGTCCCAAATAGCCTTGAGTGTTAAGCAAAAAAGAAGCCAAATGTGGGAACTGGGTTCACACTCATCAGGAGAGAGAAATGTGGGACTCAGCTCAGAACCACTCCGTCAGGTCTGCCCAGTGTGTGGCTTCCGTCTCTCGCCTGAGGCTGCTTTTATGGGCCTCGTCTCAGCCGGTGTGTTCCACTGGGTCTTAAAAGCACGCCTTAGTGTTGGCGTTAGTGGACATATGAATTAAGGACCTGGCTAGCAGGAGCTTAAGTGCATATGAGATTGATTTTCTCAGACAAGAAGACTGAAGGTGGCCTGACAATGCCCTAAAAGACCAAACTTCTCTGTCTTTCCATTTTCCGCCGTAGCTTATTGACCTGTCACCTCATGGCGGCAGCACTGTGGCCACTTGTCTGGGTATCATGTCCAGGTTCAAAGAGGGGAGGCACTGGGAAGGGGACATCACTGCGTCTCACCTCTGTCCAGCACCTGCTTTATGTGTGGCTGGTGTTTAAAAACACATCAAGTAAATGACACCGTGCGGTTAAGCACTGTTGCAAGTTTCCAATACGGGCAAAGAGGCATGCGAACTATATGTAATTCCACTGCATGCTTCAAGCAAGCTTCCGAGCAAGGGTTTACTAGGCCCATTTTGGAGACAAGGGAACAGAGCCTCGGTGGAGCTCGAACTAGCCCCAGTCCCCAAGGACTGGAAGCCTGGCCGGTCGGCCTCAACGACTAGTCCCTGAGTAGAGTCCATTGTAACTGGCGACACGCAGAGAGGAAGGAGAAATGGGCGTCTCCACAGAAGCCTCTGCTATGTGGATTATAGCAGAGGGAAAAAAGAAAGAAAGAAAGGAGGAAGAAGAGGAGGGAGAGCAGGTGTGTGTTAATGCCCCACATCTTAATTTTAACTCTGTGGGCTCATGGGAGCTGACCAGCACCGCTGTCCCCATTGGGTGCCCTTACACCCCAGCGAGGCTGTTTGGATAAAGCCTCAGACACCTGGCTGCCCCAAGACCCTGGCCCTTTTGGCAACTCTGAGACAATTCCTGGGCTATTTTAAAGAAACCAGAGCCTGCAATGAGACTCGTGTGGCAAAAGCTTTCTTGGCAGCTTGCCAGGCTGACTCGAAACCCGCCTGGACTGCACAGAGAGGCTCATTATCTCCAGGGTGGCACTTGTGATTAAAAAGGTCTGATAGATTACCCAGGGCCTGTCTGCAAATAATGCTGTATCTGGAGGCCCGGTCTGATGGCTGCTCAAGGGGTTTTTGCTTATCAGGTTAGGAGCGAATGTGCTTCAGAGAGGGACAGTGAAATGGCTTGATATACTGGAGATGACAGAGCTCCTGACATAAAACGACCCTCTCGCTGCTGTGTCTTTAAGAAGAAGACTGTCAATGATCTCCGAATCAGGCGTTCTATTTGAAAGAGAGAACAGTCTCAGACCGCCGCTTAACAGTTACCTAGATCTCTCGTTCTCAAGGCCACCCTCTCTATCTTTCATGTTCTGGCTGTTGTCTTGGAGGCTGGAACGTTCGGCTATGCAAAGAAGCAGATGATGGTTCAAATGGACCAGCCACAGTCCACCCATCTATCCATCGACCATCAACCAACCACCCATCCGTCTGTCCATTCGTCCGTCCGTCCATCCATCCATTCATCCTTCTTTTCAACCATTGTCAATTCATTTACTTATAAATTCATACATACACTTATTAGTTGAAACATCCACCCATCCATCCCTCCATCCATCCACCCACCTACCCACCTACTCATCCACTATCCTTCCATCCATTTGACAAAGCTTTAATTCTATCATTTATTCAGAACTTATAATAGTAATAATAAACATTTGTTTCGCTCTTAAGATATGCCAGGCATATGTTAGGTACTTTACAGTGATCACTTTAATTCCCAAAACAAGAGCCTGAGATTGATGTTATTATCATCATCTCCATTTCAGAGTTTTCACAGAGACTGAATTATTTTCCCAGAGGCAAACAGGATGGCCTCCTTCCCCACTTGCCATCCTGCCAGTCACAAATTCTATGCTGAGCCCCAGGAACACGGGTATGACACAGACCCAGGCAAGGTCCTTGAGGTACTCTCAGCCCATGGAACTGACAGACACACTAAAAGAAAATTAAAATGCAAAGTTCTACTGCCTGTTTTTGATCAATGGGTACCTGACTTCAGAGAGACTGACTTTCCCACACTCACACGGAGAAGAAAGGGCAAAGCTGAAATTAAAACTTGGGGCTACCTTATTCCAAAGCCACCTTTCCCCCAGCCAGTGTCGCATAATATTTATATATATATATATATATATATATATATATATATATATATATATAGCCATTTCTTGAACCTCCAAGCACTATTACTTAACATTTTTCTTCTTCTCAAAAAATTAAGCAGACAAGATGGCAGAGCAGGTAACACTGTGCCTGCGTCTCTCACAACCACATCAAAATTACAACCGAACTACAGAACAGCCATCATTGGGAGTTGCCTGAAGTCTAGCTGAACAGAAGTCCTACAACTGGGGACACACCGAAGAACACCTCAAGACTGGTAGGAGGGAGGGAGATGCGGAACAGCTGGTCCCACAGCTGTGTGTGGCAGTGGAGCCTGGAGGGATTTCCTGGCTGTGGAGATTCCCCTGGAAGAGTGAGGGGCACCAGCCCCACACCGGGCTCCCCAGCCCAGGGTTCCAGACCCGGGAAGAGAAGTCCCCACACCTTCTGGCTGGTGAAAACCAGCGAAGATTGGCTAAGTGAGACGGAGGGCGCTGGAGTCGCAGACACTCCCCTTAAGGGCCCGCGCAGGGACTTACCACTGATAGAGTCGCTCGCTGAGGTCCAGCGCCGGAGCAGCTGCTCGAGAGGCGCCAGGGACACACGGGGAGGGACTGAGTTGTCTGGCTTCAGGGCGAGGAGGGGCAGCTTATCAGACAGTAGAGCTGGCAGAGGCCACTGTTCCTTTGTTGGGCCCCACCCGGGCGGCAGACAGAGGCCTCCTGCCACCTTGTTGTCTCCATCAACCTGACACTGTTCGCCCCGCCCAGTGCTGCCCCGAGACCCCGCCCCTCCCAACGTGCGGGCCACCCAGCTGCTTCCGGTGGACTTCCCATACACATGGCCTGTCTTGCTGGTGCTGCGGACTTTCCTAAAATCTCTCGAAGGTTCACGAAACCTAAAGAAGCAGCATCTGGCCTCGGCGTGCTGCATACCCCTTGCTGAGCAGCCCCGAGCCGGCACTAGCCACAGCCAGCCTCAGTTTGCGGCTTGGCCTCTCGAGGCACATCCAAGCCACTGTGGGTGGCAGCCATCTGCGGATTGCCTGGTGGCTCATGCCAGGTGGCCCCAGACAGGGCACAGGCTGTGACTGAACTTGGCCTGGAGCGGGGTCCCTTCCAGGAGATCCTACAGTGGGGATGCCCTGTGGCTGGCTTTCGTCTGAGCCAGAGCATAGCCGGGGTCACATCCAAGGACAACACACCCCAAGCGCAGACTGGGCAGCCACCAGGGCCCTGCTGAAGTGGATCCTGCTCCGTAGGGTCAGCCCCCGCACAACAGCTGCCCCACTGTGGTCTCGGGCCAGTCCCCACAGCCAACCAGCCTGAGGGTCAGTCCCTCCCATTGGCAAGCAAACAGCAACCCAGCTCAACTACAACAGGAGGGCACAACCAACCATAAAGGGACACACCTGGAGCACCTGGCTCAGGTGACCAGCGAGATGTGCCACTGGACTCCACAAAACACCTACTACATAAGGCCACTCCATTAAGACCAGGAGACATAGAAGCCCTACCTAACACAGAGAAACAAACACAGGGAGGCAGCCAAAATGGGGAAACAAAGAAACACGTCCCAAATGAAAGAACAGAACAAAGCTCCAGACAAAGAAATCAATAAAACGGAGACAAGCGATCCACCAGATGCGGAGTTCAAAACACTGGTTATAAACAAAACAGAAACAAGCTTATAGATACAGAGAATGTTTTGAGGGTTGCCAGATGGGAGCGGGGTTCGGTGGGTAGGTAAAAAAGGAGGAGAGATTAAGAAGTACAAATTAGTAATTCAAACTAGCCAGGGGGTTGTAAAGTATAGCATAAGGAATATAGTCAATATACTATAATAACTATGGATGGCGTCAGATGGGTACCAGATTTATTGGGGTGATCACTTTGTCAGTTATATAAATGTCTAATCACTATGTTGTACACCTGCAACTAATATGTTATACGCCAACTCTAATTTAAAACTTGAAAATTGCTTAAGTACAATTAAGCCTCACCTGAGCAATATCGTCAATGAGACTGCATTCTCATGTGTCGATTACCTATTTTTTTTTCTAGTATACATTGTACCAGTCTGCTGGGGGGCCCATACGCAAGTATCACGGACTGAGGACTTACACGACCGAAATTCATTTCCTCGCAGCTGTGGAGACTGGAAGTCCGAGATGGAGGTGTCGGCAGGGCGGGTTTCTGGTGAGGACTCTCTCGTCGGCTTGTAGACGGCTGTCTTCTTCCTCACGTGGCCTTTCCCCTGAGTATGTGCCTCCCTGCTGTCTCTCCTCGACTTATAAGCGCACGGGTCCCATCAGGGGAGGGCTCTCCATTAGGACTCGCTTAACCTTAAGTACCTCCAAATGCAGTCACGGTGAGGCACTGGGGGCGACACAGTTCGATCCATAGCGTGCCTGAAATACGTTCAAGTCTAACAATGTCCATCCACGATGCTTGAACGAAGCCTGAGGGGACATCAGCTCCTTGGAGGACAGGAAGGTGCTTGGACTGCCGGGACCTTCCGAACACAGGAGAGGGTCCGTGAAGGGAACCGGCTGATAACAACTCCTGTTGTCATTCTGAGTCCCCACTGGGGGAGGGCCGCTGGAGGTCAAGCCCGGGGCTGGGGTTGGTATGTGTCCGGTGACCGCTGGAGCCCCACTGCTGATGAGACTCGGTGAAGAAAGCCAAATCAGGCGACCTGGACAGACTGTGCCCCGGCCACAGACTTTTCCTCTCACCCTTCATGCCAGTTTTTCCCGAGACTGCGCACAAGTGCCATATGGGATGTAAACACAGCAAATCAAAATTAGTGAGAAAACTTGGGAAAAGCCATTGGGCTTCATCTGACCATTCTTTTTATAGCCCCTTTATAGTTCACGCCTGCAAATGAACTAGATTGAAGTTTTACAAGCAACATGAAACGACTGGTCATATTTCTGCCAACAACATCATTCCTGGTCCAGCTGTCCCTTCTTCAAATGCTCTGTGAGGTGACCACAATGTAGGGACTCCAACATCTATACACATTTAAGGCCCTCTGCTCCCAGGAGCTTTTTGCCATTCATTCCTTTCATTTTCTGTGTAAACACTCTCTCTCTCTCTCTCTCTCTCTCTCCCTCTGTTTGAAATATTTCTGGAACACGTTTTTGTGTGGGCACCTGTGTTGAGAAATAGAAATTAGTTTTTCTGATACGACCAATGGCTTCTGGAGGTGGTGGAGAGCTTGTAGGCCAAGGAGATCCAACTCTCCGGTTCGGTGGCTTTGGGTCCCCGGCCAACTCAGTGCATAAAATGTCCAGATCTATAAGATGTGTGGTGACCCCGATGAGCTGTGCCTTCCCCTGTAGGAGTCTAAGGTTCACGGAATCTTGAAGTTCAGCTCGGGCACTTCTGCTCAATAGGGCATATCGTATTTACAAATCCCAGGCCCAAGCAGATGTGCCAGACATAACTCTCTTCTATTCGCCCTAAAACGCGTCTGAGTGTCCATCGCCGGCCTCCATGCTCCAGTCCGCTCTGGGTCGTCGCAGCTGATTCCAGAGGATCTCAACCAGTGGAGGATCCCATCAACCAAGTCTTGGGTCTTCCTCGCTTCCCTGCCCCGCTCCCGAGTCTGAGTTCTGGGAAGTTCGCTTAGGGCCGTGGCATCATGGGGAGCGCGTCCACCGTTCCTGGGTGCCGCCTGTCCACGCCGGCGCTGTCTCCTCCACCCCTCCGCCGGGTCAACCGTTCCTGGGTGCGGCCTGTCCATGCCGGCGCTGAATCCGCGTCCACCCCTCCGCCGCATCCACCCCTCCGCCGCGTCCTTGGCTGTCTTCCCCTGCACGTGTCCGTGGTGGCCTCACCCTCTCCAGGCCCCACTCCATTATCTGCTCCTGTCCCTCCCTGTCTTGCGGATAGGAGAACTTCTGACCACAATAGATGCTGAGTGCTTGTCTCCGTCCTCCGTCCTCCTTTATCTAGAAGCGATAAACGCTTGACCATTTCAACTCTACCGAGCCTGGGCACGGGCGCTAAAGGGACTTGCCACTCGCTTCCATCCAGAAAGCAAGGTGCAGGTCTCTTCACTCTGAGACCACCCCAGTGCTCACCTGGGATTTCCACGCCCTGCAGTCCCTCCCCTGGGGCTCTGCTCGGGCGGTGGGCAGGTGCAGGGCGCTTCTTCAAGGACCAGCCGCATCCCTCTCGCTGACCCTCCCTCTTCCATCCAGCCCAGTCCTTGGTGCACATATTTATCTGGATGCCCATTTCGGGCATAAGAAGCCAAAAACAATGCTGCCGGTTTAGCCCGATCACTTGTTCTTCCAAATCTTTTCCTCTCCAGCAGGACTTTCGACTTGGAAAATCTAAAGATTCCACCGTTCCGTTCCACAGTTCCATTGCATCCGTCTCCTCTTGACACACTCTGAGACCCCTACCTGAACAGGTGAGGCCTTTCAAAAAGGAACGTATCTGCGACTATTTCAAAACATCATCCCACCCGTGGTTTTATCTGGGAGACAGGGGCTGGAGTGGGAAGGGTCCGTTTCTAACGGTTCCCATGGTCTCGTTCCCACGTCCGGTTCCTAAGAGACCGCGGATGCAGAAGGGGCGTGGCTTGCTGGAGGGTGGTGTGCCATTCAAGCCTGGCGCCGGGGAGATGGAGCTGGCACTGGGTAGGGAGGCGGGGTGGGGTGTGGGGGGAGGAGGGGGAGCTTCCTCCCTTCCTCGCCCCGGGCTGTGTGGTCACACCATCTGGAGCCAGAAGGGGAGACTGGGACTGAATAAATATAAGGTGTCAACGCGCAGAGCGTCAACGCGTGAAATTGGCAATGACTAATTCATCATCTCACAAATCTGTCTTTTACAAAGCGGAGTAAAAATCGAGTCAGTGCGAGCAATATGGAGAGAACCCGGCTCTTCCAAGAATGGCTGACGCAGGGAGGGGGCCGGGGCGGAGGAACCGATTGGAAAATATGCAAATTTATAAAATTGGCAGATCCTGATGACACTGAGGGGGGATTAGCATGCCGATTGGTGCGCTTTGGGGGGCACGAGGGGAAGCCTCATATTGTTTTCTTTCTTTCTTTTCTTTCTTTTCTTTTTTTTTTTTTTAAATAATCATAATGAAACAGAATCAAAGAGCCAAGTGCTTCCTGACTGGGGCCGGAGCCTGCGCTGTCAGCTGCGCCTTTGTGAATGGTGAGAAGCGCTCTGCCAGACGGAGCTGTCTCCGCCGCAAGCCTGGCATGAGCTATTTATTTACTCACTCATTCATTCAGTGAAGGGTTGAGAGCGACTCCTCTCTGCCAAGCCCCGCGCAGAGAGGAATCGGGCACATTCTCCGACCTTGAAGACCTCTGGGTGTACTAAGAGAGGGGAGCAAAGGCAGGTGGCTCCGACGACGACGCGGGGACCTCGGCCAGGCGACCCCGTCGTGCGGCGGAAGGAGACGCGCCGCGCCGGGCTGCCGGCGGGGAACGCTGCCCGAAGAAGGCTGACATTGGAGCGGAACTCGAGGGGTGCAGAGACTTTTTCCAGATGGAGAGGGAGCCGTCAGGGACTTGAGGCAGCAGAACAGCATGAGCAGAGGCCTGGAGGCATCGCAACGCTTAGCGCAACTTCTGGGACGCGCAAGACGCGGGTAAAGGGTCCTTCCCGGGCCCGCCCCTTGGGGGTGCTTGCTGGAGGGACTGGTGGCGCTTGGGCACTCGAAGCTCCGCAGCGAGGGCATGAATGCCCACGGTGGCCGCGATGGCCGCAGGGCGGGGGACCCAACAGGAGAATGATCGAATTTCTGTTCTTTGCTTTCCTCTTCCCCTCCTGACCTTGTAGGCCAGTGACCTGTTGCCAGTGACTGTTGCCAGTGACCTGCTGCCATCCGTCTCTGCTCACTGGCTGTGCTTGTCATCCTCAGTCTGCTGAGCATCACTGCTTCTCCGCCAGCACTGATGGGGCTTCGATGGAGTCTGTGTGGAAGGTGCTGGAACACCTCTGAAACGGGCTCACGTCTGGGTCCTGCAGAAGGAGAGGAATGGAGCCCCCGTGCTCTGCATGCAGCTGGAAGCTCAAAGTTCCCCAGGTCTTCCTTCTTCTTTCTTATTTCCTGCCAACTCGCCCAGGCAGGTTTGGGATACCAGCCCCACCCCTCTCGTGACCCCGTGAGGGCTGTCTGACCTTGTCCATCTGAGGGCCTCGGCCAGCTGACCTTATGTAACTGCCCTCCTGGACCCCTAGCTCAGAGATGGCAGTGAACCTGCCCAATTCATTTCTATGCCGCGTGGCATGGTACCATGTGTGTATTTGTGGAATGAATAAATGAGGACACTTAGTGGCTTTACCAGGAAGGGAATCAAGAAAACAAGCTGAGTAGGATCCAGGGCAAGGAAACGCATCAATACCCATCATCTGCCTGAGACACTGACAACCGACAGAAGAGCGAGTTCCAACGACACACAGCCCAGAGCAGGCGGGGAGAAAAACAACGGTTTTGTGTTTCCGCCCCAGAGGTCAGACTGCTTAGGAAAACAGGGCATGGCATGATTTGTTTCATGGACTCCTGGCAACCGCCCCGTGGGGGCAGGCGTTATCCCCCCATGGCGCCAGCGTGAACATGAGCTCCCCACGCAACGTGGCTGCCGAAGGTCACGCAGACGCTGGGTCTGGTGTTCAGACTCACAGCTGCCCCTGAACTGGCCATGGCCCAGACACCGCCATCAGGAAGCATCACTGACGTCATTTAGCTTACAAGGAAGATTCATCCTGGCATCTCCTCAGCTATTCTAGGAAGTCAGACAAGGCCAGGGTAGCTGTGTCAGAAAATATCCCTGCCTCGAGGTTTGAAGATCTAAGCGTTCTCTGACCTCAAACCTTCAGAGCCTCTGAAACGACTTAAAGGAACAGCTATAAGCTTCTCCAGCAGAGAGTTTTTCCTTGGAAACTCTCTTTACTTTTTAATCTCATACCCCTGTTATCTATCTCCTACCTCCCACCTATGCCACTCAGTGTTTTCTCGTAAGATGGCCTTTAAAATGGGAGAAAGGCGGTGGTCGTTGACGTTAGGTAATGGGTTCGTGGGACCGCTCACTGTTAGTCTCTCCTTCTGCGTACATGTCAGCATTGCATGGGCTGAGGTCCTATAGCAGGGGGTTGTGACCTGCAATGGCGGATGGCTTGGCTGTTGGATGCTCCTGCAGTCAGGGAAATATTATTTCTGAATTCTGTTTAGATCAGGATTGGCAAACTACAGCCTCTTTATTTCCGTAAATAAAGTTTTATTGGAGCATGGCCAACTCCTTCCTTGCATATTGTCTATGGCTTCGAAGACAGAGTTGAGTAGTTGTGACAGGGACCAAATGGCCCACCAGGTCTAAAATATTCACTATCTGGTCATTTAAGATAATATTTGCCAACTCCTGGTTTAGACCAATGATGATAATGATGATGAAGAAGAAGATGAAAAAGATGATTGATGGCGATGGTGATGATGGTGATGATAGTGATGGTGATGATAGTGATGATGGTGATGATGTTGGTGATGATGGTGATGATGTTGGTGATGGTAGTGATGATGTCATTGATGGATAACGGTTATGATGGTGACGAGGATGATGGTGATGCCGATGATGATGCTGATAGTGATGATGACAACAGTGATGGTGATGACGATAATGTAGCTGACTCGCCTCAGGGCAGGCCAGGGAACAGGTGAGTGCCTTTGCGGAGTGGACGTGGTCCCGGCAGCAGAGAAGGCCAGCTGGGAGTGGCTTTGTGTTCTGCTGAGAGGATCTCCAGGAAGGGACAGGTAGCATTGTAGGGGGATTGACCGAGGGACTAGGGACTGACGAAGGAGAGGTCACCTAAATGAGAAGCATCACCAGTCACAGCAGCTACAGACAGCAGTGCCCAGCATGCGAGCCCCCCACGGAACTCACAGAGACACGGTCACAGCGGAAGTCAGCTCCACCCACCTGCCCCCGGCAGAGAACACAAGTGAAAATTCCCACTCGCCGTTTCTTCCCCACCGCGTCAGCCCCCGGAGGGGTTTGAGAGAGCAGCTCGTGGGTGCGTGGACAAGCAGAGGCTCGGCCCCGAGCTGAGGCAGCGGCTGGGGACTTCAGTGACCGAGGCCTGTCTCCATTCCCCAGGAGAGGAGCGGGGGAGCGAGGGGCGCAGGGCCCTCTCCCCTCATGCGGGAAGGGGCACGTTGTCTTGCGGCCCCCACCTCTGCAAGTCATCCTTGTGCCACGCAGCGGTCACTAACCCTGACCAGTAACGGTGAGGGCTCCGCTGTCACCAGCGCACCCTCCCCCTTGTTGACCCCTGGCCCTCATGGCAACGTCCTTGACCTGTGAGCCCGAGGTCCTCTGACCTTACCCATCTTCCGGTCCTGCTCCGGCCTGCACCATTTGTGTGCCGAGTTCCAGCCCAGCCGGCCCCGAGCACCCACTGGCCTCGCCCTTGGCACCAGCCCCTCTCTGGCCAGGCGCTTCCTCCCCTCTCCTGGCTGCCTCCTCTTCACCCTTGAAGACGTCCGAACCACCCAATTTGCCAGAGTAGCTCCGGGGTCTTGCCGATCCGCCGGCACCATCCGGCAGCGTCACGACAAGCACACACACGCGCTCGCCATCGTCTCTCGTCTGAGCATCTGTCCTCTTCGCTGTGGGCACAGCGTAGCTCAGGGCTGGGCGTGCACGTGTGCTCTCTACGCAAGACCTCCCGCGGAGTTCCACAATACCAGTTCTCAGTTGTAAAAAACAGGGTGGGCCCAACAAAACTCATCCGTAAACGGGACTCGTGGCACAGCCTCCTGTCTTGAGTGGTTGCCCCAGGAAACCCTGAAATCTGCAAGAGGGAGCAGGGACCCATGGCTTCCCGAGGGGAGGAGGCCACTGAGAAAGGCCCGGGGGGCGAGGTGGCAGGCGGAGTGACACGGAGCTGCCGGAGGGGGCGGAGGCTTCCACGTCCAGGGATCTTTCTGGAGATGGCCCCCGTCAGCACCCTTGGGTCAATGACACACAGCCTCTGCCATCATCACCAAGGGTGACCGCCTCCCCTGATGCTGCTCTGCCTCAGGCCCAGAAGGAATTCTGCCATGAACACGGGACGGTAGTGTGCGGGGTTTGGGCGCTCGACCAGGGCCCCAAAAAGCATGCGCACCCCCTCCCCACCAGGCTGGTCTTCTCCGTGCATCGGACGAGGCTGGATTTGGGGGAGAGACGGGTGGGGTAGAGAAGGCCGGGGCCACTCCCCGTTTGGCCCACTTCCATCCCTAATTGTCACCTTGCCCCAGTACGGGGCCATGTAACCACAGAGGTTTGGATAGTGACAGACTTCTCAGGGTCATGTCAGCCTCTGCGACTTTCCTGCTGTGTGTCCCCGGCCAAGTCACTTCACCTCTCTATGCCTCCGTGTCCTCATCCATGGCAAGGGAGTTTACACCCTCATGGCATTAAGTAGAAAAACCCAATCACGTAGTAACGGTCCAGGGAGGTGGTCCATGGTGATGCCTCCTTTACATAAAAGAGAAAAGCGCCTTGGGGCAATGCGATGAGTTCGGGGAGTCCAGCCCGGCTTGCAGGCCCCCCATCTGGTTAAGATCCGACCATGTCACTCAGCTGTTTAAACGTCTTCAGCGTTTTGCATTGTTTTTAGGCCAGGGGCTGAACCATCGCAGCCTATCAGGTCCTAGGAGGCGTGATCGTCCTCCCCGGCCCCCTCCCCGGCCCCCTCCCTGGTACCCCCTCCCTGCCACCCCCTCCCTGCCACCCCCTCTCCCGCCTCCTCCGTTATCACCGTCTCTGCCGTGGCCGCTCTGCTTTTCTCTTCCTCGTGTGCTGTGGTCCCTCCTGCCCTGGGGCCTTTGCACCTGCCACGCGCCCCGCCTGGATGTTATTCCCGCACCCCCACCTTCGTCCGCGCCTCACCCCGTCTTCCTCATCGCTCCTGTCACAGAGAAGCCAGCCTCGCAGGGCCCAGCGTCACTCCTCACGTCCCCTTCCTTCCCCTTCTTAACCACGGGGTGTTCAATGTCGTTTGGGGGACTGGGCCCACGGCTGTCGCTCACAGGAGCCTGAGACCCCTCGAGAGCGGAGGTCTGACGCTCTGACGTAGCTCGTGCACCATTCGACCTCCAGGCTCAGAACTCTGTGGGGCCCACAGTGGTGGCTCCTTACACAGTTGTCACTACAGCGAGACGGGGGATGGCATGGAGACACGGACGGACCCTCGTGTCCTCTGAAAGGGGTCGCGTGGCCTTGAAGACCCCGTCCCTCGGCTGGGGCCCCCGACCCCAAAGTGTTTAGCCGCCTAGCACTCCGTGACATGGCCCCGGGGAGATGGCTCAGGGCCTCTGCCGTGTGCCCCCAACGCCTGGCAAATGACCTCGCTTGGCGAGTTGGAGGAATAACTGATTCGTGAGTGACAGGCGTTCCGGAAAAGCACGAGCTTGGTGTGCAGATTGCAGCCTCTCAGCAGTGGGGACCACGGCGATCTCTGCTCCCCGCACCCCCCCCCCACCCTCCGCACGGGGTCCTGGGTGCTGGCAGGGGGCTGTGCTGTCAGCAAGTCAGCCGTGGGCGAAAAGACTCTTCCCTTTGTCCTTTCCCTGACGAGCCGGCCCCAGCCGATGCCGCTTGCCTGGGAGGATGCGTTGGGCAGGGCTGTGGCTCCCGCGGGGCGAAGCCCGTGAGGGAGCCGGGGCTGGGGCGGCAGAATCCCCGAGGGCCGTGTGCAGGGGGCTTCCGGTTTCTTTGCTTTCCGGTTTTTGTCGCTTTTAGGAGCGAGGGGAGAGTCCCTCTGTGTGTTTCCCCTATCTAAATAAATAAATTAATTAATAATAACAGAACGTCGGGGGAATTTTTTTAAATGGTGGAAAACGACTCCCCACGAATCCAGCGCCCTGGGGGTGCAATGCCGTGTGTTCTGCAGGCTCCGTCCTTAGGCGGATCTGTTGCTGCACAGCTGAGGGCCTGGTGCAGAATCAGCCTCACTTTTGTTTCTTCTTCGAGGTCACATGTGAGCATTTCCCAGGCGGCTACGGTGCTTCTAATGATCAGCGTCAACGGCTGCAGAATGCAGCTTCCCTGTGGTGCAGTGCCCTGTCTCGCCCCGCAGCCTGTCTCCCCGGACTCTCAGACCCCTCCATCGTCCCCACCCCATGTCCCTGTGTGTGGGCCCACTAGGGCCAGAGTCGGGGAGACCCGGTAACTTTGGGCAAGTGGCCAGCCCTTTCTGAGGCTCCCTGTCGTGATGTCTAAGCTGGAGGACAATAAGTGCCTTCCTCACGGGCTGGGGTGCTGAGGGGACACACAGGGTGTCCTCATGTCCTACGGCCCGCAGAGCAAATGGCCACAAACAGCAGAAGGGTATTCTCCCACAGACCAGGAGGCTCCGTGTCCGCCAGGCCCCACGGCGGAGGCCGTGAAGCTGGGGCACACCTGCCCTGTGTCTCAGCTGGACACCCAACGGGCGCTGGATGGTCGTGAGAGCCGGCGGGGCCACTCGCCATCATCACACGGGCGAATTTAAAATGTTTGAACAGCAACGTGTTTTTTTTTTTTTCTTCCTGAACATGTATAAAAAATAATTAGCTCATCACAGCCATTGTTTCATATACAATGGACCTAAGATAGAGCTGCAGTTATAGAAATATCAAAAAAAATGAGTCAACTTAAAGAAAAAAACGTTATGCAAAGACACAGAGTAGGAGATACCGGCTACAGTGTGAGGAATGAAGGTTTAGGGAACCCCGAGCCCGCGAAATTTTCTGGGGTCCAAGGACTGTGGCCGCTGTAAGCTGGACCTCGGTCTGGCGTGTGGGGTTTGTGCTCTGAGGTTTGCAGATGCTGCTCTGTAAAGAGCCAGGACGGGGTGCTGACTCGGCGGGGCGGTGGCCGGGATGCAGTGTGCACATCCCGGTCTTCGTAGCACCTTCCCGGGTCACATTCTGCTCCAGGATCCGACGTTCACGACACTCCCCGCGGGCCGCGAGGTGTAACCTTGGAGACGGCAGGCTTCGGGCCGTCACGGTGGGGCCTGGCTCTCAGCTGCCATCACTGGCTGACACAGGGCTCCTTCCTGCAGGACGAGCCCAGGGCACGAAGGGTTGGAAGCCGTCTTTCCGGTCACACAGCAAAATACGAGCAATGACGACGACAGGCACCTAATAGGCAGCTCATTCGACGCCAGGCCCTGCTCTGCGAATTTACACGCATTTCATAATCCGCCCCCAGCCCAGTGAGCTCACTCTTCTGACAGAGGATCATCTTTTTACAGATGAGGAAACTGAGCCTCAGAGAGCTCGGCGAGTTGCGCAGTGGCCTGGCCGTGGCCGCACTGGCACCCCAGCCCAAATCTGGCTGCCACCAACACCCAGGTCCCCCACGAAAGGCCGGAGGCGGCAACGCCTCAGACGGGTGGCCAGGTTGGCCTACAGGGGTGTTTGGTTCGGCTGACTCGGTGTGCAATTGTTTTCTGATTGGCTGGTAACATCTAAGGATTGAGAGATTTCACCTGAAAACGCATCGTCCTCACTTCTCCAAGCAGAGATGGATGACCTGGCCACCCCGGGCCACCCCAGGCCACCCCATCGCCCAGCAACACGGCAGGGCTGCTGCCGTAGGCCAAGCCTCTGCTCTGTGTTTCCTACGGACCCTCTCACTGGCCCACCTCAGCCGTTTCCAGAACCCGTGGGGCAGGAATCAGCTCTGGACGTTCCCTTGTCCACGGTGAGCATGGGGAGGGGCCAGGCGACCCCGGAAAGGCCCGCACTCACTCGCGCCTGGGCCTGGGGCCTCCTATGTCTGCAGCCGGGATGGGGAAGCAGACGCCCAGAGGGGGGGGGGGCACGCATTGGTCCCCTGTTGCGGCTGTAACGACGTCCCATGAATTTACCGCCTTAAAAGAAAATGTTGAAATCCTGACGTTTTATAGACAATGGGCAGAAAGGGGCAGGAGCAGGGATTTGAGGGAAAGCCGCGTGAGGACGCCCCCAAATCTCAGGGAGGGGGACGCGGGGTCGTCGGTGGCACAGTGCAAGTGCGACCCGTGATGGGAATGTACGTGGGGACGGAGCAGCTCCCTGGTCCTTGACCAGGCCCACTCGTTGCCCTGGGGGACTCCTGGACATCTCCCCACGCCCAGCCTCCAGCCTTGCCGCCTCCCCGCCCCCCTCCCGCCCCAGTTTCCTGCTGAAACGCAGATCTGAGCACTGGCACCCAAGCCTGTCATGGCTCCGGGGATAACACCCAAGCTCGGTGTCCAGCACCCAGAGGCCCATTCACCTGGCACCACCACCATCATCTCACATTCATAAACTCTAACCAAACGCCCTCTGCTGGTGGGGATGGGGCATGGGGGAGGGGGATGATGGGGATGGTGGGGATGACGTCACTTACTCCCTAAGGCTGCTTTGAATTTCCCTTCATTCATTCAGCACATTTCACTGACTACCTACTGTGTGTCAGGCAAAGCGCTACATGTGGGGCGAACAAAATTAACACCGTTCCTGTCTGATGGGCCTCGGCTGAGGAAGGGGGACAGGAAGTGCGAGTCACCTGAGAAAGTTCAGAATGCCAGGTGTGTTGAGGTCTCTGCGGAAGCAGGATGGGGTCCGGTGGGAGAGAGCAGCAGTGTACCTGAGAACTGGAGGCCACGGCAGGAGACACGGGGGGGGGGGGGTCCCAGGGAGAGGGGGCGGCTCTGTGAGGACCCCCAGGGGGAACACAGCTTGTGCAGGTCTCAGGTCGGCTGGCGGCCTCAGTTTCCTCATCTGCGGAATGGGCTAGGCACCATTTCTCCTCTGCAAGGCTCTCTGAGGCTACGTCTCACGAGGGGACGCATGTAAGGGGGGGAGTCTCCCAGCAGAGGGGGGGGGGGCTTTCGCTGCGGGCAGGGCTCATAGAGGGATTTTTTCCGATGGGGGGAGGTGTGGGTGGGGGACAGCCTGCCTGGGTTGATTGCTAAGTCATCTTCCCCAGCTGAGGCCCACCTGGGGTCTGCAAAGGACTCCCACCTGGGCACGCCCCAAACCAGGAGAAACGGCGGCCGCAGGTCGGTGGGCGGCCTGAGGGGGGCTCCATGGCCCCAAGGACCCCCCGGGAACCCACACAGGGGTGACCATCAGGCACCGAGCTGGGCCTGGAGCACCCAGGTCACACAGACACTGGCCTGGCCCAGGGGTCTCCGTCCCTAAACAGACCTTCCCAGCCCCGACCCAGTGGGCAGCGCGGGGACGCGCCCTGGCCGCTGTCTCCAGCCCGGGTGGCCCCGGCAGCCTCTGGATTTCTGCGGAGGACCGGCTTCTGGGCTCACCGTGGCCGGACCGCGGGGTGCACAGATGCGGGGCGGTGGCTCAGGCGCACCCAAAGCGATCGCAAGCCAGGAGGGGGAGGGGCGGGGTGGGGAGGAGGGGCTGCGGGCCCTGGGGAGCCTGGCGCGCAGCAGCCCCGCAGGGACAAAGGCGCCCCAGACCTCCGCGAGCGCACGCTGCCCCCTGGCGGTGAGCGGCTCCCGCGCGGCCCGCTCGCCAGCGGCGCCTTTGTTTCCTGTCCCCGCGCCGCCCAGGGCGGCTGCGGACCCTGGCTAGAGACTCAGAGGGCTGCGTTTCTTCCCAGGCCTCTCTCTGTGGCTGTGTGTTCACCGGGCTCCCTTCTGTGTGCGTGTGATGGGGAGGTCGTTGAAAGGTGCCGCGCGTACCCCCTTAAATGCCGGGCTCGGCCAGGTGGCGGTACCTGCGCCCAGAGGAGGAGACTGGAGCTTCCCAGACCCAGAGCGCATGAGCACAAAGCCTGGGGGTTACCCCTACACTGCCCCCCGCCCCGGGCCGTGCAAACTTCTGGAGCACAAGAAACAGGAGTTGAGCGGAGAGACGAGCTGATGGCTTCTTTTGTCTGAAGCGCTTCCACACTCACTGTCGCTGCAGCTGCCAATAACTCGGTGATCGCAGGTCTTATTTTCCAAGGAAGGAATCGGCTCGGAGAGGAATGCAGAGCCCCAGGTGGAGGCAGAGCGCGGGGTGTAGGGGGGTGTAGGGGGGTGCAGCTCAGGCCCTCCTCGCTCTCTTCTACTCCGCCGTGCTGAGTTAGGGAGGCCCCGTGCAGACCCGATTCCAGTTCCTGCTTGTCCCCCACTCACTGCGTGACCTTGGGGCAGTCACTTCCTTTCTACGTCCCTCGCTGTTGTGTTCCGTAAAATGCAAACCCGCAGCACCTACCTCAGAGGCTGAGGCCACCAGCAGCAGCGCGGACTGTCAACCGAGGTCGGCGGGCTCGCCGCGTGCCAGGCGCCGGGCCAAGCGCTTTATGTGTCGTGTCATTTCGTCATCACGCAGCCCTCTGAAGTCAACACGACCATCCTCCTTGTCTCGCAGATGAGGAAACTGAGGCTCAAGGTAATGCGATGACTTGTCACACATGCCTTGTGAAGTCGAATCCGGGGCGTAAAGGGTAACGTGCTAAGTGGCTGTCCTCGGCATCCCTAATCTTGAAATCAGCACTCTCTGGGTTTAAGGACCCTAATGTCTGAGTCCTCGTCCCCCTCCCGTCCTCCACCCCCAGGGCCCTGAAGGGCTGAGACTCCGCTCCGCAGAACGCAGAGGCCGGGGCTCCATCCAGGCCCATCCAGACTCATCCAGGCTGAGCGGGCGGCTTGGCTGTGGCAACACTGCCCTCCAGTGGCAGGGATGCAGCATAGCCCCTCGCGCTCTGGCTCAGGCTGCAGGGACCGCAGAACTCTCAGGAAAACATGGTGTTCCGTGAGTGGGAGGAGCCAGAGGTTCCCACGCTATTGCCGCTGAAGGGTCTCCTGTGTGCTATAAAATTAATCCATGTCCATGCGGCTCCCGGCGCGGAGAGCAGCAGGTCTTTGAACAGGGGCGTCTGGGAAGAGCGCCCGCAGCCTTTCAGCCCCTTGTGACAGTGACAGGCTGGCTTCCAGAGGGTAGGACGTACTGTGCACCATTTGCGGTTTCCGCGGTAGAGCTGTTACCAGCATGGCCACCCCAGAGGAGTTCCTTGTGCTTGGGGCTGTGGAGTCTTCAGGTCTGTAACCAAGAGCCGCAGACTGGGGGACTTGTAAACAGCAGCCATTTATTTCCCACAGTTCTGCAGGCGGGAAGTCCAAGGTCAGGGTGCTGGCATGGTCGGGTTCTAGTGGGAGCCCTCCTCAGGTGGGCAGGCTTCTCCTTGTATCCTCACGTGTTGGGGAGCAGAGAGAGGAAGCAAGCTTTCTCCTGACTCACAAGGGCACCAATGCTACCATGGGGACCCCACCCTGATGACGTCATCAAATCCTAATCACCTTCCACAGGCCCCACCTCCTCGTGCCATCCCACTGGGGGTGGGGAGGGGTGGCTTCAACCTACGACTTTTGGGGGTGAGGGGACACAAACATTCAGGCCATAACACGTACATGCACGTCGATCGATTGGGGTTTTCTGATTGACAAAAAGATGAGAGGGTGCCTCACACACTTCTCTTCAACTTGCCATTTTCCTTTCAAGATCACGGTCACCTCTGCAGGGTGGTGCAGATGGGCCATCCCCTGCTCTGTAACAGGTGCCCGCGAGCCACTGAAAGGGTTACTTTGGCTCATTCCCCAACTCGGGGAAGGTCCAGGTGGCTTCCTGCCCTGTGCCTCCCCCTTCCGTGCTGAAATGTGCATCTTCACACTTGTATCTTTATGATCTACCCGGAGGACAGATTTTTGAGAGTGGGATTCCTGGGCCCCAAAGCGAAGTGTTTCTGAACCTACACTAAACACTTCGGGAATCCCTTCCAGCATGGTTGCAGTAATTAACACTCCACACCGAGATTTTCCACATTAGAATTAGCTTAACGCTCTTTGTGAGCGAGTGTCGCAAATCTAATGGGCGAAAACAAGACGGCGTTTTCTTTTATTTTGCATTTCCTTGATGCGTAAGGCGAACTTGCCTTTTTGCATGTCCTTGGCCACTCTTAGATGCATTGCTTGCCTTTTATTCGTCAATTTTTATGCGGTCTTCATATGCTGGGAAAAGCGGACTCTCTGTTTACTGTACAGGCTTTGCTTTCCTTAAACCTTTGGACTTTGGCGCTACGAACACTTAGGTGTTCCGTGAAGTCGGCTCTGTTTCTCCTCTTTGTAAGGCGTCTGGATTTCCTGATTTGTTTAAGATCATCTCCATCCAAAGTGATTTTCCTCAAATGTCTTCTCTTATTTTCATTTTTTTTTACATTTAGATTCTTAATTCACTTTAAATCTTTTTTTAAAAAAACAGTGTAATCAGCGTAACCCAGCTTTTGTTGCGTACCCACCACCCCCACTTCATGTGCCACTTGTGAGTCCAGTTCGTCACCTGTGCTTCTGACCGGCCAGCTATAAATCAGAGGTCCCCACGACCCCCTCTGTGGGCTTGATTCATTTGCTAGAGCAGCTCACAGAACTCAAGGAAACACTGATTTACGTTGACCCGTTTATTACAAAAGGGCGTCATAAAGGATGCGGGCGAACACCCAGGCGGAAGAGATGCTTAGGGCGAGGTGTGTGGGACCGGCACCAAGCTTCCACGCACCCCCGGGGTGCCACCCTCCCAGCACCCACACGTGCTCACGGACCCAGAAGCCCTCTGAAGCCCTTACGGTAGGGACTTCGCGGGGGCTTTGTCATGGAGGCGTGATCGATCGTTAGTTTTATTTCCAGCCCTTCTCCCTTCTCAAATGAATGGGGGATGGGGCTGAAAAACACCAAGCTTCTCACCACGCTGGGTCTTTCTGGTGACCACCCTCCCCCCCTCATCGGGGAGCCCACCCGAGACCCTCATTAGAGCAAAAGACTCTCCTCTCACCCAGGAAATTACCAGGGTTTCGGGAGCTCAGTGTCAGGGACGGGGTCAAAGGTCAGCATGTAGTCTCCATTTCCTCACGCAGCTCCATGCCGCCGGGAAGGCGGAAAGAAAACCTTCTCGGGCCGACTCCCCTGCCGTCCCCACGTTCTGACTCCCCTTTCCTGGGGCAGCGCAGCAGTTCTGAAAGCGCGGTGGGCAGACCCAGGGGCACCCCGACTTCCTTGCAAGGGGCCACGAGAAGTAGAGCAAGACGAGGATACTATCTGCCCGGTTCACCGTGTTGACAGTTGTACCGAGGGTGCGACGCAGCACATGACGCAGGTGCCGGGGCTTTAGCAGGACTCGGGGGGCTGGCCCCCCCCCGCCGCCATCTCGCCATCATGGTCTCCACCACCATCAGCTCCTAGTCAAAAACACAAAACAAAAACAAAAACAAACAAACCAAAAACGTCTCAAGAACGTTCTGGATGAAGCCGGGTAAATTATAATTCTTAAATCTCAACCCCTGCAGACACGACTTTTAATCTTCTGTGTGACAGGGGAGCGTGCCCACGGAACACGTCTGTCACCTCCGCAAGTACAGCTGTGTCGAGGACGAGCTCTTAGGTAATGTTCTGAGCTAAACTGGCCGCTTTTTGGTCGGCCCCTTCACTGGAAAGCACGGCTGACAGACTTTAGCCTTTGGGAGACATTTTCTTGAAGGTAAATGAAGTGATCGTGTCCCCTGAAGGGGGGGATGGGGAATGACAATATTTATCACCAGTGATGGAGTTTGAGCTTGCCCGCGAAAATTAGAATTTGGGAAAATCTATATCCACCACCATGAGGGTGACAGTTTTCCACTCATTAACCATTCTCCTGATAAGACATCTGGTCAATGTTAGTACACGTGATCTTTGGATATTTTTTTAATGAAATTTGCCCAGATTGGGAAGATTTGCACGGCTTCGCGAACCGAACTTTTCCACATGATGAGCGTTGGGGTTACACAGTCGTGTACGCATGGAGACCCACCCAAGAACGAACGATGGGTTTTAACGTCACAGGGGAGGGAAAACATTCAATGATATAGTTTCACATGACCGGTTCCAGCTAAGCTTTGAAAAAGTTCCATTTGTCAATATGGGAAATGATATCAGAAGAACATTCACGATGATCTGAAAAGACTATTTCCCAACTGCATATTTGAGGGCGACCAGGCTGTCTTTATATTCTTTGGTCACTCTGTCTCAACAGATTGAATTTGGGGAGGTAGAAGAACCCAGGCTGTCTTCTATTAAGCCAGACGTTAAAGAGATTTACGCAGATGAAATGATGCCACTCTCCCACTAGACATTTTTTTTGTTTTGAAAAATACAATTATTTTTCATAAAAATACGTTCAAGTAATGGGCTTAAAAATAAGTATTTTATGAATGTATCCATTTTCATTTCTAATCCAGTAAATATTGACAAATTCAACCTATATGAACAACAATAATAATTACAATGATAAATTAATAGAACTAGTGAATAAGAAATGAAATAAGGAAAACAGTACTTTTTCAAGGCGTGAGACCCAAGGTCCGAGGACTATTATTAATGTAATTACACCTGACCCTTGCTTTCTGTGACCGACAGTTGTGGCATTGTGCCGCCAGCAGAGGGCGCCATTGCCCGACGAAGAAGCAGCCTGCCTCGCAGGGTCCCCATTAATAGCTCATCTGGGATGAGTTTCTCTGCCTGGCGGGGGAGGGGGCACTGGAGAGGGAAGGGTGGTGAGCTGGTGGGCCTCGGGTTCTGACCCAGTTTGTAAGGTCTCAGACCTGTCGCTACCCTCCTTACCGTCACAGCCCCACCCGAGGAGTCTGCCTGTCCTCCCATTTGGGGACTTTTTCTAACAAGGCCACCTCTGGACCATTTGTTCCTTTGACCTCTTACCAGCCCATGCCTTGGTTTTAAATAAAAGTCCCTGTAAAGGATGATCAGACTGCCCGCTTACCTGGAGACCACCAGCCCACAAGAAGGGAGTTGGGGTGGGGAGGACTCATTCTGCACCCCCAACCCCACCGGGGTTGGGTCCTGAGTCCCCACGCCCACCGTGTGGCCTCCTGAGATTTGCACAGGAGAAAAAAACTGCCAACCTTGGGGGATTATTCTGAAGCCCATGTGACAGAATAGGTAGGAAACTGTTTCTTGACCCCAACAGGAAGGTGAGGATTCGAGCCGGGCTGGAATTCTCTGGAATTTAGACAAGCCTGGGCCTGTTTGGGAACGGCCCGGTGGGCGCCCCGGGAGTCAGTTTTGTGAGGTTTTCGGTTGGTTGCTCGTGACCGATGGGGAATGAGGAAGTGGGGTTGCATCGGGCGTCTGGCAAGGTCCCCCCCCCCGAGGTCTGTCCCAGCAGCTCAGCTCAGGTCCCCCTGCCTGAGCCCAGGCGACAGAGCCCAGGGGCTGCTCTGCCTCCCTCCGGGCCAGGGCCCCCACAGAGCCAGGGTGGGCCTCGAGGGGCAGCGGGGCGGAAGGCAGGAGGACTGTGTGGGAACCGGGGTACCCTCGGGGCTCCTAGAATATGCGTGTGCCCGAAGGGGCCGCCGTGGTGGGCACAGCGGCGCGGGTCGGGTCACGGCCGTGGTCAGGGGCTGGGGAAATCCGAGTATCAACTGCAAAGGGCTGTAGCGATGGCTGGCTCGCCGGCGCTTCCAGAGGTCACTTCAGAAACGGGAGGTAATCTTCCGGCCGGGTGGTTACGTCGCATGTCACTAATTAGGTGACCGTCTTCGCCCCCGTCCTGGTAGTGGGCAGGAGGATGATTCGGTGTCTCGGGTTCCGAATTCAAAACGTCGCTCCACCCTGGCAACCGAGGTGGTCTCACCTGTGCGAACACCAACCGCATCCCTCACCTGCGAAAGGCAGGTGGCGGCGCCTCGCTCCCAGATCAGGGGGCTGCTTCCTGAGCCCGACACAGCAGGTGACACCCCCCCCCCTCGCCCATCTTCTCCTTCTTCCGTCCTTTCTCCTTCCCTCCCTCCCTCGCTTCCTGCTTTCTTCCCTTTCCTTCCCTGTCCTCTTCCTTTTCCTTCATTCCAAAGAAAGAACCCACAATGCCCCACGTGGCTATTCCGTGGGGGGTGGGGTGGGGGCGGGTGACCAGAGGAAAGCGCTCGGAACGTCATTCACGAGGGACGGACCCTGATGGGGACGGGACAGGTGGGAGCGACTGAGCTTCCGCGTTTGCTGACAGGTGTGGTCAGAGGTGTCTGCATCCTCCTTAAAGGACGAGAGGGGGGTGGCTTTTCCTCTCTGAGAAGACGGTAAAAGTTGTGAGTGGCTCGTGGTAAAGAGCCAGGTGCCTCTGCCACATAACACCAGAGGAAGTGACAGATCGAGGGACTGGTTCATTGACAAATCTGGCCGGTTCTTGTCATGACGCCGTGTGTGAAACACGTAAAAACAATCGTCAGAGCACAGCAGTGGCGGCGGCATTGGATCGGGTCCTTTTTCCATTCCTCCTCTCTCCAGCCGCTGAACCAGCTGTGTGGAAACCGGGGTGCGCTTAGCGCCAGGAAAGGGGACGGGGGCTGAGCCAGCGGAACGCGTGTCTCCCGTCCACCCACCATTCTTTGCATTTCTCCCGCCGGACGGATCCAGCGGTGTTTCAGTTACCTCTGGATGGACAACAAAGCACCCCAAAACTCAGTGGCATGGCACACAGCGATCTATTCTTTCTCCTGAGTCTGTGGGGTCACTGGGCATTTCCTGGGTTGGCCTCGCCTTGGGCTGCTTGTGGGGCTGGCCGGCGCCTGTCACTGCTGCCACATTGATTGCATTGGTCGAAGTAAGTCCCAAGGCAGCCCAGAGGGAGGAGGAGGGGACACGGCCTCCACCTTTTGCTGAGAACCTGTGACTATTTTTAATCCACAAAGACGAGATTGGGGCGGGGTGACCCCACTCCTCGGTCTCAGCCTTCTTCTTTGAAGGTTTGGGGGTGCAGCCCTGAGGCAAAGCGTTTGCTCCCCTAGTTTATCGCCAGACTCGGAGCACGTGAGGGACAGGAGGCAGGGCCTCTGGCCCCAGCAGTAAGCAGCGACGTGGGACCAGCAGCAAAGCCCTCGGGATGGGCAGAGCCAAGTCCTGCCTCTGTCACTCACAGGGAGGTGCCCCCCAGCAGCGGGGCCCAGCTGTCCTGCCCCCAGCTGTCTCCCCAGCACTCAGCACAGCGCCTGACACACAGGCGCAGGACATGTTTGATGGGCGAATGAGTAAATCTCTCTGAGCCTTGTTTTCTTCATGCGAAAACCTGCAGTAACGACAGTGAGTAATGGACGGTGACGTCAGGACCCAACTCGGCGGTGCAGCCTGCGGGGCCCTGCGGGGCCTGGCCTCCGCGCGCCTCCCCGGCCTCGCTCCGCACCAGGCCCCATGGGTCTCTGCACTCCAGCCGCCTGAGCCTTCCCCCGGCACCTCAGACTCACCCGCCTCCTTGCCTCAGGGCCTTTGCACGGCCGCTGGGTGCCAGATGCCTGCCCCGCCCCTTCTGCACCTAGGTAACTGCGGCCATCACTGACATCCCAGCCGCATTAGTGCTTCCCAGGAGAAGCCCCCCCACACCCCCAGAACAGCTGGGATCCTCCAGCCATAGCTTTCAGAATGCTTTGGGCTTTTCTTCCTGCTCCACCTCTAAGAGGTGACATTATCCTGGTGAGCAGAACCGACAGAAGCAGGACAGACAGACACACACACACACACACACATGCACACACACACGCATTCTATGTATACGTAGAGAGAGAGTTATGTATGGACTTGGCTCACATGATTACCGAGATGTCCCTCGATCTGTCACCTGCAAGCCGGAGACCCAGGAGAGCCAGCGGCATCGTTCCAGCCTGAGCCCAAGGCCTGGGAACCAGAAGAGCCAGATGGCACACGTGCCAGTCCGAGGGCAGGAGAAGATTGTGCCGTCGCGCAGCAGGAAAAGAGCACACTCTCCCTTCCACTGCCATTTATTCTACTCAGGCCCTCGACTGATTAGACACGGCCCACCGCATCGGGGAGCGATCTGCTTCACTCACTCTACCAACTCGAAGGCTCAGGTCACCTGGAAACACCTTCACAGACACACCCACAAAGGAAGTTTAGCCCGATGCCTGGGCACTCCCGTGGCCAGGCCAAGCTGACGCACCCCGTGAACCATCGCAGAGGCGGTGGCTACGGTTCGCTTCTCACAGTTTGGTCCATTTCAGCGTTCCCTGGCCCGTCCTCAGCTCTGCAGACTGACGATGTGGCTGCTTTGCCCCAAAGTGCAAATCTAGAATGTACGCACACCTGGCAGGTAGGAGGTGTGTGATACGTGTAGGGACCAGGTGGGTCGGGGATGGGTCAATGCACTATCGCTTGGCACTGTGCATAGTACCAAGAAGGTACTCAACAAATGTTGCTGCCCTCGGGAGGTGTTAGTGACTCTGTATTTACATGAATGATGAATGAATGAATGAATGAGGTAGTGAATGGCTACAACTGATCTCCCGCCTTAAATGTGGGAAAAGATAGAATCAGAAATGTAATTACAAAGCAGTGAGCAAATGTCAAAAGAATTTATGCAAATAACTGCTATAGTTCCCCAGAGTCCCTCTCATTGATCTTAAAATAGAAGACTTCTGCTAATAAATGAAAAAACCACGTGAGTCAGAGGCAGTGACCCCGAGAGCTGGCATCCCAGGCGGACAGGCTAGAAACCGGTGACTTCGGTAGGCTGTCATCGGCAGCACCATGAAAGGCTCAAACCCGAACCCCTACAGCAGCGTGTCAGAGTCGCAATGGGTCCCAGGAACCTCTGGTTGGCTCCCTTTGGGCAGATTGGGAAACTGAGGCCCAGAGACAGAACCTGATGCTCAAGCTCACACAGCCGGCAGCCTCATGCAGAGTCAGATAGGGCCTGAGGCAAATGGCGAGGTCAGTAAAGTTTGGTCTTTTGTTCATCGCGGATTTTTTTGGCATTAAATTTAATGTCAAAAATGTTGAATTAAAATAGCATAAATTTTGATTACTGAGTTTTTTTGATGCCCTCTTAAATTCTGCTCCTGAGAGTCAGTACAGTCTGGGCCCCGTTTTCCTGGTCGGGACGGGGACCTGTTGCCCTTTCTCAGGTGCACACTTCGGGGGAGACCCACTGGATCCCCATCCTGCCTCAAGCATTCGCACCTGGGCCACCTCAGACAGGTCGCTGAACTTCTATAAATGTCAATGTTCTCTCCTAAATCTTGGCCTTATGTATGAACTGATTTTTTTTAGGGTCCTGCCTTATGCCTGGCACACTTCCGGCCCTTGGGGTGTGTGACGAGGTTGGCCTGAGGCAATCTCTCTTCTCCCCTTTGAGAAGAGGCAATAATAGACATCGATGACTAACACCCCAAAGGCCGGCCTGTGTGCTCGCGGCTGACCCAGAAGGGACCCCAGCCCACCGCCTGTCCCGTTCTGCACGGCACGCCCAGAAGGCTGACCTCCCACGGCTTCATCCTCCCCTCCTTCCAGCCGCATCGCCCGACTCCTCGCCGTGAGATAAGGCCACTGTCTCCTGTCCCTTTCTCTTCGTCTGGCCCAGGCAGCCAGCCAGCGTATATTATCTTAGTTTTCTATATTTATAGCGGTGGGGGTCGGGGCGGGGGAGAGACGCAGGCAGGGGGCCGGGTGGCTGGCCCAAGAGCTTCTGGGCCCGTGGAAGCCACCGGCCACAGGGGGTATTTAACTTTCTTCCCCGCTGGTTGTAATTCTGGGGGCAGCCGAGCTGGTCGGGATCAGATCCCCTGGCTGTGATGACAGGCCTTCAGCAGGCACTGTAATTGCAGAGTTAAAGACCATTCATTTTCTTCCTGGCAAGCTGTGGTTAAAGACGGGCTAGCAGGCAGCCTGCTTGTCTGCAGCGAGGCTGATCAAAGGCGGAGGGCATCTGTTTTGTCTCTGTTTTCTTTCACCACCCCCCCTTTGAAAAAAAAAATAGTTAAAAAGTAATTTATGAAAATGAATACCTGTCCTTCTCCGGAGGCTAAAAGGCAGCCACATATTAGAGATATTAAATGTGCATTGGGTGTTTTTTATACTTTGGTCACTTTTATAATGAGAAAATTGGAGCTAGAGAAGGCTCCCGATATTATGTCTGCCCCATTAAAACCTCTCAGCGGGGTTTTTATAATATCGGGCCGACTTTTTACACCCCGAGGATTTGCTGGGGCAGATTAAACTCCCCCGCCGCCAGCCGGTGATTGGCGTTGCGTCCTGGCGGCCCCCGCCCGGCGTGGCCCCCCCCCACGCCTCTCCCATCGCCCTGGAGTCCAGCGCGAGGCCAGCCCCATGCAAGGTGAGGTCGTCCCAGCCTCTCCCTGCAACCCGGACCCCGAAGCTTCGGAACTTGGTCTTCACCCGACTGCACACACGCAAAAAAAAGGGTTTTCAGCTTAAAAGTGGCCACGCCCGCCCCTGGCACGCACGCCGCTCTCGCGTGGTTTTAAAGGAGGATGAAGACACGTGGCCCTGAGGACGCCGTGCCCTGGGCAGAGAGGAGGAAGAGCCTGCGTGGGACTCTGGGGAAACGGGGCGCCTAAGGAAACCTAAGGAGGGTAATTGGTTTCACACGGCAAGAGCGCATGCGACGTCTCTGAGCGGTGTGGTGGGGAGAGGCCTCAGCCGGCATCCTGCACGCCGCTCCGCCAGGCCTGGGAGGGAGGCGTTAGCTCATAGTTCGCTCACAAGGTCATTTCCACCTGAGGGCGCCGCGGTGCTGGCCCAGGAGCTGGGGGCAAGGGGGGGTGGGTGTCCTGGTCCACCTGCGCTGTGGCCGTGGCGGGAGGGCTCGCGACGCGGGCTCAGAGGCTCCCGCCTTCCACACTCCGTGGGTCAGGACTCAGGTCCGCGTCCAACTGGGGCCAGGCGCGCCCCCTGGCGGTGAGGGGGGGGTGTCCACGCTGCCGCCTTTCAGGGTTAATCCTCCACCCTCTCTCTTGGTTCCCAAGTCCCTCTGGGGACTCAGAATAGAGTCCCCTCTGCACGTGAGTACACGGAAATTTGCAGTTTCCAGACCGTGTTCGTAGACTTTATGGCAAGAGAATCCCCACCACGGTCCTTTGAAATAGGCGTGACCCTTCCCGTTTCACAGATGGGGATAATCGGGGCTCTGGAGGTCACGTGGCTAGTAAGTCGCAGCCCCTACACCCGAGTGACTCCGAAACGAGTCGCCCCACCACAGCCGGCTTCTCCATGGTTTGCCAGCGAAGGAACCGGCCTCGACACCCAGCAGACGCTGGCCGGAAGCCAATTCTGACCTCAGGCAGGTCTCTTCCCTGCTCATCCTGGTGCGTCCGGGTTCAGAGGGGTCACAGGGATTGGGGGCCTCCTGGCACGGTGGCTGCCTCCCTTGCTGAGACTCAGCTCGAGGGCAAAGGCTGCAGGTTCTTGGGTCCTCCAGGCCCTGCTTGAGCCGTAGCGGACCCCTCCCGCCCTGTCTGAATGCAGCCTCAGAAAGTAGGACGAGTCGCTCGGGCCTGTGGCCGGGAGGGGTCGTGACCAGGGCTGGTCCCTTGCAGCTCCTCGACACACGCCCCGTGGGCTTCTCTGCTCATTAGCATGAGGCAGCTGCCGATTGGTGTGGCCTTGCGAGCCAGCGTCCCTTTGGGTTCCCAGACCCCCCCAGGCAGGAAGAGCGTGCCATCCCCGCTGGTCAGTGATTCTGTGACATACTCCAGGACACCCTTGCACGTGGGACGGGCACGCCGATTGAAGTGTTCTCCTCGAATGGCCTTTGATTCCCTTCCAGAATGAACCCCTGGCGTGTGAGCTTTCTCTGTTCCCTGGTCTCTGGGCCTCGTCCCAAGGAATCTGAGCCGGGCTGCAAAGAGACAGCCTCCCTGCCTGACACGCAGCCCCGATCGGGGTGGCTTCGGTCCTCTCTCAGCAGCTCGGCAAAGACCGTGGGTTGGTTAGAGCTTCAAGGACATTGGCTCAGCACGAGCCAGTCTTCACGGTAATGAGAGGAAGAAACTGCACACCTACTATGTGCCAAGCACTACGCTAAGCACGTTGCAGAGTATTTCACGATGAGGAGCGATGTGTGTTGAGTGCTTATGATGTGCCAGATCTTGAGATGCATGCTGTCCATGCCTCGCGCGGCATCCAAGCTTCAGAAATATCCTTGAGATCTGTATTGTTGTTATCCACTCAGTTTTACACGAGAAAACGGAGACTAGAATCATAACTTGCCCAGGATCTCACTTCATAAGCAATGATGCAGGTACGTTCACTGATTTACATGTGGCTCAAAATCTTGGCAAGCAAATGGACTTTATAATATCGCCTAACGTGACCTTTGTGGCAACTCGTGAGGACGAGGTTGCTAATTGCTTTTTCTAACTGAGAAGATGAAGGCACAGAAATGGTATGTGACTTGTCTCCTGAGGTCACGTGCATGCTAAGTGGGAAGAACGGGATTTGAACTCACGAAGCCTGACTTAAAAGTGACGTGTGCAAGAACGAGGCTCTAAAAAGCCTCACCAGATTCTCAGACATCCGGTTCCCTCGAGACCAAATGCCTTTCCTTCACCTGATGGAAGTGGCGGATTTCTACTTATCCCTCAAGACCCAGTTCAGATGCCCCTCAGATGAGGAGACTTTCGATAATTAGTCCAAGCTCATTAGTGCTCCTTCTGTGTTCACTGAGGGAACCAAGACGGTATCCCGCATCGTCACTTTTTAGTCGTGACTGTGTCTCTCACAAACAGTAGTTCCTTAACGATGGGTTCCAAATCTTATTGCCTGCTTATCCTTAAAAGTAACACACACACACACACACACACACACACGCACACACAAATAGATAACTACGCAGGGCGTAGGGATTAGCTCGTTCCAGCTCCTTTGGGAATTTCAAATGTATTTATTTGATATATTGTATCCGTGTAGCATATTTAATACATATAGATCAGTGACTTTCAACTGAGAGTGAGCATCAGAATTGCAAATAAAATTTTTAGAATGTAAAAATTTCTCCCTCATGAAAGAGAGAGCAAGAGAGAGAGAGAGAGAGAGGATACCCAGCCATTCCCAAGGCCCGCTCCACTCCTGCCCTTTTCGAAGGCTGATGAAGTGAGACGAAGAATTTTCTGCATTTCTTAAGCTGCTTTGAGAGGGTTCTGTCGCCTGCAAATGCTAGTGTGTCGTGTGTACCTCTACGTCATGTGGTATGCACGCACCTTAACGAATCACGGTGCTGAACGGTACTCTTTAGACGAGCAGGTACATAAATGCGGAGATCGCTGCTCATACTTTGACAGTGTCATGCAGCTCGTGCTTCGCTCCGGGAATCCGTGCTTCTGGGCGAGGAGCTTCTCTGGCCCGTGGCGGCCCATGTGTGTGCCCCAAACGGAAGGAAGTGTGTGGGATGATTCTGGGGCTGTCTCAGCCACCACGTCAGGCAGAATCCACTTTAGCGAAGACAGAATCCTTCTTCAAAGAGAGAGCTGAAGGGCAAATTGAGAGCCATCGACACAAAGTCAGATGGACCGAGGAAGTCATCTGTGCTTGGCTACACAAGCCGCTTTTTATGGACATTTAGGAGACTTTCGAGATGAGTGCTGGCTTTTCCTACTCTTGCCTTATCTGCTGACGTCACACCCAATAAGACCAACCTCCATGGTGTGCAGTCGGTTGTGTGTGGTTTCTTAATATTGTTCGTCCAGGAAAACTAGCTGCTGGTGGCTTTTCACGAAATGTTATGAGCCACCCTTGGGCTCACCTACCCTCTGCTCCACGTTTCTCCATAACCCGTGTTCACCTGTCTGTTAAGTACAGGTACATCACTCATTCCCCATTAGCTAAGCACCTGTGCCGCGGGAGGCCCCGTGCTGGGTCCCATGTCACCAGCGTGGGTCAGAAGTGGCACCTGCAGAGTACTGGGTGCTGTCACAGAGAGATCCATAAAGGGGCCTCTCTGCATTAGCAGCAGTTGCAGAGCGGGTGACTTCGGTTGGGGCTTTGACACATGTGTAGGAGTTTACGGGTCGAAAAGAGAAGAAGAGTGATCTAAAGCTGCATTCAAAAAGCCTCCGATTCAACTTCAAGAATTATGTCCCCAAAGTGTACCTCGCACTAAAGGGCCTATTTATATTTTACAAAAATTTTGGAGGAAGAAAGAATTTCTATCCCACTCGGAGATCTGTCTGAAGCTTTTTCTTCACTTGCACAACTGCCTCCTGAGGGAAGGTGGATCTGGTAAAATATCTTATGTCTAAAAGCCAGAAAAATATACAGAGCGGGACCTAAGGTCGACATACACATGTTATGTATAAATGCGTCCGCAGCTCAGTTTCCTCACCCTCTGACTGCCGGTAACTTCTTCAGACAGCTCCGGCTGCAACCATTTCTCTCTCGGCATAATAACCTGGAAAGGTGCGTTAGAGTTTTCTGCATTCTGCAGCGCTTGGTGCGTTTCTTGCCAAGGAAGCATGATGTCCCTCGGCCTCTGGCTCCCCGGAGTTGGGGTGGGCGGAGAGCAGGTCCAGTCCTCTCCGGCAGGAAGATCGAATGACCTCTGTGCCCCCAGAGGTCGTCTTTCCATGCTGCCTGCTTGACGCGTCAGGGCTTCAGCGTTTACAGGAGGCTTCCATCCACCGTTTCCAAAGACCCAGGGAGGGGGACCTTCTGACTCACTCTCTTTTATAGGTGAAGAAACCGCAGCTCAGAAAGGGAGGATGAAAGGACAGAAGGAGAAAGGAAAAGGGAGACGTGTGGGGCGCTGGGCAGCTACGGGCGCTTTTCATGTGCGATCTAAGTCCTCCAGGCAGTCCTAAGAAGAAGGCGCCACGCAGCCACTTTACGGCTGGGAAAACCAAGCCTCAGAGAGGCGAGCGAAGCCATCAGACGTCAGCCAGGCCCCCACAGGACCCCGGGCCTCTCACCAAGCCTGTCATACCCGGAGTCAAATCCCAAGGCCTTTTGACACCTCCGAGAGGCCGTCTTGCGGACCTATTACGTGCCTACCTGTTGGGAGCAAGGAGAAAGGTGAGACCGGAGCCCCGCCCTCCTGGACCCCGGCTTGGCGAGCAGCAAGGACAAAGAGAGACATTCTAGAGGAGGACGGGACTGCCGGCTTCCGACGGTCCTGACGCCCACCGGGCACCCGCTGTGGGGAACATTTGCTCCCTTGTCCTGACAGTCTGGGAGGAAGAGGCGACATCACCCCGTTTTATAGCCCGAAGCCTCAGGCCTCGTAAGCTGCGGAGGATTTGGACACAGGCTGCGGGGGGCGGTCACGGAGCCTGGCCCCGGAGTCACACGGCCTAGCCCCGTGCCCGCTTCTGCTCCTTACAGCCGTGTGTGCTGGCACAAGTGACTCCTCCCTCTCTGAGCCTCCATTTTTCAGGGTGGGTAATTAGCTCAGGGGGGTGGTGTTGTGAGCTGAACGAGAAAGCTGGAGGACACCTTGTGTTGGCAGAGCCACCTTCTGCCTTCTGGCGTTCTGGGCACCCGTGTGACCCCTGCCCCCCGCCGCTTCACTGGGAGCTTCTGTCCTGCTGTATCCCGCCTCCACCCCCACCACACACACACACACACACACACACACACACACACACACACAACACACACACACACACACACACACGCCCCCCCATCCAGGCCTGCAGAAGCTTCCAGGCGCCCTTGCTGCGGAGGAAAACTTCGCTGGGAGGTCTGATTATTGGGAGCCACGATTCGCCGAGGCAGCTTGCTCCCTGGAGGCCGCTCAGACGCAGAGTGGGAGTCCGACCTGCTGGCCGTGCTGCACCATGGGGCAGACCTCAAAGCCGTGTCACCCAGCGCGTCTGAGGCCCTGGGTGCCATCACCCTCTCTGGCCCTTTGTCTCGCTCACCACCTGCAAAATTGGTCCTGCCACGAGCCTCCTAAGACTTAAGATACATACTTTCCGGCCAAGGAACTCAGCAAAAGCCTGGAAGGGCCTCCTGCTCGGCTCACAGGGGCCGCTCTCCAGCCAGCCCGGGGTGGGAGATCTTGTAAGCAGATTACGCCTCTGGCAGGAATGCGCGGCTGCTCCGCTTTTCCATTCTCAGGATAAAGTGTTCAGCCGGCCCGGCAGCACTTAACCTCCCGGGTCAAGTGAACTTGCTGAGTTTCAAAGGCAAATCGAGCCGAAAATGCCCCGCTTTGATAAAGAGGTTTAAGGCCAGGAGTTGGACACCATCACCTGCCTCCCCCCACCACCCCCACCCTGCTCTCCAAAAGGCCAGCTTCTAACAGCCTCCATCCTGTGGATAATCCACTTGTTATCTAATCACGAAAAATAAAAGGAGGCATTTGGCTACAGAATCAATCGTGACCCGTCCTTTGGGGTAACGGAGGCCCCATAATCCATCCCACAGACGCCTCCTCCTCCTCCATCTATGCAACAGATGCTTCCTCGGTCCTCCTGTGGGTACCCTGGCTGGGCGCTTTGCGGTCCGGAAATGTCACTCGGTCCTCATTGCCACCAAAGAAATGAGAATTCTTTCCCTCACAGGGCAGGGGAAGAAACGGGCTAAGATGTTCAGGCGCGCCCAGCTGGTACAGGGCAGAGCCGGACCGTGACTTCATGCCTCTCTGTTGCCAACACCCACGCTTTTCCTCGTGTGTTTTTTCTGCTTTATTGCCATATGACTGATAAATAATCAGTATCTATATTTAAGGTGCACAATGTAATGTTTCGATATCTGCATTCATTGTGAAATGAGGCCCCCAATCCAGCTAATTAAACTTTCCCTCACCTCACTGCGTTACGTGTGCGTGTGCGTGTGTGTGTGTGAGAACATTTAAGATCTACTCTCTTAGCAAGTTTTAAGTATATAGTGCGTTATTATTAACTATAGTCACCATGTTGTAGATCTCCAGAATTAGGCATCTTACAATCGAAAGTTTGGACCCTTGGACCAACACCCCTTCCCAACCTCCGGCCACCGACAGCCTCTTCTCTGCTTCTGTGATTTCAACTTTTTTACATTCCACATATACGTGAGATCAGGCAGTATTTATCCTTCTGTGTCAAAGCTCATGCTTTTTCTACCCATCTTCCTCAGCTTCTTTAAGGCTCCAGCCAGATTTTTAAAAATCATCAAAAAAAATAATAATAATAAAAATTCTATTATCCCATCATCCTACACAATCTGTGTTCATGTGGGACTATTACCTCAATTATTGCCTGTTCTGTCTCAGATATACACTGATTGAATAGTTAATGGATGGGTGGATGGATGGATGGATGGATGGATGGATGGATGGATGGATGGATGAATAGGTAGGCGAATGGATGGGTGGGTGGTTGGGTTGTTGGGTTGGTGGATGGGTGGATGAACTAATTAATTAGCTTTATTTGTTTACACCCAGGACTTCTGGTCTAACCACCTCTTATTCGGGCCGTACTCTCCAAACACACTGCACGTCCCTGGAACCCATCTTCTCCCTCCCCCACTAGACCGATGGGACAGCAGGGTCGAAGAGTTCATCTTCCCGGTGGTCTGGAGAACGACATGCTGAGGTTAGGAGGGGGCTGAGGACAGTGCTGTCTGAGTCAGGGCCCTTCCTGGGCTGCTTGGCTGCACAGCGGCTCACGCATGGAGGAGAGTGGGCAGCCAAAGCTGGACACGAAGGCCCCTGGGAAGGTGGCTGTTTCCGATGCAGCAGAGCCTTGGCTCCTGGACTGGGGGTGGAGGGGGCAGGGGGCAAGCCTGCTGCTGCTCCCACTCACGGAGGCCAGGCTGGGAGGATCTGCGGATCCTGTGTCATCAGCCCTGCAGACAGACAGTCGGCCTCACATCAGCGTGAGATGCAAGGCAGATGCGGGCAGCGGAAAGCGCCCCAGTTCAGGCGTCAGACAGTCTTGCCTTGCTTCCTCGCTTTGCCTCTGAGTCCAGGGAAATTACTTAGCCCTGCTGGGTCTTGATTTCATCTACAAGTTGAGAATAGTGACAGTGCCTATGACAGGGCCGCTGGGCAGGGGACAGGGGCCACGTGGGGCTGCACTGCGGAGGACGGGCGAGGCACCTGGCACAGGGCTGGGGACAGCCTAGGCACTCAAGACGTTCGTCTCCCCATCCCTGTGCCTTGGCGCTGACTCCGAACTGGGAACAGTAATTTGCGTAAACGCAGTCTGGGTTGGAAATCCAGTGAGTTTGCTCTCGGTGTGTATTTCACTCACTGGATGCCGCTTGGCTAAAGCTGAAGTCTCTCAGCGGAGAAGGTCGGAAAGGCCTCGAGCTCCAAAATGTTTAGAATACGATTCTGAATTTGCTCCCATTTCCCACAATGATACAAACAGTTGATTTTCTTCTTCCCGCCCCAGTGACTCGGCGAGGACCCGATCCGCTAATAACAGCCCCAGCTCAGGAAAGGGGAGAATTCCACGCTCTCCATCTGCAACGTGTCATGAAGAGGAAAGGAAAAATAAAGGAACCTGGGACAATTTGCCATATTGTACGCTTTGGAAGAGCCTGGTAAACCTTCCAGCAAATTGCTTCTAATTATAGGAAACCTGCCTTTGGCTTCAGGAAACACCCGCCAGCATCGCTCTGGCTCCCAGTTCTTGGCAGAAGCAGAAGTTTCTCCCATTATTATTGCAGTTGGCTTGAGCTATTGACGACACATTCATCGAGTGGGGTAAGACTCTGCCTCCACAGACTAACTTTCTAGAGAGGACGGTGCTCGGTACCCAGGGGAAATGAGCCGACTGTTGACACGGTTCTGATGCAGCTTCCAGAACCCGTGTCGGCCCATCAGCAGTGATGCTCTATTCTACGATCGATGTGAATTTAAGACCTTAAGATCTTAAGATGGACGGGAATAGCGTAGTAACGTATCAAATCCCCACATCCTTGCTGCCCGAAGCCCATGTTCCTCTCCACGAGGGATCACCATTCCATCGGTTTTTCCTAACCTTGCTAACACCGTTTGGTAGTCTTCTTGTTAACCGCTGCTTTAATTGCTACGTTGGGGTACACCAACGACCCTCCCACGACCACTTCCGATATTTCTCATCTTTCTCTTTAAATGTGTACAGTTTTGTTTTGTTTTTAATTGGGTGATGCATTTAGCTATACAACTTGCTTCTTCACTTAATGGTAAGTTTATATGAGAGCTCGTCCTTGACAGTATCTCCAGATGGACCTCATTTATTTAATGGCCGTACAAGAGTCCACGGTAGCACAGTCCACTAGGAATATAATGACAGTCACGTAGGCAATTTTAAATGTTCCAGGAGTCACATTAACCAAAGTGTGAAGCAACTGGTGAAATTCACCTTCGTGTTGCACATATCCCCGACCTTTGCCTACAAACAAAGGTCATACCTACTCTGATGAGATTATGGTATGGTGGGGCTCATGCCGCGTCGAAGCGTCCCGTTGTTATTTCTGGGAGGACCACAGGGGCGACTCACGTGTCAGCTACATCACTAAATATCATTACCCTCCGCTGTTCCCACCAGTTCCCAAACACCACCTCAGTGCTTCCCGGTAGAGTCCCCCCAGTGCTCATGTGCATCAAGGCACTGTCCGTGACAAGGAGGTCCCCTCTGGAAGCTGCTGCAGCTTCCAGTCCTCGGGGTGCGGGGGCACCAGTGACTTCTGTGCAGAGGTGTGGGGCGCCCTTTCCCAACTCCCCCACGCGTTTCGTCACCTGGGCTCCGAAGCGCTCCTCCCGAGCCCACTGTCGCACGGAGTTCTTCTGGAACGGTTCTTGGTTCTTGCAGTTTCTTTCTTTTATGCTTTTCCTTCCCAGCCAGCCCAAAGGGCCCTGGGAAAGGCGAATGCTGCTTTATCCTCATCCGCCCTATTCCTCTGGGCCACCCCCTGACTTCTGGCATGTCCCCGAAGCTCCCACACGTATGAAGAGGCGTAAGTAGTCACCTGGAAAAGGGTCAGAGGCAGAGGTGCTGTGGAAAGAGAAAATAATTACACCCCAGCTAAGACGGCCCCAAATTCGAACATTCATTCACTCATCATTCATTCATTGCACAAGGTATTGGTATCCACCTTGTCCCAGGATGCAAGGAATGCCTGACCCTGCTTTCAAAGAGTCTACAGTCTTCTGAGTGAGACAGACCTGCAGATCAACCTGCACTACATACGCGGTAAACGCCAGAAATCAGGCAGCCAGCATTCTCTTGGGGGAAAGAGCGGGAAGTCAGGGAAGGCGGTGGTCACGTGGCATGCCCAGGGTTCACGGGAGTGTGCTGGGAAGGCAAAAAAGAGAAGAGCCCTCTAGGCAGAGGGAGGGATGGGTGAAAGCTGAGGGTGGCAGCCAGAATGGCCAATTTTGGCCAATTTATGGTACTTAGTATGGGGTAGGAGGATGGACACTTGCTGGAGAATCAGAAGAACCAACCCAACTAAAATCCCTTCTAGCCACCAAAAAAAAAATGTTTTTTTTTTAATGTCAAAAATGAAACACACCATCTTCTCTCCAAAGCCAGCTCCCCATCTCCTGTTCTCATAATGGTCCAGCACCCTCTCCACCACCCAGGCGAGAATCTAATCACCCCGATGCTTCCCTCTTGCCCAATGCCATGTGTAAGGCCACCCTCAATGGCTCTCCCATCCGATCCCTTATTTGCGTCCCAACTGCTGCTGTGCTAAGTCACACCCCGTCACCTTCCATGACGGTGCTGTAGCGACCAGACTTCCTCTAACCCACTCTTCATGCTGTAGCCAGTGACTGTTCCAGAAAACTTGTTAAGCTGTTCACTGGATCTCATTTTTCTCAAGACAGAGACTTTTAAAAGCCTTTGAAAAGATCTGTTAATAAACAGACTTTCTAGAATAATCTCCACTCTCCCTCGCTCACCAATAATCCAGCCTCACCAAACCGTTCCGCTTTCTAAACACATCACAGCTTCCACATCTCCATGACTACACCATTCTGTTCTTTCCGCCCGGGATTTTTACTTACCCGTGCAACCAGGCTAAGTCCTTCCTTATTTTTCTAAAGACTTAAAGAGCTTCTACTTTCTTCAGTCCAACTCACCCCTTTCTTGCAGGTAGAATAAAACACTCAGTTCTCCATCTGTGTTCTCAAACACTCCTGTTCTCTCTCCAGTCCCTACCACACTACCCTGGGATTCCGTGACGGCCTGGGCATCTCATTTAAATCTCCGGGGGCAGGCCCGCTGGCCCGCTCTCGGCATGAGCTCCATCCTAAAAACACAGTCTTGCCAGTAACGACAAGTACCTGACGTCTTTATCAAGCTCCCCCTTGGAAACGGCACAGGGAGGATGAATCTGTAGTCAGCCTACAGCTTATAAAAATTCTCTCCCGACGGTGGCTCCTGTCAACGCCCTTCTTGGCCGACAGATGTTCCCTAAAACTCACCGGCTTGTGCTCTCTCTCCCAAATTCTAACGCCTCGAGCCACCTCTGGCATCCAGCTTGCATGCTTATTTCTGCCTCCTCATCGAGGCCTTTGAGTTGCACTGCCATGGGCACCGCTCGCACCAGTCTTTGGAGTGACCTGTGCCACCAGCAAGCTGCTTCCGTAGACCGCCTCGTGGGCGATGCTCCCGGGAGCTGCTCCCTGCTCTCCCACCTTATGTCATGAAGATAAACGTAGAGTCTCTGGCTTATTCCATTCAGAGCCCCTGTGGGCCTCCTCCGCGTAGCTGCATGCTTACCTTCCCATCTGCCCAATTGTTTAGAGGGTCACACGTCTTACATACGACATACTCTCACACGACATGCACAGGCGTGTGCAAACGCAGCCACCCGCACGCACACACAAGCCCCATGAGCACACATGAATCCTCAGAGAAAATGGAGTCTTCAGTCACCAGGAGGAAGCAGCAGCATTTACTCACCACCGGATAGTGTGCAGGACGCCTCTTCGTCGGCGGAGTCAGGACTTTACATTACTGTTTCGAGTGGCGCTTAGTTGCCGGTGTTTAAACCCCTTTCACACCCACTGGCGCATCCTGGAGGTCTGCCGGGAATAGGCGAGGGGCCCGTTCACACCTCTCAATGTGCTAACGTGGGTCTGAGCAGCCGTTCTGGGGAGAACATGATTCTATGTCTGACGGCGGGCCCACGCTGGCCTTGGTTTCTGTCTGTGGGGACAGATGGGATGACTCTTTTCTTCCATACACACGAGAGAGATTAAAGAGCCTTGACGAGAATTGAGACTGAGCCCACGATGGTGAAGGAAGCAGTGACAATGCGTAGTGTCTCAGAGCTGTGGCCTAGGTTCCCCAAGGTACCCGAGACCTGGGGGCTGGTGATGGTCATGAACTTCGTAGTCAGCGCCCAGTATCGGCTCAGGCGAAATGTTCTCTACCGCACAGCTCTGTGGATCAATCACAAAGAAATCCACAATTATAACAGCAGACCACTGACTTAGGTAAGCCGAGCACTCTGTGAGAGCGTCAGTTTCTTGGTCCATAAAATTAAAGACCACGCCCTGTCCTGGCAGCTTCACAAGGCTGCAAGCGGCTGAGCATGAGATCCACGTGGGATGAGAAGTTTCTCTGAATATGTACGCAGCCCTGTAAATGGGAAGGCTATGATTTAAAAAAAAAAACAATTATAGTCATCATTAAACAGAAGGCTCACGAGATGCACTTCCTTCCCTTCCACAAGAAAGACCTAACGTTTTCATGCAGGCGTCGGCTGGGTGATTTCCCAGACGAAATCTCGCGTCATCCTCATAATGACAGTATGATGAGGCCATGTTATTGTCTCTGTGTCGCAGGGGAAGAAAGAGTGGTTCAGGGTGATGAGGTAACCTGCCCAGTTCCATAGCACAACAGGACACTGAGAGTCTGAGCTGGGAGGGGAACTCTGGGGGCCCGGCCCCAGGCCCGGCTTCCCACCTCGACTCAGTATCTATCAACCCAGAACGAATCAGGGTCACCCGGGACAGACCCCACTGCACAGGGCAGAATCCCAACGGTCTCTGGTGGTCCTCCACAGAAGATTCCAGAATGAGCACGCCCTGAGCATCACAAGCTCACTTCGTGTGGGATCCGGGCCTCTCTTCTGGATCCGATACTCATGAGTTCCAAAGAGTACAGAATTGAGTCATTTCTGAGTTGATCAGGGAATGCTACTACTTGAAGCCACCATACTGTCCTGGTCCTGTCCTTGGGTGGCACCCTGGAGAGTGATCACATCACCCCTATTCATTCTGTGGACTTAGAAGTCAATCCCCAAACACTTGACCTTGGCCTTTCAGCTTTGACACTGAAGTAGGAGCTACTCGAGGTGGCCTGGACACCGAGGACTGGGCCCTTGGACTCTGGAGACACATCCTTGTTCTGGGAGATTTTTTTATTTTTTATTTTTAAATGTTTCCTGATAGCGGTCACTCGAGCCCTGCCAGCTTCCTGGCCCCGTCTGGCAGGAGATGAGCTGCCAGGGAGAGGCTGTCTGAAGCCTGAGGCAACGTCACCCCTGAAGTTGTTACATCCCCCGGGTCTGTTTTTAGAAGGCTCTTGAAGAGAGGAGATAAGCGGCTCGGTGTTGCGTTCGTGATAACAGGATGGGGCGGAGCCCAACGGCCTGGGTCAGACGGCCGGGGCAGCTGGAATCTGGGGGACGGTGCTGGCTTGGCATCAGCTCCCATCTCCTGCCCCTCAGCTTCCGGCTGGGCCATGCCAGGAGAGATTTCTCTGAAATGCTAATCTGACCCCATCACCCTCTGCTTCCAGAATTAAATCAAAGGTCCTCAGCTTGCCCAACTGAGCCCTTCGGCCCCAGCTCCTTCCTGCCCTTCATCCTCCTCCTCCTCCTCCTCCTCCTCCTCGCCAGTCTGTAAGAATGACATCGTAGTTTGTGCCTCCACATCCTTGCTCAGGCTGTACCATCCCCCACCTTCTCGGCCTTGCCAACTTCTCTTTGCCTTCAAAATCCAGTTTAAGCATCACCCCTTCCCTGACCTACAACCTGTGCACGGTCAGAGTCACTGTGTCCCTTGTCTGTGCCCCCCGCCCCCCATGGCACTCTTTGCTTGCCCCATCAGAGTGCTCATCACACGACACAGTGGTTATCCATTCTCAAGTCTCTTTCCCCTCAAGGCAGTGGATATACCAGGCAGGGACCATTTCCGATTCATCACTGGAAACTCAGGGCTATTGCACGGCCCGGTTCCTGGCACATATGGATGGCCATTTAGTAGATGGGAAAGGGAGTCAGTGTGGAAGAAAGAGAGAACGTGTTTGTAGTTCCTTGCTGCCCAGGTCTCCAGGGAGCCGTCGCGAGCCCTGCTCTGCCCCAGCCGTGAGGACCTGCTTCGACTTCCCCATCTGCCAAGTGAGGATGAAAAGGCTCGTGAGGACGAGTCAGTACACGTAAGTCACTCACAGACGCAACGGTGCTTTGGGTGGAATGAGTGACGTCGGCTCCTGTCACGAGCCAGCCGTGCCCTGTGCCCCTGACAATGTGGCTCCTCCACAGCGTCTCCCGGGGCACGGCGCCTTCTGTCGTAGGGTGTGTCGTCCACGAGATCCTCGGATTTCTCTTCCTGGGCTGGTAGTGGGGAAAGGCAGCAGGGTCAGGGGAGGAAGGGCCAGGCCTGGAAGAGGGGACATCAAACCACAGTCCAGCCGCCGCAGCAAACTAGAGAGTGAGAACACGGATGTTGGTGGCCTCAGATGAGACTTGGCACATTATGGGCTTTTAATAAATGCGGGTGCTATGATTACGGACGTGGAGAGACCTGCTAAAAATCCCCTGCCATGATTCCTGATGGATAATGGGGACATTCTGCAGATGGCCAAGGGTTCCCTCTTTCTCGCAGGCGTGGGTTCTGGAATGGACGCATTATTGAGTGCCTGTTCTAGAAAGATACCTGCACAGTTACCGTCCTTCATCCTCACAGCGGCGACAGCATGGTGCTCATTTTACTAATGAGCAAAGTGTCAAAAAGGAGGAGTAAGAACCTATCGACATCACATGGAGAGATCGAGGCAGAGCGCGACCTAGAACATCATCCTGGCAATAAATGTCACATCAATGTGGCCTTGTCACCTCACCCGACTGCTCGGGGTCCCAATTTCCATGTCAACAAAAATGTTTGAGCGGAGAGGGGAGCATTTTGGAGAAGATGATCTCAGAGTTTCTTTCCAGCCTTGAAAGGCCACTCTGCGAAACGAGGCCTCTGAAGGACCGGCTCCCCCTCCACAGAGAGGGCTCTGCGGATTTCTCCAGGGCCCTGGGCTTTGGTGTGCCAGTGTGTCGGCACCGAGTTAGCGGTCTGTGAAATTCTGACCAGAGCAAATAGATTTTGTTGAGTAGTTTCCCCCATAACACTCGTTATTGAAAAAATTAGTCACTGCAATTAAAAAAAAAAAAGTAGTTGACATTTAGATAATTAGCCCAAACGGACCCCACTGTCAACCGAAGGGGCTGAGATCTATGAACGAAGGAACAGGCTAAAGACCAATTTAATGGGGTTTCAATGTTATGTGGACGTGGCTGGTTCCCTTTGAAGTCGTTTGTTTCGAGAAGCTTGCGTCTGTCAACACCCTAGCCTATTAGTCTGACCTGGGGTGCATCTTCGTGTCGCGAAAGTTTAATTCGGTTAAAGAAGGCTCCGATTCAATCGTTCACCGTTTGGTAAGATTATTAAACACCGAGTGACACACAGAGGCCGTTGGGGCAAACCGTTTGCAAACAGTAGCTGGCTTGTGATCAGCTCACTCTTTTAATCAAATCTCGGAGGCAAGTAATTTAAAGAAATTCGGAGAGCAAAGAAGGCCGAAGTATTCCTCAAACTGTGTCACAAACAATGGGTGGCTAAGGACTGTCCCTGTTCAAAATGCCCCGTCTGATCCAATGACGTTTCCCAAAACTCCAGCTTCCAAACAAACAGCCTGCAAACGATTAGCTAGCAGGGCTCGGGGCTGGGGCCAGCGAGGGCTTGGAGGCTGAGATTATGCAGTTACTCACTTTATGTGTTCTTCATTAACAGTTTATAGATTTTGAAAATGTTTATGGGAGTGGGAAGAGGAAAGAGAGCAGAACAAAGGGCATTAATAACCATCCTGTGCCTGAGTTTTAACTCACCGTGGCAGGAACCTGGGCCAGTATGACACTCTCTCTTGGAGCCGGGGTCGGGGTGGGCGGGGGGCGGGAAGTGCCAGGCGAATTTGAAAGGGGAGATGATGCATTCCTCACTCCACAGAAGCAATCTCAACATGTATCTGGGCTGAACATTTGAGACTGGGTTTGGCGGAAACTTTCTCCTGGTTATTATACTTGCATTTTCTGGAGTTCTAGAGTTCAGCCAACTTCGCAACATAGGCTGTATGTAGTAGCATACTCCATGCAGTTCACATTCGTTTCTTAAAAAGTTTACTACGTTCTGGGCACTTAGTAGACACTGGAGACATGCTTGACAGCAAACAAAACATGGCACCCGAGTTCCTGGAGCTCACAGATTTGCGGAGAAGCTTATAGTCACATCATCATCGTCACGGACTGCAAGGAAGGAGGTAAGAACTTATCATGGGATGGCTGGGAAGTCAGGGATGGCTGAGAGCTGAAGGATGCTGGAGGTGGACCAGGTGAAGAGCAGGAGAACCATGTCCCCAGCAGAGCCAACAGTGTAGGCCAAAGCCTGGCAGTGGGCAGCAGCAGGCGATGGTCAGTAATCTCGGAGAAGGCCAGTTGTGCTCTGAGGGCAGAGAGCAAAGGCTCTTCTAAGACGAGACGAGGCACAGAACAGATCAAACGGGCCACGTGGACCAGCCGAGGATTTCTGGTGCATGGGAAGCCACTGAAAACTTGTAACTTTAAGGTTAGGTCTTAGCTGGGAGACAGACAGGTCTCAGGTCAAAACCTGGCTCCAGCACCCACTCATTCTGCACGTTTCTTCATGCGTGGAACCTCGGGCTCTTCTGTAAAGTGGGTGTGACACCTACTGTGGAAGGTCATTTGTGGAGATTCGATGAGAAAACACGCAGAGCAACACTTGACACGGTATCTGATGCCTAACACGTGCTCGACACGTGTTAGCCTGAGGTAAACAAAGGGGATGGGTGGGACTTCTAACCTTCCGTGACAGGAGCCAGTTTGACGATCCTAGTTCTTAAAGCGAGGACACTGAGGTCGTTGCTGTCTTCGGAGCTGGAGACTGCCCACTCCAATGGTGGCTTTTCTTTTTAGGAAAGTTGCTTTCTTTCCCACCCTGGGATTGCTGAATCCCAAATTGTTAGACATCAAAGGGGCTTTGAAGATGCTGACGCCAATGCTTGCCCATCATTCCAGCTGCCAGAGGGTAGTCATTCTCTTCTGTAATGCTGGTACCTATATTCCCTTCACCTTGGTCTCCCGTTCAGGAATTATGTCATCCTTACTGGATACAGCCTGATGGGGCCACTGGAGGTCCCCACCTTGTCCCAGCTAAGAGGCAAGGACCACGCCCAACCCAGCCATGGACCCTGTCCCTAGACAGCCAAGTGGGCCCTCGGTCCTTACAAGTGGAATCATAAACAGATAAACAAAAGGGCCGAAGCAGGGCGGGGCTCTCCTCCACACCAGACCTCGCCTGCAGGGTGCTTTACAGTTATCTGGAGCGGAGCCCTGAATCCCTTCCACGGCGCAGCTACCCCTCCAGTCTGTTGGCCCCCGTCAACCTTCCAGAACAACTTTGTTATAATTGCTCGCTGAGAGCCAAAACATACTAATTAATGTGGCAGCGAAGAAATCGCAAGCCTGAGAAATCAAGTGACCCACACCGGTTTGCAGAGAGCTGGTCAGACCCGGCGAAGTCATTTCGTTTCAAATCCAGAGCTCTTTGGTCTACAGAGCACCTAGAGGTTTTCAAATACTTGTGGGGTTTTGGGGACGGGCTAAAAAAAAGTCTCGATTTTCATCTGTTTCATTTACTTCATAGAACTGAACTTAATAAAGCTGTAGCTTCCTTTTGGGTCTGAAACTGTAGACGTTAAACCTGGTGTCCAGGCCCCCGCAGGATAATCACAAAACACTCTCTCAACTTTATCTTTAATCCCACTTGCAAACCACTGGCCTTATCTTCTATATCAAAGGCTCCATCTGGCCCAAGGGGACCCTGTCTGGTCACCAGGCACACCCCCGTCCTAACTGGTCCCCACACCCTACCCTGCTCAGACTGCTTTTTACATCTTTTTTTTTTTTCCTCCTTTTTTTTTTCAGTGTTATTAAGAACTACTCTGTCCCAGGCCTGGGGCTGTCAAGAGGAAGAAAACATGTCATTTTTCTCAAGGAGCTCCGGGCTACCGGGAGGGAATGGGAGAGCACAGGCAAGTGACACAGGGGTTACGGGGAGCACCGAGGGCCCCCCAGCTCTGTCTTGGAGGCCAGAGAGTGTTGCCTGGAGGAGAGATTTTGCAATTGTTCCCAAAGGATGAGTAGGAGATGAAAACAGGAAGGTAGGAAAGGAGCATAAAAACAAAGGAAAAAAATGAACAGATAGATTATAACACCAAAAGCACAAGCAACAGAAGAAAAAAAATAGATAAACTGGATATGGTCAAAATTAAAAACGTTTCACTCCAAACGTATGTAATTTTATTAACCAATGTCACTCCAGTAAATTAAATTTACAAAATTAAAAAGAAAGTAAAAGTGAAAGTGAAAAAGGCAAGTTACATATCAACAAAGCTATTGAAAAATAAAATAAAAAATTACTTTTATAATTTGCATTTCATCCAGAAAGCTGTAGGTGATAAAGCAAATAACATGCCAGTGTCCTACTCATGGCCCCAAAAACTCAGCTGACTTCTGTGCGGCCTGAAGCCAGGACAAAAACAAGACCCTGTGTTTACACGCGTGCCCTTGACCATGATGGGTGGCCTGGGAAACCGTACTGTGCTGATTTGAGAAAGCGAGGCATCAGGCCCTCATCTCTAGCCCTGAGACTCTGCGTGGGTTTTCTTGGGTATAAACCATTATTAACACAATGGGAGCCATGGGACAAAGTGGACAGATTGCAGGGAAAGGAGGGACCGGATCAGAGGGGACAGAGAATGAAGCCTTACCTGCCTTTGTCATTATTTATCCCATGAGCCTTCCACGTCCCTGGGCACGAGGGGATCATCTTTAACTCTTTGATTTCCCTCAGCCGCTCCCCCAGCCCCACAAACATTTAATTCTTCAGCAAGTCTAGTTGGCTCTACTTCCAAAACACATCCTGAGTGAGTCCAGTTTTCTCTGTTTCTGCTGCTACCTTCCTAGAACAAGCCATGAGCACCTCTCGTCCAAGTCCCAGGGTCTCCCTGGTTCTCCTCTGGCCCGATCATCTATTCTCCACATAGTGGCCAAAGTGCCCTTCACAAAACATGCATCAGATGGTGATGGTGATGATGGTGGTGTTAGCGGTGATGATGACAGTGGTGATGGTGGTGTTAGTGGTGGTGATGGTGATGCTGGACATAATGGTGGTGACGATGATGACGGTGGTGATGGTGGCGACGGTGATGATACCTGACTTTTACTGAGTACTCTCTATGCCCTGGGCTTTGTTCGAAACGCTTTACATGTATTGATTCTTTTCACCCTCACAACAACCCTATGAGGTTGGTACTACTGTTCTCCCATGTTACAACACTGCTTAAACCTCTCCAAAGGCTTTTTATTGCACTTAGAATAAAATCGGTCCCCACTCCATCCTTTACCCTGGCCTCCAGGGGCCTCTGTGCTGTCCCCTGCACACTGCTGTGACCTCACCCGCTGCTGATCCCCAGCTGCTCATCGTACTCCGGCCACGCTGACCTTCCGCCCGTTCCCTCAATGACTGAGCCCAGGTGGGCCTGAGACCTTATGCACCAACGGTTCCTTTTCCTGAGAACGCTCTTCCTTTGGTCCAATAGCTCCTGGGCCAGCAGCATCAGCATCACCTGGGGTCCTTGTAAGAAAGGCAGGTCCCACCCCACACCTACCGACTCTGACACTCCGAGGGTGGGACCCAGAGAGCCTTCCCAGTGGGTGCAGCGCTCACCAGAGTTGGAAAATCGCCACTGTAGGTTTTCACGAGCTGGCACCCTCTTGTCATTTAGGACCCAGCTTACTCGGCACGTCTCCAAAAAGGCCCTCCCCAGCTTCCCACTGTCCATGTGTCTCTAGCATGGCGTCCTGCGTTATTTTCATCCTAACCCTTACCGTGACCCCATAGCTTCTGTGTGTTGAGTCATATGTCTGTCTCCGTGTTAATTGTCTGTCTTTCCCGTTGGTCTATAAACTCCATGGAAGCCAAGGCCTGCTGTGCACACCTGGATTCCCAGCAGCACACAGAAGTCAGCACATTGGAGAGCTCAATAAACACCCGATTGGCTTGATTAATTAATTGGAAGTTTAAACGGGCAAGACAAGAGTAATTGGCTGAGCTATAAAGCAGGGGCCGCCGACTTAAAGGACTCTGAGATCCAGGGGATGTTGTATAATGCCAAGGCTGACTGTAAAACACGGGGGTGTGGTGGCGATGGGGAACACTGGAGAGTGTGTGGCTGAAGGACTCAGATTCAGTTTCAAAGGGCGGGACTGGCCAAACGAGATCAATCCGTGAGCAGATTCATCCCGGGAGGCCACCAGTTTGCGATCCTTTGTTACAAGGGCTTGACCTTCGCGAGTCTTTGAGGGCATGCCTTTCCTCTTCGATGAGACTTTATGTTTCAAGAGTTTGAAAAATATTTTCAGCTTGGGAGTCTCACTGATGGATGAGAAAGCTGACTTCTGCGGGAGAGAAGGTCCCTTGCCAGTCGCAGAGGCAGTTGGTAGATCCACTAGGACTTTTGAATGCCGGCGTAAAAGCACAGATCTACAAAAAGCATGTATCCAAATGCTCTGTAAAAACACGTAAAAGAGTCCTAGAAGTCCAAAAAATAGGGTATTGCTTAAATAAATTGTGGAAAAAGAATCAGATGTAATAATACTAGGTGGCAAATTAAAAAATCGTGTTTTAGGAGAATCTCTGTGACAGGCAGAAACGCACATGATGCGGGAGTACACATAAAATAGGATTCCCATTTTATCAAGCTCGCCCGCGTTCGGCTGAGCCTGTCCCCTGGGAGCCAGGCAAGTCCCTGTGTGTTGACGAAGCCATTAAACGAGTGTCCAATTGTATGAGTTTATCTCAATGGCGGAAAGGAAGAAATGGGGAGGGGACATTGGGGCAGGGTACCTGCAGGCCCCAGCCAGCTCCATAGGTGCTTGCGAGAAAGGGGACCTCAGGCGGAAGCCGAGGAAGCGGTGCAAACCCCGTCACTGAGGGCAGGGCAGACAGGGATGTGGGCGGAGGGGTGGGGCCTCCCCCGTTTCTTTGCGCAGTACCCTGGCCCAGGTCTAGTGAAGGACCTGGGACACGTGGATCGCTGTGAGTCCCTCGGGGGCATCAGGAGACAGGCTTTGTCTCAGTGGGCACTGACATGATCAGCAGTGACCACAGTGGGCATGCCCTGGGGATGCCTCTTAGGGAGGGCGCGGAGCGGTGGGCGCCAGACTAGCAGGACGTGCGGGCTCTACTGAGAGCACCCAGGAGGTCCCCAGGGTCTCCTGAGGTAACGCAGGGCGACTGCCAGATGGAGCTCTGTTTCCGTTAACGTAACTTTATCTGTACCCACGGGCTGGTGTGGAAAATGGGAGATGTCCTTGCACTTAGATCACCCATCATAAACGTGTCAAAACGGTAACGGTTTTCCTGGGTGGTAAAAATGGTAGAAGATTCTCATTTCCTGCTGGATCATCTTTGCATTTTGTAATGTTTTCTTTTTCTTTTTTTTTTCTAAAACTAGCAAGAGTTCCTCTTACCATAAGAAATTCCAAATCATATTCTTTTAAAAACACACGATTGATGAGGTCAGACATTTCTTTCAGGAGCGACCCAAGGAACTGATGTCCCAAAGTGTGACCAAAAAGTCTGGAAGAAGCTCAGATCCCTTTAATGTGACCAGGTGGCTTCCCCAGGACCTAAAGGTAATGAGTCGGAAGCTTCCCCACCTGGCCGATTCTCAAACGCCACTTTCCAGTTATCGTTGTGTTTAATCCTCACAATGGCTTTGCAGGGTATTATTAGCTATAGTCTAGAAATGGGGAAACTGAGTCTCAGAGACCTGGAGGAGCAGGTGTTTGGTGGGCAGGTGTTTTACGACTGGGGCGGCACACCTACCGGCAGTAGAATGAAGATTCAGACCTGGGATTTGTTTTATTTCTCCCTCGATGTTCTAAGACAGGTGGTGTCCTCCAAACTCTGGCTTCTTGCGTTTGGGATCTGCGTCCAGCTTCGGGAAGGCCTGACACCGTCTGGAACTGGAGAGTTTGCTATGCTTCTTCAAAAAGGATGATCTCAGTTTGACCGCCCCTCCAGAATTTAAGAACCCCCCCCACCTCCACATACACACCAAGTTGTCCAGAGAGTGCCTGCATGAGCCAATGCCCCGGAAATGGGAAATGCTCCCCAAACAGCACTTCTGCGAGGGCCTCTTGGCAAGAAAGTCAGCAACACGTGGGTCGACTTTCCCTTCAATTACACATGAACCAAATAATGTGAACAGTTTGGCAAAACTTGCTTGGGGTTTTCTCAAACCCAAATCATCAGAAAAAAAAAATGTTGGTATTTTTGATGAACCCCAAACGGGTCTGTTTGGGGATTATGGGTTGGGTGGGCGAGCTGTGGTATGAGGCGAGCCTGGTGTGTTTTTGACCTGAGGGCACTGGTTCATTTGGGGCTGGATGTGGCTGGGTTTGCGGTGTGGTGTGTGTGCAGCGGGTCTGGTGGCGCAGATGAGGGTGAAGGAAAACTCACATCGCCCCCGCCATGGTTGTTTGTTACCAAGATGGGTTTGCCTATTGAAGCCATTGGAGCCCAACAGAGACCACGAGAGGCTGGAATACAGCCTCTTTGCCATGTGAGCTGGTCATGAACCCACACTCTGAGGGGGTGCGGCAGTACCCACTGGGAGCCTTCTGCTCAAACACAGTATGGAAAAAAGAGACAACAGTTTCGATAGCTTTTCGCTTTAAAAGGTCACTGAGGAGGTGACCTGGTGGTAGCAGCTGCGAACATTCCCCAAACACGATCAGATGCAGATTAAGGTTCACTGACCTCCACCCATACCTGTCATTTGCCAAGGCTTCCCTCGGGTGGTGGACAAGGACAGGCACCACCCAGATGCCCCTCTAAGACAGAACTCACTGCCCAGCTGTGAGGGTTGTGGTCAGCAGACAGTGTCCTGCTGTCTGCTCCTTCAGGGTCTGCCTCAGCTGTAGGGAGCCTGTCACCTGAGGTTGCACCCTACCTTGCCGATCACAGGTTGGTCACTGAGCAAGGTGGAGTATAAAGACCTGCACATGGCTGGCTCAGGCCATTCCATGCGACCTTTCTCATCCCCAAGCCACCTGCGCCGTTGACCAAGGTTCAGACCCAAATCACACACACTGTGTCTTCTCCTGTGCCCCAACCTGTCCACGTCTATCTATCAGAGGTGTTGATGTCAGCACATACCTCGTTCTCTAAGACCCCTCTGCCACATCTCAGCCTTTGCGTCTGGAGAACCGGATCTGCCCTGTCCCATGAGGTCCTGTCCCCATTCTAGAATAGAATCCCCAAGGTTCGGAGTAGTGAATAAACTTACTCAAACCCTTAGCTGGTGAGGGTGGAACCAGATTCAGTCTGACTCTGCCGACCTCCAGAACCTATGTCCTTTCCACGACCTGGTATCGTCCCTCCAGCGAGAAGAAAGAGACATAAAAGCACACCTGCGGTCCCAAAATGCATCCGGACCAGATTTTGCCTTTAGGTCAAGTGCAATGCTGGCCGACTCCAGAGGGAGGGCGTGGCCTTGCAGGCGGATGCCCCCATGGCCAGGTGTCTGCAGGAAGAACCCCGAGCAACTTGGATATAACGCACATGTGTCGGGTGAGGACTGCAGCATGCTGACAACCCCGACCTGCACACGCTCCATGTTTTCCTCCTGGGGTTGGGCGCAGGCCCAGCTAGCCACCAGCCTCCCTTCTGGACGTCTCCGCCCGCCTCGCTCTCTTAATTCAGCAGGTATTTATGGCACGCCTGCCACGGGCCGGGATTGCATCGCGTGCTCTGGTTTCAGCGGGGAGCCAGAAAGGCCGTGTGACTGGCAAAGAGCGTGGTGCGGAAGCCAGACAGGTAAAGAGGCGGCAACTCCAGTCCCCTCGTCCTCTCCAAGCTTCGGAAAATCAGGAAACCTGCGTCACGAAGATGGACCGCCTCTCTCCGGCCCCTGAGAACACGTGCCAGGTGACGGGAGAAAGGTCCCACGCAAATCAGATCTCACGTGAGCAACACTCGGGCTGGTAATTTCTCATTCACGCAGCGCAGTTACGGCAAGTCACCTCAAGCACGCGCGCTGGGGCCCGCACATGCCACGTCTAACGCCCGCACAGTGTCACGGGCCCCGGAGCAGCAGCTCGCGACACACAACACTATCCCGCTGGTGTGAACGGGCCTTACCTGTGATCCAGACGTCCACGCCTCGGTTCGGCCTCGACCTTCTCCAGACGTGCTTTACGGCAGCGGTCGGACAGCTGCAGCGCAGCAAACGCGCGGCAGCCGCTGCCGTAAAGCGAGTTCCCTAGCGACAGTCGCAGCCTGACAACCGCCGTGCGGCAAACGCGCGGCAGCTGCTGCTCTTTGAATGCGTCGTCGCTTCACCACCTGTCGGACCCTTGTTCCCCTCCTGCACCAGCCTCCTCAGGCCCCTCTGCCTCCGGCCCCCCGCCCCCCTCCATCCACTTCACGGCGATCCCCCTGAAACACGAATCTCACCGTGTCACTCCCGTACTCAGTGCTTTCCTGTCTCATCTTCAGCTTGGCCTTGGGACTTTTCATGTCCTGGGCCCTGTCTTCCATTCTTCCTGTCTCTTCCCTACGAAATGCACCAAGATCTCATGTCACGCTGTCTTTGCAGATGATGTGCGCCCCAAACCTACCCGGACCTCAGCTCTGCGAGGACACCTCCCTTGCCTCTCTCCAGTGTCCCCAGCCCCAGATCCCTCTCTCCATTGTAACACTTGTCCGCTGCTACAGCGGCCTGTGAACACGGTGGCCTCCTCATCAGCAGGTGTGTCCGTGAGGGAGGGGACAGTGTCTTCTGCAACAGTATATTCTCTTTCTGGAACATAGCTGGTAGTAATAAACCCGAATGAATGAATGAATGAATGAATGAATGAAAACAGAGTCTGACACTCCAGTCAGCTCTATGATGAGAAAATACCGCTAAATATTTCATCCCCACCCCTGCGGCAATACCAAACCACGAGATCTTATCTTGAAGTCTGCCTCTGTTGCTGCAACAATCTTCCAGCGTCACGTGAACCTCAGGGACCAGCCAGTAAATCATTCACAGCAGCCAGGAGGCTCCTTAGAGAACAAGTCATTTTGGTCATCGCATGTACAGGCTGGTGACCCGCAGAGAGTTTGTCTGCAGACACCTTTGTGGGCAGCCGTTCGATTTCCTGAGCACGAGGAGGCCTTTATTTCAGATTCCAAACTTTATTGCAACTTCTGAGTGACTGCCCTGACCCCATTTGTAACCCTGCAGCACTTACAGTGATTCATCTCTTCAGGAAGTCGTGTCTCCCCTGGGTTTGCCTGGTGGAACTGGGGCAGGCACGCAGGCTGCGGGGGGGACGGGAGGGCGGGGGAAAGCCCTTTGCCATCTGCAGTCTCCTGAGTGACCGGTCTGTGGGAAAAAGTTTCTTTTGCTGGACGTGGCAGCTACATAGCAAATTAAAACGGCGAGGAGCTGGACCCTGAACCCAGCCCAGCGGGCAACCGAATGGAATAACCGAGCTCATGGTCCCTTCCAGGAAGCTGTCCACTGAGTCATCCAGGGGTTCCAAACCATTTCGAGGTGAACCTCTCTGCCTATTGAACCCAACACGTCACTCCGTCGACTCTCCTAGATGAACAGAAGACAGACCGCAGGTGTCCTCGGAAGAGGACAAATTCTGAAGTCAAGCACACTGCGATATTTAAACATTTTATCGAAGAATAACACACACAGAGGTAGGGACACAAACCATAAGTGCAGCTCCCTGAGTTGTCTAGAAGGCACATCTGATGCCCGATTCTCATCTTAGCTGCCCAGACTTGCCAAGTCACATAGCATCTCCAAGCTGCAGTCCGTCATTCTCGAATGGAGTCAAAAACCAGTCTTGCAGATTCAGGCTTTTATTACAAACAAATCTGAACTGCGTCCCCTTGCCTCCTCCCCTGCCCCGTGACTGCACTGTGCTCGCGCCCTGGGCTTTATCCTTCTTCAAGGAACGTTTCACTAGCTGGCATGTTCTTTGTTATTTGTTTAGATTGGCTTATTTTCTCTCTCCTAATGCGAATGTCAGCCTTCCGAGTGGAGGGGGTTTGTTTCACTCACCACCCTCTTCTCACGATCACAGCGGTGCCTTGCGCTGGAAGGACTGAATGAATACTTGCTGGGTGAAGGTATGGAGTGGTTTGTACGACAGCTGAAGTGATGCTTTAAAATCAGGGAAACACCATTAGGATGGCCGTTATGAAAAAAAAATAACGACCAGAAAATAACAACTGTTGGTGAGTTTGTGGAGCAATCGGAACCCTTGAGCATTCATTAGTGGGAACATAAAAGGATCCCACCGTGAAACACCGTACAGCCTCGCGGGCCAGGCTAAGGGATTTTCACTTGCAGTTAAAGGTAGTGGCACCCAGCACTGGAGGGTTTTAAATTGGAGGGAGGAGTTAGAAAACTCGCTTTGGGTACCGCAGGAGAATGGGCTGAAAAAGAGAATGTGGGAAGGGAGTCAGCTAGGAGCTGCTGTGGACTGAATCATGCCCCTAACTCCCAGTGTGATGGTATTTGCACGTGGGGCCTTTGGGAGGTAATTAGGTCATGGAGGTGGGGTCCTCACTGATGAGATTAGTGCCCTTATGAGAAGAGAATGTTTTCTCTTTCTCCCTCTGCCTGCCTCTCTCCTCTCTCTTTCTCTCTCTCTCCCTCCCTCCCTGCCCCCCTCTCTTCCTTCCATGTGAGAACATGACAAGAAGGTGGCCATCTGCCAGCCAGGATGAGAGCCCTCTCCAGGATTTGAATCAGCTAACACCCTGATCTTGGACTCTTCAAGTCTACAGAACTGTGAGACATAAATGGCTCTCGTTTAAGCCACCCGGTCGGCAGTATTTTGGTACAGCAGCCTGAGTTGACTTAAACAGAAAACGAGATGGAAGCCACGTTTATCTCCCACATCACTCATCTGCTTTAACCATATCATAGCATATCAGGGTTAGGCTCATTTTCCCACCTCTTTATATCACCAATATCACCAACACTCAGTAGTGCCAGACACTTAACAGGTGGCTCGTGGGTCACAGTCTGCCTTAGAGCTGGTCTTCCTGAAGGACTTGCGGGGACTGAACTCTGTCAGCTTACAGGATACATGGTGCTGTGTGTGCGCCGAGGCCTAGGAGACAAAGGTCATCGTCGTCTGTCTTTGGGAAAGGCTTCTCATTGCTAAGTTTCCCAACAATGCGTGATAGCTGTTGCCACAGGATTATCATGTCACAGTCCTTAGGCAGCAGGAGACCTGAAAGCTGGGAAAAGTGTCAACGTTTGTTGTAACTTGATCTGGGAGCTTAGACACTGCCGGTCTGATTTGCATTTTGCAAAACTCTAACAGATCCTCACATGCCCACCCCACACCCTGCTAGGGTTTATCACATCCATTTGCCCCAGGGCACTCCTGAAAGAATTTGGGTCTAGAAGGCTCCATGCAGAGTCTCGTTGTTATCAGCATTAAGATCTGCATTTCAGGAGAGTGTGAATTATTCCGAGCTGTGAGGGAGGACCCTGGGATTCAATTCTGTAACAGTCACACCATGCTTGTGTGTACCCACCCACCTACAGATGATCAAATCACTAGATCAAAGTCACTGAGAACTGAAGAGTTCTTAGAGAGATCACCACTTTGCTGCAAGACAGGGAAACTGAAGCTTAGGAAGGACACGGACAGGCCCAAGCTACGGGAGACCATCACTGAATGGGCAAATATTTGCTAATGCCTTACTATGTACCAGGGCACCAAGGATACAAATGACAAGTAAAAAACTGTCTTCTTGTTGACTAAAGATCCTAGATGCTCCTATTCTCCTTAAACAAGGCTTGATTTGGATTTGGGTTTCTACCCCTGTATGTCTTGGGGTAAGAAGTCTGTTAATTGACTACTTATTCTGTGTCAGAGACAACCCTGGGCATCGTGCGACCATCAGTGTGTTCAATATTTACCAAACCGAAAGACACATAACATTGTCCCCACTCGACATGTGAGAGAATTGAGGCTCAGAGAGGCACATGCCTTGTGTAAGACAGCAGACTGATAAGGCGCTGAGCTGAGACCAGAACCCATAACCGCCGGCCCTTCAGAGCCTGTGTTCTTCATTCTAATCCTTTGTCTCTGGCCAGTGGATAGTTTCATCCTTGGGCTAAGCCCCCTACACTGGTTATCGCTTGGCCCTCACTTGGTGGGGACCCAGAAACTCTTAACGAATGGGCCCCAAGGGTCCCCAAGTCCCATGGAAATGCTGCAGAAGGGGTTGGGAGCCTCTGTTCCTGTGCTGCCTTTCGCATGGGCCCCTAAAACAGTCAGGTAAGGGTTGAACTTGTATCAGGGACAGTTAGCTAAATAACTCAGCCTGGTACCCACTATTCACAACTACGTGCCGAGCGCTGTGATGGGGTCTTACGGGCACCGACTCTCAACACCACAACAGCACTGTGAGATCGGTTCCGCTGTTCATCTTGTATGAAAATCGAGAAACTGAGGCACGGAGAGGAGGATGACTTTTTTAAGGCCGCAGGCCAGCAGAGGCAATATTGGAGGAGCACAGTTATGTCTGCGTTTGGAACCCAGGCCCCTTATAATTACTTCATTTGCTCATGAAATGCTAATTGACTGAAGAGTGGAAATTACGTTCCGAAAACTGGTCTTTGCGTCCGTTTCCCCACTGTGAGCTGACCTCGGGTCACCCAACACCAGGCCAGGCGTGTGGGAGGTATCTCGGATGAGCAAGGTGCACACCTGGTGGGCTCCAGGGCCGAGAAAGCCATCTTCCAAGGTCACAGCCAGCCTCTGAAGACTCCGTCCACTGCTCCAGGGAGGACGACACCTGCGGTTAATTCCAGAGGTTTCTCCCTCTGCCTCGGCCTTTGATTCCTAATGGTTTCGCTCATTCCTCTGAGCCCTTCCCTCCGGGTTATGTCACCCCGGGGAACAAAGCCTCTTTTCAAGGACCCCAAGAAACTAGATCATGTTATGGGTCCCGCAAATTAGAGGCCTGGAGAGGAGGCCTCTTATTTCGGGATAATCACCATTCCTTCTCTGTTTGATGACTTATTTCAAGATAATTAGAGCTTCACTTTCTTTACTTGAAACAACCCTTTCTGTTTTCTCTTGTCCTCAACCCTGCCGGCCCCTGGAGCTGACTCGCATGGACGCTGCAGCGAGGCATGTGACGTGGGGAAATGCATGCTGGGTCACCGTCCTTTCCCAAGAGCTGTCAAAACAACTGCCGTATATACAGCCTTGAAACTTGACCTTGAGTGGTCTGGGTAAGACCTTCATCCATTCAAATATTCAACAGACACGAGTTCAGCATCTTTAACACACACGGCTCTAGGTGCTGGAGACACAGCAAGAGAAAGCAAAGGTCAGCCCCCCTGCCTCCTAGGCCTTATGCAGGCAAAGGAAAGGCTCACCCAGAAGTAAAAAGCATGCCAGCAATAAAGAAGTGTGCTCAGAAAACGCAGCCCTAAGAGCCGACTATTATTATTCTTGGGCCCAATAGTAGGAGTAATAATAACAGAACCACCACCATAAGAACATTAATAGTCAGATCTTCCTTAAGCAGGCATGAAATGACTATGCCAAATCTTTATTATTAGGCTAGAATTTTCTGTATAGAATCTTGCTGAAAGTCAGTGACCAATATCTAAGACCCAGCATTAGTTTTGTTGAAGAGATTTGTTTCTCACTGGTGAATAGAGTTTTCCATTAAATGAATTTTCTTCTTAAAATTCAGTGTAAAAATTACCGTTAATAATACAATAATGATTCATTATTCTTCTAGGCCTCCAGATTGTTATTTCAAATATTAACAATTATTCAACCCAAGTCAGTTAATATTTTACTTTTATGAGGTTGGGACTGGGGTGAGAAGAAGATGAAGAAATTGATCTCTACAGATAAGGAGATTTAGGGGATTTAAATGACATGGACTCATCCCAGAAGATTTGGGGATTGAGTTTTTCCCCCTGTAATAAATCTTGATCTCCTCTAGGCTTCTAGTTAATATTAATGTTTAACTAGGTATCCTTCAGTGATGAGTTTTCATGTGGTCAAATTTAAATAAATGAATATGTAGTTGCTCAATCAGGAAAAAGCTTTAGAAATTCAGTTAGGAATTGACAACTTCATAATCATAATGGAGATTTAAATATACTTCTCAGACACAGAAAGATTGAGAAAGAAAAAATAACCATGTAGAAGATTTGTCCAACATGGACACACCAGACTTGATCTGGTGGATATATATAGAAACTTGTATCCAACAAACATATGTATATATTTTGTGTACATGTATTCAGCAGATATTACACTGAAAGGAAGCCTCAACAAATACTAAGGAATCAATGTCACAGGGATAAACTTTAACCACAGTACAATCAAATTCAAAACCAAAATCCAAAAGATAGATAATAGATAGATAGATAGATAGATAGTCAAGATCAATATAAACAACACACATTTAGGAACAACAACAAAAAACACTTGTAAATAATTTGTCAAAGAAGAAATTATAATAAATGTTATTAAATACTGAATGAAAATATTATACTGAAGTACGTGGATGGTAGCTAATGTAACATTTAGAAGGAAATTTACAGCTTTAAACACAGATGCTAGAAAAGTTAATGAGTTAATCTTTTAATTCAAAAGTTAGAAAAACAAAATCCATTGTCTTAAGCCTGGAACTCATTTGAATAGACACATTAAAAAAAAAAACAACTTACTGGTGGGCAGTCCCACATTTAATAAACTTACACAAAGAAAGGAAGGCTGAGTCTGAAGGAAAGGAAGAACTACTCAAAAGGAAATCGGACCCTGCTAATGTCAAAAAAAAAAAAGGTGCATCTTAAAGCTGAGGGTGTATCAGTTAGCTATCGCCGTGTAACAGATTACCTCCAAACTGAACAGCTGAACAACAAACACTTATTATACCATAGTCTGAGAGCCAAGCACCCAGAATTGCCTTCGCTGGATGGCTCTGGTTCAGGGTCTCTCACAAGGTCACAGTGGAGCTGTCAGCTGGAGCCGCACTCATCTGAAGATCCGACTGAGGCTGCGGAATTTGCTTTCTAGATGTATTCACTCACAGGACGTATGGCTGGTGATTACGACCCTCTCTGGCTGTTGGGTTCCTTGCCACGTGGGCATCTCCATGGGCATGCTTACAACATGGCCCCTTGCTTCCTTTGGAGTAAGTCATCTGGGTGACTATTTAGTTCTCGAGATGGAAACCATTGCCTGCTGTGACCTAATCTCTAGAGTGGCATGCCCTCACCATCTGCCACTGGTCACACAGACTAATCCTGGTACAGGGGGGTGGGGGGCTATGAACCAAGAGAAGGAGACTATTGGAGACCATTCTGGAGACTTCCGCCACAGAGAGATTCTCAAAAAAAAAAAAAAAAAAAAGAGAGATTTTTGCATGGCTGCTATTCCTCACCACAGTGGGGAGTAGGTGAGAAAAATCAGTTCCAACCAGACAAAATCATGCAACTTACTCCTGGGATTCGAATGATGTTGAAATTCAAGGCGAAGTGGTGGTTTCAAGATTGGTTCTTGGCATTTAGATGGATTCTTAGGTGGCTCTGTTCTGTTTTGCTTTTACTATGCACCTTTGAAAATATCTCTCTTTCCCCAAATAATTTTAGTCCTCCAAGCCCCTTAACACATTTTGCCAATCCACTTTTCCCATCATTTTAAAGTTGATGTCTCCTTGAAGGGAAATTTGATTTAAATGTTTTCGATCCCTTTACATAAACGTATGGAAACTCGAGTTAGCAAGAATTATTTGGTGGCCAAGCAAAATCCTCCAATTTCATGTGAAAGCTGCGAGGCCTAATTTTCTCAAAAATATGAAATCATGTTTTGCCAAAGGGTCAATAAAATACTGACTCAATGAGGGTTAAGTTTAACCACCCGCAAGTCAAAACGTCTTGCTAACTTTATGCCAAATACTTTTTTTGTTGTTGCTTTAAAATATTGAATTGACCATTCCCACCCACTCCTCAGTTTAACTGGATCGTAAAATCATTTTCTGTCTCGTAGACCTGTAGACATGTAAAAAATAAAGCGCTGAATTAAGATAATTCAATTTCTTTAAATACCTCTCGGTGATTCGAGCTCTTTGTCTCCAGTTTCTTCCTAGCATTAATGCCTGCTGCCCTGGTCCTGGTGTTTCTTTACCGAGACATTAAACCAATCTCCTCTATTGCCTCCCTTCCCCCTAAATAATAGTAATAATGATAATTCACAGCATTGCTTCAATGCCCAGTCTCTTTGCATTTGTTTGGACAGAAGTCTTAACAGCGAACGTGACTTTCTCCTGATGAGCAAAGTCATTTTTCAGCGTTTGCCTTTGACAAAGCAGCAGAGTCAGCACACTGTCTCCTGTCCGCTAACAGCATGGTGACTGCAGCTTCCATGCCCAAGCTTCCTTGGGTTTTCAGACAGCAACCGTTTCTAGAGCTTGGTTTCTTTACAAACCAGTGGGGATGGGAGGGAGGAGGAAGGCAGAAGGAAGGATGCTCGCCTGACTTCTCAGATGGTCCTGTGGTGTCGCTCCATTCGGCTTCCAAAAGCCTGAACGCGATGATGGAGGGGAGGAAAATGCTTGGCTTTGTGGCTTTCGATATCCAACGACTGGTAGTGAATCTGGGCTCTGCGTCCCTCGGTGCGTGATCTTCGGACGCTTACTCAGTTTCTGCATGCTTCCGGTATAATGTGTGCAGGACTCTAGCTGATGAGGAGGAGGTCAGGATACAATGCGTTGACCTTTCTCAGAGTCCACTGATGCAAACGCCAGTCTCGTCTAAAATATACCATCCTCAGCAACATCAAGACCGGTATTTGCCAAAAATCCAGCGAGACGACCCATCAGCTGGCGTTCCGGTGAGGGTTTAATGAAAAGAAACCAAATAGAGAGGCCCCGGAAGCCATGCAGCTTCGAGCCTAATGCTTTGAGATAGAAACATTTTTAAGCCCTTCCAGAATACAAAGGCGTGACAGATCATATTTTTTAAAGAAGTCATTCCACAGGCTCTTCTCCCAATGTGGCATTGTCACTTCTGTCACTGAGAGGTGGGGTCCATATTCCCTCCCCTTCTCCAACCTACACGGGCTTTTGTGACTATCTCAACCAACGGCACACAGTGGCCATGACACTATGTGGCTTTCGAGGTTGACACAGAAATGAGATGCCCTTTTCACTTGTTCCCTTGCGGTGTTTGCTCTTGGAACCCAGTCGTCATCGTGCAAAGAAATTAGGCCGCCACACAGGCCGGCAGCAACCACGGGACAGGGGCGAGGGTGAGTCTGCAGGTCTCCCGGCTCCCAGGCAGTCGCCCCCGCCCCCCGGCTGGCACCAAGCAGAGCAGAACAGAGCTGACCCCACTGCGCAGATTGTGAGCAAAATAAATGATCGTGAGAGTCGTAGATTATTACGTGTGGGGCGGTTTGTTACCCGACAACAGAGGAGTGTACGGAGGGGTCCAAGGGCAGAACTGTAAGACAGCAGGAAGGTTCGGCAGGGGGGTGTCCGGCCTTGATAAGAGAATCAAACCCAGGTAGACCTGACCACACGACCTTTGTTTATGTGATTAGTGCCTTCGCTGTAACCTCTGTATCTCCCTTTTATGCCACTAAAGCCTTGGTTCATTTGCTTTGTAAGAACGTCTCTTCATGTCGCCTTGAACAGAATCTCATTTTAGTATAATGTCTGTAAATCTTAAATTAAATAGGTGATGGTGCCTTCTTTTACCAAAGAAGCCAAATCCTTCTCGAGGCTCAACAAACAGCTACATACATACACATATACGTAATACATACATATATACGTATGCACATGCATATGTATACGTACATGCACATATGCACATACATATGCACACATGTGTGCATGCATACACACATATAAGCATGCATGTATACATGCATATGAGCATGCATGCATGCACATACGTACATATACACATATACTACATACATATGTATATATAGGTAGACAGAGTCATATCTTTGGGATATGTCACGGCATTTTTTGGAATAAAGCTTTAGATTGAGCTTTATCAAACGCTCATTTTCTACCTGGCAAGCACTGCAGCGAAGCTTCTATGCTTCGACTCACTTCTATTCTCCCCCAAATCCCCGCTATTTGCAGTTAGAGTCCCTTTGACACACGAAGAGGCTGAGGGTCACATGGCCCAGGTCACGTGCCCCAGTGGTTAAGCTGGCCGAGTCCCAGCCATGCGATCCCCAAGCCCCTGCCTCGACCCCTACCCTCACCTCTCGGGACCGCCATCTGAAAGGCTCTTCTTCCCATCGGTGACTGGCGGGGTCCGCGTTCCCTCCCCTGACCCCTGCTAGGTCTCTGTGACTGCCTGAACGTTGTCTGGGACAGAGGAGGTGCCCAACCCATGCCATTGTCCCTGTCTTTCCAAACGGCAGGAAACAAGTTCCCCACCCGCAGCAGATGGCGCGTCTGATCCTCGCCCTCCATTCGCAGCAGACTTCGCACACAGTAGGCGCATGGGAAGGGCTTGTCGACTGTTAATGCTTCCAGGAGAGGGCCTTTGCACTGGGGACTCCCAGCCCATGTGGCGGAGGGGAGGTGCGTGGGCGGACAGAGCCCGCGGCTTCGGAGATGGGCTTTCTGGAGACCACGCACCTCACCTCCGCAGCGTCAAGAATTAGTATCAGAACAAACGGCACCTTCTGGGTGGGGGGAGGAGGGGCTGCTAGCGGAGAACCTGCCTTTTCCAATAAAAGGAGAAGGAGCTGAGGAAGTCCGCGGGCGGCCCTCGGAGAAGGGTGCTCCCGGAAGCGTTTTGCGCCGAGCTCTGGGACCCGGGCAGTCCTCCCGACCCCCGGCCCCCGGCCCCCCGCTCCAATAAAGGCGAGATGAAACAGAGGCCTTGGGGGCCCGCGCTGCAGCGGGCCGCGTGCTCCCGCGACTGTTACAGAGCAGGCCAGAGCCACGTCAGGTCCAATTAGTGTCAAGGAGGAACATCTGTATTTCGGCACCCGCGTTGCCCAATGCAAACATTTCATAATTACAGCCTCTTGCACACACAGCGTGTTATGAGATGTGGTGTCCCAGCGTGAATCACAGTCACATTTTTCAGAGTCGTCAGCAGTCTGGGTCTGGCTGGGATGCCGGCTGATGACTGCCCGTAAGAACATTTCTCTAAAATATTAAATTAAGCACAGTCCGGCGTTTTCCTCTTATCTGTGAAATCTTGCGGTTGGGGTTTGACTGTTTTTATAAAATGAAATATATAAAACGTATAAAATGCAAATAAAGTGGAGGTTGGAGTGGTGTGTTTCTTTCTCTCTCTCTCTCTCTTTTTGAGAAAGGCATCTGGTTTTCCCTCCCACTTTTCCCTTCGGTGTTTTAAGCTGAAACGTAAAGGTTCAACTGTCAAGCGTAGCCCAAAAGGCTCCAATTGCAATGGGGTTTTCACCTCATCGAGAAGCAAGTCTGGTTCTAAGGACTCAACTGGTCCGGGGGATTTTCTCATGCAGATTTTCCTGGGCAGAGCGATTGAAGTTGGCTTTGCAGCCAAGGGAAATCCAATAGCTTTGGGTTCAAAGTTGAAGATACTTTAAAATTCTTATGGTGCATTCAATGAGGCCTCATAGAAATAGAAACTGCGGATTGGGGCAATGTGGATATTATGAATCTGTCAATAAACTTGTAACAGCCACATTCCTTGACAGAGGTTTTACCCATAAGCCATCATGCCCAAGGAATTCGATACTCTCTGCATTGCTACTCTGTGGTGACACCTTGCCCTATCCTGTATCTTGTATCCTGACGCGTCCCGGGTCAGCAGGCAGGACCCTAATGACTGTTCTTCCTGCCTCTCAGATATCATTCCTGTTCTGCCTTCGAGAAATCTACACTGTCCTATGCAGGGAGCGGGACAGGGCTGACGCCTAAGCTGTGGGCCATCGCCACACTGCAGGCATGCTTAGCAAATAAACGTCTCTAATTCAGTAATAATTCAGTAGCTGCATCATTGAGATATCATTGCATACCGTAAAATTCACCCTGTTAAGACGTGCACTTGAATGGCTTTCCGTATATTCACAAAGTCGTGTAACCAACTCCACTCTCTAATTTGAGGACATTTTCCTCACCCCAAATGGAAATTCTGAATCTCTTAAACAGTCACTCCCCACAACCCCTCCCCACCAGATGCCGGCAACCACTAAACAGCTGTGCATGTCCATGGAGGAATCATACAATATGTGGCCTTTTGTGACCGGCTTTTTCACACAACATGCTTTCAAGGTTCATCCACATGGAAGCATAAGTCAGTACTTCATTCCTTTTTATGACTGAATAATATTCCATCGTATGGATAGACTATATCCGTTCACTGGTTCATTAATTGATGGACATTTGGGGTAACTGAGTGACTTAAACAGACACTTCTCACAGGAATTTTGCAAGCATCATACATGATGTTTATTGCATGTGTGCCAATTGATCTTTCTGGAAAATGTATTCATATTATCTCCCTGTTAAGGGGAACTTTGAAAGGAGAATTCAACCAAGAGCCCAGGGAATAGAAGACCCCCAAAATAGTTCAGGATCCTATATGGGAATTAGAATGTCTGTTTGAGCAGATGGGCCTGGGGCTAGAGAATTTTGGGATAAAGGTCAACACAGTGTCTTTCTCATGGCAGCCTGGAGTTCAGATGACAAAAAAGGAAGCCCCAGTGTCTCCTGGGGGCAAAAAGAAGGCAGGGAAGAGCAAGGGAGGCTGCATTGATAAAGAATGGAAAGCTGCCAGGAAAGCAAAGGACAAGCATTTTAGGCAGAAGGACTAGCATGTGGGGTGGCTCAGCGGTATGAACGAGCAGAGTCCATTAGCGGGGCTCTTACTCATTCAGACATCGAGACACTGCAATCAGCCGAATGACGGCATCGACCTGGAATGATTTTTGTGACATTCCCTCTTTAAAGAACTTCACCCGTCAATGCATAGCACATTGTCCCGATTCACCCAGCTGGGATGTCGCCCGCCATCAGTGCCACAGCGGCCACGTCCGCGTGGCACAGATCCGGGGGTCTTGCCTGAATGAGCATGTACCATGGATGCCTGGAAACGATGGAAGGAGGGATTTCAAAACAATGGTACGGCTGTAAAACGGAGTACCACACAGCTGTTCAAAAGGGTGTGGGACACCCAGAGGCGCACACAGCCATGTGGGAAAACGCCCCAGGTACGTCACCAGATGGAAAAGCAAGTCACAGAAAGAGCAGGGTGGCACGATACCGCGTACTGTGCCACACATAAAGGCGCCGCGAAACCTGCCTGCAAACGAAGGGGAAAGACTGGCTCGCAATCTCTCGAACTGGCCGGCGGTGGAGCAAATACCCATCTGGAGATGGGAAAAAGCCGAGATTGCAGGGGGAGGGGCTGCCAAAGAAGGAGCTCGCTGTCCCTGCGGAGTTGTACGTTTTAGAAGAGCAATGTTTTGATTTCTAATGCAATGTAAAAAAAAAAAAAATTTTTTTTAAAGAGAAAAATGATGGGTTTTTTGTCAGCATCGGAAAAACTGGTGTGTGAATTCCAGCTCGGTCACTTATTGACTGTGTATCCTGGTCACTGTGGCAGCTGAACAATGGCGCCACTCGATGTCCACATCCTAATCCCCGGAACTTGTGAACAGCACTTTGCACGGCAAGAGGAGCTTTGCAGACGGGGCGAAATTCTTTGCAGACATGTGGAGACGAGGGAGATTAGACTACAGAGGAGGAGGAGGATGACCTGATGAGGAAAGCCGGGGCAGAAAAGATGCGTGACGGGGTGGGGTCGGGCTGCACGAGCCAACCAGCGAGGGCAGCCTCCAGAAGGTGGCGAGAGCGGGGAGACAGATTGTCCTCTGGATGATTCAGACGGAACATGGCCCTGGCTGGCATCCTGATTTTGGCCGGATGAGACCCTTTCCACATTCTGGCCTGTAGAAGCGGGAGAGTAAACGTGTGTTGTTGTGATCTCACTAAAGTTGGTGACAGTTTGTTAAAGCAACAGCGGGAAACTAATAGAGCGCGTCACTTCACTTCCCCGAGCCCCCGTTTGCGCGTCTGTAAAACGGGGTGGTTCCACGGGCGTCTCAGGCTGTCACGAGCACCAGAGCTCGCGTCTCTTCGGCCATTAGTGCAGACGGGATTCGGCTGGCCTTGAGTCCACGCTTCCTCCCAGCCTGCCGTCACCCCACCAAGGCTTCGAGGAAAAAGGTGTCTGTCACAAACACAAGGCATGCCAGCCTGAGCCCATGCTCTGAGCGTCAGAGTGGTCCTGCCCCCCTGGGACAGGGCCTGCCACATGGCCAGTGCTCAGACAGCTGTGCTTGTCAGAAGGACATGACCGTTGATTGCATCCGGTCACGCAACCGAGTTCCATTCAGGAGCGGCTGTCCCCTGAGTCTCATCACCCTTCCCAGCGTCCTCCTCGTGTGTTTCCAGGATGGCCGCTCCTGTCAGGAACCGGTTTAATCACAGCTTCCAAAGTCAGGTGGACTGATTTTTCCCATCTTTGAAGATCATCCTTACTTAGCTCGGTAATCAACTCAGTTCCTGTACTCGGGGAATTACATTCCTCTCGGAGCAAATAGCATTGACGTGTAAAGAATGCAGTGCACGTCAGTCCCACAGCTCTCGGCTTCTGATGGAGTCTACAGCGCCTATGTGCAGAGAAGGCAGGCCCCTCCTGAGTCCACAGATCCAAGAATCATCGAGAGGTAGCGAAGGAAGGTCCCAGGAGATCCCCTGCAAAGTCCACAGCTTATTGCTTATGTCATGAAGGCAAAGGCAAAGCCATTTCCTTCCAGTCCTGTCACAACCTCCTACCATCAGGAGGGCCGGGCTCCAGGGGAGCAATGGCTTGGAGACATCCCAGCCGTGAGCTCAGACAGGAAGTCATCATCTCATGTCAGAATCGGTCGGAGAATGCGTGAGCCGTTCGGCATTGCAGCACCTGTGTTTTATCAGCGATGCCTTAACTCTGGGCGCCGCGCACTCCAGGCTCAGGGACCCTGCGAATCTGTGACTCGTTTTCGCTCTGATCGGAAGCCATTAACTGAACTACCGTTCCCTTCTTTCGCGCAAGTTCTCTTCAGCCTGGTCTTTGCGTAGATTTGGGATGCTTCAGGTACGATGTAAATGATTTGTTTTCAAGAAACCGTATCGGGTGGTGGGAGAGACGATGATTCAAAAGAGAAAGACGACCAGCCAGCAATTTCACTGCTGGGTATGCGCCCAAAGGGTTGAAAGTGGGGGACTCGAACGGAAATTTGCACACGCGTGTTCACAGCAGCGGTATGCACAAGAAACGGAAGACAGGAGCAAGCCTGGACGGATGAGTGGGCAAACAAAATGTGCTAAAAGACAACATCCCAGCCCTGAGACGTCCCCACACCCATCCCTGTCACCAACACCGCCCTTTCCCCAGGGTAGTGACTGACTGCTGACACACATTCGTCTTGCAATTAGTATATTTTTTCAGCTTTGCATCTTCAGCCCAACTGTCATCTAAGAAAGCTAGACTTATTTATGTCCATGTTCTCACTGACGATGCACGAATTGCCTCTTTCCCCAAAAGCCACAAACCATGGCTTCTTTAATTTTGAACCACCTGACGGATGAACATAAGCTCTCACGATCCGTTTGGTTTGCGTCTGCCTAATGATGAATGAGATGAAACAGTGCATAGTGTGTTTAACGGCCATTGGAATTTCTTGGGAGAACTGCCTGTTCGTGCTCTTTGCCCAGTTTGCCTTGGGAGTGTCTTATCCGTCTAAACGCGTGCAGCGAGCAGATTAATACTCCGTCTCCTCACACGCGGCGAATACGTCCTCCAGCCTGTCATGCGCTTCGTTAGCGGCTTCCCTGGTCCTCTAGCTCTTTCTCTTCTCATCCGCGCTCACTCCTTTGGCCGTCGCAACCGTATCTTAAAAATACACATCTCGTTCTTAAAAACTCCACCCCGCTCCCTAACTGTCCCCTTCGCCCTTACCCGACTCGTCCGCCGCTCTCAAATTCTTCCTGCTTGTGCCTAACGCAAAGCGCCGGAATTCAGGTGCGTGCCTCATCTTTTATTTGCAATGAAACGTGTTTTTCTTAAGAAAAGCAGGTTACTTCTTAAGAGGAATGCTGATGTCAACCGTTAATGTACGTTTTTTATCCCACAATTATGAAAGTAATACTGTAAGCGTGCCTCTGATTATGTCTTTTTAAAAAATAAAGCTGTTTTTCATGGAGAAACTGCGATGCCAAGTGTAATGAGTTAGCTTAGCATGGCCCTGGGCACATGATTTGATCTCGTTGGAGAGTTGTGTTTTAACCTGACAGACCCAACCCAGCGTCATTAGACCTGAATCTAAGCAAGTACAAACCACGCGACCTTGTCAAGTTCTTGAACTAGTACCAACCTCACCAGTCGGTCAGCTAATCGGCGGTTGACCTGCAAACCCAGGCTCTTAACCAATGCCACTCGGACATTACCCGAAACACAGAGACAAAAATGGCCCCCAATGTATCTGTCCGAATTTTGTCTACAAAGTGTTCCTGACTGTTTCTGCCCTTACATATTCATTGAGTACCTCCCTTATGCCAGATGCCCTACCAATGTTTTGCCTAGCGAAGGCTGTCTCTCCAGCGTCCAGTCCCCCCTTCTTTCTTTCTGAACCCCAGTTATGTCCAAGTGTCTACATGACCCCACACAGCCACGCAAATCAGGGATAGCTGATTCCAACGCTCCCACAGGTGGGCCCAGAGGTCCGAAATGATTCCATTTCTCTTACCAGCGATCGAATCAGGACAGGTCCCATGGCCCAGCCCAAGCTCATGAGATGTGAAGGACAGCTGGCCAAGGCACTACTGGGAAAAGTTCCTTACCCCTAAGAGAGTCGCGGGAAGAAGCAGTCCTTTGTCTCCCTGTGAATGTTGTCACGTAAGATGTGAGGCGCAGAACTTACTTCTGATTGGTGTGAGGATGGTGCCAGCAGTGAGGATGGCAGGACAGAGGATCGCGAAGAACCCGGGCACTCGATGACGTCACTGAGCTACTGCATCAACCGAACCACTGGGATTCGAAGGCAAGTTTAAAGTTGTAAGCTAGAGAAATGAAGTTCTATTGGTGGATTGTCAGAAGTCACCCAGGAAATAGGGGTCCAAGTCTTGGGCAGACTGGAGACTTTGTGGGTAGGACAACTGAATCTGTCCCCTCTAGGCTGACGGCTACGAGCAAGCCTCCCTGGGCAAACGGATTCCAGCCAAATAAACTCAGCGAACTTGATCATGCCTCTTTTGGCCCTTGTAGAGACCTAACCTTAATTCTCACAGGAGACCCCTGCAGCCAGGGAGCCTGGGGCAAAGGGCTCTGAGGACAGGTCACCTCCCTTTTGATTGTCTCTCATCGGCGATCCGGAGCAAATCTCTCAACCCGTATGAGTATCCAACTCCTCATCTCTAACATGGGGCTGACAATAACCCCTTTGCAAAGTTTCTATAAAGATTCAACTAACTCGTGTGGCTAAACCAGAGTGGGAGCTGAATTAATGTGTTTATTAGCTGGCAGCCATGGTCACGGGCGTACCCTGCGTGCGGAAGCCCTCGCGTTGGAGGTGGAAGGACCGGGAGCGACTCCACGAGCTGGTTAAGCGTGCCGTAACGCAGGTCCGCTGGCAGCTCCGTCGTCTTGCCTCTCGAAACTTGCTTTGCCACCAGGAGAAACAGAAAGAAGAAGAAAAGAGATTTTCATTATCAGGAGAGAAGGCATCCTCCACCAAACAAAGCTAACCCATCATTAAGTCCACTTTGTTATTAAAGGCCAATAGGATTAAAGAGCTAATTACAGTGTCCTGGGCTTGGGCTTACCCATTGTCACCGGGATCAAGTCCCGCCCGCCCCTCGGCTTTTGGAGAACCAACCAATAGCATTTGGTTCGCCCGGGGAAGATTTTCATTTCTCTGGCGTAATAAAGCACGCGTATTAGCATCTGCCAACCCAAGCCAAACAAGCAATTCGGGTTGAAGGTAGAAACAGGCTGTTCTCCAGGTCTCTACACCGTCCGCCCGTCTGGGTCGGGGCTGTACCCGATTGCTCCGATTAAGTGAATTTTGGGCACGTAACGAGGTAATTGCAGGCTAACTCTATTCCTCGAGAATCAGAGATATAAAGTTTCCCACCATTCTTTTCCCCGTGTAGCCTTTTTCCTTTTACCTTTTTTTTTTTGAAGGGCTTATTAATTTACAACGCGGCTAATTACGACTCCTCCGGGCTAAATAACTGTGCAGTTGGCACTGTAACAGATGAGTGGTTGGAGTTGAGAGAGCAGGTCCTGTTTTTCTTTTTTTTTTTTTTTCTTTGCCTATTACATACATTGTTTTAGGTAATTAACATCCACTCTGCAGTGGCGGCTCTGACGCCTCCTTGTCTGAACAGTGTCTTGGCTGACGGCCCCTGGAACAGCCCTGGTGAACTTCTTGCAAAATCCTATGATATTATATAATTCTCCCCGATGAAAGCTCAAAGACAGTTTTGCTCACATGGCTACGTGCGAGCGTTTGCAACTAGACACACACTCACATCGAGTGTCTTTTGGAAGGAGGATTTGTTTTCAGCCGGGAGGGGACCCCGGTGGGGGCAAAGGAAAGGACTGGGTTGGAATTCTGGCCTTGCTGTCACCAGGTGAGAGAGGTGACACTGGTTTTTGTGGGCATTTAGTGAGTTTCTGATGGGAACGAGTAGGTAGGCTCACCCTCCACTGAGGGAATAATCTCTTTAATCTCTTAATACGGGTGAACAGAGTCTTTCAAAAGAATCGGTTGCTGTTGGTAGTGGTGGGGATTTTCCTCTTGTATTCCTGCCGTCCAGCACCATTTTGAATCAAAACCTAGACCTTTGGATGACAGCTACAGGGGTCAAGGGCACCGCCCAGAGGTTGTACGAGGCGCTGGAATGACGCGGGTTTCCGGTCTTAAGCGTGCTTTTCCCTCTCTCCTGCTCGGCTCACGGTTTCCTCGCAAGGGCCTACATTGTCGGCCGGCTTCTTCAGCTCTTAGTCTTGAGGCACGTGGAGTACTCACTCTCAGAGTGTTTTTTTTCAAAATCAGTCAGCGGTCGGGGTTTGATGGAAGGTGTTTCTAAAATATGGGGCCCCTCTCTGCTTTCAGAGATTGCTGACCCCCGCAGAGAGAGCGAGGGGCGTTCCTCAGGACCCGGTCGTCTACCTGACAGCATTTTGTTGGTTCGAAACAACTAAAGCAGCAGCAACAAAACACGTGGCCCGCATTGTGTGACTGGAAGCAGCTTTACCCCCGGTTTTTCTTGCACGGGTGACATCTGGCAGCCTTCATTAACTTACTGTTCAAGATGTTCTCTTGGCGCCAACGTCGGGAAAGTCGGACCATTGATGGATCTAGAGTGCCACTGGATGGCTCTGCTGTTTTCTCTTATTTTTTTTTTTTTAACTTTTATGGGGCCTTAATTCTCTAACCTGTGCTCTCCCCAGCCCTGGTCCCCAGAAGTCGATCTCAGCGGGGCGGGGAGGCCCGTGGGCTGCGTGGAGCTCGCTGACTTCTGCGGCGGGTAGATTACAGGGAGCACACACAGGGAGTAGACACGTGCTGTCTGCCTCCCTTTGGGAAAGACCAAAGGACCAGGCGTGAAAACACAACAGATCAAAGACTCTGCAGGTCTGAACAAGGGCGAGAGAAAGAGGCCAAAGAGAATTCTCCTGGGAGGTGGGAGCTGGCTTTAAAACGTCACGCATCGAACATCCACCACGCCCGGCGTGGTCACCTCATTACCTCACCGAATGCACACGGTGTGAATCCTGTGAGAGGAACATCAGTGACATTCCAAGACCCTTAGACTCAGAGCAGGTGAAGTGACTTATGCAGTCACACAGCACATAAGGGGGCAGAGTCAGCATCTGAGCCCAGAGACGTCTGATTCCAGAACCAGTGCTCTTAGTATAGACGTTACAGAGCCATCTCTCCCTTTAGGGAAGCCAAGAATGGAAAACCAAATAGAGGGAAAGGAAGAAAAAGAGAGAGAGAGAGAGAGAGAGAGAGAGAGAGAGAGAGAGAGAGAGAGAGAGAGAGAGAGAGAGAGAGGGCAGGTGTTTATTCTCTGGCATCTCCGGGAAGACTCCGTGCGGCCTGCGTTGCTAGTCTCTTCTTCTCTGAGGGCTTACGGGAACAAGCCTGCCATCTTGAACTTAGTGGGTATTTGACAGACACCTGCTGAGTCGACCTGTATTACACACAGCCACGGCCTGTAAGGAACTCACAGCCAGTGGGGTGCCGGAGCTGGCCCCCCGCCGGCTGAGGGGAGCCCATCTGGGGAATCTCTTCCCAACCAGCATTCAGTGGCCTCACACAGGTAGCCTGAAATCAGCCGCAGTGGGAGCGTTTGCATCATAAACGTTTGCGATGCTATATAAATCGGGATTCCCCACCCCCTTTCCAGATTGCCCACTGTCAAACGTGTACCAGTGCACGGCTGCTCATAGCCATTTTTGGTTAAGACGGTTTGCAAAGCAGAGAGAGCCAAGTCGCTGATTTGCACACGCACGTGTACGTGTGTGCCTTCTTTATCCACGACTTTCTGCGAGCCTCCACTTTTCTGAATCCTAATGAGGACAGAGGAGGAAGTGAAGAGCAGTAAATTCAGGTTCATCCAGTCCACTGTCTGATGTGATCATTTCGATCGTTAGCTATTTCTGTCTTTCTGGGGTAAAACGGTCAGATATTCAAATTTTTTTTCCTCCTTCTTCCTTTGTAACAGGTTACGTTCCAGAAATATAGACTCGAGATAGGCAGTTACTCTCACAACCAATACAGTGGGGCAGAGAAGGCAGCAGAATGGGGTAGAGAGAGGAAATGAAAAACAGTCCATAGCAAAGACCTCAGTCGATACCATGGGGGTCCCCTGGACAGACGTGTCTTTGCCCGCATGGAGTTTTAAATCGTTTTTCGTGCAGCACCAACATTGTACTGGTTTCTTTCCATAGCTATCAGGCTGCCTAGTTTCTACAGAAAAACTGGAAGATGCGTCAATGACTGGCCGGAGCGGGGCCACAGCTGTAATGGCTTCAGTTACGGCGACTGTACCCGGATGACTTCCTGATGATTCAGGAACATGGCTTTGGAATCAAATGGCTCTCAAGAGAAATCCAGGTCTTAAACTTAGTGGCTGTGTGTCCTTAGGGTAGTTACTTAACCTCTCTGGGCTTCAGTTTCCATGTCTACAAAGCAAGGATTAAGAATACCTACCCCACAGGGTGGCCGGGAGGATTAAATCAGATCACGTCTTGAACGTTCTTGGCATGAAGCGAGTGTCTAATAAAAGGTGCCAATTCATGCTTCGCTGGGTCGAATTGTCTCTGAATCCTCTCTGGATTTTCATTTATTCCTGGAAAATATAAGAAGTCGCTGGCACTTGAGATTTCACAGCTCGATGAAGCCTCCTGGTCTAGATTTTACAGACGCCAACCGATAAGCCTTTCATTTTATGGAAACCCAAGTCGGTTCCACAACCTAAGTCAGCTCTCCGGGTATGTCACCAGCCACCTACGTAAGCACGATGAAAACGGAAAGGAGACACTCTACATCATGCCTTTAAGGAAAAAAAAAGGAAAAGGAAAAGGAAAATGCAACAAACGCCAAAGAGATACCATTGCCTAAAGATGAGAATGTTCTTTCCACTGGGTGCTGTGTCCTGCACACTTCGGCGAACTCCATTTTCTTGCAGCAGGAACCCTTTAAAGGTCAGGCCGGCGAGCGAGCGCCACACGTGAAGGCCTGTTTGGAAAAAAAAGAGTTAGCGGGAGAAACGCTCGAGCTCACATCAGACTCTTGCCGGGGGTAAGTTTCTCATGGCTCCTTGGTACGTACGTATCTTTTACATGCTTCTGCCTTTCCAGGCGAAAGAAACCCCCTGAAACAGTGGTCTTTCACCTTTTTTTTACCCTCGCACCATGCACAGGCCAACGGGGTCCCATCAGGAAGCTCTCGCACAACTCACAGAGATCCTCAAAGGGAGGAAGTCGGGGTGTTGGTCCCCTGCACCGAGAAGGCTGCGTCAGGATGGGGGGGATGCGAGCGCAGTTTGGAGGGCCCCCCTCCAGCTGGGACTTCTGATGTGCAGTCAACTTGGGGCTGGCGGTGATGGTGGTGGCAGGTAACTTGCCCCGTCGGTAAACTCTGCTGTTAAATGCCTTCTGAGTCAGCTCCTTACTTTTGGCTCACTCGCTCAAAAAGTTTTACTGAGCATTTATTACATGCTCGTGCTGATCATGGTGAAGAACAGAAGGCTCCCGCTACCAAAGAGCCAAACACAGTCCACGGGAGAGAAAGAGATACAGAGAAACAGTCCCCCTCCAAACAAACATGGTACTTCTCAAAACGGCGTATGCCCGTCCGAACGGGGAGGAGATGGGGCTGATGCTGTCCGGGGAGTCAGTAGGTCTCACAGAGGGCGGCCTCAGAAAGGGGCCCCCGCAGGCTGTGAAGGAGCTCGCCCAGCTGGAGAGGGGCGTGTGGATGGAGGCAGGGTGCCGGGGAGGGTGAGGGCTGGCTGGGCTTACAAGGACAGCCCTGGGAGGGAGGGTGTAGAAACCAGACCTAGGAAAGCGGGTCAAGGGCCAGACGAAGGCGCATGGACTTCTCCCCAGGTCGTGGACATTTCCGGCAGGGGATGCTACCCCGGCTTCCCTGCTAGAGGTGGGGCTGTTGATAATTCCGTCACCTCCCGTTGTGTCGAAACCATACAAAGGCAATCCTCCGGAGACCACCGACTTGGTAGAAAAAGAGCAACTAGGGAGGAAAAAATGTTGTGCACTCAGAGCGGTATTTCCCAGACGGGTATGGTCAAATTTCCACGGCCCCCAAATGGACAGAAGCACGTGTACATGATTTAAAACGCGCCGATCGAAAGCCTCGTTGCTATCTTACTCTGGAACGTGCCTTTATGTTTCAATATGACACGAGTCACACGTTCTGAGAGCTCATTTCAGACAAAAACCCGTTGCTTTTCATCCACGGCCATTGTGAAAGTCCCATCAACCTTCTACTTGCAGGCCCCGCGTCACCTCACCAGACTGGCACAGATGAGAAGATGTCAGGACAGGACGTGCCTCATAACGGGTCCTCGCTCCATTTTCCCTTAGCAGAGTGGTTCTTGGACGCAAGCACGCATCATCAGGCTCACCTGGAAGGATGGACGCCATCCCCAGAGTTCTTGATTCAGTCCGGGGGAGGAAGGCAAAAACTTTGGATTTCTAGAAAGTTCTAGAAAGCTCTCGGTGGATGCTCAGGCTATTGGTTAGGAGATGGCAGTTTGAGAATGGTTGCCTTAAAACGTGAATAAAACTCTGCAGATGCTGGTTCAGGGGCCCTCCTTACACAGTAAACCCAAGGACACAGCAGGTAAATCGTCAGACCATGAACTTGAGGGCACCCACATGGTCTGGTGTTGGCTCTACTGGAGTGACTGAGGCTGGAGGTTCCTTCCCGTTTTCTTCTGACCCCTGGATTCCATCCTGGAAGGGGCTGTGTGGTCAGGCAAGGCTGCTTCCTTCCAGCCTCCGTTATGAGACCCGACCAGCAAATTCAGGAATGGGAGGTCTGATCAGTGTCGGGGGGCCGGATGCTGGACCCCTGGGCCTTGGACTAAAAGCCAAGTCGGCATGACTGCACAAGCCGGGAGGGGCTCCGTCTGACGGAGGGCAGACGCAACACCAAGGGGTCCAAGCGGGGGAATGGGCACGGGGTCCTGGGTACTGGGTATGGGGTCCTAGGGTTCCGGCAAGGGACCTCGGGCCCCCTTCTCGTCTCTCAAAGGGGCCCTTCTCTGGACCCAATATCCCCAGCAGAGACCCCAGGTCTCAGCCTTCTCCAGAAAGCAGAGCCAGGTTTGAGCAAAGAAAGAGCTAAGAAACAAACAAAAACACACAAACAAAACGGGGAGCATGGTGGGGGCCCCCCAGCTCACAGAGGCTTATCTGACCCCCTCCCCACACATACACTGTTTTCTACGAGGCAGGCATGAGACAGACCTCCCACACTGCCCGCAGCTTCCTCCACCTGGGAGGCAGAAGTGTTGGGCTGAAGTTCTAGAATCCTCCTTGCTGGCTGGCTCCACGCAGCACGTCCTGCGGAAGCCACCTGGACGCCAGAGGGCGCTGCGGCACCAGCTCATTCCCGGAAGGCTCGCTCCCCCGAGGTCCGGGCCCCAGGCCCTGGCTCTGGGCGCCCAGCACCCCCTCCAAGGGACGCGGGCCGGAAGCCATCCCGGAAATGGGAACAGCGCGGGTTTTCGCTGGGTCCCAACAGCTCTGCCTCAGGAAAGGAAATAAAAAGCTTTACAGCTCTGCAAAATTTAGCCATAGATTTTTAAAGACCTGTGCTTTCGGAAAAGCTCAAAAATTGAAAAAATAAATAAGTAAAATAAATACATGGTTTGAAACCATGAAATGAGGTGGCACACGCTGGGGAAAGCCTGCAGGGGTTTGTGCAGAGGCTCGTTTGCAGGTATCACTACCGCGGGGACTCAGGTACCCATCAGGAAAATTCCAGGTGCCCAGGAAATAGCCACAGAGAGGACAGGGCTGGCTTTCAGGCTGGGGACCCACAAAGGACTTTGACCTCCGCAGCTGAGGAAGCTCGGTGAGAACTCTTCGTTCACGCTGAGCACTTACTGTCACTCTTAGCCAAGCGAACGAAACGATTTACCCAGATTATCTCATTTCATCGTCCCCGAAACCCGAGAAGATAAAGACGGTTTTACCGGTAAAGATTTTACCGGCTCAGAAAAGAGCGGGCAAGATCAGCCGTTGAGCGGTGAGGCCGGGACTCGAGCCCGGCCTGCAGGAAGGGACAGAAGCACGCCTCCGGACCCACGTGCCCACAGCGCGTCCCGCCTCGGGCCTCACTCCCTGTCCTTGTCTCCAGCTCTCAGCTGTGACCTGGGTGACCTGCACCAGCCATGGCCGCACAGACCAGCACAGATGAACAGAACTCACTCCCGAGGGCGAGAGCGGGCGCGGGCGCGGTTTACCAGTAGACGACATTTTCCTGTGCAGAAACCAAGTAAAAACAAGTTTTCTACGACAGGCTCTTTTCAGATATTCTGTGAGATCTGCTGTCAGGTGATACGTTTAATGAGGGGTCGAATGACGCACCCTGGTTTTCAGCCTGAAGCCGAAGGACACTGGAGACTCTAGAGTTAGAAGCCTCGAGTGTAATCCAGGCTTGGCAGTTGCTCCCACATCGACCGCATTTTATGAGATAATGAATGAAAAGGCTATTGAAATCAGGAAGTACCATACCAAAGAAAGAGATGATTATATGTGTGATTTGGATCAAAAGCACCTCTCTCTCTCTCTCTCTCTCTCGATCACCTCTCCTTCTCCTTCCAAGGAGAAGGGACAGCACGCTGCAAACTAGCATGACCTGAGAGAGAAGGGGTTCAGATTTCCTCCCCGCTACTTTCCAGTTGTGCAGCTTCGCCTCTCCGAGCCCCAGATTCTCCGTCCTGTACGTGGAAATAATAATCACGGCTGGCAGAGTAGATGATAATGATGACTGCAAGTGTTTATCATCATGTGCTATGGGTTAAAGAGAGGAGAAGGGAGAGGGGAGGGAGGGCTTCTGGTATCCTTCTCTCTCTCTCTCTCTCTCTCTCTCTTTCTCTCTCTCTCTCTCTCTCTCTCTCTCTCTCTCTCTCTCTCTCTCTCTCTCTCTCTCTCGGCAGGATTTTGTATTTTCCAATACACTTTACATACAGTTTCTTTTGATCCTGATGCTAACTAATCCTATGAGGGGCCCAGGGCGGATTTCATTATCTTCACATCATTGAAAATAAAATGGGTCCCAGTGGCTAAATGACTGGCCAGAGGCTCCCCGGGGGACGGCAGCGCAGGTGAAGTTTCACGGGGTTGCCTTAGGGTTAAACGAGACAGGTCGTGACTACTGGCACGCAGCAGGTGCTTGATAAATGCCTGCAGCATCTGAAAGAGTTTGAAAAGCCTCAGGGACCATACTCACTCACTCTCGCCCCGAGCACGGCTCTGCCACTGTGTGGCATGACAGTGGGTCTCAGCCATGGTGCAGAGAAAAGTAAATGTCTGCACAGCACAGAACATCTAGGGAATAATTTCAAAATAATCTAGAGATTTTTCTACTCTGGTCCAGCATTTTCTGCTCCGAGATGGCCTGTCACACCTAAATGCCACCTGCATAGCTACTTACTTACAGTTTGCTTTCAATCAATCACTTTCCCATTTAGGTGACTGTCTCCATGAAGTCGTGGATATGATTTGCTGGATGTAGATGTTTCGAATATACGCACCTGTTCCAGTTTATGTGTTTCTAATAAATGTGCAGTGATTAGAAAATTAAAATGGGTCCGGGTGCCACATGCCTGGAAACTGATCCTGTCAAATGCTGTCACGGCATAAAGATGAAAACTCAGCACCCAGTGAAAACATGGCTCAGATAGTTAATAGCACAGGAATCTTCACCCTTAGAACCTAGGGCTCTTTGCCACAAAAAGATCCATTTGCGACGTCAAGATCGGCAGCATTAGCTACCTAGAGTTGTGTGGGAGGAAAGTGTCACAAGGTGGGGGACACACACTGCCATCAGAGCCCTCCCCACCCCCCACCCTCCCACCAGGTACCCCGAGAGGTCGGGCTGTGGCGGGTTCAGATTCTTCCTTTGTGCCTTTTTCTCTCTGGATGTCATTACTTACGTCATGTTGGTTGCTTTATAAAAGAAAAAGGTAAAGCTATTTTTATATTTTTATAGCATATAGGCCTCGTAAATCCAAAGAGATGTGCGTTGTCCTTAAATTAAGGGGGAAAATCTTTTGTTGGCCGAGTGCTCTGTGAGAATAATAGCGGTCAGCTGGTTGAGCGCGTGATTTGCACCAGGCACCGTGTTAAGGATTTACCCAAATTATTTAGTTCTCACCAGCTTGGAGAGCAGATATTACTATTATCTGTGTCTCCCAGCGGCACGGGAAAGAGGCGGGAACGGGGTCTGAGCTCGCGAACGACTCATCTGCTCTGATTTCTCATCTCGCATCAGCAAGCGGACGTTTCAGAGCTGGGACAACGGCCACGCTTGACCCGAGGACAGCACCGACTTGACGTCCACCCTGCGCTCCGTCCCGAGCCTAGCTCGCTGGCCGGGATGACGTTGATTTCGATTCTCCAACCACAGAAGCCGACGTGGAAAGAGGCTCCCTGGCTTGTCCATCAAATCACCCAGCCGAGGCCAAGAACCCGTGTGCTTCCATCTCCACCGCCTACAGTTGGCTGGTTGTGTCTACCTCGGAGGGCGGGACCAGAAGCAGGTAAATGGGACAGCGCCTGCCCAGGTGACGACGGCCTCGCCGAGGGAGGCGCCCGTCTGCCGGCCTCCCTGCCAAAGGAGACTTCAGAGGGGCCTGTCATCTGATAGTTAACCGCTCCTCCTGCCCGTCAGGTGGATGTCAAAACATAGTTAAAGTTTAGTGGACTTAATCTATTTAATAATAAAAAATAATAATTGCTCAATTAATAGCAATCCTGTGTACTTTTATGGGTGCTTCCATCTGGGAATCAAAGTGGTTTGGAAGAGAAGCCATCATTAGGCTGATTTTACAGATGAGGAAAATCGACGTAAAGAAGTTAAACGACTTGCCCAAGGTCAAGGCCTGAGTCAGCACCCGAGCCGCGGGGAGAATGCCAGGCTCTCCGGGGCTCGCTCCCGCCCTCTGCCTCTGTGCCGGGCATTTTGGTAGTGTCTGTCATCTGAGAATCTCAAATTAATCTCTCAACAATTATCACCATTCAGCAGAGGCCAACAAAAAAATCTCGACCTGGCTTGCCTGCCAAGCAGTGGAGGCGTCCATGCTGCTCTGTCTCTCCTGGGTGGGCGGGGCGGAGTCCGCCTCACGGCACCCCCCTCCCCGGGGGTCCTGGCCCTCACAGCTTGCACAGCTTGCAGGGGCTGGGGCCCCATGTGGCCAAGAGACCGGAAGTGACGAAGGCAGCAGACCCACTATTTGAAGCCAGTTTCCATTAAATGATTCCGAACGTCATTCTGGTGATGCTGGCTTTGAGCTTCTATTTCTCTGCTAGGAGGAAAAAACAAAAAAACCAAACAGATTTTGGAGTCAAATACACCGAATTTGAATCGCGACCCTGTCACTTGCCAGCTGTGTGCCCCTAGACAAACGGCTCGGCCTCTCTGGCCGCGGCGTTCCAGCTGCAGCACCAGCACCGCCGGAGCCCAGCTGCCTTGGAGCGCTCCAGAGGCGGCCACGTGCGCTCTCTGCCTTTGTGCAGTTAGAAACCCCGTAAAATGATACTTTGCAAAGGACGGTCTACACGCGGCCGCACACGGAGACACCCCGAGGCTCTCGCTCCGTGGACCGTCCGAGAACGCAGGGCCCGTGCGGGGGCGGCAGGGACGGAAGCGGCCGCCGGTCTGATCCCTGAGCCCCTGTGCTCTCATCGGGGACGCGAACTGAAGCCTCGTGCACTGCGGAGCCTTCGTCACGGATTAGACGGCGCAGAGCGGACCCTGTCACGTCCTTCAGGGCCCCAGGGGGAAACAGCTGGCGCACTCACCTGAGGCCCTGAGGGTCAGTGAGAGCCCAAGGGTGGGCAGGGTGAGGTGTCGTGTCTGGGTTGCTGCTGTCCCTGGACCCATGGGGACGAGGCAGGCGGCGGCAGCTCCTGGAACCAGGAGAGAGCAGAGTCGAGAGCGCCCCCTGGGTGGGAGGACTCTGCCATGCTGCGGGGAGGGCATGGAGGAAACACGCCCCCTCGGCCCCTCTCCTCCCTCCCGCAGAGCTACCCCCACCCCACCCCCACCCCCAAGTCCCCAGGCCCAGGTCAGATGAAAGGCAGAGGGCAAGGAGCCTGCTTTCCAGAGCCGGGGTGAAGTCCCCGCTGGCTGCCCTGCCCTTTGCTGAGTGTCCTCCAAAGTAGGGGTCCCCAACACCTGGGCGGTGGCCGGTGCTGGTCATTGACCTGTGAGGAACTGGGCCACCCAGCAGGAGGTGAACGGGGAGGGCAAGTCAGCAAAGCTCCATCTGTATCTGCAGGCGCCCCCAGCGCCAGCACCACCGCCTCAGCGCCTCCTCCGATCCTCAGGCGTTACATGCACATAGGAGCCCTGGTCCCTGGTGCCCAAATAGTTGGGGACCGCTGCTCCAAAGGCATCTTATCCTGTCATGCTGGCAGGGAGGAAAGCACCCCCGCCCCCGTCAGAATGGGCTGGAGAGGAACGTCCCGTCCATTGCTGAGATGGTAAAGTCGAGGCACAAACCCTGCAAGGGACATCACCGGACAGAGAAGAGGACACTTAGATCGCTCAGTCTGGCCTCTCCTGGTTGGCGTCTCATTCATTCATTCATTCATTCATTCAGCGATTATCTAATTATCTTTAGAGCAGCTATTGTGTCCAGATGGCCCATTCGGCAGAAAGCCGGGGGCCATGAGATTTTTTTTCCCACCTTCCCATGGTTCCATTATACATAGTTATAATCACCGACGTTTGCTCAGCGCTTAGCGTTTGTCAGGGACTCTGCCCAGAACTGGCCTCTTGCCGCCTTCTCTCATTTAATCCCCACAATAACTCTCACAGGGAGGTATAATTGTTCTTGTCTCCATCTTACAAACAGGAAATCGAGGCTTAGCGTGATTAGATAACTTGCGCGAAGTCACCCAGCTGGTAAGAGATGGCACTGAGCTCAGAACCTAGGACTTTCTGACTCCAGAAGCTGTCACCCCGACGCAAACTCGCAGCGAGCAGGCCAGGTGCTGCCCACGGACATGCTTGATTTTATTTTTTCTTAAGCCAACATGCAAAAGTTGAGAGATTTTAGTTTAAAAAAAAAATCCAGATTTCCCTACTTTTCTTTTAAAAGCTCGACGACTTGGCCATAAGGGGCTTGCATTTCTTCCTGGCACAGCTAGCCTGTGTGTGGCTTTGCTCGTGGACACCCCCCCGCCCGTCTCCAGAGACGGCTGGTTTGAGGTGCTCGCTGCTGTGACCCTTTATTCTGTGGCGAAGTGCAATCCCAGGTGATGAGATGAATGCCCCCAGGATGGGGATTGGAGTTTTCGCCCTGGAGAGAGTGACTCTTCCTTGCCACTTGGCCAAACCCATGGGAAACCCACAGACATAAAAGAGTCAGGGCCCTCGACAGCGGAGGACGTACCTCTCCTGCTCCCCTCCCGGCCGGCCACGGCCAGGGAGCACCAAAGGCCGCCTCACCATGCCAAGAAAATGCCCGACCGAAGAGGCCCGTCTCCAGGCACAGCCCATGCCAACCCTGTTGAAAGCAGATAAAACGCTTTCAACAATATCACCTTTTATCTTCGCTTTGTGGGCCAAAGGAATAAAACACGGTTGCCAAACACAAATTAATGTGTAATTATTTTCCTTGCCTGAATCATTTTCTTTCATGTGTCAGAGCATGCTGAGCAAATAGCACCACACCTTGGACTTAATTGTGGTAATCAAGTAATGGGCCTCGAGAAAGTCCTTTTCTGATGCCTTTAAAGAATCCAGTCTACCCCCAGCCAACCCTGATGCTGACTTTCAAGTTGGAGCAACTGAGTTTTTTTTTTTCCCCCTCTTTGTCTCTTCTTTTTAAGGAAAAGAGACATATTGGGGGAGGTGCTCAAGGCCGCCACAACCCATATCATATCTGTCTCCCCAAATGTAAGCACAACCCCCTTTGACAGGGGGCCATGTGCGAATGACTGTTCTTTTCTCTTATTCATTTGGGACTAACTGGTTTAAGACCACCTACCCTCAGATTAACGCCGTAATGAGATGCATGTATATTGGCATTATTGTAGCTGCTAAGATGGTCTTGGAGTGTACGCTGGACAACGGAAGGGAGGGTCCGCTGAGGCTCTGTCAAAAGGAACACTGGGGACGCCTTCTGGTCCTCGCAGGCTGAGCCGTTGTTCGCTTTGAGCCTTTCTTTCTCCTTCGGCCTCAGCAGAGCCGAGGTGACACTCCCAGCGCATAGGGATGGTTCAGACGCCAGAAACCAGCTCTTCGCTGGCAGGAAAATCCGTCTCTCTCGTCATCGGAGATGACCAAAGCATGACCGCGGGTCTCCGCCACTCGTGCCTCAGCCATGGGTGCGACAGTGACCCCCAACGGGGGCTCCGTTGGTGGTTCCTGAGACTCGCCTGGGGTCCCTGGGGGTGCGGGACGATGGCGAGGTTGACATCACTTTTACTTCCAGGAGTAGATGAATTTGGGTGCCTCTTTGCACATAAGACAGAAAAAAACCTGAGTCTAAATATTTTTATTCCCTTTCTGTTGTAGGAGGCTTCATTATGATGTGCCCGGCCCACAAGAGGTAGGGTAAATGAAACAGCACATGGTAGGTAGTCAGCTTTGTATGATAAGCAGAGGGATGAAATGTGCGTAAATGAGTATCTTAAGAAATTTTTTTCCTGAGGAGGGCTGGCTGGGGGTAGGGTTGCTTCTTTAATCACCCAGCGAAGCAGGCATGCGTTCCATTATTTGAGTTACCAAATGCCTGCTCTAAGAACTGGGAACACAAAAAAGCAAAAGGCTCAGACCTGCTCTCAAGAAAAAGTCTGGGAGCGGTGCAAAGTTTCATAGCTCGGGGGTTAGGGCTGCTCTGGAGGGCAACACAGCCGGCCCGGGGGGCACGGGGAGGGACCCCTCACCTGTGGGGTGCCGCTGGGTGTTGAGTGTAGCTCTGACGCAGTGTTTTCATTGCCGTGAACTGTGACGACGGAAATAAAAGACTGTGTGGAAACCCCGCTTGTGTATCGGGGATCCAGGCGAGCCTTTGCTAAACGGGACACAGTTTTCGAGTACTGGAAGACGGGCTCCTCAGTACTGGGGGCCAGTCACAAGGTCATGGCTGTAGCTGCGACACATGTGCCACTTTCTGCTGTGTTGTTGATATTTTCTCCATCGCTTTCTTAAGTCTCGACAGTCGGCACAGCAAGAAACTAAGCCCTGATCTGTTGTCGCCCGCCCATTTCCACGGTGTAAATGCTCCGCCCGTGGCCGATTTCAAAGTTGCCAATGGGACATCACAGAGACACGCCATTACACGGAATTCCCACCGTACAGCTGCAAGGGACTTGCACAATCTAAAGAGCATAGATAATAGTCAGATGTAATAAAATAATTAGGAAGCGATGAGTTTTGAGTATTCGTGACCTTTGTTTTTAATATAATTCATTTAATTACACGTGCTTATAATTTAATCTCGAATAATTGCTGTGCTTAACAACCAGCTTGCAAAAGCCCTGGCAATTTGGTCATTGGCTCCCGCAGGCCGGTAAGGGCAGGCTCTGGCACACTGCTGTGCCTAACCCAGCAGGAGCGATCAAGGAGGGCTTCTCAGAGGAGACTCCGGAGCCCAGGAGAAGCTCCATGGCATAGAGAAGACACTGGGCTCCGAAGTCTAGTTTTTATGCTTTCATGTCCCAAGTCTGCCTCTTTCTGGCTCTGTGACTTTGTTGCCAGTTGCTTTGCTAGTCTACACCTCAGTTTCCTGCTCCTTAAAATGGGTATGATGATGCCTCCATCACAGGGTTGTCGTGTAGGGAAGGTGCCTGGCCTCTAGGAGGCACCCTCACATGCTAACTTTCTTGAAAGGTCAGGGTTCCCCGGGGAAGGTGGGGGAGCATGGGGACGTTCTAGACAGGAAGAGCTGACACACAAAGGCTGAGTGGGAGAGAGAGGGGGCTTTTGGAATGACCCATTGTCCAGCCGACAAAGGCTCCGTGAAAATGCAAATGCGGCTGGAAGCAGAGGCTGGCCTTGAAGGTCGAGCTCAGAAACTCCACCTTGGTCCTGGAGGTTGGACCCTAAGGTCTGTATAAGCCTGTTTCCCCCTCTCTACAGTAGGGCTCACTCCGCCCGTCCCATCATTGAGAATGATCGTGACGATTCAAGGGGCTGCAGATTGGAAAGTGCTCAGAGCCTGGCAAACACTGAAAATGAGTTCTTTGTCGTTATTATTCCCAGAGCCCTGCTGCATCCCTAGAAGTGACAGGAGACCCATGAATGTTTGTGATGCTGGGCAGCTTCAGGCAACGCACTGCCCCACCGCATCGCATCCGCCACCCCCTTGCCCCTGGCGCACAGGTCAGACGGCCCCGGGAGAGCTGGGAAGGCTCCTGGAAGGGACCTACCAGTTGTGGCACAAGTTCAGCCAGAGGCACCTCTCACCCGCCTGAGACAGTCCCACCGGGTGGTGTCCCCACAGCCCGCATCAGCTGCCATCAGGTGCTTAGCCAGCCGCCAGCTGGTTCTGGGGTGCGCACGATGCCACCCCGCTCCATCGCGGTGACCCAGAGACCTGGGACAAACCATCTCTTCCTGTGCTGCATGGACTTGGGTTAATCTCAGTCGATACAAACCAAAGGCAGGGAAGATTCAGGGGAAATTATCTCCGGATAATTTCAGGCCCTGCACGCTGTTGCCGAGGGAACGGTCGGAGACATTCGTTTGTTCCTTGTGCCTGAAATAACCGGTTCGCTTGTTTATAGAAAGCTGCCCAGAGCTCTGCCATTTGTCTGGCCTGAACAGACACAGCCAAGAACTGTAGCTTTTTTAATTAAATACCTACTGTGTGCCAGGGCTTTCATGAGGTTAGTCCCAGACTACCACCCACAGTTTCGAGAGATTTCTCGAGATAAGCCCGGTCTACAGAGGAGAAACGTAGTGTTTACGAGGCATCTGCTCGGTCCGACTCCGAGGGGCAGGCGTCATTAGCGCCATTGCAGAGATAAGAAAAAAGGAGTCGCAGAGAAGTTAAGTGACTCCTGATAACCGGGATTGCTTTGGAGTGTCTAGGATCCCGAAGTAGGTCACACGCATTAACCCCTTCTGCTCTGTCAAATGATGCTGTTACCATCGCCCTCGCCTTCCAGATGAAGGCTGAAGGGAGACAGCTCTTGGCTGCTAAGTGATGGAGCGAGGCTTCCAGCTCTGGTCCCGTTCCAGACGCCCAGCCCTCAACCGCCGCTGGCGAAGGGCCAGGGCCAGGGAGGTGGAGACGGGGGTTTGGCGTCTCGAGGGGGGCTGTGCCCTTGCCATCCGCTGGGAAAAGGTGAACGGGGGGTTTCGCTCTACCTCTGCGTGACCTGCTGGGCTGGGAGTGACCGACCTGCTCCCGGAGGAATGACCAGCTGTGCTCATTCACTGCAGCTGCTTCTCCACACCCGGGCCAGGCGCGCGTCTCTTCCCAGACGGCATCACCTGTTCTCTTTCCTTTTCGTTTTCATTGCCTTGCCTGTGTGTGTGTGTGTGTGTGTGTGGCCAAATTCACACCAGTTTAAGAGACCTCATCGGCCTCCCCAAGAAACCAAACAGGGAGAGGAGGAGAGGGCTCAGGGCCCGGAGGCGCATGGAAGCGCCTGAGAGAGAGAGCCTTCCCCGCCCTTCTCTGCTTCCTGCTGGAATTTGGGGTTCATAATAAAAATACAGCCAAGAATGACTGGTGGGATGTCTAAGGAGGGCGAGGGGACCTGAACTTGGAGTTCACGTGGCACCCCAGCTCTGCTAAAGGCTGCTGGGTGAACTTGGGCAAGTGGCTTAACCTCACTGAGCTCTTCCAGCTCCCCCTGTAAAATGGGGGCATGCAGACCGAGCTGGTTAAATCCCCTCAGCCTCTCAGAGCTCTGCGGTGGAAACTGTCATGATGCCCGTTTTACAGACAAGACAACTGAGGCACAGAGAGGCTAAATAACTTACCCTAAGTCGTGGAAGGAGAAAATGGCAGAGTCAGGATTTGAGTCAGGCTCTCCGACTCAAAATACACACTTGCTTCCCCTTCCTCTCCTGAGGTTGAATCTGGATATGGTGACTTCCACATCGTCCCTCTGCCTCTGAGAATCTTCGAGACAGGAGGTCTGAGAGAAGACTAGCTTGCCTGCCCACATGAGAACCAAAGAGGAGAGTCACCCCACTGTCAGTCCCCCCCCCGTTATATAAGCAACGTTTTCCATTGTAGAATACTTTCAAAATAGAGTTGAGCCAAAATAATAAATTATAAACCATCCATAATCCCACCCACTCCAAGGTAACCAGTCTTCATTATCTGTGTGCTTTATTCCAGACACCTTTGTAGGTATATAAATATGTGCTTTTAACTATGTAACGAAAAATAGTATTATACGATACATAAGCTTTTGTTTCAATCTCTGGTCCCGAAGTGGAAATAGCTTTCCGAGTTTATGTGATCGTAGATATACATTGTAAAGCCATGTAGATGATGCAGGAAATGATCAAGAAGAAAGTTAAAAAAAAAACCACCCCGAGCGCCCCCCCAAACTGAAGTGATCACTGTTTACTCAGTGATGTATATCTTTCTCAGCCTTCCTCTGTGTAGGATAATGTCTACACACGACACTTTTTTTTGTACAAATGAGAACATATTTGCCGTTTTGGGGGGTGGTTATTTTTTCTGTAATATTATATTGTGGGCATTTTCCCATGTCAATAAATACAGCTCTATGGCATGGTTTTCAGTGACCACACAATATTTCATTTTATGCGTGTGTCATAATTTATTTAACCATTCTCCCATTTTTGGTCATTTGGATTGTTTCTAACTTTTTCTTCTTACAAACAGAGCAGTGATGAACAGCCATATGGCCGAGTTTTCGAGCGTGCTTAGTGATCGCCTTAAAACAAATCCTAAGGATTAGCAATGCTGCATGTAAAGGCATGTGTGCTCTACAAAATCATGGACTTGGGTGAGAACTCTGCTCCTGGACCACTCAAATGCAAAGATTTTCAGGACGCGCTCATGCAGTGTGGGATTGGTGAGCCAACCGCCTCCCACACCAAGGGGAAACTGTAAAAGACGAACTTGCAGAGTTAGTGCCTATTTCGCCCCCTGAAGCGGGATGCATGTCCACCCCCGCTGCTCAGATGCCAGGCTTGCTCCCGCTCTTGAGAGCCAAATGCATCAAATCCTATCATCACGTCTTTCTGAGATTTCAATCCCCAGGACGTATGTCCTGCCTCTTATGTCACTCTGGGCTTGTCTCGGCCAGTTTCCACGGCAAAGCATTGTACATCAAGCACCCCTATTGAATTTTCCAAGGGATTCTGAAAAGGAATAATGTTCACCCCCACAGCCGTTAGTCACCTCCACATCGCCAGAGTCCCTCTGCAAAGTTCTGCTCCCCATGGGAGATCTTCATCTCTGCCGTATGCCATGCACAGCACCCCATTTACTATCCCCTCTCTCCCCTCCCCTTAAATTCCCCAGGGAACTTCAAATATGTAACTTGAACATTCCACTAGAGTCTCATTTTCTACCCTAAATGAGAAATCGAGGTATTTCTTCCAAATGATGCAGTGCTCTCTGAAAGAAAAATTTTTGAATAAACTTTTCTACGTCTGCCTCACATCTCTCCATTTTATAATAAATCTATGGGACTGCCTCAAAATTTAAAATACTTTGTTCGATTGTGCCCATCAACCTAAGATATGTCCTTGAAATTCCAACAGTCATTTGTTATTCAAATTGTCTCTCCCAATCTAAGTAAGAATAGCTATCGTTTGCGTGCTTCAAGTCCTGAAATTATATTTAGTACACATCATACACATATAAAATAAAGTGAGATTTGTAGAATTTCATCTCTTTTACTGACATTATGCCTTGCGTTATGAGCACTTCTTTACATTTGTATTTCCACCTTTATCTTCCATTGGGCTGTAAATTTCTTTACAGCAAAGACAAAATTCCTTAATTTGGGATCCTTCATCCACATCTCCCAGTACCCCCAGGATGTGCCTAAGACAAAGCAACACTCTCGTAACAGATAAAAAGACTGTGACAACAACAAACTGAGCGAATATATATATATATATATTCCATCTCAAAAGTTAGTTCTTTTCTGGCACAATCAGGAATAGACTTAGATCAGTATCCAGTGAAGACGATGGGTTTGGATATTCCAGGCGAGGCTTTCTTCCCAGCCGATCCGCACTGGGATTTACACTGGAAGAGTCTAGGGGTCTCCAGGTTTTATCTCTCAGCCCATCAGCTCTCCTGCATAGAACCGGAACTCGATTTGGAGTCAGAGCCAAAGGGATGATTTCTAGCTACAGAATCCAAGGCCGCCTAGAAGGCAAGAATCCAAGCTGAACTGGAATCCCTTTCTCTGGGTCAAAGAGGGCCATGCCCCTCCAAACCTTCTAAAAGTCTTCCATTTTACATAGTGTTTCCTCCCCTCTTTACCCCCAAATCTTAAATTTGGAGGAAAAAAAAACTATGTAAAATCTTATATAACATTCTCTGTAGGATGAGATCTATCCTATGCCTGGAAAATAATTCTTTGACCTACCAAAAAAAGATAAACTTTTCCTCTGCAGAAGCTCCGTTGCTTCTGAATCTATAATTTGGCCTTGGCAGGTGCTTTACGTGATTTATTCTTTTGTTCTTTACAATGATTCCATGAGGTAGGGGAAAAAAGCCCATTTCAAAGATCTTGAACCTGACACTCAGGAAGGGCAGGTGACTCAGAGCCTCAGGATCAACTTCCAGTGCCAGAAAGGCCAGGACACGCTTTTTAACACAGACTTGAAATTGCTCTGCAGTCGTTGCTACGAACGTGTTTTTTTCTCTCCCAACCAGAATTATTATTTTACTAAAGAAAACCTAATGCAAACTCTCCGTCTGGATACCGAAGGACCTCAACGATCATTTCCAACCTCTGCTATGAACCTTTTCTTTCCTTAAGCAAAGTCGTCCCTGCCGTCCAACTGACGTGTAAGGAAGCCCCAAGCCTGCCTTGTGCCTTCGCACCCCAGGGCCTTTGCACATGCTATTTCCCATGGCCCGATCCATCCTCTCCTCTCTTCCGCCCTGCCCCCACTCCTGCTCACCTGCTGACCTCCCCACTGGAGAAACAAAAGTGTCACTGGATTCTGAATTCAGAGGGTGCATTGCTGGGGACAGGGCTGGAAGGCGTATGGCGGAACTGTCAACTGGTGAAAAAATAAACGAAAATAATGTCCCGCCATGCTGTCACCTTTCCCGGGCGTGCTCGGTCTGAGCACCGCCGTGCCAATCACATGTCATACACTTCTGCAGCTGATACTTTTCATTACAGTCTTGGTAATGATTTGTCGGTCCCTATTACCTTAACACATTACAGAAAAGAGACCGCTTTGAGGAATACGCCTGGGAAGAGTGTGTGCTTCGATGTTCCCCTCCCCGCCGCCCCCAGCTGTGCTTCCGCTCGGACACTGTCACTTTCTCGGAGCTCTTGTCTCTCTCCTGCCAACGTCAAGTCGCCCATGCACCCCCGCTCCCCAAGTCCTCAGAGCCCCGGTCTCCCCTTTTGGAGTCCTCCCTACACTGAATCCTCATCGAACTACGGTGCTCCATCTTTGCAAATAGACCATGAACCCTCAGCTGGCGGGATTGCAGCGTTCAAATCCGTGGCCCCGGGAACCAGCCGGGAACTACTTCACGAACGAAGTCATAATGGCCAGACGCACCCTTCGCATCAGACGCCCTGTAGCGGAAGCCCCACCCCCCCCGTCCTGCAAGGGCGATGGCTCCGTTGTGGCTGCTGCTTTGCGGTTTCATCCAGGTCAAGGGCGGGGGCTCGGGGCTCTGTGAAGGATGCGCCAGCCTGGCTCGAACAGCGGACACGCGTGCAAACAGCACGTGCAGCGCGCTGACGGGCTCCTCCGGGGAAACCCGATCGCGCTGTCTGGCGGCCGCCGCCGCCTCGCGTTTCGAGGCACAGTCGTGAGAAGAGGTGTCTCGATTTGCCAGCCGCCTTGTTAACTTGAGTCGTGCCCCTCTCCGGGGTGGGCCTGAAGTGGGACAGACAGAAAGGAGCTCTTTTCACCCAAATAGACTGTCGAATTACTGATGACTTCAGATGCCAAGAGGCTTTGATCAGGGTTTCTACACCGGGCCCTGTATAACCACCAACACTTCCACCAGACTGCTTTTCATTACTCTGTGAGTTCCACACGGGATGGTTTTTTTTTTCTTTTCTTTTCTTTTTGAGTCATTTAGCTGGTAATGGCTTGCACAAGAAGAGATGGTTCATTTAGCTCTGCTTCTAGCCCAGTTTTCTGAGTGGGGAAGCAAGTCTGCGCTACGAGAGTGGGTTTGATATATTTTGTGCTCTCTGGGTGCCACTGCAGTGGACCGTGGTGCTGTCCCCACCTGTTTCAAATCTATTAGGGAAACTTGTACAGGGTTTTGATTGTCCAAGTTTGATTGGGTGCTATGTCTAGAGCTGACGAGGTAGAGGCCAAACAAGACCAAGTCAACTCCTAAGTTCAGTCTCTAACAAGCTGGAATTTGTTAGAAGATATTTTCATATGACAAATGCTGGAAATTGTAATGGCCTTTAATAAAGTGTAGCCGGCAATCCATCAAGCACAGAGTTAGTTCCTTTACAGCCTGAACCACCACAACTCTCTGCACAGGGACTCTTCTCCCTCCACTAAAAATAAATCACAATGACGAAATCCTGGGGGCCTCTGGAATGGGCTAACGAGCTGACTGACTCCAGGTCGCCCCGTCGCAGAAAGGGAGGTCAGGAACTTCTGGAAGGTATGCGGATTTTTTCAGAGGACGTGCCAAGATTGTAGAGAGCTCTGGCAAATAATGGGCCGAGATGTAGTATATAAATCCCTGACTCTCTATCTGGGCCTCAGTTTCACCAATTATAAAAGGAAGCAGAAGAGATTATAAAAAGGGGCCTGAATAGTGGCCAGGTGTGCGACTCCAGGTCCGTCTTCCTGTTGGGGTCTGTGGTGCTTGGTTGGGAAGGGCCTTGGCCGTCGTGAGGGTGTCTGGGTTCGGCGCCCGCTCTGCCACCTGTGAGTGCCGTGACTATGACAGATCGAACGGCGGCTCCGACGAAGACACATCTACATCCCAATCCCGAAACCCGTGAACGTCGCTTTATTTGTGAAACGGGTGTGCGCCGACGTGATTAGGAATTTTAAGAGGCGGAGATCATTCCAGATTATCTGGGTGGACCCTGAACCCGATGACGAGTGTCTTTCTGAGAGTCAGGGAGAGACTTGAAGACAGAAGAGGAGAAGCAGAAATTGGAGTGATGTGGCCTCAAGCCAAGGAGGGCGGCGACCACCTCAGGCTGGAAGGAGCAAGACGGAGCGTGATGGAGGGAGCCCGGCTCTGCCGGCGTCTCGGGCCTCAGACGTCTGTCCTCCAGAACTGTGCGAGAACAAATTTCTGCTGTTTCACAGTCGCCAAATCGTGGTGATTTGTTATGGCGGCCACGTGAAACTAATACAGGCAGCGTGAGAAGTACGTAACCCCCGGAACTCCTGTTTCCTCCCTATACGTGACAAATGCATAATTCCGACCTTGGAAAGCTATTTCTAAGGGGAAATTTTCACCTGGGAAAATGCTCAGGGCTGCTCCTGGTGCATGGAGCATGCACAGCACATGTTGTTGGAAGAGCTGGCGTTAGCGTTTACAGGAATATATCCTAGTCAGGATGCTTTGCTGGCAAGGGACAGCCACAAAGTGAACCAGCTCAGGGTTGGTTGAGAGTGTATTAGAAGGTTCCTTTATCTGTTGCAGATCGGGTGTACAGCTGAGCCCCGGAAAAAATAAAATCAAGAAAGCGAGGGGAACGGGGGAGCTTCCTCAACTTGATAAAGAATAACGACAAAAAAAACTCTCGTTAATGTTCTTTCTCCTGATGGTGAGAAACGGTAAGATTTGTCACTAAGATCAGAAACAAGGCAAAGACGCCCCTGACCACTGCATTATGGCTGTGTTAGCTCGAACATCATACAGAAAGTTCTAGCTAGTACGGTAAGAGAAGAAAAGGAAATAAAAGACATACAGATTAGGAAGGAAGAAATAAAACCGTCTTTGGTTGCAAATGACATATTCATCTATGTAAAAAATCTGAAAGAACTGACCAAAAGAGTCCAGGATCTAATAAACAATTACGAGTTTGCGGACACAGCTTAATATGAAAAAGTCAATTGCTTTCCTGTATACCAGAAAGAAACAAATGGAATTCTAAATTAAAAACAAACAAACAAACAAACACCATTTACATTAGAACCTCCAAAAAAATTTAGGTATCAAACTAACAAAATATGTGCAAACTATATAAGGAAAATTACAAAACTCTGGTGAATGAAACCGAAGGAGAATGGGTCAGTGGAAATATAGTCCATGTTCATGGAGAGGGAGATTCGATATCGTCAAGACGGCAGTTCGTCCTAACTTGCTCTATAGATTCAGTGTAATTCCCATTAAAATCCCAGCAGTCGTTCTGTGAATATTGACAAATATTCTACACGTAACCCCACTGTAAGCTGAGGCGCGTCTGTGCTTAACTGGAAGAGGCGGTGTGAGCTGTACAGCTGAGATACAGGCAGAGGAAGAGAGCGAGGCTCACTGGGGTGCACCTTGTATAAATCATGTCCGCGTTCCTGCCTTCGCCGAAACGAGACGACGTCAGAAGAACCCGGAGACTGACTGCAGATCAAACCAAATCCTGCGAACCGTGCATAGACATTGTTAACCACTCAAGGAAAGAAAAAGAAGTCAAATATTGGAGAGAGTAGTTTCCGGAACTGGAGTTTCATTATCCAAAGACCCAGAAGGTGAAAGCATTGACAACATCCCTGAGGTTCAAAAGGGGAATCACCGTATTTATAATGCTGCACAATTGGACATGATTTCCTGATGGTGAGAGTCAAGATACCGGTTTCTGGAACTTGGGGGAATGGGAAATCTCCCAGGAAGGATTCTGAGTGGTCAGGCCTGGGTCAAGGTCCCGCTTTTGCAGGGACAGTGACATGGAGGTGGTTTTGGCCTGCACTGGACACGGTCAGCCTGTGCCCCCCCCCCAGAAGAGAGGAGAGGGCTGGGCAGATCGCAGTTCGTGCCCAGATATGGCTTCCACCCACTGCCGTCCTTCCCCGTTTGATGGAATTCTTTGGCGGAAATGTCTGTGCCGACGTTCGAGCCTTCACAGTGTCGAGCGTCAGCCTGGACAGTCCAGCAGGCTCTGGCTCCCTTCCCCCAGACCCCGCTCTGAACTGGAATTCCCCGCACAGAGACTGGAGCGAGGAGGAGAGAGGGTACTGGGTGTAGAGCGGAGGTCGCCGGGCCGGGCCTGGGGCTTTGCTGCGTGCTGTCTGGGCCCTCGTCTCCCCTTCCGTAAAATGAGAGTTGGGATTCCTTTTTCCCTTTCTAACCGGAAGTCCTCCTGATCCCGAAGACCTAAGTATGGATGGCAAGACTCAGCTGCATTGTTCAAAGACAGCCGAACGTGTCCCAAGGTCATGAAATCATTATGAGTTGTCGCTCTGGGCTGGATATAACTCAGGGTGATCATAATATAATAATATATATAATAATATATATAATAATAATAATATATGTATTATTTTTTTAATTAAAACGTCTTTTCAGACATGGGGAAAGAGACAGGAATGCGGAGAGGGGTGGTGGGTGCAAATCTGAGACTCGGAGGGGTGAAGAGGTTCCCGCTGGCTAACCCAGCTGACAAGAGGTGTCGAGCAGGGTCGATTTGCCATCCTGACCTGAGCCAAGTCCCCTCCCCTGTGCTCTAGCAGGGGTCACATTCATGAGCCTTTGACCCCTTCTTCCTCTTGCCCTGTTGAGTGGCGTCAGCACACTCTGACCCCAGCCACCCTCTCGGAAGCTCATAAATGGCCGCCCTGGGGACAGCGCACAAGGCACCTGTGACTAACGCAGAAGGCACTGCCAGGGTTTTCCTAATTAGCAAGGTGCAGAGCACAGAACACAGAGACCCTTCGGAAACCGCGGAGGGCTGGGGTTTGACGTGCGCTGGGTGGGCCCAGGCCGCCTGGCAGACTTTTGGCGTCTCTGCACCTGAATTCACACAGCATCTTCTTGGGCACCCCCATTTCCTCACCAGTCATTTGTCTCTTTCTCTCTAAAGAGTCCCATGGCACCATGTCTGTCTCTCTCAAAGCACCGAGTACACGCCCTACTGCAATCTTTTTACTTTTCCATCCCCACCGACCAAACCCCAGCCCCGGCGGGACCAGGTGAGCATTCAGGAAATAGAGACTGAATGAGTGCATGAGTGGAATAATCAGATGAATGGAAAAATAAACCAGTTTCACCTTTCCTCTTTTGCCTGGGTGCTGAAGTGACGGGGTAGGAGACTTTGTAAGTGACCCCAGTCGCCTAAACAAACTCACCCCCCTCTGCACAGGGCCAAGACCTGCCTCCAAAATATTTTGCTCACACACAGCAAATGACTCTGCCCTTGCGGAGCTCTGTGGCTTTTCCTGCAAAGTCACCCTGGCATCTTTTGAGTTTCCAGGAGCCTAGTCAAGGGCTACACCAGACTGGTTTAAAAGACCTCGCAGGTCCTGGGAGGAAGGCGAGGAAGGCTCTTCGCCCCTGGGCTGACTTCCCCAGAGACGGCTGAGGCTGCCACCCACCTTGGCTGTCGCTCTGATTCCAGGACCACCTCACCGCCTGACACACAGGATGTCCTCTGAACACTATAAGCTTAGGCTGTGCAGAGCGAGTTTGGAGTCATGGCAGGGGAGGGAGAGGAGTCCCGAACAGGGGGTCTTCGGGCCCTGGGAGAATATAAGGGCTCAGGTCTCTGACTCTTGCTTCAGAATTTTTATTTTTCTCGGCATAACATATCAGGCATCCGAAAGAGTCTTTGGGAAGAAGCAGTTCCACTGCCAGGCGAGTCCGACAATCCATCATCAGACCAGATGATGCCGGTGCTGCCTCCCAGCTCCCACGGCCAGCAAGTTCCCGCCCGGCCCCATGAGCAGGGCCGCAGGCCGCCTCTCCGCCCCTCCGCCCCAGGAGAGGTTCCTGGCGATTTGTTTTTTGTATTCTCCCATGATGTTTATCTTTAACTCTCCAGTAATCCAACTAAATCACGAAAGCTAAATGTTTTCTATTGTCCCTTGAGCGTTTCAACTCGGAACCTGTGTCCTTGGAGGGACAGAGGCCTCTCTCAAGTGGTTCTTGCTCGGCACCGGCGCTGAGGCCACGAAGAACCTTCACGCATCTTGCTGCGATGAGACAGGAAAAGCGATGGTTGTATTTCTGACGGAATTCTTCTAAGGGCGGGAACGGGCTTTGTGTGGACGAGGTACCCTCGTGAGTGTTGTACGACGCCGGGACATCGAAAGCCGGACTTCACCTGGCTCAAAGTGCCCGGGTGGAAGGGAAGGGAGTCGCAGGTAAGACGAGGAAAGAATTGAGCACTGCAGAGAGGGAGCGCGAGGGATGAGAGGGGAAGGACACGAGGAGGAACGGTCTAAGGCGATAGAACGTCCGGACGCACGGGGGTGGCTGGGCACGAAAACATCCCCAGGGAATGGAGCAGCTAAAGGACGTTTTAAGGGCGATGGACTCGACCGTGCGCGTTTGGAGTTCTTGGCACTTTGATAAGACAAGCCCTTCCCCCCCACCCCACGTTCAGGTTCAAGTGCGGGAACCATCTGTGCATTGGGCCAATATTGAGACAGTGGCGAGTTCGTGAACCTCGGGAGGACCGAGCAAGAGAAAAGACAAGTTCATTAGCTCGATCTTTCTTCTCAGATAGGATGAGCGGACGGCTTCACAAAAATGCTGTCTCCCCGTCTCCCTTCTTTCCAAACCAGGGTGCCAGACGGATCCGGAAACGGACAGCTCCCATGAGCCTCCGCCACCTTCTGTCCGCTAAGCGAGGTGACCTGGTGTCCTGGTTGCCTGGCACAGCCCAGGTTCACACCTGTTGTTCCAAACTGTTATGAATGTGAATGCCTTTCACTTTCCATTGCGTCCCTTTCTCACCAGAAGTCAACCACCGTGAGTCATCGCCGAAAACCTGTGATGTCACGCTGATTTCCCTAGGATGTCAGCAACATTTAAAAAAAAAAAAAAAAAAATATATATATATATATATATATATATATATATATATGGCAAAATGGGAAGTTTGGCCTCATCCTCCTAAATTCTGAAGGATGGATGGGTCCTTGCCCCACCCCCAATCAAGCCATGTTCCTAACCCTGAGAAGCTTGAGTGGGTCGAGCCCCCCGAATCACCCCACTGCTCCCCAACTCGATTCCCCTCTCTCCACCTCCCCCTGCACACACAAATGCTTGCAAAACCCAGGAAATTATATATTCCTAGAAGCTACTGGAATGTAAGCCCTCGCAGGGCACCCCTGTTCACCTTTGCCAAGGACAGTACGGGAGGTGGGCGTGAAATAAACGTGGGTCTGGAAGACAGTGTCTATTTGTAACCTGGGTGGACACAGGGCTCATCCGAGGACTAAACAAACCCCACACGCACGTCCTCAGAGCCGTTCCACGTGGGGTTTGTCCACAGCTCCCTCCGTCAAGTCAGGAGTCCGCTGTGGACTCAGTGATAGGAAAAGCTTTTGATTCATCTGTCGCCTTAGGGATTGACAAGCGAGGGGCACTCAGAGGAAAACACCAATTCGTACTGTGTCTTTATGAGACAACAACAACAAAAAAAAAATGTAAAGGGGCGGGGGGAGAAGGAGAAGGAGAAGAAAGAAAAGAAGGAGTGGTAATTACCTCCGCCCCCAGGTCTGACGGGGTGGTGAATCTCTCAGACACTTTAAGTAGGCGCCAGGAGTTTTGTAAGCGCTGACTGGCTGGCAGCCTGCCTGGTTCATGTGACGGCGACGATATCTGATGGTTTTGGCAAGGTGAGGGGGGTGGAGAGGTACCTGGATCCCAGGAGACAAAGGAAGCGGGGAGGAAGGGCACCACCTGGAACGAAGCTGCAGGGGACACAGGAGCGTCCGACCCAATGGCATCTCTTCATTCCAGGGGCCAGGGACGGTCCCCCCGCCCCGCTGCCGCCTCTTGCTGTGGAGTGCATGTAAAGGCCAGACCCCACGGAGGATGAGCCCGCGTCACCCCTACTCATGACCCTCGTTGCAGGGCTCCACCCTGCACACTGTAAACGCCTCCTCTGACTTCCTGCTGGGGTGGCTGCCTCCTCCTGCACCGGGAGTTTGAAGATTCCTGCTTATGGGGGGGTGAGGGGGACAGATGGAGGCAAACATGGGAAGGGGCCTAACACAAAGTTCCCACCTCCTGTGCGTCACACCCTGTCTTTGGACGCAGTCACATGCTTTTCTCCTGTGGCATTCCTCCCCCCTGCCCCGCCCAACAACCAGAAGTGACTACTGCTATTCCTGTTGTCAATGGCGAAGGCAGAAACTCTGGGGACATGACGAGCTCATCCAGCCTCGCCAGCAAGTAGCAGAGCTCGGATTTGAACCCAGGCCTCTCTGCTTTTTCCAGAGGGTCAGAGGGTCGTGTGGCCACAGGTGCACAGGACATCCTCTACCGACAGCCCCCCGCCCCCTCCCTGCATTCTTGCCAGTTCTCACTCCCAAGGCTGGGTTCCTGCTGTCCCCTTTCCTGCCTGCCCTTCCCGCTTCTCTACCTGATTTCTAAGCCATCTGCAAAATCAAGGGCAAACGTTCCCTGACGTCCCAATCTCAAGATTATGGGCCTTTTCTACTTCCTCAGCCCTGTATGTATCTATTGTAGATATATTGTTTTGTTTTGTTTTCATTGTTTAGAGAAACATGTTGCCTTGTTTTATCTTCTCAGACTTCAGAATATGACTATGTAATACAGTAACATATTTTCCATTAAATGTTGCTATTAAGTCAACAACACTTCTTACAACTGACGGGTCATAGACTTGAAGACAAACAGCCCTCCATCCCAGCAGGTGTGAGAGCATTAGTCCTGGGAAACCAACTGTCCATGGGATGGAAAAAGACGAGATGATAACGCTCCAAGCAACTGTAAGCGACTCCCCAAGGCATGCTGGATTTGAGCTTCAGGTCGGTTTCCTGGCCTTGTGTATGCATTCAACTGTCTGCAGAGAGGATGCCCATTCTGCAGATCCGGGCACAAGACCGGTCTGTTGGCCGCATCTCAACAGCCAAAATGAAGGGAGAACCAGAGCCTTGATCTGGCTAATTGAGACCAAAACCTTGGCAACTAGGGGTAGAAATGAAGCATTTGCTCTACCCTGCTCGCTACCCACCCCCGCCACACACACACACACACTCCAGAACTCGCCTTGGCTCAGCCTAGGACCAAGCCTTCGGGGCAAATGTGCAGCTCCATTTAGAATTGATGGCTCATTGGTTTGCAACGGTGCCAGGCCCTGCTTCATACGTTACATAGATATTAATTTCCTGGTATTCTTTGGCACCGTACCATTTCGCTAAGAAGACTCTGCCACACTTTCAAATGATCCAATGAGGGGTAGGCCATCGTGCCGACTGGTTCCAATCAGAGCGTGTCCCTCTGATCCACGCCATGCAGCCGGAGCCACAGGAGCAGAACAGGTGCTCAAGGCTCCTGCTTCTGGGGCAGTGAAACAAACATAGTAAGGCTAGCAGTGGACTCACTGCAGAGGGGACCCAAACACCCGTCGACCAAAGCAATGAATGAATGAACGAATGAATGAATGAATGAATGAATGAATAGAACATGGAGCTCTGCCAGCGTGGTATGCACCAGCCACAGGCTATACCAAAAATAAAATTGTGACCATGTCTGGACTTCAATGTGAGAATCCCGCACAGTGGCGAAATTCCTATCTCTGAGTCGGGAGATTGGATCTGCCCCACCGTGAGAATCTGGGCCGGCTCCCTCCTAATCCTTGAAAGTCTCAAAGGCTCCATGTGTAAGAGGCAGTGACCACGGTACCCACAGTTCAGTCCATAATCTAAAGCAAGCCCGAAGCCCGGTAACACACTGCCCGCTCATGGCTGCCTCCGCGTGAATGGCCCTTATATTCTCATTTTCTCATTTTTCAATACACTTGATTTTTTTAGAGTCGTTTAGGGTCACAGGAAAATCGAGCAGAATGTAGATATTTTTCCATACGTATACAGCCGTCCTTCCTCATGACGGCCTCCCCTCTTAGCCTCCCCTGCCAGAGGGGACATTCGTGAACCTGAACTGACGGACATGTCATTGTCCCCCAGTGCCCTAGTTTACATGAGGGGTCCCCCTTGATGCTGGACAGTCCCTGGGTTTGGACAAATAATGTATTGACCATCGTAGGGTCATTTGAGGGAGTTTTATGGTCCCGAGGGTCCCAGGACTGAGTTCCGCCTCTTCACCCCTCTTCCGCCACCCCCCCGGGCAACCGCTGACCTTTCGCTGTCTCCTTAGTTCTGCTTTTTCCAGAGTGTCAGAGCTGGAACCGTGCAGTACGCGGCCTTTTCAGATCGGCTTCTTCCACTTAGTAATATGCATTGAGGTTTCTCTGTGTCTTTTCTCGATCTAAGAGCTCATTTCTTTTTGAGTGCTGAATAATATTCCAGGGCCCGGATGGACGGTTTATTCATCCCATCTGCCTGCTGTGGGAGACGTTGGCTGCTTCCAGGTTTGGAAAATTATGCATAAAGCTTCCAAGGCCCTCATCTGTAGATTTGTGTGTGGGTGTACGTTTCAGCTCGTTTGAGCAAATACCCAGGAGAGCTCTTGCTGGATCATATGGTAAGAATGTGTTCAGTTTTGCAAAAAACTGCCACGCTGTCTTCCGGAGGGCGGTGCCATGTGGCAGGGAATGACAGTTCCCGAGGCTCCACCTCCCCGCCAGCATTCGGTGTTGCCGGTGTTCCCAGCCCTTGACCATATGAATAGACGCATCGTGGTATCTCCTTGTGGTTTTCATTCGCAATTCCCTGATGCCGGCTCCTTTGCTTATGGTTTTCTTATTGCCCCTATGGGGTTTCGGGAAGAACTAAAGGAGCTCATAGGAAGGCGGTAAGAACAGGGCCTGGCCCGTAACGCTTGGTTAATAAACTGGCGGTTTGGCAGGGAAAGTACCGTTACCGACCGGGCCTGCCGAATCACCTTGTCTTCCGCGGCTGCAGGAAGTGGCGTCACTTTGGCTCCTGGGACCGCTTCCGGCTTAGTCACCACTCGCACGTGGCAGCCTCCAGCTTACGTTGTGATGACTGGTTTTTATATCCGCTCCCCCCGACGTCAGGGATGCTCCTTGCGGTCAGGGCTATGTGTCCTCACATGTCCATCCCCGGCACCTGGCGCTAGGCAAGGGTATCCGGCAGGTGGCAGGGCATGCTTTGAAACGAAACTGAAAATACTGAATGAGCGGCCTCAGCCTAGATTTGGGCCCAGACTATAGACTTAGGTTTAGGGGGAAAAAAAAAAATTAGTCAGAGAAAGCACCCTGTGGCGTTCAGAACTGTGGCGTTCAGAAGCTTCCGAGGCGGCTCTCATGGCCTGTTGTGTTGTGACAGATCAGAGAAGGGAAAATATTAAAAAAAAAAAAAAAAGGGAACAGGAAGAGGAAAGTAAATAATAAAATAAAACGTGAACCCACACGCTGCCCTTTTGCTTTGCGATCAGGGAACTTGGCTTTTGATGGCAGCAAAAAAAATAAAAGCCTCTCAGAGATGGAAGCCAATTGCCACGGAGGGAAAGGTTTATGAGAACACTTGTTCTCCACATTTTCTGAGGATTTTGCCGTCGTTCCTTAACCGAACCCTCTTACAGCCTCTCCGAGGGAAATGATGCAAATGCAGCTCTCTCATCTTAGAGGCAGGAGGGTCTGGGCCACTAGGGCCCCGATCCTGACCCGAAGCGAAGAGAATTAATGGGGAGAAAGGAAACGTAGGAAGAGAGAGACGAAGCCCCTCGTCCTGTCACTGTCCCCAGCGCTGTGCGCTCCCCACCCGTCGCCCCCCAGCACATTTTCCTCAGACATTCGTTCCACGTTTGAGTTATTGCTCGGTTGACATAAAACCCAACGATAGTATAATGAGAAGGTTCAGATGAGGGAAGAGTGATGATGGGCTGAAAGATGAATCATGATAAAAGGGTTCCGCAGGCACCGGCTCCTGGGGCCCAGCGCCTGCTCTGTCCAACGTGTTGACACCAAAATCAAGAGGGAGGTTTTCTCCAGGGACTGCACTCTCTGCCTGAGACGATGGCCTTTCTGTTTTCTCTGCCGAGACTTGTTTTACCGGCGTCCCGGGTGGCTCTCTCTCACCCCGCTTCCACAGAGAGCGCTAGGAGTGAGGCTCCCGGGGCCCAGACTTGTCGAGGTGGCCCTGCTGTCCCCGCGTTTCCTTCCTGCCTGGGACATTACCGCCCCTCGCAGTGGTTACCGTGCTTGCGGAACTGGCTGCAGAGTCGGGGGGCTGGGGAGACGCGAGGGGGCTGTGGTGTGGGCAGGCCCAGGCATGGACTCGGGGAACGGGGAGGCAAAAAAGAAGTGATATTGTTGAGCATCTGCTCCTGCCCTAACCCGTGTGATCCTCGTGACCTAGGGCTTCAGGCCCCATTCGACCGACGCGGAAACTGAGGCTCGGAGGACTTGAAGAGCTCATCCAAGACAACACGGCCAGCAGGCAGAGAGGCCGGCATTCGAACGCAGGGCAGGCTGCTGCTCAAGCTCGTGCTTTTTCTCTGTTTCAATCTGCCTCCCCAGAACGGGAGAGGAGCCCCCAGAGGGCTCAGGGAGAACACAGTACAATGCTGTTCACCTCCAGACTGTGTGGGGCCGCCTCTCACCGTCCCTGGCTAAATCCCAATTTAAAAAAAAAAAAAAAAAAAACCTGTTGTTTTGTCATTGCCACTCCTTGTCCCGGCAGGCATACACGGCTCATGCTGACTTTGCACGGTGCTCTGTCCTAGGTCACGGCGACCCGCCGCTCCCCACTCCAGATGCGGTCCCTCCCGAGGAGAAAGGCCAAGCCGCAGGGTCGAGGGGGTGTCGGGGGACGTCTCCAGCTTTCTCACAACCGCCAGGCTCGGGCTCCGGGCCGCCCAGGTGGTGCCTGGCCCCTGGTGGGGCCCAGGCCCCCAGGGGCTAACGCTCTCCAGGGCGGGCTCTGTGCCAGCCACACTACCCCGGGTCCCGGCCTCCGTCAGCGCTCTCACCAGATCCTCACACGAGCTCTTGGAGCCGGAGGTCAGCGGTCTCGTTGGACAGAAGGAGAAACCGAGGCTCGGGCAAACCGGAGCGGCCGCTGGCAGGTGACAGCCGCGAAGGCCGCGGCGTTGAGAATTCCGGCTTCCGCGTGGAAGATCTGTGACGTCCCGGCTGCGTGCCTTGGGAAATGTCCCCTGAGCTCCGTGAGGCGCGGCTCCCCTGCCCGAAAACCAGCGCGAAGGGGAGAAGGGTCTGCTTGGTGTGCTGGGGGAATGAAAGGGGGCGTCGACGGAAACCCGGGCGGAGGCTGGGCGCCCAGCGAAGGGTGCTCGGCCGGCGCTGTTGCGGGCATGGCCGCCGAGTCTCACTTCGCACGTCGGTTCTGACAATCGCAGAGAGGCCTGTGCGGACACGTCTTCTGAGCCGAGCGGGGACAGAACGCGGGCGCCGGCGAGCCACGTCCGCCTTGGCCTGGGCGCGGGGCAGCTGCAGACCTGCCGTGGGTTTCCCGTGTCTCTGCCTAAGCGGTGGTTCCGAGTCTCACGGGGCGGGGGCCGATTCCGGGTCTGCCTTTACCGAAAGACCTGCTCTGTCCCCTACGTCCGCGTTTGCCCTTCTGCTGTGGTCCTTTCCTGGCTGAGTTAGTTTCCCAGGGCTGCTGTAAATATCACCACACACCGGGGGGCTTAACACAACACAGAGGTGCCCGAGCCCCAAGCCTGACGTCAGCACCCCGGGGCGACCTCAAGGGCCTCTGGGTCTCGAGGGCGGAATCCATTCCTCGCCCCTTCCGGCCTGTGGCGGCCACCACCAGCCCTTGACCTGTGACCTCACTGTCCCTCTACCGGCCTCCACCATAACTTGTCTCCTCCTCCGCTCAGGTCCGGTCTCCCTCTGCCCCTCTTTCAGAAGGACCTTTGTGGTTGCATTTAGGATCCACCCAGATGATCCAGGACCATCTCTTCCTCTCAAAATCGTTAATTTAATTGTAACGCAAAATCCATTTATTCCTCAGGTAATATTTGCAGGTTCCAAGGATTGGGATCTGATATTGGGGGCGGGGGGGGGGATGCACTTTTCAGCTCACCACACTGAGCTTTTATCCCTGTCATCATCAGGCTTCGTAGTCCAACAACTTAATACCCACCGCGCAGTCTTATTTCATCCCAGAAGGGGAAGTGAGGAGCGATCGTAAAACATTAGGGCAGCTGGCTTCTGCTCACGCTCAGATTCCAGACCCCCGCCCTGGTCCTGTGCCTTAACCGAGCCCAAGCCCTCAGCAGGTCTTTCCGCCCGCATTTCGAGCCTGCAGTTCAGACTCCCCAGCTTAACACTCCCCCAGGGTTCCCACTGTGTCCAGCCTGAAGTACGGTCTCCCCTCCTGCTTGCGAGGTCTTCCCCAGGCTGGCTCCTCGCCTGGTTATGGTAAGCTGAGCATCCGTGACGAAGAGCCCCTGCACATAATGGCGCATCACGGTAGACATTTCCTTGCTTACATCACCGCCCTGCTGGCCAGGTGGACAGAGCGACTCCCTTCTACCTGGTCTTTCAGGGGCTGTACCCCTTCTACCCTGTGGTCCCACCACCTCCTGGGAGGATGAGCAGGGGCACAGACAGTATTTGCTCTCTCTCCACTTCATGTTAAACCCCTTGAAATCAATCCTTAGAGGCCAGGTTTAGTCACCCAATGTCCTTGCCTAGGACTTTGACTTTAAAGAGCGACCCAAAGAGACTGGATCAATTAAGATGAACTCTCTTAGCAAGGTTATTTCTATAACAACCTAGGGTCCAGCCTCCACTGCTTTTCTTGAACTCACTCATTTTCCATGCGGGGTTCTCCGTCTCACCTCTGCTGCTATGAGCTCTCAAGAGCTCTCTACTTCCCTCTCGGTTTGCGTTTGTAAGTATTCATTTCTACTACCTGAACTAAGACCCCTGCTTTGGGCTCTTGCACAGATGATGTTAAATGAGAGGTGGGAGAAGGAAGGGCTTTATGCACTTAAACGTTATGTCAGACGTTCAAAGGGGTTGCAACTTAGAAGATCTGGCAACTGTAGGCCCAGGCGCTTACGTCCACACCAGAACTCACACACATGTTTATAGCATCTCTATGCATAATTGCATCTCTGGGAGCAACCAAGATGTCCTACAGTTAGGTGAATGGCTAAGCAAACTGTGGTCCATCCAGGCAATGGCATATTAATCAGGAAGAAAAAGCAATTAGCTATCAAGTCATGCAAAGACGAATGAATCTGAAAAACATATCGCTTTATGAAAGAGACCCGTCTAAGAAGGAGACGTACCGCGTGATTCTATTTATATAAGAATCTACAAAAGGCCAGCTATTTAAATGGTAAACATTATCGGTGGTGTCTAGGGTCCTGGGGTTTGAGGTCGGATAGATAGAGGAGGCACAAAGGATGTTTTCGGGGAACTTTAATGACATCAAATCTATTCTAAAAAAGGGTTTTTGTTAAAAACGTTTAAAAATAATAAAGATAGTTGCGACTTCAGACTCAGGAAGGCTGGCTCAGAGCCGGTGTCTAAAGTAGACGTGTCACCTCTATTATCTCAAGGTCGAGACCTGAACCCTAGTATGCAGGTGAGAGAACCGAGGTCGGAGAGAGGCGGTCGGGTCCCCGAGGCCACGACAGCCACTGATTCCCGTGCCTTTCCTCTTCTGCCCGGCCATGCGCGCCGGCCTGCCTCTGGGTGGCCGGCATGTTTGCATAGGCAGGGCACACACCCTCTCTGACGCCCGCATCTTCCCCAGCCCCGGCCCCTTCCGGCCTCGTAGATCCAAACAGCCCGAGCCCTCGGCATTTGCATTGGCTGCTTCCCTTTCCCAGGACGCCCCCTCCTTGCCGATTGGCAGGCGGGCCGCTGCTTCCCAGCCAGCTCCCAGGGCTCCCGAGTGCACTGCGAAGACGCCCAGCAGCCTCTGTCGACATCCTCGCCGGCCTTTGCCAGCTTTGAACCTGCAGCCGTAGGAAGAGGTGGCAGGAAGGAGGCGGGACTCGAGCCAGTAGTTAGAGTAGTCGTGGCTGGGAAAGTCGGCACCAGCCACCCCGGCTTCCTTGCTGATGCTGAAACCCCACCGAGCTTGTCCCCACTCGCCGAGGGCCTTTGCACATGCTTTGCCTGAAATTCTCCTTCCCAAGACAGTGCTATATGTTGACCCTTGATGGCCCGAATTCATATAGCGTCTTACCCGTGCAGCTGTCCCTGGCTGCTGTCTGACTTCCCCACACTCTCACCCTGCTTCGTTTTAACCTTATCACTATTAACATACTATACATTTGCCTGGTCAGTGGACTATTATCTGCCTCCACCCCCTAGCATGTAAGCTTTGGGGGCCAGGACTTGCCTTTGATCACTGGTGCAGCCTCAGTGCCTGGAGCCACGCCTGCCACCTGGTAGGAGTTCATTTGTCCAGCCAATGAATGAATGAATGAATGAATGAATGAATGAGAGAGATAAGCCAGGCTGAGCCGGGATCCAAAACAAGCATTCCAGATGGAGGCGCCGAAGACCGTTATACAGTATGAAAAGTGATCCTTCCCCGTCCTAGTCACACGAGTTGTCTAAGCAGCCGGTGGGAATGAGGGAGCAGGGGTCACCACGGAGGGGCGGGAGGAGACGGCTCTGTGTTACTTATACCTAAAGGAAAAGCCCACCTGCTGCCTGCACACGGAGCCCTGTCGCCAAGGAGGGACGCCTGGGACTGACATAGTGCGGAGAGAGACAGGACATGGGAACACACAGGAGTGGGGGCCGTGGGGTCTTCCGCCCACGGCACCTGCACCACGTGTGTTAACTGAAGCCGCCTCTTCTCTCGCTTCTCATTGTGTTCACAGGGGTACGGGGAGCCGTGCGGTTCAAGCATCTTCATTTGCTTCACGAGCCTTCCTGTTTGGTGGCCTCTGCGACAGCCTGCCTGGCAGCGAGCTGGGGGCTACCGTCACACCGGGGGGGCTCGGAGGAAGGCGTGTCGAACGCGGGCACTGTGGGGTCTTCTCTTTCCCAGTGTGGCCGGGCCGAGTGAAAAGTCACCGCCTCCCAGCCATGGCGCATGGAGCCACAGAGTCGGGATTCATGGCAAATTAGGCTGCTGATTTGTACGATAAACAAGGTTAATGCCATCTATTAGGCGAAGCTGTTTTCACAGCGCCTGGCACAGGAACGAGGAGCAATTAGTGTCTTTGTATTACGGGAGGTGGGCGTGGGGCCAGGGTGGTTAAGAGGAGGGGGGTGAAATTTATACACTCTTTATGATATCATCAAAAGTAAATGAATTAGGAAAACAAAAGAGCCAATCTGAGGCTGCCAGTGCTAATTACTGGGTAGGACAGAAAGTTCACAGCGAAGGAGGAAAGAGCAATCGGAGAACCACGAGGAAGGGGACATTCTGGCCCCTGACATTCAGGTGTCCTGACACAGGACCGTGGCTCCCACAGCTCCGGCCCACGATGTCAGGGAAATGGCCTTGTTTTAGCCTTGAACACAGAGGCTGGGTCCTGAGGGATGATTGCATTTGTTGTTGTTTGATTTGGGTTTTGGTTTTAAATGTTCTTTCTAGTCTGAGCTTTCGTAATTCTGGACAAGTTTGTGGACTTGACCAGAGGGCACTTCAAACCTGTCGGGAGAAGCTAACAGATAGAGCCTCAGAGCTGGCTGCTTTGTGTAATGATGATGATGGTCGTGATATTATGTCTTCTCGGGAAAGAGCTCGCCACTTCGCTAGGCACTGGGGGATGTGATCTCATGCCATCCACAGAGCCAGCCCAGGGCATGTGGAGGCAGTGGGCTCACACTGATGTAGAAGAGGTGACTTTGTGGGTACCATGGTGCATACAGGTGACACTAAAGAACATCAACTCGACCAAGGGAAAACTGTTTCTCTTTGCATTTTCTTCTGAACTGATTAGATCAGGAAAAAGCGTTTGGTGAGGTGCTAGGCTCTCCTTAACCCTTCGCTTAGCTATTGCTAACCTCTTCTTAATGGAAGTCTGGCAGACAACGGTATCCAGTTGGAACTTAATAACAATTTTGCGCATTTTAAATGTATCTATCTGTACAACAACCTTTCTGTTCATGTGAAACGATCCGGTGCTTTTCCCATCCTTGGTAATAGTACCAAGGTATAGACCTAGGAGCAGAATCGCATCAGATGTTTAGCTGTTTCGAGCACTTCTAAACTGTTTTCCAGGGTGGCCACATCATTTTACACTTTAATTAGCAGCATACAGGGGTTCCAATTTTTCTACATCCTTGCCACCGTTTCTTAATTTTTCTTTTTTCTTTTTCCTTTTAAATGTTTTAAATTACAGCCGTCCTAAGGGGTGAAGTGGTATCCCAGGGTAGTTTCGATTTGCAGTTCCCCGATGAGTAGCGGTCGAGCATCTTTTCCCGTGCTTATTGGCCGTCTGTAGCTCTTCCTGGAGAAATGTCTATTCAAGTCCTTCGCCCACCGCTGAGTCAGTGGTTTGTTTTTGCTGTCATTTATCGAGTTGCAGGAGTTCCTCACACATCCTGGACGGTAACCCTTTACGGATATGGTCGGCGCGTGCTTTCTCCCCTCCTGCGAGTTGTCGTTGCGTATTTCCGATACCGCCCCTCGATGCACAAAGGGTTTTAACGGCGACGTAGTCCGATTTATCCGTTTACTTTTTGTCGTTGCCTGTGCTGCTGGTGCATAGCCAAGAAATCACTGCCAACTCCGCGTCGTGACGATTTCCCCCTGCTCTCTTCTCAGAGTCTTAGCTCGTAAGTGTGGGTCTTATGTCCATTTCGAATCACGTTTCGACGTGGCATGAGAGAAGGGTCCAGCTTCGTTCTCTTGCGTGTGGATATCCAGTTTTCCCAGCGCCGTTGCTTGGCAGCGCTGTCCTGTCCCCACTGCGTGGTTTTGACACCCTCGTGGAAAACCAGCTGACCACATACGGGCACGCACTACCGATATGTAAGGCCCCAGGGCATAAGCACGGTGCTAGGTGTCGTCACATGGTGATAACGTGTCCAAGGTCACAGAGGCAGCAGAAGAACCACAGCTCAGATGACCATGATGAGGATGAAACAATAACAAGTAACATCTACTTCGTCGTTGCTCTGAGCCGGGCACATCGCCAAGAGCTCTTACTTGCATGTTCTCATCGAATGTTCCCGACAATCCTATTATATCTTCACTTTACAGATAAGAAAACAAACTCCCAGCGAAGCAGAGTAACTTGTCCAAGGTCACGCAGTGGCAGGAGCAGAGGCTGATGGCAGAGTCCATATCTACTGGGGTGTCCTGCTTGGACCTAGACCTCTCCCCCTTACCAGCCACTGTTGACCTGTATACTGGTGATGAATCAGAACAATCATGGCTCCTGTCCACTCCTGATGGAGTCCTGTCCAGGGCCAGCTCTCCTTTAGGACCCAGTGAAAAATAAAATTACAGCACTCAAAAAGCAGAAGGAAATTTCTTGCTTTTGTCCACGACCTCTCTCTCTGGAATCATCATGGTGTTTTTATTGGCTATTCAACCTCATGTTCTCTTGGGCATAGGGATACATGTAGTGTGCGTGCAGGCCTCAGAGATACCAGAAGCCGTGCCCATGACTCATCCAGTGCGGCACATGCACCAACCTGGCCCTTTCTGCATCCATTCCCAGGTGCGGAGGGGACCGTAGTCACTGGATGGAGCAGAGTGTGGGCAGCTGAGAAATCACTCCTGAGAGGCAATGAGAGGTGGGACTGGGTGTGAGCTCACGCACCGTTGCCCCATCAGACTTCAATACAAAAACAGATTCAAAGATAAAAGTATTAAGTCTCACAGAATGTAGGCCACAGGTCATTAAGCCTTCAGCGCAGGGCCCTGTGACTTCCGGTTATACCCATGAGGCTGACCCAGTCCCATAAACGTGGAGGTTCTTCTTAGTAGAAACATGGGAATGTGATTTCCCCTTTCCCTCCTTCCATGGTCCGTGGAAGCTGTTTTCCCCGTGCTCGGGGCCCACCCCCTCCAGGAGCCCGTCACCATGGGGATGCGTCCAGTCTGGGGTTCAAAGAGATCGACCTAATTCGATCCAGAGCCAAACAGTGCCGGTTGCAAATGAAAAGTCGGAGCTATTTGCCTCCGATTAACTAGCAGCTAAGATCTTGATGGCTCTGCCTTTGGGATGAGAGCCCCTCAAAACCAGCTGGGGTGCGCTCATCTCCCTGAACAAGCAGGGGGCTGGGGCGCCTGTAGAAATCTGGCCTCGGCCTGTGGCCAGGAGTGGGAGAAGCACATGGGAGAGAGGACCAGGTTGGAAGCTCCATCTAGCTGTGCAAAATGGGCTCCTCATGTCCCCTCTGGGAGCCTCAGTTTTTCCTTTGAAGAGGGGCCGATGATCCCCACCCACCACAAGGCTTCCTGTGACCGTGGGAAAGCAGGATCGTTTGGAAGCTGTTGCTCACGCATACCAGTTGGTTATGATGATGACTCTGCTTTATTTTGTGAAGACTGTCCGGGCACACGTTGCTGGCCCAAGCCAGCCAGGCATGGCAAAGAAGAAGAAAACAAAGGAATGTGATCTCTCTGTCTCACCCCAGAGGCAATGGTGAGACAGAGAGAGCCCGGGCTCTAAAGGCAACACCCGTCTCGTCATCAGATTTACAGTGCCCACGTGTGCGAGTCCCACACAGTTACCAGCCACGTGTCCCAGACGAGGAAGGTAAGCGACTTTCCTAAAGTCACGTGGCCAAGTGACAATTCAGCTCCCCGGGGCTTATCATGGGTCATGTAATTCTGGGCAGTCACTTTCTCTGTCACAGGGTGCAAGGTGGGGCCTTGAGGAATTACTGAGAAGGTCACGTGAGGGGGTGTGAGCAATGTTCGTTGCACATGGCAGGCTTGTGACAGTTCGTTCCCAGCCCACTGCCACCCAGCCTGACGCCCTGCCAGCTGTCCCTTGTGACTGGACAGAAGGAGCACAAGCTGGACTCGAAGAGGCCTGTCCACGTGAGGAGAAGGTGAGGCCTTCCTCACGAATTGGGGGTTCGATTCTGCCAACTCGGTTCTGGAAGACAGAAGCAGAGAGGTGGGTGCAGGGGTGCCCTCCCCTCCACTCCTATGGTTGACTTCATGTGTGTCTGTTTCCTCATTAGGCCGTCAGCTCTGGGGTCAAGGTCACCTCCACATTGCCAAGACCAATTTCCTTTCTTCTTGTTTCCCATTCGTTCATCATGCAATCAACGAACAATTTTTAAGTGGGCCCTGCTTTGGGCACTAGGGATGCTCATTGAAAGCTGAGGATGAAGATGAAGATGATGATGATGATGATGATGATGACGATGATGATGGTGATGAAGGTGATGATGGTGATGATGATGAGTATAATAATAATAATGAAGAGGAGGAGGTAGAGGCGGAGAAGGGGAGGGGAGAAGAACAGTCAACATTTGTTGAGTGCTTGCTTCATACCAACCAGTTGGCACATATTTTTTTTTTGAAATTATTTTTAAAAATAATTTAATTTTTTCTCAGTTGTAGTTGACATGCAGTACTATATTCATTTTAGGTGTACAACCTAAGATTATACATTTATACAACTTAATCACCTTGGTAAGTCCAGTCCCCATCTGACTCCATACATAGTTACTGCAATATTACTGACTACATTCCTTATGCTAAACTTTACATCCCATGACTATTCTGTAACTACCGATTTGTACTTCTTAATCCCTTCCCCTTTCCCCCTTACCCCGCCCCCACTCCCTCCATTTTGGCAACACTCAACACGTTCTCTGTATTCCATGAGTTTGTTTCTATTTTATGTTGTTCCTTAGATTCCACGTGCAAGTGAAATCACCTGGCGTTTGTCTTTCTCTGTCCATTTGCCACATATCTTCCCAGTCAATCCTCTAACTCCGTCCCACGCACATTATTATCTTCATTGTCTAGATGAGGAAACTGAGGGTCAGAGAAGACAAAGTTCCCCCATAAATAGCTCCCGGCCTGAGATTTGAACCAGGCGTGTCCAGTTCCGAAGATGCACCCTCTTTACCACCAGACTCTAGATACAGCAATGACCAGGGCGGTTGTGTGTGGAAAACAGTGCCCGGTACCCAGTAGGTGCTCAATAAATGCATCTTGCTGAATTGTACTAACAGGGTTTAAAATTGGCCTCCGAGATGGCTGGCCTGGGGCAGCAGGCCAGGCCCCTTCCGACTCCCCTCTGGACGCCTGGCTCATGCGGGGGGGAGGGGGAGGCAGGCCTCTCAGCGCCCGGACCCGAGAGGGCAGCTCCCACGGCTCCCGCCTGGACAGAGCGCCCTTTGTTTATTGTGCCTCCGCATCCTACCCAGTAATTAGCATTGGCAGCTTCATATCGAGCTTTTGTGTTCATAATTCATTTGCTTACGATGACATAATAAAAGGAATATTGATTCCATCCCAGCTCCTCTTGGCCCGAGGCCCACATCAACCAATAAAAAAGAATTGCTAATTGCAGAGTGTGCTCGCCTCGCTGAGGCATTAGAACGGGCCGTTTTGATAGCGGGCGGAGAGCAGGCAGCACCCCCCCGCACCCAACCCGTCGGGGCCCAGGGTGCTCTCTGGGGCATGGGGTGCCATCCTCCCGTGAGGCCCAATCCAGCTCCTGCAAAGCATCGGGAAGAAGAGCCAGCGGGGCCGCCAGGGTGGAGCCGCGGGAAGGAAAAGCCTCCACAGGCTTGTTGACAGATGTGGTATCAAATGAATTGTTCTCTGCTTAGACACGACTTTGATATTTATTGGTTCAAATTGCTCGGCTGACTCAGTCTTTCCTAAATCTCCACGGTCCGTTTTAATCTTGATGTTTTGGGAAGCCACACCGATGCGGGTAATGACTAGGTTTACCTGGGATCAAAATGAAAAGTGAGAAGGGGTGGGGGTGGGGGAAGCTCTGGAATAATTATAGTGGGGCGATGTATATTTTTGTGTAATCTGGAAAGGCGATTTATGAGGCCGATAAAAATGATAATGTGTTCTGAGCGAGGCCAAGATGGATTAGCTACAACAGAGCTTTCTTTGCAGGAAGGGAGGGGGCGGGGCGGGGGCTGTTTATTAGACAAATAGTTGTTCGAGATCCATCTTTTTTTTTTTTCATGTCTCTTCTGAAATTACTGAGATAAGGCGCGTTGGTATACAGATCATGGCCCTCCTTCGGTTAATGTCAATTAGGGTTTCTGTTTCCGGCGGGTGGGGTTTGTGTAATTAAGGGCAGAAGGGATGACTGGGGTGGGAAGGGGACCCCCACCCACCCCCCATCCCAGCTCTATCTTTAGAATCAAAGAGCAGCCCCAGCTGATTTAGTTAAGCTTGGCCGGAACAAGGGTTCTCGGTTCCACGAGGAAGCTTATATAACTTCCTGGGAGGTCTCCTCCCCACCAATGCATGTTCGCTGACCCAACTGTGAATGAGTCAGAAGCCCTGAGACTCCATCCCTCCGAATGGGTGGTTCGTAACCTCACAGGAAAACAGGAGGAGAAAAACACCCAAGCCTTTGCCGAATCAAAGAGGGGAAGCAAGTTACGATAGAGGTTTTAGTTGAACCGGACTGTTTCACCCTCTTTCTCAAAGTGTTCCTTGTCTCATCACCCCAGGAGTGACCCCCCCAAGCAATGGGTCCCCCTCAAAGCCACCTCTTCCCCAAGTGGGGCACAGGACACCATGACAAAGGAGTTGGCTTTCTGGGGATTGCACAGATGGCTCTGTCTGTAACGGCTGGGCAACCGCACAGGTCGAAGGCGTTAGAGATGGAAAGACGAAGGGCCATTACAGAGAGCCACAGGGGGCTTACACTGCCCCTCGCCACCTCGAACGTCTTCCCCAAGCCATCCTGAATAAAAAGAAAATCCAGATAAACATCAGTGTGCATTTGTAACAAGTCCAAGGCATTCCCCCGGCACAACTACGTGGTCCTCACTCAACCTTTCTTATGGAGACATGCGAGGGGCGCCTCTCCGAAAAGACCCTTGCTGGTTTTTGAGACCAGAGTATCAGCGCCCCCCACCTAAATATGTCCAAGAGCAGACAAATGATATTAATAAGGGGAGACGAGAGAGTCTTCCCATGGCTTACTTTCCATTCTCTTAAGCTGCAGTCCATGTAGATGCTTGAGTCATTCATTCGTGCTTTTCAACATATTAGCCACGTAGAAATAATCGTTGCTTTAAAAGGTGCTGCTGAAATGTGTCTTTACATTTCCGGCCCTCTGGGTCTAGTTTTCACTAGACCTATTTTTTAACTTTTCCTATTTTGACGGGGAAAGAGATCGAAGAAATATTTCGCTTTCTCTGCATTATAAGAAAAAGATAGCGTAGATGTGACGATATGTGACATATGACCTGCGGTGGCAGCAGGGGGCAGCAGTAAGGGACAGTGAGGACCGTGACGCACTTCACGTCTGGCACAGAGAGGCCGCTGCCACGGTGACCGGTCGGGTGATGCTAGGGCCCAGGCTGCTTTGTTTTCCCAAGAGAAATGAGAGATAAGAATCTGTATGTCAAATAATCTTGTTTTAAAATTTGGCAACTGTTTTAAATTAGAACGCACAAACACACACAGAGGCCGAAATAGACAGTGTCCACAGCCCGGTACAGCCGCGTGGGCCACCGGTGTGCAGCCTCTGGTTTACTTTGTAACACGCGACCCTTTGCAATTAATTACACGTCCACTGGAATGGCGACCTGCTTTTTCTGAGCTCCCGCCCCGCCCCCCACATTTGACTGCAAGGGTCCATCACCCCTTGCTGTGATCCCCTCATTGCCAGGACTCGCAGTGAGGTCTTAATCGACCCTTTGCTCCTCTTGGGGCCTCAGAGTCCTCACGCGGGCCAAAGATGAGGCTAGGCTGGTCTTCCCAAACCTGCCTGATTAAAACGGCCAGAAAGGAGCCACAAACACCTCCTAAATACGCGAGGAGACGCTCAGCCTCATCCACCCCGGGGAGAGGAGCATTAACCCGAGATGGAGATGGTCAAAAGCCGATGACGAGAAAGCCATTCTCGTCCGCCGTCGGCAGACTGTGCACGGCTACAGCCTCTCAGAGGCTGCGTCGATCGAAATGACAAATGCGCGGGCATTTGACCCAGCCAGGTCACTTCTAAGACTCACGCATGTGTGTGAAATGACGTGTGTACACAGTTTCTTATTTCGGCATTGCTTGTACTGGCAGAAGATCAGAAGCAACCTAAGTGTCCATCAATGGGGGATCAATTCAATAAAACGCACTTCATCCGCGACAGAGAGAAGGAAGCCCGACGGCAGCACGTGTCCGTGGGGTAAGTACCTCGACCGTGGCCAGTTTCGAGGTATCAACATGAGGCCACAACACTTGGACTTGAGAAGAGATATAAAAAAGATCCCAAGATGTATCAAATTAAGACAAAAAGAAAGCTGAAGAACGGCGTGCATGTTTGTTAACATTTAAATTTTAAAAAGGATAAGGAACATAACGTATACATCTATACATAGTGGCATGTACATCACAGATTTCTCTGGAAGAAAACACAGAGAGAGAGAGAGAGAGAGAGAGAGAGAGAGAGAGAGGGGAGGGAGGGAGGGAGGGAAGGGGGAGGGAGGGAGACACTAACTTCAGTTGGGATTGGAAGCGGGAACCGAGTAGCTGGAGTGTCATGGATGAAAACTCTTTACCGCCCATTTATACCGTGTCAATTATCAGCGATGTGAATGTCTGAGATGTCCAAAAAATTAAGGGAAAACATCATGGGTCACATGAAGATTTATTCCGGGGCCTCCCCGGGGAGATTCTAAAAAGTCCCTGGTGTAGGGCTAGAGAAATCTGTTGTTAACAAGCTTCTCAGATGATTCCTGAGATGAAGCAAATGTGGGTGGTATGCTTGGCCCAACCTTGCCATTTTACAAACACTAGAAGCCGTGGCCCTCCGAGCAGGGCATGGCCACGGGGCACCCAGGGGTAAAGGCAGAGCTGACAGCCAGGCCTCCCACCCAGAGCCTGGGCCAGGCCCGCTGCTGCCCACGGGCAGGGCTTGGGCATGGCCTTAGAGGCTGAGATGGAGCCCCAGAGACAGAAGTGATCGGTCCGGGCCACAGCCCAGGAGAATTCTATGTCACCTCACACACACGGGGGCTCGTTCCCACACTGTCCCACCTCCTCAATCTCCAACGCACATCCCGGAAAACAGGGCTCAAACCCAACAGTCAACGTCAATCAAAACATTCTCAGCTGACAACGCTGACCCAGATAACACGGGACAAGGCGTAAGATACTTTTTGGTTAGTTCTGGCGTGTAAAGTGTCACCTGTTACCTTCCCGGCATTTGTCACCTCCCTGGCATTTGTCACCAGCTGCTATTTTCATGGAGAGATGGAGGTAAGGAGGGGGCAGAAAGAAAAAGGAAAGAAAAAGAAAAAGCCATTTCTCCCCAAACTCTTCGCTAATGACACCTGACATGCTTGGCTGCCACGTGGTCCCCCCGTGCCACCATACCTGCCTTTTACACACATCATTAACTGTGTGTTTTCAAAAATGGCAAATCCTGCCTCCATAAGCAACCACCAACCAGCTCAGTCCCAAGACAAATCGAATCAGGTTCTTCAAGCGTTTTTTGTTTTTTTTTTTCACTTCAATTAACACGAAGACCGGCGTGTATCAGAGGTGCAAATCTCTGTGCGCTCTGTGACCACAAACGGGGATGCGGCAGAATGCACACCCGAATTACGTCTTTAAGTGCTCATTGGAGACACTGGCAATCATGTTTTATGACTGGTCTCCTCCCGGCATAATGAACTTTGATGAAATAATGAAACAACCCTGGCGCCTGAGCAGTCGGGCTGGCGGCCCCAGCAGCTAAGACCTCCCATGAGTACAAGAGCTGAGCTGGGAGCCGGGCTCCAGCGGCAGCGGGGCGGGAAACCTGGCACCCGCCCTCTGCTCCCCGCCTCCCGGCTGCTGGGCCTGCCCCCCTGAGTCACGGAAACGCCATGGCCAATTGGAAATGGGGAACAGGCCAGGAGAGCGGGGGCTCCCGGCGTCACGGCACAGGTTGGGTTAGGTGCTCACCTCTGCCACCCTCCTTTGTCCAGCTGAGGAAATCGAGGCCCAGAGGGGAGAAACAACCCCACCAAGGCGGCACATGGTGTCAGAGAAGAGACTAGAAGCCAGGTTTCCTGTCTCCTAACGAATGTGTTTCCTCAGCTTCCATGGGGCTCTCAAACCAGGGGTCCCACCTCGGATCCTGTGGCCCCCACCCCACGAGAGGCAGATTCAGCAGGCCCATTGGCAGGAGAGCCACGTCTCTGCGCTTCCTAAGTAATTATGAAGATCGGCCAGGTGCAGCAGAGACGTCAGAGGTAAGAGACGTTTAAAGTCCTCGCCAAAGGAAGGTGGCTAAGGCCTGCCCCGTAGGTGCGGCCATGTCCCCAGGCTCAGGCTCGCTTAGGACCTCCAGAATCTGCATTTCAGCTCGACCTTCTCCAGCAGGACAAGCACACGTGGCTGTGCCCGCTCAGAGTATGCGTTGAGGATCTGACTCCATCATCCTCGAGAAACAACGCCTTTCCACAGAGGGCGTGGGTGGTAACAACCTCGTGAGCAGCCGCGGCCCAGATGCCGTGCCCCGCAAGGAGCCGATGAGGGAACTGAGGCTGAAGCGATTGGACACGTCACATCCGAGGTCCTCTGTGTTTTGTTTGTTTGTTAGGGTTTTTTGTTGTTTTTTTTTGTGTGTGTTTTGTTTTTTGTTTTTGTCTCCTAAATCCCCTTCCCTATTGCACGTGTGTTCAGGAATTTCAACTACAAATTGTTGTTTTCCAGCTGTTTTTTATTTTTTGGGAGGCTTTTCAAGGAGACCCCAAGCTCCTTGGGTATCAGACTGAATGCATTCGTTCCTTCGAAAGCAAGGATGGGTCGATGGAGGTCCTGAAAACTCCTTGGGAAAGGAACGTCATGTCTCTGTGTTGTCGTGATGTCGGGCATCCTGACTGTGTGGCATGTTCCCGCTGGGGCTGGGTGCCCAGGCTCTGGACACTCCCCTCTCTCTAAGCAGCCCTGTGTCCTGAGAGGCGGCCCAGTCACGAGGTGGCCCGGGCACCCATTCTCACCTAGTGCCTCAGGATGCTGTCACGGCCAGTTTTGAGGGAACCGAAGGACCGAGCTGCCAATTTCATAGTTTTGACTACAATGGAAAGCTGTTATTCACACGTATGATAATAATAGTACTTCGCCTTTGTGCTTTCGAGTTTACAAAAACACTTTCACATCTATTAAAAACACTCCAGCCGCTCCCTAGTCATTTAGAAAAAGGTAAGTTCCTTAGCACAAGGGATGCGCAGTCTGCCGGCTCACCCGCCTCTCCAGGCCCCTCGGTGTCCTTGCCACTGAAGGAAGTTGCTTCTCCGCCTCCAGTTACGATCCAAGTACCTGACTGTGCTATCTTCACTGCCACCACTTAGTGACGTCTCAATTATCTGCCTCCCTAACCTGACCTGAGAGAGTAGAAACCTAGAATGGTCACTAGAGGGGATCGCCATTTCCACTTCGCAGACATAAAATGGCCTGCTCACAGTCCCAGGGCTCACAGTCCGTATGTGAGGACTGAGATTCTGTAGCTTTTTTCGGCCCAACTGAGCCTCACCATCCAGTGTCTCCTACCCCAGGCTCGCTTCACAAAGAACCTCTCTCAACCGGCAGCCACCTTGCAACAGGGCTGATGAACTAATTCATACTAAAAGGTGACTGACTGGCTGGTGGCTGCTTTTTCTTCAGCTCTTCCTTGAGACTTTGGTTTTAATGAAGAACAGAGAGGAGCAGCATGCCTCAGCCTGCACAGCTAGGTCCTGGCCCTGCCACCACCCACTCAGCCTGGTTCTGAATAAAGCAACTTCAAAGCGAAGGTCATGATCACCTGTAAGATCACAGGGAGTTGTCTCACGTTGGTTCCCAGGTCTGGGCAATGAAATTCTGGCCCGACCCAAGCCAGGCACAGGTGGCCTTGGAGCCCAAGCTGCCCCTTCAATGAGGGCCTCAAATTCAGACTTGTCGGTCATCAGGGCAGCACTTCCGTCCCCCTGGACAACAGATCGTGTCACTGCACAGCGGTAAAGTTACCCCATCTCTGTACCCCACTTCGTACTTTTTAACGCATCCACTCCTTACCTTCTGAACAGCAAAACTGTGTTGCTTTGCAACATTCTTGGCGAATAACATAAATTGTTCAGATGTGGGGTGCCGACTTCCATTCTTTGTGCAGAATCTGGGAGCGTTTGGAATTGGAGTCGAGCACGCATGGTTCAGAGGAGGTGAGTGAGTGAGGTCCCTAACCGGAGTGGCTGGTCCTAGCTCCCCCGAGCCGCTGGGATTAGAACCTGACCTCACTTTGGCCATTCCTAGGATCCCTGAAATCTCTTTCCTGTGGGTCGGCGAGCCCAACCAGAGCTGAGAACAAAGCTGGGTGGCTGCCTTCCCCCACCCCCACCCCCGCCACCCGTGGTGGGATGGGAGCCCTCTGCCTCTGAGTCCCGGCACCTGCCGAACAGTCTCATGTTGTCTGCTGCTGGGGCAGAACCCCGACGATGGGAGAGGAGATTAGGTGACTAATCCTGCTCGCTGCCCTCACCCGCGCCAGCAGGTAACTCGTTTGAAGCCGAATGGCTGGATTTTGTCATAAAGGAGGCCTGTAGAGGAGCGATGTCAGGCGTGGGGGAGATTGGAGGTGATCGCGTGGTTTTCAATGAACGGATTAAAAAAAACAAAACAACACATTTTCAGGAAGCTGTATAAATGTGTGCATGTGTAACGCGCGTGTGTATGTGCCTGAGAGAAAGCTACGGACCAGAGAACCCAAGAACTGGAAAAGCCTTGGAGATAATCCAGCTCCAGTACCTACGATGGGGAAACTGAGGCCCAAAGCACCTACAGATGGGGAAACGGAGGCTCAGTCCCAGGAAAGGGCTTGCCGGAAGCCTGTCTCCGGAGAGATCTGAACTCTGGTCGCAGAAGAAAGTGGAATTTTCCTGGTGTTACTCACTTGCCACTGCTAATCTCCTAGAATTGGGGCTGTTTTTATCTCCCCAGTATATCTCTGTTTGCCTGCGGGGCCAGGCCTGTGCCCGAAGCCCATAGGCTGAGAAACGAAACGTCCCTAACGTGGGCTGGCAGGCACAGTCACTGCAGGGCCAGGCAGGTGGTGTGACGTACGCTTTCGGGTGTGGTGGGGACTGTGGTTCTCAGCAAGAACACGCTGGCCTCAAGGGAGCAGCTGTCACCAGCACCAGGCAGGTGCGGTCATCGGGAATGAATGCTGGACCCGGGTTTGCCAGGACTTAGGAGTTTCGAGAGAATCCAGAAACCTCAATTTGTTTTTGTTAGGCAAAATCTCTATTTTCATGACATCCAGAGAGAAGATTAGGGCTTGGGTCCCTGCCTCTTTGCACTGTGTAGTTTTTCTCCACTGCACCATATGTGTGTGTGTGTGTGTGTGTGTGTGTGTGTGCGTGCGTGTGTAGGTGGACACATCACGATAAAGAACCAGAGCGCTACGGACCAATATTTAAAGCTAGTCATGGCGGGAGTGATCTTTATCCACATAATCCGCACAGCTACAATGAGCTGTGAACGGCTCCCTGTGTCTGCACGCTCTCCCGCCCGATTGCACAAGCATCCGTTATCTATCACTGCATCAGGCTCCTCTATACTATTTTCTCATTTGTATTTCTAACCCTGGGACAGAGGGGACTTAAGTAGTATCATTATCCCCATCGAACAGATAAGGCGGCTGAGGTCCTGCGTGGGATCCTGACCAGCCCAAGGCCGCACGGGAAGTGAGTGAGAGGCAGAAGTGGAACTCCAGCTCCGGACTCCTGACCCAGCCTTCATTCTCCCAGGCTACTCTGCGTCTGGCCTGCAGGGTCTGCTTCTGCTCCTAGCAGGTAAATGCCCTTTGGGTATTCTGAGCACGCAAGCCTGGGGTCCACCTCAAACCCCAGGAGACAAAAACTCCCCCTGAAGAGACTGGGGGGCAGCAGCGCTCAGAGGGGAAAACCCAAGTCTTCTCCCTCCCGTGGCCTTGAAGCAGGTTCACTGACCTCTAGGATCTCACTGAAGACATAGGACTCATTTGAAGAAAAAGAAACCATAGTTCTATCACTTTAATGCCTCTCCACTGCTGTATGGGATCACGTATCGTCCCATCGAGACGTCCAGTTGAAAGTGGACTCCTGTAACACAAATCACCCACGGAACTCTAGCTATTTGCAGAATCTAGGGAAAATTGCGGCATAAGCTCTCCCCGAACAGATACCTGGTCTGTCTCATTTCCAGTGTATTCTCAGAATCTGGGCCAGAGCTTACTTAATGCATAGCAGGTGCTCAGTAAATAACAGAGAAAAGAGGGAGGAGGAAGGGAGATAGGAAGGGAGGGAAGAGGAGCAAGGAAGGAAAAGAGAAGGGAAACTTTTGTGTGGATGCCCAATCCTCAGAATGAAACTCTTAAAACTTAAGGCGGCGGGTAAATGCCTGCAAATATCTAGAACCTTGTGAATAAGTTGCAGCAAAAAAAAACACCTCAGCCCCAGTGATGCTCCGTAGAGAGGTGGCAGGGACAGCAGCGACGAGGTGACATTGCATCAACTCTGAATCACTCCTGACTGAGCCACTGAGCTTGGACGAGTTATTCCACCTTTCTCAGCTTCGATTTATCCCCTGCATCGGCTTTCTGGTGCCACCAAAAACACACGCACCAAAAAAAGTCTTCGCGAACTCAGAGGCTGAAAACGGCAAACGTTCATTCGCTTACGCTTCTGGAGATCAGAACCCGCGTGGGTCGGCGTCCCTTCTGGAGGCCCCAGGGGAGAGTTTGTTCTCTTTGCCTTCTCCAGCTGCTAGAGGCCACCTGCATCCCTTGGCCGGTGGCCCCACCTCTCCCCAGCCTGCTGCTGCCATCCCCTCTCTAGCTCTGACTCCGCTGCCTTCTCCTGTAAGGGCCTTTGTGATCACTCCAGACCTGCCCAGATCATCCAGGATAATCAAACCAGCTCGAGACCCTGCGAGTGGTCTCATTCGCATAGCCGCTTTTGCCTCGTTAGGTAACAGGCAAGGGTCTGGGGCCATTATTTTGCCTACCACTTAAAAAGAGGGGAGGGGGGCGGAAGGGGTAAAGAGTAGAGGGAGGGGAAGGGGAAGGGCCAAATTTTGATGGTAGATATTAACCCACACATTTCAAGAAGCTTAAAAACAAAAAACAAAACACGACGTGGTTCACACGTAAACACATCGTAGTCTGAGTATCGCACGATAAAGGAAGAGAGAAAATCTTGAAAGCAACCAGTGTAAAATAACTGAATAAGCCCATGGGGATAGCAAAATGCTTAAGAGCTGACTTTTCCCCAGAAACAATGAGGTAGTGGAATGATATACTCCAAGTGTTCACGGGGAACAACAAACAAACAAACGGGGTCAACCAACAATTCCATCTCCAGGAAAACTATCCTTCAAGAATCACGGGAAAATGACACCATTTCCAGACGAGTAAATTCCCAGGGAGGAAAAGCTGTTGCTAGCAGACCTGCCTTATAGGAGACACTGCAGGATGTCTTTCCCATACAGAGGATCCACAGGGGGAAAAATAAAGTATCTTTTGCGGTACATACAAAAGCCTTTTATAAATAAAAAGAGGATAGATGAGGTAGATAGATAGATAGATAGATAGATAGATAGATGGAACTTTTATCAGGTGTCAGGATTATGTGCCTTGCCCTGCCTGCCCAGAGGAAAACATCTTTTCCACACTGAGGAATGTGCTAGTATCAAAGGAATACGTGAAAAAACTTAAAATTCCCCACATCCCAGTACCTGAGACCAACTCTCTCTACTGTTGCCGGCTCCCTTCTCGGCATTTGGCACAGCTGCGATCATACCGTCCGCGTTTTTTACCAAACTTGCTTTCTCACCAACCTGCTGGCCATATTCCTTGCTCCGCTGCCACGGAGGCGGACCAAAGGGTCGTTCGCAAAGGGCTCTTTGTTTTCTATTGCTGTGTTAAAGGATATGCGTGGTGGATACTGTGACGTGTCACTCAAAGGCCCCTTTATAGGAATAAAGAACTTATCACCCCAGCCAGACACTGAGGCCAGGAGACCACCCTCAGCTCTCGGTAGAAGAAGGCCACCTTGCCCCACACTGTACCTTCTTTCCAGTGCGGCCCGCGTGTGACAGGTTGGTCAGCATCAGGGTACGAGGGCCTGGCCCCTTAACCCGGCTCGGGAGAACTCCGAAGGCTCATCCAGCTTCAGGACACTCCAGGTGGGCTGAGGGCTGCAACACTGAGACCACATCACAGCTCCAGGTGCCCTTCGCCCTTCCCTTCCACAGGTGTTGATGGCGCGATCCTTTTAAAAAAACCTTTCTGCTTCCCAGGAAACCCAACTGAGATGCTTTGAGGAGGTGAATGAATGAACGAACGAACGGATGAATGAGGGAGTGAGTAGCTAACCGAAGGGGTAAACAGCTCACAGGTGTGGGATGCAGCTCCTTCCTACTCTGTATCGCGCAGGTGTGCACAGTCCCCACCGGAAATCGGAAGTCTCCGAGAGCCCCACCCCACGCTTCTGCAACTGAGGTTAGCACTTGACCGTAAGGGCCAGGTATGGCTGTGGCAGACAGAGGCGTGGGGGGCCTTGGTGCCCACCTAAACCCTTCTTCCCACCCACCAGCCGGCATGTACGTCTCCCCCTTCCCCGACAGGGCAGGTGGGAGCAGAGGGTGTCCTCGGGGAGACGTTTTTAAACAAATTTTTGTTTAACCTCCTGTGTGACCCACAGAGTAAAACCGATCCTGAAATATACTCCATTTCTGTTTATTTAAAGAATGTTTGCTTGCTCGGTGCTTGCTTGAGTGGAACCACTGTTATTATTCACTTCTCTGTGAGCATGAACCTGACACCAATGGCCTGGCATCTTGAATCATCCAGAGATTATTTTCCCCCACTTTGTTGTTCTTTTTCATTCTTCTATTTTGGGGGGAGGCTGCAGGGCAGGCAGCAGACACCAACTTGAGGGTCTGCTCCGACTTGAGGGTGCTGGTTATTAAAGACCCAGGACTGGGCTGTCCCTACGGCAGCCCCCAGCCACGCGCGAGACCCAGGAGCCCTTGGAATGTGGCTTGTCCCAACCGAGACATGCCGTAAGTGGACCCGATTTCGAAGAGTTAGTGCCAAAAAAGTAAATGTAAAATACCTCATTCATCCGTGTTGATGTTGATGACACATTGACATCATAATATCTAGGGTGTTTTCAGGCAAAATTTATTATTAAAATTGATTTACCTGCTTCTTTTGACTTAACGCGGCAACTCGCAAATTGAAAATGATACACGTGGCTCGCGTCATAGTTCCATAACACGATGGAGGGCAAGGTGGCTTTCTCACGCCCGGCGGTCGGTGCTGGAGCGCCGCTGAGCATCGTCATCAGAGGTCCCTGCACCCCGGAGCAGCGCCTTCCACCCAAACGTGGCTGCTGTCACCTGCTCACAGCGAGCCTGTCGGAGAGGAAGAGGCCCTTTGCTTCTGGGATCTTTTTCTCTCCCGCTCCGGCCTCCTCCTTCTTTACTTGGGCTTGCCGCCATGCCTTCTGCCGCAAACCACAAAGCACATTTCAAGCCAACTGTTTCCCCCCCTCACGTCTGCAACGGCTGCAAATTCTCGCTCGTTATTTCTGTCTCGCACCCCTCTGACGCCCAGCTCGTGCTGGCATTCGGAAGGTGTCGGGGAAGGCAGGGGCTGCCGAGGCCCGGGGTGGTGTTTAGGGGACACCAGCCATCTGGGCCGCGGAAGGACTGCCCCGAGCCTTGACAGCTTCCATCCAGCTGTTGGGCACGGGGGACGCCGGGTGATTTGAGAGTGTGTGGGGAAAGCTGTGTTGATGCACAGCTGCAGCCCCCGAGATGGAAAGGGGTCAGGCGCGTTCTGGGAGATTCCATCGGCTCAGCAGCTCGGACGAACTGCTGGCGTCGGATGACCGGGCAGAACGTCCTCGCGGGAGAGAGCCGCTCCAGCCAAAGCTAGCCTCCGAAGGTCTGCGGTGCCACCTGAAGACGCGCCTTGCTTGTCAGACGATTTGCAGACGGCAGCTTCATCTATGACTTTGCTGGGAGACGAGTGCATCTGGCACCTTCTGGGAGCTGTAGGAAGCGTAGGATCTGCCGTCCTGTGTGTCAGTCAGGGTTCTCCGGAGACACAGAGCCAGTATCTACACCCGCAAGACATCTAGCTGTGTACACACCTGTATCTATTTCCATAGCTCATTCGTTGGTGTTTGTATCGACGGCATGTGGAAGAATAATAGGATATTTTCTGTGAACTAAAATCTATTATGAAAATTCATTTTCCGTGACATGTATTATTAAAATTATAAATAATTGAAAATAAAATATATTATGGAAACGATTATAGATGTTATCTATGTTATCTATCTCAAGAGATTTTAAGGAATTGGCTCATGAGGGCTGGCAAGTCCACAATCTGCAGGGCAGGTTGGCAGGCTAGTAACCCAGGGAACAGTTGACTTTGCAGGAGTCAGAACCTCTTCTTCCCCAGGGGACCTCAGTCTTTCTCTTAAAGCCTTCAACTGATTGGATGCGGCCCACCCACGTCATGTGGGGTAATCTGCTTTACTCAAAGTCTGTTGATTTCGATGTTAAACCTTTCTAACGAATACCTCTACGGTGACATCTAGAATGGTATTTCCCTGGGTGCCGTGGCCGAGCCAAGTTGACATGTAAAATTAACCATCACACCCTTGAACCCCCAACCCGACGGAATCAGCATCTGCATGTTAACGAGGTCGGCGGGAGCATCATAAGCACATGGAGGTCTGCAAGGTGCCACCTGTGAGGTTTATCCTGCATGTCCCTAGAGAGCCCCCTCGAGGTGTGCTGCATCCCCTTCCCAGACACCCCCAGCCACCTCCACTGTGCCCCAAACTGGAGCCAGCCTTGTGTGGCAGGAGGCAGTGAGATGTTCGACCCCCCGCCCCCACTGCGAGGTACGGTCTAATACATCGTGATCGGAACCGAGAGAAAACCAAAGGACCTCAGGACGTAAGCATGTCCGGGTGAGCTCTTGACAACTTCCCGGGAAAAGATCAGGGCCACGAAAGGCAAGGGTTACGCCTGTTTCAGTTTCCTCTTTATCCCCAACCCTGGGGCATAGGCCCGGCCCATGCTAAGGATCTGATAAACGGTTTTAAAAAATCCATCGTCTACGCTTTGGCTTCCCACCTGTCCGGTGTAGACACTCACCTGGTTGTTGGTGGAGAAGCAGGCACGGACGACAAACACGTGGGAGCCCGGGACCCTGAGCCGGGCACATAGAGGTGCTCAGGAAGTCCTCGCTGAGGGCGTTCAGGGCACTTCTGCTGAGTGAGTGCCAACCCTTGGTGGGAAGCAGGATCCCTTGCCCTGAGCCTGACTGGGTGCCTTCCTGTAGAACTGGTCACCATCGCCACCCCCACGCCACCTATGCGGAGCTCCTGGGATTTCACAAAGTGCCCTCCAGGTGTTACGTGCTGGGAGCCCATAGCCACGCCGTGTGCTCCCGCGGTCACTGCCCTTTGCGGAGGAGAATCACTGAGGCTCGGAAACATTCGGTGCCTCGTGTGAAGACAGGCGGCCGATAACAGGATGAAGCTCAGTCTGGAAACACTTTTTTCTAACTCTAATATCTCCTATTATCCCTTCCTCTTTGAAAGGAGAGAGAGACAGAGAGAGGGAGAGAGAGAGAGAGAGAGAGAGAGAGAGAGAGAGGGAGGGAGGGAGAGGCTGCACGCACGTGTCTAAGCGTCTTCAGAGTGTTTGCACATGTGCCCACACGTGTGGGTGTGGGTGTGGGTGCACAAGGGTAAATATAAGGACTGGAGGGTGGGGATCAGGTTAATCTCCTCCTGGAAAAGCCAGCAGAACTCTCTGGTGTCCCTCGAAGTCAAGCTTCTTTCCAGGTCATCACCGTTTACACTTGGGTAATAACACACGCGTAATTAACTCAACAAATATAATGAATCTATCTGCAGTGACATGGCAGTGGGTGCCAAATCCTATTAAAGCACATTTAATTAAAAACGCATTAAACCTTCAAGCTTCGGAACACACCCCGCCCGTCTTCAAAGCCTCCCCTCCATGAAAGTCTTCCCCCGCTATTAAACTGTGAGTCAGCCCGTGACCCTTTGGGCAAGGCCGGGCGAGGTGAAGTGGCTCTTAAGTGCTTGAACCGGTAGATCACAGGCATTAATGGCTTTCGATCAGGGAGATTCATTCCATTCACTTGACAACTCGGCTGTCACGCCGAGACGGATTGCTGGAGATCGTCGGTGGCACCAGGAGGCTGGAGCCTCCTGAGGTTGGTGGTGGCCAACTGTCAATTACTGGGGCTACTGTGCAGTGGGGACGCGAGGATGATTAACGCCCACGGACAACCCCATCGCCCTTGTCTACGATGAGCTTCTCCCCTCTCCGCAGGCAACTTTCTCCAGTCCCGGGCTGCAGCGGGGTGCGGGGGAAGCTGTGTGGGTGTTTGGATCCCAGCTCCTCCCATGTGTGCACCCCACCAGTCACGGGGTCTTACACGTACCCCGCCCCTCCTGGACCATTGTCCTCCTTTCTCTTTGCCTAGGTCATGGCTACCGACCCTCCAAACAGTGCCCGAATAAATGGATACGTAAGTCAGTGGAGGGGTGACCGAGGGTCCCCCCAAGAAGGGAAATGCAAAACCTTCCCCTTGGGGGCGGGGAGCATGGCCCCTTCGCAAAGGGTGACACGTGTGATTAGCCTCCTTGGCTCTTCACATCATCCTTTCTCCCGGGCAGGCACTATTTTCAAGCCCTTTTACCAAAGGGGGAGGGTTCTCGGGGACGAAATGGGACACGACATTGCCCAACGTCACTGAGCGGTAAGGGCCAAAACGCTGGGATTCGAACCCCCCGATTCCGGCCGCCGTTCTGTGCTGTCTCTGAGTAATCGCCTAACAGATTGCGTAATCGGCCGCTGACTCACGAGGCTGCTGGCAGAACCAGCTTCCCGCTGAGGCGGAGTGGGAGAGAGCCAGCCTCTGAGCACCCCCTGGGGAAAGGTGGGGGCGGCGGCAGTGGGCGGGGCGGGATTGGTTCCACAGGGGCCCGCGCAGCTGCTCCCCCGGCCCCCGCTGCAAGCTGCGCCCCGTCATCTTCGTGGGCCGAGCGTGAGCCGTGTTAGGAGGTCCCCGTGCTCGGTTCCATGCTCTGCCCGTCACCTGGAAATGCGCGCCAGTTTCAAACCAGAAGCCCCGCGTTCGCATGTTTGCACTGACTCTCCAATGCTGTAGGCGGGTGTGGGGTGTGAGCCCTGCCCGGCCCCCAGGGAGATGCCCCCAGGGAGGTGTCTTCACTTCCGGCTGCCCCGGCAGGGCTGCTCCCTGTGGAAAAGCACCCGGCACAAAGCGGGGGCTCAGCAAGTGGGAGGGGCAGGGGGCTGCGGCAGCCGGGCCGGCCGCCTGGTGCGGCCACTGACCCCCCGTGCTGACCGCCGGCCTTCTCCAGCACCCGCCTCTTCTAGCTCCAGTGTGTGACCCTGGAAAGCATTTCCGGCCAACAGAAAGCGGCCTGCGGTCGCAGGCTGGGGAAAGGCTGCTGTGGGCATCGTCACTCCGGGGCACAGCGCACGCACATCGCCGCCGCCGAGGCTCCGGGAAACCCAGCAGCAAAGACGTCACTTGACCGTGCTGCTTGATTCCCGCCCGCCACAAACCTGCGTGACTTAGGGGAACTTTTTTTTTTTTTCCTTTTCCCGATGCACATATTCGCATCCCACGGAACATCTGAGAGGCAGCTCCTTGGTCCGAAACATAGTGAGATGAAGATGTGGGTGGAGGGAGGGACAAGAGGTGACAAGGAGACAACAAGGCAGGGGGCCATGGGGGGCCTCACGCACCCACACCCGTGCCAACAGCTCCGAGCAGAACGGCCAAGACGCCGCTGGCTTCTGCTTCTTCCTTTTCCTTCTGGTTATGTTAAGAACTAAAGCCAGTGACTCACTGAGGAGGCTGCTCTAGCCCCCTGGGTCATCCCCGCCACCCAGGACTCCGCTCTGTCTGCAGAGTGAGCTGCTCAGAGGACAGGGGAGGGCAGGGACTTCAAGGGGGCTGGGGACTTCCCGCGTGCTCGTCAACGCATGAGATCACCTTGAGCAACGTCATCAAAGTATCGAACGAGAGAAACACCACGTTAGGGCGAAGTGTGAATCATACTTGCATGAGACACGCACATTTCAGCTGCAAAGAGCAACCGGGCCTTGCAGAACCTCAGCTCCGACGACTGGTGTGAAACCTGTCGGCTCCAGGTCACGCAGCCAAAGGCGACAGAGGTGGGATTTAAACCCAGAGGTCGCTCGCTCCGAAGGCCTTGCCCTTCACGCGCTACTCAGGAGAAGTTCCTCCCTCTGGTCTTGCCTTGCTGGTCTTCGGTCCTGCTGGTCAGACCCCGCATCTCCAAGTGTCTCTACTGTGGAACTTTCCAGAAGCCAGCAAAGCTATTCGCAGAGCAAAACACCCCTTCAGCTCTGCCCACCGCGGGCGGGCGACAGCTGGTACATGCGCCTTCTGTCTTCAGGCCGTTTTTCCTTCCTTTTTGCGCGCTCTCACTACTGGAACTATTTATTTATTTGTTTCCCTGTGGTCGCTGCACCCCCTCTCAAACGGAAGTCCTACGGAAGAGGAACTTTGTTTTGTTCCCGATACCCACGTCTCTGACACACAGGTGTTCAATAAATCCTCCTGCATGAATGAATGCTGACTCTGCACGAAATTTCACGCACGGCTGAAAAGTTTCATTAGTGATAGACTGTCCTTCCGCCTTTGTCTGTGGCTCGGAGTGTCTCAGCATTGTCACCTCCTCTAGCTGGCTGGGCGAGCTCCACTCTGTCATCGGAAGTGCCACGTGAACCCGGACAAGCCGCGTCACCCCCAGGCCCCCCCAGTTTGCTCACCAGGACCATGAGGGAGAAAGACGGGCTCTGCTTCTATCTCTGATGACAGTGATCAGGATCCGGCGCGGGGACTTGGTGGAATGGAAGGTCAGCCCTGGGGACAGGGGAAGGACAGGGTGAGCCAACCCGTCAGACCAGCCGAACTGGAGGCCCCGTCCCTGATTTATTCGGCAGCCTTTTCAAATTTCCTCTAACAAGACAGCCAAGGCTGCAGCCTGGACTGGCGCACAGGAGCTGTCACAGCGGAGGTGCGAGCTCGCGGTCATTGATATTCTCATTCGACACATAGGTATTGACGGCTACCCATCCGTGCCAGGCGCTAGGGATAGTTTAGCAAATAAAACCTCCTCATCGCTCGCCTTCTGGTACCAGGTTCTCAAAGTGGGAAGCCTGGACCAGCAGCATCTGCATCACCTGGGAACGTGTTAGAAATAGACGTTCACAAGCCCCAGCTCAGCTCCGCTGAATCGGGAACGCTGAGTTCCCGATTTTAGCAAGTCTTCTGGATGATTCTGACGTACATGCCGCTGATCTGGCGCAGGATTCAGGCTTTAGGTATTGAATGACACAGCACAACCCATTGTTTAATTCATTCAAGCGATGGTCAGGACCAGGGGCACCGGGTGCTGAGAAAGAGCCCGTACCAGGGAAGGCGACCAGGTCGGGAGTTTTGGACAGATGCCCCTTAGGAAATGAGAGTCGTGACAAATAAAAATGCAGAGCCGTACGCTCTGAGACCAAATGACACCCGAGCTTTGTGGTCATCAAAGCAAAACAAAGCAAGATGCAGACGAGTGTGTATGTCCGTTCCTATTGCACGCGCGTGTGTTTGCCTTTGTACCGTATTCCCGTGAGAATACACAAGAAATTGGCAAACGATAGTTGTGTCTAAGAAGGAGGCAGGGGAGTGAGAACGGAGGGGAAGCCGACTTTTGCTTCCGTGTCGTTCGATGCACACACTGTATTTCGGGGTCATTCGATGCACACACACTGTATTTCGGGGTCAGACGGCTCTCTGCGTCAGCTGGCCCTGTCTAGGCATGTGGCATGTCCCATGCAGACAGCTGCAGGGGGTGGGGGGCTGCCTTTTCAGTCTTGACAGCCGACCCATCTTCGGCATCCGGCCTTCTCCAGACCCCTGCCCTGAAGCCGCTTCCAATCAGTGGGTGAGACAGACCTGGCAGGGAGACAATTGCAGGGAGGAGGCTGAGCAGGGTGAGCGAGGTGGGTGGAGCTCGGTGGGATCCCAGGCAAGGCCCTGGTAGCCTGGGGAGGAGAGGGGGTCAAATTACAACTTTGCAAAAAGGGCCTGACATCATCTGAAAGGGAGCTCAGGCAGGGGATCCGGCTGGGTCACAAACTGCAGGTGTTTTCCGGCTCCTTGTGCGTGCCCGTGTGTGGAGGGGGGCAGGAGCCGGCAGGACGAGGTGACGAGCTGTGCCCCTTTGCTCAGGACTAAGGGGGTTTCAGTGCTGCAAACCAGAACACGTAGTCGCGGTAGGGTGACTTCGCCACAGGTGCAGCTGGTACGTGGCCATAGGTGAGGCAGGAAGAAGAGGCAGCACAGGTGGACTCGGGTGGAGATGGTCCTTGACCAATGACCTGGCTTGGCCAAGTTAGGTGGCCTCGTGCAGTCCCAGCTCCATTCCGCATAGTGACACCACACTACCCACCTTTGAGAGGAAGCAACCAGACCTCCCCGCGCATCCTCGGGTTCCCGTCATAACCTACCTGGAGCCCCATCTCCCGTTGCTATGTCCGACGTTCATTCAGAAGGGCCCCGAGATACGATGGGGGTTGTTGCCAGGACGACGTGATGGGATGGGAATCAGCAGGGCAGAACAAGACATCAGAGGCTTGATGCTGGGGCCTCAGGCTTGAACTGGGTGCAGCTGAGTGCAAGCCATTAAAGCTATTGCCTTTTGATGACCTCAGGGGGAGGACGAGTGATCTAATCCCTCTTCCCAGAGGCTCTGGGTCTGGGTCCTCTCTGTCTGACTCGGCAGAGTGCTTGGTCAGGCAGATTTGGAGGGGCTGTCAGGGCTCGGCTGGGGAAGTGTGCCTTGGACGTCATTCCTCCTGGAAGGCAGTCTCCAGCCCTATCGACCTGGCTGTAAATCGGCGTGTTTGCATCTGGGGCTGAGATTTGTTTGGCCCACATAGGACTTTGGGGTTTTTGCAGATGGGTAAACTGAGCTCAGAGGCAGGAAGACGCTTTAGAGGCTGGATTGTGCCCTGTCCCCCTCCCCACCACCGAACTCACCTGATTTGGAGATCGGGTGTTTACAGAGGTCATTGAGTTAAAATGAGAATGTTAAACCGGGCTCTAAGCCAATAGGACTGATGTTTTTATTAAAGGGGAAAATCCGGATACAGACAAAGGCTCAGGGATGATGGAGGCGAAGATGGAAGTAAAGCCAAAGATTGCCAGAAAAGCACCAGAAGCCAGGAGAGACGCACAGGGCGCATCCTCCCTCCCAGCCCTCGGAAGGCACCAACCCCGACGACGCCTTGACCTTGGACTTCTGCCCTCCGAAACTGTGAGACGATACTTTTCTGTTGATTACGCCACCTCGCTTGTGCTACTTCTTATAAGGACAGTGGTCCTGTTGGATAAGCCTCCGCCCTGCTATCCTCGGTTTAAGCTGATTATCTCTGCAAAGGTCACGTCTCCCAGTGAGGCCACATTTCGAGGTCAGGACTGCAACGTGAATTTGGCAGGGGGACACGAGTCAGCCCAGGACAGTCACCCAGCAAACCGTTGGCATGCAGGAGGCCAGAACCCACCCCTGTTGCAGGAGGCGCCCCCCCCCCGCCCCTCTGTGAGAGGATGTCCTCTCCGAGGGCCTCTGCAGGGCCTGTATTCCATCTCTTTAGGCCTGTTTAAAGATGTGACATGGGGACCCTTTGGTCTTCTCTATAAACGGCATCTCATTTCCTCTCTATCTGGGTAGAGAGGCCTGGCAGGCAGATCTTGGGGTGATCACCCCACACCCTGCCCCACCCCCGCCTTCTGGCATGACACAGGAAGTCCCAACGAGCCCCCAGCTCTCTTCAAAGCATTTTCCTCCTACCTTTGATTTTTATGGGTTTGTGTCTTAAATGCTTTGTCTGTAATTACACAGTTTGCTGCATGTCTTGTTCCATAATGACTAATATCGAGAGCATGTCCGAGCAAAGGGAAGCGTAGAACTAAATGAACATTTAATAATTAGTATTCATTAAGACAATTATTTTAATAAATTAGACTCACTTAAACATAACCATTTTTTGTCCTGATTTCAAAACAAAACAAAACAAAACGAAAAAACCACCTGCCTGGTCTAACATTGCACCAAGAAGAAAAGAAAGTGGAGAGAGGACTCGGAGACCAGGGCAGAAGCTGGAAGGGTGTGGGGAGAGCAGAGAAGATGCAGGGAAGATCAATCTTTGGAGGGGTTTGTTTCATGTGCTTTATGTCAGTGATGAGCGCAAACGTTTATAAAGGGCTCACTCGAGGTCAAGTCCTTTGCCTTCATTAGCTTACCAAATCAAGGAAGCGAAGTCTGTATTATTATTGCCCTGTTCCAGACCAGGAAACTGAGGTTTGCTCCAGCTCACACAGCCCGTAAGTAAGTGATGGAGCCAGAACTTGAACCTGGGCAGCTCCTCCACAACCTGCCTTCGTAACCTCTGGACTCCAGGGACTTCACATGACTGACGGTGGAAATGGGAATAAGCCAGCTCCCCCGGGGAGGGTGGAGGATGGGCGGTCGTGCGTGCAACCCGCGTGGCTTGTTCAAGGTCAAGCTGTGGGTGGTGATCAAAAGCCTCCGCTCTTGAGGGAAGCTGCCTGGTCTTGAATCCAAGGCCACCCCTAATTGGCAGGGCCTCAGGTTCCTAGGCTGCAAGATGCAATCGTAATAAGGACCGCGCTCCCGTTGGATTAGTCCCTTCCTTGAGGCATTAAAGAAAGAAGCTGCTGGACCACGGAGGAGAATCCCGGGGGCGTCAAATCCATGCCCTTGTCCTGCCCTTGTCGCAGCCCCAGCTGATGAAAGTCCCACTCCGAGGTCTGGCCCGAGGCAACGGTGGAGACCTGTGGTATTTGTCACCTTTGATTTGCACCCCCAGAAATCTCCATTCTCTTACCGTGCCCCAGGCATAGAAAGGAGTGACCTCTGATAATGTCCCGGAAGGCAGACAGACGCCCCAGGGCCCTGCCGTGAAAGGGGGCTCCTGTCCCCAGTCTGGTCACAAATGATCAGTCGCGACTTCTTCCGACCACCAAAACTGACCCAGCCTCGATGACCCAACCCCCTAGACCTCAGCCGAGTCCCCCCTTACCCCCGGCATTCGGCTCGGGCAGGACCGGCTTCGTGGGCATGGCGCCCCACCACCCAGGTCCCCGGGCTCAGGCGGGCTCTGCACTTGAGTTAATGCTCTCCTGTCACTGGCTGGAAATTCTTGACGCTTTTGGAATGGGCGCTCCTCATTTTCACTGCCCACTGGGCCCTGCGGTTAGGTAACCGGGACGCGGTATCGGTTTTGCCGTGGTACCAAAGAGATCTAGAAAGACAAGGACGTACGCGAGACCGAGGTTAACGTCTCTCTTCCGCGACAGCCCCGGCGGCCGGGAGGCTTCTTCATCGTTGCCTGCAAAGCGATTGTCTCTGTCTCACCACCCTTTCTTTAGTCCACGGGAAGGAGACAGAAGCCAGGGCAGCCCGCACGAAGGGCAGGGCCCGGACGTGGCACCGATCACTTCTGCTCTCATCCCAGTGGTGGGGACAAGGACGCGTCTTAGCCACGGGGGAGCTGGGTCACACACTCATTAGCTGGCGGTGGGATGGGGGGGGCAGTGCTGAGATAATGCTCTACGATGCCCGCCCTTCGGCACCCAATCTTCCTCAAGCCCTGGCATTCTCAGCCTGAGGTGCTTATGCCAACCATCTGTGTCCCCAGTTTAGGAAGCCAAGGAGGCATCCCTGGAGTTCCTAAGGACAGAGGAAGCGTGTCTACGGGCCCCTAGAAGTGTGTGCAAGACTATATGCACATTCGCGTTTCCTTAGGTGAGGGGTTTCGGGGGTTCTCGGTGGGCCCGTGACAGCCTCCATCACCCCCCACCACCACCACCAAAGTGTAAGAACCATGAGTATACAGGCCTCCGCGTTGGGACGTGTTTCAGGCAACTACAAGGCCTGTATTGAAGCTAAAACAGAAGAAAACGTTGCTTGCTAGATACAGGGCTACCTAGAGCAGGGGACAGCAAACTCTGGTGTGTGATGCCCGTGCGCTATGAGTGACGTGTTGAGCACTGGTGACAGCAGAGGCCTGCAAAGCCTAAAATCTTTGCCGTCGGGCCCTTTACAGAAAAAGTTTGCCAGCCCCTGAGCTGCAGGTAGCTGGATAGGTGAGGGCTGACTGCTCCTACCTGAACAGCCTCCCATCTGGAAGCTGGCCGCATGGGCAGAGTTGAAGTTCAGCGGCGACCAGGTGCTGTCGGTGATGACAGCTGCTGGTTTTACATTGCTCTCCCCCCACCCCACCCCCCAGCTAGGGCGGGGAGAGAGGGTGTCACCGGTGGGATCTGAGTCCCCCCCCCCATTATTCCCTAGCTTGCCAATGTCCTCGGTTTTGAATCGCAGCTGCCTGGGCTTTTAAACGCGGCCGCTAAGCCAGGCTGTGCGGGGTAGGAGATGTGAGGCGTAGCACAGAGTCTGGCATGACACATCTCAGGTCCCGCGAGGGGGCGTTTGGGGGGCGTCCTGGAGGCTGGTGAAGTGGACACCGTCTCAGGAGTCAACCAAGGCTTCCTTTTTCCTCTTGACCCTTATTCTTGCTCAACCGTTTATGTCAAGAGCGCTGGATCTCACCCCAGCTCTGCCACCAACTCACTGGATGGCCTCGGACAGGTGCCTGGACTCTCCTGGGACTGTTTCCTCCTTGGAGTCCTGAAGGGGTCGATTCCCTGGTTCCTCACACCGAATTATTCCGTGACTCCCACGCTGCGTGCACAGGGGCTGCGTCCTTCTGAATTCTCTCCAAGCTTTCCTCAGCCTTCGGGAAGAATCCCCCCTCAGTGCCTGGAAAAGGACCTGGCCAGGACTGTCTTTGGGGGGGGCACATAACTGCACGGGTCCCCAGAGCCCCGTCTCCTGTCCGTGATCACAGCAGTGAGGGCAAAGATCTGACTCACGGGGCTGCACTTCGCAGACACTAAGGAATTTCAAACCAGAGGATGAGACGCTGGAGTGCTTTTAATAGAATGAAAGAATAACGTGGCCTTCTTAGTAACACGGTAAAACCAGGCTTTCCTAACGCCCAGGACGCGCTGGCTAATTGGGCCTCCTGAGCATCTGAGAGCGAAGCCTGGTCCCCCAAACCACCAACATTCCGTCGGGCGGATTCAAACTCGCTTCCTCCTCTCGCCCCCGCTAGCTGCAGCTCCGTGTGGGCTTCCGTTTTCTCGAAATGTAAAGGGCGCGAGTAACAGCCCCTGACAGTGTCCTTGCAAGAAGGAAAGGGAAGTGAACTGCGGCAGAGGAACCAGACGTTCCCGATCCTTCTCTGTTCGATCACTGAGCATGCCAGGCTTTCTTTTCGTGGCACCCTAGGCAAAAAGAAACACCCAAACAGCTCCGTTGATGAAACAGTTGCCTCCAAACCACATGTTTGCTAAGTACTACATCCTAGCTACTTAGTCGGCCTTTGGAGAACGTAATACACGTAAATCGGAAGAAAACCCGCTCCTAAGCCTGGGCATCCTTTCCTGTCTGTTTTTAAGCAACGCCGAGAACAAGCAAAGATAACTCTGTGTCCTGAAAAAGATTTGCCTTCGGAAGATAAGTCTGTGGACCAACTGAATTGCCGACGTATGGAGATTAAAAGCGAAGCTCACCCTCTTCTCGCTGTGTCCATAAACCCGAGGCCTGAACAGATCTGAGTCATAACGCTGCCTAATCCCAGCCTCACAACCATGGGGCCCAGGCCCTGAGCCTCTGTGGACAGCTCCCCCGACTTCCAGCTGCTGAGCCGTCCCACAGCTCTGTCGGGCTGAGTGCTCCGTTACTGCAGCAGACGCAGGAAACTCGGCTTTGCTTGATCGATGCGCTCTCTGTTTTGTTTGAAGGTTCGAGGGTTGCTTTTGGGGAGTTGATAGCCAGCATTTCTTTGCCACGGTCTATACAGTCATGAGCCCTCTAGCCTCTAGCCATCTCGCTGGCTTCTCTCTCCCACTTTGCTCTCTGAGCTCCAGCCACTGAGGCCCTGGACCAGCCCTTCGATGATGTCATGCGTCCTCCCACCACAGGCCCTTTGCCCATGCCGTTCTTGCTGTCTGAAATGTTCCCGCCAGCCTTCTGCAGCTGGTTACTCCTGTTCTTCTTTCAGATCACCTCGCTTGTCGCCTCTCCAGGGAAGGCTGCCTTCCCTGTCTCTTGGAGTGAGCCGAGTCTCCTGTCATTTGCTCTGAAGGCCATTTATCTCTGCTTCCTTGCACTCTCCCCGGCTGTGGCTTCAACTTGAGTTTCTGGCTCTTAAAGTGATTGCTGAGCCAGCCCCCAGCACGAACACCCCCGAGGGCAGGCACGGTGTCCGCTCTGCCAGGTCCGTGCACTTCACCGCAGGAAAGCTTTCTTGGATGGATGGATGGATGGATGGATGGATGGATGATAGCAGGATTTTCTTTTTAATAAAACCTCATGGCTGTATGTATGTATCTCTGCATGAATGTGTGTGTGAGAGTACAGAGAGAGAGAGAGAGAGAGAGAGAGAGAGAGAGAGAGAGAGAGAGAAGAGAAGGAGAGACGTGTTTGTAGCATAAAGTTAAAAATAAAAGGGGGAACACGGACCAGGATGTAAGAATGGCGGTATCCTCGGCAGCAGGGGGAAAGCAGGCGTCTAGGGTTGCCTCCTTCTCTGAGTTTGGATCTGGAATTGGGTTAGAGACACAGAGGCATTGGGTTAGAGATTCCTCTGACCAGCCACCTCGCAGGAGCTAAAGGAGTTTTGAGAGACCCCCGACATGTCTCCCTTCAGTTTCAGACTATTGACACCAGCTTCCCAGAAGGCGGCCACATACCCACTGTCAGGGGGTGCAAGACAGGTACGAACCCCTGGTCTTTCTGTTTGTTTGGTTGGTTGGTTGGTTGGTTTTAAGACTATTTTTTAGACCAACTTTAGTTTCACAGCAAAACTGAGAAGAAAGTACAGAGATTCCCATATACGGCCCATCCCCGCACACAGCTTTCTCGTCATCACCATGGCCCCCGGGACGCACGTTTGTTACCACGCGGAAACGTACATGGACACGTCGTTATCACCCAGAGTCCCTAGTTTACATGAGGGGTCACCGTTGGTGTCACACAGTCTACAGATTCGGACAAACGTATGATGATAGATATCCATCTCTACAGCGTCATATGGAGAAGCTTTGCTGTCCTAAAACGCCTGTGTGCTCTGCCTGTTCATCCTTCCCTCCCCGTAACCCCTGGCAACCACTGATCTTTTCGCCGTCTCCAGGTTTTGCCTTTTCCAGAATGTCACGGAGTCGGAACCCTACAGTAGGTAGCCTTGTCTCGTTGCCCTCCTCCACTTAGTAACCTATGTTTGTTTCCTCCACGTCTTTTCACGGCATGAGGGCTCATTTCTTTGGAGTGCTGAAGAATAGTCCTTTGCCTAGATGCACCACTATTTACCCATCCATTCACCTACTCAAGGACAGCTCTGCGCTTGCAGAGGCTCAGAGGCTTTAACCATGCCTACCTGTCTTTTCTTCTTGGCTGAAGACCTAGCTCACATTCTTACATTTTAAGCCGGTAACATGGGGACCATTTTATTTAAGATATATATTATTAAACAGCAAAGCAAGTAATTCGTTTGTTTTTACGACTTTATTGAGGCATTACTGACAGCTAATAGACTACACATATTTAAAGAGTCGACTTTGGTGAGTTTTGACATACATATACACCCGTGAAGCTACCAATATCGAGATAATGCACGTATCTGCCACCCCTGAACGTTTCTTCATATCCCTTTCTTATCTGTTACTTCCCTTCCCCGAGCACATGCAATCACTGATCTGCTTGCTGCCACCACAGACTCGTTTGTATTTTATAATGGCAATTTCTGTTTCTTAGTATTTTCTAGAACTTCTCTTTTTTCTCAGTGGCAAAGAAAGCGGCAAGGATAACACACTTTTTAATCCGAAGCCTTCCTCCTCTGGGCAGCAATAAGGCGACTAAGTGGCTTCTCCTGACGGGACCAATGCTATTCGTTCACAAAATCTTTCCTCATTCATTTATTCTTCGGTGAGCCAGGTGCTTGTGCTAGGCACCAGGGCTTAGCAGTGTGGTTCCTTACAGGCAAGCTCCCGTCCTGTCCTCATGCCACTCACATTGCTCTGGGAGGAGCAGGTGACGAGTGACTCGTTTTCAGGACCCCGCACTTGAGCAGAGGGCCCGATGGAGAGTGGTCCCTCCTTCCATCTACGTGAACGGACGAGAAGGGCGGGGATTTCCTTTCGTTCAGGCTAGAGATTGCGTGCTACGATTATGATACTGTGGAGTGGAATAAAATAAGGTAAAAACCTGACAGTTGCTCCCTAGAAGAGTGACGCCTCTTCAGTTTGGGGCCGTATATACCAGGGGTCTAAATCTCAGTCACTTATAAGAAACCAGAAGGTCATACCTGAGTGTGCCTTATGTCGGCTCCTAGAGCACGGAGTTACTGTGCTGCTCATTTGGGGAGGCTGTGGTCAACAGGACGGCGGCCACCGGGAGCCACGCAGCTCTCCTGCTCGGCGGCTTCACGTTTTCCCCATGCGAATGTGGACCAAACCTTTTCTAATTTCTCAAGAGGAGCCCCCAAATCTGAAAATCGGCTCGAAATTTTCAAAAACATTCCAAATTTTGGGGCTACGAATCCGGTCTCCGATTTTCATTGATGCGGTGGTGGTTTTCAATGGCTAGATAAATAAAAACAGTCTGTGGAGAATCGCCTGCAACTTCCAGGTACTGATCCAGCCCCTCCTCGTCTAAATCCCGCCTCGGGACACTTCGTTATCGTTACCGCTTCTTGTCTCAATAAACTCAGATGAAAAAAAAAGAGAGAGAGAGAGAGAGAGAGGAATTAACGGGAGGAAGTGGACAAGGCTGATTTCTCTTAAACCGGATATTCTCCGCAAGATAGCCCCCCCCCACCTGTAACAGCCCCGTGTTAGAGGGCTGCGGACAGAATCCAGAGGGAAGAGCCTGACCTGGCATCAGTGGTCTCCCCAGACCGTTACTCGACCGTCAAGCGTCACAGCAGGGGAAGTTCCGGCCCTAGGCTACAGGTCCACAGGTCGTTTCAATGAAGAGGAGCCTGCCAGGGTGCAATCCGATAGCATCCTGGTCGGAGGGGCTGCTGGCCTCGCCTCGCCACTTCTGGACGGCATTAGTGTGCCCAGGCCCACAAACACACCGGCGCTCCGCTACCTATTGGGTTACACGCACGGCACAGATCGACTTCCCGGGATAACTCATAGAGGAAATGAGGGAGGAAGGCGCAATCTATCAATTATCAATAGGCGGCTCACAGGAACTCGGCAAATTACGTGGTTAAAGGGGGTACTAGAGATGAAAAGAAAACGAGAGGGTCTGAAAAATACGCGGAGGCAGCAGATTAAAGGAACAGGCTGCTTTTCTCGCCCGCATAACAACGCACCTGCTCCAGGAAGGCCGGGGAGGAGGAGAGGGGACGAGCGAAGAAGGCACGTGTGGTGTGGCACCGCTGCCGCACAGCGAGCATCGTCATGGATGACCTGGGGGATGGCTTTCCACCTGAGGAGCTACCGGAAGCAGGGCAAGTGTTTCCCAAGCTGCAGGAGTGGGGCGCTGGCGGCTGATCTTAGGCAGGTTTTAGCATGGCATTAAGTGACACCGGATGACCAGATGAAGAAGTCACTCCCGTCTCAGTTCTATTTCAGTCTGGTGCCACTACCCTTTAACGCCTCCCCGACACTGCAGTACCCCGTCGATAACGAGCAGGGGGCACGGGCACACTCCTGCAGGCGGCCGGATCCAGCCGGAAGGACAGACGTTTTGTTTCGTATTCTTCCGTTAACCTTCTTCGTACCCTGAGCGACGCTGTATTTCTGTCTGGTAGCCATCTGAAATGCTGTTGAAAAGGATCGATTGGTGTTTTTAAAGGTGAGGTGCTTCAAACAAAATTATATTCCGGAAATAGTAGCAGCACCGAGTTGCAGGGAGGTGATCGTGACGTCCTGAGCCCTCTGTGAATTCATAGGACACTTGGAAGTGGCTTTGGATTTCCACGGGGCATGCCGCGGTGTTAGGAGCTGACACTGACCTCCAAGTATCAAGCAGAGGGACCATACGTTAATTAAGTGCATTTTTTCATTTCATTCTTCTAATTCCTTTGCAAGATCAGTAACACTTTGGGGGGGAGGTTCTCTTTACAAATGAGGAAACCAAAGCGCAGAGAAGCGAAGTCACTTCCCGAGGACACCAGATATGAAAATGTGGAGCCTAGATTATTTGTTAGCTCTGAGTGACTCGGAACATAAGAGGAGGGTGGCCTGGCTGCCTTCTGAGTTACTGAGAGATGCTGACCCGTCTCAGGCTTCTAAGGATTAAGCGAGCTAACACACGGAGAGCCCTTGAATTCTCAATGAATTCTCTCCTTTCTCCCTACTGAGATGCACAAGGCTCTGGGTGACAGTCAAGGTCAACATCTTCATTTTAGGGAGGAGCCTGGAGGTGGGTAGCGATGTCCCAAGGTCTCGGGACACGTTGCAGTGCTGTTGGCACTTTGGTCCCAACCTGAAATTCGTCACCATCCCTTCCAGGACCAGGCACCAACTGGTCTTCTTGGCGTCTGTCAGCCTTTCCCAAGGCTGACAGACCACCTCAGTGCTCTGGGAGACCCCACGTGCCCTGACTTAATTACTCGACAGCAATGCACGGGCCATCTGCCGACGAGGTGATGAAATCCACAGACCCAGGCCCTGGCCTCATGGACTTCCGGTCTGGAAGGGAAGACGGGCTTGCCAAAGAAATGCACATTTCCAGCGGTTTCACGTGCTGTGAAGGAGCAGCTCACAGCGCTGGGAGAGCGTACGGCCTGCTCATTGGTTCTCTACTTCCCTGCCTCCCTCTCCACGGGGCCGCTGGATTAACCTACCTAAGCCCCAGTTCTGATGTCGCTCCCAGCTCCTAAACCTTCAGAGGCTCCCACTGCTCAAAGAGTGAGAGGCAAATGCCCCAGCCTGGCAGGCAAAGCTTCCACGAGACGCTTCCAACCCAGCTTTCTCCCCATTCTCTCCATTCCTGGGGCAAGAGCCAGGGTTTTCCCACTGCACGGCCCTTCTCTGTGACGATCTGTGATGCCCGCAATGTCTTCGTAATGGAAACCCCGACCCGCCCTCCCCCACAGCCTGTGCCAAGCGCCTCCCGCCCCAGGAAGCCTCCTCCGCCCCTCCCATCGCTCCCATCGTCCACCTGAGGCACTTTGGTCCTTGTTTGAGACCCCTCATGCCTCTCGTCCTGCACCACAGCCACGTAGGGACCTTTCTCACGTTTCCGACTTGAGTACAAGTTCCTTAGGGTGGAGACATAACTGTTTTACTCATTTTTGTGTTGTCTTTTGTGTTAGTAAGACAATGTGGTGCTCAGTAAGCATGGGATGAATTCCGTGGGTGCCGAAGGGCAGGTTAGAGATAGGGGTTATACTCGAACAGCAAAAAATGGATTAATTCTTCCTTGTTTGAGTATAACCCACATCCCTATCCCGTCCTTCAGCCCCAACTGAGTTCAGTGCAGGCTCCCTGTGCCCCACAGTGGAAACCGAGGACAGAGAATGAATGCCCATGGCCCTTGTGCCCCGAACAGACAAAGGCAGGAGAGAGGCGAACACCAAGCACGTCGTGACTGCCAAGGTGGTACGCACAGCCATGGGGAACATCACGGCAGCAGCTTGCCCTCACGAGAGCTCCCTGCCGTGCCAGAGGTGCGCTGGGCCCTCTGCATCCACTATCCCATTCAACCCTCGGAGCCACGCCATGAGTTAGTTAGGTTCTCATTCCTGTTTCACAGAGGAGGGACCCGGAGCTACTGGAGGTCGAGTCGACTTGCCCAGGGTCCTCGTCAGGCATTGCATTCGGTAATGTGTTACTGGTACCCACGAACGAGCAGCCGGGGCAGGCGCCTGAGGCTGGCACATTGAACCCCTGGTGTCTTTCAGCTCAGCCATTCCCAGTGTGTGACCTTCATCCACTTGCTTGTCACCTTGCGGTGCCTGGAGCCACACCCAGCCTCGCACCCACGATCTACGCAGGGCATAGGGGGAGTCCAGAGGGTTAAAGCCACAGGCTAGTTCGTCTGCCCCATTCTAAGAGTTTTCTGAGAAGCCCTGCCAGACTGCAGCTACCTGCCATCGGCCAGAGCCACGTCATGTGAGCACTCTTAACTGCACGGGGGGCAGGCAATGCAGGTATACAAAGGCGCTCATTGCCAGGCTAACTAAAACTGGAATTCCTCGAATGGGAAACCAAGGGAGAATGAATACGGGCGGAGCGGTGAGCGGCGTCTGCTCTCCCGCGTTCGAGCTGGCGGTGTGCCAACACGCAGTGAACTAAGGGTGTGGGTGAGGGCGCAGGGGAGCGCTGACCCGTGGCCTTTGCCAACTGCTGTGGTGTAGACACTGTCATCGTGGGCAATTCCAGGCTACCAACATGAGTGCAGATCACGCACAGAATTCTTGCAGCTGTTAACAGCCGGCTCTCAGGAGCTGGCGCAAGCCCGCCCCCAAACACCGCTGCCTGGAACCCGCCTAACCCCAGGGAAATACTTGCCGTGCTACCTTACCACACGCCGTGGCACACGGAGGCAGCACAAAGCTTGTGCTCAGGGACCGGGCAACTTCTGAGCTGTGGAAATATGTGAAGGCAGCAAGGCCGCCGTGAGCTCAGAGGCACAAAATGTGTGAGGAGTTAGAGATAATCCCTTTCCAGGCAACTGGCGCAGACATACCTAAAGCCCCTGGGAGCAAGGTGGCGGGGTGGGGGAGGGGGTGGAGGCAAGGGGGTTGCCAGGGGTGACGCACCAAAGGGTCTCCCAGGGACTCTTAGGGGTCGTTGGATGATGAGTCAGAGTTTCAAGGCAGAAAGTGGTCCTGGACCAGCCAGCCTGCCCCTCGAGGGACCTTCGGGGAGATCTAGAGATATGTCTGGTTGTCACAGCTGGAGTGCGGGGGTCAGGGAGGGGCTGCTGCAAACACCTAGGGGGCAGAGGCCAGCGCACAGGTCGCCCCCCGCCCCCAACGAAGAGTTATCCAGCCCCGCATGTCGGTGCCAAGGTTGAGAAATCAGCCAACAACTGTTGCCTCCATGAGTTTTACGAACCACAGCAAAGATTTATTTTCTTACTTCCCCCCCCCCCGCCCCCCGACACGAGTGATGGGGGAGGCGGTGAGTGGAGAAGGGAAGACGCTGTTTATTATTCAACTCTCACTTCTACAGCAGGGAAAACACTGTTTATACAAAACATGAAAGGTCGCTGCCACAGTGATCAACTCCATATTGCGTGAGCCTTTGCCAGCTCGAATTAGCTTATTTTCCTTGATATTAAGTTTGACAAGCAAAGAGACTGTGAAAACCAGAATTCCAACTGGGCGTGCCCCTGTCATTCGGTAAATTTCTTTGCAGCACAGAGATTCCAACAGTAGCCCTATTCTTCGAGGAGGGATCATATGACTGTCGGTATTTATCTTGTCTGGAAATTTACCTCATTGTATCCTCGTCTCCTTCGAATGTTCAGAGTCTTCAGGAATGCGATGGAGGCAGCGGACGCTGTTGGGACTGGCAGAGGATGCCCAGGGCGGGCGGCCGGGGTGGTGCCCCAGGAAGACAGAGGCCCCTGCTCCGCGTGAAACCCGCTATTAAGACGATTCAGTTATGGGGCAGTGGCGTGTCAGCATTTGTGTCTGTCAAAAGGAAAAGAAAGACAGAAAATATCCCCAGGCCAGTTACTCCTCATGGTTTTCGGTCCCGGATCGGCGTTGAAAAATCTGGTGAAAGCTGTGATGTCTTCTGCACACAGGCTCACAGTTGGCAAGGGATCTGGAGAGCTCACTGGCTTCCTGATGCCCAACCTTGGAGCCCCTGGCTGGGAGGAGAGACCTCTGCTGGGGGTCACAGGGTGTAGAGCAGAGACGCCGGACGTGGCACCAGCCAGACCCAGGCGTGTGCCGGCTCTTCCATGGCGTGACCTTGCAACTCCTGGAGCCTGAGTGTCTTCTGCTGCAAAATGACCTTTAACATCTTCGCCGGGTGGCCCCATCATCCAGGACACGATCATCCGTGGGCCAGAAGGGGAAGCAGAGGAGGAAGGGAAGCCACCGACACGTGGTACCAGCTGGCGTCAGGGGCACCAACTACATCACCCCTTGCAGAGGGCTGAGGACTCAAAGATAAAGAGGACAACGTTCCTGCCTCCGGGAGCTCACAGAACATTCCCAGGGCCCAGGAGGGAGCCGGGGAGGCGTCCGCTGGTGCCGCGGCGGGGGGCGGGCTGACGGGGAGGCATCCAGGACCTGTTAAGGAGAGAGGACTTGGGGAATGAAACTGGCTCCGGGTGCTGAGGGAGGGGATGGGCCGGCGGCACCTGAGTGTTAGCTCCTGCCTCGGGATCGTATATTTCTAATACGAGCCCGGAACAAAACAGCTCCCAGGCCTGGGAACAGCGCCCGGGATCCCGCAGAGGGTGGAATGGCAAATGTCATCTTCCGCGCGTTGCTCCGTTTTTTTGCACGTCGGTGTCTGCAGTGTAAATTGCCCTGGTAATCCCCGCTCCACCACGGGAGCCTCGTCATGCAGGACGCGGAGCCTTTCTTGTTCATGGCTCTCTTCCCGGCACCCAGCATGGGGCCTGACCCGCGCGAGGGGGACCCTTAGCGTCTCTTCGAAGGAACGAACGCATGCACGGACTCATGTAGTCGGGGTGAGGGTGGCACCGGCTCGTGTCCCCGAGGAGGGCGGCCTCGGGTAGGTGGCCTTGCGGACGGGCCTTGGGGTTGAGACTTGAGCAACAGTGAACTGAGGTGAAGGAAGACAGAGAAAATGGCCCATGGGGAGGCCCGATGGCCGATGGCAGACCGGACGATCCAAGGAACCGCGCAGGTCGGCATGGCCGGAGCGCGGAGGACACGAGGGAGGGCCGGGGGAGGGGCGTCACACAGGTTGTGGTCAAGGCGTCCATCCCTCCCCAGAGCAGCAGGAGTGACCGAGTGGCTGCAAAGACCTGGGGCAATTCCCTTTCCTCCTCGGCCCAGGCGGTGACAGCATTCGTCATTCGCCTGCCCAGCACGCCTCTCTTTATCCTTCCTGGACATAATGTCCTGAGTGTCCCTCGCGGTCTCCCCCCCCCTTCTCAGCCATGAGGCCTGAGTGGGGTCGGCCCCACCCTGGCCCCAGCCCTCCTTGCCCTAAGCCAATGAATATATACCCTCACTTTGACCAGAGGGGCTGATTTGATGAGGGTCACAGAACACAGCAGCGCAAGGAGGTTAGAGGAGACGTCGGCTCTGGGCTTCCAGATGTGAGACTCTCTCTTCGCTGGGCCCTGCTAGAAGAATCTCTCCTTTTCCTACTGTACAGTGTGGTAGGCCACCCCGCCCCCTCCTGCATCAGGAGGCGTAGCAGGCGGGGGGCCTGCGACTGCTGGAGGCCACCACGGGGGACCGAAAGAGGAAGCTGACACCTTGAAACACAGAGTCGAGGCCTGTAGCTGAGCTGAGCCGTGATGACCCCCTGCGAGCACCTGGATCAAGCCTCACCTGATGCCAACTACATCCGGACCTTCCGCTTCCTGAGCCAGCAACTCCTCCTGTTCCAAACGCCACTCTGAGTTGGGTTTGGGACGTAAAGTCGCTTCATCGGTTCCAGCGGTCGAGCTGGTGGTCTAACGTTGCCGATTCTGCGGAAGAGTTTTTTTTACAAAGACTCGTCAAACGGCGGCGGCGTCTGGGAGGTAGAAGCAATGTGTCGGAAAGCGTGAAATCTCATAGTCTCCCAACGCATTAGGACGGACCCCTAGTCCAAAGCTTCACACCACGGTCTAACCGCACTCACAGCGAGAGGTCTGAACGGCGTGTGGACACGGTTGCAAAGATTCGGGATTGCGTTTCCATTTGGAGAAGAGCCTAGAATTTTTGGATGTTTCCCCAAGGATTCAAGCTGGTGGATCTGAAAAGCCAGCGGGGGGGGGGGGTGGGGGGGGTCTCCTGAGAGGCGTTTTCACAGCTCCCCGGGACACTTCCTCCCCAAAATAAGAAGGCACTTTTCTTCTGAGCCTCAGGCCCTGCCATGGTGGAAAGTTGGCCGGAAATCAGAAGGGATGAGTAATGAGGAAAAGTTTGCAGGCTTCAAAGAGCAGCATTTGGTTGGGGCTGGGCCGAAATCATCAGCAGAAGGCCTGGTGGGTGGGTTCACGTTGTCGAAGCCCATTCATTTTTCCCTGGTACTGGGCACGCTCGGCCATCTCTTTCTTTTGAACTCGGGCAGATGAGAAAGGGCCAGTGACAGGCCTGCTGTCTGGAAGCCTGAGTCCCAGCGGCAGAAGCGGCCTGGGGCATCAGCATGACCTCTGTTTTGTCCAGCTATCTCAAGCCTCGGGGCACATTCTCCTGAGCAACCTGCTCAGAGACTCTTCCAGAAAGGAGATGAAGAATACCTTGGTGTCGAGAAGAAGAGCAGAAATAACATTTGACCTGCCTGTACGTGATTTGTTAAGATTTGCCTTTTACAGCCAATACTTTTTTTTTTTTTTAACTCATCTGTGAGTGAGATAGTGACCTGGCCTCTCCGAACTTCCATTTCTTCTTCAGTTCAATGACGGCCATGCTGCCTGCTCCGATAAGTTGCTCTAAAAGGAAATAAAATAGCTAATGGAAATTGCCCAGCCCAATTCAACACATTAATGAGCTTGATGAATATTAGCTGTAATAATAACAGGCAAATTCCAAACTGAGAGTGCCACAAAAAAGAGCAAATTGTCGTCCGGTGTCATAAATGTCACGTTGCCCTGAAAAGGAAAAATGAAAATCTACCTAAATAAAAGCTAACTGCCACTTCCCAGTGCCGTTTGCAAGAAAACACAATGATATACTTTCGGTTTTGCAGCGGAGGGGGTCACGGAGTTCAGCCCACGCATTGGCATGTGAACTTGTGGTTTCTGCCCAATGAATCAGTCCCTGATGGGAAAATGAACTTATTCGAGCAGAGCGATGTCAATGTCACTCGGTGGAAGGTGCCGGTACAATGTGCAGCCACTACAAACGCCCCCCGTTAGGAGACGAAATAGCATCGTCTGGGGGCCGTGCCGACATGCCGTTCACATTTAAGACCCTGATATTAATCTAAAACATTTTGGTTTGACATCGGGGGGAGGGGGGAGGGCGGAAGGGAAGGGACGTGTGTGTTCCGTAACAAGTAGGCTCGGCCCCCACGTCCCCCGTGCTCAACCCTCGGGCACTGGTTTCGGGGTGAGTCACCCTGCTGACCGCACAGAGGCTGTGTGAATTAGACGAAGCAAACTCGGGGTCCCTCCCCGCCACGGTGGCCCGCTGGCCCCATTCACCAGCCTCGGAGCCCACGGACCAGAAAGCTCTGTCCGGACACGGAGTGCTCTTTCTTCTGCTTCTAATAAGAAACTTCCTTTCCCAGAGGGGATCTCTCCAGCGACTTCTGCTCATTTCTCTTTGCGGAGTTGTCTGAGCCAGGGGAGCAAGTGCAAGTTGAAAACAGGCGAAGCCAGCCAGGCTTCTCAGCGTCCCTCTAATAGCCTAGATTGACTTCAGCGGTTTGGAGGAAGTTCACATTTTTCCAAACCAGCTCCTCCATCACCATAACAGCCAGAGCGTCTGGCAACGCGCCTGTCTTTTTGCTGGGGCTATTATGTTAAGAGATAGATTAAAAATAACAGGAAGGGGTCAGAAACTCTCTTGCTCTGAGCCAAGAAAAGACAGGGTGAGAGGTGAGTGATCAACATCTTGAGGGGGTGGGGGACCCTGGGCAGCCAGGCCGTGGTGGGCCAATGGGCTGTTCCCATCCCACAGGTTGGAATGGGTGCCCATCCAAGACCCATGCGGGCTACTTACAGACTTCTCAGAAGAAGCAGCTCGCAACGCTAGAAAGTCTTGATTTTCCATTCTGAGAATAATGCTCCTGGCAAGGGATTCACAAATGAGGTCTGAACTGGAAGAGGGGCTTTGAGCCAGGAAGGCCTATCTTGCCACAAGGACTATTTACGAGCTATAAATCTGGTTGTTAATTTCAAGCCATCAAAATCATTCTTCTATCTCTAGCCCAAAACAACAACTGATAGTCATCAGCGCACGGGTAACCTACCAGAGGGGACGCCGAGCGCGGAGCCTCAGCCCCGCCAGCCACTGCCTTTCCCGGCAGATAAAATATGACCTTAATTATAAGTCAACTCGTTCTCATTAGGAGAGGGGGAGAGAGGGGAGGGAGAAGACTGGTTGAGAACTGGAGGCTGGTTGCAGGGAGCAGAAATGTGCATGCAATTTGCAACAGGAAGGAAGCGCGGCTGACTTTAACAAAAGACGTGCACTTCAGGCTCCAGGAGACGCTGGAGCCCGGCGCGGGCGAAGCCGTGTTGATGACAGAGGCGAGACCCAGCGCCACCGGCTGCCTTCCTCGCGTGCGAAAAGTCCTCTGTGAAACCGACATCTCTCCTCACTGGCCTGTGGAATTATCCGTGGGAGGAGAGGCGGCGTCACTGCCCACCCCCAAGAAGGGGTGATCGGCAATAGTGACCCGCAAAGTTACGGTCGCGCCTCCTGCCTCCTTTCCTTGTGTGGCTTATGTGATTGCACCATTATTCCGCACCAGACACAGGGGTAGTCCCCATAGGTGAACGCTGGTTAGCCCCACTGTGCAGAAGAGGAAACAGGAGTGGAAGGAACTGCTTAGATGTGTTGCTAGCGCACATTTAAACCCGGATCTGAACCCGATTTATGTGGCCCCAATGGCGTTCTTTATATCCACTCCACCACAGTGGCTTTGGCTGTTTCCCAAACTATTTTTCCCAGACACCAGAAGTAAGTGTCCCATTTAACAAGGGAGGAGACCCAGGCTAAGAGAAGCAAAGTGTCACCCAAAGTGAATGAAGCCCTGAGTGCGGAGGCTGGAATTCTGCAATATTTCCCAAAATAAAAAAAAAAAAGGCTTGACATGGCGCTCCAAAAACGAAAGAGGGATTCATCTTAATGCTGACCCTGAACCAAAGGAGGAAGGGTCATAGTGTAAGGACTGTGAGCATCTCTGAAGCGGCGGTCCCCAATCTTTGTGGCACGAGGGACCAGGGCTCCTATGAGCATCTAAGGCCTGAGGATCGGAGGCGAGCTGAGGCGGGGATGCTGGCGCTGGGGAGCGGCTGCAGATACAGATAGAGCTTCGCTCGCTCACCTGCCGCTCACCTCCTGCTGTGTGGCCTGGGTACTCGGGACCCCTGTCCTAAGGAGATAGTCCACTCCTTGTTGCACCCTTGACCCTCAGAAGGGCCTGGTTCCCACCCCTTTACAGAATCTAGTTTTTCAGCTTCTCATTCAATTTCGCAAGCTTCCCCCAAACCTTTCCAATAAATCTCTGTTTTTTGTTTAACTTAGCTTGAATCCTCTGTGGGGAAATTCAGGGTTTTGTAAGTTCTAGAAAAGGGGGAGCCAGATAGTTGGTCTAATTTAGCGTTGAAGACTAGCCCTCTGGGCGGGACAGGGTTAGGCCACAGTCCTGAAGGCCAGTCCCTTTGTCATTGATGAGGAATGTCCCTAGGTATGTCCGCTAAGGGTCTGCGACACAAGGGTCACTGAAGTTATGCATCAGCTGTCACTGTCACGAGCCAGCGGCGATGACACCGACATTCAGGCTTGTGATTGCTTAGGCGGATGCTGCCATTGAGTGGACATTCTCTCGAAATCGTCCTCCCTCTACCCGAAGCGATGGATGAGGCTATGAAGGACAGGAGAAGGATCAGGACTCCAGGCCCACACCGCCGCGTTGGCTTCATTCTCACAGATGCCATTGTGTTTGAGGCGCTTACGTCTCCCTGGACATAGAACCATCTGATCTATGAACCAACAAGAGGGTGTCTGTGGAACGGCATTCTGGGCCTTATTCACAACATGTTTGACCGCAGCTCCGAGCGGGCACCACCTAACCAGCACTAAATGCCCCTTCATCGGGCCCTTCGATGGACAGGTCATGAGGAAAGATGCAATTGGTTGCTTTGTCCCACCTTGGACAAGGAATTCCTTGTTCTTCAATTGTAAACAGGAGCCTCTTGACTTATTCTGAAACATTAATCCAAACGCCACAGGAGGTGGGAGCCATGTACAAAAGCCGCCTTGTTTGGTCAGTAAATAACCCAGAGTGATTCGATTGTCCAGTGTCACGGCCAGCGGGCTGGTAAGTAAGGCTTTGGCCAGTGACCTTGCCCGGCAGACACCTGCTGGAGAATTTCGGCTGGTGTGGTTGCCGTCCTTATGACTGCATGCATTTTCCTCTCTGCTTTAGGAGTTGCAAATAAAAATTATTCATTGCTGACTCTAAAGGTTTTGACGTCCATTAGGGATCTTAGAAATGAAATCCAAGTTATCCTTCAAAAATAATACAGTCTCTCATGATATTAGAAATGTCAGAGAAACACCATTTAGAATTCCCCTCGGTAGTTTAGAAAGAGTGATTCTATAGCTCACGTCATTTCTGGCGTGAATAAAGCTACAAAATGCAATCCTCTTGCACGAAGACATCGGTTATTATAATTCCATCTAATTGAACATATAAGCTTACATGTTCGTAATTTGAAACATTCATGAAGGCAATGGTAGCTTAAGATGGGCATGCGAAATTTAGGAAATTCAGGTTAAAGCATTCCAGCATGAACGAGAATATTATGCTGACAGCATTTTTATACTGTGATAAAATCAGAGAGAAGCCATTATCAAAAAGGCTAATTTTCAAAGATTCGCCTTGATTCTAACTATTTCTCCTGTTTTACGTTATGTAACAGCACGTTAAATCGTTTAAAAGCACCATGTAAACGGCATTCCGTCTCAGCGCGTAACTTGGTAACCAAGCCCTTCGGCTCACAGCTAAGCTTTTCTTTTCCAGAACTGCAATTTCAACAGGAAAATATTCCTTATACGAACTAAAATACTTAACGCATTAGCAGTGAAGTTGTTTTTGCCTTGTAGAAATTCTCGAGCTCTCTCATTTAAATTTACGTAAGTGCTTCTAAGTCTCTAATTAACTTAAGGGATCCCACAGACTTAAGAATGTCTGATTCGATTCATTCGTTTTTCTCCTGTCTGGACTACGTATCTGAGAATACGACATCAGAACAGAGTTGACAGTCAACTAAAGACTGACCACTGCGGAAAATGAGATCGTTTATGTTGGGTAGGGGGAATGTATTCACTGCGTTTGAACTTGGCAGCCCCTACGTTTAACAAAAAACAGGCCTGGAAGGGGTCCCTTCGTTCACCGAAAGGCAGACTTAAATAAGCGCGAGGAAAGTCAGTGTTTGCTCTCTTCCCCAGACAAACCGTAGACAAATAAACACACAACAAACCCAGACCGAAAGGACTGCTGGAAAAAACAAACAAGCACACAAACAAACAAAACTCTCAGTGAAGACGAAGTCTCGCAGGCGGCCGCTGACCAGAATGACAAAATGAGTCCAGAGCGTAGCCACTTGGACGATCTCCATCAAACTCACTAAACTCGCCGAGGGTGTCACACGCACACTCACGCGCTGGGAGCTGGCTCCTTCCAGCAGACCGGCCCCCAGGGCAGGAAGACCCACCCAGAGGGTCAAAGGGCTCCTTCCTATGCTCTGCTTCGGAAATCGGGGGGTACCGTGAGTGGGGGGGGGACGCGGTCCAGGCATTCTTGGTGGAACCTCCATTCTTCGTGCCCGAAGGGAGGAAGAACTAGGGCTGCTGGAGCCGCAAACGAAAACGAAAACAAAACAAAAACAAGGCTATCCAAACACACACAACGCGTCTCTTAACTTGCCAAGCCAGGGAACCCGGTGAAGACACTTACTGAGAGGTTCTCCAAAAAAAAAAAAAAAAAAAAAAGAAGTCAGGGATTTTTAAGAGGTGGAGAAAGGGGAGTTCGTGGCTGTGGGCTAAGTGAGCTTTGAAAACTCGCCCCGTGGGTAGGACGGAGTGAGTCTGCAGGTGTGTACACAGCCGGATAGAGAAATCCTTGGTTAGGAAAGACTTCCTGGTTACGTCCTGTTAAGGGTCTTGGGGACTAGGTCACTCGAGGTTCACGATGCTGAAGCAGCAGCTCAACTGTTTAGAGCCAACAGTTGTGATGAAAAGTGACATTCGGTTGTGACAGCCCCCGGACAAGTGCTACTGTCAGCCAGAGTGTCCTTTTATAGATGGCGTTAAAAAGAAGGGACTCTGAACCACCCCATCCCCCGTGCACATCCGAATTATGAAGTGGCCCACAGGGCTTCTGCGGCAGCCTTCAAAATGAGAGGGACAAAAAGATGACAAAGTGACAGGGAGTCAATAGAGGGCACTCTTGCTGGTGTTTCGCTCTGTGACCATCTTGTCACAGAGGACCCAAGAAGGAAGCAATATTATTCCTTTGTTTGTTTGTTTGATTCTTTCTGTCTGTGTCATTGAGTGGATAGCAGTTACCAGAAAAAAAAAAAAATCTCTTTTTAATTAACAAAGTTATTTTTATTTGGATTGATCACAGTCCCAATTGAGGCATGTTGTTAGTGTTTGTTATTAATGAACCCAATAATAATCGAGCTTCTTCGAAAGCTTTTATTATGGCCATTTGAAATGAAAGCATCAACATAAACTCTGTTGCCCTAAACAATACTCACGCTAATAAAGCTATTCCCGGGTGGCTTGTGTTCTAGCTAATCAGACGTGTTGGGTCCAAGTCATAATGAACTGTGGTTAAGGGGACCACTGAGAGAGGCTACTTCCTCTTCTCTGCTGAGGTCAGGGCGGACAGCAAAACACATTCGTTCATCTATTTCGTGCTGGAATACATATTTATAACACTGAGAAAGGAATGATGAAGAATGGTCAAAAGAATTTGGATTTGTCAAAAGTCAGAACGGTACCCCCAAAAGGGTTCATTTTGCTGTATGTGAATTTTACCTTAATAAACCTCATCCACACAAAAAGGAATCTGGAGTATTTCCCCTGACAAAGAGAGAACTAAGGAATTGATTTAAAAAAACTTCCAACATCTGTTGATAAATGTAATTGGCTTCAAAATATACCAAGGTCGCAGTGGGTGTTAACTAGACTTATTGCGATGATCATTTTGCAATATATACATACATCAGATCATTATGTCATACACCCCAAACAAATATAATGTTATATGCTTATTATATCTCAACCAAAAATTAATTAAATATATATATAATTAAATATATATTTAATTTATATATAGATATATAGATACACACACACACACAACACACACACACACACACACACACACACACACACACACACCAAGGTAGGGGAGTGGAGAAAGAGTTCAAGTGAAACAATGAAATGAGATTGGCCAATGAGCTGATAATTATTGGACCTGGGTGGCGGGACTGTGGAGATTCATATTCTATTCTCTCTCATTCTTTATACATTTTCCTTAACAGAAAGTTGAACAAGCAACTTACGAGTTTAGGAGGTTTTTTTTTTTTTTTTTTTTTTACCCAGAGAAGGCTGACCTCATGTTCCAGTGCCAGGTAAAATGCTCAAAATATTAAACGTCAAAAGATTGAACATTGAGGTAATGGATCTTTGTCACGTGCTGCGTTCTGAGCTACACGCTCTACGCGTGTTAGCCCACGCAGCCCCGTCCTCTGCAAAGCGGGTGCTGTTATTCCCATTCTACAAAGAAGGAAACTGAGGCTGGGAGATTATGGGAGCTGCCCCAGACCCACCGCGTGGAAGCGAGGAAGCCAGGATCCGACTCTGAGCTGGTCTGGCTCCCAAAACTAGTTTTTATTTTGGCTGGATTGGGTTTGGGGGTTTGGTTGTACGTCTGTGTGTGTGCATGTGTGCGTGTGTGCGCGTCCGTGTGTTTACAATGCTTTAATATTAAGAACTGTGGTTTTTTTCATATTGCTACTGTTTAGCTTTGAAAAAATTTGACAAAGGGAAGACGCTCAGATTCTTTCCTCCAAATGAGATGTCACATGTGTACGTTTGTCTAGCACGACTTAAAACCCTTTGTTAGTAGTTCCTGTGGGAGCAGGCTGGTCAGGAAATGATGTGACTCTCCTGAGTCCCCTCTCACCTCCTGGGGGAGCCCTTCCTGATTGCCCAGCCCCCAGGGCGTCCTCCCCCCTGGTTCCCGCATCCTTGAGGGCTCGGTCCATCAATGAGGACTGAGCACAAGGTTCTCGGGGTGCCTGTTTCCTGCGCCTCCCCAGACAGATTGCAGCTCGTTCGTGGCACCAAAGATCGCAGCTCGGAGTCTCCCCTCTGTTTGTATCCATCTGCAGCTCCAAGAAAAACCACTCCCAGGATTAAGCCAACTCTAGTCAGGCCACAGAGGCGTAGAAGAGACATGACAGCAAACAGGAAACCGCTCTTTCCTGAGCTGCCTACTATGTGCTTTGCGAGCTACTAGATAGTGAACAAACACAACCTCATTTTCCCCCATTGGAACAACTCTAATGGAAGGGATTATTATTCCCACCTTAGAAAACTGGGAGCTCCGAATATTTGAGGGTGTCTGGGATGAATGACCCAATGTCCACGCTTTTTCTAGTTTGTGGTTTTATTATTTTCCAGCATCTCCTCTCTGAACCTCACTTCTCCAGGTACAAAGCAGCACTAATCATTTTGTGTTGAGGGTCAAATAAAAACGCCTACTGCCTAAATATACACGAGCACAGGTCGTCCCTTGGGTGGGGGTTTAATGCCCCAGACGCGATGCCACGAGGGTCATTTCCCAGGGCCTTCAGGGCGGTCACACTTCTCCAACTAGTAATAATGTCAGGTGGCACCGGTCTTCTCGGCCATATCGTGTGCCACACATCTGCCCTCCCCAGTTCCAAACCCCCCTCCTGCCACCTCTAGAGTCCCCTCCACCTTCATCACAATCCTTGGAAGAACTCCATGTGGAAGGCAGTGCCCTGTTCTGTCCTCACCTTGACCGAGGCAGTGGCCCCGACCACATTGTGGTTGAAGACCCATCCCTGGCGCAGGCTCGGAGTTCTAATCTCATCTTTGCAGTTTGTCACCTGTCTAAGCCAAGTGCCCCATCCACAGGCCCTGGTAGTTCCCACCCTTTCTTAGGCAGTCTGAATCATCACCAAAATTAAATCATTAACTATCTAATTAGTTGTTAAAATGTACTCTTCTGGACTGTGAGGGCCAGGAAGAGGTCTTGTTAACCTCCGATCCTTGAATCTTGGAGAGTACGAGGCACAAAGTGGGAGGAAATTCAGCATATTCGTTGAATGTTAGAAGAAGAAAGCATTTTAAAAGTATGGAGGTTTTCCTCTTGACAAAGCCATGTTCTGTCCTCACCATTTTGATTCACTATTGTGATCCCAAGAGAGTTTAACTGTACTGTTTTGACTGTGCTATTTGCGCTTTGCCCTGTCGAGAATGCGGCCAGTTAGTAGGCAAGTTATTGGGACCATCAGATTAGTCATGTGATGAACAATAAAATCCTAGGATCGCTGGCAAAAATTGCGCACGATTTTAGCACGTATTAGCCAAGAAGTAATTACAAATTTTACATTTAATTCATGATTTGTGGGAAACCAGTAGAAAAATACCTATACGAATTAAACACAGCACCTAAATCTCAACCCAGCAAAGGTGAGACTTACAAAATATGAGGAAGGGAACTGAATTCAATGAAGAAGACACAAAGCTACAGTTAATAAAACGATATAGACAAAATACCTATCAATGAACCAAGTGTTTTTGATAAAATATGCTCAGACAATAATTACGGTGGCCAATCCATTCCAGTTTGCTCGGGACATTCCTGGCTTTAGCCCTCAAAGTTTCATGTCCCGGGAACCCCTAAGTCCCAGGCAAACCAGGATGTTGGGCCAACCTAAGAAAACAATCGGCCGCGTTAAAAGAAGGTTGGCTCTCCTCCTTACAGCTATATCACCTTGGGTTCTTGTCTCAGTTTCCCCATTTATTAATTAGGGCTCATAATAATACCTACTCAGAGGGTCTTGTGAGGATAAACTGCGGCGCTACACGGGACGCATAATAAGCGCCCAAATTCACTAGTTATTGCTTCCAAGTCATCGCCTAGTTAGTGGCAGAGGTAGAATTCCAGAATGAGAACTCTCTCCCCCAAGGCTCTGTTTATTCACCTCCTACACCAATGCTCGTGCACATTGGATTTATAGCCAAGAACGCCTTCCAAGAGCGGTAGTTTGTCCTGAGGGGCCTTGCGGTGCCCCGTGCTTAGATGTGACACACGGCTACTGGATCATCTTTTGCACGTGGGCAGATAAACCTGACCTGTTAGACCATTAAAGGAACCAAGTTGTTAAAAAAATAAATATATACAATTTTTTAAAAAGCCCTGACCATCTTCAGGTCTCCATAATGCAGAAGCTGGCGGGTGTAGAACCAACACCCAGAAACGCTGGGCGAGGTTAACTACGGACCCATCTGAGCGCATGGCTAGCACGGCTCATTCTAGGCTCTCTATAACTGAGGCTGGGGAGCAGTAGCCGGCGGATTCCAGCTCGGGTGAACAGGAGACGCTGGTTTTAGAAAGGAACCCTTGTTCAAACAAATAAGCAGCCCATCAAGGTGTGAAGAACTCGATTCTGTCGCGCCATCATCTGGACCTGAAGCATTAAGCTGCTGCTCTCTCATCTGGTGCTCTGACTTAATGAGGAGGCCCTTCCGTTTGGGTCACAGCCTACCATCTCTCCCTTTCAGTCCCGAAACGAGGCAGGTTCTGGGCCCAAACTCACTCTGGAACTGGGGAAGAAGGCGTAAGGGTGGGAGTTGGGGAGCGGATGGACCCTAGTGTGGTCCTTGACATTTCACCCCTGCCCCCACGCATTTCAGCCTTCCTGCCTCCGTCAGCTCTGACGAAGCTGCCATTCTTCTCATCTTATCAACCCACCGGGGAACTGCCAGAGCATCCCACAGGTGTGTTTTTCAAGCGCACACCATCCCGTGACCCCTTTCCTGTTAGCAATGTCTCCTCCGCCTCTGGTGGGAGAGCTGGGCTGAGTTTCAGCTCTGGCAGAAGGATTAGTGAGGAGAAAATGTGTGTAAAATGAATGACTGCGTGAATAATAATTCTGGGATGTCATTAAGGACGTTGGGATGTGTGGGCCGAAAAGGGAAGAGAGGGTTTTAAAACTGGCCCATGAAATAGAGGCATCGCATATTTCTGTGTTTTGGAATGGAAACGTGTCCGCACGGGCCCTCGCGGATGGGAAGACTTTTGGAAACCCCTTTACTAATTTAAAGGGAAAATATAAAGTAAACAGTAGGACACGTGACCCTCAAATATCGCAGAAATTGCGACATCATTCGTGAACGGCGGAGACGTGAGAAAGGTTGTCTTTAGAAAATTAATCCATTGTCTCCGTCCTGCCCGATGGGGTCTGAGGTCTCCTAGATAAAAATTGGACCTGTTAGGGCTTCCATTCTGGAAATGCCTTGAACGTGATCTTCCCTTGATTTTCAAAGCCTGCCCTCCGCCTGCCTGCCTTTCCCCTCGGCTGTGCTGGTGAAGACCAGCTCTGCTCTCCTAGGACAATTTCTCTCTCCTCTCCCTCCTCTGCAGCATCGTGGAGCTCAGGGCTGGGACAGGGTCCCAGGAAGTCCCAGTAAATAGTCCTTATCATATCTTGATGGAATGTTCCACACAAGCTGCTGTTATTAGGTGTGCCCTCCCTGTGGCTTTTCACAGTGAAGTAAAACAACGCAGCTTAATTTTGAAACGAGCCCAGCCCCTCCTCCTTCCTCCTCGGTCTGCCTTGTGTGTCTGCATTTAATTAATTGGGCTTGTTGCTGATAGATCATCTGATTTGCACAAACAATTAAATGCAATTACTTGGGTACACTCATAAGGGCTCCTAATCTATTATGCTTGGCACATCTTGCCAAATGAAATTAGAGCTGCCTTTCCCAAATCTGGTTCTTCCACATTGAGTGCCCTCACCCTCGGTAATAAACGTGCAGTGCACGGCGTCGATTTCCATGTTCAGGCTTTCTGACCTTCGGAGGGTTCAGCATCTCTCCAGCACTCAGTGCCCTTGCTTAGAGAACCACTAACACCTCCTTCCATCTCCTTGCGTTCGGCTCGTTTCCGGACGCACACAGGGCTCTGTGGAGGACGGTGCTCCATTGGTTTCAAACCCCCTTCCCCAGGGTTCACCGTGCACCGAGCGAGCACTCTGCAAGGTGTGTCATACTCAGCATCTTGTTCTAGCTTGATCGCGTCTCAATGTTTACCCAGGAAATAATTTTCAGCGCTATCGTCTTCTGAAGTGAGTCTGGAGACATTTCTGAAATCATGTCTTTTGTTGTTGGTGGTGGTGGTAATGTTTAATATTAGGTGCTCTGCTCACCTTCCCAACGAATTCTGTGCAATCTCCTTGGAGTGTGCAAGAATCACACAACATAAAAGATCCTGGCTCCCCAGAGATGGCGCCTAATCCAACCTACGCCTAAGAGACTGGTCTTGCCTGCATGTGTGGTGAGGGGGTTGGAGTTTATGGTGAGGCTGAGCACTTGGGAGAAGGAGCTGATAATCTTGATCTCTGGGGTAAATAAAGCTCATGATGCAGGGGTAGGGTGGGGGGTAATTGGCAGAGCCCTTTTCGTAAAGTTAGGGCCAAAGGGAGGCAGAGGGAAGCAGGTTGATAAAATTTAGGGCAAGAGAACAAGAGGAAACCGTCATGTCTCCATCATTTTAGGGAAGGGAGTCTTGAAACAGGGGACAAAAGCCTTCTTTTAAAAAACGGTGAATGCAGCTCAGACCCAGGCACATTGGAACAGGTGGGGACGACCACGTCTAACCTGGTGAGGGAGGCGGCTGCTTTCCTGTGTCATCCTCCACTCAGAGAGCACTCCACAGTTAGTGCAAGGCGCCTGTGCTCCCGCTGGCCTGTCCTATAACTATGGGACGCTAAACAAGTCACTTCACCTCCACTGGTCTCAGTTGAGTCATCCATAAAATGAGAACTTGGTCGTATAAACTAGTTTCCAAAACCCCTCCTTCTAAATGATTATAAATTTTATAATTGCACAGATAATACATATATTCTCTATGTTTAAAAAAATTACTGATAAGGCTAAACTTTCCCTTCCTCACCATCATTAATTGAGTGCGGCCTTTCTCAGTCTAGCGACATGTGGCCTTGGTGTCACTGACGAGCCTCTCTCTGGTAGTAAAGAAGCCTGTCCTCCTTTGCTGGGCACTTGCACCTACCCACTGCACAAGCCAATGACCACCCCCTCCCCCTACACTGTGCAGGGGAGTTTGGGGGAGAGGGTTGCACAGACAGGTGGGTAAAGGGACCTGCCTCTCCTGGGCCACTTCTCACCTCCGACTGTAACCGGAAAAGCCTCTCCGTTGGTCCCCCACTGGACCTCCTCACCATCAAGCTGGGTCATGTGGGTCCTCTAGTGAACCACCTGAACCTCAGTTTCCTCATCTACAAAGGGAGCGACCCCACAGAGCTGCCGGGAAGGTTAAACGAGAGAATGCTTATAATAACAACAGCTGCTATTCATCAGCCACTTACCACGGTCCAGGCACCAAACACTTGGCCTGTCGTCTCTTAGTTAGTCTTTATGGCACCCGTGTGACCAGGTACTACTACTGGAGCCCCATTTCGATGATGATGAAACTGAGGCTCAGGGAGAAATGACTTGTCCAAGGTCAGCAGTGAAGCGGTAAGGAGGTCCGGAGAGAAACCTGGGGAGATTCACCTGGGAAGGTCCCCGTTCTTAACCACTCACGCGGCTTCACGTGACGACAAACCAGTAAGAAACGTGTGGAACTTGACCTTTCTTTGCTGTTTATGCAGAATGTTCCTGATTAGCTCCAGAAATAGATTTCTAGGGCTTCTCTTGGCTGATTTATACCTAAGGATTTAAGCGCTAAGGATGGCGGTAGAGAGAGAAATGCTTGTCTTCTGTCGGGAGAGAAACAGCGAATGCGCATTCAAATCAACTAAGATAAGCCTGCATCTTATTGTGCCAAAAAGTAAGAAAAAGTGAGAAAGGCTCAAAGATGGATAAGGATGAGTCAAAAGAACATTCGCTTAAAGGGTCTCCCACTGGCCTGAGCTGGATTAATTTTAGTATCAAAATGAATATTGACAGTAACAGATTATAGCGTATCAAGTGAAATCCATGAGTTTGTACTGATTCAAAGAAACAAATACATAAATATAAAAGGGGATAGAAAGCTTTTCTTTACAGTAGAGTGTCAACTACTAAAAATAAAAAGAAATAAAGAGAAAAAAATCATTTCTGTGATTCTATAACAGTAAGTAATTCAGGCACAATTACCAACGAATGTTAAAACCATTGGATGAAAATTGGATGAAACACAGCATATTTGCATTGTCTCAAAGGGTCTCCCTACAGATTAGCTATGAATTACCAAGGGGGAAAAATAGTACCTTCGCGATGGAGCACTCTGGAAAAACGAGTTTCCCCTCATAGGACGACCTGACAGCATGTGCCTCCCGATACAACACACGCGAGGACTCAGCGCCAAGTGGCACTCTTGCCCCAAACGAATGACCTGAGTACAATCGTGAGAAAACAAGCAAACAAATCTGAATCAAGGGACATGTCTCAAAACCATTAGCCTGTGCTCTTCGGAAACCCCAAGGTCAAGGGTGACACGGGCAGACGAAGAACTGCTCTAGATCAAAGGAGAACAAGGTGACAATCACACGTGACCTGTGCTCGTAGGCTGCATCCCAGTTCAGAAGGAAAAAGGGCCCCAGAAGACGTTCCTGGGACGATTTGTGAAACATTTTACGGCCTGCATATTAGACAATGGCATGGTAACCAGTGTGAGGCGATGGCATTGTTTCGGAGTTAGATTTCTTCTTGAGTGTGATGATACCATTGTGGTTTTGTAAGAGAATGCCCTTGTTCTTTGGGGATGCGCCTGATATGTTTAGGGGTGAGTGCTCTGATGTCTGCAACCAACTCTCAAGTGGTTTAGCCTCACCGCCCCCCAAATCACATACATCCACATGGAAGAGGAAGTGCCTGTGGCGCGATAGTAACAATCAATGAATCTAGGCGAAGGGTTGATTCTACTCTTCTTACAATTTTCTATAGCGTTAAATTTTTCATAATAAAAAGTTTAAATCATAACAAAATAATTTTGATTACTGCTGCAGCTATGAAGCAAATAGGGTGAAATAATGGGATAGAGCTGAGTTATTTTTCAAAACATTCATTCATTTATTTAATGTATTGACATAAAGTGTTCATACTACTTTCTTACTTTCCTTTTAATGTCTATGGGATCTGTGGTGATAATCCCATTTTCATTTCCTTTAGTGGTAGTTATAATTTCTTTTTGGGGGGGGATCAATTTGGTTAGAAATATGTCAATTTTGCTAATTATTTTTAGAGAGTCAAATTTGGACGTTGCTAATTTTCTGTATTATCTCTCTTGTATTTCATCAATTTCTGCTATGATCATTGTCATATCCTTCCTTATATTTACTCTTGGTTTACTTTGCCTTTCCCCCCGCCCCCCAATTTCCATAAGGTGGAAGCTTGGGTCATTGACTTGAGGTATTTCTTTTTCTCTAGCATAAACATTACAGCTATAACTTTCCCTCTAAACTACGCTACAGCTTCATCTCACAAATTTTGATATATCGTATTTTTGCTGTTTTTTTTTTTAGTTTAAAGTATTTTCTAATGTCATGTGAGTTTGTCTCCAGTTCATAAACCATTTAGCAACATGTCATTTAATTTCCAGATATTTGGGGTTTTCCCAGATATCTTATTATGATTAGTTTCTCATTTAATTCCACTGTGGTCAGAAAACACTCTTGGTATGATTTTGATCCTTTTAAATTATGTTGATTTGTTTTATGGCCCAGAATGTGGTCTCTCTGGACAACTGTACCACAGTTACTTAACTAACTGGATGATTACTTAATCTCCGGCCTCAGTTTCCTCATGTATAGAAAGGGGATGATAGCAACAGCCTTGTCTCAAAGGGCCGGTATCAGGATTGAAACAGGCAACGTATGAGACGCGGTGGGCACAGTGGCAGCACATGGTACACGCTCTCCGATCAATGTTCACTCTTTATCAGTACTGTTCTTCTTCAAAAGGTCACGACCCCGCTGGGTGCCGACTTCGGCTTCATTCTGGGCTCCGCCAGGGTGTCCCTGGGATTCCCTAGTAAAATCGTCCCTCTGGCCCCGGTGTCCAACCACCGCATCTGAACAAGTCCAGACTACGTCTCCACGGTCTTCGAGGCCCCGTGTGGCCCTGCCCTGCCTCATCTCACTGACCACCTGTCCTCTACCGGCCTGCACGCTCGCCACTCCCCGGCCGCACGGGTCTTCTGTCCGGTCCTTGAACACTGCACGCAGAAACTGCCCCGCTCCGGGCCTCCGCACATGCCACTCCTTCTCCTGGGACCCGTCTCATCCTCACATTCTTGCCTTGCTGACCCTGGCTCCCCACTCGTTCCGGCTGCCGTAACAAAACACCGTAGGCTGAGTGGCTTAGAACCCACGGAAACTCATTTCTCCCAGTTCTGGAGGCTTGAAGGCCAAGGTCAAAGAGCCAGCCATCAGTGAGCCGTTGATATCTGGCCAGGCCCCACTTCCTGGTCCCTGGTCGCATGGTTACGTGGCCAAAGGGGCAGGGGGCATCTCTGGGGTCTCTTTTATAAGGGCGCTAGTCCCCCGTCACCTCTCAGAAGACCTACTTCCAAATAGCACCACCTTGGCCGTTTGGTTTCACCGTATGAATCTGGGGGAGGGGACGCACACATTCAGTCTACGACCACATGCGAGCTTAAACGTGGCCTTCTCTGATGACACAAAATCCAGTCAGTGCACTTGTCACTCGACGGCTTTTTCTTCAATGCGTTTAGCACAGTCTGTACCTACGCGAGCTCCCCCGCCAGCCAGGAAGCAGCGAGAAGGCAGGGTACTGGGCCTGGAAAGGACACTCGTCACAGTCTAGAAACGTCTGCTGAATGAGCAATTGCTCGAAATGCCAGCAACTTGGCCTGGGGGAAATCGGTTTAGTTTTTGAGCTTTATTTTCCTCGTCTATAAAACGGGGCCATCATTCCTCCTTCAAAGTGTTAGAAAGGTGATCGGCATGCGTCCAATACAAGTTTTAAAAGACATCCACAGACACACTCAAACCAGTCATCTCTGTACGGTCTATGATGTGCACTGTCACTTGGTTATAAAAGTGAAAAGCCAGAAGCGACCGAAAAGGTCACCCATGGCCCACCCACGCACGAGAGTGCCAGCAGCTGCTTCCAACACCGTGACACCTGAGGACGGGAAGGTGCGCTCGAGGGAAATGGAGCCGAGCATGCCTACTAAGCGCGCACTTCAAACGGTCGGTCCGCATCCTCGAGAACACGAGAGTTTTGGCATTGTTTACTTCTTGGGGACGAGTGTGGAAAGGGGAAGACTCTTCCTTTTCATTGGAAGTTTGTCTGGAACTTTTGCCATGGGCACGTGGTGCTTTTCGAAATCATTCATTCATTCATTCATTCGTTCGCGTTGAAAGCCTGGCGGTGAGCAGAGCAGGCTCGCCCCGCCGAGCAGACGCTCCGCGCTGAGCCTCCGGTGCACAGACCCTGGAGCCACGTGCCCAAGTGTCACTGGACGCGCTGCAGTCCTGGGCCGTTCCCCACCCCCTTCCCAGGCCACTGCTCCATAGCCCATGCCTGCTCCGGGTGGTGCGGGCAGCCCGGCGGCCGTGGCTGGCAGCCGGCAGCTTGGTCTCCTACCTCACCCGCCCTGACGCCGGCTGGGAAGATTCTCCAGACAGGTCGGCTGAGGCGGTGCCCCAGGAGCCGAGCCTAAGGACCAGGCAATAAATCAATAGCAGATGGGCCCACAGATGAATCCCTTCCCCATTCAGGGAGCTGCGTGATGCGTCCCAAGAGGAAGGGATTTATCGGCGCTTGGCCAGCTGCCTTGCCCACACGAGGTCGCAGGCTCCAAGCAGGTCGAAGCGAGAGCGGTGTCTCCTTCTCCGACGCAGGGCTGGGCCTGGGGAGGCCCAAGAAAACCAGAGCAAGGGCCACGGGCTCGGGACACAGCGGGAGAAGCCCTGCCGCAGCGAGCCCCTGACAGCAAGATGGGGTTCCCCTTACACGGGGAGGGAGCCAGGTGACAAGAGTGAGACAGCGCCTGGATTCGAGGGCAGGGCCCTGGACCGCCTCGAGGCCCCTCACGCCCTCCGCGCAGCAGAGAGCAGGCCCGGAACCGAAGGATGGCCCCGCTTTGATCTCGGTCCTCCCCTCGCACCAATCGCGCTGGGAAGGCGCCTTCCAGAAGCTGTCCCAGGGCGATTTTCTACCTTTGAAGTCCCAGGAGAGCCTGCCAGGAGCTGTTCTGGTGTGAGGAGGCTGCTGGGGCAGGCCGCCTGGTGCCGTTGTCTCCTTGTCTCACGGGATGCCAGAACTGGAACATCAAGACATCAAAGGGGAGGGTGGCACGAGGGATGAGTAAGCGGCAGGGCCAGGCTTTGCCGGGGCCCGGGGGCCTTCTCCAGGCCTCCCAGCCCCGGTGGAGCCGGATGAGGGAGCTTAGCGCAGAGGGCCTGCTCACCTCCCTGGGGGGCGGAGAGGAGCCTGTGGGTCGCTCCTGGGCACACCCTGCCTCTTCACACCTCGGAGAGGGCGCAGCTGATCCTCAGAGCAAAAGCGGAGTCCCCGCCTGGCTCCTTGACCCCGCCTCTCCCTTTTCCCATCTCCAACTTCTTCATCTGTCAACTGAGAAGGTGGGATCAGCCCCAGGATGACCGACTGGTACCTGGAGGGGCAGCTCCAGGCCCACAGACAGGTTTCGTTTGGCCAACGTGAGTGTAAAACAGAGAAAAGTAGTTGTAAATATTTCCAACTTTTAAAAATTAGGTGACTCAACAACATTTTCTACATTTTTGGAATCCTTTGCAAAAAAAAAGTGGAAAATGTGGCCGGGCCTGCTGTCCGAGATGGCAGAGGTTGGCCGGGGACGAGGAAGCAGGCAGATGCACTCGGTCCCTTCCCTCACAGCGTCACAGATCAGCTTCCCATAGAGGTTTCTGGAAGTGCGTTTCATGCGTGCCTGTTAGCAGAGTCACGTGGGGAGGTTGGTTAATATGCAGAGATGCCTGGGTCCCGACCCCAATCTGCTAAATCGGACTGTCTGGGGGTGGAATCTGGAAGTCTACATTTTTAGCACACTCCCCAGTCGGTGGGGGGCGAAGGGGGTACGTCTTAGCCACAGCAAAGCTTTCGAAGTGCCTGTGGGAGGATGCTCCCCGGTCGTCCGCCACTGTGAGACCCCGGACCCAAAGACCAGGGCCTCCGGGACGAGCCGCCCCCATCCACCGTCCGGCAGCACACGGAGCCCTCTCCAGCCATCACTTCCCTTCCCCCACGCGACTCCCCCCTGAGCTGGGTGCTGTCACTGCCACCGCTTAACAGGTGGGGAGACCAAGGGACAAGGAGGCCAAGACACGGGTGTCCGATCACGCACCTGGAAGTGGCAGAGCTGGAAGCCACACCTGCCCGAGTCCAGAGCCATCGCCTAAGGATCCAGCCGCCGTCACCTTCCCTTTCCAGCCGAGACCCGGAAGGAGACTGCGACCGACAGCAAACCGGGCGGGGACCCACTCACGCGGGCGCGAGACGGGCAGAGCCACGCGCATGCACGGCCGGACGGAGGGCGAGTGAGCCTAGAACGCGCCGCGCCCCGAAATCACGTCTGCTGAGCCCGTCGCCTGCAGCGAGCCAGGGACTCCTGGCTCTGGGGATCACTGTTCAGCGCCTCATGGCTGCGAGTCTTGGCGAAAGCAGTTGTAATATGATTGGAGGAGCCGAGCCCTCCCCGCTGGGCTGTGGGTGGCTTTGACCCGCTCCCGTTCGGACTGACAGAGGTCAAACCTTTCAGCCAGAGGATCTGAGGTCAAAAACCGAGCTCCACCAGCTTTCGCCACCGGACTCGAGGGTTTTGTCGCCGCTGCGTTTCTTCGTTTGGCTGTTTTGTCGTTGTTGTTGAACAGTCAGTTTTCTTGCCACTGGCCCTTTCGCTGCCTTAATTCTAGGTCTACACCATGGCGACCACAAACGTGGTCGCCCCTTAGAAAAGCACCTTGATTCCAACGAGATAAACAAGCAAGAAACAGACAGACAAAGCTGGAGTCTTAAAAAGCTGAGCCAGAAGCCACTTAATGACCAGGTCACCCCACCCGGGGGTGCAGAGAACCATAGCTCTTTATAGCAAAAACCAACAGGAGTTAGCTCATCCCCGAATCCACAGGAGGGTCATGAAGTAACCCCAAGGCCTGGAACTGAGTCGACATCGTTATTCTCGACGCTGTTATTTCTTTGGATGGCTTGCTTCTCCTCTCTGAGCCTCAGGTTCTCTGCGAGAATCTCGGTGGATCATCCCTAAGACCTTCCAGCCCACACATTCTGGGACAGAGGGAGGGAAGAGGAAGAAATCGATCAATCAGTCTACGTGGAAGCGATTTTTCCAGATACAAGAACGAGTGTATTTGCTGACCATTCCCTCACCCTCCAAGGACACCGCCTGTCTCCAAATCGTTCATGCTCCGAGTTAAATGGTCACTCGTTTAAGAAGCGCTGCCTCATTTTCAGCCTGTTTTCACAGAAGAGAGTCAGTCAACTAGAGGACCTCAACAAGAGTGTATTTTAAGGGAACGTGTAGACTGTTAATGGCCGTCAGTTAGAGCTTCTGGCTTGCTGGCTGGGTTTCCAGAGGGGATAAGAACGGGGAAACGCCTCCAGGCTCCTCCTTCTGAGGACACCTTTGATGGTGACACCCCCGAAGTGTCACGACATCCAGCTTTCTCTGCAGGACAGCTGGCGCTCAGCCCTGACCTCATCCGCGAGATTTCTTTCCCCACAAAAAGGAGCAAAGTTCAACTGCTTTTCTCTCACCATCGGCTAGGAAAGACACGGCCACCGTTAAACCATGTCATTGCAGGGCCATGAACAAGCAGGAGACGTGTGAGTACCGGGAAGCAGCCTCTCCTAGGACCACGGCATGTCACGCGTGAGCCATCGTGGGCAGACGCTGGCGAGGCTCTTATGGAGTGTCCGCCGGGGAGGGGGGACGACCGATCTCTTCAGATGAAACTCAAGTCACCTTGTAGGCTCTGCGCCCACAGCCGACGAAAACCTAATTCTACCCGAGATGTCTCCTTAAGCCCCGCGAATTGTGTTCCCTACAAACTGACATGTTGCAATCCTAGTCCTTGGGCTCTTCACCTGTGGCCTTCTTGGGAGGAGGGATTTGCAGATCAACTGAGGCCTTAATGGAGCAGGGCGGGCGCCTAATCCAATAGAACGGCCCAATATGACCAGCGTTTTTATGAAAAGAAGGTTGGAGGTACACGCGTGCGTGCATGTGTGCGTGCATGCGTGCACACACATGACATGCGAAGACAAAGGCCCAGTTTGAGGCGACGCCTCCACAGGCCAGGGAACACCGAACATTGCCGGCAACCCCCAGAAGTGAGAGGCGAGGCCTGGACCGTCGCCCTCCCAGCCCTCACACGGACCCTGGAGACGCCTCAGTCTCAGACTTCCAGGCTTCGGAGCGGTGAGACAGTATGTTTTGTGGTTGAAGACCCTCGTTTTGTGGCACGTGGCTACAGGAGCCCCCGCAAACATTGCACCCCACACCACGCCTGCCATCAAGCTGGGGTTCAAGGAGCCTTCATTCTCAGGGAGCCCCTGCTCCCCGGGGCCACTCTCCTCCTTCGCCCCATCAGCTCCCAAACGCCCCGGAAGCTCACATGCCTTCTTACATTGTGACAGAGCTGCTTCCCATGTCCCCTGTCCTGTGGCCATGTCCCACGTCCCATGCCACCCAGGTCCTAGAGAAAGTCTCCCTCTCCCAAGCTCTTTTAAACGTATTTCTCCGGGCAAAGCTATTCTCTCCCTAATTGGCACAAACTATTAAGAAAGTTCCTTTTTTTTTTTTAATCTCATTAAAACAAGAAAGATACTGATCGTCTTAGTCCTCTATTGCTACTACATAACAAATCACCACAAACTTAGCCGCTTACAACAACACGGGCATGCGGTGTAGCTGGGTCCTCTGCTTTGAGGCTCGCGAGTCTGCAATCCAGGTATCGGCTGGGCTCGGCTCTCCTCTGCGGGCTTGCTGGGGAAAGGTCCACTCCCAACTCGCTCGGGTTGTTGGCAGAATTCGTTTTCTGGTGGCGGGAAGACCAGGTCCCCGGCTGCTCGCTGGCTGTTGGCTGTCATCCGGGAGCTGCCCTCAGCTCCGAGGGGCCACCTGTTTGGGCACGTGGGCGTCCCAGCATGGCTGCTTACCTCATCAAGCCACCCAGGAGCGTCTCTAGAGTGAGTCCAATCGCAGGAGTGATGTCCCGTCGCCCTTGCCACCTTCCGTGGGTTAGAAGTCAGTCACGGGTCCTGCCCACCCTCAAAGCGAGGGAATCACACCAATGCGTGGCGGGGCGGGGGGAGAACGGGCCATGGGGAGCCATGTCCAGGTCTGTAGATGCACATGACAGTGGACGAGGCACCGCTGGTGGTTCCCCAGCATCCACCCCTGGCCCCCCTCTGGGGGGGCAAGCCCGATAGATCCAAAGATGGCCCTTCGCCATGACTGATTTGGGAGAGAGAGAGAGAGAGAGAGCACGTGACCCAGCCCCGGCTGCTGTGACGTGAGAAGTCCACTGAGCGACTTCAGCGGAGAATTTCTTGACTCCTGGGATGGAACTGGGGAAAGGGAGGGTCTCTCTTTTCTGCCCCGGGATGTTTCGATGTGTCACTGGGACCTGGATCTGCAGCAACCGTCTGGCTACCAGCGAGAGAACGAAGCCTGGTCTGAGGACGGCGGGCTGGAAAGATGGGTCTCTGATGTCGTCATCCGGCTGCTACGTTCGGCCGTCCCTAAAGCCCACTCTGTGTCTCTTAAGCCTTGAGCTAGGTTTGCTGTCATTTGCAGCCAAATGCAGCACATTACGACATGGCTCTCCCACAACAAAGCACCATGAGACCCACGTGCCGTTTGAGTGGAAAACCCTCAGGGAGATATAGGTCCACCTGGCTGTGCTCTGTCGGATATTTTACGGGCAGGAACCGGCCAGGAATGTCAGTACTCCACGGTGAGTGATTCCTAGCCGCCGCAGGTAATCGGGCACTTTCATGTCTGAGTGGGGCTGGTCATCATCCCTTAACCTAGAAGCAGGATCATCATTGTGACTGCACTGGAAATGTACCATAGTGAGTGAAGGTAAATGTCATCGGCCCAGAATAATTCATCTTTTGCCAACTCTTAAGAAGAAAGGGAGAGACACGAATGCTTATGGAATGCTTACGAAGCACCTACTATGTGCTAGGACCCTCCCGTAGGCTGCCAGTTAGTCCCGGAAACGCTACCCAAAGGTTATCTTGCCTGCTGTGCCCAGGGAGGACCCGAGGCTCAGAGGAGGACACACACTCATCAGTGGATGCTGCCACCTAGCATGCATTCTTTGTTCCTTGAAGAAGGTGTCACTGGGCTTTATGACACGGTGGGCCCAGAGCAGCTGGCTCTGGGCAGCACTGCCAAGACCCGGGGTGGGGTAGAGTGTGCTATCCCACAGACGGCCGGGCGGGGCCGTTAAAGTTCGGTGGTCGTGTCCAGGGGCCTTATCCCACCTGCTCTCATTAGTTCCGTTTCACAGATGAGACAACTGAGGCTCAGCCGTCCAGAAACACTCAGCTCTACAAGCCGGTTCATCCAGGACGGAATCGAACCTGGTCTCGTAGTCCAGGGCCCATGGCCCCACCAGACGGTCCCTTTCCCGCTTCTGGAAGGTGGCAATAGAGCACCTCTGTCAGACTCACCCCGACGAGGCCACGGGCCCCAGGCACACAGGGCTGTTTCCCCCGGGTTGAGCGAACGTGATCTCCGCAGGCTGACGGAAGCTCTGTCTGGTGTCGGAAAACGTAAACTATGTAGCGCAACCTGTTTGCCGTTTCGTCTGTGGGTCGGCGAGCTGACGGCGAGATCCACGGCTCAGGTGTTATCAAGCTGTTCAGCTCCAGCCCCAGGAAGCATTTCCTCTTCTTCTTTCCTGAAATCGTTTCAATTTATTTACTTTATCGTGATGTTCATCGAGGGTCTGGCGAGGCGAGTTTCTGCGCTAGTTCTACGATGAATTTCAGATGAATTCTCCATAGTTTTTTGTTGATGTTGTCTTGTTTATTTTTTTGGGGGGGGGTCTTTAGAACTTTCGATTTTTAAAAATCATTCATTCATGCACATAGTAAAAATTTAAACCGTTTTAAAGTAGAGTGATGGGTAAAGCTTCCTCTCATCCCTGAGCCCCAGCATCCAATCCCCGTTCCCAGATGGGAAATTAATCTTGGGATTACTTTCCAAGCTAGTTTGTAGGTATGAATCTGTGTACGTCCTTGACACACAGTCCCAAGGGAACATGCCGCACACGGGTTCCACCCTGGGCCGTGCCGTCTGTGTTTGAATAGCTACAATGTGCTGTATTTAATGGACATCGAGGTCATTTCCATATTTCCCTCAACGTAAAATCCTACGATCCAGATTCCTGAATCCATGCCTTTGCTGGTGGTTGTAAGTGTGTGTGTGTCAGGGGAGGGGGTGAATTCCTAGGATTGCTAGGTCAGAAGGCAGCAGGTTTTAATTTTAACAGCTCTAACCCGATGGCCTTCATAAGAGGTGGTGTACCCGTTTGCGGGGAGTTTGTCTCCCCACAAACTCACCCACACAGGGGTTATCGGGCCTCAAACCTCCACCCATCCAATAAGTGCCAAGGGCATCGCTTGTAGTTTCAATTGAGTTTTTCTCACTAAGAAATTGAGAAGCACGCGAACTTTAAAAGCCTTTTTTCTCTCTGGGTTTTAATCTTAAAATACCCTAAATCCTCTTAGAAGGAGGTAGAGTCGGCTCTTAAATCTGGACGGATTTACCGTCACGGGTCCATGAAAGTAAGTCGAAGCACGCTAAGTCAGAGGCCTCTCCCCGGTAGCCTACGTCTGACCCCTCACCTTGCGTGAGGTGTGTCCAGAGCTGCCTCATGCATCCACCCCACACCCCTGGGCCATACCCCAGGCCAGGAGGTCAGGCCTCCGACCCCCTTAGGCCCCGAAACAAAGACGTCAGATTGGTAGATGAGGGGTAGTGGGACCCAGGCACCAATGCCGACTTAACGGGTCAGAGGGTCCCACATCGAGTCCCCCGGGCACGGTGCTAGGGTGGGTCTTCCCAGCATCCCCCAGGCAGGCCTCACGACGCGGCCCCTGACTGGAGGGAGCTCGGGCCCAGTCTGGCAAGTGGTGGAGTGAACGCCTTGCTTTGCATAGTTTTCTAATCACAACACACTTTCTCTTCTGCAGTGTCGTTTGACCCTTTGCCACCAGCCAGTGAGGTGGGGATCATGACCACGCCCTCTGAGGATGAGGAAACCGAAGCCTCGGGAAGTTTGGCAACCTATCAAAGGTCACACAGCTGACGAGTGAGATGCCTGTCCAGCTCCCCGACGGGGCCCTGTGGCCACCTCCTGGGCCCAGGTCCAGGCCAAAGGTGGTCTCCGTCCTGGGGCTTGGGCGCCGGGGGTGACTTCCTGGGCCACGTGGGACGTCTAGCCCAGGTCATTCTACACCCGGTGTACCCCTAAACGCTCACGGCACCCCAGAAAAAGGGGATTCATGCTGCCATTTTAAGAAAGTACAGAGCTAGAATTGGAACCCAGGCTGGCTCCCCATGTAAGGTCCCTCTGCACCCACCCTGCTCCCCAAGAAAGCAAGGAGCGTTCCTAACAAACGAAAGCTGGTTCCCACAGCACTGGCTATGCTAATGTGGTGACGCTGCCTCTTTCCCCGGAGAAAGGGGTCTCCTGGGAGGCCCGGCGTTATCTGGGCAGAGAAAGCGAGTTTGAGGCCCTCGCGCTCCATCTGGGCTTTATCAGCTCCTTTCCTGGGTAGGATCACAGTACAGGGTTATCTGCAGATCTGGGGCCAGCAGGGACTTTGAAGGCCCTTGTTGCCAAGGGGGCGGAGAGCTGAGGGCGGCTGGAGACGCAGGAGATGAAAAAGCAGCCCAGGCATCTTATCTCCCTCCTGAAATCAAACAGGCTGAGCCTGCACGGGGAGGAGAGAGCCGCTCTGTCTGCGAGGCAGACGGTCCCCAGCCCTCACTGGCCACCAGAGGATGGAGAGAGGGCCCGACGAAGCCCCTCGGCCGACTTCTCCTCCTCTCTCTCTCTCTCTCTCTCCTCTCTCCACTTCGTCTGTGCATTCGTTCGCTTTCCTCCTTTCTCCTTAATTATCATACTCGACAGGCATCAAGCTCTCACCCTCTCCCAGCCAAGGGCTCCTGTCCGACCTCTCAGTTACTCCTCACGACCACCCTCGGGGAGAGGGGGGCACAACGCGCCCCATTTTACAGGCGAGGAAACTGAGACCCCGAGACGTGACGTGACCGGCCCGAGATCCCACGGCTAGTACGTGGCAGCGTTTGGATCCCCCTCGACCTTCGTGCATTCGTTCGTCCGTTTTGCCCGGCCCCCATCGCATTCATTCATTTATGTCTTCGTTTCCCACTCCACGTTCACTTCAAAAATTTCGTCTCCGCTTTTCATGCTTTCCTTCTAACCCTTCCTCTCTTCCTCCGGTCTCGTCCTCCCTCCCACAACCAGGAACCTGTGTGCCGGCCCACCCGTCGGGCCATGGGGCTCCTGACAGGTGGCTTCTGGGAAAGGGCCTCGGAGACCCCCTCATCTGTGACCAGCCTCAAGTGGGGCGTTGTGCCGCTTATGCCCGATTTGGCCCAACATCCTACACTTGGATAATCTGGGTCTGGACGTATCTTGGCCAAACAAGCCTTGAGATGGTTTGGTGTGGGAATCAGTAAGCCTGGGGAAGAGGGCCGATTTCTTGGGATTTCAGGGCCGAGTGAGGCCCAGCTGGTTCCCGCGTTCAGCCAGCTCCAGTGAGGGCCTGCCACCCACCCCGCCGAGGCACCCAGGGGTCCCTCTGTTCCTCCAGCTGTCTCTGCATGCATGCCTCCCTCTCCTCCGGACCACTCACTCCTAGAGGCAGGAATCTGTCACCAGAGAAGCTGTCCTCACGACAACCTGGGTTCTAGTACTTTCCAGCCTGTCTCGTCTCTTCTCCGGGTGCCTGGCACAGGGTCTGGCATAGACGAGATGCTAACTCACACAGTGTGGACTGGAGCACCGTCCTCTGTCACTCTCTCGCTCACTGCAGTGGACAGTGACATGCTGTCGCTTTCGTTTCTACCCAGGGAGTCACCACTCCCCCTTTTGGTGTGGTCATGGTGTGACTGTCACCCATAGGGCCGGCCCCTCGCCTCAGAGTCTCAGGGATGCACCCGATCTTGGCTTAGGACAGTCAAGCCGCCCCGGACTTCGCCGATGAGGCTGTTCCCCTCGCTCTGGCTTCGGGACTCTCAAAGCCACCACGGTCTCTGCCCTTTCCCAAGTTCAGCTTCCTAGCCACGTGTGAGCTGCTCAGCATCCTCCCAGCACACCCCTCCTCTGCCTCAGGGAGCCTGTGAACGTCTGTCCGTGCCAGCCACTGGGACCCGACCAGAAACGGCCATGTTGCTTCCTCAATGCTCCGGCGGCCGCCCTGTCTGGAAGTGCTCTGACCTGCCCCTCCCCCGCCCCTGCAGCACGCCTCGCCCACCCGTCTCGCCGCGGGGCAGCCCCAATGCCTGACTCCCCTGCCCGTCCCGCCTGCTACACTGAGGCCAGAGGACCGTCTCCCTTCACCTCGGGGTCCGCTGGCCTGCGGTGGGTGCCGGCTAAGGCGCCCGACGACTCGACCTGAAAACTTCTCCCACGTCACTGAAACCTGGATTTTCCCCCAGTTTAAGAGCATCTGTTTATCTGGATAACATTTAGAGAACGTTATCTTCAAATGAATCTTAATTTAACTCGTATTTTTCACGTCTTTGCCCCACGCTTGGAAGTTCAGGATGCTTAACATGGTCCGTGAGCTCTATGTTTCTTCTTCTATCTCTGCATCTTCCGACCTGGTACTTACTGTGGAATCTGAAGTGTGTGTGTGGCTGCAAACGAGGGAGGGGGAAATGCCACAAAAGTAAGAGGGGATTGGACGGTCGGGATTGGGCCGAGGCCACACAGAGGCACCTGTCATAAGGCTACATTTTCCACATGCCAGAAATTTTGTTTCCAGTGGCTCCATTATCTGATCAACCCTCACATCAAACCTCGGGGGTGAAGAGATGATCGGCCTCATTTCACAGATTAGGAAACTGAGGTTGGGGGGGGTAAATTGCCCGAGGAGGTGGTGTCAGCAGGCGAATGATAAACCACGCAGACAGGCATGTCCAAGGCAAGCAGAGGGCAGAGGGGGTGAGCCAACGCGGAGCTGAGATGTCAGGAGACCCGCTCCATGCCAGGCTCAGCGTTAGACACTGTGTTCATTTCACTTACGTGGCCCTGCCGCCCTGTTTACAGATGAGGAAGCTGAGGCTTGGGGCGGGGGGCGGGGGGCAGAGAGGTGCGCCCAGGGCAAGAGAGTAAATGGACCCAAAGCCACACTCTGTCTGCTCCACTTCTCCGGAGCTGCCCAGGTCAGGACTCGCTGGCCGTCAGTCATTTGACCTCCATCGCCAATGTCAGTGTCATATCTACGTACCGTTTTCACAATTATCTACTTAACATTTTTATTTAGGACAAATCCCTTCCTAAAAAAAAAAAAAAAAAAAAACTAAAGGGCATCCATTCTAAAAGGAATTTTTTTTTTCACCATTAATGGAAACAGAAATTTAGCTGCCATAGGTTGAGACCAATTGTCAAAGTGAAAAATGTTTTAAGTCTCACTGGACACTCTGGCCGCAGGCGGACTCTGAGCCCAGGTGCTTTTGGTGAAAAATGACATTAGCGAGTTTCAAGGCAGTGTTAAGCGAGCAGTGGCGAGACGTTCCTCCCTGCAGAAAGACACCGACAGAAAAATGGGGAGGATGCTCCCCGCATCCAACACTGCAGGAGGCCAGGAGAGCGTCAGAAAACGGAGGCTCGGGTCGAGGAGAGGAGGAGGAGGAGGAGGAGGAGGAGGAGGAGGAGGACGGGGACAATAGGTTAAACAGGTCTCACTCCTTCCTCCAACGCAGGGCCCTGGCTGTCCCTAAGGTGGCCCCTCTCCCCTTGACCGTTCCATCAGTCCAGCCAGCCTCCCACCGTCCTCCGACTGGCCTGCCTGCTTCCGTGAGCCGTCCGCTTGCTTCGAGGGCGACGCCGTGTCTCTGATTCTATCTGTGCGGCAAGAGCCTTGTCCCTACCTCCCTCACGGCTTCTCAAACAATAACATTTTGGTGGGTAAAAGAGCAAGAACGGGCAGGACCTGGCGTGGATTCAAGAGCAAGGCTTCAAACACACCTCAAGCCCTCTCCGAGTCGTCCAGACCTCAGCTGCTTTCTGTCCTGCTTTCTGGGGGACCGGCTTCTAGCAACCATGGCGCCACCATTCTCCGTTCACTCATTTATCCGTTCGGCAGATGTCCCATCGAATGCCTCCTGCGGGCCAGGCCTTGCTCTAGGTGCTGACTAACGAGCAACAGTGAACGAAGACCCACGAGGTCCTTCTCTGCTTGGGAAGATAGAAAGTAAACTCCGAAACAAGTAACTACGTGCGATCATAACGAGACTCCTGAGAGAGCGGCATGGCTGAGCACAGGAGGCGGGTAGCCAGCCACACGGGCTGAGGCGGCCGCGAGGGAAAGTGCTGGAAGCCGAGCTTTTCTCATTGCGACAGAGGGAACAGCAAAGGCGGCCGGAGCTGGGAAACGAGAGTTCGGTGTTGGAGGAGTTCAACTGGTGACGTCAGAGCCTCAGATGTATTCATGGTCTTTGCCACGAACCCACAGACCGGAGGACGGAGGCTGAGGAAAGCCACCCCGCTAGGAGGGGCAGAGTGGGGATGCGAGTCTGAGGGTGCCACAGCCCGCCTCTCCCGGCCGCCCCCGGCTGCAGCAGGGCTCACGTACAGCGGTCACCACGCGGCAGCCCGGATGGGGACGCCGACACCCACCTGCGTTTCATTTGCTCTGCATGGGTTTTGAAAACTCACTTTGAGCCAGCGATCGGCACTCAAAACTAAGAGTTCACCCCAACATCTGGTTCTCTGGCTTCTGAACATATCGAAAGCTCTGGTGGTAGCGGGGGGGGGTGGTTTTAATTCAGACAAACAGGTTCTCTGCTTTTCCACAGCCCCCCGCTTCTCTCTATTATGACCTGGGCCCCTTATCCCTCTGCACGCAGGGCAGCTTCGGCCTCTCTGGGCATCTGCTCCGAGATCCCCACCTCTCCACCGGTGCCCGTGCGGGAAGACGCGCGAGGCCTGTAGAGCCAGGAGTGAGCAGCGGAAGTGAGCCACAGCCCTTCGTGCGAACACTCTCGTGCCGTTCCGACACGACCCTTTCATGGGACACGGCTGTGGGGACAAGGGCAAGCCCGGAGTTCAATCCCAGCTCCCAGTCCTCATTGTGGGACTTTGGGGGCAACTCCTCAGACCTCCCTTTTCTCATCCGTAAAGTGAATGGGAGAAATGACAATACCTACTTCACAAGCAGGAGGAGGGGAAGGTAATACATTTAGGTAACGTGCTTGGAACAAGGCTTGTTTCATGGTGAATATCCAAAAAAGGGCCACCATGATGATGCTTTTTACTTAGCAAGTCCCAGGGCCTGTTTCATGGCTGTTCTTCATGTGGTCAGCTTCGCACGCCCCTCTCTTCTTTCTTCCTTGGAGGGCAGGTCCTCAGTGTCCTTCTTGACCTTTCTCAAAATACAAAGATCTTAAAACTGGGTCTCTAAGCCTCCAGCCTCTTGCAGATTCTCCTTCGGGTTTAAAAGCACTGGCCCTGTCTTCTGCACACGCCCAGCTGCAAGGCGACACCCTCCTGTCTTAATTCAAAGAACCAAAAGGCTTTGTTTGGACCCAGTTGACAAATATATAAACTTTTAGGGTCGGAGGTAAAATAGGCCAATGTCCATTGATTTAAACTGAACGATTCAGGCATGCCATTTGAAAATAAGCATAAAGTTATTTATTATTTTAGGATAACATTTCCTGAGAAACCTCGTTTTTTCCCTCCACATCCTCGTCTTGTCCTGCTGCAGGCCACGCTCTCCCACAAATGCCTGCCTCCCGGAGACCCCTTTGGCGTCATCCAGCCCCGTTTTCCAGAACCTTCCCATAGCGCTTTCTGGTTCCGCGTCCTCACTGCATGACACAGGGCACAGCCGGGTTTTGATCCCTCCTCTGGGTGTGTGTCAGTACGTGCCCTCCACGGACAACCACCCAGCATTGCTTTTTCAAGCTGAGCTTTAAAAGGCTTATTTGTCTTGACATCCAGCACTTGTCATTGGGCGTCGCACCCCACGGAAGAATGGCTAAATCTGCGTAAAATGTCTCTGACTGCCTTTGGTAGGGATCCCGTCAGATTCTCTCGTTAAGAATTCTAAGCCCAAGTTGTTGGAGGAGGTGTTTTAGGCTAATGTATGCCCCCAAATGTTTCTCTGTTGTTGAAAATAAAGCAACGGAGAGAGGTCCCTCGTCAAACGAGACATCGCGTAAGAGCTCAGCACAAAAGCCAGCCCCTCTTTTCTAAGGAGCAATTTTAAGAGAGGAAAAAAAGTGTTTTCTTTAAGTGACACGTCCAATAGCCAGCGGCATTAGCTGAGCGGCTGTGTGCGCCGGGCATTGCTCCCGGGTTCTCCCACCCCCTCTTCCCGGGGTGACCCGAAGCCCAAGGGGCCGAGGAGATGAGCGAGTTGGTCCATGACCGCACAAGCCCGGGCCTCAGGTGCGTTGGGCTCACTCAACCCCACTCGGTGGCGTTTATTTATTCCACAGTTAAGCTGCGTGTTGGGCTGTATTTGCCATGTCCCGTGCTCAAGGACCTCCTAGGTCCGCTGGAGGTGGCAGGGGAGGTGACAGACAGGCATGCAATCCAAGGATGGAGCTGCTCCAATGGAGGCATGACCAGGCCCTGTGGTGACTCGGGGAGGGAGGCTAACTCTTTCGTGATGGTCAGGGCGGGCTTCGTGGAAGAGGAGTTCCAGTAAGTCCCCGAAGAAGGACTGTCTGGAGCTCGGGTCTGCGGCAGGGCTGTTTGGGAAGTGGCGGAGAGCACAGAGCAGCGGGGAAAGAGGTCACCAGGGTGATGGAGAGGCCCCTGTGGGTCGGGCTCGGAAGCTGGGACTCGGGCATGCGAAGGTCGGCTGTTTCCTTTCATCCGGTGTTGTGGGCTGAGCTTCTGGGCCCCACCACCCTCCTCCTCATGGCTGGATGTCATGGGGTGTCTCGTTTATCTTCACGGCTTCCTCCAAACCAGGTACCGACTACCCAGCAAGAGGAAGAGAAGGCTGAGCTCACACCTGTGTCTGCAGAGTGACCCCGGGACACTGGCACGTGGGCAGAAAATGCACAGGTAAACACGCCGAGGGGGCGGAGCTTAGCAAAGGGACCGAGCAGGAAATGCGCAGACAGACAGAGGCAAACTCGCAGCCACAGCCTCACACAGGTACCTAGGTAATAAACACACGCGGTTGGATGCACAGAGGAACGCTCCACAGGCCCAGGGACACAACCCACAGCACGCTCATGCGGTGACCCCCTCCGGCCCCCGACGCTGGGTGACAGGAGGCTCCCCACCCTTCCTCCGTCAATTTTATCCACCTAGCCCTCTCCTTCCTCCTTCCAAAAACAGCGTTTCCCTGCTGTTCTCGAAGCTGACTCAAACCTTTCTGAGAACGAAAGCACTTACCCCCAGACGGGCGGCTGCAGCTGCCCCGTGGGGCTCCAGGAGGCGAGGGGCCATTCTGAGCTGGGACACCCAGGTGGGGCCAAGGTGGGGAGAAAGGGTGATTTTCCTATAGAAACACAGCCCGACGCCCAGGACCAGAGAACCGAGGTTTGGCCCTCTAGTGGGCGGTGGGCAGAGTTAGACTCACCCGGGGACCCCGAGTTTGTCCCATTTGTCCCCCCACACCCACCGCACCGATGCCAGGCGATGGCGCTGAACACAATGTGGCCACAAGCAAGTCGGCCACCCTGACGCCCCTTGGGAAAAGGATGACTGGTTGAAAAGTCCCCTCATTCGCCCTTCGTCAAGGATTGCTAATTTGGGTGCCTCTTTGGGTGGCTTGGCAAGTGGCTGTCGTTCTCTGAGAATGTCGACCATGCTTTGAGGTTCGTGTTTTTTCTTTTATGGCAGCGGAGGGATGGTGTTTCTTCTCGGTCTATTTTCAGAAGATCATTTGAACTTCAACTATCTGTGATGACGAGCAAGGTCGGACTTCACTCGCTTCCTTGACTCATCCATTCAGCAGATGCTCACCGGAGTCCAGCGCGATGGGGTCCTAGGGGCCGGATGGACATCTGAGCGTGAGCAAAGTCGGCAAAGCCCGTCCCTTCGGGAAGCTGACATGTAGGCGAGGGGAACAGGCATCCAGTCACCAGACACACAAATATCGAGGGATACGTGTCATTGCCGTGAAGAAAGAGAGGCGACAGAACCAGACGACCACTGAGCAGAGACCTGGCGTCTCTGAGCGAGAGGGCCAGGCGCACACCCAAGGCAAGAGCATCTCGGCAGCGGGAGGAGACGTGCGAAGGCCCTGAGGCGAGGCAGCCTCGGCGCGTCTGAGAACAGCTAGGCGGCCAGCGTGGGTGGTCCGCAGGGAATGAGCCAGAGAAAGCAGCCAGGGCCCAATGGCACAGGGCCCTGCGCACAGTCAGGCCTCCGTTTCAATCCAGATATGACAGGAGGCCACGGAATTCTGAGAACCAGCGTGACCCAATTTAAAATCTTAAAAGGAGTAGCTCTGGCCACTGTGTGCAGCACAGCCTGGAACAATGAGTGGGCTGAGGGGGAAGGAGAGAGACCCATTAGGAGGATGTCACAGCCTTGCAGGCGAAGGCGGGGGCCGAACGCCTCGCTGTCCACGAGGAGGGATCCCCTGGGACCACCCGTACGAGAGATACACCAAACGTGTAGCAGCAAAGGCCTGTCAGAGCACACCAGACGTCCACAAGAAAAACCCCGCTGACGACCACTTGTGGAGGACCGACTACGTGAGCCACCTCACTGAATCCTTCCAATCACGATTCGACGAAAAAAAAATGACGACGCCCCCCTCCCCCCCTTTTCACAGATTGGGGAACAACTTTCTCAACGTCTGCAAACGTTGAAAAGTAGTAGCACAAAGGGCAGGATTGGCTTGAAACAAATGAGACAGTTTGAAGGTAAAAAAAAAAAAAGAAAAGAAAGTTGTCATCAAAAGACCGAAACGTGATTTGCGCGTTTGCTTTTTTTTTTGGTTTCTTCGTATCAATGTAATGCATTCTCATCTCAGAAACTGTAACAAATGGAGAGAGAGAAGCCAAACAGAAGCGCAGGGATCCCCGCAGGGCGCCTCCCTCCCCGCCTGGACCGGCCCTTTGGGACAGACCAGCCTCGGCCTCTCACGCAGACTCGGTACTTTTCCCTACAGAAATGACCTCATGCCATGCATCCCGCTCGGCAACATCCCATCATTCATGTAAATCGCCTCAGCAGAACAGTGCACCTCAACCGTTTCCTCTTTTCCTGGCCATTTAGGTCGTTCCCTTATAATGAATATTTATTGTGCCCCAAGTGTTTCCTATTGCAATAAAGAGTAAGAAGAAATGACTAAAAAGAAGGCAGAAGCAAAACAGAGCGACAGTGGAAAATCTTAGGACGTACGCGCAGAAGCGCTTTGCGTCGAGGGAGATGAATTTGCAGATGAAGTTGCAAACGTTAGCTATTTGGAGATATTCGTTTTCAACCCATTTTTTTGTTTTGTTTTGTTTTGCTTTAGCCCAGTTGAGTTGTTCGGCGAGCCACTCCGCCTTCTCCCAAATCGTTTGATCGAACTGCTCATTCGCTCACATTTACTTTGGCCCGATAATAGTTTTAGCCGAATCGCAGGAGGATGAATAATACGGTTCTTACGAATGCCAGCTCTGCCTTTCATTTCGAATTCGTGTGTGCTGGCCCCGAGGCTGGCCTTATCGGAACGAAGACTCCGGGCAGCAGCCCCTGCCTGGGCCAGGGTGTTCTTTCCCTGCTCCATCGGATAGAATGGCAGTCCGCAGCTCAGAGCGGGAAGGTCACCCACGTCCGGACCCCTTTGTCACTGCCGCACGATGAGACATGCAAGCACAGGACCCGGCGGGCTCTCAGAAACCACTGGTTGATTCCTGGCCTCCCCTCCGCTGAGAATGTGAGTCGCTAGTCAGTGGGAGCTAATACGAGGCTTAGGATAAAATCGTTAGATCCCCAAACCCTTTTCTTCTTCAAATACAGCGGGGGCGTCCAGAAGTGCGGCTTCGGTTTCTGAATCCAGCAAGTAATTCGTCTGTATTAAACGGTCTTTCTAGTAATGCCATGAAGCTAGGTAGAGTATGTTTTCATGTACATGCATTTAATCTTGGTTTATAGTGTGAGCTGTCTTGGAAAATAATTAAATTAAGTAGAAGGAGCAAGAAAAAAAAAAGAAAGAAAACTTCGTAGGGGGCTGGTTTGCCTGGGGCAGAACCATCCACTACCCCACTGGACAGTCATCTCAGAGGTACCCTGGAACTGCAGGAAATCAGTGGCCTAGCAAAATGTACCTTCGGCAAGGAGGGGACCCATGGAGGCCAGGCAGGGCGGGGAAGCATGACAGGCTGGCCACCAGCCCTCATGCGAGTCATTTCATGGGGGTTTTACCTGGTCGCGCACTCACTCGCCTGTTGCCCGGTCTACTGGCACAGGTGAGCAGCAGCCACAGCCCCTGTGCCCATGATCCTGGTGGTACGTTGGCCACAGGAGTCTGAGATGCAAGGTGCACCCCGCTCAGCCCCCAAAGAGTGGGTGGTCAAGGACAGGAGACCATCCACAAACAGGCCTGTAGCGCACGGCGTTTGCTGGAGGCTGAGGCTTGTTCCTGACGACACTGTTCTAATGACAATCTTACAGGTTTTTTCCTTTCTGTGATGACATAAACAATATCTTAACTGCCGTAAAGAAAACAAACACTTCTCTTTTGGGGACCGTGAGGTCACCAGTGGGAGGATGACTGTCTCGGCAGGTCGGGGACAAAGGAACGCAGGGTCAGGGAGCAATTCCCCATAGCAGTAACCAGTGCTTGTGAACCGAGGCTGGGCACACAGCGTGCCCAGACAACGGGGACAGTCCAAGGAGCCCCTTCAGGGACAGGTGGACATGAGCAGTGTGCGGGGAATAAGTCGGGGTCACACTGGGGGCCTGGGAGCCAGGCTGAGGGCTGACTCGCCTGTAGGAACAGGCTCAAGGTTGCCCCAGCTCCTCAGTGTGTGCACCGCAAGTTCACCTTCCAAAAACTAGATGAAGAAGCTAAGACCCAGGGAGGCCCCAGAGACTCTGACCTTTCGATGCTTCGTCTCGGGTCGAGAATCCCCTCCTAGCTCTGACTTCCCCCAGCGCACGTGGCTCCGGGCTAAGGACAGTGGACAGATAGTGAGGACGACCAAAGTCCAGTGACCGGGCACACAGTTGGTGCTCGTTAAATGCCTACCCCTTCCTCCTTTCTCACCCTCTGAGGGGTTTTCCTTTGGGGTACAATGTCGGAACTACATATGTTAGAAACCAACTGTTCCAAAAGTTCTCCCCGGCACGGCCCAACTTGGGCGCATTGGGGGCTGTACCACATCCAGGGGGACACAGGGAGGGCTGAGGACTAGAGGCCAGGCCCCAGGCCTGGGAAGAAGAGGTGTGGCTAGGTGGCCCTGCCACCCTCCTGTCTGTGCGGGCCCGGGCTTCCTGGATTTGTGTTTGTTCCCTGCAGGGAGCGGAGAAACCTGACTGACTGGCTGATCGCGCTGCGTCTCTGGAACAGGACACCGAGGTCTGGCAACAGCCAGCAGCACCAGCCGGCCACTCCGGCCCTGAACCCTTCATCTCACAGAGGCGTCTGGCCCCTGCCGGGGTCCTGGACGCCGCCCCGAGAAGGTCCGCTGAGGGGTCCCGGGTTAAGCCATCCTGTAGGCGTGGGCCCAAGTTCAGGGGCACAGACGGAGCTACTGGCCTCACATCTGCTCTTCGGGACAGTGGGATCTGGGCTGCACGGCACCCGAGCCCTGCTCCCTCAGACCCGGCGTCTACAGACCCCTGTTTCGGTGTCAAACATTTGACATGCCACCTTCAGTGAAACAGACTTATTTCTCTCATGTTGATTCTTCTTCTTAAAATGGCCAAAGGCTCAGAAAACCCTTGCTTTTCCCACAGAAAACATCTCCCTGCATCTCCAGGCATCCATTCTCTCATTCAGCCAAAGCCCATTGATTGAGCACTTACTACGGCCGTGCTTGCTTGGAGTGAAGCCTTACGGAGGAGGAGGGACAGGCGGCAGCTCGCAAAACCTGTCACCAGACGCTCCCGTTGCCGTGGGGCATTAGAAGAGGCAGGATTGAGGACCTGGCTTCCAACCCCAGCTGGGTGGGCTTTGTACCACAGACATTAAGGTTCGGATCCTCCTTCCACCGTCTCCCCACTCGGTGAACTTGGGAAACGCTCATCGCCTCCCAAGCGTTAAGTTCCCTCTTCATGGAGCAAAGCATCCTGATCTCAATGGTAGTCGTGAGGGGCCCGAGGTCTCACACCACTCCCCGCCTCTGTCCCCGAACCCTGACGAGGGGTAATGAGATCTACCTAGCAAGCTTTAAGGCAAGAATCAAAGAAGGTAATGCCTATAGGAGGGATTCTGAATAATGATAAGATTCAAAGCAAGGGTAAACAATAAACATGGTGCACAATGCAACACTTCTCCTTACAGGAAAGCAAGGTGACAGGCTGCCACGCTCCCTGTTTTGCAGAGAGAGAAACGGTGGCTCAGAGGGGTCACAGCTTGCTCTGGGTTACCCGGCTGGCAAATTGGGATTAGACCCGATCCGTTTGGTTCCGAAGACCTTGTGCTTGCCACATGGAGCTCAGATCTGAGTCACCACTCAAGGTCCGCTCAGTGGGTCACCGTCTGGTCTCAGCCCCATCCCCTTAAGGGGTCCTTCCAGGGTCCTGAGGCCCTTCGGCTTCCCTCTGAGCCTGATGGTCAGAGTTAGCAAATAAACATGCAAGACCCCTGGTTTAGTGTGAATTTTAGTTTTTTTTTTTTATAGTAATTTTTTAACATAACTGTGTCCGTGCAATGTCTGGGGACAACCTGCATTCGATTTATCTGACAGCCCTACTCTGAGCCCCCCACCCCCTGAGTGGAGCTGGGTGAAGGCTGGGTAGGGGGTACCGTGCGGTCGGTCTCTGCGCATCTTCACCCAAGCGCATCTGGAGTTTCACGTTTGCCAATAGTCTCTTTATCCCAGCTCTGAGGGACAGTGCGGGGTCACACCTGTCCCCCACCCCCGGAGAACATACAAGTTAGCCACTCAGTTTGAGAGATGTCAGCCCTTTCTGGAGAGAGTTGCTGGAGAGAGAGGCAAGCCAGCCCCCAAAATGCAAGAGGCCTTGTATGCTGGGTTAAAATCTCACTCTGGAGTTTATCTCTAAGACAATGAGGAGTCCTTGAAGGATTTTGATCAGGAAGGAACCTGACCGATCATGACGAAATTTCGCTTTTATTTGACTTCTAAGGAGATTGAACTGTTTTTCCATGTTGGCTGTTTGGATTTTTTTTTTTTTCTTTTCTAATCGATTTGTAATCATCTTAGACATAGGAAAGTTTTCATCCCTTTATTTTTCATAATGTTCCACATTTCTCTTTGCTAATTTTACGACTTTAAAGTAAAAAATGGTTTTGAATTGTATGTAATCACATTGTCATATTTTTTTACATGTGGATTCTTTCATTATCATTGTCTTAAGCAAATTCATTCCTAATCTGAAGAGAGAATAATCCAGAATAACAGTTAAATATAAAAACAGGTTACCAGAGGTGGGGGAGGGAGAAGGGGGGAAGGGGAAAAATGAAAAAATAAAATGTTAGTAAATAGATAAAATTGGACTAAAAAATAAATTTTTAAAAAAACATACATATTTCACTTCTAGCTTTTTTCCCCTTTTATAAAAAAAAGCTTATATGTATGTTGTTTATTACATTTAACTCTAGAATCCACCTGGAATTATTTTGAAATACGATGTGAGTGATCTCTCTTTCTTCCGCAAATACCCAGTCTTCCCAATGTCTTCTATCAGTTCGCTCGGCCTCTCACCCCCCGTCGGGTGGCACTTTCTTGTCACAGTTTCATGTGCCCAAGAACTTGCTTCAGCCCGTCTGCTCTAGTCCCAGAACCTCTTTGTTCATCCCCGTCCAGATGCTACACCATTTTAGTGACTAACTTCCGGATTCACTTTCACACCTCGCGAGAATTCTCGCTCGGTTATGCTTCTTTCACGAAATCTTCTTTTGCGATTCTTCCAACTAAACTTAGAATCCCTTTTGTCGGGTTGTAAGAAAAACCCCATTGAGGCGTTTGGCTAAATCAATTTGAAAGAACTGCCATCTTTACCGTATTCCGCTTTTCCATCCAGAACATGCCTCTGCCTCTCGCCTACCTTATTGTTAACCTCACGACACTCTGCGAAGTTGATCTAATTGTCCTCAGTGTACAAAGGAGGAAACCAAGGCTCAGGGACGTCACCAGCCTCCCTACAGTCACGTCGAAAACAGGTCTGAGACGCAAGTCCACTTGACAGCTTGAATGTTTCATCCAGCAGAAAGCTGAGCACATTAAACAATAAAGACGTTTTGCGATTATTTACATTTAGTGAACATTTGCAAAGCATCTGCTCTGTGCCAGACATGGGGATAAAGATGAATAAGACACACTGGCTACTCTGAGGCACCCTTAGTCTTGGGAGAGGGAGACAACGTGTACAAATCATGACAGCGTTCTAAGTCACATTGAAATAATAGCTTTGTACGTTGCGCTGATCGGGTCGTCAGGCACGGTTCTAAGCTTTTGACCCACATCTTCTCATTTTATCCTCAAAAGGTTTAGTCACTGTGGCAGCCACTTGAGGCATGAGAATGCCAAGGCACAGAGACATTAAGGAACTTGCCCGAGTCGACGAAGCTGCCAAGAGGCAGTGCCGGGGTGGAAGGCTGACTCTAGGGCCCGCGCGTGGCCTCTTGCACCGGGCACCCGGAAGGGTGAGCGTGGGAGCCGAGCGGGCCTCAGAGGGGGCACCGCCTTCAGCCTGGGCGGGCTCCCTGGACGAGGCACAGCTGGCCTGAGTCTTGGATGCCGGGGATGAAGCAGGAAGCAAAGAGGGAGAGAATGGACTTCCAGGCACAGAGAGCAGCCCCTGCAAAGGTCTGAGGCCGTACGGACCAGAGTGCAGTGGGGCGGAGCAGATGGCCATGACCGGGAATCGCTCATGTTTGTTGAGCGCCTGCTAGACCTGGGTGTCTCCTGAGCACTTTACAGACAGCTGCTGAGTTAAGCCTCATGACAACCCTATGAGAGAGGGCTTGTTATCCCATTTTACGACAGAGAAAGTGAGACACAGAAAGAGAAAGTAACTGGACCCTCACCACACAGCCGATGAGCAACAGAGCTGATAATGGACTAGAGAGGGAAGTCAAGGTCAGAGGGTGACATGTCTCAAGAACGAAATGGTTTGGCCTTGAAGCTGTAGAACTGGAACGTCATTGAAAGGTTTCGAGTGAGAACCGGGATCAAATTTACAATGAACTTGGCAGAGAGACGATGTTCGCCCCCATCTCAGCCCTTAACCACTTCTGCGATCTCGCCGAAATGCCTCAGCCAACCCACTGAGCCAGGTACCATTATTCCCATTTCACAGGTGAGAAAGCGAAGGACCCGAGGGCGTGAGTGGCTTCGAGCAGGTGGTGGAGACAGAATCCAAACTCCAGCGTGTCTGGCACCAAAGGCTGGCTCTCGCCATCATCAGACAGTGGAAGGAACGGCAGAGAAGCGGGGAGCAGGGGCCCGGACCCGGTGGGTCACGGCACTCACCCACATGGAGGGGTGAAAGTTCCCTGGTGAGCATGTAGGTCACCTCCTGATGGTAATTAAAACAGAGGGTTGCAAAGAGATAAAAAGTTACAAAGCGTTCCTGACATTCTTGCCCACGGCCGGAACAATATTAACTTTCGTTTGGGGGGCATCGATGGGCAATCCGATTGGGGTTCGAGTAACCCCTTCCTTTTTTCCCTTTGCACTGGAAAAACCTCTGCCTTCCGAGTCCAGACTCCGTCGTGCGGGGTACAGTAGGAACCGCCTACAGCCCCAGAACTGATGCTACTAGGCGAGCCTTGCCCATCTGGAATGCATTTGGGCACCAAAGGGCCGTAATCGTTTGTGATCCTGAGAACATGCACCAGAGACGGTTCACTGGGAACTTTAAAGAAAAACCGAAAAAAAAAAAAAAAAAGACAGAGTCAACTATGTAAACATGTAAAACTTCTGTACGAGGGGGTGGGGGTCGGGGGAGAGGTAATGGATACAAAAAGCAAAAGAGAAGACTGGGAAAGGAGACTCCCGCCTCGCCGGAGAGACACTGTGTCTCCATTTCGCAGAGAGGAAAACTGAGGCTCGGAACAGTAAGTAGCTTGCCCAAGATCGCGGGGTGGCTGAGTCGGGGTGTGAATCCCTATCTGACTCTAGGGTGGGAGCAATCGCGACCTCAACTACTAGGTAATAAGAGTGACAGGGAAAAGAGGAGACTTGAGACGTTTTTCAAAATTGTAACTGTACGTTAGACAAAAGTCAATACCTGATTGGATTTAAAAAGTGCATTCCATGTGATCAGGAAAAAAAAAAAAATCCAGATCCTAGTACACAAGAACAGCAGGATAGAGGTCATTCAGAAACAAACATGCAAAGCTGATCAACCTCCGAGAATGCACGGAGAAATGTGAGCGAAAACAGAAGGATTTGCTTTTTTAATAAATTGCTATCGCGTAAATTCAGCGGAAGGTAATGACAACATCTAATGCCAGCAAAGATTAGAAGAAACGGAAACCCACCAGCATAACTATGGGCAGCTTAATCGGTTCAGCCTTGTTGAAAAGTAATTTGGCAATGTATTTCGAACATCACACACATTTTCATGTGATCTGACCATGTAATGCCAGACCTGGAAACATATCCAAATAAATAATCCACAACGAAGGCCAGGCTTTCTTTCCTGCAGCTGAATCTACAACAATGAGAAAATTGGAGACCATCAAATGACTCAACAATAGAGTAATTAGTTGTTTCATTAGTTTTGGGGCATCCATTCTAATAAAGACTTTGACACGGTCTTTTTAAAAATTTTTATAAACTCTATGTAGCGCATGGAAAATGCTTTTGCTAGAACCTCAAGACAAAAGAGAAATGTACACAATGGCATCCAAGCTGTGATTGAGATCGTGAGAATGTATCTGCAGGAGAGGAACATGGGCAAAAATTATTGGGTGGTGGGTTTGTGGCTAATTTTTACGGTACTGCGGATGCAATATTTGCGCAAGAAAGCAAAATCACCCTCGTAAAAATGATAGCTCTATGGTCCATATTGAGCCAAATTCCTCCCACGCTAAAAATATGTTAAGAACTTCTGGAACGCTACATTAACTCTTGAAATTACCACTGTGGGACCCTTGAATGTTAGAATAATAATAACAGTAGCATAAAAGAGGCCAGTAAGTCAATGACGCTTCCACACTTACCAAGTTGACCGCCAAGACATAACTTAGGCGTCAAGACAAGCTGGTCCAGCGAGTCCAAATAGGGAAGCGTCGGATAGTGACGCCACCTGTCCAGCCGAGCCTGGACGATCACAGACCACCACCTCCGGGTCGGCCTTCACGCGCTCGTCACGACCACCGTATTGCCCACAGCTCAACTCGCCTTTTGCGTGAGGGCACCCCACCTTCCCACTTCTACAGCTGACGTCGTAAGCTAACCCTGGAAATTCCAGCTTCGATGCCATTCCATTGCCTCGCCTCAGAAGGTCTCACCCTGGCCGAACTCGTCCCCCTCGTGGGGGACGCTGCAAACTTAGAGGGAAGGTCTGTGTCCCTAACCTGTGACGAGGCCTCACGGAACCTGGCACCATCTCAGCCCGTGGAGACCCCGGCTACGTGCGTTAGTGTCCTGTGGCTGCTGCACCAAACTACTCCAAAGTTGGTGGCTGAAGACAAGGGAAATGTATTCTCTCACGGTTCTGAGGCCAGACGTCAGAAATCAGTTTCACGAGGCTGATGCCGGGGGGCCAGCTTCCTCCTGGGGTCTTCCAGCTTCCGGTGGCAGCCGGCATGCCTTGGCTTACGGCCTCATCACTCCCATCCCTCTCTGCCCACAAGGTCACGCCACCTTCTCTTCTGCCCATGGGAGGACATGGCCAAACCGTGTCCCCCAGTCACCCCTTAAAGAGCTACTTCGCCATCTGACCCAGGGACTCCATTCGCAGGAGTCGCCGACAAAAACACGCACAGAGATGGGTGTTTAAGGATGTTCACTACGACGCCGTTTAAATGGCTCGAATCCATAATAAATGATTTGAATGTCCTCGGCCGGCACCGGTTCGATGAATCACGAGTTTGCCAGCCCTCTGGGATGTTAGGTAAATCATAGGAAGAATAAGGAGGTGCCCGTGTGCTGGCGCAAAGAGGTACCCCCGGGATGTCTCAGGGGAAACAGCAAGCTACAGAAAACGTGCGGTATGATCCCACTAACCTTTCTAGAATCCCCAAACTATGCGGGTGTGTACGAAAACGCACGTGGAGAGAAAGAGCCCGTAAGAATCCACCGAATGACCGCGAATCCAAGAGAAAGGCTCGGACGAAGGAACTGAGAGACGTGATAACTTTGACCCTATTTAGCACTATATTTTCTTACCTTTCTCGCTGTAAGAAGGCTGGGTCCACCTGATGTAATTTACAGACGCCGAAACAGACGCAGATGGCTTGAAAAATAAATCGGATGATGAAAACAAAACAGCAGTGAGTTCACACAGTGTGTGGAAGGTGGACGGGCCGACGTGGATGCGGCTGGAGGCAGGGGGCTGGGCAGGGCCCAACAGCCCAGGACAGGGCGGGGGTGGGCACAGGTGGGAGCCCTGGGAACACGCGAGAACAAGAGGTGTCCAGGCAGAAAGACGCAAATCGACATTGGGCCGTGTCAAGTGAAGAGGGGGAGCAGCTGGGTGGGAGGGGGTGGACTTCCCCGAGTGACAAGGTCCCGAGTGACAAGGTCCCCGAGTGACAAGGTCCCGAGTGACAAGGCCAGGGAGAATGGGCGATGTTCCAGGGGAGGGGCGTCGATAGGCTCTGCTTTCTGGAAATCTCAGAAGATGCCGCTGTCTTCCTGAGTCGGCCGTCTTTTGACAGGATGGTCTGTCTTTCCTCCCGTGGGGGACAGCTGGTCCTCGTAGTCCCTGGAAAGGGCTTGAGGACATGGGAGTCTCCGGCATGCCAGGGCAGGCCCTCGGCCGAGCAGTCTCAAAACTGTCATGTAGGGAAGAGCCTTCCTCTATCAACTGCCAGCAGGTGACAGTCTCCTGGCCCTTTCCCCTGAGAGGCACCCAGGTCACCCCCTGTAATTGACTCTCCAGCTCAGTGATGCCTAGTGCAAGGCCGTCCTTCACCCCAAGGCCACCCCGCCAGGTGTCCGCATGTGCCCAACTTAGTCTCGAATAACCTTCGAGGCTCTGTGCCTGGGCCACCAGACGCCCAGTCCTGAGAACAGACTTTCTCCAGCAAGACCGAGAGTGACTGACGGTGGCCGTCCCAGCTCCTCAGCCAGCGCCTTCCACAGGGGCTGCACGGTAACTGGTGACAAGGGACAATGAAGAACACAAGGTGGCCAACGGCTTTGCCTTTCTTGACAACACTCACAAGCTTTCTCGCTGCGGTCACAAAGGACACGATTGTCCTTCCTTGCAGACATAACGATAGCTGTGTGACCCACCGGTTTTCAACTCCCTAATGGAGCCGGCCATTGATTGACGTCTCTGCCAAGTGTTCCTCAGACACGGCCCAGCCCAGGACCATCAATATCAGTTGGAGTGAGTCACCCTTACTGCCAGAGCTGCCAGGTGCGCTGACTGTTACAAAACGACCGGCCCTGTGCCTTTGGGGTTCCCGGTCACAACCTCGATCCATTCCAACACCCGGGCTGCAGCCCAAGCCTTGTCATCTCTGAAAAACCCACAGGCGAGTGTGTTCTTGTTGAGCTGATGTGGAAGGACAAAAGGAGCCACCAGGTCTGCAGCGAAGCTGTGCAAAGAACAACCTTCCGCTGGGTGTGCAAGGAGGAAATGCCAGCACCTGCGAGTGGCCCCCGACGGCAGCCCCAGCACGCAAGGTCCTTCGTCACCTGACTGCCCCTCTCTCCAGCCTCAGTGCCCATCGATGGTCCCTTATGCTGGCCTCAGCCGCATGAAACTCCTCGAGTTCCACGAACATCCCACAAACATCACCTCCATGGCTTCCACATACGCTGTTCGGTCTGCCCTGGGAGTTGTCCCCCAAGACTCCATCCAAGAGGCTCCTCATCTGGGACGCCTGACACCGCTCCCGACCCCCCCCCGGGCTGGGTCAGCTGCTCGCATAGCACCAGCCGTATGTTCCCACTCTGCATGTCTTTCCTGTTCTTTAAGTGACTGGATAGGTCCGTCTCCCTCACTAAGCTGTGAAATCCTTGAACGTGACCTGGAACCTAGCTGAGAGAGGGCACGTGCCACGGAGTGGGGAGCAGCCACCCCGCTCAGCCGGTCATTGTCGTGATGCACGCAGCCCAGCATTGCTGCGTGCTTAGTCTTTCAGAGAAACTGAGCGTCTGCAGGTTTATATGGAACTATCTCATCTCTTAATGTCTGAGCGGCTCCCATGGACTTGCCTTGGGGCGGTGCCGGAGAGCTCCCTGTGTAGGCTGGCGTGGGGCCAGCAGCCTGCCTACGAGCCCTGACTCTGCTACTAACCGTCGTGCAACGTGACTCAATTGGGAACCCCTCTGAGACTCGATTTCCTCTTCTGTAAAGGACAATAATAATGGCACTTCATTGATCGTCATGCGGATTAAATGATGATGAACTCAAGATTAAATAAAGCAGTTTGCACAGTGCTGGGAGGCTGATGGGCACCCATTAAGTGTCGGTTATTAATATCATTAGATAATCGCATCTCTAACTATATACTTACAACTGTGATAAGTCGGAGGAGGGGAGGAGGGGAAGGGACGCAGTGAGATCTGTGAAAGCTAACGGGTGAAGAGGGTCAGGAGGAGCCCCTGAGAAGCCACATGAGGTGAGATGAGTCAGAGCAGCAAATATTTGGGGGGCCTTGGGTTCCAGGTAGAATCTCCAGCAAAGACAAGAGCTCAAAGCACGAAGAATTCCAAGCCAAACGGGGGATGAAATGGGTTCCATAGTTCTCCGTCTCGGAGAGCAGGAAGGAAACGACGAAGAGAACTATTTGCACTTGTCACATCCTCCAGGCAGTGTTTTATACTCGGCGCTCACTCTGTGGCGGGCCCCGCACCTTTCCTGAGAGGGCGATCAACCCAAGTCCCTGTGTCTTCACGTCTTCGTTCAGGAAGCAGTTATGTCCACCGCGTGCTGACGCAGCCCTGAGCGCCAAACAGCCCCGATGAAGCGCCACGCGGCCCCCACCCTCGACACGCTGTGTTATGTCCAGACTCAGGGCGAAGGAGAAACAATTAAGGACTCGCCCTGGGCGCAGGTCTCGGGCTAAGCTGAGCTGTGTCCAGCCTTGGCCTTCCATGGCCTCCCTGAGCCCAAGCGGAGACCCCAGAAGGTCCAGAAGGAGGCCCAGACCCTCTGACGGACATTGCCTCTATCCATTGTTTTTGCCGGCATCGGAATTTTAAGAGAAGCTGGCCAGCAGGTAGCCTGAGACTGCCTTCCCGCACCAAGGGCTGGAGTTGGGGTCCTGAGCTGCTGCCTCAAAGGGGTCCATTGATTAGCAACAGGGAGGATGGGCAGAGCATCTTCATCTTCAGAGAAAACCTAGGGGGCTTCCTAGGCTCTCACGAGACAGAGGGGCCTGGACCACCGTGTGGAGCCCTCACACCACCATGAAACTGACTGTCTCTTAGAGAGCTACAGTGTGGGATTTCCTTCCAAATACTTTAATTTTCCCATTTTAAATATGCAATTATATATGTTCCTTATAGGAAAAGCTAGAGAGTATAGGTTAAACTGAAAGAGAGAGAAGGAAAAGAAAAAAAGAAGAAGGAAGGAAGGAAGGAAGGAAGAAGGAAAAGGAAGGAAGGAAGGAAGGAAGGAGGAGGGAGGGAGGGAGGGAGGAGGCAGGAGAAACCCTCAGATCCCTCCGCAGCACTAACCCTGGCCGGCACAACCCCAGGCCTTCCCGAGATGCGTCCTGTGCCCCAGGTGCCTGCCCTTCCCTGGACAACCGTCTCTGAACGGGTCTCTGTGCGAACACTAAGCATGTGACCGCGGTGTGCGCCCCCCGAGGCCACCGTTTCACGAACACACTGCCGTTTATTTAACCGAACCTCGACTGTGAACTGTGAGGCTCTTGCCACGCTGTCCCGTGATACGTAAGGCCTGTTTTGGGGAGTGCGCATGAGAACAAAGTAGAGGCAAAGTTCGGACCTTGGCTCCTGTCGGCCAATGAAGTGTCGGTTGCTCCCTTTCATGCTGAGGCTCCTCTCAGCAACGTTGACATCGGTCCCAGGGGTTGTATGTTGACTCTTGGAGTCGGGAGAGTGAAAAAAATGTTTGCTCTTATATACTGCATGCATATTTGATGCAAACATATACGAACAGTGCATAAAACGGGGCATGGCACACCTGCGACATTAAAATCGCCAGAGAGCGGTGGGATTGAAGATTCGGAAAAAAGGGTATCGAAAGGTCTTTTTGAGGGACCTTTGCGAACTAAGGGTCAGAGGCTCTGAGCGACGCAGTGGGGACATTCACGCACACCGAGCCTCTCCCACTCCCGACTGAGGAGCCAGCTCATTTCAGACGGACGGACGAAGGGTTTCTGGCCTCTAATCGCCAGGTGGAAGAGGCAAATTCCTGACCAGGGGAGGTGACGTTAACTCTTCTCCTCGGAGGTGACGTTAACTCTTCTCGTCATCCAGTGATGAAGGAGGAGCTAGTCTGTGTGCCACAACGCCCAGGAGCTGTGAAAGTGCAAGCCTTCCCCTCGACAAGCTCGCGCCTTGTAGGGCTCCTCCGTCCCCTCCCGCCCCGCCCCGAGAGCATCTGGGCCTGTTGAAAAGGTCCAGGGCAGCGCCACGACTGGACCCCCGACGGGGGTGCTCCTTGTCATCTGAAACCGCTCCGCAAACGAGCCATCAAGGCGGCAAATTTACACCCGTAAGATCTTCACTCGCTCCTTTGAGTTACGACTACGTTTTCCTAGTTGGATCCCCCCCACCCCCCGCCGCAACGGATGCCAATAAAATACATCTGAAGAGACTTTCAGAGGGAGCTCACAAAGCCCTTCATGCACATTAACTCATGGACCGTCCTCTACCTTGAGAACAGGCTGTTACCCCCCTCAGCCCGTCCCATGGACAGATGGGTGGTGGAAGCTTCTCCCCGGGCCTGCAAGGGCCAGAGGCCAGAACAGCCTTCCCGACTTTTATCCAGCTCCAAAACCTGCAGGAGCAGCAGAGAAGGAAATGAAATGTGTGCGGCGCCTACTGTGTGAGGTGCCTACTATTGTGCCGGGCACTGGCTTGCGTCCACCATCGTTTGCTCGTTTTCACATCCCATGGTGGCTCTCCTGAAACACCCTGCGAGCTGTTTAAGCAGTTTGCCCAACATGCCCACCTCATCAGGACAAAAGCGGGAGTCAAGCCAGGCCTGTCCCAGGATCCAAGCTGGTGTTTTGCACACAGAGGAGCCAATTCTGTTTCCCCCAAATTGGTGACATTTACTGCGATGTGTTTTAGGCGGGCACGCCTGCTTGGGGAGGTAGACAAGACGGCCAGTTGGCGGGAGAATGGGGACTACGGCTCCTAGAAATAAACGAAAGATCGTCGTTTTCCTCGGTGGGACTCGGGGAAGGCCGGCCTAGAAATCTCGAGCTCCGAGACACCGGTCTTTTTCTCGCGCTGTGGAAGTGCCGTCCCTATGGCCATTCTCCCTGCGCCTCAGCGCTGGCGATGCTGCTGCTGCTGTGACCACCGTGGAGCCGTGCCTCCCCGTGAAGAAGCTTCTTCCCCTCCTCGTGGGGAAACGGGTGAGGCAGGGATGACAACCTCCCCATTGCCAAGTTCCTTTTCGCTAACACAGCTTCCCACAGGAAGAGCCACGTCAAGCACCTGTGTAAACTGATCGTCTCCAGCGGCTTCGGGATTCATCTATAGAATTTTTCAATTACGTATGACTAATTGGTACAAAGTCATTATTTGAAGCAATTTGTCTCCGTGCGAGAGGCAACACCTTTCCTTTCTTGAAAGGTGGCGGGGGAAATGTCATAATCCACCGTGCTCCGGCTTGAGTTATGAAGCGGTCACAGGAGTTCAAAAGAGAAAAGTAATGAACAGGTAAGTCATCGCATGTAAAAATTCCTCTCTGTATTATCAAAATACAAATTAATTATAGATAAGATCAAACGAGTCCTCGCTAATGCATGGTTTTCCCAGGAAGGTAATGAAAATAGTGTACTGCCTATGGGAGGAGCTGAGGAATATATAGACGGATCTTTTATTAATGTTGGCGGCGTTTCATTGGAGACACGGTGCCTATGAAGGCTGCAGTAGGGGCCTCTGGAGACTTCTGGACATGCACATAAAACCTGCTTTATGGCAGTAGGTGCTAACTCCTGTATGATCTCATCTTCATAGGGTCGCTCTCAAGGTAATAGTAAAACCACCCGTACGATTACCCACCAGCCCATGCGATCGACGGTCGAGGAGCTGGCCGTCAACAGTCTTGCCGGTGGAGCTTGGCCGAGCAAGCATTGCAGTCATGGCGCACAGGGCTTTCATTCTTGATCTTCCAAGCAGGGACCACAGCCGAAGTAGCCCGTGATTCACCTTTCTTGCGCAGGGGGAGGGGAAGAAGGAAAGGACCTCCTCCTTTCCCCCCTCCCCGCCCCACCCGGCCCCTTCCATCGTATGTAATGCTAATATTCACATGACAGCAAACATTTTCAAAATAATAGTCCTATATTACTTAAGGTTAATCAGAACGGCGCCATCCAACTTGCAAAGTAGCAATTTCCTTCATTAAAGCCAAATCGAGAAAGAGACTTTGGGATTCCTTGGGCTAATTACAAGTGTTGATAATAACAATATAATGGCAGCAATTTTCCAGCTCTGCTCAAACCCATAATCTGCTTGAGTGCCTATAGGATTGTCTGTGAGTTTATATAAAGCCAAGTGTTAATCCAAAAATGTTTTCGGTAATTCGTTTTTACATCACGTCTCCTGAGTGTTTACGATGATGCGGTAATTGTCGGTGAAGAAGACGGTTCTCTCTGGGCGAAGACAAGTCGTGGCTCGACACGCCACGGGACCCCTCTTTTGTTTGCCTCGAGGTGCATCCGGGAAGAAGCGAAGCGCCAGCAGGAATGAACCGGGTCGCCGATGAGTGCTCAGACACTCAAGGAAGCGTGGATGGGACACGTCCTCACGGTGTCCCAGCCCGCTCCCCACACGTGACCCAGCGAAAGACCAAAGAGCCGGCAAGATCCCGCAAAGGAACGAGCGAGTGGGAGAGTGGGCAGCCGCCTGTGGGCCGGCAGGGGACATGCCACGGTGTCCCGACGACGACGTGATGGCGTTTCCCCAAAGCCCACCTGCTGACGACAGGGACCTGCTGATGATTGATAGGGACTGCCGATGACAGGATAACAAAATGCTCAGCTTCGCCCCACATGACCCGCTTTCACTGACCCCGTGGACGATTCCTTCTCGGATCCCGACTCCACAGGTGTGGGACCATTCACCTTCACCTCAGAGAGACAGAAACATGGGCGGGGGAGGACGCTTTAGTTTTTTCTCCTGTTTTAATTTGCCTCTCTCAGTACTCATGGAATGACTTCACACTCATTTAGAAGACAAAAGGCCTTTCGAAGGCCAAGAAACTCAGCGTCTCAACTCTTTTCACTGCGTAGGGGGAATTCTTCTCAATTCTGGACAGGAAAGAACTAAATTCTCTGTATTGCTAAGTCGATCTGAAGCCAGTTTTTTTTTTTTTTTTTTTTACAACCAGTTTCTAAATCTGATTGTAAAAGTTGCTGATGAAAAGCTGAAACAATACGAACGACGTGTGTTTTTGGACTGTTTAGGGAGCCCAGGAGACACATCAAACCAAAGAAATGATAATTTGTCCTAATTGGTTAGAACCACAGATAAACAGGCACCATCTGGAGTTCTGTTCACTTGAAATTTTATGAGCAGGGACAGTAGATCCACACTGTTTTGAATGTATGACTTTCTTCTCTGGGTCCTCCGGGGTTGAGATCAGATGTGAAACGGAACAGACAGGATGCTGGGGGACAGGGGGGAGCTGCCGGAGTCTCGCCATCCTCCTCCATGCCACGGATCCCCCCCCCCACAATTCAATGAGATCATCTACGTAAACGTGTATGGGGTTGACCCACGCAAAGGACAGCCTGAAAGACCAGAGACGCCTTCTGTCTCGCCCGGTCAGGTTGAGCTGGGGGACCTCAGAGAGCTACAGCCCAAGAGAGGGAGAGACTGGCTCAAGAGCACAGTTTACACAGAAGAAAGGGATGAATTTTCTCCGGTCTAGATGACCGCCCCCCCGCCCCGCCGCTTGCTTAAAAAGATGCTGAAGAACCGTACAAGCTTGAGAGGTGGCAGAGAGGCCCGAGGGCGAAGTTGAGTAGTTCACCGCCCTGCAGAATGAAACACACAGGTCTTCAGAAAGGGGCAGTCCAGTCCTCGGCAGACCCCTCGGTCACCTCCCAACAGCCATCCTCTGCCGTCCTGGTAACATAACCCCGATTGTCGCACTGGCAATATGTCCACCCCGGGGGATGGAATCACGGAATGCTTTAAGCCAGGTCTCAGCAAAACTACAGACCACAGGCCGAATCTGGCCCACTGCCTGTTCTTTGTACAGCCTGTGAGCTAAAAACGTTTGTTCTTTTTTTTTTTTTTAATCTTTTGAAATGGTTGAAAAAAATTGAAAGAAGAATAATTGTGAAATAAATGCGAAAATTACATGAAATTCAAATTGCCATGTCCATCGTTTTGATGATAGGGTGACTAACTCGCCCCATTTGCCAGGGAATGGGAGAGTTGCCTGAAATCTGGACTTTTTGCCCTAAAAGCAGAAAAGGTCCCAGCAAAACGACATAAGTCAGTCACCAGGATAGCCACCCCTATGGTTGCCAGGTAAAATGCAAGACGTATTCAACTTGAATTTCGGATAACCAATGAAGACGTTTTTTAGTAAAAGTATGTCTCAGATATTGCACGGGGCATACTTACTCTAAAAGAAAAAAAGTATTTGTCGTGTATACAAAGCCTAAGTGTCACTGAGCTTCCTGTATTTTTGTTGGTCCGCTCTAGCCGTAACCATTCGTTGGCATATTGTCACCTACGGATACTCTCCTGCTATGCGATAGCAGAGTCGAGTAGTTGTGACAGTGACACGTGGCCCGCAAAGCCTAAAATACTTACTATCTGGTCCTTTACAAAGGGGTTTGGTGCTCTCTGGTCCAAGCCAATCACACACAGTAACTTATTCTCTTTTGCCCGCAGTCCTTTTCTTGAAGGGCAGCAAGAATTTACGACCAAGTACTTTCATCTGACAGCCTTCTTTCATTTCATCCTTGGGCCGCCAGTCCCAGGTCGACAGTGTTTCTGCTGATATAAAATTCTCAAGGACCGTGTGGGTCTCCTGTGTAGGTGACGGGAATTCACTGCCCCGAATTGGCAGGAGACCCCCTCCCCCCACCAAAGATTCTTCTTGGATAATTCTATCTGTATTCCTGGCATCTGCTGTGATGGCTGAGGGGTCCTAAGTCACTCACAAAATCTTTTCAAAGCCCCTTCTGTCGGCGTTGATCTTTGGAGACTTCCGAAGCACTAGCAAAAGGATCAAAAGGTAGACCCATCCTTGGACCTACATACTGTAGGAACTTGGCACATATTTGTGGGATGAATGAAAAGCATGATTCTTCCCCCGCCCCAAAGTGATCACGGTCCAGGAGAAAAGGTCAAACAAACCCTGCATTCCAGTGGAAGGGAGGAAGTGGTGCAGAGGAGAGATGGACGGCCTTCTAGAAGAGACGTGAGCCTCGCACACAGCTATTGGCGAGTGCTAAGGAAGGAGGGGCGGGGGAAGCGTGGGGGCCGGCGTCGAGGTGTGGAAGACCCTGGTGGTTCGGTGAGACCAGGGGATAGCCAATGAACTGAGTGACGTGATGCCGACGTCGAATTAGGGTGGGAAACTCCAAACCCTACAAGGATCCCGACGGGCGACAGAAATGAATGAAAGGGGACCAGGCATCGAGCGATAAATAGCAGTACACCTCCTCAGCGTCAGGGGACAATTGGGAGCTCTAGGGACAGGGATGGGCATCGTGGAGACATCGTGACAGCCGAGCACTTGGTAGGGTCAGGAGCGACCTCTAGGCTAAAGGCACCAGGGTAGAATTGTCCCCATCAGACCCCACTGGCGCACCTAATGTCCACCCCAAGGTGCTTAACTCAGTTTCTTCTTGGAATGGATTTTGAGGGGACTAGTCTTGCTTTGCTTGATATTCCTCAAAAGCTAGACGTCCATCAACATAAGATAAACTGAGAATTGCCCTCTGATCGATCTGCCAGTGTTTAATGAGCACCCACATGTGTGAATCACTACGACAGGACCCAGGACCCAGGACCACGTGGTGCAGGGTAGCCACGTGGCCTGGGCCCCCAAGGGGACACGATCACTTAAATGCCTGCCCTCTTCCAGCTCCACGAACAGAAACCCTGCACAGTTCCTATCATTGGTGTTTTCTAGAAATGCTGAGCCTTAGGGAGATTCAGAAACTCCCTGAAGGTCACATAGAAAGGAAGCTGCCAGGACCTGAACCCACATCTGCTGTACCCCAAAAGCCCCTGCATTCCACTCCACAGCTCTTCGTCCTGTCTGGCTTTCTTCTAACAGACGTGTATGTGCCTCTGGGGTCTGCGGGCAAAGCCCGTCAGTCTTTGGGCATGGCTTCTCCTCCCTGGCCTCCTTCTTCCCTGATAGGCTTGGTCACAATCTCTTTTTTCCCAATTAACACGTGATCCTGACATTGATGGGAGCAGCTGGTACTTGCAGCCGTCACCACTAAAAGCCTTCCTTAAAACGTCTCTTCTCATCATGGGGCTTTGGGAGAAAAATAAGCAGAGGCAGTGCCCACTTCACCCCCCCCCCGCCTGGCCCTGAGTCAGACCGCCCTGGACCACTGACGTCAGCACCAGAAGCTCTGAGAAGTTCACCCACGTTAGCGCCAGGACTGGAAATCAAAGGTGGCTATTTTTGGACCCGACTTCAATCACTTTCCCTTGGAACCCCCTCAAGGCCAAGAGAGCAAATAATTTAATATGATTAGATTGAAACAATCCCAGAAATTGGTCTGTTTATTATACACCTTGGCACCATTTTCGACAAGGGTATGAGAGTAATCAAAACAAACGGACTTGGCCGAGTGGGTGTGAAGTGTCCCGGAGCCTGGAATGCCATCCCTGGGCTGAGGACAAAGAGTCCTTGCTGAGAGGGACCCGCGCAGGGGAAGCCAGCACACCCTCCCCTCGCCTGCCACAAATGAGATCTGGGTGCAGCGGCCGGAATCTGTCACCCCCGCCACCCGAGGTCCCGGCGACCTGTGTGCCTGCCCTTGGGAAGAGGTATTTTCTGGCTTTCTGCTCCTAGTAATTGCATCTCCATGGGCATCTCAGATCTCCGTGAACCGGCCTCCTTCTCTCCCTCCCTCCCTCAAAGATCGCCGGGCGCATGGAGCCTTGGAAAGAGCCAGAAAAGATCCCCTCTTTTGCATACTTCCACCCCTGCCTTGGCTCTTGGTGCCGTTATCTTCAGCCCATGGTGTTCTCGTCCGGGCCTCCGACTTCTCTTTCTTCCCAGCTTCTTCTCCACTGCTGAAGGCCAAGTTCCTTCCAACTGGATCTTTCTACCTAGGCCCCGGAGAGGGATAAGGCCAACGGGCTGGGAGTCCTCGGGCCCTGAGGCTGCATGGCCCCCAGCCCACCTGTCTGACGTGGGCCCGAGGGTCCGCCCCGCATGGGAACGTGACATTCACACGTAACGCTCTCCTGCAGGCCCCCGGCATGCCAGGCCCGCGCTCAGGCGCTCCCCGCTTTGCTAGGCAAAGAAGTGATTACAGAGTCCAGTCGTAAAGAATAATATAAAAACATCCCGTACCCCGTAACCATTTGCTCCCAGACTTTTTCTTAAAGGAAAGCGATCATTACAGATCAAACTAAATTCCCCTTAACCATCCGCCACTCACGTCTGTCTCCCTCATTCTTCCCTTCCTAGAAGCAAGAGCCGCCTCTCTAGCTCATTTCTTAAACTTCCACACACACGCGTACAAAGAGAATCCATTACCGCATACACAGATACGCAATACAATACTTGAGGTCCCCGTAAGGGGCGTTTGCGAAGTCATACGCATGCATATCGTCCAAACTTCAGGACGCAAAAGGGCATTGCAGAGAAAGGAGGAGGCCTTCCTCCACACCTGTGCCCAGGCAGCTACTGTCCTGAGACCATCTTTCTGGCCCTCATTTGTATCCGGACTCCCAAGCCTCCTTTACAGCTGCCTCACTTGTCCTGCCCCGCCCCCCCATGACGGGCCCCTCAGTCCCCAGCGAGTAATGGCAGCTTGAGTTTTCCTTTGGGACCCTCTCTTGTCCACCATCAGTCCACGTGGTTTGGGTTTCAAGAGTGACCCAGGCCCATCCAATCCGAGCATCCCCCTCCCCATGGCCTGGAGACAGGTTCGGCAATGGACACAGGACACTGTAGGCAGCCGAGGGGAACACAGCCTGGGGACAGCCACTCTCGAAGCCAGAACTTGACCTACAGTTTTAGTTATGGGCATAATCAAGTCCCTTTTTTTCCCCATTAGCTACATTGAACTGGGTTTCTGTGGCTTCAACAAGACCTCAGCGGGAGCACCCACCTCACAGGTGCTGGTGAGGCTGTCACAGAGGTGATAGCCGTGAGCGTGCCCTGAGGGGCCCTCGAAAACGTTCATTTCTTTTCTATTCCTTTTGCAGATTAACCACAAATTTGCTAATCAGCCTACCCACCTCCCTTCCGATCCTCTATGCGTCAGCAGCGTGACCTCGGGTGGCCCAGTCTCTCGGTGCCTCTACTGCTTCATCGTTAAAATGGGGACAAAGTAGCCTCTCCCTCCAAGGCTAAAGGACAGTTAAATGCATAAACGCATTTAATGCCCGGGAAAATGCATTCGCCGCAGTGTCCTGCACACGGTAAATACTCGGGACAGATTGTAACTTATTATAATTATATATAGTATGCCATATAATATGTGATACATAATCTATATCAGATTATTTACATAATTAGCAGGGGAGCCCTTTGCCCGAAGGCCCGCCTTCTCCCTAACACATCACGGTGGCTCAGGCCGGGCCAGTCCAGGTTGGGGGAGTCATCCTCCCCCTCCTCTGGGTTCCCGAAACCAGGCAGCTCATTTACTGACAGTCCGTGCTCTGCGCTGTGGACGGTGACGATCAGCTGGTAAGTGACGCAAGTATCCGTGACCTTGTGCCGCCTCTGAAAATCGGGCTCCAGCTCCAGTGTAGCCCCTGAGGTCACTTTCCTCATCCCAGTGACATTCTCTGCAGACAAGCACTTCAAATTCCCCTGCTGGTAAGGGGCTCCCCATTCGAAATCCGTGTGGTTGGTCATAGAGGGAAAGAGAAGGATTTTTTTCTTTTTTTTTTTTGGAGTTCCCTTTCTAAGGCGTCTCACCCTTGCTGTCGGCTTCCAGAAGCATCGACTTTAAAAGTCAGATTCAGATTCAGGGGGTCCTGGCCGGGTCCTCCGTGACCCTCCGGCTCCTGGAGAGACCTCGCCTCCGGGTGAGTGTGGGGAAGGAAGGTGGGCATCCCGGCGGGGGGTGGAGCTTCTTAGTGAGCAAGCAGGCCAAAGTTCAGACCTGGTGCAGGTCCACGGCCAGACGAACTGCCCCCGAGGCCCTCCAGCCTCCCAAAGAGCCTGCGGTTGAGTAATCCAACCGCCACTGGCCTGAAATTCATTCGTGGGCTGGCCATTCGTGTGCAACCCAGACGTCACCGTGGAAGACTTTTATGAAACCTGAGCCCACCGAGTCCTCTCTGGCCCTCGCAAGGGTCTGCCTCCAGCGCGCTCTAGAAATTAACTCACGAGAAAACGACCGAGTCAGCTTTCGGGGTCATCCCTGGAGGAAGGGCTGGGGGTTTGAGGGTAGTCCACACATATGAAGTGACAGGGGAAATGGAGCAATTATCTGGTGACTCTGATTAATGTGGACAGCCGGGGCAGGAATCCGGCCTCTGTGCCTCATGGGTAGTGAGGACGCAGTGAGTATGAAATGGATGTCACACCTGGACGCCTCCTAACGTGCTCCTTCCAAGGCCCCCACAGGACCTCCTTCCCTGTGTGTGATTTCACAGTGCGCTCACCACCACCGCCGCCATTGTTACTGAGAACCTTCTGTGGCCCGGGCTTGGGCTTGGCGATTTGCACACATTAATTTCAGTCCTATTCCAGCCCCACGGGCCAGGAGGGGGGGTGTGCTCATCAACCTAAAGATGAGGAAACTGAGGCCAGCCCGCACAGTGAGCTACTGCCGAGCTGGAAAGAGAATACAGGTCTGCATTTTGATTTATGTTTACACTGTACTTTTTTTTTTTTTACTTTTTGAAAATAATACATGCATAGGGTTTTTCGTTATTGTTTTGTTTTGTTTTGTTTTGTTTTAGCATGAAAGAGTCCAGCTCCCTCTCACTCCTGACATTCCTTTCAAAAGTCTTCTATGCCTACACCAGGATACAGTATGTGTGGAGGCATACATACATATATTCATTCCCTCCTCTTACGCAAGTGGCCAAAAAATCTACTACCTCTTGCATTTTAAAAAACAGGTTATTCTGGAAACACGCCAAACCTATATAAAAGAAGACAGAACAGAAATACGAATCCCCATACCACCACCATTGTGAGCTTCCACAAACATCCCTCCTCAGCCAACCTTGTTTATCCCATACCTCCGCCCCGCCTCCCACCCACCCCGCCCTGCCCTGGGCTATCTTGAAGCAAATATCAAACATATTTTAACAGTAAATAGTTGGGATTGTATCTCTAAAAGATAAAGATTCTTTTTAAAGTATATGCAGAATACAATTGTCATACCTGGGGGGGGGGGGAAACCAAGTCCTTAACATGTCTTGGAGATGATGCTAGAGCCCACGTACTTTACATAAAGCTAACTCATCTAGCCACAAGTGACCAGTTTCCTGTCGATCAGCATTGAGGCTGTGGCCAAGCTTTGGTTCCTGTCAAATCGAACCGTATGAAATCATCAATGTCTGACCATTTTTCGACCGACAAAAAATAACCGTTTCCTACGGTCCCAGCAGATACAGGCAGCCTCGCAAGAAGCAGCCACAAACACAACGCATATGGGAATTTACCCATAAGAGCAAGGCCTAAGTGTGGACTCGGGTCACCAAGAACAAATGGAAAACGAAACTCCCCGTGCTCTCGGCCTGACCTGTCTTCTCGCTTCCAGACTCTGTGTCTGAGCCCTCCGTCTGTCCACATGATCGTGTACACTGCAAGTCTGATTGTGTCACTTTCCCTGCTTGAAACCTTCCTCCCTCCTCACTGCCCTCAGGAGAGAGGACCAGACCGCCCTCACGGGGCATGGGGCATTCGAGCACTTTCACAATCCCGCCCGACCTGTCTTTCCAGCCTTTTTCCTTCACTTCCCTATAGTTCAGCCAGACCAGCTGACTCACCAACACCGAGCAAACAAACCCCGGTGTTAAAATGTCTGTGCCTCTGCCCAGGCTGTTCCATCTACCTGAAATGCTCTTCCTCTAGTCTCTGGCTAGAAAACTCCTATTCATCCTTTGAGACCCAGCTCGACCCAGCTCGCCAGTGCCCTCCTCTGAGAAACCCGTTCTGAGCACTCTAGACACATTCCCCCCTGGGTGTAGTCAAGAGATGACTCTACCTTAGGTTTTAGGTTTGCACAGCAAAGCACTGATCCCTCTCCTGACCAGCAAACTCACACATCCCCGAGCACCTGCGACTCAGCCGATAGAGAATTTCGTGTCCTAGATGCCAACAGCGTCCGAGTCCAGTGCTCCATTCAGCGGCAGGTTCCAATTCCCATCCCACTTAGAAACCCGGGGGTGATTGTTGCATGAGGTCCGTTCGCAGTAAACGTGCGATTTAAGGTGAACAAAGAGTGATGGAGCCTTAGGGTCCAGGAAAACTGAACTGGGTCCCCTGAGCTTTGGAACATAATATAGACGAGGATAAAGAGAAAGGAAAGGAATATGAATGTGATCAGGCTCTGCACTGTAATCTCCGAGGAGAGCATTTAATCAATTAGCTTTGCTGTTGTCAAAACTTGCTTCCCACTGAGCTGGGAAGCTGCCCGGGGGGCACGCGGTTGGAGGGGGTGATGGTGGGGGGGGGAGTGCGGGCTGCCTCCCTCCTCCCTGCCTGGGATTTGCAGAGCAAGAAACCTCACGTGTTCCCCTACAGCCCAGATGTAAAACCAGAGGCCTCTTATCTGGCATTACTTATCTTGATGCTAATAAAATGTCAATCCCCAAGGGAAAACTTAAAAGCACCCTGCTGCCTTCTCTCCTCCTGAGGGGATGAACATGGCACCGGGGCTACTGGCTCCTCGGCTCCTTGCTCTGAAAGCCAGGCGAGGATTTCAATCATCCCCTTGGAATGAGGCTCTGGAATGGGCAAGCCCCGAGCCGTATTTTCCCTTTGAGGACTGACCAAGTGGGAAGGAGAGCGAAATCAATCCTTATGCAGCACTTAACCGAACAAAAGCTGGATGTTTTACCCAGCGCTAGTCTAGTCGGTCCGAACCCTCCCTGGCTCCAGTCCATTTTATTGATGAAGAAACTGAGGCCTCAAGATTGTCTCTTGTCCAACAAGAACAGACATTCGTGAACTATTTTGCGCTGAGAGCTACAGTGTCCCAGTTATGTATCGAACGGGCCCGTGAAATAAATACTGTTTTTGTCCACATTCTACGGGGGGGGGGGGGGAAGAAGCCAAAGGAAAGAGTCTGTGGCACTTTCCCCCCAGTCTGGCAGCCGCGTCCTCTGAAAAATGTCTAAGCAGAGCCAAATGAGACACGGCATCTTTTGATCCCTCTTGTTTTGGGGATTCAAAAAAAAAAAAAGTTCAGATACAGGAACAAATAAATGTATAAATTCTCCACCACAGATGCATAAGGAGAGAGAGGATATTTAGCATCGTATGTAGCACGGTGCTCTTTCGAGGTGGACACTTCCATTGACAGGGACAGGGACAGTACAGAGCCGTACTCCTGCAAATCCCACTCTCACGCGACACTCAAGAATCCAGGCGGGTAGAATGAAATCACTGAGAATCATCATCATATTAGCTAATTAGCGATAAAAATAAAGAAAGAACGAGACACAGAATCAAAACCAATACCGAAGACATGCAAATTACTATAAGAAAGACAATAATAAACAGCGCCAAAGTAAAAATAATAAGCAGTGATGAGAAAAAATAACACGGTAATTAAAAACAACCGAAAATCAGCAATAACAATAGCAACGGATTCTGTGCCAGGAGCTCTTCTCTTCTAAGCGTTTTTCATGCATTCGTTCATTTAACCCTTAAAACAGCTCCATGATGCAGGATGTGTTGTTACAAAGCCCCATTTGAGAGATGGGGAAACTGAGGTCGAAACGAGGATCTTGTTTCTCAGCAGGACAAACCCAATCGGGCCCCATTTCTCAGACCAGGAGAAGCCCAGGAAGGGACAAAGGGTGAGTCTTGAAACCCTGATTTGCGGATTCTCTGGGATAACGATGAGAAAACACGGGAGAGCCCTGGCATGAGCCAAGCAGCACCTCCTGTGGGTGATTAGATGCTTTGAGCAAAAAGCCCAGTGGGACTTAGACCTCGTCCACCGCACACCGGGTGACTGTCTGGCTGCTCGAGCCAGGCCCTGGGCCAGCCCGAGGAGGCTGCAGCCTCCTGCAAAAGACGGGGCAGAGGCCGGGGCCACGGTAAGCGGTGGGGATGGGAAGAGGAGAGAGCCGGGTATGTGAGCACGGGAGCAGGGGACCCCGGAGCGCAGGGATCTGACCTGGTCCACTCGCTCAGCGATAAGCTCTGCTCCTTGAACATGACTGAAGTCCCTTCACGCTGCCATCCCCTTTTGTGCCTGCTAATCCCCCCTCAACATCCCCCACCCCCCACCCCTCTGCTCACCACCCACCCCCCACCCTGCTTATAAACTTCTGGCCAGGCTCTGTTCTCATAGTCTCTCAGTCACTGTGCCTGGACGCATGCTCGATGCTGGACCCTGGCCTGCTGGGGGCCGGGGGTGCAGCAATGGCGCAGACCGGGGCCCTCCCCAGGATGCCTAATTCTTCTCCCAGAGGACCAGGTGATGACCCTGGAGGTACTCCCAGGCGAGGGGCCCCACCCCCTCCTCACGGCCTGTATTTTGGTGCATCGTCATCTTCGCCGTGGAAGATCACGTGGCTTGTCTGCGGGATGCACTGGCCTGCACAGCGGCCGTGCCCCTCCTATGGGACAGTGAGATGTGGGACTGTTGACTCACACGGAGTTCAAATGACCGATACCCGTACGGTATGGAAGACGGTTACTGTGGAGGCCACGTTCGAGGAACTGCAATTCTACTTTAGCAGGAGGGGGGCGTGCAGGGTGGGGTGCCTGGAGCGCCTTGCCGCAGGACTCACAGAGCCCGGCCTCTGTGCGCCAGCCAGGCGCCTCTCTGGTGTCCTAAGCAGCAGGAATTGGCCCGATGCTGCGCATGCGCTACGGCTTCACGAAGCCCCTGCGTTCGTCACTGTCGGGCGCTCTACTCATGTGACCGCGCGTGCGGCGCTTCACGACGGAGCTCAGGGACTGTCCAGGGTCATTCGGACGACAGGCGACTCCCGCGTTCCCTGCTGAGTGCAGAACGTAACGCGCACACACACTGCCCCACACGCACACACGCATGTGCACACGTGCGCCCGGATTCGCCTCTGCGACAGGTGTTTTCAGATGAGGTCGGATGTGGCCCTAAACTCTCCACAAAATGCACGACAAATCAAAAAAAAAAGCAAGGTAGGTAGCAACTCCGTGTAAACCTAGGGATGACATCGAATCAATCCGCGGATACTGGATTAAAGGTTCCCGCACCCACAACCACTCGCCGGCCTCCACTGTGAGGACCGGGGCTGAGTCAGTCATGAAGGAAATAAGATCATTCCTGCTGTCAGAGGAAGGGCTGGCTATCTCTTTAAAACGCTCCTCAGAGGTCATTCAGGTCACTTCCCTTGGCGCCCAGGATGCTGCTCCCCAACCCCCATCCCCCAGTCCTGTACTGATGAGGAAACTGAGTCACAGAGAGAGAAGAAAGATTGCTGGCGGTTCACAGAGAAAGGAGGAGGAGGAGGTGCGCCTCAGAAGTCGTTGGAACCATCCAGAAGGATTTTCAGGCAAGGACAGAACAGGAAAGGTTTTCATGGGAACCCAAATCTAGCGGCTTCTCAGAGCCAGGGCTTCATGGAGAAACAATATCAAAAAAAAAAAAAAGAATCTGGTCCCAACTTTTATTTCTCCCAAAGCATGAATCTCCTGATTTCAAAGCAGTCCTTTCGGGCCTCTCTGAAAGAAAACCAGAAAAAGATGTTTCCGTGTGTCTCTTTCCCCCAGCGGGAAAAAAGAAAAGAAAGAAAAGAAAGAACAGAGAGAAGAAGAAAATCATTTGGGGATTGGAAACAGAAAGGGTCCCCTCCCCCTCTATCGATGATGTTGAAAGGGTGGCCGTAAGACACTGACTAATGACACGTGACCTCTGGATTCTCCCGAGGCAGCAGGCGGGGCCCTGGGCCCAGCGGGGACACCCCATCGGCCAGTTCGGGGTCACTCTCTCCATTCAATGCTTTATTAGCCCCCTCCAGTCTCCAGGCGAAGTCCCGCTGCTCCGTGGGGTTTTGGGCTTTGATCGAGGTAAGCTATTCAGGGTGGGGGAGGGGGTCTGTTTGTTTTCAGGAGGAAACTCTGGGAGTTCGCCCCCTCCCCCATCCCTGCATTTCCAGAGCTGCTCCCGAGATAAAAGCCATACCTCCTTTTGACCTTCATTGGACAGTAGGACCCCCTGACTCAGCGTGGAATAATAAAGGCATATCATGCTGCATAAATTATCTGGTGATTGACAGGCTTTCTTCCAGCTCCAACTGAAAGGGGAGTGGTGGGGTGGGGCGAGTAATGGGGAGGGGTTCTGTGTATTTAGTCAAGCACCTACTATGTGTTGGGGGGACTTCCTGTGCCTGGGGCACTTCATCCTCACAAACAACCCTAAGGGGTAAATGCTACTCCCAGGAGGAACCAGGGTCAGAAAAGTTAAGGGATTTTCTCAATGACCCACAGGAAGGCAGTGGCAGGCGCAATCTTTTGCTACAAGAATATTTTGACAAGGTTTTAAAAGTCTGCTTTTTTTAACTCACCAAGGAAGTTACCCAGTGGTCATCTTCGTCCTGTCCCTGAGCCTGCCTGACCCCTGGCTGAGAAATGGAGAGAGGAGAGAGGCAGGTGCGAGACAAGGATGGCATAAGGCCACCCATCCGATACCTGCTTATTCAGCGGTGTTTATCAAAACCTCACCATAGGTCAGCAGCATCTAGGCATGAGAACAAACTGCGGCATCGTGAAGTTTGCACGGTAAGTTTCCTGGTAAGGAGACGGATGGTCAACAGGTAAGTCAGGAACATCATTTTTGGATGATGGTAAGGGCTTTGAGAAAAAGAAAGCAGGCTAGAAGGAGGAAGTGTGGAGGAGCTGGGGGTGGAGGCTGAGGGGCCGGGTGCTCAGCACATCCTCTGGAGCCGGGATTTTATTCCTGGAGCAAGGAGAAGCCACGGAAGGTTTTTGGTAAGCGAGTGAGGTGAAGCAAGAAGCAGGAGTGGAACCAGGATGACCCAAAGCTGTCTGTGGCTCCCAATTTGCCTACGTTCTAATCCATCAGCTGGACTTGGTCCAAGCTCCCAAGGTGACATGTTCTCTCCTTCAGTGGTGCAGCTGGGACCAGCTCAGGGAACCACCTCTTGCTATTAAGTTTGTGGTCCCCACACTGTTTCCCCACCCAGGGTCAAAACCCCAAATACCTTGGGAGTCCCAGGGAGCTGGGGGAGGTACCCCATCTCAGTGGGTGCCAGGGAGCTGTGACAAGCTGCAGGGTGGCACTCTGTCCACAGCAGTGGCTACTACTTAACTCCAGTCATTGCACACGGGAGGAAGAGGGGCCAGTTACCAGACCCACCCAACCCACCCACCCCCAATTCTGTAAGAGAAGCCAGAAATCCAGATGTGCGTGAAAACCCTTGGTTTTTAAATGTCTTCATCAAATCCAAATCGAAATAACATTTTCCGAGCTCTCTCCATGAACCCCCAGCCTAAAGGGTTGCACAAGACCAGACCTGAGCCTCCAGGAGCCTCTTAGGGAACCAGAGAAGTAAAGGTAAAAAGATCCTCAGGAAACAGCTGGGCCCACTCCCGAGGGAATTCAAAACCTTTTCTTTGTGACGGACTCTGCTGGCAGCTGCTGAAGCCCTTCTCAGAATAATGTTTTTACATGCATGAGAGCCCAATTATATTTAAATACAGTTGTCAAAATGTCGCAGTATGCTCATACAGGTGCTTTTTGCTAATGTATCCATCCTCCAGATCTGGGGCTGAGGCAGTGACTTCCAGAATTTCCAAGTAGTGATGAGCAGAAATCGAGTTTCAAGATATCTGTAACAACTGTAACATGATCTGAAAACAGATGTCTCCTGGTTACAAAATCAGTTACTGGTAGCGTTGCTCTAAGTTGCTCTACATTTATAAGGAGAGGAAATGATACATTTCAGCTGGAGGCGAGCAAAAATAAAGTTGTTTTTCCCATCCAAGTTTATTCTCATTCCCCCATCCTCACCCCCACGTGGTCCACGAACCCCAGTTTAAGAACTTGTATGTGAGGTGGGGTCTCTTTAACAAGCAGATTGACAGGACGCTTCCTCCCATCCCAAGAATGACTCCTCCATCCCTCGAGCTGCATGGAGCTCCTTTAACCTCTGCCCTGCTCCAGGCAGAGGGCTCTATTAAAAATCACAAGAACAACAACAACAACAACAACAAAACACCTGTTTTTGTCTTGCTCTTGCTAAAAAGCCCCCGGTGGCTTCCCATCACCTTCTGGATGAGCCCCTGATTTTTAGCCTGGCCTTCAAGGCTCGGACGGTCTGGTCCTCTCCACAGAGCCGCCTGCACTTCTTGCCCCACCCTCCCTTGCTGTCCCCGCTCTGGTGGCTCGGCTCGGCCTCCATGCACCTTGTCTGAGCCTTCGCATGGAGGACGTGGGAGGGTCAGAAGTGCCACCTGGTGCCAGGCAGGACAGGTTCGTCTTACATCTGCAGCTTATTAGCCACGAGACTGCACAACAGCCACTTAACCTTGCAGCCTCCAGACACCCACTTGCTAAAGTAGTCCTAAAGATGTGACGAAGCCACATTTTAAAATTCTGGGCAGATTTTAAATCCTCAGGACCTAGCAGCTGCTCTCACTGGGGCTATTATGATACTAGGGGTTCGCCTCTGCGCCCCACGGAACACTGCTGCTCTTGCTCCGTCTTCAACAGAAACCTTCCCCGCTCACTTCGTGCAGCCCTACTCATTGTCACCACGGCAGGCCACGCACGCCATGGTCCCCGAGCACGGAACGAAACTAACGCCACCCATCTCGCCGACGCCTTACGCCGCTTTATTGTCCTTTTTTTCGCATTGAGTGCCACCTGGTATAATAACTATTCACTTGTTGGCTTGTGGTCTGTCCTACCCACACCTAAAAGAATGAAGGCAAGAATTTTCGTCAGTTCACTGTCACAGCCCCTGTGTCTAAAAACAGTACCAGGACCACCGCAGGCTCTGTACACACTTGTCAAGGGAATGAATGAAGGAAGGAAGGAAGGAATAGACTTGGCCAGTGTTTTCCTGAGGAGCACGAGAAGGATTCGGTGAGAAAACATGGCTACCACACCGGGGTCTGTGTCCCAGCTGCCAATGCTCCTTTCCTCTCTCCCGACGTCTCTGAATCTCCTTTTCCTCCCTGCGATGTGGGAAGACGAAGAAGGCTGCCCCTACTCCCAACGACAGCCACGGGGCCAGGCCCGCCCACTCGCAGAGCCGGTGTCAGGCCCAAAGCCAGCCTGCGTTTTGTAAACTATAGATCAGTCCGTTTCTGAGAACACAGGCCGGCTACGTCCCGCTCCGAGCCCCGTTTCCTCAGCTGTCACGTGGAGCGAGCCACCGCCACGCCTTCACCAGGCGAAACCCCGCTCACCGCCTTATGACCCGCGTGACCCCGGGCAGCTCACTCGCCCTCCCAGCGCCTCAGTGTCCCCCTCTGCCCCGTCTCCCCTGCAGGCTGCTGTGACAATCGGACGAGATGCAGTGGGTGAAGTACGGTCACGGAGTGCGTCCTCGGTGAGACCCTGGTCCCCTCTCTTCCCCGTCCAGCTCGTTAACGACGCTGGGACAACAGACGAAACCAGCTACGGAGGGCCAGGGGATCGCTGCGTCCGTGGGATAAAGTGCGGGTTCCTGATCCATCATCGGCTGGACACGTGGAGGCCTTAGCCAGCATGTCACGTGCATAACTGCGGTGGGCACGTGGCGATGTCCGGCTGTAGGGAGGGGATGAGGACGGACCGCAGGAAGAGGTAGGCGGGAAGGGGATGCTGCGGCTGGGAGAGGGGTGACAAGTTTCCGGCAGGGGCATCGGCAGGTGTGAGGAAGGGCAAGGTGCATTCTGAGAGCTAAGAGGAGTGCCAGGTGTTACCGGGGGGGGTGGGGGGGGGGTTGACCAGGTAGCCGTGGCAAGATATTTCGCATTATCCTCAGCACTGTGGGCCATTGACAGGTTTCAGCAAGAGAGCGAGCGACTAGATCAAATTTGCGTTCTTAACGAGTTCCTACAGCCACCTGGTAAAGAAGATATTGGTTTTGCCTTCGAAATTTTTCTGAGCCGTGTCTACTTCTGTCCACCGGCACAGTCACCACCTCGAGCCACCATCACCTCTTGGAGCGGCACAGCCTCAGCCCCTTTTCCAGACAGTTTCTCTAACTCCACCGCCGGCCAATGTGCACCCAAGTCACGTGGCGGCCAGAGGGATCTTTTAAACATAGAAGTCAGGTTTTCACGCCTCCTGCCTGAAACATGTCAGTCACCTCTGTGCCATCTGGGCCGGTAGCCTCTCCTGCCACGCTGTCCCCTGCTTAGCCCACGCCACACACACTCCGTTTCTCCAACACACCACATCCTGTCCCACCTCGGGGCCTCCCACTGTCCCCTAGGTCCAGCGTGACCCATCCCCCACTCTTCTCCTTACTGGGCTGATGCCACCTTCCCTGGGGGTCCTCACCTGACCACCCGCTGCCGTCTAATTCCTGTCCACTCTGTTCTTCTTTCTCATAGATCCCTGCCTGTCCCTCAGAAGCACTGGTCACAATGCGTTATCATATGTCTATTTACTGCATGGCTGGGTCCCCCAGCCGAGAGCCAGCCCCCTGAGGGCAGGCCTGCAGGAAGGGCTTTGCCGAAGGGATGGTTCACGCGCCACGTCTCCAAAATGGAATTCCGTGTAGAGAGGGCACATGCGGGCGCCATTCTAAACGCGGGACGAACTCGCCCGACCCGCACGATGACCCGCGAGGCAGATTCCACTATTCTTCCTCTTTTTTTTTTCCAAGGGGGAAAGTGAGGCACGGGGGAAATGACTTGCCGGGGGCACCCGGCTGGAAAGTGGTGGAGCTGGAGCTGGACCCGGGCCAGGGGGACGCCAGGTCCTCACCACAAGCCCGCGGGGCCCCTTCAACCGCTCCCTCCTTTGGCTCAGCGTCAGGAGGAGCCGGCAGGCCAGGGAGCCCTTCTCACACCTCCCCAGCACCCCCTCTGCTTTCCCGTCCCTTCTCCACCTCGGTCCATGGCACCCCAGCACCCCGTTCCACCCTGACCCCGGCTGGCCACCTCCACTTCAGCTCATCCCCCAGCCCGCCTCCCCCTTGCCCCACCCACCAGCGGTCAGGTCCTGTTCTCTCCTAAACCACGCCGGGACCCGCATCCTTCCCTCCGTCTCACATCCGGGCAGGTGCAGCCGCCTCCCCAGTGGGCTCGTGCTGGCCTGGTGCCCCTGCATCCCATCGTGCATGCAGAGGCTGGGGAGATGTTCCAGAAAGAGCGCTGTATCTTTTGGCGCTCTACTGTGCCACTCTCAAGGGCTTCCCCCTTGCTCTCAGGTTGGGCGCGATCTGCCTGTGCGCCCCCAGCAGGGATCAGATGGTCCCTCCCCACCCCCCTTTCGATGCAGCCTAGAAGGGAGGCCTTCCTCCCGTTCTTCAAACACAGCACTGCTTTTCCCGGCCTTCCTGCGTGCTTTCCCCTCTTCCCAACTCCTCTTCCCAGACTTGGCATGAGGCTCCCATTACCCACTGAGTCTTGGAGGAACTGTGGGCTCCCAGGCCAGGCTATCTAAAGTGAGCACCCCCAAACCCATCCACAGCTTTTCCTCTACTCCGACCGTTTACCGCACATTGAAGTGTTTTGTTGTCTGGTCCGGTAAGATGTGGGGTTTATAGGGGAGTGTGCTCGCAGCCTAGGGAGAACCTAGGCCTGAGGAATAGTTTTGCCCGCCATTGAGTCTCCAGGGCCTGGCACAGTGTCTGGCACCTAGTAGGCACACGGTAAATATTGGTCGAAGGAATAATGAATGAATGTCTGAGATTGCAGCCGCTATAACTTTGCCCCCAAATAACTGGTTAGAGGAGATCAAAAATAATACAGAACAAACCAAAGAGGAAAGCCCATGGGGGTGAAACCCACAGTTTCCAACAGTAAATTCTCGACCTTTTTGTTTCCCTTTGTAAGATTGCCTGTAAAAAGAAAAAAAAAAACGGGTTTGTTTTTTTTTTTTTTAAATCCCCACCAATTACCTCTGAGATGAGACTTAATATGCCAAGTTTTTGCCTAGAGCACATTTTTACAGCTGAGTAATAAACCCCAGAAAAAACATGCCTTACGACAGAGACCCTGAACGAATTCCGTTCTGCCCCAACAGGGGCACTGTGGCCACCGAGGTGGAGGGGCATTCCTGTCCCAGGACGAAAGAAAAGAGGAAGAGGAATTGGGCTAGGCAAACATTTATCTCAAGAAGCAATGTTGTGGATCGTGAGAAATTTCACTTTCCACCCCAAACCAGATCTTGATTTGTTTTCTAGCTAAATCGCTTTTATGACACTCAGGTCGTCTCAAAAGTAAAAATGTGTGGCTGCCTAAGAGTACAAGAGGGATTGAGGGGGAAAAAAAAAAACAGTGATTTTTATGTTTGCCCCCTTCACGAGCTGTTAGAGGGTCCCACAGATTCACATAAGAGACAGGGGTCTCCTGATCGTCACCTTGCCAGACAGACCCTAGAAGGAGACATTTTCCAGGAAAGAGAATTATTTGGGGGCTACAAGAGACTCATCCTAAATTCAGGAGACTGAAATTTGAATCCTACCTTATCCCGATAACAGCTGATTAAGCTTGGGGAGAGGGCTTCCTCCCTCTCAGCCTCAGTTTCCCCAGCGCTGCATAGGAAGGGGCGAGTCAAGGCTCTGAGATGGTGGCATGTGGCCGCCAGGCCTTCCCATCACCTGGGCTGCAGCCGGCTGGCAGGGAACCCTCTGACACTGGGACCCAGATTCTAACAAAGCTTGGTCAAGCGGGATAGATACGACAGGGATTTCAGAGGAAAAGAGGGGTGAAAATAAAAGCTACCACGGTCCTTTCCTGAAGCAAATGGAAGGAAGCATCTTTTGGAAAATCACGCCAACAAAATAAGTTGGTTCCAGCCAAATTTAACTTCGAGTGGATTTTTGAGACTTTCTTTTTTATCGTAAAAGTAAAGGAACGTTCAAGAAAACTCACAGGAGAATATCCCACGACCCCAACACCCCTAATTATTCTCCCGTCTGCGTATTTTCTGTCTGCCCATGTGTGGCCTGCATTTCCCCCTCGTAATGAGAAACATGCTCCATGAAAAACAGGAGGTCAGCCCCAAACCCTGAGCCGCTTCCCTTATTTACATATTTATTTTACTACGTTTATAAACAAATCTTGAGGAACTCCCTTCCCCTCGACACCAACTGGTTTTTTGTTTTGTTTTTGTCGTGTTTGTTTTACTTAATTTTTTATTTAAAACCTTTTATTTCGTTTTGTTTTAATGTGACACCATTTGGATTCCAGCCCCCTTTCACTGCGGGAGTTAAGCTCCTGGTCCCAACAATCTCTGCCGGGTTTGGCTGTCACCACTGGGCTACATGGCATCGCCCGGGTAACTAACTGATAGCCAGCCGCACAGAGGGACTGAGGTGTGAGCAGGAAAACAATTCCCATCATCCCTCCTCCTCAGAGTCAGCTGCTCAGTCATTCCGGTCAGTGGTTTTCAAAACTGGCACCTCCCTTTATCACGTGCCCACTCCGTGCCAAGAACTGGGACCGGTGCTTGCTCACCCTCACCACTCATGTTCCCACCAACTCTGCAGATGAGGCAACTGAGGCTCAGAGAGGTTACGTGACTGGACCAAGGTCACAGAGCCCCCCGTTTCGGTCTCGGTGGCCCGAAGCCTATACTCTCCCCCTGTCACAGTGCGACCATGTCCTGGTCAGAGGGGATGAGCCGGAAGGCGTGTGGCTGGCGGTCTGAGGGCCCGCTGTCCACGCCAGGATGAGTCATTCCTTCACTTCCATCCCACCCCTCACATTTTAGTCCTCACCCAGGATGGCTAAGCACTTCTGTTGGATGCCCATGAGCTCAGAGGTTCACGTGACTGCGCAGGAATCAGAAGTCATGCAGGGGTCGAAACCTCGGCAAGCCGGCCCACATTCTGTGCCGTGCGCAATGGGGCTAATTACGAAGGGAGAAGGACGCACCGTCAAGGAAAACGTACCACGCTCTCCTGGACCATTTGAAGGCTGAGCAAACCCGCCGACTGGATGGGCTGCCCTGTGCTGATGACAACCTCAGGCTGTCCCCAGGGCCCTGGAGCTCTGCCCCAGCTTCTGGTGAGGCTGGGGAAATGCTTTAGAACAAGATGGGCCCGTCCCTGGGCCCCAGGCCTTTCCAGGGGCCCTAGAGGCACCACAGCAGGCTGCCAGAAAGTCAGTCTGCTGTCAGTCCCAGGGTTGGGGAGAACCAGACAGCCAGAGAGACACAACGAGAGAGAACAGCAGGGCAAAGAGAGGGCCAGAGGGAGCTGGAGAAAAACTCCAAGGCCGCCCCGAGAGCATTAGCAGGGATCCTGACCGCATCTCAGCAGCCTGGGCCTGCCTAGCCCTTTTCTAGAAATCCAAGCCTCAGAATACTGTCCTTGCTTCTGACACACCTTTTGCCCGGTGCTGCATAGATTGAAAAGCAAATCAGTGTGGATTAGTCACAACAACACTACTAATTATCGAGCTACCTTCGAAGTCACCAGTGACGTCACTGGCGAGGCTGGCTCCAAGGCTTGCCCTGCCTTGCCCTGCCCATCACCCAAGCCCAGAGCAGACGGAGTGAGCCGGCCTTTCCCCAGCCCCACTGGGGCCAGAGCTCCTGATATGTGAGGCCATTGAAACAAGAGTTCGGACAACAGGAAGCTTGGAGTGGCTTATCACTACGGAGCGTGATAAACAGCGTGGAAACAGGCCCTGTCTCATCGCCGTACCCTGCAGGGAGACCCGAGATGCCAGCAGGTGGTGCATCTGGCCCCAGGAGACATTAACGAGCATCTCTACGAGCATCTCTACGTCCCCATGACTGACCTCTCAACCCCCTCCCCACACCACTGTCCCCTTCTTAATGCCGCTTCCCAGAAGCCTGGTGACGGCCGCCTCGCCCTCAGGGGTTCTGAGCCCCCATCACGCCGTCCCCCCTCCATTTCCAGTCACCCTTCCCCAGGGAGTGTCCCGAACGGGCGCGGGACTCTATCGCTGCCCTGCTCGGAACACGGCTCATGGCAGGAATCAAAACGGAGCCAGGGTGTCCAGTTCCGGCAGAGCTGGGGTGGGGAATGGAAGCTGGGGGGGGGGCGTGGTAATTACACCCTCCACATCAGAGGTTTTAAAGAGAAGGTACCGGGCAACATTGGTTCCGAGGGAAAACACACACGCTTGTCTCCCGCACTCTGTTTCAGAAAGTAAATCTTGAAAACTAAGAGGGTGAGTGTGAAGTGTGGCAAGGACTCTTTTTTTTTTTTTTTTCAAGAATGTTGGTAGTAGTAAAAGGTGGGGGGTGGGGCATGGAATATGTCCATCGATAAGGAAATGGCTCGATGAATCGTAATGTATCCCTGCTGTGGAATATAAAAAGAGTGGGTCGATTTCCACCCAGCGACGTGATGAGATGAATTCGACGAGAAAGCTAGTTACACAGGTGCGTAGGCACGCGCCCAGATAGAGCCGCGCGCGCCCGGAGACGCCGCCAAGTTCCGCGTCTCTATGTCGGCATACGCTGTTCTGTGTTCGCATGTCATTAGCAACGCCAGAGGTTGTTGTCTCCGGTCTGTTTTTACTCCCGGTTCCCTCGGATGGCAACACAGGAAAAGAATGAGGGAGACTCTCGACGGCTTGCGCATCTCCGACGGGGTGGACTGGTTACGGTGACCAGTTTTTGCTTTGGAAATTCTCGAAGGAGAAGGTGATGACAGACGCCTACGGCCTCCGCAGACTGGTGCGGAGAGGCCAGAATTCCAGCTGCCCATGCACGGTCTCCTCGCTTCGGAACGCTGGCAACTTATTCAGATGTTTAATACGCTGTGGGAGTGAAAGAAAAGAATCCGGCAGATGAATCGGCTTCGGGGCGGTTCGTTTGACGACTTCCAGGGTAACCGAGGCCTTGGATAAGGCTGTTTCCCACTAGAGGAGAAGATTCTGAAGGGCAGGACGGGCCTGGGTAGCGAGTGTTTTCCAGGCGTGGCACAAACCCAGCACACAGTGCGGAGGAGATGAGGGGGAAAGGGAGGGAGGAAGAGGGAGGAACACAGAGAGGAAGAATGAATGAAGAACCAAAAAATAAAAATAAAAAGGACAGATCAGGCAACGTGCTTAATCGTTTCTGGGGGAAAAAAAAAACGAATATATTTTGTTTTATTTGCAACTTACAGGTATCTTAACTTTGCCCACAGAGTCTAGTGATATCCTATGAAGATCCTGAAAATGTCTCTAGAGAAATGACAGATGGCATGTCACACACCAAAGATGAGCTAGTGACTTTCAAACAGACCTCAGCTTTCAAAGAGTTCTTCCCCTGTTACAATTCCTGCTAAGCTAGCAGATAGCCAGGTCCAGGGTAAATAGGTGGCTGTTTTGACCAAATTCCCCCACTCATTGTTTACTAATAACACTAACAACCCCATCCATCCCGGGTGGTGTGGTCCTCCGCCTATTATCTTGGTAGTACATTCTTCCTGCAAACCGAGGAGATTGGAATGATCACTATCCCCCAGCTCTACAGATAAAGAAGCCAAGGTCCAGAGAGGGGAAGCAACTTGCCTAAGACGACCCAGCTAGGAGGAGCTGGGGCAGGATTCCAGCCAGATTGTATGCTGATGGAAAAAGGCAGTGCTCCCTTCTATAAATCAGTGTCCTCCCCCCAAATTTCAGGAATCCCCCCAACACGATCGATCGCTCCCTTGCTGAAGAATAATCACGCTTGCCGGCCTTCGCCAAGTACCATTCGTGGTGTGAAGAATTAATGTTTAACTTTAAATAGACTCTCATGTTAAAACAGAGCCCCCCAAAGTGACTGGTAAAGGGAAATGTATGTCACAGTATCACTCATCAGCCATGGGGGATTAACTCTGAAAATGAGTAGAGTGGAGGCAAGATTACGTTGTGATTTTCCAGCTAGATGCTGTCGCCTCCTCCAGCCCAGAGCCTGGTGCCTTGTCCACGGACATGATCCGAGGTGTTAAAGTTTCACCAAGGCAGGCTCCTGAGGATAATGGGAGGATTAGCAGATCACTGAAAATAGAATCACTTTCTTGTCACGTGCCTAGGCGATACTTCCAGCTGGTCAGGGACTCTCTGGGAAGGGCCACCTCCTGAGCAAGGCTTCCCTTCCAAAGGCCTGGAGGGTCCCCAGCAAATGTCATTCTCATAAGCCTCTTTGCAATTGCCCACCCCAAAGGTGCCAGCTCTAATTGTACCATTGACAAGTACACACAAGCTTGCCTGCCGGGCCTCTCATCTGCCTCGTCAGAGGCTTTCCACCTCTCAGACACAGAAGGCCAGCACCAGGGGACCAGAGGGGACTACGTACTCGTCACATGTTACATCCACAATCTCACCGAACCCAGTTTTCGGATGGGGAGAATGAGGCTCAGCTCAGAGAGGGGGAGAACTTGCCCCAGGATGCACAGCTGGTACAGGATGCGGTTGGGGTTATAACCACCACCCCTCCACAGCCCGCGATCTTTCCACACTGTCTCTCCCACCTTCCTGGGACCTCGGCCAGCCTGGCGGTAGACGGAACTAGGTGCTGACTGACTTTTTCACTCACTCGCTCCTTCACCAGAGAACCACAGAACCAGGAGAGACAGAAAAGGAACTATGCCCTCCTTGCTTTGCCGGTGAGAGAGAGAAAGAAGGGACTTGGAGAGGGGAGGAGCCTGCTGAGAGTCCCTCTGCAAAGGAGTGAGTGGCACGTGGGGATGAGGACCTCACTCCTAGGTGGTGGGCCAGGCCCTTTCCTGTCCTGCTCTTGGCCCCCCCCCACCCAACAAAGCCTTGCAGCCCCCGTTTGCAAAGAACCGTGAGCTGCGGGAGGTGGAAAGGGGAGAAAGTGCCAGTTTTACCACGTTACAAAACGCACGGGCTATTAAAGTTCTGAGCAATCTTATGGACTACGAGGAAGGCAGGCCTAACTGCAGTTCAAGTCTGTGGAGCTAATGAAATTCTTCTTCCTGGATCAATGGCCTTGACCATTATTTTCTAAGCGGGGAGGTGAGTGGAGGCTGGAACATGACCTCTTTGCAAATACACAATTGAAAAAGAGAAATTACATTTATCTAGCTGTTCCATGTCTGAGAATCAGGTTCCGCTTCAGTACAATGAAGATAATAATAGTATCTACCAAACAGGGTTGTTGTGAGGATTAAATGAACTAGTAGCCGTGGGGGATTTGGGACAGGGTCTGGCGGACAAGTCAACACTCTGCAAGCATGAACTGCTATTACCGGGGAGTTTTTATTTTTCTAAATACATTTAGGTCTTTTTTTCTTGATTGTATAAACACGCCCTTGTTTTCAAAAATCTGGGAAATGCAGCAAAATCAAGATACTACCGAAGCGAGGGGGTGCAGATAACTGGGAGATGCTGTTTCTCCCGCCGCCTCAGCCGGAGAGACAGGAGAATGTGATGCAGGCGATAACGCAGAGCCACTCGGGCTTTGGAGTCGAAGTCACCTGGGGTCAAATGCTAACTGGGTCACTGTGTTGCTGCATGACCTTGGGCAGGCGACAACCTCCCCAACTCTGTTTCTATTTCTGGGGGAAGTGTGAAGAGTCATTGAAAGGCTACTTACTGAGTTGAGGGTTTGGGGGCGAAGTCAGTGATGTTTTTCCTTGGGGACAATTTATAAATCTGTCTCCTGCCGGCAAGTATCCAGCATTAATTCCAAGTGTTAAAACCCCAGGACCACCCTTCGCAACTCAAGGGTCATCCCAAGTCACAGGGGACAGGGACCTTTGGGGCCCCGGTGTGGCCCCTGACCTCCACCTTGGCTCTGTGGATTTACTCATCTACTCAAACAATATTTATTGAGCCCCTCGCTGTGCTGGGGCTCTTCTGGGCTCCAGACATGGTTCAGCGGGCCCACAACAAATCCCAGGGACCCCGAATTCAGACCTCCGTGGATCCAGGCTCGGGGAAGCCTGGTTTCCACATCTGAGGTGTCCTGAGGCTGGAAAACTCGGGGGCTCCCGGCAGAACCCAAGCACTCTCCCGGGGACATCCTTTGTGACCTCGGGGCAAGTGGCCGCCCCCCTCTGAGCTGCAGTTACCTCCTGGGCGAAATGGGGTGATGGACAGGAAGGGGCAGAGGCAGTAAGGGCGGGGGGATGTCCGCGACCCGAGGAGAAAGTGACGTCTTGAGTGTGAAAGCGCTTTGCCACGCGGAACACTGCCGCGCGGTTTACGCATCCGCGCGGCGAGGGGACCTTCGTGCGTGGGAACACGAGGCTCCCCGCCCACGGCTGGCGCGAGCTTGGGCCCCAGCCCCAATGCCGCAACCGCTCCCCTAGAAATGACTAACAAGATTCGGAATAATCGCTTCTAATTGTCTTCATCCTCCAGGTAAGGCAAACCTCGCTTCGTCCTCACCAGGCAACGGGGGGAGGAGCAATTGAAAGAGATTGTTTTCCTTAATTAAAAAAATATATAATTACGTCCATTAAGTACCTCCCTAAATTTCCTTTTCCCCTCCTCCCCCATGCCTGGTGGGCCGCGTTTTGAAGCTAAAACAACTTCAGCTTGGGAGGGCCACCAAACAAGAGAGGTTTCAGGTTCCTGCCCAGCTATCTGGGGGTCCCGAATCCTGGGTGCCCTTGCTCGCCACGGAGGCCACCCCAGACCCACCAGTGCCATCTGCCAAGCTGGAAGAAAATGGGAGAAGTAGATACTCTCCGCAGTGAGCAATTCCAGATGCTCTCCCCGCCCCCACCTTTACAACTGCGGCCTCGGGCAGAATACATAAATTTTAGAATCGGCCAAACCTTGATTGGAATTTCTGCCAGGTATTTCCTTGAGCTTCAATGTTCCCCTCCTTAAGGAGGAATCAGGGCCGCCCCCCAACCACGGGGTGCTTGAAGAAGGAGAATTGGGAGCCCACCATACTGCCCCTGACTCAGACCTGCTCCTCGGCTCAGCCAGTGAGGGTGCTTTTTCTGGTTTTCCTGAGAGGGGGTGGGGATGGGGTGGGGCAGAGACCCTCAGCGTGTCCTGGATTAGTAGGACCGCAGCCACCCAGCCTCCCGGAACCACCTCTACCATGGGCCCTGAGGGTCTCCCTGTGCAGACGAATCAAATCAGAACCTGGGCCCTGCTCCTGGGAACTTTCCTCCAGGGCGGGCAGAGGCCACGGAGGCGCCAACAAGCTGTGCCCAGGGCCTGGGAAGCAGCAGATAGTCTGCGTGGTTAGCGTAAACCATTTCTTCTTCCCTTAGTCCCTCCCCCTCCCCCAAAAGAGCTGACAGTCTTTCTTCTCAAGAGGTGGACAATTATTCCCACTTTGCAGAGTTAAAAGACAAGCTCATGAGAACAGCAGGCTCCTGTCTCAAGTGGCCCAGCATTGGGTGTGATGCCAGGCATCTATTGAAATGGGAGGTAAAAAAATAATATCAATAATGATTGAAGAAGAGATGATAATACGATCCATCATTGACTGAATGCTGGACACTCCTGGATCACAGATGAGGAACCCGTGATACAGACGGGGGAAGGGATTTGTCCAGTGTCCCACAGGACATAAGTGCCTCGGTCCTGTCTAAAGCCAGCTCAGCTCTAAGGAGCCAGACCGTGACGGCCACTCCTGCGCATGGGCGCCTGCTGTCGCCACACCACGCTGCTGTGCCGCAAAGCTCCTCGCCCAGTCCTCACGGGCGATGCCTTAGGCTGGGCGCCGGTTTCTGAAAAGGGGTAGTTACTGAGTTCCCCACCCCCACCCCCACCCAGTGCAGGGACGGTGGCAAATAGTAGGTAGGACTGGACACAAGGAGCAGAACTCGGGGGCATTCCCCTCTGCAAGCGTCACACCTGCCGTGGCCTGGAACGGGCCGGACGTCGCCAAGAACTGGCGCATCCCTCCCCAGGCACCGCGTTTGCCGCCTTTTCTCCCCCCTCCCCATGTCCTTGTCGTGGGCTTCTTCCCGGGGACCCTGTCGAATGAGGCACGATCCACAGCAGCCGTCGGACCATCCTTTCTCGGGTCTGTGCCTCGACTTCCTCATCTGTCGAGTGGAGCCAGTGACCGCTCAGGCTTTGGGGCGGCCTTGCGTAATCCGCGCGCGCCTAAGGCGAAGTCCCTTCTCTCCCTTCCCAGCTGGGACCCGGGCCTGACCTCAGTGGGCGGGCGGGGGCGTAGGAAACCGGTTTGACCGTCCGGAACTCCACAAGCAAGGGGTTTATCGCCCAAAGAACCTCAAGCAGTGACCCCGAATACCCGTCTCCGTCCCTTCGCGGAACGTGATCGGTCAAACGCTCGGGACTATGCGCGTCCCGCCGAGGGCCGACCCTCCCCAGCCCTAGGCCTCACCGCACAGGTAAGAAAAATGAGCTCAGAGAGGGCCAGCATTTCGCCCGAGGCCACACAGCGAACAGATGGGGCTGGGAGGTTTGGGGGAGCGGTGTTGTGGAACCCGGGCGGACTTTGGCGCCCGTTTGTCTGCCCGCTTCTGATACCCGGGTTCGAGAGAATAGGCCGCTAACGAGCGGCCCATTAGGAGGAATTGTCACTCCTCTGGGAGCGAGGTTGTCCCATTAGGGCGAATCGTCATTCCTCCTGGAGCGAGGTTGTCCAGGCTCCGCGCAGGCTGAGTGCCGGGGCCGAGAGCAATTAACGCGGCTCCGGCGCGGGCAGCCGCCTCTGCCCGGGGCAGCCGGGGCGGGGCGCCCGGCGCGGCTGGAGCCGGTCACCCGGCGCAGCCCCTTCCCCCGGAGCCCGCCTTTCATCTCCCCGCGCCTGGCGCCTGCCCGCAGCCCTGGCCCGTCTACAGCCCCCTCCGCGCCCCTCCCCCGCCTCCTCCTAGCCGCCGGGATCCGGCGATCGGTCCTGGGGCTGCAAACGCTGCGGCGCGCGCGCAGCCCTCCGGCGTCTGCGGGGCGTTTGCGCTGGAGCCCGGCGGTGCGCGTGCGCCGCTGCTCCACGCGGGGCCCCGGCATGTGCGAGATGCCCCCGGGAGCGCAAGGGGCTCGCATCGCGCGGGGCGGTCCCCGGGCGCGCCCCACTGCCTACCTGCGTGACCTTGGGCAGCACACTCAGCGCATCTTAGCCTTAGGCCTTTCATCCAAGAGATGGAGAAAGTGGTCTGCTCCCGGAGCGGTGCGTTGGAAGAACAGACGAGGTCCTGGAGGGCCAGGTCTCAGTACTCCAACACCGTGCGGGGGGTCGGGGGGGGGACGCTTAGTGGTGGCTGAGTTCCGAATGGAACCCCACTTTGCTATTGCCGAGTGTGTCGCCGGGTACTAGGCCTTTAATGAATGCCCCCTAAGTGCCACAGCCAGCCCTCCGCTAAGGGACGACGACACGCTATTCAGGCCGAGCCCAATTCTCAGCCTGGGAGGTTTGACGAAGAGCCCGCCGTGAGGTCCGTGAGGACGGGCGATGCGCCTCGTTTGGGGCGTCCGGCAGAGAGACGGCATTCGATAAAGTGTTACTGCTTTGATATATCATATTTTTATTGATCTCCCCCTTCTAGTTACTTTGTAGCCTATTGAATTTAATTCCCACAAGAACCCTCCCAGGTGGGGGTTACTCTCTCATTTTAGAGATTTTTTTTTTCAAAAGCAGGACGCAGCCAGCTCTGTAGCAAATGCACAGATGGGACTTTCCAATACACGGGTCGAGTTGTGTTGAGTCTCTGCCCTTTTCCCCAGCAGCAGTGAGACCCTTTCTAGAATCTTCTCCATCCCAGCAGGGAGCTGGGAGGGAGCTGGTGGGAGAGGAGTAGGCAGGCTGGTTGCCACCTGGGGGCACCTCTCCTCACGACCAGAGCTCGGCACCCTGGCTTCTGAACACCAGGTTTTCGGTGGCGTTGTTGCTTGTTTGTTTCCGCATCTGCCATTTTCCTATTTCTGGCTTCATAAATTTCCTTCTCTGTCTGGACATCAGGATCTGAGAATAGTGAGGAGAACCTGGCTTCTCCTCTCCCCGAAAATTCTTCAAAATAAAAGAGCTATGATAGTATCGACTTTTATTTTAATTGCCCACGAATGAACCTGTGTGCCCCTAGATCGATCAAGATTAATAAGGAGTTTTCGGGGATAATTATAAAACGGTGGCTGGTTGTAGCCCAGCTGAAAGCCGAACCCTTTTGTACATTGTGGAAGCTGAGGGTTAAACGAATTTCAGGTTTGCTCCCCCAAATATATAGCCTGTGCCTTGCTGGGTACCTCTAGAAAGGCATAGAACTTCATCTCGATTTACCTGTACTGTATTTGAGTTGCATATCAAGCCAACTATCATCAAATATGACTCAAGGGGAAAATGCCTACATCTCCAGATAGCTTTCATAGTTATTGTTTGTTTGTTTATTTTTAACTTTCTCTAATTTTCCACTCTGTTGAAGAAGAAAAAAGAAGAAAAAAGAATATGCTTGTTCCTAGGGGCAGAAGAGGGACCCGGGGGTTTCAGAAGGCTGTGGTCAGGAGTTCTTTGCTTTTTAACTTTTTCAGGACCATTTCTAATCATGCTGAATTAGCTGGCTAGTGTAGACAGTTTTTATCCTGTGAGATTCAGATAATGTTTGTTTGGTTATCCTAACCCAGCACAGTTTCACTCCAGGCAGGGGTCTGGAGTGAAGGAAACAGGGCATCAGAGAGGTTGCTCTGGCAAGTGGGTCTGGGGTCAAGTTTCTAAGCCCCCAAACCTTGGTCATTTCAGTAGTGACAAACAATGTCCCTTCTTTTCAAGGCTTGGGGAACTGTTGAACAGGCATGTGCGGTGTGCAAGGCCCTGAGCTGAGACTTCTTATTTACCTCTCCACTCGCGCAGGATAATGGTTTAGAGACAGGGAGAAGCAGCCTCAGCCTGAAAGAGTGATTCCAAGCCATGGGTCTTGACTCAGCTGTCTGCAGAGAACCCAGGCCTTGTGAGATCTCGGTGGACTTGAGCCCGCTCTCCCCTTCCCCCGACTGAGACAGCCATTACTAAGATTTTAGATGTAATTACCCAGGGTATAATTTGGAGTGAGGTGAAGATATCGATGTTTCTTTCTTCTTCCTTTAAACAAGGGGCAATGAATAAAAATGTGCTTCTTCCCCCAAAAAAGTCCACGGGCCTGGAGTGTGCTAACTCGAATCCTGTATTTCTAAGTTTTGCAAGAGGGAGGAAAGCACTAGATATTATCTTGCCTGCTTCCCCACCTTCTCCTCCCCTTCGAAGACAAACACTGGCACCCAAACGCGCACAACAAACATAGCTCAGACAAAGCACACCCACCAACACACAATGCACGCGGTCGCGAGGAAAAGGTCGCAGCGATGCCGCCCAGACTGAAGATTCAGGGACCAGAAAACACGCGGACTGCGAGTTTCTAAGGGTGCGCCGCTTTTCTGTTCGCCTGTTAGACATGGGGACCCCTGCTTTAAACTGCCCGGTCGGCACAACCTGGGAGAGAGCAGCCCCTGGCCACCTTCTCCGCTCCCTGCAGCTCCTCTTCTTATGGTGGGGGGGCAGGGGGGTTAGAGTCATAGCGGACGCTGTTGAGGACTCACTGAGAGCCGAACGCGCGTCTGAGTGCCTGGCGTGTCTTAGTCCCCCAAGCCGGCAGCTGGCCGGTTTTTCAGCGCTGACTCTAAAGCTACAAAGTTAGCCCGGCTTAGGCGCATAGTAGGCGCTTCATTCCCGTCTTTGCAGTATCAGCTGCGGATTTTAAACGTGTTCTGGCGGTGGGTGTGGTGGTGGTGTGTGTGTGTGTGTGTGTGTGTGTGTGTGAGTGAGTGTGAGATACAGACGCGGGGTACCTTTTAAAAAGAGGGGTCAAAAGAGAAGAAATGGGGCTGGGCGAACTTCCTCTTTAAATAATCGGCCTTAATTGCGCCTTGGACTTTTCAGTTTTGGCGTGATTATAACCCTTGAGGGATCGCCTAATAACAACTCTGCTGACTGCTCCTGTAATTAACTCCTAATTTATTTCAAACAGGACGAAAAAAAAAAAAAAAAGGCTCCAGCCTCTTCTGGAAGAGCCAATCGGAGGCGAGCGACCGTGGCGTCAGCGCCCGGCCGGCGCGCATTGGCCGAGCCGCGTCTCCCACTTCCCCCTTGGAGGACAGGCTCGGCGCCCGGCGCGCCCCTCCCGTCTCCCCCCCAAAAAGTTTGAGTCGCCGCTGCCGGGTTGCCAGCCGAGTCGCGCGCGGAGAGCTCTGTGGGGCAGAGAAGTCATGGCTTCTCCGTCCAAAGGCAGTGACCTGTTTTCGTCCGATGAGGAGTGCTCGGCGATGGGGGCCGGGCCGGGCCCGGGGCCGGGGGGCGCCGAGGGCGCGGCGGAGGAGCGCCGCGTCAAGGTCTCCAGCCTGCCCTTCAGCGTGGAGGCGCTCATGTCGGACAAGAAGCCGCCCAAGGAGGCGTCCCCACTGCCCGGCGAGAGCGCCTCCGCCGGGGCCGCCCTGCGGCCGCTGCTGCTGCCCGGACACGGGGCCCGGGAAGCGCGCAGCCCCGGGCCGCTGGTCAAGCCCTTCGAGACCGCCTCGGTCAAGTCGGAAAATTCAGAAGACGGAGCGGCGTGGATGCAGGAGCCCGGCCGATATTCGCCGCCGCCAAGTGAGTGCGCGCCGGGAAGGGACAGGGCTAGGCGGGCGCGTGGGGAGCGGGAGGGAGCCGGGGGTACGAGACCCCCCCCTGCACTGTGCGCCCCAGAAAGCCAGCAAAGCAGGTCTCGTTATCCACAGACTTCAGCGCGCCGGCCGCATCCAAGACACCCTGTGGGGAACGCCGCGGAGCGCGTGACCCGGTCCCCTCGCTGGGCAGAGAGTCGCACACAGTCGCGGACTCGCTGGTCTTCGAAGGGCGAACCCTAGCTGGGTTTACGGGGTCGCTTGGTTCCGCTTCTCTAGCCTTCGGCCCTGCGCTCCAGCCACATCCCTTATTTTTGTTTCACTGTCCACTGGGGTCTCCTTTTCTGGGGAGCAAAGGGGAACCACGTCTCCCGAGCACTTGAATATGAGCCAGGCACAGGCCGGGACGTCTGGCCTCTTCAAAGGTCACAGCCCTGCGAGGCGGCTGCCCTCGTTTGAAAGATGAGCCAACTGAAACCTCCCCCGATAGTGGATGGAACTCTTTCGCTTCCACGGGTCCCGCGGGTGTCGAAGCAGGGTCCCGAGAAGGGATGGTGGCAGAGACTGAGGCAGGGAGGAAGTATCGCCCGGCAGCCAGCACCTCCCTGGCGAGGTCCCTGATCTTCGCTGGGAGCGGGCTTGGCTTGGCTCATAGTAATAATTAGCAGCATTAACAGCGCTGGAGAGTTTACAGAGTGATGCTCATTAGTCCCCCAGATCCCAGTCATCGCTGGAACCTCGAAGGGTAGGCAGAGGCTCCGTGACCTGTGGCCATCCCCTTTTTCAAACACCCAAGCTTTCAGGGGACTGAACTTCCTTGACGCACGTCACCAACAATGGCCGAAATGGGCGAGGGGCCCTGGTGTCCAAGCCCTGCTCCTGCATGTTGGTCTCTCTCCCCAGAGAGACCAAGCGAGGTCGGCACACTCGCACCCCGCTTCCTGCCAATGAGGCAGAAGGTCAGAGAGCCAGGCCCAGCTGCAGCATCCGTGTTTGGGCCCTGGATCCTTTTGCGATTTGGAGAATTCATTCCTTCTAGCTTCTGCCTCCTGGCCTTTAAGCTTTTCTTACTCCCACTGCACCTCCAGGAAAGGGGAGAAGGGGGGTGGGGGGCACATGGAAGGACTTTTTCCAAGGGCGGCAGACCACCTTTTCCTCCGCCTCCATCAGACAGCCCTGAAGACTGGAGATGCGCAATATGGTCTGTGAACAAAACAAGGCCATACACCCAGGCGTCACTGGCTGTCCCCTCTGGCATCTCTCTCCACCCTGTTAGAAACTCCGAAGGATTCAAAGGGTGGGGAGATTAAGGACCAAAAGAATTTAAACACGAGTTTGCTCAGTGCTTTATAGCACTTTTTAACCATATTATCTTATCTGATCTGTGTGGCAGCAGCTGGCCTCCAGGTAACACACGAGGACATTTCTGCAGAGTTGGGAGGAATCTACACACCCCGAGTGTGGGCTTGACATAAAGAAACGGGAGAGCATGTGATGATCAGCCACTCGCTGGTGGATAAATCTAAACTTTCTCATACTCTGAACCTCAGTGCGGGATCAGTATTACTTAACCTATTTTATCTTGTGGAAAGAGAGACTCAGAAACTTTAAGGGACTTAATTTGTTTGACAAACGCTGAGTGCCCCTGTGTTCCGAGGCCTGAGTCAGTGCCCCAGGGGGCACATCAAGGTTTCAGGCCTTACTGGGAGTGGCGTCCAGAGGTCAGAAATCCCACTTCCCTAGGCCTCTGGGTTCTGGGGTGGCCACCCCTCCCACCCCCCATTGCTGGGTAAAAGCCCCCACTTCCCTGCCTACTAAGCCAGCCTGGGGCCCTGGATATGACCTTCCCACGAGATAAATCAAGAGATCCCGAGAAAGGATTTAATTTTAAAACAAATGTAGGTAGTTGGCGTTGGGGGCCCAGAGGTGGCCCTGGGAGCCCTGTCAGGAGCGGTGGGGCCCGAGCTGCAGGCGGAGGAGCCTGGGGCAGGAGGGAGCCACCCGCCCGGGCCTGGTTTTGTTATTGGGAGGAAGTAGGATAAATGCTGTTTTGCTTTGTATATAATCGCATCCTTCCTCTGGCTGGTTTAAAATGGGGGTGGGGGAGAGGAGTGGTTTGCTCTGGAGGGGAAGCCTCGTAACTCCACAGCTTTGATACACACACACACACACACACACACACACACACGTGTGCGATCCCCGTGGCCTGGATTCCCGGATTCTGGGGCAGCCAGAATAACCCTGCCCGGACACGGAGTCGCTTCCAAGCTCAGAGCAGGATCGAGCAGACACGGGGGGCTTCTCTGCGAGCCGAGGCAGCTGGGTCTGCCCACGAGCCAGGCCAGGTTTCTGAAGGCTGAGGATTTCACAGGTCTTGGGTCTCCGACGGCAGTTGTTAGTTTATTTGTAAATCAAGGAGCTGGAGGCCTGCTCTCTGCTTCACTTAGGGATTAGCATATGCAAAAGTCCACTTCTGCGGTCGCCTCTTACCCACCCGCTCTCCAGATTTCTGTCTTTTGATTGATTGCAGCACACACTACCTCTTTCTTTCTCAGCCCCTTAAATGATGGTTAATAATGTCGCATTAGGACAAATCCTTTTCTTGTTGCACATGGAGGCTGGGTTGGAACTTGTGCTGTGTCACCCTCAAGTATGAGGTGTAAACTCTTGGGCCACCAAAGTCACAAAACAAGAAATGCGACATTCTCCCCATGAGTCCTTTGGAGTCACTTCTGTGGCTACATTTAGAAAATTAGCATAGCTCATAAAAGCCAAATGCAGAAAATTAATTGTTTAGCATTCCTGCCCTCAGCTCCACGCTCCTCCCGGCTCTTCCCCTGAGGAAGAGAAGCCCGAAGTTCCTGGTCCGGTGGGACCACAGGATGCCCAATCCTGTGACCGTCTGTAATTGAATCCAGTTTAAACATGGAGTCTGGATGCTGTCTGGCATGCCTTTATTTTGCTTGTTATTCCCTCTTCCGAAAGCCCAGCGACAAGCTAATCATTTGACACATAGGCTCTAAAGCACAGAATCGGCAGACATGACTAAGACGTCATCACATGCTCTCAATTCCGAGGCAGTGTGATTCCCCCCTGACACTGAACATTTATGGGCCACTAATTTTCCCTTCCTCCTTAGTAAAGTTTATGTTACAGAAGCACCAGGCCAAGAAACATATCCCACATCCAGATCTGTAAAATGATGTTCAGGTTTTATCATCTGTAGGCTGGACAGAGTGACAGCTGTGTGGTTGTTTATTGCATGGGGCTGCTTCCCCGATCCCAAGATGCTGTTAATTTACCACAGACCTTATCGGCACGATCCTGCGTAAGGATGTTGATGCAGTCCAACCTGCCCTGGTGCAGAGAGGGGACCGACCCAGTTTGGAAGTGAGGGTTAGTGTGAATCCTTCCCTCCCCCTCCCATTTGGAAGACAAGAGAAATTACGCTCAGAAGAGATGGAGTTTTGTTCTCAGAGACCCCGCAGCTCCCTTGACTTCCAGGTGGGGGTCTGTTCAGAGGTGTTCTGTTTCCATCACCCTCACACTGTTTGTTTTCCATCTGGAAAGTTCTGTTACCATTCAGTCCTACGCTTTTTGACAAAACCCTCACGTTTCAAAAATAAAGCAATGTATCTATTGAAATATGGTCCTTCACGCTTCCCCTCCAAACCACAGCTGGTTTTGACAGACGCATCTTTTTGAAAGACGAGGGAGCGGGGAGGCCCTTACCCACAGATGGAGAGAACGCCACTCGCCTTTGCTAACCCGCCCCTGTCTCTGTCCTCCAGGACACATGAGTCCCACGGCCTGCACGCTGCGGAAGCACAAGACCAACCGGAAGCCGCGCACCTTACCACGTCCCAGCTCCTGGCGCTGGAGCGCAAGTTCCGGCAGAAACAGTACCTCCATCGCCGAGCGCGCCGAGTTCTCCAGCTCCCTGAACCTCACAGAGACCCAGGTCAAAATCTGGTTCCAGAACCGCAGGGCCAAGGCGAAAAGGCTGCAGGAGGCCGAACTGGAAAAACTGAAAATGGCTGCCAAGCCCATGCTGCCCTCGGGCTTCAGCCTCCCCTTCCCCATCAACGCGCCCCTGCAGGCAGCGTCCCTGTACGGCGCGTCGTACCCCTTCCATAGACCTGTGCTCCCCATCCCGCCCGTCGGACTCTATGCGACCCCGGTCGGATACGGCATGTACCATCTGTCCTAAGGAAGACGGCCCCACAGACTCCATGACGGAGGTGTGTTGAAACAGGCCCCCCCTCCCTCCGGAGGAAGGCAGCGCCCAGCCAGCACCCCTGCTCTGCCAACCCTGCCGCCGCCACCCCGAGCAGCTAGGCCCGCAGGGCCGCAGACTCAGTTTGGATTCGTTCTTTAGACGGGCGACGCCAGGCCCTCGTGTACTTGGTGTCACCCTCCAGATGTCCCCGTGTCCTTGCACAAAGAGTGGCTCTGACGGTTTTTATATATGAAGATATATAATAAAATATAATGCATTTTTATACAGCTGACGTAAAAATTCAAATTATTTTGAAAGGCAAAATTTATATGCATATATATAGCTCACTTTCCTAAAAAAGAGACCATTTAAGACCCTTTTTTCTTGTAGGGGGAGACAAATTCTTTACTAAAACTGTTGCGATTTGGTGCTTTTGATGGGACAAGTGGCTCTGGCTTGTGGAAAACAAGTAGAATTAGGCGCAACAGGTAGAGACGGTAGATACGGAGAGACTTCTCCAAGTGACAGGGGGCACATGTTTTCGCAGCTTTACTTACATGCATTAAAAACTCATCAGATGCTCCCCATTTGGCCTTATTTTTCCACCCGCTCCACGTTGTCACATGGTTACATACACATTGGTAAAGTTTTACTTTTTTTTTTTTTGTAAAATCAGTAAAAGGGGGATGAGGAGCCCCCCCAGCAGGCCTAGGGTCGGCGCAAATGGAAGGACGGACTCCCTTATGCTTCTCGAGGTGGTTGCTTAACTCCAGAACATTGGGGAGTGGAAAGTTAAAGCATGTCTGGAGGAATCGATGGTTTCTGTGAAATACTAGTCACATGGCAAAGGTGACTGGGGGAGGGGAGGGTGTAGTTAATTTTCTGCTTTAAAAAAAAAAATTCTTGTACCTATTACATATATGCTAAATATTCTTCAACAATGAATAGACCCAGAATGAAAAATCATGTTTTCTCTGTGTGTGTACCTATTGTATGTGCTAAACGTATTAGAAAAATTTATATACTTTTTAACATGTTGGGGGCAAAAGGGTAAAGCCATGTTTTGACTTGCTGGAAATGGTGGTGTCACACAGGCCATTTAGCTCCCTAGTATTTCATCTTCCTACCCAACGCTCCCCTCCCCCATCCCCCCCACCAGGATACTTTATCCCTTTGAAAGGGTGCCTTGTATAATTTTATATATTTTATTGAAGAGTTATTTCTTATCTCTTATTCTGAATTAAATTAAATGTTTGTTTTATTGCAGTAAAGTTGGTCCCAACTCCCAGTTATTTTAAAAGTCACTCTCTGTTCTTCGTTGGGCTTAACTCAAAAAACGCCAGCCAGATAGGAGGTGGGGAGCTGGTGATTTTTATTATTTTAATGTGAATCAATCAAGAGTTGTGGCCAGATTCAGCCTTGGGGGGGGGGTCGGAGCATCCATTGAAAACAGCAAAATAACTTTGAACCATTTCCTCCAGCAGCTTGGGTTACCGTGGAAAAGAAGTGGGGCTGCTATGAGGAGTTGTTCAAACCCCAGTGAAAGATGAGCTTAGAAGAAGGGATGGGGGGGGGGTGCTGAGGGACCAGCCAGAATCTGAGTGGTTTGTAGATGATCAAGGGAAAGTCTTGAACTTGAAATTTCCCATCTACCGAAACAAGGACACACTTAAAGCCGAGGAGGGGAAAAAAACCTAGAGCCCTCTGCAAACGGGGATGGTAACTGGAGGCATTCACTGGGCTGGGGGGGGGGGTGACGCCGCTGCCCTTTCTGGAGGGAGTGTGTCAAATCGCGCTCCCTTTACTATTCACCCGGCTTCTTCCCAGGAGATGGACCCTGAACAAATACTCTTTTCCCTGTGAAGGCGGACGGTGGTGCATTCAAGAGCCCTTTGCCGTCCATCCCCTCTTTCCACTGGATACAGATCCGGGGTCAGGCCGGGGCTTTCAGGCGACACTATTAAAATAAATTGGTAATGGGTGGGAGGAGGCCGAGAAGGACCCTAAATTCTGATTTCCATTGCACAAAGAAATCAGAAGGGGCTACTGATGCCACAGTTCCGAGGTCTGACCAGCAGCCCCTGTGACTCTTGGAAGTGACTCAGGACTTGAAGGGAAGACCGTGGGGTGGGGAGATCGGCACCTGGAACCTACTAGAACTAGCGTCTTTTGCCCCACATGTGCTTAGTTCTCACAGCCAGTGTGGACCTGGGCGTCGGAAGCTCCATTTTCCAGCCGGGCGGGGGCTGCCAGGGCCCAGGCCTCGAGACTCCGAGGTGTCATGGCCTCAGCCTGAGGTTCACACTCTGCGCTGGGGCCGATGGATTTCCTCCCGCTCGGCGGGTCCACTGCGGGGGCCGAGCCCACCGGGCGCCCCACACCTCCCCAGGAGTGTGCGCCTTTTCCACCTGGCTGGGCCTCCTGAGCCCCGGCCCCTAAACCCAGCCCGCGGGCCAGCCTTGCTCATGTACGGGTGCGTCTGCCCAAGGCCAGAGCCCTTCCCGGCATCGCCATCAGCCGCCAAGTCGAGTTCCCAATTAGCCCGTCCACCAAGCTTCCTGCCCGGCGCCGCTGGGCTCCCGCAGCCTCGGGCGGCATGAGCCCGGGTCGGGGATCCGGAGACGTCGGCTCCGGGTTAAGACTCGGCTTGGCCCCTGGAGGATTGGGGCGCCAACCGGAGAAACGCGGCTGCGCCCCGCGTGGCCGGTGAGGTGCACGGGGAACCGCCTGGGAGAATCGCCCTAAGTCCCAAAGAAAAGCTGAGGCCCGGAGAGGGGGAAAGAGCGGCTCAGGTTCCCATGCGCGCACCCCAGCGCTGCTAGGTGGGGAGAGTCACCCGGCTGAGGACGGAGCCGGGTCGCTGGGGACCCAGACCACCGCCCGGTGTTCGCGGGCCGGCGACGCGCCTGGCCCTGGAGCGCCCTCCGCACCTCCTGGCCCTGGAGCGCCCTCCGCACCTCCTGCGCCAAGCCGGGCTCGGCCGTCAGTCACCACGGTCCCCCGCTTCGAAACAGCCTGCGGCGGCAGAAGGGCCCTAATGCGCCCAGGACCCGCACGGTGCCAGGATGCCCGCTTCGGACACCCTCTCACCAGCGGTCGGCAGCCTGGCGCGCGGAGCCCCCCGCCCGCGCACGCTTCCAACGCCTTCACCCAAAACTTTCCAGAAGGACAGCTCTGCTTTCGGAAAAGAGGGGCAGAAAGGAGAGGAAATCTTATTTTCTGGGGTCCTGCTATTAGTATGGGCGGAGCTAGGCATTTTCTCGCGCATCCCATTTAGTCCGTTCACACCTCTCCGCGAGGCGGCATCCGTGCCATTTTATAGTTGAGGAAACTGAGGCTCAGAAAAGTGACGCATTAAGGTCCCAGAGCTGGTGGGCAGCAGCGGCGGCGGCGGCGGCAGAATTAGGCCCGAAGTGTCAGCCTGATGGTGGGCATGAGGGCTGGCAAAGGCCGCGGGTGCCGAGCTGTCTCAGACAGGATGCAGGGAGCAGGGACGGGGGTGGGCTGAAGAACTCTCCAGACTTTCCCAAACCCTGGGAGCCCAGGTCTGGAGCCTCTCCCTGGATCCCCTCTCCTACCTCTTATTGCTGTGGGGGAGATTCCCACCAAGGACCCCGCTTCTCTGTCGCACGGGCCCAGGGGCTCAGCCTGACCATGCTCCCCACTGCGGCCCTCGGGGAGGCGTGCTGGGCGGGGGCTGGCAGGTAGGCCTCGAAGGCCCGGCTGGGAGCAGGCGCAGGCAAACCGTCTGCCTGACCCGACTGAAAAGAGGAGCCCGGCTTTTGAGCAGAACCTTGTCTGTCCAAAGGAAAACTCCCAAGGCCATTCTTTGCTACAAAAGGGGCTCATTTGCCACGGGTTGGAGAGGCCATTGCCCCACCCCCACTCCCTCTCACTGCTGGGTTTGGAATAAACATAAACCTCATTTATAAAAGAACCCACGTCACACGCACACACTCACACACACACTCACACGCACCACGCACACGCCCGCACCGTCCCTGAAATCACCGGGCCTGACTGGTGAGGCTGATGGAGCCACTTTGCCCTTTCTGTGTTGAAACAATTTTTTTTTTTCCACCGATTGGGGATGCTGCAGGCATCTTTAATGAAGCTGGTCACAGGGCAGTGGGGGAAACTTCCATCGGTGGCTGTCAGCTCCTGGAGCCCTCCACCCCTCTCCCACCCCCAAACTTCTCTCACCTCCTCCCTGCTAGGAACTAAATAAAAAGCAGGAAAACGACTTTCCAACATAGCCCGCTTCAAAGCGGAACCCAGGACCGGGCTGCGGGAATCCTAACCCTGTCCTGATAAGGTTCCTAATAATCAAACCCAAACTCCCTCCACCTCCTCTGACTCTCCCTCTCCCTCCTCCTCCTCCTCCTCCTCCTCTCTCCTCCTCCTCCTCCTCCTCCTCCTCCTCCGGACCCCTCTGCATTTGTTGACGAAAACACTTTGATGTCCTGAGTTCTCCAAACAATTATTATTATAATTTTAAACAACCTGGTATTTTCCATTACTAACGGCTCGGGCTTTGAAGTTACACCTCATAATTTCCTAAATTAAATAAATCATTTTAAGTTTGCACTGGAAGGCTTTTAATAGCAGAGAAAGGAATATCATTATCTTATTGAGACCCAATTGTGGCGGCTCCAGTTTGGCTGTAGCTGGGGGCAAAGTAGACTCACTCTAACAGACATACTTTATTAACCTCCCATAACTCTTGAAAGAACATTTTTATATTTTCTTTGATTTCCCCCCTCCCTCTCTTGTTTTAAAGCTGTCCCAACCTTTAATTAGTGCCTAATATGAAAAGCATTATTTTTTTAATGCTATGTAATTTACCAGCGGCAACAGGCCAACTTGACAATTGTTTATTAGACTTGGTTTTTCACACAGGGCAAAGAATGCCGCTCCAAACCCAACTTTTCATGGGTGGTTGCACTAATTAATACAGTGTCTGAGGCTCCTAGGGGGTTTTTTAATATTGAAGTCTATGGGGGCGGAAGGGGGTTTTAGAAGTCCGGCTCCTTGCCGACGACGTTCTCCCTCTGATTTCTTTCATGCTGTTTTGATCCTGTCTGTGGAGTCAGCACAGACAGAAACTGTTCCCTGGCTCCGGAGACACCAGGGAACCCCCCAGGCAAAGCCCCCAGGGACCCCCAGTACCTCCACTTATGATTTATGGCTTGTGGGGCCCAGGCTCGGGGTGCGGGGAGCCCGTTGCTCGCTCAGGGTTTGGGGGGAGGGATGCCCCTTTTCCAGGCTGGAGGAGGAAGGAGCTGGCCTGGGGCTGGGGTCGGGCGGAGCCAGGCCGCTGATGGCAAATGCCAGCTCTCCCAGGCACCGGGCAGCTCTGGCATAGAACCACCGGAGACCCAGGCCCGGCCTGGCCAGGGGGAGGGTGGTACAGGGACAGGAGGGACGCAGGCCACCATCCGCTCCTCTTCGCCTTCTTGCCTCTTTCTCCTCCTGTCTCCATCCTTCGTCTCTCCTTTCCCATTCTCTCTCTCCTGTCTCCCTACTTTGCCCCCTCTCTTACCCTTTTTGCTTTTCCCTGCTCCTTTTATTCTTTTTTTAATGTCTGTCCCACTCTGTATCTTTTTAAATTTTTTTTCTATCTTCTTACTGTCTGCAATTCCACGTGGTGCTGTCATCCTTAACGTTCTCTTTAACTTCCCCCCCTTTTCCCGTCTCTCTGCTCCTGCTTCGCCTCTCTTAGTAGTGTGCCCCGTTGTCTATTTATTCTCGTTCCCACTGTCACCTATTCTCTCCCCTCCCCCCGCCCCCGCCCCTTCTCCGATTTCATCCTTTCTTCCCCGGTTCCAGCGATTTCGTGCAGGATTCTGAGGGCTCAGCCCGGCCTCGCTCCCGGGGCGCTGCGCCCTGGCGCCCCTCCCCAGCCCCCGCCCCGCTGCACCTGGCAGGCGGGCAAGGGACAGACCCCAGAGCAGGAAGAGGGCAGGTCCCTGGGTTCCTCCCCGGAGCCTTGGGCGTCGCGGGCGAGAGAAGGGCAGCGCGGGGTGGAGAAGGGCCGGGTCCCGCGCGCGGCCCCTCCGCCCCGCCCGCCGCCGGCCGCCCGTTTGATGTCGCGGGCCCGGCAGGAATGCGGCCGGGTTATCAATCACCCAGCTGGATCCCGAAGGTCCCGGCCTAATCACATTTAATTGCTCGTGGAGGCCCACTCTCCGCCGGCCGGGCCGCGCCTCAATTACTCCCCAAATACCAGCCATCAATAAGTGCGCGCTGACACCGGCCCGGCCCGCTCCGCGGGCCCGGAGATCTCCGCCGAGCCGGCGCCCGCGTCCCTCCCCGCCCACCCTCCATCGTTAAACTTACACCTCGCCGCCCAGAGGAGCAAGCCAAGCAGATAATAGCAGTCCCCTTTTATTGGGCGCTTCCCAAGGGCCAGACACTGGTGCTGGGCCATGTGCACCCCCCGGCTCCTTGGAGGCTCCCCGGCCGGGGATGGTGGCATGGTCTCCGTTCCAATTAAGGGACTTGACTTGAGGTTCCTTCACGAACGTGTGCGAGGTGGCAACTGTAGGCAGTGGCTCCACTGGGATGGGACCTTGCGGCCTGGCCAGTCCACAGGCCGGAGGTGAAAGCATAAGGCAATAGTGCCTCCCAGAGGCGGGAGACTTACCTGAGGCCCCGCTCTAAAGGTGTGGTGCTGGGACCTGCAGCCTGGCACTCCCTAAAGGAGCTTATCGCTTCCTGCCGCCAATGCTATGAGGGATCCTCCTTTGCTTACCCCCATTTGCCAGGTGAGGACTTGGGGGAGACCGCCTCCAAGCTGGGGCCCTGGCCTGGCTCCTGCTTGAAATGCATCCGTCACCCCCCACAGTCACTCTTCTCCTTCAAAGCAACCCCGAAAGTCAGGACCGGGGATCCCCTCACATTCCCAGGGCAGGAGAGTAAGCCTGGGACAGGGACAGCGAAGTGCCCAGGGAGGTGGGACCACAAGGAGGAAATGCCACAGCGGGTGAGCTCACAGCACGGAGACCTGCGTCTACTCCAGTCACCTCCCTTACGCCAGTGCGCAGCTCCCTCCCTCCCACCAAGAACCTTTGCTTTAGAAAGAGCACCTCGGGTCTGCGTTTCCTGTAGTCTCCCATTCTAGTCTCCCATTCATGGGGAGGTGATACTTACACATCAAACAAAGATAAAAAGGGTGACTTTGACTTCTTCCTGCAGGAGGCCAAATGGCCGGATTGGCTTGGGTTAGGCCAGTTTGTAATAATAGTGACATAACATGTTGAATGATAAAAGCAGGATGATATATATCTATACAATCCATTTCATCTAATTGAAGATAGTATCTAGTATAACATGCACTTTCTATCCCACTACAGAGAAAAGGATAGCCAATTATAATGTAATACTTAATCCCCTAGAATATCATTTTGTATTTGTTATCAGATCCTACTATTAAGAGCTCTTATAAAATTACAAAAAGGAAGTGATGAGCGTCATCTAAAGTCAGTCTCTGACTTCCTTCATTCTGTACCCTTTCATAATTCCTGATATGTATTTGTAAAATATATTCCAGTGTCCCAAACAGTCTCATCCTCATTGGCCCCTCAAGGCGACACGTGGGTATCACTATTTTCCCCATGTCATAGGAAATGACAGGGCACTCAGCCAGGTGGGGCGACTTCCTCAAGGTCACACGGCGAGGAAGGAGAGCCGGGCTGGACAGGTAGACATGCAGTGTGGTTCCCTCCCACCCGGGTGAGGTTCAGTCCTGGCTGGACCACAGGTCTGTCCGTCTAGCCTTTTTATTTTTTTATTTTTATTTTTATTTTTATTTTATTATTTTTTTTTAGACTCAAGAAAGTATACAGATCCCCTGAAAGGGGTTTCCCAGTTTGCGAGGCCTGATACAAAAAGAGCTATTTTGGTAGCAAAGCCCTGCCTCTTTTCATTTCAGTGCCGAGAATGCTCGATGATGGAAAAACTGACTTTGTAAAAGAAATCGTGTATAAGACGCTAAGTGCCTCCCGAAATCCCATCACAGAAAATCACCTGAAAGGTGGTGGTGATGGATGAGAGGCACTTATCGATGTGAAATTGGCCAATTTAGGGAAAGTCTGGGGGTGCGAAGTGTTCGCCCTCTCCTCCTTCCCACTGCATCGGGCCGCTCACCCCGCCGTCTAGTCTTTCCGGTTGGATTTCTCTTTGTTTAGTGATGGGAACAGAGAGGAGCCAAAAGACAATGTTAAAAGAAAATCCAGGGGGTGTGGGAATATGATCTTGGGCTTGAGGATTCCAGGAAAGCAGTGAAGTCATCCCAGTGGGTGGAGGTTGGGGGCGGCACCATGGGAGCCATGTCAGTGCCCTTCCCCCCCCCCCCCACCCTGCCAGGGCTGGCACAGGGCGGTGGGAGGTGGCCCTGCCTTTGGGACCAGATCTCAATTATTTCTAGGGTTAGGGACAGCTCTGTCCTGCAGAGATACCACTGAGCCACAGCCCTCTGATGAGAAGGACAAACTGATTTTTCTCTTGCAAGTAGCAGCAGGCGAGTTGGAGGAAATTAGGTCTTAGAAGGAAAGAGGCAATTAGAGCAGAGAGGCAGGTTTCCTTGAGTCTGGGACTGATGAAAGCTAAGCCGGACGCAAATGTCTTTTTTCAGGAGGAAGGCCCAATTTTCCTCCACACGCAATTCCTGGCTAAGTCTGGGGCTAGAAAGTGGCAATCGTGCTCTTTAGAACAAGATAAATAAATAAATGCGCGATGACTCTTCTGCTTTCAAAATTACGATATGGACAGCACGTAAGCTCTACCTTTACTCTCCGTAAATCAGCTGGAAACTCAGGATTTCGACGCTGGATCTGGGCGCACGCCAGTGACCATGACCACTGATACTGTCACGGCTCAGGCCTTTCCTGAAATTCTCCAAACACAGTGATTCAAATTCACTGCAACTCAAGAAAGAGATGCGTTCATTGCTTTGGACAGTACCTGAGTTCGAGGAGCTTTCTATGTTCCAGGCCGTGGACTGAGTTCTTGACCTAATTTCATTTTAACCCGCAGGGCGACACCGAGGTGCTCCATCCCCGTTTCATAGATAAAGAAACTGAGACCCTGAGAGATTGGTCTCACAGCTGGTGAAGGGCAGAGCTGAGATTTGAACACTTGACTCCAAGAACCATGATTCAGAGCATTCACCGTTTCATCAAACATTGTGGGTTTATGTCACTTACTGGAGCAGAAACCAGGATTAAAAAAAAAAAAAGATAGTTCTTGGGCCCATCGGGTTTCCGATTGATTTGAAATAAGGAGTTGTCATCTGCATCAAAATGACATTTCAGCCTCCTGGAACTTTGGGGGGGCGGGGGGAGGGTAGACTAATACTGACGGATGACACTGTAGAACTCTAAGACAGACAGAATTTTGTGATCGTATCAAACAAGAGATGCAAAGTGGAGGCGACGTGCCCAGAGCCCCGTAGTAGCTGTGTGGACAGCCATATATATATATATTTAAGTTACATTTCTAGCTCATGTTAGCTGATCTGAGCTCAAACAGGCCTTGGAAGTTTGATTTCTGGGCAACCTGAAATCCGGGTCTCCTACGCCTTACCAGTTAGTACCTCACTAAGCAGCTGGATCAAGAACACCACAATGGAGCATAGCTTTTGGTCCCCAATAATCTCCATCCATCTCCCACAGTCACTCTGAATTAAAAACATATGTGTATAGTATTTGAGCTGATCAAATATTTCCCAAGCTTTGAGAAAGTGTGAGTAAAAGCATTTTTTTTTTTTTTTTTTTTTTTTTGGAAAACTTGGCTATTTTTAATTCAGCTTGTAACATGCCATCTTGGTAAAAAGAGTAAGTTTGCTGGGGCATCAAGACAAGTCTCCAACTCCATCATACGCTCTTCCAAATAGATTGCTCGGGCTACGCCCCCACTTTTATGGATATTTCAGTGCTTCCGCCTAAGACCAGTAAATGGGATACTCGAGTTACCCAGTTCAAGTTCAAACTCGCAGCCACTGTGGCTTTCTTCAAACCGAGGCAGGGATTAGCAGTGGGGGTAAGAGATAGGAAGCCACGAAGGTGGAGTTTTCTTCTGTCCGGTTCTGACCTGTCTTCCTAGCCCTTGGAACAGTTACACGGCCCTTGCACAGGCTCAGTGAGTACAGTGTTTAATGAAAGCGAAGTCTGGATCGGATGACGGAACGGTTCCGGGAACATTTGAGAGCTCTGGGTTTTTGCTGATTTTTAAAGTTTTCGAAAGCGGGTGGGGTTTGCCGTGAGTTCAAACTTTTAAAACGTCGGTTCAGGTCACAAGATAATAAAAACGATTTGCGTTTGGCAAGATGGGCCAGGTAGTGCTATCGAGGTGCTCATAAAAAATCCTTAGTTCGGCTGGAGTCTCTGATGACTAGTCACACATGAGTATTAAAGACACTTTCATGACCCTGACTGGTCTGTCGAATGCCAGACTCTCCAGGGCCCGTTCTACTTGTCCTTATGGTTCCCGGGCAAAGAACGTTTAAAACGTTGCATTAAATGAAACTCTCCTGAGTTATAAAATTGTCTAGGTGGATGCAGGATACTTCCTTAGAGTTTGTTTTACAGTGTGGTCCAGAGGTTAATTAAGGCACCCAGGGTCAGGAGGGCAGGGGGCGGAGTCTGGCTCTGATCTGCAAGCTGGTTTGGAAGGAAGAGGAGTCCCCAGAAAAAAAAATGTCCTTTCTTGTCTTTAGAGCCTTGGTTTTCACTTCTGTGAGATGGAACTTAACGGTCTCTGCTTCTTTAGCCCTCAGATGTATTTTCCAGAGGCATAATTAGGGCATAATTAATATTTTCCGACTCTCTCGAGACCGGCGATAGGGCTTTAAAGGCTTTGCGAAGTTTATCTTGATTTCAAGGTCCTTATAAAGAAACCTGACTGGTTCACGGATTACTGATTCATAGGTTGTAAAAGCCGTCCCCAAAGGCTGACAGTCTCCCCACACTTATCTGACAGCCCAAATTTCTAAACTCCAGGCCCGAATGCGGTTTCACGTTACTAGGATTTCAGCGCTTTTCACAAATACATGGCAGACCCTTTGCCGGTCGGTTATGAAATAGGATCGTAAACGAAAGCTAAATGACTCACGTAAAAGAAAGGGACAAAGAGCACTTTGTGACAGCGGGGGCTCCGTGTGCTTGCATCGGATTGTTGCTTTGGGTGTCTGGAGGATTTCAGGAAGCCCAGTAGCCCCATCCACTCTGAACAGGTGACAGGCATGGCGGTGGCATGACCGCCACGTTCGCCCCAGACCCCCTTTCAGAACCAGTGAGTCGGAAGTGACATTCAAGCCCCCCTGCACAGTTTCCCAAGTTCTGTCACCTACGTTATGCCCTCCAGACAGGTGGATGAGGGAGAGAGGCCCAGAGACCGAGGAAGGGCCACAGGGTCTGGGACGATGGGAGACTTTTGTCCCAAACAGAAAACTTCAGCCGAAGTGACGCACGATGAACCTTTCCGAGGAGCGAGGAGGAGCGAGCAAGGGAGATGAGCGAGGGAGGGGACAAAGCGGGGGTATTCGCGCAGCGTTTAGCGGTTGACCCTGGCAGATGGCGGGGCGGGGGGAGGGTAGACCCTTGCTGGAGTGGCAGCTTTTCCCGTAAGATCAGCTCCGCGTACGCCATGTCTCCCCCCAGGCAAAGCACGCAGACAGGACACAGGAGGAACACACTCCGCCACCCTCGGGGGCTCACAGTGGTTCCACTGAAATTTCTTCTCGTTCCGCCACGTTCCAATTGACGGCCGCGGTGAAGACAAGGGCGGATTTAGCGTGAGTCCGTCTCACAGTCCTCAGTTCTTTTCCTTCTGAGTTCGCGCGCTCTCTCTCTCTCTCTTTTTTTCTCTTTGTCTTTTCTCTCTTTCTTTTTATCGCGGAGAGAATATGCGTAACGTAGAGTTTCCCATGCTCGCCATTTTTAAGCGTACGGTTCGGTCTCATGAAAGTACATTCGCATTGTCGTGCAGCCACCACAGCCACCGTCACCCTCATCAGCTTCCCCAAAATAAACTCTGTCCCCATTAAACACTAACCTCCCCAGCCCTGGCAACCACCCTTCTCCTTCCTGTCTCTTTGAATTGACTGCTCTCGGGACCTCACGTAAGTGGAATAACACAATAATTTGTCCTTTGCCGACCGGCTTTATTTCACGTAGCGTAACGTTCGAGGTTCATCCATGCTGTAAGGTGTCAGAATCGCCTTCCTTTTTAAGGGTGAACGGTACGATATTTGGTGGACATACCACATCTTGTCTATTTGTTCGCCTGTGATGGACATTTGGGTGGATTCCACCTTTTGGCTCCTGTGAATAATGTCGCTATGGACATCGCTATGCAAATATCTCTTTGAGTTTCTGCTTCCTGATGTTTATTTGGGGATTTTCATCTGGGTCCTCCTCCAGGCTTGGCCAGCTCCTTGGGGTTTGTCTTCAAGAAGCTTCCAGCCAGGTGGGGAGAGAGCCAAGGAGTGTCATGGTCACTGCCCAGAGGGGAGAGAGCCAGGGAGTGTCACGGTCACTGCCCAGAGGGGAGAGAGCCAGAGAGTGTCACGGCCACCTTGGGAAGCTTCAGGGGGCTGGGAGAAAGGAGATGCCACGTCGCCAGGGCCGACAGGGGTGGCTTCATGGAGACGAACATGGAGGCGAACTCCTAACCCTGTCCGGAAGGACGGCATCCGTTTCCAGACGGAGGGAGTGGGAAGGGTCTCACGGAGGCGAATGAAACAGCACAGTGCAGAGCTGCGCGGGTGACCAGACGCCCAGAAGGCGTGAACGGGCCTGTGAGGGGCATCAGGATGCATGTGGATCCTAGGTTGGTGCTTTGGGGGTGCAAATCCTCGCCCCGCCGACTTTGGGCAAGGCACTTTGCCTCTCTGGACCTCGATTTCTTCACGTGCAGCACGTGGATGATGACAGCACTTACCTCGGATGGTGTCGTGCAGATGAAACCGGAGAACACATATAAAACGACCCTCAGGACGCCCACCCTGGGTTAACCCCCCCAGGGGGTGGTGGGGAGCCTCGTGGTCAAGGTTGCCGGTTCTTCTCTTGGGCGTCGAGTGGCCACTAACGGGTTTCAAGCAGGTAGTAGTGACGAGGCCCGGTGGGGACTCACTGTAGGAGGGGCACACCGCGGGGCAGACGCGGGACTGTCCTCCCTGTGTTCCTGGGCGCCACTTTGGATAATATGGGAGACAAAATGAAACGTCTCGATGCTGAGGCAGGTGGGTGTGGCCCGCCCGACGTCTGAGGTGACCCACTTCGCCCCACCAACCATCGGGCGAGCAACAATTCAGTCGTTTGTCCAGCCCTGTCCCTCCTCCCTCCTCTTAGTGCCCCAAATAGCGCCGGGCACAGAGAAGTCCCAAATAATTGCTGCCTGGACCCCAAGAACCCCACGGCCACGCCTTTTCCCTTCAGGCCTTCCCTTCCACCCCCTGTGACAGCCTCTCGCTGCTCCTTTCTCTTCGCTGACGACAAGGCGTCTGGTGAGGTGACAGCCTGATGGTTCTGGGGTGCCCGTTGGAAACAGAGGAACAAAATGCCTGTCCCAGGAACCTCGAGGTTCTGGGCTGTACCAGCCTCTGCGAGACAAGTGGCAGCTCCCGACCCAAGGCTGCCACTCTGTGTCCCGGCTTTAAAAGTCAGCCTCATGAAAGCGTTTCCAACACGCATTTAAAATCATCCATCCAAAAGATAACTAAATCACGGCCATTCATTATTCTCGACCCATCACACTGCAATGAAAACATGTATTTAACTGGGAAAAACACAGAGCCTTCACTCTCCTGGCCTCTGCTTCCTTCTTCTCCCTACCTTTGAGGGCTCCAAATGTTATGATTCATCTCAGCCCTGCCCCAGGCGGCAGTGAATTGCAGGCTCAAAGAGTCAGAGCCCGGGGGGTCCGGGAGAGAGCGCCCCTCGGTTCATCCTGCATTCTCTCTCCGGCCAACTGTGTTTGTTCCTTGACTTCTTTTGATCATCCCTATAACAGTAGCCAAGCAGAGGAAATTAAGCTTTTGTATTTTAACTACTCCATGACCCTGGATAATTTGTAAGAGACATCTATGGGAGGGCGGGGGAAGGGGTGTCAAAAAATGAACCTCCAACTGCTCGGCGTGGATGCGTCCCAGCCACCCCACGGCTCCCTCAGGGGTTTCGGTGATGACTGGAAGAATGTCAGGGTGTGCAGTGGCCTTTGGGCACAGCTGTCTAGGCCAACGCTCTTGGTTTGAAATATGGAGAAACTGAGGCTCAGATTGGGGACGTGACCTCCAGGGCCCTAAAGGGAGTTCGTGGCTGAGTAGGGATTTGCTGTTCTAAGAGAATGAGATAATTTAGCACGACGTGGCCCTGTGTTTATCCAGTGCTTGTTAACCTGTTACCCGACAGCCACCGCCTTCAGCAGCAGCACCAGCCCTAGTCACACGCTGTGGCACCTCGTTATTCTTCAGCAGCCTCTAAGGAAGGGGTTAAGGGTCTAACGTCAGGCTTAAAGGTTTGGGCTCTGGGATCAGAACGTGTGCATTCTCCCGCCCCGGTCCCCTGGGGGAATAAGGAAATTTGCCCCTCCGGCTGTTGGAAGCATGAAATGAGTTCACCCTCGTAAAGCGCTCGCGGTGATGTCCAGCCCCAAGAAGCTGAGCTGTTACAGAGGTCCCCACCTGTCCCTCTGTCCTTTTCACAGAGGACAGCTACAGAGGACACCTACAATGCCAGGACCCTGGACCTCATGTTAGCTTCCTGCGCCAGGTTGAGCCGCCCTGTCTGCAAGGTAGAAAACGCAGAGCCTCGTGGGGACAGCACGGGAGTCCCCGCCCTGTCACTGACTGGCTGTGTGACTCGGGCAAGACCACCAGCTCTGTCTGCCTCAAGGGTCCCACCCATGAGGTGCATGCCTATAACAAGGGCTGCCGATCGCTCCCTCGGGGCCAGGCACAATGACAGGGGCTTGGGATAACCAGTGAACCAAATAAAGATCCTGCCCCTTGCCGCTCACATTCTAGCAGAGGAAACAGACGATAAATCAACCCAAACACATACACGGACACATTCTTTCGTTAGGTGAGATGAGCCACAAGTGGCCTGGAGACTCCCCAGCTTCCTTCTAACTGAGGAAGCCAATACCTGCAAGGCTTTTTTTCCTTTTTCTTCGTTGGTACAGAATTTTCAAACATATACAACAGAGAGAAAGAGAGTAAAAGAACTCCACGCTCACGTGCTCTGCTAATGATCCCCTTTGCCAGGACTATCTCAAAGCAACTCTCCGACATTGGATTATGTGATTCATAAACATTTCCCATGTATCTCTAAAAGATAACATGCTATTTAAAAGACAGAGCCCAATGCCATTATCCCACCTAAAGATTAACAATAATTCCTTAATACATTAAATAGCCTGGCAGTGTTTAAATCGCTTTGTCTCATAATTTTTAAAAATTACGGTCGATTGACAGTAGCCTGGAAACAAATCTATGCATTGTCTATGCATTGCGCTGTGTTGCTGTGTCTCCCGAAGTTTCTTTTAACATATAGGGTTTCCTTTCTGCCTCTCCTTTTTTTTTTTTGGTTCCAATATATTTGTTGGAAAAACCAGGCCCTTTGTGTGTTTCCCCATAGGCTGTATCCCCAGAGTGTCATTTAACAGGTTCCTCTGCCCCCTGTAATTCTTAAAAATTGTTAGCTCTCGAGGCGAAATCGGATTAGGCTCTACTATGAGAAAGACTATTTTATAGAGGGTATTCTAGTCACAGGCCACTTGATAGCTGGTTGTCTCCCTTTGGGTGACATTTAAAGCTGATCCGTTCCTAGATCCATTACTTCGTGGGGGTTGTGACATAGCGACGTCCTAATGATATCGTTCCCTAATCATTTATTAGCCATAATCCTTCCTGAAAGAGAAACTTCTCTCCATCAGCTGTTTGGTTGCTCCGAGGCACAGAGAGTACAGAAAGGCCGGAGGAAGGTTGGGTCCTTTCTCTTCAGTCCCCATTTTTCAGAAGGAAGAGTAGGTCTCACGGCCTTCTCCAAAGGTCAGCGGGGTCATGGCCTTAACCCGACCTTACGTCTTTCAATCCTTTCCAGTTATTTTTCTTGATGCACATATGTATGGTCGGCCCCTCTTTGGCCAATGTGAGCTTGGTTTCAGTTGGATCTTGTCTTTTTAACGTAATTTCAGTAATCTTTTGAAAAAGTCTCCTGCTTTTTGGTACAAGATGACCCAGCTTGTCTGGTACATTCCCTGCCTCGACGTGGGCTCAGCCATGTCTCCAAAGGTGTCCTGGTCCCTTGTACTGGGGAAGGGAATTCAAGTCACGGTCCGGGCACGGAGGTGCTCACGGCTGGGCATTGAGCGTACGGAGACACGAACAAGATTGACGTGGCACCTGTCTTCGAGGCTCCCTAACTGGACTTGGAAGACAGGAGTGGAGAACATAAGGGGAGAGGGGTCAGGGTCGGGAAGGGCAAGTTCAGGGGGTCACGTCAGTGCTGCGCAGGACCTAGCTCAGGATGAGGTCTCAGGAAAGACATCTGGAGACAAATAGGGGCCAGAGGCGAAGCACCTCCTGCTTGGCCTGTACACAACTAGACGTTGAGCTCTCGGAGGGAGAATTAAATGAGGGAGGCAGTGAAGCTGATATGCAAAACGTAAGGGCTAGACACTAAACCTCTAGCCCTGGAATTCAAAACACCCAGTCTGAGGGAAGGGCTTTGTCCCGGTGGGCTAAATATTGGCACCTTTCACTTTGTTCCCTAATAGCAATAATCAATTATATATGCATGGTCTGATTTAATCTTCCCAACAAGCCCTGGAGGGCAGGCCTTGTTCTGCCCATCCAAGAGATGAAGAGTCTGAGGCTTAAGTGAGATTAAGGAACTTGCAAGGTGACCCAGCTAGTAATTAGTGGTGATAGGGTTTGAACCCAGCACTTCCTGAGGCCAGAGTCAAGCCCCCTTAACCGCTCCACCTTGCTCCACCACCCGGTGTTTACATATAAGTTTTAAAGCCCTTTTTAAAAAAGGTTAAAAATCACTTGCTTCTCTCCCAGCTGAGAGCCTAACCCTTATTTTCTCAGTTCCCAATGCTCGCTTGTTCCCTGCCCCATGAAGGCCTGGAGTTGCATCCCAGCCCTTTAGAAATGCTATGTGACACTGGAGCGAATCCTTTCACCTCTGTCTCTCTCTGAGCCCGATTCCTTATCTGTGAAATGGGGATAATAACAGCCACTGAGGATAGAATGATGTGATCTAGATAAAGCATTTGACACAGTGAGTACTCAATACACAGCAGTCATTATTGCAAACAAGGAACCAATAGCTGACATGTAAATACGTCATTGGATGGTCATTACAACTTGAAAGGTAGGTATATCTTTACCCCGTGTTACAGAGGAGGAAACTGAGGTGCAGTAAGGGGACTTTGCGGAGTCAATAGTGGCTCGGGCATTGGAACTCGGACAGAGCCCTTGGGTTTGATTAAGCATGCTCTGTCGCTTGAATAAGGAGTCTTGTCCAGCAGGGACCTGCCGGGTCAGCCTTGGGGCCCTGTCGGTTGAGCCCACCATGCTGGAAAAAGAAAATTTAAAAAGGAGGTTTGCCCAGAGACGAAGGTACCTGCTTCGAGAGGCCTTCCACACGTGGACGCTGGTGACCCCGTCGCAAGGAGCCGGCTGCAGTCCGTTCTGCAGACCTCAGTGGCCTGGAGTGGGGGCGGCGCTCAGCGTGACGCCGAGGCACAGGGTGGCACTCCGTGACTTCGGTCACGACTGCCTCATACATGGCTTTTCCTTCCCACAGAGCTCAACATGAAAACACGGGCAACTACTAGTGCTGGCACCGGGAGAAGGGTGGATTTTAAAAATGAACTTTGCAGGCAAGCCTTTGGGTGAAGCCGCAGATTTTCACCGTATCAGGAGAGGCCGGGGAGAGGGAGGGCCGTGAGCCTGCGAGGGGGCAGGGCTGGCGTTTGGGGAGCGAGCTGTCAGTCAGATGAGCCCCCCTCCCTACCGCGGTATTTTTGTGGGGTTTTTTTGGTTGTTTTTTTTGGTTGTTTTCACAGCTCCATTTCTTCCATCCGCTGTTATGAAGAACATAGGTTTGAATCTGCAGGAACAAATTCTTTTGGCTCTCGAAGGAAAATATTTGAAGGGGGGTTTTATTAGGCCGCATTGCTGGATAAACGCTACAACATGCTTTCCAGCATGAATCATCCGAGGAGGGTGGCAAAAAAGAAGTTTAAAAACTAGGCAGAGCCAAAATATTGGCAGGCCTCAGCCACCCAGGGCAGATTTCAGATTTCATCTTCTTTAAACCACCCCCTCAAAAAAAAAAATTGAATTAAAATTTAATCTCGTGGTGACAATTCCCAGGGAGGAAGGAGAGCTGCAGTATTTTGTCTACGACCCTCAGGCCGCCTCCGAATCGGACTCCCGACCAGCCGAGATGGAGAAGCCCCCGAGGGTCACCTCGGCTGGCCCCCGGGCTTCCTTCCTCCCCTGCCCAGACAGGGTCCCCTGCCGCGCTCGAGGGGCGGAGGAGCGGGCTGGGCTTTGATTAGCAACACATGCGGGGGCCACCGCGCACGGGGACAGCCGGGCAGCTCCGAGCCCAAATGGGTGGCCCCCCGGGCTGCGAGGCCGCGCGACAAACGCGCGCGGCGTTCCCTGGTGGGCAGACGCGGGCCTCTGCGGCGGGCTCTGGGGTTCCCAGGCGCCCTTGAACGTGGGGCGCGGGCGGGAGCGGAACCCGAGTCAATGACTGCGCGTCTGCACTGTACCCAGGGTCAGCCGGGGCGCGGGCCGCCGCGCAGCGCACAAAAGCGCCACGTCCTCTGAATGCAGGCGCAGGGCGGCAGCGGCGCCCGGCAAGAGCCGTGACTTAATGCTCTCCCTTTCAGCGGTGCTCAGACTGCGACATGCACACAATCGCGCCCTTCTCTCTGGAGGGAGGGAGGAGAGGGGCCGTGGCCGCGCGCCCCGCCGTCAGCTGGGCGCAGGCAGGGAGAGTTCACTCCGGGGACAAGGGCGTTGTGGCCCCCGGGGCGGCCCGGCAGCCGCGTCCCCTGCGCCCGGGGGGCTGCGCCCGGGGCGGCGCGCCCCTTCTCCCGCGGCCTTTCAGGACCTTTGGTGTTAGCAGCGCCCTGGCCCGGGCGTCGGGCCTGCCAGGGGTCCGGGCCCAGCGTCCCCTCTGCTGGCCAGCGCGCCCGCTCTAGCGACGGCCATTCGCGGAGGACAGGCCGCGGGAGCAGCTGCCCCCCCCAGGCTCCACCGGCTTGTGAGTTTCCCCCCAATAATCAACAAGAAGAGAGGAAGAAATACCGAAACCAAGTAAAACCTATTCCTCTGTATTTAAAACGTTAGCATTGAAAAAATGTTCTTTAAATAATCTGTGCTATTTTTTTTAGTGCAAGCACAGCGCCTATGAATCACAAGATGATTACAGGATTTAGAATATATATATAAGAATTATGTATATTAGAATATTAGACTATATATATATATCTATCTATCTATCTATCTATCTATCTATCTATCTATCTATCTATCTATCTATCTTGGGACAAACGCCTCCCAGCCCCTCCTCTAGTCCCGAGGCTCAGTCGTGGCATTCATCCTCTGTAAATGCCCAGCAGCTCTTAGCCCTCAGCATCATAAGCCCGGTGGGATCTTCGCAGGGGCCTGCTGGCCTGCCTAGTGCCACGACTTCCCTCTTACTCCTTCCTCACCTCCCTTCCGGTCGGCAAAGCTGGGCGCAGAGTACCCGGACCATGGAGCACCCTGGGGGAATGGAACGCACCGTTTTTAGCTCAGTTTCAGGAATGAGGGGCACAGTTGCACCCCCTTCAGCGTCCACACTACCACCCCTCGCCTTGGAAGAGGAAGGGAGTGGACATTGATCAAGGACACCTGCCACCTTTTGTTGAATACCTGCTATGCACCAGGCACCTGCTAGGAATTTAGCATAGATAGTCTCTCGATGATCACGAGCCCCCAGGGACTGGACACTATTGGGCAGGAAGGAGGTACAGGATCCCTAAAAATCACAGGCAATAAATGGGGGTAAGTTTGAGCCCCTGTGGGAATGATTTCCAAGTTCTTACCAATCATGCCGTGACCTTCTCGTCATCCCCTACTAGGCAGGGCTGGGCGCATCACACACTTTCTGTCACTGGATCCCCCACAACATCCTCGGAAATACATGTTTTTCTTATTCCTCTTCTCCCCATTTAACAGATAAAGAAATTAAAGCTCGTGGATGTTAATTACACAACTCAATGGCAGGACCAAACCCTGCTGTGTGTGTGTGTGTGTGTGTGTGTGTGTGTGTGTGTGTGTGTGTGTGTGTGTATGGGTGGGGGGGCAAATGGGGGCAAACGAGAGGGGCTCATTAGAATCATATAGGAAACTTCTTTATGGTATGGACGTCCGGCCTCATCCCTAAAAATTCTGATTTAAACGAATGTACAAATTACCCTCAGTTCCATCATCCAGGAAGCTTCTGTTAACAGTCTCATGTGTTTCCTCCCCATTCGGTGAAGAGTGTGGGTGCTGGAGCCTCGACTGTCCGGGTCCTGCTTGCCCTCCTTCCTCTCTCCCTCTCCCTCCCTTCTTTCCTTCCTTCCTTCCTTCCTTCCTTCCTTCCTTCCTTCCTTCCTTCCTTCCTTCCTTCCTTCCTTCCTTCCTTCCTTCCCTCCTTCCCTCTCTCCTTCCTTCCCTCTCACTTTTTCTTGCTTTCTTTCCACCTATTTTCCCGTATACATATTCCTGCTATAAAAACAACCTTGGGTAGGTTCTTTTTTCTTTTACATTGAGGAAAAATTCACAAAAGATACGATGATACAATTACCCATTTTGAAGTATACGTTTCAGTGGTATTTAGTTCCTTCGTAGTGCTGTGTAGCCATCACCTCTACCTGCTTCCCAAACATCTCCATCACCTGGACAGGAAGCTCTGTGCCACTAATGGTCACTCTCCACCCCCTACCCCCAGCCCCTGGCAACCATTAACCTGTTTCTTCCCCTGTGGAGTTACCTGTGCTGGGTATTTCATACACAGGGAATCATATCGTATGCGATCTTTTGTGTCTGGCTTCTTTCACTTAGCATCAGATTTTCGAGGTTCATCTACAGTGTAGTACGTGTCAGAATTTCATTCCCTGTTGGGGCTGGATAATATTCCTAGTACAGATACACGGTTTGCTTGTCCATTTATCGGTTGATGGACACTTGGGTTGTGTCCACATATTGACCATTGAGTATAATGCTGCTGTGAACATTTTTCTGAATTCTCTGGAATTTATACTTGGGAGCGGAATTGCTGGGTGGTTCAATGTTAACTTTTGAGAAACTGCCTGTTTCCCACAGCACTGCACTGTATTCTATTTCTACCAGCAATATTTGGGAATGCCAATGATTTCCACATTCTCGCCAACACGTATTTTCTGTTTTTATTTTATTTTTAAAAACAATTTATTATTATTATTATTATTATTATTATTATTATTATTATTATTATTATTATTATTGCCATCCTCATGGGTGTAAAGTAGTGTCTCATCATGGTTTCGATCGGCATTTCTTTAATAACTGACAATCTTTCCATGTGGTTTTTGGCCGTTTGTGCATCTTCTTAGGAGAAATGACTATTCGAGTTCTTTACCCATTTAAACATTTGGGTGGTTTTGTTGTTCTTGAGTCATAAGAGTTCTTTATATATTCTGGATACTAGGCCCGTATCAGATATACATGGTTTAAAAATATCTTCTCTCGTTCTTGGGCATATTCTTAACCTTGCTGTCTTTTAATATTCTTGTCTAAAAGGTGGCCATAATCTGCCTTGTAGGACCATTGCGAAGACGAAATGGAATGACTCTAGTCCTGACATCATGCCTGGTGCCTGGTATATATAAGTGTTCAAGAAATGTTCCTTGTGAATTTGTAGGCATCATTCTTATAGAAAGTCTCCTATGGGTTCTTAGTCTTTCATTTAAGGTTATATTAGGGCACCTTCCCATGGCACCCCACATTCTTTGACAATATGATGATTTTAATGATGGTCCAATAGTCCATCATTAGAACAAGGCTTAACTTATTTAAATGGGTGGGGGTTTAACTCTGTCCTTCCCCTACCAATTTAAATCTTTTGATTTTTGTCAAGTTATCAGTGTTTCATATATGTGTGTGTGTGTGTGTGTGTGTGTGTGTGTGTGTGTGATTCCCCTCACCCTGCCCACAAATGGATGACAGGCTCTGTAAGTAACATGACAAAATTAGTTAGCTTATGATTTAAAACATAAAACAGTGAGCACCTTTGATGAGAAAACTTTCTCAAATACTTTGACATTTTCCATGGACAGATCCTTTCACTCACACACACACACACACACACACACACACACACACACACACACGGCGGTAGGCAGCCAGCCTCCAAGACTGCCCATGCTGAGTCTGCCACTTGGCGTTCAGACCCTGCTTTGAGTGCTGACTGGACTGAGGGTTGTTTCTAATGACGCAATAAGGCGGAAATGGGGGGGCCGTAAAAGCCAGTGTGGTATTACTGTCTTTTCGTTTCCCTCTTACGCATCACTGGCTCTGAGAAAGCCATGTCGGCAGCAGCCTTTGGGAGGCCAGTGCCCATGGTCGGGAACTGAAGCTTCCTGCTGACAGTCACGTGAGTGACCTTGGCAGTGCACCACCAGCCCCCCAGGTCAAGACTTGAGGGTCTACAGCCCCGGCCAACAGCTTGACTGCAACCCGACGCGAAACCCCGAGCCAAGACACTTTGGATTCGTAACTTTTAGAAACGGTACGAGGTAATAAATGTTTGCCGTTACGAGCGGCTGAATTTGGGAGTGATTTGTGATGACTCAACAGGTAACTAACATGCTCAAGGCACGTGGACAGACTTGCTCCAGAGACAGACATGTGCCCTGGAAACCCGTGTGTGCACACACGTCTGTATCTAAAGTTTGCTGGCCCAAAGGCTCCCATGCTTGCTGGGGGATCCAATGCCTCGAAAAGGTTGAAGTGTGACATTGGCGTGTAGGCGCCGCTCTTCCAAATCGTGGACGGCAGCATGTTAAGACGTGTCGCTTGCATTCACACAGTTCGAGGACCCCGGCGGCACTGTCACTGTGCCTTGGGGGTGCAGCGGCGTCACTCTGTTCTGTGGATCCATTCCCAGACGCCGCACGCGCGCATACTGGCTTTTTGTAAACCGAATCGTGCTTACAGTTCACTAGGGTTGCAAACTCGAAGGCGTCTCTACTGAGCTCTCTTGCACCTGGAAGAAATTTGGTAAAAGTAAGGAGGCATTTCCTAACGCGTCGGGATGGGAATTTAATAATATATGCTGTTTTCTTCAAGTAGGGCACATCTGCTTAGTGCCATCATCATTACATTAGCATGAGTATAATGAACAAACTTCACAGGCTGCAATCAGATTTCCATAAACGGGGCATTCTGATACGAGTCCGAAGGGCATGGGCCGAAACGGGAACCTCCTACGACACCGTGACATCACACGTCCTCCACCTGAGGAGGGACAGTGCAGGCCGTCAGCAGGAAAGTGACCTTCACCTTGAAAACAGAGGGTTGTGGGGTCTGGCTGTAGGGGAGAACTTGGAGTAGAGCTATCTTGAGCTGACTTTTCGACTGTGGGCAGGACCTCTGAGATCATCACAGATGGGGTACTTCCATGGCGGGGGAGAGTTCCCATTACATTGAAAAAAAAAAAAATACCGAAGCAGGTTAACCAATCTCATGCTTTAGTGGGTTTCGCTCAGACATAACACAATGTGCTGTAGCTGTGCTATTTACAAGGCGATTTCAGAATGTACGAAAGTTTATTCGTAATATGCTATTTGGCTGGTGGGAACCTATAAGGGACTTAGAGTTGCTCGCTGCTTCGTGTGGCTGTGCACAGGCTACTGATTCTCAGACTGGCTTGGACAGCTTGCTGTAACGCAGATGGCGGGACCCACCCCGAGTTTCTGGTTCGGGACTTCCGGGCTGGGGTCTGGGAACGGATATTTCTAGCATGTTCCCAGGTGATGCTGCTGCCGCTGGCCGGGACCACACCGAGAGCCACTGGCTCAGGCTGTCTCTGAAGGCGTCCTGGGACACTGTCAGCAGAGTTCGCACGGGACAAATCGGGGGACTGGAATTGGAAGGCATATTCCTGTCACTAAACACCCTTTCTGTGTACTGCTGAGTGTTTTACTTTGTGCGTGTCATATCCATTCACGTGGCACTCTGAAGTTGATGTCCCAACACACAGGAGGAAGGTTGTCCTTGTGTTGTTCCCTGAGAGGCAGACTCGTTTTGTGCTTTGGACTGGGGACTTACCCTGTGGCTCAGGCACACTGTGTGACCTTGTCTAAGGTAGACTGTACTTCTCTCTTAGGGTGAACTCCTTTTAATGGATACGATGTGACAGAAATGGCCTTCTGTGACCTTCGTGCTTAGGCCGTAGAAGGCACTGTGGCTTCCTCCTTGGTCTGTCCCTTGGATCATCCAGCCGCCATGTTGTGAGGATGCTCAAACATCCCCGTGGCAAGGCCCCCGTGGTACAGAACTGAGGCCTCCCGCCAGTGGCCCTGTGAGGGAGCCCGAGCGGCTCCTCCGGCTGCAGCCCGGGGAACCTCAGCCCTGGCTGCCGTCTTAACTGCGACCCTTTGAGAGACCCCCAGGCCCGAACCACTCAGCGTTGGTGTTTCCAAGTTCTCGACCCCCTGAGACTCCGAGATAATCAATGAAAGTGGTTTCGGCCACTAAGTTTTGGGGTAGTTTTAAACACAGTCATAGATAACAAACACGGGATTTGGACCTTTCTAAACCTCAGCTTCCTCCTGTGTAAAATAGGCTAATACGGGTGCTGCTCCCACACGGTTTTATGAGGTTTAACTGAAGGGCACTTGGCACAAGGAAGTGCCAGCAGTGGACAGTTCTTGTCATTGATGCCCGTTTGCATTTCCAGTCAGTGAATTTCCCCAGGGGCTGGTTCCTTCCTCAGGGGTCAGGCCTCATCCAAGGACAGTGCATAGGGAGCCACACACTTGTCATCATCTGTGGCCACTGGCCTCTGAGCTCTGTCCCTTCTCTCTTCACCCTCAGCTATTCTGAGCCAAGAAGATCCATCCAAGGAACCTTGCAGAGACAGCCAGTCGGTTCTCTGTGACAGGCTGGGAGACCCGGCCCCGAGGCGCCTCCCTGGAGCCCGAGGAGGAGAAACCCTACTTTCCTCCCTCTCGCGGCTCCATAATTGTCCCACCACTGCATAAGCCCACTTTGTCCTCGTGAGTTTTCCCGATAGGATTTTAAAATCAGGGCTTCGAGAATCAGGCTGGATTTTAATGACTGTTTTAACTGTCAGAGCCTTAGAAAGTCTTAGCCCGTCTGCTTCTTATAGCTATGGCTTAGGTTTAAACGATCCCCATAAGGAATTTATTTTCGGTTTAATAGTCTACCCCAGGTCTGACTTTCTAAGTCATTTCTTTGCCAGATACAGAAACGGTGTCCAGAATCCCACACGAGTCGGGCCGTGACGAAAAGCTGAAAGGTGCTGGTATGCGGACGCTTGCCTCGCGATGAACGGTCAGGAAGCGGTGGCTTGGGGAGCCCCCGCAGGGTGTTTTCAGATGTGGGGCTCACGGGACAAAATTCCTGGTCCCAGGGACCACGAATATGGGTACAGAGCTGGACTCAACCCCGATGTCCGGCAGAGAGCCGAAACCGAATTCGAGCACAGCAGCCCAGCCTCGGACGCTCCCTGGACCCCCAAATCTGCAAGTGGGTCCACCAGGTGGTGGGCCAGTGGGTGAGCAGTGAGGGGTTTAAGACATTCTCCTTCCAGAAGAAACGGCGGAAAACTCAGGCCTGTAAGAATTGGGGCACAGCGAGCGAGGGTACAAGCGAGAAAATGAAGACGGGATTTTGTTAGTTAAGACTTTTTTTTTTCAAGAAAAGTGACAGAAACCCAATTTATATGAATTTAAACAGAAAAGAAAATGTGTTGAACAGAAACACAAAATTTACACGCGAGACGGCCTTCAGGCTTGGCTTGACCCAGGTGCTCGGGCCCTGACATCGGGATGCTTTCACCTCGACTCTCAGCCCCGATCCCTTCGCTCTGTCCTCGTTCGCCAGGCAGGCTCGCCCTGGGTGGTGAGGGAATGGGGAGCGACGGCTCCAGGCTTCCACGCGGCGATCTCGGCAGCCCCCCCGGAAAAGAAAGGGCCTTGTCTTAATGGTCCAGCTCAAGTCGTACGTTTGATCCCATTCTTCCCGGCGGGGGTCTCCGGCCGATCCTGGAACTGTGGCTGGTCTGGGTCACGGTGGGGGTGGGGGGAGGGCTGCCCACCAAGTGCCTCGTGGCCTGAGAGGGAGAGAGGGGTGGTTCCCCAAAGGGGAGTGGGCGTTGGGTGGCAGCACACGCCCACCCCGGTTTGCCGACAGCTCCCCTGGAGAGGGCCGGGAACCACCTTGGCTTAAAGTGCCCACAATAGGGCAGTTTTGCCTGCTCAGGGGAAAAAAAAAAATGTTTTTGGGGTTGTTTTTTTTTTTTTGTTTGTTTGTTTGTTTTTAATTTGGAGACACATTTCCTAACAGGCGGCGATGAGATGGTTTTGCCTGTCTCCTTAGTGTCTGCTCACCGTCCAGACCTGTCTCCCTCTGAGGCTCCTGCTCCGGGTTCTCTTCTGCCCGTATCATGATGGGAACCGGCCTGTTATGCGGGGCGCGTCACGTCCTCTTCCTGAGTCTCCGGTTCTTCGGATGGAAAAACGAGACAAGAACTATCCCACGGGACTTCCTTCCAAGGCCAAACGAAAAAAAAAGATCGATATCAATCACAAGTGTCTCGTGCCATCCTGACTGTGCGCCAGGCACTGGGCAGAGGGCCGTGTCCTGAGTTGGGAATTATTGCTACCACCCATTGTACGCACGAGGCGGTGAGGCACGGAGAGGTTAAGCGATTTCCCTGGGGTCACCCAGCCCCGCTTGTCAGCAAGGGGTTGAGGTGCCTGCGTGTGAACATTTGGCGTGCGGGGCTTCTCGGCCTGGCATGCACGCGTTCCCATCCCGCACGCAGGGGTACGTGAACTGGCACGGGGAGAAGGAACACCTTCACGGTCACGAACCCCGACCTGAGATGTGGCGCTTCCGTCCTGACGAACGTGGGCCCCACGCCAAAAGCTTGACGACGAGCCTGACGCCCAGAGAGTCACGGGGAGTCCCTGTCACGTCCCATTTACCGATACTTGCAAGATCGTTTATGCTCATCACCGCTTTCCATCACGTGGGACGTTGCGTCTTGTCGTAATGAGGAAAGCACGTAGCTGATCGCAAGTTAACAAAAATATTTTTTACCACTGGATTTTAGTTGGTTTCCTTTGTAATTCAGAGTGTTTGATGCCTTTAAAACCATAGGTGTTTGGTCTGGGGTCCAGTCCAAGGCACCAGAACCCCAGGGGAGAGGTGAGGAAGGGTCTAGGTTTGTGGGGCAGGTTCACCCCCAACTGTTTCTACAGAAGGCGGCCCCAGGGGTATTAGCTCCAGGCAGGGGCAGGGCCGGCATCCTGCTGACTGACTCACCCCCAGCTATGAATTCCCAGTTGCCAGGAAGTTACTGGACGTGACTGTAGCCAAAGGAACGGAGTGGCCTCTGACTTAACGGCTACAGTGACACAGGTTTTCCCAGAGCCTGGGGCCTGTGACTGGGCCGAGGGCCCATCCTCGGGGCACCCGCAGCACCATCACTGGGGAGTGGGCAGCTGGTGAGTCAGACAGGCAGGGGGTCCTGCCTCGGGGCCCCATCTGGAAGTGCGCACGTGATCGCTGCTCCCCAGGGCTGGTCGGGGTTCTGTGTCCAGTAAGGAATTTAAAGTCCTCCCTCTGTAAACTGTGAAGTCTGTCCGCGTGCTGGCAATGGCTTTGTTTCTGTCTTCAGGAGAGGAGGAAGGACACCTGCTCGTGAAGGCCGTGGGAGGAGGGGGGCGGGGCTAACAGGTGCCGCTTGTCCCTGCCCTCCATGTGTCTGGCTACACCTGCTCAGTACCACGGAGCAAGCGGGGATGGGAAGTTGAGATTCTTGCACCTTCTCTACTTGCGAGATCTCGGATGCCTGTTCACGTCTATAGGAGCTCTGTGCGTAAGCGTGTTGTATTTATGTCCTCAAAGTCCCACACGTCAGAGGGGGGGGACCCGATGCGTAGGACGGAGCCGTCGTTAGTTGTTTCGTTGACAAACAGCTGGAAAATGAAGAACACAGGAGACGATCGGGCAGAATGTGTGACAGCCTTCTCTAATGTTTACATTAGACCCCCGGAAGTTTCCTCTGAACTAAGCGTAGGGGGTGCGCTTCTTAAGTGTGACTCAGGAGAGTAAAAGCGGCACACACGCACACACACACACACACACACACCCGCACACCTGCGCACGCACACGCGCACCTTCAGATTTCATCTGAACGGATGCGCATCTGTTCGTTTACAGCCTTTTCCTGGGCTGCCAACCTCACACGAAGTAGGATTCTGTCCACATCCGCCTCTCTTTCCTGGACTTAGGCTCAAACTCCAGGAGCATCAGATACGGGATGTTTGCGCTTGAGCAAGTCACGTCGCCTCTCTGGGTTTCAGGTGGCTCCTCTAACATGGGGATGACGACGGCACCTGCTCGCAGGGTATCTGCGACAGTCAGACGGGATGGCTCAGAAGATGGGCGTGGCACGCGCCCCGGCAAAGAGGCGGAGCCAGCGGCTGCTGTCTGTCCCCGCGTGGGCAAGGGCACAGTGGGCTGAAGGCTAAGTGTTGCCACAGACAGTGTGCCGGGGGCCATGGGGACACCGGGTGGAAGTGACCCGTTAGGACAGCGCGACTTTGTACAGTTCAGACGCCGAGGGGCAGACAGACGGGGTCACTCGCCCGAGACACTGGGCTGTCCGACCTTTCCCATTTCACACCCTTCACACTGGTCACATGTCCTCGGATCCGCACGGAGCTCAGAGGAGACGTACAACTAACAGTTCTTCGTGACAGTGATGGCAAGGACGTATTCGTGCACTTCTTCATAACCGCAGGCGAGGCTGGTCCTGAATCCCCCATAGCGCTGACGAGGAGACTTGAGGGCTGGGAGGGGGATCCCCCAGGGTAGCATGCGTAAGGGGCAGGGTGGGCACCCTGCTAGGTACAGTCCCCAGAGTCCCCTGTCACCACTACTTCATACTGTCTCCAACACAGAAGGAGGCCGAGAGTTCCTTTCTCCAGGTTAGTCCAAAAACACAGGGTCCCTTTCACCTCCATTTTGGGTTTAAAAGAGCTCACTTCAATCCTGACGTTGGTCACACTGGAGTCTTGGCACCATCTCTCGCTGTGGCGTGGCCTTTGGCGAGACCCTTCGGCTTTCTGAGCTCGGTCCCCTCTGCTGTGAAACAGGGAGGAGGACGCGATGACCGTGAGCTGGCGCAGGGCTCCCGGAGGACGCCTGGGAAGAGGCTCGCATGGGGCAGGGTCTCGCAGGGCTCCTGTGAGCGGAGGGAGGGCCAGCCCCGGCTCCCCCTGGTCTCCCGTGGTGGTGGTGGTGGGACCGGAACGGTCAGTGCGTGCAGGTGAGACGAGCTGACAGTGGCCAGGCGCCTGCTGCACTTCCCAGACGGTCCTGGTGATGAGATGCCGAGGAGGAGGGGCAGCTGTGGGGACGGCGGCACCCAGCCCTCTGCCGTCGCTGCCCGCCGCGGGCACATCTCGAACCGCTGTAGACCCCGCGTGGAGCCCTGCCTGTCACACACAGCGCTCCGGCCTTCGCAGGCTCGTTAGGGGTGGCATTCTTCATAAACCTGGAGCGGAGTTGCAACACTGGGAACTTTGTGCTCCAGGCGGATGGCTCCCCGCGTCACCTCGGGTCCCTTCCTGCAGCCTCTGAGTCTGACTCCTGCCCACACCCTCCGGCCTGCAGGGCCCAGCATTTTATTTTTATTTTATTTCCACAGTGTTTGCCTCCTTTTGATCTGCTTTAACAACGCAGAGATGCTCATGCCGAAAGCCCCAGGCCTGGGTCCTGGGCCGAACCCTCTGCAGACCTCAGCGTTTGGGACCAGGGCTTTGGAGACACTGGGAAGCGGGGGACTTGGAGGCCTCACGGGGCTTTTATTCCAACCCAGCAGGTTTGTGGGAAACCTTAGTGCTGGGCTCCCTGAAAACTGGTTAAAAAGGACAAAGAAGTCACAGGCTCCGCCTCAGGGCACCTTCAGTCTGCAGACAAGATAGGAGATTAAATAGCGTATTTCAACAAAATGCCCTAAGTGCAGAGATCCATCTGTCCATCCGTTTGTCCATTCTTCCATCTATCCACTCATCCGTCCATCCATCCATCCATCCACCTATCCATTTATCCATCCATCCATCCATCCATCCATCCATCCATCCATCCGTCCATCTGTCCATCTGTCTGTCCGGCCATCCATTTATCCATCTATCCCACAAATACTGAGGGCCTCCTCTTATCTCCGTCTCTCCTTCACTGGAGACTAAATAGTGAACAAAATAGATAAGTCCCTGATCGTGTGACAGATGATGGGCCAATAATTGGAAAAAAGGTGTATTTAATAAGCCAAGGGGTGATGAATGCTATGGAGAGAGAGTCAAGCGGAATAAGGATAGGGAGGAATCGATGTGTGGAGAGGATGGTGTGTGGGGTATGGCTGTGTGTGTGGGGTGTTGTGTGTGTGTGTGGGTGTGGCAAGTGGGCGTGTGTTTGTGTATAGAAGGCTTTTTTTTTTACATTAGATCAGGAAGGCCACCCTGAGAAGGGGGACCTTCAACAAAGACCTACAGCAGTGGGCTTGAATGTTGGGGGGCTTTGGGGGGGGTGTTCCCAGGCAGAGGGAACAGCAAGTGGGACGCAGGATTCCCATTTGTCCAGAGCAGTGGTGGCAGCAGCAGGGCCACTTACGCAGAGGCCTTAAACCAGGGAACCAGAAGGTCGCAGCAATATGGTAAACAGAGTGTGACGGGACTTCATCTGGGAAAATGAAATGAAAAGGTCATTACGGGCGTTTCTGATCGTACGTTTAACAAAACAGAGATGAGGACCCAGCTCGGGGCACGTGCTGTCACCTAAAGGATGATGCTGGGTGGTCCCTCCTGCAGGGGTCACCGCACTGGACCCCCACGGCTTGTCCTTGTAGGGAGGACGGTGCTGTAAAACTACGAGGATTTCATCCATCTTCCTCAGCATCATTTTAAGTCTCTGGCGCTTGGTATTTATTCTCGTCTGAAGCGTCGTCATCTAGAGCGAGCTTTCCCGCCACCGTCAGCCGTTCTAACCCCGACGTGACCCCACCTGTTACATCCCTGCCGAGTGGCTGGGAACCCGCGCACCGTCCCTCTCTGACTTCCGGAAGCGCTGTGACTTTTCTGTGTTGTATCCCTCGGTGACGGCACAGGACAGTCAGCAGGGATGACCCTCCAGGCACCGAGGGAGCCTGAAGGTCCGTGATAGAGGCCAGGAGGCCCCTGAGTGGCAACAGCGTGTGATGGGAGCTCAGAGGAAGGACACCTGTCTTTTGATTTGTCCCTGAAATGACGGTCTGATCACATAAACAAAAGGAGTTAACTGACACCCTGTTACTTATCGAGGACCTCACACATATTCTCTAACTGAACTCCCCGCCCCGCTCTGTAAAACTGGTGATGTTACGATCACCTCGGCACAGGTGAAGAGAGGCTGAAACTTGAAGCGACTGCCCAAGGGCTGGTGGCTTGAGACTTGAACCCAGAGTCACCGATGCATGCCCCCTTTTCTTCTCTCTCTCGCTCTCTCTCAATATATATATTTTTTTCTTTTCAGACGAGCCCAAAGCTCTATTTGTAAACAGGATGGCTCCACTGGATAAATCTCAGAAACCGAAGCCGCCTAAGGTGATTTTCCTCTGACGGCCGATGACAAACATCCCTGGAGAGGACAGAGCTGCGTCCTGTGTGCCTCCTTGGTACCAGATGTGCTGCTTCTGCTGGGTGAGCGCCCTCTGATGCAGCCTCAGGCAGCCGGGAGGCAGATTCTGGCTCTGGTCTGCTGACAAGAGCAAACGGCGTTGGAAAAGGCTCCTGCGGCTGGGCTGGTGGAGCTGGAATTCAGGTTCAGGTGCTCTACGAGGGGCCCAGGGTGAAAGCCGTCGTCAGACACCGGGGGTAGCAGAGAAATGGGGTTTCGACGTAAGGCTCACGTGTCCTTGGGCACTCTAGAGCACCTTCAACGGTTTGCAATGAAGGATGAGTTTGTTCGGTTTGGGTGTTTCGCTCCTAATCTATTGTGGACCGACACGTCTATGAGATACGGCAAAAACGAATTTCCAGGAAAGGGGTCCTACGACGATTTCTGGGTGCTAAGATGCTGCAGCAGCGTTAAGTGGCTGGTGGCGTGTCACACACTCCCGTCAACCTCTGCGGCAAGCTGGAGGCCTGGGCAGGCGGCGGGACGGTTGACAGGCAGACAGGCGTTTGCGAGAGCAGTGGTTTCTCATCCACCCTGCCATCTCTTTACCTGTCACGGGAGCGAGGGGCCAGGCGAGACTTTCCACCAGGCAGTTCATAATGGCGTGATTGTATTGATAGTGACGGAGTTCATAATAATAGCAATAATAAAAAGAGCCATTAGCATTTATTGCGTACCTAATATGAGCCAGGTGCTGCAGTAGGCACGTCACGCAGGTTTATTACACAACCGTTATATGGTGGTGGGTGTGAAAGGCCTGTTTTATTATTACCAAGCGTGTAATTTATTTTTAACTGCCGGAGGAAGGAAGGGATGAACCTTAAATCAGGGAAGTCAAAGAGAGGGATTGTCAAGAGTTGGAGGGGCTCATGGGCGAAGCTACAGAGCTGGGAGGGATGGAGGGGAAGCCGGGATCCACCGGGGACAAATGGCAGGAAAGGAACGTTGTTAGACTGTGAGCCAGGGTAACCGGCTTCTGAGAGCCACCCCACCGCCAGCGAGCCTCGTCCCATGCCACTCAGGACTTTCAGACTCCTCCTGACTTCCCATCAGAGCTGGTTTGCGTGGCCAATAGAATACGGTGGAAGGATGGTGTGTGACTTGCGAGGCGAGGCCGTAAAAGGCCACGAGGGTGCTCCTCTGGTCACTTGGCTCACTCGCTCCGTGGGAAGCCAGCTGCCACGCTGTGCGGACGGGCCTGACGGAGAACCAGTGAGGCTCCTATGGACCGGCAGCTGCGTGATGACGGATCACTGCGGACAGATCTTCCGACTCCAGTCCAGCTGTCACATGACGGTGGCCCCGGCTGACATCTGACGGGGACCTCATGAGTGAGCCCCAAGCCACAACCGCCCGGCCGAGCGGCTCCCAAATTTCTGACCTACTGAAATTACGCAATAAGAAATAGGCCTCTTATTATTTAAAGTCACTACGTGTTGGAGTAGTTTGTTATGGGATATGTAACTAATACAGTCGTTTGGTACATCTCAGGGAGGCAGAGTTTGGCTGTTTTGTTTCTCCTGAGCAGATTGGGTCCTTCTCTGCGAGCTGCGTGTGGATCCGTTAAAAAAATAAATAGATAAAATGGTTCCTACTGTTTATCGCCCAACGGCCTTTGGATCTGGGTCATCACCTTGAATGTGGGGCCCGATGGGTTTGGCCACACAACTCTGGGGCCAGGAGCCCGCCGCGGAGAACCCCAACGCTGTACCTATCAGAGAGAGGGCACTTGGCAGGCGCTTCCTCGGCGGATAAGGAGGAAGGACGGGAAAGAGAAATGAGTGGAAGAGAAAGAAAGAAGGAGCTGGAGGAAGGCCGCCTCCCTCCCAGATTTGGGGGGCGCTTGCTGAACTCGGGGGCGGGCTTGTGTGCAGCGGAGTGCGCGCGGGTCCCAGAGAAGCGACACTTGGAGGGTTGGCAAGGGAAGTGACGGAGACCCAGGGCTGGGGGCGGAGACTGGGGCGGGGACACTGGAACTTTCGTAGGGGGCGGAGCTAGGGAGGTTTGGGGGAGGCTGGTGCGTAGCTCCGCCTCCGCCTTCGGGATTTCCGAAGGTCAATGTCGGTCCCCATCAGTTACTCTCCCACCCGATTTGTCCTTTCCCATGTATGTGACACGCTTTTCTCTCCCAAAAGGCGCAGGCCGCACGGACCTGCAGGCCAGCCGGACTGGCAGCTCTCGGCCAACAGTCGTGGCCTCTGGTGTGGACTGCAGATACCGGAGACCAGAGTGTCCCCTATTGTCACCTCCTTTCTCCTTTCTCATAACCCAGGGCTGGGCGGCCCAGAAAAGCCACCGGCCCCCACGGCTCCCCCCGTGCGCTCGTTTAATATCAGACCACTGAGGTGAATAAAACTCACAAAAGTTTATGGTGTGTAAGTCACCGTCAGGTCCCACCCAGGCCTCAGGGCTGAAAGGCCTGAGTCCCTCTTAAGATGTGTAAGTGAAAACAGCTTCTCTTCAGTGTCAGAAGCTTTTAGGAATTGTAGAAAGTGTGAGAGGCCAGGCAGGCCCGGCGGCCTCTCCCTGGACGGGGCTTCACGGCTGCCCGGAGGACCTCCCTGGGGGTCCAGCATCATGACTCCGCCACAGCGGTGAACGTGGCCGGGAGCCTCAGCGGCTCTCTGCCCCCTGAGGGGAAAGCGGAGCTCAAACCCGTCCCCCCACGGAAGCAGAGTCTTCCTGCCTTCTCCCACCGTCCATCAAGCCCTGGGTCTCGGGGTCCGCCTTCCCTACTGACCTATTTTTTCACGGCTCCGTGTTTTCTCATGACGCGTTTGCACTGGAGGATGCCAGCCCCCTGCCCCCGCTTCTACCTTCGCCATCCTGCACTTCCTAACCAACGGTTCCCAGCGTCGCTGACATACGGTCCCTCCCTGCACCTCTGCTGAGTTTCCACAGGCCTTGGTTCCTGCTGCAGTTTGCTCCCATCCACCTGCCGGATTTGTTTACATCGCCCTCTCCCCTAAGAGCATAAGCTCGGGAGTCAGAGATCATTATGCTTTATTCACAAGACAGCTACACATTACAGGCTAGTTGTGTATGGCCACGCCACCCTGAACAAGCCCGATCCATCTGATCTCGGAAGCTAAGCAGGGCCGGGCCTGGTTCGTACTTGGATGGGAGACCACCTAGGAAGACCAGGTGCTATAGGCGTAAAAAATAAAAATTAAAAAAAAAAATAAGGGATTGTAAACTGACAAGGTCCTTGCAATCTGTGAGATCAACCAAGGGTTGCCTCGCCTAAAAACAAAACAAAAAAAAACAAAACAATGCACGGGCTAGCTCAGAAGCTCTAGACACGTTATCTCATTGTACATCCATGACATAAGAACTGTCCCCACCAAGCCCCGGCTACGGCGTCACTGTTCCCTCCATTTTCCTACTGGGGGAAACTGAGGTTCATCAGAGCTAAGGGTCTGGTCCAAGGCTTCAGGGAGGCGGGGGCCGGCTCAGCAGGTGAGCCCGGACTCAGCATTCAGAATTGAGGTGTTTCGCCCTGAATCTGTGTTATTCGCCCTGAATGGGTGTCAACCAGGAACGTGGAAAGGTTTTAGTCCTTGCTCACTCCAGCACTCCTGGAGCCTGAAGCAGTGAGGAGTCAGGTGCACAGTGATTCAGAAAACGGGTCCAGTCCTCAAAAAACGAAAAATAAAACAAAACAAAAGAAACATTAAAAACAGAGCTACCGCGTGATCCGGCAACCCCGCGCTGGGGGATTTATCTGTAGAAAATGAAATCACTGTCTGGAAAAGACGGCTGGACCCCCATGTTCACTGTGGCATTACTTATCAGTCAGGACATGGGGACAACCCCCGTGCCCAGGGACGGATGGACAGATAAGGCAAATGTGGCACATAAGAAGGAAAAGAAGGATATGAGGCTAGTGAAACAAGTCAGGCAGAGAAAGACAAATGCTGTATGATGTCACTCACATGTGGAATCTAAAACAAAAAAAACCCAACCCTGAACTATACACACAGGAAACGGATTGGTGGTTGCCAGAGGCGGGGGCGGGGGGGGAGGGGTGGTGAGAGAAATGGATAGATCTTTGTTTTATAGTTTAAATAAATTGAATTTTTAAAAAAGGCTCCAGCCCTCTTCCCCTGCCCCCCCCAAAAGACAATTACGAATCACTGAAAAAGAAGAGCATTTGGTCAAAATTTTTTTAAAAAGAACAAACAAGATTCCTTTTTAATGATTTAAGTCCCCACGACTATCTAAATTCCAAAAGTCCAGAACAAAGTCTCCTTTATTTACATCCATCTGCAAGCATGGCCATGATTCCCCCATTTAATTCCAAAGGCAAGGCGGATCCCTTTAAAAAATATTTAAAACATCAAGGTTTCCACAGGACCACGTGTCAGGCACATATCATGACCATTAATGTAAATAGAATCACAGTTATCTTATGCTTGTGCTAGATTTTTTTTTTTGCCCTTTCAAGCCAGAATCCAAGTCATCCCCAGTATCCAGAGGGCATTGGTTCTAGGACCTCCCCCGAACACCTGTATATACCAAAATCCACGGATGCTCAAGTCCCTTAAATAAAACGACGTGGTATTTGCATATAACCTATACAATCCTCCCCGATACTTTAAGTCATCTCTAGATTACTTCTAATACCTAATACAATATAAATGCTATGAAAGTCATTGTTAGGCTGGCAACAAAGACAAAAGTCTGTATTTGTTCAGTACGGACATAACCATCATAAGCCAAACTACATGGTACCTGTCAGCAATGATGTAACTTTTTAAAAAATAGGTTTTGACCTGTGCTTAGTTGGATCTGTGAATTCGAACCCAGGGTCGACTGTACATATAAACTCATACTTCATACATGATGCTGTCACTTGGTTTGTACATATGTATTCGTGTAATCCTGGAAAAATATGTGAAAGGGCTCCCCAAGGCAGATGCCTAGAGGTGCTGGTGGTGAATCTATGAACTTTTTCCTTTGTAGGCTTAACAATTTATTTCACTGTTGCAACAAGCGCATATTGCTTTTGCAATAAAAACAATAACGACATATAACCTAAGAAAACTCTTTTGTTGTGATTTTCACTGGAGTATAGCTTTTCTCTAGACTCATTCTCAAAAAAGGACATCTGGCTTCCTAATGAGAAGCCGCACATAAATATGGACTTAGCCAGCGAGTGATGATGTCCTGCGTGCATCTGCTAGCTTGTGTATTGTCTGTCTGTCTGCACTGCCGTATCGGCCCCATGAGAGTGGAAAACTGGTTTGGTTTTCCCTTGGGTCCGCGGCACTGAGGAAGGAATCTGGGAGACGGCGGGCACTCCATAAACTTAATGATCTTCACCTGCCTTTATTTTGCAGCAGTGAAGTTCTTGCCCAGGGTCACAACCAGCTTTTAATGACAAAGTAATCATTTGTTCCTTGGGTTTAATAAATAGTTATTAAACACCTACTACGTCCTGCTTATGAAATACCTACTACACCCCAGGCAAGGCTCCCGGCACATGAAAACAAGTAGGAATAGACGAGATGGATAACGTCCCTGCTCTCTGGAAGCTTCCAGTCAGTTTGTGGGAGGAGGATTGAAACCAGCATGACGTCCTGTTACCTGTGTGAACATTGGGACCCCCCCCCCAGCCCAACCAACTCAGCTGTGAGTTCCAGAAAAGACTTGCTTCTGGAAGGTAGGACAGCGAAATCTGCTTAGTTACGAAACCTAACAGATCCGGCAATTCCACTCCTGAGTATTTATCTGAAGAAAAGGAAATCGTTATCTCAAAAAGGTATCTTCACCCCACATTCACTGCAGCATTATTTACAACAGTCAAGACATGGAAGCAACCTAAGCGTCCATCGACGGATGAATGGATAAAGAAAATGTAAACTAGCTATGCATTTATTCAGCCATCCAAAGGAGATTCGGAGATTCTGACTTTTGTGGCAACATGGGTGGACCTTGAGGGTATCATGCTAAGTGAGATAAGTTGGAGAAAGACAAATACTGTGCAGTCTCACTCATATATGGAAACCAAAATAAACAAAACAAAAGCAAAAAAAAAAAACCCCAAATTCATAGATACCGAGAACAGATTGGTGGTTGGCGGGGCGGGGGGGGGGCAGGTAAAATGGGTCAAAGGGATCAAAAGCTACGAAGTCCCGTTTACAAGATGAAGAAGCAAATAAGGTCCGGGATCTGCCCCGCCGCGTGGTGACTACTGTTCATTTGAAAGCTGCTAAGAGAGCACCTTCAACATTCCCATCACAAGGGAAAGAAGTTTCGTGTAGCTGTGGGTGGCGATGGACGTTAACTGGCGAGCACTTCGCAGTGTACGCAAATATCAAATCCTTATGTCGCACGCACAAAATAACAGTGTTACACGGCGTTACATCTCTGTTAGAAAAAAAAAAAAAGATAAGGGACAGCTTGCTCTTCAAGATTTGCTTCCGGACCCCTGCCCTGCCGTGCCCGCCAGCGGAGGACTCTTACGTCATAAACTCTGCCCCGTGGCAGCCAGTTCCCTGCTGGTAAGACCTGCCTGAGAATCACCTATCAAGGCCCCGAGGAATGCCTTCCTCTAACTTCCCATTTTCAGGCGCTCCCGAAGGGCTGTACCCTCCCTGACGCCAGGACTGATCAACACAGCTCCGCTGGATCGCAGGTTTTTCTGGTCGTCTTTTGGGGCTCCCACAGTCGACAGGAGGGTGGGCAACATTTAACAGGCAAATAAGCTAACGCGATCATATCAGGAATGACGGCAACTCTCAGCAGAAGGGCGCAGTGACGGGGACCCACAGAACTTGAGTGGGAGCACAGGGCACAGACACAGCTCCAGTGGCCGGAGCAGTCTCTCGGAGGAGGTGACTTGTCCGCTGAGACCTGAGCCGTGAGCCTGGGGTGATCTGGGGAGGAAGCACTCCTGGCCGAGGGAACAGCTTATCCAGAGGCCCCGAGAAGGGATGCTGGACACACTCAGGAATGCGCTGCGCTGTGAGCAGACGAGTTAGGGGCAGCCAGGCAGGGAGGGGGCCGGAGGCCTCGCAGGAAGAAGTTTGGGTGTCATTCCGAGACCCCTGGCAAGTTGCTGGGGGTTTGATGCAGGGAGCAACTCTCCAAAAGTACTATAAAAATAGCTGACAACGTGGCTGTCATTTGAACGTTATCGTGAACGGGTGCCAAAGTTTCATTTCACTCACTGAAGAGGGAGCCGGCCAGGCGGTAGGTAGAGCTGGCGCAGAGTGTTTGAGGAACACGGCCCCTCCCCATACTCCCCCGCCCCCCACTCTCGTCCCCCCCACCACCCCCACCGGGGACAGTGATGCCGAGAAGTGTTTCTAAGCTAAGACAAAACTGGTTAGGGCCCCAGTGCAGACTGAGCACTTTGGAAACATCACCTTGATTATCGTAGCTCTTTATTTTATTTTCAGTTCGTTGGGAAGTGGTGGTTGATTCTGGCCTCTTGACGCTATTGCATCAGGGCTCGCATAGAATGATCAAACCTTCTTTGCCCCAAGGCTGCCCAGGGCTCAGCGCTTGAAGCATAGGACTGTCCTGCCCCAGGTGTCCAGAGTGCTCTCCTTGTGACCTGCACCAATGCATGTGCTCGCTGGCGAGGTGGCCGTGCACGGGGCTGAGGGCTTTCTGTAAATCGTCTCACTTAATCCTTCCCATAACCCAGTGGTTCTCAGTGGGGAGGGGGGCCCCAGGTGACGTTTGGCAATGTCTGGAGATAGCTTAGGTTGTCACGGCCGGTGGGGGGGATGCTACTGGCATGTCGCAGGTGTGGCCATGTGTGCTGCTGACCACTTCACAAGGCACAGGACAGCCCTATAATGGACAATTAACCTGTCCAATATGTCAACCACTGAGGCTGAGAAACCCTGAGCTAATGCCAGGAGGATCCAGTCTGACGCACAGTTTACCGAGATTTAGAGTCAAATTTGCTGCCCCCATGACCTCAGAGCTTAATATTTTAACCCAGGTCGTAGCTTCAACCACCATGCCAGGGACTGTTACTCTCACGGCGTCTCTGAGCCAGCCAAGGAGGGGCCAGCCGCTGAATCGTGTCCGTGGGAAAGTCACAGGGACAGGTTTCTGCGGTGAAAAGATCACCGTGGCATGTGGCGTGGCAGATGGGGGTGGGGGCTGGACAGTGAGGGGCCAGGGGCCGGAGACCAGGTGCAGGGTCGGGGGGCTGGTGGGGTGGACCCGGGGACCGAGGCTGTTGGCGAGGGCAGCGTTTTCCACACTCGCCAGGTCAAGAAATGCAAGCATGTGTGTTAACACCGCCACCCTGTTCCGACCCCGCAGAGACAGGATTTCCCAGGTCGGCGAGGACGTCCGCTCGGGGGAGAGGCCCGGGCTGACTCCGTCATCAGATAAACAGGCAGACACCGTGGTGTCCACTGGGCCTTTCGTGAGGTCCGCACTGAGCCCACGGGGATGAAGAAGGCACAGATGGGGCACATTCACGGAGCGATTCTAGGTGCTGGACACACAGCCATGGACAGGCAGACAGTAATCAGATGAGTAAGCACACACGGCTCCCGGCCTGGGATGGTTCGACGTGCGATTTTTCAACTTGAGGGCGCCGTGAACGCGATACGCACTCAGTAGAAACTGTCCTTTGAATTTTGAACTTTGATCTTTTACTCGGGCTCATGACGTGCTTTGCAGAACTGCCCCCCCCACCGCCATGCCAGGGGGTGGCTCCCAGTCCGCCCCACGATCGTGATGGGAAACAGCTGGTAGTCCACAGCGCACTGTGTTGCCGGCGTTTTCTGAATTATTGCATTTTGTGTCTACAAAACGCCTATCTGTGTCTTCTGCTCCTGGTGAGACCAGGAGGAAGGCACGGCTCTTGAGATGAAATGCAGGATATCGGCCCAACTGCAGGCGGATACAGCTGTTCTGAGCTCGTTCGGGCTGGGCTGGGCTGGGCTATGATGTTTGGTAGGTTCGGGGTAGTAAATGCGTTTTGACGTAACAATATTTTCAGCTGTCAGTGGGTTTATCAGGAGGGAGAGCCATCTAAAATCAAGGCGCACCTGTGAACACAGACTGTGAGAAAGAGACAGAGGCCTTGGAGAAAAAGAAAAGGCTGGAAGTGGGGGTCGCAGGGAAAGTCTGGGAGAGAGTCACATTCATAAAAATAGCGTCTTCCTTAGGACTTCTTCGGAATTTCACTGGAAGTCTTTGCAGTCAAGGCCAAACTCTTCGTGACCCAGTTTTGGCTCAACTGGCCATTCAGCTGACGAACCATTTTGGGAACTGGCCTGCTTAGGCCCAGGAGTGGGGGGGAAAGGGGGTGGAGCCCCTTGACCATAGAGAAATCAGTCTGGTGTGGGGGGGACGGCCCTCCAGAGACGGGGTGAGACCCAGGAGAGTTTTGCTGGGCAATGGAGATAGGAAGAGGACAACCTCATGTCTCGCCCACACCTGCTGTCCTGGCATCATTTTCAATGGGCCCTTCACAGTCTCGAGTGTCCAGGTTAGGATGCAAGGTTTGCAGACAGTCTAGAGATGGCCATGGGCTCAGGTAGGGAGAACTGGTCAACAGGGAGCAGGAGGGCCTGCGAGCAGGGGACTTATGAAGGGGAAAGAACTCTCCAGGAGAAATGGATAGGCGTGCAGACAGAATACTGCCCCCTCCCTCCCCAAAACAAAACAAAACAAAACAACCCTCAGGCCAGAGTTGGTGTCAGTCCCAGCACACAGGTAGAGGCTGGAAAGACGTTGGTGATCAGCCCAATGTCTCGGCCTGCGGAGCGCAGATTTCCCTGTTATTTAAAGGGCAATTACCGAAGTCACCACTCTGTTTCAACAAGGGACCAAATTAAAGTGGTTACTTCATGAAGCCATCTCCCTGATGGCATAATGTTTGTCTTTGCAACGCAGAAAACACGGGATAACGTGATGAATACGGCGCGGCTCCTCCTCCTCCTCCCCAAAGTCCTCCCCGGACCCCCACCTCGCACATTGCGGGGTCTGAGGTTTGCATCCGGCTCGACTCCTGGTCCAGGTCTGAGCGCCTCCTTCGCGGCGCAGCGAACGGCTGGCTCCAGCGCGCCCCCGCGCGGCCGTCGCCGAGAAGCTCACCTTCAGCGGAGGGAAAAATCTGGTTTTGATTCAATAAGGTTAAGTCAGGGGCTTAGCGAAGTCTGGTTGGGCTTGAGGCTGGGTTCGGGTCGGTCAGGGACGATACACAAGAATGTTTAGGCTCGTGGAGTGGGGAGAGGAGCACGTGGAGACGGATCACTATGAAGATGGGGTTAAGAGTGAACGATCGGAGCCAGGCTGTCTCAATTACTTCTCCTGTCACTACTGGAGAACTGTGACTTTGGGCAAGTCGTCGACCTTTTCCAAGCTGTCTCTCCCTCACACAGTGCTTGGAACACAGAAAGCACTTGCAAATTGTTAGCTATGATTATGATTATGATTTCTATTAATATCACGGTGGTCTTTGTATTACATACGCTTCCCACTCCCGTTCTTCATCCCTCACTGCTAATATTAAACTTAATATTTTTGTAAAAGTAATGGAGAGAAATTTCAAAAAAATGACATCATACATGGCTAGGATGAAATCATTTTCGGTTCTTCAAGCATTTGTTTCCCCCTTAAACTAACTCAGACCCAGAGAAACGGAAGTACCTATGTTCTATAATTCACGTTTAAGTTCCTAATCAGCCGTGGTCACTTCCTTCCTTCCCCTCCCTCTGTACTTTCTGGGTGGCGGTGACTGTGCCATGAGCTGGCCTCACGTCCACCCTTAAAAGAGCAGCTAGAGAAAACACAGCTTTTATCACAAAGGGAGACACGAAAGTAAATAGGTACACAAATGGTTGCTCGATTTGAATATTAATAGATAACACGACCTTTTATAAATAATAACTAACATTATGTAATTATATAATAAATTACATAATATTAATTAATAAAGTCCGTTACTGTTGAGCGGGGTTTCGGCACCGTTAGTAGCTTGGACTGGATAATTCTTTGTCATGGTGGGGACTGTTCTGGACATTGTAGGATGTTTGTTAGCGTCCCTGCCCTCTGCCCATTAGATGCCAGAAGCAACTCCCCAGTTGTGACGTTGACAAATGTCCTGGGGTGGGGGACAAAATCCGCCCCAATTGAGGAGCACTTAGTGTGCTTTTTTTGTGAGATCATTGAGTTAGAGCAGATAAAAGGGAGAGTCCAGCTTGCAGCATCGTAAGCAGCGGTTTGGGGATGGCATGCGGCCCCGCCTCCCACCAGACGGGCTGGCTATGATGTGGGAAAGGTCCCCAGGACCCCTGCAGGGCTGGAATCCAAAGCAAAGGAAGTGGGAATTGAAGCTGTTCCCAGGACCCACAATTCTGCCGCATGCAGAAATCTCATGACAATTCTTGGAATCTTATTAGAACACAGCTAGTTTATAAAAGAAGCCTATTATACTCATTGTTAAACCAAAATTATAATACGAAAGGAAAATTAATTTTTTAAGTGCCACAAAATCCTCATGTTCCTTGAACTTTGGCTTTTATTTTTCGCAGGGTACTCGTGGATCTTACGCACCAGGAGCTGACAAACTATAGCTTATGGGCCAATTCTGGCCAGCTGCCTGTTTTTATAAATAAAGTTTTATTGGCACATGGCCACGCCCATCACTTACATGATTGTGGCTGCTTTTGCTCTACAGCAGCAGAGTAGATGTGACAGAGACCACAGGGCTGGTAGAGCCTAAAATATTTGCTATGTAGCTCTTTATGGGGAAAAATTGCCCATCCCTGTCACACATTACCCACAAAACTCCAATTGTATTATACTATTTATATGGCACAGATCAAATTTAATATAATTTGGATGGCAGGTCACAGGGCGTTCCTGCTGACCGAAACTCATCACAGCACCACCGCTACCTGATGATCACAATGGCCAACGGAGGGAGGTATTGTCATCATTCTTCCCAATGACCGGAAGAGACAACCGGAGTCAAGAAAAGTGACATGATTGGCCCGAGGTCACAGCTGGTAAAGTCAGAGCTGAAATTCACAAGCTTGTCCTGTGCTACCTGCCCCGAGCCGTGTGAATCTATCATAAACATTCAGCTTTTTATTAACCGTGCAGATTTTTTTTAAAATGCTTTTTTGGTTGGTTTGTTTGGATTCTTAGCCTGGTGACTTACGTAGAAATTTCCCCAAACCAAGGTCACTTAATTTTTCCCTCCTAGTAAATAAATCAAGGCAGATATATCATTTGTCTATTGTTTTACAAATATGAGTGCAGAGCAAGGAGGAAACCAGGCTGGTGCAGCATCTAAAAGCAAAGTCGGACAGGTGGGACTTGCACAGCAGGCTTATTTGTTTTTGCCCTGGGACAGTATTAACCCAGATATCTGAGATATTAGATCTTTAGGCCATACTTAAAGTGTCATGTATGGAAAAGAGAGTTGGGGGGCGTGGGGGAGGTTCTGTGGTCCAATACATTTGGGAAACGCCAGTTTAAACACAGATAAAACAGGCTTATGCTGCGAGACTTCTCAGAGCCTTTCATATGCTAATGAGCACGTACTGCGCATGTCCCTTTCCAGGGGACCAAGGTGTGTGCTGCACTTCACAGCCTCCTTGATGGTGGCGTGCTTGCTCCCGCACACATTGGCCTATCTGAGACCCGTGCCATCTGTTCACGTGACGCTTCTACCGAAGACGGATTATCACCGTCCCCACTTCGCAGACGGACAGACAGGCTCAGGCTGGTTGGGCATTCCGCCGCCAGCCGCCCACGCCACGCCTGCAGTCCCAGCTTCTGTGCTGACCCCCCCCGCCCCGCCCGCCCCCACGGCCGGATGCCCCGTGTGAAGCCAATCGGGGGGAATGGTTTAACTTTCTCGTTGAGTTTTTCAGACTTTTCCCTGAGAAACTGACCTGCTTTGTGGATTTTTCGTGTTCGATGTCGTTTGAACTGACTGGAACACAGGGACGGCCTTTCTGGCCACCGCAATGGCCATGATGAAGTCAGCTGGGGCTGGTTCTGGCTCTCTGTCCTAAACGTCGAGGTGGCCCCCGCGTGGTCACACAGAAGCACATTATTGAGAATTTGGGGTTGCAAGTGAAGAAACCCAACAATTAAGTAAAAAGAGGACTTTACCGGCAATGAATTTAAAGAAGGGCTAAAGAACCAAGCTCAAGGGCAGCTACTGCCTCGGTTCAGGACCAATCAGAACCATGTTCCAGAATGTTCCAGAACGTTGTTTCTGCCTCATTTCTTGGTTTTCTCTAGAGGCAGCTTTGTTCTCTCTTCCTGCAGACTGTCTCTCCTGAATACATGGTGACATGGTCCGAGTGTTTTAATGCCACAGTTTCGGTCCTCAGGTAGTAGCTGGCAAGTTTTCTAATCCCAAGTCCAAATCCCAGGGAAGATGTTTATTGGTCTAGCTGGGTCAGGTGATCGTCCTGGGACCTGTTGGCTACATCCTGAGGTGGGAGCAGAAAGTCACAGGGCGTTTACAAGGAGGTTTGTTAAATTAGCCATGGGACAAAGGACATTTCTAGAGAAGGCAATGAGCAGACGGTCCCACTTCTCCGTGGAAGCCAGTGGTGGCCAGAAAGGTCTCTGAAAGGCTAACTCTGGTTTTTACTTTGTCTATGATAGCTGATCGCTTAGGATGATAAATTCCTATTTCGCTAAAAATTGTTTAAAATTACCTTTCTCAGAAAAGAACCAGTAAAGGGTAATATTTAAGTGGGGCTGATTATGGTGTCACCTCGTAGGATTCCTGGGAAACGAAGTGATGTAATTCAGGCAATGTGCCAGGCACGGCTGGTGAGCGCTCAGTCACTGTTAGCTGTTACTCTGATCATCCGGGAACTGGGGGTCCAGCCGGGGTCTTCTGAAGACGTGGGCGTCTCTGGGGGACCCTAAAAGTGAAGCCTCAGCAGTGTGCTGGGTGGATCCGATTCTCTGCCCTTCCCCTATAACCCACCCCGCCTCGCAGTGAGGGCGAATGTGTTTCCTGACACAACCTCCTTTCCTCAGAGAAAGGTCTTAATTTTCCCAGGGAAGGGTTCATTTCATTAAATCCGAAAATGGTTTCAGCTGTCTCAAGGAACAGGCCTGCCTTGTCCTCAGCCCCGACACCTGGGCTCGGTCCCTCCTGCACACGTGGGCGACAGGTGCACGGGGCGTCCCTCCCACTGCCGCAGGGGTTCCCAGGCCACCGGAGAAATCGGGCCGCTCGCTGCCCCCTGGAGCGACCCCGAGGGGACACCGAGAGGCCCCGAAAACCACTGGCTTCCCCAGCGGGCGTGCGTGGGGCAGCCATATGGTTTTTATAACTGGCAAGACGTTTTGATTCATTAGAATGACCAGAATTGTGCGCCAGGGGAACCCCGCCAGCGAAGGACCGGCGGGGACCCCGCTGGCTGGCTGGGCGCCCCCGGCGCGCCAGCTCACATCCGGTTCCCTCGTCCCCAAACGCAAGTGCCACCGGCTTGGCGGACGCCAAAGCACGCTGCGCGGTGCACACGAGGAGGGGGCCGCGGGGGCCGCACCATAAGGCCCACTTTCCTTTTCATCTGGCTGCTCTTCGCCGGGGCTGTTTTAATGACGCGCCCGCTGTCAACACAAAACATCTGTTCCGAAGGCTCCCTCTGGTCACTAATGATGCCCTGGATTCTTAGGTCTGGAAGGAATTTCCAGCTTGTTGAGCCGGGTCCTCCCTTCCCGGCCCTGTCTCCGCGTTCAGCCCCTGCTGCCCCGGCCTCGTTAACCTCGTGTACACCGACCTAGGAAGGCGACCCTGTCCGGGGACATGTCCAAGGTACAGTGTCCTAGAGTGGGATTCTGACAATCCCTCCCTACAGATCCAGGCTGTGATTCAGTATTCCTGCAAAGTACGTTCTGTGAGAAATTCTTGTTCCCACTCGCGCACGTGTACTATATGGATTTGCATATGTTATATGTATTCACAGGCACACATGTCCACACACCCACGCCTATGTGCATATATTATATACACAAATACACACGTGTGTATAGTACACGTGAGTGTGTACACACTTAGGTACGCGGGCATGGATATGTGGGTGAGCACACGCACACATTTTTCCCCTGTGAGTTGGAGAATAGGGCAGACTGGCCTCCTGGTGGCCGAGCTCAGTGTCCTTTCGATTGTTCCCAGGGTGGCCGGAAGCCTTCTAAAAGGACCTCCCGTGCTGACCGCCTCCTGGTATTTACAGCCTCTGTGATTCCTTCCCTTCGAGTGTGAGCTGGACTTAGTGACTTGTTCCTAGTCAACTAAAGGCAGCAAAAATGGGACGTCACTTCTGAGAGCAGATGATGAGGCTGCCTTCTGTCTCACTGGCGCTCTGTCCTGCCCCCTTGACTGTGTGCTCTGACGGAGTCAGCTGTCATGTGCAGAGGCCCGTGAGGCCAGGCACTGAAGGACCCCCAAGCTTAGCCGTCCCCAACCTTGGTGGCACCAGGGACCGGTGCTCCTGTGAGCATCTAACGCCCGAGGACCTGAGGCGGAGCTGAGGCGGGGATGCTGGCGCTGGGGAGCGGCTGCAGACACAGATGAAGCTTTTCTCGCTCACCCGCCGCTCCCCTCTGCCGTGCGGCCCGGTTCCTAACAGGCCGCGGATCGGTACCGGTCCACAGCCCGGGGCTGCGGCAGGCAGCACGTCAACCTTAGCTCCTACTGTCACTGCCTCCTCCAGACCGGCTTGGAGGTCCCCTCTCCGCAGACTGTTCTCAGTTCCTTCACGTCTGTCGCCAGGCGGGAAGGTCATGGGTCGTTTCATCCAGAGCTCACAGCCTCTCAGGGCCTTGCCCTCTGCACTGTCGCTGGCCGTTTGTCTGTCTATTTGTTTAATATCTAACCCCCTTCTCTCCACCAAGCTGTGAGGCTCATCTTCGCGTCCTCAAAGAAAGTCAAGGTAAGAAACTCACCCTTCCCCCCTTTCTGTTCCAGGTACGGACACAGGTTGAAATCACTTTTCCCCTGGGGGGTAAAAAGAAAGCGGTTGTCTGGTTTTGTTGTCTTCGAAGGCAGAGAGCACCGTCCGGACTAACGCTTGGGTGATTTCGCCCTGTGTGAGTTGGCGCAGGCTGCCGTAACAGGGTGCTGTGCACTGGGTGGCTTGCGAACAACAGAAAGTTCTTTCTCTCAGGCCCGGAGGCTGAGAAGTCCAGGATCGAGGCGCTGGCCACGTCGGTGTCCAGTGAGAGCTGTCCGGCTGGGGCCTGGGTAGAGGCTGCTCTGGTCCACAGAGCGAGCTCAGATCCGCCATCTCGACGCTCCCGCGTCTTCCCGCCCGTGAACGTGGAGCCCGTTTACTCAGTCCTTTGAGCGCACTCTTCAGAGGTTTGGAGTTCTCCTCCTGTAACTCTTGCGTGTCTTTTTAAAATTTTACCTAAGTATTTCGTTTTTTAGGGGACTATTGTGAACGGCATTGCTTTTCATTTAAACATCTCGTGCGTAGGGAAGCGATCGAATCCTGCCTGTCAGGATTGGATCTTGTACTCTTGCCATTATCCACCGTCAGTTCCTGAAGCCTTTTCCTAATTATTAATTATTTTCCATAGAAATACATGCACGTCGTGTTCCAAAATATTGCTAAAAGACGATGATAGTCCGCTGTGCCTTTCTCCCCAAGAATCTGCTTCCCAGAGCTGTTTCTTCTTGCCATGAAAGCGCATTTTCTAATACGTGTTTACCCAGCTATTGCTTGATTTACTAATTTTAGCCATTTTCACTGGCTTCCTATTATGATATACAAGATAGTAGCTCTCAAGTTTCCATCATCCCAATATGGCTCTAACCCAACTTTTAGTTACATCCATTTTCAGGGTTTATATCCTCATACACGGCTGAGCCGACTTGGGTATCCTCATCTCTCCACTTCTGTCTTTCCTAGCGTTATTACTTGCTTCCCTTTTTAAACGTTCGGCGTGATTTTCTTTGGATCTCAGAGGGGACCTTTCTTCATCTTCCAAAGCCTCAGGTTCCCACACCGCCGAACACGTCTGTTGGACTGCGGTCCTGTCTTGCTCTCCTTGGAGAAATCTCTCCGAGCTTTGAGAGATTTGACAAATGACATAGAGCTGTCATTGTCACCACCCAGAGAGCTCCCTTCACTCCTCCCCTCTGTCGGATCGGCCCTTTCCTGGACCTTGTAGCTCCATCTTTTTCAGTCTGTCCCCCTGTTTCCGTGGTTCTCGTTTGCTAAAGGGTGAAAGGAAAGATTCCTCTTGGAAATGCTGTTTTCTCTTTACCCTATTCTTATACTTGACGGACGGTCTGGCTTCAAAGAGAATCTCAAGTTGCCAATTTATCTTTTCTTAGGAAAATAGTTTGGCATTATGGAGTCAGGTTAAAAAGTGTGCTTCCTTCCCTCCCCCCCCGCCCCCCAGAAATGCCACCCCCAGGTATAAACCCTGGACACAGTGTCACACGGACACATGATGGTACTTAGATGAGAATGTGCGTAACTTACTGCGTGAGCGGTGCAGCATGTAGGCAGGACGCACGGGCACCCTCGATCACAAAGCACTTGGGTTTCGTCTACCATTGTCTTTAAAAAAGTCATTGGCTTGGGATGGAAGCTCGGGCAGGTCCAAACTGTGTTTTTTATTTTTGTTCACCATTACAGACCAGAGCCTCCTCCAGTTACTTTCAGTCATGGGACAAAGTCATAATTCAGAACTCGAAATGGTTAGTCTGATATATAAGCGACTTTTCAATCTTCACCCAAACATTAGACTCTCCCTGCCGCTGTCCTCTGGGACTGGCTGATGGCTGGGCTGACCCTGTACCGGGGTGGGGGTGGAGGAGTGGGGTGGGGGATGAGGTGTGTGTGACATAGGGGATGCATTCGGTTTCTCCAGACACCACCTCTTCCAAAGGTTTCCTTTCGAAAATTCAGAGTGACTGCCGACCACCTCCCCGTCCCAAGGAGCCACCTTTGGTGTATGAGAAATACTCACACGGCCTTCGTCCCTGTGCAGGGAGGCCAGGCTCATCCTGTGCAGTAGTCGATCCCCTTGACCTGCTGTCAGGCCATCCTGTCCACTCTGGATTTCTCGAGCCAGACTCAGGCAGCAGTTCACCGTGGTCCCTAAACTTTGAAAGCACAGGTGACTCTGCTGAGCTCTCTCACAAGGCTTGAGGTGGGATGCAGGCATCTGCGCCCCCATCCCCACCCTCAGCCTGCCCCCTCTTAACCCTTTTACGTCCTCAAAGTGGGTGACAGGCTCAAGAGTCACAACACTGGTTTCGGATTTTTCTTTTTCTTTTTTGTAAATTCTGTATATAGCTTTCACTTTGGTTCCTGCTGCCTCAGGGGAAAAAAAAAAAAAACGCCCAAGTTATTGTCTCATCTGTATTTTTAGTCGCCAAATGTTGGAAATGATTTCAATATCTGTAAATAAAAGACTAGGTAAATGATGAGAAATCCATACACTCCCACCACCCAAGTCTGGTACAGCTACGAAACACCATTCAACAGCGACGATGAACCAGAGCCGTGCTCGTTAACGGGGTGAGTCTTACGAACAGAATGCTGCGGAAAATGACATTTAGAACATACATTAGGATCACTGCACGCATGACACGCACGCGTGACTCACGCTACTTTTTAAACACGCAAAATAATAATGTTTAGAGACACATGCCCTCTGTAGTAGAGTATAAAGAAATTTGAGGCAATCAGATGCTACCCGTGATGACAATGACAGTCTTTGCCCCTAGGAGGTGGGGAGTTGACCTGAAATGCAAGGGCTATTCTGCGGGTTTTAACTGTCTTGGTGACAGTTTATTCATTAAGTTGGAAGATGCCGAAGGGCCCATTGCATTATTCTTTATACCTAGGGATATGTCTTAACCCAAGTGAGTTATAGTTAAGGAAATAATTTTTCCTTTGCATCTCAAAGGCTCCATCCATCCGTCTACAGTTTCCAACGGTGCTGGTAAGAAGGCCGATGCCGTTTTCAGTTCCGATTATTTTGACGAGATTTTTTGCTGCTTCTTCCCACTCTCTGGGAGCCACTATAGTCTCCGAGTTTCCAAAATCTCCCAGTGAAGGGCCGTTGGTGCAATTCCTTTTCAATTATTTTTTTTCTAGACACCGCTGGCCTCTTTCAGTACAGAAGATGGACACATTTCCTTTAATTGTGAGAAATTTAAATCATCTCTCTAATAATGTCCCCCCTCCACTTCTGGTCCCCTTTTCTGAAATCACTATAATTTGGATTTTACACTTCCTGGACCAATTCTTTACTTTTCATATAATTTCCCAGCAATTTTTGACCTATTTTTCTTTCCATTCTATCGTCTGGGGTTTTCTCCAAATTTATAGACTATATAATTTATAAAATGTATAATCCTATCATTTTGTAGTGAATTAAAAGTTTCTTCTATCATATTTTCCACTATGAAGAATGTTCTCTGATGTTTCCATCTTTATAACATCATCCCATCTTATCTGACGAATGCAGCACCCTTTCACGTCTCCTGGACTGTCAGATATATTTTGTCTCGTTCCTACCCCTGACACTGGATCTTTTCTTCCTAGTTTCTCCTGTATCCTTCCTTCTCCCTCCCCTCTCCCTCTCTTCCTGTTCCTCCTTCTCTCTCCCTCCTCCTCCCTCTTCCTCCTCCTCCTTCATCTTTTTCCTCTTCCCCAGCCATCTCCTTCTATTTCTTCTGGTTCCTGATTTGGTTTCCTTCACAGCCTAGGTTTTCGGGAGCTCGTGGGAATATCAACAGCCCCTTCGCACTCAGGAGAGAGCACCGAGCAGCTGGATGGAGCTCCTTGTGAGCGAATGCAGGGTTTTACAACCAGTCACCACTCCCTTACGTGTTGACTTCGAAGCCCTGAGAGTCACTGAGACACTTTCAGGAGGCCCACAGGGTCAAAGCTGTCTTCACAACCACACTAACATGTTATGGTCCTTTTCATTGTGCTGACGTTTGCGGCCATCGTGAAGAAACAATGGTGGGTACAATGGTTAATTTTAGGTGTCATCTTGGCGGGGCCATGGGGTGTCCAGATACTTGGTCAAACATTATCCTGATGTTTCTGTGAGGGTGTTTTGGATGAGATGAACATTTCGATCAGTGGGCTTTGAGGAGCGCCGATGGCCGAGCCACAGTGTGGGTGGGCCTCACATAATCAGTTGAAGGCCTGAATACAACAGAAAGGCTCGACTCCCCTGAGCAAGAGGAGAGTTCCCAGCAGATGGCCTCTGACATGAAGCTGGACATGGGTTCATCTGGGTCTCCAGCCTGCCATCCCATCCCGCCCTGTAGATTTCAGACTTGCCGGCCTCTGTATTTCCTTATAAAAATTTTTATTATTTCAATGTACGTACACACTGTTGGTTTTGTTTTCCTGGAGAGCCCTAACTGACCAATACAATGGGTCAAACTACTCGTGCTGATCAAGGACGGTGGCACCACACCGTAGCAATGGATTTTGAATTGTTCACTCAAAATCAAAATCGAAATTCCAGTTTCGCTTAGGAATGTCATTTACGAAGCAGAAAAACATGTATGATCTTCGTAAATCTCAGCCTTTGCGTACACATCTTACTGTTCTGCGTGACAGTGGGAGGCGGGCACGGAGCATCTCTGCTGTGTCCGGTGCGCGAGGGTCGTCTCGGGCTGCGTGTCTGCGTGATACACCGTTTTTATGCGAAGGAATGGTGGACAAACTGTGGTTATTCAGACTTAGGTGTTCGGCAAACATTATTTCAAAAATGAAAGACGAGCTCGTCCCTTCACGGAAAACAACGGACAGGACATTTTTGGCAGTGACGTGATGTGAGCTCTAAAACAAAAACTAAAATTTTGGGATTTTGACATCTTTCTAGGACTCAATTTTCTTCTGATGATACCGGCAGTGCTATTATGATATTTCGTTACGGCGATACCTGTGTAGATCTAAAAACTATTAACGAAATATTTTCAATGAACGGGATATTTTGATATTGCATAATGAAACACGCTGACGTTTCGGAAGTTCTGCTCGATCCGGTGAATCAATACACAATCACGTCTTGGTAAAAGATCCCCTCGAAGCGCCAGGTGGGCCAACAGATTTTAATACGACAGGAAATGAAAAGTTGGGGGAGCCCGGGTGCGATGAGCTGCACCCCAGGCAACCTATGGGCCCACGAGCCCGAAACGCGAATGGCAGTTTGCTCTGTGGGTTACAGATTCCACGTTGCTCCCCGTCTGGAAGAAGCGACCACGTGCACACTTTTGACGTGGTATCAGGCAGGAATATCCGCCGTTGTTCGTCAAAGCCTTTGAAATAGTCCTCCCTCTTCCACTCAGATCTTTTCGCTACATTTTTGCTCATTTCGGGAAAAAAAAAACAAACCAGGTATTTCTCATAAAAATATGTGAATCGTGCATGTAATGGCTCCTAGTGGTTATTTTCGAGCAAACGAATCAATATTTAAAACACGTCTTGGTTTCCATTTCTAAGTATTGAGGGAGATAACCCACACAAACAAAATCTCTATAGAGTCCTCGGTCATTTTTAAGAATATCGAGGGATCTTGAGGCCTAAAGTTTGCTCTGCTGTGACCCAAATGGGTTGTCCCATTGGGAAAGCCTCGCTGTCGCTCACTCCGTGAGTCTGTTCTCGTGGGCTGTGCTATGTTATTTGTCATGTATTTTTGTTCCCTCCCTGTTCTGGCCATGCTCTGTGGGAGAAGAGGTAAAATGAATTTTGGTAATCTGTTTTACTTAACCTAATTTAGCCAATGTATTACTTCAACCTGCAATCGACGTGAAAATTATGAAGGAACTCTTTTCCGTGGGTGCTGCGGACAAGGGCCTCGACCAGCCAGCCCCCCGTTCCGTGGGGGCTCAGCGCTTGCATCAGGTTATCAGCGACGGGATTTGCAGGTTTGACTCAAGCCCTCCACACCCTCCGCATCCCGCCTCCGTTTCCACGAGGCCCCTTTTCAGTTTGGATGGGCCTGTCCCCCACAGGGCCCACGGAGCCCCACCATCCCACCCTTTCAAAACAACATCTCAAATCCCTCTCATGCAGCCCGAGATTTCTGAGCTATGATTCATTTTAAATTTCAGCAGGGCTTAAGTGCTTTACTTTCTTTTTAAATAGAGTTGGGAGGAAAATAAATAGCTCAATAGAAAAATGTGCAAAGGATATTAACGAGGGATTCACACACAAGGAGGTACATCTGAGCACCATGACAGGATGCCCGGCTTCTGTTCGCAGATGACAGCAAACGCCCTCATCAAACGGGGGTTTGACAGGGAGGCGTGTCGGTGAGCATGGAGAAATGGGCTCTTCCAGAAACTACGTGAGGGAGTACATCCAAACAGCCCCTCTAGAGAACAACTGGGTGGCCTCAGGTCACGCTGACGAGGTGCGCCCCCTGTGACCAGCGCTCCTCCGTGGGGGCGTCTTCCTTTAGAGAGCCCTCCTACCTGAGCGCCAGGAGGCAGACGTGAAGATTCTCACGGCGGCGTTGTTTGTCACCGAGGAATCTGGAATGACCTAAGTCTGCCCCGACGGGGGACGGGTCATTTCTCTGGGGTGCACAGATGCGGACCACAACGTGCCAGCGAAAAAGGATCGGCTAGCGCGCGGAACAGTCCTACGGTCGAGGCGGAAAACCAACTCGCAGAACGACACGGGAGTACAGCGTCACCTTGCAAAAAGGTCACGCTAAACAGGGCTACGCCGTCTTTACGGATGCTCACACGCACCTCCGGGCTGACACAGAGGAGTGTTGCCGAGGAGAGACGTCAACTGGCGGAAGACGCCTTCGGGGACACACGGAGGGAGACGGCCGCGGCGAGGTGCGCGGAAGGGACGTCCGCTTCGTCTGTCGTCCAAGGTTCGTTTGAGGGAAGCGATATTCGCGCATTACTTGTGGGATTTAAAATCAGTGGAAAAATATGGGCCCTTCTTAGGCGTAAGAAACAGAGAGGCAAACCTTCCTCCTTTGGGGCCGTCTGCCAAGATCATGGGGTCCTGGGGAGGGTCCTGGTTCCCATGCCCTAACTCGTGGCACGACCTGGGCAAATTGCTTTCCCTCACACAGTCTTCGTCTCCTCTCTCCAATAAGACAGATACACCGGAGGGTCCTTATACTTTGCAGCTACGATGGGTTGAAGCCAAATGACTAAATACGCACTGTTGTTTCTGCGAATCGGAGGTGACTCACTGATCCCAGTGACCATTTCCTCCACACGGGCTCAGCCAGACTCTTCTCAGCTGTCGTTTTGCCATTAAAGAGCGTCAAACCATGACGCGCACGGTAAGTTGTCAGAGGCTCGTGGAAAACGCTCTCTGGTGTCACATGTCACACTGGTGATGCACGACCCAATGCAAGCGCCTGATGCCCCCAGAGAATTGGGGGGGGGCACTAACTCGGGAGACCAGGAAGCGAAATAGGAAACAGCCAGGGAGAAGCCCCGGGAGACAGCACTGAAGAACAACAACCAGCCGACCAGCCAGGGGACGGGCGTGGCTCTCGGACCAAGGGCCCGGCTTGCGGTGCCCCGAAGGTCCTCCGGCGCCAGGCCACCTCGCACTGTTCCCCCCCGGCCAGCTCCCAGCAGGCCTCGCCTTCTCTGCGTCACCAGCACTGCACTGGCCACGGCCACCGGTGGCCTCCTCATTGCCGATGCAATGGCAGGCCTCAGGCCTCGCCCCTCCGGGCTTACCAGGCAACAGACCCCATCGCCTCCGCCCAGGACGCGGTCTCTCCGCTCGGTTGCCAGGACTTCCGCGCGCCTGTTTTCGGACGCGGCTCACGCCCCGCTGTCCGTCCGGGCCGGTCCTTCCTTTCTCCTGACCACTCAGCGTCGTGCTGCCCCGGGCTTCTGTCCCTGATCAGCTTCTTTCGCTGACATAACGTCCATCCGCGTGATGACCGCCCTTGCGAATGTCAGTTGTGTTCCCTGCATTCGATGACGTCACGTTTCCGCCTCCGCTCAGGCCTCGCTCCCCGCCCTGGCCGCCCGCACTCACCACCCACGCGACGTCTCCTCTCGCCCGTCTGAGAAACATCGCACACTCAGTGCTCTCGGCGCTCCACCTCCGCTCCAAACCGTGTCCCCCGCAGGCTTCCTGTCTCAGCTGACAGCAGCTGCCACTGTCCAGTTGCTCCACCCCCAGTCGCGAAGCCGTCTCCACCCTCAACTCCTTCCTCTCCATCCCATCCGGACCATCGGCTCATCTTCCGGTTCCACCTTGAGCGTTTTCCAGAATCTGACACTTCCGCTGTTCCCAGCCTTGTCCAGGCCACCCTCATCTCTGACCTAGATGACTTCACAGTTGATTTTACCCTGTTCCCACAAGACTTTCTTAACGGAGCAGCCAGGGTGAGCCTTTTGGGATAGAAATTAGATTGTGTAACTAACAATCTTCTGCTCAAGACTATGCAATAGCTTCCCATCTCACCCAGAGTATAAAAAAGGCCTTGCTGTACCCCTACACATACACACACACACACACACACACACACACTGCACGCACACACACACACACGCACACACACACATGCGCACACGCTAGACTATTAGCTCCGTGAAGCCATGGTTTTATTCACAGGGCCTGGCACACGGTGGGCACTCGATCAATGAGGCTTAAACCATTAGCTAATGAATGACCCCCCAGAGCACACGTGGAGGGGGTGTCTCGTCAGGGGGGAGCTGTAGAGGGGTGAAAGGCACGGGTTTGGGTTGTTTGGGCTTAATTCTGCCCCTCCCCTTCTTCCTTGGTGCGTGATCTTGGGCAGCGTCTGCAGCTTTGGGGCTCCGTCCCCTCGTCTGCCACGCACAGATGATAACACATGGCATCTCCCTCACAGGCATCTGGGGGGAAGGGAGAGACTCCATGCGAGGTGCTTGGAGCAAAGAAAGGGCTCATGGGCGCCGCTGCCTGTCCTTGGAGCCTCGAAACGTCTCAGGATGAGGATGCAATGCCTTCTGACACCGACTCCCTGCCACCGGGTTAAACTTCACGGGTCAAAGTCACCGTCCTTCACCAGACCGCCCTCCCTTCAGGACGCGGCCACCAGTTCGGGGCGGGGGGGGGCGGTCCACCTGCACATCTGACCAGCTGGCACGTTTGGGGTTCCCACTACTCCCTCGGTTGCTTGCTCCCTGGGATGACTCACAGAACTCAGCAAAGCGCTGCAGTGATGATTACAGTTCTGTTATTAGGGATGTAAATCGGAAACGGCCAAGCGGAGGAACACGTAGAACAAGGCCTGGGAGGGCCCCAGACGTGATGCTCCAGTGTCCTCTCCTCAGGACGTGAGGCCGCGTCACCGTCCAGCACCTCGAGGTGTGACAACACTCAGAGTACTGCTAGCCAGGGGAGCTCACCTGAGCCTCGGTGCCCACGTGCTCACTGCGGTTGGCTAGCATAAACATGGTTGGTTGACTTGCTGGCCACGAGAACTTGATCTCCACCTTCCCACCCCTGCCCGGAGGTCAGGCCGAGACCACGCGGCTCAAGGCCCCGACCCCATAGCTATGGGGCTGGTTTTCAGGGTCCACCGTGAGTCATCCTGTTAGCACAAACTCAGGTGTGGTCTTAGGGGTCCCCTACAGATAAGAAAGACCATCCTATCACTCAGGAAAGTCTGAGTATTTAGTGACTGCCTCCCAGGTACTGAGGACAAGGGCCAGCCTGTGTCACACAGGTGAGAAGCAGAAGCATCATGAGAGTTAAAACAGGCTGACCAGGCCCTTCTCAGCTCTGTTTCTTGTCTGTCCCCACTGGGAAAAGCCCAGGTGTGAACCTCCCGAGCCCAGGGCTCATATGAGTTTACTTGTCCTCTGCGATCTGGTCTCCCTCTAAGGGCTCGTCCAGAGCTATCTCCCCCCATGGCTTGGTTCATAGTCAGGGCCCAACGTCCATCTCTGAGCTGACCACTCCGAGTCTCTCTCTTTCCAGCCCGGTCCCCTCACGGTGTTCCAAACTCCCCCACACAAGTACCCATTGGACACACTCCTTGTGGTCAGGGACTTTCTAAAGATGCTCGTTCGCCCCGCCCGTCAACCCCGTTTCTTCTCTAGGCTCCTCTCCTGCACCACCCGGCACCCTGCTGTCCAGGCTTGAAGGCTGAGCACCGTCCTCAGCCCCTGTACCCCACCAAGGCTTTGCATCCGGCAGATTCTGCCACCCATGCGTCTCTGGTACGTGTTCACTTCCTTCGACACTCAGCCGAAGTGTCACCCTGAATGTCCCCCAGCCCCAGCCTCTGGTTGCAGCCCCTGGGGCACAGAAGTGCACGATCTATGTCCCAGAGTCCCCCACCTGCCCTGCCTTTCCTGCCTCATGACTGTCCCCTCCAGCACCTGCTGTGGCACCCAGCACCCACAGCTGGCTCAATATACAGGACTTAAATGAATGAATGAATGAATGAGCAAATGAACGATGGGACAGGGGAGAAGAAGAGACCGGACACGAAGTTTGGGGGCCAGATTCCAGCGGAAGCAGCCTTTGGCCCGGATGTGCTTGGCAGAGGGGAGTTACTGAACGCTTAAAACCAGGGTGTGTGTGGGGCGGGGGAGGTGACGTGATTCCAGGAGGACTTGTTAAAGATCAGAGAAGGAGGCGATGCAAGGTCAAGTTCCAGACCCTTCCAGCACCTTTACAGACTCAGCAGAGGCTCTGCTGGTTGTTCGAACGGCTTCCTTTGATTGGTCCAGGGCCCCGTGGTCTAATTTCAGGGCAAAAACAGGACGTGTGGGGAGAACGCTGCAAAGACTTGTCAGGTATGGAGAGAGGGGATCAACCAGGCTTACGATGGCAAATAAACCTCTCCCTGGAGCCTGGGGACATGATGAGCTCACGGCGGCCTGAGTGCCTTCTGAAAACCCCTCTAAAATAGCTGGGATAATTGGGGTTTAGCTCTCTCGACAACAATGAAATAAAGATGTCATAATTGCCCATCTCTAAAAGCTTCATCCGTCTTTCACTGAGATAAAATGATCCTGGTAATTCGGAGCTCGGAGCAGCAGGCCCATTATGTCTTGCTATCGCGCAGCTCCCCGCGCCCCACGGGAAAATCTGGGGAGGCACCTCCCATTCTCAGGCCCTTCTGTCCCTGTTAAATCTTGTAGCAATTAGCAGGCATTTCACGGCCCATTTCTGTCAAATAATGTGACTGGGCCAACCTAGTGCCCTTGGCACCGGCTGAGGACTGCAAATCATTTTCTACCTTCCAGATGGAGAGAGATTTTGAAACTCATGGGCGGTGAGTCACTGGGAACCGACTACGCCTTCCCTGAACCCCGACCTCCTCTCCCTCTTCAACTCGAGGTCAGAGAGGAGAGGGGGATATGTTCTGTCCCCAGGGGTCCTGACCCCTCTGGGGCAGTTGCTCCCTAGCCCGTCCTCCTGGAAGCGCTTTCTCTGCCGTACCCCTTGCCCTGGCCGGCTGCAAGTCGTGCCCTTTGCGGCCACTTGCTCCCCTGTGACCTGCTCCGTCCTTCTCCCCAGCCCCCACCCTCACCCTCCTGTGATCACCCCACCCACTGGCCGAGCTTGAACTCACATTCAGACACCGCCCAGGTCTTTGTGCCCAGCCTCACCTGTTTTCCACACTCCGGACTCACACCCAGCGGCCGGCCTGTCCGACCTGACCCCGTAAGTGTCTCATCGGCCTTCCCAGCTCGGCACGGCCCAGTGTGGTCCCATCCCTGCTCTTCAGAGAGGATTATCACGGCCAGCGTCACACTGGTTCCCCTTCTCCAGACAGCACCTCCAATCTACCTTCACAAGACCTAGTCTGATAGCATCCCCCGGATCCTGCGACCACGCTGCAAAGATCATCGAAACAAGGTCAAACCCTATGCAACTCAAGGTTCCCATGGCCACCTTCCTCTCTGGCCCTCCTTTTAACCCCAAGCTCAGGGGTTAAAAGCCACATCTCTGCAGCCTGTGAGATGGACATTAGAATTCCGGCTTCACCACAGATGAGCCAAATGTCTCTGGGAAAGTCACTTTACCCGTCCATTCTTTAAGCTCCTTGTCCGTGAAATGGGGGATCATACAAGTCCCCACCTAAAGAGGGGAGGGGACCTCAGGACACGGAGCTCCTGCCCCCCAGCAGTCAGCCTCAAGGAGCACTGCTTCTTGGCCCCGGCGCCTTGGGGTATGCTTCCGCCATCCCTTGGCCCCCCACCCCCCATTCTGACTTCGCAGGCTGGCATCTGCGCAATGCCCAGGCCACATACGGTCTGTATGGGGGTGTACGGCTTGTCTGCCCTGCCACCCCACCTCGCAGCATTAGCGCTGGTGTCTCTGTTAGGGCTGAATCTAGCACCCAACACAGTCCTGGGAGCCTTGCAGACGCAAACAGACATCTGTCGTCAAGGGGACAGATGGAGGGGTGAAGGGAAGGATGGATGGCCCCCGCACGTGTGGGCGGTTATAAGGGCTTAAAACAAGTGTGTGTAAGTGTGTGCGGGACTCAGCGTTTTCCTCTCCTTTCCCCTAACGCAGCATCTTGAAACGATTGGGACCGGACCCGCTCGGAAGGCAGCAGAGGCTGAATTATTCTGTCATTGCTTCTCCTAACTCGTCCTGTCTCCTAAGGTGAAGAGGGGTCTTGAGAAGGCCGGCGGGTCTCTGCGCAGTGACCGTCCCGCAAAGGGGAGCCCCGTGGCGCATTTGGGGCAGGGCCGTTGGGTGAAGGGTGCTGGCAGATCCACAGAGGACCCAGGGGGTTTGGGTAAGGACTAATCGCCCGCTGAGGTGGCGAGAAAGCGTCACCGCTGCATGAGACCCCCCAGGTGCCAGGGGTGCAGCGGGGGAGGGGGGAGGACGAGGGGCGTCTGTCCCGAGGTCGGATCCACAGCGACAGCGCAGCAGTGCGGACGGTGCTGGCACTCGCCACTAGAGGGCGCCGCTCGCGCGACGGCACCGCGCACAGAGCGGCCCGCGGACCCCGGCGAGAGGCGGCTTCTGCCTGGGGTTCCGCAGGACCCCGCGGCCCGTGAGGCCACCTGCAGGATGGGACAGAGCAGAGGCACAGCGGCCGCATCTGCTTGTGGAAATGAATCCAAGGGAGTCAGAACCAGATCCCCACGCCTCATCCTGACATCGCTGTCCTGTGCCGTGTGCAAAATCCTGAGACGTGTTCTGTGTGTTCTAAAATGGGGCACATTACGCAGAAGTTTTGGTATGTTTCCATTGTTTACATATAACAAATTGATTTTTGGGTTTTTTTTCTTTTTTGTTTTGTTCGTGTGTGGGTTTTGCTGGTATGTTTGCAAGCAACAGACTGATGTTTTTAACACACACAAACACACACACACACATTTTCCCAGGATCTATGTGTAAATGCTTTGGGTGATAATGTCCATCGAAAGTCCAAATCTGAGGCCTCGGCCTGAGCCAGATGGCACTTGTGCCCTTCCCTCTGGGAGGCCCTGTGTACTGGGGACTCGCGCATGCGTGTTCCCAAATACGTTATTCCATGCTAAAGGAACAGAGGGAAGGAGGCGGCAGTGGCCAGGGGGAGCAGGCCCTCGACTCAGCAGGGGACCGGGGTGATTCTCGCTGTGACGGGCGGCCACCCAAGGGCGGCGAGCCCCTTGGCTAGCACGTGGAGAACAGACAGAAGGCGGCCAGGATGGGAGTCAGGACCCACCCAGAAGCTGTAGCCATTGGCCAGTACGAGAGGAGGAGGGCAAGGGCCAGGGCTGTCGCCATGGAGATAGGACGGCAGGGACAGATGGGGGCTGTCTCTGAGATAGAGCGGACAGGACCTGCTGGAGGCCCCGGGAGGATGCTAAGGGGCCTGAGGAACGAGTCTCAAGTGCCCAAGACCAGAATGTGCCTTTAAAATACATATTTGTAGAATTTGCTGGTTCTTAGGCCAGGGCCTCTGAGGAGGCGGAGGGAGACAGGGTGGGGGAGGGGGCTCCCGAAGCCTGTGGGGGAGGGGGGTCTTCTCAAAGCCCTTGGGTAAGAGACACTCCCACTCCCTCCCATGCGGGAAGGAGAGATGGTGTTGAAAGCCTTAAGCATCACTCTCTCAGAAGCTGGGACTATCCCGCTGGGCAGGGGGTGGGGGTGGGGGCAGCCTCCATTTCTCCTGTGCAGGATGAAGAAAAAAAGCCCAAGAAAGAGAAACTGTCCTCCCCCGAGCCTCATCCTCGATCAGCATGTGGGCTTGGCAGGAAATACCAGCCCGGAGAGAAGCCACAGAGGTCCCAGTAAGGGGGGACGTTGTGCGGCCATAAGACTGGGCTTCAAACACACTGTCCACCCTCACGTGCACCACTCAAGGACAGTCGTGCATCCACAGGCCTGGCTTTCCTGAGGCAGGCAGGCTGCGGGAATTAGGGGCGCTGGGGCGGGCTGGGGGGAGCTGGCTTCTCCCAACCCTGCAGGAAAAGTAAACAAGAAGCAAGGACAGGGGCCAAGGTCATTAAATCCCAATTATCTGCTCGTCCTAAATACTTCCTGTGAGAACAATTTGTCACTGACATACTTAATTAGGCTCTTGACCAATATTTTCCAGATGTGGGGATTTTTGCTAAAAACCCAAGCACAGACGTTTTTCCATATTTAACAAGATGGGTGAGGCAAACCCTGGGGGTGGGAGGAGAGAGCCACCATACGAGTTACAGGCTATGGTCACCGCTCAGTGGCTCAAGAAAGAATCCACCGGCCTTGGGGGCTTTCGGGAGAAACAGACATCAGTGAAAGACAGAGGGTCGCTGAGGGGGCGTCCCCTGTGCTGGCCCAGCGTTCAGCCCCCTCTAGGCTTGGAGCAGCCCCGATTCAGAGGACCTTGGTCTATTTTACATATCGGGGTGACCAAGGGGGGACTGTGAGAGCCGGGAGTAGTGTGGTCAGTATTTGAACTCACATCCCTGCTTTACCCCCAAGTCCTTAGAAAAAAAAATCGGTGATAATGACACGCTGCCGGGTGCAGAGCCGGCCCCTGGACAGCCCCCTAGTCCCGGCCCGGAATCGTCATCGTGTCACAATCCTGTCTCGGTTTTGCTTCCCGCCTGGATGTGGCTGCCACTGCCTTTCCTCCTCCCAGGCAGCCCGGCGCCCGGCGGGAGGCACCACCAGAGTCCAGCCCCACAGCGTCACCCCGTGACCCTCGGTGGCCCTTGGGACAAGGCAAAGCTTTTGCGCGCACATCCGAGGCCGGCCCCGCCCACACGCCCCCCCCACCCCCGGGCTCGCGTAGACTCCGCCCCTCCGCCCTCGGTGCCTCCGCTGTACCCCACGCGGACGCCCCTTACAGCCCGAACCTGGCCCCTTGGCCAGGCTGTCGCCAACCCCCACGCCGGCACGCGGATGCTCCTTCCGATTCCAGCCGTCGTCAGGGCTCGGGGGTGCTCCCAGGTTTGCTGGTGGGTGGGAGCTGGCGACGCTCACCAGGTCCGCCTGTGAGGAAGGGGGCCGCAGGGGCCGGGCAGGAGCTGATGAGGGAGGGGACAGACAGCTCCCAGGCAACTCGCCTGGGGCCCGAGGCTGTCCCATGGACAGTGTCACCTGCTGGAAAGTGTGACTTTGGGCCCCTCGGGTGCAAAAGACGGTGCAGGTGCTGAGCAGGAATTCATTTCAGTCCAGTCACTAGGGCCGTCCACGTGGGGCTGGGGCCGTGGCCCTGCCCCCTGTCCCTCAGAGCCACCTAGGGCTGTCACGTGGCCTCAGCAGGCATGCAGTGCGTCCTTTGCCCTTTCAGATCGTGGATATGGGGGCTTCGGGGGGGGGTAGGTCGCTCGCACGAGTCATGCGGCTGGAACCGTCGTCATCTCTGGGATCGTCATCCCATCATTCCTGCATCGTAACCGCTGTGTACGGAGTGTGCCCCTCCCGTGGGGGAGGGAAACTGAGGCTCGGAGAGAGTGGCTGACATGCCGCGTGCCTTCCGCTGGCACTGCGGGCAGACGGCACACTCAGGACTCGAGCTCAGGTCTCTCTGCGAGCGCGTGTGCCTCTCCGGAGGCCACGCACCGGGGCGCCCGGGTGCCGGCGGCTGTAAGAGACCGCGCATCCTCCACTAAACCCCGCAACAGAGCCGGAGACGGCTGCTTTTGTAACCCCAACCTCTGTCCCCAGGCTATCCTAAAACTCAATACTTCTCACTGTTCAGATCTTAAAAGACCCCTTCCCGGAAGAGAACTTTCTAGAACATCCTATCCAAAGCAGGAACTGGACGCTACCTTCTACCCAGCCCCATTAACTTCCCCTCTGCAGAGCTCTTCAGCGGTAATTACAAGTTTGTATTGTTTCATTGTCTAACATCCCGAAGTCAGATCCACTACAAGCCTCGGGAGGGCGGGGACCTTCTCCACCTCCCTGCCCCCCATACTATCCCCAGTGCCCACCACAGACCCTGACATGTAACAGAAGCTTAATGAATGCATAGAGGGCTGAGGCCCAGAGCACCTGAGTAACTGACCGAAAGCCACACAGCACACAGGAGGCTGACCTGGAGTCAAACCCAGGTTCACCGACTCCAGAAAGCTGGGCGTTTCTTCCCTGTGCTAAATGCTTTGGTGCAGCTTAGGAGGGTACAGTAAGTATAATCCTCTCTGAACTCATTAAGTTTATTTCTTAAAACCCATCTCTCCTGCCCCTAGCCTGCGAGGATCAAAAAGCTAGGATTAGGTTTACAACTCCCTCACTTAGGCAAACCACTTTGATTCAGAGCAATGATGAGTCATTATGCCACCGAGTTTTGCTAAATTAACTGGTACAAGCCCTGTCTCCCAGGGCTCTGTGTTGAAAGGTTGGGGCTTTTATCCTAGGACACTTAGGTGGGGAAAGGAATAATACAGGCTGAAAGGCTTAACTGATCACGGTGGGGAGCAGAAGGCTGAGTGTACAAGCCGCAAAAATCAACTGTACCAGGACAAAAATTAAAACCATCTCAGCATTATGATGTACAACGTCAACAATTTCTCTTATTTTTATTGTAAACACAGTATAAGCATATGAAAGGCAATTTTGATTTAAAAAAAAAAAAAAGAAGAAGTCTTGCCCGAGCTGACAACACAGTTTTATTGCTGGGGTTCCTTCTGGTTGAGTGCACATGTCAGTGGGCGTGCGGTGGACATTCATGTTGTGTCTCATTGACATTAACATTTGTCACACTATACTTCCTCGTCACATGTTCCTTACAACTGCCATTTTTATGGACTTCATACACAATGTTGCTTAACAGACGTCAGTGAACCGAGTCACATGGTTGGATATTTATATTGGTTTCAAGCTTGTCTATTTTTGATTACACCATAATAAGCATCCTTAAATATTTAGATTTTCATTTTTTTCCGTTTAAGACCTCTGCCCTATTCAATTTTTCCTACTAAGCGAAAGGATAGGAACGCCATGTGCGCTGGAGGTATACTGTTACATCATTTCCCGAAAGCCTTGTGGGACTTTACCATGACATCCACTAAGCACAAATGGACCAGTTTCACCCCAATGCCACTAGCACTGGGCATCGTTTAGCAAAAATATACTTTAGGGTTAATTTAATAGAGTAAAGCAGTAACTCAAGGTTTTTAGTTCCATCTCATTGATTATCGTGTTGTTAAATAGTTTTCTTTCTTTTTTTTTTTCTTTTTTAAGTTATTGTTGCATATTCTATATGTATCAAACTGCCAGGATAAAACTTTTTAAAATGATGAGTCCTGTAGCCATTGAATGATACATTTTTAACAAACCCCATGTGAGCTGTCCCTCGATTAGCTCTATATGCTCTGGGAATCATGCCAGCCACAGGAGCCAAGGAGACTGGGTGGAGGCTTTGATATGTTCACCTGAAACAAAGGCTCTGTAACAAAACGGGAATTCGCTCATAGCTCTTTACAAATATCTATATTGTCATTGTGTCGTGGCTAGTGAAAGCTAATTTGCTTCTAGGTAACGTGGCTGATGAGACAGGGCCAGCTTGGTTCTCGGTCAAAGTTCACTGAGTGGGCAGGACCCGGGGTGGGAACGACACGTCTCGCCTGGGAGAGCGGAGATTCTTCCGTTACTCGGCTGATGCTCGCTGTCAAGTTCGGCCTGCCTCGTGCCGGCAGGTTCTGCCTCCCTTAGCGGGGCTTCCGGAGCGTCCACCCCCACAGAAGGGCCAGGCTTCGAGCTTTGAGCAGACTCCCCACCAGCACCTGCACCCCTTCTCAGTCTCGGGTGTGGCTTCCCTCTGTCTCTCATCCAGGTGACCTGCGGCTGGAGGGCGGCAGGCCCTGGGAAGTGGGAATCAGGATATGCTGGAGGGAGGTGCAGGGACGAGCTGAGGTGGGAGGCAGAGGGCGGAGACTGGCGATGAGGCAGGGGTCTTCTCTTGGGGCCGGTGGCCCTACTTTCAGAGAGGCCACCGAGAGAAACCGACCCCAGCTGGCTCTCGGGCACAGGTGTGATCTGGCTTTAACGGGATCCACGACACAGCAGCTAAAAGCACGTGCCCCTGAGTCAGCTCCAAATCCCGGCTCACTCACCTGCTGGCTGGGTGACTCTCGTGTAGAAGTGCTTAGCACAGTATCTGACGCTGGGCAAATGGTCAGAAATGGTAGCTATGAGCTAGGGACATCAGCCAGATCACTGCGCCTGCTGCAAGGGGCCACGAGGAAGCAGCACACCGGTGCTGGCCACAGGCAGGAGTTCACACGTCTCCCGCATAAAATGTTTCCTTCACTGAGATAATTATCCTTAGAATTTGGAAGAGGTGGCTGATGTCTGCAACTTGGCCCAGGCCTCTCTAGGACTTTAGTAAAAAGTAAAAGCGTGGGATCTTCAGATGAGGGGTTCAGTGGTGTGCAGGGGGCATAAGCTTCCCCTACATGGGCTAGTGGGCGCCCCACTGCGATACCGTGTGCACAGGAAACATTACACACGTGTTTGCATATGAGTGTGCATGTGTGTAAATGGATGGAAAAGGCCAGATGATACACACCAACAGAGGTAGTTTTGGGAGCGTGAGTGAGAATTAAGGACTTGGATGTTTTATTCCATATAAAATTGATTTCTCTATTGTTAGCATATTTTATAAGGAGAAGGTATTTATCTGTTATTACTAGAAATAGAAAAGATTAAAAACAGTAAATGGGGACTGTACTGTGGATGCCGTAGGCCTTGGCCTTGATTCTGTAAGCAGCAGAGGGCACGGGAGAGGTGGTAGGCCAGGGGACAGAGAGTGAAGACCCAAAGCATTCTCGAAGGATGACTCTCGCTGGGATGTGTCAGGCTGCAGGGCACACTAGCACAAGAAGCGGAGCCCTTGCTCAGGGCACCCGAGCACCTGCCCTCTGCCACAGGGGTGGTCACAGGTCCTCGCAACAGCCCTGCCAACGGGGGTCGCAATACCTATTCTGCAGATTGGGAAACTGAGGCCCCAGGGCACACAGCAGCGGTGCAGGAGCCTAAGTACACACCCCAGGTTGTCCAGAACCTTCGCCCCTTCTCTTTCCTCTGAGAGAGAAAGAGCTACGAGCTGGGGCAGGGGCAGCTAGGGCGGCCCCGCAGCGGCCAGGTTCTGCGGTCTGGTGGGCCTCCCTCACTCCCGCCCTGGGGCACGGGCCGCTGTCAGGGTTTTCTCCTTCTCTTCGATTTGCTTCGGTCCGGAGGTGCTGTGTATAGGTGGCTCTGGTGGCAGGGAGCCCCGGGGGGAGGGGTGTTCATCCAGCTGGCAAGTCTTCGAGATGTTTAGATGTGCGGTGGATGCCTTTGATCATTTTTGGAAAATTCTTAACCATGATCTTTTCAAACACTTATGGTTTTTTTTGTTTTTCTCCCTTTTCCCTCCGAGATTCCAACGGCACCGTTTCAGGCCGAGCTGGACTAGGAGACGTGAGAAGAGGATCAGGACGGGAACCCCATGGGATCAGGACGGGAACCCCATTCCTGACATGTCCGCATATTGGCAGGAGGAGGAGCAGGGGGCACCTAGGTGAGGCGACAATGAGACCCTCCCTGTGGGTGAAATGACCTTTTTGGGAAATGGGACACCTCCTGATCCATGTCCTGATCTCTGACTATAAACCCAGACCCCCTGGGTCAGAATTCTTCCTAAGCCACTGCCAGGAGGAAGAGAATAAACTTCCCAGGTCACCCAAGCATGTCTCCTCTGGTGTCACGTGGTTTCCACGATTCAACTGTGTATCTCGGAGAAAATTTCACAGTTCATATAAGAAAACTCCATTGGTGTGTGTATAATCCCCTCCCTATTTTTCAAGGCTTCGCTGTAGGCTGTTGAATAGATGTAAGCAAACCCATTTCATCTAGGCCCTACTCATGGACTTTTGGGGATATTTTCAACTGCGCTTGTGACAAATGTCTCAATTAACATTTTCGAGCCTGGGTATGTCATGCATGGGCAAGAATAATTGGGGGCTTTTTCATTATTTTAATTTCCCTTTTTTCAAGCCTCAGTTGTACCTGATTGAGTCGTTCGAGCGTCTTAATTCACAGCATAGCGTCGTTATTGCCCACGTAAAACTGCTTGTTAGTTTTTTCAAATCTCACTGTTTTTTACTTTTCCCATTTCTCAGTAGCTTTATTTAGCCACAGGCGTCCACATGTGATGCGAGCTCTTCTTATCCACCTTCCATTGGTCATTCGCATGATCATATTTACATCTCCGAACTTTAATGTTTTTGGGGTATATTTATATTAATTCCATTATGCTTTAAATTCACTCTGTTTCTTATGCACATGTTGCTCTATATAGATCCAGCTCATTTATTGTGCCCACTCCATAGAATTCGAACGTACGTAACTATAGTGGTAGGAAAATCCCTGGAATTGAAGGGCTGGATCCACGAGTACGTGTGTTGACAATCTGAACAGATTGCGTGTGGATGTTTTCCAAATGGTTGTACTAATTTTTCCCAATAATCGTGTGGAAGAATTTCTCTCTTCAATATCCTTTTCAAAAACGGGAATTATCAAATGTGTTAGCATTTGCTACTTTTCTGAGTGAAAATGGTATATGTATTTTTTATCTTTCCACTAGTGTTTATCTAATTCTGCCCAAGCACATTTTCCCAGGTTTGCCAGTCACCTGTATTTCTTTTTTTTTTTTTAAATTTCTTGTTTGAACACATCACCTTCCAAAGCCTCCAGCTTGGCAATATATTTTGAATTTCAAGCTTGAAATGGGTGATGATGAAATTTGAGGTCACCAGTGGGTATCCGTGATTTATCTGTTTTTGAAAGGCTGCAGTGATACCGAGCCAATGAAAAGCTTGCGTGCCTCACGGACCCTGGGGCCAATACCATCATCATTGGGAAGTCTGTACTGCAGACTGCCGACGGTGGGCATGAAATCCAGGTTGACCAAGAGCCACTTAGGGACTGTTTGAGTTTAAGTGTGATGCGGCCTGCAGCTCCTCCTCATGTCAAAACTCACAGCCACGCCCCCGTCCTGCTCCTCAGGCACCTTTAATGCGTCGTGGAGCTCTGGGGGGGAATTAGGCCCATGACATGTCAGGACACAGCTGGTACATCCGAAGGCGTTCTCTTAGCTGCTCCGCTCCCCCGTTCCTGCCAGCCTTCTCCCCTTTCCTGGGACAGAGTATCGTCTCCAGCGAACAGGCCTCGGGCCCTTCCTTTTTCAGCTTTTCTCGATGAGGCCTAAGGCTCCACGAAGGCTCCACCTCTTTCGCTGACAACTTGGCATTTGCCTGATGTGACATCTTGGAGAGGTTTTAAGACAGGCGAGGGAGGTGAAGGAGAGGGCGCTGCAGCGGGGGGGATGAGGGAGGGCGGCCCGTCCGCGCCACGGAGCCCCCGACATGCAGAGACCGCCGTAGACCCCAGTGCCTGATGGCTGCTGAGGCGCTCTCCGTCCTGTCCGCCTCTCGGCAGAGCTCTCTGGCCTCACCCCGCCCGCAGAAACCCCGGGTTGTGGAGCCAGCATCGGGCCTGCTCGACCCGGTAGCCATTGCTAGTGGAACGGGGAGCAAGCTGTGCCACATGACTGACTGTCGCAGTGGAGGATCCTGGTTCTGCCGAGGGCCTGGGAGGGTTTGGGGGTGCTCATTTGGAGTGGAGCCGGGGTTCCTGGAGGGAGGGAAAAGGCCATCTCTGGAGAAGACAAAGGAAAAAGACTTTGTGGGGCCAAGGCCAGAAAGGGTCTTTGTGGAAGAGAATGAGTCATAGGGATTTGCAGGTGGCAACTGTGGGCCAGGCAAGGTCAATCCCCTTCTCCCCCTCTCTGTTACGGCCTCGGTAAAGTCACACACCTGCGAATGTGTGTGTCGCGAGGCTGTGTGAGAAACAATAATATCATTACATTTGGGGGGTGCACCTAATAGGTGCCGGAAACTGCATTTCATGGAAAATCTCACTTAGTCTACACCACATTCCCATAAGACATTTTTGTCCTCAATTTGCTTCTTGATCACACTTGCACACTATGATATTCTAGTAAGATACTATTAGCCTTGCAATGGCCCCAATACATTATTGTTTCTTTCTGCTTCGTTCAGGATTTGTCTGCTTTGCAAAGAGCAGTAACCTACTCAAATTAGTCGAGCAAAGTGGTTCTTAGTAGGTTCCCAGGGGGGAATCATGGAAAAGAAAAGCAGGAGATTGAGCTGGGTCCTGTGGGAGGCGGACGGCCATCGGGGCCACCTCCTTCTTTCTCGCCATCCCTGGGCCGTCGGGCTTCTCTGCCGGTTTGTTCTCTTCTCCAGCCTTGCTCTGAAGATGGGTCCCCAGCTGCCGACTCTCCAGCTTGCACAGTGTTAAAAACGGGTCCCAAGTCCCGGGCTGTCAGGTGCAGCGCTCCACGTCTCCCCGGGGATTTCGTGCCGCCTAGTCCAATTGGAGAGAATCTGATTGGCTCACCAAGGGTCAGGTGACCAGATCTCATCCAATCATCTGCGGCCAGGAGCGGACGCCGTGGCAGAGCATAGTTTCAGCGGGGGGCTGAGGGGTGCCACTCCAGTGCCCACTTGACAGAAGAAGAAACACGGGGTCAGAATGGCAGTGCTTTGACTCTGAGGAGTGGGCAATGGAGTGACTAACTGATGGGGACCAGTGTGCAGGACCTGGCTGAGGATGCGTTAAGGTTATTATCTAGCTGTCCCCGATCACGCTTTTGGGAGACTGACCTTGGGTGGTATGGTGGACGTTATTTCCTTAGAAATAAAAAATCCCAGTGCTTCATATAGGGAAGGGTGATTCATCGGGGCTGTTTAATTTACAAATAACTAAACCCGGGTTGAAATGGCTTAAGCCTGAAGGTTCGTGGAACTGAAGGCCAGGGGTCCCAGCGCGCGCCACTCCAGAGGCGACGAGCCAGGTCTTATTCATTCTGTGGCCCTGCTTCGGTTACTGCTGTCTGCAGTACCGCGTCCTCCCACGACCCTCGACCCCCTGCCGAGGCCCACCTTCCTGTCTGGGTGGCAAATGCCCCCACCCTGCAAAGCCCAAGTCAGATGCTACCACGGCTGTATGTGCTTCGCTGACTGGCCTTTTGGCTCCATGCAAAACCAATTGCTCTTGTTTTCCCCCAAGGTCCTCAAAATTATTTATTCATATTCTAGCACAATGGTCACTGTACAGTTGTGTGTGTGTGAGCATGTGTGTGCGTGTAATAACATATGTACAGAGACCGTAGGGCTCTCCAAATCTGAGCTTCCCTTCTTTATCCTGGTCACATGGTTTAATCGCGGTTTGCAGCCCCCTCTGAGTGAGGCAGGTCCATGCAACTGAGTTCTCGTCCCACCTAATTACAGCCCACTTTTGGGCCCGTCCCCCAAATCCCACAAAGTCCTCTACACTGTCCCTCTCCCCTTATCTATGGCCGGCTGTAGAGGAAAAAGGCTCTAGAAGATGGTGGAGCCACCACCCGGCAGGTTACTGGATACCTGAGTGCCTGCATGGCACAGAGCACCCCTACCTCCCAGCCCGCATTGATGTATACTGTGAGTGAGAAAAAACCCTGCACGATATCAAAACACCCTTTCAATTCTTATCTATTATTACATAACAAGCCATCTCAATACTTACTAGCTTAAAACAACATCTATTATTTTTTTTTTAGTTTATTAATCTTCCCCCAAACTTTAGTGCATTAATTGACAGATGGCCGCATATACTTAAAGTGAACAATGTGACGGTTTATGTACATATACCTTGTGAAATGACGTAATAAAGGCCGTTATGATAAGTCCACAGCTAATGTCGTGCTTAAGGGTGAAAAGTTAAAAGGCTTTCTTCTAAATCAGGAACAAGACCAGGATGTCCCCTCTCACCACTTCTAGTCAACCAAGTACGGGACGTCCTAGCCACGGCAATGAGACAAGAAAAATAAATCAAGAGCCTGAGAATCTGCATGTTACAGAGCACCGTGGGTGGTGCTAAGGGCTGTCACCCCAGGTCAGCTTTGGAGCAATTCGAGTCTTAATTTACAGCTTGTCGGTGGAGGCTCGAAGCTTCCGCCAGCAGTAGGCCTTCTGTCCCCAGCTAGTCCTACTCTTTCTCCCACCTCCCATGTGGTGGGCTGTGGACTAGCGACTGTAAAAAAGGAATGAGGGAGGGAAAGAGCAAGCTCTCAGCTCAGCCATGAGGCCAGAGGCTGGAAGGAGCCCCGCCTGTAAGGATGGGGCCATGCCTGGCTGTGTGGTGCTGGTGCCCTCTGGTGGTCACATGCAGAACCACAGGCACATCCCTCTGGAATCCATGGTTCTTGGTTCACTTGAAAATCATTACACCGTCACCAGGACCGTTTGGGGACTGGCAGCAAATGGATTTTGATGAGGGCCACCTCTCAATGCAGGTAACTGGGTGAGGTGGAAAGTTCAGGAACCCTGGAGTCCAAGAGGCCTGGGTTCAAACTCTTGCTCAAGCCGTTTCATGTTTCTGAGCCCCGTGTTTCTGATCTGAAAAGTGGCCATGCTGGAGGGCGATTATCCCAGCCCCCAAAGATCTCGAACTCACTCTTAACTCTCCCCCTGTGCCCCGTGTTCCTGTCCAGCCCCCTACTGTTTAGCATCCACCTTTTATCCTAGACGTTATTTTAAAAAATGGCCCTCACCACGCCACTAAGAAGACTGAGGGTCCTCAGTGAAAGCAACAGCCAGTGTCCCCTCCAATAAAGCCTGGCCCCTGTGCAGTCCTCCATGACCCGGCCATGAAGCCCGTGACCTCGCCTGGTGGTGTGTGTCCCAGCCCCTGCAGCCCCCCCAGCACCCTCCTCTCTCTCCCACGCAGGGTCTTCCAGCAGCTGCTGCCCAGCTGGAAAAGCTGACTCATGAGCACGCATCCCCATAGTTCTGCTCTGTACTTATCACTGGCTGTGGAGCTTAAATGACATAAATGTACGATTGTGATCCCGCAGGGACCTCCACCTGCCCTAAGGCAGTGGGTGAGTCACCCGGATGTGGGGCTGGGTGGGGAGCACGGCCCTCAGGGCACAGGCGGACCTGTCGCTGTGCAGAGAGAAGCAAAGGCACATCGGCTGGCATTTGAAATCTCCCGGCACACACGCTGACAAAAAGCCCCCCTGACAGGGGCACCCCAAGGGTGAGCGACACTTCACGAGGGGAGTGGCCGAGGCTTTATAAAGGATGGACACTCTGTTCCCCATTTTTTTAAAATAGCCCATTTGACACATATTTTGTTTTCTGTTTCCAATAGAAGTTTTTTTGTTGTTGTTTTATCTCAGCAAACTAAACATCTGCCTCGGGCCAGGCCCCGCCTTAGCAGTGGGGAAAAGAGCAGAAAACAGGGCCCTGCACCCAGCGCTCAGACCAGACAGGCAACACACACACCCCCAGATAAACGCCTAAAACGTCCGGTGGTGAAAAGTGAGGCGAGGAACAGTTAAGGGGGCCCAGGGCGTGAGGGAGGGACAGCCTGCCGGACAAGGTGACGCGTGAGCCGAGGCCCGTGTGGAGCGAGGGGCTGAGTCCCATGGGCATCTGGGGGAGGAGCCTTCCAGCTCTGTGCCCAGCGCTTCGCCACCCCGGAGCCCAACAGTTCTGTGTGGCTACTAAGTGACCAGGCAGCTGCTCCATGCGCTTTGGTGCTGGCCGGCCTCAGCCACCCACGTGAAACCCGGCCATGGGCCAGGGTCCGCGAGGTCCGGCTTGCTGCTCCCTGGCCCCTGACTCTCTCCCTCTGGGTTTTCCATGCTGGGCACCTCTGCATCCTTCAGATCTTTGCCCAGCCTTCGCCTCCCCAGGGACGATCTCACGACAGCCAACCCCGCTGCACCTCGACTGCCTTACTCAGTTTCCCTTACAGCCGTCTGCTGGCTTCTGACCCTCTGCGCTTGGATGTCGGCGTCTCAGAGACAGTGTTTGTCCCAGTCCCTCTGCCCCCAGCCCGCAGGACCACGCCCGGCGTACGCGAGCCCACAATTCAAACGTGTGGAATGAATGAATATTGTCACCTTGAAAATCTCAGGACGCCCGAGATTTCCATTCCCTTCCCCTGTAATCTTCCTGCTCGTCGGGGTCCTTAAACAATAAAATAAAGATAGCGATATAACAGCAAAAAAGAAAAACCGAGTACATCATTCTCCCACGGTAAACATTTTTTGTGGACTCTCCACTCCTTTTCTACACACAGCGTCATTTGCAACAGCGGAGACATGGAAAGGACCAGAGCATCCGTCAGCAGATAGTGGGTGAAGATGCTGCGGTGTCTGCACACAGAGGAATATTACTCAGCCGTCCACTTTCAGTGCCGTCTCCCCTTCCGCTCCAGAGAGCTCACCTTACCGGGGTGCCTGCTCTCCTCTGACTCCTTCCCCTGGGGGAAGTTGGGTACCCCTTATTCCACATCCCCACAGCACACTGCACGGCCTGCCTTAAGAGCATACGCGTGCACGCACACTGCGTGTCTGCGGGGTTTGAAGACAGAGGCTCCCTCCAGGCGTCCCGGCGCGCGCGCTGAAATTTCCCGGCTGACGTCATGCATTGCACCTGCTGTTTGTTTGGCCCTGGGCGCAGATGACATTTCGTTGGCGGCCATTTCTAATCTGCAGGTGAGGAAATCATGTCTCTGAGAGGCGAAGCAACTTGCTAAGGTCACATACTAGAAAGGGACAAAGCCGACAAACACAGCTACGGTGCCCAATTCCAAGTGATCCTTGTCTGTTGGGTCTTATTCTTCTCTGCGTTCCCTGCACTTGGCCCTAACGGAATATTGAATGAATGCATGCATGCATGCATGCGGGAGCCAGTCCAGGGATCCCTGGGGGCATTTTGTGTGGAATGGGTACCCGCCAGAGCAGTTCTATAACTTGTGTGCAGAGGGCAGATAATACTAATTTGCACATGATTTCCACTTTGCATTCTAATCGGTTTACCAAAAGGGCACCTGGGCTGCCAAGCAGCGCATCCCCACGGTTCATTACGGATGAAGACGCTTTAAAATCCAACATGAATGACGGCAAAGAAGCAAACGACGCAAGTGCGAGGAACCGCGGGAAGGCGGAACTGGAGGTAAGATAATAGGATCTGAAATATCTGGGTCTTCCGGATGAGACACCTCGGACGGAGCAGGGCTGCTTGCGCGGCTCCGCTGGGCAAGCAAATTAAAAAGGCAGAGACGCCAGGGCTCGTGCGTGGGCGCTTAACGAAGCACACGCGGTGTTTCAACGGGGTCCTTTCATCCGGGGACCTCAAAGCGTTTAGCGGGTTCTCCCCCTCTTGCTGCACTGACGATGCCAATAGTAGGAGAAAGCTTGGGGCTGGCCTTGGAGGTGGGGCCTGACAGGGCCGGGCGGGGCTGAGACAGGCGGTGCCGGATGCACGAGACACCTGCTCGTGCAATGCGCGCCTTAATGCAGCACAAGGGGGCGCAGAGGCCCTGAGCTCGGGTGTGGGGGACCCCAGGGCCCGAATGCTGGCCCCGGCACTTTCTACCTGTCCCATTCCAGGCATGGCAGTGCCGTCCCTCCATGTGAGCCATTTGCTCAGCTGCGATCCCACTGTAGAGAGGAGAAAAACGAGGCTCAGAGAACTGAAGTGACCTGCCGAGAGAGAAGGGAATCTAAACTCCCACTCTAAATTCTGCCTCTTGTCCTCCTGCCTTGGCCCCCGGTGACCTCAGCCCTGCACGGGGACGGCCCAGCAGTGACACTGAGGCGACATTGCGGGACAGGGAAGCGCAGAAGGAGAGGCTCAGGGTCAGTGGCTCTCGCGACCCAGCCAACGAAGCGGGGCCCGGCTGTGGGCACATTTTTTTTTAAAAAAGGGAGGTAGACCGTGCCCATCTAACCCACGGTTTGGGCTCTCAGGTGTCACGGGCAGCACCAGCCCCTGGAATCTCCACCCGGGACCACCCCCAGGCGCCCATAAAGTCGGCGCCCAAATTCCTGTGCTCTGTCAGTCACTGGGAACTTCGAAGACGGTCATTGTCCAAGCCGGCTTATTTTCCCTAAGGAACACATCTGCAGTTTGACGAGCGCCCTCCGGGAAGACGTGACAGCGGTGAGGATGAAGAGCCTTCGGGGCGAACGCGCCAGGGAGACCCGGGCAGCAGGAAGCGCTCCCTGCAGGGGCGGCCCCGGCGGCGGCCTGCCTTCCCCGCTTGCAGATGCACGCCGTGGCCACGAGGTGGCGGAGTTGTAAAGCTGAAGACCCAAGTGCGGGAGGGGTCAGGAGCCAGGATCTCCTGGGTCAGATTGAGACATCACAGCTGGGCTCACCTTCCCGGTGGCTTTGAAGTTTAGAGGCGAAAGAGACTTCTTCCCCCCAGCCCCACCCATTCCGCAACCAGGGGCTCGTTATTTAATACAAATCTGGCATTTCCCTCCCCTAAGCAAACTCCTTTGGTTTCCGTCGTCATCAATCCATCCATCCATCCATCCAGACTGCGGCGGTTTAAAAATACATCTTCCCGTCCTTTTATACCCTTTTCTTTTGAGATGTAGGGTCTGTGTGACTTTCCCTTGAAATTGGGTGGGATTCTGCAACCGTCTCAGGGTGGAAAGGACACTATGAGACTTCTGAGACAAGGTGATTAAAGGCAATGCCACGTCCACCTTTCGTGGCTGGGACACTCACTCTCAAAGTCGCCAGTAAAAGCAGCGACCAACACTGCCCTGAGACCAAGGTGGGATGAGAAACCCAGAGCAGCCCACGCAGAGCGGCCACCACACATGGGGAGGCCTGGGGAATACGTGACGGAGAGGGGGGAGGGAGGAGGGAGATGGCCCTGGTCAGGTCCCAGCCACCTTGGTCCCCCACAAGTCTAACTTACGGATCCAAACACACCCTTCTGAGAGACCCGAGCCAGAACCATCATCGGAGCCCTTACTGCGTTCCTGAGCCCTCGAAACCACGCGAGCGAACACTGTGACTGTTGTTGTTTTGCATCACTAACTTTTGGGGTGATTCATTACGCAGCCGCAGATGATGGGGACACCTGCTTGGTCAGAGGTGGCCTCGCTCAGAAGACGGCCTTCCCCTCTGGAAGAGAGAGACGCTGCATTTACAGACTCGAGTCAGAACAGCCATGGCAGTGACAGAGTCACCCAACGGCAAAGAGGAATATTGCCTTTTGTTGTAAACAAGATGCTGTCAGGTTTCATTCGGGAGAACGGTGGGGGCAACGGGCAGAAGGCCCGGCCTGCGATCCCATATGGTACATTCAGATGACTTTCCCGTTATGGTGCCTTGAGGCTGTACCTCGAAATCTGACTGGCTTTATCTGACTTGCCTTTGACTCAGACACTTCTTCTCCCTGCCTGGAGCGTGAGACATGCTCGTGATGCAAAGCTAAGCCTCGACTAGAGCAAAGGAAAAAGAACTCAAGGAAAAAGATAAAAAATCAGTCAATATTGAATAGACTGTAGGACTGGACAGTTTGACAGGAGATTACTAGAAAGAATGTAATGCTGATCACGGATTTTTTTTTTTTTTTTGGCAGGCTTATCTGGATATCATATTAATTTCTTAATGTGAGGTTAGGACTTGGAACAATTAATGCCAGTTGTTATTTCTCGTAATGAAATAAATTACGGGCGATCTTTCTTTTTATCTTTTGCTTATCTCTGTTTTTAAACTGTTCATAATTATATCAGTTACTAGAAAACACATTGTGATCTTGGAATTAGTATGGCCTTATTAAACAACCCTCTAATATCACAGCCTATTAAGGAAATGACTGATAAACTCAATTGCAGTAAAACTAAGATCTGTAATCAAAAACTCAATGAAGTCAAAGTGGAAGCCACAGATGGACAGAAAGATATAAAGATTAAAACCTTGAGATCTAAAAATATAAAGAATGTCTACAAGTCAATAACAGAAGGACAAAAATTCAATTTGAAAGTAGGCTAGAGTTACGAATAGATATTGCATGAAGAGGAAGGGCAAATGGCCAACTGACATCAATGATTTTGCTCTTTCTCAGCCATCAGATAAAAAAAGAGTTTGAAAAGTCTCCCATACCGAATGGTGGTGTCAATAGGGTGCCGCAGGCACACTCACACACACGAATGGGAGTGAAACTGGTTCAAGCCCTTTGGCAAAATTTTCGATGCGGGAGCCAAGGAGTGAGTTGGTGATGTCCTCTCCTTCCGCAGGTATTTGTCACTTGCCTTTCCAGACCCATCTCCGCTGACCGGCGGCGTGTCCTGGGGGCCACCCACATGGGGGGAGGTGCTGGAGGACCGCCTTCCTGTCCCAGGTGGGTCTGAGGGTGGCAGAAGCCGGCAGCAGAGGCGAAGGTGGGATGGGAGTGGGGGCAAGGCAGTCACTGCCCTGTCCCCACGCCGCCCCCTCCCTGCGGGGCATGGTGTGGTGGTGGCTGCTTTCCTCTAGGACATGCCCCACCTTGTTCCTGCCCAGCACCCTCTTCTGCCGTTTCCTCACTCCGGGTCCCGGGAGCAGCGCCCTCTCTGCACCCCGCAGGTCAGGTCCGTGGGCACTGATACCCGCTACTGTTCTCACCGCCCTCCCCCCACAACCCTGAAGGGAGTCACATGACCTAGGAATTCTGGCCACAGACCCTGGAGCCACACAGGTTGTCCGAAAGTTTTCAGTAGCCAAATTTTTAAAAAATAAACAGAAGCTGATGAAATGCATCTTAATATTTCACCTAGGACATCCAAATATCGTTGCAACACGTAATCCACATACAATCACTGAGATAGTCGACATGCATTTCCTGTGTGCTGAATCTTCGAAATAGGGCATGAACTTTATGCTCACAGCGTCTCTCACACGGGACCAGCCACACTCCAAATGCACGAAAGCCACACACGCCGAGTGGCTCCTGCAATAATAATATAATAATAATAATAATAATAATAATAATAATAATAAAGGGAAAGAGGGAAGAGGGAGAAAGATGGATTCCTGTTCTACTTTCAATAAGTAATATCTATATGTATGTATTTCTGTTTTTCTATTTTTCTTTCTGTGTGTTACTCTCTCTGCCAAAACCCCACAGAGAATAGGGTAAGTGGTAGACTCCAGTCAGCACAACCCACTTTGCACCCACAACCCCTCCCTGTTCCCCGACTCGAAGCCTGGCTATGCAGCTATGTAAGGTTGCCAGTTAGAAGTCAAATTTCAAATGAACAATTCAAGCTAATTTTTAGTATAAGTATATCCCAAAGAGTACACGGGACATCCTTACACTAACACTTTATTTGTTACTTATCTGACTTTCAAATTTAACGGGCTCCTTGTGTTTCTCATTGCTAAGCCTAGCAATCCTGTATCTACCACCGCTGCCTCTCTCGGGAAGCTGTCAGTGTCGTGTCTAAGAACAAGGACCCTGGAGCCAGACAGACTGGGCTTGGACCCCGGCTCTGTCACACGTCAGCGGGGAGATCTTAGGGAATACGCATCCCCCAAGTCAGTTCCATCTCCTCAACGGAAAAGGAGGACAAGCAGGGAGCCCCCCAGCCAACGAACCACTCGACTCTTCGTTGGTGAGAGAGGGGCACACACCCACGTCCGCTGGCAGCAAGATTCTTAAATCCCCTTATAAACACGGACAACAATTAGCAAGAACGTTTTCATCCGGAAATAAGTCAAACCCTTTCCCCATTTCTGGAAAAAGGAATATCTGACTAAACTGGTGGCGAAACACGGCGGGGTGGAAGTTTACACGAGTCTTTGCAAAGTAGAAATGAAGCGATGTGGGGAAGAGCGTTTCACTATTTTACGAATCCTTGTTATTATTATACGAGCTACTGAGTGTCAGGAAAGGCACCGAACTATCAGTGGTGGTGGCACTTCTGAAGCAACTGGGATGGAATGGATCACTTTTGCTGTTCGCCTCGATTTTTCCTTCTTTACAAACTTTAATTGGTATTCAGCAAGTGGTTACAGAAATGCCAGTTTAGAACGAGCTAAGTTCTTTCGAGTATGTCATCATTCATCTAAGCATATAGGCAATTTTAGCAGTTCACATTTCCCCTCACAGATGAAGGAAAAAATGAAAACATAATACATGAAAACGTACAGGGTGCAGCAAAAGCAGTTCTCAGAGGGAAATTTATAGCTGTAAATGTCTATACTAAACATTAGAAAGATCTCGAGTCAATAACCTAACACCTAACATCCCGCCTTAAAAAAATTTTGAAAAGAGAAGGGCAAACTAAACCTAAACCGGGCAGAAGGAAGGAAATAACAAAGATTAGGCAGAAAAGACACAAAATAGAGGATAGAAAAACAACAAAGAAAACCAAGGAAACCAAAAGGTGGCTCTTTGAAAGGAGGAACAAAATGGACAAACATTTAGCTAGAACGACCAAGAGAGAAAGGAAGACTTACATTACTAAAATCAGGAACGAAAGGGGCAACATTACACGTGACCTTACAGGAACACAAAGGGACGTAGGGCTCAGAGAGACAGCACTGGAAGAAGAAACCCAGGAAGGCCGTCTTGGTGGGTGGAGGGCTCCAAGCTGTGGCGTGGCCCTGTCCTTAGCAGCTGAGTGACACCAAGTCATTCAATACCCCTGCTCCTGGTTTTCCGTTCTCACCTCTAGTGGGAATACCGTCCCTGCCTCCCTGAGCTCTACCTCGAGGGGACATCCTGGATCCTTCGGCACCGCGCCTAGTGCACAGGCCATGTCCTGTATGTACCCATGGGATCTGATTTAAGGACAGGAAGTTCATGGGTAAAGCTGGCTCTTACAGAACCGAGGTCAGGGTTGTCACAATGTCCCTTTCTTTGTGTGATGCTGATCGAAATTCAGATTCCAGGGACTTTAAGTATGGGGTGAGCTTTCCTTAAGTCGGGAATCATTTGGGGGCAGCTGGGTGTGTATATTTTGGTTAAACAATTTCACTAAGACTCAAGATGCTATCCAAAAGGGAATACTGGATATCTCAAGGAAAACAGAGGGTCAGTCAGTCAGCAAGAGGAAGGCAGATGGGAATGGGAGCCGGGTGCTGAGCTGACACATACTCCCCGTAAGTCTTAACCACCCGGCTGCACAGAGCTTCATGCTCAAAATCCTCTCTTTCCATCCATCCTCAGTGCATCGTGGCTTACGAAACCCACATGGCAGCATTCAAACCAGCATCCTCGCTGATTAAATGGCATAATGGATGTGAAATCCCTCTGCAAATTGCAAAGCAGTTTAGAGTCGTGAATGATTGTTATCACTTAAGGTAAGACGTTGTCTGCCGGGCTGAGCTTAGGGAGGGAGCCTGTGAAGCAGCTTCCTTTGGCAGGCATATTGGATCTGGATGGGAAAGAAACTGTTCCTTTGGGTTGTTAGCCTCTAAATAGCTGGACTCCCTGCTGGTTAAATAAACAACTTCTTAACACAGCCTTTCAGCTGGAAATGACACTGTGCTCCAAGCCTGGAACTAGGTGTAAATGAAAGAGGAAGGGCCAAGGCACCTGCTGCCCAGAGGGAAGGGCAGGGAAGAATTCTACTTCTGCCCCTCCCATTTTCCATGAGCTCGCCCCTCCTCCAGAGATGGAATCTTATTGGACTAAGGGACTCTTCTCATCACAGTGATTGGCTCAGGGATGAATCCAGCCCAAGCCACTCAGGGCAGAGATTTGCCCTGGAAGCCATGGTTGTTCCAGGGATGGGCAAGGGATCCAATCGGAGTGAAGCTTGGTATTTTTGTTTAATAACTGCAGAGATGAAAACGCCTCTTTTTTTTCCTTTTGGACAATTTGAGGTGCGTGTGTGAAGTCTGGAAGGCTCTAGCTGCTTTCTGCACTGTAGCCTCTTTTTTAAGGAATGTCAGTTAAAGAGGGACCCGAATGACATGGCTTCCCCTTTGAACGTGCTCGAATCTCCCTTCCTGCTGGCTCTCAGATCCTGCGCAGAGATTTTGGGCAGACGGCATCATTTCCCCGTAGTGTGCAGTTATTAAGACGCAGTTCGGTCCATTAAAAAAAATGCCGATATAAAGTCCAATTCAAAATGATGTCCCGTGTGCATCTCATGCCAGACCTGTGACTTAAGGACCTTACGCTGGGGACGTGTGCATAGTCTGTTCTTTGACTTCTCCTCTCTCTTCGTGCAGCCGGAGACGAGTGAGCGGTCTGCCTCTGGGACCCCTCGTTCTCCTCCGTCCTACAGATCTCATCTTCCTGGCGGGGCAGGAATGATAGAAGACGGAAGGAGATTTCATATTCCACACCTTCCCGCCTAACCGTGATTGGGGACCTGGTTCCACTAGCTAGTTGGTCTGGTTTTTTCCTGTCTGCTGCTGGGACTTTATGCTGACACACTGGGGTCTGTGTGTACGGCGAGTATGATTTTCCTGACAGAGTTGAGTATGCCCGAGTTCTCTTCATGTCGGATCCAGTAAGAAAGTGAGTGATTAAAGCACAAGACGAGCATTTAGAGAGGACTATTTCTATAACTGTGAGTTGGGTAAGGGCTCTCTTAAGCATAACATCAAGATTGGAAGCCATGAAGGGAACGATGACTCGATCTGGTGGCATAAGAGTTAAAAATTGTAGTTTACCGAACAGTGCCACGAGGAACCCTAAAACAACCGTGCACGAAATGAGGGTGGAGCAGCGGGGTGACCACCTGCGGGTAGATGAAGAATTGGCGTATTTATTATACCACGTTGCCTCGTCGGGCAATAAGAAATCAATAACCAGGTCTGACCAGAAAAGCGAGAAAGTCACAGAAGTGAAAACCAGGCAGTGAACAAGGAGGAACGACACGCAGCGTCACCACGAATCGAAGAAGAACAAAATGCTCCGCTACGGAGTCCTCGTTCGCACCACCGACGTGTGAAAATGTCATCCTTTCCCCCCACGTGGCCAGCCGGCGCTTTAACGCTGTTCATGGAGTCACGCGTGCATTGCAGGCGAAACGGCCTCTAATTCATGGGGTGTTTCATTTTGCCTCTTCTCACGGAGGGGCTGCCCAGCGCTGGCTGCAGGACAGAGAAGGGGTGGGTCCGGGTAGAGAAACCCCCCCCCCCATTGCAAATGTGCAGCCTGGGCTGTGGCGAAGAGCTCGGTCTCTCCTGGACGGCCCACCAGGCTGCCGGAGCCAAGGTGGCGATGGAGGTGGAGGACCGGTCAGTGTGGCTGGACGCAGGGAGGCCACGCGACGGCCGCCGGACTTCGTCCCTTAGGAAATGGAAGGTCCTGAGAGGACACTGGAGAAAGATCTGGACCCGGACACAGGGCTGGGGAGCCTCCGCGGGCCTGCCGGGCGAGGGGAAGAGGTGGCCGGACACACCAGCCAACGCGTGGCTTTGTCATGCGAGACCTTTCTTATTTCTTTCCTCGGGAGGAGCTTGGGTCCTAGAGGGGCAGAGGGCTCGGTGGGCGGGAAGGGGAGGAGGGACAGCAGCACAGAGCAGGCAAGAAAAGAGACACCTGTCCTGTTATTCCCACTGTCGGTGGCCAGCCTGCCACAGGAGAGGCAGACATCATGACTGGTACATGGCACTAGACGTTTTAATCACCATAACAAAATCCTTTTGGTAGTCAGATTGATGGAAGCAATTTTATCATCAAAAAATGGCCGGGAAAAAGATCTTAGTACCAGTCCTAAATTTTCTCCAGGGGCAAAGAAAGGACTTGACTTAAAGGATAAACGTAAAGGGACATCGCCAGATTTGGATTTCAGTTCAGATTATACTGAACGTGCTTTCGATATTGTTCTTTAAGAACCAGCCCTGCCCCACTGCACAGCTTGATGGGGACACACTCCTTGTGATGGGACGGAAATGATGAGCCCACAGGGGCTCTCAGGGTTTCGTCTTCCCCTGCCACTACGGAACGCAACGGTTTCCTCTCCAATTCCACCTCTACCAGACACGACAGAGCAGAGCAAGGAAAACAGAACATGGATGGGGAGAGGGGGTGAGGGAGACAGAAGAGAGTGGGAAGGGGCTTCTTTTTTTTCTTTTCTTTTTTTTTTTTTTTTTTTTTTTTTTTTTTTAGAGAATGTGGGAGCTGGAAGCCAGGGAACAAGCTGCAGAATGTGGGACCAGAAAGGGGACTTCGGGAGGCGATGGTACAGGGCGCTAGAGACACACAGGTAACGAATCTTGGCTAGCGCGAGAACGCTTTTCGGGGGCCAGACTGTGTCTGCTCGGACACCGAACACTGGGGTCACAGGTGCGTAAACATTTCGTCAGTATGAAGTAGGACCACGTGGGCCAACGGTCATGTCCCCTGACGGCCGAGCAGAACCGACACTTTGCTCAGAACTTGAACACAGATGCTTGCTTTCATTCCTCATGCGAACCTGCAAGGTCGTTACTCATTTTGTTGGTCAATTAATCCCGCATTATTCAAGAAACTCCATGGAAAATTAGGCTGCGCCTGGGAGTAAGGAGATGTTCTCCTCCAGGAGGGGTGGGGGCGACATCATTGGTGGCTCCTCTGCAATGTCACAGGGGGACTTTTTCCTCCAGAATAACGTTAATGAAAATCTCTGCTGTGTCCTGAGCCCTGCGAGATTCACTGAGATGCACTGAGAGATTCATCGGGCCCTGAAAGTATCCAAAAAAGACACCGCCCATCTTCTCCCTTCACAGGGGAGAATGTCGAGCCTTCAAGGTGGTACGTGTATAGTCTCCTAAAGCTGTCGTAATGAAGCGCCACGGACTGGGTGGCACTTCATTGCACAGCGGAAATGCATTGTCTTGTGGTCCTGGAGGCCGGAAGTCTGCCATCGAGCTGTGGCCCGACTTCCCCGCTCTGAGACCGAGAGGGACAATCTGCCCCGTGCTTCTCTGCCGGCTTTTTAGTGGCCTCGGGCTTTCCTTGGCTTGTGGACAGTGTTCTCCCTGACGTCGCGTGGCCTTCCCTCTGTACGGCTCCATCCAGATTTCCCGTTTTCATGGTAATAGTCATACTGGGTCGGGGCTCATCCTAAACCCTTAACTTGATCTAAACTTGATTGTCTGCAAAGAGCCGATCTCCAAATACGCCCCCTTTCATAGGTGCTGGAGTGAGGACTTCAATATCTTTCTTGGGGACACGATTCAGCCCATGACGGTAAGCGACCAGCTCAAGGCACCAGGACACTCTGTCACAGCAGAAACGAACGGCATGGGTTCCGATTGTGACTCCCAGAACATCGCAGCCGTGTGACCTTTTGCATGTGAGTTCATCTGCTTCCGATGAAATGGATGTCCCCACCTGTAGAGGGGTGTCCCCATCTGTAAAATGGGAATGCCTCGCAGAGTTTTACCAGAATCAAGTAAGGTTAAGAGCGTGAAGTTCCTGGCACAAAGTCAACGTCCAACACTTTCTTCTCTAAGCTCCAGTCTTCTCCGTGGAAATCTCCGGGCTGTGGCCTGCCTCAGCCCGACCTCCTTCAAGGTCAAAGAAGAGGAAAGAAGCATCCGGCCAGCTGGGGAAGAACCACACACTTCACACAGACTCAGTCCAGCCCCAGACGCCCCTGCCACGCGGCTTCTCTTGCAAAGCTGCTCAGTTTTCCAAAGGGCAGAAATTGCAAAGCTAGTTTCTATTCCGACTTATGAAACAAGGACTTGGAGAGGAAGGAGGTGGCTTGATCATAACCGCCCAGGGCACGAGGGGTAATTTTATGCAGGCAGGAGGCCAAAGCCCTTCCATTTTTTTTTATTGGGCACAGGATAAAAAGGAAACGGGCTCCTATTCCTGCAGGAGAAATTAAAATAATACAGGCCTCGCTTACAGGGCTGATAGCAGGATTGGCCTTGGGCGACCTGGGAATGAAATGAAATTGGTGATTTGTGTCATCTCAACTCTCCCTTCGGCTGTTGCCTGAGACCCCGTGTTCTCAGGTCCCCCTGCTCACATCGCCCACTTTGAGCAGAATGAAACAGACCATGTCTTGCAATTAGCACCTAGTCAGCCATTCAGTCCCAAATACGTACTGAGCCCCGTGCATCAGGGCAGGCTAGCTGCCAGCACGAGCAGTTCCAAATGCTCCGTGGCCCAGCCTGAGAACAGCTTATTTCTTTTTCAGCGTGAGTCCAACGCGAGTGTCCCTGTTGTCCCCCCAGCCGGCCAACTCAAGGCCCTGGACCCTTCCATCTGCTGGCTGAGCCCCACTCCGGCCCTCAGAGCTCTCTCTCCACTCGGGCAGACAGACGAGACAAGGTGTGGGGGATCGTGCTTGGGAGGCCCAGCGGGCCAGGCCCGGGCGTGGTGACGTCCCTGCTCACCACGTGGCCTCACCTACCTGCAGGGGAGGCCAGGAAGCACCGTCTGCCCTGTAAGGCGAGGGAAAGGGGGAAGGAGCCGGTCTCTGTGGCAGACGTGTCCTGGGCGACAGTCGCTCTCCCCTCCATCCCTCCTGTAGCACTTTGTGTGTTTATTCGAGGAATGTTTACTTACACATCAGCGGAGTCTGGTCCTGCGGTGGGTGTGCGCTGAGGCTGGGCCACGTCAGCCGAGCTCTGCCGCCGACTGATGACACTGTTTTGCTGTTTCAAGTGTGCCTAGCGGTCACCTGAGGCATCGCACCCTGTCCCACCCCAATCGCTGCTTCCCTGTCCCTTCATCCTTTCAATGGGGGCTTTCTCTTGCTGAGAGAAGTCAGGGAACAAACATCCTCTGGGTTTAGCCCTCAGCCGAAGCCTGATGGGGGCTGGTGTGAGGGGCCTCTGCTCGCCCACCCTGGGGCAGGGTAATCCTGAGCTGTGTCAAAAACAAAGCTGGTGAGAACCGCTGTCCCCAGACTGACCTCTCTGCTGAGCTCCTTGTTACGGATGCTCGGATGCTGGAAAGGTCTACATCACCTACGTTTCTAAGAAATCTTCCTGTGTTTCCTGCAAGGATCTCAAACCCAAATCTTCCCTAAGATTCCTAACCTCGCCCGTCACCCATTCGGTCTTAATTCAGACACTTGACCTTCTGAGCGAGGCCCTCACCGATGACCCTTTTTAAAGTCGCCGCTCTTGCCTCCACATTCCCTATTCCCTTCCTTGTTTAGCATCTATTACCGACTTCGGATTCGATGTGAATGTATCATTTTGTCTGCCTCTCTCCAGGGAGAGACTTTTATCTGCTTCGTTCACTGCTGACATCTAAAATCACGCCTGCCACGGAAAAGACTCTCAAAATGTTATTTGTTCAATGACTGGAGGCATCTGTTGCATAAATCAAGGTGAGCGTTTTCAGCGAACGATTGGAAACAGGATGCTGGAGCGTGGGAGAGAGGTGCCCGCTAAGGGGTGTGGCACCTTGACCAGGGAGCTGCAGCCTGGGACGAAGGCAGTGCTAAGGTCCCTGCGAAGGACAGAGGGCCGAGAGAGAACAGCGTTAAGGATGCATTTCGAGAAGCGCCTCGGGCTGGGGGCGAAGCCAGCCAGGAGTTGACCGGTCAGAGAGAAGGGGGCTGGCCCAGACTCGTGCGGAATCTACAAGTTAAGAAGAAATGCTCAGGTGTGCAAGATCTTGATCAACTCTGACAGGTTCCACTTCCCTCTTACGAGTGAATGACCTTGGCTCACACATTCCCTTTCAATTAGATACTCTATCGGCATGTGTTTCGCTTTGTTCTTTGCCATCATGAAATCTCTAGAAATATTTATTCGACATACAATTTGTCTTTAAAAAAAAAAATTAGATTCACCGCCATAAAAATGACCTCCCACCCGGAAGCACCCTGAAACCAACCGGTCTTTAAGCTGGAATTCAAGCCGCTTTTCTACAGCAGAAACGGACCCCCAGCACGTGCGCTCCCGCCTGCTTGTGAATTTCCACTTAGCCATTATGCAACCTTTTTTCTTTTTTCTCTTCTAAAAATGAGCCCGTGTTTCTAAAAAAAAAAAAAAAAAAAAAGGCTCCAATACTCATCTTGGGCAATTATAAAAAAATTTCCCATATTAAGACATTCGTTTTCCCACCCGGCAAGGACAGTGTGCGGACGCCATGTGTACCCCGGTGGTGCAGCCTTTGGGTGTAACCTTAGACCCGGCCGTTGTGTCTTTGACCTGGTGCTGGGCGACCTGTCTGGGCAGCCTCAGGTATCTGGCTGATGACATGGGATGCGGAGGCTTGAAGCTTCTGGAACCGGGGCTGCTAAGCAAAGACATTGTTCTTTGACTTCGGAATATATTACATAATATTGCAGAATATTGTTTCATGTCGTTTCGGAATTTCAGAACGGAAAGATTCTTCACGGGCTCCAGCCCTTCGTTTGGATTAACTGGTGTATTTTCAGACCTGGCTTAGCAAGACCGTTAGAAGTATTCACTATAGATTAAGACCTGGATCACACTCCCAGCTTCACCATTGCGTAGCTGTGTGGCCTTCGACAAGCTGTTCGAGCTCTGAGCTTTCTAATCCATCAAATGGGCAAAACGAAAGCATCTGTGTTACGGTTTTTGTGAGGATTAAGCATATAGCACACTGCCTAGGACACAGGCGTATTTGGAAAAGCTCAACAATTATGTTGTTAGGACCAATCTATGTTTCAGAAACAGTCAGCTCCTACTAGCTTATGTAGTAAAAGTCGTTGTTCCAGTGACAAGGATATTTAAGTGATCACTTCCAGTTTCTGGCAACCACAAAATCTACTGACCTGGAAGTGGAAAAAAGTCTTTTGAATTAGGGTTATTTGCATGGCCAACAGCCTGAACCCAGTTCTTCCTCTCAGCCACGATGTGTTTTACCAGAAAGATAGAGACTGTGGGCTTTTCTTCTGTGAACGGGTGTTCTAGAACAGATCAGAAAGAGAAGAAGAACCTAACTTCAGTCTTTTTCGGGGATCCTGCCTCAGGTATGACCTATGGTGATTCTAAGAAATGCAAATCCTTGGTCTGTCCACTGAAAATGGAGAAGTTAAGATTATGAACTGTGAAAAACAGTATGGAGTGTCCTCAAAAAACTAAGAATTAATCTACCATATGATCCAGCAATCCCTCTACTGGGTATTTACCCCAAAGACTTGAAAACCATATCTGCAAAGATATTTGCACACCAACGTTTATAGCAGCATTATTCCCAGTGGCCAGGACATGGAAGCAACTGAAGTGTCCTATGATAGATGACTGGCTAAAGAAGCTGTGGCACATATATACAATGGAACATCACTCAGCCATAGAAGAGATGAAATACTGCCATTTGCAACAACACGGATGGACCTCGAGATAATCATGCTAAGCAAAATAAGCCAGACAGAAAAAGTTAAAAACCACATTATCACGTATATGTGGGATATAAACAACAAATGAACAGGACAAACAAACAGAGACTCAGGGACATGGACTATAGACGAGTGGTTACCAGAGGGGGGGGAGGTAGACAGGGTAAATGGGGTCAAATATTGGTGAGAGGAAGAACTCTAACTACGGGAGGTGAACACACAGTGTAGATGTATATATGCCTTACTGTTCAAGTGCACAGCAGAAACGTTAACCAATGTCACCATAAAAAGTTAATTCACTCATTCATTAATTAAGAAAAAAATAGGAGTATGTATTTGGGGCGGGGAGGAAGCTCGGGGTGATACGTCAGTTCCAGGATACGTATGGAGCCATTCCCAGGCCCTGCTAGGAGTAGAGTTTAGTGCTGTGGCAACATCGATCCCCTGCTGAAAAGCTTCTGTTAACTTCCCATTTGTGGTCAGTCACATTCAGTGACCCCAAAGCATCGCCTCTCTGCACTCACCCGCTTTGCCAGGTGACCCCGCAGCCCTTCCCGCTAAAGAGGCATTCCATTTTCCTACACGTGGACTCGGAGCTTGACCACAGGACTTGCTGCGTCTGATCAGGTGAGATGGACGTGCTGGCAGCCCCCTCACGATCTTGCCCCCGTTGTAGGGTGGACTTCCTGGGCCAGTACTGCTCCTAGGGTGAGGAGACTCCCCCAGGCAAGATGCTCTAGCCAAGCTCCTTCTGCAGCCGAGAGCCCCCCGCTGACCTGCAGGCGCATGAGAGGGCACAGCCAAGACCAACGGAGGACAGAGGAGCTCACGTGAGCACAGCCGTGGTCCACCCAACACGACGTGGATCATCGGTCATCCCCAGATGACCCACAAAACATGTGATCTTTAATGGATCGTTTAAGTTTTAAGCCGACAGAGGTGGGGTGATTTGTTCCCCAGCAAGAGCTCGCTGTTACTCCATCACTCCTCAGAGAACCTTTTACCTCAGCACGACCTACGGTAAGTACCCTTACGGATATGCCTCCTCTCGCCCTTCTTCTCCCTCATGTGCTCCTTGGTTCCCTAGGCTCCGGCCTCCCTGGCTCTCCGCTTTCCAACAAGTCCTGTCCTCCCCACTCCAGGATCTTGGGTGCCCCTTGGTTTGGGATGGTTTCCGCATCCTGCCACCCTGACCCGGCACGCAGGGTCAATTTCTACTCATTGTTCCAAACGCAGCTTATGGGGAAATCTCTGGTCTTAATGCCGAAGTCAGCCCCTCCCATTCTCAGCGTTCTGTACTTTCTATTCACAGCCTTGATCATAATTACGGCGTAAGGATTGCCCGCGTAACAGTCGTCAGCTCTGTGAGGGTCAAGGCGGTGCCCACCATGTTTGCTGCCTGACGCAGAGCTCAGAGGTTCCCAGAAATGGGATGGATGAATTGGTATAACAGAAAGAGCGTCCTGAGGTTCTGGTCTCGATCTAGGAAGTCCCTGAAATAGTAAATTCGAGAGTTCCATTCAGCTGTTTTCTGCATCTACTAGGGAGGAAAGGGGGGCAGATTGCCTGAGTGGGTACACTCGCCAACTGGCTTCACAGCTGTCACCTTGTCTCTGCCACAGCAGCAGGGACTCAAGGGAACCACAGGGAAGGGAACCGGTGCCAACTTCTGGGGGAACTTTAAGGACCAAATTTGGCTAAAGATTCTGACAAGCTTCTCTGCCTGCACCTGCAATTGCTTGCAGGCACAAAATGTTTTGCTCAAATAATTCCACCCACAATTAGCTAAGTGGGTGCACGGGGGTGCTGTGCTGTACTTAACGCGAGGTCTCTCAAACCTTGTGTTTTGCTACGACTTCTCTTTTGCTCAGACTTACTGCTGTCAAGGGATCATTTTGAATGAAGAAACTTTTGCAAGTTCGGGGAGGCTGAAGAAGTATTCCGAGAGTTGGGTGACTATTTTATCAACTTCTTCCGTGCCAACGGCGGGCATTTCAGAGAAAGAGCGAGCTCTGGGCTCGTGCCTCAGTTTCTCCCTTTTTAAAAATTTATTTCTTCCTGCATGTTTTCTGTTAACAAATTGAGTGCCTAATCTGTGCCAGGAACAGCACACAGTGGGAATAAAGATATCAAGCTGTTAGGATTTTGGGGGAAAAAACCCATGAAATTAGAACCTTGAAAGCTCCCGGGTTATTTATTAGGTATTTATTTACTAGATATTCAGTACTCTTATTTACGGGCATTTAACACTCCTTTTCATGGCCCCAAAGCTCTGAATTTTCTGGCACCTTCCTCACTTCTCAGGCCTAATTTTTTTTTTTTTTTTTTTTTTTTTTTTTTTTTTACCATTGTCTCCCCTCTAATCTCTCCCTGGGCTCCTTTTTGATGCCCAAATTTATGGAACTTGTGCCATTTCCGTCCTCTCTGCCTGGGACACATTTCACCCAGATCAGGCACCTTTTGATATTCGAGGCTCAGCTCAAACACCCCCTCCCCAGAAAGGCCTGACCCAGGTGACGTCAGCTGCTCTTACGACCCGCCCTTCATTCCTACCTTCTAGTTGTCACCCTGAGGTCCCCTCCCTTTGTTTATTTGCTGACTTTTCCATCGTCTCTATCTGGATGTCTTACAGGTGCATCGACTCACCCTAAACCTGTCACTCTCCACGCAGTCCTATGTCACCTGCCCCTAGATGCCTCTTTCCTGTCACATCCTTACGGTCCCATTGCCAAAGCAAGTCACTTGGAAGTCTCGGGTCAGAGTACTCAAGGGCAAGTCCCTACCCAGGGACGTGTCTACCCAGAGACATGGATTCAGAGAAGTGTGGACAAATTCGGGGCTGTTCCTGCAACAATCTATGATCGGTAACTTGTGAGCAGCAGAGTGACACATGCTGATTTATGGGGTGGACCTGCCTCTTGTGTGAAGAGACAGGAAGTGGTGCAGACACAAGGCGGGGAGACAGTCTGCACTGTGGGATTTGATGGGTGAGACCATGGAGAGCTTCCTGGAGGAAGGAGACTTGGACCCAGACCTTGAAGAATGATAGCATTAGCCCAGGAAAAGGTGTTTGTGGCGTAAAGATTCTTCCTGAGGACACGGACATCAGGAAGCAAGGTTTGGGCCAGTCGCTTCCATGCTCTGGGCCTCAGTTTCCTCCTCTACGTAATGGGGAACTAGGAAGCAGTTGAGGTGCAGGCTCCTCCCCACTGTGTGCTGGCCCAGGGCTGCGGGGCGCTCAGCCATTTCTAGGCCCTTTCCCCCGGGGAGCGGCCTCTGAGAGGTGCTCCGGGAGCACCCTCTGGGGCAGGTCACTTGTGTGAACTGGCAGAGCAGCACACACTCCCGCGCTGCGTGCCCACATGCAGTCCGGGGTGGGCACACGGACGGCACGGTGCCCCTCCCCTCCCCAGCAGTCCACGGCACCAGGCCCACGGCGCTCCGTCCCACAGCTGGCTTCCACAAACGCTTTCCCGGCTCGGTTCCCCTCCCTGAGCGCGATCACTGCCACACCCCACCACCTCCCTGCTTGGGTGCTCACACCTAACATCCCTGTATCTTATTGTCGCAGGGCCCGCACCAGACAACCAGGGACAACCCCTATGTCCCAGAGCCGCTAAACTTACTGCTCAAAACAGCTGACCCCAAGGCTGCTCAGGCTGCCTTGCTGTCCTTCCTGAGGTCCCTTCCTGCACTACGGGGGGAGGCTGTCCACAGATGCTGTCTCTCCCTCCGCCCCCTGACTGACGCCTGGGCTCTGCTCTCCCCAGGGAGCTGTGAGCAGAGCAAACGGTAAAACTCTTCCTGGTTTCTCTCTAGGCCTTATCATACCTCGCCCAAGGTAATGTGGCTTTACAAAGCCCACCCTGCCTCTCAATGTGTGTGTGTGAGGACAACAGCAGCTGCTACAACCGATCGACCCCTAATCACGGTGGCTTGAGGTAACAGCTGACCGGAAACTTCCGTGACAGCGCGCTCTGCCGAAGGCGTAGCCGTTGAGTCAGACTCATATTCAGGGGCTCCCTATGGGGGAGCCGCTTGCACGCATGTGCATGTGCGTAGCCTGGCACCTGGCGAACCCGTGGTGCCTGGGAAGTGGTCGCCAGCACCGAGCAGCAGGGCCGCTGTTCCGCCTCTTGCTCAGCGTGCCTGAAGGGCAGGCGCCTCTCCTCCACGGGATGTCGCAGGGATCCAGGCTCTCCCATCCTGGGGCTCTGTCCTGCCCAGGGGTTCGGAGTTCGCTGCCAGCTCCCCTAGGCCAGGCTGGCAGGTGGCACGCTTCACTTCTACGCAGGTCCTTCTGGCCTGAACTCAGTCACATGGCCCCATCTAACCGCCAGGGGCTACAGAATGTGGTCCGGCTGAGCGCCCAGGAGGAACAGGGAGGCTGTATGAGTAGTTATGCACAAACTCATGAATGCATTCTAGCATTTAATCCTTAAACTGCCCATGAGTTAGATACTATACTGATCCCTATTCTATAACTAGGAAAACAGAGGCTCAGAGAGGGTGAGCGACTTTCCCAAAGACACACAGCTTGTCGGGGAAGCTTGGATTTGCCTTTGAGCTGCTGGCCTCACGCCTTCCACTTCAGTTATTAAACGACACTGCCGAAAACCACTGACTGCGTTGGAATTTGATTTTCCGTGCACAAATCAAGCCGAATGACCAAGCTCATGGGTATGAGTTCTACTGTGCCTTCTAAGCAAGGCCACAGCATGTCCCAGAAGCCCAGGGTTGCTGTTCACACCATAATCTACACAGATGCTCCCCACGGGGATTGTGCAGTGCACAACCTACCCGGCCGTACACAGCAGCCCCGCTGCTGAGAGCCGGGGAGGTCACGGTCATTCCCTCCTGTGCGCCCGGTGTTTGCCAGGCACTGGACTCTGCACACGTGCACGCGAGCTACTTCACAGAAGGGACCCCCGAAATACGTGCCTGGTCCAGTAGCTTTGCATGCAGGGCAGCGTGCCCTCATGGAATTTCCTGGTCAGTCGCGTTCTGCCCGGGGCGAACAGCTCCGGCCTTTCGAAAGCCTGCCATCGCTTAGGAACCAGCCGAAGTCCCTTCGGTGCCCACATCTGACCTCTCGCCAGCTGGGACAAAGACGGTGCCCTCCGCCCCTGTCTCACCGAGCACGCGGTGCACAAAAGAGGTTGACAGAGCCATCTCGCCACCTCTCCCTCTTCTGTTTGGATAATTGCATTGTCAAGAATTACTTATCATACATTTAACGCTTAATACCTATTTATTATGAGTTCATGTAACTGCTATTTAAAGAATAATCAGGACCAACTCCCTGCCACCCCCATTTGATGCCACTCTGATTCTGTAATTGCCGGTTTCTGCGATATTATGCCACAAAACCTGAAAGCATAATTGGTTGTTTCATTCTAGACAATACGTTTCTTTCGAGATGCTTCAAGCTGAACTGGCAGATTCGAAGCAGGAGCAAAGGCAGCCAGGCGAGCTCGCACACGGCAGGCTGGTTTTGCAGAGTTAATTTATGCAGGAACCGTAAGGACTATGGAGGGTAAAATTGGTTCGAATAAATGAAAGGAGGAGGGAGCGCGATTCTTTTGTGCAGACCCTTTGTTTTAAGTGTTCAGCGGCTGGCAGGTCTCCTTGATGGAGTTGCTCAGGCCCAAAGACAAGACGCATGGAAGGCGGCGAACGAAAAGGAGGCACGCCTCTCAGCGGAGGGGGTCTGGAGCTGAGAACCACCTGTGGCTTTTCGGGTGGGCCCTTGGGAGAAATGCTGGGGTTGCCAGCGTGGTCTTTGCAGGCCTGCCTCACCCCGCCCCCACCTGGCTGTAGCTCTCTTAACTCCCCTTCCTGAAGGTTCCATGTGCTCATCCGCCCCACGATTCCTGCTCCCTCTCCTCATCGAGTCAGGACCACCCTTTTTGAAACCAATGAGGGAGCTTGATATGAGAGCGACCTCACACTCACACCACTCACCTGCTGCCTCCCCACTCCCGCTGATTCCTACCCGAGGACGTCCCCTAAGGCATTCATGGAGGAGACAGAAGGGGAAGGAGGTTGGAGGGTGCTAAGATGGAGGTGAGAGGGAGGCTGGGCCCCAGCGAGACTCTGCTCCCAGACCCACAGAGCTACGTGGCCCCGCCCAGCTCAGCCGACCCGTCGCGTGCCCCCCAAAACGTCGGCCCTGCAGGCTGGGCAGACTCAGCTGGGGCTCCAAGCTCCATGACCTAATTCACCCCACTGGGGAGGCGTGACGATCGGCCCTGGGGGACATGTGCTTCGTTCGGTTGACTGGTAGATCGATAAACCAGAAATTGCATATTGAACGCCTGCGCCAGGTCCTGTGACCGAGGCTGAGAGGGAAACAAAGGATCGTGTGTCCTGGGGGTCCTGTTTCCTCAGTGCGCACGCCAGGGGGGGCAGGTGAAGCAGACGCGCACCTCAGTTTTCTCATCCGGAAACGGAGAATGAAACGGTCTTCCCCATCGATGGGTGAAATGCCAGCAGGAGTACAAAGGGCACGGGGCCTGCCTCACACGCGGATGGGCATGACGGACATCCGCTCTTATTATTATTATTATTTTATTATTATTATTATTATTATTCTCATTCAGCTGAAAACAGAGCTAAGTAAAATTGGGAAAACCACAGATCGTCAGGGGAGAAGAGACCCCCGCCTTCACATTTGTCAGGCCTCTGGCACGAGATCCGTTCACGCCCAGACCGGGGCTGTCCCCGAGGGCGTTGCTTGGGTGGGACTTCCTAAGCCAGGAGGCCATCCGGAGGCAGTGGACCGAGGAAGGGGGAACAGACCCATAACTGAGGCCCAGAGCCAGGCGCAGAGGGCAGAGGGTGGTGAGCCAGACCGCAAAGGATTTGGGCAAATGAGGCGCATGGGGTGGTGGCGGCTGCGGGTCTGGGCGGGGTGAAGCAGCTCGGCCCGGGACAGCGGGAGCTGGTTCCAGACGCCTCACCTGCCAGCAGCCCGGGCGGCCGGAAGCAGGTCGAGATGGGCCGGGCTCTTTCACAGGAAGACAGTCTTTAAACCTCATCAAAGCCTAAACCCTAAAACATTTAGAGCATTTTAACCTTCCAGATGAAAGGAGGAACCCTTTGAACAAGATCACCACGTTGCGCATTAATTCGCAGCTCTGAATCTACGGGTCACAGAGGGATGAGAGAGGACGGGAGACAGACGTAAAAGCGATCAAAGCAAAGTCGGTCGGTCGGTCGCGCTCGCCAAAGGACCGGAGCCCGGCCCAGAAGCACAGCCGGCAAAGAGGAATCGGGACCGAGGGCTCCAGTCTCCGCCTCGACCCCAACTTCCTACAGCCCCTGACGTCGGAACCAGTGGGTTTGTCAGAGCCACAGCTGGCCTGCCAGGTGAGCCTTGACTCAGAGTGAGCACAGAATGACGTTCTGCGCAGTCCCAGAAGTCTGGGGGCTGTTTTCCCCGGCGCTTTCACTCCCGGGTGGCCCACGGGCGGGTGTGACAGCTCCCCGTGCTTTTCCATCAGGCGGCAGTGGAGAAGCCTTTCGCTGTGCTCCCCTCCCCGCCAGGCACTTTGGGGAGGCTCCAGCACCCAGGCGACCCTCACCCCAAAGGGTTCCTGCCCTTGAAAACCTGCCAGTCAGCTCCACGATCCACAGCGACCTCGCTGGCGGGCAAGGAGACCCTGACGGGCGCTCTTCCGGTTAAGGCTCCTGTTTGTTTATCGTGCGTTTACTCTGCGCCAGGTGCTGAGTACTGCTGCACTAAGCTCGGAGGTGCCTTAATTTTGTGGACCCTCAACGCCACCTTGCATCAGGTCGGCCTGTAGTCCCAGAGGTGCAGAGACGTAAATTCACGTGCGTCAGCTAAGCGGTGAGGCGAGGCTGCATTTCCAGCGGGCTGGCCCCAAGCCAGGACGCTCGGTGCCACGTGGCGCGGCTCTGACAACGTGTTTTCTTTGCACAGATCAGAAAAACCGCCGTGTCGCAGAAGTGCACTGGCAAACATTAACTCTATTAGTGATTATAAAACCATCGCGGGCACGGCTCTTTTGTGTTTTCAGAAATTATGTCTTGATCAACGACGTCACCGTCCTGCCTCCCGACGGCCCGTCTCGTTTCTCCTGATGGAATGACTGTATCCGAGCGTTGGAGAGCACCCGTCCACTTCAGCGAGCGGCGCAGGCAGATGTTGCTCAGGAAGAGATGCAAGTCCAGGCCCGTCGCCCCACGTCTATGCGCACCCTACCCCGGCCGGCGGCTGTGCTGTGCTGGCCCTGCTCTCTGCACCCAGGAACCGGTCACTAAATGACGAGCATCTTCGTTTGCAACGTGAGGAGCTTCCCGTCTTCATCGGCAAGCCGTGGGTGAACGGCAGCGCATGGACCTGCACGTCATCCTCAGGGAGCGAACGGCTGGCCAGGTTACTCGTGTCCCACCTGGCCCCGTGGCCCGAGGCTTCCGTTCCAGCCTTGCCAGCGAGAGCCTGAAAGGCCGCGGGGTCCACCTGCTCCTTAGGCCGCCTCAGGTTCTGTGCCCTCGACTAATTCTGCAGCTTGAACTGGAAAAGCAGGTATGACTGCCAGAGCAACAGAGGAAGGGCGTGGCTGAGACCACGATCAAGTCAGGGACGCTCTTCTTCGGGATTTTTTCCTGCAAAGGGATGATTTCCCCATCTCTGCGTCCCTTACCCTTGCAGAACCGAAGGCTGATCTATTTGGCCACAAACAGTGGCTGGTAAAAATATTATATATAAAAATATTGTCCCTCTCACTTCCTGCTCTTTGTTGTTGTTGTTGTTCCTTACCCTGCCCCTGAACTTGAACTGGAACGGTCCCTTGGTTCCCATTCACGGATCCTGTTGCCGTACACACCAGCTTACCTCTGATGGCTTTCTGTCCATTGCCCTTGAACAATTATTTGCGAGAGGTCCAGTGACCTAGGAGACTTTGCCTTCGCTTCTCCGGGAGCCCGAGGCCTGCCAGTCAGAACCACCTCATGCCCACCCAGCTCACGGCTGAGGGTTCCTGAGCCCGCCTGGCCTCGGCCTTCCCAAGCCAGAGCCATGTGAGCTGGTCTAGAGCCCGACTTCTCAGGGCCGTTCCCCTTCCTTTCCTCCCCTCCGGCTTCGTTCGGCTGCAAGGCAGCCTTCCCTGAAGGAGTGTGAGTGCAGATCTGGCTTCCCCTTTGGGATTCATTTCAACGTGAGAGGATGTCCTTGGTTCCTGAATCCCCTGGTCCTTCCCAACCACTGTGTGGGATCCCAAATGGAGGTGACAGATGCTCTCAGGGACCAGCGATGTTGGCGCTTTCAGTTTCTCTCTGCCACTTGAGCCCATCGGTGCTTCCACGTCGGGTGGTTTGCAGCATCACGCGATGTTTTTCATTGTTTTCATGGGGTGGGGGACCTTGAATATCTGTGCCTGCACTGACCCGAAGACTGTCACTTGCCATGATTGGAAAGCAGAAAGCACATTTGGATTTACTGAGATAAACATTTCCAAATGAAAAACTAAAGGCAGACTGTCATATAAAAATTTCTGGCCAGCTGTCTTACACACACACTGTCTTCCCCTCCAGGAAAGAAGACATCCATATCTCACAGGCTTTTCTTGAGGATTAAACTTGATAGCATGTGAAGCTGCTAACCCAGGTGTGAGAGGCGCTCTTAAGCCTGCCACATACGTGAAACCTGAGAACTTATATTTTTTCCAGCGCTCGAGGCCGTCAGGTTAAAACATGACTTGTCACATGGTTGAGTGAGTCATTAGAAACGCCTCACCCCTTGGCCTTTGGGGGATTTCAATCAGAAAGGATCAAGGGGGCCCTCTGAGCTCTCCCCGGATGGCAGGCCCCGAGGAAAAGTCAGGCCAAAGTGCTTAGGGGATTAGCACAAATAAAACGCTTCACTAGAGATTAGGATTCAAGTATCGGTTTGATTTAATGATTGCAGAAGGTTAAGGCCCAGCCCAGGCAGCGGCCAGTTCGCTCAGTGTTCTGAGCCAGCAGGGTCTTGGCGAGGTGCGGGCATCTCTGCCGATTCTGGCTCATGGGAGGGACAGGGTGTGGGGCAGGGAGGAAGGGGCAGAGGGGACAAACGAGGCGGGACCAGTGGGCAGAACCCAGACCGCAGAGGGGACCTTAGGGGACATTGAACTTGATTCTAGGCGTCACGGGAAACTCCTGAAATACTTTACGCAATACTTGAATGCCACAGCTGCCTTACTGGGAGTGAGAATTCAAACGAGCCAGATGTCCATCCACAGGTGACTGCATAAACAAACAGATACGCCATGGGAAATGCCACTCGGTAATCAAAGGAAGCGATTACTGATACACAGCCTCCTGGCTGAATCCCAGGACCGGCGTGCTGATGGAGGCCAGACGCAGAGAGCACAGACCGGATGACTCCACAAAGCAAAACCCCCTCCGGTGACACAGAGCAGATCAGGGGTGCCTGGGGGCGGCAGGGAGGGGGCCGACTGCCAAGGCACAGGGAACTTTCTGGGGTGACAGAAATGCTCTCTATCTTGATTAAGGTGATGGACACATGGCTATATGGATTTGTCAAAACCCATCCACCTGTACGCTTCAAATAGGCCCGTTCTAATTTGTGCAAACCGTACTTCAGTAAAGTCCATTTTAAAAAGTTTACGAGCAGGGAAGAAGTAAATTCTGGGGACCACACTCTGGGCCAGAGTGAGAGTGCGAAGGTGGAGAGAGAAACGAAGGCGCAGACCTTCAGGTCACAGGGCCCTGCGGTCACCAGAGTCAAAGTCCCATCCGGACGTCGAGTCTCCGGGTTTCCAAAGAAAAAGGTGGACGAATGTGGCCCCGCGTGTCCCGCACTGTGGGGCGCTGCTGTCCCCGCCTCGCCTGCGCACAGGAGGCTGTGCCTCTGTCCGTGAGGTGACAGGTGTCCTGCTCGAGGTGGCCACAGTGACCAGGCCGGGCCTGGGAGACTCCCCGTCCCCACACTGCGACTGGCCTGGGCGGTCCGCGCCGGGGACCACCTCCAACTCTGACACGCAGGCTCCGGCAGGCGGCCTCCCCGAACCGACGGGCTTTGGGCTGGATTTAGAGGGACCGCCTGGGGCGGCTTGGTCTGAACCAGGTCCCCCAACCTCGGCCCTCTGGACGCGTGGTCCTGGCAAATTCTTCGCTTTGGGGGAGCTGTCCGTGACACCGGAGGACATTCAGCAGCACCCCCGGCCTCCGCCCGCCCGCGAGGTGCGGGCCGCCCTGCACAGGCAGCAGTGTCTCTCGGTGATGACAGGTGCTCCGCAGGACCACGGTCATACACCCTCCGTGGTCCCCCACAGGGTGCTGTCCACGCTCCAGCGCCGCCCGGGAGGTCCGCCCCTCCAGCCTCGCCCCAACTCCCTTCCCGACATCGTGCGGTCCAGTGGCGACAGCCTGACTCCTCATTCTCCGAACACACACTCCCGCCTCCGCACCTTTCCCCTCGCCGTGCACCCCTCCCCCCCCGCTGCCATCTTTTCTCAGCTTTTACTTAACATTCGAAACTCGTCCCAAGAATTGCGTCCTCCTGACGCTTGGTTTTCAGAATAAACCCTTCTGCACTGTCCAATTTTCCAACCATGAGCAAATATTATTTTGAACACCCATAAGAAGTTGTTTTGCTGTAGAGCTGGAGACTCCCAGGCTGGGCAAATTCTCCTGCCTCTGGCCACCACAGAATTTTCTTTTTCTCGCTTTCAATGCCTTTGTCACACTGGGGGTTTATCCGCTGGCCTCCCCCGCTAGCCAGCGATGCAGGATGAGGGGCTGGTCCTTATCGCCCACGTGTACCTGGGCCCAGCGCAGACCCTGAGCCAGTCAGGGGCCTGGGGACATCCTGTGCCTCTGCCTTACATGCGGGACCATCACACGCAGGCGGAGCCCGTGCAAGGTTGATGTGATGAAGGTGTGGGTGGAGGCTCTGAGCCCTTGGCGGGTAAATGCTCCAACCCAACCCAACGGGGGTGGGCCAGGGGAGCTCTCCGGGTTCCGTCCTGCCCCCTGCTCCCAAGGGACATTGGACGACTTCACTTAGGTCGGGGGGCACGACAGAATTTTATTAGGAAACCTTGTTCTGGTCAGGCCGAGGCCCGGGAAAGCACATTTGGAACTGAGGAGAGTTGTTTACTCACTGCGGCTCACATGGCTAATGGATTTTGACAGAAACTTCCTGTGCCATCGTGGGAAAAAGTGCCCTTAGCTGGGAAGGTAAAGGGGAGTGTGGGGCAGAGGGCCGCTGGCGGGGGGACCTGGTGTTGGAGGGGCGGGTGCCCTGCGGGCTCGGAGACTCACGGGTGACCTGGAGCACAGCGGCTACCGGAGACTTGAGAGGAGAAAGGTCAGCTGGTCAGTGCATTGCCCCCCGAGGCCTGGCTGGGGAGGCACAGCCGAGCCACCCGAGGCTGCTTCTGCTTTTGGGCTCGTCCGTGGCTCCGTTGGCCGTGTGTCCCCCGCCCCTTGCTTCCTGCCGTCTTCCCACCCTGTCCCCAGGCAGTCGGCAGCCACATCGGGATTTCTCACATGTGCCCTAGGGCATTGGGGAGGGACGCGTTTTTGTCACGCAGGACCGTGTCACACATGACAAGGTGTGCCATCCCCCTGGCCTCTCGTCAACGAAAAGCGAATAATGTCCTTCCCCGAGGCTGTGTGACAACGCGAATTTGTCCCCTCCGGCCTTGTGCCCAAACACCTCCCAGGGCCGCTGAGCCCTTCCAAGCTGGGCCTGCCACGCTCCCTGCAGAGGGGACCGTGATGCCCGCAACACGGGGAGGGGACGAGAAGGCCCACACCGGACTCTGTCGGGCAGCGAGAACAGGTCCTCGATGCTCTCAAGGCCCAAACGCTCACTGCCAGGTGTGGGGTTACCGTTCTGCCAGAGGCCAGCGCCCAGCCAACCCGGCCCCCACCCGCAGCCCCATCCGGGCAGATTCCGTCAATGGGCTCGTTGGGGCCCAGCCGCGCTCACGCGGGATGCGTTTCCCGTGGCTGCGTTTGCTGGGACGGCAGAGCCGGGAAGCCCGGCAGACGCCGCAGGCAGACGCTGCAGGGCGGCAGAGCTGAGAGCATCCGCTCTCCCGCCCTCTCAGGAAAACGTCGGCCGACCCCCCATCACACACAGTGGGTTTGGAAAATCACGTGACTGGCCAGGATTTTTTTTTTTTTTTTTTAAACATTCCCAGAGCACACTTCCCCCTCTGGGGAGGGGGGACGAAGGGGAAGCAAGGTGTGTCAGCCTGACCCTGCCGAGGGGCTCCGCTCTGCCGCTCCTGCCCCTCCTAAGTCACGTGCGATCCGCTGGGGCTAGTGGAGGTGACAGACCCCCAAACGACAGGGAGTCAACGGCAGGAGGAGATCAGGTCTCCTTTTGGGGGGCAGACGGGGTCCTCGGCTGCCCAGCGTGGCGTGGTGGGGTGGGACGACCAATCAGAAAGGGCCCACGACGATGTCTAGGAGACGGGTCCGAACCAGCCTCCCCAGGCTCCCGCGTGCCCCGGCGAGGGGAGGGCGGGGCGCCTGGGCACCGCGGGGGACGGGGCAGCCTTTCCGAGACTCCTGCGCCTTCGCGCACATGAGCCGGTGAGAGAGCTGGCCGGCCCGGGCGCCGGGGCCGCGGCGAGGAGGCACGGACCGCCCCCGGCTGCGGATGTGGACGCCCCGGTGGGGGCTGCGGCGTGGGCGGAGGTCGCCGCCGTCTGGGGGGGCGTCTCCCGGCTGTGCGTCCCAGACCCGGGCCCAGGCTCCCCCGGCATGCGCCCTGCTCTGCCGTCGGTCCCCGCCTCGTCTTTTCCCTCTTGGGAAACAGCCCCTGAGTCACCCAGCCGCGTCCTTGTACGCGTTCACGGCGCTCAGAACTCAGTCAGCGCGAGGCATTATTTCCGCTGCGCCCTAAAGGTCTCTCGAATATGCTCCCATCTTGACCGCCGCCCCTCCGTGTCCACGCGAACTGCCGTGACCTCTTTCCTGGGGGACCGCAGTAGCGTCCTCTGTGTCCCCCGCCTCTCCCTCTGACCCTCCTCCAACCTACCAGCGGCCAGGCCGATCTTCATAAAAAAAAAAAATGTAAAACGGAGCACATCGTTCGTTTTGCCTAAAAACTCGCATATTGGTCCTTAAAACTCCAAAGTCCGCCATGGCCCACCTGGCCCCTGCGCTCCGGTCCTGCCCACCTTGCCACCTTCGTCCTGTGCCAAACGCCCCCCATCCTGGCACCGCCCCCCTCTCAGTCACGCCCTGGCCATGCCGAGCTCTCCGCTGCCTCCCGGCCTCTGCCCGAGCCCTGCCCTCCGCCCGGGGCCCCTCTGTCCTGCTCCTCTCGGCTGGCTCCACGCCCTCCGGGGGTTCTTTCAAACGTCTTCACGGGACAGCCCCCCTCCTATCGGTGTACCCCATACCCTCATTCTCTTCTGTGCCGGCATCACCCCACCCCTGCAGCCTAGGGTCACACACTGGTTTATGCGAAAACTCGGTTTCTGCCCACCTCCCTGACTGCTCAGCTATCAGTCGCACGAGAATCAGGGTTTTGTCTTTCAGCATCATCCACCATTACAGCCCCGCTGCCTGGCATTGTGCCCGGCACACAGTAGGTGCTCAGCGCAGCCGCTGGATGTCAAACGAAAGCCAGGGAGCCAGTCAGTGTCGGAGGCGGGGGTTGGGGCCCCGGATGTCACCGCGGCCTCCCCACCGGGCTCTCACTCAGGCTCAGGCTCAGGCTCAGGCTCGGCAGCTGCCTCAGAAATACGCGCCCTGCTATCTATAAATAACCCTTCGAGCCCGAGTCTCCTGACGCGAGGTCAGAGTCTCCTCCCCGCGCTCCGGGTCTGCTCCGCCCCCCGCAGAAGGCCGGGGTTGGGGAGCCGGCCCTGGAATGCCTCCTGGCATTTTCTGCTCAGTGAGCACATCCCTTCCCATCTTCCTCACCGAGCCGAGGCCTCCTTGCAGGTCGCGGGCTACATCCCTGGCCAGGGATTCTTCCAGCATCTACGCCGGCCGGGGGTGGGGTTGGGGGGGGGGCGGGCAGGCTCCAGTGCACAGCTTGGCACTGCTCTGGCTGGCTGGGGATGGCGGATTCCGCGGGCTGGGGCTGCTGTCAGACCCGACAGCTCTGGGGACCGCAGGCGTGGTTGGAGAGGGGAGAGCATGGGATCGGGGTTTGCTGGGTTTCCGCAGCCCACGGAAGTCCCGGAACAGTAGTCTAGGGGGGTCGAAGTGGCCCTCAGAAGTGTCTGGCCGTATTTTCTAAATGTATTTTTAATTAGCCATGATTTACGAATGAGATTTTTACGTCAAAATCAGAATTCCCGATTTCTCTTGAAAAAGCAAAAGATCCGGCCACACTGGGCCAGCATTTCTGCCGGCAGGTTCCAGCGGGAGCTGAGTAGCAGGTGTTCCCTGTCGGCAGGACATGTCTCCACGGTCCCCACCACCCCTTATGCCTCCCTGAGCGCAAGTCACAGTGCCTGATGCTTTGCTTGTAGAAGACTCTTTCTCTGTACTCAAGCCTTTATCACAAGAGAAAAACTGGCGAGGAAAAAAGGGTTCTCAGTGTCAAGAGAAAGCGAAGAGAGAAGGGAAAACAGCTTTATGAGTTTAACATGCAAATAAAGGGAGTCTCTATCGAAAGAATGCGTCTAAAGACACCCTCAAGAAAACAAATGGTTAAAACGACATCCAGTTCATAGAAAAGGCCTCAGGATGAAAAGCTTCATGAACTGAAAAGGAAGTAAAGCACCCGAGGTTTGTCTCTGAGTGCCAACAGAACGGGGAATAATGCAGTGGAAGTTAGTAGATGGGTTCGATCCACGTCACCCATCTGGGTGACTCGCCCGGCCCTTTAGGCATCTGAGTTTGTGACCCTTGGCCATGGAGACCTTCGACAGCTCCAGAGACACAGACCACAGTCAGAGAGTGGGGCAGAGCTGAGGAATAAGACGGACACCCCTTGTGCCCTCTGCTGATTCCAGAAGGAATCAGAAAGCCCCCCGTCATTTCTCATCCCAGCTTTGGGCTGCTCCTGACTCTCCAGAGAGCCACCCCCTCCCCCTGGCTGGGGCGGGCTCAGCAGATGGAGGAGAGGAATCAGACCCCGCCCCAGGCAGCCCTGTGTACAAACGCAGAACAGCGGCTCCCTCCACTTGAACTAGGGGAGCCAGGGAAGACAGGCTTTAAGAATGTACAAGAAATTTTCTAGAAAGGGACATTCAAAGCGAAAGGGAAGAAGGTGGAAAGAAAAACGGAGGCCGACTAAGCCACCCAGTCTAATCGTGACACCCACTGCCCAAATAGGCCAATGTTCTTAATAACGTCTAACAGAGATCTTAAAACATTATTTACCAAACATATAATCTAGGAAAATGGGAAGATCCTTGGTTGTAGAGTCATGGCAGGCCCAAGTTCGAATCCGGGTCCCACGATCTCTGCTCCACGGACCGTGTGCAAGCCACCCCCTATTTGAGACTCAGTGTTCCCATCTGTAAAACGGAAGTAAAATCCCTTACAGGGGGCTGGGGATCCTCATGGGGTCGCAAGCACAGGGGCCTGCCATGGGGCCTGGGACGTAGCAGCTGCTCTGGGAAGGCTACGTTTCTCCCTGGGCTCAGCTTCATGGGAACGAACCACTGATTCCGATGACGTCATTCCAGGGCTCAGCATTCCTGGGGCTCCATCTGGAGTGTCGGAAAACCTCGCTAACCTGAGCAGCTCTGAACCCGTACCGAGCCGCTGCACTCACACGCCTGCTGTGGACGTCACGCATCTCCTGCGGGGTGGTGTGGACATAGGGTATTTGGAGTCTGATCTGAACTCGCAGTTCTTTGGGGTCCAGGGTTCTAGACAAGCACAGGAAGGCTATCTGCTGTTAGCCTGACATCTGCCAAGCCCTGTATTGATTTGATCCTATTGACTTCTCTGAAACACCCTGTGCTGTGGGCTTTATAATCCCAGTTGGATGAATAGATACAGCCTTACAAAAGCTAAGCGATGTGTTCAAGGTTGCACAGGGGTGCTGGGGTCCAGGGCGAGGGGCTAAGAAGCCTTTGCTCTTTACCCACATTGTACTTGCCTCCTGAAACCAGCCCTGTAGGCAGTTTGTCCCTCTCCTGGACTCCTGTCCCCACCCCATCTTCTCTCCTCCTCAGCAGGCCCCCACCTCATGTAGGACCCCATCTGAATTGTCATCTGTCGCTTGCAGTGACAATGCTCTCTGTCCCCCACCCCTACTGAGCTTATCATGCAACTCCCACACAAAGAGCGGAATACCCGGTACACCTCAGTCTCCTCCTCTGTCCCTCTTACCCCAAAGTGGGGCCCTCATCACAAACAGCATGCCTTTGACAAAAGACTCCAATAGACATTCTCCAAAGGACAGATGTGAATGGCTAATAAGCACATAGAAAAGATGCTCAATATTGCTAATCATTCAGGAAATGCAAATCAACATCACGATGAGCTAGCACTTCACACCTGTTAGGGGCTACTATCAAAATAACAACAATAACAACACACGTGGGAAGGATGTGGGGTGATGGGAACCCCGGGCACAGCTGGTGGGAAGGCAAAACGGTGCAGCCACTGTGGAGGACAGTCTGGCGGTGCCTTGAAGAGTTAAAAAGAGAATTAGCACATGATCCAAGAATTCCTGGGCACCTACCTGAAAGAATTGGAAGCAGGGTCCCAAAGAGACATGTGCACATCTCTACCTCACAGCATTATTCACAACCGCTAAAACACGGACGAAGCCCACCGTCCAGCCACAGACGATCGGATAAGCAGTCTGTGGCTGTGGACATGTTGAATACACAGGAATTTTATTCAGCCTTCCAAAGGAAGGACATTCTGACACCTGTTCGACACGGATGATCCCTGAGGACATTGTGCTGAGTGCGATGAGCTGGTCCCAAAAAGAAAAATACTGTAGGATTCTACTCACATGAGGCCCCTAGGGCAAACCTATCGAGACAGAAGGGAGAAGGGTGGTTGCCAGGGGTGGGGGAGAGGCCGAGGTGTTGGTGTTTAATGGGGACAGAATCTCAGTTTGGGAAGATTTTGAAAAGGTTCATGGAGCTGGATGGTGGTGATGGTTACACAGCAGCGTAAACGTACTCAATACGCCCCCGAACTGGACCGTGAAAATGGTAAAACGGGAAATTTTACCTTATGCGTATTTTATTACACTAAGAAACGGGGGGAAAAAAAAGTATACCTGTGAGGCCGGCGAGCCTTTATTATTCATTCTCTTTTCGGAGCCTTCGTTTAGTTATGAGCATGCCATCTTGACAATTAAAGCTTACACTTAATCCGTCTCAGCTGTGAAAGTCTTGTGCCCTCCGAAGCCTGAGGAAGGAAAATGCTATCACAGGATGGCTCGTTATGTAATGCTTCACGCAACGCCCAGAGGAAACAGCTCCAGGAGAAAGATAAAAATACATCTGAGATTTTTTTAAAAAAACAAACCTCACAAAAACAACTGCTGCTGTCTCTTATTTTTTTTTTTTCTTCATCACTTCAAATCTAGACGGGCAAAAGTGAGTAATTAAAAAAGAATCCTGTCCTTATTTAACGCAAACTTGAGTAACCACCAAGAAGTACCCACATTAATAGCCTGGCATTCGACTCCACGTGTTGGCTTCTGTCACCCAAATGCGTAATATCACAAATGACTTCCCCGGATCGTCTAGACTCTGTGTTTAGGCGTGTGGAGGTTGTTTTTAGCTTTTTCTCCCCCCTCTTCTTCTTTGTGTGCCAAAAAGATGAAAAACTAGCCTGGCTCATAAGCTGTCTTTCGCCTTCCCTCTCCACTGTGCAAATAGCCTTAAATAACTCACAGCGTCAGGCGAAAGCTGATCTGGGGAACTCGAGGGAGGCTCAGGTGTGTGTGTACATGACACACAGGGAGGCCGGTCGCTATGTGTGTCTGAGAGCGAGAGAGAGAGACGAAGACAGACACGCAGAGCGACGTAGGAACATTCTGCCAGCAGGACGCGTCTCCGAGCCTAGCTCCCCGTCCGCAGCGTGGGCTGCCTTGTGTGTGTGTGCGTGCGCGTGCGCCTGCTAAGTGCCACCTGCTGTATCAGATCCAGGAGGGCTACAGGTATGAATGAAACACAGGTCCACCTTCCAGGCATTCATGAGCCAGTGGGGTAGAAGACAGACACATAGACAGGTCACTGTATTTCAGGAGCTGCTGACCCCACTCCCAGGGGGCCAGGGCCGGGGCCGGTTGGTGCGAGTGGATGAAGTGAACTCACTGGGGTGACCTGCGCACCAGAACACCTGCCCCGCCTGAAAGGGGGGCCAGGACCGCGGCTCCACCTGACCGTCGCCAGGCAGGAAAGCAGCCCGGGACGGCCACGTCACCTGATTTTTACAGAGCACCCCAAACGTGGGTTTGTGTGTGTGTGAAATTCTGAAGACTGACGTTTTGACAAGTAATTCCATTTTTTAAAAAAACCGTGTGCAGGACACATGTAATACAAACGAGAACAAGGTGCAGCTGGTGCCTTCAGGAATAACCTCTGATATCATAATATACGAAGGACAATAAAGGAAGGGGGGAGAGAGAGAGGGAGGGAGAGGGAGAGGGAGAGGGGAGGGAGGGAGAGAGAGACACAGAGAGAGAGAGAGATTCTGCAATCTGAAGGAGGGATTGGAAAAGGAGAAGAGACCGGAGGGCAAGGCATTTCTGGCCAGGGGCAGCGTCCATCAAAGCCTGGCGAGGTGAAAGGGCATCCGTGTTTGAGGATGAGGCAGCTGCTTCCCGTGATCCTGGTGAGGACCGTGGGGTTGCTGGACCTCGGGCTGAAATGACGTGTTGAAGCCAGACTGGATGCGCCTTTGGGGACAGTGGGAGGCAACTGTGGACTTGGAATCCGAAAGGGTGACGTGGCCAGATTTTTGTTTCAGAACAGTCATTGGGGGGCCTCGTGGCGATGGGAGGGAGGTGGGGCTCCTGGGGGAGGTGTCGGTGGGAGGCGATGAGGGTTTGGGGGGTGGGGACGAAGAAGAAGTGTGCTGGGGGAAATTTGGGAAGTAAACGTAATGGGACTTTTTTATTAAAAAATAGGTTAGGTTTTGCTGCAGTGACAAGCAACCCTCCAAATCCCGGTAGCTTAAAAAATATATAAAAATAAAAGTTTGCTTTTCACAGTACTATTTATCTCAGGTTTTTAGGGGATTCCGCTCTGGGTCATATCTTATTTCGGGACATGGGCTGATAGGGTCGCCACCATCTGGCATGAAGCCACTCACAGGCGCAGGGACAGGAGTCTGGTGACATGCACACTGGCCTTTAAAAGCTTTCACCCAGAAAGGACACATGTCACTTATACTTACGTTCGTTTAGCCAAGACAGTGACAGGGCCATGACTAACTCAAGGGGACAGGGAGGTACAATCTTATCTTGTGCCTTAAAGGTGGAAACTCAGAAACACTGGGAAAGAGGACAAATGATGAGTGGATGTAGTGACTACTCGGGGATGAAATCAAGAAGAGGAAGGAGTTCGCGTCCCTTTCCGGCTGGCAGAGCGGCTGTGGGCTGACTTCCTGCCGTTAGCAACCGTAACATTGCACAAAACATGTGAAAGCGACTGTTTTTAGGCATTAGACACCTGGCAGCCCGGACTGCGACCCGTGACAGAAGGAAAACGCTCAAGGTAAAGCCCCCAAGTTCGCCTCCGCTTTGTTCCCGGATCACTTTCTGGGCCGCTGTGTGCGGTGGCGTAACCCAAACGGCAAGATAATCCCACCGAACCCGGGTGGTAGGGATCGGAAGTCGGCACCTGCGGTGGCGGGGGCTGTGCAGGCCGGGGTACCAGATGGGACGGAGATGGGCTGCGGAGAGGCCTGCAGGGCAGTCCACCTAGCCAGGCGAGGCCGCACACGCACAGGTAAGATCCACAAGCCCGTGGGAGGATGGGAAGACCTCACGCACATCCCACGCACTCGGGAGAGACCCCCGGAAAGGACAGGTCTTAGAAGTACAGACGAGGTCCCACATCAGGGCCACATCCCAGGACCATGCCCAGAGCCCCCCAATGAAGTCGACCTTGACAGTCACTGGAACCTGCGTGGGCATTTACCTGTGTGCGATCACAACAATGGAGCTCTGTGTGAGCAAGCACAGGCAAGGTTTGGCTGCGGCGACAAGCAACCCTCCAGCAGCAAACCCGCACCCTCTGAAAGAGAATAACATAGTCCAGACTCCCTATAATGCATAAATCACAGTCTCTGGAAAATAGTAAGAACTTTTTTTATGGGAAGATTGGTAAGAATTGAGAGCAAGCCTTCTGCGGATTCTCGGAGCCTTTCTGCCAAGCCAGGGAGAGACCTCGGGGCCGGAGGCGGGTGGGTGGGATGCCCAGGCCCTTTCCTGTCTCTAGTGCCATGATTTAGAAGTGTCTGTTTGTCGCACGTAGGTCCCACTGCCCTACCAATGATTGCCACTACCAGACATTTCTAGATTATCTGGAAAAAATTCAGGGCAGAGAAGGACAGGGTGAAGGTCTATCTATACCTTCAGGATCTCAGGAAACAGCTACCATGCCGTCAAGCAGGCAGGGGGCTCCAGCTGGTCACGCGTTAACGACAGGTTGGGGGCAGCTTCCAGTGTTCCCCTGGCCCTGGGGACGGCCACGTCCGCTTCTGCGGTGCGAGTGGCGGGCGTGCCCCCATTTCCGAGGCGTTACTGCGCGGATGCGTCCGGCCTTTCCAGCGACACCCGTGGATCAGCTGCGTGACCCTCTGCGGGCTCCGAGCGCAGCCCCTGCAGGGCGCAGAGGGCGAAGGGAGCTGGAGAACGGACCGTGTGCTTCCCACGCCCTGACGCCTAAGCAGCGCGGCTCGGCCGACCGCGACGTTCATCGAGAACCTGGGAATACGCGATGGATAAAAGACCATCCGTCTTTCAAAGAGCCTCCGTCCGGGGCCTTTTGCACAGAAGTGTAGACGCTTGACTTAGTCCGGAAATCGGTCACGGTTGTGCCGTATAGAGTCTCTTCTCCCGTCCCTGTGGGCCTTTGAAACACTCCAACGCTCCCACCCCAGAGCGGGGAGAAATCGGAGGGCTCGTGCGCTGTGAATGGGAATGTGGCCACGACGCAGGTGTTACGAAAATGGCGCAGTGATTCCTCGAGGCATTAAACACAGAAGGACCATGCGGTCCGGTGAGTCTGCTCCCGGGCAGACACTCAAAACATCGAGCTCAGCGACTCCAAGAGAGAGAGATTGTTGTATGCTCAGGTCCGCAGCCGCGTCCTTCGCGATAGCTGGCGGGTGGAGGCAGCCCAGGGGGACAGACGGACAAAGCGTGGTCTGCGTACGCGACGGAATAGTCAGCGGGGGGAAGGGAGGAACCCCTGCCACACGCTACGGCGTGGGTGAACCCGGGGACCATTCTGTTGAGTGAAATAAGCCAGTCCCGAAAGGCAAGCGCTGTCTGATTCTACTTTCGCGGATTCCACTTACCGGGTGGTCAGCATCGTGGCCACAGAAAGTCGCACGGGGGTTGCCAGCGGCTGGGGTTGGGTGGGGCGAGTTGTTATTTCGTGGGTGTGGAATTCTAGTTACTTCCCCGCCAGCAGCATGCGAGGGTTCCGATTTCTCTGGAGGCCAAGCGCACGGCCAAGTGCAAGTACTTGACGCTACTGGACCGCGCACTAAAACATGGGTTACGATGGTCGATTTCGCGTCGTACATATTTCACCATGATTAAAAGAAAAACCGCCACCAAGGCCTCCGTCATGGCACGCGGCTTGGGCCCTGGGCGGCAGGGAAGTCTCGGCTTCGTCTTTCAGCCAAATAGATCTGCAGGCAGCGTCACCTGCTCCACGTCCCCGTACGGCCCCGTCGCTGGCGCTCGTCCCCTGGGGACATCCAGGGAGACGCGACAGCGGGAAGGCTCCAAGCACATGGAGGCGCCGACCGCGCTTAGCAACGACAGAGCGACCGCGGGAGGCAGACGGCAGACCGTGGCGTGCTCGGCGAGAACGTCGGCAGAAGGGACGTTTGTCACGGTCGCCATTCGCGGTCTGCCGCCCGTGCGCCAGGCACCGAGGAGGCACTCGGCCTGCCCACCGGGCGTCGGGAACCCTTAGAACGGTCCCCGTGCAGAAGGACTGTTTTGCTCCCCAGAAGAGCGGGAATCAGGGGTACGAGGACTTCCCCTGGTCACGCAACGAGCCAGGTCTGTCTGTCCCCAGATCCCATGTGCCGGGGCCTTTCACCATCCCCTGACACCAAAGCTATTTTCAATGCTCTGGCGAACTTCCTAATCACTATTTTTTTTTAAAAAAAAAAAAAAAAAAAAAGAACATTTTATTATGTTAACCAAACCTCTACTCTGCAATTAACTCTAATTACACAAGCAATTAAATTGGGAGTAAGATTATTTTGCAGTTTAAAGCTATTGATGCTGACACGAGATTTTTCTCTATCTAATTAATTCGTATTTCCTTGGTTATAATTGTTCTTTAATTAACAGAGTTTCTGACTCCACCCTCATCTGTCCCTGGGCTCACACACCTGAGCACGTCGCCTCTGCCTTCCTGGAGCGTCCCAGAACGGGGACAGACGGGTCGGCCAGGGCCGCCGAGCTGCCTGGGGGCAAAGCTTGTCGTGACCCACCCGTCCCTCAGAGGTGGGAAGAAATGACTCCCACACGTGGAGATGGTTAATGTCATCTGCAAGCGCACGATCGGACCCACGGCCCCAAGCAGCAGTGTGAGATTTGGGGTGCTCGTCGAGGTCCTAGAGCTATTGTCAGGGTTTGAGAATACCCCGGAAGACTGTCTGCACACCTGCACTGAGTTCTCACGGGTCACCTCGGGTTGTCTGGCTGGAATCATGACAACTTAGGGTGACTCTGTCAACACAGCTTTGTCATCACCGGTGGACCCATGACAGCTAGGTGCTGATGAAGTCACAGAGCGAGGTGCCATGTGGTGGAGGGCTGATGTCTGGGTAGCCGTGGGCTACTGGCAGAGACAAATTTAATGAGGGTACACCCTTGGGTGTGATATGTTTGGGGATCTTTGACTTAATGTCAGATCGACCTTTTTCAGAAGTTGACCTCACAAATATTAGCTTTCCGACTCTTTCTCTTCTTTCCTTAAACTTGTCCTGGGTAGGGGCCCGAGGCTTACCCCGTCACGTCCTTGGCCAGGCCCTTTCGCTCTCACTCACAGACCCCAGACCTCATCTGGGTCCCCGGGGGTTGCCAGATGCTGCAAATATTGCACAAGACATACTTAACGCTCAAAAAAATCGTTCGTTGTTTATTCAAAAAGGCAAATTTAACTGGCTGTCCTGTACTTCTCCTTGCTCAATCTGGCATCCCTAACCCTAATGATTTAGGAAGGCTTCTCGTTGAAGGAGAAGGTGGCCCCTTCCCTCTGCATGGCCTTGTTATGTTTTAAAGGGTCCTAAGTAAATAATACTGTGCAAAGCACTTTAAAACAAAGACATTCGACCTTTCCAGATATTGTAGGCTATCTTGATTGGTAAACGTGTAATGGAAAAATATCCTGTGTGTTTCAGGAAACAGTTTATGGCAGGATGTTGTCTGGAAATGCCAATGCTTCGTCACCGAGATCCTTCCTCCAGGTCAAGGGGGGTGAGTTCACTTCCTTCTGGAAGCAAAGTCATAGGAGGTCACTTCTTGACGATTGAGAGAAAAGACTTGCGTTTCAGAAGCCTGCATTTTGGCTTTTAAAGCCACGACCCTGGAAATCTCCGTACCATGTCCCCCGCCTGAATTTGACCATCCTCGGTCTGAATGTGCAATTGGTAATGACAGAATCTGTGGGTCGGTTGCTCCTGCAAAGAGGCCGTTTGCTTCATCCTTAGGAGAGAGTGACCACCTAAGACAGAAGGGAACCATTTTCTTTTTCCTCGTGGAACTATGGGTCTGAATGTGTTTTCTTCAGACCACCTGATGCATGAGACAGGAGAGACAGGTTTGGCCATCGTTTCATTCAAAGAAGCCTTTTTTTTTTTTTCTTAAGGACCCAATTTCAGTGCTTAGTTGCTGGGCAAGGCCAGAGGGCTGACAGGCTCCAGGTAGGGGGCCTTGTAGGGCTGGTGGCCCGCTGTGCAGTGTAGCTGCTCTCCTAGCAGGGTGGTAAAGTACACCTCACGAAAAACCCTTTACTCCGGTCCGGTGATGCTGTACACAGGGGTAGCGTGAGTCGCCGCCAGCGTGAGGGGCCGTGTGCGGTGGCGAGCAGCGTGGGGGCGCCGAGGACTTACATACACCCGCTCCCGCTGTTTACTGGGCCGAGACCTCGCGCTTCCGTCTCTGCATCTGTAACGTGGGAATGACCACAGCCTCGACCTCACAGGGTGACATTTCGCGTCGACTCACAATGTGGGTGTGAATGGAACAGGAAATCGCAATGTGCGATTTTTCCGGATGCCTTGGGGTTCCGCGGAGCCCCAGCCGCGGACAGTCATACGACAGATGCCGAATACCCTGGCATCCTGAAGCGAGGGCCTCGGCGGCTGGCAGGACTCGTGAACAGGCCGTGGCATGGTCTCCGTGCCCCTGACTCATCCCTCGTCTCCAGAGGACGAAAGAGAAGGGGTGGGAAGCGAAGAAGCCCGCAGACAGACTTCTCTGGAAGGGGCTGTCGGGATGCTGGGCCCCGAACTCTGCCTCCACAGACCCTCTGCTCAAACCAGGTAGCGGGCGGGAGAGAAGACTGTTTGGCCAGCTTGTCACATGTCCCCTTGACTTTGAGGGCTGCAGGGACCAGTGTCTAACGCGAGGCCGAGAAGTCTGAAAGTAGGGGGGCAGCCAGCCCCCCAGGAGGTGATGTGAAGGGGTGTGAACTGCACCCTCGGTGAGAGAATTGCATCAGGGCCAGGTGGGGGGGCCCACGGATGGGAACCCAGTGGAGCATTCGGGGTGCTGATATTACACTAAACTAGACTTTCTAAGCCCTGGAGACGGGACTGTTTCTCAGCAGAGAGCGACAGGAAAGCCACAGAAACTGCCAGAAATCGCATCCAGCGGCAAGAGGAGCTGGTGGGGAGCAGGCGGGCCGCCGTCGGGCTGCTTCGCGCTGTGGCCCCCGGGGCCCCGCGTGCGAGTAAACCAGCTACACGGCATCGACCGTGTGCTGAGCGTGTGCTCAGCGCAGCTCGGGGCCATCGTCGGTGTTTAACCAACACGGCCACCGTCGCCAGCACCACCATCACCATTGCCGCCATGATGGGCGCCCTCAGGGGCCCAGGCCGTCCAGCCGCGCCCCCTCCCGCTCTCCCCAGCCTTCTTTCGCCCCGATATGTAACGGACTGAATCGCCTGAAATCCGCCTTCCATCAGTGACTTTCAACCACCCCAGATGCCTGGTGGCTGGTGGTGAGACTAGGCTGGGCCCCTTGACTCCTCCATCCAGCTGCCTCCAGGCTCCCCACCCCCACCAGGCACAGAGGGGACCCCCTGCCCCGCCCCCAAGGGAACTGAAAACGGCTGGCCCCCACTCGGGTGCGTTTCCTGGGAGAGACTCTCTCTGACCGCGGTGTAAACACCGTAAGAAACGGAACGCGTCATCGGATCGTGCTCAGTGCACTGGGCCCAAAGCCACGTCCCAGCCAAGCCTCGGACTCGATGACTACCCTGGATGCGGCTATATTTAGGCCTCTACATCCTAACGTGTCTATTTGTCGCCCAGCCCCGAGGAGCGATTCCAGAGAGCAGCGCTGGTGTCCCGGTCTCCATGGCAACGGTTTTCGGCTCTGTGTGCCCCAGAAACTGGGAACGTCTGCACCACTTCCGCTCGGCCACTGACACAGAGCCCGAGTTCTGCTGCGTCAGGGAGCCCGGCCCCGGCCCCGCTGGGCTCGGGATCCAGACCGGGACTCGCTTCCTGCACGTCTCTCCGCCTCACGCTTCTGTTTCACACCTTTGTCCTGTATCTCCACGTCCTCACTCGGTGTGCCACGTCACACGGAGATGATCAGAGCACGATCTGTACATTCCAGATAAAGGCATCTATCTCACCGGAGGAAGGAAGGAAGGAAGGAAGGAAGGAGAAAAGAAGGAAGGGAGGGAGAGGGAGAGGAGGGAGAGGGGTTGTGGACACTAAGTTATTACCTGTGTGATGTGTGGGAGGACAGTATGGGTCAGGGGAACACAGCACGCTCACTTTCGCTTCTGTGTTACTTGAATGTTTTCAACAGTGGTCCTGTGTTCCTTCCATACTTAATTAAAGCGGAAGGGCTCCCCGTTACCGAATGCGCCCCGTGTTGGTGGACGTGTGTGTGACCTTCCATCCCTTTCGGCTGTTCAACACTGTCTCGGCTCGATAATCTGGATTCTGGAAGAAATCACAGTCTCTCATTTGTTCCCAGGACCTCGCTCTCCCACTCACCACGACCACAGGGCTGGCCGTGCCGAACTCACCGAGAGGTACGCCTGCCACACGTGCAGTTTGGGGCATATCACTTATACCTCAGTGAAGTTCGAAGTAGGAATAAATTTAATTTTTGTCTCCATCGAAGTGATAATTGTGCTGTATTTAACAGGTCCAATAGAATCGCAGGGCTGATGGTCTACATAAAATAATAGAAAGAATGGTACGTTTCTCTCCCTTTTACTCCAGATTTCTGCGTTTTGGGGGGAAGGTCATCCAATGGCGTTTATCTTTTTTCTGGCACTTCTCTCTGTGTTCTGAGCAACGCGTCTCTGTTGCTGTTTCGAGACATTCCAGTTTTAGACGCTGGCTGTGGACTTCTTCCCACGAGGAAAGCGACGAGGCTCAGCGCACACGCACGCGCACGCGCACACACACACACACACACACACACACACACCCCGCGCCCCACCCCCGCTCCGCCATATGCTTTCTCTCCCCACCACGAGGTTCTGGCCCACGTTTCGCCGGAGCAAATGCTCCGGGTGCTCACGCCCACATACCGCTCACTCAAACCCTGCAGACCCTGCAGCCGGAGGGCAGGAGTCCCCTCTCCGGCTTGCACGTGCTACCTGGGCACGCCTCAGTCCCTGCACCCCACGGAGCTGCTCGCCCGGGCACCCCCAACCGCACGTTGGGGGCAAGAGTCAAGGGACGCCCTTCGGCTGAGAACAACATGGTTTTAGGAATTTTTTAAGTCATTTTTAAAAAACACGTTTCTAAGTGTTCCCATTACTAACGACACACGATACCGTGTTAGTTCCGGGCGTACAGCAGAGTGATTGGTCACTTACGCACCGTACAGAGCGCGCGCCCCGTCAGTCTAGCGCCTACCTGGCCCCACACATGGTCATTCCCACACGATGGAGCACGTCCCCTGTGCTGTGCTGCACTCTGCAGCCCCGTGGCTGCTTTTATAACTGGCAAGTGTCACCCGTCCCCCAAAACCTCCTTCGCATCTGGGAACCCCTAGAATGTCCTCTGTATCGGTGAGTTCGTTTCTGTTGTGTTCGTGTGATTACTAACAGCTCCCCCATATTGCTGCGTGGCGTCCCTCTGGTCATTCTGCCGAGCATTTGGGGAGCGTGGAGACTCCGCTGCGTGGGTCTCTACCATGGCCGTGCTGGTCCAGCGGTGGAGAAGGCGACTCTCCTCCTCCTGTTACCTGTTTCCCAGCTGAGCTTCCCAGACGCGCAGGCCAGACGCTTGCGAACCCATGTTCCTGACGGCCCTTTGTTGGAGGACCCGCAGAGGGCAGGTTCACACCATCGCCGGGGTCCCCAAATCCTTGTTTTCCATGGGACGGTCACAGGTTCTGCCTCTCTGTTGAGCGTGTTTTGGTTCAGAATCCAAACGCCCAAGCGATGGCCTCATCAGGTATGGCTCGTCGGCCAGCAGAGACCTCGGCCTCTCCAGGTCTGTCCTGTCCCACTTCAGCGGGCGGGTGACGTGTCGTGATCTGAACGGATGTGTGGCCTGGACCCATCGCGGCCAGTTAGGGCGGCTGAGAGAAGTGCAGGCCCCCTCCTCCCTCTGGGTGACCATGTGTGCGCTGCGCAGTTTCGAGAGCCAGAACACCCGGTCCCCTTCTCCCGCCGCAGCTCCTGGGAGCCTAAGTCTTGGGATCTCTTCGACGGCCGTTGGCAACGTCTAAAGGAGATGGGAGGACGGCTTCTTATAAAAGTGAGGGCCTGGGTGCTTTTCCGGAGTAGGGGTTGTAGGTAACAGATATCGCCAGCGCCATCACCCCGAGTAGCTCCCGTGGGTCCCATGCAAACCTGGCCTCACTGAATCCCCACGCTCCTCCTGTAAGGGAGACGTCATTATCGCGTTTTATAAACCAGGAAACAGAGGGGGGTGCTTAGCCACCCCGGTGTCCCATACGTAGTCACCGCGGAAACGAGGGAATGGCGGGGTGAAGCGACGTGCCCGAGGTCACACGGCACGGGCGTGGAGAGTGGAGCCTCTCGCCCGGGGGCCTCCGGAGCCTCCGAAGCATCTCCTGGACTTCGGTGCCTCCTGTGCATCACCCCTGAAACCCCGCCAGCCCCCCCGCCCCCCGGCAACGCCTTTACAAGGAGACACAGAGGGTCACGTGCAAAACCACCAGCACTGTCCTCTACCTCACACGCTCACGAGCCAGCGTTCCCTTGGCAAGCAGTGGGCCTCTGCTCAGCGGGGGCGTCGACCCAGAGTGAAGCAAGACCCCTTCTCAGAGACCCCCATCTTCCAGGAAGACGGACTCGTGCTCAGGCGGGAAAGGCAGCCCGAGAAGGCCCAGCCCCGGAGGCTGGTGCACAGCCGGGGGCCTGGCTTTCCGGGGGCATTTCCGGTTTCGACACCAGAAGTCCCGTGTCCCGGAACACCCGTTAGACCTGGAGAAACCAGGACGACAGGTCGGCTTGGGGCGCAAGTTTACCTGCCTGCCACAAAACACACTAAGGATGTGTTCCGGGAGAGCGACCCCAATTGAAGAGAACCGTGAAAACACGGCCAAGCACGGGCCCCCCACCGCTTCCATGCTCACGGCAAAGCCTGCGTGTTGGCCCCGGTCACCCAGGCTCAACGGCATTCGCGGCCGCATCCAAGGTCAGGTTGTGAGCAAACGCCAGGCATCCTTTACTCAGAGGAAAAGAGAAGGTCATTCGCAGAAAGATGGCGCAGGCCTGTGGGTTTGGGTGGCGGGGTGAGGGCCCCCAGCTCCAGGAGGGGAATGAGGGGAGCAGCAGTGTGGCCCCTCACCTGCCAAGCCAGGCCATGTGGCACAATTAGGGGGCGCAGGCTCTGCACCCACCACATCCCAGCAAGGCCCTTCCTGGCTACACCTGACCTTGAACAACCATTCATGTCTGAACTTCAGATTTCTCCATTAGGCAGGCGGGGTAATGATCCCCGCCTGGCGTGACTTCGGCCAAGATTTTAAAGACATAGATCATATATGCACTCAGCACAGGGGCTTGTCTTTGACAGAAAGTTGAGAGGTGTGAGTTCCCTTTCAAATTTCCCAATGTTTCCCCCTGTTGCAAGCAGCAGAAATCCTATTTAAACCAATCAAAAATTGAAAGCAAATTGACCGACTCATGTAATGGGGTGCGTCAGGGTTCCGGCTTGGCTGACGTCTGCATGGACGGAGGGGGTCCTTATGTCCCCAGAGTGAGCACGCAGGCCTATTCCGTGCGGCCAACAGTGGCTCCAGACACACATTTTATAAAGCAGTGACACCATACAAGGCGTCCCTCTCTGCCAACGTCCCTGAATCCACCCCGGAGAAGAACACGGATTGGCCTTGCTTGGAACTGGTCTCGGCTCTGGACCCCGGCCTGTGTCCAAGGGGACTCGGGTCTTCCCTGGGACGCGCGCCTACCTTCCCACCGTGACTCCGGGCAAGCGTATAATTTCTCCCACAAGCTGGGATTCCCTCTTCATGGGAGCAGAAAGGAGCGGGTCAGTAATGAAGCCAGGCCGACGGGCATACACCAGAGTGAGCCAAGCGGCCCGGGGAGCGTGGTGGCCTTCCTGGTACCAACGCCAGGGGACAGGGCAGTACAGGTGGGACAGCACCTGCCACGCCCCACCGACATTTTTTTAATTTCAAATGACCTCCGTGGATTTGTACAGAAAACCGCATCCTGTTCCCGCCTCCAGAGCATCGGAAACCGCTCGTCCTGCCTCCCGGAAGTTTTCCCAGCAAATATCTTCCACATCCTCGGGTCATGGAAGCAGGGGTCGGCCTGCTTTTACGATTCTTCTCCCTGATGCTGGCATTGGACCTCACCGCTCCTTCCTTCACAGCCCCCGTAAACTCCAGTTCCTCCCAGTTCGGGGATGACCTGAGGCCCAGGAACACAGCCTCGGGCCCTCCCGCCATTGGCGCCTCCCCGATAGGCACCAGACGCCTCCCCGCCAAGCAGTCCCGGTGACCAGTGCGGAGGTAAAACGTTTAGCATCCTTCCCAAGATGCTGGGAGGTGGGGTGAGGCCGCCAGAACCTCCCCCCTCCTTCCCTGCCCTCTCTGATGACCACGGGAGTTAAGCACACAGGCTTTCAGTCCCCACCATCCAGGGTCCGACGTGAGCAGGACACCAAGCCGGACAGGCCACTAACCTCGTCGCGCTTCGGACGCCTCCTCTGTACAATGGGAAACACGACGAGAAAACTTGACGCGTTTGGCTCATCAGGAAAACCCAACGAGCGGCGACTCTTGTCGCTTCTAATCCTAGCTGCCCCTGGGCTCGAGCGGACGATGCTGGCGGCAGACATCTCGCCCACCCCTCACCACAGTCATTCACGCTCTGATCTTCGCTTCGTTACCAACGCCCCCACCCCCCCACCCCACCCCCATGCTGGTTTTCCCGTGTGTTGTGCTGAGCGGAGCCGTGACGGGGTTCTCCCGGCCCGTACCACTTCCTAGCAGCGTCCTGCCCCGTGGATTCTCCAAACACCCGCCCGAGACGCCAGCCATGGACCGAAGAAGAGGTAACGAATGGGCTCGCCGGAGAGAAACCCGGCCAGGGACGAGAAGGCAGCTGCCTCAGAGCTGGCGTTCCTCACTGCACTGGACCGCCGCCCGCCACAGGGGCACACACGTGACAAAGGACCCGGCGTGACGGTGCCCTGTGAGAGCCTGCGGGGCAAAACCCCGCTGTTCCTCTCAGTCCACAAGTTAGACAGAAAGTCTGTTATAGGGAAGTTTGTACTTGTTAAGCTGTTTTATTTCATTTCGAGTGTGGGGTGTGTGTGTGTGTGTGTGTGTGTGTGTGTGTGTGTGTGTGTGAGATTAGGCAAGTTGTCACCCAAAGGAGCAGACCAGGGAGCTGGTCGTTAGCTCCGAGCCCACTGTCCGTCATCGATGCCACTTCCTGCCTCAAATCCTCACAAACGGTTAGGTGTTTCCGAGATCATGGGGGTAATTCCGACTCTGGTCACAGGCCCCGGGAATGTGCATGGGACCTCTGAACAGCCCAGTCTCTGGAATCAGAGCAGAGAGCAGACTCCCACAAAGGGGCACGCGTGCGATTAGTGGCCGTGGGCGGGCAGCATGGCAGACTCTCCCCACGCCCCTAGTGTGTGCAGCGCGGCCCGCCTTCCTGTGGGGGGCTGACCCACCCCTTCCGCCCTGCTCTCCTCCTCCTCCTCCTCCTCCTCCTGCCGTTTGATGTCACTCACTGTCCCTCCCCCCTCCCCTAGGAAAGAATGCTTTTCATTCCCTGGGTTGTGTCTGAGGCAGGTCGTTTGGAGAGGACGAGCCAGCGCCCAGGGCGCATTGCCACGCCAGTCCCGCAGGCGTGGGACGTCAGGAAGCAAGCCGAGGGTCAGTGGCCCAGACTCGGCCCTGAGCGGACGCCCCGCCCGCCCAGGTTCCCCGCGCTCCAGGGCTGCCCTCAGAGGGACCCATGTTGGTTGGAGCTCTGCCCTCCCCATCACAGGCTCGTGAGCGGGGCACAGGTGCGGGGCGTGTGTGTCTGCAGTCCCTGGCTAACGCCCCCACCATGTAGCATGGGGAGCGTTTGCACTGCCCACGGACCCTGTCCTTGCGTTGAGCGACGCTGAACTCCTGGGCATCGTGTCCCAGGTGTCACTAAGGCTAAGACCCAGTAAGGGAGGCGTGAAAGGCCCGGAGAGGCCACACGCTGTCCTTGCAAAGCCGAGCTTGCCTTGCAAAGCCGTGCAGAGAGGAGGCGACGTGGGCTGAGACTCAGAGCCACCAAGGCGCCTGACTGCACCCCTCCCTCCCGGGGTTGGGCCCCTGCACCAGCCGCCCACCAACACGGCAAATGACGCGACGGGCAGGTGCCGGGCTCCCTCGGCCCCCCTCGCCCATCCTGAAGCCCGCGGCAGAGAGTGCTGGACGATGGGGCACATCTCAAGAAGTGGAGTGAAAACCGCCGAGTTGCTGTGTGTGGCGTTCCCGCCGGCCTGGGAGGGCGGAATTCACGCGCACGCGCCCGCACGGCGGGCTCTCGGGGGCTTCCGCGCTGAGGAAGTCCTCAGGGCCCAGGGCATCGCTCGCCGGACGCGGAGCTCTGAACCCCTGGCTCGGCCACCTTGCAGGAGACAGTCTTCTGGAAGCTTCCGCCCCACGGAGCGCTCGCTCCTTTCGGCTGTCAGTTCAGAGCCGGAGCTTCCACAGCTCAAGGCGAGGCGGAGTGTCAGCTGACATAGCGGCGATGAAAGGCCCGGCACAAGCCCCCGGCGTGTCGCACGCTCCCCGAGAAGGCTGAGCAAATTGGAACTTGCGTTTTCTGTTTTGCAAAGAAGAAGAAGCACTCGACTGAAAAGAAAATCGCTCTTCATAAGCCTTGCCTCTAGCAGTCATAGTGTGTGTAGGGGATACGGAGACAAAAACCCAAAGAGTTTCATCTCCAGCTTTTGAATCCTCAGAGAGAACTCTAATTGCCTCCTTTCAGCCCTTCAGAGGACGCCGGCCCCTCCCACTGCTGGCTGATTCATCGCTGCTGGCAATGGCAGGGGCAGATACTTGCTCCGGGGCTCGCTGAGGGCATGACAGGAAGGCGGCACCTTTGAACTTGGGGTGGGGGGGGGTTGGCAGCCACTCAGAGCTCCACGGGAAAGAACTGGAAGGTGGCCGAGTGTGGCCGCAGGGAGCTGGCTGCCTACCCCCTGCTGGGCTGGGGCCCCGGTGGGGACAGTGGCCCTGGGTGCTGCCCCCGGATCTCCTGTTCAGCCCCCCAGCTGCACCCCAGCACTCGGTTTCAGCCTGGGGACGGGAGTATGCCACGTAGCTGCCCCTTGCTAAGCGAATTATAGTCACGGGCTGATTTGGGTCCCCTCAAACCCACATGATAAAGCCCTAACCTCCAGCACCTCAGACTGTGACCGTATTTGGGTATACTGTCTTTAAAGAGGTGGCTACATTAAGTGGAGGTCGTTAGGGTGACCCTCATCGCACCCAACCAGTGTCCTTAGGAGGAGCGATTAGGACAGACACACCCACAGAGAAGACCCTGTGGGGACACAGGGAGCAGACAGCCAAGGAGAGAGGCCTCAGGAGAAACCTGCCCTGCTGACACCTTGACCTTGGACTTCCAGCCTCCAGAACCACAGCAAGAAATCTGTTGTCCTGGCCACCTGGTGCGCTACACTTCATTACGGCAGCCCGAGCAGACGTAACAGTTACGCGGCCTCAAACACGAGGTGGCCAGGCTCCCAGCCACCTTCTTCACGACACTAGAGAAGTCATGAGTGAACGACGTGTGTGAGGCTCTGACAGGCACCGGGATTGTGTAGGGAAGAGCCACCCTATCGTAGAGCTGGGCTCGTACGCACCCCCGCCCGGCCACCGCCCGCCCTGTGCCCCGTCAACTGTCCCCTGCAGCCCGGTTCCCATCGCCCCGACGAGGACACCGAGGCTCCGAGGGGAGCCGGGCTTGCCCACGCCGCCTCGCAGCACGCGAAGGGCGGGGCTGGGCTTTGATCTGGGGGCTGCCTGAGCCCAGGAGGTGGGGACAGAGGAGAAGGGCTGACAAGCTCCTCCCCTGCTCATCGCTGCTGCCCACGCCGCTCCAACTCCGGGCTCTGTCCCCACCACCCTGCCTGGCTCACAGCACACCATGCCGCCTGCCCGTGCCCTGACGCCCTTGGCTGTCCAGGGCCTCAGTGGACGCCCCGGTTCCCACCCGTGTCAAGAGCGGGGGGGAGGGGCCTGAATAATGCTGAGGGTCCTGTCTCAACTTCCCAGTGGGTGAGGGGTCTTCCTCTCCTGAAGAACGCAGCCTTTCAAAAAATCATCCAAACAGAGACGCGGGGAGGGAGGCTCCGGAGCCGTGGCTGCCGAGGTTTCTCCGGGCAACTGGGAGGCCGCTCATCTTGGGACGTGCGGGTTTGGTTTGCCACGAGGGGACAGCATCAGATCAGGGCTGCGTGCACCCCCCGGCCCTTCACACGGCATCACCCTGCTTCGTGATGGGCCCCTCGCTCTGCCTCTGCGGCTGAAACAAGCCCGAGTCGGCCCCGTGCCGAGGCAAGGCAGCACGGGGCGACCGGTCGATGCTCTGGTGCGAGAAGGCTGAGGTCGGGGTCCGGCCCCGTCCCGCGCCGTGTGACGCCGGGCGTGCTGCTCGGCCTCTCGGGGCCTCTCCGAGAGGGAGATGCCTGCTTCGCAGGGTCTCCCTGAGCATGAAACGAGTCGCCGTCAGACGTCTCAGAAGAGGGTCTGGCAAAGAGGGAAATGTGCGGGAGACGGGGGCTTGCACCTCTCTTGCTGCCGACGGCTCCGAGGCCCCGCGTCAGGCCTCGTCTGAAGCTCTCCCGACTTCTGTGTTTTTCGGCCGCGTGACCCGACCCATCAGCGAATTTATTTAAGTCAGATGGAGTTTTTCCTGCTCATTCTCTCCGCCGACAGCGTCGCAGCAGAGGCCGGAAGGAAGTGGATGGCGATCGGCAGGCACAGTGCTCTGGGGTCTTCTTGGGCTGGGACTGGACAGCCGAGCCCAGCTGGGGCTCCCCTTCGTGGTGGCGCTGTGTCCGGCGTGGACGCGGGGAGGTGGCCCTCCACCACGGCCAGACCCCAGCCTGTCCTGCCACTTCTCCCGCCTCATGGGAAGCTTGTGTCACTCTCCCACCGCGGAGGGGAAGCTGCAAACGCACAGCAGCACAGTTCCCAGACCTCCCGTGTGCCCCGTCCTGACCCCCCAGGGTGGGGCCGACAGAGGGACGGAGGACGGACCCACCACGAAGTGCTCCGTGAACCTGAGGGCGTTCTGGGGAACCTCATTCTACACGATTTCTCCAACGTATCAACCACCCTGAGTTCAAGTCTTCTCTGCTGGGCCCGTAAACTCTCCCCAACGTTCTGGAATTTCGACAGTCTCCAGACGGCACGGAGCCTGGAAACAACGTGGGCTTCCTTAGAAATCACGCCTGGAGAAAGCTCCCCGCAGCAGGTGCCCAGATCGGCAGGCCAGAGCTCTGACTGCGAGAGTGGACAGCGCCCCAGCTGACCCCGGCTCTCTGGGAGCCGCTTTTGGCGAGTCTCCCAGGGGACACCCGGCAGCCACCACCACCACCCTCCCCCCGACACACCCGAAGCAGCCGGCAAGATGTGTGTTCTTGACAGTTCTTTTCCCTCGCAGGATAATGAGGGGGGCCACATTCGGGGTGAACCCGCTTGACGTTTTCACGCTCTTCTAATGCGCTTCCTGATGTGTGCAGATGAGGCGGTGCAGCTTGCTATTTACATAGCCCCAGCAAGCAGACTCCATCGGCATCAGCTCCTCCGTCCCCCGGGCGCCCTGAACGCTGCCAGAACGCGGAGTTCCCAACTCCCCAGCAGTTCACTTTCCCCAGAGTTTTAGAGACGAACAAGACGAGAACAACGATGACCCCCGATTTCTCCCCCTGTGGGAAGAGGAGCGTGTACGTAGCACTCTCCACATTTCTGAAGTGGGAGAGTAAAGGCCTGGTGCCTAACCCCTTGGGGCTAGGTGTGGGGTAAGTGAAATACCGGACGCCACGTTCTTACCACAGAGGCTGGCCACGGCCCAGCTCCGGAAACGACACCTATTACCTTTACTTGCCCGTGTCGTTGTCACCACCATCATCGCCATTGCCATCGTCCTCGTGGCTGTCAACCCCATCGCCACCACCATCATGTCACCACCACCATTGTCACCGTCGTCATCGTCACCATCGACGTCACATCACCATTGTCGTCATCATCACCACCATCATCACCATCGTTGTCATCGTCACCATCGACATCATCGTCACCATTGTCATCATTGTCACCATCATCGTCATCATCACCATTGTCACCATTGTCATCATCGTCACCATCTCCGTCGTCACCATTGTTGTCGTCATCACCACTGTCACCATCGTCACCATCGGTCATCGTCACCATCGTCGTCATCGTCACCACTGTCACCATCGTCATCATTGTCACCATCGTTGTCATCGTCACCACTGTCATTGTCCTCGTGGCTGTCAACCCCATCACCACCATCGTGTCACCACTGTCATCACCACCATTTTCTGGGCTCTTCCACTTGGTCTCATTTTCCTTTCTGTAAACTGGGTAACAGTCGCAGGCTCTCGGGGCCACCAGGAGGCGTAAGTGGGGCGGAGCGGGACCTGGGCCCACTCAGTGGCCCCAGTTACGTCTCAGCTTGTGCTTCCTACGCAGCACTCGATGGCTTCCTGTCTCTCTGTCTCTGCATTTGTTAGTTCCTCAAGCTGCAGAGCCCTGAGCCGGCCTGGCAAGAACCTTGGTTGAGACTCAAGAAACTTGCCACATGGGACTCCAGCTCCCACAACGAGGTCCCTGTCTGGCCTTGAGCAGTGCTCTGTGCCTGCAAAATCAGACCACTGCCCCAGGTGGGGGGGTCCTCAAAGAGGACCGGAGGCCACCAGTCTGAGAAACACCTGTGTGCGTGTGAGGTCTGCGTTTCTGAGGCCCCGCTTGACACTCGTTGAATCCCTCCAGCGGACTGAGCAGGGAACTAAGCGAAAATCAGAATGGATTTAGAGTCTCCCTCATCCTCGCCTCCCAAATCTGCTTTCGAGTCCTACGAAGTCCGTAGTCCACTTACCCAGCAGTGCGACCTTGGGCAAGTTACCTCCCAGTCCCCTGACACTGCCCTCCTAGAGCATCATGGGAATGAGACGTGTGTGCAAAGGCGAGGAACTGTGCGTCCGAAACACCGTCCTCTCCCTCACTTCCCCGGCTTAAGAACCCACGGAGACGAGAGAATGAGAACGCACGTCACGTGACTAGTGCGGTATCACCGGACCCAGGGGACGCGTTCTGTCTCAGGATGACACGGCTGCTCTGCTGACGGGAAACCTGCGTTTCATTGATGCAGTGTGCAGGGGGATCGTGAGGGGAAAACCCCCTAGCAGAGACGGGACTAAAGGAAGAAAGGGGGGAAATGGGACAACAGCATACACAGGCCAAAGAAACCGTCATCTCTGCATTTAAAGGAAATGAATTCAGGCAGACACGTGGAAGTGGCGGTATTATTGGAATAAAGTGAAATGCTCCAACTTGCTTAGAGCTGTATCATTTTGGGGCTTCGGAGTTAACCGGATGGCTGAGCACACAGGACCCCTGTCTCCCAGTATTTGGGCATTTGTGTAATCTCCTTCCCCTTAGTCTGAGCTGGACCTACAGACTCACTCCTAATTAAGAAAATACAGCAGAAGCAATGAGGCATCACACCCGGGACCGGCTGATGACAGAGCTGTGACCCCTGTCACAGACGTGCACACACACACACACACGCACACACACACACACACACGAAGGTAAAGAAAAAAGATAGATGACAAATGTAAACGAAACCACAGTAGTACACAATATGTAGGTATGTGTGTCCATGTCTATATTTGTACGTCTGTATGTTTATATTTAGAAATAGAACAGAAAGGTAAACCATCATTTCAACAGCTTTCTTGTAGAGGAGGAGAGTGACCCAGGTCAGGGGCCTAGGGAAAGGGACAGAAACTAGACGTTTTTGACTATGTAGACTTTTTCATAGGTTTGACATAGGAAACATAACACATTTTACCTAACGGTGTCCTAACGTTAAATTTAAAGTTAAGCGAAACGAGTGAGCCTGAACAGCGTTCAGCTGGTGGCCGAACCACGCAGAGAAACCACTCTAAGTGACTCAGAAGGACAGCACATCACCTCTGCGGTGTCCCCCTGCCCTCCCTCACACCGCGAGAGTGGGTCCGATCCGAGAAGACACCAGAGCACCAGGGAAGGAGATGGCTCCCTCCCGGGGCCTCCTTTGCCAGCACATCCGGGTCATCAGGTGATCAGACCTGCCCAGCTAGGGGACGGGGCCCCAGGTGCCTGGGGCCTCCTTTGCCAGCACATCCGGGTCATCAGGTGATCAGACCTGCCCAGCTAGGGGACGGGGCCCCAGGCACACTCAGGCACCGGCACAGATGGGGTGACTCTTACTTCTCTGTCGAATAAACAAATGAATCAGCAACTAAGCTAATGCATACACAGGAGTTTTCGACCTTTTAAAATCTGAATATTTTCAAATTCAAATCCTGGAGCGAATTTGTGTCGAAAAGTCCCTTAATCTTCCTAGCTAATTAAAATGGAAGGGCTGAGTGTTTTCGAAATCTGGGAGGAAGTTTTATCTCAGAAAAAAGAACCAACTGCCAGATGCCTCTTCGCAGCAGCACCCTCCTCGGCCCCCCTCAGCCCCCCGATACACACAGCGATCCAGGCTCCTTAGACGACGCTCCTGCGGGGGGGGGGGGCGGCTGGCTGTCCCCGAGTCTGAGGGAGTGCTGCGCAGCTCTGCATAAGAGGGAAGTGCCCCTGTGCCCCTCGGGGGAGGGGATGCTTGGAGAAAATTGCCACATGTGGAGCATCTGTGACTTGCCCCGTGCAAGGCACCTCCTACAGCTAGCTTCTCATGCAAGCCCCAGAGCCCCGTGAGAAACATCATCCCCGCTCTGTAAACGGTCCCACGAGGTGGCAGGGTCACCCACGGGTAGCAGAGCTGGAGTTTTCATTCAGATCTGACTGGCCCTGAAGCCCACACTCTTGCCAGTGCACCCAGCAGCCCATCGAGGGACAGAGGAGGGGACACAGGGGGGCAGGGACTTCCGCTGCTGCTCAGCGCTGTCGGGCTCCCCACCCATGACTTCCAACCCACACTCGGCCCCGGCCAGGCACCGGATTTCGGGCAAGCCACTTCCGAGTCTCGGTTTCCTCATCTGTCAAATGAGGCGTTCCCGTTACATACCGGCAGGCTCTGAGTGACAGGTCGCTGTCACATCACTGCCATGCTGAGAAGGCCCACGACCTTGACAAGACAGAACCGCTCAGCATCCGAGACCCACAGGGCAAAACGCCCACCGCCAGCCTCGCCCTCGGGCCCACGTGCTGTTGTGGGCTCAGGACGTGGGCGGACGAGGGGTTCAGGGAGAAGCAGCGACAGCCGGCAGCACCCTCCCACCAGCCGGTGATTAATAGCAAGGAACGGACATCAGGGAGTATTAGGGCGAGATGATTAATGAATCAAGCAGGCAGGCACCCAAGTCTTAATGAGGCAATGTTTGCTTTCCTGCCTCCGAATTCTGCAACCCACCTCCGAGGAGTCTGGCCAAACGGCCCCTCCCCACAGTGCAGCTGAGCTGAATCAGAAAGGAGGGCTTTTTCCTTTTCCCCCTTAAGGGGGGAAAAAAAAGTCCCTGCCCTGAGACATCAAGGAGTAGTAACCCATCAAGGGCCAGAAGGAAGGCGGACGGGTGTCTAAGGGTGCCTGACAGACCTGTCTCGGCGTCTCACGGCCCCGGCCGATGGGCTGTGTGGGTCATCTGCTGGCACCTGGGGTCCCAGCTGTGCTTTACTGAACGAGGAGGCGTGGCTGGGGGCAGGCGGAGGGCAGAATGACCAGAATGACAGGGACACTGCTGCAGCAGTGGACGCCACGTGGCTCAAGCACTGTCCTCCTGCGACTCCAAGCCTGTGCTGCGGGCTGGGGCAGGGAGCATGTCCCTGCAGAAAGCGTTTCCGTCACAGGGGGGAACCTCGGGCACCGCCTTCCTGCGCACGGCCTTTCCCCACCCAAGGCATTGAGGGTCCTTCAGGTTTCAAGAGCGTTTTATGGCGGCTCCCGTCACAGGACATTGCAATTACTGTCCCCAGGAAGCTAGCAATGGCATTGCGAATGGGAATTCCGTGCTCCAGGGTCCCCGGTGGCTGTCATGGGGAAGCAGGCAAGCAGAGGCGTTTGCCCTAAGCCGCCTCCTGCAACTCCGTATGGAATTGTCACCAGCATCCCAGCTTCCGGCCTCAGCCCGGTGGGCTCCAGCAGGCTCACTGGTTTGCACTCAGCATGACCGAGGACTATTGCTTGGGAGATGGACTCACATGCCTTCTGTTTCACGGTGCTAAGCAGGAAAGACGAGGTTCCCCAGCCAGCCACTATCCACCCCGTCATTTCTTCAGATAGAAGAGGCACAGCCACTCTGCATACAGCCTGCCCAACAGACCGATCTGTGTCCACACGTTCCCTTAATCACATCGACTCTTGAGTTCCTCTCTATAATCCCCCACATGCACTTCACCAAAGGGCCTGGGTTTTACAGCACCAGGTAGGGGACTGTCCCTGAGTCAGACAGCATCCGTCCCCCTGAAACAAGGAGACACACCACGTCACACACACCGCCTACACCTTCTGGTCTTTAGTGCTCGCCTTAGCCTCATCGACTCTGCATCTACGTCCTCTCCGCGGAACCACAGCCCCCAGAGGGCGTCACCACTGGGTCTGGAGACCACACTGCCCGGGGCGCCCACGTCAGGTCCCCAGAAATGTGTCTTTTCCGCCCTTGGTCCGTTTTACTCACTTACATGCATAAGGCTTCGCGTCTCCAGCAGAAGTCAAGCCAGGGGATGAAGCCTGCAGTGTGAACTGATCAGACTCTAAATTTGGCCCGATTCCTACTTTCATTTTAGCTATTTTGGTTTTTTATTCTAATTATTTTGGACTTTTTATGATTCCAGGGAGCCACCCCCCCCCACCCCTCAAGAGTTAGATCCATCACCTCTCAATACCATGGTCACTTTTACCTCCAGGAAGCGACCCAGTAGTCACAGCTCCATACTGTGGGTGACCGCTGGCACCCAGGGCTCCAAAGGCGCTTCATCCTCTCCCTGCCTTTCATCCCTTTTCTGACCAAAACACATCTTTCGGCAAGTCAGGATCGTTCGCGGGAACCCCGTTTCCTGCCACTAACTACGCTGAAATCCCCACGGGTCCAAGACCCACGGAGCATCCGGCAACACAGCTCAGACACTCACCGCCAGAGGTAGCTTCCGACCTCACAGGCTAAGGGCTCAGCCTTCCACGAGACGGCCTCCCCTAGCAAGCAGCGTCCCTAGGCCACGCGCACATCCGACCCCTGGCTACAGGTTCGGAGATCCTCCCCCCCCCCTCGTGTTCAGTAACCCGCTAGAACAGCTCAAGGAAGTGCTGTCCTGAGGATTGGCGTTTTCTTACGAAGGATGCAGGATGCCCTCAGGGAGCGGTGTCCGAGGGGGACACACTGATTCTGTGCCCTCACCCCGTGGGGTCATGCCACATCATCTACCTGGCACGTAGGTGCGTTTGCCAACCAGGAAGCTCCACGGAGCCTCGATGTTCAAAGTTTTTTTTGGGGGGAAGGGACTTTACTATTGGTGTGATTGATTGGATAATCGGACATGCGGTTGACTCAATTCCCAGTAACCCCCTCCTCCTCCCGGGAGGAGAGGTGGCCGCAAGTCCCCGTCCTCCAATCCCTTGCTTGGTCTTTTTGGTGATTGGCCCTCACCCCAAAGCTATCACCATCAGCCACCTCGTTAGCACCACAAAGACACTCGTACGGAAACGTTCCAAGGGCGTTTGACGCTCCGTGACATGAACTGGAGACAGAGACCAGACATGTTTTTTATGACACCTCGCTGACAAATGCCATGCACAGCAAAAATCCAGACAATACTATATCTTTGTAGTAATTAAGTCCCTGACCCATTATAATTTCTAATTTATTTTTATGACTACAATTTTTATTACAATGCTTACATTGCTTATAGAAAAATAGACGATAACTCAGTCTGTTCTCTATTGTGGCTGCTGAAAATTTTATTTTTAGTAGTTTAGAAAACTTTTTTAGCTCCGTAACTCCTTACTAGCAATATCATGTAATGTTTAAAGGCTGTCATCAAATTTGGGGGAAAAAAATCACTTTTTTTTTTTTTTAATTAGCGAGCAAAAAGATTCGGAAGACTTTTCCATAGCATCTGCTTTGCGCCTTTCGCACCTGATTAATCCCATACTCCCAGCGCTGGCTGCCACCGGATGCTCATATCGCCATAAAACTACCGTCCTCTAGAGAAGTCACATTAAGTGAGTCAGTCATCTAATTTCTAGTGGCTGCGGCTTGAGGGCTGTGGCATCCAGGGTCACAGCAGCACTCAGAGACCAGAACCCAACCCAGGCCCCGAGGCCCGGGCATTCGTAAAACCTGTAGTTAGTTCCCAAGGGGCTGACCGTTCTCACACCGAAGCCGCTCCTGACGGCACCTTGCGGAAGTGACTGCAGAAGACAAATGTCCTACTGAGGCCACATAAACGTCTCACCACATGGCGGCACTGCGGTTTAGAACGAGAAACACGCATCTGGTCCTTAACCAGGTTCCTGGCACGCAGCTCCTAAAACCCCAGGAATTCCTACGTGACAGGAACGGTAAAGGTGTCTGCTGTTACACTGCTGAGGGGACTTGGGTTCGGGGATGGATCTGAGTTTAGAACATGAGGTTCTGGGTCTTTCTTTCTTTTCTTTCTTTCTTTCTTTCTTTCTTTCTTTCTTTCTTTCTTTCTTTCTTTCTTTCTTTCTTTCTTTCTTTCTTCTTTCTCTTTCCTCTTCTCTCTCTTCTCTCTTCTCCTCTCTCTCTCTCTCTCCTCTCTTTCTTCTTTCTTTCTTTTTTCTCCCTATGGGTCTGCATTTTCCAGATTATCGTATAAATGGAATCACACCGTGTGGAGCCTCGAGCCGGGCTTCTGTCACCCAGAAAGAGGCACTTGAGAGTCCCCCACGTCAGTCCACACACGCGAGTTGGTTCTAAACTGCTGAGTGGCGGTCCACTGTAAGGAACGGTGACAGCCTCCCTTGCCCAGGAGCGACAAGGCCCCTAGTTTCGGGGTTTGGGTCCCTCAGATCTGAGCACGAACCTGGTTTGCAGGAGAATCTGCATTGTTGTCTCGAGAAAAAGTGACGCCCAAATCGCTTTCTCCCTTCCCTCACTCCCTGGGTCCTTCTCAGAGCAGAGGGGACCCTGGGGCTCCAGGTCCTCGTCTGGAGAGCTGAGGACAGAGGGTTGGGGGGGCACGGGGCGTGCTTCAAGGTCACGGGGCGGAGGTGGGACGCTCCAGCCCTGTGTGCAGACGGACTCCCGCCGTGTGTTCCCCGTCTCCCGTCTCCCGTTCTCCTCTGCTCTCCATTTACGTCCCTGCTCCTGATTATTTCCTACCCTCGCCAGAGCGCGCCGGCTGGGCGTCTAACACGGCACAGGCCACGACCCCGTCACTAGGAGCACAGTCCCTTTTGTTAGCTGCCTAACTGCAGGTTTCACTCACGCTTGGGCATCTGGAGTCGCGTTCTTGCCGCGGGCCGCTGTGACAGTCACTGCCACAGCCTGCGAACTGCAGCCACTAAAAATAGGCCAAAGTCACCTGGTCTCACTTCTTTCAGTGCATGTCTTCTGTGCTGGCTCAGAAGACGAGGTAATTAGCTTTAAAAGCCTCATTTGCAGGAGGAAGGTGGGTGGGTGGGCCACCCGTGGGAGGGAGGGCGGGCGGCGCACAGAGAAGGGGAGCAGGGTGGAATGGCAACCGGTGGCGGAGGCGAAGGAAATGGAGCAGTGAGCGGAGGAGACGGGGACGGAGAACAAAGGGACGCACCTTGGGCGTGGTGTTGGCCCAGGAGGCATGAACCAACAGCCACACTCCAAGGGCACGTGCACGAGGGAGCATTTGCGAGGAGGCGGGGCACAGCTCTCCCACCGGGCGCACCGTCGGGAATGCGTGCGAGAGGGGACACGGCCCGGCCTGTAAATGGCGTTCCGTCCGCCCCGTGACCCGGGCCACAGGCCGACGTCAGCCTTACCTCCTCCTCCTTCTTCTCTCCATTGCTGGCCAAGTCCTCGCCATCCTGAATGTCACTCCTGCGCCCACCGTCCACCCACCCCTGCCACCCCTCACCGGGACACTCCAGCAGCCTCCGGGGCTCTCCATCCTCCGGGCTCTCCATCCACCCATCTCCTCCGCTCCAGTAGGTGAGAGGCTCCCAACCACCCACAGAACCAAAACTTCATAGACGTTCCAGGTTCTTTGGAACGTCACCCCAAATTGGCATTCTGTTCTCATCGCTCTCCAATTTTGACCATACACCCTGGTGGGCCATGAGCTGCAACGGGTCCTTGGGGGCACCTATGGAGTAAGTTGGTCTTTGGACATTGCCAAAAATCCGACACTTTGACACACAGATGTAGAATGTTTTGGAACACCCAGCAAGGCGGAACCCGCACTCCGACATGGCGGCACTCCGGCGGGCCCCAGACCCCACCGATCTCTAAAACCTTACACTGGTCTGGCTCTGCTTACTTCTGTTTCCCTTTTGGTCCTGGACACAATGGAGTTTGAGACCCTGACGAAACACTAATTGTGGCAAAGCGTTAACACAGTGGCCATCTGACACCAAACTCTGACCCAGCCTGGGGATGCCTGGATGAACAGGGCACGGTCTCTGTCCTGGTGAACTCCGGGCTTGTGCCAGCTATGAAGCGAGGTGCTAGGGCTCAGAGATGGGGTGTCTGCCCCTGTAGGCTCCAACCAGACACTCTGAGGCCCATGTGTCCATCCGTGCTCTCCTCCCTCTCTCTGGGGGTGCCTCTCTGCCTTCCATCAGGTAGAGTGGCCTTCCTGCACCCCACCGTCAGAACTGCTCCCCCCCGGCCTTCTCCACAGCCTCAGGAGCTCACGCTCAACCCCACCTGAGGCCTCGCCTCAGCCTGCATCTTATGCTAGCCTAAATTTGTCAAGATTAGGGTCCACATCACATCCACTGCTTCCCTACTCCACGTTTATGCATCCCCAACCAAGAGTCATTCCATGCACACAGTAGGTGCTCGATAAAGTTTTTAGTCAGGGGCCAGTTTAGGAGTCAGGAAAAAACTTAATTCCTTAATAGGAGTCAGGAAAAATAATTCATCTCTCCCATTTTTATGTCCTTTCGGAGAGAACATGCGTTAGAGAGAGATCATAGTTAAAAGGACGGTAAAACCTTTTTGATTTGAGATAGGTGGAGGGTGTGGAGGAGTAAGTATAAATGACTTATGTGTATAATATATGAGACTAAATTTGACACTATTTTAAGAGAACTAATTATCTTTCAACTTTGGATTTCGAAGTTTGTTTACTTGAAATAACCTTGGATTTCAGAGCTTTGGGGTAAAATTGTCAAGTCGGCTGTTTCTCTTAAGCTCCCCCCACCCCGCCCACGCCACGCCCAAGCCGTCTTTCAGGCGCCCACACCATTAGAAGTTGAGTCAGCTGCCCCCACCCCGCCCACAGTCACAAAACTCGCACCCCGCCCCAACACCCCTTTCGAGCCTGGTCTTTGCCTTTCCTAAATGACAACTTAGTAGCCAATACCCCTTCTATAAGACCCAGGGTGTGGACCCCTTTCTTTGGTTCCCTGTTCGGGGCTGCTCTGTTAACTGAACGGGCTCCACGGGAGAATGTGAGCATAAAGATGGCATGCACACTGACTGAGCTGACCCAGAGACGCGATGCCCTCGCCGGACAGGACGGCACCGCGGTGATGGGCACTATGACCCTGGGGGGCCCAGGAGGAGGCTGGGGTGTGCTGGCTGAGGCCGGAGCTGCAGCCGGCTCCGGGTGGGAAGGAGTAGCCTCGATGCGCTTTCTGAAATAAGACCACCCGGGCGTATTTTAGTTTTGCCTTATAAAATTATTCCCCCCCCCCCCCCACCCCCATGATTTTGTAGCTTAGTGATATACAATTCCTTGCAGATTTCTGGACATCTTTTGTTTTAGTACACATTTGTTCTATAATTATTTCATACTCTGAAGAAGGAAAGATTCACAGAATTTTAATTGAAATTATTAGGAAAACACTTTTATCACAGGCTTAGAAAAAATTTTAAATTACACATAATTCTACTGTTCTATTTCATATGAGTCAATTTTCAATTTCTTTCTTTTTCTAATCTTTGTTTCTGATTTGTTATATATGCAGATATAATTTACATATCTCAAGACAGAAACATTATTTATTGGTCACTTGGCATTGAAGCAAATATTCTTTTCACAGTGTTAAATAGTTTTAATAATTCCTTTGTAATAGCCGCAGACTGTATTTCAACACGTTGATGATCATAAGTTCTTTAACCAGGGTTCTATAACTAGACATAAAAGAAGTTACTAAAATATCTCTTGTTAAATAATAACTTTTTTTGCATTTAAGGTTTTAAATGGGGTTACTTAAATTCCACTAGCTCTCCAAACTAAACATTAAACTCAAATCCCTGTATCTGTCTCCCAAGGCTGCCGTAAGAAAGCGTCACAAACTGGGTGGATAATTTCTTCTCCCACATCTCCAGAGGCTGGAAGTCTGAAATCAAGGTGTCAGCAGGGCCCACATCCCCCCATGCCCACACCCCCTCCCCAAGCTCTAGGGAAGTACCCTTCCTCGCCTCTTCCAGCCTCTGGTGGCCCCAGCAATACCCGGCTGTGGATGCATCACTCTGGCCTCTGCCTTCAACTTCACATGGCCAGTTTCTCTGTGTCTCCGTGTGTCCTCCTCTTAAAATGGAACCTCTCAGTGGATTCAGAGCGCACCAGCTAGGAAGATTTTGTTTCAGGATCCTTCACTAATCGTATCTACAAAGATCCTATTTCTAAATACTCTCCTGATCACAGGTACTGGGGCTGGGACTTGAACATAGCTTTGGAGGATTGGGGAAATACTATTCCAGTCTCTGCACCTTACTCCAATGCCCCTGGGATTGTCAGAACCCCAGGGGTACCCACTTCCTGCCCTTTTGGCCATCATTCTTCATGGCAGACTCCCCGAGGGAGAGAAGCACAAGTCACAGAAATCAAGTGGATCACAGGGCACAGGTTCCTTGCTGGCTGAGAAGGGCTCTTACCATCCCCTGAAGCCACGTGAAGGAAGTTCCAGGCAGGGCAGGAAATGACCGCCCTGCCCGGGGGAGGGGTCACGGTTCCAGCTCCACTGACCCGTGCAGCCTCCTGGGAGAGATGAGTGGGTGCCAGGGACCAAAGGGTGGTCAACCCTGCTCACTCACTGTCCCTGCCCCTGGGGGCAGAACCGAGGGCCACTGAGGGGCCCAGAAGGACCCTTTACTCTGCCCGCTAGTAAACAGGACCTAGAAACTTCTGGCAGCATAACTAGGCAGATAAGCACCCTCTCCCACTGAGGGTGAGGGTGATGCCTGGAAGGTGTGGCAGCAGAGGCAGGCAGATAGGCGGACGACTTCCCTCTGAGAGTGACAGTAATGTGTTTACATGGTGGCCATCCCCGTGTGCAGTTTACTGTGTGTCTTCAAAGTCGGTGTTCCGTGTGCATGGTCCCACGTACCTTTTAATAGCTAATGAAGTGGCATCACCAATTTACAGGGGGCAAAAACCAGATGATCCCCTCGACAGATGCAAGAAACCCAGGTAAATGAAATCCGACCCTCGATCCCGGTTTAAAGGAACACAATTAGATAAAACCCAAACCTCAGGGAAGTTGGAGCAGAACGAGGCTTTCACAATCTGGTAAAAGGTGGCTACCAGAAACTCCTCCGAACTTCATTATCAAAACATTAGCGGCAGTCATACCCACTACGGGGCCGCTACAGAAATGTCTGCCCAGACCAGACTGTCTCGCATAGAAAGCACAAATATTAGAAAGTTGCATCACACGTTACAATTTGCTAGCTACTGAAAAGTCAAGAGAATCAACTGAAAAAAAAAAAAAGAGAAAAAAAAAAGAAAAGAAAACCATGAGCATCATGAAGAGAATTCAGTGAGTTAGCCAGATCCACCCATTCAACAAGTACTTGATGACTACCTACTGTACGCCAGGCACTTCTCTAAGAATCCGGGACACAGGTGAACACAATACAGTTTCTCCCTTTGTGGAGCTTACGCTCCCATGAGCACAAAATTAACATTAAAACCCTGACAAGCAATAACCAATGAGAAACGTAATGGGAACAAAGGACCCGATTCACAATCCCAGAAAGAAACCCAAAATGCCTCTGAAGAAATCTATTGGGAAATATACAAGCCCTAGGGAAAAAAACACCTGAAGTGTCACTGCGCTTATGACATTAAATAAATACCCTCGCAGTGCTGTTATTCTTCCCTGCTTTACAGATGAGAGACCCCGGAGTGGTCACCACCCTCTGCCACCGTAAGGAATACAGACAATCGTATGGTAAGAACGGCTAACGTTTGATCTATTTCCTTCTTTTTTTTTTTTTTTTAATCCCATTTGCCTGTATTTCTTTCTTTGCTTCACTGTAAGCCTCCAATTCTGCATCTGGTCTCTGAGAACAGAAAAGGCGCAGGACTGAAAACCAGAGTTTAAATTCCAGCCCTGATCACCCAGGGGGCTTTGCAGTGGCCGTCCCTTTGAACTTCAGGTTTTCTTATTAATCAAGTGAGATAGTAACACCCGCCCCAGAGGGCTTTTGTCAGAATTGATTAGATAATGTAAGAAAATTGCTGGGCACGCAGGAAGCACACTCAATAAGTGGCCTATTCCGGGCCCCAGGAATCAGGAAGTCTCATTAGTTGCAAAGGAAAAGCTGGTCAACCAGGCTCCAGGAAGGGCCACACAGGTGGCCACTCCAGACATACCTGAAACCCCTCACCAAGATCAGGAAAACTCTGCCTGAGGGTCTAAGCTAGAGGTAGCCTCATCCCCTTCCATCTCCAGAGTCCTCGCTCCAGCGTAATCAAATATGACTGGTCAGCTCAGCATAGACGTCAGCCCTGGGATCCCTCGGCCATGGCTGGAGACACAGATTTGCCTGGTCAGAGTCAAGCTAGGCATCGCGAGTACGTAGCCGGCCACCTTAATTTTAGAATTTCCACTCTCATATATTAACTTGATGTCATACACATTTTTTCAAGCACTGTTGCCTCATCACCATATATATTTTTTCAATGCTCCAAAAAAAAAGTCAGGGTAATTAATAAACTGCTCTTTAATGGTACTTCTTTTCATTGTTAAAGGCCTCCATTATTTCTTGAATGGTACATTTTGCTAAAAGATAGTAATAATTATGTATTTAGTCCTTGGTGGAATTCCTAGAAGCTGCTCAGCCTTCAAAGTAGGTGAGCCCCGACCCTCTGAATGGACTGACCACCCCCACTTCCTATCCTGTGGACGAGCCACTGTCTTCATGACCTTCCCTGCTTTCCTGCAAAGTCATCTATGGAATGGTACACAACTCGTGACTGACAGGACAGAAAGTGACCTAGGTCCTGCCTACTGGCAAGACTGAGTGTGACCTAGTTATTTTGAAGAATCATATAAGTATAGACCATTTTATTTCATTCGTAGGTATATACTCTCAATAAATTTTTACACATGCACCAGGTCATAATAGCACTTTGGGTAATAGTAAAAAAAAAAAAAAAACTGGGGGCAAAAAGTCCCACAAAAATGAATTAGATGAAAAATTTTGGTTTCGATGCATGTTGGAATAGTATACAGCAGCGAAAGATGAATTATAGCTACTTGCATCAATATGGATGAATCACTAAAGGAAGTCATAGGATACATAGACTCAAATTCTGTTCCTAAAAATATGTAATATATTTCATAATTTAAAATATGTAAAAGATTTATTATTATCATACAAAACCAAAGAATTAGTATTTCCAGGGGTAAAAAAAACCCCATCCCTCTGAACTAGGCACTCAGTTTCTCTGGAAATATTTGAACCCCTCCAGAATATGCTTTATTCACCCCTCCTCACTCCCTTGAGGCCCTACCACACATGAGATAGGACAGTATGACAACTGTGTCTTCCTGTGGTAGGGTGGGGGGGGGGAAGGGGAGAGCTGGAGGTAGATCCCTCATGTCCAATTTCTCTGAGAGCTGACGAACTTGAAAATCATGTCTCACCTTCTCTGTAAATCTCCTGACAGTGTCAGGCAGGTGGGCCGGCAGTGAAGTCAGCCTCGGGTCTGGCCCCCACTGGCTGAAGATGAGCAAACTCTAGACCCATGTGTCTCTCAGGGCACTTCTGCCTAAAACGGGGTTAATCGCAGCTACTTGGCCTCACCAGTGTGCTAGTTTCCACCTCATAAGTACAAAATCGAATGAAGGCTCAACTTACAAAATGTTCACCTCGCACTAGGCCAACCATCAGAAAGGTGTGAGCGCACCCACCACTTTAATGTTTAAATTACAAGTAACTTTCATGTTGTTTTGTTTGTATTGCCCAACAACAGGCAGGTGGTCACTGTAAAAAAAGCAGAAAATGTGGATATATACAAAAGCGGAGACAGAAATGACTAATTTCACCCAAATCTTGACATAATCACCATTAGCAATCACGTGGGCCACAATATTCACTGTCTGCAGACATATATTCGTACCCTATGCATTTAAACAAAAAGCCATCCTTTTTACACAAGAATATAAATGATTTTTTAAAACTTACCGTCACCGTGCATTTACCACCACTTTCTTAGTTTTTTTTCAGCGTTGTTTTAATGGCCATACGACAATCTATCTAAGCATTCTCTTTGTTGCGGGACATTGATTACTTCTGATTTTTCCCGCTAACATAAATAATGCTGAAATGACCTCCCTTTTTGAAAAACAAAAATCTCGCACACACACTGTGTGATTTCCTCTGGCTGATTCCTAGAAGTGGAACTCTCACTGATTTCTGCACCATATCCTCAGGCCCTGATTCTCCTTTAACGAGATAATGCATACGACACCGCTCGCACGGTGCCTGGCACATGACAACCATGCAATAAGCTACAGACAATACTCTAGCCACACACTGGGCACCGCACATGGTACTTTGCACACATTGCCTTTGGTACCTGTGATCAGGTGATTTTCTGGTCAAGATGGCGAAGCAGATAAACGCTGTGCCCGCCCCTTCTCACGACTGCATCAAAATTACAACTAAACTCCAGAACAGCCAAAATTGAAAATCACCTGAAGTCTAGCTGAACAGAAGTCCTACCACTGAGGACGCAGAGCAGAAGCCACCTCAATGCTGGTAGGAGCAGCGGAGACGCGGAAAGGGCCCACAGCTGTGCGTGGCGGTTAAAACTCAGGAGGCATCTCCCGGCTGTGGAGATTCTCCCGGAGGAGCGAGGGGTCCCCAGCCCCACACCGGGCTCCCCAGCCCAGGGTTCCAGACCCGGGAAGAGAAGTCCCCACACCTTCTGGCTGGTGGAAACCAGCGAAGACTGTGGCTGAGTGAGACAGAGGGCGCTGGAGTCGCAGACACTCCCCTTAAGGGCCCGCGCACGGACTTACCGCTGACGGAGTCGCTCGCTGAGCTCCAGCGCTGGGGCAGCTGCTCCAGGGACACACGGGGTGGGACTGAGTTGTCTGGCTTCAGTGCGAGGGCAGCAGGGGAAGCTTCCCAGACAGTAGAGCCGGCAGAGGCCGCTGTTCTTTTGTTGGGCCCTCTCTCTCCAGAGCAGGTGCCGCCATGTTGTCTCCATCAGCCTGACGCCATTCGCCCCGCCCAGCGTTGCCCCGAGACCCCGCCCCTCCCAACGTGCGGGCCACCCAGCTGCTTCCGGTGGACTTCCCATCACATGGCCTGTCTTGCTGGTACTGCAGACTTTCCTAAAATCTCTCAAAGGTTCACAAAACCCATAGAAGCAGCATCTGGCCTCAGCGTGCCGCATACCCTTGCTGAGCAGCCCCGAGCCCGGCACTAGCAGCAGCCAGCCTCGATTTGTGGCTTGGCCTCTAGAGACACATCCAAGTCCACCATAGGTGGCAGCCAGCTGCAGATTGCTTGGCAGCCTTGGGCAGGGTACAGGCTGTGGCTGAACTTGGCCTCTGGCAAGGCCCCTCCCAGGAGGCACTGGCCTGCACGCTTAGTGGTCTGAGCCGGAGCCTCACATCCGAGCACAGCACCCCCAAAGCGCAGACTGGGCAGGCACCAGACCCTGCTGAAGTGGATCCTGCTCCATAGGGTCAGCCCTCACACAACAGCTCCTCCGCTGTGGTCACTGGCCAGTCCCCACAAACAACCAGCCCGAGAACCAACCCCTCCCACTGACGTGCAAATAGCGACCAAGCCTCAGCTACTACAGGAGGGCACACACAACCCATACAAGGGACACACCTGGTGTACCCAGCTCAGGTGACCAAGGAGAATGTGCCACTTAGTCCCGCAGGACACCTACGATATAAGGCCACTCTACTAAGACCGGGAGACAGAGCAGCCCTACCTAATACATAAAAACAGACACAGGGAGGCAGCCAAAATGGGAAGAAACAAGTCCCAAATGAAAGAACACAACAAAGCTCCAGAAAAAAATAAATAAATAAACAAAATGGAGGCAACCTACCAGATGCAGAGTTCAAAACACTGGTGATAAGGATGCTCAATGAACATGGGGGAAGAGTAGATGAACTTAGCGAGAACTTCAACAAATGGATAGAAGACATAAACATGGAGCTAGAAAACATAAAAAGAACCAGTCAGAAATAAAGACTACAATAACCAAATGAAGAGTCCCTTAGGAGGAATCAACAGTGGATTAGACGAAGCAGGGAATCAAGTCAGTGATTCAGAAGATAAGGTAGCAGGAAACACCTGATCAGAACAGCAACAAGAAAAAGAATTTTAAAAATGGAGGATAGTTTTCAGGGGCCCTGGGGCCATATCAAGTGTATCAACATTTTGCCTTATAGGGGTACCAGAAGGAGAAGAGAGACAGCAAAAAAAAAAAAAAAAAAGGAAAATGTATTTGAAGAAATAATGATGGACAGTTTCTCTAATCTGGTGAAGAAAATAAACATACAAGCCTAGAAAGAACAGAGAGTCCCAAAAAGATGAACTCTGAAGAGGCCGACACCATGACACATCATTACTAAAATGCCAACAGTTAAAGACAAAGAGGGACTCTTAGAAAGCAGCAAGAGAAAAGCAATTAGTTACCTACAAGGGAGCTCCCATAAGCTGATTTCTCAACAGAAACTTTGCAGGCCAGAAGGGACTGGCAGGAAATATTCAAAGTAATGAAAAGCCAGGCCCTACAACCAAGATTACTCTACCCGGCAAAGCTATCATTTAGAATTAAAAGACACATAAAGAGCTTCCCACACAAGAAAAAGCTAAAGAAGTTCATCACCATCAAGCCAGCATCACAGGAAATGTTGGAGGGACTTCTCTAAGAAGAAGAAAATATATATCAAAAATATGAATAATAAAATGGCAGTAACTACATATCAACAGTTACTTCAGATTTTTTTAAAAAAGATTAAATTTTCCAATCAAAAGAGAAGGGGGCCGAATGGATAAGAAAACAAGACCCTTCCATAAGTTGCCTACAAGAGACTCACCTCAGATTGAAAGAAAGTAAAGGGATGGAAAAAAATGTTTCCTACTAATGGAAACAACAACAATAAAAAAAAACCTGCGGTAGCAACACTTATACCAGACAAACTCGACTTTAAAACAAAGGCTATAACAGGAGACAAAGAAGGACCCAGTGAGCCTGGTTCTGTGTATTTATCTGAAGAAACCGAAAGCATACTCTGAAGCGACACGGGAATCCCGATGTTCCCAGCGGCATTGTTTACAACAGTCACGGCACGGAGGCCACGTGGCTGTCCCTCGACGGGCAAATGGGGAAAGAAGAGCTGGCACAGGTATCCAACGGGATATTGCTCAGCCATAAAAAAGAAAAAAAGAAAGAAAGAAATGAAATCTTGCCATCCGCAATGACATGGATGGACCTAGCGGGCGTCGGGCTGAGTGGCGTCAGTCAGACAGAGAGAGACAAATGCCGTACAATTTCATTTCCACGTAGACTCTAAGGAACAAAATAAACAAACAAACTCGTGGATACGGAGGACATCATGAGGACTGCCAGATGGGAGTGGGGCTGGGGGGGTGGAGGGGTGGAAGAGGGGCAGGGATTGAGAAGTGCAAAGCGGTAGTTATAAAATAGTCAGGGGATGTGATGTACAGCATGGGGCCTATAGTCAAGAATAGTTTAATTACTGTGCATGGGGCCAGATGGGTACCAGATTTATTGGTGTGATCACTTCGTAAGTTGTATAAATGTCTAATCACTACCTGGTACACCCGAAACTAATATAATATCGTATGCCGACCGTAATCGAAAAATAAAAATAATATTGAACGACATAACTTGTGAACGGCTTAGCGGGTATTATCACCTCTTCTCGTCTCATAGATGGGGAAATGGACCCAGCAAGGGTTCGCGACTTGCCGCATGTGACGCAGCCGAGGATCGGTACGCAAACCTGAGGCCTCTGTGATGCAGAGGAAAGGGCACCGTGCCCTGGGACGTCTCCCTCCCAGTCCCAAGGTCAACCCCAAACTCCTCACAGGCCTGGCGTCTAGAAATGCCAGGTACAGACCCCTCGCGTCCCATTTCTCTGATGGCCAACTATCTGAAACCACGTCACGTTTTTGTCATTACCGTACTGACCCATGCGCGTATTTATTTATGGAAGTGACAGATGTTGAATCTAGGGATTTGGGAAATGGAAGTAATCTAGGCTAGAGAACTCCACAACCCCTTGTCGGGGGACAGTGGTGGGGGGCATCGCTCTATGAAATAATGCAAAGTGTCCCAATGTGACTGAGGTCGTGGACGGGACCTTTGGTGGCAGCCCTCTCTGCAGTCGTGGGGGCAGGGACCCTGTGAAAGGTGACGCAGGCACTGAGTGGTGGAGTCAAAACCCACAGCCCTGGCTCGTTCTTGCGCCGCAGGGTATGGGAGTGACTCTCGGGGGTCACTGCGCCATGAAGCCGATTCCAGGAACAGGAGACACAGCGGCCAGCAACGCAGACACGGGTCCGCACTGTGCTGGGGCCGGAGTTCCCGCCAGGCATGCGGACAGGAAGCAAAGGGAACAGTACGGTGTGTGAGGAGCCAGGAGAGGAACAAAGGAGGAAAAGGCCCCCGAGAAGGTGTCAGGGCGGGGGACGGACTGGGGCGGGGGAGGGCGTGTGTGCCACCTCAGGAGACGGGAGCAAGAGACAGCCAGATGCACGGCTGGGGAAGCCCATTTCTTTGTGAGGGGGACATGGCGAGCCCGGGTGTTGTCAGGTGTGAGCGGGCAGGTGCGTCCCCAGAGCGGCAGGGAGGCCTGTGGGGCCCAGGCAGAGAGGGAGGGCAGGGAGAAGGGGAGGAGACGCGGTTCGGGAAGGGGCAGGAATCGATCGAACAGAACTCTCAGCGGTTTTAAGGACCTTGGCCTTTATTCCGCGTGAAATGAGGTGTCTTGCAGCGTCCTGAGCAGAGGCGCGAGGCAGAAAAGAGCAGACAGGCACAAAGTTTCCAAAGGCCTTTCGGTTAAGAGTGGCAGGGGCTGTGGGCCGCTTCTGCGGTGGAAGGAAAAAGGCATGTCTTTTTATGACTTCGATGACACAAACTTTCTTGAACTATAAATTTGAAATAGCACATTTCAAGGCAGGTAGGTGGATGGGTGAGGAGGAGGAAAAGGCAGAAAGACAAAAGGAAGCTGGGGAGGGGTGTGGGGGGGTGAGCTCCCAGGAACCTGTTGGCAGCGTCCTCGCCCAGATTTTAAAGCTGAGGAGTGAAATCACGTTAATCTATGTTCTAATTGCTCGGCAACAAACAACACCCACCTGCCACATAAATGCCAGGACCAAGACTATTTCTGAATCTGCTTTGAAACAATGTCAGTCACCGCACACAGCGCAGAGTGAATGCTTTTGTCAAGCATGATTTAAAATATATATATATATACACATCCAACTGAGGGGTATGCGCGACTTAAAGAAACGGACCTCAGAGGCGGCAGTGAGGGAGGACAGGGCTGTGTTGAAGACGGGCCGCTGGCCACCGACTGCTGAGCTGGGAGGGACAGCCGCGGGGTGTCCATGACACTTGTCGCCTGTTGCTGTAAGAGTCACAGGGCAGGCCACGCCTCGGCTTGACGCTGGGGGCTGGGGAACGGCCGCCTTGCAAACACACGTGAAGGCCAGCGAGAGTAACTCCGCCCCAGCCCACCACGTCTTCTGTAAAGATGGCAGGAATTGGAGTGCGAAAATGAGGAGTGAAATAAGCGGCCGGCCTGCGCGGTCTGCCCGCGGGCTCGGAGGGCCTCCGGGCCTCTCGTGGGGAGTGCGGAAACAGTCGGAAACCCTCTCTTTCCTCTTTATTGTCTGTGTGTCACTGGGCCGGTGTGCAGCCTCTCCGACCCTTGATCTCCTTGTCTTTCATAAATGAAGATGATTATACTCAGCGCCTTAAGTGGACACGAAGGCCAGTGAACTCACGTGTCCACGTGGACACACGAGAGTCTCTCGCACGTAAGAGGCACCTGGCACCTGTCCCCATAAGTGCCTGGACCAGCTGGATGGTCAAGACCCACAGCTCAGTTCTGTCGAAGTGCAGTGAGTCCCTGAGGCTCCCCGAAGCTACCCCTGTAGCCCAGCTGATCCCCAAGGCCCTGCTCTGGCCTGCACTTGCCGACTGGAGAGCCCAGGGGACGGCAGGAGACTGAGCAGCGCCTGGGGCGTTCGCACCAAACATGGTAACCGAGGAAGGGATTCTGCATGGCAACAGCGACTTTCGGGCCCCTCAGGCGGGAGCGTGTGCACAGTGACGCTTAGCAGCGGAAGCACGGACCAGCACCGGCCCGACCCGGTGCAGCGCCAGGCCCGGCCAGTTCTCGCCGGGCGCCCTGAGATCAGTCACGCAACCTCTCTGAGGCTAGTTCACCTGAGTAAGGGTGGCAGAGGTGGACAGGCCTGCACGACTGGGCTGGCAGTGACACGCTGATCACTCCCACCCCGCGAAGCACGGCTTCGGGCCCCGGTCGGCCCAGCGAGAGGCTCCGTGGCGACATGGCTCCGAGCCCAGACGTGGTGGAGGGACCTGGCTTCAAATCTCTGTCCTGCTATGTGTGAGTGGAGAAGTGGTGTCATCTCTCCGAGTCTCGGGTCCCACGCTCATCACATAGGAATGACCGTGTCACCCGCACGGTTGGCCTGTTACGAGAATTACTTGGGGCCACGGGCATGTCGTTTCCAGCACGTGGGGACATGACCGGTTCCCGCCTCTTCCAGCCCCATGGGACATGTGGTCATTTTTGGGGGGGGCGGAGGGGGAGAGGGCGTGGTGCCCGTGAACCACTGAAGACAAGGTCCCGCTCGTGAGGGCGGGAGACGTCTGGACACATCCAGGATACTGAGATGCTGAAATTAGAGCCAAAATAACCACCTGCTCCCTGGGGAAAGAGAAAGCCACAGAAGCTGCTGGCGAGTCGGACCCGAGACGGCTGTACCACAGGGTGAGGACACTCTCCGCGGGGAGCTGGACGGGCGTTCCCACGGCCTGGGCTCGGGAGCAGCCGGCCCCAACTTCCCGAGGCAGCAGCCCCCCACCCCATACACCGCCCCTCCACACACACACACCCCCACGCTCCGCACCAGCCAGGCCTCTGTGGTCAGCAGCAGCTTCTTCACAATTCCTAGAAAGCCCAAGAGGGTGCCCAAGACAGGAAGGATGCCAGTGTTTATTGGGTCATCCATGATTCTGTCACCCCTTCGACAAGGCCTGAGAGGCAGCCTGCTTACGGATGAGGACACCGAGGTTCAGAGAGGTGAAGGCACTCGCCTGAGGTCACACAGCTCGGGATATGAATTTGGGTCTGTCTGTCTGTCTGTCTGCAAAACCCACTGGACCCCTGGACCCCACCACTGCTGGGCCCGGCTGGCGGCATCAGAATGCGCTTGCTCGCCGGGGGGGTCCCGACCCCGGCCAGCGGGGAGCAGCCTGTTACGACCAGACCGGTCTGAGCCCCGTGCCCGAGGCCCCGCAGGCCCGCGTCGGCTCTCGCTAAATGTCGGCTGGGCGAAGACTCAGCGGCCACTACTAACATGCACCGAGCACTGACAACGTGCCAGGCTCTTTCTCCAGCACGCTTTGCGTCATAACCGTTTAAACCGCACAGGAGCCCGGAAGTGGTGGGCACTGCTGTTAGCACCATTTTACAGATGCAGACGCGGCAGCAGAGGGGAGAAATGACTCGCCCAGGACGCCACAGCTTGGAAGTGGCGGAGCTGGGCTTCGGACCCAGGTCCCTGTTCTGGCTGCGGAGTGAACGTTCTCAGTCCTCCGCGACAGAGGCCTCTCCCAACTGAGGGGACAGGCAAGCGGACGGATGGACATCAGGCCAAGGTGCGGCGCGCTGCCCGCCATGCCACGTGTGACCCTCCGGGCCTGTGGGTTCAGTGACAGTCCCCCCAAGGAAACGGGGGGCTCAGAGCGTTGAGATAACTCAGGAGAGTCACTCAGCGGCACGGCTGAAACGTGAAGCAAAATTGTCTCCCACGAACATCCAAGGTCTTTCCGGTCCTGCAGGGTGGCCCCTCCCTCACCCCCGGGGGTCGCCAGGGAGAATCACACGCCCCGGGAGTGTGACGGGGCCGCAGCATCGGGCCGTTTGCTGGGCGCGAGGCTCCAGGGCCGGGAACCCGCTCCCCACCGCTCAGAGCACAGAGGATTGGCAGCCCCTTCTCCTGTGCGAACTTGGCTCGTTGCAGGTTTCCATTCTCAGTGACGCCCTGACAGCTCCTGTGGGATGATTGCAGGGTAAAAGGCTGCAGCCTTTAAAGGTTTGGTAAAAACTCTGCACGTGGGAGGCCTGGCGTCTTGCCGGGGCGTGTTGTCAGCCACGGCTTGCGAAGGCTTCTTTACCCACCTCGGCGCCTGAGTTCTCCAGGTGAGGAAGGCCTGACCTCGGGCAAGAGCTGGGGTGTGGACGGAGCGGGGGAACACCCCCCCAGGGAAGGTCACGATGCCAGATGCGGGGTTCGGGCTCCGTGGGACGTCAAGAGCAGGAGAGAAGGACGGGAGAAGCTCTGGCCGGGCGTGGAGCTTGGCAGGGAACAGTGGGTGGGAGACCCTCAAAGGGCCCAGGAACAAGGAGAGAGCTCCCCGTCCACACTGAGGCTCCTCAACGAGACCCCCCTCCGTGGAGTCTGTGGCCGCCACTTCACAGAGCTCTGCGGCCACACCGTGGTTCCAGTGGCTGTGGCCGGGAGAAGCCATTCTGGCCGGAGGACTCTCCTTCTGCGCCCCTGAAAACCTAATTCTGGGTCCCGACTTGGTGCCAGCCGACCCTTCTGCCCCCCGCTGTCTCTCCTTGGCTCGTACTTCTGAGCCTCACCTTCAGAAGGGGCTGTCACAGCCCTGGGGCCGTCTGCACGTGCAGGCGGGGAGAAGGGCCGGAGCGAGGAGTGAGTGTCCGGCTGTCGGGGGCAGAGGCTCCACGGGGGGCTGGGCCCGGGCAGAGCCCACGGGGACATTCTCACAGAGGGCTGTGGCAGCCAGGACTGGTCCTGGAATGGCATCCTGGGTATTCAGCCCTATGCGGGACAGCGGTCTCCGGCCCAAGGCTGGCAGGCCTCTGTGTGGACGTGTCCTGGCAAGCAGACGGACCAGAAGGCCGGCTCACAGGGGCGGCAGCCGCTTTCCTGCTGCGGACTTTGACTTAGTCACATGGCCCGTCCGGGCAACACTTTGAAAATCGCCTACGAAGTCACCTATTAGGGTTTCATGAAAGAACAGAGTAATCGAAATAGAAAGTTCAACCTGATTTGCAGGGCTTTCTGAGGCCTGTTACGTCAAGATTTCCTGATTTTTGGATACTCTTCTAATGGGTACTTTGGCTTCTTTAGAAATGGCCTCAAAAACAAACAAACAAACAAACAAAAAACCCCAAACCATGGTTTGCTGTGTCGGCTTTTGGGTTGGGAAGCAATTTCTCATCTTCCATCTTAAAATCCACCTGGGTGTGAAGAGGGTTATAATTCATGCGTTGCCAGTTTGCTCATTTCCGACGAAAGCGCTATTTTGTAGGAGAAATGTACACAACCCCCCCCCAGTCTCTTTCGGGATGGTTTCTGGGGGCGCTGGCGCTGTGGGGAGGGGAGGCCCCCCGCGCTCTCTGTTTTGCACCTCCCTCCTGGCAGGCAACCCTCAGGCGTCACGAGCGTTCAGCTGAGGTTAAACTCGTTGGGAAAAGCCACGTGCCAGCTCCTCACCAACAAAGAGACTGGCTCGCGGGGCAGACGGTGCAGTGGGTGGAAAGGTGCCCTTTTTGACCCTGTTCGGGCACCATTCCTGTGGTCCGGTGGCGGCCACCTCCTCAGCGTCCCCCCGAAAATACCATCGCACCCCCCTCCCCCGTTGATATTTTCAGTGTGATCTTTAGCTCAGGATTTCTGGTGTCCCCGGGTCAGGATCACACGGCACCTCACGCGACATTTGCAGGTTCACGAGTCCGCACCGGGCGTGACCTTCCTACGTCTCCCCTTGACCCCCAGCCAGCGAGACACGCCCTTCCCCGGTGTCTTTCCCCATCACACTGCTGTCAAAGGCAGTCTCGCAGGGCGGCTGCGACCCAGGTGCTGGAGTCGAGCGCTTGGGCATTAAATCCAGCTCCAACGCTCTGCCCCGGGCGGGAAATGGCGGTGACGCTGAAGATGAAATGCGGCCGTGCGCGGAAGCCCTTTCGACGGTGCTTGGTGCTTTCCGTGTAGGGGGCATTCAGTAGACGAATAAGTTAAGGGACCCAGCCGACCCAGAGGCAACTTTGCTCTGTGGCTACAGGATGCTCCTTGAAGCGTCTCTCTCCCAAGAGGCACCGCGGTGCACACAGCTTTCTTCATCTCTCTTCATGTGGGGAGACGGGGTGCGGGTACATGTGTGCATAGTGGGTATCTTAGGAACAGATCTAGCTTCGTTCATGTGCGGACACCTCTCTCACCCTCACTGTGGTAATGGGCTGCAGGGAGCTGTTTGACCCAACTTGGCTTTCTCTGGGGCCCAAGAACAGGGGCTTCGGCCAGACTGCCAGACGGAGATCAGGCCTGCAAGAGAAGCCCCTGCAGAGGCAAACCTGATAAGTGAATCTGGGCTCCCCGCAGGGAACAACGTGCTATCTGTTCAAATGCCATTTTGGATGTGAAGTCTAACCTCGGGGACCCAGTAAGAGCCCTGCAAAATCCATCGCTTAGCAACAGCTGGCCCGGATCAGAAAGAGGCGCGAGACCGCTCTCGTGACCTTGGGGACACAGAGTTGGAAAACCACCAACAGCTACTGATTGAAAAGGACCCGGAAGGCAGAGGTGTCTGTAACTAACCGCTGGTTCTCCGTGACGTGAGGGTGCGGGACGGAGGGAGAGCTGAGCCCGGGAGCTGGGACCCCAGCTCGGCGCCCCCAGGCCGTGTGACCCGAAGCCGGCGCTCGGCCCTCCGGCTGCCGCTCCCCTCGCCTGCGAGGCGAAGTCTCCAAACCTTACTCCTCACCGTGGCTGCAACGGTTAAATGACAGACGACGATAAAGCACTTAACACAGCGCCAGCGCTCAGTGAACACTGACTAAGCGTAGCGATCGTTCACGTTCACGAAGGTCGTGACCCCAAAAGTCGTTCCGAACACCTGGGACTGTGTATCGCACGTTCTAAACAATAGCTAACGCTCTTACACCAACGTGAACCGACAAGGGCTCCCCCTGGGGAGAGAACGGCAGCTTCTTCTGCCAATCTTTTAAGTCAACTTGCCTGTCCAACTGTGACACACGCGCCTATGGGCGTGGGCACAATGACACGTTTGTTAGTTTGCATGTATATTCGTAAAAATCTGCATATGCAGAGTGCTTTAGGGTTCACAGGGATACGCAGTTCTTTCTACAGGTCGTTAATATTAATGCAAACAGTAGTGATAATAAGCCATTCATTCAATGTCACCCTGGTGTTTAAGCGTCAAACACCGTGCTATGTAATACACGCACGCTTTTTTTTTTTTTTCTATGCTATCAAAAATGCATTGCCATGTAAGTGCTATTACCCGGGGTCAGGTGACCGATGCGGTATCATCATTCCCTTTTCACGAAACCAAGATGGATACGCGGAGACGCGAGGGAAGTTATGCAACGGCAGAGTGAAGTTCCGGTTCAAGCCTGCATCCCCCACACACACTCTGGGTATTCGCCCCGTTTCTGACTCGAGTAGCTGGATGGATGGCGGGTGGATGGATGGATGGATGGATGGATCGGCAGCTGAGAGGGGACAGGTGTGAGCGATAGAGGTGATGAGTTCAGCTTTGGAAGTGTTGAGTTTGCAGTGCTCCCCTTCCCCCCCGGATAACTGGACGACGGCCACGTCCTGCGAGAGGACATGTGGACCTAGGCAGCAAAAAACGTTTCTGGGCTCGAGGCACAGAATGTTAGCATTTGCCGTGCCTCCCCGAGCCTCAATCGTCCCTTCTGTAAAAAACAAAAACAAAAAACAAAAAACAAAAACAAGAGTAAAATATCTTCCTTAAACAATTTTGGAGAATGTCGCATCCCACCACAGACCGGGGTTTCTGGCTGTCTCTCTCAGTGACAGAGCCCAAATGATGAGACAGACAAGCAACTGACAGAAACAAGCGTAATGATGTTTTCTCCCAGGTGCATGACATGCCGCGGCTTGGAGCATGATCGAAGCCGGGGCATGCAGCAGACAACCCCGCAGGAAAAGAAGACTGAGCAAAGGGCACGAGAGTTTTGTGGAGTCCTTTACTTTAGTTTTTAGTTTAGTTTAGTTTAGTTCAGTTCAGTTCAGTTCAGTTCAGTTCAGTTTACCAAACAGGAGTCAAGTTGGCCCGTTTCATCACGGCCATTCCTCACGGCTAAGCCCCACGGCTCTCGCAAGGCAGAAGCAGCCGGTCTCCCTTTAGATCCAGATGTTCAGCCTCATTTGGCACCTACCTCGGCTAAAACTAAGTCCTAATTGGGTTCCCCTCAGCTTGCCCAGTGTCGGGGCCACCCCAGTCCCCCTGTGCCTCCCCTGCCCCGACCCCGAGTCCCTGCAGCCTGCGACCTGCCCCCTCCAGCCCTGCCACCATCACTGCTCTCCCGGCTCCAGGCCAGCGCTGAGTCCTCGCAAAGCTGCCCCTTCCCAGGGCTTCAGGTGTGAAATGAGGTGCAGGGGACCCCCCCCCCCGATCTTGGTCCCTGCACGCACGCCTGAACTTCAAGTGTTCCCATCCTGGGGCTCGGGCTTAGAAAGGGTCACCTGCGCCCCACTCGCTGCTTCCCTGTCTCTCCCGACCGCCCAGATGAGCACCACGTCAAGGGCCAGAACCGGAACCGCCTTCACCCTCAGTCTGTGTGCACGACGCTGGCCATTTGCGCTAAGTCGCCCAGCCGCGTGGCTTTTGATTTCTGAAGCCAAAATTTTAAACCAAAAAAAAAAAAAAAAAAAAAAAAAAAGGTATTTCCTGTCTCAAAATCCCAGACTCGTGCAATCGCAAGCCTCCGCTTTTAAGGAATTTACTGGATTACTTGTTTCAAGAGCCTGTTTTGGAACCTCGTAGCAGTCGCTCTTCTTGGCTATCGGTGTGCTTTTCCCGGTGCAGGGCGTGTGCACCCGCCCCCGGAATAGCGAGACGTGAACTGGGTACAGAGAGGCGCAGGCGGTGACACAGGTGGCAGCTTCGGCCGACGCCTCAGAACACGGCCCCGCCGTCACCGCCTGTCTCTCCGAAGGTCCCTGAGCGCCCCCCGAGGACACACGCGTCATCATGATCATTCGACTCAGAACGCACAGGTTCGGCCCAAGTGCTCGGAGCGCGCTGCAGAAATCTGTCGGGACACCCCGGTCCTAGAGCTCCGTGTCTCCCTTTCAAATAATCTTTGACCTGAAACCTTCTAATGACATCTTAGTTTTCCCAAGGTACGAAGGGAAGAAAAGGGAGGTAATCCTTTTTATTTGGGGTGGGGGGGGGTGAGGGGACAATATAACACAGGAGAAATGCATCTGCCTTTATCCAGGGGTGGACTGTACTGTGGATCACACCTGCCTGCCCCCTGCGGACACCCCCTCTGAACCATTAGCAGAGGGGCGTCATGGCGAGGGACGCTGTGCATCTGGAATTGTAACCCCAGATCAAAAAGCAGAGAGGGTGAGTGTTAGGAAAGATTTAAATTGCTGAGCACTTAAAAGAGAGAGAGAGAGAGAGAGAGAGAGAGAGAGAGAGAGAGAGAGAGAGAGAGAATGTCCCTAGCGGGGGTGCTGGAGAATGAGTGGCAGGCAGGGAGGCGTGGCCAGGGGCAGCCACACAGGCGGGGGCGGAGCCAGTGCGGAGGACAAGGGGTTGACAGCACTAACGGAAGGCTGTGGCACCTTGGCTCCGTGGGTGAGCAGGGACTCTGGTGGTAAAAGCCAACACTTTCCCTCTGGGTTCTAGAACCCAGCCTGGCTGACAGCAAAAATCGAAATCTTTCTGCCCACTCTGTGTCAGTACTTTTGCCCGCAAAGGCAAGATGAGGCAGCCCCCTTTTACCCGGCCGGAACCCTCCACCCCGCTCCTTCCTCCCCTTCTCCAGCCTCTGATCCCTTCTCTCCGACCTCCAGTCCCCCCAGCCCAAGCCCACTCTCCGCGGCCCTGTCCTGCCTCCTTGCGGGCTGTGCTCTCTTCTTCCCAGCCGGACTCAGAAGGAAGAAGATCTACGGTTACACTCAGGCCACTGCCTCCCCTTCAGCCCACTGCAGTTCCGCTTCTGGGCCCAGACATCCCGAGCCCCACGGGACAGAGGGCACGTTTCTTTTGTCCTCTCTGACCCCGGAACGGGGCTGACACAGACAGGTGCACAGGATTTGTCTGGTAGACAGACAGGTGCCGGGCAGGTGGTTGCCGGCTGAGAGTCCCGGCACAGAGATTCCTTCCGGATAAACCTCTCAAGAGGACTCATTGGCTGGGGTTTCTTGCTCTTTTCTTTTTGAGACTTGAATAAAAGGAGAAGAATAAAAGCTAGTTACATCAAATTGTCTTAAAAAAAAAAAAAGAAGCCGAACAACGAAGGGGTACCTGTCCTGCAATGTGACAAGGACAGAGACTTTGGGACAAGATGGGACTGTCCCCCGGCCTCCGGCAGGCACGTCGCTCTGAGCGGGGTACGGTCCTGCCTCTGCCAGAGACCGGCGAGGGGCGGGAAGGAGCCGGCGGGTCCAAGTTCGAGGCGTGGCGGCCTCCTCTCCTGGTGTCCCTCGTGCATTAGCCCATCCAAGGTGACAGGGAGCTCCATGACCCTTGCTGATACCCGGGCTGGGAAGAGCTGGGAGGGGACGGGGCTCAGTGGGCCGGTGAGGAGGGCCGGCCCTGCCCCTTGCAGCCGCTGTGACGGTGGAGAAGCCAGCCCCAGGGCCAGGCACTCCCGGGCTACGGAGAACCCGGAACTGAATCCCGGAGGACCAGACGGAAGACAGCAGGGACTGGGCGTCTGGGAGCCTGGTGGCGCCCGCTGGTGACATCTTAGAGCTCGGCGCCAGCCAGGGGTGTGAGCCCCGCCGGGCTCTTCACCGCCCGCCCTCGGCAAGCGAGAGTCCCAGCTTGCATTCCAGCCTCGACTGGGCCTCCTTCCCCCCACAGGGCGCTCCACCAAGCCTGGGTCTGTCCCACCCGACTGTCCGGGGCCTGGGCGTGCCCGGCCCCCACTGGATGTGATGCGCTCAGAGGAACTCTGCGGAGGAACAAGGGGGCACGCATCCCTCTGACGAACTGCAGGAAGACTGAGACTCTTCCAGGCTGCCTGGGCCGCGCAGGGCGGGTGAGTGGGAGTCCCAGCTGGAGTGCTACGGTCAGATGAGTGTCAGACGGCCTGGCAGATGCTGGAACCCCCCCCAGGGCAGACAGCCGCAGCAGCTCTAATTGCAGGGGAGGTGGGGAGCCTCCTGGAAAATAACACGCGCCGAGTCCCCGGGTGGGGCGGGCGCGTGCCTGGGCAGGCCTGGCGCACGAGGAAGAAGAGCTGAACCGTGGAGCCCCCGACGAGAGGGCTCCTCCGGGCGTGACCGAGGGCAGGGCCGCTGCGGTCAGAGACGTGTTCTCGCAGACAAGGGACACCGGCCGGATAGTGACTGCTCGTGCGCACGGGTGGAGGGACGAGCGGATGGATTCACTCGTCTCCGGCTCAGGCAACGGAGCCCCGTTACGGGACACCCCCCACCCCGTAAAGCCCCCCTGGGACGGCCGCGCAGGTCTCGCCCCGGACAGCTGTCCTTCCCGCTCGCGACTCCCAGAGCAGAGGAGATGCTGAGGAGAGAACCCCGGAGCCCGAGCCCCTGGGTCTGCGATGGCCGCTCCCGAATCCATCGCTGATGGGACCCGGCAGGTTTCAGACGTCGACTCGGGGGAAGAAGGCCACGCACGGCCACTCACCGGCACGCGGGCTCCGGGGCGACGGCCTCCTGTGGTGGGACCGGAGACGGCGGGCAGCCCGTCCCCCCTCCCCACCTGCTGCCGCCGCCGTCCTCCTGCGCCCTGGCCTCAGCGTCGGGCTGCGCCCTGCTCCAAGCCCTGCTCCAAGCCCGCCGCGGCTCCGAGGCAGGCATGAGCAGCGGGCGCTTTCCCGACGGCGAGTACGGGCAAGACGTCGGCCGCCGCTCAGCAGGCCGCCCCCGGCCCTCCACTCAGCATCCCTGATTGTCCCTCATCGCCCTGCTCGTGCTGGCCACGGGGTCCCCCGCAGGACGCCAGGCCCTGCCAGGGCTCCGCCCCCTTTCTCCAGCCCCTCCCGACATCATCCCTATGTCTTTTTTCTAGTGCATCCAGCCGGAGCTTCCCCCGCCGCACTGTGAGCTAATCTGAACCTCTCACAAGGCCGGTCTTCTTTTTCTCCTTAAGAGGGAATTCTCAGGCCTGCTTTTACACTTCCGAAAATGCTGCTTGGATGCAAAGCCCTGGGCGCATAGTAGATATTCCTGTGGGTACTTTGAAACGTCTCCTGGGGACCTTTTCTTCTTTCTCCCCACACGACCTCAGCCCTGTAGGACGTTTTAAAAATTTTCCAGCCCGTGGGCAGAAGCAGGCTGACGCAGAATAAGATGACTATTTCTGGCTGAAGTTGTATCTTGTACGAAACTCCGAAAGGCTTTCTTAAGTGCTGCTCACTTACCAAAAAAAAGCAACGTGTAATGAGTGTTTCCCAGAAAACAAAAATTCCAGGCACCCTGTTCCTACTTGTGATCCTCTGACCGCGGTGGACCGTTTTTGTTTTTGTTTTTCGAAGCTATAATAACGCTTGGAGCTTGATTCTAAGAAGTTATTAACTTGGGAAAACATGAGAATTAAACTTCTTGGAAACACTGACTATATAACGCTGACATGGAAGTTTGATTTTGTAATTATAACAGTTTGTTTCTACATACTATATAAATCTGAGAAATCTGGAGACCATCGAAGTTAGTTAAATTAACTGTAACTACTGATATCATATATTGGACCGTAAATACTTTCTCTCTAAGGAAAAAAAAAAAAGTCACATGAACTTAGGAAAAGTGAGATTTTTCCGTCACCCTGGTACCGAGTAGCCCATAGGAGCAGATTCTAAATCTGTTCAATGGATCAGTGACGACTGGCTCAGCGAAACTATTTTTACAGCCGGTCAATGTCAGCCCCTCGCTTTGGAAACGGACAAACTCGTGCCAGGAAACAAGGTCTTTGAGTGCAACCAACCAACGAGAGTCAAAATCAAGTGACTGCACATTTATTAACAATATCGAGCTACACGGGCTTCTCCACTTTGGTTCCCTGCACAAAAGCAGCTGTCTGCTCAGAGAGATGCCTGACCAGCATGGCTGTCCCTCTCCAGAGTAAGGAAAAAATATCCGCTGTGTCTCTTTATTCCAGGCCTGGAGCGATGATCTCATCGCTGTCTAAGCTCCCCGTCTCGCGTTTCAGGGTGGGGAGCACCAGTTCATTCATGTGTGTGTGCCTTTAACCTTTCTTCAGTGCCTTGTAGGTGCCTGAAAAGATAGTCAGGAGACGCTGAAAACCAGGACAGGGTCCCTTTCCTGGAGGAAGTCTTAGGCCAGGGAACAAGGCGTCCCAGTCACAGTGCCAGACAAATCGGCCACGGGGAGGAAGGAATAAACTCTGTGGAGGAGAGGAAGGCCAAGGCAACGTTGCAAAAACGAGGCTGAGGCTGAGGTGTTCACCCTTGGGAAAGCGAGGTTTCCAGAGGAGGAAAAGGCGGAAGGAGGAGAGTGTGGTCACAGACCCGGAGGCTGAAAGAGCAGCCCAGGCTCAGAGGCGGGAAGAAGGAGAGCGGATGTGAGCATCCGGCGGGGAAGAAGGGATGAGCAAGCGGCCGGGTCTGCAAGGGACCCCGGGCTGCAGGCGGGAGCTCGGGTTAGCCACTGTCAGCCCCACCTCCTCATCGGTGACAGAGAACTGGCCAGGGCGCCCACCTCCCAGGGCCGCTGTGAGCACCAGCTAAATGCGTGTCCGACGCACAGTCTGCATCCAGGCAAGGATGTGGGTGGCTGTCACGGGCCTTCGTCCCGCGGGCTTCGTGGGGCCTGGGAATGAAGTGCTCACGTACACCTGTGTTTTAGAAAGAGCACTCAGAGGCACGGTGGGAAGGCTGGGGAACAACGTGGAAACCACGTCCTTTTGAAAACTTCGAGAACAATAATAACGATAGCGCGGCAGGTGGAGCCATTCAAGGGGGCTGCGGTTTCGGGGTTTCGCAGCCGGAGTCTGCCGAGAGCCCCAGGGCAACCGCGGTGGGGGGACCCGGATCGGGGGTCGCTCATGGTTTCCTGCTTGTGCTGGGAGGCCCGTGGAGTCGTCCTGCACAGCGTTTAGTTCCAGTGACAATATGTCCTTCATGGCAAGACGTTCTCAGTGAAGGAAGTACGGTGTGCTTATCACCCTGGGACAGAGCCCTTTTCCGACCGAAGTTTCTGTCAAGAGGCGTGGACTGAGTGTGAGGGATGCTCACAGCTCCGGCGAGCCTGGATATCGCCTGGCCCCTCTCTGCAGATGAGCAAACAAAGGCTCCGAGAGGGTGGACCGCCCACCTGCCTCCACACGTCAGGGAGGACAGGCGAGGCAGCGCTGGCATCCGGGGCCTCTGACTCCCGTCCTGTGGCTGAGCCGGGCCGGCCCTGCCTCTCCCGCTGTCCCAGCCCCCGAGCCGACTGCCCCAGATGCTCCAGTCGCTCCCCCAACCCCCAGCTAAGAAGCTTGCAGGCCGAGCTGCGAGGAGAGGTAAGAAAAGGGATAGCGAGGATGCTGGAGGCAGGGCGCTGGGGTGCTGTGAGCTTGCAGCAGCAAAAAGATGGGGTCCAAGGTCAGCCAAAGGTCGCACCGTGCACAGGCGCGGGCAAGGGGCAGAGGTGCTTCGCAGCGGCTCCAGGCTGTCCTAGCGTCTTGGCCACCGCGTCCCAGCCCACCTGCGTGCTCTCCTCTGCTGCTGCTGCTGACGGCGTTACTCCCTCTGCTGAGATGGGGAACACGCGTGCACGCGCACACACGCACACACGTGCGCGCACACACACATGCACACACGCACACACACGCACGCGCACACACGCGCGCACACACGCACACGCGCGCACACACACACACACGGGGCCATTCTCGAAGCCTCCATGCCTCGCCTGTGCTGATTTTTCTGTCCCGAAGCCCTTCCCTCCCTTCCGCCTGACTGCAGGGCTCTTAAACATCGAACGTCCCGATCCAGCTCAAGGCCCCTCGTCTCTGACTCTGCTCCCCCGACCCGGCTGGGTCAGGGGCTCTGGGGATGGGGAGGGGACAGTCTCCTAGCGCTCAGCTACAAGGAAGGTTAGCTCAGTGGGAGAAAGTTGCGTTTCAACTCTAAGATATGCAAATTGCAATCCGATCTCATCATCGCATCGTTTGTAGAGCACAACAGGCAGGGAGAGAACAATTATAATTATAATTAATAACAGGGAAAGGGAAGACGCTTTCGAACACGAAGTCCTACTATTCCTCTGAGGACAGCTCTCTCCCAGGATCCTCACGTCTAAACGCGAGAGGGTGGCCAGGAACTGGCGGTGGGGCCCCTTGTTTTCATTAGTGCCAGCACCCTTATGCTTACCAGCACCCCAATTCCCTGGAGCCCCCTACTCGCCTGGGAGTGAGGAAGAGCAAGGCCTCTGGGTGGCCATGACACCCATGGCCAAGTCCCCGCCCGAAGTCCCCCCCCCCTTCCCGCCCCGAGGCCCTCCCGCCTGGTCACGCTCCGGCTCAGTCCCCGCCAACTCCCTGGCCTCTCCGCTCTTCCTCCGGGGACCCCAGCTCTGCGCCACAGAGATGTCTCCTAACTGTGCTAACTCCTTGTCCCCACTGGTGCCACTTCATTCCATGTCTCCAGACACAGAAACCGCCTCCCCCACCCCCATCCCCACCCCTACCCCTGCCCTCTGCCCCGCCCCACCCCCACCCCTCCCCCACCCCGTGGTCCTCGCCAGCACATCCTGGCCCTACAGGCTGCTGGTTGGACCCAGAGGTTTCCTCTGGGGCCGCCACGTCTCTCTACTTGTCCTCCACATGCCATTAACCTCCCTCCTGCTGCCTCTCTGGGCAAGTGACAGGTGACGCTGGCAAAGAAGCCTGGGACAGAGGGGCCATGACTTGCCACGCTGACGGTCCAGACTCCATCCAGGAGCACTGGAGCCACAGGACCGAACTGATGGGGGTTCGCGTCCTAGAAAATTCACTCCGGGGCACGTAGAGAGCAGCTTGGTAGAGGGAACGAAGGGGAAGCTATGAGGACAGGAAGGACGGGGAGACGTCACACGACTTCTCGCAGGCGCGGTAGCCCTAAGTTCACACGCACCCCCGTCTTGGTTGAAATAATGCCCTGATCCGAAAGACCCCAATAACGCCCCCCAGAGAAGTCACTTAGGTGGTCTAAGAAAATGATTCGGAAAAAAGGACAGCTTCACTCTTTTTTTTTTTTTTTTTCAAGCCTGAACTTGAGGCTCAGAGTGACGGGGACCAGACAGAAAAAAGGCACCGTAACAACTACACAGCGAAGCCAGGCGTGGCCGGCCGCAGACGCAGGGCAGGCGCGCTTTCGGGACCCAGGCGGCCGCCCAGGCGCACGCGTCTGCCGTGCGTCCTGGGGCTACAGAACAACAATCTCCTGGAGACCCAAAGTTCTTGATAGCATTTTCCTTGCTCGCGTTTCAAAAGCGGAGATTATGGATGGCTCTGGGCTCCAAGAGCTGTCGGAATCGTCTGTCTGTTGTATTTTTGTTTTTCAATGCTAAGGATCTTGCATCTTGCTGATATGCTAAGGAAACGCTGGCGTTTCGGAGAGACTGTTGGTTGTTGTTTTTAATTGCATCTCCTATTCCAGACTGAGACCTCTGGTACTTCAAAGGGCATAGGGAGACACCGAAAGAAAATCAAATATACGCTTTATGACCTGCCCAGCCCGAAAAGGGATCATTTACACGTGCACATTTTTTCCACACCGGTGCCGGGTGCAGACATTTTCTTACAAAGTTGTCATTTTAGAAGACACAACATCTTTGGGAGAGAACAGTCTGCATTGGCTACTGCAAGGAAGACAGGGGATGACGGCCTGTGTCCTGTAGAGCAGGATGCTGGGCACAGGGTGGACGTTTACCGAATGTCAGCTAGTGTGACCACAGCTGCTATTATTATTGAAACAGTGACTCTTCACCTTATTATAAAAGTCATCACCTTGGCATTATAACGTTCAGAAAAAAAGCGCAGATGCTAAATGAAAAGGTTCAAGCCGTGCATAGCCTCACGGATCCAAATAATATTGTGCCTATTTTTATGCGGTATCTTTCCTGTCCTTTTTACTATGCAAATGTATGCAAATAGGTAACAGTTTCCAAAATAGGACCAGACTGGACATACCCTGTGGTCCTGGGAGACTTCATGAGGACAGTGACTTAGTGAGAAACATCACGCCCACTCCGAACCGAGTGTAAACAGTACGAGCACGTGCCAGAGGTCAGCGGACGAGTGACCCAGGAAGCAGAATTCCTGGTCACCTCCTTGACCAGCAGCCGGCCATCTGTACAAGGTCTGTGGGAAAGAGGTCATCCTCAGAAATAATCATAGTCACTACTCCACAGCAGAGTTCTGATATTAACTTCCACTCTTTTCTTACTAAGCAATCGGTGAAATCCTAGAGGTAAGCGAGGCCAGGAGACTGTTCCCTTTCAGGTCCGTTCAGGTCCAGGGTGTGTCTCGCTTTCTTGCTGGACTTCTGGGTCTGCTGTAAAGTTCTGTGCCTAGCACCCGTCTATTCTGAGATGCCTCCTTCTCCTGTGTCCCTCAGTTTCCCCTGCCACTGTCCATGTCCAGAGTTCCTTTAACTATGGCCACTTTCAGTCCCTTCTTCGGGAGCTCTGCTCCCTCCAAAGCCCTCTGAATAAATGCCTGTGCTAACTAGCGATGGTCTAGAAATGGCTACCCCGCTGGCCTGTCGTTCCCTGCCCAATTTGGAAAAACTGCCCCGCGCCAGACAAGGATGGCTATACTCCACCCTTCATGGAAAAGAGTGACTTCCCGATGGAGGTCCCAGGTGAAATCAGACTCCCCGGGAATGCGGTGTAAGCCGCCCTGGCATTGGGTCACCTCCCTCCAACATGCAAGAATGCCCACAAAAGCTTTGACAAGTAAGGCGGGTCTGTATTCCCAGATCTCTCAAGGATCACGCGAAGGGGAAATTGCAGGGCACAAAGCCCAAGCGAGGTTTCCTTCCACATCTCTTTACCCACCGCTGCAGTCTCCAAAACCCATCGCTCCCAGCAACTGCATCTTCCCCCTTCTTCCCTCTCCCTCCCAGAGGCCCCCTTCCCCTCTGGGCCTCCCTTCACCCACCCACCCAACTAGCTGTCTTATTTTCCAAGTATCAGGATGCCGCTGGTGAAGGTCTCCGTACTGTTCACGATCATTAATGCCCTCAGAAACGCATGAAAAGATATGGAAATCGGATACTATAAAAAGAAACAGGATAAAAAAAAAACACCTTAGAAAAGGTAGAAATTAAAAATTCAATAGAAGCACTGAAGATAGAGTTGAGGAACTCTGCCCCCTCCTGCAACAAAAGAATAGAACAAAGACATGAGAAAAAATTTAAAAACAAGGTACAGGAAGCCTGATGTTCAAATAATAACAACTTCGGGAGAGAGAGAGAGAGAGAGAGATAAAACAGAAGGAAGAAAATCTTTATCAAAATAATTTATGAAAATTTCCCAGACAACCTGGGGAGCCCAGACTGAGAGAACCCACCCAGGGCTCAAGCTAGTGGATAAAAATTAACACCGAGGCACATAATTATAAATTTTAGAGGAAAAAAATATCTCTCAAGCTTTCAGCAAGGAAATCGTCAAATCCACAAGATCAGGTATAAGAATTTGAATTTTTCAATGCAAGCCAGAAAACAAGGGTGAATGTCTACAAAGTTCCCAAGAGAAATCGACTCCAGCTGAGGATTCTAGAGCCAGCCAAATCGCTAAGGTGTGATGCTGGATTAAGGATATTTTCAGAAATGCAAGCACTTAGCACTCCCGTGCCCACTCTGCCAGGAAGCAGGGGAGAAACGGAGGTGACAAGCCAAGGCAGAGGCAGGCGGGGAGCAGGAAACAGAGGGACAGGAAGAAATCCTCAGGGGGATGGGGATGGTGGATGGTGACGACGGGAGGCAGGCACGGGAGTCGAAGGGGTCAGAAGTTCCCAGAGACGGATTCGGGACGAGGAAACCCACGGACAACCTGACATCGCACGTGAACCTCCCGAGGAGCGTTAGAAACCCGGCGAAGAATCCAGGCTCGAAGTGGTGTCAGCTCGACAGAGACGCTAATCAAGCCTCAGCAGCAACGACTTTGCACTGAGGGAGAAGCGTTTTTGCCGCGATTTATTTCATGACCCAGCCGGCCGGGGAAAACGTTGGCCACGTCAACAGGTCTTACTCACATTTGACGTGAAAGGGAAAAAGGAACGTGAGAAACGTTACTACTCGGGAATTAGCCCGTGATGGCCAGGCCTTGCAGGGCGTGAGGAGGGGGGGGGGGCCTGGGGTTCGTTTTGTGGGTACGGAGCTGCAGGTTTACACGCTATAAAGCGCTCTGGAGATGGATGGTGACAGCCTGTGACGCCTTGGCCACCACTGGACCGTACACTCAAACGTGGTTAAGACAGTACATTTTACGTTCTTTTATTTTCCCATGATTAAAAAGCAATTGGAAAAAAAAAATGTGGAGGTTATAATTTCTGGTACCAATTTCAGATATTTTGTGGACAATAAGACCTTTGGTTACCATATTTTTACCCACGTTTGGAATCATTCTGCATCTTTTTTGTGCGTTCCATAGATTCTTTCGTTTACGAGGCCAGCTCAGGTTGAGAGTTAAATCTTGCTGCCTATCTTCACTAGTAAAGCAATTATTTTGCTTTGTCTTGGGGGAAAATAAAATTTCGAATTCAGAACCTTATCAAGACAATGTTGACCTTGTTCGTGTGTGTGGTTTTTTTTGTTGTTGTTTTTGTTTGTTTGTTTGTTTAGGAACAAACCCACAAACCAGAAGGGGAAAAAAATTATCAATGCCAAAGAATGGAGAAATCCAGAAAAAGATAGGCAGAGGGAACAGAGGAAAGATGAAAAGCAAAGTATGGTAGAAATAGATTCAAATACAGATCGTTTAAAACACAGAGATGCTCATATTACGTAAGAAAAAAGTCCGGCTGTGTTCTGTTTTATAAGATGTCATAATCACATGGCAAAGTTGAAGAGGAGGTACACTAGTCAAATGACAATCCAAAGCTGGAGACAGAAAATGTCTCTGTGAAGGGCCTGATAGGAAATATTTAGCCTTTGCAAGCCACACAGCCTCTGTCACAACTACCCAGCTCCCAGTGCAGTGTGACAACGGCCACAGACAAGAGTAAAGAGACATGCTGTGTACCAATAAAACTTCATTTAAAAACTCAGCCATCAGGCTGGAGTTGGCCCCCAGGACAACAGCCACAGTTTGCTGATCTCTGCTCTAGTCTCTGGTCATGCTTCTGGCCTCACCCCCTCCTCCTCTCCCTGCTCAGTTATAGCCCAGTGGTGAGAACACTTCCCTGAATGCATCATCAGAGCTGAATAAATAATTTTCAAATTAGTGGATGAAAGATGGAAGGAAGGAAGGAAAGAAAGAAGCAAGGAATAAAGGAAGGAAGGACGCAAGGAAGGAAGGGAGGGAAAGAGGGAGGGAGGCGGGAGGAAGGAGGGAGGGAGGGAGTGTTTTTGGCAGGACAGGTATTAGAAAACTTCCTTCAATGAAGGGCCGTACCTCCTCTCTTAATCTAGAACTCCACGGCTGGTCTCCCGTTTCTTCATCAGTGAGGCAATGCAAAAGGAAAACCAAAGCCCACCTCCCACTTTTACAAACAAATGTCGCAAAAATCACCCCTCACTGACGGGAGATTTCTAAAACGTGCTTGAGCCCTGGCGATGCATGAAAGATAATGCAGGCTACTTCTAATCATCAAAACAATTGCTTTTAAGGATGGTTCTTTAGAGAATTCTGTAACATCGGAGGTGAAAAGCCCCTAAAACTCCATAACCAATTCTTTCTTCCCAGAGGGGACAGTGAGCCCAGAGATGAGAGGGGACCTCTCAAGGTCACAGAACGGAAGGGAGAAGGCTGTCACCAGCATCCTCACAGTTAGTCAAGGAGACTTCACTTTGCAGCCTAAGATAACACATTTTCAGAAGTATGCCTTTTTAATCTTGAAAGTAGCATTTATAAAGAAACACATCCAGCTATTAAGTGTGGAGCTTTAATGTCTAATGGATTCTTCCCTGTCTCTCAGTTATAAATAATCAGAGAATGAATATACTCCCCACACCTTTTTTTTTTTTAAGTCCCAGTTGCATGTGACATTATTTTTATCTTCCAAACAAAAATGCTGGCTTTGGAGTTTGATTAGCTAATCCCCAGTCTCTCGCATCAAAATCAGCTGTCCCTCCAATGTAGGTGTCTAATCACCGAAGTGTTTACCAGGCAGCATCCTTCATCCACTTCCAAAAGTCATTTTTTCTCTCTCTCTTATTTTGAGTATCTCTGAAATAGAAAGAGCTTCTTAATCCCTTCTCTGCTTCTTTTTCTAGCCCCTGGTGAGGCTGGAGAGGAAACCACATTTTCTGAGAACCAACACCAATCTGCTCTGTTGTGGGCATTTTATAGACATGATGTCATTTAATCCTCATCACAGCCTTTTGAGGGTTTTATTTTTGTTCTACAGATTAAGGAACAGGCTGGGTGAGGTAAAGTTAGTTTTTTTTCAAGGTCAGGGAAGGAAAGAGGAAGTTTAAATTGTAGCCCCAGACCTATCTGGGAAAGAGGAAGTTTAAATTGTAGCCCCAGACCTATCTGGGAAAGAGGAAGTTTAAATTGTAGCCCCAGACCTATCTGGCCACACAACTATGGGCAAATCACTCAACTTCTCCGGGCCTTCAGACCAGTGATGTCCAGCAGAGCTTTCTGTGATGATGGACATGACCCAGATCTGAGCTGTCCAGTGTAGAAGGCGTGGGCCACGTGTGATAAGGGAGCTCTCGATGTGTGGCTAATGCAACTGAGGAACTGAATTTAAATGTCGTTTAATTTTAATGAATTTAAACGTGCATAGCCGCATGTAGCTGATGGCTACCATACTGGTCAGTGCCATGCCGAGTGGTATTCCCTTAGACCGAAGCCAGAGGGCGCCAGCTCTGGACCCTGTGTAGGAGGGACCCTGGGCAGCCCTGCTCTGCCCGTGGGGTGAGGAGTCCACAGGCACCCCACCCCCAGCCCACACCTCGCCCCGCGACGAGACCACGTGGGGATCTGAAATGGTGGTCCTGAATTCCCGTCCAGGCAGCCCCGGCCCCTTCTCGTGCTGCCGGGACCCCATCCCTAGAGCCCTGTGTCCCAGAGCCTTGTACCTTGGCACCCGCACCTCTGGGCCAGTCACGTTTGAGGAAGGACAGATAGTTTGGAGCAACTGTACCCAGAAAGCTATCACGCTACGAGCCCAGAGAGTAACAGTGTGGAATGTGATTCCGGTTTTCCAATTAGGGTAGGGACGAGCCACTTCAGGTCGCCCCCCGGGGGCGGCGGGTGATTGGCAGGGCAGGTTTGGAGCGTTCTTGGGTCATTCTTTGTAATACCATTCCATCTATTTCTAATTTCAATCTATTTCTACCATCTTTCCATGGCTCCTGAGATGACTCAGACGACAGCCCAATGGCCTCAGTAGGTCTCTGTTGTCTGCTTGCCTGGGCCACACCAGAGAAATGCCAACGAGATGACAGATAGGTGCAACGGAACGCTAAACCCCAGTCTGGCCTGGAGAGCGTGCACCTGAAGACACGGCCATCCAGCTGTCCCTCCACCTCCTCGCCTCATCTCCAGAGGTTACCACGGCTGATAGCCGGGTCAGCAGCCTCTGTCCTGACCTCCCAGGCAGCCCCTTAAGACATCGTTTTGTCTCCTGGAGAGATGATAGTGGCCTTCCTTGCAGGAGGCTCCACGTGTCTCCCTAAGCCGACCGAGCCCCGTCTGAAATGGGAGACGAGGGTCGGGCAGGACAGGACCTTGAGATGCGAAGCTCTGCCTTTTTGCCTCCCAGCTCTGTTCTGCGTGTTTCAAGAAAAACGCCCCAAGCCCCAGCCTCGTCTCCCTCCCCAGTGACACCGCCCTGGGGGGTGCTGTGAGCCTTGGATGATGACACACATCCTGTAAGAAGAGCTGGTGCCGGTCAGGGCTCCCGCGGGTCCCCTCGTCCCTCTGCGTCAACGCGAACTCCGAACTCCGTGGGCTCTTTTAAAGTCTCTCGGGACTTAATTTGGCATTTTTGACGTGGTGCGCTTTTCAAAGCGAGCACAAAGTCTTCCTCGTTCACGATTCCCTGAGGAAAAGAACCAAGCCAAGGGGTTCTGGCTTTGACTCATGCAAAGAGAAATGTGTGGCTGTTGACGGAGGCGCGAGACGTTTCATTCTGTGCCTCCTTCTCCTCGCATCTCAGACCCCGTCCATCCACCTTCGCTGGCCCTGATCAATATAGCTAATATCGGTCTGTGTCCATTGGTCCCCCTCACTTGCCTGCGAGCTCCTGGGGCACAGGTGTGTGCCCGAGTCATCTTTATCCCCCCCATTCCTGGTACAGGATGGCAAAGTGTACAAATTTGTTGAGAAACTGGCTGAAATGTCACTACGTAACCACAGCTATGTCCTGACCTGGAAAGATTTGGATTCTTGTCTCCTCTGTTTTACGGGCTGACAGGCGGCTGCCTTGAATCCTAAGCTGCATTTAGATGTTTCTTGTGCCTGGGTTTCCCCAGAAGACATAGCATCAGTTGCAAGACATGAATACGTTCAATGTATCTTCAAGCTTTCTGGAGAAAAACACTCATCCCCGGCACAGAGAATGCTGTGGATTCCGTTAGATCGTAACTTCCTGATTAGAGGACAAAAAGAATAGAAAACCTGCCCCACCGATTGCCCCCCGGGGGTCTCGCCCATCGGTGCATCTTCCCAGGCGGCTGTAGGCAAAGGCACCGTGGTTCCCTAACAAAATCCAGGAGGAAGATAAATCCTCAATCCCTCGGAGCACAAGGTTAAAGGAGGTCATTGCAGCCCAAAAGAGCGCTCCACGTACATCCCTGAGAGGAGATGGAATGGTACGTCTGGCATCCACGTTGGGAAGACGTGGCTCAAAACGCGAAGAAACATTTGGGGAACGGACAGCCCTCCCCGAGGCAGGCTGGGAAGGGATGTCGTTCAACTCGACCCTGAGACCGAACCCAGAGCCTTTCTTGCCCCCTTTGAGTATCTCCTCATCCTTTAAAGCCCCAGCAAAATCTACAGGCGCGTCCGTCAGGGCCCTGGGACCCCACAGCTTCCTGCCTGCGGGGTGGCTGTGTTAGAGCAGTCCCTCCCTGTGCTAGGAGCCTCTGTATCTGCTTCTCTCTCTAGGAAAGGACGAAAACAGAGAGGGAGGCCAGCGAGACGGCCACGGGGCACGTGGCCAGGATAGGAGGCAGGAAGCGCAGGGCTCCCAGGGTGCCTCTCCTGCATGGGGCGCCACCCCCAAAGCCGATCGGTTCCCATTTAACCGCGTTAAAATCCTGCAATCACACTTCCTAATTTGGGGACCCTTCCTTACACTCTTTGTTCATTCAGAAGGAGCCTGCCTGGCCTTTAGAATCCGGCTTCCAATAAACAAGTCCATTTCACGATGATTATCATTATCGATCCCCTGGTTGAGCGGAGAGGACGTGGGATTTGCCGTCCAACAGACCTCGTCGGGGTCCCTGCTCTGCTACGCGGCAGCTGTGTGAACTTGAGCAAGTCCCTTCCCTCTGGAGCCTCAGTTTCCCAAGCTGTAGCGTGGGGGTGAATCACAGTCCCTCAGGGCTGTTGTAGTACGCGGCAGCCACCCGCCGAGGCCCAGGAGACTGCACAGCTGCTGTTACTGTTATTTAACAGTAGGTTCGAAAAGGGACCGGTAATGAGATCTTCATAACGAGATGGTCACTAAAGCCGGCGGGACGGGCCCCAGACGCCTGCAGCCTGTGGAATGGTTCATTATGCAGCAAAAGCTTCTACTTCCTGAGAAGCGATGTTAACCCAGGGAGTTCTTTTCTTTCTCTTTTCTTCCTTTCCTTTTTTTTTTTTTTTTCCTCCAGTACCACTCAGGATTCCCAGAGGGGAGCAGTACTTAGATAATTCATTTTTAATCATCTCAGCTGCACAAGAAGAAGTTCCGTCTTTCTAAAATATAGCAGAATTGAGGGCAGGAACTGGGTAGTGGGGGCGGGGAGCTTTGCAAGATTCGAACTTGAGCTGTGGCCTGCGTTTTTGCAGAAAAGTCCGAGGCTTTCTGGTTTTCCCACCCTGGGAAAAGTACTTCACAGAACTGTCTTTAAAAAGCACGTTTGGAAATAAACGTGTTTCTGGGTCCTTAACAAGGCCTGGAGGAGGCAAGGAACATCTACTTTATTCTTAAGGATCCTGAGAACTGCCTGTCACTTTCTAAGGCTCAAGCTGAAAGCATAAAAAGAAAAGGCAGTCTTGAGGGGTTCCGCTCGGCTGGCCAAGACCGAACCCACCCTCTGTCTCTCCCGTCTCCTGTCAACTCTGGCCGCAAGGGACAGGCCACCGCTGCGGCGTCAGAGCAATGAACCAGGAGGAAAGGAATCGCCCCTTTACTAAAGACCCGCCCCGTCCAGGGGTGTGCGCGAAGCACGTTATCCATCACAGATGTACAGACCAGCCTGCTGGGTCTGAAGCCCTGATCCACTTCTCGGATGCTACTAGCTGGAGGCTTTGGTCCGGTCTCTTAACCTCTCTGCTGTAAAATGAAGACTGATTTACAGACTCCTGGTCAAGATGGCATAGTAGGGAGACGCCGCCTCTTCTCACGACCATGAGTAGAAGCAACCTGGGTGTCCATCAACAGATGAATGGATGACGAGAAGGCAGTACGTATATACAAAGGACTCAGCCATAAAAACGTTAAAAAAAAAAAAGCATGAAATCTTGCCCTCTGCAATGCAGATGGACCTAGATGGTGTTGTGCTGAGTGGAGTAGGTCAGACAGAGAAAGACGAATGCCATACGGTTTCATTTACATGTGGAATCTAAGAAACGAAATCAACAAACAGGACGGACACAAAGTCATAGATTCAGAGAACATTTTGAGGGGTGCCGGATGGGAGGGGGGTGGAGAGGGGTAAAAGAGGGGAAGGATTAAGAAGTACCAACGGGTGGTCACCACATAGTGATGGGGCTGTAAAGCACAGCGTGAGGAATATAGTCAATAACATGGTAATAACTATGTAGGACGTTAGACGGGTACCATTATCGGGGCGATCGCTTCCTACGCTACACAAATGTCTAATCACTGCGTTGTATACCTGAAACTAATATAACACTGTGTACCAACTATAATTGAAAAGGTGAAAAGTATTTTTTGAAAATCCACCTATCTCATTGGAGTTTGTGAGTCGGTGTATGTGGATCACTTAGAACCGTTCCTGCCACACAGCGAGAGCTCTCTCCGCGAGCAGCGACCATAATATCACGATCGTCCTATTTAACCCTCCATCCACCCTGCAAGACAGGGGCTCTCGTCTTCCTCTGGGAGACGAGGAAACTGAGGCTCAGAGCGATGAGGTGACCGGGGCCAGGGAAGTGGCTGGAAAAGTTGAGTTTAGCCCAGCTAAGCGCGCTTCCGCCTGATGGGCTCTGTGCCCACATGTGTCTTCAAGATTCATAGTCCATTAGAATAGCATCCACCGGTAGAAATTCAGAAGTGCCATCAGCATAGGACAGTATCAATAGGCTACAGCCAATGAGAGATATAGTAGCTCAGCCATATTCGATTCTGCTAACACACTGAGTCTCAGAAATTCTAATAACTCTGTTCCCTTGTCGTTCTAGCCACTCACTCACCCATCCACATATCTACTCACTCACCCATCCACCCACCCACCTACCCATTGGGAAATATTTACAGAGATCATTCTATTTGCCTCTTCCTGAAGAAGCTGCCAAAATCTTTCACATGGTACCAAGGTGAACTGTGGACTGTAATTCTGTACTAGCTGCTAGAGGAACATAAAAATATCATCCGACAGGTTTTAATACAAAATGTGCACCTTTCATCTTCGGCATCCAGAATATCTTAGCATGAACCTTCCCTGCCTGCCACCCCTCACCCCCACTCACGAGACATTTCTTGATCAGCCTCCAAGGCAAATTGGCCAGTTACTGGTATGACTGACACATCCGACTTCACTAGCTCAAGATACACATTCTTCTTATTAAGTGAGATGGCTGCAACTTCCCATCCTACCTGGCCTCTCAGGTGTCTCTCTTCCCCTCAGGTGATCCCATGTACCTGCAAGGTGCCGATTCGGTCTCAGTAGGCGGGCCTGGCAGCCGCCATTGGAAGGTCTTGGCTGTGGCAGGCACATGCCAGGCTCTTTGCTTCTAATTCCTCCTATAATGCCCAGAACGAGCCTATGAAATGTCCCCACAGCCTGTCGACCCTTCCTCCCACTTCTGGCCCACTGCATAACGACGTTTCCCAGGAAAACGGAGGATCCCAGAAAATAAAGTGGTGGAAAACTTGGACAGGAATAGAGGATGATGGTGCCTGGGTATCCCAGATTGGGGAAATGTGTCATTATTTGGCTTTGGGAAGACACAGAGCAATTGAATAGATGTTCCAGGTACCAGCCATCATGGGGCTGGACATAGGTGGGCCCTGGAACTGGGGGGAGGGCCTTCTCTAGCTCAAAGGTGTGTGCAGAGGCCAAGCCGGCGCTGATGGTGGGCTGAGCCCCTTGGCTTTGTCAGGTGCCGTTGGGTCCAGCGTTCTGACCCACCTGCCTCTTCGTATAAACTCCCCAGGAGTTTAAGGGAGGAGTAGTTCTAGGTGGAGCACATGGCATGATACCTGAATTCCCCTGACCCAGACGCCCTGGATCACAGGTCACGCACGAAAGTGTGCGTGTGCGAATTAAGAGAATTGAGTCACTCCGGAAAGGTGGATGGCGGTTTGGGGCAGCCACCAAGGCTGAGAAAGTGCTTGGGAAGAGGGGATCCTTTCACCTCCATTCGTCCTTACCGCCCCTTATTCGCACCTGGAGAAAACAGTAGAAGACCAGCCAAGGGACACGCGTCCCAGGCAGAGGTGGCCTTGACATTGCGAGTCCCCAGAGACTCAGTAGTGCGGCCCCATCAGCCACAAAGGCCAGGCAGCCCCAGTCACCTAGGCTAAACTCCAGCTCTCTTCCCATTCCCGAAACGACTCAACTTTCTTTGAAACGGAACTTCTAATTGCCCTCGACTTCGAATGTCACATTCTTTAGCCCATGCCCTATTACTAATCCGCTCTTGCCTGGTTCCTCCTACATCCCCTTTGTTCATGTTAAAGATGACTTTTCTTTTCACCCATATAAGTCTCACTGCCTCCTACACTGATTAATTCAGCAAGATGGAAAAAGAGGACTAACTTGTTCTCCCTAAAACTCCCATTAATCAATCATCCGAGGAGCAGAGCAGCTCAGTGCACCCGCATCCGGGAGACGGAGCAGCAGCACTCTGCTGTCAGCCCTGGGACGCGGAGCTCGGGAGCGGGAAGACCTCAGGCGGCTGATTTCACCGTCGTAAGCCTCAGTTCGCTCCTCTGTTGGACCTGCACTCATAAGGTTGCTGGACAAAAAATTTGCAAATAAACCTAAGCAGGAGTCCTTAGGGCCAAAACCTGCTGCCAGTACAATTGTCATGAACTTAGTGCACGTAGGACAGACAGACCTGGCCTGGATCTGTCTGAGCCGCTTTTAGCCCGTGTTAGGTAGGAGAACATCTGGAAAGTTCCATCAGACAAGGGCAGACTATGCAGTCTTCTCGAGCCCACACAGAACACTTCCCACGATAGACTACTTCCTGGGCCACAGAACGGAATGCTGCTTAAAGGTTTTTTTAAAGAACAGAAACATACAAAGTCTGTTCTCAGCCACAATGGGATTAAAGTATAAATCAGTAACGAAAGGGTAACTCTTACCACATACTTGTACATTAAACAGCACGCTACTAAATAACATTTGGGTCAAAGGAGAAGTCTCCAGCGAAGTTAAAAAGTATTTCGAACTAAATAAACATGGAAATACAGTTATTCGAATGTATGGAATGGAACCAAAACAGTAACTCAGGGGAAATTTGTAACATTAAATGCGTATATCAGGGGAAAAAAGAAACGTCTCCAATCAACTTAAGTTTCCACTTCAGAGAAAGCAGAAAACCAAGAGTAACTGAAGCCTAAGAAGAACAAAAAAAAAGAAATAATAAAAAATGAAGAGCAGCAATCAATGTCAAAGAAATGGAAAGCAGAAAAGCATTTAAGAAATTCAACAAAACCAAAAAGCTGGTTCTTCGAAAGGATTAGTAAAACTGATTTTTCAAAAAATTGACAAACCACGAAAAAAAGAGAGAAGACACAAATTGCAGTATCAGAAATGAAAGAGAAATCATTACTATTGACCCACGGCTATTAAAAAGATAATACAGGAACACTGTGAACAACTCTGTGCCCCAAATTTGATGACCTAGATGAAATGGACCAGTTTCTTGAAAGGTAAAAACTACCAAACTCACACAAGGAAAGAGATCACTGATAACCCTATATCGAGCAAAGAAACCACATCAATAATTAATAACCTTCCACGAAAGCAAGCACTAGGTCCAGGTGGTTTCGCTGGTGAAGTCTATCAAACTTTTAAGGAACAAACGATGCCTTTCAATCTCTTCCAGAAATTAGAAGCAGAAGGCACAATCCCTAACTCATCCTAGGAGTTCGATGAACAACTGTTCTCCTGAGAATTTACCCAACCGACTTGAAAACTTACATCTACACAAAACCTTGCGTGCAAATCATAGCAGCTTTTCCCCTTAATCACCCCAAACCTTTGAAAAGCAAACCGAAAAGGATCCTTTCAATAAGCAGGAGCAGCCTTCGGAAAGGGCTGCATTTGTATGACATCCTGCAAAAGGCAAGACGAGAACGTACACGCGTCAGCGATGGCGGGGAACATGGCGGGGGGCGGGGGGGCTGACTAGAGGAAGCACAGGGGACATCTTGAGGGCGGTGGAACTATTCTTCATGACACTGTAATGCTGGGTACGAGATGTGATGCATTTCTCAAGCCCCACTGAACGCAACCCAAAGAGTGTACCTTAACGTACGGATTTTTAAAAATCATTTAGGAGGCCAGAGGCGCCCACGGCGGAATCCAGACTGTGACAGAGGATCACACTGTATGATAAATGGGTGGTGTACCCTCACGGAAGAGGGTAGAGGAAAAAGGGGCTGACCTAAGTCACTCTGGAAATGAGTGAGGAAAAACAGACAAGTGCAGCTGAGGGACAGGCGACAGAAAGCCTGAGCAGTCCTCCTCAAGATGGACAGACCGACATCAACGAGGGAAGAGAAGCCGTGGCGCCAAGAAGAGCCTAAGGAGACACGATGATGAATGAGCATGGCGCCCTGGAAGGGGTCCTGGGCGAGCACGCGGACGTTAGGTAAACACTAAAGAAGTCTGAGTGAACTATGGATTTGAGTCAATAAGAAGGTGTAGATATTAGTTCATGACTTGCGCCCCTACTAAGTAAGAGGTGTCAATAGGAGAAACGGTGTGGGGTGTAGGGGACCTCTCTGAACTATCTGGGCGATTTCTCTGTAAATCTAAAACGATTCTAAAATGACAGTTTTTATTGTAAAAGAGTGAGATGTCAGTACTTCTTGACCACGCACAAGCTCTCTCCTCTGCCAGCCGCCTGCCTCCCCCCTCCCCTCCCGCCTCCTTCTCTGTTGACCCTGGACTCTGCCAAGTGCACATCTGTAGATGACCGTCAGGGTGAAAGACAAATAAAGCCGGCCACCTACTCCTCACTGTTGGTCACTGTGAGTGAGGCCTGAGGGACTCTGGGCAGAGGTCCTGTGACATGTGAGCTCCATCTCTCCAAAGCGTTCGGCCGTCGGCGTGAACTGGTGCTCTGAACAGGTCCCCCAAAGACCCTGTGTCATACACGCTGCTCTGAAGTAACGTAAGGTCTCGACCGAACGACCTGTGTCTGACACATGTGACCATCGGCCGCTTTTCCGGACCCTGTCTGGCCTCAGCATCATTCCCTCTGCGTATGGCTCACTGCTCTCGTCCCTCAGGGGCTGGACCCTCAGGCTTCACACGCGAATTTCTCCCGCCTCCTAGAATAAGAGCTGAGACAAGGACGCCTCCTTCCTTTCAATCCTGCCCTTTCATCCTCATGCTTGAATTCACCACCCAAAAGCCTCCATCTCTATCCTCCGGGAATATCTAAATGAGCCTGCGGGAGCCTGCAACATAAAAATAGCACTAACGCAGGTAATATCGGCAGCAATGATGAGAATAATAGAATTCAAAAGCCTCCCCAAAGGTGAGACCTCAGAACACTGGGTGTCTCTCAGTCTCCAAGATATCAGAGGTGCTTTGTGCCGCTGTGTAGACGGCCTTTTCGGGGAGGCGCGTGTACAGGTGGGTGGTAACCTCAGCCTCGCTAGAGGGGACAGCTCGCAGAGGGGAGAGCCAGCATCCTTCTCCCGCTATGCACACGGCACTTCCGCCCCCGAAACTCGGAGAAAGTTCTCGCTGTAGTTGTTCAGGGCCAAGGGATGAGAGGTGCCTTGGGTTCTGAGCTTGCACCAAAGCACCCCGCAAATATTTGGGACCGGAGGGGGGGAAACACGTTGGTTCCAAAACATGTTTAAGGAACTGCAAAACCGAAATTATGAATAGTTTCAGAACAACACTGAAAATCCTTATTTCCGTGGCCATAAAATTTATTATACGAGGGATGGGAGGGTACTTTAATATGTCCGCTGTGATGTGCCCTGGGACCCCACAGGTCAGCCTATGACGGAATTAAAACAGTCCCGGGCCCAGCATAGAGAGGCTGCTTGTCCCTCCAGGGGCCTTCAGAGGGCTCTCACTAATGACCCCCAACCTGGGGTTCCCGAGGACCCCACTTGAAGTGTTTTTCACCACTTCCCCCAAACGGAACAGACAAAATCCTTTAACCCATCACAAGGCCACACAGCCTATTATTTACTAAATGAGAAGCATTTGATCAACATAATTATTCCAAATAGGGGCTCTGTGGAAACTCAGTAAAAAGGACCTTCTGTGTGAGGAAACGCAGGCTCCTCCCTGGGCTGTGGCGGAGGGTCCCGTCCTGGGGGAGGGGCTTCGGAGCGGGCTGCCAGGAGTTCCCACGGCCCCTCTCTGAGCTCCTGCAGGCCAGTCCTGCCCCCGCCCAGCCTCAGCCAGGCCGGGCTCTGCTGTCCAGCCCGTGACTTTACGCCTGGGCACCTGAGCACCCAAGGTGTCCACTTACGGCTCGTTCTTTCAAGGATGAGCCCAAGCCCTACCCCGCCCCCCAGAAGCACAGCTAAGGCCGCGTCTGCCTACCGCCCAGCTCAACAAGCTTCCTTAAAAACTCTCACACCACCCGTGCAGCACACATGGACACCAGCCGCCTGCGAAAAGCAAGAGTCACACAGAATCCAAAGCGAAGCCCGCCCGCTCGGCAGAGACATCGCTGTTTCCAGGGAGGCGGGCATCCTCCCACGCCTTCGTCTAAGTCCTGACATAAAAATGCATGTGCTTCTCACACTGTTGCAAACGAAAGGGATCGTGTGGTCCGCACTGTTTTGCCACTGGCGTGTGCACTGCATCAAAGGCCCTCCGGAACGGTGCGAACGGGTCCACCTCTTTTTACCTCACAGGTACTGTGGGCGCCCCCTCCCATCTTATTCATCCCCTGCTGCCGCACCCCTGGGCTGTCTCCAGGGGAATTTCACAAGCTAGGTAACATCCTCGGAGCACACAGGTGACCAAGGATGAAAGCCAGCTTCCCAAGAAAAGGCGGGAACCCCACAGGTTGAATTTCTGTGCACGGTTCGAAGTCTGGTTGTTACTAGCAAATTCCTCTCCCAATTAGCCATATCGAGTTACAGTCCTGTGGCAGGGTGGGGAGGGAGGGGAGCTCTGTTTCCTGTCCCCCCACCCCGAGGTTCTGCTGCTCTCCTTGACTGAGCCGCCACCAGCCTGCGTCCTTGCCAAATCGCACGGTCCCACGAGCAAGCGAATTAGCTTTCATTGCAATGCAGGTGTGATGGACGCTTTCTAAAAACAACATCAAAAACACGGCGTCTGCCCTGAAAGCATCAGGACCCGGCTTTTTAAACGCAAACGTCCATGTATTGCCCCTGGTCCCCTCTCGAAGGGGATGCTCTCTAATCCTCCCTCTTAACAGACAGGAACAGCAACCCGACCATAAGGCTGGGGAAAACCCACATCTGTGTCGGCAGGATTAGCGAGGTGCTGCCGCACGCCCCCGCACACCACCCCGTTACCGGCAAGCAGCCGTGTGGGTGAAAGCCTGCAGCATGGCACCCGTGCGGTGGAACCTCATCTTAATTACGATCAGCATGTTTATGATGCTGAATACATCTGACCTAAAAACTCAGTCTCGAAACAGCCTGCACGTGGCCGGATAATCTCAGACCACACTGGTGACATTTGGTTGACATTGCTTCTCTCCCCCGTGTGAAAGGGCTGACGGCCCGCTGGCCAGGCACGTGGATTTGATATGAGAGCCTGAGTTTGCCACTGACATCCGGTTTCAATTATTTCCCTGCGATTATATCGGTGATGGAGAAACCCAACCGAGCGGAGAAAATCGGCCCTTGTAACAGGGCTGACCCCACAGTGAAAATTAAGGTGTGCGAGCAAGCAGCTACCTGAACCTTTCATAAAGTTATCAATTCACCCGTTCATTTAAAAACTGTATTAACCTGGGCACCTGCTGTGTGCCAGGCTGTGCTGTGCGTGTGGCGCAGGACACCCCTGAGAAACAGGTGATGTGGCCACCACAGGTAGCTGCAGGTGGCCTCCAGCCTGAGGAAGGAAGAGCCAGGGAGGCTGACGCCTGAGATGAGGCTCAAACAGATGGAGACGACAGGAGGGAGGTGGCCCTATCAGAAGAGGAGCAAAGGATGCCAGCAGAGTCTCTTGGAGAGCAGCAAACAGGTGCCCTGGCTGCCGGGAGGGTGTGAAGGGGAGGGGCTCCTATCGCGCCCAGCGATTACCACCTTACCCCAGGGTTAGTCATCCAGGGGCTCAGAACGGGGCCCCTGCGGACAGTGGAGACCACCCTCACGCAATTAATTTGACAGCCTGCTGGCCCCCTTCGGACCAAACCTTCTGGCGAGTTTAAATTCATCCCGACTCCAAGTCCTGTATCCAGAAAACGGATCCAGGGGCCACTGCCCTCCCTTACGCTGGCAGGTGCTGGACCACCTGCATCAGCCATTCTCACTCCCCGTCTGCGTCTGCCACACTCCTGTCCATCTCCCGAGCCCACCCCCACCCGCCCCCCACACCCCCACCAACCGTGCTCGTTCCCACATCCCTGCAGCCACTCTGACCCCTCGCTATGCATCTCCCCCATCCCGCCCCGTCCTCTGTCCTCCCCCCGCCCCCACCCCCGCACCTCCCAACATGGAGAACCCGGCAGGTGCAGGTAAATGTTTGCTGAATTACACTAAGTGCCCCCCCCCATCAAACTGGTCCCCGAACACGGAGCATGTCAACCCTTGAATAAGTCATCTCCCCTTCTGCTCTCTTTGATCCCCACAGGGTCGTGTTTGGGAAAAATAAATGTCTTCCTGGCTTCCACCTTGTGCTCTATCCTAAGACCCGGACGCCCTGTCGTCACTGCTCATAGGTGACCCACTTCAGTCTCGCTGTGGCTTGACCCCGGGTAATGGGCTGGGAACGCAGGGGGTTATTCCCTACTTTTGGGTAAGCCCGAAAATGTCAATGATAAAAAGCATGTCTAACCCAGCAGTATTTGAGGTGACGCGGAACCCCTCTTCACACGTTACTCACTCGGCTAAGACTAGTTTCTGGTAAAAAAAAAAAGAACAGGTTCATGACCAAAAGGGGAAGCTTTGATGGCAGGCTCTGATTCAGACCTGCCCCTGGGTTGCCAGCTGTGCAACCTTGGACACACGACGTGCCCTCTCTGGGCAGTCACGAGTTTGGCCTGCGAGGTGAGTGTGATGGCAAGGGCACCCATCTCGTCGGGTGGGCGTCACAGGGGGATGAGGTCATGGACGGGCAGCGCTTGGCCCGGCGCCAGGGAGGTGGCTGCTGGGAGCTCTTCCCGTTCTGTGGAAGAAAACGTTTCTCTCTCCACGCATTTCACTGTGGGGACATCCTTGGGTGGTGGTCTGTTCGCACATAGAGCTCCCCTTTAAGCTCCTTGGTGTCGGGATGGTGTCTGATCCGTTTCTATCCGGCATGTGGCCCGAATCATAAAACGTGCTCACCAGAGGTCACCGACCGCAAATGGCATCCATGACACAGATAAACGTGTGTGCATGTGCCCACGTGTGCACAATGCCTCCGCACAACCATGTCCCACCCCTGGGGACGGTGGCCCTTAGAGACCATGGGGAGAAGGTGCCCAGAGACGTCAGAGCGAGCCTGACAGACCCACACGTGCACCCACCACCCCGGCAACGAACTTCACTAAAAGCCCTGCTCCAGCATTCCCTCCGTGACTTGCTCATTCTTTCATTCGTCCAATGAAGGATGAATGAGCGGCTCCTGTGAGCCCGGCCTTGTGCTGGATGCTTAGGGAGAGAGGGAAAAACGAAGACAGCTTCTCCTCTTGATATGCTCACAATCTAGAGAGAGAGAGGTCTCGGGGCCTGACCGAAGGGCCTGGCACGAGCTTGAGTTTCTTTTCCCTGAAAGTGACTGGGAGTCCCTGAGGAGCGTTAAGCAAGTCATAACAGAGGCATATTTGCATTTTATAAATTGCCCACAATGGATCTCATACCCAGTATCACCAAGCCAAACATACCTTCAAAACCCTCCTCCTAAGCCCCTTATCTTCAGAGAATGTGGCTTCTCTAAGCGATTTATTATTTAGCTTTTAAATGTAATAAATAATAAAAAAAAGCTCTGCCCTACAATTCAGTCCTCCTAAAACCCACACCACCTGCCACTTTGCTGGCACTTCTGCTCCTGGAGGGACGAGAGGTGGCCTCACTGCTGAGCACATAGCTCGGGCAAGGTCCTTCTCACCGGCTGAAACACGCCAGTTTGGAGAGCTGGTAAGGATCTATTCTATGAACACGAGAAAAAATTTAACTGGTTTATACATTTTCTCATAGTGATTAAGAAGCTAAAACCCTTTTAAATCAGAGATTATTCTTGAGCCTCTAATACTATTTAAATTACAACTCCCAAATCTCGAATCATGTAACGGACTCGAGACCAAATGTTGCTTTTTAGAAACTCTGTTTCCATCACATGGAAGTTCCTAACGTGACAGAAGGTGCCGTGACTAGACTGGCCCGGTGACAAAATCTCAGGGAGGTTCTCTGTGCTCTAATGCTCGTCATTCTCACCCGTCTATAGAAACCACGTTTCTATCCAGCAGATCTCAAAGAAATCCACAGAGGTGCGGCCAACCCCTACACTGACAGCGTCCATGTCATGATCACCGGGGCACCTCCCTCCGATGACCACAGCAACCAGTGGAGCCACAGGTGCTGGTTTTAACAGCCCAGAGCTAGCCGGCCATCGCCTCCTCATTCCTGAAACGGATTCCTCAAGGCAAGTATATTTCACAGATGAAAGTGTATTTCACAGGTTCAGTTTGTCAGTATCCGACGGTCCATTAAGGCACTTGTCCTAACCACACAGGTATAAAAAGCCACTTGCTTCTGGAACACTGGATAAGCACAGCCCCAGAAAGTGGCGTCCAGGAGAACACCTGTGCTCAACGCCGTTTCCGTTTGCTTCTGCCAAAGAAGTCAAACGCACAGCAGCTCATTAGTAAGGCAGAGCGCACATGAAGTCATCAACCCCTGCAAAGCCGAGACCCTGGCCAGAGCCCGCGAACAGCTCGGTGCCCTTGCAGACATGAGCTTCGCCGAAATGCTCGCAAGACCCCGCATGTCTGTTTCGCCTTCACGAACAGGCGAACAGGCCCAGAGAGGTCCAGACCCTGGCTGACCCTCACACAGCTCGCGAGCGGCAAGCCGCACGGTTAACTCACGTCTGTCTAAAACGCAGCGTGTGCTTCCTGTGCCCCAGGCCCCCACGTGTGGGCTGGCTCTTAGGGGGGACAGGGATCCAGCTGAAATGCTGCCGGTGCAGGCCTGGGGGACACTGAGACGAGACTTAAAAATGAAACGGAAGTCCCATGTGTCAGTCTGCTTGTATGGTTGTAAATTAAACTCTCTGAAAGATTTTTTTCAGTAAGCTTAACATTTCCGAAGATGCCCTTTAGCAACTCAACACGACGCCTAGAACCCCAGACGCAGCACCGTCCCCACGGAACTTTATAATTATTTACTATAACTTCTAGATACGTCACTTATTTTTCACACTTTGCCAGCCAAATAAATGGTGAAAGCTTCGTGCCACGTGGTCATTGGTTGGACAATGACAACCCGGAACGTCGTGGCTGGCGTTGCTGGACTCCTAATGAAAGCACGTTAAACCTCGGGGAATAAATATCCAGCAAGTGATGAGGCAGAAGAAAAGGCATCGTGCTTTCTGGGCGCTCATTCTAAACATGTTCATTATATGCCAACGCCTGGGGATGGCAAATGTGGAGTTTAAAAAGACACCATCTGGCGTGCGATGTTCCCAATTATAAACCTAACCCTTAATTTCTATGTCATCTGCTCTTCAGTCACTCTCTTTCTCCACGATGAAAAAATAAATAAATAAACAGGGGGTTAGCACATTCACTGAGCACGTTTAGCGAGATCAATGAAGTTCCCTGTAAGATATTCCGATAAGCCCAGCATTACAACCTGTATATTTTCTCCAGAAACAAACTCCTATTTTATTTTACTGTTAAACACGACACACCCAGCGGCTACCATAAACCAAGAGTCCAAAATAACCCAGTGGCGAGCTACAGTCTTTTCTGTAATTTTTTACATGATGTAAAGTCCCTTGGCTCCTTGAATGCAAAAGCAGAGATTTTAGGAAGCTTTCCAATCTGTGAAATGAAAAGTAGAGTAATTGCTCAAGGAAAGAAGGGTTTCTTTAAAGAAAAATAATGTCTTTAAGACAGAAGGAAAACAAGAGTAGATAGCCCAACTCAAAAACATTTCCTCTTTAAATATTCAAAGGCAACGTGTGGCATACGTAACAGGAAAAAGCTCCACTAAAAACAACAACAACAACAACAACAAAAAAACCAAAAAACCGAAAGTAGCATAGCCTTGAAAATGTTTTCTTACTTATAGGTCTGAAATATCTTAGTTTAAAAAAACAAAAACAAAAACAAATGTAAGATGGCTCATTCAGGGTTGATTTGAGTTCACAAAATAATTTTATTATATGTAAGAAAGCATACAGGCAATAAAATTAAGAAAGCATTCACAATGCATTAACAACAGAGACCCGATGCTGGAGATACTTTTCAGGAGATTTCTTCCTGGTCACCCACTTCATCTAAAAGTTAAGGGAACTGCTTATCCACGAGAAAACTTTGTAAACGTTTCAAAGAAGTTCTCTGGAAATGCCCCACGTGAATTAGTATTTCACAAGGGCGATCATAAGATCTTTCTTACGGTCCAGGCGATGACTAGGGGCAAGAGTCTGAAGCACAGAGAAAGGGTTAGCATGTGTCAAAACAGATACCGATGGCTTCAGAGCGCTTACCGCACCTCAGAGAAGAGGTGTCCTGTTTTTTTCCAATGGCAATGTCTTTCTCAAGGATGATAATGAGGCACTATTCATTAGTTAGTATACCGTGAACGTTTAGACTTAAAAAAAAAAATCGATTCTAAGGTCAGATTAACGTCCTGCAAGAGGAGCCTTGCCTTGGCTTGGTACCTAGCAAGATACGGTGCAGGATTGACATCTGCACACGGGTGAGACAGCTGTGACATAAGAATTAAGGAAACCTGCTGGCTTCACACACCTAACCAGGACAGCCATCTGTTTGGTTCAGAAAAGCTCTCTGACATGTGGAACGAGAAAAAGACAGACAGGGCTGGTTATTTTACATAAATACAAAGTGGGATCTACTTCTCATGGCTTAAGACCATCCATTTCGAGGTGGAGTCTTCTGAAGCTGGCTTTTATCTAAAATATTTACAGAACTGCAGCTCATTCTCCTTGGAAAGTGTTGGTTATGTTAAAAAGTCTACACTCAACAGCAGCTATGCTTTTTTTTAAAGTTTTTCAAAATCATTTTGGGGTGCGGAGGGAAACATTCACAGCATTTGTCAATACTCGCCTCTTTATTTATGCCAATGAATTTTAAGGAATGATCACAACTCATCTCCTACCCATCTCTACTGTGTTTCTGGAATTCGCACAGGAGGATTCAGGATTTCAGAGTCTGTGTGTTTGTTTCATTGGCTCATAAAGTGCTAGTTACATGGACGAATATGTGGTTGTAAAGTCTCAGATAACTCATTAGCTTATCCTATGAAATATGATATAGATTCATTATAATAAATTAAAAATATCCATATAATACAATAAATAAATAAAACTAATATCCACAAAGCAGCTCTCGATTCTGGAAAAAAGAAAACAATCTTATTCGGACTGTAAGGCTCAATTACTTTTCAGAAGTGATTTATGAAAGCATGCACCTACCTTTACAATCTGAAAATTTTGCTCGGGCCAGTGTTAGCACCTGTTTGTACACAGCAAACTCAACCCTTCTCACTTCCTTCCCAGAAAGGTTTACTTTTTAAGTGAAGCTGTTCTTTGCTGATTCTTTGCCCTATTTTTTTTTTTTTAAAGTCCTAAGAATCGGTTTCTAAAAAATCATTTTGGAGCCAAAGACACGTCCCCTTGTGAATGTTCGTTTCACGTGTGTGCCTCCGATTCACTACGAACAACACAGAAAACACACTGGGATGGATTTTAAAGTATAGTTTTTTGTGTGTGCTGAGACAAAGCAGCGAGGGGGGGCAGGGGAGGCTCCCCCTGACACCTCCATGGCTCACCACGCTTCGGTTTCCCCATGGCCAGCCTCAGAGAGCTCTCCGCCAGGTTTAGAGACGAGCATGGCTGGCAGGATTCATCTCAGAGTTCAGGTTGGGTGCTGTCCATTCTGCGTCATGGGCTGGATCTTTTCTAGAGAGACATCCGTGTCGTAGTCCAAAATGACAGACAGGGCCGGGGACAGCTTCTCCAAGGGCTTGGCTCCTCCGCCTGCCTCGTCCTCCTTCAGGTCCTCGGAGGGGCCCACGGCGTGTGGGATCAGGTACAGGTTGCAGTCCTTGGAGATGGACCCTCGTGGCTCATGATGGCTGGAGAACACCACGGCCCCGTTGTTATGGATGCTGACCGTCTCGATGGCGTTACTCGTCGTAGGGCAAAGTCTGTAGCATCCTAAGAGGGTTGAAAATGCCTTCCGAAAATCAGCATTAAAGGCGTAAATGATGGGGTTCAGGGAGGAATTAGCCCACCCAAACCACACGAACACGTCGAAGGTGATGGAGTCGATGCAGAAAGGCTTGGTCTCCCCAGCCCCACAGAAGGGCACCATGCAGTTCAAGATGAAGAAAGGGAGCCAGCAGCACACGAACACGCCCATGATCACGGACAGCGTCTTCAGAACCTTGGTCTCTCTTTTGAAGGACATCTTAAAGGAGCTTTCTGGCTGGGAGCACTCCGCGGGCTTGCCGTTCCCCGTGGTGGTCTGGCAGCTCTTGGCATGGACCGCTGCCCTCTCCAAGGCCGAGATGCGCCGAATCTGTTTCTGGGCGATCCGGTAGATCCTGGTGTAGGTCACGATCATGATGGCCACGGGGATGTAGAAGCTGATCAGGGAAGACGAGATGGCGTACGTCCTGCTGAGGCTGGAGTCGCAGTCGTCGGTGGTCTCGCCCAGGGAGGTGGCGTTCCTGTCGGAGGGGCGGACGGGTTTCGCCTTGTGCCAGCTGAGCTGCACCGGGATGAACGAGATGAGGACGGACAATGTCCACGCCACGCTGATCAGAATGAAGGCTGCCTTGGGGGTCATCTTCCTCTCGTACCGGAAGGGGCTGGAGATGGCCCAGTACCTGTCCACGCTGATCACGCACAGGTTGAGGATGGACGCGGTGGAGCACATGATGTCAAAGGCCACCCAGATGTTACAGAAGGACCCGAAGGGCCAGAAGCCAGCGATCTCGGCCACCGCTTTCCAGGGCATGACCAAGACGGCCACCAAGAGGTCCGACACGGCCAAAGAGATGACGAAGAAGTTGGTCACCTTGGAACGCAGGTGTCGGAACCGGATGACGGCGGCGCAGACCAGCGTGTTGCCCAGCAGCGTGGACAGGATGAGCAGCGACAGGAAGCAGGCTGTGAGGATGCGGAAGGAGAAGCTCCTCTCCACCACCAGCCCGGCCCTGCCCATGGCGGACGCGTTCAGAGTCTTCATCTTCCCTGGGGGCACAGCACATAGGGGCCCTGACACCCCTTGGGTTCCCAAGCAGGGACTGGGGGGCGGTCAGACGCGCAGCGGTCCCCGCTCGCTCCCCCGGGGGCAGGACGTCAAGGGCGCTCCAGGCTGGGGCTGAGCGATGGCGCGCGGGAACCTGCCCTCGGCATCCAAGTCAGCCGCTCGACGGTCCCTCCTGCTTTCTACAACCGCCTTCCGACTCCCTTGCTCCAGGTGCCTGTCGTGGCAACCGGCTGGCCCTTCGAGTCCCCCATGGAAAGCACCGGCTCCTTAGCACATTCCAAGGTATCACTCCAGAGACTGGCGGCCTCTGCCGAGCTAGTCAGCAGTAGTCACATCTCAGGGCCGAGACGCAGCTGAAAATACATCCAAACCCCTGGCTCCCCACACGCAGTTCCCCAAACGCCCTAAAAAGCAAAGAGAAAGCAGAGGTCGCCAAGACTTGAGCAGACTGCGCTTTCACTCCTGTCAAGCCCAATCCAACTCCGTCCGTCCGACCCGCCTACCTTGCCTTGGGGGTGTCTGTCTCAGAGCCCCTGGAGCTCCGGGAGCGGGTCCGCAGCGCCCGGGACGCGCGCCCGAGTCCCGCCCGGCGCGCGCACCGCGGGGTCCGCTCGCGAGGCGGAGAAGTCGCGGGGGCGGGTTTGGGAAAAGGATCCCGGGCCGGGGCCCCCGGGGAGCCGGCGCGGCCCCGCCGCTTCGGAGGGCTGGAGACGGCTGAAGACGGGCGAGACCCGTGAGGAGGACCGCGGGCCCCTCCAGGACTCGTCACTCGGGCGGCTTCTCTGCTCCGCGTCCTTACTCCCCGAGCCGAGGGCCCCCCGGGGCGGCCCCTGGCCGGTCCCCGCCGCGCCCCGCGCCTGCTCGCAGCGTCGCTCGCTGCCTCCCGGGCGCCCGCGAGAGCCGAGCCCGCCGCGGCGGGCGCGCGGGCCGTCCGGGTCTCCGCGGGGCGCAGCCCACCCCGCCCCCGCGTCCCTCCCCTGCCCCGGGGCGGGCTTCGCTTGACGAGCAGAGTGGCGGGCGACAGCCGCACGTGGTTCCCGTGGATGGCGCTGCGGCTGGAACGCGCGGAGGGAGGACGACGCCCAGGGGCGCGCTCGCCCGCGCTGGGGGACCCCGGCGACCCCGGGGCCCCCAGACCCGCGGACGGCGCGCGACGGGGGCGCGAGACAAATCCCGACGCGGGAGCCTCCAGGGAGTCCGAGTCGCCCGAAAGCAAAGCTCGGCCCGACACCTAGCGCCTCCTGCGGCGGCCCCCAAGCCCCTCCCCAAGACCAGCGCGAGCGGGGACCCTGCCCGCTTTCCCACGCACACCAGCCACCGGACCAGCCCGCCCCCGTCCGACCTGCGCCGCCTCCAGATGCCCCCGACTGGGGCGAGTGTCCCCGCCGGCCCCTACTCACCGCGCGCGGGCCGGGCTCCGCTCCCCGGCGCCCCAGGGGCGCTCGCCGCGCGCTGCGCCCGGATCGCGGGCGCGTCCAGGGCTGCGGCCGACGCTGGGCTGCAACCTGCGCCCCGCGCTCCGCGAGCGCCCCAACCCCGGCGCCGCGCGCTCGGCGGGCCCGGGGCGCCCTCTGCCGGCCGCGCTGCGCCCTGCCCGGGACCGACCTCACCCGCGCGGGTGGCAGCATCCACGCGGGACCCGCGCGGGGGCCCGCTCGTCCCCGCCCCTGACGGCCAGAACCTCGGAAAGGGGACTCCTCCGCTTAAACTATCCTTAAAAACCGACAACGCTGAAAAATTCCTTTTGCTGGCGCTGCATTCTTTGCGCCGACGTATTGTCCTGAGCGCTCACTACTTTCCAAGAGCAGAGGCTCAGGGTGAGCAAGGGGCGTGCCTTCCTCTCAAAGACCAGAGAGAACTGGCACTTGCCGGGGGCCTCTGTGTCCCAGGCATACGCCTTATATCGTTCACCCCTTAAAACATCCCCTCGTTACAGAGCCTGCTCATCTCTGCTCGGCCCGAGTGGAAAATCAGGTTCAGAAAATCGCTCAAACTGACGGGGCGAAGGAAGCTGCTGCCCGACCCCTGACTGCGTGTCCTTTGCACTGACACGTGACTGCCTACCGGCAGCTCCCGGACTAGCGCGAAAGCTCGCAGCTAAATAATTCCCTACAGGGCGAAATAGAGGGAAGGGAAGGTTCCAGGCGGCCATCTGAGCCGGGGCGTCTAACTCCCCACCTATCCTGAAATGTTTCCGCTGCAGTCGCCTGGAAATTCACAGGGAGGGGACACTGGGCATTAACCCAGCATAAAGGGCAGACGGAATTGGGCTGGGCCAGGGAGGACGGCCCTGGGATTGCCCGAGCGGAAAGGCACCTGGAAAGAACACAGAGGTGGGAGGCCAGGATGAGGCCAATTCCAGAGGTCAGATGTCTGCCTAGGGAAGTGTCCCCAGGATGTGAGTCCTCCCGGAGCCAATGACCCTGGCAGTGCCCATAGCTCTCTAAATTAAAAAGAAGGACCACGGTCACGGCCACACACACCAGACCTCAGGGGTGTCTTCCATGTAACGCCTGCTGGGCTGGTCTCAGATGCCATCACGTGCAATACCCTTACGAGTTTGATAGTCAAAAAAATAGTTGCTACGAAACTTAAATCTCAACCAAAACCTTGTTGGCAACAAACAACATGATTCTTCATAATCCTTGATTCTCTCAAGCTCAGTTGCTGTTCCAAAAGACTCTCTTTCTTTGCTTTGGAAAAAAAAAAACAACAACAAAACCCTCAATTCTTTCCAAACTAACCCACACTGACCTGTGTCTTTCACCTGACAGGTGGAGGAGATCTCATCAACATATGTCTCTCATACTGTGGTTGAGAGGTATTTCTGGCTCACGAGTAAATTTCTGCCATTTTCACTGTCAGAACATCAAATCCCTTCATTACCCATAACACAGAAAGGCTTGGGTACCCAGCTAGAGATGAGAGAACCCGTGAACACCTAAGGGAGGGGATTTTGTTTTCTGTCACCAGGAAAATAAGAGAGTTGAATAATGTCTCATGATTCTAAGACGGCCAGACCTCTGAGATTCCTTTCTGGCAGACTTAGGTCCCTGACTTTTGAACACTGTTGCCGCGGGAACAGGGATGAGTAAAATGTCATTTAAATCTCAGGGTTGGTTTTTTGTTGTTGTTTTTTGTTTTTTCACTTTGCACAGAGTGTGAATTTCAGAGGAACTTACAGTTTGGCTAGAGGTTTTGTTTGGAGGATTTTATTCCCTCTCGTTTTTTTCCTTCTTGAAGCCAAAGGGAAACAAAGGCTTCAGTTTTGTTCTAGAAAAATCTCCCCCAAATATTAAGAATGCAAATATAAATGCAAGCAGCTATTAGAATTCGATAATGCTGGGAATGTAAATCCAGATACAAAAGCACTTTTGTTCCCTAAATTGGCATGTCTTTTAAGCTCCACTGTGATTTATTCACTACAGAGAGGAGGAAGTTAAAGTGATGCTTTTCAACAGATTTTTATTTGAAGCTTGTAAAACTAAATGAATACAGGAGGCACATACCACAGGGGGAGCTTAATCTCATAATAAATAAAACAAGGGAACTGTCAAGTATAACAAACGATATATATGTGGAAGGCTTTACCATTATTAAAGCTGAGTTAATACCAAAAACGATTGCTTATAATGTCAGTGAAAAGAGATAAAGCTTGGTCAACCTTGACTAAGTCACGAGTGTGCTTGTTTTACACCAAACTACAGCTTTTCTGAAATTCCCAATCCCGTGTCATATCCTCTTCTCCTGTAGTAACTCTGTGTTTCGAAAAATCAACACTATTAAAAATTTAAAGATCAATAAATATCACTTTGGGTGCTGGCTGAGAGGTTGTTCAACACATATAACGCGTTGTTATGTACGCATAGCAGAAAACATATTTTCTGTAGCCGTATCTGTTCTTAGTTGCCTTTCCCCCCTTTTTCTGCCTTCTACTGGCTTAACTGAGTTGTTTTTAAGATTTTTTTTAACTCCTGTACTGCATCGTTTTCTATAAATTCATGTTTTAGTATTTTCGTGGTTGCTGTGGGGTTTACATCATATATATGATAAGATGTATGATAGATGATATAAATATAGCTATATCATGAATGTATCTTGTATTGTGCATTTATTATATATCACATATCAATACAAGACACAGATATGTCTCCCTCCCTCTCTCCTTCCTCTCTCCCTCTCTCCTTCCAGATCTTCTCTCTCCAATATTCCATTCCATGATCTCTAACTGCCTTATTGTCCCTGGACTTCTAAGTTTATCTCCTCAACTCAAGCACTCATCCAGACTCGACTCTACCACCTTCTCTGTATTATAACCTGGAAATTCTCTTTAGTCAGCAAGCCGGGGTACCCGTAAGGCTCACCTCATTTGTTTCCCATCTCTCTAGGATCACTGCCCTGTTACTTGATGTCCAGAATCTTGAAAAACATCATTTCATACTTTCTGCCCATTTCATTGGTTGTTTCAGAAGGGAGGATCAATCTCTGTTACTCCATCTTGTCTAGAAACAGAAGTCTCAGCTTTTCAGATTTTAAATCCAAAAAGGCAAAGGAATCTAGGCAGGCAAGAGAAATGGTAGTGGAGATACAAATTAGTTCAGCAATCTTGATTTACTTCTGTTTTTTTTTTTTTTTTTTGGTTTTTTTTTTTTTTTTGCACCCCCAAAACTGCCACTGGCCCACGGCCCTGGGCTGCTAGAAGCACCAAATCTAGCCCCTGGCTCCCATGTTATTATGGCTCCAGAATTCTATCTCCCTGCACCCCCCCCCCCATCTAAAGCCCTCAGTCTTGAGAAATATATGGAGTCAGTTTGGCCCAAACAGGAAAACAGAAACCACACAAGCTGTTTCAATAGAGAGGATTTAATCTAGGGAATTGTTTAAGCAGGTATGAGGACCCTGGAATGACGACAGCCCCTTCCCTGCCTTCGTTTGGATCTCTGCTCCAATGTCCTCTCCACAGAGATGCCGGCCCTGACCACCCCTCTAAAGCTCTGCCCCGCGCCCCGTGCTTCCCTCCCCCTAACCTTTACCCAGGTTTCTTCATTGCACGTTTCATTCCCTGAAATCCTGTATTCGTTGGTTTATTGCCGGCTCTGCCTTAGGAACGTGAGCTGCGCCGAGCGGGGACTCAGCCTCTCTGCCTGTCTGAGCCGGGACAAGCAGATGCCCAGGAAACGGACTCTAGATGGATGAACGGATCGGACGTGAAGAGCAAGCAGGGAATCCCGTTCTGATCGAAAGCGTCCAACAGGGCAGCGGGTGCTTAACCAGAGCAAAAGGAAATGTGAAGTATTATTTTTCCCCCCTCATTTCTGCCCTATTATGTTAGGATTCATTTGACTGGCGAACCAGTTCCTTAAGCCCACAATGTTGTGACTCAGCTTTCTTAGAAGAATCAACACTGTGTTTAGCCTCCAGGGCCTACATAAGACAGAACTGGCTCCCACGAGATGTTTCCTGTTGCTTTATTTTTAAACAGAAAGCCAATTCATGTGTTTTACAGATGCTTTGTATGTGAGACACACCGAGTTTTCACACCCAAACAAGAATGTTTTTAGGGTTATTGTCTACAGTTGAAACTAGGCCCTGACACTGAAACCAGACCCCCCTAACAGTCTCTCTCTCTCTCTCTCTCTCTCTCTCTCTCTCTCTCTCTCTCTCTCTCTCTCTCTCTCGTTCCCTCTCCCTCTCATTTTAAGTGTCTTTTTGGAGGTAACAGCAGGCTCTGGAGGCCGTCAGACCACGCTGGATCAGATGGGTCCTGGAGGCTTGAGCAGGGACAGTTAGCAGCTAAATAACCCTAAGCTGACCTCGAAAGCACAATGGAGCCAAGGTTCACAGAACTCAAGCAGGAGAGAGGCTGCTTTTTCTGCCGGAGCCCATTAAGAAGCAAGGGGTCCATCATTTAGGAAGATGCGGTGCAGGGAACGAATCGGAGACACACAGAACTGATCAACCAATTTCTGCCAGACTAGACTTCCTCGGTCCCCTGTTCCCCTCTTCCCTGACCGTAGCTGACTTACTTCCAAGACTACCCAGTCAGACCCCCTGAATTTGAATCTAGAAATACGTATAACCCCTGCTACCCTCACCCCCTAAAACCGACCCCAAGCCTTTGTTGCAGACCCATGTGAGCCTTGTCCCTGAGCTCCTCGCTGGGCCGGCCTGAGGAATAAAGCTCCTTTTTCTCTTGGAAAACCTGCCTCAGACTCTTGGTCCTCTATAAGCCACACATCAAACTCTCACCTGCTGTGTGGTGACACCAGCAGGTGAGACCACACTGCTACCGACGCGCTGCCCGGAGAAATGCCCGAGACTGTGAAGGGGAACAGAGTTTGCCATCCCGATATATGTCCCGTTTGGGGATAGTGATTATTTTAAGCAGATTATTCCTATGAAGCAAAAGACGCAGGAAGAAAACCTTTGAACTTCCCGCTAACTGCCTAAAAGAATTTGGACAGAAGAGGGAGCTCTCACCACAGACGACCACATTTTGGCACGAACCAGGTGTGCGGGACAGGGAGGAGCCCAGCAAGGCCCACTTGACTCTGTGTCCCACTGTGTCAAGATGCACAATATACAACAGGCCCTTTCCATCTCCCTGTGAATTATGCACCTCATTTTGCCTTCCCGCCTTTGGAATTTTGATGCTTGTGTGAAGTCCCCAGGTGCACCTGTTAAAACGCGATCTTCTCCTATTCATCGGCTATATGCCATTTGAATTATTCAATCAGCCACAAGAACTTAGAAAGGAAGAAGGAAAATTATTTTTTCTCCTCTACAGTTACCCATAATTTTCCTCCGCTCCATAGAATGTTCTACAGTCATTCGGGTAAGACAGGACCTTCCCCCCCCCCCCAGAGATCTCTGCCCTGCCGCACACCCTGCCAGCCCCGGCCCTGCTTACCACCACTGCATACTCGTTCGCTGTATTTATCGTCTGTCTCGCCCTCTTGGGATGCCCACTGCATGGGGGCAGGGGGTTCAAAATGTGCCTTTCCAAGTAGAATCCCCAGCACCCAGAACAATGTCTGACGGACAACTGACATGCCGTGAGCATCCATTGAACGGAAGCATAAATGAATGAAGGATGTTGATGCGACCTGAGAAAACATGTATGATACAGAACTTGAAGGGAAGAAAGCGCATTCCAGACGAGGTGCTTCATGATTCTAACCACATAGTTCGCCAAAAACCAACCCCAAACAAAACAGAATCCACCACGTGTCCTGCATTGTGCTAGACCCTGGGGTGGAAGGTTGACTAAGACTGAGTTTCTTATTTGAAAGGATTCACGGTCTAGAGAAGAGACAGCACTGTGAATCTAGGGTTGAATGTGCGGGACGAGTGTCTGCGGAGAGACGTACCCCGGCTGCGGGAGCCATGGACCAGAACCCTAGTATCAACAGTTCTCAATCCCCGAGGCTCACGTGGGTTGGATGTGTGCCCACTGCAAACCTCAGCAGACTCACCCTCTCAGCTAAACTTCCCAACAGCCCCATGAGGCAGCTGTTAGCCTCATCCTTACTTTAGAGATAGAGAAGCCGAGGCCTCGAGAGGCTCAGAAACTTATTTGTCGAGGGTCCCACAGCCAATCAGAAGCCACAGGGGTCTGGCTCAGGAGCCTGTGTCTTTAAGCCCTGGGCTAAACTCGAGCACAGGATAAACGGAAGTTTGATGGGTCAGAAAAGAAAATACTGGAAGAATACATAATAAAAACCCATGAGGGAGAATGCTGGGGACTGGCTGGAGTATGTACAGGAACTCTTCTGTACTTTTCAAATTCATGTGATTCTTTACATCTGTTATCAGCATAAGTAACTTGGCTACTATAACCAGGAACTTGAAAGTGTTCATTTAAGTGTTAACTTCAAAGGCGAACGTTCTCACTGGGTTCTCTATTCCACCAGGAGGGAAGCTTCATCTTGTGATAGATTCAGCAACATCTTTCTTCAGTTCACTGACTTTTGTTATGCTCGGAAAGGCCCCCATCTTTGCTGACATAAGCTCGTTTTGTTTTTGCCATGCCCTAAAGGGGCCAGAGTCCATATTAAAATGCAAGGGTTTGGCAATCTTTGTCCAGGCGAGCCCAGCAAGAATTCCCCGGCACTCAGTTTCCTGATCCACAAACGCTGAAAAATTCTCTTTCAGCTTCCAGGGAGCTGTTTCCGAAAACTGTTTATTTAAAACAACAGTGAGGACACATTCGCAGACACTTGCTTTTTTTCTGAAAAGCTCAGCTCATTGGCTGATTCCTTCTTCCTTTGCCCATCTCTTTTTCCTACTTTTTCAAATGTAGTTGCATTTAGCTCAAATGTCACCACCTCTGTGACCCCTGTCCGCTCCCCCCCCCCATTGGTCAGGGATAGAAATCCAACTCAAAAGAGCTAATGATCAAAAAAAAAAAAAAAGTGTATGTGGGTTGATTTCTTGGCTCTCATAGCTGGAAGTCCAGAGAGCAGATCCAGCAGTGTCAGGCTGGGCCGAGGCCAGGATCTGAAATGACGTCATCTGACCTCTGCCCGTCTTGCGTTTTTCAGCTTAGTTTCACTTTTACAGAATGGCAGAAGGGGCAGCCCTGATGGCTCCTGGTCCACCTTCTCCCCGCTCGGCAACCTCGGCAGGGCTGCGGGGGCAGGGATGACTTCTTGTTCTCAGTGTCTACATATGCATTCGGAGGAGGGGTCTGTCTGGCCCAGCTTGGCCCACTACCCATGAGAAGGTTAACTCCCATGATTGACAATCTGACTGGGATCAAATGAAGTGAGAGAGAGGAGCACCCCCCAAAAAACTGGGATGCCAGGAAAGCAAAAAGAACACAAAAGAAAAAGAAAAAAGGAACACCCCATATACATACAACAGAATTTTTCACCCAATTTTTCACCTGTCTGTGTATCTACACCTATCACTTGGCACCTCTTCCCATCAAAACAGAAAGTCTATTTCTCCCTGAATCCAGGCTGGTCTTGCCAGTTCCAAGCCTTGAACTTGAGAGGCCTTGAGTCCCTCTCTCTCCAATTCTTTCCTTCCACACCCCCCGCGCCCCACCTGGCTTTGCCATGTGAACACGCCCACATTAGACCGTTGAAGGAATGAGACATGGAACAGAGCCAAATTAGTTGTCCCAGCTGAGGCTCCCAGCACGTGAGAGAGCCCTGCCAAGATCTGTAAAGCCACCAACAGTCCACAGCTGATGACATGAGTAACCTGGGGAACCCAGCTCAGAACCTCCCAGCCAAGCCAACCCACAGACTCGGAACAAAGCAAATATTTATTGTCGCATACTCCTCAGTTTTGTGGCCGTGCGGTAGCATTATTGGGACAACAGATGACTGATACACACGTCCGTGATCCATCTCTCGCATCCCCATTCTGCACAGCAGAGCTAGTCGTGCCCCATCTCACTGCCCTTAGTCAGCCCACATTATACTGTTGCCATTTTTGTATTAAATAGTAACTATGTGTTGTAATTACTTGTTTAGGTATCTATCTCCTGGCCAATAAGTTCTCCGAGGGAGGAACTTTCTAAAAAAATCTTTTTGAGCCCAACACTGGGCACAGGGTATGACAGAACAGGATCTGACTAAACATTCCTAGGAATTCTGAGCATGACGCGTGCCACCAGAAACCTACCTGTGAGACCCATGCCAGGCCGACTATCTTTTCTTATGTATCGGGGCCACTTGTTTTTCTTTCTCTTTGAATTGCACCTATTTAAGTTTTTGTATGTTTTTCTGTTTGGTTGTTTCTCTTTGTTATTAACTTGGGAATGTTTTTTATATTTTCAGTCTGTGAACTCTTTCACCTCTGCTGCGGTGTTATATGATGAGTCTTCGCAGAGGGTAAGACATTCAAGTAACGGGCGGAAAGTAATGGGTGGGGGGGGACCAAAGAGGGAAACGTGGCCTGAGCGCGCGCAGGGCCCCGCTCCCCGGTGAGGATGATGCGGGGGCCCGCGATGGGGGGCGGGGAGCCCGGCGAGGAGCCAGGAGCAAAGCGCGGGGACTGCACGGGGACCGCGGGGCGGCGGGGCGAGCGGCCGGCGACCCGGGCGGAGTCCGGGGCTCCCGCGCGCGGCCGCGCACGGCCCAGCCGGGCCTCGGGGACCCGCGCGGGGACGCGCTCCGGGGACGCGCTGCGCAGTGGCGGGAGAAGCGCTTCCGGGGGCGACCGAGGCGGCGCGGAGCGGGTCCTGCGAGCGGCGCGGGCGGCGGCCGGGGGCAGCGGTGAGTCGGGGGGGCGGCGCGGCGGGGCGCGCGCGGGGAGACTGGCGCAGGGGCGCGCGCGCCGCGTGCGGGCCGCGGGGACACCTCGGGCTCCGACCCGGAGCCCCCTCACCGGGGCGGGACCCCCGCGGGCCAGGGGTCCCTGCGCCGTGGGGCCCACGCCATCGCACCCGAGCGCCTCCAGCAGCCTCGGGGCCCCCAGCCCCACCCCGATGGGAGCGGGGCGCACCGCCCACGCCCGCGCGCGCCTGCCACGCTGTCCCGGCGGCCGCGTGACGACAGGCGCCCCGGGAGGACACCAAGATGGCTGCCGCGGGGACCCGGTGGCACCGACCGGCGCCCCGCGGGCTCCGAGCTCGCGGCCTCGCCCGGGGCAGGGCCGCGCGGCCCCGGGACTCGCGTCCGGGCGCGGAGACCTGGGCCGCCGCCGCGGTCCTGCGCGCGCCTCGCGTTTCCGAGCTCTCCGCTTCTGCCCCTCGGGTCACAGGTCTCTAACCTTCCCCCGAAACGACAATGACTGCGTCGTCTACCCAGTATGCGCAGGTGGATTAGGTCCCTTTACTTCCCATTCTTCCAGCCCTGCGAGGCATTGGGGACTGCCTTCCTAATCCCCGTGAGCAACCTGGGGCTCAGAGAGGTCGCGCAGTCTGCCCCAGGTCACACAGCTGGCCGTCTGCAGAGCGAGACCATCTGTCTCAGCGCCAAGGTTTTCTGCAAAGATGCTCTCCCCTGGCCGTGTGTTCTGAACCGCCCCCCCCACATCCTTCCTTAGAGTCCCCGTGTTTTTCCTTTACTAGCATTTGTCACCAGCTGAAAGGAACCGTGTTGACTTGCTTTATCCTCTCCTTGTGATCGGGGCCTATATTTGTCTTGCTCACCTGTCTCCCTGTTCTCTGCACCCAGCATTGCCACGTAGACCATCAGGGAGTATCTGTTGAGTGTCCGAATGAGAAAGCCCAGCGCCGGGTGATTTCAGAAGCACATACCTAACCCCTCCCCCCCCCCCAGTTGAGTGACTGCCTCCTGAGCCCCTGGGCACGGTCCTGTTCTCAGTCCTCGTCTCCCTTCTGCCCCGGAGCCCAGACCTGGACGTGGGCGCCACTGGTGTTTCTCTGCCCTCGTCCGGAGCTGCTTCCGCCTGCCAGGCGTTGTAAACGAGGGGTGTTTGCAGCCAGGTCAGGGCGCTTCGCAGCTCTGAGGGGCTGGACCCCGACTTTGACACGTGAGATTTGTAAGGTGGCAGCGAAGTCCTCAGGGGGACATGTGGAGGGTTCACGTGACGTTCTGGGACCTCAGACGGGTCTTCTGTCCTCTCCGGACAGGGTGCAAAATGGTGACCGTGTTTGGAGAGAAGGGTCTGTCGGCTTCTACCCAGCTCTGATGTGTAATTGCTCTCAGTGGGTACGCAAAGGTCAGAGGGCATGTACAGGCCTTTAGGCCCCATGGGCCTTCCGGAAAGGGGCAGTGTCTGTCCGTGCAGCCGTCGCAGAGGGGCCCACATAGCAAGGGCCGCGAACTTTATTTAGAATGCTCTTGATGTTCTGAAAAATTTTCTGAAATCCCCGGTGAGTGGGTGTGGAATGGTGCCAGCCAGGAGGGAACACCCCTTCCCCACCCTAACTGCTCGCAAAGAGGGCTGAGAGGACCCACCCTCCACCGTCTGCTCTCGGACGCCTTCGAACGAAGTATGACGTCTGCATCCTACTGTGCGCGCCGAGGTCAGGTGCATTTAGTTGGAGGGTAATCTTGGGTGGAGCCCTTTCACTTGAGGTTAAAGGTGAGACGTCTAAGGCAATAAGTCATTAAAGAAGACTGAACTTCACCCAGGAAGTGAAAAATGAAAGGCTATAACAAATCTACTTACTCATACAGAGTTCAAAGTTACTAAGGTTTTAGTTAACTGTTATTAATTTCTTAAGAAAATATTTTCATAGACAGTATATATAATCCGTGAGTTGATTCTTTAACTTTAAAGTGGGTAAAACATTCAACAGGATATGTACGAAATATTACAGATTTGGTAGTATTTTATTATTTTTACAGGCCGATGCCACGAAACAATAGAATTTTCTTTTTAATGGCTAAGAACTTCACTCATCCTAAGAGATTAAGAAACCCAAACCCAAAGCTGATCTTGAGGACGGGGACATGAACCCTTCAGGACGGTGTTGTCACCCGCCTGCTTTAAGCCAGCAGAGGACTGAGATCCGCATCGCAGGACGGGGGTGGGGACAGGGGCACAAGGCAGGAATTCTCCGTGTCTTCCTGGTTCAAGGCAGACTCACGTCTCCGTCCCCGCCAATCCCCGGAACGGGGGAGCACGCAGCAGAAACCCCGCCGGGAGGAAGCGCCCTCTGAAAGAGTGTAGCCACCCCGGGGGCGGCTTTCTGGTCTGTAATTTGGTCTCCCATGTGGAGGGAATTCTGTGTGAGGATGACCGGCTCGAGAAGCCCAGCAGATTAGTGGATTTCCTGTTCAGGCTCCTTGAGTTATGGCAACTGCCCTGCCTGACACATCACCTCCGGGAAAACGCCCCCACCCCCACCCCGCTCCGGGGGTCGGGAGTGTGGAATAAAGTCAGACAGAACTGCCACATCTGGCCTGTGTCATCTGGAGTGTGGCCTTGATTTCTCTGAATAACTCTAAAATATAGGGAGAATTTTCTTCAAGGGTTGAAATGAGGACATAGCCATCTAATCAGGCGTGGCAAGACCCATGTCGGGCCACCTAAGGACATGTCACACCTGCCTGGCCCTGTCCACATAAACCAGGCTCTTCACTCTTCCCAGCCCCGTCGTTGAACCTACAAGTTTCCAGCCCAAGGCCTTAGTTCCACAGTTAATCTTTAGCCAGGGTCAAAGGTCTCCGTGCACATTCCATGCTAGATTTATTTTCTGTGACATTTTGGGAAGTTATTTTTTTGCCCAGTAGTTAAACGATTTCCTGGCATGTAGCTCAAAGTCTGAAATAGTTTTCTTAGAGAAAGGTTCTCTTTCTTAGACGTTTCTGATCCTCTTTTGGGGGCGTCCCGTTACAATTCTCCCCTCGTGCCCACCGCCACCTCCAGCCACCGCCTTTCCCGGCAGGACCTCAGCCAGTGAGGACAAGAGCTTCTGCCCCTGGAGACCTGGCTCGTTAGCCATGACTTGCCTTGTTCAGCACTCGTGAGTTATCAGGGTTCACGGAGCCTCTGGTACACGCAGCTTGCCAGTCCGCCACCCTGTGAGTCAGCTCCTGTCTCTGTCCACCGAGAGAGGACTTTAAGGCTCATAGATGTGAAGTGACCCACCCAGTGACATTCTGGAAAGGAAGGGACAGACCTAGGACTGCAGGGCAGACTGCCGTGGGTAAGTTCCAGTTCTGACGCCCTGGGTTGTCAGAATAGACACGCCAGGGCAGAGCCACTGGACAGGGAGCCACCTCCACAGGAACTGCCGGAACAGCCGGGCAGGGGCCCAGGGGAAGGCTGCGAGTCACCTGTGTAGTATATTGTGTCTCAAGACCGAGACTCTCCCTTTAACTGGCGGGGCGTTTGGTTATTATTTATCGTAATTTTTATGTTCTTTCAACATAGCGTTCCAAACTTAATACTAAATAGCCCAGTTTAGTTTTAAAAATCATCCTGGGCCCACCACAGTGTCGAATCAGCACTGGGGGGGAGATGTTTTGGGGGTCACAAGACACCTCTCCAGGAAGCAGGGGCTCTGGAGCCGGATAGCCGGGGTTCACGCTCTCGCACCAGCCTTGAGCAAGGGAGCTCGCCGCCCTTGTCATTACGAGGGTCCGGTGAGACACCATGAGGCGGGCTCTTAGAATGCGTGGTTATTTAATGGTGGTGGTGATTATCGGCAGTAACTTCACCTTGCTGGTAAAGGTACAGAAGCTGGGGGAGTGGGATAATATGTCCCGGTGACAGAGTTGGTCGGCGGCGCTGGCATCTGAAGTCACACCGATGGCCTCTGCTGCACCCCCCTCCCCTCGTCACCTCTGTGCAAGGACTCAAATTACAGGACCGTTAAGGGGGCGCAGCTGGGAGCCAGCACTTCAAGTTCGGCTACGGGCTGGCCACACCCAACGTGCCTGGATACTAAACCCGCAGCCATTGCCTGAGCGGAGCAGACTTAGCCATGAGGGCTCCTTTCGGGGGGTGGGGTGTCCCAGACCGCGACGTCGGGGCGGGACGCGCACCGAGGCCTCCCAGGGGGGTTCGTGAGGATCGCAGCATAACTCAGGGACTTGGTAAAAGTCCCAGCCCCACTGACGACTCTTCACCGGGCCTGTGAATCGTTCCTGGCTTTTGATTTAAAGCAGAGACCTTCGCGGTGCCTGTCGCTTTGAACACTTGGAGGCCGTGGTGAGTTGTCAGCTGACCTACTTTTCCGGCCCCGCGTCTCAGGGACTAGGGCGGCCCGAGGAGGGGGAGACGAACCGGGAAAGGGCCGGTCCGTGGGGCAGTCGGCGCAGCCACCGCGCGTATCACTTAGGTGCGCCCCCCTCTGCGGGTGCGGTTCGTGGCGCCCCGAAACCGTCACGGTGATGACACCCGAGATCGCGGTAACTAGGACAGCGATAAGGACAGAGCTCGCAGGGCTCGCAGAGCGTGCGCGAGAAGCACCGAGATGTGACACGGGGACTCGGCGCATGAGCAGACGCTGGCGCAGACGCGGCTCCCGTGGACCCGCGCGGGCGCGGGCTGTCCCGCACGCCGCGCCCGCGTTCAAAGGCTACAAGGCGTCCTTTCCCCGGCCGTCCCCTGCTCCGGGGTCTCACGGTCGCCGGCGCCGTTACCCACCCCCCCCCACCGTCATTCCCTCAGATCAGACAAAAACGAGCTCGTGGGACATCAGGGGCCTCACGCAGTGCGTGAGCCGTGACATTTTGCCGTTGACCATCTGTGGTTATTAAACCCGCCGGTAAACTGACGCGTGACGCTCCTCGCTCGGCCCACCCCGGGCGGCGTGCCCCACCGTTCCCGGCTCTCTGGCACAGCCGCCGAGTTCCCGAATGGTTTCAGGGGTTCCACGTACCCGTCCGAGCCTCGGGCAAACACAGTGAGGAGGTGCCCCCCGGTGCTGCCCCGAGTCTCTCGGTGGCTCCTGTCACTTGCTTCACAAACCCACCCGCACATGCTTGAACACATTCTTTGGTGTCGTGTGCAGTCTGTGCCTTCGAGGTCTTGTTCCTTGTCCCTGCCCCCTCCGCCGCGGGCGATAGCAACTCGTTCTCCGAAACTGCCCCGCTGTGGCTTCGTGGTCACCCGTGCTGTCCCCACTCTCCTCGTGAAGGTGCACGACAGAGGGGTTCCCGCCGTGGACCCCGCGGAAATGTCTAGTTTTACGTCACGAAGAAGCGATGGGTCCAAATGGAGTGACTTGGGCTAAGCCCGTGACCCCGGACCGAAACTTACTACCTCATCTCATGCAGGTGTGGCCTTCCCCAGGAATGCAGTCCCCACTGGTCAGCCTAGAATCTCCCTGCTGGGGGCGGGCAGCAGGTCCGGTTGGCTGTGCACTTTTTCCAGGCAAAGCAAATGCCTTCTGTCCCCTCCCACACCCCAGGGACACCCTCCCCTCCCGTGATGCTGGTGTAATTAAGATAGCAAGGACAGAGTCCCACTGGAGTGCACTGCTGGTTTGCCGCGCTGAGTGGTTCACCCAGAAAAAGGATTTCGGACGGGAGGTCCTGGTACCGTTATTATTTTTTAACTTTTTCTATCTCTGTTTTCTCTAGTGTATTTCTAGGTTTCCAGAAGTAAGAATGATGCAATCCCATGGACCTTTAAAGAGTCATATGGGGGGAGGGGATTAGTGAAATTTGGTTGAGATCGCGATTTACGGACAGAGTGAGCGTTGGATTCAGATGATCTTTCTGCCAGTTTTCGCGGTCGTTTTTGTAAATAGGACGTGCATCCCCCTTTACCCGAAGCTGAGCGAGACGACAAAGTCTCCGAATGAGCGGTGACCCCGCCTTAACGGGACTTGCGTTTCTGGCCCCGTCCAGGACGATGTCTGGAGAACTGCCACCAGGCGTTAACATCGAAGAACCTCGATGGGATCAGAGCACTTTCGCCGGGCGAGCCAACCACTTCTTCACGGTGACCGACCCCAGGAACATCCTGCTGAGCGACGCGCAGCTGGAGCACGCGGGCAGGGTCGTGCGTGACTACAGGTGACGCTGCCGGCGGTGCTCCGGGGCGGGAGGCGGGGCTGGACCACTCAGCAATTCCACCACCTTTTTTCTCTAATGGGATCCTTTTTACCAAAAGAATCTGTCGCTGGTGGCACATGTCTAGGGTTCATAGTATCCTGAACTTAACACCGCCCTTCCTCCGGCCCGAAGGAGCCGATCGGTGAGGTCCCCCTTTGACAGAGCCCAGTACATCTGCCCCCCGACCCCCACTGCACCCGCAGCCTCCCAGGCACCTTTCCGTCTCCAGATGGAGAGAGCATCAAGCAGAAGGCCAATTGCCACGAATCGGGGCAGGTTGGTCGCTTCCGAGATGAAGCCCCAACGAATAAGTCTTCCCTTGCTAGAGGCGCCGGCTCTCGCCAGACCCACACGCTTCCCTTCCAGCCCGAGTGGGATCACTTTTAAAGTGAACAGAACCATTCTGAGGGTGTCCCGGAAGCATCGGTTAGTGTAACGAGGGCTTTTTTGAGAAAGGGAAAGAAGAGTGATGGAGCGTGGGACCGTCACTCTAGCGAATACGTTTCAGGGCTGTCCCCTTCGATGCTGGGTGCTGGCACCACGAGATGGAGATGAGGGGGGATGCCATAGACGGCCCACGTCAGGCTCTGCACAGCATTTCAATCTTGGCATTGGAGTGGCTGCCCGGCCGACTGGAAAGCAATGTTTGGCAAGTTTTGAGATACTCATGTCTTAAGGTCAATTCTAACTTGCTTGATTCAACACGAGTGACCTCCCCGCCCCCAAAAAAAGCACTGCAGGTGAACATCTGCACAATGATAAAGGGATCATGACGCTGCCACCTGCTGATGACGCCGGTAAGCAGGGGAGGAGCAGAGGCACTTAACAGTTAGTGGCCTTGTCTCAGCACGTGTGCCCCTTTCTTTCTAAATAACCTTGGATGTGGGGAAGGATCGATTTCCAAGGATGTTTACTCCTTCACCCTTTACAAATGGAAAAGAACAGAAGGAATGAAAATGTCCGGCAAGCGGGGATGGGTGCAGTACGCTGTTTTTCGCCCGGACGGTGGAACGCTGTGCACTGGCTTCGCCAGGCTGGTGTACCAAAGTACCACAGATCATCAGCACCACCGTCTCCACGGCCTTCTCGTGTCTCCTCTCCTTAATTAATGACACCTGCCAAGACCCTGTTCAAGTGAGGTCACATTCTGAGGTGGATGTGGATTTGCGGGGGACACTGTTCAACCCGGCACAGATGATAGAGAGGAATATCTAAAGATAAGTCAAGACCTTGTGTGTACAGGTCTTCGAACAGACCAAAACGTGGCCGGTGATGATGAGTAGGTGAGGGCTCGAAGGGTTTTAATCGTCCTCATGAATTTCTGTCTTTTTGAAATTCCTAGCAATCAATATCTGTCTCTTTGATAAAAAGAAAAATAATGAGCCTTTCTAATCTGGTTTTTCCAACTACCGATCTAAAAATGAATGGCTATTCTCGATGGCCACGGCCTGTGTCTAATTGGTTAAGAGCAGAGTTCGCAAAGTCCAAAATACATTTTTAAATATGTCATTTAAAAAAAAAAAAAAAAGACTGTTTGAAGGTCGACCGCTTCCGTATAATGCAAGATACGTTTTTGTTTTTCCAAATCATAGATAGTTTGAGATCCATGGGCTGGAAATGCTAAAGTGCTCGTGGTCGTCCTTTGTGTTGTTAAAATTTCACTGACTCGGTAACAGCCGGATGCATCGCTCCATCCAGCCAGGCACAGCTGTCCTAGGCTAGTGGGAACCTGAAAGCCTTCTAGCTCCCCGTCAGCGCTGGCGAAATACGCAAAATGCGCCGTTATTTGTCGTCGTTTTCCTAGGCAAGGAATTGTTCCTCCGGGCCTCACGGAAAACGAACTGTGGAGAGCCAAGTACATCTACGATTCCGCGTTCCACCCTGACACCGGCGAGAAGATGGTTCTGATCGGGAGGATGTCGGCTCAGGTGCCCATGAACATGACCATCACGGGCTGCATGATGACGTTTTACAGGTAAGTTGCGGACACACAGCCGTCGTTGGTTTTGCGTTACAGGAGCTCCGAGTAGGGGGTGTGCACGCAAATAATTTGATTGAAATACATGCGCTTTCACGCGGAGTTGTGTTCTGTACAGACGCAGCTGTAGGGGTTTGTTTGCCTTTTCCCTCTGCCGGATGGCACTCTCTTTTCGTTATTCAAAGGGACGTTGAGTTTCCCCCTAAGTCATAGACCCGAAAGAAAATGAGACGGAGAAAGAAAATACAAGCAAGTTCTCTTTTGAGTCCACTCATGACGTGGGGGGGGGGGGTACAGGTGCACGTGGCTGGAGGTGGAGACAGACATTTAGGTGGAGACAGACATTTAGTTCGGAGGGACCAGGAATACGCAGCCCACAAACGGCTTCCTTTTCCCCCAGGAGGTGGGACCTGACACTGAGGGAGAGTCAACTCTGTGCCAGGCTCTCGACAAATTTAGAATAAGATTTCAGTTAGTTAACTCCACCCACTCGTCGCGTTTGAGGGTGGCGTTGCCCACAGCTCCTGAATGAGGTGACCGGGAAGCAGGGACGATACGAACCTGCCCAGCCTCACGGGTCCAGCGCCTCCCACCGTCCCGTCCACCTCCCCCTGGCCGTGGCTGGTGCTGGCGTTTGCTGCCCTGCCCCGCGGCGCGGGCGCCTGACGGGCCGCTCTGTTTTAGGACGACGCCGGCCGTGGTGTTCTGGCAATGGGTCAACCAGTCCTTCAACGCCGTGGTCAACTACACCAACAGAAGCGGGGACGCGCCGCTCACCGTCCGGTAAGGCCGCGAGGTCGCCGCGCCGGCACCTCCCCGGGGCGCTTTGTATTCGGGGGGACGCTCCCCGTTTTGAAAGCGTGCGCTCGCGCAACCCGTGTACCTCGTTCAGCGTATCAGGGGGCACGCTCTCCAGCAGGGGCCCTGGACCAAGGGGACTTTCGGATCCGATTAGTCCTTCGCATCGGTCCTCCGCAGGGCCGCCGAGCAAGCGAAGGGGCTTTCAGCTCTCCTCTCGGAGCACGACGTTTGCGAGGCCCAGGCGCTTCGCGGAGCGAACCTTTCAGCGTGGCGCGGACGACGTCAGTGTTTGCTTTGTCATCCCGCTGCTCTGCGGCGCTGTGGACAGCCCTGTGCTCTTCCGCCCCCGTATGCGCGGAACGATGGGTCCGGAAGTCCCTTCCCTGCAGCCACTCCGCGAACTGGAATGTGTTTTTAGAGAAGAGAGGCTGGCTTGGGCTTCCCCGAGTGTCGAAGATGAGACTTTCAGAACGTTCGTACACTGAGACGTCATTAGCATTGGTCTTTACTTTCAGTCTGTACGTTGGCACTCTGCAAAGTGTTGTATTATTATTATTATTATTATTATTATTATTATTATTTAAGCAAACGTGCCACAAACGTTCAGGCCCGCACGCATTTCCCTCCCCTCGTCACTCCCACGGTCACAGCTCGCCCCTCCCTTCCCTGGCCCCCACACCTGCCTATGCTGTGTGTCAGGTGGTAGGTGAGAACCCCCTGTTTGGGTCTACTCGCCTTTCCTTCTAGATTCCTCTGCTCGTAGAGCAATAATGAAGTGACGTTTGGTGGACTCTCCATTCTTAATCACACCCTTTCGCATTTCCCTTCATTTCTTGAAAAGAAAAAAAAAAAGACTCGTTTCCCAACACGCACGTGGTGTTTCTGTTTCGTTCTTTCCAGCGAGCTGGGCACGGCGTACGCGTCGGCGACCACCGGCGCCGTGGCGACAGCTCTGGGGCTCAACGCGCTCACCAAGGTACAGACTCGTCCGCGCTTCCCGTCTGTCCCCCACCGGCCTGGCTCCGAGTCCCTCTGCCGGCGCACAGCGGAGCTCAGGTCCTGTGATCTTCTGATCCTGGTCATTCTCCTCGCGCGTTTTACAGCTCCCGACAGGCGTGGGACGAGGTCTCACCAGGAGCCTCTGCCAGGCCCCCGGTCTGTGCCCGCCCCTGTTTCGGTTTTTCCTTTTTTATTTATTTGTTTTTTTAAGAAACGTCTTGGGGTGCCATCGGTCAGTTGAATTATGTAGGTTTCCAGTGCGCGATGCGGTCACACGCCGTCTGTACGTTGCGCCGTGTGCTCGCCACCCACAGTCGGGTCTCCTGACGTCACCACGTGTCACCCGCCCTTTACCTCTTCGACCCCGTCCCCTTTCCCTCCGGTAACCACCGCACTGTTGTCCACGTGTGTGAGTTTTTGTTTTTTCGTTTGTTTGTTTGTCTTGTTTGTCCGTTTGTTGCTGTCGGTGTGACATCCCACGTACGAGTGAAGTCAATGTGTTTAAGAGCTAAATTAAGCGCTGAATGCTCACCCACCTGAACAGCCCCCCCGCCCGCCCCGAGGCTGTGCGTGGGCGGGGGGGGCCCAGGCCGCACCTCTGAAGAGGGGGCGCAGCCTGCAAATGACCTCGAGACTGTGGGATCCCAAACCCCTCCCCATCAGCCGTGCCGAGCTGTCAAAATGTCTGAGCCGTCACACCGTCCCGGTGTGCCCCGGCCCGGGATATAAAATTACCAGCAGGAAACAGGTTTTGAAAGAAAGTACCCTGGGCCTGAGCTTCTACACACACAGGACTCTGCCTTTTTTGAGCAGCGTTCAAGAAGCGCTCAGGGTCCCCATGCAGGAGCGGAGCAGGAGTGAGAGATAACGCGTCTGAACTCTCTCTCTCTCTCGTGCAGCATCTGAACTCTCTCTCCTCTCGTGCAGCGCGTCTCGCCGCTCGTAGGACGTTTTGTTCCCTTCGCTGCGGTCGCTGCTGCTAACTGCATTAACATTCCGCTAATGCGGCAGAGGTAAGACCGCACGGGCTTGCGGGAAGGGCTTCCGCGGGATCGCCGTGCCGAGGAGGCGCTCGTGGGCCTCCGCTTTCTGGCGCCATCTAAGTCCTGTAGCCTGTCCGGAGGAAACGACAGGAGGTCTGGGAGCGGCCTCAGAATAGCCTGGGGTTGGGGGCGAGGGTGGGTCCACGGACCAGACGCGTAAGCCGCTGCGTGCTCCTCCCTGGAGCGGCCGATGGCGCCTGGGGGTCAGGACGCTCTTCCTACTGCCACTTGAGAAACAGTGGAAAGGAACGAGAAGGACGTCATTTCAAACTCCGAGTCAGTGGTGCCCGGCTAGGCGAGGAAAGTTTATTCTCCGAGAGAGGTCCTTTGTTCCCCTCCCCCGGAGTTCTCTTTCCTGAGTTTAAAATAACATGAATCCATGTCTTTGGAAGTTTTTTTTTTTTTTTTTTAACGGGCAAAGATGAAAGGACAGGGAAAACGAGGAAAAGCATTTTGGAGTGGGTGACGGAAAGCAGGGTAGCAGGAGGGTCCGTGGTGACAGCACCGCTGGCCGTGGGCGGCAGCCGCCTGGCGGTGCGCGTGCCGTGACCCCCGCGTCACTGTCACTTCACTTAGTGACGCCACGTCTCATATCTGTCGCCCGTTTGGAAAGTTGCCGAAATGTCGTGCGTACGAGCTCGAAAACTCCCCTTGTCTCTTAGGAAGTTAGCGTGATCGCCCTCTGAGTCACAGTTTTACGTATTTACTTTATTTTATATTTTTGCCAAGTTTACCGTGTTCTTTGACTTGTGTGCCTATCCCACCAGGGTGCGGCTTGTTCATGACATTTAAAAAACAGCCTTGTCTGTGCCCAAAATGGCACCGAGGGGGGGCTCGGCTCAGCGGGGACGGGGCGGCGGCCCGGGGCTGTCTCCGGCCGGTGCGTGAAGCCGCCTGGGAACGTCTCTCCTCTCGGCGTGTGCTTTGCTCCGCAGGGAACTCAAAGTCGGCATTCCTGTCACGGACGAGGAGGGGACCCGCCTGGGCGAGTCGGCCCACGCCGCCAGGCAAGCCATCGCCCAAGTGGTGGTCTCCAGGGTCCTCATGGCGGCCCCCGGCATGGGTGAGTAGGGCTGAGCCACCCGCCCGGCGACTCAGCAGATGCAGACCTAATGAACAAGCGCTTGTTGATGCGTCAGGGAGCCTAAACAGCCCCTCCTTCTGGCGGCACCGCCTCGTTGAGGGGGAGGCAGAGAACGAACAACATAAGTTTGTAAATACGTAGGATCTATGAAATGCGGAGAAGGGCTGAGGGGCAGAGAGGGGTGTGGGCGTCTCACGGGGGCAGTAGGCTGGACAGAGGGGAGCAAGCGGGCCACGCGGAACCAGTCGTGGAGGGTGGGCCGAGGCCCCTGGGTCCGGGTCTGGCACGCCGTGCCGTCGCCAGCCTACCAGGAGGTTGGGGGCCCGGCCCCCAACACACCTGCTGCGCCCACTTGGCCGGAGGTGCCCAAATCGGGGTGGCCGCCCCGGCCTCCGCCCAGGTCCGCCTTTGGTTTTCTTCCTTCCCATTTTGAAATACGAGGCCTGCGCTGGAGTTCAGCGGCCCCGTTTCCAGGGGTTTGGTTACTTGAAACACTATTTAGCCCCCAGAGAGGAAACATCATCTTTCTATCAACTCCGTGAAGATCTCTGACACAGTAAAGTGGTCAGTGTAACAATCCGGTCTGTTAAAAACTGTGAGTAGATGAAGTAACGCCCCCCGATGTTCTACGTGCATTATTGCATTTAATCACCAATTGGTGCGATTCTCCCCATTCTACAGACGAGCCAAACAGGAAACTGAGGCTCGGAGAAGTGAGGTCACTTTTCCGGGATCCCCAGCTAGCACGTGATCCCCCCCGATGCGAGGCAGGAATCTCTGTTCTGCACACGGTGTCCCCCGGGAGGGGCTGGGTCTAGTGTACGGGTGCAGGAAGGAGGCGGGCACCCTCGATGCTGGTACCGATGCCGATTTGAAGGGAAGCGTAACATTCGCTTCAAGGTCATAGAGTTTTCTGGCTGGCCAAGCGCATGACCTTATTTTTCAAAAATCTAGACAGTGAGGATGTGGTCTGCTTTTTTTCTTCTTTTTTTTAATCCTGAAGTATTTTAAAGAATTATAGCTAATCGTTTCACTCTGCCAGTGTAAAAATAGCCTAAAAGTGATATAAGCCTTTTGTCAGATTGTTGGGGGAGGGGGGGAGAGGAACGTAAGCCGAAAATAGACGTGAAATAGCGACGTAAGTGGGTCTGTCTTTCCTTCCAGCCATCCCTCCGTTCATCATGAACGCTCTGGAGAAGAAAGCCTTTCTCAAGGTAAGCCCCGTTCTCTCTGCCACTGTCCTGACGCTTGCAGCTCCGTGTCAGGCTTCACACTGTACCAGAACGTTTCCCACGTAAATAGTGAGCAAAGACATTCGAGGCCAGGGGCACGCGGGCACTTAGTGTAGGTGAAAAGATGCTCCCGGAAGCATTTTATTTCTCACCTCGGATGTCCGAAAAAGATCTCGGAGGTGCAGACCACGGCCCACTTCTCCGCAGAGGTTGTCACTCAGTTATGCACGTGTCCTCGTGGTCGACTGCAGGCCTGGCAAGGCGCCGATGGCGAGAGGGCGTGTGAACTCGGAATGATACGTTTACGGGAGATGGAAACAACATGATACGTTCACCATCAGAGAGGGGAAAGCTAGTTCGGCGTAGTAGCTTCAGGGAACACTGAATTCAGCGCCCGGCTTATTTTTCCTGGGAGAGCACATCTTACTCATTCGTGACTCTGGCGGCCACCTCCCCTGGTGGTCTGCAGCTGTGACAGGGTGCAGCTGGGACCAGGAGCCCTCCGAGCGCCAAACGCCACCTGGTGTCCGAGCGCCAAACGCCACCTGGTCTCCGAGCGCCAAACGCCACCTGGTCGCAGGTTCCACGGGTTAATGCCGCCGTGCTCGGCTCCGCCTCGGTCTTCCCGTCTTCACAAGCAGGAGACGGTGGGACGGGGTGACGCGTTCGGCTCGTGCTGTTGGGAAGGTGGCCCTGTTGGGTGTGCCGGGAGCCCCGGGGCAGGCCCCTCACTGGAGGAGCAGTGTGTTGGGCTGAAGCATTTCGGGGCTTAGGGACGGAACCGTAAGCTCTGGTCCCACAGACCAGACGCCCCCCGAATGACTTCGGCGACTCGGAGGCTTCTCGGGGTCCTGCGGGGATGCTCGCTGACCCGCACGCTCCCCGCAGCCCCGGAGGAGAGGCCGAGGCCGAGGCCGAGGCTAAGGGAACACTCAGACACACTTGGACACAACTGTGTTCCTAGAACACAAGCCGAGAAGTAGTCATGGCGCCCGAGGCCCCCGTCAATGCGCCAGCCTCGTGGGGGGACCCCCCATCAGCACCCCCCTCTCAGTCTCCCTCGGAAGCCTTGGGAAATGATCTCCGCTGAGCCTCTTCCTCCGGCCGTCTCCACGCTGACGTGAAGTGTGCACGAGGCCATCGCAGCGGCTCTCTGGTGTCTGAACTGTCCATCTGTCCCTTGCAACACTCCCAGGGGCGTCCACAGACTGCCCCCCCCCCGGAAGCTGCACCCTGAAAAGGCCCTCTGAGTTCTGCTGAAGAACAGGGATGCATTAGGCAGGAAGGGAGGCAGGAGCTACGTCAGGGTTGTCCGGGTCCTTGTCACCACCGCCAGCCGTCACGACCCTCAGCACCGTCCGCCTGTCATCTGTCCACGTCCCCTGAGACGGCAGGCTGGCCCCGGCGCCGTGGGCGAGAGCCCACCGGGAAGGAGGCGGCTGCTGTCACGGGCGCACGGGGGCCAGCCCCGCTCCTGCGAGCGCTCATTCGTGACGTCCCGTCCCCGAGCGCGTCCCCCCACAGACGTCACACGTGTGGGCGCTGCGGGGCGAGCCCGTGTCTGCGAAAATCCCTCACCCGCAGACGGAGCCGGTGGCCCACGACCCGGCAGCTCCTTTGCTTGCTGTTCTCGGGGGCGGGGCCGGGGGGGGGCGTGCGTAAGCTCTGCGGGTCCGTCGCCCTTCGTGACACTTCTCCCTTCCTCTCCAGCCTCTGTCCCCTCGCGTCACCCTGTGGGACGTACCCTCGCGCCAGCGGAGTCTCCGGGGACCAGGGTACGCCTCGCAGCGAGCCTCCCTGCCGGCGTGATCGTTTTAACAGCTTGTGTGGACTCTCACCTAAGCGGGCCGATGTCCTCACAGCTTGGTTGTGGCTCTTTCTGTGGCCTCATTCCCATAACCGTGCGCCTGCTCCCTGGTGCCAGTCTTTGACAACTAAACACCTAACATCGTTTAGTCTCCAACCAACTCATTCGTTTCTATTAAAAAAAAAAAAAAAAGACAGTGACAGGCAGAAACGTTTGATGCCAGCCGTAATTTTAACCGTCCTGTCAGCAACGAGGAGACACGTGGGGTGGGGCGGGGGGGTTCTGCTCCGTTCCAGGCACTGTCCCAGGTGCGCTGGGTGTCATCGGCCGTACCTCCCCACACGCTGTCAGGAGGCTGTCGTGACCCTTGTCTGGCAGATAGGGAACCAAGGCTCGGAGAGGGTGGGCGCTCTCTGCCTTCTCCCCGCAATGGGGACGCGCTGGAAGGGCCGACCTGTTCATCTTCCACCCTCGGTGCGGGCTGCCCTGCCTCCCGCCTGGTCGATCATGACTGAGCGATAGCGGCTGCCCCGCCGCCTAGACCCAGCCAAGCACCGCTCAGAATGCACGTGCAAGGGGCAAGACGTAGGAGCCACCGGGTCTGTGCATGTGCGTGTACTGGCAGATGGGGGCGGGGGGGAGGTTCGGGAAGTCAGGACGAGCACGCTCCCTGCTGCGTCCCCTCAGACTTCACTAACCACGTTCCATCTGGGTCCGGTAATGTGGCGAGGTTCCTCCCAGGTGATCCGCAGAAGAAATGCTCCCCCGGAGCCCTTAGCGAAAGTAGTCACAGTAATTCGTTTCTCAACACAGAGGTTCCCGTGGATGAGCGCCCCGATTCAAGTTGGATTGGTTGGCTTCTGGTGAGTAGAGTCCCTCGCCTGTCATTAACTTCTTTTTTGATAGATAGATACGCAGCATATGGAAGGAGAGGGGAGGGGTGGATAAATGAGACACAGTTTTAAAAATGGAAGCCCTGGAAGCCTAGAACTTGCGGTGCCAATGATCCTGGAAGTAAACGCTCTTTAGAGGAGCCTGCAACTCTGGGGGCTATTGGTGCGATTCTTCTTTAAACTCCTGTTCTCTCTCAGATTTTTTTTTAAAATTTTTATCGTCCTTGATACAATCAAATGATACAAACGGGACGTATCTGGGGAGGCGCGGTATATAACGCTCAAAAGAGAGACACGGGATTGTCCGGAAAACGAAGTAGGAAAAGAATCCGAAAAGCCGACCGTTTCAAAACGCTCTGACTGTCTTTTCTTTTTCTTCTTCTTTTTTTTCCCCCCGTAGTTTGGTGTTTGCTACACCTCTGTGTTGCGCGCTTTTTCCCCAGAAAAGGTATGTGTGCGCCTCGAAACGGCCGTGAGCGTCGAGCCTCGAAGCCGGCCGGAGGCCTGGGGGCTGGCGTTCCGATTCACGCGTAGGGAAGTTAAGACCCAAAAAGGTGGCACTGCCGAGGCCCCTAAAAGAAAGAGCTGGAGACGGAGCAGCCCGACACGTCCGTTCCGTTCCAACCCCGCCTTGGCTCGGCCGTTTGCTCCCCGCCAGCGTTCCCCTGGGAAACGGCGTTTTCCCTCCTAAGAGCCGGGTTAACCCCGTAACGTTCGCTTTTACGAGCATCCGAATGGAGGTCCCATCGCCCCACCCCTGGCAGCCGCGTCTATAGTTCAGACGTGTTCGCATTTGAGTTCCGGCCCGGAGACAGCAGTTAGGGTGCACTGAGCTTCGCTGGCTGGCGTGTGTGCTTCCGTTCGTCCTGCTGTTCTGCCTTAAAAGCCTCATGGTGCCCGGTCATCCCAGACCGCCCTCGACCCCTGCTGTTCACGTAAGAACTGGATGCACAGGCGGTAAATCGGCTTCGTGGACACCTAGGTCGTCGGCGGCCCCCTGACCCAGCGCCGAGGCCCAGGGAAGGGGTCCTGGTGTTCTGCTTCTGTGTGGAGTGTCGCCGGGCCTCTGCCCTTCACGGGCTGGCAGGTCCCAAACTGCTGTCCCTTAATGCCCCGGGCTCTCTAAGTAGGTCGTGGACGAGGGGTTCTGTCCTGGAACCAGCTTGGTCAGGTCCCTCCCCCCGCCACCTGAGGAGAGAACCCCGCCTTTGACGGCCTCTGCCTCGGACCCCCGCCGTTTTTAAACGGGGACAGAAACGTTCTGGGGAAGGGGCCTTCTGTCCCCTCGATGCTGCCAGGTGGGAGAGCAGGACCGTCTGGTCCCGGCCCCCCCCGCCCCCCGGCCTGTATGATAACTGTCCTTTCTCCCTCTCCCCAGCTCCATGTCCGTGACAAGCCTGGAGGCGGCGCTACAAGCCCAAATACGGGAGAGCCGCCCTGACCTGCAGTGCGTGTACTTCAACAAGGGGCTGTGAGTGGGAGAGAGACCTCCGCCCCCCGTCCTGCCCCTGGCGTCGCCTCGGTGGGGACAGTGCCGTTCCGGGGGCTTCTCCCCGGTCCAGAAACCTTCCGAAGACCCGCACTAGCCCTTAGAGTCAGGCTGCTACGCACAGCACGGCCCCCGGGGCGGGCCGGGCGCCCGGCACCCGTGGGCTTCCTCACGTGTGAGCCGTGGTGTAATCGACAGACAGCCTCCCTGTCGCTTCCACAGTCACTGTTGTTGTTGTGTTTTTTTTTTTAAGGACAGCATCCCAGCCCTCACCCAAAGTTCTGAAAAGCACCGCCAGCATAGAGTAGACGTTCGGTGTAGGCTCATTATGTCCTGACTATCAGTCGGTGAAAAGGAAATCCGGTTGAACTATCAGATTTTTACCCCGTTCCTGTGTCTAGTCAAGGAGATCTCAGGAGTGATTTGGGGGAAACGCAAAAGCTCTCACGCCAAACTATGCAAAACGGCTCAGAGAGAGTCAGGGTAGTTTGCCTCCAGTTTGGGGTGTGGCCAGCCCAAAGCAGATGATGCGTTGGGGGATACATAGGGTAAAAACGCCTTCACGCACCTCCTGTGAGTCACAGTAACAGACAAGCGTGACGCGCCAACCCCGCGTCAGCAGCCGCGTGCCCTCGTCTTGCTGCTGGATTTCTTTGGCTGGCTCTTAAATTTATTCTGTTTGACATTCCTAAGACGACTTTAGACTTACCGACTTTATATTCAATATTTACATCAAATCATCACGTCACTGACATGCGCAGATGTCAGATCTTGGAAGACTGTTCAGCACCCGTGCTCTGTGACTGGGTTGAATCCGGTTCGTCTGAGACCTTTCTAGAAATGAGAGCTACCTACATCGTGTCCTTTCGTGTCACCCCAATAGATCCCTTGGGCTTTCGGAAAGATAGGGAAATAAGGTGCATGGGAATCAGTGACTAAACGAATTCGAATCTGGGGACCAGCCGATGTCCAGCACCTGTAACAGTTTCACGCTGAATATATTTAATGTGACAGAGATCACGCTTCAAGCCCGTAGATATCTGTTCAGAGGCACACGCGAGGTGGGTGCGTCGCTCAGTGTAGACTGCTCCATTCCATTGTAATTCGGAGACGCGTAAGTGAAAAAAAAAAATGTAGACACTAGTTTGGGCAGATTTTTTCCTGACAATGTGACCAGACTGAATTTTCTCATAAAGAAAAAACAGTGTGCCTTGTGTCTGTGTTTCTCTTTCCTCTGAAAGGAGCTTCGGGCCGCTCTGAACTTTCCCTGATGCTGCCCGGATTTTCCCCTTCAGATTTTCTGTCCTCAACCATTGAAAGCAAAATCATGTCCCCGTGACACGGTCTGGCCTTGGATATGCTTTGTTGCCATAGATGCTTCTCTTTAAAAAGTGATAAAAAGCCTGACATCCAAGGCGGGTCTCCGTGAGGTGCTTACAAGGTGCTTCTCAGCAGAAACCAGAGCACCTGTGGCCCACCCGACCCCAAAATTCTCACTCTCCCCCGCCCCATACTTCACCAGCAGCTCCAGGCAGAACCTTCACCTTCGCTGACAAAGTAATGACCAGTCGGGTGATTGATGAACTGACTGAAAGTGTTATACGCCAGGAAGAGATGACCAAAGCATCGTTATACAGGGGATAATGAACAGGGTGGTATGTCTTTTTAAACATGATTTATGGAAGCGTCCGACTCTTGATGCTTTTATGTAGAAATAGGAACTGTGACGTTTAATCACGGGTTGTAAAAAGGAACAAATGAACCCAGCCCTGCTGACCTCTCAGAAATACCTTTTCCAGCGAGAAGTTCGCACGAAGTGCAATAGCGTGTCGAGGTCAAGAGTTTATTTCTGGCTCTGTCGACGCGACGCGAAGAATCGCGCCCGGAGGCGTTTACCGACTGGCAGTTGGATTCCGGTATTAGCCCAGTGTCTTGCCAGTGTTGGAATCGACGTGTTATTTCAGTTCGCCTGGATGAAATGTTCAATAAACTCGGAATGAAAATAAATCCTCTCTTTTACTTGTACATAAAGGGTGATGCAGGGGTTTTCTGGGGGGAGGGGGAGGGGAGGCCACAGTCGATGGTACCTTCCCTTAAAATGTAACATGTTGGGGTGTCATCAGTGTCCCCCTAATGCAGATGTTTTTTGTATTGTGCCCGTAGCAGGAAGTGTATTTCTAGTGTCGGCTGCCTGACTTCCACCTTCTTAGACACCGTGAACATAGAGGCAGCACCTCCCCCCCGCCAGCCTCCCATGGCGCAATTCCAGGAGCATTCATGATGGGCACGGGGGTTGGGGGGGGGGGGGTGATTCTGCTCTGGACTCCGACACAGCATGAGGAGCTGGGGTCAGACCGCGTTCATGTTTGTCAGATGCTAACGTGGAATTAGCATCTGCCATAGTTCACAGAGAACATCGAGATGCCCCCAGACTGGAGAGTGGCTCATTAAAAGGCGTATTCAAGAAAAGATAATGAAACATTTTAACTTTCTTGGTCACGTCGCTGCATGTTTTGACCAAAACTCTGTCACTTAAATGATTTAAATATATTCGAGAGCTTGGGCGTCGGAGTCAGAGCCAGTACGATCTAGCTCGTCCTCATGAGTAAAATACATGCACTGAGGCTGCTGACCTTCTCCGTGACCTTCGGTTTGGTTTGGTTTGGCCGTTTGGAGAAAAATCATCGAACCTACCTCCAAGAGTCGTCGTAAAGGTGAGACAGGATAACCCCTGAGCAGCGGTTTGCCAGGCCACAGTAAACAGCAGCGGGATGGCTGCCCGCCGGACGTGTGCCGAAATGCCAGCGCGCCCGTGTCAGGGTAAGGCCGCAGGACCCCGGCCGCTGCCCCAGAGATGACCCACGCCCTAACTTAAATATATCGGATTCAAACGGGTAAGTGGAGGTGCTTGAATCCGTTCCTTCACGTTGTCTCACAGTTGAAGGTTTGCCTAAACGAGACAGAGGTGGGGGAGGCCCGCGGAGGGAGGAGAAAGCGGGGGTGTCCAGCAGCTGCCCAGGCTGCCCCTGCCTGATCACCAGAAAACCGCGACCTGATGCCCAAACCGACGGCCCCGTCCAAAAACGTCACCACCAGGGAAAATTCTAATGACAGCAGCTTCCCCTTCGTGTGTTCAGAGTTTCGCTGGAAGCTGAGGGGGAAATAAGGTTACCTTTGGGGGTGCGGATCCGTATACGGTATCCCTCGATATTCAAAAAGTGGTCCTAGGCCGATGGCATCCAAGCTTGTCAGCAGTGCGGCCTCGGGCCCCGTCCCCAGACCTGAGCGCGGCCGGCCTGTTCCCAGAGAGCTACGTGGGTCTGTCTAAGAGCAGCCCGTGATTGTCGGCGCCAGGGTCAACACTGACGTGCGTAGGGGCGCAGCACCCACAGGCTCCCGAGGACCAGGATTCCCTGCTCCGTCTGCCGCCGCGTCTCGGGCACCGAGGCCGGCTGGCGCCAGCCGACGCGCCATGGGCTTCGGCCTGGGCGCTCCCCGGGAACCTGGAAGAGTCCTCGTGCTTCTAGCTTCCTGTTACGGAAGAGAACCCACTTCGTGCCGTAAGGAGGCCATGGCCCAGATGCGGAAGGGACGGGGACCGTGAGCTTTTCTGGGGTGGGGCCGGGGATGAAGGTGAGCCTGGGACTCGTGAGAGGAAACGGCTGTGAGCAACGAAGTCCCGGCCGTCGACCCGAGCCCGCCCTTTCGCCACCGAGGCCACCACTGCCCCTGGGCTTCAGGAGCAGGAAGAGCGCTGGAACACGGCACAGGGGCTCGTCCAGTCCCCGAGGAGCCCATGACACCCCACTTTTAAAGAGAAGGAACTGGCGGCTCAGAGAAGTGGACCGACCCGTCTCGGGTCCCGTGGTGGCCTGGCCGCCAGCTCGGCTCCTCTGTCAACATCCCATTGACTATCGCTAGCTTGGCGAGCGCGTTCGAGGACTTCCAAGGTGTTTTCTGCAGACACTACTCCTTACAGCACCCCCAGGGGTTCCCCTGCCTACCACCCCCATTACAGAGGCAGGGAAGTCGTGAAGACGTGGATTCACTTGCCACAAACCTAACTGGGTGCAGAGACAGATTCACATTCACACACACACACACACACACACACAGAAAATGTGTGTAGGACCCAGACAGTCCAATGAGCCCCCAGCGAAGGTCGGAGTGAGGTCTGTGAGGGCGTGTGCAGACAGGGTCCCATGTTATAACAGGAGCAATGGCTGTCAGTGTGTGGTCCCCAGACCAGCAGCTACCGCACCACCAGGAACTAGAAATGCATGTTCTCAGGCCCTTTCCACACCTGCCGAATCCGCAGCTCTGAGGGCTTGGAACAGGCCAGGCCATCTGAGTGATTCCAACACTTTCAGGGCCGGGGACCGCTGGACCGAGGCGGGCCGGAGTCGGTGTCCGGCCGGAGTCGGTGTGCGGCCGGAGTCGGTGTCTGGCCGGAGTCGGTGTCCGGCCGGAGTCGGTGTCCGTTCAGTTCCACGATCCGAGCTCTCGACACCTCAGCTTCCTCCTCCGTCAGATGAAGACGACACGACTTCCCTCTGGGCAGCCGTGAGAATCCAGCGAGCGAGAACAAGCAGACGCCACTCGGCCTGCTGCTCGGCACAGCGCACGCTCGGCTCGTTGCCGCCGGATTAGAGTGTGCGATCCTGCCGCCAAAAGCCTGACGACACTCTGCGGGTGACCCGCCGGGAGGCGGGCCCCCTGGGGACCACCGGCGGGCATGCCAACTGCTCCTCTGACAGACGGCTTGGCGTCGTCTGCCAGAACGCATGAAAAGGCACACCCTCCGTTCAGCAACTCCGCTTCTAAGAATGCGTCCCACCGACGCGCACACGCAGGTTCCAGAAGGCCCGGCCGACCCCATGAGAGCCACTCACGGATGGATGGAAGGGGGCGGGGGCGGGGGGGGCGTGGAAGACGTTTCCAGAGAAACTGCTAGTCAGGAAAACAGAGAAAGGGGGACGTGGCTGCGAGGTGAGCCAGGGCGTGAGAACACAATTTTCCCGTGGGAAGTGTTTTTCAATTTCTGATTTGGATTTTTGCAAGTTAGACAGATATATGGATAAATAACAGTTAATTTTCACAGGTATAAACTAAACTGAGAAGAAAGACTATCTCCGGACGGTGAGATTATAAGTCCTTCTTAAATTTTACCCTTTATGCTTTTCTGATTTTCCAGGTTTTCTTCTGCTTCCAAACTCGGGACATATTAGATGCTATTTTTAAAAACGTCTGCTGATTATTATCCCATTTCTCTAATAATATATGCATTGATGTGTACACAACACATATTAGGAGGGCATAAACCAAGATGGCTAACAGTTGGTATCTCTGGGTTTACAGGTAATCTTTATTTTCTTTACAGTTTCCTGGGTCTCAGATTTTCTGGCGTGCACCTGGATTGGTTTTATAATCAGAAAAACGCCAAGTTCAGTCGGCTTGCGGTCAGGCCCGCGGCGGGCTGTGGCTGGGGAGCCGCAGCGCGCAGAGGCGCCGCCAGAGGGCAGCATTGGCCGCAGGATCGCGCCGCCGGACCGGGCGCTCCCGGCAGCTGCCGGCAGGCGGCGCGAGGCCGCGCGCTGCGACCCCACGACGTGGATCTCTGGCTTCCCAGGCCAAGCCAGGTCGAGAGTGGAGGAAGCTGCAAGACAGGCGACTCCCCGGCTGCGCCAAGCTGGAGTGATGCCCTGGGTGGGGCCCAACAGGCAGAAATGGGTTCGTCTGCTGGGCGTCATTGCACCGGGCGCTCGAACCCCGGTGGGGGGTGGAGGTGAGGGGCGGAGCAGAACGGCGTGCCCCGGGGCCATCAGCGCCCACACAGGCCAGTGACACCAGGGAGACCGGAGGAAGTGCACGGCTGAGTGCTGTGTGCAAGGTGCGGGGCGGGGCGTGTTCATGGAGGCGCCAGCAGCCCTGGGGGCGGGGGCGGGTGGTGAGCGCCCCCAGCGCAGAGAAGGGGCGTGGCCTCCATCCCCAAAGCCGGGCCCATCAGAAGGCTGCGAGCCGGGGAGGAACAGTGGTCCAACCCAGCTCCGCCACCCGCTCTTCGCGCCATGGGACAAGGCCAGGTCCCCTCTCTGAAGCTCAGTTTTCTCATCTGAGAAATGGAGACAGTAGAAACCCACTTTATATAGTCTTGCCGTGAAGATCGCAAGGGGCGAACGGGGAGCCCTGAGTCACGGTGTTTCTTCCCCTGTCCTTTCATTTCTCTGCAGTGACATGCAAGTGGGAACACAGGCAAGCGGGCCGCTCCCTGCGTGGCCGCCGCCTGGGCTGGGCGCCTGCCCGGCCGTAGCCCAGGGGACACGTGCCAGCGAGTTTCCAGGGGGCGGGGGCAGGACCCCGGCTCATCATGTGCATCGCAATCAAGAACAGGTTCGGCCCTCGCATTCCCATCGAGAATGAAAATGCATTTTAATCATGTGCAATCTCCAGGAAAGATGGTAGCAGGAGAGAATCATAAAAAAAAAAAAAAAAGCTAAAAATACAGACAAAAATGTCAATCCCACTGAAGTAGGAAAGGATGCACCGTGGTGATACGAACTCTGAATAGTAATTTCCACCCAGAACGTGGGGGGGGGGGCGTAGGGGGTGCCGGTGGCTTTCCCACAGCTCACAGGGGCAGGTGCCGACCACGCAGGAAGCACAGGAAGGGAGCAGACAGAACGGTTTCCTCCAGCCAGGCCTCCCACCTGGGGGTGAGTCACATCGCAAAGTCCAGTGAGGACAACAGGATGGGACGAAGCCGTCCCCAAAGACAGAAGCCGGCGCTTCCAGCTTCCCGGCGCGCCTTGGCAAGGCAAAGTGTGACGATGGGGAAGAGACGAAGCACCCTCAAACTGCTAGGCGGACCCTAAGTCCGGGAGCTGGGGATGGACCGGGACCGGTGCGCAGGGAGGGGCGCGGTGGGGAGACGCCACCCTAGAAACTGGCGGGGCGTTAGCGGGCACCCTGCCGTGGCCCAGAGCAGGGTTCCTCCTGCCTGGCATCACCCCACAATCACCTGGGAAGCGTTCCGTAATTCCTACTGCTCGGGCCCCACCCAAACCAGCTGCACCCCGTACCTGGGGATGGCCCCGAAACCGGCATTTTCAGCTCCCCGGGGTTGAGCGCCGCTGCCCCAGGGATGCGGGACTCGGCAGTGGTTCCGTGACTGGGGTGCCGACGGGGTCTGGCGCCCCGCAGCGACAGGACTGTCCACCCGGGCAAGACGGAGGATGTGCATCGCCTCGCTTCAACCACTCAGCCACCGGTGCGCCCGAGGACCGGCTGACCGCGAACACCCGCCAAGGAGTTACGTGGCCCCCTCACCGCCGCGCTGACCCTCACCGCCTCCCTGTCCCCACTTCGCAGACGAAACGGGGGCATTTTTGAAGCCAGCATGCGATCGGCCAGCTAAGAGATGGCAGAGCGGGACTGAGCGGGGTGTCGGGCTCCAGCGCATCCCGGACGAAACGCCAGCGGCCCCTTGTCCTGCCGGACACTTCCCTCCCCTGCCTCCCCTCTGCGGGCGGGGGCGGGGCCAGCCTCTGACCCCAGGCGACTCAACCAGGACTCCAACCGGCAGAGCTGAGGGAAGGGTCCCCGGCTGACGCCAAATGCACACACAGAGGTCCCCAGGAGCACGGCTCCAAACGTGGAGGACTTGCGTCTGACCACAGGAAAACGAAATACTCAGTGTGCGGATTGCCCGGGAAGAGCTGCCTCGGTTTCCCCAGGCTCAGCAGGCCCTCAAAGGCCAATGGCCTGAGTTTTGGGGAAGCCGGAGGTTAGAGGAAGAGCAGGTGTGGGGGTCCCTCGCATGAGAAATGTGCCTCCAGGAAGGACAGGGTGTGGTCCCCAGCATGGCACCCGCCTCCCTGCAGATGTGGGTGGCAGTGAGTGTCCCTCTGAACCCAGGAAGGACCACCCCTCCCACAAGCCGGCGGATGGAGCATGGCCCATCGGAGCTCCTGCTCCTTTACGCCCCTGGTGACATTATCAGAGACCGGGGATGGCCGCTCTCTGGGGCTCCCCTGAACCCCTCTGCAGATCAGAATCCCAGTTTCGTCTCTGACTCCGGATCTGTAGCTCTGCACCGCCCCTAAGAAGACGGTCTCCAAAGTCCCCTTGGAAAAGGCGCCTCGCCTCGAAGGAACGACACGGACGGCTCGGAGCAGAACCAGCTCACGGGAACCTGGCCCTGGGCCCAGGTCTCGTGCCCTGGAAAACCACGAAGCCCCTGCCGGGACCTGGGCAAAGCGCTTTGAGCGTTGGCTTTCTCAGTCGTAAAAAGGGGATTAAACACAGCGCCTGCCTCATCGGCTTTTAGGGGATGCCCATAAAAAGTGGGCTTGCCACGTGCTCGGCACAGGCCGGGCACACGGCCAGCACCTCAAGGCGCATCCCACCCCGTCGGCTGCTTGTAAACACCGGGCATTTATCTCGCAGCTCTGCAGGGAGCGGGGGCTGGGGGGGGGGATGGTGGTCCAAGAACCAGGACCCGCGGATCCGTGTCGGTGGGCGAGGGCCCCCTTCGTCCTTGACGGCCTTCTCGCTGTGTCCTCACGTGGTGCCCGGGGCAGGGGAGCCCTTGGGGTCTCTCTTAAAAGGGCGCTACGCCCACCCCCATCGGGGCCCCCCCCAGGACCCTGCCTCCCAATGCCATCACGTTGCGGTAGGATTTATCCAGTGAGTTTAGGGGGGACACAAACATTCCAACCGTAGCGATTCCCATCCCGCTCGGGGTTCCCCAAAGAGTGGGATTGACTCTGTGGCTTCTTTAGGAGGCGACCCCAGAAAGCACGGCGGGGAACTGGGGTGGGGATTGGGAAGGGAAAAGCCAGCACAGGTGTCGGCCACCCGGGTGCTCCCCGCCTGGGTGCTTCCCGCCTGGTGCTTCCCCGCCCTGGATGCTCCCTGCAGTGGGCCCTCGTGGGACTGGCTGAGAGGCAATGTGCAGTCACGCCCGCGAACAGGAGGCAGCCCTCGCCCAGGCCCAGCCCTGGGGTGGAAGGGCCGGCCGGGGGGCGTCCTCCGCCTCGGCTCGGGTGACGATCGGTACTGTTACTAATAGCAGCGAGGAGTCCTGCAGGGGTGTTTTCCCTGCACCCCCCGCTGACCTCCCGGCCCCATCTCCTTTGTCCCCGGTGACGCCCGGGGACCAGTAGACACTCGAACAGGTTCACGGGAAGGAAAGAAAGTCGACTCGGGGTGACGGAGGGCTTCCAGGCGCCAGGGGTGCTGTGCTCGGCACCCAGCCCCCCAGCAGCTCCCCAGCTTGGGGATCGCTGGCCCGTGTGGCAGGAAATGAAACGGAGGCATCTCACCCACGTTTGCACAGCCTGGAAGACGCCCCTGGCCCAGGGCCTGGGTTCGAACGCACCAAGTCACCCTTCAGCTGCCACCTCGACTCCTGCCATGTGGCCGAGGACCCGCAGAAACGCTTCCCGGGAGCCCCCCGCCCCCCAGGGGGGCCAGGGGACAGTGCGCAACCGTAGGACACAGGGTTGGCTGGGTATCCCCGTTAACAGCGACCCCTTCCCTTCCCGATCAACAAATTCGAGGCTCCCTCCACGAAACGCTATGAAGTTGACCGAGAGCGTCCCCCTGGGTTATTTTATTTGATCCTCCCCAGAAGCGTGAGAGGGAGCTGCTTCTGACAGCAGCTGCTGCAGAGGAGCCGAGGGGGACCCCGAGGAGCAAGGCGGCTTGCCCAGGCCACGTGGCAGGCCCTGGGTGATGGTGCCTGGCCCCGCACCCACGTCCGCCCCGCCCTGCCGTCCCACAGGGTCCTGAGGATGGTGCCCCTCCGCTCGTCCCTTCTCACACTCATTCATTCTTTCCTTTTCTTGGGAGCCAGCCCCGTCTGGCTCTGCTTCTGGAAGCTCGGCGGAATGACACACAAGCCAGGCTTCCTTTCTAAAGACAAACAATCGAGGCTTCGGGCGGAGGAGCAGGGTGGAAATGTTCCCTCTGCATCTGCACCCCCTGCCCCCTCTGCTCAGAGAGGCTCCATCTCATCACGCGTGAAGGCAGATCACAGAGCATAATGCAGGGGACGGAATTCAAACTCTCTCAGAGCCTTTACTTTTCAGTCGCCAAACCTTTTGTTCTCTGGCAGTTTTTTTAAAAAAAGGCTGAAGAAATGTGGCACAGAAAGATAGCAATGCAGAAGGGTGGGGGGAAAAATATGGTCAGGAAAGGGGTTGATTTGAACCGTGGGCAGAAAGCCTTTTTCTTCTTCTTTTGCTTTTCTTGGGAGGGGTCCTGCCCCAGGGGGAGCGGTGACTGACAGGGGCAGAAGGAAACGCCACTGAATTCCCCGGTTTCCTTGTTTGTTCTTTCTTCTTTTTTCCCCCCAACGGGGGAGATTTCTTCAGAGAGGAATTTAAAAACATTCTGAATACTCATCTGTTTTTAAAAAAGAAAACAAAACTGTAAAACTATTCGATAAATGCAAACAAAACACTTGAAAACGTACTTGAGTTTTGGAGCTGAGTGGGAGAGGCGGACAGGCGCTGATTGAAGACCTACCATTGGCTTAATTGTCTCGAAGGCTTTTGTGTTGCTATTGTTTCCATCGGGACAGATGAGGGAATTGAGGCGTCGAGGTTTGGAGAGAGTCCCTGACTGGAGGGATTGAATTGAATCTCTCTCTTTCTTTTTAGTACAAAGCAAAGCAACCAATATAGAAAAAGACAAAAGAAGGTACTCAAAAAAAAAAAAAAAAAAGGGAACAGAGAAAGAAATGGTGTGGGACAGCGTCTTAGGGGTCACAAAGAAAAACACCTATAAAACACGCAGCTAGGGCCTGAGACACACGTTGGCCCAGACGCCGAGTGCCAGAAACAGACGCGGAAAATGAGGGTGGGAACGGACCGCTGGGGGAGACATGTCGTCATCAGTGAGGCCGCGAAGCCGCCCGTGGGGCCCCGGGGCTGTGGGCAGCGAGTGTCCATCGGAAAGGACGCAGCCGAAGGTGGCTTGGCGTCCCCAGCTCCCCCGACAGGGACAGAAGCAGTCGGCCGGCCCGAGACCAGACGGCACATTTAACAAAACCAGGTGAGCGGGGGTCCCAGGACACGGGCGGCTGGAGAGACGCCGCTGACGGTGGCAAGGTCCCCCGGGGGGTGGCCTCGTGGGCGCAGGTGCGGGGGAGGCGAGGGCTGCAGTCGGCCACCCCGAGGAGGTGGTCTGAGCACGGAACCGGGAGTGGCCACCCAGGCTCCGAGGCAGGTGAGGGACGGGGCAGAGAGGCTGGCCGCTGGGCCACCTGGGCCCTCAGGCCACCCCAGACGCTGGGGACCGCCAGCCCCGCACAGACGCTGAGCGCGGGGAGCAGGGCGGCCGGGCGGGAGGCGTGCGGGGAAGGCGGGGAGGGCTGAGGCACCGGTGGGAGGAGGCTGCTGTGCGGACCCTGCCCCTGCCCGCTCTGGAAGATTCCGTTTCTTAACACTTCGTGGAAGCGACAGAAGAGAGGGCGCTCAAGTGGTGACGTGACGGGGAGAGCGTGGGGGACGCTCGCTCCAGGCGGCGAGACAGATGTCATGCAGGCTCGAGCAGGCACGGCAGAGCCTCCGGGGTCAGCCGCACTCGGCTCCGGCTGACACGAAGGTGACCGAGGTTTAAAAAGGGGGAACACGCAGGGCACAGAGAGGGGCCACGCGGAAACGGACGATGGCGGGGGGCGGGGGGGCCGGCGGGGAGTTTCCACAAGTGGTTTGGCAACGCGGGTTGCGACAACGGACGTGGTGTGGTTTCGCTGCCCGTGTTTTCTTGAGCAAAGGCTCAAGGTGGGGGGGGGGGGCCTGGCGCAAGTGGAGGTCCCGGCAGCATGCGGGCACGTCTGGCGGCACCACGTGGGCAAGAGCCTCGGGCCGCGGGGGCGTCCACGGTCCCAGAAGCCAGGACGGCCGGCTCCCACCCCTCCCCGCCCACACCGTGCACAGCGCAGGAAACCCACCTGCACGCCGCCAGAGATCCAAGCGGTGCCTGGAGCGGGCCGTGCGCCTTCCGGATCCCGATCGTGTGGGGCCGCTCGGCCAGTGCCCCGCGCCTGGGACGGAGGGACGCGCAGGGTCTGTCCCTTCCCGTAGAGGGCGCATGGACTCCCTTGCCCTTACAACACATGTAGGTGCACACACGCACACACCCACACACGTGCACATGTACACACCCACACATGCACGCACGCACACACGTGCGTGTGCGTATGTGTGTGCACGTACGCACCCACACACTGCGTGCACCCACACATTCACCCACATACGTGCACACACACATGCACACACATGTCTGACTTCATTTGCAATTCCTCTCAACACCCCTTACTCCACCAAACTTGTGATCTGCTGACTCTTTCCTCGAACTGGGTGTAACAGCTTCCTGGCTCCCTTGCTGATTCATGAACGGAATACCGTTTTTAACAGATTGTGTTCATATTTATATCCGTATGAGAGTCATGATTTCACCTGCTTCCGAAAATTATCTTGAACAAGGGGAACGTCCTCTGAAAAGTACAGGGACACTCATCCCTCAAATGTGAGCGAACAGGAAAAGCATAGGGCTGGGAAATAAGAAACTACGGGGTAATGATCAGACTAATGTATCTATGGAAAATGACGAGCATTAGAAACAGCACGTTGGAAGTACGCAACTCGAAGCGGAGAAAAGCTGGAATATTTCAAAAGAAGATAGAAAGCTGACAAAAGGATCGCGGTTAAGACAAACACAAAACAGAATTAGAAAAGGTCAGGAATGAGTTAGGAGATAAAACTTTTAAATTCAGGAATGATGATTCCTTTAAATTGAACACAACTGTGAATGGACTCCATAGAAAATGAGTGTTAGAGAAACACAGAGAGGAAAAAATGAAAACAGAAATGAAGAAGTTAAAAGGAAATGATTTAGGGGAAAAAGATATGGAAGTTAGATTTGAATTTCCAGCATGTATACAGCAGCCTCCGATGGGGAAAACTGCCACGCAGGAAAATAGATGACAAAAACTGTAATCTAAGAAGCTTTTCTGGAAAAAAATAAACACATCATACAACCTGGGCAAAGCACCCTCAACAGTCAACACCAAGATATAATTTAGTAAACCTTTGAGCTTTGTAAGATAAAGCACATTGGATAGCTAGAAGAAATGAACGAATTACTTAAAAGGGAGAGAAAATCGGTTTGGCACCAAACTTGTCATCAGAAACATTGCGTGTCAGGGTTCCAAAGAGCAACACGCTTCAGAAGTTCAAGGACAGCACGAGAGTCAAGGTTTTTACAGCCCGCCAAACGGATCAAGTGAAAAGGCCACAGTAGACTTTTTCTCTCCCCCCGTGAAACCTTAATACCACGGAGATAATGTGTGTGTGTGTGTATTACATGTATGTCCGTGCTTTATGCAGCACAAGAAGGTTTTTTCCCCATCCCCCTCCAAGAACCAATTTTTCCCTCCTTGGAGGCGTTATTGGCCCCAGCTGAACATGCACGGTCATCAAAGGTTTGATGGGGATTTATCGTGGAAAGAGCTCTTGACACCATCTGAACTTGCTAATCATTCTTGAAAATGTGGGACATCAGATATTACAGGCCTCTTGATATCAGACAACAGGAAGTAAACAGCACCGCCAACGACTAATACTTGCAAAAAAGAGAAAAGAATGAATTCGACTCTTACCAGGTCTTAGCCTCCAAAAGGTTTAGAAGAAATGCAAGGGCAGACGAGCGTGATAAATACGGCAGGAATAAACCATCAGTTAAACCCGGAAGATGCAAATTTCTGTAGGACACGTGACCCAATTCCCTCAACAAATGGGGAAAGAAGAGAAGGAACTCTCACAGATGAAGAGGAATTTAGAAGACACATCGACCATATGCAGTATGGGGGTTTTCGAACGCAGTTTGGGTACCAGATGATATTCAGGATTTATCCTTAATTTTGCTGCGTGTGACAGTGGCATATGGTCATGATTCTCAACAGTCTTCATCTTCTAGAAAGTCAGACTGCTGTTGTTAACGGGTGGAATCATACGCCCTTGACCTAAAAGATTTCAGCTCCCCTCCTAAAAAAAAAGCTCAGGATGGAGGCTGAGGAGACGAGAACGGTGGGATGTTCATTGTCGGAGCTGAGTGACGATCCCAGAGATGCCCCCACGTTAACCTCGTCTCTACGTCTTAGTGTGTTTGAACTTCGTCATTATAAAAGGGTTTTTGAAGTCTTATTTGCTTAACCAAACGTTCAAAACCTAAACCTAAAATAAAGGAGGCAGCTAATGGTTGCCTCGTTGGAGTTAGGGACCAGTGTTGACAAGGATTCTAGTTTTTCAAAGAAACTTGGAATTGCGTTTTCGCGGGAACGCTCCCGTGTTTACACTCTACCCGTGCACCATTTTCATCTCCTGTTTTTCATCGGGTCCTCCCAAGGACCCCGGGACATGGGGAAAGAAGAGTTCTTTCAACAGATTGTGCTGGGACAACCCTATATCCACAAGAAAAAGAACAAAGTGAGACCCCTACCTCACATCAATACAAAAATGCACTCAAAATGGATCAAAGATCTAAATATAAGTGCTAAAACTATAAAACTCTTAAAAAGAAAACATTGGGGTAAATATTCACGATCTTGGATTAGGCAATGATTTTTTAGAGATGATACAAAAGGCATAGGCACCAACAACACAAACAGATAAATGGAACTTCCTCAAAATTATAAACTTCTGTGCTTCAAAGGACACTATCAAGAAACTAAAAAACAACCCATGGACTGGGAGAAAACACCTGGAAGTCTTCTATCCGATAAGGGACCTGTATCTAGGACACACAAAGAAGTCTTAGAACTCAATAATAAAAATACAAACGCCCTATTAAAAAATGGGCAAAGGACTTGAACAGACATTTCTCCAGAGAAGGTCCCTGAGCAGCCGACAAGCACTTGACAAGATGCTCCACGCATCGTCAGTCTTCAAAGAAACACAGAGCAAGCCCGCCGGGAGACACCACTTCGCACCCACCTGGACGGCGAGAACGAACGGGGTGGACGACGAGTGTGGGCTGGTGAGGGTCGGGGAGCTTGAAACCCAGACGCCGCTGGTGGGGGTGCAACGTGCTGCAGGCGCTTTGGAGCACGGCCTGGCAGCTTCTCAAAGAGGCCAACACAGAGTCACGCGACCTGGCAGTCCCACTCCTACGAAGACGCTCAGGAGGACTGAAAACATAGGGCCGCACGAGATCGTGAACATGAACGTCCACGGGGATATTATTCACCACAGCCAAGGGGTGGAAACAACCCAAGTGCCCGTTATTCTCTAGCCCTGGAGAAGAGAGAGACGAAGGGTGGGCAACCCATCCGATGGAATGGTATTTGGAAATAAAAGAAACGACGTTCTGGCTTACGCTACAACATGGAGAACTGAACACATCACGCCCAGGGAAAGAAGCCAGGTATTATACGGTTTTGTTGATATAACATGTCCAGAATAGACCAGTCTCCAGCCATTACTGGTTTCCAGGGGCGGGGGAAGGAGGAAAAGGGGAGCGACAGCTAATGGGCATGGCGTTTCTTTGGGGGACGATGGGAAATTTCCAGAATTAGCAGTTGCACAATCTTGTGAATATACTAAAAATCGACCCTCTGAGATGCAGGAGCGCTCTCTCTCTCTCTCTCTCTCTCTCTCTCTCTCTCTCTCTCTCTCTCGGCATATCCTGTCTCCACGTCCACTGTCACCAGTGTAGTCCCAGCTCTCACCCCTGCATTAAAGCCGTGGCCGTCAGACGAGCCCCACTGTGCCTCTGTGCCCACGCAGCAGCCAGAGTGCTCCTTTTAAAACGCAAGTCACATGTGTCCCTCCCCTGACAAAGCACTTCCTATTGCACTTAGAATCAAATTCGATCCTCCTGTGGCCCAGGGGGACCTGTATGATTTGTCCCCTGCCCTCCCTGACCTCATCCCATCTCACTTCCCCTCATCACGGTGGGCTTCTGTCTGTTCCTCCAGCCCCCAGGCTTGTCCCCTCTCTGGGGCTTTTCCGGGCTGTGCTCCCCTCATTTGGGGCTCAGGTCCCGTGTCCCCTCCTCAGAGAGGCCCCCTCCCTGGCCAGCCCCACGGGCCTCGCCCTGTCCCGCCCCTTCCCGGCCCTCTCACAGCCCGGGTGTGTGTGTGTGTGCACCGCACGTGGGCATGTCCCATGCCCCCTAACCAGCCCCTGGAGAAGAGAAAGGTGGCACGGCGCCTGGCACGTCATGGGGTCTCAACGGCGTGTGTCAAATGCACAAACGAGGCGTCACGCCCTGCCACGTGCTGGGTGCCTCGGTGTCCCGAGCCTCTGTTTGAGAATCTGTAGAATGGGGTCTCGTGGGACCAGCTGGGGGAACTGGCTGAGATGATGCACATTAAGCCCAGAGAGTGCCTTCTCCTCTAGGGCGAGGTGTCCAAGTAGGAGGGACTCTGTGTGTGTGCGTGTGTGTGCGTGTGTGTGCGTGTGCATGTGTGTGTGTGCACGCACATGTGCTTGGAGGGGAATACTTGACTACTCGACCCCCATAGGAAATTCTGGATTTAGGTCCCCGTAATCAAAGGCCCGGCCACTTGTGGACTTGCTGCGTCAGAAGTCACGGCCCCGGGTGAGAGGCGGCCCAGGCGGGAAACACAGCTGAGCCGTGTCCGCGTCCTGAGAGAACCACTGAGAGTCAGGCCCGGATCCCAGCCCTCAGGGCCCGTGCCCCTCAAGGCCACTCGAAAACGGATCCTCCCAGGGGATTTGTGACGACCAGCAAAGCACTTCCTGGAGGCCTGTCACACACCACGCTGTGAGCCTTTTTGCCTGGAAGTGAACCGCAGAAGCGGGGTGACCGGGGGGGGGGGGCTGCTGTGGTCTGTGGCCTGGTGGCCGCCGGACCCTACAAGTGCAGGCGAAAGGGGCAGGGGGCGTTTCCCACTGACCGGGTGACCCTGGGCAGGTCGCCTGAGCCCACGTCCCTCGCTGACCTTCGGCTTCCTCTGCTGGAGGGTGGACTGAGCCGAGTGCCCTGTCCCCGGCCTGGGGAGAAGGACGGGCTCATGGGTGCAGGGGACCCCCGAGGCAGGCAGCACGCGTCTCCTCTCTTGATCAGCGCGGCCGCTGGGCAGCTCACTAATCTCTGGGGACCCCTCTCCTCGTCCCAACTGGGGACATGGGGCTCCGCTCGCCAGACCTGTCCACGGGAGTGAGACTCGGCGTCTGGGAGTCCCGCAGAAAACGCTTTACAGGAAATTAGAGGAAAAGTTTCTTCAGCATCAGGATAGCAAACTCTCTTTTTTTTTTTTTTTTTGGCGAAGATATAGAAAGCACAAACCCCAAAGGGATGGAGTTGATTTGCTTAAAATTGGAAACTTCTCATAAAAACAACCAGAACCAAGCAAGACGATTAGTCAAAAGCCGGGAGAAGGTTATTTGCGACGTACGTAACCAACCCCAAAAGACTGATAAGCCGGATACTGTGAAGAATCCCTACAAACCGAGAAGGAAAAAGGCATGTGAGCCACACGAAAATGGGCAGAGTGACCGAAACAGTTCACAGAAGAAGAGAAAGAGCCGGAACACAGATAAAAAAAAAAAAAACGCTCGCGTTCAGCAGTTACTGAGGAGGTGCAAAGGAAAGCGAGATACTATCTCACACCCATCGGATTGGCAAAAATGTAAAAATCTGGCCCTACAGGTTCTCAGAAATGTAATCAACAGGCACACGCAGGGGTGCGGAGCACGGGCTGGCACGGCCGCCTGGGAACGGTTGGGCATTATCGAGAAAGGGCGAAGATATGAACGTCATGTGGCCCAACCATCCCGCCCTTGGGGAGCGACACCAGAAACGCTCAGGTGCCTACCTGTCAGGAGAAAGGTATCGGCAGGTGCACAGGGTAACGGTGATAACCCCACCCTGGAAAACCCCGGCCCTGCCCAGGGCGGAGCCGGCAACCTCTGCAAAAGGCCAGAGGGTGAACATTGGGGCCTCGCAGACCAAACGACTGTTCAGCTCTGCCCGAGAGCAAAAGCCGCCATGGACGATATGTAAGTGAGTGGACGTGGCGGGTTCCAATAAAACTTCATTACCAAACGACGGGCGTGGGGTCGGCGTGGGCCCGCCGGCCGGGGTTTGCAGGTGCCTGGTAGAATGATCATATAAACCGGGGTACATTCCTACGACGAAACCATAGTCAGCAACAAAAGTTGCATGGCAACATGGACGAATCTGAAAAACATACTTTTGAGCTAAAGGAGTCAGATACAAGAGGACACATGCTTTTGATCCTATTACAGAAAACGCGAAACCAGGCAAAATGAAACTAGACTCTTTGGGGATGCCAATGGAGGTAAGAGTGCTATGAAGACCACGGACGAGGTGACTCAGACGAGGACGGCGGCTACTTTGGCAGGGATGGAGAGGGAGTGTGACTGACAGGGGAATGCAGGGGGCTCCTCGGGGCACTGACCCTTTTTATTTCTTGGCCTGGGTGGTAGCTATGCGGGTGATCATTCTCAAGCACTTCATTAAGCTGTCCATTAGCGTGGCATGTACTGCACCCAATCTGTATGATTTCAGCCCAAAAAAAAGTGTTTTAAAATTTGAGAACTTCTAATGTTTATTCTCAGATTCCAGGGGCTTCTCCTGCAAATGGTGAGTGGCATGTCAGGAGCAAATTTCTCTGGTAGAAATACCTGTGTAGGACCCAGTGGAGAATTTGCTGGATGAGAGGCATTGGAGAGAAACAGTTGCATAAGCCCCAAGGAAATTGCCCGGGGGACTTTGTACCATGCAGGAGGGGAAGGAAGAAGGATCGGGGGTTTGGGGTCACAGCTTATTTAAGGGGGAAGCCCTAGGGTTAAAGCTAAAATTTAGTGTCTGAGCCAGAACGGGAAAGATAAGTGATGCCTCCATCATCAGCCTCTGAGGGTTCTTTTAGCTCTGAGCTGGAGTGACGGCTTTGAAGGGCTTCCTGGTCCTGGGGGTGACTCGGACAAGTCCTAAAGGTGTGAGGGCGTGTGTCTGCGCACGTGCGTTTGTGTACACGCCAAACCTTTCGGACACGCCGTCTGAAGATCGTACAGGGTTGAAATTGCTTTGAAAAGCACGTCGGCAGCCAAGAACCGAAAACATGTCCCCGACTCTTGTCCCAGGACTGCTACATTCCCAACGGTCTCCTCCGCGATGTCATCGGAAATACGAGACACATTCATGCAGACAGTGTTCTATCCCTTTGTGATCAACACTGACGAAAACTGGGAACCTACTTAGCGTTCGGAACTAGAAAATAATTAAGTAAACCGATTCCAGACAGATGATGAACTATATTATGCTCATTCAAATTCTATTTAGGGAGAGGCGGTAATAAGCAGGAGGAAAACGGGGCACGAAATTGGAATTACAGGATGACGATAACTATGACAACAGCAGAGCCTCACAGACAGACAAATTCGATGGGAGGTAGTGCAGCGAGAGGGATGTGCACTGTGCACCCCGGTGCCCGCGCTAGGGGGACGCACAAGCTCCAAGCTCAGGGGGGAACTCGGGAGTGACAGATAAACGCAGGCCGCGTGCACATGGCCCTGACGGATGGTGGCCCCGGAATCGTGATCTCGCCGAAGAAGGAGGGATACCCCTTCCTCAGGGGCCGTGGAGAGAAGGGTCCTTCACACCTCACGTGTCAGTCACTTAGGGACTTCGGATTCGGAGCGATGGGAACCAGCCCTGGCCACTGGGCAGCTTGGACCCCGAGACGCGAGAAGGAGAGAACCCAGGTCGGCCTGACTCTCGGAAGAAGAAACAAGGGCTGTCTTGGGATCTTCTGGCTCTATCTGCCTTCTGTCCTTGTAAGGCAAACGGACAGTCCCGGGGGGTACAGTCTAAGGGACCCACATCTTGGCTGTGGGGCGGGGTGGGGGCACACCTGGTTCCACCAGGCCCTCCTCACAGAATGAGGGAGTTTTCAAAGAAAACTGGGGTGCTGCTCTCGAGAAGGGAGGGGTGAAGCCGAGCAGACAAGAGCAGCAGACACTACATGCCAGGCTGGCCTGGATGGTCCCGCACACCTTTCACGACCCAGCTCCGAGGTCCAGTTCTCTCTGAGGATTTCTTTGACTTTCACAAAGGAATTACATGCCACTCTCTGAACCGTACGCCCTTGTGGGCCCGTCTATCCACCCTCCCCCCATTAGACGGTGAGCACACCAGGGCCGGAAGCACACCCCCCTCCACCAGGGAGACCCCAGCAGCTCACACTGGCCCCGGCACATAACTGGGACTCAGGAAAACACTCCGCCGCATCGGATGGGTTGCCGTCAGTGGACGATAGTCTGGGTCACGACCCCGAAGCTTTTGTAAATGGATCATTCTGCTTTCATTTTAAAGTCTGGGGTGAGTCGAGTGACGAAGGACAGAGGCCTCTCCCAAATGCCTTTCAACTCACACAGCCACATCAGTTCAGCAAATTATCTGTAATCAGAGAAGAAACCAATAAGCATGGGGGAGCGCAGCAGGTTCACACCGCACTGAGCACATGCGGGAGGCTCAGAGAGAAGCCGGCGAGCCCGGGACGGTGCCTCCGAGGGCCTCGACGGAGAGGCCTCTCCACGGCCCCGGGGGCGAGGGCGCCTCGGCAGTGTGTCGTGCACACAGGAGCCAGGTCAGCTCCCTCTCACTGCAGATCCAGCCGCCGCTGCCCGGGGCGGGACGCGCTTGGACGGCAGGGGCTGAACGTGGCCTCCCGCCCCGCGCCCCGCGCCTCTCCGAGCTCCGCCCCAGCACAGGGAGCCTCTGGCCACAGATCTTCCCACACTCGATTTCCAGAGGGAGCTGAGACTTGGCATCGCTCTGAGCCGCCGTGGGGTGCAGAGCTGGCACCGTTCCCCGCCGTTGCTGCGGGCCCCCGTCACCAACCCAGCGACGAAACCAACTCGAGCTAACGCGGGTGAGACGGGCAGAACGCGCCAGCACGAGAATGCGGGAAGGGACCTGACGTTGAGGCCCGGCGGGATCCGGGGCTTGCAAAGTGTCCCCCGACGTTTTCTGGGCCTCTCCTCTCCACCCTGCTTCCCCCCACGCTGGCTTCGTTCCCAGGCAGAATTTCTGCCCTTTGTGGGGACGAGCTGGCCACCAGCCGACATCCCCACGGCTTCCAGCCAAGGAGGAGAATGTCTCTTTTCCCCATAGTTCTGGTTCCCGCCGGCCCGGAGGTGGGTGGCCCACCTGCATGCACCACGTGCACTGCACATGGGGACCCCGCCTCCGAGAGGGGAGTCAAAATGGCAGAAGGCGGGAGACAGACGATGTAACACCTGACCATGCTTCAACCACTGGAAACAATGCCGTCCACCCCTCCGCAGGGGAGCAAGCAAGCCTCAAGGGGCGAGGCGGCTGGCCCGGGGTGGAGGGAGCAGAGTGCACGCTGTCCCCCTCCCGCTCCCCACCTCCACGGCTCCCTGTGGCTGGGTTTTGCCCGAGGGCGGGAGGCGCCCCGGGTTGCCTCAACCTGCCTTTCGGACCAGCTCAGCAGCCCTGGCTGAAGCGCTTCGACTGACCCCTGCTCCCTCGGGAGAAGTGGGGCGGGGCGAGACCAGGCTGCAGCCCAGGGGCGGAGCGGAGGGCGGCAGGCTGCCGAGCAGGCCAGGGGCGGCTACCTGTCCGCTGCTCGGGCCCTGGCCCCGGCCACACCTCCTCGGCAGACGACACAGGCCTCCTGGCTCCTCGCTCACGTGCAATTTTAATTATCTGCCAGAGCGTGGTTTCCACAGCCACCCCACCCCCCAGGATGGGTGGGTGTGAGACGAGACAAAGAGCCCCCCAAACCCACGCTTTCAGCAAGAAAGGACGCCCAGCCTTGCTGCAGCCGCACCTGGGCGCCATGGTGAGGAATCCGGAGCTGTCCCTCGTCCCCTGTCCCTCGTCCCCCATCCCTCGTCCCAGGTGGGAGGGCGGGTTTCGGCCATGGAGGGGGTGGGGGCAGGGCCTTGGAGAAGCCCGTTTCCCTCAAGGGTCAAATCAGTCACCCAAGAACCAGCCGGGGCCGCCTGCTCCTGCCCAGTCCCTGCCTGGGGACCGTCCCAAGCTGTGACGTGCACACCGTCAACCTTCGTTTTAATAGTCATGCATTCATGCAAACGCCAATGAGAGAAAGGTACAACCAGCATATCCAACCCGTGACGTCATGAGGACCATTTTGTACGGTAGACTTAAGCGCTTTTTTTTTTCAACATTTTAAAAAGCGAGCTGATCTCAAGAAAATATTAATTAAACAGTGCGTAGTCAGCAATAGCACAGCGCTGACCGCGGTTTGTGGGTCAGGGCAGTGGAGCCTTTGACAGCCCTGTAAGGCAGGTGCCATCGTGACAGCCATTGACAGGTGGGCTCGGACAGGCACAGAGTGGGTGAGTGATTTGCCCAAGATGGAGGATACCAAGCCGGGCAGCCTAGCCCTAGATTCTGCTCTCCGAACGACCCCCTCGTGACACCAGCAGGACGTATAAATATTACACCAGGTCCTCCAAGCACAAACGACTGGGAGGCACCCAGCCGGTCACCCCTCCCGCCTCGGCCATTGACAGACCCCAGGACGCACCACAGCGTGAGGCAGGAAGCGTGTCGTGAGAATGATCTGGGTCCTTGCAGCCACCGTGCCTCCCCGGAGGACAGGTGGGGACTGGTGCCTGGGTCTGTCTTCTGAGGACACGCAAATGTGATCTGTCCTGAACACCTCCCCCGTGACTGCTGGTAAGCAGGGCGGGACTCGGGAGCCTGTCACTCCAAGGGCGGATGGAGCCGGCTGGATAGGTCTGGGCAGGCAAAACAGTGAGGGGACGTGTCCTGGTTGAGGATGGGGGGTGTACACCATTGCCACAGACGAGCCTTCAGTCACACCGAGACAGAGGTGGCTGGGACGCGGTCAACCTTGGCTGTTCCTATGGCCTGGGGCCGTGCACAGGGCCCAGCACGTGGCATGTCTGTGGTGTTAACATTTCACCGAGCAGGGAAGGGGGTGTAATCGGGGGGAAAATGTGTCTGAAATAGCTCCTTAGGGGGCCATAATACAATAAAGTCTGAAAACACTGAATCAAACCCCCTAGCAGGGGAGCACTTACCGTATTTGACCCCCAGGGCGGGTTGTTTCCTAGCTAGCACCCTCCCCACCCTGCGAGATGAGTGCTAAATTATAATAATCTAAACTAAAATAAGAATCCAACGCGAATTGGATACGTTTCATGTATAAAGGAGAATGTTCCCTATTCAAGGAAACTATCACGCCTCACAGGTTGTACTTTGGCTCACTGCTTTAAATTTTCCAGCACAAAAACTCCAGGCATTCACGGAGGATGCCAGAACGCGAGAAACTCGAGTTTGGCTGCTCTGTCTTCGCAATCACTGGGCTTTCACTCACTGGGACTCTGCTGCTCACACACGGGGATGCACAGCACCACAAGCGTCTCCCAGGGCGACCTTGAACGTCTCCAGACCTTGACGAACTTAACTCTCGAAACAGGAGCGTAAAGGCTGCGTCTGAGTGTGTCAGTCAACTTGTCTAGCAGGGAGGTCGCAGAACTAGGTCTGCGTAGAGCGATATTGTTTTAAAGACTACGTGATAAAAATGTGCGGATTTGCAGCTGACGCATACTATTAAATACTCCTGCAATAACCACCATCATTGCTCAGACGTTACACCAACCGAAGATTTCTTTTCAGGGAGGAATATTTTATTACTGACGTTGTATAGAATTGCAGGCACACGCGATCCCAAGAAGAGCAAACTGGGTTTTAATTCACTCCGTTATTATTGTTACATTTTCAGACAATGCACTCACTCCTTATTGTCTTCCTGGCCGCCCTCCACCCTCAGCCCCGCCCCCCGGCACCCCATGTGCGCCGCCCTCCCGAACAACAAGCAGGAGAAAACCCAAAATTTGGTATAAGAAATGTAGGCTGTCGGCCCCTCCACCTCGTTAAGCCTCGGTGTCCTCCTCTGCAAAACGAGGGCAAACAAACAAAATGGGGGTGTTGGGAGAAGCAAATGAGATCAAATGAGATCGCACCACAAGTGACGTTCTCTGTAAGCCAGCCACGGGGCAGCGTGCAAACCCAGCCAGTACTCATCAGCATACAAAAGACACGCCTGTCACCCCCAGGGGTCCCAAGTGGTTTTAGGAGATGTGTGCCAGGAACCGCCAGGCACAAAAACCACATATATGGTTGTCATAATCTGCCACTTTGCATATACGATTCCACTTCAAGGCTTCCTCATCATTCCTTCTGTGAGGTCGATGCTGTCACTCCGTCTAAATGATTGGGAAACGGAGGCTCAGAGAGGTCAGGGGGTTTGCTGCAGGTGTCAGAGCAGAGCCAGATTCCAACCCTGGTTCTGGACGATCCAGAACTTGCCAGATCAGGAGAAAGGACGGCTTCCCCTGCCAACGCGGGCGAAAAGGAGACAGGTCCCCTAGGGGCATCGACCCGAAGCCAAGGTCACGGGGAAGCCAGCCCTATTGATGGAGCTGGGGCTATCGCCCCTGCGCAAGAAGTCACCAGGAAGCCGACCTGAGCACCAAGGAGGGAGGGATCTGGGTGTGCTTGCTGGCTCTTGCTTATTTAAAGGACGTTTTAGCGATTGAGTGAGAGGGATCAAACCCATCTTGTGCTTTTGGCCAGACAGCCGGGCAGCTTCCAGAGCAAGTAAGAAGATGCCTTGGGGGAGACAAAGCAACAGGAAAAGAGATGTACAACCTTTTTTTAGATTTTAGGAACTAAAGCTCAGGGAGGCAGAATGACTTGCCCAAGGGCATACAGCCCCGAAGTGCAGGAGCCGGGCACGGAGCCCAGTTCCCTTGCCCGTGTCCGCGTGGTCTGTGACATGTGCATGTAGCATGTGGCCGCCCCAGGAGTGACATAAGGCACCGGGTCTGGATATCTTCCTCAGAAGCCGCAGACGCGTAACTCTCACAAGCAAGTAGCTCCTGCAAGAGTGATGATTCTGCAGCCTCAGCCCACGATTTTTCTATTCTGGGTACAGAGTGTGCAATTAGCATAAATTTGAATAAATTTCTCATTTTAAACAGGAAACAGAAATACACGAGAAAAGAGATTAAAAAGCTCACGGGAACTAGTGAAATTGTGTATCATCTTCTCTAGAGTCGACCTCGCACTCTTCCTTCTGCCTGACGTCCTCATCTTTGCCTCCCAATGAACTTCTTCGTCCTTCCAGGCCCAGCTAAAGGTCATGCCCTCCAAGGAGCTTGTCAGGGCAGAGCCGATGGCTTTTGCCCTCATTCCCTCCCTCACAGCCCAGCTCACCAAAGGCTGGCACACCCAGGCGTGGGTCGCCTGGTGCTGTCTGCCTCAAGTCCACAAGCCTCAGGAGGTTTGCTTGGCTGAAAGGCTCTAGAAAGTTCCTCAACGCTGCAAGTTACTTGACACTCTGTCTGCAACACGCAGCCTCAAAATGAGGGACCTCACGCCCCTGAAGCCGTTGGGCTGACTTCAGACTGGTCTGCACAACTTCCCTCCGTCTGTGGGGTGTGTTCCGAGGGTCTGCCCGTGCCAAGACTGTTCTCACCGGAGTCTCGACACCGGGTCAGCGGTTAGCCGGAGCCACAAAGGATTCTCCACGGTGTCCAAAACTGTCCCAGATCAGCCCCCCAACATCAGTCCGAAGGTGGCCCCTGGACACACTCGGGCCTCCAGCCTGCGGGGGAACGGGCCCGCTCTTGGGTGTTCAAATAAAAGTACCCCCATGCCCATCCCAGAGAGCCACGCGTCACCCCCCCCCCGCCGGCCTTTGCTCTCATCCCCCAGCTCCTGAGTCCTCAGCCTCCAAGCTATCTTCGCTGCCACCCCCTCCGCGAGCACCTTCTCTCCCCCAAATTCCCACTAGGCGAGGCTCTGTGTGTGGCACTGTCACTGGAAGCTTTGCAGGTAGGTGTTGTATGTCAACAGCGAGGGCTTCAACCGAGACGTGACGCTAAGACCCCACAGGAGGAGCCTCTCGCCGGCCACCTGCGCCTTGGATGCTGCACATGCACATGCACATATATGAGCGCACGCATGCACGCACACACACACACACACACACACCCACAGCTCTCAATACCGGTTCTCCTCCCAGGCCTTCCGCCTCCCTTCATAGGTCAGTTCTAAGACGTCAGTCCTTCGGCAGGTATGACAGAGAAACATCTAGGCCCTGCCCTGGCCTTGGGGACACCGCAGTGACCAGGTAGACAAGGACCCTGCCCTCACAGAGCTCACAGACAATAAACAAATAAACAAATAGGAGACTCTCAGAGAAAGGGGCTCCAAGGACAAGGTCAAGGGTGTCTGGAAAAGCTTCCTTAAGGGCAGCCCAGGTAGGCCTCCCAGGGAAGGTGACTTTCCAGCTGAGAACCAGGGAATGACAAGGAGCCTGCTGTTGAAAGAAAGGCGGAGAACATTCCAGGCAGAAATGACAGCAAAGGTGCTGGGAATAAGCCTGACTTTTCAGGACGACGGATGGGAGGCCAGAGCGGCTGGAGGGCAGTGAGTGAGGGCCGGAGCCAGAGGGCAAGGGTTGGGTCGTGTCCCACAGAGGAGGGGGCCCGTGGGGGGCTGTGCGACAAGCACAGGAAGTGACAGGAGAAAGGAAGCGTCCCGTGCCGCGTGAACGGCAGAGCTGCTGCACCTGCCATGAGGTAACGAGCTGACGTCCAGGGCTCTGCCCTCTGTCTCAGGCCTGTCGGATGCTCTGGGCCCAGCTCGGAGCCACACAGGGAACACATCTTCACGTCCCTTCCTGTTTACCTTCCCAGGCTGGAGCGCTCGGCCCCTGGATTCTGACCCTTCCCAGGACCCCCCCCCCCATCCGAGCCACTGGCGAGCAGGCAAGGGTGGCATTTGTCCCTTGGGCAGAGGAGCCAGGGCGGGCACCACGCTGGTCGAGCCCGCAAGGAAGGACAGAGTGGGGAGAAAGCTCCAGAAAAAGGGGAAATTAATGCTGGGTGGACCCTGGGGACCATCTGGGGAAACCGAGGCTGGAGAGAGAAAGGGACATGCTTAAGGTCACATAGCAAGCCACAGACAGCGGGGACCGATCCCAAGTCTCCAGCAGAGCCCAGGCCCCGAGTTCTGAGCGGCCCCGGCACATGAGAATAGTGACGACCACGACAGTGACGATCATTGTGTTGACTCTGTGCCCGCGCGGTCCTAAGGCATTGGCATGTCTACCCCGCTTGCTTCTGTCAGCAGCCCTGCGAGGTAGGAACGGCCAGATGCCCCACTTCACAGACGAGGACGTGGGCGACGGGCTTTGGCGACGGGGCAGGATTCAAGGTCACGTCTGCTCACTCCAGAGCCTACGCGTAAGTACCGCCGAACAGAGGCTCAGCGAGGGGACATCGCATGCCCGGGGTCCCTCCAGCTCAGTCACACTCCTGCCTCCCACGGAATGTCGTCTTCGTATCTCTGCGCCGACGGCAGGGAGCACGGGGAAGACTCGGCACAGAAAACTCCAGCTGAACTGGCACTAAACATGGTAACGAGCTTCGCTCAAACGTTGGGGGGCGGGCACGAGGGACATGGCCAGAAGGAAGTGGATCGTGGCGGAGGGAACCCGGGCTTCCTGCGAAGTCGCCTTTGTTTGAGGCCCGTGGGATCCTGGGCAAGCCACCCAGCCACACCCAGCCTCGGTTTCCCCGCCTCGAAAAGTGCGGATAAAACTCCTCCCTCCTCCCGGGGCTTGTGCTAAGGCAGCGGACGGACTCGCAGCGGGAGCTAGCCAGCGTGTTCTGCGTAGAGCCGGGTAACACGTGTTTTCAGCTCCGTGGGCCACACGGCCTCTGTCACGTCTTCTCAACTGCTTTAGTCGTGCACGAGGAGCCACGGACAGCACGTACGCACAGAACCAGGCGGCACGCCAGTACGGCCCGCCGGCCGTGGTCTGCTGACCCAGAAACCGAGCCCCCGGCCCGGCCGGGGCCAGGCACACGCGGGGCTACATGTGACCCTCATGCGCCCAAGGAGCTTTCTGCCTGTGCGGCTCCTTCCCACCATAATAGAATGTCACGGGCTCTAGAAGTTTCTTTTTTTTACATGAAAAAATTTTGTTCATTTTTTTTTTATCTTAAGATTTTAAGAAACTCAAATATTGTTGTGGGTCCCCAAAAGCATCGCGGGCCCTCGGCGCCGTGCCCGTGTGCCCAGCGGGTAGGCCAGCACTTGGCAGACGGCAGGAGCTCAGTGAACGGGTCTCCCCGCTTCGCCCCCTCCCCTCTGCTGGGGGGGGGCCTGTGTCTTTGTCAGCTCCGGATGTTCTAACAAAAAATATCAGAGACGAGGCGGCTTCAACCGCAGAAGCTCATTTGCTCACAGTTAGGAAGCTGGAGGTTCAAGACTGAGAGGCCCACACAGTACGTCCTCGTAGGAACTGCTGTCCTACTGTGTGCTCACATGAGGGGGGGATGGGCTGCGCACATCCCTCAGCCTTATGCAGCCTCATCCTGCTCCCCTTTAGGTCATCACGGACCCTCCCTAGATCTCCTGAGCTCCAGGCCTGAGCCCCACTTTCTACGCTAAGGCGGGGGACCCTCACTGGCTCGTATGCCTCGTAGATCCGCCCACGTCCCCCATCCCACCCAGCCACTGCCCAAGACCTCCCGAGTGCTTCCTTAGCTCACCCGACTTCAGCTCCTAAGCTTGCCGGCCCTCCAAAGAAGCCTGAAATTCTCCCCCCCAAAAAGACGCGAGTCCATTTCAACCGCCAACGGCCCTGCCACTGCTTAGGTGGATGACCTTGAGTAAACCACTTCAGGTACAGAAGTCTACGCGTCCGCATCTGGAACAGGGCTCAGCCCGGCGTTGCCGCGGTAACGAACACCCCCGACCGGCGGACGCTTCTGGCTCTCGCCCCCGCACACCGCAGGGTTCTGCCCTGCAACCCGCGTCTGGAGCATGTGGGCCCCAGGGCCACCGGGGCGGGGGGTGGGGGGGGAGGAGGGACACCGGCTCCTCCACCTCGGCCCAGAGCCACCCACATCACCCCCACTCACCAGCGGGCGGCCCCGCCCACACGTGGCTCCCGCAGGCCTGCCGGGGTCGCGGGGGGCGCCTACATGTCGTATGTCGAGCACCCACGGTCTTTCCACAGCGTCCCCGACGCGCTGAGAAGTGGGGAGATCCAGAAGGCTTATGTGTGTGAAAACTCCGGCCGCGGCGGGTGACCGCTAATCGGATTTCCCGGGCTCCTCAAAGGGCCTCTGTTTCGCTCGCTGGGCTCTTTGGTCTGGATGGGAGGCGGGGTCCTGTCTGTGCTGTTTCGCAGTGGGGCCTCCCTCCTCGCGTGGTGGACGGGTGCCGGTGGTCTGGCCGCCACGGCCGTCAGACGGGGCCGCAGGAAGCCCTGCAGAGGTGATCGCTTCGTTTCTCCCGACTCCCTGCCGGGGTCGGGGACCCGCACGCGCCAGCCCTCAAGCCAAAGCCGTAGGCACGGCTTATCGCACACGTCAGTGACCTTGACCTTTGCAGCCAAAGGTCAAACCCGACCTGACTTCGTTCTGGCTGTCGCTTCCTCCTTTCGGGCAAGGTGTGCTCTGGGTCAACGTGACAGTGAAGTCCAGAAAACGCCGGTAGTGAGAGCCGCGGACACGTGTCGAGCGCTTACTGCAGCCGGGCTCCCCGCCCAGCGCTCTGTGACAACGTCCCGTTGAGACCTCTCAGCCGCCCTGTGGAGGTCCTACTATGCCCCCCGTTTGCAAGGGGGAAAACGGGAGACCTGTCCCCCGTGTCACGGGTGGTGGAGGCAGGGCCCGGACGCACGCCGGCCTGCGGGACTCTGCGGGCTTGAGTTCCGGACCCCCGACACCACGCCGGGAACCCCGACCCGCACGTCTGCTGCTCCGGAAGCCCACGGCCCGAACGCCAAGGACCCCTGACCCTCACGGTGAGCGAGGACTGAATTCGTCCATCCTTCAGCAAGCGCTTACCGAGCGTCTGTGGGTCCAAGGACTGGCCAGGGTCTGGGGCTCAGGAGCTGAATTGACCCGGCGTCCTTACGAAAGGAGGACCCAGTGGGGACCCCCCACCCCCATAGTAAAAGCCTCACAGCGCCCCCGGTTGCCCTTTTCCCTGCCCCGTAGCTTATTATAGACCATCCTCAGCTGCTTGGAACGCCCCCTGCACAGAAAGCTGCCTGAAACGCATGATCAACGCCTTCGTGCTTACTGATGACAACCCTTCTGGCCTGGAGTTCCTTCCAGACCCCTCCGGTCTTTGTCTCTGGGTTGCTGACGGCACTGGAGGCCCACGCGGCCAGAGGGGCGGCTCCGTGAAGCATGACAGACCCTCGGAACCGCCACGAAGGCCCTGGCGTAATGCCCAGACTGTGCCTCAGACACGCTAAGCCGGACTGAGCAGGCACGGCAGCGCCCGAAGGCGCCGCCTTCTCAGGTGGCCGGCGCTCGACATAAACGCTTATGCGCCTGGGTTCTTGCACCCGACCGCGGCTCAGCGGTGCGGCGGCACGCGCCTGGACTCGCTGCCGCCGCCCCCACCCGTGCCACTAAAGCTGCTCACGGTCCCGGGCACAGGGGCCCCCAGCGCAGGTGGAAAGGGGCTGCGGGACAACGGAGGGGAGGAACCTGGATGCGGGGGACGGGCGCGGAGAGGTCGGGACAGAGCTGGGACTGAGGAGAGGGCCGGGACCGGGAAGGGCGTCCCAGGCAGGGAACGGCACGTGCGGAGGCGCAGAGGCACGCGAGGACGTTTCGGGAGCTGCGAGGGGCTCGGGGCGGGGACGGAGTGGGGGCGCTGTGTGGAGATGTGACTGCAGAGGTCGCTGGGCCAGGCCGTCCTCCATGCGTGCATTCACGCAAGCGAGGAGCAGCCATGGAGCCCCGACCGAGCACGGTGCGACGCCCGGCAGACACGACCGGGAACAGCACGCGGAGACGGAGAAGCAGCGAGCAGACGGGGAAAATGGGAGAGGTCCAGAGAGACGGAAACAGGAAGGGCCCTGAATGCCGGGCTGGGGGTCAGGGGTCATAGGGAGCCCAGAAGAGCTGAGGGCTGAGGCGGGATGCAGCTCCCCAAGCAGTGGGGGCTGGTGCCACGGCCCGGCAGAGCGCACAGTGGGCTCGCACACAACACGAGGGACCTGGTGTGCTCCCTGACCTGGGCCCGCACCCCTCCCTGCCCTCCCCATCTCGCTGACCCCAAGGTCATCTGCGGCAGGGCTAGACGCCTCCTAATCGCTCAGCTGGCGGCCGGCCCCAGGACTGTGGGGAAGGGACATCTTGATAAGTGTGAAGGCTCCTGCGCTGACCCGGAGGAGGACACTGGAGTCCCTGGCGCTCTGCCCGCCTGGCTCAGGCCCCGGCCTGGGCCACACCCGTCCCCTGAGTGCATGGGCACAGGCCTCTGGCATCTGACGGGACTGGAGAGCCTTGAGAGCGACCTCGGCCTCCGCCCTGACTGGCCATGCCCCCGGGCAGGCTCGTCCCCACTCTGAGACTCAGTTTTCCCTTCTTGGCAAAACACGGCCACATTCCTGCCTTCCCACCTCGCAGGCTGTGACGGGGGCAGGGGAGATGCCCACTCGCCCTCGACCGCCAGAGGCACCCACGTCGTGGGCCGGCCGGCGCAGCCGACAGAGCAAGAGAGGTGTCACCTGCGTCCACCGAGCACTACCTGAGACCCAGGTTCCGCTCTCACGCCACACGGATTTGTGCCCCTTCATTTCCATGGCAACCCCAAGGGTGGATTCTCTCGTCACCCCTATGTGCAGGCTGGAAGCTAGGACACTTGCCCACGGGACGGGCCCTCAGCTAGCGGGTGGGGATGCCCCCTTAGGACGCGTCCGGGCGGCCCGCCCCGCAAAGCCGCTGGTGCACCCTGCCTCGCCGGGCCGCCCAGGTGGGGCTCGTGGCCAGGTGCGAGAGACGCAGCCTGAAGAACACTCGGAAACGCCGACGCGGGGTTATCAGCCGACTGGACTGCTCGGTGGGTCAAGGCGTGCATGAGAGCTGGGAACGCCAACGCCTCCGGCCCCGGGGCCCTGCGTCATTCACCGTGGCCGCCGTGTACGTCATCCCGTGGGTCCTGAGCACCTTCCTGTGCCAGCTGCCCCTGGGCCCCGAGACACAGAATGAAAATATGACGCTGGCCCTGCCCCTGGGCTCCTGCGGTGCCTGTAAATAACCACCCGACCGGAAGCACGTGGTTCCTGAGAGGCTGCCATTCCAGAGGGCATCCAGAGGCGAGCGGTCGCTTCGGGTTTGGGGGTGGAGAGGTGGGGGAGGCTTTGGGGCTGCGGCAGCACTGCAGAGCACGGCGGCTCCCCCCGGCCCCCACCGCCTCTGCCCCCACCTCCGGCCTCTCCCTCGCCCCCTGCGCCCCCACCACACGCCTGCCTCCCACTCCTGGGGCTCCTCGGCTCACGCCCACCCCAGGGCCTTTGCACCGGCTGCTGCGTCTGCCCCAACGCTCGCTGCCCTCCCTCCAACCCATGATGGCTCCTTCCCACTCCGCCTCAGAGCAGATGTCGCCGCTTCGGACAATCATCGTTTCGTGGCTCCTGGGTGTCAGGCCAGTGGCCTTCACAGCAGGCAGGTCAAAGAAGGATTAGCTGTCTCGTTCCCTGGGAACTGTGGGGCGGGCACACAGTCTGGCCTCAACCGCTCCAATGGGACAATCAGAAATGATCCCCGTGGTGAGAACAGTCAAGTCCAGGATCTGACAGGACAGCGAGGAAGGGGGGGGGGTGCCAGGCGGGCGGCCGCTTCCCAGGCCGGCTGTGCCACTGGGTCCCGCCTCCTTCCTCTGCCATTTTCGACCTCTAGATCCGGCCAGCGCCCCAGAGACCTGCTCAGCACTCGTTAGCCAGAGCCGCTCTCTGTGTGTGTGACTGCCCTGCACCTACCCTCCCAAAGCGCCGGTCACACTGCCCAGCGACCACGTGGTACATTCTTCAGAGCCTGTCATGTCATGTAGATTACCTTGTTTTGACGTTTTTACTTCTCTCCTGCCTCAAATGCAAGCTGCCCGAGAGCAAGGCCTGGTCTGTTTCAACCTCAGCTGCATCCTCAGGGCCCTGACCAGTGTCTGACCCGAATCAGGCTCAGAAGATCAGCACGTGACTGTGAATGTGCATACGAGTGAGAGTGGAGGAAGGGTGTGCGGGAGGGAGGAACGGCATGAGCGGAGGCCAGGAGGCAGGACGTGCTTGGGGAACCACACTCCCACGCCTGAGGGACACAGGGTTTCCGCTCAGGCCACAGCCCAGGCTCCTGCACAAGGCACGTGTGGAGCCGGCACAGTGCCCAGGGCTATTCAAACCCCTCCGTTGCCTCCTCACGGCCATGCTGTGAGGTGGACAAGTGGGACGCGGGAGACCCAGGGAGGCCAACGAACGCCTGCCCACTATCGCACGGCTGACTCCAGGGCTCACGCTGCCCCCTCTGCCGGGCTCGTCAGAAACAGGGACCCTAGAGCTGCAGGCCCCAGAGTCACAAAGAAAGCCCCTCGCCAGCCTCGGCCTGAAATCCACAATGACAGGGACTCAGCCCACGCCACTGCCCTCTGCAGGTTTGGGGGGAGGGGAGGAGACAGTTTCCAGACAAAACATCCTAGCGAAGGGCTGGAACCCCCCGGGTGGGCGGGCTCTGACGGGGGTGGGAGGCAGACAAGCCACCTGAGCTTTAGGAAAATCCCCAGGGACAAGGGGAGAGCCGGGATGGAGTCCTGGAAGGCAGGGCGTAGCCGCCCTGGGAGCCGGCCCACCTGCTCGTCAAGGTCAGGGCAGACAGAGACCGGACTCTGGGTTTCTTCCGGCTGTCCGGGCCCCTTAAGACTCCTTCAGCGTGTGTCCCAGAGGGAACGCCCTGTGTGCCCTTCGGCCGGCAGATAAGATCTGTGGGCAAGGTCGCAGGAGGCTGGCCGCCTGCTGGTCTGGGGCCCCGGCAGCTACATCAATCATCGGCTGGCAATTAAGGGCCTCCGGAAGCTGTACGCTTTGGCAGGACACCTGTGCCCGGTGGTTCCCCACCTGTCTGCCCACGGGCACCCCACCTCCCTGTGGGAGCCCTGCCACACGCCCAGCCGGGCAGTCACTGTGTCAGAGGGGTCTCACTGCTGTCCCCCAGGTGGCCTAAGGCAGTCCAGTGTCTGGCTCTGGCCTCCCCTGGACCTGGGTTCCAACCCCACCCCCTCGCGGCCTTGCGCCTCGGTGGCTCCTTCCGTGGGTCAGAGAAAGGGCTGTCGCGAGGAGCCCGTCTCGAGCACGTGAGCTCGGCAAGAGACAGCTTCCCACACCCTCCTCCTGTCCACTCCCACTGCCCCGAAGACCGGACGTAAGCCCTTCAGGAGAGACGGAAGCCCGCCCTGTCCGCGAGCCCCTCTAAGCTCAGGTTACCGGGGGGCGCTCTCCTGGATGGAGCAGCGACTGGGTGTCCAGCCGGGGTGCGCCACCGGACAAGCGAAGTCGACCGGGGAAACCTCCTTCCTTTATCGTTCAGCGAACTGCTATCGAGCGTCCACTCTCACAGAGATGAAAATACGTGGCCCCTGCCTAGAGGTCAAACATAGACCGAGAGGGTCAACGAAGAGGCACCGTGCGAATCAACAATTCCAACTGACACGTGAATTGCTGTCGCCAACGTGTGGGCCGTGGAGAACTGGAGCCGGAGTCCTGCCTTCGTGCTGCCTGGGGACGTGAGCTGAAAACCCGGGGCTCCCCCGTCCCCAGAGTTTAGGGCTCAGAACAGAAGCGACCACGTGAGCAAACGGCATCGGCACAACCAGATAGTGACGTTCACAGATGTGTGGGCCGTACCCAGGGGGTGTCCTGGGGAGGGTGCAGCTGATTCTGCCCAGGGGAGTCAGGCGGCGGGGTCCCCAAAACAGAAGACGAGCTGAGTGTGGGAGCCCAGCGGGGCTGTCCAGGTTTCTGAAGGTCCACGGCCACCCCACCCCCCGCCCTTCCACAGTGTCCTGCCCTGAGTCCCCACTGCTGGCCCCGGCGTCCTCAGCGCCCAGCTCTGTTCACAGGCCAGGAGCCTTCTCGCTGCTGCTCTTGGGGACCTGCCAGTGCTGGGCCCACCCCCTAGTCCCCAAGGTCCACTGGCTTTGCCCACCTCAGGTTTCCGGGAAGGCAGGGCCAGGACGGGGGAACCTCGTTGGGCCTGTGCCCATGGAGGCTTTTTAAAAAAGGTTGTTTGGGTTTCTATCTGCTTCTAGAAGCTGCTACGTCACGGATCCCATCTTCTCCAGAGTTCACAAACACACAAAAGAGCGCCTGACACTTCCCCTAAGAGAGGGCTGACATCCCGTGTGGGTGACGTCCCACGGCTTACAGAGAAGAGGCAGCTGAGGCTCGACGCATCCAGATGACAGATGGCAGATGTCGGTGGCAGCCCAGCTGCTGCCCCGCCCACCACGGGCTCATGGGCAGCAGCGAACCGGCCGTCAGCGAAAGGCTTAAAGTAAATCGCCACTCAGCCAACGTAGTTACTGGGCTCCTACTATGTGCCGGGCACTGTCTTACGCCCTGGAGGACCTAGGAGGTGAGAGGCATCCGGCCACAGAAAGGGCTCCAGGGGCATTTCAGGCCGGGAAAGCAATGCAAGTCCCCGAGAGAGGAATGAGCTCAGGACGTTCGAAGCAGCAAGCACGGCACAGCGGGAGCAGAGTGAGGGAGAGGCCGAGGGCCGTGAGATGTGGCCGCCGTCCCACGCCCAGACACGCGGGGAGAGACCTGGGATCCCAGCATCCACAGGCTGCTGCTCCTGCTGTGGCCACAAGGTGTCGCTGAGGGACGCTGGTCCTGCGCAGCCCTGTGACACCGGCTACTGAACAGACTCACTTCACATCCTCAGATGCCCCCTGACACTGCAACAGCTGTGCCCCGCACCTGGCCACCAGCTGCAGCTCCCTTGGGGCCCGTCCCGTGTATGTGCTCTTTCTGAAGCCAGGGGGGCTGGGCTGGCGGGGGTGGGGGGACGGCTTTTAGCCATGTGAATGCAGCTCTCATGTGAACCCAGACCCCCTTCTCCCCACTGATGAATTTTCCGGGGAGAGTGCTAGCAGCTCCAGGTGGGGGCCTCGCGATGACATGTCCTAACCTGAAATGTCAGCCAGCAGGTCTCGGGGCGTCCAACACCGTCCTTCCCAAAGCACACGGGTATGTTCCATTTCAGAAAAGAAATCTGTTTAAGTCGGCGTTGCCAAACCTTCCGTTTCTTTTTTCGGTAGACACCATAAATGCTTATGTTTATGTGAAATTTCCAGACTTTAAAAACACCACAAAGGCCAAAAAAAACCCGTCAGCTATCAAAAGAAGCACTGTTATGACGTCATTTAATTTCTGTCACATGAACACGCATTGTGTGTGTGTGTGTGTGTGTGTGTGTGTGTGTGCACTTTTCCAACTCTTGAAACCAACTTTGTTTTTTTCTATTATCAATGAGAAAGTGAGAACGGCCTCAGGGCAGCCAGGCCGTGATGTTCCCGAGGCTCGGTGCTCACGGAATACAAACCGCGCCCGAGGGTGCGGGGCTCAGACGGGCCCTTCCACGTCGCGTCTCAGACGCAGACAGAGACAGAGCCCCTCGGAGGCCACGGAACTGCCGAGCGCCTCTCCTCGCGCCAGTGCGCACGCTCGCTGCTTTCCCACCGCCCCCGGAACAAAACGGATTCGATGCCCAACGACCGAACCGCCCGTGACCCTGACGACGCCAGAGGCTGCTGCCCTCATCCCTCCATAGAACCGTCGGAACAGGCCCAAATCCTCAAAGCGACTCTCTCAGCCCGACCCCGCTCTGGGGGTTCCTCTGGGCTGTGCTCGCTTTACCGCAGCGAGCCACACAAACCCTCCTTGTGACGACGCTCGTGCTCCTGGTGGCCTCGGACAACAGCACGTGCTCGGCACCTTGCCACGCGTCACGAGAGACACCAGCGCACGGTGTCAGCGGCTGCCTGGTCACGCGTCGTCTGGACGGCCCATCCGTGTCACTGCCTCTGTTCAGTATGCCCATCACACGCTCCCTGATCGTCCTGCCTCGTCACACTCAGACACTGTTTGCTTCGCTGTATTATTTGGCGCTTATGCTGTATTGTGGGACTCTTTGCTTTTTTTTGTCTGTCTTCCCCAGAGGACCGTAAGCTCTGTGAGGACCCCACACCACCCGCCCCCAGCCCAAAGCCTGGTAAGAGCTCAGCGATGAGCGAACAGAATCGAATGGGGACCAGAAGGCCGTCCCCCATCCAAGGAAAGAGAACCAGAGGAACAGTGCGAGTCGCGGCCCGGAGCCCGGCGGATCACTCACTGTCAGCATCACCGGAAGGAAGCCGCAGCTCGAGCCACAGGGAGGGAACCGCAGGCTTTGGCCGGCTGCCTAGGGACTGGACCTCTCGGGTCTATGAATAGCATCGCCCAGGGCAGCCCAGCAGCGCTTGAGGTCCTGGGACCAGAACCGGCGATAGACTAATAAGGACAGCAGTGTGGCTGGGCCAGGGGTGACCCCCAGCCCCGGGGCAGAGCTGTTTCTCCCCAGGACTGGCAGCAACTCTGAAATGCATTGGGCTGACATGCCGTCCCGTAGTTTCAGGGAGGGAAGAGAATTGGGAAATTCTGGGGCTCCCCAGAGCCCATGCTTGTCGAATCCATCAGCAAATAGACGTTCTGGAAACCCAGAGACCCCCTGACTCTGCTAGGAGACAGAACTCAGGAGGAAGGTCGCTGACAGCGTGGCAGGTGTGCGGGGTTGACTGAGGCCTCCCTGCAGACAGGTGTGCGTGTGCCGAGTTTGGCAGGGAGGACCCTGCTCCTGGAAGCTGGGCTGGCGGAGAATTGGATGAGTGAGCCCACGCTCCCGCCACAGGCACCCCATGAGCCAGATTCAAATGCGGAGAGACTGTGACCACCGGGCTCAAAGCTACAAGGCCCAGGGGAGACCTTGAGCCAGCTCCGGCTCCCTTCTGCCTGCCCTTCTAGAAAGCAAGGGATGGGACCGCACGGTCACCGGAGGCTCTGTCTGCTCTCTGAATGGCCTGGACGGGTCTGTGCTGGGTGCTCTGGGACACGTCACACGTCCTCCCTGAGCTTCAGCTTTTCTGTCTGTAGGAGAAAAGAGGGAACAAATGCCGTAGCCTCAGGCAGACACTGTGTTGGGCGCCTGGGACGCAGAGGTCAGACATGCCCAGGTCCTCTGGAAGCCCATCCTCTGGAGACGAGACAGGTGGATAGCTCCTCATGATTCTCGAGGGGCCATCAGAAGCCCTGACGGAGAGCATCAGGTCATGAGCACCAAGCTCATCCCGCCCAAGGCTTCTTGCCCCCCAGCTCCCGCCTCCACCTGGTCTTAGAGCAATTCCACTCTTCCCCAGCATCTGCACACTCAGCGTCATTGTCACCTTCAAGAAGCTGAAAGGTCATGGGACTGAGGGCTCAACACGTGTTTAGCGAACAGGAAGGTCCCCCAGCTATCAAAGAGAGAGGGTAGGGAGAAGGGGTCAGAAGGACAATACATTGCTGGAGTTATAAAGTATTTATGTCAGTATTATTACTAAGTAATGACAGTAGCAGACATTTATTGCACATTTGCACAGTACCAGTGAACACTCTAAAAGCTTCACCTAAAATATCTCATTTCGTGATCCCAGCAGGCCCGGGTGACAGACTCTACTTCTCAGTCTCAGCTCAGCCAACAGACACAGTAGCTCGGTGATTTCTCAAAGCCACACACAGATCTGCCAGACTCCAAAGCCAGTGCTCTGAGCCACAGATGCCAGCAAGGGAGGCCGACCCATGACCCTAAATGCTCAGTCACCATAATGGAGAAAGACACCTTTCAAAAGAGCAAGAGGAACAGCAGAGCACTCAGGAATAAACTTACAGGCAACCAGGCCAGGCCAAGAGCAAGGACAGGGTGCAGCTTTGCCAAGTGCAGCAGGGGAGGTGGGCCGGGTTCCTGGGGCTGTAAGTGGATGCGCCTCAGATCACCCATGAATTTGTTGTAATGCCCATATAAATCCCATTAGCGCTGGGGAGAAGTTCTTGGTGAATTCATTAAAATTAATTTAGAAGAGAAAAGGCTCAAGGAGAGCCAAGAAAACGTCTAAGAGATGGAATAAGGAGGGGATCTCCATTCGTTCTTTCTTTGGATGCTTACTGAGCACCTACTATGTGCCAGGCGCTGAAGATGCAGATGCCACCCTGTCCTCGGGAACTCACGGACTCGTGGGGGCCGGGAGTGCTGCAGCATGGGGGGGGACGTGTGAGGGGTGCGGGTCTGGGGCTGACGCCGCCAGGGCCCAGGCACAGGCTCTTGAAAAGCGGGCGGCGGGGGAGGAGGGGCTTAGGAAATAGTAGCCATGAGGATGGGGCTTTGCGTGTGCTGCACGTTGCATCCCCACAGACCCTGCGAGTCAGGAACACTGACGATCCCTACTTTACACCTGAGGTAACAGCTCAGAGACGTGAACCCGCTCCAGGTCACACAGACAGTGAGGACGGAGCAGGGCCCAGAAGCCAGGTCTGCCCCACCCCAAGGTCCCTGCTCATTAGCACTGAGGGGAGCGACATGAGGGCACCTCCAGACACCCCGGTGGGTTGAGGGGGCTTAGTCCGTCAATCGTGTTGGGATAATTCCATGAAAGATGATTAACTTCATGGTCAAAACAAATTTGAGGTTGAAATGTAAGACAAAACCCATCAAAGTAATAGAGAAAATAAAGGGAAAAAGGGTTTGTGGTTTTGAGTTGAGAAAGGTCCTTTCTGGCATGACGTGAGGCTCGCGAGTGATAAAATAGATCTAAGCACATTGCAGTTTAAAACTTGATAGCCCAAGGCATGCACACAGAGAATGAAATGAGAAAATGTATTTACGACACATATGACAAAGCTTGATATTCAAGGAGCTCTTATAAGGGTATAATACTCTAATAGAAAAGTGAGCAATGAGCAGAAGGCAATCAGCATGCCAGGCAGGGTGCTTGTCCCATGTACTGACCCCCGCCCCTGCCCCCGGCCTCTGGGAGGGACAATCTCGTGTGCTCATTCGCTGGCCTGGGCCCCATCTTGAAGAGCCGAATGAAGACATGGGTCACGGAGCATGTGGTCAGATGGTGAGGAGTTGGGCTGAATGGTCATCTTAGGACAAGGTCAGAGTCACTGCCACAAGCCAAAGCCTCGAGCCAGACGTAATCGTGAGGGATGCTGAGAAGTGACAAACTGGGGACAACTAAACATCCATCAAGAGGAGACAGGCTTAAAACCTTATTGTTCCCATATAATGGAAAGTCATTTGGGAATTAAAAAGAGTGTGGTAAATCTTCATATACAGGAAAAAACGCAGAAAATTAATAATTTTTTACTTTATTAAAACAATATATTTCAAAGATTTATGTTGAGCATGTGTGCGCGCGTGTGTTTAAGACTAAAATGTCTGACTTGGAATTCGACTGTGACATTATTAGCCATATAGCTTTGGGCAAATTACTGAAGCTCCTTTTCCTCATCAATAAAATGAGAAGGAACTGTATCATCTTCAAATGGTCGTTTTAATGAGGATTAAAACCTGAATTATCCTAGAACAACTTTAGGAACATACTAGGTGCTTAGTAACCGGTAGCTCGTCATCGTCATCACCATCACCATCATCCTCATCCACAGAACAAAAACTCCAAAAGGGCCACATCCCATCCACACCCCTGAGAGACGGTTTGGGCAGGAATGACACGGTTGACCAGCAAAGAAGGAGAAGAAAGTGGAGAAGAGGTGAGAGAAGCAGAGGCCTGTGCTGTGTTCTTAGCAAAAAAAAAAAAAAAAAAAAAAAGACAAACAAAAAAACCCACCCTCTTCCAAAAAAAAAAAAAAAAAAAAAAAAAAAAAGACAAACAAAAAATTTTGTGTTCCTGATAACCAAACAATTGTGATCGAAACAAACAGCTGGTAACAAGAGAGGGAAACTCAACTCTACTGAGGAGCAAAGACTCGCAAACTAGGATGCAGAGATGCCGTTTCACCTATCGTTCTAGAAAATACATAACAGGATGCTAAATGCTCATGATTGGAGAGCTGGGTGGAAAGAGCTGATACCCCAGGTGGCCGTGAACAAACATGTGGTCGGGCTTGGGGAGAGCACTTCGCCTTGAACCTGTTTGCCCTCAGACCTAGAAATGTCACCTTGAAGAAGGTTCCAACGAAAAATCTCAGACCAGTTCACGAAGATACAAGTTTATACTGATGAAAAACTGAACGTACCCAAGGGGTTCATCAGCCGAACAGCGAAGTGGGCCACCGTGCCGGGCAGTGGGGGACAGTGAACTGGGCCACCATGACAGACAGTGGCCCGTGCTCTCTGGTCCCTGGTGTTCACATTGTGCGATGCCCTCCCCTGAAGTATGGCGGGACCTATAATTTCCAATCAGTAGGACACCTCAGAGTTGAGCGGCCATCACTTCTGCGATGAGCTTGCAGACGCTTCGGCCGCCCGTCCTGCCGGTGGACCCTCCGCCTGGCCAGCTTTGATGCAGCAGGTTGCTGCGTTCGGAAGGACCACGTGGCACCAGCGGGCCGGGCAGCAGGACAGCACCCGGCCTTGTCCCTCTTCCTATTCTAGGAGGGAAAGTCCCACACCCCTCACGACTTCCCCATCAGCTCCCTGGCCAAACCGGGGCACGTGACGGTATCTGTCACGGGGGTCGGGAAAGCCAGCATCTGACATTCCAGGCGAGGAGAAAGGGGGTGGAAACCACCGTGGCGGGCAGCAGTGCTCTCTGTCCCTGCCTTATCGCCCCCAGGGACGTCCCTCAGCGACCCGGCCAGGCTCCCAGGGGGTCGGCCCAGCAGGATGCCTGCCCCTGGCTTTTCCTCTCTTCCGGGTGATCGTTCTCTTCCTCGAGTTTCAGCCCGAGCTGCCTGTGTCCGTCCGTCCGCAGGTCCCCCGCTGTTCCGACTCCTCTCTGCCCCCACTTGCTTCAGGAGATGGCTGATCGCTCCTCTTCAGTGAATTTATTTGTCGGCCTTCTCCAGAGGAGCAGAACCAACAGGATATAGAGGGAAAGCGATTTATTTTAAGGAGTTGGTTCATGCCACTGAGTGGGCTGACGGGTCCCAAACCCAGATGGAATGCAGCGTTCCTGACTCTGGGTTCCCGCCCGACAGTCTATTTTGCCAATGGAGGGGGCCGGGGGGAGCCCAGTGCTGAGGAGCAGGGGCCTTGGAGCTGGTCCAGGGAACCCCAGGGAGCCGTGGGACCTTGGAGAAAGCTCCGACTCCCTGGGCCTCAGTCTCCTCTTCTGTAATCTGGGGCAAATGATAGTGTACTCTTCACAGGACCATAGCAAGACTTATTTGAGGCAATGTAGACAAAGCACCGAGGGCCCTATACAGAAGATGGTGGATAGCCTCGAAATTGTGATCTGCTCTTGTGAGCCAGAACCTGGGCACTGCGTCATCTTGGAGACCCCGGGAAATAGCCAAGTCTGGATGCCGGCCGGGGCAGGGACCTCCTGTGACCATCGGGACTCCCAACCCGGAGGCCTGTCCAACGTCACTCTCCAGACTCAGGGCACAGGTTGGCAGGGAGTTCTGCACCCCACACACCTCAGCCACAATGTCAGATGCTCTACCACAAACCAAGGGCCGCCCCGGAGCCCAGGGCACAGACGAGAAAACAGCCGATGGTGTGAAAAAAAAAAAAAAAAGTGCGTTTCGCTGGACTTTTCCAGCGAAAATGCTGGTAAGTGCTGTTCACTATGTCACATCATTCAGTATCTTCAGTGTTGCAATCTTGTTTTTCTTTTTCACTCCGAAGCTGTCAGACTCAGCAGCGGTTACTCATCCGAAGAAAGCCTGTTTTGTGGTGTTGTTTGCTTTTGCTTTGTTTTTCTATTTTGGTCAAAAAGGGGTCGGTCGGGGTTTCCTCAGAACTAGAAGCTTCTTCCGGCTTCCTTTGAAAGCCTCTGCATGGAAGTGACACGAATCACCTCCACCCACACATCAGTGTCCACGCAGGTCACAGACAGATTATCCTCCCTCTGGAAGGCGCACAAAATAGGATGGACAGCACCCCAGCCACAAGGAACGCATTTTTCTCTTCAATCCTTTAAAAGACTGTTCCTTACAGAGCCCAAATCTGTCTCATTCTATTTCTTTCTTTGCCCCAAGCGCAGCTGCCTCACCTGCTCCCTCTGCCCGGAGAACAGGGTCGCTGGAGCCTTCTCTACTCCGGGATACACCTGCCACCCAGCCGGAGCACATGCCACAGACCCACTGCTCAGAAGACCAAGTCCAAACTCCCATGTGCCACATCCTGGCAGCCCCCCACGAGCTGACTCCTGCCGGACTCCTCTCTGAAGACGGTCTTTCTCCCCTCGGCAAGACCAATCCACTTCTCCTTTGCCTAAACCTCTTCAGTAGAGCATCTGTTCATTCACTCATTCGACCCAACACATATCAGGCATTTATTACTTGTGCTGGGTACTGGGGAGACAGAGACAATAACATAAACAAGGTCCCTTTACCAACTTTGGACAGGTAAAGCAGACAAGAGCACATATATAAAGCAATTTTAGATAGCGATAGGGGTTTTCAGTACAGAAAAAAGGGAGGCTATGACAAACACCGTGCCAAGGAGGTGACAGAGTGCAGCAGGTGATATATGCTTGGGCCCGGTGGCCTCTCTGAGGTTTGAGCGGCCATGGCGGGGGCGGGGAGGGGAGCGCTGCTGGCAGGGACCGGCCAGTGCAGATTGCTTGTGGTGTGGCCCAGCTTGGTTCTGGGAATGAGGAGGAAGCCACTGCAACTGAGGCACACGGAGGGAGGCAGGGGCTGGCAAGAGATCAGATCAGAGGTGTGGGCTGTGGCCAGGTCACACTAATGGTGGCACGGAGCTTTGATTTTATCCTAACTGCAACAGGAAGTCAGCAGGGCAGCGAGAAGCGTGATCTGATTTACAGTGTTAGAGATTACTTCCATTGCTCTGTGACGGGCGGGCCAGCAAGAGTGGAATCCAGGACACCGGCTCGGAGGTGCTTGCCGTCATTCCGAGATGCGGTGACCTGGATGCACAGACTCGGCAGCCTCCCACAGAAGCCGTGACCTAGAGCCCTAGGGGACTGTGACCTTAGTCTCTACACTTCAGTTCCTAGCACAGGGCTGGGCCCACAGGGACAGAATGATGTAAGGTGGTGTGTCAATCATTATTGGCACATGTCCGAAATTTACATTCAGCAAAACAGCATCTCCTCCTCTCTTTTGCTCAGCTTCCCTCCATGCACCAGGTTCCCCCAGCAACCGGGGCCAGCCCATCCGACTTCCTGCCTCGCCTGCCCTGGGCTGCTAACGCCAGGCCTGGCTCAGCACCCTTGGCCACCATGCCCTCTGGGTCCCCTGCACTGAGGTCTTCCAGTTCCCGGGCAGCCAGAGGGGGGTCTCGCTCTTTCAGAGGTAGGTTTTCCCATCTGAGCCTCCACGGTGCTAAGGGAAGGTGGGCGTTATTTTCCCTACCCCCCAAAGCCCCTTTCCCAAGACCCTGCCCCCTGCCTCCTCTCTCCATCCCTTCCCCCCTAGGGAGACAGATCTACTCTGTCTTCTGAAGTTCCGCGGTCCCCGGGAAACATCCAGGCTTGTCCCCTGCAAACGAGTTCTTTCTCTGTCTTCTGGTCTCCTTCCAGGTGGCTGGGAGCTGGGCGCCCAAGGTGAAGAGGTGCCACCTGATCCCACAGGCAGCGGGGAGGAAGGAGAGAAGGTCTAGGAGGAAGGAAAAGAGAAAGTGGGCGAAGGAGGGGGAGCCGGGCAGCGGGCGGCGGCGAGCGGCGGAGGGCGTGCGCACCGCGCTGGGGCGCTGGGCGTGGAGGGCAGGGAGGGAGAGGGGAGGCCGAGGAGCGAGCAGGAGGAAGGACGGCGGGGCAGTTGGGAGCGAGGAGGAGCGAGCCGGGGGCGGGGACGAGGAAGTGGGTTTGAGCGCGGGGCGCGGGGCGGGGCGCACTGTCGCCTGTCCCCACGCGGAGCCGAGCCGGCACGGGCGCAGGACCCAAGCGCGCGGAGCTCCAGGTAAGGCGGCCGTCGCCTCCCGCGGGCCTGGGTGCGGTCGCGCGCGCGCTCCCCGTGGGTGCCGTGGCCCCGATCCGGCTTCCAGCCCCTGCCCCGCCCCCCGCTGGCTGTGCCTGACCTTGGGCAACGGGCTCCCGCCGGGAGCCTCAGTTCCCCTTCTCGTGACCCCGGGGGCGCGGTGAGCACGGGGTGCACGGTCGGGAGTCTGTCCCCTCTGGCCCCGTGGGGGTGGCTTTGCCAAGTCCCCCTAGTGTGTCGCCTGGTCTGGGCGGAGGCGCTGGAGCAGGGAGCGGCTATCTGCAGGGGGTGGGGGGCCAGTGGGGAGGGACCCCAGCTCCTCCGGGAGCCTTTGTCCTCCCCAGTCTGTCCGGGTCTGGGACCAGGAGCTAGAGTACCAGGGCGCTTGCTTCACAGGAGTCCTGGGCAGCATCTGGTGAGCCATTCGCCTTTGGGGTGAGCCCGGAAAAGTGGCTGTGGCTAGGAATTCCCGTTGTTTGTTTAAATCGTGCAGTTGACCTTGAGCGAGCCTCAGTTTCCTCCCTAAAGTGGCTTGCTAGATGGCCGTGAGGATGAGGAGGGGGCTCAGGAAAGGACCTGGGGGCTTTAGCGCATGCAGCTCTCACACCCTCACGTGGGGCACACGGTCCAGGAGCCTTTGGCTTCCCTGGAACTCATCTGTCCATCGCCAGGTCCCCTCTGGTCTCCTCTGCCAGAGATGGTCAGTGGCCCCACTGGGCAGGAAGCAGGGCCCAGGGGGTGGGGGAGGGCCCCCAAACCAGACACACATCCTGATGGATCCTCACGACGTGAAGGCTGTGAGCTCACACTTTCCGTCCTGTGGAGGGTCCTGGCGTTATCCCTGCGAGCCTCTGTTTCCTGACTAGAAACAGAAAGTTACGAATTCCTACCTACTAACGAGCCCCTCGTAGGTCATGAAAGGTAATTAAAGACATGTCTTAGCATCTCTGGCCCTGAGACAGGGTGGAAATTCGATAGAAAGGGGAAAAGAGCATTTCTCCAGCCCTGCCCGGCACGGTCCTGGGGTGCTGCGTGCACGGTGGTGGCCCTGGTCATCGCAACGGCCCCGGGAAGCAGGTGCCGTGAAGCCCCGGTGTCCGGACGAGGACACCAAGGCTCGCAAGGGGCCGGGGACCTCTGCAGGGCCCCACTGGTAGGACATGCCCCAGGTCTGCCGGCTCTGGACGGCTTCTCAAGTGCCACACCAGCCCCCAAATACGGCTGCGAAGGGTGTCTAGCACGGAGCTAGGCACCGGGTGGGGACCACCCCAATCGGCGTGGGGTTCTCGTCCCACCTGCGCTAGGAAGGGGCTGCAGAACCGCTGGGCAAAGTGAGGCTGAAGGCGGCCGCAGGGCTGGGGCGCCCTCGTGGCCGGTTCCTCCAGGGGTCTGTCTGCGAGGCAGGAAGGCCACTCGTCACCGCCACGCGGGAGGCAGATCCCAGGCGGACTCGCCCCGTCCCACCGCCTTCTCTCCCTCCTCTCCCACCCCGTCTGCATGAACCTCGGCCTCTCCTGCCTTCACGGGCCCTTGCTGTCCTCCGTCCTCTGATGACTAAGAGAACTGACCGTCCCAGACAAGGCATCCAAGGAGAACAGAGGCCAGCTGCGATCCGTCTCCACCGACACCCCGGAGAAAGAAGGAGAAATAGGATTAAGACTCAATCCCAAGGATTTAGCTCGGCCTCAGAGAGGAAATCCTTGCTGGTGGGAAAATGGACCCAAAGGCTAGGGACGTTCCTTTGCCAAAAAACGTTTTTAAAGAAGAAGAGGACATCCAGACAAAATGAGCAGAATGTGAGCAAGGCTCTTCCAAATGCAGACATGTTCATGAAGAAGCAGAGTGCCTAAATGCCCAACAATGTGGGGCCAATTAAGTAAATTTAGAGCCGTGTGGCTGCTAAAAACAGACAGCGCTTAATGAATGGGGGACATGCGGTGTGTGGCATGTGTATGGCATACTGGTGGCTGCCACTGAAAAAGAGACTAGAAGAAAATAAGCCAAAGAGCATTCGCCGTGTGTGCCAGTGGGTGCGGCGTTATGGGGGATTTGTGCCCTGACTCATAATTTCTGAACTTTCCAGGTTTTATGCAGTGAGCGTATACTTTAATGCTCAGAACATAGACCTGTCTGGCTTCTGGTGACGCTATCGCTAACCCGCCGCTCCTGCCTCCTCCTGGCCAGCACCCAGGACGGGGCTGGCGCATGCATGCTTGTCAGCGATAGGGCCACCTCTGTGTTGAGGCCCAGCTGGCCCCTCAGAAGGAAGAGGGACGCTGAATTATTAATACTAGTAATATCTGCCATCTGCTGTGTTCTTACTGTGTGCTTGCGTTACCCTCGTGAAGGACATAGCAGTAATACCTCATTTTACAGAAAAGAAACCGAGACTCACACACATTCAGCCTTGCCCAGCCCAGTGTGGCACACGCCTGAAGCCCAGGCCATCGAAATCCAGAGCCCACCTTCCGACCAGAGACGGGAGGGTCAGCTGATCAACTGGCTGACACTCACGTGCCTGTTACCGAAACCCTGGGGGCGGTGAGTGCTCTCTGCCCTGCCCACTGTCCCATCCAGGTGAAGAGCTGGCTCAGCACTGGCCTCCAAAGTGCCAGGCTCCTGTGCGGATGCAGGGGACCCCGGGGTACAAAGGTGCCACCTCTACAGAGTGGTGTGTCAACAGTGTCCTCGGGACTTTGATGGGAGCGTGTTTAGGAAACCTCTGTGACTTCAGAGGTTGAAGGAAGGCTCCCCAGAAGGGATGCCGCGGGAGATAGTTCTAGAAAGACGGGCTGGAACTCGCCAAGTGAGTGAGGGGGGCTAGAACCGTGGTTCTCAACTGGGCATGGTTTTGCCTCCCAGGGACCTTTGTCAATGTCCGGAGATATTTTTGATTGTCACAACTGGGAGGGGTGACCCCTAGTGGGTAGAGTCCAGGGATGCTGCTAAACGTCCCAGCATGCACAGGACAGCCCCCCACGACAGAGAATTATACTGTCCAAAAGGTCAACCGCACGGGGTGGGGAGGGATGGGTGCTCCAGGGCCGGGATCAGCCCGTGCGAGGCAGCCCAGACGCTCCCCCCAGTGGCTCCTTCCTGGGTGCTGGGCCCTCTAAGCCCCGCTCTGCCCCAGCGCACCCACAGTGGTCTCTCTCTCTCTCTCTCCTCTCTCTCTCTCTCTTTGTAAACATAAAGGCTTTGTAGAGCTCTAATTCACACGCCACTTAAAGTGCACACATCAGCCGCTTCTAGAGTCGCGTGACCATGACCACTGTCCGATGCCAGAGCAAGTCCATCGGCCCACGGGCTGTCGGTCACTCCCGATCCGGCTGCCCCTCCCGATCTGGCTGTCGTCACTCCCGATCCGGCTGTCAGTCACTCCCGATCCAGCTGCCCCTCCCGCACCCAGCGCTAGGCAGCCGCTCATCTACTTCTGCCTCTGTGCATGAGATTATTCTGGACGCAGCAAACCGAAGGATGGGGCGCCGTGTGGCCTTTCGGGACGGGCGTGTTTCATTTAGCACGACGTGTTCGAGGTTCCTCCGTATCGTGGCGTGTGTCAATACTCTCGTTCCTTTTTACGGCCCAAATCATTCCGCCGCGTGGAGGGGCCGCGGTTTACCTGCTCCTCGGGCGATGGACATCTGGGTTGTGTCTGCGCTCTTGTAAATAACGCTGCTGTGGACGCCGGGGGACGGGTTTTGTGGAGGACGTGTTATTTTCGCTTCTTTTGGGGGTGCACCCTAGGAGCGGAATTACTAGGTCCCGTGATAAGGCCACGTTTAACCTTCTGAGGCACCGCCAGAGGGTCTTCCGAAGCGGCTAGGCCATTTCCCGTCGCCACCGGCGAGGGCGAGGGCTCCCGGGTCTCCTCGGCCGCGGCCGCGTCCGCGCTGCTTCTCCGGCTTCTGGATTCTCGCCACCCGAGTGGGTGTGAAGGGAGGTCGTCGTGGTATTGATTTGCATTCCCCTGATGGCTAATGACTTCGAACATCTTTTCAGGCGCCTGTTGCCCATTTAAGTATCTTCCTGGCAGCACGGTCTCTTCAGAGCAGAGTCATCCTGTAAAATGTCGCTGTGTTGTTCCCTCACTTAGAGTGACACGCAAACCCCACAGAAGCTGTGCACGATCGGGCCCTGCCCACGCCTTCTCTCCTCACCCACTCTGCTCTGGCCACGATGTCCCCAAAGCGGCAAGCTGGTCCCCGCCCAAGTCCTTTGCATGGGCCATGTCCCCTGCCAGTCGGCGTTCGCACGGCTTCTCTGGGGTCGGCCTGAGCCGGGCTTTCCTTGTCATCTCAGCCTCAAGGGCCACGACCCCCAGCCCCTTCCTAGCACATCGGAAAGTTCCTTTTGATCATTTATTTTTAAAAAGAATATCTGTTAAGAGCCGGACGAACTGGGCTCCACACGTGACTACGCTGGTCATCACTGTGTGAGCCTGGGCGAGCTTCTGCCCCGCCCCGGGCCCCAGTGGCCCCATCTGAAACCAGACGGGGCGCCCTGGCGCCTCTCCTGGGTCCTCCTGTGATGCCGGCTTCTGCGTGACAATGCTGCGGGGTGGCGTGGGCCTGCTGTGGCCGGAGGGAGAGGTGGCTGGAGCCAAGTTGGTCACGGACCAGAGCAGGCAGAGCGGCTGATGACGGCCAGCCCAGTCCCGTGGGGACAGTCTCCAGGTGCACATGGCCACCCTGACCTGGTCCCCAGCCTCCAAAGCAGCGGAAAGGAGTGTCAACAGCTCCAGCGAGGACTGGACATCGTGGCCACTCGCAGCCCCGGAGAAAAACCTTCTAACCCCAGAATCCTCCCTGAGCATGCAGAGAGTGAAAGGAAGGGCGAGACTCTCTGGGTGGCCAGAGCACGAGGGCGTGAGGAGGGGAGGGACAGGAAGCTGGAGGAGGAGCTGCAGGTGCGCGTCACGTGGCCTGCTCACGCCCTGCTCTCGGACGCCCGGGCCTGAGGCCCATGTGCCCACTTGTCCCTCACAGCAGCCAGGTAAGGCAGGGGCTCTCACGACCTCTGTCCCTCCAGCTGAGGCTCATCGAGCAGAGACGCCAAGCGGCTGCCCCCTCCGGCCCCCGCGGAGCGCAGCAGAGGGGCCGGAATGCGACCCAGGCAGCGGGCTCCAGAAGCTCCTTGCTCTTGACCCCTGCAAGCCTCTTGACACCCTGGCGCAGCTGGCATTATCCGTGTCTCGTGGGACGCTGAGCTCAAAGCGCAGCCAACTGGCTGAAGTGGCCTCTGGGGAGAAGCCGAGGGGGGAGCAGGACGAGGATGAGCGCGGGGCCGAGAGACGCATTCTTGTCGGGGGCCTGCTGGCCACCACGGCGGTGGCGGGCTGGGAGGACAGTCTTCCCAGCCGGCGCACTCCTGTCTGGCCTCCAGGGCCGGCCGCTCGCCGCCCGCGCCCACCCAGGTCCTGTGTTTTTGCGAGGCTCTTGCGGGGCTCACGTCTTCTCCCCATCTGGAGGCCTTGGCCTTCTCTCACAGGAAGGGGGCGACCTGTAAGTCCAGCATTTCTGAGGAAAGGCCACGGGGAGCGGGCGGGTGGCATTTACTGAGGCGCGCCCACCCCGGCACCTTGCCTTCACCTTCCCCGTTGCACACGTGTGGAAACTGAGCCTCACAGGGGTTCCTGGCCCCTTCCCACGACACGGTTTGGTGTCCCCAAGAGTGGGGCTGGCAGCCCGGGGCGTCCCGAGGTGGGCTTGGGGGGTCCGGACACCCCCCTCCCCGGCACGGCCCGTCTGCCTTCCTGACAGGGAGGGGGTGGGGTGGGGCTCTTCCCGCAGCGGGATCTGTGAGGAAAGGAGAAGTCGGTGTGTGTGCGTGTTCCCGGGGCATGTGTTTTCAGGGTGACCTATCCCAGGAAAGTGAACCTCGTGGTCATTGTAACGATAAAGCAACTCCTTTTGCATAAATGCAGTCACTTTAAGAAAAAAAAAAAGTTAAGTAAAAGGAAACAGCGCTGGTATTATTTTGAGTTTGGCAAAAATCTGGAGGGTAGGAGGCGCGGGGGGTGCGGGCCAGGCAGGCTGTTGGGAGGTGGACGGGAGAGCACGTGTCCCTCTTCTGACCGGCCGTGTGGCCTCTCTGAGTCACATTTGCAAAACGGGGTGCCAGTGGGTGCCCGGACTGCTCCACGGAGTTCCCCCTAGGACTCCAGAGGAGCTCGGGGGCACGTGGCGGGGCCGTGGACGTGCGGGAGGGGGCGGGGTGTTACATAAGCTAGTCAGCATGCATGAATGTTCCTGGCAAACCCTAGCTGTTTGCTGCCGAGATCACTGAGGGGTGACAAGGTGACCGAAGGCTGAGGACTTTGGCCGGGAAGAGCAAGCCGTGCCTTGCCGGACCGAGGTCAGGGGGAAGAACAGGGAGAAAGGGAGCCATGGTGTCTGCGACAGTTCTGAGCTCTGGGCAGTGGCAGCAGCGGTGGCGGCTGCTGCTGGAGGTGGAGGGGGTGGTGCAGTGATCATGGTGAGGGCAACGGCCAGGGCGTTTTGGTGACACTGGTGGCAGCGATGGTGACAGCCCGGTGGCGGGCCTGAGTTACCTACACAGGGGGGTGAAAACAAGCAGCTCTGCAGAGCTGCCCAGAACAAGGGACCTAGACTTGCTCTCTGGGGGCGCGGCTTTCTCCTCCAGAAATATCTGCAAACCACCAGACTGCAAGGCATACGCGTCTAATTGGCAATCAACAAACGCAACCTGATGACAGCTAGTCAGTTTCATTATGCTAAATAGCTACATACAAATTACATTTTTCCATGCAATGTGCACGTGTTACGATGTAGCTGCTGTGCGGCAGGGGATGGCCTCCGAAAGAAAGAGTGTATAGTGGGGACCTACAGTATCTTTAAGGGGCTGTGACCGACTGACAAACACTTTGTGGCGAGCCCCCCGCCATGGGAGGTGTGCAAGAGGAGTGGGGCTGCCTTCGGGGATGCTGTAGGAGGGTCCCGAACACCAGGTGACCGCTGAGTTTTGCTTCTACCCAGAGCCCTCCTAGTTTAATATTGCAGGGTCTCACGGTGCCGTCCCTCCCACCCCTCCACACGCACCTTCCTGCTGGGAAGCTGAAGGTGGGAAGCGTGTGCGAGGTAATACGGCACGTCGGAGCCACACCAGGGACTCACACTCAGGGCCCGATTCCCAGCCCAGTGTCCTTTCCACCCCGCCCCCCTCAGGCAAACACTGGCAATCGAGGGTCTCACCTCCCCCAAAAGAACCAAGACAGAACTTTCATTTGGCCCAGCCCAAGCCCTGCCCTGAACACCCCGTCCCCAGGCCTCCCCCACACTGGCCAACCCAGGGCTGGCATGGGACTCCGGCCAACGCAGAAGACATAAACCTCCATTTCCTCATCGATGAAACGGACGTGAGTGACGGTGCCCACGTGACAGGGCCGTGGCAGAGCTCGGAGATGAAGTGTGTAAAGTGCTCTGAACACCGCCTGGCACCTTCCGAGTGCCCGGCCGATGGACCATCACGCTGTTTCGATGTGACTGTTTCGATGTGCATTTAGTCAATCTAAAGCACATCGATGGGGTGTGAGGCTGTGCTCACGGCCTCCACGGACAGGCGAGCAAGGACAATGCCAGGGAGCACAGCGAGCGGCAGGGCCCCGGGGAGCGGTGGGGGAGCTGCTTCTGGGGGTCGAGGAGGGCCCCCTGCAGAACTGACATTCGTGCCCTGGTACGAATGCCCAGGTCAGCGGCAGGTCGCAGGCACGACGGAGTGTCATCGGACACGCTGGGGCAGGGTCGGTGTGGCCAGGCACCCACGGAGGCCTGCGGGTGACGCAGGAGGTCGGAGAGGTGGGGTGCAGGCCCCGCGGGGCTTGGCGGCCAAGGCGAGAGTAACACCAGGCAGCGTGGATGAGACGGGAGGGCAGGTGGCAGCAGGGAACCCAGCGGGGGCGCGGTCGCCGAAGTCCAGGCGGGAGACCGGGCTGGCTTGGGCCAGGACCCGGATGTGGCCACGGCCAAGACGGGCATCTCAGAGGCAGAGCCGCCAGCCTGGCGGACGGTCGGATGGGATGAGGGCAAGACGGACGTCCATGAGGACACCCTGGTACCCAGCCCGGGCCCCAGGCGGGCGGAGGGGAGGCAGAGGGTGGAGAAGGGGGTCGGGGTCCTCCCAGACCCATGCTGCATGACCTGCATGCCCTTTGTGCCCACAACACCTCGAGCAGGCCAACCCGTGGGGCCAGAAAGCAGGACGAGGGTCGCCAGGGAGCGTGGAAGGGGTTGGGATCAGGGAGGGGGTGAGGGGGGGCCGTGACAGCTAATGGGTGCGGAGTTGACTTTTGAGGGGATGAAAAAGTTTTGGAGCCGGAGAGAGAGAGAGATGCTGGTTATAAAGGGTCTGAACGCTGCCGAATTGCACGCTACGGAATGGTCCGTTTCGTGACTTTCACCTCAACTGCAAAAAAAAAAGAAAAAAAGAAGGAGAAATAGGCTCTCGGATAAACAGCAGCTAAGGGGAGCTGTTGTCCCAGAGGTGGCCTCGGAGAACAAACCGGACCAGATGCAGGTATCAGGGTGGTGCAGACGACGACGCACCCTCAGAGGCCACGGCCAGGCCTGACTCGAAGCTCTGCCTCGCCTGTGCGCCCCTGGCCCAGTGACTCCACCTCCCTGGCCCTGAGCTTCACCGTCCATCGAATGGGAGTGATAATGGCCTCTGCATCGCGGGGGCGTTAAATCACCCGTACGCGCTCCCCAAGAGCAGTCGGTCGGTGTCCTGGCTTCCGGTCCAGGCCACCATTTGCCAATGCGATGCATCCGTCGTGATGAAATAAACGCCCACTTTGGTCCCTCCATCCAGCTCTGCCCGGTGGACACACGTCCAAGGCGTGGCGGGTCACTCCCCGACCTGGCCCCGAGCAGCAGTTACAGGACGTGCTGCCCAGCTAGGGGCCCCACCCGCCAGCACCCGACAGCGGCATCCACCTCGGGGGAGCTGCGCCTCAGCCCGGCACCTGTAAGTGGGATGAGAGGGCTTCTGGGGAGGCCAGAGGTCACTTTGTTCCCTTCTCGCTCATCAGCACCCAGGCTGCCGCCCCCGGGGAGCACGTGAGCTGCCCGGCTGACATACGTCCCCCTGCTTCTGGGCCCATGCGGGGCTCCTGACGGGGTGGTGCTGCTGGGCCCCTCTGTGCCCTCAGCCCCAGGTGCTCAGACATTCGACGGGGCCAATTATGGGGACATGCCAAGAAGTCACGGCTCGGGACGATGGGGAGCCGCCTCCCCCGGCCCCAGGGACTGCGCACCCCATCAGCCGTGCTGCGCACTGGGGCCGCCAGCAGGACCCCGCCCGGGCCGGCCCCCGCTGCCACACCCAGCCCCACTGTGCACGCAGCAGGCGAGCAGGACGGCGGGGACCCGTCCTCCCTACCAGGCGCATGGCCGCCCCCCACCGCTCACACTCCCCGCAGCGGGGTGAACACGGGCATCCCCACCTCTGCGCATCGCTGGCACCGTCCTCCCTGTCCGGACCCTGCCTGACCCGTCATCGCTGAGTCACCTCCTTCCCGTCTGTGTGGATCGCAACTCGAATGTCTCTCCTCGCGAAGCCTCGGCATCGTCAGATCAGGTCTGCTCCCCACCCCCGTTGGCCATCCCTGCGGTGCCCCCTATGCCCCTTCCTATGCCTCTGAACTGCACTCAGAGGAGCCGCTCTGCGGCGAGTCTCCCGCACTGTCTGAGAAGCCCTGAGGTGTGTCCGACATCCCCACGGTGGCACGGTGTCTGCCCCTCAACAAAGACGGGGCGTGCGTGAATGCTATTCCCCAGCCTTGCGGCTTTAGACAATAACAAAAATAGCGTTATTATAAGATGCCTTACGATGGGTTACATCATTAAGCTGAACATACGGTGACTTGAATACGCTGCAGGGTCCCGGTGACTCACCCGTGACCGCGGGGTGGTCGGGGGCTGCTCTGGCCGCCGCCGTCCAGCGTCCCGGGGGAGCGTCTGTCTCAGTGCGCACGGCTAACACGGGAAGAGGTCAGAATCCCAAACCCAACGCCCGTTTCCCCCGCATGCCCATCACTTCCGCGCCGCCGGAAGGTCGAGCTCACAAGCCAGGGACGGTCTGTGATACCTCGATCATGTTCTTCTCATTCCTACGACGTGCCACATGCAAGGCACTGGCTTCCACACCTTCTCTCTCTGCCCGTTCACGTCCGCCAAGTGACGGAGGACGTGTTATCTATCATTCCCGTTTCACATGTCAGAAACCAAGGCTCGGGGAGCTGGTGGCGCCGTGGCCGAGGTCCCCGAGCGACGGGATGACGGCGTTGCATCGGAGCCCAGGTCGGTGCGAACGGCCTTGCCCCCCCCTGGGGCTCCCTTCACGCCTCCGATGTGTTTTTTGCAGAACGTGCTCCAGCCCCCCCTTCTCAGGAGCACCCGCCGGCTCGGCCAGAGGCGCCCGGCGCACAGTGGTGCCGGTGAACGCCACCGTCTTTTCCTGCTGTAAGATATTTCCAGGAAAATCAGATTCCTCATCCAGGCCGAGTGGGAAACTCAACCAGAGGAGCCTTAACAGATTCCCTCGGGCCAGAACTTCGCTTCACTTCCTGATGAGAAGGGAAAAGGAATGAGTGAGATCGGAGTGACTCAGAAGGGTGTCCATTATGTGATGGGACTTTTTAAAGATGCTAGGGAAAATGCTGCCGAGTCACGTGCACGCTGTGCGTGAGGCAGCGTCCAGCACAGAGAGCGGACGGAAGTCTCCAGCATGCTACGCGGTCAGCACCGGGCACCTCCTGGCTGTGAGGGCTTGGGTCCATGATGCCCAAACAGTTGGCCCCTCCTGTATACCTCACAACACTTGGTTTCCTGCAATAAGCCAGTCATTGCTTTGAAAGTTTGAAAGGAAAGTGTCCCTTACGTTAGCTGTAATGGTGATGACGATGGTGACGATGACAGTGATTTGGGGGTCCTGGGGTCCTCTGGGGCAATCATCCTGTCTCCAGAGTATGGGATGGATTATGCTCCATGCAGAAGGTCACCAGGACCCTCTGGACCTGGGCCGTGAAGCAGAAATACAACAGAAGTGGTTCTCGTTTGACAAAAGGAACCACAGCTGTCCCATTTGTCACTGTGCAACGGCATTTGGCACGTTGGAGGCTGTGAAAGAAATATTTGCTGAATAGAACAGAGGGAGGGAAGAGAAAGAAAGAAGGAAGGGGGAGAAGGACGAGGCAGGAATGATTTCTAATTACATGGGAGGCCGGTTCCTTCAGATTTGAAGACCCCAAAACATGACTTACGAGATGGGTCCAAATCCAAAACCCCTCTCCCGGGCCGTCAAGGAAACTCGGACTATTTCGGTGAGAAGGAGGATTCTCCTGCTGCATCTCCGAAGTTAATTAAGTGTGCAGTGACAGCCATGCTGTTTGGGCTATTTCTGTAATGAAAAGACCTGCTAAAAATAACACCCACTGGTGCAGCTCGCAAGGCCGGGAGGCTGAGCGAGATGGAGGGGCAGAGGGGCACCGGGAGCCGGGGTGCCCGCCCAGCGCGGCGGGCACGCCTGAGCGAGGCTCCCCGTGCTCGGCGGGCGGAACCGCCCCCAGCAGGGGCCTGGGCGATGCTTCATGTGTGTGACGTGGCGCTTAGCTTGCTTCGGAGAGGGCTGGCTTTCTGCAGACGCCCGGATCCCAGGCGATGGCGTGCCGGCTGCTCTCCCGCAAAACCAGGGTCGGCTCCGGAGAAGGCGTCCGGGAGTCAGGCAGCCCGTGGCTCGTTTGTATCAATGGGAACCACAGAAGATCAGCACCAGGAGTGAGTCTCTGCGGGTTAGCCCGGAGGTGCTGTGTGCGGCTGGCTGCTTGGTTACAGTGATGCTTGCAGGGGGAGATGGGGGAGGAGGAGGAAGGGACTGGAAACCACCGGATACCGGGATGCGGGGTGACAGAATGAACCTGGGCCAGCCCCCGCGCCTCCCAGGGACTGTGTTAGTATGAAAGGTTCCCGAGTCCTGAGCCAGCCCACCTGGGGGCGGGACTACCTGGGGCGGGACCGCATGTGCCTCCAAAGGGACGTGTAAGATGCAGAGACTGGTCCGGCTGCGCGTGGTCCGGGAACCTGGCCCCTGCTGGCTCCGGCAGCCCAAGCACTCAGACATCCTTTTACGTTTGTCAGTAGTTTAGGAATAGTGTTGAAGAGTTGGAGGGCATCTGAAGGAGATTATCCCGCGACACGTGAAAAGTGGGTGGAATTCAAATTCCGGTGTCCCCCGTGATGCCTCCTCGGCGCGCGGCCCCGCTGGGGTGTCACCCGGCAGGCGCTCTGCACCCCACGACGCCCGCCGGGGCTGAGCAGAGACCGTGTGCGCCGCGCGGCGGCGAATATCTGCTCCCCGGCCCTTCCCCGCCGAAGCTCGCGGGCCCCTGGTTTAGAGCACGGTGACGTCTTGTGAAAGGACAGCGTCAGGCAGCGAGTGGCACTGTGTCCCAGGGAGCCCTTTACCGCTGCTCCTTGATCCGTCCGCATTATCTTAGCAGGCGGGGACGCCGGACCAGCAGACGCGGCCCGCTCTGAAGGCGCTCGGGTCCGTCTGTCGGACCCTTCCTTCCCCGGCGTAAACCCTGCCGGCCCCGCCGACCCCACCTCACACAATGCCAGGGCCGCCCAGCCCCTGCCTCCCACGCCCACCGCCTGTCCTGAGGGCCTCAGTCCCGCCCAAGGAGAGGCGCCTGGACGGCCTAGCCCCCTGGCGTCTCGCGGGGTCTGGAAGGAGCTCACGCTCCTGCTCTGCTTTCAAGTGCTCAGCGCCTGACCTTTGCATTTTCAGCTCCTGCTCTCCGCAGTCCGGGACCCCTGTCACAGCCGTCGGCTGTGGAGAAGGATGCCACCACATCTCCACATGACCCTTCCCGAATAATACCAGGGCCACCTCCAGACGCCTCGGGCTCTGTGCCAGACCTGCGTCGTCCGGGAGCAAGCGGCCCTGTGGGGGGGCGATGTGAGGACTGGGGTCTGAGCCACCGACTTCGCCTCTTCCCCGCTCACACCCATGCCCGACGCCTCCGAGGACACTGCTTTATTCACGCGTAGAAAACCGGCACTGAGCCAGCCAGTCACTGTGGCTGCCCCACGTCTGGACACTGTCCTGTGGCTCCGGTGGCCGCCTGGAGCCTGGCGGCGGACACTGGGGGCCGGACGGGAAGCGGCCAGGGGCTGTGGGCAGGGGAAGAGCCCGGGCTCCCGCAATGGCGTCCAACGACACGGCCTCGTCCGCCTGTCTGGACTCGGCCGCCTTCAAGGTCGCCGTCAGCACGGCGCTCACGGCCCTCATCCTCGTCACCATCGCCGGCAACGTGGTCGTCTGCCTGGCCGTGGGCCTGAACCGCCAGCTCCGCAGCCTGACCAACTGCTTCATCGTGTCCTTGGCCATCACCGACCTGCTCCTCGGCCTCCTGGTGCTGCCCTTCTCGGCCCTCCACCAGCTGTCCTGCAGGTGGAGCTTCAGCCAGGCCTTCTGCAACATCTACACCAGCCTGGACGTGATGCTGTGCACGGCCTCCATCCTCAACCTCTTCATGATCAGCCTGGACCGGTACTGCGCCGTCACGGCCCCGCTGCGCTACCCCGTGCTGGTCACCCCCGTCCGGGTCGCCGCCTCCCTGGTGCTGATCTGGGTCGTGTCCATCACCCTGTCCTTCCTGTCTATCCACCTGGGGTGGAACCGCAGGAGCAAGGCCAGCGCCGTCGATGACACGCCCCGCACTGCAAGGTGCAGGTCAACCTGGTGTACGGCCTGGTGGACGGGCTGGTCACCTTCTACCTGCCCCTGCTGGTCATGTGCGTCGCCTACTACCGCATCTTCAAGATCGCCCGGGACCAGGCCAAGAGGATCCACCACGCCAGCTCCTGGAAGGCGGCCACCCTCCGGGAGCACAAAGCCACCGTGACGCTGGCCGCCGTGATGGGGGCCTTCGTCGTCTGCTGGCTCCCCTACTTCACCGCCTTCGTGTACCGCGGGCTGAGGGGACGACGCCGTCAACGAGACCTTCGAGGCCGTGGTCCTGTGGCTGGGCTACGCCAACTCGGCCCTGAACCCCATCCTGTACGCCACGCTGAACAGGGACTTCCGCACGGCCTACCAGCGGCTCCTGCGCTGCACGCCCGCCGGCCGCGAGGCCCGCGGCACTTCCCTGGTGTCCAGCAGCTCGCGGGGCTCCAGGACTCAGAGCCGAGCGCCCGGGCGGCAGGAAGAGAAGCCCCTGAGGCTGCAGGTGTGCAGCGGGAGCGAGTCGCAGCGTCCTGGGACAGGTAACAGCTCGGCCGTCGGCGGCGTGTGGGACGGGGCCCGGGGAGGAGGGTGACCAGGGTGGCGGCTGCTCGCAAGGCGCTGGCACGCGTCCCGAGCGCCTTGCACACCTCGTGGTGTGCCATCGTCCCAGCTGCCCTCCGGAAGGGGAGCTTCTCGCCCCCACTTCGAAAGCACCATGGCGTGGCCAGGGCCCTGTGCAGCTGGGACCGGAGTCGAGGTCCCCCAACTCCAGAACGTGTGGGCCCTTTTCCGCTACGCCGCCCTTACCATCAGGAGTCCTGAGCGTGGGGCCCAGCCCTGCCACGCAGTCATAAGGGTTCGCCTGCACCCGCAGGACGGTCCCCAGACAGCCACGCACCGATGCCACCCCCCGGGGCTTAAATGAGACCCCAGGGCTCGGTGGCTGTGCACCGTGACGTCTCCCGCGGAGAACCAGGCCAGGGGCTCCGACGCCGTATCGCAGGCCTCGGGGGAGATGAGGCCGGGAGGGGACACCAGGGTGAGAGGCAGACAGCCCCGCGGGCCACAAGCCAACGCGAGGGATGGACCGGGAGACCGCACCGCAGAGCTGAGTGGCACCGAGGACACTCACGGGGTGAGGGTTTCGGGGGGCCCTGGCTGTGAGGAGTGGATACAGGGTGCTGGTTGATCGCCTGGCCCGGACGTGCCTGTGACGTGCCCCTGTCCTTTCCCTCCCACAGACCGTGCCCTCTGCCCCCGAGAATACTGGTCTGTGCGGCTGACGCACGCACTCATTCATTCATTCATTCATTCATTCACAAACATTTATCCACGTCCCACCAATGCCCGGAGCTGTGCTGAGCACCAGGGCTGACATCGGCGGCATTTGTGGTGCCTGGTCATGGGATGTCCGTGGCATGGCCCTGGGCTCAGCTCTGCCCTCTCTCCTCTGGGGCTCACGCGGGGCCCTCCCTCTCTCGGGCCTCAGTTTCCTCATCTGGTGGAGTGTGGGGCTTGTCCTCACGCAGCCCGCCGTGCTCACCTCCCGGAGCTGCCTGCCGTGGACGTGAGCGACGGGGCCCGCCGGCCCTGCAGCCACCATGGCCACATGTTCTCGCTCGAGCACTGAGCGTCCGTCTCAAGAAAAGCCGTGCTGGACACCACAGACCCACACCCTCTGGGTTCCGGTCTCTGTGGGGCGTCGTGGGGAAAGCTGCCCCACCAGACCCAGGCGTTACGTGTCCCCCTGCACACTTGGGCCCCAATTGCCCTCCCCTGTTAACCTTCTGGAGCGAGCCTCGTCACCCCAGCACCCAGCCTCCTCCCGGCCTGCTGGCCTCTGGCTCCCTCTCGAGTCCACGCCCCCCGCCACTACGGTCTCCCCCAGGCGAGGCCGGGAGGCTTCGTGTCCTGCCCCAATGGTCAGACGCCCGTCCGAGTCCTTGCAGGCCCCTTGCTCAGGAGGCGGCCTCGGGCGTGCCCGCCAGGCCTGCCACGCCACGCCCTCTCTGCTGCTCTCCCCTGCTCGCCCTCCGCTGAGCAGGCTGCTTCACCCCAAACCCTTAGGAAGCATGCGGAGAGCACTTACCAACAGCTGCCACTCGCTGCCACCGCCAACTGCCCGTGTCACCTTTCTGCCATTGTTTCTGCGTTAATCACTCTGCGCAGGCACCCCCCTTCCCCGCCGTGTGCCAGATGCTCAGGGCGCAGTGGGACAGAGTGAGCGCCCCAACCCCCCGCCCGCCGCCCGAGCAGTCTAGGAGAGGGACAGACCAGTGACAGCTCGGGGCCGAGCTTTCAAACGCGGTCACTGAGCCCCAGGAGAGGCAGCGCCCGGCCCGGGTTGGGGTGCCGTCCCGGGAGCAGAGCTGTGAGCAGAGCCCCGAATGCTGACAGGAGACCCACCCCGCACACACGCACACACACACACACGGTGCACACACACACAGGCACACACGGCACATGCACACACATAAGCACATAGACACATGGCGCGCACACACACACGCACACAAAACACGTGCACACCCATGCACACATGCACATGCTCACATGTACATGCACGCACGCACACACACGCACACATGCGGCATGCACATACACACATGCACACACCCACACATGTGCACAAGCATGCACACATGCATGTACACATGGCACACACGTGCACACACGACACACACATACACACACTTGCACACACATACCTACACGCACACACACATGCACCACACCCACACACGCGCACACGCTCATGAATGCACACACAGCACCGCACGTGCACACACGTGCACACACACGACACATGCACACACACACACATGCACACACACACGGCAGCCTTGGAGCACATCCCACGCCTGGCTCCAACCTCTGCCTCGCGGAGCAGGGGTGGAGGGGGATGGGTAGCCAGGCCCGGGGCGGAGGGCGTGCAGGACGCCAGGCAGGGCTGCGGCAGATGGTCCCCCGAAGCTGCCGGGGTGATCGGGACCTCGTGGGGCCTCCCTCGGGTCGGCCCCCGGCCTCCCGGAGCCCGATAACACGTCCTTCCTGCCATCTGGGGACAAAAGCCTGCGCTGACCTGACCGAGAGCCCTTATCACTGCCGGGGGGCGGGGCGTCTGCCTGACCCGAGAATTTCAAGGGCCAGTCTGGGCCTGCCCTTGGGGTGGCCGGACACGGTCCGCCAAGGGGGACTCCAGGAGACAGAGTGGCACAGCCAGCTGGTCCTCCCTTTCCTGAGGCCGTCCAGCAGCTATGTGCCTGGCGGCCTCACCGGCCGCCTCTCTGGTCCTGGCCCCCAGCCTTCCCCGCACCCCCTCACCCCTGTGCCACCTCCCCTGCTCCGTGACCCGCCCTTCCACCGGACAGGGGCCTGTGTTCCTCTCCTAGGGCCACTGTAACTAACGCCCATGAGCCCGGCAGCTGAAAACAGCGCAGTTACTCTCCACAGCTCAGGAGGTCGGGATCGGAGACCCAGGGCTTGGGAGGGCGGGCTCCTGCTGGGGCTTCGGAGCAAAGCCCAGCTTCTTGGGGCTGGGGGAGCGCCCACACTCCTTGGCTCGTGGCCCCGTCCTCCAATCACCCTGACCTCTACCCCAACCTCCTCTTCTGTGGGCAACCGCCCTCTGCTTGCTCACAGTTAGGGTGCTCGTGATACACCTGGGCCCCCTGGGAGAATCCAGGACAGCCCCCCATCCCAAACCCCTTAACTGAATCCCCTCTGCAGAGTCCGTTTGGCCATATAAGGAACACTCTCAGGCTCCCGCGATGAGGGTGTGGCCATCTCTGGGGGCCACGTCCAACCACCGCAGGCCCCAGCCTTTAGCCTGGCCTTAGAGGCCTTGCATGACTTGTCCCTGACCACCTTCTGCCACCTCCCCGAGCCGCCCACCCCCCCCACCCACTCCCCCCCCACCCTGAAACAAAGCCCTCAGAGCCCGCTCATCCACGAGTGCCCAGGACGCGCTAAGCACCTGCGCTGTGAGGGGTGCAGCGGTGAGTCCCCCCTCTTAGAAGGACGCTGTTCCAGGGTGCTGGCTCTCAGGCCGTGGCCCCGGACAGCAGCAGCCTCCCAGAGGCAACGTAGCCAGAATCAGGCCACCCCCACCCCACCCACGGCAGAGAAGAGAAGGGGTCCAAGCCCATGTGACCCCGACGCCCAGGCTCCTTCCACGATGAGACGCTACCTGGACCTGAATTGATCCCAGACTCATTGGTACCAGATGCGAAAACTAATGCTCAGGGAGCAGCCAACCTGTCTGAGGCCCGGCAAGCTCGGAGGGGCTGGGAGCTGACCGTACTGGCCCCTGCGCTGCTCGCCCGCCCACTCACTGGCCCTGGGAACTCTCCCAAGTCAGGGAGATAGTATTCACCAGTGCCAGGGGCTCCTTGGCGTAGTGCTTCCTCATTCCTGCAGAGCTCCGTGCCGTGGTGCCTGGAGGCTGGAGGCAGAGCTCCAGAAAGACCTTGGGGGCAAGGTGTCCTCGCGCCCCTCACAGGCCTCGCCGGGGCCAGCGCCCGCCTGGCTCCTCCCTCTGCCCGCTCTCCTCACCCCCGCAGCCAGCGGGAGCATTTCCAGCTGTGAGTGGGGTCACGGTTATGTGCTTGGAGTGAGACAGAGCTCTCATCCGGACCAGCAAGTCCCCACCCCGTACACCCTGCCCCCAGCCCGGACGCCTTGTCACCCCCCTGACATCTTTAATGTCTGTCCCCCAGGCTGCAACTCCCTGAGGGGGGCCCGAGTCTGTGACGCACACTGCTGTGCCCTAACAGCTAGCGCTGTGCTCGGCAGAGGACAGGCCTGGCAATACTTTTGAATGAATGAAAATGAATGAATGAATGCCTTGTTCCCAGTCCCCGAGTGCCCTGAGAAGTGAGTAACACTGCCCCCACTTTAGAGATCAGGAAACCAAGTCTCAAGAGGGGGCTGACATGAGCCCGGTGAGAGCTCAGGAATCCTGGGTCCCTTTTCTAAACCGGACGTCACAAGGGGCCTCCTCCCAACCAGCAGGCCCCAACAGCCAAACCCGCCACCAGCTGTCAACAGAGCATCAAGCAGCTCAGGGGGAAAGAGGCCCCTCCCCTCAGACAGGCCCAGAAGGTGAGGGGACCTGGGCCAGAAGCACAGGAAGTCCCCCAGGCCCCCACCCCACCGCGGTCCACGGCCCCTCCCGGCCCGCAGGCGGGGGCTGCGGGCCAGGCAGAGCTGACTTCTCTCGCCTGAAGCCCAGTCTCGGGGGCAGAGGAGGAAAAGGCGTGATGATGCGCGTTCCTTAAACAGCTGTTGCGCAGAAGGAGGGTCTCGCATAACCTACCCCTCCAAGAGCCCCATCTGGTTGACCTGTGTCATTTGGACTCTGAACGGTCTAAGGTTCTGGCACACCGACCCCAGCCCCTCCTACCGGCCACTTCCAAGTGCTGTTTGCAGAGGGACCTGGAGCCGCTGGCCCAGCCCACTCCCCCGACCCCCAACTGGGAGGGGGGGCCCGGCTGCTCCCCTAAGGCAAATCCCGCTGGTCGCTTTGTGGCCCATGCCCCCTGTGCCTGAGTCACACCGCGGGGCTGCGTCACACTGGGGTGGTCTCCTGCCTTGGCGTGGAATCGGGGAGGCCGGCACGGGGCCACCGCGAGCGGCTGGGTGACGTGTGACAGGCAGGTCGCTGGACGGCGGGGACACACTGAGACCTCCCTCGCGTTTTGCCTTTGCGTTCACGCTCTGTCCTTCTCACGGCGGCTTCGTGTGCTCCGCACGCTGCACGATCTGCCCTTTCCCCGTGGGCCGCTCCCTGGCGTTCGGCGTGTTCGCAGACTTGGGCAGCTGTCCCCACAATGTGAGCACACCGTCACCACCTCCCAAAGAAAACCCAAAACGCCTTTCGCCGTCCCCGGCCGAACCGCAGGTCCACTGCCCGCCACCCGCCCCCGCGGAAGCCCCCGCCCTGGGCACTGCCCCCCGCGATCCCCCCCTCCCTCACCAGGGCTTGGCGAGACGGTGGCGCTTAGCCATGAGCGGGCCCACGGCTGCTCCGGGCGGGAGGCTGTGCCCTGCTCCCCCACATCCCCGGCAGGTGCCCAGGTCCCCCCACCTCCTGCCCTGGTAGGCTCCGGACCCCCCTCCCAGGCCTGCAGGGTTGGGGCAGACGCTACCACAGGGGGTTAATGCTTTTCCTCTTCTGTCTCTTCAGAGAGTTTGGGGAGTGAGCTCCCCTCCACCCCTGAGAGGAAGTCAGGGAAGGAGAGGAAGGAGAGGAGGTGGAAGTCAAGGAGAATAAATCATGACGCCCCAGGAGGCACTTGAAAGGTAGAGAACCCCTTATGCGCCCCCCACCGTGACTATGCCTTTGAAGCAGGCTCTGCCTCGGCCTGCCCTTTCCCTACCCCCGCTCCCTCCCCTTTCCACTCAGATCTGGGGGCCTGCTGTGGCGCTGCCCCCCAGGGGCCCTGATGGGAGGGGAGGAGAAGGGAGGGGCGGGAGGGTCGGGAGGGAGGGCAGGGGAGCCGTGCCTTCTGGCCACTGCTGGTAGCTTTGTGCCTGTGAGGTAAAGGTGTGCTTCAGGGGAACGGGTTAGGAGAAGACCCTTTGTCCAGGGGACCCGGCCCCAGGCCACAGGGCCTGGCAAGCAGAAGGGCCACTGGGTTCCAACCCTGACCGGGCCAGAGGCTGCAGCGTGCGGAGCGGGCTGTGGGCACCGCAGGCCCGCGGAGGAGGCTCGGCCCGTCCGCTTCAAGGGCAGATCACGTGCCACCCAGACAAGGATGGTCAGGGTGGGTGGCAAGGCGGCCCCCAGTGCCCAAAGGACTCGGGGAACTCCGCCCCTCCCCACTGACCTGGGGGACACGGAATACTCACTGTGGACATGGAGCACGGCCACAGACACTCAGAGAGAAACCCCGTGGCCAGCGTCCCGGCCCCCGCCGCGGCCCGGTCTCCCCTCCCTGCCCCCCGCGAGCACACGTGGCCTCCGTGTGGCACACTGAGTCCCTAAGCCGGCCACACGCCTCCCACTCCAGGGGCTGCGGAGTCTCACTGACTCATATCCACTCACCATATCCCCTGACTCACAGCACCCACTCCCCACAGGGTGTGTGGGGGGGGGCGGCGGAGGCACCAGACAAGCACAAACACGTGTGACGAATGCTTGGACCCGGCGGCCGTGGGGGCCCAGCCTCCCGGGCGGGGTGGCGTCTCAGCTGACCCTTGCAGGACACTGGGGATTTTCTAAGCTGAGGGGCAGCAGTTGGAGGTGGACTCAGGCAGGGTGGGGGGACTCACGGGCAGTGGGGAGCCATGTCGTGCCTGGTCTGCAGACAGAGCTCCGGAGCCTGACCCCCGTGTTGCTGGCGGGCGACCTGGGGCAGGGCAAGCACTTCTTTCTCTAAAACTTTGTCCCCGTCTGGAAACGTCAGGCTGAAGCATCACAGCGCCTCCCTCCACGGCCGAGGAAAGGTCCAAGGCCGTCGTCCGTGCCTGTGCCCCGGACGGACGCGTGAGGCGCGGCACCCTGTCCGCCTGGTCTAAGAGTCCGTGCCTCATCCTGCTCAGGCTCCCACGGGAAACGTGCATTTTCCAGGTCAGGGGAGATGAGTCTGTTTTAGCTGTAAACGCGGTGACTTGGGAAGCTGAACCCAGTCAATACGAGATTCTCGCCCCGCCCGCCACCCCCATCTCCCCAGGGCCAGCTACGTTCACGAGGCCGCCTGGCCCCACTGTACCTTCCTGACCACTCTCTAGACCTGCGCTGCCGGCTCCTCCCTCCAGGACGCCCATGTCACGCCTGGGGCCGGGGGACACAGCCGGCCTGCTCCCGGAGGGTCCCCGGCACTGCCGAGAACCAGCCATGCCCTCTCACGGGCCTCAGCCTCTGCTGCAGGCCCTCAGCTCCTGGGACGCCCCCAGCAGGCAATGTGGGGCTCGCTGTAGGCCTGGCAGATTCTCGGGGCCTCCGGCACCCCCGTGGGAGTAGAGAAATTGGGGTACGTTCATTGAACTCCTGGACGGCCAGGCTGTCGGCACTCAGCGGACAGTGGCTGTCACTTAGGGCTCGGAACGTGGGTGTTGGAACCAGCAGGAGGGGCAGAGCGTGGGTTCCTACCCACCACCCGTGGGACCTCGGTCAGGCCACTTAAACCCAGAGGGGCCAGTCCCCACGTCAGGACGTGGGTGGTGGTCCCCGCCTGGCGCCAGGCTCGCAGGAGCTGCTCGGTGACGGCGGGCTGGGGGCCCGACACAGGACACCCGTGAAACCCGCCACCCCCACGCCCTGCAGCCACGGCTCCCCCAGCGGTGGGTGCATGCTCCTCAGCAGAGGGGTGACCCCTCCCCCCACTCTCCGCGGGGCGCCCACTGCTGTGGGCAGGTGCCGCCTCACTGACCCCGGGAAGGGAGGGGGCATGTTCGAGCTTTGCTGCTGAGTGACCCAGGGGCATCGCTCGCCGGAGCCTCGGTTCCCCGGTCTGTGAACTGGGGCCGCCTGTGCTTGTCATAGAGAGTGCCATCGAGAGGACGGACTGGAAAAAGGGGCAAAACACGCCACTGGGGACCTGTCACGCGAACGCTCAGCGAACGCTGGGTTTTGCCGATGATTCATTCATCCCAGCTCCCAGGGGTCAGCTATGCTCAGGGCCCACGGGGACTGCTGGAGCCACAGCAGACCCTCCCTCCACAAGCTCCCAGGCTGGTCCCAGGCTGTGACACCCTGGGAGGGCCCTCATCACGGCCCCTTTTAGGAGCCCAAACGCCTAGACCACCACCACCTACTCTGTCATGGGGACAGTCAACAAGGATTACTGGTCTGTGACCGTGTTATCTACTGCGCTCGATTAAGTCCCAGAGAATTCTGGGGTGCGTTGATTAGGTAAATTCTACCTTATTTAGCACGAAAACAAGCACGGCGTTCGCAAAGGCCCTGAGGCAGCCTCTGCCCAGCTTGCTCTGCTGGGCAGAAACAAAGCTCCGCCTTATGGACTTGCGATTGGGTGACATCCCTGCCCATCATACCTGCTCCTGGCCCGTCCCTTCAAAACAGACCCTGGCGCAGGCAAACCCTCTGTGTTCACTTCCAGAAAATTGTGAGAGCCACGGGGGGGGGGGGGGGTGGGAAACAAACCACGAGCAGAGAGCTGAACTCTGATCCTGTCGGCATATCGGGTAACGTCTGGGGTAGAAAACAAAAGTTTGTGAAGATAACGCTCTGATTGGGCTCTGGGTCTCTTGGCGTCCTGAAATTTTCACCTCGTACCTCATTTTAAAACAACCAGAAGTTACAGTCTGGCCTGGAGAAAGGGTGGCCCCAGATTTTGGCAAAAGTTTGAGGCAAGAGGAGTGGCCCCTGGTGGGTTGTGGCTGGTCCCCAGGATGAGAGAGGGCCACTTTCTAGTGTCCCCACATCCTCATAAAGGAGAGGGGCTTCCCAGAAACCCCGTTCCCAGGGCACAGGTGAAAGCTGTGGCCGTGGCATGTTTGGCTGGATATGGGATGAGCAGGACTCAGGATCAGCCCCGACCCGCGACACACAGCCCTCGACTGCCCGTTCGTGGTGACTGTCGGGTTGTGCCCGCTGCCGGAAGCCGGGCAGGAGGAAGTGGAGGAGAACCGCCTGGAATCTCAGAACGTTTCATTCTCCCATCATCTCGTGGCTTCGACAGCCCTGTCGCTGGAATCGTCCTCGTTTTACACAGGAGGCGAGGGGCCTGGGAAGGGAGACGGGGTCCTCTGCGCCCGATCATCCCAGCACAGGTGTCTGCTGAAGTGGGAGCCTCGCGAGGCTCTCCGGGCTGGTCCGGCGGGAAAGTGACCACGGAAATAAAGCCAGCGTAAGACACAATGCACAGGGCGCAGGGCTGCCACAGGGAGCCGGCGGGGGCCCTTCTGCCTCTGACCATCTGTGAATTTGGGGAGTCCGAAGGCTGATGCCTGAACAGCATCTTGAAACAGAAGTAGAAATTGAACGGTCCAGAACAAAGAAAGGACTTTGGAGTAACGGCACGGGGACCAGAGAGCACCAGGTGGGGTGGTCCTGTGTGAGCGTCCATCCGGTTGGCCCTGGCCCCTGACGGGGGGGGGGGGTACGCCCTGACGCTCAGTGTCAGTGGTCCTGGCCGCAGTCCCCTGTGGTCACTGCTGCTGACTCGTCTCACAGGTGAGACCACCGGAGACTGGGCCCTGACCCCTGGTGGCCGAATGTGTTATAACACCCTCCGCGTGGAAGGAGCCGTGGATTCAGAGAACATTTATTTCTTTGGGAATGTCACGGGCCAGGACGCTGTTACCTGCCCGGAGCAGAAACCCAGTCCACAGAGGCTTGGGGTGGTGGAGGGAAGGAACTGGCTTACAGAACCGACGAGACCAAGAGTCGCCTCAAGCATGGCTGGGTCCGAACGCTCACATGTCAGAAATGTCTTCCTCCAGCGCCCGACTCGGTCCCGCGGCGCCGACGTCACCGTCAGCGCCGACAGCCGTCCGAGCTTCCATCCTGCCATCTGGGCGGCCCCACGGAGAAGACGCCCCTTTCTTCCTGTTCCGATGAAAAACGCTTCGGTTTCATTGCCCGGATTGGGTCACGCGTCTACCTGTGCGCCCAGGCCTGGAGCCGGGGCGCACAATCAGAGGTCAACGCCACCTCACTCGCCTGGGCGCAGAGTGGGGAAACGCAGACCCCGAAGAAGAATGGAGGCGCTTTTCCCAGGAGCAGGGGCACGGAGGACGGGAAGGCGGACGTGACAGGCGTTTGCCACAGGCGGCAAGTGGGTGCCACGGTCTGAGCCTCAACTGTCACGTGAAACAATAACCAAAAAGGGAGCTACAGAAAAAAAAAATCAGAAGACACGATTCCCCTTCTCTAAAAGTGAAACGCAGGCAGAGCCACACAAGGAATCGCTTAGCGGTCCAGAAGTACCTGCCGAAGCCAGTCGGGGGCTTGTCGAGGGCTGTTCCGGAACCGGAGAGCTGGTTACGTGCGTATCCATTCGAACAGTCTTCGACTTTCTTTAGGACACGCAGACGTGTTTTTGTCCCCTCTCTTCGGATGTGGGACTCGTTTAAAAATACTTAATGATGGAATCGGCATGGAACCAAAAGATATGTCTGCCTAGGGCGGTTATTGGAGATGTTTATTTTCTTCGTTTTGTTCATTTCTACGCTCTGACTGCTTGACGATGAACACGTGGCATTTCCAAATGATGTTCAGTGATTTTTCAGCACTTTAGAGGAAGGGAAGCAGTTATTTCCTGGGCTAGAGCGAGCTTTTCCTTTGATACTTCTGTAACGTCATCGGAGCCACAGGCTCTGTCTGGAATGCTAGCACCGGCCCGCTCGGTCAGGTGTGTGCATGCGGGCCTGGAGAAGGGCCGGGGCCTCTGGGGTGCCAGCGGTGTGGCCTTGACGTCCTGGGGAGGGAGGGGCTGGCCAAACCCACAGGGACGTTGAAGGAGGCGGACGCGCTGGCGGTGGCTGTCGGCCGGGTCCTTGCTCACAAAGCCTCGCAGAGTCAGGCGCCCGAATCCACAGCTCCCACCCGATGGACCTAGGGACAGGCTCCGGCCTCTCTCCACATGGAAGGGAATGGAACAGTGAGCTTGACCCCCCGGTGGCCTCACAGATGATGGCCACAGCCGAGACCAGCATGAGTCTCATGGGACACCCAGGGCAACTGTGATGGGTCTCAGGACAGAGCGGTGGGTGGGGCTGCCGGGCAGAAAGTGGACGAGGAAAGCTACCTGTCCCACCTGGGCAGGAAAGTGAGAAACATGGCTGTATTCGTGGCCTTAGACAGAGCCGAGGCCAGATGTCGTCCCGCCCAGGGCCGCAGAGCCGCGTGATAGTGTCTCTGGGGACACCGTGCGGTGCTCGGCTTCCCCTGTGTTTGGGATGGGCGGGGCACCCCCCAAAGCCCAGTCCTTCGCAGACCCCTCCCGCCAGCTCACGGCCCTCGCCCACCTGCGTTACGTGCCTATAAGTGTCAACACCAACCCTCTGTTTTCACTAAAACACACTTATAAGAAAACGTCATGTCGCCACCGTAAACGGAAGGGCAGCGTCACGTGTGGGAAACAGAGGTACTTGTGAACAGAGGTACAGCGACACAGGACGGCCTCGTCACAGTCTGGCCGACGCAGCTGCCAGGTTACAGCTGGGAGCCTGCCCCCTGCCCCCCGCTTCCTGTCACACAGGGGGATGCGGGTGTCAGGTGCTGACCGGGGAGCTCTCCCTCCGACCTCGTGAGGTTTACAACAAGAGACGAGAAAGGATCCCACTGCGGGGAAGTGCGGGTGTGTCACCCACATCCTCGAGGGCGGCAGGGCCAGGGGCCTTGCGTGCCCGGAAGGGAGGGGCATCTCCGCTTTCCGAAAGCGGATCAAACACTTGCTCCACCCCGTCCTGGCCAGCGTTTGGCTCGCGCGCCTCGGGGGGCTTCTCCTTCTGTCAGATCAGCCGAGGACCTACTAAGCGCCAGCTGCCGTGCATGCGTGTGGAAGGAGGGGGCCTCGCCTTTGGGGCACGCGCACCCCGATGGCGAAACAGAGGAGCTCACGCCGGACCCTGGCGCGAGGCTGAATAAATTAGAGTCTCCGCATCTTCCTGTCCCGACCGTCCCCCAGCTCGGGCCAGGCTCGCGAAGCGAGTCACTGAGATTCGGAGACGGAGAGCGTGAAATCGGGCTCCGACCATGAGCCAGGCTTTAGACCGCTTCGTGCGTTCAGGAACTAGAGTCTACGGCCACGCTGCCCTGAGCCTGCCCGATCCGTGTGATCTCGGAAGCTCAGCCGGGTGGGGCCTGGTTAGTACTCGGATGGGAGACCGCCTAGGAAGACCGGTGCTGTAGGCATAAAACAAACAAAAAAAAATTTTTTTAAATAGGAGATTGTCAACTGACAAGGTCCTTGCAATCTGTGAGGTCAACCAAAGGTTGGCCTTGCCTAAAAATAAGTAAATAATGAGGAAGGAAGGAAGGAAGGAAGGAAGGAAGGAAGGAAGGAAGGAAGGAAATAAAAATAATAGATAAATAGATAAATAGATAAATAGATAATAAATAAATAAATAGATAAATAATAAATAGATAAATAGATAAATAATAAATAAAATGGAACTGAGAAAAAACAGAAGCAGCGCTGGACAGGTAGTCGGCCGGAGGCGCTGGGAAGCTTGACCGCAGACAGAGCACGGGGGTCGTGGGTCGCAGCCTTGCGGTTTGTGAGCGTGCTCCGAGGCCCCTCCCTGTGGGCTGAGACAGGAAGTGTCTCTGCACCCGGAGGTCTCGCCACCTCCTCGCCTCACCCTCCCTGGGGCTTCGCGTGGCAGAAGCGGAGGCCAGAGGCCCCCGTCCGCGGCCACCGCGGCCCTGACCCGTCCCCCTGTCTCCGCAGGAAGCCAGCACGACGCTGCACCACGTGCCCCGGCGACCTGCTCAGCTGCTGCAAGACTCTGTGGGGCCTGCGGTCCTCCGCAGACACGCGGGGGGCCCCTCGGGGCCGCGGCCGCAGGAGCCACCGAGGATGCAGCGAGGACGCTGGCCCCCAGGCTGCCCAGGCCCCAGGACACCGAAGACACTGCTCCCGGTCCCCAGGATTTGCCTCCTGGAGCCCGTAAGGACCCAGAAGCCCCCAAAGCCAGCGAGGATGCACCCTAGCCCGAGTCTGGGGACTCCCGGAGCACACGGCAGGGTGCCGGGGTCCGGGGCCCCCGTCTGCGCTCGCATTCCCAGGCGGGGTTCCAGGTCGCCCTGGGTCCCGAGCGCACGCGGGTGCTGGCCCTGGGTGGCGAGCAGAGACCCCGGGTGACGTGGGGACGTGTGCGCCCCGTGCACACGCCCCGTGCACACAGCGGGGTGTCGCCCGACAGCGCCGGCCTCTCACGCCCTCACGGCTCCCGCGGGAGGAAGGAAAGTGGGAGGGAAGAGAAAGCAAGGAACTCAGCCTTTAGTGAGCGCCTACTGCGGGCCAGGGACCCCGCCCGTGGGAGCTCCCGTCCGCAATCCTCGTCACGTGTGACAAGCATCGGGTCCCCACTGCGCAGAGAAGTGCGAGGCCACTAGGCAGGAGCGTGCGCCTGGCTCACCGCAGGAAAACGGTCGTGGGTGGAACGAGAGACTGACTGAGCGCTCGGGAGGAGGAGTGACGAGACCCAGCTCCGCCCGGCACCCCGCTGCCTCTCAGGAGAGGGGGCCGGACAGTCCGGGACGAAGGCACCGCCCCCAGCGCAGCCCGGCAGCCGGGCGGCCCTCACACTGTCCTGTCAGCAGGCAGTGGCGCGGAGTGGCGTGCTGGACAGAGCGTGCGGGGTGTCGGGGGTGGGGGTGGGGCGAGGTCGCGGTTTCGAGAGACAGAGCGGACGTGAGTGGGGAGCGTACCCCGCAGCCGCCTCTGCCGGATGTGTGCCCTCGGGCGAGTCCGGGGACCCCTCCTCTCTGAGCATCTCAGCTCCTCTGCCCAAGGGCATGAGCTCCCTCTTCCCTTCACAGGGGACCCCAGGAGGTGGGGGTGCAGACCCGTGGCTGGGAGATGAGGGTGTCCCGGACGCCCCTGCTGGCCACTGCCCCTCCCTGAGCCCACTCTTCCCCAGGGCCCAAGACCCCCTGCTCCCCACGCCCTCTGCCTCTTCGGCTCCTCCGTCCCCTCTGGGGCCATCAGTGTGGTGGTTCCCCAGCACTGTGATTTCTCCCCTCTGTGGCCTCGTCTCCGCCCTCAAAACCGAAGTTACCCAGGGACTTGTCTCTGAGGAGATCATCCACAGATCTGAAGGGCCCGGGCTCCTTCCAGGAGCTTCCGCCCTCCGCTGCCTCCACGAGGCCTCCACCTGCCCTCGGCCTCTCCCAGCCGCCCTCGTCCCGTGCTCACTGCTCCCCCGGAGCTCCCCTCCGGGACAGGGCCTGCCCGGCTCCGACGGCGAGGCTCATGGCACCCCTCACCTGCCCTGTCATCACTCCAGTCCCCGTCATGGGGACACTGACTCAGCGTCCTGACAGCCCTCCACGTGCCCCGCCCGCCCCCTCCAGGCCCCTCTGACCCCAAAGCCACAGTGCGCTGTGCTCAACGCAGACCCGGCCGCGTCACACACGGGGGACGTGGCCCGGCACGGGGGACCACTGCTGGGCATGGGGGGTCCGGTTTGCTTATCTCTCTGCCGGTCCAGAACCAGGCCGTGCACAGAGCCATTCAAAATGCCTTTCCTGGCCTTCCAGCCACAAGACCTCGGCTGAGATAGCACTTCTTGAGGAAGCCTTCCCCGACCCCCCACCCCCATATCAAGCCAGGCCTCCGACATGCACCCCCAGAGCTGTCCTCGGAGGCCATGGCATAGCTGTATCTTCCTGTCGTCTGTGATTTCCTGGCCCCTGCCTGCCTCCCCAACTCGGGAGGCCATGGGTCCTGCCCGTCTGTCGACCACAGTACATCCGGCCCCAGGAGACCATCTGGCACACAGTAGGAGCTTTAAGCAGCTCACCTGCCAGTGCACCCAAAGGCGTGCTTTGTCCCGATGGCCCCAAAGTTATCAAGTCTCTCAGCTGGACTCCTTCCGGAAGCTGCAGAACCCCCTCCTCAGAAGCCCCCCCACCCCAGGAGTCTGGGGCAGGGGGGCGCAAGGTGCGCGGGACGATCTCAGGCAGGTGGTTGGGGCTGAGGCTGAGCAGCCACTGCAGGGCCCCCCTCCCCCAAGGCCCCTTGCAGCCTCCGACGGCTGCAGAAGTGGGGCGCAGGCTTCCTGGAGGAGGAGCGTCTGGGGTGGGCCCCCACGTCTGCATTTCATGTCCCCGGGGCGTCCCAATAAAGCTACCAAAACAGATGATGTTGCCTTGCGGTTTTATTTTTTCACTTCCTGGTGAGGAAACGCCCCGAACTTCATCATACGGTGTGTCTCGATTTAGAAAAAGAGTCATAATGAAATGCTGGGGTGAAGGCCAACTGGGAACTTGCCTTAAAAAGTAAAGGAGTTCTCAAGAAACTAGGCTGCGTCTGGGCTAGCCGGAAGGCCCCGTCCTTGGCCCTGCTCACCTGGTGAGCCAGGCACCTGGGCAGCGCTCAGTCGGGTTTGCGGAAGGGAACGTTTCTGAAGCCTGCGGCTTCGGAGACGCCTCGGTTACGTGGGAGAAACAGCCATCTAAAGTAGCGGAAGTCTGCAGGGGGGAGCAGGGGGGCGAGGTGCAGGCAGGAAACCAGGTCGAGGAAGACGCGGGGGTTCTGCACAAGGCCTGGGTCCCGAAGGCAGCAGCAGGAGAGGGTGGGAGCCGACCAGAGTCCGGTCACCGTCGCAGAACGGCGGTGTCACGGGCGAGCAGGGTCCCCTGGGACAGCGGGGCATCAGCCGTGGGAGGCTGTGGCACCCTGACCTCCGGCCTCGCAGAAGACGCAAGACAGACACACCAGGACGCATGTCCACAGGGGGCGGAGAGGAGGCTGTGAGCCACCAGACCTGACGCTCACGGGACCGATCTGCCCGAAACGGGCTCTCCTGCACTTCAGGGCCGAAACGACGACGAAGCCGTGTGACAGGAGCCTCGGGAAGACGGCAGCGGCGGGTGGACCGGAGGCAGCGGATGACGCTGCGCAGATCTGCGCGGCAGAAAATGACGGACGTGCACACTGGGGCACGTCTTAGGCCCCCAGCCGGGGCTGGAAGTCTGGGAACTACAAATCCCAGAATGCTTTTCCAACCGGCTTCGATCACACAGGTGGGAAGTGGAAGAGACGCAAAACCACTAGGCAGCAGGGGAAAGGAGGTGCGGGAGGGGAGGGGCAAGCGGGGCACTGGAAGGGGCCCCCCACGGGGGCTCCTCCCACCAGAGCCGCATTAGGGCAGCTGCCTCATCCCATCAGTCACCAGAGCTGGCTAAAAGGATGAGGTCTGTGTCGTGAAAAAGCAGTCTGTCCAGACTCCAGTTTGGAAAAGGACTGGGGAGCGGGGAGCAGGCGGGGGTGGGGGGGCGGAGGGCGGAGGCAGAGTGAGGGCGAGCAGCCCCACTGCAGGCCAGGGTCAACTGTCGCCCCGTATTAGGGCCTCCTCCAATGTGCTGGGGACCCAAAGGAATCAGGCCCTCGGTGCCCGCCTGAGAGGCGGGCTTGTGTCCAAGCGTGACCAGGAATCAGGGGACGGCAGGGTCACAGAGGCCGAGGTTCCCAAGGCCAGGAGCAAGGGGCAAGGCGTGGAGCCTGGGAGGCCACGGGCCACAGCAGCCATGAGCTTCTAAAAGGAGAAGTTCCTGGCGCCCAGGGCCCAGGCTGGGTTTAAACTCAGGGCGCAGCGTGCCGGCGGCAGGGGGTGCTGGGGAGCCTGGGCTGGGGCGACCCGTTTGGAATCCCATCTTAGCTAAGCGATGGCAGTTCCCCTTCGCTTAGCCGACTCTGTGTGTCCTCGGGTCTAGCTTTGGGGGACAGTGGATCATCTTCCTTGTCCATTTGAGGACACTTTTTCCAGGCCACTCAAGCGAGAAATGGTGGCGAGGGCACACACCTCCCACCTGAATTCCAAGCATCTCGCTGATGATTTGGGAGCCTTCGACAGTCACTCACGGTGGCCGGGCGGCTGGGAGGGGCCCCCTCGCCCTGCCGATAGCCCTGAGGGGCCCATAATTCATTATTTTGGGGGTCACTGCAGATGCTGGCACCGGATCCTCGACCTCCCCGCTCAGGTCACACAGTGCCACATGCTTCTCACGCCCCAAGACGCTGCTGTGCGAGCCAGAGCACTGGCCTCTCTGGACCACGCCCTCGCTCCCTGGGGTGCTGCCAAGGCTGTGTGTGTCCAGGGGCCTGGCCGGAGTCCCAAAGAGTCCGGTGGGACCCAGACAGTTGAGGGAGGCGGGAGGGGAGAGAGCAAAGGAGAAGAAGCATGGAGCGAACACGAATCACTTCTATGCCACCGAGGTTTCTCTCGGGGCTCAGAGATCCAAAGAGCCTCCTGAACCCAGAAAGGGTCTTCCACGTGCACCCCCATCTCCTGGCACACCCGAGCCATGCTGTGGCTTTCTTGGGCCCCGACTTAGCTGCCCAGTCCCCATTCTCTCCTCCCCTAATATGTCTGGCCACCTCACTGCACCCCACAGACACCCCAGCATGAGCGGCCCCTGGCGTCTGACTGGCTGGAATCCCTGTGTAAACACGTTCCTTTGCCTCCTTGCACACCGTTTTCTCATCCATAAAATGGGGCAACGTCAGTATCTCACAGGGCCGTTGGAGGAATCAGTGAGACCTTGCAATGCAAAGGCTTGGACACCCGTGAGCTCACTAAACATGACCGCTGTGACTGCTCGGATGCTAGCCGAGGCACCCCTCGGCTTAGACACCTGGATGGTTCCCATCTCCTGCGGTTACAGACCAGGCTCCTTCGTGGACATTCCCAGTCCTGCCCGACCGGGGCCAGGCCCCCCTCCACACTCCCAGCCATGAGATGTGCATGCCCTGCTCCGAACGGAGGCTGCACATTCTCGTTTGGTCAGTGCTGAGCCTCCGGCTGGCTACCCTTTCCCAAGGCTGGGGACCCTCCCGCACCCTGAACCTGGTCCGGGACGTGAGACCGAGTCAGGGCTGCTCCGGACACCCTCTCCCGGGGACCCCACGAGCATCCACTCCGGGCGGCTGAGCCAGACCAGGCAATGGGGCGACAGAGTCCTCATTCTCTCATCCATGAAATGAAGGTGCTGTGGGCGTTTTCTTCCATGCTATTTATAACCTAGATGGCCTTCTCGAGGAGAGGTCCCTTTGTGGTTATCTGGGTCCCTTTGTTCTGTGGAGCACCTGGATGAATCGAAAATGCAGTCATCTGCGTAACGGGAGGAGGACTACGTGCCCAGATCTTGAGGCACAGTCTGGGGCGGCAGATGGTGAGGAGGAGGGGTGGGGAAAGAGGAAGGAGGCCAGCCACTGAGAGGGGGGCCGTGCGCATTCTCGAAACGGCGCTTCGAGGAAAAGGGGATGCCTGGTGCCCACGTGGTGTGACGTGAGCCCTTGTCACCGTGGCATCCTACATGACAAACGTCCCTGGGACGGTCCGCTGCGCTCGTGCGTGCTTCGTACGCATGGCTTCTGGGGGGGGGGGGTCAGGGAGGGGTGGCATTTCACACCTGGATCCCCGTGGAGCACAAAGGAGGGCATCCTGGAGGAGGCGGCTGCCCAGAGGCGGTGAGCGTCGAAGATCTGAGCCCTTTGCAAAGTCTCCGTGTCTCCGTGTCTCGGGGAAGGCTGTGCACTCGCTGGAGGGCGGGGAACGGGGGCGATCGAACCGACCTTGGCCAGCTGTCACGCGACCGGGAGGCCTCGGCCGTCATTGTGGTCACACGGGGTTAATGACATCTCTTTGTAGGTTTCAGTGAGGATGAAAAGCTATGATGAATAAAAGCATCTCATGGATACACAGGGGCACGAGCATTTGCCAACGGACCCACTGAAACGTGTCACGAAACATGGGCCCAGCCCAAGCGGAAGTGTGGCTTGAGCCAGCCAGGCAGGGGAGGGCGCCCCGAAACTTTACAGAGATAAAACACAAGCGCACTCACATCTCCAGAATCACTCTTCTCTCGTAGCCGGCAAACTGTGCACTGACCTCCCACGGCATTGTTAAAAAGCTCTTGTGCTGACCCTTTTTGTTCCCGAAAAGAACTCTCGTTGGCGGTCACCCCTCCAGCCCCTGGCAACTGCTGACCCCCCTTCCGTCTCCATGGATTCGCTTCTTCTGGACATTGTGCTCTACACACGGGCAGCGAGAGCAAGCTTCGTGAGCACAGTGCCAACTGCTGAAATTCAGAAGCACAGTCGGTCCCGCTGCTTACCCATAAAAAACGCATTACCTCAAATTAAACTTTGACGGCACCTCCCACTGAGCTATTTGATTTGGAGGTACCCCAAAGGCAACCTAAGGAAGGAACAACAACCAGCAAGAGAAGGGGAATGTTTGGCTGAGCATTTTCAGAACGCTGGTCCACTGGGGCCAGCGACGTGCAGGAGTAAGCGAATTGCTTTTTGTACATAGTTTTGATTAACAGGAAAATCTGTTTTCCCCTGATCCTACTGAATAAACGTTGGACAGAAATTGAAAGGCAGATCTGAAGGGGTGACAAACTACTGACCTGCCTGGGGACCCACGCACCTCGGTCCAGCTGTGACCTGGCAAGGATTTGCTCAGAAAAGTCATTTTCTATCCTTAAGAAAATGCATGCAGAACTCGGGAACAAGGGTCAAGGGCGGTGGCATGCCCTCTGGGTGTCCCACAGGGTGTATGTGGCAGGCCTGGCCGGGAGTCTCTGATTTTCTAGGGGAACCCCCTTCATTGATTTACTATCTACCATTGGTCAGGGACCGGCCTCCGTAAAGTTACATGAGAACTTGTAGATGATGGATAAGTTGCAAATATTTATTTGTTTGTTTGTTTGTTGTTTTTGGCCAAGTAGAAATGCAAATGGTTTCTCATCAGTAGGGAAGATGGCACCAAATGGTGTGCTGGAGGACACCGGCCAGTTTCCTGTCTCACCTGGCACGCTTGTTCCAAGGTTCGAGATGCCCCTCTGCAGACACGCCGCTGTCTCTCAGAAACTCTGCCTCCCTGCTTGTTCCTCATGAACGGGTTAAATAAATCTCTGTCATGTGTCGACCATACATTTGTACAAACCATGCTTTTCACCTTTTGAAAATTAGTCGTTGATAAAATCTTGGATTCTAACCCCGGCCAGTGGGCAGGGTCGCCCCCTGCTGGCAGGGTCATGCTATCCGCTGCACAGTATAAGCACGAGGTTACGGAGACCCATGAAGACATTCAGAACCTGAAAAAAAAAAATTCAGAGCCTCCGAAATGTAAAAAAGAAAAGGTAGATTTAAAAATGAATAAATGCTGAGATAAATGTCTGCAAAGTATAACTCGTCAATCGCAGCTCAGCTCACGATTATTTAAAAATTATGTTTAACACGAGATCGCCTTGGTGGTCACAGCTAATGCTGAGAATCCCTCAAGACAAACAGGGAAGGGACGTTCTGTGTGTCGGTGTCACTGGACGTAAAAGGGCAGTAAAGATAGTTACTGGGGACATGCTATTGGAGGGGCAGTGATCCCACCTGCCCCATTTCTAAGTTACAGAAACCTGGGCCCGCCTGCCAGGCCCGCCTGCCAGGCCCGCCCGCCAGCCCGCCTGCCAGGCCCACCTCGGCTCCCTGGCATTTCATGGGAGAGGCGGGGTGCAACGCATGCCACCTCCCGACATCACCAAGACGCTGCGCCCTCTCCCTGCGGTCGCTTGCCGAGCTTCAGGGCCCCTGGCGTGGGATGGGCTGAGGGGTCTGGGTGCAAGTTGGCCATCCACCTGGGCAACGAGAGGCCACCTCCCTTTTTGCACCATCCACTGAACTTCACGGGACACGTACGAAAAGCGTGTCTTTCCACCACCTGGTGACGCCAGTCACCCGGCTGGTTTGGCTTCATCGAATCCTTACGGCGGTATCCATGGTAACCCCATGGGGCAAAGACGAGGTTCGATGGGGGAGGTCACGTCTCCATGTCAACGAGGTCACAAATTACTTTTCACAAGATCCTAATGATCTAGAAGTATCGACCGTGGTCCCCTGCGGACGGCAAGTGAAGTGTAGAACAGCCATGACCTGTGCCAACCGCCACGAACACTCGACCAGACCCAAATCACGCTTCCCACCGGCCAAGGGGCAGGCCTCGCGTCTCCGGTCCTCACCTCCCGAAACTGTGCTCTGGCCCCCGCGGCACCGCAGACAAAGCCAAGTTCGGTTTCGACCCGAGCTGAGAGGAGAAAAGGCAGGTGTGCAAACGGTGGTTTGCCCTCGGAGGGACCCTCCCCCTTTCTGGGCCTCGGAACCCCGCGGTCTGAATTCCGGCTCCAGTTCGAGTTCTCAGGGAACGTCGAGGCCTCTAACCTCTTCATTTGGACCTCGGTTTCCCCACCTGTAAAATGGGACCGGCCACTAGGGCACGTCAGGGTGGAACCGGATCAGGTATGCAACGTGCCCGGCTCCTCTTTGCTGCCTGCTCCGGGTTTGCTCTAAATGCCCCACGATTTTCAAGTCAATAAGCATTTCGCACGTCACTGAATCACGGTTTCCAGGTCTATTAAAAAAAAAAAAAACAACAACTGTGGTTTGATGTTGGATGAAGGTCCTTCCTTACAGATGTGCTAATCTGGGAAGTTTTCCTCCACATCTTATCGGCATATTAAAACGTTTTCAGACCCCCTTAAACGGCTCTATCAGCGTCGAACTCAGCTGCAGCAGGTGTAATATTACTGCTCACAGAATATGTTTAAGCATCAACAGGGATTGGTTTTGATTTTGAAGTCTTATTTTTATATTCTGGAACCTTTTTTGGGGGGGGGGGTAAAGTGCAGGCAAAAGCTAGACAGGAGGAAGAAGGTGACAAACCAGTGAGAAGGGGAAGCCACAAACTACAACCACACCCACAGTGAGCATTCCTGGGGCTGTTTGCAGATCTACCCCAAATTTAAGTAGAATGCAACTTGCAACAAGTTGGAAGGAACCAAAAACGCCTTATTTGGCAGGATCTGATCCATTCTTGTTCCTCAAACTCGCGGTCTCTGAAAACCAGAGTGCGGGTCATTAGAAGAAAACGGACCTGACTTCTGCTCGTGCTGCCCCGGCTGGGGGTGCACCTGCTGCCGCGTGTTCAAACCCACCTGGCAGTCGATCCCAGCTGCCCGCACCTGTGAGCGCCCCACTTTCTCATTGTTTCCTCCGTGGCGGACCCCTCCTGCCCCGCGCAGAATGCACACCCCGGCATTTGCCAGCCTCCTTGCCCTTCGGGTGCGGACATATGACTTGGAGTTGCCCCCTCAAGGCAGCAAGCTCCTTTGATTAAAAAATGAGCCCTGTGCGGAAGCTAAGCAGGGCCGGGCCTGGTTAGGACTTGGATGGGAGACCACCTAGGAAGACCAGGTGCTGGAGAAGTAAAAAAAATAAAGGATTGTACACTGACAAGGTCCTTGCAATCTGTGAGGTCAACCAAGGTTGCCTCGCCTGAAAAAATAAATAAAAAATAAATAATAAAAATAGCCCGGTGCAGAAAGCGCCGGGCTGTCTGAGGCAGGGGTGTGGGTGGACCCGGCCACCGGCCACCGAAGCAGCCAAATAGCTCAGCCACCCATCTGAGGTTTCTAACCACCTCTGAGCTCACACGCCCCTTCCTGCTTGACACCTGGCTTCTGGCCTGTAGCAGGAACGGGGTGAATTCTGACTGAATGGGGCCAGCGAACCAAAAACCGCTGTGCGCAGGTTTCAAGAACGCGCATGCGTGTGTGCGGGTGCGTCTCCCTCCGCTACCCGGAGGGCAGAGCTGTGTCCCCGAATGCTCAGGCGCCAGGGCCTGCCAAGTGCTTTGCCAGCGTGGGCCCCGAGACCCCTGGAAGGGTGTCCTTTCATCCCCTCTACGCCTGCCTGTCACCCTGAGACGGCTTTTGCTCAGGCATTACCCCTGGGGCGGGGTGGGGCGGCTCTCCCAGGCCGCCCTCAGGCCCAGGATTGGAGCCCCCCCTGCGGTTCCCGACCCTTCAAAGTCCTGCCCTGGCCCCCAGCTGCTCCTCACTGTGTCGGAGTCGGCAGGGCCAAGGGACGCACCCACCAGGAGCCCCCCTCCTCTCTAATCCTCCAACCTCTCCCTGTCCCTCCCTGCTCCCCCTGCCTTGTTCCTACCCATCATGCACCCTGTACAGTTGCCATTTTACTGCCTTTTTTATACTCAACAAACCAGGTGCCTTCAGAGGCTCTCTGACTAAATAAACCATTTTTTTTCCTCCATGAAAAAAAACAAAAAACAAAAAACAAAAAAAACCCAACTCTGGTTTTCTGGGCCAAAAGCCCAATCCTAGGGCTTGTGCGGCCTCCCCCAAATCTGGCCTCGCAAGGGCAGACTGCGCTGATGGCGTGCACGGGCCGGGCCCAGGGACAGCTACCTGCAGGTGTGCGTGTGGGCGGGCCCAGGGCAGCTACCTGCAGGCAGGAGATGGAGAGAGTTATAACCCCTGGGCGTGTGAAAGTCTTGGGTTTTGTGGGGTGGAGCCAGGGTGAGAAGACAAGGGGGTGGCCTCATTCGAGGTCCCGCTCTCCCCTCCTACCAGGCTCTGCTGCAGAACTCCAAGGAGCCCAAAACTTTAGATTCGAACCTGACCTTCCAGGTAGTTTTCAAAGTATACTTAGTAAAGGTCAAAGCATAGAACACGTGGCACATAGTGGTTCCTGCACTGGTTACCTGGTGCTGCGTAAGGAATGGCCCCAGCACTGAGCGGCTTAAAACAACCACCTCGCAGCATCAGGAAACGGGACCCACTCAGCAGGGTTCTCTGCTTCCCGGTCTCGAGGGGCCGCGGTGCCGGCGTGCCAGCCCGGGGCTGACGGTCACATCTGAAGGCCCAACCAGGGGAGGGCTGGCTGCCAGGCTCTGTTCCTCGCACACCGTGGATTGGCTCTTCCCCCACCGGGCAGCTGACTCCACCGAAGCCTGCAAGCCAGAGGCAATGAGGAGAGTCCTGGCAAACCAGAAGTCACCACCTCTCGTACCCCATTGTGGAAGGGACACATGTCGCCTTTGTCATATAGTCTTTTGGTTAGAAGCAAGTCGCTAGGCCAGGCCACACTCAAGGGGAGAGCACAGAGCACCTCCTCGCTGCACCCCACGTGCCCCACCCCAGGGGTCCAGCAGAACGCAAATGCTTCAGTACGAGCCAGGCCCTGGGCTGTGCGTGCTGCACTCCCACCCCAGAGTCCAGGCCCCCCAGGGACTAACTGCACCCTGGACAGATGAGCAAAGCCCAACTCAGAGGGAGCTTCCATGAAGGACAGAAATTACCATCGCTAGTTCCAATTACCAGCTGAGCTAATTGCAAAAGTAATTGCAATTGAAGGGCCTAATTACCAAGCTGGGCCAGAGAGGCGCCTTCTCCCCGCCTTTGGGGAGCCTCCTGCTGCCTCCTGGGGCTGCAGACAAGGCGGGGATCCCGTTCTGGAAGGAACAGTTCTGGCCTGTGTCCCAGAGGCCAGAATGCCAGACACAAGCTCCCACTTCCTCCCCCAGAAGGCTCCCCAGGCCTGAGGGCAGCCCCTCTCCAGACACCGCCCCTGACCCGAACCCGGACCCGGACCCTGACCTACACCTTTGCTACACACCAAGCGCCAGGAGCTATGACCTCTTCCCACCGGCACTGGGACCTGGGCCTTCAGCCTCACCCACCCCCAGGGTCTCTACCAGGCACGGTCAGCTCTGTCTGGCTGGACTGTGTCTTCTCAGGCATCCCTCCTGCCTCCGTGCGGCCCCAGCCTCTGGACCCCACCGGCCACCTGCAGGACCTTTCTGGCACCTCCTGCCAGCAGCACCCCGGCCTGCCCAGCACACCTAGGCTGGCCCGGGGGAGCCCAGCACACGGCACGTCCTGGAGAGGACGAAAGGCAGGAAGAGGCTCCGCTGCCTTCCGCCTCCACCAGACGCCCTCCGACCCCCTGTCCACACCCCCAAAGTAGCTGTCCTGGGGCCTAGCCGTACACCCACTGTCAGCATGGTCCACCACCAGGGGTCGGGGCTGGGGTGGCTCCAGGGCACCTGGCTCTGGGCCATGGACCCCTCGCTCGAGGGAGCATCACCGCTGGCAGGCCAGCGAGCGGCCTCCAGAGCAGGGGACCGTGGCCGGGGTCCTTCTGCCTGGCCGTGCGGGTTAAACTGGAAGAGCTCCTTGCGCCAGCGCAGCGGTGGCCAGGCCAGCCACTGTCCTGCTCGAAACCTGAACGAGGCCTCCCCGCCCCCAAACGTCCACACTCACCCAGCCCAGCCCGCCATGCCACCCGGCACCCCGTCCTCTGCGCTCCCTCCCCCCCACGTTCTTGCTCACTCACCTTGGCTCTTCCTTTGTCGGGCAGAGCCAGGTTTTGGGGAGCCCCTGGGGCTTACGCCTTTTGGGATGGGGCTTCTCAAGGAAAGACCACAAGAGGGTGAATGGGATGTGAAGTCCAGACCCCTGGCTAATGAGGGCCCTGAAAGCTTTGGGCCACCAGCTTCACCTCTGTCTCCCTCCCCTCTGTCTCCCTCTGTCCCCAAGTCCCCTGGGACATACGCCCCACCTTTCCTGCCCTGACCAGCCTTTCCCTGCCCACCACCCCCCCCCCCGCTCCCGCCCGGTTCGGGCTCCCAGGATGCCCGGGCGCGGATCCACAGTGCCTGCATCTCCCTGTACCATGGGCATCTACCCAGGGGAATTTGGGGGTTCCCTGAGAACAAGCGCAGTGCCGAGTCATCAGCACTTCGATCTGGGGTGCACAGATGTCCCTGGAGACATGTGGAATCAATGAACAAATGAACACTTTTCCCACAAGTAAGCAGATACAGGAGCGTCTGTTACCTGTTCTAGGAGGCGTAAACATTCAGTCGTCCAAAAGCAGGGGCTGTGCCCCCAGGAAGGTCTGGAACTACCCCCCCCCCACACACACACACACTGCTGCCGCCTGAGGCCCCCAGCTCCAGTCCCACAGCCCCGAGGCCAGGCACGGAGCGGCCACCAGGGGGCAGTGCGGGAACACGGATGCTCGTCCACCTGCGAGGCGCTGCCCCTCCCGCAGCGAGCGCCTCCCAGCGTCCCGCTGCGGCTCCGCACTGCTTCGCAGGAGGAAACCAGGGCTGGGGGTCCGGCAGATCCAGGATCACACCCCGCTTTCATTTCCACCCTGGCTGTGTCAGGTTAGGCAAGTCCCTTCCTGTCTCCGAGCCACAGGCTCCCTACCTGCAGGGCTGCGGTGAGGCCCCCGGAGCCTCTGGAAATGGGAAACTGACAAACCAGTGGTCTCTGTCCCTTGTCCGATTCCCAGATTAGGCCACATCAGCCCGACTTTAGCTTGAGGGGGAAATGATGAAAATGCCAACCCCATAACCAGGTTACGGAGAGCTCTGATTTAGTCTCTATAAAACCATGCGCAGTTTATTGACTTTTCAAAGGGAAATGAGAGGAAATGGGAGCAAACGGTTCTGGGCGCCGACTGAATCAGCAGTCGGGAGCCTGTCGCATGGGAGACTGCTGCTGACCTGGCCCCTGCCTGTGGGCTGTCGCCTCCCCCTGCCAGTAGGCTGCAAGGAGACAAAGATGCCTCTCCAGCTCCCAGCACGCAGCACAGGTGTTCGCACACAGTCGGCACTCAATAAGTGTGCACTGCACCACTCTAACGAAGTCCCTTTTCTCCCACCGTGCACTAGGGGCGCTGTCTGCGTCATCAGGCGTCCCTGGCTGCAAGTGAGAACCCCGACTCAGGGGAGCTGAAACCATTGCAAATGCAGGAGAAGCTGGAGGGCGGAGCCCAGCAAACGCTGGAGAGAAGTCTCCTGCCCTCCATAGACAAATGCAAGAGGTGACAAGAGAATTCTGGCGGTCCCTGCCTGTGATTCAGAGCCCTGGTCTCCGTTTAGGGGCTGCTCGCACTCTCTCCCCCATCCTTTAAGGCTGTGCTTCCCGCCACCTGGCCCCGGGTAGGAAGTTACAGCCTGCAAAGCCCTCTCTCCTCTCAGGCTCCAAGCACTTATTAAGCACCTCCTGCATGCCCGTCCCCAGGCGGGATTATCGCGATCTGATTTTACAAAGGTGCCTGGGCTCACACTGCTGAGGGGACTTGCCTGAGGTCACACAGCCTCAGAGTCAGCTCTGCAGTCACTGAGCACTACTAAGTGATCACCACCTCAGCAAACCTCCCTGCCACCCGCCCCGGTCCCGATTCCTCACGGATGAAGTGATTTACTTCCTTTTCGCAGACGAAGGAGTGAAGACCCAGGACGGGGACCTGCCCAGGATCGTCCAGCCAGCATGTCACAGTGCCCGGGCTGCAGGGTTGGGACCCGAGTGCCTTGGGTGACTCTTAGTGTCTCTAATGGTGGCGGGGGGGGGGAGCTCTTTCAATAGAGCTGTTGAGAGGAGAGAGGGCCACTCTGCCCAAGAGCGAAGGCGACACAGGGTGCAGGGCCAAGGCAGACTCAGCACCCGACCCGCGCCTGACTGTCCGGATGCCGCCTCGGCTGAGGCGACCCCCCAGAACATTTCACCGCAGAAACCAGTGAATGTCCCCTCTGCCTTCAGCCACCTCGGATCAGGTTTCTGATACTCGCAACAGGCAGAAACTTGACAAATGCAGTCACCCAAGGTGGAGCCAAGATGTCACACTCCTCAGTGAAAAAGCAGAGAACGCATTAACGTTTCAACGGTCGTAATTAAACAAACCGGGAGACAATCAAATTAAAGAAGGGAGTCGTATTCATCTGGAAGGCAGCACTTCAGGAGAAAACTATTTACTTCAGGGGGAAGAAGGGAAAACCCATGGAGGCTTCTGCAGCCCGGAGGAGAAGGCGTCGGCGGAGCGCACGCCGCGCCACGTGCTCTCCCAGGCCACCACGGCCGACGACACTCATGCACACACGTGCAACAACCCACAGTCAGGGGACCGGCCCTGGGCCACGCGCACTCACGGGGCCACACAGCTCCACCCTGCCCCAAGTCCGGCCGCTGTTTCACCAAATAACCCATCCGACGATCACTTCTGAAGCACGTAGGGAACACTGGACCCTCGGATGGTGGTGATCGGTCTGACAGTCATTGTGTGAACATCACAGAAGGTCTTTGAAAGCGGAAATCCACAGTGCGAATCAGGCCAGCGCGAACGGGGACGAGGCTCCAGAGGCTGCCTCCAGCCCCACTGCTGAAGTCTCCAAAAGAAACACAAGGGGAAAGTTCAGAACCGCGGACCGCAGAGCCCTAGATGACCCAGGACCCGCACACGCTCTGTCCCTGGGACTCGCACAACCCCTAGCCTCAACGGACATGCCCTCTGCTCTCAGAAAACACCAAAGCCTTGCCTGAAAACCTTCCAACTCCTTCTTGCAGAAACAAGAAATCCCCTGCAGATAATTATACAACCTCTGCCCACGGTTGAAATGCAAAGCAAATCCTTTTCTAAAATTCCATCCAGCAATGCTGCACCTGATGGGTGACTCAAAGAACTCAGAGCTACCTAGGGTCACACTGACCCCGCTTAGTCAGGACACAGCACAGCACGTACCATCAAAATAGCTCCTACTGTGTGCATCAGGTGTCAGACTATGAGCCCACAGAGTAATTGCTACCCTGAACCCCACCCCCGCCCCCTGGCCACTGCACAGATGAGGAAATGGCACCCAGAGAGGGGAGCATAGAGTGACCCAGGGCAGAGCAGGACGCGTACCCAGACCTCTCGGCTTCTAGAGGCTTCCTACCCTGGCCTCGCCACCCTTGCCAGTGCCAAGAAGCAGCAATCAGACAGGAGCAGATCCGAGCTCCAAAATGACAGTTCTTTTCTTGCTGCGAAGCCCCCTCTCTGGTAGCGCAGAGCAGAATTGCGGGGCTTTCAGGAACGAAGTCACGCACACGCCGTCCCGACATCCTCAGCCCACACGGCGGTGTTCCGGGAGCACGTCTCCTCCGCCCCGTGAGTAACGGAAACCCGTGCGTCCTGTGGCCTTTCTGCCGAAATCATCGCTCGCCCACTCGCTGGGCTCCCCGCAGAGCCGAAGAAATTCTCGCGGGTTTTCTTTCACGCGGCCTCTAGTGAAACCAGTTTTGAACCGGCCTCCCTGAGCACCGACCAGGTGCCGTCCGTGCCCTGTATCAGGCACTGGAGGCGCAGAGTGACCCCAGCCTCAAGGCGCTCAGCTCCCGCTGAGGGGAAAGACGCCCCACAGACCATCGGAGTCGCTGCCCTGTCGGTGATTCACTGGGATCAGGAGGAGGGCGGGGCAGGGACTTGCTGACTAACAAGTCTGCTCCTGGCAGAGGGCAGGAGTCAAGGGGGGCCCAGTGGGGGGCCACCCTGGGGGGAGGGCTAAGTGGGGAGCCAGCAGCATTTGCCTGCGAGCCGTGAGGTCCCTCTGTCACCCTCACACTCACGACATCACAAGTGCGATGGGGCTTTCGTGCCAAGGGAGGAGTACCAAGGGGTGCGCACCGGCGGCCAACCTGAGGCGACGCACAGGTGCAGGAACTGAGGGTCATACGGCGGGAAAGCCGGGGCCACGGGGACGTCAGGGGAGGCGGGAACCGGCCCAGAAGCCAGGGACTGTGGCCAAGGTCGCCAACATCTTCCAGAAGCAGGAGACCCCAAAAGACACCTGGCAGCACGGTGGGGTGTGACGAACATGCAAAGGAAGGAGCGGCTTGCTCTGGGGCTGGGGGCCAGGGGAGGGTCTGCCGGAGGAGGTGGGCGGACGGGTGGGGCTTGGCCAGGCGGGGCAGGAGGCGGCATTTCGGGCTGAGGGGTCAGGGACGTCTGTGTCTGGCTTCCCAGCCTGTCCCCGCCTCACGTGTTTCCACCCCTTGATTCTCTGGGGGACCCCCACTCTTGGTCCCTGTGGTTAACATGGCACCAACCCCACCCTCCTAGATGCAAGAGTGGGTTCACGACCCGGGCCTGGCCGGCTGGTCCACCCAGCTCCCACAGGCACCGGCTTGATAAGGAACACACGCCCCGGTCGGCCAGCGACAGGCGGCCCTGGGGCCTCCGCTGTCACATCAGGAAAGGGGACTCTCTTTGTCCCCTGGAGCCGTTCGCAAAGGCCTGCGGGTGTAAGATGGCTGGTGAGTCCAGAGAAGGGCAGGATGCTCACGGGGAGCAGGCTCACGGCGGCAAGAGACGTGGTTGAGCGGGCAGACGGTGGCCAGGTCACCGCCAGCCGTGACGTGAAGCCAAGCGTCGGCTGAGTGGCGGGCAAGGGTTTGAAGCAGGGAATGGTCTAGTCAGACACGTGTTTGCGGACGCACTCTGTTTATTCAAATGTGTTGGAAACCTAGAAAGAACTCCAGCCGAGCAGAGCCAGACGGCTCCCTTCCCCGGTTCTGTGCGCGGAGGTGCTGTCCAAGGTACTGGCTCTTCAGGAAAGGGAGCTGGCTGCGCCTTGCGGGGGAAGACGGCAAGCCGGCGCATCCGTCTGAAACGCCAGCTCGTCGCATCCCTTCCTTCTGCGGAAATCGGATCCGTGCTGTCTCTTTGTTCCCGCGTTGGTAGAAGAAAGACTCTTCCCACTGCCCTCCTGAAATCAACCGCCAGGCACACACACGTCCTTTGTCCTGGCCTCTGCCTGGGCCGATGGAACAGGGGGCTAATTAAGTGGACGGATAACGGCGATGTGCAAACATCCAGAAGGACTAACCCGCTCCCAGAGGGTTGGTGGCAGGTGAGATTATTGGCCCCGATCCGTCAGCTCTCTTTGCGCCCACGCCCTTTGTCGTGGGCTGTTGGAATCCTTCTCCCTGATCCTTCTCCCCTTTCCTTGACTTTGGGCTTGGCCAGGTGGCTTGCTTTTGCCGAGAGAAGGTGGGGCGCAGTGACGATGGGCCCGTCCCAGCCCTAGGCCTTACGAGACCTAGGGGTGTCCACTTCCTGTGTCCCTGCCACCACCCTGAGGGCAGTGTGTGCAAGAGAGTAGGCGGAGGAGAGTCGTCCATGTCTCTGCACACCTCGTCAGCGAGGCCCGGACGCGCTGTGCGAATGGCCGGTCCCGCGGCCCAACGAAAACGTGGGTTTCCAGCTGATCGGCCTACGATCTAAATTAAGGTTTCTCAAAGAATGGCATGGGGGACGATTTCAGACGCATGTGGAGGAGCCTTACATGGCGCCGAATCACGCCCGAAGAAAGCACTGCGTTTCCCATTCTCTTAAGCCCCTATTCCGCCCCCTAGGGAGCCTCAGCCTGGTGCTGGCACCTCGTTAACACCTCCATCACTCCTGGTCATTCTCTGTAACCCGGGGAGAGTGGCCTCGTGCTCAGTGCCTCTGCCCCGTACTCCCGTCTCTCTTGATTGGGTAAGAGTGCTTGTGTTCATTAGATTTCTCTTAACGATTTACCTTCTATTTCTGGCAAGCACCACTAGTTTTCCATTTATGTCGGTGTTTTGTTTCCTTTTTAAATGCAATTGTTTGTGTAAAACTTGAGTTTGTTTGAACAAAAATGACAAAAGCTGATGTTATTTAAATAAAAATATTGAGTAAATCATCACGCAGATCTAAGTAGACGGGAGGGGAAAAGTCACGCCCGTGGTGGACGAATGGTGGGGTTTGGGCGTCCCTGACGAGGTGACCTCTGAGACCCCTCTGTCCTCTGGGTGGAGAGTGTAACGCTGAGCATGTTAGGTCTGGGACGACCCTTCCTGGTTTGGGCTGCATCTCTGCCACGCACTGGCTGTGTAGCCTTGAACGCTTTGCTGCACCTCTCTGAGCTTCGGCCTCCTTGCTCCAACGCGCAGAAGACAGCACTTGCCTTCAGGCCGTAGGCAACACCGCCGGCCTCCTACCAGCATGCTTCCTCGCACGCCCCTGAACGGAACCCAGGTTTCAGCCAGGTATCTACGACTCCCCTACGTGGCTACGCATTTCAGGGAAGCTGGTCTCCGGAGGTGGCCGAATCACCCTTGCCCTTCGCCAATACCTGGCCAAGAGTAGACCATGATCCAAGTGCTGGCCGCCGAGGCATGAGGGACTGCTGAGGACACCTGGTGGCTCCTCAGAGAGAGTCACTGGGAATAATGTCTTTGCTTTGCCCAGATGTCACCAGGTCTGGACGCGACTCCTGGAATCGGGATGGCCAGGTGCCCCTGATGAAGCCAACGCGAATACGAGAGAAAGGTAAGAGGACAGACCCCAGGCCCGAGGATGTTGTCTGGCTGTGGAGTCAGCCAGCCCTGAAGCTCACTCGGCCTCTGGAAGTGACATACGTGGGCTTATACATGTCCCTACTGTTGAAGCCAGTTGGAAACAGAGTTTCTGTCCCTTGCAACCAAAAGAATCCTAATGATAGAGATACTGGCAATTTATGTTCCAGGGTAATGTGACTACATTAATACACCTGCAGCATGGTTTCCTTGGGCTGTGATTATGCAGACAGTCCTTTGCACATAGCATCCGTAACAGATACTCCACGTTGCCAGCCACTATTCCTTCCCTTCTTCTTCCTTATAAACAGAACCCAGGTTTCATTCAGGCAGCAGCATGCCCAGGTAAAGGTTACATTTCCCGTTCTCCCCTTGCGGCTAGGTGTGAGCACGTGACTGAGTTGTGGCCAGTGACGTCCGAGTGGAAGTGAATTGTGGGCATTCCAGGAAGACCACCTCAAGGGACCAGGCTTGCTCCTCCTGGCCCTTCCTCTCTGCCTCTTCCTTCTGCCCCCGGTGGAGCCGTAATGGCTGGAGATCCGGAGCCTTCTCGGACCATGTGGTGACCTTGAGGATGGGAGCTTCTTGCAACAGAGCAGAAGGATGGAAGGAGCCTGGGTCTTTGATGAAGAACTTGAGCTCCCACCCAGCCCTGCGCTGCTGACTCCCTGAGGACTTTTATGCAGTTAAGGAAGCCCTCGTGTGTTTAAGCCCCTGTCACTTTGGGATTTCTGTTACACACAGCAACGCCTAATCCTGACTGATACTGTATCTAATTGGAAATTCCTTGTTCTTTATCGAGTCTCATGTCTGCAAATAGGTAAAACTATGGCTGGAATAATGTTCAGATACACAAAGACCTAAGATTTAATATGATTTTTATTGACACTCGGATTCTCTAAAGAAAGAGAGTTGTGGGGAGGGTGAAAATGGGTCATTTATGTGATACGCTTAACTCAGAATCCAGTGCATATGAAGTGCCCAAGCAATGATGGCGTCTAGATTACTATTATTGTTCTTATCAGCTAGGCCGACCCTTTTATCTGTCACACTGAAGAATGAAGAACCGTATGGGGGAAGCGACTTGTCCAGGGTCACACAGCCACTCAGCAGTGCAGGCAAGACTGGAACTCACATCTCTTCTCGCTCGAGAGGTCTCTCCCCTCTCCTGACAAGGCAGTGAGCCCCAGCACGAGGCAGGGGCCAGGGGTCACAGATGACCACGCCCGTGCCAGGGACCCCCTGGCAGGGCCCCGTTGTCTCAGTCGGTCCTGGCTGCTGGAACCAAGCACCACGGACTGCGTGGCTTATGAACAACAGACGTTTGCGTCTCACGACTCCGGGGTCTGGACGTCTGGTCAGGGTGCCGTGTGGTCAGGCGAGTGTCCTCTCCCGGTCACAGAGTTCTGTGGTGTCATCGCGTGGCGGAAAGGTGGGGGGATCTTCAAGGGCACCAATGCCAATTATGAGGGTGCCGCCCAAAGGCCCCGCTTTCTGCCTCCACCATCTTGGGGATTAGGATTTCAACATATGCATTTGGGGAGCGGGGGAAAGGAACATTCAAACTATAACCCGCTCCCGCTCCTTGGCAGCAGCTCAGTTAACCTATCTCTCTGGTTCTTTCCGAGTTCGGGATTCCATCACTCGTTCATGAAAGGGAAGGACCGGGAGACCGGTCCTCTCACACCTGTGTGGCCCCCCGTTTCTGTTTTCATGATGCCTGTGAGTGTAATGATGTGTGATGGAAATGAAGACGGGAGTGGGGAAATAAAATAGTGTATGCCCCCAAATTTTATCCAGACCTGGGACACAAAGCAGAGTGGGTTTACAGCCTGCTTCCTTCTTCCTTCGGGGTCTTTGCCCTCCATCCAAATGCCCCATCCCTTCCGGGGAACATGAAAGCCATGTGACATCAGGGCGGCTAACACAGCCATGGACGAGCATCGAGAGGTGTCTGATCTCGCCCAAAGGTCGAAAGGGAAGACTGGAAGTCTCCAGAACCTGGGTGCTCACTGCCTCCCTGCCAGAAAAGTACTTTGCTGGCAAAACCTCATCAACATTTTCTTAGCGCTGTTATTAACGCAGCCAGCTTGCCCTAAGCTGATGAATTTTAAAAGAAGCATAAAATAATTTGGAAAAAAAAAAAAAAACCTGGAAGCTGGAAGAGCAGTCAATGCTTAAAAGCTTGGCTCATTCGAAGCTTCTCTCTGAAGCATATTAACCCGTTCACTGATTACGGGTTCTAAAAAAACAATTTATTAGCAGATTCCAAAGGCCATGTTAGACATTAAAATATCTCTGACCATTTATTCTTACAAGAATGCTGTGAGGCATAACTCGGGCAGCTGGACCCACCCGTGGCCCGTGACACTGTGCAGCCTCCACCGCAAGTCCAGCCTTGGGACTCCGCCAGGACAGGTGGCCCACTGAGCCTGCCCAGAGATAACCTCTCGCACTTGCCTGCCAGCCCTCGAATTACCCGGCCTGGCCGACAAGGCCGGAAAGCTCTTCGGGGGAGGGGCAGGGGATGCCACGGGGCAGTGGCTTGGGCCACGGCTCATTGACTTGGCGGGGCAGGCTGACACCCCGGAGAGGGTGGAGGGACAACTGGTCCTGGTGGCCCGCAACGCAGGACCAGAGACCGCACGGAAGAGGCAGGATGGAGCTCCTCGGATTGGCGGCCAGCGGAGTGGTCCCACTGGACGGGAATGCGTTTCCTGTCACGGGTGGGGGGGGAGGGGGAAGGGGGACGCAAGTGGAGGCTGAACACCACCTTCCAGGGATACACTAGGGGGCGTCATCCTAGCCTTGGGTGACCATGGTGCCCGGTGGCACCCAGACAAGCCTCTTTCCAGAACTCGTCACAACCGGCGCCAAGTTAGCCCGCACCGAGCACCTGCCCTGCCGGGCCCTGGCCAGGTGCCCTTCCAGTCGGCACGGTTCTGCAGGTGGGGACCGTTAGCCCACTGCCAGATGTTCACAGAAGGTTGGTGGCTCGTCCAAGGTCACCTCCACCCAGCCGGCTCCCACACCTGTGCTTTGGCCACCCAGTCTCCTGCTTAAAATTGACCCCGTTCGTGGAAAGCAATCTCTCCAGAGGGAGGGGTCTCATCTCCATAATATCAATAATCACGATTACGTATTGGAAGTTGCTACCTGCCAGGCACTCCTCCGTGCGCCTTGCCGACGTCACCTGAGTCAGTCAATCCGAATCGTCTTTTCCCTTCGACATGGGACGGGACTGGCCTCCAAAGGTGAAGCCACTTGCCCAAGGCCACAGCTGGTCAGTGGCCGAGGAGCCTGACTGTGCTACCTACTGCTCAGACAGGGGACAAACCCAGCCGCAAGTGGAACGGGAGGGGGGACGGCGAGAAAGAGGGGGGACGGGGCTGGTCTGGGGCAGTGTGTGCCAGAGCGGCGCTCAGGGGACCCTTGCCGCCAAGGGGCCTGGCTGCCCCACGCGCGGGCCATTTGCATGGCTGCCTGTGTGGCCTTCGTCAAGTCGCTGCTCCTCTCTGAGCTTGAGATGAGCCATGGCTTTAAAGCCGAGCTCCAAGCCCGGCCAGAATGAGAAGACAATGTGGGAAACTGAGGCAAGCAGGCGGCGTTAGAAAAGGCTATGATTCCCCGCCCGCACGCTCCTGGACGCCCACAGGCCCACGCCGGTCTCCCGCGGGGAGTGCCCACTGCCCTCCCCCCGGGGGAGGGGGACTTGGGGACAGACAGCCACTGCTCGCAAAGCATCAGGCCCCGACCAAGCAGAGAAGGAGCTGGCGGCCCCGGGAAGCTGCCGCCTCAGCGTCCCGCACTCTCAGACCCCAGCTGCCCGCTCTGCCCTCCTGCAGCCAGGACCTGCGAGGAGCCCAGTGTCCGGCCAGCGTCCAGGGTGCTGGCCCACTAGGTCCCTTGCAGCCATTTGTTTATTCATTCAACAAGCCTTTATGGGGCATCAGCAACATACCCGTCCCGGAGCTAGGGGCTTTCGGGCCCACCCTTGCTATTCTGGGGTAGGGCTAATTATAATTACGCCTCCCCCCACCCGCCATGGGCCGGGAGTGAGCCAGCTCACGTGGCTGGGAAGGGGCAGGGTCCGCTCTCAAGCCGCCCTGTCTGAGATAACGCAAACCCGGCCTGCTGCCGGAGCCACGTACGGGCGTGTCTGAAGGTCCTGGATTTCCCACCATCCTGGCACCTGTCACAGCTTAGTGGGTTGCCATGGTATCGCTCCCTGGCACCCCGGGCAGCGGGGACCACCATCTGTTTACCCGGCTGTCAGAGGAATTGATGTCATACGCAATTGTCAGCTCAGCAGGAGGGGAGGAGGAAGAGTGGGCGGCCCTGAGAGCTTCGAGCCATCAAAACTCATCTCGTCAGAGGCCTGAGCGGGTCGCCGCTCCCCTGGAAGAACGGGGGAGAAGGGGAGCTGAGCAAAACACGGCTCTGGGGAGGAAGAGGCGGGGAGCAATAGGGTTACTATTATTCTTTCCTTTTCACTGCCCCCTGCAAGCCACAGGCTCATCACCGCCTCTCACAGGGCTGGCAGGTGAATGCCGACACCGGCCCACGTTACGGATGTCCCAAAGTGGGAAACTGAGGCTCTGAGAGGTGAAGGGTCTGCTCAGAGTCATGGGCAAAACCGGTGGGAGGTCCGGGAGGAGACAGTTCCCTGGTCCTCAAACTGGGAGAGGCTATGAGCCAAGACAGGCCCAGGTGGCCCGCCCAGGTGGCTCGCCCGGGGACGCACAGGGCAGCGCACCTGTTGTCCACACCTGCAACAGTGGGAGCAGAAGGACCTGAGGACTGGGCCGAGAGCCCCGGGTCTCAGTGCAGCTCTGACACGGCAGTGCGGCCGCTGGTGGATGCCCAGGGCCCGCAGACACCGAAACGCCCAGAAACACCATCAGAGGGTGGGGATCTGGTCCTCGCCTGCTCGGCACCCACTCCCTCGCCTTCGGAACCAGCCTGCTCCTCCTTGGGGAGCCCAGAGCCCTCTAGCCTCACTTCGCTGGGCTGACTTGCCCCCCAGATGACCCAGATCGAATCCAACAACTCTGGGCCATGGCAGTTGGCTCAGGCACAGAGACATGACGCCAAATGGGACCCATGACAGTCAGGAAAGTCTCATCCTTCTGCCGGGCGGATAAAAGGAGACGACGTCATCAGAACTAGGCCAGCACCTCAAACCACGAGGGCAGAGCCGGCCTGAGAAGGGAGCCAGCGTCGGGCAGGAGGCCAGCAAGGGGCGAACAGCAGAACCCCTGGGTCCAGCCAGTCCCGAAGGAGCAGCCATTGGCCCTGCGTCCACCAATGCATCCCCTTTCTGCTGACATCATTGGTTGGTTGGTTGGTTTGTCACCTGCGCCTGAAGTGGTCACGGTTGGTTCACCCCAACACATCCGAGGGACACAACTCACTGAAGAAGCTGCTTGGGGTCAGAGTGAGACCCCAGGCCAAGCCGAGTAACACACGGGTGCTAAGCTGCCTGCCCCCTGCAGAGTCCGGCTGCTGCTGGGCTGGCTGCACGAGGTGGGGCCGATCGGAAGTGGGAGAGCAGCGGACAGGCCGCCACCGGAGCCCCCTTTCTCCCCCTTCCCCACGTAGTATCCAGCCTCACCTCTAAGTGAATGCTGACCAAGCATTTAGAAAATATTGATTTGAAGGGACCCAAAATATTAGCCTGCTTAAACTGCCCACCTGTCTGCAGCTATAACGTCCAAGCACTATAAAGTCCAGGGACCTTGGACAAATCCTGTCCCCTACAAGGACTCGGTTTTCTTATCTGTCAAGTGGGGACTCCCGTTTGTATTCTGCTGGTGCAGAAAGGGACACATGAAGGGACAGGACTTGACCGACCTGCTCCGGGGAAGGGCCAGAAAGCAGTGGACCCCCTCCTCCCTCCTCGGGGTCACCATCCTCCATTTTCAAATAAGCAAAGCTTGTCAGCTGGAAGATATGGTTTTCTTCCTTTAAAATGTATCTGTCCTCGCTTCTTAAAGACACAAACTGAAACATTTACAGATGAAATGCTACAATGCCTCAGATTTGCTCCGAGATCATATGGAAGACAGAGAGCAGGTAGAGGTATAGAGCAAGCACGACTGGCCAGGAGCACAAGGTTTACTGTACTATTTCTCGACTTCTGTAGCGGGTTGACAGGCTCCCACGTGTTCCACACAGAGCAGGAGGAGGTGAAAAGTGCTCCGGGCCCACCCGCCGGTCCCTGGAGCTTTGCACGTCCTGTGTTTTCCCTCCTCCCGCATCTCAAGCACGTCGGCTGGCATCGTGCCCCTGACTCGCCGGGAGGCCGGGGGCTGAGGCAGGAAGACTGGACCCTCGCATCTTCCGGGAGAAGCCCCGTCGGTGAGGGAGGAGTCACGGAGGCGCCCCCTCGCCGGGCCGGGGTCCCCCACGGCAAAGCTCCAGTCCCAAGGGCAACGCGGAAACCGGAGCCACCAGTTCTGCTGCAGCGGGGCTGAACATCTCCGTGGCAACCAAGGGGCCTCGGAGGCTCGGCAAGGCCTAAGAGCACACGGCCTTGGCCTTCCACCGGGGGAGAGTGATTCAAAGAGAATGAAGGTACATATCGTGGTGGGCACATGACGGGGACGGCGAGGTGAGGCAGGAGGCCCTCGAGCTCGAAGAGTAGGACCGGGACCTGGCCCTGCGGCTCCCACGCTGTGAGACTCTGGACAAGTCGCTTCAGCTCCCGAGATGAGGACGGGAAGGCACTGGGCGGGCTGCGGGGGGAGGGGAGCGGAGGCACCTGCTGCATAGTGCGGCTTGTCCCGCTTCCTCGCCCCCCCATCCCGCCCCCTCCCCTCAATTCAGGAAGGAGCCACTTAAACAGAACCGTAATTGGCATGCAGCCAGCAGAGGCTAATTAAGAATTTATTTTTGCTCCTTGATTAAATGACAATTTAAAGTCTGGTTTCTCATTTTCTTGGTCGGCTACACATTGCCCCCTGGGGTCCTGTGCACGGTGAGGGGGCCCCAGTGCCACCTACAGCCAGGACGGGTCCTCTCCAGAGCCGACAGCCACGTGCAGCGTCCCCTCGCCCCCAGAGAGGATGGCACTCACAGCGACAAGCCTTGATTTCCTGCACACGCTGCTCCTGGTCACGCCCCCCGGGGACCGGACCCCCACCTGTTCCTCACCTCTCCTGCATCTCGTCCTTGTCCTGGCTGAGGCTGCTGGCTCCCCCCGCCCCCACCTCGCTCTCCGCCTGCACGCCACACCCCTCCAACGCCAGGGCCCCATCTCTCACCTGCGCCTGCTCCCCTCACCCCCCTCCGCCCCCCTCCGGCCCCCTCCACCGAAAGCCTGAGTGTTTCTAAATATAAACCAGAAGAGTTAAAATATTAATCAAAGCCTCCAATGGCCTTTGTCCTGGGCTTAGAATAGAAATCCGCCCTTTTCCCAGAGGACCAGCTCCCTCCAGCCCCGCCCCTCCGCCCTCCTCCCACCGCGGGTCCATGGCCCCGCCCCGCACCTGGGCCTCTTTCTGCCTCTCAACACACACCTGCTAAGCTTTGCCTGCCCGAGGCCTTTCTATCCTCCCGAAGCTGCCCCCTGCCCCTTCCTCAGGTGTCACCTCGAACATCACCTCCCTGGAGAAGCCCCAGTGGCCCCCTGTTACACCACCGAGCCGGCCCCTGTGAACCGGCCCTGGGGCATTTCCAACAGCAGGCCGAGCCCGGTTGGCACAGACGCCTGCCAGCGCCATACTCGAATCTTACACATCCACTTACTTTAAAAATAGCCCGAGCAAACAGATTTTTAGCCACTTAAGGCTTGCCTGCTTTGCATACTCCACAAAGCTACACCAGCACCCGCTGACCATTGATTGGTGAGATAGCTCGGGCCTGTGGTTCTAAAGCCCCAAGCTGCTCCCAGTGCGTAGCGTTCTCGGGCCTAGAGGCCTCCGCCGCTGCTAGGGGCCACTGCTGGGACACCTAAGCCTCGTCTTCGGTGCCCCTCTCCCCAGGAGGCCCCTTCTGGATGTGGGGCCCTCACCATAAGCCTGGGACACACTCCTATGAGAGACTTCACCTACTGTGCGACCGGGTTCAACACCACCCGATCGAGCTCGCTGTGTGCCACTCACTACTGGTGGTCGCACCTCCTTCCTTGACGAGCCCCAAATCCCTTAAACCACCCACGTTCTTATCAACTACCCTGTTCCGTCTTCCCCGTAATATTATGACCCTCTGACGTTGCCTGGCCACTTTATTTGTTCGCTTTTTGTCCCTTTCCCTCATTAGAATGCAAAGATCCATGTCATCGATCAATAAGTCTATAACAAGGATGTTTGCCTTCACTCGTAAACAAAGACATTGCAGAGTAAACCAACGAGGTGTGACTTTTTCCCACCCAAGTTGGTAACATTTTTAAGGTTTGACAATGGTACATATTACAAGAGTTTTGGGGGAAAGGGGTACACGCGTGCCCTGCCAGCGGGAGTGGCAATTCACACTGCATCTTGGAAGGCAAGTCAAAACATGAAACGCACAGCCTGTGACCAAGAAATCCCACTCTACGTATCTACCCTAAAAAAAAAAAAAAATCCTCGCATCTATTCAAGGAGAAATGTTAAGAAAACAATGAATAAAAGTGAATTCGCACTTCCAGGAAGATGGAGCGTTTTTCCCGATTCCTCCTGTTAAGTGCAACTAAAACCTCTGGACATTACGTATAAACCAAGTTTTAAAAGACTCCATCAGGTGAGAAAAGATGGTGGACTGGCGAGGAAACTCAGGACCCGGGACACAGCACAGCGGTGAGTTCTCGGGTTTTCTTTTTGTCCCGTCCGCCCCAGACTTGGAGCTGAAGAAGCCAGCGACCAAGAAATGCCAGCAGGCACAGACCAAAGCGAAAAGGGGCGGGGGCAAGCCTGAAATACAGAAAACTTTTAGACGAAGACTGCCCACCCCAGCAAAGAAGTGGGGAGCCGAGGACTCTATAAGGAGGTGCCCCAGCCTCTATCCCATCCCCCAGGAGACCAAGCAGGGAGCAGAAATGAGACCCCCTCCCCCGACCCGTGTGCATCATGTCAGCAGAGGCCACACAGGGAGCCCCACACCACCTACGGCAGTAATGAGGAGCTCCCCGCATCTCAGGGGTCAACGGAGGCCGAACGGGGCATCTGGGCTACAGGCGCATCTGACAATAACAAGGCAGCGCCCGCTGACCTTGGCAGAGAACTTTCCAAAGCCAGTTAAAATAGAAGGTTTAAATAAGATGCAGAGTCTCGTGGCACGATACCCAAGTTTTTCAGGTTTCGGTCAAATGATTTGTCATACCAAGAACCACAAAGATCTTACAGTGAATGAGACAAGTTATCAACAGATGCCAACAACAATGTGACATAGATGTGAGAATTCTACAACAAAGATTTCAAAGCAGCCATCCTGAAAATGCTTCAACAAGCCATCATAAACATGCCGGAAGCAACTGGAAAAAAACAAAACAAAAAAACACCCCCCAGCAAGTTGAGCAAATAAATAGACGCCTCGGCAAAGAGAAACGGAAAATTTAGAACTAAAAAATCAATAACGGAAATTTTTTTCAATCCTCAATAAATGAGCTCAACAGCAGAATAAAGAGGACAGATGAATGAATCAGAGAACTGGAAAATGGAACAATGGAAATGACTCGATCTGAACAGCAGAGAGAAAATAGATTGAAAAAAGGATTCATGAGACCTCAGGGATGTGTGAGATTATAACAAGGATCCAACATTCGTGTCATTGGTGTCCCAGAAGGAGAAGAAAAAGAGGGCAGGACTGAAAAGGTTCTAGAAGAAAGAATGGCCGAAAGCCTCCCAGACTTGCCAAGATGCATTCAACAAGCAGCTGGCCAAACCCTGCACAGGACACAGGACTGACGTCAGGGAGATCACTTTACCTCCAGAGGAAAACTATTTTAATGACAGAAGATTTGTGATCAGAAACCATGAATGGTCTACGGCCATGCCACCCTGAACGCGTCCAATCCCTTCTAATCTCAGAAGCTAAGCAGGATCGAGCCTGGTTAGTACTTGGATGGGAGACCACCTAGGAAGACCAGGTGCTGCAGGCGTAAATAATAAAATAAAATAAAAAATAAGCATGAATGCCAGGAAGAGGTGACATAACAGTTCTCAAGTGCTTTAAGAAAAGAACTGTACACACTGAAAATATTCTTCAGGAATGAAAGGGAAATCAACACATCACAGGTAAAGGAAAACGAAGAGAAACAGACAACAGCAAAGGAACCCTCAAAGAAGGGTTAAAGACATTTCTCTCATCAGGTGAGAAATGGTCAAAGAAACCTTGCGATATTAGAAAGGAAGAACAGAGTGAGCAAAAATGTGAGTAAATGCAGCACATTTTCCTCTCCTCTCGAATTTTCTAAATTAAGCAGGACTGGTGATAGTAACATCAGATAAAGTGACTTCAGAACAAAGGAAATTACCAGAGATGGCGAAGAACTCCATATAACGATAAGAGGCTCAGTCCGCCAAGAAGACAGCGATTTCAGATGGGTGTGCACCAAAAACACACGGCTGCAAAATAATGAAGCGAGAAAAAGACAAATCTACAATTACATCTGGAGACTTTAACACGTCCTCTCGATAACGGATAGAACACCAGGCAGAAAGTCAGCCAGGATATTAAAGAACACGACCGCCACAAATCAAATCTAATTGACACTCACAGAACTCCCTCCTCACGCGTTCGGCAGGATACACATTCAAGTGCCCGCAGGACATGCGCTAAGGCAGACCGGCTCCTAAGCCATTAAAAAACAAAAAACTCAAAAGATTTTTTAAACAGTCGGACTCATACAGAGTAGGTTCTCCAAACACAACGGAGTAAAACTAGAATAACAAAAAGATAACAGAAATCTCCAAACATGTGGAAAGTAAGCAGCACACTTTTATTTAATCCGTGGGTCGAAGAGGTAGTCTCAAAGGGTACCCAAAAATTTGCCAAGCGAAAATGGAAATAGAATATATTAAAATTGGGAGCACGACTCAAACAGTGCTGAGAGAGAAATTTATAGCTCTAAATGCTTACATGAGAGAAGAGTCTCAAATCCATAATCGAAGCTCCTACCTCAAGAACTTATAAGGAGAGTAAAATAAACCCGAAGCAAGGAAAGGAAAGGAAAGGATAAACATAAGAGCAGAAATTTATGAAATTGAAAACAGTAAAACAAATAAAAATCAATGAAATGAAGTACTGGTTCCTTGAAAAGGTCAATAAAATTGACAGACCTCTGGTGAGATTAACGAAGGAAAAATGAGAGAAGACACTAATTACTAATATCAGAAATGAAACCAGGGTTACCACCACAGACCCTGCAGACATCAAAAGGAAAAAAAGAATACCACAACTCTATATGAATACATCTGACAACTCAGATAAAATGGATCAACTCCTTGAAAAATGCAAACTACCCCCAACTCACCAAATAGGAAATCGATCATTTGAATAGCCCTAAAATTATTAAAGACATTTAAGTCATAGTTTTGAAATTTCCAAAAAGTGAATCTCCGGGTCCAGATGTCTTCACTGGAGAATTCTACCAAACATTTAAAGAAAAATTAACACCAGTTCTACAAAATCTCTTCCAGACAATAATAACAGAGATACTTCTCAATTCATTTTATAAAGCTAGTATTACCCTGATACCAAAATCAGATAGACAATACAAAAAAAATCATACAGACGATAACCATTATGAATAAAGACACAAAAATCATTAACAAAATATTAACAAGCAGAATATGCAATATATGAAAAATGATCATTATATTATCTACCAGGACCAAATATTGGTTCAATATTTGAAAAGTCAATTGATGCAACCCACCATATTAATGAACTAAAGAAGAAAAAATCACACAGCATGTCCATTGATGCAAAAAGGTATTTGACAAAAATCCAACATCCATTCATGATCAGGATGCCCAGAAAAAAAAAGAAGAATGGGGGAACTTCCTCAACTTCATGAATGCATCTACACAGAATCTACGGCTAACGGTATTCAACGGCGGAAGGCCATGGCGTGTGTCCCCACATCAGGAACAAGGCAAGGGTGTCTGACCTCATCACTCTCCTATTCAACATGGTGCTAGACATTCAGCCAGTGCGATAAGGCAAGAAAAAGGAACGGGAGGTATACGGACCAGAAAGGAATAAATAAAACTGACGATATTTAGATAACACGTATATAGAGAAAATTCCAAGAATCTACCAAAAAAAAAAAAAAAAAAAAAGAACCAGATCTAATAAGTAATCCCACAGAGGGCCTGCAGCGATGGAATGTTCTGCGTCTCCCCGTGTCAAGGTCCACATCCTGACCGCGACACTGCGCTATAATTTTGTAAGGCACCGTGATTGGGGGAAACCGGGCGAAGGGTACCTGGTATCTCCCCATGTTGTTTCCTACAAGCGCAGGCGAATCTACCAGCATGGCGAAATGGGCCGTTTAAGAACACACACGTGTTTGCAGCGCTGTTTGCATCCGGGGGGAACACTGGGAAAGCCTGAATGTTCGTAAGTAGAAAAACGGTCGACGCTCCTGGCAGCTCCGCAAGACAGAACACCGTGCTGAACCCGAAGCCAGAAGGAGAGCTGCATCTCTGCCCGGGGAAGCTGCGGCAGAACTCCGTGCGACACGGTGCTGTGGGTATTAGGATGCACACGCGGGCACGCGGCCACACGGCAGAACTCCGTGCGACACGGTGCTGTGGGTATTAGGATGCACACGCAGGCACGCGGCCACACGGCAGAACTCCGTGCGACACGGTGCTGTGGGTATTAGGATGCACACGCGGCACGCGGCCACACGGCAGAACTCCGTGCGACACGGTGCTGTGGGTATTAGATGCACACGCGTGCACGCGGCCCCGCCCTGCCGTCCCCGGGGTGGTGACATTGCCTCTGATGGGTCAGACACGAATGACTGGGGGCCTAAGAAATCTGACCCTTCTCAGGTATAAAGCATGGACATGCACAGCGCACACAAGCAGATAAATGACTTACTGCAGTATTAAAATACTTCATTTGGGAGGGGGTGTGTTTAGAGGGGGAAATGTCTAAAACTACTCTTTAGGGGACGATAGTGAAAACAAACAAACAAACAAACAAACGGTGCAGAACGCCCAGCCTAGACCAGAATGTCTGCATCTCGGCGCAGCTGACATTGTGTGCCGGGTCACTCTTCACCGCCGGGGCTGTCCTGTGCCTTGCAGGGTGTTTCGTGCCTACCCGCCGGAGGCCGGGAGCCCCAACGCCCAGTTGCGACCATCAACAATGTCTCTGGACATTGCCAAACGTCCCCGGAAGGCAAAATCACCACATTTGAGAACCACTGCGCGAGGAATGGGAAGTCGCACGCCGAAGCCCAGGCTGGGGCCGCGGGGTCGACGGGGCCACACTGCTTGCGTTTTGACAAGGAGAATATGTTCACGGCTTGTGACAATTTTTCAAACCCTGCTGCAGCTGGGAAATGCAGTCCTGGAGGCGGGACGAGTCCTGGCCGGCCTCCGGGACCAGGGTCTGACCCCAGCCATCCCCCAGCTTGCCCTACAAGGTCTGACCCCAGCCATCCCCCAGCTTGCCCTAGGACCACCAGCAGGAGCTCGCCCCACTCAGGGGGGCCCGTGCCCCCTCCTCCTGCACACACACACACCCAAACTCTGTGCTTCGGAGAGGCCCTGTCCCCACCCGGCCCCTCCACCTAGCTCTAAGCTGGGCCCCTCTGCCCCCGAGTCCGAGTCAGGTGGCTCAGACCGGGTCAGGCACCAGCAGAGGACGGAGCGGTGAGGAGGGCGAGGTCGGCTTGAGTCCCCGCTGGCTTCCTCCCCGCGGGCCCCGTTGGCCGGGCCTGGCTTCCTCCTCCAAGGCCACAGCTCTGTGTGTGGGGTGGCTTCTCTCCGCAGCCACCGCCCTGGCAGGGGCTGCTTCCTCTTGTCCTCTGTCCCCTGAGGGTGGTAATGGCTTCCTCGGTGCCACCCTGTCCCTTGTCCCTTGTTAGTGCCTTAACTTGGTCCCCACCCCGTAAGTGCCCCTTCGCCGATCCCTCCCCCGTTGCCCGTGGTCCCTGACGGGGTCCGGATCGGACACACACATCGGTCCCCGCAGCGCACACAGGAGCTCCCGGGGCCGAGAGCTGTGTGCTTTAATTTCGTTTGGTGGTGTTTCTCATCTCGGAAGCCCAGCGGCAGCGCTGAGAGGGCCTAGAACACAGGCAGCGCTCGGCGAAGGCGCCTCCTCAAAGGACGGACGAGTGAAGGACAGGCAGACGGATGGACTTAGAGATGAACGAAAGGACAGGCGGGCAGATGGACAGACGTGGAGACACTGCTTTCGCGAACGTTGCTAAAGGCTGAAATTCCTCGAATGTCGCGCCTTGCCGGCATGGCCCGGAGCCCTTAGCACGTGGTCACGTGACCTTCGTGAGCCGTCTGGGGGGTGGGGGTGTCCTCACGAAGACAAAAGCCTAGGAAGGGTTAGGTCACTTGCTGGAGGTCACAGTTAGGAAGTGACCAGGCCAGTGCCCCAGGGCCTTCAGAGCCTGTAATCTCAGCAACGTGGGGGAGCGGCTAGGTGGCTCCAGGACCCCGAGGTCCCGGGCTGCTCCCCCGTCCCACGCTGCCCTGCCAGCCCCGATCCTGGGAGGCCCTTGCCCTTCACAGCGGAACTAGCTCCCGCCCACCTCCCTCCAAAGCTGCCCCTGTCCCTGTCCGCCCAGTGTCTCTGAGGACGTCCGGTCTCACCGATGGGGCTCAGGGAGGCATGAGCCCCGCCTCTGCCTCACTCCACGTGGACAAACCCTCGTCCATGTCTTGAGCAGGCGGGAGCTCGGCAGGTCTGTGGGTTTCTGCTCAAAGGGACGACCTGCTCCCAGCGAGGGCTGCGGGGCGTGTGGACAGCAGCCTCAGGCCCCAGAGCCCAGCCCTGGGGACACCGGTGTGGCCTGCGAACCCAGCTCCAGGGTGTTGCACTGGGCGCTGCCCCTCAGAGCCTCGGGAAACCAGGACTCGGCGTGCGTCCTCACTGGACCACGGCCACCACGGGCCCTCCCGCGGCCCGGCCTGCCCTGCGCATCTCCTCGCATTGTCCCAAACATCCCTGCAGAACCATCCGACGTGGCCATCTCTGGGAAGATGGCCACGAGGCGTTTCTCCCTATTTGGCCAATTAGGAACCTGAGGCACAGAGAGCCGGAGAGGCAGGTCGGAGGCCGTCCAGCAGGACAGAGGCAGAGCGAGCTCAAACTCGGGGGACTCGAGGGAACTCGGGAACACAAGCGAGTGCCCCGCCCGCCCCGCCAGGCTCCCGGGCTGTGGAAGCCGTGGGGGCCTCCTTTATTTTGTTTATTTAGCTCGTTATCCAGGCAAGGCTTGGTTGGAACAGGGCCCTTGGCAATTAAAGTGCCTCGGGACAGAAAAGCTCAGCTGAAACGTTGTCCCTGAAAATACAAAAAGGAAAACGAAACAGCGGCATCAGCAGGGACATCCCCAGGGGAAGCGAAGGAGGCCCCCGAGGGCGGGACAGCACCCCCCGGGGCTCAGGAGGTGACCTTGGGCCCCCCTTCTGGGTTCTACTCGCCCGGGACAGGGCCCGTGGCCACCATCACTATCAACCCCGGTGGGACCACTCCTTGCGCCTCGGGGTCGGGCGTACCCGGCTTTCATCCCAGGTCGGCCGGGTCTGGCTGTGTGACCTCGGACAGGTAAGCAAACCTCTCTGAGCCGCAGTGCGCAGGGACCCGGTTCCCAGGGCAGCTGGGGAGCCCATGGAACACAGGGGACGCCAGCTCTGGGGCAGGCCCGGCGGACACTCTCCGGCCCTAATAAGCAATCGGTTTCCGCTCTTCCTGTACGTCCCGAGAGGCCCTTAGCACGCACTCGGGCGTAGGGTGAGCTTCGGGCCCGCGCCCGCTCTCTGGGACGGGCCTGGCTCCAACTCTGACCTACGGCGGAGAAAGCGACGTAAGAGTTGGAGCCTCGTTTCCACGTCGTTTAGTTGGAGCTGACGGGGACCTGTGCCCCTGGGCTCGTGTGACGTTTCAAGGAGGTAAAACGTGTGGGGTCGATCGCACTGACGGACACAGGACAAGCGCCCACAACCGTGGCTAATACCGTCCCTCTTCCCAAAGCGCCCGCTTGGAAGTCGGGCTACGCGCACCATCGCCCCATTTTGCAGAGGACGGAAGCGAGGCTCGAGGAGGCGAAACGGCTTGACCAGTCACGCAGCCGAGAAGGGGCAGGGCTGGGACCGCCGTGCTGGGCCCCTGACTCGAGGTCAGCGTCTCTTCCACTACAAGAGTCCCGAGGCTGACCGTCCAACAGGACCCGGCGGTCTTGGTCAGCTCTGCACGACAGAACGGACTGGAAGATGCCTCGCGAACAAAGCCGAGTCCAGCTGCGGGCCGATCTGCCTTCGAACCCCCTTCCTGGCTGTGTGACCCTGGCTGGAGCGCTGAACCGCGCTGGGCCTCAGCTTCTCACGTTTGACCTGGCAGTATCATGACGGCCTCTGTCCCCAGGGTCCGTGCGAGCGGGAAACGGGGCTGGGGGTAGAAGCGCCCAGCACCGTGCCAAACACACGCGAGTGCTCAGGGAACGCCCCCCTCCCCTCCCCTGCCCCCGCCCCTGCGTCTCTCACGGCCTCCCCTGGGGCTCCCGGCACCGGCTTCACTCCCGGCCAGAGCGACCGGTGACTGACGGGCCCTGACATTCTGGCTGACAGAGCAGCTTCGTCTCCATCAGCCTGCCCCAGCCTCCCGGCCACGTCCGTCTAGGTGGGCGCGGGGGGCGACTGAGGCCACCAGGGGGTGGGGCAGGTCCAGCCCGGACCCTCCAGGTCCCGCCTTTGCTCCCTCTTCTCCCCCTGCCCGCCTCCCGGCCCGCCTCCTTCTCTCCCCTGCCGCTCACCAGCCCCCGCCCTCCGCGGAACTTTCAGGGAGCGGTGCCAAGGTCTGCCGGTGATCTAAAAATAACGAACATCAGAAAAGTACAAGACGATTTCATGCCACAGACCCTTCGTGCGTTCCCCCTGTGACCTGGGGACACTGAGAATCCTAAGCTGAATAAGACAGGTCCCTGCCCTTGGGCACGAACCCGGAGAGAGACCAGGCGTCAGCGGAGATGCACGCAGCAGTGGGAGGCCATGGTGAAGGCTGGTACCAGCTGGAGCGTTCTACGTGCCCCCGCTGAAGGTCACGGCTTGGGTTCAGAGAGCCTTGCCCAAGGCCACGCAGCCAGTGAGGGACAGAACTGAGATTCGAGCCCGCATCATGTGCTCTCAAAACTCGGGCTCCTTCCACTTCATCGAGTTTATCTCTATCGGGAACGTCCAAAACAGAAGGGAATCACTTACCATGCAGTGTGAAAGGGAGATTAGAGGGGTGGGAAGAGGTGGGGAAAACTTCACAGAGCGTCCTCGCAAGCCGGATACGGCAGGATGGTGCTCGTGCATGCATATATCTACAGCTACCTTTCTACTCCTCTGCCTCTGTATAATGCGGTCTCCCATCTCCCAGACGCCGTGAACCAACCTGTCCCCCCACTCTGCCCTGTGTACGGGGATCGCAACGGAATTCACACCGTTGGGGGTGGGAGTTGACTGGTTGATCCAAAAAGTCAGTGCGAGGAGGAAAGAATTTAAATGATGGACTATATGCTCCCTGTCTCCGGCTGTTCCTCCCGCCATGACAAAATACCGCAGCCTGGGTCACGCACAAGAAACAGAAGTTTGCTTCTCGCCGTTCTGAAGGCCGGGAAGTCCAGGGTCAGAGCGGCGGCGTGGCCACAGTCTGGGGAGAGCCCTCCTCCTGGCTCAGAGCCGGTCCTTCTAGTTCTAGCCTCACGTGGCGATGGGGCCGGGGCGCCGGGTCTCTCACAGGCGACACCGACCCCAGCACAAGGATTCCACCCTCGGGCCCGAATCGCCTCCCGACATGTCAGATTGGGGGCGAGGCTTTCAGCCTACGAATTTGGGGCCACGAACATTCCGAGACCAGAGCACCGCCCGCACCCCTCGTTCCAACACAGAGCGTGTGAACGTGCGTGCATCCGGGCCTTCGGGAATCGGTCCGCCGAGGGGATGCCACGCCCCCCTCTCGCCGTGAGCGCCCGCCCCGGCGTGGCTCACACCCCCACGTCGGGCCTCCTCGGAGCAGAACAAGGAGGGGCAGCCCGCGAGCAGAAAGAACGCTTTCGGGTTTGCAGGCTTGTGTTTTCTGGGCCGCGACCTGATGAAGTGTGAGCGCGGGCAAGAGCCGGCGGTCGTGCCGGGGCAGCTCAGCCGAATGCTTTGCAAACGCTCCATAAAAATGAGCTGCCGTACGGTAACAGATAGAACTGCTTCTCGCTAGACCGGGACTCGGCTGGCGGAACATAAAGACCCGTGTCAGCTCGACTGGAGACGGACCTCCTGGCCTTGCTTGTCAGCCTGCCACCGGCATCCGGGAACGGAGAGAAGAGCCATTTATCAAGACAGACAGCTACGTGGAGGCCAGAGAGAATATTTTCTACTTCTGAGCACCCCCCACTCCTCCCCGGCAAGCAGCGGGGCGGGGACCCGTCCGTGCTCTGGCCTGCGCCTCGTCCCCTTCCCAAGAGGAAGGAATAAACTCGCACGATCCCGCCACGCCGAGCGGACTATCCGGACGGGTGGGCAGGGTCACGGTGCAGGAAAGGGACAGGCCGGAGGCCCAGCCCTCTCTGTCTGCCTTCGCGCAGGCCTCTCGGCTCTCGTCTCCTGTCTCCTGCTGGTGGCAGGGAATCGTAAGGGCACGGGCTGTGAGGGAAAGGCAAGAGAGGAAGACCAGGTCGAAGGGGAGGCACACGGTCTCGGATACCAGGCGGAAGCATCTGCACAGGCAGTGAGGGGCGACAGAGGTTGAATCCGGGCTCAAGGTCAGCTGGGCGGCTGACGTGGAGGGTGGACGGGTGGAGCATGAAGGCAGAGAGCGCACTGAGGAGGCCGCCGTAGTCACCAGGGCAAGAGATGATGAGGCTTAAACTAAGGTGGGGAGTAAGGCAGGGACGCGGGGATGAGACGTGAGGGATGAAAAAAGAAAATCTGATGACGTCCAGGGTTCTGTCCCGACCAACTGGCCACGCCCAGGGAGACAGCGAGCCGCCTCGGGGCGGGAGGATGAAGACTTCTCTGCTGGACACTTAACAGGCTTGAGAGGCAGCGGGAAGGAGGCTTCCGCTGCTGGAGTCTGGAGTCGGAGGAGGCCATGCCCTGGAGTCGGAGGAGGCCATGCCCTGGAGTCGGAGGAGGCCATGCCCTGCAGTCGGGCATCTGCCTGCCGCTCGGCTCAGTAGCCCGCAGCAGCAGGGTGGAGCGGAAAAGCCCTGGCTCTGAGATCGCCCAGACCTGGGTGGCCGTTCCCAGCGCTGCTGCTACGCGTCCTGCGTGGCTTCGGAGAGGTGAGTTCGTGTCTCCGAGCCTCTGCCTCTTTATCTGTGAAGTGGAAGTAAATAAAAATTCATCCTTCGTGGACTGTACTGAGAATCAGATGGGATAAAGGATATGAAGCACAAGGTAGTGCCTGGTACATAGTAGGTGTTCAGTAAACGGTGCTGACTGGTAATTAGCGGTCGTATTTTATTTGTACTCTATCGAATGCCGTCTACGATTTTCTCAGCCCTAAGAATCAAGGAGCTGTAAGTCCGGAGTGGGGGCCTAGTGACTCCAAGGAACTTGAGAAACAGACAGCTAGTCATCGCGGTGCGACAAGACTTTCCCGGGTGCCCAGACCTGCGAGAGGTGCTGGGGACTCGGGAGGGCCTTCCGGACTTCGCCACGCTTCTCCCTCCAAAGCAGGCACGCACCCACACGAACAGTCACGATCACCGAGGGCGGGCGCCCTCCACCGGCGCAGGAGCCGACTTAAACGGCCATCGCACGCTGGGCCCTGGGCACGCGGAGGGCAGTCGCGCCCAGAGCCAGTGCCCGGGCTTCGGCGCGTCTTGAATGAGCTTTTTCTCCAGGAACCAGCGTCCACCCCCGCCGCAGGCTCCCTGCCCACGCGCAAGGCTGCCAGCCCATCTGTGTCCTTGAGAACATGCTGGGCTCCTGACCTAGGCAGCAGCTGGTCCACTACCTGCTGCCCCCGACCCGGCACCTGTCCAACTCCGAGGCGGTGAGGACAGAGAGATGGAACCGAGAGCCGAGAGGGGACCTGGACCTCATCCAGGTCGTAGAATGTGCAACGCGCCGAACCCGGAGCCAGAAAAGGCCTTGATTTTCATCGAGTTTTGGCCCTTTACCAGCTGTGTGGGTTGTGCCGGTCACTGTCCACTCTGGGTTTCATTTCCCTGATCTATAAGAGAGGAATGATAAGCCCATCTCATACGACTACTGTTCAGGATCGTGTAGGACATACACTGTTAGGATGCCTTTGATTGGCAATGACATTCATTGAATGCCAACGTAAGGGAAAAAACTGCATTGGTTCAAAGTATCACTGAAAAATGTAAGAGCAGATCTGGTTTTAGAAACGAGATGCTCAAATAACATCATTAGAAATATCTCTCCACTCCCGCCTCCACTTCCTCCAGGATTGCTTTATTTTCACATAGACCTTCCCTTGAAGCAGCCCTAGGCTTATATTCTCCCAACGAAGAAGTCTGAAGCCTGGCCCTAATTGGCTTTTGTGACCTAAAGCGATCATTCGTGACCTAAATTAATGATTTTTTTTTTCAAGCCGCTAAGTTAGGGGATGGTTTATTCTGTAGCAGAAGTAACTGGAACACAAATGTATGCAAAGGCACTTCCAAAGAGAATAATTTTGATAGAGAAGCATTAAGAGATACCCTTGGGAAAATGTTTTTCATCCATGAATGTTTGTGCAAAATTGAGCCTCTTGTTAAGCGTACCATACAAGTCTAATGAAAAATAAAGACTGCCATAGCGAGCTCTGAGTTTCCTGAAAACAAAAACAAAAACAAAAACCTTCCAAAATTCCAGTACTTAATGTGATTCTTGTTCATCCTCAAAATCAGCCCATGGTTTCCATTATAACTGACGCTCTATCACATTTACTATCTCATTAATGTTATTTCGTATTTTCACTCTTGAGAAAATCAAACCAAGTCTATCAACCTGCGTTTACTACATAATTTTAATCCCTACCTGAAGTGCTTCATATTGGGTGGGATTTTTTTCTGGCCTCCAAATAAGCTTAGGAAACCAAGCGCCTCTCGTGCACGCCTGAACTGTGACGTGCCAGCACTGTGTCCTTTGGCTATAAGATCTTTTCCCTTAGCCCCCGAGGCGGATGCTCCCCGATCTCCCAGAACCCTGCCCGCCCCCGTCCTGCGCACCCTTTAGTAAATGCTCGGCCCCTCCTCAGACCCGCTGAGGACGGGCATCAAGGACGGCTGCCTCTTCCCACAGCACCCCCACCCCACTCCCCACCCCGAGCGCTCATCCTGCCCCTCACTCTGCTTCTCCCCTCGCCTCCACCTCCTCGGTGCCTCACATGTCTGCCCTCTGCCCTGCGTCTCCCACACACGCTTGGATGACATCGGCCTCTCGCAGGGAACGGCCCAGACCAGTGCCATTCAGTCCCCGGCGCTGGCTCATGGCCCCAACATTTCTGCCAGAGTACCCCCCCACCACCCCAGTTGTCAACAACAGAAAGCAGCAGCGATGCACCAGGCACACTCGGGGACACTGACCGACAGACTTCACCCTGCCTTGGGCAGGAAGCTGGTGGATGAAACGTCGCCTTAGAAAGTTCCAAATCCGACCTTCTTTTCCATCAGCCTTTGGGGACGCAGAACCTACTAGATTGCAGTTAGAATTTTTTTCAGTGGAAAGTATCAGAAAGCCCAGCTCGAGCTGGTTTAAGCAATGAAGGGAATGGGTTAACTGAATGAGACAAAGGTAGACTCTGTGTCTGGACCCAGGTGAGGCTTGGTCCAGACACTTAAATAACACCACCAAGAATCCAGTCGCATCCATCGCTCCTCTCGGCCTTCTCCCACAGAACCCTCATCCCAAAAGCGTCACCCTAAACCTCTCCAGGTCATGGGACATGCGTCAGTGTCTCCAAAGGTTGCTAAAGTCCACTCACTGACAGCTTGATACAAGTCTCCGAGATGAATCTCTAGCTATCATTATATCCGTTCAGCCCCACCAGAGAGGGCTTGAGACTTCCCCAACACTCTCCCTTCCCTACCTTGGCCCCCAACACACACATACACACACCAAACTGGGAAAAGCATAAAGGGGTGAGAAGCAAAAAAAACAATAATAATAATAAACCCCTTAGGTAACCCTGGATGTGTAAGTATATGTTTTTTCAGCTTAAAAAAAAAAAAACTATATGTTTATATATACTAGATACAGCAAAAAAAGTTATACATTTTTTCTACTTAACATGTTTACTACATATGTTCCTCTGAAACTTTTGCCCATGTTCATTAATGTCCTTTTATAACAGAATTCCCAGTGGTACCAGCTAAGAATAACTCATCCTGTCCCTCTTCATAGGTCTTTGCTGACTTCCTAACCACCAGTTATTTCGAATTCCTGACCAATACTCGGTCCGCTGTTGTCAAAATGTTACAAAATCATTGTTAATTTTATTAGCTGTGACGAGGCATTACGGTCACATTTAAAAGGCAGAGAAAGTCCTTATTGGTTAAGCGCTGCATGCTGACCAATCAAGTGCTAAGGTGCCCAGGACCTGCTGGACCACATTCCGGGGATAAATAAAAGTGGGGGGGCGGAGGGTGGGGATGGCTGAACAAGGGAAAAAAGAAAACTGAGTGAATGACTCCGGCTGGCTGACTTGGATCATGTCACTGGCTGGTCCTCTGGTGACCTCTGTGGCCAGGGGGATGAGAGATGCCGGTTGGTTAACCTGAACCACACACCTCTTCGCATTTCATCAAGTCCTCTTTATCCATTACCTACTTGGAGCCTCGCATTTCCTCTGAAAGGAAAATTCTAGCAACCATGATGTCCACGTGAGCAGGTGGACACTCAGGCTGAGAACTCAAACTGACCAGCGGCAGGGACGGGACCTGAACCCCTAAGGTCCATGTTTTTTATGACGACGCCATTGATGTCTTAGGAAACGAGTTTCTAGAAAATCAAATTCAAAGCCGCCCCAAAGGCGAGCGAACGGTGGTCCCCTCGGTGCACAAACGGAGGATGCAGGACGCTGGTGGCTCTGGACGCCTGGTCTCCCTGCTCTGTGAGTCTGGCGGGTGACGTGACCACCTCAGGCCCTGGCATGCTGTCCGTTCCCCGTTGGGCAGAGCCTGGTTGTACCCAAACCAGCCCCACTGGACTCCGTTCCTGCCTTTCTTCATCTAACGTTTTTCAATATTTACGAAACCCAGCGCCCTCCCCAGAGCAATGCAGCCTCCGCTCTGTTTCTCCGTCCTCCCCTCCAGCCAGCCCCTGGCCTCTCCCAACTTCCTCCGACACGCTGGGCGCTCTCCCACCCCGAGGCCTTCGCAGTCCCCGTACCCCCCACGTGGCCCTCGGCCTCACTTCCTCCCAGTGTCTGCTTAAACATCACCGTGGCAGGGAGGTCTTCTCTGACCCGTCAGAAAAAACGTCAATATCTCAGCACGTTCCTGCCCCGTCTCGGTTTTAATTTTTTCCGTAACAATTATCACAACAAATGTCTGACACATCCATGGGTTTGCCGTGTGCCTCCCCGCCCACAAGGCGAGCACCTCGAAGTCGCAGACCTCCGTCTGTTCGGTTCATGGATGATTTCTAAGCATCGGGAACCATTCCTGGCACACGGGAGGCGGTGAGTAAATATTCATTGAATTAATGAATGCTATCGCTCCAGCCAAATAGCCTTACTTACTCTCTTGCCTTTAGGGTTTTCCAGACATGGGTGATACCAGCCGAAGTGCCCCACTGTCAGGAGACCCAGAAGGGACTCTCCTTAGAGCCTCTCTCTCAAGGTGCTTCTCTCTCTCCCTCCCACATGGCAGTGGTGGGGTGGGTGCCACCCACAACGCCACTAACTCCAGAGAAGCCGTCTCTCCTTCTCTTTACCGTCAACCTTTTACGCCCTCAAGGCTGGCCGAACTCGCTTCGAAATCGGTTCTCATCTTCTTCACGGATGGACTGGCACCTCGCTTCGCCTGAGGGTTCTTGGCACCCACATCTTCTTCTTGGCCTCCGTGGCCTCGGCTGACACTGAGGCAGGAGCGATCTGTTCTCACGCCCTGTTCCACGTACGTCATGTCACCGAACACGCAGAAGAACCTGTCGCCGTTGTGCAGACAGGGAAACCGAGGCTTGAAAAGTCCTTCCTCTCTGGTCTCTGGACTGGATAAATGCTCGCAAATGACCTGTCTCGCAGCTGCCCCGGAGAGCTTGGGAACCGCCATCCTCGGCCCCTGGCTGCCTTCCCTAGACAGTGAGTCAGGGTCTGGTTATCTGCTGTTTTCTCTGTGGGGTTCTGCCTCCCACCCCCAGCCAGGCAGCACCCAGAGAAGCTGCCGGCCCTAATCAGCTGGACCTCTCGTCCACCGTGATAAGCAGCATGGTGGGGAGACAAATGGATGTGATTATCACCTCCGACGAGGCTTAGTGATCACCTCTGGATTTTCTCTATCCTTGTGGCAGACGCAATGGAGTGGGTGGGGGGGGTACAATTTTAGAACTCAGGGGAAGGGGCCAAGCACCTTTTGACTTAAACTGTACCAAAGCCTGAGAGTCCAACGGACGTGGGTTTGGATCCAAGCTCTGTGACTTCGGACAAGTCGCTCCGCCTCTCCGAGCCCGTTACCTTCCTCTGCACCAGGGAGTGGAGACACGCTAAGGTGTTCTTCCGCATCGGAAGGGCGCCGTTCTCCAGAGTCCTGGTCCGAATCACTTTACGTACAGTCATCATCTCTGAGCACCCGCCGCCCATCGCATCTCCTCGGCAGCAACGTGAAGGAGCAAACGGACCTACTACCCAAAACAATAACAACAACAGTGATCGCAGCGGTGACACTTACTGAGCTTGTCTCATAGGCAAGTGCCTTAGAGGCGCAATGCCATTTAATCCTCTCCATGAACCTGAAAGATGGATCCTATTCAGTTCTTATTTTACCTATGAGGAAATCTGGTTTCATGTGGCTTGCCCAATGTCGCAAAGCAGGTGACAGGTAAGAACCAGGCCTAGAACCCACGTTCTAGTCCCCAACGCCAATATTTGAACCCTCTGCTACATGTCTCGATTGCACGTGTCACGCTTTCCGTGGGATACTCTGGCGTGGGCTTGAATGGGCTTCACTGGAGTTATCTTCGTTTAATCCGATCGCGCTAGGTCTGTGAGCATCTCCGACACTTGCCTCCCTGAGTCCCCGTTGTTCATCGTAAACTTCCAGTGGTGGTTGCGAGGACTGGATGAGATATAATAAATATCAGTTTTCCTTTTCACCTCAAAAATGAACACAAATTGACTTGCTGAAATAATGACAACCGGGATTTAAGCACATCAATAAACACTAGGAAAATAAGTCGAGTGTGAAGTTGATAATGCTGGAAATTGTCTGCCTACCTATTCGGTGAGTCACGCAATGCCGCGAAGTTGTGAGATGCTGGGCACCGCGTTCCCACGAGAGCCAGAAGGCCTGGGGAACAGCGCGGAGGGCGCCGTTCTCCAGAGTCCTGGTCCGAAGCTGTCCTTTTCACTGATGTGACCAACGTTCGTGGAGCCGCTTTTCCCGGCACCGCGGGGTCAGAGAGAAACGCGACCAAGGTGGTCCTCGCTCGCTCTCACGGGGCTTGCACTCCGGCGAGACACGCGGCACACGGCGAGCGAATCGGACGGTTCGAAGAGCGGCAAGTGTCGGCAGAGACAAAGCGAGGCAGCCGTAGGGAGCGTGACGTGGGCTGAGCATGGGCGTTTCACGGGACGGGGTGGGGAGCCCCCCTGCGGTGACAGTTGTGCCAAGGCCTGCCTGTTGATGAACGGTCGGCCGTGGAAGGAGCTGCAGCCCCGAGCTGGGAATGAAAGGTATATGTTCAAGGAACAAAATGACACTCAATGGCCTGTGTGGCGTGGGCGACAGGGTAAGTGGCGGAGTAACAAGCTCAGGAGAGGTGGGGCCAGACCACGTGAAACCTTCAAGACCACGAGAGAAGGTTTGGGTTTTATTCTGAGTTCGACTGGAAAAATGCCAGTAGAGGCTCAGGAGGCTAGTAGCCTGATCTATTTCATACTTTGAAAAGACATATCGGACCCAAACCAATATGACACTTGATTTATGGCAAAGATAACATCCACAATAGTGCCGGGAAAATGGTCTTTCTTTCAATAGATGGGACTGTGTAAGTAGGGTAGCCACAGAGTCAAAAAAAATTCATCTTCACCCCTACTTCATCCTCCAAAATCAACTTTATGTAGATTGTAAATATAAATACAAAAGGTAAAAAAAATAAAGATTATAAAAGATAACAAGGAGAATGTATTCATCACGTTAGCTAGACAACAATTTCTTACATAGAACACAAAAAGCACTAACCATAAAGGAAAAAAAAGTTATAATAAATTGAACTACAATAAAATAGCAACTTTTTTTCATCAAAAGACACTGTCAGCAAAGAGAAAGAGCCCCGGGCTGGGACAAGATGTTTATAATATATACAGCCTCCAAGCTTTCCACAAAGGTTTCCTCTCCAAAATATATAAGGAATTCCTACAAATCAATAAAAAAAAAAGGGCAGATGTCACAATAGAAAAATTGACAAAAGACATGAATGAGCTCTTCACAAAAGAAGTTTTCCAAATAGTCATTAAACATGTGAGAAAGTACTTCCTTAGTCGTCATGTAAATTCAAATTAAAACGAATACATACTCACTACCTACGAAGAATGGCTAATAGTAAAAACATATTGGCATGTTGACAATACCAAGCGTTCGTGAGCAACTAGAACTCCCATTGCAGCGTATGGGAGTGCAAATTGGTCTCCAATATTTGTAAAAGTGTTTGGAAGTATTTTCTAAAGCTGTCTTTACGTGTGTGTGCTTTACCCATTTACTTCACTCCTGGGAATACGCCCAACAAAAACTCTTGTATCAAAAGATCGATACAAAATTTGGAAACAACCCCCAACAAACCCATCAACAAATTGAGAAATAGTCATACAGTGGAATACTGCACAGTAATGAAAAGTAAAACATTGCTGACCCAGGTAAGAACGTGAATGGATCTCACAATGTGATACTGAGCCAAAGAAGCCAAACGCAGAAGAATCCATACTGCATGCTCTCATAAATCAGCAACGCTGCAGCCTGCAGACTCAGGAACTGTGGTTACCCTTGAGGAGACGTAAGGTAGGGAATAGTAACTGGGGTTCCATGATGGAGACTCATCATCTTCCATTTCACTATCTGGGTGCTGGTTGCACCATGTGCTCGCTTTGTGATCATTGAACATAATTTGTGTTCTTCTCCGTATGGGATATACATTTAAAAAATCACTTCGGGAAGCAAGAGTGGAACCAGAGGGACTAGTCAAGAAGCCGTGGTAGCAACCCGGACAGGAGATTCTGATGGTGTGGCTGAGAGGGGATGCAGTACAAAGGAGAAAAGTCCGCTCATTTAGGATACATTTTGGTGGAAGAGCTTAATTGACTGGCTGATCGACTGGATGCGAGGGAAAGGAAGAACCCAGCAGTGGCCCCTGGGTTTGTGACACAAGCAGCTAGGTAGATGTGGGACCACTGGTCCAGATGAGGAAAATCAGGGAAGGAACCGGCACCTTTGAGATGCTTTCCTATGTTACCTCATTTATTTCCCCCGACAACCTTCCTTGTTTGCTATTTTTATCCCCACTTTACAGAAGAGCAAACTGAGGCTCTCGGAGATGAAATTAAATTATTGGTCCAGGCTCACACAGGTCTGGGAGGAAACAGAAGGGAAAGATTTTTGTTGTCTGGGAGGCAATCAGGTATAGCGTCGGAGCCTGCAGACTTAAGTCAAACGGCTGGGGTTTGCAGGCTGCCTCTGCTGGGGTTCGACCTTGGGCACGTCTCTTGACTTCCTTTGTCTTCATCTGTAGGGTGGGGATAAGAGTCATGCCTACCTCCATGGGGTTACCATATGTCATGAGTTTTAAAGGGGGCTGCTAGAAGAAAGAAGTCAGCTGTCTGTAAGTCAGTAGGGTCCACGTGGAATTCCAGAGGGGTGGAGAAACAGAAGGTAGACTTTAGTTCTTGAGCCAAGACTGAGTTTCATTAGCATAGTGAAACACTGAAACAAATGATGGCATATAACATTACTGCCACATAACAGAGACCATCAGGACCAAAATCCAGGAGCCAAAAGACATTAAGTGCATACAAGAGAGAAGTACTGGCTTGGCTTGTGGGCCACCTGGGTGACAATATGCTTTTCTGTATGTTGAAGAGGAAAACTGTTGAAATGATTTAGCAATCATTTTGGACAGCTACATCCCAATCTCCCCCAGGTGCGTGGAAGAAGTGGCCACAGGCTTTTACGTTCCAGAGTCAGTAGTTCAAAGAACTCCGCGCCCTTGGATTAAGCGATGCTTCTCATCACTTCCCTCTTACCTGAGTTATTGCAGCAGCCTCTAAACTAGACGCCTCCAACGTCTTCCTCTTCCGTAAATACTGACTGAGTGCCCACACTATTCCAGGTTCTCTGCTAGGACATGCCCACAGGCATGGTGCCCTTGTGGCACTTCAGCCCCACATCACTCCAGAGTAATATTTCTGCTAGTAGAAAGCACTTTGCAACCTGTGAAGGACTGGCCCAGTGTTGCTACTGCGGGATGATCAAGGTGATGACGGCGCCTTAACTCTGAGCTGCTGTTGCCTTTCAATGGCCCACCACTGCCTGCAGGATAAAGGCACAGGGCCAGGTCCAAACCGCATTCCAGCCTCACTCCCCATCCCCTCCCCCTTACATCGGCCTTACACTCCAACCGCACCACACGTGAACAGCCCCTTCATTCCTGTACCCAAAGGCCCTCGAATAGTGTTTCCTCTGTCTGAAATACTCTCTACCTTCTGCCTGCTGGAAACTCCCACTTACTCCTTGAAGACCCAGTTCCAACCCTCTCCACGGCCTCCGCACAGGGAGCATTCACCGTCCTTCCCCACCCTTCACAGCACTCTACATGAGTGTTTCTCAGTAGAGGCTAAGACAGACTAGAATGACCTAAGAATCACCTTCAAAACCCAGTCACGCCCTCCCCACTCACCAGACATCCAGATGCAGTGGGTCTGGGGTGCATGCTGGTTACGAGCGCAGGCTTTGAGTCAGACAAAGTCAGAGTAAGTCCCTGCTCAGCTGTTGACCAGCTTTGTGACCTTGGCCAAAGCACTTAAACTCCCTAAGGTCCTATTACCTCTGCAAAATGGGGACAGAAATAGGCAGGAATGATCAGCCGAGACAAAGCGTGCGTAACATTTAATACCGTATCTGACACCTGGGAAGCAATGGACAAATTCTAATTGTTATCAGAAAGGATTTCGATCGATTCTGACCCTGGCGGCCTATCCATTTCTTCCCCACCCCGCCCACCTCCGCGTTGAGAATAAATACTGAGTATTCATGAAATTGTGTTATGACCCATTGTTTCCACGCCTGTGTCTCTTACTAATGTGAAATCGTGGAAGGCAGGAGCTACGACTTGGTTCTAGGTCCCCGGCACGCAGGACCAGGAAAGGTGTTATCTCCTACGAGCTGTGTGATCTTGGTCAGGTCGGTCTGCCTCTTCTGGCCTCAGATGTTCTTGATGCTGAGGAGAATAATGCCTCCCCTATCAGGTTGTTATGAGTACCAAATGAGATGACGGATGTGGATGTGCTTTGCAGGGTGTGGAGAAGTGAGCTGTTGCTATGGTTTTCCATCCAGGGTGACAGGGACTGTGATTCAGGCCTGTCATCACACGGCCACACATCTGTGACTCTCCACTTCCTCTTCTCCCCTACTCCATGAAATATCAGTGTGGCCCTCTTTCTTGAAACATTCTTAGTTGACTCGTACCTAAGGGAAGATTTCACAATGACCTCTGCCATAGCTCAAGCCCGGAGAGAGAGGGACTTCGGATGCACACACTGCTGAGAGGGAGTTCCTCTCACTATGCTTATCACTGAGAACGCAGCCACAAGCAAGGCAGACATGATCCTTATCCCGGAGAGTTTCAATCTAGCCGAAGGAAAGTCAATGGTAAATACGTAAACATGCAAATCAAATAATTTCAGAGAATAATAATTACTAAGGAAAAATGCAGCAGGCAATGTTATGGACTAATGGGTGGGGGGCAATCATTAGACAGTGTGGTCACAGAAGGCGTCTTTAGGAGGTGACATTTGAGCCCAAATCCAAAGGACAAGAAGGGTTGAGCCATGTGAATATTGAAGTCGTGAGGTTCCAAGTAGAGAAAACAGCAACAACAACAACAAAACAAAAATTTATTTTAATTAAAAAAATTTTTGTACCAAGCAGCTTGGTACAAAATGGAGGTCACTGCAGGTAGAATTACGGAGTCAGGAGAGTTAGTCGTGATGACACGGGAGGGTTAGACGGGGAGGCTGCCATGTGGGGCTCCGCAGCCTGTGATTTCAGAGATATAGAGAGATCAAATGAGCAATTGAATGAAGACGTTATTCGGACCTCTGCTCCTCGCATGCACATTCATTAAGCAGATATATTCAACATCTACTGTGTGTGCTCATGCTAGGAGATGGAGAGCTGGAGAAAAATAAAATTTAGAACCAGTTTTATGAGCCCCGTGACCAACTATACAGAAGCACGGCAGAGGGTTGTAACAGAGAGGGAGCTTAGAGGAGGGAGTGACTGACAGCGCCTTAGGGATCAGGGAAATTTTCATTGAGAAGGAGGACACTTTAACTAGAAGATAAAGCAAAAGTGATAAGAAAAAAAAAAACATTCCAGCCAAAAGGGCAGCAGGTGCTAAGGTACTGGGATGAACCTACTAGGAATGAGGGGTCATCTGTCCTGCTAAGAACACAGCTGGAGAGGGGGGCTTGGCCTGCCTACTGACAGACCGAAGACTTTGCATCTTCTTATAGGTGCGTTGTATAGAGAGAGGGGTTAGAATGCTGCCTGTAGGGCATGGGAGATGGTGGGCAGGAAGGAGGAATTTGAGGCAGTTAGACCAGTGAGTGGAGTTTGCAACAAAGCAGGTCAAGACTTGCATTTAGTTATTGGAGAGGGGGAGACATATTTCCAAGACAGATGCCCTTTGTTCCTTAAGTAACAAGCAGGACCCCCAAGTCCTCAAACTTCGGTGACTGCTGCTGGGCCTCACGTCTCCCTCTTGTTTCACAGACACCTCTGCTGGCGCCTTCTCTCCTCCGGTTGCCAGCCCCCGCCTCCTTTCTCAGGAAGCTTGGGTCTCCCTGGGAGCAGGTCTGCCCTTGGGGGAGGCCTCTCAGCTCTGTGCCCTGCAGCTGGGCTGACGATCGGCGGACAGAAGAGGGGCTCGGCGCCCCCTGCACGCACACGTGCTAGCCCAGGCAGGAGGGAGCGCCTCCGCAGAGGAGTCCAGCAAGCGGGGGAGAGAGAGGCGCGCCAGGATCTCGGTCCCGGGCGCCCAGGTCGGCCGCGGAGGAGCTGCAGCCTCCAACAGGTTCGTAGAACGCGCGCTCGCTCTGCGCGGCTGAGCCGCCACGTCCGCCGCCGGAGCAGGTCCGCTGCAGAGACCCTGGCCACAGGCCCTGCGCCGCGGAGCCCCCGGAGGGAGGCTTCCTCCGGCCCTCCTTCCTGCTCCCGGCCGCTCTCAGCCGCCGCCGGCTCTTCCGGGGCGAGGCGGAGGGCGCCGCGGGCTCCTTCTCGCTTCAGCACCACCTCGGGGGACAGCTCCCGCGGCCGGCCGGGTCCCGGCCCCGGGGCAGCACTGCAAAGGCGGACAGCGGCCGCCGGGCCGGCTCCTCGGCTCGCCGGGTCCGTGCTCAGCACCGCGGCCGCCCAGGACGGTCCCCTCGCCCCCGCGGGCTCCGCTCCCCGCGTCAGCACCGCGGCGGCGGCCAGCGCTTGCCAACCGCCGGCTCCCTGGCGAGCCGCGAACAAAGCAAAGCCGAGGGGCTGCGGCCTCCCGCCCTCCTTGGGGGTGGGCGTTTGCTTCGCTGGGGGATTTCGGCTTCCTGCAGAGCAGTGTCAGGAGAGCTGGGGAAGGGGGCCTAGTCGCAGTCGCGCGTCTCTCTGGCTTGGGTCTGCAGTTCGCCAAGGCCTGGCCGTGCAATGGCGGGTCCCAGCTGGAAGTCGGAAAGAGGGTGGGAGGGGACACAGGCGCAGAGGGTCTCAGGCTCCAGCTGAGCGAGCTGGCCCTGAGCTAGGAAGAAGGTGTGCGCCGCCCACTCCTCCTTCCAGACCCCCACCTCCACCTAGCTCAGGACCACGGACTTTCAGGAGAGCCCAGCACAGATGCCCCAGGCTAGCAGCTGCATCACGGACTGTGGCTGTCTCAGGAACATCCCTAGAAAGTGTGAGGCTGAGTTTCGTGGGGGAGGGGGCCGAGAAACCGCAGGGAAGCCGCAGGAGCAGGCGGCTACAGGCTCCCCTCCGTCCTGCCCGGGTTTCCGCCCCTTCCCCCAGAGCGAAGGTGCGAGGAAAGAGAGGGTGGGGTGGGGAGCAGCAGCAGGTTGTGAAGAAAGCCTGGCAACTAGCAAGGAAAGAGGCTGACGAAGTATGAGAGGCCGAGAGCTTCCCAAACAAGGGGGCCAGTTCCGAGGTGGAAGAGGAAACCTTTTCTCTGTGAGCTGAAGCTGGGAGGGCCCCGGATCACGTGACTCTTTGGAGCAGGGTCCTGTCTTGCCAGGAGACTGCGCCTAGGGGGCAGAGGTGATTTGCCTAAGGTCACCAAGCAATTTAGGAGCAGAATTGAGCCTTAAACCCCAGCTCCCAAAATCCTGAGCCTGTTGTGTAAGCCTCATAGAGAAGACTTTTAAAATCTCAGATGCAGGGAGAAGAGCTGAGTGGTTTCCATTCCGAGTACAGGTCTCAGCTCTGTGGCTCGTTAGCACATGACCTTGGGCAAGGGGCCTTCTGAGAAGAGGGGTTAAAATTTTTCATGTGTGGTGAAATTTAATTAAATCTCAGTATTATACGATTAGGGTAGTACCTGGCCCACAGTAAGTACTCAAAAAATGGTAGCCACCGTCCTGCTATTATTCCCTCTGTAAACATGTGCTGAGGACCTCTTGTGTGCCGGGCACTGGCTGTGCACTGGGGAGGCAGAGAAGTGTCCTAAGGTGGACACGACCAGCCGAGGAAGCTGAAAACAAAGCAGCTGCAATATGAGGTGATGAGTGCTTTAACCGAGGTGTGTACGCCAGGCTGTGGGGTCGCACGTGCTGGAGTGATGAAGGGTAGTCAAAGAAGGGAGGACTGTTTGGAAAGGCCTGAAGGTGTGAAATCACAGCCACCAGGGTGAGTCACTGTACCGAGGGTCCTCAAGATGGGGACCGTGAAACGAGAGTGGGAGAAAGGCTGGAGCCAGTGTCCACGGGGCCTTTTGTGATGAAATGTTTCAAACATTTTTTTTAAATAGAAAAAAATATAGTATAATAAACCCCCACATCATCCAGCTTTAACAATTGGTTAACTTTGTTTCATCCATACCCACACCCACTCTCATCACACACACACACACACATGCACGCACACACGCACACAAACTTATTCTGAAGCAACCCAAGACATTGTGCCATTTAGTGCAGAAGAGTTTTTAACATCAATAATAACTTCTGCCATTCAAACGTTAGACCACTAACTCAAATCATGCCTTTCCCTCCTGATCTCTTCTGAACATTCTCGTCCCAAGCAGAAGGTCTTAAGAAAGGCCACGCTATGGTGACGAACCATGTGCATTAGAGAAACAATTTCAGGAAAGAAAGAAAAAAAAAAAGGTGTATCAACCCTCGATGGATTTTACCAAGCCAGGCTGCTTATCTCTACTACCTACACTGTGGCCAGAGGCCAGCGACCAAATTTGCAATGCTGACCAAAAGACAAATTAAGCCCTATAAAGAAAAAGAAAAAAGTGAGATCTTCACTTTCAAAGTAATCTGAGCCATAAGCTCATAGGGATAGAAGGCTTGAAGTCAAGGAAATCGTTGGTTTAGAAATCACCTAACCCAATAGCCACGTTTTACAGATGAGAGAGGCAAAGGTCAGAAATGGAGAGAAATTTACCCAAAGTTCCATAGTGCTGAGACCAGAGCCGCCGAGACCCTTGAACTCATAATCTAGAGTTCTTTTCAGTCCACCACGTACCTGGAAGATTAGACCTTAGCGTTTCTTGGCCCATAAACTTGGGATGCCATATCCTTTCCTGAAAGGGGAAGAGGGAAGTGGAGACACCTTGACACTTTTCCCTTCCGTATTCTTTTGAAGAAAGTCGATGATGGAGGGACCTGTATTCTGGCCACTAAGCAAATCTCCCAGCTGGCCCCACGGTTCTCATGAGCAAAGGCTCTGCAGTCAGACAGCCAGACCTCATTCTGTGGATTTCTGCCCATCCTGCTTGCCTCCGCCAGATGCCTCTTTTTGCCTATTTGCGCTGAATTTGCCTGCACCTGCCTCCCAGCCACAGACCCACTCCCGTGAGTCGTGTTTGGCCCAGGCCCTGGCGGGACTCAGAGCGCTTGTGCCTTTCTGGAGCATGAAGTGTCTCCTGGTACTGATGGAACATGTCGGCTGTGACGGGTGTGTGTGTTTCCCTCGGGCTCCAGGCACTTTTCAAGTCAGCGTTTTTGCTTTTCAGAGATGTCTCTGCCTGCTAAATGGGGGAGGCAGTGTCTCACAAGTTTCCCTGAGCCTTAGGTGGACAAACTGAAACACAGGGAAGGCGTTCAAAGCACCCCTGGTGAAGTCGGTGGAGAACGGCCCATAACGCTGCCTCACTCCCGGGATTACAAGTGCAGTCAAGACATAGGAAGTTGATAAAGATAGTGAATTTCAGCTTGTGAAATTATCCCAGTTTTTAGCCTGCGATGAGACCGATTTGTGTATTATATATTCTATCGTATCATATATCATATCATATCATCTGGGCCTAGTTGAATAGAAATAAGCAGACTCCCAAAGGGATATTGGTAAACATCTACTCTTCCTCCAACACTCCTTGCATGGCTATTCTGTGTCGGGTACTGTTCGGGGTGCTGACCAGGATGCCCCAGATCCCTGTCTCCCACATGGCTTACAGGCTCAGGGTACACATAGTCACTGATAACGATTAAAAAGTAAATACGAAAGTATGCGAGCATACAGACAGACAGGAAAGGTCTGTCTGAAATGGTGACACGGACCTGGGGCCGAATGACAAGAAGAAGTCAGGGCGGAACAGTCCAGGCAGAGGAAATGGCTCTGGCAGGAACCCTAATGTGAGCAGGGACTGTTTGGGGACAGGTGTGAGGCCAGCGTGGCTGGACAGACTGAGTGGGGGTGAGAGTGGCAGCAGGTGAGGGTGAGGAGGAGGCAGGGGTCAGACCAGGTGGTGCCTTCTAGGCCATGGCCAGAAAATGGGATCTTATTCTAAAGTCAATGAATTGTTACTAGATGGTGTTGAGCCAGGGAGTAATAAAACCTGGATTTGTTTTTAAAAGGTGTCTCTGGTTGCTGCATGGATGATCTGGGATGCTGGACTGGGCACAGAGGGGCACGGAGGGTGAGACACAGCCTCCCCCACCTGCCCAGGTGCTCAGTATCCAGCAGAGGAGACAAGACACGGTCAGAAGGGCACTACCCCGTGGGGAGGGCTGCCGTGCTGAGGGTGTGCACGGCGTCGTAGGAACACAGAGACGAGAAGAATTCATTCAGCCTGAGAGCCGTCAGGGAAGGCTGCATGGGAGTGGGCAACGGCTGCTGCCTTGTCCCTGGAAAGGGAAGGGGAGGGGCGGGGACAGACAGAGAGGAAACACGGCGACGGCGGGGCGCGTGGGCCGGAAGCCGGGCTGCCTGGGTTCGGCTCCCAGCCACGCCATTTAGCAGCTGGGTGGACATAGGCACGTCCCTTAGCTCTCTGTGTCCCGGTATCCTCATCGTTAGAACGGAGATTATGAGAGTCGGCACACTTCTATTTCAAAGGGCTCCTGTGAGGATTAAAGAAGTTAAAACTTGTGAAGGCTTGGTGCCTGGCACTTAGAAAGTGACGCATTGGTTACATGGCAATGGAGCAAAACGGGGTGGGGGAGCGGGGAGCACGCGCAGACCCAGCTCGGAGGGGCCTTGAAGACCAGGCCGGAGATGCCCATCTTGCTCTGTAAGCGACTGCGGGCCATAACGGGCTTTTAAGACGGGAGATCAGGGATGGAGAGGAAGCCGAAGCCCAAAGGCCCGGGGAAGGAAGGCCGCTGCCCGCAGCCACACAGCCGGTTACTGTCAGAACACTGTCACTCTCCCCCTACCGACCCGGTGTTGTCGGGAGCCCAGGGCAGGGTTCATTTTGTTCCTGCATGGCCTCCTCGGGGTTAGAAGAGTGCCCCCGATGTTCTCAGTAAATATTTTTTGGAATACATGGCTGAATCAATGACCCAAAAGGGCAGGAAAAATCAGAAACTTTGAATCCTCAAGAAAGTCACTGCATTTTGGACAGTGGTAAAACCGCTCTCAGGAAAATAAACCAACGCCTGGAGATGTTGACAGGGGACTCAGGACCTTCGGAACCCCAGCTTCTGTGACAAAAGGCCCTGCCGCCCACACTCCTCCAGACCCCCCCTCGGGCTGCAACAAGCATTGTTGCAGCAGGTTCAGGAGTTAATCTTGGGAAAGTGCCTGGAAGACGAAAACCGTTCCCCAGACGTTCGGCGGTAATTGCTGACGCGGAGAAAATGTATCTCGACATTGGCAAGAGGCAGGCCTTTGTGCTGCACAAAAACCAGCCATTAGAATTCCCGTCTTGGACGCGTCAGGAAGCTGTGGCAGCCAAGCAGGCAAGCGAGGTCTTGCAGTTCAAGCAGCAGATGGGAAGGGACTCAGACAACTCCAGCCCAGCTTCCACGGGGCCGGGTGCCTGCTCGGAGCGAGGCACGGGGCCAGGCATGCCTCCAAACCAGAAAGAACTTCCTGGCTGGGTGGCTTGGGGGCAAGTCCCACCGTTTCTCTGAACTTCAAGTTCATGATCTATAAAATGGGGAAGAATACTGCCAGCCCCACTGGGTCATTTTGCTTTTGATCCTGACCATGTGGGGTTGGGGGGTCATCCCACTTGACAAATGTGAAAACGAAGCTCCCGCCCGGCGTGCTCAGTGGCCCCTGAAAACTGTTGAGCACCTCAGATGGGCCAGCGACGGTTTTAGGAGCTGGAGACTCGCTGAGGAATAAGACACGGTCTGCGCTCACTGGGCGCACGTCTAGTGGGGAGGCAGAAAACAGTGCGTAAACAAATAATTTCATCAGGTCATGTAAGTGCTAGGAAGGAAGTAAAAGGGTGTGGTGCACGTAAGGCGGACAGGGGAGATGTCAGCAGGCAGAAGCTGACATCTGGACTGGAAGGAGCAGCTGGCCACAGGACAAGTGTCCAGGCAGACAGTGCAGCGGTCCTGGGGTAGGAAGAAGCCTAACGAGGTCTCAGAGACGAAGTGCGGGAGGGTGAAGGTGGTGGAGACCAGGGCAGAGGGGCTGCAGGGGCCGGAGCGGGGGAGGCCTTGACGGCTGGGCGAAGCAGCGGGTGTCGTCACAATCTCAACTGCGATTGAGTCACTCCCCTCAGCCACCCCACTGACAAGGGGCCTGACGGGCAAAGCCCAGGTCAGAGCGATCCCCTGGCCCCGCTTCGGGCCCGCAAGCCCCTACTGCCATCTCTAGACTAGGTCAGCCAAAGGACAAGCACAGTGACGGGTTCCCCCGCTGGGAAGCGAATCCGCTGGCTGGCCGGCTGCCGGGGGTGGTGGGGCCGTACGCACGGCCGGTGGCACCGGCCACCGTTAGGCGGGTGGGGCAGAGAGAGGACATGGGGCCAGCTGCAGTTGGGGTGAGGCAAGGGAGAGAGGCACCTGCCTCAGGTGCAAAAGGCAGGGGATGCTAAACCCTCAGTCACTGAGGTAAACATTGGGCACGATTTTAAAAAACATCAATAACAACAACAACAAAAATCCATGATGGAAACAAATATCAAATTTTTCAGACGAAGACAGGATTCCAAAGGACCAAGGTGAGGGAGAGGCAAAGGGGGTGAGTCATACCTGCACGGCATCTAATCTTCTTGACCCTGAGACGGTCCCCCAAGGGCAGGAACACTTCCCAGGGTGCTGGTTCCACTGGCAGCCAGCACTGGAGCTGGTCACTCAGGACAAACCGAAAGGAAGGAACGGTTCCCATAGGGGCCTCAGAGTCCACTGCCCATGACAGCTGTGGGGACAGAAGCGCCACACAGCCAGGAGGTGGTGCTTGGCCAGCGGTCAGTGTCGAGTGGGACCAGGTTCAGCCCTACCCCTAGTACTCTGTGGGGCGTGAGCAAGGTGCATGGCCCCTCCAGCCTCAGTTTCCCCATCGGCGACTCCAGGGCAAAGAAGACCGGGTCTCAAGATGACACTCAACGTCCTCTAGCTCCTCAAAGTGTGGTCCGCAGGCCAGCAACGTCGGCACCGCCCAGAGCTTATTAGAAACGCAGGATGTCAGCAGTACCCCAGACCGACCCCTCGAACCGGAATCTGTACTTTAACCCTGGGACGGGCGTGCGCACAAAGGCTGAGACGCCGGTCAGCTCTTCACACGCAGAGGCATGGACCCTCAGTAAATGACAGCGCTGCCCCTCCACTCACCGCACCCTGAGTGAGAGCCTGACTTCAAGCGAGAGGCAAAACCCAAGATGGGGAGCAGAGACCCTGAGATGGCCACCCGGTTAGATTCTCAACGGTTGAGTCGGGAAGCCAAGGAGCCTAGAGGAGCTGCTTCTGTACGTAACCACGCGGGTCCTCGATCTGTTCCTCTGGAAAGGGGGCGTGAGGGCAAGTACCTGGCGCTGTTGCAAGGTGAAGATGAAACGAGGTGACACGAGTGAAGCCCGCGGCACAGTGCTTGGCCCGTGGTAGGCGTTCAGGGAATGCTCCCTGCTGCTGGTGGGGGTGCAGCCAGGAGGGGGCTCCATCAACCACGTGACAGGATAGGTGACATCTGTGCAGCTCTTGAGTATTTATAAAGCACTTTCTTCAGACCATTTCAAATGACTCTGATAACCCGTTGGGTGAGATAGCGTGAGATACACTCATTGCACAGAGGGAAAAAAAAAATCTAGGCTCAGAGAGGCGAAGCGACCTTGTCTGCACCAATGGGGAACGAAGCCCCTGGAGTCTGGTGCTAAAACCCGTGCCAGCAACAGAGCCCCAACCGGAAAGGTCAAGACGGACTGAGAGAATAGGGGGTTCTAGAGACGGAGTTGTCCAGCCTCCTCATTTACAGAAGGGGAAACTGAGGCCCCAGGAGGGGAAAAAGACTCGTCCAAGCTCTCTCAGATGGAGAGCCAGCCCTGGGGTCAGAACCTAGCTTGCCAGTCTCCCAGTTCAGAGTCCTGTCCAATGTCCAGACACACCTCCCTCGTCTGCCTGGCCAGCCTCCTCCGTCAGCATGCCGGGGACCTGGGGGGTGGGGCCGGTTCCCTGGGCAGGTCTAGTGGACAGGAGGCATCCCAGCTCCACCTTCCCTCGCAGGCCAATCAGAGGACGAGAGTACAAAAGCTGGTGTTGCCAAGGCGAGGGCTGCGAGGTTGCTAGGACACGGTTTGGGAGCAGTCAGGTGGCAGAGGAGGCCTTGGCTAGAGCCGGGCTGGGGCAGAGACCAGGACCTGCCACCATGGCCATCTCCACTCTCCACGCACCCTCCGAGCCTCAAGGCTGAGTCTGACTCTCCTCTACCCGCAGCTCAGCCAGCACACGTCCTGCTACCTGCTCCTCCCGTCCCTCCACCCTGCCCTGTCCCCAGGAGTTCCCTAGAACACAAAGCTGAGGCTCTTAACAGCCCACACCCCTCTGAAGCCCCATAACTGGCCCTGGCAACTTCCGCCTTTCTGCCCAAGGCTCCAGCCAAACCACGTTCCCCACGCTTCCTCCACGCCCTGCAGATGCCGTGTCTTCTCCCCGGGGAGCCCTTCCGGCCCCTCGGCCCGCCAGCTCCCAGAAGCACCTTCCCAGGGAAGCTCTCCCCACTGCCTCCTGGTGGTGTGGCGTCCACGGGGATGCCACACTGTGTCCCCACTGTCCGCTTTCCCGTCTGCGTCCCCACGAGGAGGCTGTGAGCGTTTTACAGCTCACTCCTGGAGCAAGACCGGGTTCCGGCTGTGCAAGATCAAGACCGCTCCGAGCCTCTATGCTCTCCTCCCTGAGATGAGGACTATGACCTTGGCCTCGCCCGGCTGATGGGAGTATCGGAGACTGTGGGTGTGAAGGGCCTGGCACACTGCAGAAAGTGCCCCAAGCCCGTCGTTCATGTCAACACCGCCAGCGCCCGGCACGGAGCGCTCAGCAGTGAACGTGCGCTGACCGTACTCACCGGTAGGAATGACAGCTGCTCTCGGAACACAAGCCCCATTCGAGTGTAATAACTCTGATCGTTAACACTCCCGATTCCCACGAGCCTCCAGACCTGAGTCATCCTGACGCCCGCTCTGCCCGCCCTGCGTTCATTGAACAAAACGCGGTCAGTCCCTGCTCCGTGCCAGGCGATGTGCTAGCTGTTTGGGCCTCGGCGCAGGGAGCCAAAAGTCTTCAGGCCGCCGCCCACCTTCCTCGCCTTGCCTTCTTAAAGGTCGGCCGCCCGACCCAGGGCGCAGAGGACCCTGCCTGAGTCCAGGGTGGCTGCCATTTGCTCCTAGCTGCCCCCCACCCTCCGGGCAGTCAGCAGGCTCTGCTCACGTGAACCCCCTCCTCAGCCCCCCACTTGGCCAGGCAGAGAGCAGTAACACCGCCCTATCGCCGACCCAGCTGCTGGTTGTGAATTCCAACACTGTCAGCGCCCACGCCCGCCTTCTTCGCTGCGGTCTCGCCAGCGTCCGGAACACGGCCTGGCATGGTCGGTCAGCCAGTCATTCCCTCATTCGTTCCCTCACTCTACAGATAGTCATCGAGCCCTGCTAAGTGCCGGGGCCCTGCCTCGCTGAGCCCGTGCTGAGCAGTGGGATGGGGTGCAGGAGATTCTCTTAGGAAGCAATGGTGCCAGGGAGCAGCTGAGCCCCGGGGGTTGGTGCTGGGCTCCCCGGGGTGGCCCAGGAAGCTATGGCAACATGAAGGACTTCGCGTTGGCTCATCTGTTAGAGCCCCGCTTCCCCGAACCATCTCCGGGCCAAATCCTCAGCCCCCACCTCCGTAAGCGAGATAAGAACCTCCACTTCCTTCCGTCGGGAAGAGCAGGGCTGCCGAGTGGAAGCAGGAGGAAACAGCCAGGCAGGGGGCACCAGGCTGCACGTGGCCCCCAAGCCCACGCGTCTCGGGCCTCGGCACCCGGCTGAGAGGCTCTGATGCGGCAGGGCGGGACAGGCGAGGACTGGAGGCTCTGATCTGGGTCCCCGTCCACCCCCGTGGGAAGCCGAGCAGGTCATCCCCGCACCTGTGTTCTCACCCACGCGCGGGAGCGCGACGTGGACCCCGCTAATCCTGACCACGACGTGACAGCTCGCTCTCAGGCGTCGCTCCGTCAACCAGCGGTCCTGGGTGCCAGGTCAGCGGCAGGCCCTGGCCAAGGCTGTGGCAACAGGCACAGCGGACCCGACGCTCACCTTTCCAGGAAGGCCGGTGCCTCCCGCAGAGAGCAGAGGACGGCAACTGAAGGTCGAGGGCACCCGCCACAGTAGACAGCTTCGCAGACATCGCCCGATGCGGCGCCGCCGGCGCTAACGACCACGAGCCCGTAGATGCCACCCCACGGAGGAGGCCGGTGCTGCTGGTGGCTCTATTTTACACACAAGGACACTGGGGCTCAGAGAGAGGAAACAGGCTCCCCCCGAGCGGGAGTCAAAACCCCGACGTGACTCCCAGCAAGTCCCATCCACCGTCCCCATCAGACGCCAATGCAGCCAGAGAGCAGTGTGGTCTGCGGCGCCCGACCTGGTGAGCGAGGCGGGCAGCTGCTGCCCGGAGAGCAGGGGCCGTCCATCCTGCCCGCCCGCCCCCGTGCTGGGACCCGTGGGCACCAGCGCTGGCCTGAGGAGCGGCGAGGGCCTGGGGTTCGGGGCCCGTTCAGGGAGCCTGCTCCCCCGGCTCTCTCCCCTCACCCCCAACGCTCTCTCTTCCCCTCCAGGAAGCTGTGCGTCTCTGGTATGCTCTCCGCTCTGCTCATTGACTGAAGGCCCCCCGCACCCCAGCTCAGCCAGGAAGCAAAGGTAAGGGAACCCCCGGGGTCACCCCCTGGCGGTGTTCATACCCCCCGCCCCCGACTCCTGCTGAACGGGTCATGATGTCATTTCCTCTCACGATCGCCAAGAACACTCTTAAGCGGGGCTGATGTGGATCAATGAGACAATGTGGCGGGAGGGGGCTAGTGTGCTTTTTTAGAGCTGTTTACAACAGAGAAGCACTTCCTGTGTGTTATCTTAGTCATTGATGTCCCCTCCCCCCCCGCAAAAAGAAAAAACTTTAGTTGGATTATTACCCCAGCTCACAGATGAGGAAACTGAAGTTCAGACAGGGGGCAAGGACTTGCATAAAGACACATGGCTGCTAGGTAGCTAAGCCTGAATTCAGTCCCACTCTTTCTTGTCTGTATCCCCAAGTGCATGCACCTTGCAGGTGCTTGGTACGTGTTTGACGAATGAATGAGTGAACTGAGGAAGCACCCAAGATCCATGGTGGGGCAGAGCGGGGCTGGACCCTGGCTCTCTGGTCACTCCTAGCTCCTTCGGCTGAACGGTGGCTCGGCACCCCCCACACACCCCCACCCCAGCATCTCGAGCATCTTGTGTGTGGTGTCTGTCCCCCCCCTCCTGCTGCGGCCGGGAGGCTGCAGGGGGAGCAGGCAGCCGCAGCCCCTCCCCCAGGGGGCCCGCAGGCTCAGAGCAGAGCCAGCGTCCCTGTGCCTGCATCGCCTCTTCCCCACCACCCACTCCCAGTAATCCAACGTGCGGAGTTGTAAACTTGTTTCTTTAAATAAACAGTCTTGAGTTTCGTACCAAATAGTCTTTTAAGAGGAGGGCCGTCTCCAGGCCACCTCGTATTTAGCATACAGTGAGCCACATATTTGCACAGAGAGAGTGTGTGTGGATGTAGAGATCGCTTGATCGCTATAGATATCGTTGCTCATCCAGATGGGAGCTATTTATGACGCTGAGTCACCCGTAGCGAATGCCACCGAGGGATTCCAGGCTGGGCTCCGAGCCCCACAGACCTCGTGGCTCTGCCTCATCCTCCCGGCTCACCACGAGAGGGGATGGCCCCCCATCCCAGCGCAGCAACGGCAGGGGATGCTTTGGCCGCAGGAAATGAGGCTGTTCTCATTAGAGCCTGTTGCCAGTCGCCGTCCTCCACGCAGAGCACCGCACCCTGACGGGTCACCTAGGCAAGTCTGCGGTGCATTGTGCAGGAGGGAAACCCGAGACCCCGAGGGGGAAAGGACTCACCCCGCCAGTCAGCTACACCGCTGATCCCAGAGCTCCAAGCTTCCGAGTGCTGCCCCAGGCTCTTTCCCTTGGCCCAGCCACCCTCTTCGGTCTCCTCCCCAGTGTCCTGCCATTGCCACCAACGGAGGAGCCTCCTGTCCTCTGAAAACTTGGAGATGTCGCTGAGCACTTCTTCGTTTGGGCTTCTGGAGAAGCGGGGCTGGTCTGGCTGGTGCGGGTATCCCCCATGCTTAATGCAGGACCCACACACACTCGATGCATGTTCACCGGGTGTTGCATAAGACAGAACTCAGGACCAATTTCTGGGGAACCCTAGTTCTCCATTTGAAAAAGCACCCATTTATTTCCACCTTCTCTTTCTTGTCGCTAAGCCTGTTCTCTCTATCTATGCAAAAATAGACTCCCTCCCACTCACCACCCACCTCTGCCCAACTCTATAATGAATCGATTTTATTAATAGGCTTTGGGATAGAAACTTGACAAAGGTTCTTTGTGAAAGCCACCCTTTATCTCCCTCGATAGTTCACTTCTCAAAGAATTCTGATAAACTGGTCAGGTGGGATTTCACCTTATATAAAATATTTAATCATCTATTATTCCCCTCCACATAGAATGTTTGTTTAAGCATTTGGTGATCTCTATCCTTTATTACGGATTTTATTGAATTGTCCTCAGAAAAGGTAGAATGAGATGGAAAGATCACAGGCTTTTGGAATTAGGGCTGGGTTGAATCCTAGCTGGCCACATACTGGTTCTGCATTCACACTGATTGCTGTGCAAATTAAATGAGATGATTTCTATAAGGTGTCTGGCACATAGGAAGTGCTCAGTGCAGGTTCGTGAATGAATGAAATGAATGAATGACTCAAGATTCATATGAACCAAAGCAGATCCTAAAGGGTGAGGGGCAAAGTGACTGCAGTCTGAAGTCTTGAAGAGAGACAACCCCAGGAGGGTAGTATGAGAAGTCCTGGGGAGTGGACCCCAGGAATCAGGCCGCTGGATGGACTTTCTCCAGCCCCTTATGTAAAGGGTTCCTCAGCTCAAGGAAAAGTTTGAGTCTGGAATCTAAGATCAAAACGGAAAACTCCATGAGAGTAAAGATTGTGTGTTGTTATCTGTTAGATTCTATCCCTTTGAAAACTAGAGCTTGGCTCAGGGCAGGCACAAAAGAGATGGATGCCCAGGAAGTATATGTTGAGTCGAGTTGACTTGGGTTGACTTGACTTGGCTTGAATTGATTTGAGTTGCTTTGAATTTGCTAATGGACCCAACTCTCGGGCCTACCAAGGGGAAGCTTCTTGGAATTCAAGCTTAACTTAGATCTGTCCCAAAGCACAGGAGAGACCCAAAGAGTGATGTCCTGGGGACATTTGGGGCAGGTGGGAGCATCTCGGAGAGGACCAGGGCCATAGCCAGGACTGAGGGAAAAGCGTGGTGATCTTGGCTTGGTCAGGGGGTGCCAGAGGCCTGAACAGCCTTTAGGAATCTTTCAGACTCACTGGAACTCTCTGCCGGGATTCTTCTGTATTTTTGGAGTGACAGATTCTTCTCTTCCTGGCAGAGAAGGGCTCTCTGGGGATACCCGCTTCAGTGGGGGATGGTCTCTAGGTTTGGGCGGGGTCGGAGACTCCACCATGAAGGCAGAGAGCTGACTGAGGCCAGAAGCCAGGCAGAGTCCCTTATTATAGATGTTGGCCCAGTCGTCAGTTGGTGTTTCTGTTGGAGTGAGGATTTGGGGTCTGGAAGGCCTAGATTGGGCATTAGCTGCTGGAAGGAGCAGTGACCCAGGAACCACAGTGGGGAGAGTGGATAAGGTCTCTGGCATCCAACGTGAAGGGCGGCCAGAACCACCGGGGCCCCATCTCAGGAAGCAAGCGGGCGCCTGCGAGAGGCAGAACTGAAGAGACAGCGAGGTTCAGTGAGCAGGACCCGTCCAGACACTTCTTGCATTCAGCTCTGTCTGCCTCCCATGGTGGGTCTGGAACCCCTCACAGGCACTACATCTAGTCCTCTCGTGTCCTCTGAAAATCTCGGTACAGGGTAGACATCAGTGGACAGTGAATGAATAATGAGGTCAGAGGAAGGCTTACAATGCCAATGGAAGATTCCAAGATGGCGAGATGGAAAATTTCAAGATTTCAACATGGCAAAGGTCCAAGGTAGAGATATCCAGCCAGAAAAGATAACACAGACCCAGAAGTTGGCCCTCAGGTGTCCGGCTCACAGGGAAAGTCAGACTAAATGGAGTCAAGGGACAGGTTGGTGCACTGTGGGTTGAAAACGACCCTCCCAGAGTCCCGGGCTTCTCAGACAGGTTCTTAAAGGCCATTGCAGGATGGGCTTGGGCAACTGGAAGTTCCCAAAAAAGAAGTGCTTGACTCAATAACCCCATTTACATTTTAAAAGCTCCAATTTGATCCCTTTTACATATTGCATTTCCACACACATTTTCATTTTTAAAGGATCTTTCAGATTTAAAAAATAAATAAATAAATGCGTTTGGAAAGCACTCATGCTGAAAGAGCCTAGGCATGTACTCAGACTGGATTCAGCTCTCAGCCTTTCCACCTGGGGGACTTCAGGCTGGGAGTCCCGGTGGGCACCACGGGCTGAAGTCCCTTAGGGATCCATCTTGAGACCTCACTGGAACTCTGCCGGGATCTTTCCATGTTTTTAGGGTCACAGATTCTTCTCTCCTGGCAGAGCAGGGCCCTTTGGGAGTACCCACTTCCGTGGGGGATGGTCTCCGGGTTTGGGGGGAGGGTCGTGGGCTCCACCTCTGAGCCTCTGCGTTCTCATCTACGACCTCGCCTTCCAGGAACGTGCGGGCATTTACTAAGGTGCTGCGTGTCTCCCACAGGCTGGCATGTGTGTGACTGATGGTGTGCACAGCGGTTTGGGGGAGTGTGCGGATGAACAGTTGTTATTTTACGAGCTGCGATTGACGCATGTTAGAAAAACATAAGCAGTGCACCAAACTCTGTGATTTATGAAAATAATATAGCATTTTCTCTTGAAATAAAATTCTGTGCTTTTTAAAAGGTGAATCAATTTAAAGAAAATACTAAATAAATGAACAGTAGTGATATGGCAGAAATCATGAAGGGGTATATGAATGACTGAAGTGTGGGGGGAAATGAGATAGTCTATGTAAAACACCCATCGGTGTCTGTCACTTAGGAAGGGCTCGGAAAGGGTAGTGCCTGTGGCCTTCTCTGCATTCTAACTTCCTGAGATGGCTGGACCTAGAATCAAGCTCACCCGCTGGGACAAAGTAGCTGCCTGGGTCTAGTCCGTCTGGAGGGCCTGGTATAGGCAGCAGAGGGCAGGTCCGAGTGGCAGCAGTGGGCAGGTCCGTGCGGAAGGCTGGCCACAGGGTCCCGGAGCAGGCAGAGGCTGCTGAGCCAGCACGTTCCACAGAGCAAACGTCAACCATCAGTGATCCGTCTGAAGACTTATTTCAGGCGCAGGTGAAACACCGCTGGGCAGGAGCGGCCTCTGTTCAGCGGTCGCGTCGGGGAGGAAGTCTCGACCGGAGGGGAGCGCCTCCCTGACGCCCCTCTAGCACCTGCTGGTCTTCCTCTCCCACAGGGAGGCCCAGCCCCCGGCTGGCAGCGGTAGCTAGCTGCAGCTGAGTAATAGTGTCTTTTTCGTGTATTTACTTTACCCTTTCTTCCATTTATAGAACATGACACAGGTTTCCTGTTTGTGAGAATGATCTCCAGTTCCCTTTTCACATGTATGCATTAAAGGGAAAAAAGAGAGTCTGTTGCTTTTGCTCACTATAACGTGGATAATAGCACAAACAGAAAGACATGCAGAGACCAGGTAAGAGTGGTCCCGGACCGGGGAGAAGCCAGCCTGCTGAGGTACTGTGAGGGGTCCATGCTGGGCCCACAAGCACGGTGTTCCCAGGCTCAGCCATAGGCTCGGGGCACGCCTTGTCCTGGGAGCGCAAAGGTGGCCCCATCCTAAGAAGGGGCCAGCCTGCTGGCCAGGTGACCCAGAGCCTCCAACTGTGCTGGGAGTGCAGAGACCAGGGGAGTGGCCTGGCCACCATCAGTATGGTCATTGCCGTCCCAGAGCGTGGGTCTGGAAAAGACCTCCAGCCTCTGGTTTCTGGTGAGGCCAGGCCTGCAGATGGCGGCCCAGTGGCCCCAGGAGGTAGGGAAAGAAGCAGGGTCATGAAACAGATAAGGCCTGAGCCTGCAGCCTGTGTGAGCTTGGCATTCAGGGGAATACGGTGTGAACCCGAACAGTTCACACCAGCCTGGGGAGGAGCTGCGTGTGAATTGCAGTGTGCTGGGACAAGCAGCAGAAACCACACCTGCCCCACTCACACGCAAGCGGGGTTACCGAGAGGCCCTCAAACAGCACCAGAATCAAAGGGCAGGCCGGTGACCGGGCTCGGGAAAGGACTGGAACCAGAGCCGACCACGGCTCTGGGCGCAGGAGCTGAGGCCAGTTTTGTCAAGGCTCCCCTCTGAGATGCACCAGCCGCAACCATTTTCCCTCCTCCCATCACCCCACTCATGATTCACGGCCCCAGGGGGGACACCAGCTGGCCTGGCTTAGGTCCCGTGTCCTTCCCTTGGCTGGCGGAGGGCACACAGGTTTGCTCAGCCTCCCTCCAACACTGAGCAAGGGGACGTTCCCAGATGAAAATCGAGGGAATGTTACAGAAAGGAAGAGGAATGGATGTTGGGCAGCCCGGACCAGCAAATGTCTGCTCTGAGCGCCACGGGAGGCCAGGCACTGCGGTCCCCGGGGCCCAACTCTCCGGGATTGCCCCTGGGGCTTCCTTTCTCCCACCCTGGCTGGACCAGGGCCATCGTCCTAGTCTTGGGTCAGTAGTCAGCTCTAGCCAAGGGGGACTTGGCTCCTGGACCTTCTGATGGGCGAGGGGACGGCTCTGGCTGGACAAGTTTGGTCCTTGTCCCCATGGCTGAAAAGGGTCTGCCAGGTTGAGCAAGTCTAAGGAGAACTGACTCATTCAGAGACATTTGCAAGCCCAAATGCCTGCAGGCCTGGCAGGGACAAACGCATGAGGAAACTGGTGACCTGTCTGAAGGGGCAGCCACTGCCGCTGCAGCCGACTGTTGTCGTATAGGCACATGGCCCAGTATCGATCAATATCCTGATGGTATTTTAAATGAAGCTCCAAATCCAGATGTTTACGCGAGACTTCATTTTTAAACATTGTCAATTATCAGGAGAAAAAAAATTTTTAAATATTATGCTGACCAAACAAAACATACCACCGGTTTACAATAAGTGAACCAACTTCTTCTATTCGTCGACCACAACTCAGCTGAAAAGTCACTTCCTCCAGGAGGCCTTCTGGACTTGCCTCTCCCTCTGCTTTGCCACCTTTCCCTGGACATCCACAGACTCCTGATTTCCTCCCACCACAGGGCTCACACTCTGCATTATAAAAGCTCATTTGTTGTCATCTGCTGCTCTTTAACTGTGCCTCCTGGCGGGTGCCTGTCACATCTTATCATGTCTATGCCCTGACCTGAGGCACTGTGGCCTTGAGAAAGGGGACTGTAGGAATAGCATTTGTCAGGACAGCTAGGTTAGGGTATGTAATGGTAACGATCAGTCCTGACGTGTCTGTGGCTTCACACGACGAAGGCTTGCTCCTCCCCCGTGTGCCGTCCGCTGTGGGGCTGGCGGCTCTCCGGGCCGCTCGCTCCCAGGCAGTAACTCAGGGATCCAGGCCGGCTCCGCCGTTAGGCAGCGGGAGAGGAGAGCCAGTGGAGAACTCACGCCCGCCCTTCAAATACCGCCGTGGAGAAGTGACGCGTTGGCTCTCTGCACAGCCTGTGGGCCAGGACCGTGGCCTACCTCGTCACGAGGGGCTAGAAATGACGTGAGCGGAGAGCACGGGACTCGCGGGGTCCATGGCTCTGCAGCACAGACTGCCGGCTGCCACTGGCAGTGCTGGGGCACTCAGGGGGCCAACAGGCGGATGTTGGGGGGACACAGGCGGCCAGGTCCCAGCATTCACGGGTAACCACGAGACTTCTGAATTTGCTGGTGTAACTCACAGTATCTAGAACAGTGCAAAAGGAGTGTGGAGAGAATTTCACTAGCTCGATCCTTCCCCCTTTCTTTAGTTTTGCAATCAGTAAAAACTAGCAAGTGAAAGTCAAGTTGATGGAAAAGAGAGGTCAAAGGCCAAGGAGCGACCCAGGAGGCATAGAACTGCTAGCCGGCCGCTCGGCACTTCGTCCGACGTCCGCGGTGAGCTGGGGCTGACGCAGCTGCTCCAGGGGTCTCTGTGACCGAATGCCACTGGGCTCAGGAGCCCTGGCCCTTGTCGTCAGCCCGGGCCGTGCCCCTGGCCGGTGGCAAGTCAGTGGCCCCTGCAGGCGGCACCGAGGCACTGGCCATACCTGTGCTCCGCTGGGCACAACGCAACAGCAGATGCTCCCTTGGAACGGAATCGCAGGGTCTTAGGCTCTGGAGAGAGGGCAAGTCTGGGGCCAGAAAGACCCGCGTTCAAATTCTAGCTCTTTCCTAATACTTCAAATTTCTAGCAAGACCCTTCACTTCTCTGAGATTCGGTTCCGTCGTCTCTAAAATGGGGACAATGAGAACACCTTGCTCCCAGGACAAGTGTGCAAAGTCTGTAAGATTACACGTTCGAAGGGCCTTGTCTGTGCACAGAAGGTCCTTGACTGATGTCGCTTCTCTTCCTTACGCCCCACTGGGTTGGAGGGACTGAGACTAACTTCCCACCTACTTCCCCTGAGTGCAGTCAGCCAGTTCCCATTTGCATGCCTCTGGTGACAAGAAGCTCACTATGCACGACCCCATCCCCCTGCCCAAGCATCCTGCTTCATCTTCAAACTCCCACAGTGCTTGGTGCGGTGCTCACGGCGAGAGGATCTGATGCCCTAGGAGCAGAGTTTGAGGGACAGGTGCCTGGCCCCCCCGCCTCTCCAACTGATGGGCCAATCACTGCCTGGGCCTGCAGAAGCTGTCTGAGGGCCCTGAGTGTGGTGAGAATGAAGGAGGTGAGGGGTTCAGGGCAGGGGGACAGGCGTCCATTGCCAGTTCACAGAGAGGAGACAGAGAAATCCACCATGCGGGGGACAGGATCAGGCCTGGAGACACTTAGAGAGGAAAAACCTGAGAGACTGTTGCACGATAATGATGGAGGTCCCAACAGAAGGGATGGAACATGGGAAGCTGCAGAGAGGGAAACAGGAGCTCAAACCAAGAATGAGTTTTTTTCATTCATTCTACAAACACTTACTGCTTGTCTGCCATGCTAGGCCCTATGCTCAGCCCTGGGGACAGAGAAATGACTCAGCCATAGGAGTGAGGCGGGCTTGTGGTAATAATTTTAAAAAGCCACATGGGGGTTATTGACACAAAGGGAGCTCAGAGGAGGGGTACCTGGCCCACCTGGGGTTATGCTGTTTACAAAAGGAAGAGGTGGCAGACAACAATGGAGAGAAGGAAGTGCCCGGTGAAGGGGCAACATGGGGCAAGGCACGGAAGCGACAAGCAGTCTGGCGTGGGGGTGGCGGGGGCGACCCACTGTTTCCTTAAAGCCAGGAATGATAACGGGGGCCCAAGCAGGCAGCACAGGGTCTTGAATGGCAGCCAGTGACGCCGGGACGCTGTCCCAGGCTAGGAGGAGCTGGAGAAGAAGTGCTGATGCCCTAGGGTCACAGCCCAATGAATTCTCACGACGTAAACATGCCAGGCACCAGCCCCAGACCAAGAAACAGAAACTGCCCAGGGTCCCGGAAAGCCCTTTGCTCCCCTCCTCCCGGGAAAGGAACCAGTCCCCCCACACCTGACCGCAGCGTGAGTGGGCGCGCGTCTGCAGAGCACGCGGACGGGGCCGCGCGGCGGCGCGGTTTCACGCGTCTGCGCCTCTCGCTCGGCTCCGCGCTTGAGACCCCGAATGGGGCCGCGCTCGGGGTGCGCAGGGAACTCCGCACCATTGCGTGACGCAGCCGAGACGCACGCCCCCTCCGGTGCTGGTGGCGCCCGAGCCAGCCAGGCCAGCGCGGGCCCCTGTGCGAAGCGCCGCCGCGGAGATTCTCACGCGCATCCTCGGAGACGGTGGACCGGCCTCATGCCGAGGAGCGGAGCCCATGCAGCGCAGGCGGCAAGGCCTTTATTTAGCGGGGACGGTCAGACGTGTTTTCCTGCCGGCGGCCCTGGCTCGCGCCCTGTGCCACAGCCCCGCGCCCGGGGCCCCACCTAAGCCGCGGGGCCACCGCCGCGCGCGGGGCTCACGGTTCCCATGTGCGTTCCCCCGGTCACTAGTGAGGCCGCCTACGGGCCACGGGGACGTCGTCTTTCCGGAAGCGCTCGGTCACGTCCGTGGAAGGCCAGGGACACAGTCCGCATTTCACTTTAGAAGGTCGTCTCTCGCTCGGGGTTCAGAGGCGGGGATGCCGGGTCCCCCCTTCCGCCCCCCACCCCCGCGAACGCAGCGGCATCCCACTCGGGCGCTAAGCTCCGGCTCCCCGTCTGCGGCCTCAAATCCTCGCAGCCTCCCTGAGAGGTCACAACTGTCACCAGCACCTCACAGATGGGGTGACCGGCGGAGGAGGGAAACGACTTGCCCAGGTTCTCACGGGTGGGGCTGGGGAGGAGGCCAGGAGTGGGGGCTGGGGTCCTCGACCGTCTCAGGCCAGGGCAGGAAGTGTGGGAAGGCAGGGCACACGAAGGAGGCAGCCCCGAGGAATCTGTCTCACTCCTTCACACAGGCGGAAATGCTCCCTCCGTGTCCTGTCTTCCTCCTCCTTCCCCTCGCTCTCTCCGAATCCCACCGCGGCCCCAGCGGAGGTGCGCACGGTGCCCGCCGCCAGTGCATGGCGCTGGCTGCCCGCAGATGGGGGTGGGGCTCAGCCATCACGCGTCAGAGCCCACCCCGCACCTCTCGCTGTGCGTCCCTGGACCAGTCACTTTAACCCCGGGGCCTGAGGCTCCCTGTCCTCTTCAGTCACCCCTTCCTCAGAGCCTGATGAGCCAGTCCAGTGCCCGCGCAAAGCACCCTGGGTTTAGTTGGCACAAGCACCCCCCGCCCCACACTTCAGGGCTGGGGGGCCCAGGCCTTGGGCTCCTCCCGTGCTGGGCAGCAGAGGCCGCATCCCTGCGCCTCCGCTCCCGCAGCTCCGGCAGGGCCCCAGCGGGCTTCCTCGCTGCCAGGCACAGGTGTGGCGCGGGCAGGAAGCGCCCCGCCCCCAGGCGCGCTCCCCGCAGCTGCTGCTCTCCAGCAGACAGCCACACAATTAGCCCCAGAAGGGCCTTTCTTCTCTCGAGGGCTCTCAGCTCAGGCCCAGACGCCTTTATTTTGGGAGCCTTGCTGGGTAAGGTGCTTGTCAATGCCACCGCGAAGCGATGCCCCCACCGCCACCACACACCCCTCGCCCGGCCATCCTGCCTGTCGGTCCATTCACTAAACCGCTTGGCACGCGGCGAGCGCTCCAGGCGCCCTGCGGGGCACTGGGACACCCACAGGGTCTCTCTCCTCGCAGCGTCTCCCCTGCAGGGAGAGAGAAGCATACGGAGCAAGCAGATGGATACGATGCACGGGATCGCTTTGGATGGCGGAGCTCAGGGCCACAGAAATGGCGACAGGCAGAGCTGTGATGGGGGCGGCAGGGCAGCTGGTCACCTCCCGCCCTAGGGCCGACAGGGGAAGCTCGCAGGCCCGCTATCTGCAAGGGTGTGTTCTTCTCTGGTTTGCGCCAGACTCGGCTCCTGGAGAGAAGGGTTGCGCCTCAGTCGCCACGGTGGCGGGATGGGGGGAGGTCCCAGGATGCGGCACCAGAAGGTCCCGGCCACTGCCGACCTCCAGTGACGTTGCCCCCTCCCCTTTCTTCACTGCCAAGTCTGCAGCTCCCTCAGCTCCGCCAGCTTCCTGTCTTGCCTGTCCTGCCCCTGGGGGGCAAGAGGGGCCCCAGGAACTCTTCCTTGGTGCATCAACCTCCCCCTCCCATGGCATAGGTTTATCCCTCCAACTTGGCTCGATTCTGAGCAGCCGGAATCCTCTCCCAGTGCTCCCCCACCCCCGCCCCACGACACTAGTTCAGTTCAGCTGAATTCCGGTCGAGTCTCCCTGATCGTGACTCTATGCCCCGTCTCCTCCCCGGGCACCCCCTCCCTGCCTTTCACCACCCCACCACTGACTCATTCCCCCCCTTCTCCGTGTGTCCCCCTCTGTCTCTGTGCCTCATCTCGATCCCCCCTCTCCAGCTCCCTGCCACTCTAATTCACATCCTGACTGTACTTTTTATCTGGACATTAATTTACTTCAAACACTAATTTTTTTTTTTTAATGCATTGAGCCCCTACTGGGTACCGGGCATGGGCAAGGAGCTTGGGTCTAATCAAAGATGAGGGAAGCATGGAACTCTCCCAAAGGGAATGAGTCATGCACTTAAATCAGTGGCGTGGGGAGGCTACAAGTGAGCGGCATTATAAAGAACACGAATGGAGGCTGGAGCGGAACGGAGGGGCACCCCAAAGGCCTCCTGCAGGAGGGGACTTTTCAGCCAGACCTTGAAACAAGTCATGCGACAGAACGTGGGCTGACCGTGAAAAGGAAGGTTCTCTCCCATGTGCAAACCTACACCCGGATCCCTGGCATCGCCTCTCCAGTCCCCAGAGTCTCCTGAGCAAGGCACAGGCTTTGGCGCCTGGCAGACATGTGGCTAGGTCTGCTGACCCGGCTCTCCAGCCTCCCCTGCTTCCATTCACCCTCTGTAAACAGCCCCCGAGGGTGGCTGTGAAAATCAAACAAGACAAAGGATGTGAAAACGCTCTCCCACTGTTAATGAAATTCTCCGCTCTTAATGAGGGCTCTTTTGACGGGCGAGTGACAGAACCCCAACGCGAAATGGCTTAAAGACAAAAAGAAAAGTCTGGCACTGCTGCTGTCAGACACACCTGGATCCGGGGTTCGCAGGATGGCCCTGGCCTCTCCTGCTTGGCAGCACGCTCACGTGGCGCTAAGCAACCCCCGTGGAAACAGGGGTGCCCCACTCCCGATGGTTCCAGCAAAGTTCTGGGGTTGAAGCTCAGTGGACTGACCCCTAACCCACCCCACAGCCAGGCCTGGGTCACGTGCTCACCCCTGGCGCTGGCGGTGACGTCACCTTTCCACCCCGTGCATAAGGAGTGCGCAAGCAGCGGGTCCTCAGAAGAGGTGCTGCCGCGAAAAGAAGGGGCCTGGAGCTGGCTGTCCACCCCCCGGGGAATGGGGACAGGTACACAGGAAAAGAAGGTCCACTCCTTATCGCTCAGGTCTCGGCCTCGCTGTCATTTCCTTCAAAAGAGTCTTCTCTGCCCCCCCCCAGGCTGTGTTGGGGACCCCCTTCCGTGCTCTTGCAGCACCCGACACCTCTCTCATCAGGCTCTTTCCATTCGTTATAACTTCCTATTGACTTGCCTGTCGCCTTCGCAGCACTCTAAGTGTGGGGAGGCCAAGCACGATGCCTATCGCCTATCGCTTGTGCTGCTGACAAATGCGAGATACTTAGCAAACAGTGGATGGATGGGTGGGTGAGAGGGTGGATGGATGGATGGATGCATGAATGGATGAGTGGTTGAATGTAGGGATGACAGATGATAGGATGCTTAGAGAAATGAATAATGGATGGACGGACGGACGGAAAGATGGATGAGGAGAAAACTGTTCAGAAGAGTTTGAGATGTACGAGCCTAGGCTGCCCGTGAATGTGCAGACAGAGCCGTCCCGCGAGCTGCTGACAGACAGACCTGGAGTTGAAGAGAAAGGTCTGGGATGGGAATGGCAGCTGGGAGCTATTGGCATGGAGGCCAGGGGCGCGGATCGAGATCACCAGGGAAAGGGCAAAGTGGGGTATCCGAGGTCGCACGTCACATCAGAGGCCCTGGATCCCAGGGCTGTGTGGCAGCAAAGTCTGCTCCCCTTCGCTCACTCCAGAGCAACCTGGCCACCACTTGGGGTGGCAGCACAGCGTTATCGCCTCTCCCTCCCCCGCCCACCCCTCCTCAAACCATTCAGCCAGAAGGGAGCATCTGCCTGGGAGGACAGAGAGACAGATTATGTAAACTGTGATTGCCACCCCCAGGAGGAGGAGAGGGAATAGGTATTGAAATGTGCTTTCAATAATGCATGTCCTCCTCCGCAGCGGCCTGGGGCTCGCTGAGGGGGAGAGGAGCCTTAAAGGGACAGAACCTCTGTCCCCAGCGGCAGCGCCCAAAGGCCCCGGGCCACACGGGACCTCCATCCACAACCGGAGGGTTCCGGCGACATCCATCCCCGGGGTCCCCAACCTTCAAGGCACGCCTTTTTTCCCTCTTGGCCTCGGTGGATTTGAGTTTTTGTAGATTCTGTTTCCCAAACACACTGCATTTAAGCCATGATTAATTTATTGCCCCCATTTTTTATTAATCAAAGACACTTAACTGCCAGTCGGCGCTTTGATCAGCCAGATAAGCCACGCGGTGATATCCCGCCAATCCAAAGCTGAGAAATATGACAACGCGGTTAGCCAAGCTCACCTCGCTTCCCGAAAACATCCTGTCTCCCTATCCCCATCCATTACTGTCTTTAGAAAACCCGAGGGGCACGAGAACCCCAGGCTGGGGGACAGGGACGCTGCCCAGCACCCTCACATCCCAGAGGCAAAAACAGGCCCAGGAGGGTGGGTGGACTTGCCCAAGGTCACGGGGTCAGTGGGTTATGACCTCTTCAGTTTCAACTGACTTAGAATCTGGCCGGGAGATCCGTCATCCAAGGGATCTGACAGCCAAAAGCGCGGTGGGACAGAAGTCACGCAGCCGGCAGCTCAGTGCGCCCCGGGACGCGCCGAACCCGGGGACCCGTCCGCCCGCTTCGTGCCGGCCCGGCAGGCAGGGCTCTCAGTTCCGTGGCGCATCTGAGGAAATGGGGCATCGAAGTGGCTCCGTGGGTGCCACAGCCCACTCAGCGGGAAAGTCAAGGGCTGGGATCGCCGCCCACTGGCCACAAGACGCACGGGCCCCCTGCGTCCCTGGCCTGGCTGCATGGTGGCGCAGTCACTCAGACCAGGCCCGAGGCCGTGCTCACCCCTTACCAGCTGTGGGAACATGGCTAACGGTCGCGCCCTGCGGGCTTCCGTTTCCTCCCCTGGGGACCTGGGATACCGTCCGGTCCCTTGGGTGACTGTGGAGGGTGAGGAGAGACGATGGGGCTCGAGCCCCCAGCGCAGAGCCTGGGGCACAGTGCTGGAGATGGTGACCCCTCCCTCCCTCCCTCCTCCCCTCTTCTTGTTCCAAATCCCCCAGGCCGGCAGAAGCCAGGGTGAAGGACCCGCTTGCTTACGTCTCCAGGGACCTGCCGAGCTATGGGTTAGGGAAGCATCACCCCGCTCCCCCTCCGTGGTCAATTAAATGCACTACCCTGCCCGGCCCAGGAACCCGGGACGAGGCTCTCCCCCGCCAGCGTGCACACGTTCTTGGCCATCGCCATCTGCTTCCACGTCTGGTTTTGCTGGCATCGGGTCGAGAAGGCTTGAAAATTCCCACAGCCCTCCTCCCCCCCTCCCCCGGAAACCCCGTTTATTTCCCCAAGGCAGCGCAGCGAGGGTGGAGCAGAAACCTCCGCTCCCCCGGAGGAGAGGGCGACTTCCCAGACTTGTCATAGTCGCTCCCCCCGACCAGGTGGCAGTCTGAGCAACTGCCTCTCTGGCCCGACCCTCCCCCAGAAGGGGTCTTAGACGAGTAAGCAGAATAAACTTGGTGGCCTCGCTGGAGTAGCGAGCCGTTTCTCGGACACCGCACAACCTCTCGGAGGTCTGAGAAGCTCCGCCCTGTGCCGGGCACGGGCTGGGCACGGAGGACGCAGGGATGGGCCTGGCCCTGCCCTCAGGGGCTCCCAGCACGAAGGGACAGGCGGGCACGAAGACAGACCCGGACGCTGGGCAGTCTGGGGACTGTGACAGCAGGACATGTGGGGTGGGGGGAAGGAAAGGGGGGAAGGGAAGTGGGGAGTGGGGCGGGGGATGGGGGTAGGGGGGCTGCACAGAAGAGGAACCTGGATGCTGAGCCTGGCAAGGAGAGGCGATCTCAGACGGCGGGGCACGAAGGGCACGGCCTGAGCGCATGTGAGGAGGATTCCAGGGTGCCCTGACACAAGCGGATGGACACGGGTCAGGCGCAGCCAGGTCCGATGGCGAAAGGTCTGGAATGCCGCCGCCAGTGAGGACAGGCCCCAGGCTCGGGTTGAAGAAAGATCTGTTTGTAGAAAATGCACGAGGACAAAACTGGCGGCAGAGGGTCCCAAGCAGGAGTAAGAGCCCGTGTGGGACTCAGAGGGGCCACGAACCGGGCTGAAGAGGCTTCGTGGAGTGTGAATTCACCGAAGTTGTGGCCGATCGCATGCGAGGAGGAGAGAGACAGGTACCTCCCAGGCTGGCATCCTGGTTTTTGAGCCCCACCTGTCCCCCTGCTCAAGGTGGGGAGAGAGGACCCACTGATGTCCAGGCTAACCCACGTGCCCTGGGAAGCTCAGGATTGGAGAGGAGGTGTATCTTGCACCCCCGTGCTGGTCAACACGCTTCCAGCGGTGTGGCCTTGGATGAGGCCCCGCCCCTACCTGAGCTGCAGGTGACCCAGATAACCCTGCAGTGTCTTCCTCCTGTAAATGCTCCCCCTGGAGGATCGCACCTGCCTCTGCACACGCAAGCAATTCCTGTCCCATGCATATCCAGAGGCTCCCAGCAAACCCACAGGTGCGAGGCACCTTCTGTTCCTAGAGACACTGGGGTTCGAGCCGTGGGGATGCCTCCCCATCTGACAGGTGGAGACAGTGAGGTCTGGGGGAGGGAACCGGCTGCCGGGCCAGGATGCGCCCACACACACCTGATTGGCACCTCGCTCGGCGTCATCACCCTGCCCCGCGATTAGCCCTCCATCCACAGATGAGCCTGGGAACTGGGCTCACCTCACAGACAGCCACGGCGCAGAGGTAGGAAGTTCGCTTCCCACGGGTGTCTACGGGAGTGGCCTCGAGGCTCCCCTACCCAGACTGTCACAGCAGTCCTGCAGGGCGGCAAGCCCAGCCCCAGCTGAGGCTCACAGAGGCTGGTGATTGTGTGAGGCCAGCGAGGAAGTGGTGGAGAGGGCCGTGGACCAGGCCCGTCTGCCCACGCCACGCCTCCTCTCCCGCCTGAGGATGTTCAGCTCGCCCTCCGGAAGGAGGCATCGGCCCTTCCTCGGAAGGTTCCCCTTTGCCAGGACAGTGGGCTGGAGCCAGACCAGACCCTCAAGGCCCCCTCAGCGTCTGCCAAAGGACAGAAGGAATTAAGCGGGCCTGAAGCTTTGCCTGCCCTCGGAACAAACTCTGCTGAGCCGTTCAGTGAGGCTGCTTGCCCTCTCTGGGCCTCCATCTCCCCACCTGTAAAAGGAAGGACTCAGTCGCCCAGCGCCAACAGTCCAGCATTCCATTGTCCTAAGTCTCCTCGCTCCCACGTCTCCATCTGCGTGAGCATGACACCTTCTGGCCATACACAGGCTGACCAAGCAACTTCTAGTACCTGTCAACCCTGGATGAGCCTGAGACGTGGACAATAGAGGCCCCGTGTACAGGTGAAGACACAAGAGGCCACATCTTATGCCCAAGGGCACGCAGTCAGGAAGGCTGAGAGCCAGGCCTGCCCAGAACTCACAGAGACTCAGCCCGGGGCCTGTGGGGGTCAGCCTCAGGCCCCACCTGCTGCCAGCTCCCCGCCTCCTCCCAACGCTGCTCCAAAGCCGGATTTCTGCATCATCAAAGCTGCCCACCAGCACCCTGTCACTGCCCAGTGGTCCCGGACGATCCCCCCGACATGGCCATATCCCCCCTCTGCGCAGTCTGGGTTATGAAAGCAGAAATATGTGGAGGCCGACTATGCAGAAGAGAGGCGACCTGGGCAGAGGAGGCTGGCGGAAAGCAACAGGAGGAGCAGGCCTAGAGGCCCCTGGGGGCAGGGGGAGGTGGGCACAGCCAAGCAGGAGACGACCGGACCTACCCTCTGTGGCTTAATATTCACAGTTCACGAGAGAGGGACAGGCGATGAGCACTATTTTTCAGTTACAAACACTGATGCTCAGACATGTTCAGCAATTTGGCACAGGTCACAAAGCCAAAGAACATTCACGGCCCATTGTTGAAATCAAAGGTTTTGTTAGAATCAGACTATTTACTGCAGATGAGTTAGTAAAAAAAAGAAAGTCTCTATTACATCTTTAAAAACCCAAACTGACTTAGGCGAACGGGACGAGGAAGCGCGGTGGCCCCGTCCCCGCACGGCTGGCCCCGGGAGCTGGCCCACTCGGCCTCGCCGCTCCGCTGGCCTCTGGCTCATCCCATGGTCAGGCCGCTCTCCCGTGGACATGGATGGTGACGATGGCGCCATCGGCACCAGGTGTTTGCCCGACAGCTCCCCGTTGGCTGCAAAGGCCACTTTGCCTTGATTTCGGTCACATGGCCCCTCCTGAACTAGAAGATGGCAGGGATCTGAGGGCCTAGGCTCCAGGGGACAGCAGGGCTGCTGTGGATCCCTAAACAGACTAGGGGCAGAGGAAGGGGAATTAAAAATAGGGCGCTAAAGATAACGGCAGGCGGACAGCACACCTTCCTCACGATCTTCCTTCGAGAAAACTCAGAGTCAATCCAGAAGGCATGGCGGCTGCGGGTTCCATGTTTTCTCTCGTTTAATGTCATCCTTGCCGTGGTCCCTTCTAGAAGGGTATTACCATTCCCACTTTACAGATGGGAAACTGAGGCAGAGAGGGGAAACACCTTGCCCAGGGCCCAGAGATAAGTGGCAGAGTCCAGATTTGAGCGCCGCTCAGCCTGACTCCAAAGCCACTCTCGGTGCACGTCGCCTGCCTAGCCCATGGGTCCCTCTGCTCCCCGGGCCTTTCAGGTGCCCGCGGCCTGTCCCCAGCCCTGAGGTGAGCCTGACTGAGGTCTGTCCCTACCCCGAGGCGAGCCTGACTGAGACGGCCTTCTCGGCTGTACTGTTCTTGTGCAGGGTTCTGCCCTTCAAACTGAATGGGGGCGGGAGGAGGAGCCAGGATGGAGCCCAGCACTGGGGTGCGGCCAGGGGGGATTACAAGTGGATTATGTCCAAGCATCCTGCCTCCTACGATCGCCCTCCAAGCCAGACAGGCGGAGGCCGGGGGCAGAAAACAGGGAGGGACAGCGATCACTGCCACCTGGCCTGGCCGTGACAGTTCACACAGCGTTGTCTCCGCGGGTCTCCGCCCAGCCAGGCAGGCAGAGCAGGAGCCGGCGTCAGGTCCACTTTACAGAGAAGGACCATGAGGCCAGGCTAGAGGTCGCACAGGTCGGGAAGCCCCACTCACATCCAGACCTGCCAGGGTTCACATCCCAAGTGTTTTCAGTGCTCTCCGGAAAGGAGCAGACCCGAGCGAGCATGGGCGTCCTAACGGGGTCAGGGAGAAGGGAGTCAGGTCCCCGAGCGCCCGCCACGGCCCGGGCGCCACAGCTCTCTTGTGTGAGGTGGCATTCACTCACCACGTCACCCTGCAAGGCAGGGGTCACTAACCTGAGGCTCCGCACGGAGCAGAGACCTGGGCGAGGGTGCGCAGCTAGTGCGCAGCTAGAAACGCGAGTTCGGCCCCGGGCCGTGCTTTCCACAGCCTTCACTCGGCTTTCACGGGAGAGACTCCCCTGCACCCACAGCCATCACCCCGGCTCCCACATGGACGAGTCGGAAGCCCAGAGCCTGAAAACTTCCCGCCCGGAGCCCAGTGGCCTGCCCTCCCCCTCTCCACCTGGAGCCAGGGCCATCTGTCCCTTTTGTCCGGATGGGAGAGAAGATGAAACCAAATTTAAATATTAATAACACTTAGCATTTGTCTGGAAAGTGTTCCTCACACTAATTGCTGATTAGTCCTCCCCAGGCCCAGAGACAGGCTGTCTTTGTGTGTCCATCCTGCAGACAGACTGACGGGACGGACCAGGAGGCTGGAGGGAGGACCCGGGACTGACCGGGCAAGGACCTGGTCACTCTCCATCTCTGCCCAGTGGGGTGGCAGGTGGAGTGAACAAATCCATCAATTTGCTCTTGCCCCGCTGGCCCCTTCGCCTCTCGGAGCCTCGCTTTGCTTATCTGTGGAGCGGGGATAACGTTCCCTGCTGGTTCTATCCATGGGCCAAGGTCTACTGCGTGCCCAGCATGCGCCGGCCGCTGACCAGGCCCTGGGTGTCCAAACGGGACATAACAGACAAGGCTCCTGCTCCCTTGTGGCAGTGAACACTGGGGACACAGATGATACTAAGAAAATAAACAAACAGCAGCGTAATGAAGCCGGTGACAGAAAGGTTGTTGGGAAACGATTTGTAAACGTATTTTTTTAAATCATGATGCTTCTGGGTGACAAAGTGACTGCTCTCTTTCTTGCAACGTGCATCCAGAAATCAGAGATCGTGTCCTGGCAGACGCGAGGCTCGAGCGGCTCCCGCCCTCCCCCTCCCGGTAGGGGTCAGTCGTGCGCACCATTTTCACGCCTCCCTCTTTGGTCAGCCACCTTTACGCATCTGCCCCCCCACCCCCCGCCCAGGCCACAGAGCTGGGCCTTGCTGCCGGAGCTGGCGGCTGGGGCCGGTTGGTTTTCCAGCCCTGGTCTTTGACGCCCCAAGATTTCACAGCGGGGCTTGGGGGAAATGAGTGGGGCCGCACTCGGAGGCCCCCAGACCCACCACCTCCCCGGCCAGCGCGGCTTCACGCTCACCTTGTTACCCATGTGCCTGCCACATCCAGTTCCTCCGAAAACAGGATTCCACGTCTTTGAACGAGGTTGAAAACAGCCTGCCTTCGGGGGAATGATATGGCTTTAGGAGACCGAGACTTAGCTCTGACGCTATCACTTCAAGTGAGTGACCCTGAAGAGACCCTGAACAGGCCGGACACCTCACCTGTAAAATGGGATTTCCGGCAGACCCGAGAAGATGAGACCCCCATGGCTGACCGCAAACCCAGAGCACTTCCCGGCCCCACGGCGGCGCGGGCACTCCCTGAGCATTTTTTATTCTGAATCTTTTTTCCTGGGTCTTTAACGAGGCTGAGTGGAGCTGGGTTGCCACGGCCAACTTCACCCCCAGGTGGACCCCGCCTGAGAAGGTCGTGAGAGCTAGAAAAGAAATGCGCCCCTTAGTTTAATCCCAAGCAGTAGCTTCAAAAATTCTGTGGATCTCGTTCGTTCTAAAATAGGAGATGCCTCCCTCTTTAGTGTGAGAGCTCAATGTCTAGCCTTCCTCGGAGAGTGAAAAACCAGCCCAAGTCGTCACGGGGCAAAGTCGAGAAAGCCCACACAAGCCACGTCACCCCAATGCCAAGGCGTGCGGTGCCCCAGGCCGGGACCGGCTTGGCCAGGAAGCGGGGCGCCGCCTGCGATGCCGTCAGGGAACCGTCCCCGCTCACGCGCGGGGAGAAGGGGTCGCGCCGGCTTGACAAGACTTCTTCCCACAGCACCTTCGGCTCCAAGAACCTCCCCCACCACCGCACTGGGCACACGCATGCCGCCTCCGGCCGCCACGGAGAGCGGGTAACTCGGCGGCCTCCCGCGCGGCAGGTGGCACAGCTGGGATCTGAACCGAGAACTTTCTCACTGCAAAAGCCTGACCCGAGCCGAGGAAAGCGCCGACTTCCACGCTGTGCGTGATTCAAGGAGTGGAGACGGCGGCGCTGATGCGAGGCTTGGACGGCGGCTGCCGGAGGCCACGCGTGCCGCCCTGGCTGCTCCCACGCCACGGCCCGCCCTCCGCACGGCCGCGCGCAGCCTCCTCAACTGGCAACTTGAGGCGGATGCGACGCTCAGGTGCAGTCAGAACCACGGCCGCGCGGGCGCACGCTGTGCGGACTCCCAGCCGACGCGCGCGTGAGCTCGCACACGCGCCGACCTGTGCACAGTGACACGCAGAGGCCCGCTCAGGCAGCAGTCACGTGCGTGCAGGTGGCGCACGCCCCGGACGCGGCGCCTGAACCTGCCAGCGAACACGGCCCGCGCACGGAGCCGCCACGCGCCTGCCCTGGGCTTCGGGCACGCCGGGCCGGGGTCCTGCTGCTGTGCTGGGGACAATCCCTTTTCTGACCCTAGATGCCGGGGCCCCTGAGCCTCCTCCAGCCTGCAGGCTCAAGAGGATCGAGGTCCCCACGCAGCAGAGACCCAGGGGCACCTCTACTGCCGGGGCAGCCTCTGAAGGGGCTGTCTGTGCGGCCAGGGCAGGGGTCCCCCTTCCCCGCCTCGACCAGAACGGCACAGGAACCAGAAGAAGAGACTGGGTGGGACTCCGGCTCCTCCTGCTGAGCCGTGAGTGACGTTTAACTAGTCCAGTCCAGCCTGACCCCAAGCCCCATGCTCTGTGCCTCGATTTCCGCAGCAGCAAGGTGGGGGTGTGCTACCTGCCTTGCCAGGTTCCGGGGAGAAACGGGATAAAGCGTGTGGAGCGTCTGGCGAGCATGCGCGAAGGCGGAGCACCTTCGCCTGCCCACAGCCCTGCGGTGCTCGCGCTCGGTGCGCGAGGCAGGCCGGCTGAGTCCGCTGGCCGCACGTGTTGTCCCCAGAGTCCCTCCCCTCCGGGAGCTCTTTGAAGACGGACACACAGATCACGATCGTCCAGCAGGAGGCGCTGCGCAGGAGTGGGCGAGGGCATCGTGGGAGCCCGGGGCAGGGCGGGGCGGGCAGGCTGCCCAGCGCGGGCGGGTTGGGCGCTGCCCCGCAGAAGGGGCCGCGGCGCCACGTTTTAATCGAGAACCGGCGGCAGGGCCCCTGGGACCCGAGGTCATCATTTTTTGGACCACTTTCAACACTTTCAAGGCTGATACTTACTGAGCACCTACTATGTGCCACTTTACATACGTGTCCCTGTTCAATGAGTCAGTCCTTCCAACAAAAGGCCAAGAGTCCACTAGTGTCTCTTCTGATGGGAAAGGAAAGCAAGGGAGGGGGCGTGACCTGCCACGGCCACAGAGACCGGGTCCAGCCTGACCCCGAGCCCAATGCTCCTCCGTTCCTCCCTCTCACTGTCCTGACCGTGCCCCCCTCCCCAAGTGCACAGGAGGCCACGGTGTGTCCTCCGGACCTGCCGTGGCTTCACATGCTCAGCACCTGTGGGAGGACGGCCCTGGGGCAGTGCTCGGGCCCCCACCCGCAGGTGCACGATGGCCCTGCAGCCCCAGCGTTGGGGCAGCCCTTCCGGGCCGCACCTGCCTGCCCTGCCCTTCCTAGACGCTCTCGCTGTGCCTCCGACGTGCGACCCCGCTGCACAGCGGAGGGAAGAGAGGAAAGGGAGACCAGAGGCCCAGTGAGCGAGCCGGTCTAAAGACCCCTGTCCTTGTCACCTCTGGGGGGATCAGGAGTCGGGGCCAAGCTGGGACTGAGGCAGGCTTCCAGAGAGGGGGCCGTGGAGCGGGATGAGTCACCCGGCCTAGCAGGGCCAGCCGGCCAGTGACTGGGAGGTCAGCGGGCCGGGCAGACAGCATCAGCCGCCCAGGGCCGGGCGGCTGTCTCTGAGACAGCCGGACAGGGTCAGCCGGTCAGACTACAAGCTGGCCCTGGCTCACACCCTCCGCCAAGCCTCCCGCTCCCTGTCTGCCATCTTGCAAGCCTTCGGGACATGCTACGCTCAGATGCCTCGCTGTGCCTGCCTAAGCGTCCTCAGCTCCTGACCGGGTGACCGGGCCTCAAAGCATCAGCCCCGAGCTGCAAACATCAAACCCCAGGGGCACACTCTGCACGCTTGTGCACGCGCCCTCACAGACAGACAGACACACACACACACACAAGCATGACTGTGAGGCCTCACACCTGTACATGCTCACAGTCATGAAAATCCACATGCACACGCCCAGGCACACATACATCCGCGTGCACACATGTGTATGGTGGAACATTGCACACGCACATACTCAGAGTCATGCACATTCATGCTTGCACACATCCAAACACACACACACGCACATGCACCCTCGCTGTAGCATACCCGCCACCTCCCGCCTGCTCACACTTCTGTGATGAAGGCACTCAGAGTCTCCCCAGACGAGATGCTGAATGAAGGCACCCCCACCCCACCCCACCTAACGCCACCCCTGCAGGGCGGAGGAAGCCTGCGGGGTGGAAGGGGCGAGTCGCCGGTCACCCAGGGTCAGCACCCCCGTGAGCTAAGCCGGACCTGTCAAAATTCTGCAGACTGCTCCTCCGGGTCCAGGCCCAGCTGGGCTAGCCAGTGCTGACGGGGCTTCACCAGAGCTCAGAGCGCTGGGGAGGGTCCACCCCAGGCCCCCGTGACCCCCTCCCGTCTCGGTTTCCCTGCGTCCTCCTCTGAGGTCTTAAGTTGTGAGAGCAGGAGACCTGTGTGCCCGCCCAGCAGCGACCCTCCCCACCCTCCCGCCCTCAGACGCACCCAGCATCTCTCTCGACCTCGGTTTCCCCGTCTACAGGACAAGGTGAAGGAGCCTGTCAAAGCGTGTGGGTTATATGCGATGCCGTCTGTCTAGGGAGCATTTGGCAACCAAATGGCAGTTAGCAGTGGCCAGCCAGCGTCGGAGAGGCGGGGAGGAGTAACTGAGGGTGTCTCACAGCTTCCAGTCTTGGCGGGGAGACACTGACAGAGATGGGGGTGCCCCGAGAGGCACGAAGCTCCTGTCACTTCATCAGGAGACGAGTGTCTATCTCAAGGAAGTAGTCGTTCATTCATTCGTTCGTCAAAACCTTACCAACTACGCACTAGATACTGCGGTGCTAGGGGCCAACGGGGCCAGACGAGGGCCGGTGGGAGAATCCGTCGACAGGGAGACCAATGGCGGTCCCGATGATAAGAACTGCCACGGGAAAAACAAAACAGAGAAATGATGAACTGTGACGAGGACTGTTGGCTTGCTGGATCCGAAAAGTCAGAGGATGATCTGTCTCGCCATCTGAATGAGCAGCCCAGGCAGAGAGGACGGCAACGGCAGAGGCCGTGAGGCTGGAAAAAACGTGTCATACCTGGAGGCGCAGAACAAAATCCCCTGAGGCGGAAATAAGGCTGATGACTTAAAAGGGGAGGAGCTGCAGACAAGGGCAGCGAGGGAGGGAGTCGGGCCCGGCTTATGTTGGACACTGAGGAGTTGGACACCGAACGACTGCAGGGGCGGGAGGGGTCCCTGGGGGCCGCACTGCACTCGAGGAGCGGCCGTATCCGTGCGGGACCCCAGGAGCGGGGAAGAGACTGCCACAGCCCCAGAGGCTCGGAGGGCTGCCGGCGGCCGCTCCGCCAGGACGGCCCCCACCAGGATCGGAGGGGCACCCCGGGCGGCTGGCATGGAGACTCCGGGAGGCCCCCCCCCCCCGTTCCCGAAACGAGGCAGAGTGGCAGGCCCACAGCCAGCAGCTCGCTGTCCTTACGTCCCGCGGTTGAGCCGCCGCCGCCCCTGTGGGAGAGAGCAGACGCCTCCTCCAGACCACGAAGCTTAGGCTCCGAGACGCTAGGAGGTGGCACTTCTCGATGTCCCCTGTGTAGTCCGCACCGCCTCTCACGGGGGCTGGAGAGCCTGCTGACCCACGTCCCCACCTTCAGCCCCTGCCCTGATCCATCCTCCACGCAGCGGCCAGACGAGTCTTCTTAAAAGGCAGTCACGCCTTCCCCTCACTGCTTGCCACCCTATAGAATCCACATCCCAGAGAAACCCGCAGTCTGCTCTGGGACCCTCAAGGCCCTGCGACCTGGCCCCTGCTGGCCGCTCTAGGCTCGTTCCCCCAGCTGTCCCCTTGCCCTGCCAGCTCCAGCCACACTGACCTTCTGTCTGCTGCTCTGAGGCGCCGAGCTCATTCCTGCTGCGGGGCCTTTGCACATGCCTCTCCCCCACTTGGCAGCTACACTGTCCTGTAGAGCAGCCCCTCCCCACATCCCATTCCCCAGCACCTCACACTGCGTTGTCTTCTTGTTTGCTTGCGGATTATCTGTCGCCCCTGGCAGACCAGGATGCTCCTCAGAGCAGGGACCTCATTGGTACTGGTCCCTGGGCCCTGACAGAGTAAGAGCCTAGGGCACGTTTGTGGGATGAATGGACGGACACGGTGCCCAGGTCACATGGCTGCCGGATGACAGAGGTAACACTTGCACTCGGGCCTTTGTCTCTCAAAAGCCAGAAATCTCAGGGCTGCAGACTGTGAGGGAAGCAGGGGTGACTGGTCCTGGAGAAAGGAGTCACTTGTGACCTTGTCCTCAGCAGCCTGAGTACATGAGCACCCTGCCCCCTCACCCCGCCCCCTCCTGAAGTCACTGGGGTCAGGCCTCAGTCGGGGAGAAGCCATCTCCAGCCGCACAGGGCTCGGATGGGTCCCTCCTTCCCTCCCTGCTGGGCTTGGCTTGCGGCTAGCCATCCACTGCACACTGTACGCACACTCAAAACACACACCCCTCAGCCCAGTGCCTGGCCAGTCCTCCCCAGGGGTGGGTGCAGGGCCCCACACTGGCCATTCTGCGCCCCCAGAATCCCAATCCTCAACTGCACAGGACAGGCATTGCACATCAGTTCTCCAGGCCTGTGGGTTCCCGGGGCTCTGGGGAGCACGCGCCCAGCCCTGAGGCAGGGTAAACAGGCCAGAGGGCCAGGTGAGGGGCTGAGGGACGCAGGCTGTAGCCTTCTCCGCCTCGCTTTCGCTGTGCGACCTTGGGCAAGTCGCTTCCCTCCTCTGAGGCTCGTTCCCCTCATCTACAAGAAGAATCCTCCAGCTCCAAAGAGAAAGAAAGGGATTTTTTTTTTAGATGCTGGGCATTTATTGAACACCTGCTGTATACCACCATCACCTTTTATTCTCACGGCAAACCCATAGCTATCCTGCCGGGCTCACAGGGACAGGGACCTGCCCTCCCAGCTGGGAGGTGGCAGAGCCAGGACTGAAGCCGGGTCTGTCATGTTTCTCTCCAAGAGCCGTGGCTGCCTTGGGCTCCCTCAAGGGGGTGCCACGACCTGACCTGCCAGGTGGGCCTTCTGCCTTCTCTAAAAAGGTTGCTTTTGCACCCATTCCCTCTAGGGCTGGCTCTGCCCTGCAGGCCTAGCTACGCTTGGGCCCCAAAGGTCACCAGGGGCAGCTAGACCCTAGGTGGGCCTCTGTGGGCAAGCCGGTCAGCTTCCTCATGTATAGCATGGGGGGGGGGGACGCTTCTTCTCTTAGAGCAGTGAGAAGAGTCAGTGGGGCGACTGCACCAAAGACACTCAAGGGGGCTCCGGACAGGACCCTAAGCACACAGAGAGCGGGGGCCGTGGACGTTCGTGCCAGCGAAGGGCCCGGGCTCATCTCAGGCAACGCGAGGCCCCCGCGGGAAGATGCTGAGCAGGGGAGGGATGTGATGTGAGGAGTATTTTAGGAAGATTCCTCTGGCAACACGGTCCAGGTTGGGTTGGAGGAGCTGTGTGGGGGAGTGTGAGCAGCACTTCTGCCTGGAAAACACTTGCAATGACATCCCTCTCTCCCCCCCCCCCGGCATCCGAGGCGATCAGAAGCAGGAGCGAGGTGCAGAGGCCGCCTCCTCCCCTATCCAGATGGCGTCCAAGACCCTGGGGCCTTCGGCATGCTCCGGGGAAGTTCACACCGGTTCCTTTTCTGAGCTGCATCAGCCCCTGGCAATTCTGACACAGCCCCTGGCCACGTCTGTCCAGCTCGGAGAGGCGGCTAATGCTGCGGAGCTGAGATCTGGACCCAGGCCAGGGCTGTGGGACACCAAGCCCAGTGCCCACCCACACAAAACCACACACACCCCAGGAGAAATAGGCCAGTCCCCCTGAACTCTGAGCCTTGGCAGGCACCTTCTGCCCTTGCCTCAGCCCAAGGCAGGGTTGGAGTGGGAAGCCTTTGCTCAGCTGAGCCCCCTGCCTGAGAGGGGTGTGAAGAGAATGTGCCCCGATCACAGACAGGTCCCATCACTTGGTACTAGTGACAGCTTCCCAGCCCCGCTCGTCAGCAGAGGAAAGAGAAGGCCACAGGCAGCCAGCGTGGCCCTGCCCGGGACCCCCAGCCCTTGTGGTTGGCAGCGTCCTGTGAGGTCAGCCCTCCTGCCAGTGAGCTTTCTAGCCACCAGTGCTGTCGGTGCTATACCCAGTCCCCTCCCGGCAGCTGCCTCACTGGGTCGATAATCACCACTCATTCGTTCAACAAACCATCTTCGGCGTCTGCTTTATGCCAGGCCCTGTGGCCCACAGGCTGGCGGGGGGAGGCGGGAGGTACGGGCAGTAAGGCTGCGAAGGAGGCAAACACGGCAGGAGCAGGGGTGCCCCGTCCAGCTGCGGGGCTCAGGAAGGCTTCCCGGAGCCCCCATACCTGCTCAGAGACGCTCAGAGAGCCGGGCTGGGCGGCGTAGGTGGGCGGGGAGAGAGGAGCGTCCCAGGGTGCACAAAGGCTGAGCCGCGACCAGGAGCCAGGAACAGGACCGCGCTGACATGGGCCAGGCAGCGCTGGGCCGAGTCTGGTCAGAGGAGGAGGAGTCAGCCGGGGGCCAGAGGAGGCAGAGGTGCTCCTGGGCGTGACTGATGGAGGGAGCGAGGAGGCGAGAGCGGGGAGGAAGACCCTGGGGGTGCGGGACCCTCGTCCACTGTGTCAGGAGGGGGCATTTTACGAGCTCCTGAGGACTTCCATGCCGTGGGGTGACGCAGCTCAGACCTTGGGCAGGAGAAACAGGAGAGGCCATCGCAAAGCGCAGCAAGCAGTCCAGCTGGCGGGCTGGGACAATGGGGTCCAGCTGGGTGCAGAGCGTCTGGTCACCTGGGGTTGCCTGGTGACAAGTGGGATGGTGAGTGAAGGTGGTGACTCTAAGGGGGCCACAGGCGACCGGGTAAGAACACCGGCTTCAGACCAACCAGCTCCCACCCCTGCGTTGGGCTCTCAGTGCTGGGGCCCATGACCCCACCCGGGGCCGTGGTGAACGCTCTGTGTGCCCTTGAGTCCTCACGCCTCAGTTTCCTCATCTGTAGAGTAGGGATGTCATCTGCCAGTAAGTGACAGGGCTGGGATTTGAACCCACAGCCCGGAGCCTGCATTCCAAACCTCATGGCTATCGCTCTACTCAGAAAGCAAGTCTCTTGACTGTCTTCTTTGTGCCTCAGGGGGTGTTACAGGGTGGGGGTGGGGTACACACAATGAAGGAGGAGGACAAGGTTCCTCCCCTCATGGAGTCTATTCTAGGTGGAGAGATAAGCAACAGACACATAAGCAACATTTAAACGAATGTGATATAATTCCTGACAGAGGCAAGTGCTATAAGACCCTTATGCAGAGCAGTGAGGTAAGGACTGACGTACTCACGTAAATAGAGTAAAAAGAGGGATGGGCTGTGAGGGATGTCAGGAGGAAGCCGGCCAGGTAAGGATGTGCGGAAAGTTGTTCTAGGCAGCGGGAACGGCAGGCGCAAAGGTCCTGAGGCCGCCACCAGCCCGGTGCCATGGAGCGTTGTCGCGCGGCTGGAGCGGGGCTGGCGGCAGGCGAGGGGGCGAGGGGGGCGGGGCTCGGGCCCATGGGGCCTGGGACCCCGAAAGTGACTGACGTCACTCCGAGCGTGGCGGGGGTTTTCCTTCCTGTAAGCCGGCGGACGGTTGTAAACAGGTGTGCCGTGGTCCAACCTGCGTTCCCTCAGGGGTCCCCCACGAGCCGCTGCGAGGCTGTGTCGGTGTGTCTTGTGGCCAGCTGGTGCGCTGCGCAAGGCCGCCCATTTCAGCGGGGTCGGCAGAGAACGACAGTCGGTCCGCTTGCTTGTGTGGGTAGTGCTGACCTGTCCGTTGTCACCAGTGACCTCCTGTTGGCTGTCCGCAGCACCGAGTGGTGTCCTTAGTCATCTGGCCGGCCAGCCGCCCTTCAGGGAGAGCAGAGGGACCGGACTTGCTGATTCTGTAGCAATGCATGATGGTGGGCTTCAAAGCATTGGCCCTCCGTCCATATCTTCCTAGGACGAGTCCCACAAAGTCCCAGAATCTTCCTTTAGCCAAGAAACATCTATCCCTCATCTCGTGCACACCACCTCACCTATGCAGCCGAACTCCATACTAGACGTTGGAGGTACAAAGACAAATAAGACTCGCCCTTGAGGTGCTCCCAGCCTGGGAGAGATAACACACGAGCATGGGGGTGCCGGGCTGGGCGGGGGGGAGGGGGAACCGCCCCTGGGCGGGAAGCCTCTGTGCGAGATGGGGACACGGGCTGAGTCCCCCCTCCACCCCCCGTCTTGCTGTGACTGCTCTCCGGCTGTGTGAGCCTGAGCAGGTGCCTCGTCGGCCTCGCCAGGGCTCTGGCCCCTCGGGGCTCCCTCCGGGCGTTGCTGTGGCCACCCGGTGACACGACGCGCCCACAGCGCCGAACGCAGTGCCCTGCGCCCGGCAGGCCCTCGGGAAACACCGGCCCCCGGAACACTAATGGAATTATCCCTCTGGGGGCAGCAAACACGTGGCCCCGAGCGTGTCCGCCTATTTGCGCTTTGGGCACCGTCGGTGTGCCACCGAGTCAGGGGCTCCCCGGGAAGCAGCCTGCGGCCGCCCAGACACTGGGCCGAGATGTGGCTGGCAGTGGTCAGATGCGCCGTGGGGAGGCGGGCGCACTATGCCGATCACAGTCCCCAAGCCCGAGAGTGATTACTTTTTGGCTAATCAGAGAAGGTCCAAAGATGTCCCTGAAAATGGCATATTCAGAATGCCCTAAGGTCCGCCAGGTCTGGGGCTGTGGGGTGGGAGCAGGGCGAGAGGTCACCCGTGCCACCGTCACTGGGAGGGGCTTGGGGACGGGTGACGTGCGGGCTGGGCCTTGAGGAAGGCGGCGTGGACGTGTGGAGAGAGTCTGGCAGGAGGGTGAGTGGGCGGCAGACAGAGGCGAGGAAGCTCCGGGAGCAGCTGCAGGCTCTTGGGGGCTGGAGCCTTCTGGATGTCAGTGGACTGGCCAGAGCAGCAGTTGGAAAGGTGGGCCCAGGCCACCCTGTCACCAAGATAAGGAGGTCGGGCTCTGGCCGCCTCGCCGGCATTCCCCAAAATGCGTTCCCCAGCTCGCCAGGTCCCTCGGTGTTCCCCACGGAATGGTTCCATGATCAAATAAGTTCTGGAAATGCCACACGCTGTGCCGCCTCTCTGAGACTCATAACCCACAGCAGCACATTAAAGGTCCTGAAAATTCCTGCAGGGAGACATCGGCTTGACTTCATTTAGCGCGGCCACCCCCACGCACTTGACCCGGCGCCCCGTTACTCACAGAACCCCCGCCAATGCCTGAGCCAACCGCTCTGAAAGACGCGGAGACGGGGCGGGGTGTCGCCCGCTTCGGGCAGGTCACAGCCGCCTGCTCAGAGCTGAGCTCACGGGGGACCTGTGCGTCAGCCCCGTGCAGGGTATGAATGAAGACAGGGGAGATGGGGGAGGAGGCCGGGCTGGGGTGCGGGGAGGAGCCAGGGCAGCCTGAGGAACCCAAAGGCACCGGGGTGAAGGGACAGACGAAGGGAGGGGCGGAGGGAGGGACGGAAGAGATGGCACAGTGAGAGGAGTCTGGACTTGGACCTGGACGTCCACGCTGACCAGGGCTTTGAGCTTGGGAAACCAGAAGGACAGCAGAGGCTGGTGGGAGATGCGAGTCCACTTCGGGCTGTCCCGAGGGGGAGCAGCCTGTGGGCAGGTGGCTGTGCCGCTCTGGGGCTGTGAGCTTGTTCCCTTGTCCCCTGAGGAGGCCCTGGGGTTAGGAGGCCTGGGGAGTCTGCTGCCTGCTACCCTGCTGAGCACTTGGTCAGCTCCTGCAGCTCGCTCAGCTCAGCTGGGCTCTCCACTTGGGCTAGGGACCCCCTCGGTGAAACACACCCACACCATTCTTTCCTTCCGTGAATATTCGTCAGGGCCACCCCAAACGTGGCTCCGCCTTCTCGGAGACGCGCAGCTGTGCCAAGTCACTGGGCAGGGATAAGGGCCACCAAGAAGCCTGCACAAAGCCCCAGTGAGGCAGGAACAGACTCTGCCCAGGGGAGGCGACATGTGTCCTGGGTCGTGAGCAATCATAAGAGGAAGAAGAGCATCCAGGCCAAGGCCACGGCCACTCAAGTGCAGAGGAAGACCTGGCAAAGAGAAGCCACCTCGCGGCCTGGCCCCAGCTGTCCCCTTGTGAAATGGGTGTGCGAACCCCCACTGCAGCCTCCTCCGCAGCCACGGCGACCACGGACACAAACGGAACCGGGCGCCAGGAGCGCTCCTCCGTGCCACCAGCAAGGCCGTCTGTTTTTGCCCTCCGGAGCTTGGGAAGGGGTCACTGATGGCATCACAGCCGGGGCCGTGAGCGGCTCCCGAGGGCCGGGATCCAGATGTGCGTGTCTGGCAGCCGAGCTTGGGTCCTGGCGTGAGTCTGAGGCTCCGTGGGCCGCCTGAGAGAGGCAGATGTGTTTTGACAAGCCTGCCACAGCGTCTGCAACATCCCGAGTCAAAATAAGCCCTCTCCCGGGCAGCCCCGGGGACAGGCTATTTCTGCACCCCGTTTTTTTTCCCCACACGGGGGGGCTGAGTGCAACGATTCCAGCTAAAAACAGACGCTGCCTCAGCTGGAGCCCACAGCACTCCCTCCCGCCCCCCCGAAGGCACAGACATCAGCGCGCGGCCTGTCGTGAACTCAGGAAGTCTTCTGCGTGGGCTCCGACTCAGATGATTTCCCCCGAGAGTAGGCAGTCCCAGGCCAGGAAGGCTCCGGTGACCCTCCCATCCCAGAGGGTTAAGATCATAAAAATAAGTCTGTACCTGTGTACAAAACCTTACCGATGATGACAAAGTATTTTCTCGCTTATACAGTGACTTGCAGAAGTGGCTGTTATTGCTCCCATTTTAATGGTGAGCAAACTGAGGCTCAGACCGGTGAGCAGACCCTGCAGGGGACGGAAGAGAGATCTGAGTCTGAGCCAGACTCTAAGGGGGAAGAGAAAGGGCCTGCAAGAGGAACGGGCACTGGGGCAGAGGCGGCCGCAGACAGAGCCCCAAACTTTGATCAGGTCAGGACCACAAGGCAGGCAGGCAGGCGCCGAGTCCCTGCTCGCCGTGCCGGGCACCGTGCGACGTCACTGACACACAGCGCCTCGCTTCAATCTTCCGAACAGCCCTGGCAATAGGGAACGTTATCCCCACTCTCTAGATGGGGAAACTGAGGGTCAGAGAGACAAGCGCCTTCCCGTTCGGCTGCAAGGGAAGCCCTTTCGACGGGGCGCCCCACTGCGAGGACCTAGCTTCCTGGGTGCGGGAGAGCCCCGGCGGGAGGGGAGGCGAGGCGGGCCCCAGAGAAAGCAGGGCGGGCGGGGAGAGTCCGCCGGCTTTTCCAGAGCGTGAGTCTCGGGACTCAGCCACCGCAGGTGGCTCGGCAGGTGCCACTTTAAATAGCAGGCCGGACGCTGAGGAATTTATCCTTCGTTTCCAGTTCTCTGTAAATCCCTCCTTGGTCCCCACGAGAGAGTCTCGAGCTGGTGCCAGTGGGTCCTTAACACCTCTCTAACGTGACGCCCTCCCTTACGGGCGAGGGAGCGCTGGCCTCAGACTCAGACCTGGGCTGCACGGAGCCGGACGTCAGCGCGCGGCTCCTTCTCGTTGTGTCTGTGTGCACTGTGACCCCCCGTGACGGCGCGGGACACTGGTTTTCCCGTGAGGTGGCAAGGTGAGGTTTCCTCTCTAAATGCAACGAGGGGGTTTATTTTAGCAAGTGAGTGAAATTCGAGCGCAAAGTTAAGTAAATCGCAGAGGTGCCAATCGACGTGGCGAGACCGTGGAGGTGCTGCTCGGCGAGCGAGGCTGGCGCGCGCTGGGTCCTCACCCCGGCCCGGTGTGGCACCAGCCCCACGCGGCAGCACCAGGAGACACCCATGGGGCTGAGAAAGAGCCCCACCCCCGCCCGCCCCCACTAAACGGCCGGGCCCAGGGCCTTGTTGGTCTCGGGGCCCCGGCGCCAGCACGGGCCACCACAGTCTCCTGACCAGTGTCCGTCGACGCCCTGAGATGTGCTGGGGCTAAGGGGAGTTGTCCCTCGGGGGTGTAAACGTGAACACGGACACTCGGAGTCCATAAGGGGCAACGGCACAAATCAGCAACTGTCCACCCATTCTCTCGCCGGCATCCAAGTTCGAACGTTTTTGAGAAGGTGGAGGTGGTAAAGCGAAGGTTCCGGAACCCCACAGCCGGAGCCTAGATCCCGGCTGCCTCGAACAGGCTGAGTGACGGAGTCAGTGGCCCAAGGTTCTCCCCTGCAGGGGGGTCAGCCGGGGCCCCCTTCCTAGGGTCGCAGGGAGAGCCACCAGAGTTTATGCAGGGGAAGAACTGACCGCAGCCCCCGCACATGGCCTGCGCCCCAAGCATGGTGCCCGTCGTCTGCGTCAGGCACTGGATAGGCAATTTCCAGGCGTGTGTCAAGCCCGGCACCGTCAGCCCTGCAGTGGCCTCCGAGAGGTGCAGTGCCTCGCCCTAGGTCACACGTGTCGAGTCCAGGTCACGGGCTGTACGCGCGCACGACGATGCCCTTTCTCCGGTACGCTGACTGTCCCCTGCCCCGTCCCCTCGCTCTGAGGCTCGCCCTCGCTCCTCACTGCTCGAGTCTCCTTTGACCTTCACAGGGAAGACTCTTCCTTTCAACAGGGCACAGCCGGCTGGGTCGGCCTGTCAGCTCCCCATTGGCCTTCCTACTGCTGCTGCCTTCGCCCCCAGACTGGGGGTCCCCCGGTAACGTCACCCAGAAAACAAGCTCTGTTCTGCTCGCATAAGACGGAACCCCAGCTCAAACTGATGAAGCAAAGAGCCACGTCGACGCCGCGTCTCGGTTTGCCCGTAAGTGTAATGAGGTCATTAGAGCCTCCGCACAGACGGCCGACGTCAGATCGAACGAGGCGGGGCATGCGCGGCCTCGGCGCTGAGCCTGGCAGACCCTGGGTGCTCGTCATTAGCATTGTTCCTGGTGCTGCTGCTGTTACTACTGCTGCTCAAAGAATGATGGTGGGAGACGCTGCCCTCGCCTTCGAACACCTCGCTGCGTAGTAGAGAAAAGCGCCTGTGTGCACACACAGGGAAGGGCGCGTCCAGGATCGCAGGCGCCTGGGACACGCAGAGCAGGAGCCTGTTGTGAGTGCCAGGACACAGCCACACTGCAGCCACACGGGTGCACGACGATCCCGGGCCATGCGGGAGCCAAACGATCGCCCGAGGCGTTCCCTCAGCAAACGCTGACCAGGCGCCCACCGCGGGCCAGGCGCGGTGCCAGACACTGCAAACGATGGCCAAAGCCACGCCACCGCTGCCCCTGCGGGACTCCCCCGGCAGGGGAGATGAACCCGGAACAAGTCACGATTGAAGGTCCGTCAAGCCGAGAAGGAAGGGTGCGTTGTGCCATAAAAACGTCTACCAGGGAACAGGGCTTAGTCTGAAGGCGCCACCAGGGAAGGCTCTTCCCCGGAGAAGTAGGGATTAAAGTGGATGAGGGCGGAAGCAGAGGGAGCAGTGGCATGAGACAGGGAGAGCAGACATTATGAGAGATATTGGGGGCGGGGGGCTGAAACCTACCTTCTACAAGGCAGAAGGCTAATCGCGGCCTGACGCGTACTAGCTGTGATGCCTGAGCGGATGGAACAAACCTCTCTACACCTCAGTTCCGTCGTCCAGACAATGGGTACCACATCAACTACATCACCGGGTTACATGTACTCACATACATGGTAGCTAGCACAATGCCAGTCAATCCTATCTGAGATGCAAGTGATAGAAAAATCAATCAAAATGAGTTAAGGGCAAAAAAGGTTCTATTAGTTTATGTAACTGAAAAATTCAAGGGCAGATCTGGATTTCAGGAAGGGCTTGATCCAGGATATGCAATGTCGTCAGGGCTCAGTCTCTCTTTGTACCTATCGGTTCTGCTTCTCTCTGGCCTGGCTTCCCCCTTAGGCAGCATCTTTGCACACTGTGACCTTGCAAGCTCCAGGCTCACACTTCCTCAGCTCAGCAACTCCAACAGAAGGAGGATTTGTCTGACACTTCCAGAGCAAGCTCCAAGACTGAGTCTTACTGGACCATCTCAAGTCACATGTCCAACCCTAAATCCTAGGCCTGGGCTGAGTGCCAGGCCCTAGAGCTCGGGGAAAAGAGGATTGGGGGACTCCGTCCAAACCACCCAAGGCTAGCACAGGCTAGAGAACAAGAGAAGGGTCCCCAAAGGAGCATTACGGTGCTGCACAGAGGACAGGCTACAGAACAACCCTGCCCACCACAGCAATTACAAAGATGCGGAATAATCACTCAGCTTCTCCTCGCCCTGCACCCAGCTGCGGACAGAGCCTCATCTCCCATTCAGACACCCTGGTCCCAGAAGAACAGAGGTGGGCACAGACTCCAGAGCCAGACAGCCTGGATGCAAATCCTTAATGGTACCTCCTAGCCGGGTGACCTTGACCTGTCCTCTCTCTGCCTCTTTTGTCGTCTGTGAAACGGATATAAATCTAACGCTCACCTCGTAAGGTTGTTGTGCAGCTTAAACGAGATAGTATACGTAAGGCGCAGAGACCAGCGGCCAGGACAAGGCAGCCCAGGAAGCTGCCTCCTCTTATTACCATCATTCCACAGGCTCTGCGTGTCCAGGGCCATGCCGGTTCACTCCTCCCCACAGGTAAAACCCCTTCCGGCTTCTTCCAGGACATCCAGCCAAAGCCAGCGGAAGGCCACATTTGACTTCTCCCTTCCAGGAAATCTGAGTGGCTCCTGCAAGCAGGGGCGGGGGTGGGGGCTGCAGCCAGCCCTGAGTTAAAGGGGACCCTTAGGTGGGGGCGGCAGAGACTGCTGGACAACCCAGGCCATGTCCTCCTAGCGACCAGCCTCCCTCAGGCTACAGGCTCTGTGCTCCAGAAGCTGGCTTCTTCCATGCCATTCCCAAGGGGTCCGGGAGTGTCCCCCATCTGTCGCCTGCCTTCCCCTGCAAGCATCCGAGTGTACGAACCCTGACCTCCCCCCCCAAAAAAAACACCTAGGAGGCAGAACCGGTTAGAGAAGGAAATGAGGGAAGGGAGGATGAGAGAGGAAGAAGACAGGAAACTCCCTTTTATTAGCACCCCGTGAGTGTCAGCGGGGCACTTAATGTACAAGTCTTCACTTAATCCCCATCGCCAGACGCTAGTTACAATCCCCACCACCCAGCCGCGCTTCGGGGTTGGAAACAGGCCCAGAGAGGTGGAGTGACCTGCCTGAGGTCCCCCAGCTCACGGACCACGGAGCCGCCCCCCGCCCCGGGCTTTCAGATGCTGCGCACAGAGCCAAGCCAGGAATCTAACAACCCGCAACGCGTCCAAAGAGAGAGCAGGTTTCCAAGGAGAAGGAGGTGTTGGGAACATGCAGTTATTTACAGGATGTCGTGTGGGTTGTCGCATGCGAGAGGGAGACGTCCTGAGGTGAAGAGGGAGTGGGAGATGCTGGGGCCTCAGTTTCCTCATCTACCCATCAGAGAGGAGGACGCCAGCCTCCGGGGAGAGGGAGCGCACGAGCAGACAGCGCATGCGCGGGTCTGCACGGCACCAGCCGCGCAGCCGGTCCTGGGGTGGGAGGCGGGTGGCTGTGGTGTCCGTGGGGGTGGGGATTGACCCCCGGGGGCTGTGGGCCTCGGTTTCCCCAGAGGTTAGGGAGGAATACGCTTGGATCCTTAAGGGAAGCTCTCGGTTCTCAAAAAATGGCAAATTTGCTAGAGAAATCTGCAAATGAGGTCAGAGAACTCGGGACTGGAGACAGGAGAATGCAACCCTGGACTCACTGTGGGTTTGACTCGCAACTTAAAACTGCTCAGTGGATGGCCCCATCCCAGTTCCATAACATCCAGGCCTCTCGTCGTGCTGACTGGGACCTGCAGGGCCTGGGCCACCCACCCCTCTGACCTCGGAGGGTCAGCATGTGCCGGGAGCCACTACCACTTCTAGCCCTGAAGGGCAGGGAGGAAGTGGGTGCCCAGCCTGTGGAGGCTACATCTGTGGGGAGGACCACTTGACCGGAGTGGTGGCTTTCAGCAGAAGGACACTCTGACCTTGCTTTCCTCCTGCCTCCCATCGGTGCCCCACCCAACCAGAAGCCTAAGGACAAAGGGAGCCTGCAGATGGGTGCATCCAGGCCAGCCTCCTGGGCACAGAGCCGGGCAGGGAGAGGGGTGTGGGTCCGGAGGAGCAAACAGAAGCTAGCCCGCGAGATCACCTCCCGGATGCCACGGGGACTTCTGTGACACGCCGGCTCTCAGTTCCTGACACAGTGGGCCTGGGAGCCACACGTGGAGAAGGTGGCGTCACCGGATGGCACAGAACCTCCGCCCTCTTCCAGCCACAGCCCGGTGGAATCCGACTCTCATAGCGGGAAACAAAACAAAACAAGACGACGAGATTGATGTCTGAGGGGCTGTCGCAAGGAAAGGTCATCTTTTGGAAAGTCTTTTAAAACAATGACTTAGAATCTAGAGGCCCGCCTGGAGCAACGAGGCCTTGACGTGATACGGCCCGAAGACTCTCAGAAAGTCACCGTGAGCAGGAGTGTGAGGCCTAAATGCAGAGGTCTCCCAAATCTACCGAGCGGAAAGAGGTCAGACACAGGCCTGGCGATCATGGCTCTGGATGAGAGCTCGGAGATGAAAGGGCCATTCGGATCATCGGAGGAGGCCTCGGCCTGGACTCAGGCGGACCTCAGGGAAATCCCTGCTCCCAAACTGTCCTTGGGAAGTAGGGGCGCCAAAGGCCTTGCTCTGCTGGGCAAACGTTCCAACGCCAATTGACAAACAAGATGCAGACAAATCGCCAGGCATGGATGGCACCAGCCCAAGAATGCTGATGCCACTCAAGGGTGAAATTGCAAAGCTGCTGGCCGAAATTGTGTGATTTCGCGGGGAGGCGGATACATGAACGGGGTCTGCGGATACGGAGTCTGAGCTTTGGCAACGCTGTGAGCAAGGAGCCCCAGTGTGAGCATCTTCTCCCCCCTTGAGTCGACAGGACCAGGCAGCTTAGAGACAGAGAACTGAACTCGGGACGGTCAGCTCCCTCTTGGAATGCGAGGTTAGTGAGCCGTAGGCCCTTCCAGAGCCGGGGCCTGCTTGATGCGAAGTTTTCTGCAGGAGGGGACACTCAGCGCCAAAGTTACAGATCCCCGCAGGTCTCTCCCAGGTGGCAGGACAGGAACCTCATTCCGAACAGCTTACACGGAAAGCGGGCATGGAGAGCGGGTCACGGGACAGAAAAGCGCGTGGGTGGACGAACCGTAAAGGCGCGTCGGGGGCTGGGCGCTTCAGTGCCGTCGTCGCGAAGTTGCCTCCCTTCCTTCTCTTGGCTCCGTCCTTCTCCGTGTTGGCATCGCCCTCGGGTGGCCGCTCCCCAGGTGGCGGCACAATGGTCCAGCTGCTCAGGCCCACACGCTGCCAGCCCTGCGGATCCCGCTGAAAGAGAAAGCCTCTTCCCCGCGGGTTCCAGCTCACGTCCCGGGGCCGACTCTCGTTGCCTTAGCTTGTGACATGTGTTCATCCCCGAGCCACTCACGGGGCCAGAGCTAATAGCGCTTCGGTCGCCTGGCTGTGGGTCTCCTGCCCACCCACGGAGGTGAGGCATGGAGCAAGCCCCGCCCAGACTGTGAAGCCTGGGAGTCGGGGAGGACGGGGACCCCAGGGAGATACCAAACATGCCAAAAACGTGTGCACCGCCGCGAGTGATACCGAACACGTTCCGGTGGGGCTACAGTGTGGAAGGAAATGCTGGGGTCACGCGTGGACCTAGACTGCAAAACAGGACAAAGTAAGACTCAGACAAGGGTGTCAGCACTCGTATGGCGGTTTGTGGCCCGCAAGGGCCTAGGCCTGCAAGGCTCGCCCCTGAGATGGGCGCTGCATGGCCCATGGGCCAGGACGAGTCGTTTTCAGCCCCAAGCAGGCAGGGCGAGGCCGTGCAGACACCTCGCGTCTGGAGATGTCCGCTGCGCATGCACAGGCCCTGGGCTTGATGCCGGGGGCTTGAGGATGAGCAGGACATAGTCCCTGAGGTCAAGCAGCTTACAGCCCAGCGGGCGGAGACGGCCAAGGACACGTAAACTAATAAAGGAACAAAACGGACATCAGAGGTGGAGAGTGCCCCGCGAGGAGGACGCTGTGGGCGAGGGGTCGGGCGTGGCCAACGGGCTGACGCAGGACGCAGGAGGCGGGTCCGGGGAGGCCCTCGTGGCTCTGGACTGGACGCCGTGGGCCATGGTGAGTCATCGAAGGCTTTTGAACATGAGAGGTCACAAGCAGGACGAAGCTTCATCGTCTTAATGGAGCCAGATAAAGCCCAGAGGAGAGTCACAGAGATGATCAAAGGGCTGGCGACGGGCCGTGGAGAGAGACGGAAGAGTGAGGAGGAGAGGAGTGGAAGGACGATGGCCGGGGAGGGGGGAGAGGCAGCGGGACCTTGACCAAGGTCAGACAGAGGAGCGGGGGCTCCCGGACGCTGGCCTGGAGCGGCACACGATGGCAGGACAGAGGGCTGTGCTCTGCTCAGCTCCCACGGGGAAAGGGGAGCGTCGCACACCCGAGAAATGTCATTTCTATAACCACGACGCCCCGCTCCAAGAGGGGGTGTGGGCTGGAAACAGGGATAAGCCACTAACACAGAGGTGCTGGTAGAGCCCTGAGTGGCTGTCATACAGTGGCCGCAGGGCGTCCAGGGACGTTCCACACTCATTCATCAAACGGCCGCTTCCTGAGGGGCTCCGTGGAGCCTGGCCCTGCTCCAGGCTCTGAGCCCAGGGGCGCAAAGCAGGCACCCCCTTGCCTCATTGTGCCATGTCCAACTTCCAAAAGGCCCGGGTCCCGAGCATTTCCAGCCGAGCAGCGTCCGCTTCCCTCCCAGACCAGACGGGGCTTTGTCTATTTCTCCGCTGCAGGGTCCACCCTCATCACCTAGCACGGTCCCCGGCGGCATTTGGTGAATGCTCGGTACATATTTGCTGGGTGCAGGAATTCCCTCGGCTTCAGCGAGGCTCCAGCCTCAAAGAGCTCAAAATCTGGAGAGAGAGAGAGTCAGACACAAAAACCAACCCTAAGTGTCAACCTTAGTTTGGTTCGTGCTCCGAGGAAGAGGCCCACGTGGGAGCTCGGAGGACACCCCGGCTCAGCCCGCTTCCCAGGAAAGACTTCGTTTGCGTTGGCTGAAGCCCGGTGGCCGAAGTAGGAGCTTGCCAAGTGAACAGAGCAGACAAGGCCACCGCTCCAGGAGCGAGCAGCGTGGGGCAAAGGCTCAGAAGCACCAGGCGACGTCCGGGAGCGACAGGGAGCACAACTGGCTATTGCGGGAACAGGGTCTGGACACGGGGAGGGCCCACGGCCCAGTTTAAAGGGTCTGAGCTTCCTCCTGAAGGTGGTGGGAAGACAGTAAAGGATTTTTGTATCTGTTAAGATCCTTTTGGTTGCAAGTAAAAGAAAAAAAGCTTACAGTGGCTTTAACGAGAACAAAAGAAGGTGTGGACATGGGGGGGCAGTGGCGGTGTGTGGGGGGAGCTGCAGACAGGGCTTGAGCTATTGCAAACATGTCACCAGGCTGGGGTTCTCACTGCCTTTCCTTGGCACTGCCGGCGCTGAGCTGGTCCCCAGTCTGAGACTCTATGTGGTGGCTCCTGGGAACCCCAATTCTCACCACAATGGAGCTTTAAAAAAGAGTCCATCTGCCTTAGCTCAAGCAAAAGTCCCAGAATTGAGTCTCTCTGGCCCTGACGGCTTGATTCAGGTCCTGCGCCTCACCCTGAACTAATGGGGGGGGGTGCGGCTGGAGGGGGACGGGACCGCCTGTCCCCCATATGTACCGATTGCCTTAGCCCAGCTCATGTCATCCACCCAGGTGTTCAAATGAAACACACAGGTTGGCTTCTTCAAAGCTGATGCTGCACGAGGGAGGAGTGGGCGTTAGGTGGCAAAATAAGCTGTGACCGTCACATGGTTTAAGGAGGGGAATGATGCAATCGGACCCGTGTTTCAGAAAGCTATGGTGCGCCTGCAGATCTGCAAGCCAGTTAGAGAGCCGGTCTGCAGGCAGGAGCGGAGAGGCAGGAGCAACGGGTAGGTAGCCGGTGTCAAGAGCCAGGCTGAGCCGGGCTGAGCAGCAGGGAGCAAAGGGCTGCCGCACAGGGGACTGCTTTTTCCGACCCTCGGGGCACAGTTCCAGGGCCCCCATCGCTTTCAGTCACCCGGCCCCGCTAAGGACCAGCCTGTAGCAAGGTCCACAGAGAGATGCCCTAGCGAGGTCACCCAAACTCGGGAACCAGTTGCCTCAAAGCCGCAGACCCAGGTTCAGTGTCCAGACCCACTGCATCCCCCTCTGGAAATGTGGCCACCTGCAGAGACCGCCAGGGTGAAACACGGATGCCACTGTTTCTCGAGTGCGTTACCCTGAGCAAGGCGCTTAACCTCTCTGAGTCCGACCCCCGTCTCGACACAAACTGGAGGTGCTGCCATTTAAGGGAGGCGCTGCTGTGGGGATCGCATCGGAGATTATGAATCACCTACTGCAGCAGGAGGCTCAGAAAATAAAGCTTCCTTCCTCTTCAGCCCTTTAAGCTTTTCCCTGGCTTCATCCTCCCAAGACCTCTCTCTAACCCCTGTTTGTTTGCCAAATAAAAGGTGGTTTCATTTTATTTTGTTTCTCTGCCAGAAAGAAACAACTGGAGGTTGAGTGGCACAGAGCAGCCATTTTTAGATTTGTGGGTGGAAAATTCCTCCTGTTCTTCAGCCTGAAGTTTAAGCCCCCTCTTGACTTCCTTCAGGCAATGCTTATTTGGGTGCACAATATCCCAGTCCCTGGGGTGCTGGAGAGGAGGGGAGGAAGCCCGAAGAAGGGATGAAGCAGAAGAAACATCTCCCTGTTTTCTCTCGAATTCTCTTCTTTCTAATTCCAAGTTGAACTCAGAGAAATCATGAGTTCCTTGGAACTCACAGAGTTTGGGGCAAAGTCCTTTGACCACGCAGAGGAGATGGAGGCTGTGTCTAACAGCCACACTGCCCCGAACCCCCCGCGGTGCTCAGGTGTGGGAGGGAAAGAGAGCGAAGCTTGCCGAGGCCGCGCTGCTGTTCCCTGCACGTTATTCTATCTGAGCCTCGCCACCGCCCTGGGAGGGCAGGACCATCCCCTCATTTCCATGAAGAGGAAACTGAGTCTCAGAAAAATCACGTCGCCTGGAAGGGGCAGCGGGCTGCTGAGGTGTAACCCACGTCTCTCTGTGGCCAGAGCCCATGACCGTCTCCTCCCAGGCGCCTCTGAGACGACTCGGGCAGCCCCAGGGCCGGCCACCCTGCCTGCCCCTTCCCTGCTTTGGGCGTCCAAGCCCATCTGGCTTGCAAGCTGTGTGTATTTGCTTCTCCTCCTCAGAGCTGCCTCTTCACTAGGACAGCACTTAGTGTGTTGTATTACCGTCCACTGTTTGTGGGCATCTCTCCCCGCTCGCTTCTACGTGCTGCCAATCAGAGGCTCCGATGGGAAAGGATCCTGAGCGTGTGAACTGGTCCATGTGTTACTTCCCTACGCAGTATTTGCATCTCTCGCGCGCGGGTAAAGAGGGGAAGAGAAACTCCGAAACCGCTTTTACGTGCGTCTGCCCAGGAGAGGGCCTGGCGTGTCGCAGGCCCTCCCCACGGGTCCGATACATGCATGACTGGGCGAAAAACGGCTGTCGTGCAGCGGGAAGGGCTGACGTCGTCGCATCCCGCTGGAGGCGTTTTGAGAAACGGGGGGCTGCAGGCTGGGTTATAACTACAAGGGAGTATTTCCCCAGGCGTCAGGAGTGTCATTAAGCTGTGCCCTGGTGCTGACAAGGTCCCGTCCCCCTCCGTGCCTCTGCTTCCCCGTCTGTACACGAGGGCGCTGGGCGAACCGGCCAGAAAGGCGCCTTCGCGGTGCTGACTTCTTACGCGTGCTCCATCTCCCCTCCGACGCCTCTGCTCCCCCCCCACACACACACGCACACGGGCAGGCGTGCGGGCCTGTCCGTCTCCAAGATGGCCTTCTGCTGGCCCTCAGTGCTCTCTCCGTCTTTCGTCTTTCGTTTCCTTGATCACACGCGCCAGAGCTTATCAACCTCTGTTGTCCACGCTCCTCGGATATGCCTGCTTGAGGGAACAGCAATCACGTCCCTCAGATCCCTTGGATCACAGAGCGACATCTGTTTTGTGGGCCACGGCGTGCCGGTCCTCAGTGGAAACGCGAAGTGGCTGCCAGCTCGCTCGCTGCACGAAGGCAGGGGTCCTGCTGGAGAGAACATCTGTCCCCCAAACGCAGGTGCCGGCGTGGAGCAGCCCTGCAAGGGACGGGGGGTCGTCTGTTCCAAAAGCAGCGGCGAGGCTGAGAGAGGAAAATTCCTCCAAGAATAGGAACAGAATCACACTCCAGGGTCACTTCCAACCCACGATTCTAGATGTTAAGATTCCTAGGATTTAAGATTTGAAAGTTGTGAGTGTGAATGTGTGTAATTAGTTGCAACTAAGCTACTGTTAACTCTAAAATATGCTATAATTCCATGATTCGGTATCTTTTCCCATAAGAGTCGGGCCCGCAATCATATGATTCTCAGATTTTATCAACGCAAGGGCTTTCCACTAGTGGAAGTATCAAAAATACCCGAGGACTTGGTCACCGGTACAAATTCCTGGGCTCCCGTCCAGAGACTTTGGTTCGGTCCATGTGGGACGAGGCCCAAGAATCCGCGACGCTTCTACCAAGTCTTCCCCCGCAGCGGCTCTGCGTAAGACGGGCCACTCGTGGGCCGTACGGTGTTCAGAGAGCCCACTGTAGGTTCCGTGACTCTCAATGTGATTCTACAGTGGCCTTTGGCTTGTGTCTAGCCTTCTGGAACTCTGTTACTCTGTGCTCATGTGCCTAAGAAGAGGATTCTAAGGTGTGCTATCTTTCGAGCATAGGTTTCACATAGGGAGAGGATTGGGGACCAAGCGCCATCAGGGTGGAGGGACATTCTGAAAAGGGACCTTCCGAGGGCGCAGACAAACGTTGATGCTGCACGAATTGCGCCTGAGCAAGTCCAGCGCTAGGACTCAAATAGGGAGGCTTGGCGGTGTGCCTGGCTCCTGGCGACGTGAGCATCTGGGGTCAGCAGGAAGAATTCCTGATGGACAGGGAGGTCCAGCCACGGCCCGGAGAGTTGGAAGGGCTGAGAGCGGGGCGGAGGGGAGACAGAAGCCACCGCAGAGAACTCAGACAAGAACCAGAGGCAATGCGGGGGAGAATGATCACCAAAACATCCCTCTTGTGCCGAATGGTGGGGAACGGCAGACTGGTGTGGCAGACATGAAAATGTGAGGTTTCAGGAGGGCTCAAGATAACAGGGAGCCGACTGTGGGGATATCCTGGGGTACTGAGTGTGTGGGCTGGCAGAGGGCTGCTTTGACATGCTAATGAGCGCCTGGATCCGGGAGGCTGGGGACAGGATGCAGGGTGGCAGAGGGCATCTGAGGAGCTGGGCGGCTGGGAGGCGGGTGCTGGGCTGGGGGGTGGGGGAGCCTCCAAGTGCAGCGCAGGACTCTGGGATTGAAAGGGGCCCCTCGGGGAGCTCCCGCCCACACTCCATGAACCACCGATGGGTCAGGGTACAGATGAGGAACCCAGGGGCCTTTTTCTGAGAAACAAAAGTGAAGCGTGGGGGATCCGAGAGTGCCGTGCTTGGCAGTGGGGCTGGAGCTAGCGAAGTGAGTCGCCGAGGCTGTCGGGTGGGGGGAGAATGGAAAAGCAGGGGTCAGTCACTCTCGCTGACACATCTCGCCTGCACGGCTAGACTACGCAGAGGCAATGACACACTCCTGGCTGCACACACACACCCCTTCCTGCCCCGGGCACGGACAGCGGTGCACGTGCCACACATCTCCACACTTACCACCGACGGTGGCACCATTGACTGACGGCAACACCCCACCACCTGCGACACCCCTTGCGCACCATTACCCAGAGACGGCAACACGTCCCTTGAGCCTTCGCACCTGACACGGTCGATACGAACGCCTCCCCCTGTGGCGGTACATGGGATAACCCGCCCGGCCGTCTGCGGCCCCCGTGCCTTACACCCAAACCATCACGCACAGTACCACCGACCACCCACTTCGCTCCACACCACCACACACCGATGGCACACTCGCACTGAAGTCACCTCACACCTGGAGGGACGCACCACCAGCACGCACTGAGGGTCACGCGGTGGCAGACCCATACCTGCCCTCCTCGCACCTGTTTCCTTCCTCACGAGTGCGGCCCATGCCCTGCCCGGCCCCACCCGCCGGGCACGCACCCACATGCACCATCATACACCAGTGGGGTTGCCTTCGAAGACAGTGACAACACCCCGGCCGTTGTCAGTGATGAGAGGAAAGCTACTCATCAGATGGCCAGTGACCTATCACCCTTCCTGGTGCTCCGCCCCCACAGCTCTGTTTCTGCCTCGGGCACATGGCCACCACCTCAGACCAAGACCAGCCCTGCCCCTCCAGGCTCGAACTAGAATGGCAGGGTGTGGAGCTGGCATCTGGAGGTCTCCCTGCACCCACCAGCTCGGCTCCCAGCTGAGGTCAGGCCTAGACAGCCGGCCCCAGACCAGGGCTGGCGGCCGGCACTGGCTGGAGGCCTCCTCGTCTGCGTGGCGTCCACAGTGCCCTTTGGACCGCGGCAATTGCAGGGAGAGAGAGCAGCTGACCTTTGGACAAGTGCCATTCTCACTGATCACCACATTTATGGTCGGTGACAGTTGTCATTCGTCACACGCTGTTCCTCGTTCCCCACACAAAGTACTGACATTAGCTCTCTTGATTAGCTTCCTAGTGAACATTCGAGGCATGTACATATCATTTTAAAAATCTGTTCAGATCTGGCCCCCTGCCCTAGCCCACAGAGCTCATAAATAAAAGTGGAAATTCAGCACCAGCCGGGATAAGATACCTTCGGCAGAGCCACATCCATATTTTACCGAGGGACTCTTAGAAGCTGTCCACAGAGCAGGCCCTGCAAGGACAGGAGGCTGGGGTGGGGGAGGGGCTCGCAGCGGCCGTGTTAGAGATTGAAGGACATGCTGACAACCCACGTGACATGAGGACCCCGATCTGGGTGGGAATTTTTTTTTTTTTTTTAGCAAGAAACTGGAATAGGGAAGACTGTAAATGTCAACATAAAAAAATATCAGCAGAGCAAAAGTTCCACTTCCACAGGCTGTGGGATGTGTCAGAGACGAGTGGCCCAGCGTGGTGCGAGGCCCAGGAGCTGGGAGTCAGGCAGGCCTGCGCTGCCACCCAGGGCCTGCCCAAGACTCGCTGCACGTCCCTGGGCCCTGCCTTCCCCGCCTTGTAAACAGGAGTGGGTATGAACTGAAAGGGAAAGGTAATCTATGCAGGGCCCAAAGTCGGTGCCTGAGACATAAGAGGGTCCAACAGTCGCTATGATGAATAGCTTTATAATCGCTAGGAAATGCTTACGATATTTAGCGAGTTTTTCTGCAGTGATAAGGGAGCATTCGGGAACTGCGTCCAGACTGGTAGCACTGAACAAGGAGCACGGACTCCGCTCGCCACCACCTTTTCTTGACAGAAAGCACCAATAGCTAAAGTGTCATGTTTCATCCCTAATCATTTAACAGGATGAAGCCACCAAAACCTGACTGAGCTGTCCTTTTATTCACCAGTAAGATTTTCTGTAGCTAGACATGATTCATGTCAGCTCATGCAGTTTTTATAGACTCGCAGAAACTTGGGCTCAAAGGGGTCTTTAGCTATCACCTGTCACCCAACTGCCATCTTCCAGGGATAGGGAACTCACCACCTCACACGAGGCGTCCGTACGACGGCCAGACAGCTCCAACTGGCAGAAGTCTCTTCCTCTTAGAGCTTCTGTCTGCCCCCATTGACCTTTCCTCCATGACCCTACTTTGTCTTCAGCATCAGTAAAAACAAGGTACTGCAACAATCATTTCTTGCAACAGTCATTCCTTCATCCAACAAGCATTTCCTTAGCATCTACTTTGCCAGGCACCGTGCTAAGGGCTGAAATTGAGAATTGAGCAGGAGTTGTTAGCCCTTCAAGAGCTAATCCACCTTCAGCATCTTCTCCTCCAGGTGACACCTCCTCCCATCTTCCAACCTTCTGTCACGTGACCTGACATCCAGGTGCCTACCACCACCAAACCACCCCTTCTCTTCTAAACATACTCGAGCTTATTAAATTCCATCTTAGAGTGTTGGTGCCCAGAACGGAGCTCAGCGTTTTTCTGCGGGTTAAGTTGGGTTTTCAGGCCAGCTTGGTCCATGTCCATGTCAAAAGCGATGCCTGTTGTGGTAAGCAGAGAGCTGCCCGCCAGGTCCCATTCACCGAGCTTCTGCTCGTGGAGAAAGGAGGAGGAGGAGGGAGGATGCGACTCTGGAAATGGCATTATGTCAGCTCTCCCTGCCCAGAAGGCCCCTCCGGCACCAGTGCCAAGTCTAAGTCATTCTAATCGCACAGCTTCCCCTCTGCTCCTCCATCAGTGTCTGCCATGGGAAAGGTAAGAAAAATAGAGAAGGACTATGCTGGTGGCCTGGCACGGCGCTAAGCAGGGAACTCGGACATGAAAGCAGGACCTGCCCTATACAAGCCCCACAGCCTGGGGGGGCGGGGACAAAGACGAGCTTCAGAAGGTGACCCTCCGGCTGAGGAGGGTGGGTCCGCCAGGTGCCTCTGACTTGGGGGGTTCCCCACTTTGAGGCGCCCGCTGTGAGTATGGGTAAGAGAACAGCCCCCTTGTTGGAACAAAATCGTGCCTCCCTCTCCCAGACGCCATCCTTCTGTGGTTGCTGCCACGCCCTTCTTGGAAAGGAGCCATCCCCGTACAGAAGCGAAGCCATCCCCACTCTGACATAACCCTGATTGATGCGCGGACTCCTGCAAATCTTTGAAGTCCTGGTGCGAAGCCCCTCCTCTGTGAAGCCATTTTCCTACACATCAGGCCGGATTAAAGGGAGCGTCTGAAAGCCAAAAGATGGCAGGCAGACAGAAAGGCTCATTATGAAAGAGTAATAAAACCCAAATAAATACAGGAATGAATGAATGTGAGAGGGGGAGGAAAGGCCTGGGGTGGGGGCAGCTGTTGACCTGCTGCCTGGAGTTCCCTTTTCTTCCCTGAGCATAGGGGAGAAAGAAATGACCTTCTAGAACAAAGTTTGCCAAGGTTCCTTCTGCTGCTCAAGACAGTAGATCTAGAAAGCACCGCGCCCAAGGCACAGCAATTTGCAGCAGCCTTCTCCTCCCCCCACCCCCCCCAGGCCACATGGGGGGTTCCGGATGCCCGGGTGCGCCTTATTCACATCATTCATCAACGTTGCTTGGGTGCTCATATGGCAGGACACCGGGCTGATGGTGGCCCCGTCCTCACAGTTGAGAGGCCTGCAAACAGAGAAACGGGGGCCCTGAAACGGGGTGTGTCTGGAGCTGCTGGGAACCCCGAGGAGAGCGTAGCCAATCCCCTCTGGAGGAGGAGAGGAGGGCTTTCCTGAGCAGGTGACCTTTGAGTTCTGCTCTGAAGCAAGCTTCCTCCGTCCCCTGAACCCCACTGCCCCTCCGTGCATCGAAGCAGCAACCTTGTGGTCCTCAGAGCTGTGGCCAGGACAGGTGGCGGCAGGGGGGACTGGCAGGAGCGTCTGTGAGGGGGAGGACGACAGGGAAAGGGGGAGGGAGAAGAGAAAGGGGAAAAGGAAGGAGAATGGGAAAAGGAGAGGGAGGTGGGGAGGAGGAAGAGAGGGGGGAGAGGGAGAGGGGGGAGAGGGGGAGAGGAGAGAGGGAGAGGGGAGAGAGAGAGAGAGGGCGAGAGAGAGAGATTTGAATTTCCCTTCTGGAAGGGGAGCGGTAGCGCGTCAGGGCCTGGCTGAGGGGCGTGATTGGAGGGCGCCTCCGGCAGCCGCCGCAGCCCGGCTCGCCTGGCGGAGTTGCACGAGGCGGCGGCGGGAGCTGGAAGCGCAGAAGGAACCACCTCGCTGAATCCGGCGGAGCCCTGCGGTGGCTCAGACGGTCGCAGGGACCGCCAGGTCGGTGCTGGCCTCGGGCCGGGAGGGCGGCGCCGGGGCTGTGGGCGACAGGGTCCCGGCTCTCGTCTGGAGGCCTCGGGGCAGCGCAGGAAGCTGGGGAGTGCAGCGTGGGGTTGGGGGGAGGGCACTGCCCGGGACCGCGGGGCGCAGGCGGGCAGGCTGCGCGGCGGAGGCAGCTCCCTCCCGGCGCGCTCGCCGAGGTGCTGAAAGGACAGCTCCCCGCGAAGGCCCGAGGGAGCGAGTGGAGCGGCGCAAACCCGGCAGGACCGGCCAGGGAGCCGAGACCCCTGCGCCTAAACGGCCCAGCTCCTGGGGAGTCAGGACCGCCCCGAGGGCGGCGGGAGACTCAAGTCTGAACCCAGAGCACAACTTCGCGCCCGCAGAGCTGGGGGATGCTCATCGGAGCTACTTCAGCCTGTGGTGACCCCGAGCCCCCCAGGGCCCCCTCTGCCCTGGAGAGAGCCGCCCCCACCCGCCAGGGTTACAGTCCGGCTCCCGGAGCGAGTCCGAGGGCGGCGGGAGGGGCGCGGGCAGAGGAACCTAACACGGATTGGGGTGGGAGGCCCAAGGGGACTATTTGTCCCCGGAAGAGGTTCGGGCTGCACAGCCCGCTGCCTGGGGCCGCTTGGAACAGTCTCTTCTGCGCCCTCGCCCGCCCCACTCCACCCCACCTCCCGCAAAGTTTGAGGCCCGGCTGGGTCTTGGGCTTGGGCTCTGTGTTGGGGGGAGGGGTGCTCTCAGGGGCAAGCCAAGAGCGCTGCGGGGCAGGCTGCTGGCTGTGCTGGTCTGCGTGGTGGACCAAGAGCCGCCAGTGTACTTGTCCCCTCCCACCCGCTCTCCTGTGGGAGCTGGTCCCCTACCCCCTTCCGCACCCCGGGCGCTTCTCCCTTCCAGGGGTGTGGGGTGGGGGTGCGGGGACATGCCCTGTCTCTGCCACCGCCGTTAGCGTAGGGTCGCATGCAAAAAGCAAATGAGTGTTGAATCGAGTTGTGGTGAATATAGCCGGGACTTAAGCCATTAAAAAAAAAAACAACCCACAGGAAAACAGCCACAAGGACAAACACCGCAGGTGCCCGGAGTCTGCATGTCAGACGCCAGGGGCTCAGTTCCCAAACTGGCCAGGGGCTGAGAGGGCAGAGCCCGAGGCGGTGCTGTGCTGCCCTCGGGGTTGGGACGGCCAGGGCCGAGTCAGGGAGGGGAAGCGGAAGACGTGGCCCGGTTCCCGGGCTGCTGAAGGCAGGGAAACCTAGCGCTGCAGCGGCAGCTCTCCTCCCCCCACCCTCCCCCGCCTTTCCCTCTCCCCTCCCCCAGCCCAGCATCCCCACCACCACCACCACCACCACCACCCTTCCCGCGCCGGGATAAACCAAAGCTCCCCGCAGAACTGCTGAAGAGCGCCTCCTGGCGGTCTAGCCCAAATCCTCAGCCGCAAGCCACGGGCTGGACCTCAGCACTCCTACAGGCATATGGCAAAATCTCCACACACCGCCTGCACACCCGCTCACGCAGACTCACACAATGCCTGAGTTCAGAGTTAGAATGCAGGACCACACTTCACACGCGTACGTTCTCACATACTCGCTGACACACAACATGAAATTCGATCCAGCTAATACATCCCAAGGCTCCACCGTGAGCCAGGAGACCTCGGGGACTCCGGGATAGGACAAACGGACAAGATGCAGGCCCTGCCCTAGGAGGAGCTCAGAGGGGCCAAGGAGAGAAGGGAGCACAGCTGGACAGGGAGCATGAGCTGGAGGTGGGCGACACTGCCCCCCTCAAACGGGGAAGACGCCATCACATTTCATCAAGAAGTTTCACGGAGTGAGTGACAATCGAGAGGGATCATTGAACTGAACGCTGCCCCTGCCGTCGCTGAGAATTAGGACGATGATGGCGGCTAATACGAACTGAGCAGCTACGAAGTGCCGAACCCTGAGCTGAGCCTTTTATTTGCATTATCTCATTTAGGGCTGGCAAGATGCCTTCGTCACAGGTGTTACTGTCTCCATTTGACAGAGGAGAAAGAGTAAGTCACTTGCTCAAGGTCACTTAGTAAGTAGTGGAGCCAGGGTCTGAACTGGCAGAGACGAGGTTAAGAGGTTTCAAGGCTGTGGAAACAGCACGAACAAACGGCCAGGGGTTTGGAAGGAGCATGTGGTGGGGTGCGGCCGAGGCAGAGCCACGCACAGGGTGTGGGGAATGAACGGCAAGGTGGGCGGGAGCGAGGCTGTGCAGGACCTGAAGGTCAGCACAAGGACTGTGGTCGGTTGGACAGGGCCGCGTGGAGCCGTCTCGGGGTGCGTTTGCTTGAGCAGGTCTGCCCTTTAGGAAGATTAATCGTCGGCCATGTGGAGGATGGATGAGAGCTGGGGGGGGGGGCCGGGAAGAACTTCAGGTTGTACACCGATCCAGGACTTTGAAGCCCTGAAGCAAGGTGTTAGCAGCCATAGGAGAGCAGAGTGGGCACACAGAATCGTGAAGCTACATACAGTTTCTGGACTTCTCCCGCAGCACCCCATCCCAACCGTAAGGCACCAATGTTCTGTGTGGCCTTTGTCCAGTGTCTGCATCCCCAGCCAACTGCATCCTGTGAGAGCAAACGCTGGGACTCCTTGTGCTCCGTCACAGCCTCGGCACCCAGAACGATGCCTGGCGGAGAGCAGATGCTCAGAGAATATTTGTAGTGTGAGTGAGCGAGTGAAGAGTTCACTGACTGGAATCTTCAGCTGAGGCAACTGGAATAAGGCATGCGGGAGGAAGAGATGGTTGGATCGGGGAGGCAAGGAAGAGACTGCTCCTTGGACAGGTTGCACTGAGATTGTTCATGCGGCAATATGCAGCAGAGAGTTAAATGTGAGGGTTTGGGGAGGTGGGTGGAGGGACAGGGACGAAGGAAGGGGAGGAGAGGAAAGGAGAAGGAGGAGAAGGAGTAGGAGGAGGAGAAGGAGGAAGAGGAGAAAGAGAGAGAGAGAGAGAGAGAGAGAGAGAGAGAGAGAGAGAGAGAGAGAGAGATTAATCCATAGCTAAAGAAGGGCATAAACCGATACAGGCGGGGGGGGGGGCCGGGCAGGGGCAGGGGGAGGAGGAGGAAGAGAGATGGCTTAAGGAACAGCAATAATTTAAAGGAAAGGAGCCAGTGAAGGATAGAGTAAAGACCTACCCAAGTAGGATGAAGAGCACAAGAGTGTTGTCACGAAATTCAGGAGGTTCGAAAGATGGCAGGGAAACGTGGGGTAGGGGTGGGGCACAGGGCTGCCATCGGCACCTGACGCTACGGGGGAAGCAGGAGGCGGAGGGCTGTGAAGACACTCCTGGGCCTGACGTTTAGGAGGCCTCCGGCAGCTCTGACCAGGGCGGCTTTGGCGGCCATGCAGAGGCAGCAAATCTCTGGTCTCCCTGAGCCATAGCTCGACCGACCGGGAGATGAAGAAGTAGAGACTCCGAGTGGAGACCCCTCCACCAGGAAGTTAGAGGGCAGAGATGAAGGGAAAGGCGGGGTTCGGGGGAGGTGCTGGAGCAGGAGGGGGATAAAAGAGACCTATGGAAAGGGGGCTGAAGGTGTGAGGAAGGGGAGCGATGAACGGAGGGAGGAGCAGGTGGAAGGCGAGGACCTGCGGGGAAGGTGGATGGGCTTCGGCAGGAAGGAGGGTCCTCTTCCCCAGGCTGAGCATGGACCCAAGCGGTGGGGAGGTCCTGGGAGCTTCCACTTGCTGACTTTAATAATTTCGATAAGGATAATAGCAACCACTCACTGAGCCCCCATCATGTGCCAAACACACTCCATAGATGATTCCTAGCCCTTCAACGTGTTACTGTAATCCTCACTTGGTAAAGACAACTGAGACCCAGAGCGGTCAAGTCGGTTACTCACTATCACACAGCTAAAAAGCAGCAGACTGAGGATCCGAGTCAGGTCCCTCCTCTACACCTGCTGAGGGGTGTGGGGTCGGAGCACGCTGGGCCTTGAGAAACTCGTTAGGGGTTCGTGACAGGGCAAACGAGAAATTGCTTAGCAGCTGAGGGCCATGCTGGCAGTGGGCAGCAGGACTCTGGAGTGGACCCCAGAAGCCTGGCTAAATACTCCCAGCAGGCCCGGAGTCAGAGCCACCTAGAGTGACAGGAACAGAAGCATCAGGGAGACGCAGCCCTCGAGTAGCTACACCTTTGCGTATTGGGGTTTTGAGGTGGCGATCGCTGTCGCTGGGGGAATGCGTGGAAGCAGAGGCGTCTGGAGAAGGAGGCACTTTGGTGACAAGCGATGGCATGTTGAGGTTGAGCAGTGCCTGTGGGACATCCGGGGGGAGGTGTGCAAAAGGCAAGGCAAGCGTATTTCTGACTTGCTTGCTTATTGCCTATTTCCCAGCACGTGCGCGTGCATGCACACGCGCAGTCACACTGCAGTCACACTCAGAGCGTAGTCTGCATGAGAGCAGGACTTGTCTTGTTCACTATCAGACCCCCAATGCCCAACAAACTGCCTGACATAGCAGGTGCTCAATAAATACTTGTTAGAGGAAGGAATACAGGGGTCTGGAGCCCAGGTAAAAGGTCTAAGTGTCAGTAAAGCCCCTAGGAAGGATGCTTTTTTCCCAGAGAAAGGTTAGAGAGGAGAAAGAGGCCGGGGCTGAGGTCAGAGTCCTGGGAACATGATCACTGATGAGATAGAGAGAAAGAAAAGGAGTCAGCAAAGGAGAGAAAGAGAGAGGTAAGGGGGAAGCTGGGAAAGGAGAGGGGAGGGAGAGTAGGAGAGAAAGCAGGAGGAGATGGGAGAGAGGGAAGAACAGAGTCACGGCACCGGCACCGAGCGAGGAGAGAGGTGTGAGGACACAGTGGGGTGGCCAGTAGCTCAGATGCTACAGAACTGCTCCACCAGAAGCCACAGGGAGAGAACTCAGAGGGATGGCTGGTCCAGGAGAGGCTTGCCAGAGCCGCGAGTCGGGGATGAGTCTGGAACTAAAGCCCAGGTGCCCTGTGAACCAATTGAAACATCTCAAATTAGAGTCCCGCGTCCTCCACCACCACCTGGCAGTTCTGGGGCTGCATGTAAACACAGAGGAGGAACCCAATAGTTCCTGAAACCATTCTATGTTTAAATTATTCTTTTCCTGTTCTTAGAAATGCAGTCTCTTTACAATGTTTTGAATCAAATGAAAACATCTTGATTGAGCAGGGCAGTCTTCAAACACAGATTTCTAGGTCAGGGTGGGTTCCCCTGCATTTCCTGGAAATGCCACTCAGTTTGGGCATGTTCTCGTCAACATGCAGTCAGCGCCGGGCTGACGTTAATAATCTCCTGCTACACACCCGTGCCTGACTGCTATCTTTCCTTCAAACGTCAGTAGAAGGGTAGATTTAATATGCTCCTGCTTTGCAGGGAACAAACCAAAGCTTTTCCCAGGGGGCCAGTGAGTCCTGGAGCCAGGATCTCCAACCAGATTTGTCTCATGCCAAAGCCTGTGGGGACTTTTTTTTTTCCTACTCCATCATGACTTTCTCTCCTCAAAACAACTATCAGATGGTCTGATCATGTACATAGCCCCCCCAAAAATTGTCAGGCCCCATTATGGAAAGATCATAGTTTGCTGATATGCTTTCTCATTTTGAAAGAAATAAAGAAAAGCCATCGTGGACAAACAGCCAGTGAGTGACCTTGAACACAGCCTGGTGGCAATATCCGGCCTGGCCTGTCTGCCACCATGTCCCAGGGTACCTGTTTCCTCCTAGCAAATTACAAAGACCCCAAGGCTGTGTGGGAGGAAAGGCTTTGGGGAGTGGATCTAGCCTCAGCTGACCGTCAAGCCGCGGCACAATTTGGATGGCTCGTAGATGGCCCATCCACGCCCAAGAGGGGATCTGTGGTGGCTGAATGACAGTAGTGAAACTGAATGACTAAAATAAAAAGGAACTCTCGGAGTCGGAGTGCCAGGGTTCAAACTGTCAGGAATGTGGGGGAAACAGGATAGAAGAAGGCCAAGGGCAAAGGGGGGCTCCAGGCCAAGGGCAAAGGGGGGCTCCTCCCCTCTCCGCCCTCCCCCCACCACCACAACTCTTCCACGTTTCCAGACTTTACGTATTGAGGTTCCCATTGAGATTCTATATGAAGAAAATCTTCTGAGGTTAAATAATAACAATAAAAATATAATAAAAATTGAAAGTCAGTGATTTAAGGAGAGAAGGAGGACTAACATCAACTGAGCGCTTACAAGACCCGTGCTCCAAGAAGATTATTACCGTGTCTCTAACTCCCATGCGTAATTCAAAATAAAAATCAATAGTACACGTATGCGGCAAGAAAAATAATTTCGTTCTCCATTTGTCTAATTTCAGAGGTCTGGATGTGAGCATCCAGCTAGCTGTTCTCATTTGTCCACCCGCCCCTGATTGGCTGGGGCGCTGGGCACACACTCATTCCGTCCAGGGCTGGAATTCTCTCCAGTCTCCACGGGAACTCTGGGAAAGGGGGCACTGCCACTTCTATCTTACAGAGGAAGAAGGCTCGAAGAAGTTCAGTCACTTGCATAAAAGTCACATGGCACATAAGGAATGAGGGAGGCATTAGAAGCCTGCTCTGCCTGAATTGCAGTTACGGGCTCTTTCCAAGACTTCTGACTTCAATCAAATTCAGGCGATATGGTCAAGATGGTTTTAAAACTGGGCTCGGAAGCCATTGGTAGCACACATGTGCCCAGTGCATAGCAGGAGCTCAAGAAATAGGCCTTCCCATCTCCCTTCCCCTCAGGACAGAGCACTGGGCCTGGCCTCAGACTAATGGTGTCCAGTGCCTGAACCAGAACGAGGCCACCGTGGGCCTTGCCTCTGCAGAGGTCGCTCCCATCTGACCCCTAACTCCCCTTCTGCAGGTTGGCGCCTCTCCAGAGCCAGGCCTGCGGGAGCACTGCGTGCAAATTCAGCTGTGGGCGGGTGAGCACTGACCAGAGCTGCAGGCATGGACTTCGTCATGAAGCAGGCCCTCGGAGGTGAGGCCGGAGCCCCGCACCCCTCTCCTCAGCCGGGGTCCTGACCCCGGCGGGACAGGTCCTCAGCGCACCGAGCCCCTCTATCCCCAGCCCTGGACCCCTGACCCCGCCCTCTCCCTCCCAAACCCTCCCCTGCAGGGGCCACCAAGGACATGGGGAAGATGCTGGGGGAGAGGAGGAGAAGGACCCGGACGCGCAGAAGAAGGAGGAGGAGCGGCAGGAGGCGCTGCGGCAGCAGGAGGAGGAGCGCAAGGCCAAGCACGCGCGCATGGAGGCCGAGCGTGAGAAGGTCCGGCAGCAGATCCGAGACAAGGTCAGCCCGCCCCCGAGCGTGCCCCCGCCCCGGGCCCCCCGAATCCTGCTCTGCCCTCTGGCCTAGCTCTCTCTGAGCCTCGCTCTTCTCATCAGAAAAATGGGTGTCCAGGGGCGCCTCCCTCCAGAATCTATGTGGATTACATAAGATCCTGAACGCGCACAGGGAGCGCCCCCTAGCGTTTGCTGCTGTGGTCTGCAGGGTCCTACCCAGAACCCTGGGGGCCAAACACGCTTGGAATCCAGAAAAATACCACAGTGCCCTGGGCACCTGTCACTATTATGTGTCACTCCCAGTGGGCCTGCAGCCGCCACCCTATGCCAAACGGCTCAATGCATGTCTGATCACACCACTGCAATAAATCAAGGCTATAAGTAGACTTTCGTCACCTGAAGTCAAGTGTTGTCACCAAAATTTGGGTCCAAACATACATGAGAACTTTCGCTTTTCAGATAGTGGGGACTTCAACAGATACGCTATTTTGAGCGCATATTAATTGTGAAGGAAACCCATGTGCCGTCCCTGGAGACAGGCACAGTGCTACAGGGTGTCCTTGTCCCCATTTCGTAGATAAGAGGATGGAGGCCCCCCCGGGGGTCTCATGAGCTGCCCCCACCCAGTCTGCGTGACCCTGAGACCCGCTCTCTCCCTGCCCTGCTCACGTGCCTCTCCACCCTCCCCAGTACGGCCTGAAGAAGAAGGAAGAGAAGGAGGCGGAGGAGAAGGCGGCCTTGGAGCAGCCCTGCGAGGGGAGCCTGACGAGGCCCAAGAAGGCCATCCCCGCGGGCTGCGGGGACGAGGAGGAGGAGGAAGAGGAGAGCATCCTGGACACGGTGCTCAAGTACCTGCCCGGGGCCGTGCAGGACATGTTCAAGAAGTAACCAGCCCTCACGCCCCGTCCCCACGCCACTCGTTACTTTTTTGGGGGGGGGGTGGGGGGTCTTTCTTTCCTCTTTATTCAGTTAAGTCTCAGTTCTGAAGGAGAAAACCTCAGTTGGCCTCTGCCCCCTTCCCTGGCCAGGGGCTCCTGCCCCTCCACACCACCACCACCCCGCCCCGCATCCCGGGGTATCCGACCCCGCCTCGCTCACAGCCTTTCCCAGCGGGGGCACCGAACCCACTGTAGAACGCTAGAGCCTCTTTGGGAAGCCTAAGGCCGATGCTAGTGTGGTAACCCCCATACATTCCTTCATGCGCCCCACTGCCAGGAGGACCACTGTCCACAGCCAGCCAAAGTAATGACACATTCCAGCCCTGCCCAGCATGCTGACCGTTGGCCCTGACCCCAGGGGGCCTCGAGGTCAGGGCAGGGGCATTGAATGCCTGGCTTGAGTAAGGAAGCCAGGGTAAGCCAGCCTGTACTCTGGGCAGGAGGCTGGGGTCTCCTCTTCCCTCCCCGTGATGACACCCAGCCCAGGAACACCCCTCCCCCAACCCCTCCCGTAAAAGGCGCAGCCCCTGCCAAGCCAGTCCCTCCACAGGGATCCTCTCTGGACTTTAACTCATTTGTGGAGGGGCCTGGGACAGGGCAGCTCCTTGTTCCCTGCCCTCCACTTAGGTCCTGGGGCCCCTGCCAGTCTGGGCCCAGCTTGCCCAGACAAGGGTCTGCCCAGGCCCCTAAAACCACTTGGAGCCATTGGCAGCAACGGCCCATGCCATGGGACACCCCCATGGTCAGCCAAGCTGCCCCCATTCCTATCCACCCCTCTCCCCACCTTGTCCTGTCCATGTGCTTCCAGGACTCCAAGGTCCCTGGAGGACCCTTCCTGGCGAATGCCCCAAGCCTTTGGGGAGAAGCCAGTCCCCCACTTGACAGAAGGCATCTGTCCATTCATCTCACTGGCCAAGAAAAACTCTCCTCCGGGATGTGTGAGAGCGTTTGTTCTCGCACCCCAAACTGTAAGGCTCCCGCTCAGTCACGTGAGAACGGGGGGGCGAAGCAAATGAGAGAGGAAAGTGTGTGTCCGTTCAGGCGTGAGTGTGCGTGACAGAGACTGTCTCAGCAGCTGTGTGTCCAGAGATGGCACATCGAGGTGTATGATTAGCCTCTGTGCGTGTGTCTTGAGATTGCGTGTGTGGGTGTTAGTCATCGCGTCCCTGTGCTAGAGACGGTGTGTGTTAGGCAGCCTTGCGTATGCGTGCTTGTTGGAGGTGGTGCGTGTGAGTTGAGATTGTGTCATGCGTGTGTGCTAGCCATCTCCCGTGTGCGGTAGAGCCTGCATGTGTTAGCTTGTATTTGCATGTGTGTGCAAAGCAGCATGCGAGTCAGGGTGACGGGCACGTGTTAGATGCAGGGCCGCGTGTGTGGGAGTCGCTGGTGTGGGGGACTGCTGTGTGCGTGTGTGGTGTGTGTGGCTCTGCAAGGGCTGTCGCGTGCAGAACGTGCCCTTGGGGAGAAAGAACATGGGTGAGATGACCCCTCTCAGCCCCAAACCATTGGTCACAAGTAGCCACATCCAACAGGAGACCTTGTCCTTGGCCCAGAGTCCTCACACCCTGGGGGGTTCCTGCCTGAGGTCCTTAGAAGTCACTGGGACAGACCCAGGTGGTGCCCCAAGAAGCCATGCTGGGCCCCTGCCAGGGCCTACCCCAAATGCAGGAGCCAGGGAGGGGGCGACTTGCCTGCCCCTGGGGCCCCTGTCCATTGCCCCCCGTTTGCATTCTGCAGGTTTTCCATTTTAGTGGATTTATGCTTTCATTTCAGAGAGAGACATGTGTCTTCTCTGTCCGTTTCCAATAGTTAAAGCCATATCAGTTAGACTGCAATACTTTAAAGACGAGACAAAATCCACATGTTTAGGGAACCAGAAAAGTCCCCTGGTCTGTCCCTTCTCTGGGAGCGGGGCCTCAGCAGCTCCAGCTCCCCAGACTTGCTCTTCTCCCCCCCCCTCCCCTGTGCCCCTGCGTCCTGCCCCCAGGGGGCCATGTCTGTGTCTCTGCCTGTGTCTGTGGTGGGGAGCCACCTCGCACCCCCACTGTCTGCTTGTCTGTATGTGTCTGTTGTCCCGGGCAGGATGGTCGTTCTTGAGTGCCCTGGAGCAGAGATCGGCAGGGTGCGTCCAGGAGCCTCGGGCCTCCCAGACCCTGTGCGTGAGCCTCACCTGGACACGGGGGTGGATTCCAGGTGTTCAGAAAGGTCTCCCATCAACAGGGGCCCACAGACCTTGAAGGTAGGGCCAGGGCACAGAGCGTGCGCTGGGCAGCGGACAGAGACTGAGGCCTAGGAGCTGCAGACGAGCAGGGGAACCCAGCCATGCAGGACATCCCGGGTGGGCTGAGGGAGCCCGGACCCTGGAGGGTGACCCTGGTGGTCTGCAACGGCTCTGCACCAGAGTAGGCTCAGGGCTTTTCCCAATGGGAGTGCCCTCCAGCTGGCTGGCCTAGTCTGGTGCGCTTCCCAGACCCCGCCGCCTCCGGCCAGCTCTGAGCAGCAGGACTGAAGGGTCTAGAGGCGGCAGCAGGGGAGAATTTCGGCCTGGGGCACACCTGGCTCCAGCCACTGCCAGGCGATCCCTCTCAGCTCAGGGGCACACGACGACTGGAGGGAAGCCAACGTACGGCCCAGAGAGGGTGTCACGTGCAACACGTTCGTGGGGCACAAGATATGTGTGGGTGCTCTTGCAGGGAAGGGGGAATCACACGATGTGCCTGGGACGGGAGGTGTGTGTGGCCCGGGGGCGGGGGTGGGCATGACACACTTGGGAGGCAGAGGCGGCGGCGGGAGGGGGAGGCCCCGGACTCAGCGCGTACACACGACATGCCTGGGGGACCCCCAGCTAGCAGGAGCGATCTTTGCACGAGGTAAGGACAGAGCAAGCGGCGAGGCGCACACGCTGCCCAACATGAGCATGGGCTCGGGGGGACGGCCACCGCCAGAGAGGAGGGACAGCACTCCCCTGCGTCTCCTGTTTTCGGTGCTGGGACAGGCCGAGACCTTCTCGGGAAGCTCCTGGAGGGCGTCCAAGCAGCAAAGCTGTGTGGGGTCTCCTCGGAGCACACGCAGGATGTTGAGAGACCCGGTGTGTGTGTGCGCGTGTGTGTGTGTGTTAGATAAAAGATGATAGATAGATAGATAGATAGATAGATATAGATAGAGATAGATAGATAGATAGAAAAGAGAAAGAGAAGGGGAGAGAGAGACAGAGGACAGAAGTATTTCAGCCCCGCACCCCCGCGTGGGACAGAGGCTGGTGGCTGCAGTGAAATGGGGCAGACCCCCCGGCCTCCGCAGAGCCCCAGCAGGCAGCAGGCGGGGCTGCCCACTCCACCGCCCAGCTGCTCTGCCTTCCAGGGTCCTGCAGGCCCTCGCCGCATGGGGCGGGCGGGGTGGGGCGGCTGGGGGTCTGACTGGTTCAGACGAGGGGCATCCCCCAGCCCTGAGGACATGCCCCACATGTCCCCTGCTCTCCCCTCCTCTCCTGTCGCCCACCCTCTCATGGCGGAGCAAGGGGAGGACCCCACGCTGGCCCCGGGGCGGTGGGGTCCCGTGAGAGCCAGGCCAGAACGACCATCCTGCTCGGGCGGGGTACCCTCTTCTCACACCTGTGCTGTGTCCTTGTTGCTCTGCTTCTTTTAAATGTGTCAGTGCCTGGGGGAGGGGAGGGGCACCCCCATGCCCCCCTGAACCTGACCAAAAGCCATGGCTGTTGTTCCCCCTCCGTATGACGCAGACGCTAAGCTGTACCAGACCAACCGTGACAACAAAGACCTTGTACAGCAGCTCTCTGTCTGTCCTCTTCTGTCCGTCGGCGCCACCAGGGCTACTTGGGCTCCACCAGCTGAGATGCGGGGGGCTGATCCGTAGAGCTCAAGAGGCCCCAGAAAACCTTCAGTCTTACCCTTGGTTCTGGCAAGGACACTGGAAATGACCCCAGAAATCGACCGAGGCCAGAGTCAGGGCTGGCCCTAGGATTCATGGCCACTCACCTCCCGCCCTTCAAAGCCACCTACAGGCACAACCCCAGGAGCGGAAGGTCCGGCCTGCTCATAAAATCCCACCCCCCATCTCCAGCCACTCCAAGCTAATCGGGCGTGGCATCCGGCGTGGAGCCGCCACGTGCGTGGACAGGGTCTGTAGTTGGTCATCCCACCATCACTGATGAGACACCTGTGCCCCACCCGGTGAGTAGGAGGCTAGGGTTCACGCAGAGGGCAGCGCTCAGCACTGCTCCTGGACACAGCCGCTCCCCAGGCTGTAGGAGGCAGGCACAGCCAGTGGCCCCTGCACCCTCGCCGCCCTCCACCACCGCCCTGCGGTGAGCGGGCCTCACCGTCCCACCTGGCCGGGCACCTCCCCTTCCCCAACCCTCGTCCCCGGCCTCTGCCTCTTCCCACCACCCACCCCGCCTAGTAGACTCACCTAAAGCAACACTAACTTAACCGCGTCACACCCCTGCCCAACACCTGTCATGGCCTACAGGTCACGGCGAGATGGTCAACATGGCCCCACGTGGTAGGAAGCAAACCTGCTGGGCCAGCCCCACACCCAGCTCTGTGCTCCAGGCCCCCCAGTGCCCACGCGTGCCATGCTGTCTCGTGTCTGCACGGTCTGGCCCCTCTGCCAGGGAGGGGTGGTTCTCTTCCCCTCCCTGGTACACTCCTCCCGAGTTTCCAGACCCGGCCCACATGCCACCTCCTCTGTCAGGCCCACCCTGTCACAGCCCCGTCCCCCTGCTCACAGGATGTAGAGCATCATGGCTGGGGACTCAGTGCAGAGCATACCGGTGGGTTCTTCCACTGGGTGTCTTGTGAGTCATCTTGAACCAGCCACTTAACCCCTCTGAGTGTCTGCTCATGAGTAAAAGGGAGTGTAATAACTGTTCTGACCGCGACAATTGTGAGAGGTAAGTGGGGTCCTGCGCCCACACTCTCGGCGCCATGTGCCAAGCACCTTCATCCTACTGCAGTTTGTCGCTGCACACGCCGCTCGCTGCCTTGGCGCGTGATCAGGGCGGGAAGTGGCTGGTGGCCCCGTGCCTCCCAGCTCTCGGAGTCTAGCCTACAGCGAGTGGACGCTCAGGACCCCGGGGCGGAACTGGGCCCCAGCAGCCACCTCCACCCATTTGTTTGGGGGGCCAGTCGCTTTGCCTTTAGCTCTCTGCGCCTAGTGGTCAGCGGGGACCCGGGTCGGAACGCCCCTCCCTCTTCTCGTACCCCAACATCACCTTCCTGCCGCTCGCCAGCTGCCCGTGGCCCTGGGCAGGTGCGCTGGACTCTGCGTTGGGGGAGCTCAGTGTGCCCGGGAGGGGCCAGCCCGGGGAGAGGCGGGGCGCTTCAGGCGGAGGGGGCCTGGCCTGAGCAAAGGCCTGAGGAGACAAAAGCGGACCAGCGTGGGCGAAGCGGGGACAACAGGGGCTCGGTGAGTCCTTGGTGAAGAGCTAAGAGCCTGGGGACTCAGCCGGGCGCCGGGTGGGGAGTACGCGCTTCCCCTACAGGCGATGGGGAGCCCGGGGAGGGTCTCGGCCAGAGTGAGTCATGGTCACATGTGCAGACTGAGGAGGAGCCGTACGGAGGATGAACGGGGTGGGTGGCCAGGAGCCGGGAGCCAGGGAGGCGCTGGTACACTGAGGCAGAGCTTGTGAGGTCACCCCCGGGCAGTGGCGGAAGGATGGGGGGAAGTAGGCAGATCAGAGGCCCGTGGCAGGGCAAACTGGTGGGGCCTGACGGGGATGTGGGGGCGGAGGGGGCAGCCGGACCCCGGCCTGCGTCTCGGCTCCATCCCGGTGGCTCGTTCCCACGATCAGACCACTTGGTAGGAGACGGGTCTGGAGGGAGAGAAGGAGCTTGGTCCGGGCTTCTGGGTCTGCGGCTGCTGGGGGAATCTAGCGGGCAGTTGCCCTCCGCACTGGAGAAGGGCGGGATTGGCATGAACCATGCTGTGCCTGGCGGCGAAGGGAGCGGCCCTGACTGACCATTCACTTCGCCACAGGGATCAAGGCACGGGAAGCCTAGAAACCTGGAACGGGTTTCACGTCCAATCCACCTTCCCGTGCCCCCCAGGGGCTCCTCAGGGCCCTCTTTGGCAGAGGGCACTCCCTGCCTGCACCCCCGGAGTGGGGGGCTCATCACAGTCGACAGGTCCCTATTCCCTCCTGTTCCAAAAGCTGCCAGGAGGCAGGGGGTTAATGAAGCCTCCTCTGGCATCCCTTTAATTGACTGCGAAACTCTGCTTCCAGACCACTCACTTAACACTTGTAATTAATTGGGGCTTCTTGCCTGATCTGAGAGATGATTCGATACCCCTGAGGACAGTGTTTTCTCAGCTGGGATCCTCCAGGCTGGAGCCATCTCCACACGCCGGCCTCGCCAGGGCACCGCTAAGGGGGTGAGAGAGCAGGCTCCAGCCCTTCCGTCTTCGCTGTGTGAGTTTGGGCAGGGCACGTCCCTCCTCCAGGCACCGGCACAGGGCTGGTCCCCGGTCCAGGCTCAGTGGGGGGCCAGAGCCGGTGTTACCACCCCTTGGACCTGGGGCCCAGGGCGCCCGCTCCTGGCCTCCGGCTCCCAACCACATGGACCACCCTCTGCTCCGCTGTCAGGCCCTTGCATGGCCCTGTGTGCACGAGGGTCAAAGCAGCCCATTCTGAAGTCCCACGGCGGGCGATGGGGAAGGCAGGAAGCACGAGGGAGCCTCCGCTTGCTGAGTCCCCGCCACACGCCAGCCACGGGGCGCCCCTGCCCATCCGCGAGGTCGGGGCTGTGCCCGTTTCCCGCACGAGAATGCGGGCTCAGAAGTAGAGGGGTACGACGCCGAGCACGGGCTTCAGCTTTCCAGGAAACCTGGCCCTGAATCCTGATTCTGTCTGATCCAGGGGCAGAGGGCACAACTGCTCAGAACCTTGGTTTCCCTGTCGTTTAAAAACAACAACAACAACCACAACGAGCAGAATCCTGCCTCACCCGCCACCAGGGTCACAGACGGAATTAAATAAAATCAGGTCTGCCGTCGGCCCAGCACAGTGCCTGGCACAGTGCAGGCGCTCACAGCACGACGGCCATCACGGTGACACGCTGCAGTTACTGCAGCGAGACAGGAGGGCAAACGCGGTGAGCGGGGGGGGTGAAGGTCCGAAAAGGTTCGGAAGGCTCCGTTTGGGCAGAAATCCTCCAGCCGTCCGAATACTAGACTAGGAAGCCTGGACGTGAAGCCCACTCGGCCTCACGTCTTTTCACTGCCATCCAAGACAAGCTGAGAGGCAAAGGTCGCAAACGAGAAGGGGGGCAGAAGGGACGAACCCTCTCTTCCAGCGAGCTCTTTCCAGCTCAAAAGAGACTTAGCAGTGTGTGTTAGTTACCTGTCACCGCGTAACAAATGACCCCAACACGCAGTGGCTTAACCCAGCAAGCGTTTATTTTCTCTCCCAGTTTCTGAGCGCTGGGAATTCTAAAGCGGCTTCGCTGGGCAGTTCTGGATTGGGGCTCTCACAAAGCTGTAATCGCGATGTCGGCTGGGGCTGCGGTCTCATCTGAAGGCTCGACTGGGGCTGGAGCAGGTCACCCTCCACGGTGACCCAGTCACAGGGCCAGCAAGTGGTGCTGGCTACGCGCAGGAGGCCCCTCGCCAGGAGGGCCTATCTGGAGGGCTTCTTGAGTGTCCTCGCACATGGCAGCTGGCCGTCCCCACAGTGAGCAGCTCAAGAGGGCAAGGCGCAGCTGCAACGTCGCTCCTGACCTCGTCCCGGGAGTCACACCCCGCCACTTCCGCCGTGCTCTGGGGCCACGCAGCCCTGATGCAGTGTGGGAGAGAAGATCGCTGGTGGCCGGGGGCCACCTTGGAGGCTGCAGACCTCACAGTGCAGCCCTTGGTTCGACTCCTAGTCAGCAAAGACGCCTTCGGTCATCCATCCGTGCAGCAAACACTCCCCCATTCCCTCCTGCCTTCAGCAGGCTCTTCCCCAGGGGTGTCCCCATGGCCAAACCCCGGCTGGGCACTGCCTTTCAGGCGATGCTGGCATGGTCATGGGAGCGCCGAGTCCAGACCTGCACGCCGACACACAGCAGGGCATCACGAGCAGATGTCTGGACTTTTCCCAGACAGACCCGACCCCAAGCCTGGCTTGTTACACTTGAGCACATTATCTTCCTTCTCAGGGCCTTCACACTGGGATAATACTTGCACTGCCCAGTAATTGCGACAAATGTATTCCAGTACCTAGCGCACAGCGAGTTCCTGCTGAAGAATAATATTATTGATATTACCGTTCTACATGAGTGGAGTTGTGCTCACACACCTGACCTAGGCTTCCCCTGCTCCCCAAGAGAAGGCTGGTGCATGGAGCCCAAGGCCGGGCCCTAGCTCCAGCCCACCACTTCCTCCCACAGGCACCCCAAGCCCTGCTGTGGCTCTGACAGCCAGAGGCGCCCTGGCTGCCAACCCTAATCAGCAGCTCCAGCCGAGACCTCAAATTGATTTGCCATCATTTAGCTGGGAAGCAAGAGCTCTTCTTGACTCGCGGCCAAAATCCATTCTGTGAGAGCAAAGTAATCACCTCCTTGGCAGGTGTCCGGAGAGTGTGATAGAGATCTAGGACAAAAAGCCTCCACCTACCCCCAGAACCCGCCTCACTGCAGCTCGCCCCTCAGCCGGCTCCCTCTTCCCGCATGTGTGTGGGCCGCTGTGCGTGTCCTCACGAGGTGACATGTGCCCCCGTGCTTGGCACGGTCTAATGTGGTGAGTGGATCTCAAACTCTGCAGCAAGTGAAATAAGTTGGGGGTCTTTAAAAAACACCGGTGCCTGGTGTGGGCCCCAGACATTCTGATTCAATGGGTTAGGGGTACACCCGGGGCGTCGGGGTCCTTACAGACTCCCCGGGTGGTTCGAATGGGCGGCAAGGTTGGGGAACCGCTCACTAGTCTAATGACCCCCACGCTGGCCATGCCGGAGGCCTGTGCCTCCACACTCGTCACTCAGCAACTCGACGCCTGTTCACTGAGCAGCTGCGACACGCCAGCTCCGTTCCAGAAGCTGGAGGTGCTGCTGAGAACGAAGCCGCTGCCCTCGCGAAACGGACGTCCTGGTCAGAGAAGGCGGACGAGAAACAGAAGAATAAGTGAAACATGTAACATGTTAGGCGGTGATACGTGCTTTGTATCACCCGTGTGGCCAGAGTCGCCACGGAATGACACCCGAGTCACGCACACACGAGCGGATAGCATCTGCCCTGTCTACTGCCGACCACTTCTGACCCCCACTCCAGACCCAGACTGAGTCTTCGCCTCACCAGACAGTGACACCAGCTCACACGCTGACCCCACCCTGGCCACATGCTACAAGCACTGACCCCAAGCCCAGTCAGGTTCAACCTCAAGTTCAGCCTCAAGTCTTGATAGTCCCATGAACCCACCACTTCATGTGGAAAATGAAGCCCCTCTAATCCCAACCTTAGCTCTACTCCCCACTACGCCCCCTGCAGAAAACCCACCAGTTTCTAAGGATTTGGACCACGAGCAACTAGAGGCTCAGGAAGACAGACAGACGAGACAGAAGGGAAAGGCCCCCGAGTGTTAAGGCTGTCAATGCTGGAAGGTCCCTTAGGGAGCACCCCGCCTCACCCCTCATTTTACAGCCAGGCCCAGAGAGGTTAATAAGTCACTTGCTCAAGGTCACACACCAAGTCAGCGGTAGAACCGGAATCGGACGGAACCCCAGACCCTGCTCAGCCCCGTGTGCTCTCTGCTACCTCGTCCTGCCTCCTTAAGACAGTGAAAGGGAGTGTCACCCTTTTGGTAAAACAGCCCCCAGAATTTTTTCAGGAACCCACTCTTCCCCTGTTCCCATCCCACAATTTATGGGCAACCCAACTCCCCCCCCCACTGCCCCCACCCCCTGCTCTATGATCAGCGGGAGGTGGGCTCAGGACTCAGGCGGAGCAAGGCGGGGCACTTACCAGACCCCGAGACCTGGCAGCTGCTCTGGGGCACTTAAACCTGGGGCCCGTGGGACAGGAGTGGCTGCCACCAGGCTACCACCTCACGTGGGTCGGGTGGAGCCGGTCTGGCACAGAGAGGAAATGAAGAGATGAAGAGACGTGGAGAGGTGGGGACAGCCTCTGACCCTCGGCCCAGCTGCACCTGGAGGAATTCCTACCCGCGTTTTTCTGGTTTCATGGGTCAGCAAATTCCTCTTGCGCTGCAAGGAGTTTGGGTTGGGTTCCTGCCACTCGCAAGCCTGAGCATTGCGGGCGGAATCCCTTCTGGCTCTCCCGGAGTCCCTTACCTGCATCCTTACCTACATCAAACCGTCCTGCTCCCTGACCCCGCCCCCGCACCCTTTTGCCCTCAGCCTCCCCCACTCTGAGCTCCACAGAGCATGGTCCCTCTGCCCACGCAGTGCTGTGCCTCCACCCCCCTCCACACAGTGACGAGCAGGACGCGCCCCCTCACAGACGCCCACGTCCTAATGCCCAGGACCCGCACCTGTGCTGTTTACTGTACGGGGACGGCGAGGCGGAATTAAGGCTGCTAACGGTCTGACCTTAAAATAGGGGACTGTCCCAGATTCTCCGGCCGGGCTCGACGTAATCGCAAGGGTCCTTAAAACGGAAGCGGCAGAAGGAGGATCGGAGAGATGGACGCGTGAGAGGGACTCGCCCCTTATTTCTGGCTTCGAGACGGAAAAGGTGCCACAAGCCAAGGGAAGGGGAAGGCCCCGGCAGCTGGCAAAGGCGAGGAAATGACCCTCCCCTGGAGCCTCCAGAAGGAACCCAGCCCTGTCCCCACTTCGATGTCAGCCCAGGGGGACCGAGCCCCACCGGGTGTGTGACCTCCAGACCTGCAGAAGAAATCAGTGTTGTTGAAGCCATGGAGCTTGCGGTAATTATCACAGCAGCGACAGGGAGCCGAAACACAGGGCAAAGCCCCTGAGGATGGCGTGCGAGAGACCAGTCTACATTTCGCTTCTTGCTGAAGGCCTGGGTGAGCGCTCACATTTGCCTGACTCTGGGCTGGATGCTAGAAACAGCAGGACCAACAAGACACCGGGCCCCTGGCCCCCAGGCTCCCGCCGCCAGCTGGGGACGGGGGACGGATCTGCAGTCAGCTCTGATGGAGAGTGCTCAGCGCCATGATGCAGAAGGGTGTCAACAAGAGCCCACGTGAGAGCCTGAGAGCCGCCTAAACCTGCGGGGGCGGGGAGGAGGGGCACGTTCCGGAAGCACGTCCTGGAGGAGTCAAGACGGAGCTGCGGGCTGGCTGAGGTTTTCAACCAAAGGTGGAGCAACGGTTTGCAGGATTCCTGTGGCCACACAGACCAGCGTTCCAGGGAGAGGGACGGCGTGAGCGAAAGCGTGGGACACGAGTGACCACGGCACGTTGTGGGAACCGGAGTGCGCCAAGGGCCGGGGACCCGCAAGCAGGGCTGCAGGAGGCGCCAGGCCACGCAGGGCCGGGGTGCCAGGGCCGAGTCCAGGCTCCCCCCGCGGGTGCCGGGGCCACCGGGAATTGTGAGCAGAAGAGAGACATGAACAGGCAGCATGGAGGGCCAAGGTGGAGACTCCAGGTGAGAACGAGAGGCGAGCGATCGAGGCCCCGCAGTGGGGAAGGGAGTGGACGGGGCCACTGGCCGGGACACTGGCCAGGACACTGGCTTGCTAACGAAGCAGTGGAGCAGGCAGGCGGGTCTGGCTGGCCCAGCGGGGTCAGGGAAGGAACGGAGCTGGGAAGGACTGCGCTGTCTGGCCTGGGCTAGCGGGAGGTAGAGGCCCTCTCCGAGTTGGGGTGCGTGGAGGAGAGCTGATTTCAGGGAGCGCAGGAAGAGGTGCAGCCTGGGGGACCTGGGAGCGGCCATGGGAGAGTCCAGGAGGCAGCTGCTCAGCAGAGCCTGAGCTGGAGGTAGGTGAGTCATCACTGCTGAGCTTCAAGGCCCTACAAGCTGATGGCCCTAGGGGCCGTTAGAAAAGGAAAAAGAGGGGCCTGGGGAACCCGGTCACTTCACAGGTTTCTCTCTAGAGAACAGAGGAAATGACTGGTCTCCAGTATGAGAGCAGGAAGATCCCTCAAGGCTACAAACAGATCTGGCAGGATTCTCAGAGACACACAGGACAGGGCGTGAGGGTCCAGTAGGCACCAGAGCCCCCAGTCCAGCCACCGCGGGAGCCGAGGAGCCCCCAGCGTGGCGGTGCACCCTCAGAGACCCAGGGGACCAGCTGTGGGTTGCTCACACCTCCCGCCTGCATCCAAGGGTGCCTGACACCAATCCTGCTGCCGAGGGGGCACTGTTGGCACCGTGGTGACAGGTTTAGGCCCTGCAGAATCCCCAGTCTCAGCGCTTCCCGCGTATAAGGAGAAAAAGGGGTTCCCTGGTCCACACACAGGCAGAGTGAACCTCCCACCCCCCCAGCTCCCCGTTGTTTCCTCCCCTCCCCTGCAGGCTCACCATCCCTGGGAGCATTTAATTACTGGCTGCCAAGTCCCCTGGGGACAGACTAATGAGGCTGCCTCCTCCAGGCCTTGGGCTCTGAGTCCTGCTCCTCCTGCCCCAAACTTCCCACCCTCCCCATGCAAGCACTCAGGAGCCTCCACCTGGGCCCCAAATTGCTAGGCTTTAGACAAGAAAGGACGCCTCAGGCTCTGGGAAAGGCCACAAGTCAGGGACTGCCTGGGGCAGGAGGCCCTGGGCTGGAAGTTGATGACCCTGCCTGTGCCTCATTGGAGCTTCTCAGAATGGCTGCTGAGTAGCTGCGGGAGACAGGGCACAGCCCACCTGCCACGTTCCAGGGGACATCCGGCTGTAACTGGGTCTCTGGCCCCAGCATCGAAGGGCCCCAGCTTGGAAGAACCGGGCCTTGGACATCAAATAGACATCGCTGCCCGCCAGTGTGTAACCTTGGGATGAGCTCCCTAACCTCCCAGGGCCTTGGGTCCCTGTCTGTCACATGGGGACAGCGATGCCCCTCATGCACGCAGGATGAAAGGAGGTCATGTATGTACAGCACTTGGCACAAGGCCTGGGGCGCTGAATGTTCACAATCAATTATTTGCCAGAACGTTTCAAACTGCACTCCCCGGCAAGGTGAGGTGTCCAATCAGGAGATGGCGGTTGCCCTGGAAACATGGATTTCTGTGTACAAAGGGTCAGCGGACGCCATGGGACAGGACTGCCCTCTCTGGCTTCCCCTAGGCTGAGCCGTCCCTCCAGGGTGGGTACTAATTGGTGAAACCCTTCCCTCCTCTTGCTTAATCACCGTGCATCCTGGGATGAGTCAGTGGTCGGGCCCATGACTCATGGAAGCTCCGGTCTTCCATCACTCCCCCGTCTGCCACGCTGAAACCAGGACAGTGCAGGAGGGCCAGGAGGCCGCCCACCCCGCCCACGGGGCTGCCGGGACGGCGCCAGGACACCGGCACAGCTGCTCCGCTGTCGGAGTCCCGGCACCCGCTGCGTGCGGCTGCGGGACCGGAGGCCCCCCAAAGGGCTGCACACGGCCTCCCTTACCGCGCGGCTTCCCGCGGGGCACAGAGACCCACGGACAGGTCTGCCGCCAGAGGCCGGGCCGTGGCCTGCTCTGGGGTTCTAGGACACCTGCGGGCTTGCCCGCCAGCCACCTCCCCTTCTTCTGGGCGCAGGACCCCAGTACTGCGTTAGGGGAACCGCCCCTCCTCTAGCCTCAGCCCCTACCATTCTGGACCCCCTGCCCCACTGCGGCCATGGGATGCAGGTCTGACCTGGGGAGGACCACCCCCTCTTAACCACTGGATTGGTTCAGGGCACGTAACCCGCATGTGCCCAGGAAGAGAACCACTTTCCCCTAGCCACAGAGACTGGCGTGGCGATGACCTTGTGACCCGAGTCTAACCAGAGAGGGCCCTACCTGGGGCTGTAGCTGGGGTCACTGGCAAAGAGGCTCCCTCTCCTCCACAGAGGCTGAGCTTGCCCGGAGAGGGCCCGGGGCTGTCAGCAGCCATCCTGCTAGGGTGGGGGGAGCCTGCCCGGGAGGGGGGCTCAGAGAGGAAAGCAGAGCCAAGCGATGGGAGAGACGAGACGCCGGTTTGAACCTGAGCGCCAGGTGCTCTCCCCGCCTCCAGAGGGCAAGGCCCCCTCACGGTTCACAGCGAGCAAACTTATCAAACCTGAGTCGCATCGTGAGTGAGTCTTGGGAGTGAGAGCCCTCACCGACCACCGGGCTCGGAGTCAGACAGAACCGGGTGCGGGCCACAGCCCTGCCTTCCTGCATGCTTGGCCCTGGGCAGGCCGCGTCTCCTGTAGGAGATTCGGTTACATCCTCTCTGCAAGGGAGTCACTATCCGAAGACAAGCCAGGGGTCTACTCCTGTGTTAGAATGTACCACTCCCGCTTCTCGGTCCTGTGAACTCCTTCTTAGCCTTTGAAAGCCCACTCAGGGTCATCCCCAAGCAGCCTTATTCCTTCCTATCCCCATAGATTGAATACATAGCGAGTGCCAGACATTGTGCTGTTAACCTGCATGACAATAACCCAAAGAGCTGGGTACTACGCGATAGTCCTGTTTTACGAATGGTGTATCAGAAATGCAAAGAGTTTAAGTAACTTCACCAAGATCACACCTTCCACTCTGGTCTTATAATTGTCCATTATGCTCATTTTGTGGCCCCTCCCCACCACCAACACATGCATGAGACTCTATACCCCTGGGCCTTGCCCATCCTGCATCCCTATTCCCTCCTTAATAAAACCCTTTATGCCAGACCAAAGCATCCATGCACATGCAGGACCACCAAGAGAAACACAGATGCGTCCTCCTGCTCATCTCTCCCCCACCCCTTGGTCCCCACCCTGAGGCCCTGGCATTCACTAAGTGCCCCGGGATATATCAGGAAGGCTGAACTCGAAAGCCCCCCAGACATCAAGAAAGAAACCTGGTGGGCAGGAGACTTGAGCTCATGGAGAACCCAGCCCCTCTGGAGGGCCGGCGTCTCCTCACAGATTCAGAAATACCTGCTAGACACACCAAGTCACCCAAGCAAAGGCAGGATGGATCAGGAATGAAAGCGAGGTGAAGGAACATCTTTCACATCTGTTTGCATCTGCATTAAATGACTGGGAGGTCACGTAAGAACCTGACGCGAGGGTTTCTTTGTGGCGAGGGGCTGAGGACAGAGCAGGTGATGGCAGGCGTGGGAGTCGCATCCCACACTCTTATATTGTTTTGAGTTTCGAACCCTCAGAATGTATTATCCATTTAAAACAGACAAATACACAATAATGGAAGAGGCGAGCCCAGCACATCTCCGGCTGGCTGTCGCCCGTGCAAGGATTCGGGCCCTGGGCTGCTGGAGCTTGCGACTGTTCAGAAGGAGCCGGGACACAGGCGCTTCGTGCGAAGTAGCCCCGTCGTCACCCGCGGGTAACTGCTGCATCCCGTCGCCGCTCAGCGGCACAGCTTCACACCGCGCGCATCCCTGTAAGGTGGGGGGGCGGGGGGGGGGGGGCGGGGGGGCGGCCGCTGAGACACGGCTAAAAAGCCGGCGCAGGGACCACACCTCGCGAGGCTTTGACGCCGCCCCCGAGAGATTCTAGGAGATCTTTCTGGCACTGTGTCCCCGTGGGTGGGCTGTGTGGGTCTAGGAACCATGGGGTGGAAGCTGAAGTGACCCGGGTCACCATCATGCCCAGCGACCCACTGAGAATTTACACGTTCCCGCCCTCAACTCTGCGTGCGTGGGTTCAGAGGTCCTAAACCTCTCAGGGACACAGCGAGAGTCCCTTAAAGTATAAGCTACAGCGGCCTCCTTGGCGCTCCGGGCTCCTTGTGTCAGGAAACCAGTGGTCAGGAAGAGGGGTCGCCATCCTGGCTGGGGACATTGACCCTGGGCATTGGAAGGACATCACACTTAGGAACAGGGAAGAATATGGTGACACCTAGGGGATCCCCTTGGGTGCCTCTTGGCACTCCCTTGTCCAATTTTGATGGTAAATTGACAAGCGCAGCCACCATGGCCTATAAAGGGCATGGTGACCAGGGCCTCGGTCCCCTCAGGTAATGAGGAAACCAGAACAGGTGTCACCTGAGAGTGAGGGGCACCTGTGGCGGGTAGTGGAGGAGGGACCTCTGAGAGGAGCCTCTCCCTGAGTGGCACAGGGGGCGACCGTGGTGGCTCTGTGAGGCACCGCCGGGTCCTCCTGCAGGAATAAAGGACTTATTACCCCAGCTTCTGGGCGTGCTGACAGAGGACGGCTGTGTGCCCCTCACACACCGTTCCCGGAGTGGCCTGCATGTAATGACCAAACAACACTAGGTCCACAGTCCCAGCCCTATTGCCTCACTTCAGGACAACGCCGAAGGGCCACCTTGTCCTCAGAACTCCCCGCAGGGCCCGCTGACCTTCCACTGAAACGGCATCGCAGGCTGACTTCCCCCTTCACCTGGTCCCGTGAGCGCCCCCTCCCGTCCAAGGACATTGATCTCAAGAGCACGCCCTAAGAAACCTTACATGCTGCATCGAGAGATGGCCCCGAATCAATACTGAGCCCGGGTGGCAGACAAGACACAGACCACTGGCGTCTCGGCCCAAAACCCACGCTCCTTCCCCTGGATCATCAGCCTCCTTCACCCGGAAACCCTGAGAGGCAGGACCCGCAGGAGAGACACACGGAGTGGGCCTCTTGGTGGGGCTCCCAGCAGCCAGATCCGGCCTCTACACGAGGAGTGCCAGCCCAATTTCCTACGCTGCTCCCCGGTGACTGGTGACGTGGCTGAGTCCCCACTCATGGGATGGGGGAGGGCAGATGGTCAGCCTCAGTTTCCCCAACTCCAAAATGCACCCGTGAATCTTGTGCAGCTCCCAGGTTTGCACGTTGGCGGCCTCCTGGCACGCACACTCGGCTCGGTGAATATGGACATTATTCAGGAGCCGTGCAGTCAATTAGCCCGGCTGCTGATGCAACAGGAATTCACAGTGGCAACTGGCCTGCAAGGGGAGGAGGAGGCTGGAACAACTCGTTTTGACAAATGGCTCTTGTTTACCCACGACTGGCAAACAAACGCTCCGCGATGTGCAGCTAATCACCTAAAAATAACAGCGCATATGCTCCCTCTGAGGAGCGGTCCTTGCTAACAAGCACAGAGGCCGTGGGGCGCTGGGGCTGGGTGGGGAGGTTCTGTGCTCCGCTCCCTGCCCCCACAGCCCAGCGAGAGCCACCCCGAAGGCTCTGGACACCCACCTTCCCACTCCCCACATCCACCTGCCACCCGGCCCCATCAGCCCCACACACAAGCCCACCTTTCCTTCTGCGGCCCCAGCCCCTAGCTGCTGTGCTGGGTGAGGCCTCGCCACTTCTTGGCAGGGCTGGCACCCCAGTGTCCTCATCACCCTCCAGACCCCACTCTGCCCCCTCCATCCTGCCCCAGGGTGCCCCTCTAACGCACACATCTGACCTCGGCACGCTCCAGCTTAGAGCCCTCCACACTCCGCTCCTCGAGGCCACGCCATCCCGTCCTGCACAGCACCTGGTCTCGCCATCAACGCTCACCCCCTCCTGGTGCCCTGAGCACCCTGCCCCAGCTCTCAAGTCACCAGACCTCTGTAGATGCCCAAAGGAGGGCCACTTCAATCCACACACACACCTCGGTGTCTCAGCCATGTGCACAGCTTTCGATGGCACCTGTGCTGGTGACAAACAAATGGCGTCTTCTCCTGGAACTCCAGGCCCACGTGCCCAACCACACACTCAGTGTCTCCTCCTGGTTGTCAAGTAGGCGTCTCAACAGTTTTCAGGAGTATGACCACACACATGCACACATGCATGCACACGCACTTGCATGCACACATGGGCATGCACACACTCACACACATGCACATATGCATGCATGCGTGTGCACATGTGCATGTGTGCACACATATGCACACTCATGCACAGGCGTGCACACACTCACACATGCACGCGTGCATGCATATGCACACATCCACACGTGCACGCAAGAGTGCACATGCATGCACACACGCTCACACACATGCAAGCACACCTGTACACACATGCATGCACACACGTGCGTGCGCAGGCGCATGCACAGGCATGCACATGAACATGCATGCACACAGGCACACACGTGCGCATATGCATGCACTTGTGCACACGCAGATCCACACAGGCACGCACATGCACACACATGCAGTCACACACACGCACACACGCACGCACACACATGTACACTCCTCCTGCAATTGACTCAATGTTTCCAGTTGTTCAGGCCGAAAGCCACGGAGGCCTCTTTGACGCCTCTCTTTCCCTCCCACCCCACAACCGGCCGTTAGCAGATGGGATCACCTCTGTCTTCCAAACGCTTCCGGAATCCCCCTCGGCACCTCCGCACTCCCACCGGAATGAGCCTGTCCCGTCCTCACCTCCGGTGGGTCCTCTGGCTCCTGCCCCTGCCCACTGCAGTCTGGTCAAACCACAGCACGGACTGAGGATTCCGTTAAAACTGGTCACGTCCTGTCCCTCCTCTGCCCCAAACCCTCTACTGGTGGCCATCTCAGTCAAGCCAACATCTCCGGGAGGCCGATGGCTAGAGTGGCCAATGTCAGCAAATCGAAATGCAGGACACCCAGTTAAACTGAATTTCAGAGAAAGGTCCATTTGCATGAGACATGTACAAAAATTAGTCATCGTTTATCTGAAATTCGAATGTAACTGGGCATGCCGTATCCACCCAGCAGCCAGACCCACGAGGCCTGGGGCGGCGTGGGCCCAGCCTGCCCCACCTCCACCCACACCGCACCGCCTCCCCTGCGGCTCTGGTGCCCTGGCTTTTCCCCGAGCCCAGCAAGTGTTCTTCCCCCTCGGGGACAGTGCACTCACGTCCCCCTGACTGGAGCTAGTCAGCATCACTTAATATCATAGCTTATTTATCTAACACACAGTCTCCCCCTAAATATCCATGGGGCTCACTCCCTTGTCTCCTCCGGGTCTCTGCTCAAATGTCACCTGTCACCTACTTCATCTTCCTCCACGGCCCTTACCACTTCCCGCCAGAATGTCATCTGCTCGAAGACAGAGATTTCTGCCTGTTTTGTTCCCGGCTGCATCCCCACACTTAGAACGGTGCCTGGCACATAGTAGGTACTCAACAAGTATTTGTTGAATAAGTGATGTCACTGCTGTCCTCCCCCAGGCCACCTGGCCAACTCCTCGAACTGCAGTGACAGCTCCATGGCCTGTCCTCCTTAACGCTCTCCTGCCCACACACGTGTGCTCCCGGCGAAGGACGTCACCCCTCCCCTGAGCCCCCAGAGGGCGGGGTGCCCACTGCCACCGCATAATCCAGCCTGTCCTGCTGGCTCCCAGTCTGCAGCACCAAAGAACGCAGGTGTGATGGCCACTTTCTGAGTTATGAAAGAAAAAAAAGTGACGGAATAAACAACGCGTTCCTGAGGGCCAGGACACAGATTTGAGATCAGATTCTCTGGAGAAAACCCAGCCCAGAGTCCCTGGAAACGACGCGCCCCCCCCCTTAACCCACACCACAGCCGCAGTCTCTCCCGTCCTGGTGTCCCCACTAGGCCAGGAGCCCCTCTGGGGTGGGGAGCTTCCCATTGGCATTGCACCCCAGCACCTGGGCAGAGCAGGCACAGAGGAGGGGCTCAGTAACCATGAGTGAATGAGTGAGGGGGTGAAGAAATGAACTGTGCAGGAAGCGCGCGGCGATCTCCAGGCTCCCGAGGGCTGCCTCCGTTCCTATTGTCACCAGGAGTAGAGAGTGGAGCTGTCTGGCACGCCTGGGAAGGACAGGTGCAGGGGACACAAAGGAGGAGACTCGCCAGCCCTCCCTCTGGGCCGCACCCCCGTCCCACACCCACTGCCGCTGAGAGGCGGCGGTTGTCACCCCCAGTCCCCACGAAGACAGAGACACAGAGGCGGAGCGCTCTGCAGAAGGCCACACCTTGAGCAGGGACAGGAGCTGGGGCTGGGACCCGGCCACCGCCCCACGCTACCTCCCCTACTGGCCCAAGGTCACGGTGACCCAGGGCAGGAAGGGCGGTGCCCCACGCAGGAAGGGCGTTAATTCCCTGGGTTCTTTTCTGCACAGTCCACAAAGGCCTCCTGGGCAGGGAGGAGGGCCGAGTCAGACCCTGCCCCCGGGCAGAGCGGCTTGGCTCCCCTCTTCCCACGGGACGCCCTGGGGACCGGGCCTGGCCCTCCGCCCACGTTTCTCCACTCAGTCGCTGCCTCTCGCCAGGTCCCTTTGTCCACAGCAGCTTGAGAGCCAGCCCTGCACAGTGCCAGCCCTGGATCCTTGCATTCGTCGCCACATATTTTGAATATTAATGTCGTTCTGCACTAATGAGCCCGGCCCACTTGGTCCCAGCTGGGGCCTTGGATGTCTGCTGATTAACTGGTACAGAGCTTTTAGAGGGAGAGGAGGGGAGGGGAGGGGAGGAGAGGGAGGGGAAGGAGGGCAGCGGAAGAAGGGAGGGGAAGGGAGAGAAGAGTAGTTCCTGTGTAGAAACAGGTTTCCTCTGCTCACCCTGTCTTTAAATCCTCAGCTAGTAATAGGGCAGAAACTAGAAGGCCACTCCATCCTCGGCCGCTTACTGTCCCAGTTCAGGAGGAATGAGACATGCGGACACTGCCCAGGGCACACAGGGGTGGGCAGGAGGAGAGCACAGGGCAGGGGTTGGAAGACCTGGCTTGGCCTCATCCCAGCCTGTCTGGTGGTGCCTGGGACAAGTCACTGGCCTCCCTGAGCCTCATTTTGCTCATCTATAAGATGCAACAAAAATCTCACTAGAGCACAGAGTTTACGGCTCTCAGGTTTGACAACTTGGCTTCCAGCCCCCACATTTACGTGTGGCCTTGGGCAAGCCGCGTAACCCCATCTGTAAAATGGGTATGTTAACAGCCCCTGCCTGAGCGAGGGCTGGGGGAGCTGATGAGGTGCAGCGCCTGGCTCGGCACCCGACAGGACCCAGCCCTGCTCGGTGACTGGCCGCTACAGTCACCACGTCCGTCCAGCTGTCACGTCCACATGGCAACCGATCAAGCCAAGTCTGCGACTCCATTCGGTGGCATATCGCACAGGAACCAAAAAGGGTGGCCCAGGAGATGCCCATGTCCAAATGCCTCTGAGCCACACCCCCTTCAGGGAAGGGGCTTCTCCATCTCACAGGAGAGGCTGGGCCTCAGAGGAGGGGCCTGCTGACTCCCACAGCACAGAGAAAGTCAACAGCCAGGCTGGGAACTGCACGCAAGGAAGGCCTGGTTCAGGGTGCAGACTCAGGGCCCCTTGCCACAATTCCTGCACATCAAATTTTAAAACTTGATTTATTGAAGTCGTGAGCCTGCAGGCATTTCAGTCTGGCTTCTGTCCACGTGCTCACGATGATTTTGTGCTCTAGATAAGCATTTTTTAAGGCAGATAATAATCCTTGCCCCGTGCTGCCCACCTGGCTGATGCGCAGATCAAAGGGGCCACAGGCTGGGTCAGGGCTCTGGAAGCAGGGAAGGGCCGGGCCCACGGGAGGGGCAGTCAGTCAGCGGCACTGCAGGGCCTGGGGCTTAGCTTAATACTACACGCTCATTCAATCATTCATTCGTTCAGCAAGCATTCATAGAGCCTAAAGGGATGTGTTCTGGGCTTAGAAGACAGAGCGGTGAACAAGAGGGATGGCAGCCCTGCCTTCGTGGAGCTGACGTCCCTGTGGAGGGGACAGACGACAGGCAGGCACAAATATTATGGAGGCAAATAAAACAGGACAAGAGCTCTGGGGATCGAGGCTCGTTGGTCCACGGTGTTTTGGACGATCTCTCTACTAAGGTGGGATGGGAGGCTGAGATTTAAGTAAAGTCAAGAGGTGCCCCGTGATACCCCAAGGAGAAGCACCCCGGACTGAGGGAACAGCAAGTGTGCGCATCCTGGGGCTGAAGCACACCCTCGGTGTTCAAGAATCAGCCGGCCAGCGGGGCTGGGTGAGTGAGGGGAGCGTGGGAGGAAAGGGGGTACAGTGGGGGACAGCAGATGGTGTGGGGCCCTGTGGGCCACTGTCAGAACCTCGGGATTTATCGTGTTCAGCCCGAAGAATCTAGTTTACCATGGGCTCATTAGTGGTATTATTTGCAAACTCATTGGCTCCAACCCCCACGTAGCTTTGCAGCCCCTCCCCGGCCCTCCCTCTCAACCCCGCCCTCACACCTCTGCGCCTCTGCTCCGCGGTCCCCTCTGCCTGGCTTCACTCAGGCTGACACTTTAAGGCTGGGCGAGCAGCCACCAGGCGCCAGGCCCTACAGAGGGGCTGGGGGAACAGCAACAAAACCGCCTCTGGCCCTGCTCTTCCCGCGTCTGGCAGAGAAGACAAACACTACCCCAGAACGTGTGTGGAAATGAGTCCACGACTGCCATGAGCTCTGGGACCCCGGCAGCCCTGGGGCGGGAGGAGGTCAGGGCCCCCAGGGAGGAGAGGTGTCACGTGGGACGGACCCCCCTCCTCACGGCCAGCCGAGCAGCGAGCAGCGCCAGGGAAGGGAGCGAGCGGAGACAGGAAGAGGCTGGTCTCAGGACAGAGGACCAGGGCAGTCAGGACTCATGCTGGGCCCGCGCAGGGCCTGGCTGCCGGGGAGGCACCCCGACCCCCACCTGCCCATCCTCCCAGGCACCCGAGCCGGGCCAGGACGGAGCTCAGCAAACAGGCAGCGCCCGCCACGCTCAGCGCTGGGCAAACAGAACCCTGGCCGCCACCTGCGCCTCCGCTCAGCAGCCGCACAGCGATAAATATTTGCCTACAGCCCCATCTCGCCTAATGAGTGTTTGGGCAGCCGCCAGGCAGGCCTAGTCCAAGGGCAGCGGGCAGGCAGGGGGCCAGGACCCCGGCGCCTCACGCCCTGGGGCCCTGGGGTACAGGACACAAACATAATGACAGAGCCAAGGACAGAAAGTGACCCCAAGAAGGGCAGCCCGCCCCTAGAGCCAGCCACGGAGCCGCGGTCGATGGCCTTCAGCCTCCCACTCCTTCCTCCTCCCCATCCTCCTTCTGAATACAGTAAACGCAGGCTGGGAGTACTTCGTTCTCTGTCACGTAGGAGAGGGGACTGGAAAATGGTACACCTCCCCTCGGTGCCTTTGGAATATCTCAGGCTATGCATCATTAGGTATTCAAACGAGTAAACAAAATCATAAGGTCATACATGTTCACAATTTTAAAACTCAGATTGTAGAGAATAGCTAATGAGTTGATCATCCAAGTCGCCCGACCCTCTAATCCTGCTTTCCAAGTGGACTTCATCTTAACTTTGGTAGATTTCATTTTTATTTCGCCACAAGTGGCATCGAGCCACACGTCCTGTTCTCCCTTGCCAATACGGTGCACCCTGGACACCTTGGCACACCCGCACGTCCAGCGCCACCTCATTCTCCTCAGCAGCTGAAGTTTATTCCACAGCGCGGATGTGCTGTGATTCACTTAGTCCCCTTCTGATGGGCAATTATTTCCAGTCTTTTGCTATCACGAGTGATACTGTGCTGAACGGTCTTTTGCTTGCATCTTGGCATATTTGTTGGGAGTTTGTTGGTAGAATAAATTCACATTTAACAGACATCACCACGCTGCCCAGCGAGAAGGCTGCGCCTCTTCCCCTCCTGCCTCCAGCTCACGGAGGGCCTAGGTAACCATCCCAGGCGTTCGGTGACCTTCAGCTCGTTGACAAACTTGTAGGTGCAAAATAATCTCTCATTTCTACTGTATTTCTTAATTATTAGTTGGGTCGGACATCTTTCAAGTGTGTGTTTGCCATTTGAATTTTTCTGTGAACTGCCTCTTCGCACACTTTGTATACTCTTTTGTAGGGATGTTCTCTCTTTGTTTCATTTGAGCAATGTTTTAGCACCTACAGTGTGGTGGACACTGTGTTCCCCTCGTGAAACAGGATACAGTGGGGCCCACACCCAGACGGGCACTGGAAGCCAGGAAGAGTTCCTGTGAGGGGCATTTCCAAGACAAAAGAGAGTCACCAAGACTCGAATAACCTGGTGAGACTTGAAGCACGGGGCTTCCATGCCCTCATCAGGAAAGTAGAACTGGAAAAACATGGTCATTCCTGTCCATTAGTTTAAAGGAAAAGAAAGCACAAAACAGTTTGTATAAGTCAGAGTCATTTCAGGCGCTAGTAACAGAACAATTGATCGACACTGGCATAAACAATAAAAGGGGAAATTTTATTGGCTCATGTGACTAAAAGCTCAGACTTCAGGCGTGGCTGGATGCAGCTGCTCAGACATCATCAAGCATGGTCTGTCTCTCTCCACCTCTCAGCTCTGCTCTCCCCTGTTAGCTTCAGTCCCAGCCTAGATAACTCGGATGGCCCTCGGCGGCTCGAGACTTGTCTCCTACCGGTTCAGCAACCCACAAACAGTGACTGTTTTCCAACAGACTTAGTAAACGTCCAGGGATTCACTTTGGTTGCTCCAGCCTGGGTCATGTGTCCATCACCAAGCTAATCATTGTGGTCTGAGCGAAGGATTACATGGGTTCGCCAGGCCCGGAGGCGAGGGATGAGGATGCGTCCCGCATAAAGACTACGGCCTGAGTATGAGGACGGGAAATGCAACTACAGTTACTAAAAGAAAGGGCAGGCTAGAATTCCAGGTGTGCCTACACTGGACTCCAGCCCTGCCTCGTCCGTGTGGCCCGGGACAAGTCACTGCTCCTCCCCGGCTCTTGAGTTCCTCACCTGTCAGGTTCAGATATGAAACTCAATCACTGATTCTGATACGATTTATAGCAGCAGAACTTCTCATCTTCCAATAACTAATACGTGGAACCCAGCATAGAAGAGCTAAGAGCTATGTCTTATGAGAAATGTTATTTCTTGCTCCTGTCACAGTTCAGTGCAGGTCAGGGAGCTCTTCCTGGCTGACTGCCCCCTCCCCCACCATGACTCACCCTCCCACCACCTGTGATCCAGCCACACAAAGCCCTGGCCTCTGGGGAAGGCGAAGGAAGAGGACACAGCGCTTCTGCCCACGTCCCATCGGCCCTCAGCATCCAGTCACGTGCCGCGATCCAAACACAAGGGACTCAGGGAAATGTCACCTTCCTCTACCAATAAAAGGAAAACAACACATACTGGTACTTCTGCCACAAACTCTATAACATTCTCTTATTATAAGGTCAATCACTGAGCACAACGAGGCTGCTTTAACGGGTGAAAAGGAATAGGAGATTCGATACTATGGACGACAGATGCAATCATGTTTCAACCTCAGCACTGACTTTTTAAAGCCCTGTCCTTTCTACAACTGTAAATATCAAGAAAATCCCAAGTTGCCAGGAATAGGAATTGGAAATGCTAGTGATATTTAAAAGTTTGCTTCGCGATTTCAGTCTTCTCTTTCATCGCTCGACCAGATAGGAGGAGAAGCTTCAGCGTGTCAGGCCTCCGCACAGCCGAGGGCCGGCCCTGGCAACCGTGCGGGCCGTCTTCGAGTCGTTAATACTGAGCCTGCAACATATCTGAGGGATTCTGCTGCATTTATCCCAATGTTCAGATAGCTAAACACATTTAAAATGTGATGTTCAAGTACAAGGTTTGTGGAGGCCTCTGCTTTGGCGAACTCAGTGCAAGGTGACCTCCAAGGTTTATAATCCACGACCCTAAGTTAGAGACCTGCTGGGTGTCCTCGGGCAGGATGCTTCACTTCATTAGGCCTCGGTTTTCTCAGCTGTCGTTGGGATGGCTCAGCAAACTCAAGGGACTTGACCAGAGAAATAAAAAAAATTTTTTTTAAAAGGGCAGCCTGAGACGTGCCACGTCAGTGACTCGGTTGGTTGCCTATAATTTAACAACTTGCAAAGGGCATTAAGTTGAAACATAAAAAAACTCCCGTTTTAAAATATCAAAAACAGCCAAATCGAAGCAGTTTTGTATGTAATATAATGTATGAAAACTGATAGCCTATGTTCCTTTAATAGCCCATAGATATGTTTTATTTTAAAAACATAAATTGAGCTATTTCACACTGAAAAACAGATTTCTGATCTCTCTTTAGAGAAAATATCTACAGGAAAATACAGAAGAAAATTTTTGTGACCACAGGTCAGGCAAAAATTTCTTAGTTACAACACTAAAAGAGTGACCCATGAAAGAGAAAGTCGATAAATTGAACATTATCGAAATTAAGAATTTCTGCTCCTCAAAAGACAGCATACTTGTGAGAACGCATTTGCAAATCATATACTTGACGTAGAATAATTTGTATCTAGACCACATAAAGAACCTCAAATCTTTAAAGCCACAGGTTATATGATTCTATTCATATAAAATGTCCAGAATAAGGCAAATCCACAGAGACAGAAAGATTGGTGGCTGGGGGGTGGGGAGGGGTCCTGGGATTAGGGAATGACAGCTAAAAGGGATGAGGTTCCTTTTCAAGGTGATGAAAATGTTTTCAAGTTGGTGGTGGTGATGGCTGCACAACTCCGAATATACTAAAAATCACGAATTGCACACTTTAAGTGAGTGAATTTATGGTGTGCAAATTATATTTCAATAAAGCTGTTATCAAAAGAAAGGATTCCTCAACCTCGATGAGAAAATAAACAAAAAAAAATTTTTAACAGGCAAACTATCTGAATAGACACTTCATCAAAGAAGATATACAGATGCCTAGTAAGCACATTAAAAGGTGTTCCACATTCTCAGTCATTAGAAAATGCAAATTAAAAAACTGCAATAAAATAGACCACATATCTATTTGAAAACAGCCTTTCTAACAAAAATACAGACAATGCCAAGTGATGACAAAGATACTAAGTAACTTGGATTCTGATGCACTGTTGGTGGGAATACAAAATGATACAAGGAGTCACTTTGGAAAACAATTTCGCAATTTCTTATAAAGTTTAAACCTATACTTATCCCATGACCCAGGAATCTCGCTTCTATATATTGACCCAAGAAATGAAAACCCACATTCAAACAAAAACCTACACAAAAATGTTTACAGTAGCTTTATTTATAACTAGCAAAAACTGGAATGTCCTTCAACGGTGGAATGAATAAACACACTGTGGTGCATCCACTCGGTGAGACCCGACTCAGAAATAAAAGAAAAAACACGCCAATGTGATTTAAATGCATCATGCTGAGTGGAAGAAGCCAGGCTCAAAAGGCAACATTTTAGAATTATATTTCTGTGGCATTCTTGCAAAGGTAAAATTACAGAGATAGCAAACAGATCAGCAGTTTCTAGGCACTGAGGGTGGGGGAATGGTTGACTACGAAGGACGTGGAGAATTTCGGGGTGCCAGAACTATCTTACATTTTGATTGCGTAGTGGTTACATAACTGTATTTTTTTTGTCAAAATTCACTGAATTATACACTAAAAAGGTTGAGTTTTACTGTTTGTAAATTATGCTTCAATTAAAAAAATAAAAGGTCTACCAACAGTGGACCCACACTCCCGCAAAGCCACAGCCGACAGCCCCTTAGGGTGTACACTGTTCAGACTCTTTAGTCCCTGATGAGTCAGCTGGACTCACTCACCTGCCCAGACCCTGGGGACAGGTGTTTGTCACCTCTGTTCCTAGAGACAGGTGTTCATTACCTCTGTTCATCTCACAGAATAAGTATAAAATAGCAAAGCATATGTAAATGCTAAAAAGTGGTGACTTCCTGGCTAGGAGACTCTCCGTAGTAAGTTTTCCAGAATATTCTAACATCTGTTTTTTATCCACAGGGCAGATGCCTACTCATTCTACAGACCCTTTGATATATCCCCTCCTCGCTGAAGTCTTACGCAAACCTTCCCTCCCTGTTGGGCGGTCAGACACCCCATCTTCTGAGCTCCTGCAGCCCCTGGGTGGCCTCATCTCCTGTCGCCTACCATGGAATCAGCCATGTCCTCGCCATCCTCCCTCCCCAGACGGGGAGGTCCTCTGCGTCAGTACCGGCCTGGCATGCAGTGGCCGCTGATGTGTGGTTTATGAGCTAACAAGGAAAAGGGTCCGCAAACCCAAAGGTGAGCACGGACACCCAGAGCAGGATCAGAAGATAATCTGGAACCAGACCGAGGAAAGCTTCGAATGCCAATTTAAGGATTTCAGTTTCTTTTTTTTTTTTTTTTTCCTTATGCCTATAGCACCTGGTCTTCCTAGGTGGCCTCCCACCCAAGAACTAACCAGGCCCGAGACCCTGCTCAGCTTCCGAGATGAGGCGGGACGGGGCGCGTTCAGCGTGGCGTGCGCATAGACATTTAAGGATTTCAGACTTTATCTCGTGGGCCACCGGGAGTTTTCACCGTGCACCACACACGGCAAGTCACTTTTCCCCGCCTTGCCTCGGAGGCTGTCCCCCCTGACAGCCGTGCGATGCTCCCCTTCACTCAGGTGTCAGCTTAAATGGCCATCAGAAGGCTGTCCATGTCCCCGTACAAAAGAGCAGGCCACCCCCTCCCCCACCGCACACTGCATTTTCCTCCACGGGACTTACCCCCCCTCCCCCGTCTCTGTTCCCTGTCTCTATCCCCTCCCTGCGACCTCGGATCCGTGACAGCGGGACTCAGCTCACAGCCGCGTGTTTGGTGCCAACAACACAGCATTTGAGCCAGAGCCGGGGCTTGATAAATATTTGTTGAATGAATGAATCCCAGTATTAGAGAGGAGGAGATGAGACTTCGCAGCTGGCAGGCGGCGGAGCCAGGACGCACACCCAGCCCCTGCTCCCGTGTGACTTTTAAAGAACACTGTCCTAACACAGGGGAACTCGGAGCCCAGGCCTCGGGTCGGAAGACCTCGGCTTAAATTAGTGGCTCTTTACCATTTGGAATCACTGACCGTTAAGGATCTGTGGACGTTTTAGGCCCTTTACCCTGAGAAGTGGACGGAGGGGCCCCCGTGAAGCATCTCACCGCTGATTTCGAGGTGCTCGGGGTCGCCGTCGGGTGCTCTCGCGTGCCCCTGAGCCTCAGCCACTGCTCTAGAGCAGGACGAAGAGACTGACTCACAGCGCGGAGGGAGATCCGCCCAGGGCAGCGCGAAACTTCCGCTGCCCCAACACGCCAGTCCCGGTCCCCCGGCCCCACCTGAGACACTGTGTGCGAAGGAGGGAAACAGACTCCCGAGACCTGGGTCCCGGCCGGCCCGTGCGACTCCACAGGAAAATGAGATGGCTGTGCATGGAGCAGAAGGCAGCGAACGAGGCGGGGCAAGCCCCGGGGAGGACGAAAGCCCCGACGCATTTCCCAGACACCCCCTCGAGTGCTGCGAACCGCGTCCCTGTTTCGAGTTCGGCTCCTTTGACAGCGCCCTGCAGACCCCACGGAGGGAGTTCAAGGCTAAAACGGGTCAAAGCGCGTTCCCAAGCCCTGTTACCGCTCCGCTTCCCCGCGCAGACAGGTCGCTCTCGCCACTGGAGTACGGCCTCCGGGGCGTCCCCGCCGCCTGGCACGAGGCCTGGCACGCTGAGGAGCTCGGCACCGAAACCGCTGTCATCGGCGGTCAGCGGCTTCCCGTTTGGCTGACATGATTTCTGTGTTAAGTAGATGCCAGTGTTTGGAAACTGAGAAAGTTTAAAGCCACATTGAGGTTTAGGGCTTCTTCTGGAGAAGTAGATGATTTATCCCCAGAGGTCGCGCTCCCACGGGTGGAGGCAGTCAGCTGGGCATGAACTGCCGCTGCCCCTGTCCCTTTCAGTGGCACCGTTCATGCGTCTCCGAGCTCCCGGGGGCCCCAAGGCCCTACTCCCACGCTGCATCTATGACCCTCTCCGGCCTGGAATCCAGGGCCGTGCGGGAGCACTGCAGAAAGCCCGTTCACGGGCACCGTGTCCTTTAGCCCACAGAAACCCCTGTGACTTAGGTATTGGTGTCCCGATATCATCGATGAAAAAAGCGAGGCCAAGAAACCCATTCAAGGCTGCAAAGCTGGTGAGAGACAGAACTGAGACTCAGCCACCAACTCCTGCCAGTCGAGGCAGATGAAACCCTCTAGCAACGTTTCCACTTACTTAAGGTGAGAGTCGCGGCCACGACTCTGGGACAAAGACACCGGCCCGACAGACCCGGTCCCGAATCTGAACTCTGCCGCGTGCGACTGTGTGACTTCACCTCATCTACTTCCAACATCTCGAAAGTGGAGCCTAAAAACCTTCCTCACAGCGTTATTTGCTAAGCCTTCTCAGATCTTGACCAATCGAGTCTAGAATTCAAAAATGAGGCCGAAAGAAGTTATTCAGAGTATCCTATCTGATCGGAATAAAATGATGGGGCAAGGGACATTCTCTGTGACTTATGCTTATGGCGAACACTCGGTGGCTTTCCCCACACCTTGTCTTCTTCCTCCCGGTCACACAACTAGATACATCCCCTGGCAGTCCTGGGAAGCCCAGCAACCGAGTTCTGACCAAAGGAATGTGAACGGAAGGATGCAACATCGTCACTTCCAGGACTGCCCACAAAACCCTCCCTGCCTTCTCCTCTGTGCGCTTCCTTTCCTGAGGCTTGGAGCAGAAGAGCATCTTGGAGGTCGAGCTTTGAAGGATGGTGGAACCACAAAATGGCAAGACCCTGAGCCCCCAAACCACCAACAGAAGAAATACCCACCATTCAGAAACATTGGTTTTGAACAAAAATAAACTTTGATTTTATTTGACCCATTATTGGGGGGGGGGCACATTTGTTATAGAAGCTAGTAAGGACATAAACTAACAACATCAATATTTCTGTTAGGAAAAAGGAAGCTAAGAAGCCCACAACTGCGCTATGCATTGGTTCATCGGGCCCACCATCACAAAGTACCACAGACCGTGTGGCTTCACCAACAGAAATGTATGTCTCACAGTTCTGGAAGCTAAAAGTCCAAGATCGAGGTACTGACAGGCTTGGGTTGCTTCTGGGCCTCTCTCCTTGGCTTGTGGATGGCCTCCTCACTGTGTCCTCAGCGAGGTCTTCCCTGTGTTTGCGCATGTGTCTGGTGCCTGTCACGGTCTGTGTCCTTATTTCCTCTTCTTAAAAAAACACTGTCATAGTGGATTAGGGCCCACTCGTAGGGCTTCATTTTACCTCATTTACCTCTTTAGAGCCACATCTCCGAAGACGGTCCCATTCCAAGGTACAAGAGTCCCCCCCCCCTTATCCGTGGGGATACATTCCAAGACCGCCTGTGGAATACCTGAAGCCAAGCACCAAACCCTATACATACACACCATGTTTTTTCTATATGTGCATATACACTATGGTACGGCTTAATGCCTCTTCCATCTTAAATAAGCGCTATGGCTGTAATCTTTGCAGTTTGAGGTCTAACAGCAAAAATAGCACAGATTTCTTTTTCTTTCTTCACAATTTCCTGGACAGAAGATTCATTCTTACTGTAAATCTCAGCCACTTTAGCACATACCTTTTTTCTTTCCTTACTGAGAACTTTCACCTTTTCATTTAAAGGAAGCACTTTACAGCTTCCCTTAGGCATATCTGAATCGCCCACATCACTACTCCTGCACTTTGGGGCCATTATTAAGTAAAACGAGGGTCACTCGCACACGAGTGCTGTGACACCATGTAGTTGATCTGACGGCAGAGACAGGTACTGAGTGACTAGTGGGCAGGCAGCGAAGCGAATAAGGCGTGGAGATGCTGCACAAAGGGATGATTCACATCCTGGGCAGAACAGAGTGAGTTGGCGTGAGCGTTGTACTCAGGATGGCGCGCAATTTAAAACTTATGAATTGTTTGTTTCTAGAATTTTCCACTTAATATTTTCAGACCATAGTTGACCATTGGGAACTGAATCCACAGAGAGCAAAACCATAGACAAGGGGGAACTATTTTACTAGGGGTTAGAGCTTCAACATATGAAATCTGGGAGACCATCTGATTTCAAGAATTATCATAAAGCTCCATAAATCAAGACAGTGTAGTATCAGCATCAAAGTAGCCCCATAGGTAAGCAGAACAGAATAAAGAGTCAATAAGTCGACCCACACATTTACGTTTTTGACAAAGTTGTAAAGGACGCACAATGAGGAAAACATAGCCTTCTCAACAAATGGTCCTGGAACAACTGGCTATCCCAGGCAAAAAACCAAACTTGGAGCCATACTTGTCACCATCTATAGAAATTAATTCAAAACTGGATCGATGTAAACCTAAAACTACAGAACACCTCTAAGGAAACGTAGGAAAAGACCTTTGTAGCCTTGGACTGCACAAAGGCTTCTTAGATCTGACAACAAGGCACAATCCGTAAAAGAGCAAACCAATAAATAAACTGGACCTCATCAGAAGTAAACACTTCTGCTCTTTAAAATACACCTCTAAGAAAATAAACCAACAAACCACACACAGGGAGAAAATATTTGTGAAGCTTACATCTGATAAAGGATCTATCCAGAACACACGAAGAATGCACAAAACTTCACAATAAGAAAACAAACAAGCCAATTTTAAAAATGGGCAAAACATTTGAACAGACTCTTAACCAAAGAAGATAAGCAGATGGCGAATAAGCACATAAAGAGATGCTCTACATCATTTCTCATTAGCCATGAGTGAAATGGGCATGAAAACCACAGTGCACATCCATTAGAATGACTTAAATTTAAAAAGACTGACCTTGACAAGTGCTGGTAGAGATGTGGAGGAACTGGACTTCCGTGCTGTTGAAGTTAAACATGCACTTACCTCATGAGCCCACCATCACATTCATAGATGTTTACCTAGGAGAGAAGAAAATGTGTGTCATACAGAGACCTATACACAAATGTTCACAGCAGCTTTGCTTGTAACAGATCAAAACTGGAAACAATGCAAATGGCCGTCAACAAACCATCAACAAACAAATTGTGATACACTCATTTTAATGGCATATTATTCAGCAAATAAAAAGAAACAAACTATTTATATAAGCAACAACATGTTTAAATCTCAAAATAATTATGCTCAAAGAAGTCAGACAAAAGAATACATACAATATGATTCTACTTAAACCTCTAGGATATGCAAGCTAAATTACAGTGACACAAATCAGAATGGCATTTGCTTAATGAAGGGAGACACCCATGAGGGAATGATTGTAAAAGATCACGAGGACGCATTTGGAGACAACGGATCTGTTCACTGTCTTCATTGTGGTAATGGTTTCATGGGTGTATGCATATGTCAAAGCTTACAAAGTCGCATACTTTAAATTCAGCAGTTTACTGTATATCAATCTTACCTCAAGCTCACTAACAAATTGAAGCACAGAGAAACATGTTAAATGACACAAATTCCAGATTACAAAAAACTCTACAGGCAAATGTCCCAGTTTCCTCAACTAATAAATTGTAAGAAGAAAGAATGAGAACCACAGGGAACCTTATGTTAAATAGACCAAAGAGGTCTATCAAACAATGGCAGTGACCCTGACTTGGATCCAATGTAGACATCCAGTGAGAAATTTGAACACTGGCTGGATATTTCATGATATTAAGAAAGTATTTTTAATTTTTTAGGTGTAATAATAATGTGGTTACACATTTTAGAGTCTCACTTAGAGATTCATACTGAAAACTTACGGGTAAAATTAGATGATGTCTGAGATTTGCTTCAAAATAATATGGGAGGGGATAAACTGAAACAGATGAGCCATGAGTTGACAACTGTCAAAGCTGAATAGTGGATACAGAGGGTTCGTCATGCCGGTGTTTCTCAACCTAGTTTTTCATTACCATCACCTAAGAGCCTTTATGGACATTATTTTGGAATCACTCCCCCAGCCCCTGAAATTCCAGTATCAAGGCTATACATACGGTGTATATGACCTTGGACTATAACCCTTTGGAGGATCACAACGAATCTAAGCTAACCCCTCCCGGTAACCAGTGGTTACTGCCTTTTGACCCCCACTCTCCATCCTGAGTGAGAATGCATACATTATGCTATTCTACTTTTGTATGTTTTTAAGTTTCTATGTAAATGCTTTCAAATAATTTAATTTTTTAAGAAAAATCCGAGGTAAGTATAATTGTCCATGTAGCAAGACGATGGCCAGGGAAGGCTCCACGGAACCAGCTTCTGAGCTCACTGCCCAGGTCTCAGATAGCACCGAGAGTGACTTGCCAGCTGAGAAGCTTGTGGTGACACCTGACATCACAGAGGAGACTTACGGCTCCCAGATCTGGAGGGTCCCTAGGTAGGGTGGGCGTCAGGGAAGAAGCAATGCACCACTAGGCCCAGGGCCCTGCTCGTCTCTCCTCTCTGATTGTCAGCCTCATCCCAAGACTGGCTTACTTGACAAACCCACAATGGACACCCACAGGGCAGCCACATGCTTCCTGGTTCTCATCCAACAGGAAGGAGAGCCTACGGCCCGGACTTCAGTAAAAGTCGCTGATCCACCCTGACTGGACTGTCTTCGGTACTGCCCTCCTCTGGCAATTTCTGCAGGAGGGAAATGGACTGTGCCGAGTGTCCCAGCCAGGGCCCAGTGGTCCCCTCTGGCGTCAGGGAGCTGGGGGAGTTTAATTCTTTCAGTCATCATCTCCACAAGGTGAAGAATGTCAGATGATAGCTATGCTGTGTTAAGGGGCAAACAGGGTAGTTGGCTCGTTCTTAAAAATCCCAGGAAAGGATGCTCATGGCTGGTCCAGTCGCGGTGGCCAGGGAGGTGGAATACACGCCTGGCACAGCTAGGGTCAAACGCCCACGCAGGCCAGGGAGGGTGCTGGCTGTGTGGCACCTGCTGTGAGGACACGATAATAAGAGTCCTCTCGCGGATACTCACAAGGCGGGGCACTGTGGGAATGCACTTGAAGTCTCCTTTTCTCTCTGGCATCCAGTGTGTCTTCAATACCTTTTTTCTTTCCCAACTCCCCAACCCCACCCTTCCCTCCAAATCTGCCCAGCTGAACAGAACCTAGAAAAATAAAATAAAAAATAAAAAACCCTTGGGCGAGTTCTGTCTAAGTAGGCTCTAGCTCTCCACGCCCCTCTCTCTCTCTCTCTCATTGAAAATAAATAAGTCAGAGCAGAAGATGCCTGAGCGAGCCACCACATCTCTGAGACTCGGATTCCTCACCTGTCACCGGAGTTAGTAACAGTCCCTACCTCACGATGCAATGGCACACAGTGGGCACTCAATAAATGCTACGTATTGTGCTCAACTCCATTACACACTTTTAAAAAAAGTCTAAAAAGAATCTTACTTCAAAGAAATTCTCCAAGAACATTTCAAAGCGTCCCCTATGGTCAAGGAAGGACATCACCTTCTTCCCAGGGAGCACCTGTCCCCAGGGTGTCAACCACGAGTGCCCCACCGGCAACTCCACACACCCCGGCCGAGGCCCCCGGCTCAGCCTCTCAGAGCTCGGATCTACCACCACCTCCCTCCCTCCCTCGGTCATCCATGCTGCCCACCCTGGCAAGCTGTCTCCCTAACACCTCATCCACTCACGGCTTCGTTATTTAATTCCCCACTGCTGTCACTCTGAGAAGGACGAGGAGAGAAGACACTCACACGAGGAAGGAGAGAAGAGGAGAATTGGCTGCCCTGCAACCCCACTGCAGGACAGTCTCTCCCCTCTGACCAGCCGCCGGCAGTGATCTTTCTAGAATGCTCACTGAGCTAAGTCGCTGCCCGCCGAAAACTCCGCAATAGTTTCCAAATGCCCAGAAGGCAAAACCCTGGCCCTGGGTATGGCAGGCAGGTGACTTGTACATGAGCCTTGACGCCCCTCCTGCTCACCCCCAGCCAGGCTCACGCCTTGAAGGAGCCATCATGTGGAACGGAGCTTCTCTCCCTCCCACACCCCTAGGCGCTCTCATGCCTTTGCCCCACCCCCCTGTTCTCTCAGCCGAGAAGCTTCCTTCCCGTTCCCCACACTGGGAACTCCTGCCCAGAGTGCCGCTCTAGCTTCCCGCTCCGAATGAAGCCTTCTCAGAAATAACAGGCAGAGTGCGAGTCCCCTTGGTGTACGTATGACCTGAGCCCTTCAGCCATACCTTGGCGGCAGCTTCCTGTGTTCCCCGCCCCAGCTGTGAAAAGCCCAAAGAGAAAGCAGCTTTTTACTTATCTTCACCCCCAGCACCGACCGAGGACCTTATAGACACATTGATGGCTCGATGAATAAATAAAGACACAAGTAGATGTATTCGTGAATGGGTAGAGAGACGTTAGGCTGATGGAAAGATGAACAGATGATGATGGATGTATGGATGGATGAGGATGGATGGATGAGTGGGTGGATGGATGAGTGGGTGGATGGATGAGTGGGTGGATGGATGAGTGGGTGGAGAGATCATAAACACTTCAAGGACACAGACTGTTTCTTATTCAACTCTGTTTTCACAGTGCCTAGAATATAGTAATAGCTGGTCAATATATGTTGCTGAAGGAGTGAATAAATAACTGAAGGACCACATTATTGTAGTAAAAGTTTTGGACTGAGAATCAGAAGACCTGAATTCTAGCTCTACCCGTATCCTCAAAATCTCTACGTGAACATGAGCAACTTAACAAAACATCTCCAATGTACTCTTCTGTAAAATGGGTTGATGGAATTAAATGATTCCTACAGTTTTTCCAAACGGTCCTGTGTTCCCTGATTTGAAGCTGCTGAAATCTAAGATAAGGCTAAGGGCTGGGGGAGGGGCCGCGTTTGGGCAAATGTGTGTTTACTGACAATTAGTCCTAATGCAGAGCGGATCCCAGATCGTTGCCAGCGACGGGGGAGAAGAGTTAACACACTCCAGATGAGGCTCTGCTCAAACTGTCTGGCTGAAAGCCTCGCGGTGGAAATGAACGCCAGGCGGATGGTAGAGCCTGAGGGGTAATTAAGAGTGAAACGTAAACCTCAGTGAGGCTGTGCCCACCCCGAGCTGACGGAAAGGAGGGGAGAGCCAGGCTCCCCAAAGCCTTCCCAGGACCCTCGGCTGCGGGCCAAACGCACCCTTTATCCAGAAGGACGGTCGATGTTCACAGAACAGGTGGTCTGTCCGGCCGGAGCCACACCTGGACCCCGGCTCTGGTAACGGCTGTACTGTCATCATGCACCGCCCGACATGTGACAGGCACCGTCTACGTAGCACCTCATCGCCTCCCGAGGGCCCTGGGAGGCAGGCAGGAGGCTCCTCCTTCCGTGGAGGAGGAACACATCCGGCTGGGTGGCAGCCTGAGGGTCTGAACCCAGAGCACGTCGGCTGCCTGTCTGCGGACCGCTGTCCTGGAACCGGTCAGGTAACGGTCCAGAGACCAGACTTCGTGCCCCACCCAAGTGCGGGGACACCCACAGGGCTCGCCTGACCCCTTGGCAATGTGTTCGCACCCTGGTCAGGCCGACAACACTGGAACGCTGCTCCCATTCCCTAGATGGGGACACTGAGGCTCAGACTGACAGGTGAAGTGGTCACACGATGATGGAACGGAGACTCCACCCCTGGGAACGGGGGTCCCAAGCCAGGGCTCTTAACTGGCGAGTGAGTCTGTCCCCGTGTGGTCGCTGTCGTGGACATCTGTGGATTTGGCCTAAACGCCCATTCTTCCTTCCTCTGGTGACCACGTCTGAATCTTCCTAGGGGACTCCAGTCCAGCACACGCCGCCATCTGCCACTGCAGTCCACGTGGTTTGGGCACAGCTGAGGCCCTGTGCTCTCTCCCCACCCTGTGTAGGGCGAAGAGACGATCCCCACGGCCACGGTGAACACATGTGACCAAGGACGTCCGACGACACCCCATCCCTTGACACTAGAGGAGACCGCAAGGAAGAGGAAGCCTCTCTCTGCTGGGTTTTCTGAGCCGGTAGGGTGGAAGCCGGAAGCTGCGGGGGGCCGCCTGTGACGCCGCAGAGAACGGGCTGCCAGGGAGTGAAACCAACACAGAGAAAAGCAGGGACAGGAGATGGAGAGAGACAATTTCCTCAGGATCTAATTTGAGACCCTGGATCCAGCCACACCTGAATACAGTCCAGGTACATGAGTGTCTCTCACCTGCACCTGAGAGGCTCTGACTCAATACTGCCCCTTACCGCACTGACCACCATCTCCTGTGTCCTTGGCAGTTGTGCCATTCGACCCAGGTCGCTTGAGGGCAGGGATTAGGTCAAAGCCACCACTCAGTGCCTTAGCCCAACCATGCCTGATGAATGTCTGTTGAACGAACAGGAATCCAACGTGACACGATGATCCTTGGGGAAGGCGGAGGCAGACTGGAGTCTCCAGCCCAGCCTGCCCTTCCCTCCTCCTCCTCCTCTCGTCTCTCACGGCCTAATTCCAAGGCTTCTCTTCGGAGACTGGCCCGTGGCCCTACCCCACTCCAAAAGTGCTCTCGCACACATCAGGACCTCTGCAGAGGGTTTCTGCCCTGGGTGGTCATCCGTGTCCACGCCCGACCACTCCTGCCAGACCGAGAAGCCCTGAGCAAGGAGTCATTCGTGTCTCAGGCCAGCATCAGGCACCTCCAGGGCTCAGCAAACATTTTCAGAATCCGAAGGCCCATTTCATTCAAGACACATTCACCAACGCCTAGTATGTGTCAGGCACTGAGGATACAGAGGTGGATACAGCACGATGGGTAAAAACAATGACGGTAACATTGACTGATACTACTTTGTGCCGGGCACTGACCCAAGCGTCTCACCTGTATTAACCCTCAGAGCAAACTAGGGAGGTAGTTACCCTCATTTCACAAGTGAGGAAACTAAGGCTCGGATGTCAAAGAACTTGCCCCAGGTCACAAAGATGGTCACAGAGATTGAACCCGGGCAATCCGGTCCCAAATCCGTGCTCGTACCTGGCCAAGTAGTGGGGTCATGAGCACTTACCGGGCTGTCCTGTCGGAAGCCTGGCCTTCTGCCCCCTAATGTCCGTTGCACTGTGCTTCCAGGAACAGCTGGGCTAAAGGAGAACCGGCCATGCCCGACACTGCTAACTGAAAGCTTGGCTTCTGGTTCACATCTCTACCGGCACCGTTCCTTGGCCCTGTGTACCCTACTGGAGCCTCTCCAGGTCTCCATGTCTTCAGGATTAATAATACCTCGGGGCAGTTCTTAGGGTCGAAAGAAGGAATATGTGAAAATCACTTCGCCCAGGGTCCGGCCCGTACCACACGATCGGCGAGTGCAGGTTGGGGTCACTGGTGCCTTTTTTCTTACAGGATAAAGCAACTCGTCATCGCGTGCAGGGCTGGGAACGAGGTACGCCACCAGATGTTATAAACGAGCTTCCGGTGTTTTCCTGCCTGCGCCACACCCTGTGACCTTGAAAGAGTGCCTGCACTGCGCTGAGGTGATTCAGCCAGCGCTGTGTACCAGGCCCCTAGAAAGCCCTGCTTCCAGGCAGCCTTCGAAATGGATTAATGATTTGGAATTCCCCGGGTTTCTCCGCCCACAGCATCCCGGGTGCAGGCGAGGGCTGGGGAGCGGGGGAGGAATGCGAGATGGAACAGGCCCCAAGTTCGGAACTGGCAGCAGAGCAACTGTGGCTCCAACCACAGGCTCTGCCGAGCTTTGGGGCGCAGGCCCCCGAGTCCTGCCCTGCCTGTGCCCTTGAGAAATAAACACAGCTGCCAGGCGCGTCGGCCGTGGCACCAGATGAGCAGGAACTCAGAGGTGCCCTGCGACGCGGCGTGTTTTCCCAAAACGCCAGCAAGTACACAGCGCAAAGAGGCGGGGGACAGCGCAGCGCAGACACAATTAGCCCTCGGAGCAGGAATAAAGGCGAACGCGCAGACCGGCGCCAGCCCGAGCACAGCCGGCCTTCTGCAGCCTTGGATCCACTGCCCTCCAGTGGCCACACAGGGAAAAGCAGGCAGGCGTTCGCCAAGCGCGGGAAGGGTCAGCGAAACCAGACGCCCTCGGGTCCAGCCCTCGGCCACCTGCCTAGTTCGGCCTCGCCTTCACGGCGCCCCAGCACGGCGTAACAGCCTCCTCGCCGGTATTAAAACGTAACAAAACTACTGCATGCCGAGGCGGGCGTTGTGCTCACGCACACGATCTCACCGAATTCTTACCACATTCTTTGGAAGTGGGTGGTATCTCATTTACAGATGGGGAAACTGAGGCTTGCATGGGTGAGAGGACTGGCCGGGGCCATGTGGCTACCTACACGTGGAAGAGCTGAAGTTTAAACTTAGCCTAACAGCACGAGGGCCTGACAGCTTCACCGCAGGAGCAGAGTCCCCCAGGAACCGTCAGAGCCCCGACCCCACCGCAGGAAACTGTCAGCCGGCTGGGATAGAGCGACGGCAGCCTGGGCTTTAACAGGAGCCTCCACACCCCAAACCCCCACCCCAGGAACTGAGGCCCCAGCTGGAGCAGCTCTGCGTTACACCACACTGCTCTGAGAACTCGCCCACCCAGGGGCCCTCCCTGACACACAACTCGCAACTGCTTGGAGCCCCTGAAACCCCTTGCCAACAGGCCCTGGGTCCAACTCCTAAGCAGGGCGGTCAGGCCCCTTCACGGCTAACCCACTCCTGTCACCACTGCCTTAAATCCAGGGAAGCAGGAGACAGAAGGGGAGAAGACCTAACTCTGAGCGGGCTCCCCCTGGGACTGAGCACACAGAATGATGCTTACTCCTCGCTGTGGGGAAATCAACTGCCCAGAGGGGGAACCTGAAGCTCGGAGAAGTGACGAGACGTGCCGCACTCCTGCAGCTGGCAGGTGGCAAGGCCAAGGTCAGAGCCTGGGACCGTCTGACACCACAGCCTAGGCACTTCCAAACCAGACAGGGACCAAGCTGGCTAGGAGGCTGCCCCACGCCCGTGGCCTCTGGTGTCTGCATGGGCACAGGCGGAATTCCGTACAAGATCTGGTCTTTATTTAATAGAGCCACTGGGCCAAGTCCAGCTGATTCCACCACTGCCCGCCACTGCTGCCACACCAGCTCATGATGGTCTGGGCCTCCGTGCCGTGGCCGAGACCGGCCCTCTGCCTCTAACCTCTCCCGAGGGCTGCTGGGCAGATTCCTGCCCACACTTCTGGATCAGCTGGAACACGCCTCCTCCGGGAAGCCTCCCACACTCCCCGGGACTCCTGCACCATCGCTGTGACACCACCTGCCTTTCTACAGACCAAGAAACAGCAGGGCCAGGGCAGCGGTTCTGGGCAGAGCTGGATGCTAGAACCCCCTGGGGAGTGTGGATGCGCTGGGTGGTCCCTGCGCACAGCCGGGGCCCAGGAAAACTACTTACTGGAACCGAGACTCTCCAAGCCTGCTTCACATCCTTGGGGGGGGGCACTGTGAGGGTTCAGCGAGTGCTTTCCCTTCCTCAGCCCCCCACCAGCTGTCCCCACAGCCCTCCCCTCCAAGGCAAGGATTAACAGCCGTTAGCACTCTGCCCAAACTCTCCCAACCATTCACAAATTTTATTGGTATTTATCGAGCCCCTGCCTGGTAGTAGCAGTCACTCTGCTAGAGACTAGGGATATGCAGTGGACATGTCAGAAAAGGTCCCAAGATGCTGGCAGTTTTTGTCGGGGAGATGGGCACAAAACTAGCAAACCGATGAGTAACTTCTGATGGTAAGAAGTGCTCTCAACGAACTTAGAGGGAGAAGAGATTGAGCAACGAGAGGCAGCATGAAAGGAGAAAGTTAAAACCGAAACGCTGAAGAGCACACGGCCCCGAGGATCAGATGTGGGGACAGCCCAGTGGGAAGCCGCTGCAGTGTCTGCAACGAGGGACACGCTCCAACTTACTCTGTTATGAACCCACTATCACGCTGCATTATGGCCATCTCCACACAAGGCTGTGCGTTCCTGGCACGGAGACTGGCTGATCTTCACATCTGTCCCCTCAGCGCTCAGCCGGGCCTGGCACGGGGTAGGTGTTGAGTGGCGAGTTGAATCTTCTGGCCTTTCGGGTATTATTTCCCTTCCGTTCACCAAGCTAAACTTCAGCTCTCTGGTTTCTGCTCAGCGGGATAGCTTTGCCAGAAAGCACCAGACGAACCAGTGTTGCCGGTACCAATCCTGAGACTCCTGGCCGTTACATCGCTGCGATTGATAAGCCACATCTGGACCAGACTGAACCTCAACAGTTGGCATTTTGAACCCACGTGCAGGACACAACACAGAGGAAGACCATGGGCTGCAAACCGATGCCCTGACCATGTGACCCTGAGGACGTTCCCTAACTCCCCCGAACGTGAGTTTTCATCTGTAAAATGGGTCCAGTAGTCTGATTTCTCTCTCGGACAATGCCCGGCACTCAGAGGCGGCTCAGACGCTCGGTGGACCAGCAATGCTCCCTTCCCCAAAGAGGGCGAGAGGGCCTCCGCCCACTCCGCGGAGCCGGCCCTGCGGCCGCCACTGTGGAGATGCAGCCACCACAGATGCCGGCAAGGTCACAGGCCTGATCGTCTTCAACCCGACCTCCACGGAGAGAGCCCACGTCAGGAGGGACGGCTCCAAGTCGGCTGTAATCCCACTCTGGGCACAGTTGACGAGCAGATACAAAGTGGCCTGTGCCCAGGCCAGGTCCCCCTCGGTCCTCAGGGACACCCTGAGGTCTTCCGGCAGATTCTCTGCTGTCTGTGCGCCACTGTCTGACCTGTGTCCTAGTCGCCTTACCAAGAGAGCAGAAGGAAACGGGGCGAGTTTAGCAGTTTGTTCTTGGCAAGTCCGTGGTGGCCTGGTGGTGCCCGATGCCATTCCAGCCACGGCGAGTTGCACCCGGTGACTTTGCTGCTGACGCTGCTGGTCAGGAAGGCGTGCTTTTCCACTCGCCTGCTTCTCCAAAGGGGTGAAAGACAGATGCCGGTGCCTCGCTGCCCGATCCATGGCGGCAACAGTTTCAAACATGCAAACTGCTAGTAAACTGGTAATTATTGCTGACTAGTTCTCAATTTAGTGTCCCTAAATGAAACAAAGGGACTTAGCTCTATCGATGGGTATTTTTTTTAAAAAGTGTTAAACACTCATTTTCTTTAAATCCCACCCCATCCCACCACACCCCCCCCCACACACTTATTGCACGAGAAATGAGATAATCTTAGGTGACAGTGAAAGTCTCGTTCGCTAGAAGGCTTATAATTGCACAGATATGGTATTGACGCCTGTGTGTGGCAAGAGCTGTCGTCTATTGAACATCCACAGTCTACCAGGCACTTAACATGTGTTGACACATTTAATCCACATAAGCGACACTGTTATTATGGACAATAAAAAATAAGCAAACTGCAGCTCATGGAAGTGAGTGCCGTGGCCAGTCTCCCCGTCCATGGTGGCGGAACGAGGATCTGAGCCGGGGTCCAGCCTGCTCTCCCCTCCTCACCAGGCCACACCGCCAGCCGGGTGCGAGATGGAAAGAGGCCAGGCCTGGCACCCTCCCCTTTCTCCACAGCCCACTGCCCCTGCCACCTCAGCTTTGATCTGAGCCGCAGCCCCTTCTCACGTCCCTCTGCCAGGTGTCCACGCCCCTCGCCCCTCCCGGCCACCTCGCCAAACAGCAACCTATACTCCCCCCACACACACAACTATTTCCAACGATTGGAATCACGGCTCGACTCACACTCCACGGCACGTGCACACACAATTCCATCACGGGCCAGACAGACTGCAGCAGAGAGCAGATCTAATATTTCCACGTCTGACCTCCCGCCAGCCAGGGCGTGAGAAGGTCCCGCCTTTCACAGCATTGCTCCTGCAATGATTAACGTGGCTCCCTCAGCTTCTGGCATTTAGCACCGAGAAAGCTGATACATGTATGACATGTCTCTGCAGCCAGCCCATCCTCATTAGAAGCTGCTCCCACAGGCGACAGGAGGATTTATTAAGCATCTCCCATGTGGCCAGGTGCTGGTGCTAGGCATGTTCCACAAATACTTCATCTCGTTTAACTTCTAACAACCCGGAGGCAAGGGGGATATCATCGGCCCCACTTAATGGTGATGAGGAAAGTGGGTCAGCACAATCACTGCTGGAGCTGGATTCAAATCCAGTTCTGCTCAGGTGGGAAGCCAGCCTCATCTCCACCAGTGTAAGAGGGAGAAAAGGGAATACCTTACCTACATGCAGGTATTTCTGGGGATGCATTTCTCTGTGTATGCTCTCTATTCCCTTCTGAAGGACAAGGCTGACCTGTTAATTCTGTCTATAGGTTTTTTCCTTCCCAGGAGGATAGACGGTTCATGGTCCTTTTAATGACTTAAATCCTTAGGGAGTGGAGTACATCTTTAACACAGGAAAGGGGGTAAGAGTGTACCCACCCATTCCTGACCATTCGAAACTGAACCCACCCATGAGCACACCCTAATCCGCTCCTCACACACACTCACAAACCACTTCACTCTGGGCCCCCCAGGACGGGCCCCTCCTGACTGGCCTGCTGGTACGCCACACTGCAGTGCCTGACATGGAGGCCATACCCTGCTGCTGACTTGGCCTGCTCCTCAGGCCTAACAGCCTCTGTCCAGGATGGCCTGCTCTAGCCTTCCAATACACTCCACCAGGAACCCCCCACCCTGCACCCATCTGCCGCACAGCCCCACCGAACACAGGTTAGGGCGTAGGGAACACCCTCAAGGCACACACACCTCACATGAGCTTACCATTTGGTGGGGTTCATCCTTCCCTGGATCTCAAGCCACAGAGCATCCAGGATCTCAGCAAGAGATACCATATCTTTCTTACCTGCCGAAGTCTTAGCCTGTCTTGTAACACTGGTCAATGCAGAAATGGGTCACTGGCACTGCAAATCCGACTTCCCTGCCGCCTCAAGTCTAGATCAGAGCTGGCCTCACTGCCCACTTCTGTCTCACTAGTCTTTGGGGTTGTGACTGTATAACATGCCTAGACTTACCAAATAGCAAGTAGCCACGTGTGATTCTGAAAGGCATCCTTCCTGCTCTGAACTAGAAAACTCGCTCAGACAGAGTACCAGTCTGGGACAACTCATGTCATTTCTCTAGGACTCTGAAGCCAAAACACAGAGATGTCAGCAAGACCCTGAGTCAGTGAATACTGCACAAGTTGGAGCTCCTCATGGATGTGTTTTCCTGTTGCTACAAGTGTCCCACTAGCTTAAAGCAACAAATCTCTCATTTAGGTGGCATGAATCACTACCTCACACAATCCAGAGAAAAAGTCCACATGGATGGGAGGAGGTGGATCAGTTACCAAAACCTTTGGCATCTGGTTCAAACGCTAAGGGGGAGTGCATAAACATGGCAACAACCACAGGACTGACAAGTAAGTAATTGTAAAACAAGAAACAATGCACCAAAGTTTACTCCCAGTAACATGAACACTGGACTTTTGACATTAGGAGGTGGCATGTTGGTTTGCAAATGAAAAGCCCATTTCTCAAAAAAGGATGGGGCAAAGGCTGTTCTGGGGGCTGGAGGAAATCCTACTAGGCTGGACACTGGGCTCAATTCATCGGACACTCACCTGAGCCGAGTCCACTGCTCAGGGCCATGGCTTACTCATCTGTAAAATGGAAAGAGCAAACGGAAACAGAATAGCCACTGCAACAACCTAGATCTGAATACTGTCACTTAACAAGTAACACAGAGTTACACTTCCTGAGGCAGGAAAATGGTGACAATACCCAATGTCAGAAGGATATGGCGGAACTAACAGCTGACATAAAGTGCTCATCACAGCTCCAGACACACAGGGAGTGTCCCATAACCAAAATGCCTAAGACTTACTGTTCATAACACTGCCCAGCAAGGTGCCGAGTCCCTGCATGATGTATCTTGTCACACTTGATGTCTGCCCTTAGGCATGTTCTATAAACATGTTCATATTTACACAATGTGTAAATATGAACACAGGAAAGTTCCCAGAAGGATATACACTAAAATACAAATGGTGGTTTATCTCTTGGTGCTAGGAATATGATTTTTTTGCTTACCTGCTTTTTCTAAAATTTTCTACAAACATCCTTTAGTAAGGCGTATTCCTACTTTTTTATGCTAAAATACATTAAAATACGATAAAAATCAAGACACTGCTCACAAGAACCCCCACGTGAGCCATTTCCTTTGGAGGTAAGGGCTAACAAAAGCTCTGCTCTGCTGGCACGTGCTATTCTTTTTAATAAGACTTATCCCCTTCTTCACTTGCCACCAGGGAGTACAGTCAATATTTTAGTTCAGTCATTTAATTAGGTTCTTATTCCTTCCACATTTCTATATTAATTTCCCCAGGCTTGAATTTCTATCCTAATTTATATTTCTCATCATGATTTTGTAGCTGTTTATATTTTACTACTTTCCCATGTTTATCGTAAATTTGTCATCTACAAATCCTTTGAAGAATGAGGCCCAGTAAACATACAATACATACAAACAACCGATGATTTAAAGGACTGTCATTGCCAACGCACTTCACATTTTGTCCTTGCATTTCAGAGTTCTTGTGTTAGGACATTAAATGACAGAATTACCACCTTTATATTCCATTTGAGATTTTTTAAAAATGCAATACTGCAACATCTCCCTGTAATAAAATACCATAACTGCAAAATCCTAGAGTCTCATAATAAAAGTCAGTTTTATTAAATGCTCATTCTCAAAATTACATATATTCCTTTTTTAATTATTAAAAAATCTCCAACCCCAGCTCACCCCTCTTACCCACCCCTCCAAAGTAGGTACTATCCAAGCAGAGGCAAGCCCAATGACGTCCACCTACACCCCAGGCAGGAAGACAGGAGGTCCCCAGAGGCCGAGGCATGCTGCTGTTACCACCCACACTGCAAAGCCCGCATGTGGGGTTAGAATGGGAAAAGCTAACAAAACAAACAGGAGGGGAACTGGAATGGGCGATCTGACAGAAGACTTATAATTTATACCAATTTGCAGACACTGTAGGTGCCCACCAACTCAAGAGAACAGACGGAGCTAACCGGAGCTAATGGCACAGAGGAAGCCAGCCCCCCCCGCCCGCCCACCGCTGCCTCCATCAGGCCCCCATCAGGAGTCATTAGGAAGCCCAAACAGCTTCACAGTTCCTGTTTCCCGACTACTGTCATATTTGCCATCTTTGTCATCACAGGCAAATGCCAGCAGAGGCCTTTTGGGGTGCCAAGCCACAGTGAAGGTCGGGGACTCACACTGCACCTCCCATAGCTTGTCTCCTATAAAAATCAATATAGAGAAACCAATCAATACATGAATAATAAGAGACCGCACTCATTAAGCACTTAGCTAGAGTAACCCCTTTAACCCACTTAGGAGCCCCATGAGATAGGAACAATCATTCTCCACCCCTCCCCCGCTTTCGACAGAGAACACTGAGGCGCAGAGAAGTCATAAGCCAGCAGGCAGTGGAGCAGGATCTGAATTCGGGCCAGTTAACTTAGGAGCCTATGCTTTGAACCCCTATTCTACACTCCCTGGAAAACCAGTAAACAGCAGCTGATGTCTACCGCGCATCCCCTATGAATCAATGGGCTATATCACATACATTTATTTCCATAAAGTATAATGACAACCCAGCAAGACAGGCAATGATTTTAAATCCAATTTTACAAAAAAAACAGTGACTTAAAAGGTAAGTCACACCTCAAGGAACCAAAAGTCAACACAAGAAGTCTGTTTCTAAAACCACAGATCTACCTACTAATCCTCAATGCCCTGTAATAAGAGTAATCTGTGTTTCTTCCCAACATTTTACACCTCCCCCTTGCTGAAGTTAAACACAGTCTTCCAAAGCTATTATTCCTTTAGTCCTGCGTAACTTATTTTCAACCTTAGGGTTAAGATTAATGTAGTAAAACATTTACAGTTTAGTGCCAATTTAAAAATGCAGGATACACTTAATTATATACTTCAAACTGGTCAGCTGTGGTATGTGAATTTACATGGTGCGCATTCGTGCGTGCATGCGTGCATGAGTGTGTGTGTGTGTGTGTGTGTGTGTGTGTAAAGAGAGGAGAGGGGTTTTTGCTTTTGAAGTAATTCTACTTCAAGGACAGTTAACCACTCCATGGTGCTAGGATCTGGCAGGCTAGAGCTCTGTGTCTGAGCAACGTTCCGAGTGACACGAAGAACGGTGTCAGAGTGAGCTGCTCCTCTTTCGTTTCTCTTTAGGCCTTTAACTTCGTGTCATTCGTTATAGGATTGGTCGACATATTAACACCATTCAAGAAAACCAGAGCAGACATAAAGAGGCCTAAAATGTTTCCCAAAAAACTATGTGGCTTCGTAAAATGTAACGTCTTGTTTATTAGAAAGTTTAATATTTGAATGAGAAACAGAGTGCTATGTGACAATGACATTGCTATTCCAGACCATCAAAGCTCCAACAACTTATACAACATGTATGAGTGTGTCCAAAAAGCTGACAATTAAATGGACTGTATTAAAATGAGGTTCTGTTATATGTGCTATCAGGAATATATAATGAATTCTTATAGGGTACAAAATTGTATCTAATATATGATTCAACGACATATATGTGTATGTGTGTGTATATTATTTGTAGGAGGAAAAAAACGGAATAAAATATACTAAAACAGTAGCAATGATCATCTCTAACTTATGGACCTGTGTGTGCCTGTATATTTGTAAGCATTTTCCAAATTTTCTATAATAAATGTGTATGACTCTTATTTTACAAACCACTACGTGAAGACATGCATAAAATTCAAACAGGTCAAGAGTACAGCAGCACTGTACAACAGACTCATCTGTGACAGAAACGTTCTGTATTTGCACTATCCAATACAGTTCCCACTGACCACCTAGGGCCACTGAGTCCCTTGAAATGTGCCCAGGGCAACTGAGGAACCGAATTTTTAATTTTGTTTAATTGGTTTTAGTAGTAATTGATAATTTAAATTTATTCTTTTTCCCTATTGCAGTCTTCCCCCCAATCTTGTAAGTCTGATATAAATTCTTCCAAATGTTTTTCTACCAATTTCCCTTTAGTTTCTTTACCTAAATTGGAACACATCACATACACGACTGGCTACCTGCTTCTCATTCGGTATCATGCCTTGCGCATCTTCCATTTCAGTGCATATAGAACTATGTCTTTCCCTTGGCACACTGCAATATGGATGTATCACAACTTATTTCATTAGTCCATTATGATGAAAATTTAGACTTTCCCATTTATGTATAAAACAATGCTGTATATTATTGTGCTTTAATAATCATCTGGCTTTTAATTTTAACCCAGGTATAGAGAAAAAAATTTTTTAAACCCAATACATTAACAGTATTTGTCTAAATAATACTGTCAATTATAACTGAAGAGTAGAATTTTTAAAAAATGATATAAAATAATGTATCTATCTAAACTATTTAGAAAAAATAATTTGGCCATATCTGATATATTCCCGCAAGATTACATGTGAATTAAATCACATTTCATATGCATTAGGTAAGATAGAAAATAAAAAGAAACTTGCACAAGACGGAACGGGACAAACACGTCTATGCATGCATTGTTGCTGGAAGCAAACGCTGCAGTAACCGTCCTGTAAGGTGGTTTAGTCCTTCACCTTGGGCTCAATGCTTTACCCAAAATGATGACCACACAAGTAAAATGAAGTGCGGAAAGGACACGCATCAAAGCACTACTTACAATGGTGCAAAAATTAGAAGCCATGCAGTAGGATATAGTTAAGTATACACTGGCGCAGTCAATGGAATTCTAACCCCATTACAAGTGGCAGTAAGCTCCGCAGCTGCCATCATGTAAGAAGCTGTCACACTGCGTGGGGCGGGGGCCCAGAACAGCAGGCATGCAGCCCAGCATCACAGGAACGAGGGTGACACACAGGAGCCGCGTGTCGGGATGGCTGGACCCTTCTCACCACAATGTTATCAAAACCGGCACTCTTTAAATTGTGGAATTTCAAGTTTTTTACTTCTTCCTTGATGTTTTCTATACAGGTTAAATTTTTACTAAAGTATCACATATTTTCAAAAACAATACAACTACATTTAAAAAATCTGAGGAAATTCTTTTGTAAAATGAATACTCTCCTCCCATTTTTCTATTTGCAAGTTGTATTGCTTTTAAAGCGAATCACGTCTACTTAAATTTTATATATATATTTTACATATGTATTTATATATATATTTACACATATATTTTTTTCACCTATAGGCAAAAGATAAAGAAGAAATACATCGCAATGCTAAAAAGAGGTTGTAGTTAGATGGTGGGACCATGGCTGACACTTTTTCCTTCCTACTTTCTATGTTTTAAATTTTCATTATAACGAAAGAAAAAAGTTAATGAAATGCAAAATATTTTCCTAAATCATTTTCCTTCAGATCTGCCTGTCTCTCCCTTTGCTCCCTCATTACCTGACTATAACAGTCATACTATGAAGACAAATTCATTTATGCTAATGCTGGTGAAGTAGTAACGAGCAGAGATGAGAACACATGACAAGAAAAGTCCCAATGACCAGAGATGAAAGAAGATTCTCGGTAAAGTAGGGAGGGTTTTAGTTACCTGTCTCTACTTCAGCAATGTCAATAAAATGATCTTCCGATGCTGACGCTAGCATTTTCCCATCGTGGCTAAAACTGAGGGTCCTCACAGGCCAATCCAGCCTGTAACACACAGAAGACAGAGGAGACATTAGAATTGCCCAATAAGAGGGCACGATTTCATCCCAAATGAAATAAATTTTCCCAACAAGGAAAGTGCTGGCAGAGTCGCTTACCTGGAAAAGCAACGAACACACACTAATTCATCCACATCCCAGAGGCTGACCAAAGCATCTGCACTTCCTGTGGCAAAGTACTTCCCCATGGGATCAAACTTGATACAGATGCAGTTAGAAGGATGGGCATTGATGGACTGCACCGGCTTCAGCTCTGGGTAGCTGAGAAACAAGACAGATAGCAACTGAACTGTGGGAAGAGGGCTGTGGTGCTCAGACAATAAAAGGAGACACTAAAAAAAATCGAAGTAAAATAAAGACTGCCATTCAAGAAAACTTTGCTGAAGTAAAGATTTCAAACAACATACTGAAACACCACACTATACTCCTAAGAATATGAACCCAGACATGAAAACACATAGCAGTAAAATTACTAGATTTAAAGAAAATTAGATTATCATTAACTTTGACAGTAACACTTTATGCCAAAAGAAGTTAGAATAAAATATTTAAGATACACAAGCCAAAAAAACATAAATTGAAGATTTTTATATCTAGCAAATCAATTAAAAGGGCAAGTAATAAGCACAATATAAAAAAGCATCTAGAAGTTGTGTAAGTATGTAAGTTATAGTAAGTATGAACTCGAGGAGTACTGTTCCTATGAACCCTTCCTGAGGAATCTAGAGAATGAGCTTTGACTACCAAAATGACTACAGACTTATCAGCATAGGGCTGGTGAGGAGCAGTGCATATAGTTTCTTGTATAAACTATGTGAGATTCAAAGGAAAGATATAAAACAGAATGGTGTAAACTCTGACAATATATAGTATTAGTATTTTTTTTAAATGGAGGAAGAATGAAGAAAGAAAAGATAGAGCAAAACTTACTATTTTAAGTAATTACAATGGTGGTGGTGGGTGGTGGTAGTTATTCTACGAAAACTGTATGTGTAACATGGAATAAAGATAATAACCATGGGGTATTCTAATTCCATTAATCCGTGCATCTTTGAAAACCAGAATTCTTGGTTTGGAAGGAAAGAGATATATTTGTAATATAGAAGTTTAGTAAAATTGCTGTAGTCCTGAATTTTTTTTTAAGCAAGGCAACCCTTGGTTGACCTCACAGACTGCAAGGACCTTGTCAGCTTACGATCCCTTATTTTTTTTATTTTTTACATCTACAGCACCTGGTCTTCCTAGGTGGTTGCCCATCCAAGTACTAACCAGGCCCAACCCTGCTTAGCTTCCAAGATCAGGCTGTAGTCCTGAATTTTAATTGGAAGTTATCGGTATGAATTCACAAGGCAGCTTATCTTTAAAAATATATACATGTATTTCCTAGCTCTGTCCACTGGAAAGGTCTAGAAACAATGACCAACCCAATAGTACAGACATTCCTATCTCCAGTATTATTTCCCAGTAAAAGAAAAAAAACAAACAAACATGGATTTAGAGACAATTTTCTGGTCAAAGGTTTGGGGCAGGAAATGTACAAGATGAAGCTGAAACATGCTGTCATACCAGAGTAAGAAACTCAAGACTACTAGGATTATGCCAAAAGAAAAAAAATGACTCAGGAATCAATTTGAAGAGGATTCCACTGGCCAATGATGGGATAATTCAAGCTTCAATAAGGATAATAATTATAATAGATCAAAATACATCTACCATGCTTAAATAGATGAGTCCATAATGAATTCTTAAAAAAGAAAAAAAAGGACCGAGTTGGTCATCTTTGAAGGTGATAAGGAACTAATTCATTATCTGATGATAAAGGGAAAGAATCAAGAATTTATCCTGCTCTTCCTATATTTCTGGGTACCAAACAGTAGATGAAAGGAAATGTTCTTTACATTCTACAAATAAATAAGCATATAGAATCAGCAAAATTCAGACTGGGAGAATATCTACAGGTTAATAGTCTAGTTTTTCAACAGCTAAGTTATAAATAAAAGAAAGGAGGTGACCCTATAGTTTAAGAGACTTTAAACACATTATCATTTTGTTTTACAAAGGCAAAACTAGAGTATCTAGAGGTACACACTTGGTAGCTAAAACTATAAAGAAATCCTATAAAAATCAAAGTAGTGTTTACTTTTGAGGGAAGGGAGTTATAATTCAGATAAAGCTCATGGACTGACTTCTGGGTGGCCAGCTAAGTACTATTTCTTGACCTAGGTGGGGTTACACAGATGTTACACATATAACTATTTATTAAACTATACATTTGTTTTATTTTCTAATAAAAAAGCTTTAAAAGGAAGTTATAGAAACCCTACTGCCCACAGAATAAAATTCAAGTTGCTAAGCACAGAATTCCAGGCCTTTCATAAACTGATCTCAAATTGTACTTCAACTTTATCTTCCCATTTCCAGGCTCCCTCTTTAGAAACCTTAATTGCCACCACTTCCAGCAACCCTGATCTACCAACTACTCTCCAAATAAACCGTGCTCATTCATGCCTGTTTTATCAATTCTGCAGTTCTTTTTCTGATCCTTAAAATTCTACTCATCTTTCAAGATCAAGCTCAGAAGCTGCCTCCTTCAATCTCCAACTCCCACAGTCAAAAAGTTTCTTTCCTTAGGGTTCCACAGCAAACTCCCAGCTTCTCTAAAATAAAACCTATTTTACTCTGCTTTCCATTGCTCACCCAGGACAGTAGAAAAAATAGAACCAGAAGATCTGAATTTCAATTCCACAGTTTCATTCATTAGAGTAAATATTTACTGAAATCCTTACTATGTGTAGCAAGTACTGGGCTAGGCACTAGGGATTAAACAGTAACAAATTAACACAGACCCCACCCTCATGGAATTTAAATCTAATTGAAAATATAGACAAGTAAGCATGCAATTACAATATAAAATGAGGAATGCTTCCAAAGGAAGCATATAACATAAGCCCCTAACCTGGGGACGGCTTTCCTGGAGGGAATATAATATTTAAGCTGAGACTTTAAGGGTGCAGTCAGCTATAATTCAAGGTGCATCTAATTCTAGTGTTCATCTGCTGACTAGTTACTTAACCTCTCTGAATCCCGGATCCTGATTACTTATCAAAAGGGAAGCACATCATGAATCCCCTAGAATTTCTGTGAGGACTCAGCAAAATATAAGGCGCCTGGCTCAAAAGTGCTCAGAAGTTAGGGTTATTACTATCTGTCCTTAAAGCTCCTTTAACATAGACTCACATCTAATTCATCTCTGTATCCACCAGAGTACCCAGCTGTTAAAGGTACAACAGTCCTCTAAGCTAGACCCCCTCACCTGAGGATGTTGATACAACCGTTGCCATTTGTCAGGAAGAACATGTTATTGTCATTGTTCCAGGAGATTTCATTGACCTCAAACTTGAACTGTTCCTCTGCTTTGGAACGGTGTGTCTTGGCATCAATAAAGGTCACCACATCATCCTTGTTGCCTACAGCGATGGTCTGCCCATCGGGACTCCAGCAAATATTAATGTTCTCTCCTAGGAAACCAGATACAATCAATAAGATAATCTGTTTGCCCATTATGCTCCAGTTTCTTTTGTTATCCGCAGGAAAGACCAGAGCTATCTCCAGAGCTCATTCAATGTCCTGGTCAGTGGAAGGCAACTACCACTGAAAGGTCAACTGAGTCCAGAACATTAATCTACAGATTTCCCCACTTGGTCCTCACAATACTCTATTATTATCACTTTATTATCCCCATTTTACAGATGAAGAAATGAAAGAGAAATGAGCCAAACTCAAAGCTCTGAAGCAACAAAGCCAAGTTCTAAACCTAGGTTTGGCTCCAAGTCTTATTCTGTCTCTCACGCCAGCATTTCCCAAACTGGTCATTCACATGCCACTTTCACAATTTGTGTCCTAGTCACATAACAGCTATAATTTCTTTACTGAACAGTTTTCTTTAAATTGACTTAAAAAATTACTTAAAATAAATTACTTAAAAATTACTTAAATAAATTAGCTTCAGTTTTTTAATAAATTCTATGAGCCGGTTTTTCTCTAATAGACATTAAAACATATACATAGCCGTTTTTTAACGTTCATCCATAAACCACCTAAATCACTCGTGCATCACTCGCTGCATATCTGGGGAAAGTACTGCGTCATTCCACCCACAGACACAAGTCTTGTCACTAAAGTCCAGTGGCTCGCACTGAACACATCAATTAAAAATCTCATCAACTTAACTGACTCTAAGATGTATATATTTTCATATTTTATCATCTATAATGCATCTTTAAACGTGTCTCAAAATTTTTGATGTACATGGTTATCTGAAAGCTTTCTTTTATAATAGTATTTAAAATACTGCGAATTATAATGATATCTTAGTTAATAAAATATGACAAATGACCTCAAGGTTTACAGATAATACCTGGTGAAGAACAGTCTATAAATGTACTGCACAACTTGCAGGTCACTTTCTCCCAGACCACCAAGGCCATCAAGCTCCAGTCTTCTCCCGATCAGCAGTTTCCCAAAGGCTCCATGCTGTTCCCCCTTAAAGCTGCTCCCCAACCCCACCATACCCTGACCACTAAACTCCTATGGCGACTCTACGAGTTCACTAAAATTCTATGAGGCCTTCCCTGCCTCCCTTAGGGCAGCCTTAAGCATTTCCACTCTGGGGATCCACCTTAAGCACATCTCCGCTATAAGATAAACCACGCTACATTATATATATATATTTTTTATGTATATGTCTCACTCTCTGCACTAAATTGTGAGATCCTTGGAGCTGGAGATTATCTATTCAGCTCAGGATGTCCCATAACTAGCACAAGGCCAGGCCCAGAAAAGATATTTGGGAAATCTATGTCGAATGAGTATGCGTATACTGCTTATCTTCCTATTGTCTCTCTCTGAAGTCACCTTTGGTGTTCAGTCGCAATGCATTTGGTAGTCCTCACATCCCAGATGCGAATAGTTTTGTCTCCAGATGCAGTGACAAAGAGGTCAGGATTACTCGGATGCCAACAAAGCTGGTCCACACTATCTCCATGTCCCCGATAATTGTTTTCTTTGACCTGAAAGTACAGAATCCAGATGTCACTTCACACGTATGTACCTGCCTCCACATGTAACTTTCTTAATCTCATTCAAACCAAGGTATCTTGTGACCAACAAAAATGTGGATAAGAAAGAAAAGTCCAGTCCTTCCAAGCCTCTTCCCCCAAATCCTTCCCAATATCCTCCCTCCCTTCCTCCCCTATCACTGTGAACCACCTGAGGTGGGGATCCTCCTCAGGGCCCTTGCTCTTTTGCCCTCCCTGGCCTTCCTCCTCCTTTCTGGTTTTCAACCCTAACTGTGCTACCGAGGTTCCCAACGCGCCTGCTCATTCCCACAGGGGGCTCTGTCATCATCGAAGGGGCTTGCTCCCTATGTGAGGGGCCCCATGACAGTCCCAGGTCACTCCTACAATTCTCCCGCGCCCAACCTCGCCCCTGTCCCATCCTCCTACACATCCCCAAGTCGCCCTGACCACCGCGTCTTCCTCCCACCACGCCCCCTCGCCTGACCACCGAAGCCCGTTCGCCCCCATCTCTTCATCCACACCCGCCTGACCTCTCCCCGACACCCCATCCATTCCTCCGACCTCTCCCCGACGCCCCCCCATCCACACCCCCTGACCTCTCCCCCGTGCCCGCCGCGTCCCTCACGCCATTCTCGCCTCACTCACTCACCCCGCTCCACCCCAGCCCTTGTCCCTGGCCTTGCCGGGCCCTGGCACTCACCAGCCGGTCCCTTCTCAGCAAGAAGACGCTGGCCGTCTTGTTATCGAAGGACCCCGAGGCCAGGCGACGCCCGTCGCAGCTCCAGGCCACCGAGTGCACCTTGGCGCTGTGCGCGGGGAACTCGCGCGTCTTGCTGTGGCCGCGAAACAGCTCCTGCATCCCGAGCACGTAGCGCGTCGGGCCGCTGCTCACTGAGCACCAGGGGCCATGGAGCCGGGCCGCTCTGGCCCAGCGCCGAGGGCCCCATGGTCGCCGCGGGGACTGCCATGCCGCGCTCGCGGCCGCCCGGGCTCGGTCAGCGCCGCCGAAGTCGCCTCAACTCATTCAGTGCCGCCTCAGAGGCGTCGGACCCGCCGCCGCCGCGCGCATGCGCGCCGAGGAGCGGGCCTCCGCGCAGCCGCAGTGCGGCCCGCCCGACGCGCACGCAAGTCCCGGCGTGCCGCGCGCGCGCCCTCGCCTTCCTGTGCAGTGACCCGCCCGCTTTAAATTTACACCGCCCTGACCGGTCCCAAGGTATGTAGGGTTCCTCTTTACCCCTTACCTACTGCCTGGCAGGTCTATTTTTATCCCGTTTAGTCGAAGACGGAAACGAACGCTGTCCTTCTGAACTTCAGTTCCCCGTCAGCAAAACACCTTTTTTCTAGGGTGCTGCCCGCCCTTCACCCCACCTTTAGTGCTCACGGCGTTTCACCTCTTGCTGGAGAAGGGCCAGCTGGTGAGCTCATCCCGAGTAAAGGGCTAGAGATTAGACATAGCGGGTGTTGAGAAGATTGAGATTTTTTTTAACATGCAAATTCTTTGTTTTTAAAGGATACTATTGTTGTAGCCGCCAGTCCCCGAAAGACACACGGACCACCACAACTCAGTGAGTTATAGGAAACACACTCTTTATTCAGCCAGCGGGGTCTGCCAGGGGTTCGCAGACCCCAGATTAAGCAGCCCCGAAATGTAGAGGTACAGGGTTTTTAAGCACAAACCCCATTCTTCATTCTGTCTGAACACAAAGGTCTATTTTTCTTCTATTCACTACCTGTCAACCTACAGGTCGGGTGTGCAAGCCGGGGTACAGAAGCAGAAAGCTTCATGTTAGAATGTTATGTTCCCATGGGCGATAGCCAAGCAGTAATTTCCTGCCAACACTATGCATGTGATTATAAGCAAAAAAAAAAAAAAAAAAGAGTAAAAAGTAAATAAATCCTTATTCGCACCCTTCAAACCTTAACCACACGTCCAGCAGCCCCGTGCTGAAGAAACCAGTGGTGAGCTGTCAGCTACAGCCAAGAGTCTGGAGAAGGGCTGGGGGCTGGGGAGGTTTTGGGTGGTGAAGAAGTGGCTGGAAATATGTTTAAAAATGAATCTTTTTGTGAATTTACAATTATCGCAAAAAGTTTAAAAACAAAATTTAAAGGTAATACACTTGGTGACAAATATAAAAAGTACAAAAGTACAAAAAAGGAGTGAAGTTTCCCTCCCTCGTATGTCCCAATTCCCCTTCAGAAAAATATTGTTAAATTACTTGTGTGGCCTTCCAAAGATTGTGTGAGTGTAAATAAACACCTTGGGAGAGGTACATAGGTGAGTGTATACCCTTTTCCCCCCAAGAAAAGGTAGCATTCCTTACACAGTTTGCTTTCTATCATAAACACATGTAAGAAATCATTTCTTATCAGTATATGCATATGTCTCATTCCTATTGGATGTAGTCTTTAATAATATATATGTATAATCATTTATACATCAATAGTCAACTGATTATTTAGCTGGTTCCACAAGGGGAAAAAGACACCTTTTTTTCTTTTTTGTATCTATATGCGATGACGGATGTTAACTAAACTTATTGTGGTAATCATTTCACAATATATGTAAGTCAAATCCTTATGCTGTATATCTTAAAGGTATGCAGTGTAGCATGTCAATCATATCTCAATAAAATTGAAAAAAGAAAAGCTATGAAATAAATAATTGTAGAGAGTGGGAAATCAAATTGATTAGAAAAGTGGAGAATTACTCAGAAGCGTTGAGGGCTGATACAATGCTGATAATCCAGTAGCCTGCTGGAGTGAAAACAAAAACTCTGGAAAGTGGAAAGTAAATGGTATCAGATTCAAAGAGAAAATCATAACCTCAAATATTGACAGGTAGTGAATAGAAAAATAGACCTTTGTGTTCAGACAGAATGAACACTGAAACAAAAGGTAAGAACACCTTGAAGGTTCTCCAAACTTAGAGGCAGTGGACATGGTGAAATAGCAGTGGTACCTGGCTAGGGCACCTCATAAGGTAATCCTGCCCAGTTTTTGCCAAGCAACTGGCAGGCAGAGACTTCTACCTCCAGGTAAGAGCAGTGAGAGTGAGTAAGTATAAGCACCTGAGACAGACAGGCGGGGCGTTGCAGTTCCTATGGCAATGATGATTGTCCCAGGTCCAGAAGACAAGATACTAATGTACCTCCCCAATCCAGCAGCAAGTCTCTTTCTTGAAATTACTGGTAAAGAGTAGCGATAAACAGATCCAGACTCACATGTGAGCTAAAGGGGAACTTCCAAAAATTAAGGTGAGCCCAACCCAGGACCGACAAAACACCTGAGGAAGACTCTAACATCAAGAATGAGAAACACCACAACTCCATAAAAGACAGAAGTAACACTTAAGAAAATAGAACTATTGCAAACATAAGATGACTCAGTTCTTCTCTCCTCTGAGTGAGGATGATGAAACTGGCTCAGGCTGTCTCACACCTGAGCCTCAGCTTTGATATTCACAACTAAAAATTTGCCTCTTTTATATTCTGGTTCTATTGTGACAGTTTTCGGTAAAGGATGACTCAGCATCTAGCCATCTGAATGGAAAGGGTTACATACCAAGTAAAATACATGGGTTTAAACATTAAAATATTTTCCCAGCACACCAAACAAAAGATAACGCTGTCTATGTTACAATATTAATGTAACAAATTGAATTCAAGATGAAAAAAGCACTAAAAGGCACAAATAGTGATATTTCATATGAATTAAAGAACAATTAACAAAGGAGTACTGAATTTATCTCACATCACAGTTTCTAAATATTAAAGCAAAATTAATATAGATATCACTTCTGAGTTAAGATGATGAATTTTCTCCTTTATCTACCTGATGAGATGAGCAATAAATGGTATACACACACACACTCACACACACACACATCATCAATCATCTTCATCATCGTCATCATCATCATCATCAGCCAAACAAGATTGGTACCCAGGAAACTAACCTGATTTGTCTGGAGCAAACGGAGAAGTCCAAATTAGCTCAGCTCCTACCTTCAACCTCACCTCCCAGTAGCCTTACTGGTGAACTGATAAGATCTGAAAATTCTTGCTAATGCAATAGGACCTGAAGTGATCCAACCTGAATGAGAATCCTTACCATTGACCTCTTCTAAGAATAAGTATATATGGTTCCTAAAGAAGAATGGGAAAAGTAAGCGATGGGGACTGACTCTCAAAACAAAAGGGGAAATTCCAGAACTACCCACTGATCTGGGAAAATTTCCCAAAGGAGAGGAAATTCAAATGGATGATAAACTTTTGAAAGTTTTTAAAAGTCCACTGACCAACTTGAATGTATATCAATAGAAGAAGGGTGAATAAGTGTGTATTTGAGATTATGGATAATTCTGTTGCCATTGAAAAGTGAAGTTGGATCTGTAGCTACTGACCTAGTAGGTTGTCCTGGTGAATTAAGCAAGAAATATAGTGACCACCAGAAATATATGTAGTGTATGATCTCACCTTTGTGTAAAGTCAAATGATAAATTCATAATATTTTATATAAATTGTATACATTTATTTATATGGGTCCGTACATGTTGTCTATATCTTTGTAGAGGTTTACGTCATTATGGAGAAAAATGTGTGGGCTTACATACCTCCACAAATGGCATTGGTTACATGATAGTATTCAAGGGGAGCGCATAAGGCAAGAGGAAATGAGAATAAAAAGGGAAAATTCTTCAAATAGAATATTGTATGTCAACTATAATTTTAAAAAAATCTCTAGCCATAATATTGCTGCAAATATATAAAACCAAATTTTCATGTAGCAGTAACAAGGATAAAAGAAAATTTGATTTAAGGAGTAGATTTTTGTCTTAGATTTTTTTTTTCCCATGAGAAAGTAACAGAAAAAAAATAAAAATAGATTAATATTATGTGTTATATATTCACAGTAATTGAATAAGTGCATATTAAAACAATAAATAGAGCAAACCATTTTGTCCAGTTCATTTTTTTAATCAACAACACTAATATAGAAAATGTCCGTTCAGATAATTATGTTGTGCAAAACAGTGTTAATAGTTCTAGTTCTTTGCTGACTAGAGGCAGACCTCACGCTTGGTCACAACTGCCCCAAGCAATCCTGGAACACCTAGTTTGGTGTAGTGTCCCCGGATAACACTTATAAAACGAAGGTTGGCAATGTGGTCATTAATGCAGTTTGGCCTGAATGGGTGTTTTAACCCAATTACACAAATCAGAAATGTAAACCTTTCACTCTGTATTTTCTACTACACTTACTGCTAAGGGAACAAGCTGTTAGGTACAAAGTAGGATTTATGCAGTTCACCCTCCCCCAAATCTTTTCCTACATTCTTCTCATTGAATGGATTGCTTTGTGCACAGGTTCTTTTCAACTCTGCTTCCCCAGGAGTCCACCCGTCCCACAGATAAGCTGACTCAATTTTCCCACTACTTCCCTGCATTCAATTTAAATTCGTAAAGTACCATAATGCCACAGTTTCTTCAAACAGTACACACCGACTCAAGACAGCTGTAAACAAATATAAAGCCAACTTTAAAATTGCACGGCCATGAAATGATTCATAATGTGCTTAGAATTATTTTTAATGTTATTCACTTGAAAATCACAAAGTAAATTGTTTTCCTTTTTTCCCTACAGAATTCACAGACTCCCATAGGCACCCAAATAGAGAAGGAAATGTAGAGTTTTAAGCAGCTTATTGATGAGAGCAGCGAGGGTAAATAACATCATCGATGAGCCTGAGAGCTCAACTCTTAATTTCGAGCTGATTGGCCTTGTGTTACAGTAATCCAAGCGGCAAACATAATATGATTTCGTGTGTGTGTGTGTGTGTGTGTGTGTGTGTATAAGAACATAAGAATTTAAAAATTGTATTTCTCCCTGTTGCTACAGTTGCAGTGATCTGTATAACCCAGAAAATGTAAACATGTTTTGATCACTTGAAGTGTGAAACTTGTTTTGACTCAGTAAAATAAAACAGACACCCATGCGGCTGGCTGATAAGACAAGAAGACGTCATCATACATCATAAATTGAGAGGGTCTCTAATGCAGACTCAGAGAGTGTGCTCCCTGTCCTCCCGGGACTACATTCCTCTGTCTCTTGGTTTCCTGACTGCTCTGCTTTGAAGAAGAGGCCTCCGCTGATCGCTGATCGACCATCGCAAATCGACAGCATCCGAGCCAGCATCGACCGGTCACCACTTAATACGTGTCTTGTCTCTGCCAGCACCACGGGTGGTCTGCTAGGCCTGAAATCCATCAGGATCTGGTATGATTAAACTTGTGTGATGCTTTGGCAACTATTTGTGTGTGTGTCGTCCTTGCTTAGTTGGTTACTCACGCCCTCGTTATATGTACGTATCTTAGACAAAGTGCTTTCCAACGCTCGTACTGGCTTGGCCTTAGGGAGTGAGTTGAGCCACCTGTGCACACGTCCACGGAGAAGTTGGACACCTTGTAATTAGGAGCAACTATTAGTTCCTCCTTCTTTTTCCCTCTCACTCTCCCACTTGGACCATTCCCCCATCACACGATGCTATTTTGAAAAATTTGACAAAAAATTCAGCTTTCAATCAGCAATTCCACTTCTAGAAATCTAACTTAAAGAGATATTTGGTCCAGAATACGAAGATGCCAGCACAAGGATGCCTGAAATGGCCGTATAATATCGTAAACGTCCTGTGCTCAGTGTTTGGTTAACTAGTTGAATAAATTATCCAAGAAACATAATATTTTGCTCAATAAATGTTAGCTATTCATACAGATTCTGGTAATAGCTATTGAAAAAGATGGACGGCCTAGGAGGAAAGAAATGGTAAATGTTTTATGAACAGTTTAAAAAAAAATGCTACAAAATGGCCAATAGCATTTTAAAAGTATCTCAACTTCATAAATAAAGTAAATGCAAATCAGAACAGGACGCCAATTTTTAATTTATTTGATTGGCATCAAGCAAAATGTTTGATAACCAATGATGGCAGAATTTCGGAAAACAAGCACTCGACACTTTTGTTGGAACGTTTTTTTTGGTGCAACCTTTCTGAATGACAATTTGGTCATTTCTATCAACATGTAAAACACATAAACTCTTAAACTCAGTCCCCAGTGCTTAAGAATTCTTCTGCTGGCCAGATTTGTTAAGTACAAAGATGTTCTTATAACATTACTGGTAATAATAAAATAAAAACCACACAACAAACAAACAAAACCCTAGAAATAACTGAAGTATCCATCATGGGGAACTGGTTAAATTGTGGCACACCCTAACAAATGACTTTTTTATGCAGGAGTTAAAAAATATTTTTAGATAAAAGATATTTTTATCTTGCAGTTATAGAATGATTTCCCAAAATATTAAATTTAAAAAAGTAAATAACTGTATAGTGTATAGGAAATAGATAGAAATATGTATACATGGTATACAGTAATTTTGTATCTTTTGAAGGATTCATAAGAAACCCTACTTAGGCATTTGGGTATTTAGACCTGGGAAGGCTAATTTTCTTATCTTTTTGTAACTTTTTGTATCATTCCAATTTTTTTTTTAGTATTGTGCTGCTGAAGCGAGCACTTTGTAACTTTTTGTAGCATGAATTTTCTAATCTCATAGATACGTTTCTTTTAATCTTACAGACTGTTCATTGAATGAATCAGGGATGAGAGAATGTAATACATTCTTTGTTTGCTTCTTTGTGCTTTTTTATAAAATACAAAGCAATGTCATATTATTTTGAGAACATGGATTATGAGCCAATAAAATGGATAAAGTAGATAATATAGATCTATATTCGCTGACACAGAAATCTATGCAAACATACTTCTTAATTTAAGAAAGCCAATTGCAATACAAATGTACATAGTCTGATCCCACTTACATAAAATTAACGTGTGCATTTTGTACCTGGGTATTAAAGCATTGAGAGATGTCTGCAAAGTGGTATATCTAAGTGTGATGCGCTTACACATTTTGCTTTGTTAACCTTTCTGAATTGCTTTAATTTTCTCAAAAAGAGATGTGTCATCTTTGAATGAGAGATAAAATACAATTTCTACAAAAGCTTTGACATCTACTTGGGATCTCAGCAAGTAGAAGCTGCGAGAGGGAAGAGGAAAAGGATGAGAAAGCCGATTTAAATGGAGTTGTGCTGCACTGAGAGGCTCCCTACATGGGCAGTCCCAGAAAGGCTAGGAGTGACCTGAGATTGTACCTGGAATCCAGCAGTGGGGAGAGATAGTACTCTAGTGTAGGGGAGAAACCTGAGCTGGCTAGCTTTAGCAAAAAAAAAGCAGGTCTGCAGGTACCACCCTGCCATCTTCATGAAAAAAAGAGGAGAGAAATGAGAGGAAAAAACCTTTTAAGATGTTATATCCATCCAGAAAATCCCCATTAATAAGGCAGGAAGCCTGATTGCTTAGAAACATTTTTTACAGGAAATGATGGTCTTAAATCTCTATACTAAAGCACTTACTCTTTGGATAAAGCTAAAAATATACATCATTTTGGTAAGTACATATGAACATAGGTAACTGTGTAGAGGGTCTAGAGGAGTAAACGAAGTGCTGAAGCAGAGGGAATTGAGATCAGGATGGAGAAGGTGGTCAAAGGGATCTTTAACCTAGTCTATAGTATTTTGATTTGTTAATAAAAGGAAAAAATATCACATATTTTGGTGGTGAAATATACACTAAAATTTACCATATAATCATTTTAAGTGTACAATTCAGTGGCATTAATAGTCATAATATTGTACAATCACCATGACTATCCATTTTCAGAGCTTTTCATCATCCCAAATGGAAACTCTGCCCATTAATAACTCCCAATTCTCTCTTCCTCTATATCCTGGTGACCTCTATTCTATTTCCTGTCTCTATGAACTCGCCTAATCTAGGAACTTCATGTAAATCGAATCATACAATATTTGTATCTTTGGCATATTTCATTCAGGATCATGTCCTCAAGTTTCAGCCATGTTGTAGCACATGTCTGAATTTCCTGCCTTTTTTACAGCTGAATAGAATCCCACTGTGGGATGAACCACATTTCCATATCTGTTCATCTCCTAAGGGACACTTGGCTTATTTCCACTTTTTAGCTATTATCTATAATGCTGCTATGAAAATTGGTGGTAAGTGTCTGAGTCCCTGCTTTCAATGCTTTTAGGCAAATACCTACAAGTAGAATTGCTGAATCCTATGGTAATTCTAGGTCTGACTTTTTGAGGAACTGCCAAACTCTTCTCCACAGTGGCTGTACCATTTTACATTCCTACCGGTAACGCATGAGGGGTTCCAATTTCTCCACATCATCACCAACACTTGTTTTCTGCTTTTTTTAAATAACCATCCTAATGGGTGGTAGGTAGCTCATCATGGTTTCGGTTTGCATTTTCACATGTAATTTTTTTCATGTATAAGTTTTTAATTAGAAATTATTTGTAAAAAAAAAAAAGGGGGGGGATTAGGGTTTGTTTTCTTGACTCACAAACTAGGGACACCTCCTAGTTCTGTGAGGACAGAGGCCCCAGCTCCTAACAAGGTGCCTGGCACCTAGTAGGCACTCAATAAATCCAGCATTCATTGGATGAATAAATAACTGCATTAGTCTCTCAGTTTGCATGAGATTAATGTATGCTCTGAGGGGGATAAGTCTATGAAGAAGTGTCGCCTTGAGAAATACACACACACACGCATATTTACCCAGCCATAAAAAAGAAAGAAATCCGACCATTTGCAACAACGTGGACAGACCTCAAGGCCTTTACGCTAAGTGAAATCATTCAGACAGAGAAAGACAAACACTTTACAACCTCACTTACATGTGGGATCTAAAAACCTCGAACTCATAGTAACAGAGTAGAATGGTGACTGCCAGTTTCCAGGGGTGGGAGACGTGGGGAAGATGTTGGTCAAACAGCACAAACTTTCAGTTCTGAGATTAATAACTTTCAGGGATGCAATGTACAGCAGGGCGGCTATAGTTAAATACTGTGTTTGATACAAGAATAAAACAGTAATTAGGTGAGGCAAAGGCCACGTTAGCTAACCTCGTTGTGGTAACATTTTGCAATATATATGTGTATCAAAACATCACATCATCACATCGCATACCTTAAACTTACACAGTGTTATGTGTTAATTATATCTCAATAAATCTGGGGGGTGGGGTGGGAATGAGACTTCACACAGAAAAAAAGGAAAGAAAAATACACAAAACATACTAATTTCTGAAAAAGACACCACTGTTTTGGAAGTCTTCGGTAAAGAGCATATTTCAAGACAGATCTAGGATAGCCAAGAAGTTGCACTACTTACAGTTTTAAGAAAAGCAAGTTCGGGGCCAATAGTCATCCATCCGCATTGCCAGATAAGGACAAAGTATTTTTCAAGTGTACTCATATTACACAACCAGGAACCCTGTGTTTCTGAGTTGCAGGCAGGGTGGCTGATGAGAAAGATATATGCAATAAAACTATTGTACCCCATGAAGTCATATCACTATTTTTATGCTTGAAAGTCAGTTACTTATATTAATCACTTTATCATAAATTCCAAAACGATCGTAGATATTTGAATTTTTTTCCAATTAGTCCACTTATCCATGGATGAATATTATTTATTGTAGATGGCAACCATCCATTACTTCTCCCCAGCCGAAGAAGATGGAGGCCATTCAGCTTGTTCCCCTATTCCCTTCCCATGAGTTTAAAGGGCAGCACACTATTCCTCTCCCCACTCCCCGAGCTGAAAACTTGTTTGAAAGTCACTGCCATTGACATGGACAAGCCCCTGATGCCCTTGGCGGGAAGGGAGGAGAGAGGCAGTTGGTGCGAGAGAGGGGCACCCAATGGGAGCTGCCTTCATTCCCTTCTTCCTTGAATTGTGCATTTAAATGCTTCACGTGTGAGTCAGCTGGAGAGCACATGAGGTGGCTTGAGGCTGATAGCTTTTGCTGGCACCCTCAAGAAGGCCCTCCAGACAACACCCGACAACAAAGGCTATATGTTAGATTGCCCCAGGCAGGAACTGGTGGAGATGTCTGGGAGAAGGGGATTGAGGCTGACCTTTCCCAGGTTAGGGAGTGCATAGAGGAGGCCCCAGAGAGTAACAATGTGCCCAGATGAAGTAAGAGAGCTGGCATCTATATGCCTGCCACATTGGGAAAACTGTAACTGAAGTAGCAACGATCAGCAGAAGAACAGACAACCCTTTATGGACTGTGTCTTGCAAAGAACGTTCCTTCCCCCTCCTCCTCCTCCTCACCTCTCTCTGGAGGAGCAGGAGCCAAGCAGAGACAAAGGAGATGCATTACCACCCGCTCCACTAAGAGCTGTTCCGTTAGAGCCTCAAGCCCACCTGCATTGGGAGAATGGGGAGAGCTGTGAATTAAATATTAGATTAAAGATCTAAAACGCCAGGCCTAAGTCCTAACACTTGGAACAAGACTGCAGTAGTTACTGAGAGTGACTGCACAGTTATGGGGCCAGAGTAGGATAGTCTTCAGGGAACCTGCTACCTAGGGAACAAGAGGTTTGCTAGAGACAGTGGTAATGGTTATTGGGAAAACAAACAAACAAAAACAAAATGGTTTCATATTTATATCTCACAAGTTCAGGCTTCTCAGGCTGGTTATATATTTTCATAACTTATAATTATTTAATAGTTTATTGTTTGTCTCTCATAAACTACAAGCACCATGGACCAGAGACCATGTCTATATCGTTTACTATTTTATCCCTTGAGAGGAGAGCACATGTGTTCAACCATTTGTTAAACAACAATTTCTTATCTTCTAAAGATACAAATGAAAATGTCTACAGAATAAACAATGTGATGTCTAGGATTTACTTTAAAATAAATCAGGAAGGCAGGAGTGAGAGAGTGGGTAGAGATATAAGTACAACAAGATTGATAATTCTTAAAGCTGGATAATGGGCACACAGAGTTCATTATATTCTCTCTTTTCAAAACTTTGAAAAATTGTCATAAAATCATGATTAACTTTCTTAATTTAAAATTTCTCTCAACATAGTATGAAAACATTCAAATATACATAAAAGTCTAAAGTGAACACTTATATAACTACCATGGAGATTTGCAGTGTTAAATCCATGTACACGTTTATCCATCTATTTCTGATGCATTTCCACGTAATTTGCACACAGCAGGACAGTCCACTCCTCAACAATATGGGTGTATTCATAGAGTTCAAAATTTTTTCCATTTTTTAAGGTAAAATTTACTTACAGAGAAATCATATATTTACTATATATACATATATTATGCATTTACTCTATATAACTTTTATCTATATAATCCACAAAAACACACATATATACTTACGTTTGTCTTTATATTCTGAAGTTTATAGTATGTTGTGTTTTCCCAAAATTCATATGTTGGAGCTCTAAGCCCCAGCGTATTTGGAGTTGGGGCCTTTGGGAGGTAATTAAGGTTAGATTAGGACATGAAGATGAGTCCTTCATTATGGGATTAGTGGCATCATAAGAAGAGGACATCTCTCTCTCCCTCCCCCTCACCCCTACTGGGGAAAGGCCATGTGAGGACATAGCAAGAAATCTGCAATCCAAGGAGAGAGCCCTTACCAGCAACCAGACTGGCCAGCACCTTGATCTTGGACTTCTCAGCCTCCAGAACTGTGAGAAAATGACTCTCTGTCATTTAAGCCACCAGTCTGTCATATTTCACTATGGCAGCCTGGGCAGACTATGACATAGTGTTATTGGGAACCACCGAAGGGGGCTTGATTACATACTTTCTTAAAGATCACTGGCTGAATGTGGAGGAAGAAATGAAAAAGGACAAGAATAGATACAGGGAGACTGGATAGGAGATTGTAGTAGGCAAGGCCAGAGATGATCTTAGCTTATCTAGACGTGTAACGATGGAGGCCAAAAGAAGTGAATTGATGCAGGGAATATTTAGGAGTTAAAAGAGGCAGGACTCGTTGACAAGAAAAATATAGAAATCAAGCATAAGGATGCAATTTTTCACTTGAGCAATTGCTGGCTACTGGTAACACCACTGACTGACATAGGGAACACAGAAGGAAAAGCAGGCTTTTTAGGCTTTTTTTTTTTTTTGATAGGGGGTGGGGTGAGTTCAGTTTTAGACATATTCAACTTGAGATGCCTGTGAGAGTCAACAGACATTTTTGGATACATGCATCTGGTACTGTGAGGATGGGGTGGGCTGGAGATAAACCTGTGGGAGTCACCAGCATAAAAATTATCGTTAAAGCCATGGGAACAGTTAAGATTGCGTAGGGAGAAACGGGTGAAGGTGGCTGATGTCAGAACTCTGAGGAGCATCAAGGCTCAAGGACTGGGGAAAAGAGCAGGAATCAGCTAAGGAGCCTGAAAAGAAGCATCATGAGCAACACCGATTCACAGAAGCCTAGAGAAGACGATGTTTCAAGAAGCAGGGAGTTAAACAAAATAAATGTTTAATGGCACTTGAAGACATCACAAACCGCTTCACAATGAGGATGTGATTTCGGCCATTCCGTCAGAACCTCTGAACTCTGTTGGCCATACACTCCCTGCCTGCCGACCAATGGTTTTCAGTGTGTGGTCCCCAGAACGGCAGGATGGACATCACCTGGGAACAATCTGTGTTTTAACAGGCCTTTGAGGGTGATTGTGATGCTCACTGAAGTTCGAGAATCCCAGCACTAGACGAGGCTCAGGGAGCACTTGGTAAACCATCCTTTTAGGAAGCAATTCCCGTTTTACTCTAAACACCTTTTCCATCAGATTTGTCAATACATTTTTTACCAAGTTGCTGGAGCCTGAGAAGCAGGATTTTGTCAATACCCAACATTTACTGTAACGGAGATCCTATCTTGATTTTAATGTTCCTGCCCTACAACCAACCAAGACCTACCACTTTCCCTCTACCGGGTGTACCTTTTTCCATCTTCGTAACTGTGCTCCTTCATAACATCTAATTATCCACAGTATTTGCTACCTGGTGGCTACTCTTTGTGCATTTTTTTCCAGTTTTAGATTCTGCTACCAACTGAAAAAGTCTCAGTCTCACAGTTTAAATCCCTCCGTGACATGGATTGTTGGTGAAACTGCAAACTGGTACAATTTAAGAGAGTAATTGGGCATCATTGATCGAAACAACAACGAAAACATCACCTTTGACCCAGTAACTCGACTTCTAGGGGTTTAACCTACAGATGTACTTGCACATGTGCACAAAGAAGTGGGGCCTCTCCCCCCGCCCCGTCTCAGGCCAAGGCCGGGGCCCCACCATCCAAGGCCCCCTCCGAGTGAGTCAGGGGCGCCGTCTCCATCAGAGGCCTGTTCACACCTCACTTCACACTTGAGTCAGTAGGAAACAGCTGGAGAATCCCTCGCAGCCGCAGCGTGTCGCACGTCCCCCCCAACAGCGGCCCAAACCGGTTGCGACTTGGTTTTCTCTCTGCTCTCTTATCTTCGGAAGGGAGGACGAGGTGCCACGGCCAAGCTCAGTTACCTTGGCCTTCACCGCGCGGACGCAGCCCGCGGCCCGGGGGTGGGGCCCAGGAGGGGCGGGGACTCGGGGCGAAAGGGGGCGGAGCCCGGGGCGGGAAGGGGCGGAGCCCGGGGCGGGAAGGGGCGGGGCCGGCAGGGTGATGGCCAGGTTTGTTGCCGCCGCCGCCGCCTCAGCAGCAGGAACCGAAGTCGCCGCCGCCGCCAGGGTCGCCGGCCACCCGGCTACCCTCGCGCTGGCTCGGCCGGGACCCGCAGCCATGGAGGACTTCATCGTGATCTCGGACGACAGCGGCTCGGAGAGCTCCGAGGGGACCCGCTCGAGCCGGGCGCGGAGGCTCCGCCGGGCCCTGTCCCGGACCCCCGGCGCGCTGTCCCGCCGGCCCGTGGTGAGTGAGAGCCGCCGCGGCCGCCGCCGCGCCTCCGCTCGGGCCGCGCAGCCTCACGATCTTCGGCCCAGTCCGCTGTCCCCAGGGTCCCTGCCGCCCACCGGGTGGCGCCCCGCGGCTGCAGCCGCTTCCCGCCTCGGAGGAGCGCTGCGGGCCGGGAGCGGGGCGCCCAGGCCTTGCGATCCCGCGGGGGCTGGAGAGCGGTGGCCGGACACATGGGCGACGTCCAGGCGCGCCCGGTGCGGGGGGCGCTAGAGCCCACAGCAAGCGGCGGTCTCAGGCCCGGCCGCGGGCTTCCCCGGGCCTCGGCGGCGCTGGGGGCTGGAGGGCTAGGGGGACAAGGGGTTCTGGTGGGGAGCCCCCGACCTCGAGGCCCGGACGCGGGAACGTGTAATTGTTTGGCTTGTGGTGGGTACAGATGTGTGCAGGGAGGTAACGGGAGCGCAGGCTGGGCGGGAGGGTGCGAGGGAGGGCATTGCGGGCCTGGGCCAGATGGTGGCCGCGCTCCAGGGCCTGGCAGCCGAGCGAGGGGCCCGACTTTGGAGTTGTTCAGGAGGCGATTTATGTCGCTTAGCAAACATTCATCAAGCTCTGAAGGAAGAGGGAGGGGAATATCTCGCACTATTTCTTTTTTCCCTCGGGCTCCAGTCTTTGTCCTTCCTGAGATGGTAGATAAAACGTCTCTGGTCCTTGCCTGTCTAGAATCCTCCACAGATATTTATCGGACCTCTACTATGGGCCAGATGTTTTCGAGGCTGGGATAGAGTGGAGAACACAACCACAACGCTCGTGGTTCTAGAAGGTGACATGTTCAACAAGTGGCTATTGAGTTCTCAATGGACAGGCTTCTATCAGAAGACTCGCAGCATCAGACTTCCAACAATCTTCCCCGCCACCCAAAGCCACCCCAGAAATAAAAGAATGATCACGCTTATGTTATTTTGTAGATCTGTAACCTATAGTTTAAGGAAAACGCCTTTATTCATATGCAAATGCTCCTTCAAGGCAAATCTAGCTTCTGCTTCTGCTCCTCCAGTCCCCTTCCCAGCCAGTTTGGTCCCTAAGCCTCCACTGTGAGCCCCTTCTGTGTCCCGGGTATAGTGCGAGGTGGTCCCTTACAGAATGAATGGCATGCAAAACCAATTAACACAGTGTGTCGCCATGGTTCAAGCAGGAGGGGTTCTCATAAATCTCAGTAAAGACTTTAGAGGAGATGGGCAAACAAGAGATTTTCAAGGTAGAAGTGATCTGACTCGGTAAGTAAACGGATGCACCTCGTCCCCTGGCAGTACGTGGGACAGAGTGGATCCAAAATAAATATTTGTTGGCTGAAAGAGCGATTGAAGAAATGGCGGAGAGAGAGCAGTTCCTGTGAATGTTTGGTAAGAGAGAGCAAGCGCAAGAGTAGGCGCAGGCTTGGAAGGGGGTGCCGCGTTCGGTCTGGACCTACTGGGTTTAAAGTGCTGATGGGAAATGGACGTGGTGGTGGCCAGCCCGGAGAATTTGATCTCCAGAGAAAAGTCAGGACTGGAGAGGCTTGGTAATCATCCAAACTGAAAGCATCCAAGGCCTCATAGTGATTGAGTTCATCAAGGAAGAGAGTACAGAGAGGAAAAGGGGGAAGGAAGAAACACTGCAGAGTAACTCACCGCGGCTTCTCCTCCGGGCTGCTCCGCTCCTCTTTCCTACTGCCCGTTCTTTCAATCGCCCTTGAACTTGGTCCTTCCTGTCTGCCTCCTTTCGCCCCAGGTACTGTCCCTCTTCCCTTATCCCAGTCTGTTGTGGCCCTTCGCACCTGCAGGTGTGCACGCTCTTCACACATGCAGGTGTGCACGCTCACACTGCTCCCCTCCCCATAACCACCCACCCAGGCCTTTTGATCTTGAGCCTTTCGAGTTGATGACAAGTGAAGGGCAAATTCCAGAGAGAGTAACAACCAATTTAAACCTTGCTTCTCCAGATATTTTTACTCCAGCTTTCTAAAAACCCCAAGCTTTTCTCCGTTTACCTTTCTTGCAAATTAGATGAGGGTGGTAAGATAACCATGTAAACGTTCAGAAGCATTGAGAGACTTTCAAGTTTATAAAGCCTGGAGTGACTTTGTTTAGCTTTTCCTCAAGGCCCTGGGTGGGTCAGGACCCCCGCACGGCGGCTGTGTGAGCTTGGCCAGTTCCGTCACCTCTGTCAGCTTTTGCTCTTGGGAACATGAATACCTACCTGGCAGGACCGTTAGAAGGTTCGTAATGAAACAATGCGAGGCCAGTGCCCAGCAGAAATGAGAGCTTTTGCTATATTTCGTGTTCTCAGCCACGCCTGACCTCAAAGCTTGACAGGAAATGAAATAAACAGTTTATCATTTTTTTTTCTTTTGTATGAATATTAACTAAGGTGAAGCAACTTGCTTGAATTCAAGAAATCAGAATTCAGTTCTATAGTTCACATTTCTGAACTGGTTCTTAACCTGGGTTTAGTCTTCATTAAGTCGATGAAGTGTGTCTGTTTTCGATGATCTATTTCTTTTTCTTTTCCACTTATAAAAGAAGAACATATTCAGATGGTCAATTAATTTTGGTTGACCTATTATAAAAAATTTAGAAGTGTATAGAGAAGAAAATTTAAATTGCCCTTAATTTTATTATCCAAAGACAACCGATGTGTGATGTATGTCTGTCTAAATTTTCATCCATAATGCACACGTGCACATACCCATGTGTCTCCCCATACGTGTTTTTGCAAAAAGGAAGTCTTGGGGTATATATGTGCTTTTTTTAGCTTGCCTTTTTCTATTAATGTACTTTTTATCTCTTTCAACATCAATACATATATGTCATCACCAATATTGTTAATGTCTTTTATTTCACAGATTTATGATTATATTCATGATCTTTTAATGGCATCATGCTGGTGTTACTAAATATTCTTTGTACTTTAAATAGCTTGTGTAAAATTGGAATCATTTTTTCCTTGAATTTTTAGCAGAACTCTCCTTTTAAAATCAACTGGGTCTGGCATTTTTTTTTTGAAGGAAAAATTTTTACTGACTTTCTTTCTTCATTAGTTAAAGGACTATTTTGATTTTCCCTTTCTTCTTGAGTCAACTTAAAAATATCTTTTTAACATGGAAAATTTCAAACACGAAAAAATGGAGCGAATCATAATGATCCGCCATATGCCTAGCACCCAATTAACTCAGTTTTGCTAAGCTATATTTTTCTAGGAATGTAGCTATTTCATCTAATTTCCCAAGTTTTTTTGACATTAAGTGATTCATAATATCTTCTCATCTAATCTTGAAAATATCTGTCATTTTGTTCCTTTTCATTTTAGATACTGGTTACTGTGCCTTCTCTTCGTTTTCTTAATTTTCTTATCAGGCGCTTGACAGCAATAGTGGCCTTTTTAGGGAACAAACCTTTGACATTGCCGCTCTTCTCTGCTGAGTGTTCTCTGTTTTCTCCATTTCTGTTATTTTTATTATTATCGCCTCCCTTCTGCTTTCTTTGGGCCTGTTCTGTTCTTTTTCTGTTGTCTGAAGGTGTATGCTTAGCACATTAATTTCCTTTCATTCTCCTTTTCTAATTAAGTGTCCAAGTCTTGACATTTTCTTCTAAATTGCTGCATGTTGTACATGTTAGTACCTGGTATTTTTGTTATGGTCAAGTCCTACAATTTTTCTAATTCCTATTCTTTGATCTCTGAGTTATTTGGTCATACTTCTTAATGTGCAGTTGTGTGGAATTTTCCCTAATTATTATTTTTTGTATTGATTTCTAACAGTATTTTGGTCTGAGTAATGTCAGTCTTTTGCCATTGACCGAGATGTACTTTGTAATGGTGAATAATTATTTTATCTGAGTCCTTTAGATGAAGCTTGTTAAGTGTGTTCAAGTCTATTGTAGTCTTAATAAGTTTTTGTTTTCATAATCTATCAACCAAGAAAGACTTGCAGAAATTTCTCCCAACTGTGGACATTCCTGTTCCTCCTTTTACTTTTGTCTGCGTTTGCTTTGGGGAGACTATGTTATTAGTTTTTAAATTATTACATCTTGATGAAATAAATCTTTTATTGTGCAATGGCCCTCTTTATTTTCATTGAAGTCTATTCTGTCTCATACCTACCTTGGCTTTCTTTTAGTGGGTTTTTCCTTGTTATTTCTTTTCCCATGTTTTTTATATTTATCAGTCTAACTTTTATTAGGTTGGTTGATCAGAATATCTATTTACCTCTTTACAATCAGAAATGGAGCTTTAAAAAAAGAATAGTGGAGTCGATTTGCTAATAATTTATACAGGATATTGGCATTCATATTCATGAGTGATAGTGGTCAATAATTAAGATGACATTATTTATAATACATACTGAGATGGTTTTGAGAGTGAAAGGGAGTGCTGATAAATCTCACTAGGATAATAGGCATAAACCAGGATGGTCCAGGGCAAGGAAAGATCGTCCTATCAATTTTCCTTCGGATCCCATTTTCGTGCTGCGTTTCAGCAGTTGGCGATGGAAGAAGAGGTGAATTCAGACGCCCTGCGGCCTTGCAGCTCTCCATGTTGAGCCCAGCTGTAGGAAGAGAGCCGCCAAAGGCAGTGATGCTGTGCGGAAGGGGGTGTTAGGTTTCATCAGGCAATCCCGGTCCAGCGTGAGGCGCATGCCGACTCTCACTAGACCCACCTAGAACCCTGCGCCCTGCTTCGGTGCTGTTGACAGTGGCGACCGTCACATCTATTAAGAAAAACAGCATGCTAGCTAGCTGTGGTAGCCCAGCAGTTGATACCTAACATACCAGTGGCAAGGTCCCAACCAGGTGAGGAGACCACCTGGAAGGGAGAGCACTGTGGTTCCAGGCTCGGGCACAGAGGTTGATTGCAGTGCCTCTGGCCGGCATCCTCAGGCTTTGTGAATTGTCTCATCATTTTGCCCAGGAATGTGAGATGGAGATAGGAGGCTTTCCAGCAATTCATGTAGTCAGAGCTCAGACTCACCCTGCTGGTTTCAGAGCTCTGATTGTATTATCTGACCATAGGCTAATATGGGCCCTAACAGGGAAAGGAGGAAGCAGACCTGGCTTTGCGTGTCTGTCTCTGCTCCGTAGCAGTATAATCCTTGGGTAAATAATCTAGTGTCTCTGAACTCCAGCTTCCCCATCCATGGAGGTAATAATGCTTACCTTACAGGGTCACTGTAAAAATTAAAGAAATGCAGGAGCGCTCGGCATGTTCTTGGCACATACTAGCTTCCCTTATTCTTTAGCTTGTAGGTTGTCCTGGGTATTTGCTTCTCCAGACAAAGGTTACTTTTTACTTTGTGACTTAAGCTTGAAATGTCCCCTAGTACCTCCCCGTCTACCTTGAGTCAGGAAATATTTCTCACCACTATGCCCTCAGTTATACACATGTGGCATTGGATAATTTAAGAAAGTATAGAAATTGACGGTAGTAAAATTTCAACCCAAGGAAATAAACTAATGTTTATGTTACATAAGACATATAAATCGTCAGAAAAGGTAAGATGTGCTTATCCTTAAAAGCTAAGGCTTAAGTCTTCTTAGATCAAGCTGAGATTCCCTCCTTGACCCCTTATCTTCTCCTACAGGACTTCATTGACTTAACCAGAGAAGCCAGACCGAGGGCAAAGGAGCGCAGCGAGCTCTGTGTGATCGACCTGACAAGAACTGAGGAAGAAAACAGACCTATCGCCACCCTTGACTTGACTCTAGAACCCGTCGCTCCCTCCCAGAAGGAGCCAGCCAGTCTTCAGACAGGTGCCAGCCTGTCCAGCAAAGAGGTGACCGAGAGGTGGGTGGACAGAAGCGCTCGGCCTGCGGCCCGGAGAATCATTAACAGCGATCCTGTGGACCTGGAACTTTTGGAAGAAACTGTATTTGAAGGTCCCCAACCCCCTACGTCCATCCATGGGGACTCTGTTTATCCAGGAGCCAAACTGTAGCTCAACCACACTCAAAGGTGACCTCGGCTCCTTGGCCAGCCTACAACTATCGTCAGATGTTCAGTCCCTCTCCCCAAAAAGCAATAAAGGTAGCAGCAGCAATCAAAGGGCACCCTTGCCATGCCCACAGCAAGATGTGCCTTGTCCCCCACAAGCCTTGCCATGCCCACCGCGAGCCCTGCCGTGCCCGCCGCGAGCCTCGCCGAGTCCACCACGAGCTTCCTCATGCCCGCCACGAGCCTTGTCATGCCCATCACAAGCCGTGCAGTGCCACACGCAAGCTTTGCCTCGCCTGCCTCAAGGAGCACCACGTCCTCAAGATGTGCCGGCCACTCAGAATGCGCCATGCCTTCAGCAGAATATGCCAAGCCCACCTCAAGACTCATCAGGGCAACCTCGACACTTACCAAGCCCACCTCGGCACTCAGTCTGCCCACCTCAATACCTACCAGGCCCACCTCAACACTTACCAAGCCCACCTCAACACTTACCAGGCCCACCTCAACACTTACCAAGCCCACCTCACCACTCCCTCTGCCCACCTCAACACTTACCAAGCCCACCTCAACATTTACCAAGCCCACCTCAACATTTACCAAGCCCATCTCGATACTCACTCTGCCCAACTCAGCACTCACCCCACCCGCCTCATGATTCTCTGGGCTTACCTCAAGGTGTCCAGGCCCACCTGAAAACATATCATATCCACAAGATGTGGCACACCTGCAAGACATGCTACAGTCACCAGGAGACATGTCACCGTCACCAGAAGACATGCAACAATCATCAGGAGACGTGCCACAGTCACCAGAAGGCATGCAACAGTCATCGGGAGACGTTCCACAGTCACCAAGAGGTACGCCGCATCCACCTAGAGAAGTCCCACACTTATCGGGAGATGTGCTACATTCATGTGGAGACATGCCACCCTTACCTGGACACTCGCCTCACTTAGCGCACGACAGGCCTGACTCTCCCCAAAATGACATGCAGAACGGCGACACTCCTATGGACATCTCCGCTCCATCCTCTCCAGGCTGCTCACCTAGCCCAGAGTCCCCAGAGTCTGAAAGTTCCTTAGAGAAAGTTCCCTGGCTCTCTGTCACAGCACCTCCAGCCAGAAAAGAGGTATCCCCATCAGAGCCTGCCAACCCCGGGCCTGCCCAGGTACAGGCACGAACGCCAGAAGGTGGGTTGTACAGCAGACCTTGCCTGCATAGGCTGAAGTACTTCTTACGACCTCCAGTGCATCACCTCTTCTTCCAGACACTAATACCCGATAAAGACCTAAGAGAGGTGAGCTAACCTATTTTCCCCTAGGGATTAGAGGTCCTTTTTACAGGGCTAGCATAAGGTTAATATGTGTGGGAGAACAGGTCCCTTATGAACTTGACTTTTATATCTTTCCCCTACTTGTGGAATCCGTGTTGAGTCAGATCTGGGTTCATATTTCAGTCCCACTCTTAAAAACCGGCCCTGGAGACGTCAGTTTACCTTTCTGAGCCTAGCTTTCTTACCTGCGTGGTGGAGAGAGGAACGTGAGATAAGGTCCGGAAAGTGCCTGTGGTGTCTGGCTCATCACGGGCCTTCATCACGTGCTTCTCTTCAATCCCCGCGTCTTCACCACGCCCTCGTTACAGCTCCCGTGCACAGACGTAATAATACTCTTGACCCTTCAGTGCCTCCAAAATTATTACTCCGACTTTTGGGGAGGAAATTCGATTTTAAGATTTTAGTGGGAATGCTACTTCCCGTTGGTCTTCATTGATCTGTGAAAACTAAACCAGATGTGTAAGAAAAAAAAAATCATGGCTACGTCCCACCATACGAAGCAGTTTTCTCATTATGGGTAATCATGTTCCCAACATCAAGAAGACTGGCTAGAGGTAGCTCAGGATAACAAGGTGCATGCTCCTGGTCGGAGCCATCAGTGATCCAGCGGGCACATCTGGCATTCAGATTGATTTGGCCTTGGCCAGTAAGTTGTTTTCTCTTGTTTCAATTGTCGTTATGACTTCTGATACGTTAATGTCTTCTTCCGAATGACTTCCAATCACTAGCCCATTCTCTTTTCCTGTGGGTTCAGCTCATGTTGGTGATATGTGTGATCATTATCAAGGGTGCTTGGGGCCTTGAAAGAGTTTGTTTTCTCAGCAAGGCTGTAGTGCACGACTGGAGAAGCCATCGGGAGACGCAGGTGGAGGGACCGTGTCCCCCGTCGCCATACACATAGCTCAGATGATAAGGTGGCAGTTAGGCGACGTAGAGTGGATTCTTATTTATTTTCTCTTACCTCAGACATCTGGAAGACATCTCTCTGTACACCCTTTCTGTCTCTCTTATGATTTCTTCGGGGCCTTTAATAAATATTTCTTCACTGGGTCACTTTTCCCCCAGAACTTCTTAGCCAGTCCCCCACACCGCCACCTACCAGCCATTGGCCCTGAATCCTCTGAGTCTCTCTGTGTAGCTCTAAACTAAGTCGTAATGCCCAGATCGTAGAGTTGTTTGACTTTAAAACGTAAGCACCTAAAGCACGAAGCCGCCTTTCAGGGCTTGTAAAGGCGCTCCATAAATATGAGTTCCTTTTAAAGGTACAGGCATCAGAACAGCTTGTAAACGTCATCTGTTTGCAGATGTCCCCATCTGTAGGCAGGGAACAAATAATACAGGTTCGAGATTGTCAAATGCACCACACGTGAAATAGTCACCAACGCAAGATCTTTGTTCTCTCTCCTCTTGCTCTTCATTACGTGCCACTTACAGTAGTGGTCTCCCATCAGCGACATCAGGGCTCATGCCCAGGTGATCCGAGACACGCGGAAAGGTAACTGGACCTTCTGAAAGGGCGATTCTAGACATCACTGTCTTACTGTTACATACATATAAGCTGTCAGGTCTGTTTGGTTTAAAATGAATACTTCTCAGGTTTTAAAAATCATGCTCGCTTAATAGAAAACATTTTACACTATGAAATATAAATGTAGTTACCCCTGCTGTTATCAGTCAGCATTTATTATTATTAATAATTCGGTGTTTTTCCATCCTGCTTGCCTTTCATACATATTAAAATTTTTTAATAATTGGGATTTGGTGTTGTTTATGGAGAGTACAGGTTTACAGGATGGATCTGATATATGCCAGCTTCTGCCGTTAGTTGCGTGACAAATGCTTACTCTCTAAATCTCGGTTTCCTCCTCTGTAAAATAGGAATACAAATAGTATGAACCTCCTAGGGTTGTGAGAACTGAGGATAAGTTAAACATTCAAAAATTGTTTTATAATTGTTATTATATTCCTGTATCAGATTTTTTAATGTTTGTTTTCCTTCTGATTATGAAAGCAATATATGTCTGTTATGGAAAAATGGAAAAATATAAAAAATGTGTATAGACAAAAAAATCATCCATAATTCTGTCACTCAGATAATAGAAAAGTGCTTTTCACATATTCTCTCCCAGTCTTTATATACATACTTTTGGAGGGAAGAAGGCGACTTAATATTTACCGTTGACTCCAAAATCAACATGAGATTCAACTAACAATCAAACATGTTTAGAACATTTTTCTTCATTTTTTTATTTTAGTATCTGATATAAAATTATGACTACTTCTAAATATCTTATCGCCTTTACTCCAAAATCAATTTCAGCTACCTCTTAACTCTCGTACATCTCTTTCTGTGCTATATTTTAACGCAAATGATACCACATCATATGTAGAACTTCGAATGCTTGTTTTTTAACTTAATATAAGCATGATTTTTCCATGTCACTGAAAGTGTCTTAGCTAAGGCTTTCCAGACTCTCCTTTCTTATGAATATTTCAAATGCATGGGAAACTTCGCTGTCTTGAGCCTATTTCCAGAACCTCTTGAGTTTGTCATGTTTGTCCATAGAAACCCATCCTAATTCATTTCTTTTTATTTATCTCTACAGAGCAAGGGTCAAAAATTAGAACCCATCCCTCATCGAAGGCTAAGAATGGTAACAAACACCATTGAAGAAAATTTCCCCCTGGGGACTGTGCAGTTTTTGATGGACTTTGTGTCACCCCAGCATTACCCACCAAGAGAAATCGTGTCTCACATCATCCAGAAAATTCTGCTCAGTGACTCTGAGACCGTGGATGTCCTGAAAGACGCCTACATGCTGCTCATGAAAATTCAACAGTACGAACCTTAGATGCTGGCAGACCTCCTGGGGGCCTGGACTCGGGGCCTGCTTTCTCTTGCCTACATTTTATTCAGCTAACCGTTAGAGAGGGTGACATAGCATATTATTGTTATTTGGGTTGCAAGCGACAGGAAACCCAATCCAAACTGTCTGTAACAGCTAGTAAAAGAGAATATAATGACTCATGTTACTAGAAACCTAGGAATGAGACGTGATTTAATTCAGTTCAAAAACAGTTACAAGGATCCATGTTTCAGCTCTGCTTTGCTCCACGTGGTAGCCTTCTCGGCCTCTAGCTTTTGTGATATTCTCAGTGGGAAGAGAAAGTCCGCTTCCATTATGATCACATGAGTCTTGTAGGTTTTAATTGCATAATATGAGACATGGGCCCACCTTTGAGCCAACGCTGAACCGGTCTAGAATTTCGTGATTGGCTCAGCATGCTCTGCAGGCTTCGGGTCCTGGTAGGGAAGGTCATGGGCTCTATAATCAAGAGTCAGTTTCTTCAAGGTAAAATTGGGGTACAATACCCCCCAAAAGAGAAGTGACTACTGGGTAGCAAAAAAAAAAAAGTCCCACTATCCTCAGGTGATGCATTTTATCAAAGGGTGGGCAAGAGCACTGAGGATAAGAGGAGGCTTCTCTCCTCTGTCATCTTGCAGAGCCCGTCCCTTCTTCCACTAAACTCTCCAGAATGCTAATTGATGTCGTTGACTTCCAGGCTTCATCCAGCTAACGCCAAGACAGTGGAGTGGGACTGGAAGCTGCTCACTTACGTCATGGAGAAGAGGTAACACGACAATGAGGAGGGTGTGTCTTTTGCAAAGGAAGTTTTAACTAGAAACGAGTAATAGCAAATCTGGTAGTAAGGTCTCTGTCATTATTCTCTCCTGATACTCTCCTCCTCACCAAAAAATTCCCATTGAAATGGTATGTGTTGTCTTCCAGTTCAAGATTGAATACATTCACATATCCCTCTCCTTGAGGGCTCATTAAAAATAACAGTAAATGAGTAGAGAAAGTTATAAATCTGTGGCAATGAAAATAAGGATGGGCATTGGAAGGTCTCTAGGCTGAGTAACAGTGAGGACAGAGGGAGCCCGGCAGGGGGAGCCAGAGAGGCTAGAGCACACGTGGAAGGCTGAGCCACGGCCGGAGGAAATCTGCCCACTGGAGCAGAGAGCTTTTAGACTCAGAAACTCGATACGTAAGAGGGTTGGAGTCAAATATGGGCTGTAAATTCGTTGAAGATTTGTAGATGACAACCTTTCCATTCTTGTACAGAAGGTTCAGTTGCCAGGTAACCAGGTTATCTACCCTTCAGGCAAAAAGCCAGAGGATGCATTGTCTGCAGACACTGAATGAACCATCTGTCATACGTGAAGGTAGCTGGTATAGAGCAGGTACTGCAGAAAAAAACTCTTCTGCATTCCGACCTTTAGGCATCCCTACACTTGCCAGCTCTTCTGTCTGCTCACCCCAAAGCCCTTGGATGGAACGAATTATTTTCAGCTTAGAATTCTATACTCGACTAAACTATTAGTCAAGTGTGAGGGGAACATAAAGACATTTCCAGACATGTAGGTGAAAAATGTCCCCACATCTTATTTCTTAGGAGGTTTGCTGAAGAGATGCATTGAAAGAATGGGAACATAATCAGAAAGGAGACACAGGATCCAGGGAACACTGGTCTCATCCAGGAGAGTAAGGTTACAGTGGACAGTAGAACTAGAAAGTGACCAGTCCAGACTGGAGCGAAATAGAGAGCTTGAAGAAGGTCGATCTGGGAGACATCACTTAGATGGTAGACAAGGAAGCCTCAGGCCCTTGTTGCCCCTGGAGACACCAAGCTAACAACCGTATATGGACCAGAACACTTTGTGACAACTGTAGAGACTGGTTGAGAAGCAGCAGTACCCAGGCCAATGCGTAACCGAGAAGGGATCCACAGGAAGGAGCAGGAAAGTCTGTGATGTTTGTGTCCACGCCCGTCCCTCCACTGGCACAGCACAGGGCAGCTGGGAGGAACTTTCCCGCAGCCCGGCTCCTTCCTCAGCATGGACGCCAAAGAGCGGACATTGAGTCCAGCGTTTAGGCTTGTTAGGGGGCCGCCCGAGGAATGGTGTCTGTCTCGCCTGGCTCAGGGCACTGAGGGGAACAGGGGCATCATTAGAAGCTGCTGAAAAGAGAGGTGAGCACTATGACACGTTAGAGCCGCAGAGCGTACAGTTCCCCAGGCAGATACCGAGGGAGGAAGAGACCGCGGGCTCCTGGGAAGAAAGGCCAAGACACTCAGCACAGCAAGACAGATCAGAGCGCGCACGAGACCACAGAACACACATCCCAGAAAAGGCCTGAGCGGCCCCAGGGCCTCTAGCCAGGCTGACTGGTGACAGCCGTGCCCTGCACGACTCAGTGGACTCAGTGAAGGAGAAATAAATTCCTTCCCAGATAAACGAAAGCCGAGGGAGTTCATACCACCAGCCCTGCCCATAAGTAACTAATGCATTTAAAAGAAGTACTCATTTGTTTTGGGGCACACAATGTGTGAAGATGTAGTTTTGTGACATTAACAACCGAAAGGGGTGGGGACAGAGCTATAAAGGAGCAGAGTTTCCGTATGTTAGTATGTTGTTTGTTTTTGTATATTATTGAGTTAATCTGGTATAAAGTCAAATTAGAGTATTATAACTTTAGAATGTTAAATGTAATGATCCCCATGGCAACCACAAAAACAGTAGAATATACCCAAAAGGAAATGAGAAAGGAATTTAAACATTTCACTACAAAAAGTTAACTAAAGAAAAAATAGTAATGCAGGAAATTGGGAACAAAAAAGCTATGAGGCGTTTAGAAAACAAATAGCATGAGGACAGAATTAAGTCCTTTCTTACCAGTAATTGCTTTCAATGTAAATGGATTAAACTGTCCAATAAAGAGAGAGATTAGCAGAATGGATAAAAACACATGCTCCAACTACATGCTGTTTATAAGAAACTCACTTTAGATGCAAAGACACAGTAGAATGAAAGTAAAAGGTTGGGAAAAGATACTCCATGCAAATAGTGATCAAAAGGGCACAGGTGGCTGTAGTCGTATGAGACAAAATTGACTTCAAATCGGAAAATGTTACAAGAGACAAAGGAGGACATTCCATATTAATAAAAGTTTCAGTATAGCTAGAAAATGTAATAATTACAGTTTCACATCTAATGACAGACCATCAAAATACGACGTGAACACTGACAGAATTGAGGGGAGACGTTGTTCTGTGTCCATAGTTGGAGATTTCCGTACCCCACTCTCGGTAATGGATAGAACAGGTGGAAGATAAGAAGAGAGAGAACTCAAGACAACAGACCAACAAGATCTAACAGTTATATACAGAATATTCTCCCCCAAACAACAGTATACACATTCTTCTCAGCACACATGGGACATATTCCAGGACAGCCATGTGTTAGGCCACACGTTAAGACTTAATAGATTATTTTAAAAGATAGATGTCATACAAGGTCTCGTCTTCTAGGAAGCCAGCAGCACCCTGATATCAAAGCCAGACAAAGACACTACAAGGATACTACAGACCAACACCCTTTGTGAACAGTGACGCAAAATGCTCAGGAGCACGTCATGAGGATTATACACGGTAACCAAGTGGGATTTATCTGGGAATACCAGGATGGTTCGACATTGAAAAATCAGTCGATGCAATACATCACATTAACAGAATAAAGGACCAAAACCACGTGATCATTTCAATTAATGCAGAGTATCCAACACCCTTTCATGATAAAAACTCTGAACAAACTAGGAGTGGAAGGAAGCTGCCTCCTCAAAGCCCTATGTGAAAAACCCACAGCAAACATCCTATGCGGTGGTGAAATACTGACAGCTTTTCCTCTAAGGTGAGGAACCGGGCAAGGAAGCCTGTTTTCATCTAGTCTTCACAGCGCCAGAAGTTCTAGCCAGAGCAAATAGGAAAGGAAGTAACATTATCTCTATTCACAAAAGACATGCTCTTTTATGTAGAAAACCCTAGAGATTCCACACAGGACAGCCTAGAACTAATAACAAAGTTACAGGATACAGAATTGACATGCAAAAATCAGTTGCATTTCTATATACTAACAATGAACAATCTGAAAAGGAAATTAGGAAAAGAATTCCATTAAAATAGCATCAAGAATAATAAAATGCTTAAGTTAACCTAATCAAAGGTGAACAACTTACAAACTGAAAACTATAAAACACCGCTGAAAGAAAATAAAGAAGGCCTAGATAAATGGTAAAATGTCTTATATTCATGGATTGGAAGACGAAATGTTGTTCAGATGCCAGACTACCCAGAGCAATCCACGGACTCAACACAATCCCTGTTAAAATCCTAACAGCGTTTTTTGCAGAAGTAGAAAAACCCATCCTAAAAGTCCTGTGTAACTCTCTACCTGTGTCATTTGGGCTTCATCAGTTAGGATCATCTCACCTGTAACCCAAAATCCAGCCCGGGCTTGCCAACACAGTTAAGGATATGCATCAGCTCGCACTCCTAAAAGTTCAGCAGTGGGGGGGGGGGGGGTGACATTGCTGTCGCTCAGTCTAGCAGCCCAACAGTGTCGCTTAGTTAACCATTCCTGTCGTTTTGGTCTGATAGCCACAATTTGGGGTTTATTCTGAGACCGATAGGGTTAATGAGAGTGAGAATCCCGTCCTATGGCTGTCTCTAAAAATCAGAAAGTCCTCCATCTTCGGGCTGTAGCATTGCCCATGTGTCCTCTTTCATAATGACCTAGACTGCCTGCTCTCTGCCGTTGAGGGACAGACACACTTGTTGACTCGTGGCCTTCCTTTGGACTTAGGATCTCTGAGAGCACTGCTCACTGGCGTTCAGGAAACGGGAACCACTTCTCGTCTTTTCTGCCGTAGGGCCAGAACCTGCCCGGGCGGCTCCTGTTTCTGCGGTACGTCGTGCAGACCCTGGAAGATGACTTCCAGCAGATCCTGAGGAAGCAGCGGCAGCACCTGCAGCAATCCATCGCAAGCACCGTGCTGTCCTGTGACAAGCAGCCCCACAATGTCAGGTAACCGGTCACCTGAGCCCTGGGCTGACAAGAGGCAGGGGCGTAGGTGGGCCCAAGAAACTCAGGTGGCTGAGATATTCTGGTCGGGATAGTGGGACAGGGAGACTTATCGAAAGTGTCGGCAGTCCGAACACATTCCCCGTCTGTGCCACGCGTGCATCGGGCACCAAGCCACGTGCTCTTCCCTCAAGGCCATCGGACTTCCTTTGGCCTCTTTCACTATTGTCCAAATAACCTCGAGATCCAAGGAGAAACCTTAATTCATGTAAAACTTTTCGCAGTGTTTATTAATGCAGATTTATCTCCATCCTGCTGCGTAACTTTCTGAAAAGTAATAATATAATAATCAGTCACGTGGCTGACTGACAATGAGGTATAATAAGGCTGCAAGCATGTGTTCCCTTTTTTTCTAGAATCGGGGCAGCTTCAGAGAGGGCAACCACCATATCCTTGTGTCGGGGAAAATGTGATTTCCAGGGTAGGGCCCTCCTGCCAGCATCTTCCTCCTGGAACTGTGTGATCCTTGCTTCTTTGGAAAGTGGTGCTCACCAGGCTAACACACCAGCATTCCTTTTTTTGGAGCATTATTGAAATTCTTCCACTCTCTTTTCCCCATGTTCTCGCGTGTTTGCTAGGAATAGTTTCGCAGGCCGGCGTGGGATGCTGTTATACCTGCCTGAACGAGACAAGGAGGCAGCTTCTCCGCTTAGTTTTCATGCCCGCGTCATTTCCCTAATGCCATTTTGTATAAAGTTGAAACATTCACCAGTAAAGGGGTAGAAGATCGGTAAGTAGGATCTACAAAGAGCCCAGGATAGCATAGGTGGGTTTTCAATGACAAAGTAACAGTTTGGAAAGTGAGGGTGACTGTCGGCCACTCTGCCATGCGAGCGCAGGCTCTGGGTTGGGTGGGTGATGGGAGGCACCGTCCCACCCCGACCGGTGTCCTCAGCTGCTTCATTTCCACCTGCCCAGCTGTGGGCCTCACCCTGTGCGGAGTGTGCCCCTTGGGTTTCAAGAAAGGCATCGGTGGCCTCGAAATGCAGGCCAGGTCCTCCATGTTATGCGTTATCAGTGAAAAATACCATCTGTTCCAGATGGAGGGAAACCCAGCTGTCTTTGATTCAGTAAGAGATGGATATGAATGAGATAAAGGCTGTGGTTACCCGGATGTATGCATGCGTTTGTCAGAACTCAAAGACCTTTGCATAATTTATGGCATATAAATTATGCCCCACAGATAACTTTTTAAAAAGAGAGACGGCCAGTCAGTCCTCATAAGCCCCCTTCATAAGGGATTTTGTTTTCTCTTTTAACTGTGCATACAGAGTAAACTACTGCTACAAGATGTAAGAAATACAGCCAGTTCCCAGGCCGTATCACTTGCATTTCCTTTTCCCCGGGGGTAACTACTTTCAAGTCTTTTATTTAAGTGATTCTCTGGATATTTACCTGTGTATGGCTAAATAACCTGCTCATTTTGCTAATTCTTGATTTTTCATTATTAGCTATTATCTACTGATTTTCCACATGAAAGATGAGGAAATAGCTCCTTTTCCTCCCTCCCTCTCCCTCCCCCTCCCCCCACATTTCCCAGCCCCCATACCGTGAATATAGTTGGGTCATCATTTTGCGTAGGTCAGATGCGGTGTTTCCGTTGTGATGACTACGTATGAAAGTCAGAGCTGAGCCAAGCACTGAATGCTGAGTGCTTTTCCTTTCACACATACCTTTTTGTTTTCCTTAGACTGAATTCATAATGGTCTTATTTTTAGCTTCCTCGTATTCTTTGTGCCTGTCGGAAGTCAACCCTAAATTCTCTGCTATTTGGTCTGAATCTCCCCTCGAGATGTCAATTTGCACTGGACACTCTTACTAATTTCTGCATCGTGAGGGTCTGTGGCGAACACTCCTTCGGTCTGGATGGTGGGTCCTCTGCCAGTCTGTGCCTTGTGCGGAGTGAGAAGTCCCTCCGCCTGTGCCCGGCATTGTTTCTTTGTCCCTCATCTTCTCTTTCTTTGTTTACTTCCTTGTTTTGATGGATCAGTCTCCAGAAGCTTCTTAGAAAGGTGCGTGGGAAGTAAAATTTTTGAGATCATTTATATCCGAAAATATCTTTTTCTTCCCACACGTTGATTGATAACTGAGCATAGATATTTAGGTTAGAAATAACTTTTCTAGAAATAGCATTGAAGGAAATCAATCTTCCATTATCTTCTCACTTCCAGAATCGCTGTTAGGTCATAAGCTACTTTGATTATTGATTCTCATTCTGTGCCCTGATTTTGATCTCTGGAAGTTTCTGGATTTCCCCTTTTGCCCAGTATGCTTTTCACAGGTCTATATTCATCCACTGTGTAGGGCATTGCGTGGGCCATTTCAGTCTAGAAATATGTCTTTCGTTCCTGGAAAATAGTTTCATTTCTGTTTTCATGCTTTTAACTTCTAAGAGTTCTTTTACTTACTTCTGTGAATGTTTCTCTTTGAAATTAATGAATGGTATTCTGTTCTTGCTTTCTTCTTTCATGGATCCATATCCTCTCGTACTTTGATGATACTTTTGTGTTTATTCTCTGCGTGATGTCTATTTCCTCCGAGTTGCTTTGGGGCCAAGTCGGCTGTTTCGCTCTTTATCTCTCATGTTCGAGTACTCCCACAGATGTCTGGTAAACCTCGGGGTTCTGTCCACGTGTAAGGGTGACAGACTCAAAAGCTTTTGGACGCTCGGGAGGACCCGTCATTTCTGAACTTCCCTGTAGGTGGAACTGGCTGCCCATCGGCTAGACGGTACCCTATCCGTGTCCTCAGATCTTTCCTGCTGGGCCGGGCGCGTTTCCCAAAGGAGATTCCAGTCTCCCACGTGAACGATAAAGACTGGGGTGCAGGGTTTGGAAGACAGGTGTGGGGTGATGGCGAGGGTCTCTGCATTCAGCGTGCACCTGTCCACTTAGCGGCCTGTTTCTGCTCAGTGCCTTTGCCTCCTGTCTGTGCCTGGTGTCCCAGTCCAGGGACCCTCTGTTTTACCCCTCCACAGACTTACCCTGTAGTTCGCAGGGTCGGGGAAGAAGATCTAGGGGTCTGAAAGTTTCTGAGACATCTTATAATTCATCGTACCTATTTTAACTTACCCCTCCACCTTCACTACAGAGGCACCTCATACTGCCATTTGCAAGCTTATTGCAGATTCGTTTTGTTTTGTTTTTTTCTATTTTTTAAAATAGAATTAAATAAGATTGCTCTTCTCTACTGTTGGTTTAGGATTCAGCTTTCTCAATTCTGCTGTCAGTTAAAATGTATCCCTTTGCCAAAGTCGTAGACTTAGATCAAACATTATCCTGGACATGACTCACTTGCCTTTTTTACTTAATTGGTTACTTTTGTTAATTGGTTACTTTTGATTCGTAAGCACCATCTCTTAGCTAGCCTCCCAAGTAAAAGGCTGGGACCTTGAGAATTAATCTGCGTCTAACCACATTTCCACCCCTGTCACCCACTTTTGTACCTTCCTGCACCCAATATAATCAGCATCCTGAATGTCTATCGCTTCTTTTCCTTCTTAAATAGTTTTATTGCATCTGCATGTGTTGCTATCAAGTATATATTTTTATTTTGGTTCCTTTTAGCTGTATATAAAAGGGTATCATGCTGTATGTAATCTAGTATATAAAAAAATCTTTTATTTTTCACTTACTATTACAGAGTACTAAGATTTGTCCATATTATTAGCTGTCACTGTAGCTTACCCATTCTCACTACTGCGCAATATTCTGTTTTGTAAATAGACTTCATTTTGTCTTCCAGCTTCCAAAATTTCATGGTTATAGTCTTTCCTCCTTTTCTCCCCTTGCTCGTAGATTTTTAAAAATTATTTACTGGAGTACTAGCGGGATTTTAGGAAAGAACAAAATTAGATCTGTGTGTTCAAGCCACCATTTTTACCTGAGTTACCTAAGTGACTGTCAAAAGTAATTTCGACTATATGAGATGTCTTTACTTTTAGAGCCTACACCCTGTATAAAATATGACTCCACTGTAATACTCTAAACTTCGGTTATTAGCATTAATAGATAATACCTAATAAAAGAAAGCTGGCAAGGGCTTCTGTGGACATCCAGTCCAACCTACAACCTTGTCAAGGAATGTTCCTGGTCAGGAAGCCACAGGTAATATTCTTTACCTTGGAGATAGCTTTCAAGAATTACAACTCAAAGAAAAACGTGGCTGTCTTAGTTAGCATCGGTAATCTTACTGCAGTTACATATGTGGTTTCCATTAGACTCATTTAAATATCGAAAATAGCTAAGGGTCGTCTTCGTTGCCATCCGGGAAGTCTAGGGGTCTCGGACCCCAGGTCAAGGCTGCAGTTCTGAGCACCGCGCGATACAACAGACGGTTAATCTTCCCTTCTCATCCCTTCTGCATCGCAGGGACGTCATCAAGTGGCTAGTGAAAGTGGTAACTGAGGACGGATGGACTCAGCCGCCGAATGGAAGTCAGACCCCTTCAGGGGCCGGAATCCTGAAGGCCAGCAGTAGCCACCATTCTCTCCAGCCGGACCTGGCAAAGAACGCTGCTCAGCTGTAAGGGGCGGAGCTTGCCGTCTTTCCTAGGGCCCTGAGGATTTACCGGTGGCCGGTGGCCGGAGGCCTGAACGGCACCACTCCCTATGAGCGGTTTCCCCCAAATGACCCAGTCATTTTCTGACTGAGGACCTTCCTGTTTGCCCAAAGGCTGACTTTCTAATCCCAAAGGTAGCTCAAAAGCAGGCGCTTGCCCCGTACGTTGCACTCAGTGAATATAGACTGGCCAGAGTGTGACAGACAGAGGGACTTGCACTCCCTTTCCTGGACTCCAACGGTCAGTAGGGGTTAGAGCTGCTGGTCCCTTCAGCCGTTGGCTGACAGAAGAGAAGGAGCCGTGTGGGCAGTGGTGTCCCGTGGTCTCTGGTCCTTGAAGACCTCTGTCTCTCTCCCAAGTCTGGCAGGTTCCAGCAGGTTCTAACTGCACCGGCTCAGGCCAGGGCAGGTTCCAGCACCTCAGGGCACACCGGAAACAGTCCTGATCTTTCTCCTCTGGGGTCGAGGGTGGTCTTGGCATTTTTTGAGAGATGCCAGGATTTTAGGGGCTGGAGCTGCCCTTGCACAAGTAGTAACTCACCCTCCTTATCAATCATTCTGTTAAAAGCCGTTACACTGACATTTCAAACACAGCATTTGTGCCTAAATTCACAATGCTGTATTATAAGCTCATTGCACCAAGCTGATTTTCATATAAGACCTATGGGTTTTAACTAATTTAGAGATAATCTTGTTTCTAAAAGGGGAATGTTTAGAACAATGAAGCATTTACTTGGGCAGATTGGGGAGTCTAAGAGAGGCAGACACCGTTCCTCCAACGGAAGCTAATCTCACTGATGATGATAATAATTTATTGTAAATAAATATTAGTAGGAACAAAAATAGGGTTGGTTTATTATGATCTTAACAACAATAATAGGCACTACCATCTTCCACTGATGAGTGCCCATCTGCCAGATGCCCTACGAAGCACTCACAACTTAACAAAATAGGTGGCATTAGTAATTCGTCAGAAGTCGAACAGCTTGTCATTGCAGACCCAGAATCTGCCAAGGCCCCGGTCTGCCTATTTGTATCACTGGCTGCAGATGTTCTGGAAATGGAGCCCTTCCTCCCCTCATAGATAATCCCTGCCGCACACTAGAAAAGGCTGACTTGTGGCCAGGCCCGCCTTTCTGAGGGGCGGCCTGATTCCTTCTGCATCAGCCTGCTGAGGTCTCATGGGAGAGGGGGTCACGTTCCACCAGTCAAAGTTCTGAGGCCAGACTTAGTAAAAGATTGGTGTAAAGGAGCCAGTAACAGGAGAAAACTATCTATTTTCCCCTGTCCTGTATCAAAGAAATTCAAATAATTGTTAGCCATTCTGGATCTGTTTCTTCACTTGTAAAACTGAGAAGTCAAAGGTTAGATGACCTTTAAAGTCTCCAGCTCCTTAAGATTGTATGTTTCTCTTTTTGCATGTAAAAGCAGCTTGCTTTTGCAGCTCAACCCCAGGTTCTGAGAGGTTCAGATAGTATGATCTGGCAGAAGGGACTCAGGTAGGTGACATCGCTAAATCAAAGCATGCTGACGGCTTGAGTAGTCCTCCCCGACCTAGTGTGTGCGTCACCAGGCCCTGTAGTGCACTGGTGGGGACCTCCTCCCAGCCAGCAGGTGGCTCCTCGCCAGACCAGCCGCTCACCTGTGTTCTGTGTTCTGGGCCCAGGATCGTGTGCCAGCTGCAGAGGATGCTGTCCATAGCCGTGGAGGTGGACAGGACCCCCACCTGCAGCTCCAATAAAATCGCCGAGATGATGTTTGGGTTTGTGCTGGACATTCCTGAGAGGAGTCAGAGGTGAGTCTTAGTTTTGTTTTTTTATTCTGGGGACATCATTTCAAAAGAAGATCTAAACAGTTGTTAAATTGGGGAGGAAAAGAGGCAGGGATAGTCCTGTCTCTTTAACCTTTTGAAAGAAAGTTCTTGATTAATTGTTACTGTTTGCCACTGGCGGGGAAGAGCTAGGATATCTTAAATGGAGCCTAAATTTTCCACTTTGTCCATCTGGCTAACAATTTACTTGTTCTTCAAGGTTCAGCTGTTAATCATGACCTTCCCTGACTCTCAGCCATAGGGCCTGGTGTGAATGTTCACGGAAGGCTTGAGAAGTGAATGAAATAGGCATGTCCTATATCAGGGGAAGAAGAGGTGACCCAGGAAGGCACATGATTGGACCTGTAGAATGAGTCCAGATAGTAAGAATATAGAATATCGTTTCTTTAAGCACGAATTAGTAAAGCATCTATCAGAAGGAGATAAAGAGTTCTTGGCTAGAACTAATGATTCCAGGAAGAAAAACAAACCAGAGCGAATATGAAAGCATGGATAGTTGCTGGCATGGGAAGTTGCTTTGAGAGGGCCTCTGTGCAGTGGCGGCTCTTAGGGAAGTCCCCTCTGTCAGCTCCTTGCCCGCTTCTCATCCCCGTGCTCTGCTCCCAGTCATCAGCCGAGACTCTTCTTGTACAGCTCCGCTTCCTCTGAGTAAAAGAAAATGTCATGCCAAATGACACTGTAATAAAGATTTAATTAAAATACCCTGCTAAGATTAAGACGAACATTTCTTAGGTCCCTACAGTGTGCCAGTCATTGTCACATTCATTATCTTGTATTTCTATGAAACTTGTTAACATTATTCCTATTTAATGACTGAGAAAAAGTAATGAAATAACTAGCCCAGGGTAACCCAGCTAATCAGATACGGAATCCAAACTTAAACCCAGGACAGCTTACCGCCAAGTTCAGTGTCTGACGGAGGCTGTGGGCGGGCGGGCGGGCGGGGCGCAGGACGCGTGCACAGAACCGTGCTCGCTGCGCCCGTCTCGGGAGCTTCCCACGCCTTCATTCGCTGAAGCCCAGATGCTGGTGAGAGAGGGGCAGTCTAAGCAATGGGTAACTATGAACAAATTTAGACTTAACACAGACAAAAATAATGTCAATAACACCTGGCCCGACTTTAAAACTCTCTCGGAGGGGGCAGACTGGCAGCCACCTGCTCTACACTCACAGGACCCAGAGTTCCCTGAAGAAATGGCAGGTTCTAGAGCTGAGGCAGGGAAAAGTATGCAAGACGAGCCTGGAAGGTCTTGTGCCCGGAAGTGAGGCGTGTTCAAGGAAGGCTCAGAACGTGTCAGAAGACACCAGCGCCAGCTTCAAGGGCTTCCACCGACCAGTCTGATCTCCATTTTTATCATTTTGTCATTTCAAGAATTTTGTATAAATGGAGTCATACAGTGTATAAGCCTCTGTGGATTGGCTGTTTTCACTCAGCATAGTTCTCTGGAGAGCCAATCAGCTTATTGTGTGTATCGCTAGTTCATTCTTTTTTTTTTTTTTTTTTGCTGATTAGTGTTGCACGGTGTGTGTGTACTGTGGATTTTTTTTTTTTTTAACCATTTACCCATTGAAGGAGATCTGTGTTGTTTCCAGCTTGGGACTTTTGTGAATTGAGCTGCTCTGAACATTCACATACAAACTTTCATGTGACCATTAGTCCATTTCTCTGGAATAAATACCAAGGAGTACAATTTTTGCGTCATACAGTAGTTACCTGCTCAGTTTTTGAAGAAACTGCCGAATGGTCTTCCCGGCTGTACCATTTTACGTCCCCACCAGCACTGTGTGAGCGACGTGGTTCCCTGCGATCCGGCAGCCTTCGCTGGACTTCCCGCGTGCTCCGTTATATGTCCATTTCTCTTCACCAATGGTCCCCATCCAGTCACTCATTACAGACACCTTGGCTGGTTAGTTTGTTGGTTGGTTGGTTGTTTAACCTCGAACATATTTGCAATAGCTGTTCTAAAGTCTAATAATTCCAACACCTGCATCACCTCTTAGTCTGTCTTTCTGGCATTTTGCTCCTGGTTATGGATCGCATTTTCTTGCGTTTTTTCTTCTCTAATCATTTTTTATCGTGTGCTGGACATTGCGAGTGATGCGTTGTTGAGAGTCTGAAATGTGCTGTCTTCCTTTAAAGGGTGTCGAGTTCTGTCCTGGCAAGCGTTGGATTTGCTGGCGATTAGCTCTCTCCTAGCGAGGCTTGTTTCTAGGGGTTGTAAGGGCTGGAGTCACTAAAGGGCTGGAGTCTTGAGGCTTAGTCCTTCTGGGGTCTCATCCAGTGGCACAGGTGTTTAGCGAGGCCCCTTCACTCCAGCTCATCGAAGCCCCAAGGTCTTAGCCTGGGAGGGCTCCAGAATCCCCGCTCAGCTCACGGTCCACCGGTAACTGTTCTGGCTTTTGGAGCTTCTCCCTGCACCTGGGCCAAGGGGGCCCCTTACTCACATTTCTCGACCTCCTTCTTCTCTGACACAAATTGCAGCCACCTCAGCCGTCCTGAACTCCAATCTCTGTTTACTCTGTCCAGCAAGTCCACTGCTTTCTGTTTGGGACCACACTATCCTCTGGCTTAGTTTGAAAATACCACCAGCAAGAAATTTGGGGATGTGGTTCCATAGTGTAGCGGTTAGCACGTCTGCTTTACATGCAGAAGGTCCTGGGTTCACGTCCCAGTGGAGCCATAGTCCATGGTCTATCCGCCATGCCACCCTGAACAAGCCTGATCCCATCTGATCTCGGAAGCTAAGCAGGGTCGGGCCTGGTCCGTAGTTGGATGGGAGACCACCTAGGAAGACCAGGTGCTGTAGGCATAAATAATAATAATAAACACATAAATAAAAAGAAATGTGGGGTAAAGGTAAAAGTTCACCACCTTTCTTTCCCTTCTCTCAAGAACAAGTCTTTTATAGCAGCTAGTCCAATGCCTGAAAATAGTTCTTTCATGTATTTTGTCCAGTTTTATAATTGTTTATGACAGGAGGGTAAATTGAATACCAGCTACTCTGTTAAGGCTGAATCTGGACGTTGGCCTTCTGTGTCTTAGTTTTTAAATTTGAATTTGAATTGCTATAGATAATTGTACCTCCATTTCCTACGATGTCCACTACAAATTACTTTCTTGTTCTCTATATATCTCTGAGTTTGCCATCTGTGACGTATCAAATGAGGACAAATGCAGGCCCTGGAATAAAAATTAAAAGATAAAATACAGTTTGAAATAAAAAGTTATTGAACAGGAAAACTGCCCTGTGAGAGTAACAGGCCAAATACAAAGCAGAAATTAGACTTTGAAAGAATTAGGGGATATCTTGCAACTGTAATCATTTGGAATTCTTTGCATTAAAGAAGAAAATTTGTCAGAGAGGATATAGAAAATGATTTTTCAAACATTAAAGGGATAAAATGGATTTCCACGAATTGTATACTTTTAAAAAAGCTTGAATAGTAAGAAGCAAAGTTTTAAAAATATTCATTCTGCTTTTTAAACTTTGCTTTTATACAAATTATATATGTGCCTGGTGGAAAATAAAGGAAATGGCTAAAAAAAAAAAAAAGGATAGTTTGTTATTTCTCATTTTTATAAGTGACAGTGGCACAAAGAGGCCCGTTTTTCCAGTTGTTGTAAAACCGCAAAGGGGCAGGGTGTGGCGGGTGTGGGGCCAGCACCTCGTGGTCGGCCAGGCACAGGCAAGTCCTGCTGTTCACCTCCCGGGAGCACAGCTGGCTCACGTGCTCCCCTGCTCTAAGCCCCTGCGTGTGCCCCAGCCCGCCCCTGCTGGTCGAGCCCCACCGCTGGAGTGACAAAGTCAAGGGCGAGAGTCCCACAGGGAGTCTCAGGTCCTCGTAGACTCGCATTTAAGACTCTGCAATGCCATACCTGTGTATTTTTTACGTCTTTGTCTTTAACCTGTTTTTCCCTCCGGTGAAATGCCTCCTGCCTTGTCTTCTTTGGTCCTCCTCGACCACTGCCATCAGTGCCTGCTCCTCCGTCAAAAGGGCCACTTCCAGTCCCCTGGCCAGATGTGCTGTCTTCTTGTATCACTAGAGCACCACAGCACCCCCGTGGGGACACTGGCCCTGTGCTGTATTTGGGTCCCGGCTGGGTACCTCTCTGCCCTGTTCAGCTGTCACCTTTTTTGAGCTCAACACTGTTATTTACCCTGATATTCTCTGCTGTGCCAAACAGCTCTAGCACACTGTGGACATCAGAAACACTTATTCTCAGTAGCAATTCTCTTAGTCACAATATAAATTAATTCTTTTTAACGTGTCCTAAACATGTCTATTCCAAATGTCAAGACTCCCCACCCAGGAGTCGTTCATTCATCAACAAATCTGTTTCTGCCTCGTCCACAAGCCTCATGATTTTGTAGGCACCCACCGTATCCCTTCTCAGCCGCCTCTGTTTTAGGGCAGACATTGGAGTGTTCGGGGGGAGTTGTGGAACGTGCTCCCTGAAATAACAGCGGCGATGCTTAGCTCCCCCTCCCTCTTCCCCACGTAGGGAGATGTTCTTCACCACCATGGAGAGCCACCTTCTGCGTTGCAAGGTTCTGGAGATCATCTTCCTCCACAGCTGCGAGAGGCCCACCCGCCTGCCCTTGTCTCTGGCCCAGGCCCTGTATTTTCTGAACAATTCCACGTCACTGCTCAAGTGTCAGGTACGCGCGTCCCTGCCTCGAACACCCTTCTCCTGATCCCTGAGGAAGGCATGTATTACCGCTTTCACTGTCTCCGCAGTCGGATAAAACGCAGTGGCAGACGTGGGATGAGCTGGTCGAGCACCTGCAGTTTCTGTTATCCAGCTATCAGCATGTCTTAAGAGGTAAGGAGCGCCGTTCACAGTGAGAGGTGTGGGAGCGGACGGCGGGTGTCACTATGAATGGAAGGTACAGAGGGTTCTGTTTGTGAGCCCACGCGAAACATCGTTCCTTGGCTGAACCTATAAGGAATGAGGGGTGACGCAGCTGGAGCCTCTGCTGTGAAATGGAAGAATTCACAGACGCCTGTTTCGGCAGGCAACACAGTGGCCCTCCCAAGTATCAGGCCGTCTTGGTGAGCAGGAGTCATCACGACGTGAGACGTGGCCACTGCCGGCCCGGCCCATCACCGCGATGTCTGTCGGGTCAGTTACGCAGTGACTACAGACATTGTCAACATCCGTCTGTATGGTGCAAATACAGAGCAACCTGTGGCAAGGCGGAAGGTCGCCTAGCGTCTGTCAGTGGCTCTGCTCAAATCACAGGCGAAGCTGGGGACAGTCAGGCTCCTTAACACCCAGGAGACAGCTACTCACGAGGACAATGGTGAAGGCGCTGCTTCAAGTGAGAATGGTTTACCGGCCAAGGATTAATGAGGCCCCTGGGAAAACTGATGTGCTTGTTAATTACAGGAGGAAAGACGGTAACTTTAGAGGCAAGAAGGCGCATTCCTGTTGACGCGATGCCCATACTGTTCTTGCCAGAAATCCAGACCTAAATCTAATCACCAGAAAGGTCAGACAAACCCGTTTTGAGGGACCTTTTGCGGAATAACTGGCCTGTGCTCTTCAAAAGTGCCCATTTCTTAAAAACGAAGGAGGACGGAGGAGCTAGTCCCTGTTAGAAAGAAACCAAAGCACGTGAATACGAAATGCAAAACACGAGCCTGGATGGGATGTTGAACAGAAAGAAGCTACAAAGTACATTACTGGGACGATTGGTGAAATTTAAGTAGATTAAATGGAATTAATAGTAAATTTCTAATTTTTGATAATTGTGGAAGTAAATGTTCTTGATCTTGGGAAGTCCATACTGGATCACTGGGGGGCAGAGAGGCAGAGTGTCTGCAGCCCATTCTCAGGCAGGAAAGAGGAACGCTGTGTATGTAAAATTGACCGGCCGTGACCTTGTCGAGGCAGGTTCAGCTTGGTAACGGCCCCTGGGAAGGTAAGACAGTGCTTATGCCCGCGGGCCGAGAGCTGAGGAAGCTGCTGCAGACGGGGAACAAAGCCAGGGTTTAAGTCCTCGTCCCAGCACTGCCCGTGTCGGGCAGCTAACCTCAGGTCTCTCGACCTGTTTCTTCCTTCTGTCGAGTGGGGACAGTAATATTTAACCTGCGAAGGCCGACTGCAGATGGTTGTGAGGCAAAGGTAGTGGTCAGCAGGAGTGGGCCGGAGGCTGCAAGGAGACTGTGCTGTAGGCTCTCGTCACTAAAACCCAACAACGTGCACCGTCAAGGCCACGACGCGTGGTTGTGTAGCCTGTGCGGTTTTCACACTGTCCGCAGTGCGTGTCCTCCTTAGCACAAAGCCCCAGGGGTAAATTCCGCGTGCCCTCGGCCCCACCGGGGTTTCCGTCGTCGTTTCTTCTGGCGACCTAGCAGAACGTTCAGTGTAAAAGCAGCTTGGATTGGTTTCAAGTTCACCTTGAACACTTGCTGTTCATTTGTTTTGCTTCCCAGGGACTACACTGGGGTCAAGGGCAATAGGCTTTTATTTCAGAACATCCTTATGCTTCGAATCAGGGTGAGGAAGGCCTCTGACCAGCACACTGAGTAAGGGGCTGTGTTCCAGTGCTGTTTTATCCTCGGTATCCTCGCCAGCTTCTTTAGAGACCAAGAGTTAAGGAGGAGACAAAAACATCTAGAACCAGTGCTTTAAAAACAGTGTCCTACAAAGAACACTGTACTCTGAAAGTTTCCTAGTGTCTTACAGAAGACACAGCTGTGGTGGCCTGAAATGGCCCTCGGTGTTCTCGTCAGTGGGTATTTGACAGTGAGGACTCTGCCTCCTCCAGTGGTCTGAGGACGTTGTTGATGGCACTGAGGTCAGTCAGCCTGCACCGTGCGGCTCCAAGGGTCGGGGGACAAGGGAAGAGGTTCGGTCTTGTCGCGTGTTGGGAGAAAAGAAAGGCTGGGTGAATTCACATACACTGGCTTCTGTCATCCCCTGACCTCAGGAAGGTATCATCCCCTTTACAGACGGGAAAACAAAGGCCGAGAGAAAAGTAGACGCAGAGCCAGGAGTCACTTAGGCCTGTCGCCGAAGTCTGTGTGCAGTGAAAATGCACAAGAAGGAATTACTTTTCTGAAATCACTGGGTGAGAGTCTAAGGAATTTCCATGTTCTCAACTCTATACATGGTTCAATCACTTTTGTTTAGACCTTGACCTTGGGGAGAAGTGTATCCCGAACCTCCACACTTTACAAATGTTCCCACTGATGGCAGCGCAGTGCCTCCAAGCATGGATGCTGGGCCAGCTGCGAGCTCCCGCCCCTGGCTGCAGAAGCAACCCCCCCCCACCCGTTTCACAGCCATGCAACTTGAGTTGGAGCCTGAGCAAAATCACAAATTGCTATGCGCCAGGTTTCCTGATACTTGTGAATAGTCAGAACCTCATATTTTGAAACTATGAATTCTAGGGACATAAATGTAATATTTGTAAATGAACAAAATGCATTCCTCTCCTGAATTCCACTCTGCTGGACCACTTAGCCAGAGGGGCCCACGGAAGTCCAGCATCGGTGTGCTCCGAGGAGAGTCACACACACAGCCTTCCCGCAGCGAACCCAGTCCACAGAGGGGAGAAAAGCAGGCGCTCGCAAGGTCAGCTGACTACAGACACTCAGCCTGCCTCTCGGCCTGGCTCGCTGGGCCTGAGCCCCACGCCGCCCCTGCCCTCCTGGGGCTTACTGCCGAGTGAAGGGATGACCCTTAAAGAATCCCACAGGTACCACAGTTACAGTTAAATGCTATAAAGGGAAGTACAAGCGCACAAAGTATCAGGACCAAATCTATTTTTGGAGGGACCTGGGAAGGCCTTCTGAAGAAGTGGTCCTTCAGCTGAAATATGAAGTTCTGGTGTTAGCCCGGTGAATAGGAGGGCAGTTTTCCAGAAAGAAAAAACAGTAGGTTCAAGGTCCGTGAGGCAGGAAGTTGCTTAGTGAGTCCAAGAAACACAGATCAAGCTAAGCAGAACTGGGACGTAGTGAGCAAGGGAAGAACGGCCAGAGATAAGGCTGGAAGAAGGGACAGGACGGGGCGCGAGGGGCCTCTGGCCAGGTGAAGGAACGTCAACTTGATTCCAAGAGAGAAGAAAACCCATCGAAGTGGTTTTCAATCAGTCAGATTGCTCTCCCCGATGTGGGGCACACGGTCTGGTGCCAAGGGTGCGGGTGGAATAGCAGGGGAGGACAGAGCTGTGAAGAGCAATTTGACAGGACCTGGGTGGCCACGCCTGAAGGATGACCCAGGGGTCCCCATTACTGGCGTGCAGATACGTGGAGAAGGAGATCTGCAGAGAAGACAGGAGCTCTGTGTGCCTTCCTCGGGTGCGGAATCCAGTAGTGACAACGATGATGTGAGATGTGATGCGATGGGGGTGGTTACCTCTTTGGTCTCCTTTGATCTAGCACAGTTCCCAGCCTTTGTCTTTCATAACACAGACATTATTGAAGAGCCCAAGCCAGTTATGTCGTAAAACGTCCCATAATTGGGGTTGTCTAATTATTTCCTCACGATCAGATTCACGAATCCTATTGGCAAGGACGCTGAATAGATGAATAGATGAAGGCGTACCTTCCTCCCCTGGCGCGTGACATCCCGTTACTGGTGACGCTGAGTTTGATCACTCAGTAAAGGTAGTGTCTATCAGACTTCGCCGCTGTTCTTAGTTATTAGTAAGTATTCGGAGGGTGAAACTTTTGAGACTGGACATCCTGTTCAGCCTTTCACTCATGATGTAGCTTCCACCGATGGCTCCTACCTACGTCAGTCATTGTACTGAAAGGCGCTTGGTTACTTCAGTCACACATCCCTTCTCCATTTCTTAACGGGCCTTCTGGAAAAGGCCTTTCCCTCTCCCTCTCCTCCTTTGTTTTTAGCTGTGGACTCAGAGTTTTTTAAATTCGATGTTATAATCCGTTTTCTGTCATTTCTTATGATCGCACTGTCTCAAAACTGGCCAACGGGAGCCCCCTTCGAGGTGGCTCCCTTGTCCTTTTGACACGGCCCCTCCGTTAAGCATCGCCTGACTTCCATGTAAAGGTGTTCTAGGTTCACCTTGTAATCTCCTTGCCATGGTCCGGAATCAGCTTTTTCTACCCAAAATTTCTCATTTCTCAGTGGGGAGTGGGGAATAGTATAAGAAACCAAGATCTGGGTGTTAAGTATGCTGATCGCTACTGGGGTCTCTGTTTCTAAGCCCTTTCTGACAAGAGCTAGCAAGTGATTTACTTTAAAAAGTATGAGTTAATACTGATACCTGTTTCCGCTCCCACGGAATTCTTCCTCTTCTCCTATAGTAAGAACCCTTGTTCTGAACACAAATGTATTTACTCATTTGGTCTATCCTATCATACATACCAAATGGTTCCTTTAAAACAGAATTACTACAATAAACCCAAACCCACAAACTTACTAAGTAAAAGTTCAATATTTCTTTGCAATTCTTCCATACTTGGGATTAATCTCCCTGAAGATATCCAAAATTCACATGAATATTTTTTAAGTGGTTATGTTCATTTTAAATAGTTTCATTGTTTAATAGAATGCACTACTTAAGTCAACAAAGGGAAAAACTAAAACGTAATATAAATTTTTTTTTAATATGAAAAACTTGAGGGCCAGAGAGAACTAAGAACCATGGACCTTTTGAACATGGAATGACCACAGGTCCTCACGTGGCCTTTGCCCTGTATCCCCATAACTAATCAAGTCTTTGCCCAGACCCTACCTACCAAAGTGGGACTTCATTGTCTTAAATGAGAAAGGACTAAAAAGCCATTGGAACAGTCACCTGGCTCTTTCCCTCTTGCAGAGCACTTACGGAGCTCAGTGATCGACCGAAAAGACTTAATCATCAAAAGGATTAAGCCCAAGCCCCAGCAAGGCGACGACATCACGGTGCTCGACGTGGAGCAGCAGATCGAGGCCTTCCGCAGCCGCCTGGTCCAGATGCTGGGGGAGCCCCTCGTCCCCAGCTCCAAGACAAAGTGCACCTGCTGAAGCTCCTGCTCTTCTACGCCGCGGACTTGAACCCCGACGCAGAGCCCTCCCCCCAGGACCTGAAGCAGCCCCTGAGGTCCTTCTACGCCCTCAACACCAAGAATACCTCCTGAACTCCACCTGCAACTACTTGGAAGTTCTAAAAGTAAAAACAAGTAGAAATCTTATAGGACCAAACCTATCTTATTTATCTGTAGGTTATAACAACTTTCTCTTCAGTAAATACTTTTTATAATCCTATCTTAGCCTATTCTGTAATACGGCTTAAGTATATAGAAGGTGTATATATTTTTTAATAAATTATTTATCTATACCTTTTTTTGAAACAGGTAATACTACATGCACTTATACGTTTAACATTTCCATTCAAGATGTGAAAAAGAATCCCTCTGCTGAACAAATTCTAGACATCAATGTTGTTACTCAAGGTACTGACGACCTGTTTCAAAAGAGAGACGTATTCACTTCTCCCTAACGGAACACAAACATCGATGTAAGACCTGTTATACTGCCCATGAACTTGGCTCTGTGGCCAGTGTATTAAGATCTAATGTAATGGGGGAGGAGGGGAGGTCAGAAACAAAGAGATGAGTGTGTTACAAAACAAATACGATACTAAAAGGATATAATAAAGAGGCAATGGTTTTTCAGAACACCAAGTTCAACGCTCAGGCTCCATGACTGTGAGTGGCAGGATGGAGTGCCTTCTCTTAACAGGGCGAAAAAAACAGCCGTCCACCCTGGAAAGCAGTACGGACTTTTATTGTCAAAACAAGTAGAGTGCAAGCCTAACGGAAGACAAATAAGTTAACTGTCTGGTCGTCTAAGACTGCGGGGCCTCGCTACGAAGGCCAGCTCAGCTCCTGCTGTGGACGTGCTCCCGTCCAAAGCAAAATCCGCCGGGATCTGAGACCGACCACATCCACGGGGAGGAGGGGGCCCCGTGCTCGCGCAGGATGAGGCCTATCTGGGGAAGTGACGGCGTGCCGAAGTTTTCTCATTCTCCCACCTCTCAGGTCCTGCCCCTCACAGGAACCTCAAGACTATCACCTACGTGTCGTTCCCACCTTCCTAACTTTAAAAAAGCTCCATGTCCATTTACCTACATCATACCGGCAGGCTGAATTTTCTCTCTTAGCAAGTTTTCAACCAAATTGGAGTTAAATTAATCTCACTTTCAAGTGCTACAAGGACAAGCAGGACCCACGTTTGCTCAGGCCCCGCCGGAGAGCGGCTCCTCCTGGGCGCAGAAAGAGGGTCCCCGCCACAGCTGGCTCCTGCACGTGCCCGATCTCCAACAGACGGCAGGTCCCCCGGCTGACGGGGCTGGGGCGCAGAGCGGCACCGCCCAGCGAGCCAGCGAGCACCTCTGCGCCGCAGCCGGCCACGCTCACCGCCTCGTGGTAGAGGGGCCCAGGCCTCGGTCTGGGAGCGACTCAAGCGTTTACCTAGCAAGCAGTGGTCAGTCTCGTCTAGGCTAAATGACACGAAACTAGCAACGAGGACCCAGACCTCACTGCCGGGAGTATTCAGTCTAAACTAACACGGCACCCGACGGCTCCCTCCACAGGACAAGCTTCACACTGCTGTCTCTCAGCAACCCACTCTCTCCAGCTCCAGCCTCGGTTTAAGTGCTTTAAAAGACAGACAAAACCCCAAAACCTCTCTCGTGTCAGAGCCAAGGTAAAAAGGAAACAGGTGCCAGACACCCTCTATCCAGAGTCCCTAGGAGAGAAAGCTCTAGAAGCCGGTGGGTGTGAGCACATTCAAGTCACGGGGTTTGAGGTTATGGGTACGTGGTGCTGGCTTCTTCCCTTCCACCACTGGGCCGTCCAGCTTGGGCGGCTTGAAGGCAGCGGGGTCTTCAGCCGTTCGGGTGGCCTGCGCGCGGATCAGATCCATGGGAGAAGGCTTCTGGGCCCCTCTGTAGGCCTGGGTGGCAAACCCGCCTGCAGAAATACACCAGAGCAAAGGATTTCAAAGTCAGAAGGCAGCTCCCAGCACGCGGTACAATGCCCGCCACACTGCTATCTCTGAAGGCGCCGCCTTACCCGAGTCGAACTTCTGGAGGGCCCTTGGTCCAAAGAGGCTCCATTTATCTGCCGAGGTTCTGTCTTTATCCCCGCTTCCAGAATCCATGGTGCTAAGGTACGGGCCGGGTAAGGCCGGAGGAGGCCCAGAAGGGAACCAGCCTCTGCAGAGAAAGAATGAGACCCGCCCTAGTACGGCCTCTTCCTGCCCCTCCAGGGGTGTCTCGTGCCGACTCCCCCTTTCACTCTGGGCACACAGGCTCAGGTCCCTGTCCCGCACAGCCCCTGGAAGGGCTCACCTGGGCTTCTGCTTAGGGGAAGAGTGGGGGGTGCTGCCGGGGCTGGACTGGGCCGAGGCTGGCTGCTTCTCTTCTCTCGTTCGCTCTCCACTCTGTAATGTTAGTTTCTGTTCAGGTGGGTAAGAAGAGAGATTTTTTAAAAATCGGAGCCAATGCAAAAGGGCAAAGTTTGGGTATAAACCAGCTGGTTCACACCAACTCCGGGCAAAAGGAAAACGCTAATAGGTGGAATAATTTTGGATTACAGGACAGATGTTCCTCTGAGTTGGCCATACTAGATTCCCTCTTTCAAAACACTATTCATTCCACAGTGCCTCTCCCGCATCTCTGTACTAAACACCACACTAGAGCTTTTAATTCTCCCTCGCTCGCCCGGCCAGCAAGCAGAAGGGCCGGGAAAGCGGCAGGCTCCCTGGGCCTGGACGCGGGCCCTGGCCGGCTCTCCTCCCTGCCTCTGCTGCCCGCAGTCAGCAGGCCGTTCCTCCCCCACCACGCCTGCCCCACGCCTGCCCTCTTCCCTCCCATCACCGTCGCCAGTCGCTCAGGGGTCCCTCCGCTGCACACCTACCTCTACCTACAGACCAGCTGTCTGCTGGGGGAGACACAAATTTACTTCCCACTGCTAGATCGCGGTCCCATACTATCTGTGCGCCACGTCCCGTGTGCCCATGTTTAGCCCCAGCTACACTCCAAACGAACGACCGTGACCGAATTTCCTCAAACGCTCAACACATCGGTTTACAGAAGCTGGCATTTCAGCCAGCCGCATGCTCTGTGCCTGGGGCCGAGATGCGGTAACAGGCAAAAGTCAATCCTACCGCTATACGGGGAATTATTCAGCTGGAATTTTGACACCTATCCTGGGAAGTTGTCAGTGCCCGAGACCTCTCTAGAAGCATCTGTGCTGTCCAAGAGCTTAAACTGGCACCCTGATCCCCCACAACACTGGTCCTTAAACTCAGTGTGCAAAAATCCTCGGGGATGCTCACTACGAAGTGCGACAGTGACGACGCCGTGCAGCCCCCCACGGGCCGCCAGCGGCACACCCCCCTCCCACGTGTGTGCTCCACCCTCCTCTCCCCCTCTTCAGGGACAGCTCCGGAATGTGGGGGACCGAGAGAGAAAAGGGCAACAGGAAACTTGAGTTCAGGTGCTGTGACTAGTTAGATATATGAACTTGGACCTCAGTCTTCATTCATAAAACGTGAAAAATTGTATCCGCCCCAAAGGATGACTATGAAGGTTAAGTGAATGATGCTGCATAACTGTAAAGCACTGCTAAGTATAAAGTGGTGGTCCCTCAAATAGAGTCATTTGGAATTATTTTACTCATACAACTATTTGGTCACCATTAACCGTACCGAAAATTATTCTTCACTTATTGCAATTTTACAAATAAAAGAGCAAAAACATTCCGATTCTACATTTGTTTTTAATTTTTTTGAAGAGTAAACATAGAGCATGACATTCCTTTACAGCTCGAGTGTCACCTCTGTCCGGACTGCCCGACCCTCCTCTCTCCCCCTCAGGGTCGAACACGGACACGAAGTGACGCACGCCGGCTCTGCTGTCCCTGACGTGCTCACACCCGTCACGTGCCCAGGTGCGGAAGCCCGTCTCATGCTCCTGCCAGAGGCCCTGGCCCTGTGACGGACGGGCAGAGCCTCCAGGGCTGCGAGCCCTGGGGCAGACAGTGCCACCACAGCGGGGGTGGGGCAGCAGCCCTAGTTCCTTGCCCGGGTCCCCTTACATCACTCAGCCCCACGTGGCCGAGCTGGTCTCTGCTAAACCACAGCCACATCTCGAACTACGAGTGACGAGGGTTTGGCTTGTTTAAGTCCCTGAGAAGCAGACTTACGTGGAGCGCCTCTGCCACCCGCAGGTACTTGGTCTCCTCGGTGGTGAGGCCCTTGTGGGGCGTGTAGCCGGCCTCCCTCAGCCCTGCCTGCTGCTCGAAACGCTGAATGCTCTCCTGGGTCTGTTCTGGGAACAGGAGACGACAGTCAGGCCCATCCCCGTCTCCCACCACAAGCTGGCAGAGGACAACGCAGGTACCCGCTGCCCGCCCCAGAGGCGGGGGCCACGCGGAGCACCCGAGCAGGGCCCCCCAGAGCAGCGGTGACGGAGCGCGCGCGAGGGTCCTCTAGTCAGGAGGCCTCCCCCACACCGGACGAGGTCGCCCCGAAGGGGCACACTCCTTGTCTTCCTCCTCTTTGAGCACTGACACGCTCTTTGTACTCAGAAGCGCAGCATGGAGAAGCCGGCTGCCGTTCGCAAACAACGGACGTTCTCCAAATACAGTGCCCTAGGAGACCCACCCAAAGACGTCCCCGAAGAGGAGCGGGCCACATTTCAGCAGGATGGCACCCAGGTACCCACGGGATCCAAACCAGAGAACGTGCCTTGAGCTAGCCAAGGTCTACCGAGCCAGCGTGTCTCGTGCGTGACCGTGCCTCCCCCGGTACGGGCACAGCCCACGGGCCACTCAGCGTCCGCTCAGCCTGACCGGCTCAGCTTGTCATCAGTCGTTGTAACGCGGCATGACTGACAGCTGAACTTTTAGCTTCATCTGCACACACATGAACACACCCCTACACACAGGAATGTGACAGCTGTGGACCAGTCCAGATGACAGATGTCCTTTATGACTTAGTCACTCCCTTTGAAGGGACGTTTTATTTCCTTTACAACTTAGTCATTCCTTTTGAAGGGACTTGTTTATTTCCATCAGAAATAGAGCCATAGAGGGGAAAAAAATAAATATAAAGGTGTTTTCCAGTCTTACTAGGTAGTCACCTGGAAACTTAAAAGGCAGGAAAGCGTTTAATGCATCACAGTGCCCCCATACTAAGATTTTAAATGCAAGTATTTTTTTAAATTTTAAGATTATAGCGACATCCAAAGCTCATGGCGGTATTAACTGGAAAAAGCTATGTCTACAATGTCTGCGGTTCTACAACAATACGCACGTACGGGGAAGTGAACAGCCACGTAAGTGTCGGAGTGACAAGAGCACTCGGGGAGTCAGACCTTCCGCGCTGTACGTGGCTCTGCACAAGGACGTGGCCATGCAGAACGATGACCTCTCACTCTGCCAGAGCACGGGCTCCAGCTTGCGAAGTACAAGCAGCAATTGCTGATTCAAACGGAGCGTTTCCATGTGACTAAGAGAAAGTCCAAGTAAGAGTCTGGACTTCTGCTACTTAGGCAAGTTCTCCAGGAACTGCCTATGACAAACTGATGCCCCCGAGAGCAGATAAACAAGAGCGTCCGATTTCAAAACTGTGCCGCTACGTGCCCCGCCCCTGGCAGAGGCTGCTGCTGCCAAGCGGAGCTGTGTGTCTAACAACCGTAGGTGTCCCACAGCGACTGGAGGGGCCCTCCAGAGCCACGACTTTAAAAGGAATACAGGCTCTCGCTTCTGGTCTCCTTAGCGCCACAAATCACACATCAGTCAGACTAAGGAAGCCTGATGCACCAAACCTGCATCAAGGTCCAGGAAGGAGAACAACTTTGAGATGTTCAAGTAAAAAATGATAACACAGGCAGGTGGGGGATGCCTCTGAGGGTCCCCTCTCCAGCAGCAGCTCCCGGCCACTGAGCGAGCCCGGCTCATCTAACCCTCCCTCCAGCTGCCAGCCAGTCTCCTTCACTAAGAAACTTGCCCCAGGCCGCACAGACAGACACACGGCATGAAGGCCCTATCAGCCGGGCAGACCTGCACGACCGTGACCGTGACCTAGACAAAGCTTCCACCTCAGTGGAGCTTCAGTGCTGGTGACTCGGCGGCCACGCGGACATCCGCCAGGCGCGTGCCGGACAGGCTAACGAGCCGTGTCTGCGGAAACCCCTAAACGCTTGCTGCCCCGTCTCCACTCTGTTCTGAGGCTGCAGAGCGCTTACTTGTGATCAGAGAATTCATGATGACATGGGTCGCTTTAGCCTTCACCACGGGGACTTTGTCCGTATGGTCAGTGGCTGATGACAGGGTCACGGCAGGGGAGGAGACGCTGGCCTCTCCTTCCTCCACCTGTTCGAGAGGAGAGAGGCAAGGAGGCCCTGAGCAGAGCTGGGGAACCACACACCCAGCCTTGGGGGAAGAAGCTACTAAAATTCCTTGAATGTGGTACTAAGGAACTACCTGAAGGGAGGGGTTTGTACCATCCATAGTGACAAGAGATAAAGACATTACATGAACATCTCAAGTTTATACAAGTGGGAAAGCCAGAATTTGAAGCTCGGGGTCCCCGACCTTCCCAGCCCGTCTGTCCCAAAAGACAACACTACAACTACTGCTGAGCACCAACCTCGTCCAGGCCCAAGGCGGCTTCTGCTGAACCCATCCCGGCTTTCACTAGGCAGTTCTCGCCTCTAGGCCATGAGGATCCCCCAGAGGGCCCTGGGCCAGAGCTGATTCGGCAGGCTTGCGTGGGGCCCCCAAATTTACATCTCTAACAAAATCCCAGCTGGTGCTGATGCTGCTGGCCCCCAGACCACATTCTGAGGACCACGGTTCTAAAGGTTCAAGGAATGATCTTTAAAAAAATCATAATAAACCTATGTGGCTCCTAATTTTCCACGCGAGCCAAGCTCGCCGCCTTGCCGTCCGCACTCAGGGCTGCAGGCAGGCGAGAACGGGGTGTGCTCTTTGTCTCCGCATCGCCAGAGGAACTGAGAAGGGGAGCACGAGTGCTGAAGGTTGTGTCCCCACACAAAACAGGGCTCATGCTTTTCAACGGTGACCTTGCTGGAGCGAAATGCGCAACTCCACCCCCTTCCTTGGAAGGCAGCAGACGGCAGGGCCAAGGCAGGGCCAACGCAAGAGCGCGTGGAACCGGGCAGGCTGGGCTGTCCTTCGAGCGCCGTCAGCTGCCCTCGCCCGGGCACAGGCCGACGGGAGGCCCGGTCTGCGCCGCGTGAAGCGGGCAGCGGCCCTGCGAAGCGCTGTCAGACGCCATGCCTGCTCGTTCTCTGCTGCCGCCTCCGAGGCCACCGGCTGGGCGCTGCGGGCAGGCCGCCAGGGTCCTGCTCCCCCAGCTCGGCCAGTCCCCTTTACACAAAATGCTCTCTACTCGAGAGCTGACTGGGTCAGATCTCATGAGACGGCGGACCTCGGGAATTTCTCGCAGGGCTGCAGGCGATGCTTCTGCAGACAGGAGGTCTCTGTCCTGACAGCTTAAGGGGAGGGGGGCGGGGAACCCATTAGAAAGGAAGAATGACACGGCTCTAGCGAGTGACAGTTACGCTGGGAGCCAGGAGTCCTGATACGTCAGGGACCTAGTATCAAATCTTTTATTTAACCCCAACAAATCTCCACAGCAAAAGTATTCCCATCTCTCAGATGGAGAACTGTGGCTCAGGGGCGAAGCTGTCTGCCCAAGGTCACTGCTAAATGTAGACCATGAGGAGATTCACACCCAGGTCTGCCCACTGTGGACTTCCTGTCCAGCCCGGAGCTGTCCCTCAGCTCAAAGTTCAGTGAAACCTTGGCTGCAGATTAAACGGCCGCATGCGAACTAGGCAGGCCGAGTTTACTCAGGAGACAGTACCCCCTTTCCTGCATTTTTGGTGACTGGAGTCAGAGGTGACAGAGACACAGTCCCTGCAGGCAGGAAGCACAGTGACGCCCACGATGAGCGCACGCAGACCCGTGCAGCTGGACTGCACGGGGGGGCGGGCGGGCTGCGTGAGCAGATGGGGGCCAACGTGGCGTGTGGCTGTCTGGGTGTCTGTGGGCGTGTGAGGGGCCGGAGGAGGGGTGGCCGTGAGACATGTGCCGGAGAAAGCCGATTTCCCCGACTCAGGACGAAATGTTTTTCTGGAACCTGCTTTATGCCAGGTCCTCTGCTCAACACTAAAGCTAGGGTTCAACACTGGCCACGGCTCCTGCCCGCAAGATGCTAATGGAAGGTGGCGAGGTAACACGGGGTCTGTGACAGGCCCCCACTGCAGTGGACAGCTCAGAGGGACAGGTGTCTCATTGGGAGGATGGAGGAAAATCCTTACAGGAGAGATGTTTGTGCTCCGGCCTAATGGGGCCATCTGTCAGGCAGCGGGGTGGGAGGACACGTAGGAGACCAGGATGGGGGCTGTAAGCGCTTCAGGCAATGGAGCAGCTGAAGCCAAGATCTGGAGGCGTCAGACTCCCTGTGAAGCGCTGGAAATGAGGCAACGTGCAGGGCTGGACCAGTACGGGCAGCATAGGCCGGCCCAGCATCACGCAGAGCCAGACCAAGGAGCCTGCGTTTGACACTGGGAGGTGGGGTGAGGAGGCGGAAGGAGGACAGAGGAGACTTGGCTCGAAGACGTGACCATTCTAGTTTGAATTAAAAAGTAGAAAAGGCCCACCGACTCCAGCTGAGGCACGGAAAACACATACAGGGACTGGCGGCAGCCTGAAGCCACTGCTCCCGGGGCTGCAGAGGAGAGCGAGGGGTGGGGCTTTTCTCGGTGGGGGGGGGGAGCAGTCCGCGGGGGCAGGTACCTGGGCGAGGTGCTGGTATTTGCGCTCTGGCATCACTGGCTTCCAGGGGATGCTGCCCATGTCCGCGGGAGGAGGAGTCATGGGTGCAGGGTCCTCCAGGGCGTCATCATAGCTGAATGCCCGGCGGTACATCCCGATGGGCAGGGACATCTTGCCCAGAGGCCCACTGGGCTCAAGAGCTAAGAACAGAGACACCTCTCAGGATGGGTTCAGCAGATGAACATACTAATAGCTCTAAACTGACCTGTCGGCAGGAAGCTCTGATGAAACATTCTGACTCTGGAATAGGGAACCCATTCAAGGAAAGGTAATCCGTAGTACTAACTCCTTCCTTGGATTCTCCTCTTAACCCACTTAGGAGCCCTAATCCACTTACATGGATTAGGACACCGAAGTTCAATGTAAATTTAGCTGAGCAAGGTCACACAACTTCAAACAAGCGCGGTAAGGTCAAAAGCCTTTCGAAGCTCGCAAAGCTCGCGTTCTGTATGCCACGGAATCTGCCCCCACGCAATGCCAACGCTCTCAACTTACGCAAGACTGAAGACCTGAAGTTCTTGTTCCTGTTTTTAGATGAGGAAAACAGTCCTAGAGGTGAACTGATTTGCCCAAGTTCGTGCGGACAGCAGCCAACCCTCTGCCTCCCTACCTCACCAAAGAAAACAAAGCACGACGAACAAGAAATATTTAAAACACTATGCTGCCCAGGGTTATCACTTGTTTCACGTGTTCTGGATGATGTAAACAGCAGAGCCCATTACCAGCGCAGAAACTGCTCTCATAAAGCCCTGCCAGCTGATGCTGCCAGTCCCGTCTGCTGGAACTGACTGGAATGTCCCGCAGTGGCGGGAACCCCACTTCAAGGGCACTCGGCTCTGCCAGCCTAGGGAGCAGAGTTCATTCTGTTTACTAAGCCTTTCACAACAGAACTAATGTCCAGATCCTGCCTTCGGTGTGACATTTGCCTTTTGCTAAAATTATACAATCACTCTCCAAGACAGCGACTTGAGGGGCAGTAAGTCCAAAGGCAGCAAAAACACTTCATTTAAACAGCAAAGGGACCAAGCAGCTACCATGATTATTACTATTACTAATAATTACGAACAAATCCATAAAAACAGAATGAGGATTAGTGGCTGCCAGGGCTGGGGGAGATGCTGGGGGTGGGAAGTGACCACACATGGGTATGAGGTTTTCTTTTTAGGGTGATGAAGATGTTCTGGAATGAGACAGAGGTCATGGCTACACAACCTTGTGTATAGTAAAAACCACTAAATTATTCATTTTAAATAGATGAATTTCATGGTATTATGGGAATTATCTCAAAACAAACACACGAGCAAATAATAACTGCCAAGCACCCTTCCTGGCCAGTGTGTGTGCATCCTCACCCTACCTAACCCTCATAAAGCAGATATCCTTCCCACTCCCCAGCTTAGAAACCTGAGGCACAGATCCTAAGCCACACCCCACCAGCATGCGTGGTGGGGACTAAAACGCGGCTCGGCCAGCGTCGCCCGCGACGGGCACTGCCCCACGCTCCCCGCACGACAGGTGTTAACACGGCGAGTGCCACGCTAAGGTCTGGGCCAGGCACAGGAGTCCATGGTGACCACACGACAACGAAAGACAAACCAAAACACCAGCTGATGAAGTCAGACACTGGAGAGGGATGGATACTGGGAGACGTGGGGGAGACGCCTAGTACTCCAGGTGATTTGGGAGCGATTGCAAAACATCTTAAAGGCTCCCAAGTGCCACCCGACAGCCTTCTTAAAATGAAGTCCACTGATATATTTACTAGGATATACATTCCTACAAACAGAGACCCCGAAACTTTCTGGGCGGTATGTGCTTATTTATCACTACCTTTTAACTCACATTTTCATATCTTTAACATTGAAATCTTCACCGCGGGCCTGAGAAACAGGCACTATCCTCTATAGTTCTCTGATTATCTAAAATTGAGTGATTCAGATTAGATTAAAAATCATTGCCCTTCCCACTAAAAAGTCCAAGGCGGGATCAATGACTTCAGTAACCCAAAAATTATTGCTCTATACAGCTCCAGACTCACTAAATGCCGCCGTGAGCATTATCACGGCCAAGTTCAATTCGCTGCCTTTAAACCAGGCTGGTGCCTTTTTGCCTAGACCTCCATTCCACCTGTCCCCCGTATCTCCTAAGAAATGAAGTAAGTTTAATTATTTTGGTACATACTACAAGAACTACCCAATTTCTTCTGAATTCTTATTTGATGCCCTAGAAAAGTGATAAATCTATCACACCTTTGAGGGAAATGACTGCTCTCTTTTCAGTTAGATTTTGGGTTCGTACCCTGGCTGGAAATATTTAAATGATGCCAATGCATTAAATCTAAATACTCTCCTGATAGCAGAGAGTAATCATCAACATATGGGTCAGAAAGAGTGGTTTCTGTCTAGCTTAAAATATTAAGGGCAAAACACAACTTGACCAAAAAGAATTAAGTTTACCAGGCACTTCTGATTGTCTCGAAGCCATTGAAAGACTGGGATCCAGGTGCTTTTTCTATATAGATTTCAGAGCTGAGTCCCTGCCACCTAATAAAAATAACAAAAAGCATTTTCTTACAGTGAACACCAAAGAATAGCTCCAATGCTGTTCTTTTGACAGGCACACAGAGTTTTATGGCTTATTTACAAGGTTGAATCACATAAAAGAGCCAAAGGGTAAGAAACATGACGGAAGGGAAAAAAAGGATAAAGTCAAAGGTCACACCACACCTGTGGCTGATGTCAACACCTATGATATGACAAAGACGATATACCTGGCGAAATACCTTACCGGAGTGAAATGAGATGATTATGCTGATAGGCAGATATTAACGAGGAGCATTGTCCAGCTGCAGCACATTAGCAAAGGTGCCAAGGAAGAGTCCGTCCATTCCAGAGGTCCTAAGAAGAACAAACGACCCGCATCGGTACAGCCCTTCACAGTCTGCCAAACTCCTTCCTGTGCAGTCATGTATTCCCCGTAATACAGTGGTACAAGAGGGATTACAAGTTTGTTTGTGCGTTTTCATGTTTAAGCTAGGGCTCAGGGTCCAAACGACTTGACCCACAGCAAGGGGCTAGGTACCACAGCATGGTAAATTCATTCTTTGTTGCTAACACTGACTAATATTTATAGAGATATTATACAACTCTTATCTTGTATTTTAACCCTTGCAGCAACCCTGCAGAGCAGGCATTATTTATCCCCTATTTAATAATGACAAGGAAACTAAGTCAGGAGATAAGTGATTTGTCCAGGATCACAGATAAGTGGCCCATGTGTAAGACAGGGAGCTCTATCCCCGTTTTACAGGGGTGTTCAAACAAAGCCCTGAGAAAGCCACATTATTTGCATTCCAGCTTGCTACACTGCTCTCCTACCCTGACAGAGCTCAGAAGACATGCTAGTTAGTTCTTCATTAAAGAGCACCACAGAATCCAAAGTTTAGCCATCCTCCGGATCCCGGGAGCATTCCGACCAAGACAATCCCCTTCCACTCCCACCCCGTCCCCTCCCTCGCAGAGCTCAAGCATCTCCTACACGGGATAGAAGACAAGGCCACCAGGATTTGAAAGGCCAAGTCTGACTCAACCTCCTGTCCCACCCTACGAAGGGAAAGAATGAGATTAGGGCCGGGGCCGCGCACGAGCCCAAGGTTCCCTGAGCGCAGGGCAAGTAGGAGGCTTCAGAGGTGACAGGAAGGGCTAGGAGTAAGGGGGTCCCGGGCTAGGCCAGTTTGATCAAGTATAGTCGAGGCCCAGTGCCTGGCTGGGCTGCAGGGGCATCATCAAAGAGAAGGCCCACTGGGGACCCCAGAATGTGGAGCGAGAGAAGCAAGGGCAGACAGGTCAAGGTAAGAGCCTGGAAAACGGGGAGGGGAGAGGCCCCGGGCCAGGGCCGTGGTGGGCGGCCACCAGCGCGCCCCTCAGGATGAGCGGAGGACGCAGCCCCGGGGACCGCCAGGCCCGGCCCATCTAGTTACCTGTTTCGCCGCCGCGCAGCTGCCTGCAGCTCGAGCTCCGGCACTAGTGGGGCTCCGAGCACCCACGTCTCCCGAGAACCTGTGGCGCGGTCTGGCCCCAAGCCATGGTGTGAGCGGTGCTGTACCCGTGGCGACACCGAAGGCCTCGGGTACGGACTAGAAAACGACAGCGGCCAGCTGGCCGGCAGCTTCGGTGATTAAAGCCTCCCAAGATCGCGTCACGTCGCGCGAGACTTGGCCAGAAAAACCCTCAAAGCATGCTGGGAGTTGTAGTCCATGATCGGAAAGGCCCCAGGACCTTAGCAGCACTTAAGCTAGTTAGAGATGAAAAGAGCGGGGACCCTTTTCCAGAAATAGCTGGGTTGGGCATAGTTCATACAGAAGTAAAAAAAGGAGCAAACCCCACCTGCCTCCCCTAGGCGAGGCGGGCCTAATGTCATTTTCCTTTCACACTAAGGAAAGTGATGCTTGAAGAGGTGCCAGCTCAAATGTCACATCCTCAAGGCAGACTTATTTTTTTCTATAGGGTTTACAAATATGATAAAGTGTCAAAGCTTAGGAAGTAAAAGAATGTTTTAACAAATCTACCCATGTTCCTTTCGACCCCACACCCCAAGCTTGCCATCACAGCTCATCTCCAGAGGAGGATGGGGCCTGAGGGGTGGGTGTCACACTGAGGTTTCAACATTTGACACTTTTCAGGCCTACTGGCAGGTCTGAGAGACTTTCCTCAGGCAATTTTAAACCTGAGTGCCATTAACAGGCCACCACTCATGAGTGTGCTATGAACTAAAGTCTTTCCCAAATTCTATAATTAGCTTATGACTATCACAATTACACTGCAGTGTGATTTTTTTGTTGTTGTTAAGTGTTACTTTGTTAATTTGGAAATTTTAAAATACTGTATGCCATAATTTTTTATTCTCTGTGGAAGCAAAACTTATACCTTGCCCTCTCCTCCCCCATCAGAAGGAAGGGTTACACATCACACTTTAGTCAGCAGGGGAGAAAACAGCACTTTGCACCCTTATGTAAACCAGATCATCTTGTTTCACTCTTATCCCCAAATAATGGAAAACTCAAGACTTTCCTGGAAGTTATTGACTTTCCAACAAACAACTTTACCCTGACTTTCGTGGCACTGATGTCTGAAGCGAGGTCATGATCGAGACAGACAGTAGCCATGTGAGAAAAGTGCTGTTTTGCACAAAGGACAGACTAACTGTAAACTTTTAACCTTCACGATTTGGGAGGGGGGGTTCCCCTTTAAATGGATATTGTATTTGTTTTGTTATTGGGGAGCTTATTTGTTTGAAGCCTAGACTCTCTTAGAAGCCTTCTTTGCAAGTAAACTAGTTTTCTAAATAACTAAGGAGGATTCAGTCAGTCACAATGGAATCTAATCTACGAGGCCGAAGCTTCTCAGCTGCTTGAGCTCAGCCCATCTTTCTCAGCTCCTCGGGCAGATCTCTTGTGGCAGCAGAGGTTCTGCTCCACCTCTTTTCTGTGATTTTTTTTCTGACTCTGATTTTGGTTCTTAGCCAAGCCTGCTTCCAGTTCTGTGCAGTCACTTTATTTCCCCAAGAGCAGCAGCACCATTAGGAAGTTCTTCCTTGAAGTCTGCGTGGCTCTTGTCTGGTGGCAGACAACAGTCAAGGGACCCTGTGTGTGGCTGACCAGGAGATCTGGCTGCCTTGGTACTGTTGTTTATAACATGCACTTACCAGAAAACTAATTTTCTAAATGTTTTTGACTCTGAATTGTCCTTTTACACTTCCTTGAGCATTTCATACTTTAATAAACTTGGAGACTCAAAAATTGGAATTGACTGGAATCTCTTGTGCATCCACTCTGGATGCCCATATCATCTTGGATTCCTATTTCATGGCAGAGGAGGCACCTCCCTTCCTACAGACATCTGCCATCTCTGGTCAGTCCAAGCCCCCAGAGAGACTCACTCCCTAGCCAGACTTGCCAGTGTTCTCACCACCCATCAGCAGACAGGAACTTGATCACTGGGAAGGTAGGGAGGGCGCCGGGTGAGGGGAGGCGGATTTGCATTTCTGGGGTCTCTAAACTGGGGAGCTCTTCCTAGAAGTCTACCCTTATGTCATTATAGATGAGGCATTCTACCTAGCAGTGCTCAGGAATTGTCCATTTCCATTGCCCAGTTGGACCTTGGCGAAGGTACCTCAGTTAGAGAGCAGCAGAGTTAAAATTCAAGCCCCAAATGGAATGTGTCTGGCTGATAGTTTGGCTGTTGGCTGTCTTTGGCCTCACCTCCTTTATTTTTAATATCCCTGGGACAGAGGAGTGGAAGGCACAATCCCAAGAAACACCTGAAAGCAACAGCTCCCTCTAGTGGTGAAGAGGAAGACTTCATTGACGAAACTAAGGAGGATCAATTGTCAAACTGTCCTTAGAAACTCACTTATCCAATCTGATGTTACAGATGGTGCAACCAAGATGCAAAGGACAGAAAGAACCAGGCCAACGTCACACAGCTGATGTGGGGCAGTTGGTTAAATAGAAAACATGTTCTTGTGTCTTACTTTTTATCAAGCACTATGCTGGGTGTTTGAGATACAAGGGAGGTAGGGACAGTCCCTGACTGAATCGTGTCCTACCAAAATTCACATGCTGACGTCCCAGCCCCCCATACCTTAAAATGTAATAGTCCACAGTCTTTCAGGGACCCTCCCCCCCCCAAAAAAAAACTGAGTCCTAAAAGAATTGGCTCCAAAATTAAAAAAAAAAAACCACTGTAGAATCAATATTAGTATGTTTAAATGTCTGCACCACAGACTGTCAACTTCTTTTATGGCAACATATGATTTTCATAAAGATGGCATCCGAAAACAATTTTAGAGTTCAATTTCTCACCTTGAAATAAATCTCCAATGAGCACCTTAGTGCTCAAAGAAAAAAAAAAAAGGCCCCACAATCACAAATTAGACAAGTTACTGCAGCCACATCCTCCCCGAGCTCGTGCGGGATGCTCAGGAAACAGGTCGCTTGGGTTTGAATGCAGCCTGCACCGATGCACTACGGTGCGACCTGGACCTCAATTGTCCCTCCTACGACGCAGTGTTTTAAGGGATAACCGAGAACAGCCGTGAGCCAGCCCCTCGGCACACAGCAAGTGCTCGGTGGATGCCTATACCCCCGTGTCCAGCCCTGCGCCCACCGCTCCCTTCCGCATCTTGCCGAGCCGGCGGGAGGTCCCCGCACTCCGGCCCGGTGCCGGTGCATTGTGGGGCTTGTAGTGCGGGGCTGGGCTGGGCTGGGCTGGGCTGGGCGGGCTGGCTGGGTGGGTGGGCGCGGCCGCGGCAGTCGCAGCGGGGCCATCTTCGGCGAGCCGGCCGGCCCGCCCTGTGCTGCCCACACCCGCGCGTCGCGCCCGGCCCGATGGCGCCGCGGCCGCTGAGCCCCTTGGTGCTGGCACTGGGCGGCGCCGCGGCCGTGCTCGGCTCGCTGCTCTTCATCCTCTGGAAAGCCTACTTCGGCCGCGGACGGGAGCGGCGCTGGGACCGCGGCGAGGCCTGGTGGGGCGCGGAGCCCGCCCGCTTCCCCGACTGGGACGACTGGGAGGTGAGAGCGGGGCGCGGGGTGCGCCTCCGCGCGGGGGCCGAGGGGCGGACCGCGCCTGGGTGCACGGCGTGCCCGCAGCCCCCGCGCGGGCAGCCGGGCCGGTGTGAGCCCCGGAACCGAGGGCCGGGCGGGCGGTGGAGGAGTGGGGCGCGGCGCCACCGCGGGATCGGGCATCCTCCCGGGCGCCGCCGGAGCTCGGAGGGCGCGGCCGCGGGCCCGCGCGGGGTGCAGCCCGCCCCGTCCGGCGCCTGCGCAGTGCCCGCCGGCGCTGGGTGCCGGGAGAGGCCGCCCGCCTCCTCCGCAAGTCCGTGGCCACGCGGCGCCGAGAGGTTCTGTCCCCCGATTCCGTGGCCCTGGGGTGCAGACACGAGGAATTTGCCCGAGGTCACTCAGGGAAAGCATGGAAAACGGGTTGGGGACTCCAAGGCCACGTTCGTCCCATTGCACCAGGCGGTGCCTGCCTACCCTTAACGGTTGGAGGGCAGGGGCGGGCGCTTTGTGGCCTGCAGCCCGCCGTCGGGCAGGGCCAGGAGAGTGAGTGAGGCCACAGCCGGACCTGTGCCCGCAGCCCGAGGACGAGGACGACGAGGAGCCGGCGCTGGAGGAGTTGGAGCAGCGCGAGGTGCTGGTGCTGGGGCTGGACGGCTCTGGGAAGAGCACGTTCCTGCGCGTGCTGTCCGGGAAGCCACCGCTGGAAGGCCACGTCCCCACCTGGGGCTTCAACTCCGTGCGGCTGCCCACCAAAGACTTCGAGGTGGACCTGCTAGAGAGTGAGCAGCCCCCCCCACCCCACCCCACACGCACCGCTCCCCTATCACCTGAGTTGGACCCAAGCGGGACCTCTGCCTGGGCGTGGCTCCAAAAATGCATGTGTCTGCAGGACACGCGCCTGCATGAAATCCTTCCCCCGCCTCCCTGGGGCACAGCGCAAAGTCCGGGCTCCTTTTTGACGTGGGGGGGGGGGGGCTTCATTGACCAGGTAGCTCCAGCTTGGTCCTGATGTCCCTCACCCCTGCTGAAGCCCACCTTCCTGACACAGATACCAAGGGCTAAAGTTTCCCATGTGCCAGTTTGGCAGGGATTCTAGTTCTGCCTCGCTTAAGGACAGGGATACGGCCTGAGAAATACAGAAGGGGATCTGATGCTTATGGGAACATCACTGCACTTACACCTGGGTGGTCCAGCGCACTGCACACCTAGGCTGTGCTGCGTAGCCTGTTGCTCCCAGGCCACGTGCCTGTGCAGCATGTTACTGTTCTGAATACCATAGGCAATTGTAATGCATCGCTCTGTGACATCACTGGGCTCCCTAATAATCTTATGGGACCACTGTCATATATGTGGTCTGACATTGACTGAAACATTATGCGGCCCATGGCTGTCCTTAATGAGACTCTCCCAGCAACTCTGTACAACTGGAGAGTGATTACCCTCATTATATACACTGCTGTTTTCTATCTTTTGCAAGCAGTTCCTTCTGTCGAAAAGCCCTTCTTCCCTTGATAAACTAATACTGATCCTTCAAGGTTTAGGCGAGCATGATGTCCCTGTGACGTCTTCTCTGACTCCCACGCTAAGTTAGGGCTTCTCTCCTGCTGTGGTATTTGCCACATACCAGCTTGTACCCCTGACTAGGCTCTGGGATACAGACGGGTAGGACCAAGCCAGTACCTGGGAGAGCTTGTTGAGGGAATCATCAGAGATGGTCCGAGCAGCCCCCTGCCCTTGGTGTTAGGCTTGGGATTCTGAGAGAGGACAGCAGTACTTAGCCACCTGTGTCCAGCCAGACTCGGCGAGGAGGGTCAGGTGGACTTCCGAACAGCCAGAGGACTCAGGCCATAAACACTGGGTGGGTTTGGTTAAGCGCTAGGCAGGGGGTCCGACTCCGAGGGCTGTTGGCTTGAACGGCCACCGTTGCTCTGATTTCGGGCGCTTGCTTGCTGGTGTGTCCTGGCTGCACGTTTCCTCCCGGCTGATAGCAAACTGATATTCATCTGGGGTTCAGTCCTTCAACAGACTTTCCCGGGGACACACAGAAGGGTCAGCTGGGGGCCCTGCACTTGAGGCCCACTCTTCTGGCAGAGATGGTGCCCCCTATTCTACCCCCGGGAGAAGGGGTTTGGTGTTTTCATGTTCACCGGGGGTCTGCACAGTACCAGTCCAGCTTCCACAGGGCCACTCAGCCAGGATCCAAGCCTAGTTCTCCCATGCAAGTCCGGGGGGCCTTCCCTTCCCACACCCCCACTTTGCTGTGGTCTCCTGCAGTGTCAGTGCTGGAGCCCGCCCGGCCGAGAACGGGCCTTTGCGGATGTTTGATAACGCCTCCTCCCCCCCCCCGCATCTGCATCCGTTTCATTAGCTGGTCCCGTCCGCCTTATCCTGCAGTACGTTCTGGTCTGTCCACTTGTCCCCACCTCCGCCACCGCCTGCTTGGTCCAAGCTGCCATCACCTCTCAGGACTACGCAGGTCTTCCTGCTTCCACTCCTCTCCCCAATGTCAGCCAGTGTTCTCTCTCAGATCATGTCACTGTTGATGAAAACCCTTTAAGGGGCCCTGTGTGGTCCAGCCCTGGCCACCCTTACCGGTCATGGCGTCCCCCTCTCTCTCTCTGGCGGGGCCTCAGCCACCCCGGCCACCTGTTTCTCAAACACGTGGCGCTTGCTCTTTTCTCTCCCTCTCCCCATGGCCAGTTCCGTCTCCTCATTCCTGACTCGGCTCACATGCCTCCTCCTTAGAGAGACCTTCCTGGACCATTCGATCCAAAGCCACCCCCTCAGCCCCTTTCACGTTGTGTCCTTCCTTTCTGAAACGTGCTTGTGGTGTTGCTGTGTCCATCCTGGCCGTGGGGGGCATGGAGGGGCACTCCTTGCACGCAGGACCCCTGCCTGCCTTGTTCCCCTCCGTATCCCCGGCACCCAGGTCAGTGCTTGGCACCTGGTAAGCACTCAGTAAATGCCCGTTGAGTGCCTGCTCTGTGCCGGGCATTGTGCTGAGGGCTTTGGGGGGACCCAGAGGTAAACGGCTCTAACTCTCAAAGAGCTCAGAGTCTGCAGGTGCCAGAGTATAACCAGAGACACTGGGATGCACAGTGACCAGAGGGGGCTGAGCAGAGGGACGGAGGGGAACGGAAGGCAGTCCATGTAGGGGACGCTCCGTGGGCAGCTGTGTGGTGGTAGGCTCGAGTATGGCGTTTCTAGGGAAAGGAAATGGGGCGACCAGGCCGAACAAGAGGAAGAGGCGGCCCTGGCCTCTGACCACAGCCCCCGTGACCCAGGAGGAAGCTAGGGATGGGCAGGAGGCAGAACTGGAGAGTACTGTTTGGGAAGCACCTTCTGCACACCAGTCCTCTGGAAGGTGCATGGCATATGGTACCCTTGGGTTTTGCTGCGACCTGTTAGGTAAATTCAGTGAGGGGGAGACCGATATGAGAAGGTAGCGACTGCCCGGGGAGCCCCAGCTGTCAGCTGGAGCCAAACCCAGGATCCACCATCTTTTCCTGGCTCCGGGCTCCTGGTTCCTGGCTGGCGGGTCCTTGAGCAGCTGGAAGGTGGGCTGGGGTGGGGCTGTGAGTGGGGAGCCAGGGCCCGGGGAGGCTCTGAGCTGACCCCTGGCCTCTCCTTAGTCGGCGGCAGCCAGAACCTGCGCTTCTACTGGAAGGAGTTTGTGAATGAGGTGGACGTGCTGGTGTTCCTGGTGGACTCGGCTGACCGGCTACGGCTGCCCTGGGCCCGGCAAGAGCTGCACAAGCTGCTGGACAAGGACCCTGACCTGCCCGTCGTCGTGGTGGCCAATAAGCAGGTGAGGGCCACAGGAGGCCGGCTCAGGCCGGCCGGGCTTGATCCACAGAGGCCTGGGCAGGAGCAGCTGCCCTGGGGAGGGCCCAGGCCGTGACCTGGAGCGCTTGACGGAGAGTCTGTCCCCACCTTTTCTGCCTATGCTCTGTCCTCATCCTGTCTGCCTTCCCCGCTGCCTCCCCGTCACTTGTCATCCTGGAGAAATGAGAAAAATACTCATTCAGTATCCACTAGATGCCGGTGTGTTTTTCAATGACATTTGATGTTATGCTTCCGTTGACCCTCAAAGGTATGGGACACTAGTCCCATTTCACAGATGGGTAATCTGATGCTGGGACTGTGTAATCTCCCCAAAGTTGTACACCTTGAAAGTAGTGGAATTGGGATGTCTAACCCCAAAGCCTGTGCCTTTTTCATTCCGCTGTCCTTGTGACTTCTGGTTCTAGATCGAAGAGCTAACCCTGGGAAATGCTAAGAAGTTAACAGATTAAATAGTAACTAACATTTACTGCTTACGGTATGCCAGGCTCAGGGCTGAGCACCTGACGATCACGGCCTCACTTCAGTCCTACCAAACCCCCACCAGAGGCCTTGCCCTGACCCTTCAATGCCCAAAGGAACAGCTGGGAGGTGGCAAAGCCAGGACCCGGGAACTCAGATCATCCCAAAGTTCCCGCTCCTTAACCACCACGCTGGGTGCCAGAGGGCCGCCTCGGGCCCAGCCACCCTCACACCTGCAGAGGCCCCCTCAATGCCAGGTGGAGCAGCCACACGCGGACGCCTGTCACATTTTCTGTGGCCTATGCCCGTGTATCCAAGAGCCATGGGACGCGTTTCCAAACCTGGCCAGGTGGAAGCTGTGCGCCTTTGACCTCAGATTCCCCCTGCCTAACGGGAAATAACTTGACGATCATTTGTCAATACGTGACCGTATGTCCTGGTCTGCCTGGGCAGTCTTGTTTTTCTGGTGTAATCCATAGTGCCCACTCTGAGTCTCAGAACTACCCAGATTGGACATGAATGACATCACCGTCCTGTGTGTAGCGATTTAGACCCTACAGGAGACAGCAGCCGAGGTCCAGCATTCCATGAATCGCTCCAAGAAGGATCATTTTAATCTTGGCCAGGGTTGAAATGAAAACGTACCCTCACCCGCCGTGCTCCGTAGTGGCCTCTTTTTTTCCTTAGCCGGTGTTGTGGAGTGGTGGAAGTAAGGCTCTTGTTTGCAAGTGACCCTCCTGTAAGACCCCCACTACTGAGTTTGGGAACCGAGCTAGGATTCCTCTAAGGGTCCCAAGCTTGGGCATCACACCAACCTGAGTCTCAAAGTGGCTCCGCCGCTTATCCCCATTTCCTTGGCTAAATGACCTCAGCTTCTCGGAGCGGATTTCCTCATCAGTTAAGTGCAGACTGCGAGAATTAAATAAGACCGAGTACCTATCACAGTGCCTGACACACAGGAAGTACTGTTTCTTACCGCAGGGGCTGATGCCGGGATGAAAACAGATTAGGACAAAGGAAAGTCAGGGATGAGGAAGGGCGTCCAGACCACGGGGCCCAGAGGCTCCAGCGTTCCCTAAAGAAACTCAGGAGCAGAGTATTTCCTGGATGACGAGGCGGGGTGCTGGGAAGCACTGTGGGCTGCTCCGACTGGCTTCTCTGTTTCGCCCCAGGACCTGAGCGAGGCCATGAGTGTGGCGGAGCTACAGCAGGAGCTGGGCCTGCAGGCCGTCGACAACCAGCGGGAGGTCTTCCTCCTGGCGGCCAGCATCGCCCCTGCAGGATCCGGCTTCGCAGACCCCGGCGCCGTGCACATCTGGAGACTGCTCCTGGAGCTTCTCTCCTAGGCCGGCGGGCCCGCGCTCACTGCCCAGCCCCGAGAGCCTAGTCCTGCCGCTCCTGCTGCTTCACCCGCCCGGACCTGGGGCGGGAGCCACGCGGCAGCACAACCCTCCTCTCCTCCAAGGCTGAGAACCACGCAGAAGCCTTCCCGGGGGGTTGGCCGTGAGGCTGAAGCAGGGAGGCGGGGGAGGCAGGGGTGGGCCAGGGTGCTGTCTGGCTCATTCCGGGCTGGGAGTGGGCCCAGCCTTCACCAGCGAAGGCTCCCTCCTCTGCCCCCATTCAGTGAGCTGTCCAGCAGGCTCGGTGCTCCCAGAGGTACTCCCAGCCCCGGCCGTTTGCTCCTGGCACTTCTCACCCCTCGGGCGGGCAGGTTCCGGCCATGCGTGGGGGGCCCTGGCGCCCAGTCCCGCGCTGTCCTCCAGCGGTAGCTCTGCCCAGCTGGCCCGTGGCCTCATGCAGCCTCTTTCTTCCTCTCTGGCCCTGGGCATCATTTTTAAAAGAAGGTGATTTCCATGGTTTTTTTTTTCCTAACTGGGACATGCTTCTCAAGAAGTACCAGGATGAACCTGGAGACCCTGGCAAGCTCTCTGAAACCTCCCTGCTTCTCCAGGCGCAGGCCTGGCCCCCAGCCCCCCGTGGCTACAGGAGACAGGAGAGGTGGCATTCACCCCCCGTCTGGAGACGCAAGCTGCTGCCTTCACACGGAGTGTGCCAGTGCCACCCATGTTTACATGAGTCAGACGGGGGTGGGGTCCATGTTCCTGGAAAGGCCACCCCCGCCCCAGAGCGGGGTGCCGGCCTCCGAACTGTGTCATGATTATTTATTTACGTATAAAAGGAACAGGCTATAGGTTTAGGCTGTTCCAGGTGCTGTTATTAAAACGCCAGATGATTGTCATGGAAAATGTGGATCTTTGAGGAAAATAGCTGGACTCATGAATGACAAAAGTGATGACCTACCCGTGTCTGTGGGGGAGGGGGGTCGGGACAAAACGCTGGCTTTCCCCCTGCCCTTCGGGACTGTAATTCACATAGTACTTCACATCGATCACATGTAACGCGGCCACTCAGCCCAGTGCCCTGAGGGGACATGAACCTCTCCTGCGTGTGTGACAAAGACTCGGAAAGGAAATTTCAATCCTGTAAATCCAGTAAAGAAATATGGGCACCAGCAGACCGGCCAGCAGGGAGCCTGGGTACATCACGCAGCCTTTCCAGACCCTTCGGTTCCCCGGCTCCAGCGAAGCCGGACAATTTCCAGTGTTCTCTCCAGGACACCGTCTGGGATTCTCCTCTTTGCTGTGACCAGCCAGGCTGAGGACGGGCTCCACACTGACACTTCTCTTCACTGCAGACAAAGGAGCCTTTTTTGTCTGTCAGGCCACCGCATCATCGCCAGCCACGAAGGGGCTTTTTTGGGGAGCAGATCTCCAGTTCAGCGCGCTGTTTCACTGAGAGTGGCGATCACGTGTCTTTGTTTCGTGTGACATTCTGCTTCAGTCCTGTGGCCGGTGCAGGAAGAGGGACGGAGGGGGGTGGGGTGGGGGGGAAGCGCCCGACATCCCGAGTGTGTGTGAGGGTCGGGCTGCGAGCGTCTGTGACAGAATCGCCATCTCTGAAATTCTGACTTGCTTTCTGCATGAAGAACTGATGTGTCTGCTTTTAAGAATTTGAGGACCGACTTGGGTTTTAGAGGAGCCTGGCAACTTTTCTGACTGTTCGTTTCGCCTTTGAGAGGCTGAGAAACCTGACTTCCATGTTTATGAATCCCCCTCCTCCTTTTTCCAGCACTTAAGTTACCTAGGGAACCAGCACTGGTGAGGGGACCCCCTCCTCACGAAGATCTGCCTTCGGTCTATCGAGCACTGTTAGGTGGTAGAGGCTTTTAAAGTCCCCCGTGGGGGGAGGTGAACTTGAATTAAGAGTTTATCTAGTTGAGCTACTTTTAAAGATCACTCACAACCTGAGAGGTCCCGGCAGCACCGGAAGACACACACCGAGGGGCACTGGGGCCAAGGGCCACCCCCTCTGATGTGCGTGCTGTTGGCCTGTGGGCGTGTCACAGTGCCCATCTGCTCTGATTCCTACCAGGACCCGGGCTGGGCAAAGAATGGCCTTACTTAAGAGCTGGATGCCTGACCTTGCCCTTCCCAGCCACACTGGAATGTGACTTTGTGATTGAGGAGCCAGGTAACTGCTTTTGGGAACCGGGGGTTACCTGAAGCCGTTCATCTCAAGGGAGGTTGCCGAACCCACCTGGGTGGCACTGTCCCCCCCCACTGCCCCGACTCTACGGCTCCCAGCCCTGCTAAGTGTGAGAATAGGGATTGAGCGTCTGGGCGCTCTCACGTTGTGACAGAGACGGTGAAAGGAACGCTCCGCCCCGCGTGCTTGCAGAACCTGTGCCTGCACCGCTCACCCTGGCACGGGGCCTCTGTTCTTAAGGGTCACCCAGATGAAATCATGGCTTCTGCTGTTCCATTCGACGACCTGTTGGCATCCCAGTAAGGAGAGGCCAGCCTGGCCCGGAGCTTAGACGTGTGACGGTCTGGGTGGGAGGGCTCTTGAGGCCGCTGGGACCTTGGACTGACTGCCCATCCCAAGAGGCCTCCTCGGGTACCTCTTGGTGCCCAGAACTGCCCGCTGTAAGCTTGTGCTGACACAGTGGAACCAGCTGTAAGACGGGGGGGGGGCATGGGGAGGGGGTGGTGAAGTGGGTCCATCACAGCCCCCCAGGCCTCTGCAGGTGCTGATGGAAATCACACGGGTCTGGCCCGTCTGCCTAAAGGAAACACCAGATTCTCCAAAACCGCTTCCACTCGCCTTTGAAAGCATTTCGTTCTTGCGCTGGTTCAGCGGTGACGCCGGCGTTTTGCACCAGCTGCTGAGACGCGCCCGGGGTGCCCTCCTCACGCCGCTGCCCCGGACCTCAGAGCGGGCAGTCTGAGCGCCGTGCCTGACGCCTGCCGTCCACTCACACGTCCCCACGCTCTTTCTGGCAGCTCCGGAAGGGGACCTCCAGCCTTTCCTGCTCTGCTGCCTGAGAGGCGGGCCCATGAGGGACAGCGAAGTCCCATTAAAGCTCAGAAAGTACAGGGGCCTTGCAGACCCGGGCCCACAGGGTGGCCAGGGGCAGACCGCGTGAGATTGTGCTGGCGGCGTCCGAGGTACTGCACAATAAATGCCAAAAACTCGGACATGGTTTCGTTTGAATTCGGACTGTGTGTGCTGGGGACTCGCCCTCCCAGTAAGGGCAGCTACAGAGGGTGGTCCCGGAACACTTCCTGTGATACAGTTGGTCAACAGCAAGCCCCAGTCCCCTGGCCCTTCAGCCCACACGAGGGTGGGGTGGTAAGGAATACCAGCTTTGGCCTGACTCAGTACCTGGGGGACAGCCAAGGTGTGGAGTGGACACCCAGTCTAGTAGGGGACATCGAGCAGATTAAAAGGCAGTTGTGACTGTGAAAGGTATTGCTACAGGAAGTCTGGACCACAGGACACTTACACAGCCTGGGGTTAGGGAGTAACTTCCTAAAACGGCACCTGAACTGGGTAAAGAAGGTAAGGAGTCAGCCTAGTCCAAGGCCTGAGTTTGGGATGCTGTGAAGGACAAAAGCTGTGAGGCCAAGGGCTGAGGCCCTTAGGAGCCATGCTGCAGGCTGGATCCTAAAGGTTATGCTCGTGGGGCTTGGTGACCAGTCACTGCTGGAATCTGGGCAGGCTGGGTCCTGTAGGGAGGGGTTTCCGGGACACTCCCAGCCTGCCCTGATGTGTGGGACAGATAAGCTGCCTTCAGGAGCCACTTGGGAGGAGACAGCTAATAACAGCCTATGCTTGGTGGAAAGACCTGACTCCAGTCCCTCTCCCCTCTTGATACCTCTCAAGCCCGTTTCTTTACCTGTAAGAGGAGGCTAAAACCACACACCAGACAGGGTTTTATGTGAAGTGATCTATGCAAAAGCATTACGTCCTTAGGAGCAAGGAGAAGAGACATTTTAGGTGCTTGTAGGAGGAACCTTAGGGATGAGAGGATTTCTGTATTATCCGTAACCGAGGAGAAAGTATCAAGACTAAGAACATTGCCAGTGCCCACCCCACCCTGCCTGCGATTCTGCTAATGGGCGAGTCATCACCTACTCCTGTCGCCCAAGTCAGGCAGCCTGGCCCTAGCGAGTGGGGTTTGGCCAGCCTCCTCTGTCACTCCATGCCCCTCCTTGCCTTAAACTCTGGCTCCAGCCTCTTGGGTCTAGGAGGGAGCCTCAGCCTGGGGCAGGTATCAACCAGTCACTCGGCCTCCATCTTACTCTGTATAGAATGAACGGAGGCTGGCCACTCCATTGTGTGAAGACGCTCACAGATGTTGATCTTATTCCAAATCTGTTTCGGGGTACCTCGCTAGTCAATCTCATCCTGGGCCATTGTCTGAGAAGGGAGAAGGGCCACCTGTGGGCTGGACAGGCACGGGTTCCAATGCCGGCTCTGTTGGCAAATCACTTTCTGTCCCTGAGGTTGATTCCTCCCCTCAAAAGCCATGAGGTATGTGGGGAAATGGGTGCAGACGTCCGCAGGGGCCGGGCAGGAGCTGGAGCCAGCTGAGCGGCTCATGCCCCACCCATAGCCACCTGATCCTTTGTAGGCGCAGGGGTCCTATGTAGCCAGATCTTTTTGATTTTTAACAGAACCCAAACATAGGAATATTTATTTGAAACCTCCCATAATTAAAATGGCAACGAGTTCAAGTTCTTTGACGATACCAGGCAAACAAGACATCACACCTGGGACAGGCACTCAGTCTATCCCGCTCTGCGCACTGTCAGTGGGATCCATTTCCTAGGGTCTGTCTTCCCTTTTGTGTCCAGTCTCAGGCCCTAGGCGAGCAGATTGGATCTCGAATGGTCTAGGGCGCCCTTCCGATGGGCCTGGTGGTCCTTCTGCCAGCCTGAGCCACTCCCCTTGCCCTCCCCATGGCCCACCATGTAGCACAGTAGTCTGTGAGGTCCCGGGACAGGGAATTTCCTTCCTGGGAGGCTAACTTCTGCCTCCAGGTCTGGGAGAGAGAAGCCAGGAAATGGGCATTGCTTCTTGCAGTATGTGAGCTGCCAGTCACCCCTTCACACAACCCCAAGCAGCAGAGTTGCTACACCGGCCATCTGAGGGGCTTTACTCCTATCCAACCCCATGTTCAGGGCTGGAACCTTCGTCCTCAGCCTATGATACAAGCCCAGGTTCTGCCTACGACACGATCATCACTCAGCAGCAACTACCTAAAAGGCACGTCATCTTCTGAGTCTCAAGCGGGTAAGAGAAAGGCACCAAACTAATAATCTTGGTGCTAGGTCCTGGGGACACTTGCCTGCCCACAGGGCAGAGCTCCCTTCCATCTCCAAAACTCTGGAGAACCTGTGTTTCTTCAAGTGTTATTTGCAATCCATGAAATGGAAAGGCTGAATAAATGAAAACCAGGGCCTGAGGCTGGGTCCAGGTATGCCTCTGCTCCCATTGATGGAAAAAGCCAAGCTGTGAAGCTAGGCAAATACTGCCTATTTCTTATCTATTAAAGAAAAAAAACAGCTCACAGAAACGAGGTGATCTAGTCTTAGCCAGGGGTTAAATGCTAAAATTGCTTACAGTCAAAACTATCTTTGGCTTGGCCCCGGGGGGGGGGGGGGGGGAGGAAATGGGGAGCTGTGTTTTATGAGGCTAGAGTTTCAGTTGTGAAGATGAAAAAATTCTGGAGATCTGCTGTATGACAACGTGAACACACTTCACTGGGCTATATCTAAAAATGGTTAAGACAGTAAACCTTACGTAATCTATTTTCTACAACAAACCTGTAGTTAAGGAATTAAAACTTTTTAAAATTAGCTTTGACTATAATAGCGCACATGATTGTGTGTATACAATTCAGTGCAGTAATTCTTAGAGAATCAGACACATTAAAGACAGACACTCAAGGAATTCTGAATCAAATGTCTGGCCATTCAAATCCTTTTCCCATCCAGAGAACTGTTAAAAATCAGACAGGTAAGGATGGGAGAATTCTAGAGTATTTTGCTTCCCTGCAGAATTTACCTTCTTCTGTTTTAATAGTCTCTGTAGCCTCAATATACATGAAATTGACTGGATCATTGGGAAGATTAAATGAGATGCCAGAAATCTCTAAAATTCTGATCATCCTTAAATTCACAAGAAGCTGACACGCATGCCTGAGACTGAATGGTCTCTTGTCTGTCCTCTCTGGCACCCGGCTACATTCTCCTTAAACACCTGTGACCTCACTTGTAAGAGTGAAACATTCACCAGTCAATTAGTCACTAGGGCAAGACAGGGAGTAGTGATATCTTCAAGCGCCAGTTCCGCTCTACCTACCTGGCCTGGCCCCCTGCCCGTCAGATGTGGGAGATAATGGGCAAAAGAGGGAGACCACGGAACCGTCACCCCTCCCCCCAGCAGCCTCCTGACCCCAGCCAGCCCTTCAGCATTACATCCAACATTCCAGTTAACACCGTAACCAAACTTCTGCCACTGGGCGGTGTTCCCCTTGGCTTTGGGCATTGCACAGCAGGTCGCATTACATGGGTGTGGTGTGAATAGTGAATGCTCACAGGGTTCTGTAACCATGGTTACTATGTACAGCTGGACAGAGCTGCAAAGTGCTACCAACACGATTGCGAGCTTACTATGTGTCCAAAGCACTAACCCATTTTATCCTTGCAACAGGCTCTTGGGGCAGGGACTGTTTGTTATTCCATTTTCAGGGAGAAGGAATTGGGGCACAGAGAGGAAAGTGGCTTCCCCAAGGTCATATACTTCTCAGGGAAAATCCAAAGTCTTCTGGTTTCTAAGCCTGGCATTTGTCCCCATGATGGTGACTGATGCGACTGGGAAGTGACATCTGTCTAGCACTTTTAACTTTCCTAAGGAAGGGGAGGTCAACCGAATCTCTTCCCCGCTCCACTACAGTGAGATGATGGCAGAGCCCACAGCTGTGGCAGAGACAAGGGCCTTTACAGCTGCCTTAACTTCCATGCAGCAGGTTGTGCAATCCTACCGCCAGCGGGCTGGGGATGCCAGCCCTCGCCCCCGTACAAAGCAAAACGGGCAGAGCTGAGACCAGGGCCAGGTTGCCAGTATCCAGCCTTGAAGGCCAGCCACGTCTGGCCGACCCCTAGGAGGGAAGACGCGTTCTGCTCTGTGAGGCAGATGGAACTGACGGCTTGAGGCCAACGAGTGTCCTAGAAGCTGCCTGGTCACTCCTCGTCGGGGTTATCTGAGCTTCGCAAGGCCGTCAGTGACAGCAACATCATGATGGTCCCAGGTATGAGCCCAGACCCCATTGTACAGCAAGCGGCAGAGAGGGTAAACGGAGGCATGACATCAGCCCCAGCGCAGGGGCCCTGACCTCAAGCTCCTCTTTTCAGGAGGGATGTGAGGTGCTTCCAGGCCGCTCGCCCAGCGCCCGGCACACAGTAGGCGCTCCACCCTTCTTCAGGAACGAGAGCATCTCCAAGCCGTGCACGCCACGAGCGGAGAAGGCGCCTGGAGAAGAGCCCCACACGGGCCTTCTTGCGGCTTTGCGGCACTTCACGCCCCTCTGAGCACAGGCACTGAGTCAGAGCCGACAGGCGCGGATGCGGGAAAGGGAGGGAGGGGCGCGGGACTGGAGGAGAGCGGACCCCGGGAAGCGGATGGGGAGGGTCGTGGGGAGAGGAGGGGCAGGTCGTGCGGAGAGGAGGTGCGGCGTGGGAGGGGAAGCGGGAGGGGCGCCGGGAGGCGGCGCGCAGCGGCTGACGTGGGCCGGGGTCGGCGCCGCTGGCTGCGGGAGGCGGCGGCGCGCAGCGGCACAGCGTCCCGGAGCGAGGAGCGGCGGCCGCCGCAGCCGAGTCGAGCCGCATCCTCGCGGGCTCCGGCCGCTCGCGGAGCCGCCATGGCCCCGGCGCTCTGGCCGCGCGTCAGCCGCATCCTCTGGCTCGCCTGCCTCCTGCCCTGGGCCCCGGCTGCGGTGGCAGCAGGTAAGGCGCTGCGCGGGCCGGCCGCCTGCCCTCCGCCAGCCGCGGCGCGCCGGGGGGCTCCCGGGGAGCCCGGGCTCCGGAGCTGGCGCCGTGCGCTCTGCGCGCAGCTCCCTCCTCTCCTGAGCCCCGGCACCGCCCTGCAAGACCCTCTCGTCTCTCCCCTCACCGCTCTCCCCAGAAGTCGCCTCGCCACTCGTGGGGTTCCCCCGCGCCCCTCGCTTCCACCTCCAGATGGGCCCTGCCCTGGGAACCGCGCGCCGTGGCCTGCGCAGCCATCCGGATTCTTGGGGAACTCGCAGCCGCCGGGAGTGGGGAGGACGGTGCGGGGAGGCCGCGGAGGTGCGAGGTCGCGCCCCGCGCCACAGCCTCCCAGGAGGCGCAGCCGGGTTGCCCGCAGAGCAGCACTTTTGCCTGGAGATGTCGCCGTATCTGGAGGGCCTTTCCACGCTGTTGGTGTGGACTTCGGGAAGGACGCGGTTTTAGAGCCCAGGAGGCCAGTCTGCCATTTCCTCCCCGGGAATGATTTCCAAAATGGACCCCGAACATGGGCCTTCGGATCCCACATCCGTGTCCCCCGCCGCACATCTACCCTCTCCACCGCCCACCGCCAGAAGGCCACCATCAACTTTTCTGCTTTATTTTGGCGACCAAAGTAAAAAAAAAAAAAAAAAAAAAGGACCCAGATTGGAGAGTTGTTGGGGGACAGTTGGGACGTGGGTAGCCATGGGAGGGGTGTTACATAGTATCCAACAGTTTTCATTACCCGCCTTAAAAGAATGGGAGAGAGAGGAAGAGATTTAGGCAATTTTGTGCAATAAAAGCCACAAGGTCAAATAAAAAAACTTACATTGCAGAGATGAAATAGAGAGAATTTTGTGGGAATTGTGCTTGGTCAGGATCACTTACTTTGCCCTAGAAATTCATATAGAAGTGGGGTCTCTTGTCCATTAGGTTACATGTAACCAAAATGACCAATGTGGCCTAAATTATCCAAAAAAGGGGGGGGGAATTCATTATTTGGAAGTCATGTGTGGTCCCCAGCCTCCTTGTTGAATCCAGGATATGGTCAAATTGCTGGGAACGGGGTCGGAGGAAACCCAAAGGGGAAAAATAAAGACTCGGTCGCCCTCTCCACCCCTCCCGGGGTCTGGGTCAGCCCCTGCAGAGTGCTTCCTATGCCAGGGGTTGAAGCCAGAAGCCCATGCCCTGGACCATTAATTAATTCCAGGTGGTGTTCTCCTGCCCTCAGAGGCATCTTGGGAAGTGTTTGGGGCTGTCAACAAGTGCAGTGGGGAAAGACTGATGTAGCCCTGTTCTGGAATATTCAGGGCCCCTCATGCTGTGTTGTCAGGGCAAACGTGTGTGCCCTGAGCGGAAGCCCTCGGGCCTGCTCATGGCTCTTGCTCCCCCGGCTCAAGCTTTGCAGCAGGGACCACGGAGCTTTGGCCGTCACCCTTCCAGCGCTGGGTCTTTCCCGGCACCTGTGGCACTCCACAAGCCCCTCCTTGGCCAAGCTGTGGCATCTGGGCCCCCAAACTCAGAAAGATGGATCTGGATGGGTAGAGTAACAGCACCTGGGCTTAGTTCCGCCAGCCACAAGTGGCAAAGCCGTCACGGTCCATTTCAGCCTGGATGTCCTAGACACTTCCCTGAGGGAGAGGGACAGCATCACCCAGAAGCTAAGAAACATCTGCTCTAAAAAGATAAAAGAAAGCTTGAGAAAAAGCGCGTTTGGAGGCTTCCTGTGTCTGGACAGGTGGGGTTCTCCCAGGACCTGCGCCAGTATCTACGCAGTCTGCAGTAGCCACGGCCCCTCCCCCACCCTTTGCTCCTCCCCGCCCCCCATCCTGCTGCGGTCCGGATTCCATTCCCCTGGCAACCGATCTGCGTCGTGCTGACACGCGCCAGTCTAGCTGCCGATGCTGGATGGCCATTAGCATGCAGCCAGCCAAACGTCCTTGCCACCTGCCAGCCGATCCATCGTCAGCCCCCACTCTTGGGCGGGGGGGCGGGGTTAACAGGAGCAGAGGGAGAAGGGAGGCATGGCCTCTTCTCAGAGCACCTTTTTCTGCCCTTTCTGGCCAAATGCTGTCTCTCAGCCAGAGGGAGATAGAATAGAATTCGGTCAGGGTGGTGCAGATTTGCCCATGGTCCCAGGGGATCAGGGACTGGGTCCCTCGATGGAAATACGCACCTTCTTCTTGGGAAGTTTCTGCCACAGCATCTGGAGTTCTCTCTTTGGGACAAGGGTGAGGGGAAAGGCTGGAGCAGTGAGGGCAGGCAGCGTGGCCATCGGCGGATGTGGCCAAGTCGAGGACACTCACTGCTCGGTTGTGGAGGCCAGCAGGTCCATGAGGCATGACCTGCGCTTCTGGGTTCCCCCAGCCCCTGTGGGGGTGGGGCCCAAGGTCAGGGCTCAGTCCATATCCCGAGGTGAACAGTCTCCTGGGGCATTGCCAGGGGGCGGGTGCCTCTGCCACACCCTTCTCTCCAGGGGCCACTCAGCCGCAATGTTGGACACTCATTATGTTTCAAGCACTCTGCTAGGCACAGGGGAGATGGAGGTGACCATAGCCCCCGACGAGCTTGCAGTGCAGTGGGGGCAACGAAACTATCATCTGAACATGGAGTTGTGACAGCTGTGTGCTCAGGCTGTTAGGTGAGCACCAAGGAGGTGAGGCATTCAGGGAAGGCTTCCTGGAAGAGGTGATGTCTATGGACAGATAGATGGAGGAGGGCAACGGGGACAGCATGGGGGGGGAACTGAAGAGGTAAAGCGGCCGGCTACAGCATGGATGGACGACACGTGCATCTGGGTTTCACCCTGAGAGTGGCCCGTGATCAGATTACCTGTGCTGGAAGCCTGTTGTTGGGGGTGGCCGAGTGCAGGGCAGGACTAGAGGCCAAGGGGCGGGGACAGGATGTGGCATGGCCTTGAGCAACGTCCACTACGTGATGAAGAGGAGGGGAGGGTGCCCAAGGAGCAGTTAGGGTGGCAGAGGTCTGGGGGTCGATTCCTGGGACAGCCGGATCCTCTAACCCCAACACAGGTGCTAGGTGAAGGCAACAGTAGGTCTCTGGAGGAGAGACATCCAGAGGGTCTAGAGCAGTACCATCCAGCAGGACTTGGGGTGATGAAGGGAATGTTCTAGATCTCTGTCATCTAGAAGAGTAGCCACTAAACTACCTATGGCTATTAAGCCCTCGAAGTGTGGCTCGTGCAACTGAGGAACAGAATTTTTAGTGTTCATTAAATTTGACTAATTAATTTTGATAAACTTAAACTTAATTACATGTGGTCAGTGGCTCTTGTATTTATTATTCAGTGCAGGTCTGGAGCCCAGAAAGTAGGTCTGCATTGCTGGGTTCCATCAGCGTTTAGAAGGTGCTTGAAGGTGAGTGGGAGTGAGTTGCTTTGGGGCTGGCAGCCCCTCCCTCCTTCCTTCTGACTCACCTCTCGTACCCAGAACCAACCCCGGCCCTTCAGCAATCTCACCTGCAGAGGAAAACTACAGATTACAGGAACAGAGTGACGGCTCCCATCGCTGGATAGGATTAGCTAGATGGATTAGCACGCAAATATTGAAATTCATATCAGTCCGACCACGGGCATGTTTCGGGTTGTGTTATCATGTGAAAATAAAACAATTAAAGCAATTCAGAATTGTTTTATGTATGAAAAGAAGACGTGAGGAGAGCAATATGGCAGTAGCTGTTGTCTCTGGGAGGCAGGATATAGGACATTTTTAATGTTCTTATGTATATGGATTACTTTTATGACGAAAGCAAGCCTTATTTTTAGAATCTTACCTTGTTTGTATGGTAAAACATTATGTAGCCTTCTAAAGCAGTTGAAGAATAATAACTTAGAAAAATACCTATGATACAGAATTGGAAAAAAAAAACCAAGAGAATATAAAATCTCAGAGTAAGGGCATGATTTTAAAAAATAGTCGGGAATGTCCAAATATGGCAACACTAGTTGTTACTTATTATTTTACTTTTTAGTAAAATGTTTTAATATTTTTCTACTTTTCTTTGTTTTCAGGTTACGATTAATCTTTCCCTCGGTGTGGTGGGGAGGGGAGGGGAGGGGAGTGTTATTTAAAAGACCTCTAACCTGGCCTCTGCCCCATATGCCGAAGACTCTGTTCTCTGGTAGCAACCTGCAAGACTGATTCCGGGGTTCCCTGTAAGAGATGTGTCCCCAGTAGTTCAAGTTCCCCAAGGAGTCGACCCGACTAGAATCACACAAGTTACAGCGTTGTCCCTGGCAGGAATCCCGAAGTCACGTAGAGCAGTGAGGCCCAGCGGAACTTTCTGTGACCATGAAGATGCTCAAAATCCACAGTGTCCAAATGGTACCCGTCAGCCACATGTGACCACCGAGCCCTTGAAGTGTGGCTAGCGTGGCTGAGGAAAGTGGGTTTTCCTTTCACTTGCTTTCACTCGAGACTTAATTAGCCGCGGGTGGCTAGCGGCCACTGTGTTGGACATTGTGGATCTAGAACTTGTCACTTTACAGATTTAGAAATTCAGATCAAGAGGCGAGGGGACTTGGCTTGGCTCTCCCTGCCACGGCTGGGTCTTCCACTGTCGAGGCGGTGAGCCTCTCACAGGCTCGGCTTTGCGTTTCCGTGGGAGTTTTGGTTGACGTGTGAACTAGTCCGAAGAGTGGGTAATGGCGGGCATTCCTTGGCGGCAGCTGCCTTCAAGGTCCCTTGACATGTGCGAGCAGTCATGTTCATGGCTGAGATGTAAGTCAGGTTGGGCTCATGCCACACATGTGGTCTGTAATATAACCTGGGGACACTGGAAAGAACATTGTATAATTGGGCATCAATCGCCCTTGGCATTAAATCCAGTTTGACAAGAAAACTGGCCGTCCTGGGCAAAGTCACTTGAGTTTCCCTGGGCCTGTTTCTCCACCTATGAAAGAGAATCATAGAAGCTAGCCCAGAGGGTGCCACGTCCCCTCTTGAAACGCAGCGTTTGTTTCTGGGCTCCTAGGCCTGTATGAGCTCCACCTCACCACTGACAGCCCCGCCACCACGGGCGTCGAGGCGAGCATCACGGCTAGCCTGGTGGCCAGTGACAATGGCAGCCTGGTCCTGCCCACCAGCTTCCACTCCTACCGCTTCCACTGGCTCCACACCCCGCTGCTGCTCACGGGAAAGACCGACGAGGCTTTCAGCTCCACCATCCGCGCGGTGGGGAACACGCCTGGGGACTTCCCCGTCTCCGTCTGGGTCACCGCTGCCAACTGCTGGATGTGCCAGCCGGTGGCAAGGAGCCTCCTCGTCCTCTCCATCACAGGTGAGGACCTCCCCTGTTGGCAAAATTGGCCTCCAGACTCTTGGTGCGAGAAAAAACAGCGGCCTGGCTAGTAATCACAGAGATGCACATTAGACCCATGGTTCCTTCTTTGTGGTCAGTGGAGTTAACGGAGGATCAGAAAATGGTAATACCCATTGCTGGCAGTGTTGTGCTTAAATGGACACTTAAAGTACATATTGCTACTGGGGGTATAAATTAATACAGCCCCTGGGAGAGCAGCTGATCTATATGTATCAATAGTTATAAATTATTTTACTCTTTGGCCCATTCGTGCTCATTCTCTCTCTCACCTTCCCTCTTTCCAAGAAGTCCCTGCTCTCTTGGAGTTCACAGTCTCTTAAAGAATATATCTGCAGGCAATACACCTCCATTTGGGTAATGCTTTATGCACAAAGGATCTCACCGCAGTGTTTATAATAGAAAATATAAACAAGCTAAGTATGCAACCGTAAGGGGAGCAGATAAGTGTATTGATAGAACTTGTACACCGAGTAATAATGACCTTTACAAAGAGTTCGTAATGTAATTCATGTTTGTAAAATTTTAAAAAGCAAAACACAAAATTCTATGACCAGCTTGATCAGCTGTGTTCAGTACACCTATGCATTACGCGCACGCACACACCTGTGCTCTGCAATTCTTCAAAATGTCAGCGGTGGTTGTATTTGAGCGATAGGCTGTTTCCTTTCTTTTCAATCTACATTTCAGCATTTTCCAGATGAGCTTTGTCGAGCATGCCTTACCTCCCTGCTTTTATGGTGAGAAAAATCAGCTCTTAAATATTTTTTAGAGAAATGGCCGCAGAACGAAGGTCTTCACCCAGCCCGGCACGTTAGGTGTGGAGATGTGATCAGCAGGACTACTAATTTTTATAGGCTCATCCAAATACTTTGAAATATTTCTCCAAATTTGCTTCCAAAGCCTGTGCCTTTCCTTCTGGTCCTGGACATCTTCGATGCTAGAAAGTTTCGGGTCCTGGTCAACGGGAGCCGAGTGAAGCTATGCATGTCACACCTGCCTTGAGTCTTCGACAGTGTCTGCACAGCAGGGCAATGACTTGGAGGGCATGCGCCTCGGCTACAGTCACCTGCAGGGTCCCCCTTGCCACGACCTAGCTGTGACAGCCAGAATGTCAGGTGGGGGAGAGGTCGCTCTGCCCGCTGGCACTGCCCTCCAGTGGACTCACCTTCCCTTGGTCTCTCTCTCTCTCCCAGAGTTCCTCATGGGGAACATTGTTATCTCACAGAACACGTCCCTGCCCTGGCCTAACTATCTTGCCAAGACAGCCCTTAAAATCTCCTTCATCCTCCATGACCCGAGCAACTTCTTCAAGACGGCCTCCTTTCTCTACAGCTGGGACTTCGGAGATGGGTACGTCCTTACTCACTCCCTTTGATGCCCCAATGCCTTGGCCCACGCTGGTGGCCCTGTTGTCCCACGCAGGGTGGTTTGTACTGTCCCACCTTCGCCTGCTCACAGTCTTGCTCCACACATGCCTTGAGCGCCTGCCCTGTGCCCAACTCGGGATGTATGGCGACGAGGTGGGGAGCCAGTCACGGGACCTGCCTTCGAGGTGCCTGATCAAACCACAGATACTGGAAACTTGAAAAGCCTTAAAAAATGAAGAGAAAAGTTCTCAGTATTGTCAGAAGGGGAACAAAGATCAGAGAAGCAGAATGATGATGAATGGGGATGGGAGAGGAACTGGAAATGCAGACGTAAATGTATTTTTAAGTCTACAGATAATTTGCAGCAGCTCAAGGCAGGTCAATGGAACAGAGTAGAAAAGGCAGAAACAGCCTACGTTTACATACTCATTTAATATATTATAGAGTGGTACTTCTAGTCAGTGAATATAGATAAATTAATAAATGGTACAAGGGCAGTAGGCTAACTCTTTGGGAGGAAAACATTCGATCCCAAACAAAAGCAACTCCAGATAGATTTAAAAAATAAACATAATGAACCAGGACTAGGATGAAATGTAGGTGATTATGCCATTGGATAAGTTAGCAGTGGGGGAGGCATTTCTAAGAAGAAAAACAGAGGAGGAAACTGTAAAGGAAAAATTGTTACATTGGGCATCACCAGATTTAAAATTTGAGTGTGAAAGCAGTAAATCAAACCGAAGACAGGTTAAACAGGGAAAAATATTTGGGAGATATGTAATAGATAAAGGCTCGGTAAACTTCATATATAAAAAGCATTGACGAATCAACATAAAGATTTTCTTGATTATCAGACTTTTAAAAAAGTGATTCCGGTAAAAGAAGGGGAAGAGCATGACGTTACACATTTTATACATTGTATCATAATTCGTGACAGGGTGGGGGTGGGTATGATCCTCCCTGTTTTACAGATGAGAAAATAAGGCTTAGTGTTATATAGATAGGAATCTGGAGCCGAGATCAAAAGCCAGATGTGTCTTAACTCCAAAGTTAGTGCCCCTCCCCTCCCCAGACTGTGCCTGTCTCTAACATATGGCCTCTCCAAGATTCCTACCTTCCTGGTACCTGTTGCTGGGAATTCTCCCACCTGTAACTTACATATACGAAAACAACCAGCACCCCCTCTTCCCGAGCACGGCCCACCTCAAGCCCCGGCTTTCTGGGGGCTGCCGCTGTGATGACGGGTTTGCTCATGAGGTGTTGGTGGCCTAGTGAGTCACCATACAGCCCCCACGCCGACTCTGAAAAGCCACGTGAGTCACTTCTGTCACCTGTCTCCTCCCTGTCACCTTACAGCACCCAGATGATCACGGAAGACTCTGTGGTGTATTACAACTATTCCATCATTGGAGCCGCCACCGTGAAGCTCAGAGTGGTGGCCGAATGGGAGCAGGCGACACTGGGTGCTGGGAAAGGTGTCGCGCAGAAGACGGGTGACTTTTCCACCTCGCTGAAGCTGCAGGGTGGGTGTCAGAGGGGGCTGGCGCAGGTGGGGTGCTTTTCATTCCCCCATCATGTTGGCTTCTGGTCGGGGCACAAGGCACAGTGGGCTGTGCCCAGGGTACTGCCCGGGGAGGGGACACAGAACCCCGTTTCTCCCTGGCTTTGGTGAGGGGCCGCTGGGGCCCTGCAGCCGAGTTCTCGGTTGTGCTGTGGTAACACTAATGGGGTGGCCCTTTGCGCACGCGGCACAGATGGTAGGGGACCGGGGCCTCCAAGCCACTCGGGCTCTGGCGCCTGCTGCGGACAGGGAGGCAGGGTCCAGGCATGCCCTGGACAGACTCGCAGCTGCCCTTGGGGGACAGCTGGGGGAGGACAGGGCGGTGGTCACTTGTCTTCAGTCGCCAGGGTACAGGGTCCTCTCTGCCTTTCAGAAACCCTTCGAGGCATCCAGGTCTCGGGACCCACCCAACTTCAGAACTTCCAGAAGATGACAGTGACCTTGAACTTCCTGGGGAGGTGAGTGAAATGGGAATTCTCGCTCTGCGTTCCACAGCGGGACCTGCGTCCTCCAGCTTCTGAGTGGGCTGGCAGACAACACGACACGCTCCCTCCACACCGATCGAAAGCTGACTTCTCCTTTCAGATCCCGCTCAAGGGCCACGTCCCCCAGACAGCCTGCACAGGACGCCACGGGCGTCCGGAGCAGGCCATGCACGTCTCGTTGGTTCCATTGGCCTGGCGTCCCCTTGGGGTCCCAGGCCGTCTTAGGTGCCACTCTGTTCTCTGGTCTGGAAGGTGCGAGGCAGAGGCCAGGACAGCTGGCAGTCCTGTCCCGGAAGGGACGCTGAAGTGCACGACCACCTGGCCTTTCCCGGACTTGTTCTGCGTTCACACTCTGTGCCCTGTCGTCTCCCCACAGCCCTCCTCTGACCCTGTGCTGGCGTCTCAAGCACGAATGCCTCCCGCTGGAGGAAGGGGAGTGCCACCCGGTGTCGGTGGCCGGCACAGCTTACAACCTGACCCACGTCTTCAGAGAGCCCGGGGACTACTGCTTCAGCATCCGGGCCCAGAACGTCATCAGCAAGACGCATCAGTACCACAGGATCCAGGTGTGGCCCTCCAGTAAGTGTCACCTCCCCTTCTGCCGCAGAGTCACGCGGGCGGCAGTCAACCCTGCGCCACCGCCAGCCCCCCTCCAGCACCAGCACCATCTGCAACCCTACTGGCCCCAAGCGACACCGTCGACTGACAACCCACAGCCTCCTGCCCCCAGATCCTACCGGTGCCTCCGACAACCAGCCCTGGCCCCCACCAGTCCTGCCAACACGCCCTCAACGCCAGCACTGCGGGAAACACCACCGGCCAACTCGGCCGGCACCGCCGGCGCCCACACCGCACGTACCGCCATCGGCTCTGGCACCGTCCAGCGCCCACAGACGGCCCCGTCGCCACCACACCCTTCCCACCATCCGCCCTGCCCTGAGCGCCCCTCCCGCCAGCCCCCACGCCAGCCATCCGGACCAAAGACATCACGGCCGGGCCGTCCCAGGGTCACCCCAGTACCAGCCCCCTCATGGCCACCGCCCTCTCTGTCATTGTCCCTCCCACATGACTGAGGCCACCAACGCTCCCACAGGGAACCAGCCCCCACGATCGATCACGACGCACCCTCCCCCACCCCGCCCCCAGCACCTGGCCTCCGACACCGCGCTGTCACCACCACCAACACCAGCATACCCCGCAGTGACGGCCAGACTGCCAGGGAGAGCGCGAGCCGCTCTGGGTGCAGCACCCCTGTCCTTCAGAAGGACACCCAGCCTCCGCCCCCCCCCCCCCGCCCCTACCCTCTAGCCACGGTCAGGCCCAGCCACTGGCTGGCTTACGGTCACGGCACGAGCCGACGATGGCATCGGGTTCTACCCTTCGCTTCCAGGGGGACTCTTCTGTGACCCCAGAAAAGTACTTCCTTATGTAGAGAAAGATGGATCCCAGACCCCTCAGGGACAGGTGCCCAGCCAGGTCCCACCTGTATCGTAAAAAGGAGAAACTCTCCCAGCTGCTCTTATCCCCAGGGTGGGCCCTGTAAGTGCACCAGGTGCTGTCACTGTCCCCTCCAGCCTCTCTAGTCTCTCTAAACACTTGTGCAGACGTTGCATTCCACTCCAGGCCCTGGCCGACCTTGGCCAGGCAGACTCCGTGAACTGTGGGTGCTCTCGGGATGGGGGGGAGGGCTTGGCCCCTGCCTCCCCCAGCACCCCCTGGGCACTGAGAGGCTATGATCCCCTTGAATTCTGCAGACAAGACAGCGCTCCAGGTAATCAATACCACCTTTTGTCGGGAAATAGGTCCTCATGGCATTTGGTGGAGCCTGTGTGCAGGGAACGTAGCCGGAGGCGGAGGGGGACTCACCCTCGCCACTCACCTGCCGTGCACCTGGCACATTCATACCTTCCCTCGCCACATCCCCACGCAGCCTCCTGGGTCAGCACTAGCCTTAGGTAGCCTGGTTGGAGTCAGTCACGCCTGACTCCAGACCCTGGGCCCTTCCTGCCCTGCCACGTGGCGTCCTGAGGACGGGATCAGGGAGTGGCCTTCGAGCTGCCGGACGGTGGAACAGGGCTTTGGCGGAGGCCACAGGGCTGCTCGCGTGTCTTCTCTGCATGGCTGCCCATCCCCGGCGCAGGCCCCCCACGGGAGAGCAGGCGGGAGCCGCGATGCCCTCGGAAGCCCCGTGCTGTCGCCCATGTGCGCTGTTCACTAGGGCCGAGCCACACCTCTCGAACTCGTGGGCGTGGTCTCAAGCACGTGCACGCGCCAGCTGGGTTTCTGTGAAGTCCCGGCCGGCCCTCCGGGGTTGCCGAGTTGGGATGCGCGCACATACGGAACAGGCTCCCGCGGGCTCTGACTATTCTCTCCGCGCCCTGCCGCTCCTGAGCGCTGGCGTCCAGCACCCGCTGCCCGGCCCGTGACCTCACCGTCTCTCACTCCTAGGCATGCAGCCAGCCGTCTTTGCTTTTCCGTGTGCCACGCTCATCACCATGGTGCTGGCGTTGATCATGTACCTCACCCTGAGGCATGCCACTCACCAGAAGGACATGGTGGAGGTGGGTGCTGGGGGGAGGGGGGGCCTGGACTGCTGGGCCCCGAGAGGATGAGGACGGAGAGGGTCTGTGGGAGGGCCAGGGGGCCAGGACAGAGGGGTTTGGACAGTGGCTCAAGGCCCCAGGGCTGGGGGAGACGTGCCTAAGAGGCATCCATGGACCAGGAGTTGGCTTCTTCCCTTCTGACCTGCCTCCTGTGCTCGCCCTTTGGTGGTAGCTGTGCCTGTGAGCTGGTAAGGGAGAAGGCAACTAAAACAGGGAGCCCCCGAGAGTGGGAAAGCCGAGGGCACAGTGGAGTGCCGTGTGGCGCCAGCCGCTGACTTCATGAGGCCACCGGAGGGGCTCCCAGCGGGCAGTGATTGACCCCTGGGGTTTTGTTCACCGTAGGTGGCTGATTTTGACTTTTCTCCCATGTCTGACAAGAACCTGGAGCCGCCCACCGGGGTCAAGTGCTGCTGTCAGATGTGCTGCCGGCCCTTCTTCCTGGAGACGCCCTCCGAGTACCTGGAGGTCGTCCGCGAGAGCCACGGGCTGCTGCCCCCTTTCTACAAGTCCGCCAAGACGTACACGGTGTGAACGGCGGCCCCAGCCCCGGCCCGGCTTTAACTGACTGCCGACTCAACGTTTTGGGCAGGGTGGCACACGCCACCCAGCAGGGGGTGTTCACGAGTCAGGGCCAGCCGTCCTGGCCAGCCGTCCATCTGTACAGCCTGGCTGCTGCCACCAGCCGCCTCAGTCACGCCCCTTAGCCAGCCGTCCCTCTGTAGAGTCCAGCCGCTGCTGTCCACGCCTCCCAGTGAGCCCCGCCCGCCCCACCCTCGCCTGTGCAGAGGCCCCAGGCAGGACCCCGCACTGGACGTGGTCCCTCCTCTGGACAGGTGTGGCAGGCTGCCCCTGGCACAGCTCTCCCACATTTGGGGGTTTTGCTGCCCATCTGGAAGCCGAGCTTTCCTCCCCAGGCTGCCCCGCCCAGGTCAGAGCTAGGGGGACGGTCACCGACGGTTAAGGATATGTGACGAAAGGCCATGCATGGAGACACGCGGGCACGCGCACACACACGTCTCACACACAGGTCACACGCGTCTCAGGTGATTTCCTCTGTATCAGGTCAGTCGGTTGCTGGGACGGACCCTGAATTAGAACTAAGACGAAATCTGACCTTCTGCACTTGGCCCCCAAAGCTCCTGGGTCTGGCCCCTCCTTTGCTGTGCTGTGGCTGCCCGGTCCCATTCTAAGGACACCCCATTCCCTGCCTGTTTCCTGGGGCTGGGTGCGTGCAAAGGGCTTTATAAATGGCGCCTTTTCCTGAGCCGTGTTAACTTCCACTGAGGAAAAGCCCTTGAAGCAGAAGAAGAGTCGAGCCAGTGGGGACACGGCCTCCCCAGGAGGCGAGGGGAGGGCATCCTTGTGTGGCCAGCTGCTCCCAGGGGGGCCTTGAGAAGGAAGAGGCAGGGCGGGGAACCAAGCCCACTCCTCTCCCCGCTGGCCCAGAAGCTGGGGCAGGTGGGGCAGGTGGGGCAGGCGGAGCTGGCGGAGCAGGCGGAGAGGGCAGGTGGTGGGTGCAGAGGAGACCATGACGAGGCCCCATCGCCCGTGCAGGGGTGCTGGGAGCCGCCCAGACTGTTTGGTGCAGGGCAGGGCTGAGGGGTGGAGCTCTGCTGCTGTCTGTCATCGTTTGCACCCAGACCTTGTGCAGTAAACGGCATTCCCTGTGCTGTGCAGCCCATTCTCATGAAACCACCATTACCGCTGAATAAAGCTTGCGTGCCCCGAGTGTAGCCAAGCCTGTGCCAGGCGGCTCAAGGCTCTTTCTTTTTCCATGCACGGGCATTTGAGGGGTTCTTGGCCACGGCAGGACATCCCTGGTGTGCTCTCTGGCCACGTGGACCGGGCGCTGCTGGCCTTGGCCAGTGGTTTGCACGGTGGTTCCCGGGCCCGCTGGGGCTGCAGCCCAGACTGATCACACTCTGATGAGGGTCTCTTGGAGGAGGGTCTGAGTGCCCCTGGGTGACCAGCATGCAGCCACCTAGATCAGAGTGGGCCCACCCTAGATCAGAGTGGGACGTTGGCTGTACCTGGGCACTTACTGAAAATGCAGATCCTCGGGCCACGCCCCAGCTCTGAATCGGTACCTGCGGAGGGGTCGGCCACCGTGCTCCCCCAGCCCCGGGCTTCCGGTGCTCCCTCGAGTGTGAGAACCCCTGGTCTGCAGCAGGGCTTCTCACACGTGGACGTACATGCAAAACACGGGGCGGTCTTGTTCAGGGACACGGCCTCTCAGGACGTCTGGGTGGGGCCTGTGATTCTGCATTTCCAACAGATTCTGGGTCTGCCAGCGCTGCTGGTCTGGGGACCACACTTTGAGTCGCAAACGTCTGGTCTACACCTTTTCGAAGTCCTTTTTCTTCTCCAAGGGATTTGGCGGGTTTTCTTCATTGCCTCTTCTCTTCTGCCACCCCCAGCACCCAGCACATGCGCCCCGAGATGGACGCGGGTGGGAGTAGACTACCCCCACCGTGCCGCTCAGGGAGCCCCACTTCAAAGGAGCAAAGCCGTCCAGGGAACTCCCGGGACTAAAGCATCGCTGGCGTGTGAGACGGATGCTGCCACACGTACCTCTCCTCTGACCCCTCGCTCAGGGGTCAGCCGTCCGCCACCAGCAGCTGGACGAGGCCTGGGACAGATTCTCGGGTACAGACACACCCCGTTCCATCGTACTTTGCTTTATTGAGCTTCACAAATTTTGCATCTTTACAAATGGAAGGCAATACCCAAAACATGCCTGAGATATGCCTGCCTCCGTCCGCTGGGGCTGCCGGGATGAAGCCCACCGCCCGGGCAGCTTCAACAACAGAGATTTATTTTCTCACAGTCTTGGAGGCTGGAAGTTAGAGATCAGGGTGCCGGCAAGGTTGGCTTCTGAGGCCTCGCTCCTTGGTGTGTACACAGCTGTCTTCTCCCAGTGTCCTCAGTGTGTCTGAGTCCTAAGCCCCTCTTTTTATAAGGACACTGGTCAGACTGGGTCAGGGCCACCCTGAAGGCACTATTTTAACTCAATCACCTCTCTACAGGCGCTACCCCTACCTACAGCCACGTCCTGAAGGGCTGGCGGTGAGGACTCCAACATTTGAATTTCAGAGGGACGCAGTTCCACCCCTAACACACTGATCCCAGGCTGTCAGCATCTAGGACTGAGAATAGATTTCTCCCCAAGTCTGTGGCGTGTTTCGGTGGCCACGGGACATGCATACACTTCCCTGTGTTTGTCACAGGCCCCCGTCCATCCAACAGGAAGTCCTCCAAACCAGATCCTGCATCGCTAAGCAGATATCGTACAATCACTGTTTTGGCATCAGTATTTCAATATAATTGGCTTCCTTTGTAATCCTATTCTTTCATGCTATGCTTTTACAAAAACAGTTATCCCGAGGGCTTGATCCGACTGGAGACAGACTCATGGTGCCAAGAAGGCTATGGGGCCCCCTGTAGCTGTTCCCTAGAGAGATCCTCAGGGACACGGGGGTGACAGAGGACTCTGCTTTCTTCTGGCCAGAGGAAAGGATCCTTCTAGGGCTCCGAAGCTGCCACCTTGGGCATCTGATTCGTGAGATCAGAGGCCAGACCCCACAGGATGTCTGCCTGCAGCGCCCAATGTGACCAGCAGGTGGCAGCCCTGCCTGGCCGTGCTCCCCACAGTCTCTTTCCAGCAGTGGCTGGCGGGGACCACAGAAAGACAGGACATGGATGACGGGGGTCCTGGCAGCTGTGGCATCTACAGCCATGCACACACCTGTGCACATGTGTGAACACGCTGGCACATGCCACAGGCATGTTCTTGCTTGCACACGAGCAGAGCAGCCTACCTGGGAGTCAGTTTCCAGAACATTCAGCCTTCCAGGAGGACGAGGCATTTCCCGGGGCTCTTGTCCTTGGGAAGTCCTTTCAGAAGAGGGGACTCCCCTTGTTCTGCCTCATCTCTTCCTTCCTAATCGCTTTTCTGAGGTGCCCGCAGGTCAGCATGAGCCAACAGCTCCAACCACAAAAATAATCTAATTACAGCTGAGGTGGGATGTGGTCTGAGCAAGTGGGGACCTGACTCCTAGCCTGGCTCCTGAGCCCTTAGGCGGTGACTCAGTCATCTCTCTGTGTTGCAAGATCAGTATAAAGAGTGAACGTTTATGGCTCAACAACTAAGACAAACAACCCAATTAAGAAATGGGCAAAGGCCTTCAGGAGACATTTCTCCAAAGAAGCTATGTAAATGCCCAGTTAGCCCATGAAAAGCTGCGCAGCAGTGTGAGTCTTTCGGGAGATGCGACTGGAAGCCACAGTGAGAGCCGGCTTCGTGCCCACCTGACATTTCCAACCCCACCCCCACCCCTGTCCGGAACTGGGCTCTGGGACCCTCCTCAGGCCTGCCCTCTGAGCCGGAACCTCTGGAAGCTTCTCCTTCGTGGGAAACCTCAGCTCCCACCCCTGGGTGCGCAAGCTAAACACCTGGGAGATGTTGATTCTCGCATCCAACCCGTCAGCTGGTTCTATCTGCTTGCTCTTTCTAGACCACGCCCCAAACCCACCCCGTTGGGCTGTCTCCCCTACCAGCACCATTCCTCCCCTGGGGTGCTGCTCACTGGCTCCCCTGCCCTCCCCACCCCTCCCGTGCAGTGGCCTCTAATGACATTGGCTGGACCGCTGTGTGTCCCTGTCCTCTCATGGCTCGGTGGCTCTAAGAATAAGTCCAGGCCCCTCATGCTCCGCGGGGTCTCCCAGCCCCTCCCTGCCGCCTTCCCACCCCACCCACAGCTCTTCCCTTAGGTCTTGGAACAGGCTGCATTGATTCTCTAGGACTGCTGTAATGCCCTGCCACACACGAGGTGGCTTAAAGGGACGGAAATGGACTGTCTTGCAGCGCTGGGGGCCAGGAGGTTCTGAAGGAGACCAGCCCCAAGCCTCTGTCCTGGCTGCCAGCGGGCAATCCTGCGTTTCATAGACTCGTCACTGCCCCCTTCGCACCGCCTCTCCCGCTGTCCCCGAGCGCCTTCCTCTCGCAGACAGACGTCAGTCATTGGACTTGGGGCTCTCCCTAAATCCAGGGGGATCTCGTCTCCTGATCCTCAACTAATTGCATCTGCGGAGACCTTATCTCCAAACAAGCGCACATTCTGAGGCTCCAGGTGGACGTGATTTCTGGGGACAGTATTCACTCACTTCACGGGCCAAACTGGATATCACCCGCAACGATGACCAGTGAGGGGGACCCCAGGGCCTCTGAGTGAGAGGGGCTGGGTGGACCCAGGAGCAGGAGCGGAAAGAGCCAGGCCCGCTGCGAGTGAAAGCATGCCGGGCACCCTTCCGTCCTGAGAGCGGGGTCTGAGCCAGCGTTTTGGAGACTGGTGGCAAAGAGCCCTCTGTGAAGGGAGGGGGCTCGGCTTGGCTTTTTATTTCCTCCCCGCCAAAGCCCCGCTGTGCTTCCAGCAATGGACAGCAGAGGGCGCGACAAGCCGTCTGCGAGAAAGCCGGCCGCTGAGCGGGGAATGGAAGGCCAGGCCTCCTTCCAGACTGTCCCGGCTCTGGCTGCAGTCTCTGGCCGGTGCCCTCGCCCCCAGGTCCCCAGTGGGGGTCTGACCAGGCGCTGGGCCACTCCTGGCCTGACCCTGGAGGAGGCTGGGGTGGGGGGCAGGAGCTGCGTTGCATCTTCTCACCAGCAGAAGCCACAGCCTCTGGCCCCAAACAGAGGTCGGATCAGCTCAAAACCCTCAACGCCCCCTGCTTCCCCCTGCGCCCCCCAACCTTTAGCAGCGTGCAGACCCGCGGTTGGGCACTCCGGCCACGCCCTCTTACCTCCCCCGCGCGATGCTCAGCGGGCATTCGTCCCTGGGCGGGCGCACGTGGTCTCATCACGTTCCCCTGGCCGGCAGGCTCACCCTTCATTCATTCATTCAGCAGACGTCACTGTGCCAAGGGCCGGGAGCGCAGCCACCAGCGAAGCGAGGCCGGCGGCGTGTTGCGGCTTCCAGTCCCCTGATGACCGACGTGGAGCCAAGAACCACAGGAAGAGCCGCCAGCTGGGGCCTGGCGCAGGAGGGGCCCCAGAGCCCCGATTCCTGGCGGCAGTCCGCACTCTGGTGCCCGCGTGTGGCTCTTCCACAGGAAAACCAGGAGCGGTGTCCCCCACCCCACCCTCCACTTCCTGGGCTCAGGCTCCCCAGGGCATGTTCTCGGGTTCTGAGCTGCAGGGGGTGAAGGCAGCAGCACACATCCCAGCCAGCGCCTTCTCCCGGGCGCCAGCACCAGCAGCACCCCTCCCCAGGGGGCCGGACAGGCTCCTGCCAGGTTTTAACAGTTAGCAGGCAAAGGTTCAATGCGCGGGGTCTGTGTTTCCTTCTATTTCCCGACGTAGACATGCTGGCTGTTCTCAGGTTCGGCTTACTGTGAGGACAGTGCCCTCGCTCTGAATGGCACTGAATGGGAATGGAGCCCCGTGCTCCCGGAAACAGGGGTTTAAGGGACCCCCCCCCCAACGCACACCCTTTGTGTTCCGGAAAGTGGCTTATGACAAAGAACCGCCTTCTCCACACGACTTAGACGAGTTACAGATGCCTCCCTTGTTTACCCACGACAAGGCCAGGCCAGGCCAGTCGTGAACCCTGAAATCTCTCTTTGCCTGGTCAGTGGTTCCCTGAGCTGCTTGTCTCCACCGGCCGGTGGGAACAAAGGGCTTGTTAGCCGAATGGGTTAAGCCTCTCCTTCCGCCAGGCCCCTGCACCCCGAGCGGAACCAGCGGACGCCCCTGGGAAACGGGCTGGCCTGGCGGTAAAGACGCTCGTGATGGCCCGTCGCATCATGCCACCCGTTCATCCCACTCCCCCCACCCCGGGGTCTTCCTGCACGCCCTCCTCCCTTCCACGGAAGAGAGACCCTAGTCGCCTGGCTCTCGAGATGCCCGCAGACCTGCGGTCCGGCTGGGGTCCCCACCTCCCTCCCCTGCAGTAACTTTACCCTTTTGAACAGTCTCCCTTCGTAAGTGCAGATGTGTTTTTATCTGACACATTTGTTTTTATTTGAGCGGAAATGGCTGGAGCGGAAAAGGCTGGACGGGCCACGTGGAGCTGCCCACCTGTCTTAGGTTCCCGGCAGGGCTCACGCCCGTGGGGGGGAAAGGGCTTTCCTGCCTCAACTGACAAGACCTGACGACGGGTCCTAGGAACACGGCACAGCTGAGTCATCCCAGGGGCCATCCCCTGCGCTCAGCCCTCACCAAAGAAGCCGGGAAGCCATGATTACCTGATACAAAGACCGGGAGGCAAAGCGACACTGAGGCCTGCTCTCAGGTTGGAAGCAGGAAGGAGAAAAATGCAACAGGAACAAATGCGAGTTAGTAAATTAATTGCTCAGTGATTTCTCCCACCTGAGCAGCTCGCCCAAGGTCATGAGTCGGGGATGGGCTGGCGGGCTAGGATTCCACCTCCTGGCTTGCTGGCTCCCACGATGCCCTGGGCCCCTGCTCCTCAGGCCTGCAGAGGGGCCCACCTGTCCTGGGGACCAGGAAGACAGAGGCCAAGCCCAGGGGCTACTCTGACCACCCAGGGGTGCCCAGGCTCCAAGAATCGGGAGGGAGGAGACCTTACGGCAAGGCCGAGGGCAGACACGGAGGGTTCAAGCCCCGTCTCCCCCATTCTTGCATCTTCCCAACAGCCCTGCGGGGTCAGCCAGGCAGGGCAGCCGGGCTCAGATCTGGGCATGCCACATGACCTCGGACAAGTCACTTTGCTCTTCCCAGTCTCATTTCCTTGTCTCGTCGGGAGACACAACAGCGCCCGCCTAGGGCCCCGGTGCCCCGTGCCCCATGGTCAGGACCCAGTGAGCGTTCACAGCTACTGCCTGGTTACCAGCCCGGTCTGCGGCCAAGGAGGCAAGCTCAGACTGTCGCTCATGCCGACCAAAAATCCAGTTGGCAGCACCTCCCGGGCACGTCCTCACACGAGGCTGCAGAACACCCCGAGTGCCCTGAACCGGAGGCCCCTATGTGGGAGAGAGAGCTCCCTGCGCTGTGAAAAGCAGGCTGGGGTCATGGAGGCACGCAGAGCCCTGGTCTGAGCCCCAGCTTGGCCGCTGACCTCTCTGAGCCTCGGCTTCCCCGAAAGAAGGCCTGGGAAGTGGTTGGGAATTAGGTGTGGAGTTTGTCTCCTCAGGGGCGTCGGCTCCACCTTGGAGTTCCCGGAGGGTGGGGACCAGGTCTGAGGTCTCATTCCCTGGGTGGACCGGGTATGTGTACACACCCGATATGTCTGTCTCAGGTAGGGACAGCCAGGCCCACGCGGGGCTCACCAGTGGGCATCGGAGGCGGAAATTTGGAGGAGGAAGGAATGTCTGTCCGGAGCAGTGGACAGGATGGGCAAAGAAATGGTACCTCCCCTTGGAAAGCGTGGAGCTCAGAGTGCCGCCGAGGCCAGCAATGTCTGGACGAGGGGACTAGGGCTGATGGATCACAGAACCCCTCGGCCAAAGGGACCGGGCTGGGCACCCTGCAGAAGAGGGAGGGTATTGTGGGAAAACACCACCCCAGGTGCCCCCGGGGCAGAGCGGAGCTGTGTTTTAGGGGTCACACCCAGGACCCCCTCCCTCCCCCCCCCCGTCTTCTGTCGAGGCCCAGTGCGTGGGGTCGTGAGTGCCCCCCAGCTCTGGATCCGTCCCTCCGTGCTGGCTGACCTTCAGGAGATCGCTGTCTGTGATTTTCCTCACAGCCTAGCCAACAGCTCCATCTTTAAAAATAGTTCCAGAGAAGCCCATTGCTTATTCAATGAGCTCTTTTGTTAAAAAAAAAAAAAAAATACCCTGCAGCTTTGGTTTGTTTAGTTCATAAAAGGCTGACTATGATTATCAAAGAGCTGGCTAATTAAAGAAAAACAGGATGCTGGGAAGGAATGTGAGAAGGCCAGGGTGGGAAGGTGGAGGGGCCTGGACGTGGCCGAGTCCGGAGGGGCGGGGTGTGGTCAGGCCCGGTCTCCGCCCCCTGTGGAATCCTGGCCGAGTCACTGGGCCTCTTAGCCTTAGTCTTCTCATCTGTCTGTTGGGGAAGATAATAATGTTGCTGGGTCCTGGGATTCAGGGCTGAACGGGACACCCCACCTCCTTCCACCACCCCCCTCTCCTTTGCCTCCCCACCAGCTGACCTTCTGGAAAAAAGAGTGTGCACTCAGGCCTCACTGCCCTCTCCTTCCACTGCTCAGTGCAGGCCGCTCTCCACCACGACCCTCCCTCTGAAACTGCTCTTCCCAAGGTTTTCCCCAGTGCTCACGGCTCACTCAGCTAAACCCGCACTGTTCAGTGAATATCTGTCGGGCACCTCCAGTGAACCAGCCGCTGTTCCCAGCAGCTTCTGGCCGTCACCTTGTGCGGCTCGTAGCAGCCGTGGGTCCTGGGCAGCAGCCCACCCTGCCCACACCTGCAGCCTGCGGAGGTCCTCGGAGCCTGCGTCTTCCCTGAACCTTTCCCGACTTCCCACCCAGCCTTTGCTTTTTCCACTGTCCTCAGGACGGGGGTCCCTGTTCTGCTCTGGACCAGCGCGAGTCCGACTGAATAACTTTTCAAGTCCCCCCTACAGGCTGATGAGACAAAAGCAGAAGTTTTGGGTGAAACGCCCATAAGTTCCCCTTAAAAGGGAGACAAACAGCTTCTCTCCATCCTCGTAGCCACCATCCTAAGCCCTGCCACGAGCGTGTCTAATAAGCTTGACGACAATGGCTTTCCATTGTCTCCCATTCCCCCCAGCGCTGCTCTGAGGCCTCGCCCTGCTCGAACACCTGCTGTGACTCCCCACGGCCCAGCAAGAAGTTCAAACTCTGGAGCAAGCCAACAAAAACCTCCCTGCCCACTGCAGGCCTCTCGGCTGGCTGCCCATCCCCCTCGCTGCCCACCCCCTTCTCAGCCCTAGCCCTGTGCCGTCCCCTGGGAAAAAAGCGCACGCCACATGCGTCATTTATGGTTTCTAACGGTCACGTTGAAAAACTGGAAAGAAACAGGCCAGATCATTTTAACGCTATCTCGTACCGCGGTAGAACCGAACCATCACCGTGCAGCCCGTACGCGATAGGAAGTCTATTAACGAGACGAGGCGCCTTCGTTTCTTGCTTGGCGTGTTTGCCGTCTGGCGTGTGTGTTTTCCTCTTACAGCACATTTTAACTCGGTCCGTATTTAGATTTGATAAAATGTACAGTTGGAAAAATAGACTCGCATACCCGAGTGGTTCCAAATATCATTAAAAGCCGTCCAATGACTGAATTCAAGATCCGTTTTTAAATTTTAATGCATTAAGATGAAATAAAGTTAGAACATCAGTTCCTCAGTGGCACTAGCCATTTCAAGGGCTCGGCGGCCACCTGTGGCTGACGGCGGCCACCGCGGACCGCGCAGCTTGGGGTCCTGCCAGGCCGACATACGAACTTTCCGATCGGATGAAAACGTCCCATAGGCTGCCTCCCCCCCCCCCTCTAATGCCGTGTGGCTTTTGAGCACTGAGGAACCGAGTCTTTAATTCTGTTTAATTTTCACCGATTGTCCTGTAACAGCCACGTGTGGCCAGGGGAAGCCTTCCTGGGGGACTGACGGCCGTCCTTCCCAAACCTCTCGCCTCCCAGCCTCGACCCGCTGCTTCCTCTGCCTGACCTCCCCGCATCGGCCCCTTGGCTGAGTCTTAGACGTCGATTCGTTGTGACGTTGCTGCCCCCCTTCTGTGGTCCCCATCACCCGCTTGTGTTCCCCGTCCCAATCATGACATTTTTATCACAATTACTTTTTTGATTTTTCTTCCCAGGTAGAGGTGAGCTCCAGGAGGGCGTGGGCCATGTTTACCTTGTTCATCACTCTATGCCCAGTGTCCGAGGACTAGTACAGAGTGGGCATTCCATAGCACTACTGAATGAATAAAAATGAATGAATGAATGAATAATCATGAATGAATGAAGTGTCAGACTGCCTGCATTCCACTATTAGAAAGTATTTGCTTTGCAGTTAACTGTTGCCTTTCTCTTCATAGAAAACATACTGTCCCTTTTGAGACAGACCAGTTCAGTCAATGTGGGCTCCCCGTCCCCTGGGACCACTCATTCACGGCATGGCTTGGGCAAGCTGATCAGTCTCTGGCCTCAGTTTCCCTTCAGAAAGTGAGGGTTTCAGAGCAGGTGGCTCAGCACACACAGTCCTGGATTCTCACCACCGAAGCTCAAGATTGGGGCACATATCAGCAGGTCTCTCCAGGCTGTTTCTAGAAAGACCAAGGGAGGGACTTCCTTCAGAAGGGCCAGGGAGCGTCCCCAGAGCAGGCCTGGGAGGGGGCACGGTCACAGCCCAAGCAGCTTCCATGTGGGGTGCGGGTGGGGCACTGGAGGGATGAAGGGTAGGGGGGGGAGGGCTGGCCTGTTTAGGACCGCCCCAACCCCGTGGGCCATTCTGATGGCAGGAGCCTTGGTGAGGTCTGGACGGGGGACAGGGAGGACCGCTGGCCGGCACAGCTCCCAGAGGCAGAGTCGGTGGCACTTCCTGGGCCGGCGTTGCCTTGATTCAGTGTAAGGACGTCAGAGGCTGGATGGAGGCGGGGGAGAGAGCCGCCCACACGGCAAGTCCCGAGCTCTGTGCGTGTGATGCCACCGGGCGAGGCGTCGCGGGGCAGATGGAGGATTCAGCGAAAGCCGGAACGCAGCGCCAGGCGGGCCCGGCCACGGCAGCCGCGGAGGATCCCCAGGGAGGGCCCTGAGGCCGGCGGCCCTCCCGGGCCCTGGACAGGGGCCAAGGCCAATTTTGTTGAAATATAACAGGACAAGGTGACTCCAGCTGGCCGGCGGGCGTGAGGGTAAAGGGGGGGCTGGCGGATGGGCAAACGGCAGAAGAAAGCCCATGTCTCGGTCCCTGGGTTCCCCACACTCGCCTGCACACTCACACACCTGTGCCACACCTGGGCAGGTGCGCACCCAGCGGGCACATCCGCAGACGTGCCCAGACACGCTCGGCGGGCTCACCTCCCCGCCCCCCGGCTTCCCCACCGACATGTTCCGTTTCCTAGAGGTGTGTTGTCCTGGAAATCTCCCTCCATTCAAGGATTTCTTGGACGCTGCAGCCAGTTCTCATCCCTGCGGCGGAGTTCCTCAGCAGACCCTGCCAGGAACGGCTCTCTTTCATTTATTTCGGGTACCCGAGAGGCGGTGTCTGGGCTCTCAGCAGCACGGCAGCCCCGCGAGCGCGGGCGCCAGGGCCTGGCAGGAAGGGCCGGGCCACAGCCCCTGCCCTGGAGGCGGAGGGGTGTCCTGGTGCCCCGTGTACCTCCTGACCCTCCCCACCCGCCCCATCCCCAAACCTTATGTCCCGTGAGGCCAGGGCCGGCGTCCGCGTGACCCACCTTTGTAGCGCCGGCACCCAGCACACTGCCCGGTGTACAGAGGGTGGGGGAGGGCGTCCACCGGCCATCGGGTGCCCAGATGGGATCTTATTAGGGAAATGTCTGGGTGGTGGGTTGAATAGCGTCTCTTCCAAAATATTCACGTCCATCCAGACCTCAGACCGTGAACTTGGTGGGAAATATGTGCAGATGGAATGGGTTAAGGAGCTCATCATTCGGGAACACTCTAATCTAGCGACCGAAGCCCTGTAAGGAGAGAGGACAAGGACCCACTGGGAGGACGGCCATGTGATGGTGGGGGAGGGGTCTCCAACGCCACTCTCGTTTCTCACATCAATGGCGAATTCGAGGATCCCCAAGGCCATCTTCGGGTTCAACAATTAGTCAGGACTCTCGGAGCTCACCGGGGTCGTGGTTTATCACAGCAAAGGAGGCAGATTCAAGTCGGCCAAGGGCAGAGGCTCATGGGACAGGGGCCAGGAGGGTTCCATGGGGGGGGCTTCCGGTGGTCGTCGCCCAGCAGAGGCGTGGACAGGGCTAACAGCGCCTGGCGGTGGGTGACATGTGACAACACCCATGGCGTACTGCCCATCAGGGAAGTCCCCTGAGCTCTGGTGTCCAGAGGCTTTACTAGGGCTCTGTCACGTGGATGTGGTTGATGCCCACGTGGCTAACCTCAGCCTCCAGCCCCTCGGGAAGTCAGGCTGCCAGGCTGATACCCTGTGGTCCAGAGCTCCATCCTGCTCACGTTGTTAGACTTCTCAGGGTGGCCCGAGGCCCCAGGTAAACAAAGACACTCTTATCAGGCTGAGCATTCCAAGGGCTTAGCGGTCCGTCCCTTCCCAGGAGCTGAGGACAAAGGCCAGACCTCTCTTTGGATAAAATTGATTCTTTGCTAGACACCCACAAAACGACCTTGGACAAGATCCTGAACCTCCTGGGACCTCAGTTTTCACATCTGCCATAGGGGCACGTGGGCACCTTCTTTCCAGCCTCAGGGTGGATGATGTGGGATGGAATCAAGAGAAGCCCCGGCCCAGCCTGCTTGCACCCAGCTGGTCCTCTGGAAGTGGGGCGCAGGCTTAGCCTGACGCCTGACTCATAGGTGATTCATCCCCAGCCTCAGGACGACAAGATCTAAGGGTCCCCGTCCGGGGTGCGGGCCTCGTAAAGGGGCACTGACAGCCCCAGCCGCAGAGTAAGCTCGGAGCTCATTATGCGTGACCTTTCCGATGAGTTCTAAAGAGCTCAAGCCTCATGCTGAGGATGCTGAGGACGATGAGGACGGCGAGGCAGAGATGCGAGGCCACCAGCGGGCGGGCGGATGCGGCTTGTCACCTTTCATCTCTGAAGGAGAGGAATTCTCTCGCCAGGATTGCTGTAGCTTCGTGCAGGATGAACACGTAGGCTCGGAGCCGAGGGGTGCCGCGCTGGGGGACAGGGGCCCACCGAGAAGACGGCGGAGGGCCAGGTGGCAACGCACCTTTTAGGGGGCTCTTTGCTGGGTCGTTGGAAGTCCAGGGACCGTGTTATCTGCTGGCCGGGAGGATTCGTGCAGATCGCTTCCCTGAAGGCATGTCTTCTCGCCCCCTTGGGACACGTGCTCACCCACAAGGACCTCTGCAGGAGCGGGAGACCCTGGCCTCATGGTGGGGATCCAGGGGCGCCCTCCCTGGAGAGGGACGCTCGGCAGGCAGACGGGTGGTGGCAGCGGCCCTTGGATCTCCACCTCCCTGCCTGTCGCTCCTCTTCCTGTCTCCTGGAATGGGCTCTCGGGGGTGGGGGGCGGGCTCCCAGGGGCTCCGGACGAACCCCTGGTCTCCTTTCAGCTTCGGTCCTTGCGATCTGCTCAGCCTCCCCCGCCCCTCCCGACCCCGGGTCTCAGGCCAAGCCTTGGGGTCACCCTGAGCCTCTCTGTCCCTGTCTCTTCCTCCTTTCAAACACCACCTCTCCTTGCCAGCAAATCCCATCAGCAACCTCTTCCTTTACCCAGAATCCTCTTGTTTCTCCCCCCAGAGTAAAGTCGCCAGCACCCCTTGCCTGGATCGCCGCTGTGGCTTCTTCCTGTCTCCTCACCGTCTGGTCGCAGCCTTTAAAACCTCGCCCCCGCCCCAAGCCCTCTGCGTCCCCCAGTCCCGCACGGAGTCCCTGATGCGCCCTCCGGACTTTCCACTGCAGCCAGGGGACCTCGATAGGTGGCGGGGGTCACGGGTGTGGGAGGGCCACCCAGGCCCCTCTCATGTTGGAGACGCCCGTCCCGTCATCACGGGTGGGACACAGCCTCCCTTGGTCTGGTTAACAGGGGTTCGGGAGGGAGCCCCTCGGTTCTGGGACGAAGAGGGAAGAGTTGCCACCCCAGCCCCTCATGCTGTCCTCGCCCGTGGCTGTGATTAGGACACTAACAGCCGACGTGAGCTCTGGGCTTGCACGAGCCGGGCCTGTGGCTACATGCTTTGGGCTGCCTTCTGCTTTCATTCATCCTGCCAACCATGCCGCAGCGGGGTTGGGCGGCGGGCGACCTCTGTTCTGCAGATGAGGAGACCGAGGTTCAGAGAGGCTACCTGACTTGCTCCAAGCCACTCAGTGGCGAAGGTACAGAGGGAGCCGGCCCTGACGCCGAGGGATTCACTCTGATCCCTGTTCCACGGGTCTCTGCGAGGGTTTTATCCAGCAGAGGAGACCCGCAAGCTCAAGGGCAAGTCTGGGTGCCCCTCCCCGCTACTTACTGGGCTGGGACGGCTGGCTCTCCCTGCCAGGCACCTCCCACCCCAGCCCTGAGTCTCTCCCCCTCCACGCCTTTCACACCTGACAAGCCCTGAGTCCCCAGGCACTGTCCACCTCTTATCCACATTCGCCTGGCTCCACCCCGGGACACACACTTCCAAAAATACACGTTGGCTCCAGCGTGTGGCTGAAGGGCAGGGCAGCTGGGAATTGGGGGGGCCGGCGCCGTGTGAGAGTGAGCCAGCAGCTCCCCGGGATGGAAAATTTTACCCAAACTCCTGCAGATGTTAGACAGGGACCCATCGCAGACCCCAAGGCCATGCATGGGGCGGGGGGGTGTCTGGACATCTGGCCTCCCAGGGTCTCACCGGTCGCCTCTGACGACCCCAGCGACGGCCAGGAGGCTCTTCCCCACTGCGAGGGCAGATCTGCGTGTGGGACCATAAAACCTTACGCCTTTGCCTCCAGAAGACATGTTAATAGAAGCCACTATCCACCCTTTTCCAGACAGGCTTGTCTGATGAGCAGCCCGGACGAGCCCAATAACGTTACAGGTGAATGAAAATGAGGCTTTTAATGGGCCCAGTAGCAGCCGAGGACTGTCCACGCTGCCCTTTAATACGACCAGGAGAGAAGTCCCCCTCCTTCTTCACTCCTTCAAGTGCACCTCGGAGACCCAGAATGTTCCGTCAACCCCTCCCGACCTTCTGACCTTCCACCTGCCTTGGACCCAGCGGGCTGAGGGGGTGCAGATTGTCCCGGCCTGCCTCTGGGGGAGGTGGGTGCAGGCTCCGGCCAGTCACTGCTGTGGACATCTGGGAACAGGTCCCCTGACCACGATCGAGGACGCAGTAGCGATGCCCTGCCAGGGACGTCTCAGGTGGGATATGGTCTGGTACTTGTTAGAAAGGCTGGGTGCGTCAGAGGTGGCTGGGCTGGAATGCGAGGCCCCAGCCAGCGGGCTGAGCACCAGCAACCTTAGAATGGGCTTACGGTTCTGCCTGGTCCACGCTCACCCCCAGCCTGGCCGGCTCTGCTGGATGCCACACACTTGTCCCTCACTGTTGGCCAGGGCCCGCTGGGAGCTGACCTCCCTATGCGGGGTGAATGCAGCCCACCACTGGGTGCGGATCAGAGACCAACCCCAGGCTGGAGTGGGGGTCTGGCTGTTCCTGAGGGGATGCTGAGCCGACCCCTGGCACAGGGGAGAGAGAAGCACACCTCGTGTGGAGTCACGCCCATTCCATTCGGGTTGGCCAAGCAGCCCCGGCAAAACCAGCCCTGCGACTTTGGGCAAGTCGCTTCACTGCCCTGAGCCTCACCTGCCTCCTCCCCAAACTGGGACTGTTTGTTAGCAACCGGGCTCAGGTCACAAAGTGACAGTGAGGGTGACGACAGCAAAGAGCGGATGCCGTCTGAGCTAGTAATGCGCGTTACTGATACCGTCTCGACGGGTACGCCTGGCCGCTGGGCCTCCGAGAGTCCCGTGGGGCGGGGGCCTGGACCTGAGCCTTGACTCAGGTGTCACTGGCGAGGACCCTGCACTGGCTGTGGCCGTGGGAGCACCTGTCACAGGGAGGGCCTTCTGTGCGGAAAGACGAGGTTTGTCAGATTTGTCAGTGGGATCCGAGCCGGGGAGAGCTGGCGGGTGTGCGTGAGCCCCCACCCTCCCACCAGGACCCGGTGGTGATGACCGGGCTTGGGGGCCTCGCAACACTGTCCCAAGTCCTGGCTCTACCAGTGTCAGCCACGAATTGCCACAGCGATGCTGCTGGTAAGACACCAGCCCGGGACCCAGCGGGTCACAGTGGTAAGCGCTGTGCTCACACCGACGGGCCTGCAGGTCAGCTGTGGGCCCCGGAAACAGTGCTTCGGCCGCAGGTGGGCTCAGGGCCGCCTCGGTGTGTTCGTGGGGGCTCCGGCTGACGGGGCCGCAGCCCCCGGGGAGGTGGTCTTCAGGGCACGAGGGAGGGGCGGGCCCAGTTGGGTGGAGGCATTTCGAGTCTTTCCTCCCCTGACACGTGCTTCTAGCCCCCTGTCCGGTTACCTGGCTGAGCCCAGCACTGGATGGGTGGGGAGTAGTCAACCTGTGCTTGGTAATCCAGTGACCCTGGCCACTTAGCAGGCAGGTCGTCCCGGGCACACCCCTGCCATCGAGGTGGCAGTAACTCCCGGAGCGGGCTGGCCCCGCGCCCACCTGAGTGACTGTGACTGATTGATCACCTGGGGCGCGTGTCACAGCTGGTAAGGTCGGGCTTCCTGTCAGCCCCAGGATTTCTGCGCCTTGTCTGAGTTCCGCTGCTTCGTGTTCTAAATAATGAGATGTCAGTGTGGCCAGCTCACACCCAGGAGGTCCCCAGGGCCTGCAACAGGGACTCGGGCGGCCGAGTCCCAATGGCGAGCATTTCCGAGGGCATTGGGAGGAATTTTCCTGGGGTGCCCTGAGCCCCGATTTCTAGCTGGCCCCCATGATGGCTGTTCTCTGCTCCCACTTCCTCCCCACAGCGAGCCCTATGTATCCTGACTCTGGTCTGTACTTTCTGAAAACTGGGTTCTCTATTCTCTGCTCTTGTGCTGAAATTGTACCTGCAGACGGTGCAGGCCACCACCATCAGCCCTGACCACCCCCACCCCACACCTGGCCGATTCTGCACCTTTCTATGGCACCTTCGTCCTCTCTTTCAAGAGTGCTGGGCGGTAATTACTGATTCGCCAAAGGCTCACTGAACACACGTTTGCAGGGGGGGACCTACAAACACGCCTGGACGCCGGCTGTGCACAGGCCCTGCGGGCAGGGCACACCCAGCTCTGACCCCGGGCTGCTGGCGTGTCCCGGGCAGGCCTCTGTCCTGGCTTGTATCGCGCTGTTGGAGCCTCTGTATACATTTATGCCTTGCTGGCCAGTAGGCAGGGGACGCCCTCTCCTTCCTCTTTCTCCTATCCTGGGAGAGCAAGCTGGGACCAAGGTGTGGCCTTCCCATGGCACACTGCCACCTCCAGGGGAAGCCCCGGGTCCTGGGCGGCCTCATCGGCGTGTTTCATAACCAGCACGGCCACCGGACAACCAGTTCCCATGCCCTTCAGGCCTCAGGCTTCTCAATCTGGAAAACGGGAAGTGGTTTTTGTTTTTTTTTTTTTTACACTTCTGCTGACAGCCTGAGAATCCTGTGATGTATACGATTAATATAAGAAGCAACATCATTATTCTGTTAATATATTATTCATCTCGCCAGTGATCTGTTCTCCCCACGCCGAGCTCCGAGAGTCAATTTTCCCTCCCTGCGATTTTAATGCAGCCGCATTTTAAACGCCGGAACAGCACATTAAACATGCATCAGCTGTGATCTCGTCTAGGCTGCGCTCGGCCTGCCCGGCCGGCACGCGCGCACGAGGACCACAACGCCGCCGGTCTTCGCGGGACGCGCTCGGGTGGGCGGCGGAGAACGGGGTCGGCTCTAATTAGGGATGCGTACCGACTTCTGAGTTGGGCCTTCGGCTCATCGGCAAGGCGGATCTGCTCCGTCCCAGGGAGCCGGCCTCCGAGGCTCGGCTTTCTTTCCTGGAACCCAGGCACGTCCTCTAACTTTTTCTTGCTTGCTCAGCAAACCTGTGACGGGGACCGGAGCACCTCCTTCCGGCAGCGTGGACGCACTCCAAAGGGGGGGACACAGCCCACCCCCCCCCGCCCGAGGCTCAGGAGCCACGTGGCAGAGAGAGGGGGTGGCATCTGTCCCCCATGGCATTCGACGACTGTCCCGGGGGCGCCCACAGACCTGCGCAGTCTCCAGCAGCCTCCCTGCCTCAGAGGTGTGCAGGCTGCTCCCACAGCCGCCCGGCCTTGCTCGGTGGCAGACTGGCTAACGATGCTCCTCGGGAGTCACCGAGTCATCGGTTCGAAGCCCAGTTCCCCCTCCGTCTGAGCGCTGTAGGCTTTGGTGAGCCACCTTATCAGTAAGGACTTGAGAGAAATGTCACTCGGGTTAAGAAGGTACTGACAGCCCTTACCTATAGCTCACCTAGGGGCTTGTGGGTCTGGAGACAGCTAGGGCCTCCCCGGGGTGGGCTCCTTCCTATCTTCAGGAAGGGCCACACCACAGGATGTGTGACAGGGCTTCCATGGGCTAGCCTGGGAACCTGGCTGCCCATGTGCTGTGAAGCTGCCAGCTGACTCGCCAGCACAACTTGGGTGCCCAGGGCAGATCGGGGTGGGGGGCTGTCCTCTGCTGGGCCCAGGCCAGGCTGGGGGCTCCCTGTGTGGATCCAACCCCCTCTGGAGCCGGCAGGCCCCGACCCGCCTTGTCCATGAGGTGCTGGTGGTGGGAGGAGGCTCACGGGCTGGGACGGGCTGTCCTCCTCCGGTCTCCCTGTGCTCACTGTGTGATCCTGCACCCCAGGAAACGAGTGGCCTCCCAGGCTGAACCCCGTGATCCAGAGGCTCCCCGATTCCCCACTGGCGTCTGCGGGTTTTGGTCTCTCGGGCAGATTTGAGAGAGACCCTGCCCCCTGTGTGGTCTGAGCTCAGCAGCCCCCAAGCCAGTCCCCAGGCTGCGCTGTTACTCTACCTTCCTCCTCTCCCTCTCCCCTCTCCTTCCCTCCCCTGTGCTCCCCCACCCCCTCCCTGTCACCCCCACTCCACCCCGTTAATGAGTCCCAAGGAGATGCTGCGTGGCAGGCCTCACCTCTCCCGTTGGCAGGCGAGAGGCCCTGAGAGCTCCTGGCATGTTTGGCTCTGCCAAGCGTGGCCCCTGACTCACGGTTTCCATGGCAATGGCACTGGCGGTAACAGCCTTGGCTTGCCGCCAGGGCAGGTGACAACCATGACAGCCAGTCAGACCACATCCAGCTGTGCTTACAGCCGGAGGGGACAGGATGCTGAGTGGGGGCAGCCCTCCTGCCCCCCTCTGAGCCCACTGGGCCCACCCCTCTTGTCAGCAGGGATGCGAGGGTTCAGGGGGAGCCCTGGATGGGGACCAGGAGCAGGAGCAGGAGCAGGCCGGACCATGCGACTGGCTTGCTGTGCACACTGAGGCAGGACTGTGTCCGCTCTGGGCCCCGCCTGAGCCGGGCCCTCCGGCTGCCCTGGGAGCAGATGCTTGCGTGGTACAGAGGGACCACTCCCCTATGGTGCCAGGGTGAGGACCCTGCCCGCAGCCCTGCCTCCCACCGTCCAAGGCTGGACCTTGGCTCTGGGCCCCTCCTCGTGGTTCCGGGTGATCGGGCGCAGTGGTTTCTCTGTGACACCGCAGGCTTCAAGCGTGGGGGTGCCTGCCTCTCCTCAGAGAAGGCTCGTTGCCGGTCAGACGCAGCTCTGTGTCCTTGCGGAAGGACCGCAGCTGGGGTCACGCGGCAGCCCCAAGCTCGCCGCACCTCTGGGCCCTGCTGCTTCCGACAGGCCCACAGTCCCTAGTTCCAAATAGCTCAGAAGGGACAGCGGGGTAGAGGTGGCTGGACACTCAAGCGCACACTCCCTCACGTCCTCTCCCGTTGACGTTTCTGCAGATGTCGGCCCTGCGGGAGGCGGAGCGTGGCTCACCGCCATTGATGTCACTTCGCCATCGCCATCGCTGCGCAACGGACGCCCCCAGCGCGCTGCCCCGTCACTCCGCAGTCCCAGGGGCCGGCTGGGCTCAGCGGGACACTTCTTTACTGTCGCCAGATAGTGGCCAGGCGGTGTCACCTGTGGGCTTAACTGCACCATGGACAGTGGGCCAGAGTGCAAGAACCTGCCTCCTCGTGTCTCGTCCGGACCTCCCGCCGGTGAGCGCATGGCCGCGGCCTCCGTGGCGGTCACCTAAAGGTCCCAGGTGATGCGCCCGGAGTGGGGCGGGGTGGGGGGGGCGTTAACTCCCCATGGGAACAGCGTGGACCGGTGGAGACAGAAGATGGGGTGACGCTGGCAGACAATGACTCCGCTTCCTCCTTCCGAGAGACGGCCCTGCGGCGTGTCTCCGCACGGCCTGCGGGGACCCAGCCCCGTGCGCGGGCGCCCGGCAGCGCCCCCTTGCGGCCGCGGAGCAGGAGCCAGCCCGAGCGCGTTCCGCGTGGGTCACATGAGACAGTGTCTGCTCCAAGCACTACCACGTGTGGGGATTTCTGCATGCCGAAGCTTAGCCCTCGATGGACCTGGAGGGCGGAGTCCGAGGAGGGCAGGAGGGAGGGGAGGCTGCATGATGTGGGGAGATCGGTGCAGGTTCGAATCCTGGCCCCGCCTCTCCCCTGCTGTGTGACCCTGAGCCAGGCTCTCAACCACTCTGAATCTCAATTTTCTCATCCAGAAAGTAGGGTCAGTAGCAACTACCTAGAAAGACTGTTTTCGGGGGTTGGAAACCACATGTAAAGCAGCAGCACCTGGCACGCCTCTCAAGAGCGTGGCTAGTGTCGTGATGATGAAGATGCTACAGAGGACGGCGATGGCTCCCAGGCCCGGGCCTTTTCCATGCCCCTTCTCCCACCCCCATATACATACTCCTCCTGCCTGGCCTCGCCCAGCGGTCCTGAGAAATGAGAGGAACAGGACCTGCCTCCTCCAGATTATTCATTTTCAGACAACGTTTCTTGGCACCGGACTCGCCTTCCTGGGCCTCACCTGCGAAGTGAGAGTTGGGAGCCACCCCTGGCCCAGCTGCTGCGAGGTGATATATCCCAGTCATTCAAAAGCCTTTGAGCGAGACAGGAGCAGAGCCCACCACGGAATCCCCAGAGCTGGCCCCAGCAGAGGGGACGGGGCGCCCACTTGATGAGCTCTCGGGGGCGCTGGGAAGCACCAGCCAGGTGACAGCCTGGGTGTCTCCAACACCCCTCTAGCTCTGAGGTGCTACGGCTTGGGGACACGGTCACCCTTCAAAAGAACGGCCAATGTTCGCCATCCAGGAAGAGCCTGAAATGGCTGTCCGTCCACCCTCATTTTACAGAGGAGGAAACTGAGGCTCGGGGACAGAGAAGGACAAGCTCGAGGTCACCCTGCGCCACAGCCTAGGCCTTAAAAAGGCTCATGGATGCGGAGCTGTGGCCTTCCCTACAGCCGCATCCGGTCCTCGGAGTCCTTGACTCAGACCCAGCTCCCCCGCCCTGCCAACGTTCGTCCTCATGTGTCCAGTGACAGGTCTGCACCACTCACACCCTCTCCACGGCCTCTGACACAGCGACGTGGCCTCCTTGTGTGGCATCAGCCCGAGGCATCCCTAAGGCTCTTATCTCTGACTTTAATCTCATGTGACAGGTACCCAGAGCTATCTTCCCCTGTTGGTTTATTGAGACACAGTGAATCTTCCAGACCCCAGGGTGGGCCGCCTCAGCACCAGGACACCGGAACAGCTCCCTAGGGACCAAGAGAGTGTCCCCTGGGCCACTTTGCCCAGCCAGGGAGAGCAAAGCCCCTTAACCACATCCAGTTGCTTTATTTTTACTTATTCATTTTTATTGAATAAACTTTACCATTTTAACTACTTGGGGGGCATTTCAGTAGCATTAATTATACACATTATTGTGCACCACCACCACCATCCATCTCCAGAACTTTTTCATCTTCCCCAAAGCTGAAACTCTGTCCCCATTAAACACTAAGCCCCATCCCCCCGCCTTCCAGCCCCCAGCAACCACCCTGCTGCTTTCTGCTCCTATGACTATGACTCTTCCACGCACCTCACGTTCGAGGAATTATACAGTATTTACCTTGCTGTGACAGGCTTATTTCCCTTAGCGGTGTCTTCCAGTGTCCTCTACATCATGACATGCGACAGGATTTCCTTCCTTTTTAAGGCTGAATACTATCCCACTGGAGGGATGGACCCCATTTTGTTGATTCATTCGCCTGTGGATGGACACCTGGGTTGTTTCCCCCTTGGCTCCCGTGAAGAAAGCCGCTATGAGCACGCACGTGCAAACACCTGTCCCAGACCCTGCTTTCAACCATTTGCGTACATACCCAGAAGTGGGACTGCCGGATCGTATGGTACTTCTTCTATCACTGATATTTTGAGGAATTCATCTCCTTCCTACTTGCATTGACACTTATGAATCTGCAGGAGGGACAGGTGCACCCAGGGAAAAGTCGCGCTTCCTCCAGCAGGTGCTGGTGGCATGGCACCGGGGCCCTGGAGTGGGGTGAGGCCCGTCCGCCTGCTCGCTTTCTTCAGGCGGTGCTGGCGAAAGCTGACATTCTGATCTCATCAATTTCCAAGGGGAAGGAGAAAGGCGCTTTGATGGGGAGGCAACATGGTACAAAGACCCCTCCAGAGAAACCTCACGGCAGCAGAGGGAGGGAGTTGTGGGTAGGGGGCGTGGTCTTTGCTCCATTCTGTACAATTCCGGTCCTGAAGCTTGACCCAAAATGCTGGTTTGCAGCTCTGGAGACTCACCAGGCAGGACAGGGGAAAAAATAATTCTGTTACTCAAGAGTGCGGCCCTGTCAAGGCCCGGCTCTGTGCACGGTGAAGAGATGATGATGGCACTGTGGGCCATGATGCATAGACCCAGCTCTGTGCGCGGTGAAGAGGTGTCGGGGATGGCACTGTGGTCCACAACGTGGGGGCAGCACCCCTGTGACATGGATCCAGTCAAACCAGGGTTAAAAATGACCATGATGGCCCTGGGAAAGAGCTGGTCACTATGCTGCCCCGATAAGGGATCGTCCATCACCCTGAGGCCTTGTTGTGGAGCCCGGTCAGTGCTGCCATCCTGGGCTCCGGTCTCTGTGGCCCCCAGGGTGGGAGGCAGATACGGGGAGGGGACGTGTGGTGGAGCTCAGGAGCCTGCAGAGCCCCTGAGACCGCCTGCAACAGCGTGTGTGTGTGCGTGAGAGGCACACATGGCGCGAAGCTGCCAGCATCTCTTCACAGAGGGTCCATGGCTCTCCTCAGGGTCTGAGAATGGGCCTGGCACCACCCGCTCTGCCCACAAAGGCTCAGAATTACCGCCCTCCCCGCCAGGACGTCACCCTCAAGGTCCCTGTGTGGGGGTGGCCTTCCCCTTTCTGCCCCTACACTCCATTCTCCACAGCAGGCACAGACACTCTGCGACCTTGGAGAAGTCGCAGGTCGCACCGCGTCCCACCCCTTCACGGACACTCCCTTGCTCTCCCTTCCTTGTAGCTCTAAGATCCTCACCTTCCCCCGTGTGCGGCAAGACCCCTGACCACCTGTTTGTTCCTCAGTGTCTCTCCACCCTGTGCCCTACATTCTCCAGTGCAACCACGAACAAGTCCCCTGGATGCCTCGTCTTGGGGGACCCACTGTCCCAGTCACCCGCACTAAGGGGCTTCCCAGGACAGGCCCGGGCAAACCTGGACAGCTGGTCACCTTAGCGCCATCCTCTTTCTGCCTTGCTGGCCCTGTTCCCTCCTCCTTAATGACCACCCACCCCGCCCCCTCTGAGCTAGGGACCCCTCATCTCTGCAACCTCTTACGTCCTGCCAGAACGCCCACCCTGCTGCCCTGAAATTGCTTCATCGTCTCCTCCTGCTGCCTTATTCAATCGCAGCGTCCCCACGCCAGACGCACGACCTAGATTCGCTGAGTGAGCTGCGGTCGGGTAAGGGGGAGGACGATTCCACACCGAGTGACCCTGATGTGCGGGGAGGTGCACCCCCACACCCTCACCTGGAGACCTGCCTTGTGAGGGGGCAGCTCGGTGGTTCTGGCATCCTCAGAACATTTGATTGCCAGCAACATAAAAAAATTAATTCTGATCCAGTGACCCCTTGCCCCCTCCTTAGTAGAAGGGTCTGGGTGGCTCATGGAATTGAAAGGGAGGCAGGAGGGAGGTTCCCACAAGAAAATCGCCCAGCTGGGGGAGCATGGCAGTGCTCATCACAGCCGTGGGACTCCCATTTCTGGACGGGCCAGCGGATCAGCCTCCTGGCCAGAGCAGGTGAGGGCATTGCGACAGACACCCCTGCCATATTGGTCTGCCAGGGCTGCCATTGAAAATACCACAGACTGAGCGGCGTGAATATCGGAAATGTCTTGTCTCACGGTCCCGGAGGCTGGAAGTCCTAGATGAAGGTGTCATTGGGGCCATGCGCCCTCTGCAGGCATTAGGGAGGGGTCTGGTACAGGCGTCTCTCCTGGCTCCTGAGAGTCTCTTGGCTTGTGGCAGCATCGCTCCTGTCTTTACGTGACATTGTGTGTGAGTGTGTGTGTGCGTGCGCATGTGTGCACATGCATGCCTGTGTCTGATTTCCCCTTTTCACACGGATACGGCTCCTATTGGATTAGGGCCCAGACTACTCCATTATGATCTCATTTTAAAGAGTGACATCTCCAACGATGCTATTTCCAAGCAAGGTCGCACACTGACGTACTGGGGATCCGGAGCTGGGCATGTGAATTTGGGGGAGGAGGAGACACAGTTCCACCCCAACACCCATCGAGACAGAGTCCAGGGGCGAGACGGCACCTCAACACAAAATGAGGGTGCCAACCCAGAAGAGGGGAGAATGGGCAGTTCCACAGTCGCCCCGGTGGCTGCTAGAGGGACTCGCTAGGTGATCGGGTGGCAGAAGGCCATAGTGTAAATTGACAGCTCGCTTCCCCCCACATCGACCTCACTCAGGCTGTCAGTCAAGTCTTCCGGATGTAAGACAGGTAGAACACGTGCCATGCCGGGGCTTCTGTCCTCGAGGTGAGACCCACTTTGGAGCATCTGTTGATCCAACTCCAGCGAAGCAGGGCCTCACCTTTCCCACCGAGTCCTTCCTGCTGTGGTTTCGGGGCTCAGTGACTCGCTCTGTGCAGCACTTCTCCTGGGTGACAGCTGTCACGCGAGGTATCAGCCCCCACCCCACCCCGTGCATCTGTCTCCCCCACGCCCCGTCCATCTGCCTCCCCCAGCCCACGTCTCGGCGACTAAAACAGGAGGTGAGTTTATCAGACACAAATTGCTCAAGGACCTTATTCATCTTGTGCAGTAATTAAATAGAAGCTGTTTGGAAATATGATTATAGATTGGCCCATCAAAGCAAATTAAATCTTTGAAGAGTAATGACTTAATTAGCTTCCAGATTCTGCCATTAAAAAAATATCCAAATGCCCCGTTGTCCCGAATCGGGGAACGCCGGGCCCAGCTGAGAAAGGCATCAAAGGGTCATTCGCATCAGGTGGCTGTAGATTCTGCGAGGAGGAGGGCCCGCAGGGGTGGGCCATTATCAGGATTAACCTAGCTCGCTACACCTCAGTTCCTTCTTCACCTGTTTCACAGGGTCTTCTGCTTGGTCAACATTTGTGTGCAAACCGTCCGCCCTGTGGCTTCTTGGCTCAAGATCTTGGCGGGGCCCCACCCCCACCGCCCGCCTTTCCTCTCCCTGCCCTGCCCCTTGGCCTCTTTTCCTTCTTAAAGCTGATCTGGGACATCTGCCTCCTATTTCCTCAGGACAAAGCCTGTCTCTGTGACAGTCTCCCTCACCCAGACCCTGCTCAAGCCCTCTGTTTTCCTGCTGACCTGGGAGATAAGGTGGATGAGGTTCTGGAAGGTTCTGGAATATGCGGGGATGTCCCGGGTCCTGCCTCTGTCTGACTTGACTCCATAGAATGGGCACCCATGGCCTTGGCCTCAGCTTTCAGAGGGTGGGGCTCGCACAGCAGGGCAGCCAGCGCCACTCCTGGCCGTCACCCCTCAGCAGCAGCACCCAGGATTTCCCATGGGACAACAACCTCCTTTGTGGATTGCGCTGGTTAACCCCGCCCCCTGGCCCAAGGATGGACACGTGATCCAGGCCTGACCAATCAGAAACTCGATCCCTTGGCCAAAGTGATTGGTCTAAGCCGGCCCCATCAGAAACTAAGCAGAGCCACGTGGGCTTATCTACCGAGGTGCTGAGCAAGAACTCTTGGTCTTGCTGCTGGAGGGGTGAGCCTCGCTGAGGATGCCCGGCCCGGACGAGAGCTGAGCCCCAGGACAGGCTCAAGCCCTGGACCTTGCTAGGGCGGGAGACCTCCCTAGACTTTTCAGTTACTCCTCTAGCTTTTCTGTTTTTACTTTGGCCCATTTGAGTTGGGATGCTGGTAGTGGCAATGAAAATGCTCCAGCCATGCAAACTTCTCCCTTCTCAGCACCCCGAACCCCAGGGTCCTGGTTGCCAGCATATTGCCAGATTCGTGGTCTCGGGCCAAGGCTCCCACATCTCTAGTCTTCACTCCCCAGGAGAGTGACTATTGGGGCCTCATCCCTACAGGTCCCCTCAAAAGCAGATAGGACTTACTGTGCACCCCTCTTAGAGTGGATGCTAAGGCCTTGTTAGAATTTTATTAGGAGAAATGCCCATCAGAAAATGGGGACCCCCAAGCCCACGGTGCAAAGCAGACCCCCAGGGGAGGGAGAGGACATCTTTGACAGAAAAGGCTGTGGAAGTAAAAATGACATGTACAGCAAGAAGGGAAGCTGCGTGCCCATCTTCAGGCTCAGAGACCAGCAGGCTGAGTGGCTCAGCCACATCTGACAGTCCCGGGTGAGCAGCTGGCAGGCCAGGGCCCTCTGGGCATCCTGCATGACTCACTGCTCCCTGGAGGGCAGACAGGTCAGGCGGGGCAAGGAGGTGGCTGTCCTTGGAAACGTCTGGAGTGGCCAGCTGAGGCAGGAAGGCCAGGGAGACTGCGGGAGCAGGACCTCCAAGGCCCAATTTCCTTTATTATGGTGCCAGACGAGCAAAGACACGTGCCGAAGAGAATCAAGCTGGACGCCGGTGGGGTCCTACCACATGCAGGTGTGGAAGTGTGTGATCTCCTGTGAGCCTCACCCCAACCCGGCAAGAGGATGAGTGGTGTTGTCCCCATTTCACAGCCACGGAAGTTGACCGTAGACTCAAAGTCAACGTGGCTGGCCAGAGGCGGAGCCGAGAACGGGACCCTTGCTCCCACCTTCACTGCACTGCCAGGGGTGTTAGTCCTGGGCTGCCGCTCATGACCATCTGTTTCTGGAGACCTTCCTGCCCACCCTGGGCCTCGGTTGCCTCACGGGAAGTGAGGGCGCTGGACTCGAGCAGGTTCTTGGGCAACGGGTACCCCAGAACCACCCTAGGAACTTCCGGAAAACCCACCTGGGTCTCACCCTGTGAGTGGAGCATGTGTTTTGTAAAAGTCCCCTGGGTAACAGTTTCAGGGCGAGTTTGAGAACCCCCAACCCAGAGCATCCTCTAGTCCTCCCAACACCCCAAATTCCTCCCCATGCAGCAGCTGGAGCGGAGAAGGCTTGATTTATTCATGATCATTACGGGTGAGCTACACAGAGCTGTGGGGAGGATGGGCTGGAAGGCCAGGTTGCAAATGAAAACCAAACACATTCTAAATTATAAAATGCACAAAAACCCCGGAAACCAGGCTCTTTCATTCAGAGCCAGAGATCTGGATGCTGTATCCCTGGCAACACAGTTTGAGAAAAAACAAGTCTTTCTCCCTCTAGCCTCTGCTTCTGTCCTGGGATGGGGGCAGCGCCTCTCTTCAGCATGTTGCTTCCAAAGCCCCTCTCGGTCAATTTTATATTCAGCTATTATTTGTGGAGCTGGGAGGGAGGAGGGAGAACTTCGGAATTTGAGAAGCCTTCTGGAAACAAGCGTGAAAAATGCAGACCTAAAATCGCGTTGATGTAATTTCCAGAACTGTTGCAAACCAATTCCCATTGCCTAATTCCCTTAATCTTTTTGATAAATGGGCCCTGTGACTACGTCTCCTTTAGAGATGTCCAACGACAAAAACTCTAAGCCTGGGAGGTAAAATGGTTGCTCTGTCATCCCATTATTCAAAGGCGACAAGGAACACGTTCAGGATGAATTTCGCTTTACATTTAATTTACTCCGTATTGATTTTCATCCGTGCGATTTAAGCAATTACCTCTGAGCTAATTCTTAGTTAAAAAGGAGAAGTTAAAGAGTTATACAGAGTAGACATTAAGATCTGGAGCTTCACGACGGATGGAGTCTTAGAGACTGGGTGTCTGGCTGCCACTTGTCTCCATTTTTAAAAGCGGCAACCCAGTCAATGAAATGGTAGGAGGGGCGGGGTGCCAAACAGTGCATGAGGAGTAATTCCACCGCCCACAGCCTTGGTTCATGGAAGCGACGGGGATGGGGTGATCCTACTTGGCAGGTAGATATTCTGAAAGACTAAAGGGTTAAGTATCTTGAGACAGGTTGGAGCTGGGTTCTGGGTCTTCCCCCGGGAGAGGTCATAGGTCACCAGCAATGTCTCCAGGCCTGCAGTGAGGAAAGCAAACTGGGCCCCTTGGTGTGGTTCCCCTCGGGCCTCATCCTGGGAGACGCGCCTTGTTCATTCCCTCTGCGGGTACTCACGGGCACCTGCCCAGCATCCAGCCTCATGGTGGGCACTCGCTTTTGGACAGACAGGCCCCCTGGGCTGGTGGGGAAGGCTCTGGGGAAGGCAAATTTGATGCACGAAGAAGAATAAAGGTGAAAGGATACAGAAACTGAGCAGTTCACAGGAAAGGAAGAGCAGTCAGACATGGCAAGGCCACCCAGGCGGCCCCTGTTGAAGGACTCGACCTCCAGGGGTGTGAAAGTCCCACCTTGTCAGGACGCCACATCTCATCACTGCACGAGTGGACAGAGCAGGTCCAGGATGCATAGGCTATAAAATAATGGCCGGTAGAGTTATGGACGCAGGAGGGAGACAGGGGAGAGAGGTTGGCGTAAAATAATGGGGGCTCCCAGTGCCACCTATCGAGCGAGCAGGGGAGGCAGTCACTTGGCCCCTGCTCGCCTCATAAGCATGGGCCCCGGCCTGGGACATTTGCACCAAGAGACGGGGAGCCCGTGCAGCGTGTGCGGGGCTCATCCCCCGTGCTGGACTATCTCCCCCGGTTTCAGACCCAACCGTACTTCTTTATCCTGCTTCTTCACAGTGAGTCAGTGGCCCTCGGTCTTGTCCACAGCTTCCTGTATTTTAGATGCCACAGGGGAGGGGTCAGGGTCCTTCCAAGGCAGCAGAATCCGATGGCCACAGGGGCGGGATGCACTGAGGGGTGCTGTATCCCGGGCTCGCCTCTCTCCTCTCCTCTTCTCCCCTCCCCTCCCTGCCGCACCACCCCTACCCCCCCCCCCGTCCCACCCCACAATCTCGCCCTAAGCAGATGCTCCACTGCCTCGGCCTGTGTGTGTTGTGTTTTCTGCGACCTCGATCCGCGCACTGTTCTCTTCCTGGTGACACCGAACTGACCTCACGTTACAGCCCGTTCTGCGCGCAGCCTGGCCCTGGTGACCAGCGCAAAACAAGCGTTTCTTTGCCTGGGGTTTAAGCCCTGTGCATTTGTCACCCGCACCCTGGCTGGCGGAACTGCTTCCTGTTGGTCATGTGAGGAAGCTGAGGCTCAGGGCGGGATGTTTCTAGAGGTACACGAGGGCCGCAGGAACCCTGGGCGTCGAGTCCAAGGTCGCCGTCTCTCGAAGGGAGAGTCTCGTGCATGCAGTCTGCACGGAGTTGTGCGGCGGGCAGAAGGGTCCTCCGGGTGGTGGACAGGCATAAGCCCAGGCGCGTGGGAGAGCTGCAGGGGTGAAGGCAGGACAGGAGCAAGGGCCTGTTCCCAAGGTCAGGCGTTGACCTTGGTTCTCCAACATCATAATCTCTAAGTTAATCCAGAGGCTTGGAGCGGGCCAGGAGTGCCGGAGAGGGACGCTGCCGACCTGCAGCCCCTGCTACCAGGCGCTGCAGGGGTCTGATGGCCACACTTGGGCCACCTGACCACAGCCCAGGCCCAGGGAGTGGAGAGGGGTGGACACCGGCCCCTCCATTGCCCGAACAGGAGAGGCTGGTAACTCTGGCCCTGGCATGGTGGGGGTGGGGGCTGCTTCCCCCTGAGTGAGGAGAGTGTGTGGCCTCCTGGGTAGAGCTTGGATTGTCCCTAGGGGTGTCTTTTTCTTTTTTTAAAGTTTATTGGGGTAACATTGGTTAATACAATTATCTAATTTTGGGTATACATAATCATTTGACATCTATATATTCTATTGCATGACTGCCACCCAGAGTCCAGTTTCCTTCAGCTACCATATATTTGATCCCCTTCACCCTCCTCAGCTCCCCTATAATTGACCTTCTTTACTCTGCCTCTCTAAGGGTGTCTTTGAGAGAGGGGAGGAGGGGTGGGGAATTCCATTTACCAGGCCTCGTAGGCACAGGGTCCTTGGGCCGCAGGCTTTTCAAAGGCAGAAAAATCATTTGAAACCTGGGAAAAGTAATTTTTGGCTGTGAATATGAAAAAAAATCATAATCGATATGAGTTTAATTAAACATCTACAAAATGTCATGTTACGGCTGCTAGTCAGTCAGCAGGGACGTGGTCTGACTCCGTGTTGTTTGCTGTAAACGGTGTTTAATGAGGGACACGGGGGTGCTCGGAGGTGCCCGCTGAGCTCTGTGTTGGTTTCCTGGGGCTACCCTGACAGATTACCACGAACCGAACCCGGGGCCTTAACACAACAGGAATTTATTCTCTCCCCGCTCTGCAGACGGGAAGTCCATAGTCAAGGCGCCGGCGAGGCCAGGCTCACCCTGCAGGCTCTAGGGGAGCTGGCCTCCGGCCGTGGCCAGCCGTCCTGGGGTCCTTGGCTGGTGTCCACACCGCTCCGATCTCCGCCTCTGTCCTCACGCGGCCCCGTTCTCTGCGTGCGCCTTTCCTGTCCTCTCCTCTTCCCGTAAAGACACCAGTCGCTGGGTGGACCTGACTCGCTTCATGGCGTCCGCGGAGACCCTGATCCCCCAGAAGGTCACCGTCTGAGATTCCCGGCAGCCGTGAATGTGGGGGAAGGCTTAGTCAACACTACACTCTCGGAGGGAAACGTGTCCGGGGCCAGGAAGGACTGGAGTGGTCCTCAGGGGAGGGGAGGAGCTGTGTCCCCCGAAACCTCTGAGATAGGGAGTAGGGGCAGCCGTGACCTGGAGCCAGATGGCACCTGGCTGACCATCACTCAGGCTGGCGGAGCGGGGGCGGGGGGAGTGCAGCAGGGAGGGACCGTGGGCGGAAACGGCATGTCTGATGACAGCAGCAAGCGTCCACGGTTTGGGGGTGTTTAATGTGGACCAGGCAGGCTCTAAGACGGTACGAGTTTTAAGTCATTAAATTCTCCCACCACCGAGGAAGTGGGGACTGCTGCCTTCCCCGCCCCCATTTTATGGAAGAGGCTCAGAGAGAGGGACCCAGAACCCTGGTGGTCTGTCTCCTGGGCGGTACCCATCCTCACAGCACGGTGCTTCTACGTGAAGACGTAAAGGGCGCAGGCCGGATGGGGGCTCAGGAAAGGAAGGAACCCCTCCCTGTCCCAGATGGGAGTGGTGGGAGGACTGCGTTTTGAGGGGGGTCAGTGAGGGAATAGGTCCATGTTGGACATATCGAGGAGGGGGGGGTCTGCAGGACAGGCTTGGGGACAACGTGGGCACGGGATGGTCAGTGGCCACGCCCGCGGGAGACCGGAAGTCGGATTTGGTCGGTTGGCAGGGAGTCGGAGCCCCTCCTCCCCGCCGCCCGGACACACCCCGCCCTTCCCCTCAACAGCCGAGCCCTGGCTCCCCCCTCCTCCCTCTGCTTTATTAAAGCTCCCTTGACAACTCGCCCCCCTCCCCCCAGCTTGGCTCGCGCGGACCAGCGGCGATGTGGCTATTTTAGGACGTGCTTCATCCTCCGTTGTTCTCCGTCCGCATGGCTGCGTGGCACAAGGTTTTCCATTGTTGGTTCGTGCGCTAAATTCGCTTCCCAGAAATGTCAAGCATCGCCAAGGCCACGAGCCGGGCCGCGCGCGCTTTGTCTTTTGTTCCCAGGCTTCTCCGATCGCACACGTGCTCCTTTCTTTGGGCTGCGCGCGGGCACCGCTGCACCTTGCAATCCGCCGAGAGCCGCAGCCCCGCCTGCCACACACGGGGCTGCCTGCTGTCTCACCGTGTCCCTCGGAAACCATTGCTTTCTGTCCGATAAAGAGGAGGGCGGTCAAGTTTCTCAAACCCGGACGGACGAACTGTAGAGCCGCGAGACTCACCTTCTGGGTGGCCCCGGACAAACACCCGCCCGCGTTCCCCTCAAAAGTGGCCATGCGTCTGTGTGCTGCCCATGCTAAAAGGGGACCTCTCCTTTCTGCCCCTCCTCCAAGGGCGTCCTGGGCGCATCTCAGAGCAGCCTGTGGAGACTCTGCCGACTCAGCACGCAGGCCCGCTCCTGGGGCATTTCTTGATGTGACACCCTGTGTCCGGTTGTAGATGCTACGAGGTGGCTCTGGGGGGTCGAAACGGTTACGGTCACATCTACAACACAGCTCGAGGCTGCTGGCATTCTAAAACGGAGATAATGTTTGTCTTTGTGACATGAGGGGCTTTCTTCCTTGGCTCCACATTTTTTCTTAAGTAGTATGGGTCGCTTCCAAGTTGGAAGAGACAGAACCAGACCTGTCACGTTGGGCCATGGGCCTGGTGACCTGGCAAGCAGCCATGATTGGGGGTAGGGCAAAAAATGACCGGTAGGTGTCCCATTGGGATGGTATCAGCTCAGGGTCGAGCACGAGGGTATTTATTCATGGGGTGGGGGCCTGCCTCAGTATATAATAGTAATAAAAATCACAGTCACATACTCACTATGTCTCCAACACTGCTATTAATGCCTTTTATGTATTAATAATTAATTCTCCAACCGTCTTCTGGTGACCAGCAATGCCCTTGCCTAGGTCGGGGTCATATGCAAGTGCTACACATTAAATCGTGCCCCTCCAAAAGCGGTCGAAGCCCTAATCCCCAGTGCCTGTGACTGTGACCTCATTTGAAAATAGGGTCTTTGCAGATGACCAAATTGAGGTGAGGCCATTAGGGTGGGCCCTAATCCGACGTGACTGGTGTCCTGATAAGAAGGGGAAATTTGGGTACGGAGACAGGCACAGAGGGAAGGTGCAGTGAGGGCGCGGGGAGCAGACGGCCACCCACCTACAAGCCAGGAAGAGAGGCCTCCGGAGGAGCCAACCCGGCTGACACCTCGATCTCAGACTTCCGGCCTCCGGAACTGGGAGACAATACAACATTTCTGTTGAGATGCCTCGTTTGTGCCTTACATCGTGACCAGAGCAGGGACATCTGGGCTGAGGGTAGAGCAGGACTCTTGGCTTCCTGCTTTTGTCTTTGAGTCATTCATTCATTCATTCATTCGTTCACTCCTAAAATTTTCTGAAATACTTAAGATGGTCTAGTCTTACCCAATTGAAGAAGCTTAAGGGGATTTAAACAACAACAACAACAACTTGGATTAACTACTTTAAAAAATCTGTTCTATATGGTTGGGTTATCAGTTCGATATATAGTATGGTTCATTTCTTTATGTTCTTCATCATTTTCCAGCCTTTCCTCCCAACTTTGTTTTGTTAATTTCGAATAAAACTGGACAAAAAAAGGTGTAGTCAGAGAAGTACCCCATCTACCCATACCCCCCGTGCGTAACCAATTTCTTAATTTTGAGGTTATCCTCCAGTGTTTCTGTTTGCAAAAATCTGCCGATGTGTGCGTGTGTGTGCGCGCGTGTGCGTGTGTGTGCGCGCGCGCGTGTGTGTGTGTGCACGCGCGTGTGTGTGCGTGCGCGTGTGTGTGTATGTGTGTGTAGTTATTTTTCATTCTTACTTACACAGAAAATAACCCCACAGTGGATACTTTTTCATGCCTCGCTCTTCTCACTCAACCCTACGTCTTGGAAATCGCCCTGTATTAGTTCATAGAGATCTTTCAGTTTTTAAAAACGACTGCGTGACGCACCGTTTCGCGGCCGCCGCGGTGTGAGCATTTATCACGGATAACGCCGCGACAACTCCCAGCGTCTCCACGTGCTGGTGTTGGAGGTGCATCTTCAGGCTGGACTCCGGGAGTGAGATGACCGGGCGAGGGGAAAATGCACCCGCTTCTGTTAGCTTCGGTCGCATTTCCCTGCATGGGAGGGCTGTGCCATTTTGTACGTCCACCAGCAATGTCTGAAAATGCCAGGTTTTTTGGGGGGGCGGGGTGGGGGAAGGGGATCTTAAGCAGATCTGGGATGCCCGGATGCATCCCTCCACCAACGGGAAAATGCGTCAGAGGAAGGGATGGCAAGCAGAGGGTACATTTGTCTGCAAGATGTTTTCTGCTTGCAGTTAGGCAGGGTGGGGGGCTCCGAAAAGATGGGAGTCAAGCATCCCTTTAGTGAGTTCCTTAGAGAGACGTCCTGGGAAAATGCCCTCTCTCAAATCACCACACCTGCTGGCCCCTCTGCGGGTGCAGGGCGTGCGAGGCCACATTCTCCCTTAGGAGACAACCATGAGGCCCCTCTGAGGACTCTGCCAACCCTCAGAGTGAGTGGGGGAGGGGAGGGTCAAAATAGTTCACATCACCATGACTCAGACGTTTGTCCCTCTGGGTGGACATGCCATGTGCCAGAGCAGGGTCCAGGGTCCCCACCAGGCCATGGATGACCCTTTTATACCTGAGGGATTAAGAGAGGGTTCCAGAGGAATTGCTGGGGGGCCAGGTTAGCAGGCAGGTACTCAGGGAGGGTGGAGCAGAGGCCACATCAGCCTGGTATTCGGTAAATATGACATTTACCATGTCACATCCCAGCATGGTGACAACCTGTGGCCTGGCACCAGAGCACACACGCTACTTCAGAGTCTCTTGCTGGGTGTATCAGTTTTCTGTTGCTTCAGAACAAATGACCCCACACTTACCGGCTTAATATAATAAACACTATCCAGCGTTTCTCAGAGCCAGGGATCTGGGAAGGGCGTAGCTGGGTGGCTTTGGCTCAGGGTTTCTCCTGAGGTTGCCGTCAGGATGTTGGGGTCTGCTGTCTTCTGAAGGCTTGACAGGGACAGGAGGCCCCGCCTCCACGAGGGCTCATTCGCGTGGCTGTTGGCAGGAGGCCTCAGTTCCTTCCGTACATGCGGACCACTCCACAGAGCTGCTCAAGTGTCCTGACGACATGCCAGGTATGTTCCCCCAAGTGAGCGGTGGGAGAGGGAGACAGAGAGGTGGAGAGAGAAGCCGCAGTGCCTTTTATGACCTAGTCTCAGAAGTCACACACGATCGCTTCCGCCTTCTGTCTTTGGAAGTGAGTCACCAAGTCCAGCCCACACACAATGGAGGAGAATGAGCCTCCATTTTTTTTGTTTTTGAAGAGAGTGTCAGAAAACTTTTGGACATATTTTAATCCACGACACAATATAAAACACACGGCCCCACAACCTGGTGGCTTAAAACAGGGACCGCGTATTTATTCTGTTACCTGGGCTGGGCGCGGCTGGGAATCCTCGCACAGCCACAGTCACCGGAAGCCGGGTTGGGGTTGAGAATCCCCAGATGGCTTTACCCCCATGCCTGAGACTTCTAGCTGAGATGGCTGGAGCAGCAGGGGTCTGGCTGGGCACCTCTCTCTCTTCAGCGGGGTCTCACCAGCAGGTCAACTTCCAAGGGAGAATCTTCTGAGGGCACAATCCCTAATCTTCATCTGCTTTTTGAAGACTTGGCTTGTCTCAACCTTGCTAACGTCCCATTGGCCAAAGCAGGTCATGTGGCCAAGTCCAAGGTGCTTATGGGAGGAGACCATACAAAAGTGTGAATGGTGCATGGGGGGTGTGGTCCATGGGGAGCCCCTGGGTGACAGTCCGCATACCAGCCATGTGCCAGAAAGAGACAGAATGATTCTTTGACTAGACCTCCAATTCCATCCCCCTCCCCTCCCGCCTCCGAAGGCAGGGTCCTAATGACCTCTGCCTAGGACCTCTGCAGGGTCCTAATGACATCGGATAAGCAGGTCTGGGTCTGGGCTCCGTGGGGAAAACTTGGTGGAGCGTTTCTAAAGTTCTTGAAAAATACCCCGACAAAGACCCTTTCTTGCCAGAAGTAACCGAAGCTGGAATTTGGGGGGAACGGAAATATGCTCAATCAAGTTCATATCCTTAGGCGGAGCGAGTTTCCTGGGAGGATGGGGCCGGAGGGGTGAACTTGGGGGTGATCAGAGTTAGCTCAAAATAGAAGGGAGAGTGGGGTGCTACCTACATGGTGTATATAATTAGGGTGCTGGGGCTGGGACTAAGGGGCTTGTCTCTCCCTAAAATAATCCTCTTCCCAATCATGCTGGAGATTTCACCAAGGGATAAATACATCTGTAAAGTGACCGGGCGGGGGTGAAGTCTGGGGATCACCCACGCTTCAGTGCTTCTCTCTTTTTACTTCACTTCATCCAAGCGAAGCCAGCATTTGGGGGGAAATGGGAGCTTTGACTCATATGTGGGACAGACCTCCCCCAAACAAATCCCAACTGTTTTTCAAGTCTGCCTCCGCCTGATCTTCACTGCCTTACTATGTCTCCATCATTGGGAATATATTTTGTGATTCTGGGAGATTTCCTGGGAGGCACAATATGAGAATGCAGCTATATCTATTTTTGACTTTATTTGTTCAATTATCCATCCATCTATCCACCCACCCAACAGACATTTCTGGTTTATACCCTTTGAGGCCGCTGTGCAGGGCACAGGGACCCCAGTGCGACTTCAGACGTGGCCCCCACTCTTGGCGAACTCACAGTCCAGAGCCTGTGTACATACAGGTTGGTTCTCAACCATCTGTGGATGTTACGTTCTGCCCGAGGAGCTAGTCAGAGAACAGAAGACTCATGAGGGCTAGCTAGCTAGGGCGAAATGGCAACTGGAAGCCTTGGGGAAGGCAGGACTGTCAGGTGGACCTGGTACTAGGATGACCAGGTGAGTCTTCTCACTCCTGAGAGGCAGCAGGAACCACTGACCAGACGCAGGACTCTGAAGCCGGACTGCCTGGCTTCAAATCCGCACTCCTCCACCAACTCGGAGTGCCCCCTCGGGCAATTTACTCTGCTCGAGACAGGGACCTGCTCCCTCCCTGGGTGACAGCCAGCTTTGCTCTCAGAAGCCCCTTGAATAAGTGACAGGAGGAAATATCGAGCCTTCCAGTCCTTGTCACTGTTATTGACGAGGGTGCCCAGCAGGTGGGGGTGGCCCTGCCACTCTGGAGCTGGGGACAGCTACCTTTCCCTGCCTTCCTGGGCATGGTCCAGGATCCACCCACGTTATCTGCGTTTGAAATGTTTCTGAACTTGACAGGAAGAAACTTCCATTATGTAATGCTCCGTGATCCGACACAGTGGCTCGGAGCTACGGTTTAGTTTGTACCCTCAGCACAAGGAGCTTTCATTTCTAAGCTTTATTGAGCATTGTTGTTTTTTTTAATAATGACCCATCTATGACTACTGAACAAAGACTAATAAAAGTGACAAATATTGGTACGTCATACACAGATTGTCACTTTAGATTTACTGCCCCCCCAACTTTTCCTGGCGAGTCACACTAAATTTACACTGTGGGTCTTAATCCATCACTCTGTCTTTTAAAGCAGCGTCTAATCTCACTGCTGCTCTCCCTCGAACACGGCCTCTCGGGAGGTGAATTTGCAGGACCGATTCTTATCATTTGTAAGGTGTTAAAAACGCTGTGTTGGCTATAAATCAGGGCCTTTATTGGGATGCTTGAAAAGTTGCTTTAAACACCATAAGTTTAGCACCTCTGATTCATCCTGGGAAATCTGACAGTAGGGAGGGTGACCGAGGTCCTTTTGAACACCGGAGATGGGAGAATTGTCCCTTCCTGGTGATGGTTGGGTGCTTTCTCCAACCTCGAAAGTTTCGTTCCCCAAGGCCATGATTCAGAAGGAGCCAGATAAACCTTGAATACCAACTTGGTCACTCACGTGCTGTGTGACCTTTGGCTAGGTTCACAACCCCTCTGAGCCTGTGTTCCACTTTTAAGATAGCGCTGGCTTGCCTGCCTCCAAGGCTGTGGTGAGGATTAATGAACAGGCCTGTGGGGGTGTGCCTCGCTCACGTTAGGTGCTCAACGCACGTTCACTGACTGAGGTGGCCCCCTGGGAGCCGAGGCTTCCTTCCCCGTTGGCCCCTGGGACCTGGACATCTGCTGGGTGTATCCACTGCCTCCACCTGCAAGCCTTGCTCCTCCCACGGAACGAGGAGTGTCTGCCGCTGGGGACTGCGGGGCTTCCGGGCTCCTGCCCCTCGTGCCTTCCCTGGGGTGACCCTAGAACTTCCTGGGGTCTCTGAGGAGGTGCCTGCCACCCCCAGTCACAGGGCTGGGTACCAGCCAGGTTTCCTGACACCTGTCTCCCTGTCTCCACTTCAGGCATCCCGACCAGCCTCCCCATCTCACAGAGGAGAAAACCGAGGCCCCCCATGCTGGGCGCGAGGGGTGCCTGTGTGTCAGGCAGGCGGGGGCCACCAGCCTGGGTTTATCATCCGGGTCCTGATGCCTGGCCCCCGGCAGCCTCGCAAGGGACCCAGCAAGACAAAGAGTGGACTTCATGGCCACCTTGACACTCAGTGCCCACCGCAGACGGCACATTTCGGGTCCGGAGCATAATCGTCATAACAAAGCCTGGACAGGGGTTGTCTACCCCACCACATGTATCTCCCTATCCTTCCCTCTTCCCCTTCATTCACTTGCCACCCTTAAGGCTCCTACTATGTGCTAAGCCTGTGCTGAACATGACATGGATCGGACCCAGGTCTTGCCGCTCTCTGGCTGCTGGTCCCCTTGCTGTTTGAACAGGCAGAAGGATGCGGAACCTCAGAGCCTTTGCACTGGCTGCTCCCTCTGCTGGACGCCTTTTCCCCCAGAATCCCACATGGCAAGGAGTGTCCAGTCTAGGGGAAGGCCAGTCTGGACACAGACATTCCCAGGCTGGTCAGGACAGGGCTTGCTTGGGTCAGGGAAGGTCGAGGGATTGGGAGCCCAGATGGGATAAGGGCTCTTCCAGAGAAGCTGGAGCCCGCCCCTGCCCTCCTCCCCCTGCTCCCCTCCCACAGCTCCCCTTCCTTGCTCCCCTCCCCCTGCTCCCCTCCCCCTGCCCCTCATGTTCTTCCAGACCTTGTCCACGTGCACCTGCAGCTCCTTGTCACCTTTCTGGAGCCCCTGGTCCTCACGGATCTGCTCATACCACACCTTCTCTGGGAAGAAGTCTCTGGCCCAGCCCAGCCCAGTACCCTCCCTCCGACTGTGACAACCTGAGGCCCTGAGGCGACCTTGTGAATGGCCTCGTGAGTGATGATCTCTCTCACACACCTGCTCCTGTACACAGCAGGTCCCTGGTCCCTCCCTGGAGCCCTGCCCCGGGCCAGGAGAACACCGAGGATTAATGAACAGGCCTGTGGGGGGTGTGCCTCGCTCACATTAGGTGCATGGCCACCTTGCTCCCGGGGCTGTTGGAAGAGAGGCTGCTTTGGCCCGAGAGGCTGCCTTGGCCCGAGAGTCCCTTCCAGAAGCCACACAGCTGAAATTACGGGGGATAAATGGCTCCCAGCAAGACATTTGGGGAACATGAGTTTCACAAGGAATTAGTCACTCTAAATGGCTTTATTTGGTTTTAACTTAGAATAGCGCCTAAATTATTCAGCTAGGGAGGGGAAGGGAGGGGGCAGGAACAGGTTGCCAGGCCCTGCAACAGCCTGAAGGAGTCACGGGTGGAGAAGCGTGGACATCTGTCTGGGGGTGGCCCGGTGGTAGCTTGTGGGATGCCTGGATTCCTCTGAAGTTGGTAAAAAACCCCGGGATGCGAGACGCGAAGGCACGACTTCGCACCAGGAGCAGGCCTGCCTCCTTGCTCCACAGCGGGAGGATGGGCCGGGGAGGACGGCCGGGTTTTCCTGCCGCCTGAGAAGCACCCCGGGCCCACTTCCGGCTGCTCTCTGCAGCGCCACTCCCCGGGCCAGTCCCCGGCCAGTCCCGTCCTGCCCTCCTCCTCTGGAGCCCGCGCAGGCAGGTCTGTCCACGCAGGAGCAGGTCCTGGCGCCCACGACCTGCCCACGCCCGTGACCTGCCCACGCCCACGACCTCCCCACGCCCCGACTTCCTGCCGCCAAGGCCAACCGCCCGCGGGCACCCAGCTCACTCCCGTCTCCTGGGAAAACTTCCCTCGTGTCAGGGACCGCGCACTCCGCTCTCGCCCGCCCTCGGGTTCCTCTCGGCGACCCCCACGGAGTACCCACCTCCTAACTGGGCCCCAGGGCTCCATCCTGAGGCTCTCCTTCTGACCACCCCCCCCATCCTCGTCGAGCCTTGAAACCATCAATTCATCATCTACCCCTAAAATGTGTCCCTTTGGCCAGATCTTTCTTTAAACTGCAGACTTGCACACGTGACAGCCTTTCTGGCTTCTTCACTTGGATGTCTACTTAGAGATGGAAACGTCCCAGCCCCTAAAGTGAATTCCCAATACCCCACCTCCCCTTTCCCGGACGTCTCCATCTGGTTAATTGCGATTCTGATTTCCAGCGCTGAGGCTCAGCCCTTTGGGGACCTCTTTGATGTCCCTGCACATTCCCTCCCGGATCCCTCCCGCGAATCCCATCGCCCCCGCCCTCAGGACACATCCGGCACCCCACCTCCTTCGGCACAGCCCCGCCCAGGCCGCCATGGTCCGCACCCTGCGCGGCTGCATCATCATTTCCGGTGTCCACAGTCGTCCCCGCCGCTAACCTCAGCAGGGCAGCCAGAGGGACAGCGTTAGGTGCCCTCCCACTTCCCGTTTTGTTCAAAATCCTCTGAAGACTCATGTCACAGAGCAGAGTTGTTACCAGGGCTGGCAGGATGCCTCCGCTGACCTCTCTCCTCCGTGCTCGAGCCTCTCCTCCCGCTGCGGGTCTCCACGCCGCTTGCACGAGGCACACTCAGCCACGGCGCCTTTGCACTGAGCGTTCCCGCAGCTGGACATAGCCTGCCTCCCAGACAGCCCGACGGCTCCTTTCCTCACCGCCTTAAAGTTCTTGCTCACAGGTCGTCTTGTCAATGAGGCCCGCTCTGACCAGTGCGTGTAGCCTTCAAAATCACCTCCCCTGCCCTCTGCCCCTCCTACCTTAATCGAGCGTTAGCAGCCTTTACAGTCTTCTGTGATGCCGTACAATTTACCTAATTACCGTATTTCCTATCGGTTGTCTCTGCAGGAAGCTGGGGGCTCTGCTTGTCCGCTCCCTGCTGTTTCCCCCATGCTCAGAACAGTGCCTGGCAGATGCGAGGTGCTCAGTAAGCAGGGACTGGATGAAAAAATAACACGAAGCCTCAGCTACACTCGAGGAGAACCTACGACAGGTTCTGTTTGAACCGTGTGTCAGAACCAGGATGCCGGGGAACTTAGCCTGTGGCTTGCATAGTTCCCCTTGATGAGGGCGGGCATAAGGGCTCTGCTCACCCAGGCCCGGGTGGGTTTTGCTGACTTAATGTGGCTCCAGGTGACAGCTGCCTTCCCGTCGCAATCACACCGCTCCCGGGGCCTGCCCCCTGGCCCGTGGGCACCGTCGCCTGTCCGGGGCACGGGCATGCTGCCACACGCTGATGTGAGGGTCAGTGAGGGCGGCGGGTGCACATGGAGCTCGCTGAGAGACGGCGTCCAATTAGAAGCTTTTAAATTTTTTTTCATTTTTCCATTCTGCATAAAACCCCAAAATGTTCAAGTTTCCGCCAAATGCAAAACTCTGGTGGGAAAAAATGAAAGCTTGGAAGCGGTGGCCGTGTTGGGGTGCGAAGCGGAAACCTGACCCGCCACACCCACTGATGCTGGGGTGCGGGGGGAAGCGGGGGGTTGGGTAGATGTGCTCCAGGTGCCTGTCAGGCCCCAAGCCTGAGGTCACACCCCCCCCTTACTGTCATTCATTCCCAAATAACCCAGTGGTTTCCGCCTCCCCACCTCCCAGCGCCCTTCTCCCCCAAGGGTCATCCCTCTCCCCATCTCTGGGGGGATGGTGACCTACCCTAGAGCTGGGGTGAGCATGTGACGCAGGCCCAGCCAATCCGCTGTGCCACGTTCCAGGTGTGCGCCTGTGACCTAAAGTCCACCATTTAGCATACCCTACAGAGGCTGGGACGTGTGACCTAACACAGCCAGGTCAGCAAGTGACCTTGCTGTTAAGAAGCACCTCGGGGACCCTGCGTGCAAATTGCAGCCTGCACACAGTAGGTGCAGAGCAAACAAGAAGAGCTATTTCTGCAAATGAGGCATGGCGTTGCCGAAAACATTTCCAGAACCTTCCCTGCGCCTTGGGGCCCAGACTAGAGCTCATTGTGCCTGTGAGTCTGTGGCTGCATTTCTCTGCTAAATGACGAGTGGGGGGTTCTGAGTTGTTCAGAAAACCCCATGAGGATCCGACGGGGGTGGGTCAGGGGCGCCCCAGGACTGCGAGGATCTGGAGTGGTGCCACAGGCATTCCCCGCAGAGGCCGATCAGGCTCACAGGCTGGGAAGTGATAATTAACTTGCTTAATTAAGGAGCGCAGGCTCAGGGCTCCTAGCCCAGGACGTGCTGGGGAGTTGCGTGACATCCAGCGCAGAAAGGGTCTCCCGCACTGTTTTTAGGGCAGGTCGGGGTTGCTAGGGGGAAACCAATTAGGAGGCAGGTTTGGGAAGCGTGGCCCCTTGGAGCAGAGGCCCTGGCATGCTACGTGCGGCCTGCTCGGAGGGCCAGGGCCCTGGGTGCAGGCAGGGGGTGTGGGGCGCTCTGCCTGTGAGTCTACCCCCGTGGATTTGGGATGCAGCAGGAAAGAGCTGGCAGTGCCCACCAGGCTACAAGGAGGCCTGTGGGGATAAGTGGCTGGCATTTTGTATCCACACCATCAGATCCCGTTCCCAGGCATGCTGGGCGGACCCTGTCCCTCCTGAGCCCCAGGCATGAGGCAGCGAAGGCTCCCGAGCAGGCCGGTGCCCTTCCCTGGCCCGTTCCAATGGCCTGATGGGCAAAGCCGGGCCCCCCAACAGCCAGCCCCCGACCCAGCCCCCCACCGCGTAACGCACCTCAGCTGGCTCTCCCACTGAGCCTCTGTCCCTGCTCTGTCCCAACCCCTCATCTCCCTAGGAAAATGCTGACCACTGCAGGGAGGCCTTGGGCTGAGTGCCGTGAGACAAGATGCCGGGTGGGCCACAGCGAGGGGTCAGGCTACGTCCCGGGTGGGAGGAGGAGTGAGGGGTGGGACCTTCTGCCCGTGTCCCATTCCTGGATCCCCAGGGACATGCGGGCCAGCGCCATCCTGGGGGCCCGCCAGCATGAGGCAGCTGCCCACGTCCCTGAGCCATGCCGATGGTCAAGGCAGCGGTGGCCCCGTCCACACGAGGCCCATTCTACCTGAGTTGTCGCCCACAGCCTCGCCGAATCCACCCACTGCCGCCGTGGTGAATTCCACAAAGACCTGGTCAGCAGACAGGGCAGCCCCAGCAGAGAAGACATACGAGCAAAGGCCCAGTGTGGGGCACAGCTCAGGGCTCTTGGGGAGCTGAGCAGAGCAGAGCACGGGCAGAAGGGAGAAACCAAAGGGGGTCTCACCCCCGAGCCTAGTTCAGGGTCACAGCCTCGGCTCTAACTGGAGTCCAGGTGGGAGGCTGTGAACACACAGTAGACCGAGCACAGGCTGGGAATGGCCAGTCCTGAGTGTGAACTGCAGCTTTGACCTTGACCTTAAGCAAGTTACTTAACTTCCTGGAGCCTCTGTTCCCTCACCTCTAAGATGGAGGTGATAATATATACCATGCAGAGTAAAGGAGATGATGGATATAGAGCGCCCGGCCTGTCACCGCTCAACGAGTAACAGCTACGACGGTTCTTACAATAACTCTAGGGTTCCTCCCTGGCTTTGGTCTCTCATTGTCCACCCGCCCCACCCCCAGCCCCAATGCGGAACAGCTGCTGGGCTGGGTCCCTGTGGGCCCGAGGCTGTCCTTGACCCGGCACTGGCAGCTGCCAGTAGTTTTTTTTCTCTGACAGATTGTCTTTCAGCCTGATTCCTGTACCTCGGGGTAGCTTTATCCCTGTCAGATTGGGGGACACGCTGTGTGACTGGCTCCCTTGTCATAGCAAGTCCTCAGGACCCACGACCTTCAGAGCCTTTCGGGAGCATCTGAGAAAGTCTGACTCAAAGGCACGAGGTATGCGTGTTTGTTTCCCTTTGGTAGACACAAAAAAATTATCTAGTTTACCTCCGTTTAGGGAGAAGCCCACAATTCGTCAAGAGGTAAATGCAGGTAGGGCATCGAAGGGACACGCTTAAATGCTCTTCGAGTCTGTGTGATGGATGGATGTACGATTCCAGGCCGTTCCGAGCTGCCATCTGCAGAAGTGAGGGTTGGCTTGGCTGGGTATCTATTTTGCGTGTTGAGAAGGAATAAGAGCAGGACCCACCCATAGGACGCGCCCCCAGAATACATCCTCTGGAACCTTCTAAATCTCCTGCAGAAAGGGCCAGGAAGGGGGAACAACTAAGGAAGGGAATGACCACATTGCTGAGAGCAAGGACCCGGGCTGAGACGTAGGCTGGCCCCCTGGCGGCTCCCCCTGCTCTGCCAGTGCACCCTCGGAAAGCGCCCCCCACTCCAGATGAGGCACAGTCAGTTCTCCGCCTGGAGGGGGCGGGAAGGAATGTCACCTTGTGTGGTAAAGAATTCGGCCTCCCCCAAAGAGGGCTCTGGCTCGTGCTGGCTCCTGGAGGTTAACCCGTCAGCACGGGGCGTTCCCAAGCGATGCTCACTCAGACCGCACCAGGTCGTGCAATGCTAACAAGGCGACTCATGGCGGACCCCACACAGCATAAGTTAAGGAGATGACTCAGGGTAGAGGCCGGCCATGTGAGAAAGACCAGCTATGGGATCAGACGCTTGGACCTTTGAGTCATGTAATATCAGCCTGACCTCTGGGGAGGGGAGGGGCCAGGAGATTGAGGTCAACCATGTGTCCAGGAGTTGAATCAATCATGTCGTCCTACTGAAACCCCGATAAAAACTCTGGATGCTTGTGAAGCTCTGAGGAGCTTCCCTGGTTGGCAGTATACCCTGAGCATGTCACACATTACAGCCGCTCTAGGACTCCACCAGGAGAGGACGACACACCGTCCCATGTGAGCCCTCTGCAAAAGCCAAAGATTTGGCTGGTTCTAATCTGTATCCCTCTGCTTTAACTAAACTGTAAGCATAAATACAGTGCTTTCTTGAGTCCTGCGAGTTATTTTAATGAGTTATGGAATCTGAGAGTGGTTTTGGGAAACCCCCAAACTTGAAGTTGGGTGTCTTATTCTTGGGTTTGGCTAACTCCAGGTTCAACCCAGGACCACTAGGGGACAGGGAGAGAGAGTGTGGAGCTGACACAGGGGAATGTCACCCTTCTGGAACAATGATGTTCATGCCCCAAATTAGAGGGAGCCAGCAAGACGCCTCATCATGAGCTTTTCGCCTCCTCAGCGTTTTTGGAGTCGAAGGAAGAGCCTCTTCACCTTAGCACAGCAGGAGGCTGGTCCGAGCACTCACGAGGCCTGATGGGAGGGCTGGCTCCCGGCACCGGCCCTGCTCCCTGCCGCCTCTCCAATTCTTCTTTTAACCTCTTTATGGAAGGAGTGTTTCTAGGCTGTAAATGTCATTTCAGACCTGAAACACCCTCCTGGTAGCATAAGTCGCTCTGTAGCAAAGGCCAGTTGGAGTTAACAGAGCGCATGCCATCATCTGTTCCTACAACAGACCATCATATAATAGGAAGTGGTTTGGAGGAGGAACGTTCCATTTTCTCTTTTCCTGTGTGGCCTGGACTCCAGACAGAGACGCATGGACGATTCCCTTTTGATGCATCCGAGCCACCTCCAGGCTCCTGTAATCCTGGGGTCACTCAAATAACATGGAAGAGCAATCACACCCCAAAATCGCCACGTCGGAAAATTAATCTCTCTGATTGTTTGAAAACAATTTTCCCAAGCGTTTCCTCGTGAATTTAGAGCAGGCTTAGGCTTAGGTCCTCCGTGAGTTTCCTTTCATCTTAATTCATCTGATGGATTCTTCTGAGGATTCCACTTTGAAAACGTAATTGACCACGTACAAAACAAAAGCTGTTGATGGCTTCGTGAGAGCGTGTGTACGTGCGACATTTGATGGGCCAATTTTGCCACGTTTTAATTACAAGACGGGATGGCATTATAAATTTGTGTTCAATTAGACTTAGGCAGTCAACTGCTGAAGACATAAATTTTGTTAAATCAGCCCAGCGGATGTTACAAGCGCCACCGTGACAGCGAGCAGAGCTGCCGTCATCAGACGAACTTAACCCCCCGTATCCTCATTCAAATTTATATGTGTAGCCATCGAGTTGGCTAAAGAGACAAATATAACCTGATCATGGACATGAGTGTGGACACAAGTCATGGCATAAAGCACGTAGCAGCGAGTCCACAGGAGGTCTGTAATGCTTGCTGCCTACAATTCTATAAATGGCAGAAATAGGTCGTTAGGGCAAAAATCAGTCACCTCCTGAAGAGAAGTAGGAAGGTTCAAGGACACATCCGGCCTGCCTCGCTGCAGCAGGTGCTTTGAGGGAGGCGCACTGGTTAGTTAAATGCCTCGCCTGGAAAGGAGAGGGGGCCGAGAACCGGGGGGACATTGCGAGGGCTCACGGGTCGCCTCCTCCCTCCCTCCCAGCTGAGGGAAGCTGCGCTCCCGCTGTCCGGTGAGGCTGTGTGACCACGCACGGACAATGATAGACAAGAAGCGGCAAGCGTCGCTCCGAGTCCAGGCGCTGACAAGATGTCACGATTCTCCAGCCTCGCATCTTCCCCGGTCTCTGTGATGGACTTCCGTCAGCCCGAATCCCGGAGTGACTGAATGCCCACCCCGTCCCGGGCCAGGCCTACGCTGCGGTCATGAAGCCGGATCATCTTCCCGGAGGCGCCCAGCTCTCCTCGGGCAGCTGTTCGCGAACCTGCTGTGCCTTGGAACCGCGGACTCTCTGGAGCGGGCCCGGGCGTCTGCATGTTTTAAGGCTCCTCGGGTAAGTGCCATGTGCGGCCAGGAACGGGGAAGCTGGTGCAGGCTGCCGGGCAGGGAGCGGGAGGAGGCTGGGCTGACCCTTCGGAAGAGGGTCCTGGTGCCGTCTCCCTGACGTCTCAGCATCAAAGATGCCGCAGCTGTCGGAGGAAGCCAACAGACCGGCCCGAAGCCACGCAGACGTCCGGAAGATGGGTTACGTTGCCGAGAGGCGTCTCTACAAGACACCTGTTGTTCTGCTTCTCTTCCTCCCCATGAACTTCAACCCCACTTTGGTCTCGAGTCCGTCCTCCCTTTTCTGGCTTCACGGTGGCGGAGGAAAGGGGCCTGGACTTGAGCGAGGACCCCTGGCTTTTGATCCTTAGTTCTTCATTTGCTCTGCAATTGTGGGAAACATGGAAACTCTCCGAACCTCAATAACCTCATCTCTCACATGGGGACCATGATAGCTCCCTTGCCGGGCTCAGGCAGGACTCCAGGGTCATCGTGTCGATGAGAGGGCTGGTACCCTCCGCGGGACACATTTTCCTGCACTTGTTCAGCCGGCTAACGTTAGCTGAGCAACTAACTACTGCTGACCAGGCACCGAGCTGGCCGCTGGGTGTTGAGAGCCACCAGTCCTCAGCAGAGAATTCATCAATTGGACTCACTGTGGTCAGCCCCTCCAAGTAAAATGACCTGCGGGTCATCTGGGGGAGCACATTCCACAGACAGGCCAGAAAGTTGGAATAAAAGCTCATAAACCTGTTGAGTCTACGAGGGGCTGCGCGGAAGGCAGTATTTTAGATTTTAAAATTAAATTGTCACACTTTTAGCCGTAAATACCTCCCCCATCCTTCTCCTTTTTCCTTCAGCCTCTTTCATTTTTCTTTTTTTTTTTCTTTTGTAAATACAGAGACTCTTGTACTGTTATCGGCATTATTTCTTATTCGCTATTTTCTTTCTAACAATAAAACCGTCCTTGGTGCCTCCATTTATGAGGATATCTGAAGTTATTTGCATTCTGATGGCTTAACTCAAATATTTTAAGGCCGGTCATGAGGAAAGCAATAAATCTATGACTGAGCTCTAGCCTAAACAAATCATAAAAAAGATCTCACACCAAAGTAATAAATAAGGGTAATGCTGGTGGCTCATTAGAGCTCGAGGTCCATAATCATGACAGACAAGGATTTTAATAAAAAGAAAAGGAAGATGAGGAACCAAGATGTTTGTTTCTTTTTCCTTTTATTCAGCCTTTTCTCTTTATTTGCAGCTTATCGCAGTGATTTTGGATGCGCGGTACGTGGGGTGAGAACGTCCAAGGTCTTCTGGTTTGGTTAATAAATATCATCAGAGATGACCTTGTATGGGAAGAGGTAGAAAAAAGTAACAGGAATCACTGTGTGAGCATAAGCCACGTCAACACACACACACACACACACACACCACACACACCACACGCCACACACACACACCGCACACACACACACCACACCACACACACCACACGCCACACACACACACCACACACACACCACACACACCGCACACACACACCACACTCACCGAACACACACACACCACACACCACACACACCACACACACATACACATCACACACCACACATATACACACCACACACACACACCACACACACACCACATACACACCACACACACCGCACACACACACCACACTCACCGCACACACACACACACCGCACACACACACCACACACACCACACCCCCCAAACAACACAACCTCCCATTTCTTTTTCGTACTGACATCCCACCTTGTTGGGGCCACACTATCCTCTGCGTACGAAAGTCACTGACAGTTCACGATGACCCACAATGACCCACGGTGCCTCCCTCAGTGCAGGCGTGGATTCAAGGTGTGGGTTCCATTAGCCGCCCCTGGGCGGTTCTGGCTCGGAATCTCTCAGGAGGTTGCTGTCAGGGGTCGGCCAGGCCCGCTGGGGATGGAGGAGCCACTTCCATGAGGGCTCACTCACAGGGAGCCACGCCGGTGGCGGTGGGAGGCGCAGTTCTCAGCCAGGGCCTCTAAGCGGCCGCTTGAGTGTCCCGAAGGCATGGCAGCTGGCGTCGCCCACAGTGGGCAATCTCAGACAGAAAAGGCAAAGCCACAGTGTCCTTTAGAACCGAACCTCACAAGGCGTGCTCCGGCATCTCCACGGCGTGCACTGGGTTACACAGATCAGCCGGGCTCATCGAGAGGGGGCGGCATGGGATGAGTCCCAGGAGGCGAGAAAGGCTGGCAGCCATCTTGCAAGCTGGCAACCCCCCAGGAGTGTGTGTGTGTGTGTCTGTCCCACTTGGTTCCGGAACTTTCTTTGAAACCCCTGGGGAAGAGATGGCCTTCTTTGCTGCGAGGCTGGTAACTAGGCCAGTGGAACACTGGCGGAGAGGGCTTCCTCAGGCCTGCCCATGCCTTACGTGTTCAACAGATGTACTTTCTGCTTATAAAAATAATTCATATCCTTTATAGAGATATTTAAAGATCATTCCTAACCTTGCCACTGAGAGGAACACTTTGCTCACATCGTGGTGCGTTTCTTCTCTTTTTCCTCCTGGTCTTTCTGTCCATGTCTGTCTGGCTTTCTCCCTTCCCCACTGCCCCCCACCCATCAGCCTTTTTATAGCAAAGACATGTAAGCTGGTCTTCCTGTTGCATATCTTCTGTGGCGTAAAACTAAAAATGACAGCTAATGAGTCATGGCATCTCCAGGCTCCGCTTCCTCAGGAGCCTGGGGGTTGGGGGCATGGAGCGGACTCACTGAAGACTCTGAAGAGCCTGGCCCCTCACTGGGCCCGGGTCCACCTGCTTCCCCAGGGTCCCAGCAGGAAAACTCTGGGGGCTTCCGCCTCCACTGGGGTCAGTGTGAGAGCCCAGAGGCCCCACCCACAGCATTATGACTTGGGGAGGGGGCTACCCACCTTCAAGCCTTTAGCCAGCTGGTTGTGGGTCTGGGGGAGGCTCGAGGGAGGAGCAGCGGGGACCACTGAGAGTCCCAGGCCTGGGGCGGGCTGGCCTGGGGCGGGGGGTTGGGTAGGGCTCATATTCGCCCTCTGCCCTGGCTTCTAAGGCTTGGTCTCTTTCCCAGGGGTTAGCTACAATGTGGGGACTCCTGGCGCCAACGGCAGCTGCTTCTGGTAGCAGCTGGATCAGTGAAATCATGGACCGCTCTGCGCTCTCGACCCTACACCCACCCGCCCTCGTGAGTCTGTTCCTTTGGTTCCGGGCGCTGTGCGGCCTGGTGGCACTCCTCCCTCAGGCCAAGGCAAAGCTGGGCGCACCGCACCACGCCCACCCACACCAACGCGCCTCTCCCTGCCGGAGGGGGCGGGGCCTGTCTGGCCGAGGGTGAGCCCCGTCTCCCGGTCTGGCCGAGTGCCCACGGGGTGCCCGCTTCTGCTTTTGGTCTCCCTCTCCCTCCTCCTCCTCCACTTTGGGTGCCCACCCCCTGTTTAGACCCCACCAGCTCGTGTCCACACCCCTACCCTGCCCCCTGTCACTCCTGCCCCTCGTCACCAGCCGCTATAATCATCTTCCCACCACGCCTGCTTAGTGCCTGATGAAGTGACTCAGGGTGCGGGGAGGGGGCCTGGTCACAGAGAGCCCAAACATGACATCAGAGTGGGGGGAACTTTCAGCCTCATCCCTGACTCTCCCAGGCGGGGAAGGGGGCTGGGGTGGTGTTCTAAAAATTCAAAGGAGATCAGTGAACACGGGGAGGACCAGCGGGGCAGCTCCAGCTCCTCCCCCACACTCTGGCCCACGTGTCTCTCCCGTTGGCTGTTCCTGGGCTCTGTCCTTGATGCTAGATCCGTAAACCCAAGCACCGTGTTTCCTGAGTTATGCGCGTCATTCTAGTGAATTCTCAAACTGAGTCGGAGGTCCTGGGAACACCTGAATTTGCAGCCGGTTGTCCCCTCTGAGACTTGCAACCAGTATCTGGAGGCCGGGGGGGGCGGGGTTCTGGTGTTGTGGGGCTGAGCCCTTCACCCGTGGGGCCCTGCTGCCTCCAGGAGTCAGCGTCAGGGTGGGATGGAATTGTAGGACACCCAGTCGGTGTGTGGAACGTTGGAGAATTAGATGATGTTGGAAAAGATCACAGTTTTGGGGTGAGGAAGGAAAAAAGACATCAGATGACCCTAGCAAACGAATGCATTCGGACATGGGTTTGAGGGAGCGGCTGGGGAACTGGGGTGTCCTGATCCACCCTCTCCTGGCTCTTCCTAGGAGGGCCCCGGGCCACGGGTGCCGAGTTGCCGAGTCATCGTGGCGGAGCTGCGGACCCCGACTCTTCCATGGTGGAATCTGCCGAACCCGCGGAGCTAGCAGCCCTGCCGCGTGGGGCCCACGAGCCACCGTCTCTCCTTTGTTGTCGATGAGATTCCGATGCGAACGTTACTAAATGTGTCTCACGCTGCATATATTTGGAAACTGGCTTTTTATGTTGCTCACTTAGAGAAGAACGAAGACTTCCTTGGAACACAGGTTGCAATTATTAAGTCACAGCCAAGGAAACATGGCCAATATCTCGAGTTTGCAAGAAAGCAAGAGCTAAAGCTATTAATTCTGAGTCTGGGACATCAAGGCTCTCAGTAACCTCAGCTCTCTGTTTTTGCCGGAAGATCACGTTCTCACTTAAGTGGGGATCCCTTTTCATCCAAATAATTATTGGCTCTGTCAAAATAATAATAGAAATCCCCCTACATCTCAGCATGAGTTCTGGCCCAGAAAAGCCAAGAAATTTCTGCTCTCAGATTCTTCCTCTGAGCTAAGGAGGCCAACATCCATCAAGAGGCACACAGAGTCTGTTCCCTTCAAACGATTGGTTTGCCTTCCTTCTGTTTATTCAAAGGAAGAACTTGTCTGCCAAAGGAGAGAATGAGGGACAGAGGAGGAGAAAAAAGAAGGAAGGAAGGAAGGAAGGAAGGAAGGAAGGAAGGAAGGAAGGAGGGAGGAAGGGATGAGGGAGGGAGGGAGGAAAGGAGAGAGAGAAAGAATAGGGTTATTTTCTTCCCCAGTTGTTCTCCTTCCTGGGCTTTTCCGCAGGTGATTTAGAGAAAGAAGTGCTGAGTGCTCTCTGTGACTCGGAGCGTGGGATCTGACAGCTAACAGGCCTGGGGGTGGGGAGTGGGGTGGGGGCGGTGCCAGAGACCCCTGAAATCTTCCACATGTCCTTTAACATCTCAGAGTCTCAGTTTCCTCATGTATACAATGTAAACGATCACATCTGCCTTCCAGGACTGTTACAGGGCTTAAGACAGGAAAGCGATACCTTTGGCGTCTGGCTTTTTTCACGCAGCGTAACACAAATGCAACTTTACGGAGTGGGTACCAGTGTGTTTATCCGTCCCTCAGCTGCGGGACATTTGGGTGCCCTTCCTGAGTCCCTGCGGACACGCCCTGGGGACAGAGCAGAGAGCGGCCCAGGCGAGGCCCTCCCCAAGGAGCTGACTTTCTCCAGCAAGAAGCAGTCCTCTGTCGAGCCAAGGATGAAGGCTCCGAGGCAGAGTGGAGGAGCCCCCCTGCTCAGGGGCTCAGGAATGGTTTTCTAGAACTATTTGCAGTGTGGGGCGGCGGCGGCAACCGAGATTTCACTTACCAGCGTTGCCTTCGAAAGATGCCTTCGTCCTCATCTCACAGGGGGAAAAACAAGAAAAGAAAAGGCCCCCTGACCCTAACTGGAACCTTACCACGATGCAGAGGGAGAACCGGTCCAAACCGGGACGTTCCCCATCCTGTTCCCATCCAGCTGAAAGACCCATTGAAGTCGTTGGCGGATGGAAGTTTTTTCATGATGAATCGCTGTGTGAATTTTGGCGCACAGCTCTGAAGCTCCAGTCACTGAGGGGGTGGGAGGGCGCTACCGCAAAACCCCTTCTGTTCCCATCTACTGGTTTTATGAACCGGTGTATATATATTTTTAAGCTTACATGAAACAATAGAAGAAAACGGATGCCAGATGCTGAATCACAGCGAGAGAAATACTCAGCTACGGATGCGTGAGCTAACTGCAGGAAAAAAAAAGCCAGTTCCATCCATCTTCGTAAGAGAGGCAGTTGCAACACCATTTTATTTTTATGCTTAATAATTATTTATAAAAATGCGTAATGAATCGGTTTTGATAAATTGGATGCTCATAATTGCACTGGTAGCTCAAACCAGAAAAAAAATTTTTTTTTTAACTCCAGAGCTTTATGGTCACAGGTAATTAAAAAAATGTAATTTTAACTTATACTTTTTGTTGAGAGAATTATGATAGGGTGATTAATAAAAGACTTTGAAGCATAAAATATATTATATTAGACTACAATCTGTGGGGAAAATGAAATGGAAATATGAATTCGAGGAGAGACATGAGAGTTACAAAGTTCCTGACTATTAAAAAAGAGCTTACGCATGTGTTTTCTAAATCAGCGGTCCCCAACATTTTTGGCTCCAGGGACCAGGGCTCCTATGAGCATCTAACGCCTGAGGATCTGAGGCGGAGCTGAGGCGGTGATGCTGGCGCGGGGGCGGCTGCAGATACAGATGGAGCTTTGCTGACTTGCCCTCCACTCACCTCCTGCTGGGTGGCCCGGTTCCTCACAGGCCACGGGCCGGCACTGGTCTGTGGCTGGGGGTTGGGGTCCCCTGTTCTGAATGAATGATGATGGATATCAAATTACTATGACGCTTAGATTTCATTAAATAAATTTTAAAAGGGCAATGTGACAGTTTTATTTTTAAAATGTCAATATTTACAACGCATAAGAAAAATTATCCTCTGTGACCATTTACATTCACTAAACATTTTAAATGTCAATTAAACACGTGCGAAAGGATATACATGTTTCAAATCCTTTGTGGAGATGGAGGAAGGTAGAGGAAGGTACAGAATAAATAAGTAACAACAACAACAACAACGGTAATAATAATACAAGACTTTCGACCTCAGAGGACCCTTTGGGCTCTTACCTCAAGACAATTAACCCTTTTTTTTTTTTTTTTTTTTTTTTTTGCAAAAAGTGCTAACGAGCCTCAGTCATCCAGCTTCCCAGCCGGCAGCTATTAAAAAAGGCAAAATGAAATAAACTGCGGGGAAGGTGAGGGAGACGTAAGGCCTGCCCACAGGAGAGATGTTGCAGATGAAAACCATAGCTCTGCTGGCGGAAGCGGGGAGACGGGAAAATTCAAACTCAGAACTCGAGCGTCACCTGTGTCCGGTGCTTTCCTCCGAGAGCGATACCCCCTGCCCTGCCACCTCTCGGGCCGGCCCCATGACTGGTGCGCACAGCGAGAATAGTGGGCCACCGTCACTGGGTCTGCTGCCAAGGCCGAGCTGCAGTCTCGAGGCCCTGCGGGGGCATCCGGCACGCATCCCAGAGAACTTGCCGGGAAGGTCTAAACGTGCGGCATTTCTAAGGACAAGCTTCGGTTTGTTGGAAAACGTTTACTCCAACAGACTCCAGGTGACACGCTGTGCTCGGCTGGGGGCGCAGGGCGGCCGGTCTGCCGCCTCTGAGATGGCCTCAGGGACAGGAGCATGACCAAGCAAGCATGTGGAAGAAGGTGCTGGGGGGAATTCACAGCTTCCAGGACCAACCTGAAGGTATCAGATTCCACCGTCCTGGTGGCCTAGGGCCGTGGGACCATAGCAACTTTCCAAGTTCCAGCACTTTATGTGTATTAATGCAAGGACCCCTCACTACCGTTTGATGAGGCAAAGGCCACCCAACGATATCCCTGGAACCTTATGAGGAAAAAGGGTCTTTGTAATGTAATTACGTTCAGGATACTGAGACGGCGGTGGTTATTCTGAGTTGTCACTTGGGCCGACACAGGCGAAGTGAAGGTGACATGATGGCAGAGGCAGACATGAGCCGAGGCAGGACGTGATGGCAGAGGCAGACATGAGCGAGGCAGACCGGCCACTGGGAGCTGGAGGGGCAGGGAATGGAGTGTCCCCTAAAGCCTTTGGGGAGATCGCCATCCTGCTGACACCTTGATTTTGGCCCCGTGATACTGTTCTCAGCTTCGGCCTCCAGAACAGTGAAAGAGTCAATTTCGGTTATAAGGTCAGGGCTGTCTTTTATACTATGATCATCCTGTTGCGTTAAACTCAGTCATTTTTGGCTCTTCTTTCTACGGCCACGCAAAACCTTGTACTTGGATTTGGTGTGTAAGTGACACCTTTGTAGTGAAAATGATCACTAACGTATAACTCTGACATTACACAGACCTTAATCCTTTTGCCCAAACGGCACCCTTTAAGTGAAAGTGTCCATATGTCTTGATGATTTGGAAACCTGCATTATGGGCTAGTTCCATTGATTTTGCAATGTGAAATCTAACCAGAACACAGAAGTCATTTCCTGAATTTTGAAACGTTGTAAAATTAAGCCGAGAAACAGCTGCTCAGATCTTTAATGCATTTTCTTTGCCGTGCGACAAAATCATTCCTCGATAATTACTGTAACAGCAATCCATTTATTTAATTTAAATGCTTGACCACTTTTTCTGTTGGAAATAACTGAGACCACGTGAAATATTCCTTTCCATGAAGTTCTGGACATGATGTGATTAATTTTCTGCCCTGATAATGCACATCCCAGCTGTTAATGATCTGAGGCACAGGGAAGGAATCACTCCTCACTAAGTAAAATTGCCCTGAAGCTTTTATTTTAAGAAATCCTTCTTCCGGTGTCAAAGGGTTGGCTAGGTTCCCCAGAACACAATTCAGTAAAAGTATTTTGTTTCATGGCAAATCATGAAACATGGAACATCATCGGCCATTAAACGGTATTTCTCACACTCCCAAATATTTCTGTAATTTCGATGTGGCGTCTGGAGTCTTCTGTAAAAAGGAAGCCAGCCCTTTCCTTTCACTTCCAATGTGTAATGTCAGTGACAGACCTCGACTCTGGTTTATTACAGATGGCTAAGTGCTCGTCCGTGAGCCACCGAGACAGATGATCACCTGAATTATGTGAAAATTAGTCTTTTCCCATTTAAAAACCATCTTGCTTGATATTTTAAAACTACATTTGAAAAAGAAGCTCAAATCTGAAGGTCTGTGGTTCTTTTTTGTAACTCTTGTAGTGTTTTGGCGAAACGCAAGGTTCAGCTTGCTTGTATTTGGTGTAAGTTTGGCTTGTTGACTTCCCGTACACGAAGCTGGTTCCGGAAAAGGTATGTTGCTCTAACGGCCGTGTTTCTAAAAGCCCTTGTACTGTACCAAATCCTCAAATGTGTGCTATGTGGCAAATTACATGCACGATTTTTATTTCTAGCCGCATTCACCGTTGTGGATAAGTAGCTATCCGACATGGCTTCTTTTCAGATGTAGCCCGGGCATGCAATGGGAACAGAATCCGTGGATCGATTCTGCAACAGTTGAGCAGCTGATTTGAATACCAAAGAAGACAGGAGAAATGACGGCCACGAGGAATTGGGGGTCTCCCATGATCTGGCTGCACCCCACGTGGCCACCACCCCTGCCACCTGTGTACCCGGGTTGCTGGGCACCTTTTGGCCCCCTGGAAATATCACCTGCATGGTGCTCTCAGTGTCTGTCTTCAGGAGTCCAGGGAACTGGGGGTCCTCTGGGTCCCCCACTGTGCTGCGGGGACGCTGCGTGTGCCCCCTCCTTGGGTCGCAGCTCGGTGACGCCGAGCGGCCCGGCAAGCAGGCCACGGGCACCTGGGCAAGGGCAGGCACCATCCTCCAGCAGCCGCCACAGCCCCTCGGCATTCCCGCCCGCGGGCCGCGGGCCCACGCGTGCCAGGCTCTGCTTCTCCTGTCCCCGTGGGTCCCACGGGCCTGGCAGGCCCCGTCCGTCCTGCCTCCCGCCTCACCTCCTCCTGCTCACTCCACTGCCTGCCTTGCCAGAGGCAAACGCTTCCGTCGGGCCTCAGGGATGCAAGGGCAAACCCTCTGGGATTCATCAGCTGGGCCACATGACAAACCTCGGCAGGGGAGCCTTCAACGACGGAAACTGATTTTCTCACAGTTCTGGAGCAAGGTATCGGCAGGGTTTTTTTTTTAATTTTCTGGAGGCCTCTCTCCTTGGTTTGCAGACGGCTGTCTGCCCTGTGTCTTCACGTTATCTTCCCTCGATGCATGTCTGTGCCCTAATATCTTCTTATAAAGACCCCAGTGATTGGACGAGGGCCCTCCCATATGACCTCACTTTAGCGCCAACTCTTTAGCAACCCCCGTCTCCAAATACAGTCACATTCTGGGGCACTGGCGCTTAGGACGGCGCCATATGAATTTGGGCGGATCAGAATCAGTAAATCTCTTGAGGTCCTCACAGCGCCCAGAGGCTCGGCTGCTGTTTCAGCTCTGACAGATAGAACGCCACCACCTCCGTCCTCTACCCACTGTTATCGTCCCATTTGTTCCCATCGGCGCTTCTGCGTGTTTAGGGGTAGGAGCGGGGCGGGCGGGGGGGCATGCCGGCCTCGGTGGGGCGTGTGCTCCTCTGCGATAGCTTCTCCATCTTTTCTTCTCTCCTCATTTCCTTTGAATATCCACTCAGCAAACCAGTGTTGAGCACAGCGTGTGCCAGGCCCTGTGGTAGGCCCCGGGGACTCGCTCTCATGAGGGTTGCAGCTGGTCGGGCAGAGGGACGGTTAACCACACACCACTCAGGGAACGTGGTCCCTGCAGGTCACGGTGAGGAGAGCGGACGGAGCCAGCATGTGAGGCTTCGGAAGGCTCCGTGCGTAAGGCCAGGGGTGGCGAGGAGTCATGAGAACACAGGGCCCTCAACGACGTGCCGGACCTTATCATTACCGGTCCAGATTTACTCGTAAGAGAAACAGGAATCTTCAGAGGGCCGAAGGTGAGAGAATGGCATCCGATTTACACTTTCAAAAAGGTTCTTCTGAACGCACGGAGAGTTCCAGTTTTGCAAGATGAGAAGGTTCTGGACGTTGCTTGCATGGCAAGGCGAATATCCTTACCATGACTGAACGGTACACTTAAAAATGGTGAAGATGGTGAATTTTATGCTATGTATATTATATAATTCTGTTAGATTTCCTCCTTTGATTTTAGAGGTGAGGGGAAAAATTGGGACAAAGGATGACTTAAAGAGAATTCGTTCAAGATACGCAGAGAATAAGGAGTAATATGAAGATTTGCATTATTCTGGAAAAAAATCAATTGAAATGAATGTGTAGCCCAAACACAAATTAAAGTGCTTATTTAATTTAGATATTTTAGTTAAAAAAGTGACATAGCATCTATTGGTACCATTTAAAATATTGACATATATAAGCATATGAGAAAATGTAATTACTATATATAACAGATCGGGGGAGGGTTATTTTATTCATAGGTAAGTGTACCTGGCCTTCTGACAGCCTAGAGATCTGATGGCAAGAATAAAGAACTTAGTGTTGATTATTTTTTTAAAGGCTTTTTTTTTTTATGTCAATATTAGGGAAAACTGGGAGAAGAGGATATGGGGATTCTTTGTAGTATCTTTGCAACTTTTCCGTAAGTCTGCAATAATGCAAAAATGAAGAGTTAATTTACAAAAGAAATTATTCTGAATTCCCATTAGAATGGCTAAAGTGATTCTGCATTGTTATTCGGATGGCTAAAATGAAAAGGAGAGATGATACTAAGTGCCAACAAAGATACAGAAAGACTAGAGATCTCCCGCCGACTGCTGGGAAGGCCAACTGGTAGACCACTTCGGAAAAAGGGTCTGGCAGCACCCACTGAAGTCGTTTGTGCTGTGTGACCCAAACCTGCCGACCCTGGATGCAGACCCAACAGAAATGAGCGCTTACGTCCATGAAAAGGCCTATATATCAAGGATCGCGGCCGAGCTGGTCTCAGACGCTTACGGACTGAACTGTGTCCCCCACAGAAAACTCACGGGTGGAAGCTCCAACCCCAAAATGACTGTGTTTGGAGGGAGCGCCCTTACGGAAGGGATGAAGGTCCGGTGAGGTCGTAAGGGCGCGTGTCCTTATTCGAAGAGGAAGCGGCCGCCGGGTTGCACGTGTAGAGCGATGACCACGTGAGGACGGGGAGGAGGACAGCCCGCTGTGAGCCAAGGAGAGCGGCCTCGGGAGAGACCCGCCCCGCCCGCACCTCGACCTCTGACTTCCAGCGTCAGACTGGGAGAAAATAAGTTCCTGTTGTTTGGTGCTTCGTTACGGCAGCCCGAGCAGACCGAGATGCAGCCCCACCTGGAAACAGCCTGAATGCCCACCAAGACTAGGACGGACACATGGACCACGTGATGTCCATGCAACGGGACGCTCCGAAGGAATAAGAAAGCACAGACTACAGAGACGTGCGACATCAGGGAGGAGTCTGGAAACACGGGGAGTGAAAGAAACCAGAGCTGCTGGATGAGCTGCTTCCTATGAAGTTTAAAACCGAAGACGACGAATCTTAGGCCACGGAGGTCAGAACGGTGGTTGTCGTTGGGGGTGCTGACTGGGAAGGGACACGGGGGTCCCTCTGGAACGGCAGTGCTCTGCATCTTAATGGTGGCGGGTACACAGGGTGTAGACGTAAAAATTCATTGAGCTGTGCGCTGAGATCAGTCCACTTTATCGTGTTTTAGCTCAGTAAAAAGTGGAAAGAAAGAAAGAGAGAAAGAAAAGGAAAGAAAGAAAAGGAAAGAAAAAAAGAAAAAGGAAGAAAGAGAAAGAAGAAAGAAAGAAAGAAAGAAAGAAAGAAAGAAAGAAAGAAAGAAAGAAAGAAAGAAAGAAAGAAAGACAGAGAAAGAAAGAAGTGAGAGGAAGGGAAAGAGAGGAGGAGGGAGGGAAAGAGAGGTGTTATCCTAGGTTGACAATACTTTTCAACCCACGGCTTGGGCTTTGTGCCTACAACACCGCAGGTATCACAGATCTGCACATGGGAGGGGGCGTCAGCCTTACTGACCTTGCAGGGACAGTAGAATTCCCTCCTGGAATGCAATGAGCCCCCCGCCTGATGATAGCACTTTGGACTTGTAAAACCTGAAAGGCAGTGAATTAAAACATCGAGGATGTAGAAACGAGTATTATAAACTCGGAAGCGCACGCAAACGTCACCGGAGTTTGAAAATCGAGTCGGACTTTCTTGCGCATGGGCGTTAAGAGTTTGTGTAGCTCCCTTTCATGAAAGGGCGGCTTAAATATTGCATGCCGGCCTCCCTCCCCGGGATCCACGGCAGCCTGCGTTTCATCCTCGGCTTCCATCAAAGGCGGGACGGCTTCATCCCAGATTCAGAGCCTGCGTCTTGTCGGCTCCCTGGGGCCCAGACCACGGCATTAGCATCTTCTATATGCAACTGATGAAACGTGGAATGAAATAAGGCAGACGTGATGAAGAGAAGTATGAGGGCTGCGGCCAACCGGCACTGTGACTTCGTAAGCAGAGGTTGGTCCCTGTGGTGGGTGCAGCCAGGGAGGCTTCCCGGAGGAGGCGGAGGTTGAGATGAGACCACACGGAATAATAGTTAAATCATAATGTCTTAGTTTGAATTCTGCTTGTAAGGGGACCCTGAGACAAAGATTCGCGTGCACGCAGTTTATTCGGGAGGCACAGGGAATACCAATGAAGAAGGGGAAGATGAGATGGTGCCCAGGCGTCAAAGCGCAGTGGCAAACCAGCCTCTGCCGTGGACAACGGGAGCTTCATCCCACCGGGGACGCTGGGAAAAGCTGTGGCACACGGGCCTGAAGTCACCCCGCCCAGCGCGAGAGAGCCGGTGTTTACATGCTGCTGGCTGAGGGCTGTTGGCGGGGAGATGGCTTATCCGTGCACATCCATCATGCTACGCGCACCCTCACGGCAGGCCCTGGCCGCCAGGAGAGCTACAGGCAGCGGGACACAGATGGTGCCAGATGGCAGGAGGCAGGTGGAAGCCACCAGGTGTGGGACGGCCTGGCTCCCGTGGCTGCCATGCGCTTCGTGCCCACCGTGGACCAGACACTGAGCTAATGCTCTCCCCGTCTTTCCCATTTCATTCGGGCAGCACGCCGACATGGACGCATGATACGAGGAACCTGAATTCCAGAGAGGGTGAGGGGCGGGGCTGGCCCGGGTGGGAACCTGAGGATGGACCCGGAGTCTGTTTGAGCCACAGGCCAGAGCCACCGGACGTGCCGACGGGTGAGGGCCAGCGGCCCTCGGTCCTCCCCCTTCGTCCACAGCCGCGCCGCCTCACCTCGCCCGAAACGACCCGGGGCAGATTTCGAGTCTTGATCAAGGAAAAGGTGATCGACAACGAAAGGAGAAACACGCTCTCGGAACTCAAAAAAAAAAAAAAAAAAAGCCAATGGCAGAAACGGTGGAAACAACCCAGGTGCCCACCAGCAGGCGACGGGCGTCGGACGCCGGGAGGCCATGCAGCCCTCACAAGGAACCAAGCGCTGACACACGCTACCACACGGATGAGCCTCGAGATCTCACGACGCGGGAGAAGCCAGACGCAAACGATCGGACACCGTGCGATGCCACGCACGTGAAATGCCTGGAATAGGCACATTCGTGGACCAGGAAGAGGTTAGCGGTTCCCGGGGGCTGGGAGAGGGAGAGGCGTGGGCGGTTCCTGCCTGGGTGCAGGTTTGGGGCGCTGGATAGGTTTTAGAAACAGTGCTGCTGGCTGTGTCACGCCGTAGACATGCCTAATGGCGCTGACCTGCACACGTAGAGGTGGTTGAAGCGGCAACATTTACATTTATATATATATATATTTTTTTTTTTTTTTACCACAGTTTAAAAAGTTTAATAGCGTAATGCACCACGAATCATTGGCTGGCACCCTTTACGTGGGCGCCCTGTAGGGAGGAGAGATTAGATCTCGAGAAACCGTCTGCAAAACCCAGTGGCAGGTGTAAGCACCGCAGGCAGGCCCCTGACTCCTGCCTCTTCTGGCGTCTTCCTGCCATTTCTGGAAAGAAAAGCGGGTTCCGTTGGAAGGCGAGGATGGTGGTTGCTGCATCCAACGTGACGCTGGCCAGCCAGGCAAACGTTGGGACGTACAGACGACCCCTCGCGGGGCTGCAGCTGGGGTGGAGGCCCCCCGCCTTGCCCCAGGGAAGCATGCCGGAGCCCCGGTCCAGGAAAGCGTGAAAACCTGAGAGGTCCCTACAGGCCGTGGGCTGGGGAGAGGGGCGGGGCGCTGACTAGGACAGAATGGCTCCTCTCAGCCAGCACTGCTTACGAACGTTCTTCCCAATAAATACAGCTTAGTGCTGCTTGCTGATGATAGAAAAGTTCATGTTCATTGCAGAAGAAATTGCAACAATATAGAAAACAAGGAAGAAAAATGGCCCGAATGCCACCATTAACATTTAGAGGACCATCATTTTACGCGTCTCTTGAAGCATTTAGGCACGCATGGGTTTGGAAATGGGGTCGCCCACAAGCACGTTATATCACGGAAACTTTCGTGTTGTGGTCATTCCTTCCGCTCCCCGCTCCTCTCATCCCTGACCCATGTTAAGAGCCCGGTGTATGTCCCCGTCCCTACCCTTCTCGACTCCCGTTGTCCTGAGCAAACACGCAGCTGGTTATCCATCCGGTTATGCGCTGCTGTGTAACAAACCACCCCAAGCTTCGCGGCATGAGACGCAATCACTTTAGTAAGTTCATGGCTGCTTTGGGTCTGGAACTAAGACGGGGCCCGGTCTTGGTTCCACGTGTCTGGGGCCTCCACCAGGAAGACCCAACGGGAGGCTTCTTCACACACAACTTCTGCCATCCAGTCTGGGACATCTCAAAAGCAGGGCTCAACTGGAACTATTTTCTGGAACACTAAACATGGCTTCCTCATAGCATGGCAGCTAACTTATGCGAGGAGGGTCCAGAGAGGCACCATCTAGCGAGGAAGAGTTTCGAGAGTTCCCCATTCTATTGGTTAAGAGCGAGTCATAAGGCCAGTCCAGGTTCAAGGGCAGGGGAGTTAGACTCTGAGCCCTTGGCTGGGGGAAGGCAAGGTCACACTACAGAAGACCTTGTGGGGGAGATAATGCTGCAGCCACCTTTGGGACACGTGGCCGGCCTCACCGTAACTAGATCCATGTCTACACATGGTCCCTGAGGAGAAGATCCCCCTCTGTGCCATCGTGGCCATGGTGTGGAGGTAGCTCATACCCTCGGCTGCTCGCGCCATCCGCATTATGTGCCAGGGTCCTCGATGAAGCTCCTGCCCCTCACGTCACACACGCCAGGCCTGTGCTGCAGGACATAAGCAGAGTGGAGGGCGAGGTGTCATCTGCGCCTGTGAGATGACTGGAGGGCCCTTCTGCACATGGACGAAACTCCTTCTGAAACAGGGAGGTGACAGCATGGTCACAGAAGACAGGACCGCCTGGCCCCTCTTTCGCTAGAGGCAGCAGTTACTGGGGAGAGCAGGATGGAGGTGTCTTAGCTGAGCATGAGCTAGCGCAGCCCCGTGCCACACCTGGGGGTTCACGAATGCGGCTGTGTGCCTCGTCCTTGCTCCCGAGCACAGAGTGGGGCAACCCGTGTCCCCGAGTCACCAAGCCTTGAGGACGCCTTGTCGTTTGGGCATCAGGCCAACGTGGAGGAAGCCCAGAGCTCTGGTGGGGGTTTGGCCTAATGCTAGACCGAGGACATGGGCAGGAAGCTAACAGCCTCACTTGTCCCAGATCTGAAATCTATTACGCGAGGACGAGAAACACACGGCCGGTCAGAAGAGGCAGCCGGAAAGGGCTGGAGTTCCCCCACCCCTTGGAAGAAGCAAGGAATGGAAAGTTACACCTGGATCCATTGACAGGTGAACCTCAGCCTCTCATCAGAGGTGTGAAAACCTAGAATTCGTTGCCGATGTTCGAAGGACAGCAATGGTAGCAGGAAACAGATGTGCCGTGAAGCTCATGACGTGCAGGCGTTCACCCCCTCCCTTGCGAGGCTTCGTTCTAACACCTGCGCCTAATTTTTCATGGTAATTTCGTATTCTCTTCTTAAAGAGGGTCCCCTACATCCTATAAGCTTCGGACCCCGGAACAACCTGGACCCACACCAGGGAAGTGCTGTCCCCTATGGTTCTTAAAGCAGGTTGTTCAGTGCACAGCGGATGACTTTGCAATGTCCAGCAATTCCCGAAGGACAGGCCGCAGAGAAAACTATAGCTGTATTGTCAGGTAGAGAGCCTTGATTAGCTTGTTCTTGTTTTGTCAGAGGTGCTGAGGTGAGCTGAGGGAGAGAAGTTAGGAAATGGAAAACCTATTTGCATGCTATCAGATTATTAAAAACAAATACTTATACTACTGTATTGATTTCCTCAATCCAAATGCAAATGAGGGTAGAGATCCAGGCCTTGGAGTACAGCCCTCTTCAAAAAAGGCAATTATAAGATTTCATTTTCAACAGTGTCTTTTACTGTCAAGCCCTTTGGCAAAGAAGTTGAAAGCAAGCCAAGCCTGAAACGGCCTCAGTGACAAGTGGCATGCTAATTCATCGGTTCTCACTCCGACCGAGAAAGTCACGATCTTGGCCATTCTCCCTATACCAGGAATTCGACAGATTTAATTCTCCACGGGGACTAATCAACAAACCCACCTACCGCACGCTCGATGTTGACCCCTGTTGCAAGGATAGAAACGGACCAGGTGGATGTGGCTGATGCAAGCAGGGAAGTTGGTTGGGTGGCTCCAGAGTTATAGAGGCAGAAACCAGGAGGCTGCTTCGGAGTTAGCCACAGGCCTGGCCTGGTGAAGCCCCTGCTGCTGGACTCCCCCCAACTCTGGCGGGCTGATCCCACACTTGACACGGTCACTGGCCAACATTCGTGGTCATTGATATCAAGGCATCTCATTCCCGCTAACGCTAAAATGGACTCTGTGGTCCCCTCCGATTCCAGTCTCCAGCTCCCCATGTGCAGCTTGGGCTGGGTGCCTCCGATTGGTCACACCTGGATCACATGACTCCGGGTCAGTTGCAAGGGAAGCTGGGAAAGTGCTGATCAGGCCTTTTTGGTTTATGGGGGAGGCAGGCTTCGAAAGTTTTGAACAGACTCTTTACCAAGGCGGACGCAGGCATGGCCAAGAAAAGCACAAGAAAAGATGATCATTATCGTTCCCTGTCAGGGAATTGCAATTAAAACCGAAGTGAGATGCTACTATACATCCACTCCAGCGGCTAAAATCGAAGGCTGACAACGCCGAGTCTGGACAAGAACGTGGAGCAATTAGAACTCTCCTGCGTTGTCGGCTGGAGGGTGGGATGGTACACGCCCACTTCGGGAAACAGTCTGGGATCTCACAAAGTAAACCGCGCCACTCGATGAGTCCACTTCTAGGTGTTTATCCAAGAGAAATGAAAATATATGTCTGTTTCTCTTGTACGTGAACGATCAAGAAAGCTTTATTTATAGGAGCCCAAACCAGAGACAGTTCAAATGTCCATCGACGAGTGAACAAAGAAGCTACCCATTGTGATGTCGCCATGGAATGGAAAACGACTCTCTTAAAAAGAAACGCAGCCACAAGGAATGGATCTAAACACATTCAGGTGATTGAAGAAGCCAGTCTCGGGGAAGTACCTACAGGGTGTTTGCCTTTTCATGAAACTCCATTGTGGCAGAAAGCCGATCGATGGTTGCCTGAAGCCCAGGGTGACAGTGTGTGTAGACTGGCAAGGAGTTCAGCAAGGGACCCTCCGTGGTGACATCTTGATTGCGTATATCCCGTCAAAACTCGTCAGACAAAAAGGTATACATCTTCTTGTATGTAAATCGCACCTCAAGTGAACTGACTATAAAGAAGCCTTGGGAGAGCAGAGGCTAGCTTTCAGTCACTTACGTTCCTCGGGGAAGTCACAGGGGAATGGACCAGTTGGTCCAATCAGAACAGAGCACAGGAATCTTCCGGTGGTCGTGGGAAGCTATTCCCTCGCTCACCCTCCCCGCCCTCGCCCTACCGCCCTCTATGAGGACACGCCTGCAGACGCAGGTCTCCTGGCAGCCATCCTGTGACCATGAGGGAAATCAGCACGAGGAAGTGGAGGAGGGGAGACCGGAAAACAGCAGCAGAGGAACTGGGACAGGGGCTGCTCAGACAGCCTGCTGTGGGACTCTCCTGTTTCACAAGATTAATGAACGTTCCCTACGCTCACGCTAGTTCATATTGGATTTTCCACGATTTGTAAGTTAGACCCTCAAAAGATTTACTAAAGACGGTCTCCCACCCCTTCACCTCCCCGCTCTTCTCTCCTAATGGATTCTACTCTGCTCTTCACTCATTTGCATTTCTGTCTTCAATATGCCACTTATTAGATCACTCGTAGGATGCAAACCCCGTGCTTATCTGGTTGAAGCGACCGCTTTCATTTCGGGCCTTTGCAATCACGTTTATTCTCACCCCAGAGTCTGGCACCATCTTGCATTAATGTGTCAGCACCGAGCTCGCTGAAATAAAGTACCAGAGCACGATTGTTGAGTCGGGCTAATTAAAGATGTGTATCATTGGTGGAATTGTCTCTTTGGAACCAAAAAATTAATTATGTTTCTTTGGCCTGGTGACCAGATGTGGAAAACAAACCAACAGATACATGTAATTATTTGCTATCTCTAGTTCTCCCAATAAATTATCTTCCGTCTTATTTGTGTTTTCAGATTCTGTGGGTACCAGAGGATGAATGCCCAATGGGATCTAGGAAAGCCAGATGCAGATGGTGAGCAGCTTCCTGGTCAGATGCTTATTTCCCTCACAGGACACAGGACCGGGGAGGAGACGCAGGGGCACAAACAAAGGATGAAGCTCAAAGAGCCATGTCCCAAGGAGGGCTCCATCAGTCAGTGGGTCAGAAATGTGTCTGCCTGTTTGCAGGGAAGTAGCCACTGCCAAGGGCCACACGGGACACCCCTGGTCCTCCCTCGTGTGCTCCATAAGCAGGTGTCCAGGGCGAGCCTCATGGGGCCAGGCATTTGCAAAGTTAAGGCACTAGCCCACAGGACCACTCTCACGCCTGTCACCGATGGTTCCCAAGACCACCTTCCGTCTGATAACTCCCTGGAGGGACTTCAGAACTCACTGGGTGCTGTTACGCTCACGGTCAGGGTTTACGAGAGGACAAGGATACAGATAAAAATCAGTGAAAGGGTCACGGGGCAGAATCCAGGAAGGTTCCGTACGTGGAGCTTCCGGTTGCCCCCTGGACAGCTGGTGTGGACAGTGTCGACATCTCCCAGCAGTGACACGTGATAGCACACATGACAGCACGCATGGAGTATCGCAGATGAGGGAAGCAACCCCGCACCCAGGCCTCGGCGTCCGGAGTCTTTAGTAGGGCTCCATCACGTAGACACGGCTGACACCCCTGCGGCTGACCTCAGTCTCCAGCGCCTCTGCAGTCAAGCTGACCCCGTGTGACCCGAAGCCCCCACCCTATCTCATTGTGTCAGACCGTTCACTGTGGCCCGAGGTCCCCAGGTAGACAGAGGCACACGGAGGCAGGCTATGCCTCACCGCCCGGAGCTGAGGGCAAAGGTCAGACTCTCTCTGAACGAGGTTCAAGTCTTCCCTGCACACCTTTCCCTCGTCTTGTTTCCTTCCGTTTTTTGTCAAGGTTTCCCTTACCTGGGCAAAGCGCGCACCCTTAAGAGAGCAGCTCGGTGAATCTTCACGCACGTGCAACCAGGCAGCCACTGCCCCTTTCCAACCCCTAGAAGGCCCTGCATGTCCCTTCCCCAGCCACGGTGTCCACGCAGAAGCAGCCGCGAGCCTGTCTTCCAGCACCATGGAATGGTGTCGCCTGCGATCGGACTTCAGATGACCATCACACAGCATGGCTGCCTGTGTCTGGCTTCGCTGGCTCACGGTCTCGCCTCCGGGCTTCAGCCAGGCTGTGTGTCTCACGTCTTCACTCCACGCTGTCGCTGAATAGTCTTCCGATTGTGGGAACGTGCCACGATACGTCGCCCTTTTTGCTGCCGATGGACCTTTGAGTTGTTTTCTCGTTTGGAGCAATTTATGAGGACGCTGCAGGGAACGCCGGCGTGCAAGCCCCTGGAGCTCAGGCGCACGTGAGTGGAGCTGCCGCCACCGCGCAGGGCGGCCCTCGAGGTGCTGATGGTTTTCTAACTGGCTGTACTGGTTTCTCTTGGGCGCTGCTTGGAGTAACATCCTGGGACGAGTTAGGACAAATCAACCTAAGTCTGGAGTGAATTAATTTCCTGGGGCAGGTGGACTGCCCCGGAAGAGGGGTACAGGTCCCCATGGACCAGGAGGACACCCCCTCTTTAGGGCCTGCCCCTGCCCTAGGTTGGCCTCCTGGGGGAGGACACCTGGCCCCTTCCAGGCTGACCAGGCCCAGTGTCCTGAGTCGGTCACTGGAGACTTTCCTCCCCTCCCATCAGTTTTCTTAATAGAGGGCTGAGCCGTCCCAAGGGCGTCCGGCTGTGATTTCTTTCTTTAATAGACACGTCTGCTCCAGCCTGACACACGGGCCAAAGGTTCTTGGGCCTTTCCACTCGTGAACCTTTGCCCACGCTGCTTTCCTTCCCCAGAACGTCTTGTCTCTTCCTGTCTATCCAAGCAAGTCCCATCCAGCTGGTGAGGTTCCCCTGAGCCAGCCTGACCCCTCCCTGAAGGGCTCAGAGACCCTGCACAGTCTGGGCCCCTCCCCACAGCCTCCCTGGAGGATAGCTGACACGGGTGGGGTTTTGCTTCTGCAGGATCAGCCGCGAAGCTCTGGGGAATTCACGCTGAAGTCCACCCAAACGCCTGAGCTTGTCTCCAAAGAGACGCTCTCTGCCGTGTTTCACAGAGCCTGCTCCGTGCCAGGCTGAGCCAGCCTGGCTGGGCACGTGAGCAGGGTCTCCCGCAGTCCCCTGAGGACCGAGCGGCCAAGCGTCCTGGGTGTCTGTTTCACAGCCTTTTCACCAATTCCAGGTCAGTTCGTACGACAGAGGCCTGAGACGGCCACAGACGTCACGTCCTGGGCAGTAAATCCGGCTTTCAGGATCTCAGTGGGTCTTACAAGGAGAGACCTGGGCCGAACCCCTTGTTGAAAGATGAAGACGCGGGGCTCCGCGAGGAAACGGGCGCACCGCCCGCGCCGCCTGCCGGGCTCCCCGGGGCGGCCACCGCCTCTCGGACCGGTTGTTACAGGGTTTCACAATTAATGTAATGAATGTCATTCCGTGGGCCTTCTGCGAAATTGCCAGCTTAGGAGGGCTGAAGTGAGATCTTGTCTGATCCCATTTTAAGCCCGGTGATTAGCCGGCAGCATGGCTCGAAGCCACGAAACGCACAGGAAACGCTCCTGCCGCCGAGCGCCGGCTTCCACGACATTTGCAGCTGAGACGTGGGGTGACTGCCAAGACGGGGCACTGCCTGGCTTGAAAGAAAGAAGGGCCAGCCTGGGGAGAGACGGAGGGGACCCCAGATCCCCCAGCCCCTGGAAGCACACCCCCATCATGCCCGCTTCCACAGACCTGCGCTGGAACACACACATGTAGTTTTACGGCGTGGGTATTCGTTTGCATTTGCTAGGGAAAGCATGCCTTTCAGCTTCGGGTCCGATTTATGGGAGCGCACCTGTAATTACACCAGCATTAGACAGTGCGCATAAAACCCGGTGGCTGTGGAGTCCCATTAGTTTTTACTCCGGTAAATCATCGTCCCAGCTCAACTCAACAAGGAAGGTGTTTGTTCTCTAAGTGGCAATTGGCTGCAGGTCCCTAATTAGGAAACGCACTCAAGGGCTCGTTAGGAACTTAAATTACATCCTGGTCACCGAGGGAGCTGGCTTCTTGTTTTGCGAAGAAGCACGCTGGTTGGATGAAGGAGCTTTGCATTTATTCATTCATTCACTCACTCATGCATTCACTCGTTTGCACAATACCAAATGGAAGATGCTCAAGGAATGTCCGTGGCCTCCTTTGGTCATTTATACAAGCTACTGAGGGGCTACATTGTGACATTTTAATTGAGAGCCATCCCAGCCCCCTTCTGGCTCAAACCTGCCTGTCGCATTCAGCCAAATGAGTTTTGTGAATTCAGCATCAGCTGCGTCTGAGACAGGGAGCTGACAACGGTGGCCAAGGCAAGTTGGAGCCCTGGGGACTACGGCCCCACACACCTGGAGAGCTGTCCCTAGGGACACCCAGGCTGTCGTGTGGCACCCAGGAGTGTCTCCGTGTCACCCCATGCCCAAGATCCCTCATGGAGTAACCGCCGTCCGTCCTGTCCCCACCGACGGTCCTCTCGTGGCTCAGGCTCCTGGTCTCTTGGCCAGACAAGTGTGATTACAGGTATCCCCTCCTCTGAGGCATCGTCACCTCTGTTCTTCTAGCGCTCACCCCGGATCGTAGCCTGCCCTCGCTCGAAGCCCTGCAGTGTCTCCCCACGTCTCCCAGGCCCCGCCCGGACGCCCGACGAGGCGGTGCTGGCTCGCCCACGTTCACCCCTCTGCCAGCACGCGAAGCCTTTCCATCCCCCTCCCCCGCCGCGTGCACGCTCCCTGGGCTCCACGTTCCTTCCTGACGCTGCGTCCTCGGCCTGGGACATTCTCCCCCAGGAACGACTCGTCTCTCCTCTTCCTGCCAGACTCAGCCCCTGGGTTCACATCTGCGACACTTTCCTCATGAGACACTGACCGTATCGAAGGAAGAGCCCCTCCGAAGCACGGACAGAGCATCCAGGGACGAGAGACGGAAGTATCAACGGTGGCCAGACCGTGTGTGAAAACAGGACTCTGACCCGCCACCTGCAGCAGCCAGCCCGGATGGTGGGACGTTATCAGTGCCTCGCAGCTCTCCTAATGTTTGTTCCCGTATCCAGTTTAGGATCACCCAGAGGAAGTCAAGTCTGCTCCCCTAACCGATCCCGGAGGGCACCCCGCGTCTAGCGAGCCGGCGGCCAGCCTCCAAACAGGGCGCATCTCAGCCTTCCCTTTGGTCCACTGTAAACTCCACACCCCTCGCCTGCCCCCGAGTCTCTGTCGAACACATGGGACAGGTGCTGACGTGCTAGAGGAGTCTCCGAATAGCCTTTGCTCGTTCTCGTTTATTTCCGTGCCGACCAGCCCCCAACGCCCGGCCGCCTTCTCCCCGAGCGTAAGGCCTCATCCCCCGCTGCAGCTCACCATCATCACCATCCCCGTTGGCAGTGTGCAGTTGCCGGTTAGCATAGCTGCCTCCCCGGCACCCAGCACAGGTGCCCTCCACGGCCGGACTTTGCTGGCTGATGGGATGGATGGACCAACGAAAACATGGTGTGACTATCTCAGGCTTGGCGTCGCAGGGTCAGAAAGCCAGAAGTCCAGCATCCTTACTCTGTGCCAACCACCCCCCCACCCCAAGTGGGGATTGGGCCGGCGAGGGTCCACACTTGTGCTTCCCCGGACTTTGAGAGGACTTGAGCCATGCTGAGCAGGATTGTGAACTGTCCCAGCCCTGTGACTCCCTGAGGACAAGGACTGGCTTTGTTGTTATAACTCAGGGTGTCATTTAGCATTTTTATTCATGCCCCCCCCCCCCCCCGTGCATAATAACAGGTCCTTATTCAATGTTACAGGAAGGAAGACAATAGGGAAGGAGGGAAGGAGGAAGAAAAGGAAGGAGAGAGGGGGAGGGAAGCAGAACCTTGGGTCTCCTGGGGTGCCCCACCTCCTCAACTTTACCATCTTGACCTTGTCCCCTCCCCCCTATTTCTTCCCGCTTCCACCAGGCACATGATACAGGTCCTCCCAGGACACCTGTAAGGGTTTCGAGTGAACACGTGAAGAGGAATATGTTTCTGAGCATCTTTAAATGGAGCTTTAATGCCACCGCTGTCCCAAATTCCCAGGCCAGGGGCCAGCGGGGCGAGCCCCACCCCCCCTGCTCCACGGGTGGGCCTGAGCCTGGGGTGGGGGAGGAGGCCAGGAAGGGGGCCCTTCTGCCCCTGCCGAAAACACCACTGCACGCCAAGCAGCACAGATTAGTCCGTGAATTTTACAGGAGACATAAATATTACATAGCACACTCGCTCAGCTCTGCAAGCCCAGGAAGCAGGTGCAGCCTCTACTCTAACACGGTAATTAGGTGGATGCGGCCAGACCTAGCCATTAAAATACTGCCAGACCCATCGTTAGGGACGACCAGAGTGACAGGGGTTGGTGTCAGAGAACATCTGGGTCACGTCGTTGGTTGTGGCCTAAGAGTGCTAGATTTTATTTTAATTCCGGTGTTTATCTGAGGCCGATAATGGCCTCACCAAATCCTAATTAAATACATATTTTAGGGATTTTAATCTAAGCAATCCCAGCAAATGTGCCGCTGTGGGGATGAATTATTTATTTGTTTGGGGCCGAGAGCAGATCCAGACAGGCAGATCTGGGTCTCGGAATCGTGAGAAATAAGTGAAAACAGCAGTCTGTCGCTGGCTTGGTGGCCGACAATCACTTGCCACCCACGGGTGTCACCAAAGTGAACCAGGTGGGCGGGCCCTGCCCTGGAAATGCTGCAAGCTGGTCCGGTCTCGGACTTGGCTTTTCCCCCTGTTCTTGGAAGGAATCGTCTTTGAAAAGCGAATTGGAATTTCTGGGTCTCGAGCCTCCAGCCAGAGAGCAAAGGTGTGGAGGGCCGGCTGGATCCATCCGCCGTCTCGTTCCCGGCTGGGAAGGGCCTGAGTTTTCTTGTCCACATCATCTGCAGAATTTCGTCTGGATTTTGGAAAAGTGTTGCAGGGTTCACGAGGGGCTGGTTGGGGCCACGTGGAGTGTGTGCCCTGACCCCAAGCCCCTCGGGGGTGAGCTAAGGGTCCACGTCAGTGTCAGACAAGCCTGTCTTCATCATTAGTAAGTGCCTGAGCCCCAGAGACCAGGAAGGGCCTGGCCTGCCCCAGTGGGGGCTCCTCTGACTGCGATGCCCTGGACAACGGCCACAGGCCACACGTGGCTCCCAGGCGCTCAGAACGTGGCCAGTGTGACCGAGGAGCTGCACTTTTCAGTTTTAAATCCGGTTTGTTTTCAATTCATTTCGATCTTAGCATAGATACTTGACGCAGTTCCTGAAAAACTCTCAAGGCTGTGCGGAGCGACTGGGACCTCTGAGTGTCCTCTTTCCACGGAAATTTTCATGGAGTCTAAACGCAGAGCAACGCTTCTGGTGAAGATTTAGAGTCTGGATGGAGATACACGGTGAGAGGAAAGTACGTACCGGGTTTCCAAGATTTGGTGCCCAAAGTGTAAAATATTTCATGAAGCACTCTGATATTGACTATCTGTTGGTGTGATAAATGTTTTGGATGTAGTGGGTTCAATAAAATGTATTGTGAACATTTACCTCCTCTGTTTCGTTTTGCGTGCTTGTTTGTTTGTTTTTATGTGGATACTAGAAAATTCATACCACAGGGCGGGGGGGCGGGGGCTCGAGCCAAGTTCTGGTGGCCGTGTTGAAGGCCCAGCCTCAGCTAGGTGCTGGGTACCGCGGTGACGAGGTCTTGGCAATCCTGGGGCTTGGCGCTGTGGGGAGACAGACGATAGCACGTGTGAAAATAGTAGGAAATCGGTAATGTCCTGAAAAAAGATTTCCCTGTGCCCGGGGCCCTCTGGGACCACGACCTGCACAGGGGTACCTGGCAGGCCCGCTGGGGCTCTGGGTGCTGGCGGCTCCCTACGTCTGAAGCCGCAAGGTCAAAGCCGAGACCCAGGGGGGTCGCCCTGCCACCAGCGACATCCACCGAGGACGCCACCACGTCCCTCTGCTCTTCAGAACAGAACATCCAGCCCCGGAGCTGACAGCAAGACCCCAGGTGTGGTGTGGGCTGTAATGCCCTGGTGTGGGACTCCACGAGCCAAGAAGGAAACTGACACCGATGCCAGCGCAAGAGGGAGTTTACTGACAAACTCGAGTGTGGACCCCACTCGTTCACTGACGCAGCAGTGGTTGAGAGGAGCCCGACCGAGGGGCTGGGACCTAATCTTAAAGGGCAAAACCGCAAGCCTTGGGGAGATGCCTTGGCGTTACCTGATTGGGGGGTTAGGTTGACCTTGAAAGGGATTGGGTGGTAGGTTGTTGGGTCCGCGTGCAAAAGGGGGTCGTGCGCAGTTGGGGCTGCGTATAGAGGGGGCCGTGCGCAGAAAGGGCCGAGTGCAGAAGGTGCCGGGTGCAGTAATCAGGATATGTGCAGGAGGAAATAAGGGTGGGGTGCCTTAAGGGCCCACCGATTAGCTGGCTTGGCTGGTTTGGCCAGGTGGTAAGGCATTGTTCTTGACCACTGGCCTTTGGGGAACTTTTCGTACAATTCATCTTGAAAATCATTCCAGTCTTTCATCGGCCCTTCTAGAAAACCCGATACCACCTGCGAGAGAGGCTGGACTGGGAACAGCCTCCCCGCCTCCCATTCAGAAAAACCCGCACGGCCAGGTGTGGTGGTGGTGCTCGGAGCGCCTGCCGATGGAGACGCCAGCAGAGGACAACGAGAGGCTGTGAATTAATTCGGGCGCATTTAAAAAAAAAAATTGAAAGTAATTTATCACAGCGTCCACGTACATTTGAGAATGAACCCGGTGTGGGGAGAGGAGGGACCAGGGAGCCCTCGGCAGCCCCCGGCCGCGAGTGTGATGCCTCGGCCTGGATTCAAGAGGCATTTTTCTCCCCAAGGGGCCCGGAGGGAGGAGGGAAGCTTCGTGGGAGGTGTGAGGCCTGTAGGAGAAGCAGTCTGGGACTCAGAGTCCCTGCCCAGAGTGCCCTGTGCAGAGGCCCCAGCCAGGTCCCAAGAAACTCAGGTCAGTGACGGTCCTCAAGAAGGAATAAGTGACCAAATAAAGGAGCCATATTCGATCACAGGGCAGGCCTTGGGCTGGCTGGGAGAAGGGCAAGCTGATGGACAGTTGTCCCCAAGCCCAGCTTACCCCCGCAGGCCTCAGGAGGAGGTCACATGTGCCAGGTGACAGCCTGCGGTTCCCTCCCCAAAACCCTGCATGCAGAAGCTAATTCCCCAGAGAGTCAGGCGCTTGGTGTCTGTTTGATTTGCCATCAGGACACTAATACTCCTAATTTAATGTTTCCTTTGTGTCTCTCTCTGAGTGACTAATTCTAAGTCATCTCTAAGAAAAACGTGCCAGACGTGAAAATCAGCGGATTTAATTGAAAATCGAGCTCTGCATACAGATGCCCGGCAGTCTCCAGCCCTGGACAGCAGCCCTGTCTGGCTCAGGGCAGTGCATACAGTCAGCACTCCATGTGTGCGCATTATGAGTGAATGACCTCACCAGGCACGATGTTCTGTCCGGTCCTTCATAGATCTTCCCATTGCAGGAGTGCTGGGTGGGGGGGAGGCGGGACAAAGGACACTTAGCAGAATGACGCAGGCCGAGCACCAGGCCAACTCAGGAGCAGGCGTGCCCGCCACCTCCCACCCCAACGGGACTTTCCAGAGCACCTACCATGTCCCAGACACCACACTGGGCCCCCAGGGGATACGTCCGCGCAGGACGCTGGGGCATGTCCACATTGCTCCCCCAGGACCAGGGACCACAGTGGCCCCGCCTCCCACCCTCGGCCACGGCCCCTCAAGGGCTCACCTGAGCCAGGTGAGCCAGGGCTGGAGCTTTCCTCGGCAGGAATTCTTATTCCCTGGTCCTCATCCCCCAGGGACCCCTGAAGCTGGGGCAGTCCTGGCCACGGTCCTCAGCTCCCGAGGGAGGCCTATTTGCTGCTCCCAGCTCTCAGCACCTGCACGTGACCTTTGGAGCAGAAACGAGATGTTCCCCTTGAAAGGACCAGTAGCCCCAGATTCCTTTTCCTCTTTCTTCTATTGGTTTAAAAAACCAACCAACCAAACAAAGAAAAACGCATCACAGGAAGCGGGCATGGGGCAAAGAGAGTCGGCTCTGCCCGGGAGAAGGGCCAGCCAGGCCCGCATCTGGGTTGTCCCAGCTCTGGACGCGCCCCTGCCCAGTCTGGTCCATTGTCCTGCATGGGCCGGGCAGGCTCCGGCCGTGGCCCCAGGAGCCTGATAGTCATGTCCCATTTCTCTGTTTGCTCCCTGTTTTGCTCCAAAGGAAAACACGTTAGCAGTTACCGCCCTCGTCAGCCTCAGGCCTCTTGAAGTAAACTCGAAGCTACCTCTGCAGGGATTTTTCAGAATATCTTTTTGTGTAATTTGGGATAGTTCAGTAATTTTCCAGAAATACATGACTGGGCCTGCTGCCTGCCTTTTATGTAAATATTGTTGCCCTATGATAATAATGATAATGACACTTACCGTGTATTAAATGCTTCCTGTGTGCCAGGCGCTGCGGCCCGGGACAGAGGTGCTGTGACTGCCCTCGTTTTTGCCAGATGAATAAACGGAAGATCAGATGAGCACTTTGTGCAAGGTCACACTCTCAGCGGCGTGGCCAGATCTGTCTGTCTCTGGCAGACAGCGAGGAGCAGATGCCCAGAGCCGTTCCCAACCCCCTTTCTCCTGCTTTTCTCTTCTTAAGAGGATATAAAGCTGAAATACTCATCCTGTCAGACTTCCTTGCAGCTAGAAGTGTCCAAGGGACCTGTTTTGGCCATCCAGATTTAAACAAAAAGGACCAGGCAGAGGAGCTTGGAGCAGATTCAGCCATTCAGATTTCTTCTTTTATTCTGTGTGGAATACAGATGTGACACAGGGAGGCACAGCAGCCACCTTGTGGCCTTGAGGTCAAATCCGCATGCCAAGGAGAGCAGCATAGGAAAGCAGAAGCACTCTGGGTATTTGATGAGGCCAGTGGATTGCCTTCCCCAGGGCCCTGGTTTCATGAAACGAATGAACTGCTTACTTATTTAATATATCATTTGTTGGGTTCGTGGTTTCTCACTAAACAATCGCAATCATTTTGAGGCCAGCCTCCACAGTTCATGGTGTAACCCACTTTTGAAGATGCCCAGGAAGGCGGCTGTGGGCCGGGCCCTGGGAAACAGCCTTAGAATGAACCGCAATTTGTCAAAAGCCAAGGATTCTGATTATCCAGAGAATTTCAAGGGTAGGAACTTCCATTTCCTCAGTGGGCCGTCTGACCGCCATTCGGCTAAAGATACATGTCAAGCCCCCCCTGGCTGCCTCTGCCTCTCTCCACCCCCGTAGCTCGGTTCCTTGTCTGCCATGTGCAAAACACACCTGCTACACCTACGTCCCCACATAGGAGGAATCAATCACAATCTCAGGGAGAAAATACAGTTGTCATGGGGAATTTCCTAAGAGGGATGCTCTTGAGCATCCGGTAAAGAAGACGTCGGTGCTGAACTGCTCACTGGACCCTCCCAGGCCCGTAGGCGGCGGCTATGCTGGGGGCTGAAGCACAAGATGCAAAGAGGCTTTGCCAAGGGCCGTCCGGGCTTGCCACGGTGCTGCCCGGGGAAGCTCTTCTGGACAGCCAAAGCCACTGGGCGGATGTCCAGCTCCGAAAGAGGCAGGGATGGAGCCCTGTGCCCGAGAGATGGAGCAGGAAGGATGCTCTGTCTGGGCCAAGGGGGTCGGGGAAGGCAGGAGACAGAGCGAGAGCACGTGGGCGATTTGCTCCCTCCGTAGAGACCCAGAGGCCGAGGCCCCCCCGGGCTTGCAGAGTCGTCACCGCGCACAGTGAGTGCAGAGGCTTCCTGGAGCCACGGGCAAGTATTAGAGGCAGCAGGGCCAATGGCCCTGCGATGACATGTAACAAGTCACACTGTCCTTCATGAGCCAGCTCTGATGGAGCTGCTGTATGCAAACGGGTCGGGAAGAACAGGCTTCACCCATTATTCATTCGAAGGTGAGGAAGTAGGTACAGCTGCCACCCTGTTCCTCAGTGACGGAAGTGTCCAGCACCTATAGGTGCAGACATTACACGTTTCTGCTTCCACTTCACGGAGGAGGACGCTGAGGCCCAGAGATGCCAGGTCTCAACCAACGTCACATGGCCATCTAAGGAGTCGGCAAAGGTTTCAACCCCGGGACTGCCGGCCCCGCAGCCTGCCCTTCCGGCAGACGACTGACAGAGGCCGGCAGAGGTTGTCAGCGGGAGGCTGGCGGGGAATCCCTACGTCAGCGACACAGGAGGCCAGCAGCATGTTCAGGGACATGACCGTGACCCCACCAGGGTCTGAGACAACAGTTTAGGCATGAGACCGAAACCCCAGTGTGGTTTCGGGGTTCCAAGCCAGGCTTAGTCCGAGGAGGCAGAGAGAGACCTGGAAATGGGAGTGGAGCAGACACAGTCGGGGGTCCTGAGACCCTCCCCCAGACCCTCCCCCGCAGAGACAAATGGGCTCTGTGTAGGGTGGCCCGCCCCGCCCACCCCGGCCACCTGCCTGATGCTCCTCCCACGGCCTGTGGCCCGTCAGCTGAAGGCAGAGGCGTTTCCCTCTGCACCTTCGCATTAAAATATTGTCTGCATACGGTGGGGGAAATGAACGTCCCTTTTTTCTTTTTAGTATTTTAATGACTTAATATGCAACAAAAGGGGAATTTTTCTCCTGGGAATGTGGAACAGATGCTGCTGTTTCGGGGCAGGCTGCGCTTCCCCCTCCAGCAGCCTGTCCCAAACCCTGTGGCTGCAGAGCACAGTTGGGGTGTGGCCCGGCCACACGGCCACACGGTGGGGACCTTTTGATCCAATTTGCGTTCTTCGTAATGGGGCTTAGGGGATGAGGATTCACATTTCTGTCAGGGGTTGCTGCTTTTCTCTGAGATTGAAAAGCCTATTTGATGGACAGGGATGACGGCTCGTAACCGTCCTCTTGGGGACACTTCATCTGGCTGAGCAAAGCCACAAACAACCTTCCTGGCCGCTGCCTGGCCCCCCCTGCAGCCTGCATCCCGGGCTCACCTCTGCTCAGACGCTGGAGCTTGCAGGAGGCTCCCCCGAGTTTTCTGTGGTGCATTTGCAAGGATTTTGCTGCAGAGAGGGTCTCGGTGCAGGGAGGCTAAGAGCGAGGGCTGATGGAGGTTTCGAGTCCTGTTCTGAGTGACCTCGGGTGACCGTGTGCTTCTGAAGCCTTTGCTGACCCTGACAGCCTGCCCGTCCCAGGGCTAGCCCATTCCTAGAGGTAGTAAAGGACTCACCCGCAAGTGCATCATTCATTCACTTGCAAACCAACTAATCCTGAGCCCACACCCCTATCCCCTCTCACAGTCCTGGCCACGATCCTGGTGACCTCATTGCCCAGTCTTGGCCACGATCCCATGACCTCATTGCCCAGGGCCAAGTACCAGACAACTGGAGACACCACTATGCCCAGATCCCACTGACATGGCCCAAACGAGCCCGCCTTAAGCCGCCCGCCTGGGGAAACCACGGCAAAGGCTCTGGTCAGTATTGTCCCCCTCCCTCTGCCTCCTGACCCCCCTGGAGCGTCCCCGTGTGGCCCTGAGAGGCATGGCGCGCTGGCTCCTCTGGGGAACCGTGAGGAGCAAACTGTCTTGTCAATGGCAATCGTCTCCCGATCCGTCGGCCTCGCCATGTCTGCATAATGGTAACAGTTTGAAACAGCTGCGCGGCCATCCGCACCTTAACTCTCTCATCTTGGAATCGGGGATCAAAATGGTATTTGCCTCCTGGGGTTGTAATTAGGATCAAACAAGTCGATAACCGCGCGTGCCGCACACACAGTGAGCGCCCCCGACGTGTCCGTGATGCCCGTTCCAGCCAGTGGTGGGGGGTCACGGCAGAAAGAGCACAATCCTGGGGTCGGCGGTTCAAGTCCTGACTCCGACGCTCCCGGGCAGGGTGACCGGGGCCCCCAGCCGCGAGGGCCTCGGCTTTCTTCCAGGGGAAGTGGAGACTAGCGCCGTGGAGTGTGTGGTGTTGCTGGGAAGGTCGTCACCTGCGGGAGGCTGAATGCCGCCACCGAGACCCGCTCCTCAGAGCACGCTGGGAACAGACCGTGTTTTTCAGCACGTGCGAAAGGACAGGGTTTCGGCCCAGCGCGTCGACGGAGAGCTGACTTTGATCGCAGCCCACGGGGAGGATCGCCGATCTTTCTTTCATCACGGCGCCCGAGGTTTGCCACTTGAGATTTTAGGAAGCCGGGCTGCAGGTGGGCCGCCACTCACCGCCACTGACCCTTCTCAGCGCCCGTGGTTACGAAGCTCTCACCTTCTGGGAGAGCGATCAGGGCGCCTGCTCCAGAGGCCCTGGGCCTGGGTTCCAATCCCGCCGCTAACCGACGGTGCCCCCCGGGGCAGAGGCGACTTTAATCTCGATGCCCCTTGGTTTGTGCATCCGGAGAGCGGGCCCTGGTCAGGCCGGGGGGTCCGTCCCCGCGAAGCGCCCGGCGTGGTGCTGGCCTCTGCAAACGCGGGTCCCCTCGCTCCGCTCGCCTCCTTGCTGTTCCTCGGAAGCTCTAAGCTCAGAGAACAGCGTGGCGCTCAGCGGGCACTCAGCCTCCTGTCCCACGTGTGAAAATGGAGCACTTAGAGGGCAGGATGAGTCTAGTTTTTGCTCCGGGGAGATGACATTCTAGCGGGGTGGGGGAGGGGAGAGACAGACGATCAAGAAACAAGTCAAACCTGTGCAAACTTCACATGGTGGCGAGAGCTGGGTTCCGAGTGAAAGGGATGATTTGGGATGGCGAGATTCGGGAGGGGGTGGCTGGGGGTGCGAGCTGAGGCCGGGACCCCGGATAACCCCATGGGAGTCTGAATTCTATTATAAATTTCAGGGGCGGGGGGACGAGGGATCACGCTGGCCTTCCCTGCCTGGGCCTCCCGCCAAAGAGGCAGACCAGGGGCCCCAGGAGAGCGGGAGAAGCCCCTCGGAGCTGTTTTAATTGAAAGATCGCGTCTTCCCCGCGTGCTCTGTAGGCAGCAGGGGCTTTGAATTAAACATGAGCAGTGATTTATTTATCAGGTCTTTGAAAACCTCTCTCTGACTATAACTCCATGCACTTCTCCAGTTAACCCTTCCGGCCTCCACCCAGAGAGGCCGAGAGCCACACGCCATGTCCATCTGCGGACGGCATGGGCTGGGGCAGGGTCGACATGCGAAATGCTGTGTCATGTGTATGGTACAATAAAAACAAAATTGGAAAAAGAATCCCAGGCAAGGGTGTGCCTATTTCCTGTGGGGACCATGAGTGACCTGAGGGGTGTGCCCTTCCTCATCTCTTAATCTCTAGCTTTCACCCCACCTTGACAGGTAGGTGTCAAGGCCAGAAAATGAACAAGGACCATGTGGGACTCCAGCCTCAAGCAGGGCTCTTTGGGGCCCGGGTACAAGCCACAGTGCCACCCCACGTGTCCTCCCGGACCATGGGAACACAGGCCACAGAGAGCTCAGGCTGGAGCCAGGGCCCAGTGGAGCTTGGAGGAGCAGCAGGGGACACTTGTCACGCAGTGGTGAACTCCTCCCCAAGGGACCCTAGAGTCAGTCTCTAGGCCCCACCTTGAAGGGCGAGAAGGATAAGCACAAACTCGTCCCTGGGAGTGTGCAAGGCAGTGGCGATGCCCTGCTTGGTGGGGGCTTTGGGGACCTTCGTGTCCTTGCAGCTCCTCACAGGCTGCGGGATCTGTGGGCAGCAGTGGCCTGGGTCACAGACCTTCTGGGTCCCTGTGTGTGGAAACAGTCGAAGCGAAGGATCATCTGGGTCAGAGCTCTTTAAGCTGTGAGAAACAGAAACCTCACTCGCTCCTTAAACCCAACGGGTCTTATTAGCTCGTAAAACGGAAAAGTCCTCAGGGGTTGGGCTTCAAAGCCAGGTGCAGCTCAGCTGTTTGACAACACCGAGGCCCGGGTCCTTCTGTCGCCTTGCCAGTACGGGCTTCACCCACAGCTGGCTCCCCTACAAAGAGGGTGTCAGGCCCCGCCAGGAAACAGGGCAGCACTGTGAGCTTCCTGCAGCCCAGGAAGGCGGTCACTCTGCAAGATCTGGCTGCCATGTTGGCTGCCTCTCCCCACCTGGAGTATCAGCCCTGTGAGGACAGGGACCCGGTGTGGCTGGCCTGCTCCCTGGGCATGTGGCTGGCACCGAGGAGAGCCCGGAAACCCGGGCGGAAGAGCAGACGATGGCAGCCCTGTGTTCCTCCGTCTCATGTGCACAGGGTGGGGGTGCTCCAGACTGAAGCCACCCTGCTGGGCGAGTGTGGGATGACACATTCCCAGAGCTCCCTGGGGCCCCACCAGGTCCTCCAGGCCCGACACCACCTGGTACTGCATGGATCAGGAGGGCCAGATGGCTCCACGGAGCAGCCAGGCACAGCCGGACGATTTATTCACTTGCCTAACGAACTCTGAATTCACTCCATTTTTTTTCCCCCATGACAACTGTATTTGCTCCCTGAAATTGTGATTGATTCCTCCTATGTGGGGACGTAGGTGTAACAGGCGTGTTTTGCACATGGCGGACAAGGAACCGAGCTACGGGGGTGGAGAGAAGCAGAGGCAGCCAGGGGGCGGCTCGGTGTGTATCTTTAGCCGAATGGCGGTCAGACGGCCTCTTCGTAAGATGGTCGTGGACCTGGCCGTACATTCCAGATGCAAGAAGCAAGCTGAGGGGTGAGTAAGGTTGCCAGATTTAGCAAATAAAAACACAAAATGCCCAGTGAAATCTGAATTTCAGATAAACAATGATTTTTTTTTTTTTTTTTTAGTGTAAGTATATCCCAGGCTGACCCAAGCAAAGATTCTCATACGCAGCAAGACCCACCATTGGCCTTCTTAACTGTCATTCCTTCTTTAGAGCCACTCCATCCTTCGATGCAGGGGGCTGGGCTCTTCCTCCCTGGCAAGTTCCACACATTGGGTCCCCACCTGGGGACGGAGACAGCTCTGGGCCGGGCATGTGCACAGCCCTCCACGCACGAGCCAGACCTGCACACCTCCATGATGCGTCGCTTCCATTCGCCAGGTAAGGAAACAAGGCTCTGAGTGGGGCAGGGGCTCGAGCCCCAGGCCCTGGACGCGGAGGTCATGCCTAGAGCCTCTCCCAGAGAGTCACCGGTGTCCAAGCCATGATGGCGCAGGGTAGCGGGGGACAGAGGGGGCGAGGCGGAGTGGGTCAGGGCGCTGACCGCTGGGGTGAGCCGGTGGGGGCAGGGAGGGACTCTGGGTACCCATCAGTGTCAGTTTCCTGGGGAGGCCAGAACAAAGCAGCACAAAACCGGGCAACTTAAGACAGCAGGAATGTATTTTTCTCACGGTTCTGGAGAAAACGTGTTTTCTCACGGCTCTGCCTCTTCTAGTCCCCGAGGCTCTCTCGGCCGCCATTGGCACTCCTTGGCTGATGGCTGCATCACTCCCGTCTCTGCCTCTGTCACCGTGTCGCCTCCTCCTTGGCATCACTCTTGGCGTCACTCTGGGTCCTCTCTTTGTCTTATAAGGACACCAGCCACCGGCTGTAGGGCCCACGCTAATCCGGGCTGACCTCACCGTCACTCATCACACTTGCGGAGACCCTATAACTAACTAAGGTCACCCATGGAGGGTCCAGGTAGACATGAGTTTGGAGGCAACCTGCCTCCCTGCCCAGCACGTATATGGTACACCCGCTCGCCAGCCAGTCAGATGCTGGCCGGCGGCATCGCATCTCCCTTCCTCCAACTCTGCGCTGCACACTTGTGTCTGAGACTCTGTGCTCCCCATTCTCCTCCCGCCACCGGCTGCTCTCCTGACCTCTAACCTGGGAGTGCCCGGGTCCCAGTGTCCCTAAGACCCCCTGGGTGATGTGTGGCTTCAGTTCAGCCTCTATGCTTAGGCTCTCACGGCCCTTCGCACCCCCCCACCCCCGACTCTCCCAGGCTCTGGAGGCAGAGGCGGTCTGCACACCCCTGCACACACTTGCGCACACCCGCTCACACCTCCACCTGCCAGGGTCTACCCCCGGAGATGGGTGTGAGCGGAATGCCCCCCACCAGACACAGAGGGGGGTTGGGGGGCTGAGAATGTTGGGGACCCCAGAATTCAGCACGGACTCTGCGAACTGCCACGTGGATGCAGGGAAGAACTCGGGGACACTTCCTGGAGGACCTGGGCCGGAGGCCGGGCAGAGCTGAGAGATGGGGGAGGGAAGGGCGTCACCATGGGGCCTGTGCAGGGCGCAGCATCTTGGGACATTGCCAGGACCTCCCCGGGAGCCAAGCACACAGCAGGCGTTTAATAACTATACATCTGGCAACCGCACCCACACGAGCAGCAGGGTAGACCGAGGCCCCTTCATTCTTCCTGCTGAATCGAGTTGCCCCTCCACCCCCTGCACAACTGATGGCCCACATCCACCCGATGGAACCGCCTAGAAACAGCCGGGCTCAGAGAAAAGATGTTAAAATTTCCATGTTCATGCAGAAAACACGATTTACATTCCAGGTTTGGGGGTGTGTCGTCTCATTTTTCCTTTGCTTTCAACTAATCGGAATTTAATATTTGGTCCCCTGGCCATTTCTCTGCGGTTGATTATGAATCTGGGGTGATCCAGACTGGTGGAGATAGAAGTGTGGGCGGGGGGGGGGGACTCCCCTGTGGTTAACAAGCAGCATGACCTGGGTCCAAAACTGCACCTGGGGAAGCCGACCCCGTCCTCGGTCCCCTCAGGGGCTGCCCTGGTCCCACCGGCCTTGTCTGTGGCTCAAAATACAGACGCTCCCTCCGGCCTGGCAGCTGCTCCCGACTTAGAAGGTGTCGGCCTCTGCTCTTCTTCATTCGGTTTTTCTATGATACTTACAGGAGGACCTACTGGGCGCTGGTGTGGGGCTGGGTGCAGGGCATGCACAGTGAACGAGAGAGCCCCGGTCCTGGTTTCTGCGGGAGCTTTCAGCTCCACGGGAGGCCGGAAATGAACAAATCATCAAAAGGTGTGTGATGGTGGCCATCTGTGCTCTGGAGAAGGTGAAGCAGGGAGGGGGCGGGGCGTCTGACCCTGGGGGGGGCGTCTGACCCTGGGGTTCGGGGGCGTCTGACCCTGGGGTTCGAGAGGGCCACTCTGGGTGGTGACGGGGGAGGTGGTGGTGGTGGGGAGCTGGCACATCGAGAGAATCTCATTCCGGGCTCTGCGCATCTTTTAAGCGCTCGGTGATTGGTGAATTCATTTCTGGGCTTCAAGGAGGGTGAGTGCAGCGAGCCCACGGGCCAGTACGAGGTACTCGGGAAGCCACAGGGAAGGAGGCTGCTGCAAGACCCCTGGGCTTTCCACCTACCTGCAGCCACTTTCCAATGCCAAGCCCACGTCCCCAGCTGAGGCTTTTCTCCTTAGAATACTCCCCGAGGGCTCAGGGCTCTTATTTTATGAATGAGCAAGCCTCAGGCTCAGAGAACCACGACCCCGTCCGGGGGGGCCCACAGCTGGGAAGGAGGGTGCCAGGCCAGAACTATGTCCCCTGGGCTCACTGGAAGCTGGGCCTCTGCTGCCCAGGGTGGTACCTCGTCAGAGCAGATGTGAGCCTTGGGGTGTTCCCCCGAGGGGGCCTGCGTGGCCTCGGGCTCTTCTTCCCCGCCCAGAGCTGGGGGACCTGGTGAAACTCTGGAGGCCTCCCCCGCCTCCCCCATCCCTCCGCCGGCAAAGGGCTCACAGACCGGGGCAGTGGGACACTGTCACCTGCACGACCGAGGTTTCAAGAAGCAGCTGTTTACTCTGCATCTTGAGTTTTAAAGAGGTTTAAAGTCCAGCGTGGACCCTCAGCTCTTGGGATGCCTGTAACCATGGCAGCAGCTCACTGAGCAGCAGCAAATATTTGCTGAGGAAGAGAGACAGCCAGGGAAGGAGGCAGAGACCCGAGGGTGTGGGAATAGGGTTTTGCCCTGGGCACCTACAGATGGCCGGGGGCTGTTCCCCGCTTCCCAGGGCCACTCAGAAGCCTCTGTCAGAGAAATAACTCCTCTACCTGGCCTGTGCCTGGGGACATGTGCCCCATCCCACGGCCCATTCCCTGGGTCTCTGTGCGAACTGCGCCCTCAGGACAGCAAGCTCAGGGCCAGACCCTGGGGGCGGGGCCTCCTCAGCACTAGCAAGTCCCTTCTTTTCACTGAGACTCAGTTTCCTCGTCTGTGAAATGGGAACAACAAGCCTGCCTGCCTCTTCAGGGCTGTCATGTGGCTTAAATAAATTCCAGCCCCTGGAGCATCCTCATGTGTGATAGTTGCACAGCCCGGCAGACTGGGTTCCAGGACAAGGGGTGTCAAGGACTCCACACTCCAGAGAGCCCCGAGAGGGCAGGCAGCTTGCTCAAGGCCTCACAGCTGACGCAGCTGGGCCCAGCACACGGCCGCCCGGCCCTGCTGTCATCCCGGGCCACGAGGCCTCCCTGACCAGCTGTCACCAGCGGAGGGTTGTGAATCCCGGCCGCGGCGTGGTTCCCTGTGGACGTGCTCAGAGCTTAGCCAAAATCTAGGTCAGGGCCCAGGCATGCCAGGCTCGTGCACGGTATCTGCCAAGTATCCCAGCGGAGAGAGACCAGGAGAGCAGAGCCTGGGGCCCCGGGCTGCGGGGAGGGGCTCGGCCATCCTGCAGAAGCCTGAGGAAAGGGCGCCGGGCTCTCCTGTGGGCCGTCCCCCGGGGTTACTGGTCCGCGTACACCCCTTGATTTGTATATAGGCCAAAATCTGCATTTATTTTTAAAGTGCATGCTGGGAATAAAAAAAGACAACATCCTGTTATTAGGAGAATAAGGGACGCAGAGCAAGCACACGGCATGTCCTGCTGAGGGGTCTAGGGCTGATCTAGCCTGTTTTAGAACTCTGGGGCCTCGGTTTCCCCACATGTGGACAGGCTGTGGTCCTGGTGTGCACCTGCCCTCGCCCAGCTGGGAGTGTCTGACCATCCTCAGGACCTTCTTCGGAAAGTCTCTCAGCCATCTCCACTCAGCCTACTCGGCCTCCTTTCTCTGCCGGAAGCTCAAATATACTTCTCTCTTCCCTCTTCTTATTTCTGGCACCGGAAACTCCTAGAAGAGAGCGGGAGGGAGGGGCTGGGAGGGAAGATCCTCATGCAAAGGCTTCTGCCCTAGGGCCCGGAGGCAGCTGGGGCTCTGCCCCGCCCCCCCCACCCCCCCCTCCCGACGGGGCAGGTACCCGAGCTCACACCTGGCAGCACAGACCGCTCTGGGTCCCCGGGACCATGCGACACCCGGATTCCTCCACTCTGCCACAGGCCCCAGCTTCTAATGGGTGGCTTGGGAACAGGCTGACTGCTGCCCTAGGGTAAAGGAAGGCGGTGTCAACCGTGACGGAGCTGGCACCGGTCCTGGGGGACGGCTCCCTACAGAGAAGCCGCTGGGCATGGCTGTATCTCCAGAGAGACCTTCCAGCCAAGGCTGGCCAGCTCGGAGCAGGCAAGGGCTGCAGGACAGGACATGGCAGAGCTCCGCCCAGGCAGCTCGGTCACGTCACTGTCCTTGGACAGACGGGCAGACACGGAGCCAGAGATGGCAGACAGACCACACTCCTCCCGGATGGAAAACTACTGAGGACTTGCGGGACAGGCCCGGAATTAATCTAGGTGTTAAAATAAAGAGACAAGGACGTTGAAAACAATTATAACTGTTCCTTGGCTTCTCGATGACATTCTCTTTGTGCCTTCACATCGCCTTCCCTCTGTACTTGTCCGTCTCTGTCCAAATTTCTCCTTTTTATGAGGACACCAGTCATATGGGCTTAGGTGCCACCCTGATGATCTCGTCTCAACTTGATCATCTGCGAAGACTCTACTTCCAGACAAGTTCACGTTCACAGATACTGGGGGGGGGGTGGTTTCACCAACACACTTGGTTAAATATGAAGATGCTCATCTTTCATCTTCACCATTGCATCCCAGGCACTGGGCGCAGAGAAAATTCTCGCAGATTGTACTCTATGCCATCCAAAAGGTCCTCAGCAGAAGGATGGATAGAAAAAGATGCATTAAAGAAAGACTACCGAGCAGGGAAACTCAACGAAGACTAGCTCCATGCATCAGCCTGGAGGAATCTCAAAGTCATACAATTAAGTCGAAAAAGGCAAGTCATAGGAGAACCTATCCAGTTCGATTACAGAACACAGATCTGAGGGTTCTCTCACCGCCGTCGTTGCTCAGACACCATCTCAGAGCCCTTCTCCATCACCCCACCTCAAGTTTCAAACTCCGTCCCCCCCAGCCACACGCCTACTCCCCCTTATTCCGCGCTATAGTTTCTTTCCCCGGATCACTTGTCAACTTCTAACGAATTATATAATTCGCTTACTCATGGGTCTAGGAGTTATCGTCAAACTCCTCCCTACAGCCTGTTAGAGCCACGGGGGCAGAATCTTTTTTTCTTTTGTTCATGGACGTCACCCAAGTACCTACAACTGTACCTGGTACCAAGTAGGCTCTGCACATATATTTCTTAAACCAAGTGGTACACAAATGTTCATTTATGGTTATTTTTAAATGGTGTACGTGCATTACACCTGGTCTCATAGTAAATAGCATTTGAAGAAAATGGATGAGCTCTTTCTTGCGGGACCCGGGTCTTGAGCTGAGATGCGGCCCCTTCATGATCTATACCATTCCCTTGACCACAGGAAGCCAGGGTCTGGCTGCGTTATTTCGCCCAGGACATGCCCTCTCGTGTATGACGATGAGTGACAGGGAAAGTCAATCTACCCGCGAGACGCAGTCTCCCGTGCTTTCTTTCTGCTTTGACAGGATTTTAAGATGTGCTCATGAATATTTGCACTGACAACTACAGAGAGCTTGACTGCTTTGCGGAGAGAAGTAAAACCACCTGGTAAATTTGCCTTGTGCTTCCTTGAGAAAACAATGTCAAGGCCAGAGTCACATAACCAAATATGCACAATCGTGGCCTTGACAAGCCCATCACAGTGAAATCCCCAGGAACTACCCAATCGCGTCTGTACGACCACCCAACATCAACCCCCGGCGGAGTCGACCAGTTGCCCTATGGGCCATCGATGGCTCAGTCAGTTTAGTTTGCAACTCATCTTGGTTCTTCCCTTTCAAGATTGTTTTTGACTGTGCTGGGTCCCCTGCATTTTCATACCGGTGTTGGGATCGGCTTGTTAATTTCTTCGCAAAAGTCAGTTGGGGTCTTAATAGAGATGGTGTTAAATCCGTAGATCAGTTTGGAGGGGACTGCCACTGTAATAAAGTGTTTGATTTTATTTTTTGATGTCTGACTCCTGACAGCTATTAAGTCTCATCCACTTCTGTGCCCCTGTGCCCCACATCTGGACAGGGAATAAGAAGGCTTAAATTTCTTCTCTTTTGGTGCTAGTAGCAATTAAATGTATCCAGATTTGTCACGAAGAAGTAAAACTATCTTTATGTATAAACGGCATGGTTTTGGATCTCTCAAGTCATAAGAAAATCACACAAAAAACTATTGATCATCCATCTACAGTTTCCATGGCAACCCTCGACCAACCAGAATCTTTCATCATCTAGAACATCCTCTACCCTACCTTCCTGAGAGCACCCAGTTCCCTCTCAAAGTGTTTTCCAGCCTCCAGCGAATGCTAAGTTCTTGGGTGAGGAGACTGAAGCTGTGGGCCTCCCACAGGCAAACGAAAGGCTCCAGCACGAGGAAGCTGCTGGATTCGATGGGTGGGTCTCATGTCTGCTGTCATGTGAGGGAGGCCACATCTCCAAGAAGAGGGCCAGCTCGCAGCAAGTGATGAGAGCTGGGTTCTTCCATCTTCCCGTATCAGGTCAGCCAGGAGCACTGTGGTCCCACTTCCTGGCCCGGCAGGCTCAGGGCACGGGCGTGAGATCAGGACACGCTGGGCATCTTTCAGGGGGCGCCCTGAGTCGCTGCTGTTTCCATCAGGAAGGAGATTCAAAATGAACTGCTCTTCACGTGGCCTCAGCACTCAGGATCCCAGAGGCCCCCGAGCAGGGGATCCGGGAAATTTCATGTTCTACCCGCCACTAACGATGCCCGGTTCCGCCAAGTCACAACGCACAAGATGGAAAATGAACTTCAGGAACCTCAGTGACCTACAACTGCACTTGGTTTTCGAGGTGACAGCTTCCATTGTGGCCTCAGCATCAAGTACACACTTGCACACAGTGTCATTTGTACCCAAGAGTGAACTCTTCCCGTAGGATAAAAGAAATTTAGACGCTGCTACTTGGAAGGGGGACAAACTGACTTATACGCTGCAGCTATGAAGATACAAAAATGAAAAGTAGCAGTGAGAGGGGATTATCTGGCATTTGTGCAGATGGGAGACTAGCAGCGCACCTGCCTGGACCAGGTGGGCGCAGAGAGGTGGCTCTGGGAGAACACGGTGGCACTAGGCCCCTCGGAGCCAGACCAGAAGGCAGCGGAAGGGACGGGGCCTTCCTGCGGCTCGGAGCCGGCTCTGCCCTTCATGGCCATATAACCCCAACGTCCCTGTTTAACCGTCCCCTGTGTTCGCCTGCAAACCGGGATTGGCTCTTACAGGGGTGGTTGGGAGGGTAAATGAGATGCATGGCTGAGCACACACACAGTAGCTGCTGAGTGAGCATCGAGCCTGGAGCAGGGAGCTGAGGGCCACCTAGCCAAGCTTGATTCCTGGTTGAGAAGAGAGGGATGGACAGGGACAGGGAGGCTGAGCAGAGACTGCAAGGCAACCGCAGCCCGAGCTCAGAGACGAGGAGGGAACGGCACAGACCTGTACCAGACCCTCCTGCAAGCATCCTCGGCTCCCCTGGGTCCACCAGACGCCAGCCCCAGGGCTGCCCACTGCAGCCGGGCTGAGGCTAACCGGAGCAGCCCCCAATCTGCCGGGGGAGGCGGGGGCTTGCGAAGCCTCACCCCTCCCTGCCCTCAACTCCAGACACAAAAAACCCAGGCGCTGAGGCATCTTCCAGTGCACTTTAATAAAAATTCCATCATCGGAAGAGTTCTTACAGCATACAATGTCAAGATGGGCATGTCGGCTTGGTCCTACAAATGGAATTTCAACAGATTTGTACTTCAAACATGTATGAAAAATAAAATATATAATATTTAGCTTTATAAATTTCCCCACGTAATCACTTTGTCTTTAAAATAAATTACTACTACCTCTGTCCAATAAATTCAGCGGTCTGGAGTCACTAAGCAATTATCAGCCGAGGGACATCCACTTCCTGAAACAGTTCTGGGGGAAATGGTCCAACGCTTACAGGAATCGACATGAGTTAAAACTAGCAAATTCCTCACAGCGAGGTGAGACAGTGAAAATGGGAGCCTGCTAATGGCTGTTCTTTTCTGCTGGGGAGAATGAATTCCCCAACCCACACGGAATGGTTGTAAAAGCTGCAACTGAACTTTTGGCACCAGTGGACAAAAGGGGCCTTTCAGAGCCATAGTCGATGACGAAGCATTGGTCCGAGGGAGAGGTGACAGAGGAGAAGGGGTGACGGTGATGGCCATCGTCTATTCCAAGTCCCCCCTCCAGCCCGGGGCACTGTCTGGGCAGCCTGCCCGCGCCTCCAGCCTGCAAGGTCCTTGGATAGAAAGACGCACAGCATAAAGAACACAGGAGAGAGGCCGTGCTGGGGAGGTGAGGGGGGCGGCGTGGCTGCCCGCTCAGTGGACGGCAGGGTGTACGCAACACACAAGGGGCACGGCCGCCCCGGAGGGCGGCTGCACGGCCTGCAGGGCGTGGATGGACGCACACGAGACGCCGTGAGCCCCGGGGGTGGGCGGACCGGGGCGCGCGGGCAGTCACAGGGGTCTGAACAGGGCCTGAAGGACTGGACCCCGCCCCCCACGGCGGCAAGTCAGATACTGGCCCACCTGTGGCTCAGGGCTTTTCCCGGGGGATTCTGCCCGCGCCCCACCCCCCAAACAGCAAGATAGTGGTAAGGAACAAATAAGCCGGTGACGAGTGTGGCCGCGGAGCCTTCTGCGGGGGCCCCCCGCCCCCCGCGCACTCTGGAGGGAGGTTCCTACAGTCCCCCTGGGGGCTTGGGGCCCCGCACCCTCCCGACAGAGGGGGGCGTGGCTACAAGTCCAGGAGGCGCTCCTCGCAGGTCTCCACGGGCCACTTGGCTGCCCCTCCGAACACGTCGACGTTGTTGTCCACCCACGGGATGACGTTGCCGGGCATGTTCGTGGAGCAGTTGGCGATGCTGGCGATTTCCTGGGCGGCAGGACGCGGTCCCAGATGTTGAGCTGGCTGAGCTCCCCCACGAACGCCTGCGTGGCATCGAACCGGCCCCCCACGGTGTCCTGCGGAGGGACAGAGCCGTGTCGCTGCAGGTTCAGAAGCTAGCTCTCCCGGCCCGGGACTGACTTCGGGGAGAGGACGCTGGGGTGGACCGGGGTGTCCTCCTGACTCCCCCTACCTCTCCCTGACCGCCGAGTCCTGCGGGTCAGGGCTGAGCACCCCACAGGCTCCCCTAAGTGCCCTCAGACCCCGAGCCAGCAGCTTCTGGATGACGCCATACCAGCTCCCCACTCCCCCCCCCCCCCCCCCGTGTCCGGAGTCAATACTGCACCTGGTAGAGACCAAGCGGCCAGAGAGACAGTCCGGTGGCTCCATGACCTGTGACCCCAGGGACACGCCCACCTGCCTGAGCTGGACGCCTTTCTGGGATCTGTCAGAACCTACCACGCCAGCCTGGGACCCCGCCCACGGCCCCTCAGGCCACTGGTCGCTGTGAGCAGGGCGAAGGGTGACCCTCGCGCCCCGTTTTCCACTCCCCTGTACTCACCTGCTCCTGCCCAAGGATCAGCACACCCCTCGGCTTGATGGGGTGCCAGGGGGCCAGGTTCTCCCCAGTGCCGAGCTTCTCCCCATCCTGGAAGGCCTCCCACATGCCGTCCCGTGTCGTCCAGGTCACACAGATGTGGTGCCACTTGCCGTCACTGACAAACAGGGGCAGCTGGGCCACCTGCGGAGGGAGAGGCACAGGTGAGGACCCCTTGTGGGTCTCCCGGAATCTGATCTGGGGGGCGAGGCCTGCCTCTGCCCCTGGCACCCAGGGTCCCTCCCGGCCTCCTCTTCTTTGCCGTGTGGGTAACATGCCTAACTGGCCCACCTCAGAGAGACCCTCAGGCTGGAGATGCCATGTGCATCAGATGCTCCAGAGCAAAGGGGCAGCCAGGGCACAAGCCCCCAACCCCAGGGTGGCCCTGCTTTCTACTGGACACCCTTGTTCCTGGCTTCGCTGTGGGTGCAGATACTGTGTCAAGCAAGCAGATGTGACAGGACCAGCCCCCCTCCCTCCTCCCCACCTGGCTCTGAACACCCCATGACGGAGAACCCGGAGGGCCATCCAGGCCCTCCCGGGAAACTTCTCTGCACAACAGTCAGACCAGGAGCCTGCACTCCACAGGCGAGGTCCCCATGGCCATCGCGACACTTGGGGACAGTGTGTGTGGGTGGCCTCCTGTGCAGAGGACGGAAAGCCTACCATTACACGCGAGTGTTTTGGGGAGCCACACACAGGACTGGGGGAAGGACATGTCCAACCTGCACCCATCTACCAGCATCCTGAGTGCTCCGCAGACCAGCGGACTGTGACCCCGCCTGTTGTTACTGTTGGTGTCCTAGCAACCCGCACCGACTCTTAGGAATTGTCTGTTTACACACTGTCTAAACCGGGAGGGAAGCAAGCCTCTGGGCCCTCGGGGCTGTGTCCAAGGGTGTTAGTTATTAATTCCCAGCTCAGGATGCGGTCTCCGCTGGAAGGGACCCAGCAGGTGGACTACACAGCGTTTCCCATGTAAGCAAACCCCACCCAGGGCAGTTCAGCTAAGACGGACAGCGTGAGGAGCAGGGCGGACGGACGGGGCTCCCGGGCTTGGGCAGCCAGGGAGTGGGTGCAGCCACTCACATGCTCAGCTCCAGCGAGGAGGATGTGAGGACATATGAGAAGTATCACACACTCACGGACACACACATACATACACCCCCCCTAGTCAGTGCAGCCCCGGGGAGCAGCCCCCGCTGACTGGCTCAAGGGCCAGTGACAATTCAGGCTGGCATGTAGTGGTCCCGGCTTATTCTGTTCCTTCCGTGACCTGTGGCCTGGACCCTCTGCTACTTCCCGCTAGACTCTCAGCTTGGATCTCTGTGAGCTGCAGCTGCCTGCCCTCCACCCCTGTCCCCTGCATAGTCAGCTGCCCAGAGCAGGACTGAGTCAGTGCAGAGCCGTCCCCACCGTGAGTAGGAAAGACCACAACCCGCTGTCGGACTCCTTGCCACTTCCCGACCTTTGTCACCACCACGATGACAGAGGTGGCATCCAAGCGGGCCTCACCTTGTCGTTGATGAGCAGCTCGATGGGGTTGTTGCCCCATTCTATCAGCACGATCTCGTTGGCCTGCCCGGGCACCGCGTAAGAGAACGGGGTGCCGATGCCGGGCGAGGCGCTGGACCGCAGCCACAGGCAGATGGTGAAGGCGTACAGCTCGGGCAGCGTCTTCTTGACCTTGCCATACAGGTAGTTTGTGCGGAGGGGGAGGGACACTTTGAACGCATCGGGGGACTTGAATGCACTATTGCCTGGGGAGTGAGAGAGAGGCCAGCAGTGCTTTAGCCCAGCCCCACCATTGTGACCCAGCTTGACTGCTCATCTGGACCCCAACCCCTGACCCAAGGGGTCCTTCTCTGAGCAATGGAGCACCTGCTACCAGGCGGCCACTGTCCACAGTGCTGAAACTCCAGCGATAACAAGAGCATCCTCACTTTTCAAAGCTTAAAGAAGCGGGACTTAGTTTTCTGGCTAAAGTAAGCCAGAAAACCCTTCCTCAGCCAGATCTTGTTATGTCCGTGAAATCTCAGCCCCTTCATCGTCTTCAGCAAGGGCGGGGAACCCACTTGATGGGTATGGAGGCAGGACAGATTACAAGCTCTCAGGCATCCGACAGACGCTTGTCAAGCTGGTAAGTTCGTGTCACTTCTCACAGGAAAGAAGCATCATTGTCAGGGCAAAGGAGCCCAGTGCCTGTGCCTTGACACTATAACTTAATTCAGAAGTGGCCTTTGGACAAAGTCCCTGAAGTGAGTGGCTTGGAAGGCTCATGATTTGCCTTTTCCTCCCCAAGGGAAGGGTTCGCTGACCATTTCATGCAGGCTGAGACAAGGGGGAGGCAGAGGAAAGCAGAGGTGACCCTCCCCACTGAGGGCAACAACCTGGCCAGAGCCCAGACCCTTCTGGACCCACCTGGGACTGGAGAATCCTCCTGGCCACCCCCATGCAGATGGTGCTTCCAAATTCTTTAAAAATGACTGGTATTGGGTTTAAGCAATTTTCAGTACAGTTTGGGTTTAAGCTTAAAATGAACAACAATAAACACACAGAGGGCAAGACCCTGTCTCCAGTTAACAGATTCCAAAATTGGCAGGATACCACCCGATTTCGTGAGCCGTCATGGCAAAAGCTTCCCTCTTATTTGAGGACCAGATGCTGCCAGCGAAAAAGCCTAAGTGCCCTCATTTAACACGTATTTATTAGGTGTCCACAAGAGACGCCTAAGATGGTCTCCATCGCCGTCAAAGACAGGCTGGTCCTCGGGACCCAGAACCAAACTACCTGTCACTAGTGGACTAAATCAGTCACTTCCTCGCCCCTTCTGCAGGACAGGAGCCAGAACGGGTCGACCTTGCTCCACGAGGAGCCCGAAAACTCATTTTCTGTCGTAGTAAACAATGCATGAGGAAGCTCTTTGGTGTCAAGTTCACACCCATCCGAGGAAGACCTTCTGTGAGAGGAAGCGGTAGAACCCAATGTCACCCTCTCAACCTCCTGGGAACAGGCGGCATGGAAATCCTAGCATCTGGGCTCCACCTGTAGTATTTACTCCCCTCTGCTGATTGTGCGGTCTTGCCTGATGCACCCTGACCCCCCACGGCAGGGCACCCTCGACACAGGTTTTAGAGCTGCTGAGCACCTGGCGAGGGCTGAGAAGAAGACCTGGTCACCTAGGGGAGCCCACAGTGGGGCTCGGTCAGGGTATAAGGCCCCACAGAGGCTGAAGCAAAATCGAAGCAGAAACCCCAAATGCCCCCACTCCTGATGTCACAGCGTGCACAGCGGGCGCACCCAGGCTCAGAGAAGCTAGGCAACTTACCTTGGGGCACGCAGCTAATGAACGACAGAGCAGCGAGCAGCAAACCCTCTTTCCACTACGTGCAGCCACTAGTATTTAATCTGCAAATTCCCAAGTTCTTCACGAAGGCATGATTATCTAATAAAGGAAAATGGCTTCTATCCTCACAGGTGGGCAGGCTTGCTGATTTAATAAGGCTCAGGGTTGGTAATATCGTTAGCTCAGCGACAACAGATAGGTTTAATTAGAGCTGGGGGGGAGCTGAGGGGCAGTGGAGGGGGCCCATTCCCCGGAAGCTGGTGTCCTCTGTTTATATCAAACCGTTTGGAGGTTCAGAAGAAACATAGTTAAAACCAATGAAGGCATTAAAAGCTCTGATCGATAAATCAGAGGCTGCAAGTGGGGGACAAGGCTAAGGAGGGGGGCGGCCTGGAGCCTGAGAAGGGAAGGGTGGACTGCTGCTGGGATGGCAAGGAGTCGGGTGGTTTTCTGCACCTAGGGCAGGTTGGTGCAAGCCCATCCCGGCAGGCAACCGTGGGAGCAGAGGCAGCAGGCGGGGGTCTGGGAGTGGCCACGCCCTCACCCAGGTGGCCCCGCCTCTAAACGGGCAAAAGAGCCTTGGAGTCGGCCCCCCCTCTGCCTGCTCTCCCTTCCCCTGAGCCCAGCTTCCCCTGCACTGCCGCCAAGAACCAAGACCAGGGGTGGGGGTGGGAGGGGCGACAGCCAGAGGGCGACAGAGAAGCAAGCGAAGCGCTCAGCACTCACTCACTCACCTCGCTCCAGCTCCGTCACCCGCTCCAGCAGCGCGTTCAGGGCGCTCTCGGTCTTCTGCCGGTGAGCCGACGTCTCGTTGTGGAGCAGGGACTTCTCGTCCTCCAGCTCCGCCACCTTGCGCAGCAGCTGCCGCTCCAGGTCCCCGAGCCGCCGCTGGAGCACGTCTCGGAAGTCGCCGGGCAACGCGGACGTCGACACGTTCCCTCGGAGCTGGTGCTTCGCGTCGGGGAGACAGGACAGGGTGCAGTATGAAGGCCAGTCCACAAAGAAATTGTGAAATGCAGCTCCACCGGCCCCGCCCCACAGGGAGAAGCTTCCAAAAACAAGAGTTTCAAACCAACAGTGCCAACGGGCACAAAGGGGAGCATCTCACTGATGCCATTTTTTTTTGGGGGGGGGCGCGGACATGAAAAGGATTTCAGAGTCAGACAAGAATTACTTGGCTGCAATATTTGAAACTTAAAAATCTCATTTCCCCCTATCAGAAAGTTGTTTTGCCCCTCTTACTAAAAAAGCCAAAATTTTAACTAACATCTATCATTCTCAGGTAAAGACCAAACACAGCTTGAATTTTTTAAAGAGTAACCGGATGTCACTCAAAGCTGGCCCGCTTTCATCTAGAAATGAAAACAGCCCTCGAATTCCTGTGTGGCACAAAGGTTGCTTGCAGAGTCGTGGCTGGAAAATGAGATCTAACACACGACTATTCTGAATTCCAGGAATCTTTGCTTTGAATGCCATTTCTAAATCCCCCCTGCCTGTTTCTTTTACTCCTCTGCCCCCACGCTGGCTCTGAAGCTGGCTTATCACTGCCCAGTCAGGAGTCCTCAGCAAGCTGTCGCGCTCTCTCTCTCTCTCTTAAGTGTTCCAAATTGTGAAATGCCTCACAGGATTGTTGCAAGGGTTAAAATTAGATAATACTCCCAGCACATACATATTTAGCGTTCTAAAAATGTGAGCTGTTATTAATCATAATGGATCAAGGGATACACAGATGCTGGAAATACTGTACTGAGCCATCACGCCACGAGAAACCCTCAAATAATTTTGCAATAATTACCACCTGTAATTGAAACCTAGCTTTGCTAATAAGTATTTTGGTGAAAGCGTTGAACAGAAATTGCCACACTTCTTAAACTGGGCGGAAAGTGGAGATGGAAATTAAACGAAGGCTACTGTCTCAAAGTTCCCCATTACACACACCTTCCAAGGGGGAACGGGGTTCTCTCCTTTCCCCCCAAAGGGGAAGGACACCTTGGTGTCTTTGAAGTTAACCAGGCCTCCCCCAAAGCGCCTCCGGGTGTGGGGAGTGACCCGCCCGCAGCGCTGGAGACCCGTCAAGACCCCCAGGTCCCCCCTCCCCCCACCGCCTGCTCTGGCCCAGCGGGACCGATTTATAAACGGAAACGCGGGACGTGGGGGCCGCTGACCTCACGCGGCAGCCTCACGTCACCGGGCACAGCCTCCCGGAGCGCAGGGCTCCAGAAGACTCAGAGATTAGCGAGAGGAGATGACAGGCAGTCCCAGCTTGCCAGCCCGGACCTCGGGAAGTGAATGGCCGCACGGCGGGCAGTCCCGGCAAGGGGTGTTAACCCTTTCCTTCCAGCAAAGGGGGGGGGGCGGTGCGAGCCACTCAGGTAAGTTCCGAAGCACCACCTTTGAAAACTATCACCCCCATCCCAAACCCAGCTGTCTCCGCGCCCGAGCGCTCGAGAGCTGTCACTTCCCGCACGGCCCGCGCCGGCAGGACCGTGACCTCCACCTCTGCCCCGCGCCCAGCTAACCTCGAGGCTCTCCAGGCGGTCCTTGAGGGTCTGCAGGGAGCGGCTGAGCTGCTCCACGACGTGGCCGGGGTCCCGCGGCAGGTCGCCCATGGTATCCTTGCCCGGGGCGCCTGGCCCGGCGCCTTGCCGCCGGCCAGCCCCTCGCAGCGCGCCAGCTTGCCGGTGAGCTCGCGGATGGCCTCGCGCTGCGCGCCCAGCGTCTCCTTCTGCTGCACGACGGTCTCGCGCAGCTGCAGCACCGCGGCCCGCAGCTCCTCCTCGGGGCTCGGCGCGCCGCCCTGCATGGGCGCAGCGGGCAGCGGGCAGCCGGCGCGCGCCGCCTCCGGGGGCAGCGTCGTGCACACGAAGCGGCTGCCGGGCGCCGGGCGTCCTGCGCCCCGGCGGCCAGGGCGAGCGCCACGCCGGCGGCCAGCAGCGCCAGCATCCCGCCACCGGGCGCTCAGGCCAGCATCGGCGCGCGGGCGGGCCCGTCGGGGCTCGCGGCCGGCGGAAGCGGCGCCCCAAGACTCCCGCCGCCACGCAGCCTCGCGCTCCGCCCCGCGCGGCGCTCTGGCCCGGCCCGGCCCGCGCGCCCTTTCTTAAGCTGGGGGGGCGGTGCGTGGGGTGCAGCGCCGCGAGCTCTGATTGGCCCAACCGGGCGCGCGTCACGCCGGGGAGGGGGCGGGGGCGCCTGCTGCGGTGCGGCGGGCGCCGGGCAGAACCGGGGGCGCCGGCGCGAGGCCCCCGGGCCCTCCGGAAAGGGAGGGCTGAGATTAAAAAAATACCCGGGGTGCCCTCGGGAGCCTTGGCTGGCGTGTCCAGGAGCCCTGCCTTGGACCCGCCAGAGGACGCGGACGTCGCGGGCTGAGGAACAGCGGGGAGGCCCCTGGCGCCCCGGCACCTCTGGCCAGGCTGCTGGCTTCTGGCGCGAGGCGAGGCCTCCCTTAGCGGTCGCCAGCTCCGGGGCTCGGGGTGGGGGTGACCCCCACTTCACAAGTGAGCAAGGTGAGGGGGAGGACCCAGAGCTACCGTCGCGAGGCACCCTCGCCAGCGCGGGCCTGCCGCCACCTCGCTCTGAAGGCGGCGGGGAGATAGATGTACGAGGCTCCCCAGGCCGCGTCACATGTCCACGTCCACGTCCCCCCCTCCCCATCCCACCTTTGGGAAGCTGCTCAGGTCCGGGGGACCGGAAACGGGCTCCAGATGCTGACTGCAGAGAGACCTCGGCACGAAAGGCGGCTGACAGGAGGCATGGTGTGGGGACCAGGGTCACAAGGCGCTCTCAGAGCTCCCCTGTGTCCGGCCACAGCCCGCCCGGTGGTAACCTTACTCGGCAAGACCTGACGTTCATGGAGTTCACTGACCCGCAGTCGCGACGTGCCACGTGGGAAAACACTGCCCCCGCCCTTGTAAGTGGGGTGCCCGCATGTCCAGGTTCTCGGTTCGAGACCACTGTCCTCAGGGTCTTGGGGAGAACAGATATTGGCAAAACCCCCAAAAGGCAGGAGCAAATTTGTTTCAAAATCTTGTCTGTGGTTTGCAAACAAATTCAGAGAGATTTTGATGCACAGCTTCAAACTGAGCTGGTTTACTTCACATTATAAATGGAAATCCTTATTTTTCTCTGTTTTTAAAAACTCCAGTTGCAAGGTCATTAATCACATTATCCATTATACCAGAAACAAATGGATTTGTCACTAGTGCACAGAAGCTGAGGCTGATTCTGGAAACAAATTGTGTCAAAATAAATGAAATTATTATGATAATACAAAACAGACGGCAATGATTAATCTTCAGAAACCAAATTCTGATCTGCTTTGAACTGCAAACAATAGTTTCTGTTATGTAAATAGTTGTGGGATTTTCAAGGACAATGTTACTATATTACAAGGAAAGTTCTATTCATGAAAATCTCTTTATGTATAAAAATTAGAGAAAGAAAGTCTGGTCAAATTAACACCCAAAGCAGAGGACAGTGGATGTGATCATGGTTCAGGTAAGAATATTCATCAGCAGAAATGGTATGGAGTGGTGATGGGGGTGGGTCTTAGGCTCATGTCTCTGATGGTCTCCATCACCAGCAGGTATCAGTTTCATGTTGTAAATATGACCTTGAAGAGACTCATTCCTCCTACATCTTTCCCGCTTCAGCTCCTCGAAAACTCCAAAAGTTTAAATGAGCCCACATCTACACAAACTGCAATAATGAAGGTAACAAGTTTGCAAAGCACTTTACAAAGTACCACGTTTTAGATGATGCCATAAGGCACCAGATCCAGACATGTTCGGAATTATCCAGAGAAGGATTTCACTTTCAATTGTCACTCATAGGTTTAATTTTTTTACTCATAGACCAAGGTGGACCTTAATTTCATGCAACGATAGAAGAGCACAGCCCATATTGTCCACATATCTTTTCTTGGCACAGACCGATACATTCATATTTGCAACCACTTGAAATAGAGGCTGGTCCCTTCAATAATGAAATAAAATCAAGTGTGTTTCCGGAATTCCGGTTTCCTCCTGAACAAAGAAAGGCAGGGTACAAGAAGACATAAAAATAACAAAGTAGATATCCCAAAATAATTACCCTTAAATTTCTCAAAAGAGCTTCCAATATGAGAAGTGATCAGTGAAATTGCCAAAGCCCAGATGGAAAGACCGAAGCATTTAAGGTGTTATTTTCTTTGGAGGCAGTATAATTAGAGGCTTTAGCTCACAGGGTACATGCTATTTAGAGTTTTATTTTGTCTCCTGGTGGAAAGACTCCTGGCTTAGGAACAAGGAGACCGAGTCCCAATACCAACTCTCTCATAGCTGTCACAGGGGCCAGGGCAAGTCACTTCTCCCCTCTGGACACGCTTTTCCCGTGTGTAAGATAAGGGGACAAGACTGGACTCTCCAAAGACCCTTCTGGCTATGCTCGAGAGCTGGTAGTTTGAGCAAAAAAAAATATCACCGCTCAGTGGGATGAATGTTCCAGAACCTGGTTCTTTCCGTTTGCATTATGGACCACCTGTCGCCTGAGCATGGGGAGGCAGGGTGTTTGTGTATACAGCAGGTAAACCTTCACACGTGGAGGCGCTGTGGCTGTCGTTGAAACCTGCTCTCAACGACGTAAAAGCTCACTCTTGATTTACTCACAACACAACCACCTTGTCCACCTGAGGAAGCCTGCACGTCTGACTCACGCGCCCCACGAGGGTGGCGACGTGAGAGGCAGAGACCAGGGCCCACAGATTTCCCTCTGCTTGCAGAGTCGTGCGGATCCGCAGCAGTGAATCAGCTGCACCTAAGCTCGTAGAGTAACTGATGCTGCAGCATAGTAACCACCCACTCGTTCACTTTGTCTCCTGGCTCCCAGGTCAGCTGAGAGCCCAGCGGGACTCAAACCGTGTGCTGGGAATCCTGATGAGCTGGTTCCGCCTCCATTTTATTGCCCCATCTGTTCGGTTCCCTTGTTCTTCTCACATGCATTTTTATCTAGGTCTTCTGGGAAATGTGCTAATTTCCACCATGGTGGCAGAGGATCCCATCTTATACTTTCTTACATTTCCTCCTCTCTCTCTCTCTCTCTCTCTCTCTCTCTCTCTCTCTCTCTCTCTCTCTCTCTCTCTCTCTCTCTCTCTCTCTCTCTCTCTCGCTCTCAGTGCCACTTGAGAAGTCAAGAACGGGGGTGTGAGCGCAACAACAGAAACCAAGGACAGCTCCCTGCAAACATGACTCAGGAACTGTCCTCGGTGCTGAATTTCAATTGGGAAGAGAACTAAAAATGTGTGGTGTGGGGTTTCGCTGTTCTTGTTTGTTAGGATTCGGTGCAGAGACAACAGAACTTAGAGGCTCCAGAGAATTGTAACTAATACTCTTTTATGGCTAAAACGCTAAGTTCCTTTCAGGAGTGGATTTTTTTTTTTTTCTCACTGAACTGCATGGTAAAGTGCTTGAGCTTTGGAGTCAGGCAGCCCTTGTTTCAAACCTAGTTTTATAACTTGCCATTTGACCTTGAGAGGGTAGCTTAACCTCTCTGAGCCTTAGTTTTCTCACCCCTAACGTCAAAGCTAAGTTTACTATAAAACGTTCCCGTCAGGCTTGAGTGAGATAACACCTGTGGACATGTTTGGCATATCGCAGGTGCACGACTGATGCTAATTGTCCTCTCTCCCCTTTCTCCACTGCGTTCAGAGATGAATTATATCAAGCCTTTTAAAAACAAAGTTTTACGTTCCCCTTTATTTTATTAAGTGTCCATTTGAAAGAAAGCATGAAATTTTAAGACGGAACAGGCCAACCACTTTGGAGGAGAGGCAAAGAATGAGAACTTCAGGACAACTCACTGGAGTCTCGGCAAGAGGAAGTTATCTTACTCTGTGGTATTTTCAGGAGATAAAGGATTGGGTTTTTTTGTAACTGGCACCAGATGACTCAGTGACACTATCTCCAATCTACACTAACGGAAGATGTTGCTAGGCTATGTGCCCAGACCCAACTAAAAGATTTGTAGTCCTTGACATTTCAGCAATTCCGAGTTTGTACTGCTATGGGATCCCAGTAGGGATAAGGCCCACAAATAAAGCAAATGTTCTTTCCTCAGTGCATCTGTGTTCCTGAGTAACATTTCTGCTTTAATTTTGGGATCACGTGATGTGAAACCTTGTGTTTCAAGAAGTGTTTCTGTACAAGTATATGTTCGCATGTGGCTGAAAAGACATGATTGGGAGGATTCGTTGTTAATACTACCAAACTTATTTTAACAAACAAAAAAGGCTTTTGGTGGCATCCTCTGATTTCAAGCAATAGAACAAGTTGCTGGGTAAACCACAGATAATATCTTAGCTCAGTTTTTAAAAGTAAAGGAATAGTAGACTGGGGGTGGAGGGAGGCTGGAGCAAGGAACTCTACCTTTGTTCGCTTGGAGGAAATACTAGAAGAATGTAGCCTCAAATTCTCTACATTAGGAAACACTTAGAAAGTACCTCACTTTTACATGAGTTACAGGTAGTGACATTGACCTGTATCTAATAGAGATTTGTAGCTCAATATCTCTGTATAGTCGAGACACATTGGTACCTTTCTTGAATCTCTAAAAGTGACACTTGGAAGAGACTTTATAGAATTTTGAAGACAAGGAAGCAGTTTCAGAAAGGTTAAGAGGTCATGTGGCTCTTTAACATCAGGGCCAAGCTGGGACTCAGGTTCTCTGGTCCCCAGTCAGGAGCTCTTTCCTGTGTACCACTCCACAACTTAGTCATTATGCCCTTTAAAATGATTGGCTTCTTCAAAACAACTTTCTTAAAAATTAATAGTTTTCCACTCCAGATGCATGACCGTTTTTCTTTCAGTTCTCCTGGAATTCATGACAGCATTCAACTTTGTTGGCTAAGTCTTTTTTATTATAAGTTTTCATTGCTGGTGTCTACGATATTGTATTCTTTTAGGTTTTTTCCCCCTTGCTTTCTGGGCATTTTTTTCTTTCTTTTCTTCTTCTGTAGATCTTCTTTCATTACCTCCCTCTTCAGGACATGTGTCCAAATTTGAGTCATCATAGCTCTCCCCTTTCTCTGACTATACTCTCCACTTAAACAGTTTTATGCTTTGGGCTATGATTTCTATGTCTGCAACTCTACCTCTGATCTGTACAGAGCTCTGGAACGTAACAAACCAATCGCATGATGGACATCTCAAAGACGTACTATCAGCTCCTCTGACTCAATATTGTTCTCAACTAAATTCATTGTCCTCATCCCATCTCTCTCTTCTTCCTCCTGGACTCCCTATTTCTGATTATTAATGCTTCTTAAATCATCCAAATTGGAAACTTTGGGGTTATCTGTGTCTCCTCACCCACCTGCTAAGCCATTCGTATTCTCATCAGTCTCTAAGTTCTAATCGTATTTTTGCAATATGTCAACTCTGTATTCACAGATACAGCCTCATAACTCCTGTTCTAGACTGTGCGATTGCCTCTTAATGGAACTCTCTGCCAACTCAATTTCAGCGTCCACTCTATTACCAGGTCAGTGTTCCTGATGCAAAGCTAAAGCATTTAACTCTTCTGCCCAGAAACCTTCAGTATTTTCCTATGCAGATTAGCAAACTCTTTAGTCTCCCTCATCTGTCCCCCAACTTCCTCTTTAACCCTCTGTTCTCCTAGATTCTTCGATCTACCCTTCACTTTAATCGAAGTTATTTCTGTGCTGCTTTTCACACATAAGCCACACTTTCCATCCTTCAGATTTGGAGCTCGGGTTGTTTCCCACATCTGGAGGGACCTTTATGCCAATTCTAGACCAGAAAACTCGTTCATACCTTCACGGCTCTTCATGCACGTTACCGTCTTCTCCAAAGTTTACCTTGACTTTGCTCAGTCTAACACAACACCAGAGAGGATAGTAGTTTATCTTTGCATTTTTTGTTTATTTCTCTTACTACTTTCGGCCTGTATTAGAATTATTTCCTGCACCGGACTGTGAGCTCCTTGTGGGCAGTGTCTAGTTCTGATGTACTTTCTCCTTTCAATAAACATCTTGTTGGATGTCTGCACAGCAGCGACAGTACCGTGGGAGGGAAACAGAGAAGGTTTTGCTCAGTCTCGAATCTATTCTGCGACTTTACAGGGAGAACATCACTGTGTTACAATGGCAGGGGACGTTTTCATGGAGAAGTGGGGAATGAAATTAGCCCTCGGAAAGGATAATGGAAAGTGTGACAGCGGGAATCAGGAGGGGGCAAGAGAAGGGAAGGTTGAAGCCACTGGAGAAAAACTAGATGCGTTGTCAGTAATCTCTGACTTTTAGTCCCTCTGTTCCAGATCGGTGCTCCGTTTCCAAGGATACCTTAAGGTAAATTTATCTCATGGCCAGTCGCTATCGCTCACCTAGCATCCACATGAAAAGGCAGCCATTGCGTTGGCCAGGTGACCAGAATAGCGACTCGCAAGAATGAACCAGGTGTGGGTAGTAGCGATGTTCTGTTTTTTTAATAGAGCAAAGGCAAGTGGGGGTTTGCGTCTGAAATGTCTACATATTCCAGACTTCCTGACACTCTCCCATCTGAGTGTCACCGAAATGGTGGGGAGAACATGAGCATAATTTTCTGCTGGCTCTACAACACCACTTGATGGGGGCGAAGGTGAAATTATAAAAGAATCAACCTCTCTCCCAGCACCATTCGAGGTTCTGAGCCCTAAGAGCAATTGAAATTAGAGGGTCAGAGCCAAAACGAATTCTCCAGGTGACATTTATTCTCGGCGTATCAGGTTTAGTGCCGCCTTGAGCTCTGAGCTAAAATTCTCAGTGGCTCTTTCATCTCAGCCACATCATTTAGGCCCCCCTAGAGTCTTGGTGTTTGTACCTGGGACAGCCTCTCTTTAGCTGAGTGAAAAGTGCAACGCGATCGCCTATTTTAGGTCGTTAGTCAGAGAGGACTCGCACGACTGCCAGCTCAGCCGGGAGGACGTGTTCGTCTCTGGTCTGCATGTCCCGCTGCCATCTCCACGCAGCCCGGGCCCGCGCGAGGTGGAGTAAACCCTTCACGTGCATCGCCGCCTCTGTTGCAGAGACGGCCGCGAGGCCCACCTCAGCTCTTTCTTCTTTTGCTCTGCAGTCCGGTCCAGCTAATAAATAGCGGGTGGAGGACATTCCTCTTAGATCTAAGCAGCCTAAATAAATAAATTCTCCAACTAAGATTTCCTTTCCTCGTCAACAAGAGCCAAGTTAAGCAACCTTTATTTCACTCCCCAACTCAAATGAATCCCAGTTGGGATTCACTAAAAACTAGTTTTTAAAACCCTTAGGATTAAGGAAAAATCTTTTGTGGAAAGCGATGCTGTGCTATGATGGGTTTTAAGTCCAGCTTCCTGAAAACTACACGAGGTAGTAAAAGGGTTACGAGAACAAAGGCATAACACTGTACTGCAGCCTTGAGTCTTTGGGTTTGACAGATAAGGTCAATTTAATGCCAAAAGGAAAAAAAAAAAAAAACCTCTCATGGCATATGAAAGCAGAAAAGAATCTGAGTCAATGTGTGGTATTTTAGGTCAAAGCTTAGTCTTCACTCGTTTTATTGTGTTTCATATTTTTCTTTGCCATTTTGGTACTAAAAATAATTCTCTCAATTTCCAAACTTTATAACAAAATAAATATGTATTAAGTATGCTGCTTGAAACTACAGCTAGTGTTTTGATGTTTAATCTTTATTTTTAAACAAATAAGCAGTATCATGAGGCCGGTTTGAAAAACATCTAAGCCAGGCAGTATAAATTAAAGAATGTGTGTATTTACTGGGGAGTATGGCAGGGGTGGGGAGTGGGGGGGGAGATCGCCATTTTCATTGTGATTGAAATCAACGTTAATCCTAAAATTATTACATAAATGCAATTCATGATGCTTCAGATCTTGCTGAAGGTTATGCTTATAAACTGGCCAAGAAATAGCTCAACTGATACAGATAAAAGATAAAGATTTGTTATTGTTCATTTTTGTCTCCAGCCTAGAACAATGCTTGGTACATTGTAAGTGCTCGATACATATTTGTGGTGAAGGTGTGTCGTTGTGTAGAGGGCTGTATGCATCCCCAAATATCATTTCCATGCTGAATTAGAGTAAAAAGATCCTAACTTCCGGTTACTTGATAGCCTAATCGCTCCTGACAACTACCAGCAGGACTAGTATATTACAATTTGAATTATACATGGAAAATTTGTAAGTTTAGAATAACAGAAATAGAAGCCCTCCCAATTTTGACTGCCTCTTGGGGAATGAGAGAATGGAGGTATAGGCTCACTCCAAAGAATAAAAATCTTAAAAGGGCATCCTTTGAGGAATCTTAAAAGGGCATCCTTTGAGGAGAAGGAGCCCCAAACAAATAATAGGCCTGAAAGGGCTTTTCTGCTGGCATAAGCCTAACCTGTTCTTGTTATGTTATTGCAGTTAACACTCCTTATGGAACCTCAGCCACCATCCAAACCACACAGACACACACATACACAGCAGTTGCGAATAGAATCTTGGCAACACAAAGCAAAAGAATGAGATCATTCATTTACCTCCAGCATTGCTTATGTCCTGGTTGCCACATTCTAGAGCACAATGCCTGGGGACTCATTGGGTTGACCTGAGTTGAACAAGAGTTATTTCTGCGACCCTCCTACCCCCATGGGCCAATATCGATAACTAGGAGATACAAAGGGCTCGTTTGTCCTCTCAGCCCAAGTTAAAAGTGAACTCACTGAAGCTTTATTGAATCATCAATCGTCATTGTAAGCACATGCTTTTAGAAGCCAGTTTTGCCAAATCTAAAATGGCTTTGTTAGGAGCTAGCACGTTGGCCCGTTTCGTGACCAGTATCTGAGCTGAGGGACTGGAAGAGAAGCATATTGAAACTCCATTTCACAACATGCCTTATTGTTGGAAGAAATGAAAAGCAACCAGGAAAGTAAGTGGCAGAACGAGGGGGAGGCCCTGCCCAGCCAACGTTCACATCTCTTCTATTATCTACGGAAGGAACTAGGAAATATGGTTTAAGGGTTTCTGGGTATAACATTGTAACATAAGTACAAGTAGTTCAATGACCTAAAAGTTCAGCTTGAGTCCACTAATATAACAACAGTTTTGATTCCAGACGGAATACCCTAATCCTTGAACACAATTAATAGTAAATGAGGAATTCACTGTGGAAATGGATCCTGGTTTTTTGTTTTTTTTTTCAGTTTTTAAAAATTCAGCTTTTAGTTGCTTTCTGTGAGAGGACTGGTCCGAATCACCTCATGTCCTGACTCTATTAAGCTCAAGTTGTTCAAACTAGTTACACGAAGAAGGGAGAAGATGAATGGGTCTCGGGTGCATGGAATGATACGAATCCTTTCTCTCCCTTTCCCTCACCAAAATTTAACCAGAACCAGAGAAGGTGTAAGTTGGAGGGAATCTTGGGTGTCATTTAGAATGACTCCCAGATTTCACAGTCGAAAATGTGGGGATACAGGAAGACAGAGGGACCAGCCGTAAGTCACATGGTGAATGTCGGTACAAGTCGAACCGGGAACTTCTAACTTTTAATCCAGCACATTCCCCGTCTCACCTTCATCATTTATTTCTCCCTCCAGCTCTTCAGCAAGTGTATATCAAAGATCAATAGTATTACCTCACCTATGTCTCATTTCTTCACTACAGTTGTTTGTCTTCTGGGTGAAGTCATTGGACTACCTAAAGGAGAGGAGAGAGAAATGGGATGGAAAAAAAATTGCTTGAAGACATAGTAGCCTGAAATTTTCCAAAATTGATGTAAACTATAAACCCATAGATGCAAGAAGCTCAATGCACCCCAAGCACAATAAACATGAATAAAACTACACCAAAGCACGCGGTAATCAAATTTCTTAAAACCAGTGATAAAGAAAAAAATATCTTACAAACATCCAGAACATCTTTAAACTGCTGAAAGAGAATCTGTCAATCTGGAGTTCCATAACTCAGTGAAAATATCTTCCAAAAGGAAAGCCAAATACAGACTTTTTCAGACATACGAAAGTGAAAGAAAAATCACCTGCAGATCCACAGTACAAGAAATATTAAAAGAAATTTTCAGACATGAGAAAAATTATGCCAGGTAGAAATATGGACCTATAGAAAGGAATAATAAACACACAAATTATAATGACGTAGACTACATGATCGTAGAGAAAATCCTACGGAATCTGCAAAAAAGCTACCGGAACCAATAAGCCAGTTTAATAAAATTTTAGATTTCAAAATTAATAGCCACAAATCTGTAGTATTTCTAGGTACTAGCAGCAATTTGAAACTGAAATTTGAAATTCGTGATAGCATCAAAAATATGAGATGTTTAGATATATATATATGTCAAAAGATACGCGGCTAGTATTGTAAAAACTATAAAACGCTGCTGAGAAAAAAATAAAGAAAACCTAAATAAATGGAGAAATGGCATCTGTAATGGCCTGGCATGGAAACGGACTACGATGTTAACAGAGGAAAAACCAAGCATAAATTTCCATCCCATGAGAGTCAATTTCTTTCTCCCCCCGCCCCCGCCCCCGAACTTACAGTCCCGGCTCCTGACACGGGAAGCCTACTTACTTCCTGCTGTGAACCACCTTGTCTTATTATCCACTGTGACCTCAGCAAGGAAAACACAATCGTCAGGCCTGAGGCACGGAAGCTGGCCGTCTCATGCCTCGTTCACACAGCACACACACCATTTGTTCTGCGACATTGCAGGCTAAGCCAAGAGGATTTATCTCTGAAACAAAATACTTTCAGTACAGCTGCAATGAAGAAATCACCACCTCTCGGAGAAGCACATTGGATAAAAATATAGACTTTTTAAAAATTATTTTTTGTTTTCTGCAAAAGAGGCCAAGGCCAGAGTCCAAGTTAGTATAAATCCGTGAGGAAGGAGAGATGAGCAATTCTCAATAATTCATTTGGACCTTCACTGATTTTTTTCAAGGTTAAGTAAAACTGATCCTTAGAGAACATTTCTGACATAACATAGAATAAACCAGTTACATAAACTCGAAAGAGTAATACAAGTCTTCTACAACATTCAACCTCCCTCCCTCCTTCCCCCTCCCTGCCCCCCCCTCCCCTGACCTCTAGTACGGTAAATCTGACAGTAAATCTGTAAAGTAATACCTCTGGGTGACGTTTCTGCATCTGTGAAATGAAGAGTTACATTATCTGTGATGCCTGTGAGGGTGCATCCGGCCAGGAAATGCTGAGATACACGTCTCAGCCCATCACCGTGGTTCTAGCAAAGCCTCGACTAGGCTGTATTTTAAGACTCGGACGAAAAGTCATGCTATGTAATGTCAGAAGGTTGAAGAATTTGGCAAAGCCAGTTAAGCGACCGGTCTTTAAGATCTGAGTGACATCAGAGAGCTGATTTAACTGGTTTTAAAAGCGGACGCAAATCATGGCTGCAGACGTGAGTCCTGGCCCTTCCCCCACATCAGAATCCCTCGGGCCTCAGTCAGCCCCGGGCGGGCGGGGCAAGCAGGTGTTTTGCCCTTGTTTTGCTGCGGTTCCTGTTCTCGGTACCCAGGTGAGCAGTCGCAGATGGGGTGGAGGAGCCCTACTTCACACGGTGCCCAGTGTCAGGATAAAAGCAAGCAGCACCCAAACCTCAGACATGAGCGTATTTGGGTCTTGCCGGCTTATGCAGACCCCACCTAAATCCAAGGCATCCACCAGTTAGGGCTCTCCCTTCATCAACACCAAAGCCCTCCAACCCCTGGGGTGAGATCGTGGCACAAATGAGAACAATGCCAGTTTGTGCAAAGCGAATACACTTTCATCGTGTGAAAAAAGTCCCAAGTAATACTTGTTTTTTGTAATGATCCAAATAATTTGAGGGTAAGTAAACTGTAACATAATAGCGTTCCTTCCCTGCCCGCCCCGCCACCCCTGCCACACACACCCCTCCCAGAGGTAACCGTAGCCGTTGACAGTACAGACTTCCGTATCATGCATTACAACCCATGAGCGAGCTCATGCAAATATACAAACTCGTCTCTCATGGTTTTGTACTTTTCCGTTCTTCCTGCCCTGCGCTGGGTCCTCTCAGTCTGTATCGGGAGAGTTCAGTAAGACCTGGTAGAGCGGATGCCCTCCCGCAACCTCACTTAAAATAGCAGCAGAGGGACAAGAAAGGACATGTGTTTCAGGATAAAGAGGACGGCAAAGGGGAAGAGGACAATAACATCCCGGGAAGGAGCAAACGGAGGCGCTGGGACTGTCTTAGGAAACCAGAGGCATGAGCACGGGGCAGTAGAGAAAGACCCACACCACCACGAAGTCTCGGGGTGCAAAACCAGGGCTCAGGCCCTTCTAGAAGGGGAGATGCAGGTGACCCTGGAACCTGGGTGGGTGTGGCTGGCTGAGCATCTGCACGAGGTGCTCCTGGACCCTCAACTCCTCCTCTGACTCTGAACGAGGGGGACTCCTTCTCCCCACTCCCCTGACAGAAGATCAGAAGAACCTTCTCCAATGTGGGCAGGTGTCAGAATCCCCAGCCTGCTGGGCCCCACCCAGAGGCCGTGATCAGCCGGCCCAACGCTGGGGCTGGGAGTTGGCATTTCTAACAGGTCTCGGGCGATGCCCACACGGATGCCCACGGTACAGGGTGGGAACCCCTGAATGACAGGTTTACTCTCTGAGGGCACACAAGGCACAGTCAAGACGGCAAGACTCTAATCAAACAGGGATGGTGGGGTCACCCACATACTGGGGACACCCTCGGCCCCTTCTCCCAGGAGAGTCCCAGAATGTCAGCAGCCTGACGCCTACCCCAAGGTGGGAGATCGAAAGATTTTTTTCTGAGGACTCTGATAAGCCCCAAAGAAAAACATCTCCGCCGTATTTGCCGTGAGAACACCCCAGGGAAGAAGCCGGTCTCCCCAGCAGTGATTTTCCCCTCTGTACACTAGAATCATCTCGGGAGCTTCTAAAAATATGAAGGGCAGCGTTCCAACCAGTGAAATCAGACGCTCCAGGTGGGGCCCCGGCATCTGTACTGATTTTAAAGCCTCTGGGTGACGAAAACATCCAGCCCGGTGGAGACTCACGGCTTGTGGAGCAGCTCACCAGGCAGCCACCGCCGCACGCACGGACGTGCCCCTGAGCGCTTCACTGCTGAGTGTCAGCCGGCAGTGAGAGTCACCGAATATTGGAAGAAGCTCTCGTGTGGAAGCAGAAACCGAAACAAACAACACAGAAGGAGAACTCGAAGGAACAAACCATGCAAGGAGTGGAAGAAAACTTCAAAAACTATAAATTCTGTCTTCAGACAGATAAAAAAAAAAAAAAGACCATGATGTAACTGTACATATGGGTAACGGATATGCCAGAGAAACCACAGATGTGCCCTTGAGAGGTGACGTGAGCTATCACGCACTGTGACATTTGTCGTGGCCGCGAAAAACATCCAAGAAAAAAAGAACGAGAGGTTACAAAAAGAACATTCGGGGAACAAAAAGAGCTCTTGCAAGTTAAAAATATTGCAGCAGAAATGGAATTTGCGATAAGCGATGTGGAAGTCGGGAAAATATCTCTTAAATAGAACAGAGACGGGGGGAGAGATGGGAGTGGGAGATAGGAAAATTAAAACATTAGTTCGGGGCGAACGAAGGCAGTAGAAGATTATTAAAGTAATAATTCCAATCTCCGAAGCAGGCTGGCAGCTGCTTAGGGCTGGTGGGGGAATGAAGAGGTGACCGCGGACAGGTACAGATTGTGTTGGAGGGGACAGAGATGACCCCGAACCCAATGATGGTGACAGTCCCACAACTCCGCACATAGACCAAAAACCCATTGAATCGTAGACTTTAACGGAGTGAATTTTATGGTATGTAGAGTACATCTCAACAAAGCTATTTTCCTAAATGCCGCCACGTTGGAAGGGGCCCACCCAGAGCCCCGCAGGCCTGCACCAGGCACCCCATCGCGAAATTTCAGAATACTGGAGGCGAAGACACGTCCCTAAAACCGAAACCCCTGAGAAAACAATTCAGCCAGTCGCGGTACTGGCTAGAGTGTACGCATTCCAGCTTCAGGGGAAGCAAACCTATATTCAGGTCCCCGCCGCGGCCCCACCAGTCCTGTAACTTGGGGCCAAGTATCACGCCGCTGGGATGTAACTTCCTCTCCTGTGAGACGGGGAGTAATGGTAGCTGCTCGCTGGGCTGTCGTGAGGCGTGGATGAAAGGCTGTTTGCTAAGCGGAGGGTGTGGGACCCTGCAGAGAGGAGCACTCGTCCATTATTGGTATTGCTAGGGCCAATCGTAGTGGCAGCAATAAACGAAGAGGTCTAAAGTGACATCATTGATCAATTCGGTGGCTGGTAAATGCCAAAGACTTGTACGCGTCTAGAGTTCAGTTTGCCCTTTATCATACCAATACTCTGTCAAGACAAAAAAAAAACCAACGTTTTTTATTTTTCTTTCGTCCATACTGAGACGGATTTTTTTTCTTCTACTCATGTTCTCTCGGGGGAAAGGCTTCCTAGCTTGTGTCTCGAGCTGTAACTATTTCTGAAACACAGCTTCGAAATTCAAACGCCTTTCCTTTTCTTCTCCACTTCCGGGTGTTAAATCGTACTCCTGGAATCGAGAAGATCCCAGTTCACATTTCGCAGGTGTGATTTGTCAGTGCGAAGAGGGGCGGAGAGCGAGCACAGGTTTAAAGAGGACCCTACATACTCACGGCAACTCATGATTTTGGAGTTTGGCCCTTCCCACATCCCAACACCAGAAACATCTCTAGCAAAATACCTGGTTAAGGTTGTGGACACAATTCAAATGCAAACGTCTGTTGTCCGCAGGTAACACAACCATTTCAAACTAAGCATGAGCACACTGAAGCGTGTGGTTTTCTCTCGGCTTCGCATCTGGTGCCCTGGTGTGGGAAAGGTCCCACCCCATGCAGACCAGAGGCACACTTGCACATTCCCTGGTGGCTGTGGTGGGCAGGGCACAGCTGTGGTCCTCAGAGGGGGGTCGGTCAGGGCCCCAGAGCTTGGGAATGGTCACCACAAGAGGGGCAAAAATCCCCACTATTTTCATAGGTTTCTACACCCTCTCTCTGCACAGGGGGCGGAAAAGCTGCCTCCTGGGGTCTGTGCAGGCTGGTCCATGTCGGCAGCCCAGTCTCATCCCCACCAGGCACACCCCAGTCTTAAATGATGATGCTTACAAGACAGACACGCAACATGAGCTGCTGAAAGGCACACATGCGTGCACACGCACACACACACACACACACACACTCACTGTTCTTAGAACTCACAGACGGCGTTTGGAAACACGTGCGGAATGTTCTTAGGCGCTTTGCAATGTGATACCCATAACACACCTGCGAGAGGTTATAGTGCCGTTTTTTCCTTACAGATGAAGAGGTCAAAGGGGTAAACACTGGCCGCGGCTGCGGGACTGGTCAGCTTTGGAGCCAGCATTTGAAGCCACATTTCCTGACTAGAAATGGCATCTCTTTTCCAAGATGCCATGTCGTTCCTTCTAAACTAATCACGATAGCAAAAATATTTATGAAGCACTTACTGTGTGCCAAGTATGGTGATATATATTGTTATTTAATCCTTAAAACAATCCAGGTCTACCAAGAAGGAAACTGGGGCACAGAGGAACAAGTTGTTATTCTACGAAACAACAGGTGACTCTCCAGAGAGGCCGTTACATTGGAAAAGGGTTCGGCGCTCTCCAAGGCTCCATCCACTTGAGTTCCTTTCTTTTTCTGCTAAAGGCCAAGGAACTCCCCCAGTGATGTATGTCCCTCGGTAAACGAAGGACCTGTTAGCAAACACCGGTGAGGTGCCTCCTCTGGATGGAACCCAGGCCTTGGGGGGCTGTGGCAAGGGGCGACCCCAGCGGGCCCTCCACTTAGTGGCCTCGCTTGTTGGAGAGGCGGGGCGCTGATGTGCCTCCCCACGCCTTCCCCCGGGGTGGCTGTGCTGTTTCTGCCTGACGCTTCTCGGAAGTGCAGTGCACATTTCTGCTTCCTGCTGTGTTGAGTGTCCCCGGTGTCCTTGCGTCCATGTCATCCGGTCCTCTGAGATGCCTCCAAGTCCAGTTTTCAGCCTCCACGCACCACTGTGATCACATCCTGCATCATTTTGGAGACTTCCGCCCTTTGCCCTTTGCCCTCTGGCCTAAACCTTTGGCCCTAACTTGTTCGCTCTCTCTTTCCGCAGGAATCACTTCGACTCCCTGACTGTTGACTTGGTCTCCTCTGAGATCCCCTCCAGATCCCTGGCCTTCCCCCACCTCACCCCATCGGTTCCCGTATGCCGAACGGCACTGAGCGCCTCTGTAAAGGTCAGTGTTGAATCCCATTTCCGCTGGGCGAGCTCACCCTCCTTACGTGCTGGGTGAATGCCACCAGCCTTGGAGCTCGGGGAATCGGCACTGAAAACAAGTCCGTTCTCTCCGCTGGACCAAAAGTGCGACAGCTTCAGTGGCTTGTGTCGGTCGGTCCTGCCTGCCGCGGGCTCCACTGCCCCCCAGGTGTTCACCCATTTATTTAGGGGACTGTGAGCGGACCCCTGTGAGGAGCTAGAAATGCAGCGATTGATAAGACAGCCCCGGCCACCGTCCTCCTAGGGAAACCGAATGGCGAACAATGAAAACACAGTACGAACCGCTGGTGGTCGGAGACCCACAGACGAGAGACCACTGCGTTCTGCTGGGGGACCGGAGACACCCTGTAAGAGAAGGTGAGCAGCGGAGAGTGAAGGGCGGGAAGAGTGAGTAGGTCAAAGGTTCTTGGGGCGTGGTATGGGGAGCGGGGAGGTGAGGGCAGAGAGGAGTTTGGACAAAGGCCCAGACACACACACACACATTTGGGCAGGACAGTGATCACGTGACCGCCCTGCGTTTTGGAAAGGTCACTGCTGCAGTATGGAGGGAGGTGACGGGGAGGCGTCCGCATGGACAGGCGAAGGTGGTGCCGTGTGTGCCTCTTGGTCGGGTAGGACGGGACAGGGGGAGGCACTATCCCTCAGCCGCTTGGCGTGGTGGCTGTCTTCAGCCCCCGGCTGAGTCCCTGTCTAGAAACTGTCCTCAGCCGCCTGACCCAAAGTCACGCTGCCCTCTCAGGCAGCCACACCTAGCGGCAGTTTGGCAGGATGGTACCAAGGCCGGGGCGGGGTGACCGCCACGCCATCCTGGCCCCAGGGCTCCTGTGGCATCGGCCGAGCCCTCTGCTGCAGCCACGGCACAGTCCAGCTCCTGCTGCCTTCCTTCCTGCACCGGCGCGGGCTCTGGGGCTCCCAGGACATCTGCTGCGGTGCATCGGGGAGCCTCAGAGCCTGCTTCCTGGGGAAGTGGACCTCAGACAGTCGGGATCAAGTGTCCAAGGAAGAGGACTCTGACGGGGACTTGGGCCCTGAGTCACCCCCAGCGGGCTGGCCTGAGGCAGCGGCAGCGGCAGGTGCGGCTCTGATGGCCCTGGTCTTGCTGTGGTGGAACCTTCGTGGGTAGTGACAGGCGGGACGTTGGCGGGGACAGGGCGGTTCCTAGCAGGGCCAATATCACTGGCTTCTGAGAGGTTAAGGGCCTGAAATAATAATATAATGAAATAAATGGTCCCAATGAAATGGGATGCTTTTTAATGAGTGCCCTCGATGCCTTGGAGAAAGACTATAAAAAGCAACGTGTGAAACTCGGAGGGCCTTCTGGACAGCACCGGAAGACTCTCATCTCCTGCATCCAGAGGCAGGAAACGTCAGGCCCAGGCCCTCGCTGTGGGAGCAGCCCTAGCTCTCCAGAGGGGATTGGCTCCCAGCCCAGCAGGTCTGCTGCCTCACCTCCGGCCCTGAGGCGGGAAGGAGTGGGACCCGAGGATTGCTTTAGGGTCGTTTGGTGGCTGCACTCAAAAAACCTTGAAGCCACAAATCCTTCCAGACCTCCTGACCAGAGCCGTGGCCCAGCCCTGCAGACAGAGGCTGGAAACCATGTGGAAGGCTCGGCCTTTCAAGGCTACGCGTGACCCCCTCAGGATGAGCCCCGCCTTGCCTCCTGGCCCCAGACCAGTGTCAGGGCTCAGGTCGGGGCCTGCTGAGGGACAAAGGTGACTGCCCGAGGAGGAGAATCCAGATGGACTGGATGGATCCCGGGTGGCTGGACCAACGGGCAGGGACGTCAGACTGGACCAGGGGGACTTTGCGGGCGTGGAAGTGCTTCTCCTCCACACACGGGCTGCATTCTACCCCCACGAGGGTTCTCGGAGGAGGCGCCAACACCCCCGGGCACGGATCCCGGCCGCTCCGAGAGAGCAGACATGTCCGGCCCGCAGGTGGCAGACACGGAGGAAACAGCGAAGCCTGGACGCACTGCCCAGTGCATTCCCGCCTGCAGGACCCCGACCGACGACGGACCCCTCCAGTGTCCAGCACACGTGTTCATCTGAGCAGCTTACGATGAATTCGCTCCACTTTTTTTGGGGGGGAGGCGGGTTAATATATAAGAAACTTTCTATCTCAGTTCGTTGGAGGAAAAATGTCCCTCGGTTCGCTGGAGAAACACGCCTTCTGTGGCTCACGAACACTTTGAATGGGAAGTATTTACCAAAGGAAATTTTCTTTCCTGAGAGGCTTTGGTATACAGATTGTTCAATTTTTCTTTTTCAGGGAGAGCTCTATGCCATATCTGTCTTAAGAACAAATTGCGTAATTCTTATCTTCCTGGCTGATGAAAAGGTTTGCCCCGGCAGTATTCCTGCTCGATTTTCATTATTCTATTTTCCTGCTGGGCTGTGTAATCTCTCCTTGTGATTTTCCTTAGTACGCTGTGTGAATCACACACCGAGCTTGTTTTTACTCATTCCCTATTAGTTAGGCCTCTGGGTAACATTTTAACTTTTTGCCCATGGTGTTTCAGACCAAGTCAACTAATAATGCCAATAAACCACCACCACAATGCTCACTAATGCTTAACAAGTGGTTACTCTGCACAGGGCTTTCTGTGGTCAGCTCGCCTCCTGCTCACAGCAGCCTCATCCGTGGAACCCCCACCCTCCAGACGAGGAAACTGAGAGGGGACAAACACCTGTTATGACATAAGGTAGACAAATCACGAAGCTTCATCTCCAGGTGACAGATGGAGAGACTGAGTCACAGAGGCCCTCCCCACGACGGGCACTGCAGCCTTTCCTAGGCGGCCCTGGACCAGTGGGGCTTCGTGTCAATACATCTCAAGGTTTGGGACGTAGAAGTCTAGCCACATCCATTGCTTGCCCCCAACAATTAGAGGTGAGCTTTGTGAGGTTGCCAGCCACGGATGGAAATTTAGGCCACTAGGCCACCCGGGTTCTAGTCCTGCCCCAGAAACAAGTTACTTTCCCGCTGGGACCCAGTCTCTCCACTCATAAAATGAGAGCGTAGACCAGGGTGGCCTGAGGGACATGACACCCACAGATGTGTTTTGTTTAGGCTGTGGGTTTGGTTGGGTTTAGGTTGGTTTGGGTTGGTTTGGTTGGGTTGGGTTGGTCTGGGATGGGTTGGGTTGGGTTGGGTTGGTCTGGGATGGGTTGGGTTGATTTGGTTCAGTTTGGATTTAAGAGCAGGAGGGCATATAAAATTTTAATTCCTTTAAGATGGTCAGTTCGGACACTGGCCCTACCGTTCCTCACTGTCTTAGAGAAGCCCGATTTATACGTCTATGTCCTTGCCTGATCCCTACAGGCTTTTGAGATTGCTAATTCGGGGTTCTCTCTGAGACCCACATCAATGGTGCTAATTTCCCCCCTGGGATCCCTGGATCAAGGCGAAACAAGACCGTAGGAGGGCAGAGTGAATGAGTGGTTTGCGGGTCCTGCGCTTCCTTCCGGACCCGGGGTCTCGACACTTGACCGGCCTTGCCCAGTACTGCCCACTCCACACAGCCGAGGAGGGCGACGCGGTGCTGTGCTCTGTCTGGGAAGGCAGAGGCGGGCTCACTGCTCTGCTGCCAGTCGCAGAACGGGTGGCACACCCGCCCTGAGAGGAAGCCGGAGCCGAAGCAAGTGCCCGGCAGCCTGTGCGGTTGCGCCGTCACCCGCCTGCGCCGGGGCAGGCGGGAGCTGCCTGCGGTCTTCGGACTGCGCGGAGCCGCGGAACCCCTTCCACTGGCTGCAAACCAGCCTCGACTGCACCAGCGTCGGCCTTGACGGATCCAGCTCGCCGTGCTCTTTGCTGTCTGTGGTTGTCATAGTTACAAGGCCTCATTGACCCTGATTCCGCCTCTTCGTGGCCGAGGGGCTCAAACGCGCTTCTTAACTGGGGCCAAGAAGCCCGTTGCCAACCGCGTGTGTCGAGGTCACCCTGGGATTGTATGGCCAGCACCAGTGTGGCCCCCGAACCTCCTGGAGGGAAGGAGGACCCCCGCCCCCCATTCCCACAACAACCTTGACGTCGCCTCCCTTACTCATTCCACGCCCAGCCCTGCGAGTGAAATAATCAGAGTGGTGGCATCCGTCAAGCGCTGTGACACGTGAAAACACCCAGGCAGCAGGGGAGGGAGATAATGTCAGGGACGCTCAACGGCTTCCTCTCAGGCCCTAATGAGAAACGCAAAGGCGCGAATCAGGGAGACTTTCCGTAGAGCCTCGTGGTAAGCACGGGAGGGGAGGGTGTCTGCAGAACCTCTCAGCACCGGGGCCCTTTCGGAGGGGAGCTGGTGTCTTCTGCTCTGGAATCCAGACTGAGTGTTGCAGGCGAGAACGCTCTCGTCGCCTCGGTGGATTTCTCCTCCTGAGCTCAAGGAAAGCATTTCGCGCAGAAGAGAGAATTAGATCAGCAAAGACGGCGTGTACCTGTACCCCTTGGGGGGGGGGCAGGCTGCAGACGATTTCCTGCCTTTGTTGCGGCTCTGGGCGAGGACACCCTGTTTTCATTAACGCACCACAGAGGCTCTACCCACGTTTCCCGGCGACCCTCCAGGTCCGAACCTTTTGCCCGTTCACTTCCGCAGAAGTCTTCTGAGCTTTGGTGAGATTAACGTCGGATGCAGGTAACCCCGCTTTTGGAGGATGGCATTAGGCCCCTACGTCTCATACCTGGTTTTGCTAACCCAAAGACATCTGAAGAGGATTTTCGCTTTTCCAAAAGAAGGCAAAAGCGTGTGTTTTGCAGCGAGCGGCTACAGAGACAGCAGCGAGGGTGGACCCTCCGAGCCCCTTCCGGACAACCAGACCCCACAGCTCGGGCATCCAGCCCGGAGCTCCGCACTGAGCTGGGGCGCATCCGTGCTGGGTCTCGAGTGACTGTGCGCATTTCTGCTTTTATTATATGTTCTATGTTAGTGTTATTTCCAACGTTATGTGTTGTTAGTTGGTGTGATTTGGTAGGTTATTCTGGGGGTCTGGGAACCGTCAAAAATGTTTTTCCATATAAATTAACGGCAATCGCTTCTTCGCCTTACGCCATTTCGGCTTATGAAGGGTTTCACAGGGAACCTCTATAGGGGAAGCTGAGACCTTAAAGATATAAGCGGTTAAAAAAAAACCTCTTTATTTTTACATTGCTGTGACATGAAATGCTTAAGAAGCCAAAGCTCCTTGATCTGCTGTTTTTTCTTTCCTTGTAAACCTTGTAGCGCTCAGCATTATCCCTTATATGTGCATAGCAGGCACTCGGTGGATGGAAGTCGAGTTTATCGAATATTCATTAAGTTGTCTACGGTTAATCATGCAGTTCTGCGAGAGTCGGAATCCTGCTCTAAGCTTTTTTTTTTTTTTTCCAATTCAGGTTTTGCAGGGTGGACTTAATTTGCTTCATGTCTCCCAAATAACTCAAAACATTGTGAAATATTTTGTCAGTGACGTAGTCGTCATGAAACAGACCTGGGCTGACCTTTTTCCCTACGTGGTACGGCTCACGCGCAGTTTAAAGCTAAGCTGGCAGGATCTTTAAACGGGTTTTTAAAAAATAGCCTTCTCCTTAAGGATCAAGCCGCGTTAGTCTGATCCTTTGGAGTCCTAACCATCTTGGAGCTTCAAATAAGTTCGTGAGCACAGCAATGGGAAAGGGAGAGGAGGGGAAGCCGGTCACGCGACGAGGAAACCCCTCCCCCTTGCCTGCGTTCGATTGACCCTCCGCGGACTGCCCATGCCACCCGCCCCAGAGGAGCTGGACTCAGGTCCCGGAGGAGATGTCTCTAGATCTTCTCAGTCAGGTGCTTTTCACCCCTCTGCAGTGTATCTCGGGCTCACTTCACAGGGACTGGGGAGCTCTGCCTGCTCGTCCTAAAGCGCATAGAGTGGGACGAACCCAGGGCAGAAAAATGAGACATTCGGTTCAGACTCAGAGGTGCCAGAATGACTGACAGGAGGAGGGAGACAGCAAGTCTCTGTCTATAAAATCCTCTGTATTTGTCATGTACCATGTTCCGCGACAGCCACCATCCCTCACTTATTTATTTGTTTATTCATTTATTCAGCCCACATGGCTGGGGCGGCTCCTACATGCGAGGCACCCCAGTAGGAGTATAAGTGATCCCCAACGGGACTGTTGGAATGACTCCCTACGCTCCGAGTTTGTGAGCGCCCTTAGCTTGTGAGTCCTGAATCCAGTGGGCCCAGGTGTCCCAGAGACCTCAGTGAGAGTGGGTGTGTACACCGATGGGTGAAATCTCACTTGGACCAAAAAAATCTGTGATTCAAACTCTTTTTCAAAATCTCAGAGTTCCAGAAGGATATGGACTGAATTGTACCCCCTGCTCCAGATTCATTGCTGAAGCCCAAACTCTCAGGGTGAATTTATTTGGATACTGGGGTGCTTCTCCAGTGGGGGGCTGTAGCTGCTGGAGCGGGCCCAGGTTCTCAGAGCTGGAGGCTCACACCAGGCCAGGGAATCCTGGTCTGCTCACCGGGCCTGGCTGGGCGGGGCCTGGACGGTGCACAGGGATCCCATGCCCAGGCCTCGTCGTTGTCTGGCATGTGGCTCTGACTTCCCAGCCTGGTGTCTCCCACAGTCTCAGCCGTGTCCTGTGCTCCAGCCGTAGGTCACCTTGGCCTGGCCATTCCCCAGATCCTGCACACGTCCCCTCCCTCCCCACCTGCAATGCCCACCGCCCCCAACCCTGCTTAACAAAGTCCTACCCATCTCCTAAAGCTCAGCATGGTGCTGTATCCCCACGAAACCCCCCTGATCCTGTTACCCCAGGTTGTCGTGCTGGGGGTGGGGCAAGGCCAGGATCTCCTAGGGAGATTTACTGTGACGACACCCACCCCCCAACCCCCTCACTACGACCCTGCTCCTGGGAATGATGAGATTTGACATCATGTGCTACACTCCTGTCTGCAAATTAAAGGGCCGCTGCTGCAACCTGTTAAGATTGTTCCATCTTGGTGACGTTATCTGCTGTTACAATGACTTGCGAACTTGGCTTTGAGGAGTGTCTGCTGGCTGCTGGGTCGTTGTAGCTGAAGAAAGGCGGGCTGGCTGGCTGGCAGGCCACAGAAAGGCCCCGTGAACGTGGCCCAGGGCCTTCATGGGGGCACAGTGGTCAGCCGCACTCTGTGGCCCCACACGATGGAGCTTGTCTCCTCTGAACCTCTCACGGGAGGCATGTGCGGAGCCAGCATGTAACTCATGAGGAGAAACCGAGCTCATAAATAACATTAACACGGGCCCAACCAGCGCTGCCGCTGGGCACCGTGTGCGGGAAGCTAAGTTATAAGCAGAAGGGGCTTAGAGAGCCAGGAATGGGGTGCGGGGCGCAGCGAGGCGCCAGGGAGGGAATGCAAGCACTTCTGGGTCCCGTGTGACCGCCGGGTTTGTGCGGCGGTGCTGCGTGGGACAGCCTGACACCTCGGTGGCCGGCCATGACAACACTCGCTCTCCCCGCCCGAGTCTGCAGGTGGAGAGCACAGCGTCTGTTTCCGGCCTAGGGTGGGGTCCCGGCGGGGTCCGCATGGGCCTCGTCCTGGGACCCAGACTGACAGGGCTCCTGGGCCGGACTGTTCATAGCCAACGGCAGGAGCACAAGGGGCAGCAAGGCACGCGAACTCGGTTCGAGGCTCAGGTCCCATCCGCTGACACCCCACGGGCTGACGCGGACCCAGGCCGCGGCGAGGGCAGAGACAGGAGGAAGGACGCACTGCGTACAAACGACGCAGCCGGCCACCCGCGGGTGGCCCGCGAGTGCCTCTGCGCCACCAGGAGGACCCGGGTGCCCAGTCTCGGGGCGGTGCTGGGACGGGTGGGGGAGGGGATCCTCTTCCATGACTTTCTTTCTGCTCAACACAATCTTCCTTTCTATAAGTTCTGCATTAAATCCAATTATGGTCCTGCTGACGGAGAGCTCTCTCCTCGGGTGACCTTGCCCGCTCGGCTCTGATGCTAGAGGCCTCGAGTCCGTGATTCAACTCTCCAAGGTGAGTCTTCCGCTCCTTTCCTCCCGGTTCCTTCGAGATGCCTCGCTACTGTCCCCAGGTAGCCCCTCCACAGGAAGACCACCCCTTCAGGGCAGGGACCGCAGATTGTCCACCTTAGGATTTGCTGTGGTCTGAATATTTGTATCCACCCCCTGAACCCCCCGTCCAAAATTCATGTGTTGAACCCTAACCCCCAAGGTGTCAGTATTAGGAGGTGGGGACCGTGGGCCGTGATTCGGTCATGAGGGCTCTGCCCCCCTGAGTGGGATCAGCGCCCTCATAAAATACGAGACCCACTGAGCGCCATAACCCCTTCCGCTGGGGCCCCCAGCGAGAAGGCGCCATCTACAAACCCGGAGCTCTTGCTGAAGGCTGCACCTGCCAGTGCCGGGACCCCGAACCCCCGAACTCCCTGGCCTCCAGAGCCATAAGGAATAAACACCTGTAGCCACCCGGTCTCCAGCTTCTTGTGACACCAGCCCAAAGGGACAACGGTGAATTTTTTCCAACTATTTAAGGAGACTCGAGTATTGGCTTCCAGGAGCTTTGGAAAAACTGGTGGGACAGCACCCATTTTCCTTGTCTGTGCCCCCACTAAGCTTCATGAGAAAGGTGCTGTCTTGATCGCCAGGGGACCTGCAGTGCCTAGGACGGTGCTTGTCACAGAAGGAAGTGTGACAAATAATGGCGAGTGAACGAAGGAACCAATTCTCGCCCTGCTTTTTCCACCATCAGCTGCCAGTGGCTTCCTCGTTCTTTGCCTCTTCGCCCGATAGCTGTAGAATCTTCAAAGACACCCCCTATGTCATTGTCCCTGCCGTGACTCTGCCAAACAGGCACCTCTCGAGGGGGACAGAACAGAACGTTCCCTTCCCAACATTCTTTCCCCTGTCTTTACCCTCTTGCCTGCCTCATGCTCGACAATGGCTGCTTCAAGGCCATGAGTCATGCTGGCTCTGACTGAATTAATGGGGGCTGTTGGACGGACGTCACCTGAGTCACAGCCGGTGACAAGGTGCTGCTCTCTCTGCTCGCTCAGAGACCAACCCAGAACCGATCTTCTGAAGATCTTGATCTCGGGTGGGGGGTGCAGAACTCCAGCCTCAGCCCCAGCCTCCCCGGGTCATGGTGCAGAGGACCCCCTACGGTCCCCGCATGGTGCATCCGTGACGCCTGCTCACAGCCTCGCGGCCCAGCTCCGATCGGCACGTCACCGGGCCATCACGTCCTGTTCATCTGTGCAGAGTGCGTCTCTGTGAGCGGGCACTGTGCCCGTTGCCTGATAACCACTCAGCAGCGAGCCCTCGAATCTCTCGTGACTGCTCTGTTCAGCTCTTACTCATTTTTTGCTGCACATTCAATAAGTGAGAAAAAAAAAAAAAGGTGCCCTCCTGGTCACCAAACAGCAATGGGAAGGGGGAGGGGCGGTCCGGCCCGCTGCCCTGCATCTCCTCTCCTCCTCCCTGTTTCTGGGGTTAATTGATGTCTCTCGGGGTCTGTGGGGGATGTTTTTAACAGCCTCGTAGTGTCAGGGGACATGTACTGATAATAGGAAATCAGATAGAAATGAGACAGGGCTTTTGTCTCCTCACTGCCCCTCCGGTAAGATGGCCAAAGGGGGCACATTGTCACCCTGCGTGGGCCGAGGGGCCTGGTTTCTGCCATCAAGCCGCCGGTGGTCTGTGGCTGTGAGAGGAACCAGGACACAAACGATAAACGGCCCCCAGGCGGCAGCACCTGATGGGGCCCGGGAGGAAGCAGGGGGTTCCTCTGCATCTAATCTCCCCATTTCAGGAAGGTGGAAGAGTCCCAATTCAGGTCCAGGTCAAGACTCCTCGGGCCTCCGGTGATCGGGACGGGAGGAGAGCAAGGTATTGGGGGTCAGAAGAAACCTCCGGGCCTCTTGGCCTCTCTCCTTTCTCTTTTCCAATGATGCCCCTGACAGAGCGGAGTGGGCGGCAGCCAGGAACAACAGCATTGCAGATATGACAGCGGCTTCCAGCTTCCACATTTACATCTGTCATTCACCCCTCGCTGCCCCTTTACACAGGGACCCATTTCCTAGATGAGAAAACTGAGGTGCCCGTCGAGGTCAAAGGCGCCGCCCAAGGCTACCCAGCCAACGGGCAGTGAAGCCGGGGCCCCGTTTCGTCTTGGGGGTCATTTCCATGTCCCCCACGCAGAGGGAGGGAGGGGATGCTGTGAGCAGGAGACCGTGGCCGCCCAGCGCCGTGCGGGAGGGCCCCCCTGGCTGTGAGGGGCAACGCACACCCACCCATGCTGCCGTCATAGGGGAGGCGCCCACCGTGACGAGGGACACCTGGGAACCACGGCGTCGGCCTCGCCGGCCAGGGCGGGGTCCCTGGCTCCGGAAAGTGGTGTGTGGCCGTCGCCAAGGGCACAGCCGATTCCTCCGCTCCGGCAGCTCATTAATCCATCCATCGGCGTTGCTACCTGTGAACCACGTCCCAACCGCCCGCCGGAGCGGTCCCTGCCACCGCGCCTGCCGCGCGTCCTCGTGCCCAAATTAATCCATCTCCTGCCGTCGTCGCCGCAGTGAGTGGGGGCGAACGTCTCGAAACCCGACACTGTGTGAAGACAGAACATTCTTTTTAAATGGCTTCTCCCACCAATGGTGTCCATAATGGAATCAGGAAAAAAAAGGAAAAGAAAAAAAAAAGAGAGAGAGAGAGAGTTCTTGTCCTTTCAGAAACGTCTTCCGGGCGCTCGGCTGCGTTGTAGGGAACTGTTTGTTTCTGTCGAGTGTGTCTCGTCTGACGCTGAGCCGGGGTTTGGGTTTGGAGGAAAGAGGTTGGGCAGAAATAAAGGAACCTCGGCTCCTTTTGTTCAATGCAGGCAGATGCCTGAGAACGTCCAGGGCCCGTAGAAGGGGACTCTGTCCGCTCACAAGGCGAGTCTCAATTTTGTTAAGCCTACAAAGCAAGTTCCTTATCCCACCGTTTTGTTGTTTGTTTTGTTTTGTTTTGTTTTGTTTTATGATAATTGTTGCAGCGTCTGCCCTCACTGGAATACAACTCAGCATCAGAATAGCTGTGGCCCCAATGTCCTCATGACAGAGGGAGGGTGGCCCTCACGGGAAAAAGACAGATGTCAGTTAGCACAGACTTCTGAACACAAGGCAAGAAATGCTCGAAGCGAAGTTGCCCCCCACACACACACACTTTTCTTTTGCTTTGACTTCTCCTAAATTAGCTAACCTAAATATATCTGCGTGTGTGCGTGTGTGTATCTATACATATATAAATTTAAATAGGACTAAGACCCCTCCCCGCCCCCAATCAATTAGTGGTTCCTCTGGAACTCAGGATCTGAGAACTGTGACATTCTAGAAGCCAGGGCAACCTCCAAACATCGCAAAGTTAGCTGATGGCATTTCAATGCCATTGTCACAGCCTCGGGTCACCTCTGGACTGACAAGCATAGACCTGCCCTAGTGGATTCTCCTGGGAATTTCCTGGTGTCCACTTCCCAGTGTTCGAGATGGTGATGGAAGGAATGCAGTGTTGACCCCACCTTCTCTGAGGCCACAGCAGTGACATCCTCCCTCGTTCTTCTTACACCCAAACTCGCCGCCCCCTGAGCCACCTGTAGAGAGACTTCCCTGCCCGGGGGAACTGGGGCTGGCCCTGTTGGTTGTCATAGGAACCATGGTTAATTAGGGGCCCTGGATTTCAATTCTGATGTTGGTGGCGTGTCTCAGCAAGGGTCCCTGGAAATAGCTCTCCCCCGTTGCCCGGTTGCCCGACTTCTCGAATGAAGAATGCCCTAGTCCACTCCGGTCTAACAGACACTGCCTCTCTGTGGGTCGTCCTGGGGTTTCTCCAGTGCGGTGCAAACCTCCAGGAGTGAGGAGCGGCTCACTCTTCTACCTAAGGCGGGATCGAATAACCCCGGTGAAAGGGAAGCTTCTGCTATCACCCGAGGCAGAAAACCTGCCTGGAGCCACGTTCTCCCCAGACGCTGTGCTGTGTCTGTCACTCTCCCAGAGAAGCTGACCGAGACATGGAAAAGCAAAGCTGCTCCTCGGGACACCAGGGAGTCCCCACACCTCAGCCAGGTGGCACGTCACTGGAAGGGCAGACAGGTTCGCACACTGTGACTGACTCTGAGGATTTACGACGAAGACCAGATGGGACAGGTGATGAAAACGCCATCAGTTAAAGCAAGGAAACATACAGAATCATTGGCTGATGAGGACAAAACACACGTCCTGCTCATTATTCATTTACTCATCCATCCGTCCACCCACCCACCCATCCATCCATCCACCCACCCATCCATCCACCCACCATCCACCCATCCATCCACCCATCCATCCATCCACCCACCCATCCATCCATCCACCCACCCATCCATCCACCCACCCATCCATCCACCCATCCATCCATCCATCCATCCATCCACCCACCCATCCACCCATCCACCCATCCACCCACCCACCCATCACCCACCCACCCATCCACCCACCCATCCATCCACCCACCCATCCATCCACCCATCCATCCATCCACCCATCCATCCACCCACCCATCCACCCATCCATCCACCCACCCATCCATCCATCCATCCACCCATCCACCCATCCACCCATCCACCCACCCACCCATCCACCCACCCATCCATCCACCCATCCATCCATCCATCCACCCATCCATCCGTCAAGAGCAACCTATGGGCACTCCCCAGCCAGGACCTAGGTGAACTTGAACCCATTCCAGGTGGTAACAGAGAATGTATGTAACAACCTGGGCCCAGAATTACCAAAAAGCCTCTCTTAGTCCGCAGCTGATGAAAGAGGAGTTGACGTCCCTCTGGGTTCCAGGCAGCTGGGTGCCAAGGCGGGCCCCTTGTCAAGCACTCTGGGTGCCTGAGTCTCCCCACCTGAGTGTGACCTTCAGCCACGACTGGCTGGGCCTAGTGCTGCTGGCACCAAGAGCACCCAGGCAAGGTGCCCACCTTCCCCTCCTCCCACCTGCCAAAGGGCCCCTGTGTCTGAATTAATCAGGCAATTATAGGCCCTGATGCAGGCTCTGTTTCTGACTGTGCACAGGTCTGCCAGGATTGTGAAAAACATCCTCCAGAAACTGTTGGGGTCACCAAGGCCTTTGAGAGCCTCTTCTGGTTTTTTCCCTCCCTGAGAGACCAGAAGTGTGCCCATGCCTCCCATCAGAGACGCTTCTGCTTCGATGGGTATATAAAGCTGTTTGTTCAATGCTGCGAACACAGAAAATAAGCCACCAGCCTCCCTGGGGGCTCTGTTGGCTGCCTTCCTCTTCCTCCAGCCTTCCCTCCGAAGCACGCACAGCACCTGATGCCCAGGAAACACTGGGTCTCGGCGAGCTGCCCACCTGTGCATATGATGAACTCCAGCTACGTAGACATCGCAACAATCCCATCCCCCCTGTCACAGGTCTGCCAGAACCGTGAAAAAACATTCAGGTGACCAGGGATAAGTGATGGGGCCCGCACGGCGTAATGGAAAGCTCAGTCCGGGGCCACGTGGCGTTTGGGAGCACAGTGTGTTATAACTGCTCTGATAGCTGCAGCCACTTAGAGTCAGGGTCCCCAAGGGCATTAGACAGCAAGAAAACACCCACGGTCATTTTCGGCTGAGACGTGATGGAGAACGCAGGTAACTACAGCAGCAACAGCTAGAGGTTAATTTCGGGAGTACCCAGCTCTGCCCTTGTCTGAGTCTTCCTGTCCACACTGCCCCCGCTGATCTATCGTGTTAATGTTAGCAACCAGCGATTGCCATTAGTATTATGAATTTAATTAAAAGTCATATTTTATACAAAACAGGTGCAGATGGCTGCAAGGCAAGGTTAATCAATGCTTTCAGTGGCGAAGCCCATGGACAGCTGGCCACATGTGCAGGTGACCAGTCACTGGATGTGGGCCCCTAGGAGGAGAAGAAACTACTCTCATGCCCCAAGTTTGTAAATTGAAAAAACAGGCTCCATCTATCGCCCAGGGCTTTAAGGATTCAGCCCCACCATTGTTCATCTCAGCAGGGGTTTTCAGTAGCATGAGGTTTAATTGCCCTCCCACTGCCCCCTGACCCCACAAAAAAGGCAGACCCCAGGAGAGAAGAGCAACTTCAGAACACTTCCCGTGAAACGCTTCCCCTTCCCCCGTCTGCCCCTGCCCTGTCTGCCCCCACCTGCCTGCCCCGCCTGCCATCCCCCCCCCACCACACACACCTCCGCACTCAAAAGGTTGCCTTTGCTGGGTGTGGGTGTGATCCTCTGAACATCCGCCCACCTCTGACGAGCAATTCCCAGGTTCCTGGCCATTTGCAGTTGCTGCTAATAGCCAGTCTCATCAATGACCACACTTTCAGGAAGCCACAGAGAGCTCTGTCCCTCGCCACTGCCTGGAATTTCATCTGGCTCTGGCACCAAGTCGATCTAGAAGGGAAACAGCGGAGAGTCTGGGCGCTGGACCCATTTGCGGTAAAGGGATCGGACGCGCAAATGGCTAAGTCCCCCGTTATTGGATTGCTTTCTCCACCAGATGAGAAACACATTTTTTTTTCCCAACCAGCTGCAGCTCTATTCAAGTAATAACTAGAAGGACTTATGAGGGCGGATTACACACATGGCAGGTCTTCAAAGGAGAAGGCCCTGCTTGGTGTGGGGCTTAGCTGGGTGGGCGCGGGGTGGCTGACGCTTTCTGCTGTAGGAACAGCCCCTTTTTGTGTCTGGCACCATGGGGGTCGGGCTGAAGAGGAAACACATCGAAAAGGAAGCCTTCGAGGCAAGGAGAAGGTGTGGGCAGGCCAGGCCGAGGACCCCACGACGTCCACACCAAGATGGGGATCCAAGGCCTGGCCAGGTCCGGGAACAGGGGACCATCCCGTGTGAGCAGGGTCGGGGTTCCTGCGGGCCGGAAGTAAACGCCCTGTTTCATCACCTGCCACCTGAGCAGTGACCCAGGTGGTAGGCTAAGTAGGTAGGTGAACGGGGTAAGGGCAGAGGCAGGGAGGCCAGTTAGCGGGTTTCCTTGTCAGACATCTATTAAGCTCCTACTGTGTGCTGGCAACATGCCCAGTCCGGGCTGGCCACTGCGGGGCGCTGGCTTCATTCCAGCAACCGTGAAAACAGTGAGATTAAGACGTTAGAAGGGGTTTAGACCCATCACCGAAGCCATGCCTTTCCCTTTCAGAGCGTGTGCAAACCCCGGGGCTGCAGAACACTCCGGACGTGCGCGTGCAGCCCTTCGAGTGCATTTGCACACTGCCCTCTCTCCCCACTCACTCCCGCCCGCTGGGCCGCACAGGTGAAAGCAGTCGAGGATCTCACTTTCCCTTCCAGTGAACTGAGCGGGCTGCCAGAGGGAAGTCCCCGCCACGAGGCAGTGACCCTACAAACATCTCCCCACCATGAACTCCACCCAACAGTGGGGCTGTGAAGTCTTTGGGTGCAAAAGGCAGATCCCCTCACCCTAAGTCACTACAGGCACCGGAGGAACTGCGTGGCCCGTGGCCCTGGGCCCCTTTTCACTTCAGAAAGCAAAGCTCCCCAGTTACAAAGGCCTCGTTGCGTGAGTTCTCTGAACAAAGCCCCAAGCACAGAAAGGCTACGATCATTTTTTTCAGGCAGGTAGGCAGAGCGCAGGACCGCCAAGGGCGTGAAGCCGACGTTCAACGGCATTGCTTGACGACAACGCCAGAAAGAGAGAGAAAACGATCTTTCCTAACGCGAATGGACGAGGCGCCATTGTGATGAGCCGTGTGCCTCCCTGGGACCCTGGGTTTTCTCCTCGGCGATCGTATTTGCTATTGCCCAGGCACGCAGCTACAGACGCGTCAGACTCTTCGGCAAATGGCTCCATCTCTCTCGATGAGCTGCGAAGGACTCACAGGTGCCTTGAAATTCAGAAGCGCCCACTTTCTGCCAAAGACCCAAGGAGCTGCTGCAGTCGATAGAGAGATTTCCCCACGTTTCAAACGATCGAGGAAGGAGTCGGTCCCCAAGCTTGCATTAAATTCTGCTTCCTCGGGTCTCCAGCTCTTAGAACCTTATAGAATTCTTCCACGGCCTTCCCCTGGGGTCCTCCCACACCAGCCAGTGCCACACTTCAGAATTTATGCTCTTTCCTAAATGAAGATTTCATGTCTTTCCTTGATGCATCTCGCTTGGGCCAAAATAGAACAAATTACCTTGGCAAATAAGTTTTTACCACCGGTAACACTGCAGGGAAGACACTAAATCCACACTTGAAATGAATCTGAGCCAAACATTTTTGAAGCTCACCCAGAAATATTGCGCTACTGGCTAACCCGTTCTGTAGGTACGGCTGAGCTGTGTCTGGGGGCAGGCACTTTCTTCTTTCAACAGCAAGTGATGTCGAGGTGGGGACTCACCCCACAAAGGCCCCAGTAACTGGCCCGAGAAACTGAGACCAGGAGAAGAGAATAATACAAGCACTGGGAGACCTGGGATTGGAGGGGAAGAAGGTCTTGTCTTTGCGAATAGAGGCAGAAGGCGGAAAACGCTTCATTCCTACCCTTGGTTATTTTGAAAAATAAAGTTGGACTAGTTCAAACCACTGGTTATTGATTTCAAACTCCCCCCCACCCAAAACAAACAAACAAACAAACAAACAAACAAAACAAGCCAAGAATGAGGCATCCGGCCCGAATACAGCTGGTGTTTCTTTCAGAGTAGCCTTTGTCAACAGCCCTGACCTCAGACTCTGAAATGAATCTCTCTGCAGAAAGGCAGGAAGAGGCTGGGAGAAGCCCCAGTGCAGCAGACGCCCAGCTGCCCCCGCAGAGTGACCAGTGGCCTTGACATTCCAACTCTCCTCCTCCTCGGTTTACCCCCAAGACCTCCAGGCAGGCAGCCGGGTCACTACGACCCGCCCCGGGCAGATGAGGAAACCGAGGCGAAGAACTTGTGAAGTCGATTCCTTCTTCGTAATAGTATCCGAGGTGCGTGCGGCTTTAAAGTCCTCTGGGTATTTCCTGGGTACCCCCTTCATCCGTTTGTCCTAATTGGATGTTTTCCAATCCACTCCCTTGAACGAAAGGGCGGATAATGGGGGGAACTTATTGGAAGCTGGGGCGTACTGAACCTGCTACGTGAAAAGGGAAGCACCCCTCGGCCTGGGCTCGGCCCCCACGCAGGGGCCACCAGACAACTGTGACATCGGGAACAAAGACGTGCTCAGAGGGAAGCGGTGATTTCAGACTCTTCGTGACTCAAAACACCTCCCTGCAAAAGCACATCTGAAACGTTTCGGAAAACCGTTTATAAAAAAAAGAGCCATAATCCTTGCTTGAAACTGATTTTGGCGGGGGGGGGGTAAGTGTAACAGCTCTATCACGAATCATACTCACTCCTCTAAAATTAACACTTGACCCCCTCAGAGTGGCTGATCCCATTGCAGATCTCCACACCATGATTCAGCCCTCTGCGGGGCTCAATGTGTCATTTTCCTCCCCAACGGCTTAAAACAAATGGATGTATTTATATCCTACCAATCTGTAAGTTCTCGGGGTGTGAACTGGTTGTTTACTTTAAAGAGCAGACACAAGTAAGAACCATAATCGTGGTTGCTCTGCTCTGAGCGTCCAATGCCAAGAGCAGACGTTGCCTCTGGGCTCCCATCTGGTAACCTCGGCCCAGGAGTTCGCTGGGGGAGAGGGCGCCTTTTGCAGGGGGTGATTCTGAGGGGGCCAAGGGCCCACCCCCCGACTTGGCCCTGAACGACTCAAACAGCTGTAGACAGTAGTGGCTGGCGTGCCTGGAGAGCCTCGTGTGAAAGGAGGCGTTCATCCTCATAGCAGCCAGCATTGTTCCCCTGGGACCCAGGAGAGGGTCAAAGGTCAGAGAGGCTGAGCGAGGGCAGTGCAGGGCAGAATTCCCATCTCCTGGGAGGGGCCACTGAGGCTCAGGCAGAAGAAGCGACACACCCAAGGTCACCGAGCCAGTAGGACAAGAAGCAAGAATTTGAACCCAGGACTTTCTCGCTCCAAGCCTGCAGTCTTCACCCTAGAAGCAGTCAGGCCCCAGAGAGCAGCATGAGTCGGGCACATCACATCTGCCCTGTGTCACTTCCTTGTCTTTGTCCCCCACCCCCGCCCCGCCCCCAGGCTGAGCAGCGGAGCCCTGACGATCGGGTCCAATCAGATCGGAGGGCACCGATGTTGATAGAAGCTCATATTTTACCAAGAGAGACAGGCCCTCATCTTCGTGTAAGAATTTAATCTCGCCGCAGCATGCCCTTGTCCAAGACCACATCCGGGCAGCTTGCAACCCAATAAGGCTCTGACCCAATTAGCCTTGTGGGTCTGCAGCACTTGGAGTAAGATTTATGAATGGCTGACAGCCATAATCCCATTCAAAAAAAGGAAAGACCAGAAAGAAGGAATGTCTATCCTACTGCAGCCAGTAACTGTGTAATAGCCTCTCCCAAGAGGGTTGATTCATCTCAGCGTGCTGTCACTTAGGGGCAGAAGGAGGGGCTTCCAGGGCTACGCCAGGAAGTGTAGATTAGAAACTGTCAACCAGGCAAAGCCAGGCACTACCTGGGTGGCAGTATTACCCATGAGAGGCCCAGAATGGTCCTCAGACGTGGATGAAGAGGCTCCCTTAGTCGCTTTGTGCTCCCCCTGTCCCACCCCCCCCCCCACACACACACGAAGGACCAGGCTTATTGGCAGAAGGAATCCCCTGGGCTCATTTCTAGTTACTAAAGGCGCCAGAGAGCTGTGGGGGGCGCAGGGAGAGAGTCTGGCCTTGACCTCTTCCAGCTCTGCAGAAGCCCCCTGTTTCCATCTTCCTGCGGCCAGAGTGCTGTTGGTGCGTGATGCTGCTCCCTGCTGGCCACCGGGAGTAAATGCTCCCCCAGAACATTTCTAGGGGCAGGTGAAAACCCTCGTTTCCTTTCAGAAGGAAGGTGATTTACTGGGTGATTCAGGGAAGCTGAGAGCAAGTCGTCAGGAACCATAAACAGCCTCATTTCAAAAGCCGAGCGTTCAGGTCCCGTGATGACTGCAGCCAGCCCCAAATGGCTGACTGCACTGACCACTCACCCGAGCCAGGAGGCCGATAGGCCCAGAGGTCAGTTACCTAGTGGTCCCTGCGGGTGGGTGGAGACCTGGAGCTGGACAGGAGTTCAGAGGCCCTCTGGGAGGTGATGCAGGAAGAGGCTCCCGATCTTTCCCTCTCTGACTAGAACACCAAGCACCGTCTTTTCTACGATAATAGGCTTTTAGAAAGAGAACAAATATGCTGTCTTCTGCACTGACTTCTGTAAAATTCTCAAAGCAAGGAAATGCAAAGAATCGAGTTTCCAGTGTAGAACCCATATCAGTTTCCTACAGCTGCTGTAAGAAATACCACAAATGGGCAGCTCACGCAGCGGGCATTTATTGTCACACCGTTTGGGAAGCTGGTGGCCCAAGATCAAGGCATCGCCGGGCTGGTAACTTCCGAGGACCGGGAGGAAAGCATCCCACTCCTGGCCTCTCTCCTGGGCTTGTAGAGGGCCGTCTTCTCCCTGCGTCCTACATTGTCATTGCCCTGCACATGTCTTAGTGGCCAAATTTCCCCTTTCTTTTTTTTTATAAGGACACCGCCCTATGGGACGAGGGTCCACCCTAATGACCTCCCCTTTAAGCTGATTGTCTGCAAAGACCCGTTTTTCCAAATGCAGACGGTCTTCGACGTACAATGGCTCATTCGACGGGCCATGTCTTGCCTTTAGGGTGGTGAGAAAGTGATGCGCGTTCAGTAGAAGCCACGCTTCGGATTTTGAAATATGAGCTTTCCCCAGGCTAGGGAAATAGCCCGTACAACGCTCTTGTGATGCTGGGGCCGCAGGTCCCATTTAGCCCCGCAGGCACGAGGGTCAGCGACTGGCACTCTGCGACGCGCTGTGCTGACAGCGTTTTCCGGATGCTGAGCTCTGTGTTTTCACATCCCCGCGTGTCTACAAAATGCCCATCTGCATCTCCTGTTTCCGGCGAGAAGAAGAAGACATTACTCTTGAGATGAAACTCACGAGAGTGGCCCAGCCCGCAGGCGGCGAGCCATCATCCCAAAAACCACATGAGTATCCAACGCTTTCTTGTAGAATAGGCTTTGTGTGAGATGCTCTTGCCCAATCGTAGGCTGGTATAAGTGTTCTGAGTACGTTTCGGGTAGCCTGGGCTGAGCGATGGTGTTTGGTAGGTTAGGGGTATTAAATGCGTTTTGGGCTTAATGTTGTCAACTCGCGGTATTTTCAACTTAACAGTATTTTTAATTTACAATGGGTTTATCGGGACTTTACCCCAGTGTAAGTCAAGGAACATCTATAGTCACATTCTGGGGTCTTAGGCTTTAGGAGGGAGGAGGATGGGGGACAGGGAAGAAACGGACTCTTGTCCATCACAAACCTGCTGCCTTTGCCACCAATGAAATGGTTTTTATGGCTGCTTTGCTCGTAGGACCCCAGGCTCCGACTTTTGCCCTTCACGACTGTGGATGTTCAGAAATCCCGAAAGCAGACTCCTGTGACCCTGCTCCCCGTCCGGGAAGGCAAACGAGGACTACAGAGCTGGTCGCGCAAGGAGATGAAACACCCATTTCGGTTTGTTCCTCGCGTTATCTAATACTGTGTTCCTGGAAAAGTCGGTGTCGGTCGATGTTGGTAAATGGAATCATTTAACACGTACCAAGGAAGTTTGCCACTTAAAGGGAACCACGGTGAATTATTTTAAAAATCGAGGTGTTCGCCCCTAATTTTTTTTGGGGGGAGGATATATCTAGGCTTCTGCTTACTGCCTTTGCCCAGAGATAACAACATGCAGATGTGGCTGCTCCCCAAGAATGCAGAGGCCTCCCTCCTCAGTGGGGGCCAGCTTCCCCTCCGGTATAGCCCGGCCCCACCCGGCCCCCTCAGTTAGGTCTAGATTCATCCTGTGGACATCACAGTCCCACAGTGAGCAGGGGCTATGGCCACCACCCACCCCCCAGAGGCCCATAAACCATGTAACACATGGCAACCTAGTGGGAGTTGGAAGACAGAGGAGTCCCCACGAACAACACCCACGGGAGACTCACAAATGTGACCGCATTTTGGAGCCCGAGGCGAGAACACAGGCCTGTGAGGACCTTGTAGGAACGTTCTCGTGAGTCCAGGTCACCTGGGACTCAGGGAAACTGGAAACCCCTTCTCCAGTCCCAAACCTTCCATTCTGAGATGAGCAACGGCATCCGGACAGCGGAAGGTCACACGCAGGTCAGCGGCACCGCTGAGACTGCAACTCGGGTCTCCTGGTTCCTGGTTCCTGGCCCACTGAACACGCAGGTGCACTTCAGGCCTCGTCGAAGCTCACACGCGTTTGTTCACATGAAGTGCCAGCCCTCTGAAGGGAAGGGACAAGCCTGGGAAAGCCAGAGGGGGAAAGAGAACTCAGTCCCAGAGCCGCCTGGGGGCCGGCGCTGTGCAAAGCGATTTGCATGTACCATCCATTTGATGTATACAGAAGGCGACTATTACTGATAAGGAGCTGATGAGAGCCAGGAGCGTGTTTATCTTCTACAACTGGCCAGCCCCAGAGCTGGGTTTCAAGTCCAAGGGCCATGGTCTTCCTCTCAACCACATGCCCACTTTGCCGGCCAGTTACCCCTCTTCCAACCACTGCTGACAGATCCGGAGCTCCGCCCATCCCATCCAGGCCCCCCAACCCCATCCAGGCCCCACCCATCCCCACCCAGGCTCCATCCATCCCCCATAAATCTCCATTCGCAGCCCTGCTCATCGTGAGCCACAGCAGATCCTGGTCCGAATCATCTCTTCTCCATGCTGTGAATTTGCCCAGCCAGCATTTTCAGTCTGGGTCCAGCTTGGTTTTGTTACCTCCAATTTGGCCCTGGCTATCCTTTGACCTTTTTGAGTTCCATTCACATCTTCCTTAAAGCTCTTTAGAAAAAAAAATAAAAGTAAACCAGAGCCGGTGACGTTTGTGCATCATCTGAGATTCTGGCTCATCCAGGAGAGGGACCTGCTCCTCCTAGGACAGTCCCCGTGCACGTGGGGTCCACTCAGGCCTCCCACGGGTGATCAGTCACAAGAGCTGCTCGGGCCTGGCAACACTTTGGGGTAACAGATTTAGGCCACCAAGATAGATGGGTAAAACATAAGTGATATGATCAGAACAGCCAGGAACTTTTGGGGTACAAGGAGGCGAGGGGTCTGGGGTGGCTCTGGAGTTGTTCATGACGATGGAGCCAGGCCCGGCTGGAAACCCAACTCTAACTGATACCTGGAGTGGGTCCAGAGACCATGGGTGAGCCCCGGCGCCCTCGGCACCCACTGGCCTGCTTTGGAAAATGGAACGGCACAGCCTCGTGGGGTTTTCACGAGCATCACGGACGGGGAGTGTTCGCAGAGATTTTCGGAGTTGTTCAAGACTCTCACTCAGCTTCGCCAGATCTGGCTGCCCCCAAATGACCAGGCTGACGAACGATGTCCGCTCGGGGCACAGGGGCCAGCTTCGTGGGAGAAGCAGACGCATGGGTCGATTCAACCCAGCAGCCAGCTCCCCTCACCGCCTCGAAGGTGCCGTGATACTCCCCAAACTGCCCCAAGGTGAGTAATTGTTTTAAAGCTGTGAGGAAGTTTAGAATGGATGGAATTGTCTGGAACATCTATTAAGGGAACCCAGAAAAGCCCAGACAGCCGATCATCGGAAGAGCTTGCCCAGCTCTCTCTGTGAGTGTCTGCCCAGGGCGGCTCCCGCTGCCGACCTCAGGCCTGAGCCGGATGTCGTGAGACCTGTTAGCGCAGCTGGCGTGGGGCTGAAGAGACAGACTGAGTAAAGGGGAGGAATATAGAAGGACTGTACCCACGAGGCAGGGTTATTGGTGAATAAGAAACCTCAGCAGGTTTCCAGGAGAAAAGAAAATGGATAGGGCCATGTGGAACCGTGAGATGGGCGAGGAAGCCATGACACAGAGTACAGGCACAAGCAAGGTGTGGTCAGCACAATGTCCAGCCCACAGGACGTTCTTCATAAACGCAAACAGCCAGGACCGCCATCACGACTGTTACAATCACGGCTGTTAGTTAGGCAGGGTCACGATCGCTTGCTGGTCTCGGATGCATGAGCCTCTGACCCCAAGGACCAGCCTGGTAGAGGAAACGTTTGTCACCGCTTAGACCGGTGTTGCTCCGAGGAGTTTTGTTCAATTGTCGGTTTGTGGAAAGAGCTTGTGTCTGGTCATGACACTTGGTGTCTGTGCCTTAGACAAAGTCCACCTGTTACTGCTGGTGCGTGTGGCCTTTGCTGCACCCCCAGGAGGAAGCCGGAGCGGCGCTGTCACTCATGGTGCAGACAAGCCCCTGAGGACTTTCCTGAGGTCACACATGTCCGCAGGGCAGACCTGGGCTCCGGCCAGCTCCGTCCGGGTTCCGCCTGGATTTGGATGCCTGTGGCTGAATGGATGGATTTGGATGTGTGGTCAAACCATAATCACCCCCAAAGAACTCATTCCTTCATTCCTTTCCACAAATTGGAATGCGCATCCATAATGTGCTTTACGCTTTCATCGGCCCCCTGCCCTCGTGGAGGGACAGACGATAGACTCCACACAAGTCACCGAGAAAATGTCGGGGCGTAACACAGGTACAAGGTACTAATACGAGATGACATCATGGAAAGTTACCCAGTCCTCACTTTCAAGGGAAGGTCAACATCAAGACGGCGTCTTGCTGCCAACGGAGTGACTAAAGGAGCCAGCCATGCGCATGTCAAGGTGAACACTGCAGACAGTGAGAGCCAGCCGTGCAAAGGTCCTGAGGCAGGAATGAGCTTGTCATATTTAGAGGACAAAGGAGGACCATGGCTGCTAGAACACAGAGGGCAGAGAAAGCTCTGCAAGGTACAGGGACAAGACGGACCCCAGAGGAAAGGAGGCCGGATTCTGAAACTGTGCCCTGCCGCTTTGCAGAGGAGCCGTCCTGGGCAGGCCCCTTCCCCGTCCAGCTTCACGCCGCCCACATTCCCCGGTCACTGGGCATTGAAACCGCCCAGAGCGCCACGCTGGGCAGACATTTGGGTTTGTGGACAAGGATGTCTTTTGAGGCCCAGACACATTTCTGCACGTCGTATTCTGCAGGGACCACTGCCCACAAGCCCTTCCCTACACTGCATGGAGACCCTGCCCCTCGCCCCGTGGCCGGCTCATGGCAGCCCAGGCCTCCCCGTCTCTCACCATCGCTACGATAAGACAAGCTGCTCTCGGTGGGCTGCCATTTGTGGATGTTATGAGCATTTTCCGTCAACTCTGTTCTCCAGCAATGCTGGTGGACGAGACCTTCTGTCTCAATCAGATATCCTGCTTAATGGAGCATTATTACATCTTTACTTTACGCGAATCTCCCTGCTCAAAGAATTATAAAACAATAAAACGCATTTGGCACTGAAAGCTCAGTGACTATAATTTAATCGGACTCTGACAAACACAAAGGCTTGCCGGGATTTTTGGTTGCCTGACAGTCCTAATTCCGAGTATCAGTTACTATTTGTACCGTGAATGTGCAGATCTGCCAGTTAGCGGGCATTTCTTAGGTAGAAAATGCTCTGTCGACCATCTCTTACGATCTACGCCCTTTACCAGATGAAGTTATACACGCGGATGAGGATGTACGTTACCTTGCCCTCATCCCCTCCAAAGCTTGTGTAGACCTTAGCAGAAGTACCAATGCCTTTACACTCAGCTCAGGCAAGATCTGTAGCCACACGCCTACCCTTCAGGAAGCTGAATGATGCTTGAGAATCGGCCATCTGCCATGCGACCCTTCTGCCCTTTGCCCACTGACGGACAAATACAAATCTACTCCATTAGGTCCTGGTGATTAGACTCTGTAGAACTGACATGTCAGACAAATACAACAAAGTTTAAAAGAAGCCCAAATGAATCACACCGGGGCAGAGGAGCATGATGCGTTCGGAGACAACGTTACTATCAGGACAATGCAGTAAATTTTATTTTTATTATTCTATGTAGATTGATGTTCTCATAACCTATCACACTTGCATATGATAAAAAGCAAGTGTAAAAGTGCTTGCTTTCCATACAGGAGAGCTTTTAAACTGCACCGAGGATGTGATCATTATACTAACAAATTTCCTAGTAATGTTTGCTTAACAGCCAAAAGCACTTGTGTTTAATATTAATAAAACAGATGTTTGGCTGAAAGTGACTGGAAGTCTCGTGGTTTTATACATTCACAAGCGACGATGCCTCTCCCCGTCAGTGACGGCACAGAGGCTGAGGCAGATTGCTACAATCCTGGCCCTTCTCGTCATTTCTCACGGCCCGAAATGAGGGTACGTTGAGGAGAGTAAGAAATCCAAATCTAATTAGCCAAGGTCTGAAAGACAAGGAAGTATTGGAAAATACGCAACACATTCTTCCTGCCATTTCTGTATCATCATCCCCCCCCTCCATGGGAACCAAGTGTTACTTTGAATGAGACGTAGAAATCGCCACGGGACTCGTGACTTTAGCACCAAAGTCAATCCTAGGAACGTTCGTGGGACAGGACAGAGCTTCCACGCCGAGCCAGGACCGTGAACACGCAGGAGCGTCTTGCGAACCATTTTTTTTTTGTGGCCGTGTGACAGCATTCTAGTCAAACGATCAGCCAGGGCATTGTCCTTCTCATCGTAATTTAATAAGCAGCTGGTTGGGTACATTTCCCCACGGCGACCTCTTGTTCAGCGACACGTGGATGTTTGAAATGTGTGGGGCTCTCCCCTCCGTGATGCCTGTAAGATCCAACGCTTGGCTTGTCCCAGACGACGCACCAGGCAGGCAAGCGTCTTCTTAGGAAGGCTTCCAGCAGGAGCCAGCGCGGGAGTGGGAGAGGAGGGCAGTGGAGGTCAGGACATGGAGCCTGCTGCATTTTTGTGGGTGGGGCAGCCTTGCCAGCCACACAGACAGCCACACAGACGGAAACACAGAGCCAAGTCGTGGTTAAATGGCTGAGCGCTGCCTGGCTTTGGAGAATAAGACGCTGTAACACGGATCAATACGGGGGTCCCCGAGGACCAGTGTTTTTCCGTCAGCAGAGGAAACATTTTGATAACCCGGCAGCCCCCCGGGGAGCAGCTCTGGGGGTGCACAGAACTGATGGATGGTCCTCCCCGTTCTCAAGAAGCCACACCCATCCCAGCCTGTTGCTCTGCACGAGGGCATCTGATCCACGCGGACTCTGAACCCACCAGTCACTTTACCCGATCACCTGGCCTTGGGCGAGCACATCGTCTGGGAATCGATTTTTGTCTGACACTAAGCAGGTAAGGCTTTTCACGAACGAGTGAATTAGCAGATACAGGGACGCCACCGCTTTCTGGGGGCGATGAGTTGGCGCGCCCAGCAAAATGTTCGTGTAGTCAAAACCGTCTGGGAGAAACCCTTCCCCTGGCCAGAGAGAACCAGGACAGATGTCACCCTGGCAGGGGTTCGTGGCCATGTTCACGGGCCCTGCTGGGAGCTTGGCATCATCTCTCAGCAGAAGGGCGGGCTTTGCACCCCGCCACTACGGGACAGTCCCGTGTCCCTGGCTTGCCCAGGGGGTGGAGCGGTGGGCTGGCTGACACTCAGAGTGGTAAGCTCAGACGCCCGGATCCACTCTGCTGGGCAGCAGCAAACGTGCCTCGCCCAAGCCGGAGCCTGTGGTCCATGCGTTCCCTTTATTAGCATTTTCCCGTTCTTTTTATTTTCATGCCACATGCAATGATTAAATTCTGGAATTGTAGACGGTGTGAGGCCATTGCACGATAGAGCTGGCTGCTTGAATCTCAGCAGCTGTGAGCCTCCTTAGCCCCAGGATTGGATTGCTACTCCAGGCCCAGGTCATCGGGTGTCTGTCCATCCTGCACACAGAGCCTGGGCCGAGACTCAGTCCCCTGCACCTGGCGAGGAGGCCCGGCTGGTGGTACCAGGAAGCCCAGGGCATGCTGGGAAATGACACTAGCTGTGAAAAGGTAGGGAATAATAGAATGATCTTCAGTAATTCATTGGTTTATATTAAAAATTCCAAAATGATATCAAATGTGTAGTAGATATGGCAAATGGTCATTCTGTGATTTGAAAAACTGAAAGCAGGTGAGAGGGGGCCACCCCCGACCCCCACCACCTCAGCCGCACAACACCCGAACCTGTGGACCCCACTTCCCCTCCCAGGCCCCCCATTCCTCTCCTCCTCCCTTCTCTTCAACTGGCCAGGCTCACACCCGCTCTGCACCACTGTGCTCACTTCCTGCGGCCGCGTCAATGAAGTAGATGGCTTGAGACAACAGAGATCGGGCTTCCCCCAGTTCGGGAGTCGGAAGTTCAAAATCGAGGTCCCAGCAGGGTCGGTTCCTTCAGGAGGCTCCGGGGAGCGTCTGCTCCCAGCCTCTCTGCCCTCGCCTGGCGGCAGTCGACAGCCTCAGGGGTCCCTCAGCTTGTAGACACGTCGTTCCAGTCGCTACCTCGTGGTCACGTGGCCTTCCCTTTGTGCGCCTCTATGGGCCTTCATTTCTCACTTAGCAGATGTGTGTCATTGGATTTAGGGTTCGCCCCACGTCCGGGACAAGCTCATCTCAAGATCTTACCCTTCATAACATCTTCAAGGACCCTATTTCCCGAGGAGGTCACGTTCGCGGCCACTGGGGTTCAGGATTTGGACTTATTCTTTGGGAGGTCATTGCTTAACTCACAACAGCCACCAAAACCAGGCCTGTCAAGGTGGCCAATGGCCCGAAGCCGCTAAATCTGGTGCTGGTCCTCCCTCTGCACGTCACCTGGCCCATTGGCAGCACCCCTCTTTCTTGGCGCCCTTTCCCTCAGCCTCCAGGACCCCCCTCTCTCCGTGGTTCTCCTCCTCTGTGCCCGCCTCTCCCACAGGCTTCCCTATCATGGGGCATCACCGCTCCAGCCTCCTGGGTGTGCAGGTCAGAACCGGGGCGGTAGCATCGACTCTTCCTGCCACGTGCTGATCCTGCAGGAAGTCCCGTGGGCTCCGCCTCCAGACGAGCCCCAGAATCCGACCATGTCTCATCACCCGCCCGCCCGACAGGCCCTCAGCTCTCTCTCTCTCTCTCTCAGATACTGCACGAACCCTGTGAGCTGTCTCCCTCCTTCTGCCCCCACAAAAATCCATTCTGAACAGCCGCCAGAGTGACCCTGTGAAACCCTGTCCGCTCACTCCAGACGTCTGCTCAAAATCCTCCGTGAGGCCCATTCCACTCAGAGGAAAAGCCGATGGCTTGCACACCCCCACCGCAGGCCACTGCGTGGGCTGTCCTCCCGTCCTGGACCCATCTATCCCCAGATCCCCAAGTGGCTTCCCTCCTCACCTCCTCCAAGTCTTTGCTCCAACGTCACCTTCTCGATGAGGATCCCCTGACCAGCCCAGGAAACTCACAAACTGCCGGGACCTTCCCAATCTCCACCATCCCCACCCTCCCCTCAAACTTACGGTCCTGGGCCGGGGCCTTTGTGTTTGTCCCCGGTGGAGCCCAACACCTGGAATGTAAGAGTGGACGCTCAGCAACTGTGTGTCAAGTCAATGAAGGTGGGGAGGGGGGGAATGCCAAAAAACCCAGTCCTCTTACTTCTTCCAAAGTGAATCCCTGTCCTTAATCATCCTAGGTGTTCTTTTAAAAATGCTCTTCATGTGTGTATGCATCCCTAAGTGTGTATAAAACATATCTTATAAATATAAATACCGCCTAGTCGCGTGTTTTTAAAACATGTTTATCTCTGTAAAAGTCCTGACAGCCACACTCTCCAAATTAGGGGTGACCTTTAATTTCCTTCTTGGCCTTGTCTGTATTTTCCAAGCTTGTATAATGAACATATACGACTTCTGCAATCAGAAAACATTGAAATCCGTGCCTTCCAAATATCTGAACTGCCTCGCTGTGAAACAGGAAGCACACTTTGTGTGTGTGTGTGTGTGTGTGTCTGAAGCAGATAAATGTCATTTCTGCACGCGTGCCCTCAAAGAAGGGGTCAGGTATGTTTAATGTGGCGGAGAAGCAACTATGATGAAGATGGGTCTCAAAACCGACCTGCCCAGCCAGAGTGGCTGTCTGAGTGAGCTGCAGTGAAGCAGGCACCTTCAAAATCCTGCTCCCCAAGGCGAGCGCCCCCGACTTCAGGTTCAGACCTGGACTCCTGGGCTCCTGGGAGCAGCACGTGGTGTCCCAAAGCCTCTGCTCTCTCTGTGATTCATGAGCTGATGTGAGTCCTGGGTGGCCTCCGGTTTTATTGTAGTGACTCATCTCTTCTGTCATTGAGGACACCCGTAGTGCTCTATTTTTACTTCTTTGCTGCTGTCCAGGACACTCGCCCGCTTGGGGTGAGGGCTGTGTGGGGCAAAGGGCTGGGGGTCTACACTCGCCCTCTGTGACCTTGGCCGAGCAGCCTCAGAGCCCCAGCCTTCTTCTCTGCAGCTTGTGGGTTGGGTCCGGGAGAGCATCCGCCCTGTGTGTGTTTCTGGTGTCCGTCCTTCTCCTTCGCTTCTCTCGGCTTCTTTCCTAAACAGTGATGACAAGGTCACAGAGCCACACCGCCTGCAAAACCCATCCTGGCTCCGCCTATGGAACCGGTCACCCACGGCAGCTCCCCAGGCTCTCGGTTGCCTCTGCCTTCCCACCTGTGAAATGGAGATCAGAAATGACCCTGACGCAGAGGACCGGAGGGAGAACTCAGAGCAGCAGCGGCACAGGTGAGGTCTTGGGGAATGCTGGCTGTGTTCCTGATGCCCGTTTCTCTCCTCCAGCATTTCAGAAGTTACGCATTCTATTTCCAGTATTTTAGCGGTTGCTCTTACATTTTTAACACGGTCATTATTCTAACAAACCCGACGTCGAGTAGCATCTCCAGGATCACAAAAGCTTGCTCCAAATCGGCAGGATTCAGGCGGTTTCAGAGCCCTTTACACAGCCTCATGAGCCTCCCCTGCTTTTCATGATGTATAGTATTTAATTTTACCTTGTTTTTAAAAATCCTTAACGTTAGTCTTTTGTTACTGTATTAAACATTTATTTGGTAGTGAAGAGACTTTTGGATTTTCTCTGGGGCTCCGTCTGTGTTGGCAGTGGCCCTCTACACCTTAAGATCCATTAGTCTCACTGCTTATCTCCCCTGACTACACACACACACACACACACACACACACACACTTGCACACTCGTGCACACAGAGATGCCCGTGAACACGCACAGACACACACATGCACATATACCCATGTGCACACACACGTATACATATGGACACACATGCATGTGCTTGCACACAAACACACACATCTACTACGCACACACCACACACACACACACACGCACATTCACGTTCCCCCGAAGCACCCCCTCCTGGATCTCCTCCTCTCCATTAGCACCCTAAATCCCGATTCCTCAGCGTCTTGCTATCTCCTTGGATGAATCAACGGACAAGTGTCTCCCAGGGTGACAGGATGACCGGGGAAGTTGAGATTGGAAGAGAATAAAGAGAGATAACAATGAAACGCAGTGCATTCTGGGTAGGATCCCGGACCATGAAGAGAGCATTAGTGCAGAAAAAGGTGTGACGCACATAGAGCCTGTACCACAGTTAGGTAAGACGGTAACTTTAGGAGGAGCCGGCCGAGGGGACCGAGGGCTCTCTGTTCTGTTTTCGCAGCTTTTCTGTAAGTTTCAAATTAACTCAAAATAAAAAGGGTTTTTGTTTTTTCTTTTTAATTACCTTGGGAGTTTTTTAAAATACATATTCTGGGCCCACTGCAGGCAGCCCTGTGAAATCAGAAGCTCCAGGGCGGGCTCCAGATAGCTACATCTGTTTAGAGCCTCTCCACATAGTTATATTCCGGGGGACAAGGGGTTAGGGCTTCCACAAAGAATTTGGGAGGTTATACAACTTAGCCCATAACAGCCAGATATTCTGGTTCCCTCCAGACCCTCTGGCTCTTCTCCCAGGGCACACGTGTCCCACTCTGAGCAGAGTGCCGGGGCGGCACCACCTGGAGCCACACGGGCATAGCAAAGGGGTGACCTCGTGGACCGACAGCCTCCATTGGCCATCCCTCCTAGGAGGCAGGGGTTGACCGTGGCTGGTAGATCCAGCCTCACTTTGGGAGCCCAGAAGGACCCATGTGGGACCAGGAGCAGAGCAGAAGTGGGCAAAGAGTGGAGGAAAGGAGGCCAGTGGCCGGGGCATGAATGGACACACAGCACTAGCTACACACACACACACACACACATGCACATACACCCTCATCCATCGCGCTGTGCATAAAATACAGGCTTACATTTTAAATGGGCCTTCAGCACTCAAACTCTCAGCCGTGACCTTACCAGGCAGGCCCGGGGAGAGACTTACTGACACCGAAATCTGCCTCCCTCCCCAGTCACCAGCCTGCATGACAAAAAGGAGCCCTCCTGCAGGAGCAGTCCAAAGTAAAAGAGGCCACAGGTGCATCGTAATTGATGGTCCAGAATCCCAACAGCCAGGCCAGGTAGGAACATGTCACAACCCGTGACCCACCACTGTCTGGGCAGCCGCAGTGGGCCCCTGCAGCTCTGAAAGCAGACTGCATTTTGCATCTGGGCGGAGCCGCTCGAGAGGGCAGCCTGGGGTGGCATCCAGGATGAAGGAGCAGCCATGCTCTCTGAGAGACCTACCCCCATCCCGGATCTGGGACCCCCGAGGGAGAAGGACACCCTCCTTTCTTGCCCAGGGCAGGGCTGGGCCAGGCGAGAGCCTGAAGGGGGGCACCAGGGCAGGCTCCGTTCCAGCCCCAGCTCGGACCTCTGCCCTGCAGGGATGACCAGCAAAATAGCCTTTCCTGCCCTCCCCACTGTCTGCAAAACTGGACCCAGAGATGAGAGTCCCAGAGGCAAGAGTCCCATAACTGGCCCCTGGGGGGCTCAGGCCAGCTAGAACCATCCAAACCATCCTCTATGGGTAACATAGAGGACAGCAATGGCACAGGGGCGCCAGGCTGGAAGCCAGGAGGGCAGAGAGTGACCCCAGGTTCTGAGTCCTTGGTGGGAGCTGGGACTGGCCTGTCACCTTTACTACGAGCGGTGTTAGAAGGACACTTCTTCCTGCTGGGAGTCTGTGGCCTAGAGAGGACAGTCTGAGAAGCACCGGGAACATTCATCGGCGTCTTAGTGCAGGCTCAGGATACAGATTCAAGGCAAGTGGTTTCCTGGAAGGTGACCCCAGAACCCCAGAAAGCACATATGGGGTGGGAGTGAGGCAGGGAAGGTGTTGGAGTGGTGTCCCTCTCCAAATTCATGCCTGGAAGCCCTGACCCTCCTCTGTGACTGCTTCTGGAAATGGGGTCTTTAGAGAGTTAGTGAAGGCTGCATAAGGGGTCATAAGGGGGGACCCTAACCCGATAGGACCGGTGTCGAATCAGAGACACCAGAGTGATGATATCCGTCCCTCTCCCTCCACCCCGCGTGGGGACGCGGTGAGAAGGTGGCCGTCCACAAGCCCAGGAAAGAGGCCTCCCCAGGGGCCAGCCCTGCAGACACCTTGGTCTTGGATTTCTACCCCCCGGACTGTGAGAAAAGGAATTTCTGTTGCTCAGGTGACCCAGTCTGTAGCGTTTTGTTGCAGCAGCCCGAGCAAAACTAATACCGGAGGGAAGGGGTGTGTTGTCAAGCCAGTCACCCTGCGGACAAGGGAGGCTGGCCTCCCGCAGAACTCTCCAGAATGGTGCAGATTCACCCAGCCGAGGGGCAGGGGCAGCTTGAGCGTTTATCCTCCAACCCCCAGCGGTCACGGGGTGGGGGCAGCCCTCAGCTGCAGTGACCAGCGTGAGGGGAAGCCCGGGGGGGGCTGTGGGTGCTGGCAGCTGCCTGCCTGCCCAGTGCACCCGGGCACCTGGGCAGGTTCCGGCGACCCTGCAGCCGGCAGCCTGGGTGACTCCAGAGCCTGGAGGGAAATGTAACGCCCACAGAAAGGGCTCAGCCGGGGGAGGCTAAGCAGGGGCCGGGCCGGGTTACTGGATGGCGAGGGACCAGGGTGAAGCGGCGGTGGGGTGCTGTTGCCAGCTCAGGCCAGAAGGGGCAAGTGCCAAGAGCCCAGGGAATGGGGAGCCACAGGGGTGCCCGGGCAGAAGGAGAAGGGCTAGGGAGGCGGCAGGGCGTAAACATCCCAGCCTCTCCTCCCTCTTCTTATCTCTGTTGTAGGCAACAGGGTAGGTGGGTGGCGGTGGCGGTGTGCTGGCAAATGAGTGACGACCAGCTCCCTGGCGCAGGGGAGCCCCGATTTGCAGCACCCGCTGACTTCTGGGGTGTAAATACTTCCACCAGAGCTGAGTCTGCGCTCTGCCCGGGGGTCCAGGAGGAGCGGGCGGGGCGTCACGTTCCCTGGGAGACGCTCACGCACCTCTGGCGGGCTGGCAGAAGGGGCTGCGAGGCGGGGAGGTTGCAGGTGGCCCCTCTCGCGCCTTCTCACACCGGCTGTGCTGACGACCCTCTAAAGACCGAGAATAAATGACCAAAGATTGACATCAATCCGCAGGCCTGAGGCCCGTGTGAGTTCTGGCTTGTCTTTTCTAGGGGTTGCTGTGAATGGATGTGGAAAAGCAACCCCAGGACCCCCAAAAGGGTTCTCTGCACTGTGAAACTCTTTGAACCCCTTTCCCTACGTCCTTTTCCAGCTGGTAGCGCCTCCCACCCCGGCCACGCCCAGCAAGCCGGTGATCACAGGGCTGGCTCCCACACACAGGGCAGGAGGTTGGAAGGGAGCCCTATGCCAGGGTGGGGCAGTGGCCTGTCCCCACGGGGAGAGCTCGCTGATGGTGGGGAGAGGGGCTGGAGGAGAATGGGGCTGGAGGAGGGCCTGTCTGTTACAGCCAGAGATCCTTTGTCTCAAGGAAACTGAAACACACTTTAACAGGAGGCTTTTTTTTTTTTTTTAGGCGGGAAGGTTTCTCTTAAAAAGACTGAGCCAGTCTGAGACGGTCTCTTTCCCCCCTGGGCGTTACAAAACCATAACTTTCCTCCGAGTCTCTTCTCCTGATCTGTGAGTTACAGCAGCTTCTCGGTCATTTATTATTCATCACTGTGACAGTGACAGACCCAGTCATCTAATTCATCGTCTCCCAGCGCTGACTTCATCTCGTCCCTTAAATGCTCACCCGGCTGGAATTTCTTCTGGCAAACGCCTGGCTCGACGCCGATCACTGGAGAACAGCATTGGCGACCTCGTAAAAGGGCCCCTCAGAAACCATCGGGGCTCCGACGTGTCACCGATCACTTGGCACTTCGCAAGGACAGACGAGGACTGAAAGGAAACGTCCCGTGCTCTCTGCACCACAGAGGACATTCACCGCCTCCACCTCTCCTGGGCTGGGGAGGGCGTCGAACGTGGCCCCCAGCTCATAAGTGACCCCGCTGACTGACCGCCACACCTGTGGAATGCCAGAGAAGCCGGGCGAAAAAAAAGAATATATCCAGTATGCCTTCATTTACAGAAAATTCTGGAACATGCAACCTCACGAAAAGACCAATCGATAGTTGCCTGGGGATTGGACAGGGGGGACAAATTTCAAAGAGGCGTAAGGAAACTGGGGGGGGGGTGGACATTTTAATCTTGAGTGCAGTGATAGTTATTTATGTCGAGACAGCGATTAACTGGTATACTCTAAATAGGTACAATTTAGCATACTTCAGTTACACCTCGGTAAAACTGAAGGAGAAAAATCAGCTCAAGGATGTGGAATAAAATACTCCGAGGAGAGCCACACTGGCCTTGCATTTCCACATCTTTTAACCCAACTTCTAATTTTAGATAGAAAAGGAAGGAAGACACCAAAGTGAGCCATCACTGCAGAAAGGTGTCGAAAATGTGTTAAACACTGAGATGTTGCCATAATGAGTTAAATGAATAATTTCAGATCTGCCTTGTCGAATATTTTTAAAATATTTAAAAGGCACAAGTACAGAGGAAATTAACGCTGAGTAAATAATGTTACTGGAGACATCCTATGATGTCCTAATGAGTGGCTCTCTTAAATTTTATTTTATTTTCGTCACAGGAGCTTTTATTTCTAAGTCTTCTGAAAGGGACTTTCCTATTCCGGGTTTTTAAAGTACCGTTTGAAGAGAACAAGTCCGTTTTTAAACAACTGTATTACAACGTTGCCACAAGGCGCAGACTTAGAAGTTACCAGCCCTTGAGTTCAATCTCATTTCTGTTTCTTGTTTATTTAGAGGCCTTGGACACATCCCCCGAGCCTGTTGGAGACTCTGTCTCCCCATTTTTAATATGGGGCGAGTGATCCCTCACCCCAACATACAGCCCCTGCTACAAAGACTGAACATGGATCTCCTCTGTGCACAGTGGTAGATGAGAATCGTTAGATTTTTATACTCAGTGAGTCTTAAAACTGCTACCCTCCCCCCACATCACCCCTTAAAAAAGATATTTAAAGGGAGAAAACCGTGATGATCATTTTCTTCATTCTGAGTCTGAATGTTAGTCAGACGATGAACTGGACACTTCTGGACGCATCGTAAAACGTTCTCACTTTTCGCTCCTCACCTGCCAGGCAGCCACAGCTTTATGAAATATGAAGCAAGTCCCGCTTACAGCCGGCCATTCATCTTGAGACTCCCCGGCACACCAGTCCCTCCAAGTGGTTTTATTATTTCTGAGAAACAGTAACTGAGCGTTTTTATATACCTTCTGTTGTCGTAAGAGTCATCACACATAAAGCATGTCAGCGGAATAGGAAAACAGCTCCTTCATCTATTTTATGGTTTCCTTGGGCCAGCCGCTCTCCGGGCCTGGTCAGCTGACAGTTTTGATAGAGTTATGGAACTTGGCTTTTCAAGGAAAATAAACCCGGAAAGTATGGAGGGTTCCTCCTTCCTCAGCTCAGCTGGGGGTCTGGGGTCCACCGGAAGGATGCTGCGCTCAGCAGGTGGGGTCCACAAGGTGCTGAACTTGGACGAGATGGCTAAGCACCCAGATGGCTGCTCGGGGTTCAGCCACCCTTGCTTCTGTATCCCCCTTTCCTGAGTTGGTCCATCTGGGACTCTAACTCCCCCGTCCAGCGACCTTGCTGTCCTTTCTCATCTCCTCCCTCCAAAGCTGCCGCCCTGGCTGCGTCCAGCTCGCCGCCCTGGGCCTCGGGCTCTCAGTCTTTAAAATGAGGACAGAAAACATGCCAGTGTGGGTGGTTTGCTTTTTGTGTTTTAATAAGAAGCAAATCAGATGGTAGCAGTGAGCATGCTTTGTAAGTTACCCAGAAGTGAGCTGTTACTGTCATTGCCATTCCTCCTTCGCTGCCTGCCCAGCCAGCAGCAAGCATATAACAGTCAGCGTTTGCTTCTGTGTCTGTCCCCGTAGTAGAAGCTGTGCCCAGGAGAAGCCCTCCTCCAGGAAGCCAGCTCAGCCCCGACACCTCTGAAGGACTCATTTACAGATTGAGGGAGCGCCTGCCTCCCTCGCCCCACCCCTCCCACCCCGTCACCCCGCCCCCCAGGCATCTCCAGCTTCCTAAAGGGACCTCACGAATCCCCTAAAAGTTCTAAAAGTAATTTTAGTCTCATTAATTCTAGAGACAAATGAGTACAGATGGAGAAGGAAGATGGAGAAGGAATTAAAGGACAAGGCAGAGGGGAACCTGAGGACCCCAGGATGGGAGTGGGTCTCTGTGGGACCCGGAGGAGCATGAGGGGGTGGGGCCCACACGAGAGGAGGGGCGGGGCCTGAGCCCTCAGGCAAGAAGCAGAGGGAGGGTGGGGCCAATGGGAAGCGGAGCAAGCCAGTCCCCTGACACCCCGCCTCGCCCACATCTCCCAGGATGACCCAGTTATCCAGAAAAAGGAACAAAGGACAGAACACGCCAGGCGAGGTGGGGGCAGGATGGCCCCGAATTTCAGATGGTCCACTGATGGCCCCGGAATTTCAGATGTAAAGCCCTCGTTCTCCCCACCACCCCAGAATGCGGCTGTGTCAGGAGGCGGGGTCCTCGCAGGTGTACATAGTTAGACGATCGCTTGGGCGGGTCTTCATCCAATACGACCTGTGTCCCCAGATGCAGAAAATGCGGACGCAGTGATACGATGGCCACCTGCAAGGCAAGCATCGTCCTTAGGAAGCGTTACCGTCCGGGTTCGGCCCTCCCCGCCACGCTCGGAAACCTAATTTTCATTCATCGGGGGTGTTATTTGCCGAGCCGGCCCTGCACCAGGTGTGGATTCTGCAGCCAGGCCGGGTGGAATGGCTCCCTCTCTCCTGGGGGCAGACTGGCATGAACCAAGTTCAAAGTAAGTGACAGATAAAAACCGCAATGCCAGTCCAGTGCTTCGCCCGAGGTACAGCCAATGGGTGTGCAGGTTGGCAGGCCACTACCCTCTCTCCTTCAGGCAGGCTCCAGGGGAGCCGAGTGACCCCTGGCTGTCCACTTTGGGGGACAGACTTCTTGCGGACTAACTACACTTGCTTGTCTCCTGGAGAATGACCGTGACGCCCCGATTCACCTGACCAGCTGGGATCAGAACAAGGCCAGTGAGGTAGACTCGGCCAGGGGCTCCGGGCCGGGCAGCCTGAGGCTCCCCCTCCCACGCTAGGGATCAGTCCGGGCAATACCAGCTCGATGTCTCAGCCAAGACGCCTCTGCCTGGCCCCCGCTGGATGGCGCTGCCCACAACTGTCACCGGCCCCCTCTGTCTGCGTGCTCTGTCTCCTAATGGTATGATTACCTGGCCAGATTTCATCAACCGAAATCACAGACCCACGCCAGGCTGCCTCCAGGCAACTGCCCCCCTCCCGCCCCGAACCCCGGAGCACGGGAGTTCTGAGTCCTCCCGACTCCTCCACCCCTTCACTCACTCACAAACCCCAGATCCCGCAGGAGGCAAATCCCAGCCGGGGCAGAGATGTGGCCCCTCTGGGCAGCCTCATTTCAGATCGTTGGTCAAGCCCTGGCGTCAGGATGCGGTGTTCGCTTGGACCCCACGAGGGCGGGAAGGCGGGAGTCCCGGTGTGCTCCAGGTGGGTAGAGAAGCCAGGCTGGGATCAGCCGAGACGCCCCGTAAACTGCCTAGAGAGATCGCAGAAGAGCAGGACCTGGGTGCCCAGGGCTCTGGCACGTCGTGGTGACCTCCTTTCTCATTCTAACCAAACACTCACTTCCATACCTAAGTTTATATCATCTTTGTGCTTGTTCATTTGTTTGTTTTCTGGAAGGGAATCCCTCGAATTCTCTGAGCTCACGAACCTCGTGTCCACTCCTGCTGGTCTCTCCGGAGTCTCATTCCATCCAGTCTGGTCCTGGCAGAGGGGCCGGGGGGGGGAGGGGGGCCCTCCAAGACAGGTGGCTCTGTGCCTTCCAGACTCCCTGGGACACCGCCAGGACATGGGTTGACATAACGAGCCAGAGAGAGAACCTGGAACTGGCAGCACATGAGCCTTCGGTGTGCAGTGGACGTTGGATCTGGGCTCTGTCACGCAGAGGTGACCGCCCACTGTCCCCTCGGCCCTGCCTGAGGAGACCACTGCTGTCAGGAGCGCCCCCCGGGCTGGCCCGGCCCAGCTCATGTCATTGAAGGGAGAGACTTTCATTTTTAAATAACACATGTTTGCGTGTTCCTTTCCAGGGACATTTTTCAGCTTAAAAAAAAAAAAAAAAACTTTGAAAATCGCTTTAAAAGTTAAATCACGCATTTCTGTGCCTCCTCCTCAGAACCCAAATAATGTATTTTTGCAGACGACGGAAACATCAGACGTCTTCCCTCAGTCATCTGTCTGTCTGACTGGCACATTTTTAGGGACGGGCGATTGCGCTGCTTCATTTACGTCTGCGTCTTAATGAGCTGCATGTGGCTGTTCTGATCTGGCCGCTGCCATCCAGCCCTGCGTCTCTCCTGAGTCTGGTTGTGTGTGGTCCTCTCACCTGCGAAGACTTCTCCCCGACCCTGACCCTGCGTTTTGTTTCCTCTCTATCAGTCCCCTCCCCAGTCCGCCCCCTGGTGAGCCGGGCTCCATATGCGCCTGCTGCTGGTGGAACAAACCTTCCGTTCAGGATGAAGTCTGACGCGTCCAGAAGGATGTGTGCGGGGGCGGCAGCCAGAGCCTGGTGGCCACGTGAACTGGTGGCAGCGCTCTGGACACTGCAAGTAGCCAACGTCCATCTCCCCCTTTCAGGGTCTGCTTCCTCCAGCTTCCTGTCCCCACTCCCAGCTGGAGTCCCCGACCCTTTGCCTCCTGCCCTGTGCAATGCCCACCCCCACCCCCTGGGCGAGAGCTGCCGCCTCTGTGAGCAGCAGCCACGGGAACGAATACACGATTCACGGGAGGCGGCGCGTGGCCGGGGAGTGAGTGCCCAGGGAGGCGAGGGTGGCGAGGCGCACAGGGGCACTGTGCTTCGGAGACCGTCCTTCCGTTGATGACACCTGCGCCGCCTGGAAGAGCATTAGAGAGGATCAGATGTGCTGCTGCTTCTGAAATAGCTTTTGAAGGTGCCAAGAGTCCGTGGAGGACTGGGAATGGCGGGCGCAGAGCCGACGAGGTCCCGGGCTGCGAGGGCTTCGTTCTGGCTTTGTCCTTGAAGCCCAAAGCACCAGGCACCCTGGTGGTGGCCCTCCTGGGCAAAGGCAGGGCCACAGAGACCTCTGAGCCTCAGCACCTCCTCACCAGGAAGGGCGCGCTCAGCTTGGTGGCCGTTTCGGAAACGGGAAGGGCTCTGTCATTCTGGCCTAATAAGGAGACCCCCTTCTCCCCCCAAGAGCCTTCACTGGAAGCCTAGATTCAGGCAAAGCAGCCCAGGGGCTTGATCACCTACCTGGCCAGGCCCAGCTCCACCTAGTCGCCCAGGCTGGGATGAGGAAAACTAGGCCCTCCTGACTCGAAAACACCCATTGGTGTCCCACCAACGTCTGGCTTCGGGTTGGTTCTCCTGGGCAGCCGAGTTAGGGGAGCTGGCGTTTGAGCCGAGCTGCCAAGAGGAAGGGTTTGCCGGGTGGGCAAGGAGGAGAAGCGTTCCCAGCCCTGGGAACAGCATACGCAAAGCCGCGGCGTGTGAAAGTGCAAAGCCAGGAGACAAATGCAAAGCCAGTTACATTCGTGACTGGTGGACCTCATCTTTGCAGGTGCCACACGAGTGGCAGGAGTCACAGAGGGACATGAGCACTGGTTTGGGAGTCCGTCAGACTCAGGGTCGAGCCCCCGCTCTGCCACTTGCTCTCTGTGAGACCTCGGCAGGTCCCTGCCCCTTGCTGAGTTTTACTTTCCTCTGTGGGACACCGATGGGCCCTGGAGACTCTAAAGTCCCTTATGTCGCTAATATCCTCTATACAAAACACGGGGAGGGTCCTCGAAAAATTAAAAACAGAATTGCCGCGTGATCCAGCAATTCCACCTCCTGGGTGGACAAACAGAAGAATTGGAAGCAGGGTCTCAAGGAGACATCCGTACACCCGCGTTCACAGACGCGCTGTTCACAATAGCCAAAAAAGGTCAGCCGCCCAAGCGTCCATCGACGGATGACGGAGAAACAGAACGTGGTCCGCCGCACCAGGGAATGCTCTTCGGCCTTGAAAAGGAAGGACCGTCTGGCACATGCTACCACGTGGGCAGCCCCTGAGGACGCTACGCTAAGCGAAATAAAGCCACTCGCAAAAAGACAAATGGACGGTCACACGCGTAGAGGGGTTATCGAAAGCAGCCAGATTCGTAAGAACGGCAAGTGGAACGGTGGCCGCCCAGGGCCGGAGAGAAGGGGACGGGAGCGTCGTTTCGTGGGGACGGCTTCAGTTGTGCACGACGAAAAGGCTCTGGAGACGGGTGGGGGTGACGGGTGCGACAGTGGGCACGTACTCAACGCTACTGACCTGTACGCCGAAGCATCTTGAAGATGGTCCTTTTCACGTTCTGTGCATTTCCTCGTAGCTTTTTAAAACTCGGTGGACAGGGAGGGAGAAGCCAGGGTCCGTCCCCCGACCTCGCTCCGGGTGGCATCTCCAATGCGGGTCCTTCTCTTCCATGGCTCTGGCGCCCGCTGCACGGTCCCTCCCTCCACGGTCCCAGCCCCTGACGGGGACCGTGGCCCTCACCGTGACTCCGTCTTCCATCGAATGGCTCCAAATCCTGGGCTCAGTAAAACCACCTCCTCCTTGTGCTGGTCTACGCCAGGGATGGTGGCAGCCTCCTGCATTGCTAATTCGAGTTGCTTCATTTTACACTCCGGCTTCTCCACTCTCGAATCACCTGGGTAATTAGGAGACTGTCTGTCCTATACCCTAATGGATGGCTCTCCTGCAGCCAGAGTGGGGAACGGGCTCCCCGGCAGCAACCCCAGCGGTCCCCAACTGGCTGGGGCACACTGGGGACCAAGCAGAAGTCTGGATGTTTGGCTGCCTCTGGAGCAACCTGCTCAGCTATGAACCAGAGCACGAACAGCCAGCCTGGAGTCTCAGCTTCCCTGGCAGGTGGGAACACACGAGGCAGATGCTCCACAGGTGTGGAGGAGGAATCAAAGAGAACCCACAGGCGCCCTGAGGACGGTGGTTCTGTAAGTTGCTACAGCGTTTCATTATTCACACCTGCTTGCAGTAGATGCTCCAGGAGCCTGACTGCCTGCCCCCCTCCTGGCCCTTTCGTGCCCTGGACTGGCCTTGGGGACTCCCGGAGAGGTTGTCCCATGACCCCTTAAATGCTTCTACTTCTCCTCAGATTAGCCCCTGGTTGGAGATCTGAGCTCATTTCTCTCCTGCCTCCAGGGCCACCCATACCATCCCCCTGGGGACGGCCCTTCTGCAAAGCCAGGAGAAGGAAAAACGTGCTGCACTCCCCCAGGTGGGCCAAGGTCCGGCCGCATCCTGATGCTTCTTACTGCGAGGCTCCTGTCTGCCTCCTGGACAGGCAGACAGCACGGAGAGGCCACCTGCATGCTGGACCAAGTTCAGAGACACAGAGAGCAAAGGTGAGAAGGGACCCCCCAAGAGCCCCCGGTGCCAGTCCTCCCCACACAAGAGCAATGAGGTATAGAGAAGGAAGGTGATGTCCGAGGCCACACAGCCAGCCGGCTGAGTCATTGAGGCAGGGTGGACCAGGAGCCCCAGTCCTTGGGGCTGACGTAGGTTTGTTTTCACTGGGCAGACACCATCATTGCAGTGGGTCCATCACTGTCTTCCCTCGCCTGGGGCACCCACCAATTTGGCCCAGGCCCTGGGCTCCCATCACTCCTGGGGGTGCCCAGCCCTTCACCCTGGACCCTCTTTCAACGTCCTGGCCAGTCTGACTTTGGCCATGCTTTGTTCTCCGCTGCCACTCGTGTTCTACCTCTCCTGGGAACTTAAACTTTTTTTTTTTTTTTTAATTTTCCAGCCCTGCATCAATGCCCACATATCTATCTGGACCTCCAGGTAACTCTCCAATTATCCCCTGAAGGACCCACACATCCTTCCACCTGACATCCATTATCTGGACCACTGGATGTGCCCAGACCTCGTGGTGCCCACCTTCTGAACCACCTGACACCCACCCTTCAGATTGACATCTGACTAATAACCATCCTGGACCAGTCCTGGGGCTAAGCGTGCAGGACTGATCATCCTTGAGAACGTCCTTTTTACAAGACGCTCTTTTAACTTTTCTCTCTTCTTTGGGACACTTCTGGGGGTTTTGCCTTTGCAAACGCCGAGACCCTTGACTAAATCTTTACCATTTATTTCTAGCTGACACCTCCAGACTCCTTCTGAATTCATTCAACAGAGGAAATGAGTAGCAAAGAATGCAGTGTTTCAAGCCAGGTGAACGAAAGGCATCCTTACTAGTGGCTAAAGCTCACTTGCCGGAGGAGGTTGAAATTGTACTTAGCTAGGTATTAGTTCTTGGTTTGCCAAAGTGCGGCCTGGACACAAGTGACTCCATGTTGGTCCTGCTACCTCTCTCTTTTTCTTTAAACAATAGTAAAGGAGGCGGTGGCTTTGGGGCCTGCCTTGCTTAGGGACAGTGGTCAGGAATTTATAAATGCTCTCTCTTCCTGCTGAGACAGCCTCACTTCACGTCAGCTCTGCTGTGGCAACAGGCCTCTTGCAGCCCCTAAGGTCTGTCTACCAACTGATTGACACCTAGAGGGTAGGATGGGTCGCACGGTGTCCCCCAAAGTTCATGGCCACCCAGAACCTCGGACTGTGTGACATTACCTGGAAACAAGGCCTTTGCGGCTGTCATGGTTAAGATTGGAGCTGAGATCACGCAGCATCACGGTGGGCGCTCAGCCAGTGAGAGTTCCCCTAGCAGGGGCAGAAAGGACAGAGACACACCGGGAAGAAGGCCGGGTGACCATAGAGGCAGAGATCCGAGCAAGGTGTCTGCAAGCCGGGGACTATCACAGAATGCCAGGAGCCATCAGAAGCGGACGACCCGAGGCTAGACCTCGATTTCGTTCCCTCGGCCAAGGACCTGACCGCGCCTTCGCCTTCCAGGACTGAGCCGGGATGCGGGAAGCAGGGACTGCCCACTCGGACCGGCACCTCTAGGCGCTGAGCCTCGGAGAGCAAAGCAAACCGTAGACCACGATGCTCCAGTCTCCCGGCGTGAGCGCCCTAGCCAAGGAGTGGGACCCGGAGCCTGGTGGCCGTCCCCTCCCTTGTTTATCTCCGGGGCTGTGCTCCCCACCGTGGCCCCCAACCCACCCCAGCTTAGAAGTAAGGGTTTTATTTGACTTACTTATGTGATGGGAACTTAGGTTATGGTTAGATTCCTCCCATCTTATTTTAATGGGTTTTTTTTTGGGTTTTTTTCCCCATTAAATACAGAGGTAAGTCTCACTTCGCAGGCTGGATAACCTGCCTGGACCCGTTTCAGTAGGACAAAGATGAGCACGCGGTCGAGAAATTCCAGTAAGAGAAAAGGCACAAACGGGCAACGTCAAAGCCCCAATGGCCGACGGGGACATGAAGCAGCGGTGAGTGCGATCCTGCTTTATACCTACCAGACTGGCAAGCATCAGAAAGTCGGATCAAACCCCGTGCGGGCGGAGAGGCGGGGAAGTGTGAGCTTCGGCCCTGCGGGCTGGGCTGGGGCCGTGCTCGGGGAGGCCCGCTGGCCACGCTGACGGGATGGAGCGTTTGACTCTGTCCTAGAGGATCGCAGCCTATAGCTGGTCTGCACACACCCGCCGGGAGGGCACCCCGCCCTCCCCCCCACACACACAGGGCCAGCTGGGGATGGCAGCCATCGACATGTGTTGGGAACCCAGGCCGGATCCGTCAGGGTCCCAGCAGGAAACAGGTGGCGCTCTCAAATTAGGATCGCTGTAGGAGGGGTAATTTACAAAGGGACCCGTTCACAAAAAGTGTGGGTACAGGGGAGCAGACGGGGCAGAGCCCTAGGTGGGAGCAGCAGAGACGTTACCCCGGCTTGAGGGGGGAGACGGGGGACAGGAGGAGTTGTGTGGACCAGGCTGCCTTAGAGGAGCAGGACCCAGCTGCCTGAGGTGCCCCTTGCTAGAAATGCCTCGTCCTGCCCTCCACTGTGTCCCCCTCTCCCTCTGGATGCCTCTTGGGACTTCTCGTTGGCCAAGTCCAATCGGAAACCGGAAGCCGGAGAGCAAAGAAGCTGTGGTGGGGTCTGTGGAGGAGCCCGGGGGCACGGAGCAGGTGGGGAAGGGCGGAGGGAGGGTCCGGAGGGGCAGCCTGAGGAAGCGGAAGGCACCCAGCACACTCCCACGCCAGGGAGGGGTGGGTCGCACACAGCAGCGGGGACGCGGGACGGAGGGGTCCCACAATGTCAGCGAGTCTTGAAATCCAGTATTGACTGAGTTTCCAAAGAAAACAAAGACATACAACAAGATCAAGGGCACACCACGTGTGCACGTTTAAAATCCACACACGCAGAACCAAAGCTTTTCAAAGACACACGTGCACCCGACCCTGACCGGAGGCAGGCCCGGGGAGTGTGGGGAGACGGAGGAAGGAAACAGACTCAAGCAAGTAAACCAGGAGCGAGGCCGAAGCCGTCCAAGGACTGACAGTGAGCGACGAGTGAGCTGGGGACCGTGACTGACTCAGCTCCCTGTCCGCACTCCCCCAGTCCTGCTCCCCAAAAGCACGCCTGTGAGCAGCTCAGGGTGCCAGGTGATAAATTAAAGCTATTTCATCCCTCTCTGGAGGAAAAATATGACAGTGGTTTCAGAATCTTGGGGTTAAACGAGTTCGGGACTGAGCTCGCTCCTCCGGGGTGGAATTCTTTGGACTCTTCGGTGACTCTTCTGCTAGTCCGGTGTGGGAGGCACCGGTTGGGGGTTCGCCCTCAGGCCTTCATTCCTGGCTGAGCGCAAAGATCGCGGGTTGTCCTCACAGGCCAGTCTCCGCACAGGGCACGCGAATGAAGATCGCTTCATCGAGGCCCAGTGGCTTTGCACCAAAAACGTCACGTGGCAATGTCTCAGAATTTCTCGTTAGACGTCTCTTTCTCCCCCAAGTCTCCCACCATTGGCATCTGCTAAAATATATCCGCAGCTTCTCATTCATGCGGCTCTCGGCTGTGTGCCTTAAGCCTCCTGCCGGCTGAGTCCCTGGCTCCGCCCCCAACTTCTGCCCTGCCGCCCCCCCAGGACGCGCCCCTTAACTGTCCTTTCTCCTGAGGATTGGCCCCTTGTCTCCTCATTACACGCTCCCCCAAGTTCACATATGCACACTCACTGTCTCACGTACAGACAGCAACTCACACACGCTCACACCCAAGCACACATGCGCTCACACTCACTCACCAACTCATAAACTCACACACATTCATTCATCACACATATTCATTCACACACACACAGTCATCTTCAGACACCCAGACACACTCAGACACAAGTCCACACATATACACACAACTGTGTGCACCCGTTCAAACAGACATGTGCCCACTCACACTCACGAGACATTCGTACATGTGTATATTCACTCATACGCAGGCACGCAGGCACTCACACGTACTCAGACCTGCATCGAGACACAGTCACACCTGCACACAGACGCTTACACACACACACTCACGTTTACACAACTCCTTCCTCACATTCAAACTCACCCACACGCACACTTGCAAACACTCATACTCATCTACGGCCATGCCACCCTGAACGCGTCCGAGCCCGTCTGATTGTGGAAGCTAAGCAGGGTCAGGCCTGGTTAGTACTTGGATGGGAGACCACTCAGGAAGACCAGGTGCTGTAGGCATGAAAAATAAAAAATAAGGGATTGTGAGCTGACAAAGTCCTTGCAATCCATGATGTCGACCAAGGGTTGCCTCGCCTAAAAAAAAAAAAAAAAAAAGATGCCAGTCCATCCCCACTCAGATTTCCGAAAAGCCACTGTGTAGTGGGTCCACGAAATGCCAGGCCCCCAGAAATGCCCCCGGGCCCACCCTACCCCCAGCAGCATGCTGCTAACAGTCTGCTCTGCATGGGTAGTCTCAAAGCTTCCCCCACAGCAAACTCACCTCAACTGACGCACCCCAGGAGACCTTAAGGACGGGGAGGGGGAGGGAATGGGGGGGCATGGCCGCCACCCTCTCCCGTCCGGAATCAACACCATGTTCTTGACAAACGGTACCTCCTAAAGCCCAGGCTAAAACCTTTACTTTCCAGCCCTTACCTCCTGAAGGTTTTAGACTTTCTCGGTTTAATGAATTCGTGTGAAAAACCTGGACCTCCCCGTCTGTGTGTGCGTCCCCCTAAAGATAGTAACCTGGATCTCAGCGATTTTTTTTTTTTTTTGCACAATATCGCCCCTTTGACACTAGTAGTGTTCTAAGCTTTAGTCACGTGGCATTCAACAGTTGGGGTGTGTGGCACTCACCGCCGTGCCTGACACAAAATAAGCTCTCGAAAGAGATGTTTTAGTTGGAAAAAATGAAATGAAGGATGGAGCTTTCTTGGCTCTGCAGTACCTGCCCTGTACCTCCGACAGCAACCACGTGGATCAGCACAGACCCCACGGGCTGAAGGGCGTCCCGCTTAGGACACCAGCCACAAGTTCAGGTGCCCCAGGCCACCCGCAGCTCTGACGAACTGGCTACAAATGGGGTTTACATGACCCCCATCAGGTTCAGTAATTTACCGGAAAACGCACAGAGCTCAGGTGTGTGCTATACTTCTGATTATAATTTTATTATGAAGGATGCAGATCAAAACCGGCCAAAGAAAGTGACACACAGGGCAGGGCCAGGAGGGTTAGGAACACAGAGCTTCCGTGCCCTCTCCCGGTGGAACCTGGGCATGTCACCTGCTTGGCACACCTGTGTGTTCACCAACCAGGAGCGCCACCAACCCTTGGGTTTCTGAGGTTTTATTGGGTTTCATCGCGGGCATGATTAACCGAATCGCCGGCCGCGTGGCCGAAGCCCATCTCCAGCCCCGCTCCTCCCGCCGAAGGCTGGGCTGTGTCCATTTGAGTTGCTACAACAAAATACGATAGACCAGGTGGCTTAGAAACAACCAACGTGTGTTTCTCACTTTTCCGGAGGCCGGGAAGTCTGAGATCGCGGTGCCGGCAGATCCGGTGTCTGCCGAGAGCCCGCTTCCGGGTTGTGGACAGCTGTCATTTCCATGCACCCTCACGGGGCTGAAGGGGCTACGGGGGCTCTCTGGGGTCTTTTGTATGAGAACACTGATCCCATCCACAAGGGCTCCACCCTCGTGACCTAGTCACCCCCAAAGGCCCCGCCTCCCAATACCATCCCATTGGGGGGTTAGGATTTCAGCGTATGAATTTGGGGAAGACACAGACATTCAGACCTTAGAAGGCTGCTATCACCTTAGCGCAAAGCCCCAGCCTGCTGATCCTACGGCTGGTGTTTGTGGTGTGGCCAGCCCCCATCCCAAGTCAGCTGAATACCATAAACGCGGGTGTGGTCCCAGCGGCCCACCAGGCACAGCTGACCCACCCATCACGTGGTAAATTGCAAGGATTTAGAAGCTCCCTCCCAAGGACCTGTGACAAAGGCCAGCCAAATTCTTTACAGAGTGCAGTTCAGATCGCGAGTGATTATTCTAACAGGAGGTGCAACTGAACACAGCACCTGAGTTCTCAGGTTCTGATGGTCATTCTTCAGATGGAACCCGATTAATTCCAAGGTCCCGTGTGTCATCATTACTCCCTAGGCAATAACTCTCAAAAGATTTTCTGATCTATGCGTACGGCTGTCAGCGAACATTCCGCATCGATGCTTCTTAACGTACCTGGTCCCATCTCCCGGCATTTCGCGTCCCTCATCCCCTACAGCCGCCCCGACTCCTCCCTCCACTCCCTGCTCTCAACTCCATCAAGAATTCTGCCCTAACCTGGGCCCCAGGAGCTCTCGAAGTTTCCTCCCCTCTCCCAGGAAACGAGCCAAGTTGCTAAAGCTGGGCCTCCGACTTCATGAATGAAAAGAGGAAACTTGGCAAGCTGTGCCGGTTAGGTTTACATGTCATCATGACGGGCAATGGGGTACCCAGATGAAGCATCATTGCTGGGTCTTTGGTCCGTGCGGGTGTTTCTGGATGAGATTGGCGTTGGAATCTGCAGACTCAGTAACGTAGATGGCCCTCGCCTGTGTGGGCAGGCTTCATCCAGTCCATAGGCCCGAAATGAACAAAAGGCAGAGGAGGGAGGAATTCACCCCTTTTCCCCTGCCTCACTACTTGTGCTGGGAAAAAAAAAAAAAAAACTCATCTTATTTCATCTTCTGTACACCAGCTTTTCTGGGCCTCCAGCATGCCGATGGCAGATTGTGGGACTTCTCAGCCTCCGTAATTACATGAGCCAATTCCTCATAATAAACCCATGCAATTTAATATATCTCCTGTTGCTTCTGTTTCTCTGCAGAACCCTGACTAATCAACGAGCCTAATCTGGGCTCGAGAAGACATTTGGTCGGCTTCTCCAATACCGTATTGCCGGGTGGACTACCGCAGTTCATGTTTGGGGAAAGACAGATCGCCTCATGTAACGTTAGCGTTAAAATGCCCTCGGCCGTCCGTTAAGTGAAGGTTGCTCTCTTGGACAGTTGCAGAGAAAAGAATCACAGCTCAGCACATCTGTGACCTGCCTGAAGTCACACCTAGCCTGCAGGTCACAAAGCCCACCTCTAGCCTGGGTCTTCCAATGCGGAGATGGGGACATTTCCAGAACACCACGCTGACACTTCACTTGTAAAACCCTGACCCAGAAACACCATGAGATTTGTCAATTATTTAGATAAACGTGCAACCGTATGTAGTTTACTCCATCGATCAAAACGGAGATTCTAGAGAATTGTTTCAGGATGAATTTGAACGTGTGAACCAAAGGGCTAAGACCCAGGCACCCCACCTCCGGCCCCCAGAGGTTCCCTGAGCCCTCCAGATTTGGGGAGTAATTAGTTTGCATTCCTGTTTTTGACTGACTCTGTTCCCTGACTCTCTAAGCAAGTCAGGCGCCCGCAATTTGTAACGAAGGAGACAGCCTGCGTGTCTGCCTGGCCCGATCGTAAACTGAGTCCTCAGATGGAAGAAGATGCCTCCAACCATTCCTGGGTCGTTCTCCTCCACGATCAACCTCACCAGAAAACAGATGCAGTGGAGGGCACCTCCTTTCCTGCCTGGGCGCCTCCTCACACGGGTTTCCAATACATTTGTACACTTTGTGTGTGTGTGTGTGTGTTGAAAGGGGTCAACACACAGCTCCTGCCTAAGAAGCTCTGGTGTAGAGGCCATATAGCAAGTTCAGATCCAATCTCCACAGCTCAGTGGGTGACCTTGGACATGTTATTGGACTTGCTGAGCTGTTTCTCTGCCAGCAAATTGGGGGCAAAGGGGACTCCCTTGCTCAAGCCCACCCAGCATGGGGTGGGGACGAGGGTAGGGGGGTGGAGATGAGAAAATCAACATCATTTCTTTCTTTTCCCAGTTTGGAAGTTAAGCACAGCAGTCTGGCCAGTATGAACTCACCGAAACCCGAGCCATCAGGACGCCTTGACGGTGCTCCCGGGGCCACCACAGAGAGGAGGGGAGTGAGAGGGCTGGCTTGTCCCTGTCAGCCCTGGTCTGAGCCGGGGCTGGGACTTAAGGTCATCGACGACGTGGCCTGGCGGCTGCCGGCTCAACTGAGAGGGACCTGCAGCTTCCAGAATGGTCAGGGGCACGGTGAGCTGGCACCCCAGAGGGCGTGGGGTCTGCCGCCAAGGGAGACTTGTGCAGAGAGGCATTCTGCGAGGGTCCTGAAGCATCCGAGTGGAACCAGACCCCTTCGCCCAGCCGGAGCGAATCTGGCACGGCCTCAGGGCATAGGACGGAGGATGACAAACCAACACACCCATTCCACACGAAAGCCAGGTTGGCAATGAGGCTGCCCGTCTTCCCCGAAGAAATTTCACACCTTGACGCAAATGAGATTTTAAGACAGAGGAGTTTAATGTTAAATAGAGCTTCCCACTATGGAGAAGTATGTGAAAATCCGCCTCCCAAAAAGATGTCCCTCCCATGACAGTAAAACCCCAGATCGGCTGACCTCACGAGGACCTTGTACACCTGATGGTGACTCTTAAAGGCAGGTCAACAAGAATGACACCTGCAGCTATAATTTAGCTTGTATTACCTGGCATACAGTAGGTGCCCAATAAACAAATGTAGGCTGGATGGGTAAGTGAAAGGGTCATTCGATGGTCCCCTCGCAAGCCAACATTTTTTTTTAAATTAAACTTTTTCATTTTGAGATCATTGTAGATTCACATGCAGTTGTAAGAAATAATAGGGAAAGATCCCGGGGACCCTTCACCCAGTTCTCCCTGCAGCCCGTGGGAACATCTTGTGAGACCGTCGTACAAAATCGAGGCTCCATTTGTGAAAATGTCTACTTGCTAATGCGTGATAGGGAGTGTGTTTTCACCCCGCTCTGAATGCTGCCTGATGACCATGCAGTATTTCCCGTTTTGATAGAGGACACTCCCCACACGAGCACACAGCCCCAACGCGGGATCTCTCTCTCTCTCCTCTCTCTGGCTCTTGCATTCTCCCACCCAAATCCACACGAGCAACCGGCCCTACACGTCCTGGCCAAAAAGTCTGGTGTCCACCCACTGGTCACACTCTCTATCACAATGACCCTGGCACTAACCATCGCCAACACCCTTTAGCAGAACTGGCTACAGGAATTCTCAGGGTGCAGTGCAAAATAAGCACATGGAGCCCCCTAGCTCAAAAATTATTTAGAATTTCAATATGGCGGCAGCATGGCTTTGAACATAGCTCAGGACCCTTCTAAGTGCAGGGCAGGGCCTTGGGGCCACGCAGGTCACCACCCACGAAGCCCGACTGACCGTGTTGTGCCGTTGATTTGATGTGATGAGTGAACACGCACGATGGAGAACCATGGGCTTCTCATTTAGGAGCCGTTATAGGCGCGGGCCTCTGCTGTATGATCTGGGGAGGGCTCCAGGAAGCCAGCCTCTGCTCTGGATTGAATGCTGTCAGGAATCGGGGTCGTGCTATGATCGGGCATCTAGAAGGTGGAAAGGATGGAGCGAGGCTAGAGGTGTGAGCGATTAGGAAAAAAGGAGCCACATTAGCCAGGATGAGGGGCGTTCGGCTAATTCTGTGGTTTGGACAAGGTCCAGGTTTTGTCTGTGTGCAGACTCGATTTCAGAGGGGTCAAGGTTACTGCCTTGATCCAACGTGGTGACAGAGTGGCCTTGTCTGAGGCTGGTGATCCGTGAAATTGTTTATGTCCAACAGAATGCCTTATTCTCTTTCTCACCTGTCATCTCTGGCCCAGCTGTCTGCGGTAGCCCCCACCCAACGTGCCTCCCCACCTCCCTACGGTTGCCGGTGTGAGCCTGTCCAGTCATAAGTCAGACCACGCCATCCCTCTGCTTAAACTACCAGCGGCCGCTGACTCATGTCCCTCCAGAAAGGTGTGTCCAAGCCCTGAGCCCCAGGACTTGTGGACGTCACCTCATTCAGAAATAGGATCTTTACAGATGTCATGAGGTTAAGGTCTTGAGATGCTGTCATTCTGGTTTTAGGCCCTAAACCCAATGACTCTTTATGAGACAACGACATAGAAACACACCACACACACACAACACACACACCACACACACACACACACAGAGGAACCATGTGAAGACAGAGTTTGGGGTGATGCAGTCATAAGCCAGGGAGCACCTGGGCCACCAGGAGCTGGAAGAGGCAAGGAAGGACTCCTCCCCGCCCCCCACGCTCCGCCCCAGTGCCTGTGGAGGGCCCGCACTGCAGACAACACCATGATTTTTGGTCTCGGGAGAGAATCCGTCTCCGTTCTAAGTACCAAGTTTGTGGCACTTTGTCGCCACAGCCCAAGGAAACTGATACAGTCTCTTATCGCAATTGGCAAAGAAGCTCAGAAGAAGCCCACGGGCCTGGGCCCCCTGCCCCACCCTCACTCACACGCCACGTCTCCCGTTGTCCCCAGGGCCCCAGCCACACCTGCCGCCTTCCTCCCAACACCCCAGCCCTTTGCACACGCCATTCCCGCGGCCCCCCCGGAATCCGGTCCCCTGGGCCTCGTGGCCCTTCGGGGCTCCGTGCGCCCAGCCCCTCCTCTGGGAGAACTTCCTTCGTTGCCTTGGTTAAAATAACACTCCCGCCCCCGCTGCTGCCCACCTCCATCCTGCTGCCGGTTTAATCTTCCTCCTGACCCCGCACCTAGACCGTCCCTTTGTTCTCTTGTTTATTGTTGGTCTCCACTTCCCCATGTCAAAGTTCTAAAACAAATAATGTAACATTGTTAATATATATATATACACATACATGTATATGTATATCTGCAGAACCACTTTAAAGCGGAGCTGGGGCGGCCATCCTGGAGGAACTGCCTTGCACGTCTCAGGCCCCGAAGCTTCGGAAGGTTAAAACAGAGCAAAATAACCCTTGGCCTGGGCCTTAAGCGCAGCATCGAATCCCAAAGAACTGTTTGCAAAGATAACCAGAAAGCAGATGTTAGGACTACTGGACTGATGACTCCCGACTGGGAATTTACGACATCCCTTAGCACTAGGGCCTGTCGGCTTATCTTCACCTACAGAAATGCCTGCCTTCTGCCAATGTGCTCCCTCCCTTCCTCTAACTCCCCGCACCTTTGTCTCCTAATCAGAACGCTGCCTGCCCGGGGCTCCTGCCTGAGTCAGTGCTTCCCGAATAGCTCTTCCCTTTTTTATCAAACAAACGCTGTTGCCTCCTGCTTTGGCCTTTCATTTTCAGGTGAACGGCGGGGTCAGCACCTGGAGCAGATGGTTTTTATAGAGCAAACACACGCACCGTGTTTACCGTACGCGCTGGCAAACGCTTTACAAGTATCGCCTCGTTTAACCTGCGTGAACCAGGTGTTTCACAGACGAGGAGACGGAGGTGCAGTGAGTGTGAGTGACTTTTCCAGAGTTTGCGAGTGGTGGCGGCAGGATTCGAACCCAGCATGGTGAAGGAATTATCCTTGACAGGTGAGCACGAAGCCCTGGCAGGTCACCTATCAGGAGGGAGGGGAGAGGACCCAGGAAGTTCCTCCCGTGTCTGTACCCCACCCACTGAGTCACCCCGCCTATGGCTCCCACCAAGCCTCAGGATGAGTGAGAGGAAAGAGCAGCCCTGCGGAGGGTTCTAGAACAGCTCTAAGTTCCTAGCAGGGTGCGGGCCGCACACCCCCCCCCCAGTGTTCGGCCCACACTCCTCTTTCACCCACGTCTCTTCAAAGTACCGCTTGCCCACCTCTCTCCCCACCTGGGCCCCGCGCTCCCTAGGGGAGGGGTCCAGCGTTGTTAACCAGAGGCTTCCCCATCGGGCACCTGGGTGCCATCTGGACCCTGCTCTGGGGACTCCGCCACCACATCCTGGACCTGCCCCTGGCACCGGGCACCCCAAGTCTCCCGGGGCCTGGACCCCGCCCTCCAGCCGCAGCCCCTTCGCGGGGCTGCCAGGGGCAAGGTGGGTGTCTTCTTCTCTGTGAACCGGCACTTTCCGGCATGTCATACGCAATATTAGCATTTTGTTGCGTTGGTAAATAATCCAGGAAACAGAAATGAAGTGGGTGGATGGAGAAATAAAATTTTTTAAAAAAGGAAAGGGAGTGATGAGAGTAAAGAATAATCAGACAGACATGGGAATGTGAGTGGTGCCTGGGAAGAAATGAGAGGTGGGCAAGGTCAGAAACGAGAGAGGAAGGAAACCCAAGAGAAGAAAATAAAGCTTTCACACCGAGCAAGCCACAGGCCCAGCCCGGAAGACAAACTGCCCCCGAGGGCCACGGCCTCGGCGGTCCTTCCGGCCGGGTCCTCGCGGTCAGTGCCAGTTACGATTCATGTGTCCATGGTGATTGTTTTTTATTGCCAGGTAAAAAAAAAAAAAAATAGAATAAGTCTTTGGTTCCTTTGGCAACCTCCATGTCCTCCTCGGTTCCCTCAGCCCCTAGAATGCTGTAAACAGAGGTTACGGCCGACCTGGGATTGGTTTACCACCTCGGGAAGTTGGGTTTCCTGTTGGTTGCCAGGTAGGATTGCAGGTGAGCTCCTGGGCCCTGAGCAGGACGCAGGATGCTGTCTCCCGAGGCTGCAGTTGAAGTTGATTCGATGCTCGTGGGAGGCCCCTGTACATAAATGATTCCATCTGCCCGGTCCACAGGAAAACTTACCAGAAAAATATCTCCCAGCTTGTTCTAGGTATGAAAGAAAGTGTCTCCCACGTCTCGGAATTGGTGCCCTCCGCAAGCCGTGGGCATCCAGGAGGAAGGGGTCGATGCGCCTCGTAGCAATGTGGCTGCCCTGCAGCTGCCCTGATGCGGAGGCCACAGGGGACAGAGGCACACAGGCCGCAGGGGACGTGTGGGTGAGGAGGCCTTGGTGATGACTCCAGACGCTGAAACCGCGCGGGGTGGGGTGGGGGGTTGCCGAGCAAGACCTGCAGAGCTGAGCCCAGACAACCCCGGAGATCGTCAGAATACCGAGTGGCCAGCTCTGCCGGGTGACATGGGAAGGGGAGGGAGGCGGGTCGCTTCCAGATCGAGGGGTCAGGAAGCAGGGAGCACGTACGGCCCAGTTTGCCACGTCACAGGCAGGTGCGCCAGACCCTTCTCCGGGAGGCGTCCCCACCTCCACCAGCTCACACAAGCCCCTCTGGCTCCCCAGGACTAGGCTGAGCGGGCCCCGGGAATTCCAGGGCCGGACCTGGGTCCTGAATATCACTAGAAACAGGGAGACATGCCAACAGGCGGGGGCATCCTGAAGGCTTTGTGTCAGTGGCCGGGACTTCGGCGACCTGCTGGCTTTTCCCAGCTGAAGCGCCTGTCCACGGACTGTGAGACCCCGGGAGCTGTGGGTCTGTCAGTTGCACCTGGGTGGGGGGGAGCTTCACTGGGGGGCCCTGGGCGGGGGACACAGGCGAGGTCCCCTTGCAGGATAGACAGCAGGGCGGGGCTCAGGCGAGGCCTCAGTGCCCACATCACATGTCCCAGCCCGGACCCACCGCCCACGTCAGCCCCACGCAAGACCCCACTCCAGTCCGTCCGTCCGTCCATCTGTCTGTCCCCAGTTGTCCCTATTTCGCCCCTTCCACAGTTATCTGCTCTGATGGGTTCACGTGTACTCTTGTAGACACCTGTCGCGAGCAGGTCCTCCGCCTACGCGATGGCCGTGCGCCCCGCGCTGTCTCTCCGCGTCTGGGGCAGTGCTGGGCTGTAGAGCTACGGCTGCGCGTACGTCCAAGGCGCGACTCCCGACAACCGCACAACGTGCTGCGGTGCCTCCGCCTTCCTCGCCTGTCCCCCCTCCCCCCCCCCCCATGGCGAGGGACCCCAGGGCGCTGCCACCACCCCGCGCTAACGGGGGCAGGAGGGGCATCCGCGGACGGGGTCCCTCGCGGACCTGCGCGGGACAGTCCGGGGACAGCAAGCGTCTCTGAGTGCTGGTGCCCTGGGTGTGTCGTCTGGGGTGTGTCCTCCGTGGGCACGACGGTGCCCTTTCCGTCACCCGACAGTGATGGGGATGACCGACCGCATCGGGCAGGGAGTCAGACGAGGACGTGGCCGGGAGACTCTCGACGTGCGCTGCGTGCAGAACTCATTCATTTCAGGACCCCCTTCCCGCCCCGCCAAGGAGGGCGCGCATGCACCAAAGACCGGGGCACCTGAAAGATTGTGCTCCGAGAGTAGCCGCCCCTGCCTGTCCCTCGGCAGGTGGCAGTTAGAACAATTCCTCTGTACAGAAAGCTGAGTGACGTTTGACTCCCCCAACTAAAAAGCCCGTTCCCTGCCCTCCAGCGAAAGCTTCCGGAGACGGAGACGAGAAAGTAGCGTAACAGGTAAGAGCGACAAGCTCGAGTCAGCAAGAAGGGGCGGGCCCCAGCGCTGGGGGCACAGCTGGCTCCGTGGGGTTCTTCCCTCGTGGCCGTGGCAATGGAGGGATGCGGTGCAGATGGCAGTAGGCAGGGGGAGGAGCTCACTTCTGATTCCCGGGTACGATCAGAGACGTGGGCGTCTGCTGCGCGGGAGGCGGTGTGGTGGGGGCCTGAGGCGGGAGAGGACTGTGAAGTCATCGTCGCAGAGAGTGGGACACGAGCCTGAAGCGGTGGGCTCGCAGGCTGCACGGGGCGCCCACCCAGGTGACGTTCAGCATCACGAATTTAAAGCGGAGGGAGTCGAGCTCATCGTGTGCTTTTCCCTGGGGGTGCTCGGCTGCCTGGGTGCGGGGGACGGCAGAGCCGCCCGTGCGTGTCATCCGCGCTGCGGTTTGCTCAGCGGGAGAGAGAGGCGAGGGCGTTGGTTAAATAAGGGACATGAGTAAAGAAGGGAGTAAATAGCTCAGCGAGGTGGTGGGAGCTCTGGGGGAAGCCGGCGGAAGTGCTGGAGCAGGTGGGGTGGGGGAGGCTGGGGTCTGCTTTCTAGAGGACGGCAGGGTCCCAAGTGTGACCGGCGAAGGGGTGGCTGGGTTGGAGCCGTGGGACGATCACTGGACGTGAAGTGAGGAAGTCAAGGGGGTGAGAGGTCAGGGGGTAGGATGGCCATCCTCGTGGGTCACTGAGCATTGGAGGAGGCTGGAGGAACCAGGTGACCATGGTGGAAAACATCAGTGACTGACCAGATGGCCAGCAGATGGCAGTCGCCAGAGGGACAACAGGTGATGTGGCTAGATTTTGACTGAGAAAGGAAGAAAAATGTTCTTAGAAACAGCTGTGGCAAGCATGGAGGGTACTGCCGTGCATCAGATTCTGCAGTTTGTGGGGTACGGTGAGCCAGGTAATAGGGAGGAGAGCCTACCCACAGAGGGTCAAGGCTCAAGGCGGGTCGCTGGCCACAGATCTGGTGGTGTCCAGTTAGAGAAGGTGAGAAGGATGGAAGGTGGGGGTTGGGTTGAATCAGATTAGAGAACACGCAGATCTAGAAAGAGGGTCTGTGAGCTGGAGGCTTGATCCTTTGGGGTGACCGAATTAACAGGGCAAGCGGGGCGCGATGAGAACAGCGCGGTATGATGCTCAGTCGTAGGGTTTGAATAGTGTGGGAGCTTCAGGCAACTGCTGGGGTAACGGCGCCCCCTGGTGGCTGAGGCGAGTAGCAGTTCTGTGACCCTCATCCCCAAACTTGCACCTGGAGAACGAACAGGTGGCAGCCCCGGCACCAAATGCCTGCAGCTAAGGAGCCGCAGCGGCTCTAACCACAATCGCCATGGCAACGGAGCCCAGGTGCACAACCCATGCCTTTTGTTACCTGTAGGAAGATTCAGGACCAATAAATTCATCAGCAGGAATAAAAACCAACTATCTCCCAATGCGTCACTTCTCCCCAGCAGAGCCGTACAGGAAGGTTTAAAAACCCTTACGCTTGAGAAAGGAATGTGTCTCCCTCCAGTGGTAAAAATTTTAATTTAGGAAAGATCCTGACTGAGTAGATGTGGGCATAAGGCACCAGCATTGAAATTCCCTCCAATGTTTCATTATAACAATTTTCAACCTTAATGAAAAATTGAAAGAATTTTACAGTAAATACCAATATACTCGCCACCTATAGTCACCTATTAACATTTTATTACACTTACTTTATCACATATCTATCCAACTATCCCTCCCGCTATCCGTCCAACAAGCCATCTCATTTTTTGATGCATTTCAAAAACGAGTCGTGACATCAGTGAATTTCACCCCGAAGCACTTCAGCATAAATATTATTGACTAGAGTCCAATATTTGTTGCCAGTCCTTTTTTTCTCTTGAGGTAAAAACGCGTACAATGAAATGCACAAAACTTAAACATACCTTTCAGTAGATTCCAGCAAATGCCTATACCTGTGTGGCTCATATTCCCATCAAGAAGGAACAGCACCGTCACCCAGAAAATTCATTCCTGCTTCTTCCCGATCAATCCATCCACCCTTTTCTTCTGGGCAACCATTGTTCTAACTGTTCCCATCATATGCTAGTTTTTGCCTGTTCTAGAACTTAATATAAATGGATCTGTAAAGTATGGACTCTTTGGTGTGGCAGCATCTGAATTTGAAAAGCTGCCCAGGTGGTTCTGATGTGTCAACAGAGCTAAAACTTCTACTCGGGCTCAGGCCTTTCTTACACTACAGAGGAGAAACTGGGGCTCAGAGCGATTCGGCGTTAGGTCACAGCTGATCGGATCAGAACCCGGGGCTCCTGGCTGACAGCCCTTGGTTTACCGCACAGCCATGGGGCTTCGAGGATAGCGGTTCTCAGACGCTAGCATCATCAGACTCCCTGCGGGGCTGTGGGTCTGGGCTGGGGCCCAAGAATCTTCATTTCTAGGAAGTTCCCAGGTGATGCTGATGCCAATGCTGCAGGTCCAAGGGCTGCAGCTGAGGACCACTGTGAAAAGCCAGGTGTCAGACGTACTGTTAGAGACCAACGATCAATTCCACAGCTGGCCCAAACAGGGGAGCATCTTAACGGATAAGAACTGGGGGGAAGCGAGACGAGGTGGGGGACCCCTTGCAGCAGTTCCAGGCTGGCTTTCTTCAGACCTTTCTCGAGATTTCGATTCGGCAGCTACTCTACAGGACTTGGGTGAGTGTGTTTCAGCAAAAGGGTCCTTACTTCACCTCATCTTCTTTAACTGGGGGGAGTCTTCCTCTCTCTGCTACATCATTTACCTGTGTGTGTCACTGATGCCAGGCTCCCATCTCCCCTCAGCCTAGCTTACCTAGGTATTTTCTTTATGTATTTTTAATTTATTTATTTTTAATTATAATGATAACCTACCTAGATGTTTTCAAGACTCACCTGTTACTTCTGAAAATGGGTCAGCCCTGTACAGAGCTACCCACAGGAGAGGACCCCACATTTGCTGTGTGGGCATCGTGGGGTACAAGAGATACTTTTAGGGGAACACAACATATCATTTTTAAATTTAATACCGATTAATTGGTTTTAATGTGCATTAAGAAAATAGCAAACCTATGAATTCACACCTATTCTTATTTAAACTGTTTCCTCTTTAAATAAAGTTTAAAAGAGGAATTGATTTGGAGAGCCAATATTGACAAACTAATAAAGCAGGTGCTTCTAGGTATGTGGCAAAGTGAAAGCTTTTGAGGCCGACTGAGGTCTGAGGATCACAGCTTCGGTAAATTCCAGGAAACATGGGTCGTGTCCCAGTAAGAAAATTTATTCTCTTTCCTGCAACCTAGCAATCATTGCACTAAAATGTGAAAACGACTCCAGTTATTTTGCATTTATATTTTGTGAGTTCTTTTGCATGTTATTCTATCTTATGACAACTTATCTTCTTTAAAATATGTGAATTCACATGTTTGTTGCAATTTCAAAGTGGGATTTTTATGACTTCTTTTTCCTTGAGGAACACATTTTCAATTTTATAATGAAAGTCAGTTGGGCTTAAGACTATGCCTATAGAAAACTACTTTAGGGAAAGATTTTCAATATCTTTTTTACTTAAAAATGAGTTTTGTTGTTATTAAAAAGCAACTTTATTCAATTACATTTATTTGTCTTTATTTTACACTCTACCTCTGTATACCATAGAGATTTGAGATGGCTCTAGAAAGAATACGTATGATAAAAGAAAAAAGAAAAAAACTAAAACTGGGAATTAAAAGTAGGAAGCCAAAGTGAGGAAATGTAAAAACACAAATATGCAGACTCTACAGACCCAAGTGGTTAATGTGTGATAGCTGAATTTCAAATCCGGCTCTGAGCTCCCCAGCAGCTAAAGAGAAAAGAGACACAATCTTTTCGGGGTTTTTTTGGGGGGGGGCAGAAAGAGGAAGCATGTCGGCAGGGCTTTTCCCAGGACTTAGCAAAAGACGAACATTATTATGATGAAGTGAGCGCTGTGTGGTGTAATGGATCGTGTCCTTGACATTCCTAAAGGGAAGAGGACAGAACCCCTTCCCCGACACCGTCGAAGGTGGCAGTAAGGTGACCACATCGTTTCCCGTGGTACTCATTTAAGTCCTGTGTAATCCGCACTTACCATTTCTCTTTACAACCAATTCCTGTGTGTTAAGGCATTAAACTGTTGACACCACTTTCCGTCGGTGACTCCCCAATTTATGTTCTCCCAACTGCAGACACACACCCGATCGCCTCCCATACATCTCCCCTGGGGCTCTAAGGGACCTTTCAGACTCGGCACGGCCTGAACGCCTGCTCTTCGCCCACAAACAGGCTCTGCAGCCTCTGCCGCCCAATCTCACGGTTCCATCTGCAAAACGCATCCAGCGTCTGACCAGCTGTCCACTTCTCGCCGCCTCTGCTGTCACCGCCCCACACTCAGCCACCGACAGCTGTCACCCGAAATACGCAGCAGCCTCTTGATAGGCGTCCGCACTTCCACTGTGCCCCTCACTCTCCCTGTCTAGTCCGGCCAGGTGCCAGACTCATCCTTTGAAGACGTAAATCGTATTACGACCTGGGCTCAAATCCCTACGAGGCGACGTCCTTGCCTGGTGGCAAGACGCCACGTGGTGAGGCCCTGTTCCTTCTCTGAACTCACCCCACACTTTGCTTCAGTCACAGCACCCTTTGCTGCTCCCTGAACCCATCAGACATGCCTCCAACCTTTGCCCTGGCTGTCCCCCTTCTCTGGGACACTTTTCTCCAGATTTCTACACAGTTTGCTTCCTTTCCAAAGACCGGTTTCTCAGTGAACCCTCCCTCGATTGCCCTATTTTAAATCCCATCTTCCTTTCTCCCCACCACTACCCCCCCCCGTCTAAAACCACTTATCCTGCTCAACTTTGCCCTGTGCTTCTAATCCCCTTCTGGTAATCTATGTAATTTCATTGTATCATTTATTCATTATCGTTATCAGTCAAAATAGGCCAGGTTATGCTACAATAACAAACACCCCAAAATCTCAGTGACTTTTTTTTAAAAAAAGTTGATTTCTCACTCGTGCCACAGTCTCAGGGACCTAGGCTGGCCGGCGCGGTCTCTGTCTGAAGTGGTTTCAGTTTCCATGACAGGGGCCAGAGGAACGCTCTGGAGGGCCACTCACCAGCTGTTGAATGCTCTGAATCTCTTCTCACAATTCACGGACCAGAACCGACCAATGGTTTCACCCAGCCACAAGAAGACCAGGAAGTAAAGTCCAACCATCTACCCAGAATAGGGAGAACTAGAACTATTTAGAGAGTTAATGACACTAGGCACTAATGGCCACTTTAATTTTCCCAATTTTTATCATTTGCCTTTTACCTCTAGAACATAAGTCCATAAAGGCAAGTATCTCTAGCACCTAGCACAGTGCCTGGCACATAGTGGGCGCTCAATAAATATTTCTCGAATGAACGGGTGGATTACATGGTCAGATTCATATCTGGGACAGAAAATTAGACATGAAGTATAAACCCCGAAACCAAACACATATGCTGCAAACATGCAGGAAAGAAGTTCTCAATCTATTTCTGGGCTGTTCTTGAAGCTCATGAAATTATTTTCAATTTTTTTTTCCAGAGAAGGGTCCTATAGCTTTCACTAGGTTGTTAAAGGTACCTTTAAAACTCCTCAAGAATAACTGATTCAGGAGGATGGGGGTTGGGGATATGTCAGGTACAGTACCGGAACCCACAACCGATATTAATTAGGGACTAAAGTCTAGTAGGTGAGTCACTTCACCCGCTCCATGCCTCAGTTTCCTCATCTATGCGTTGGGCCTGCAGTCAGGATCACATGAACGGGTGCTCTCCGCACTGGCAAGCGACTCTCAGAAACTGGGATCTCCAGGGGAGATGCGCCATGCTCACCTGTGCAACCAGTGCGCCATCTAGTGGGCAAAGTGGGCAGCTGTCACTCAGGAAGGCTTAAGGGCTTCCAAATCTATGCAAACCGGAAGGCGAGACAGGCCTTAGGTCTCCACAGCAGGGCAGGTGGAACGCCAGGGCTGGGCTGCCCCGGGGCGATCATCTCCTCTGTCCAGCCACATCTCTCGGATTCTGGGACAGCCCCTGGGGCTCTTCCAGGAGGAACAAGACTGGACAAGTGAGGTGAGGGAGACAGTTGAGTCGGCACAAAACTGGAGGCAGCGGCTGATGACTCGGTCATCAAGACACCTTCTTGCAACATTTTAGAAAAATCAAAATCAGGGCAAAAATAAAAATAAAAGATCCAGGGTGAATAAAATGGCACATGTTTAGTAAAGACAGGCTCAGTAGGGCTCACAGGACGTACGACAGATTCCATGCCTCATCAGCCTGGCCCTAGGGGAGCTGTGGGGGACCAAGGGACACCTGCTGTACCAGCCAGAGCCTGGGGTCTAGCATCATACCATGACCGAAAATGACAGGACACACTAGGCACTCCTCATTGACACGGGGGAGACTGGTTCGGTTCTCTCTGCATGACGGAGGCAGCGTGGAGCATGGGGCTAACCCTGCGCTCGGGGCCCACCGTCCTGCAGCCGAGACAGACACGGACAGGAACGGAGTATCAGGGGACCGTCTGGCCGGCTTTGATAAGCGGTGACCTGGGCCACGGCACACAGCCTCAGAGCAAAACTAACCAACAGTGACCGCCGCCGCTGGGCGTCTAAGGACGCACCCCGTTTCCCCCCCAATTACTGTAGCAAAGTGACGGGATGACCCCTGAGGATCTCGCCCACCCTGCGACACACCATCGCACACACCCAACACCCACGGGCTTGGCGTCCTTTACCTTCCCCGCAGAGGCTCAGCCAGGAGGGTGGCGTCTCTCTCCAGGACAAACAGAGCTGCCGCCAGCCCCGTGACTGGTCCTGTTTACTGATGACGTCATATCCGTGGGGCTTCCTGATCGATGTGACTCAAGGATGAGGTGCTGGTCAAGGTGAGTCACGGCGTGACCCACCCAAATGGCAGGAATCGGGACCCAGGAGCGCCCCGGTTGTTGGAGAACTAAGCGGGGGTGAAACCCTACAGATGAGACACCGCTGTCAATGAAAGGAATGTCGATGGGGGGGTCTCAGAACCCCCCCCTCACGCCGCCCCTGGCAGCAGCCTTTGCCACGAGTGTCAATCTCACAGGAGCTCATTCCTAGGTCTCTGATGAGAAAAGGGGTTCAATGTGAGGAACCATCGTGTCCAAAGACACACACGTGAGCGACAGGAGGGTTTGCTTACTAGTTGGTGGCATGGGCAGCAACATCAGGTCGGGAGTGATGATTTCTCAAGGCAGAGGGGAGGCGGGCAGGACCAGGTCGGAAAGAACCTGGCAGGTAACTGAGCTCTGTCCTGAGTGCAGGCCTGAGTGCCGATAGCAGGTGCTCAGCTTCCTTCAAAGCAGTCTTCTCCTGGTGGCCCAGAAACAGTGTCTTTCAGCCTGCTCGCCTGGCCCATCTATGGCTGTCCCCTTCTCCAAGGTCACAACTGCTGAAGGTCAGTGCTTTCCACTGGGTGGGCCACCAAAAATAGAAATAAATAACAAAATCAAGAAGCATTATGGAGAACAAGCTGATGGTTGCCAAAGAGGGGAAGGATGAGAAAGGAAAGGAAAGGACAAAGGAAAAAAAAAGAGAGAAATAAAGATCTTATTTCAAAAAAAAAATGTCTAGATCCAGGCGGATCAGGAAAAAGAAGTGTTCACTCAGGAAAACATGATAGTGATGGTGACGGTAATAACGAGACTTGAGACACAGCACGCAGTAGTTGCACAACCTGTGAGGGTGTGGAAATTCCGTGACTTTACTGACCAGGCTTGGAGCCTAAGGTGAGGGTGAAAGGGCAGGTCAGCCGACCTCACCGAGAGCTGCAGTCTCTGTTGACAGCGAAATGGAATGATCTGGAGATCAAAGCCAGCCCCGAGAGTGGCGAGCAGGCTGCAGCTTCAGAATATGGTCCCACGATCTTCCCTTGGCCACCGCTGAGGTCGCCCAGGCAGCCCGGGCCTCCCCTGGCCCGCGCCCTAGGAGCCGGATGCCCGCCGGCCGCACAGCTGCTTCTCACTCCTGTGTATTCCGAGGAGGAGCCTGGCCGGGTGGCTTTATCTCTGGAGAAACGCCACAAGGGAAAGCAGGCCCCTCCCTGGCCTTGGGGTCCCCTGGAATACTCTCTACCTCCCACTGCTATTTATTGATCAGGGCATGGAGGCTCACGGGCACCCCCAGGGGGTCGTTATCACTGAGACAGAAACTCAATCCACAAGACCTGTGGTACAATGCCCTGCCCACTGTGTCAGGCACCCTGTGGCCACACCTTATCCCATTTCAATAGCAGAGGAGAATTTTTGTCACCAAGGGGACAGGCCCCAGGAGCCTAGGGTCATTCCAATATGGCTGTCGGGCTTACCAGGGCCTGGAAACATCACAAGGCGCGAAGGCCCCTTTCTCCCAGCAGCTGTTGCTACAAGCGGTGCAGACCCGCAAAGACTTTGTCTGCTTCGCATCAAGAGCCGCATGTTCCACCACCTCAGGAGCTCTGAACGACATCTTGCGGCGAAACCTCGTCTCTTCTCGCGTCTGGAAGAAGGCCACTGCTACGAGAGACATCTTCCAAAAGTTCTAGGGCACTCGATGACAGGCCCCGAGATGGAGCGTCACTGTGGCTAATAAGAATGCGGGGACACTCTCCTCGCTCCACCGGGGCCTCTGAGGACCCTGTTGCTGTCACGGTCATGTCGTGGGAACCGTAACCGACTCAGAGCGGATGGTTCACTTTACAGAGCTTTTTTTTCCCGACTTCTGAAAACTCATTCAGAAACGTATTTCTTGGAAAAGTCGGTGTAAAATTCTGTTCTTTGATGAAAATAAAATCAAAGTGCTTTTAGAGAATGGTCTTCGGATATAGACCCAGACAACAGGGGATTGTCCAGCAGAGTCCCAATTTTAATAACATCCCTGCTTTGGTCTCCATCATCATAGTCTTATTTGGCAGTCCATGGTGTTTCGCTTTATCTTCAAAACATGGTTATCCCCCAAACGAAGACATTTAAACGTCTTAAGTTCCAAAAAGCCTTTTCTCACCGTTTGGATTTTTTATTTGAGGATTCATTATACTCACGTAGTCAGCTTCAACACAATCTCAAATCCTCCCAATTTTCAGAACGATGTATGTCCATTGGGAAGGCTTTCAGCTGCAAAGAACAGAAAACTCAGTGCTCAGAGATGCTGTCAGGGTCCCATTCTCTCTCTCCGCTGGCCAATCTCGGGTTGTTGATTGCAGTCTGGCTCACTGCTGCCATCTTGCAAGATGGCGGCTACTTCTTGCACCGACGTCACGTCTGCCTCCTAGGAAGTTATTGGGGGCCAAGCACATGGCTGCCTGAACCCCAGCTGAACTTGAGTATGTATCTGCAGTCACGTGCCTGTTTGTTGTCTTACCGAAGCCATAGCTACTGTAGACTTGAAATATCTCCAAACACAGCGAACAATGCATTGAATGAATGCTTTTTTAATTGTTGAGTGTGCCCTATGGAAAACCATTAAAGGAGTGAAGCCTCCCACCACGAATTTGTGATTCCTGCTCTTGGGCCCAGAGTACTGCCTGATATCATAGCCAAATGCATGCTAAAAGTTTTATAGTGATTGGATACTAATGGGACATTATAACCGGCTTAAGTAGCGAAGTCTGCCTTTCGCACTCAGCAGAGTTGCCATTGATTCTTAAGCCTTCTTGTACCTCTTGGTCAATGTCAATATGTGGGGGACATTTTTAAAGGAACAAATTACTACTCAAGGTTTTTGCTTAATTATTTATAATCATATGCATTTGCCTAATGGAAATTTTCCTTTTATGCTGAATTTCAAGATCCACAGGGCTAAGACTTCCCTTTTTAGGGAAAGAGTTGCATTCCCTCATCATTTATTGCGCTCATAGATCCATGGAAATTGATAGTCAGAGCGGAGGCACCGTCAGAGACAGAAGAGGGAAAGGTTACAGAAGGTCCGAGCTGCTCTGGAAACCAAGTCACCGGAAATGCCAGGGCCAGTGCGGAAGAGGCCTGTGTGGTGAGGTGGCACCCAGCAGGGGCACAGACACAGATGTGGGCGTGTGATTCAGTGAGGGTGCTGGCCTTTGCTCTCTCCGGAAAGAGAACGAAAGTTTAGGAAAGTCCAATCGTCCGGATGCGAAAGACTATTCCACTACATCCCACCCCTCTAGCGTCCCTTGCTGTTCACTTTGGGGCACTGTTTGACAATTCAGTTGTTTCCTTCTACCTTCACAGCTGTGACAGTGGCAGAAGGAAAGGAAATGAGAATTGTTTGTCTGGCTCAACAGATTTCTGTAAAAACGCTTTAGGAATCTTTTCCCAAGTCTTCCCTCTTAGAAAAAGCCCCGAATGAAGGTAAACTTTTTTCAGAAGTTACTGTGCTTGTGTATCAAAGAAAAGTCTTGGGCACACTGTGAGAGGATTTCAGTCCTATGGAGAGGAAATTTGCAGATGTGGTCAATGTTTGGAATTTGCTAAATCCAGAAAACAAATCTGCTTAGGAGAAGAAAATCTAGAACTTCCTCTGCTGATGTTTTCAGCAGAGAAAAATCAATACAAGGCAAATGAAGATCAGCCAGGCAAATCCACTTCCACGAATTGACCGTCTCCCCATGAAGCCAGGTCACCAAGGAGTTTTCAGGACAACAGCCCAGAGTCTCTCCCTTTCTGCCCTTGGAAAAGTAAAGAATGTTCGGGTTATCTCGGCCTCTAGCAAACAGCCGCTCTTCACAGAAGTCAACCTGCACCTAGAAAAAAGACTTCAGAATCAGTGTTGTGGACAGAAGTTTAAGAAAATCTTTTCCGGACAATTTTAGAACTCAAAGTAACTGAAGATCAACTCCCCGAGTTCAGGGTTGAAAAAAACCGAGAGTAGGAAAAGAAAAATGCCTTGCCCAGCCCTACACGCCAATAGGGGCAAACTGGAACGTGATCCTTGGCCTCCTGGCCAGCACTTATCACTCCCTGAGCTGTCTCAAATGGAAACTACAAAGGCCCTTTCAGGCTTCTGGTAGACCATGGACCCAGAATGCCTCCAGTTACAGATACTTAAAATTATAGACAAAGTGTGACCAAAAAAAAAAATTTTTTTTTTAACACATAGTTGAGTTTATAAGAAAAAAAGGAAACATATCAGGTACCAAAAACACAAAGAGAAGAAAATCAAGCCATGGAATAGATGATATGGCAGCCTTAGGGGTGTGGATGGAAATATTGAACCTGGAAATAGACCCAAATGATCAGGCGTTTCAAATGTTAGGGACTGGTGACCTGTGCAAGATGGAGGGCAGACACTAAGCCCCGTTCACGTAGGTGGGACCCTCAGAAGGCTGCAGGCCAGTAAGAGGGGCACTAGGAAATATTCTCTGGCCCAGAGTGAGGACAGAGGAGTTTGACCCAACTGGGGTCTTTAGCAGAAGAAAATGATATCTTAAGAGAAGTTAACTCACCACACTTGTGACATGGAGCAGATATAGAGTCTGAATTTTACACTCTCCGGTGGTGAGTTCCTGGCAGGAACAAACGCAAAACTTTTCTGGAGGAAAATTTTGCAACCCAGGCCACAAGGGGTTCTTACGAACAGAACGAATTGCTACTGAAGGTGACTTCATCATCAAAAAGGAGAACGATGCGATCCACCATGATAGACAGCACTGTGGCCGAATGAAATCATAGACGACCAAACAAAATCAAGCAAACGAACGAAAACCACACAGACCTATCTGGCGGAGACAATAAGAAAATATCAGAGATGATTAAACAGATGAAGGAATAAAAACCATAAGGAATAACACTCTGAAGAAGAAACTGAAAGACCTACGAGAAGAAGCTGGATTAGTAATTTTAACACTTTCCATAAAGCAAAGTTCAAATCTAGATAGCTTCGTCGGAGAATTCTACCAAACATTTAAAGCAAAATAAACACCCATTCTTCATAAACTCTTCCCAAAAACAGAGATGAGAGAACACTTTACAACACTCCTATGAGCCAGTATTACCTTAATATCAAAACCAACAGCATCACAAGAGAACAACAGACCAATGTCCCTTATGAATATAGCATAAGAGTTATCAACGAAATACTAGCAAATTGAATCCAGTGGTAATAAAAAGGACTATAAACCACGACTAAGTCAAATTTAATCCAGGAATATAAGGTTGATTCAACGTATAAAAATCAACAAAAGGACAAAAACCACATGATCACCTCAATACACACAGAAAACGCAATCATCAAAATCCAACACCCTTTCATAATAACACTTAATAAACTAGGAACCGAAGAGCGTTCCTCAATCTGATAACTATTAGAACTAATAAACAAGTTCGGCAATGTTGCAATTCACAAGATCGATATTCACAAATCAACTCTTCCTACACACTTGCAATGAACAATCTGAAAATAAGAAAACAATTCTATTTATAATAGCATGAAAAGGTAAAAATACTTAGGAATAATTTGAACAGAAGAGGTATAAAACTTGCACTCTAAAAACTACAAAATGTCTTTTAAAAAAATGAAAGAAGACCTGAATAAATGGGAAGACAGTCCATGTTCATGGATCAGAAGACTTGCTCTTGTTGAAAGAACGATACTGCCCAAATTCATCCACAGATTCAGTAAAATCCCAGATGTTGTTCTTGCATAACTTAAGAAGCAAACCCTAAAACCATCTGGAAATGTGAGGCATCCAGAGTAGCCAAAACAACCTTGAAAGAGATGAACAAAGTTGGAGGATCGCACTTCCCAATTTCAAAACTTAATGCAAAGCTGCAATATAAGCCAGACAGTATGGCAGTGTAGTGGTAGGACAGAATTGAAAGTCCAGAAATAAACTCTCAAATTTATTGTCAATTGATTTTTGACAAGGGCGCCAAGACATTTCAATGTGAAAAGAATCATCTTGTCGACAAATGGAGCCAGAAGAACTGGATATCCACAGAAGCTAAAGGACGAGGTTGGGCCCCTTTCTTACACCCAAAAATTAACTCAAAATGAATCAGACCTAAATGTAAGAGATAAAACTGTAACACTCTTAGCAAAAAACATAGGGGTATATCTTTGCACTTTGGGTTAGGCAATGATTTCTTAGATATGACACCAAAATCACCAACAACAAAATAAATAAATAAATAAATAAATAAATAAATAGCACTTAAAATTACAAACTTTTGTGCTTCAATGGACACCATCCAGGAAGTGAAAGGACAACCACAGAATGGGGAAAATATTTGTAAATCATATATCTGATAAGGGACTAGCACCTAGAGTGTATAAAGAACTCTGACAACTCAATAATAAGGAGATTAAAATAACACAATTTAAAAATGGGTCAAGGAGCTAATAGGCATTTCTCCAATGATAATATACAATGAGTGCGTGAAAAGATGCTCAACATCATTAGCCACTAAGAAAATGCAAATCAAAACCACAATGAGCCACCAATTCACACCTGATAGGATGGCTATAGTCAAAAAGATAGACAATAACAAGCTTTGGCAAAGATGTGGGAAAACTGGAACCTTCATACATTGCTGGTGGAAATGTAAAATGATGCAGCTACTTTGAAAAATAGCTTGCAAGCTCTTAAAAATGGTAAGCATAGAATGAGCACATGACCCAGCAAATCCACTCCTAGGTGTATACTGAGGAGAAATGAAATATATGTCCACACAAAAACTTATACACAAATATTCACAGCAGTATTATTCACAATAGCCAAAAAAAACCCCAGAAACAATCCAAATGTCCATCCATGAAGGAATGGATAAACAAAAGAGGTATATACATATGGAATACTATGCAGCAATGAAAAGGAATGAAGTATTGATACATGATGCTACATCAATGAACCTGGAAAATGTCACACTGCGAAAGAAACCAATCCCAAAGACCACATATCGTATGACTCCATTTGTATGAAATGATCAGAACATGCAGATCTACGGAGACAGAAAGTACATTTCATGGTTTTGTAGGAGTAGGGGAGGAGGGTTAGGGGAAAATGGGGGAATAAATGCTAATGGGGACAGAATTTCATTTTGGAGTGGGGAAAATGTCCTGAAATTGATTGTGGTGATGGTTACACAATTCTATGAAAAAACTAAAAACTATTAAATCGTACACTTTCAATGGGTGCATTGTATGTTATGTGAATTATATATCAATCAAGATATATTTTTTTTAAAAAAAGAAAAGAAACTGATAGTTAAAAAAGAACCAAATAGAATGTAAAAATAAAAATAAAAAAATTATTGAAATTTAAAACTCAAAGGACAGGTTAAATAGGAATTTGCCCTAAACTATTACCAGCAGGAGCTTCTTTTGTCACAAAACAGTACAATTCTCATGGACATCCCAGAGCACACATCAAGGCAGAGAGCCCCTCAGCTGGCCCCACAGTAAGTTCAGAAGAAGTCACCAAGCTCCACGCAAGAGCCTGCTGGATTGTGGCTTTTGAAATCTTACGTTATCACTGGCAATTGTGTCTTACAATTTTTGTTAATGTAAACAGGACTTTTGAGTATTTAAACTCAGGCAGGAGCTAGAAGAGGAAAGCAACCTTGATTGCTTGCCCCTGGGGAGGTGTGGTGCTCATATCCAAGGCAGCCAGGCCAGCCCTTCTTCAGGCCCATGTTCTGGGCAGCTGGAGATTAGCTACAGGGCTTTCTCAGCAGGTAGAGAGTGTAAAGTGAGAGGCTGCTCTTTACCTTTTCCTGAGCCATTCCATTCTCCTGATTCACTTCCCTTCGCTCTGAGCATCATGAAGTGTCAGAACAAATAAGATGGGGTTTCCAAGTTTCCGTGAAACCCACAAACATACGCAAAGAGCCTAATGTAAATGGCCTTTGAAGAGCACTACCTCTACACTGATTTCATTACCATCTCCTTAAATTCTACCTCCTGCACACGTGGTAAAGGCTTGGGTCGAGCCCAGTTCACTCTGCATTCCTGCAGCCCCCAGCAATGTGCCTGGCACAGAGCAGATAATCAATACTCACTTGTACTTTTGTTCAACAAACATCTGCTAGGCATCCATGTGCCAAGCATCAAGTGTTTGAGTGTTTGAGAGTAGTTGACTGCATTACTTTTACTGTCTGTACTGATTGACAACTGACCATTTTCAAAGACTTCCAAGGAGTAGAATAGCCAAATGTCTGTTTGAAGATTTGCATACAATTATGAACCTGGTCCTTCCATCAAATTCCAACCTGGGCGATCAAATAAATCAAGCCATCTCAGATACTTACTGATTTTATGGTGGTTCGTTAATCTGTCTTCTCACACTACTGAGCTGTGAGTTGTTAAAGGTTAAGTCTCTGCCCTCTTTCCAGCTCAGTTGATTTCCTGGCAGCTAAGGTCAAATGACCCCATTTATCAGAAGTTCTAAAAGGTGATCTGCAAAGTCAAGGCAGTGATTTCCAAGTTTCAGTGACAACCACAGACATATTTGAAGAGCCTACGACATAACAGTGGTAATTAGGAGGCCATGAGCACGTCTCAATATGGCAAAGGAGACTCGACTGGCAAGTCGTACGAGCTCAATGCCAGACTCTGTTAAGGAGGCAGGGCTTTCATGGCCTGAAACCTAGCGCTGATGTGTGACTCCCCCCAATGTCCAAGGACGCATAACCTTTTGTTTCCTAAGCATATGTTTTATAGCTTGCAAAACCCGATAACATTGTTCCAGAGTCCAAGTGTTTGCTTCTGTTCCAAGTCCAGCAGCATCTCATACTCTGAGCTGCCACCCGGGCCACACAGGGCTTTCTTTCTTTGTGTACATTTCCCAGTGAACTTTATCACAGGAGCAGTTTAGAGGCCTCGTATCCTAACAGCCCATAAAAGATGCAATTGCACCCAGATAGACGTTTCTAAAAATCAGAATGAACCCTTCCGCCACGCTTGTTGGGTGAATGCCTCAGAGATGCTAAGCGGCGGTTCCCACTGGAAGAAGCCTATTCTGGATCCTGAGGGTTGGCTGGGGCTGGGGTGGAGACATCGCAGGGAGCGTCAGGAGCCACTGCACCTGCTCAGACTGAAAGGAAATTACCTCCACAACACCTCAGCTCAGCATGGGCTTCTAAATCTAGTAACGATCTGTCAATAACAGCACGGTTAAATTGCACTGCGTTTTAAGGTCGTCCCTAATGTGAAATTTAAACACGTACTGACCCATTCTAGTAAAGCAGATCTTGGCATTTATTACGTTTTGTTATATGAGGAGCTTCCCAAACGGCAGTGGCAGGCCCCCTCCCTTCATCTATGAGAGCCCATGCCATGGGGTCCCTCAGTTCTTTGGGGTTGGCGGGAGGGGTCGAGCGCGGAAATCAATGCAGTTGGAGGATGTGGGACCCTCTTCCCGCAGTCGGCAAATGGCAGGGCTGGGAGTGGAGGGGGAGTGTCCACGAAGAGCGTAGGTCTTGGGGCCTTTAGTGCCGCCAGCTCGGTGCGGGACAGGACCGGGCTCTAGGACCTCAGAGGCCTGACCGCACCTGTGGGGACCCTGTCCAAGCAGAACAGCAACCTGAACTACGGCCGCCTCGACGGGTCTGGCGTCTAGGTCGCTGCGTCGCCAGGAGTTCCCCGCTGGCAGAACAAGGGCGTAGGCTGGCGGCCTTGCCAGGTGTGCCTCAGGTGGGGCCTCCCCGCCCAGTCAGCTCGCCTCGTCTCGGCCCCGCCCACTCCGGCCGCTCGGCCCCGCCCACCTCCGCCCCGCCCGCTCGGGCCGCTGGCCCCGCCCACCACGGCCTCCTCAGGTGGAGCCGCCCCGCCCAGCCGGCCCTCCTCGTCTCGGCCCCGCCCACCTCCGCCCCGCCCGCCCGGGCCGCTAGGCCCCGCCCACCCGCCGCCTCAGGTAGGGCCGCCCCGCCCCCTGGGCCGCGCTCCCCGGCGGCCGCCCCGCCCACCCGCCGCCTCAGGTGGGGCCGCCCGGCCCGCTCGTCCAGCTGGCGTCAGGCCGCGTCTCCTCAGCGCCTCGCGGTCCTGCGCGGCGGAGGCGGCGGCGCCGCAAGTTTTGACACTTCGGCGGCGGAGGCCCGCGCCGCACTCGCGGGCTCACGCCGAGGCGGCGGCCGAGCCTCGCGGGCCCCTGAGTCGCGCCCCGGCGGGCGGCCACGAGGCCCCGCCGCGTCCTCCCGCGCTCGCCCGCCCGCGCTGCAGCCATGTCGAAGGGGCCGGAGGAGGTGAGCCGGCTCACCGAGAGCACCTACCGGGTAAGCGGGCCCGCGGGCCGAGGTCGGGGGCGCCGAGGAGGGGACTCGCCCGGGAACGCCGCCCCTCCCGCCCGCGGCGCGGGACACGCCCAGCGGGCTCGGGAGCGTCCGAGCAGCGCGTCCGGGGGCCGGGGGGGGGCGCGGAAGGGGCGTGAGCACCGCCTGCGGGGCCCGGCTCTGCGCCCCGCCACCCTCGGGGTCCCGGAGGCCGAGCCGAGCTCGCCCCGCGGCAGGGGCGCGGGCGCCGGGGCGGGGGGGGGGCCGAGCCCGCCGCGGGGGTCCCCCGCCGGCCCGCCGCTGACTTCGCCAGGTCATTGGAGTCAGCGCCCGAGGTTTTCATGAAATCGACCGAACCTCAGGGAATGCGCTTGATGGCCCTTTAACTTGCAATTATTATGACAATTTTTCCAGAAACAGACATCGACTTAAGGATTAGTGGTCGGTTTAGTACGTTTAAGTACTTACAAATGAATTCCAGTGGAAATAAGATACGTGTTTAATCATCTGCTGTTAATAGAATACAAAACAACTTTTGTTTTAATTCAGCTTAGGCTCAGGGAACTCTTGAGACTTTATAAAGGTTTTCCAAATTCACTCGTGGTCATTTTCGTAGGATTTTTTTTGGTCTCCGAAATTTGGTTTCTAGATTTGCAAGGTCTGTGTGAATTTCTGAAATCAGGGATTTATTGACTTGCTAGAGAAGAATTTTAAAAGAGCTTGGAAAGATATATTTATAATCGTCGAAGTTCAAAATTTTGAGTCCCTTCATCTGAATACATAAAGACTGTAACCTGTGAATTATACTTTATAGTGGACACAGCACTTCAGGGCTGAGTCACTGTGACCAAAATCTGCTCCTTATTCATGTGTTTCCTTGATAAAGGGCAATTTTTAGAAACCCCAGAACTTTTTTTAAAGTTTTACATTTGTGTTAAGATTGTTAATAGTTAAATTTTCCTAAATATGGTGGGTCAAGAAGTGCGGAGTGTTTTCAGAGTATATAAAGAAAACATTCTTACTCTTAGATTTGGGAGTAGTAACTATGATGACTCAGTTAAGGAAAAAAATGTACGTAATTGAGGAATGCAGATCATTGCACATTTGAGGCTGGGGCCAAGTTATGCAGGGCCACCAAAGCTTTAAAACGTGAACATGTAAATCCTCCCCTTAACCTCCAAGAATACAGGTACATATACCTTTCCAACCTGAGATGAGGTATCAACTTGAGACAAGCAATCAAATGCTCCGAAGTACTCTCCTCTGCCTTTTCTCCCACTTCTTGACTTTTGCTTTTAGTAATAACCCAGTAGAGGGGCTGTATACTCAGGTGAATTACAGTGCCTCAAATGCCAACCACTTTGGCATGTCACATTACCAAGGAGCCGGGGCAGGAGGAAGAAAGTGTGTATTTCATAGTTTTGATTATATGTATTCGTAGACATAAGGTAGTGTAAATCTCGTATTTGGAAAGGTTATACTGCACTGAAAATTAAACCAGTATGTACCTACCTTATTGTTTCCATTCCCAGGTGTTTTGAAACATACTAAAAATTCACAAACTTTGTTGATTGACTTTAATCATCATTAATATTTTGTGATCATATTTTTTATGTGGAGACGGTAAGATAAGAATCGACAGTTCTAGACCAATTTACATATAACCTATGAAGTGAATGCTGCTAGCTTGGCCTCACTGTGATGGAAATGCACAGTGAAATTTTACATTCACAGGTCTGAAAGCCTGGAACTCTCGCCACTTCCTCATTGGGCTCTTCCTCCCCAACCCACCTTCCCACCACCAAAGCCGAAAACAATTTAAGCTGAATTTGGTAAAAATTAACTGGCCGTGTTGATTAATCTACTTTAAAAATAAAACAAAACAAAAACTTCTTTTATGTTACCTAGCAATCTACAATGTTTTACTAATAGAAACAGCCTAACCAGGTGTGTTTACAAAGGCCACCTGCAAATGAGGTTTTATTTCTTCAACTTTGAAATAAAGGAATAAATTCTTTAGAGAGAATGGGGGATTATAAAGTAGTGTGATCCTCTGTATGCAGTATCAAATAACTTTAAATATTTATTTACACATTTGCAGAGTTTTCTAAATATATACTTAGACAAATGATTACTGGAGATCCTTGCTAAATCCAAGGAGGATGTGTGTCTTACGTCTTTACAAATGGCATGATAATAAGCCCCCAAATGTCAAGTAACATGACTCTTGTTAAATAAGAGTTGAACCAAAGGTCCCTCCCCTCCCCCACACTTCATTCAATAGTATGCCCATAATTTGCCCTCTGCAGCTTGCTTGTGATTTTACATGGTCTTCTGATGAGTACATGCTTTAGTAGTAAGAGGAAGAAGTAAAGTTCAAAAAAAAAAAAAAACCCCTTAATTAAGAGTAACCACAACCTCCCCAGAAATTAGAACTGTTAAAGTCTGAGGAAGTTGAGGAGGGATGGGTGTGACATCATCCAGGAATGGCATACCTACATTAATCTTGCTAAAGCAGCAACGAATGGGAGAAAATGGCACTTAGAAAGGAAAAGGACACAGAAGTCTCTTTAAGTGTCACCTCAGAGGGGCCTGTTCACATAACTCTTTAAAACTGCAGACAACGCCATTCATCTCGCAACCCTGCCCAATTTACCTTTTCTCCTATAGTGCTTCCTGCCTTAGGATAGAATATACTTACTTGTTATGTTTTCCTCTCCCGTCGCCAGTTAGAATGTGAGTTGCCGGAGGAAAAGGAGCTTCGTTTTGTTGTATTCGAGCACTTAGCACAGGTCCTGGCACACAGTAGGTGTGCATGTGTGTGGAATAAATGGACATTTCATTAATTTAGTAAGCACCTATCTTACACCAGGCCCCTCCCCGGCCTTCTCACTTTTCATAGAATGTTTGTTTCATTCTGAGTACACATCAGCTCTTGGGGTGGATATTTTGCCATTATTGGCATGTTTTGAACAAACTTTTTTTTTTTTAATAAGAAAAGGAGGTACTTTTGTTCTTTCGCTGGGTAGAGCAAGCACTTTAGGCATGGGTTTTGTTTAGTTAGTGGTTTTTCGTTTTCTCCACTTGGTTTAGTTGGGGCGTACAGGTGGCAATCCCTGCCTGGTTGGTTTCCAGTGTGGACCATGCTGTACAGGCCTTGCGTGGAAGCTTTAAATTGCCTTTTGTGTTTATGTTGTAGCTATATACAGTGTTTGACATCTTCGTTTGTTCCCATCACACAGTTTTCTTCAGAGTATGCTGAAGACAAAGTGGAATTTGCAGAGGCTCAGGCAACTTGCTTTGGCTCCATGGTGACTAAGAAAGGGGACAGTAAGAACCATGTGCCAAGTAGTGGTAGAAAAGGTTGCCAGGTATTGCTGTCAAACAGAACAGCCCAGTGTTGTAGCTTTTTGCCTGTGAAAATGAAAATATGAAGCCAAATAATGGTTGTCTTTTTCTGTCATAACATTTTTTCTTGATCGGAAAGAGGTTTTAGAAGTATGATAACTTGATTGCTCTGCAGACAGAACAGCAGCCTCTATTGTGAAGCCTGGGAGACTGGGACCACTTGGACAGGTGACACCATTCCCAAGTTTCAGGTTCCTTTTTTTTTTTAATCCTTTTTTTTGCATCATATTTTATTATTAGTTTCAAGTGTACGATACATTGGTTAGACAATCATATAGTTGATGAAAGGATCCCCCTGACAACTCTATCTTCCCTCTGGCTCTACACACAGCCATTACATTACTGCTGACTGCATTCCCTATGGCGCGCTCCCCATCCCAGTGACCATCTATCAGCTAATTTGTACTTCTTTAAGCCTTCACAGCTTTCTCTCAGCCTTCCAACCCTCCTCCCCTCTGGCTGTCACCTGATTGTCCTCTATATTTGTGAGTCTGTCTTCGATTAGTTTGTTCCTTTTGTTCCTTAGATTCCACATATAAGTGAAATCATATGATATTGATCTTCCTCTGACTTATTTCACAAAGCAATAACCTCTAGGTTCGTCCATGTCCTTGCAAATGGTAGGATTTCATTTTTTTTATGACTGGGTAATATTCCATTGTATATGTGAACCATAACTTTTTTATCCAATCATCTGTTGATGGGTATTTAGGTTGCTTCCATATTTTAGCTATTGTAAATTGTGCTGCCATGAACGTAGGGATGCATAGATCTTTACTAATTATTGTTTTGGTTTTCTTTAGATAAATACCCAGAAGTGCAATTGCCAGGTCAAAAGGTAGATCCATTTTTAATTTTTTGAGGAAACTCCAGACTGCTTTCCATAGCAGCTGTACCAATTTGCAATCCTGCCAACAGTGTACGAGGGGTCCCTTTTCTCCACATCCTCACCAACACGTGCTGTTCTTTGATTTATTGATGCTAGCCATTCTGACCAGTGTGAGGTGATATCTCATTGTGGTTTAATTTGCATTTCTCTGATGATTAGTGACCTTGAGCATCTTTTCACATGTCTATGGCATCTGTGTTTCCTATTTGGAGAAATATCTGTTCAGGTCTTCTGCCCATTTTCTAACTGGATTGTTTGCTATTATTTATTTATTTAGTATGAATTCTTTATATATTTTGGATATTAATCCCTTATGTATCATCAGCAAATATCTTCTCCCATTCAGTAGGTTGTCTTTTTGTTTTATTTATGGTTTCTTTTGCTGTGTAAAAACTTTTTAGTTTGATGTATCAGCTTGCTTTTGAGTTTTCATTTGTGACATTCCTTGTACTTCTGTTGTAATGAGCCACAGGCAGACACCTGCAAGGGAAGCCTAATGTGCATGGAATTGCAACAAATGGGGTTTTTTTTTCCTCAGCATCCACACAGCTATTTATTCTGCAGTTCAAAAGTAAAAATTATTAGTAGCACAAATATTTAATTTCTGTTGGCATTTACAAATATATTTGTATGTATTTCTAAAACTTCGAGCTATAATATACACATGGAAAGGTGTGGATAGCTTATGAAATTGTTACAAACTGAACACACCTATGTAACCAGTACTGAGATTAAGAAGCACATGACCAGCCCCCTGAAGTCTCTCGAATATCCCTTCCACGTCACTATGCCCCTCCAAGATGAACTACTCTACTAACTTCTAACAGCACTCAGTGTATTTGTCAGATTCCCTCATATCATTGAAGTAATTGTAGTTAGTTCCTAATTTTTGCTTTGTAGTAGTTCACTGTGTGAGTATATCCCACTTTATTCTTTCTCTTGAGAGGCATTTACATTATTTTCAGACTACTCCAGGATATTATGAATAGTGCTATGAACATCCCAGGACATGTGTGATGGGATAGGCCCTCCTTTCTCATGGGTATGTACATAGGAGTGGATTTGCTGGGTTATAGAGTATTTGAATATTTAGCTAAGGTGGAAACTGCCAAGGAGTTTTCCAAAATGGTTACACTAATGTACATTCCCACCAGCAGTGCTATCAGAGTTCCTGTTACTCTTCATCCTCACCAAAAGTTGATATTTTCCTTCCTTTTAATTTTGCCCACTCTGATGGGTGTATGCAAATAAAAACTTTTAACTAAAACTAAAACCCTTTGGCCCGGGCTTGCTGGCTGGACTGGCTGCAGCCTCAGCAGGAGCCTGATCACCATAGGGTTACGCAATGTCAGAAGACAGAACCAGGACCTGGGAATGGGTCTGAGAGAGGCCTCACAGTCGTGACATTGAGTAGAATAAAACAAATTTAAGTTTCCAGGCTCGAAAACTATCATAACGCATCGAAAGGTTTGATTGTGTAAGGGATATAGGCACGGAGATGAGCCATGTTTAAACTGGAATACTGAGGGTATGCGTTATGGTTACTTGAATCTTCTTGTTAATTGAGTATTAATAAGTATCTTTCACTTTTCATGTAACTTTTCTTGCACATATTACTTTACTGTTATAGGCACAATAGACTAGTTTTTAAAAAGAATTTCAATGAGTTACAGTTGAGCTGAGGTTTTAAGACTGGTACTTTCTAAAGCAGTTGTTACTTTTAACTTGGGCGTTCTCCCCACTTAAATTGGACGTGCTTGAGAACAGATCCCCCAAATGAGTCTTCTTAGCATTTCCAACAGTCATCCATATTTTTTATGTGTGTGCGCCCCCACCCTTGGTTTTAATCTCAGAGTTTTTAAAAACTCTGTTTTTCTTTGATGCCAGAAACTTTCCAGAATTGCTATGAATATTTACACCAAAAGTAAAAGTCACTGGGAAACCCACAACCCAGTGATAATACTATTAACTTGTCCCTCTTTCCAGTATTCTCCAATACGTCTTTCTCTGTCAGTACTCGGTTCCTCATTTTGATGACCCCACAGTCCTCCACTCTTCATCGTAGTTTACTGACCCAGCCCCCTGGTGTCGGACACAAGGTCATTGCCAGCACATTTCTATTAAAGCACTGTAGTGGACATCATTGCATCTAGAGCTTTGCACAGATCTCTGGTGTTTTCCTTAAGCTAAACCCTCAGGAGGAAATTTGGGTCAGAGGGTAGGCATTTTAAAGCATATTTGCTGCACATTGCAAAATTGCTTCCAGAAAACATGCCCCAAATTATATTGTAATCTGATTGTGCTAGAATGCACCTTTTCTGAATCCCAAGCAATGAGTAGATCTTTTCAAACCACTTCCTTTTGTTTAACCCATAGAGGGTTTTTCGTTTTTAGTAGTAGTAAAAGATGCATGCCTGTAATATATAGTAGCTTATGGACATTGGCCAGGAGAAACCTGAGATTTCATGTCTACCCCTATCGGGTATAATTTCCCTCATAAACTTTGTTCTCGTAGATGTGTACAGAATAATTACAACTCTATGACCTTTCAGGCCCTCATACTTTCATTCTTATTTTCCTCAGTCTTGATTTTATACTTATGCTTTCCAGCCCTTGAGTCCTCTTTCTAGTTTATCTTCTTTTTTAGGATGGATTTGTGTCCTCAAATTTTTGTGGATAAAGCTGAAATTTGTGTAAATGAGATAAAACATTGCTGGTTTCTTTCTCATTCAATACAAAGTGAAAAATATTACCAGAATGTGTTTCCCAGCCCAGGGAGCAAAATAAATGAGCACTGGACCGAGATGTAATAGATGGTTCGCAGCCTTCTGTTCCAGAGCTACCTGTGCTCTAGAGAGAACAGCAGGTGGCTGAAGATGCCCTCAGGTCTGTCGCTTACACGGTTTTTATTTATATAGTACTTAGGAGATTTAAATGTCCCTAATAATAGCAATTCCTTCTCTAAAAACATCAAAAGTTAGAGTTGGTTATAACTCTATAGTAGAGGGAGACTTCTCACTTATAATTCTGCCTTATGGAGCCTTTACATTTCTTTCGTGAGTAGATGACTTTTATAAGCTAAAAAACATATATATATCATTTTAATGGTTAAAAAGTTTAAAAAACTAAGCTAAAATGTGCCACTTTCTACTTCTGTTTTGCAAATTAACAATTCAAAGGTAAACCTAATTTAAAGTCTTACCTTTTTTCTCTTAATTTTTACTTTTGGGTGTACGTTTTTAACAGTTACTCTGAAACTTTTAACATTTAATCTGAAACTGTGAATGGAACAGAAAAAAGAATTCAACTAAACTGGGAATGCCCAAATTCCAGCTCTTAACAATTACCTTTTAAAAAGTCTAGGTCCTAATGTTGCAAGCAGCTATAGCATTGAAAGGTAAAACAGTAGCAGTAACAACCTGTCAAAAGTAAGTAGGGATAAAAGTTCAGATGATTAGAACACATAGCCCAGATTAAACACGAGAAAGATTGGGTTTAGGGGTCAGAACAGATCTCAGCTGATGAGTCCAACCACCAGCCACCGAAAGGGGAGGGAGCAGCCCTGTCCGGAGTTAGGAGGAGGGAGGCCCCTGCTTGTGGGGGAGGGAGAGTGTAGGAGACGACCCTATTCACTTTCATGTGCCTAGCAGATACAGATGTCTGAGACCTAAACAGACCGGTCCATTTCTGGGTCCAAAAACTCAAGTGGCAAAAGAAAGTCAAGGAAAATCACGATGATGATTCCTTATACTTAAGAGCTGTGATTTTTTCGATAAAGCCTTAATGGTTTTGCTAGAGCAAATGGCATATTTTGCGTAGGCGGCTTCAGCACACGCTTGGAGCAGCTGGAGATGCAAGACACCGACTGCGTGACGGTGCAGCGCGCTTCTCAGTGTGTGACCCCTTTGTGGAGAGCCGTCCGTTGTGTGCCCTTCGCGAAGACGACTTCTTCAGCGAGCCAGTCCATCCTTTGTGTGATCCCGGTTTTTTGCCTGCACTTGATAATGTCATATTCCTCCATTTGACCCTGTGCTTCAGTTTTCTCATCTGTAAGTAAGGTTATCAGTACCCACCTCGTGTTGTTGTGACAACTAAGCATAATAATACATAAGAGCACTTAGAACAGTGTGTTTAGCCCTTAGCAGTAGTGACATGTGTTTACTAGACTGTAACCATAAGAGCCTTGATTTTCATCTGTTTACTGTTTATCCCTAGTATCTTATCCCCAGGGTGATTGACAGTAGGTGGAGCTGAGCAGGTATTTGATAAAAGAACAGTGTTGAAATTATCAGCAAAATTTTTCCCTGTCAATGAGCTAGCTGTTCACTCGCTGAAGGTTTTTATTTTTTACCCTTTATTGTTCCGTCGCATAGAACTCAAAAATATTTGTTGAATGAATACTGACGATCTGTGCTGCTCACACAGTCGTAACTAAAATCCTCACGTACTTTGTGGCCAGCGGGACTGAGGTAGCACTCACGGTCATAGCATCCATGTTCTGAGCACCTGTTACATATGTGCCTAGCTCACCTGCACGCATTCTTTCTGCATCCTTTTCTCTTTTTGCACCACCGCTGTGGCACAGCACTGAGGTCACCACTGGCACCCGCACTGGAGGGAAGTCCGCTTCTATGCAGGATACAGCTGACGGCAGGACAGCGGTGCTGAATTTTAGTGTCTCCAGCCTTTCCCCTCCGCCTTGACCTGACCTGCCTGGTATCATCAGTTATGCTTCCTGGCTCCTTCCCTGCCCTCTCCCCAGAGGGGTCCCTCCTTTACCGTTCAGTTCTTTGGACTTTGTTTTGTCTTGCATTGGAAGAAAAAAAAGGGAAAGATTAATATATGTGCAGGTTAAGTTCAAGAGGTTTTTTTAAAAGCAATATGTAGAAAATCTTTGGAAAGTTAGATGATTGAGGCAAGTAGATGAGAAACAACAGCAGCAAAAAAGAACTTCGGAAGTTTTGATTCCCCTTTCTGGTATTGAAAAATATCAGTAATGAACTTGAACTCTTTTAAAAAAATAACTTTGGGGTTTTGAACACTATTCCTCAGATCGTAAGAGCAGTGATTTTAATGCAGAGCAGATTGACCCATCTCATGGGGTCTGGTTGAGGGAAGTTAACTAGAATTACTCTAGATATTATAAAAGTGGTATTTAGAAAGAACTAGTGAACTAAAAAAAAAAATGTCACTTGCTATATGAAATCAGCAATTTACTTAGATCTGGTAAAATTCCTATTACCTGTTAAGTACTTTGGGGTTTTCTGTACAAATGGATCAAGCACAGGAGACGTTCTGTTTTGTAAATTCCTTGTTTGCTCTTTATTCCATGACACACCTTTTAAAAACAACTAGGCAGGCAGAAACACAGCCAAACGGTCTGGTGTGCTTCATAGCCTTTAGTGTATATCTACTGATATATCTAGTGTATATCTGTTTCAAACCCAGTAACTAAACAGTTACTGTTTCCTTACTGTATGACATTTGTGATAAAGTTATATCTTTCTAAATGATTTTTGAGTAATATTAAAAATGTTTGCATTTCTTTTTGCCACGTCAGTCTGGATTGCCGTGGTTTTTTATTTCATTCCTGTCTTCCTGTTAGACTGTACATTTTCAAGGGCTGTAACCCTTTCCTCATCCATCTTTGTGTCTCTACATCCATCATAGGCCTGGCTCACTTTAGATATATAATAAATATTGAATAAATGTTTAATTTTTCAAAGGCCTAAATTTAAGAAAGACTTTATAGAGTTAAGGGAGTGAAATATAAGTCAGTCAGTGTCTGTCTGTCTCTGTCTCTGCCTCTGTCTCTGTGTGTGTGTGTGTGTGTCTGTGTGTCTATCTGTCTGTCTCTGTCACACACAGCGAGAGCTGGGGGTGGGGTGGGGAGTGGTGGAGGGAAGAATACCAGAAAATAGGCATATTTTCAGATTCTGATTGAAAGTTGTAAGTAGCCATAGAAAGGATTGTGTTTCCATTCTTTCAAATAAGAGCATGTACTTCTATGAAGTCCAGTGTGGCTCAGATTTTGCTACAGGGTCTGATAACTTGCTAATTGCCTACTTTCAGTCACAAAAGCTTTCTTTGGCATTGCTGAGAAATATACGTAACTATATGAAGTTATAACACCTGTCGGACCTTGGACCCAGTATAATTGTCTACACTTAAACTACAAGGAAAAGTGGTTTTAAATTATTCCACCTACAGACAAATATAAAACTTTAGTATTTAAAATAGACAGAAACTTTCTAGTGTTGAGCTGGATTCAGACCATTATTTTTCTTCAACTTTATCAGATGGTCATGAACTCAGATTGCCAGTAATTTGGTTCGCCCTCCACATTTTTTTAAAAAATAATAATTGAGTACCTATATTTTTATACTAATTTACTGTGTGGGATAGCTCTTTGAGTTAATTTTCTAGACACACTGGATAATTTCATCCAAAAGTTTTGAACAGTTATGAAACACTTTCTCCCAACAGTGTGTTAGTACCTTTGTTTTGCTTAATTATGAACAGTTCTTGCTGCCTAAATGAGTAGAAAATAAAGTGGAGTTTTGTCACAGAAATCTGTTTTTTTGAACAATGAGAAGTGATTGCTTCTAGTAATGTATCTTAAAAGCTAGCAGTACATGTACCTTTCTGGATAATCACACTGCTTCTCATCAGTTGGTTGGTTCTGAAGGAGCTTGGGGTTAATAGGTGTTCTCAGAATTCTCTGAGAATATGCTAGGAGAGGTGAAGCCCAAAGAGGTGGCCCTTTGCTTTGCTGACCACTAGCTCAGGGGCTTCTCATGCTCAGGTCACATGGGAGGGATGGAGCTATATAACCCTGCAGGCCTCGTGGCTTCATTTCAGCATGGTCTTTGCACTCTGGAAGGACCACTTTGGCAGAAATGATTCTTTATAAACCAAAGCCTGGATGATGGATAAAGAAAGGGAAGGAAGATTGAAGGCAAAACAATGTTGAAGTCCTAGTGAAAGTTTCACTGAAAGTTTCTCTATGAGCTGCAGATTCCTATGAAATTACCTTAGAAGCATACAGTAATTACCTAATACTTAATTTATTGCTGAAGACATATTTCTCAATCATAGCTATAAAGACAACTGCTAATCCAGCAGATTTGTCTCAAAAAAGCTGGGTTATCTTTTTCTAATGGGTCTAATTGATTTTCACCTTAGAAAGAGAAGTTGCTGCACACAGTCCTGGTCATAAATGCTTTGCAGACCAGTAAGTAGCACTGTTCTGGCAGATCCTGGACCAGTGTTCATGAGGGGCTGTAGATGAGCCGCATCTCAGTATACCTGGCTCTTCTGTAGGCAGGGTAGTTAGAAGCAACCCAGGAATGGCAAAGACACACAGCTTGTCGCATTCTACCACAGAAAGGATGGAGAGCCTTAATCACTGAGCAGCCTGGAACATTAAGAAGGGTCAGGGTTTTTGTTACTGCTGCCGTTTTCCTTTTTTATAAAAATAGCTGCTCTTCTCTTTTTTAAAAATAGCTTTATTGACGTGTCATTTATAAACTATAAAATTCACTCATTTTAACTATACAAGTCAGTGATTTTTAGTAAATTTACAGAATTGTGTAACCTTACCACAGCCCAATTTTATAATATTTCCATCATCCCAAAAAGGTCCATTATGCCCATTTGCTATCATTTCTCATTCTCACCCCTAGGCAATCACTAATATATTTTTGGTCTCTATAAATTTGGCTTTTCTAGACATTTCATAAAAATGGAATCATACAATATGTGGTCTTTTGTGACTGACTTCTTTCAGTTAGCCTAATGAAATTCATCTATTTTCTAGCGCTTATTAGTACTACATCCCTTTTTGTGGCTAAATAATAATATCTTCTTATAGATGTACCACATCTGTTCATCTGTTCACCAGTTGATGGACATCTGGGTTGTTTCCAAAAAGGTATTTCTTTAAGGACCATATTACTGCCTGATACTTAAGTACAATGTCAACTGGAAAAAAACATAATGTTGGGAAGCAAAATTCACAAGGAAAGCCCTGGCATTTTCAAATTTTGTAAGTCTATTATGAGGGAGAGGGCAGAATTTTGCAGCCTTTGTGACCCTTGGCTGGAGCTGTTACTTTGAACTGATGAAGTTAAAAGCAGTGGCCCATCACCTCCTTAGTTTTGGACGCTGGTTGGCCCACCGGGTCATTGTGTCTGTGGCAATGTGTTCAGGTGAGCTGAAGGTACATCATGCAGCCAGTTCATCCACCAGCACATACACTTCTTATCAGGAACTGCTGCTGATGGATGTACTGTAGGTATTATTAGATGGTCCAGGCTCTATTCCTGGTGCTGAGGTGCAGTTCCTACTAAAGAGAAAGAGTAAACAGGTGAGGTTGTGACAAGCCTTTTGAAAAAGAGGAGCAAGGAACAGAGCTGGAGGGGGAGGGTGGGGATGCTACCATTCCTGGGAGGAGGAAGATGGAGGAAGGTGTCCCGAGAGCTTGGAACTGAGGCCCTGGTGGGCGGGCATCTGGAAGAAGAGCCTTCAGCAGAATAGCTGCAAGTACAAAACCCCCAGGGCAGGGATGGGTTTCTCTTGTTCAGAGAGATGCCCAGAGGCCATTGTGCCTGGAGCGCAATGATAAGGAGGGGCGGCCACAGCCCGGCCTGCTAGATTGCAGGAAATACCCAGGCTTTTGGTGCCCCTTCACCCAACTGTCGTGGGTCAAAGGGCAAAAGTCACTGGTGACATTAACCCGTGATAGACCTGAGGCCCCGGGGGAAACTGCTACTGTTGTGCATCACTTGATAAGTTGTGAGAAATGCATCATTAGGCGCTTTCATCAAGGTTTGGTCACACAGACCTGGACTGTACCCTGCGCACACCCAGGCTGTGTGACCTATCGCTCGGGCCGCAACCTGTGCTGAATGCTGCAGGCATTTGTAACACAATGGCAAGTGTTTATATATCTTAACGTAGGAAAGGCGCAGGAAGCATACGGTATAGAAGAAAAAATGCTGCATCTGCCTAGGGCACTTGCCCTTAGCAGGACTGAAGGTGATGGGGCAGTCCGAGTAGAGAGGGAATGTGAAGGCCACCGGCTTTACACGCACCGCACACCTAGGCCACACTGAATGTGTTTAAAAAATAGTTTTCTTTCTTCAATAATAATTAACCTTAACTAGTGTGACTTCTTTACTTTATTAAGCTTTTTAATTTTTGTAACTTTTTGACTCTTGTAATAACATTTAGCTTAAACACAAACACGTCATACAGCTGTTCAAGAATATTTTCTTTCTTTATATCTTTATAAGCCTTATTTCTAGTTAAATTTTTTTGTTTTTTAAACTTTGTTGTTAAAAACTAAGACGCAAACACACATCAGCCTAGGCCTGCACAAGGCCAGATCATCAGTATCACCGTCTCCCACCTGCACATCTTGTCCCACTGGAAGGTCTTCAGGGGCCGTAACACATGGAGCTGGCTGTCATCTCCTGCGATAGCAGTGGCTTCTTTAGAACACCTGAAGGGCCTGCTTGAGGCTCTTCTTGAGGAGGTGTCTCTCTTCAGAAATATGTCCATGGTGGTGTGCTTGGTTTGTTTCTTTTTTCATTATAGATTTGCCTATAAACAGATCATCAATCCACCATGCACACATAGTTCTTTTAATGAAAACCTTTCTGTGTTGCAGTCCATGTTTGAAACTTTTTAAGGAGCTTGTTGAGATCTGCTAAATCCTTCACTGAGAATTCTGGCGTTTTTTTTATTCTGCAGTTTCTGGGATACCATACAGAAGTTAAATAGTAATAAACTCAGTCAATATGTACCAAGGCGGACGGGTCTCAGAGGCATAACATTAAATAAAAAAAGATATAAAAGTGAATTGTATTATATGATACCCTTTATTTTATTAAATGCACAAAGCAAAATTATATATTATACTAAATATATGTGTGTATAAAAGTATAAAATGCCAGAAAGTTAACAACAGTCTTAATTAGCAGTTACCTCTGGGAAGAAAAAAGGGAATATGAGATCTGAATGGGGTGGTTAAAGCATTCTGTGGTTTTCTTATCTAGTTCTGTAATGTTTTAATTCCTTTCCAGCAAAGGAAATCAATATGGCACTATTAACCATTATTTTGTGAGGTTCTGTGGAATCTTCTTTTACTTTCATTTTTTAAGAGAAAAAAAAGGAGATCAGAAATATTTATTTGCCTGGGCAGAATTGGTCCATACTGTGATGCTATCGGAAGGTTAGTTATAGTCATCAAAAAAAAAAAAAAAATCAAGAGTAAGATTATAAGAAAACCTCTAAAAAGGGAAATATTATGTAGAGACTCCCATAATTTTTCTGGCTGAAATCACGTTCCATCAAAAATCATTTTCATCTCACTATATTGCACAATTCACTTCAAGGGACTTACATGAGAAGGGAGTGCAAAGGTTAGTAGAGAGGCTGACCAGTCCAGACTGGGCTTCGCGCTGCCTACGGGACCTTCAGCAAGGTTTTGAAATTTAACATCTCAAAGATTTGATATCGCTTCTGTAAAATGGGGATAATAATAATCATGTCATTAGGCTCTAAGGAGACAACCCATGCCACTGCGCTAGGCATCGCGCCGGAAACATAGTAGCACTCCATGTTTGTCAAAATGTATCTCAGATGGCAAAAAGGAGTAAAATGTTCTCAAGTGAATGAAGCAGAAAGTAACACTTTCAATTTCCTTTGTTCCAGCACACTTCTCTAGAGGTTTTTGTATTCATAGTCTCTCTTCTGAGGTGACACTTTGAGGCAGGAGAGCTGGTATTGTTTATTTTCATGTTACAGAGAGGAAGTGAGGTACCTGGAGCTGGCCGTAGGAACGTTCATCCATTCGAAGAGCTGACTAATATTAAGCTTTCGTTGTGCCGTGTTAGTTACTATAACTGGTTCAGTGCGCAGTGCTCCATAAACATCAGTTTTTAACTTATTGAACCCTCATACCCCCAATGGAGTGGAAATTATTGTTATCCCATTTTATAGAGGAGGAGACTGAGGCTCAGAGGAGGTAGTGTTACGTGATTTGCCCAAGGATTCGAGGCCAAAGTTTTTTTTCACTCCATTTCCCCTTGCCCCCAGACCCATTGCTAGTGGGATGGCATGTTAACAAATTATAGATAATACAAATTGATTCATAATGCAAGTTGATAGCTAATAGTATAGATAAATGATACAGACTAAAGGGGAACTAAAACATTGTTTACATTTGACTGATGGGAGCATTTTTGTGGGCTTATATATTCGAATCTGAGTATTTCTGCTCTAACTTAATACTTCAAACAAAAAAACAATTATCTCAGTTGTCCAGTTTTCCTTTACTTGGCTTGTGCCCTCCCTTCAGGATGGATATGAAAAACATGACTCTTCTGACCATCAGATGTTAACCCACAAGCAGCTGCCTTTTTGCTAAATTTCCTCTAACATTTTCCCCAAAAGGCAGGGGACATAATCAAGTATTGATAATGTTAGTCCAGGAACAGCAGCTTCCAACAACATGAGGAAGGAGGAAGTGAGATTTTCTACCAAAGATGTCTATCTAGAAGTATTCTCAAACATTTAACCCTTATTAGATATTCTTGTCACATGAAAGTAAAATGTGTCTTGATTAGTTTAAGTATTTGCAGCATTGCAAGACTAATTTGTATAAGATTGTATAGAACAAAATAATATCGAAAATTTCAAGATAACCTATGCCACCTGAATCAAGTTATAAAACTTCCTATTTACTTAGAGGTTCTTAAATCACTTTTAAAGCTCAGTAGAAATATTACCCATGTTTTTCAGCTGAGGAAGACAGAGCATTGAAATATCAAATAATTTGTCCTTGGTCTTGAGGAGAACTGGAAAAAGAAATGGAAAGAAAAACTAATTCTCAGAAATTTGAAGTCAGCTCAGTTTAACTATCTAGCTAATCAATTTGTGCTTCATAGTCTATAGTTCCGTGTTGGTGACGGTGATAACTTTTCAAAAATAAAGGAAAAATCTAAATGGTGAGGAAGTTAAAGCCATCATAAGATTGTATAAACCATTTTAAAATTATGATCTGTACCTGCACCGGAGCGGAGGGCACGCATGAGATAAATGGGCCAGCGAGGGGCGCGGCGGGACGCGTCCCGCGTCCTCTCAGCGCTGCGGGCGCAGGCGGTGGAAGCGGAGGACCGGCGAGGGTGCGGCGGGCAGTGGCCCTGCCGGTCGTTTTAGTTTTATCTGGCCTGGACGACCCGTCTTCTCTGAGTAGAAACGGAACTCATCTGGTCGAAACTAGTTTGGTGAATTATCCTCCTTGCCAGGCATTAACTGGTGGAGCACAACTAAACTTTTGTTATTGATTATAATAAAGTAGTGCTTCATGCCTGTTAATACCTTTTATAATGTATTTTGGTTTTATACTTGGTATCTTAAAACTTTTAGTCCTAGAGGTTTAAATGAATTTGTTCATTGCTACCAGTGATTTTAGACTCTATAAACAGTTCAGATCTTAACAAGCCTTGACATAGTGACCTTTGACTGCTGATCTCCCCCCAAAATATGGGACCCATTCAGTTCACAAGGGCATCCACTGCTACTATAAAGTTTTACAGATTGTAGAGTACCAAGGCAGCACTGCTTTTTTGTTCCTGCGTTTAAAAATATATGTACTTCAGCTAAAAAAAAATGAGATTAATGGCCAAGAGCCAGTGTAGAAATGGATTTTCCACTGTTCAAAGAGGCCAGAATTTCCAGGGAGGAAAGTACCATAGCCAAACCTAATAAGAAAGAATTGAAGTGCATGTTGAACTTTCAGGCTTAAAAACTTGTGCATTGTTTTCCGTGAAGCTGACTGTACTCTCAAGTCTTAGTTTAAACTTTTTTTTCCCCTAGAAGAGTCATTTAGATAGTGATTTATGTTGTGGTCAACTTTGGAAGTTCTCATTAATTCATTGTTTATGATATTTTAAGATAGGAGTTATATGTACATATATAAACATTTAAAATTATATAAAGAAATCAAATTATATTTTCCCGTTATTTAGATAAGCTGAGCTAAGAATAATCTTTAGAAAGAACAAAGCCCTGGACTTCTTTTTTGCTTCTTATATGCTAGGGGCAGGGTTAGGTCTGTATTTGTTTCCTTACGTTCTTACCATCCAGACTCAGCCTCATAAGATTATCATAAGAATTTTAAATGATATTGTAAACTTAGCTTTCTCTTTTTATTAGAACTTACATTTTTACCATTCAGACTGGTCTCATAAGATTATAAGGATTTTAAATGAGATATTTGAAAAATAGTTTTATCTTTATACTAGAAAGTAACCATTTTCTAATGAAGTTATTAGATTTTAAAAATTGCTGAAATCTCATACATTACTGATGGGAATGCAAAGTGTACAGCCACTCTGGAAAATAGTTCGGCAGTCTCTTACAAAGTTAAGCATATACTTACCATATGATGCAGCAATCAAATTCCCAGGTTTTTATCCTGGGATATGAACGCTTATGTCCACACAGAAACATAAATCTGATTTCCATATCAAGTTTACATGTAGTTGCCAAAAAGTGGAAACCAACCCAAGGGCTCAAAGGGTAAATGGATAAACAAATCGTGACACATCTGTACTGTGGACTGCTACTAGGAAAAAAGAAAAAAGGGATAAACTGATATGCCCAACAGCTTGGATGGTACGTGAGGGCCTAGTGCCTCCTGAAAAAGCCAATCTCAAAATGGTTCCCTTTGTGTAACACTTTCCTAGCAACAAAACCATAGTGACTGAGGATCAGTGGTTGCCAGGGGGTAGGAGTGGTGGGAAGGGTGTGGCCATAAAAGGGTAGATGAGAGAGAGCTTTGTGTGGATGGAACAGTTCTGTGTTACACTTGTGATGGGTACACAAATCCGTGCATGTGGTAAAATTTCATAGAAACAGTGGACACACACCCCCAAATGCGTGATTCAAAACTGGTAAAGTTCTGCAGTTTAGCTAACAGTGTCCTGGTTTTGATGATGTACTGTGGTTATGAAGTTATCATCGGGGGAAACATACATGAGAACCCTCTGTATAATTTTTACAACCCCTTGTGAGTCTTAGACGATTTCAAAATAAAAAGCTTAAAAATAAAGCAAAGGAATCGAGGGAGGATGATGGAAATAGCTGTGGCCACAGGTCCCTGTGTTCAGGTGCTGAGGTTTACTGTCTTGCAGAGACTGATGAGGGGAGTCAGCCTTGGCTTTGGGGCGTCGTGTTTACTAGTCATGTGTGAGGCTTAAGTAGCCGACTGGCTCCGGTGATGCAGGATGAGTGGACTTCCAGTTCAGTGTGACAGATTTACCGCATGTGTTTTTCATCTCTCTCTTCTGAGAATACATTAAAATGATGGGAAGAAACTTTTAATCCTTTTGCTGTTCAGAAAGAAGAGTGCAGCTCGCTGACAAACGTCATGCATAGGAATGCTGCGTTTTCTAGGGTTTGACATTTTCAGCACTCAAGAATGACTATATTTTGTAAATGGAAATACCACTACTAAAAACAGAATGCTATAAATAGAATGATGTCCTTCGTTTCCAGAGACTGTCGATATATTCTCGATGCAAAAAGAATGATAAAAGCAAGACATTTCATGGCAAACTTTGGGGTAAAGACTGTAATCCATGAGTCATGTTGGGGTAAATGCAGCCTCAAGTGCCACCGGCAAGAATTCTCTGGGCAAACAGGAAATGGATTTAAAAAAAAAACAAAACCCTGTAAATCCGTAGCATAGAGACCTGAAAAATGAAACGTCAGTTGACAAAATGCCTAAAGAAATTTGGGGTAATAGAAAATGGCCAGAGTGCTAACTACCTTAAGGGAACTTAAAGGACCCGCAGAGATGGGTACTGATGGGAACCCAGCCATTCACCCCAAAGTCTGAGGAGCAGAGCCCACAGAAGGTGGAGACGGAGGGGTCGCCCAGGTCTATAATAGGAGTTCCACGAGGCGGTTAAACTGCCAGGGTCCCTTTCGTACCCCAGCCACCGGCAGCCCGGAGGTTTAATCTCAGCATGTTGAAGCAAGGGGCTCTCGACTTGGAGACATCAGCCAAGGGTGAAGCTTAGAGCTGAACACAGGGCAGTTCAGTAAAAATCAGTTCAGGAAACTGGGATTCCCAGCCCCCTTCCCGACTGGGAAACTGACCCCCTGGTTCTTGCCCACTCCCCCACCCACAGATGGGGAATTAGAAGCATCTCTGGAATGACCCAGGGGGCCTTGCTGACTGTTGCATGGCCAGTTTGTCTGCCGCTGACCTGCCATCCGGTCACTCCACATGAAGCTACTGCCTTGGATACGTAGCCACAAGCTTCCAGCCACACTTTAGGGCTTTACTCCTAAACACAGAGTGATGATCAGGAATAACCAGACATTTGAGGAAAACCTCCAACACAAGATAGATGGATACCAAACAGTGAGAAGAAATCATCAGGAGACAACTGGAAGAAAATACCCCCAAACTACAATTATTCAGATAGGAGACAATATTGCATCCATAAAACAAGAACAGGATACTTTCAAAAAGGAATGATTAAAAAATCTGACAGAGCCCAAATTAAAAATATATCAAAAGTTTTTAAAACACACAAGAGTTTGAATATAAAGTTGAGGATATCTGTCAGAGATATAGAACAAAAAGTGGAAAATCAGGGAAAAAAGGTAAAATGATTAGAGAATAACTCCAGGATGTGTGAAATCCTCATCAGAGTTCCACAAAGAATGAAGAGACAGGAACTTTTTCATACCTGGACATAATTTTCTATATCATTAGATATAGGGTCTTTTGAGTGCTCAGTAAAATAAATGAAAAAAGTACTCACATTGAGACAGACTGTTACGTAGTTTCAGAACACTGGAATAAAGAGAAGCCTTCCAGAAGTAAGCCCCTCCGCCCACCACCGCCCCCCAAAAAAGTCATATACAAAGGAAGAAGGGATGATAGCCAACTTCTCAATAGCAAACTGGACATTAAAGATAGTGGAGCAATATCTTCAAAATTCTAAGGAAAAAATCACTTTTGATCTATAATAAATACTCTAGCCAGCAAAATATCAATCAAATTTCAAGGTCGAGATAATTTCAGAGGCATGGGTACTCAAATTGACTTCTCACATACCAATTCTTAGGCCATTCTTGGAGAATGATCTCTGGCAAATCGGAACAATGAAGAAAGAGGAAGATGTGGAGTCCACTTAATGAGAGCTCTAATACAGGGGACCAGAAGGGACATGCAAGCGGCAACAGCGTAGCAGGGACCGTCAGACCAGACTGGGCACGAGGACAGAGAGTCCTTGAGGAAGTTCTGGGGGAAAAATAGAATGGAAGCTTAGCTGACAACTTCGTGCAGTTGAAAAATAACATCGATAGGCTCCTGTTAGATACAGTGGAGCACGTGGAAAAATTCAGGTAAATACGTAGAAAACTAAGCATGGGAGTGGGGAGATGAAATGGTTGCTCATCCTGGGAGAAGCAAAAAGGCTGGGCCAAGACAGGAAACGTAATCCTTAGTATGTTTCCTTGCTTTACAGTGACCAATAATTGCAAAATAATAAATCCCGGCTATTAACTTACCAGGAAACTGCCATTCAGCTGCAGCGGAAGGATTGGGGAAGGGGAAAGTAGGGTGGCGTGGAGAGCCAAGTCCTCACCTACTGTAGCAGAAGGCCTGTAGTTATTGTCCCAAATTGAGAAATTAAGCGTATTCCTCAAAACTGGCCATAAATACAAGAATAACAGCTTGCTTGAGAGAGTCTTGGGAGTGAAGCCAGGCGTGGGGAAAGTCTGGGGGGTACGGGTGGTTTTTCACAATAAGCCTGAATTGCTGTTTGATAAAATATAAGTTATTTTCTTTCTCTACGAATTCATAATGGCGACGCTTTTTATCCTGACTAGCATGTGTGCCAAGTATCTGCCCCTTTGAATGTTGTGTAATTTTTCATTTTTATTGCTTGGTCAACTACAGATAGTACACATTTGGGGAGAGGGACCGAAGAGAGTTGAATGGTGTGTCTGGAGTGACTACTGTTGTGGCACTCATCGTTAGTATCTGGAACGAATATATTCAGTCACCATGTGTTCTGAGCCCAAGACAGAGGCCCCTCTGCCCCCCACCTCCCGCAGCGATTTTTTATTTTAAATTTAGAGTAACATTCTAAACAATTGCCTGTCTTATGCTTGTCATGGCATTGGTCTCTGTGTCTTTGACTTTCCATGGAGTCCATGAGGGAATCCATGTCTTCCCAGCCACAGCTGTGTGCACAGAACCTGGCCACCGTAGTACTTAATAAACGAAGCAATTACAAGGGAAAAATGCCAGTGACCACCTAGAAAGGAGGTTTCAGGCTGGCCTGTGTCCCAGGGCTATCAGCAACACCCATCCTTCCCTGGTAATTAGACATGGAGATTTTGTCCAATTGAAGCCAAAACATCGCCCATGTAATTAAATTCTGATCACTAGAGTGACAATCATTAACCTACTTAAACCTAAAAGGCGGTTTCAGCTTCTAGGCCTTTAGCCCCTGCAGGGTGTGCTCTGCAGAGATAGCATGTCTGCTGTTTGTGCTTTTGACAGTAGGTTCTAGGCAGCCTGTGGGCAACCGGAGAACTGCCAGGGTTAGTACACCTTGCCAGTGCCAGCACCCTGTTCCATCAGGAAGGAGATATGTCCTTGTCATTATTTTCAAGTCAACATTCATGACTTTGTAAACAATACCGTCAAGCATATACAGTATACCAGCCTATGTAGTAACAAAATCTTAAGATTACTTGATCTGCTGTTTGTTTATTTTATTAATTTGTTTTGTTTGTCAGAATGTTATGGAACAGTTCAACCCACGGCTACGAAATTTAATAAACCTGGGAAAAAATTATGAAAAAGCTGTTAATGGTAAGTCTGTTTTCTAAATATATGAATATAGAGCACATATAAAAGCCATTGAGTGAATATTTTACATAATTATTTTTAAATGCTTAATATTGAATTTTTAAATATCTTTAAATTGGTAGAAATTATTTACAATTAATTTAATTTACAGAACTTTGCCATGATAAGAGATTGGTGTATTTGAAATGAGTAAATTGAATAATAGGCTACTACGAGTAATGTGTTTTAAATACCAAATCATGCTTTTGACATAGTTTAATCTTTTATATCATTGCCATAAACATGTTTTCTATTTTTTTTCAACCAAATTCTTTACGAACTAATAACATATAAAATGTATGCTTAATTTTTATGTTAGCGTCTTGCTGCATAGGAATTAATCTGTAATTTACATAGAAGAATTTCTTGCCTTTGGGTGTATCACTTTCAATAGTAATATAAGAAATAAAACTTTGAGCCTGAGTAGAAAAATGTCTCTATGAAAGGTTGAACTTAGATTCTCATTTCAAAATGAGCGCTTCCTTTAAAATGAGTGTGAGCACTGGCTTTTGTCTCTCTGTGAGAACCAGAGTTGTTTACTAGTTTGTAGAGGTTTTTGTTCGAAGAGGCTGATGTGCGCCTCCACATACGTTTTACTCCTAGAGGGTGAATGTTGTCAGGGATCACCTTAAAAACTTGAGATGCTAACAAGCACCACATTCTAACGTGGTCAAAACAGTTTCCCCTTGGTAGCAGTCGTCACCCTTAAAATATTCAGACCCTGGTTTCACCCTTTGCCTTGGTTCATTAAGACCACGAAGCAACGTAAGTAGAACACTTAGTTTATAGCAGTTTTGCATTTGAAGAAGGCTTCAAATCAAGTGTCGTGTCTTTTACATGTCTCTTATTTCTCTCTTTCACCGTGCCCCACCTCTGGGTGCTCCCTACTGGTATTTTGAAAATAAATCTGTGGCCTCTCACCCTGGAAGAGTAAACTCCCGTTTATTTCTGGATTTCTGTGCTTTTGCCAGACCGTTCTCAGCGGCAGGAAGTGTAGCAGGCCTGGGCTTTGTCCTCCCGCTCTCTCCAGCAGTATCAGGACTTGTGCAGGAGTCCCCCACCCCCTTCAAAGAGCGGGACACTTGTTCTGGAAGTCTTGGGCAGCTGACTCTCCCCTGACGACTGCTGAGTCACAAGGCTGCAGAGCCCTTGCTTTAGATGCCCGGTGAAGGAAGTCACTGTGACCTGCAATGGTTTTTTAACTTTCTAGCATTCGTTGCCTCTCTGAGGCAGAGCTTTACAAGGTGACTCAGGGAGTAAGTAGCCTGCAGTTCAGCCTCCTGCTAAACCAGCTTCTCCCCAGAGGGCTCTTATCATTTAACACCTCCCCGAGACGTTTCCTCACTTTGTAAGGTGTTCCCAGAATTTCTGCAGACCATCTGGATTGTGCTGAAGCTGTGGAGGAATTTAGGTAAATGTGTGAAGTCCTTGGTAAGAGTTTGAATCATAGTTGATGCCAGATGTGCATCGACAGCTGGATGGTAACTCAAGATATCAGGCACAGCTAGCGAAGTCAGGGGACAAGCAGTGTCACTGGATTTGAGCAGTGGGGGTGCAGGTGGGGAGACAGGGCAGGCAGGAGGCCCTGTAGGAGCTGAGCCAGCTGATGGTTTTGGGTTTCAGTAGGCAGACGCTGCATATGAGTACTTCAGGCAAAACAGCTAAGCTAACACCTGGGCGAGAAACCATTGGGGAAATACTAAAATATATGGTGGAATAGGGTCAGATCAGTAGAGCATTTCAGTGCAGCGCAGTTCTCTGGACTCCTGGGGCTCACTCCTGCAGCTGCAGTCAGCTGTTCTAAGAGTGCCAGCCCCTGCGGGAGTTATACTTGCTGGTACCCACTGGCCAAAACAAGTCACATGACCAAGCCACCTACACAAGCTGGGAATTATGGAAGGTGTGATTTATTTAAGTCCACTACCATAAAACCTGTCATGGACTCTGTGGAGTATGGGCTTATCCGTTGAGCAATGGGAGACTCTTGAAAGTTTTTAAGCAGAACTGTACCTAATGAAATCATATTTAAAGGAAAATTATCTAGTAGAAGTGAGTGGATTAGCTTGATGAAGTAGTTGGTCAGCCACTAAAATAGAACTAACATGAGAGTGTCATAAGCATCATGGCAGAGTAAGAAGACTCCATTGTTTCTCCCCTTAAATTTACAAGTCAGACAAAGAAAACTCAACAGAGGACCCCTTGTTCAACACAAACGCCGGAAGGATCCACGCGTGGGGAGGGAGTGGGCGCACTGGAAGGAGCAGGGGAGGCCGGACAGGGAAGGCATCCCTGCCCCCTGCAGCTCCAGCTGGCGAGGTGGCAGGGGCGGAGCTCGGCTGCAGCTGTCACACTACGCCTGGAGCTTAGGAGGGTATGTAGTTTCCTGCCCTGAAAAGGCATAGCCCTCCCTACCTTCCCATCGCAGCAGAACCAAGCAGAGGTGGCTGGGGAGTGCTAAATAGCAGTGGGGCACGACAGCCATAACTGGAGAGGTTCATGGGACTGCAAGATGGCAAAGTGCCTCCTTTCTCCCGGATGCGCTGTTAGAGCTCAATAAAGTCAAAAACACAGCGGAAAAAGGAGGTCACTCTGGGAGTTCACAAAACAGGTTCTCCAACACTCCCCACATTCCCCACCATAGCGGTGGTACCCCATAACCAAGGTGAACTGGTCAGTGAGGGACCCACCATCCCAGAGGGTACGTGGCATTTTCCTTAACTGAAAGAATACTGCCCCAGGGCCATCCCAGAGGTGCAAAGAGTGGGTAAGAGAAAACAAAAACTTGCAATACAGCACCATCTGCTGGAAAACAAAAGAAAGTACCCTATCTCTCAGCCTGCTGAATTGTTGAGAGCAAAACTATCTAAACAAGAGAGTGCTGCCTCGAATTCATAGACAGAAACAATCCATCCAATACCATGAACTACATGGGAGCACGGGAAGAAAATGAAGTCTCCAGAAACCAAATCAGAGTCATGGAAGACTGATTTAAATAACAGAATTCAAGATTGCAGTTGTGAAGAAACTCAAGGATACATAAGAAAACTCAGGCAGTTCACTGAACTCAAGAATAAAGTTGATGAACAAAATGAGTGCTTTACCAAAGAGATCGAAACTATAAAAAAGAACCAAACAGAAATTCTGAAGCTGAGGAACTGAATAAATGATATGAGGAATGCATTAGAGAGCATTGGAAATGGAGCAGTCGAGATGGAAGAGAGAATTAGTGAACTCAGAAACCTAGAAGTGACCTATGAGAAGAACTAAAAGTGTAATACAATGAAAGAACTCCTTGAGAACTGTCTGGCTTCATTATAAAGAGCCACCTAAGGATAATAGGCATATCAGGAGAAAAAGGAGATAATGGAACAGAGAGCCTCCTCAAATAATTGATGAGAATTTCCCAAGCCTATGGAAAGAATTGGACTTTAGAATAGCTAACAGAACACCTAATTGTATCAATACAAAAAGACCTTCTCCAGACAAATGTTGTTCAAACTGTCAATAATTAATGACAAAGAAAGAATTCTCAAGGCAGCCAGGGGAAAAAGGCTAGAACTGACAAAGTAAACGTCATTAGCTTATGGTCAGATTTCTCAGTAGAAACAGTACAAGACAGAGAGTGAAAGGAAATATTAAAAATAATGAAAGAGAGGAACCATTAGCCAAGAATAAAATATCCAACAGAGTTATCCTTTAGCTGTGAAGAAGTAATGGTTTTCCCAGACAAAAGCTGGGAAAATTTGTCACCATGAGATCTGCATTACAAGAAATGTTTAAAGGAACTCTTCTACTAAAAAGAAAAGTATATAGAACTTTGAGTAAGATTATTAATAGAAGCAGGAAACTGCAAATCTTCAGACTAGGTTATTAAACAATTACAACAAAGTTTAAAGGTGGAAGGGGGCATTAAAATAACTACTGCCATTTGGTAATGAATGTACAACATAAATAGGGAAAATTTGTGACAAAATCATAAAAGGACTGAACAGTTACAGATGAATGAAGATAAGCAGTCAGAATAAAAAGGAGTATTATATGTATGAGATATTTTACACAAACCCAATGGTAACCACAAAATAAATATCCAGAGCTGATACATGAAACAAAAAAAGAAGAAACAAAAAAAAAAAATCATAGGAAACCACCGAACTAAAATAGCAGACAGAATCACAATGAAAAAGGAATAATGGAGATACAGAGCAACCAGGAATCCAAAGATAAAATGGCCATAGTGAGTCCTCATTTATCAGTAATTACCTTAAATGTAAATGGACTGAATTCACCAACTGTATCTTACCTGCAAGAGACCCATCCCAGCTCCAAAGAACACAAGCTCAAAGTGAAGTAGAAGATGATATTCAAGCAAATGGACTCACTAAGGAAAAAAGAGAAAAAACTTAAAATCAGCAATGACAGAGGAAAAGTTACAATGGACACCACAGAAATACTAAGGCTTATACAAGAATACTATGAAAAGCTATGTACCGCCACATTTAATAACCTAGAAGAAATGGTTAAAGTCTTAGAAATATATAACCTTCCTAGGCTGAACCATGAAGAATTGGAAAGACTAAATAGACCGATCACTGGTAAGGAAATTGAAAGAGAAGTCAAAAACCTCCTTTAAAAAAAAGTTCAGGCTTCACTGGTGAAGTCTACCAAACATTCAAAGAACATTGAATAACTGTCCTTCTCGAACTCTTTAAAAAACTTGAAGGGGGATATTTCAACTCATTATACAAGGCCAACATTACCCTGATCACAACAAACCAGGCAAGGACAACACACACACACAAAATTACAGGCCAATATCTCTGATAAACATAGATGCAAAATCCTAAACAAATACTAGCAAATTGAGTGTAACAATATTTTAAATAGATACTATATCAATCAAGGGGTTCATTCCAGGAATGCAAGGATAGTTCAACATCCACACATCAGTCAATGTAATACAACACGTTAACAAAATAAAAAATCACATGATCATATCAATGGATGCAGAAAAACATTTGACAAGATACAACACCCATTTATGATTAAAATAATAAAATGGGTATAAAAGGAAAGTACCTCAACATAATAAAGGCCACCAGATGACAGACTCTCAATATCATACTCAGTGGTGAACAAAACTGAAAGCTTTTCCTCTCAGATCAGGAACAAGATAGGGGATACCCACTCTCGGGCACTGTCATTCAACAACATAGCACAGGATTCCTAGCCAGTATAATCAGTCAAGAGAGAAGGAAAGAAAAAGGCACCTAAATTAGGCATGAAGAAGTAAAACTGTCACTATTTGCAGATGACATGATTCTGTATTTAGAAAATCTGAAAGGACTCCATCAAAAGGCCACTAGAAATAAGAACAAATACAATAAAGTCGCAGGATACACAATATACAAAATCTGTTACATTCCTATATACTAACAACAGAGGATCAGAAAGAGAAATGAAAACAATCCCATTTACAATTGCAACAAAAATGATAAAATACCCAGGAATAAACTTAAAGATGGTAAAGGACCTGTACTGAAAATTACAAAACATTGTTAAAAGGAATTGAAGAAGACATGAAAAAATGGAAAGATATTCTGTTTTCCTAGATTGGAAGAATTAATGTTGTTAAAGTGGCCATATTATCTAAAGCAATATACAAACAATGTATATTTCACAGAAATAGAACAAAAATTACTCAAATTGTATGGAAACTCAAAAGACCCAAACAGCTAAAGCAGTCAAAGCAGTCCTGAGAAGAAAGAACAAAGCCAGGTCTATCACATTCCCTGATTTCAAACTATACCACAAAGCTACAATAATCAAAACAGTATGATATTGGCAGGAAAACAGACCCAACAGACCAATGGAACAGAATTGAGAGCCCAGAATAAAACCACACGTATATGGGCAACTAATTTTCAACAAAGGAACCAAAAACATACTATGGGGAAAGGAAAGTCTCTTCAATAAATAGTGTTGGGAACACTGGAAAGCCACATGCAAAAGAATGAACTGGACTGTTATCTGACACCATGCAAAAAAAATTAACTAAATGGATTAAACACTCAAATAGAGGACCTGAAACAATAAAAATACATAGAAGAAAACAGGCACTAAGCTTAACGGAACTTGGTCTCAGAGGGGTTTTTGTGAACTTGACTCTAAAGGCAGGGGAAGTTAAAAAAAAATGAGACTACATTAAACTGAAGTTTCTGCACAGAAAAGAAACCATCACCAAAACAATAAGGCAGCCAACTGAATGGGAGAAGATATTATATCTCTGATAAGGGGCTAATATTCAAAATATATAAAGAACACATAGCAACTCATCAACAACAACAAAACCAAACAATTTGATTGGGAAAAATGTTATATAAAGTTATTAGCCAATTTTAAATCCACCCCCCAATAAATAAACAAGAACCTATATGCTTCATCTTTGAAACGATAGTGGTAGGAAATCTCTTAATGTGTTCACAGAGGGGGTCAAAATTACGGAAATATTCTTCTTTATCTGTATAAATTATATGATTTTTAAAGTTAATTCAACTTTATCATAAAAGCAAGGATAAGGATATTTTACTACCCTGAGAAGATTAAATAGTTTTAAACACAAGTCAACATTTAATGAAAAAAAATTCACTTGAATGGGTTCAAACACAAAAATTTTGTTTAAATATTGTGTAATCCTGTATACCATTCTCTCACTAACTTGCTTTTCAGTTTATCAGTACCTTGCAATTTAAAATCTTCGTACTAAAATACTTCATATATCAACTCGACAGTTTATTGGCTACCGACTTGTTTTTAGGTGGAGTCATCTCTTTTTCAGTTTAACTGAGGCCAAAGAATCAGAAAGCAGCATAATTTAGAACTGAGAAGATGAAGGCTCTCAGCTGAAGTTGCGTGCAGTCCCTCTGACTTGCCGCTGACCTTGGGAATGTCCCAGAATACCTCCACTCCCCTTCGTGAAATGGGATGATAGCGTCACCGACCCATATCTCAATGTCATCAGCTAGAATAACTTAAGTGATGAGTTGGAAAATTTATATAGATGTTGCTCGCTATTGTGCTTTTTACAATTATACTTTAAGGTTATACTCAGTCTTATGAAATAACTGTGGAGTAGAACATTACATTTTCTAAACTCGCATGCATACATAGTAAAAACTCTAACTTTTATAATTTTTAATTCTACAAAGATGCTAAAATACACTAATGTGTTATGAAAATTTTACTTGTTGGCCTGTAGTATCTTCAGCTGGATTTGTACATTAACTTATCCTGTGATACCCTCCCACACACACCTTTTTTATATGTCAAATGTCTTTTTTAATCCACCTTTTAAAAACAATACCCATTATAAATTGAGGCAAAAAAAAAGTCATAAAGTGATAGAAGAAATTGATATAAGCAGGTTCCGTTTGTTCATCCAGTGTTCTCACTGTTAGGGCATTTTATAGATGACCGTCCTTTGTTTCAGAAAGAATAACTAGCTTGCCCAAGGAGGTCATGTCATTAGAAGTAAAAGTCTGTCTTGTCTTGCCCCTGACTCTCCTCTATTCCCCTCCAAAACAAAAAGAAAGAAAGAAGAAATAAAAGAAAAATCAAAATGCAGATTTCTGTAACTTATAATTTAGTCTTCAGAATCAGTTTGAAAGGAGAAATATTATTTTTAAGATAATTAGAATCCACCTTTTATAGAAATAAAAGTTTTCCTCGTCCCTGCCATAGAGGCAAGGGGTAGGGGAGTAATAGTGCATTAAGTTATTCTTCAGGTAATTCTGTTTTCTGAGTTTTGTTTTTGGAATGACAATGTGTTTCAAATTCATAGGTTATTCCCCTGGCAACAAGTGTGCTGTTTGTGTCTCAGAGCGTCTTTTTCAATAGAAGAAATAAAAATGCCATTGAAGGATCCGTTTCCTAGGCCACCCCACCCAAGTCCTTATAACCAAAAATGTTGCAGACCTGGGTGTCTGTGAGAATAATCTGCTCGGGAAGGTCTTTGGCTGGAGCGGACCCCAGTTTGATGTTAGGTCCATGTCTGCCCTGGAACTGTCATCAGGGGCAAGCAGGGCCTTCCCGGACGTCAGCGCCTGCTGCTGATCGTTCCCCAGGGCTGGTCCCAGGTGAGGACCCCATGGGGCTCTCCAGTGGGCGGGGGCTTCTGCCCTGGCACAGCTATCCAGCACAAACCCTGCCTTCTGAGAGCCACACTTGCCACAGCCCAAACCTTCCGCAGCCAGAGGGACCAACAGATGTTTGGGAGAAAGCCTCTGTGTCACGTCTTCCTTTCCTTGTCTAAGTGATGATTTTATGTGTCGCCTTTCCTCTCTAGCTATGATCCTGGCAGGGAAAGCCTACTACGATGAAGTGGTCAAGATCGGGGAGCTGGCCACCAGATCCCCCGTGTCAACAGAACTGGGTGAGCTGATTGTCTGTTGTATGTAAACCCAACTTAAGCCACCATTTCGGAGCCTTTCATCCAGTGAGTGCCTATAAAAACACGTGAAGTGGCCCAAACCCAGAATAGAAAGGAAGGCTGGCCCAGCGTTCCGGTTTGTCAAGCCAGCACCCTGGGTTGTTCAGGTCTGGGATGATCGAGTTCAGTGTGGCCTGTTGAAAGTGGAGACTTACAGGGCAGGCCAGGGCCCGCCCCGGCCTCCCTGCTTCCTAGGAGTCGGGCTTCTCTGTCTCTGAGGTGTGGGCTCAGCCCTTCCCCTAGGATGCCCGAAGCACACAGCCCGGGGAGCTTTGACCTACATTCCTTGCTGGAGGAGCAGGAGACAGGCGTGCTGGGCCTCCCAGCTCTGGCAGGGGTATTTCCTGTGACTCACCGAGCAGGAGGTCAGAGTCCTTCACGTTCTGTTCTTGGCTCTCCCTGCTTCCACAGTTGCGCTCAGTTGCGATTTTTCCAGTTTGGCTGGTATGAATTGGTCTCCTGTGCACACACGGAGGGCAGCCACGCCCTTGGCAGTGCCAGCTGCACGGGGAATCTGGGGTTCTGTTTACAGAGCCAGTTCCCTGTACCACCTCCTAAGAGGGCAAAGGTCAATTTTTTAAATAGCCCCACACATAACCATCATTTTTAAAACATGTTAAATATGTTTTATTTTACAATTTCTGGCGTCAAACTGTTTGATATGATTTGGAAGGGTCCAAAAATGGGAGGAAAGATTAGTAAAGTGTGTACATGTTTTTTAAAAAGTGTGTCTGTCTCCATTTACAACGTGGGAAGGGAAGCAGAGGAGGCCCGTAGGAGCATACGTTTAAGGTTCACATGATTCACACCGTTTCTGCATAAAGTGTCTTGAGGGTGTTCAGCATTGCTTGGAAAATTCTTAACTGACCCATGAACGTGGAGGAACAAATTTGAAGTGCGGTGTCAGCGCTGGGGTTGGAGGCTGGGCTGCCAGGTGTGAAGTGGGTCTGGGTGCTCGTTACCATTCTCTGACAGATTTTGTACATGGAAAGTTTAGAAAAGAGTCCGAAAAGCTATAGACAAAACTTAAGCCTGAGTCGATGCTGTGTAATGAACGTCGATACTGCTGTTTTTCATAAACTCAGTGACATCTAAAAATTTTTCAAAATCCTGCCTTGGGTTCTGTTGGTGCCATAGCTTTGGCATGTCCTGGCGAGGACTGGACTAAAGTGGCTGTCCTACACAGGTCAGTTAGGTAAAACACACACTGCATTATGTAGACAGAAGATAATAAAACTTGGGGCGTGTGAGAGGTGATTGAGATGATCACAGGGTTCCAGAAAATAGGACCAAATGAAAAAGACGCATCCTATTTGTGTCAAGCAGGAGGGAGAAAATATGTGACCCTTACATTCAGCTTACGGTGCTCTGAGTCAGCGCCGTTCCTGCCCTTGTAGTGTCTTGTGGTTCTTGCCCCTGTTCCGGTAAGACTTCTGTTCCACACCTTGTTTTATTCAGCCGTAAGTTCATAATGTTGAATCAGCCATTTCCACAGCAACTGTGTTGTTTTAAACAGGAACTTAAAACTTCAATTCCAGTAAGGAAAGGGTGTTGCAATGGTGACGTTTCTTTCATGCGGATATGTGTTTTACTCAGAAGGGATGGAAATAATTTTTGTTGTGTTTTTTTGTTTCAGGTTGTTCTTTGCTTATATTCACTATCTCATTTTGTTATTAATTTTCTACTCATTTACAGCAACTTCCTAATAAACTACTGTCCTAGTAAGAGTTGCTTTTGGAGGCCTAATATTAATTTCTTTTGAGTTGCGTAGTTTTTTTTGTTGTTGTTAAAGTTTAGACTAGAATGCTACCCTCTATCTGTTTAAATTCCCTGAATGAAAGAATAGTGGACAATTCATCAAATAAAGAGAAAGATCTAAAGTAGATTGTATTTTTCTCATTTTTCAAGAAAATTTTATTGCATAGTTACTGACTCGGTATTTGTATTCATAACTTAATTATGAAACTTATGTTATAAATTCTATGATAAAATTGAAGAAGTAACATATGTAAGATCACGAATTATTTCAGAATGTTTGTTCCTTAAGAGTATTGTCTCTGAAAAACCTTTATTTTCCCACACACATAAAAAAATTCCTATAGTTTAAAATTTTTCATTTTAAAAAATTGCTCTAGAAAGAAGGGGATGCTGAAGAATTCTTATTTTTCTAAAACTTTGATTATAAAAGTAAGTTTTTTCTTCTTTATTTTCTTTTTAACTTTTTAAATTGAGTCGACATTCAGTATTATTTCATATAGTTTCAGGTGTATGGCTGAACATTTACATAATTTACAAAGCGATTTTCCCAATTAGTCTAGTATCCAGTTGGCTATAAAAGTATTTTATATTTTAATATTGAGTTAAAAAAATTTTTAGTGTTGCTATAAGACACAACCATTTTCATTTCAGACATATTTTTACATGAAACTTCTGTTGTGTTCTGATATTTTTGTACTTTGGGAGATAGGTGAAGAAAATATGCTCTGGGTAAAATATTACTTAATTCGTAGGAATTTTTAGAGAGAATTCAACTTGGAAAACTTGGCCACATACATCATGAATGTTAATCAGAGTGGCAAAGCTAAGCATTTCAGTCTCTTCTCACTTAAGGGGCGGAGGGAGGCTAAAAGCTGGAGGAGCGAGTTGATGAGACTTTTACTTTATATCCGTCTTTTGGATCCGCCTCTAGGTTAGGACAGAGCTGCAGCAGTGCCCTTCCTGATTTCTAGCGGTGGGTGTTTCCCTTTAGATACCCTGCTTTCAGCCATCAGCTCACCCAGTGATGTGTGAATGCTTTAAGATGTTTCTGGCTCAAAAGCAACAAAATACCCAACTAATCGTGGTGTAAGCAGTAAGGGCGTTTATCATCCCACATAAGAAGGCCATCGTTAATTTATCCTATTTTCTATGACAGCGTTATTGAGATCATTAATGGTACAATTCACTCATTTAAAGTGTGCAGTTCAGTGGTTTTTTATATATTCATAAAAGTTTTCACCACAGTCAACTGTAGAATATTTTCATCATCCAAAGAAAAATTCCATATTATCAGTCACTTCCCATTCACCCTCAACTCCAGCCACATGCAACCATGACTGTATTTTATCTCTGTAGATTTGGTTATGCCGAATATTTCATATAAATGGAATCATCCAATATGTGATCTTTTGTGACTGCTTTCTTTCACTTAGTATTATGACTTGAGGATTCATTCATGCTATAGCAGGTGTCAGTACTTTCTGTCTTTTTCTGGATGGATAATACCTCATTTTGTTTATCCATTTCATTTATCAATTTATGGACCTTTGGACTTGTTTTTACCTTTTAACTATTAAAAATAGCGCTGCTGTCAACGTTTGTGTACAAATTTTGAGTGTGCATATGCTTTTCTTTATCTTGGTTATATATTTAAGAGTGGAATTACTGGCTCATATGGTAACTAAATTGAACCTTTTGAGGAACTGCCAGGCTTTTTCAAAGTGAATGCACCATTTTACATTCCTACAACAGCATGTGAGGGTTCCGATTTCTCCACATCCTGTCCTCACTTGTTATTGTCTTGCCTTTTTATCATAGCATCCTAGTGAGTGTGATTTACAATTCCCTAGTGATGTTAAGCATCTTTTCACATTCTTATCAGCCATCCCTTATTGTCTTTGAAGAATTGTTCAGATCCTTTGCTCATATTTTATTGGTTTGCCCTTGTATTATTAAGTTTGCAAATTAACTTTTAATAAAGTTTTGTTTTTATGCTTTGATTTATCATCTATGCAGTAATTCCACTGTTTGAAGTTGAGGGTCAAATTCTGCTGGTGCTACTATTGATTATACCTTTTGATCCTCATTCATGAAGGATTCTTCCTGTAAGGGTTTCATTATCATCTTATTGTTCTTTCCGTGTTGGGGACATCTAGGGAGGGTGTTAAACTTTCGCCATTGAAGGTCACTGAGAAAAGGAGAAATGCCACACAATGTGGAGCTTCTCTGATTTAATTAATACAGTTCTGGTTGATAAAATGGTTGATGTAATATGACTTCCCATTTGATCAAATTTTTGTAAAATATTTTGAATTTGCAAAGCAATAGAACTGCCCATGTATTTTCGATTGCATCCATGTGAATTGAACAAAGATGTTCTGCAAATTGTGCACAGGGAAGTGACTCAGACTTTATGGAAAATAAATATAAACAAATATCCAAAATTTAAGTGTTTGGAATTACTTAAAAATTAAGAAATGACAGCTTTTAATTTTCTATAAGTCTTCCAGATACATGTCCTTCCCCCCAAACTAGTCATTTCCTGATCATTTTCTCTTGAAAATTAAAAGATCTTTTATGAATAGTCTATTTTCCTATTTAGAGAATATTCAGAATATGCCATTGCTTCTTTTCAACTATAATTGAAAGTGATAGGAAATTATTAGTAATTAAAGAAAAATACCAGATTCTAGTCATTTTTATGCCAATGCACTTGAAGATTACAATAAGAATTGGCATATATTTTGAAGTCTCTTTTCAAATCGTTTTGCTAAAGGATCACCTGTTACCAGTTGTACCTTAACTGCAGGCAGGGGTGAACAAACTAGAGCCGGGGCTGGCCGGCACCTATTTGTAAATAAAATTTTGTTGGATCGCAGCCATACCCGTTTGTTCATGTGTTGTCTGAGGCCGCTTTCAGGCCTCGGGGGCAGAGCCGAGCAGCTGCAGCAGAGAAGCTTGGCGTGTAAGGCCTAACCTATCTAAGACCTGGCCCTTCCCAGGCCCTTTCCCTGACGGTGGGAGACCTGCAGTGTCCTACAGCTCCTTAAACGTGAAGCTGAGCGATCTCATGAGGGGTTGGATACCCTTTTCTCCGAAGAAAAAGCAGGCTTTACCACCCGCGCTCCGAGTGTTGGGTTCGCCCGCATTAACCGCGTGACCTGACAGCCACAGTGGTGTCAGCAGCTCCAAAGCTGATTACCTGGCCCTGGCGGGAGGAACGAACAAACAAACGCAAAGCCAGAGGCCAGAGCTCTGTAGTCAGGATTTGGCAGATAAAATATCTTAATCTGCTGTGTTTAACTGTTAAATAATAAGTCATATGAATGATTCATGTGACTCAGGTTGTCAGGGTGTGTGCCCGTAGTCACACACATACATCTTTTATCACATGTACCCAGTTCAACCCAAGGAACAGAACTTATTTAGAAGGGGAAGCTGAAATTTGTGCAAAACTTCTAGTTTTGTCCCTTAATCAAACAACATTTATTTTTAAAGACTTAGAAAATATTGAAAAGGTGGAAAGGAAAAACAAATGGCCAGGGGAAAATGTTTTAGCAAAATATTTAAAAGAAACTTCTAACCTGTTTTAACATTTTTAAAGCATAGAAAAATAAAGCCTGTTCCCATTTATTTCCCAAGGAATAACAGGATACTCTCTTTGGAGAGTTTACAAATGTGCTCTGAGGTCCTTACAGCTCTCCTTTACATAAATTTAGACTGTTATTCTGTTCCAGGTTAGTCAGCTATTGCATTATTTTAAATCAATTACTAAATTGTTTGGGCCAGTTTCTTGGGCACAAAACGGAAGATTTTTATGCCCTCACCACCAAGGAACCTAGAAAATGATAGGTTTTCTTTTGTTATTGATAGAATGGGTATAGGTTATGTAATTAAAAAATATATTTATTATGGTTTTGCCTTGTTGATAACTCAAAATTCAACCTGACAGTCTTAGGTCTTAAAAATAAGAGTAGGGAAAAAATCTGAAATATTTTAAAAGAAATGTTATGAATTCACAAAAATATTATAAATAACATTCCTAAGGTCTAGATAAAATAAATGAATTCATGCCAGAGTGCATGAGAGAACTAAGCGGAGCCAAAGCAGTTAATATTGACCAAAAACACTTAACTTTTAGTTGCAAGTTTGGCTCACTTTAAGAGATTAAAATCCTCCCTACAAAAGTAGGAAGCAATAGGGAATTTACTTTATTTGCTGAACATGGCACCGGCGGTGAGCCAGGCACTGCCCCGAGCACCTTACAAACATCAGCTCCCGTGCGCATCGTCACCGTAGCCCCCTGAAGCACACACTGCTGTCTCCGTTTTACAGATGCGGAAACGGGGGTTCAAAGAGAGTAACTCACTTGCCGAGGTCACCAGCTGGCTAATGGCTGCTTAATTCGATCCAGGCAGTCTGCCTACTATGTGGCCTGTCGTGCCAATTTAATTTTCTATATGTCAATAAGATGTGCGTTTTGTGACATGCTTTATCTTGTGACAGTCAAGATTACCCTGCCCATTATAGCTCAGCAGAGAAAAGGTTGTGTTAGATAGTGACTCATCATATAGTCTGAAACTGATTTAGCATGCATGGCTGTGTTTTATGTTTCCTTCAGACGTAATCAGGAGCCATTACAAGAAAAACATTCCTCCTCTCAGCTTTCAAGTAACTTAATGTGCAAATGATGTACCATAATTAGTATTAAAAAACTACAGATGTAAAAACTAAGTTGTCAAGTCAAGATTAGTCAGTTTAACGTTTAATGCTTCCTGGCTGCGTGATGAGTACATCCTAGATGTGAACCTGGCACATCGTTGCCCATTTTTCATTGTACTTTATTGTGCTTATTTATTCTCTTAAATCTTTGAATTTTGAAGTGTGTGAAGCACAGAAAATCTTGTTTAAACCCAGTCTTCAGAGTTCTTCAAATTGGTCTTTTTCTCCTTCAAGGCTGAAGATGGGGACAGTGTAGAAGTCCTTGTCCTCGTGCTCTCAGCCATAGCGAAGGACAGCTGGTCAGGGGGCCACAGCAACTGCGCAGGTGGAAGTGTGGGGTGGTGGCCCCGGGGACCCAAGGGCTGTACCTTGCCACACCACCAAAACTGTTTACGAGACCTGCTCACACCCTTGTACAGATGTGCAGTGTCTTACTCTGTTCATGGCTCCATGCTAGGCCTTAGTTATGTGTCGGGAACAAAGCCACTAGGTTCCAACACAGAGGAGGGGAAGACACTTTAAAGCATGCCAGGGACGAGTGGCTCTGGTCAGACGCGTAGGAAGCTGCGAGGGGTCGTGGCCCCTGTGACAGGTTGAGGAAGGAGGACAACTAAGTAAGAGGGAGAGGAACACACCAAAGACAGGTGTCGGTAGAATCGTGACACGAGCGAGGCCCGGCCCGATGCACGACTCCAAGCGAACGGAGACTCCATGCCTGGAGGGTGACGGCCTTGGCTGGGATCAGGTGGATTCCTCAGTAGTGGAAGTGGGGTTCTGAAAGTTTTAGGAATGAATGCACCTCCTCCGGTGCTCTTCCCTTTTCTGAATGACTGAACAAAAGTATTAAGAGTAAAGATGCCAACAAGCACATGAAAAGATGCCCAACACCAGCCATTAGGGACGTGCACATCATAGCCACGATGAGTGAGCACTTCACACCCAACACAGTGGCTATAATTAAAAAGACAGTCACCAGTGTCAGCAAAGATACGACGAAATTAGGCCCCTCAGACATTGCTGGTAGGACTGTAAAAAGGAGCAGCTGCGTGGGAAGAGTCTGCCAGTTCCTCAAAACTTGAACATGGCTACCATATGACCCAGCAAATTCCATCCCTTGCAAGAGGTACGAAACACGTGCCCACACGAAATCTTAGCCGTATTCACAGTAGGCAAAGGGTAGTGACAGCCCACATGTCCGGCAGCTAGTGAGTGGAGGACAGAATGCGGTGTGTCCCCGTGGGGAGCAGCCAGGCAAAAGCCACGTGCTGACGCACACCACAGCACGGAGGCACCTCAAAAACGTGCTACGTGAAAGAAGCCAGATAATAAATAAAGTCACACGTGATATGACTCCATTTGTGTGAACTCTCCAAAGTCAGCAGACCTCCTAGTGACAGCAGTCAGCTTGGAGGGTGCCAGGGGCGGGGGAGGGGAGAACGGGGTGACCACTTAGTGAGCACAGTTTTCCTTCTTGGTTGGTGAACATGTGTTTGAACTGGATGGTGGTGATGGTTGTGTAACATTGTGAATGTGCTAAGTGTCACCATTGGTAAATTTATGTTCTGTGTATTCTGTTACAAGAAATGCAGTAGACCACTTCTGAGAGTTCCCAGCACGGGGTATCCTAATTAATTTATACGAAATGTGACAGACATTGTAATAACTCTACATAATTTATATAAGAAAATAAATGTCATAGATAAAAAAGGAAGCCTAGTGCACGTTTCCCAGCCACAGTGTTCCTCGCATCTCATCATGGCCAGAGGAGAAATCCAAAACCCTGAATTAGAGCCCCGATGGGTCAGAGACCTTTTAGGCGGCGTCCCCCGTGCTTTACAGCATGTCCCCTGAGTGCACCCTCATAACCTCACCACAGCCCCTTGAAGAGTTTTACTCGGCCCTGACTCAGTCTGAATAATGCGGCAAATGGATTGTGCTAGCATTGCTGGAAACACTGAATTCAGGAGTCTCGCTGAATACTCACGACGGCGTTCAGAGGTGGGAAGTGTGATCCTTGAGCAGTGTGGGCCGCAGGGGAGTCCCAGAGCGGGAGGCAGCCGCAGTTACAGCACATGCGCCATCTCTGCCCCGTTCTACAGAACTTTGGTGGTGCAAGCGTGTGAGAAGTAGATGCACTCTAGGATGAGCTCAGGAATGTTTGTCATTAACCAAATGAGCGTGTCAGGTCAGGGTGCTGGGCTCTTCGTTCTAACTGTGAACCAGGTTTCCCTGGGCTCTCTTGAAACCATGGCTGTCATTAACAGCACTATAAAGTTGTCCCCACCTTCAAGATACAAGGTAGGGAGTTATGGAAATGTGTACATGCATAGCTCAGAGTCAGAGGTACAAACGCTACAGGATTTCACGGGAAGAGATGGCCGCATGTGGGGGTGAGGGACGCAGGGGGACACTGAGTGTCAGGGGACGCTCTGATACCCTGATGGCCGGCGTTGGACGTGGTTGTCTGTGGAGGGAACAGATCGAGGGGACAAGGGATATTTCATTTTGCCTGAGATTTCGGACTCTTGGAGAGGATCATGGGATAGAATGAGTACAAATTAAAATTGGAGCCTTGTTACTTGGAGGGCTAGGCTATAGATTCTGTGTCCGTATGTCTCATTTCAAATGAAAAAGAACTTATTAGAACTGGAAGGTTTTGAGTTATTAAAAGCTGACTAATATTTTAAGAGCATGGGTTCACAGATAAAAATTATGAGGTGACTAAAGAGGCAAATTAAATGGCAAGCTCTTTACAACTAAGAACTGGACTCGTCGAGTCCAGAATAAGTCTATTTCTGTAACTCTGAAGCACAGTGAAGCTGGTAATGTGTGTATAGGACAGGAATTTGTAACTCAGAGCCATGGCCAATGGTCGTCTGCTTCCTCTGCTAGCAGTAGGAATTTGTGGCATACCAAGATCTCCTTTCTCTACACGTGTATGTGATTAAATATTTCAATCTGATGTCACTTTTATTTCCTACTTAATCCTGCTCAGCTTCCCAGTTGGTATTAATATTTTTAAATGACTATGAGTTCTCCAGGAAGTTTAGAACTATACTTTTATTTTATAATGATTCTTAAAACATTTCTGTTTTTAAAAAAAATTAATACCTTTAGTAAAATGAACCTAATAAGCAGTTTCTTTATTTTAAAATATCCATTTTTACAAAGTTAAAGCGTGCAGCTATATAAACTTAATGCACTGCTTTTTAAAAATTTAACATTCTGCACGTATTTTTGACTTCATAAGTAATTCATTTACTCATCACTTTTGATAGCTGCCTACATTTCACTGCTTTAAATTTTCCTCTGTTGGTACCAAGGTAGAGTCCTGTCCTGGGGAGGGGGGTGAGCACTGGGGCATCGGGGTGAACAGGGTTCTTCTGAAAAATTTACTTTAACTGAAAAAAGAAAAAGCAATTCTACAATATTCTGAGGACCGCATAAAACCAAATATTCAGTAGTTCAGAGATAACATCTTTTCTTTCTTCATTTAAATCGCAGTGCGCTCACTCAGATGAGCAGCTGCTGTCCGGTGGTCACTGTTCTGGTCACTAGGGATGAATCAGTGCACGAAGCCTGCGCTCCCAGGGGCCTGCACCCTGGTGGGCGCTAGACAGGTCTGAATGCAGGGCGCAGTGAGGTTGGCGCCGCAGTCGGGAGACGGGTGGAGAGGGAGCCCGGCAGGCGGCTGTCTGGGGTGACCCTGACGCCCTGTGAGCCTGGGTCACAGAGGAGAGGAGGCCTTGAGGCAGGGCAGGCCCAAGGGCTGCCGTCTCCTGGGGCAGTGGGTCACGGTAGCAATGCTGAGGTGGGGACGAGAAGCCTCGGAAGGTTTTGAACTCGGGGTGACTTGGTTTAACTTGCATTTTTAGAAGCTCTTCCTGGCTTCTGTACAGAGAGTAGACTAGAGGGTGGGACCCGGGGACCAGGTTGGGAGGCCGTCCCCACCCAGGTGAGAAGGGATGGTGAGCGGGTGGACTAGGAAGGAGGGGTGGCCATGGGCTCGCTGTGCGCTGGCAGTGTGAAGGGCTGTGGTGACGGGGAGTCGGGATGTGGTTTCAGACGCGTTAGGTTTGGGGTGCCTGTCAGACGAGTGGGAACGACGGCAGCTGGGGACGTGAGCGCGGAGTCCGTCGTGTGAGCGCACGCTGTCATCCCTGTGGGCAGCACGGGCCCTGCTCCGCCCGCCCAGCGCCGCAGCCAGCACTCGGCGCCCCGTGCCGGATGCGTCCCGCTGCGTTCTCGTCCGAGTCTCCCCTGGTCCTGTGCGGGGGTCTCTGCTTACACGTCCATCCGATAGGCGCGTGCGGGGAGACAGCCTCTTCCCAGAGCCCCCTCTCCAGTGCGTCGTATGTGTGGCAGGCGGCGGGTCTCCCTGCCCTTTGTAACGGAGCGTCATCTTTTTATGCCTCCTCAGTTCCTTTCCTGAAGCACGCTCAGTGTTTAAAATTTTCAGGTGCATCGAGCCAGGTAGTCATCGCCCAGTCCATTTGACTTGGACTTAGGTCCCCTGCGCGTTGCTGGGCCGCGGCAGGTCTTTGGGGGCAGGGGTGGGTGCCTGGGGCGTCAGCCCCACCACTCCGGTTGAGTAGACATTCCTCTCCCTGTAATTCACATACACTGGGCATCATTCTGCCCCAGGGTGCCCAGCCAAGAAAATCTACTTCCTCTTCCTCGAGATTTCCGCTCGCCTATGCGAATGAGGGTGCAGAGTAGCCAGAACACAGGCTCAGGGTCAGACGTGAGCTCAGACCCCGGCCCCCACCACCTTTAGTGCCCGAGTAACCATGGGAAAATCACTGGAGCCTCTCGGAGCCACGGCTTCCCCCTCTGTACGATGTGGGCATAGCAGTGCCCCTCCAGGGGTCAGGACTGAACCAGGCCATCTCCAAAAGGCGGGCGGCTCAGCGCTTGGCACAGGGGGAGGACTGGGTACCTGCGAGCTGCCGCTCTCTTCGAGGGTCTGACAGTTGCGTGCTGCTGTCTGTCATCTTCCCGTCTAAGGTGAAAGGCGGCGATGATGACATGTGAGCTGCAGAAACATGGAGTTATTCTGTTGTCCTTGCTCTGTGTTTCAGTAGTCGTGAAATAAGAGAGAAAACGGATACGCAATTCTGTGAATCTTCCTTAAACGCGCATTGTAATAATACCGCCCGACGTCTACATGGAGTGTGTGGCTTTAGATCAAAGGAATAAATGGCTTTCTGACAAAAGTTGGGAGCTATAGCCCTGTTTTGTTTTGTTTTTAAACTTGTTCAATTAAAAGTGGTCACTTTAAAACAAGAAAACAAATCCTTAGTACTTTTGAAAAAATGTTTCACTCCAAGTGTTTAAGATGGTAATAATACTGAGCTGGAATGTGTCTTAGTGCCATCTCTACCTGTGCGCGTCCACACCTTTGTGTTTTGGAGTCCTGTTTTATTATTTTTAAAGAACTTTTTAAAATTTCAAATGTAGTGTTTTTCAAGTTTGAATGGAAATGCTTACAGTTAATTAGTGACACCATAAGGAATAATTCTCCAGCTTCATTCATTATTGATAATACACCTGCTTTCATTTTTGTTAGTGTCAAGGTGGTCATATTTTAACCTTAATCTACTAATCAATGAAAAAGGATGGTGAATAATTAATGTTAACTTACCTCGCTTGTTATAATAGCTTATAGGAAACTTTTAATCTTTTAATGCTGTATGTTACATTCAGATGTAAAGAAAACAATCATTGTAATCTGTATATGGATGCAAAATCTACAGGTCATTTCTGTGTGATGTATAATTGATACACTCGAATAAAATGACATTGTCTTTTTAGCTAAAATTAAGAGCAGTACATTAAACTCCTACTTGGGAAATATTTTTTCTTCATTGCAGACCCTGTACATACTTTAACTTGACAGTACTAGTGTACAGCCAAGAGGCTAAATTAGTTTCATTGCTAACAGAAATGAAGTAGGTAATAAGCATTCACTTCTCTTCCTCAATTTATCACTCCCAAACAGAATTCTCACCTAAGACCTGAATCTCCCTGCTCCTTGACACAATATTTGGTTATAACATCTCCCCTAGCTATCAACAACCTGGGATATTGAAAGACTAGATCTCTGATAATTCTGATTTTAAAATATCCAGAACATTTTATTTTTAAAGCATTTTAAAAATTAGAATTAAAATTAAGAATTCCTTTGTCAGTCATAAGGGGTTTATTGGTTTCCATTTATTCTTCCCTCAAACCTTGTTTTCATCTCTTAAAAGAGAAAAAAGAATGTTTAATGTTGCTGTCTAGCTCCCTTATTCACTTTTATTGCCAGACATCCAAAAAATGAGTGGTTTATACCAACTGTGTCCTTTCCGCATCATCTTTCCTTTCCCACGTGTCGCCAGAACTCAGGACGCTGGAAGGAGGGGACGCTACCTAGTGTGCGTCCTGCTGTGGGGACGCTTCCCGCGGCCGGGTCGCCAGGTGCCGGGCACTGAACCCACATAGTCCGGTATTTTAGTTTCTTGTTTGGCAGAATAAAAGTTTTATGAACAACATATTCCTTGTTTTTTTTTTTTTTTTCTTTGTTCTTTCTTTTAGGAAAAGATCTTTTCTGTGGCTCAGAAGCTTCTGAGACCAGACCTTGGTGGTGGTTAGTAACAAAAGCTCGGGTAGATCAAACTTGCCAGGAGTTCGCCCTGAGGGCCCTGGGGATGGGAACAGCTCTGCGGGCTGCGGGGCCTGTCTGAGAGGGGCCGCTGTGCTGGGGCTCGGGGTCGCTCCGGTGGGCGCCCAGCGCTCGCACCCACATGCAGCCCCACATGCAGCCGGGGTGTGTGCTGCCTGCCTCACAGATCCTGCCTCTTCATCTGAAAACAGTGGTTTCAGTGGAGGAGTGAAAGGAGGGCGCGTTGAGCACCAGGCATTCAGCCCAAAGTAACTTTTCCTATAGAAATTTCTGTAACAAATATCGTGTAGCAGTAAATCAGAGAGTACAGATGCCGGCTTTTGACGGGTCAGGCTTTGCTGGAGTTTTCTGTTCCTGCCGTCGCTGTACTTTACGTTCCTTTTCACTGCAGTCACCCTTTCATTCGTTTGTTCAGTATATTATTTATTGACCAGACTTTTAGAGCCTCTTGTGTGCCAGGCAGGCCCTGGGGCACACAGGCGACTGAGAATCAGGTCAAGCTCTTGTCCGTGTGCAACTCCCAGCAACGTTCACACACGGCGTGTTTTCCTCCGAGCAGGCACTGCCTCCCAACTCCTGCTGCTTCCGGATGGCAGTTGTGTCGTGTTTTGTTTCGTTACTTGATAAAGTCGATTTTTTAGAGTAGTTACAGGTTTCTAGACAATTGAACAGGTACCTCATGACGGAGTATTACCTGTGCCTCTCCCACCCTCTCCAGCACTGTCATCATGCATTTCAGGTCTCCGTAAGCTAGAACCACTCAGTACATTGTTGCTAATGTTATTTTGAATGAAGTTACTTTTTTATTCCACCTTTAATGCTCTTCATTTCTTTATGTAAATTCAAGTTTCTGACATATATGATTTTCTTTCTGAAGTCCTTCAGTTTCCTTTGGTCCTTGGTTTTTGTCTTTCCTGCTGCCTTCCAGTTTCGTTTTTTGTTTTAAATCCTTCTGAATGGAGTCTCTAATGAAGCCTGCTGTTCTTATCCTGAGCCATGTTGATGGGCGATGGGGTGGGGGTACTGGGAGAGGGAGCATTCGATAATCTTCGGTTTAAATCTTCCTGTTTTGCTTTGCAGGGTATTTTTGATGGGCCATAGCACCTGAGATGTGACCTTTAGAAGAGTTTCTTAGCCTTTTTCTTCTCCCCTAGCTTGAGACAGGAAGACCAGAGGGGCTGGAGTTATTTAGCTAATTGTCCTTCCTCACGGAGCAGCCCTGGCTGATTTCAAACTGCTTGCTCCCTCCCTGCTCTCTGTACCTCCACCCCCCCACCCCACCAGAAGCCCCTGGGGATTGTTAAAATAGTTCTGGAATCATTAGAAATTTTATAAATTTATAAAAGTCTTATAAATCTATGTATATTATGTTATAATAAAGTTATAAATAAATTTTAGTAGTAGTATTAAAGTTATGAAATGTATTTTGGGATACCAACCAAAAAATGGTATTTACCTACTAAGAAAAGAGTTCAGAGTCTGTAGTTTTACATTTCACCCTGTCCTATTGATTTTCCACCCCCCATTCTAGACATCATGGTTAAGTGTTTTAGAGACTCTGGATTCTGTTTTATGCTGGCAAGCAGTTAAATTACTGGTGGACCACCCTAATTTCGTGGGGCTTAGTTTTAGACTTTTTTCTGATGGACTGGTTTGCCCTTAGACTTGTGAGTTAGTCCTTATTCCTAAGGTTGGCCCTTCTTACTTTCAGTGGGAAACCTGTGATGTTCACCAAGTCTTCCTCCTTTGGTAGACTTGAATCCCCAGCTCTGTATCCCCAACTTGTATGTCTGCCGAGACTCTGCTAAGCTCTCCAGCCTTCCAACTGTTGCTTTTTCTGCGTTTCTTAAAAGTCTCACCCTGTGCATATGACATTTAGGTGTTAGACAAGGATTTGAGCTGGATCTACTTACAGATTTTTGGATCCTTTCCCATTGTGTGGGAGTTCCACAATTTATCCATTCTTATGTCGATAGACATTAGTGTTGTTTGAGCTATTGTGAATGAAACTTCTCTGAACATTTTTGTGTATATCTGTTGGTGGACAAATGTATTTATGTCTATCGGTAGTTCATTTCTTTTTATTGGGTAATTTTCCATTAAGTTCTTGAAACGAGTACTTAGAGCATTGCTTTTCACTCATTATTTTATAATAAATGCATTAAAGGCTGTAAATTTCCTCTAATCACTACTTTAGTTGCATCTTAGATGTTTTATATACTATATCATTTCATTTCAAAACAATTTTAGCTTCCATTGTGATTTCTTTGATCTATGGGTTATTTAGAAGTCTTTTTCTTCATTTCCAATATATGGACATTTTTTAGTTAGCTTTTCATTAATAGTGTCCAGCTTAATTTGGGCTTGGTTAAAAAACGTACTCAGTATGATCCCAGTCTCTTGAAATACAGTGAGCTTTTCTTTTGATCCCTTTGTAATATTTTCTTTGCTTAAAAAATTAAGTTGTCACATATAGGATTCTCTATATGTCCACTAGATCAAGTATTTATTGTATTCAGGTCATCTATATCTTTTTGTTTGCTTGTTCTGTCAGTTCACTAAGAGAAATATTTTAAAGTCTCCTATAGTGATTATTGATGTTTCGTTTTATAATTCGTTTTTGGTTTAAATATGTTGAGACTGTGATAATAGATGCACATAAATAAAAATTTTTCTGATAAATCACTGCTTTATCTCTAATAATGCTTCTTGCTCTCTACTTTGTCATCTTTGTTTGGTTTTAATACACCTACATCAGCTTTCTTCTGGTTAGCATTTGCCCTATGTCCTTAACTCTCAATCTTTGCGTATCCCTGTATTTAAGGTGTATCTCTCGTAAGCAGAATATAGTTGAGTGTTCTTGCCTTTTTAATCCTAACGATCTTCATCTTTTAATTCAATTATATAGTCCATTTACCTATACTTTTGTTTTCTGCTCTCTGTCCTAAGTTCATATCTTCTCATCCTCTTTTTTACTGTTTTTTCCCCTAGTAGCTTGGTAGATTTATGCACTTTATTCTTTCAGTGGCTACTCTAGAGATTTCTCCATGCATCCTTTCTTATAAGTCAGATGTCATTTGGCACTTTACTTTCACCTCAGACGATGGAAGAACTGCAGAGCACTCTATAACTCTATTGTATCACTTCTGTTTGTTCCACGTTTTCATAAGATGAGATACATTGTGACCAGTGGCATAGAATAACAAGAGTCTCTGCGCAAGACATTGATTAGAACTGTTTGTAGTTAGAAGCTAGACTTCTGGAGGCATGTTCGATGAAATGCTCACCCTGTTACTTATTTGGCATTGTCCCCACATGCCCAGTGTTCACAGTGTCAGCACTGACCAGAGGAGAGCACCTCTGACTGTAGCCAGGGACTGCGTTTGAACAGCCACTGCTGGTAACTATTCTCAGATGCTGGCAAAGCCTTTTAAGTTTGGTCACATGCCCGTGACATAATCTGCCTGCGTAATTACTCTGTGTCAGTGACTCTAATTTGTAGAGGACATACTTGTGTATTTAACATATCCTGTGTATGGTTTGCTTTACTTCCATTATATTTTCTCCACATCACATTTGATATTTGGAAAACTGTCAAAAAAATATCCTTTTCCAGTGACATTTTTGGTCAGTCTTACCTGAGTCCATGCAGTGTAACTTCAGGCCAGCAGTAGGTTGGCTTTCACCCTGTTGTTTTACTGTCGGAGTCTACCTTGAAGTCACATGGAGGAGCTGGTATGCGACTCAGGGCTCCGTGCTCTGTTGGAATGGCACGTGGGTTCTGACTATCACAATCCGATCTAAATGAACCAGAATGTCCATGCCTGCCCGTTCAGCACCTGTGCTGGGCTACTCAGGTCTCTTAGTAGTCTCTGTTTGGTTCCTCTGAAGTTGTGCTCTGAATTGATGAAGAATTATCTAGTTAAAGATATATTAATAGTCCAATGACTAATCTGTATTTCAAATGAAAACTGTTCATACCAATAATACTCTTTAAATTTTTGTTATTTAACTTTTCATTCATTCTAAGTCCATACTGCCCATTGGCTGAATGTATACCTTTATACAGTACTACCTAAAATGTTAGACGTATTTGTTCATGGTTCCTAACATTAGCTATTATGTATATGAATTTTATGAAAAACTGATAGTAGACATCGACTTTTAATTATGTCAAGTTCATGATTTTAAAATGGGTATATATTTAAATTGCTTTAATATTGCCATTTGAAAATATAATTTATTCAGACTGAGTCACATTACTATACTTACTATTAGTTTCTCCCCAAAATGTCAACTCAAAACCTAAAGGAGAAAAAGGCAGTAGCTGGCCCCGTACCTACGGCGCTGGGGTGTCTGGGACCAACGCCTCTCCCGTCTGGGTGTGCGTTTAGTTCTGCTCCGTTAGACGCGGGGCCGTGCTTTCTCAGCTCCACCCTCTTTAAAAAATTTTTTTCTTCTCAAGTATAATTTATGGAAAAGAAGTTCTATGGCTATGAGTAAACATGCATGATACCACGTTTCAGACAAACTAACACTTGCTGTGCTTAAGAGCAAGCTGAATATGGAACATAAAGGCTGTTTTCATTTTCTGGTTCAGGACACACTTTTGGCAGCTCGCATGCACAGAAAAGGTGTTTTTTAATCCTTTTCATGACCGCGGCGGACTCAGAGGCGGCTGCTGCGAGGTTGGCATTTCAAGTGCAGGGACCGCGAGGGCCGGGAGTAACGAGGATAAGTCAGGTGTCCGCGCCTGCCGGGCATGAATGGGCCTTTCACCGGGCCTTTCCCAGAGCTGCCTGGGGAGAGACCGCGGGAGGAGGGGTGGGAGGCACGGGGGGGTGGGGGGCCAGGGTGCGGAAGGGAGGCGGGCTGGGGCGCTCCAGCCCAGAGCGCCAAGGTCAGCAGTGTCCCCACAGCACATGCTTTTGTTTTGACAACACGCGTCTGAGAGAGCTGCATGAAATAAGGTTGTAGAAGTAAAGTTCATGGCAGCATGAAAACAGTGTGAATGCCTTGATTCTAGTTTGAATCACTCCGACTTCAGCAAAATTATTTTTAAACTTTTTTTTTTAAGTAGATATAATTTGCCAAGAATAGAGGGCTTGATTTTCACATGAACAAAGTGGACTTTTTTGTTGTTTTCCATCTCAAATCAGGAGTTATGCATGGGTTAAAAAAGATAGGAAAGTCACTTAGATTATTTCAGTATCTGAAATGACTGGCGTAAAGTGACATTAATATAATTTCATTCTTGGTCGTGCAAGGACTTCCTTCGTGAAGAACTCTGTTTCATGTTGAGCTTCAGGAGAACTTAATTCTGGGATAAGTGACGTCAGTCACATGAGGCCTTTCGATAATTCGGCGGGGTGCAGCCGTGGGTGCTGGGAATGTTACCACTCTCGTATTCATCCCGCAGGCGGTTCTGTCAGAAGTTCCTAGGATCCCACGGCATCTAGGGCCTTACCGCTATATGCACCTACAGCCTCACAGGAGTCTCCGCCCCTGCCACCCCCATTTTTTACTGTCTGAGGAGTTTGTTTACCTGGGACACCATGGGGAGGGGTCAGAGGAAGTGACATATTACGTTTGCATTTGGAAAGATCCCTGCCATCTGTGAGGGGAAAGATCCAGAGAGAACAAGCTAAGAGAAATGCTAAGAGCTTGGGACGGGCAGTGGGGCCCCTGAGAGGTCCAGCTGGCAGCTTTCGGTGTGTCGGGGCGTCAGACTGGGGAGACTCTTCCTCTCCCTCTAGTGGCACAGATTACTGGGTGAACAGACTCCACGTGTCCCTGGGCAGGGAGGGCTGGTCCCTCTGCCACCCAAGGAAGCAGGGTGAGTAAGAGGCATGGTTTAGCAGCCCAGGTGGTGGCACACACGAGGGAGTGAGTCTTTGTCGTGGGGTACGACAGGTGTGGCTGGCTGCTCAGAGAACGGGATGAGTTCGCTTTGAGGTATGTGAAGTACGAGGTGCTGTTACCTGTTCGGGGGGTTGAATTTCTGAGTTTGCAGATCGGCCATCTGAAAGCCAGATGTCTTAAAGCGTTTTGAGAACAGGGCACAGCAGAGTCCCTCAGAGAGAGAGGCAGCGGAAGTCACAGTCCAGGTGGCATTCTTTCTCTCGTTCCCATAGTCTGCCACAGTCGGAACTTCCGTTTCCCCTCATCTGCAGCTTCATTTCACCCAGAGAATTCCTGTTACCTGTCCCCTGAACTGTGGGATGGTCGGTGCAGCCACCTTGTTGTTCGGTGTCTGGTCAAGTGCTGGTTCCCAGTGATGCTTGGTTCTCCCAGTCCGAGGTGTCGACCTGGTTGGCAGAGGAGTTGGCAGAGAGGCTCTTACTCCTCTTTATCAGAGGTTAGCAGCAGAGATTTGCACACTGCCATGAACTACGAGAGGTGTGCTTGCAAACCAAGTGGTCGTCTTGCTGCCTTTTGGAGTAAGGCTCCTTTGTTCCGGAACATTCTCTTCTATCATGTGACTGCAGATGTTTCCAAGAATCGGCGTAGTCCAGGAGATTAGGAGGCAGAGCACTGTCCCTGCTCTGGTTTCGCCTGGCGTTCATACTTTCCAGAATGACACAGAACTAATGTGAGAAAAAGAAAATAACCTTTATCGTGTATGCCTGACAGATAATCAGATTACTCTGGGGATTAGGGAAAAATAAGTCATTTATTCCTATAGTTACTATAATGACCAAGAGAATCTTATTTAAGAAAATTTAAAAAATTAAACCAGATAAATAAGATCCAGCATAGGGAATGAGTAAATATAGAAAGAACAATGAGTTTGAAGACAAAGTCGGCTTTCTTTTGATGAACGAGGTGGTAGAGCAAGTTCGCTGTGGGCTGTGTCCCTCCGAAGCCCACCCCGACCATGGGGATGCGTCAGAGTAGCTGACTGTTGGGGGCCTGGCACTCGCGGGCTCCCAAGGCAGCAGGGGACCGTGCTCCGCTAGCTTCCATTTCTTCATCTCGTCACAAAAACCACGCGATGGCTTTTGCCCCTAACGTTCCTGGTTTTATTCACAGGCCACGTTCTCATAGAGATTTCAAGTACCCACAAGAAACTCGACGAGAGTTTTAAAGAAAATGTATGTGAACTCTTTTTATATTTACAAAATGTTTATTTTTAACTTTTATTTTGTTTGAAGGCTCAAATCTGGTATGAATTTTTTTTTATCTCCTTTTGTCAACAGTTCAAAACGTTCCATAAAGAGATCATCCATGAGCTGGAGAAGAAGACCGAACTCGACAAAATACATGAACGTGAGTGCACCGTTCCGCGCAGCTCTGAGGGGAGGGGGCGCGGGGCGCGGGGCGCGGGGGCTCCGGCTCCAAGCCCGGGGGGCACTCCCGCTGTTTACTCGGCAGCAGCAGATGAGGATGGAGCCAGGGGTTGGGTACGTACATGAATGCATAAGACCGACAAGGTTCCTTTGGGCCGAGTGGCTTCGTTTTTGCTAAAACTGAGATTTTATTAAAGACATCGTACCGCTCTGGAAAGCACTGCTTTCGGGAGCACACACACGTTGACGTCGTCTGCGTCTGTGTCAGAGCATCTGTTGCTTTCGCAGACCAGCACTCTGGGACGAGCTGTACGGGGTTCCCAGGTGTGACCGGCAGACACGGCCTCTGTGTGGCACCTGTTGCCAGTCACCGGTGTTGTCGAGTCCAGCAGTTTTCTCCTGCCTGGCCCTCCAGCCAGATGGCTCTTTCCACCTCCCTGTCTGCCGTGGGGTAGCTGCTTGCTGTCCCAGCCAAAGTCCCGTCTTCTCAGCAAGAGCCGCACGTGGCCATAGGCGGTGCGCCTGCGTGCACGTGCTCTGTGTGCCCGGAGGAAGGCTGCGGGCCCACCCACGACTTCTGAGGGGCGTAATGCCAAGTGCTGTCCACACACTGTCTGATTTTTATCCCTACAGAAACTCCATGATGTAGGCACTCTTATTATCCTCACTGTACAGCTCAGAGGGGAAAGATGGATTTCAGAGAAATTAAGTAATTGCTGAGATCACACAGGAAGTGGGGAAAAGCCAGAATTCTAATCCTGGTCAGTTAGGCTCCGAGAAACCCTGCTACGCAGCACCCAAGTAACTGGAAGAAGTTGTGTCCTTCATCTCTTTCCTGAGGTCATAAGTCATAAAACAGGAGTATGGGATTTCATATTGGTTATTATTCACCAAAGCACTTACCACCCAGTGTCCAAAAACCTTTAGGGAAAGAAGGAACAAGAGAAAGGAAAGATACTGCTGCCCTCCAAGAGCTTCCCTTCTGGTCCAGGGCTTCTCACAGACACGGGACTTGGGGCAGACAAAGCAGTGTGCGGTGTGGGCGTGCAGGGCCACAGCGGGGAGGCAGCGTGCGGTGTGGGCCTCAGCCACCTGCACCCAGTGGAAATGTTAGCAGAATAACGGCTGAGAGTCTGCAGGTGCTGCAGTAAAGTATGTGCAACTCTTACCTTACAGGCCACTCTTAAAAGATACCAAATAGAACACAGGAATAAATTAGATTCTTTGGAGAAGTCTCAAGCTGAACTAAAGAAAATCAGAAGGAAAAGTCAAGGAGGACGAAATGCACTTAAATATGAGCACAAAGAATTTGAGGTGAGTGCTTCGCACTACTTGATTTTGTTGGTGATCAGTTTACAGGGAAGCTTGCTTACCTCATTCAGTCTGTACTTTATCCACGGACTCATGTTGCTCTTGAAGTTAAAAACAGCATTTGGACTTGTATGAGCCGAAGGCTATGGAGTTTCCTGAGTTAAGAGTGATTAGTAGCCTCCTAAAAATGCTGACATTTTCTCCTCACTCCAGGAGGTAAGGGACTCTCCATGATCAGCATTACTGTCCCCATTTTACAGATGGGAAAAGTGAGGCTTAGATTAAGTCATGTGCTTGGGGTTTGAACTTGAACTTTCTGGTTCCAAAGCCCGTGATTTTCCAGTAGGGCAGGATCTTATATCTGGAGTACCAAGTAATATTTTGTGTAAATTGCCCCATGGAATGTAAGGCCTTTGGCAACTTCTCTTTACTCATGAGTCAGGGATCTTAATGACAACGATGATTATCTGCTCAGGTCAGGTTACAGCTTTGTTACTTTGTCTAATGTTTATCTGAATTTAGTAGTTACTCCATTATCAAAATAAACCAAGTAAAGATGGTAAAAGATAGGCATCAGGTTGTGTTGCTACTGTTACACTTGTCTAATTATTATTTATTTTCCTAGTACGTGGAAACCGTTACTTCTCGCCAGAGTGAAATCCAGAAATTCATTGCAGATGGTTGCAAAGAAGCTCTACTTGAAGAAAAAAGGCGCTTCTGCTTTCTGGTTGACAAACACTGTAGCTTTGCAAATCACATTCATTACTATCACGTACAGGTGGGTGTGATGGCAAGTTGTGTTGCATGCATTAATCTTATGTCGTATTTAAATGCCCTCGAAATGCTTCACCTTCAATATCAAGCAACAGGCCTACTTTGCCAATGAGAAGATTTCAAAGGAATAGTTTTTGGTCAACTCGAATATGTAAACTTTTAGAATAGATGAAATGGTCAAATGTCAGCTTATAACATTAGTTCAGTAATAAACCCAGATTTAAAATCTTTCATAAAATCATGTTTAATAATTGAGAAATGGCATTTTTTTTTTCCTTTTCCCACCTGTGAGTCAGCTTTTCTCAGATTCTAAGTGACTCATCTTCAGCATCAGTGTCTTCACGAAACCCACGGGTGAGTCTCAGCAGGCCCCAGGTCCACCCCACCTGGATGGTCTGAGATGCTCACCTAGGGGCTCCATGCATATGGTGTCCATGGAAATTTTAGCCAGACCACAGACTCCATTCACAGTGTCAGGACAGCCAGCTGTGTCTACTTTTCATTCTTCTTCAAGGTGTTTGTTCATGACCTCATCACCTGAGTCACTCTGTTCTGCTGCCCTTCTTTAACACATGTAGTTGTGAGCTCGTACCCAGGAAACATTCATGACAAAACGTGTTAAATTTCCCCCTTTTTTTTTTTTTTTACATTATGAATTCTATTGAGCCCTACGTAAGCATCCAGAAGTAGCATTGATTGAAGGCGATTATTCATAACCCAGTAATCTGGACAGTGCTCCATGACAGAAGCTGTGTAAGAGCTCGAATGAGACAACTTCCTCTTTTTTTCAGGGCAAAGGAAGTTTGGCCTTATGTGTGTGCATATGTCATATGTTATATTCTGTGAAGTTTTTGCAGCTTTAAGGGTATTCAGCTACCAAATCTAAGTACCTAAGGTCTAAAATTGTTACAGAAAAGGAAATGATTGCTGTCTTATCACTTTTGTCAGCGGTGCACCTGTGCCAGTTCCGGCAGCCGGTTTCCATGGCGAGGGTGTCCTACGGAGGCAGGTCATGGGCTGGAGAGGGACAGAAGGAACCGCGAAGCTCTCTTCCTATGGTGACAGGGTGCGCCCTGTGTCATGAGGCAACCCGGTCTGCTTCCGGAGAGTGTAGTTGTTGGCAGTCTTTCTTACACTTAACCTTGGGTCCCAGTTAGGCTTTTTAGAGCAACACAAAACAAATTACTTCTATACCGGAAGTCTCTTGAACCCTCTGGAAATCCCTTTCGTGCCTTCTCTCGTGCTGGCTGGCCCTTTCTGTGGCGCCTCGGATGAAGCAGACCTGGCAGCTGGCATGTCAGGGTTCCAGTCAGGGGGGGGGCAGAGGTGGTTTGGGGGAGGGCTTTGCCTTCTCTCATGATTTACAGCAACACCCCCAGCCAGATGGACCTGATGAGTCTAAGTAAAAACGGTGGTTGCAATGAAAATAGTTTCAGGAAAGGTCCCCTACTTCCTTTTCCCAATCCGATTACTTCCCTGGAAAAAGGGGTTCACTGAAAGGCTTTCCAGTTGTAAGAAGCAGAGCCAGGCTAGTGGGAGACAGATGCCTCCGCTGCTGTGGGACTTACCTCTGCCATTCTCTGTCCCTCTGTCTGTGGCCCAGCTTCTCTGCAAAGCCCATAGTCTGCTTGCCCCAGAGCCCCAGTCAGCCTGTGGCCAGGGTGTCCCCTCAGCATTGTCCCTGACTCTGAGGAGCCTCTAGTTCCTCTGTCCCACGGATGAACTTCTCAGGACAGATCTGATTTACCTCTCTGGCATGTCAATCCGGTTCCCCTGGGACTGTCGCCTGTGCTGGAGGTGCTTCTGGAGGGGGGGGGGGAAAGCGGTGATTGGCATTTCTGGGGCCACTAGGGAAACATTAATACAGACTGCTCAACCTTTTCAGGTTTCAAACTTGTTCTTAATCATTTGCAATCCTTGTCTTAGTCTTAAACTCTGTATTCACATGGAGGAAGAGGGTAAATTCTTTTAGAACAGGAGCCTACAGCCATCTCAGCAAATAAGATACCTTAGATACTCAGATGTTTAGACTACTCACCGAATTTGCCTCACAGCTCCCCTGCTTCTGGTGGTAAGCCAGGAGTACATTATCAGTGATATTAGTTGATATGATTTTTGTAAATTCTTACAACAGTACACATTTGCCTTTAGTTTTGTTGCTTTTGGATTTTTAGTCTGCAGAATTACTTAATTCCAAACTGCCTAGATGGCAGGAAACCTGCAGCGATGCCACCAAAGTCCCGGAGGAAATCATCAACATGATAGAAGAAATAAAGACCCCTGTCTCTACCCCAAAATCCGGAACGCCTCACCCTTCACCAATGATCGAGAGAAGCAACATGGTAGGTCCCGGTTATCTCTGAGCTTTCAGTTATGTATTGACTAGTGTGATTTGGGCCATATGCGCACAAAGAACCAAAGCCTTTTCTATTAGTGGAAATCACGGGTCCTCCTTTATTTCTCCTGAGGCCTACTACCGTCTCTCACTTTTATCCCGTTACCTTCAGATCCAGAGTCAGTTGTGCAAATGTTTTATATTATGTTTAGCGCTGTTCTCTTTGTTTTAGAAATTTTATTGCTACTGTTTTTAATTGCGATGATTCCAACTTTATAAGTTTATCCTCAATGAAAGAAGTACAGGTGTCTTAGAGAATAGACTGGCAAGACTGATGCCATCCATCACAATATAAGGCACTTTAGAAAACACCAGTCACCGAAGTACTCAAGGTGATGGGTTCGAGCATTGTAGCTTGCTCTTCTTTGGATCTGGGCCTTACCCCTCTCACAGACGCATGTGGAGATTTGGATCCAGCAGATAGTTTAGGCACAAGTCCACGCTGGCTCTGAAATGACAGCCAAGAGATTAAAGAGCAGCGACAGCTGACTGGATAGACCCGTAAGTGCACGGGAAGGTGCTACCCTGGGCTGGAAGTGAGATGGAGTCTCTAAAAGGCCGTGGCGATGAGAACAGAAGGAACCCCGGCCCGGGGACAGGCAGGGCAAAGGCTTTTCCAGAGGGGGCAGTGAGCTCAGGGCTGTGGGGTCAGCCCTGGGAGACAGCCTGGCGTTTCTCTGTGTCATCAGGTGGGGTTCTGATTTAGGCCATCTGGGCCAGTCGGTCCCTTCCCTTTGTCTTGTGCTGAACAGCGGGCTTTTGTCTACTGGCCGGCACAGCGTGTTTGGACGGAGGTGGTTGGGCACCCTCCTGGAGTGTCTTCCCTCTTCCCCACCTCAGCACGGGGACCTGGGTGACAAGAACAGGCAAAATACAAACTGTCACATGCAGTAAAAAGAATAGAGGCTGCCACACAGAGGAAGGTAACCAGGAATCACTGAACAGGTGAGGAAACAGGTGCCACAAAAAGACACACCAAAATATAAAACAGAACGACCAGTATTGGAAGCAACAGAGCCAACAGGGCAGAGAATTAATCTAGAAAGAACAAAAAAAATAGTCCATCCACAGAGAAAAGTCAACTAGAATCTTGAAGATTGAAAATTGGATTATTATTTATAGTTAAAACGATATGTCTGGGATTTCCTTCAGAATAATCCAGGCACGGGAGATGGTGGATGAGGCGTACGTGAAACGAGCGTGGCCAGCAGTAATTATCACTGGCTAGGTGTCGGGTACATGCGATGTATTGTGCTGTTCTCCCTTCTTTTGTGCCTGTTTGAAATTTTTCTAAAGTACAAGTTTGTTTTTATTTCTCTCTCCCCTCAGAAAAAAACAGAGAAAACATAATAGTTAGGCTCATTAGGACAATGGAACTACCTGGAAAATTAAGCCAAACACTCTCCCAAAACAGTGCAAAAAACAAAGGATTTCTTTTAAAAATCAGGAGGATAAATATAATGTTAGACCAGTTGAGCCGTGGGCGATATGGAGATTCCGCTGCCTACGGGGCATCCCCACCGGATGTGTGATGGCGATCTCACGCTCAGCTTGTCCCAAAACATCGCTGATTTTCTCACTCTAAACCCGTTTCTCCAGTCTTTCCCATCCAGTGAATGACAACTTCAGCTTTCCAGTAGCTCAGACCAGAAAAGCAACTCTCCTCTCTCTTCTCTCATGCCACAGTCAGTCACTCCATGGGCATACCCTCCCGTTTTGACCTTCAGAACACGCCCCAGGTCCAGCCACCCCCGCCCCGCTGCAGCTCTGATGAGGTTCCTGTAGCTAGTCTCTGCCTGGTCTCTCACACTGGATAAGTGGGAGAGACCAGAATCTCAACAGGTTGCAGAGTGTTAGGGACACTAAAATTCTAAGACTTCTAGGGAGGTGGGAAATAGATCATTTATAAAGAGAGAATCCTACTCATTCTGGGTTTCTTATTAGCAAAACAAGATGTTAGCAATTAATGGTGCAACACACTCAAAACTCTGTGGGAAAATTATTTCCAGTGTAGAATCCTATCGCCAGGTTGCACTTAAGAGAGCGGCTAAAATCCACAGAAACAGAAAGTGGATGAGTGGTTGCCGGAGGGTGGGGGGAAAAGGAGAAACAAAAGACAGAAATGAAAAAGAATGCGGTGGTGTTGAAATAATTCAGAATGGGACGCCTAAGAGAACTTTGGGGAGAAAGTGGAATTTAAAGACTGTAAAACAAAACAGCCCTGGAAACCTGTAATTCCATTGCTGTGTTATACCAATATTAAAATAATAAAGACTTTTTCACAAGTCGGGAAAAATTATGACACCCTTTTGTAACATTCGCCAAAGGTGCCCCCAGCTCCTTCAGCCAGAGCGAATACCAGCCCTTTGATTGATATGTTTAATAACCCAGCAGCAGTTGCACAGAACTCAGGTAAGATATTTCTTTTGAAATACCTTTTTAAATTTTTCAAGTGTTTAGATAAATGCATTGTGAGGTAGAGATAGATAAGCACGTCCAGCAGCACAGTCCAGCATTGGCTGGGGAAACCGACACCTCACAACAAATAAAGGTCGGGGTTTATGAGGAAGCCGTAAGATATTTATAAGCGGCACCTTTCTTCGATACGTACTAATTCTATATACTAACTGATGTTTACGAGAGTAGATGTATCGAAAGGCATTGTTTTAAAATGGGTTATAATGTACAGAGAGCTTCACACCACGGCGTATGTTCCATATTTGGTGACAATTATAATAAAATTTCATTTTTCAATAAAACAAAGTTCACATGACAAAACTATGGTGGTTAATCTTACCACTGTGTGTAGTTTAAATTACAATCAGTGATTTTCATCACCTCTAACAGCACATCAAGCTTTCTGCAGACTTAAGTTCTTCCTTCTTAAACTTCTTAACTCTGTTGATTGTTTCAATAATCAGGACCAGTTCATTGTCTGCAGACATTCGGGTAGCTTTGGTTAGGCTCAACTCTGCCTACAGAGTCTTTGACACCCAGGACCCTTGAGACTGTCGTGACGGCTGACCCGTCTCTGTGTGGGGTGTCTCACAGGCCTTCACATGAGCCGTGAGCTGGAGAGCCCGTGGACTATGTGGCCTTCGCAGCTGTCGGGGGAGAGAGGAGATTTTCACAGTGGCAGCTGGCAAGACAGAGTAGTCTGCAGTCCTTTGCCTCTGAAGGAAGGTTTATAAGCTCTGTGTCATGAAAGTGGAAATAACATAATGCTGTGTGCATCCCAAGTATTCGGATGACACTTTGAAAAAGAAAAATGAGAATAAAAGCTCAATGAAATTTGCTGGTGGATTCCCCACCACCAAGGCAGTGGTATGTTAAGGAGAGCGCAGAGTTTCTACTGTGATCATTAAGAATCTGTAAGGAAGCAGAACGAGATCTTGCATTGTTTTAAAGTAAATAACAAGGTTAGCCAAATTTGGGGGAATCTCCATTCCAGTTGTTTTGAGTGTTGAGTACCAGCCTGTATCTGAATCGAGACATGAAGGGCACAGCCAGGGCTGCACCAGGGCGGCCCTCGTCTGGCTCCACCACATGCTCGCCGAGATCTGGGCCAGTCACAGGATGAGGAGCGCGGACCGGGCACTCGGGGGGCTCGGTAAACGTGCTCGCCCTCACCACGGCCTCGCCACACTCGGGGAGAGGCCGGGCAGCGGCGAGAACATCTGCATCCCAGAGTCAGGCCTCCCTTTTCTGTGTGACCGGTCGTGGGCAGTTGAGTTTGCCTTGTGATTCATTTTGAGGTGCAGAGGAAGGAAGAGTGTCAGGCCACGTGGTGGTGGAGCGGTTTGCCTCTCAGCCACCCCGACTGAGGCAGTGCGGGTGACGCCCGACGTGGCCCCAGGGACCCTCCTCTGTGAAAGACCTCGGGCCCTGGCTCTGTCCGTGTTCCTTGCGGCCCCTGTCCATCCAGGCGGGGACAGCGGTGTGGAAATAGAACGCGATTGGGGCCTGAGTGGAGGGACTGCTGGCAGGACGGGAGTTGGGGGTGCCTGGGGCTTTGCATGTCGGAACTGGCCTGAAAGGCCATCATCGCTGTGTTCGTTTCCACCCGACCCTTCAGACGATCCCAGTTTACAGCGATCGGTTTCTGTTGCAACTGGACTGAACATGATGAAAAAGCAGAAAGTGAAAACCATCTTCCCACACACGGCCGGCACCAACCAGACCTTGCTCAGCTTCGCACAGGGAGACGTCATCACACTGCTCATCTCCGAGGAGAAAGACGGCTGGCTCTATGGGGAACACGATGCCACCAAAGTGTGAGTCTCGGGGCGCCATCGTGGCCGTCGCGAGGCCCGCACAGCGGAGCTGCCGGCTCGCTGTTGAGCCCCAAATAGTCTCTGTGGACATCCGCGCGTTTTAGCCGGAGTTGAGTTCACAGTTTATCGTTCTAGTTTAGTTACTGCAGTTACTCGGTCCCACGCCATTCTGCATATATTACACAGATAAATTTGATGCACGAACAGGTCATTAGATCATATGAAGCCACCTCTGAAAGTAGGTTTAAATATTCTCGTTTTTGAAAAAAGTAACTGCGATTTTTCAAGGATAACCTGCATATCAGCTATATTGTACGAGTTAGCACATAGTTTACGTGCCAGCTTCGTCGATTCGACCGTGAGTACGTGCACGAGCCTTCCTGGCAAGTAGGTGAAACTGGTTTTGTGTAGATTATTCCCCTATTAAATAAAGGCAAAGTGGAAAAGACAGAAAGAGAATCCAAATAAAGTCAATGCTGTCTGTAAAATACACGTTGTGTAAAGTGGTGAAGTGGACTGGCCTGCCCCGAGTTGTCCTTCGTGGGACCACTGTCCACTGCTAGCGCCACAACCAGCCCTTTTCTCTCACTCCCCACACGCAGGAGGGGTTGGTTCCCGTCGTCATACACAAAGTTGCTGGAAGAAAATGCAAAGGAGGCGGTGAACGTGCCCTCCCCAAGGTAGGACTTGACCGGGGCTCACGTTTGCCAGGGACAGAAAACATGACCCGTCTTCGGGCATGTCAGAATTCTCTCGGGGTATGCATTGAACCCCACAGGGAAATCCTGGAGTATGGGCACTGGTAAGCAGAAGATCGCTAGTGGCTTGTTTCCTTGTGACTTCCATGTTCCATGGAAACGATTTTCCTGTCTGCTATGATGAGGCATGCCCCAGACCCACCCGCCGGCCCTCTGGAACCCGTCACGGTCCCCTACCGCCCTCTGGTGGCTACGTCTCAGGCGCACATCTCCCTCTGATCCTACTTAGCAGCCTTTAACACTGGGAGCACTTTTTTCGAAATGTTCTCATGCTTTGGTTCCTTGGCATTGGCCTTGCCCTTCCAGTCCCTTCCAGACCTCTCGTCTGCCCGCTGCTTAATCGGACCTCAGTCCTTTTTCCCTCCTTCCTGGGCCTTCCTGTCAACTCCCGTGGCTCGAGTTACTCCCCTGGGCTTCGCTTGGCACCTCTCGCCTGTAACCCCGAAACCTGTACTCCGACCCAGCTAATAATTACATCGCGTTGCGTGTTCTGTCATCTGCCGCACCCGTTCATTATGCATCTGTTTTAGTTCTGGCCACAGACGTTTAGGATGTTAGGGTTCGGGTGGTAGGACCTCTCTAACTTGTCTTCTCCCGTGGTGGTGGTCAGCCCGGCGCCAGTGAGGAGCATGAGCACGGTGGACTTGTCCGAGAAGGCCTGTGCTGGCATCGCCCTCCCCCGCCCGACTACTCGGAGTGCCTGGCCAGGGGCGCGGACGTGTCCAAGCCTCCTTCTACCTTTAAAGCACCCGCGTCCAAGCCAGAAGCCGTGTCTCCCGTGAGTAGGGCCACAGCATGGCGTCCCGGGTGCCTGCGTCACCGCACGGTGGTCTCTGGAGGGGTGGGGGTTATTCCCAGCAGCGTAGGGAGGTGGTGACCCTTGGGCGGGGGTGGGCACTCTCTGCTGGCCCCTCTAGACTCCCTTCTCCGTCACACCGTCTTCCAGCGCCCTCTTCCTTAACTCCAGTCCTCCTGTTTTATGTTTTCTGTAAGTGGCGAGTTACACACAGCGAGTTCATCATTTGCCAGACTGTTAGGTTCTCATCTCTCCTTGCTTTTTGGTAATGGCTGTAGCCGTTAGTCATGTAATCTTCTCCCTGCGTTCTCTTCAGTTTCATCTTGTTTTCTGAAGGATAACGTAATCTGTATGCGAAAGTGTGTGCTTCGGACCGCATGCTGTGTCAAAGCGTGTGTGCGTTGCCTTTGATCCCAGACTCTGTAAGAAAGACAGTGGACATGTGTCATTGCTTTGACAACGGTGTTTCTGAGCACCAGGCCCTGGTGTGAGCTCTGGAGATACACAGATGAGCAGAGGGCCATCCGCCAGTAGCAGCCTCGTAGCCCGGAATCAGTCCCTCAGTCCCGAAGGGGCTCTGGATGGCACCTGACTACCTACAGCAGAGGACTACTTCTCTGAAGAGGTGACATCTAAGTTGAGACCTGACTGGCAAGGAGCCCCCCATGCAGGGGTCAGGGGGAGGAGCTTCCCAGACAGAAGCAGCAAAACGTTTAAAACCCCAGGGAGGGTGCAAGCTTGGCACCCTCAAGGGACAGAGAAAGAAGGTGGAGAGTCCAGGGTAACAGAGGGGTTGAGAGGGGCTATTTTTTGGTTTTTTCCCCAACATAAATTCTGTGATGGAGGAGGGAGGGTGAAGACTAGGGAGACACAGAGAGAGGCAGGAGCGCATGTGAGGCGCGGACCGGGGCGGGAACAGCGGGGCGGGCTGCCCAGGCATGCTGTTCGCCCACGTCCGTGTGTCCGGTGGCGAAGCTTGTCAGCGGACGGGGCCGCAGAGTGGGGGGCATGTCTCATGTAAGCTAGGTGTCTTGAAGGCCCCTCCCTGGGTGGACGAGGGCACTGCCTGCCACATCTGGCCTGGAGGTGCCCTTCACAGGGGAGTATGGAGCGCCGCGCGGGTTTTGAGCCAGTGGTCAGTTGTGACAATGGCAGTGGGCTTTGGTGAGAAGTGTTAAAGGGGAGACCTTTCTGGAAATGTCCTACTTTTCATAGTAGGCATTGAAGAAAGCCCTGAACAGAAGGCGCACTGACTCCATGGAGCAGCTGGTGACCAGCACCAGGTCACGAGCCAGGACGTGACCCGCCCCCAGCCGCTCCCCCTACCCCCCCCCCCCGAGCTGAGCCGGGCTGCGTGTCCTCCTGCGGCGTCCAGTGGCTGTGGGGCGTTGGCTGAGAGAGGCGGTTGCCCCCTCTGTGGACATTGGGGCCGCGGAGCCATGTGTGTTGCTCGGACCGGCCCGGAGCGTGCTCATGGGGGCACGGGCGGCCCGGGACCCGCCCACGCTCGATGGCTCCAGCTGTCATCGCCACAGTTGTGCCCTCCTCCTTCTCAGTAGGAGTCGTTACTTCTTGTCACTTTACTTTCAAGGATAAGACGTTTCTCTCCCACCTTTGCTTCTCTCCAGTGTTGGGGGCTAAGCACCCAGGTAACGCAAGGGGGCTGGGCGGGAGGCGCTGTGGTAACACGCTCCGGGGTTTCCCTCGCGGACACTTGGGGGGCGCTCCCCGGCGGGGGTGTTTCTGGTTGCCAGGTCAGGGTGCACAGTGCGCCTCAGACCTGATACGTGTGGTGGGGGGAGACCTGTGCCTGAGGACAGGCGGGAAGGGGCGGTTTCCAGTGAGTGTGACACAGGCCAGGGCCTGGCAGGAAGTGCACCTCCCAGGCCCAGAGGACACACTGCCCCTCCCCGGGCCCTGGCCACAGGGGCCTTTTCACATGTGAGCTTCAGTGCCTCCAGCCCTGGGGCTCTTGCTCTGGGCTTTCGGTGTGAGGTGACACGTCAACAGGTGGGACTGTGTGCCAGGCATCCTGGTGTATTTTTCAAATAAGTTAGAAATTAAACATAATTCTCATGGAATGTGAGCAATACGCCACAAGTCAGAAGTGCGTGCTCTGGGGCCGGCGGACGGAGCTCAGCTGGGCCCTCTTGGGATGCACTGAGTAGGGCGGCTGCTGTGTGCTCCCGTGAGACACCGCATCAGGACTCTGCCTCCTAGGCTCCCCATCGAGGTGACTGACCTGGCTGACCTGCTACCCCACCCCTTGCCCCCACGCTGTTCAAGATGTGAGGTCCTCAGGTCCCAACACAGCAGGCACAGGTCTGAAGTGGCCCATGTCCCTCGCCCTCCCTCTGCTTTGAGAGTCAGTAAGTCCCAAACTCAGTAGAGGCCACCCAGAGGAGCCCGGTGTGGCCTTCGACCCCGGCTGGAAGCGAGAGGAGCTGTCTGGTCTAATTCAGAGCCCTGTGCGCCCACGACTGCGTGCACCCTGCCCTCTCTGGGCGGCCGGCGACTTCTTAGGACAGCCAGAACAGACTGAGAGCTGATTCCTACAGCTGCCGGCTCTTTGGAATGAAGAAGGCAGACACTGGGTCCTGGCCACAGGGGGAGACCCAGCGCTCCCTGAGGACTGCTGGGCACCTGCAGGGCTCGGGGTCCCTAAAGGCAAGGTGGTGTTGGCACGTTTGTGTGCGCGCTTCCTCCCCGAACTTCCGGCAAGATCTCTGGGTAGCAGTGAGCACTTGTCTTTGGGCACCAAAACCCAGCAAGGCTTTAATTACCGTTTTTCATGGCATCCTTCAGGAGTGGGCTCACCAGAAGCCAGCAGCAGACCCTGCCGAGTTTTCCGAGTCCGAGACGTCCCAGCGCTTAGGGAGGGACCGTCACATCTTTTCAAACGTTTTCCCTTCTTGCCATTATTCTTTCAAGTGACGTACAGATACCTGGATCGTCTCAAATGAATCGAGACTCCAGAGCACTTTTCACCATTTGTTGCTTTAAACAGTCCCTTGTTTTAGGTGCCTTTACCTTTGGGTCTTATTTAAAATGTCTCAATTTCCCGAGCCTTCCATAACTTCATCTTTATCTTTCTCACAGAATAATACGAATGGCATGGCAAAGCCGCCTTTCCTCAGGTAGGTTTAACTCTCCTCATAAAGCCCTTTCACGCTGCGAGTTGCCACCTCCCTATTGGTGAGTGGCCGGTAGTGTCCCCGTGAAGGGCCTGCCTCGGTGCACAGGGGACTCGGGCCTGTAGGTCAGGAGGCTGCAGCCACCTGCTCTCATCACAGTCCAGGGAGGTAGGCGCCCGGGGCCAGAAGGGCAGTCTCCTGGTCCTGCGTGGCTCTCCCACATAACACCCCCCCCACCCCTCCCCAAAGACAGATGCGGAGCACAAACTCTGCATAGTTCTGTGACGAGCAACATGGAGAGACCTGCCGGAAACTGTCACAGTCAGCAAATGCTGTCTGGAATTTGTGAGCTACAGAATTTCCCAGAGCACGGACGAGTTTTTAGCTCTTTTAAAATCAAATTCCCATCTTGTACTATTTCTGCAGACCTTTTTTTTCCTTCACAGTGGAGAAAACCCTTTTGCTACTGTGAAACTCCGACCAACGGTGACAAATGATCGCTCGGCACCCATCATTCGATGAGAAGACGGCCAGAGTCTGGTTCTTCCCTGCCTAGTTCTCACTTGCGACACAGGAACAGTGGGTAGTTTGGTGTGGGCTGTCACTGCGCGCTGCTTCGCCAGAGCACACCTGATGTAAAATGTCTCCTACTTGAGCAAATCAGTGCATTTTCTCAATTTCACATAGTTGGGTTTGCACATTCTGTCTCTAAGATCAATGAATTTAGTGACCAAGTCAATCATTTAAAATTTTTCTCCAAAAATAGTAAATTTGGTTCCAATCCTTGCTGAATCACTTTTTAAGTAGTCTGATTATGTTGCCGTAAGTAGCCAGGATAAGGGATAGTCAGTGCTTTCACGACTGGCTTTCTGTACCTGAATGAGAATGAGACCAGTTTTGTGTATAAAGCCCCTGCTCTGAAGTAGCATTATGAGGTTTATGCTAAGGGAACATTGTATAAGTTGACATCTTAGCGTGCAAATTATTTTAAGCAATATAAATTATGGAAATATAGAAAATTTAATTTTTTAACTTACAATTTTGTGTAATCAAATGCAGAGCTACCCAGATGGACAAATCCTAAACTTTCTCTTGATTTAGACATAGCCGTAGAGCACTGATACACTGTGCCTGTCCCTGTCAGCCATGATATTTAGTACTTGAATCAACTTTCCAGAGTTACCGAATTTGGTAATTCTGAGTTACCAACTGAATTGACCAATGAAAACCCGCCAGGCCAAAGCAGCACATGGGTCTGGCTCACATGTGCCTCTCAGGATTCCACGTGCAGAAACCGGGGTGCTCTCGCTAAGCTTCCGCCATCACTAAACTTACATCTTCTTGGGGTTCAAATTTCTCTTTTCAACTAGGTCCTGACTCATGAATGGTACCGATAAAGCCAGGAGGACCCTGTGAGCCTGGGTCTGGTGACTGGAGGGTGTGTGCCTTAGGTGAGGCCCTGGCCTCCGTGGGAGGGGCTCTGAGCAAGTGGCCGAACGCCTCTGGCTACCAGGGATTCAGGCCTCATTTCAGAGACGTGGAGAATCATGATTAAAATTCACACCCAGGCCAGACTCAGGCCAGGCACTGTGATATAGGCAGGGAAGGGGCTTGTTGCTGATCATAGCATTTGCTCATTCAGTCCCCCCATAAATACTATTTTTTCTGAAAGCTTGAAATTGATCAAGGTCAGATGCAAGTATAACCAGTGTAAGTGTGTGACGTTTCAGGCTGTCTTATTCTCTTCCCGGCTGGGTCGGCAAAGGCCGCTGTGAGGCCCCCAGGACCAACTCAGGTGAAGTGCAACTGTCAGGCAGCACACCTGTCTTGAGAAAAGACCCTCCAGCCAGCAAAGAACCCACAATCAAATTCAGTGAGACTTGGGGAGGAGCAGGCTTCACAGAAGCCCATTATTTTCATCAGGGGGAGAGAGAACAAGGTTTACGTTTTAGAAGGGAGAGGGGTGTGGGGTGTATCACACCCTGGCCCCCAGCATCTGGATCCCCACCCACTCTGGGACCTTCCCGCTTTGTTACAGGGTCACACTGGGCCCTGGACTCTTAGATGCCAATTGTAGACCCACCTGACTCCCCCAGCCCCAGGCTACACCTTCACAGAATGTACGACAGTGGTCACTTACCTGCCTCACACGGGATGGGGAGGCTTGCTTTGTCCTTGGCACTGAGGTGCATGCTCTGTAAATGTCAAGGTATTGTTTCATTATAACAATAAAAAGCGAACTTGAAAACATTTTTGGGGGCTTTAAATGCCAACAAGAAATAACACGAGACCAACGCTGACCACGAGTTGCAGCTGGGCGGTGCGGCCTGTGCGCTGTTGTCTGTTTCGTGTAAGGTTTGAAATTGTCCAAACAGAACACTACCTCTGTGAGTGGCAGTGTACAAACATGAATGAGCAGAACCAGGTAAACAATGGTATGAATTTCATTTATTTAAAACAGTATTTCTCACCTTTTCTCACCTTTCTCAAATTGAAGACTGCAAAAAATAAAAGCAGTGCTTTATTGAGTTGTCGTCAACCCGGGAGCAGTGTTGCTGCGTGTCCATACTCTGTGACCCCCGTGCCCGGGACCCGGCCTGCACGTGCCGAGTCTGTCCCACCTCCCTTTACAAAACAGTCCTGAAGCGGAATCAAATAAAGCTCCTGTACACGACATTTACATCAGAGAAAGCCAGCTGGGTGCAGGAAAGCCAGGTGTGCTGTCCCCTTAGGTAAAGGTTGCTCCGCAGTTAGGACATCTTCGCTTCCTCAAGGCGAAACAGCAGATGAACCCAAAGGGAACAAGATGATGGCCAAGAAGATGCCCAGGAAGGTGAAGGAGTCCTCCAGGACCCCGACTCTGCGGAGAGAGGAGACTTCGGGTCGGGCCTTCGACCTGATGTCCCAGTGGACCCCCGACCCAGAACCCCGGCCCGTCGCACACAAGAACAGACCGACGAGGACCCCTGGCGCCTCAAGTGACTGTCGGCAAAGGTGGCCTTCACCCTGCCGGGCGCGGCTGCATGTGCCACACAGAGGAAGGCAAATGACTATCAGTCGCCACCCAGAAAACGTGAAAACAGAAGGGAGCTTTCTCGACGGCATCATCACTACTTACAAACGCAAGAACATTCAGTTGCCACATAATCTGCCACGTTTTCTTTACAAAAGAACGAGAAGGAAATGCTAGTTCCTGTAAAAATCCTTGCAGCTCTGAAAACAGCAAGACCAAGAAAACCACATTTGAGTGTTTTTTTCCCCAATGTCGAAAAGTTTTACAGTCACATCCCCCTAAAAGAAATTCCAAAAATAGGGATAGAATTCAGAATTATCTGCTTTTTGGTTGTTTTTTTTCTTTTTTTGGGGGGGGGGCGATTTTAGTTGAAAGACTTAAAATAGCCATGTCTCGCTTACCTTGAAAAAATTTCATCTCAAAGCTGCTTTTTCCAGAAAAAGTCAAGCTTACTTTAACGTGCACAACATATAATACCTAAGACACCTAACGAGCATCACCCAAATCACGTGCCAGTGAGAGTGGGTGCAGGAGCCACGTGCTCGGCTCCACCCCTGCTCCTTAGTCTACTTCTGGAAGCTCTGGATACAGAACTGGAATTAAAGTGAGACCCACAATACCCAGCTCAACCACAGGAGAAATGTGTCACTCCCAGGAGCCAGGGGAAGCCACCCAGACCAAGCTCCTCCCTGGGTGGCCAGGGCACCACCCTGTGACCTGAGGGCCTCTGGCAGACAAGACGCCTCACCAGAATTTGCCAGACAAAATCAGAAAAGGGGGTTTAGGGTGTGTCTGTCCTGAGGTGGGAAAGGGCCCGGCAGGAAGCAAGGTCAGGCCAGGGCCTGACCACCCCTCCCTGCTTTCAGCAGGGAGACCCCGAGCTCACCTCACATTCCCAAAGGGGAGGGCATGTCGCTGGGCCCCCAGAAGGCCCATCCCATGCCCCCCAACCTGTCCAGCTCAGCTTTCTCTATCTTTCTGAAGCCACTCTATCCACTCTATCCCTCATCCTCAACAAATGCTAAGGACCCCAGATGCACACAGGTGCCCCAGCAAGCAGCTGCCACGCCTTGTTTTGCCCCCTTGTGTGAAGAGGAGGAAGGTTCAGCTTAAAAAGCAAACAAGCGTCAAGGTGAAATGCATGACTGGGCTTCCTCCAGCCAATGCTGAAGCTGCTGCTGCTCACCTGCCCCCGCGGGCCGCACGCGCAGGGGAGAGCCCGGCTCCGGCATGCGGCCATGGGAACGGGAGCCGGACCCACTCCCTGCTCCGCCGGCATGTGGGAAAACGCACCAAAGAAGTCTGGATTTCACCCTCTCAGATAAAGGCAAACTCAGTCCCCATCTGCCCACCTGCTTGGAGAAACTGCCTAAAACATTCCTAAAAAGGGACACAGGACATGCTAGAGGCACTTCCCAAGGCGCTCATCCTGAAACACTGGTTGCCCCTTGATGAGCTCTACCCAAAAGAAAGGGTTCTCTGGTCGTCTGGGGAACCTGCCTGCCTGCTCCTGGAGTCCCGGGAATGCGCTGGCTGAGGACAAGCTCTGGGAAGTCCGCAGCGAAGAGACTCTGTTCCACCCCGTTCCCAGGTTCCCAGACTCACGGCTGCGCCCGCCCGCCCCAGCCAGGCCCACAGGCCGGCCAGAGGCCAGCTAGCACGGAGGCCTGACTGTGTCCGCGGTTACCGTTTCTCATAAACACAAGGTTGTAGGGCCACCACCACACTGTTCCTCGGCCCCACCCGTGGGTCTGTCCCCCTGCCCCTAAGACTCTAGGCCCATGGCGGAGCCCAGACCACCCGCCCTAGCTTTCGGACCCCGCTGAGAAAGCACCTGAGGCCATGCTGCCAAAGGAGAGGACAGGGCTTCAGGCAGGGCCCAAGCCACCAGTTGTCCCCACATGTAGGACATGGCTGCTCTAGGCTGGGAACACGTCTGCTCTGTCCACGGTCACGGCCAGCAGCTCCTACAACTACTGATGCTCATCAAGCCACTTCCAGAGGAGCTGGAGGCAGCCGGCGACCCCAGACCACGTGGCGCTCCGGCCCCACGCTGGCCCCACGTCCTGCTTCCTCCACGGCTGAAAGCCCAGGGACCACATGGCTCTGCGCATCCCGTCAGACTGTCCAGTGAAAAAAACGGGACGAGGCAAACCAGGCCTCATACCCTGGTCATCGGTACCAGCCAAGGACCTTCCAGAGGAAAAGCCTCCCTCTGAAGGAGTTGCCAGGGTCCTCACCCAGCGTCCCCTCTAGGGACCAATGAGGACCCAGGGGCAGGGACTACCTAGCTGCGCACCTACCAGGCTGGACACTCCATGTTACCTCACCTGACCATCAAAGCCGTCAAGAGACAGAGCCTTGAACCCAATGTGTCTGCTCAAAGGCTCCGGAGAGGTCCAGGAGGTGGCTAGGGCAGGGCCCCCGACCCGGCTGTCCCCTCAGTGCCCTAGAGGGGGTGCAAATGCCCAGTGCCCCCTGGCAGAGAAGCCCCGGCTGCTGTGGTCTCGTGAGCCTGCCCCCAAGGACTGTGGCATCACTGGTCGCTGCCGTCCTGCAGCATCAAACGTCAACTTGCCGCAGCCCCACCTGCCTCTTCCCCCACTCTGTCCAGACCCCAGAACCCTGGTCTATAGCGTTTAAAGCTGGGTGGAGCCCCAGAGAGCTGGTCACTGTCACTGGGCCCTCAGTGCCACGAGGCCGGGGGGCTGGCTCCGCCTGCGCACTGATTCCCAGTGGCCGGAGACCAGCCCGTGCAGCTTTGTGGCGCCCCCTCACCCCTCAAACCTGCACTGTTTGCCATCCAGATCAGGCGGCGTGGGCCACCACTTCTGACGCCCTCAGTCAGTATCACAAGTTTGAGACCTACGAGACCCGCCCCCATGGTCCTCCCCAGCCCCACCCACCTTGCTGTCCCCCATTCAGCCAGGCCACCAGGTTGCCATGTCCCCAGAAAAAGCAAGGGTATTTTTCTCCAGTAATGAGGGCTCGGCAGAATCTAGTCCCTGCCAGCACATCTGTGACCAGACCCCGGCCACCTTCCGAGAGCAATGCCCCAAGCCCAGGGGACATAAGAATGGTGTCTGACCAGCAGGGAGTTCCAAGTGCCACACCTGCCAACCCAAAGACCCACACCTCGACCCACAATTCCAAAATGCCAAAAGCTCTGAAAGCAGACCTTTGTAAATAAGTAGTATGTTTGTAGCAAACTCACCTGGTGACCCCACGTGACCTGAACTGACCTGTCCACTTAACGTGAATGTTCATGTCTTGCCACAGAAATATTAATGTTTTGACTACAGGTACTGCCCCAGACCTCAAAAGCAGTGCTGGCGTAATTTAGCTTTTTCAAATCCAAATCTTCTGAGCTGAGAAACAGTCTGGCCCATCCTGACGCAGCAACATGCAGTCCCCTACCTGTTCCCGTGGAGCCTGGGGGAGGGGATACCCTGAATAAGCACGAGGTGGGAGACCTGCCTGGGGGAAGACCACGCCCTACCAGCCTCTCCCCAATGGCCTGTACCCGTCTTCCCAAACCCCAAAAAGCTCCCATCAGTCCCGGATGAGGAAGTTTCAACTCTCCGTCAACTGGCTCAAAGTCCACACTGTGGCAGTGGCTGCAGGCCCCTCCCACCTTCTTGAGCAGTAGGTGTGGGGGGGAGGGGTGTCAGGGAAGGGTATGGAAGCTGGGGAAATTAGGGAACTGACTAATTCTGAAAACGTTTATTTAACTCCTGACTCTGACCTTCCGAGAAAGTGACCACTTGATTCCACTGACATCTGCTGCCCAGGGGATAGGCCTACGTGGGCCTCCAGATGGAGGCCCTGTGGCCCACAGGTCCCCAGAGCATCCTAAGGCCAGGTACCCAAGCTGGAGGAACTTCGTCCTCACCGCCTCCTGTATTCCTCACAGGAACCCCACCCAGGTACCACCACTGTCCCCCTTACAGAACACTAGAGCCCAGAGAACAGAGGGTCCTGTTCAGGTGAGCGGTGGGCTAGGAACAACCCACCGCCCCGCCCAGAGCCGACTGGCAGCTAGTTAGGCCCCCTGCTCTGTCAGCCCTCCCAGGTCAGCCCCACTCACTCCGCCCAGCACGGGGTGGCTCAAAGTAGCATCCAGTCCCAGGAGAACCCCCAGACCAGCCTCCTGGAAGGGAGCACAGTCCCTGGGGAAAGGAGACTTCCTACTGGTGGCCACAGGCCTGGAGGGGAGGCAGGGCAGGGGTGAGATGCCCCAAGCACCCAGCCAGCCCCCTTCAGAGACCAAGCCACATGCCCCCCTCAGGAGGTGCATCTGCCCAGCCTCCAGGTGTCTCGGGGTCTCCACCCCAACAGGTCTCCCATGGGGGCGGGAAGCTGCCTTGTCAAGGACTATGCTCAGGACCTCCACAGAGCCACCGGCCACTCTAGGTAAAGCCGTGAAGCAGCCTGATGACTTGGTAGCCACGGGCCTCCGAGCCAAGAGTGCAGGCCTGGCCAGGGTGGAGGCCTGGGGTTCGGTGGGCCCTCCCCTCTCAGGCCAGCGAGAGCCCGCAGCACTGTGGACGTGGGCAGGGCCCGTCCTGGCAGCCTTTCTAACCAGTCCAGACATAACCAACTCCCCCGGGCTCTGTCATATGTCCCTCCTCTCACGACCCCTTCTCCACTCCACGTTCTCACCCCATGCCCGCAAGGCCTGCCTCTGCCCCCGAGAATTCTCCCAGGGTCCCCAGCAGCCCTCAAGCTGACCTCCCAGCTGCCACATCCTGGCCCTTGCTGCCTCGACCTCGGGCAGCATGTGACCCTGACAGCTGTGCCCTGAGCCTCTGTCTTGGCTTCCAAGACCTTGCTTGTTCCTGGATTACCTCCTATCTCTCCAGTCACCCCCAAAACTAAATACCCAACGACACCTGCCAGTGTCAGCGAGAGTCCGGTGCGGGCCAGGCTCTGGGCCCACCTTCCACACATTCCAGCCTTTGACCCCCGCTGCCCCAGCACAGCCCAGGGTGAACCTGGCCAGGCCAGGGGTCCCAAATCCACAGTGCTGCCACTTCTAGGGACAGACACACCCCCATAGGAGGACCAGATCAGAGGCCTAGGGGCCTTAGCAGAAGCCCCAACAGGCCAAGGGCCACAGACAGGTAAAATGAGCGCACGCCTTCATCTGCTAGAGTAGAAAGAGACGCTCGTGCAGCAACTACAGAAGGAGGATAGAGGCAAAATGACAAGTGACACAGGCCTCCTACGCCAGACCTCAGAGGAATCACAGACGTGTGACCAGCAAGTTTCTGCCAAGCTGCCAGGAAGGGAAAGGGCCGGAGCCTGGCAGGCTGGATGGAAAGGGCGGCAGCGCGGTCACCGACAAGTGGCCCGTCTCCCAGCCCGACCACGCCACATAGCCCGGCCACACGGGGCCGTGCCCTGGGGAAACCTCTCGGCTCTCCCCCAAGGGGAGCCGCCCCGGGCCCACGCTCCCGGCCAGACCACGGGCCAGCACCGCTGCAAAGGCAGAGGGGCCTCTTGGGGTGAGGGGCCGCCCACCCTCCAGCAGCGAGGACAGGGACACCCCATGTGAGGAGCCCAAGTGTGGGGACGGCCCTCACTGCTGGCAGCCGCCCCGCTCACACCACAGAAAGGACGGCCTGCAGGAGCACCACCCTGGAGGCAGCAGTCTGTCTGCTTCCAGCTCGGTCCCCCTAACTTGTTTCTGAGCACCCACTCCTCCTCACTGCCTGCCACCTACCGCCCAGGCAGGAGTATGGTGACCCCAGCATAAAAGGGAAGAAGCCTGTTCCCAAATGCAGACACCCTCCCCTCAGCCGAGTGCAAGACCCTCCCCAGAGAGCAGAGCACAGCCTGACCTTGATCCGGATTCGGCATGACTGGGGGCCGAGGCAGAAGCCACAGGCCTCCAAATGACACAGCTCCCAACCAGGGAAGGGGAGGCATCAGGACACGTTCCCCACCCGGCAGTGGCCCAGAAGCCTCACAGCCCTGGGTACATACAGCTCAGCCTTGGCTCCCCGCCTCCGCCAGCCACGCGGCCCCAGCGGCTGCGCATCCACCCCTCCAAAGGCAGGGGCCTGGGCCAAAGAGAGCCTTGCAGACCAGCCCAGCAGACACCCCCACCTCCCAGATGGCAGCTGGTAGCTGACAAGGCCAGGCAGATGCTGAAGTCCAGCCCAACCCCTCTGCCCTGGCACCATCCTGACCCCTCTTCAGATTTGGGACATCACTTGAAGAACCCCCGCAAAACAGAAACCGGCCCTTGGAGTCCTCCAGCTGCGCTGACGGGGGACAGAAGGGCCAGGCAGCAGCAGGCCCTGAACACACCCAGGATCAGCCTCAAAGCCAAGTACAGCAGGCTCCCATCACCCGGCTTAGTGCAACTTCCCAGGGTTCCCGGCGACTCCCTCCACAGGACCAAGCCTTGACCCTTGCCCGGCTCAGCAGCATGTGACCAGCCTGAGTCCCTGCCACATCTCATCCCAGCCCACCCATGGGCCTTCAAACCCCAGTGGCTTTCACATCCCCTCATACCACATGGAAATGGCATTCAAAAGTCAGGCCCTGGTCTGCCCCCACCCCCCCACTCCCCCGTCCCCGCCCTCCCTTTCACATTCTCCAAAGGCCTGAGTTTCACCAGCTGATCAGATTTGCAAATGAGATCCCTGGCTGGCTCTCCCCTGCCCACAGCCCCCCATTGGGCATGTGGTTGGCTCTGGGGCTCTGGCGTTTGGCCACCATCTCCATCCTGCCCTTCTGCTTCCCAGGACCTGGTCCCCCCGACACACACACACAGCTGCCCTTGTGACCCTGGATCATGAACTTCCCCCTGACTCCACTCTGGGCCTTCCAGATGCACGTTTGAAATGAAGTCCGAGCGTAAACCAGGTCCTCGGGCCCACCTCAGACACTGGAACTTCCTCCTCCCAGACAGGAAACGGTCCCTGCCAAGTCTGCGCTGACTTTCCAAACGGACCAGGCACTCAATTCAGCCAAGGGCAGGGACCAGGTCAGCCCTGAACTGGAATCAAGACTCACACACGACAGGCATCTAGCCCGCCGCACAAACAGCCCTCGGACGATTCCGGAGGCTCGTCTGAGGGTGTGGAAAATCACTCCTGCCCCAAAGAGAGAACCGTGGCGTTGTCGCCCTCACTCGGCTCGCTGCCCTGCTGTCCTGGTCTCCTGGCCCCCAGCTCCTCGCACACACGCCGGCCTTGCTGGCCTTCCGAGTCAGGGCTCTCCCTCCCAGCACATCCAGCAGCTGCTTCCCTGGGGAAGGGAACCTTCACCGCCTTCAAGGAGCAAGCGCAGAGCAAACTTGCAGGCCCCAGACATGGCATTAAAGGCTGTTGGTCCAACTGTTAACATTTCTGCTTTCCCCTCACTTGGGACTCCATGGCCCAAAGGGAACTCACCCCGCCTGCCCCATGAATCATGTTCAGATCCCAGAACAAGAAACCCACCCCCTCCCACACCACAGCTGTCTCAAATCAAGACTGATCCGCCCCAATCACTGCGCTTTGTAAGGTTCTGGGTGTGTGTACTCTCAGGGGCTCCTGGGAGCCCCTCTGACATACCTGCACACTGGGCAGCCGCCAACGACAACGATGGAATTAGCAGGGTACCGGGTGACATTTCGACTGTGGATGCTGTAGACCCTGGGGTGGTGAGTGGGTAGCCCTGTGAGCAAGAAGGGACATCATTAAAGAGCCAAGGATGAAGATCAGAGAACTTGGAGGACCACCTCTGCCCTTTCTCTCCAACCCCACCGTCCCCCCTAAAAAAACTCTTATTTCAAATGCAAGACCACAGCTGCCTTCACTAAGTGCCTCCTAGAAGCTTTACTAGGTGTTAAAGTGCAGACAAGACATCATTAATAAAGTTCATTTGAAACGGGGTTTTGCTGCGTCCTGGGAAGGGCGGGCCTGGCGTGCACACCCCCGAGGTGGGCTGAGGGTGCTCGGGTAGCGCCCAGCTGCAGGAGCCCGACACCAGCTTCCTGGTGCGGGAGCTTTGCCCCCGACCCTTCCCCACGGGCCACGCCCGGGGCCCCGCGTTCCTGGCACCGGGTTGCCTCTGGGCAGCGCCGCCCGGCCGCGGCTGCGTCCGGAGTAAAGTTGGTTTCGGGGTTAAAGGTCTCCATAGGACTCGCCCCAAGTTTACAGGCGGGACCAAGGGCCCCACGCCCCCCCTCTCGGCCCCGCCCCGGGCCCCCTCCCGGATCTTCTCCCCGCCCCGCGACCTCGGCCCCGCGGCCCTGCCTGCCCCCCAGGCCGTCCTGCAGCCCCCCGCGGCCCACCTGTGACGAGGTAGGGGTAGGGCGGCGCGGGGGCGCGGCGGGGATGGCGCCGTAGCCGTGCGGGCCGCACGCGAAGTCGCCCTGGCCGGCCTCCAGGTTGTAGGCGGGCGGCCGCTCTTGCAGCAGGGGCTTGTGGTCCATGGCGGGCGGCGCCCACCGCGCCCGGCCCGGCTCCGCTCCGACTCCCGCTCCGGCTCGGACTCGCGGGACGCCCGGACGGCGCAGAGGCGGGCCCCGCACCTCGCGGGCGACGGCGGGACTGGCCCCTCTCGCGGGCTGCGGGCGGGTTTCCCCTCCGCGCCTCCCCCCGCTCCAGTCACAAGACCCGGGTCACGTGGCGCGGCTCCCGGCGGGGGTGCGGCGCAGGGCGGGACCAAACGGCGTCTTAAAGGGGCCGCGGGGCTGCCCCACTGGCCACTTGTTGGCCATGACCCTGTGCATCTTACACTGTGGCTTCCCTCACGGCATCTGCGGCCCCCAGGCCTCCAACCGCGAGGAGGTACCCCCACCCCACCCCATTTCTTTCTGCACACTAGTCCTCGGACGCTACACTGGGGTCGTGACCTTTATGGCCCTTGGCCCTTGACCCTCGGCCCAGCGCTCCAGGCCGGTCCCACTCATCTCGCTGGGTAGAGGCCCCTTGCTAGCTGGGAATCCGAGAAGCCCGAGCCCACCCACCATGGGGCAGGGGCCTGGAGCCAGGACGGCCTGCAGTAAGGCCTTGAGGGCCCCCTGGTTATTACTGCTCCGGGGCAGAGGGGTTCGGTCTCTGCTTTCTGAGTGACCCTGGAGCCCAATCAGGATACAGCCAGGGTCAGTGGAAGGGCAAACTCCTGCAAGAAATAGTGGGAGTAGCTAAGTCACGCTCAGCTGGGGTTTATCACTTCAGTTTTCTTTTTAACGTATTACGTAATTTACAGTACTGATTACAAATAACTCCACTGGGGACAGAACCCTAAATATTGGACTCCTACTGCTTGACGGGCACTGCCCCCTCGTTGTTCCTCTGCTTTGTTAATCTACATGTCAACCCAGGAGGTACTTTCTTAAATCCCTAAAGAACAGAGATTAAGGCTCAAAGAGGGTAAGTGACCTACATCTGACCACCAACACCACTGTCAGGCTCCCTCACACCTAATGCTTACTGGGACCGTAATAAGATTTTAAAAGGAAAGATCTGCAAGCTTGAGACCTCTCACATTTGTAGCTCCTCTGGACCTCCCAGGCCCTTCTGTACCATTTGCCCATCCTTTTTCGGACAGCTTGCATATTCACCCAGCTTTGGGACCACCACAGCTCCTCTCAGAGCTCAGCAGGTTTTAAATTTGCCATGCTAAACTACAGCCAACAGCATGCTAAAGGGAAGCGACAACTCTGCTCTGAGCCTAGATAACAACGTTAGCACAAGCTTAAAGGATACCTCTGGAGGCCCGCGGAGCTGACTTATATAGAAAGAAGTCCCAGCCCTGGTCCCTGATTGGTCTGTTCTCATGCAGATGAAGACTCTAAATCCTCACAGTGTGGTTGGCCTAAAAAGCACTATTCTGATTGGTTGGAATAGAGTTGCTCTGATTGGTTAGTGAAAACCGCTAGTGAGACTATAGGTGTGCACCTCCAAATAACCGGAGAGTCTCAGTCCTAATTTTGATCCACGACTTTTTTATAAGGGTCGCTTCAGCTGGGCTGGAAGACAGTGCAGGAGGCTTGGTGGCCCAGTCTGTAGCTTTTCCCTGAAATGCAGTGTGCATGAGGGACCTTTGTAAACAACAGTTTTTATCTCCTGTGTTGGTCATCGTGGCTGCCAGTGTTGTGGGGAGGAATTTGGGGCAGGCCAGGTAAGAGCCTGGTGAGCATTAAGGGGAGAGCCAGGTCAAGAGTAGAGATGAGCTGACAGTGGCCAAGACTTTCAGGGCCACAAAGGTCCTGGCCTGTAGTGGGGCAGCCATGGGCTCCTCAGAGCAGCTGAGAGTAAGAGACTCTGCCCGTGGAAACTGGGATGCGACCCTATGCCTCCTCAACCAGCCAGACCTCCCGACACCTGGACAGCTGTGGACACCCATATGCCATTGCCTAGGTGCGTGCACATCCTGAACGACGTGCATACTCTGACCTAACGGAAGGACGGCACGTGCAGGAAGGTCTCTGTGTAGCATCATTCTTCTGATAAAAGGTCCGAGACGCTCTCAGGGGCCAACAGCCGTTCGCCAACTCAGCCAGCATTGCGGAGCGCACAGCCTGCCCGGGATGCAAACCAAACCGGCAGCATCCCACCTTGTGCCGCAGCCCACGCTCTGAGGGGGCGGGCGTGGCGCCAGGAAGTGTTAAGCACTGGGGTGGGGTGGGGTGGGGGGGTGAAATGAGCAGGGTCAAGGGCAAAGGGAGTCGGCAAGGCTGTACGGTGGTGTGTGATTTTGCATCCGTGTCCAGAGTGGGCGAGTGAGGCGGTGAGCAGAGCGGTGAGGAGGCCAGAAGGACCAGCGTTCGTGTTTTAAGGGACGGACAGTAACAGCATGTTTATAGGCTGGTGGGGACAATCTGATCCTGAAGAGGGAGGATGCAGAGAGAGAGGGAAGGAGGAGGCCTAAGGGCACGGGGTCTGGTGCCCAACGGGAGTCCAGCCAAGTCGCCCACAGAGAGGGGAGAAGGCAGAGCATGTGCGCATCCGTGCGGGTGGGCGGCTGGATGGTGTGGGGCACTCACTTCTCATTGCCTGTGTTTTCTATATGAAACAGGAAACAGTGTCAGCACCGGAGACCAAGGAGAGAAGAGGAAGTGTTGGGTTGTGAGGAGAAAAGATGAAGGGATGGGAGTCACCGAGGAGAATGGGTGCTGGACCAGGCTGGGCGCTGCGACCGGCGGTGTGAGAGCTGGGGTCAGAGACGCTCACTTCCAGGTGAGACCGGGCGTTAATCTCACGCGCAACGTGCTTTGCATCGCAGTTTATCCTCCAGCCACCCCGTGAAGGAGGCATCCACATCCCTCCACCGCTTGATGAGGAAACCAAGGCACAGCGAGGTGTTGTAACGTTTCTGAGGACTGCCAGCCAAGAAAGGGGCCCTTCAGATCCCAGGTGCAGCCCACGGGACCCTAATGATCACAGCACACTGTTTCCACACAAAGTGCACAAGAAAAGCCACTGTTTGCTGGTTTTAACAGAAAGACATCCTTACTGAAGAAGACTTGGACCATACCTTCCTCTGTGCATAGTTTTCAGTTAGCTGAAATTCTGCTTTTAATCTACATTTATATCATGCATACATTTAAGATTTTTTAGCATAGCCAATTTCATTAAAGTGGGTAAATAGGTTTTAACTGCTACGTGTGCGTGTTTTTGTTGGGAGCACTCGGCACGGGACCTGGAAGGGCGGTGGACGCACCGGCCCCTGCCTGGGGCTGGAGGAGGTGCCTCTGTCCTCCAGACCTTGACAGTTCCCAAGTACTGTCCTCAGATGGAAGCAGAGGAAACCGAAACAAGGAGCGTGCCCTTTTGCACTTGCAGAAGTGCGAATAACCCATCACATGAGCGTCTTGCACATTTAAGCTAGCATCTCACAAGGGGCGAGGGGGAAGCAAACACCATTTCGAAACCTGAGGCCGTAAGCAGTCACAAGCACGTGGCTCAGAGAAGGCCCTTGCCAAATATGTGCTGTCTGCAAAATGTTTATCTTAACTACATCCCGAGTTTTCAGTTTTACAATAAGCCTTGCAATCCTGTGAGGAAATATTTCCAAATATTTTATAAATTAAGCACAAACGTTTCTACACAACACATGACTTCACACCCCAGTCACATGATAAACTGTTATTCTAAGTAACATATATATATTACTGTATTTAAATCCATGCTACTCTCTCCACTAACAGGTGGTCCCCACTGATGGCCACACTTACTCGTGCATGGAACATAGAAAGCCTCACTTTAAGTCACCATTTCTAGCAATCCTCATGAGAACTGAGGAAATTCGGGTTAGCAAGTTTCTAGCTGAGTAGGTCTGCAGGCAGCTGCACTCACCCCTGCAGAGCTGTGCGGTAGAATTCGTGTGACGCGTGACGCACGGACAGATGAGAGGCTAAAAACACGAAGTCGACATGTCTGTGGCAACCACACACGGAACCTGTAATGCCTTTAACTCTGCCATGTTCAGAGTCGCAGGACAGGGTGCGTGTCCAAGGCTTCTTGACCGGAGGCAGGGGGAGTCCCGGAAGACGCCAGCCACATCTGGAAGTTGTGGGGGCCACGGGGAGGAAGTGGGCTGTGGTTGGAACACCTGGTTCCCATCTGGACTGGTCCACAATGCCCCGTGCGACCTGAGCGAGTCACCTCGCCCCTGGGAGCCAGCCCTGCTTACCCCGAGACTGCAAACGTCCTTTCAGAATTTTAACGGTGCCTCTTCTGTGGGGGCATTTTTACCTCATCAACTTACAGACTGACACGGTTCTAAATGGGACATCAAGGGGGAAACCAAGGTCTCGGGCTCCTGCTGTATTGGGCACTGTGTGGTGATTCGTGCTTCCTATCGGGGCCATGATACGCGGGTATTATCACCCCTGGTTTCCCGAGGAGGAGAGAGCCCGACCCCACCGAGTCGTGTCTGCTGCCCCTCGTGGGCCGGGATAGTGTCGTGGAACACAGGAAGTGCCCGACGACCGTGAGAGTGAACTGAGGCCACTTGCCCGGGGTTATTTGGCAGATAAGTGAGGATTCAAACCTAGGTCCTTCCACTTCCAGAACTGAGCCCTGGCCCATACACTGTGAAGCACATTCTCAGGCTAGAAATAGGCCTGGAACATTCCCAAGGCCATTCCTGGTTTTAGAAACTAGAGTGCCCAGAGAGACAGGAAGATGGCTGTGAAGACGACGAAGCCTCGGTGGATTTTTGTGATTACGGGGTGTCATTCAGGGGTGGTGATGTCGCCCCAAAGCTGTTCTGCCAATGGACGTTACTCCGATTTGCAGAAGGTATTTCCTCTGAGACCCTCCCCATTGTTTATGGCAGTAGAACCACGGTGAACTTGAACTTGTACTGAATGTGGTGACAACCAGGCGTCTTCTTTGGTTGGGGAAAGCAAATGACCGCTGCCGAGTTGAGACGAAGATGCCACTTCCTGGGGTCAGCAGAGGGCCTGTGCGGACCATCCCCAGATGGCGGCTTTGCACAGGCCCTTGCAGGCCTCTGCGGGTCTTGGCCTCCTTCTCTCAGCCCTGACTCTGCTTTGCCGGAACGGCCCGGCCTCGGTCCTGCAGGCCACAGCGCAGAGGCAAACCACGGCTCCGAGGCGGAGCTGGCACGGAGCCTGGGCTCTGCGAAGCTGCGGGCCTGGAGGGCCGCGGCGGGCTGGGGTCCCCAGGAAGCAGAGGCCGCGTCTGCTGCCGGGCCCTTTCCTCATACCCCGTCCCTCTCCTCCTCCTCTGGCCAGGCCCGCCCTGCTCTCCCTCCCTGACCCCGCCCGGTGCTCCTACCTGCTGCTTGCACTGTGGACATGGCTGGCTTCAGTGAGCCGCCCCTGGGAAGAAGCCCGAGGAGGGGGCTGGGCAGAGCCCCCTTACGCTCCGGAAGAAGACGGGCAGCGTCCAACAACATGAACGAGTGATGGGAGAGGGAGCCACGGGGGAGGAGCCATCTCGAGAGCAGGTGGCCGGGGAGGAACGGGGCAGGGCAGGCCTCTGCAGGGGACAGAATGCAGCCTCACAATCCCGCCCTGACGCGAAGGTTCTCAGGTTCTGAGCCTGGAGTCCTGCCGCTAGGAAGAGGCTCGCGGTGCCACCTGCCACCTCCCCTCTGGGGGCTGGACTGGTGGGGGAGACGCCTGTTTCATACCGCTGGCGCGGGGACCCTTGATGAAACTGTGACTGTGAGAGGTAGGAACTGTAGGGCCAGACAGGTGGGGACGAGATGTGACAGGCACCAAAGACAAAGGCCCAGTGGCAGGCTTCTTCCGTGTCCCTAAAAAGCGTCAGCAGGAAGAGGTGGGGAGGGGACTGTAGCCTTATCCATGAGTAGGCAAGAATGGCCCCTAAATTCCAGGAACCACACCCGCCTCAGGTGAGGCCATCATGCATTCATTCGCTTTCCTGGGTCATTGCCCTTCCTTCCCCAGGACAAGTTCCTTCTGCAGCTCCAAGGTAGAGCTAAGAAAAAGGGGCATGCACCCCGCACCTCTGCCAGGAGAACGCGGACCCCCGGGCGCTGTGCACGAGGCTGGTGTCGGGGTCCAGGAAGGCAAGGGCTGCCAAGAAGAGGCCCAGCAGGGTCCCTCCGTCCGGGGCGTGTCCTGGGCACTGGCTGTCAGCCCTTCGGCCTGGCTGCTGCAGGTGAGACACTGGAACAGGTGCGAGACGGAGACTGGTTCCTGACGGCGCACCCCGCGCCACAGGGCCTGAGGGACCCGTGTTCAAGCGGAGCTGTTACCCGACGTTTCCGTGATTACAATAAGCAACATCCATAAAGCAACGTTTCAGTGAAGACACACCGCCTTCCTGTATTCCTACATGCAGAAACCGGAACCTGCAGCCCGGCCTCTTTATAAACAGCCGCACTGAGGTATCTTCAAGGCTCCATGGCCTTCTTTTCTACGTCGTGACTGTGGCCCTGGCCTCTGCCACGTCCAGCGTCTCTGCGAGCCCCTCACACCGACTGCCGAAAGAATCACCCTCAAGGGCCAGTGCTCCGCCACGCTCGCCAGCACCCCACTCCGCCCCCCGCTTCAAACCTTCCGCGGCTCCCCACGGCCCGCGCCTGGGGTGGGGGAGCACCCCTCACACGGGCCGGTCTCTCCTTCCTCTGAGCCCCCGCATCGCTCACTCACTCGGCACATCCCCACGGGAACCTCGGCTCGCTGCTACCGAGTCAGCAGAGTAAACAGTGTGGGGCGGGCTCCCCGACACCCTCCCGACTGAGCACACAGGCTCCAGGCGGCCGGGCCGTCTGGGTGTCAGTCTTCCGTTTTCCTTGAACTGCTAACTAGGAGCCCACCTGTGACTCAGTTTTCTCATCTATAAAATGAGGTGATAGTTGCACCCTTCTTCTTCTTCACTGGATTTTTGTGAGAGGCAAACGAGGCAGTGGGTGTCGCCGAGTAAGCACCCATGGGTGCTATGTGGCTGCTGCCTCTGAGCACTAGGTGCTGCTGGGCACCCTGCACATTGGACATCTACATTAGGTAAAACATGCCAGTCCCCCGCCCCCCACAGGTGTCACAGTGAAGGGCTCAGAGTGGACCTCGTCATCTTTTTCCACTGGTCACATGTATACATAACCTACGAGGGTTGGCTTTGTCCCCATGTGGAATTGCACTCTGTTCTGTTGTGTGATTTGCTTCTTTCGCTTGGAGATCTTTACAAATCCGTCGAGATGCCCATGACCTCTGTCCTCTGTCTTGTTAGAGCAGAAGTTGTGTGTTGGAAAACCAGGTCCTCCGCTCCGATGCCAGGACCCGGGTCCCCTCTTCCTTGTTGCCGAGGTCCCTAACCGTCCCGGAAGCTCCCGGGACATCCCCAGCCCCGGTGCTCTGTGTAATGCTCAGTTCAAGCTCATGTCTAGAGAACCAAGTTTTACAATCTTTGTGGGTTTTTCTTTTCACATCTAAACAACAATTGCAAATACATTAAAGTAATTCTCTTAAAGACTATATATAACCTGCAGTTATGAATATGCCATGATTGATTCTTTTGAATACTGCAAACACCTTAGGTAGCAAATAAAGCATGTACTAATGTAAAGATAACACAACCAATTTCTTACTTCAAATATCAACATCGTGAGTTTAACTAACATGTTTATTACTTCCTTTACTTTTTTTTAAAGTACCTTTTTGGATTCCAGCGATATGTACTTTGGTATTCTTCCAGGGTTGCAGGCCTCAAGAAAAAGAATACCATCTCTGACCAGCTGCGTCATGGCGTCTGGGTTATCAGCGGACTGAGTCCTGGCGAGGGCTGGCTGCTCGGATTAAAGTTGCTTTTCATAAGTAAATGCCACGCGCTGCATCTGCGGGTCTGGAGAGCTCCGACCTCTCACAAAGGTTTTAGTTCTCTGTAACCTTGTGTCTACCCTACAACGATGCATTTTAAGTCTTGCTGGGTAGCATTACATAACCCGTCTTTGGGTTTTTATGATGGATTAACCTACCATTATGAAACAGTGATGCTCTGTTAGCATTATTAGAAACTTATGTTTGCCTTATTAACATTGTATTAAAATTAGCAAGGCCATCTAGAAATTCCATCACCAAGAAATGAAGGATTGAATCTTTGTGGTCATCACGTCTTGGGGACAGCTGGGTAGTGCGTGACCTGGGATCACACGCTGAGCCTGCTCATTACCTTGCCTGACGTGTGTCTGAGCACTGGGGCGGGCACCTCCGGCTCTCACGAGTAACCACCAGTGCTGACAGTTCCTGCTTGTTCTGGGGCTGCTGGCTTTGTTCACTGGCCCCACGCATTTATTTACCTGTTTCTACTTAGGATACTGACAGAAACCCACACACAGCATCGCTTCCTCATCGGGGGCAAACGATATGCCCGCATGTTAGCAGTCTCCTACTGTGTTAGTTTTCCATGCTATACGACAAACACCACAGGCTTAGCATCTTAAAACAACGCACATTTATTATCTCACAGTTTCCGGAGTGGAGGAGTCAGCACGGCTTCGCTGGTCTTCTGCTCAGGGTCTCACGAGGCTGCATTCCAGGTGTCGGCCAGCCCGCATCCTCACCTGGAAGTGTGAGTGGGGAAGAATCTGCCGGTTCGAGTTGCTGGCAGGATCCATTTTCTTGCAGCTGCTAGCCGCCCTCAGAACCTGGAGGCTGCCCACGGTCCCTGCCCCGTGGCCCTCCCCAGAGACCGCAAAGCTGCAAGGCTGGCAGGAGAGTTCCTAGCCTCAGAGAGGGCCAAGTCCCTCTTTAAAAGGCCTTTACCTAATTAAACCAAACTCGTCCAGGATAATCTCCCTTTCAATTAACTCAACATTTAATTTTGTGAACACAGCGTGACGTCGTGGTAATAACAGATCGCTGTTTTGTTCAGACTCTTGTGTGAAGGAAACCTAGTTCGAGGTCACCGACGTACACGCCAGTCATACGTGAGCGCTCACAGGGTGCCAGGCACTGATGTAAGGGCTGTGCCCGCACCGTCTCACTTCATCCCCCTAACAACCCAGAGGGCAGACAGGTGTTGTCATTCCCAGTTAGAATGGAGAAAAGAAAAAAAAAAAAAGACATCACTGATGAAAGCCAGGCACAGTGGTCACAGTCTGAAACAGTGTCCCTTGGACTAGGTTCCCTCCCTCCCTCCTTTCTGAGGACCCTGGTCAGCTTCTTCCTGACCATGATGACTGAGGAAGCCCCCTGTGGGGAAAAGGCAGAAGCCTCTACTCCACCCTGCTGGCTTTGTGGAGCCCCCTGTCTAACCTTGATCCCAGCCTGCCTGTGGGGACTGGCATTTGTGAACTGGCTGAGGCTGGACGTGTGGGCTGTTATGGACTATGTCTGTGTCGCCACCACAGCCCCCCCATTTAGTTGAAACCCTAAGCCCCAGGGGGCTGCTACTCGGAGTTGGGGCCTTCGGGGGTAATTAGGTCCTGAGGGTGGAGCCCTCATGATGAGAGAAATGCCCTTACGAGAGGTATGAGAGAGCCGGAGCCCCTGCCCTGTGAGGATACTGCAGAGAGAGTGGCTGTCGCCAGACATGAGACCTGCCAGCACCTTGATCTCGGGCTTCCCAGCTTCCGGGACCGTGAGAAATGTTGGGTTTTTAAGTCATCCAGTCTGTGGTATTTTTCTTACAGCTGCCAGAGCTGACCAAGACCCACGGGGGGTCAGTGAGGCAAAGGGGGTGGCTCCTCAGAGGAAAATTGAGGGTGCTGCAAGCAGAGGGTGAGTGGCAGCCGGACTGCAGAGGCGTCAGCCTGGAAGCGGGGAGGCCTGGACGCTGTTCTGTCTGTGGCACTTCGCAGCCGCCGGACCTCTCCGGCCTCGGCTTCCACCGGCAAGGAGGCGCTGACCTCGGAGCTCTCCGTGGTCCTTAGCGCTGAGGGGCTGTCACAGAGTCCGCCGCCAGTTTTCCTGAGTTCACTCTGAGGGGCCGCGTTCCTCGCCCCGCCAAGCCCCTCTCTGAGCCCCCGCGGGGCTTCCTCTCCGCCCTCACCACACTGACCATCCTCATTCCCGCTTCTTGGTTATTTTAACCTTCACCTCTCGCTTCTCCTCCGTTCTAACCTTGCCGCTTCTCTCCCAGGCCAGGCCCGGTGGGTTCAAACCCCAGCTCCATCACTCACTGAGTGAGTCACTCGGCCTCTGAGCCCGTGTTCCCATCTGTGAAACGGGACCACCGCCACCACGTGCCTCTGTGGGCCGAAGGGAGGAGGCGGCGGGAAGGTGCGCGCGCGGCCCTCACGGCGGGGCCCGGCTCCCAGCGCGGTTATGATCTCTGCTTATCTGGGCTTGGGCACCTGGCCACTTACATCGCTGCTCGGTGAGAGTTCCAGAAACACCGCAGAAACGACACTGGATTCGGCACCTTTCCAAATGGTGGCGAGAGGGCTGCTTTCGGGGCGACAGACAGTACTGTACACATCTCTGTATCTGGGCTGGCTGGACCGCCAGGGTCGCCTGTCGCCTGTCGGCCGCAGCGGAGAGCGCCGGCTGTTCTCCCACTGGCTCCGCCTCCCTTGGTGGCCTCAGTTCTGTGCAGCCCACGAACTCCTAAGCTCCAGCTCGGCAGAACTCACTGCGGCGCGCCCTCCCCCACTCCTCAGACCCCTCGGCTTCCCCTGCACAGCCGCCCCTGTCCCATGAGCCCTTCCCGCCTCCCTTCCTCCACCGCCACCCTCATTCAGCCTTTGATCAAAGGCGACGTCCTGAACTCCGGGTCTCTGTGCCCGTGTATTTTGTACGTGCTCCATCCTGACCCCTCGCACACTATATGGTAATCGTTTTCCCACCCCTCTCGCTGACCACGCTGTAAGACCTTTGAGGGAGAGACTTTCCCACTCAGACGGGGCTTTCCAGGGCTTAATGCCGGCCTAACACATAAGAGGTGCTCAGTCCTCGTTAAAGGAACGAAGATGCCTCCCTCGTCCCCAAATAACGTCCCGCACTGGAAAACATCAGACGGGCCTGAGCCAAAGGGCGGGGGTTGGCAGCACTGGTCTGCACACGTGTGCATCCCCGTCTCCGCCGGCAACGTGTGCAGCTGCCCTGGCCTCTCCTGACACCACCTCCAGCAGGCCCTCCGGGTGTTCAACGAGGTGGTTAGGTCGCTCCTGGGCTTTTTCTGATGGAGTTTATCTTTGCTAAGCACTGTTTGTTTTTTTCCTTTCTCTGGGGAATCTCTCCTTCGCTGGGAGTAAACTCAATCACAGGTATTCGTGGTATTTTTTGCTTTAATTCTTACCATCATCTCACCCTTGGTAAAGCCGATGAGCAACATCCAGTGGTGAGCCTGGTGCTCCTTGCTCCTCAGCAGCAGCCGCCCCCCTCACCGCTCGGCCAGTCGTGCCCGCTCCCGGGGTGGCCCACACTGTTCGTAGCTCCTTTCTACACTCTGCTAAGTACTTAACCTCAACACTTCTGTTTCCCCTTGTAATACTTAAGCTGGGGGCTGAAGCAGCCAGAAACAGGGTGTTTGCCGCCCTTCCCTCCGTCTTTGGCAGAGGAAAACTTGCGGAAGCTGTCCGTAGAAAAGAGCAATTCGACATTCCTGTGTACGCTCCGGTTCGCAAATCTGAACACAGGCAACAACGCCTTCAAGTGAAGAAGTGATGCTTTTGTTCTACAACGAAAACGATATAAATCTCTAAAACCTAAAACACAAACAACGGGCTACACCTGGAAGACAGTGAGAGCCGCTTATGCCTGAGAAACTCAGCCGTCTGACCTCCGCCTGCTCATGCAAAGTCCTGCAAACAAGCGTTTCTGCGACAAACATTCATGGGGCGCTTGCTATGTGTTCAGTTTCTACACGAGCACTGCTAAGGGTTCAAACTGGCCAAGAGGCCTTTTCACCTGGAGCTGAAAAGGTTCGTTCAGGGGGGTGGAGAGAGACGTGAGCAGGAAGACTGTATACCATCAGGGTTTATTTGATTTTTGTGTGTAAAGATGGTTATTAGGGACAAGGAAGATAAACGAGTCAGGTCCAGGGCAAAGTACACAGACAGGTAAGAAGGAGATCAAGGAAATCCTAGGTTCATTTGCAGAACGTAAACCATGCTCCCGGAAGCAAAATGAAACTTGCATCCACACCTAATATTCTTACATCAGCAGGCACGTGGGTCTCTGTATTTATCTAGTGGGCCAGACGCTTATCAGGACCCACCTTCCATCCGCTTTGTGCATGACCCTGCAGCACGTAACGGCTTCAGCAGTTGGAAGAGCTTCTACTGGCAGGAAACTCAAACAGTATGTTCAAAACCAAACCATAACCTGTGTTATATGTAAAAGAAACGTGCTATGTATTTTGACTCCAGAAATATAATTTGTCAAACAAATCAACTGGACCCAAAATGTCCTTCATGGTGTTTCACAACCATTTACACACATGAGGTTTATTAGAACTTCCTCCAGAGTGATGTTTCCTCCCCAGACTCCAGCACGGAGCCTGGCTGGGGGCTGCCGCAGAGCGGGATCTGCCCTGGGCAGGAACCGATGAAGCAGTTCCCAGCCTCGGCTCTGCTCCGCTGGTCACAGGGCCCCCAGGCAGACGGGGCACGAGCATGGATGCCGCCCAGTCCGCAGCTGGGCCCATGTCCAGCTCTCTGGGGACACGCTCTTCCACTTCTCCACATCACTCCAAAAGCCAGTCATCTACAATGGCCGGAATTAGAATTAGCAAAGAATTGCTACTGTTTTCCAAGAGGAAAGCTCAGGGAAATTGTGTAAACACTTTTGAAAGTATAAGGGGACACTAACTGGAAGAGATGCTGCGGCAAGAGGCATAAACCCGGACTCACGTCCACTCTAGTTACAGATCTAAACGTGGAAGGCAAAACAACCTTCTAGAAGATAACATAAGAAAATACCCTAATGAACTTGAGAGGAGGATTTCTCCAAAAAACACCAAAACAAAACCAGAAGTAAAAAGCACCAATCTTAAAGGAAACGACACATTCAACTACTTCAAAATCAAGAACTTCTCAGCTGTGATACATATACACACTGGAATATCAGCCGTAAGAAGAGTGAAATACTGCCATTCGCAACAACATGGATGGACTTTGAAATAATCATACTAAGTGAGATAAGCCAGACAGAAAAAGTTCAAAATCAGATGCTATCACTTATCTGTGGGATATAAACCTAAAAGCAACAAATGACCAGGACAAACAGAGACTCATGGACATGGACAATGGACTAGTGGTTGCGGGAGGGGGGAAGGGTAGGGGGAGCGAAGTGGGGGAATTTAAAAGATTTCTTCAATTAAATAAATTAAGTAATTTAAAAAATAAAATCAAGACCTTCTCTTATCAGGACACCATTAAGGGGGTAAAAAGGCAAGCCACCGAGTGGGAGGAGACATTTGCAACACCCGTAACCAACAAAAGGCTAGGATCCGGGACACAGAACTCATGCGCATCAGCGAGAAAAAGACAAGTATCTAAATTATTTTAAAAAGGGGGGAGGGAGTCAAAAGACCATAAATAAGCACTTAAGAAAAAAGAGGAACTGCAAATGGCCAATAAACATGAAAAAGTGCGGAACCTCAGCGGTCAGCGGGGAAATATAAATTAAACGCACAGAGAGATGCCCAATCAACAGGCTAAGCGCAAGTGCGAGTCGGCGCTGGGACTCGGGAAGTCAGCCTGACACTCTCCAGTGAGGCTGAAGCTGGGACAGTGCTGGGGTCCACAGCGCCTTAGGTAACACGCAGCCGGGGGCACACGCAAGAACCGTCTCAGCGGCGTTTCTTCCAGAAAGTTCCGGCGCTAAGTCTGTGTGCCCAGAGCGACATCTCAGTTAGATGGGCTCCACCTAGACACCTGTCTGGTGCCTCAGGTTCTCCTCTCTCCACGGGTCACCGCAGCGTCGCGCACCCAGGTACCCTCCCGCCGCGCCCCCACTCCTTGCCTGCGGGCTCGGGTGGGCGAGTCCTGGGGGCCACCCGGGGTGCTGGGGAGACGGGCCGGTCCTGGAGAGAGACGGGCTGGTCCTGAGGGGAGACAGGCCAGTCTTGTAGGGGAGACAGGCCGGTCCTGGGGCCACCCGAGCTGCTGGGGCCGCGGGCCGGTCCTGGGGGCCACCCGAGGGCTGGGGGCGCGGGCCGGTCCTGGGGGCCACCCGAGGGGCTGGGGGCGCGGGCCGGTCCTGGGGGCCACCCGAGGGGCTGGGGCGCGGCGGTCTGCGGGGCCACCTTGCTCCCAGCAGCGCGCGGACCCCGCTGCACCCGACGCCGCCGCGCGGACTCGGCGCGACCCCGAGGCCGGCCGGTGACGCCACGCGACTCCGCCAATGGCGCGCGCCGGGCCCCGCGTCGCGGCGCAGCTGGCCAATGGGCGCGCGCCCGGCGCCGCTTCCTGCGCGCCGCTCGCGGCCTCCGCCGAGCGCCGCTTTCCCGACCGCGGAGGAGCCCGCGGCGCGTCCCGCCGCCCGCGCCCGCCCGGTGAGTGCAGCGGCGGCGGCGCGAGGGAGGGGCGGGCGGGCGGCGCTCGCGCTCGCTCCTGCACCCGGGGGCGGGCGCTGCCGCGTCCCGGGAACGCAGCTGCCAGGGGCGCCCCCGCCCCCGCCTGCGCCGCGGACGGACGTGGGAAGAGGGGAGCCGGAGCGGCGGGTTCCCAGGACCGCGCGGGAAGGCGCCCGCCTGTCACTCCCCGGGCAGTGGTCGGAGGAAATCTGCTTGTCGTGGGATTAGCGCGGGCAGATGGTCAGGGCCGGGAGCTCCGACTGTGCTGCCGGGGGCCGGGCGGGCGGCCCAGCTGTCGCCCAGGTCTTCGGCCCTGGAAGGGACCTGCCCACGGTCTGGGGCGGGGGCTCGTCTTCCGAGCGGCGGGCTGGGCGCGCATCCTGCCCGGGGCGCCGGGCGGAGCCCCCTGCAGGGAGGACTGCACCGTGCAAGCCGCGTTGTTGTCTCCCGCCTCTCTAGACCCCGCTGTCGCCTTCCTGCGTGGGACTTTAGTTGCCAGGACTCTCTTGCGAAGCGGGTGGGCGTGGCGGGGGAGTAAAAAACAAACCAGCAGGAAGCCTCTCAGGGTCATCAAGCGGACTCCGGGAAGTAAATGTTTCCGGAGCGTTCTCAGGACCCAGTCCCTCCCTGAACCCTCCACCCTGCTCCCCCCACCCCCATCTCCCTTAGGCACCTTTGGTCTGTGAAGGGATCGGTTAGTAAACCCGCTGAGGAGGGCAGATGGCTCTGAGGGTGGTAAGCAAAATGACTGAAGGTCCAGCTGGAATTCATGGTGCAAAGGTCCTTGGTGAATCTGAGGTTGCTTTCCTGGAAGATGCTCCCCTCCCCCCGCCACCCCACACATACCCGTTCACCCCAACAAAACAAAGCAATGCCAGGATCCCAGAATCACGGGACTCAGTGCTCCAGCCCGCGTTCAAGAGTCCTTTGACCGGATGACCCAGTCTCCCTGACAGGCTAACGGCCTGTGAGGAGTTGGGGCTGCATCCTGACAGGTGGAAAGGAGGTACAGCCGCCTTAGGGTGTTCACCCAGTGTCCCCTTTAGCTGGGAAGTGACTAGAGTTCGGGTTCCACTCTGAAGGGAGTTTGCAGACACCCCCCTCACCCCATCCTTTCTCTGCAGTAGTCTCCCACGAGGTGCCAAGGTTCACTTACGTCTATGTGGAAATTGCCGCTTAGTCATTTCTCTGAAGGAGAGTGTACCAAATATGTCAAAGTCACCATTCATCGAGCTTAGCCTGCAGACTGAGCCTGACTTACCTGGTTACATGTACAGTGAACTGGGAGCTAAGAGACATCTTTCAAGACTGCACTTATATTAAAACAACACGGTAGGAACCAATGTTTCCTCCAAAAACAAAAACAAAACAAAAAAACATACCTTTCCTTCAACAATTTATGATGAGGATTTTCAAATATACAGCCAAGTTGAAAGAATTATACAGGAAACACCCACATACCCACCACCTAGATTCTACTATTGATGTTTTACTGTATTTGCTTTATCACATACCTACCCGCCTATTATGACCTGACTTCTAACCTTAAGTAATTAATGATTATTTGGCTTCCCTGGAGCGGTATTCCATCTTAGCTCAGGGAGCTGGCAGCGTGGTGGATGGAGCTGTGGTGAGTATCTGGAGCTTTGGGCGAACACCCAGGCTGCACAGAGCACTGTTAGGTGCTGAGGAAATGGAGAGGCTGAAGACTCAGACTGACCAGAAGGGACTCAACTTTTTGTTTTGTTTGGAAGAGATGGAAGATAAGTGGCAGTTTGTGGTAGCAAATACCAAGTAAGAAAATGACACTCATCGAGTGCTTGCTGGATACTGAGCACTGCTTATTATAAGCTGTATTATCTCATTTAATGCTCACAATAGCTACATAAGTAGGTCACGATTTCTTTCTGCCTTTTACAGAAGACACAGAGCATAGTCGCCTTTTGGTGGTGCTAGAAAGAGGTGGAGCCAGGACCTGAATTCCAACAGTCGGGGTCCAGGGTGGCTCTGGGTGCTCTTAGTCACAGTGGAGATGCCACAGGGGGAGAGTGGACCCTCAGGCCTGACCAGGGAGGCGTGAAGGGCTATCTGAGGATTGCCACAGCTCTTCTAGACACCCTGCCTCAGGCACCCGGACTCAAGGGTCCATTTCCAAATGGCTCCAGAGAGCTGGTGTCCCGTGTGTTTGACTGGGCACTGGCGCCCGGAGTGGCGAGATGGGTGTCCTTCGGCCATTACCCTGGGGTGCACTCTGCTAGTCAGGCTCCCTCCTGTCGCCTCCCTCCACTTCCTGTCTGAGGTTTCCCAGAGCTTGGCTCCTGGTCCTTATTCTCCTATCACTTCCTTTCCAACCCACACTCTTTCTCCTTGGCATTTTTAAGACACGTTGTTCCCAAATCGCCCACTTGCCCATGGCAGATGCTCCTCCATCTCGTGTTGCCATTCCGGCCGCCGGGCTTCCTGACGTGCCCACGTGCCTCTGGCAGCACAGGCGCGGCCTGGCCCCAGCCTCCCACTGCCCAGACCCCATCTCCAAAGCAGACTGGCTGTGTTCTCACCTTTAGGCTCTTCCCTCCGTCCTGGCCCTTGGGCAGTGCTCCGTCTAGGAAGGGGGAGCCACCCCGTCAGGCAGGGCTTCTCACTGCCCTTGTCCCTGCTGCCCTCGGCCAGCTACTCCGTTTGGCTGTCGTGGGTCTGGCCACATGGCCTCATCATGGTGGGATGCTCGACCCTACCAGAAGCCAGGGCTCGGGGGTTACGCCCCAGCCCCCCGGGCTGGGGAGGATCAGGGTAGAGCGCAGCGACTACCTTGCCCGCCCACCAAGCAGAGGGAAGAGGAGAGAAAAAGGAGGCGGAAGGAGAACGGTGGAAGGAGAAGGAGGTGCTCACACAGGGAGGGTGAAGACCGGACCCTCACGCCCCTGCTGCTGGCTGCCACGGGGCCACGCAGGGCTGTGGCTGGGGTGCCAGGCCCGTCAAACCCATGGAGGAGGGTCCCGTGGCACCAGCATGAGGGAGAGGACCTGCCCACGTGGGGCAGAGGCCTCCCGTGGAGGCAACAGAATGTGTTTATGTTTGAGATTCGACTAAATATGTGACTTTTCATTTATTCTTTTGACATGAAATATGACCAAATAATAACATCCATTAAATTTGGGGAGGGAAGTACTTGGATGTTACATTTTTTCCCCCGCTGTACTTTTTTATATGTTTAAAAGAACTCCCCATAATCAGAGGGCCAGGAAGGCAAAGAGCTAAGACGAGCCCTAGAGTGGAATCTGGGCTCTGCCTCTGATTGGCGGGGTGAGCAGGCATCTGCTGTCTGTGGCCTAAGACGGCCTCAGGGGGTTCCTGGGCCCTGCCTGGCCTGGCGGTGCCCTGGGGCCCGGAGCGCTGACGCTTGCCCTCTGCCGCAGGCTTCCCCGCAGGCGGCCGCCATGCCCAGCTCCTTGCTGTGGGCGGTGGATCTCTTCGGGAGGGTGCACGTGCTCTCCACAGCGGGGCAGTCCTGGGAGCTCTGCAGGGACACCCAGCTGGAGTTCAAGAGGGTCAGCGCGGCCACGCAGTGCTGCTGGGGCCTCGCCTGCGACCACCAGGTGTACGTGCGCGTGCGCGCCAGCGCCGTCCCCATCCGCCGGCAGGAGGAGGCCTATGAGAATCAGGTGGGCGCCGCCGAGTCTGGGTCGGCTGGTGGGCGGGTCGGCTGGAGGTAGAGCCCTTGCGCCCCAGAGTCCTGGCCGAGTCCCACCATCTGCTAGCATCCGAGTTGCGTAGTGTCCAGTGTCTGGGGCCAGAGACCCCCGTTGTGCCCTCACCAAGGCGGGCTGGCCAGGTCCACAGAAGGCTGGGCTCCTGGCGGTTCCCGGGGGCCCAGGACGGGAGTGCCCATCCCTGCCTGCCCCTTGGGGCGCTGGGTCCGTGGCAGTTTCTCTGCCCTTTGGGGCCGTGATCGTGCGCTGGCAGGGGCCCGGCTGCCCCAGGCCCGCTGCACGCCCCCAGCCCATGCCCGCCCTCGGCCCTCAGCGCTGGAACCCCGTGGGCGGCTTCTGCGACAAGCTCCTGCCGAGTGACCGCTGGCCGTGGAGTGACGTGAGCGGGCTCCAGCCCCGGCCGCTGGACGGGGTGGCGCTGCCCTCCCCGCACTGGGAGTGGGAATCCGACTGGCACGTGGACGAGAACTTCGGAGGGGAGCCCACCGAGAAGGGGGTAGGCGGACTCGCTTCCTGCCCTGGCTCCCACCTGGGGGAGGGGGATGCTTTAGGCTTGGCCCGCCCCTCCATGCTGTCCCAGCGTCCCCTGGGGATCGGCCCTAGCCTGTGCCCTGCATGCTCCCCACTTTCTGCACGGGATCCATGGGGATCGGTGGGGATCCGTGATGCTCGCTCTCTCCACCCTGCTCCCCGCCTTCCCCACCCAGAGCCTTACAGAGCCCCCCTTGGCGTTTCAGGGGTGGACATACGCCATCGACTTCCCGGCCACCTACACGAGAGACAAGAGGTGGAATTCCTGTGTGCGGCGGCGCGGTGGCTCCGGTACAGGAGATACAAGTCCCAGGACACCTGGGCCAAGGTCGCGGACCCCGCGTGTGGCCGGGGGCGGGTCAGGGCCCAGACAGCTGTCCCACTGTTGGGAGGGTCACGCGGTCCCTCGCTGCTGCCCTCCCCACCTGTGCACAGGGTGCCACCCCGTGCTGGGACCCTTGACTTGTCTCTTGGGGACGCCACGGCACTGCACGTCCCTTCACCTGGGAGGCTGCCACCTGGGGACCCAGACCAGGACAGCACGGGACTCGTCCTGACCCTGGTCTCCGGGCGACCCTGTGCCACACTGAGGCTCAGGCCCTGCACCTCTGCCTCCGTCACCCCCATGACCATGACCCAGACTGTCCTGGGGTCCTGTGTGGCCTTGCATTAAGAGGGAGGCCCCGGGCCCTCGCCAGACCAGCCTGCCTGCCCCTCCGGCTGGGAGCAGCCGGGAGGGGACAGCGTGGACGGCCAGCGTCCCAGACGGCCTGCATGGCAGGGCCACGCCCTGTGGTGGGCCCTCTTCCAGGTGGGGGAGGAGTGGACCAGTCAGGTCACTGCAGAGCGCACAGCCAGGACCCTCCGTGCCAGAGCAGCTGCTGCCACTCAGGAACAGCAGCTCAGGCCTGGTGGCCGTTAGAGGGAGGGCAGGGGAGAGGGAACCCAGGGCCGGGAGCCCTCTGTCCTGATGTTCCTGCTCTGTGAAGTTCCTGCTCTGGAGGACGGAAGGCAGCATGCCGAGGGCCGGAGCGGGCACTGGGGTGGGCATGGCCACCTGTCCACTAGGAGGGTTGGTGTGCAGGCAGGGGCATAGCTCCAGTATCCGCCAGGAGGGACACAGTGCCATCTGCTGGCCCAGGTGCCCACAGGGACTGACGGCCTCTGCCTCGTACCACTTTGTTCCAGATCCCTCCGAAGGATGACCCCAGCAACTGCCTGACCCCTTCAACGACCTCTCTGTGGGGGGGTGGGAAATAACAGATGAGCCCGTGGGCCACCTGTCCGTGTGGGCGGTGTCTCTGCAGGGAAAGGTAAGGCCTGTGCCCCCCTGTACCTTGCACAGGAGGTGGCCGTGGGGGGCTGGCCACAGGCAGGCGCAGGGCAGGAGAGAAGTCGGCCCCCGATGTTCTCCCAGGGGTGGAGGAAGGAGGAGGGCTGCCCCTGGGACCTCTGTCTCCCCCCGTCCCCTCGCCTGGGGTTAGCCTGAGCTGGCGGCATGTTACCGGGGCCCCACAGTCATCCCTCCTGTGAATCCCGATGTCCTGTGGACCCGCCAGGTCCTGCTCCTCCCAGAAGCCTCCGACCTCCTACCCTGTGCCCGGTCCTGGCCTGTCCCTCCTCTGAGTGCCCAGAGCATGCTCCGTGCCTACCCTGGGCTCAGATGCCATCAGTATTGTCTCAGACAGATCCTGAGCGCCCTGCTGGCCCCCCTGCTACCTCCTGCACAGCAGGGTCTACGGTGTTGCGGGTGGGAGGGTGGGTGGGTGGATAGGTGGCGGGCAGGCAGATGGATGGGGGGGTGGGTGTTCAGAGAGGAGATGCTTCTCTCAGAGAGTGTGTGCACCACACAAAGGAAGGAAACCAGCCCCTGACGGCAGCAGCGACCGGTGGTCCTGAGTGCAGGTGACGCTGCACGTGTGTGGTTTCAGAGGGAACTCGAAGACCGTTCCGTACTCTCTGCCACGAACTGACCAAATGCTCTGATCGGCTTCAGAAGAGTCACAGGCTCTTTCAGGCTTTCCTCTGGGGTCCTGTCTGTCCCAGGCCTGGGCCAAGCACAGTTTTTTCGAGCCACGCTACAGGATGGGGGGCAGCTGGCCCCGGACAGAGCCCCCACTGAGGGGTCACACCCACCGGGAAGCAAAGAGAGGGGAGAGTGGGGGCTCCAGCAGTGTTCATGTGAGCCGGCGCTGCCCTGCGCCCAGCCTGTGGTCCATAAGAGGTGACCAGGACCCTGGGCTCCAGAAGAGCTGGGGAGACAGGTGGGCCCCCAAACCAGCAAGTAACAGAAGGGAGGCTGTGCAGGCCTCGTTCTGCAGTGCGAGCCGGAGAGGGGAGGTGACAGGATCGGGAGGCAGCTCCCGAGAGGGGGTCCCCAGCCTCTCTGGACCACGCAGCCGTGGGCAGCCCCTCCTTCGGGTGCGAAGCGCCAAGCAGTGCGGACGATGAGAACGGTGGCTCAGTCTTAAGGATTCGATTAAACTCACTCTATTTTTAAGGAGAAAAGAACTGGACGTTTTAGTCATTGGTATGAAGAGGGTCTGGGCCTTTCCTGTTTAACCACTGCGGGGCCCCAGCTTCCCCTAGAGACAGGTGTGCTGAGAGCATGTCACCACTAGGGGGCGCAGGACACCCAGGCTGGGGAGGGGATTCTCACAGCTAAGGAAGGGGACAGGTCTGTCTGTACCTGAGGATCCAGGTGTCTCATTTTTTAGCAGCAGTGGGGGGATCATCTCATCTGGCACGCGGACCCCAGTGGCAGTGGGGCAGGACAGCCAGGGCACCCTGGTCCCTGGTTCCCTAGACCTTGGGCCCCCCACGGAGCCCTGGCCTGACCCCGCCTTCCTGACCCCCGTCTCTCCTCTCCCTCCCAGGTATGGTACAGAGAGGACGTCAGCCACACCAACCCCGAAGGCTCATCGTGGTCCCTCGTGGACACCCCAGGGGAGGCGGTCCAGATCAGCTGTGGGCCCCACGACCTCCTGTGGGTCACCCTCTGGGAGGGGCAGGCGTTGGTCCGGGAAGGAATCAGCAGGAACGATCCCAAAGGTGGGCAGACTCACATTCTGAGCTGCCAGCCGCGGGCGCCCAGCCGTGCCGTGCACGCTGATCGGGGGCCCGTGCTATGGGGGGGGGGGCCGCCCGCGCTGATGGGGGCCGCCCGCGCTGATGGGGGCCGCCCGCGCTCTCTTCTGGGGCCACGTAGGAAGTTCCTGGTCCGTGGTGGAGCCTCCCACATCAGAAAACGGGATCATGCACGTCTCGGTGGGAGTGGCCGTGGTCTGGGCTGTCACGAAGGACCGGAAAGTAAGATGAGGTCCCCCCGGGGGGTGGGTCCCAGGGCTCCGTTTCACATTGAGGGCGATGTGGGTTTTCCTTCTTTGGGTCTGAACCCTTGAGAACAAATCAGCCGAGCTCCGTGGCTCTGGGTCACTGTCCAAGATGTTTGGTGCCTGCAGAATCCCCCCTCGTCCGCGCCTGGTACCAAGTGCAGGACACCTGTAGTGATCACTTCATAGGCCGCAACATTTCAAATAATCAGAAGCCGATTTTCCGAAACGCTCAGCTAATTGATCGCCTCCCCCTGCTCCTATCCAGCGCTTGTCATTTTTACTTTATCAGAGGCAAGGTCTATGAAATCAGCTGATTTCAGGTTGCTTACGAGTTCTCTGTCTGACCCCACATCATCGGCATCCCGTAGCATCCAGGGGGCCAGACCACCCACATCTGATCCCAAGCCTCAGGCCACAGCCCAGCCCCCTGTGGGCCCCCAGGCTCCCCGCTCTCAAAGCAATGAATCAAGTGTGCAGAAAATTTGATTTGTGAGCAATTTGCTGTCTTCAGACAAATATTTGATTGTGCTTACTTTCTTTGGGCTAAGGAGTCATTTTAGATATCCTAGAAATTATGAAATGGATTTGAGTGTTTTCTCATTTAACCACCCCTGCCCCTGTCATGCCTCATAAATTGTGATTAAAACACTGAAGTACTAATAACACAGGATCCCCTCGCCCAGGCCACCGCCAAGAATGAGTAAGAACAGTTATGTGGCGTGGCAGGGGCAGGATAGGGGGTGACTCCCAGGTAAACCAAACCAGGTGAGCCATGGGGCCACAGGTAGGCCTGCAGGAAATGTGGTTGACTTGTGTGGATGTTTACACATTCACATGAAACAGTTAGACTGGAGAGACTATTTCATAAAGTACTAGAATAGAATCAAAACATTATTTCTTCTAATAATGCGTTTAGGAAGCTGGTTTTCCTAGATAAAACCATGAAGGTCGTCACCTTCCACAGACAGACTTGATTGGGCAAGACGGCCTCCTCCCAGCAGTCAGCGTGAGCCGGGGTAGGACGTGCAGAGGTCCGCGGGCTGTCACTGATCAGGCTCACACGTCAGAGTCTGGAGTTGAGATGCAGGATGTGTCTGTCCCCCTCTTCGACGCGCACGAAACACCCCACCTCCTGGCTCTCACCGTGTGCAGTGAGACAGCCACCTGCCGCTGCTGCTTGGTGCCAGTAGGTACCACTAGTTTCTGAAGCAGTGGGGAGAAGGTTCTAGGAAGATTCGGGCAGCTCGTCTCCTGGGGGGACAATGCTCTTAGCCAGAAAGTGGACAGGAGGCTACCAGGCCAGGTGTGTCTCGGGGCAGGCGACCCTACCCTCCGCCTAGTGGGACAGTGCCAAGTCCAGAGACGTGGCCAAGGTGTGGGGAAGAGGCACGTGGATGAAGATTTCATCTGTGGAATGAACCGAAGGATCAAATTGCTCGTTTGTTCTTCTTGAGCCTCTAAAAACAAAACAAAAAAACTGCCTCTTTCAGTGACACTCCAGGGAGGCGTTTCTTTCCTGCTTCCCCAGGTGTGGTTCCGCAGAGGCGTCAGCTCTCACAGCCCCTGTGGCACCAGCTGGATGGAGATGGTGGGAGAGATGGTGATGGTGGACGTGGGCTGAACGACCAGGTGCGCGTGTGGCTCGGCGCCTCGCTGCCTGGGGGGCGGGGGCTAAAGGGGGCTCCCCGATGCCTCCCGCCGTCTGTCCACGATGCCAGCGCCGTGGGCTCACAGGGGGCCGGCCCCACCTGGGTCCCAGCGCCCCCACCTGTCCTGGGTCACTCCCCCAGGACCCTCAAAGCGATGGCAGTGAGCACGGAGGCAGCATCTCGGAAACGCCGCTGGCATAGCTTGTGTGGCAGCCTCTGTCTCGTAAATGATGAGGTCCGCTCATTATTACCACAGCGTGTGACGGTGACAGCTGCCCTTGTTGCACGGTGACAGAAGCTCTTCCCAGGGGCCTGCCAGCCCTCCTCCCACCCCCCCAGTGAACTGTGTGACAGCGGTCAGGGGTGAGACAGGCGCTGAGCGCAGAGGCCAGCCTGCCCCTGCCAAGTGATACAGTCACCAAGCCCTCCCAGCAAGGCCGTCTGGGGCCACAGCTCTGCCAGGCCCTGGGCACCCCCAAGGCCGGGATCAAAATGGGTGCCCCCGGGCCCCTGCCCTGGGCCCTGCAGCTGCCACACACTCTCCTTCCTCAGCGCCCAAAGGCAGAGGCGAGGAGGCCTCCGGGCCACCTTCCCCATGGAAAATGAGATCAGAATCAAGGGGCTTTGCGTGTGTAAAAGGACCAGGACCACCCCAGGGGTTCCCTGGGGCACAGCTTCCTTCCCGCCAGAAGCAAGATGGGGACACAGGTGGACTTGGTGTCCCAGCACAGCGCCCTCCGGTACCACCTTCTCAAAGCCCAGCTCTCCCTGAGGCCGGCGAGCAGAATGGTCCCCGCTTCTCCAGAGCTGGGCGCCCTGCCCCCTCCCCGCCCCTCTGAGCCCGGCCGCGCCACACGCCTTCCACCCCAGCCCACACCCCGCTGCTGCCCGCCTTCGCAGATGTGTCCTCCGGGGTTGGGGTACTCTCCACCCCATCCTACCCCCTCACCCCAAGAGGAAGAACCCCCAGGTCTGCGCGGCCCTCGCCCAGCAGCACCCCTCTGTTCCAGGTCTGGGGCATCGGCTATAAGGACTGGGTCGTGTATTTCCGTCAAGGCGTCACCCCCAGCGAGCTCAGTGGGAAGACGTGGAAGGCCATCGTTGCCAGCCGAGAGTGTGACCGGTCCCACTGCGGGAGCAACTCAAGTCTCCTCAGGTGACCCCAGGGGCGGGGCGGGAAGGGCTGTCGGTGGCCTGGGTGGCGGTGGGGTCTCGTCCCGAGAAGGGACCTGAAGCGTCAAGGTCTGGGGAGAAGAGGCTTCTTTAGGGGGGGATGCTCAGGGGAGACCACCGAGGGTCTCTCGTCTGGAGCTCGGACCTCTGACGTGGGCTTACGCGGCGTCTCTGGGGCTTGTTGCGTCACCGATGCCCCGGCCCCGCCCCCAGCACGTCGGCTTCGGTAGATCGAAATGGCAGGGCCCGAGATGATGCGTTCTTGCGAGGTCGCAGGTGAGCCGCTCCTGCAGGTCTGGGCGCCCTGCACTGAGATCCTTAGGTGTCCAGGGCGTGGACGGGACCCAGCTCTGCCCAGTGGCCGTCGGAGCCCCGGCCGGTGACCGCGTCTGAGCTGGGGGTGCTGAGGCGCTCGCCTGCCCCGTACAGCACACGGGGCCTCGGCCCTCCCCGGGCCCTGGGCCACACCCCTTTGCTCTCCTGGCTTGGTGGCCACCACACGTAGTTGTGCCACCAGCCCAGAGGCCCAGGGGGCCGGCTGGCCTGGGTTCGCGCCCTTCTACCTGAGGTTTAGCCTCCTCGGCCGGGAGTCCTCAAGCTGAGCCGCTCACTGGAACCAGCCGAGAAGCTTCCAAACCTGCCAATGCCTAATCGGCATAACCCAGAAGTCAGCAACGGCTCCTTCGGTATGACAGCAAAGGCACGAGGAACGAGAGGAAAGCAGTTAAATCGGACTTCATCAGAATTAAACTTTTGTGCATCGAAGGGCACTATCGAGAAAGCGAAAAGACAGCCCACAGAATGGGAGACGGTGTTCGCACATCGTGTGTTTGATAACGGTCTAACATCTAGAATGCAGAAAGAACGTGACAACAAAAAGACGAACGGCCCAATTAGAAAGGGCAAAGACAATGAATGAGTGAGTGAATGAATGAGTGAATGAGTGAGTAAGTAAGTGAAAAAGGGCAAAGGCCTCGGAAGGGACATTTCTCCAACGTAAATAAGTGAACGGCCAACAAGCGCAGGAAAAAGACGCCCAGTGTCACTGGGTTGGGGAAATGCACGTCACGACCAAAGCGAGATGCTGCCTCACGGCCCGGAGAAACGGCTGCAGCCAAAGAGAAGGGCAACAGCAAGCGATGACAGGAGGCGGAGGGACCGGGACCCCCCGCACGTGGCCGCGGGGGACGCAGACCGGTGCGGCCGCTCTGGGAACTCAGCTCTGGGAACTCCGCGCCGGCAGCTCCTCGGAGTCAAAGGCAGCGCCACCCCGTGACCCGGCAGCTTCACTCCTGGACACGCACCCACGGGACCCGCAGGCGGCTGCTCACGGCAGCGCCATCCGTGGTCACCGGCAGGTGAAAACAGCCCGGTGGGCCGTCCGTGGGTGACGAGGCGAGTGAAACGTGGCACGGCCGTGCAGCAGACTGTTACTCGGCAGTTAAAAGGCATGAAGTACTGACGCGTGCCCCGGCCCGGGTGAAGCCAGCCGCGAGGGTCACCCTCTGTACGGTGCGTTTCTACGAAGTGTCCAGAAGAGGCAAGTCCGTAGAGGCAGAAAGCACATCTGCGGGTGCCAGGAGGTTGGGGGGAGGGACGAGGCTGGAGAGCGGCTGCTTGATGGGCGCGGCGTCTCCTTTTGGGGCAACGAGATGGTTCTAGAACGAGGTGGCGGTGATGATGGCACAAACTGCGAATGCACTGAATACCACTGCGTTGTACGGTTAAAAACGGTAAATTTTAAGTCACGTGTATTTTGCCAAAATAAAAATAATAATATTACTGCCAGACTTCCGCCCCCAGACACATCGCTCGGATGGGCGTGGGTGTGGCGGGGGTGTCGGGACTGTTCTAAGCGCCCTGCTCCCTGGGAAGCAGGCGTCCGTGTGTGTGTGTTGCATGGAGAGGCTGTGACTCGGGGTCACACGGGTTCCTGGTAGCAGAGCAGATGAACGAGGCCTGCCGACAGCAGCTCTTCTGTCCAGGGAGTCACGGCTCTGCCCTCTCTGTCCCTAGCGCTGGCTGCTTCTTTGGCGACGAGGTGAGGGGCGGTGGTGAGTCCTGTGCACCGAGCGACACGGATGCCTCATCGGAAGCCGAGAGACCAGGGCCTGACCAGCCTGTTCCTGAAGAGTCCCTGGACAGTCCCAAGAACCCCGAGGACAGCTCGGCCTCGGGCCCAGGCACCAGCAAGACCTCAGAGTGTGCCACGGAGGGAACCAGCCCGGCCAGTCAGACCTCCGGGCCTGAGCCTCAGCCCGGCCAGGCCTCCACCCCGGCCGAGCTGCCCTGGACCAACATCGACCTGAAGGAGCCCAAGAAGGCACCCGGCCAGGGCGCTGCTGGCCTTCCTGACACCGCCAGCCTCTGCTCCCTGGGGCTGCTCCCACTGGGCCTGGATGAGCCCTACAGTGCCAGCGACCACCTGTGGACCTGGGTGTCCGGAGGAGGCTGCGCGGTGGAGGCCCACACCATGCTCAAGTGGTTCACTGTCCAGTCAGGTAAGGGTGGGCATCGGGGGCCAGAGGGTGCTCCGGGGCGGGATGGGGCGGAGGGATGGAGCAGGCCCCCTGCTCTGCACTACGCCAATCCATCTAGCCTCCTGAGACCAGCTGGAGCCATCAGGAGGGAGGGCAGCGGTCGGGGGACCCTCCCCTCTCCCTGTCCTGGCAGCGGTGCCATTCCAGGCTGAACTGGGTGGGGGCATCAGGGCGAACGGTGTGGGAAGGGCTCATGGGCCTTTTACAGAGATTGTAGCTTCCTAGCAGGAAAGGGCCGATTTTTTTTTTTAAAGCCCCGGGCTGTTGCCCAGCTGTGAGTGGGCCGGGCAGCTGGCCCTGAGGCTGTGGCCGGCCCGCAGGCCTGTCCCCCTCGGTGCAGGCACTCGCCCTGTCCATCACACCGGCCCAGACCGCCGCCTGGAGGACGCAGATCTTCCAGCAGCTCACGGAGAGGACCAGGCGGGAGCTGGAGAACTTCCGGCACTACGAGCAAGCCGTCGAGCAGGTGCGCGGGCCCGGGTGCGCTTCCATCAGCAGGCACTCGTTGAGCGCCTACTGTATACCAGCCCCGAGGTGGGAGGACAAAGCAAGGTGGGAAGGTCCACACCTGCCTGCCAGGTGTGAAGCCAACCCTTCCAGGTCCTCCTAGAGTCCAGAACAAGAAAACGCGTCCATGTTGTTATTCGTCCCCCTAAAGAACTGCCCAGGCCCCACTCCGTCCCAGGCACGGTGTAGGCCGTGAGGACCCAGAGACCACAGCAGCCTCAGCAGGGGTGCACGGGGAGCCCCACACGCCAGGGGCACAGTGTTCTGCTGAGAACCGAGGACAGGTTGAGGGTGGTCGTAGATGCTCAGGCCGAGCCTCAGCCCCGGAGGTCCGCGGTTAGGCCGGGAGACATGTTGCGTGGAGCACGTGGCTGGTGTCACTCAGAGGATCTGGCTACGTCTCGGCTGGCGGCAGAGAAGCACCTTGCCGGCAGCTAAGCGCGGGGCCCATGGGTCCCAGGACCTCCCCCAGCCTCGGTTTGCCCGTGCAGAGCAGGGCATGGCGCAGATCCCACGAGCCGTGGCCCGTACGTGGCGCAGGCTTGTGGCCCGGCACCGGTCCGGTGTCTGGCGATGCCATTTTTGTCATTAGGTGAAGTGGAGGGTCTGGGAGCTGTAGGTGGGAGCCCCCCGTGAGGCCGCAGCGGGACTGGGTGCCGGGGGGCCCGGGGCCCGCCCGTGACCCCGTCCGTGGCCTCCGGGGCCTGTGCCGCAGTCGGTGTGGGTGAAGACGGGGGCCCTGCAGTGGTGGTGTGACTGGAAGCCCCACACGTGGGTGGACGTGCGTGTGGCCCTGGAGCAGTTCACGGGGCAGGACGGGGCTCGGGACGGCATCCTCTTCGTCTACTACGTGGTCCACGAGGAGAAGAAGGTGCGGTGGGGGGGGGCGGGGGCGCCGTGGGAACGGGGTGCCCAGGGGAGGAGACCTCAGAGCCCTGGGCGGGGGCGCGGGAATGGGCCTGCGATGCCGGCTCGAGGTACCTCCGGCGACTGCATCGTGCTGGCTGTGGCGACAGGTGTCCCGCCAGTGGTAGGCAGGTGAGTGGCGGCCCCCCGAGCCACATCCTCGGTCCACGCCGCGGAGAGGCGCGCGTGTCACAGAGGAGAAATCGAGCTCTCGGAGACAAAGCCACTCGCGCTCCGGGCCTGGGGTTGAGCCCAGCGAGGCAGCTTCTCACGGGCCCTCGGCACTGGCGAGGATGGAATCGGGCGTGTGCTCGTGAACGAGGCCTGCGTCCTAGAACTTCCCAGGGCCCCGCGGACCAGCCGCGTGGAACCGGGGGTGACCCAGGCCGTCCCTGCTGTCCGCCCTCTGCGCACAGTACCTGCATGTGTTCCTGAATGAGGTGACGGCGCTGGTGCCCGTGCTCAGCGAGGCCAAGCACTCCTTCGCCCTGTACACCCCCGAGAGGACCCGGCAGCGGCGGCCGTGCGTCTGGCTGCCGCCACGGAGCAGGACATGAACGACTGGGTGAGTGGGTGGCGTCCCTCGAGGCCGGAGGTCGAGGGGCAGTGGCCTCGGGGCAGCCCCGCCTCAGCCTGCTGCCCGCCGCCTGCCCCGTGGTGACCGGCCCCCTCCCCGCGCCAGCTGGCCCTGCTCAACCTGTCTTGCTGTGAGAGCCGGAAGGTCCACGGCCGCCCCTCGGCGCAGGCCATCTGGTCCACCACCTGCAAGGGGGACGTCTTCGTGAGCGAGCCCAGCCCGGACCTGGAGGCCCCCGAGCACCTGCTGCCCTGTGGCCAGATGTGAGTGGACCATGCTGCAGGCGGGGCCGGGGCCCGGCCACCCCTGCCCGAAGCCGCCAGGGCTGTGGCTCTGGAAGGGCGGCCAGCCCCGCTGGCCAGCCGCAGGTGTGGCCGGCTGCTGCCCAGGCCCCACGTCCTCCTCGGCCCGTGGGAGGACCCCAAGGGGGACCAGAACCCCACCGAGCACCGGCCGTGTGTTGGGGTGAGGGGGCGTGGCTCCGTAGGTGGCATTTGAAACCAAGAGCTGGGATGAGGCCACCCACTGGGGCAGTGGGAACGGAGTCCCTGCCATCCAGCCTTTTGGGTAGGAATGCAGAGGGGCACCCCGAGGGGACGTGGGACCTTCGATTGTGCCCCCAGAAGGTCACACAGAACCCATGAGGACCAGGGGGACATAGGTGAGACCAGGAGGCCTCGCTCAGCAGGGGACAGTGGACGCGTCTGTCTGCCCTTTGCTCGTCCACTCCTGGGGGCCCCATGCGCCCAGCAGAGCAGGTCACCACCTCTGGTGACAGTGGCAGGGCCTCGGCTGCCGGAGGCTGACCCTGCTCTCCATCCACCTAGGAGGCCTCAGTGTCACCGTGTCGTGGCTCATCCAGCAGACGAGATGACCGTGCTCCTGCTGTGACATGCCCACCCCAGGCCCCCAGGGGGGGTGTGGGACGAGGCGGCTTCGTCCCACTGGAGAGCCCCCCGCCCCAGGTCTCTGCACTGTCTTTGGGCCACGTTAGCCCAAATTAATACCTGACAGGAAGCCCGGCAGGTCCCATCATCCTGTCGCTGGGAGACCAGACACAAGTGAACAGGACATCCCGGGAGGCCACAGGCCACCAAGGCTGGAGGCCCTGCCACGATCACGTCTCCCACCCTCTCTCGCCTCCTCCCAGGTTCTGGCGGCAGGTAGGCGGCCACCTGCGGGTGGTGGAGGCCGGCGGCCAGGGCGTGGTGTGGGGCCTCGGCTACGACGGCACCGCCTGGGCGTACACGGGCGGCTACGGTGGCGGCTGCTTCCAAGGTGAGGGCCGCCCGCACCCTGGGCCGGCAGCTGGCTCCCCGCCCCGCCCTCCCGGCCTGGCCTGTCCCTCCTCTGGCCCGGCTGGTGGCTCTGCCCCTACCACAGCCACCATGCCAGTGCTCACACTCCGCTGGCAGACGGTGCTCCTGGGGCCAGCCCAGGAGGCGTGACTGCCCGGGGACCAGGCCTCTCTCCAGTGTGCCTCCCCCGGCCCGAAGGTTCTAGAAACACAGCACCCAGGGTCCCCACTGCATCCAAAGCCTCGTTTCGCAGACACCGGAATGGGGCGGTCCACACCCCACTCCCAGCGGCCCATCCTGCAGAGCTGCGTGTGGTCCAGTGGGACCACAGGACGCACATCTGCGCAGGTTAAACAGCCCCCCGTTTTACAAACGAGGGCACTGGGGCTCATGGAGGTTCTGTGAGGGTGATAAGGAGCGAGCCAGGTGGGGCCTCACACCTCCCAGCGCCAGGCGAGTGGGACGGCGAGGTGGGCAGGGGCGAGGCCAGGAGCAGAGTGCGACAGGAGCCGGAGGGGGTGCAGCGGGAGCAGCAGGCTCTTCTCACCGAGGCTGTGCAAACCCGGAACAGTCAGAGAAGCCGGGGTGCGCTCAGCAGGCCTGTGAGCTCCTTTCGGCTGACCCTCCAGCCCGACTCCCCGCCCAGTCCCCATGACTAGGGCTTCAGCCAAGCCCGAGGCCCCGGCGGGCCGCTGTGGCCTGGGTCCTGGAGCCTCCTCTGCCCCCAGGCCTGGCCAGCAGCACCAGCAACGTGTACACACAGTCGGACGTGAAGTCCATCTGCATCTACGAGAACCAGCGCTGGAACCCCGTCACGGGCTACACCAGCAGGTGAGCCGTCCGCGTGGACGCCGCTCCCAGCCGCTGCGGCTGCCGCGTGCCGCCCGGCCCGGGCCGCAGGCTTGGCAGAACTGGACCGCCACGTCCAGTGTCGTGAGGCAGCATGAGAGCTGGCCTCGGACCCTGACGTGGCCCTCACTGGGCCTTACTGCTTCCTCAGCCTTGCTTCCTTGAATCTAAGTGTCCTACGTAGTTTTAAAACTCACTTGTTGAGAGGCAAAACACGTAAAATGCACAGGTGTACATATGACGAGGTATATATTGATCTATGTGGAAAAATAAATCAATACGTATAGATAGGTAATAGATATCAATAGCAAGAGAGGGGCTTCCAGCCCTCACAGCGGCCCTTGGGTGGATGGTTGTCCGGGCCCCCTCAGGATGTGGGCTCACCCCAGTTGTGGTCCCAGGTGCCTGTGTCTGTCACCGGCCAGCGTCTGAGCAGGACGGGCTGCCCTTGGCGCTCTCAGCAGCGCCCTCACCCCCACCCTCCTCGTCCTGCCTCAGGGGGCTGCCCACCGACCGGTACATGTGGAGTGATGCCTCGGGCCTGCAGGAGTGCACGAAGGCCGGCACGAAGCCCCCGTCCCTGCAGTGGGCCTGGGTGAGCTGCGGGCTGCAGCGCGGGCGGGTGCCGGAGCGGGGGGCTGCCTGCCTGACCCGCCCCTCCCCCAGGTGTCTGACTGGTCCGTGGACTTCAGCGTTCCCGGGGGCACTGACCAGGAGGGGTGGCAGTACGCCAGTGACTTCCCTTCGTAAGCATCTGTCTCTCGGGGTGGGGAGGGGCCTCGCGGGGCTGGGGCCAGGGGCGTGGCCCAGCCAGCCCCCTCCTCCCCAGCGGTGGCCTCGCAGCCGTGCCAGGCAGAGCCCCTGCCCCCTCAGGCTCCCGGGCGGGGCTGAGCAGCAGACCCTGTGTGCCAGCCTCAGCCGCCAGCAGGGTGGCGGGGCCCTGGCGAGCGTGGGCGGCACACCAGGCCTCAGTGGACGGGCCCAGGAGGATGCACACTGCCTCCACACCTGGCCGTGCCCCGCACTGCTGGACCCGGGTCGTGGGAGGGCCAGTCGGGGACGGGTGCACTGCTGAGGGGGCCTTGGCACCTGAGCAGGGGTGGCTTAGCAGAGCTTTGGGCCAGGCTCTGGGTGACGAGCCAGGAGGCCCAGCACGAGGGAGGTATCGGCTGAAGGGGCACCTTGAGCACAGCGTGGACTGAGGCCGTCACGTCCTGGGAGGCAGGAGGTAGAGGGTGGCAGAGGCAGCAGTAAAAGTGGGGGACAGGCTCCTAAGCTAGGGGTCCCTGGCAGCCGGCGCGTGGCATTGGCCGCTGTGAGTCTTCACTGCCCACAGGTCACAGCCAGATGGAGGACAGGCAGGGGGCCCCCCACGCCAGGGCAGCCGACCCAGGCCGGGGGAGGAGACAGGTGTCAGAGGCCTCGGGCCCTCAGCTCGACAGGTCCCCAGAAGGGCCCTGATGGAGCCTGGCGTGGGGCCGGGCCAGAGCCCTCTTAGCTAGCACCAACCAGCTGGGCAGCTGCCACGTCCCAGCGAGACCCCGGCCAGTCTAGAGGCGTCTAAAGGACAAGCATGATTTCCCGTGACACCTGCTGCCGCTGAGCCCACTTCGTGGCTTACACAGAGGCTCTGTGCCTTCTAACGGGTAGAGAAAGAACGTGTTCCAGAAATTCCAGAAACTTCCATGAAGTCATCTCGATTTCAGCTGCTTCTTTCCCCTTTAGCTCATACCACGGTTATAAAACCATGAGAGATTTTGTCAGGAGAAGGCGCTGGGCCAGGTAAAGACTGAGCAACAAGGTAACTGGGGCAGGGGGTGGGGGTCACCTTGCCCCGCCGCCGGTTCTTCCCATGCCAGACCTCTGAGCCTCCAACCTCAATGCCCACAGGAGGCAAGGGGAGGGCCAGGGGAGGGACAGAATCAAAGTAAAGGCCAGCCCAGGAAGTGCCCGCGAGCTCCTCACGCTCTATGGCTTCCAGAGAGTTTGCTTTCAAGAACAAACAGGAGAAATGTCGCTGGCAGCTCTGCTTTAGCAGCACCGGCGGTGCCGGGGGCCTGGCTGAAGGCAGAGCAGGGGCGGAGGGCAGGGCCACCTCTCCCAGCCCCTTATTCCCATCCACCCAGGAGGCGGCATGCACCCCGGTGCTTGGGGGGACAGACGGGGCTGGCTCTCCCTGGGGTCCTGCCGAGGCCGCCTCAAGGGGCTGGTGGCCTGGGGCTTCCTTCCGCAGCCTCCCGCGTGCCCGGGGCGGGCGGCCCGGTAATGGGGTGCCAGTGTCGCGCTCTTTCCACCGTACAGAAAATGCAAGCTGACGACCAGTGGGCCCTGGCTGGAGGTGGCCCCCATTGCCCTCGGAGACGTGTCTGTCATTCCCGAGAGCCCTGGTGTCACCGGCCAGGGGCACAGCATCGCACTCTGGGCTGTCAGTGACAAGGGGGACGTGCTGTGCCGCCTGGGGGTGTCCGAGCTCAACCCCGCGGTGAGCACCCCAGTCCCCACCCACCCCGTGGGCCTTCTTGGGGTTCTGACCGATTCTTCCAGAAACGGGACTCTCGCTGTGGGGTCGGGCTGGGCTCAGCCGGTCCTGCCCAGGCCCTGTGAGGCCTGCAGGACGGACGGACACAGCACAGGGCCCGAGGGGTCACCAGCTCTGTGGGTGGTTGGAGCTGAGGGTGAGGCTGGCGTGTGGAGCTGCCCGTGCCTGGCACCGAGGGCCGGGAGGGAGCGGCGGAGGCGGCACCCAGGCACCTTCAGTGTCCCCCCACTCGGCCTCCAGGGCTCCTCCTGGCTGCACGTGGGCACTGACCAGCCGTTCACCTCGGTCTCCGTCGGGGGCTGCCACCAGGTGTGGGCCGTGGCGAGGGACGGCTCCGCCTTCTACCGGGGCTCCGTGTCCCCCTCCCAGCCGGCTGGTGAGTGCCACCCTCAGGAGGACCCCACCTGGCACCCCGAGGCTGCGATGGGCCAGGGCGCGTTAGAGGGCCGGACGGTTCTCTGCTCTCAGTTCAGCTCACCGAGCATTGACTGAAAGTGGTCTGTGGACCAGGCGCTGGGGCTGAGCCACGCCCCTCCTGGGGCGGGGGTGGGGGGGTCCCCGCCCCTCACAGCTGCCCCTCACCGTCCTCGGCCTCCCACCAGGGAGGCTGGTGGTGGAGCTTTCGGGCACTTTGCACATCCTGCCCTTCCCAGGGTGGCCCTGCAGAGGCCCACTTCACACTGGCCACACTGGCCACCCTCGGGAGGACAGACCAGGCTGGCTTGTTCTTGGCTGGACGTCTAGACAGCGTCCGGCACAGGGAGGTGGTGGCCAGTGCCCCGCTGCCCCCATGCAGGGCGGACGGGCTCAGGCAGCGGCTTTGCACAGCGGCCGAGAAGCTGGCTGCCCACCACGTGCAGAGCTAGGCCCCTCCGCGCCCCCCCTGCCCGTGCAGGCCGCCGTCTGGAACCCACCCTGGCCGCAGCTGGGCTGTCTGCCGGGCGGGGGTCAGCTCACACCAGGCCCCAGCACACGGGTGCGGTCGACGGGTCTGGGGCCGGAAGCGGTCAGGCCCATGCCTGTGAGCTGCAGAGGAGGCCACACGCTCCTGGGTGCCTGGGGCCTCAGAGTCCCACGTCCCTTTGCAGGTGACTCCTGGTACCACATCCCGTCCTCCCAAGCAGAAGTTGAAGCAGGTGTCTGTGGGCCAGACGTCCGTGTACGCGTGGACGAGAACGGCAAGTTGTTCCTGGTCCCAGCAGTCACTGGGGGTTGGGGGTTCCCTGAGCACCTCGAAGGGATGATGCCCTCGCTGGCCCCCAAGTCCCTGACACAAGGCCTTCGTAAGCCCCCACGAGAGACCGCCCAGCCTGAGGTCCCTCCCCGAGTTCCCAGGGGGAGCCGCCAGCCCCCGCCCAGTGGTCGGCCCCGCTCGGGCCTGGGGCAGAGGGTGCAGGGCTGCGGCCAGGGTGACGCTGTGGGCAGGGGGTGTTGGGCGCGTCCTCTAGAAGGTGCCTCGCGGGCCGGGGACCCAGAGCCGCAGGCGGCCGGGGACTGTGGAGGTGGCTGCCGGGTGCTGCCTCAGGCAGCGCAGTCGCCGGCTCCTTGGGTGGTCGAGGTCCCCGCTGAGCAAGGCGGGACAAGGCGGCTCTGGCTCCAGACGCGCCCTCCCGGTCCGTGAGAAGAAGCCCTGGTCCTGAGTTTCTCGCGCGTAGAGAGGACGACGGTGCCGGCCGGGCTCGGGGCCGGCTGGGCGGCTCGGGCGGCGCTGCGTGTGGGGAGGGCAGAGCTGCCTCCGCCGAGCTCCCCTCGCTGTGGGTGGGCGAAGCCCGGCGAGCGTGGGGATGGGGGGGGCCATGACCCGCCCACCCAGCTCTGCGGGCCCTGCAGCGGGTCCCGGCGGCCTGGGCCTCATGGCAGGGCGCACCCTTCTGTCCCCAGGGAACCTGTGGTACCGCCAGGGGTCGTGCCCAGCTACCCGCAGGGCTCCGGCTGGGAGCATGTGTCCAACAACGTGCGACGCGTGTCCGTGGGGCCCCTGGACCAGGTCTGGGGCCGGACGGGGGAGGGGCCGGGGTGGGGGGGTCCGGGGGTCCGTGTCCCCACGGTGCCACCGCAGGGGGCCAGGCCTTCAGCCAGCCCGTGTTCCAGGTCTGGGTCATCGCCGACAAAGTCCAGGGGAGCCACGGTCTGAGCAGGGGGACCGTGTGTCACCGAACAGGCGTGCGGCCCCTGGAGCCCAAGGGGCAGGGCTGGGACTACGGCATCGGGGTGAGCGGGCGGCGGGGCGGCTGCGTGGGCCGGGGCCGGGGCCCGGGCTGGGGCTGGTGGGAGGCCCAGGCAGAGTCCCTCGGGGGCCCTCACGCCTCTGGAAAGATGGTCTCTGCCCCTTGACCCCCTCCAGCCTGGTGACCTGCCCCTCTCCTTCCAGGGGGCTGGGATCACATCTGCATTCGGGCCAATGCCACCAGAGCCCCAGGAGTGCGTCCCAGGAGACGGCTGGCGAGCAGGGCCTCCCCAACGGGCCCGCCTGCTGCTGAGGCCTCCTCCCACCTGGAGCAGGCGTGGTGCCCAGTTTGAAGGATCGAGGTTGAGCGTGAGCCTTCCCCTCCCCATGGGCCATTCTCTGCCGAAATGTGGAGCCTGGGTGTAGCTCGGAGGCACCAGGAACAGCCCAGCAATGTGAAGTCCTGCGGACATTTCTGCACGTGTCCCCATCAGCGAGGAGGGCTTGGGGTGGGGGCCCTCACCCCGCCTGTCCCACCCGTGTCTTCCCCTCTGCCTCCTGCCTTTCCAGGATGGAAACTTAGAGCCTGGAACCTTCCAGGAACGCCGAGCCCACAGAGGAGCCTCCTGCAGCCCTGGGCACTGGGGACTCCCCCCAGACAGACGGCCATGGGCTCAGGGCCACTTTGCCCACTCGGGGATCATTTCTGAGCGCAGGATTCACAAATGGGGTCATTTCCAAAAGTTTAGGAAGGAGTTGGCCGGTTGGGGTTGAATGCTGGGTGGGGTGTCATCTTCACCAGGCGGGCACAGACACCCTGGGTGGCCAGGACCGAGAAGCCACCCCACGTCTGGGAGAAGCTGCCAGACGGCACGTCACTGTCACCAGCCCTCAGCCAGCCCCTCCCAGACGTGGTTGCGGGGGGGCATGGGGGGCCCCTCTTCTGATCATGCTGCAGGGGGTGGGGGCATGGGGTGGAATCCGAGCCCCCTGGGGCAGGCGGCGCCCTCCCGCCCCGCTGCTTCTCATCCGATGACAGAGCCCCACGTGGCGAAGTCTCCAGTTCGCCGCCTGCAAGCAGACACTTTGCCCGGGACTTGTCCCAGGCGTGCCCGGCAGGAGGGGGCAGCACCTGCTCTGGGATCCCCTCTTTCGGAGCGCTCGGGGGAGCCAGCGGTCCCTGCGCTTCTGGGGGGGCCGGGTCTGGAGGCACAAGTCCGGCTCAGGGCCCGGACGCGCGGTGGGGCGGATGGCCTCTGCCCGCATCCCCTGGTCAGGTGTTTTCCCAGTGGGCATTACGGGCTTGCTCGACCGCCGTGACCTGTCCTTTCGCTGTGACTCTGTCCGTAGCTGGTCTCCCTGCCCTTCCTCCAGGGAGGTCATGCCCTCTCGCTGCCGAGCATCAGCTGCGTCTCTGCTCAGCGTCACTGAACCATCTCGAGCCCTCAGATGCTTTATTCAATAAAAACTTACGCCAGAGTGTCAATGACGTGCCTTTTTTTTTTTTTTTTTGCACAATTCCCCATGCTCACATGCAGGGGGCAAAGATAGCACTTGCCATGAAATCTTTTATTTTCGTTTTGTGATACAGCATCGGTTTCTTGGGTACTTTGAACGGACCATTAGGAAAAAATTAAAGCAAATTTAGCCCACTTAAAAAAACCTTTTCACCACCACTGCAGTTGGGGCCCTGGCTGTTCGGTCCCACAGAGGCCTTCCCAGACAGCAGAGTCGCAGTTCCGGTCTCTGCCGGCCTGATGGTGACCTCCCCCTGGGAAGTTCACCAGAGGCCCAGTCGGCGGGTGGTTGGGCCTGTGGCCCCAGGTGAGGCTCGGGATGCATGTGACGCCTCTGACGTCAGGGCTCCTGCAGAACAGAAGACTCCGGCTGGGCTTGGGGTCCACAGTGCGGGTTGAGGCCGCAGGTCGCCTGTCACCAGACCTGTCCCCCACCCCAAAGCAGGACTGAGACCTTTAAGGTCCTTCGTGATGAGGCCGTGGGGCTGCCAATGTCCTCCGGCCTCGGATGACGGAGGGCTGGAGATCTGGGCCGGGGTCACTCTCCGGGAAGCAGAGGAGGTACAGGCGTAGGTCTGGGACAGAGCGAAAGAGCCCCAACAGCTGTCGCCCTGCACGGCGGTGACCCACAGGCCTTCCCGCCGCCCACGGTCACCGGGCACGGCCTGGACAGGGCTCTGCCGGCCGCTGCCCCCACGCCTGCTGCTCAGGGTGGCAGCTGTGCCGCACGGGGCCTGTTCTGGCCAGAACAAGGGCCCGGTCTGCAGGCGACCCCAGGAGGGGGCGCACGGACCCCATCTGCCCGGCGCTCAGAGCTGTCCTCTACCTCGGCTCCCGTCGGGACCCTGTCCTGAGCACTGTCCTTCTGAGTGGCCGTGCCCGAGGGGCAGGCCAGAAGCACCAGGGCCCCTACCTGACCCATGGCCAAGGACGGCTGGGACAGTGGGCCCAGGGCCACCTTCCAGAGGGCGTCCACTGGGGCCTAGGGAGGGCCGGCCACAGCCTGACCAGGTAGGTTAGGACTGAAGTGGCTAATGACTGTTCCAGGGGTGCCATCTGCTGCCCTCGATGCCCCCTGGGCTGACACAGCCAGAGATGCATTAAGATGCCAGGTCTGGGGGGCAGGGGGGTGGCGTGAAGGTGCCAGGGCTGGAACTATCAGGGTGGGGACAGTGAGGCTGAGCGTTGGGCACAGGCCCCTGACTGTGACAGCCCCACTCCCAGCCTGGCTCAGCCCCTGTCCGCAGTGCCCCACAGGGGCCTCGGGGATAGCTCAGGGCACGGGGGACCAGGCCACTTATCCCAGGCCAATTCCACCATCACTGCAAGCCCTGTCACTGCAGTTCCTGCCTGGGGCTGCCACGGGCTCTGTCCCCTCCCCACCTTGTCCGTGAACAGAGGGACGAGGGAGGAGAGATGTCAGCTGCCTCAGAGCTAAGTCGCCGAGCCTGTCAGGGCCAGTGGGGCAGGAAGCTTGGCCCAAGGCTGTGGGCGCCTGCCAAGCTGCCCAGTCCTGCCTGTGCGGAGCAGCACCCAGCGGGGAAGACGCTCCCACCACCCCAGACCCCGCCTCCGAAGAGCCCTGCGGGCCCCCAGCCCCAGCCAGACCCAGCAGCACCCTAAAGTCCCGTCAGAGCAGCCACACCAGGGACAAATACAATGAGCAGCAAGCCTCAGGGCGGGGGTGGGGGGTGGCTCTCCTGAGGGGCCAGGGCCAGGCAGGAAGGAAAGGCCGGTCACTCGGGACCTAGCAGCCTCTCTCCCATTGGCCCAGCCCCGTCTCCAATGCCCTCAGCACCAAGCCGCAGACCCTCTGCGGTCAGGAGCCCCCACACGGGAGGGTGCAGGCAACGATCCCAGCCCTTCCCCCACCCAGGTCCCTTTGGAATTAATGCGAGGTAATCGAATTAGGGTTTTTCATAGCTAGATTCAGAAGTAGACACTTCAACTGTCTTGGCTCAGCCACTGTCTATCCCTGAGAGGCGACGGGCTCTGCTTGCTCCATGCCTCAGTTCACCCCGAACGAAGAGGCTCCGGTGCAGGGCAGAGGCGGTCCCTGCCTGGGCCTGGGCCTCAGCAGCAATTGGGGAAATTTACCGAGTAAATCTTTTCCTGGAATCTGCCTTGCGTCGGGCGGGAGCCAGGAGTGAAGAGAATTTAGTTTTTGAGGCCTGTCGACTCCTGCCTAGTCAATGAAAAAGCAGATCCTGCGACCTCCGGGGAGGTTCGGGCCCCGTGCAGTGCGGGGCCGCGGCCTCGGCCGGGTCTGTTCCCCCGAGGGCTGGAACGTGCTCCAGAAAGGCAGCCGCGTTCAGGGAAAATGGAGCCTCTGAGGCCACAGCCGCGTCGCATCACCACCAGTCTGGGGCTCTTGCTGGCCCAGGCCCGGGTGCTAGGAGCCCTCCCGGAAGCTGTGGATCTGCGTGGAGTACTTCTGCAGGTGGCCCTCGGGCTGGGCCTCGGTGGCACCGAGCGCGGCCCCGGTCGCCTGCTGCTGCTGCTGGTAGTGCTGGTAGAGCTTGGGGCCAGGGCCGTCCAGGCCCGGGAGGCGGCCGCTGGACATGGTGAGGATGGTGGCGGTCAGCGACTTGATGTAGTTCTTGGCCAGCGTGAGGGTCTCGATCTTGGACAGCTTCTTGTCGGCGCGCACGTGCGGGATGACCTCGCGCAGCGCCTGGAAGGCGTTGTTCAGCGTGTGCATGCGCTGGCGCTCGCGCTCGTTGCTCTCCAGCCGCCGCTGCGCGCTGCTCTCCCGCCCGCGCGCGCCGGGCCCCGAGGGCGCCGGCCGCCTGCGCACGCCGTCCGCCCGCGCCGCCTGCGCCCGCGCCGTCCGGCTCCGCAGACCCTTGACCGGCAAGGCCCCCGAGCCCTGCTGGGCCTGTCGGGGGTCTGCTCTCCTGGGGTGGTCTCTGTGTTCGGAGGCGCCCGGCGCCTGGGCGGCCGGGTTTTGGTCTTCATGGCTGCCGGCTGGCTGTCCCCGGGGGGGTGGTGGCTCTGAGGGGAGGCCCTTGGAACTGAAATCCAGAATACAGGCCACCCGGAGGTCACTCCGTGCCCAGAGGCAGCTGACTACGTCGTTGTTCCCGCTGACACAGGAAACCTGCATTGACCCCCACACCCCTAATCCCGTTCCATGTCATGCTGACCCTCAGACCTCCCCCTGATCTTGTGGCCCCGGCCCGGGGTGAGGTGTAGTGACCCCTGGACTTTTACTTGGCCCCCATGCCCGTCACTGCCCCCTGCCTCCTGAACTTTGCTTGGACCACCCAGAGCGCATGCAGCTCCATCCTAGTTCAGGGCGGGCCTGCCTGCTGTTTGCCCCATGAACTAACACCCACCCACACGGCCGTACACTGCCACACTGACCGTCCTGCCCCGTCCTGCCCCACTGGATGTCACACAAGCAGGGACAACACTGGGGCCAGAACTGCTGTGGATATGGGGCAGCTGTCGGAGATCAGAGGGCGACAGTGGCCAGAGGCTGCAGAAGCCTCAAGCTAAGCCGAGGATGGTCCCAGCCAGGGCTCCACACCTGATCTCCCCGCTCCGACCCCGGTTTCTCCCCAGACACCACCTGGTCCTGCTCCCGAGACCTCTCCCGGCAACCCCCCCACCCGACCCCTACCCATTACCTGGGTATCTGCGGCGGCACGCGCCAGGGCTGCCCACGGGGGACAAGGACACGTCGCTTTAGCCGCCCCGGGCGGGGCCGCGGCCACATGTAAATAAGCCCGCGGGGCGGGGCTGAGGAGAGGCGGGTGTCTGCGTGTCCCGGTCCCGCGGTGGGGGCAGGGCGCACCTGCGAACAGGGGGCGGCTGGGCGCCCTCACTCTCTGCGGCGGGGCGCCTTCCGCCCGGAGGAGCCCAGGCCGCGGACGGAGACCGAGGCCCCTCTGCGCGGAGGGGAAGCCCCGGGACCGCACCTGGCCGCTGCACCTGACCTTGGCTTTGGGCTCAGAACACGGAACCAGTCAAGATGAATTCATGGAAAAGCCGTTTTCCAATGCTACTTCTTAAATGGGCAGCGACCACATCCCTAAGAGAGCAGTAGCCAGCAGCGCCCCGGGGCTCTGGGACCCCCTCCCCCTCCCCCCGTCGTCTGCTGGCGCGGGGTCCGGTGAGAGTGGGCGGAGCCCTACCCCGCAGCTGGGCGGGGCGGCCGCCCGCGTGCAGACCACCCGCAAACAACCGGTTTTAGGTCTCCGGGGGCGACGGGCAGACAGCTGGGGCTCACACCCCGCTCAGACCCCCACGTGCTTTGCTTAATCGCACTGTGCCTTAGTTTCTCACTGTTTACACCGTTTCCAGGCGCATTAAAGGTGGAAAGAGCGGCATGTGGTCTAGCGCCTGGATTCAGGGAGTTCCCACCATCAGCCGCGCGAGCCCGGCTCCCACCCACTTGCGTCTCGCAGGACCGGAATCAGCACTGTCCTCTCACTTCTCCCACACTGTCACTCGCTGCCTGTCTTGGGAGTCTCTGAAGCGGGGTTCACAGGTCTACTTCCTGAGGGTCACACCGCGCCAAGCGATAGTTTTGGTAGGAGCCTGTTACCGTATTCCTGGCAGCTCGGACCAGGAGCAAGGACCGGGGTGTACGGGAGACGAGATCCACTTAGGGGACAGAAAAGCTGGTTCTGGGCTGATCAGCTTCCCCGCTCAGAGCTCGTTAGATGCTGGACTTCAGAAATTAAAATGCTTCTGAGGTTCAAGGGCAAAGGCTTCCAATTACAGGTGCACTTTAAGGAGGCATGAAACCCATGTAAAAGTTGTGTTCCCGTGACGCTGCCACCTTTGTGTGTCTCAGAGCGTAGGGACTTAGGTCATGGAAAAGGGCATCAGGCATCTAGAGACCAGGGCAGTGGGCGACCCGGAGCTGTAAGTGCCCACCGCAGGGCACACACCCCGGGCCTCACAAGGCAGAAAAAACACGAATAAACGCAGCAACAGAGTTTATAAATATATAACTATGTTTATTTGAATATTAAATAGTTTTTAAATTACAAGCAATTTATTGAATCACACTATGCATCAATATACAGTAAAAATCTTACAATTTAAAAATGTACACAATTTAAGTGAAACTTCATTAACTGTTATATTGCCGTGAACCTCCTACGACTGTGTTAAAGCACGAGGAAATCTCACAGGTCTGACTGCCCCTTGGGTCACCGGTGGACGGAACTGACAGTGGACATGCACGCCGGCCCCTGAAGACCCGTCTAGGCCTGTGCGCACATCTGAACTGAGACATGTTCAAGCCATTTAAATATCAGGTTGTTGGTAATTCAATACTGTCGATGCATGTTTGAGAATTTATCTATATACTAAAGAGAATTTTCCTTTTTAATTGTCAAAGCTTGAGCCAACCCCGTCACTACTAAGGAATATTGTTTTTGAGTTTTAAATTTGAAGTCACCTCTGTACGGCCATTCTTACTGTAAGGCCACTTCTCATAAGGCTAACATCCTGAAGCCCAACACCTGCAGGCGACCGCGGTTCACTTCTGGCATTTTCAGATGGCCAGTGGAGTCGAGCTAAACCAGGAGCTGCCTCCCTCACACTCACACGCTCGGGACTCACCTGTGCAGCAGGTCGTCGCCCCTGCAAATGCCCTATGGAAAATGTTACTTAAAGGGAGAGGTCTGGGAAGGCGTTTTATGGCAGCAAGATATACAAAGACGCTTCTTAGATAAACCCATTTCTTTAGAAACAATCGTCTGTACATTTAAAAATAGAATGAATGTTTTCAATTCAGTATCGTTGAGCTTCTTCACCCTTAAGATGAATGGCTTCTCACCCGGATGCACGGTCCGAGTTTCAGGGGGTTTGGGGGAGCGCTTTTTGTACATATTTCTCTGACTTACGACAGTCCTTTGATAACACAAATTAATATCTAGCTAGGAAGGAAATGAAGGTTAGGCTTTTTTTTATTATAAGATTTAAAATACATGAACTCCACCAAAGTAAGACGAATTAAAACCTGACAGATTCCAAGGGAGGCCAGGAAATACCATTGTGAGCCAGGCATTATTACAAGCCCACTGATTTATTTCATTGCATAACTTATGAGAGCAAGTATGGTTTGAAAACCCACTACTGGTAATTGAGTTAAAAAAAAAACAAAAACAAATCAATAAAGCACATGCTGACATTTCAAAAATGGGCTGGAATTTCTAATGTACATAATTTACTTCCTGTGTATTGCTTAAGATTTCAAATGAACACATTAACTCACATTTATTATAAATATAAAATCTCCCCTGCCATGCAACCCCACAGTAAGCTCTATCACTCCGACCCCCCCCAACTCAACGTATAAATGCTTTTTTTGGCAATTAATTATGAGAGTGATATAGACTTAAAACAGGAATTACGTTATTAAAATCTCCTTAGTCATAGTGAAAAATGTCAGCCCCAAAATATCAAATTTATCTTGAGCCGACTGTATAAGATGACAGTATATCCTGTGGATCTGCTTGATTTTAGTCTTTAAATCTGAACTTCTTAAATCTATCATTTCAAAACACTGGTAGAATTGCCTCATTTCTCTCTAAACCAAGCTGGTAGTTAGAAGTAAAAATTCAGAAAGCTCAGGAAGTCTATGGAGCAAGAAATTCAGAGTTTGACAACTTTGGCAAAAATCACTGTTACCTTTTATTCGGGGCACCCCTCCCCCAGCAGGGCTCCATTGTGGAGGGTGAAGGGCGCCCCTCCTCCGTTCTGGGTTTTCTTGCTCTGGAAAGTTATTGCTAGTATCAAAAGTCAGTGGAGTGAACCCGATCCGATTACAAAGGCCACGATTTACGAGGGGAACTAGCCAGGACGCACGTGCGCACCTCGCGCCAGGACCCGTGTCCCTGCGACTTGCACCGAGCAGCCCCCACCTGGGCCTGGAGTCATCCCAGCATCACAAACGCCTTGAGTCCAGTCGGGAAAGCGCGTCAGCACCAGGAAACCCCTGGGGCAAAGGGCCAGCCTGCGGGGACTGCAGATCTGAGGCCCCACCCGGTACACGTGGCTTCGTGAGGGACAGGCCAGGCCTGGCGCTGCGCGGCTCTGGTCCCTGGAAGCGTCCTGATGTCAAAGCAGGTCGCAAGGCTGCATGACGTGGTCACCAACGTCACGGCGTTGCATGGGCCTCCCCCTTTCAGAGCAAGGGGAGAACTCGGTGCTGGCAGCAGAATGGGAGGGTCCGCGCAGGGCTGCCCAAGGCCCTGACTAGGGGAACATGCCAGCTGCAGAGGCCCTGCTGTCATCACTTGTCCCTCGTCTCAGCGGCAGGATGTAGGGTGTCTCCTCAGCTACACACCCCAGCCACGCCTGGATGTGATGTGACTTGCAGTGCTTCTCGGGAAAATCCAGCTCTGAGGTTATTACTAACAGCTCAACGCGCGAGGCCGAGCTCTACAAACAGAACGAATTCACACCGGTATCTGTGGCCAGAGCACCCCACCCCCCAGGGACCATGCCTCCCCCAGCACTCCCCGCCTTCCAGAAGGAAGGAGTTCCAAGGACACCGTGGCCACAGCAGTCTGCTCCTGAAAATCAAGCAGAGGAGCCGGCCGGCGTGCAGGGCAAGTGCCAAGGGGGCCACACTCGGCCCCTCAGGAGAGGGGACCGGTGGCCCTGCACATTGTAACCCACAGCTAGTTCTGGGGCGTACCATCTGCTGACTGTTACCAAAAGGGTTTTAAAAATGAAGGGGTGGAGTGGCAGGGTCACACGGAGGGGGCACAGGGCCTTTCAGCACCTCCAAAATCAGCTCACAGAGAAGAGACAAAAATGGGTGGCAGTCAACAACAGTCTTTTTGAACTCATCAAAAATATTTCCTGTAATGACGTAAGACACTAACATTCAGAATCATTTACCATTTACATAAGAGTACCATATGTACAGTTCCAACAATTCTAATGACAGCATAACGCTCAAAGTATTTACGCTTTACAAGTACCATGCAGAGCAAACAAACTATAAAACAGAAAAAACAATCAAACTAGTGGGAACCAGCTTGACCTGCCTTATTTTCCTTGAATAATTTAAGATTCTGTACAACATCAGGGACTCCTAGAACATTTCTCCACAGTGCAATTACAGAAAGCAATGAGTGATCTCTTTAGAAAGAATAAATATGGCTCACTGGCGCCAGTCCCCACCGTGCGCCCCGGGGCCCTGTGCACAGACAGGGCGCAGGAGGAGGGCGCCCAGGACCAGCGCTTCCCGCAGGTGGGAGTGGCCGCGGGCGTGGGCCACGCCTCCCCGGCCGGCTTCCTGCCGTGGGCACCGCACGGTGCCGGCTCCTCCTCGGCCTCCTGAGTCTGTGTCCCCATCCATCCCGGCAGAGGCCAGTGGACAGCGATGCGATGCTCAGCTGGCAGCGCAGGACCGCGCGCCTGGGGAAGCAGCCTGGGGTCCGAGAGCAGCGGCGGATCCACCTAATCTTTTTCTCCATCCTCGCTGCTTCCTGTTCAGGAGAGAACACGCAAAGCGGGGTTTTTAAGATTGTCAAGAAATAAAAATAGCATCTGATCTGCAGGAAAAGGAACTGAAACTGCAAGTGTGGACGCCGCCACCTGCCCGAGCCCCGCGCCTGCTGCCTGCGGGAGCGGCGCTCGCCAAGCCCGCGCCCAGCTGCGCGGCTCCCACGGCTCCCACGCTGCCTCGCGTCAGCGCTCAGGGCACAGCAGAAAAGCAGCCCGATCACCACCCGTCTGCACCTGACAGATGGTCAGCTCACGGGCATTTATCTCATTGGCACAATTAAGCACAGCACAAACACAAATAAAAGCTCTTATATTTCCTAGTTATTATTTGATCTGCAAACTTCAAATCAAAAAATGTACCCATTAACATTTATCTTCCAATCTAGTTATGGGGAAAAAAACGATCCACACGTTCAGATAACACGACTTCAAATGCGCCCTGGCCATGCCTTCGCACCCAGGCCTCTGGTATCTCCCGAAGGCCGAGGCCTAATGGCAAAATCAACACCCCGGGGAAAGCCAGGGTGCATCTGGGCTCCACCCCGGGCCAGGTGCTCCAAAATGCGAGCTTTCTGAGGAGCCGTTTCTGTCTGGGACAAAGGGGTGGGGGCGGGGGCGGGGTGGCTGGCAGTACAGGGGCCGCGCAACTCCTGGGGTCACCCCGCCACAGTGCGCACTGCTGCCTCTGCCCAGGCCACGCAGTCTACGGGGGCAGGGAGGGGACATGCACACGTAGTACTGAGCCTGTGGAGTGACGGGCCTAGAAGGGCAGGACGTGGCCCGGGAGGGCACTGTCAAGGCCGGGAGGGCTTTATGAAGAGTTTTTTATGATCCAGTCAGCAAACACCAGGAAAGCGTCCGATCACGGGGCCTCTAAGTCCAGCGGGCAAGGCCCTCCAGGCCAACCGCCCCAGCCCGCCCCCTCTCACCTCCCTGCTCCATGTCCGAGTCAGTCAGGTGCGTGAGGGAGAAGCTGGCGATGCTGGCGGGGGAGATGGAGAAGCGGGAGTGGGGCGACGCGTGGGGCCAGCTCTGCTCCACGCTCCGGGGCGGCGGTGGCGGGGAGAAGTACTTCGAGGTGTGAAGCGCAGGCCTGGAACCGAGGAGGTTACCCGTCATCTTTGACAGGAAAGGGTCTGGGGAGAAGTCATCGTCCCACTCGAAGCCTCCACCTAAAGTACAAAATAAAAAATTCTCCCTTGATCATCTCACGACGAAGAAGAAAGTGCAGGGCACAAACACGCAGGTGTGCTCGGCAGATCAGCGGACGCCGACCTGGGCCCGACAGATGGCAGAGCTGCTCCCCACGTGGGCATCGTTTAAAGCAACGAGGAAAGTTATCCTCAAAAAGTTAACGTGATTCACAATGCATTCTTTTTAGTTTCTTTTTACACCGGTCAGTGGAGTGAAATACCTTCTTCATCAGTTGAACTTTCGGAATTTATGCACCTGCTCAGGTAGGGCGGACCCGGAGACGGTGCGGGGCTGCCCAGCTCGGGGCCATGTGCTTCTCCTCCGCAGTGTCCCAGCTCTTTGGTTGGGGTCTCCTGAGAAACCAAACAGAAATCTGTCAGCCAGCGTCTGCCCACGGGAGCCCACCCCTGCACGTACGGCACAGGCTGAGGGTGCGTCTGACTGCTCGGCTGTGAAATGCTCACCTCAGGCAGGTGGGTTCCTGCGAGAGGTTAGATAAAAACCTTAATATGATAAATAACATCTACAAAAAACCTATGTCATAGTCAATGGTCCAAGACTGTCTGTTTTTCTCCTAAAATTGGGTTCAAAGCCAGGATATCTATCTCAACACTCCCATTCAACACTGTATTGGAAGCTAGTGGAATGATGTAAGAAAAAAGAAATAAAAGGCATACAGATCAGGAAGAAAGAAATAAACCTATCCCTTTTTGCAGACAACATGATTGTGCAGAAAAATCTAAGGAACGTGAAAAAAACAAAACCCTCCTAGAACTGGTAAGTGAGTATACCAAGATACAATCAACAGACAAAAATCAATCACATTTCTATAGGGTTGCAAGGAACAAATGAAAATCGAAAATTTTACAACAATAAAATACTTAGGTAGGTACAAGTCTAACAAAACAGAGACTCTCCATGATGAAAACTACAAAACACCCAGAACTAAACTGGTAAAATGGCAATTCTCTCCAAACTGAGCTATAGATGTTATGCAATTCCCACCAAAATCCCAGTAAAATTTTTTTGTAGATACAGGCAAGCTGATTCTAAAATTTATATAGAGTATTAAAGGAACTACAAAAGCCAAAACATTTTGAAAAAGAAAAATGACAGAGGAATCATATTTCCTGATTTAAGAATTAATCACAAAAGTGAAGTATCAGCAAAGGAGTAAATACACAGATCAATGGAACAGAACAAAAAGTCAAGAAACAGACTCATGCAAATATGCTCATTAATGTTTGACAAAGGTGCAAAGGCAATTCGATGGGTAGGGGACAAAACATGGTGCTAGAAGAAGTGGACATATATCCAAACACAAAACAATGAACCCCAACCTAAACCTTATACAAAAATTATTATTAAAAAATTAACTCAAAATGTATAGATCTAAATGGAAAACACAACACTGTATAACTTTTAGAGAAAACATTTGGGACACAGGGCTTGATGACGCGTCCTTAGACGTGACGCCGAAAGCATGATCCATTAAAAAAAATCGATAAAGTGGAAACCATCAAAATTTAAACTTTTACTCTGTGAAAGACAACCTACAGACTGGGAGCAGTATTTCCAAACCACGTGTCTGACAAAAGACTCGTATCTAGAATTATAAGCATGCAGCTAGTTCGAGAAGCAAGTTCACGGGCTATAGACACACTAGTCAACGAAAGAACGTTAAGGGAAAAAAGTCTGAGTTAAAGGCTGTTTCATCTTTAAAGAAGGCAAAGCCTGAGCCCACTGAGTGGTGCCCAGCAGGCCACCTGGTCCACAGCAGGAGGGCAGGAGGGCCACAGACCCCGTCACCGCCCCACGGGCAGGGCCACTCACACGCAGAGACTGCTCCAGCCTGCACCTGCGTGCTGGGTGCTACTGCCCACGGTCAGACATGAAGGTGCGGTCTGCGAAGCGCAGGACGCTGCCGGGAGAGCCGGGTCCGGGCTCCTCCGTTCAGGTAACAGGCGCTCCCGGCACCGACGCCACGTCTGCGCTCTCCTGGACTGCAATTGCAACCAACCTTGAGTCCCTTTTCTCACGCAGCCACAAAGCACCCTGTGGCCTCAAACTGGGCACCAGGGAGAGAACACGCCAATTCCCCACCACGCGAGGGATCCCCTAAGGCGCAGGTTTGGAAGTGACAGTTACCTGGTCAAAGAGATAGACCGTGACGTCATCGAAGAACGTCACCGCCTTCTTTTCCTTTTTCCAGTCCTCCGGTAGCTGGTCGACGGCCCCGGTGGCCGGGGGCTTCAGCAGGCTCCGCAGGTGCCTCCCGTCCTCGTTGCTGAGGACCACGGGCACCGGGTGCTCGGCCTCGTCCTCCGACTCGGAGCTGAGGCTGTGCAGGTTGAAGGCCCGCAGGTCCTCGTCCGAGTCGTCGCTGTTCTCGTCTTCCTCATCCGCGTCGATGCCGTCCTCGCACAGGTCGAGCATGCCCGATGCGCCGAGCTTGCCCAGGTACTTCCCCTCGACGTCGGGCTCCTTCAGCTTGGGGCCCTCCGCGTGGCCAGGCGCAGCCCTGTCCTCCGCCAGGTCCGGCGGGCCGCCGGCACGGAGGGCGGCGCTCGCGAAGGCGAGGAGCTCGTTGGTGTTGGTCCCGGTGGACGCGATGGCGCAGGGGCGCTCCTCCTGCGCCTCGGGGTCGTCGCCGCTGCTCGGCTCTGAGTTTGGCAGGCGGGAGGGGCTGCCAGCCCCGTCCTCGTCCTCGTCCTCAGGGGGACGCAGCTCCCTGGCGACATCGGCCAGGGCCGGCTCGCGAGTCTCTCTCGAGTCCGGGAGGCTGGAACTTTGCAAAGCGGGTGGACAGCTTTGGTCTGGTTGGCTGTGTTTGGTTTCCAGGAGACTGTCCTTGGTGCCGGGACTCTGCTCCGGGGTGACTGGCTGAGGTGGGGGCCGGTCCGTCCCAAGGCTGAGGCTGACGGCGAGGATCCCGAGACCCCCTCCGACTTCTTATCGGGCTCCGAGTCATTGTCCGAGAAGTACGCAGAGTCTCGGTATGAGCCCTGGGAGCTGGGTGCAGAAGTCTGTGAGGTCACCTCGGTCCCTCCGTGGCCATCGGTGGTGTCTGAGATGACGATGGCGGGATTGGGCGGCAACCCACCACGACCACCGTCGCCTGCTGCGGCCGCGTCGGAGGCTGCAGGGCCGTCAGGAGCAGGGTGCAGGCTCCACTCAGGAGACTCCAGGTTCTCTGTCTCGTAGCCACTGTCTGCAGGCTTATCGGGGGGCACGAGTTTCTGAGGCGTGTGAGGGCCCAGCGAGCACAGCAGCACATCATGGACGTCCACCGAATCCAGAGAGTCTGGCGTCCCCGCCGACTGTTCCGACGCCGGGGTGGGGGCCGACAAGCTGTCTTCTAAAAGGCTGTCTTGACTGGTAGAGTCTGAGGAGAGTGTGCACACCGAGCCCACCTCTTTCGGAGCCTCCTTACAATTTAGCCGATTCAAAGTTCCCACAACTTCCGAGTTTTTCTCCCGCAATCGATCCCCGTGGTCTTCTGGAAGCGGCTGATCCTGTAAGTTCGGTCTCGATTCTGGAGGATTGCTCTCTCTACTCACTTTACTGGCAAATATGTCATCAACAAGAGCCGAGTCACTCTGGGTTAGTCTCGAGGCCTCCTCACTGTGGTGCATCAAGTCACGGGACCCGTGGCCAGTGCCGGGTGTCTTGGCACCAGTCGAGGGAACGTCAACTGGGACGGTCAGAGCATCTCGATTTGTTTCTGGGCAAAGACAGTCACCGTGGATGCTGACGTCTGGACACGTGGGCACGGCGTCTCCCTGATCCGGAGGCGTAGCTGGAGGTACGTCATGGGGCGTGCCTTTTGTTTCGAGAGAGGTAGGAGGCACCTGTACTTCCGGGGAAGGTGGCAACGAGGTGTTCAGAGTGTGGTCCTCGAGCACAACACCTGTGTCTTTACCCTTCACGCTTATGTTTTCCTGCAACAAAGAAAACCCTGGTTTATTTTCAGCAAACTTAACCTCAGTATCTAAAACGTTTCTACGTGGAGTTTCTAAGACAGTTTCAGTAAAACCAGCATTTTTAAGTTCTGTTTGAAGATCATTTATATGTTCTCTGCTAGACAATGAGTCTTTTAGTAAGTTTTTCTCTTGAAGAAATAAAAAGTTTTCTGATAATTCTTGAACACTCACTGGATCAAGATTATCTTGGTGCATAAGGTTTTCTGATAAGCAAAGAGGCTCACAGTCAAAAAGCTTACGGGGCTTTTCTTTGTCAAAGTGGCATGTCATTCCTGACTCTTTGGGGTCATCCAGGCTCGAACTTAAAGCGGCTGGCTTAAAGTCGGCTTGAACGCCGTTCAGTTCCAAGATGTCAAATATTTTTGGGTGACCGGGCAGATCCTCCGCCTTGTCAAGGTCATTGAATATACTGTTGAAAGGGCTGTCGGGGCCCCTGGCAACGTGCACGTCCTCAGGCACGCCGGGGTCTTTGGGGTCTGCACTGCTTTGGAAGAAGTCCTCGTCTGTACTGGACTCCTCAAATTCAAGATTCCTGAGTGTCAGAAAGTGGGGCGCCTCGTCACTTGTCCTTTCTGGATTCTCCATTTCGGTCGTCAGCAGCGCAGGTGGGTAATCGAGCTCCAAGTTGCTACCACTTTTTTCTTCTAACTGGATGTAATAGTCGCTTCCGACGGAAAGGTTGTGGGCATCGAACACGGGAACCACTCCGGGGGCCCTCACGGGGACATCCTGGCCGCTGTCGTCCTGCTTCCCGGGCCCGGGGTCGGAAAGCGTGCTCTCGAACACTTCCACTGGGAAGAACATGCTCGTGTAGGACAAGGCCTCGTCTGCGGGGCCCCGGCCGCGCTCGTCGAAGTGGTCGTGCTTCGCGGCCTCCCAGACGTACTCGAAGCTCAGGCCCTGGCTGGTCTCGGTCACGGTGAGGACTTCCTCCATCTCCCGACCCAGCCGGTCCCTGGGGAAATGGTCGAGGATGGGGAATGCGGCGCTGCTGGGAGCGTCTCTGCCGTGCGCAGTGGGCTTGAGCGCGTTCCACTGCTGTTCGAAGTCCACCTCCGAGTCCCTCTGGCTCTGCATCCGCAGGTAGGTGAGCAGTCTGTGCACGTCTTCGGCCGCCGGCCTCTTGTCTGGTGACAGCCAGCAGAACTGTAAGACTTCATACCTGAGCGACACGGAAGAGGTAATGAATGGACTGATAATCAAGTGTTTTAAAATAAAAAAAGGCCTTAGAAGGACCCTGAAGCCAACTCAACACCCCAGAAGTCTCTCCATTTCAATCACTGCGGACCACGTGAAGGCATTCGATTCATGGAGAGATCACGGTGAAAGAGGGAATGAACGAATGGAACAGGCGGCCCACTAATTTTTTGTGTTCTCAGGACATTTCACAGTATCACTGCAATCCTTTTGCCTTGCCATCTGCTCCCCTGGTATTTACCCAGGGACTTACCCACTGAACTTAGGAACAGTTTTAACATGTTCACCTCTTAACACAAGCGTCACAGGTACTCTGCGAAGTCAAGAATGCGCAGAAAAGGAGCTGAAAGGGGAGGGAAACGAGCAGAGGACGAAGCCCGAACGAGGCGGCAGCCAAGCCTGGGTCTCCCAAGAGCTGGCTGAGCACGGCCAAGCTGAGACTGCAGCTCTGAGCGTACTGGCACGGACGAAGTCACAGGATTACATTTATGGCGTGTAGGTCAAGTTGCTCCAGGTGAAACGGTTCTAGCAACTTGCGGTGGGGCGGGGGGGGGGGGGCCACACTTCAGGGGCAACACCCGCTGGGCACACAGGGGTGTAGACAGAGGCCTGGGGTGGGGGTGGGAGCCTGACCCTACCTGGACACGGAGCAACAACTGATCCGAAGACTCGTAAGCAGTAAATTTGTTTTGTGAATGTCAACATACATTATGCGAGTTAGTCTCAGCTGCCAATTTAAATATTATCATTTCTATGCTCTTTTCTCACGTATTAGATACCACTTTCACAAACGCCTCATTTAGAAATGATTCCACAAGAGCAAACTCCCTTACTGTTGACTTTTCTAATTAGTTCAGGCTTCACATTTTTTTCTTTATTGTGCGTAACACATAAATTCCTGCTAGTTCTATACGTTTTTCTAAAATAACATTGACGTTAAAAATAGATGTTAATTCTAAAATCGGTCACGAATAACATACAAGTGACTGCTTTTTATAACACTTGTTGCTTAAAAATGGGGAATATATAACTAACACCCATGGACACAGGATTTCCTTATCTTTTGGTAAGTTACTAACCATCGATCAGAATACGGCTGTTCCAGCTGGGGTTTGGGGAGTTTTGTGCCCCTCTCTCGAACGACCTGATTGAGAACATCTAAGTTGGAAAGGTTGGAGTACGGCTGAGCAGCATTATCAAAAAGTTCCCAAAGCGTCACACCCAGGGACCTGCAGAAAAAAAGGAAGTGGTTATTTCTTCCTCCCTTCAGATGCTGAATTTTTAACAGCCACACTTTCATTTGTAGAGTCATTAGGAACTTTAAGGACAAGGTGTGTCCTGAAAAGGGTATTAGAGATCTCTCCCAAACACGATTAAAAAAAGAGACATTTCCATTAAAATGAGGACCATGACAAGAATGCCTCCTCCTATTTACCACTGGACACTACTCCAGAAGTTCTGGCCATAGCAAGAAAACCTGAAGCAGAAGTAACAGGCACCATTACAGAGAGGAGCGAATATGACTCTGTTAAATCTCAAGAAATTACTTGAAAGAGCATGATTTAAGAGTTCAGCAAAATGGTTAGATACGAGATAAATAGCCTGAATTCCAAGTTTTGTGGTAGAAAAGAAATCCCAGTTACAGTAGAAGTAAACGTCAGAAAACCCTGAAGGAGATCTCCATGTGAACGACCTCGCTGCTGGACCCCAGTCCTTGCTGCCATCATTCCCGTGTGGGTTGGCTCTGTGGCTCTCACGCCGGGACTTCCCTCCCGTACCTGCAGCTGTCTGCGCATCAGAAGGGGCCACCTGATGCCCCCACAGCCAGGAACGCCCTTTCCCCCTACGCGTCCCACTCACTCTGATGCCCACTGCTCTGTCCCCATGGAAACGGCCTCTGCGGCTCCAGTCAGAGGACCACTTACTCTCCATCTACTCTCCGTGGTCCCTGCATTTCCTTTCCCCCATTTACTGCCTTCTCGTGGGGTACGGCCCCCTGTTTACTGGCTGACCATCCGGGTCATCGGAAAGCTGTCAACAAACACGCTGGTATTTGAGACCCACCCCCGAAGACTCTCAGCTGGTAGAAGCAGGGGGGACCCGGGAGAGGGGCTCCCAAACCCCGGGCTGCAGATGCTACCGGTCTGTGGCCTGTCAGGAACTGGGCCACACAGCAGGAGGGGAGTGGCGGGCAAGCGAGTGAAGCTCCATGTGTACCTGAGCCGCTCCCCAGTGCCTGTCTAGTCAACTCTTCGCCTGACACTGGCTCGCACCTCCCTGAGAACCTCGAGCCTCCTCCTTCTGGGAGGACCAATGTCCTGTGGCTCTTATCCTTCTTCCACCAAATCCTAGAGGCCCCTCTTGTTCACCCCTGGCACAGGGCAGCGTGGCCCTTGCCTCTGGCGGAAGGTGGCACTGCTGCCAGACCTGCCACCAGTGACTTTTCCAACTGTCGGAAGCCAGGGGTGGGCTCAGGCCAATCCCACAGCTGAGAATAGTAAAAATAGGGATGAAGCATAACACGCATCTTCTTTACAGGCATCAGAGAGCAGACGAAGCGGCTGGGAATTACCAGGACAAAACCCAGAACCTAGAGAACTCAGCGAGCACTCAGACCACCCCTGCCCTGGGGCTTCCGCTGAAGCACAGACCTTGGACTTGTTTTTGGTTTACGAGGCTTGCCCAGGATAAGGGGCGGGGGCGGTGGTCGCAGACAGGCCTCCTCACAGTGGGAATAAACCTGCCCTGCCTCTCCTTCAGGAGCCCGAAATGCCAGCTGCCTTGGCACAGAGGTGCTATGAGAGATAAGTGTGAGTGTGTGAGCACGCGTGTGTGTGTGTGTGTGTGTGAATATTGCCTGTGAGTGTGTGTGTATGTGTGTGTGTGAATATTGCCTGTGAGTGTGAATGTGTGTGTGTGTGTGAATACTGTCTGTGAGTGTGTGTGTGTGTATGTGTGTGAATACTGTCTGTGAGAGTGTGTGTGTGTGTGGGGGGGTGGTCTCTAAGAAGTCGTAACCACAGAGCTGGCCCTTGCATGGATTTGCAGTCCAAATTCACAAGCTGAGGCAAGCTCTGGGCCAGTGTAGGGCCCTTCCATGGCGGGACACCCAGGTGCCACACAGAAGCAAGTGTAGACCCTTTCTGGAGGAATGTTCCTTGAATCTAGATTTCCAAGATCCTCACCACGAAAAAAGTCCATAAGGAAACAAGGCACCATCAAGTGACAGGTCAAATACATGAGGACTCTAAACAACGAAATTATCCGATGCAGATCATAACCTAATTATTAAAAACAGTGGGCCAGTTTTTAAAAAATCAAACATACCTCCTGAAACTGAAAAATCAATAACTGAGCTATACAACTTAATAGATGTAATAGAAGATTAGACGCAACTGAAGAGAAAATTTAAAGAAACAGAGTTAGTGGCTGGAGCACAAGTCTGAAAAATTATCTAGAATGTGGCATGGAGAGTCAAAGAGAAAGGAGATTAAGACCAAGAAGACAGGAAGAAGGCAGAAGACAGGAAGAAGGCGTAGCACATGCCTAACAGGCTTCCAAAAGGAGAGGAAATGGGGCAGGGGGGGCATGTCAAGGTTAAGGGCTGAGAACGACATCAACCTACAGACTGAAGCCAAATAAATCCCAAGCAGAAAACATTAAGAAATCTACATTCATGTACACCATAGTGAAACTACCAAAAAAAAAAAAAAAAAGACGATGGCAAAGCTTATAGCCGACTTCTCAATAGCAACAACGGAAGCCAAAGACAATAGAATATCCTCAGTATGCTGAGAGAAAATAACTGTCGTCAAGTAAAAATATATTTCAAGAACGAGGACAAAATAAAAGTATGTTTGGACCTACGAAATGCTGAGCATCTGTCTCCAGCAGACCCTCAACCAAGGGACTTCTGAAGGACATACTGTGGGCAAAAAGAGGGTGAGTGATCTCAGAAGGGCTGAGATACGGAAGGGAAAAAAATAATTTGATGACTTCAATAAACCTAAACAAACACTGATACTAAAAACAAACAAATAAAAAAGAAAACAATAATAAAGCCATACACGGTTAAAGGAAAAAATAAAATACCCATTAACAACAACACAGTTATGTGTTTGTTTTGTATAGTTAAGCCAAGTTAAAGCATTCTGAGATCCTTACATTGTAGAGAAAGAGGGCCGAGATATGAACTGATATTGGACTAAGGTAAGTGACGTGTATATGTTATAACTTCCAGGAAAACCAACAAAGGTATAGGAATAGAATATACAGCTCCCAAACCAAAAGGAGAAAACAGTTTTAAAAAGAAAGGCAAGAGAAGAAAAAGAAATTCGAAAAAGCAGGACAATAGCACACACAAAAATATAGCTATAAATTAAGAAAGCTGTAACAGAAATTGTTAGTCAAAGACTTGGACACATTTTTTTCAACTTGCACTTCACTGACCTATAAATCATAGCATGATACAACCGTCCAAACCCCTGTTTTGCATTTACTTCAACAAACGTTTATTAAACGTGAATTGTATGCCAGGCCCTGTGGCAGACACAGAAACAGACTTGGTCCCAGCTTTTGTGGAGCGTATTGCTGTAGAACAGGCGAGAGAGGCAGTGTTCAGAACGTCAACCATGTCACTGCAATTGTGACCACTGCCATGGTGTCAATGAACTGTCTTCTTCACACCATCGGGCAGGCGCTCTTGTGTTCCTACGTCTTACCGGTTACTGTCCTTTAAGAAAGTACCCAGGAGAAGGAAGTTAGGACTTCGCTATACAAAAGCCTGATAGAACGGTAAATCAATACATACCAAATGTTACTGTACTTAGTTTGATCTGCAGTGAGTAGTCTGTCTTGAAAGCTGGTCACTAATTCTGGAGCAGTCCATCGCAGAGGAAAAACTTTTTTATCATCTGCTTCAATATAATCCTCCTGTTTTGTTAGAAAGCATACAGAATTTTGAATTCCATTATACTTTTTGTGAGCTCAGTGATTTAATTCCAAGTCATTCTCAGAAAACACAGACTCAACCCAAAGGACACATCAGAGAGAAGTGGGCGTGAAGAGACCTCCGGGGAGGGTGGTGAGGGTTTCTCCCAAGCCTCCCGGGCTTCGTGAGCCTCTGAGCCACAAAGCCTCGCTTAGCCACCGTTCCTGGAAAAGGAAGAGCCGCTGGTCTGGCGCGCAGAGCGCTGACCCGAGCGAAACGGCCGGGCTCCGTCCCTGCACAGGGGGTGCTACGGTCAGGGAGGGAGGGTGCAGGCTCCAGAATCTGGCAGCCTGGGTGCTAGGGCCACGTTCGACCATTTAACCAGCTGTGTAAATCTGGGGAGGAAACGAATATGCTGGGCTTTTCTGCTCATCTGTGAACTGAGGGTGATGTAATAACTATCTCTTCCATGATGAGGATTCAATGCGCTGATGCAGGCGAGGTCCTCAGGGAGCTTGGTATACAGCAAGCACGCGAGACACTAGAGCTACTGAGTAGACAAATGGCCAACTGGTATTTGCATAATATTTTTCAGTTACGGAGGGCTGTGAAAATATGACCTCTTTGGTCGTCACACAAAGCCCATAAGACAGAACAGATATCCTCATATTGTTGCTTAGAAAACGGAGGTCAAGTGGCGTAGCCAAGGTCCCCGGACAGCATGCAGCTGGGACAATCGCATTCTCTGCCCCACGTCCAGCTACCTTCCCCTCCACACCCCTCACACACCCCCCACACCCCCCACGCACCCCACACACACCCCTCACACACGCCCCCACACACACCCCTCACACACGCCCCTACACACACCCCTCATCTACTTCTTATTTTTGGGAGGGGTATATTTATGACAGAGTTGAAAAACTGAAATACCAAGATTATTGAATTTGAGTCAAAATTTTACTGAACACATAACAGAAATACTTATGTCATGTACACTTTATTATACAAGTTGTAATGATTATATTGCCCATGTGCATACTAAAATTTATTATGCACCATCACACCATATCAATTACACTGAGTATAGGTCGTTTTAAACAAAACATTGGAAAAGGTGTCACAAAACCTCGGGCACGAAGCCACCGACGTGGACAAGCCACACATCAGACGCTGAGGGCACCACCGGGCTGGCTGGGCCCACCTCGTCTCCACCGCCACCAGACTCTGACCCCTCTCTCCCAAGGACGAGGCGGCACTCGGAGAGGTCGCCGTGTCGTGACCTTGGAATTATGTCAGATCAAGGAGGAGGCTTTAAACCTGCGGCTTACCTTGTACCTGCTGAATCCTATTCCATAGTCCCCCACCTTCACGTTTAAGTCCGAGGTGAGGAAACAATTCCGCAGGGCCAGGTCGCTGAAAACAGAAAGCGAGGTGAGCATGAGAACAAGGAAGACCCACACCCAGGACAGTGTGACCAGGAACTGCCAGAGAGAAAGGCTTTCTCAGAGGAGTGGTTCTGGGCTCCCCGCTTAGTAATTAATGTTTAAAATTCTTTTTTTATAGAAAAAGATTACATATCATAGTCTTAAGTACTTAAATAATGGAGATGATCAGATGTTTTTGCCAATAACTACAACTGCTAAGGTTAAATACTGACCAGAACTTTACCCTGCTCTGCATTAACCCCAGATTTATGGCTCGTTTCCCAGTATTTTAAGAGTTACCGAGAAAGAGTTCTAAAATGCTATTGTCTAATTTGTCTGAACATTTTCTTTACAATACCTTGTATTACTTCAGTGACAGTGCTTTGTAAACATTACTAGTGTTCTACTTGTTTTAACTATTAAACATTTCTAGTCTACTTATTTCAAGTAAGGCTTAATAATTACAACTTCAAGCCCCCCCATAATTTACATTATTAAAAAGGTTTGTTTTATAACTCCTTTTTCAAACATGTGCAGGCATTATAAGGAGGCCCTTTCCAAATTACTCTTGTCTCTTCCACACTCCGCCTCTGCCCGGAGGAGGTAAAGGTATTACTTCCGAGGCTTACTTAAAACACTTTACTTATATATTTGAGAACAAGTTGGTTTTCAAAAACATAATTTGAAAAGAAAAAATTACTTTTTCTAAAGGAACTTCTCATACAGACAACAGAGTCAACTTTTTGGATTTGGGGTTTAGCTCTCAGTTTCTTCTAAATCATCAATTGGCGTATGAATAAAAAAGGCCACTAAATTAATATAGAAAAAACACATAATTTATTGTTTTAAATCGTAAGTTATCAAAAACTGAATTTCTATATTCCAAAATTTAACGTTTGTCTTTATGATTGTAGAAGACCAAAAGCTTAAACTAACGCTTAAATTCTTATTTTCAAAAATGCTAATGTCCAAAGCTGACATGTCTGAAATATGACTGACGACAGCACCAGCTAACAATGCCATAATTCAATGACAGTCTGGCACATAACAATCTCGATTCAATTATATAATAATGGCTAATGTTTACAAAGCACTTAACTCTGCTCAAGGCGTTTCTCTGAGCGCTTCACCTGAGTTAGCTCATTTCATTCTCACAACAAAGCTTTGAGGTGGGTATCGTTATTTCCCCCTTTTATATTATAGATAAGGAACCGAGGCACAGAGAACTGAAGTAAGCCTGTTCGGGTCACAGAGCTGGCAAGATACTGTTCAGCAGTGTTTTCATCTTCTGCTGGCTGCCGGTAACATCGCCAACACAGCAACCATCAGAGCACACACCGCACACGTGGCTGGTCCTCAAACACGTGCTGGTGTGAACCTGCAGTTAGTTATAGTACATGTCTCGCCACACATTCCATTCTGTTTACAGGTGCAGATTTTCACGCACTCCATCCAGAAGCCCTCAGGCCCGTGGACGTGTCTGGGAGAAACCTCGGTACACCCCTAACTCCGATGCTACGAATGACAGAGAAACTCCTAATCCTAAGATGAGAAATGGTCCCCGTTTTCTGGAACGAAGGGAAAAAGGAAGGGGAATGGAAGAAGGGGTGTACCCTTGAAGGCGCTTTAAGGGGGCGCTCTATCCACCACACCAACAGCTGCGCGTGGGCAGTGTGCAGGGCTGGACTGACAGGTGGTCCCTGAGCATCGCTGACGAGCATCCCTGGAGTCCCTAGGCAGACCCTTCCTGACCTTCCCTGCATCGCCCTCCCAAGACCAGAACTAGAAGCTAGGAGCCAGCCATTCCACACCAGGGCATGAGTGTCACCTCAAGCCTGAGGCTGGCCAGAGCACTTCAAGGCACTTGGCACCTTGTACTCTGGCCATCCGAGCAACCCCTGGACCGCCCGCTTCCTCCCTCCACTCCTCTCTCCTCACACGTTCACTGCAGGTCTTAGATGCCAAATGTGAATGTCAGACAGAAGATGGAAAGGTAGATGCAAAAAGCCTTTGGCTCACATTTCAAAGGCATTACAGAACTCTAATAGGATGCAACTGCTATTCTCAGGGAAAGGAGGAATGCTTCTCTGTACTGAGAAGCAGACGTGATGCAGAAGACGGCAGTGGTATGGCTGGAGGAATTCCTTCTACACCCGCTCCCCGTGTCCACTCCAAACGTCCCAGCCACCACACTCCAAAGCCCTGGGAACAGTCTTGGCGCCATGACTTAAGAACCGTGCAACTCCGAGCAGGTCACCTACACCTAACATGCTGGAGCCTCGGCTACTTCACGAAAACCACAGGGCTGTACCTGTAGTGCTAATTCACAGATTTTTATAAGGATGAAATAAAAACACACGTGAGAGGTTTTCAAAACGTGAAAGTGCTACCCAGATTCAAGACGATGGCATAACTCAACTCAAAATCAGTAAAGATAAATGTTCTCCGAGGCCGCAAACACACAAAGCTAAAGAAGAGAAAAACACAAAGGTGTAACTTCTCAATAACAGAGGTAACTGCTGACGTCAATGGCTGGTTTTGGTCAGGAAATACAAACATACCCAGTATATTTTTCCTTCAAGTTGAAAAACAGGTCTGGTGGGGAGGCTGCCAGACAAGCCGGCCCTGAAAGGTGCTCTCAGGGTTCTGGCAACAGCCGCTGTCGCTCGGCTGTCAGGGGCTGCACGCGGTCTGGCCGCGTGAGTGGGGCCGATGGACACAGGAGGTGGGAGCTCCCCATCCCGACTCCTGAGGAAGCATCCTCGCCATTCTCAGCTCACGAGGAGGAGCGCTGACCCCTCTGCAGAGGGCTGTCTCTGATGGACAGCTCAGAGTGGCTGCAGCCATTTCCAAAACCATCCACACCCCTATTTGTTACCTACTTATATGCTTCCCCGAGCAACCTGAATTCCTGTTAAAAAAAAAAAAAAAGTAACAAATGGCAAGCAAAGTAACAGGAAGCGACTGAATATTCTTCTAGGGCTCAGCAGACACTCTCTTGAGTAAAGGGATCCATATTTCACGGAAGACACAGCCAGGCTCAGGAGTAAGCAACGTGGCTAAAACTGGGGACGCTGATGTGCGGGAACGAACGACTTCGACCCAAAGTCTTGCTCTGCTCACTCAGCGCTCTGCCTCTGTCAGCCACGAAGGTTCGAGCAAAGAAAAATTCACTCCATGGGTTCTGGAGAGACGCCGTCACTGATGACTCAAAGATGGGGTGCAGGGCGCAAACGGTGCCAGCGGAAGGTTAAAGGTGGGGGGCCTTGATATGGCACAAAGAGGCAACTTGGGGTTTGAGCGCTGTCGCCCCGGCTTACTGGGTCCTTGCTGGCTGAGCGGCACGACATTTACTGCTGGGCAGTCAGGCCTGTGTGGCGCTCAACTTCCAGTTCTGGCTTATCTTCCAGCTGGAAACAGCTGTAAAACTGGACAAAGCCTGTAAGGAAGCGTTCTGGGGTGTCGGGCAGTGGACAGCCCAGGGGTCCGGTTCCAGTGCTTGCGTGTACATCAGAATCATTTTCGGGGCTCGGGAAGGTGCAGTAGGCCTGGGGTGGGGCCGAACTATCTACCAGACGACCCCCAGAGCCTAAGCCTGGACCAGGAGGCCACCTCAGATCACGATCAAGGACGGCCAGCGTGTTTCGTGTGTGCCATCTTCCCAAGTGGCAAACCAACTGGTCTTAAAACACAGCTAGCACTTTTGCTGGATCCCAGGATATTCATCCTCACGTGGGGCCTAAGGGCACCTGGAGACATGGAACAGTTAATACTTTACATACGACCGATTCTGAACCGAGGGTCATGAGCCCAAAACGAGGCGGCCTGCCACGTGCAGACACCTTCCTTTTTCTTCTCTCTACTTGGCCCACGCCCAGCCTGCAGCCTGCTTCTCTCCCGACACACAACGCAGCCGGCACGCATGGCGGGAGCTGGTCCTTACTGATCCTCTTACGCACATACACACATTTTGAACAAACTGGGTTATATAAACGCTAGGTCTTTTCTGAGTCTTCCTGAAGTGCCATCTTTTAACGCGTATTAATGAACTGGGAGGTATAATCTTTCTATATATTTTTCCATACTCATATACACAAAAAAAGGGGATTAGGGAGTATCTGCCTTTCAAAAATGCAGCATTATGCCTACATCTGCATCTTCATTCCTTATTCACATGGAAAGCCCTCCAACTTGGCAGGCACAGCGACTGCGAGCCTTCCTTCACAGCAGCCGCAGCATATTCACAGCACAGATGCACGAACTCCAGTTCCCCCGTGAACGTTAACTCTGTCTCTTATATTTTTTGCCACCACTTCGAACAATGCTGCAAACGGGCATTTCTAATGTGTATTAGATATTTCTGTTAAGTTCCAGCGCTCCTATTTCCTGTGAGATTGAGTCTAGAAATGGAGTTAGAGGGAATGTGTATATCTAACTATGTAGTTATTGCACAATAGCTTTTAAAATACTTATAACGTATATGCATCATATGACACATGCCATCCATGACAACACCTTCCCGAGCCCCCCACGCCCCTACTAGCAATAGATGTAGCGATTCCTTTAATTTTTGAGTTTCGGTTACTTTAATTTGCATGTCTCTACCTACTTTTGAATGTGAACATCTTTTCAAATTTCTTTGCCTGTTTATATCTTTGGCTATTTTCTACCGGGTCATCATCTTCTTGTCAGTTTGTAAGAACTCTGTATGTGATACATGTTGGCCCTCTACATTGCAGATTCATCTTCATGACTCTATTTAATGACTTCGTGGTATCTGTTGCTATATTTAACTGCTATATAATATTCAACCACATCCATCTTTTACTTTACAACCCCTGGATTTATCTTAAAAAGGCCTCATATCCCTGGGTTACACATACAGTCTTCTGGTATTGTGCCAATAATACATTTAATTCTTTCATCTTTACTTTTATAAACAGGATGATGTAGGGTCCACTTATTTTCCCAAATAGGTAACTAACTGTGCCAGCATTTAATAAATAAGCCATCCTTTCCCCCATTGATTTGAAATGCCACTTGTGTCAGAGATTAACTTTCTCTTTGTACTGTGTCCTGTCCATTGATCTGTTTCTCTGCCAAAACTATATTGATTTTTATTACAGTGGCCTATTGTGTACTCTGATATCTGGTAAAGCGAGTTTCCTTTACTGCCCCAATGATTCATACTTAAATGGCTCTTCTAGACATTTCAGACATTCATTCTTCTATGTGTAGCTAAAGATAATGTCACCTACCCACCCCATCCCTCAAATCCTGTGAGGATTCTAATTGGAATTGTATTATTTATTAATTTTCAATTAATTGACATTATTGTGTTGTCATCCCATTATAAAACACAGTGCATCTTTCCATTTGCTCACGTAAAATTTCACATTTTCATGTAGTCTTGTGCCTTTCTCACATAATTTATCCCCAAATAATTTATTATTGTGGCATTGTTGAGAACAGAATGCTTTTATTCATCTTCATTTCTAGGTTCTTATACCTAGTACAGGGGGAAACTGTACTGACTTCAGTGTATTTATCTTATAGCAAGACTCAATAAATGTTATTTTATTTTTTAAAGAAACCAGCATTTTGTTTTTTTTGATATATAAGATCATGTCACCAGTAAAGAAGAGTGTTCTCTCTTTTTCCAATGATTGTTTTTTTATTTTAATATATTGCTGGATGGAATTAGCTGTGCTTCATTAATGAGAATCATCAATAATTTTCTATTTTATGTCATCTTTTGCCATTGAAGCTACGCTGGATTCAAAAAATGAGTTATAAAAAAATCCAATCTTCTTTAGGTCAGAAATAGTTTTAATCCATTGGTGTCATCTGTCCTTTAAAGGTTAGGCAGAAGTCAACCATGAATCCTCTGGACCTGGTGACTTTAAGTGAAAGCTCTTTAGCTACCTTTCCAGTTCAGCCACCTGACCCATGAAAGCCTTCCGCTGCTTCCTGGGTTTACAAGACATTTAAATTGGTCCCTTTCACCTGCTGCCTCTCCTCACTTCTACATGAAATACATCACGGGGGCACAAAAGTGAAGAAGATCGGTCCCTGCTTGGATTCGGCAAGTTTCCCGTGCACAAGAGGAAACAGAAAACATTCATGGGCAGCCGCCCTACATACATTCCTACTTGGCCTTCTTGTCAGTTAGCATCCTCTTTCCTAACCGCCTACACTGCACTGTGGAGGTGACGTAAGCACACGCACGCACGCACACGCACGCGCAGAGCTCCGGTTACGTCACTCCTCTGCCTACAAAACAAAGTCCAAAGGCCTCATCCTGGCACTCACAGCCCCTGTCATTTGGCTTCAGGCGCCTCTCTATTCTCATCTTCCACGACTTCCCTTTGTGCCTCTGCAGCAGTCAAACTAGACTATCTGCTATTTCCCTAAACTCCCTCTCCCACTCCTTGTCACCTGCATACCCCTCAAGGCCTGTCCATAGGTCTCCAGCAAAAGGAACCATGGAGAGGCCCATGCTGCCCGCTGGAACCCTCTGCACTTAGCTCATTGCAGTGACCTGGTAGCGTCTCAATGGAGCTTCTCAGGAAGACTGACAGGCAGGGGACAGGAAGTCCCAGGCTCTCGGCCAGCCAGTGTGAGCATATCGCACTGGCAGCTTCTGCTGTTTACATGGCCTTCCCGAATGTCATGTGCTCGACTTCAGAAATGCGGGCTACCTAAGACCCAGGCAGAAGTCTCTTCTTAAACAATAACTTAAAATCAAATTTAATCGGGAACGCTTTATTAGATCAGCTTCCAAAGCAGCTAACAGCGTTTAGTTGGACACGTGGGCTATTCTATTTTCGACAAACACAGAAAGTCTGACTTTGAGTCAGGCAATAAATACTGTAAATGCCAATTTAAAAATATGCTATACAATGTGCTACCAACAAAAAAATAACTTAAAGCACAAAATTTAGCCCCAAATAGAAATATTACATGAAACATGGTTATTTTAAAAAAAATAGAGACAGCTGTTAATGGTTTCAAAATTTTTCTTTGAGTTTTTTGTTCCTGAAAAATCTAAACCATGTGACTTAATTTATTATCTTTATCTGTTCTAAAGTTCACAGATTCTAAATAAAGTAAAACTTTCCTGAAGAAACTCACAGGAAAAATAAAATTTCCTCTGACATCTTTGCCAATTTTTAAAATACAATAGTCAAAATCTTGGGCTCTAAACACATTTCTAGATCTTTGATAATTTTATGTTGCTGACTCTGATATGACACTCTTTCAATGCACCCATCCTCCAAAATCTAAAAATTCCTAAGCCAAGTACTAGGTAACAATCTGTGTTTTACAAAAGATAAATACAAATACGCTGTGTATTACCTATTATAAGAGATTAAAAATGAAATGTAAGGTATCTGTTACAAAAAAAAATAGATCTTTCTATTTTGAAGTTTCGTGTGAGGGATTCTACCCTGAGCCTGAAGAAGTCCATAATCTTTTGGGTCTTTTAAAAAGCACTTTTTCCGAATGATTTGCTCATTATACAAGTCAAACAAGATGTGGATGTGTAAGAAACATGTTACTCACGTCCCCACTCTGAGAATGTGATAGGTGCTTTGCCCCATCTGCTCAACACGCGCGCACACACGCCCTCTCTACAAATACAACCAAGTATTTTCTTATTTAAGAAAAATGGAGTCATTCTATAAACATTCTTGTGCAACTTACTTTTTAAAAAATCTACTTCATAGACACTCCTGCACATCAACATACACAGGTGTTCCTTTTCAGATCTTTGGATTGTTAAGAGTTAAATAATTTAATTAAAATCAACTAAAGAGACACTGCCTGGTTTCCCGGGAGACTTAGAAAAATAATTTTAAACATATTTTAAACATAAATTGGAGCTCAAAAAGGTGGGAGAGCGAGCAGAATCTTCTTTTGGGCTCACAGAACCATCATCTCAGACAGGGTTTCAAAAGCTTTTGTTGTTTTAATTACAAAAATTGCATCAATGGTCTGAACAAAATACGACTACGTGTTCCAAAGAACTACGGCTGTTCAAACAGGGCTGGAAAGGCTTCCACGGAAACGTGTTTACCGACTGCTGGCTGCTGCACCAAGCCTGACCTCCTCACCCCGGCTGCGGGCAGGCTCTCGGATGGCCAGAAACCCACACTGCGACCTTACACAAAGTGTCAGCCTAACAGGTCCTCTCTTCCTCCACCAGGAGCGTGACGTGGGACGGGCTGTGAGACCCAGCAATTAGAATCGGAGCCTAGGGCTGACATGAAGCACAGGAGAGGTGTCCGGAGGCAGACTGGGGCTATTCATCCTCAGCACTGAGCGACGTACAGCTGTTTACATTCTTCGAAGTTCTGGAAATGATTTCCAGACCTCAGGCTGCATTGAGACATTCTACTCCCCGGTAGTGGTTTAAATGAACCCCAACGCAACCCTCAGACATGGGAGTACAGGCTGGGATGTGCGTGACGACCCGGCCGCCGACTCTCCAGGCGCCGACTCTCCAGGCGCCGACTCTCCGGCCTGCCCTCCCGAAGCTCCACGGGCCCCTTCGCGAGGCGCGCCACCCCTCCGCGGTGCCCGCGAGCAGGCGGACCCACCTGTGCAGGAAGTGCAGCTTGTGCATGGCGGCCAGCCCCGCCGCGATCTCGCACGCCATCCTCTGCAGCAGCATGGTCTGCGCGTCCCCCCTCAGGTGCTCCTGCTCGCTGCGCAGGTAAGCCTTCAGGTCGCCCTGCAAAAATCGGTCCAGTGTGCTTTCAAAAGGAGACACGAACAGAGCACGTGGCAAGTACGCATGCGCCTCCGCCGGCGTTAGTTCCTAAGATCGTCAGGGACCACTTAGATCTGAGCTTAATAAGGGGCCTCGCACTAAACGAGTTCCAAATGACAGAGAGTCGTTCCGATCAAATATCTCAAAGGTACAGAAAACATTCATCTTTTAGGTCCATTTTAACAAAATTAAACATTAGTTTACTTTTGTTATGTAAATATCTGTACAATAAAAGTTAAAAAAAAGAGGAGATATTGCAATGGTGCATAATTTTAAACTAAGTGTAGAAGTACAGAAATTTCCAGATAACTGAGAGATGCAGGTGATGATACGGAGAGTGAAAGAGATGGTGTCACTCACACGCCTCTAGTGGTCCCCGACGCAGTAAGAGAGCCATAGAGAGGACCCCCGTCACCACACCCACGAGCGACAGAGGCGGGAACAAAAGGAAAACGGGTCAAAAACGGGGGAAAAGGGTGTGGGGTGCTGGCACCAACCACCTCAGGTATCTGCCAGCTTCCCCAAGGCCCTGTGTGGCCCAGAGACCACTGTGAGAAAGAACATTCCAGTCCCTCCAGAAAAATTCACAAAGTTAATAAGCCTGTTCAAAGGAGAGCAGCACAGGCAGGAAAATGGACAAATTCGCATCCAGACTCCCGGCACCCGCACTTAAACGCTGGGCCCCGGCGTTCCAACCGGCGCCTGGGTCGCCCCGTGTCTAGTTTGTGACCTACTCTCAGGACTGTTTTCTGGGAGGTTACAGCATATCTGTTTTGGAGAATACACCTTTGAGGAAATAAATCTTCCACATTCTCTTACCGCCTGATTAAATATTTACTGATGTGACTTAATTCCAAATGAAAGCTTTATATAATCAGTTAATAACGTTTAGACAGCAAGCCAACAGCTTTCTGTTTCCTTCATACATAAGTCAAGGAAAGACTCCCCAGGAAGGAGTTTTCCTTGACCAACCAAAGGATACACTTCTGATAACTGTTACCAAAGACAGCACATTAATCAAATTCCTCCCAGAAGAAAGCTCTAGAACACAACATCCCTTTGGAAACATTTGCCCACATTTCTAAGTACATTCTAACGTAACTTCTAGGCCCATTCCAAGACTCTAAATCTGTCTTCATTCCCAGCTTCGATGATCTTTTGTATGAATGAAACGTTCGCACCAATAATCAGGACCATTTGAGCTCTGAGCAGGGTGCCAAGCACTGTGCTACGAGTCTTTCCACTCGTGACCTCAAATAAGTCTTAAAGCTTGAAACACTTTCCAGAAGGGGAACCAATGCCTCGAGGAGTTAAGAAATTCGCCAGAGCTAATGAATGGCAGGGCTGCACTCTGCTGTCCAGTGCGCTAACTCGTCAAGAAAGTCCTACTAACGAGTGAAGTCAGTCAGGACTGCAGATCTCACCAACTTATTTTACAAGAACGAACAAATGTAAAGTCACTTCGAGTGGATCGCGAGGAGGGCAGAAGCCCCCAAACTCGCGGGACAGCTGGGCAGGAGGCGGGCGCTCCCTCAGGACCCACGCGTCCGTCCGCTCCCCACGCCTTATTTCTTCCCAAACACAGTGCTCTTTTTTATTTGTTCCAAGTGCAGTGACGATCTGCTCTGTGGAAATGGACACCTTTCTTCTTTTTAAAGATACACAGCCCTTCCCACCTTCGCCCAGGCCACCTAAGCTCCATCCAGCACTGGAGTGGTGGGAATAAAGGCAGATTTGGACAACAATTAAATGAATCCATAAAAACACCCCAGCAAAAAAACTCCAGGCCTACGGGATTTTTATAAGGTAGACCATATGGAAACTAAATATGAAAACGAATAGCTTAACTTTATTTACATTACCAATGAGATGGAAACTTCATTTGTCTAACCCATTTCCTGCAATATCCATCCAATTACCTTACACAAAAGTAGGATTACACTGTGCTGTACCTGCCAACTCTCAAACAAACAGAAGCTGCTGGCAAACAGTGACACCACACAAGTGACTCTGGCCATGAAGGCAGACAACAGCCGATGTAGTTCATTTTCAAGGTTATCTAAAGTTTATTCATTACCATGCACTGTTCTTAAAATATCTTCTCTCTGCAACTGATTCTACTCTCCTAATTTAACTAGAAGATAAAATGTAACAAACCGAAGATTTTGCTTATTAAAGTTATTACTCCTAATGTTTCTAGTTTGGCAAAAAATAAAGCCTCCCCCAGCCCCACTGGGGAGAGGATGTTGACAGTCTGACCTGGGGTAAGGCACTGCCTTCACCCAGGAGCCTGAGCGCTGTTTCTCAGGGACGAGACTGGCGATGGGCTGTGTGAGAGCTGGGGTTAGTTCTCTGTTCTAGAAAGATCCTCAGAACTCTCCTCATAGCACCGTTTAAAAAGGAAACAGCACAAAAAATCCTTAATTATAGTAAAAACGTATATATTAAATGAGTACTAAACAGTGATTCATTCTATTCAAAAGAGACAAACCGGTACATAGACATCAGATTTATTTATGCTTTAATGGTGCTTAGTGAGTAGACAGGGATTACTGCTTTGGTCTATGATTAAAAGAAAAAAAAAACCCACACAATTAAGAACAGCAATTTATTCTGAAAAATAAAGTTTCCTTTATCCAAGTTTTTAAGTGTCTCGGATCCTCCCCAAAAATCCCCGGAAGAAAAATCTGTGACACTAGATGGCAGCAAAGTGCTACGCTAAGAACAGAAGAGCAACTTGGACCGACCTCTGGGAATGAGTCATTCAATGAATAATAGCCCTTCAAAGGGGTTACTCACAAGTGTCCTAAGGTCCAACATAAACTGCCGTGAGGGCTTTATCCAGCTTTTCACGGGACACTGAGAACAATGAATTAATTTTAATACAATGTGAAAATTCAACAAGTACATAGCTTTATGATGGAACTTTAATGGTCACATGTTTAATAGAATGAGTTGGGGGGAAAAGTTGTGATTTTTTTTTTTAAACAAAAATTTGAATGAGAGAATAAATGAATGGCATAAACGGCCACCTACCCAGCACCCACTGATGAGATGAAACATCAACATCCCAGCTGAAGCCCCAGGTACCCCATGCCCCAGTCCCACCTCCCTCCACCCCGAGGACTTGTCTTAACTCTGCGTTCGTTTTTCCTCACCACACTCAAGCCCCCGCCTGCCTCTGTCCGAGCCCTTGCGCATCACCGTCTGTTACTGTGGGTTAGTCACCCCCGCCTGCGCCTTCCGAAGCTCAGTGTCGTGGCCCATCCCTCTCTGCTCTAACGCTCAACCGCCTCTCAGGTAAACCCAGCAAAGAACCCGTGCAGCCTCCTCTGCTCCACCCCAGCCCCGCCACCACCCCACTTCCCTCCTCTTCCCAGACAAACCGAAATGCCCGGGGTGCTCTGGCTGGCCCGCCCCCCGGCCTCCGACTCTCTCCAGCAAAACCCTTGCCCCCACGGGGTGACTGCGACCGCCTCTGCCACACCATGGTCACCGGTTCCTGGACTCCTTCAGAGGCCCCTCGGCCCTCATATGCCCTGTGTGACATCACCGATCTGCTCCTTCTCAGGAAGTGGCAGCCCTGCTCTCCTGGTGGATCAGACCAAATCCAAAGACATCATTCTCAAGTCTATTCGGCGTCCAGACTCCGACAGTCAACCCAGCCCCAGGTCCCGGATCTGTTTTCACACTCAATCCAGGATCAGACTGCCTTTCGCAGACTCCACTGCGTTCACGCAAACCCCAGGCACCACCGTCCTGTGCGACTCGGCACAGCAGCCCGTGTGGCTTCCTGCGTCCACCCTGAGCAGCCGGAGGGGGTCCTTCGAAACGTCATGATATTCCACTGCTTAAAACCTCCCCCTCCAGGTCCTGCCTGGCATGTTGTCTGTCCTCCCCACTAAAAAGTAAGGGTGGGACTCTGTCTAGCTGTGTCCCCAGAGCCTAGAACAGCAGGTGTTTAACAGTCGACCCTCCATACCCAGTTCCCTGTCTGCAGGTTCAACCAACCAGAGATCAAAAATATTTGGGAACAAAAAGTTACTGTTTTGCTGATGACATGCCCTACACAGTTAGGCCAATGGCTGCATCTGTACTGAATATGTACAGACTTTTTCCTTGTTATTCGTCCCTGAACAATACAGTATAACAACTTTTTACACTGTACTTACATTGTATTAAGTATTATAAGTCTACAGAAGGGTATGCACAGGTTGCATGCGAATACTACACCATTTCATATAAGGGACCTGAACATCCACTGATGCTGGTATGGGGGGTGGGATTCCTGACACCAATGCTGTGGATACCAAGGAATAACCATAATCGCTTAATGAGTGGGAGGAAAAAAACCTTACTGAGAAGTTCTAAAAGATGTTCCCTCAAATTAAAGCTAGGACAACCACCTTCCCCAAAGCAGTCCCATGATACCTCAATTTAACAATCTAATAATAATGAATTTAGGAGAAAATATGTAATTTCAAAATTCTATTAGGTTTTAAATGTATTATTTTATTACTTTGCACATTAAAGCTAAGTAAAGACAGTTAACATGGAAAGATTATATTTTAAATAAACTCTAATTGATTCTGTTTGAAAGTATTACCTTTGTAACTAAGAAATGCAATGATTTTACTTCAAGAATTGGGAGACTGGATCAATATAGACCAGAGCTGTCCAAGACAAACGTAATATAAGCCATGTGGTCATTTTAAATTTTCTGGTAGCGATGCCAAAACCATGAGAGACACTTCCCACTGCGTGCTCACCCTGGGCACTAACTCCAGCTTCGAATCCTGGTGCCCAGCAGTGATGACCTGTGACAGGCAGGAGAACACAGCACCTGAGAGTTAGGGTGTCTGCAAGAAACTCAGCCTCAAGAAAGCCAGGGTGGGGTGACGCGGGCATCGGGGAGGGCAGGAAGGCCTGGCCACAGGCAGTCAGGACAGCCTGTGAGCAAAGAGCCGGGGCCTGGGGTGCAGGGCGGCGGCCGGGGCAGAAGGGCAGGGCAAAGCTCCGTCCACGTCCTTCCCGCTACCGCCTCAGCGTGCGGCCTGGTCTCCAAAGTGGTCTCTGCTTTTCACCCGGCTGATCTTTCCCAGCAGATGCCACCCTGCTTCTCCTAACATGGCACCCGTCCCGGCCTGGGCGGGGTTCCCTGGGGCTCCCTGACACGCGTCGGGCTTCCCACAGGGCCGTGCCTGAGATCCTTCTCTGCCACAGAGAGCCGATCGCTCGCCCTGCCACACATCAAACGCCATAACCCTTGCGAAGCCTCCCCCAACATTCCAGCTGGGACTTCTAGATTTCTTCCACCACACAACTCAGACCTTAATAATTAATATGATCAATAAATTTAAGTAACTGAAAATGAACAGAAATAACCCGTTTCCTGAGCGCTCACTACGCGCCCCGCCTACGCTCATTCCTCTCACAGATGGTCGGAGGGGCGGGGCGGGCAGTTCCAGCCCTGCCGGTGGCTGCCTGAGGCTCAAGGAGGTGACGTCACTCCCACTCCGAGGTGACAGACACACCAGGAAGTGGCGAGTAGCATCTGAGGCAGGCCTGCCAGCCTCTAGGGATCGGGGTGACGCACCTCTGTGTTCCCCAGGACACTATGCAGCTCTTTGTAACTAACAGGCACTTGATGCGTTTTTGTCAATGAGTGATTCTTTACCCCAAACGAGTGACTCTTACCCCAAAAACAGATGTACGTGAGAGCACTGCGTACCTCTTATGGCGACGAGCTGTACACAACGCCCCGCGGGCACAGCTCCCTTCATAAACACCGCGCCATCAGCACAACTCAGTGGCCAGTCCAGCCACCAAACTCACTCAGAAGAGTCTTCGCATTCTTTCATAAAAATTCTAAGGTAAAGCGCTTTTCAAAAACAGACTGGTAATTCCATCTTACAAGGAATTACTTAGGCAGGTGCAAAAATATCCTCTCCTTTCTACTTAAAAGACGTTATCGCTGAGACAATCACTGCCTGGTGACGACTGAAAAGGCCAATGTTCGTGCAGCAGCTCCTGACCTACTAAGGACATGTGAAGACAGTGGCTCCTTTCACTGTGGCCGCAGCTGCTTCTTCCCAAGCCGGGGCTATTGCCCCCTGTCCTCTGGCGCCTCGCCAGCGGGTGGCTCTGCCTCGGATGACGCCCCTCAGCTCAGGCGGCCCCCCTCTCGGCTCCCGGGCCAACCCCGGCCAACCGTTCCCAACACGTAGTCTCTGGCACCCAGAGACCCATCCTTCAGTGCCAGTGACCCTGTCCAGGCCCTAGTCCTCAGTGCTGGCAAGCCTGTTCCCTCTGAAGGTCACTAGGGCCACCAGGCGATGAGCACGATACTGCCCAAGGGGACAAATGTGACCTCTCGCTACTAGGCCTGGGGCAAGATCCCCGGACTCATGGCCTTCACTTTGACACAGACTGGCCATCCCAAGCACTGACCTACAGATCTCCCAGGGAACTGGGGGATTTCTAGCCTCCTCCTGATGTAGGCAACGCCTACTACAGCACCTTAAATAACAGCAGGTAGTCATCATCGATGTTTTTAAAATTGCGGTAAAAGTGCATGCATAACACAAACTCACGCCCTCAGCCACCTCTAAGTGTGCAGGTCAGGGGCACCAACCACAGTCGCATGTTGTGCAGCCACTGTCGCCACCATCCACCCAACAGAACTCTTCACCTCCCCAAACTGAGACTCGGTCCCCATTCAACACCCCCTCCCATGGGGAGCCACGGCAACCACTTTCTGTCCCTATGGGTTTGACTACTTCAGAGACCTTGTGCAGGTGGATTCGCACAATATCCGTCTCTTGTCTTATTCGCTTAGTGTGACGGAATACCCCATCGTACGGATATACCCAATTTTATTCATTCATCTGTTGATGGACACTCGGGTTGCTTCTACCTCTTGGCTACTGTGAATCGTGCTACTACGAACATGGGCGTGCAAATATTTCAGCTCCTGCTTCCGATTATTTTGGATATGTGTACTTCAAAGCAAAATTACTGGATCATACAGTTATTCAATTTTAACTTTTTGAAGAGCAATTTTTAAAACTTTATTGTTGACCTACGTACCACTGGGTAATAAACTGTAAACGCTATTAGCTCTGCGCTGCCAACGACAGCTTTGGTGGGGCCATAGGCTCTTTCCAGATGCTGGGCTTCCAGGAGCTCACGACTGGGGAGAGCCACATCGAATATGTTTCAAAAAGTCACCTCTGTTAATTCTGGAGGGTTGTGTGTATAATCTTCACCCCAAAATATAAAAGCCAGTACAAATTTAGGTAAGTTAATAGGCTATGAATACACAGTCTAAGTTCTTGGAGAATATGCATTTAAATCTGAGATCTAAAAGTACTGGGGAAAATTTTTATAAAAAGAATGGTGATTTAACAAAAAATGTTTATTATATTTATATAAAAAACAATGTCTGTACAATGATGACGGTACAAAAAACACTCTAGAATCTTATCAATACTGGGTCGCTTATGATAATTTTTAAGGAGCTTACTGTGTATTTCCCAAAGTCTTAGGTGTTTCTTTATAAAATAGTTTAAACTACTACTCCCCAAAAGAAGAGGCAGCTTCGTTAAAGAATAAACTAGACCCACCACCTGAACCCACGGAAGAAAACGTTAAGCTGAGCATCCAGACTCTTACATCACCCCAGGAGAAACAGCGACAACACCGTGCGATAAAACTTTCAGGAATGGACACAGGGGTGAATAGGAAAATGCCCAAATCTATGAAATAGTTTTAAAAATCACCTCGATTAGCCTGGAAACGTGGTATTTCAAGTAGATGCGGATTCCTGCTAACTTCTGTTACATTCATTCATGAAAAGTCTCTTAATTGTTATTTGTAATCAATATCAGGAGCTTAGGGACCTAAGGTACCATTAAACGTCTCAGAAACGTAGAATTTTGACAAGCAGACTTGTCTCAACATATAAAAATGCACCTTTGTGGTCTTTTTTTCCCCTCAAATCCTGGGTCACTGGGTCACATAAAACTGGACAAAAATGACCTATTTTCATATTATAATAACTGAGGACCATACATATTGTACCTCTGATAATACTGAGATAATCAAAACAAAACGTCTATGGCCATGCCTCCCTGAACAAGCCCGATCTCGTCTGATCTTGGAAGCTAAGCAGGGTCGGGCCTGGTTAGTACTTGGATGGCAGACCACCTAGGAAGACCAGATGCTGTAGGCAAAAGAAAAAAAATGCAATATGCAATAAAACTATCAGAAACACCAGTGAGAACTCCTTCCTCTTAGTTCTCACGCCTCTATTAAATAACTTATCAGGCGATGTGGTAAGACGTGATGATTATCACATGTCTGCTCCTAAGTAGGAGACCTAGAGGACAATGACCACGTTTCCTCTCTGTACCCCATGAGTGCACCCGCCATGATGGAAAATGTGGGGATGTCACAGGAAAATAGGTTTAACTCTTCCAGTTTTCCTTACAGAGAGAGAGCCCTGTGATGTCCCAGCTTCTTCAGAGGAAAGTTAAAATATTAACTTTAGACTTTGTTAAATTAAATGTGCATGTCACAACTTCTCGTGTAACCATATAAGAAATTAAGAAACAGTATCTAAAATCCAAACTACTGGATAGAGAAAATGAAACAAGGAGAAAAAAAAGAATACAAAGAAGGCTAGAGAAAAAAACAAAAAAGAAAATTTGAAACAGGTAGGGAAAATAATGCAAAACCTGTCACAGATAAAATAAATGTAAATGGACTATGGTAGTAAGAGACCATGACTGACAGATTAATAAAATCAACAATGAGCCATTTACAAGAGATGCAGACCAGGGGAAAGGACTGGCGGAAATGAACCAGGCAAAGTCTGACTGAGAGCTGGTGTACCTATGCTCATACCAGCGAAAACAGACTTGATCCTTAACAATGCTTCTACTCTTAAAACAAACCCTTCATGATGGTGAGGGTCAAGTTACAGGAAGTCAAACCACCTCTAAATTTGCATCCCTGACAACAGGGCATCAGAATGTTCAGAGCGAAACCAACTAGAATCAGAAATTCGACTGATAATCTATAATCAGTCAGGAGATTTTGAAATGCTTCTCAATAATTGATAGAAAACTGATTCAGGACCCTTCTAGCGCCCCTCCCCCTCCCCCGCATCCAAATCAGAAGGACACAAGGCTATAAACACCCGTATGAACTTGACTCATACAGATACACTGCCACTTGCATACATTTTCCCCTCATCACCCACGGATACAAAGCACCACTGACCCCAGAGTGAAGACCACGAGCCGCCGCGGCCACGGGCTGTGTGAACACGTAGGTGATAAGGCCCCTGTGCTCTCATCAGCCACGGAGGTCTGGGGGTTACTGCGCGTAACCCAGTGGGAGCAGATGGGGACAGTTTATGAATACTTTGCTTTGGAATTAACTACCTAAATGTGATATGCAAATACATTTAGGAATTAGAACAAAAATCCACAATGTTTACTGCTTTCAATTTTAACAGCTGAAAATATGCTCTGAATTGGGATTTATTTTGGTGTACTCCTACTTTCCTGTGCATGATCAAGAAAGTTTCATGTTCTGAAAACTGAGACAATACAAAGAAATCAATCAAATCCTACATTTAAAAAAATGATGTTTATGGGAAATTTTCACATAAAAATTATCATAGAAACAGCACAAAGAACAATCCCACTAACTATAAATCTCAATAAATAATACTATCATGCTGAGAAATAAAGCTATTAAATTTAGGTTAAGGAAATAATCATCTGTGTAAAAAGCTAAATGTTACATGCAGTCGCTGTTTCAAAAAACCGACAGGCTCTGAGCCTCTGGAGGCGGGGAGATGCCCGACCGCCCTCCGTGGGGAGGGGTCTGTTTAACCGCCTGGCTGAAGTTAAGACCTCAAGGTCCCAGGAAGAGCCAACCTAGAGCCAAGCTCCGGCTGTGCCATACACTTGATTTACATTTTCTTCATCTCCATGAGCCTTATTTTAATCACACACAAAGTGTGGACAAACATGGTTAAAAAGTGGGAACGCTTGCGAACAGCTTAGCGTAGGGATGGAGTATAAAACAACACTTATGAAAATGTCAGCTAACACTATTATTGAAGGTGAGGAATTAGTACTCCATACGGGTCTTAAAACGGGGGACGGAAGTGAAAGCAGGCCCTCGACCACCATCTCTATCCGTCAAAACTCTTGGACGTGACCTTTCACGTGCTTGCCCTGAGCAGCTACTAAACACTTACCAGGTCACAGAACTCAAACACCAGAAGGTAGGGAATCGCTTCAACACACTGTCCGACACACTGAAGAATATTTGGATGCTGAAGAATACTGGTAAAAATAAAAGTGACCGTATTATTCATCAGGGGGCATGCTAGTAACCCTGTTCAAACAGTAATCCAAATTATAACATTCATAATGATGTAAACGTAAGCTGAAAAGAGCACATTAAGAAAATACTTAACAGATGTATTCTAAGTTATCTACTGATTAAATGAGTCAAAGCCAATTGAAACACTCTTACAAATTAAAATAGAATTCCTAATATAAGAATCTTTAATTTTGGCAAACTGAATTTATAAATATCACTTTGAAGTAGCAGTTTTAAAAGGCAGACTATATACACATATTCAATAAGCATTTCAATCCATACATTAAGTGACTACTACCCAGGCTATCTAGCTTTGGTACTATTTCCATAAAGTTCCACAGTATATGCAAACTTTTTGGAAAATATTTTGCCTAAAATAAAGTTTAAAAAATAATAATGCCAAAAGTTGTTTTTAACTTTTTATTTTGAAGCAATTATGAATGAACGGTAAGTTGCAAAGACAGTAGGAAGCGGCCCCGGGTTTTCCCCACCCAGTTCCCCCACCGGTTACACTGACATTTACAGTACCGGTGACAGTACAAACCAGAACAGGGAACTGCCGCTAGGACAGGCTGTGTACACCTCTGTGTCTCGTTATCACTCGTGCAGATTCGCACAGCCACCATCTCAACCGAAATCCGGAACTGCTCCTCACCACAGACCTCCTCCATGCTCACCCTCAAGTCACAGACAGCTCCTTGTCCCCTCCCACCACCCAAGCCCTGGCAACCACTCACTAATCCGTTTGCCATCGCTATAATGTGCTCACTGTGGGAACATTATGTAACTGGAATCATAGCGTGTGTGGCCTTTTAGGGTGGATTTCCTCACTCAACATAATGCCCCCGAGGTGCCCCGAGGTGCCCCGAGCTGCGGCCGGCCTGCACCAGCGGTGCGTCCCTTTTACTGCAGAGGCTCCCCTGGCATGGATGAGTCGGCTTGTTTAACCATTCACCTACCGAGGGACGTTTTCATTCTGAGTCTTAGGTTGGTTATAAGGCTCTGAATCTTACCTAAATTGTGCCTTTTACAAGTGAAAATTTCAAAGTTTTTTGTTGTTTAAAAAATATTTTGGTTTTCTTCAAAGGCAAACTTGTTTGACAGATAAGATTTTCCTAAGACTAACGATGTTGTAATTTTAAGCGATGTATTTAAAACATTGCTCTGTGGCTGAAGTTCTGCAACCTGTCCATGCAGAAATAAAGCGGGTCATTTCCTAAATGGTTCGTTTTCGTAATCTGTATCCATGACAGGTGTACGAAATGACGTGCAGTGAAACGGGCGGGGCCGCAGATGCCTGCTGAGACATCCATGTCAGTTTTCCCTTGAGCCCCCTGTATCTTGCTGACATATTTCGAATCTTTCATTCTCCCTTAGGGTCGGTCATAAAATCAGTTGGTTGCCAAGAATCTGGACACCCTCGTTCCACTTCTTAACTTCTGGGATGATGATGCCACATTGTCCCGACCAGGAGCTCTCACACTTCATAGCGCCCTTTTGATTTTTCCCTTTTACTTAGGTACAGCTGGGACACACACCGTCTTAGCGTCAGGTGTACAATATGGTGATTCGACATTTACATGTTGACATTTACATATGATGATGGAGTTCCAAATTATTTTTAAATGCCTGATTTTCAAGACTACAGGACACATGCACAGAACACATGTTAGGGTTTGCTTACTAGTAAGGTTCTCCGTTTTTCAAAAAAGTATCTTGTTCCTTTGGGCTTGCACTTGCTTTTAACTCCTTCACGATGACTCTGGCGACACTGGTGCCTGTGTAAATCTCTCCAAGGAGGACCTACAACCAAGGGACAGTTCTTCACTTCACTTCCGTCACAATGGTAAAGAAGTTATGTCTCATTTATTAGAAAGTAAAATACAGGAAAATAAATTTAGCAACAAGCAGATAGCTTTCTATTATTTTAAATACTACTTCATGAAAAGCTGGAAAAGTAAAATATTTCTTTGTTTTAAACCACTCATCAGATATTTACAACATTCATATATTCATATGCGTTTTTTTAATTTACTTAAAAATGTATCACACTTTCATAGAAATGACCAATGGCATTATGGAAGAGTAATTTGTAAGTTCAGTTCAAACATAACTCAAATGTTTCTCAAAAGCACTTCAACTAAGTTTTGTTATTTTGTCTCCTTCACTTATGAGAAAGTAAATTGACAAACAGCCAGTGTACAAACTATCACTGTGTTATGATGTTAAAAATCCATGGCATTCCAATTATTCCAGGTCTTTATCTTATACCAAAGCTTCAGTCAAAACACAAGGAAAAAATATTCCACTGAAATTAACAGAACACAAAATGAGAATAAAAATAAGAACATGCTACAAGTGAAAATTAAACATAATACAGGACTGAAAGACAAGAAGCATAACATGGCTGACTACAGGGCAAATCCATCTCCCTGCCTTGACCACCCTTCTTACGACGCTGTCCCCTCTCAATGAGGAGCCTTTCACAGAGAGTGACTGCGACATCGTGGGAATGCTTGCTAGAGTAAAATTATCCCTTCCGGTAAAAAGATCGACAAAGCTGTTCCTACAGGTCACTGGACAGGCAACGAGGACAGAAGGGTTCTTGGCGATGGTCTCCATGATAATGATGTTACCTATCTGTGCCTATGAAGTAGTTTACGTGTCATAAGGAGATGGGGAGGAGAAGAAGAAAACCCAGTAATTTAACTTGGGGAGGAGAAACAGCTTCTCAAATGCTGGTGTCTTCTCCCTTCTTACTGTTCTTTTGCCGACAATTAGAAAAGTCTCTGATATGTAAACACAAGACCCTCTCGGAAAAACTGACCCACCCAGGAATGCCGGAGCCCACGTTCCCATGAGGCTTCGGGGGCAATGGGGAATCTCGGTTGTGACTACAGCGTCTGGAGAGAAACTGGGACGTCATGCGATACAATACTTAATCAGCTTTAAATTCTAAACAGTATAAGTAGGAGGGAAAAAGCGAAAGTGAACATTTTACCTTTCCAAACCAGCCATTTCCAATCTCCTGTATATAGTTTAGACTGTGGCGGGCAACTTGAGACTTCAAACCTTCTGTAGGAAAAAGAACATTTAAAACTAAACATAAATATTTAACTGAAATAAATACTAAATATATAACCTATAAAGTACACACACAAATTTAATGCTTGTGCTAACAAAGGGAGAAATACATACATAAACCATCTCTTTCAAACTAATAATGCCGACAAGGTTCCAAGTTTTAAAACTGACAATATTTTTGAATGCGTGTCCCACCCTGATTCTTTAGTATGTGGCACTGTTTTTTTCTGATCCAACTACTCTACCGTGACCTCTCATCACCATTCCAGTGGCCTTTACTCAGTCCTTAATTTCATGGTGGAGTCGGGACCCCCGGGGACTATCTCTCCCACACACAGGACACCCCAGTAAAAGACAAGCAACGCTGAGAACTAGTGGGGGAGCCTGTCTACTGAAGGAGAGGCAGGAACTCTGACCGAGAGTTCCATTTCAAAAAACCGAGACTGGTTTGTTCTTGTACCAGACCCAGAGTCCAAAAGGAAAGGACTCAGCTTTGGCCAGAAGGCAATGGGCCTGTCATTTAGCTTCACCAGGGAGCAGAAGAGAAACAAGGAAGCAGTGCAGGCAGGCAGCCCCATTATTTTATAATCAGCGCAAGGTTCCTATTCTCACGCCTGAGAAATGACTTGTGGAAACATGACGTGAGGACACAAGGCCTTACCCACGGAAGGCTGGAACTGTGACGGAGGTGGCAGTGAAATATTTGGTACTGAGAGCGTGAAGACTTCTGCTGGGGACTGAACGGAGGGAGTATCTTCTGCTGGTGGCGTGAAATCGATCTCATCATCAAAATTATCTTCAAATTCCTAAAATAAAAGAAGAGCGATGTTATATCTAATATAAGTCAGTATGAGAGCAAAGAGCAAAAAATGTGCTAACCTTTAAGATATAAACATTCACTCATCTGGGACACACGGCCATAAATTTTTTTTCCAATTCATACTTATTTCCAGTAAAAAGCATATGTAATTGTTTTCTCCAACTCCAGACAGTGGAATAAATAAGATTTGAAAATAAATTCTATCTTATGTTACTTTTTAAACTGATAGCTTGAAGTTAAATGTAAAATTTTCTATAATGACCATGGAACTTAAAATGGAAATACTCTTCGGTTCAAAACTTTACCTTAGTTACTATAGCTTAAGTTATTCTCTTATTATTATTCATTTTCACAGGTCCCTTTGCATACTCAATCAAAAACAAATTTATTTTATTTGAAAACTGTACATGCATTTCTAGTTGCAATGTAATTTCAATTAAAACAAGGCCAGTTAAAAAGACCCAGAAAAGATATTTTAAAGTCAGTCCTACTTGTCTGAAAAGAGTAGAGTGGAAAAATTACTAAACTGGGTAGGAAAATCATCCAGATCGGAACCACCAAGGTTTGTATAAACTGCGGAGCACATAAGTGCAGCTGACATTCTAAGAACTGGTTGTCTAAAGATGGCGACTTTCAAATGAGGGTGCCACCACAGAGCTATGGAAACCTTTTAAGTGACTCTGCTCAGCGAGAGCTATCTTGCCTGCTCCTGTGGTCGTTCCAGTGAGCTGGTCTATCCTGGTGTCCATGTTAACAGAGATACAGATGACTCCCGAGGTCACCATTCTTGAGGGTCGTTAACGAGTGCTACCCCACCCGGCACCACGACAGCAGCTGAGAACAGACCGGTGAGACAGACTGTCTTCCATTCCCCACAGAACATCCTTTTCATTTTCCTTTTCTACCACCTCCCTTCGCCCCCCGTACAAGGAAAAAACTAAAAGTTTTAGGGCAGATCTCTCTGATATAATATTTACGTTCTCACATGCACGTGAAGGGGCATTAGTCTCATGTCGTATACGCTGTCAAACGCATTAGGACATTATCGCTATTTGTAATGGGAGGAGGGAACAGGACGATGAAGCACTGCGACTTCGGTCTGGGGGGCACCTCGAGAAAGAAGAGCAGTGATCAACTTTCCCTCGGGACATCCCCAAAGGTCCTCCCACCCTAGACATGCTGCCGCTCACACTCTGGCAGCAGCGAGATAACTGTTAGGCTGCGGGCGATGATAAAGGATCGGAGAGGGAATACAGTGCAATTTTTTTTCAATGGGGCTGTGCGAGAAGACGGAGTCACTTTTACAGTTACGCCAAGTCATTTACTTTACCAGATTGTAGCTTCCTGGTCTGTAAGATGACTTACCTGGAACCATTCATCTCGAAAACTGCACGGTTTTAAATCTTAAAGGAAATGTGCAAATTATAGGTGGTGACACTTCTGCCACCGTTTGTTGAGCTGGAGAGGATCCCCTATAGGTGTGGCCCCTGGGCCACCTGCAGCAGTCACCTGGGGGAGCCTGATAAAAATACAGACCCCCTGAATGTGCATCATCATAGACTCCCTGGGTCAAAACTGAGACTGGTGGGTCGGAACAATCTAAGGCAGGAATGAGAGGTGTCATGACACACGAAAGAGACTGGATTTCGGTTTCAGCAACAATGCTCAGATGTCATCTTTGTCCGCAAATGGCCAGGTACTCTGCAAAGTCCTTCACACAAGACAGTCAAAGGACCCAGATTCTCTGCTTGCCACTGTGCCCCGAGTGGTGCAGTCATTAAGTGCCCACAGCGGTATCTGCAGTGACTCTAGAGCCTCGGGCTGATGTGGACAAAGCCCGTGTTTTGGGTAAAATCTTCTGAGGAACAGACCATGCTGGTGCGTCTCTTCCTCCAGCCTTCCTTTGTCCTCAACCTGCCGTGTGTGTAACGCTAGCATCAAGCCAAAAGGACAGCACACGTCCTGACCGCTCAGAGCCGCCACCACCACATTCGAGAAAAAGAGAATACGATGAAAACAGGCTGAGGTTCTAGAAGTAAGGTACTCACTAAAAAGGTGGTTTTGGCTAGAAGACAGCTTTCTTTTTTCCCCGTCTGAACCCTGGGACAGCCCTAGGACGGCAGGGAGACCGCTCCATTAAGGACCGTTTCCTCTGCATTGGACGCGTTCCTTTTTCACAAGTATTCACTGAGCCCTGAGAGACGCCGCAGGCACCGGGCTGCTTTTAGGGAGGCTACCCCAGCTGGTTTCCGGCAGATCCCACCCATTTGCAGCGAGGCCGCCAGCTGTCTCGATCACACACCCCCAGCCCACCCTACCCCAAACCTGCCATGGGCAGACTCACCTTCCTCCCACTTAGAGAGCTCCAGGATCCCGGGTGAACTGAAAAATGCTCTCCTCACACACGAAGCACACTGGGGAATCCCCTTGGCCTCGATTATCTTAACAACCACAAATTCACCAGCACAGAAGAGTTTGGGAAAAAATCAAAACCAAGCCTGCTCTTCCTTACAGGCCTTACAGCAAATGAATTCAATCATCACACTTTATTTTTCTCTTACCAAAACTTAAAAACTGTCAACGATGATCCAAGGCAGGCTGGGCAAACTACAGCTGGTGGGCCAAATCCAAAGCATCTTATTTTTGTAAATAAAGTTTTATTGGCACACAGCCACAATCATCTGTTTACGTGTTGTCTATGGCTGAGGTAGCGCTACATTGGCAGAGTTGATAGCTGAGCAGCCACGACGAGAGACTGCGTGGCCCGTCATAGTGACTATTCTCAGCAGCAGAACACGTTTCCTGTCTGGCTCTTACAGAAGAAGTTTGCCAAGCTTGGCTCCCAACAGACTGTGATAGACAGTCATTCAATCGATAAATGTATCAGAGGGTGATTTTAAATGTTCTTACCAATCATGCTCACCTTAAAATCTATTTCTGGGTCCTTACAGCAAGATACACAGTTTGCAATTAACACGATTATTATTATTAAACTGCACACACATAGGATCACAAAAGATGAAGACAGTTCTGCAGCAGGTGAGTCCCCTGGAAAGAGAAATAAGTAATATTAATAACATGGACAGGCCAAAATCAGCTTTAATAAGCAAATTAATATATTTTGCACCAAATGTAAGCATCAAGAGTTAATAAAATAATGCTTAAACGCTCATGATAAAACTGATGACGAATCCAGGATAACAAGTTAAGGGTTTTTAAAAAGCTTTTTACTTTGAAGCGATCTTACGTTTGCGGAAGAGCTGCAGAGACAATGCGGGGTGCCCACCCACCCTGCGGCGGGCTGCCACCAACCCTGACATTATCCGTTTCCATGGCATGTTTATCAACACCAAGCCACTAACACTGGTATGACGCTCCTAACTGAACTTCAGACTGTATTCGGAGTTTACCAGTTTTCCCATTACTATCCTTTTTCTTTTCCAGGATTCAACCCAGGCTACCGACACCATGTCCTCTTAGTCTTCTCCAATCTCTGAGGTTTCTGTCTTTCCTTGCGTTTCCCAACTTTGACATTTTGGGGGATTACTGGTCAGTTATCTGTAGAATGTTCCTCAATCTGGATTGCAGATACGCCTACAGCACCTGGTCTTCCTAGGTGGTCTCCCATCCAAGTACTAACCAGGCCCGACCCTGCTCAGCTTCCGAGATCAGACATGGGGCTTGTTCAGGGTGACATGGCCGTAGACCATGGACCGTGGCTCCACTGGGGCGCCAACCAGGACCTTCTGCGTGTAAAGCAGACGTGCTAACCACTGCACTATGGAACCACGTCTTCTAACGGTAATTCTCTATTTCCCACATTCCTTCTACATTTCTTGTTTGGAGTTCTTCTGTAAGGAAGACTTGTCCCTTCTCTCTCACTTAGTCGCTTATACAGTTATAAACGTGCAGATGTTTATTTTACATTCTTTGGGTTAGAACCCAGTAGAATCCTTACTTTGTCACTCAAATTGTTCCAGCTTCTGCCCCTGAGCGCTTTCAAGTTGGCTGCTGGGCCCCTGGGACATGTCCCGCCCTTTTCTTTTGTTCCCCAAACACTTCCTCACCTTCGCAGGGCAGGAAGCTCCAGCTTTAGAAGCAGCCACTTCTCCAGCGACCCCGGTCACAATAAGGCGCTTTCCTACCAGAGCAGGGGTCTGCGCGCCCTGCCTGCAGCAGCCTCTTTTTGCTGGGGGCGGGGGGGGGGGGGGGGGTGGGGTTGAGGCGCAGCCAAGAGTGATTTTCACATTCTTTAAAGGGCTGTTTTCAAAACAAAAGAATATGCAACAGATACTGCATGCCAGCCTCAAAGTCTAAGATATTTTGCTATCTGACCCTTTAGAGAAAAAGTGCTATTCCTATCTAGAGCATAAGATTTTTACATCATCCTTTCAGCAAAGACTTTAGATATCTGGAAAACATCTTATTCAACTAGAGCTATTTTTAATATTTTCCTTGTTAGAGCAAACTGTTCAGTGTCACCTACTGGTGTTTTACTAAGTAACACCTGCCCAGCTTTACTGATGTAACTGACAGACAACGCGGGGTAAGTCTAAGGTGCACGCTGTGACGACTTGATGCACCTATATACTGTGAAGTGACTGCCACGCTCAAGTCAGAAATCAACTTGTCCTTAAAATCCTCATCTGCTGCTAACTGTAAATGTCCCACGCGGAAGGCATGGACACAAGTTAGTGAACGATGCCACCTTCTCCTTAAATGAAACTGCAGTGCCTCAAGAGAAGGAAAGCTCAAACTCTCACGTGAGCAAAAACGTTCTTGAATATCAAACAACTTCATAAAGAGCAGAAAAGTCTAAAATCGACCGCAAACAGGACTCGGTTCCTTGTCAACAATGGAAGGCCAGCCGGCGAGGGGGCACCGCTGGGGCGCGCCGTCAGAGCGCGCTCGGGTTCCGCCCGAGGCCTCCCTTACGTCTGCACGGGACGCGAGTTACCCATGGCCTTGAAGAATTCGCAAGTCCTACACCAACAAAGTCTAAAACGGGAAAATCCACACGTTGAACACGCACGAGCTGATCCCTCTCAAAGGCCAACCTGGAGGGAGATGAGCTCTCACCGAGGGTAAGAATCCCCTGACCACGGACACGTGTATACATTTGAAAACTAAACGGAGGCCCACGAGCCAACTTTTTATAATGAAGACCTAGAAAGGTCCCTTTCTCTTTCGCCCCTCAGCCACCTGTTTTCGCAGCCAGCATGGTCTGCGCACCTCCACTGGCATCTGTCCTCGTAAATTTGCTCTCCTTCCCTGACTCACACGCTGAAAATTAAATATGACTTCCGAGGCTTATTACAGTGAAGCACTTTCACATACACTGTGCTTTATTAATTTTTAAGGTGCAGTCTGTCCACCACATTTTAACAAGTCCATTAATTTCGAGTGCATCTTACACTCAAAAGTTAGTTTTCATCGGAAGTTTCTTCTTTCTTAATGACAAAAAGTAAGGGTGTGTCACAAGCAATCAGTTAGAGCCGTGATTTGATAAACAGTCTGATTTCATTCGATCATCACAACGCCTCTGAGAGAATCCGACCAGCTCCACGTCACTGTCGAGGGCACTGAAATGCCCAGGACTCAAGGCGGGAAAGCGGCAGCGGTGGCTCCAGGTTCAGGGGCACCGAGGACAAATCCCCGAGCTTCCTCGGATACCACATTGTTTTGCCTCAAAGAAGTGAACAACTTTAACACTTAAAACAGTCTAAACTAAATACTCTGAACCCACGTCTGTCACTGACAATTAAGAGAGCCCACACTCTTGGGGCTCTCTAAACTTTACAGTGCGGATATTAAATTACTTTCCCCTCTTTTTGTCCATAATTTTATCATCAGACACTATTACAAAATCTGATCAGACCTGCCTGAAGGTCAGCTCAACTGCCTGATTCATCAAACTGTCTGCTGTGAATCATCAGGTAGGCATGAAAAGTCACACCCGTGTTAAAAATAACTGGTTGGGCCCAGTGCTGCCCGTGCCCTTGGCCGTGATACATAGTACTTATCACTGTTCAGACGTCTTCTCAGGGGCAGCTGCTTTCCTGGGCTTAGACTGCCTCAGTGGGGGCCAGGTCTACTCAACCTCCGTGTCCCACCAAAAGGGCTCGACAAACTGCTGTCTAGAAAGGAACTTAGGCAGCCTCAAGGAAAAAGTTTTAAGTTTGACCGCTTTTAAAAACTATTTTACTTACTGTATATTCCTCTTGATTAGTCCAAAAGCACTGTGCTTTAAAAAAACTCTACACACCGACAAAGGAGAACCGCCACGGAATGAAGAAACTAAGCCAACCCAGCGTGGGCTGGAAGGTGAGCCGGGTCTGCAGAAGCCAGGAGGAAGCAAACTCCAGGGTGAGGAACTACAGCGAAAACCCCCGTGCCCCGCGGTCACCCTACAAACCAAGGCCCAGAAGGTCCCTGCCTGCAACTTCACAGAACCGCGGAGACAGCCTTCCCTCGGCATTCCCAGTCCGCGGCTTGGAGAAATGCACAAACCAACGGACCATCTAAAGAAACCGTCAGTAACGACAGGAGTGTCTCCACACATTTAGGCAGCTTTACCGATTACAAACTGGGAACAAGGGTAATTCGAGGCCTGGGGTACTTCGTACGCTTCCCCCAGACTCCAATTAGAGCATTACTGGCATCTCTAAAACATTCTGTGAGTTGTCATTTTACAGTTTTCAAACCATTGTAATAGATATCTAGCACTTGATTTAATAAGCAGAAAACTTGAGAAACTCTAAAAGGTAGGTATATATTATGTTTTATAGCCAGGTAATTTGGAGCAAGCAATTTCTCAGTAATGACACAGAGTAAGTCAGGAGTACTACCTGATTATTAATTCCCCCATTATAAATCCCTGCCCAGAATCTCCATCAGAACTTTAACACATATGTAATTAACTACTAAAGAGTTACCTGTGAATCCATTTTTGGATTAAATGAAAAATTTTACAGGTCCACAGATAAAAAGAAAGGATGACTAATGCTAGATTCATTACCGATAGTAAAATGCTGATATTCTAATTTTGTCATTCCCTCTTCAGTTGCTAGCTGATGTACTTTTACAAAGAGAAATTCCCTGGTATTTACTTTTTGCTCACCCAGCCATTCAAGTAATAAGGGACTGAAAGCTGGACCCTCTGATCACAAGGCTGGTTCCTGTGGCCCCAGGCCACAGCCTGAAGCTAAGGAGAGGCCCACCTAGAACCACTTCATTAGCATAAATTCAGGTACAGAGCCGAAAGGGCCTAGTTAATAATGAGATGTTCCTATCCTCCCCATCACTCAGGAAATTCCAAGGGTTTTAGGACCTCTGCGCCAGGAAAGGGGACAAAGACCAAACACAGAACTCCTATTATGTCACAGGTTTTACAGTCGCCCCTGCCAGGAAACGCTGCCACTGACACGCCCCCTCCACTAAGTCACCCCACCTTCCCGATCTCAGCGTGGAACCCATCCATCCTTGAGGGCCCGCCAGACAGAGTCTCTGCCCCTGGACTCCCGATGATGCGCCACCCTGCATCTCCTCTCGCAGAGCTGATCACACTGCATCTTACAAACGCCTGTGTATCTTCCCCACTAGACTGCAAGCTAAGTGGGGTCAGGGACCAGGACTGTATGCTCCGCCGGTGGCTCCCATGGTCCGGCACGGAGCCCGGCATCCAATCCCAAGTGAGGGGAGGGGCCCGGGAGAAAAAAGTGAGACCCCAAGCAGGGCGCTGAGGCAGGGAGGGAAGACAATCAAGAGGGGAGGACGAGAGTGCACGACTACTCTACTGCTTAACAGAACACACTCTTAAGCGTCAGATGACACTTACGAGATGTTACCACTTCCTGTCCTTCAGCCGTTTGGATTTGGCAAAGATCTCCCCGCCGTTAGCACTCACGCCCCGATGCACACCACTGCCGTGCGTGTCCAGTCCCTCCTCACTAGCAACAGTTTATCACGAATTCCCCAGGTCTCGAAGGACTCCCACGAACGTTCTTAATTTATCCATTTTGCAATTCGTGTTTAGCAGTATAGCTATTAAGTTGTTCCCTTTAAAAATCAAGTTTTCTTAAAAAGTGGATTTCCCCCAACCTATGCCCTCCTGTGTTGTGTTTACTCACGCACGCCACGTTTTCCACGGCACCTCACGTCACTGGAAGCTGTGGGAGGGGCTTCACTCAGTGTCAGCAGAGCAGAAATGCAAAGGCGCCCCCACCCTCCACGGGAGCCCCAGGAGGCCCAGCCGCTGGCTGGCGAGTCCCTTACGCCTCCACTCGGACGCGGCAAAACAAGAAAACTCAGCAGATGCCTCAGATGTGCCCCTGAACTGGTCTCAGTATGAGCACCGCGTGTCAGTATTAGCCTCCGACACGCGTGGTGACAGAAGTGACAGAATCTGCAGTCTCACAGTCCTGAGGCTGCAGTCCAAGGCCGGCAGGGCTGGGTCCTCCCGAGGCCTCCCTGCTGGGCCTGCAGGTGGCCGTCTTCCTGCTGTGCCCCCACATGGTCTCTCTTCGTGGGCACCTCCCTGGATCTCCTCATGCGTCCAAACTTCCTCTCCTTAGCCACTAAGGAGCTAATTACCTCGCTTTAACATTTCAGCAGTATATTAAAGTACAGTCGCCTTCTGGGGAGAGGGGGGCGGCCTGGCAAGGGGACTCAGTTCGGCCCGTAACACTGACGACGCTGTTAACTTAGGAACACCGCCCCCCCGGTGGGGGACCCTTCTTTGACACACCGGGGACAAGGACGCGCCGCCTTCCCCCTGCCTTCCCGGACGCGGAAGTCTGGCACCGCCAAAGGACGAGCCTGTGGCAGCAGGTGTCAGGTGCACAGGTAACTCTTCTGTTCTCCTTTCTCTCTCCTCTGGCGTCCACCTGACAATGAAACCCGGTGACCACGGAGCTGACTACACAAAGGACACCTGGTAGTATTCGGGGACGCTAAAGACCAGCAAGCTTTCCAACTGGTTCGGTTCTGACACCAAGTCCACCTCTAAAATACACCATTTGGGCTTTTTTTTTTCTTTTTTTTAAAGGTAGGACCAATAATTCCATCTTCCGTTCCCAAAATTCTGACAAATAACTTTACATCCCAGAGACCTAGTAAAATGAATCATTATCATACTACTTGGGGAAAAGAAAGTAGATGATATTGCAAATCACACATTTTCATTTAACACCTCAAAATTTAAAATCCACCTGTCATAAAGGTTTCCTGTATAAAGAATCGTAAGTCACTAAGTGTTTTCCCCCCTCTAACACAACAATACATTAAATAATCCAGAATCTCCGTACCGCATTCTAACATTAGAGAGGGAAAACGAGACAGTACTAAACACGCCCAACCACACGGAACAGTCAACAGCACCGATGACCTAGCTGATGAATCAGATCCCACAAAGACCCCTAGACCAGCAGCCCGGGAAAACAAACTACGCCGTGTGCTAATCACAGTGAAATGTTCTTTCTGTTCAAAAACAATTCTCAAGGTCGGCCAACCCACCCGTTCTCGCATGCCTGCAGAAGGGTTATATAATTGGAGTGCTGACTGAATACCTGTGAATAGGCTGTTTCTCACAGCCTGTTCCATTGACATCTGTATTCGAAGGTTATTTCACGCCAATCTTTAAAGCACGAAGAAGACTACTACAGGAGAGCCCAGCACAGGCGGCCCGCGCTGGCCGGGGCCGTCAATGACTCTGTCAGGCCCTGCGTCCTGGGAGAACGAGGTTTTTAAGCTCGAATCTTAATCGTGACGGCAGGGCGAAGCTGCACGGTGACCCGCGGTGCTCAGAAGTCTGCAGCAGCTTTGACTCAGGTGTTCCTGCTGTCCAGGAAGCCAGCCCAGGATCAGGAGCATCTGGTCCCAGAAGCAGAAACTCGCGGCCAGTGTCCCAGGGACCGGCGGACGAGTGTAGAGAAGTCGTTAATTCTCTTCCGTCTACTTCTGTGTGTGTTCAAAGTTCTCTGTACAGAGTTTTATTTTTAAGAACTACCTTCGTAGCTAAGCCCGGAAACTGCTTGCAACACTGACCCGGACCAGGTTCTGCAGCACATAAAGATACACTAGTGGGACCTGACAGCGCTCCACTGATGTCTTTACGTTACACAGGGGATGCAGGTGTTTCCAGACACTCAGGGGTCCAGCCCCGGATAAAAGACCCGGTGGTGATTCATGAGGCAGGGTGCCTCTTACTGAAATGGCCGCTCCATCAACCTACTGCGAAGCCCACCAGTCACCAAGTCCCATGCAAAACATTCACTCATTAACTCATTCGACAAACGTTTACCAAGCACCCCCTACAAAACCGGCACTGCCATAGGTTCTAGGGGTTTAGAAGATGAAAAGAGGGCGCACATTCTCATGCAGGGAGACAGACAGTGAGAGAGTAAATACACGCACAGTACCTCGGGACCTCGCTGGTGCTAAGCAACGTGGGAAAATAAAGCAAGGGACAGGGGAGGTCCTTTTATGTGGAGTGATCAAAAAACACGTTTCTGACATTACAAAAACTCATGCAAGAAACGATGGTGGGTTGGCCCGGGGACACAGCTGATACTTGAATGCTTCCACTGTGCCAGGCACTAGTCTGCAGTCACCCGATCCCAGGACAGCCCTCCGAGGTCGGTGCCGTGAGCCCCACTCACACGCGGAGAAATTGACTTCCCAGGTCACACAGCGCGCATGTGCCACTCTGGGTGCACGCCCCCGCACTCCGTGAGAGCAGAGCGTGAGAGCCGGCTGTGCCCGGGCCCTGGTGGCAGATGCTATGTGAAGTGAGGTGAAAGAGTCAAGGAGGACACTCCCATCAGTGTCCCTTGCTCTGAAACACGGGCAGACTTTCGGGGTCCCCTGACATTTGAAAAAACCCTCCTTAAAAATGTTAAAAGACAATGACCGACCCAAGAAGACGAAAAGGAGCCTGAAGGGAGCAGGCGACACAGGCGTTAAAAGGAAACTGAAAACAAAGCCATAAGTAATGTCCTCAAGGGGATCTACTTATGAGAAGATGCTACTGAAAAAGCATGTGGGTGTGTGGGGGACCAGTGAAGGAAAAACGGGAAATAAAATGCAACAGAAAAAATAAAGGCTCCACGTAGTAGAATGAAGAGACAAAAAGATGGACAAAAGGAGAGTTCATTCCGAGAAATCCAAAATTCAACTAACACATTCTAGGAAGAAGGAAAGAGGCACTCCAAAAACAGAACAAAACAAAACAAAACACGCAATGTGTGTGTGTGTGTGACATTTTCCCAGAACTAAAGGACACCACTTTCCAGATTCAAGGGCCCACTGAGTATCCACCTTCACGGATGGAATGAACCTCATCCATGTAAAAGCCTCATCCAGGCATAACTTTGCAACTTCTCAGAATTTAGCGCTAAAGGCTTAGAATCTTCCATCCAAGGAAGGGAAAAGGGGCCACATAGGAAAGGACATCAGGTGGCCTCAGACCTCGCAGCAGAACACTGGCAGGCAGCCGAGAGCCGCCAGTCCAAGCCTGGAACAGGGCACAGCGGGCTCGGGGACAGGCCAGCCAAACACACTGAGAGATTTAAACACCTGCTGTGGCGTGTGGGACGAACTAATGTCACATTTATGAAAAACTACAGAAATGATAACGAAGGGCGCTCAAGGGAAAACAAAAGATGTGGAAGAAATTTAATCATCAAAAACACTATAGGGCCGAGCTGTGAACAGAGCCTGCAGTCATAAAACTGTAAATGCTCAATAGTGGTCAATGAACACGTGTGGAAACACTGTTGAGGAGAAGTGTGTGTACGCGGAGAGCATATAAACCCTCTTCCTCCACAGCAGGAAGTCAGGGTCTGCTTCCACCAAGACACCGTGCGTGGTTCAAGCGCATCATTTAGCGACGTGGGCCCTGGACGGAGCCGGGGGGAGCACGCAGTGGGGATGACGAGGGACGGGGTGGGCCAAGGACTCCCTATTTTTATAAGCTCAGAAAACTTTCACTTTTAAACTATCTACATGCATTATCGACAAAAATTAGAATTTCAAAACAGAGAAAGGGGGAAGAGAGGACAAGAGGACCAAGGCGGTGGCACGGGACATTTAAAGGATGGGACAGAGAAACAGAGGCAGACAGGAAGCAGGGAAAGAGCGACAGCTGGAGCAAGGGGCATGTGCTGTGTGGAAGGCTGAGAGGGAAGTTTTTAAAGAAGTGTCATGAAAAGAAGCATGGCGATTAGTAGCGAAAGAACCATATAGCAGTTTACCTTTTTTCTTCTTCTGTCTTAACTATCCCTGAGAATTGATACTCACAAAATTATTCAAAGTAGAATAAAGCTATGCAGGAAAATGTATACATTAAGTTGTTATCTACTAAGAATTGACTGAGAGAAAGGGTTTAGGAGGAGATGAGAAGGAAGGAGTATGGCTGATGACTACGCCCTAGGAGCTAGAGTTGTGAAGAGATGGGATTAAGGGCATACATCAAGAAGATAGGAGAAAAAAGAAAGAAAAATGGCATTTGTCTAGGACTTCGCATACATTTCTTAATACTTGTCTGTGCATCTTGAAAGTATGCAGGAAATAAATGGATTATTCTTGGAATCCACAGCATTCAGCATTCTTCAAAGGGTCCATATTTCCACAAGAATATAAATCATTGGCATTTAAATATTTTTCATGTTTACAAGTTTATGACTATATTTTTTAAAAGTCAGAAATGTTTTTGATCAATTTTAAACAGTTCAACTTCATTTCATAGGTGGAAACTAAAACGTCATTCTTATAAATTAAAAAAGTTAACTTTGAACGTGTGGGGTTTTTTGGTGGGTTTTTTTTTTGAGCCAAATTATGGGAGTGAGCACATTAGTTTCCTAATTTTCACTAAGGAATTATCTTTTTTCTTTCTTTTTTTTTTAAAGGTGAGGCAACCCTTGGTTAACCTCACAGATTGCAAGGACCTTGTCAGCTAACAATCCCTTATTTTTTATTTTTTTATGTGAAGTACCTAGTCTTCCTAGGTGGTCTTATCCAAGTGCTAACCAGGCTCGACCCTGCTTAGCTTCCAAGATCAGATCAGGGTAGCATGGCCATTGACAGAATTATCTTTTTAATATTTCAAGATATCAATATCAATACAGTTGATATGACAACTATGTTTAAATTTCATCTCAGTACTTTCTTACAGTAACAGAAAGAACATCAGAGAAATGACTGGAATTAGCCTATGTGTGTACATCACAATAACGAGACTGTTCTTGACATACGAGGCAGTGAACTTGGTGAACGGAGTGGACTGGATCTTAGTGTCCCTCCCTCCACAATCAGGTCTGCCACTGACTTGGCAGTATGGGAATGAATCTGCTACATCTCTGGGCCTCGGTTCCTTCACCTGTAAACTGACGGTCAGCTCTAAAGTTCTATATACAAGGATCTGTAATTTCCAAATTATATGAGTCTACCTATATGTGTGTCTATATGGTTAATATTGGTAATCGGATCTTTTATTAAAGTTAATTTTATTTTTCTTAAAGAAAACGAAGGGAAATCACAGATTTCTGGGCTGCACCCTACCAGCAGGCCTCTAGAAGAGTGTTCCCAAAGGACTATTTTGGTAAGTTTGTTATTTTTCAGCGTCTCACTAGCAATCAGTGTCAGAGTGTTGCATTTTAATAACAGTCTGAGGTCAGAGTCAAGTGGGGCTCCGCACTGTGACTGGCAGGCTGGGTCCCTGGGAAGTGACAGCGGCTGCCGGCAGAAAGGGCCATGCTGCAGAGGCACACTGCCAGGGGGGCCAAGAGGGGTTTTCTCCCTCTAAAAGGAACTATTGAGAGTTTGGGGGAAGAACCTGCAATGTAAAAATGTATGAAACTTCAATTTAGAGGCTAATCTGAAGGTAACCAACAGATGAAAACGCCTGTTTTGCAACAAAAAGTTGAAACTACAAAATTTCACAATTACTAGTTGGGTAAAGGAGATATTTTAAATGTGCAAAATGACTGCAAATTCATCCCCCTCTATCTTGTAAGTCCAAGATGTCTTAGAGATTTACTTCCTATAATTCAAGTTTACAATTATATCATGTCAAACCCAAGTCTCCTGCTCGGAACAGCAAGAAAGGACCTAAGATGTATTCAGGATGGACCTTGAACATGGAGGACGAAGTAGGAAAAAAACGAGCTTTTAAAAATTAAATTATAGTGGCTTCATTCTGGAATAAGAGCAACTTCTCTCTTAAAAATCACTAGCACAGATGCTGTAACTAAATTCTTTTCTCCGATCCAAGGCATATGTGTTGCCAAAAAAAAAAGTGAATCCTGAATTATCTGTACTATATGCGCCTATGACGTTCCCAATCAAACCCAACTGATTACGTAATCACAATGTAGCCATTTCAGATACAGTTGACTTTCTTTAGCTAATCATAAGAATACTTTGTACATCACTGCAAATGTTAAAGTAGATCACCTAGCTAAAAAAAAAAGTACCTATTGAAAATATGAAATAGGCTACAAATCCTAGGCTATTCCAAATAAACTTTTAAAAACCAAGATGTTAACACAATACCATGCTGGAAAAAGACAACCCCGCAAGCCATTGCATAGGTCAAGTAGCAGTGCACACGCCTATCCCCAGGGGTGAAGGACATGGCTGGGTCTGTCTGCTCCAGCTCAGGTTCCTCGCTCGGCCGAGCTGCGGTGGGCAAACCTGGCGGGCTAGGGCTGGCACGTCTGTCTCTCCACGAGGTTCTCGGCTCACACTGTGGGCATCTTGACTGTCAGGGACCGGCTCACAGTTTTTACTGATTATTCATACAGGATATTTATAAAATGTAAAGCAGCTGTTACTTATACTGACTTCCAGAGAAGAAGGTGAAGAAAAAAAAATCAGTTATTTGGAGCTGTAAGTGTTCGCTGCCCTGGAGTGTTGAAATTCCTCCGTGGTCAGAGCACAGGTGCGTCTTGCAGGAAGTCTTCAGAACGATACCCCTGCACAGGCGTCGGGGCTGAGAGCCCTTCTGCTTTAGGTGTTGACATTAATTTTAAAATTTTAAATTGTTCTTCCATCTCTGAATCTCACTAGGTATACAAGTCAACAGATTTCTATTAAATAACTGATATTATTTTTTTTCTCTAGCAGAAAATAAAATATGTGTGTTGTGGGGGCTGAGAAATCACCAAAATAGCATTATAAATGTAGATTTCCAGGCCAAGCTCCAGAATTCTGATTCAGTTCATTTGTTTGGGGCTCAAAAACCTGCATTTCTACAAATACCTAGGTGATATTGATGCAAGTGATCCTGTTCGCAAAAATATCTTTACCTTTTCCTGAACTGATACTACCATAGCTGAAATTTACATCAAAACAGTGGGGGCTGAGCCGGTAGGAAGGTGAACAAGATGGACCATAAATTAGAAATTGTTGATGTAGGGTGATGGGTGCATGAGGGTTCCTTATATTATTTCCTCTACTCTTGTATGTATTTGAGATTTTCCATAATAAAAAAAAAAGGAAAGCCCTGTAAACAGTCAAAACAAGTCCGCAGCCCTCTCACCATCAAGAGACTCGCTGCTGGACATTTTATCTGAACTTTTCCCAACTAAAGGATGTGCCTATCGTCCTTTTCAACAATTTCCGAAGCTGACAGACCCCTAAAATGGCTCTAACTAAACCCTCAAACCTCAGAGGTTTCCTTCATATTGAGATCAGGCTGCTCTTGGAGAGAGTAAACCAAATCGTCATTGCTCTAAAATTAAAAAACAACTTCCTGTCAATGTATCACAAACTTGGAATGCAGGGTATTTATAGTGGTGTTAGTAGCTGGTTAATAGGTGGTCAAGTGACAGGGAGAAAACATGGATAGGGCCCTTCCAAATCATCTGTCTAGAAGAGGTCCTTTGTCCCTCCAAAATCTCTTGCTCGTTCTCTTTTTCCCAATATCTAGAATTAGATATAGGAAGCAGAGGATCAAAACGCTATTATAAATGTCCCAGTAGCAGTGAGCAAATCAAGTGCCCAGATCTTGGTTTCTAGTGTCATTCTCTAATGAAAGAAACCAGCCTGAAGAAATGGCTGATCCTAGGGCTGGAGCAGAAAACATACGAGATGAGCCTATAGCTTCTTGTAGTGCCAGAAAGTATGGAGGTGCTTTAAAAAATTTAAAAATAGTATTTATGTCAATGGGACACAGGAGTCAACCGAAACACTCCCAAAGGCTAATGCTGATATGATTTGAGCAGCAAAATAAATAACAGTATTGGATTATACCCCAAACTATAAAATCAATATCCATGTGGCCATACCAATATAAATAAATAAGGAAATAAATGGGGAGAACTGTTAAATCTCTCATACAGAAAAATTCCTAATAGTTTATGTAGATAGGAGCGTGACTCATGACCACTTAAGTGTGGGCCATGCACAGGTATGGTAAGGGGAACGGAGGGGAAGGCTGACACACAGTACCTCAGTCAGGCGATCGAGTGACCAGGCGAAAGCATGTACCCTTGATACAATGTGATGAGACCGACACTTTAGGTCTGTGGTCTCCCTCCCCAAAACATACAGCCCCAGCCGATCATGAGGAAAACATCAAACGCCAGCAGAGGGATATGCAACAAAATACCTGACCAGGACTTCTCAAAACTGTCCAGACCATCAAAACAAAGAACAGCATGGAGGAGCCTAAGGGGACAGGACAACTAAATGTAATGCAGTATCCTGGAATTGGAAAAGGACTTAGGAAAACACTAAAGAAATCCAAATGAAGTAGGCCTTTAGTTAATCATACCGCATTAGCCCTGGCTCCCTGCTATGACGGATGCAGTAAGTACACAGATGCAACCTGTCAACAACAGGGAAGGCTGGGTAAAGGGTACACAAGAACTCTGTGCACTCTCTCTGCGACTTTTTGGTAAATCTAAAATTGTTCTAAGAGGAAAGTTTATTCTTAAAAATAAAACGACTATAAATGGCCTCACTGCCGGTGACAGACTGTGGCTGGATGAAAAGCAAGGTTCACAGAAGAATTTGAGGCTCTAAACGTACATGCTCTCGTTTTAAAACACACACACACACACACACATGCGCACGCACATGCACGGGGCAGGAAGGCTGATGGATTTAGTACTCCAGAATCATCTTCATCATCCTCACCGCAAACTTTTACTGAGTGTCTGCAACCCGTGGGACACCATGCGAACACGGGAAATACTAAGGACACACCGTCCCTGCAATCTGGGTGAAGAGGCAGAACCTAGGGAAGCACGTGGGAAATGCGAACTGCAGACTGGTACAATGAATCCAAACCCTTTTGATTGCACAGCCTGCCCGTCAGTAAATTTTCTTTACATTCCTTCTATTCATGTATATTTATTTATTTACAAACCATAAAAATGTTATTGTACCAATATATTCTATACCTTAAAAAATTTAAAGGATAAAATGAAAATAAAAACATGAGTCCCAGTGTTTTTATCCTGTACCCCAGGGACCATCCTGCCCCACAGGTAAACACCCCGGGAGTTCCTTAGGGATAGAATCTCTATGGACTGTACAAGAAGAAAGGTCTTGGTAGGGAAACTGAGGTGCAAAGAGGTTTCAGGCACCTGAGACATGTGGCATCAATAGTTCTCGTTTTCCCCACTTAAATCACAACAAAGTCAAATAAAATTTAGAATCAATGCACTGTGCTAACCTTTGCCAAAAAAAAATATTAAAAAACCATTTTGAAATACTGATATGCCTGTTCTTTGTGGCAAATAGCTGTAATGCCAAGGCATGGTTCCAAATTAGTCACTTGCTACGATTTTAAAATACTTCACTCTAATATTTTGCTCCAACAAATTGATTTTACTATATTTCTTCAGCTTTCTCTTACAACAATATCGTCATATGAAGATTCACAGAAAAGTTGAGACTCAAATCTAAAAACAACCCTAGATAGTAACAGTCTCTTTCAGATAGGGAATATCTGTCCAGCTTCTCCTTTCTATACAATTCCTTTCCTCTTGTCTACCTAATAAACAAATACTTTTAAAAGGGTACAGCACAAAAATACAAATGCCAAGAGAGCAAGAAAGCCGGGCACTCAGACTCATTTCTCCAAAAGAGATTTCATAAGGAAGTCTCAGCCCAGTGCCGGCTCTGCCACGGGTGAGGTTAGCTGGCCGCCTCCGGGGAGCTTTATGCAAGTATACAATTTTGTTTGGGATCAACTAAACTTGGGTTGCTCTTGGTTCCTTTAAGAAATTAAAACCAGTAATTGTTCACAGGCAAGAACTTTAGTCATCTCGATGTTTAAAAACAGGTTTATCACATAAAAGCGGACTAATCCAGACCATCTTAAACATTTCTAGCATAATTCCCCAACATGAATTTCAAGAAGTAACAAGACCAGCCTGTACATCATACTTAAGTAAGCCAGATTTAAAGGATCTCTTCTTTACCCATTACATAACAAGTTATTCTGAGTAATGAAGATTCTTCAAATCCAGCAAATTCTGGGTATTCCATGATAGCAGCTATCGCTGAGTTCCTTCTCTGAGGCCATGTCACCCACCATTAGTCAATTCTATGATAACCCACCAAAGTTACAAATCTGAAGCAAGGAAGAAATCTACACTGCCAAGCGCTCCACAGGTAGCAGACGTGGCAGACCATGTGACCCTACGTCACCCTCCGGCCACCTACGGTAATCGTTATCATCATCATCCTATAATAGTTGAGTTCTAAGAAGCTTGGAGAGGTCAAGAAACTGGCCCACAGTCTTAAAGCTATTGAAATGGCACAGGAAGGCCTCACGCCCAGACCAACTCCAAAGTCCAAGTTCCACCTACAACACCTGCTCCTCCGAAGATGAGTCCATGACTTCTACCCTCAACTAGACTGAAAACACGGATTCTTCCTACAGGTCCACCTACAAGAATATTTTTGAGGACGTGTTTAACTGTTTCAGAACCCTGACCATCCCTTATTTACATTACAAAGCCTTTTTTTATTTTATGTACAGCTGTTATCTAAGTGACACAGCCCACAAGGGACACAGAGGGCCCAAGGACTCTCTAAAATTTCAAGAGTTGCATAAATAGTCAGCACACTGTACGGATTTGATAACTTCAATGCTGATCAGCTACGACGGTGCTGGACAGACTTCTCTCTGTGCAAAGGAGCACGTCTAGTTAACCCCAAAATATCACCAACTGAAAGCAGTGACAGTGCTCAAGCCTTAAATCCTGAAAAATCTGCATGGAAAGCTTGTTGACAATACTTTCATTTCTCAGAAACCGTTAAAAGAAACACGAAGCCACACACTTTAGAAAGCATTTCCTTTCCTTCGGAAATCTTTTTCAAGATATAAGTCTGTCCCTTTAATCTAAAAGGAGAGCCCCGGTTTCACAAGCTGCTGTTTAATCAGTAGCTGAGTCCCACCGGCTTCAGACTTCCGTGAGGTCCTTTATCTGGAACTGCTAAAAGCTTCCTCTGTACTCTGTGACCTAATACGCCACAGAACAATAGAAGTGGTTTCCTTGTCTAACCACTACCCTAATATTAATAAACTGTGGACTCAGAGGAATGCCCCACATGTATGTCTTTATGACATAATCAGAGAATCTTAGAAAAAGCACACAAATGTTTCCTAGGAGAAGAATAACGTGATAACTATGATCTGTAGAGAAGAATTTCTTAACTACAATCTTAGTTTAGTAATTTAACTGTGTGAGAAAACAGTGGACTTTCTCCCTTTATAGAAGCTTCCTAGTGAGGACCAACCGGATCTCAGTCAACACCTCCAGGGCCCTTGCGGAAATAGATGCTCAGGAAAAGAGGCTGCCAAAGAGGACACAAGGGACGCGCAGAGAGATAAAGAGAGGCCCAAAATAAAGTTCGACCAAGAAATGCCTTCTTGCCTGATGGGCAAAGGCAATCCACATATTTACATAGCTTTATTATGACTGAATGGGTACATACCTGTTTCAATTCCCAAACCTAGAAATGATTTCAGATGACAGAGAAACCTCAGATAAATGAACTTCGATTTAAATGCTGAATTTTAGTTAAAGGCCTCATTTCTTTCCCCATGTAAATGGGCTGACAAAGGATAGAATTCAAGCATTTTTTTCCCAATCTATTTTTGATAAGCCATGCTTTCTCCAAGGCACCAGTGACCAGTTTAAACTTCAAGCGGAAAGATAAAGGCCAAGGAGGCAAAGGATTCTAGCCCACGTTCTAGCCTCAATTTGACAATGGCTCGCCCCACCTTCGTATGGAATACAGGCCCCATATAATTAAAAGCCTGACGGTTATTATGTTTTCAACATTCAACTGCTCTTTTAACTACCATATATGTTCAAAGGGTTCTTCTTTCTTAACCAACAAGCTCACTTATCAGGATTAGCTCAAAGGTTGCCTTACTCTCCTTGGTTTAGAATCCATCTCTGCTACCAGGATTAATAATTTCTTCTGGATGAAAATACAGCCTCCCAAATCTATGTGTGATTGTGAATCTTCTCTACAGAATTTATCCCCAGGTACCTGTTGTTCATATGCCACTTATCTAACCAACGATACACCTTCCAAGCTATAGAATATGAAGGGAAAATCTGCCAAAACTGCTATAAATCACCAAATATTTCTTTATGTTTTATTTATGTCAAGATTTGCTATTTCTATTCATAGATTAATTTTCCTGATTGTTTTACAGCACTCCAAAAAAAAAATCTTAGGTTTTATGATTTCTACCTCCATAAAACAGTAAAAGAATGGAATAATGAAACATGTGAAGAGATAGGCGCATTTCCATCGGTCCCTACATAGAACCTGTTTTTTCAAAACATAAAAATTCGATTAAGTGAAAAGTCATCTGGAAACTTCTTGAATCCCTTTCACTCTTTATCCGCTATCCTACTCATGCTAATTTTCAATTTCACCATCAATATCAACGTCTACACCTTTCCAGAGTCTTTTAAAACTTCCCAGATACTTTGTGATTCTTACATGGGCTGCCTACACACTTCTAATAACATTCACTGTTCTTATCTATCGAACCATTAAATAGAATTCAAATATTTGAATTCTTACAAATATTTGATTTAAGACAGAGGCAAAATTTAACAATACATTATATAGTACAGTGATAACAGTGCATACTCAACTAAAGGGCACTCAATGACATCACATGGCGTAGCTCTGGCAATAATTATATACAGTTTTCCTTGTAGATGTGTTTGAAAAATGTCTTTACTGGGGACAGTAACGTCCACATTCTGTACCTAATTAACATCTTTCTAAAATAACTCTTGACCTCAAAAGTATTCCTAAACAGTTACAAGACTTGTACCACACAACCTAAGACCTGGGTTTTGTTATGACTCTGCCTACAATTCACTTGTGTCACCTTGAGTAGGCCATTTCCACTCAGGGTATCAATGTGTTCAACTGCAAAACGAAGAAATTAGATTTTAAAGGTCTATTCCAACTCTAAAATTCTATGACTCTATGAAATGTCAGTCTCTCCTCATTTCAAAGCAACAGATGATAATGGCAAATTAGCCTAATTATTTTTTCCTTAAAAAACAATGACCAACTCGAGATGCTTTCTCGAGTTGAAGTTTTACCTAGGAAAATATACCGCAAATGAAAACATCGATAAAACATAAAGAAAAGAAAAAGAAAAATCACACACTGCCTTAGCTAAAAAAGAAACTTCAATCACCCTGGGGCCATTTTGTCAATAGCGATTCAAAGGCTGCTACTCTGATCACTGGCTTCCAAAAATAGAAATATTTAGGGAGTTGTTTCCTTCTCACCCCCAGAGATTCAATACGAATAAAAAGCACACACAGCATCTAAAATCAATTTACAACTTCAGAACCAGTTGCAGGGAGAGAAGGAAACTTCACACAGCTCTCCAAGTCATTTGCATTTAAGTATGATTAGAGCTAAGAAACGGTTCTTATTATAAGATACGAGAAGCTCACAGGAGGCAGGTGACATCTGGGAAGGGAAGCAGAACTGCCAGGAAGGGATGTAGGCTGAGGACCTCAGGGCAACAGGTCCAGAGCCAGTACCGCAGTCTGCCCCGGGAGGGGTCGGTCGCTGCCACGCGCTCGCCGCCCTCCCCGGCCCCAACCGCATCGCCTCGCCCCAGCTTCGGCCCTGGAGATGCAGCCCGCACCCCGCGCCCCGCACCCCGCCCGCGCCGCACGCTCCTGCGGCAGAAACCTCCGGAATCGCTTGCTTCCACGGGCCCCCGCCACGGCGGGCTCTCCAATTCCTCGGCGCCGAGGCCGGACCGGGCCCGATGCCTCCTTCCCGGCCGCCCGGGTCGCAGCGATCCCGCAGTCCGATTCCCGCAGCCCCGTCCCCGCCGCGGGCCCGCTCACCTGCACCTGTTTGCGGAAGTGGCGCGGCCCCGGCACTGCCAGCGGCCAAAAGCAGCAGCAGCAGCAACGCGGGTGGCCCCGGCATCTCGCCCACGGCACGACCCGGGAGCCGGCTCTCGGGGCGCCCTCGGTCCGTCCGTCCGTCAGTCGCTGCCGCCTCCTTACGCTGCTTCAGCGGCACTCGCGCCGGCTGCTTCTGGTCACACGTCGCTTTGGCCAAACCTCAGCCCGGCTCCTGGTCCGCACCCGCCGCTCCGGCCACAGAAGCACCATCCTTCCCTCCCTCCCGCCTGCCTGCGCCGCCGCCGCCGCCTCTCAACAGCAGCAACGGCAGCAGCCCTGCGGAACCGCGGGCCCGGGCAGCCGCGCTCCGGCCGCCATGATGGGCTGCGTCATGTGACGTAGAGCGGGGGCGGGAGGCCGTGATGGACAGTCCAGCCAGCCAATCGTTAGTTCCACAGGGCGCGGGCGGCCCCGCCTATAACCCTGGAGGAGGGAGGGCGCCCCCTGCAGACGGAGGAGTGCGTGGGCTGCAGGTAATACCGGCAATTATTTTAATTTTAAAAATACAGGGAAGTACAAAGAAGACAATAAAAAACATCCAGAACCTATCCTGATTTTTTTCTCAATATCGTAAACATAGGCCAGTTTTGTATTCTGCCTTTTTTACTTGTCAGAGCCATTTTTGGCTCTTCTCCTTAGGTTTACCTACACATCCTATCAACCACCAAGGAGCCTTGGTTTTTCACTTCGACAAGTGTAAAATGCCTCTCCTCTCACACCTACTCACTCAGCTCCCTTTGCCAAGAGTGCCCTTCCTGTCCTCTCTTGGCCACCTGACACACTTCCTTTCGTCTGTCCAGACTCACCTGAAGGATGATGTCATCTAAGAAGGCTGCTCCCCAACCCCAGGAAAAATGACTAACATCTCCTAATGCCCCGCCACACCCCTGGACAGACTGCCCTCCCAGATGCCGAATTTTATTGTTCTGTGACTGTAAGCTCCCTGTGGACAAGAACTGTGCCTGTGTCAGCCGGGGTTGCAAGGGGGCTGGCTCTGATTAGGTGTTCTGTAAAAGGGGTGCCTGGGGGAGCAGCTCCCAGCTGCTGACCTCTCCCCACCAAGAGACAAGCCTAGCCAACAGGTGCAAAGGGCAGAGAAAGCCCTTTACAGGCAGAAGTACAGTGATCAGAAGCCTGGAGGCTGGGAAAATACTAGGCTTTTCTGGAGAATGCACTCATAGTCCGGCTTGTGCATGAGAGGAACTGATCTGAATCTTATCAGGTGGGGCCCTACCAACTGGCAGCAAGGAGGCCTCCCCGGTTCCCCAGACTCCTCAAATGCCCATCCCAAATGCCAGTGCTCTGTAGTGCTAACCCAGCACTGGACACACAGAATGTATGCCCAGGGAATATTTGCTCAATGATTAAGGCAAGCCAACAAACACCTAAGTAAACAAATAGCTGGAATGTGAAATGCTGAGTTAAAGCTTCCATGGCTGTCTGCTGATCTCTGCATGGGAAAGGGAAGGAAGGCAAAGGTCTAGAAAAGAGACTCGGTCACCCTGTTATGCTTCTCCATCCACGGGGAGGCTCCGGGCTTCGAGAAAGCAGGGGAGTGAAGACTCATGCTGTGTTTGTTTGCAGCAGTGCTGGCCCAGCAAGGCCCTGCCTCATAATCCTTGTGGTTGTTCATCATAATTAAAATGTACCCTGACAATGACGCGTCACACCTCGGTCCCAAAGCAGGTTTCGTTATTATTTAAGCAAGCCCAAAAGTTTAAGAGAAAAACAAAACAAAACAAAACAAAACAAAAACAACACCTTTTTTTTCCACTTCACAGAACAAGGGTTAAGGTACACAGTCCCCAGAGGGTATCCATGGCAACTTTTCCCGCACCACCCACCTGACCACTCACACCTTTGCCCGGTGCATCTTTTGAGGACTTCTGGAATTTATAAAACAAATGAAAACCTGTCTGCTTTGTCTAGTTTCACCCAGGAATCAGAAAACAGCCTTTGGCGCAATTTTGGGATTAAATCCCAAATTGTGAGGGTGCGAGGTATTTTACATTTCATTGTTATGTATACTTGGAGGTTCTTAGCTAGAGAGTGGAAATATTGTATCATACTGGACTAGGGCACACCCCTTCCCAACTCCGACAACAGTGCCCTCACGTCTGTAGCCTGAAATAAGCCACGATGTGAGTATTTACACCGTGGACATTGGCAGACAGCACTAATCAGGGTTCTCTTCCTCCCAGAGGTCGGCTGGTTGTGCACACCAGCGGTCTTGCCCTAGGGTGCCCTTCACGGGTCTTGCCGATTGCCCCTGGCTGACGTGAAGCCTTCTGTGGCTGTGTTATTTCAGCCTCAGGCAAATAAGGGAGAGAGACCAGGTGAACTGAAAGTCAGCCTCTCTCTAGTTCTCTGCCAATCAAAGGCCCCACACTTCATCCCCTACACTTCTTCTAAATGCCTCTGTATAAAGTCTTCTCCTTTTGTTGCCTTCTAGATCCTTTGTCTAAAACTGAGCCAAGGGCTCACCAGGCGCATTCCCCTTTCTGAGCCCTGAGCCTGGACGGTGGGGGGAGGGGGGCGTGTACGCTCAATATGGTAAAAATGAAGGAACGAATGAAGAGAAATAAGAAATGCTGAAGCGAGGCTTAAATATACACTAAAGTTTAAGCCTAACATAGTAACACTTTTGTTATACTACATAATTTATGATGTAATATAACGATGCTATCCACAAGATAATTACAGGATTTATACAAAGTACACGATGAACAGCGAGATCCAGCCATGGCATAGCACTTTAAAATCGTACTATGAACATATTTCTTCCAAGCTTATCAGTTCGTACGCCTTCACTTAGAGGCACGTTTCATTTGACATTGACTTACAAATCACTTTCCGTGTGTCAGGCACATTGCTCTAAGCACTTTATAAGTAATAACTCTTTAAACTTTACCCAATTTTAGAGTATTTTCATCACTCCTAAAAGAAAATCTGTACCATTAGCAGGTCGCTCCACCCCTCCCCCTCCCCAGCCCCTGTCAACCACTAATTTTTTTGTGTCTATGGATTCGCCTAATCTGGACATTTCCTATAATGGAATCATGCAATATGTGGCTTTTTGTGGCTTGCTTTAGCTAATGTTCCCATTTCAGATGCGGAAACTGAGAAACAGCGGGGTTAAGTCCTTCGGCCAAGGTCACCTGGCAGAGGCGGGATCCAAACCCAGGCAGGCGGGCTCCTGAGTCCTTGCTAAGTCTCTATATCAGAATCAGATGATGTCTAAGTATGCGGGGAGGCCTTGTGTGACTGCGAGGTGCGAGGTGCGAGGTGCGAGGTACGAGGTGCGGCCGCAATGTCCGCCCTGCCTGGGGTTCCGCCTGATGAGGAGAGGCGGGGGAGCAGGAGGGCGCAGGTGGAGAAGGGAGCACCGCCCTGTGGGCAGCAGTCGCTGGACAAAATGCGTTTTATCCACGGTGAAGGCGGGATCTCCCGGGACGAACACCGCGTGCAAGGGCCTGCGCAGCAGCCGGATCCCCTCCCGTGTGAGGGCCCCATGACACGCATCTCCATCAATGGAAGGTCACCTGCCACTGTGAAGACAAGCCCCTGGGGCCCCAGCGCCTCGGTGGTGCGGCCGCCATGCCATCCCAGCACACAGTTCCCAACCAAGGGGGGACCCGGTGACCGCCCCACTGCCCAGCCCATCAGTGGCCACTTATGTCCTGAGCCCAAGTCCCCAGCTCTTCGGTGGCTGTCCACGGCCCTCCAGCCGCTTCTGGACCTTGCTCAACCTCTAGTGGGTAGGAGATCCTCGCGACCAGCTCGGCTACCTCTAGCTTCTGCAATGACCTTTGGCCACTCCTAGTACGACAGCCAGCGCCGGGGGGCTGCTCCTGGACCGGCCCGTCGGGCACTCCTCAAGCATCGACCACGCGTCGTTGGTCACTATGCGGGACACTGGGAGGCCGTGACGGGCAAGACGGCTGTGGGGCTTGCCCGCCTGGAGCTTGTCCCTGTCAGGCACAGAAATCACACGGCGAGCACTGTTCTGACGGTGTGAGGTCGCGAAGACCATGAAGACACGTGTGCGACACAGCCGGACCCAGCCCCGCGGTTCAGGAGGGCTCCTCGGAGGAGGTGACACTTGGCGGCACTCCTGAGGACGAACAGGATGGGGGACCGCATGTTCTTGGGGGAGATAGGGTTCCGGATGAAGGAAGGAGGGCGAGTTTTAATGTTCACCTCTGTCGTGTCAAAGCGGGGGCTGTCACTCTCTGGTAGAAGGACCCGGGCGGAACAGGTGAGTTTCGATGGGGAAAGGGAAGAAGCTGGTGCAGACGGTGGAATCAGCGGGGCGGCGCAGGAGGATGATGGACTCAGGCCCGAGTGTGGTGCAGACACAGGACTTGGGGCGAGGGGCGGTGACACAGGAGGACGGCTGGGTCAAGCCCAGATTCCTCCCATTCCTCCCCTAGGGAGCTGGGGGAGGGGAGCTGCGCTGCCATTCCTGGCTGCGCACTTCACACGTGACACTTTCCTGCAGACTGTCACCGCCTTGCCTCTGTGTATGTACCTTTCACTGGAGTAAGGCTGGCTGCTCCTCAAACGCACCCCGAAGCTCCCTCCTCAGGGCCCCCTGCGTGGACTGGTCCCTTTGCCTGGAGCACCCCTCTCCACATCTCCACTTGTCACCTCCTTGGGTCGGAAATCCCCAGGGGGCGTCCCTGCCCCCCCACCCCCGCCTCTGTCCCTGTCTGACCATACTCAACGCCATTATCCCTCAGAGCACTTTTCCCTCCCTGCCTATGCCCTCCATGAGAACGAGGTCCCTTGAGGGGAACCCTGCCTGGGAAGCTCCCGGCCTCGTCCCCACTGCTGGAGGGTGCCAGCGCCCTCAGGATCTTAGGCAGCCACTGGCGAGAGGCTGTGAGTTCGTGGCGTGCCAGGACCCCGGGGGCCTGATGCCTCTGTCCGGCCGATGCCCATGCGTCTGCTGATGCCCGTGGGTCCAGCTGATGTCACCCCTCACACATGTTCTGTCACCTCCCCTCACTAATCATTCGACAATGATTTCAACAAACATAGGACGTAGCCGTGATGTGTCAGGACACGTCCCAGGCAGTAGAGTGAACAAGAACATGAGGTCCCTGCTCTTGGGGAGGTGGCATTCTAGGACAGGTTGAGCCAAGACTGCTTTGGAAAGTCCTGCCTGACTCAGCGTCCCTGCTGATCATGGGACCCTTGCCCCGAGCCCATAAAACTGAGGCCGACTTTCAGGGTAACCTCCTTTGTCAGCCCCTGCGGGCTGACAGGGGCAGGCTGGGCAGCAGGCTCCAGGTGCCGGCCTGTGCCGGTGGGAGCTTCCCCAGGGCGGGGCTGGCGCGGGGGCCCAGGGCGGCGTGGCAGAGCGGGCAGGGGCCGGTGGGGTTGCCGCCACCAAGGAGCCTGTGCAACGCTGTCCTCTGGCCCTTCCTAGGCACTGGGCCAGAAAGGGGATTTCAGGAAGCGAGGCCTGGGACCTTCGAAGCAGAGGGAGTCCTGGGGAGGCCCCTCCTGCTGTGCCCGCCTGGGCCTCTCCACCTGCTCCTTCAATGCCACCCTGCCCCATCGGAGGTGCCTCCGGTGTCCCGGGGGGGCAGCCAGAAAGAGGAACTTTCCTTTCCTTGTCAGCCTGTCCCCAAATACCAGGGAAGCGAAGCTTCGTGGGACCCCAAAGACGACAAGTGAGGAAGTGACTCGCCTAGACCCAACTACTCAGAACCTGGGGTTAAAGTCATTCCGATAGACCGGGGGGTCTCTGTGTGTGGTTGGTGCCTGATCCTGCCTGTGGCTCAGTGCCCGGCAGGAAGCCGCGCCACCCCAGCAGCACCTCTCACCCTCACCCCGGCTGCTGGGGCCGAGTCAGGGAGGCCCAGGTTTCCTGCACCTCCCCTCCCGCCCCACCTGTTTGTGCCCAGAGCTGTGTAGGGCAGTTCCACCACCTGCCAACAGGCCTGGCCGGAAGGCGTGGTTCCTCCTCTAATGCTCAATGGCTTTATTATTTAATAGCAGAAGGTGGCGCGGCCACTTTTTAATCACCAGCTTTTGTTAGAAATGAGCCTCTTCACTGCCCCTGCACACCTGGGCTGTGGCCAAAAGCCATAACTCTTCTAGAAGAGCCAATGTTCGGTGTCCCCTCAAATTTTCTGGGACGAGCTGCACACACTTCTGGACCCTGCTCAGGATGCTCAGGCACGTGCCGTGTCCCAGGCATTTCCAGTGTGTTACTTCACTGCTCCCCAGAATGACCCTCTGGGGTTTGCACTGTGCCACTCACAGAGACACCGTGGTCTCCCCCAAAGATAACGGGGTGTGGGGTGTAGCTGATTGGCCGCAGAAAGGTCATGGGCGGGCTGACCTTCTAACACGGACTTCATTAAGGCCGAGGATCACGGTTTCCCTCCCCACACTTGTTTCTTCTTGGCCAAGGGCTGAGGCTGCCACCTGTGAACAGGTAAGGCCCGTCCCAGTCCAGGTGGGGTGCAGAGACCCTGAGGAAGAGGCAGAGGAAGGCAGGCGTCAGGGACTGACACAGGCCTGTCCTAGGTCTTCAGCAGGTAAAGAACTTAACTAGCTCTTCAGCTGGAGAACGGGGACTTTCCCGCCCCTCGAGGCGTCGGGCACAGTGCGTGGGACCTCTCCGGGCACCCCTGGAAACAGCCTTGTCCTCCTCTGCTGGCGGCGTGTTTCCATGGACCTGGCTCCATGACGCCTCAGATCCCTTTGAGAGCAGCCATCTGTGACTTCCTTGTTGAGATGGCTAAGGAACGGGAGCCACGTAAGCTAATGATGCTGATGGAGAGAACGGACCGCAAACCCCTTTGCACTTCCAAAAATCATTTCACGGAAAATACAGGGCCTCGCGAGGCATTTAAGTCAAGGCCGGTGGGAGCTAGTGGGGAGTGGCGACCATCTGCGGACGCTGCCAGGGCTCACGAGAGGCCTGGCCAGGGAGCCGGGGTCCCGCGGGGCTGGCGGCCGGGCCCCAGCAGAGCCTGGTGGCCTTGCACAGGCCTTAAGCACAGGGAGGAAAATCACGTACGGGTAAGGCCGAGGAGACAGGGAAGGGCAGGTAGGGGCGAGATTCCAGCCAGAGGCCAGAGGCCGAAAGGCTCTAAAAGGCAGGAGAAAGGGTCCTGCGACTGTGACCCGACCAGGAGTGAAGCGGAAAATGCCCTGTTGCCATGTTGAGTAAGAGGAGTGGCACGAGGGAGAACGTCACCAAAACATCAGAACGCGGGCGAGGCCCCCTCCGAATGGCAGGACTCCGCCCTTTCTCCCTCTGGAACTGCTTCCTTCTCTTCCTTTTCTTCTCTTTCTTCTTTCTTTCTTTCTTTTCTTTTTTTTTTTTCTTTCTTTTGGTATTTTCTCCCTTTTCTATAATGAGCCTGACGTAGCTTACAGGGAAAAAGGAACGAATTTTTTTTTTTTTTTCCGGCGTGTGTTTATTTTCGCGTTCTTACGCTGGTGGATTTTACAGACGCGACTCTGTGATCTCGCACGTCAAGGCCGGAGGCTCTGTCGCCCGCACAGCTTCGCGACGGGAGCATGGCGAGGAATTTTTTTGTTTGATACGCTTTCCACCGTGGAAGCTCTTCCAGATGGCGCTGAAATGATGCTCTTCACTTCTACACATCGATGTTCGTGGTACTGGGGTGCGCTGCACTTGGCCCAGCCAGTCCGTGTTTTATTCTGCACCTTGGGTTCTGGGGGCTTGATTATGCACTGTTATCCTCGCCAGCTGAATCTGCTGCCTGCTGGGAGGTGTTAAAAAAAAAAAAAAGCCCTTTTTTTAGAGAGATAATTGAATGGGCTTAGGAAAGCGGTGTTTATTTTTGGTGGGGATGGTCGGCTGTAGTCCATGTGTTCTCTTTAAATTTTACTTGAAAGATTGTTGCCGTTTGGTGATGGCGGAGAGCTTTTGGATTTTGCTCCTCTGCCTTGTTTCTCAGCAAGATGCAGATGGGTGGAAATGAAATTCCATTTGCCATATCTTGATTCCAATCTGGGGGGGGGTGTCTATGTTGTGAAGGAAGCTGGAGTTATTAGGTGGCTTGTTTGGGGACAAGAATCCTATGAGACTTTGGAATACCTAAGGAGAGTCGGCAACTTTCCAAAGGTCAAGTGTGATGGCTCAGGCAGCCCAGGTCTCCAGGCCATTAACACATGCCGGCCCCTTTATAGAAGAATCTGGAACAGGGCTGACTGGTTGTTTCCCTCTGCATCGAGTACAATTATCAATTGATTACAATGAACCACGCGACAACTGATGGGGCGCTTTGACACGTTGCCTGGCTTCAGTCCTGCCAATGCCATCTGGCCGAGATTCTTTGAAGACACTGGGCTCTGAGAAAGCAGACATTTTCAGATTATTATTGCGGTAAAATATACATAACATGAAACGAGCCACTGTAACTGTGTCTAAGGGTACAGTTCAGTGACAGGAGATACGTTCACCACCACCCATCTCCAGAACCTTTTCATCTTCCCCAACTGAAACTCTGTCCCCTTTAAACACTACATCCTCAGGTCCCTCCACTCTGGTCTGTACATCTACTTTCTGTCTCTATGAATTCGGCCACTTCAGGTATCTCGTATAAGGGGAATCATGTGGTATTTGTCCTTTTACGACTGGCCTCTCTCACTCAGCATGACGCCCTCCAGGTCATCCATGTCGCCACATGTGTCAGGATCCCCTTCCTTTTCAACGCGGGACCACCTTGCGTTGTCTGGATGGGCCGCCTCTTGTTCATCCATCCATGGATAACTGGCTGCGGACACTTGGGTTGTTTCTGGCCTTTGGCTGTTGTGAGCGATGCTGCTAGGAACACAGGTGTGCAGATACCTGCTCATGGCGCTGCTCTCGGTTCTCAGAAGTGGAACTGCGGAGCAAGCGGCCATCTTACGAGACATGGAAACAGGCGACTGGAAAGTCCTCTGGCACCTGGCCTGTGTTGTCAACAAAGACCTGCAACCTGGAGGGACGCCAGAAGTTGAGAAAATGCAGCAGCACCAAACTCGAGAACAGCGGTTTGAGCTGGAAAAGTTTTCAGACGCATGGAGCCCAAAGCTCTCTTTTTGTGGAGGAAGAATCTGCATTGGTCCGGGTCTTGCAGTGATAGTTCTTCTGTCCTGGTCGCGAAGCCTGGGCCCTCCTCTCAGGGACAGAGACAGAGGAAGCCGCAACCGTGGAATAGGTGTCGTGGGGGAAATTTTCAGCAGGGTCAGGAACTGCTTACTCCCCGTGACCTGCTGGCTGCACAGGCAATGCACGAGCTTCTCCTCCAGACGGGCGGGGTGCTTCACGAGGCACCACACAGACTCCTGACATCCAAAGTACCAGGCAATGTGACGCATGAAGAGGTGGCAGCTGATTGAGCTGATAAGCCACCGTCCTTCAGAGATTTCTTCCACTCAGACGTAAACCGGAGGCTCCATTCAGCAAACAGCCACCTGGGATTCTGTTTGGCAACGGCTGAGGGAAATGCCAGAGGTGGGTGTAGTGGCCGTTCATCATTCTTTCTGGCTGACCAGCACGGGCCGTGGGAGGCTGACGGTTGTTTCCTTAGCTTCCTTTGGAGCTGGGGGACAGCCATGGGACCATACTCTACCAATCAGATGCACAGGTGCTTAAGCAGCCATTACAGAGAAACAGGTACAGCCACTGTGCAGGAGGGTCACCCAAACTGCAGCTCGTGGCTAAGAGCTCATAGCTCCTAACAGCGGTGCCTCCACAAAACGTGTTCTGGAGTGTGCTCGGGGCTCGTTCCTGCCGTGTAGACACCCAGCCACGCTCTACAGCATTCCTGGAGGTTCTGTGAGTTAGCCAGGATTCTTTAATACATCTCTGTTCTGCTCAAACCAGTTAGAATTCATTTCTGAGGTTACAACCAAGAGCCCAGGCTGACTTAGCAGACTGCTGGTTACCAGTTAAAAGTAGGTTTGGCTGTGAATATCAGGGAACCCTCACCCCAAATAAGAGAGCCCTACATGAGACAAAAGGGTATTCCTGTCTCGTTTAAGAGTCTGGGCAAGCTGTCTTCTCGAGCCAGGAACTGAATCTGACATTTAGATGTGCGTGGCCACATTGGCGGCTATGGCTACATACCAGACGGCACGGACCCAGAATGTTTCCGGCACTTGGCCAGGCTCCTTCATGGCCCTCCCGGGCCCATTATTCCGTCACTGGAGATGAGTTTTGCCTGTTCTTGAACTTCGTGTGTGCGGAATCCCAGATGTACAATTGTATGCGGCTCCTTTCACTCAGCATGCCATCTGAGAGTTATCCGGTGGTGTGCTGGATGATGTTTAACAACAGCTCTCTCCGGAAAAAAAAAGACCTTATCGGAAGCATTTGCTGATGTTCACAGTGTAAATACTCCCTCCGTGGCCGATCTGAGCGGCTGCCAACCAGCCCCCGCGGACGCCTGCTGTCGGCTCACCCGGGTTATTGCAGTGACGGGGGTTCTGCCCCCTGCCCGCCCGTTCTCTAGTGCGGGCAGTCTCCCACGTTAGCCGGGTTCCCTCCCGTCAGCTGTCCCCTCCAGGGGCCTGGGTCGGGTCTGGAACAGCTAGGTCAGGACCCCCAGGTCGCCCCTCCCGCCTTGGCCCCTCTCTGCTCTCACCAGCCTCCACCTGCGGAAAGCGGACATTCCCCCCTTTTGTCTAGTCTTAGGTAAAAGGATCAGTCCAATGTATGTCAATAAAAGCTACAAGAAGTGAGGAAATCACCTTCCTTCATGACGAAGCTTGGATTTCAACACCATCGCCTTGCTAGAGATGTTTAAAAGAAGTCGGTTTTGAGACAGTGAATGAGTTCCTCATTCTCTTTCTGTCCTATCTTTCCTTAAGGCAATCAGACCCCGAAGATCAGCCTGGGACAGGGGTCAACACACTACAGCCAGGGGCCAGATCTGGTCCCTGGTCCCTTGTTTGTGTGGTCCGTAAGTAAAAATGGTTTTCTCCCTTTTTGATTGAGATATAATTGACATAACATTGTGTAAGTTTAACATTGTGGAAATCAATATGCTGATTTGATCTGTACCTATATCGCAATTTGATTTCTACCATGGCATTACCTCTTCCGTGTCACACAATTATCATTTCTTTTTCTGTGGAGAGAACAACTAAGATCTTGTCTCTCAGCAACTTTGAGGTTTATAATAATACGTTACTGACCGTCTCACTGTGCCCTGCATTTCATTTCCAGGATTTATTGCCTTTAAACAACCTCTCCCCAGTTCCTCTCCCCAAAACCCCTGGTATCCACCAGACTACTCTGCTTTTATGAGTGCTGCTTTTTTAGATTCCACATTTTACTGATACCATGGGGTATTTGTCTTCTTCCGTCGGACTTATCTCACTTAGAATGATGTCCTCGAGATCCGTCCATGTCGTCACTAATGGCAGGATTCCCTTCTTTGTCACGGCTGAGTAATATTCCGCTGTACGTGGAATATTATCCTCTTCTGCATCCACTCTTCCACTCGGGGACACCGAGGTGGCTTCCGTGTCTTGGCCGTCGTGAAGGATGCTGCAGCAAGCATGGTGCTGCAGGTGTCTCTTTGACGCCCTGTTTTCATTTCCTTTGAAGGTGCACCCAGAAATAGAATTGCTAGATTATTCGGTAGTTTTATTTCAGTTGTTTGAGGCACCTTTGTATGGTGTTCCTTAGTGGTTTTCACATTTTTAATGATTGAAAAAAATCCAAAAGAGAATAAAATTTCATGACACATAAAACTATATAAGATTTCAACATCCAAATGAGAGGTTTGTATTGGAACAGCCACCCCCAGGTGTTCATCTTTTATGCTGCAACAAGTCCTGTTTTGGAGCATCCGCCAGTTTCCACACGCTCCCGGGACCCGTCTCACTGCACTCAGAGCGGGGAGGGGAACACACAAGTACCGACTGGCCCCGACACGTCGCTGCGTGTGCCTCTGGTTCAGTGAAGGACACGAGAGACGCACTTTGTGCTGAAGTTAGCGCGTTTTCAGCTTTATGGTGCCAAAAGAGCCTGAGACAGGTGTGGATAAAAATAATAACGCCGACGCACGTGAAACCGCAGCTGAGACAACAAGCACCTCAAAGGCAGGGGGGAGGGGGAGGGGCGGACCGATCCTGGGGGCCTTTCCAAACGGGACATTGAGTCGCATCGAATGAAAAAGCTGCTGCATAGCAAAGGAGACCATCGGCGAAATAAAAGGCCACTTCTGGAAGAGGGGGAAAATGTATTTGCAAGTCGTAGATCTGATAAGGGGTTCATAGTCAAACCATATAAAGAACTCATCCAGAAAAAAATATATACACATAAAGAACTCAATAGCAGCAAAAAAAAAAAAAAAAAAAAAAATGCAGTTAAGAAGGGGGCAGAAGACCTGAATAGACACTTTCCCAAAGACGACAGATAGAGATGGCCAACAGGTACGTGGACAGGTGCTCACGTTACTAGTCGCCAGGGAAATGCAAATCCAAACCACAATGAGACGTCACCTCATACCTGTTAGGATGTCTATTATCAGAAAGACAAGAGGGAAGCGTCGGCGAGGACGCGGAGAAAAGGGAACCCTTGTGCGCCGTTGGTGGGAACGGAAATTGGTACAGCCGGCGTGGGAAAGAACACTGAGGGTCCTCAAAAAATTAAAAATAGAAGTACCTTATGATGCAGCCATCTGGGCGTTTATCTGCAGGAAACAAAATCGCTATCTTGAAAAGGTATCTGGACAGTGAAGGGGGGAGTAGGGAGAGGAGACTAAGTGGTCACTCGGGGTGGAGGGTCATGGTGGTGAGGGCAGGGACGAAGGGAAGCAGGAGGCCTGGAGGGCGACCTCGCAGGCATAACCACGGAACGAGGTCCCTGACGGGATGCAGACGCAGAGCAAAAGGAAGACAGGAAGGGTGGCCTCCGAGTTCCTGGCTGGAGCAGCTGTCACGTGGTCCGCTCGCAGTGACTCATTTCATGGTCATGTCGACCCAGCGAGGTAGGTGCTCTTATCGACCTGACTTCACAGCCGAGGAAACGGAGGCACAGAGAGAGTAGGGAACCCCCCAAGGCGCGTTTGGCAAGCGAGGGACGGGGCGTCCCCCGGGCAGTCTGCTTCCATGGCCCGCTAACCACACCGACTCTCGACTCGCGGCAGTAAAGCCGAGGCCATCAGGAAGGATCAAAAGCTCATTGGGAAAGATGTGGGGGTTTCACGACGCGGAGGCGTTTTTCCCCCTGAAATGAAGGCCAGGTCCAGGGTTTGGAGTCTGTCCAGTTGCTGTTAGGGACCCCTGAAGGGCTATGTGTCATTTAACCTTTCGCTGGGGACAGTTCATCCAAATGCAGATGGAAGAGTATTAGGACAGCCCCACTATAACTCATCCCCAACTTTAACCTCCTACTTCAGGCCGACCTGGGCTCCTTTCTCCTCCCATGTCGTGAAGCAAATCCTAGATATCCCACCATCGCGTTCACAGATGCCCCGTCGTGCCTCTCCAGAAGATAAAGGAACACGTTTTGTTTATTTATTTTTTAAGTCTACAATACCACCAGAAATAATCAACAATCCCGTAATACCTTCAAATATCCAGTTCCACCGGAGGTGTCGGACAGAGAAATAGTAGTCAGACTGACAGACAGCTGACGGAGGTGGCAGGAGGGAGGGGGCGGAGGAGAGCTGGGGAAACTGGCAAGGACCTGTCGCATCCCTCCAGGTGAGAGTTGAGAGTGGCCTGGGGTTGGGCTGAGCAGTGGGGAGGATGCAAAGGTGCGGGTGTGAGAGGCGTTGTTGGGTGCAGCCCCCCTGCCCCCCATGCTGTGGAATCTGACAGGATGCAGAGAGGCTGGAATCTGAAGGAAGCGGAGTGTCCGGGGTGCCCTGGGCCGTCTGACTTCTCAGACTGCGGCACACACGCACGGGCCCTCCCGCCTCCCCCCACCACCCCAGCTCAGCCCGCACGTCCTGTTCCACTCCCCTTCCCAGCTGGGGGAAATCCTGCCTGTCTCTCATGGTCCGGAGTTTGCCAACTGTGTGCCAACTGTGTCTTTTATTTTCTGGAGTCTGGGGCTGTCACCTCTGGGCCTTGCCGACCCTGGAGGCGCTGCCCCTCCCAGCGGTAGCCAAATCATAGGCAGCAAACACCAGTGTGTGCCTTTTACGTGTAAACCCACCAACCCGGAGCCCGCACCCCCACTGCCTCCTCTGTGGGCTCTCACACTCAGGGCCACTGTCCCCTGACCGCCGCACCCCAGGCCGGGTGTCAGACAACTAGGACAGACAGACCCAGTGCCCTGGAGCCCACTGAAACTACCCAAACCAGCCAGTCCCAAGTCCCCTCCCCTGCCTCACCCACTCCTTCAAGGAAACCCAAACACAGGCTTCCCCCTCCCTCTGCCTCCAGACCCGCTCTGGAGCCTCCTGCATGGCCCTACAGGCATCGTGCGCCCCCCTCCTCTGAGAAAAGATGAGAAATGAACTATTTTTCCCATGGCGATTGCCTCCTGGTCTGCTGGCCTTGCGATACCTCTCGTTTTCTCTAATATTTAAAACACACAGTTTTGAGCTGCAGTGTGCGCAGCACGTGGATGGCTCACGTGTTTTTGGAAAATTCTTTGGCCTTGAGAGCCCTTCACTCGGGCTCATGGTTTTCTACCTTTAACTCTGAGTGAAGACACCGATATGTGTCTACAATGAGAGAAATGCTGGTGATTAAGACCTGGACTTCAGGGAGTTTTAGCTCCCCTGAATTTCGTCTGGTGCACCCCCAGCTCAGCCACCTCCAGCTGCACGGCTTTGGGTGGGCTGCTTTACATCTCGGAGCCTCGGTTTCCTCCTCTGGACCCAGGGGCCATTGAGATCTATCACTCCGGATTATTATTATTCTGAGGGCTAAACGCAATAACGTGGGAACCGTGTTCACACAGCTGTGTTAAGAAACAGTGAAAAAAAAAATCACGTTTCCAAGAGCTCCCAGGGTCCGTGTTTAAACCCCCAGACAGTGGTCAGAGCCTCAGTCCAAATACTGAACCCCGGGCAGCCGAGCGGAGGGGACACCGTGGCCTCCCTCCAAGGAGAAGCTGGCAGGGCCGTCAGCTGGAGCACCTCAAGGGCTGGCCGCTCAGCTCTGACGCGTGGTGTCAGCACAGCGATCACTGACACAACTGCAGCAGAATTCTCACCTAATTACAGCAAAAATGAACTTCCACCCCTTGGAGACGTGAAACCCAAAATTAACCAGGGAGGGGCGCCAGCACTCAGTTCTGCTCTCACACGCTCGGCCTCGAGGCGAGAGGCCGCCTTCCCCCTAAAGTCTTCCTGTTCTTTCTAAGTTAAATGCCAAAAACTCTTGCCTGGGAAGGTCCCCGCGTCGAGATGCTGGGGAGTCATTGATGGTCAAGCTCCAGAGAGGATGACGTGAGGACTTGAATGTGGCCCCGGCCATCCCCCCGCCCCCAGGATGTTTGGGGTGGGGGGCGTGGTTTGGACATTCCGAACCTGCCTTTCCATTCCCCTTCCTGGCTTGGTGACAATAGTGATTTCAAAGCCTCCAAAGGCAGCTGTTAGCCAAATAGTCTGTGTGCGGTCAAGGACTGACCTCACCCAAAGAGCGGTCTGGTCTTTGGCTTTGGCTCCTGGGGGGCGACCTCCATGCCCTTGGAATGTCCTGCCTGATTATTCTTCCTTTCCGGGTCGTTGGGCCACACTGGGTAGCTGAACACTGTGATCTATTGAGAGGGCTTTGGGCCACACAGTATCAGCGCGACCTCTGGAGGGGCTGGAAACTCCCCATGTGGGGAGCCAGCCATGTCCCCATGATGGAGCCCCAGTAAAGACTCTGGACACCAAGGCTCAGGGGACTTCCCTGGTCGGCAGCACTCCACGTGTGATGCCACATGCTGTTGCTGGGAGTGGTCAGCACTGCCCACCCTCTGCTAGGAGGGGACAATGGGAAGCTCCGCACATGGGACCCGCCTGGACCCTGTCCTGTGAGCCTCTGCCCTTGGCCGACTTGAATCTGTCTCCTTTGTTACGACGGACAGCAAAGTGAGTATGACAGACAGCTCCTGGTGAGCTCTGTGAGTCCTGGCTAATGATCGGACTTGCGGGTAGTCTGGGGGAGCCCCTGGATGTGCAGACTTGATGAATGAGGGGGGTCTCGGGGACCTGTGTACTTTGCAGTCGATGTCAGAAGCGGTATCGGTCTGGGGGGACCCCCAGAGTTTGCATCCTACCTTCCCAGTAACTCTCCTTTTCAAAGCGAAGGCAGACCCAGTGAGGAAGCGGGGTGAGGCTGTCACCTGTGATCAATGACCCAAGGAAGAGAGCAAGCCCTGGTAAGGAACATCCCTGTCACGCACAGCGGGAGCCTGCATAGCACCTTCTTTTAACTGAGGACTGAAATAAACACTGACCAGGTTATTCCCCAGATCCACCCCCACCTTACTCCTCCTTCCTGCCGTATCCCACTCTTCATTCGGGTAGCCATCTGATTCCAGAGGGCTAGGGGGGTGTGGAGCCCCAGCCTCAGCCCGCCCCCGCCCCAACTCCACAGGGTGGATTCTGATTGGTCTGCGCCAGTCCTGGTGCGATCCTGTTCAAGGAGATGTTTTGTTCCTAGGGACGTTCAGAAGGAACGGTATTTATGCGTCTGCATGTGACGGCGAAAGGGCACCAGCCCTCTTGAAGCCACTCAGGGAGGCGTCCTGAGGCCACCGGCCGGCCCTGCGGTCACTGCGCACAGCTGGGCACCGCACTCCACCCTGCAAAGCCTTCCCGCGTGGGACAGCAAACACCCTCGTGGTTTAACCCCGCTTGGGGTCAGGTTTTCCTTTCCTCCCAGTAGAAAGCACCCTGGTCAGCCAGGTGCCAGGGCCCCTGGGGACCAGCCGTGAAGCGGACATGGATGCGAGCGACGAAACACACTCAAATAGCTCAAACAAGATCACGGGGCTCTGTGGAAACACAGGGGACCCCCCAAGTCGAAGCGAACAGCACAGACACGCATGTTACGGGGCGCCATCCCGAACGGGCCCCGCCCCTGTCCCTGCCCGCTCCGCTCCCGCCCCCGCCCTGACCTCTCCCTCGGAGTCCACGCCTTTGCCTCCGGCCTCCACCCACTCTGAGCCCTAATCATCACCCCGGAGGAGCCCTGGGTGCGGACGAGGCTTCCCCTGGTGCAACTCCCTTCCCGGAGCTGTCACCCAGTGCCCAGGAGGACCTGAGGCTCCGGGCTGGGAGCACAGGAAAAGCACCTGGGCCACCTGCGGCGCTGCCCAACGCGCCCCAGTAGGCTGGGGGACCCAGGGCCCTGGGTTTAAATTCTGCAGAGAACAAAACTCCTCCATTGACGAAACCTGAAAAACAAGCCCAGCCCCGCTCCAGCGGGCGCTGTTTGCAGGAATGCCAGGGACATTCTTCTGTTTTGCCCTTGGCCCAGAGATAAAGGCTCCTAATCTCTGTTCCTGAAGAAGAATGTTCACGTGAGCGGCTCAGGAGGAAGGCTCTGAGCGAGGCGGGGACTGCAGTGTGTTTCTCGAACCCGCCGGGCTCAGGCAACCCCCAGGGTTCCGAAGGTGGGGGTGGGGAGCCCCAACACAGTGCCTGGCGCCAGTGGGGAGAAGGGGACCCCGCGCTGCGTCCTGGCCCTGTGAGGGCGGCCTCCTCTCCGCCGCGGGGACCTGCAAGGCCTGAGCCTGTGTGCCAACCGCAGGAGCGGCAGGTTGGAAAATGGGGGTGTCTGCTGGGTGAACTGGCCCGCGGGCCCATGGCTCCCCAGCTCCTGGTGCCCCATGGCCCAAGCCCCACTCTGCCTCCTCAATGGTGCTCCCCCAAATTCACATCCACCTGGAACTTCACAATCCAACCATCTTTGGAAATGGGGTTTTTGCAGATGTCATTAGTTAGGGCCTCAGGCTGACGTCGTCCTGGACTGAGGGTGGGCCCTCAATCCAAGGACTAGTAGCCTTATAACAAGAGGAGAGGACACAGAAAGACACAGAGAAGGCCATGGGACAATAAAGGCAGAGACTGAGTGAAAGGCCACAAGCCAAGGAACAAATGCCCAAGGCCACCAGAAGCCTGAAGGGCCAAGGAAGGGCCCGCCTCCGGAAACTGCAGGCGGGGCACGGCCCTGCCGACACCTTGGTTTTGGACTTCCGGCCGCCAGAATAAGAGAATATATTTCTGCTGTTGTGAGCTACCAAGCTCTTGGGAATGTGTTACCGCAGCCCCAGGAAAGTCATCTGCTCGCCGTCCCCAGTCCGTGCCACCACGCCCCCTGCCCCCACATCCGGAGGGTCTGTCAGGTCAGATGGCATTTCCCCCCTTCTCTCCAGCGCCTTCACGTGAGGCTCGGAATCAAACCCACCCTCCATCCAGGGCGTGGGCGCCACGTGACCTGAGGCCCTGCCTTCTCTCCATCCGTCCCGCCTCTGGACCCCACCCATGAAATGTCATTTCCTTGGAAACTTTCATTGCAGGAAACCTGCCTGAGCTTGTTCCCGCCTCGGCACCTTCATGTTTATTGTTCCTGTTCCCGAATCACTGGATGTCCGCACGGGTGATTTTGCCTCCCAGGGGACATTGGGCGATGTCTGGAGACATTTTGGGTTGTCACAACGTGGGGAGGAGGGTGAGGAGACTGCTACTGGCATCTAGTGCGTAGAGGCCAGGGAGGCTGCTCATCACCCCACGGTGCACATGAGGTCCCCCGCAGCAAAGAATTATCCTGCCCAAAATATCCACTGTGCCAAGGTTACAAAACCCAGTCCAGATCTTTCTGTAACTCGGTTCTCCTTGTCTTTAGTTGCCAGCTCTAATACCACCTCTTCAAAGAGGTCCTCCCCGACCATCCTTTGTAAAGGGGCACCTCCTGTCACCCCCTCATCATGTCACATGGCTTCACTCTCTTCGGGGCCCTGGCGTCATCCGAAGCCACCTTGCATGTTTATTTTTACTCACTGTCTGTCTCCTCCCGCTAGGACACCCCGGAAGGTTTTTTGCAGCCACTGCAGATGGAAATTTCACTGTCTGGCCATCTCCCCACCGATCCTCACCCCCACAGCTCCCAGGGAGTCATTAATTGAAGGTTTGTTCTTTTCCATTCAGCCAACAGATATTTTTCCCCCTCTCCTGGGTCTTCGCGCAGAGGTGAGCGCTGCCGGCCTGGACCTGTCTGAACAGTCATCGCTTGGAGCAGTTTTTCTGGCACTTGCCGGTCTTGCCGGGGCTTGAGGGCGGCTGCGTGTTGGTCGGCCTGGCCTCACGTGGAACGAGCTGCTCTCCCCGAATGCACCTCACGACTGGGCGTTTCCTCCCGCTCCGCACACGCGGCCCCAGAACCAGGAGCTGCGGGAACCGCGGTCCCAGCACAGGCCTCCGCCTCCACTTGCTCAGAATTAGAACCCCAAAGGAACGGAAGGGGACCGCCACGGGCTGAATCGTGTCCGCCCCCCAGTTTACCCGGCGAAGTCCTGAACCCCATTACTCAGAATGGCTGTGCTTTTGGAGCTACGGCTTTTAACGAGGTGATTAAGTTAAAGGGACAGATGGGTGGGCCCCAAGCCATTGCAACTGGTGTCTTTATGAGAAGGAACAGGACACAGACACCCCCGGGGGGAAGACCGCGTGAGGACGCAGAGGGAGAAGATGCCCGTGTGTTTTATTGTGGTAAAACATACAGAACATGAAATTCAGCGTGACCGTCCCAGGTGTGCGTCAGCGTCCGCCGTGGGCCGCCGTGCCCGCCACCTAGCTCCAAAGCCTCTCCATCGTCCCAGACGGAAACTCCGCACGCAATAAACGCTCACTCCCCCTCCTCTGCTCACCCGCCGCCTTTGCTTCTCCACGTCCAGGCCCTCACCTGGAACCCTGGAGATTAGAGGGCCAGGGCTGGAATCTTCTAGCGGCTGATACCGGCCAGGGCCCCTGAAATCTTAGCGGGGGCTGTGGGCTGGAACACCTACGTGTAAGCCTCTCCATGCAGCCCGGGCTTCCTCAAAAAATGGTGGCTGCATTCCAAAGGGAAGCCATTGAGAGAGAAAGAGAGAGACAGAGACAGAGAGGGAGAGAGAGGAAAACGCCAAGCAGAAGCTGGATCCTTGTCACGCCCTTGTCCCAGAAGTCACACAGTGTCGCTCTGGCTGTGCCCCACTGGATGGGGCGGCCACAGGGCCCTGACTCGTGGGGAAGGCGCACGGACTCCGCTCTGCGGGGAGGCAAGTGAGTCAGTCTCAGTGAAGAAGAGCACGGAGGATGGATACACATGCTGGCGAGGCCATCTTTGGAACACGCAGTCTGCTGCCCGTGAGGAGGCTGGCGGTGTAAGAGCTGAGAGGTTTCCAAGTGAGGAGGCGACGGTGGAGAGAAGCCACCGAGCCTGGGGGAGGTGCGTCTGGGCTTATAGGAATCCAGAACTTTTCACGGTGGGTGCAACGTAGTGAAGACGGTCAGCGCGGCCGGAGAGGAGGCTGAGGCTGGGCTACCGCCGCTTGGCCGGTGTGGCCGGTGCTGCGAGGGCTGCCTGGGCGCCAACAGCGCTGCAGACAAGCCGGCACAGGACGCGGGGCCCAGGCGAGGCGCCCCGCAGAGAGCCAGCGTGGTGAGGGGGTCGGAAGCCGCCGACGCCGGTCTAGCAAATCAACGAGGAGAGACTGGGGGCTTCAAGAGAGGATGCCGGGGCGACCGGGTAGGTTACCGTGAAATAAGAATGAGACTTCTTGGCTCTCACTCTATAATATCAAAGTACAGTCCAGATGGATTAAAGAGTTCACTTAGAAACACGGAGCCGCAGGGACTGAACACGTTAGGAGAATGTTCGTCTGAGCCTGGGGAAGGGCAGGTCGCCCTGAACACAGAACTGAACGAACCGCCAACAAGGGAAGCGACTCGTGGCAGGTCCCTCTGCCGTGGTGTGTGCGACGGGGAGGGGAACCCCTCAAGTCCAGAGGAGGAGAGCTGGTTAAATGACTTACTGGATACGGCTGTCGTGGAAATGTCACGTGATCATCAAAAATCACATTCTTAGATAATAATTAAGAATATAAGGTGTGAGAGAATCGGAAATATTTATTGGTTTCTGCCCTGCTTCCTGTCACAGAGCTAAAACCCTTGTAAGCTCCTCAGGGGTAAGAGCACTAGGAACATCTTGTGCTCTAATAAGGTGACCCTTGGTGGGCTCCTGGATGGGGCTGGTCACCGGGAAGACCAAGCCATGATACAAGCTTGGAAATTTTCAGCCCCAACCCCCCATCCTCCAGAGAGGACAAAGGGGCTAGAAATGGAGATGATGACTGGTCACACCTCGCCCTATGCATCTCTGTGCTGTTAATCTGTATCTGTTATCGTCCCCCTTATTACACAATAAACCATCTGGCATCCGTAAGTGTCCCCCTGAGTTCTGTGAGCCACTCTCACGAATTAACGGCACCCACGGAGCGGGTCGTCGGAACCTCTGATCTCTAGCTGGCTCTCGAAACGCGGGTGATACGCTGGGTTTGTAACTGGCACCCGCAGCGTGTGGGGGGGACAGTCTTGAGCGACTAAGCCCTTCAACTGTGGGATCTGACCGGACCTCCAGCTAGATAGCGTTAGAATTGACTTAAAATGTAGGACATCGTGCTGGCATCACAGAAAAACGCTTGTTTTGGGGAAAACCTCCACACATTTGGTGACCGGAACCGCCAGAAGTCAAGCGTTTTCTGAGTGAAGATCACAGGTAAAAGACACAGAAAACTGGGGTTTTCTCTATATAATAAATGTCCAGAGCCTGCGGGGCTCCAAGAGACGACGCCCAGCAAACCCTCAGCGGCTGCAGCCCAAGCTTAATGAAAGCAGTTTCTGAAATGAATCGCCATTGCCCTAGGGGCAGCAACCCCTGCGACTGGTCGGGGGAGACCTCTCGCAGACCGTGCTACCAGAAAGGCCACCAGGTGGCGCCCGGGAGCCTGGTTTGATGACTGGTCCAGCAGAGCGACGACCCTGGTTGCCATGGATTCAATAGTGTATGATTCCACTTAGACGAGGTCCCTAGAGTTGTCCAGTTCTTAGAGACAGGAAGGAGAACAGTGGGTGCCAGGGCTGGGGAAGGAGAGACGGGAGACAGTGTTTCATGGGTGCAGAGTTTCGGTTTGGGGAGGATGAAAAGTTCCGGAGATGAGCGATGGCGATGGTTGCACCACCATGTGAAGGCACTTAGTGCCGCTGAACCGTCCGCGTAATACCAGGCTAAAATGGTAACTGTCACATTAGGTATATCGCACCACAACAAAACCCAACAATGACCAAAAATACCCACTCGTCTTGAAAGTAGGTAAGATGTGTCTCACACTGGGGGAAACGCAGGTGGGTGCAGACGGCAGCCGTGAGCTCTGAGGACCTGGACTCAGATCGGCATAGCACCCTCCGAGGTGCCCAGGCCTCTGCGAGTGCAGCGCCCCCCAAGACCGAGGCGACCCCGCCCAGCCCTTCCTGCAGGCACGAGGCGCACCCACCGCCGTCGACCACCCCGCGGGGCCCGGGCTTCCCCCATCGCTCCACCTGTCAGTTGCACGGCCTTCGACACACAACCAAAGAGAAGCCGTCCGCAGCATCTCTACACTTTCCCACGGTCTGTCCACTCTTTGTTCACCGGCAGGTGTAATTTTACATAGTTCTACTCAGCACAGATATGGTTTTGGATTCTGCTTGTTTTACTTCAAACGCCGTGGACATTTTTAATATATTGCCGCAGTCCTCGTGGCTGTTCTTTTTAAGAGCCGCGTAACGTCCCATCTGGTAGATGCACCGTCATTTACTGTGCCATCCTCCTCCCTCGGGACGTGTGGCCTGCTTTTAGTCTTCCACAACTTTTAAGGCGTGGCCTGGCCAGCCGAGCATTTTGATGCAGCAAGATTTCGTCCTCGAATCTCAAGCCAGCCAGGGAAGGCGCACCCTGGCTGCCTCCCCAAGATCCCCAAGATCCCTATGAGATAGAGCAGGAGCTTAAATAGCTGTGTTTGGGGGAAGACTGGAACGTCGGCGGACCCAACAGACAGGCAGAAGGGAGCAGACACTGAGTTACACAGACGCCTACACATGCCCCATAAGTTGCTGCCAAATAGATTCCGACCAGGGGCCCGAAGGCCAACCTCAAGTTCGAGAATTTTCCAGAAGGATCCAGAGAACTCAATAAAACCATTACACTCGTGGTGGGTCATAGGGACACCTGGGGAAGCACTCCAGGTAGAGGGGACAGCACCTGAGCGGAAGCGTCCTGGGTACACAAGAAACAGCAAAGAGGTTCAAGAGGTTTGAGGAGTAAGTGAGGAGTAGGGGAAAGAGGTCAGGGGGCATGGGGGGTAGCAGATCACCAAGGACCTGGTCAGGTTCGGATTTCACCCCAGGAGGGTGTTGATCTCAGGCAAAGCTCCTTTTTATAAAAACAAAAACAAAAACAAAAACCAACTCAGCTTTTGAGTTATAATTCATGTACCATACACCTCATCCATATAAAGTTTACAATTCAAGGGGTTTGGTACATTATTAATTTTTTAAAGTGTGGTGAAATATGTATAACATAAAATGTGTCACTCTAGCCATCTGTACGCGTAAAATTTAGTGTCATGCATTACCTTCACGATACTGTTTGACTGTCACCACTATCTACCCAAACAATGGAACCCATTAAACAATAACCCCTCTATTCCTGTCTCCATCCCAGCACCTGGCAACCTTGATTCGACTTTCTGTGGGTGAATTCCTCTATTCTAGGTATTTCTTATAAATGGAATCATACACTATTTGTCCTCTTTTGCTCAACATAATGTTTTCATGCTGTTTCCATGGTGTAGCATGAATCAGAACTTTGTTCCAAGGCTTCTGTTTTTAAAAGGCCATCTGGCTGCCATGTGACAGCCTGGGAGACGAGGCAGGGAAGGGGCAGAAGCATAGAGATAGAGACCAGCTCGGAAGTTACGGCTGTCCTGGGGAAGAAGATGGCTTTTTAAAAATTAAGCAAAGCCACAGGCCACAAAGGAAAAAACAGATCTACTGGAATACCCCAAAATTAAAAACTTTCGTCCATCAGAGGACACCATCAACAGAGTGGAAAGGCAACCCATGGAATGGGGGAAATATTTGTAAATCATGTACCTAATAATGGGGTAATATCTAGAATATATAAAGAACTCCTACAAATCGATAATAGAAAAAAAAACCCAATCCGAATAAAAATAAGCAAAGGACTAAAAAAGGTATTTCTCTGAAGAAGATACACACGTAGCCAATTAGCACACGGAAAGAGGCTAACGTCACTAATCACTAGGGAGCTGCAAACCAAAACTACAATGAGATATGACTTCATGCTCATTAAGATGGCTACTGTTTTTAAAGGAAAAACAAAAACAAAAACAAAAAACAGAACATGACAAGTGCTGGTGCAGACGCGGAGAACTTGGAACCCTTCCGCACTGTCCTTGGGAATGTCAAACGGTGTAGCCCCCGTGGAAAACAGTATGTTCCTCAAAAAACTAAAAACAGAATTACCATATGATCTGGCAATCTCACTCCTGGGTGTATACTCACAAGAACTGAAAGCGGGTTCTCAAGGAGAGAGTTGTACACTCATGTTCATAGCAGCATCATTCACAACAGCTAAAATGTGGAAGCAACGCAAGTGTCCACTGTGGGATGAATGGACAAGCAAAAAGCGATATGTGTGCACACCCGGTAATTCTTCTGCCTTCAAAAGGAAGGACATTCTGGCACATGCTGCGGCCTGGATGAACTTTGAAGACATTATGCTAAGTGAGCCAGTCACAAAAAGACAAAGTGTCTGATTCTACCTGTATGAGGCGCTGAGAGTGAGGAGTCACGCTCTAGAGACTAGAATGGCGGTTGCCAGGGGCTGGGGGGCAGGGAGGAGGAGGGGAAGTTATTTGTTTAATAAGTGTAGAGTTTCAGATTTACGAGTTATGAGGCTGGATGCACAACACTGTGAATATACTCAATACCAGTGAACCGTATACTTAAACCTGGTTACGATGGTAAATTTCATGGTCTGTGTATTTTAACACAATAAAAAAGAAAACAAATTAAAACCCATTCGACTAAAAAAAATAATAATAAGGTTTCCTTTCAAAAATTCAACAGAAAACTGGAGATCTGCCAACCCGAGCGTCAGTGAGTAGCTTCAGGCGCAGACGCTGGCAGGCATCTCTGTGGAGGGGGAGGGGGCTCGGGAGACGGGACCCCCTCTGCCAACGAGAAGGGAGCAAAGCAGGGAGTTGCCGCCCCTTCTCTGCCCGCAGGCCTCGCAGTCAACACTGGTCCCGTTCATCTGACCCAAAACAAAGCAAGAGCTGCGGAGCGCAGGATTAATTTCTTCCCAGCACGCTGTCCGCTCGCTGCACGCACGAGTTCGTGCCTGTCAGGGCCTCTCTGCCCCCACCGCTGCCCGCTGGTCAGCCTGGCTTGCCCTATGTCCAGGGCGCAGCCCTTGGCTCTGGGCTTGAGGAGAAGTTTAAACTTTCTGTTTAAACCATAAGGAATTCAATCTGGCCATGCATTTCCCCCAGATTTAGCCACTTACGCTGTTTCATTTGCAAATATCATATGTAGTCTCTCAAGACAAAAATAGCAAGAAGTGATGGTTCTGTGGGCCCATCTGGTACTGATTCATTTGAACGCAAGGCCCGGGGTCCGTATGTGGATCAGCTGAGGTTGCATAAGAGTGGGAAGACCCACAGGAGGGGGCACCTGGTTTCCTGGACACCTGTAGAACCCCTCCCAGGAGCTCCCAAAGGTAAGCCTGGGATTCATTCCCACTGCGTCTCTCCAGGAGGAGACTGAAGGCCGAGTATGTGCTGCCAGGAATGTGGGGGTGGGGGTGGTGCCATGTCCCTGAGTGTGGGGGCTACCTGGAGGACTGAGGCCAGGGTGGGCCTGAGAACCTCCAACGGGCCCTTTCTTGGTGGGCTCGGGACCCTCTTTCAGGCCAGACCCTGGTGATGAGCTGGTAGGAAGAGCAGCTGTGGACACAGCACACACTCACCTGCCCGCCTCCCTCCTGGGCACATCATGCCCATGGGGCGGTCCCCAAACTCACTCCGAAAGACCACGAAGCTCTGTAGGACCGGCATGGGGGTCCAGCGACAGCATGGCCGATGGTTAAGAGCCAGACAGCAGAGTCCGTGACTGAGTTGAACTCTGGGCCTGGCGACCTTGAGCAAATCAATTCCTCTCTCTGGGCCTCAGCGTTCTCATCTGTAAGAAGGGGAGACTGAAGCATAGTCCATCTTAGGGGCTGTTGTGATGTTTAAGTGAATTAATTTACTTGCAAAACACTTAGAATGACGCCTGGCACAGATCAGAGTAAGTTCCACATGATGTTATTATTATTACATTCTAATGAATGGAGACAGACTCCCCCCCCCCAAATAAACTAATACATAAGATAATTTCAAAGCTATAAGGTCCATAAAGAAAACAACCCAGAGAAAGAGAGAACACATTTGAGAACACAATAACCTGCCGATCAGGACGTTTCTAAGGGCTGTAGGAGAAAAACCATGATTTCCAATAGAGTGGACTCTTAAAAATTAAGATTTAATGATCCAAGGAATACGAATATTACACCTGATACCTTCCCATATAAAAACTTGAAACATCTCGCATAAGGCTTATCAGCAGCAGCTCCAGAGAGGGGACGTGGCTCTCCAGGCCACCGCCCTCATCCCGGACACCTGCACCATTCCGCCTCCATGGATGCGTGTTCGTTCACGCCCCCTGGCCAGACCCCAAGGGATTTGTAAGTTCTCCCACCTGTTAGACACATTCTTTTGATTCCACCAAAAGGTCCCATTGAGACCCGCTCTCTGGGGGGAACCCTGCCATCCCCTGGCAGAACACCCTTCCCAGAATGGCTATTTCTGTCTTCCTGTGAAGAGAGTCACAATGACCATGCAGAAAAGCTTTTCCTCACCCTCCCCCGTGGCTGTGAACCTAACACCTATTTCCAAAGCATGAGCTCAGCCTGGCGGCAGCAGCAAGGTCCAGGGACCCACTCTTCTTGATTAAACAGAGAATGCCTGTGCCAACCAGAAGTCCTGGATTCCGGACTTGGTGTTGGACTGGATTCAGAGTCTGTGGGGCCCTCCTGGCGAGGAGCCAGTGCAAGTCAGCTCCTGGGATAGTGACCAAGAGTGCGTTTCCTGTCCCCACACCATGCGTGTGGACGGGCCCCGAAAGCGAGGCCTTCTTCCCTTCCCTCCCATGCCCATTTCTGAGGATGCCGCCCTCGTCACCAGAGCCTGGATTCTCAGGCTTGGGTTCCAAGTGGTAGCAGAGGGATGTAAGCGAGTGGACTACCTCGGGAATGGTCAAGGCCACGGTTAAGTGCACTGGCCCTGGGCTCAGACTGACAAGGTTCAGCCTTTGCTCGGCCGCTTACCACCCAGGACAACAAACGGCTGTTTAACTCCCATGGAATAGCCATTTAGCTTCAGGGAGCTCATTTGTAAAATGGAGATAAAACTAGAAGTCATTTCACACAATAGATGCCCAGGCTCTGAACTGTGGTTAAGCATTCGATAAATTCCAGATATTGTTGTTATTAATACTGACAGCTATAATTGCAGCCTCTTTGTGAATCAGAGAAAGTTTATATTCCGGGGAAAGAAATGAGAGCAATCCTTTGCTACCTGTGGCCAGGTCTGTAAATCTGGAGCATGTTTTATTTGGGGTTGCCATTAGTATCCAAGCATGCCTAGAAATAGCAAATAAATAAAAAAGTCTGTTTGTGATGACTGCTTCCAGACATTGGGACTTTGACACCTCTCAGAGGAGGAATTTGATATGATTTCCTTAATGAATATGTGCCTAATACATCCTATAAAAACCGCAAATCCCTTCGCCGCTGCTAGAATGGCTATAATTTTTAAATGGAAAAAACCAAACAAACAGGTATTAGGATGTGGGAAGAGGAACTCTCATGCATCGCTGATGGGAACGTAAAGTGATGCAGTTACTGTGGGAAAAAATTAAACAGAGTTAGCACATGACCCAGCAATTCCACTTCTAGATATATATCCAAAAGAAGTGAAAACTCAAACAGTTGTACACAAATGTTCAGAGCAGCATTAATCACAATAGTGTAAAGGTAGAAACAACCCAAATGCCCACACTGGATGAAGAGATAAATAAAACGCCAAGACGCACCGTGCAATATTATTCAGCCATGGAGAGGAGCGAAGTACTGACAGACCCAAGCCACGGCTCGAACGAACCTTGAAAACACTGTGCTAAGTGAAATAAGCCAGACACAAAAGGACAAACACTGTATCACCCCATCTATATGAAATATTCAGAATAGGCCAATCCATAGAGAAAAAGTAGATTGGTGGTGGGAGAGAGAGCCGGGAGGTAATGGGGAGCACTGGTTTACTAGTACGGGGTTCCCTTCGGGATGATAAAAACGTTTTGGAACTAGACGGAGGTGGTGGTCGCACAACACTGAACGTACGCGAAGCCACGGAAGTGCCTCCTTTAAAGTGGTTAATGTTATCTTATGTGAATTTCACCTAAATCACACACACACACACACACACACACACACACACACACACACAACAAACCTGTCTACAAGGAACTTTGTTGGAGATGGCAGAGATTAGGGTTCAAGGCACTGATTTGGGCTGGGCCACATCTCAAGCGAATGGCAAAACAGAAAAATAACCCTTAAGGACCTCTGTATCTTTCGGACCCCGGCAGCTTCTGGCACAAGCCTTCCTCCCCCAGGTGGGCTCACCCAGCAGGAACGCCGACCTTGTCAGGAAATCACCTACAATCACAGACCAGGACAAGGGCAGTTTTACTGAAGAAGAGCTTCTGCAAGTCTTCTCCAACATGGCATCGGGGGGAAAGAAGAGGACAAACCTGAGGTAAACGTCCCTGGGGTTGTGACTCTCGCAGAATTGGAAGACAGCTAGCTCCCTGCGACCCAAACTCTCCATCGGGCGACTTGCCTTCCCAGGCCCTCCCTGCAGCATCTGGGCCTCTCTGTCCAGGCCCCCTAACTGTGCCCTGTTCCTATAGGCTGGTCCCGAAGGTCTGTTCAGGCTCTGCCCGGGGCCTGAGTGACAAGGAGCCAAGGCAATCCTTGAGGCGGGCGACTCGGATGGAGACGACGGCACAGGCGTGGACACTGAGGGGCTGGGACCCCCCTCCCGGAGCTCGAGCGCTCACCCGCCTGCCTGCAGTGGCACATGGCGGTCCCTGCCGAGCGCAGCCCCCTCCTTTATCCCTACAGCGGTCCCTAGTGTCCCATGGCTTCACCTTCCACACTTCCAGTTACCACAGTCAACCACGGTGTGAAAATATTAAATGGAAAATTCCAGAAATAAACAATTCATAAGTTTTAAATCGTGTGCTATTCTGAGCAGCGTGATGAAATCCGGTGCTGTCCTGTTCCGCCCCGCCCAGGATGTGAATCATTCCTTTGTCCAGCACACCCGTGCCCTGTATCCGCCCATCAGTCACTGAGCAGCCTTCTCGGTTATCAGATTGACGGCTGCGATATCACTGTGCTTGTGTTCAAGGGACCTTTATTTTATTTAATAAGGACCCCAGCGTACAAGAGTAGTGATGCAGGCAATTCAGATATGCCAAAAGGAAGGCCGTAAAGTACTTCCTTTGAATGAAAAGGTACGGATAAGAACGAACATAGTGTGTCTAGGGCTCAGTACTATTTGCGGTTTCAGGCATCCCCTGGGGGTCTTGTAACATGCAGAATGCCGATGAAGGGCCTACATGTTGTTATTATCATCATAAAAGCCCCGGTCTGGTTTACTTCAGGGTATTTAATTTCTGCGGACCTGAGTCTAAGTCGGGCTTGATTCTCAACCAGAGCTGATGCTGTCCCATCTGGAGATGTTTGTAGTTGTCACAACTGAGGGGAGGGTGCTAGCGCATCTAGTGGGCAGAGGCCTGGGATGCTATTAAACACCCTACAATGCCACCACAATAAAGAATGATCCCGCCCAAATGTCCAGGGTGCTGAGACTGAGAAGCCGTGTGCGGGGTTAGTGGCTCGTGCGTGCTGGAGTTTCTGCTGGCGAGGAGAGGACAGAGACACTGTGACCTTGGCTCCCCTCCCGAAGCGGTCGAATGTTGCCCCTGGATCTGCAGAAAGAGACGTCAGCAACAATCTTTGCACGCTTCTTCCTTCTCCGAGGCAGGGGCCGCTTCCCACGAGTAGATCGGCCCGTGGACATGAAGCGGGCGGGACGTCTGTGTTCAGCTTCACGCGCTGGGAATGGCAAGGGGAGTCGCTTTCTCTCGGCTGGATATCAAATTTCTGAATCATGAAAAATGTGGCTGTGATTAACCTCATTTGTTTTGAGCAATTCTGTTTCTAAAATTCAGCTGCAGTGACTTAAGGGGTGTGTGTGTGCACGTGTGTGTACCCGTGTTCAGCTCTTTGGGGAGCTGCAGAGAGAGAACCAGAGTTATTTTGCCCTTGGCTGTATCATCCTTGTAACAATTGGACTCGTTCTCTCCATGAAGTTAAGCTGGGGGAGGGGTGGAATTAAAGTGCCTGGAATAGCTGCTCTCAGCATTTCACACTCTCATATTAGGGAAATGGGTCACCTCCTCAGGACTGCTTGATCCAGCTGCCTGCTTGGGGTGAGAAGCAAAGACCAACCAGGACCTCCACAAGAGGTCCGTCCCTGGTACATACAGGGCGGGGGGCGGCAGAGTGTCTGGCTCCTTACCGGCATACAGACATTGGCCTGGCATGTGGGATCCCATTTCGGCACCTTCACAGCCTCTGCCAAGCACATCTATTTTGGATCTCACAGCCATGATTGCACTCGCTGGGTGGGTGTGTGGAGCTGAGCACGAGGACTTTCTGACCCAGCCCGCAGGGACTCTTTCCTCCCAGGCCCAGCCCCTGGCTCCTGTGGGTGGGGCTGCGTGGACAAGTCCTCCTTCCCCTCATTCAGAAGGACCATGCCCACCATCCACGGGCTGCGTGAGGCTGGCCTTTCTCGGATGGCTGAACCACTGCTGTGCAATTAGCAGTTGACGTTTCTTGGGGCAGTCGGGGTGCCCTCCAGTGTGTACCCAGAAATGCTATCCTGGTGATAAAGAGGGTAATCCTTGTCTGTAAGAGGCAGTTATCAAGTGTCTCTCCCTGCCTGGGCAAAAATTCTTCTGGACAGCTCAGGGAAATGAGACAAAAATTTTTTTTCCCTCTCTGAATTTCACATTCAACTGGGTCCTGCGGTGGGTGGAGACAGACAGAAGACACCCCCTCCCACCTCCCCATGGAAGCCAGGAGTCCTGGTCCATCCCTGAGCAGGTGAGCAGCGAAGAGCACCTGGGCAGCTTAGAACCCAGGTCATTTCCATGCTCAATGTCACACAGCATTCACCATCAGCCACTCACCGGTGTCTTTAACAAGGCCAGTCCGGAGAGTGTTTTGATTGATGCACGCAGAGTTTGAAAAAATTGTAACTGCCCATATTGAAAATTTTGGAGATTTTGTGTGGATAAAAAATCTGCACTTTCAGAGTCTCTTGAAAAGTCAGAGAGTATCTGGCCACACTGAGCCCACACTTGGGCCTGGCAAGCATCCCCAGGACTCAGGTTCAGGAGTGGCTGCCCCCACTTAGGGTTGGCCACCCTGCCCATGCGCCCCTCTCAGCTCAGGCCCTGTGGACACTGGAATGCGTCATTCCTGCTGAGAAATTGCAATTATTCCAGCGGGTTGTTCAGACCGGGAAGGGCCCTAAGGGGCCCCTGAAGCTGTCCCGAACGTTTACGAGGTGTTTCCCACCTGACCTGACCCTCCTAAAAGCCCTCAAGAGGGAACAGGACGTGGTAACTACCTTAGCAGGAGGTCATCTGGGCCTAATAAATATGCTAAGATGATGGGCCGAGATGCCTGCGGAAGGATTCCCTGGGGAGGAATGGAGGCGCCATCACTTGGATAGGTGCTCGGGCCTGGATTTGGGAGCTTCTTGGTCCTGGGTTAAAGCAGAGACACAGGAAGACAAATGGAACGTAGAGTAAAAAGGGACTGGGTGAGAGGAGAGAGCTAGAGGCCTTTTTCTGAATGCCAGGGGCAAAAACGTGGGACTGAGGAGCGCGGAGGCGGGAGGCCGGCTTGCCCAGCCAGGTTTCAGCACCGCGGACAGCGGCGACCCCTGGTGGACGTGACGTGGCAGGCTCCCCTTTCCCTGAACTTCACAGCGAAAACTCTCAAGTAGAAAATGATTGAAAGCTGAGTAGGCAGCAGCCAACATCCAATATACAAAATGTATGGCTTCAAACACATCTCACGACGACCCTGTGATTACTACTGCTATCACGATCCCTTTTCCGGTGGGAGACACCCAGGCTCTGAGAGGTTATCGGAGCTGGGGCAGCCTGGCTCCCCGCCCTCCACTGACCCACTCCGACACAAAAGCAGATCCAGCAGTTCTGCCCCGGACACGGGAATACGATTCAGCCTTGGAAAGGAAGGACAGTCTGATGTGCACTGACACATGGACCCTGGGGGACGTCCCAGTAAGTGGAGCAAGCCAGTCACGAGAAGACAAACACCATGTGATTCCACTTGCACGAGGTCCCTAGAGTCGTTCAGTTCAGAGAGAGAGTAGAAGGGCTGCTGCCTAGGCTGGGGGAGGGGCAACAGGGAGTTCGTGTTCAACAGGGACAGAGGTTCGGCTTGGGATGATAGTTCTGGAGATGGATGGTGGTGATGGTTGCAAAACGGTGTGAGTGAACTTAATGCCACGAATTGTGCTTGACCTTAAAAACGAATATGGTGGTAAATGTTATGTCATGTGTATTTTACCACAATTTTTTAAAAAGTAAAGAAAAAGATAGGATCTCCTCTCTGCCAGGCCCGTCCCTGCCCCGGCCCCAGAGGGGACGAAGGTGGTTTCCTTGAGGAGAAAACTGGCCTGAGACTGTCCAAGGCTGATCCCTGCACCCACATCTGTCTCTCAAATCTTCATCCTTTATCCGTACCCCACCTCAGCCTCACCTCCTGTCACCAAGTGGTCATGTGCTGACTGCGATTTTAACATCACACGCGCTTCCTTGGCCATGGTCCACAGACTTGCCGTCACCCCACCACTCCCTTTTCTGTGTGCCCAGTGGGGTGGCCCATCTGTTCTGCACCTTCGCCATGACGCCTGTGGTCACCTCCCAGCTAAACTATTTGCACCCAGTCTGTCTCGGGGTCTGCTTTTGGGGGTGCCCAAGAAAAGACAAAAAGCTAAAGGAAAGAATGAGGGACGCTGGGTGAGAAGGCCTGGAAGACGGGGTCACGCTCTTCCCTCACCTGTTCTGACGGGAACTACCAAAGCACGAGGACAGAGAAACAGGACATTCATGAAAGTTTCCTTTTAGTTCAGAAGTATAATCTGCTTATTTCTAAATCCAGTTTAGAAGAGGATCTTATGATGTGTTTTTAAACGTTATTTTGTAAACTTCCAAACATACACAAAAGTAGAGAGAATAATACAACTAACTGCTGTATAAATCCATCACCCATAAATATTTGTCTAGCAATGTTCCATCTATGCCCTGACCCCCACTTTTACTGCTGGATAAGAAAGCAAATCCTAGACATATGTCACGTCACTTGTAAATGCCTCACTATGCATATGATGTGTTCTTTAAATAATACCCAACATCCTTAAAAATTATGTTTTATATAATTTTTTCCTTTTTAAAGTTTTACTAAATTTATTGCGGTGACATTGGTTATAAGATTATATGTTTCAAGTGTATAATTCTATAATAAATCAGCTGTATATTGCAGGAATTCCTGAACACAAATAAGAAAAGCCTAGTATTTCTTATACAGAAAATTTTGCTCAAATACATATAATATTCATGAATAGTTTTCAAGTTGTGCTGTAGATACAGGACTGAAGCAATTAAAATCTTTTTCCAAATGGCAAACAAAAAAAGACAGTTATACCACTATTGAAAGACTGGCAATATTTACCTCACATTTAGATCTGTACATTCATTTTGTTTTCTAAAAATGAATTTAAAAACTAAGGATTTCAGTGTTGCCGTTAGCCATTTATTGAAATGAATTTTATTCGTTTCTAGGCAAACTCGCTTTCTCTAAATGCACAGGATACGTGTCGCCCAAGCACTGAACAGTTCTCATGAGCTCCTGGGCACTGCTGAACATGTTTTATTTACTGAAGTTAATTTTCTTCTGTTGCCAGAGTGACTTACATTCGTTACACAAATCGCCTTAGTCTGACAAGCTAAGGGGACGGAGTGGGCTCCTTCAGCTATGTCCCGGTGCTCGAAGAAGCCCTGGCTTTCAGGCCAGGTGGGGACTGACCCCCCCCCGTCTGACGAGCCAGGGCTGTCTGTCCTCCTCCGTGTCCTACCACGTCAGTGCTACTTGGCCTCGCCGTTTTTCTTTGGGGAATAATTGCGAATCATTAGTAAAGGCTCGCTCCCTTCAAAAGCTAAACCAGCAAGAAAATTCACCGCGTCCCGGTTTTCTAGACAGCATCCTCCAAGATCGCACCCAGGTGCTTAATAATTTAGCCTTTTGGGCAAAGTTCTCATTAGAATAGGTCAAAACATGAATAATTCAGTCATTGCGAATCATACTGCTCAGTTGTGCTGACACTGGCCAAAAAACACCTTAACACTTACAAAGAGACTCAAGGTGACTAGCTCAGGTGACTGGGTCATGATGACACCAAATTTGGTTAATGGGAATCCCAGGTCACGTCCAATGGTATCAAACTACAGACAGTGCCTGTCACATTTCACGGGTGTTGAAGACTGCAATGTCTCCCACGAGTAAAAATTCCTGCGGGGCAGTCATGCTCCCCCTTTCTCTCTCCCTCTCACTTCCCCAGATCACTCTTTAACACCTCAAGCCCCAACATACCTTCCTGCTCAGCAGCTGACCTTGCTCCCTTCTTAACTGAGAAAACAGAAACCGTCAGAAGAGAGCCTTTCGTGCCCCAGACACCGTTTGCGTGTGACCAGCATCGCAGCCCACACGCTCTGCCTTCTTGCCTTGTCTATAAGATGAACTGGCCACGTCCTCTCTAAGCCGGCTCCTTCATTTGTCTCTGGACCCCATCCCCCCCCCCATCAAGGACATCACTCCACTTAATCGCCCCTCCCTCTCCTCATCATCTATTTTTCATTGTCTAATAAATCTTTCTCATCAGCCTATAAACATGTTATTGATCCTATCTTTAAAACTAATCTCAATATGGATGGAAAGTAAGCCGTCTTAGTCCACTCAGGCCGCTATAACCAACTGGCAGGCTTAAACACAATAGATATTGCTATCTCACAGTTCTGGAGGCTGGGAAGTCCAAGGTCAAGGTTCTGGCAGACTCAGTGTCTGGTGAGGGCCCAGGACCCACTCCCTGGTCAGAAACAGCCAACTTCTGCTGTGTCCCTCTGGCTGAAGGGCATGAGGGTGCTCTCGAGCGTCTCTTTTACAAGGGCACTAATGCCATCCACGAGGGCTCCACCCTCATGACTTAACCACCTCCACATACCATCACATTCTGGGTTAGGTTTCAACAGAATTTGGGGGGGGGAGGGAGACACAAACCTTCCGTCTATAGGATAAGCACATGGAAAAAATGCTTAAATCGTTAGCCACTAGGGAAATGCAGATTCAAACCACAACCGGATGCCACTGCACACCAATGAGAATGTCCCAAATGAGGAAGACTGAGTGTGCCAAGTGTCGGTGAGGGTAGGGAAGAACCGGAACTGTCAGTGTCTGTCTCTCTGTCTCTCGGAGAACAGGAATGTGTTGCCTGAGTGCTGGGCGGCTCTCCTGGGCTCTTCGGTTACTTGTCAACAGGATTTCCCTCCTGAACTTAATGTTCTTTGGACAACAGGTTGGCAGTGTCTTCAAATGTTCCAGCTACCACGTGACCCAGGATTCCACTCCAGCTGCCTCCACTGGAGAACTGGGATTCCCAAGACGCGTCCTCCCTCCCGTTGTGTTAAAAACAGCCACCACCGCCTGTCGCAGCCCCCTCTGCCAGCAGCCAGGAGCCGCCCCACACTCCCACGTTCGAGGACGTCTTGCCAAGAGGTTCTGAGCATTTTTTACCAAAAACTTGTGTTTTTTTCCATCTGGCCAACTCTGGGGTTTATTTGATCAATTTATTGATTTTTGGCCAAGGACAAAAATATATATATATTAGGAGAGCCCCAAACTGCTCAGGCACATATGAAATGTTAGAGGAGAACAGAAACAAAATGCTTTCAAAGGCTGATTTTTTCATGAACGAGAAATGTGAGCATCGCCTTCTCGACTTACTGTTGGGCTGGAGGTGACATTTAATGGAGACTAAGTGAGTTAATTAAGGAGAAATCGCAACTAAACCCAACACAGGTAGAGAGGCCTCGGCTCTTGCTCTGGGCACCCCATTCTCTGTCTGCCCTTCCCTGTGACACACGTATGGTGGTGGGGGCTCCCGGAACAGGGTGGGCATCCCCTCAAGAATCAGACCCCTGAGAAAACCATCCAATAAGACAACTTTAAAGAAGGGGCACTGTCATCCGAAAGTTCTAGAGACCTCGTACGTCAGAGCCAGAGCCAAATAGGAGACTGTCGCAAAGCCTCAGGAATCCCCCACGGTCTTATCCTAGACATGGCCTCGAATCGAGAGATGATCAAAAGACGCAGGAGCCCACCCTCGCTCTGACTTTTCCAGCTGTCTGACCTTGGGGAATTTTCCCGCACTCTTAGAACATCAGTTCTTCTACTCATTGACTCAATAAATTATTACGGATGCCTAGTACGTCCCTGGCACTGGAAATAAAAAAGTTATTACTGATTGGCTAATTAAATATTACATAGAAATAATATGAGTGTATACATTATAGAACCCTTGACTTCTCACTGTATAGATTTGGAATAATAGAAAAAATTATATATGTACACACACACACACACACACACACACACATCCATCCCTGGTTCTTGGCACAGTGCTCCTAACGCCCTTGGAATTTCCTGGGTGATAAGAGTCTTTTGTTTTGATGAAGTGACCCTACGTGGGCTTCTGGATGGTTCTGGATGGGGGCTGGCCTCCAGAAAGACCAAGCCCTGATAGAAGCTTGGGTTTTCAGCCCCATCCCCCATCCTGCAGAGAGAGGAGAGGAGCTGGACGTGGAGGCCGGACTGATCATGCGTACATGAGGAGGTCTCCGTGAAAACCTCAGAAGTCCGTTCAGAGGGCTTCTGGGTAGGTGAGCACGTGTAGGTGCTGACAGAGGGCACGCAAGCTTGGTGCCCCTTGCCCTACGCACCTTTTCCATCTGGGTGTTCATCTCTACCCTTTACCAGATCCTTTATAATAAACTGGTAAACAGTAAGTAAACAGCTTTTCTGAGTTCTGTGAGCTACGCTAGCAAGTTAATGGAGCCCAGGAGTGGGTCGTGAGAACCTTCTCTTTAGAGCCGGTTAGTCAGAAGCCGGTGACCAGCTGGGCTTGTGATGGGCGTCTGGAGCAGGGGTGTGGCTCACGGGACTGAACTCTTATGCTGTGGGACCTGACACTATCCCCAGGCAGACAGTGTCAGAATGGAACTGAATTGCAGGGTGCCAAGCTGGTGTTACACAGAATTGCGTGTTGTAGGGAACCCCCCCCACACACACACACACAAAAGCACATCTGGTGTCAGAAGTGCTGTGAGTGTGGCAGTGGTGACAGAGCCAAGAACCGTAGAGAGGTGAAGGAGAACTGTGTGTCGGGCAATGCCAGGCACTTCACGTGGCTCACTGTCAATGACCCTCCAGAGTAGGTTCTGTTATTATTATCTCCACTTTAAAAAGGGGAAGTTGAGGCTCTCGGTAGGAGACTTGCTCAAGTTCATTTATTCCACAAGCGTATTTATTGGATATTTACAACGTGACAAGGAAGGTACAAGTGGGAGACTGAATATAATAATGTACGATGGCCAGAACATACGTAAAAACAGAACTCTGACCCACTATCTGCAGCAACCAGACCAGGAAGCCAGCCTACCGTCTACAAATCAGACTTGTGGGAAGCCAATCCCTGTCTCTGAAGAGTAATCCAGGAAGTCAGATAATAACCCTTATGACAATTGGCCAAAAATTGTGAGACTTGATTATTAACTGGCAGCTTCCCTCATTTTTGTCTTGCTTCCAACTTGGGCCCAAGTCAAGTACGCTCCCCTAACTAATGAGATAGGATGTCCTGCTTCTAGTGGGCGCCTCCAACTTCCCCAGGCCACCAGCCTCCAATCAGGGCCCACCTGAAGCCACCCTTGTTTCCACTCCAAAGCTTTCCCACCCCTCTGCCAACCTCGGAGTGTGCCAAGCACAAGTGATGGTGGGCAACCTCCTTGCTATGAGAGGCTCTAATAAATAGCCTTTACCTTTCTTATTAGGTTGGTCTTCATGTATGTCTACACTGGACGCTGGGGATACAGAGTTGAGAAAACACAGACCCTGAACCTGCCATCGTGGCTCTTACTGTCTAGGGCAGGGACACTGCTCAACAGTCACAGGAAGTGGGACCGTGCAGTTGTGATTTGGTACAAGAGAGAAGCACAGAGGTTAACCACCTGTGAAGTGGGGTCTGACCCAGTCTGGGAGTCAGGAAAGGCTTCCTGGAAGAAGAGATGCCTGAGGAGGGATGTAAAGGCTGCGAATGAGACGCCTAAGGCAAGAGGAAGGAGAAGAGTCTTCCAGGCAAAGAAAACAGTACAAGGGGCCATAGCTGGAGGAAGCGGGGGGAGGATGGTGGGAGATGAGGCTGGAGAAGCCCACAGGCCACGCGGGGCCTCCAAGGCCACGGGGAGGACTTTGTCTTTAATCTAGGAACAAGTGGAAGCCAGTGTCGAACATGGGTTGAGGGTGGGAGGAGGGGGAGCCATATTCTTGGTGTTAGGCTTGAACCGTGTCCCCCAAAAGATATACGCAAGCCTTAACTCCCAGTATCTCAAAATGTGGCCATATCTGGAAATCGGGTTATTGCAAATCTAATTAGTTAAGATGAGGTCGTGCTGGAGTAGGGCGAATACTTCATCCAATATGCCTGGTGTCCTTATTAGAAGAGGACACAAAGGGAGAAGTTGGCCATGTGACAACAAAGTCTGAGAATGGAGTGATGCAGCTATGAGCCAAGGAACAGCAAGGATGTGGAAGAGGCAAGGGAGGACCCTCCCCCTAGAGCCTTCAGAGGGAGCCTTGAAACACCTCGATTTCAGACTTCTGGCCTCCAAAACTTGAGACAGTAGAGTTCTGTTGTTTTCAGTCGTTCAATCTGTGGTACTTTGTTACGGCAGCTCTAGGAAACTAACACGCTTGGGTTTTATTTATTTGTTTGTTTTAGATGAGGCAATGCTTGGTTGACCTCACAGATTGCAAGGACCTTGTCAGCTTACGATTCCTTATGTTTTTTATTTTTTTTACGCCTACAGCACCTGGTCTTCTTAGGTGGTCTCCCATCCAAGGACTAACCAGGCCCGACCCTGCTTAGCTTCTGAGATCAGACGGGATCGGGCACGTTCAGGGTGGCATGGCCGTGGCACACTTGGGTTTTAAAAAGAGCCGCCCAGCTAGGTTGGAGGGGAGTCCAAGTGGATGAGGGTTGGCCGGTAGGAATGCACTAGTTCTTCCCAAAAGAGATGACGGTGGCTTGGGCTAGTGGTGGTGGACAAAGTTGGGCGTGGAGAGAAGATGAAGTTGGGAAATGTTTAGGAGGTGACGTCTATTGAGAGAGTATGGAAGTGGCATAGACATTGAAAAGCGGGCCTCAGACATGTTTTAGAGATTTGAACACGGCCGTCCAGGTGGGCACAGGCAGTGACGACACTGGGGATAGGCCAGCGAGTCAGGAGATGGGTCAGGCCAGCAGAGGTGGAGAGATGTCACACAGCTATGTGATCACCAGGTAATGAGCATGGGGGCTTCGGGGAGGAAGTCTGTGGATCATGAAGCCCTCTGGAGGTTTGGACTGGAACAGGTGATTGACTGGAACAGCATCGAATACCTGAGAGCGAAGTGTGACCTGAGAGTCCAGGGCCACTGGCAGTAGCAAAGCCTAAAGGCACAGTCAGTCTTCCCCCACCGCAGACATTGCTAGCTGATCCAGTGTCCACTCTGTCCACTCCAGGAAGCCCCTATCAATCGAGCGGAATGGATCCACAGAATGAAATCTTGCAATCCCAGGACATGGGTGGGATTTAACAGGGGACTCTGTGAACTTCTGGATGTTGGTAGATCTGCAGTTGGTCCCTTGATCTTCAAAAGAACAGTGGGAAGGTGACCAGCAGGCACTGGCATCACTCCTATTTCCTACAAGAGGAGATGGGTCTGGAGTCCCACGCTGGTAAAGCACAGAGCTGGGCTCCAATCAAAATCTTCTACCTCCAAATCGTCCTTCTACTCTTCCCGGGGAGCGTTTGTGAATTTATTGTGGTAAAATACACATAACACAAAAATTACTATCTGAAGCATTTTTAAGTGTACCATTCAGTATCACTAAGTACAGTCACACTGTTGTACGACCAGTCACCACTAGCCATCTCCAGAACTTCTTATCTTCCCCAGACCGAAACTCTGACCCGATTAAACACTGACTCCCCATCCCCTTCCCTCGGCCCCTGGCGCCCGCCCTCCTACCTCCTACCTCTGTGAATTAGTCTGCTCTAAGTGCCTCATGTTAGTGGAATCGCATGTTATTTATCCTTTTGCACGAATCAACATCTTTACCGCAGATTACACACAGTGGAATTCAAGTCATCCTCTTAGCTGCCTTGTAGATTCAGATGACATGTTTACTGGGTTTCTGTTATCTTTATTTTCTTTCAGAAAATGGCATAAAAATCTAGAGTGTCTTGGTTTAACCCATATGCTATTTTCACTTAAGTGGGCAGATTAAAAAATTTTTTTAATATCTTTATGGACAATTGGAAACCCTTCCACAAAAAGAAAGGACTCAGCTTCTATGAGATTTTAATGTCAGAAACCTAATTCCAAACTCTTGAGACATTTTCAGAAACTGTCTTTTATCAGCTGGGCAAGTTGAATCTGGCTGGTAATCCCGTTTGCAAGTTCTTTTTGCTGTTTTTATGTATCCACTCATTGGATAATGACTGAGCCCCTAACTAGGTCAGGCACCATGCTAGGAATTGGGGCACATAATGTGGGGACGCAGGCTGGTGCTGGTTTGGGGTTTAGTAATTTAAGAAGTGCGGTAGGTGTTGCTGACAGATTTTGCGTTGATGACACTAGCTAAAGTAGCATGCCGAGGTGGAGGTAGGGGACTATATTTGGGGCAAACTGAAGATGACTGTCCAGACGTAACACCTAGGGAAGACTCTGAGGCCCCTCTCGAGCTCCTGAATTGTCTACTTCAAAGCCACTGACTATTTCTGATTGTAACATGGGACCAGTCTTTGACTTTTAAAAACTTGACTTTGGCCTTAAAAAAAAAAAAAAAAGGGAAACTGACATATGCTACATGTGGATGAACCTTGAGGAAATTATGCTAAGTGAAATATACCAGTTGCAAAAGGACAATTACTGTGTGGCTCCATTGATAAGAGGTATCTAACACGGTCAACTCAAAGAGACAGAAAGCAGTCGCCAGGGGCTCGGGGGAGGGAGAACGGGGAGTTCTTCTTCAGTGGGTATGGGGTGCAGTTTTGCAAGGTGAAAAAGTTCTAGAGAGCCATTGTGGAACTCTGTGCATATAGTGGATGCTACTACCCTGGAGTATACCTCAAAATGGTTAACATTGTAAATTTTGTTATGTGTTTTTAACCACCATTTTAAAAAATAGAGTCTAGCACAGCCCTGGGCATACAGGGGACTCAATAAATGTCTGCTCACAACAAAAACACATCTTGAGGTCTCAAGTCCCGGCCTCATATTTTTTCTGCAAATTTTAGCTATGAGATTGGGAATCGTTGGTTGTATTTCCCCTTGTTATCTTTTTAGTGTGTGCAATTTAAGATATAGCTGGACAATATCAAAGTCCAGGCTCTTTTGGAAAGCTGTCTACCCAGTGCCATCGGTTGCTGGACAAGTCCTGTGTGTCCATCTGACACAATGACTTTGAGTCTCAACTCTGGACTGAGGACAGCCTCACATATCCACATTGCAGAGGGTGACCATAGGCCTGCCTCGAGTGGCAGCCACTCGCATCTGGGGTGCCCTTCCCAGTTTATGGAGCACCCTCATTCGCGTTTGCCTCGTTTCAGCCACGGTCTCCTCTTCGCCAGTTCTCTAGCACCTTCTTTATGCTTCGCCAGAGGGGTTCATTTGCAGAACTGAAACCTTAGTGAAGGTTCGTTGAGGTTTGTTTTTAAAAATTGGCTGTTCCTACCCACATTCCCTTGAGATATAAATAGAAAAAAAAAAGGTTTCATTCGTGAGGCAAGACATTCGAGCTATGTCCACTTGATCCTTGAAAAGGAAATCTAAGAGGTTCTTACTATCACTTTTCGATCCTTTATAAGGTAGGTCAGTAAGGCAGCAAAACCACATCCGTTTTTTTGCTCCTTCAACTTTTTCCTGATTCTTCTTGGGGGAAATCTAAAACGGTGAGTAGCTGGTGGACCTGCCAGACCCCAGACTCTTCTTTTCTACATGCGTTCATATCAGGCTGGCACATGCTGGGCGCAGATTTCTCTTTTTCCGTGGAGTTGACACCTGGAAGGATTTTGATCTCTGGGAGAAAGGCTTTTCATGTCTCTGATTCCCATCCTTCAGGACAAAAGGCATCTCTCCCACAGGTCTCCATGCAGCCCAAGCTCTATCCTTGCCCACGTGGAATTTGCAACATTGCATTTCTTTGGCTGATGTATGAGAATGCTATGGCAATTGTAACATGGTTTACTTCTGAATGGTTTGTAGGTGCTTACAATCATGACCAATTAGGTAATTATAATTTTAAATAAGAAAACAGAATCAAATCGTTCTGTAGCTTGTACTTTTTATTTCATTTTTGGGGCATATTCAGGAGAGGGCATCAAGACAAAGGGGGGTGGGATCTTGTCAGTATTTGTTTTTTATGTGAATATTCTATCCAATCAGTTAAGACCACACTTACTACATTTTTAAAAATTATCACCAAATATACAGTTTCAGTGGGACAAAGAGGGTGGACGCCCCCCAGACGTGCATGTTCCAACTTGCCACTTACCAGATGTCGTTTATCCTGTGAATAGGTGGAGAATGAGCATCACAGACGTCCTTAGTGCTGATGACATTGCAGCAGCCCTGCAGGAGTGCCAAGGTAGAGGGCAAATGAGGCAGGGGGTGGGTTTTTCTCACGTATTCGTGCTTCCGGCAAAGCCACAAAAAATTGAAATGCGAACTTTGCTGAAAATTCGTGGGATCAAGGAATAAAAATGTTATTAATTAACTAAGATTCCAGGAATATGAGATCTGAGCATATGATTGCATTTCTGTGAGGCAAAAGACACTAGAAGTGAAGAAAGAAATCAGCGGAAGCCCCGCAGCCTGTCTGAGTCCTGTGGCTGCGCTTCCCCTCCCCAGTTAGACCAGTGAAGCTGCAGTCTGAGAGCCTTAGACACTGAGCCTGTAAAACTAGCAGGGAGGCACAGAGGAGCGGAGGAGAGGGAAGGGGAGTTGGGCAAATCAAGTGGAAAGGGAAAGCCAAGGAAGGGTGCGGGGGCAGGAGATGACACACGAAGCCATCCTGTCTTGGCTGTCATGGCCCTCTTTATCTTTAAAAAAAAATTTTTTTTTAATAGAGGATTCCTGTAGCTCAGTGATATTATGAAAAGTATTTCCAATAAACTATGTTTTCAGCACCGTGGCCCAGATACGGAACGTGACCCAATGAGCATCAGGATAACCCATTCTCTGTTTCAGACCCAGATACTTTTGAACCCCAAAAATTCTTCCAGACATCCGGCCTCTCCAAGATGTCGGCCAGTCAGGTGAAGGATGTTTTTCGGTTCATAGACAACGACCAGAGTGGCTATCTGGATGAAGAAGAGCTTAAGTAAGCTTTGTCCTGGGTGTGTCTCGCACTCCGGCATCGCTAGGGGCTGGGGTGCAGTGGAGGCCAGTTTGCTCAGTGTTTTTCAACAGCCAGCCTGACGCTGGTCAGCTGGCAGAGCCTCAGGAAAGGGAAGAACACGAGTCAGCTGGCCACATATGGATGCGTGCAAAGCGCTAACCATGAGCAACTACGTCTGCAGGTGCAAAAATTCACACTTTTAGGGTTTTTCTTTGGCAAATGGACTCATTGGGAAAACTCTGAAATATACTTCCAAACACAAAATGGCCACCATTAGTTTCTACAGTGAAGGAACCTTTGCTTACTAAGACCTTGACTGATGATTGCAATTGCTGGGAACATAGTTTGCTTCAAGAGAAAAGGGCCGGGTGAGGAAAAGCGTGGTCTTTCAGAAATTCCCCTTGCTCTCGATCGTCCTATAGGTTTTTCCTCCAGAAGTTTGAGAGTGGTGCTAGAGAACTCACCGAGTCAGAAACCAAGTCCCTGATGGCGGCTGCGGATAATGATGGAGACGGAAAGATTGGGGCTGATGGTAGGTCCACTCCTGTACGCAGCACAAAAGACGAGCTCAGGGGGCCTCTGGGGGTGTGAGGGCAGACAGATGTGGGTTAAAATCCCCACTTGTTAACCTCGCTGAGCCTCATGTTCCCATCTATAAAATGGGACTCAAGTGAGGGTACAGATGCTATGTATAAAGATTCGGGCATAACGCCACAGGAACAGGTCAGGCCGGTCGCTGTCTGTGAACCAGCAAACATCCCTCACCTGCCTAGGGGACTAGCTAGGTGGCCAATTACTTGCAAGACAGCCTCATGCACCCTGAAAACAGCGTGAGGCATTCCCACCACGGTATCTGGGCCCCTTGAGGATTGACATTCTCAAGCGTGTCTCATACTAAAATCTATTGACTTGAGCAGGAAGGCCTCTTAGCTTTCAAGGGTTTAAACGAATACGTTTTATTAGGTGTTTGCTCACCAACTGGACAACATTAGACAGGGAAAACATAAATCAATCCAAACACCATTACGGAGTCTTCCGCAGGCAGAGCCCGATATTTAAATTTTAGCGTAATTGCATGGCTGTGGAATTATTTCCATCTGATTTTGTCATGTGGCTTACATGCTTTTTAGCTGCTTTGTACATGCCAACTCAGGAGCACTTATGCGTGGTCCTTACGGTAGAATTAATTTGAAATTAAAAACTGCTACTTTAGATCCTTATTTTAAAGACCTAATCAAAATGATACCGCTGTAACTTACCACATGGGAGTTAATACAGCTTTTATAAATAGCTCAGAAAAATAGGTAAGGAAAGATTGATTTGTTTAAACCTGACTATGGAAGACTTCCAAACAGGCAAAGCTTGCTACCAAATATAAAGTAAACCCCGAGTTTTCAATTCCCAGCTGTAGCATCCACATCGTATTATTACTGTTGTCTTTTAGTAATACAAACTTTGGAAGTAAGGATTGGGGTCCAATAGAGAAAAGTTAGTTCGAAGTCCTACCCTATTAAACGTTACTAAAAATCAAAACGTAGCTATAGAATTGAAGAAGGAAACCTCCCATTTCTGTCTTAAACTATGCAGACAAACAGTTGAAAGGTCACAGATTATGATCAGCCAGGTACCAAGTTCATGGGTTGCCAGGCAGAAATGGCTGGGTGGACACATTCTAACATCAGGGGTGTAACTGCTAAGCTAAAGGTGTCTGTTAGATCATGCAGCGGGATGAAGCGCTGTAGACCATCTGGACTTGCAGTGCGTGTCACTCGCGTTTTTCTTCGCTTCGTGCCCTGGGAGGGGGCCAGACCCACCATCTGACAATCTGCCTCGTTTCCTTTCCTCTTCAGAACCCTCACTGGCCATAGGGTGTCTGTAAAGTACTGTAAAGCATCTCCACTGACCCTGTTCTCACCTCCTCTGTTCCAGAATTCCAGGAAATGGTACATTCTTAAAGACCATGGGCTATGACGTAGACACAATCAGCTGGCAGGCCTCCAAAGCCCCAGGACTGGGAAACCGCATTCCTCCCCCTCATTTATTTATTAATTTCCCCCTGAAACATTTCTTCAACTTGCTCATTGTTTTAGTGAGGTAATAAGACAGTCATTCAATACTTTTCGGTGGTGGGTATGGCCCAATGACTCTCATCAGGCCCTCAGCAGACAATGCCTTTACAAATTATCCAATAAAGACATGTTTCTCATCATCTGCTGATGTGTGGGTGTGTTTTGTTTTGTTTTGTTTTGTTTTGTTTTCCCTCAGCAAGGGCAATGGATGAAAGCAATTTGGGGGCTTTTAGAAAGATGTCTGGTGCATGAGCTAACAGGAAAATAGTTGGGGAAGAAGTCACAAATAAATGGCATTGTCAGACTAGGATTTTCACAGGGATTTATCTGAGTCTGAAGTTACCAGGAAGAGATTTCAGCCAGAATAAAATCACTCCTGCTTATGTGTTTTCTGCTACCAAGTGTTAGATTTCCTTAGGAGATTTAAGTAAAGGCCAACAGTACGAGACAGAAAAAGGTGTGAGGCTACAGCGCGCTGTGAAGCTAAGGAGACTCGCTCCACTAGCTGAGCACAAACACCCATTTTCAAGCTTTTTTTTTCCCCCTTAGAAAAACAAGCTATCAGAGACTTGCCTGCTCTGACCCAGCCTCCTGCCGCCTCCCTCTCCCCTTTCTCCACCACTGTTTTCCTGGCTCTTATTTGATACCACCGAGCTCATTACACTGAGAATTGTCTTAACATTTGAGGCGAGCCTCGAGCCTGGGGGTCCTGTTACCGGGTTTTCATTAGGGCGCGTTGACCCCAAGCCAGGAAATTCTCATTAGGCTGAGTTCCAGGTGGCAGGCTGATGCTGTCCTCCACGGCTGACCGCAGGGTTCTGAGGACTCCTGGGAGGAACTGAGGCATTTCCCTGAGCACTCGACCAAAAACTCACACTTTTTACCCCAACACACGAGCCCACAAGGCGCTGGGCTCTCCTGACTGCTGCCATCACTCTAGGTCACCTAGCAACTTTGAACCCCTGGTTTTTGCAGGGTCACGTTTAGAGCAGCTTTTCAAAGTGTGAAGCATGGATTAGAAGGGGGTCCTCGAGGTGACTTTAGTGGGACAGGAATCAACGTTTTTTATTTTAATAACTATATGTTCAACGTGTCAGGAAAAAATGAAGCGCAAACACGTGATGTCAGTGTCATTGCTTTAGAATGAAACTAAAGGGAGTATTAGACATTTGAAGGTCTAGCAATTTGAAGAAGAATAAGTAATATTCGAGATGGTATTCGGATAAAACCACATAGGCCGTTTTCAAATGAGTCCAAACGGGGAAACAGAGCTTGAAAATGAAGGACTCTCTGCGGAGGGCCAGAGAATGGAACTGTGTCACTTTGTGGCGGTCTTGCTTGTCCCTTCTCCCTGCACACGCGCGCCCACCATCCTCACCCTCCAGCCTTCTGGCAGGAGTCAGACTAGCTCCTTCCCAACGCTGGCTCCCCTTGGTGTGTGGCAACGTCATTCAGACGCATCTGTGACTCCCCCGAGGTGCAGGCAGCAGGCGCGCCTTCCGGGCCATTTCTGCCGGCCTGGACTCTCCAAGCCACCCGCATGCTGCCTTCACCCCGCCACACGTGGGTGTGCTGATCCTGCCTGTCGTTTTCATCCCCGACCCCCTTAGTCCTTCCCAGCAAGGGAGCACCCTAAAATAACTCCTGTGACCTGGCTCTCTTTCCACGGGGTTCTGGCCACCACACGCCTTAGAGAAACAATATGAATGACGATGCTTTAAAAATCATGGTTGTGGGTTTACAGCCACGCCACCCCAAACGCGCCCTATCCCGTCTGATCTCAGAAGCTAAGCAGGGTCGGGCCTGGTTAGTACTTGGATGGGAGACCACCTAGGAAGACGGGTGCTGTAGGCGTAAAATAAGTAAATAACTGAAAATAAAAATAATGGTCGTGAGCTTTTAATTGACTAAGCCATCCAACACCCATTGGAGCAGCAAAGGCACCCTCAACCCCAATCGAGGTAAAGACCATCGGTTTCTCTTCTCTGTCACTCAGGAGGACATCTGTACAGGAATAAAGTCTGGAAGGTTATATGGAGGACCCAGGGGACACCGTATCCTTGGGTCGTACTGACTGCCTTGGGGAAAATGCTCAGAGGACAGATGCCTACAGAGGATAAACTGCCACAAATTTTCCATAGATAGAACGATGGTCGGTTACTCATGAATTTTGTTCCTTCTACTGTTTCAAAAGTATAATTCGAATTATTTTTGTCCATTTCAAGTATAGTAATTTTTAATCCTCCCAACCCAGTTTTAGGAACTTAGTTTCAGAGTCTCTGTCAACAGGTAAGAAGTAGCAATGAAAAGGAGATCTCTCTCCGTATTTAACACCCAAAAAGCATCGGTGGCATGCTTAAATGAAACAATAATCTTGTTTTTACTCACATCGATTTTTAATTATGTTGTAAGGATTTGAGTGTTCGTGGTGCTGCGCGGGGAATATTCCACCTCTGAAAGCAGGTAACAAAAGCTCTGGGCATTATTTGATTATATTTGTTAATTAGCACTGCGTTTGGGGGGTTATTTTTCCAAGTTTAAATATTTCAGAAACATTAGCATTTCCAAATCTTTGGCGAAGTATGATTTGAAAAAACAAATGTTTTCAAAACTACTTGAGTTTAGTCATTATCTAAATTTCATACCAAGCAAGAAATTCATTTTTAAATGGGTCCTATTCAACATGTACCTCTCAGGAAAAGCGTAAACGGATATACTGCAAAATATAACAGTCGTTATCTCCAGCTGGTAAGTTTATAGAACAATGAGATAAGACTGGAGCCTTTCTAAAAGCAACACATAGTGACCACAGGAAATTAAAAACACTGATGTAGAATTTACCCAGTTATTGTCATAAAGCCAAGGAACAATAAATTCTGATTTTAAAAAACTTTCATACAAAGGATGTACCCATGCTCAAATTAATAAAAACCCCACGTATTACTCTGTTCCTGAAATTTTTACTCACATTTTTGGACTCAACTGTAATTTTATATACTGAGCAAAAATCTTAAATATAACATAACCAGTCGAATCAAAGCTAGAAAACCCCTAAGTAAAATTCCAACAATCCAGAAAAGGACTGACAAGCATCTAAACAGCTTTATTTTCCTGGTTATTTTCTCTGTGTTTACCTAATTTGCAGAGCATCACCCACCTGTTCCCGGCAGTGAGATGATGTATTCTGGCTTTAAAATGAGGGCCTAGATGGCATCGTTAGGTGACAGAGCTGAAAACCCTGGTGTCTGTTATTTTGCCTAATTGCTTATAAAATAGGGAGCAACCGTGACTTTAATTTGAACTATTTTTACTCTCTCCACATTTCGGCTTATAGTTTGGCTGAGTGGTTTATAATTTAATGGAATATGATCTCAAAGCCAGCTTCGTGAATGCGTTAAGCATTGCAAGTTAAAAGGATGATTAAAATACTTCAATTTTTTTTTGGTATTTTGCTTCAGCACAGCACATTATGAAATATTTATATGATTCATTTGAATGTATAGGTTTTCAGTTCTTTCCAGCTCAATAAAAACTGTAGCAAAACAGAGACGATTTCTGAAACACTTGTCTAGTTGTTCAGGTTTTACAAGCTCCATAGTTAATTCTGTATAATGACTGCCGTTTAATTTTGTGTAACGAGTACTTAGGAATCCAATTTCAAGCAAAAACCTATCTTATATCTCTTGTGCTAATGTTAAGGGATGGTATTACCTTGCAAACACTCAAGAAGACAGATGAAATTGGAATCACCAGGATCGTTTCCACCGGGCCTGTTAATTTATTCACTGGAAAGACTATTCATTTACATAATGTTTTAACTGGTTTCAAAAAGTCGCTTTTTTGGTAGGGGGTGGATTTTGACGTCATTTTCACAGGCCTTCTACAATAAATATACATGGATTCACACCTTAAATTATTTTTAAATTATAAAGTATTTGAGAATACACAGTGACATAAACACCTGCATACCTATCACCTCCCTTTATCGAATCTTGGCATAAACTGTCTCGTGGCTTAGGAATATGTCGACCTGCTTAGGCCGTAAGTACTCGGTTAGCGTGGGCCACGGGAACCATTTTGCCTGAGACCTGGAGGGTGGAGATGAAGCAGCAGCCACAGTGTGAATGTTCTGGAGGTCGGTGTGAGGTGGTCACTTACCTGCTGGCTCCCCTCCTCGGTGTGGGGTCCTCCTTCAGTTCCCAGTTCCAGGTGTGTTTCCTTCTGTGACAGAGGACACCACCTTTCCCTGGGGGACCGCCCATTATGAATAGGGGCAGAGACTGACATGAATTCCAGTCATGAATTCCAGTCTGTCCTCATGGGTTCTGGCTGGTCCTCAGTCCCGTTTACATCCACCTTCCCTTCCTGACTGCCTGCTCTGCAGACTTCAAGCTTCAGCATTGGATGAAGGCAACAGCCTGATAGAGACTGTTGAACCACCTCTCACAAGTGCATACCTGTAATATATACAGATATATAGACTACATATTACATGGTTACATAATTATATACCTATAATTAACATCTAAAAATTACATTATATGTAATGTACACATATATGGATATATTTTTTCTAGTGGCTCTTGTTCTCCAATTGAACTCTGACTTACAGAACTTCCTTCGGATTTTTCATTTTTTAATAAAAAGAATCGCATGTTTTTGAAGATCTTTTACAGGTGACCCTAGCAGGAGATGGAGATCAAGGACAATTTTAATTGCAGGAGAGAGCTGTACCCTCAGGATGCAAGTCACCTCTGAATGAAAGAGTCTCAGCTCTACATCGACAGAGAAGAGATTGACTACTTGATTCACGGGCCTGTTCTGCTAACACAGTGGGACGGAGAGGTCCTTTGTACAGATGGCCTCAGAAGTGTTTATCACGCTCACACCTCTACCCAGCAGCTTCTTCTTGGAGCTCAGTAGTGAGCTGAGTACAGGGAGGAAAGAACTTGCTAGAACGTCGGGTCGGCCTGTGACATAGCTCCCTGTGCGTGGCATGCAGCAGACAGAGCTCTGAAGGAGGAGAGCCGATCTCTAAAGTCTGTTTCTCCACCTCCCTCGCCCCGTTCCAAACCTCCATAACTTGTCCATTTGACACATACATACTGTGTCCTTTAAGGCGGGCGCTGTGCTAGACAATGGGGGCATCAATGACTCCAATTGTCCTGTCTTTCGGATGTTGCTTTTCTTGTTAGCAGGAAGGCAGATAAAGGTGAGGACGTGTCCAGAAAGTCTGTACTCTTTTACTAACTTATCCCTTTTTCCCTTATCTCCTCTCCCTCAATCCCCTAGTGACCATTATTTTAGTGTTTCTATGAGTTTGACTTTTTTTTTTTATAAGATTTCACATGTAAGTGACACCATTAGGTATTTGTCTTTGTCGGGCTTATTTCACTCAGCATAATGCCAAGTTTGTCCACGTAGTCGCAAAACAGGATTTCTTTCTTTCCCGTGGCTGAATAATATTCTATGCATACATACATGCATTTTCGTTATCCATCCATCTGGTGATGGACGCCTTAGGTTGTTTCCATACCTTGGCTATTGTGAATAATGCTGCAGCGACCACGGGAGTACGGATATCTCTTCTAGATGATGATTTTAGTTCCTTTGGATGTATAACCAGAAGTGGAATTGTTGGATCACGTGGCAGTTCTACTTTTAATTTTTTGAGGACTCTCCATACTATTTTTCATAGTAGCTGCACCAATTTACATTCCCACCAACAGTGCATTAGAGCTCTCTTTTCTCCACATCCCAGCCAGCATTCGTTATCTCTTGTCTTTTTGAAAATAGACCTAAAAGATGTGAGGTGATATCTCATTGTGGGTTTAATTTGCATTTCCCCGATGAAGAATGATGTTGAGTATCTTTTCACGTACCTGTTGGCCACTCACATATCTTCTTTGGAAAAATGTCCACGATCCTTTATACGTTTTTCAATTATTGGATTAATCGGGTTTTTTTCCTATTGTTTGTTTGAGTTCTTTGATATTTTGGATATTAACCCCTCGTACCAGATGTGTGGCTTGCAAATATTTTCTATTCCATAGGTTGACTTTTCATTCTGTTGATTGTTTCCTTTGCTGTGCAGAAGCTTTTTAGTTTATTTTTTAATTTTGTTGTTTTCACTTTTGGTGTCTAATGCAAAAAAAAAAAAATCATTGCCAAGACCAATGTCAAAGAGCTCACCCCATTTTCTTCTAGGAGTTTTATGGTTTCAGCTTTTATGTTCAAGTCTTTAATCTATTTTGAGTTGATTTTTGTAGATGGTACAAATAGAAATCCAGTTTCATACTTATGTACGTGGCCATCCAGATTTCCCAATGCCACTTACTGGAGAGAATATTCTTTCCCATTGTATATTCTTGGCTCCTTTGTCATAAATTAATTGATCATATGTGCAGGGGTTTATTTCTGAGCTCTCTATTCTGTTTCAATGATCTATGTGTCTGTTTTTACGCCAGTATCATACTGTTTGAATTACCATAGCTTTGTTAATAGTTTGAAATCAGGAAGCGTGATGTCTCCAGCTATGCTGTTCTTTCTCAAGACTGTTTGGGCTATTTGGGATACTTTGTAGTTCCATATGAATTTTAGGATTTTTTTTCTGTACTTATATAAATTGCCATTAGAATTTTGATAAAGATTGCACTGAATCTCTAGATCACTTTAAGCACTATGGACATTTTAACAATATTACATCTTCCAAACCTTGAACACAGAATATCTTTTCATTTATTTGTGTCTTCTTCAATTTCTTTCATCAATATTTTATAGTTTTCAGTGCATAGATCTTTCACTTCCTTGGTTAAATTTATTCCTAAGTATTTCATTCTTTTTGATGCTAATGTAAATGGGATTGTTTTCTTAATTTCTCTTTCTCATAGATTCAGTTACTGTAAAGAAAAAAGACCACCCTGATTTTTGAATATTGATATTGCATCCTGCAACTTTATTGAATTCATGTATTAGTTCTAGGAGGTTTTTGGTGGATTCTTCAAGGTTCTATATATATAAGATCAAGTTACCTACAAATGGAGACAATTTAATTCTTCCTTAAGGACTTGGATGTCTTTTATTTCTTTTTCTTGCCTAATTGTTCTGGCTAGGATTTCCGTACTATGTTGAATAAAACTGGCTAAAAGTAACTAGTCTTTTTCTTGATCTTAGATGAAAAGCTTTCAACCTTTCACCACTGACTGTGATGGTTGCTGTGAGTTTGTTGTATATGACCTTTATTATGTTGATGTATATTACTTCTCTACCTAGTGTTTTTACCATGAAAGAACGTTAAATTTTGTCAGTTTTCCTCCATCTATTGAGATGATCACATGATTTTTATCCTTCATTTTGTTAATGTGGTTTAGCACATATATTGATTTGTTTATGTTGGGAATGTCAAGAGCAAGTAACAATAGTAATCTGTTAAATAATGATTGCGTGCTGGCCACTATATGTCCAATTCACAGTCCTATTTAATTCTTACAGTAAAATCTCTTAAAAAACATTAACTATTATCATTTTACAAACAAGAGATAGAGACTGGAGAAAGGCTAGGTAATCAATCCAAAATCTCACACCTAGGCAGTGATTGAACTAGGATAAGTACCCAGATCTGTCTCATGTCCAAATTCTAACACTGCCTCCCTAAACATGAAGATTCATTCTGCTAGGTTGGATAAGAGGTCATGTTTCTAAACTTAATCTGTGACAGAGGAGTGTTGACCCCCAAAGGAAAAAAAATCTATCCAGAAGGGCTCCTGGTGACTAATTGGACCAAATTTAAAAACAGCCTAGCAGCCATTAGCAGACTAAACCAGGGCCTCTCACACAAGCCACACTTCAGGTAGAAGCCTGCACTGAACTGCCTGCCTGGGTCTGAGCCCAACTCTTATAAAAAAAGTTCCTGGCATCCTATTTCAACCAACAGGATTGAGACTTTCCTGTCTAATTGGAGCTGCACAGATATATCCTCATTAGCACCTTCACTGACCAATCAAGGAGCCTCCATTCTGACCAATCAGGATAGTGCTTTTTGGACCAATCAAACCGTGTATTTGGAGTTCCCCCCTGTGCATAAGAATGAATCAATCAGGCACCAGGGGCAGGGAGTTCTCTCTATGCAAGTCAGCTCCGCTCTAGCTCAAGGAATGCACTTGCTTTACCCACTTAAGGTTGTGTTTTCAGACTGGAGGTATACCAGCGAAACTGTTCTTGCTGGCTCAGAACAAAACAGAGGTCTCACCGCCCTGGCGTGGAGCAGAGCAGAGCTGCCGCATGGGCCACGCGGCAACTCTGGGCTGCTTCACACCAGGGGTGCCTGTGCCTCGGCCGTGCTGGATCACAACTGAGTTGTTGATATCGAATCAAGTCTTCTTCACTGTACCCCAAACCGAGGATTCCTACCGGCACTGAATTAGCGCCAATAACCATCGGTTGACAGGAGACACCCTAAACCAAGGTCTTCTTGAGTTCGGCCAGTCAGTTGGACGGGATTGAACTCCAAATACCAGAAGTAACGGGCCATTCCAACCGGGTCACAAACCACAGGACTCAAAAGTAGGTCAATTCCCCAAAGCTAGAAAGGGCGATGGCCTGTGCGCCGAAGCCCAGGATTGGGCCAGGGCGCTGCCCACCCTCCCAACCCCTAAGGCCAGTGCCTTCAGATCTGCTGTAACCTCTCTGTCTGGAACCAGCGGAATTGGGGTAAGTGCAAAGTCCTATAGGTTTGGTTCGATCCCAGTGGTCAAACTGGGATAAAAAAACAAAAACAAAAACAAAAAAACACCTCAAATGCCTGGAGGGACCCCGTGGGTGACGAAGCTGGGCACACCGCCCGCCATATGCAGTCCGCCCCTAAGCGTGTTTCTTCAACGCAGGGGCTTTCTGTGCGCCTTCACACTCCCACCTCCAAAAGAACTTCCCCTTTAAGCCAGGACAGAAATCTGGGCGCAAACAAAAAAAAAAAAAAAGAAATTTTACCTTCTCCTTACTTCATATGAGAAACACCTGCCAGAAACCAACCCAGGCGAGCACGCCAGCAGGGGACGCTGCGCCGCCGCTTCTGCTTCCGGGCCGGCGGCGATCACTTCCGGAGCGACCGCTAGGCAGGCGGAAGTGCGGTCTCCCGGCGGCGGCTGTCTCGGGACCCGCAGAAGGAGGCTCCCGAGGTGGGGGGCCGGGCCGGGATGGCGGCGGCGGCGGCCGGGGCGGCCCAGGAGAAGCAGTTCCCGCCGGCGCTGCTCAGCTTCTTCATCTACAACCCGCGCTTCGGGCCGCGCGAGGGAGAGGTACGCGGAGCAGGACTGCGCGCGGGCGTCAGCCGGCGGCCGAGGAGGGTCCGGGGGGCGGCTTGGCCGGACGGCCGGCGGCGTCGGTCGAGGGAGCCGCGGGGTGCGTCTGGGAGGCGGCTCCGGCCGGCCCGGCGCAGGGCAGCACCTGTCATTCTGCGCTCCTGGAGCATTGACCCAGGCTGCTCCAGGCGTGCGCCCGGGCCCGGGGGTCCCGCGGGGGCCAGACGACGTAGGCAGCGTCTGTTTCAGGTCCCGGATCCATGCTTGTGTGCTGAATGAAGGTTTGTCACGTTGATCACTCCACGCAGTTGGGGTCTGTTTTCACTTTGCAGCAATTCTGTGATTAAAATTGAGTGATTACAATTGAGTTGATGTCTCTTACTGGAAGTTTCCAACTAGGAGAAGCGTGGAACAAGGACGGTGGACCGTAGCCCTAGAATAATGCAGGCGTAAAGGACCCTTGGAAAGTTTTGTTTGTTTGTTTGTTTGTTTTAGTTAATAAGTAAATAAGTTCTAGGAGGTTTTTTTTGTTGTTTTGTTCTTTTTAGGTGGGGACAGTGACTTCCTCAAAGGATGTCCAGAGCTACGTTTTATTGGCAGCAAATCACAGTCCTTTAAGGCTGTCAGTCTAAATATCGGTGAACTTGGTTTAATTTGCGGAGAGGTGTAAGTTTATGCACCTGCGCCGCCACACGCTTATATTTTGCAAGCGTTGGTGTATTTATTACAAATTAACGTAAGGATAGAACTCCAAATATGGAGTTTCAGAGTAATTGTGTAATGCTTCTTTGGATGACTTGTGACTTAATTGTCTTTCAGGCTAGTGGGCGTTATTTACACAGTGAGAAGACAATTCTTGTTTTGCTAAAAGTTTATTTTGGGGTTTTGTTGTTTGCCTTTAGTGTGTATGATATGAGAGGTCGATGTTAAACTTAGCATTTGCAACAGCTAATGTGAAAAAGTGTTTCTGTTAATGTGATTCTGCTTCATATTTTAGGAGGAAAATAAAATTTTGTTTTATTATCCAAATGAAGTAGAGAAGAATGAAAAAATTAGAAATGTCGGATTATGTGAAGCTATTGTACAATTTACAAGGTAATGCTTTTAAATGTACATTTGCAAAGCTCAGTGATTCTTAGAATTTATACTGGACAATTGTTCCCAACATATTCTTTTAACCTTTTTAGGACCTTTAGTCCATCAAAACCTGCAAAATCTTTACATACACAGAAGAATAGACAGTTCTTCAATGAACCAGAAGAAAATTTCTGGATGGTCATGGTATTTACATACATAGTACATCTTTTTAAATTTGTATAGTAAAGTTATGGGTGGTCTTTACATTTAGGAATTTAGGAAAGTCCCCTGGCTGTTGCATCAAAGTAAAAGTACAATGAAGTTGGTTGCAGCTTTCTAATCAAACTCCTATTTGGTATATTTGTTCTTGGGGCTGTTTTAAGAAGTTGTGTTTTTGTGTTTGTGTTTTAAGAAGTTGTGACATGTACACATTTTTTAATTTAGGAGAAATTAAAAACATGTAATTGATTCATTATATAATATCAGTTTATCAAATTTTGTAGGTTGTGCGGAATCCTATCATTGAAAAGCAAAGTAAAGATGGAAAACCAATTGTCGAATATCAAGAGGAGGAGTTGTTGGTAAGGTGTCGTTTTTTATTTAACACTTTTAGAAAATTTATTTGTTGAGTGACTTGGTCAAATTTAAGCCATGTGCTTTTGCAGAACTTTCTCGGAGTATATAGAGAAGTTTTATGTCTGTTGTTTCCATTAGCACAGTCTTATAAAAATGTTTATACATCCTACCTCACTAATGCATTCTACTAATCATCAGTATTTAAAAGCACTCCTAAAATTAGGCTCATTGGTTTATAATCAAATCTAAATACCAGGTTTATAAACATATTGTTTCACCAAGGGTCATTGTACCTCTGCTGTATAATCAAATTTTTTCCTTTGAAGAGTCTCATGCCAGGTCTTTGTGTTGTTTGTAGGACAAGGTTTATAGCTCAGTGCTCCAGCAATGCTACAGCATGTACAAGGTAAGCATGACATTTTTTCTGAATTAAAGCTAACCACTTACCCCTGTTTACAGGAGTTGTTTAAAAGTAGTTCTCAATTCTTTAGATGACCACAAGGTGATCGACTACCTGTTTTATGGGAGGAAATAATAGGTCCTTTGGAACAGTATTGAAGTTTATGCATACACTTATTCAGAGTTTGAGTCCTGCTCTATTCCTGGCCTTGTATTAGGAATGTATTCCCGTTGGTGAACAAGACAGTCCATGTTCTTGAGAGAAATACACACTGCAGATATTTATATGGTTTAAGAAGTCTGGCAATATTTATGTAAAGCTGAACTTAGGTATGATGAAGGTTAAAAACATGCCCAAAACAATTTGGTGATTTCATAAAAATTATAACATCGCTTAACAGTGTGTTAATTTTTTGTGACTCATAACTCATCCTTTCTCATGGAAATATCTTTTGTATATAAAAGGAACTGGGGAAATTAAATAAGCCATAGTAATTAAAAGTAAAAGAAGAACTTGTCAGACCGGGAAATTGAAGGGCATAGGAAATTGACTTTTTAAAATCTTTTACACCATTAGCTTTTTAATGGTACATTTCTGAGAGCCATGGAAGATGGAGGTGTCAAGCTCCTAAAAGAAAGATTAGAGAAATTCTTCCATCGGGTAAGTATTGTGAATTTTATTTATAATTTTGGTAGTGTTCAAATAGCCCTTAGAGATATATACAGACAGGTTTGTTTCTCATACACAAAAAAACAGCTTGAAAATTGTGGCAAAACCAGACCAGTGTGGAAACTCACCAGGCTCGTACCCTTGAATCTTTCTGACCTGATGTCTTGAAATACCTTTTTGCTTCATCCTTGTTCCACCAGCATCTGTCAGAGTGGGCTTCCTCGAAAGTGAACTTGCTGTGTGGTGATTGGTTCAGGAGCAAAATTAAACTCTTCAGCTGAGTCACACGTTTTCATGCATTGATTCTGTTCTCTAAACAGGTGTAGTCTGTTGACTGAAGATAAAAGTATTTGGCTGTGACACAGACTTTATGTCACGTTAGGGGTTATCAGTGTGATTTTTCCCAGGTGATGAATGAATGTCCCTAAACAGCTGCCATTCTTTTCCACTGTAAATGGATTTTGCATATCTCACCCATCCTCCGGTCAAATCCAGTTTCTTTTCTTCCTGAATGACCTTTGATATCTATTTTAAATTATTTTGTTTGTGTGAATTACTTTTCTTATTTGTTCACTTTAGTGAACATCATTATTCACTCTCATAATATCTCCTGGTTCCTGTTTTTGTCTTTTCCATTCTCTTACACATCAGTGGGTACAACTGACCACATGTCCTTCCAACATGATTTTAGTGTAAGATGGCACTGTCTGTCTGTGATATCACTGTATGGGTCCCTAATGAGGTTACCCTAATTTCAGCCCTAATATAAGGAATTAAATACTGTAAAGAGGTAAAACACTATATTGAATAAACAGTAACTAGCCGCGTTCGAACTTTATATTTTGAAATTGAATCGAAACTTGATACTGATTTGGAACTTCGTATTTTCAAATCCAGTTACCTGTGGCTCACCTACCTGTTGGTCTTGTCAGTATGCTGTTTGCTAGTATATAGTTGTACCATAAGTTAAGACTAATTAATTGCAGTTGTCACAGAGTACTATTAAGAAAAAGATTCAAATAAATGTTATGCCTTATTTTTCCTATAGTATTTGCAAACGTTGCACTTGCAGTCGTGCGATCTACTTGACATTTTTGGTGGAATCAGCTTCTTCCCATTGGATAAAATGACTTATTTGAAAATCCAGTCCTTTATTAATAGAATGGAGGAAAGCCTGAGTATAGTCAAATACACTGCCTTTCTCTATAACGACCAACTAATCTGGTAGGTACACCCTAAGGCTTGGCATGTAAAGGAAGAAAATCTTTTGGGATAATAAAAATAGCAGTACTGATGGATGGCAGGTTGTCACACTGAAACTAACAGCAAGGGGCAAAGCAGGGAGCATCTTTATGGATACTGTCAAAATAAAGCGGTGATTATTTAAACCCAAACTAGGGTGCTTCTGTTTAAAATTACCAGGCAGGGGAGTTTAAAACTGGCTCAGTGAAAGATGGAGAAGATGTTTTATCAAGTTAGGTTTGGGAATCCTATTTTTATATTGGTGTTTTTCCAAAAACGTCTTCCAAGAAATGGTGTAGTAAATGTGGAAAGCACAGTGCATGTAGTAAGTCATTAAACGTTGTCTGTCATTTCCTGTCATAGGGTCTTTTCTACTCAGTGTCCAATAAGAACGAAATGTGTTAACTTTAAAACTTCCAGTAGCCACAGTAGAATAAAAAAACTGGTGAAATTAGTTATAAAATATATGTTTTGGTCTGGTATTTCTAAAATATTTCAACACGTAATTACATAATTTTGAATGAGCTAGTCTTTTTGTGCCGAATCTTAAGAACCCAGCATGTATTTCACAGTCATTTTGACCAGTCACATCTGGAGAGCTCGGTAGCCAGATGTGCCCAGCAGCTGCAGCGATGGGAAGCACAGCTGCAGAGGCCATTGCCCGGCTCGTAATTCTCTCTGTACCGTCTTCTCCTCGCTCAGCAGCCCCTCCTCACCGGCACTTGTTTATGTCTCGAAAGGAACATCCAGGACTTGTTTTGCTCTTTTCCCCCCTTACCTCATTTATTTCTGCCACAGAAAAAGCGGGTGACCTTTCTGTGTGTTCGATGTGGAAATTCCATCTGTCTCGTTGGCGCGAGATCATTTCAGAGTTGGTGTTGTCACAGGACAAGCACTAAATGTTCCCAAGCGTTTCTTCTATTTTGGCCTTAACTTTAGACCCGGAACCTCTCTCTCTGCCAGGCAGGAAACAAAACAAGCCTGCTAAGGGCGTGGGGCTTCCTTCTAATTTTAGTGGTGGGCAAGACGGTATGAAAATCAAACCTCGAAATAGGAGAGTGGTCGGGGAAGAAAAAGGGGTCAGAGAAAACCGGGGAGCCCCGGGAGGTGGGCACACTTGTGCTCCAGGACAGACCTGACCTCACTAACCTGTCATTTCCCTGGAAAAGGGGGAGAGAGCCTCCAGAATGGGGTGTGAGTCTCCATGTATGTAATGGGATTTCCTCGTGATTTTTTTCAATTATCTTGAACAGAAAAACCCCAAATACAGACTCATTGTTGATGTTCCCACCTAAATAAACGACTTCAGAGTCCGATGGCTGCTGGTCTCAGGACTTTTTCCACGTTCTGCTCGTTCCTGCCTCATTTCAGATGAGATGGTTTGCTTAAACTTGGCTTCCTCTCCTTCTGTTCGCCTACACGGAAATCAGTATTAAAATCCACAGTCTCTTCTAAGAGAAGGACCAATTTCCGGTCCACAGCATCCCAGTATTTTCTGGGATGCCAAATGAAAGAAGATGGCATTACTGAGTAACCGGAAAGTGAAGAGAAACCTTCGACCGGAAGTGGGGCGTGTGGTCATTAATCTCCCTAAAGAATCCTGCGTGGAATTCAACCAGAGAGTCAAGCTGCAACTCTTTATTTTGAATGGCATATAAAATATAGGACTACGTAGTAGCCGCCTTTAGCGGGTCAGGATAAAGTTCTAGTGCTGGGACTTAAGTGTAGTTCATTCCTTCCTGAAGTTCCCAGTCCAGGAAAGGGCCTCTTGATATCATGTGAAAGAAGAAAGATGCACTTTGCCGTAGGGACATGGAAAGACAGAAGACTGCTTCCAGACCTAACAGTACCTTTCTGATGTTTCAGGAGCGGATTAGAACAAGACGACATGAGAATTTTATACAAATACCTCACCACATCTCTATTTCCGAGGCATATAGAACCCGAGGTATGATTGAGTGCTAATAGCTCTTTCTTTGGATAGACAGGCAGACGTGTGTGTGTGTGTGTGTGTGTGTGTGTGTGTGTGTGCGCGCGTGCAGGTTTGGAGGGCTGGGGAAGAGGGCGCAGTAATGCGGTTATGGGTGGGACAGTTCTGATCTGTATATTTATATTACTAGTGTGATATTTAGTATATTTAGTTGTAAAACTTAGCACAGAAAACACACATATGTCAGCTCTTCACTTTATTGTGTTCAAATGTGATAGCAAAAGTATGTTTTAAAGAGGAGCAGTTCATTGAGTAGAGGAAAAAAACGGTTTCACAGACAGTTCTGGGAGCTCTGAAAATGCCAGGGATCTTGGCTAAAGCAATGGTTAGTCCTGTTGTCTTTTCATCGTAAACATGTGACCAAACTTTGATTTATTTGCCTGCGTGGCTTTTCCACTCTGGTGCTTAATTTCTTGATTTTCTGCAGAGAAAATATGATATTATAAATACTACCACAGCGTGCTCCCCTGCGTATCCCTTCGTAGCTTTGATTAGCGGGAAGGACAGTATTCCTGCCCATAAAGGCATCATCTCAGCCCAGGTGCACGTGCGTGCCTCTCTGTGTCTCTCCCTCCGTTATTTTAAAGCCATGACTTAAAACAAGAAAAATACCTTTGATAAGAAATTGAAAGCAAGGTTTTGAGAAGCACCTGGCCGTCCCCTTAGTTTCTTTCTAGGTGGTTCGAATACAGTGGCCGATGTTCGTGGAGTACGCGCCGTACGCCAGGCACTGTATGCCTGGCAGATGAGCATCTCCTGACAGCCATTCTAAAAGCTGGGTACCTCATCTCCATCGTACAGATAGGATACCCAAGCTTAAGCAGCGTAAGGGACTTACCCAGGGCCACCCAGCTAGTAAGCAGCAGAGCTGGGACTTGGCCTCAGGGTCTGCCTGATGCTAAGCCCCGGCTCACAACGGCCCTTCAGAAGGATCCCTTCAGGAGGCTTTTCCGTGCGTGACGGTGCGGTTGCAGCAGCCGATAACGGTGCTTTATGTCAGGCCTGAGGAGCGAGCTGGTAAAGCGGGAAGCCACGGCGGCCGGCACGGCGGTGTGAAGGCGGACGCGCGCGGTCTTCTCATGGGAGAGATGTCTGTGCACCTTTACTAGTGGATGGACTATGGTTTTCAATCCTTCATTTGCCGTCACATGCTAAATTTTATGTAGATTAAACAGCGATTGAAAATTTTTAGAAGAAAAACAAGTTTTAGCTAACATGACTATTGGGTTTGGATTTTTTTTTCTATGCACGTGGAAATAGTGTATCTTCAGCAAAAGAAACTAGGAGTATGCTACAGATACAAATCTGTGCAGAGCCACGATGGCATGGCTGAAGGCTTTGACAATCAGACAGGCTTGGGTCTGGCGCCCAACCCTGCTACCTAGGAGCTGCGTGCGTCAGTGAACTTCCGTTTCCACAGCTAGAAAATAGGAAGAGAGTATTCCCCGTAGGGGCGGTAAGAGGTGAAGTTGAGTAATTTATGTCATCGCCTATTAACCGCATAGAGGATTTCAGTTATTGCTATAAATGGTACTATGTCAATATATGGAATTTAGGGTTATAATAGTTCTGGTTGAAATCGGTGAGTTTTCACGTACCTCTGGAAGCCTCCTCCCTTTTTCTGATAGGGAGGAATATGGGGAATTAATGAAAAAAAGTCATGGAGCCAACTAGTAGATAAGAATGCTGTTTTTGAAAGCTTTAAAAGTAGAAAGTCTGATAAGTCATTTCTCATCATGAAATTTGTTTCCAGCTGGCAGGAAGGGATTCTCCCATAAGGGCAGAAATGCCGGGAAATCTTCAGCACTACGGAAGGTAGGATTTCTCTTCTTGCATGTACTGTGTTGGATTTTGTTATTTTTTTGGTAAAGATAAAATCACGAACACCTAATTACCCTTGTGCTGTTTTATTGACAATAATCAGCAAAGGAAATTCTGTTCTTTCCAATGAATTAAAACTATTACTTTTCTTTCCTTTTTTTTTTTTTTAAATGCCCACAGCACCTGGTTTCCTAGGTGGTCTCCCATCCAAGTACTAACCAGGCCCACCCTGCTTAGCTTCCGAGATCAGATGGGATCGGGCAAATTCAGGGTGGCATGGCCATAGACAAAGCAATTACTTTTTCATAGTCTGATTTGTGTTTTCCGATAGTGGCTAGCTCCCCCAAAATGGCCGTATATTAAGTAGGCATGTGCTCCATTTGTATATTCCTATTTATAACCTGCCTAATTGAGTCATCTCTGTGCTTACTTTTCAGATTTCTAACTGGACCCTTGAACCTTAATGATCCAGAAGCAAAATGCAGATTCCCCAAAATCTTTGTAAATACAGATGACACTTATGAGGCACTCCATTTAATTGTTTATAAGGTAACTGCTGTTTTTACAGATCAGTATTAAAGTAAGCCTGTCTTGCACGTGTATGCGAACAGGCATGCAAATGTCTGAAATGTTTCTCAGGACAGATGCTGGAAGTTATCATTGTAAAACTCAACACGGGTGTCTTAGGGGATAGTTGTCTCAGCTCCTGTTAAATTGTTTGTCATTTGTGAGCAAGTAACTGTCTAAGGCCGTGCTGTCCTGCGTGCTCACCCAGCCAAGGCCACCAAGGTTCGGGTCGTCTCTTGGTTGGTGCCCTCTGGTACAGCCCGCCTGCACTCCAGTGAGCACTGCCTTTGCTCTGTTTTAAAAACCGTGACTTGCTTATTTATAAGACAATCTTGGTCTATCAGGATTCACCTTGCAAGTGAATTTCATGTTAGGTTGGGTATTTTTTTAGCAGGTTTTAGTTCAAAAAAAGAGCAAGCGTATATGTGCTTTCTTCCCTCTTGAGGTACAGTTTTGTTTTCATTCGTAGAGGCTTGAAATGATCCTAAGAGCACAGAGGGGAGATGGCTGTGGGGTGGGAGGAGAAATTCTGCCACTCTCCAGAAGTGGAAAGGAGAAGTGGGGTGACGCTTGACAGGAGAGCGCAGGGGCTGAAGCCTGGGCGGTGAGTGGAGGCCCGGAGGCCCGGAGAAGCCCCGCTGCAGCCCACCTCGGGAGTCCAGAGTAGGAGGCAAAGGGAATAAGCAAAGCGAGGACTGTGAGCCGTTCAGTCACCCCTCTCTGTCCCTGTCCTGCCGCAGGCAGGCGCTGCACGCCTACTAGGGTTAAAACTGAGCGTCTTTTTCTGGATAACGAACGATCTGAGGACTGGCATGGCTAACACGGGCTCAGCACCGGAGAACAAGTCTTCTCCTTCTGCGTCACATCGTGCCCCAAAACTGCTGCCTCATCCCTCACTCGAGCGAGGCCTCCCGCCCTGGTCAGCCTTCCTGGTTCCCTCATTTTTGAGTGTGATCAGAAAACGACACTTAGTCCTGAGAACAAAATGACTGGGAACAAAGAGAACTGCTAAAAGTTAGTATTCACAGAGGTTAGAAAGTGTCCAGAAGGCTGACAGAACAATGTGACGAGTCGAGTTGTGTTAAACTTATGTTATTGAAAAATATGTATTTTTTTATGAGATTGTATATCACATGAAATTTACGTTAACATTTTAAGAGGACAATTCAGTACATTAAATACATCCACAGTTTGTGCAGCCGTCACCACCATTTCCAAAACTTTCACCCCAAATTCTGTATCCATTAGCAATAACCTCAGCTCCTTACCCGAAACAGAATTTTTGACATAAAGACATTCATTAGAGGGTTAAAGATAAGCTTCCCAGCCTTAGAACTTAAATGAAACGAGAGGAAGAAAACTGGGGGAGGAAGACAGGGAGGGTCAGTTCTGGGACTTAACATCGAGTAATGCAGGTGAAGACGAAAAAGTCATTTTTGTGTCGAGCTAAAATCACCCTCTTCCGAATGACTGTGGCTTAGAACCGTTAATGAAGAATGCGAGCCTGACTTCCATTTTTTCAAGTCGGCCAACAATAATTTTTGGATGTGCCGATGCATCATGGTTAAGTTGAAGAGAGAGTTTTTTGAACAGCTTTATTGAAATATAATTCAATTGAATGGTTTCCCGCTGCAGAGTTCAGGAGTCCCCAAGACTTCCCTCACTCCTGACACCGACTGCTGGTTCGGGGATCCCCAAGACCACCTTCAGGTTCAGTAGTTCACAGGAAGGACTCGGAGCAGCCACTACGCTCACATTTACAGTTTATTACAGCGAAACGTACAGACTAAAGTCAGCCCGGGAAGAGGCAGAAGGGGCAGGATCCGGAGTCGCCTGGTGCCAGCTCCCAGGTGTCCTCTCCCGGGGAAGCCGTGCAGACGGCACAGCCTGTCCTTCCCAGCGTGACAGTAGTGTGGAGTGCTGCCACCCGGAAGCTCACCCGAGCCTCGACGTCCAGAGTTTATTGGGCTGGTCACGCAGACACAACTGACCACCAAGTCGCTGACTTTGGTCTTCAGCCCCCAGTAGGTCCAGCTGATCCCGCACGGGCTCCGGGCCAAGGGATAGTGGCTTTCTTTTCTTTCGAAGTCTCTGGTTTGGGTGTCAGGATAATACCTGCCTCGAAATAAGGAACATCCCTACCTGTTTTTTAGAAAACTTTGCGAAGGGCCGATGTTAATTCTTTAAATGTTTGGTCACAGTGAAGCCATCTACATCTGGGCTTTTCTTTGGAAATTTTTAAATTATAAATTAGTCTCTTGTTTCAGATTTGTTCTGATTTTCTGTTTCTTCTTGGGTCATTTTCAGTAGTTTGTATCTTTCTAGGAATTTGTCCATTTTGCTTAAGTTATTCAATTCGTTGGTATGTAGTTTTTTATGGTATCATGCCTTCGAATCTTTTTTTTTCTCTAAAGTCAGCAATGATAGCTCTTCCTTCATTCTCATTTTAGTAATTTGGTCTTCTTTTTTGCTTGGTCTAGAGGTTTAACTAAAGTTTTTTCAATTTTGTTGATCTTTGCCAAAAACCAAGTTTTGGTTTCTTTTTTTCAGTTTTTCTTTCTCTATTTCATTTTTTTCTGCTCTAATCTATGTCATATTCTTCCTTGTGCTCACTTTAGGGTTAATTTGCTCTATCTTTTCCAGGGTCTTAAGATGGAAGGTTAGGTTATAGATTTGAGATCTTCTTTTTAATTGTTTACAGCTAGAAAGCTGCAAATACTGTAGTAGATTTTCATCCCTCCGTTTGCTGCCTGCCCTTAGGACAGTTTCCCTCGGAAACTTTACATGTTCTTTATAATTTTCTCCAGCCGCTGCTCAGATCCCAGAGAGAGCCTCAGGTTGCAGGGCCGTGGTCCCAGATATCCTGGTATTTCAGGAGAGGCTGAAAATTGGAAATTCAGTAGCAAACTAGTTGGCATCTAAGTCAGAATTACACACAAAGAAACGTATTGGGTGGAACTGGCCTGTAAGCCACCAATTTTGCAACCTGTTTATAGGCAAATAACCATTATGATTTAGGTACAAAATAAGTGTAGACCAACTGTGACCATGGCAGAATAGGCATAGCTGATGGAGGCGGCAGTGGGGAGAGGCGCAGGGACAGGTGCAAGCTAACTGTCCTCTTTTCAAAAGTCAGCGACTCAGAGCTTGTCTGTAACTGTAGCTGGTGGCATGAGAAACGAGCCATTTGGGGCTGCAAGGTGACCAGTGAAGGAACTAGAGTGGCCGTAAACCGCAGAGAGGAGTAAGGCAGATGACGTGTCACGTCCGTCCTGACGGAACTAGGGGGTCACTGTGCTGTCTGCGGTGGCGGTGGTAAAAGTCTGTGACCCGACATGATTAAAAGTAGTCGCCTGTGGGAACGGGCCCCAGAGACGGAAGTCTTTTGTTTTTTTTTTAAAAATTATAAATCAGTATGTTCTGTCTGACACATTTTTAACACTATACATTGCTTGATAAACGTAACCATTTTTGGTTATTTATGATCTTCGTCGATGTAAGTTGCTGGTACTTGCTAATATCATAATTGCAAAATTGTTATAATAAAAAGTGAGACAAGGTGACATTAATTCGCTGTGGTTTTTAATTGCATTAATGGAAATTTCAAATGTACACAGAAGCAGACTCAAATAATGAATCCCCAGGCAGCCATCACACAGCTTAATTAATTAACAAGATGGTAATCTTTCAGCTGTCTTCTCTGCATGTTGTTTTTTTTTTTGCCAGAGCATTTTAAGTCATCTTGTCATTTCACTCATAAGTACTTCAATTTGCATCTCTAAGAAGAACATGTTTTCACATAGCCATCACGCTTATCACACCCGATGAAGTAAGCCATTCTTCCTTAATTTCATCTGATATCCAGTCCAAAGTTCTCCAGTTGGCTAAGAAGTATCTTTAAGTCGATTTGTTCAAGGGTCAGACAAGGTCACTGCATCTGGTGATTAAGTCATCTCAGGGGTCAGACAAGGTCACTGCATCTGGTGATTAAGTTATCTTTTTGTTCCATTTTGTAATCTCTGGTTCGTTTTCCCCTCCCAGGCCATGAGCGCAGCCGTGTGCTTTATGATCGACGGTAGGTACACCCTGTCTCTGACTCCCCCAGATAAGCCCGTCCTCTGTACAGTTCGCTGCGGTATATTCCTAAATGGAGGATATGTTGTCATTGGCAATGTAGCGCCTGCATTAGGCACTGCGCCCCATTGGGGCCTCTGTCGTCTTAACTGGCTCTTTCTAGTATTTTTCAAGCCCTAGTTGTCCCACTTGTCAGCAGCAGGATCAGGGCACCTTTCTGTGCCTCCCTTACTGTGGGATGATGACAGTGGTACCCATTTTACAGGAGGCTTTGAGGATTAAATGAGAAAATAATTATGAAGTGCCAAGCAGCACCTGGCCCATGAGTTCTGTGTACTGTTTGTTAAAGACCTTAGGTCTTTAACAATGTTTGACCTTAGGTCTACTTGGGGTGGGCAAGCGATTTACCACCCAAAGGCCATGTTTAACTTGACATTCACAATGAAATAGGTCTTTTTTTTTTCCATCTTAAATATAACTAACTTTGATTCTTCTGTTTCTCTTCTATTTGGGGGGAGGGATGTAGGTGGGGAGAGCTGATTATTTGATTATTTTATCTCCTGGATGCAGTAAAAGTTTAATTTGAATTGTTAATTCAGTAAAGATGATAAAATCCTTCCTAAGACAGTACATGGATAATGACCTTTTAAACACAGGGTATCATAACACTTTTTAAAAATCTCTTGACAGCCTCTGTACAGCCTACGCTGGATTTTTGCCGAAGACTGGATGGCATTGTTGGGCCCCAGCTCACAGTGCTGGCATCTGACATCTGTGAGCAGTTTAACATCAACAAAAGAGTCTCTGGGTTTGTACTTCACTTCGTGTTTACTTTCGAGCATTTAACTGGTTTTGGAAGAGTAAGGGTGGTTTTTACTTAAGAATACAGACAGAAAATTGACATTCGTGTTTTTCTCTGAATCCAGAGAACAGCAGTGTGCTGTTCAGCCCTGTCTGGAAAGCTCCCTGGGGAACTGTTCTTGGGTTCCTACCCTCATTGATGCTTGGGACTGGGTCTCTATTAATGCATCCCCTCGGCTCTGCCCTGATCGGATCACGAACGCAGGCATAGGTGTGCTGCCTGTGGCCTTGGCCTGCTGAGTGCCATTCACATCCCGCTCGACCAGCCCCGATTGTGAAATTCTCACTGGAGGAGTAACCTGCAGGCTTTTGCTTTGTATAGACTAGGAACACTCTGCCACGTTGTGTGGAAACAGGTGGGGTGACACTGGCTGTGCCGGAAGCCGTTAGGGCGTTGGTGCTGAGTCTGGCAGCCTGCAGGGCTCCGTGCCAGGAAGCAGGAGACTCAAGGTCAGACTTGTCTGGGTTCTAAGCTCTGAAGTCGTTGAACCTCTTTCTACTCTCTCCTCCATGTAAAGAGGAATTACTGTAAGAATAAAGTGAGTAGATGGACAGGACTTTGAGAAATAAAAGCCCTTTTGTGGACTTGCCCCGTGGCTGAGGAGTTACTAAAGCGCGTGAGTTCCAATACGTCCTTGTTGGTAGTGATCGTTTGTTATATGCACACTGCGTGGTCTTACGTGAGCACCAGCCTGTGGAGAGGTTACAAACGGGCCCCACGTGAAAGTACGTTTAGGTTCGGTGTCTGTGTGGAATGTTGCTGTTGACAGCTTGCTTCGTTTTTGACAAGAGTAAGGAAAGTGCCAGATCAACTTACATCTAGACAGTGCCGTGAGGTCATTTAATTTTTTTTTTTTAGCATTAAACTGCCTGATTTTCTATTTTGAAGGAGACATAAGTGAGTTAAAACTGTCGCATCATGCCCACTATGAGCAGAGAGCGACAAAGTGTAGTGACCTCTGCACCCCCGAAGCCCGGGCCGTTCCCGGCCATGCTGGCTGTTCCGGGCGCGCTTTCGGGAGATGCGAGGCTTCAGGTAACTCAGCGGCACGTTTCCAGAGGTGAGCCTGCTGTCAGGCACCTTCTGTTTCACAGATAGGGTGAACTGTGCTTGGGGTTGTGCAGAAGAAAGGAGACGGCCTGGGATATTAATTACTGTGTTGTTAGAGAGAAGTTTTCTCTCCAATATTTTATTATGAAAATTTTCAAGTGTAGGAAAGTTGCAAAAATTGTACAGTGCACACTCATATGCCCCCTACTTACATTCTGCAATTACGATTGTGCTATACATGTTTTAGTACACATCTGTCTGTTCTAGAGGACAGTTTTTTGACTGTTAGAGACCCACGTACAGTGTCACCAGCCCCCTGAAAGATAGGGTCCCTGGCATAAGCGCCACACAGCTTAGGGGCGTGTCCAAAGATAGGAATTCTAGAAATGTAGTTCTTATCTTTGAGACTTGACCTTAAGATGCTTCTGAGATTTTACATATGAGGAAATATGCTTGCCGACCATAAATATCAACTAAAGATAAAAAGGTTTCGAGTACAAAGGTAATGTGTTTTTCTTCTGGAAATCCTTCTGACCCAAATCAAACCATTTCACACTCCGGTCCTGGGCCCTCCACAACTCATCCCAAAGAAGCTGGAGGCAGTCCCGAAGGAGGAAGAAGACCCCAGTGGCATCTCGAGGCACCATCTCAAGGGTTTTGGGGATGGGGTGCAGTGTGCGTGAGGCAGCGGTCCTGACCCCAGGGACCGGTTCCGGGACCTCTGTGCCCGGCCTGTTCCAGATTTGGGGGCTGTATGTGTTGCAACTACTCAGCTATCGCTGACGTGTGAAAGCAGCAACCGGCTCATGCACGCGGGGCGCGGCAGCGTTTCGGTAGAACTTCACTTAGAAAAGGGCCAGGTTCGCTGACGCCCTCCCCTAGAAGGTAAATGGCCTGTATTGATTTAGTTTGCGTTTTAAAAAGTTCAGGGAGTAACCAAGTGATTGCCATTTATAAAACATCGTACTTATGAGAAAATCATCACAAAATGGTTAAAATATTTTTGGTTTTTAAAAAATACACTTCAGCTCTGGAAAATTTCATCATTCGAGTACCTCACAGATACCAAGTAACTTACTAATGAATGAGGAACCTGTCACATCTTAGCTGAGACTCTTAGTTTGAAGGTCCAGCCATTGAAAATACAAGGCTTAGCCTCACTGATGTGAAGTTTCAACAGTGTCGTTGTAGAGTTTGGATGATTTATTCTTTCACAATGTTCCTATTTTAATGGCATTTTCACAGGTCTGAAAAAGAACCGCAGTTTAAGTTTATCTACTTCAACCATATGAATTTAGCAGAGAAAAGTACAATTCACATGAGGAAAACTCCCAGTGTGTCGCTTACGTCTGTTCACCCGGATTTAATGAAGATTCTGGGCGACATCAACAGTGATTTTACCAGGTAAATCGAACCACCTGTCAAATTAGGTGCCCCCTTTCTAATAAGAGACACTAAAGAGTCATCTTCAAAACCAAGTGACCCAGGGCCCCCGTACAGGGGCTCACAATGCCCACCTTTCGGGGGGCCATTTCCAAGCAGATCATCAAGCCCAAAGGTCACTGGTCACTCGGATGCGATTCCCTGAACTTTCCACATAACTGAAGTTTCCCATTTCTTATTTTAGATCGTTTTTCACAATCTGGCTGTATTTATAATAAACCATGGCATTTTAAAATTCTTGTCTTACAGAGTGGATGAAGATGAAGAAATCATCGTGAAAGCGATGAGCGATTATTGGGTTGTTGGGAAAAAGTCTGATCAGCGGGAACTCTATGTTATTTTGAATCAAAAAAATGCAAACCTGATTGAAGTAAACGGTAAATAGGATTTGGTATTTGAGAATTTTAATGCTATTGATGTTTAAAAACTACTGCCTTTTCAGTGTACTAAGAAATACACTGAACAGAACATTGTGACTGTTGAGATTCCGAGCAGAAGCCTCTGTTGCTTAAAGGAAATGTCATTTAATTCATTGTTTTTCAATAGCTTAGTTCCTCAAAAATGTGAAAAAATTCCCGCATCATGGACAGTGCGGGCACTCCAAGTGGCACCTGTAAGAGAAGTTAGGTGTGAGGCTTCTTGTTTCTGCGCCTTCTAAGGCGTCTACTGAAGTTTTCTGTTTCATGAACACAAGAGCTGTGTGCATTAGAAACGTCAGTAAAGACGAGCCTCGTTACAGTGGGAGTCGAGTCAGGACAGTGTCGCCTCCGTGGAGCCCTTGATCTGCCGCCCAGGGTTGCAGCAAGTGTCTGTGCTGTGGCAGCGGACCTCTCAGGACTTGCGACGTCGTGCTCCTGACCCCATGAGCCCCTAAGCCGTGGGTGTCGTAGGCACCCTGGGTGCTGGGTTTGAGCTTTCTCAGACCCAACGCAGCGGTGTTTCTCCGTGTGAAACAGCAGTGAAGTCTCGGGGGCATGATACGCTTTTTCTGTCTCTCGGTTTATTCACATTTTTTGCCCAGGTGCCTGGGATTTAAGATCCAAATTAATGCAGGTGTTTGTTTATTCCCAGTGTTATTTTAGAAGAACTTAAAGTACTAATATATATCATATAACCTTTAAGTGAAAACCTCTATTCCTTACTGTTTTCTGTTCTTTTTTGCAGAAGAGGTAAAGAAACTTTGCGCAACGCAATTCAACAACATATTCTTCTTGGATTGACTGACAATGGCTCACCGAAACGTCTTTAAAAACTCAGCAAGCGTTTTGTTTACCACGGCAGGTTATTGGTCATATTATTGACTGAATTAATGACAATAGTAAAGCAATACTTGCTTTGAAGAATCAAATTTCTACTCAGTCTGATGATCCCCTGAAGTTTTTAGATTTTAAATATTTATGTGGAATTAACTGAAGGCAGTCGGCTACATCTCTGTCATTCCATCCTTTTGACATTATGTGAATATTTTACTGGAAAATAAGACTAATAAATTGTTAAAACTTTTTAAAATTCTGGTTTTGCATTGAGTTTCCTGTTGCCTGTTTGCAGACCTCACTGTCCAGTGGGTCCTGGACCTCTCCTTGGGGATATTCAAATAGCTAGAGCTTCTCAGAGTTGGGGTCCTTTCCCTGGTCACTAGACCTGAAGTGGCGCACTAGGGCCTTTGCTCAGAGTAACTGTTAGCCTTGGTTTTTGTCTTGAGGACTAACGTGATTTTTTAGGCCACGTGTGATAACAGCCCTGAAGCAAAGTGCCCCAGTGTGGTCTCAACATAAAGCTGTCCTCCGTCGTGTAGAACTCCTGGGTGGCCACACGGCATGCAGCTTCAGAGCTGAGATACAGCCCGGCTGGATGCCATTTAACCTGGCTTGTAGTGGTCTGGACATCCCCGAGTGTGGATGAAAACTAGCCAGGTATGGTCTAGAAAGTGGCGCCGCCCCGGCCCCAACAGGGGCTCCGGTGTCCTCACCTGACCGTGAGCCTGCTGTGTGAGGGGAGACGGAAGGACCTCATCAATTTGCAGTATTCTCACCGTCACCCAGTCTTACATAGTTCGGAATTCCCATTATGATATCCGCTTAACCCAGGGGGGTTACTTAAGAGTGTGTGCTTTAGTTTCTAAGGATGCTAGGCATGTTGCCACTGCCGACTTATCAATTGCAACATAATCAGAAGGTAGTCTCTGGTGTATCATTTGAAATGGTTGCATTTTTTAAACTTAAAATGTAGCCAGTATTTATCTCTGTTGCATTCTGGTTTCTAACTGTGTGTGCTCAGACTTTTTAGTTGCTTGTATTGTAGCTTTAGTAAATACTGATTTTCCTCACCTGTTTCTTCCATTGTGCTTGTAACTTTTTCCCCTTTAGTTGTCAGCTTTTGCAAGGCTGGTATGGAAGATGCAGACTAGTAGTAGTGCATCTTTTTGGTTGGTTGTCCTTTTCTCATTTTGATTTTTAACTCTCTTACGGGGATGTTTGCTTGAAATTGCTTTAGCTGCCTTTGCTATTGCTTGCTGGTCTGGCCATCTCGATTAGATTTTCCTGGTTATCTTTATCTCTGTTTTCATCCTTTCCATATGGTTTTGTCAAACACGTTTCCCTTGATTTTTTTAATCAATCTTACTACCTCGGGCTGGGGGGTTTGGGGGAGGGAAAGGTGAGTTTCGCCTGTTAAACCGGCGATTACTGGTGTCTTTGCGCTTTCCCCACCAACTTTTGTTTTCCGTTTCTGTCCTTTTTCTTTGTTCTTTTCCCTTTTCCCCGTTTGATGTTGGAGGACAGTTTTCTTCTTTCTGCTAGTCTGGAAGCTGTAGGTTGTATATTTATGCTTCTGGTGGCTACGCTTACATTTTAACACAAATTATCAGCTCTGATATTTTCTAACAGACTTAAAGCATTCACTTAACTGCTGATGGCACACCTGCTCCTGGTTCAGTGGTTTGGCCTTTGGTCCGCGCGACGTTTGTGGGGCCGTGGGACTCGACGGGAAAGGACCAAGGAAAGAGCCGCAGACGCGGAGGCGTGTGAAGAACAGGTAGGATCTGGGCACGTGGCGGTTACAGGAGGCAGAGTTGCTGTTTGGGGCTGGGGCTGGGGCTGGGGGCACCAAAGAAATGTTTCAGTAACTTCATCCACTTCTCACCGATTCCCGATCGGTTGTGTGGGATCCTGAGCTTCGCTACTGACACTTTGATTTTGTTAAAAATCATATTAAATACACTCATTTAACACCCATGTAGACGTGGATTTTCATTCAGCTCACTTTTCAAAATGCAGGCGTTTCAGTGATCCACCCCGAAGGAACCGAAACGCAGTGGTATTTCAAAAACACTAAGACAAGAGTAAAACAAACCACTTTATTGATCAGGAAATGTGTTCCAGTGCTTCGATTCTAAATGTCTATATCCTCTTGTTCTTATGTCTCATTTGCGAACCCAGTAACCTATCTTCTCCTTCTCTTACTTGTGATGGATTTGGACTGGGACACCACCGTCTCCTCTTTGGGGGGCTCATCGTGAAAATCCTGGATGGGGCGTCCACCGGTTCCTTGATCACGGTGATGTCGACCTCATAGTCTTGTCTTTTGGCCTCTTCCTCCCTCAAGCTATTCAGCCTAACACAGGAAGCAAACACAAGAAGGTATTTTTTTTTTTTGTAATTTCAAAACCAGTTTTTATGCTCTATATAGTATAAAGCAGTCCGTCCCTGGACATCGTTTTTGTAAACGAGATTGTAAATCATCATCACTTTGCCTAAAATAAACAGTGATGCCACGTCTAGAAGACCCAAAACACAGTTTTCACACATCTGAAGGTACGCGTGTACCACTTTTTCTGTACAACACAGCAGCTAGTAGGTGGCCTTTTCAAACACTCCGTGGTCTTGTTTAAGACCCTTTAGCGCTTCCTTTGACACACCCACAGGCCTGAGAGGCACTTTGCAGAAAGCAGGCGCTTGTACTCTGGACCAACACTCCTGCTTAGTAGCAACCACGAACAGTCGTTCTGGAACGGTAACTGTGGCATTTACGGGGTGCTCCCCACGTGCCGGGCATGGTTCTAGATGCTTCACGAACGTTAGCTCACTCGATGCTCACGACAGCCCCTCGGGAGGCTGAGGCACCCAGTGACCTTGCCGAGGGTCTCCCAAGCGTTCAGGGGCGGGGCCGGGATTTGAACCTGGACAGTCTAGGTCTGTGGCCTGACTCAGCCACTCTGTCACGTTGCCTCTTTGTGTGAACCTGGGGACACAGGTGTCAGCACCTTAGACAACCAGGGGAGAGCAGGGGCCCAGAGGCAGGGTTCCTCCGCGTGGCTGAGGTTCTTGGTACCACGAGAGGACCTGCCACCCCTAGGAAGCGGCATACTTTTCATGAAAGCACCTGGCCCTGAAGCTCCTGGCCTCCAGACAGCCAGATGGGAGAGGGAGGGAGGAGGAGGGAGGAGGAGGGAGGGAAAGGAAGGAGGAGGAGGGAGGAGGAGGGAGGGAAAGGAAGGAGGAGGAGGGAGGAGGAGGGAGCAGGAGGGACTGAGAGGCTGAGCACTGGGGGCTGGGGCGGAGGGAAGGAGCCGAGAGGTGTCGGAAGTTACTTGGCTTCCAGCTCGTCGTCCTCCACCGCCCTCTGCTTGGCCAGGGCCGCGCGGAGCAGCCGCTGCTCCTCCACGTTCTCCCTGAGCACCTCTTCGCGCTTGTGCGCCTGGAACAGCGTGTTCATGAAGAACACGCACACGCTGCTGAGCCCCGCGCTGAGCTTGTCCTCCTCCTTGGGCTTCTCTTTTTTCTCTGGAAGAAAGTTTCAGTAAAGTGGGCCTTCACCCGATTCAGCAGTAACGCGGGAGTCTGTCCGCGTTCTGGTTCTGCCCGTTTGCCGGGCGCCTGGCGGGTGCCCTGGCCCTGGACGATGGGGCGCTGCGCCTGTCCCTCCGGCTTGCGAGGGTTCAGGGGGTGCGGCCTGCTTCGGCTGACCGCCTGGCGCGAGGTGGCAGCAGGCCTCAGCTGTGGCGGCAGCATTTCCTGCAGCCTCCTGGGACCTACCTGTACTTTTTGAATAAATTGCTTAAGTATTTTTTTCACATTAAAATTTTAGAAAGTTTGCAACAATTTTCATGTTTCAGGGGGAAAAAAACTTGGTTTTTGCATACATTGTCTTTAAAGGCAGTTTTCAGTAAGAAAATGATAAAAGAAGATTTTAACTCTGACTCGAATAACAAGGTATTTTAACTCTGACTCGAGTAACAAGGTAAGTACTTTCCATTGCGTGCTGTCTGCATCCTGAGACCACGTGGGTTTGTAGCAGTTGGTGGTCTCTCTCTCGCTCATATTTCAGCTCTCATGGTGACACTTGTCACAAAACCTGGTCATGTACGTGGTGTTTCGGGGAACCTCGAGAGGCGGGAGGACCCACACCAGTGCCACCTCTGCCTTCCCAGAATCCCGCCCTGGGTGGGGCTTTTTTGTTGTTGTTTTTGCTTTTAATTTCCAGGTAGTTGGATGATATTTCACTTTTCAAATCAACATACCTGGTTCGAATTTCAAAGACAGTGCGGCATTGGGGAATGCTGACAGAAAGGGATGGAGCTGGAAGCCGGTGTGGACAGCGGTGTGGACAGCGCCAGGAATCACCTGGGAGCTGAGGAATTAGCGTCAGCAGGTGGGATGCTCAAGGGATTTCACGAGGAAAAGGTTAATGTTAAAAGGAATATGGGGGCTTGAATGAGGGTTTATTTGTTGTTTTAACTTGAGCATCTTAAAAAAAACAAGAGAACGAGACTCTGAAAGAGAAATGGACCGTAAGGATGTAGTCAACAGTAACAGGCTCGGAGGTAGACGTGTGGTGCCCACAGGGACGTCCAGCTGTCCTGACCGACTGCTTCAACTCAGGTCATGCCCTGAAAGTGAACTCTGAGAAGTGTCACCACGGTGGTGACATGGGTCATTCCTAGCGTCACTCCCCCTCATAAGAAGAACCAACAACTCTGCATGGACAAGACACCGCGGCGCGGATCCTGGGACCGGCCTGCTCCGCGGAGGGCGAGAGAGAGCACCGGGAGGGGCGGGGCAGCCGCCGCGCTGACCGCGCCGCGGACCGCGCTGCCCCTCCGCGCTGGCGCACGTCTCCCGGAGCCTGTGGTTCTTCCAGCAGGAAACGAGCCCGTGGTGGAACACTGCGGGTCACTTCTTGGGAACCTCCACTCCAGCCGCATCCCACGAGAATGCTAAAGGGAGTTCTTTGGGTAGAGGTAAAAGGATGCTAATTGTCTTCATAAAAACACAAGAAGGTAGTGTTCGACTCGCTGGCAATGGTTATACGTCACCAAAGCTGGATTCTGTAATACGGTCATGGTAGTGCATAATTCCCTTTAAAAAACACAGATATTTTTTCCTATGCCATAGGCCGCTTTTCCATTTTGTTGGTTTCTTTTGCAGACCATGTATCTGACAAGGGTTTACTATCCAAAATATCTTGTCATACAACTCAATAGAAAAAAATCCAATTAAAAAAAATGGACCAAGGATCCCCATAGACATTTGTCCAAAGAAGATATACAAATGGTCAACAGGTACATGCAAAAACGCTGAGCATCACTAATTACCAGGGAAATGCAAATCAAAACCACAGCGCAGTATCACCTCATGCCTGTCAGAATGTCTGTCCTCAAATACGAGAACAAATGCTGGTGACGATGTGGAGAGAAGTGTACCCCGGTACACTGCCAGTGGGGACGTAACTTGGCGCGGCCACCATGGAAAACATGGAGGTCCCTTGAAAATTAAAAGTAGAATTACCCATGATCCAGTTATCCCACTTCTGGGTATTCACCCAGAGAAAATGGAAACACAGTGTCGAAGAGATGTCTACACCCTCTGATCAAAGCAGCACTACCTGCAGTAGCCAAGACATAGAGACAACCCTAGGTCCATCCACGTGTGCATGGTTAAGGAGTTGTGTGAAGTACATACAATAGAATTCTGCCAGAAAGAGGAGGAAGCCCTGCCATTTGCAACAACACGGACAGACGAGGGCATGATGCTCAGTGAAATAAGTCAGAGAAAGACAATCACTATATTTTATTTAGATGTGGAACCTTAAAAAATTCCAAAAGAAATCACATTTGTGGTTGTAAGAGGCAGGGGATGGACGAAGGTGCTCAAAAGGTGCAATCTTATCTACAAGATAAGGAAGTACGGGGGATGGATGGATGGACAGCATGACTATCCTTCAAGGCTGTGTGGTTCTTGAAAGGTGTTACAAGGACATCCTGAGTCCCCATCACGCAGCAACCATTTCACGAAGTAGGTCAGATCACTATGCTGTCCATCTTAAACGTACACAGCACTTGTATCAGTAAAAGCCACTTATACCAGTAAAACTGGGGAAATGCCCCCAAAACAAACTACCTCAGTGAGGTCATACCTTAAAAGTGAATTCTGTCAAGCCAGGAGGCAGAATCAAAAGCAGCAGCCTAATTACATCTATATTTTTCAAAAGATGGTTGTACATTTTTATAAACTTTGTCACTTATAGCAACAGTTTGTAAAAATTAAAAGTTATACATTCACCTTTTTGTGATAGTAAAAAGGTCAGCCCCTTTCCTGAAGATTTAAAATTCATTTTGGAAATTCCTTCATCACTTAGCGACTTGCTGACCTGGGCCTTTATGTTAAAAAAAAAAAAAAAAGGCAAAATATTATTTATGCATCATTAGCAACTAAAAGTATTTTTATATATTATAAGTAACTAGAAAATTGTTAATGAGGCCATTTTCTTTAAGCTCATTTGACTTTTTAAACTGCATAAATATTGATATTTTTACCATTAAGTAATAACAGTTATCTCTGCTGACAGACTCCCCCCAAGAAACCAAAGGTTTGAGAAAGTATCATTTACTTAGTTCATATGTTAATGGCTTTATTACCACACATAGGCTGTTCATGCCCACATCTGTCCCCAGCGAGATCTCACCTTTCAACTCCAGGCTTGGTATCCAGCAGTGCCACTTGCTGTCACCACTGGGATGTGTCTGCCACTTGCTGTCACCACTGGGATGTGTCGTCAGGCACCTTAACCCTAACATGTCCCAAACCCACCCCTACTTTTGCCCCAGTTTTCCCCTTCATAGTAAATAATTCTGTTCTGGTTGTTCGGGCCAAACATTTGGCATCGTCTTTGCCTTCTCTTTCCCTCCCAAATTCTACAGCCTTCAAAACAGCTTCAGATAATTCCAAGCGCTGCCTGACCCCTCTGCTCAGGGGGCCTCCCGCCTCCCCTGGAGTGAAAGCCGGGCCCTCCGTGAGGCCGGGCCCCCTCCTGGCCTGGCCCTCTGCCTCACCCGGCACGTCCTCCTGAGCTCTCAGACGGGCCACCCTCGCTGCTACCCGCTTCTCTCAGCAGCCCAGACCCGCCCTTCCCCACCCCCCACCCAGGCCTTTGCACAGGACCGTCCTCCCCAGGGTGATGACCCTGTGGCTTCCTCACGCCCTTCAGGTAACGCTGAGTGCCGCGTCATCGGCAGGCGCCCCCCAACCACCCCGCGCTGCCCTGCCTGCCTTCTCACCCTAAGCACCAGGAAGCAGAGCGTGGGGGCTGCGGTGCGCATCCGCGGCCAGGCTGCCGGCTCGCGGTCGCCCACGCGGTCACCCAGCGCCACTGTGTCGCCACTGCAGACCGCCCTGCGAGAGGCAGGCCACTTAACCTGTGCGCAGCCCCCAAGGCGTGTGGGCCGCCAAGCCAGCGACGGCCACCCGCCGGACGCCTGGAGGGCTCGCCATCCTGCTGCTCACCCGCCGCCTGGCCCCTCACGGGAACGTCACGTCCACAGAGGTCAGCCCTGTGCCCACCGCTGGGTCCCCAGCACACGGAGCGCTTGCCACACACTCCACGTGGCCCACGAGATACGAACCTCTGATTTCTTGATTCTGCTGAAATCAAACAAGAGTCCTAACTTGCTTGGCAAAGACTTGGTGCTGTCACAGTGCATGTCGGACCCCTGGCTTGTTGCTGTACTCGGGCTCCTGTTCTGGATGTTCAAAGCGAAAATGAACACGTGAGAGACGTTCCGGTTTCCATGGAGATACACGCCCACACAGGGTTTTATGAAGTATTACTTACGGTAAACGGCACACAGAGTGGACCGTTTGATGAGTTTTGACCTCTACACCTGTGAAGCTGCTACGTCATACTCTGTGCGGGTATGATACGGTTTGCTTATCTTGGACATGTGGAATGCCACGTGGAAAACCAGAAGGGGACTAGATCAGATGGTTCCAGGGATGGTCCCTAGACCAGAGCGTTCACACGCGGTGAGAGTCCATGGCGATTGTCACCCAGCAAATCACGGACGGATTTAAGGTGCACATTCATTTCCCTCAGAGCAGAGCCCCAGACTGTGGCCAGCGGCGGGCTTCCCGGTGACTCAGAGGCCATCGGCTGTCCCCTCCCGCTGGAGGGGGCCCCCCTGGCTGACAGCGTGGCCTGCGAGGTGCTGACGGTGAACGGTGGACGCACAGCTGTCAGCGCACGAGCCCGAGGCGCAGCCCCGCCCGCGGCGCGTCTCCGGAGTCTGGCAGTGGGGAGTCGCCTGTGGCTCGGAAAGTCTCCCAGCTGTGGGCTGCTGCGGGCGCCCACGACTCGCCCTTGTGTCTCCGAACAGATGGCTCAAAAATCAGAACTCCTTCGAGCCCACGACCCCGACCGCCCCCGAAGCTGGTGCGTCCCAGTGTGCCTAGCAGCTGGAGCCTGCAGACAGCCCCCGACACGGCACCGGCTCCCCCGAGCTCTCGCGGCTAGCCTGTGAGCAGGCCCCGTCCCCAGACCCTGTCCCCCGGACCCTGCGAGCCTCTCGGGCACACTCGGCAGCTGTTCCTCCGCATCTTCACTCTGAGGCAGACTTTCCACCCTCGCAAACGCCAGATCACGTAACAAAACATTTCCTAACAAAGCATCCAGTTGTTCCAAGCCTCGTGGTCCCCCCAGCGTGCTGCACTCCGACCTTTATGACACTATCTCCTCCACTGTGGCTCGGAGCTCCTTCCTGGGTTGTGGCCAGGAAGGACATTTTCCCTGACATAAAAAAGGAAAACGAAATGTGAAGAGTCTTAACGTCCTGAAGGGTTACAAAAGCCCGAGATCCTTTTGATGGTGGTTTCACCAGCGCAGAATAAAACTCTGCTGTAAACTTTAAGCTACTGTTACCTGGTTCGTCACCGCGTAGACGCTTCCCTGTTTGTTTCCGGGCAAGACATCACTTGGAAAATTTAAGTAGGAGTTCGTCGTTTGGTCAGTAACAGAGAGGAACGCAAAGCTTAAGAGAGCTTCAAAGAATTCCAGGAAAACCAGCTGAAATGAAAGAAAACACGGCCTTCATTCTGACGCACGTCCAGGTCAGCACGCCCCGCTCCGTGCGTTGCTGTTCTTCAGCGCTGAACCGTCCCGTCGTGGAGGAACGCCAGTTTGCAAGGAAACCTACAGCATTTAAAAGGTTTACATGATAGATGTTCTATCACTAGATTTGTAAGTCAGTTTTCTGTTTTGATGGAAATGTTTTATATTAGCTCGCTGAGGACAGTCATTTTCCAAAGTGCTTCCTTTGTTTCTTGAACAGCTAGAAAAGTGGCACCTGTAAACCCAAGTGACAAGTGCAAGTGTCACCCACTCGGCGGCTGTGCGCCCCCGCACCCACCCTCGTGGCCCCGGCACAGGCCCGGGGCGTGTACCTGCGTGTGGGGCCACCTGGTGTAGGCTGTGATCATCCACCTGTCCTGTCTGTCCATCCCAAACCCAGGGCCCTTTCAGCCTGACAGAACAGGCCCCCTGATGTGACCAGGGGCTCCAGGCCAGCCTTCCTGCTTCTGGGGGTCTGCTCAGCATCTCTTGCAGCACCAGCATCCCCCAGTCTAACAGCTTCCTGAGACCCACCAAAGATGGTCTGGCTGGTAAAGTAAGACGTTTCCCCGGTGAGAAATGCTAAAAATGAAAATGCTTCTACTCATTCATTGGGGATCAAGTAGCGTCCTTGGCTATGTGACATTGTGCCACAGAAACACAGTGTAGTAAATTGCTAAATAAATTATCCAGGACACACTATTGTAGTTTTATGTTATTTTTCCTTCATTTCCTAATATGTGAAATATTCTCTTTAATCTCTAGTTTTCTAATACGTGTGTGTGTGTGTGTGTGTGTGTGTGTGTGTGTGTGTAGTTTTAAGTATTTGGGCTAGAATCCTTTGCAATCAAATCTTGCTTCTTGGTATCTAAGGAAAAACACACAGCCTGAAATGGATCTATACCATGTGTCACCTCTTTACAAACCTCAAGTTCAAAGTTGCTGTCAATTCCATCATGCATAAAAGGATTGTCCTCTGCTATGATCTCCACAAATTTGGTTGCTGTTAATTCTTTATTTATTATTTTAAAGTCCTGTAAAAGAAATAACCAATACAACCATAACACCTATAATTCCAAACAGCTATCTTAATGTCAATTTATATCAATACCACACTTTAAGAAAATGTACCAGAAATGAATATCTTAAAACTGATAATTTCGTAAAGCATGCTGGGTTAACACTGGTATTTACCTCTCCTCCTTCCCTACACCTTCTAAACTAACAGTAAAGGTTTTTTTTAGAAACCAGACAGGTGGAGAGCAGATGATCCAGATCGAGACATCTCCACTTCTGTGAGTGGGGAAGGCTGGCCCGGAGCACTAAGCAGGATGGAGGGACAGAACGCTCGGGGAGTCAGGTGGCAGGCCAGCCACGCTGCGGGACCCCGGGAAAGGGGCGCCTCTGACTCACACTGGGTGGGGCCGAACACGGGAGGCTGAAAATCTAGGCGAAGACCTCTTTCCACATCCCAGCTGAAAACAGAAGGTTTGCTCCGAGATGCTGAACCAGAGAGCATTCGGCCTAGAAACAGGTGCTTCCCCTACAGTCACAGTGCTGCGGAAAGCGATCAGGTGACAGTGCGCCTGGGGAAGCTCCTCCCTCCTCGCTGATACCCCCAGCTCTGTCTGAGAACTGCGAAAACCAGGTTCGTATCCCCCAGAAGCTAGGAGTCAGCAGAAATCTTCTCGAAAACCTAAACATCCGAGAGCAAAGATCTGTCAGGAAATAGCAGGGGCGAGAGCTGGGGCGGCTTCCTGGCTTGGTTTCTCCGTGTGACAAGTGCCACTCTTCTGCAAGGAGCTTCAAGCCAGCTCTCCAGTGCCACAGTCCTGCATGTGGGTGGACAGCAAGGTCACCGCGTTGCAGGGAGAGCCTCAGTGCAACGGCGAGAAAATGAAAACCAGGAGCTGGGGGGAGAGAGGGGATGCAAAATGCAGGAAAAGAAGTTCCACCTAGCTCCCCCCCCCCCAAGTCATTCATCCATTCCCTCAGCGGGGTAAGAGAGCACATCCAGACTTTTTTAAAACAATGCTTACAAAGAACAAAAAATGAGAGCTTTTGGACATTAGAAATACAAGAGCAGAAATGACACATTCAACAGACGTGTCGAAAGACATCACAGAAACTCTCCTAAAGAAGAAAAAGACGATCATATGGGTGATCGGAGAGGAAAACTGAAATAAAATGAAATCGGTCCAGGAAGTCAGACACCCACGTTCCTGAAAAAGAGGGTGGGGAAAATGGGAGGCTGGAAACACCGACCGAGTGACGCGGACGTTCCGCAGTGCCGAGGGCCGTGACGGCTCACACCGTAAGTGTGAAAAGGCCAACGCCAAAGCCGCCGCACTGCGAAACTTTAGAACACAGATACAGTCGATTAGCAAATATTCAGCAAAGGAAAAAAGTCATCGAAACGATGGGGAAGCGACAGGAGTCAGGACGGTGTGGTACCGGTACAAGGATAAACATAAACTCGAAAGTCCAGAAATAAACCCGAAGTCTGTGTCAGCTGACATTAGACAGGATGTCAGTGCTGTTCAGCGGGGCGGGGCAGGGGAGTCTTCAACAAACAGGGCTGGGACACTGAGTGCTCACGTGCCAAAGAAATAAGCTGGACCCCTGCGTCATACCATAGATAGAAGCAATGTAAAGTGCAGAAAAAGAAAATGATGTGTGTGTGCGTGCGCGTGTGTGTGTGTGTATAAATCAACTCAAAATGGATCAAAGACCTAAAAGATGAAACTATAAAACTTGAAGGAAAAAATCGGGGTTAATCTTCAAAACCTTGGATTTGGGACTGGATTCTTAGACACGACACCAGAGCTCAAGGAACAAAAGAAAAAATAAATCAGACTTTATCAGAAGCCAGCAAAACCATAAGGTTTGAGCAAGACCGAGTCTTACAACATATTCACGTGTCCGGGTTTCAATAGCAAATCCCTGACCCGTTATGCCAAGAACCGGGAAGATCCCAGATGGAGTGAAAAAGACAACAGGTGCCCACACCCGGATGACAAGATGACTGAATTAACCGATGACGATTTAAAAGTCATAAAAATGCTGAAATGACCAATTACAGACATGCTAGGGAAAAAGAAAAAAGGAAGGGCTCAGCAAAGAAATAGAAGAAATAATCAAGTAGAAATTTTAGAACAGAAAAATACAACCAGTAAGTTAAAAACTCAGTGGATGGGCTCAACAGCGTAACAAAAGGGACAAGAGAAAGAATCTGGGAACTTGATAATAGAATAGAAATGATCCCCTCTGAACAACAGAAAGAAAACAGACTGGAAAACCACTAATCAGACTCAGGAACCTGTGGGCTTGTAACAACAACAAAAAACCTAACGTTCATGTCGTCACAGTCCCAGAGGAGAGAAGGAAGAAGGTGGGGTTGAAAAAGTACATGAATAATGACTGAAAACGTCTCCAATTTGATAAAAACACAAACCCACAGATCCAAGAATTTGAGTGAATGAACGCCATCCAAAGAAATTCACACCGAGACACATCGTAGCGTCAAACTTCTGAAAACAAAGGACAAAGAAAAATCTTGAAAGAAATGAGACTGAAACCACGTCTTACCTCTAATGGAAAAAATTCAGACGACAGATGTCCCTTGAGAAACCGTGGCAGCCAGCAGGAGGTGCACAGCACTCCTCAAGTGACGGGAGAGGACTGTTGACTCTGATGAGTCTAATATGTCTATTTATAGACAGATATTTCTCAAAACCACGATTAAGTAAACCAAAATGAAATCTGAAAATTTTTTTCAAGTAACCCACAGGAAGCCAAGGAGAAAGGAGAATGAAAAACAAGCCAACCAAAAAAATCGAAAACTAAGTGGCAGACCTGACACCGAACATCTCGATAAACATGAAATGTAAGTGGTCTAAATACACCAATTACGGAGAGATACTGGCCAATCTTGCTGGCGGGAATATAAAACGGTCTGGCCACTCTGGAAAATAGTTTGCCAGTTTTTCAAAAATTAAACCAACACCTATTACGTTAGCCAACAACTACAGCCTTGGACATTTAACTCAGAGTAATGAAAACGACGGCCAGAGAAAACCGTTGTTCATACTATCTTTATTCAACCCAGCCACAAACTATACACAACCCAAACATCCATCAACAGGTGGATGGACACACGGATCATCGTGGCGTATCCATCCAATGGAATGCTATCCGCAATAAAAAAGAACTATTGGTACCTGCAACGTGGCTGGGTCTCAAAACAGGCTGAATGAGGGAAGCGCAGAAAAAATGGAAAATCATAAAAGAAATAGAGGATACAGTGTTGTCAACTCTAAAATAGTTTAGCTAGAGTCCCAGAGAGGGGAAAAAAAAAAGGTTCGAAACTCTTACGGCCAAATTTGGGAAAATGTGACTATCAGAAAAGAAATGACTGTAATTGATTGATTGAAACACACCAAATATGTATAAACCCAGAGTTAATGATATTTTTAAAGCTCGTCAGTCACTTTTGAAGACTTGCTAGAACATCAAATCATTTTCTGGAGATAAAAGAGAAAAAAAATCAAACATTTACCCTTCCTTTCCCATATGGACTATATTTCAGAGTAATGAAGTAGCTGATGATGTAAACGTCTTTAAATAGGATTCACGGCTAATAAATGCCGAAGGAATGCTAGAATTAGACAATGACTATCGCGGGGCCCTCAGTGAAATAACGGGTGTCAGCAATGGCCGTCAGGGGCCGCTTGACCACTAGGGCGAGCTTTAGGGGGAAGGTTTAACGAAGGCCGTGCGGACACCACACACGTCAGCTTCCTGACATGCTGTGACGCGTACACAGCACCCACCTGGGCTCTGGCAGAGAGAAAAAAACACCGGGAGCTAGTCAAGCCGCCGACTCTTAACTACTGTTTTAATAGAAATATGGGGAAAAGAGAAACACGTTCACTCTGAGGATACGGCCAGACATCCCTAAGCTGGATGCCTGACCAATCTATAGGGACAAACGACCTCATTTCTTCAATAACGGGACCAGGACAAACGGGAAAATGAACAACAACGCTGTATAATATTCCACCCCCCAAAATCACATATGTCTAAAAAAACTGGTTAGACACTAGGTTATTGTCAATTTTTCATAAATATACAACACTGTTAAATTTCTTAAAACATTTCTTAAATTTCTCAATACTATCTATTAGCATTGAGTTCTTTTATCATTTATCCTCCCACAAGTATAAAAAATATCATGAAACAAAAACTACCAATAGTTAATATGAGAATATTGTATAAAATAGACAGTCTCACCATTTTCCACACTAGTAACTTTTCAAATTACTTTCATGAATGATGATCTTTAAAAATGACATTCATCCCCCTCTTTAAGTGGCAAGGTCTGCATCAGTAAAGATGCCAGAGGCCCGCCAGCTGTACCCACCCCCCTAACGGGGGGACACGGTGGCAGGCACGACCCCTGTTTCCAGCCTCGCACCATCACAGACCACTGGAACTACTTTTGCCAGAAGAGACCCAGTAAACATTTAATGGCTCTGAAAATGTATCCTAGGTCTTTACCTCATTATTTGCATCTCATAGCTAGAATATTTTGCCTTTCATTAAAATCAAAACGCCCATACATATAAAACCAAGTATCGATCGGGAGTGCTTACTTTCAACATCCAGAGGAAGTGTCTCATCTTCATCGTAAGCTCGTGGGGAGGAGCTGGATTCGGTCTGCAGTAAGCGGCATAAATCTCCCAGCACTTATCGACGTAATTCATCAGGTAGAGGGCCTGCTGTTGCCCACTGAAAAAATTGCCTAAAAATGTCATGAAAAAATAAATATTCAAAAAGTAATCACGAAATTCCATTTTGAAAAAAGCGCGGTAAATGTAATCCCACCGGCTTTGGGTTTACCTTTCACACGGCAGGCATTGGGATGAATGTTCTCAGTCATCAGTTTTGTGAAACACAGGAAGAGCGACGGGCTTCTGTTTCTGTGATTATAAAGATATCGTAGTCACTCCTCCCTCCAGAAGGTGGGACGCAGGTCACCTCCTGGAGTGTGGGGTAGACTCAGCAGCTGGCTTCTAACGGGCAGAGTAGAGAAAGGCACGGATCGTAAGTTTATAGGAGAACCCTGGCTAGCACCGCTTTGACCCGCGGACCAAGGCTGATGCCACCAGGAATAAGATAGGGCACGTCACACACCCTCACACGAAGCGACGAGAAGGGCGTCTCTCCTCCTGGGCCGTCGTCCCCCCAACCCGTAACCTCCGCGTAACGATGCGTAAGCAGACCAAAATCAAGGGACATTTTACAGAATGACTGACCGATACGCTTCAGTAGGATCAAAGTCATTAAAGACAAAGTCTGAGGACCTAGCACGGGTTGTTGGGGACGGAGGAGGTGTGACAACTACCTGCAATGTGGGATCCTGGATTCGGTCCTGGAACAGAACAGGGACATCGGCGGGCAAACTCAGGAACCCCTAATAAAGTCTGTAATTTAGTGAAAGGCGTCACGGCCACGTCAGTTCCTTAGTTCGGATAAGGACCGTGGGTCTGTGAGGCGCTACCAGGGCGAAGAGTGGGAGGAACTCTCTCTGCTAACTTGGCAGTACTTCTGTAAATCAAAAATACTTTCCAAATAAAAAGGTTTGGAAACGATAACAATATCGGTTTTGCTCCGAGAAAGACAGGACATCCTGGCCTAAGGAAGAGCTGGTTGTGGTTATTTCTGAGTAAAAACCCTGAGAGCTATTGGCCGGGCTGAAACATGACTCGGACCTGAAGGGTTTTGGGAATTTTAAACTGGTGTCGCATGGTTTTGTGGTTCATGTTCGTGGAAAACTTTTGTTTCTAGTCCTTCATACTAGTCCTTCTAGTATGTAAAACTTACGATGAATGCCCAGGAAAAGAGGACATTATAGTCAGAGCGATGGCTAGCTCTGCCCGCATCCGGTCACGGGGGGGGGGAGAGGGTCCAGAAGTCATACTCACTGGTATTCTTTGTGATGAATGTGGTAAGCCAACTGCAGGAGGTAATTCAGAAATGTTCTCAAAAGTATGGTCGTAAAAGGGGAATGAATTTCTTCAAATGGTATGTTCATGTTGGCTAGAATAAGAAAATTGGAGAGGTTGCCTACTGTTTAGTAGAAACTTATTTTATTTGCCCCTGGTATGCAATTCAAAAAAATGAATCAATAGAGTACTTTTTTCTTCAAGAACATGAATGGTACATATGCATCCACCTAAAAGTTAAACACCACACACAAGATCTTCATCTGGTCACTTCACGAAACTTTCACGGTCCTGTGTCTCTGTTTTCAGAGCGTCTGGGCCACGATTTGGTTCATGCTACTGATTCTACATGGATTCTAAGTGGAGTCTGTTTCAAACATTTAATTTGATGTAAACAGGTATTAGTTCTAATATTTTACGTTTCAAGTAGATACTTTGAGGCTTTTTGGTCCTGCTGCCCAGAATTCAACTGAAAGGAGCGAAACCTTCAAAGTCATTCAATTTATTGCATGAATTTTCTAATTTGAAATCAAGACCAAGCCCAAGGCTACCTAAGGCCTCTTTTAGGCTATCCCAACCTCTCCCTGACCCTCTCTGCTTCTGACCTGACAATTTAAGGTGTTTTTACTATAGCTCAGGGTTAGGCAAACTTCTCTGCCAGGGGCCAGACAGTAACTATTTTAGGCTTTGCAGGCCAGAAAGTCTCTGTCACAATCCGCTGTTGCAGGGCCCAAGCAGCCACAGACAGGCTGTGAAGAAACGGCGTGGCTGTGTTCCACTAAAACTTTATTTACCAGATCCCAAAGGACCTGGATTACTCACCGCTTAATACCCTGTCCATATCAGCAAGAGTTATTTTATGGTGATGAAATTTGCAATCTTTTAGAAACCTCCAGAAGTGAAGCTTTGTCATCAGAAAGGTGTTATCCAGGGAGCGGTCACATCCTAGGCTGCTATAGAAGCTATAGATTCTCCTTAATTCTGTAATATTTCTTAAGACGGCATATTCTACCTGAAAAGAGAAAGCCAGGCACACCTTAATCTTATTCAATAAGAACAAAAGCAAAAGAAACACCTGCTTTCTACATTAAATGAGATAACATGCGGAGGAATAGTATTTACCTCTGTAAGGGCTCAGTAAATGTTACTGACTCATCCACAGGTCAATAATGTGCAATTTCTGAATTACAGTAAAAAAACCACGCCGTTAGCTAGACAATGCAATTCTTAGAGCTATGTGATAGTTTCCTATCTGAACGGCAGCAATACAGTCCTCTTATCAATAGATCAAGATCCCCTCATGAACGCGAACGTGAAAACAAAATATGAGCAGGTTGAATTTAGTATATAAAAAAATTATACGTCAGCACCAGCAGGTTTCATCCTGGAATTCCAAGGCTGGTTCAACACTGGAGAAACCAATCCGTGTAATTCACATTACTAGCTAAAGAAGAAAGATCCCGTGGTCATATTAAGTGATGCCTCTGACAAAATTTAACATCCGTTCATGATAAACACCTTCAGCGAATTAGGAATAGAAAAGAACTTAACCTGACAAATGGCATATCCAAAAACATACAACTCTCATCGTGCTTCATGCCGAAAGTCCGAAACGAGCAGTCATTGATCGCTTTACTAATCACCCGCTCCGTCCCCATTCACCTTGTCATTTCTCCCAGGCCCTCAATGGCCTCGTCCTGCCCCAAATTCCCCATACATGCAACCCTGCAGCCTCCAAGTTTCTTGCTCTCCGAAACCACTTACCCGTATCCCATGCCTCACCACCCCTCCATGAAATAGAAAATGTGAGGAACAGGATTTGGGGTTGCCTGTGGAGACAGAGAAGTCCCACCTGGGAAGCTGCACAGGGCATCTGTCACCCTCCGCAGTGAGTCCTGCTTTCTGACGTCCGGTTGGATACGCGCGTGTGGTCTGCCCTACCTAAAGCACCGCGCTAGAGAAGAGCTCAGGACCAGCGCGCAGTAAGTCGGCCTGGTTGGCAGGAGGACAGAAGGGTCTGAGGAGGCCGTTTCCTGGAGGTCGTGACCCTTGAACTGAGCCTGGGGGCAAGGAAGCGTGAGCAGGATGTCCCGGAGAGAAGGAGAGGAGGCCCCCAAGCGGGGACCGGGCGGGGGAGGGGACGAGGGGGGTGGCCCGAGAATGCCGGTAGGGCTGTGTGACCTGGGAGAAGGCTGTCACCGCTCTTCGCCCTGCTCTCTCATGCGTCAAGCGGGACGACCACTGTTCCTGCCCGGTGGCTGCCGGGACGACTCAGTGGCCCACAGCCCGGGTGCCGTGAGGGGTGGTCAGACCCCACGAGGCCCTGACCAACCAGGCTAGAGGCATGAACGGACGGGTGACAAGGGATGTAGCCCGAAGGCGTCGGCTTGTTCCAGCTGGAACGAGGGTGACCGAGACCCTGCTCAAGAAAAGACGCCCATGTGATTTTCACATGCGGTCACTTATCTGCGGGCTATAACCTCAAAGCAACACATGAACAGGACACACAGACAGAGACTCACGGACATGGACAATGGACTAGTGGTTACCAGAGCGTGGGGGGGGGCGGCTGGGGGAGAGAAAAAAATAAAAATAAATAAAATGTTTAAAAAAACCAAGTTAAACAGAAAAAAAAATAAATAAAATTTCTTTAAAAATAAAAAAAAAATAAGAAAAAATAAGAAAAAAATAAAACAATGAAAAGACCACCACAGTTTGACAAAATGAGTCCAATCACAGATAACGAAAACCTAATCAGGAGAAGCCATCAGAGAAACCCAACCTGAGGGACGTTCTTCGGAATCACTGCCCGGGAGGCTTTAAAAGTCTCGAGTTCATGGCAGACAATGGAAGGTGGAGGCACAGCCCGGAGGGGGTGGGAGGCGCGAGGGCCGAGTGCAGTGGGGGACCCGGTGGGAGGCCGGAGCAGGAAAGGGCACTAGGAGAGACGGCGGCGAGACACGAAGCTGGTCCACGGTGTCGTTACGGCGTTGTGGCGACGGATGGTTCAGACTCACAGTCTTCGGCAAACATTTCTGCACTCTCCAGTCACATTTTTACTTCATTTATTTTTTTAAATTTTTTGATTTTTTTTTTAATTTATTATGCCTACGGCACCTGGTCTTCCGAGGTGGTCTCCCATCCAAGTACGAACCAGGCCCGGCCCTGCTTAGCTTCCGCGATCAGACGGGATCGGGCTTGTCGGGGTGGCGTGGCCGTAGACGAACCATTTTTAAAGGTATTCCTACAGTGCGGAGTTGCGGAATCCTTTCACTTTCTGTGACATATATTTCTGTGTGAATTTTTGTGAGCACATGAGTGACTTTTGCCCTTATAAAACAGGATATATTTTATATATACGACTTTTGTGACTAGAGAAAGTAATAACGCTTCCTGTTTTTAACAAGACTCTTGCGGCAGGTGAGGTGAGTGATGGCGTTGGCCAGGAGACGGAGAAAGGGAGGGCGGGTGATGAGGGACACGCACTTCGGAGGCCCAGAGACCGGGAGCCAGGTGAGGTGGCAGCAAGGAAGGGAGAGGGACAAGGACACCTTGCCCCTCCGAGGTCCCGGTGGCTCTCCCGCCACAGACACCGTCAGCAGCAGTTTCATGGAAGAAGCACACGAAGCCCCGGTCAATGCTGGGCCAAGACACCAGCGCGTGATATGGTGGCTCTGATTTGCCACATGCCAATCGTATGAGGTCCAGGTACATACGTTTTTTTTTCTCTAAGGATTTCTAGATTCTAGTGATTTCTGAGGGTTTTGAAGGTTCTTTAAATCCCGGCAAAATAGTGTCCTGCGGGGCAAGGTGGCCTCAAGCTAAGCTCTCAGACAGGTCGGAGAGTGGGGTGACTCGACCCTTTGGGCTCTGAGGCTCTGAGTAAGTCCCCAAGTCCCGCCATGGGCTTCCGTTCCCTCGCAAAGCCTGCTCGTTCCCGGGGTTGCCTCGCAAGTTAACAGGCATGATAACGCCCAAAGCGTCCGTCAGGCACGTCGAAGTCAGTGCGTGGCGGCAGTCATCAGCCCTCTTTTCCCAGGAGGGGGGCAGATATTTAAGCCTATGATGTAAACTGCCACAGGACAATGGTTTTACCTGCTTCTTTTCCTCCGGCTGGTCTTTCTTCGGGTACATACTCAGCAGCAAACCTAGGTCCAGCTCAATGTTCGATCCTAACACTGGGTTGCTTTCACTGCCATCAAGCTTTCTGATAATTTCTAGCAAACAAAGGCAGATATAGGGGATAATTGTGAAAAGCAATGTTAAAATTTCTCACGTTAATGCCAAAATAATTTTCCACAGAAGGGTGACACGAGATTATTCAGGGGAAAAAACCTACTAAGAAAGTAGTTGCTCATGGGACATTTCTGTTTTCTGAAGCGTCAGGTATATTTTGATAGCTGGATACCACAGATAATTTAGATTCATTTACTTTCGACCGACAGGTGAACACTCCCTACCAGCACTGGTGGACGATACAGACCCTGGCTCCTGCGGGCAGGATCTGAGGGCAGGTCTGGATAACCTATCAGTTCAGCGTCAAGGCTTGGAAACTCCACTATGTGGTCGTCGGCAAACAGGCCGTCATACACACGCCCGTTCTTGAACGTTAGTCGGCCCTGCAGAGAGAAAGGAGACCTTGGAAGTTCAGGAAAAGTTCTCTTCGAAAACGTTGGTAAGCGTACACCGACAGCTTTTTCAAGGGTTTGGGGGTTTTTGTGTTTGTTTTTAAGATAGGCACTTAGTCCAGGTAACCAAGTTCCTGGAATCTCATGTCCCTAGGTAAACCCTCTCTCCTCCTCCACCTCCTGACTCTCCTCCTCTCCCTCTCCTGTCCTCTCCTCTCTTCTTCGCTGTATCTACCCCTCCACCTCTCCCCAACTTCAAGCACCCGTATGACATATTAAACTTTGCTAGTGACCAGCGGAACCCCCATCACAGACTAGGGATTCTCTTCATATTTGTCAAACTCAGGCCAATAAGTGAGTCTGAGTGGAGATGGGCAAATGACCCAACTCAGCTCAGTGACATTCAAGACATTTGTGGAAAGCGTCTCAAGAACGTTTCTCCTCTCCTTCTACTTGGTGGGGCGCGTGGATGTGAAGTCTGGAACCACAGCAGCCATGCCGCAATCGTGAGGGAGGGGCAGCATCAGGGTGAAGCTGACATGGTAGGAGGCATCATCGATACACGGAGGAGGAACCCAGACATCACCGAGCTGATCAGACCAACCCCGAAGCCCACATGATCATCACTCACGGAAGATTAAGCTAGACGTCCTGTTACTTGCAACCAAAACCACCCTCACACGCACGTGCGCGTGCACACACACACACACACACACCACCACAACAACTAATTTAATAACCTCTAAATATACAGGAGAGCAATATGGTGGTAATTATTTTAAAATTCTTAACGAAACAGTACATTACCCTATGCAAAACGGATAATGCGCTTTACCGGGCAGAGGACGTCGCACCTGTTACCGTATTGCCAGCACTTAACCTATCTTTAACACACGCTCCCCACAGGGCTGCACTCACCATGCCATGCTTTTTGTTGGAGACCCATTCTCCCTCGTACGTGGCCCCGCTGGCGTAGTAAAACTTCCCATGGCCGTGCCGGTACCCGTTGACAAAGCTTCCTATGTACTCGTTTCTCAGAGGGTACTGGGAGTTGGGGATCCTCTTCAGGAACCACGTGTGGGTTCCAAAGCCATTCTGAAAAGGAAGGAAATTTCCATGAGATGTGCTCAAAGGAGCACCTCTTTTCACCTGAACCCATTTGCAATTAAGTATGGATTGAATGCCATGACCCATTCGAAGGGGCGAAGAACAGAGACTCTGAGGTCTTACAGAACTGGGTTCAGTCTCGGCTCAGCTACGCACTAACCGGTCTTCTGACCTAAGGCAAATCATTCCAATCCTCTGGATTTCATCTGTAGAATGGAAATCACACCTACCCTGAAGATTGAAGACAGTTCATAGAAAGTGCCTGGCTTGGTACTGATTATTTTAATTGTCATTTTAAATTTTATTCATCTTTAACATACAGATTGATAGAAATACTCTCTCCTCTCCTCTTTCCAGAGTGACCACCACCTGGGTTCGAGCATTCATCTGTATTTTCCCCAGGCATATACTTATCGTAGATACTAACTTGACATATTATATGCACATATACACAACTTTTCCAACAATGGATGATTCTATATATACCATTCTGTAACTTCTGGGTATACAGCAAAAAGTACTGAAAGCAGGGAATTGAACAAAGTACTAACAAAGCACAGATATCAAAGTGAAAACTGAAAAACATCAGAGAAAACAAACCAAAACTGGCTCTTTGAGAATTTTAATGAAATTGATACGTCTCTGGCAAGACCGATGAAGAAAAGAGAGAACACAAGTTACTAATATCAAAAGAGAGGGGGAACATCCACATGGATCCCACATATGTTAAAACAATAAGTGAATATTCTGAACAGCCCTATGCCAATAAACTTAACAATTTCCATGAAGGACCATGTCCTTCAATAACACAAACTTCCAAAGCTTACTCAAGAAGAAATGGATGACTTGACTAGCATATTATTTACTAAAGAAATACGTTTTATAGTTAACATATAATTTATAGTTAATCTTCCCACCAGGATAACTCCAGCCCAGAAGGCTTCACTGGCATATTCAGCTAACCTGATCAGGAAGAGATAATACCGATGCTACGAACTTTCAGAAAACTGAAGAAAAGTGAAGACTCATTTCATGAGGCCAACATTATCCTGATTACTGAAAGCTGACAAAGAATAACTACAGCTCAAAATCCCTCATGAACAGAGACACAAAAAATTCTCAGCGAAGTATGAGGAAATTGAATGCATGAAGATATAAAAGGGATAATATCATGACGACGTTGGGTTTATCCCAGGAATGCAAGGATGGTTCAACATTCGAAAACCAATCAGTGTGACTCAACCTACCAACAGACTAGAGGAGAACAACCACGTGATCATCTACCTAGAAGCAGAAAAGGCATCAGACAAAAACCCAACATCCATTCCTGATCAAATAAAACTGTAAGCAAATTAAAAACCAACAAAAACTTCCTCAATCTGATGGATAAAGGGTATCTATGAAAAACCTACAGCTAACATGCCACGTGATAAAAGACTGAATTCTCTCCCACCAAGATCAGGAAAGATGGGAGGGTATACACTGCCCACTCCTGTTCAATATCACGGTGCAGCTCTTAGCCAGTAAAGAGGCAAGAGGGCCAAATGGCCCACAGGTTAGAAAGAAAGATGCAAGGTCGGCTGTTTACAGACAGACAATATGATTGTCTACATACAAAAAATCTCAGAATCTGCAAGGAAATGACTAGAACTGTCATGAGTTTTGCAAGGTTCCTCATTACCAGGTTAAGGTATCATCAGAAGATCCTAGCTATGCAAAGGGTACGTCATTAACTACAGAAAGCGTTTCTTTTCTGTGCAAACGCACAGCTTGTGATGAATAAATCACGGTCTGGGTCCTTAGCACGAGGAGCCCTGGGCGTTGTGGCTTCACCAACGGCAGAACCCAGCTTGCGGGGAAGACTTCTAGAAGGAACTCGATAACAAAGCAGTGCCAAGGCTGGTTTAGACCAGCGAAATTCAGATTTGAGTTTCTATATTTAGCAGACCACACCCCGCCAAAGGATGGACGTGCTGCGCCTGCAGAGCCGGCGGGTACGCGCGGTACCTGGATGGCGCGGTACCTGGATGCCCTGCTCCCAGCGGCCGGTGTACTCCTCGTTGGTGGTCAGCCACCGCATCCTCCCTTCCCCGTGGCGCGCATTGTCCTCCCACTGACCCTCGTATATATTTCCCGATTTGTAACTAGGACAAAAGGAAAGAAAAAACAAAACATTAGAAAACCATCAGTTATCTCCTATGCAACATTTACCTTCAAGACTTTCTTTTAACTGTTCTCCCTAAACACCTTTGAAGAAATCCAAGCCAAGTATTTAAATTCCATGGGTGGGCCTTGTGGTGGGTAAAAATAATCATCTTAGGGGGTAGAATAATCATCTTAGGGGGTAGAATTAAGCACTGAAACTTTCCGATCATTTATTAAGTTGACAAAATGGGTAGCAGCCAGGATTTAACATCTTTTTAAAGGAATTCCCTGTAGTACTGTGATTAGTTAACATTTTGCCCCCAAATATTTTAATCTTTCAGGTAGCTGACTCTTGTTAGCTCAATCTAAAATTGAGCAAATGTGTTAGCATTCTTCAGAAACTATAAAGCTAATCACAGCAACTGAAGAAAGGCAGTTTCTTCACACAATAGAGTAACAACAGTGTGATTAGGCACCATTTATTATGATGCTCGCCCGAACTGTCCATAGAATATTTTCATCACCATGGGGATTATATTGGGGTTCCTTTCAATTTTCCCGCCTGCCTCTGCAGACAACACGCTCTCCGAGTTCTGCCCCTCATCTTTAAACAGCCTCCGCGAACGCCCTTTGGGCCCGCACCCCCGACGAGGCGCAGCGGTACCTACCATCTGATCCCCCAGCCCTTTTTGATGTTGTAGACCCAGTCCCCCTCGTACCAAGAGGTACCCTCTTGATTGTAATAAATGGAGCCCTAAAACAAATAATATCGTTTTTAAAAATCCTCGTAAAACAGACGCTTTTTTTTTTTTAAAGGTAAAGATAAAATAAATATCTGCATCTAAGGAGTCGACACTATGCAAAGTCAATGTCACACTCAGGCAGGACATGATTCGCGTCATTCTCTGATGCCATCAGAATATGGTGAAGTATCCACTGAGGAGATAAGGGAATGAGATAACGTCACCGATCAATTCCTCCTCGATGACAGAGTGCCACGCCAGGCACGGAATGATGACGGCCATTACATTCGGTGTCTTCGTTCCATTTGTAACTACTAGTCAAACAAGTACCTGAAGCGATCCTGTTTTGTTGTCACCTAGAATGAAGAGTAGCACTTCTACAGGACTGAAAGTCACTCTCTTTGATGTAGCGAAACCATTTTTCTCTTACCCACTTTGACAGCTCACTTTACCGCCTCCAAGTGTAAGTGAACACGATCACCTGTCTTTGATGGCTCCCTCCTCAGGGACCAGCTACGGGGCAAGGTGTTCAGATCTGCACTGAATGGCCTCAAATTGCTTGTTTATTCACTGGTTTATCTCTGAGTGAGAGAGAGAGAGAGAGAGAGAGAGAGAGCGAAAGAGAGAGAGAGAGAGAGAGAGAGAGAGTGTGTGTGTGTGTGTGTGTGTGTGTGTGTGACTTTTCTATCTTCTCCTTCATCGTCGAGCCGACCTGTTTCTTCGAGCAGCTATACAAGTGCCTCCACCTAGAAATCACCATCCCCAACCCCGCCAGTATGTCTGAACTGATCTGTCATGAGCTCAAACAAACAAACAAACAAAAATAAAATAAACCGAACATAATGGAACAATTAAATCTGAGTAAAGGGATGATTATAACGGTTGAATTTTTCTTATGATATTCTCTAAAAACATGGCTGAGTATTTTGTCATCCCATACAAAAACTAAACGACAGTACCAAAAGCAGCAACCTTGCTTAAAAGGGAATTTAAATAACCTGCATTGCCAGGAAAATGGAAAATGGTGCAGCCACTGTGGAAAAGAGTCTGACAGTCCCTCAAGATGTTAACCGCGGAGTCGCCGTGTGACCAGCGATCTCGCTCCCAGGTACGCGCCCGGAAGAACCGAAGGACTCGGGTGAATCCTTGTCCACATTCACAGCAGCACACAGGCACCAAAGGATGGAGACAGCCCCCACGCCCCACCGCAGATAAACGGTGTTATTATGAATAACAATGATTATTCCGCCATAAAGAGGGATGACGTACCTCCAGCAGGGGTGAAACAAGTGAAAGAAGCCAGACACGAAAGGTCGCAGCCTGTACGGTTCCAGCCACATGAAAGGTTCAGAATGGGTGAACCCGTGGGGGTGGGATTGGAAGCGGGGGAGGGGAGGAGGGCTTGGGGTGGGGCCGCCTCACGGTCAGTCGTGGCTGCGGTGCATTCTGGAGTGGCGAAATGTTTGGGGGCCAGACAGAGCGGGTGTTTGCGCAACGTGGGGAACGTGCTAAATGCCGCTGAGTCGCTGACTCTAGATGGTTAACACCATGTGATGTGGATTTCGCCTCGGTGACCGAACCGGTGAAGGTGAAGGTCCGTTACCCGCCCGCACTTCCCGCCCTCCGCCACGGCACCTGGCTTCCCCGCCCGCCGGCCCGTGGCTGCTTCACCCACCTTCCCGTGTCTCTTGCCATGGCACCAGTGGCCGACGTAGGACACGGGCTGCGTGCTGCACTTGAACATCCCGAATCCGTTCCTCAGGCCGTTCGTCACTTCCCCCTCGTAGGTGCTGCCGTCCAGCCACGTGTACACCCCGTGGTTCATGGGGACGTTCTTCACGAACTCCCCCTAAGCCAAAATGGCCATGAGAGTGACAGAGAGGCGGGAGTGGCAGGCCCCCCGACGCCAAGGGCTGTTTGAGACACGACCCCGATGCGCCACTAGTCCTGGAAACCCCCCATCCCCCAGCGTCCGCCCTCCCCCTTCCTTCTCCGCATGTCCCGTCCCCTCTCACCCGACCCCTCCCTGGGGAGAAGCCAGGGCAGAGAGGAACGCCCGGAAGGCTGTATGCAGACTGAGCACTGAGCAGCAAGCGGGTGCCATGCTGAAGTGGTGGCTTCCCCTGCCCCGGCCTTGGGAACTCGGATCCTTGGAACCCCCTCCGAGGAGGCCAATTCCCTTAGCCAGGCTAAGTGACCGCTGGGTGCCCGACTTCCTGCCTGAGGTTCATCAAGGTATCCTGTGGACACGTCATTCAGTGGCCTGCCCCCGGGCACCTTCCAGAAAATCCGCTGTGCTGAAGCCCGGGGCATGTGGGGCCCCCACGGCTCAGCGCCTCACGACCCAGAGCACCCAGTTCTCCTCCAGAAGTGAACCCACCCAAGGCGGCCAGTCAGCAGAGGAGAGAGGACAGTGTGGCAGGGCCCACCCGCCCGCCCACAAGGCCAGCAGGCCTCCTGACCGCCTCTGTGAGGGGTCAGTGCCTGCAAGACGGCCCCCACCCAAGAGCTTCGGGGCACTGAACTGAGGCCCCTGGCTGGAAGGCGGGGATGTAGGGGAGGGGGCTCCCCGAGGAAGTCTGGCCCCAAACTGTTGGGGCCCAACCCTCGGGGTCCCAGGGCCTTGACGGTCCCCACCCCTCTGTGATGGCAAGGGTCGACCCCTCTGCCCCCCCTGTCTGGCTCCAATTTTCTGCCCACGTGACCCAAACCTGCCTCGGTCTCCCCCACCTGGCTGTTATTTGAATGTGTGCTTTAAACAGCTTCACAACCACTCATAGACACCCCCCGGGTCAGCAGCTTCGCAACTGTGATTCTTAGGATCAGCGGTTTAGGCATTCGCACTGTGGGTGGGAGCTGAAGCCAGGGCCCTTCCTTGGGGGCAGCTTGGTTCTAGCAGCCAATTGAAAAATACATATTCCCCTCAACCAGCAAGATGGATCCCCCATAACAGAGCACAAGCAGCCAGTAAAATTAGGGAGATCAGGATAAATGGATATGAGGTGGTCTCTGCAAAATGAAGGTGCGGAAGAGAGTGTATAATAAACTATTTGTGTCTGTGAAAAGCAGACGAGGCCAAGCACACGCACAGAACCCTCTAGAACGTACAGATGACCACACCCGAGGGCCCCAGGCAGTAGTGAGGTACTTTCCACCTATGTTCTTTGGTTCTGTGGCTTTCTTTAACCTCTGTGCTGAATTACGTTCAAAAAGTCGTGTGTTTAGTTGTGGGGACCTGACCATTAAGTCTCACAATGACAGTTCAGAACTATGACGTAGGACAAGCTTTACCTCATATTTCAGTCCATCGGCCCAAATGTAAGTCCCTTGTCCGTGCATGAGTCCTTCCGAAAACATGCCCTTCGAAACACAACAACAAACCCTTAGGAGCCGTCGCCGATTTCACAAGGCAACGTGTAACACCCCGGGCCACCCGTGGTTTCAGCCCCCTCCCCCTTCCATCTGTGTGACATGGTTGTCTGTGCATTCAGCGACAGCACCGGTGTCACCCTGTCCTCAAAAGGATCTGAGGAGGAGTTAGAAGAAGCCCAGCTCCCGAAACCTGACACCGGTGGTCCTGTGTTGCTGCTAGACATGGGCTGTAAATCCAGCCCGTGTCCCTGTTTTTGTAGTTTTTGTGACATGGGAAAATGAACGTGTTGTATGTTAAAGGGGGGGAAAACGGGGTACTAAAACCCGTGCTGTGGCCTCAGCCACGGAAAGGCGTTCTGTGACCATCACGCATCGCTTTGATGAGCTGAATGAATCCCTTCATGGTGGCATTATTAATAAATGCAAAAAAACGAACACGTTCCCGAAGTACCCTGCGACAGGTGGGAATCGTGAATCAGGACGCCATGCACGGTTTAAAATCACGGAGGCGGGAAGGGGCGGCTGGCGTTGGATGGGTCCGGAATTTGCTCGGGACGATGCCCAAGTCCTGGAGAGGACGTTGGGGACACAGCTGCCCAACACTCACCACCACCAAACGGGGCGCTTGCCGATAGTCCAAGTGGTACATTTTATGTTATATGCATTTGACCACAATAAAACAATTGAAGTTATGAAACCACGTGGCAATACAGGGAAGGAAGGATGCGTGAGGGGAAAAAAGATCCCAGATGCTCTCCACAAAATGACTATGCTGACGCTTCCGTTGAGGGAATAAAAGGCACGCAGCCAATTGAAAAAGTTTATGGCCAAAGGAAAACGATACTGGGATTTTACTCTTCATTATTGACTGTAGTGTCCTTAGTGGTGTTTGCACAATAAAATTGGAAAGAAAAAAATCGAAAACGACTACTTTGGTTGGATGGAGCCATGTGTTTTTTTTTTCATTTAAAATACATAATCAGCTCAAAACAAAATCGGCATTAAGTACTTCTAATTTCTGTTGAAGACTCAGTGGACCTTTCTGAAGACACAAACCTAAAACGGTCACCCCACACCTTCCTCCCCGCCCACTCCCCGAACGCCGAACTCACTTGGTAGGTGCAGCCTCCTTGGAAGACCACAAAGCCTTCTCCCTCGTACAGTCCGCGGACTTTTTCCCCTTCGTAGCTACAGGGAAATAAAGTTCCAGAGAATGAATGATGTGCGTGCACCTACGTGGCAGCGGGCTAAGATGCACCAGTAATGGGAATGAAGAAGCACATCTCACACTCGTTCACTGCACACACACACTCCACTCCGCTAAATCAAGATGTCAGAAAGGTATTTGATAAAAATTCAGCAATCATTTCTTAAGAAATTCCAAGTAATGAATGTTATGAGGAAGGCATTTAAGCAAGAACAGCCTGTGAAAAAACGATGCCTACATGATTTTTACGAGTACAATACTGAAATCAATTTCATCACGATCCGGAACGTGAATGGGATTGCCTGCTTTTAACTCCCATTATTCAATATTGTTTTGGAGGTTCTAGTTAATGCGGAAGGTCAAGGAACTTAAATATAGACCATATTTCATACTTTTTAATATCCTCCTATAGTGCTCAACCCAGAGCCAGCATACGGAAACTCATTGATAAACCGGAAATGTTGACTGAGCCCCTGCAAGGCCTGAGGAGAACACAGAGCTTTTAAGGATAGAAAAGAACACAGACACACGTCCCGCTGAGATCACCTTTCGACGATGAGCTTGGTCAGAATGGGCTCTTCATAGCCGTTGATGTCTTCGACTTTCTGACTTTCACCTTTGGACTCTCTTTTGGAGCCCAGTTCACTGTGCTGCATTTCCAACGGTGGGATAGTGTTTGGGGACATGTCAGGTCTCGCGGCACTGCCATTTTGTTTGGAAAGGTCTGGATAATCAAAGAGAGATGAGGGAGAGTGGGAGAACTTTTCCCCTTTCTTGTCTGCTTTTCTCTTCTCCTTCACCATCACCTCGAATGTCAGTTTATACGTGTTCGAATGATTCCTTGGCTGAGAGCTGTTCGTTTCAGGGCACTGATGAGTTTTATCTGGGAAAAAAAAAAAAAAAAGTATGTCTGAATACCAGAGGGTTAAACACTTGAAGTTAAAAGTTTGGCTTTACAGCCCAAGGCCATTCTCATTCTCTTCTAAAACCTGAAAAGCTACAAGTAACGAGTACCACCCATTTATAAAAATATAGCCTTAATATTACATTAGTTGTTTCTAAAATTTTTAAATTGAAAGCACCATCTACCATTTCTTTTCAAATAGTGTTTCACTGAGGTCGGTAATCCTGTCCACGAAGGATGGCTACTCATCCCGTAAGGTCCTGCATGCTGGCAGTTCACACTTTAAAAGCTTGTCCCCTAATACGTCAGTGTGGCCAAGGGCTCAGAGCTGGACCCAGGCTCCACCCTTTAACAGCCATGAGTGCTCTTGAGCGTCCTCTTGAGCAAGTTACTTCATGTCCTGATTCAGATATCAGAAAGGAATAATATACCTAGTTTCCTTATAAGGGTTAAATAAATTGAGGCACAAAACATTTCTAAAGCACAGAGAAGCGCACATGATCAGTAATAGAGTGATTACTTTATGTCGCTTTCCTAGTTTTGAACTTGAAATCGTTGGCCCCAACTCCCATGCCAGCACTCCCACCGGCTAAGTGCCAGACAGGAAACTGCGCGCTCGCTCATCACTGTCCAAGGTCAATGCTGAGGAGCAGGACTCAGAAGCCGTGGTTTCTACGGCCCTCAGAATCCGGCCTCACGGAAAGGATCCCAAAGCGCAGGGCGCACAGAGGAGTCCTGGAGGGCCAAGCGAGGTCCCTCTTCACTTGCCCCAAGGGTGCAGAGGCTCCCCATGCCCCCTCCGGGGTGGGGACGACATCCTCCGACACCCCCCTGCCGGCTGCACAGAGCCTCCCCCGGCTTGGCCCTTACACTCATGGTCCGGGTCTCTCTTCCTTCACAACCCCGTTACTCTTTCCAGCCCCCACCCCGCCCGTCTCTGTCTGGGCTGCGGAGGGAGCTGCTCTCCCCGCTAGACTCGGGCGGGCTTTCTGGTCCCCGATCAGGGACGTCTGAACTACAAGTAAGGCAAATTTCGTTTCTCAGGGCATGTTTCCTATTAATTTGTTTCCTCTGTCCTCCCTGGCTTGACACCGTATGTTGTGACTGTTTATTCTTTCCTGAGGCAGCGCAGAAGGAACCGCATCCTGAGCTTGGGGGGTCCCCGCACTTTCTGCGCCCCCCCCCCCCCACAAAGCCCTCTGCCACCACCATGCACCTGCCCACGTCCTAGGAGGCCGGTCAGCTCGGGCGGAGGAAGACCGGCACTAGCCGTCACGTCCGCCCCGGCGGACAAAGGACTAGCGGCCGGGGTGCTGGGACCCCACTCTGGGTGCCGGGCAAGCTCCAGACGCTCAGCCGGCTCCGCAGCGGTGGCGATGCGGGACCTGCGCGTCCTGCCTGGGTCGGTCTCCAGGCAACCGCAGGCCCCGCCCCATCCTTAAAGGGGCCACTACGACTCCACGAAGCTGCCTGAGCCTCACTGCTCCGTGCCCTTCTCATCCAGGCCGATGGAAACCTGGAGCTGGACGCAGCTGACCTGGGTTTTTCTAGCTCTGCTCATTGCCACGTGGCCTCTCTCAGCCTTTATCTTCCCCGTAACACGGGAATAATGAATCAGGCGTTGGTTTTCCATCGCCGCTGTTAACAAACTACCCCGAACTTACATTATTACTTGGTGGCTTAAAGTGATCCGAGTTCACCACCTCGTGGTTCTGTAAGTTAGGAGTCCAACAGGGCCGGTCCAGGGGAGAGTCTATTCCCTCGCCTTCTCCAGCTTTAGAGGCTGCCTTCCTCCCTGTGTCAGCCGCCTTGCATCCCTCGGGTCCAGCTGGGAGAGGCTCTCCACGTTCCAGAAGTCGGGATAGGCTGCATCCCTCTAACCGCCCCCACCCCAGCAATCCAGGACACTCCTCATTTCAGGGCCCATCCTTAATCACACTTACAAGCCACCCTTGGGCCGTTTATGTCACATATTCAAGGGTTCTGGGATTAGGCCACTCCCATTCTTGGAGGGCCTGCCTCCCGGAAACCCGTTCGCAGAGTTCTTGCAAGTATTAAATGAGACCCTGCAGACTAGCACAGCAACCTGCTGCCTGACACTATACCTGGTAATTACTGCCTTACGGTCTTGCTACACCCAGGAATTCTGTTTACAACTGGAAGCCCTCTCTCCATGGGGCCCACTGTGGGGGCAGGGAGGGCAAGGGCAGGGGGTGGCATGCACCTGCCACGTACCCCAACCCCTGCTAGGACTCGGGGGGCTCCGCAGAGGGCATTTGTATTGCATCCTTTGCAGAGTTCAGACGGGAGGAGATTCCATGAAAATCTGACAAAGCACATGGGGATTCTTCTATCTCCAGTACCACTCAGAACCAGTAACTGAACCAGCAACTCGACTCTCTCACAGGCCACACCCCAAGGAGACCGCATCACAGCATTAAAGTCACAGGCAAAAGAAAACCTTTTATTTCCCCTCGCCTACAACAGTGCCATGACGCCCCGGCTGCAGCAGGAAGTATTTAAAAACCATGACCCCAGCCCCACCTGGTCGTTTTTCCCAGCCAGGCAGAGAGTCCCGGTTGAGTTTTCTGGATTATTCCTTTTTTTTTTTTTGATTTAATGTGTCTCATGATAAGAATCACTAACCCCAAAAGACCATAATTTTCAATTTATGAAATAAAACCACTGCAAATTTAATCAAGTGCTTAAAACTGCAGCCTAAAATATGCTAAGCCAAAGCAAAGGCCTGAGTAACTTCCAAAGTGCGCTTCCTAGTTCTGTAAAACATGCTCTTGCCTGAATGCACATAGACACACACAGATACACACACACACGCACGCACACACTCTAATGCGGAACAGAAACACACGGCGAGCAATGCTCCACGTGGTTCAAAAAGGTTCGCAAGGCCATTTCTAAACAGCTGTGGTACTTTTTTTTTAGATAGTCAGTTAACTTTGAAATGAAAACAAAAGACTAAAACCCTGCCTTTCAAAACAGAGAAATCTGCAATAAGATTTATAGTTCTATGAAAAAATGTTGTCAAATTTGGGAAATGACATCCAGATTGGCAACATGTCTCATGGTCGGCCTTCCGTGGGGACAGTTCCAGGGATGGTCCATCTCACCCATGTGGGCGATGAGTTTCTTCATCTCACCTGTGCTAAGAGCAGTTCCGATCATCACCTGAATATGAGAACAACGGTATAAAGTTTTACTCCATTCTGATTAGAATAGCACCTCTTCAGACATCTGTTTCTCTAAAACAATGCTGGACAAGATTGCAACTCAGAAACACTCCCTGGAAAACCTTCCGGCAGAGAGCCCCCCCCCTCTAATAGCTCAGCCCCCTACCTTCCCGTGAGGTCTGGCCCCTCTGAGCTCCTCCCCAGTAGCGCACCTTTACTGGAGACACTGACCACACTTGCCCAGAATCCCACCGGCCGGCCTCGGCGCCTCCAGCTCTCCCTCCATCCCAGCTACCCTGCCTCTCACCTGGGCAACCGACACAGCCTCCTAATGGCCTCCCTGCTCCCCCCGCCCCCCCGCCCCACAGGTCTGCAGCTACCACCAGTCATACCTCCTAAAGGCCTGTCAGGTCACGTGACTCCTCTCCCCAGCCCTCCCCTCTCACCTGAATAGGATGCCCAAGTGCATCACCTGATTCGGCCCTCACTGGCCTTCCCTCACTCCAGCTTCACTGCACCCCTTTCCTCTTGCATAAGTACACAAAGCAAGCACCTCCTCAGGACCTTGTACTTACTGGCTGTGCCCTCTCCCGGGGAGACTGCCAATACCTGCATGCCTCACTTCCGCTCTTCCTTCAGGCTTCTGCACGAATGTCCCTGCCTCCTCTCAAGCTCTCCTTGTCTGTTCTAGCCCCCACCCTGCTTTTTGTCCATAGCACATGTCACTCTCAGACCTATACATGGAGATGAGCAGATGCCACAGCGAGCAGAGAAACTGAGACACTCAAGACCAGGGAGGTGGTGAGAGGTGACAAGCCTGAACCTGCCCCCTTTCTTCCATGTGCCAGGCACAGTCCTGGAGGCAAGATATAGGGCAGCAGGACACAGGGCAGGGCTCTGCCACACTGGAGAAAGACAGATAACGGACAAATTAACAGAAAAACAAGACAAGTATGGCCCAGGGGGCTGAGCCTGGAGGGAATACTTCTTCCGGGGGCGGGAGGAAGCCCGGTCTGTGAAGGTCTGTGGGGTGAGGAATCCGGCGGATAGACAAGCACAAAGGGCCTGACGCGGGCAGGAGACCAGAGCGGCCGGTCGGCAGACAGGCACAGCAGACAGGCGGAAGGGCAGGCGGGCGGGCGGGGCCCGGGGAAGCCCACGCCAGTCAGCGGGTGTACCCACCCGAGGTCGGAGGAGAGCTGCAGCAGGATGGACCCACCAGGGTGGGGCGTGGAGGAGCAGCCTGTAGCTCCGAAGATCTGAGTCACGTTAAGACATCGTTTCAATTGCCTGGCTAGTGAGCGTCCCAGCTCGAACTCTCACTCGTAAGCTCCAGGATTAGATCAATATGAGGTCTTTTTCAAAGAAGCCTGTGGCTGAAAGTCAGATCCGGGGCGCTTGTCTCTGCTCGAACTTTATCCAATCCCCTGGCTGTAACGTGCACCTAAAATTCTGTCCCCAGCACAGACACTTGCCCTGACGGTTGCAGGCATGCCCACTTACCGTCTAACCAAATCCCACCTAGAACCTGGCTGAAGCACACCTCTTTTCCCATACTGTTTCGGGTATTCGGCACGACGGTTAGACACTTCCGTAGTTAGGAAGTGACCCCCGATCACTGCAACACCCACGTGGCGCCACACAGCCGTCACAATGTTAGTGACCATATTCCCGATTCTGCACTCCCCATGGAAACAGGGTTCTTAATCCCACCTGCCCCCCAAATGTGAAGGAGCTGCTGCTTTTCTCGTCCCCCCTTCCCGTAGGGCGCCCCCGCTGGGTGTTCTCCACCATGCGGACCCTCGGCGGCCCCGCCGTGCAGCACGAAGTCCCCGGTTCTGACCAGGGCCGGCGAGACACGTCGTGGGCCCCTGAGCCCTGTGCTGGGCTCACCCTGGCCCCCCCACCCCAGTCGTGCGCCTCAGCCTCTGCTTTGCTCAAACACCCCGAGCCCTCACACTTGCTATTTCTTCTATTTGGAAAGTTCTGACCCAAGGGGCTTCATCTCACCTGCCAAGTGTCAGCTCAGATGCCACCTCCTCAGACAGCCTTTCCCTGACCCCTGATCTCAACGGCTCACCTCATTCTCCTCCGGTCACTCCCTATCCCGATACTTCTCCCCACTAAACTACAACCTCCACGAGGGTGAGGACCTCGTCTGCCTTCTGTGTCCCCAGGACCTGGAACAGGGCGAGCCACAAAGCAGGGGCTCAGGGAATATCTACTGAATGAAGAGGATTGTCACCCTGGCCTTTCCCGTGGGCCAGGCGATAAGTCACTTCCTTTACTTGGACAGACACCAGGCTAACCACTGACCACTGCTCGCACTCTCCAGCACCGGCCTGAGCTTCGGTGCACCCTGAGAAAACGCCCGCCCGCTGAACGGCCCTCAGTGACCTCATGCAGCGTCGTGTAGGCCAGGAAGCTGCACGTCTCTACCCACTGACGGCCACAGGAAAGCATGTGTGGCTGGCTAACTGCTCTGGGCTCAGAGCCAGCTCTGAGAGAGAACACGCATGACAGGAAGCAGAGAAGGAGCAATAGTTACGAGTTAGGGGTCAAAGGCACCACAGAGGTGTTGGGCTGGCACGTTGTACCCACGGAGAGATGGGGCTCCGCACATACAATGACCCATGGCAACCACGGCCACACTTAGCAATGCTGACTGTGAGAAGCGGAACTGAGGGCCCCTGGGGACCACTCGGGGACCACTCGTTTGCGCGGACCCCCAGGCCTGGCGGAGGCGCTTCCTCTACTTACCGACTTCCGGCAGGCTCTGGAGGCAAACATCTGCCTGACGCGGGAAGGCCGGCACATAACCCCGGGGCTGTCGCTGAGCATAAAGATCAACTCGTCTATGTCCTGGGGTCCAAAGGTCCAGTTTTTACTAGTTGGCAAGGAAACCAATTTAGCCCTTTCAGTGACTGGAGCTAAAAGAATAAAATGGGAGAAAAACCCATTATTTGAAAACCGCTGAGTGCTGCTCATAATGAACATTTGAAAGGCAGGGCAGACCCAAAAGGCTTTTGGAACCACTTTCGTCTCTTATAAAGGACACAGTTCTATAGTCCTAAGTAATAACTTACCACTTTCATCGATGATAAAATCAAAGCCATTCTTTCTGAATATCTCCAGATTTTCTATCAGAATGGCTTCATTGACAGCAGTTAAGTTGAGAGTCTGAGGTCTGAAACACAGAGGGGAGATTCAAACCATATCTTGAAGCCAAAGCATTTAGCTATCGAGCAGAAAAATAAAGACAATGCTGATTCTTTGAATTCATCTCAAAAAGCACTGTGAATAACAAGACTTTATTGAGCTGTGTGCCTTTCCTGTCACAGAAGTCTCTGAGAATTTCCTTTTAATTTTTTTTTTAAAGTTCATTCCAGGAGTAACTACAATCAGTAGTAGTTTGTTTTTCCTCAGTCTGCCCACCCACCCCATATCCCCATCCTTTTCTGAACCCTCTCTTTAAAGATAACAATACAACATAAAACTGCTATTTTTCCCCCTCATAATAAAGACAATTTGAAAAGCTGGGTTAGGTCATTGCATCGGAAAACAGAACAACAACGTTTGTTTTGCCGGCCTGCTCCTTCCTCTGCCTGCATTATTTATCCATCCATCCAGCAGCCCGGCCATCTCTCCTCCTGGATTTACCAGTGCTGAGTAAGGCAGAGGCTGCTCCGGGGAGGAGATGGGCCGGTGAGCCCGCACAGACCCGCTCTCTGTCCTCACGGCACAGTCTAGTGGAGAGGGAAGGCGTCAATCACGCAGTCAAATGCGTTACAATCACAAACTACACCGAGAATCACGCCATGAGAGCAAAGAGCAAGAGAGACTCGACCTGGGGAGAGAGGGGCCCGAGGAGCGTGTCTCTGAGGAAATGTTATAAAGTAGTAGTCTCTACTGTCACTGTTTACTATCACCTCTTACTCCTCCTGAAAACAGACACAATGAATGTATTGCAGAGGAAACAGAGAACTCGGGAACCGAGGAACAGTCGCCTAGCTGAGAAACTGCTTCGTGCCAGGATCTGTTTCTGCTGGGATCTGAGTTTATTTCTCTATGTAGTTTAATTTCCCAAATGAACATCCAAGGCCTCTCCTTATAACTTTCCTTAAGGCTTCTGGTTTACAGGACATACCATCACCCTACCTGTGACATCGAAATCTGCAGCGACTACCTCATCACCGGAACCGACCTACTGTAGCTGAGGACTGACCGGCAGCACCGTCTCTCTGAACACACAGTCTACGAAGAGACGTACTACGTACTGCAAACTGCCCTTCAGCAAAAGGATTTTCTGGCCGACCCGCGATCGACATTTTTAATAGCTGAAAAGGTTTGATATTTAAGTTGTTGAACCTCTCTGTGCATGCGCCTCAGTTCTGTCACCTGTGAAATGTAGTAATAGTAGCGACCTCTTGGTTCGAGAGAATTAAAAGAATTAACGCATGTATACTGCTTTGACAGCGCCTGGCACATAATAAGCACTCAGGAAATGGCGAGTACAACTATTACTATGTAAAAAGGGTAAAAATCTGCCGTAGGGATGCTTATGACAAAAAAAAGAAACATTTATCTATGGCCATGCTACCCTGAACATGCCCGATCCCGTCTGATCTCGGAAGCTAAGCAGGGTCGGGCCTGGTTAGGACTTGGATGGGAGACCACCTAGGAAGACCAGGTGCTGTGGGTGTAAAAAATAAAAAAATAAGGGATTGTAAGCTGACAAAGTCCTTACAATCTGTGAGGTCAACCAAGGGTTGCCTCTCCTAAAAAAAAAAAAAAAAAAAGAAAAAAATGATATGGCAATATATGTAGACACACATATAAGCCATTAGACCTCAAATCTGGGGGGTGAAACGACCCTGAAAATTCTAAACACCGAAATGAACTCACGCTATAAGCCTCTGACCCTGGAGAACTGTGTGCTGCTGCAGCATCTCAAAGTTGTATTTCTCGTCCGTCGCGTGTTGGTCCACTATGAAGATATCCGCGTCCAGCTTGGTGATTATAAATCCCAGGTTAAACTGACCAATGATTTCCATTTCTGCAAACATCGTTTTGCTGCGTGTAGAAGAAGTTAATTATAAGACATTTTAAAAGATGCTTTTTCTGATGAAAAAAATTCAAGAACCATAAAAAGTGATCGATAAATGGTTGTTGATTAAAATCTCTATTTTTAAAATTACAGTTAACTTCCCTCACTGAGAGGGCTAACAGAATCGAAAAATAAAAGATAACCAGCTTTAACTTGGGTACCTTACATACTTTCCATGAGTGCGAGTGTGTGCAAGTCTAAAGGAACCTGGATCTCTTCACCAGATCTGAGTTCACAGTCCTCAGATCACACCCAAAGTTCACCTCCATTAATTATACACTTTTTAAAGGAACTATTTCCTGAAGATCTTTCTCAGTGTAAACTTGGCCCTAGGAATGTCATAGGAATTACATGACAGAACACTCATTGTGGAAGGATTTATCATCTAGCTTAGGCAAAGCCTGTGTGGTCCAGGCTGAAAGTGCTAAGAAGGTTCAGAGGACTTAGTGGGTTGCACTGTGTACAGGACACAGCACATCTCAGTAAATGACCACATTTAAGTTAAGTATTTCAAGAAGAATCAACATTTTAACAAGTCACGATGCTGTACATGATTATGGTCAAAAAGTGGCAGCGTTTTCTAGCATCGGTATTAACATTTTTCTTTAAATTGACTCTTTTACTTAGCCTTATCCTACGCAATCTTGAAATCACAGGGTTGACTATGTGTTATAATTTTTCCTAATACACCTTGAAATGAAAAGTGGGAAATCCACCAAAACTGCCCATGAATTCCTTGCCGGGAGAAGTCACTGTGGGCTGGAAACCTTCAGGAAGAGACATCAAATCGGTGTCAAGAAGGCCATCAATTAATTCAGATGATGGAAAGTATAAGCTAAGAAAACTCTAAGGAAAAATGAAATGTCTCAGGCAGCAGAACTGCACAGCAAAATATTTAAAGGAAACGTGAGGGGCAAAGAAACCGAGTTGGAGAATGGGAAAACCCTGCCAAGGAGGCGCTGGTAAGGCTGATGACCAATGTGTGGCATCAAAAGTGACTCCGAATTTAGAATCTTCGAGAGGGAGCAAGAAGGGAGGAAAAGAGGGGGTAGGGGAGGAGGAGAGAGGGGTGCTGGAAAGTCTGACGTTTTGGGACACGTCAAGTCTGCGGTGCAGGGAGGACCCCAAGTAGGACCACAGTGACAGGGAGAGGGGCCAGAGGACCAGACCCTGGTGCCACGGCGGAGCCACACCCAGCCCCGGGCAGACGAGCAAACACACCGGAGGAGCGAAAGCAGAGTCTGGAAGGGTCGGCCTTGGGCTCGCACGGCAGCTCGCTACAATGAGCAAAAATGCGCGTCGGAGAAAACTTTACCTTATCTCTTTCCTTAGTTCATCTTCTGCTGCTTGATTTTCTCCAGGGCAAATCTTTGCCCTGAACTTCCTGTAATTTCTGCTCCACTCATTCTCTCTCTGTTCTTGGTGATGTACCTGCTTTATCTGTTTTACCAAAGAGCTCATAGAAAAGTCAAGGGGCACTATTTTCTTATTAATTTTCACAGCTACGTCAACCTGAGACACTGACACGTCCTGAGTAGTAACCGACTCTTGAGGGATGTTGGAATTTAAAGGAATTTCTTCTTTTTTAAAACGCTTCATGTTTGAGGGGAAGACATCAGCTGGCTGAGGCAAAGCTCTAAATTTATATCCATTATCTTCTTGGCCAACATGGCATTTCACGTCTGAAAAATGATGCTCGGTTTCAGGTAACTTCTCACAAGACTCCGCATTTTCTTGAGAAAACCTGTCATCAGGGGAGCTGGCTGTACGGTCCCCGCGGGAGCAACTTCCCGTTTCTGGGGTGCTGAACCCCTCCTCGGAGCCGAATGGGGTGCTGCTGCAGCCCGAATCCTCCTCTGCGTCCACTCCACCCCCATCTGACCTCATCGCCTCCACCTGAGGCCCCGACGAGCCGGCGTCAGAGGCGGGCATCAGGGGCAGAGTGGGCCTGAAGGGCGGGGGGCCGGGGCGCTGCTCTTCTGTCCCCGAGGAAGCTGGCTCGGGTCAGCAGGCCTCAGGCCCCGAGACTGCTTGTGTGCCGAGTGGCGGAGAGAAAAGGCCTCCCTCAGTCTCGAAACGGTCACCGCCCTTCTTCTTCTCCGCGGGTCCTGAACGGAGCGGGGGTGCCCTGCTCCTCGGCCAGAGGCTCCTCCACGTCCACCGAGTGCGTTTTTATGGCGTTACCTGAGCAGATGCGAACAGAAGAGAAGGTCAGGGGCCACAAAGGAATAGCGTGGCAGGGGACAGGCCCCTCACGAAAGCGGAGAGCCAAACGGCTGACCAAACGTCTGTTAGTCCATCGGAAAGAGATACGAATTAAAACACGACGCCGCTTCACCCTTGCCAGAACACGCAGAATTGAAAAAGCAACAGACATTCCCAGGGTCGGGCTCAGGCGGAGAGTACGCGCTGCTGGTGGCCGCGAAATCCGTGCAGCCGCTTTCAAAGGCCACGGGGAGCGTCTGCTCAATCTAAACCACATGCGCCTGTGACCGGCATCGCTGCCCCTGTCACAAACGTCCGCCCGTGCTCGCTGACGCCATGGACAGGGCTGTTCACGACACCCACAGCTGGACGCAACCTGAGTGTCCGCAACAAATCACGGCGTCACATACAGCGGAATTCTACAGCAACGACGATGAACTGCTGCCCGTGACTCGGGGGACTCTCACAGACAAAAAAACAAATAAAAAAGACTGGACGGCTTCAAACCAAAACCAGACAAAACTAATCCATGGTGCCAGAAGTCAGGAAATGGTGCCCCGGGGGTTCCTGGATGCGAGGGGCACAAAGGGGTTCTGTGGGTGAACCTCGGGGCTGATACGCTTACGAGCCACGTGCTTCTGACGTGTCGGTGTGCACGCGAACTGCCACACTTCACTGCGACGGCTGAATGCAGGGCCCTGTTCAACTGCGCTTCGAGGCGCAGATACGCTGAGCAGTTTCTCCTTCTGGGGCAGCGCCTATGAGTGAGCTCAGAGATGCCCCGCTGGCCTCTTCCACAAAGACGAGTGGGCTACTGGCCGTTCTTCCCCGCCCCACACACACACGGCATCCCACGCAGAGAAACGCCAGGAAAGATGTGTGACCTACCCTGGAAGTCAACAGGCCTGCCATGTGAACGCCAATGTCCCCGAGCTCCTCTCCTGCCACCTAGCAGCCCCCTCCCCCACGTCCTGGGCCCACCGCAGCACACTAGGAGCCTTCCACGTCGACCCCTGCTGAGCCCTGGGGTGTCGGGAAATGCTAGGACAGAGCCGCTCTGTACCCCGTGCCTCCCCTTTCCACCTGGTCCCTTGGTTTACAAGGCCTCAGCCCACAGTAGTTTCCTCTCGCAGGGGTAATGCTCATCTGTCACCTCAGCCCTCTGCCAAGCCCGAGTTTCGGCTTCCTCAGCAGCGCTCTGCTCTTCTCTCCTCTGAGGACACAACGACGGGCACCCACCACCCCCATCTCTACCCACAAGAAACGGAGATCGGGGGCGGGTTGGTTTAAAAACAGCATCCACCCCAAGGAGTGGACCTGGCCATCGGAGCGGGTGATGGCCAACCCGTCCCTCTGCCAAGGGAGGCAGCTTGGGGCCCCTCGCCCAGACGGCCTGAAGGCACTTGGTTTGGACAAATAACTACTTCGATAAATGGGTGATAAAGTATGGCCAGGGAAATAATGGCTGCGCACGCTGTTACAGATGTCAGATCAGCTTTGCGGCAACTCTCATTGCAACATGACACTCGGTGAAGAATGCACAGGGGCGACGTGAGGGAACATGCAGAGGGACGGCCTCCAGGAATTCCCTCCTCTAAAAAAGGAAAGAGAAAACTGGCAAAAGTCGTCAAAATCAATGGTTTTAGAACTCTGGAAATGAACAAGAGGCTTGCAGCCATCAGTTGAGTCTTGGTACTAGACCCACGTGTACTAAATGCAGTTGTTCACGTCTCTTTTTAAACAGATTACCTGAAATCTGCAGCAACAGACTTTCTAGTGAGACACCCTTTCTTTTTTGATTGTGCATCAAAACAAACAAAGGATCACAACAGCGGATGCAGAAGCTCTCTCTGGACTTGCATTTTTCTCACCTTCGCCATCCAGCAGAGGCTGCTGACTGACATCGACTTTGTTGACGACACTATCGAACATTCCTATCAGAGACGTCTTTAAAACCGCCAACAAAAGTTTCTCCTCTTGGAGTAAAATTTGCCTTTTATCCGGAGTAACATTGATATCAACACATTCTAAGGCAAAAAAAGAAAAGAAACTTATTGCGTTTAAATTCAGCTTCAACAATAGAAGTTTCCCCACCTATTTTATTCACTTGTACTTACTAAAAGTACTATTAAAAAAATTAGTGCCAGACTGTTATTCATAAACTCTAAAATGCACTCTTTCAAATAAACATGGAAAAGGTGAACAATCTTTTAGACAGACTTAACATGCAAGGATTTGAATGGGTAAACTGCAAAAGAAAAAGAGCAAATAAACACATAAAAATGTATACTCCCACTGCAAACTAAACGTCCTTTTATCATCTACTGAATTTGGTTAAAAAGTATAATTTTAACCAAATAATTTTCCATTGTTGGTAGATGTGTAAATTGGTACAACACCATCACATTCACTGACATGGTGATTCTAATTCCAGGAATTTATTTTAAGAAAATAATCAAAGATATAGATAATGATTTGATTATAAGAACGGTATTTAAATTTCTAAGAACTAAAAACAACTTAAATAGTGAAAAATAAAAAAGTTTAAAACAAAAATATATCGTTGGACTATGATAAATACAGCTATTAAAATCATGTTTCTGAATAATTTTTTATGACATGGAAAAGGATAAAGAGTACTATACAAAATTACCAAAAATTATTTTCTCACCCCAAAGGCTATGGGTAGATATCAATCACTATGTATTTTTTGAAGTGTGCACATATGTATTTCTAAGTAGATAAAATATTGGATAAGAATAAACCAGAATTTCAACAATTAGAAGAGAAATGTGAAATTCCTTATTTTCAAAATTGGGAAGAACATTTAGGACACTTTCTCCCTGAAATGCCATAAAAAAGTCATATTTTTCAAATAATGCAATTAACCAAGTTTCAAGTAGAAAGCAAGAAAATCTGTCTTAAAAAAAAGTCTCTAAAATAAAATTAAAAGTCTGTAAAAAGAAAATGTATTTTTATTGTCACTATAAAAGTCTTTTCCCAAACATATCAGAGCTTTATAATTTTATTTTATTCTTTTAGGAGTAACTCACCAATTTTACTGAAATCTCGGTGTAACTTACCTGAATCAACAGAAATGTTAAGAACAACAAACGGGTACTGATGTCGATTATACATATGATAGACCTCGTTCACAAGTCTGGAAACCTATATACAAAACAAAGATCAGAAAAGAATAAATGTTCCCTTCTCCCAGTGTCCTAACAACATGCTATTCTAACCAACCACTAAAGGGATACATTTTTAACAACTTTGTTGAGGTATTATTGGTCTGTAACAAATTATACATATGTAAAGTTTACAACTTGCTAAGTCTACAATCAAGATCAACGAGATTACCATCAAGGGAATGAAAAGATCTATCACCCAAAAAAGTTTCCTTGTGCCCCTAAAAAGTATATTTTTAATCAGAGAATCTGATTAATGATGTTTAATCAAGGAATCTTTTTCTAATCTAAAGATGCTCTTGAAAAAATGCCGAACAGCGCAGGTGCAGTTTAAATGCTCATAAAACACATTCAAATGTACACAGAAATGCATTTATAGAACTTTATAATGAGATTATGAAATGGCATTAGAAATAAACCATAGAAATCACACTAATTACAATACAGGTTAAAAATTTACAGGTTGAACCATATCTGATAGAAGTAATTTTCACATGTCACTGGAAAACAAAATATCACTGAAGTACAATGTTGCTGAAGGTACAAAGTCAAAGCTGAACCACTAAAAACCCATGGAACCCTATCAAGGTCATCAGTTTCAGTCTGAGATGGAAGTAATCTGAGCCCTTGTTTTCTTGGAAAATGGATAGAAGGAAGGGAAAATACAGAAGTCTATGCATATGCGTCTACACTGAAAAGTCTAGATGATGATAAATGTTTTGACATGTTTATTTTCTTCAAAGTGTTAACTTTCATGATAACAAATATATTGGTTGTTAATGTATACTTATATGCACGTGTACATGAAACAACTGTATAGTAGACTTTCTTAAATCCCTAAAATAAGATCACTTAAAGCCATGTTTCTAAATCAAACTCCTAAGTTCCATGTAAATTGCCTGTGTCAGAAAACGTTATTAAATAATAAATACAATAAAAAGTTAAAGGGAAAAAGAAAAAACATATACAAAAAAATTTTAAATACCTTTGCTGGGTCACAAGGCCGCCGATTGATAAAGAAAAACTGCCTGTCTGTTGAACTCCTTCCAACGCCATGAGCACAGTGAGAAATGAAGCCTGAGATACTATTCAGTGTTCACAAGGACAGGATTACAGAGTGAGAAGGGTTAGAATCGCATATCATATGGCACGTTCTTAAAGTAAAAAGAAAGAAAAACAGAACACCTGCTGACGTGCTCATAAGTACTAACATTTCGGTTAATGTGCATCTGTGTTCCATTCTGATGAATCATGAAAAGAACACAGACCTTCTGGAAAGCTCTAGAGCTCCTGCAGAGCAAGTCCGCCATGGGCAATGCTGTGGATTCAAAACTACTTGCTTCAGCTCCCCTCCTGCCTTCCCTCCTAAAGCCTTGGCTGCAGTAAAGAAGTGGGTCTCACCCCAGACTCACTCTAGAACCTTCGTGCTCCCCCCACCTGCAGTCCAGCAAATCCAGCTACCTGTCATCGGGACCTCTGCCCGCATTCTCTGTCCTTTTAGAGTCTGGTCCGGGCTAGCAAACTTGTACCTCATAAAGTGTTGGTAAAATGCTAATTCCACCTGAGATCTGTCTCATGGATCTCTGCATTTCCACAAGAGCGACAGCCTAATACAAAGAAATGAGTCCCCATCTTTAATTTCGGGCATAAGCCAAAGGCAAGTGAAGGGTAAGCAGTATGCACCATCATCGCAGGCCCAATCCCACTTATGGAAAATGCATTTTTCTTACACTAAAAGTCATGATGCAGACTGGACTTAGGGTAGGGAAACCACCTCTGCTGCCTCAGTCAGATTCCAATAAGGTGGATCATTATATATAAAATAACTGTAAAAAGGTATTCTAATTCTTCACTGAACAGAATCCTTACTACAAGTATTATTGTAGAAAATTCCCTAAAATGCACCCGTTAGGTCCCCAAAATATTCTTTGAATTAAGTAACTGCCTCCTTTATATAAATATTTTCTCAGCAATAATACTCCCTATGAGTTTATAATGGACATAAGAAACCAAAAGCCTTAAATCGTAATCTTTAAAAACAAAAGATTCAAGGAAAAATAAAAATAAAGTGTTTGTTATTTTCCTGACAGCAGTCGACTCACCAAAACAGATTATGGAGAGAATCAGAGCAGCTCAAGCCGAACTCTTCACAGACGCTGTCGCTAGGGGGCAGCTGAACAAAAGGAATGAGGCTTTGCAACTAAAAGAAGCCGAGATTCACTGTTAGTTCCCAGCACAGATAAATGGACCTAATTTCAAAAAGCAATATTGAGGGCGTCCGTGTGTTTCTTTCCTAGTCAACTATCCACATTAACAGCGCAAAGGGTCTTGACAGCTACTTTATGCAGCACTATAATCATTTTGACTTTTCAGTAGAAAAGCTGCAACACTTGAGCTTCTACTTATCCATAATTAATATATTGCCCACGATACTTTACATTTTTTCAGAGTAAAGTATTATTTTATTTTTTGAATGAATAAAATTAAAATGTTCGGTTTGCGACATTAATTTTGATAAGAGGCGCCGAATTAAAAAAAAAAAAATCGATTCTTGGGTTTTACTCTCTATCTGCTGGAAAGGACACAGAAATCTGCCATAATCACTAGAGCACTAAAATGTTTTTAGATAACTGGCCGCCACTACCTGTTTCTGCCCAAACACGGATCCGATGTTTTCCCTGATGCTGGAGCTTCCGCTCGTGCCAACCACGAGCTGTCGCTTCCCTTGTCCCACCTGGTTGGTGCAGCTGACGCGGACGCCTACAGAAATGACGCAGTACGCCTGGAAGATCTGGACCATCCTGGCATACTCCTGTTCAAAACACACGCGCGCAAGACCCCGTGCTGCTTAATCTTGCAGGAATTGAGTGATTCAGCTCAGAACATCCAACTCAAAGTTCTCCCATCAGCTCACAAATAAGGTGAATTAGTCCTGGCAGAAGGACCCGGAACATGGTGTAAAAAGGGAACTCGGAGGCTTAAATTTTTATCACAATTCTCCCACTCCTGTAAGAATCGAAAAGTCCATTCATTCCCTTTGACTCTGTAATCCTCTAGAAAAGTATCCTTGCAGAAAGACCGGCACCAACAATCAAAGATATGTTACAAAAATGTTCACTAAAACAATCTGTAATTGTGAAAAATTAGAAAAAACCTCAGCCACCATCGATAAGAGGCTAATCAACTATGGTATATCCATAAAGTGGCAGAATGATAAAGAATAAGATACCTACAATATGCTATATAAAAAATCAAGTTATAGGACAGTACATATATTAATTGTTAAAAAAGTAGAAGTGTGTCTAAGGGTTATATATATATAGATATACATTTCAAGTCTAAAGGACATAAACCCAGCTGGGAGGTAGGCAGACACAGTAACGTTCGACTGTATACAATTCTATATTACTTAAATGTTTCAGACCTGTATGACTCGATTTCATTATATTACCTCACACACTCACCACACGCGTACGTGACGCTTTCACTGCACACATACATCACACTCTCACTGCATGTGTACCTTACGCTCCCAGCACTCTTGGAAGCCAGGCTTCTGAATTTACCATACCTTTTTAATATTCCTTTGAAACTCCTTATGGCGCACAGGTAGAGTATAAAATAACTGCTGGACACTGACCGTCGTCCCTCTGGGTCGCGGGTAGGGCGTTTTCTGGACAATTTTCCCATTGTGATCAAACACCAGTCGAGTCCCAACCTTCGCAGATGAGTGGCAGGTTGAAATAGTGACATCGCTGTAAGAAAAAGCCAGGTGCGGCGTAGTCAGCTAGCCGCTCACGGGTGCTGGACATCGCGAGCTCACTTTCTCACTTCCATTGTCTCAAAACTCTCATAATAAGAGACAATGACCCCTCCAGGAGAATCGAGGGAGTTTAAAGACATGAGGAGTCATCATACACTCTAAGGTCTGGCCCCTAACAGACAGTAAGACAGAGAGTTCTGGAAATGCTTTGTTCTCTTTGTATATTTGTGTTTCTGGTTGAACTGCAAAACAATAAAAATCTCGAAACTTATATTCATGAATAAAGATTTATTTCTCAGTTTCATTACTAGTGTTCTAACAAGGTTTTTAAAGGATCCAAAAGATACTATAGTTCAAATGTATAAATAGATATTTATAAAAATGCACTCTGTTATGTAAATAATTGCTTTAAATTTTTTCTTAAATACTGAAATAAATTAAAACCAATAGAATCTATAATTTATTATCTATATTTTAAATTTGAGAAGTATTGTTTTAGTAAGGGTAACCAATTTTTACAATACTATTTGGTTCATTTCATTCATTCATTGCTTACATTACAGAAGTATTACCACTTAGACTGGTAGTAAGATAAAACAGAATTGTCTACAGCCATGCTACCCTGAACAAACCCAATCCATCTAATCTTTGAACCTAAGCAGGGTTGGGCCTGGTTAGTACTTGGATGGGAGACCACCTAGAAAGACCAGGTGCTATAGGTGTTAAAAAAAAAAGAGAGAGAGAGATAAAAAAAATGCAGAAGTGAGAAGTGAGAATCTGGGATTCTGATGTAAAGGTGTAAACAATAATGATCCTAATCACACTTTTTAATTTTCAGAGAGATTTTTATAAGGAGTCAAGTTAGTGGATAAAAACATTGCATCACCTCAGTGCACAAAGTGAGCTCAGGGCCTCCCCCCGGAAGCCAAAAGTCTCAACCTGCGTTAGGTCGGCAAACTCTTGAATCTTAGAAGTGTGATGTTTCAGAGCTGAAAGAGAGGTAGAAAGACCCTCAAGTGGAATAGCAATGAATATGTACAACACCTTCCAAAGTAACAGATTTTAAAAAGTTGTTTCGTGTTTACTCAAAATTTTGAGATATTTTGCCCAAATATTTTAAAATACGATCATAAAAATTCAACTTACTTAAGCCTTCAAAGTTTTCTTCTTCTACCCCGCATCCGTTGTCTGAAACTTCAATGAGATCCACCCCGAAGTCTTTAAGCCTTAGATCTAAAAAGTTTTAAATGTTTATTTTTCAAAGAATAGATCCATGTAAAAGCCTTTACAGTGAGAGTGTTTATAACTTACAAAATGTAAATGAGTCATAACTACATTTATTTCAATGTATTATTGTCATTCTATATATTTTATCTTTTAAAGTCCTTTCCTATTTACTAGCCCTAATTAGTTTTTTTACTTTCTTTCTTTTTCCTTCCTCTCAAAGGACAATTTTAATATAGTTATTAAAGAGAACAGGCCCTGGAATCAGACTTCCTGGGATTCCGTTTTACTAGCTTTATAACTTCAAAAAAAGGAAATTCCCTGTGCCTTAATTTCCTCATTTGTAAAATAAAGGCAATTAATAACCATAGTAATAATTCCTATCACATAAGTCTCTCCTGCAGATTAAATAAGATATTCCCTCTATAGTTCTTAGCACGATGCCTGCCCAGTGCATAGTAAGAAAACAGTAACTTAATTGCTATTATTATTACTACCTAGCTAAGTACTAAGCACATGTTTTATTAATGAATTTAATAACTAACTTTAATAACTAAATTTAAGTTAAAAAATAATTTCTTAGTATACCAACACTGATTGTCTTATTTAATAACAAATGTGTCTTGAATAAAAGAGCATAAACTGATGATTTTGTGGCTTAAATCTCCCAGACTCACCAATGTTAGTGGCGCCGGCATCCACGCTGTTCTCTATCAACTCCTTCACGGCAGAGCTTAGACTCAGCACCACCTGCCCAGAACAAATCTGGTGGATCGACCTCCCATCAATAGGTCTGATGGACTTAGCGAGTTCTGTACTAAAGAAACCAGTTACAAGAAACAAAGCAAGTATGTACTTAAGCATTTTTATCCTGGTTTTAACTGTGGAAAATGATTCATCTGTTTATAGTTAATGGGTCTAATGTGTTCATTTTTTATATAAACTTATACACATTTACTTCTTAAATATCTGTCAAAAAATCTTCTGAATTGATCCTCAGAATGCAATAGATATTTTAAAACCTAATTATACGGGAATCTACGTGAAGGAGACACACGTACCCCTCAAGCTATGGGTCAATATGTTTTGCAACAAAGGGATCTTTTTGCTTCAAAAATGAAAGCAACATTTCTCACACAATTTGAAAAACAAAGAGTATGCTGGGAAATATATAGCACTTATGTCAAAATCAAAACCATCTCCCGACTTCAAACCCAGGCTACCAGCTGCTGCCTTAACAAAGGCCCTCAAAGTTCTGGCTGTGCCTACTTTAAGAATTTTCCAACTGCTTTGTCTCCACTTTCGCCCTATTCCAATCCATCCACCAGATGGATGCTACCACCAGAGTTACTTTAGACATCACAAATCTGGTCAAATGATTCTTCTGCTTAAAAACTTATTAGCGTTCCACTCTCTGCTATATGAAGTTTAAAAACTAGTCATCATTGGACTCAATCCACTTTATGTTCTTATTCTCTCCAATCCTCCCCTTGACAATTCCTCTACATTCCAGTTGCAGCAAAGAACTGTTTTCTGAATATCACAAGCTCTTTTAGACAACTGCGCCTTGTCTATTATTAGGTCTGTCTAGACTGCTCCCCGCTCCCTCATCTGCCTCACCCCAAGAATGCATTCCACATATTCATTAACTTAGCAATTTCTAGCAAATGGTTTAATTGATTGCGTGGGTGTATATAACACAGGATCCATAGGTTACAGGTCCCTGTCTGATATTTATTGACGGGTGGGGATAAAACCTTACAACACTGAATTTGGGTCCAGGAATCCGACCTGAAAGCGACAAAGCCAGCAGATGATTCGCTACCCCGAATTCAGTGAAGCTTACTAGCCAGTAATCGCAAACTCACGGAGATGCTGCATTTTTTTCAAACTGCAGCTATGCAAATTAGAACGCGTCCTGAAGCCTCCCCTAAAATAACCTCAATTTTGTTTTCAAAAAGAAAAACCAGGTAAAAAGAAAACGATTTCAGTCTGCGGGGATGTCATGCCTGGCTTCAGTTCCACGCCCGGGCAGCCTGCCAGGGAGCGGGCTGCATCTCCGCGAACCCTGACCTCAGCGTTCACGCAAGTGGCGGCGGGTCGGCGGAGCGCTGAGGAGCCCGCTCCGGGGCCTGAGGGCCACGGCCTCGCCAAGCGCCGTGGTCGTTTCCCCCTCTTCCGCAGAGCTCTGGAGCGACCGCGAGGGGAGACTGCAAGCACCGCTCACCTCGGCCCCTCGGCTGGCTCCATGGATGCAGAGCGCGCGACCCGCCTCCGGGCTCGCGACAGTTCCCGCCGCCGCTCCCACGGGTGCCCCGCCTCCTAGCCGCCCATTGGTGCTTCTGAAACGGTACCCCGCCCCTTCCGGGCGAGGTGGAAAACGATCCCCGCATCTCGTTCTCGCTGATTGGTCGTGTGAAAGGTCGCAGCCGTGACGTCAGAGAGCCTGAGCCAATTAGGGCAAACGGGCAGCGCTTTCCTGAACGCAGCAGCAGTACCAGAACAGAGGAGGCCGCCCATAGTGGCGTTTCACGGTTTCTGAGCTTTCGTTTCCCTCATCCGCCAACTCCTCTCCTTTGGTTCCCACGATGCCGATGTACCAGGTAAAGCCTTATCACGGGAGCGGCGCATCTCTCCGTGTGGAGCTTCCCACCTGCATGTACCGGCTCCCCAACGTGCACGGCGGACCAGCTACCCCGCGCCGGATGTAGGCCACGTGCAGGTAGGTAGGAGAGAACGGTCCCCGCCCCACCCCGCCCTTCCATCTGTTCAGTGCGCAGGCGCCTAGGCCTCCCTCCAGCCCAGCTTGCGCTGGCGCCTTTCCCAGGCCAGCTGGTTCGGGGACTAAGAATCCTGGTCCCTCCAGGCTTGGGCGATGGGATACGACCTGGCTCGGTCATTTGGTGGGGACCCGGCCTGGCCTCCTGCCCCACCCCGGCCTCCCGCACCCACCAGTTCCCTAGCTTTTTTCTGTTAAAAGATCAATCCATCTTTCATCTATTTTCTTTTATCGCTATGGTTACTTAAACTTTTTTTTTCCGCAACTTTACCCACAGAAAAGTAAATAATACGGAAATGCTCATTTTAAGAATAAAAGGAACCCCAGTGTCACCACCACCCAGGTTAATTACACACATTGTTACTGCCCCCATTAATCTACTCCGAAAGGTCCCAGATTTCCGTGATCATCATATCTTTCCTTTCTCTGTTATTGGGCCACCTATATCTACATCCCTGAACCACGCAGCCTTGCTGTAAATGGAAACATGCTGTTTGTGTCTTGTCATGTCTGGCTGCTGCTTCTAGACATCATGATTTCAGGACTCGCTTTGTTGTGTGAAATGACGAAGTGGTGGTCCTTTCTGCAGTCTAGTGTTCAATCGCGAGACTGAACCCCCACGGTTCATCCAGCCCACTGCTCATGGTGTCCGCTGGTTATCGTATTGTAAGCTGTTTCAATCTGCAGTGAATATTTTTGTACATGAGCCGGCACAGGATATTTACTAAGGGATGGGATTGCTGACTCAGTAGGCAGGTCTGTCGTCTTCAACTGCACGTACTAGATAAGTTGCTGTCCAAAGTGGTTATGCTGATTGGTGCTCTCACCAGCAGTATATACAAATTCCTGATGCTGGCCCCCTCCTCCCCAAAGCTTCTAACTTAGAAGACACACAGTCCCATTTCTCTAGCGAATGATAACAATGTGCATAGACAGATAATTAGAAATCTAGCATATCCAGGATAACGAGAGCGACACAGAGAATAAGTGGCTTCTAAACTGTGTTCCACCCAGAAGTCAATTATGTTGCTTTGCTGTCTGATGTTAAACAAGAGCAACAAGTGAGGGGAGGTGAGAAAGTGGTGATTCAGCTCTAGGGTAAAGAGGACTTAACCAGATGATAGAAGAGCGAGGAGTGTTGCAGATGGAACGAATGAGTGAAAGTCCAGTGGCAGGTTTATGGTGTTTCAGGAATCCAAAGGACAGTGTGGCTGGAGCACAGAGCAAGGGGAGAATTTATGAGAGGAGACAGCCAGAGGTCAATCATACAAGCTGTTTCTCAAGCGAGGTTAACAGCTTTGCTTTTTGGCCTAAGAGGTTAGCATGGGGAGGAAGAGCAGGGGTCTGCCTTCATTTTACTCTCTCTGGCTGCCATCCTAGGGATGGATTGGAGGGGTGGACGAGAATGGGTGCAGGGTGACCAGTGGAAGTAGGCCAGTGAAAAATGTGTCTCGGGCTTGAGCAGTGACAGCGGAGGCATGCTTAGAAGCCAGTAGATTCCAGAAAATTGACAGCAGCAGGTGATGAATTGGATCCGCATGAGAAGGCAGTGTTCCCAAGAACATTAAACTTACCAGCACACAAACGGGAGCAAATCCTCCTCCTACACTCGTGTCGTGAGTGCGTATTTATAATACACTCAAGGTCATTGACATATTCTTGATTCTGTCTAGTTACGACATGTACTCAAGTTTTACGTATTTTCTCAACTCGAAATGGCTTGTCTGTTGTGAGAGCTGATGAATCCGGAAATAGGCTGTACAATAGGATTGTATTGGGAAGTTTTTATAGATATTTATAGATATTTATAAGGTAAATCTATAGAGACAGAGATATTGTGACTATTATTGGTAACTTACTATGTACCAGTCACTGTCCCAGGCAAGAAAGATGCAAAGATTCAGTGAATGAAGGATATAAGTGTTCCCTATTTATAAAGTTGAACACATCAGCAGTGAAAAAGTTCTAGATGATTCTGAGAGCGCCAGTACTGCCGAGATGAATGATTTGGGGAACTGATCATTTGACAGACTTCCCATGGACAGACTTCCAAGCCAAAGGACACTTTTAACTGTGCTGCCTTTTCCCTTCTATTAGTATAAATCATTGAGTTATGTTTTTGTTGCCCCCGTTTTATTCTATTTATTTAAGCAAAGTGTTTGGAACTAGGTTGACATTAAGAATAGAGGACAGTTTGTGTTTATATCCTGCCCCTCTCTGTTCTTAAATTACCTGAAATTACAGGCATACAATTTCCAAGTGGCTTTTAGTCACATTTTTTGTTTTAAAGCATTTGTGGATCGATTTGCAGGACGAATTGTACTGTGGGAAAAAGATAGGATTTTGCTACTTCATTTTAATGTCTTTTAAAAAGTGGGAGGTTTGACTTTGTGGAAAAAGACAAGTGATCAAACTAAACAGACTGCCTCGATGTTAGAGGAAATGAACACTGGTGTTGGTTTGTTTAGGGAGAGTCTTACTCATCTCTTCAAACTCTTGAGTCCCGTCAAGATGATATTTTAAAACGTCTGTATGAATTGAAAGCTGCGGTTGATGGTCTCTCCAAGATGATTCAGACGCCAGATGCAGACTTGGACGTAACCAACATTATCCAAGCCAGTGAGCCCTCTGCGTTATCCACCAGTGCAGTAGACTTAAATGCAGTGCTCGGAAAGGTAAGTTCTAACTTCTTAGACAACTAAAGGACTGCAGCGTGATGGGTGGTCGTCAGTGCTGGCAAATTGTGCTGCTCTTAGTGAAGCCTCGGTTTCCCAGTTTTCAAAAGCGGTACAAAGAACGTGTTCTTTTTTCTCCCTTAAATGAGTGTGCCTTTGCGCAGAGCATGTTCCTGAGCTATGAGTGAAGCCAGAGCAAGCTCTAAGGACTTTGCAGACCCGGTGAAGAGCAGGGCAGAGAAGGAAGCCGAGTTACAGCTTCTGGCCAGTTTGGGCCGCATTCCCGCAGCCTGAGCCCTGGAGAAACAGGTCTATGTCCTTTGCTCAGTGCTTCTAGGAGGTTTGGCAGAGCTGACCTGGAATCTTCGAGAGTAGCCTGAATTTCAGAGCTTTGGCTGCCCTGGCCCAAATCCCACCAATCCTTTTGAAACATATCACTAAAAGCCAGTCATAGTCTCATAGTTAAAGTGTATTTTGCTTTAATTCAGTTTGCTTTATGAAAATTAAGTTGTATGAGCCACCTTTAATGATCAGTCTACAGGCATCAGCTAATTTAGGGTATGATCTAATAAAGGACGTCTTATTATAAAGCGTTATTTATTGGAGGGTGCAGAAGGGTTTTTCCCAAGAACCCCAGCTAATACCCCCTCTGGATTTGTTGATGGTACAGCTTAAGGCCCTAACAAGTGGAGGTGGTCCTAGTGCCTCTCCCAGGTACCTAACCTTGTTACCTCCACCCTTGTGTTCCTTTAGCACCCCCTACACGTTTGTTTGCACCGAGGACCCAGCAGGCCCCCAGGGAGCCAGTCTAGCTGAGTTGGTGGCCACACACAGCTGTGCTAGTCTCAGGGCACTGGGAAGGTTTCCCAGCACACGTGATACTTAAGATGAATTTTGATACCTCAGAAGGCACAGCGTCACGTAACGTGCTGTGCTCAGAGAGCTGCAAAGCATTTGTCGCAGCTCGACACGAAGGGCATGGGTCAGGAGAAGCCACCAGAGTCCGGATTGCGGCCGGCCGTGCACAGGCGGCATCGTGTTCTGCGAGCTCGTTTGTGTTCAAGAGCACACAGAAATAAGTCTGCGTCTTTAGATGTTTTGATACGTCAGTTAACACGTTTGTCACACTCTCCCACCTCCGCCAATGGTACTTTGAGTCGAGACCCTTTCTACTTGAAAACAGAGGACACAGGAACAATCCAGTCAGGTGGTCAGGTGTTAGAAAGGTTTGGTAAATGGAGCTGTCACTTGGTATCTGCGGGGACTGGTTCCAGGATCCCTTGCAGATACCAGAATCCGTGGGTGCTCAAGTCCCTTCCGTGAAGTGACACAGAACAATGCAGTTGGCCCTCTGTGTCCACGGGTTCCCAGCAGCAGACAGTCGTCAGTCCCCAGCTGGTTGAACCTGCAGGTGTGAAACCCGCAGATATGGAAGGCCAACTGTAATTGCGTGTGTGTGTGTGTGTTTAACTTAGGGACAAGTAGAAGTGTCATTCCAAATCTGTTGTTTTACTAATTTGACAGTAAAGTCAATTTTTTGTCAGGAGCTGGCAGTACAGGCTTAAGGGGTTGGCGTCAGCTCACAGCCCAGCTCTGCTCCATACTGAGCTGAGTGACCTTGGCAAGTCAGATACCTTCAGGACTCATTTTTCACACGTGAGGTGGGATCGTAGTAGCACCTTCTTCATGGGATGTAGGTTCCCAGAATAGCACCTGATACAATTACACATATTTGAATTGCTGTCACTATTATTTGCTCTGGGTTCCCCCCCCCCCAGGATTACGGGGCGCTGAAAGACATCGTGATCAACGCAAACCCCGCCTCGCCTCCCCTGTCCCTGCTCGTGTTGCACCGGCTGCTCTGTGACCACTTCAAGGTCCTGTCCACTGTCCACACGCACTCAGCAGTCAAGAACGTGCCGGAAAACCTTCTCAAGTGCTTTGGCGAGCAAACAAAAACACAGTCCCGTCATGAGTATCAGCTGGGTTTTACTCTAATTTGGAAAAATGGTAAGTAGAGGGGACCGGGTTCGATTCACATCCTGTGTCATGATACGTGCACCATGATTTTACTAAGAGGCGGCAAGGGCTAGGACAGGGACATTTCTCAGCCACTTGCTGTCAGGTCACTGAAGTCTGGGAAGCCCCTGCTCTCTAACGGAGGGCACAGTTTTAGGGCTGATCCCATCTGACCAGCCAGAGCAGGGGGTAGTGGCCGTCATAGTCATCTTGCCCTCATATTCCAAAACCTGTCATTGCAGGGACAGTGATGTTACCTTTTCAGGTGGCCGGCCATAAAAGGATGGCAGGATGTCATTTACTCACTCTCCCAGTTTTCCCTGGTTATGTTTACACAGAGGGAAGTGAGTCGGTGTCATCCACCCAGTAAGGCCCGAGCTGCCCTCGGCTACACTCTGGGGCGACTGCGAGGGCCCAGGGCCTGCCCGGGAGACGGGACTCCTGGCTTCTAGCCCTCACCCTGCGAGTCCTTAAGTGCAGGGTTGGAGTCGATGGTCCGAGGTCCCTGCTAGCTTGAAAACTGTCATCATCAAATACCAGGAATGGTTACTTTTTGCCAGTTTGCATTCTCTAAACATAGTTTAAACGTTCTTAAAATATTATATTTTGAAACGTTAAAAATGTGATTTTCTTCCTTAAAATACCCTTCCCCTTGCCACCACCTCCTGCCATCTGTCATTCCCCTGCCCACGCTGTGCAGGTACTTCCGGGTGCCGTTCTTGCTGACATCACACGGGGTGTTTTTCCTTTCAGTGCCAAAGACTCAGATGAAGTTCAGTGTCCAGAGGATGTGTCCCGTCGAGGGAGAAGGGAACATTGCCCGGTTTTTGTTCTCTCTGTTTGGCCAGCAGCATAACGCTGTCACTTCAACCCTCATAGATAGCTGGGTGGATACGGCTGTTTTCCAGTTGAGAGAGGGAGGGAGTAAAGAAACAGCCGCCGTGCTCCGCTCCATGAACTCCGCTCTCGGGAGGAGCCCGTGGCTCGTGGGCAGTGAGCTCACCGTGGCCGACGTCGTGCTGTGGTCTGTGCTCCAGCAGACGGGGGCTGCAGTGTGCCGGCGCCGGCCAACGTGCAGAAGTGGCTGAGGGCCTGTGAGAACCTAGCGCCCTTCAGCACCGCCCTCAGGCTCCTTCAGTGAGTCCCGGTAGCTGATTTGAAAGGGTTTAGATTTTCAGAATGGTGCTGTTTCATGCCTGTCGTTGATAAAGGGACTTGTACTACAATCAAAGGATTTAGGCCAGTTGTCAAGTATCAATAAAAGTACCATGTAATTTGTGGGCTTCATTTTATTTAAAATCCAGCGACATTATGTGCAGTATACCATGACAGGTGCCAGCTACGTGGCAGGCACCTTTGGGGGTAGAAAACGAACATCACATCGCTACCTCTGAGGAATGTCAGCTGATGGGCAGTCAGGTGCTGTAGTAAGGAGAACACCTTGGGGACAGTGCACAAGTGCTGACAGTCAGCTGCTTTGGGATCATTTGGGAGCAAGAAGTACAGAGCTTCAAAAAGGCGTGATTCTGGACTGACGTCAAGGTGAAGGTGAAGAGGACAGAAGTGGGCTGGATGATGGACGCTGATAGGAAGTTCCAGTTCTAGCTTGGAGGTGGCAGGGAGCAGGTGGAACCTTTGAGCCAGGACATGAACTGAGGTCTTTCTAGTGACCGACTCTGGCAGCAGTGTGAAAGAGTGAGGAAAATATGGCAGCTGTCAAAACAGTCCAGTGAGTGTGCAGGCCCAGGCTTGGGCAGTGATGGGGTGTGAGGTATTATGCTTAGATTCCTGTAGAAGCTTCTAGAGGAGGACTTGGTAGTCAACAGACAGAGTTCGAAGGAAAAAAATGAATTGAGGATGACGTCTAAGCTTAGTCTGACACCAGTTGGAAAAATATTAAGAAACCCAGGAATAAGAGTGTGGGATAGGAAACGGGAAACAGCAAAACGGGTTTACTTTAGAGCAGTCTAAAATTCAAAAACACTAGATCATAAAGGAACTACTTAAGGAAAAGGCAGTTTGGGGTACTTTCACTTTAATAGATCACATATGAGCTAACAGTACAATTAAGTATTCCACCACCTATATCCTGATAAAGTTTAAAAATATACATTCCAGTTGACTTTAGCTTAAGAGTTGAGTCCACTTTCATATTTATGGCACCTGATTAAGGCCAGATGAGCTCACCCCATTTGCCACGTCCTCCTTAACCCCTCTGTCCTGAGAAAGGAGGCTTAGCTGCTTCTTTAGTTCTTCGATTTCTTTTTCTTGCTCTAGTATCTTCATCTGTAGGGTGAGATTAACCTGTGAAAAGAAAATTTTAAGCTCCATTAAAATGGCTTCCTTCTAAATATACGGGCATGCCTCACTTAGCACAGTTCCAACATGCATGGATCCAGCTATCATAGCTTAGTGAAATAAATGGTCCAAGTGTCAGTCACTATGGTATAGTAAAAAACACTTTTATAAGACACTGAATAACCGATACACGTCATGATCTGGAACCAGTCACATCCCTTCTGTCAGTCACTGATCACTGTACGCTTGACCTGTTAGTTCACACACAGGCAATGTAGTTGTGCTGCCTTGTCTCCCAGTGATAAACCCAAGAGACATTTTAAAGAAATGGACAACTGAAAGGGAACTGGCCAACAAAGATGGCAGCGCAGCAAACTAACAAAAGTGGAAATGCTGGAAGTGAAAATCGAATCAACCAGAAATAGTGTCACAGAAGAAACAGCTGACATGGGAATGCTAACCCTGGTGCCACTACACAGGTGGGTAGCCACGGGACAGTAAAGGTGACTTGTCAACAGAAGGGATGAAAGGGATGATGAAAGTGATACCAGCAAAAACACCTCATTAAAGGAACTCTCAGGTTTTATAACATCGAAAGTGCAAAGGATGTTGGAAGCTGATGTGAAATCAGAGGAGTGTGACAAGTCACCACCCAAGAGGTACTTGCTCCATCCCCAAGCTGAAGGCAGGCACTGCTCACACCACCCTTGAAACACTTTAACTCTCAGCAACAGCACACTAAATGTACAGTTTTATTATTTCCACATACATCCATAACTGATACCAAGAGTTTTAATGTTGTGACAAACGTTTTTAGAGGTCATAGAATAATCGTGACCTTCTCCATTGATTATTAAGTGTGGCTTGAGCTTTGCATGGTCATTTTTACAGTCCTCCACCGCGGAAAGCGAGAACTGCCTGTATGTACACATTTTATCTGTAAGACTATGTACAGGTTATTTTATAAAAAGTTCCACAAGACAGGAGAAACCCCTACCATAAACACCAAGTACCTGGTCTCTAACAGCTACCTTAACTGTGACCCCATTGGAGATAACGTAATCACGTCTGCCATTTCAAAGATTCAGAGTACTCCACCTACCTGTTTCCTGTTCAGGCTAGTAAAAAATTCACTGTTCTACTTGAAAATTGATAAACCTTAAATGGAAGACAGTCAACTAAACAGTTACCAAGAGGTTCCCAAACCAGCGGGCACCGGAATCGCGTTGGTCTGCTTGGGCGGGTGGCTGCTCCTTCTCCCCAAGATTGCCTCGCTAGGTGGGGGGCAGGAGAAGGGCCCAAGAAATCTATCCAGTCCCCAAGATTTTATGCTGCTGGCCTGGAGAGTTTAGGTGAGGACCACTGAGTTCATGCCACGCTGCTCCAATGGTGCCCACATAAATCACAGGGGCCTTGACAGATGCAGATGCCGACTCTGTGTCCAGGGTGGAGCCCAGGACCCCATGTTTCTCATGAGTCCCCAGATGCCACTGCTCCGAGGGCCACGCTCTGAGTAGCAAAGCGCTACAGAATCCGTGGCCACATCTTTGAAGGAGCTGTTGTTAACGCCCAGAACGTTTGTGGAGGGACAGAATGCATGGAATCGCGCTTCCAGGACAGCAGACCGGACACTATACTTGGCACTGCAACAACGAGCCAAGGAGGAGGGAGAGGATGGGATGGGACGGCACGGGATGGAACTCCAGAATCACGCGCTTGAATGCTGAAGGCCTCCGACTGCCTAAGGCGGTCTCTGCCACTGCTGCTCCAATGCCCCCTGGGAATTACTGCTGTCTTTTACCCTTTGCTACGGTCCCTTTTCACGTGTAGGCACATTACGATAATGTATGAAAGGTTACATCCCACAGTTGGAAAGGAGAGCGAAAACCTTCTGGCTTAGCAAGAGAAGCCTAGAAGCTGGAGCTTGTCGTTTTTAGAGCAGAAATCGTGGCGGCCATCTTGCCCACTGGGACTACGAAAAGAAGTGTGCTACTGGGGATGCCAAGAATGGGTTCAAATACTTTGTTTCTATAAATCATTCTAAGCTCTACTGTTCTGCATGAAATAGGATTCACAATGTAAACAAGTTCATTTTAAGCTTCGTATTTTCCCCAGCGTTAAAAAAATATATACATACACTTCCAGAGTTTTGGAAAAGTTCACTTTGCAGCAGCTGCAGGGCAGATGGTCTCTGGGATGCGTTCTTTCTGGTCAGCTGCTGGATGTACTTGGCCTGCACCGGACATCTTTTACTGAGGGACTCGGGTACCTGCCCCATTCTTATGTCCATGAGAACTTGTGCTCGCTCCATTTCCGTTCCGAAGGGCTGAAAGAGCTCTAGCAGGATCACACCCAAGCTATACATATCCGACTGGAAATGGGGGAGACAGGAGGGCAATTTAGTAATGAAACACAAAGTGAGTGAGTATAACAGTCCCACCGCAGTGCAAACACAACAGGATTTGTAAGAAAAGACGATATGTACAATGAAGAGAACCCAGCGGGCTGGCTCATCACTCACAGAGGCAATTATTTGCCAACCAGGTCTACTGCCCTGAGTGAGAGGTGACAGATACTGCCACAAGCCCCATCTCTTTAATACCAAACGGGTTCACCGCACCAAGGACCGACGGCCAGGTGAGAGCAGGGTTAAGCCCACTACCCCTGGCAGTCACTACCACGTGCCTGACCCCACCACTCCTTGAAAACCCAGGCCTGGCACAGCCAGAGGCACGTGAGCTCACACGGGCTGGTGCAGCTACAGAGGGGTCACAAGAGTGACCCAGTCTCGCCTCTGCCTCTATTCATGATAAACATTCTTGGTAAAGTTTAAAAACGCTGCACAAAACCTGTGTTACTTTTCCTAAAAATAGTTTTTTTAAGGAGGTCTTTACTACACAGGATTTTAGGAGCGGCCATGTTTTTTTTCTGGCAGCTCTTTCCCAGTCACTGAAAGATGAATGAATGATTTTTTTGCGGGGCAACACTTGGTTGACCTCACAGATTGCAAGGACCTTGTCAGCTTACGGCCCCTTATTTATTTTTTACACCTACAGCACCTGGTCTTCCTAGGTGGTCTCCCATCCAAGTACTAACCAGGCCCGACCCTGCTTAGCTTCCAAGATCAGATGGGATCAGGCTTGTTCAGGGTGGCATGGCCGTAGACAGGCCTTCCTTTTGAGAAAAGGATTTACTCAACATTCCTGCAAGGAAAAATGTGAATTAAAACTGGTATCTTCATCCGAGTTCAAAGGGAGTCAAGTGGCACTTCCCTGTAGCATTATTTAGCGTTTCTTTGAGCTTAAGGACAGAAGAATGAAAGGCTGAAAACAGGCCTCTGTGAAGTTCAGCCTCCTACGGTGAACTGTGACACTGCAGAAACAATCTGTTATACCACTGATTTAGAAGGAATAAAGTAGCTTAAAAAACAACGCAGTCAGATTCAGCTGAAAAGTGAGGCTTCCTATGATGGCCGTTTGATGTAACAGATGACCTACAGAACTATTATCTCTAAAAACACCTCCACGTAGGAACTTCCACCGCATTTATTGTACTTTTGGTTACTTACCACCGCCCAGTAAGTCCAGTAAAAAGGTAAGAAGTAAGAAATACTACCTTGGCATCATACTCAGATCCTTCCAACTGTTCGGGCGAGGCGTACAGACAAGTACCCACTCTGGAGGTATGTGTTGGGGTTCCTACAATTCAAAAACCTTGATATTAAACACTGCAGCATCACCAGGGTCGACATGAAAGAACCCCGACTCTGAGCAGGCACCATAGCTCCCAAGGGAATGACGGCTGTTTCCCGTCTTACCTCTGCTATGAAATCTTTACAATTGTCTTTAAATACTGACACCTTACTCTTTAATGAAAAATGAAAAATAAAAAACCACAACCACCACCCTAAACACTTACTCTTCCCATTCCTGTTGGGCCAGCCTATGTTGGTCTGGATGATGTCCGTGCAGGCCAGACCAAAGTCTCCTATTTTCACTTGCTGATCGGGGCCATGAAGAAAAATATTTCTGGGCTATAAACAAACAGAACAAGTCAACTTCTTAAATCAAAAAGTAAAAACGTGTGGGTGTTAAAAGAGTTTTCAACTCAGGTGCGAGTAGCCCCTCAAACATTACAGAATCAGAGCAGTGGCTCTCAAACTAAAGAAAACTCAGTGTCCACGCCATTCCCAAACCAAGCACGTAGAGACTCCTGGGCTGGACGCAGGCGTTGGTATCACATAGCAACACGGATTACTCCGAACCTGAGGACCGCTAACGGAACGTGCTTAGACACGCTCAGCTTTTAAAAACCACTGTCTCCTCTACAGCAACGCCACCCTAAGTGCGCCTGATCCCGGCTAGCTCAGAAGCATAAGGGATCGTAAGCTGACGAGGTCCTTGCAATCTGTGAGGTCAACCGAGGGTTGCCTCGCCTAAAAATATAATAAAATTAAAATAAAAAATAAAAACCACGGTCTTTGCCAACAAGTCAAAGACTTTTTTTTTAATGAAAAAAGTTTTTTTTTAAGCTCCCAGATGATTCTTATACATTAGCCAGGCTGGGAAGGACTAGTCGCATGCTGAGGGTGCACACTCACCTCCATTTAAGCAACCACCACAGCCCAAAACGACCCCCAGTGGAACTATTCCTGAGTCAGTGAATAACTGTGCCTACACTGTGTGTGTGTGGCGGGGGGGGGGGGGGGCGGGGATCCCCTAAAATCTAAAAAATATTTAGGTTAAGAGTTGAGTTTTCTTACTTTAAATGTAATTTTAAAAATTTTTTTGTTTTAATGTATAAACTCCTCTGAGCTTTGTTATTCTTTTGATCTATAGCTGAATGGATAAAGAAAATAGGAAGAATCTTATGTGTAAAATGACAGTTTGGATATGTTTTTGTGATTGAGTAGAAGAGTCCTAAACACTGTACTTGTATTTGGCATCACAAAGTTAGAAAAAGTTCACCTCTAATGCAAAAATGAATCATGTTCACGGATACAATCCTCAACAATTCTAGAAAAGTTCTAGAACCAAACCGAAAGAATCATAAAGAGACTGAAATCGACCAGTTCCAGCACGAGTTCCCCTGACGGCTTCAGTCCTCGCTCACGGGGTTTTCTCATGGGAAACATAAACAAGAGAGGCTCCAGGGAGCTGGTCGCTGACGGCGCCAAGTCGCTGGAAGGAGGCGCCCACGCGGCACTCCACGCTAAGCTTTACGACGCCATAATGAGAGAGGACCGCGCCGTCATCCAGGCACTGCTCCGAAGCCACCCCGTCAACCAGCCCGTGACTGTCCCCGCCAGCCCCGCCAACTGCAGGTTACTTCTGAACCAGGTACCCTCTTCGCTCCGTGGCTCTTAGAAAAAAGCGTCACGTGGTACTTCAGCAGGCACACACCCCCTGGCTCCCGTGCACTCATTACGCCTCCTCGCTGGCCCTGCCACGCTCAAGGTGGGCAGTACGTCTCAGGCACCCCGCAATCCAGAGCAGGGTGCCCTTCCGGCTGGCACTCGAAGTCACGTGAGAAAAGACGAGGGCGCATGTCCCTGGAGGAACACTGGCGTCAGCCTCGCAGAAACCCCCCGGCGACCACACGTCCCTGCAACGGCATTAGTTCTTCCCTTTGGCATATACTTTTCCGTTTTCCAAATGTTTATGCAGTGATCATTACCTGTATAAGCGCTTTTTTTTCCCAAAAATGTCACCCTCTTCTTTACCCCGCCCCCTTCCCTTATCGCACGGTAATGCCGCAAGAGCCCCTGCTGCGTGTTTTAAGAACCCGCACAAACAGCTCTGCTAGTCACACAGAACATCTGCTGCGTCATCTCCGAAACTCTGGAAGTGTAGGATTTACTACCGATACTATGACTTTCACAAAATCTTAGAACAGCACAAAGCCTACTTGACAATCACTCTGTGGGTTCACTTAAGGACTAAGTGGCTTCAAAGCAATTATCATTAATTTTACACTATGAGCTCTTGACAAGGATCAACCTTTAAAAGTTTAAGTGATTTCTGTGGCCTTGGTCAATTTGCATTTATGTAACACAGATTTCATCATATAAAATTCACTGGTTTGGGGTCATTTAAAGCAGGCGAAAGAAAAGGAAATTTTTCAATGCACATTCCAGAAAAGTACTGAACCGAGAATGCTAAATCCACTTATTTCCTTTGCAATGGCAAGCGAACGCAAGTGCTGTGTCTAACTGCATGAGGCTTTTACAACGACCTCGGGTTTTTCCCTCCAAGCAGGCGCGGTCCATCATCCCCGTTCACCTGGCCGCCGAAAACCACAAGGCACAAAGTCTGCAGTGTCTGCTAGAGCACGGCGCTGACCCAGAAATAAGGTAAGCTCACTCAACGGGCGACCGCTTCTCAACGGGGACATCCGTGAGTCAGACGTTACCTTTCCCAGTCACGCCTGGACTCGTCCGCTCTTCACGGGGTGTGGACTACAAATCATGTTTTGAATGAACCAATTTCTTTACTGACTAGATAACATACTCTGAAAAGAGGAAAAAATGCAAGAACACAAATCAGTCACCCCCCTTATGGCATCTTGAATGTTAAGCACTCAGCGATGCTGTTAGGGAAGATCCGTTAAGTCCTGCTCACAGCCCTCAGGGAGTGTAAAAACCTACGTTAGAAATGAAAACTAAAACAGGGACAGACTTTATTACCACGCTCCGCCAGAAGGTATGCTTCGTGGAAGAGGTTTCTCTTGCTCAGCAACGTGCCCTCACCACCTAAACCAATGCCTCACGCTCGTACGTGCTCAGCACTATCTGAATGAACGGACGAATCACATGGTATAAAAATTACAACCTCGTGCCCCCCAACGCTAAAAGAAAGTTAAGCCCCAAATCTTTGCCACTCTCCAGAAGAGCCCACATGACCGGCCTTGCTCTCACCTCTCCCCGCACGCGCACACACACGGCACTGCACACACACACGCACCCCACCCCCCGCCAGCCTGGCAGGTCCTCCAGCAGCCTTTCCAGGACTGGACCATCGTCACGAACTCGCCCATCCTCCTCAGGGTTCCCCAGCACACCCCTCCCACCTCAAGCACGGGCCGTCCCTGGGTCAGGCTTTCTAGAACTCTGCCCATCTGCAAGTCACCCGGCTGTGTAAGGACGTTTAACGTCTGCCGCAGCGGCCCGCACGGCCCGCGGAGGCGCGGACTCCTCGCTGCCTCAGCACGGCCCGAGCACGGGCCTGACGCTGAGTCAACGTGTGCGGACTGAACAAGTTTCTAACTTCAGTGGAGCAGTGTTTATAATAAATCCCCCTCTCCTCTGCCAAAACGAAGGAGTTTTGGAGGCGCTCCCGAGAGAGTTCAGGAAAGGAGTAGACGAGGGCCCAGCTGTGACACACGGAGCAGGAAGAAGAGAAACTCGCTCCCCTCGCTGCAGAGTGGCTGCGGGTCTCCAGCCTCAACCTGCCCTGTGTCCCACCGCACACGCGACTGAACGCACGTGTCGGGCAGAGGGGCAGGTGCGGGCCGCTGGCTGGGTCAGGAGGCGTTCTGTTCCGGCCCTTCGAGGCTCACGTAGTGGGAACACCAGATCGCACCCAAGTCCACACAGCTTTACCGAATGGCTGCTAACTCGGCTCAGCGCAGCCCTGAAGAAGCCACAGTCCCAGCAGAAGTGACAAAGTCGAAACGAGTTGCTAGAGGAAGGTGGGCCCCTCCATGCTGTGACGCAGGCCACCCCGTCCGCCCCAAACGCTGGGACGTCCTGAGAAATGAAAGAGCAGTGCAGATCTGCAAACCCCTCCTCACAGTCACGAAGGGGGATGACTTTAAATGAAACACCCGCTGCTCTCTTAAGCAGTGAGTCTTCGCGTAGAGCCCTTCCCGTTGCTCGCTGAACGTAACCCATGACCGCTGCCTTTGCAGGGACACGAGAGGCCTCACCACCCTTCACCTGATGCTGCTGCACTGGCCGGTCCCTGCCACCACGTGGACGAAGCCGGGCAACAGAATCCAAAGGCTCCTGACGGGCATTCAGGACAACGCCATGACGTGTCTCCGCGTTCTGTGCGAGCACGGGGCTCAGGTGAACGCTCGCGTGGACAACAGCAACAAGCACTCAGCCCTCCACCTGGCCATCACGTACGGGACCTACCCAGTTCTCTCCATTCTAGCTGAAAACGGTGCCCATGTCGACGCTGTCAATGAATCCAGCATGACACCCCTGCACATGGCTGCAGAGGTGCTGAACGAGGAGATGCTGGAAACGCTCATTGCCTGTGGCGCAAGCGTCAACTGCACCGTCTCTTCGACCGGGAACACGGCCCTGAAGCTGGCGGTGTGCACCGCGTCCAGCAAAGCGGGCCGCCTGCTGGCGGCGGGGCTCGGCTGCATCCGGCTGCTGCTGACCCACGGGGCCGAAGTGAACGCCCAGGACCACGAGGGCCAAACGGCCATCCACGAGGCATGTTTTGGAGGCAGAGAGGCCATAATCCACCTCTTGCTTGAATTTGAAGCCAACGTTAATATCTTAACGAGGAACGGGGAGTCTCCAATGTACATGTACCTTCAGCGCAGCTCCAACATAAGAGACACGGCCCTCCTCGCCAAGCTCCTCTACCGCTCCTACCCGCTCAGGCTGACCAATCACCAGGGAATTCTCCCGGCGGAAATCATGCTACCAGAATTCCACCTCCTAAGGGAGACCCTGATCAAGTTATCCCAAAAACCCTTGTCCCTAGAGGACATCTGTAAAAGAAGCATCAGAAATATTTACGGTGAGAGATACAAACACACGTGAAACGTCTTCTCCCGGTGAAGATATGGAACTCCGTGTACGGTTATCATGACTTAGCTTACCTCTTGAAATGAGACCTCAAATGTTCACGGTGCCCAAGAATTTCGGTAACTTCAATCGCACGTTCTGGCTAGATATGTACCCAGAAAATACTTAACCCATCACCTTATACATCGCCAATGTACAAACTACTGGTCCTTAAATCTTTTTTAAAAAGTAAAATGATTTGCATATCCGCTTTTTGTTCCTAGTCTTTTAAATGCATTTTCCACGATTTAATTTTTGTCTAAAATGTAAGCATATTAATTTAAAACCCTCAGCCAAAGAAGCTTTCTCTTTCTCTTGAGAGTGTCTTTTGTGGATAAAAATTGGAATAGTCATTATAGATTTTTAAGACAGCAGAAAAAAAATTTCCCATGTTAAATTTCCTTTAAGTTGGATAATTATGGGAACAGATTTTACCTCTAAGGCTGAAATAATAGATGAGTATTTCTGTCAGCATTAAATACATTTAGCATCATCAATTATAGTAGTACTCAGAGACATTTAGTATCTGAAAACACTGAGAATTTTCAAATGCCCGAAGATTACTGTGTTTAAATTCAATCTAAAGTTTTCATGTTCTGCATCTACATACAGTGATTTATATGAAAGTAATGACATCCTTCTCAGTAAATGAACGATGACACAGGATCCCATTTAATTCAAAGAACTGACACCAAGTCATCCCTGATAAGAATCTTTCAATGATTTCATCTCCCCGACTTACCTTCAGGTCTCTGTGTACTATTCCCATGTTATGTATGTAAAATACACCTTCCACCAATTCTTGAAAAATTTTTGTTGCAACACTGGCCATAACATAGGGACCTGGAGTTAAAAAAAAAAAAAAATCTCTCATTTTTTTTTTTTTGCTGATTACGTTAACATCTAAGTATGTTAAATATAATTCCAAACACATTAACATCTGACTCCTACACAACATTCAGATTTTCAACAGACTCAACGCTCCAAATGGTTGAAACCTAGAAACTGGGGAGCAGGGAGGGCTCCCCAGCCAGCAAGGGAGTCATCACAAACTGGCGCCCAACAGTCGATGGACGTTGTCACCAGAGAGGGCACCTCTCGCTTCATGCGGCTCCCCTGTATTCACTACTTCGTAAATAGTTCTCAGGCATCAGGTGGCTAGATTAAATTATGTTTAACTCCCCTTCAACCTCTGACATCCTGGAGTTCAATGCTTATAAATATGGAATCCTGGTCCACTGTGGATTGAGGACATTATTACAAATGATATAAGAAGATAAATTACGTGAGCCCAAGGGGTGAGCTTCATTATCTGAAATGCGCATTTTCCTAAAGCGACTAACAGATGAAGTATATAGGGAAAAAAGTGAATTACTTTATCCGTTAATATGCTAAAGTAACATGCGAACTTAAGAGGGTGGAGGTTTTATAGGACCAAAAACAAACAAAATTTGATTAAAAAAAAAAATCCTGGAGTTTTTCCAGCCAAGTAAGTTTAGTAATAAAGTAGAAACATACTGACTCCTCTGTCATTTTAAATCATAAACCTACTGCTGACCTTCAAGCGCAAGAATGCTACCTGCCCCCTTCTCCCCCCTGAAGGAGCCCACGTGGCTCTGCAGCTCGAACCTGCTCCACACTGTCCTCTGACACCAGCGAGCACGTGACTTAGGGACCTCAAGTACTTGAGAGACAGAAAAGTGTGTGAGTGTGTGTGTGTGTGTGTGTGTGTAAAAGCAACGGTTCCACACAAGTACGTCTGCTACAGCTGCCCTCACAAGGAAGGGACCAACCTCCCACCTGTGGAGAAACGCAAGGCAGCTTTCCAATTCCCCAGGTATTGAGAATGGCCGCCTTCCTTCATCTCTCATACGGTTCCCACCTAACCCATGCCACACATCCAAACGGTGGGCAACCTGGAGCCAGTAACCACACACACACCAGTTTGCCTTCACTCGGCGCCACAGCCTAGCTTCACTGCTTTAATCCCCACACACCCCTTAAAACAGGGATGATCCACGTATCACGGGTGAGGAAACGGACTGAGAGCAGTCACCAGCTCGCCCCAAACCTTACACCTGGTGAATGTTAGAGCCAGATTCAAACTCAGGTCCACCACTCACGGGCCTGCCAGAATGATTAACATAAAATTAAGCGATGTGAGGCTATCCGCACCACGCCGTGTTGGAACACAACAAAGTTAAAACGTTTTAAAATGTTTGTGAAGAAAAATAAACCGTGCTAGCAGTAGCATCATACACATCTTGCCCTCGTGCTCTGACAGGTTGTCTATGTGGATGGCACAGGGTTTCCATCCCACGTCATGAAGGCCTCCTCTCCCACGTGCAAGTCACAAGTCAACTGCACACACGACTTCGACCATTCTCCTTTTCACAGACCCTGGCAGGGCTGTGCTCACAGCAGCAGCAGGAGACCACCTCACGGGGCGCTGAAGACCCCCACCACCTGCCACGAGTTAACTGAGCTGCCTGACACGTCCTAGTCACACGGCAACCAAAAGCGCAGGGGTGTCGAGGAGCTGCTAGAGGGAGACGCCATGTTTCTGTCTCCACTGGAAGCTAACCTGAGACTTTGAAATTAATGAACCTGTATTTTAAACCAAATAAAGGGTTACAGCATCATTACAAGTGAACAGCAAATGAGTTATGATCTGTATTTCATTGAATCTACTAAAACTCAGATCACTCATATCCTCTACTTTGATCATCTAATACAGTGAATTCCAACTTTGGCCACACATTAGAATCCACAAGAGAACTTTAAAAAAAAAAAAAAAAAGACCAAGCCTCTCCAAGACCAATTATATAAGAATTAGTGGTGTGGTCCCTGACAATAACCTTTTAAAAAATAACTTTTAATTTTTAGAACAATTTTAGGTTTACAGAAAAATTAGAAGACAGTACAGAATCCCCACTTAGCGCACACCCAGTCACCCCTGCTCCTAACACCTTCATCGACATGGTACAGCTGTCACAACTAATGCACGAATATTGATACAAGTCCACAGTTTAGATTTCCACAGTTTTTACCTAATGCCCTTTTCCTGTTCCAGAATTCTCTCCAGGACACCACCTTACATTTAGTTGTCATGTCTCTTGAGGCTCCTCTGGTCTGTGAGTGTTTCTCAGACTGTTCCTGCTTATGATGACCTTGACAGTTGTGAGAAGTACTGGTCAGGTATTTTGAAGACTGTCCCCCAACTGGGATTTGTCTGTTTTCCTCGTAATAAGACCGGGGCCATGGGTTTTGAGAAGGAAGATTACAGAGGTGCAGGGCTCTCTCCATGCCTTCTCTCTCCACATATTAGCAACTTGAGTTTCACTGTTGATGTTGACCTTGATCACTAGCTGAGGTGTTCAGGCTTCTCCACCATCAAGCTCTTCTTTATTGACAACATCTTTTTAAAAGTTCCCCAAGTGATTCAAATGCGCAGCCCAAGTTGCGAACCATATTTTAAAAATATTAACCTACCAATACTTGTAGAGAATATACAACTGCAGGAAAAGGAATTTGGACCTTGATGAGACAAACTTCTGAGTGCACACCTTTCTGCAAGGGTTTCTTTAAAGAGTTTTTTTTTTTGGTAGGAGTACCACATTTTCAGGTTAAAAAAATTAAACAAGTATTTATATTTCTTCTTTAAAAATTTTTTTCAAGACCGTTTCCACCCCAAATTATTTATCTAAATTCTAGCATGACTGCTTAAATATCAACAAATTACGTATCTATCACAGAGAAAATTTCTATATACCTATTTGTCTTTGAAAAATGTTGAAATGAGCATAACTGTTTCTTTGGTATAAAAAAAGTGATTTTTCCCCCCTAATCTAAAGCACGTGGAGGCGGAAGGACACAGGTCCTACAGTGCATTTCCCAGGCCAGTACTTACAGACCCACGGGGCACTTACATGCTGATTCATCCACACACTCCCGGCTCCGCCTGTTTCTCTCCACGATCCAGTCCCACAGCGAGAGCTCACACAGCTGCATCTGGATGTGCAGCATCAGGTGGTACTGCACCTAGGGGGCGACACCACACCGGCTCCCATCTGCGCACGATTTGCTCATATTACCCATTTAGTTAACAAACACTTGCCTCCTCTAAGCCAAGCATTGGCCTAAGTAATGAGGACAGAGACAAGAGACATATAGGCCTGCCCAAGACACCCAAAGTCCAGTGAAGGAGATGGGGAAGTAACGCAGTACTTGAAACTGTGTGTCATAATCCGAGAGGGATCACTGGCGTTAGACCGGCATCAAAGGGCAGACGCTCTGAGATGGGCCTGAAACTGTTTGGTCTGCTCACTACGTAAAGTTTTTGAAGCTAGGGTCAAGCATCAAAAACCGGCTACATGGATTCTGCATCGCTGTGGATACTCCAAAGTATACACACCTTTGGCTGGCTTCACATTATATGTAATAACTCGTTCAAGGAAAAGAAGAGCAAAAATTAAGCTCACTGTGGCCCATTCATTTAAGCATCCAGGACAATCTTCTGAATGTATTAAAGACAAATAAAGCTATTCCAGTTAAAAGTCTCCCAAACTGAACGCCTCAGTATTCAGGTAGACCTGTTCAAAGTTTTGTTTCAGAAAAAAAAAAAACACACACACACAGAGCCACACACTCCCGGAAACGAGAACTAACTCTGCGTGTGCACACATGGGTCTGTAATCCACCGTGACAGTCACGTGCAGACGCTGTTCACGCTCAGGTTTTCTTACCCAACGCTGATGAGGGTACGCGGGAGTCTCACCAGCGTGTTAGCCTAACCCTCCACAAGAGTACCCCCAAAACTGACCTGGTAAGCCTACTCGAACTCTTACTGAAGCCATGTTCCAAACTGTGGAAACTCTGCATAAATATATTTTTATAGCACAACGCTAACTATACAACAAAAACAGCAGGTGCACGACAATTTCAACTCCAGGGGACGTGTGTGAGAATATCCCAGGGGTGAGAGGACCCAGGCAGAAAAGGATGGGCAGGAGGAGTTAATGACATGAAGGACAGAAGACAAGGGCCGTTTGCCAAGGGGGAACGCGGAGAGAAGAGCCTGGACACAGGGCAGGAGAGCTAGGGCAGAAAGAGGGAGGAGTCCAGGGAGGGGTCAGCTGAGAAAAGGCCACACCTGATCAATGATTATGGGTAAGCACTGAATCGATAGGTTCTGAGAAAGCCACCACCTCTGTCTGCCCCAACCAGTTTAAGTTTTCTTCGGAAGATTCCTCAGTGGAGTTCTCTTCTAAGTCCGGAATTAAGCCTAACTGCAGCTGATTCTCAACAATTGAACTGATGACAAACCAGCCAAGCCATTTCCTTGGGGCTCAATGGATGACCCAAATTCACCGCGTACATATATGATGATACCGAGGCTCTGTGCTAATAATTGGTGGTATATAAGTTCACTAATTCTGTTATTCTTGTTTTCAGGACCAGATTCTCCTAAGGATTTTTCTTTTCTGTAGGTGAACTCAGCAAAGATAATGAGAGCTGGTGTACTTTTCTTCATTTTTAACATCATATTGATCTGCTGAGAAAAAAAAAAACACAATAAAGATAGAAAATCAATGTCCAAAAAATTTATTTGATTGTTCCTTCTTTGAGTCTTATGGGTAAACTCCTAAAAGAAAACAATGGCATCAAATCTGTCTAGCAGTCACATTTATATTAAAATACTGCCGGAAATATCTGAGGAAGAAACAATCTTAACATTTTGTAATGAAAAAAAGCAAAAGAAGTCTATAAACACATCCGGCTCCTAACGCAGGTTTGAAGCAGGTTATATCTACCTGTAAAGTCCATGACAGTCCACATATCTGTCGTCCTCCTGGGTGGAGGATAGCATCACCTTCAGAGATGGCAACTGAATAGAAATTCTATCTGTTGAACAAAAAACAAAAACAAATCTTCAAGCAGCCCAATTTTCTAATACACAGTCAAAGGCAGAGCTAAATATACAAATAATACCAAATGCAATAAGTCTAAAAATGTCATGACCTTCTAGCAAAACACAACAAGCTTATTCAAACGGCTGGCACGTTTTAGAAATCATGAAGCAGAGCAGTGACACTCTGGGGTGTCAGCAAACTCTCTGTGCAGGACTGACAGTGAGTGTTTCAGGCTGTGTAGGCCCTGTGGGACTCTGCTGTTGTAACAACAGCTACGGACCACACATATGAATGAGCCTGTGTTCTCACAAACTACTCGTTGAAACCGAAATGCTAAATTTTATAAAATTTTCACAAAATATTTTCCCTTTGATTCCTTTTAACTATTTAAAAATGTAAAAAAAAAAAAAAAAATTCTCAGCTTATAGGATGCGCAAAACCAGTAGTAGGCCAGATTTGGCCCGTGGGCCAAAGTCAGCCAAACCTTCAACTCCACCATCCGGAGTTTTCGGCTCACCTTGTGGCTGGGCCACGTGAACGTGCTCTATCCAAGCGGTGTGATAGCCCACGATATTGGGGTGCTGCAGACCCGCCAGCACCTTCACTTCACGAAGGACCTAGGAGGAACCATACTTAGATCCAGCTTTTACTGCAAATGTGTTAAGTGTCTGTGGAATCAAAAACTACTTGATCAGAGCAAACAGTAAAAACCCCTCTGTACGAGCCATCTAAGCTACGTTAAATCATGGGACTACTTCTGTGAGAGACAAATGTAATTGTCACAGCAACAAGACTTAGAAGTAGACAGCACTTTATATGTTGCACAGTTCATTTATAATCATTCTCCTGTAAGTCAGTCCAGTCTGCAGAGTGTATAAAAACATGGTTGTCACCACTATTTCAAGGGCGGGAGACAGAAGTGGCTTAGGGGACTAGGTCATTTACCCAGGACCACACAGTATGCCAGGGAGAGGACCAGGACCTGAACTGAGCTCATGTTTTTTTCTTAACGGGCTGTACAGTACATGAATAATTTACTTAAAAAATTAATCTCCCTGCAATGACCCTGAAATGTGGTCAATCTGAAAGCTTATAAAAAATTAACTCAAACATTTAGTTTTGATGTTTTTTTTTACTATAACCCATTATGAGTAAACTGGAATTCCATAATGCTTAGTAGCTGCCAAATACACACATACACACACCTCTTGTGAAAAACCTAAATACTCAATTATTCAAAGTAAATAAATTTTGAAAACCATACCTTCATGCAGTCTGTCTTAGTTGCTCCCTTAATCAGGATTTTTTTAATCGCATAATATTGACCATCTAATTTATTCCTGACCTAAAACGTGGAGAAAAGACAGAGTATATTGAGCCATTAAAGTCCAAAGGAATAAGAAAGTTCTTTTCACCTGAGCTTAGATAATCTAAACTAGCCAAAGAGATAAAATTAAAGACATGTGTCCCCTTTACTGGGGAAGTCGACAGTGGTCACACAGGCGTCTGTAAGGCCCGTAACACAGTAGTACAACATTTCAGCAATGCATTTTTAATAAAATACAGAACAAATCCTCAAGGTTTCTAGAATCCACCTAAACCACCAACATGATTAGGAAAAAATTAAAACCTGCCCACTTCCCCGTAAATGACAAATCTTAATAAAAAGTAAACATATATGATTTCTAGAAATTTTCCTTTGAGCATTTTAAATAATGATAATGAAAAACTCCTCAAAATACATTTATTTAGTGTAGAGGGTTAAAAAAGATTGTGGACAACAACCTTGTATACTCTTCCGTATCCACCTTTTCCTAAGATGGCAAGCTCTTCAAATTCATTTAAGTAACGTGAAGTCTGTGCTTCGAAGGCGGCTTCCCTTGATCTAAAAGTAAAATACAATCAGTCGACGTGAAAACACAAGAGCATCAACACGTGCTGGGGTTGCTCGGGTTCACTGCACTACTCATCTGCCAAGCCGCCTTCACCACTAAATTGTGCTAAATTGGAAAGGATGAGCTAAAATGAAATTTTTCATGCTCTGTGAAGAAAACATTTGCTAAGCAAATCGACAGTGTAATAAATATTAGCGAGGGGCTTGTTAACCTAATTTTAAGTATTTTGCCAGTTAATGAGTTTTTGATGACTAACAGGCAGAAGAGCTAATTACTAGAGCTCAGTAATAAAGGTACTCAAATTTATTAATGATCTGACAAGTTACAGATTTTAAATTAGCTTTTTCTTTTTTTTATACACTCCCCCCACCCCGCAGCATTTCTTAAATATAGCTGAAATTCAATGGTTTTCCCGTGACAGAGACTGGGTATCAATACAGTGAATTAAGGATGAGGCTTACGAAATCCACTATAAATGGGGGAATTAGGATCAAGAGGAGGGAAATGAGAAGTAAAGCAAATCTTGGAGCAGTAATTAACTGCTGAGAACAAAGTTCTTAATTTTCATAAATTAGCCTAACTACATTATTTTTTAACTCCAAACTAATTTCTGATTAACTCAGGATTCTTAATCTTGACTTCTTTTGGATAGTTTAATCTTTACATAATCACAAAAGTATTTAATACATACCTGATCTTCTGAATATGAGAATTATCCTCACAAGGATCCTAAAATCAAAGTTAGTTTTAAAAGCATTTTGAGAATTTCATGGAACAAGGAATCTATCAAAATTCAATGTCATATTAACAGTCCCAAATGCTTCATTGAAAACAAAAACTTGATAGTTTTTTCAATATTACCTAAGAGTTTACAATTGAAAATATTTCTCTTAACCAAAAGATCACTACTAAAAACATCATATAGCCCTGTTATCCACTGACAAAGCCGAGAATGTGCCAAGATGCTCCAGCAGCAAATAATATTCACTTTCCCTTCACAATATATGCAGAAACTGACCACTTCTCCCACCTCCACTGCTATCATCGTCCCAAGCCACCAGCATCTCCTCTCACCTGTATGGTTGCACCTGTCTCCCTGCTTCTGCCCCTGACCATCCCCGCCTCCCGCATGTCTATTCTCAACACAGGAGCTGGTGTGGTTCCATTAAGATGTGCCAGATTATGTCACTCTTCTGCTCAAAATCCTTCAATGCTTCCCATTTTATTAAGTGAAAACCACAGACATTAAAATGGTCTCAAGATCGAAGTCCATCCGACCTTCTCGCTGCCCGCCTGCCCCACGTGTCCCCCATGCTCCCCTTGCCTCTTCGACTCCAGCTTTCCACATGCCAAGTGCACTGCGACCTGGGGCGTGACTGTGCCCCCACCTAGAAAGCTCTCCCTCCGGTATCTGCACGGCCCGTTCTCTCTACCTCCGTCTCAGGCCTTCATCGCCATTCTATGCAACAGTCACACGTTTTCTAAGCCCCTGCACTTCCGGATGCTTCTCCTTACCACTTATCACAATCTAAAACCCCATTTATTTTTCCAGATTGTTCTGTTCCTGTTGTTTGCTCTTCAGAACAGAAGCTCTATGAGGGCAGGGATTCTACTTTGTTTACTACTTGAATCCCAGCACCTACGCGAGAGCCTAGCACATAATAGTCATTCGATAAATATTTCCTCAACAAAGTTAACATTTTTATAAACTTGTATCATAATCAGGATTCCATGACACTTGAACAGTCCTCTTGAAATCAAAATGTTTCTGTCACATACAAAGTCCGTATTTCGTGCTCACCTGACGAACTCTTTCTTTGGCTGACCTCATTAAATGAGTAATGGCTCTGTTGTGATGCAGCCTCAGTGAGCTAAACTCATCGCTGCAGGTGAAAGACGAGAGCAGCCCCATTTTGATAAAGGTCTGACAAAGCACTAAAAAAAATACGGAAAACTATTATTAGAAAAGCCGACAATAAAACAGCCATCTTAAAGAGTGCACTGCACATAAAGAGTCATAACAGCAGCTATAAGAAAAAAGTTACATTGACACACACGTTACGACTGGGGGACTGATTCTCTACTGGCACAGCAGTTGGCACACTCAGTGATCAGGAGTCCGTCTATAGTTATTTCTCTGCCACGGAACGGTCATGGTTTACCATGACTGCTCAGTCAATAAAGGACTAAGCTCTATCTTTTAAAAGGCAGGAAAAAACGTAAACGGAGTGGTCTTTCCACATTCGAACACATCACACTTTGCTGGCAGGCGCTGAGATAAGAATAAAGGCAGAGCGGGAAAAATGATCAGACCGGACGACGAAGTGAATATTATTGTTTTCTACTATGGATATCTTTCACCAACATAGTAAAAGCGTGTGTGTGATGTGTGTACAGACCAAATACTAGGGGAAAATGAAATCTTGAAGTCACACCACCGGGCTCCTCAAAAAAAGGAGTTTCTACAGGAGTGCCTGGCTTCTACTCATTCAAGGAATACAGATCCATAAGGGCATTTTTCTATAAAAAGACTCTGCATTTACATTATCAACTAACTGAATCACATCAAAAACACTTAGACTTTATTTAAAAGTTCGGTCACTTAAAAAGAAATGCAAAAATATCTTAAAATCAGCAGCATTTCTAGATTACTTTAATGAAGAGCGAGATTATATTAAAATCATTGTCGTCTGCTTTTCTATACTGAGTCTGATACAATAATCACCAGCTACCAATACTTCAGAACCTACAGAACATATATAACCCATCTCCCCACCACATATTCAGAAAATAATAAGTGTATACTGTACAAATCATATTCACAATTTTTCATGTCCCATCAAGCTCATCAAAATGATAATCTACCTTAAAGTAAAAGCATTACATTCCAAGATCACATTAAGGAAATCTACAGGTTTGAGGATTTCTAACACCAAACAAGACTTGTAAAGACTTTTTTGGTTGGAGCTATTAAAGAAGGCACAATGGTCTTAGCCAATGAGTTAACCAGAAACACCAGTCTATAATTCTGCTCACTTCTGTGCTCAAGTTTCTCATACAAATAATTATGGCAGGAATAAAAATAGAAATTTTCAACAACTGTGGTATAATAATAGATTTGGTCTCTGTCTCCGGTTCCTGGCACACAGCTCCTAAAACTCCTATAATTCCTAAGTGTGGGAGCTGCTTGGCCATCATTTCTAAACTCCTAAGACCCCAGGAATCTCCAGAGTGATGAGTGTCTATCTGTATGCTAATGAGGTGGCTGGGGTCTGCTAGAGAGTTTCGAGATGGAGGCTGGTCACCAGAAAGACCAAGCCAGTGATGAGCTTAGAACTTTCAGCTCCACGCCCATTCTCTGGGGGAGGGAAAGGGCTGGAGATTGAGTTTGTAATTGATCATACCAATATGATGAAGCCTTCATACAAATCCCGAAAATACAGGGTTCAGAGAGCTTCTGGGTAGACATACTGATGTGCCAGGACAGTGACACACCCGAACTTCACAGGGACAGAAGCTCCTGCACTCTGGGCCCTACCAGACCTGACTCTATGGGCTGTTCGTTGTATCTGTTACCTATCCTTTATTACACAGTAAACCTGTAAGCATAAGGTCTCCCTGAGTCCTCTGAGCTATTAAACCAAGCTTTCAAACCTGAGGGAAGAGGGTACAGTGAATATCACAACTTATATCCAAGTCAGACGCCAGTGTGGGTAACCTGAGGACCCGCAGGGACTCAGCACTTGCAACTGGCATGTGAGACAAGGGCTGTCTCGTGTGACTGGGCCCTTACGCTGTGGATCCGACACTGACTCCATGCAGTGTCAGAATTCAACCGAATTGTGGGACACCCAGCTAGTGCCCGAGAACTGGTCAGTGCAGGGAAAAAACCCACATTTGGGTTAAAAGTACTTGGTGTGTAAAGGAAAACAGTTTCCTATTTGACAACACAAAATGCTGCTGATCCAGTATCTGCTGGTCAAGGACTGGTTCAGACTGGACACCTGCGACCTCCATTCACCTGCTCGCCAACTAAGGCAGGACAGATCTAGCAATCACATGAATTATCAAGTTAGAGATACAAAAGAACGATCTTTTACTTATTTAAATATGCACAATTTTATGGTTATTAATCTTTTGAAGCCCCAGCAATTATATTCATAAGGAATTACTCAAAACAAAACATAAAATGAATTTAAGAAATATAAACCAGGAGACCCCTAGGAATACCGGGTACTATAGGTGTAAAAAAAAAAGAAAGAAAAAAAGAAAGAAAAGAAATATAAACTATGAACACTTATTTCAAATTTTTATAAACCTGCTGCTTCCCAGACCCATCACCTTAAATAACATAGTATTTTTACAAGTTTTATTCAGCAAGATGAATTTATTCTTACTAACATTTAAACACCTGTCTTGAACGAAGCGGGTTTGGTTCATGCACATGGCTCAAGTGTTCCAGCAAAGAAACAAGCAACAGTTGGTTTGCAACTGCAAAAGGGAAACTCGGCTGTTGCTGGGGTCCTTGCAACACCTGTAGTTCTGCTGGAACGTCGGATTCTAAAAAAGCAAAAGAAGAAAACATTTTAATAAACGGTAAACACACTTCGTCATCATAGAACAGCCCATTCTAATTAATGAAACAAATTCTTCAAATTTAAAGAAACTAAAAATAAATAAATAACAGTTAAGCTGAGTGGGGTTCATCAAGACAGACTTTCTGGAATCTAGTGTTGAGATGAATTCTGGAGGTTGGAAGACCAGCAGAAAGATGCCACTGGAGGAAGGGAGAAAGTCTGGGTAGTGATGTATGCGAAGGTAGAAATGAATGAATGAATGAATATTCAAGCAAACAGGAACAGGATGCCTTCCTTCACCCGAGAGGACAGCCTAGGCCCAGAAAGAAGCCCGGCACAAGGGTGGGGGCAGGGGGGCGGCAAGATGGGCGGAAACCTGGCCCTGAGCACATGCTATCTATGTACCAGGTGCTTTTTAGGCACAATCTCATTTCATCATCACAAGACAGTGAGAGGTCAGCGTTACCATTCCCACTGCACGGATGAGGACACCGATCACACAGAGGGTAGGGAACTTGTAAGCCGGCTGATCACAGAGACTCGCAAGCCCATCTTCCTCTTTCCACTACGTAAGACCAACCAGACAGACGAGTTGGAACTTACAGGTGAAGGTCCTACTACACTGAACAGGCCAAAAACACAATGACGGAAAAATATTTGAGGAAACTGTTCTGGAAACATGTAACAGGGAGCCTGGAAGGAGGCATGCAACAGTCAACAGGAGAAGTTAGGATGAGCTAGTAAAGGAAGAAAGAAGAGGTCCCAGAGAGATCAAGAAAGACACGGACTGCCAGGACTTAAAGCACTAGGGATGGGGATGAAGGCATGAATGAGTGGAAATTACTAAGGGGGCAGTTAGAACAGATGAGACGCCTCAAAAACTCCTAACAGCTCTTGACCCAACCCAGAAATGCCTTGCAGAAACAGGGGCCATATATCCTACGCCTGCTAAAATTGTCGTCATTTCAAATATTCTATTCCACTCTCCTCTAAGAACTCCTAAAGGTCCCAGAAAAGCCAGTTTTCAAATCCAGACCTCATGCAGCAATTTCCTCTCTGACCTGCAGGTGGCCAAAAAAAGACCTGCATGTATGCCGATACGCTATGCGTTTCGAATGAATACTTATGGTCAGAATATGAAAAAGAAAAAGAAAAACTGTGACTATGTAAAAACTTCTCTATATAAAGACATCTTAAAGTTAAAATATGAATCACAAATTTAGATTTAGCACCTGTATCTGTACTATATATGACAAGAAAGAAAAAGGTAATAAAATTTATAGAGAGCTCTCACGACCCATTAAAAATGAAGCACAATTGAAATTCAAGTAGCTTCAACATAACTAATAATTAAAGACAAACATATAAAAACAACTACAGTACAGAGCTTGCCATGAGGTCGGTAACTACTTAGAGCCTGGAATATGTGCTATTGTTATGGGCACAGAGAAACAGACATTTTCAAACTCAAGGGGGTAAAGGTGTTCGCAACCTCTGGCAATACACTGTAGAATTTAAAATGTGCAAACCTCTGACCCAGCACTTCTACTTTTGGAAATACAGACCACGGAAATAACTAACTAAAGCACAACATATATACATACAAGATGTTCAATATGGCACTGTGTAGAATATTGAAAAAGTGTTAGGTAAGTTATATACATATAACAGAATACCATGCAGCTGTTAAAAATGACAGTGTATAGAAGGAGAACCAGAAATAGTCCATTAGCAAGTCAAAGCAGCAGGCTATAAAACAAAAATATTAATGAAGGTGAGATAAGACAGTTTCATACAAAACAATATAACCTTTCTAGTTATCATATTAGCAAAATGTATCAAAGCCTTTTTTAGAAAATATTTCTTTGACCCATCAAATCCTACTCTGCGGATCTGTTCTAAAGAAATCAAATACTAACAAAGATTTATGTATTGATGTCAAACCCATTATAATTTCTAATGGCGAAAAAAAGGAAGACAAACCTATTTTCCAATAATAGAGCAAAAACTAAATAAATGATAATACAGAATGTGATAGTCTTAAAACATTATAAAGGCTAATTTATCACAAGAAAATGATAATTTAGAAAGCAGAACATCAAATGCTTATCATATTAACACAATTTTAAAATATATTTCTTTTATAGCTATTTAAATCTACACACAAAAAAGAATGGAAAGAAAGAAACTGACAAACTATCCACTACTCCCTGTTTTCCAGGACATACAGACAGAATCTGTGAAAGAAATGAAATTACAATGGACATGGCTGGCTGTTTGATCCTTAGTACCTCGGGCACCTATCTACCTGGAATACAGCAGCTATCAATACCTGCAAGTGAATACACCAAACTGTTAGCGCGAGTGCTCTGGGATGCGAGTCCCAGTCACTCCTTTCTTTCTCCTTCCTTAAATTTCTGTGAACGATTCTCTACATTTCTATCTTATTTGGACAAAATCAGAGAAATCTTTAATCCATTCGCTATATCTGACAAATAGTTTTAAAGGCAAAATTCATCAAATACATGCTCTCTAGCTACACCATAATGCAAACAATCTGTGTAATGAAATTATGGCTTTTAAAATTTTCTATTTCAGGCTTTTCTATATTTTCACTATATTCTAGAATGTGAATTTCTGAAAAATATACTGAACAGTTAACAGTGGTAAGAGTATGGTTAGGAGGGCTTCCTAGTTCTTTATATTCACACTTCCCTATGCTCTAAAATGAGAAAATTCTATGTTAATAAGACAAAATAACGAATGGGCTGGCCCGCGCAGTCAAATGAACCCAGTAGATCAAGAAAATGACAACTTTAAAAGGCCAACGGACAAACACTCTCACATGCAGGCGGAAAACTGAGAGCAAATGAAGGCTCAGGCAGGTGGAAACCGAGAGCAAATGAAGGCTGAAGCTGAAAGCGTCCCATCTCCCAGTTCTAATCAAGAGCAGAAGAGGAAAGTGGCTGAAAGGAAAGATGACGTCAAGTCCTCTTATAAAAGAGCAAGAATAAGAAATGAGATCTATATCCTAAGTGAATTAGAGTTCCAGACTTCTGCCAATAGGAGGGGAGCAGACAAACAGGAAAGGGATCTCGTAATTCAGACCCCAGGAAAGGATGATCCAAATGGTCCATTATCAAATTAAAGAGGAACCTGGAGGACTCATCTTCGGTAAAAATTCAAAAAACTCATGTCAGGTGAAAGAAAAATATTAATGAGTCCCACAACAGGCTCTTTCTACCATTCCACAGGGGGGAAAAGACAGTGACTTTGATCAAAGGCTGATACTAGCTCTAGAATCCCTACACAATAAACTGCAAAACACAGGTTTTATAATTACACCTAGGTTTTGAATGTTCTGACTCTCGTCATTAACTGGCAGAGTGACTTCCTCACATCATACAGAAGACCTTGAGAACCCATTTAGGTATTCTGTTTTCACATCTACTACAAATGAAACTACATTTTTCACAGATCTTACTTTTCATATAAAACGATAAATTATGTCTGGATACTCTGGACTTCTTTGGAAGAAAAGGCAATATGTAAACACCAGAGTATTATTAGTAACCTAGAAGGAAATTTTTAGAAGATAATCTAAGATCACTCCCTTCAAGAATAATCTCCAGTTTGCAGAAAACCTTATCACTACGTTACAGAAAAGACAGGCTTGCATGTTTATAGCTGGGACCTTTCCCATGACATAACACTTTTTGTATTACAGAGCTGCTGAAATAAATATGCCACCTTACATATGGAAAAAAAAATCAGTTTTTTTAAAAAAAATTGTTATCTTGTAAATGTGCTGTTAATGGCCTAGTTATATTACCATCACGATCTGCTTTTGTCTCCCTTAGGGTCAAAAATTATACGTAGTATTGAGGATAAAGATCGAAGAATTTAAGAAATCAAACCTTTTCAACTCAGCTTGCGCTTTTAAATCCATTTCAACATGGATTTAATGTTTTATGCTTTGACTGAATGTGTATTCTTGGTAATCGTCCAATTCGAACTACCCTATGGTAGAAACCTCCCTGAATCAAAGTATTCATTTGTGACAGCGCGATTTTTAAAACTGCCAAAACAACTGGCTGCAATTAAAGATCCTATTACACTTTCAATAAAATACTGGATACTTTGAACTGGTTAGAGTCAATGTTTTAAGAACCTCCCACTGCAAGTTGATGAAGAACGTGACAGACTCTACGCATTTTCTCCCAGTAAACAAAAACCTCAAAAAAACTTGCGCATTTTTTTTAACCGAAGAGAGTGATTTCCATACTGCCTCACTATGAGTAGCCTTTAGCTACCCTATCGAAAAAGCAAGACAAGAGAAGCTACAAATCAAAGCTCAACCCAAACTGTCAGGCGCGAAGGATCTGCAAAGTCCCATTCTAGTAGTTGTAAAAAGTTCATGCTCGTCTCCTGACAAAACACAGGGCCTGGGAGCTGGAAAGCGGCCCGGGCAAGTCTTAGCACTTCCGAAGCCCCAAGTCCGCAGAGAGGAAACCAAGGAATAGAAATGTAAACAAACAAGCGCGATGCAGACACTCGTCTTAATAAAAGTTCACCTGACCCGAAGAGGCCGCCCGCCGCCTCCCGCACTGCACCGCCGGGCCCCCGGTGCAAGCCCGGATCCAGCCGAATCTGCCCAGATTCGGGGCGAACCTCGCTACTGCCTGCCCTCCCCCTCCCTGGGAATGAAGGCGGACAGGGGAAAGGGGATGGCCGCCGCGGCACTCCGGGTCCCTCACCATCATACTTGGGGTCCGAGCCCTCGGCCGGGAAATCGATGGCAGGCGGCGCAGGCAGAGCCCCCGCCGCATCGCCCTCCTCCTCGCGCTCCCGGGCCCCGGAGCTGCCCCCAAGCATCGCCCGCCGCGCTCGCGGGCCGCTGCCCAACCCGCCCAACAACCCAGCGCCGCCTCACTCAGCTGCTTCAGCGATGCCCACGAACCCGGAAGTAGCACCTCGAAGCGGAAGTTCCTCCCCGGCCTCCCGCTGCAGGCTCCGCCCCTTCCCCTTCCGGGAGGGAAAGATGAGCTGGTCCCGCACGGCGCGCCCCCAGCACAGGCTCCTCGATATGCTGGTCCTCGGCCGGCGTCCAGCTGGGTGGACCCCTGCCTGCGCTCCTGGGCGCCCCTCCGCGATGTCCTTTAGACCGGAGTACCCGCAGACGAATCAGAGCGCTCAGATCTTACGCCAAGACTCGGGTGCGGGTATAGGAATCGCGTGTCTGCAGAAGTTCTAACCCAAATGCTTACTTTTTGCGGACACGGCAGTGATAACTTTTTTTTTTTTTTTTTTTAATGTAAAAGACCTGTGTCAACTAGAAGCTATTTTGGTCAGCCGTTAAGCCACACAAAACGGGAAATGTCAACTAGATTCCAAAATGAATCCAAAATAACAAATAGTCCCTGGTTTTGAGACTGAACTTTCAACTGAAATAATTTCAAACGTGAGATAGCCTTTTCCAAGTGACCACACAGCCACACTGGATTCATTTTCGAAGCCCTTAGCTTCAAAACTCCTTCCTCTTTGCCCTCTGGAGATGTCGCCGACGGCTTGGAAATAATTCTTAGGTCACAAATCAGGCAATATAGCTGGAAAACAAGCTTTTCAGATTTGGGGCCTCAAAATCTGAAGTACAACATTCAAAAAGTGATATTGTCAAAGAATTATATTTGTGAAAGTTTTCCATATAAGTTTTACTGGATGCATTTAGCCTGACAGAAGCAATGTACCGTGTAGTTCTCCAAATACCTCCCAAAGATCAGGCATGTCCCTTACCATGCCCTGCTGATAGGAAGAGCAGTTTTAAAAATACTAATATTTCTTGACTCATCATTTCCACTTTAGGACTTTATTCTAAGGAACAGGTTAAGAATGAGCAAAAAGATTGAACTAAAAAAGCCATTAATTTCAATACATTATATAATACCAAAGACGAGACTATAATTGACAAGATAAATTATGAACATACAATGGCACAACTTTGTAACCATTAAAAATGTTGGTGTGAAATATATAGTTCTCGCCACTTTCCACCACCACCAGAATGGAAGAAAAAAGCAAACTCATTCTGATAGGAATATAAAGGCAACTTTTCAAGAAATTGATGTGCAACTTATAGCGGAAGCTTTTGAATAGGCACACTCTTCAACCTATATACAGGCATATATCCGAAAGAAATAGTGGCAAAAAAAGATGCATCTATAAGAATGTTCATCAAAGTGTCGCTTAGAATAGAAAAGCACTAAAATAAATCCAAATTCCAAATAAAAGGGCAATTTTGGTGCATCCATGCAATGAAACCTTATGCAGACCATTACAAAAAATGAAAAAGAAAAAATAAAACTGGCAGTTTCCTCTCTTGGCTTCCATGATACTACACAATTCTAGTGTTTCTGTATGTCACTGGTCCTCCACCTCAGCATCCCTTTTTGGATCCTCCTTCTCCAAATGTATAATTCTGTAGGGCTCTCGTCATGTCACTCCAAATTCTCTCAGGAGATAACCATGTGCACTGCTATCACTTTACATATGATCTATAAGCTGACAACTCCCAAATGTATCTCTGCAGCACAGACTTGTTCTCTTGAATGACTCAGAGGTATCGCAAACTTATCTGAAAGTACTCTTAATATTCCTTCTAAAATTTGTTTTCCACCACCTTCTCCAACCATTTAAATAGCACACAATCCACTCACCTTACAAGCCTAAAACATGAGTCAACCTTTATTACATATCCAGAATGTCTAGGCTGCCAACAAGGTGATAAAAATAGAAATATGATACAACATATAAACATGTATATTAAACATATAGTTAACTATAAAGGAATTCTAAATGGCAAATAAACATAAGATGCACAAATTTCACTAGTTACAGGTAAATGCAAATTAAACAATGAAATATTTCAAACTCTTATAATTGCAAAAATAAAAGTTTTTATACCAAGTATTGGTAAGGATATGGAGAAATTGGAACCATCATACATTGCTAAAGAACTATTTAATAATATCGTATAAAGTTAAATGATGATCCAGTGATTAACCACCCCTCTGGTTTGGTTTGGACACCCTATCAGTGCCTGCAGGTGTATGTATAAGACTACTTGTAACACTATAATAGCAAATTTGGAAAAGGCCAATGACCTAATATCCATCAATAGCAAAATAAATCTATATATGCAAACAATATTATAGAAGTTACAATGAATCAACTAGATATGAATCAATAAACACGTTTAAGTATATTATATAACTAATGTTTGTTATACTGTGTAAAACTGTGGTTGGGTACATTTTATCATCTTCCCTGAGTATTTATTCATCTGATGTTAAGGAAACTATATAAACTGTAGCACGGGGATCAGATCTTCTTCAGTTTCCTTAATCCAACAGTCTCAACTTCCTTTATTTCTACTGAAGCTCTAGCTACCCTGTAGCTATCTAGGAAATTATTAGTGGAGTGAGTTTAGGAAATGGTACACCATGGTTGCTAGCATTCAAGATGGCCCCCAACAAGCTCTGCTTCCTGATCTTCACACCTTTTTCAAGTTCCCTCTCACACTGTACTAATGCTGGTTTGTATGATCATTAGCATATGGAGAACTGATGGTATGAGACTTCCAGGATTAGCTTAAAAGACACTATGCCTTCCATCTTGCTCTCTCCCTCTCTAAGGGAAAACTGGCTGCCATGCTGTGAGCAGCCTGATAGCAAGGCCTCTGTGATGAGAAACGGAGGCCTGCCAACAACGTATAAGTATTTGGAGCAGATCCTCCGTCCTGGTAGGATCTTGAAATGGACTGCCACCTAGGACAATGGCTTGACTGCAACCTCAAGAATCACCAAGCTACAATGCCCTCAGATTCCCGATCCTCAGAAACCATGGGAGAGAATAAATGCTTGTTTGGGGTAACTGGTTACACAGCGATAATTAATACGTATGCTACATTAGATTTCAGCATCTTATCAGGGTGAAGAATGGCCTAAGCCAACATCTTGTGAAATTCTGTTGATCTGACTGGCTACCCAGCAACACTTGTGATGTCATCAGGATTAGAACACTCACTAATAGGGTCTTGTAGACCATATGACAAGAAGTCCCAGTTATAAAGGAACTTTTCAGGTGAGCATACCTATTTCTGCTTCCCTCGTTATTTTCCCTAACAAGGTGGATAACTTTTAAGTAATAATTACCATTTTTCTAGTTATGTTGTAAAATATTTCAGCTATCAGGATGCCTGTTTGAAAAAGCACTGAATATTATTTAATTCCTTGGAGTTACCATCCAGTGAGCTTGTAATGTAGACCTAGAGCAGTTTTAGGATAACAAATTCTTATTTTTAGCTCCCTGAGACTAACTATGAAATACTGCATTGTTTAAAATGACTTTTAATGTTCTCTTTTGGGATTTCTTGAGAATATTTTTATGTTCATATTCTCATAATCCTCAAATCTTCCCCCTTAATGGTGGATTTGATTTCTCGAATCATTCGAGTGTCATTTATATCGGAGTGGGTGCTCAAAGGATAAAATTGTAATTTTTAGTCAAATTTTAAAATTAATTTTTGTTAAAGAACATATACATATATAAAATATATTAATTTTATTAAAGTATGTCTTTTTCTGACTACACCAAAAAATAAAAGATAAAACTGCAGGAATAAGAATAAAGTTGTTTTACCATAACTCCGATAATACCTATCTCCCCCCATTACTCCCCTATTTACCGTTATCAGTTTAGCGTATATTATTTCAATTTTTTTCCAATTCATTTACTTGACAAGCTTGTACCACAATAAAACAGCATTGTTTTGAGGGAGTTTGTTTTTACATAAAAGAATGCCTAAATACAGATTGTTCTGCAATTTGAATGTTGTTCTCCACTCCAAAATACCTCCTGGGGAACCTTCCAAGTTAGTATACCATAGTATTCCATAACCGGATATTATATAGTTAACTTAGCTCTTCCCCCAGCTGAACTGGAATTAGGTGTCTCCAACATGTCAATATTACGAACAATTCGAAAAATTACATCTCTGTTCAGTTTAATGTTTACGGGAATTCTGCCACTACTAGCTGTGATTTTAAGCAAAATACTAACCTGTGCCTCAGTTCCTCCTTTGTAAAGATTCTACTCTCACCTAACCTTACAAGGTTGCAAGTGAGTATTAAATGAAGACATATTTACGGCCAGCTCTTTGTAACCGTTACCCAACACCGTTATTTCTTTGGTTAGCTCTGATCGTTTGGTCTTGGCTCCGGGAAGACTCGGTTCTAGCTGCAGTGCGCTGAGCGTCATCTTCCAAATCAGAGTAAGTCTGAGGCCGGTGGGAGTGTCTTCTGACACCCCTTGTTCTCCTGCTTTAAGGCGAGAGGATTATCTGACGCTTGTGGCTATTCTTTTCCACGGTTTATTGAGGTGGGCTGGACACATTCTCCAACTCTCTGCTCTTGGTCCACAAGCAGTTCCCGCCGTCCAGATATCCAAACCGGCGTCTCGCCATCATGTCTGGAGTCCAAGCCCTCGGCCGGGAAGTCGATGGCAGGCGGCGCAGGCACAACTCCCACCCCGTCGGCCTCCGGCTCGAGCTGCCCCGCAGCATCGCCGGCCGCGCTCACGCCGCAACCAGCGCGCCCGCCAGCCCCGCGCCGCCGCACCTGGGTGCTGTTGCGCTCGCCACCAAGAATCCGGAAGCAACCCCTGGCGAAGCGGAAGTCCCGCCCCCCTCCCGCGCGAGGCTGTAGGCAGCGGGCTCTGCTGCAGGCTCCGCCCCTTCCTCCTTCCGGGCGGGAAGGATGGAAGGGTCTGGCGCGGACGCACCCCCCGCGCAGGCGCCCTGGTGGGCTGCTCTTCGGAAGACTGGGCGGCGGAGCGGCGGGGCGGCCGGGCGGCGGGGCGGCGGGGGGCGGTCCTCGACCCGGCCCACTCCGGCCGGCGCTCCCCGGCGCCCCTCCCGGCCGTCCTCGAAAATGCCAGAGGTCCCGGCTGACCCTTACACCCGGTCTCGGCCTTTTTCCCTCCCCAGAAGTTAAGTGACCTCCTGATTTTCTTATCGACACGATTACATTATACACATGAACAATTTGCGGGTCAATACGTAAAATACTATGCCGTAAGACAATACAAACTAAAGCTCCAAGTAATATTATGTATGTTCTGTGGGGACTTGTGTGTGTACATATGTAAATATGTATCCATATACAAATTTAAGTATGAATATATATTTATGTATATGTATTCATATACACATGCATATAAATGTGCATACATGCATATATTTATATATACATATAATTATATACACACAAACCCAATGTATTTATATACAAAACATGCATACATACATGTATACACAGTGTGGGCACCTAGTCCAGTAAAGCAGACCTTGATCTGAAGGAATTTCATTGGTCTGTTTTGACTCACCTAAGAGTTTCCTGAAGACTGACTGACACAATAGGCCTGCCTTTGTTTCGCCTAACCCAGGGTGAAAAAAATGGCTATTGCTTCATGGAGATGTTCCTGGAAAAATCCGAAAGCCAAACAGGCCACTGCTGCCTAGAGCAAAAAAAAAAAAAAAAAAAAAAAAATGAACCATTGAGACAACAAATAGACATGCCAAAGCTGTGGAGGAAAAGCTGAGAAGTGAGAAACTATGGGAAAGGGAGCTTTGAAAAACGCCCACATACTGAAGAACCTAGGCACTTGTGCATGGCCAGGCAAGGATACAAGCTCAGAAAAGACCTCGTAAGAACCTGAGCTTTCCCTGTTACTGGCCTTTAGATCCTGCACAAGCCGGAAGGGAAGGCTAAGGCAGAGTTGGAAATAATCTGGCTACGTGTTGAAGGAATGCCTCAATACAGAGCCAACCTGCACGAATTAGCTCCTCGGGTATACCAAGCCACATTTCAAGGGCTCAATAGCTGTATGGGACTAATGGCTATTATGCTAGCACAGGACTTCATTATCATTGTAGGAAGTTCTACTGGACAATGATGGCTTAGAGCTTTAAGGACATGGATTCTGTCACTAGTTTGTATGATCTTGAACAAGTGAATCTCTCTTTGCCTCAGTTAACTCATTTATAAAATGGAAATGCTTATAGAACCTACCTCACATAGTAGTCGCAAGAATTAAATGAGTTAACGTATAAATCTTCAGAAGTAATGTCTGGCACATAATAACTTTAACTGTTAATGATTGCTGATAGTACCATTTTGTAAACTCTCTTGAGACTTGAGTCACCTCTCAGTCATTGTCTTTCTGGGACCATGTTTAATCATTGTTTAGGACAGCCTTTATTCTTGGTCATGAATGGGACAAGTATGGAATTTCTGTTATTTAAATCCAGAAAGTGATATTTTTACTTATAGGCTCAACGAATTAGTTAGAACTAATCTGAGTTTTCCCTTTGAAACCCAGGTCTACTGAGTCAACTACATGCCAGACTTGTTCCTTGTCATCAACTATATCATCTGTTTTCACTTTTGCACATTTCCAACGGCAACAGAGTTCTAAGAGGGACAGATTTTTTTTATTATTATTTTTATTTTTTACTTCCCAATGTCATTTCCTCCTGAAATCTTGTCATCATTTTCCTATCTCTTATTTGCCTGGGGAAGAAAATCTACTTGATCCTTAAGGATCCATTTCAAGTGTCGCCACCTTCGTAAATTTCCTGAGCATCATGTGCTTCAGGGTTAAACTTGCCCACTGCCTCCTAAGCATCACTTTCCTCATTTGGAACATTGTAGCTGGTGGGGTAACTAATTACACATAACTCTGTATTTCAAACAAAATAGCCTCTGGCAAGTAGGTACAGGATCTACAATGCATGGATCATTCTGGGTTCTAAATTAAATATTTTAGCAATACATACAGGAGCGCCTTGGGATCTGTCTCCTAACAGCAAACTATGTCTAAACTTTGGCGAGGCAAGGTCTCAGATTTCCTTCATCGAAGACAGTGGTCCTCAGGAAATCAAATATATTCTTCCTTGAAAATATTCAGGTTTCAATATCTTATGTTGGGTTGGTGGGAAGGGGTGTTCATTATCCATTAGGATAAAGTTGGCATTGATAAATTAAACAGGACTTTCATTACATGAGAGTCCAAAGCAAGACTCAAAGAACTCAACTAATAAAAGCTGGAGCTGGAACTTACACCCAGTCTGTCTCCTAACAGCACTCTCCGATGACCGCATCTCAGCCCACGCCGCAGGGACAAGTCTATTGATGGTGTCGCCTGAGCACTCTCATAGTGAAAGGTAGCTACTCTTCTTTTTTTTCTTCCTTCCTTTCCTCATCTTTCTTTTCTTTCTTTTTGTGGCTAAATATTATAGGTCCTTCTTTTGCATTTGCTTTGTGACTAATCTATTTTTTGGTGCTTATATTATTTCTTCTTTGTTCACAGTGATTATGAGTAAAACCTATAAGAGGTAAAGGGCTTGCTTTCTGCTTCCCCAGAGGGGTCAGGGCAAGGATTGACTAAGAGATTCAAGGTGCAGAGGACTCCAAGGGATGGAGTGGGTAGCGGTGGGATTGAGCCAGTGCTTGGTGAGTCCCTGATGGTTAAATGTGTGGTAGCCCAGTTTTTGCAGGAGCCAGACTGGTGAATTAAATGGGCACATGATGGGGACCACTAACCCTGTATCCTCTACAACTCAGCATGGCCCTATTGTCAGCCATTTCCCCACAGAGCTGCTCTCGGCCAGAGAAGGCAGTTTCAGGACTTCCACGTGGCTTCTTCTCCCACAATAGCCTGTACTCTACAAGTCAAGGAACCAATGTGAAGTTTCTGCCAACTGCTAAGTATGACCATTTGGATATTACATTTGGGAAACAGAGAAATAACCAGTATGGGCCTGGTGGACCCACTGAGGGACCTGGGTCTTTTGGGACCCAGTGTCTTACTTGACTCCATAAGTTCTTACCCTCTTAGCAACAAGGGAGCCCTGTGGGTGCTTTAGGTCCCAACCCATCTGCACTAACTTGGACTTTGTAACCAATAGCCTGGAACTATCCAGTACTCCTCTCTCCCAATGTATGGTTACCCGAGAAAATTAAATGGCCAGAGTCTCTTTGGGGAAGGATTTGGAGAATCACTACTGCGTACACTTGCCATGAATCTGGCTCCTCTTCCTGAAGGGGTGTTTTGGATCTGAGAACTGGCTCAGGCGGGGAAACTGGGCAGATGATTGTGACTTTCCACTAGGACAGCCCAGAGTCCTCTGCATGTTCAGATTTTATATACACATACAGAAATATCATTCGATTATATATACCTATGCCTTTGTTGACTGCCCATCCATCTTGCCTTGTGTTAGCCATCTCCATGTCTCCTTGCAAATCAGGTGGCCCTATGTACCATTCTGGCCCTGCTGCCCATGACAGCAATCATGCCCACCTTGCTTCTGACTAGTAAGTGCTGCCCCTGGCCTCTGTCACTTCAGGATCCAATGCTCCTACCCTGTTGCTACTCCTGAGCCTGTTTCTGTGACGGGATCCCCTTTTGTCAGCCCTGACCTACAGATGACAGTCACCACTGAGTTTCTCAACAAAGCTGGTGGGACTCCCACCCCCTATGGCCTTGGTAAAGAGAGTCTTCCAGGTTTTTTCATGGACTATAGTCAGCTGGTGTATCCATTCTAGCATGTTCGCTTCCCTGAGCTATCAATCCCTTCTTTCACTATCTACCACGGAAGTCGTGGCATCTCGACTTCACTGAATGTGGCTCATTTCTTTTGCCAAGTACCACCATACGCTGTTATCAAAACCAGCCTGCCCAGGGCCCTTGACGAAGTGTTAGCTCTATATTGCGGGAGAGTGTCTTCATATCTACAAATTTTCCCTTATCCTTCTCCTTTGACTTAGCCCCTTTGGGGTCCATTTCTGGCTTATTTACAGTCCTGCTGGCATATAGAAGCCAGGTCTTGCAGCTCCTTCAATACATAATTCCTCTCCTCCCTTAGCAGGCCTAACACTTCTCTAGTCAGGCCATACTGAGACCTACCTTAGCGACTAGTCTTATGGCCAGGGGGATGCTAGGGGAGATCCTGAAGAATGCGTTATCTTATACACCTGCCTCATTTGAAGCTCCTGCATCACCTTCAGGTTGGGGTGGGAGGGGGCCCCTTGGCAGGCCCGCATAGTTCAGAGGAGTCGGAAGTTCTACTGTGGTTAGATGATCATCCCTAGTCCCGGGGGCTCAGTTCTTTACAGAGCCCTGACTCTGGTGCTGGAGATGGACCGTGGCTGACGAGTCAACCATTTATAAAGTCCTCTCCTTTTCAATGAACTGCAGCATGGTCCTCACAGACCACCTGGCTTCAGACTGCAGATGATGGTTACAGCAGGCTGCTAGGAGGCTCTCTGGCTTAGATACTTTGCTTCATATTGCTGACTGATTGCCTGGAACCTGTGGTTTTTCCTCTTTAAATCATCACTGGTCACCCAATTTCACAGTTCTTTTCATTGCTATTTCCGCCATGTTCTCAAACACCAGAGAGCTTGAATAAGCCAACAGTGCACCCCCCTCTACGCGTCTCCCATCCCAGTTCCCCCAGGTGGGAGCCTTACCCCATCATACAGCTATCAGGCCCCACCTAGCACCTGAATCCTATTCTTAGACTCCGCTTCTTAGGCCCTTCCTGATATTGAAGCAGGGCTTGAGACACGTTTCCGGGAGCACGTGATACATGGAGGGAGCGCTCTGGAAGACAGAGAGTGAAGGGAGAGGGCCAGGAAAGGAGTTAAGCCAAGATGGTTGCCTCAGCGAGAGGGGCGCTTCCTCTTGACCCCACTGGAGCTCTGGAAACTGTCGCAACTTGAGGTGAGCCTTTCTTGAACCTACGTCAGTGAGCCCTTGGTGTAGGCTGTAAGGGTGGTATGGGGGGGGGGGACATGGTTAACCTCCCCGTGACGCAGCTCTGAGTCAGCCGGGTACAGGTGTCAGGAGAAGGGGCAGCTGTGGGTTTTAACATCAGCCAGAAAGGGGATCTAGGTAGGGCGTTAATGATTCCCACTGGAGGTCCTCAGAAATCTGATTTATCCCTCTTTGACACCTTTTACTCTTTGATTGTGTTTAATTATCGAGATTGGGAGTGCACCACTTGGGGTCAGTCTGCCTTCAGCAGAAAGACAGTTTTGGTAAAGACAACTGCCTAAGTCATCTCAGGTCACACGGATCCTTAGAGGTGAAGTGAAATCGTCTCTAAACAGCATTTGCCAGGGATTAAGCTCTCGTCTAGAGGAAAATGATTTTCATTTACCCTGTCAGCCGAATGGTTTGAAGGCAGGGACTTCCTAATACCCTTTTTAACTTCTCCGTTTATGTGGTCAGTTTGCTAGAGCAAGTGGCACTGAAACTCTTTAGCGGAAAAGTTCCACTACGTTCGCTTTCAAGGCATGGTGGATGGGGGCTGGGCGATCCCCTACTTTGAGAGCCTGTTCTGGGTAGAGAATGCCAAGGGATGGCTTTCTTTCTTTTTTTTTTTAAATCCCTTTTACTGCCCAAGTTGCTCAGGTATGGCTGCAGGGCAGTTTTTCAATAGAATGTGAAATGAAAAATGAAATTAAAAGCCAAACTTCTAATGTGACTTCCAAGGAAAGCATTTTGAAATACCACAGAGCTCAGGTGAACGTTAAGGATTTGGTTCTTTAATTCCTTCTCATTCTGTATTTAATCACCTGAAAGTCATTTGTTTGAAAAAGGCGAGCAAATTACTGAGTCCTTCCCCATGGCCGGCCTGTTCTTGGCAAATCTCGTAACAGTGTGGAAGGGGGTAGCTACCAAGGTGAAATTCCATAGCCCTTCTTCATCAGAAGTAAGTTGTGGTCTTAATCCCGAAAGTGGGCCCTGAATTTTGGAGATTTGGAATTCACCTTTTCCCTTTTTGCTTCCTCAAAGTACTTCAGTGTTCTGCTCCAGAGAATGGATATTTTATCACTTTACTGATTTCTTTCCACCAGAACAGTGAAGTGCTACCATAAAAGATATGTACCATCTATAGAGGAAGTAATAAGATTCTGATGGGGATTCGAGCAGGGTTTCATGGAAGAGGCACAGGGTAGCGTTTCCAGGAGCAGGTGGAAGAGTAGGGTGTTTGTAGGAAGTTTGTTATGGCTGCGACACGTTAAAGGGGGACTAGAGGCTTCGATGCCAGATGAAGGCGTTTAGACTTTGTGGGCCAGGAAGCTGACTGAAGGTGCTGAGGGGGGAAGCAACAGCCGACCTGTGTCTCTGAGAGCTCATCCTGGCCACAGGATGGAGGGTTGGAAAGTTGTGGGGAGACTGAGTAGGAGGGGAAGGCTGGGAAGGTGACTGTTCCGAACGGGCCTGGCGAGAGTAAAGGTAGCCTCGGGCAGTCGGGGTCACGCCCCTCGGTAGGTCGCGTGGATGTGACTTGGTGTTGGGGCTCAGGCAGGCGAGGAGGAAGAGAGGGGGACGCAGGTTCGGGCAGGAGAGTGCCAAGCCTTCATCAAAGCAGGGAACCAGACAGGGAGGAGGAGCAGGGTCGGGGTGGCGCGGAGGTGCAACGATGAGTCACTGAGTTCTCCGTTGGGCCACGCGGTGAAGGCGTCCAGTACTTGGAAGTGTGGCTCCGGCCCCGGGGCAGGCGCTGGTCTAGCTGCCCCGAAGGGCTGCGGAACGCGCGGGTCCGCGACGACAGTGCGATGGCACGGGCTCCGCCCTTCTCGGGATGCAGGTTTGCTGTCCTCCGCTCCCTTCGCCCGCAGCTGTGCCACCTGACGGCGAGGGCGCGCCGCAGTCCGGCGTGGCCGGGCGCCGCGGTCGCAGCGCCGCAGCGCACGAGCTGCTCCTCCGGGGCCGTGTCCGTTTGGGGGGCCCGGGGTGCCCGCGACCGGCGTGTCCCCGCGCGGGCCGGGCCCCGGCGCCGACAGCGCGGGGAAGGACCTCGCCGGCCGCGGCCGCCAATTCCGCGCGCTGCGTCCGCGGCGCCCAGTGACGCGCGCCAGCCCGCGGCGCCCGGCGACGGCCCCGCCCGCGCCCGCCGGCCCGTTAACTGCGCGCCGCGGCCCCTGCGCCGCGGGCGCTGCGCGGCGGCGCGCGTGCGGGCGCGGCCTTGGCGCGCCCCCTGGCGGCCCGGCGGGGCGCGGCGGGCGCGGCGCTGACCCGGAGGCGGCGGCGGCGGTGCCCGGATGGAGGCACGTCATTGTCCCCCGCCGGGCGGCTGGGCTGTGTGCGGCGGCGGCGGCGGCGGCGGCGGCCGAGGGGGATGGAGCGAGCGCCGAGCCGGGTCAGGTAAGCTCCCGCCTCCTGCCCGCCCGCCGCCGCCGGCGCGGGCCCCGCGCAGCGCTCCGCCCGCGGCCGCCGCCGGCCCGGCCGCCCCTCCGCCGGCGCGGCCCCCGCCCGCCGCCCCCTCCGCAGCCGCGGGCCGCCCGGGACCCCGCCGCGCCGGGGGCAGCGCCGCCGCCGCCGCCCGGGCCAGGCCGCTGGGCAGGGGGCGGCGGCCGCGGCGGCGGGGCGCCTGGGCCGCCCGGCTGCACCGGGAGGCCGGACCCCCGGTTGCCATGGACACTGCCCTCCCGCCCCACCCGGCCCCAGCCCGCCCCTCGGCCCGGGGGCCGGGCCCGCGGGCGGCTGCGGGGCGGCCTGGCCGGCCGGGGGCGGCCCCGGGTGGGCGTGTGCCGGCCGCCGGCCGCGGCGCCCCGCGTCCCCGGGCCGCCCGCCGCCCCCCGCGTGGCTGCCACCTCCCGCGCCCCGGCGCCGCGCGGAGTGCGGGGCCCCGCCGCCCCCCGCCCCCCACAGCGCCCCCGAAAGCCACAAACTTTCCCACCCGGCTGCTCCTGCGCCGCCCGCGCCGCCGGTCCGCGCTCGCGGGGCCGGCCACCTGGCTGCGCCGCCGGGCGTCCGAGGTCCCCGCGCCGGCCGCCGGGCGCAGCGGGCGCCCCGGGGGGGCGGAGGCGCCGGGCGCTCCCTGCGTGCGGCCCCGAAGCGCGAGGGTCGCGGTGCGGGTCTTTCTCCTCGGGACGGGAAGAGCCGGCTCACCTGGAGGGGGTCGGCGGAGGACGGGAGGAGTTTCATTTCAGAGGTCTGAAATGAAAATTTGACGGAACAGAAGTTTTACGAGCTGGGGACTTTAACCTCGTTATAATGAATGCAGTTGCGAGTACTTTTGTCGAGGAGCTGTTTATATTCAGGAAGGCCTTAGGGCGTGCTTGTTTATGGGAGAACACGTTGGTTATTGAAAGCGAATACACTAAAATAACAGTAAAACTGGTTGAAAAACTAGTTAACGCCTCTTTTTCAAGGTAACACAGTATTATATAGGTTCTCATACATTTTTGTGGAGACTCAGACAATTTTGTAAGAGTTGTAAATTTTAAACATAATTTCACTCTTTTTACTGTATTCATTCAAAGTGCATAGGGGACGTGAATAATCAGTTTCACTTATTTGTTTTTATTTGAGATCAAGTTTCACTTTCTTTTCTATGACATTGGATCAAGTCCACGATGTTTGTTTGTAAAGGTTGAAGGCTTAGTTGTTGGGACGACTTAAAAATAATTAAGGTCAAGGTTTTGTCATCTTACAGCTTGTGCAAGAATGTAGATTACATTGTTTATGAAGCAGAGTGTAACAGTTTCTTTTTACATGTATTGATAGTATTACCTCAATGTATGTGGAGTGCCACAATAGCATATACTTATTCTTTTAAAAATAAAAAATAAGTAATTTGCCATTTGGTAGAAATACCATGGAAGAAATGCCATATAAGGGACTGAGAATTTTAAGACTTTTGAATAAAAGATTGTATGAACAGCAAAGGAAACACTTGTGAAGTCGGTTTGTTTCATTTCTCTGCACACATCCAGCCTTGATTCATGTAGTGCTAAGTTTTTTACAACATGCTTTTGGAACTCTGTGTATCTATCACCAGAAGATGGTGAGAGAAATGTTAAACTTTTCACTGAAGTGGTTGCTTACAGGTCTGGAGATTTGTCACAGTAATGCTGAGAAAACCACGTGTGTCCTAGGTCCTGCAGGGCATTGCTTGGCTTCTAGAAAGGTTTTATCTCCATAGCAGTTGGAGTTTAGTTTGATGTCTCATGGCTTAAGGGTAAGAATTCTTTGGCTGAATGTATAAATGAAGACAAACGGATGGTTTGGATTTGTTTTCTCAAAATTATAATGTGGTGTGGTTATTGATGACAGTTGTGTACGTTCCGTAATATTTCTCATTTTCATTTAAGAGCCCCCCCCCCAAGCCAGTAAAATGGTTTTATTTGGTCATTTGTTAATGATTGTCTTAAAGGGATGTTTATCCCCGGAAAATCAATATTTTTGCTATTTAATGTCTTTGTAAATCAGGCCAGACTAACCTTATTACTGTTTTGGCTTTCTTCCTTTCTCTTCCTCTTCTTCCTCCACTTTAGTTTTCTTACTCTGTTTCTAGTGTTTCATAATTTCTTTTGACTCTTTGATGAGGAAAGTTTAAACTTTATTTTGGACAATATGGCTTAAGTTTTCTTCCTGAATGAAGGTCCAGTATCTTAGATTGACTTAAAGTTTCAGTTTGGTTTTTATTTTATTAAGATCTAATGAACCTGTACTCTCCTGTTTCCATGAGGGATTCCAAAAGTTTTTCAAGGTTGTACTTTCAGGGGGTGATAATCATGCTTTAATTAAAATTACAACAAAATTTTGAGGCTTTTAAAAAAAACCCTTGTGAGCAGACACTGCACTGTAATGTTCATCGAGGTGGCACGTACATGAGTATTATCTTTTTACTGTACTGAATGTTTTTGAATACGGATTTAAAGGCTGTTCCTATTTCAGCGTTTTTAAGGATTAAATGAGATACTGTATAGAAATCACGTAGTGCAAACTGATGCTGAAAGCAAACACCGCTGACTACCTATCTCCAGAGTTCATTCATTTGTTCACACATGTGTAGAAAGCTTTCTGTACTCAAGGCCCGGGCTACCAATGAGGACATGGTGGGCGAGCACCAGGCGCAGCTGCTCTGGAGTGGCTGCCGAGGCGCTGGGCCTATGGGAGGGGAGCTAATGCAGTCTTGGGGGACGAGGGTTGTCAAGGAGCGCCCCAGAGGAAATGAATTCTAAACTGGGAGGTGGAAGGATGGAGGAGAGTTAAGTAAAAAGGAGCAGAGAGAGCAGATAGGACGGGCGGTGGGGAGTTTGCAGAGGTTCATAGCTCAGGCAGTGCAAAGTCTAAGTGTTTGAGAGGTGCCCGGGGCAATCGGGGCTCACCTGGAAGGTTACCTAGGAAGGAGTGATATGCCAGATTTGGTGGCTGCTGGACAATTTGGGGAACATTCCTAAAAGTGGTCTATTGACTAGGTTGCTAGAGCCAGAAGGAACCCCAGCCCGGAGTGTTGGACCTGGTTTCTAGTCCCAGTTGCTGACTAGTTTGGGTTATAGTTGCTCTGTTTTATAAATCCTGTGGATTCTGTCTAATCTTTCATAGATCCATTATGAAAAGTTAAGTGAGTTAATGCTTGTCCAGTTATTAACACAGTGCCCAGCACATAGAAGATGCTCAATTAGGGGTAGCTCTAAGATTTTAAAGAGAAAATTATAATTAGATACTATCATAACATGTATGTGTGTTCAAGTTTGATCTCAGTAATGTTATGGGCTTTATTTAAAAAGTCATACATTAACACATAAATGAGCCTCTTCAAAACAATGTGCCTCAAAGATGAGACTTCCTATATTTTTAAAAATGCATTTCAATGTTTTTTAACTGTATGCTCAAAATTAAAGCTAAAATTTCTTTGTGTAGTTGAGCCTGAGTCAAATGTATCAGTATATTTCACATTCTAGTTTTAAGCAATAGAGAGAAATATATATAGGTACTTAGTAAATGTATGGAGTTGGAAATCAGAGTACCTGAGTATAAACTAAAATATCAGACTTTTAAGAGGCATGGAATAGAATGACAAGATATACTCAAATATTTCATTGAAGATTTTATAATTAAAAATTGTTATGTTCAGATTAGCACAAGGCTATGTGGCAAGGAAATTATTATAGAAAAATACTGTTGCTTTTATATGTGGATAATTTGTTTGAAAATAATTAAAAATGGCTAGAGTAACTTTTTGACATCTGGCAGTCTAAGTAGATTACTTTTCTGACCTTATGAAACAATGTATACTTTTCGTCTCTTGCAGAGTTGAACAATGACCATAGTTGACAAAGCTTCTGAATCTTCAGACCCATCAGCCTATCAGAATCAGCCTGGCAGTTCTGAGGCAGTCTCACCTGGAGACATGGATGCAGGTTCTGCCAGCTGGGGTGCTGTGTCTTCGTTAAATGACGTTTCAAATCATACACTTGCTTTAGGACCAGTACCTGGTGCTGTAGTTTATTCAAGTTCATCCGTACCTGATAAATCAAAGCCATCACCGCAAAAGGATCAAGGTACTTTTTAAAAGACGGAATCCCTCCAAGAAACTCTGTATAGATGCTGTCAGTGGGTTGGTAGTTTCAGAGAGGGGCTTCTTTGCGAGATGTGTTGCCACTGGGTGGCCAGCAGAGTTACATTATGACAGGCTTCATTTTCCTCTGCTGCTTGTTCATGATTAACATTTGTATCATAACAGGGCAGATTATTTTTAGTTATTATGGTATTCGTAATTTCCTTTATTTCTGAGTTTTTGAAGAATAAACTTTTGGTGAGAATTGAGATGGGCAAGCATTTTGTTAACTTGTCAGGGAACCATCGTACCCTAAATAGATGTCTGTCCCTTAAAATTTAAAGATGTTTTTAAGAATACTTTTTTTTTTTTTTTGCCAGTTACGGTGGTGTGTAGTAAAGTTGGTTGAAAGAGAACAGCCAATGTAAATGTTACATTCTAGTTACATTCTAGAGATGGTGTAAATGTGGTTACATTTGTTACAACTCAACCAGTTGAGTAAGACATTGACATTGTAGTTGGTACTTCTAAGTCTTGGGTTTGGAAACTTTGAACTGCAAAGAAATATAGGTTAGTTCCTGCAGAGAATGTTGGCTTAGAGTAATTAGGCTCTTATGTTGTTTGGGGTCCTCTTGGTAAATGTGGTGGTGTGGTATGGGGGTGAGCTGTGTGATTTGATGATGTTTTGGGTGGGAAAAACGTTACACCACGGAACAAACAGTTTGATTGAATGTTACATAGAGGTTCAAAGTTTAAAGACCTTCACCACAGAGACTTGGAGACTTGGCCACAGGACATCTCACAGACTCCAGCCTGCCCGGCTCCTCGCTCTCCCTTAGGACTTAGCTCACGTCACCCCACCTTGCCGTTTTGAGGGCCCTTGTTTCACTCCATACACTCCTTTCTCATTCCAATTTTGCTCTCCATTCCCCACCAGACTGAAGCCTACCTTTTCGTACTTAAATCCTCATTAAGAGGCATTTCGGTCTTCGATAGCGCCAAGGAACTGGCAAACTTTTGAAAAAGTGGTCTTGCTGTCGATGCTTTTGAGCTTTCCTAAATCAATTCGTTGTTTTTTGAGCTCCACCTGAGTACTAGAATAATTGTCATTAGCGATCTGTTTATAAGTCTTAGAAATAGGGAAGATCTTTTATTTAGAGCATGGGTAATATACTTACAAGTATGTATACTGATGCCCAACAGCCTGAGTTCAGAACCTGTTTCCTTACTCGTAGAATGGGGATGGCATCACTACCAACTCTGACAGATAGTGAGGACGCGAATGGGAAGATGGTGAGGCTAGCAATGCCTGGCGGTGGTGGTACTGAATATAGGCATCCATCGTAAATGTTATAGAGATTCCCCTTATTATGTACTTTCTGTTGATTGTGTTATTTTAGTTCTTTTTTAATTAAAAAAATAGATATAAAAGAAATTATAATGAAGTCTTAAGTACCCATCAGTCAGCTTTGGCATTTATCAACTCATGGACAATTATTCCACCACCCACTTATCCTCTCCCTCTCCCCATCAATTGAAAGCAAATCCAAGACTTCATATTTCATCTATAAATATTTTAGTGCATATATCTAAATAAATTTTTCTAAAAATAAAACATCTTTACATTAAAAATCCAGTCAGTGTTCTAATTTCCCTAGTCATCATGTAATTATTTTTAACAGTTGGCTTTTGAAATCAACCTCCAAACAAGGTCTACCATTTGCATCTGGGAGGTGTCTCTTAAGTTTCTTTTAATTTGTAACATCACCCCCTACCATCGTCCTCGCAGTTTATTTACTGAAGAAACCAAATTATTTAGAGTTTCCCACACTCTGAGTTGTCTTTAAGGGTATCCCTTTCTCCTCTGTATTTCTGGTCAGCTGGTGCTAAGATTTAGAATCTGGATCGCATTCAGGTTTGATGTGTTGCAATTTATTTAGCTTCAACAGCATGCAAATCTTTGCTTATAAATGTTTGTCATTTATTTTTCTAGCCCTAGGTGATGGCATCACTCCTCCACAAAAAGTTCTTTTCCCGTCTGAGAAGATTTGTCTGAAGTGGCAGCAAACCCACAGAGTCGGGGCTGGGCTCCAGAATCTGGGCAACACCTGTTTCGCCAACGCAGCATTACAGTGTCTAACTTACACGCCACCTCTCGCCAATTACATGCTGTCTCACGAACACTCCAAGACATGTAAGTGTCCCGTGTCGTTTCGTGCCCAGCATTGTGGTACACTAACCTACTTTCATTTTTTTTTCTTCTCCAAAATGAAAGTGAGGAATTAAGTCAAGAATTCTGTGATTACTAAGAAGTTGGTTTATTCCTTTGAAAACCGTGGAGGAAGACTTCAGATTTGTATTCAGGTTGCATAAAAAGCATTTTGCACCTAATTTGATCTGTGAATTGCAAACCCCCCCTGCTGGCTTTCTGCACTTGCTAAAAAATGTGACATGAACGTCTGCCCCCAGCTCGGGGCAGGCAGGGTTAAGAACCCGTGCCTCTGCCTCGCAGGCATGCACCCCGCCTTGTAAGGTGTGATTCATTGACAGGCTCAGGAGCTGGGTAGAGAGGAACCTCTGGCCCCCAGCCTCCCGGCAAGTCACACAAGGCTTTCCCTTCAGTGTGCGAGGGCTCAGTCTTCAACCTTAGGGGCAGGAAATCAGTTCAAACATATTATGGTCTTTAATTAGGTGAGAGCCGGCTCAGCGGTTGACGAGCGAAATTCAGAATTTGGAACATATCCTTTTTTTGAGGTTTTGACCTTCTACATGTGTTGTAAATATCCTTCTCCCTTTATAAATGAAATCTCCCTGTTCTTTGATCTACATTAACGCTCAGATTTGCGTGTGTTATGTTCAGGTGCTATTCGTTAATTATCTGGGTGGAAAAAAGCCCCTTGGTTTCTTTTTGAATAGTTCTTTACTTAGTGGAGAATTTAAACTGGTTCTTTTAAAATGGTATTTTTCCCCCAAAAGAGCAAAAATAAAGCTTATAAAGAATTTGGAAAGTACAGAAAAATTTAAAGAAACCAGAGGAAAATCACCTAGAATCTCAGTGCCTGGAGGTGTTTGTTATGCCAAGGGGTTTTAGATTACAGCATAAGGCTCTGTTGGCCCTCGTTTCCTCCCTTTCCGAGTCCATAATTCATTCCCCACAGACAGCTTTCTTCTCACTTTCCTGCTTAATGAAAGTAGGGTGTGGATGAGAACGCAGCCCCGGCACCTGGCAGAGGGGGAGACGAAGCTACCAGTGTCCAGAATTAGGTGCCCGTCTCTCATGCTATTGGGAGTGTTCTCTCTCTCCTCCCAGCTTTGTTGAGGTATAATTGACATGCAGTAAATTGCACATGTTTAAAATATGCATTTTGACATTCGTATACACCCGTGAAGCTATGCCCCGAGCCGAGATGGTGAACCTGTTCATCGCCCCCCCCCCAACACACACGGCTTCTCAGTGCTCCTCCGAAGTCACCCCGTTCTACCCGCTCCCACCCCTCGGCGCTCCACCGCCGGCCACCACTGATGCGCTCTCGTCTGCCGCAGATGAGGCCGTGCTTTCTAGAATGTCCTGTGAGTGGAGTCGCAGACAGTGCACTCACATGGCCCGGCTTTCCTCGCTCAGCGCGGGGGTTTCTGCGTCCTTCCACGCTGTCGCACGCGTCCGTGGTTACCGGTCGTTGCCGGGTGGCGCTCCGCTGGCTGTGCCGTTGGTTTCTCCCTTCACCTGTCGGTGGGCATTCGGGTCCTTTCCCGTTTGGGACCGTCACTAATCGAGTTCCTGTGAACATTTGTGAACACTTCTTCATAAGGACGTTTCCATTGCTCTTGGGTGAATATCTAGGAGTGGAATGGCTTGGTCCTATGGTGTGTGCGCACGTAACTTGAAGACGCTTGCAAACCATTTCCCAAAGGGATTGCGCTGTTTCACGTGTCCCCATCAGCGGACTAAGTTCCATTTGCTCCATGTTTCACCTCGTACCTGGAGTGGTTAGTCTTTCCGATTTTTGCCGTTCGAGTAGGTCTGTAGTATGTAGTGCCTTCCAGTGTTTTAGTTTGCACTTCCCTAATGAATGGCGATGTTGACCATCTTTCTATGTGGTCATTTATCATCCGTGTATTTGCTTTCCTGAAGTGCCTGTTCGTATCTTTTGCTCAATTTATAATTGGGTCTTTTTTAAATTGCATTTTGAGAGTTCTTTATATTATCTGGATAGAAGTCCTTTATCAGATATGCAATTTGCAAATATTATCTCCCAGTCTGGAGAAAATGTTCTCTTTACACTGCCTTTAAGAAATCTGCCTGCTCAGAAGTCACAAAGATTTTATCTATATTTTCTCCTAGAGGTTTTGTAGTTTTAGCTTTTATATGTAGGTCAGTTATCCATTTTGAGTTAATTTTTGCTTAGGGTGTGAAGAATGGATCGAAGTTCATGTGTTTTTCAGTATGGATGGAGGTCCAGCTGTTCCGGCACTATTTGTTCAAAAGTTAGTCCTTTTTTCACTCAGTTGTCTTGGCACCTTTGTCAAAAATCAATTGTATACATTTGGATCTATTCTGCACTCTGTTCTGTTACATTGATCCACTGTTTATCTTGATACCATAACATAGTGTCTTGATTACTATATATTTAAAAGTTTGAAATCAGGTAAGTCGTTCAACTTTGAACTTTGTCCTTTTTTTTTCCCCCCTCAGTACTTTATATATTTTAGTTTTAGTTTTTATTTTTCAATTATTTATTCTTTTTCAAAGTTGTTTTGGCTCTTCTTATTCTTTTGCATTTCCAAATGAATTTCGGAATCAATTTGTCAGTTTCTACAGAAAAGCTTCCTGAGATTTTGATTAGTATTGTGTTGAATCTATAAATCAGTTTGGTATAAATTGACATCTAAACAATATTGTGTGCTGACCCACAAACAAGCTTTACCTCTCCATTAATTTAGGTGATCTTTAATTTTTCTTAGCAATGTTGTATAGTGTTCAGTGTACAAATATAATATGCATGTTTTTTAAATCAGATTTATCCCTAAGTATTTCATTTTTTGAAAGCTCTTGTAAATGGTACTATTTTTTGAATTTCAGTTTTTGATTGTTTATTGCTAGAACACAGACATGAAGTTGACTTTTGGATATTGATCTTATATATTCTGCAGCCTTGCTAAACTCATTTATTCTAGTAGTTTTTTTTTTTTTTAAGGATTCCTTAAGATTTTATATAAAGACAATCATGCGATTTGTGAATAAGGAAAACTTTACCTCTTCATTTCTGGGCTGCATGCCCTTTATTTCTCTTTCTTGCCGTATCGCGCAAGCTGGAACCTCCTTTGCAGGTCTAACAGATGCGGGGAGAGCAGGCATCCGTGTCTCTTTCTTGGCCTTCAGGGAAGAGCATTAAGTCTTTCACTTTTAAGTGTGTTATTAGGTGTCGAATTTTTGTGGATGCTCTTCACCATGTTGAGCGAGTGCTTGAATGGTAAGCCAAACTTGCATTCTTGAGACGCGCCCCACTTGATCACGTATCATTGGATTTACTAAAAATTTTTAAACTTTCTGTTGATGAGGATATCAGTCTATAGCTTCTTTACCTAGAGTGCCTTCGTGTGGCTTTTGCATGGTGTCATGACTCTGTTTTATTCTCTTCCGTTTCCTGAAAGAGTTTGTGTAGAATTGGTATTATTTCTTCCTTAAATATTTGGTAAATTCCATGAGTGAAACCTTTTGGACCTTTGAGTTTTCTCATGGGTAGATTTTTTTGCTACATATTTAACGTCTTTAATAGATCTAGGTCTATTCAGGTTATCTATATTTTTTTATCGGGCCTTTGGTAGTTTGTGTCTCTAAAGGAATTTTTCTTAGTTGAATGTATTGACATAAAATTGTTCCTAATGTTTTCTTATTTAATTTATATAAGCTCTGTTGTGATTTTCTTTCTCTTTTCTGATGTTAATTTGGCCCTCCTCTTGATCGTCTGACTAGAGTTTTATTCATCGTAATTGCTCTTCTCAGAGAACTAGTTCTTGGTTTCATTGTTATTTTGTTTTCTGTTTCATTGATGTTTGTTTCTATTTTTACTATTCCTTTCTCCTGCTTACTTTTATTCATTCATTCATTCATTCATTCATTCATTTTATTGCCCAGCACCTGTTATTCCTAGGTGGTCTCCTATCCAACTACAAACCAGGCCCGACCCTGCTTAGCTTCCGAGATCAGGCATGTTCAGGGTGGCATGGCTGTAGACTCTCCTGCTTACTTTAGATCTGCTGTACTCTGTTTTAGTTTCTTAAAGTGGAATCTCAGGTCATTTGACGTGAGACCTTTTCATCTTTTCAATATAAGTGTTTAGTGCTATAAATTTCCCTTTAAATTCTGCTTTAGTTGCATTCTAAACATTTTGATATGTCATATATTAATTTTTATTCAGTTCAAAATAATTTCCAGTTGCCTTTTGATTATTTAGAAGTGTGTTGTTTAATTGCCATATGCTTGGGGACTTTTTAGACATTGTCTTGATTGATTTCTAGTTAATTCCATTGTGGTTAGAGAATATATTTTTTTTTATTGTTTGAATCCTTTTAAACTTGAGTCTTGTTTTTTTGTACCAGAACGTGGTCTGGCTTGCTAAATGTTCCATGTGTACTTAATAAGGATGTTCATCTGCTCTGTCTCTGCCTTTTTTTTGAGATGTACATCACTTTTATTTCATGAGGTTATTGATATGATTGGATTTCCATTTACTGTCTTGCTCCTGGTTTTCTATCTGTCCTGTTTATTCTTTGTTCCGTTTTCGTGTAGTTTCCAAATATATTCTCCCCATCTGAAGCTTATCTTTTCATTCTCCTAACAGAATCTTTCCCAGAACAAAAGTTCTGAATTTTGGTAAAGTCCAACTTTTTCTTTTATGGGTTGTGCTTTTAGTGTCAAGTTTAAGATCTCTCTGTCTAGCCCTTGATCCTGAAAATTTTCTCATATTCTTTTCTCTATAAACGTTTTATATTTTTACACTTTACACTTTAGTACGCGATCCATTTGAAGTTAACTATCGTATGGTGTGGGGTTTAGGTTGAGGTTAGTGTTTTTATCCGACTGTCCATTTTCTCCAGCACCATTTGTTGACAAGGCTGTCTTCTTCCATTGAATTGCTTTTGTACTTCTGTAAAAGAAATCACTGGGCATGTTAGTGTGGGATTGGGTCTGGGTTCCCCGTTCTGTTCCACTGAGGTGCATCTGTCCCGCCACACAGTCTTTATTACTGTAGCTGGGTAGTAAATCTTGATAGTGGGTAGAGGGATTCCACCCACAGACTCTTTTTAAAAATTGTTTTAGCTAATTTAGTTCATCTTCCCATATAAACTACAGAATAATCTTGTCTGTATCTACAAAAAATCTCGTTGGGACTTTGGGAATTGCATTAAACCTGCATCTCAGTTTGGGGGGAACGGGAGTCTCTGCTGTGTTGGTTGACCTCTGCAGACTGAGCACCTGGGATGTCTCTGCATTTATTTACATCGTCTTTACTTTCTTTCTCAACATTGTATAGCTCTGTCATGTTTTGTCTCGTTTTGTTAGACTTACACCATATTCTTGTACTTTTTGAGGGATTATAAATGGTAGTGTATTTTAATTTTTGTGTCCGCATGTGTATTTCTGGTATATAAAGATTTGTTTGATTTTTCTATGTTGATCTTAAATCCTGTGACCTTGCTGAACTGACTCACTAGTTCTAGACATTATTATTATTAATTTTTTTTTTTTTGTAGAGTCCTTGAATTTTTTTGCATGGTCATGTTATATGCAGATGGAGACATTTTTTCTTATTCCTTACTGATCTGTCTGCCTTTGACTTCCTCGTCCTGCCTTGTCTCACTGGCTAGAACTACCGTCACTGTGTTGAGAGAGCAGACGAAAAGCTTTCAGTGTGATGATGATGGTGGGTTTTTGGCATATGCTCTTTACTAAGTCAAGGAAGTCCCCCTGTTTCTGTTTTCCTGACTTTTTCGTTGTGAATGAGTGCTGATTTTTGTCAGATGGTTTTTCTGTATCAAATTGATAGGATCATGTAACATTTCTTGTTTAGCCAGTTAAATGTGGTGGATTATACTAGGAAATTTTCCAGTATTGAGTCATCTGTGCATTCCTGGAATAAACTCCATTTGGTCACGACGCTTAATTTTTTTTTTTGTATTTTGCTGATTTTTATTTGCTAATATTTTGTTAAGGATTTTTATATCTCTCTTCATGAGAGATATGGGTCTGTTATTTTCTATTTTTGTATTTGGTTTTGGTATCGGGGTAATACTGGCTTTATAAAATGAATTTGGAATATGTTCATTCCTTTTCTATTTTTTTTTTACAAGAGATTGTGTAGAATTGATGTAAATTCTTATTTAAACATTTAGTAGAATCCATCAGTGAAACTATGTTGGCCTGCAGATTTCCTGTCTTAGAGTTTTTAAAGTACAAATTCAATTTCATTAATAGGTATAGGGGCTGTTCGGATTATGTATTTGACGCTGGATGAGTTGTGGTAGTTTACTTTTTGAGGAATCGCTCCATGGTCGCTAAAGGCATGTGTGTGAGGTTGTTCACAGCGTCCCCTTGTTATCCTTCTGATGTCTGCAGGGTCTGGGTTGTCCTCCTTGGTTTCGTTCCTGATAGTGGTAATTGCTATAAATTCCCCTTCCCAGCACTGCTTTAGCTGTATCTCCAAATTTTTGTTATGTTGTCTTTTCATTTTCGTTCTGTTCAGGGTATTTTTTTTCCCTTGAAGCTTGCTCTTTGATCTCTGGATTATTTAGAAGTGTGTTACTTATTCCAGGTATTTATAGATTTTCCTGTTATCTCTCACTGATTTCTAGTGAGATTCCATTGTGGCAGAGAACACACACGGCATGATTTCAGTTCTCTTACATTTTGCGGGGTTTGTTTTGTGGCCCAGTATATATTGTCTGTCTTGGCATGTGTTTCTGTGAGCACTGGACACAGATGTGTGTTCCCTGATGGGTGGAGTGTTTTCTGAATGTTGATTAGATCTTATTGGCTAATGGTATTGTTGAGTTCCTCTGTAGCCTTGCTGATTTTCTCAGTGTTCAGTCAGTTGATGACAGGAAGATGTTGAGGTTTCTGACTCTAATTGTGGATTTTTCTGTGTCTGTTTTCAGTTCGGTCAGAGTTTGATTCATGTACTTTACAGCTTTATTGATTGCTGTGTCTTTTTGATGGACTGATCCTTTACATAACGTCCCTTTCTCGGGTAGCTTTCTTTGCTTTGAAGTAACTTTATCTGCTTGAACGTAGCCGTTCCTGCTTTCTTTGGATGAACGTTTGCATGACACGTCATTTTGCATCCCTTTCGTTCTGCCTGCCTGCATCATTATACTTGAAGTGCGTTTCTTACAACGTGTAGTTAGTTGACTTGTGTTTTAAATCTACTTCCTTAATCCGGGTCTTTTTAATTGGCGTATTTAGAACATTTACATTTAAGGTAATTGTTGCTATATTAGGACTTAAGTTTGCCATTTTGTATTTTGCTTTCCGCTGATTCTCTCTGTTCTCTCTGTGTTTCTCTCTCTCTCCCTCCCTTTCTTTGGGTTACTTGAATATTTTTTTAGAATTCTAATTTGACTTATTTATGATGCTTTTGAGTATATCTCTTTATATAATTTTTGCGTGTGGTTGCTGTAGGTTTGCATAACCTCACAGTCTTTACCGCTTCAAGGGCAGTATAGAACCCTTACGGTCTGAGTCCCTTTACTTCCCTAGTTACCCCGTCATTAAGTATTTTTTCTACATGCATTTAGAACCGTATCAGACAGCATTGTAATCTCTGTTTCAACTGTCACATATTTAGAAAACTCAAGAGAAGGAAAGCCTATTGTATTTGCTTATATTTTTGATTACCATGTTTTTTCTTCCTTCTCAAGGTTCCATGGTTTGTTTTTTGTCTTTTGGTTTTTTTTTTTTAATCATTTCTTTTTGTTTAGAGAACTTACGTCGGTCATTCTTTTAGGAAAATAAACCTATGACTGACAAATTCTCTTAGTGTTGCTTCATCTGAGAATAGCTCGATTTCCCTTCATTCCCAAAGGACATTGTCACGGGGTGTTGGATTCTGGGTGACAGGCCTTTTCTCGCGGCACTTGAAAATCGTGCGTCTCCCGTCAGCCTCCATGGTTTTCGTTGTGACCCCCACTGTCATCCCACTCGTTCTCCTGTAGGTAAGATGGTGTTTCCCTGTGTCTGTAGTTTCCAGAAGTTTGATGCTGTATCTTGGCATGGATCTCTTTGTTCTTGTTGTGGTTGAGGTTTCTTGTTTGGGGTTTTGCTCAGCTTCTTGAATCTAGAGAAATGTGTCTTTTGCCAAATCCAAGAAGTTTTCAGCCTTCATTTCTTGTAGCACTTTCTCAGCTCAGCCTTCTCCCCGTCTCCTTCTGGGACTCTGAGGACAGGTGTGTGAGATCTTTCGTTAGAGTCTCATAGGTCCCCGGGTTCATTTCCCCCCGGCCTGTGTTCTCTCTGTCCACATTAGGTCACTCCTCCTCCTGTTCTGTCTCCCTGTTCGCTGGTTCTTTCCTGCGTTTTCTCCATGCTCCCATGTGGTTTCACCGAACCGCTGAGTGGTGGCAAAAGCCCTGATTCAGGCTGACACTCCCCGGAGGGGTGTGGGGGGCGGGGGCCTCTCTGTGACTGGGCGGGGTGGACGTCCAGGCTCCTTGCTTGATCCTCGCTGACACCGTGGGACGGGAGTGTGGTTCGTGGTCAAAAGTCCCAGCCTCCAGTCCACCTCTGTAGCATCACCTCGGGGTGGGTCGGACCGGACGCCTCGCTGCAGCCTGGCGGGTGGACGCGAAGGCCCCTGGCTGGCCTCTGCTGGCCTGGGCGCAGCGGCGGGGCCGCGGGTGGTCTGTGGCGTTTGGCTGGCGTCTAAACGTTTTCGGTCTTGCTGGGCTGCGCCTTTCCTGGTCTCTGGCTGGAGGCAGCTTCGGTCGGGGTTTGTTCTCTCCTTCGTTTGGTGTTTTCAGGTTGCAGGCTCTTCAGCATCAAGCCTGGAATGTGTGAGGCTCCAAGAAAACCCAGGAAACGCACCACCTTTCACTCCTTGGTCCTGAGGTTACGAGCTTGTGTTTTTCTCTCTGCCGTTCGCAGCTTTTTCATGTTTGTTTTATATACAACGTCTAGGGGTTTTTTGTTGTACTTAGTGAGAAGACTATAGGGAAAAGTACCTCAAGTCCATCTTCCCAGAAGTGGAACTCTTGTCTTTGTTTTTGAAAGATGTTTTCATGGGGTATAGAATTCTCTCCACTTTTTCTTTAATCCTTGAAAGATGTTGCTCCGTGTCGTCTGGCTTGCGTTGTTTCTAATGAAAAGTCTGTTGTCAGTTTTACATTCGTTCCTGTATGTGTAATGTTCTTACTTCTAACTGCTTTAAAAAATTTTTTTATATAGTTTTAAGCAATTCGTGGTCTTTTGTGTACTTTTCTTCATGTTTCTTCCGTTTGGGGTTTATGAGATTCTTACATCTGTGGATTTACTGTTTCAAACTTGTATAACTTTCAGTCATTTTTCAAAAACTTTATTTCTGTAATGAACATAAAGTTAACTTTTTGGGGGCGGGCATACAGTTCTGTGAATTTTAACGTAGGTACAGATTCACGTGACCACAAGACCATTCCATCACCCCAAACCCCTTGTCCCGTCCCTTTCCAGGCAGTCGCTTCTGGAAGTGTGCGTTCGGCCCTTCCGCCTTCAGACCTCGCTTCCCGGCACCTCCGGGGCAAACTCACGTGGCGCTCAGCTCGCTGACACGCCTTTGTCCTCGTTGTTATTCCAAGGCTTTTGTTTTCTCTTTGTCTCTTACGGATAACCTGTACTGCTGTTTTCAAATTCGATTCTCTTCTCTTGTGTCTAATCTGTTGTTAATCCCTCCTGGTGTGTTTTTCATCTCAGAAATTCTACAGTTCATTCGTAAAGTAGATTTGGACCTCTTACCATGTCGCCTCTTAGCATGCTCTTTTTCTACCTGCTGGAACATAGGAATATAACGTATAATGTCTTTTTACATGTGCTTGTCTTTTGATTCTATTCTGCGTCATTTCTGGATCTGTTTCTGTTTATTTCTCCTAGTTATTGGTCTGTTCTGCATTTTGCATGCCTCGTACTTTTTGTTTAGAATTTTATGTTGTTGGGTACCGGGTTTTAAAAATTATTTTTTATCTTTATTTTGGGACACAGTTATGTTAGTTGGGAAACAGTTTGGTCCTTTTGAGACTTTCAAAGCTTTGTTTAAGACGGTGTTTCACCGCCTCAGTACTGCTGTCCTTGGGGACCAGGGGATTCTCCGTGTGGGGGAGGCTGTCCTGCGCTTGGCCGTGTGTAGCAGCATCCACGGCCTCTGCCCACTAGATGCCAGTAGCGCCCCTCCGTCGCGAGCTGAGAGTGGTTTTTCATGCTTTTAGCAAGTCGCGAAAAAAGGAAAAACAACAGAGACCATGTATGTGACCAACAAAGCCAGAATATTTACAGAGGGATTTCTAGTCCCTAGTCTGAGAAACGTTCTTTTACCCTTTGAAACAAATAGTAGTGTAAGAAAAGTATTTTTCCAGTGCAGAGAGCAGTTAAGAACACAGGGTTTGAAATTGTTGATTGTGTGTCTGCCGCTTAACTCTCCGACCTTGGGCAACTCCTTAACTCTGAGCTTCAGTTTCCTTTCTTTTAAAACAGAGCCAGTATATGCTTCTCGCTTAGGGTTTTGGAGAGTTACATGAAAACGAATAAAATATATAGTTCGGTGCATGACATAGTTGCGCTTATTATTGCATTTCAAGAGTGTGTCCCTTACTTGTAACGTCCCTCGATGTATATAGTGTCATATTTTACTAACCTGGAGGATCACCGTCTGTTACCTTTCAGGTCACGCAGAAGGATTTTGTATGATGTGTACAATGCAGGCGCATATCACCCAGGCACTCAGTAATCCTGGGGATGTCATTAAACCCATGTTTGTCATTAATGAGATGCGGCGTAAGTATCATCTATTGTGGTTTATTTTAGTATTTGTTAGCTAATTTGTCTTAATGGCCTAATAGATAAAAGATGAGCCTATTGTGTATTATTACAAACAAACATTTTATCATACATGGGATGTCTTTTTTTAATAACATTTTTAGTAAAACATTTACTATATAAACACATTTTAAAACCTTTAAGCAAAAGGTGACAATATAATAAAGAAGACAGTATTCAGTTTAATATAAGCAAATTTTTTTTAAAGTTAATTCAATTTGTTAATAAAATCACTGATAAATTAATGATTTTTTCCCCCTAGATACTTGGATTGCTATGCTAACACTGACCCTAATCCTAACTCCATGGGTTTCTTTAAGTGGCTTTGAATTAGTTTTAATTCAGTTTATGAATATTATGATATACATAGTGACAGTAATTGCCAAAATAAAGTTAATTATACTCTTAAAGAAAAATTTATACTCAGCTTAGCAAATTTGTGGATAAATTTACTTTTTCTGTGTAATCTTTAAATTACTTTTAGATTTTTCTCCTGCATTGTAATGATCCTGACAGGTTGCATGAAATTTTCTTATGTACTTTCTGTGTGTTTTCTGCAACAAACTTTTACATTATCTTAATTAACTGAGTTGGAATAAAAAATGCATACAAATAAAAACAACCTAACTCTTAATCTGGTATCTACCTAGGTAATTATAGGGGGTGGATAATTACACATTAACGAACTGTAATCTTTTTGCCTAAAAAGCTGCTGAAGATTAAAGAGGTGTTTTCTTGGCCTTGGCATTATTGACAGGCCAGAGCAGACAGTGCAAACTTTTTTTTTTCCAAGCATTTTTTAAAGCTTCTTTGATCCTGGCAAAATTTTAACCGAGGGCAATTTTTTTCTTTTTGTTTAATTGCACAGCTCTGTATTATCAAGCATGATTAATATTTTTAAACCTAGTATTTAAGAAAATGTCATTGCTGTGTGTTTGTGTGTACACACACCCATGACACACACACACACACACTATACATGGTTGAATCATGAAATTGCCATTTTTGTAGGTCATGATTGGTAGAATATTGGCAATTCATGATTTAAGCTTATAATATTTTTACATATTCATACACAAACTTCTAAAAATAACATTATTTATACTTTTGAGTGTTTTTTTTTTATTCTGGAATTTTGTCTTGGATCTCTTTGGTCAATTGGAAATAGGACTGAAATGTTCCTGTGCAACAGAATATAACATGTAGGCAATCAAGGTAGACTGCAGATGGGTTTGGACATTGCTGTTTCTGGGAACTCTGTTAGGGAGCTCTCGCACCAGACTTAAGGCGTGTGCACTGACGTAACGTTTGGACAAAGTTTCAAGACAAGGACACAATGAGACAGCGTAGCCAAAGTTGAATTTATCCCAGTGCGGTTTTAGCGCTAAGGCTGTAGCATCTCTGTCAGCATCACTGTCAGCGCGTGGTCCAGACTGTCCTCGGGGCAGCTCCTGTCTGTGCTGCTCCCTCCAGCCGGTGAGCGGGGGAGGGGTTCCAGCACTGTCGCCAGAAGCTAGAACTTGGGGGTTGCAGCCTGGGCACGTTATGTGATGATAAAGCTTTGTCTTTACTTGACTCCGCAGGGATAGCTCGGCACTTCCGTTTCGGAAACCAAGAAGACGCCCACGAGTTCCTCCAGTACACCGTGGACGCCATGCAGAAGGCCTGCTTGAACGGCAGCAACAAGTGAGTCCGGCAGCTCCGGCTGCTTCCCCGCGCCCCCCCCACCCCCCTGGTTCCCCGGCCCCCAGCTGCCTCCTGTTCACCATGAAGGCGCAGGGCTCTGTGCTTTCTTCCCCTCTGACTTTGCGCCTCGCCCTCAGGTGACACGCATTGCCTTAAAATGGCTAGAATTTTAAAAGGGATGCTGACTGGGACAATTTGGATTTGCTTAATGGTAGCTGTCAGGAAATGAATGTGGGCCCTGCTGTCATCACACTCCGGGTGACAGCATCTTTGCAGACCCAAACTCTCGGGCTCTGTTTTCTAGCTGTGCGGCATTTTCTCTTCGCCCTCCAGCCTCCAAATCCTGTATTTGTGCCCTGCGTCTTTCTTACTCTGGGCAGTTACCAATTCCTGCAATGTCCCTCTTAAAGTCTAAATGGAGACTCAAGAGGAAGATTGGAGGAACAGTCAGCAGCCCTAAGCCTCCCGCTGCCCGTAAGTGCCGCACACCTCCAGCCGTTCCCCGCCATCCGCCCGCGCGTCTGGCCTGGCCAGGCTTCCGTCATCCGGGTCCAGGTGGAACGGGGGACCCTTCGCGTCCCCACCACTCCCCAGCAGTCGGTCCTCACACTTCGTGCCACGATCCTATTTAGGGTGTCCCCCTCCTCCTCCTCTTCCCCCTCCTCTTCCTCCTCCTTCCCCTCCTCCTCCCTTCCTCTTCTTCCTCCTCCTCTCCCATCCTCTTCTCCTCCTCTCCCATCCTCTTCCTCCTCCTCCCCTTACCCCTCCCCTCCTCCTCCTCCTCCTCTTCCTCTTCCTCTTCCCCTCCTCCCCTCTTCCTCCTCCTCCCTCCTCCCCCTTCTCCTCCCCTCCTCTTCCTCCTCCTCTTCCTCCTCCTCCCTCCTTCCCCCTTCCCCTCCTCCTCCCCCTCCTCTTCTGCCTCCTCCCCTCTTCCTCCCCTTACCCCTCCCCTCCTCCTCTTCCTCCTCCTTCCCCATCCTCCTCCTCCTCCTCTTTCCCCTCCTTCCCCTTCCTCCCCCTCTTCCTCCTCCACCTCCCCCTTCTCCTCCCCCTCCTCCCCTCCTCCCCTCCTCCTCTTCCTCCTCTCCTCCTCCTCTTCCTCCTCCTCTTCCCCTCCTCTTCCCCTCCTCTTCCCTCCTCCTCCCCTCCTCCTCTTTCTCCTCCCCCCTCCTCTTCCTCCTCCTCTTCCTCCTCCTCTTTCTCCTCCTCCCTCCTTCCCCCTCCTCCTCCCCCTCCTCCCCTCCTCCTCTTCCTCCTCCCCCTTCTCTCCTTTTCCTCTTCCTCCTCCTCCTCCTGCAGGGCCAGATTCCTGCCTTGGTTTCCCAGCCCCCACTTTGTCCCATTCTGCCTCTTGGCCTGCCCCTCCCACCCTCCCTGTGTCCTGGGCAGGCGAGACTGTCCTCTGGCTGCCACGCCGTGCCCGCCGTCTCCTGCCTGGAGCCGTGGTCCTTTATAGATGCACATGCTTGTATTGTAAAGTCCGGCCACGGCGCCGGCACTTCCGTAGAGCTCTTCTCTCATGTCGCTGTCTGGTTTCAGATTAGACAGACACACGCAGGCCACCACGCTCGTCTGCCAGATATTCGGAGGATACCTGAGGTCTAGAGGTAAACTTTTGTTTAAAAATCGATAAAGTGGGAGGGGAGAGGAGGGAGGTAGATAGGGTAAAAGGAGTCAAATGTGTGGTGACATTAAAGAATTAAAAATAAACTTTAAAGAAAGTTGATAAATTGACACGTATGGTTAAAAAATGCCAAGAGGAAGAAAGGGCTAAGAGTGGGAAGCATCTTTCGTCCAGCCCAGAGTCCTGTTCTCCCTTCTCAAAGACAGTCCCTGCCCCGTTTCTGGTATATCCTTCCAGAAGTTTCCGCTGCAGGGACAGACTGGCAGCACTCTAGACTTGTCCCTTTCATTTCTCTCTTAACGTCAGAAGTCTTTGTACGTTTCAGCACATAGCGGTCTAGCACAGTCTCTGGCCTGCAGTGGTATTCCATTATTTTAGTTCCCTGTCAAGGGATACTCAGGTCGTTTCTAATTTTTTAAATCACCATCTGTGCTTCATTGGACATCCTCGTACGCGTGCTTTCATGTCCATGTAGAAGCGTGCGTATAGGGTAAGTTCTTAGTACTAGCATTTCTGCACCAGAGGGTGTATTTTAATTTGACGTGGCCACATTGTCCTTCCAAGAGGTTATATCAGCTTACGTGCCACCCAACAGTGTATGTGGGCCAAATCCATGACGCTGGGACTCATACTGTGTACTATTAAATTTTTTTGTCCAATTTGATAGGAGAAAAAGTACTTTGTTTAAATTTTTTATTCTGAAATAGTATTTTATGTTCTGTCATTTTAATAGTTGGAACTGCCAAAATGATTACACTTTGCTTATCCTTTGCACTTTGTTTTTATTTCAGTTAAATGTTTAAATTGTAAAGGTGTTTCAGATACTTTTGATCCATATCTCGATATAACATTGGAGATAAAGGTAAGTTGGAACATTGTTGTGACGGTTAAATCAGTCATACTTTACCTATTTATAGTTCATTTATAATTCAGACTGTCTTTGTTAAAGAATGTGAATTTTAAAATTTAATAAGCTAAGACCTTATTTGGAGGTGATTATTTAAGGTTTGTAGTATGCATCATAAAAAAACGTAAAACGCTTAATTTTTTTTTTTTTACCCTTTGACTTTTCACTTAATCTTGATAAAACGTGATTCTGCTGCCTATATCGGCCAGAGTAGATGGTGGTTATTTAGAAATTGCTTTGCTTTTTGCATTTTCTAAATTCCTGTTTTTGTTCTCGAGCTTTGTTTTTCTGATTACAAATGTAATACACGCTTATGGTAAAAATAAGAAATGTGCTCGTGGTAAAAATGCAACACATGGAGCGCTCTCTCTCTCTGAGACCCCCCACCCCCCAGAACGAGCGACTCCCAGCAGCTGGACGGGACTGGTCCAGAGTTTATTATCTGCTGTCGATCAGAGTGGGCTCACGCCTCTGGGCTGTGTGGCCACTTGCTGTTTCCTTTCATTCCCTCGGGCCTCCGTGCGTATGCACCTGGGCCGCTGGTCCCGTGAGTGACCGTGCCACTGTCTGCATGGCCGGTCCTTTGCTGAGGTGTTCAGTTTGTTTCCGGTTTCGTGCTGTTGTAAATGATGCCGCCGCGAGCAGCCTCTTCACATAGCTCTGTTCACTGTAACCTGCCCTTTCCTTAACGGGAGGACATCATTGGCGTGCACACGCGTAACAGTGAACTTCCTGACAAAAGCCGTTCTCTTTACGTGAAAACTCACCCGTGAGTCTCGGTCCCTGTCTGACACGTGGCAGTGCGTGTAACGTGGATGCTGCTCTCCCCGCAGGCCGCTCAGAGCGTCAACAAGGCACTGGAGCAGTTCGTGAAGCCGGAGCAGCTGGACGGAGAGAACTCCTACAAGTGCAGCAAGTACGCGGGCCGCGCCGGGCCGGCCGGGGTCTGGATGAGCCTCTAGCTTCCCCTTAGGCGTCCACACCATCTGGGGAGACGCTGGTGGCTCTACCTGTTGACGCTGTGGGGAGGCGCACCTCGGGGCATTGGGGACACATGGGCCTCGCTCCGGGAGGGCAGAGATCGGACCACCGGTGCGGTGCTCGGGCTCCGTGTCTGCGCCCCTGCCAAGCAGCGGCGTTCCCAAGACTCCTGTCACGGGGCGTGATGGAGGGAGCCCCCTCTCCCAGGCAGTTAGGGTGACTGCTGTCCCCTCGAAACTGCTGATTTTGCTCATTCATTAGTATGTTTCCCCACAGAGTCAAGGGGGCCTGATTTCAGGAAGCCCTGTTTCATATGGTCTAAGTGGATTTTCATTTTATAATCAGGCGATATCGGTAACTTATCATCAAATGCTCGTTTTGTGGGGAAGAAGGCTAAGCCATAGGGATGCTCTTTGTTTTAAACTGCAGGGAATTTTCTAATCATTACTTTTCTTTCTTTTGGATCCAGATAGGGCTTTGTTTTTATAGAATTATGCCCACCTGAAAATCTGTTAGTTTTTCAGTTTGATTTGAATCGGCAGAAACTTGTATCAACCTGATTTTAAAACATCGCCGACCTGTGTGGCTCGGTGTCTCAGAATTGTCCTGGCTTCCTTTTCCCTTTTGTGCTACTTAGGCAATTTCCCCGTACTTTGAATTTTAATATTTTCAATGCAGGTTGAAAGAGGTCCTATTTCTCATCTGGTATCCTTCTTTTGGAAGCTTAATGTAGAATGTTTCAAAGAAATAATAAGGGAAAGACTATAATACAAAAAAATATTTATTAACTTTCTTAATCTTTTGTTCCTGTTTATTTCAAGGTGTAAAAAGATGGTTCCAGCTTCAAAGAGATTCACTATACACAGGTCCTCCAATGTTCTCACGCTTTCTCTGAAACGTTTTGCAAATTTTACTGGAGGAAAAATTGCTAAGGTATGTAGATATTATTAATAACCTTTTATATCAAGCCTTTCAGAGCTAAGTGTTAGTATTTATACTCCTATTAAGGGGTATAAATGACCAAATAGAACCTGATTTTGTTTTGTTACCTGATTTTCTAAGTTCTTCCAGCACTTAGTAATGGGAAAAACTGTCAAAGCATTGAGCTAGTAAAGTGTTATGTGTATTTTCTATATTCCTTAGCTGGTTAGACTTTCCGATGATAAAATTGGTAACTGTTGTCCACATCTGGGCTTTGTAGTCAGCGAAGGTACCAAGTGTGTACAGGGAGGGTTTGTGTCATTTGAAATCCAAGGAGGATGTCCCTGCTACGTCTTTCATCCAAGTTTATTTTCTTGTTTGTTCATTTGTTTTCTGACTGGTAGTACATGGAATTTTCCCACTTTCTTTCTACTTTCTGAAGATCGAAAGTAGTTGGTCAAAAGTTACCATGTAGGAGAAATAATTCATTTCTGAATCATTAAGAATAAGTGATGACTGAAGTCCAAAGTTGTCATTTTGTTACTGTCTCCTCTGATGTATTTGAAGAATTCACTTAATCCCCATTTGTTTAGAGGAAATGAAGAATACAGTAGGGATGACATTAAATACACTTAGATTCGGTACGTCCAGGTTAATCATGTCTTTTGAAATGGGGCGCAACGAGTTAGCTTTCTGCTAGAACAGCGTAGGGCGCAGTGTTCTGCAGGTGCCCGAATGCCCCACACCTGGCTGTGTGGAATGCCCTGTCTTCAGAAACAGTGTTCCTCTTCCTCTTCCCGTTCAGGATGTGAAGTATCCCGAGTATCTTGATATCCGGCCGTACATGTCTCAGCCAAATGGAGAGCCGATTATTTACGTTCTGTATGCAGTGCTGGTGCACACCGGTTTCAACTGCCACGCCGGCCATTACTTCTGCTACATAAAAGTAAGCTGTGTGGCTTTTGCTAATAACTTTTTGCAGTACACTGTAAGGTAGCTGGCATTCTTGGGGGGAAAGGTGAGACTTTTGCAGTTCAAGTGTGACATTCCATTTTCCTTACATCTCTCTGGACTGGTGCGCCGTGTCCCTAATCGTGTCTGAACTCTCTCCCGTTGGCTCTCTGTTGCAGGCTAGCAATGGCCTCTGGTACCAGATGAACGACTCCATCGTGTCTACCAGTGATATCAGATCGGTACTCAGTCAACAAGCGTATGTTCTCTTTTACATCAGGTATTGTCAGGAAAGCACATTTTCCAATTTCTGTTCCATCATTTCTGTTCATCTCATCAACGTAAATTCAGTCGGGTTATTTTTAAAACAGCAGCTTGATGCTTGGCAGGGAAAGGAAGGTAGCTTTTGAGTACAGATCCTGAGTTTGATTTCGATTCCAGCGCTTTGGCAGGTCAACAGTGAAACACACGCGGAGGGAGGGCGAGGGGTCGCTGAGGAGGGCGGGCGTCTGTGCGGGCAGCACCCGGCGGGCCTGGGGCTGCGTAGGCCTCAGGAAGGGGATGCTGAGCACCGGGCGTGGTCACCGCTCAGCCGCTGAGCAGAGGAAAGCAGGCCACTTTCTGGTCCAGTACCAGCACCCCCCCGTCGTTCCTGTTGGTGCTGCACATTGTGACTTGTTAACTCCGTTTCCGGAAATGTGTGGCCTTGGAAAATGTTGATGTGTGCTCCGAGGTATTCATTTGTAACAGCTGAAAATTAAGAACATCCTAGAATTTTTAACAGTAGCAAAATGAACATATACATTGTAATGTATCCATATATTGAAAGATGCAGCTGTTAAGTGATTTTTATGAAGCTTTTTATTTTTTAATGATATGAGCAAATGTTCAATATATATGGAGGAAAAGCAGTTTGAAATTTTATACACCGACGTTAAAAAAATCAGTCCAGGCTGAAGCCTGGAGAATAATCTGTTAGATCTGACTAGTAGCTGCCTCTAAGGGGTGGTTTCATTTCTAACTTCTCTGGATAGTATAGACTTTCTATAATTATTTGTATTTATAACTAGGAAAATGTAAATAAACAGAAAAGAAAAACAGTTTTCAGATAGTGGTGCCCTCAGAATACACAGTCAAAACTGCCATCTGCCCAGCTGCCCCCGACGGCTCCCCGCCGGCGCCTGGCATCCGCGCATCGGCCAGGCCGTGCATGGCAGCCCGTGTTCTGAGGGGTTGTGAGTGAGTGTCTGCTGTGGAGCTGTCTCGTAACCCCGAGCCGCATCACCCTCTGTCCCCAGGTCCCACGATGTGAAAAATGGAGGCGACCTGACTCATTCCGCCCACAGCCCCGGCCAGTCCTCGCCCCGGCCCGTGCTCGGCCAGCGGGTCGTCAGTGGCAAACAGGCCGCGGCCGGCTTCATCGGACCACAGCCTCCTCCCCACGTGATGAAGGTATCGTCCGCAGCGAGGGTGTGTGTCCTCTGTGCGCTGCTTTTTTTTTTAAATGTGTCATTCAAGCCCCTAGGCTCACGTTGAGTAGCTGCTAGCTCCTCGCATGCAGCTGGATTTCTTGTCAAAAAAAATATACTTAGGTCATTTACTGTGATACATTTCAAGCATACAGAAAAGCTTAGCATGATGATCTGAACGTAACGATCAAGAAGAAAGTCTGGGCACGAGTGTGTTTAAATGCTGGGCGTTTTGCTCCCGCGCTGGACTTCCATTCACTTGACAGCTTAAGTGTCTGGGACCCGTGATCAGTGCTGGGACCCAGGAAAGTGACCCTGCCGCAAGCTCGTGTCTGGTCAGCCCTTTCAGGAGTGTGCATTTTCTCTCTGCTGTCCCAGCTGGGTCTGACCACGCCCCCAGCCTGGGGGGCCCCTGATGGCATGCCATCACGAGGTCATGTGACACTCCAGGTCTTCGTCCAAGTGGAGCCCTGACTCGTGCTGGACTCCGTGCTGAGCGTGTGGAGTGAACAACCTTTCAGTGCGCGTCTGATTTGTTTTGAATCAGCAGATTGTCTAGTCGCCTGCTGTTTCTGATGGACGTTGGGCAGTGTTTGGGTTATGGCAGGAGTCACAAATCAGATATCTCTGGGAGCTGGGTCGGCAATGGGCTTCTGAACTGGGCTCTCCGTAAGAGTGACGTCAGGACACCGGCCCACTGGAGAGCACATGCCCTGTGTGGAGGGGTGGCCTGGCCGCTATTGATTTTTCAAGATCCCTCCCCACCAGTGTTCAGGGAGCAGCTAATTCACGTATTAAGAAAGCATCGTGAAGGCCAAACAAAACCCGTCTGTGGACCAGGTCCCACCTGCGGCCTCCAGGTCGCCACTGCGGCACTGGGTGGCATGTGGAGCAGAGTGACGGCCTGCGCGGGATTCGGGGACGTCACGGGGCGGGCGTGGCTCAGCACACGGGTCTAAGCAGCTCGTCCAGGTCTGCCCACATGACCCTCTCCCTGCCAGCCAGCATGTCCTCCTGCCTGCCCAGCACTGGGCTCCCAGGGAGCCCAGCCGGAGGGACGTGCGATTCCGTGCCCACAGGGCCTGCCACTTCCTGTCAGACTGGAGCAGAATTCGGTCTGGGGCTTATTCTCTGGCAAAAATGGGGTGTGGGGTGTGTGTGTGTGTGTGTGTGTGTGTGTGTGTGTGTGACCAGAAAACTACGACCTGTGAGAGGGTTATGCTGGCAGGAGTGGGTGAGAGGAGGAGGTGTTTCTAGGTGCATGAAACTTGGTGTTTATAGAAAGAGACGACCGGGCGGGCAGCGTCCGCGACCAGGACGGCTTCTGCGTGTTCCTGGCGCCCTCACCGGCTGTGGTCTCCTTCCTTCCAGAACCCCCCTCACCTAAACGGGACTGGACCGTTGAAAGACACGCCGAGCAGTTCCATGTCGAGTCCCAACGGGAACGCCAGTGTCAACAGGGCTGGTCCTGTGAACGCTTCATCTTCTGTTCAGACCTGGTCAGTGAACCGGCCCTCAGTTATTCCAGAACATCCCAAGAAACAAAAAATCACGATCAGTATTCACAACAAGCTACCTGTTCGCCAAGGCCAGTCCCAGCCTCACCTGCACGGCAGCCCCTGGAGAGCCCCAGCAAGCCCGTCCCCTCGTCCACCGTCACCAATTCCTCCACGATACAGTCTACCTCGAGTGCACCTACGACGTCAGTGTCCAGTAAAGTCACCAAGCAGATGGCCCTGAATGAGTCCTCTTCCAAGCCAGTGATGAATGGCAAGTCCAAGCTGAACTCAAGTGTCCTGGTCCCCTACGGTGCCGAGTCATCTGAAGAGTCCGACGAGGAGGCAAAGGGCCTGGGCAGGGAGAACGGTCTGGCCGTGGCCGGGAGCTCGCACCCCTCTGCTCAGGTCGCCGACGACGACACGGCCCCGCGGCTCGAGCTGCGAGAGCCTGTCACCCTCAACGGTGCTAACGGAGCAGACAGCGACCCGAAGGAAAACGGCCTGTCGTTCGATGCTGCCAGCTGCCAAGTCCAGCCCGCTCTACACGCAGAAAACCCCTTTTCTAAGGCAAATGGTCTACCCGGGAAGGTGAGCGGGTGTGGGGCGGCGGGCGGGCTTCGCCTCCTCGCCTCTCGTGTGGCAGGGCACGCGGCCAGATTTCAGGAGGTGTGGAGTGACAGGGAGAGCTGAATTTTTTTTTTTCCTCACAGTTGATGCCTGCTCCTCTGCCACCCCTCCCAGAAGATAAAATCTTAGAGTCCTTCAAACTTAGCAACAAAGCGAAAGGCTCGACAGATGAAACAAGGTAAAGTAACAACTTAATGAGGAAATGAAACTGCCTGTGGGCGGGTCACCACTTTCCCTCGGGAGATGTCTCATGGTGACCCTGGTGACCCTTCCGAATTGGGGATGCTTTGCACGATCTGTGAAGTTTATTTGTTTTTTAGAAAAGTGGAGAAAAAAATTGTGAGGGGCTGATAGTCCGTGAAAACTTGATGTTCTTTCTGGATGGAGTTGAAATCGGTTAGGGATGTTGTTAGCACACGTCCATGTTTGCCACCTGGCACTGTCGCACTTAATCCTTTTAATGACGAACACGTGAAGACGTGTTAAGGTCACAGGGCAGGGGTTCTGGACTCTTCTGAGTAGCAGACGTTTTGTTATGCTCCCTCTAGGATTCTGAAATTAAATTCAGAGATAAGACAGTTCATCTCCACTCTTCACTTTTTTTCCTTTACCCCAGTACATGGATCTGTGAATCGTGAAGGGAAGTAGGAGGCAAGGCAGTGGTATTTCAGGCCGTGCACGAGCTGAGACCGCACCGCTCCCGGGGCAGTGGGGCCACCAGTGCTGCAGCTGGGCACAGGTCTGCTGGGAACGTGACAGTGCAGAAGGTGACCTGCCGTCGGGAGCCGTGCGCCCCACGCAGCTCACCCTCGGGGCTGTCACATCCTCTAGGCTTACACGGGACTCGCGTTCCTGGAAGTCCTGTTGTCCCCGAAAACCGCCACTATCACCGGGGTTTCACCCACTGGATGCCGGGGCGAGCCCTTACCTGGGACTGCCAGTGGGGCCCCGATGGTGTGGTGACCGGGGATGCACCCCACGTTTCAGGGTGGCCCCGGCCGGTGATGAGTCTGCCAGTGACAAGCACCGCTGGGAAGCCGTCCTCACTAAAGTGGAACGGGGTCCGGCCTGTCGGCAGAGACCCTCCCCCCGGTTCACCTCCGGGGGTAGCTTGGCACTCTTCAGTCGCTTGCGTGATGACTTTGTTCCTTTCTAAGTTCGGCTTCGTTTGTCCTCACGTGTGCTGCGTGTGAGAGTTATCACAGGTACTTGACCAAAGCTGGGCCTGCATTGCGTCGTGCACTGCGTGAGTGTGACCGCCACGCACCGGACGGCGACGCGTGCCGGCTTCCCCCGTGCTCGCTGTCCCGGCCACTCCCCGCGGGGAAGCGGGGGCCGCTGCAGCGTCTTTGCTGTCTGCTGGCAGCTTTCGTTCCCCCAGATAGTACGTCCGGAGCCCTTCAGCACCGAGAGGCAGCGTTCCTTTACCACAGGCTTTTCCAGAGCCTCGGCGATGGCTCAGAGCCGTCCCAGGAGCCGTTGGCTCTGCAGGCGGCAGAGGGGCCCTGGGAAAGGGGACGCGCCTGCCTCGTGTGGCTGGCAGGCCAGACTCGGAGGGAGCAGCAGTACATCCGAAAGCGGAAGGAGCTAGAACCGAGGAGCAGAGCCCTTGTTGAAAAACAGGGTGGGAGATAGGCCGGGTTTCCAGTTTGATATTTTATCTAATGAGGCAGAAAATTTGGAGTTTCCCAAAATGATAAGCCCAGGATTGGGTTTCAGCCAGAGCCGTGATAGGCATCGAATACTTAGTGAATGAATGTTGTGGAATGTTTGTCCCTGTGAGCACGTGACCAAAACGCACACGGCGATCGAGGGAGTGATTAACCGGTGTGCGTCTTTGTCTTGCTCTGACTGCAGTGTGACTGGAACAGAGGGAAGCCCCGCCGAGGACCCCGGCAGGGGACCGGAGCCGGGCAGCCCGTCCCCCGACGCCCAGGAGAGGCCGGAGGCGGCCACGGGGCTCAACAGCAGACTGAAGAAGGCCGCGCCGCCTGCGGACCCTGGCGCCAAACCTGCCAAAGAAGAAGCGTCGGAAAGCGTTTCGGCGAAACCCGAGGAGTCCTTGCCGAGCCTCCACCATCTCTGCAACTCCAACCCGAACGCCACCGGGGACGGCCACCTGGCCAAGCCGTGCGACCCTGGGGACGTAACACGTGAGCCGAGCAGAGCCGCCCAGGATGTGAGAGTGACGTCGTTCGAGAGTCCCCGGGACTCGGTAGCCATGGAAACCGCGGGGAGGTTGAGCCTGAGTCCCTCGTCACACCCCGCGGGTGACAGTGAGCAGGGACCGTCCGCTCACAGCAGCCGAGACAAGTGCACGGAGGCCGAGGAGCTGTCTAAAGGCGCGGGGGCTGCGGACGAGCCCCCGGCCGCTCAGTTGGACAAGGGCACGGAAGGGCGTTCAGACGGGGCCCCGGAGCAGAGCCCCGGCGAGCAGCGTGAAGAGCAGAAGGCGGGGCCCAGGGCCCCGGACCGCTCCCCCGTTAAGGAAAAGATCAGCAGCCTCCGGAAGGTGGACCGGGGGCACTATCGGCACCGCAGAGAGCGCTCGTCCAGCGGGGAGCGGGTGCGAGACAGCCGCAGCCGGACGGAGGGGCAGCGCCCGCGGCGGCACTCCCACAGCCGCGCGCGGGCGCCGCCGGGCCACTGCCGGGCCGCGCGCCCCGGCCCGCACCGCGCCGGCCACGGCGACCGGCTCAGCCCCGGCCCGCACCGCGCCCCGCCCCGGTACGGCCACCGCCACTCCGGAACAGGGGCGGGTCGGACCAGGACTGGGCCCGGCACCCCCCGCCGGAGGGCGAGCACCTGGGGCCGGGAGAAGTACTACCCCGAGAGGACACGGTGGGACAGGTGCAGGTATCACCACGACAGGTACGCCCCGTACGCGGCCAGGGCGCTGCGGGACTGGAAGCCTTTCCACAGTGACAGGGACTACGGCAGCGCGGCCCAGCACTGCGGCCGGCCCTACAAGGACTACTATAAAGGCAGGAAGGGGTGCGAGCTGGTCATGAAAGAGAAGGAGGGGCCCCACTTCGGCAGCCCCCGCGGGGGCCCACCCCACGCCCTGCCTCTCTACCCCGACAAGTACCCCCATGGCAAGATGGCACTTGGGGCTGAAGACAGTTGTCACCTCGCGGATCGGTTTCACGGACACGAAAGTATAAAGTCACGGAAACGGAGGTACGATAGCATAGAACATAGTGACAGTCACGCAGGAAAGAAAGCGTGGAGAAGCTTACAGAGGGGCCCTTTAGAAGAGCCTAAAGCGAAGAAGCACAAGAAATCGAAGAAGAAAAAGAAATCCAAAGACAAACACCGAGAGCGAGACTCCAGGTGAGGGTGTGGGCCGGGGTGCGTGGGCGGGGGGGCCTGCAAGCCACCCAGCTTGTCTTACTAAGGGGAGGAGGGGCTGTGTGTGCTTATGAGTTTGATATGTGTTTCTCATTTCTGCGTGGGTTTTCAGATTTCACTGTTTACAGATTTCTGAAATTTAGCTTTGCTTTTAAATTGTATCTTAGTTCATGGTATGCAATGCCTAAAAAGTTCATTTTTCTGAAAGGTGTTGCCATTTTAATTAATGCTTTATAACTCTAGGAGTTAAGTATGCAATGCTCTGTGAATGAAATCTTTGGGTCTTTGACGTTACAATTGGTCTTAATATTCTCAAGTGCCACATTAGTTATGTTGTCATATCTCTTAAAGTTTTCTTCACACTTGGTGACTACCAGGCGAGCAGAAAATGGGAGGCCACCATCCCTTCAATGTTTGACTGCTCGCTCTAAGTGCGGATCTGAGACGTGCCCTTTGTTAACTTCATCTTTGTCTCTCTGTCTCCTTAGTTTGAAATCTATTGGGAAACTTGCTTTTGTAGTTTTAAACAGCCCAGTTGTTCAGCAGTTGTCTTGAAAGTGACTTATCTGTGACGTGAGCACAAACAGAATCAGCATACGTTTCATGCTCCGTACATTTGACATCTCAAAATCGAAACTTTGGGAAAAGACTACTGGGAGCCGCTGGTGTCTATCTGAGTGGTTACCCGAGGGGCAAGGAATTCATGAACACCTCGCACGTGCCTGACGCACCTGACAAAATTTTTTTTTTCCTTTAGCCACTAGTTTCAGGAAAAGTTAGCAAAATCCTTCCTCTGGTATTTTGGCCAGCTACCTTAGCTCCCGCGTGAAGCTTAGAGGCAGTGTGGGAAGGGGTTGAAATCGGAGGATTTATGACCCTAGACTTAACATTGTTGCCGTGAAAACGAACTGCATTTTCAGTTAGACGAGAATGTCACCCGTGTCTGCACGAGTGTCCGCCGTGCTGGGCGTACAAGCCCAGGCCCAGCTCTGTGAGGGCGTCTTGCTTCCTTGCTGGTTTGAGTTCTGGCTTGTTCTTCCGCAGGCATCAGCAGGATTCAGACCTTTCGGCAGCATACTCTGATGCCGATCTCCACAGACACAAAAAGAAGAAAAAGAAAAAGAAGAGGCACTCAAGGAAATCAGAGGACTTTGGTAAAGATTCAGAACCGCACTTACCTAAGGCCGCCAGCTCCGAGGCCGTGGACCGTTTCCGGAGAGCTGACGGCTTCGCCCTTGCCGACGGCCTGCCTCTGGAGGGCACTGGACCTTTCCGTGAGAAAACGAAATATTTAAGGATGGAAAGCAGAGATGACAGGTGTCATCTGCCCGAGTGTGGCCAGGGTAAAGGAGATACTTGGAATTAAAATTGTAGAAACGGGTCTTTTTGGAAAAGGTGATTAACACGTGAGAAGAAAACCTCAAATGGCGTAAAAGGGCGCCCGGCCCGCGCCCCGACTCCAGGCCGCGTGCTGTGGCCGCGTGGCGAGGCCGCGCAGCTGAGCCCGGAGCCGCGTCGAAGGCCCGAGTGACACGGAACCGGGCCTGGTGGTTGCCGTGGGAGGGGCCAGAGCTGTTGTTTGTAAACTTTTGCTGGACGTGTTTTCACAGTACGTTCCTGCTCTCTGGCTCCCTGAAGCTCCAGCGTTCGAGTCGAACCCGAAAGCCACGGTCCGATGACTCGCGGCGTTAGGGACGCCAGCTGGCGGCCGCTAGCAGAGCGCTGCCTGCGGGTGCCTGTGATGTGGGCTCTGCTGGCTGCCGGGGCCCGGGGCCCTCGTCCGCTCCGCCTGCACGCACGCGGCCCCGCGCCGCGGCCCCGGACAGCAGCCGCGCTTGCGGGAGGGGGCCGGGCGGGAAGCCTTCGTTCCACGCGAAGAGGACCTGAGACTTGAGTGTCCAGCTCTGGGGCGCCGCACAGCCCGGCCTTCACGGTCTGTTACCGTGGAAGTGTGCCGCCCCCGCCCCCCAGACACCGAGGTGTGCTTTCCTGACTGGCCATCGCCTGGGCTGCCCGGTGCTCGACCGAGCTGTTGTGTTGGGGGCAGCCCAGGCCGCGCATGGCCCAGTCAGCGTGACTGCTGAGGAGGGACCCGTCACCCCCAGTGCTGGCTGGGGCAGCAGCAGACACCGAGGGGCGGTGGGCTCCGTCGGGGGGTCCGTGTGACCTGCCGTGGGAGCGGTGGCGGCACATGCGGCCAGAAAGCGAAGCTAAGGTGGTGGTTGCTTGTTTTTTTAAGAAATCAACATATGTATTTTCAGGTTGGTTTTCCACGAACGTGTCAGTGATTGGGGGAAGGGGCTTAGTGAGGAGTCGCTGCTTGGTGATTGGGACGAAGTAGTGAGCGGGGCTGTGGGTACCGTGTGGGGCCCCAGGGGACTTCACATTGTTGCCGGAATCATCCCCTTCTGCGACTCTCTCAAGGACCCAGCCAGAGGCCGCAGCGCGCAGCAGTGGCAGCCTCCCACAGGGCCGGCCCGCAGGGAAAGTGGGCTGAGGGCAGACTCGGGGGCGCTGGTGTGCCCAGTGGTGGCCCTGCGTTCCTGTCCCCAATCCAGGTGCACTCAACAGGTGGGCAGCCAGTGCTTGCGCTGAGCAGACCAAGGAGCTTGGGCCTGTCCATCCTGTCCCCAAGAAGGACCAGTTGCTTGGCCTTCCGTGCCAGGCTTCCCTCTCAGCTGGCTGGGGACGGACCCTTTTGTCTGTCTGCCATGTGTCCTGTGTCCTGGTACCTCGACCACTTACCTCTCTCTCTGACCTCTGACTCATGTTCTCTGGCTCCATTAAACCCTCACTCTCTTTGGCCTAAGGCTGGTTCGAGTAACGTTAAAAGGCTGGTCAGTTTGCTGGGCCAATGGGACCGCGCCCACCAGGCGTGGCTTTCACGTCATCTGCCCGTGGGACCAGCGGCCGCAGTCCTCACGTCAGCTGCTGCTCAGTGAGACACTCAGGGAACAGGGACGTGACGCACACATGCTCGACCTGGCGTCGTTCTCAGCCACAAACGTTAAGCTAAGAGCTGGTTCTGAGTGTAATCGCTTAATGCGCACACAGCGCAGCCGCTCAAAATTTTGTCAAACTGTCATTAAACTGTTTAACCTTTGCTTGCTTCCTAGGTGATTGAAAACTTGGCCTCAAAACAGAGTCCACAAGTTACGGTAAGCTGTTTTCACATCTGCGTGTTTCATAATCGTTTGTAGAGGTACCATGGGGACATATGTGGAGTTCAGGGCCTTGGGGACTCGGGAGCAGGTGCGGGAGGCCCTTCTGAGCTCCAGGCCATGCACTGGCACTGCACTTAGACTCCCCCTCATCAGTACTGGCTGGGGGACACTCGTGTCCCTCAACCCAGGCAGTCACTCCATTCTCTCCTTCCCATTATAAGAAAATGAGTTTAAAGTGTCAGAATCAAGTCATTTGATAAACCTTTGAAGAGATGGAGACTCCAGTTTCCTCAACCCAGACCTAATTGGCCTAAGAGAGGAGCCCCCAGGACCCCCATTCCTTCAAAGCCCCCGAGTCCCCGTGCTTCAGGAAGCTGGGTCGGCGCATCCCCCACACAGGCCCGGAGTACCTGGACGGCAGGTGTGTGCAACTGCTCCCTCTCCGTTCAGACAGAAAGGTCTTTGCTTTGTTTGAATGAGGTTTGAGTCCTTCATAGCAGAGCAGAACCTTGAGGGGCCAGCTAATTGACTGGCACTTTTTTCAGTGGCCCTGGGAGATAGTAATTCAGGTTTTGTGGCCTGCCAATGCTGAGGTCAAGGGAGAGTGAGCCATTTGCCCTTGAAAAGGAATTTTGTCCAAATGTGTCACTTCTAGTCAGCAAAGGGAGATTTAAAATGAATTTCAAAGTGAATTGTCTTCAGAAGATTATTTGCAGGTAATTAACATGCTTTATCAATGGGTCCTCCAGGGAAGGACCTAAGCCTAATTAAGGGATTAAGTTCTTCCCGCTCAAGGGATTTAAGGATTGGCAGGGTGGGGGTGCATCCCACGCCCAGCAGATGGCGCCCTCTTTGCTGAGCCGTCCGCCTCCGGCCCCTTCCACACCTCTGTCTGGAAGCGCCCAGCTTCTGGATTGCCGCCTGTGGGGACCTAAGAGGGAGTCCTTGAGCAGTTTCGGGGCTGCAGCCCCCCGGGACTCGGCCCTCTGTTCCGACCGCCTGCCTCTTGTCTTTCAGATTGAACATGTTCAACAGAAGCCATCCCCAGCCCAGCTTAAATTATAAATATAGGAAATAACTGTTCAAATCCGCGTGGTGCTTCTTTAGTAAATACTGTACAGATTTTACCATGGACTTTTTTTTTAGTTTTTATCTTTTCTTAATGACCCTTATTCCAAATGGATGAACACTTTCTACAACTGCTGACCGCTGTAAAATACCGTGTATATAAATCACATTGAAAATAACGCCCTGGACTAGAACATCTCAAATGCTGCTTAATCACAGACTCAGGTTGATCGCCCGTATTCCGTGTAATGCTCCTCCAAGCGAGATGCCGGTGCACGGCCAGCCGGGAGGCCGCGGGACTATCAGAAGTACCAACGACTGACGGTATGGCTATTTAATTTGAAGACTTATTTAAAGACTCACAAGCTCTCAACGAGACTTTTGAGAGCAGTCTGTTTTCTGTAATGTCTGATACTAGAAACTAATTTCACTTCATATTTTAGTTGTATTCAAGATTTGAAGGTGTATTTTATAGACGAGTTCTGTTTTTGAACTTTGTGGAACTATTCCAATCAATTTACCAGATATGATGAGTATTTACATTATGAATGTATAATCCAAACATTATTTGTAAAGCCTACAGTATGTTTTTTATTACATAACACTTTTTTATACAGTGTCTCTTGTCTTGACTATGATATTGGAGTCTGAGTTGTCAGCTTGGTCCCTTAAAGTTTCTAGTTACAGACAAAATCATACTGTGATTTTATTTTTAATATGGATATGCTATCAAACTGTGATACACTTATAATTCACTGGTCCTGCATCAGGAGATGGAGTGGGGAAAACTGTATTTAATACAGTTTGTATCTGAATAATCTGTATGGTTTATACAGTTTGTGTTGTTCAGAGATGTCTAAAGTTTGATCTTTGTTTTTTTAAAGATTAAAAAGCACTTGCCCCACTGTAAATATACAGCATGTAAAATTTATATAGTATATAAATGGCAGCAAATTAACCATTTCGTGTCTTATTTTTTAGTGCTATTTGCCCCATTTGCTTACAGACACGCCTCAGGGACTTCCTCCTGTGGCTTCGCTTTCGCTTTCTTAAAACCTCCACGCTCAAGCCGCGGTCTCTGGCCTGGAGGGGGGACCCCAGGCTGGGGGGGGAGTCGGTGAGTGGGTTGCTGGACCCGACAATCTGCTTTAAAAAACCAAATCTTAGCCTTGTTGTAACAATGCATTTGCCTTTTATTTAGTGACACAGTATTTGAAAGTGGACAAGCCACACCCTCCAATTTTACTGACTATTCGTTTTACAACAAAATGTTGATAAAGGATATTTTTTTCATGCAAGCTGTGGGAATATATACATTGAATAAACACTCCAGAAATCAATATATATACACTATTTACATATTAACTATATTTACTGTAAATAGAAATGTTTCCTAAGAAAAAATAAGAAAATGAGAAATCACAACGTGTGGTTTCTGGTCTACAACAGACCTAACTTCTCAGCAAAGCGCATCTATGTAGATATATGCATTTTAACTTTAAAAATAGGCATTGCTTTACATGAAGCATTAATGCTGCTTCATCTATAAATAGCTTCTATTTGGACTCAGTTTGGTACCACGTTAAACTGCTCAAAAACGTTCTGTTATCCTGAAGACTCTGCCTGCCGGGGTCTAGGCCCTCTGGCTGAGGCCCACCTGCTAACCGGGCCGGTGCCCCTGCCGCCCGGGGTTGCTGGCCAAAGCTGGGGAATGAAGTCAGCTCTAGGCACAGACGCGGGGCAGGGGGAGGAGGCACCACCAGGCCTGCCGGAGGGCGTAGTGGGGTCACGGCTGTATGCCTGTTAGGTTAATACTGTCACAGTGAAACCTGGAGTTAGGTGACTTCACGTAACACTGATGGCAAGGTACGTGCATTCTTAGCACCATGGCCTGTTCCTGGGGACACAGCCATCGAGTGAGAATCCATCACAGACAACCAGAGAAACGTTCTCCCCAAGTGTTTTCTTAAGCTCGGACTCCTCCTCACCCCACTCTGAGGCCAAACCCAAAAGACAGAAAGCCCTATACCCCCAGGGTCCTACCTGGGTTCCAGACCAAGGACCGAGAGAGCGTCCCCACGCGAAACACTGGTCTAGCTGGTGCCCCGGGCCAGCCCGAGGGGTCGTCTTCAGTGGCGGGTGGTCCCGGCGGCGTCTGGTTCCGTGGAAGACTGGAGGTTGGGGTCGCGAGGGTACCCGCCAGGCATCGCAGGAGCCAGCTCGCCTTCCTCGCCGACGAAGTACGGATCTGAGGTATCGGTACAGTAACAGAGCCGAAGAGCTTGGGCTAAACAACAAACTCAGTGTGACGTGTGTCGGTGAGTCGTGGACTCGGACCCCTTTGCAGTCTGGTGTGACTTGAAGCTACGTCGGGGTCAGCTGCGCTGACGCCAGGGTCCCACAGCCATGGAGTTCAGCGTCGAGGCGACTCGCAGGAAGTGACTTCTGCTGTTGGCATCCCCGGGAGGGCAGAGCCCGAGGTCTCCTTCTTGGACTGGACTTCACAAGGGCGCGATGGCCTCTAACGAGCATCCCGGGGCGACAGGGCGGGGACCCACCGCCAGAACGGCCCAGGCGGTCCTGGTGATACAAGTAAACGGCGTCTGTCACCAGCCACAGGCGTTGCGTCCTGGCACACGGCCTCCGTCACCCCCTCGCACACCCACGGTCCCACCGTGTGTCGTGCGAGGCCCAGCCGTCCCTCAGCAAACACACTGCCGAGCACCTGTGAAGCCCACGGCGACCTGGCCGTGAGCCTCCGCCACCACCCGTGGGGACCTGGGGCTGGCACCTGTTCACAGGAAACCCAAAGCGCCACGCGCCTGCCGGGAGCTGCGATCCCCGGCAACGCGGGAGGAGATCACTGACGTGGCTCCGCGTCACGCTGAGGGATCTGGTCAAGTGATCAGGTCAGTGAGACAATGCACTTTGCCACTGCGCTTCAGACAGGGAGGACGATGGTCAAAGCCGGGTCTGGACCACGCGCTCCGCGGAACCGCACGGAACGGCTGCTCGTGGGCTCACACGGACTGTGCTGGATTCGGCAGGTGCGGGACAAACGCCCCCAAACCGCGCTTTACGTTTCACTGATCTGCCTTTTTACAAAGGATCCGTGGGGCTGCCGAGTCTGAGTGGGCGAGAGATCCCAGGGGACCCGGACACGCGGAGCCCTGCCCAATGCTCGTCGTCCTCGGGGAAATGGCCACCTCCCTCCTTCGGGAGGGGCGAGGGCACCCCACAGAGCAGCGGCGCTCAGAATGGGCTGACACGTACGTGTGTACGTGGCCCTGTGCAGGGCGCAGGATATACTTGTGTCCAGGAGTTAAATTTAGAGCTGCCAATGTAAAAATACCACTATTAAAGTATCTTTCATTATAACGCCAGAATATAAAAAGCTACAAAAAGCTATCCTCCTATATAGTTAAGAAAAAGGCGGAATAAAAAAGTGGTAGTTTTTCTCTCCTGTTCTGATATGAAACGGCGGCTTCTAGAAGCGAACGCCGACGGAGCGCGTGTGGCGTGAGCGGGGCTGCTGTGTGGCCCTCGAGGACAGTGGTGCCTGTCCCTGCTGCGGCCGGGAGGGTCGGCAGGAGGGGGGCGCTCGGTGTCGCTCGCCAGACCGGCGCACTGAGGCTCTGAACCCTGGGCTCGCACGGGACATGACGTCACGGGGGCGCCTCTCGGTCACGTTCTGCTGTGGGGTGGGGTTTTTACCTGCTCAGGCCAGGAAAGCTCTACTTTTTATTGGCGATCCTCCTTTTCCTCGTGGCCAGCATGTCGTAGAAAGGGTCTCTACTGATGCTCGCCCTGGGAAGAGGGAAGCAGCGGTCAGGGGCGGGCCTCCCTCCCGGGGGCATGGAGACGGGAGCCAGTGCCCGCGCACGGAGGGCGCGGACGCACGCACGCGCCTGCTGACCAGGACGCGAGCGCCGACCTTGACCCGGGCTGCCGAGGCTCCGCTCCAAGGACACGCCTCGGACGGACGCCGGCCGCGCAAGCAGACGGCGGCCCACGCCCTGGTTTCAGCGCTCGGCTGCCTTCGACAGCCGACCATTTGGGCTACTTACTGGTTCCCTCTTCCTACGCTTTAAATTCTTACTCTTAGGAGAGTTTTAAATTCACCGATAAAAAGAGCACGTTCAAAACCCTAGGCCCCTGCCCCTGACCCCAACGAGAGCACCCAAGGCCGTGTGCACGCTCTCCCCCACGACCCCGCGAGCTCGCCGGGTGGTCCCTGCGTAACTGCCACGTCTTTGAGGTAATAAACCTGCCTCTCTTCAGTTTCCTAACGGCTACAGCTGAGAGGCGTCTTGCAGCCGTACTAAGGACCACAGCGTCTCATCAGTGACCACGCCGGTTCCCGACAGGCTCGGCCCGGCACGAAACCGGGCTCCGGCTCACCGGATGGACTTCACCCACTCGTCCTTCTCCTCGGGGCTGGGCGCGGAGATCCGGTACACCACGTGGTTGCCCTCCACCACCCGGCCGTCGGCCTCCGTCTTGCAGGCTTTGATGACCTGCCCTTTGTGGCTGGGGTTATAAAGCTCGAAGCAGTTCTGGTGGGGGGGGAGAGGGGCTGTCACAGAGGGCCAGGGGAGGGTCGTGCGCCCACTTCACGCGCCCACCAGGGCATCCGGGCGCAGGCGGGAGCCAAGGTGGCGAGGGAAAGGCCGCTTACGGGCTTCCGTGGGTCCTCCACCTCCCTGATGCTCAGGTTCTCCAGCGGGATGATTCCCCTGGGCTCCTTATCCTAAGAGAGAAGGGCGCACAGCCAGCCTCCCGTGGGTGCCCGATCCGAGGCCCCTCTGACGCGGGGGCCAGGCGACCTGCCCCCCACTCACCGTCGTGTACTCGAAGTAGTAGAGGCAGTTGTCGGTCAGGATGAACCACCGACGCTTCCAGGTCTTGACTCGCCCCCCTGAAAGCAGGAGGCCCTCGTGAGTCGGGGCCAGTGCAGGCAGAGAGGGCGGGGTACTGGACCCCATGCACTACTGGATTTCCGGAAATGCCACCAGGAGCCAGGCTTGGTTCTAAGTCTCCTTCCTTGTTGGGCTCGACAGTCCGCCCAGCACTTAGCCAAGCCCGGGACGAGCTGTGTGGCCTGGGCCGTCCAGGCCTCTTGCCTGCCAGGCAGCGGGGGCGTGCACAGCACGGTGCTCTGCTTGGGCCACATGCACCCCACCCCGGGCCTATACCTCGCCCTCTCCACAGCCCCTCGGTAACTGCTTTCCAAATCTGCCTCCTGGAAAAGTCAGTTGTGATGAATGGGCTTAATTTCCCCCGTGGAAATGACAACAGGATGAAGTCAGTGGGCTCCCGTCTGTCCGGGACTTAACCCTGTTACGTGGGGCCCTTATCACATTACTGGGTGCTCTGGGCGGCCCTGGGATCCATCAAACCTGATTACTCTTTGGCCCAGGGAATTATTAGATTGAACTAATCTCTTAACGAGATCTGGGACACACACACACACACATACACACAGCGCGTCTGCGTCTGCTTCCACTGCAGAACGGGACATCTTTTTTACCTTTAAGTATTTAGCAGAGGCAAACGCTTCAAATCCTAACCCCTGCTTCTAACAAAGTGTCTAAAAACTCGAAAGCATGTGCAGGGCAATGGCCGGAAGCGATACATGGGCACGAGGTAGGGCTAGTTCCCAAAGTGACGACGACGGTCAGGGCCGAGCTGGCCCACCTTTCCCTACGGCGCGCTGCTGGGGCTGAGGCCACTGTCCCTGCGTGGGGACACGGGGAGACACCTGCCGCCCCTCAGGACCCCCACGGCTGGCTACCTGCTGGACTGCAGAGGGCCGGTGGGGGAGTCGCCCAGCGCGGGGAAGGCGCCCCGACTGCCAGAACCTGGTGCCGTGGACAGAGCCCCCTGATCGGAGTCCCTCGTCGCCCGAGAGCCTGGGTGAGGTCCAGCTGTGCCCCCTCCTCCCTGCCGACCTCGCCTTCCGGAGATGGCTGCTACACCCTCCACGGCCCTCAGAGCCCAAGCCCACCCCCCACCCCCCGCTCATGCCTTCGTGCCCCAGGGCCTCTGCTCAAGCTGCCCCTTGGCCTAGAGTCACAGCCCCTCGTCCGCTCAGCACCTCTGACCTTGGGCTGGGCTCCTGCTCCCCGAACCCACGTGCAGCCTCACCGAGGTGCACGCGGCATTGCCTGGAACCCTCTGCTCCACGCCAGACGCCGCTCTCGTCGCCTCTAAGACCCAAGACAGGAAGGAGCAGAGCCCGGCACCAGCAACCGTGGCCAGCGGCGGCCACGGGGTCAGCGCACGCTTCGTCCCCTCATCTCTGCTGTCCAAGTCCGCAAGCCCCTCAAGGCGGCTCTGCCTCGACCTAAAGTCCTCCAGTCACAGGGGACAGCGCTGACTCCAGGCACGTCCCCGAACCCCGGGTCTCCAGTAAGGCCCTTCTCCGGCTGCACTGGCCCTGGGCCGGGCCACCACCCTCCTCCAAACAGCAGGCAGAAGCGTCTTGAAAAATCAAACAACATGATAGCATCAGGAGGTGGGCCTTGGGTCGGACGAGGTCCCGAGGGCAGGGCCCTGGTCTGACAGCACAGCGAGCAGCTGGCTGTCCAGCATCCAGGAAGAGGGTCCCCCTGGAACCCTGCCCTGCTGGCCCCAGGCCCATCGCCCTCCCCGTACGGCCAGCTGCCGCGGGAAGACCTCCCTGCGCTCTGCACCAGGTCGCTGCCGCACTGCTCCCGAGCTCAGGGGCGCACCTCGTGGGAGTCCCCTCTGTGGTCCAGTTCTCAAGTCCCAGGGAGCCGGCGGCTGCGGGGTCTAGACTGAGGCCTGTCGTCTGGGTCGGCCCCGGCCCCAGCTCACTTTCGGCCACGCAGGCCGGGACCCGGGGCCCGTGGGTCGTGCGCTTGGCCTTGGGGCACAGCGGGTCCTGGTGCGAGGGGACCAGAGGCGCTGCGCGCGCACGTTTCCGGCTGGGCGTCGGGGCGGGCATGCGCACACGCCGCCCCGCTCGCCTGCAGAGAGCCTGGCCTCGCCCCGCCCACGCGGATGCACGGCGCACGCCCTGGCAACACGCGCTGCTGCGTGACAGGTCAGCTCTGAGTTTAACACGACTGACTCATCCTCTGAACTCAGTGACCACGAGGTCCTTGCCGACCATTAAATGGCGCACCAATGCTCTGGCAAAGCGTCCAGGCCTCGGAAGGCCCCTGTCCAGTGAGAAGCACCCAGCAAGGTCGCATGCTGTGACTCCATTCCCATGGGAGCGTGTGCACAAGGACATGCCACGCCCACGCCCGCCCTGCCCCTGCCCCGCCCTGCTGCGCAGTCCAAGCCGTGCGTGCGCGCCAGGCGGGCCACACCCAGGGCCAGCCTGGCGTGTGTGCGGCACCGGCTTCCGGCAGACTGGCCGCCTTTTGGCCCCCAGAGCCCCTCACCCGCCGGCTGTCTCTAGCGGCCAGGCCAGGGTCAAACCCGTCAGGAGGCAGCCTGTGGCCACAAACATCTCCGGGCTTTGGCTAGTGTTGCTTGGCAAGGCTGGAGCTCCGAAGAGACCAGCCTGCCAGCCACGGGGAACCCGCTCTGGCTGCTGACAGCCCTGAGGACAGAGCTGCTGGGGCCCGAGGGATGGCGGCTCCCGGCGGCCGCCTGGCCCATGGGCTTCAGATTTGGACGGTGCCGTCACTAGCTGTGACTTCCCCTCACACAGACGCGGCCCACGGCTGTGGGAGGCTGGAAGGAGCTGACCGTGTCCTGCTGCTCAGTGCCGACCAGGCCCAGGCCACACCCCACTGGGCATCGGGCCCCGCACGCAGCCGCTCAGCTCCTAAGGGTGCTCTGTGCACGGACGCTGAGGCTGCTCGACCTGCAGGCAGGTGGGAAAAGCCCTGTCACGCCTCTATTTCACCTTGGTGTCTTCAGGAGCAACCCCATCCCTGCCGGGACAGGCCACACCGGCTGCCAGGCAGGCCTGCACCGCCACCAGCCCTCCACGCGCACTCGCTGGGGGTCCGTGTGCGACCACTGGTGTCTGAGCAGCGCCCGCCTCCTGCCCTCGCCCGGGACCACAGGTCTGATGCTCTGTGTCTGGTGCATTCTGAAGGTCACCCAGGCAGGCAAGTGCAAGGCTACAGTACTGGGACTCTAGACGAAGAACCAGAGGTCTCCCAAACCTCCCCTCTGCCAGAGCGAGACCCCCAAATCAGAAGAGCAGCCCTGTGGCTGTACCCACACATGCCACACTGTCACCATGCCTACGTCTCATCCTCCCTTCATTAAAACACAACCACCGGCACTGTCACAGGCCTCCGTGTCTCCCAATCTGTTCCGAGAGTGCACACACGACACACAGCTGTCACGTCTCACAGGCGCCAATGTCACAGTAAGACAGAAACCCCAACCCCTCAGCCTCAGTTAAAACACCCTACCAATTGCACAGAAAAGATAAAGCTATTCTTTGCCAATGGTTAGGACGCCTTTAAAGCATCCCGGACTCGTCCCTCGGTGGTGTGAGCATGCCCTGTCGGCCAGCGTGAGGGCGGCGGGTGACGTGCGGGATAGAGCTGCCACCGGCCCTCTCACTGTTGCTCAGGCCCAGGAGGCCGAGGGGCGGGCTGTTCCCACGTGGCATTCCCACGCAGCTCTGGTCGGGGTGCAGAAAGGCCTGTGCCCTGGCCACTCCCGCCCCACCCGGGTGCGGCTGTCACACTCACCGCGCCCCAGGAAGCCAACCCAACAAGTCGAAAGCCACGTGGGTCAGATGGATGGCAGCCACGGATCGGAGCCTCACACACATGAGCGGGGAGAGAGACCGAGAGAGGAATGAGCAGCTGGGAGGGTGGGAAGCCACTGGGTACGTACCTCCTAACGCAGGACAGGCAGGGGCAGCCCGGCACAGAACAGAAAGGTGGGAGCCACAGGCAGAAGGAAAACAAGAAGGCACATTCAAACCACTCGGCAGAAGCCAGCCGCACCAAGCCACGAGAGGCGCGCGGAGGCGCCTGCTGCTTGTACAGAGAGCTGCCTGTGGCTTCCTGGACACGAGCGCGGTTTTCTGGGCCGTCCGCGCAGCCCGGGCCTGACGCTCTGCCGTGGACGCGACAGGACGGCCGCCTGCGGACGGGGTGCGGGGCTCGGCAGCGGCCGTGGGGTCTGGGTGCAGCCGGCCGCCGAGCGGCCTCCGCCTAACGAACTCCGTCCCCAGCGCCTGTGCGTCTGGTCGGGGCCTCGGCACCGCGGGGGCTGAGGGGCTGCAGCGCGTCCCGCCCGCCACGCACCCAGCTTCAGGAGCCAGCCCTCGCGGTCGGGGTTGAAGAACGTGTGCGTCAGGTCGTTGCCGTCGTCCTCCGGGATCTTGAACGGCTCGTTCTTGATGCTCTCGTACAGGTTCTGCGGGAGGACCGGGGGGCCGCGGGGGCTCAGGACAAGGGCCGCCATCGCTCCCAGCCCGCCCGAGGGCAGGGTCAGCAACACGGCCGCCCCCGCCCGACCCCTGACCCTCACCCGCAGCAGCTCCTCGGGCAGGTCCCCGCCCTCGTTGATGCCTCGGTTCATGGTGACGAAGCGCTCGGCCGTGGGCTTGTCGCGCACGTTGTGGTTGTGCAGGCTGGTGTTGAGCATGATGATGGCGAAGGACAGCACGTAGCACGTGTCTGAAAGGGGCGGAGGGCGGTGGGGGCTCAGCCGCCGGAAACCAGCCCAGGATTTCCCCGTGGGAGGGCCGCGTGCGGGGTGCACGGCCCTGGGCACGCCTGGAGTTGGTGGCGGGGTCTGGCACCGTCCCCGCCCAGAGCGGGCAGGGCCAGCGCCGTCACTGACCTGTGGACTGGAAGACGCCGGGGTTGCACAGGCAGTAGCGGGCAGCGAACGCCTCCATCATGCGGTCGATTTTCTGGGCCTCCCCGGGGAGCCTGAAGCTCCACAGAAACTGCCTGAGGGAGCCGGAGGCAGGGTGAGGGCCTGTCCCCGAGTGCGCCCGGCGCGGCCTCCGCCGCCCAGGGGCCCCGTGCTCCAGGCTGAGCCGCGGGGCGACGGGGGGCCGAGGACCCCCAGAGCGCTGTGCGGGCCGCTCCCCGCCCTCCGCCGTCCACTGCAGGGCCGGCCGGGGCTCGACACCTGCAGGAGAGTCAGGGCCCCCGGGGCTCCGGGCCAGAGGCCGACGGCCAAAGGAATGAAAGCGATCGGGCTGGTGGCCTCACCCCCAGACCAGGGAGGGCGGGGGGCTGCACACCGTGAGGCAGTTTCCAAATCCTGAAGCTCCCGTGGGAGGCCTCCTGCCGCCAGTGACGCCGTCAGCCCCGGCCCGCTGCCGAGCAAAGCGTGCAAGGGACAGGCAGCGCGGCCACACCTTGGTCCTCAGCCCAGTGACAGCCACGGGGAAGGACCGAGACCAGGGCCAGACAGCACGGCCAGCTGCACGCTCCTTAGCCACAGGCCAGGCGGGGGCTCAGGGAGGAGGCTCCTCCCCGCAAAGGGCCAGACCAGACGGAGAACCAGGCTGCCCAGGCCGGGGGACAGCCCTGGGGGCCTCAGCCAGGCCAGGCAGGAGCGCAGAGCCTCTCAGAGGGTGGGCGGGGGCTCAAGCCAAGGGCACTCAGGGCGTTAGGGGGCTGCACCCCGATGTCATCAGTGAGGTCTGGCTTTACCGGGACAAGCCTGGGACCAGGGTGGCCTCTGATGGCAGGAAACCCACGCCCTCCCCGCACACGGCATCCACGAGGTGAGTGTCCAAGGCCAAACGTGGCGGGAAGTGGGCCTGTCGCCCACACACGACCGTCCCGTCTCATTTAAAGTGCTCGGCCCCCCGCCCCGGCTCCGGGCGCTGACGCGGCGCTGCGGGGACCACTGGAGGGGCGGGGGGCAGGGACAGTGTGGCCCCTTCGGAGCCGCCCGCGGCACGGGGCGGGACACTCACCTCAAGGCCTGAACGAGGTTGAGATCGGCAAACTCGTGGAGCTCTACGAAGGCCTGCAGCACCTTGATGTTAAACTCATCCCTAGAAAGACAGGGCGCGCTTCACAGCCCACTGCGGCGCCTGTCCACGTCGGACGGTCGCTTCCTAGAGCCGGTGTCTGCGGGAGCCGCTCTCCCTGTGCTTCCGCGTTCAGGCTCAGTGCAAAGGAGACCCCGGGGGCACTGCCTTACCTCACAGCTGCGGAGAGGCCGGGCGACACGACCCCAGCACCAGCCGCCACGGCCGACGTGCGAGGTGCCGTCCGCGGGGCTGGTGCCTCTCTGCGCCCACACGCCCCCCGTCACGAGGGTGTTCTGAAGCTCGGGGTGAAGCACCCCAGCCCCGGGTGGCAGGCCCTGAGGAGGGGGGCGGGCCCAGTCGCTCACCTCTCCCCCAGGTAGTCCCCGATGACGGTCTTGTTGAGGCCCTCCCCCTTGTACAGGAACTGGGCCACGGCCTCCGCGGAGCTCTGCAGCAGGTCGTTCTCTATCAGGAACTGGATCCCCTGCGGACAAGCACGAGAGCAGCAGTGGCTTAGGAGAGTGGCCGGGACAGCAGGGCGCCGCGTGCGACGACCTCACTGGCCTGGGCACAGCAGAAGAAGCCACGCGACCTGATCTCACTGCTCCACGCCTCGCTTATCCGCCCAGGAAAGCACGGCCACTGAACAGGTCCGAACGCAAACGGGCCCCTGAGCGACCACTGGACGTGGTCAGAGGGAACGACAGCGCCAGGCCCCCAGCCCAGGAGACGCCTGCTGCGTCTGGGAGGAATCCATTCCCGGCCCCTTTCCCCTTGCCGTGCTCACTGCGCACTTTCCCAGCTTCCCCTGCCGCTGAAAATGACCCTGTGACCAGGTCTGGTCAGACAGAGACGTCTGTAGGGAGGACCCAAGAAAGGTGGTCACTTGATGAAGGGGACCCGATGAGCAAACGCAGGCAAACGTCTGCCCTGAGTGCAGCCGTGACGGTCAGCCCCAAGCTGTGCACAAAGGCAAGGGCAGGCCCTCGGTCCTGGCACCTGCAAGCCCTTGACGCGCCGCCTGTGCCGTGTGAGGGTCGGCCCCCCGCACGAGCTATCTTCCTGCTGTCACCTGCAGCTGACTGTGGCAACCGACTGCGAAGCCACTGAGCCAAGACAGTCTCAATCCCCGCCCACCCGAAGGGCCGAGGGAGCAGGGAGCGCAGGGATGACCTCTAAACGAAACGCTGGGGAGGGGCCGTCCCGGCCCACATTAGCCGGCTCCTTCTCGTGGGAATCCTAATAATAGCAAAAACTTACCTACCGCTGGCCTAGCTACCGAGTTGGTTTCAAAATACAGGGTGGCAAAGCCCGTAAGGGACAGGCAATTCTGCTGTTTGCCCAGAGGCTGTTTCTACCAACTCAGAGATGACCTTCCCGCCGACTCTGACTCTCTCCCCCTCCCACCCCCTCTGTGCCCTGACCAAGCTCCCGCCCGCCCACAACCCACCTGCAGTCTGCTGTTTTTATTTTTCAATATATGAATGTCCACAGGATCCTTATTTAGAATTTTTGAAACTGGAACCAACGGTCAATGAGAACAGATAAACACATTGTGGTATACTCATACGATGAGAGACTCCACGGCGGAGACGTGGACCAAACACCACGGATGGATGTGCAGTGAGAGGGCTCAGTACATTTTAATCCCATTTACGTCCAGTTTCAAAACAGCAGAGCTGATCTATGGTGATGGAGCAGAGTTCGGCCGCCAGGGGGCGACGCCAGCCAGGCCCCACGACGCTCTACAGGTGCGTCTTGTCCCAGGCAGGGGCTGTGTGCCCCCCGCAGGCCCGTGGCTTTGAGAGGGTCCTGCAGCCACAGAGCCCTGCTCTCTTCATCCAGCGTCCTCATACAGGACAGAAGAGACGTCACACCCCGTGTGACATGGAGGCAGAGGTCGGAGGGATGCACCCACAAGCCAAGGGGCACGGAGGGCTGTGGGCAGCCCTCGGGAATGGGGTGAGGCCGGAGCAGACGCTCCCGAGCCTCCGGAAGGAACCCGCCCTGCCCACGCCTGGATCTGGGGCTTTGGCCTCCTGAACTGTGTGAGACAGTGCCTGGTGTAATTTGCCAGGGCAGCTGCAAGAAACACACACGCTAGGTAAACGCTAATATTTTAGAAATCCTACTTCACTGCTATTTGTAGTGGTTACTCTTAGAATTTTGACAAATTTTAAACTTACCTTCACTCATCAATGTCTAGAAAACTTTAGCCAACTTTTACTTCCCTCCGTCTTTCCCTCCGCTACTTCATATTGAAAGAAATAACCGGAGAGTTTAATTTTTAAAATATTTTTTCGGGAAACACTCTGAGACTTAGCGATCAGTTGTGCTGGTTCCTTTACGTGTCTCTTTTGATCCTGGTCTCGCCCTTGGAGTCCCTTCCGGTCTGGAGGGGGCTGCTCCAGCCTCAGTGGTGACCTTCACTCACTTTTCCTCCGACCTTGGGAAGCAGTCTCCCACGGTCTCTGACTCAGCATTGCCAGGGACAAGCTCGTCGTGATTCCTATTTCTCCTCAGAGAATCTGGTCTCTCCGTCCTGGAAATTCAGTGGATTTTCTCTTCATCCACAAGTTGCCCAATATTTTACTCGATATACTCACATACTGGTCTTTTAAAAACTTACCCTGGTTGGCATTAGAGCCCTTTGATCTTGGTGCTGCTTAAGCTCATTCGGAAATATTCCAATATTTGTTTGAAATCTTTACTCTGCTTTCTTCTACTTCTACTTCTATTAGGCAAAATTTGAGCAGCTTCGTCCTGTCTTCCCGGTCTTACTGTCGTTCGGGGCAAAACCAGCTCTGTCTTCCAGCTCATGAATCCACCTTCTGCCATGTCCTTTCCAATGGCTCAGCCGAGCTCTCAGGTTTTCACGTGAAATGACTTCATTTCCTAGGATTGTTTCTACAACTTCATTTTTGTATCATGGATAAGGAACATCCTATCTCTTTGAGGATGTTCATAATACATAAAAGTATCCTACTTTTAACGTTTCCTTCTATGGCTTCTGCTAGGTCTGCTTCCTCCAGCACTAGTTCTGTCTGTCGAGTTTCGTGTGTCTTTCCTGGTGTCAGTTTCCCCGTATCCTGGTCGGGCGTTCGCCTCTGTAGTTGGACCCTCGGTGGCCTAACCGAATGACGTCTGTCTCCGAGGCAGGTGCCTTCGGGTTTCGCAGCCAGGTGAGGGGTTCAGTTCCTGGTCTCTGGGGCTTCTCCTCCTCCGTGTTGCCGGCCACCGAAGGTACAGCCTGTTTCCATGGCCTGGGTATCCTGTCCCCTCTTGCTTCCCCCACGTAGGGGCACGTACTGCTGCGCAGCACGAACTCAGCAAAGGGTGAAGAGTCTGGACGTCGCTAACACGACCCGCGTCCCACGCCTGCAGCCTCGAGGCACGCTGTGCCCTGACGCTGCTGGCCCTGCCGGCAAGTTCGTTCTCGTATGTGCTTTGGGCTTTTGTTTATCGTTTCTTTCAAGGATTCCTCAATTTCTGGTCCACTGAAAGAACTCCTGCCTGTTACAGATTTACATCTTACATTTTTAAGGTCATTTCTAGGTAATTGGGATTAAAAGGGAGAGGCTGTAGAGTGCTTTCGGCTTCACTGACCCAATCCATCTTTCTTCTTATTCATTATAAACCCAAGTGTCACTTCTGGGTAGCTAACGCAAATGAACAAATGCAAAGCTCCTTGCTCAAAATGTCATCGCTCTGTGACTTAAATAATTTCCTCCTGGTCTGAAACAATGTATCTACTCTGACAACAGCCTGTGTTTCACAAGGTTACATGGTTTCACAGGCACGCAGGAGTGGGGGAGGGGGACGGAGGTCTGACATAGTTTTGAATTGTGTCCGAATGAGCTCATCCAGTGCGGTCATGCACTGGACGTTTACGTCCCCTGAAAATTCGTAGCTGAAACCCAGGCCCCAACATGACAGCATCAGGAGGTGGGCCTTGGGTCGGACGAGGTCTTGAGGGCAGGGCCCTGGTCTGACAGCACAGCGAGCAGCTGGCTGTCCAGCATCCAGGAAGAGGGTCCCCCTGGAACCCTGCCCTGCTGGCCCCCGCATCTGAGACTTCCAGCCTCCAGAACCTGAGGAACTTAATTCCTGCTGGCTAAGCCCCGCCTGTGGTACCTTCCTATGGTGGCTCAAGCTGACTAAACAAGTGCTATCTATCACCAAGTCTACAAAAACACGGAATTTTGATAATTTTTCCCGGCAAAAGCAAACATACAGACTAAGTGTGCCACCTGCTTTTATCCAGCAACATAATTACAAACAGGTTGTCGAACGGAACTAATACTTAATACTAAAAAACAACTTCTAGGGGAAGAATGCGAAACAAGGCCTGGAGAGCGACGGGCAGCAGCGAGGCTCGGCCGATGAGACGCCCACTTCCTGCGACGTGGCCGGCAGACACCACAGGGCTGACCATGGTCTGGGGTGTCCAGGCCGGACTCAGGGCTGCCTGTGAACCCCCCCGGGACGAGCAGCGGCTACAGGCAGGAGCCTCGGGGTCAGATCCTGTGCCCAGGACATGGGGCGAGCCCTTGGGTGCTCTGTGCCTCACTTTCCCCAACTGCGAAACAGGAAGTGGACCCTACCTATGGTTGTCACTGGAACTAACGTATGTTCATTTAAGTGCCTCCTTAGCACAGTTCCTGACACAGTTCTCAATAAACGTCAGCCCTTATTATTGTAAATCGGACACACATTATGTGTAAAACTGGAAGACGGGCAAGGCGCTGGAAGAGGATGGGGTGCAGGCTGGTGGCACCCCTTAAACCAGGACGCGCATCTGTGTGTTCCGTGAGCAAGATGGGAATTTATCCCTGGACTCAGTGGTGTGCGATCCAGGCCTGCCCTTTAAAACATCTCAAATGATCTCGCTCCTGAGATGACCCCAATGCCTGTCACATCTGCTGACAGTTCAAGTCTGTAAACTCGACTTCTAAAGCAGAAAGAAAACCTGTTACTGCCCCCGAACACCAAATCATCACCAAATCCACAGCTACGCCCACGTGCGGAGGCCGTGGAGTGGACTGCGCCCCATAAGCAAAGAGTGAGGAAGTGGCGGCCAGGTTTCCACGGTGGCTAGGGCGCGCCAGGTGAGCCAGGACGCCCTCTGGCTGCAGGCAAGCCGGGCCTTAAGAAAAGCCGCATTTGCAAACCACGAACTTGGGAAAACGCACAAATTTCTTTAAATAACACTTGCAACTGTGCTTGCACCTAGAAATGTCAATTTACATATCAGACCTTGCACAGCGTAAGTCCTGCAATCAACAAACATTCACCGAATAAATAATTAATTGTACAGAGGCTCAATGGCAAAACAAGCCAACGAGAGAGATGTCAGAAGTGAGCACCAAATGGAGACCAGGGAGGAACAGAGAAATCGAGCTGCGGTCAGAAGTCGCCGGGAGGCCTGCCCTCCCCGCCCACACCAACATCTCAGGACCTCGGGACCGAGCCACGTGGTCCCGCAGGCTCTCCAGGTCCTGCTAAGTCCCATGGCCCAGGCTCAAAAACAAGCAGCTACATGTCGCAGGTTTCATATTTTAGGGTGTTTTCCTAGAAAATCTCAGTTGATGAAACTCCAAGATAACGGCTTAACTCGGGACAGTTCCTTGGTCTTTCACACAGACATCTTTCTAAGGAGAATGATGGGGGGGTCGTCCTCACGTAAGCCATCTAGACGCTGCTCAGCTGGACCCCGCCCTCTGCCCAGGCCCCACGGGACTCCCTGGCGTGGGGCCTGCCTCAGGCAGGAACCAGAGGGCCTGGCCTCACGCAGGACTTTGCAAAGAAAGGCCTTTCGGTCTAGGGGCCAGTTCGACCAACACTTTTGCTTCGCCCCACTCATCAGCAGCCCTTTATCTGATAAAAATTTAAGACCAAGTCTCTGTATTTTATGAGGTGATCTGACCATTTTGTCCAAAGGGAGCAAGCCATTAAAATGGATCAATCTCTCGCAGGCCAGAAAAGTGAAAACATTCTCTTACCTTCTTGGGATCCATGTTGAACTTCTTCCTTCCCATGGCTATTTGCTTGTTCCTCTGAGTAGTTTTGCTATGCGACAGAAATAAGTACGAAACTGTTACAGAGCGCAGCGCGTGTGTGCGGGCCACAGCCCCCGAGCCCCCGAGCCCCCAGTGCGTGGCTGCCGTGGCTTTTCCACATTTGAAAACTTCCTCAGGAAAAGCCAGCGGTGAGAGGCAGCGGAGTAAGGAAAGCACAGCGCTTCTCATCCAGGTCGCTTCTGTGCAGGTGAGCGCTGAGGTGGCCGTGCTGCCCCCTGAACGAGGGGACGGGGCAGGGAGGCGCCGAGGGAAGCCCCGATTCCCCCGGGAATGCGGGGACGGTGTCTCCTCACACGGGGTGGCCGCGGTGGCCGCGGTTACCTCTCCTCTGCAGACGTCAGGCTGTCGATCTCCGTCATCACCTCCGCGATCTCATACTTCAGTCTCTGTCAGAAAACAGAAAAGGAGGACGACGTGGGGGCGGGGCCTCCGACTCCCTCCTCCGGGGCTCAGGAATGTGGGCCAGCGGGAGCCGCGCCCTGAGGTCTCAGCTGAGCCCGCAGGGGCGGGGACACCAGAGCCTGTCACTGGTCCGGCGAGAGCCTCCCAGTCAGAGCCGCCCAGCGCCGGGGCAGGCGAGTCTGTGCTTGTTCCCCTCTCGGAGGAGGCCGGGGGTGCACTAGGCAGGCCCGGGCTGTCCACGCGCAAGGCCGAGAAGGGACAGTGGGGACCCCGTCGCGGTGTAAAGGGACTAAGAGCAGAGCGTCCTCGGTTCGGTCACGTCACCCCGTGTGCCCACCTGCCTCCCGCTTCAGGCCGCTGCGTCCTGACGACCAGGCCCACAGGGGAAGTTAACGCTTTCGGAACAGGCTCCCTGACGGCCAGCTCCAGGGCCCGTCACCTGGCGTAAGGCGAAGCACCATGGACAGAGCCCGGAGCAGCGGACTCCCCGCCGCCCACCAGCGGCGAGGCCTCTGGCCACTCAGCTGTCGGTGCAGGAGCGAGGCCATGGGCGCTGTCATTATTACTGTCCAGACAGAACCATCGACCTTAAAATACACTCATTCTTCAACCAAAGCCCCTGTTCTAGGTTACCTGACTTTTCCAAGAACGAAGGACAACCTTAGAAGACAAAGTTCCACGATTTATCTTTCAAACATGAAGCAATTTTTATTAGAAACCCTCTTAAGCTGTGTGCCAAGAAACTCCAGACTTAAAATGTGAGCTCTAAGAGAGAGGTACTGTCTGGACAAGGCCCGGTCCCGCAGCCAGTGGCCCGCGAGGCCACAGTTACGTTGGCATGACAATGACTGGGAAAGGTCTCAAAGAAGAGCCACGTCCGACAGATGTCCCGAGGACGCCCCAAGGGAAGCCGGGGTGCAGGTCTTCCCAACAGTTTCTGTGACAGTGACAGGCGCTCCGACGCTGAGACTGGGGCTTTACTCCCCTGCGCCTCCTGTGCCCTCCCCCCACCCCCGTCCTGAGGACACAAACGTGGGGAGTGTGACGTCCGTCTGCCTGGGCTTTACTTGCCACGCCACCCCACCGGCTGCTGGGCGCCGGGTGCCGAGCCAGAGGCCCGTGTCCGTGATCCACGTAGGCAAAGACACCTACGTGCCCCGACCGTGACCGGCAACGCCCCAGGGGCTGGGGAGACAGGCACACAATGCCGGGGCCACACACGGCCTTGGGGAGCAGCATGTCTGCAGGTCGCTGTCGTTCCAAACTGCCCTGCGTGCCACTGGAGTCACGAGTCACTTCCTGCTGACGCCAGGTCCACACTGCCTGGCCGGCGTGGTCTCCGCTTTACCAACCTGGACACGTCACGCTCGCGCTCCGCTCAGTACGTGGATGCTAGACACTCATCTTTTACATTTGCATCACGCTACCTGATTTACTATTTCACCTAAAAGCAAACACTGAAAGGTTTTCTCACCTCGATGTCATCAATAAGTTCCTTTTTTCTTCGACGAATGTCTAAAAGTTCTTCTCTCTCCTCTAAGGAGAGGTCTTCAGGCACTGAAAAAAACAAAAAAACAAAATCATATTCAACAAACAACGGCTTCTCCGGAGAACAATTTGGCAACAGCCGGTAAGGCTGAAGACGGCAATTCTGTACACAGGTGTCACCGCAAAGGAACCCCGGCACACAGACCACGAGTAAGGTATTCAGAGCAGCACTGTTTATAAAAGAAAACCACCTACATTCCACTCATGAGAAAATGAATAAATGTAGAAAAAAGACCTCCCCCCAAAAAAGGCTAAACGGACACAGATGAGCCTCACAGAACGGAGACCTCGAGGGCAGGCTGAGGCCTGGCGCTGTGTGACCCTGTCACAGGGCAGAAAACCGAGCATCCACCTGTGAACATCTGGGGACGCGCGTGTGCACAGCAGAGTGCAGCGAACGCACCAGAAGGGGAAACACCAGACTCCTGGGGGCGGGGGGCTCCTGAGAGGGCCGGGGCGGCAGGAAACACTGTCCGGGGGGCGCCGGGAGTCTCCACACAGAGGCTGAAGGGTGGCCGGCACAGAGTTGTTCCTAGTATGCGCTTAACAATGATGACCCTCTGCAGGATTTTCCACTCCTACTACGTCTATGGCCTCTCTTTGATGGCAGCCGTGAGCTGCCTAACGAAGGGCATGCACGCTGAGAGATGCGTCAGCTCATTCATCACGAGCGAACAGCGCGGGGTGCACCTGCACACACCTCGCCGGCACAGCCTGCCGCACGCCGGGCCTGTGACCCCCAGGAACACACCTGGTGCACATTCCTGTGCAAAACCGCTCGAGATTAAATCAAGGACAAGCAGACGCGACACAGTCAAGAGACATGGTGATGCGAGGCGTACGAGGCGGCGTACCGCTTTACAGCAAACTGTTCTAGTCACAAGTGCACAGCACGCTGGTTACACACTCACATAGCTTATGAACGACGGCCCTGACTGCGCCTTCTCTCTCTGGGTCCCACACGGCCACTGTCCGGCGCCGTGCGCCCCACGCCCGTGGCCGTCCATCAGCTACTCTGCACTGCTGTGACCCTCCACCACTTTCTCCCAGCCCCCACCGCCCCCCCTCTGGCTGTCCCCAGCTGTTTTCAATTAGTTTGCTCTTTCTGTTCCTCGGATTCCACATATAAGTGAAGTCACATGGTATTTATCTTTGTCTGTCTGACTTATTTCACGCAGCATAATACTCTCCAGGTCCCTCTACGTCGTTGCAAATGGCAGGATTTCATTTTTTTTTGTGGCTAATATTCCGCTGTATATATGAACTGTAATGTCTTTATCCAATCGTCTGTTGATGGCCATTCGGGATGCTTCCACCCCTTGGCTACTGTGAATAGTGCACAGCACACTTTTTCTAAGAAGTGGAAAGAGAACACTCTAAAATCATAAAAAATAAAAGGTATAGGAGCACGCAAACTAGTACAGTTGTTGATCACCATTAACAGGTGTGCATGGCGCACAATCGTCTCTGCTGAGCTGACACACGGCTGTCAGTGCAGATGAGCTCACACCAGCATCGCCACGAGCACGTGAGTGACGTGTCCTGCAGCGACGTCGTGATGGCGACGCCGTCACTACGCGACAGGATTTTTCAGCTGCTATAACCTTACGAGACCATCTCCGTGCGCGTGGTCCACCGCTACCCCCACCCCCCGCCCCGCACCTTCCTGGGCGAGAGCTGGGTGGGTCTTCTCCGCAGGATCGGCCGTGTTTATCCAACGACAGTGACGCGAGGGGCCCCACCTACTGCCCCGAGACCCCGTCAAGTGTACGACGTGACCTCTAGTTCAGACGTTAAACGTGGGGAAACGTGCAAACCGGAATCCGTGAAAACAGGGAGGTTATCGTACATGCTGACATTAGAACATAAGCAAATGGTACCTCGAAAATTCAGTATTTTCTGATTTTTAAATTATATGAATAACTGAACTGGCTAACAGATACCTATCTACCAAGAAGCTGCAATTTGTTTTACTGCTATAAATATCAAATTTTACAAATTTTACACACACACGCACATGTGCACACCCATTACGTCAGCCAGTAGGTTCTACAACCTCTCCTAGCGGAAGGTAATGTTCCACGGGTGTGAACTGAGGCCAGAAACCCTCACTACATGTCAACTGGGAGAATTTAACAAATTACCCACTGCATGAAAACTTGGTGAGTGAAAGAACAGAGCTCAGACGATGGCATGGAGATGGCTCACAACGGCACGTCTGTGGCTCCTAGTCCTAATGGAAACTGATGTCACTCGCCCTCCGTTTTACCTGATTACTCATTGATACTGACGTTTTTGTTGTGACATGGTCGTGTTCAGGGTTTTGGTCGGTTCAGGGACAGGCCATTTCCACAGGACACTAGGCGCTGGCTAAGCACAGGCGTGGCCCCTGGTCCCGTTAGTTCGGCCAGCCGGGGTTGCGGTTTAATTCAAACAGAAACGAGACCTCCCTGCACCCCACAAAAACTGGGGACTTAGACTGTTAAGTTAGCATGAGCACCTCGCTCCTAGCAAAGTAATGTCACACAAAGAACAAACAGGGCAGGCCACGGGTCACGGCGGCTGCGCCTCTGGGTCTGTCTCGTCACACCCAAGGAACCTTTGCCCTCAGCGAGGTGCTAAAACAGAGTCCAGGCGGCTCCCGGCCAGTCATGCGTTAGTCACGCGGGGGCCAGCTCGGTGGCGTGCCCCAGGTCACTAGGGTTGGTGGCCTTCCTGGCCGGGGCCGTAGGAGAACTGAGTGGGCCTCGGTGGGAGGAGAGCGAGCAGCGCTGAGGCCTGGGTCCCCACCCGGGGCTCCCACCTGCTCCTCAGCACCTCCCGAGAGCCTGGTCTCCGTCATTCCCCCTCGACCTCCATCACGCCGATCTTTATGTGTTCCAAGACAAATCCTTGCCCAGCCTTCTCTGGATTAGGTGAAATGCTCACGAGAAAACAAACTCAAGACTTCACCAGCAGCAAACCATCGGTAAGGGAAATGCTAAAAGAACGAACTTTACTCAAGAGAAAAGACCCCAGATGGGAGGGGCAGGATGCAGAGTGAATGATGAGCACAGACTTACGTAAGGAAACCTACAGTTTTTAAAAAGTAACTGTATAAAATCATGTTTCACAGAATTAAAAAAAAAAAAAGAACTAAAATACCTGACAATAATCGCAAGGAAATGGGAAGAGAAATAACTTGGTCTAAAGTTCTTAAAATTCTGAGTAGTTCTAAGTAGGAGGGCATACGGGATAAACTTTAGACTTGGCAAGTTAGAAATGCATATTAAAATTTCTAAGCTAAGCAGGAAAGAGATGGGACTAGAATTCAAAATGCCCAAAATGGTGCGGGGAAGAAAAACTGGAATGAGAAACAATAATCAATCCAAAAAAGAGACGAAACATAGAAAAACTAATACATATACCTCAATAAAGCTGAATTTAAAAAAGAAAAACTATTAGAAACACAGAATGCCGAATACGGGAATAGGAAAGTAAATCCGAACACATGCTTTCTACCGTGGGAGACGGAGGACAGTGCACACACTCTGCGGTCCCCCCGGTGAGGGGCAGGCATTCCGCACCACTGAACCCAGGCTGGCTGTGGGCCTTCCTCTGACCGGGGGATGCGGCAGAAGCGACACTGGGCAGGGTCCGGGACCTCTGCAATCTTGGAGCCCCGAGACCACCGAGTTCTGGAGAAGCCCGGGCCAGCAACCTTAAGAACAAACTATTGCGGAAGGAAGCCACATGCAGAGTCCCCGACACCCCAGCTGTGGCGGCCACCGCTGCTAAGGCCCCAGGAACGTGAGCGAGGTCACCTGGGAGGAGCTGAGCCCCATGTGACCTGCAGGCTGAACGCGACCAGATGAGAGGACCCAGGCAAGAGCAGCCCCCCCACTGCCAGCCAGCTCATAGGGCTGTGACGGACAATAACCCAGTGGTAAGCCAATGACTTGGGAATACTTTGTTACACAGTCATAAATAATTGATACATTTACTATAAAATTAATGGAGAAAGGACTAAGGTTTAAAACCTGGATATAACAAAATAACAACAAAAAAAATCCTACTAAATGCTCTTTACAAAAGGCACATTAAAATAAAAGAATACCTAATGATTGAAGATAACAACTGAAGGTGACGAACCTTACTAAAAATAAAGTTGGTCCCATTATATGAATACATGCAGAACAATTTAAGATAGTCACTAGTTTATGAGATATTCAATTAATCACACAATTAACAAGTCTGAATTTATACACATCTAACAAAATGGCCTCAAAATATATAAAATGAAAATGGGCAGATGTATATGTAAAAGTGGAATTTTTTTTCCATCAAAGACAAAAAAGTGGTGGGAGATATAGATTTGACTAACACAGTTAACAAGCTTGAACTAATGGACATGATACGCTTCATCAATTTTAAGATGCACATTTAAAACACCTCTGAAATCAACCGTGACACACGTAGGTGGCCGACTTCACACCTGTGAACACGCCTGGGGCGCACATGACCCACTCTTCGACGTGTCTGTCAAAAACACAACCTGAGAGCCGTCTGATGAGCGACAGGAGCCTGGTTACGGCGTGCACCTTTCACTGACGTCTCCCGCTACGGTCAAGAACGTCTCGGCAGAAGAATCGACAGAATCTGAAAAAACCAGAAACTATAAAGGAACGTTCAGAAATACTGTGTCGCCCGTGACTTTGGTGGCACAGAGGACAACGCTGTGCAGAAAAACACAAAAACCAGCTCTGCAGAAGAGCAGCTCTCCGAAGAGGACTCCCACGGAGAAGTTCTGGGAAAACCTTCGCCAACTCATTTCACTCCCGTTTCACTTTTTTTGTGTATGCGCAACAGTAAAGGTTATTAACAGGATCGAGGTTTAAGTAAGTTTCAAGAACTCTTTCAATCAGTATCAGTGAAAAGCTCTGAGAAGAAACTAAGTCTGGTTTCACTGGCAGCTTCTTCCTCCCTTTAGTGCAATGTAAAATGATGATGCATCTTACAATGGATGGGGACAGATTCAATCGGATCGCCATCCCCAACAGCTGTGCAATGCACACTCTTCGCCAGGGCATGTGGAACATCATGCTAAATACTGGTCCGCTTCGAAAAGCCTTCATAAAGCTACAGGACGGCAGTGTGGTGCAGGCAACGGGCTGGCTCTGCTCACCCTCTGCAGGTGTCCCACTGGGAAGCAGAGGTGAGAAACCGCTTTCACGGTCAGGCTTACGATGCATTCGGCTCTACCAGTGGGATGCACTCACTGCACGAGATCACGAGCTGGAAGCGAAGCCGAGGTCCTCACCCTGCCCTTCATGAAGGCTGCCTGCTCGCTGGCCGGCGTGGACGAGAAGCTGAGGATTTTCTGGAACGGCACCGTCTTGCTCATTCTCTAGCTTCCTGGACATGAGGGTGTTGAGGCAGTAGGGGGTCCTTGATTGACTTGTGGACCCCTCCCGGCTGGGGATACACGTGGAACCCAATGGTTCCAGGGGTTGCCTAGAAAAAGCCCCTTTAGTGACTCAGTTCTGGGGCCAGGCCAGAGCCCAGCCCTCCTGCCATTCCAGGGCTACGGGAAGCGCCCCAGGCCCTGGACGGCATTCGCCCTTCCTGCTCCAGACGCTCGGCATGCCTCACGCTTCCCGCGTGGCTCTCTCTCTGAAACCACGGGTGTCGTAAAGGCCACATTCTCCGACCAGAGCGCAATTAGGTCAGAGATCAGTGCCGAAACAGCGACCAGAAGACCCATTGGTTTGGAAATGAAGAAACACAATGCTAAACAATGCATTGGTCAAGGAAGATAGAAAGTAAATCGGAAAACACCGAGAAGAGAACGGTGGTGAGAAAGCTACTCTCGGTGCTCGTGCGCTTGACTGAACCGACACCCAGAAATTCGCAACTCGAATGCTTGTTTTGGAAAATAATCAAGTTGAAAATGGTAAGCTTATTCGGCTTTAAAAAAAAATAGAAAAATAACAGTTTAAACGTAAACAAGAATGTACAAAAGAAATTCATTTTAAAAAATGAAATAACGTGTAGCCACTCTGGCGAACGGGCAGTTCCTTGAAAAGCTGAACACAGAGGTCTGCACAGGACCCGGCCCTTCCTCCTCCGCGCACACACCCAAGAGACCCGAACCCCGTGTCCATACGAAATCCGGCACATAAGTGTTCACGGCGGCGCATGCACGACAGCCAAAAAGCGGAAACCACCCCAGTGTCCACCGTGGATGAACGGGTAAAGGAAGGATGGTGTGTTATACGATGGAAGACTATTCAGCCGTAACGTGGTACTTGCTTGACAACATTGTGCTTAGTAAGAGAAGCCGGCTACAAAAGACTACGCATTGTATGACTCCATTTATAGGAAACGTCCAGAATAGGCCAAGAACAGACAAAACGAATGGTGGTAACAGAAGTCAGAGAGTAGGTTATTCGGGGGAGGCGGGCTGGGGGTACTGAATGAGGAGGGTCAAGACGACGGGTTCTCCCCAGCCTCCGGGGGGAGGGAGCATGGCCCGGCCAGCACCGTGACCTCGTCCACGGAAACTGACTCTGGACTTCTGACCTCCAGAACGGTACAGAATAAACACGTTTTGTTTTAAGCCACTATGTTTGTGCTGATTTGTTAGAGCAGCCGCAGGAAATAAATACAAATTTGGCTCCTGGAAGTAGGGTGTTGCTGTAACAAATACCTAAAAATGTGAAAGCGACTTCTGAACTGATAGGAAAAACCTATTTAATTGAGGTGATTTCCCAAAAAATGCACCTTTAACAAGTGCAGCCTGAGTTCTTGCTGCTTTTGATAAAATGCAAGAGGAAAGAGATAAATTAAAAGAAAAACTGTTATGCAAAAAGGAACCAGGACTTGACTTGAGAAATGTTCAGCCTCTTCAGACTGCAAAAGAAGATAAAATTAGGAGATTCATTCTCAGGACAGTGTGTTCTGAGGAAAAAGCCCACGGTATGGCTAGCCAGCATCTTGCTAATGCTTTGGAAGAAATAAAAAGAACATTCTCAGAGAAGGCTCTCTGAAGAGGTTAGGCCGGTCACTTGTGGATCCCTTCAACTGCCTCAGCAGGAGCCAAGAACAGAGATGGGGATTATGCAGGTCAGACGTAGAGAGAGCCCCCTCGTCCAATGGAGTGAAGTCATAAACTGCAAAATACACATCAACATATAAAAATTCACTGCTTCCAAGTACTAGCAATGGACCTGTAGAAACCAAAAATTTAAATGTAACAGCACTATCACACACACAAAAAGAAGTATTTCGGTATAAACCTAACAAAACACACAGGGCTTGTATGCGAAAATAATAAAATATTAATGAAATAAAAAATCTAAATAAATGGAGAGACATACCATGTTCATGGATTTGGATAACTCACATACTAACGATGTCAATTCTCCCCAAACTGATACACAGGTTTAATGTAATTCCTACCAAAAACTAGCAATACCTTTTGTAGCTATGTATAGGCAAGATTATTCCAAAATTTATATGGCAAGTCAAAGGAATTAGAATGGATAAAAGAATTTTGAAAAAAACTTTACAGGAATCACTCTCCCTGTTTCAAGACTTCTCTAGTAACCAGGGCTGTGAGGAATTGGGAGACGGACAGATGCATAGATCGACAGGCAGATCAGGACAGAAAACCCCAAAGAGTCCACACTCATACAGCCAGTGGCTTTTTTGACAAAGGTACAACTACAATTCAACAGAGGACGATAGTCTCTTCAGCAACTGGCGTTGGAACAACCGGAGTTCACAGGCAAAACAATGAACCTTGACCTAAACTTCACACTTTACATAAAAAGTAACTCACAATAGATCATAGTTTTAAATGTCAAATGAATAATTACAGAACTTTTAGAAGAAAACATAAGAAAATAATCTTTGGAAGCTGGGACTCAGTAAAAGAGGCAAACGCACTCACCAGAAAAGAAAATCAATAACTCGAACCTCAATTTATCCAAACTAAAAACTTTTATTCTGCAAAAGGCCCTGTTGAGGCTAAAAAGATAAGCTATAGATGAGGAGAAAATCTTCTAAGCCCCATACCTGATAAAAGATATCTAGAAATTATAAAAGGCTCTCTAAACAGTAAAAAGCAAAGAATCCAATTAGAAATGGGCAAAACACATGAAGAAACATCTCACTGAAGGGAAAATACATAAAAAGACCTCTGACGTCATTAGTCACCGGGAAAATGTACATCACGGCGATGGTGAGTGTTACTCACATCTAATAATACAAGGCAGCACTAATGCCAAAGGCCGGTGAGGATGCGGGACCCGGGATCTCTCAGGTGCTGCTGGTGGGAAAGGAGAGTGGTGCGGCCCTCTGGAAAAGTCAACGTGCACTTGTCACACCGACACACGACCCGGCAGCATCACTCCTGGACATTTATCCCAGAGAAATGAAAGTTTCCGCCCAAAAACCTATACGCAAATGTTCACAGCGGTTTACTTATAATACTCAAAAAACAACACAACACAAAAGTGCCCTACAACAGGTGAAGGGATGAACTGGTACATCCGTACCATGGAATATTACTTAGCCATAAAAAATGAGTAAACTATTGATACGCGCAGCAGCTTAGATGGACCATCAGGGCATTATGCTGAGCGGAAAAAAAAAAAAAGCCAATCACAAAAGGTCACATACTCTATGACTCCATTTATGTAACATTCTCAAAAATGACAAAATTACAGAGATGGAAACCGGATTATCTCCTGGGGTTAAGAATGGCTCGGGAGTGAACAGCAGGTGTGGCCAGAAAGGTGTAGCAGAGGGAGAAGCTCACTGTGGTGACAGAGAGCTCGGTACCTGACTGCAGTGGCCAGGATGACACAGACGAGCGATACGGTGACACAGGCCTATGCACACGCGTTGTGCCCGTGGTGGTGCCCTGCGTTTGCTGTTGCACCGCGGCGCTACATGCACCCGAGAGGGACTGGAGACCGGCAGGTGAGACCTCGCTGTACTGTCTTTGCAGCTTTCTGTGATGCTATCGCTAGTTCAAATTTTAAAGTTTAAAAAATTTCCCTTCACCTAAGGGAAAACCCAGGTGTTTTCTGTACCCCGGTGACAGGACAGAAGGAAATGGTACATCCCCAATACCCTGCCACGGCTCCCACGAGCCACCCCCGGGAAAACTTGGCTCAAGAGCCGAACGTGGCCCCTCGTGCCGGGGTGCTCATCACAGTCGGAGAGCTAACACGACAGCAGCCGGACCTGCAAGGAGACTGTCGAGGCCAAGGTTCCTACGAAGGGCTGACTCACCCTACAAACGCGACACCAAACGGCAGCGAGGAGGGTCCCCCGAACCACCGCCCGTCCTCCACGAGGCGAGCCCCTTGCCTTCCTCACCCGCAGCCCTGTCACAGCTCTGACGCCCACCGGCCTGGAGGACTCACTAGCACTTCAACACCTGGGAAGCAGCAGCCCAGGCAAATGTTCCTGTGCGGGGCCGACTCGAGCTAAACCCGTCCCTGCGACATTGCTGCAATTCACTATAACAGAGGCTCCACATTTTCAGGGGACGGTTAATTTTTACTTGACAGCATAGCTAAGATGACAAAGGAGCATTTTAGAAAGCAGTTTCACACAGCTCTCTGGATGGCCTGCTCGTAACAGTCAGTGAATCAATTAATAAACTTAGCATAACTAAAACCTGTTGGCAGCCTCTACTGACAGGCAGGTGCTTTTCTCCATTAGCTGAAGTACGCAAACGTGAACAAGAGATTTCTTTCTTTCCACCTGAATGGAGGTCAGGTGTGTACACACAAATTAGTTCTCCGGAACTGCAAGAACGGGTGAGCAACCTGCATAACCACAGCAGACCGAATCATCGAGACCCACGGCGGATGCTAGGGCCGTCTCTCCGATTCCCACACGCTCTTCTCACTGATTCACAGCGCCGCCCTAGTCGTCTCTTGAAATGTCTCTGTTGCGCACAAAGCAAAACGACATCTCGTGCAGAAAAAGCAAATGAGAGAGAAAAGGCAGCTACCACCCTACCTCAGGGGCAGCCTCAGCTAACCCTTCAGGGATTCGATCCTTCGGAACACAGACACAGACCTCAGAGACGACAGCAGTGACACAGCTGCGGCGGTACAGCTGGGGATCCCGGTGGCATAGTGTGGCTGCCTCCTTTTTAGTGCCATTATTTCTTATAAATTAGCACTTCTCCTCCTGACCACACAAACTAGCCTTTATAAAATACCATTTTACTCTGTAAAGATGGGGTAATCGATAAAAATAAAAATCTCAAATCTCACAGAACCGAGGCATATCTTAGGTCACAATTTAACCTCAATCCCCCTTATTTATTTTAAATCAAAATGTACTCCCAAAGACAAGAAGAATGCACTTGTTAAAGCAAAAATTAATCTAAACAGCAAGATCTAACAGAAAAAGAATGACTGGCTTTCATAAATCCACTTAACCTCAAATGCCTGAATTTTAACCAGATTTTCAGGCTCTATACACTTGCTTACAAAATCCAAAGTGTGTTAATGCTGTTTACAGCACGCTGACTTGAGCTGTCACAAGGAGCCGTCAGCACTGAGCAGGCGGGAGTGGGTATCTTGCAGGACATAGAAGCCTACACCCTTGATTTTCATTCCCTTCCTCCTCCAAAACCTTGCTCCTGAAGCTACACCCTCTCTTTTTTATCTTTAACTTTTTTCTTCCTACCAGCATCCTTCCATCAATCTATAAATATAAACACATTCAAATCTCTCCCATCCCACCCCCGTTGAACCCGCATTCCTTCAGAGCTACTGCACAATCTTTTTTCTCATATAAATTATCAGAAAGAGTAGTCTGCACTTGCACAAAGACAGAGCTGATCTAACTACTATATTACTAAGCTTGAGTCGGTAAGCACGGACTGAAATGCACGAAGTCCCAATAACAGTGTGGTACTTGGTACGAAACTAGGTAGACAGATCAGTGGGACAGAACATAAAGCCTAAAAACAGAACCACGTATAAAAAATATTTAGGAGAACAGTCTCTTTGACAAATGGTGCTGGAGTAACTGGGTATCCACAGGTAAAAAGAAATGACGTTGAGCCCCTACCTCATACCATATACAATAACTAACTCAAAATGGATCAATGAGCTAAATGTAAGAGCTAAAATGACAAAACTCTCAGAGGAAAACATAGGGCTAAACCTTCACGACCCTGGATTTGGTGATGCATTCTTAGCTATGACACCAGAAGCACAAGCGACAAAAGAAAAAATAAATCAGATCTCGTCAAAATTAAAAACTTTTGTGCATCGAAGGACGTTATCAAGACAGTGAAAAGACAACTTACAGGATGGGAGAAAATGCTTGCAAATCAGACATCTGACAAGAGTTTAACATCCAGAACACAGAAAGAACTCTTACAACTCAGTGACAAACGACCCAATGAAAAAATTCAAAGGCGAGGAACAGATATTTCTTTAAAGAGACACAAATACCCAACAAGCAAGGAAAAGACATTCAGTATCATAGTGTGAGGTGATGAAAATCAAAGCCACAATGAGACTGCACTTCACACCCACTAGGAGGGCTATCATAGTGTTTTTACAGAATATTAACAGGTGTTGGCCAGGACTGGGGAAATGGGAACTTTTGTACATTGCTGGTAGGGAGGTAAAATAGTCAAGTCGTTCTGGAAAACGTGTTAGCCACTTCTCAAGAAGCTAACCATAGAATTACTGTATGACCTAGCAATTCCACAAGTATGGACCCAAAATAGCTTAAAACAGGTGTTTAAACAAATATTTGTACAAATGTCCACATTAGCACTATTTACAATAGCCAAAAGAGGTAGAAACAACTCAAACGTCCATCGACATATGAATGGATGAACGAGCTGTGGTCTATCTATACATGGAATATTATTCTGCACAAAAAAAGGACTGATCCCTGCTACGACATGATGACCCTTGAGAACATTATGCTAAGTGAAAGAAGCCAGATGCAAAAGACCACACGCTGTATGATCCCATTCATATTAAATGTCCAGAAGAGGCAAAGCCATAGAGACAAAAGGTTCGTGGTAGCTGGGCTGGTGCAAGGACCGACCTCGAACAGGAATAAGGGACCTCGTTGGGGGGAAGAAAATGTATGACAATTCCGCTAGGGTGATGGTCGCAAAGCTCTGTGAATCCACGAAGCATCACTGGACACGAAAAGAACTGGGCGGATTTTATCATAGATGAAATGTACCTTCTAAAGCTGCTGGGAAGGATAACGGGTTTTGGGTCTTTGTTTTGGAATCCTGGCACCCAGAACTTGGTTCCCTGCCCTGCGACGTAAGACTGTTTTTCATTTTCACGTTGTTTTCCAACAGAAGTAGAAAAACTAGAATAGGCAGCACACAACAGTTGGGCCCCCAAATTCTAAACCAGTGGTGAGCCTGGCGTAGTGAACAGAATGGTGAGTATTTATAAAGTCTGAATTACAAGTCAATAGAGACAGTACAGTGTCATTTATGTCACACTGTCACACAAGACGTGTACCTATTCACTATCACATATCCGATGACACTCACAGAAACTCCTCTGCTTGCAAAAACCAAGCTATGAGAGATATTGTCCAAATAGGGCTTATATTACTGTGAAGCTGGCAAAGACATTAAAAGTGGAGAAAATCTATACTGAACTTATTTTTTAAAAAGAATTTTTAAAAAGGTAGTTTTGTCTCTGAACCAAGAAAAACTGATTTGAAATGTTCCTTGCTAGGTGGCCAGGACATCGACCTGTGTCACGAGCCTGACAAACCCAACCTCAGGCAAAGAGGGTGGATTTTCAAAAGGCAAGTGTCCGTGGCTGGGCTTCTGCTCTGAGCTGGCAGAACGGTCCCTCCCATCCCTGCCACCAGCCGCCCCACCAACGGCACCCCCACGCCCCACCAGAAGGCGGTGCGCGCGGGCCCTCCTCCCGAGCCACAGCCCGGCTTCTGCAGATTGGATGCAGCTGTCCGACATCTGGCATTCCGCTGCCCATTCACAAACATCTAAAAGGTACAAAGTCTGAGGAATTTCGTGTTAAATGGGGGTGGGGGATGCTATTTTAGGGCAAAGCAGGCAAACCCGGTGGAATCCATGTGGTTTTTATCTCACGGTGGAGGAAGGCGGCCGAGGCCGGCAGTCTTGCCTGAAAATCCCACCGGAGGGTCACCCGGCTGCTCCGCGGCTGAGGCCCCACGAGCCTTTCGGTCTCCTGACATTTCAGCCGAGCTGTCAGGTTTTGTACCGCAATTCCAAACCCTGATTCACGGTCAGGATCTCAAAGCAAAGCCACATGAACATCTCAAAGGCCACAGGACTGGACGGTTCGCATACAGAACTGCACAAGGCTGGCTGGCACTCTGCAGTCCCCAAGACTGGGTCCAGAGGGCGGAGCCGGCACCGGGGTGTGCTCGGCCTCTCGTCCACATCCAGGAAATGACAGGAAAAGCTAGGCTTTTTAAAAACAGAGTAAGTCGCTAACAGCCTAGAAATGCTGAAATCGTGACCAACCCCCCCCCCAAAAAACTAACAAACAAAAAAAAAAAAACAGAAAAAGATAGGAACAGACTGAAGGAGAAATCACATTCAAGGATAAACACAGTGACTGCGGCGAAGCTAGCGTTTTAGAGAGTTCTAAGCTTCGAGGCGGTGGATACACTATGTGCAAATGGTTTTAAAAAGTCAAGTACTACAGAAAGGCTCATAATGAAAAACATATGACCATCTCAATAGATGGGAAAACAGAATTTGATAAAATCCAACAGCCCTTCCTGATTTCAAAAGAATGCAGGAAACTAAAAATAGAAGGTTTCTTAGCCTAAGGGAAGGACTGTGGCAGAAGCCAACCCTCAGACCTGGCAGCATTCCCGCTGTGCCGGGACCGAGGCGGGGCCACGGCAGCCCCGCAGCGCACACGGCCTGGACGGGGCCCTGGTGAGGAGCCCTAACACGCATTCACATCGACCAAGTCTTCCATAATGAGCAAATCTGCACTTCTCCACCCAAATGGGCCGTCCAGTTCTTTATATATCTTCCAAGCCAGCAATATCTCATCACCTTTGTTGAAATATCATGATTCCTCAAGCAGAAAACTGCACCACGAACGTCAGCGCCCGACGTGCACGGGGTGTTCATGGGGCCGGGGCCTCGGGCGCCTCCGCCCGGCCTGCAGCACTTCGGCCCCTTTATCATGGACACGTGGTCGGGACGCTAGATGTCAACAAGCAGATCGTCACTCGGGGTCACTCGGACTCAAACTCTTCTATCTTAAAAATCATTTGTTAAAAACGGATGAAAATACGACTCTCCCTTGCTTGTGTGTTTAACGGCCGACCCGAGGCTTACAGCACGGTGTGAGACCATCTCCTCGAGGCCCCCTGCCCTCCCGTACCTCAGACGGCTGCTGCTCGGCTGCCTGTCACCTTCCTCCCAGCGGCAGAGGCAGGTGAAGAGCACCACACAGCACATTCGCAAAGGTGGCCGAGAGGGGCGGCTCCACTGTTACATCCGTTTGCTTTAAAGCTCATACTTTTCCAAGGGCTGGTGAACAGTGCCCTCTGGCCCAGCGCTGTTCAAAACACTGAGCTCTGACCCAGAGCGTTTTTGGGGGGTGGGGAGGGGGTGGAAAGAAGTCTTTGTGAGGAAAGAATCAAGTTCTCCAGTTGTGTGGGAGGGCAGAGGTCAGGGGTCAAGCCACACTGAAAGAGAGACTCGCTGCAGATGACCTTACACACAAAAAATGAACAGTCTTCAAGTGAGCACAAGAGGCAAAAGAACTTCTCATCTGCATCCAGACCAGCTCAACTTTAACATTCAGCTTCTGGAAACCCGGCGGCCTCCCCGCGGAGAAGCGCCCCACTCTCTGCGCCCACCCCGCCCACCATCCGAAGCCACAAACGGAGCCCCTCACGCTCGGAACGCTGTGCTGTTTTTATAGAGTTCCCTCTCCCACGCGGTCTTATCTCCTTTTCCTTTACTCCTGCGATGGGCGTTTTTACCGTAGCTGGCGAGTTACTGGGGATGCAGTGACAGGAAACGCACGAGCTCGGCAGCACCGCCCGAGACCCTTCCTTCCGAAGGGTCTGGAGCCCGTACAGGCGGAGCGGAGCTGCTGCCGCACGCTCTGAGCCACAGATGCGGAGCAGCTGTCCAGCCGCACAGCAGGACAGAGGAGCAGAAGGTGAAGCTTGAATGAGCCAAAGAAAACGCAGCAGGAAGCCCGAGGAGGAAACGCGCAGTCAGGAAAGGGAGGCCGGCCGGGGCGCTGACAGGCGATTCGGGTGCGAGGGCAGTTCTGGGTAATGCACGTTCGAAACATTTCTTATATATGATAAAACATTTCTGCTTCGACTTCCACAAACATGGTGCTGCCAAGGCAGAGCCCAGGAAAAGGCCACCACGGTCCACCGCTCCACTCCACCCTCCCGGCCTTGTGCGAGCTGTTTAATCTAGGCGCGCCTCGGTCTCCTCGTCTGAACAAGGGGCTTATAAGCCTGTCATGAGGACTGTTGTGAGAATTGCCAGTGAACTAATAACCCCGAGTGCAAAGTGCTCAGCACAACCTCCAGCACATAGGAGACAGTAATAAACGCTGACCGATGTTGCTGCTGTTAATTACATAATTACTATTTATGTCCTTCACCTAGAAACCTAAGTTTCTCCTTAAAGTGAAACCTTAGGCACCTGAAGCTAAAAATACCCATTCCCATTCAACTAGGGGAAAAGAGATCTATGGAGTGCATCAAATGACTAATGCAAACCCCAGACAGAACTAATCAAAAATAAACACCGGGAAACCCGACACAGCCCTGACACAGAACATGTCTACAATGTCATTACATGAAAACAGCAGGGAAAGAAACCATAAGTACATAGAATTCTGTTCCTGTTTTGAAAATTATATATATTCACTTACAAAAATGTCAATTATACAAAACGAAATGGTGATAATGGTAGAATTCTAGGTGATTTTTATTCTCTGTAATTTTCTGAAAAATGTTAGAAGCTTGTACTTTTACAATCAAAAAAATCACTAATGCTACTTGCATCTTGAAATAAGAAATCACTTTGTGGCTGAGCAGGTAACAGGTGGCAAGCCAGCTCCCCAAGTAGCTCCCTCGCACATGCCTGCTCCAGGCGGGGTTCCCCTGCAGGTACCGCACCCACAGTTCCTTGGGGCCCACTGGGCCTTTGACCCTCTCCATGGTACCAACCACAGCCTGGACACTCACTCGTTTACCAGACACCACTGACCACCTGCTCAGTGCCAGCAGGGGCGACGGACGGTGACCGGAAGCCCAAGGCCTCCGCCCGGCTATGCCCCATCCAGCAGGGAGAGGCCACGTGCCCCCACACGCGCGTCATTACAGAACACGGTGCGTTCTATGAGGGAAAAGAGAGAACGGAAAACTCAGACCGAGGGTCGGGGAGAAGAGCCTTCCCACGAGACTCCTAAGACACGAAGGCCCTGCAGGAAGCCAGGACCGTGCTCGCGACCCGTGTGACGTCACGCCAGCGACGCTCGTGGAGACGAGCCAGCTCTGCCAGCCACGGAGCCCTGCCCAGGGTGCTCACACCGCTGGCTCTCCCAGGCCCCACACGCATTCAACACCCACGAGACATACGTTTCGATTCGGCGCGCCCATTGGTCAATTTACAATAAGGAAAACTGCCAACGAACAAGTCCTTGTGCACCTGCACACTGCACACGCCCACCCCAGGTGACCGGCCGCTCGGAATCGACAGGATCACAGTGTCTCACCCCACTGGCGCCCGTCTGTAAGGGACAGTGCCATGTGAGCATGCACTCGGACCAGGCGCAAGGAGTTCCAATAGCAGCCTTAGGGTATCAGCATCCTGGACCGACGTCCTGTCCCTCCACAGGTCACCATGCAAGCCCAGTCCACTGCGTCTGCCCTTCTGGGACGGGCTCTCCTGCGAGCCCAGCTCCCAGAGGCCCCCGGGACAGCTGTCTCTGCCTCTGGCCTGTCCCTTCAGCTGGCCCCCTCCTACATGGACACATTCTGTCCTGTTCGGCTGGACAGGAAGCCATCTATCTCCTCCCAAGGGGGACACTGTACTGGTTTTGCCCTATAACCCAAGATGGGAATCAGCTGCCCCCAACCACAAACTGAGGATACCTCACTGCAGTCCTGTAAAGGCTCAAAACGAGGCCCTCTTCCAAATTCTCTGATCCCGAAATTCTTCTCTGACCGTAATCTGGAAGATCTGCCTACTCTGCCTTCTCGCCCCAGTCTGCACCCCAGATTCTAAACATGCCTCATCTCCTGGTCTCTCCGCACCCTCAAGACTTCACCTCCCACCAGACAGCCAAAGGCGCACCTTCCCAGAGGCTTCCTGAGCTCTTCCTGGCCCTTCCACAGGACCCACCACCAAACCCGATCCTGATAAACCCGACCTCCCTTTAACCCAACCCAGACATAAGCCCAATTCCGATGATTAAAACGGACTGGAGGCAAGTCTGTTCTCCGACCTTGGAGCACAGCGGCCGGCCTGAGGAAGGCCCCAGGAGCGTGACTGCAGGTGACCAGCAGTGCCCGGGGGTCACGTACGCGCCGATATTGACTGCTGGGCTTGGGGGCAGGAGGGCTGGGTTTCCTAACACGAGGCCGGCCAGTGATCGCAACCCAGTCCCCACCGGGCACTCCTGCTTCCCACCCCAGGCCGTCTCCCAACGGCTCTTCCCTGCTCCTGCTAAGACCGCCGAGGGCCAGTGACTCCGAAATGTGTGGTCCGTCATAGCGGACCCCCCGCCGCCACGGATGCCAGAAAGCCGTGCGCCTACTCTCCCCGAACCCTGTCATCGGCCTGCCCAGTGAGGCCCTTCTGCTCAGAGCTCTGACCCAAAGTGTGTGACAAAGAGGTAAGCAACTCAGAAATCACTCTGCCAGTGCCAGCAGCACCAGGGCTCAGTGGTGAAGCTGCCATGGTGGCCACGGGGCCACCGAAACCAGACTGCCGCTGTGGCGGGCCGCGGCGCCAGCCACCCACTTCCCCCGGCTGCGGCCGGCTGTCTGGGCGCGGCTCTCCTCAGGTTCTGGGACGGCCCCCACGTCTTCCTAGTGACTGCCTCGCACACCTGAATTAACCTTCTGTAACTTGCAATCAAAAGCCCTGAGGGGTGCGGCAGGTGCCACTGTTCACTATGGCGCTTGGCACCTGTACCTCCTCGCAGCGCCCTACACCTCTGGTCACACGAAAGCACTCCCCCCGCGCCCCCCGCCGCCCCACTTCTCCAAACCACGCTGCCTGGGTCTCCTGGCTGAGCACCAGGAGGCCTCTCTTCTCCCCGATTCCGTAAGTGCTGCTGCTCCCCACAAGTCACCCACGCTCACCCCGCTCCTCATTCTGCTCTCTTCGTGGTCATCTCACTGCTTTCGCAACTTCAGCTGTCGCCCAGGTCCAATTACTCCAGCACATTCGACTGCCCGCCAGACATGTCACCAGGGGTCCCCAATCCTGGTCCACGGACGGATACAGGAGAGCGGCAGGCAGGCGAGTGAGCGAAGCTCCACCTGTGTCTGCAGCCGCCCCCAGCGCCAGCGTCGCCGCCTCAGGTCCTCGGGTGTTAGATGCTCATCAAAGCCCGGTCCCTGGTGCCACAAAGGCTGGGGATCCCTGCTGCCGCTACAGCAGCATGTCCAAAACTGACTCCCTCGCCTTGTCCTCTACACGTTGTTTGCCCTGTCCCATGCCTTGACTCAAGTCTTTACTAGGCACCAAGTCAGTTAAACAAGCTTTGTGTTATCTCTGACCTATATCCAAGAGGTCACCAAGTCTCACCAACGCTACCTCAGTAACAAGTTTGTTTCGTTGCTTTGACAGTAAATCTGATGCTTCATCTATAGTCCCAGTTTCTACCCTGCTTCAAAGGCCTTATCACTAGCCCAACCTTTACACTGCACAGTTATGTTTCTCAATCACGGAGCTGATCAAGGCACCTCCCCACCCACGGAGCCCTGCTCAGGCACCTCTGCCGCGGGGAGCAGTGCCTGGGGAGGGAGACCTTCGCAGGTCTCGGAGGCCTCTGGGGAACTGTCAGCAAGGACGATCCTGGGAGTCGGCCCTGCTAGGGGTGCCAACGTCAGGCAAGTAGGCACCCGCTGCCCTGGAAAGGGCATAAAATCAGCTTCTGGGTTCTGAGCAAGGCGGGCCTTCCCAATAATTCACAAGCCACAGATCCAATCTGCTTCAGACCGAGGGGCCTCTTAGAAGGAAAGGAGAGGCCCGCCTCCCTCCCTGTCAGAAGTTCAAAGGGAGCCTGAGGCCCTGAACGCCCACATCTGAGGTCTGCTGGCAGGCCCGGCACCGAAAGCCCCACGGACGGCGTCGCCACGAGGGGGTGACTCAGCGTCAGGCAGGGCCTGGACGCTCATGGAAACGGTTCGTTTCGGCACAACTTGTACTCAGCCTGGGCCCCTGGGGACCCAGTGACCGGCCAAGCAGTTGTGCGTAGGGAAAAACAGCTGCGCGAGGGCGAACCGGCGGAGCCGGGGCTCTGCGGCCGTCAGCGCCTCAGACCATGGCCCCACTAACTGCTTTGGAGTCAGTGAGTCCTCGCAGCTCCACGGGGCCACTCCCAGGTCAGGAGGAGTCATCCTGGGAGAGAGGACTTCCTGATGACTGCCACTGATGGCTTGAGCCCTCTGCCTGGGGCGGGGGAGGGGGGCGGCTGGTGAAGAAGGCCCCCCGGTTCTCCCCACCCGCCCCGCACGAGCACCTCTGCCGCCTCCTGAGCAGCCCCGCCTGGCCGCGACGGGGCTCCGGGCTCGGTCCCACCAGAGCCCAGTCCCGCCGGTCTCTCCACGGCTGCACTTCTGCGTGCGGAACACGCGCTGCCCCTCCCCACCTTCGAGGCTGACCGCTCTTCCCTGACCCCGCAGCTCCACCGCGCCCCCCACCGAGCTGCAGGAGGGCGGCCGCTGCGGCTCAGAAGGCTCTGCACACGTGGTGGCCACCTAGCGGACACTGCTCTCTCCGACGTGAAAATGCCGCCGCGCGCCGGCCAGGTAACGCACCGGCCGGTGGCATCTTGCTCACTCACAGGGTCTCGCCAGCTCTGGAAATCACGCCGGCTGCAAAGCCCCCGCTCCACAACCCTCCACCACCAGAAGAAGCCAGGCCCCTTGGGAAAGGACGATTAACAGCGTGCAGACGGTAAATGCAGTAACCCGTAGGGGCACAAATCCACCGCTGTTTAAGGAACTTGGAAGTGTTTGTATCGAGGGAACCGGCTGCTGACGAGGCCTTGGGGGGGACCAGGCAGCCCCCCGCGTCGCTGGCGGGAGTGAAAAGGAGTGAGCAGCCATGCAGGAAGTCTGGTAAGGTCTACTGACACTTCAGAACCATCTTCCTTTTGACCCGGAATCCCACTTCTGAAAATTTCTCAGATAAATTTGCAAAAATCGGCATATTCACAAGGCTATTCATTGCAACACAATGTCGAAAGATCAGAAACAACCCCAGGTTCCATCAACAGGGGCTGGTTCAATGTGCTGGTAACCCACGCAAGGGACCACTACGCAGCTGTTCGGAAGTGAGAAAACGCGCTACGGACCTACATGGAACGACGTCCAAGAAATGAAACGGAACAGGCAAAGGGCAAGCGAGAGCGGCGGTGAGAATTCCTACTTTTATTGTAGTTGCACATGACACTGTGAGGCTAAACAAGACACCGATGGGGATGATTACTCAGGACAGGAGAGAACGGGCTCGCGTCGTGAATGACAGCACAGTAAACGTGGTCCTACAGTGGGACAGGAGGGGACAGGAGGGGACGGGAGGGGCCGGGCGGGGCCGGGCGCAGGGCTGCTCCCGGCTCATCCACAAGACCACCTGCTCAGCGACAGGGCCAGCCGCGCTGATTAACAGGAATCCCCAGTCACGCCAAACCAGCGCCACCCGCCACTGCCTCGCCCGCCCCTCCCGACCCTGCGGCTCCGAGGCAGCCGTGTCTGCGCTCTGACTCTGTGACTGGGGTTCCTGCGGGAGGAGATGAGGGAGGCCCGAGTCCCTGCCGGGGGGCCCCGCTCCGCACGTCCGCACCCTGCTTCACAGTTTCAAGCGGTTATTTAAATTATGTCGTTAAACCAAACTGCTACCTATACTTTTCTAATTAGGTGGAAAATAAAGCAGCGGCCATCCCCCTCCGTAAAGAAGAAAGGCAAGGCTTCCGCTTTCTCCCAACCCCCTCTCCTCCCCCACCTGCTTCCCAGCTTGTTAGCAGAACCGGGACCCACACTCATTATTGCTGGTTTTGTTACTGAATAACTGAGGTTTTCAGTACACATATTCTCTTCCACAAATTATTTATAACATTTAATTTTGACTTGTAATCGAGTTTATAACTATTCAGACTTAAGTTTATTTTATTTTATTTTTTAAGTTAAATGGTTTCAATTCAACACTGGTTTTATATCCCACCTTTCCCTTTCCTATTTTATCTTTTAGTAGCCTGGAATATATTTTTGAAAAGGTAAGTTTTTCAAGAAAAATTCACAGATGGTGTATCAAGATTTCAGGTACAAATACCAGAAAAAAAGCTCGGACGGCCTTAAAGTCTAAGGAACTGTGTTGGCTCACAGAATTCTTAAGTGCAAGGCAGCGGGAGTGCCCCCAAAGGCGGAGCGTGGTCTCACTTCTCTGTCCCGTCAGGGGACACCCTTCTGCTGCCTTCACGAATTAACAACAACGTGAGGTTACTTAATTCTCCATTACAACCTTTTACTCTCCAAACTCTCAGCCTCGGCTTCACAATGTTGCAAGGTTTAAAACCAGCCTCGTTGTTCCCTTCTTTGTAAGCAGCCTTCTTTTTTGCCTCTGCTGACTGGCTGTACTTTCCTTATCCTTGATATTTAAAATTCTCATCAGCACACAGCAGCTCTTTCCACTAACTTCATCTAATGCAGAATGAGCCCTTTCGACAAACGGGGCAGTTGCTGGTTGGTTTTTGTTCTTCCCCCCTCCCCCTCCCAGCTCAAAGATACTTTTCTTCCATTGTATCTCTGATCATTGTTTCTATTCCATTTGTTTTGATAACTTCTTCAAGCACAACACTTACTTTGATCACAGCACTAATTTAACTTGCTACATTGTAATTTTCACTCTTCCCGGATCTTAATGGAGTTCAAAGTTCTGCACATACAATTAGTATCGTTACAAATTCTATAAACTGATTCATTTCACTTTATCTGCCTCTCAACCAACCCGTTTTCAGTTCGGCCTGTTGCCTTACTTCACCTTTCGATCACTTATTTCAGGCTTGAATTTTATGAAAAACAGCACAAAGCAGAGTTGACCTGAAATTGACTTCTACCTTCTATAATTAATCTTTGTCAAAATTACACTTTTCCGCCACCTCAAAAACCACACCCCTCTACCCTCGCTTTGTTTTCCCAGTGTGTTGCTCTTTTTATTAACTATTGAACAATGATATCCAGGCCCCGGTTTTCCCCGCAACGGAATGGCTGGTCCTCAGGGTGCTGCTGAGTCGGGGGGTGGTTTCCGGCTCTACGTTTGCCCGCTGGAGGGGCTGCTGCATCTATAAATCGCGTCACCCATTCACGGGTGGTCCAGCTTCAAGGGATCGTCACCCCCGCGCCTCCGCGATCACGGTGTCGGTTCTGCGATCTCGTTTCTCAGGGAAATCGTCTGGGAGGACCCCCGCTCCGCGGAGGGGCGCGGTGCCCTGCGCCAGGGCACCGCGCGGAGCCAGGCAGGAGCCCTGCCCGCCCCGAGCGGGCAGAAGCACGCGTGTGCTCCGGCCCCCGTCAGCGGCCGCACAGGAGCGAACCAGCTCCCTCCCTGTGCTCACCGGGTGGCACCGGGCCTCATCTCCCCTCGTCTCCCCCAGATCAGCAGAGCCAACAGCACGTCCTCATACGTTTCTCACGACCCAGGCACTGAATTCTCAGGAACCAGTGACGAGTCAGCCCCAGGGACGTCTTCGCCCTGATTCGGGTTTTCACCTTCTGCTCCTCCCCGCCCCCCCCCCCCCAGTAACTTCCATGGGGTCCTGGTGACGCATGGAAGGAGGCGGGTAGGAAGTTAGACGCACGCGCGTCCAAGTCACGCCTTCTTTACAAGCCTCCGACGATCATTTTCTGCAGAGCTCCATCTTCCGAATTCTTTTTCTAGGTCAGCGGAGTTTCTAGAAAAGTTCTGCATTAAGTTTGGCTCCCGCCCGCGAGCGATGCTCTCGCTGGAGGATCTCGTCCCCCACGCGGGCTGCGTGGCTTCCTTGGGCCGTCCGCGGCGCCTCTTCCCCGGACCTGCCTCTCAGGTGGACAGGCTCATTCTGTTCCGCTGCGTGAGCCGAGCCTCCCCCTGGCGGCCTTCGCCTCGGGATGAGTCAGGGAACTGGCCCCTGGCTGAAAAGCCCCGGACAGAAGGAAAGAGCTTTAGCTGGGGTGCTGGCACCCACCCGCGGAGCCCCAGCGCTTCCCGGGCAGAGAATTCAATCCCTGTAAAAACTGCCTGAGAGTACAATACTATCGCCATGCCTGGAAGCCGAGGAGGGAGGTGGCCGGGAGAGGACGCGCTGGCACGGTGGCCTCCCAGCAGACGCAGTGTCCCTGGGGCCCGCTGCCGGGCGCGCCTGCTGACCCCTAACTCTGTGTCCTGTTTTATCTGCCTAGACATGTCCAATCTCTTATATCTTCCAAAAGTCTATAAAACTCTCTCTTCTCTACTAAAAGCCTCTTCCCAGTCCCTTTCCTGCTCAAAGTTTCCTGTCACTTCCTTTCCTATCCTTTGCTGGGGTCCAGGATGGATGGAGGATGGGAGTTTGGGCTCACAGTGTGCTCACACCGGCAAGGCCTCACGAGTCCCCGACAAGTAGACATATGGGCTTTTATTAACAGACCTCAGTACAGCTCCCTGGGGAATTCGGTTTCTTGAACCCACACATTGGTCTTTAGAGAGTGTAAACATTTTCTACAGACACATGGTTCTGCTCTGGATGTAACCGTGCCTGACATTATAAACCAAGGGATTATGACGGCAAGGATTCAATTCAGTCCTTCTCCAAATAATGAGGTCAGACATAAACTTCGATTTTCTCAGTGGGAAGAAAACACAGCGAACCTAAAAATCTTCGCGACGGCACACGAGCCACAGATTCAACCAAGAGACAGAGGTGAGCAAAACTTCTCCAAGCACTCCACTGCCAAAACCAACCCACGTGTCAGCTCCGCTCACAGGAGAAGCACAGGTACTTTCTACTGAATCACGCTACGAGGTGGGTGAACCTGCCAAGGGAAAGAACCCAGACACAAAAGGCCACGCTTAATGATGCCATTTACGGTGTTCGAAAGAGACAAATTGCAGAGCTAGGGAGATTAGTGGCCGCCAGGGGCGAGGGAGAATGACTACTAGTGGGGAGAGGATTTCTTCTTAGGCGAGAAAAATGCTCTAAAATTAGGTTGTGTTGATGGTTACACAGCTTTATGAATATACTAAAACCCACCACTGGGTGACTGTTACGTTACGTGAATTACAGTTTAAATTTTTTTGAAGGAGGATAGGTATTTTATTACCACATCAGACACAAAGGTCACAATCCTTCATTCTTGTAATGACAGTAGATGAAACAATTCTTCAAGAGTGTACGGGTCTCTGATACCATACAGAGCAGCAAGCTGATCATGTATAAACCTAAGAAGCTACAGACTATTCTGTAAAAAAAAAACCTAAAAAAAATCTGAGTAAAAATGGGGCAGGAGAGGTAGGGGTGATGTGTAAGCGGTCTCTCCAAGTGTTACAAAAATGTTTTTCAACGGAAGGCAGAAACTAGTAACTTATGAGAACCCAGGAGACGGAACCGTCTTACTGTGAAACGGGCAAGGATCCTTCAAGATATCGTCCGTGCTGGTGCGGACACAGCAGTGAGCTGTGAGAGAGAAATCAGTTCTCCTGAATGCGCTCAGTGGTACTCATTCATTAAGCCCACTCAGATGTCTCTGGTGCATTTTTCCTGTGACATGGAAATAGCTTTAATGCAATGAACAATATTTTTGTGCTAAATAATAAGTATATTTATGACTGATGTCCTGAACCACAGCAATGTAGAGAGACCATGTAAAAACAGAGCATGGGGTCTCCAGCAGGCCTGTCCATAAAGCCCGATCTAAGAAGAACAGCTCAGAAGATTACTACAGAATGGCATGGTTTCTTCACAGGCGGCACTGGTCTCAAATAGCCCCCAAACAGGATGTCTGGCTACAATTAGAAGAAATCTGAGAAATGTGACCTCCTTGGCGCAAAAAAAAAAAAAAAAAGAAAAAGAAAAAAAAGAAAAAGAAAAAAAAAAAAAGAAGAAAAGGAAAGAAAAGAAAAACAAAATGTTCAAGACACAACTATGTGAAAAACCACTGGTCTTACAATAATTACATTTATCACAAAAACTAGAAGCACAGAATCCGTCTTCAGCTACAGGGTGATGATACGTCCTCATAGGACAGAGCTGATCAAAGATGCAGCACTTTATAGTAATTACATCCAAGCAGACTGCAAATCTGACATTTAATCTGATTGAACTGCTGATTCCGTACTTATTTGCTCTCTGGAAAATGCATAAATATGAGCGCTACGTGGCTCCCTTCCTCAGGCTGCTGCCACCTCTGTGCGTGCGTGACGGGTACCTGGCGGAGGAGGGGGGTCCCACATTAGGATGTTGGGTCCTCTGGGTTCTCAGTTACTACTTCCTGCTTCCGCTGAAAGCAATACATCAGCCTCAGGTATATTCTCTGGCTACGTGGCTATATACACAATATGAGTAAAAGGGAAAAACCAAAACGCCCACGAGACTAGTCACACACAAAACGAGTACTTCAGGGTGGAATCTAAATCAGGCGTCTGAAAGGGATACTCCTAGATCCTGCCCCTGTTGAATATTTTTATAGGGTGTCATTTTTTTCCCACCCTGCCCTTTCCTTTATTGAATTTTCATACAATGAGTTTGCTGTGACCACCTCCGGATGTACTAACAACAACAAAAAAGTTACAGCTGGATCCTGTATTAGTCTCAGCTGCAGCTACAGTTTAAAAATGTTTAAGGCCAAGAGGAAAGCTCTGAGGGAGGGAAGAAAAAAGACTCGTTCCCGAGAGATTTAAGGTTTGTTCTTCGTCCAAGGACCTGGCAGCGAAAGCATTTCTTTTGTATTATGTAAATATAGTTTGTCTTACTAAGTTTTCCAACTCCCAAGTTCATTTCTTTATAAAGCCATGGCCAAGTATTAAAATAAAACCCGCACTATGTTAAGCCAGATAACTAATCACCTCCGTATGTCCACAGGACGAATAAACCACTGTGTGTGTGTCCCAAGTTCACCCACACAAATATTCCACTGACATCTGAGCCATTTAGTAACTCCTTCTGGTTACCAACCGAACCCGTACTTACCAAGGAACAAGAAAAAGGAATGCGACTTTGACCTTGCATCAGGCAGATGATTTTACCATATTTATAAAAGTAAAAAAATGACATTCAAGAAACTAAAGTACTCCTCTCCTGTTTATACATGTAATCCAGACTACAGGATGTAAGTATGAGATCTTAGGCAACTGTCCTGGATGCTTCATAGAGTCGCTGTTGTCATAAAAAAAAAAAATTTATTTTTAAGACTGAGAAGACATAACTAAATACAGGGATAAACCCTGAGTAGAGCCTAAACAGGGAAGAAAAACAGCCATCGAAAACATTTTGAGAACAATTGGGGAAAGGAGAATTTGGACTATATGTGAAACGATATTATGGAATTACTGTTCGTTTTTTTAAGTGTGGTAAATGGTTGTGGTTAAGTAGGAAAATGTCCTTAGGAGATGAATGTTAAATATTTAGGGATAAACTGTTAGATGTGTAGCTAACTTTCAAAGGGTGCAGCCAAAACAAAGTTGTAGTATGTATTAGAGAAATATAGCGAATATGGCAAAATCTTAGCAACTGATAATTTAGGTGAAAGATACACAGGTTTTCATTGCACCATTCTCTCAACTTTTCCACAGATTTGAAAATTTTTAAAATACAAACTTGGGGGAGAAAAGATCTAAAATTCACATTGCCAGGCATTGGTTACTCTTAAACCCAAACATGAGTTCTTCTGGTCACTCTGCTTCATTTACAATTGTGGGGCTTAATATGTTGATGACGAAGTTTTAAATGGCCTACTAATTGTTTGGGATGTTTGATAAATTCTTCATTAAATAATCACTTGGACTTTTTTAATGTCTGTTTTTACATACGAGACTGACGCTTAAGGAGATTCAGTGACCTACGCAATGCTGGATGTGCCAGAGCAGCACATGTTTACTCAAAAGCACGTCAACAACAAATCAATCAGTTCAGATGTTTAAACAAACTCGTGTAAGTATACAGAAAGGAGAGACACAAATTCTCAGTGCAAAGCATTAACTCTGCAGCTGACTGCTTTCCGCCTTGAACGGGGAGAATTATCTGAAATATCCTTCAATGGCTGACGTGATGTAGCAAACGGGCGAAAATTCTGAAATCTTTATTCCCATAGACCATGGCGGGAAGAGGGCCTCTCTGATCCCACAGGACTGAGATTATCTGGGAAGGAATGGCTGTGTGGTTATCTCTGGCATGACTCATCCCAATGAAGTCAGCCATGAAGAACAAGAAAGGCAGCCCACCACGGAGTCGAGGAATCCACGCTTCCAGAATCTAATGAATGGATGAAAGTAACAGTCTCGGGAGGGAGGGAGGGAGGGAGGGGCATGATTAGAGACATTAGGGAAAAAAAGAGCTTCACTAAAACATGCAGAAACAGTCTCATAAAATTAACAGCTACCCTGAAAGACAGACTCCCCTGTGCAGCATCTGGGGAAGAGGTTCGAATTAGTTATTGCCACTCCGACCTTGGCCTTTAATCCTTCTAACCAGTGAAAGGTGGAATGGCCCTGCCCCTCAATAACTTTACAACTTTCATTAAGGAAACGGCTCTCCCATCAAATACGTTCCTGAAACTTCCAGTGCGGCCCACTGGCCCAGGCCGCGCCTGGCCTCAGTGCTCCCGGGCCGGCCTGCCCAGCCGCCAGGCAGCTCCAAGGACGAGCATGCAATGCAGCCTTTCTCTCTCCGGAGTGAAATTCTTTCTTACCCGGCCTCAAATCTTCACAGGTGAAATGGAAAAGGGAAATAAAATTTCTAATGCAGAACGAGCCAGAAAACTACTGGAATAAGTCTTTATTATCTCTGCCTGCAGGACAGTCTGCCCTTTGCCAGGATCATAAAACCTGATGGAAAGACGGGTAGAAAGGGAGGGTCCAGACCCCTCTGTGGAGGGCAGAAAAGGGCGGAGGCAGCACAGAGGGGAGAGAGACAGAAACCCTAGAACCAAACGTCTAAGCGCTAAGAGCAGAACCCAGGGGAAATAGCCCGGTTTATGTTCTTTCCAGATTATTTTTTTAAAAAAACATTAGTCATGTTCTGCGTGTCCAGCCAAATTCTGGGCATCTGTGAGGCAGACACCAGCGGGGGTGCCGAACGAGCGCGGGACACACACGCACTGGGCCGTGCGCCGTCTGCTCCAGCAGGAGGGAAGGCGACGGCGGGCCAAGGGGCCACATCGGGGCACTTCGAGGACCCGTCCAAGCACACGAGGCGAGATGGCGTCTGACTTTTGGAAAAACAAAAACATCGTGGTAACCACTTGACTGGTATATGGCTTTAAAATAACCGCTATTTTCAACGAAAAAGTTAAGTCTTAGAAACCTCACCCTGGGGGGAACCAGAGTAGATACTCTGTGATTTCCAAGGAAACGTAACATTTTAGAGAAACGGCAGTAAGATTCTTTCTACAGAAGCCAATGAAAGGCGTCATTCTATTCTCGGGATGCGCCTTGCTCTGGGGACGGCGGTCATCTGTGGGGCTGTCCCCCTCCCACACTCGGCCAGCTCGGCCTCATCATGCAAGCAGACCACACACTGGAAAACCACGGACATCGCCCAGTGTTCCCATACTCTAAAACAAACAAGAATGAATTCATTTCTGTCTCGATTCAAGAGACTTTAATCTAATTACTGCAACTTAGGGGAAAAAATGTTCTTAGTCACTTTATTGCCTCTCTGCTAAAAACTAAAAGGAAGTCCTGTCTTCCAACAGAATACTGAAAGGCCAATGTCTGCCGCTTTCAATCACTGCATTTTCAGAAATATTCATGTTAAGTGTAATCGTAAGGAACTGCCGATTCTTACACATCTGTGAAACCATTCACAGATGTGTAAGCACGTGGAAATGTATTTTGTTTTATTAAAAGTAAAGTGTTAATCTCAGAAAGTATAACCTGCTCAGTGCCTAACGTGATGAATACATGCACCTAGTGAGCGGTCACGGAAGAGAAAAGAGGTGTCCCCTTTGCACTCTGTGGTGACGAGACCCTCGGTGAGTGAAGGAGAGCGAGACCTGCCGGCCGCGCCACCCCGCGGTACCGCGAACCTCTGCCCAGCTATGTCAACAAGAAGGTATTTACTGCCCAGAACAACAGGAAGTGTGGCGACAGGGAGGCTCCCGGTGAGGGAAACTCAGCGACTCAGCCGCAGGACCAAGGATCCAGCCGGTCACCTTCAGAGGGGCTTGAGGGGCATTATGAATGCGAGGTGTCTGCCCACCAGGCCCCACGAAGCCCATCGTAAGAGGGGAACCGCTTCTTCCTCGTTTACTGTTCTGAGAAGGAAGACAGACACCTTTCCAAGAAGGACCCCTGCCCACTGCCCTTCTGAGGGTCACACGCCCCGCCTCCAATAGGTGAGAAGGAAAAAGGAGTAACCTGGCCCGGTTTGCGCCATTCAAGATTCACTCCCTTGTGGTGATAAGATCCCACTTCCCTGTGGGCAGACAAGTGAAAAACATCAGGGTTCCTCACAAGGAGGAAATAGGAGACGGATTTGTGGTGGGGGCCAACAGCGTCTGCTACAGAGTCAGAGAAATCCAGCCATGACGATGACCACGAATGCATGGCAACAGAGAAATATGCCGGCTGATCAATCCTCCTCCCAAAATATCTAGATCCTAATTTACGGCTTAAAATCAAGGCTGTTATTGAAAACTTACATTTTATAGAAAAGAAAAATACTTAATATTAAAAAAAAAATCTATCAGCCAACCTAGCACTTAAACCAACTATACAAACAGCTAAATAGTTACTGCTTTGATGAACCCTCCCATTATCCAATTGTGGTTTTAAAGAACCTTCAGAATGTGAAATAATAAATGCAACCCAGATGTTCGCTAAAAAATGAAAACAAGATTGTTTTTCTTTCATAGCAACCAAATAGGTCAACCCATTTCCTCCTTCAGAGAATCCTCAGAGGACCACAAACTCCACTCGGGAGCATGTGTTTCATATGTATCTGTCCACAGAAAACGGAAACGCTGCTGTCCAAAATAAACGGAGGACATTCTACGTTCCCAGGAAAGCGGGTCTAAAAACTGCAGAGAGGCCGTATGTCCGTGTTGCCAAACATCTGGATGAAAATGGGGGGGAGAACACTAATGACTGAGGTATTGGGAAACACTTTCTGGTCTTCACTGGAATGCCCCGTTTTATAGCACACTGCTGCTCTTATTTATTAACTACTGGAATAAAGTTTTTGAAAAGAGGAGATGAGCGAGCACAGTAAGTGAAAAGAGCCCTGCTCGGAGTTTCAGGTAGGAATTCGTTTTCTGCGATTTAAACAGTGTTCCTGGTGACTTACTGAACCATGGGGTCAGCTCGAAGCAAATTTGCTCTGTGGAAGGAAGTTATCAAATCTTCTTAGCCACCTAAACTGACTCAGGTGAGTCTTTTCTAATAGTTACAAAATGATGAAAGATATTTATCCAAAACAAGTGCATGCTGAACCGTCTCCAGCCAAATGAGATGCTACAGCATCTCACGTCTGTTCTGTCTTGTCGGCTGGGGAACCGGCCCTCGCTAGGGAACATTTATAGGTTTAACTCCAAAATTCAGGCCGGGGAGTCATGTATTCCCTGCTCCCATTTAAATGATGTACTCTTTCCCCCAACTTCAAAATATTTATTATATTTTGAGCAGCTTTTAAGATACTTTGATAAAACCTACTGTTTTATCTCATTTCACTTCAAAAGTTGCAAGTCTTATATTGTGAATTGATAAACCTACTTCCTGAAGGATCTGCCTATACCTTTAGAAACGAATCTCTCTCCCCAAAGTGATTACGCTGAGCGTGGGCATGTGAACAGCATTACTAGTCTAACTCCCCTGACCTGAACTGTTGCTGGTCCTCCACCAAAATGCCACACAGAAACGGCTGGCCGCCGTGCCCTCCCTGCGCTAAGCCCCCGCTGCCCGGCTTCCCCACGCGGCTCAGAGCACAGCGGTCCTCCAACTCAGGACCCTGGCCCATGCTGTCCCTTCAGCAAGGGGCAGTCTCACCCCGTCGCTCCTTAGCCCACCCCGTCGAGCTTGCTCCCTGCTTTTCACCACACTGGTTTTTTTAAGTCACCAAATCCAGCAGACACTCCTCTCTCCTCATTTTTGTCCACCTCTCAAGTGCTGACCACTCTCTTAATACCCCTTGTAACGTCTGCAATAGCCCACAAGCTGCAAGGTGGCCTCAACTCACTGGTCACCGTTCCTCGTCTCCTTTAACGGGCTGTGCTCCGTCCTGGGATTTTCCTTTCTCTCATCTGTCCCCTGAGTGATCTCACCCACTGGTTCCCAGAAATTAAAGTGCAGTGAAGCCTTCCCAAGGGTTCCTTCCCGCCCAGCCCGGTCTCCGAAGCCGTGGACTCGCCCTCCACAGCCTTCCCACCACCTCTTACGAGCAGGTCCAGTTTTCCACACCAAAACCAAACTCCTGAGATTCCACTTCCAGTAAAAGCTGACTAGCTGTGGACCAACCCTTCTGCCAAGAACAACTTAAAAAGCTGAGCAAATTATAAGAAACGACTGTCCGAAGGTATCAGAGAGCTACCAATGCCGTGAGGACTTAGGGGGCCAGGATCCCAAAGAGGCCAGTGTGGAGAGGTGAGCCCCGAAATCTGAACCACTTTTCTCCTTGAGACATTTGCCAATTCACAGAAGCTGAAAGGCCAAAATGCTAAGCAGAAACACGTGGCTGAGGATCTGAGAAGGCCCAGCAGAGTCTCCCGCAGTCTGCGAGGACCAGGGGCGGGGAAATTACAGACAAAGGGCCAAGTAGAGGAGGCCCTGGTAACACCCCAGGCTTTTGGCTGGGGCCACCCAAGCTATACCCGAGCGAAAGGGTAAACTGGAAGCAGACCAATCCTGACAATTTTAAAGTATATTGCCCTAATTTAACTGCTGGGAGAAGACTTTCTTGAGGAAGACAGCCAGAGTCTCGAATTATCTATACGATCTCTTATACACACTGTCTACAGTTTAATTAAAGCTTAACAGGCAATCTAGAGGCAAAAACCACATGACTGAAAACCAAGGGTAAGATAGATAATATACTCACAGAAGATCCAAATACTGAAGTTACAATAACTGATTAATAATTTAGTGGACAAGATGAACATATTCAGCAGAAAGTGGAAATCTAAAAAAGAAAAAATCAAAAAAACTGAAAAAGGCAATAACTGAAATTAAGAACTCAACAGACGGATTTAATAACAGATTAGACAGAGCTGAAGAAAGGATCAATATCCTGGACATCTGACAGGAGGAAATACGCAGCGAAGCAAGGACACCTGAACAGGACGAAGAACAGAGTCTGAGAGACACGCAGGGCTGGAGGAAAGGTCGAGTCCGAGGCAGAGAAGAGATGGAGAATGCAGCCCAAGTAACGGATGAAGAGAACGACCGACGGTTCTCCAAAACCGATGTAAGACCGAGTCCTGTCACCAAGAAGCGGCGCCACGACCAATCCCAAACAGGACGATTCAAAGAAAGCTGCATGCGAACACATCATGGTACACAGCTGAACACTTAAAGGTGAAGAGACGTCTCTTAAAAGCAGCCAAAAGCACAATTCCTTTACGAGAACAAGACGTTAAAAGCTGATTTCTCAACAGATGTGACGAAGGCCATAAGGCAGAGAAATGACAGTCAAAGCGCCATAAGGAATTAACTTTATCAACTAAAATTGTACACCTGGTGAAAATATCCTTCAAAAAGTGAGGGCAAAATAATGACATTTTTGACAAATAACAAATGGACCCTCTGAATGGTTTTCCCCTCCCCCGGCTTCCCAAGTCCCCCCTCGTCACTAAGCAGCAGCCCCTCCCACGCTGTCACTCAAGCCAGGAACCTAGTGACCCCCTTGGAGCCCTACAGCCCCTTCCCCACCAAGCTGTCGGTCCATTTGATTCTCCCAAAACGCATCTCATCACTTGCAGAGCAATGCAATTCAAAGCAATGACATCATTTCTCACTCAGGAGCAACACCCGGGAGTGGATCAGAACGCTGAGAACGCTCCTGGTGAGGAAGCAAAATGTCAGTATCTAGGGACACAGCAAACCTGCAACCTGAAATCCCAAGTCTAGAGATACACTCCAGAAAAACTTTCACGCATTTGTAAAAGGGAACAAGCCCAGGGAATTCACCCCGGTATTGTTCGTAACGACAATGTGCGATCAACACAAAGTCCAACACAGGACGAGGTGAACAAAATATTTACAGCAGTTAAAATAAACAGGGTCTATATATAACAACATGGATCATCTCCAACATGAGCAGCAGAACATTACATACAGTCGGATGCCATTTTTATCAGTTTTAAAGCAAAACAAAGAGAGACCTATATATTGTTCATGGACACGTGCACATATCTGTGAAAATATGAAAACTATACCAGAGGACCCACATCCGATTCCTCACTGTGGCTGTTAGGAAGCAAAATGAAGGATGGGAATCAGACCAGAAACTGCTAAAAGTGACTGCAACCTTATTCAGTCTTTGTTGACATTCACTGTAGGCCTACTATGCGCTCTGTTCCAGGTCTCAGAGACATAGCAGTGTATAAAAGCAGACAATATTCCTGCTGTTGAAAAACTTACACTCTGAAAGAGACAATGAACAAATGCCTAATAAGTAAAGGGTGATAAGAGCTAGGAGAAAAGTAAAGCCAGAGAGGGCCTGCTCTTTCACACAGGTTGGTCAAGGAAGACCTCTGTGGTTAGGAGACATCTGAACGGAAACCTGAATGAAGCAGGTCAGCCTGACACGCAGACGCCGAAGGGGACACCACTGTGGGACAGCAATGCAGGGGCGCCGAGGCCAGGTGTGCTCGGCACGTTCACGGAAGAGGTGACAGGAGTTCTGGGAAATGTCGGACAGCAGGTGGACAAGAGCAGCGGCCAAGGACGGCCAAGGTAAGAAAGGTTTTTATGTTTTTAAAGGTTAGGAGAAAAAGTTCTGACAGACCATATGAGGGCTACAAAGCTGAAAATATTTACTCCCTGGCCCTTTTCTACAAAGAGCTGGCGGCCCTCTGAACTAGAGCACGTGGACCCAACCCTGCAGGGCGCTCTGGGCCCCGGTTCGGTCAGTGGTAGGATTCTGGGTGGCCGAGGATGGTACAGACTTCGAGTGACACGGCCTGTTGTAAAGGGATCCCCCTGGCTGCTGTGTAGACAAGGATGACCACCTCAGCAGGCTAAGGCGAAAGAAGTGGACGACGGCACAAAATTTTGGCACGAGCACTAAGCGGGTGCTGAGGTGGAGATGCGCCGGTAACGCGCCATCTTTTTATAAAGATCTAAAACAACGTGACAGAACATCGCCCGCTATCACGTTCACTCCGATGAACGGAATCACGCGCGTGTGTTTCATTGTGTTCTGCGCTTCTGTATAGACCTGTCACATCTCACCTTTCCCTCGCTTTTGCCACTGCTACCGACCCGCCACGGCCCCGTAACGCTCACCTGAAGCCCTGCGACGCCTTCCTCGCTGCTGTCCTCCTCATCCCGCTCCTCCCCTCCTCCCATCCGTTCGCCTCCCAGTAGCCAGGGACACTCCTCTTCAAAAGGCGGGGTGCACAGTGGCTAAGAAGGTGGCCTGTACCGCCCACACGCCTGGGTCAAGTCTCAACCGCCCATCGGCTGTGACGTCCGAAGCAAGTGACTTAGCTTCCCCGTGACTCTGTTTTCCACTGTCATCTGTAAGTGGTGATACTATTAAACCTAATAGGGTTATTTTGAAGAGTGAATAGGTTAAGATATATAATCCCATGGGACAGAACCCAACACAGACAGCACTATGTAAATATTAGCTCAAATTAGTAAACGGAAATCAAATGTCGATCTCCTGTTTCAAACCCTTCCTTACTCAGAATAAATCGTGACTTCCTTACTCTCTGAAACTGCCCGATGTGGCCCTGGCCTCTTGGTCCCCCCTTCGTTCTCTGTTGAGGCCGAAGCTTCCTTCAGTCCAGTGGCTGCACTCCGCGCCTTCTGCCAGCCCCGGGCCCGGCCCACTGCACCCCTTTAGGCTGCATCTGAAAGAGCAGGAGGCCTTCCCTGGCCACCTGGCTGTCCCTACACCACTCCCGCCTCCCCGCCCCACCCACCCTCACTCCTATACCCCACCTCGGCCTCCTTTATTCCCTTGGCACAATCGGCAATTATTCTACGTGTCCTTTGTCCTCCTTTGTCCATCTCCCATCTAAACAGAAGCTCCACGAACTCAGATAATCCACCTGCCTTATTCACAATGCACCCTCGTGCCAAGCACAGGGCCTGACATCTGGTAGGGGAGCTGTGACTACTTGGTGAACAAATACACGTTCTACACGAGAACTCATACTACGTATACCCTAGAAGCACCTATCACGTCACTTTTTAAGCATTCAAAAGAGCGGTGGTTGTTCGTTTCCTACGCGGACTGAAGAAAACAGGCAGCATAATTTACAAATGTCTACATTTCATACTGATTTTTTTTAATATATAAAAATTCTCTCAAAAGGGCGTTTTCTTATCAGCCTACTACTGTTCTGTGAAACTGTTTTCCCATTTTGGAAAAAGTGAAGCTAGACTTAAACATTTTTTAATTTCAAAAAACGCGTGTAGTAAAAAGTTCTCTCTGCACCTGCTCAGTTCCCACTGCCCCCCCCCCAAACAGGTAACCATTGTTATTAGTTCCTTGCTTTGCCTTCCCGAGAATTTTATGCGTGTGCGAGCACTTCCTCTCTGTTTTAAAAACAGAAATGGTAGCACACAATGCAGTTTCCTACACTTTGCTTTTGTAACTTAATAAAATTCTTTGGAGGTCTTTCCGTATCGGTTCATGAAGAGCTTCCTGGTTCCTTCCACAGTTCCACAACTTCACTCACCACCTGGGTTTGGTAAGTCACCTGATGCGTTCCTGGCAGGCGGACACTCGGGTTGTTTTCCATATTTTACTATTACAAACAATGCAGCGAACAACCTCATACCTGTGGTACCTCACACAGACAGACATATCTGCAGGTTAAATTTCTAGAACTGGTGCTGCTGGATCAAAAGAGTTATAGTAATTTTAAAAGCTGCTGCCCAGTGCTCCTGTACCTACTGGGGTCCACCCTGAGAAACAGATATCCTCCAAGGAGTTGAAACAGAAAGAATTTCATACAAGGAACTGCTTACACTCATGATGGGAAAGCAGAGAGGTCAAACAGGAAATGGTAAGACAACCCAGAGGTCAGCAAAAGCAAGCCTCTAAGCTGGAGGGTCACAGGGAGGAGGCCCTGGAATCAAAGGGGGACCAGGCTGAGGCAGGACCAGAAGAAAGAGAACCTGTCTCGTCCCTTCCTCCTGCCAGCTAATCTCCCACCTGCGGTTCCCACGGGCCAAACATGCCCCAAGCCAGCTGACCTAAGGGCCTGGGAAATGTCACCCACAGGGTGAGTCCCTCCACAGGAGAAGGGCATGCAATGGATCTGAGCCAACAGGATGCGAGCTGGCCAGGCTTCCATAAGAGCCGTAACTAATTTGCACTCCCATCACCAACAGATGGTGGGAGCTATCGCTTGCCTGACAGGTGAAACCTGGTTGCAATTTCTATTTATTTTATTGAGTGGGGCTGAGCCTCTTTTCCTATGAGGCAGAGACTTAACCCTCATCTACAGAGCCAGGGGCGGGGAGGGGGTTGGCGCAGGGAGGGAAAAGCCAGTGAAGCTACCCGCCTCACCTGCCACAGGTGGTCCACTCAGGGACATCCATCAGACGGACTCCCAAAGTGAACGCTAAGATGGTGGCAATGACCAAACTAGCCAGTCACCTGCCAAGTAGGGACATATCTCAAGAACTGTTTTAGAGCAACTGAATGGCAATGAAGCCCCAAAGGAATTAAAAATACCTTAACTATGCTGCGCACGTTACGAGTAACAATGTGTTCTTGTAATCTTGTACCCCCCACTCGTTTCTCCTTAGAACTGCCTTCCAGCCATTCATATCGCCATCCTCTCTCCTTATCTTGCATTGAAAGAACTAATAATACCCAGAACAAACTTTTTCATTATAAAAACAGCAAGTAGGAACCATTTTTAAAGTCTTTTAACCCTACCAGCACATTAGCACAAAAGAACTTTTAAATTCTCTTTCTTAGTGGCTCTGGCTCACTGTTGGTACAGCATGAGACTCACATTTATCTTTCGCCCCTGCCGTAACTGTTGGACTAGATTATTTACCCTATCTCATAAACAAGCTGAAACTGACTTCCCCATGTACAGTTCAGTTTGTACTATACTGAAAATATACCCAAAAAAACGTTGACAAATGACTGGCAACTGAAATTATTCTCTTTCCAAGGCTGAACTTTATTTTTAAAAACATGAATTTTAAAGCAAAGCATTTCTTAGAAATATAAATGGTAGTAATAACTAAAGAACAATAAAGACAGATGTTAACTTCAAAACCTTCAGCAACCAAGAGTTAAATATAAACACAAGTGTATACAATAATCACTGTATAATGACTCTTATTTAAAACTGTAAAATTTTCACTTATTCAAAAATATGCTTACTCTTAGTCAAACATGTTTTTGAGTGTCTTCCATAATGCAAGGGAGAGATCTTAATAAACTGTATCAATAAAGGTTAAAGGCTGTCTTCCAGCACCTGGCATGCTCCTTGGCATTTTACTAGACAATCAGTAATATCTGTTCGTTACTGACTGTACCACATGGTGAATTAAATCATTCATTAAAACAATCATACCCTTTTCCTATCACAGGGTAAAATTTGTATATGTTTTTTGTTCAAACTTATATTTCCGGAAACTTGGAAAATATAAAAACTAAGAAAATAAAACGTCCACATCACCGGTTTTTACATTGGTTAGAACCGTGACGTACAAAACTGATTTTTTTAAAGGTTGCAAAACAATTCATCCAATAAACTTCCCATAATTTCCCTCACCAGCCTCCTATTAGGTGCTGCTGTTTCCAATTTTCTACTATTACAGTGTAATGCGCATCTTCACGCATGAGATATTTTTTTGAATTTCAAGATTACGTTCCCACAAGAGATATTAACAGCCCAAAGAAAGTCTCGAGACTTCTGATACCTAATACCATCCTTTGTTACAGTACTTGAGTCAAGATCGAGACAAACTGCTGGGGCACGCTGGCTTCCTTTTTTAAAATCTTTAAACCTACTTTTACCTTCAAACCTTCTACATGCCTTGAGAGTCAGAAAAACCTTGCAAACAAAATCGCCAAGCCCGCTGGCTGCCTGGATTCGAATGTCAAACGTTTAAACATTATAGTTGTTTGTCTTTGTTTTCTAAGGAGGAAAAACTGCTCTGCCTGTTGTTACCCAAATCCAGCGAGGCAGGAAGCGCGGCATTTAGAGCCCAAGACTGTCCCCAGACAGACAGCCTGGCTGTAGGAGGCTTTGCAACTGGGCTCCTTCTTGCCACAGCACTTTCTTTCACAAACAGCACACCCACTCAGTGCCACAGTGCTACCCCTGCTTTAACTGTGAGAAATGGACTCGCCAAATGCCACCGCCGCCGCCAACTTCCCACCATCGCAGCCGCGTCGCTTCTTTGGGCACCAATACCCTCCCCCCACCCCCCAGCAGCACTTAAATTCTAGAAGGCACCTTGATTAACCACTTCATCCAGACAGCGTTTAACACAGCTGATTCTTACAGGCAGCTGCTCCAGCAGCCTGTAATTAACATGGTTGGTTTTTTTCCCCCCCAAACGCTCCCTTATTACAAGGGGTTCTGATGACGCGGTCTGTCAGCAAAAAGGAGGTCTTCAGTCGAAGTAGAGAGAGCCTCAACTTCGGGGGCTCCGGTAAAATTCGGGGTGTCAACCCTCCGCTTTCCAAACCAACGCCCCAGTCCACACACAGGCAGGCTGGGCTGTTCGGAAGGCGAACATTCGCAGCGTGGCACCCGGTAATCTGTGTCCCACGGAATAACCGACGCGAACGCGAACCTCCCAGCGAGGGGGCACCGGGCGGCGGGCGGCCGGCCGGGCTGCAGCTCGGGGCCCCGGCTCGCGACTTGTTCTCTGCTCACTCGGGAACGGTGCCCATTTCACAAAACGCGTGCGCTCCCGCGGCGCCCCCCCTCCGCGCTTCGGCGACCCCAGTGCCCACCTCCGACCTGGGACCAGGAGAACTGTCAGGACTCGCCGTCCCCTCGCCCGCGCGCCCCTCCTGGCCCCGGAGCACCCCCAATTTAGAACTTTCCCCTCCCCACGGCCCGCGGACTCGCGCACTCCGCACCGCCCGAGAAAGGGCGCTGGGCTCCGGAGGGCGGGGACGCCCTTGGCGACCGCGGGCGGACAGGTCGCCCCGAAGCGGGACCCCGCGCCCGGCCCGAGCCTCCGGGCAGCCCGGCCTCGGCGCGGACCCCGCTCGGGCTCTCGCCCGGCCCCTCCCCACGGCCCCCGGGCCCGCGCCCCGGTCCCCGCGTCCGGCTGGCCTCGGCGGTCGCCGGCCGGCACCCGCGCTGCCCGGCGCGTCTCCCCAGGCGGACCCCGACCCCGGCCCGGCCCTCCCCCGCCCCAGGCCGCTGGCCGCCCGGCCACACCTCCGCCACTCACCGCCGCCGCCCTCGCCGCCGCCGGCGTCTTCGTCCATCTTGAGGCCGCTCCCGCTGCCGGCGAGCCCGGGTCCGGCGGGCGAGGGGCCGCGGGCCGGGGACGCCGCGGGTGCAGAGCGCGCGGGCGGCCGGGCGGCTCCAGCAGCGCGCGGGCCGGGTCGCGGCCCGGGCCTCCTCCCGCTCGGCGCCGCCGTCACGTGACGGGCAGGCCCCGCCTCCGGGCGCGGTGGGCGGGGCCTGAGGCCGCGCGGCCCCGCCCCGCCCCGGCGGATCGGGCTGGGCGAGGCGCAGACGCGACCCCCGAAGGCAAACCGCGCGGTGACACCTGCCGGGCGCCCGCCTTCGAGCATCCTGGGGACGTCCGTGGTGTCGGGACACGGGAATGCCCACTCCACCAAACGCGGCGTGGAAGGATCCTCCTCGCACGTGCACTCAGGAGAAAAGATCGGGACACGCACGACTTCCAAAGTCAGGCCTTCCTCCTTCGGCCCCGAGAAATTTCAGAGTAATTCCAGCCTGTCAGCTTTCGCATGTGTAATGGAGACGCTCCTTTCCTGGCGACGAGTGTACTTTAAAATTAACCGAGTGTAAGGCTTATAAATGAACGTCATCATGAGGTCCCAACCCAGCATATTTGGGCCCCACCCTCAGCGGGCACTGCTGGGATTGGCCAGTGTGGCCTCAGATGCCCTTATAGTTTCGCTCTGATATCCCTTGGGGAGCTGCCAAATGCCCGGGATTTATGGTGCAGAAGGAGCTCTGAATTCAATTTCCCGTGGGCACAGCCAGCGCCCCAGGCGCGGGCCTCCTGGTTGGACAGAAGGCCTCAAAGGGCCCCTGCTCCAGGTCTATCAATCCCCTTTCTCACTCCACATCTTGCTTCCAGTAACTCCTCCCCAAGCATGGAATGTGGCCCCGCCTAAGCTCTGCTGTTCCTTTTGCTTGAACTAAATTGCGTTAAAGAAAAGGAAACATTGTAATGGAAGAGATAATTCATCTCTAACATCATTTTCCAGCAACTTTTACATTTATATTTTCAAATGGCCCATCGAGTGGAAGGATCCTTTCCTGTCACTTATCAAAGTGGACGGTTTTCACCTTTCTGTTCAAAGAATTCAATCCAATAATCTCAAGAAAAACCCAGCACTCTGGTGCTTCTTAAGCCACTGGACACTTCCGGGTGCAGATAAAATGTGTGGCAGCTTCTGTGACTAACATACGACTGAAAAGGGGTCTGGGCATCAGGATACGTAGATTTGAGACTTGGCTTCCTGATCTTGTTCCTGTCAGCTTGGTTATCTTAGAGATAACATCACAGTTACTGAGAAAAAAAACTGACAGCGTACTTGGAACTTGATAAGGTGATCTGTGGAGCTTAGAACTCAAAGATACTATCAATTATAAACGCTTTGAAATGTCAATTCCTCACTCTTCAGGTTTCTTTGAGTGCAATCCATAGGTGCTTCTCTCAAAGTTTGTATCTAAAAATGGCTTCTCCGATCTCCATCTGAGCCAATTTCTTTCTGAATAAAGCATAGCCCAGTTATTTGTAAACAATATTATATTATTCCCACAGCTTAACCTGGGCTCCATTTTGGCAAAGCCTGCAAAATGTTGGAATAATACAGGCTTAGCTATCATTTCTGCACTTGAATGGGGAAATCGGAAGATTTTAAAACCTTCAGTACTCAAAGAAATTAAAATCTAATGCAAAAATTAATTTTTTAAAAAGAGTTTCTTTGGAGTCCCTCTTAAATCTCACCCAGATAGTTATCTAATCTGCTCATACGCAGGTTTCCCTACATATGGGAACGTTCAGGACCCTAGTTACGGACTCTCACTTTATGTCCAGCTTACGCGTGGTTGACTCAGATGTTGAAAGCCCTATAACTAAATATGTAAGAAAAAGATTTCATGCAGCAGACATCACCCCAAGATAAGGAGATAAATCCAAAACCTTGTTACAACTGTTCCGCTAAACAACAAACATTTAGGCGCCTGCTATATAGTCCAAGCACTGTCCCAGGTGCTGGGCACAGGGTGATGAAAAAGACAGGTTCAGTACCTCTCCTTAGGGGACTTATGGCCTAGAAGGAATACAGCCATTAAGCGAATAATTACACAAATAATTATTTGATTTTTGATGCCTGACCCCCTTTATAGCCTTTCTTACAGTATTTGCTGTTTTCTTTTATTAGCTTTGTAGCCTTGAAATGCCTTCAGACCAAGACTGTGGTCCGTATTTATTCTGTCTCCAGGATCTACGGCAGAAACTGGCCGTGTCACAAAAAAGGGGAGACAGTAACAGCATTTGTTACTGCTGCCAGACGAACAGGGCAGGCGAAAGCAGGTCACGTCTTAAAAACATGCTGCAACCATTTTTCAGCCCTTTGACTGCTACGGAAATAGTTTCAAACATCAAGAAGGTGCACATTTGGGAAAGGTCAGAGGACTGCTCCTTTGTACCTTCATCTCCATCCTCCAGGTGGAAGTGTGAAATCGGACAGAAAGTGCCCTCTCCCCACACTAAGCTCTTGACAGCCGAAACCCTGCCGAAGCTGCTGTCTTCATGCTCGGCCAGGGAAAGGCTGCCCAGGCTGCCTGAGCTCTGGAAGCTTCCAGACCCTGAACGGAGCATTTCCCAGCTCCTCTGACACTGGGCAAGAGAAGCAGAGACAGCAGAGACGGTTACCAGATGGGAACCTCGGCTAATCCGAGACATCTGCTCAGGGGTCTGGTCTCATCCGGGGAAGGCGCACGCAGCGGCCAGCTCACGGTCATAAAAGGAAAGCGATGTTCTGAAACCTAATTTCATCTAGGATAGAAAACATCTCATTGGAACAGATCTTGTGCAGATCAGCATTCTCCACTCTGTCCAAGCAAACGACAGGGGTCCAAGTGTCAAGTCACATCCTCGTTAAACTTTCCAAAGCGCGGACGTCACGTCCGTCACGGCGTCGTCTCCAGAGCCGCCCGCCCTGGCGGCGTTGTCCCCCTGGAATCCACACGATTGACAACGGTTCTCAGGCCCCACGTTACCCAGGGTAGCTTAATTCCTTTTAGATTGATTAGTAACCTGCATTTTCGCAAGAACAAAGGCGGTCAAATTTCTCGTTGGTGGTAAACTCAGAAAAAAATAATCTGGCCATCATTTCGGGCTTTCGGGCTTCCAAAGAAAGGCATTATACCCACTCAAGGCAGAGTCAATATTAAGACTTATTCCATACAAGATGTCTTCCACAGTCATAAAAAGCTGGGTTGTTTTTTAGGTAGTTCATCATTTTTATAGTATGTCTCTGACCTTCTAAAAACAAAAACAAAACAATATATATATATTTTTCCATTTAAAACGTCTCCTTCAGAAGTTGGCCTGCGTCTGCAGTGTGCAGCTGAAAGTCATCAGGACTATCCATCTTGGGGTGCAGTGTGTACTCTCGGACAGGCAGTTAAAAAGAAAAAGGGTGAAAATGACACACATCAGGACATAGAACATCTGTCTGTGACCACGGTCCTCTGAATAGGAAGTGCGCTTCCGGCCAACAACCGGCGACCGAACGATGCCCGTTGCAGAGCGCCCTGTGATCCCGAGGGCCTGGCTGTGCGATGCGACTTGCCCGACAGCGAAAGCCAGCCACGAGCTCAGGTCATTCGCTGCCTTTGTAAAGAGGCCACATGCGCCCGGTTCGGTGATTAGGTCCCAGCCCTGATGCATCACAGCGTGCCGCCTCTTGGAACTGGATGATGAAGGCTCGAAAGTCGGATGGCAGTTCCATGCCTTGGCTGTGTGACCTCGGGCAAGTTACTCCACCTCTCTGTGCCCCACTTTCTGCATCAGAAAGGGAACCAACCGCAACTCTGCCCTGTACAGTGTCTCTGAGAACTAGATGCCATCGCACACAAGCAGTGCATGGCGCACAGTAGGTGCACAATCAATGCGCATGGATGCTACGCGCAGAAGGAAAAAGTTCCTCCTTTCCGTCACTCTCAAGCCAGACAGAAGCCGTGTGACAGAGTTGGGAGGCAACGCTGAATCTCAGTTAGGGCTTCCCCACTTCCACTGCCACCCGTCTTTCCTTCCAGGTCTGTCTTCTGGAACATACCTTGCCACGCTCTATGCCCTCTGCTTATGAGTTGTCCCAGACTTCATATCTCATCAGCCCCTAAAGAACTGGCTCTGAAAGTCATGGTCACCATGTGCATTCCATCAGAGACTCGGGGACTCTGTGCCCTTCCTTTGATGTTACTTTATTCATTTGACAACCTTTTTCTTAGCACCTCCACCACGCAGGCCCTGGAGATTCAACAGGAGGCAGCAGTCAGTGACTTTTCATGATGGAGTACTGGGCCTCAGCACCCAGAGTGACTATTACAGCCCCAAATTCTTCACCACACCCCCTTGCAGCTGTCAAGGAGCCTTTTCTTAGGGAAAAGGAGGAAAGGGTCTGGTGTGCATTACCTGCTCAAATACTTCTCCGTCGATAATAGATCGATATTTAAGTTTAATTTTTAGAGGTCCGCTGTTCGGTCGATACATTTTCTTGGCATTTAATAAGTATTATTAAAGTTTATCACTGAGCTGAAAACACATTATTGAAGACCCTAATTCATTGGAATAAAAACGTAAAATGATTGTTTATCTTCCCATGTGTCTGTTACATTGTAACATTGTTAATTAACATTTTTAACACAACATATCCTGCAATACATCCTGCAGATTCGGAACTTCCCGATCACATTGGTTGTTAAAATAACAACCAACTAGTAGTTCACATAGACTTAGGATTCCAGAAGGCTGGAGTGGAAGTACTGTTGACTGTCCCACTAAGCACAACTAAAGTCCATGGACGTTTTATGTGAGTCAAGCATAAGGAGACTCTAAAAGCAGAAGGGAAAGACAGACTAGGGACTTCAGGACCCTTAGGAGGGCACCGTGGCGAGTCCCCAGGTTTTCAATTTGCTTCGGAGATCCCAGACTTGACGCTGGAGAAGCCAGAAACCCAGAAACAGCAACCGATGCAAAAACAAAAAAAGCCCCAACAAAAAACCCTGCTCTCTCTAGCTGCCTAGAAAGACAGAAAACTGTGAGACCCGCAGGCTCCCTGCAGCCAGCCGCGCCCCCACCAACCTCAGCAAAAGGCGGAGCGGGGAGCCTAGACCTCCAGACCCTCAAGCAGAGAGTAGGGGTCCCAAACCCATGGCCCCTCTTCCTCGGTGACATCCGAGAAGGCCGAGCAGGGAAGCAGACTTTCATTCCAGCCAGGCAGTAATGAGGCCTCTCTTCCACCCCATTGGGGTGATTCAGAAGAGGTCAAGTGAGAGTCAAGACTCTGACCACCCCCAGCGGTGACAAGGCCACCTGCCTCAGGTGGTATCAGTGGTGGCCACTTGGAGAGCAGGAATGAAGACCCCGAGCCCTTCCCTGCCAAGGCAGTATCAGCAGAGGTCTAGCGGGTACCTGTACTGTCATCTCCACTTAGCAGTAATGGGGTGCCCTTCCCCCAACCCGGATGTCCACGGGGCCAAGTGGAGAACAGGACTTCCACCCAAGACGAGCATCCTGGGGGCCCCTCTCACAGGCAGTCCTTTTGTGGGCTCCCTGTGGAGCTGGCCCACACGCAAAGCTGCACCAGGGCAGGCCGAGGCCCCTCCCCTGTCACCCTGCCCCTGTCCTTTCCCACGGTCAGGCCAACCCCACCCCCACCCCTCTGCGCCACCCCTAACTGCACAACAGCTACCTGGGGGCGCGCTGGTGTCTCCTGGAGAGGAGCAAAAGGGACCTATAGAAGTTTTAACCTCAAAAAAACAAAACAAAACATAAACTATAACAGCGCTTACAAGGGGAGACGGAGGGGAACACAGGTGATGTCGCCCTGAATCTGTGTTTCTATGTATCAGGTTAGTGCATTTGGGATTTGGGGATCATTGCCATCATCTGGAGCTTTTGTTTATGTGCTGAGGTGAACAGTGGACTCCACACCCCAAATTCGCACCCCCCTGGAACTTCAGAATGTGTCCGTATTTGGAAGAAGGGTCTTTGCAGATATAATTAGTTAATATGAGCTCATACTGAATTAGGGTGGGCCCTGAATCCACCTTGATTCCGGACTTCCGGCCTCCAGAACTGAAGGGGCATGAAGCCTGTTGTTTTTGAGCTGCCCAGTTTGCCCACTTCGGAGTCGTTTGTTGCTGTGGTTCTAGGAAACTGATCCGGTCTTGAGTTAGTGGAGTCTCACTCCGGGGGCCCGGAGGGCGGGGGGGCAGCCTCCCCCTCCTGCAGTCTGAGTGGCTTCCTCCCAGGCAGAATGAATTCCAGATCCTATCTGGGCACCGAAGACTTGTCTTCTATACAAGGAAAATCGAGACACACCCTCAAGCTTGCAGCATTTGTCTGTGTGTGTAAATGAAGAGCTGGAACACCCAGCAAACACAAATCACATTCTTGTAGGACAGAAACGCACGGCCCGGGGCGCCCGCTCCTTCAGCGCAAGGCTGGGGGGTCGGGTCGGCTGGGAGCTTAGTCACGGCCCTTGAAACCCTCCTCTGCCGCTTCCAAGTTCAAAGCGAGAAGCAGCGAGGCCTTCTGGACCTTGGCAGAGTAACGCCCTGTGGAATGTGCGCCCGGGCGAGACAGCGTCCTGATTTCTCAAAAGGTCTCGAGCTCCTTGGGCTTCTCCAGAGTGGAGGCAGATCCCTCCAAATGCCTCTCCCTCGTTCTTTACCGCTCCGCATACTTTTTCTCCCCTGGGCTTAGGGTAAACAAGCAACCAAGGCTCTTGGGATTTCCCTGGCATCCCCATCCAAACGCCGCCGTCACATGACCTTCACCCCCCCCATCTGCATCACCGAATGAGTCCAGCGCACGGTAACTACGTTTCAGCACCTGCTGTGCGCCAGCCCCCGCCCCCTGCGGCGAGCGCCCTCACACCTGCCCCGGAGCCCTGCCGGCTTCCCGCGCAGGTGGGTATGGTTCAGTGCCCCTCAGAGGTGGGGGAGCTGAGGCTCTGATGTAAACTAACATGTCTGGGACCACACAAGTGGGAAGCGGAGGGGCTGGCAACGGTCCCACCTTCTCTGCCTGTTCTTCAGACTCCGTCCAGCTTCTAGAACGCAAAACGCCAAACACATTCCGGTTATTCCCCGGACACCCCACACCCACGGGGTCCGCGGCCCGAGAGCTGGACACGCCCGAACGTCCTCCCTGTCCCCGTCCCTTCTTTTCCTGTCTTCTGTCTTCGTTGAGCCCCGACTACATCCCGGTGGCCCGGCACGGATCAGGGGCCAACTTCACACTAAGGGTTGAATTTTCAAGTGAAAATTCAGGTTGGGAAGTGACTGGTCAATGGTTGTGGGGTCCCCTTTCGGGGGGATGCAAACGCTTTGGAATCAGACGGAAGTGGCGGTGGCGCACCCTTGGGGATGTGCTAGATGCCACTAAACTGCACACTGGAAAATGGTCCATTTTTGGTGATAGAAATTTCACCTAAAAAAAAAAAAAGGAAAAGATTTGGGACTTGCACAACAAAGGAACGTCATGGCTGCTTATTTTTAATGTTGTCACAGCCTAGCCTACCACGCCTGTTCCTTTGCTGGGAGGCCTCTCGTGTGGTCAGGTGGCAGACCCCCACGGAGTGGGTGGGTCGTTACGGGGACCCACTGGGGCACAGCTGTGGCTGCACTGGCCTCCCTGCCCGTTTTGGCATCCCCATGGCCGATACGCCCATTCACACAGAAGTTGAGGCGAGAGAGAATGTGCAGAGACTGGAGAGGAGGCTCGCTGCCAGGTGACTCAGGGAGATGGCTCCCCAGCCCACCTGTCCCTCAGAGGCCGTGATCGCCCCTTCTGTGGTGCTCTTAGAAAACCGATGACAGACAGAACTGCCCGCCCGCGTCCCAGACACCCTCCGAGGGGGTGTGACAGAGTGGCCTAATTGCTGGGTGGCCTGCGAATGCCGTGACCCTCTGAGACATGTCACCCAGCAGGTTCTCCAAGAGCTGCTGCCTGTCCCACAAGCGACAGGAGGCCACGGCAGGGCCAACCTGGCCACAGGTGAGGAAGGGCCGCTTCAAGCCTTCTGAACAAGGAGGGAAAGGGACAGAGCAAAAAGCAGCCCCACACGGCAGAGGTGCTGAGACGAGGCCCGGTGCACGCGAGTTCACGGCAGCGCCCGGTGCACGCGAGTTCACGGCAGCGCCCGGTGCAACGTGTTCACGGCAGCGCCCGGTGCACGCGTGTTCACGGCAGCGCAGTCCACGGCGGCCGGAGGTGGAATCGTCCCGAGCGCCCATCAGCGGATAAGCGGACAACAAAGAAATGGTGGCAGATCCATCCGAGGGAATAGTATTCGGCCCTGAAAAGGAGTGGAGCTACGTGTTGACGTGTTGCTACGGCGTGGATGAACCCCCCCAAAATTATGCTCTGACAGAAGCCAGACATGAAAGACCCCATATGGAACGATGCCATGTCCATGAAGTACCCAGAATAAGTGAATTCTCAAAGCTGGAAGGCAAACTGGGGGTTGCTGGGGACGGGCTGGGGTGCAGGGTGGACTGAGGGGTGACGGCTTACTGGGGCTGAAGTTCCCTCTGAGGGTGATGAGAATGTTCTGGAACTAGTTAGAGGTGGCGGTTACACGATACAGCAATGTACTAAATGCCAACAAACCGCACACTTTAAAATGGTTAATTTTATAAATATTTTTTTGTGGTACAATAGACACGAAATTTTTAATTTTACCATCTCACACACTTTTTGCTGTATAGTCAGGGGTGTTAGGTAAATTCGCACTTGTGCAACCATCAGCAGCCAGCCACCATTAGAACTTTCCATCTTCCCAAACCGAGACTCCGTCCCCACGAAACGCTGACGCCCCAGCGCCGGCCCCACACCCGCCCCTCCACGTTCTGTCTCCGTGAACCGAGCAGACTCCAGGTTCCTCGTATAAGCGGAATCACACGGCATCTGCCCCTCTTTACCTGAAATGGGTAATTTTATGTCATATGAATTGTACCTCAGAAGGAAAGGAGAGGAGAGGAGAGGAGAGAAAGGAGAGGAAGAAAGGAAGAAGAAAAGAAAAATTTTTTAAAAACCCATCTCAGCTACTCCTTCACCCTAATTTTAGCCGAGGACTAACTCTGAGTTGGGGGGACCACAGCCCCTTCTGAATCTACCCTTCCTCTCCCTCTGCCGCCCTCAGGGACGAGACTCAATTGGAGAGGCCAGCGGCAGCCTCAGGGGGCCCATGAGATCTGCTGGGACCTCAGACCATGGCTCCGCCAGCACATCTCAAGTCTGAGTGCCCGAGGACAGCGGCTGGGCTGCGGTTTCCTCGCTAAGTGCTCAGGAGCAGACAGCTCATCCCTGCTGATGGACAGCCCTGCGTCTGCTTCCTGGACTCTGTGAACGGGGCAGAAGCCCAGGGGACAAGGCCCCCGCGCTCCACGCCCGTCCATCTGTGTTCCGAGCGCAGCATCAGGTTAGTATTTACGACGGGGCTCCACGTAAATGTTGGCAAGAGGCTGGCTTCCTCTCCTAATTGCCACGGTTCTGAGAAGGAGCTTCAGCCTGGAGGGATTTTGCGATTAGAGTGAAAGGAAATACGGAAGAGCAAAGTGCGCTTTGGCCTGGTGCAAAGTCCACAGCCAGAGGACTGGGAATTAAAAGGAAAAATTCATTATTAATAAGCGGAATATGGAGAGAGTAAACAGAGGAAAGATGGTTTCCCAGAAAACCCTCAGCTACCTGGCCCTCTCCTGAATCTGCCACAGCCAGAAACCAAGGGGACCAGCCCCCGGGTCACCCCTCTGGCGTGGAGCAGACTCCTTGTTGGTTCCGAAGATGAAACAGCATAAACTTGCCTTCTGGCGAGGAGCCCCAGAGCCAGGGGACAAGGTCAGGGGCGGGGCGGGGCGGGGAGGGGCGGTGCTTGGCCATAAAGTCAAAATCAGCGTTAGTTTTTCCCAAGGTGGCACGTGTGACGTTCTACTTAACTTCTGGTCACTCTGCCCTTTCGAACTCATCTTCTAATGTTTTCAAAGTTGCTTCTCACTTGGGCAATAAGTCACCAGCCCTGGACCATTCACCGGATGGAACAGAAAATAAACAGAAAGGGAAAAGAAACCAGTTTCCAAATCGTCCTGTGATGTTACTTAGAGAAAATTTGATAGAGGAAGAAATTATAACAATTTGGCTAAAACGCAGTTTGCATATTACCTGTGTGTGTGTCACCCTTGACTCCAGGTGACAATGACAATTAGAGTTGACTTATTTCTCAGTTGGAATCCCAAGTGCGGTGAGGAAGCAATCTGTAGTTCGGTTGCTGGAGGGTTTTTTTCAGCCCCATCCCCCGAGGCGGTCTGACTTTCCGTGAATTCTGAGGCCACATTCTGCCTCTGCACCTAGCCCTCCACACACCTCAACAGGAATTATTCACTAAGGTGTGGGATTTAACCGCAGACACGTTTAATTACAGACCTCGAATGTGCCTGTCCTGGAGGACTGAAAACGAAGTATCTCCCGGAAAACCAAGACAAGGCATAGGGGGGCTCAGACCGCAGGCCCAGAAACGCCGACAGATGTTTAGGAAACGGGCAGATGATGAAGCAGGGAGGGGCTGCATGGGGTGGCTGCAAGTGTTCCAGAATCATCCACCAAAGGAGCCACCGACAGTGATGAGGTGGTGACGAGGCAGGCGCCGGCATGCCCGGGACCAAGCTGGAAAGTGCTGCAGTGGCTTTTCCTCACTTGGGGACACACCTCCTCTGTTCCTTTCCCTGATCAACTCAACATCCTCAAAGTGCAGCTCAGGCCTCTCCCCTCCAGGAAGCCCTCCGTGACCCTCCACTTCTAAAGAAATGGATTTCTGCTCTAGAGAAAGGAGCCAGTTATCCGACAATGCAGTCATCCACCCCGGGCTGTCATGAGTCCTGCCACAGGACACATTCGCGCAGAGACAGGAGAAGGTCCGTGTGAATTAGATGTCTTCGAGAGGGCCTTCCAGCTCTTAGGATGCCTTTTCAAGTTAGCAGAACTAAAGGTCAGTCCAGGGTCACAGTAGTTGCTCATCGGCCAACAATCTGTCATGTGACATGTGCAGGGAAATGGCAGCGGTGGTGCCGGGAACGACCGATGGACAGACCGCTGTGACCGAGGGTCATCGCGGGCCCCCAGCTCCGAGACATGGTGCCCACGTAAGGATGCGGGGAGCCGGCCCCCGCGTGCCTTGCTGGTGGGCGTGCAAACTGCTGGGGCTGCTGTGGAGAACAGCATGACAATTCCTCAAGAAGTTACGCGCAGAATTGCCGTGTGACCCGCCGGCCCACGCCTAGGGGTACGGAACACGCCAAAGAACCGTAAACAGGTGTGGAAACAAATACCTGCATACACGTGCTCACGGCAGCATTATTCATCACAGCGAAAAGGTAGAAACAGTCCAAATGTCCATCAGTGAATGGATGAATGGATAAACGATTTGTGGTATATATACACATATGTAGATAATATGTTCACATAGTGTATATTATATGTGCAATTATATATCACATATTACGCATGTTAATACATAAAAATATATACAACACACTATTTCTCAGTCATAAAAAGGAAAGAAGTACTGACATATGCTATGGGGACGAGCCTTAAAAACACGCTAAGTGAAAGAGCCCGACACAAAATGTCACAGGCTGCGTGACTGCATTTACATGGACGGTCCAGGACGGGCAACACCATAGAGACAGACACGGGCTGGAGGCTGCCAGGGGCTGGAGTGGCGGCGTAGAGGGACAGGGTTTCCTTTCGAGGTGATGAAATGTTTTGGACCTAGACGGCGGTGATGGCGACACAGCACTGTGCATGCGCTACACGGTTCACTCTAAAATGGTAACTTCCGGGGTATGTGAATCTCGCCTCAATTGAAAATACGTATCAGGTCCCCAATCTAAGGACAGAAGGAAGAGAGGTCACTGTAGCTCACCCGCTGTGTGACCGGAGGGCAAGCCTCGCCTCTGGGTGGACTGATGGGAGACGATGAGGATACCTGCCTTCCAGAGTCCTTCTTAGAATTACAGATCATTGACATTATGCGCCTGGCTCAGAGTAGCTGTCATGAAAAAGCAGAAGCCAGCTGCGAATGTGTTGCGGCTTCTCACCCACGCCCTGCGTGAACATCTCAGTGCTCGGATGCAGAACCGGTCTCCTCACTGACATTCGAATCAATAGAATCAGCAGTTTAGGTGTAAGAATATACCGCTTCCCTCTTGAGAATAAATTCCTAAGGGAGAGAACAAATTTTTACTATCTATTATTAAGTTGTGCTTAAACCACTATCGAAAATGGAATCCAAGGTGGGGCTTCTCATTTTGGGGGTGCCTCCTGTGTGCCAACCACTTTCATTATTGGCGCTCAGGTGTTTTGTGACTTTCGAAGTGTGTGTGATTATTCCCGGGGGTTTTAGAACGAGGTGAGCCCTCAGGGTGGCCGGGGAGGCCCAGATTGGTGATCGGCTGCCCACAGTCACACCGCGTAGGGTCCCATCCTGGCTCCTTTTGAAGGTCCCTTTTATTTTATCTCACCGAGGTACAAGGAAGGCAGCTCAGAAATTCGCTCGAAAGCAGAAAAATCCTACGGGAGATTCGAAATCTGATGTGCAGGGCTTGCAATGTGCATGATCGAAACGCGACGGGACCAGGCGCCTGTGGAATTAACGTGCTTAGCTGTCACAGTATTTTTGTCCCCAAAGCAATAAGCTGAACACAAACGGACCATTGACAAGAGATGATAAATGATCGAAAGTAAGTAAGTAAATAAATAAATAAGTTCAACCTCGCCAACAATTTAATTAGCCAAAAAATAAAAATAAAAAATAAAAGGCAAAGAAAAAAGAGAGATTTACCGGCACTGAGGAAGTCGTTCGCACGAACGCCGGTGCGTGAATGGGTGAAAGCCTTTAGAAAGAGTAAGTCGATGTCTAAAAAGCCTTTACACCGTTCATATCCATTCACCCAGTAATTTCCCCTCCTAGGAGTCTACCCTAAAACGTAGAAGTACAGAAGATGTTGAGGTTCCAAATAAATGGTATTCGAAGCGTCGCCTACAACGGGAAAGCAGAAAAAGCCAGCGGCTCAGCAGTGGGGTGCAGTCCCGTAAACCACCCCCCGCGTCCACACGGTGGCACGTCACGCGGCCTCAAAAGGATCGTGCGAAACTGTGCTGTTTAAAAGCCCGGATGACGAGTTCATGAAGGGCCGAGAGCAGGCCGGTGGCAGCCAGGGGCAGGAAGGAGAGGGATGGGGGGTTCGCCGTTAACGGGGACAGAGTGCAGTTTGGGAAGACGGATGGTGGGGACGGCAGCACCACAGCGTGGATATACGCAGCGCCACCGAGCCGAGCGCCTAAAGATGGGGCCAATGGCGGCTGCCACATTACGTGTATTTTACCGCAACGAAAAGGCAGGACAAAAAAAAATTACATAGATGAGATGATCCTAACCACATAAGAAAAAAGCGTCATGTGTAAAATATCGCCAACAAAATGAACCAAAATAGAAATATTGGTTGCCTATAAATGACTCTAATTTTCCCGTCTCTTATTGTTCTGTCTATTCTATTACGTGGATGTATATTGCAATATTCAGGAAAAGATAAAACTTCCATGTTTAAATGCAGCCTGATTGAACAAAGGAAAAATTGGAGTTTCTGCTGTAGCTTTTCTCGGTCATAAGAGCATCAGAGAATAAAACACTCCATGCTCACAGAGCAACACATCCTCTATGTTCTTTTCAGAGATGAACAATTGTTCTATAAAACAATTTAAAAACCCAGCATTTCTAAAAAAAAAAAAGATTATTGAAAATAACGTCCACGTGTGTTCGTGGTGTCTTGATTTGTCATCGTGTTTTGGCTTAGCCCGTTATTCTCTTTAAGTCCCCCATGAACTTAGAAGAAACAGCCACAGTTCAGCTACGATTTGGCCTTTGCTCATAACTTACTTTATGAATGTTGTAAATATAACTGATTTGTAAGGGAGAAAGCGCATTCTTGGCAAAAAAACACATGTCTCTTAAGATGGGCTGAATTAAAACAAAATACTCTCTAAATAGAATGCCTCATCAGAATGCACGAAAATTTTAGAAGTCGAACGTGACAAAATAGGTTTAAAGACACAAGCTCATAGAAGCAAAACATGCTTCTTTGTCAGAGTCCCAAAGCATGGGTGAGGGTACACGGAAAGTCCTGCCAGACGAACAAGGACTCGGCGTTTACAACTCTAATATGCGCATTAAAAAGACCGAGAAATATGACTGCAATCTGGGTGAGATTAGACAAAACCAGGAAGGCGATAAAATAACAGAAGGAAGTGCCTTTCAACTTAAGAATTTTAGGCTTTTTGCAAGAGGCCTTAGCTCTGAAGAACGACCGTGCAAGGAGCCATACTCAAGGCACAACCTCATGGTTCGAAGACTAAAAATAAAAGGTGTTTTTAAAAGTTTTCATCTCCGTTTTCCCACTTCGAAAAGGCTTTTTTTTTTTATTTGCTTAGTTGACTATGAAGTTGCCTACATTTTGCAACGTGACCCCGGCCACACGCTGTGTACGTAACAGGGAACGGAGTCCTCCCAGTTTGAAATTCTGAAGCAGGTACAACTTGAAGTGTCACCAAATGGACCCTCGTACCCCAAAGGATCAGTTAAAAACAACCTCTGGGCGGGGGAGGGCGGGGTGGGGGAGGAGGACGGGGTAAAGGGGGTCAAATGTGTGGTGGCGGAAAGAAATCTAACTATGGGAGATAAACATACAGTGTAAACATATACATACCTTACTGTTAAAGTGCACAGCTGAAACTTATTGGATTTCCTTAACCAATGTCACCATAAACATAAATAAATAGATAGATAGATAGATAGATAGATAGATAGATAAAACCTCTGAAGAACAAGAGCCTTTAAGATGTGTTTGCCAAAAAGCAAGCATCCCATCTCAAGTTCAAACTTGCTCTGCTCTGATTGCTGACGCTGACAAGAGGCAATGGTACACAGACGTTTATCAGGAAGGACCCCGAAAGCCTGGGTCTGCTTCCCTGGGCTCTGCCCACCGAGTACCCCCAGCCCAGGCCTCGACCTGGGTTGCTGGCTCACCTAAGAGCCACGGTGTGATTGAAAAGCATGTAAGACTGAATTCTGTTTAATTTTTCCAAATGCAATGAAATTACTAACTCGAGAACATGTCATTTTCTGTTTACCTTTACATCTGGAATTCTCAGGGCCTGAAAGCGTTTCAATGTAATTTTTCATAGATGGGTAGACTCCGAATATTTATCTGTTGCGCAACTAAAGAACCTAGTTTTTGTCTCCAAAGCATCCAACGCTCTGAGCATTATCATGTTATCTTTTTCCCTCATCCCCCAGGCAGGGTTGGAGTGGGCTGGAGTAACATCCGGTTAGACACCTCCATGTACTAGGTTACATTTCCCTAAATTGTGAATCTTTTAACAGCATGAGTAATCTCCCTGACTTTAATTACAGGTGAGTCGGGGCCATTACTTGGGTGAGGAAGGACTGGGTCAGGTAATTGGGCCATGCTTATGTTTTGGAAAGATCATCGTGGGGGAAGGCTGAGAAGGCCACTGACAGGAAGCAGAAAAACAAGTTTGGAACTTGATGCAGGTGAGAGATAAGGGTGGGGACGTGGAAGTGGACGAGGAGAAGCCACCAATCCGGACGTAGATAGATGCGGGGCATGGGGCTGCCAAGACATCGTCCCCCCTGCTCCCCTTACGGCTACTGTGTAACGAACCAGCCCCAAACCTGGAGGTGTCTGTGGGTGCTGACGGCGTCTGTGGGTGTGGGGTTACCACTGGCCACAGCGAGGCTGGCCTGTCCCTGCTCCACGGCGTCTGAAGCTGTGGCTGGGAAGACGCGAAGCCTGGCAGGGGTGGGGTGACTCGATGATTGGGAGCTTGTCGTCCGGAGGCATCTTCTTCCGTGCTGGTTGTCAGCTGGGGCCTGGGCGGGTGCTGACAGCCAGAGCAGCTCTATGTGGCCTCCCCACGCGGTCCGGGCTTGCGCGCAGTATGGTGGCCTCGGGCAAGGCCTGTGACATGATGACAGCTCGGGGCTGCAGGCACGAATGTTCTAGCACACACGGCAAGAGATGCGCAGTGCCCCGCCCTGCGGGTCGCTTAGTGCTCTCTGTGTCCCATCCTGTTAGTCATGAGTGAGTCAGAAGTTTCCCCAGGTCCAAGGTGGGGAGTGGGTTACACGCCATCTCTCGATGGTGTGACGAAGTTCCAGGAGAGCACGTGAGACAGCAGACATTCGTGGTCACCTTACTTAACTACCATCTACCACAACCATCTATCATTGTCCGTGCACCGGTCGCTGTGCTGAGCGCCTCACCTGCCGCCACTTACTCCTCACGATGACCACGAGACAGCCATGACCACCCCATGTCACAGAAATTGGATGACCTGCCCACGTGCAGTAGTAGGCCAGTGAGTAAAAGACCCCAGTCCAGATGGCCGGATTCTGAAGCCCGTCTCCTTATCCATTGTCCGGTTGTTAGTGATCGTCGAGGGTTGACAAGGACAGCACGCTAGATGATAAAGAAATGGCGAAAAGAGCGGGCTTGTCCGGTGGCTGGAGAGTGGACTCCAGGCTGTGACAGGCGACTGGGTTAGGAAGAGAGGCAGGGGCCAGTAAGCCCTGAGGTGACGGAAGCTGGGCTGGGGGGACCCACAGGACTGCACATTGTCACTGTAGAGCTACAAGTCTGACCAAAAAAATCTGTCATCTGAAAACTCCATGCTGAGCAAAAGGCCACGGGTGGTGTGATTCCATTTGTCTGTGAAATGCCCAGAGTCAGCAAACACAGAGAGACAGAAGGCAGGAGCCGTGGGGAGGGGGCGGGGGGCACGGGGTTCCCTTTGGGCTGATGAAAACATTCTGGGACCAGACAGCGGTGAGGGCTGTACAACACTGTGCATGGACTGATGCTCCTAGCAATAAGTTTTATGATGTCACGTGTATTTTACCACACAAACAACAACAACCACCACCTTTCATCTCATATCTAAAAGGAAAAGTTCATTAACTGGACTTCATTAAAATTAAAATCATTTGCTCTGCAAAAGACTCTGATAAGAACATGACAGGACAAATCACAGACTGGAGAACTTACTTGCCAACCCCCTAACCTATAAAAGGACTCGCATCGAGAATATATGAAGAACTTTCGAAACTCCGCGGTAATGAATGAATGCATGAAATAACTGTGTTCCCGGGCCTGGCCTGGCCCCAGCAGCGATCGGGCACTAGGCGAGTGCTGGCCAAATGTGGCCCAGAACCTCTACACCGTGACAACTGGACAGCGAAAGGACACAGCCCCGCAGCAGCCTTGCCTCCCACAGCGGCAGGCGCAGAGACGCACGTCCATTCGTTTAGTGCGTACCTCTTCTGCTCTGACTACGGTACCACGGTACCCACGTCCTGCAAGACATCACCCTCGGGGCGAACTGCACTAGGGGCCCAGGGCACCTCCCTGCACGTTTCTGTAACTTCTCATGAATGTGTAATTATTTTTTTAATTAAAAAAAAATCACTTGGGGGGCAGATATAAAGCTCCTTGGGACTAACAAAACCTACTTTTATCAAAAACGTTAAAATATTTCTTCTGGACATGGTTCCATAGTGTAGCAGTGAGCACGCCTGCTTTACATGCAGAACGTCCTGGGTTCACACCCCAGTGGAGCCACAGTTCACGGTCTACAGCCACGCCACCTGAACAAGCCCAATGTCTGATCTCGAAAGCTAAGCAGGGTCAGGCCTGGGTAGTACTTGGATGGGAGACCACCTAGGAAGACCAGGTGCTGTAGGCATAAATAACAAGAAATAAATAAAATATTTCTTCCATTTTCATTTAGCATATTTTTTATGGTGATGGATTCTTTGAGATGTTAATAAACTAGTTAAAAGATATTTTTCAACTTGTTATGTCTATAAAAGTTCCATCATTGGATCTGATAGGTTTTCATTGGCTAACTCAGGACAGCTGTATAGACCACTGTTTCACAAAGTGTCATCTGTCAACTACCGGGAGTCATAAACAGATGTGGGTTCCTGAGGCCTACGTGGCCTCCCTGAATCGGGCGGCCTGGGGCTGGGAGCTGGCCGTCTCCGCATCGGGAAGCATCTCCAGCAATTCTCCCCATCAGTTCAGCCGAGAGCCACTGCTACAGTTTCTACAACTCAAGTCAGAGAAAGCTCCAAAGAAAACAAATATTTTGCATGGTTTAGAATAAAATACTAGGGAGCTGAGTGAAGTGACAATGACCTTGTGTAATGTTCTGATGTCAAAAGGAATACAAATGCCAAACACAAGAAAGAATCCTCGGAGGATAAACGTTCCCGAAGGGTAATAATTTACAAGCTCCAGATCCAGGAACTTCCATCATTTTCATTCACTGAATTTCATGTTTGACGACTGTCTTGGCACATAAAGAAGAAAATGCTGCAAGACGGGGGTTTGGGGAGGTGGCATTCTGGCTGTCTGCCATTTTAGCATGGTCCCAAGGGCCAGTGGGGCCCATCAGGCTGGCCAGAAGCAGCCCAAGTGTAATCAGCGGATGAATGGATAAATCAATTGTATTATGGCCATACGATGGAATAGTATGCAGCCATAAAAAATGAAGTATCGCTACATGCTACAATATGGCTAAACCTCGAAAACGCTATGCTTAGTGAAAGAAACTAATCACAAAAGCCCACGTATTATTATTTCACTTCTATGAAATATCCAGAAGAATAAGTAAATCCATAGAAAAAGAATGAAGATTGATGGCTGACAGTGAGGAGGGGGAGAGGGGGGCAACTGCTTCGTGGGTTTCAAGTTTCGTTTCTGGACGATAGAAGTGTTTTGGAAGTAGGTACAGGTGGTGCTCGCACGACATTGTGAATGTTCTAAATGCCACCAAATCATTTACTTTAAAATGGTGCATCTGTGTTACGTAAATCTCACCTCAATAACAAAAAAATTTTAAACAACATTGCAAAGCTATGTATCGCGCACGATCAGTTGAAAAGCTGCTTTGTGGGCAAAAAGGAATTTAAGGAAAGCATATGGTCGCCCCTCAATCCTCCCAAATGAAAATTAGACAAATGCCTCTAGCCCTCGAGAATTCTATCAGGCATTAAAACTCCGTTTAAATTAATTTCTTCCAACTTCTTCTGGTTTTATTTGAAATGCAAAACGGAAAGAGTGATGGACTGACCCAAATGGTGGTTGATTCAAGTGGAGTTCTTTATGCTGCGGCAGCTGGTCAGTCCAGGAAATCCAAGGGACTGAGCCGAGAGCGTGACACCGACCACGAGACCAAGAGGCGCGAGCGTCATTTGTTTATGTAGTTTGCGGGTCTCTCAGCGGGCCTCAAAGTTACTCTCCAAATAAATTCAGCAGACCTTCTTCGGGGCCCATTCATGAGTTGTCTGTGACCTTCAACACCATAGCAGGCCACGGCTGGGAGGGGGTGGGGCCGCGCAGCTGGTGGGGAGAACCGGCACACTTAAGCTGGTAGGCACTCCGGCTCCGTTGGGGAACCAATTACGTAAGCTTGTTAATGTTTACCTTTGAAATATCCCTGTACAGAATACACTTATCTCGTGTACTTCTGCTTCTCATCCTACTTACTATTCTTCACGGATCTTCCCCTCAACACTATTTTCTCTTTACCCACCAACGCGGATGGGCGTGCCAATAAGCAGGTCTGCCTTTCGGCCAGGAGACCAGCTGTCCTGGTGCCCTAACGCACACACAGAGGATTTAGGCCACATCTGCATCTGGGATTAGCAACCATGAGGCTGAAAATCAGCTTTTCATCTTAATTCTAACCAGACTGTTAGCTAGAAAGTTAAAAAAAAAAAAAAAAAAGCTGATTAGAGCGAGCCATTCTTTTAAAACTATGATTAACTCGTGTTTAAATGAATACGGACGTGGACTCCACCCACGATTGCACCTACTGTTTGTTGGGTGGCCGCCGTGTGCCAGGCGTGAGACAGAGCCCTACGTGTGCTTTAGCTCCTCCCCGTGAACTCTAGACGGTCTTCACTCTCTTATAAAGAAGGTAGCTGAGAGTCAGAGGTCACATGGCAGGAAGTGGTGGGGCCGGGGTTCAAACCCTGTTCTGTGTGCCTCCCAAGTCTCCCCACAGCGCGCTTCCCCCACCCCCGGGCCCACCTAGCTTTATACAGGCCAGTGGGATTGGGGGCGGGGGTATGTGTGTTAAATGTGTTCATTGTGATAAAGTATACATAACATATACCGTTGTAACCATTTAAAATGTCCAGTTCAGTGGCCACTGAGCACATTCGCACTGCTGTGCAACCATCATCACCATCTCCAGAACTTTCCACCTTTCCAAACTGAAACTCCATCTCCATTAAACACTAAGTCCCCAACCCCCTCTCCCAGCCCCTGGTTCCCACTTCTACTGTCTCTGTGGATATGACTCCTCTAGATATCTCACGTAACTGGAATTATACAGTTATTTCTCCTTTTGTGTCTGGCTTATTTCACTTATTTTTTTTTCTAAGGGTGTGTTTGTTTTTTAAGTAAAAAACAACTTCAAGAACTTTCCAAAGGGAAATACTCTGTTTACCTGTGACCTGTGAAATCAAAGTTTGAGTCTGGGCCTGGGGCCACACGGTTTGCAGGAAGCTGAGACCTGTCCCCAAAACTGTGGGCAGAGCCCCAGGACCGGCTGCTTCCCAAAGACAGATCAAACCCACTGAGCTCACCCAGCGGAGGTGCAGGATGGGCCCCAAAAAGGTTAGTGGACCATTTCTTTAATGTAAATTCTCAGCAATGTGTTTTTGGGTCAGGTATATGCTGTTTATCATTGATGAATAAGCTTTCTGGTTGAAAAAGAAATACTGGTTCTAGTAAGATGTCCTCTGTCATTCCTCTTCCCTTCTCTCACCCCAGAGAGGTTCATTGAACAGGCGCCTGCCTTTCCCAGATCCTAGTTATTCAACAAGCAGCTATTTTTGCTAATCTTTCAGATTAGTCTTTAAAACTGCCAGAGAAACAGCGCCTTAAAAAGGAAATGTTCCTGCTTTGGAACTTTTCTACTCAGTTGAAAATAGTCATGATCAGTTAAAAAAAATAATGCTGCGTAAGTACCCAAAGATTTACCTCAGACGGGTCCAGCTTCCTAAAAATAACCTCGAAACAAGTAACAAAACCTGGGCAAGATCCCTGTGAGAAACCACAACTGATGATCACCACAGAAGTGACAAGCCTCTGGGCTGAAGGAGGTCCATCAGCTCTCGGCTTAGTCCAATCTGGTGGAAGGGTCAGAAGTGGACGTAGGATACCGAAAGCAAAGGCAAGAAAGCAAAAATCAACAAGGGGGATGGCATCAGACTCAAAAGCTTCTGCACAGCAGAGGAGACCAGCGACAAAATGAAAAAGCAGCCTGCCCACAGGGAGAACATATTTGCAAATCATATATATAGATATATATCGATATATATCTATATATATATCGATATATATCTATATATATATATCACGATGAGTTAATATCCCAGGAAATATGAAGAACTCATACAACTCACTAGAAAACGGACAAGCAATGAAAAATCTGATTTAAAAATGGTCAGGGGAACAGAACAGTTTCCCAAAGAAGACACGCAGGTGGCCAACAGGGACATCAGAAGGAGCTCGACACCGCTGATCACGAACACCCTCGCCGGTGTGCTGGCCCGTCCCCGTCACCAGCACCTGAGACGTGCTCATTTTCACACCCAGCGTTTATAATTGTTTGCTGTCCAATTGGGGAGCAAAGCACCCACGTAACAGCAACCGGTTAATGTAGTTTCCCCCTATTTGTCACCTTAAGTAACTGGGGGTTTCGCTTCCGTTAGAATTTATAGTTACTTGAAGCAGCAAAGCAAAATATGACTCTGATTCCTTGTGCTCTGTGTGTTTTCACATTTTGTTTCTTTGAAACAATTGGACCACGGTGATAAGGGTTTTTCTTGAGCAAAGAACGGCGGAGGGAAAGGCCTGCCGCTGGTGCCAAGGGCTGCGGCAGGAGCTGGCCATCGGCCACAACGCGGGGGCGGGGCGCGGACCATGCTGCCAGGGCCGCGGGAGCCGCGGGGACGGACGAGGGGTACCGGTCAGGGCACGCGGCAGGAGCCGACTCAGCGTGTGCTCGTACAGGGCGGAGACGGAGTGTTCAGGCTCATCGCACCCTGGGGGGCTTCCCTCTCACGAGCCGCAAGGGCGAGGGGTTGCGGGGCCGCAGTGGGCAGGTGCATCACGTTCCTCCAGTTCAGGAACCGGATCGCAGGCCCGGCCGGCTCGCCGCGGGTGCTTGGCAAGCCTTTGTGAACTTGGGGCTGAGACGAGGCCCCTCGTGACGGCCTCCCGGCCTGCAGCTGGACGTGTAGCACGCAAGTGTAGCACTCGCAGGCAGCCTCACGCCGACGGCTGCTTTGGGAGTCACCCCTGTGGATGCTCGCGATCGACTCCTATCTCGATCACCTGTTTGTCCCTAGAGCCTGGAACGCGGTGGCAACGACAGGAGACGTTCGAGTCTTACTTCAGATCCTGGAAACCGGAATTACTATGGCCACACACTTCGAGCTGCAGCCTGTCTGCTCTGGTCTGCTGCACGATCATCACTCACAGGTTGGGCCAGCAAGCCCAAGTCGTGGGCCCTTCGGAGGAGCTGAGTGAGTGTCTCTCCCTAGGGACGACCTCACCGCTTCTAAGAGCCCACAGGGCCCAGGCACAGCGAGGCGGGTGGAGGGCAGCCCTGCTCATCCTCGCCAGGGCTCTGTGTACGAAGGGTCACCCGGATCCAGCCAGTCTGACCTCTCGCGCTGCACGGTTTTGAAGAGCACGCCGAGTTTCCAGACTGGACGAAGCAGTCTCGCCATCAGCGCGCTGTCATCCCATCGTGCGACGCAGCAGGAAAGGAATGTCCTTCCCAGCCCACCTCCCGGGGACGCTGCGGGCCTGGCAGGAAAGTGTTCACTTCCTGCCCGTGACTGCGAGAGGCATTATGTCACATGGGGAATAAGTTCCAAATCCTATTTTTGGAGGCAACAAGGGGAAGGTCAAGTTCAACCTCCAGCTGAAAGGCGCTCAAGGTTTCCCTGGCGAGCTTGCAGGGCTCCGGGGACGGCTGCTTCCAAGGTCTGCCCTGCCTCCCCAGGCCGCCTCTCTCATCATGTTCCAAGGCCCCAAGTGGCCCTAGAGGGGTGCAGTCCAGGATGTCTGCGTGAGTCACGTCTCGGGTCCAGGGAGCTGTCCCGTTACCAGAGCCAAAGTCAAGTTCTACACCTGAGTATGCATTTCCCTTGGAGTGGGTGGCACATTCTCCTCTCCTAGAATCACAGGCATGGGCGACAGCCTACGAGAAGATGAAACTTTCCAAAAAATGCAAAATTGAAAGAAACTTTAAAACCAATCGCTATTGAACGATAAAATGCGTAGAATTTAGCTGAGAGGCCAGGGTCTCTATATTTGACAATATATTTTAAAATATACAAAACCATATAAAACTAAGACAAAAGAGAGGACGCCACTCTCCGTCACAGGCCTTCCGTGTACCTGGCACTGGGCGAAACTGTCACATCTTTCATGCAAAGAGAACTATCAAGTGCTTCATTGTGATGGTTAAATTTCTGTCAACTTGACGGGGGGCTAAGGGATGCCCCGAGAGCTGGTAAGAACGCTACTTCCCTCTCTTCTCTTGACTGACCTATTGACTTTTCCGCTCTCTCTTCTCGGGCGGGGACGTCCACCTTCTCCCGCCCTTGGACACCGGCGCTCCCGCCTCTGGTCTCGGAGTGCGACGCCGCCGGCCCGCCTGCTTCTCTGGCTGGCGGGCGCCGTGTCCTCGCGCGTCTCGGCCTCGTAACCGCGTGAGCCAGTTCCCGTAGGAAACTTCTTACGGGTCTACGCGTGGCCTGTCGGTTCTGTTGCTCTGGACAACCCCGACGCGCTGTGCGGGACTAAGACAGTCCCCTTCCGTAGAGCCAAAGCTTACAGACAAGCATGTGAGAACGCGTGATCTTTTCCTCTCCACGTCCAGAGAATGGTGCTTTTGTCCTCTATCGAAAGTAAAACATCACACACTCTAATAAAGATTCTCACATCCTGAAGAGGCAGCAGCATTGCCACAAGTGTGACAGGCGGCCCGACAGAGCTCCCCGCAACGATGAACGCGTTCTTTACCCGTGCTGTCCGACACAGCAGCCACCATTAAGGAGTAAGTGGTCACATGAGGCTGGTAACCACCGTATCGGATAGTCCACGCATAATCATCATCTTTAGATTCACAAAAGATCTTTTTCTTTTTTTAAATCTTGGACCATGGTGGAAAAGTCAGGCTGACGTGGCTGATGCAGCCTGAGGTGAAGATTTGGCTCTGAAGTGGAAGCTTTGCCTTTCATCCTTGAAGACCTCATCCGACCCGGAACGTTAAGCGTCATCCTCTCTAGACAAAACGTGGACTCTTTGAGGCAACGTTTCCCATTTTCTCAATCGAAAAGTCAGGTACTGCGTATCAGCCCGTTGACGCCGGCGACGGGCGCTCCGTGTCCCCATTGGTGCCCCTCGTTCCTCCGCCCTTTCACGCCGTCACTTCACGACGAAGCAGCGGAACCACCGTGAGGACAGGGGTGTGGTTTCACGCACTGCTCTGTCTCCAGCGCCTTCCGGGATGCCTGGCACACAGTGGGTGCCCGGGAAACACTGGCTGGATGCGGAACGACTACCCTGAAAGCAAGCGACACGGGAAAAAGCAACACATGGCGTGAACCACAAACTGGCCTCAAGGAAGTGCGACTCCGCCTGCTGCTGGCGATGTCGTCAGCACCAACCTGGGAACCGCTGCTTCTCAGGTTTGCGCTGGACACGAAGAGTTCCCCTGGCAGGGTCACTGCCCGTTCACACGGCAGGGGGCTCCGCGCTGTCAAAACGGCCGGCTACCTGGCGGCAGGTGAGACGTTCTTCTTCGGAGTTAGGACATTATTGTTAGCGTCTCTGTTAATAAAACATCCTCGTTCTAAGACGTTGGAGGAGAACAGTAAATGTGGAAAGAACCGTGTGCAAGACGATATGAGAGCGATGCCATAAAAATGAGAGGTTTATAAGACGGCTTTAGGTTTTGTGATCTTGCAAACGCGTCTGGCCAGCCCTGGACGTTTACGTGTCCCCGTCGAGCGGGAGATGCAGCAACAGCCCAGTATGTGTTCCCCAAGAGACTAAAACGGAAACTTCCAACAAAGAGGAAGCTTACCGTTTATTCTAACAAACTGCTTTATCTTAATAAGCCCTCAGAGGTACTCAACATTTCCAAGAAGCTAAATAGCTCGCGAGCTATTTATATACACTCTATATCACGATTTATCGCTTAAAGGAAATTCCCTGGTAGACCTTTTGCAAAACTGTTCTGGAACGGGCAATTGTTCCTGCATGTTACAGAACAATAGCAGTTCCCCAGGTTTTAAGACTCTGACGCATAGAGTCCATGTTACATGAGCCGCCAAAGTAATCTAAGAAACTGACTCGTTTGTGAGGCACATTTCCCCGTAAGGGTCTTGGAGAGGCTCTCCCACGCGGTGTAGACTCAGGACGAGCCCGCCGCTACCCACGCTGCGTCAGCAGGCCCTCGGGGCTTCTGCAGGGCCTGGCAGGGCCCAGCGGCTCCAGGGACTATGTGTGTCCCTGGACAGACAAATGTGGACACGCTGACGAGCCCACGCAGACCGAAACCGCCACTCTTGCGGGTACAGTGTGAAATGTGGTTTCGTACCGAAAAAGCCGCCCTCCAAAATAAAAAACAAAACACCAATTATTTTTTTCTAAGACGTCTGTCTTCTTGTTTTAAAAGCACCCTCTAAGGGGTTTGAGTTAAAGTGAGAACCTTGTAAGATTTGATACGTCGCACTCACCGAGCTTAAGACAACACACTGAACTAAGTCCGGCATCTTACATTCGTTTTTAAGATGAAGAATTTGGATAAACAAAGTAACTAGGAAAAAATAAGGCCTCCAAAGCAAGAGGCTCCTTCGGTGAACGGGTGGCTCCCTCTTGTGGCAACAGCGAACCCCACAGGCAGACTGGCGGGGCTTGCTCCACACCTCACCTGCTCCCCCAAATCCCGCAGCTACATTAAAATTATCCTTAATTACTGACGTCGCTAAAGACACACCATCGGGCCGCACCGTCCCAACCCCTGGGGCTTGCTTCGGTTGCCACCTTCAGAGGGAGGCAAAAACGTTCCTTTGAAATTTGCCCAGAATAATTTAAAATTATACTCAGTATCGTCAAATTTGCCATTATGAAAGAATCTGCCGCTTGGAAAAAAATAAATAAATAAAGGCCACTTGATAAACTACTTGACCTTCTCACACTACATGTCACCCCATGTGCCAATTTAAAACGCAACACACATGTTGCGCAACACCATAGCTTCAAAACCAAGTATTTCCTTCATAAAAGCCTTGTACTGATGAACCGATTTTAAAAGAAAAACCAGCTTTCTTTAGTCACGCTAACAACCATGTCAAAGTATTGGACCTGTGAAAAGGCAGTACGTTATTTTCACTGAGAAAGATGGAGCCTCTCGGGATTTAAGCCCTAGTCTCTGACTCGCAGTCCCCTGGCCTGAATGATTCTCATCAAGAGGGAACTAGGCGTGTTCATCTCTTTTTGCCCAGAGCCCCCTTCCTCCTCCCAACACATTAAAACCAAAGCCACCATCTGTCACGCATCTGAGTAGCAAAGGGCAAAATTCACACAGCATCAAGTTCAGATCCGAAAGCCAAGTCCGAGTATTTTACCAGTTCTGTGGTCAAAAGACAAACTCACTGTTCCTTCAAGAAAGCTGATGGAAAAATAAAGTCATTTTGGGTGTGCTGTTGACCATATTCAATGCTGCAAATGTGAAAAAACAAATCGGCTGCTTCTGATCTTCCAGGATCCTTTTCGGCGTGACGAACGCAGGGAACGAGGGGGACCACCAGAGAAAACGTCCAACCGGAACACTGATGCTCCTGGACCTAGGGTGGGGCTATGACCCCCATAAACCCATGCTCCACTGAAAACATCCTACGTCGAAAACGCTCTCACGACCCCAGCGCCTGTCGCCGGCCCTCGCGGCCGCGGGGCTGACCAGGCGCTGCTGTCGCCGCTGCTGTCCAGCGTCCTGAGGGAGCGTCTCAGTGCACGCCACCAACACTGGAAAAGAACAGACTCCCAAACCCAAAGTTCGGTTTCTCCTCAACGCGTATCGCTTTCGACCACCGTGAAGTGGAGATCGTAAGTGGAACCGTCCTGAGGTGGGGACCACCTGCACACAACACGTGCCCAGAACCGAAGGCAGGCGTCTGGGGAAACTGTTCTTGTCGGAGAATCCCTGACACAGGAGAAAAGGAGACACTCATGTTGACAGAACCTCCCAACGGTTAAACGTTCGGAAAGTCGCGTATTGCCAAACGTTGATTTCTACACAGTGGCGTAGGAACTGGGATGTTGCTTTGACGGTGAACCCTGCCGGACACTCACCCAGACACAGGGAGCACGATCTGCTCCGCCCACTCTCCTGCAGGCAGCACGAGGCTGGGGGAAACTTCAGTTCCCTTAGTGCTGCATCCTCCATTTCTAAGTGAACTCAAGACGCGTGTGTTTGGACTGCTAGGTACAGAACAACGTACCTGAGCTGAAAATAAGGCAGCTCCCCTATTTTCTTAGCTCACCCTCAGAAGACAGGTTTTTCTGAACACGCGTGCTCCTTGCCGAGTCCTGGGGGAGTGGTAGTGACAAGAACCGCTATGTCCTAGGTACGATAGCCCTCTGGGTGTCTTACACAAGAATATGACTTTGCAAGGATCTGAGAACTCAGCTGAAAGAGGCAGAGATGCAACTGGATGGTTAATTTCATGCCAACTTGACTAGGCTACGGGATGCCTGGGTAGCTGATAAAGCGCTGTCTGGACATGTGTGTTTCTGGGATAAGCGCTTGAATCAGCAGCTGAGTAAGGACGGGCCGCCCCAGTGCAGGCGGGTGTCATGCCATCCTCCGAGGGTCTGAATGGAACAAAAAGACAAAGAAAGTGCAAATTTGTTCGTCTTTTGCTTCAGCCAAGACATCCACCTTCTCCTGCCCTTGGACATCGTGCTCCCGGTGTGGGGCTGCATTACGCTGGCAACTTCCCTGCTTCTTCAGTTTGCTGATGGCAGACTGTAGGATTTCTCGCCTCCACCATCATGTGAGCAATTCCTATAACACATCTTCTCACATCTGTGCACGTATGAGTCCCCGGCTGGTTCTGTCCCTAGAGAATCCTGAGTGACAGCAACTTTAGTCAAAGGAACCTAGAGACAAGCTGCGTTCACCAAGCCCTTAGATAACGGAGTGCCTGTCAACTCAACAGAAGATAAGCTTTAAGAGTTAGAAAACAGAGCCTATTTCACACCCTTCAAATAATTCATTCGTTTTCTCAGAGGAGAAACCAAACTCTTTGGAGGCAGATGGGGGAAGGGAAAATAGGTTAAATCCACCGCCTTAAAAAAAAAAAAAAAAAGCTAAAATCACTACACAGTTCATCAGAGAATTGCACTGTTGACACTGTGGTGTGGCAAGCCACCCTAGAGAGTCCTCACACTGTTACACACTTAAACGATGGTTTGAGTTGACTGTAAAGCGCCACTCAAAAGACAACCAGAGCAAACCTGCAGCAGGCCTGCTCTTCTCCCCTGGGTGATGGGTTTTTCAGGAGCAAGCACGGCACTCAGGGACTCCTCAGTCCACCCGGCGCGTGCTGCAAAGGTGACACTCATGTCTGGCCTAGCGGGGCTGTCATGCCCTCTCAACTCAACCCAAACGGTTTTATTTTTATTTTTCCACAAATAGGTTTTTTTTTTTTTATTTGTCACCATTTAAAGTCTAGATTTTAACAGAGTCTTGCACTGGGGCCTCAGACCCATCAGCTCAACGTGTCTCACCCCAGCAGCTCTTCCGGAAGCGCTACCTTCGCCCGGAAGCTCCATGAGTTTTCCCAGGTCAGACTTGGACTTCTTCAGCATTTTGACTTTTCTAACAAAGACACCCTGGGGCAGAAAAATAGATTGGCGAGGCTTTTCTGTGTCTTTGCCAATGCCCTCTGCAATCGATTCACTGACCCTTCTTCCGAGACATTTGCCTGCACCCCGTGGGCCGTGACTTCCACCACCTCCTGGATTTGGTGGACGTGTCGACGCTGAGCGCGGGGCCTTTCCGAACCCAAATGTTGGGGTTTTTAGTGAAACCAATGCAGAACGGATGAAGCAAATAACCCTCGGTCATCTTGCCAGCAACATGAGCTTCCATCACGGTCTGTCATTTTTTTTGCCCACGGAGCATGTTTTGTCACAGGCACGATCCAAACCATGGCAGGCAGTTTTTGCCCTGAACGTCCTTGGGAACTAGCTTGAATTTCCTGAATGCAACTTCATCTTTCCGCAGATCAGCTGGGCTCACTTCAAAAACACGACCCCTGAGACCAGCAGGTGCTAGTTTGCTTCCTTGAGTTCCCTCGAATAGTGTTTTTCCAGTATTTCTTATCTTGATCATAACTGGTGCTTTCACATCATACCAATCTCAGAAAAACGGATCATCCATTTTCTTTTTGGCTCCCTTTTTGCTGCCTATTTTTATTTTTTAGGTGAGGCAACCCTTGGTTGACCTCACAGATTGCAAAGACCTTGTCAACTTACAACCCTTATTTATTTATTACACCTACAGCACCTGGTCTTCCTAAGTGGTCTCCCATCCAAGTACTAACCAGGCCCAATCCTGCTTAGCTTCTGCAATCGGTGCTTGTTCAGGGTGGCATGGCCATAGATTTTTTGTTGCCTTTTGTAAGGTGCTTGTTTTTGCCGACCACCATGGTGCTGCTCAGAGAGCAAAAAAGCCAAATGCTCTTATTAAACAATGTTTTTATATAAACAATGTCTTGCTGTGCCACAATAAAGATCATTTGTTTCAGGAAAAAAGTTTACCCTGTGAAGATTACCTTTCCTAAACAGTAAGCCCCTTGCAATCTTTTCTAGTCAATTTCAGTAGTGCAAATAGATAGGAATAGTTTTCAGTTGAAGTGTAACATGCTTTTTTGATTGGTCCAATTGTTTTGATAAAAATGAAATTGGAAAGGAAGAGGTAACATTTTGGGAGCAAGGGGGCCAAGTAGAAGCAACCGCCCTTGTGCATGTTAGGCCTCCAATTTCAGATGCTTGCATGGGATATGATCACTTAGATGGGTTTTTCAAAGCTTCCGCCACTAGCCGAGTTGAAGAATGGTTTCCAGCTGAGTTTATAGAGTTGTACAGGAGGCCTCTGAACTTATTTCTTCTCCTTGGAAGGCTTAACAATAATTTTTAAATTATCTACGGGAATGTGCAGAGGAAATTCCATAGCACATTTCTTATTCTTTGTAAAATTAGGGTACAGCAGACCCTTGAACACCACAGGTTTGCACTGTGTGGGTCCACTCATACGCAGATTTTTTTCAAAAAAGACAGTTGGCCTTCTGTATACCTGGGTTTCCCATCTGCGGATTCCACCAGCCTTGGATAGAAAGCAGTATTTTCGATGCCCAGCTGGGAATCTGCGGACGCAGAGGGCCAACTAATGTGCTGTTCTACACCATTTTACAGAAGGGCCTTGAGCTTCTGTGGATCTCAGTGTCTGCGGTGTGGGATGTCTGGGAACGATGCCCCACAGAGACCAAGGGACCATTGTGGCCAAGTTTTGGGGGCGTCCAGTTACACGTAGATTTTCAACTGCACAGAGCATTGGAGCCACTAGTTCCCGCATTGTTCAAGGATCAACTGTACAACACGGGGTCTCTATGAATTTCAGAACACACAGGAGTTTACGCCAAGCTCCAAAATACACGCTTTGCTTCCTGTTTACAAAATCGATGGTCACATATGATCTATTTCAATGCAAGTTTATTTTTTTTAATTCTCTGTAGGCTTCCAACTTCAAGATGTCGACACTCATTCCAATGTTAAAAAAATGATTTCCAAATGTGAATTAACCAAGTCCAAGATTTTGTTTCTAAATATAACATGATCATGCTATTCAATCCTTGAGAGCACAATCATGAAGGCAAAAAAGGGAAACGTCTGTAAACTTAAGAACTTTTAAAACACGTTTGGTAGTTCTCATTGCCAAAATGATACAACCTGAAATATTTCAAATGAGTGATTCCTCGTATGACTCAACCATGGAAACTTAATTTATTCAAAATATTCCTGTACTAATTACCTCAAAAGTCAAAATAAAAAAGGCTTTATTCTACAAACTCATGCAATTTTATATGATGCATTTACCACCACCTCTCCACTCTAGAACTTTCCGAAGGTATAGCCATCTACAGACAGGAACTGAACACAACACAGCAACAAAGGGAAAATTTCATCTAAGTACATGTGAACTAAAAAATTAATGTTAAAAAAGTTACTGTGAACCTTCCCCCAAAGCTGCTTTTAGGAAAAAAACACGCCTTATTCTAATATAACCGGTTACACAAAAAAAATTTCAAACTTAATTAATTTAGCATTTGATGCCAAATAAGGAACTCTTTTTTCTTTGCAACTGGTTGAAATTTTATATACTGGCAACTTATAAAACAAAGGAAATAAAACAGTTCATGAGTCATGGAAAGTTCTATCTCAAAGGAGCAGACTTAGTTTTTTTAAAACAAAAAAAGCTAGGGAGAGGGAGGGGAGGGGTGGGAGGTCAGGTGGTGGCAGAGTCTTTCCCATTTTAAACCATCGAAATGTCCCCTTGCCTCAGCTCATAGCTCATCAGTGACACCAAACGGAACAGCCACAAACCAGGGCTCGGAGTGCTCAGTCAAGACCTGGTCCTTTGAGTCTGGCTGGCCAAAAGCAAAAGGACTCTTACTTTGGGACTCTGTGAGCGCCACCCCAAAGGATCACAATACACTACCTCATTCACCACCGGAGGAAAAGTGAGAGCTGAGTTCCGACCTAGCTTCACATTTCGTTTTTCGAGCTCTGCTCCATCTCCTACATCAGCAACCTGCTCCAACTGCAGCTAGAAGACGTCTAAGTATTAGGAAGGCAGCGTTAAGAAACAGACAAGGTGCGCCAAGACCACACACATAAAGTAAGACATTTATTTTGCTAAAGAACAAATTTTATTTTTCATTTTCCCAAAATACTAAAGCAGCACAGAATATAAACTGATGTATGCAATCCATAATCCCTAAAATGGTGGTCTTCCTTTGGGACTCTTTAAAAAAAACTCACCCTCTTAAACTGACCTTTATCAAAGTTAGCAACAAACAACAGAAGGAGTCATCTCAGAAAAATCTTAGTATGAGACCTCAACTCCTAGAAATGGGGGCTGTCTACAAGGGAAATACGCGCTCTGCCTTGGCGAGCGAGCCGCTGCGGTCTCTCGTCCCTTCCGCTTCAGGTAACACTGCTGGCGTTCCTAGTTTGAGAAAGGTTTATTCTTAAGCAGTTTTATATTGCAACCCTCACCATAGGGCCTCCGTTAAAGTTGTGTTTCAAGTGGAAGGAAAGGGATATGAAAAAAACAAGAAAATTTTGATGCAAACCAAAATTATTCTACAGAATGCAGAAATGGTAGCAACTCACCATCAACTCGGTAAGGCTCAGAGCAGCACAGAGGGGCTGGGCTGACTTTTCCAGATGCCCACCCACATGAGGTGGGCACAGTATCTGGGACAGCAGCCCTTTAGAACGGGCGCTAAGGCATATAAACGACTTTATGTTAGATCTTGATGTTCTAATCTTATATTTATATAGGATATGTCAACGTTCTCCTTGAAATGGTTTCCCAATCCTGAGTGTCTTTCAAGCACAATTTTATATTGTGCTTAAAAATTTTCTTCTGCATCAACCAGCTTCCCACAAGTTTAAATTTCACTTATTTTGTCTGGTCATAAACACCAGGAACTTCACGGCTGCACTGCCTGCATCCAGACTTATCGCAAAGAAATCATTCTAAGACAGTGTTTAAAAGTAATCTCGCTACGTTTATTGTTCGGCTCGCACCTTAACCGTGGCATGACGCTGTGCCTTCGAGCTCACACAGCCAGCGCCACCAGCGTCATCGGCAGGGCGTCTGCGGCACTTTTCGCACGTGGCACTTCCTTGAATTCCGCCGTGCACTGGGAGAACGTGGGCTCTGAACGGCCAGGGGGGGCACGGGCCGCCTCGTCACCCGGGAGCACTGCGGGGCGTGCGTGCGGCAGTGCGGACGGGACGGGGCGAAGGCGAGCTGGCCGCAGCGCAGAGCCTCGTCCCTCCAGGCAAGCGCTTGGTGGCTCGTCCTCAGAAATGCCCACTTCTGACCGTTTCCGACGGCATGGCAGTCCTGGCCCGCAAGGCTCTCCTTTGCAGCACGGTCTTCTGCGGCTGCCGGTGGCCCTGGGCACCCCTCCCAGCTGGTCCCTCGCCGAGGCTTCCGCGACGCCACCGGCCAGCGCAGCGCAACGGCCTTCTGCGGGCGGGGAGCAGGGCCGCCGTCTTGCTCAGAGCCGCTGGGCAAGCGGAGTTTCTTCTTCCTGATTCTTTCAAATATGGAAACACGTTCCCGCCACTGTGAAGTGAGAGGCTGACCTCACTCACGTCATTTTTCATTTCCAGTGATAAGGTCTCAATTCGCAAATTCCCACTTTCCCCCATGGCCGGCGCCATCGCCCAGGACGCAGGGCTCCCCTCCTCCGCTCCGCCGAGTCTGCAGAGTCGTCCGTCCGGGTCCTCGCCCTCCCTCTTCGCTTTTGCGAGGCAGGTGCCAGGAGACCCTCTCCCGTCCCTCATGCCGTGTCTCTGACGCGGTCAGCCAAGGACACGCCTCTCAGCCTTCAATGGATCTCAATGTGAACCTGGAAAAGACAGTCAAGTTCAAGTGTTATAATGAAGAGCCATCTTTGGAGAGCCTATGCACCCAGACACTTCCCCACAGACATGGAGATCTCTTTCAGTCTCTCATACGAGGAGCCCTATGTTTTGGTAGAAAACAGGATGACAAGCGACCGATTAGAGATCACAACAAAAAGAGCGACACTTTATTAATGAGGATAAAAATACTTAAAGACAAATATACATTCTTAGGCTTTGCGCTTTTCACAGCAATATAGTCATTTGCATAGGTTCAAACATATCTGTCCTTCCTTGAACCGGAATTTAACTGGGTGACTCACCTATGCAACCAACCTCACCTGAAGTGTCCTATTTGAGAATGACTCTCAGCGACACAGGTGTGACAAGCCACTTGTTAGGAATTGAGGCCGACTTTGCTCAAGGGTCCGGTGTCTACAAAGCTCAGCCAGGAAAGCCAGCCTGGGGGCGGGGTCCTGGCCTACGGGATCCCAGCCCTAAAGTGGACAAAGGTCACTCGCCGGCAGGTCAGAAACCCCAGAATTTTGAAGCCTCAATAAGAGAAGACTTCACCTGAATGTACAGGCACTGCAAGTAAAAATATGGTGGGGAAAGCTTCCTGGGCGGGGTTCCCCACTCAGACTAGCAAATAACGAGGCTTTTACAAGGCCAATCTGAGATTTCGCGTGAAAACTTCTGGACAGAAGTTGACGTGTCACCTCAACAGCAGCTGTACAAGCGCAAACGCAAGGCGACCCATCTGTTAACCGTCTTTAACGGTTAGAGACCAGCCTTTTCCCGTGGCCAGGAACAACCTCTTGTTGACATTGTGATGCCCCAAATGGGGAGGACTTCTGGCAAAACAAACCGGTGAGAGGCTTTGAGATGGACCCAGAGTAAGACCACTGGGTGCACCGTCGAGTGCAGCCTTTGGGCCACCTCGTCTCACAGGGCCCTGCGCCTGTGCCTTCGAGCTGCTTTCCAACTCTCTAAGTCATAGAAATCGTGAGAGGAAGGCACGTGAGTTCTTATCAAAAGAAATGAAAGTTCATTTTGTTTGGAGGGATGCAAATGATCATTGCCTCGTGGATAGTGATCGGTTTTACATCTATGTGCAAATTCATTTTAGCATCCCTGAATACATGTGTTTTGTCTAAATTCTCCTTGAAAGTGACTCTATCATCTTACTAGTTCAGTCACTGATGAGTTAAAGACGTTTTTGTCACTTGTTCCTTTAAAAAATAACCATAACCCCAGAACACGATTAGATGGAAAACAGATACACAAATCATCGTCAGTGATTCTTCTGAGAAGCTGGCCTGAGGAGCGGCGCCCTACCCGAAACGCAGAAACTCGACTGGGAAGGACCCAAGTGTGGGTGTGCGCGGTGGAGGCCGGGGCAGAGAGCGACGTGTCTCGCCTCGCACAGCAAGACAAAGACAAAGCCTACCAGTGGACAGCCGGGAAGCAGCAGCACAAGCGTGCGATCCAGAGACAGCAGTCAGCGCTGAGAAGCGGCTGTCGCCATGGGGCTGGAGAAACAGTGGCAGGAGCTGCTGTTCCTCTTTATTTTCTATAAACGTAAAGAGAATATACTGGGAAGAAAACAAAGCAAATAAGTCTTATTGGGGGCTGGAGCAGAAGGCACGGCGGGCGGAGGGTGGGGAGCCAACCGGGAGACAAAAATGAGGCACGGCCACTGGCATTGGGAGCCTGGGCTTCACTGGGCAGGTGACGAGGGACACAAGAATTCCCAGCCTGGAAACGCTGCGAGGTTTGCGTTTCGGATGGGTCACGCCGGCTGCGCGAGCTGACGACTGGCTGGACTGGCGAGGAGTCACAGCGGCCCGGCGGGAGCCAGGCCGACGGAGCAGGAGAAACAGTGCGAGGCCGTGAGAACCAAGAGGAGAGAGAGTACATTTCAGCGTCGGTGACTGACCAGACACAGAAGAGGGTGAGGTGACCCGTTTCCTCTGACTTTCAGTTCTGGGCCACGAAGGTGTCACTGACTGAAAGCGTGGGGGCGGGGGGTGGAGGGCGGGCTAGACCGGGACACAGGGCCCAAGAGACATCAGAATCCCAGATCCAGAAGTCACCGGCTTGGGCCAGTGGCACGGTGACGGCCCTGAGAAGGGACAGAGATGGCAGGTGTGGAAGGCCAGGTCTTTGAGCCCTGAAGAGTAGGGACAAGGGCCCCAAGGGCCAGCAGGGAGGAAGACTCGAGGCACCTCCAGAAAACTCAGTGTCACAGCCACCGCCGCGTCGGGCACCGCAGGGTGGGCTAGGTGTGCTGTTCGCGCGAGCGAGGCAGGCACGGCTGGCGCTGAAGAGTGGCACGTGACCCTCAAGCCCCGTCGTTAAACGGGGTTACCCCACCTCTGGGAGCACGAGAGAAAATACCAGAACAGCTTAGCTTAGTTCACTTCTAGCTCATCTCCCTCTCACTCTGCTCTGTTTTATAATATACACCATATTTTGGTAGAGCAAAATAGCCACTTCATAAATAAGTACATATCTCTGGGACAAGCTCAAAACTTTTTACTGATAGAAGTGGGACCATTACTCTATGTACCTACTGATAAAAATATATTTAGATACTATAAACCAATATACAAATGTAGGGTGCGAATTTTTTAAATTGAGATATAAATGAAATAACATTAGTTTCAGGTGCATATCACGATTAAATTAATATCTGTACATGTTATAAAATTATCACAAACCAACACCCATCACCACGCACGATTACAATTATTATTTTTTTCTTGTGATAAGAACTTTTAAGAGGTGTGATTCTTGTATGTATAAGTTCTGGCTACAATTCAAAATAATACTTTCGAAAAGTTCAAGTCAAATAAAATTAACTTCTCTTGACGGTTCTCCAAAATTAACTTTCCAAATTATGTCAAACCTTACATTCATTTTACTGATCTGAAATGTACTAAAAATGAAGTTTCTGAAATGGAAGCATTCCCAAAATATTTTTAATACATACTAAAATAGGTTCTCAAAAAACACTTAAGAAAAAACAGGTCATTTAATATGGGCCAACTCTCAGGAAAATTAGTTGCTAACCTCTTTTATTATGTCTTTGTATGAGGTCTTATATCATCCAGAGATAAAATATTCCCAGAATCATGTTAAAATATTTTAAATAAGATACCATTAATGGAATCGATAATCATGTATTTAATAATGATAGGATAAATTATTTGAAGATTTTCTAGTTCTCCAGTAAATTCATCTATAAATTATGTATTTCGTTCTTTCAACAAAAACACTTCAGTAGGTCAATGAAAACATTTTGGCTCTGAGCCCTCAGCTAGCCAGCACTTCTGCTATTAGACTGTTACACACTTTACTTATATCTTGAGAGCCAAAATAAATTTCATTTAATTTCTAAACATGTCGTCATTTGTGAAATATTTTTTGTAGCTTTTCCACACTATACTACATATGCTGGCACATTATATTGTACTAAAGTATAATAATTATACAATTAACGGTCCTTGGCCCCAGCTATGTCATTATTTCCCTCCCACGTCTGAAGTCTGCAAAATAATCAGCAGCGTAAATTATGGCAAATCAACTGATCCACCCAAAATGAGACCACCACAATAAAGAAAGGAATTTATTTTGAAGTTCAAGGCAGCATGATTCAGGACAAATAACACACAGTACTGGGACTAGATTCCTGAACGGGCTCCCTTACCCCCTCGGGCCAGCTGCAGGCAGAGAACAGGACTGCCTGGGTGTGGCCAGGTCCTCGGAGCAGACATGAGAGGTCGCCTTCCACAAACACCCCTGTCTGCTCAAGGCAGCTGACCTGCTGTGTCACAACGGGCCTGACCCAGTTAGGCAGCTGCTGCCCTCTTGGACTGCTGTCACCTTACCTTCCCGAATCTGAGCTATTAATGGCCTCAGGGACCTGATGGTCTGGATACCACCGCTCTGTAAACTAAAAATATCCTGGCCTCGATGCTTCTGGGCCAGCAGGCGAGGCGATTCCCAAAGGGTACAGGGAGGAGATATAGCCACACGAGCAGAGGCTGTTCGGCCAGGTAGGGGTGACAATGGGCTTGGGGCGGGTCCTGCCGCACAGTGGCTCACATACACACTGCAAGACCGTCCTGGCCCCCCGCTTTTAGATGTGAACACCAGATCACCAAACGCTGCTGTGCTCGCGACTAAAATGATCAGACCGAGGCGGCGGATGACACGAAGTCTTCAAAGTGCTACCCGACGTAGAGCACAAGAAACAGGAAGGACTCAGCCACTCCACCATGAGCCGAGTCGCAGCCACGAGAAACGACGACAGCACTGAGTTTGTTAGCGACTGTCCCGCACGTGCGAATCAAAGATGCCACAACAGCCAGCTGTGCGGCTCTCGCTAGCCACCACCCTGGTGACTCCAAGATGTCCTACCGTCCCCGTCATGCAAAGGTGTGCTGACTCATGTATCTGAGGGCCAGGCTGTGTCCCAGCTGGGGGCCTCGGGCCATGCTCTTTCCTCAGGGTGTGAGGACTCAAGCTGTGACACGCCTAGCGCCTCCCCCGCCCCGCATCCCGTGGCCATCCAATAAACGGCAGCTTTTACCTTCGTTATCATCATCTAGAGTGTTTAGGGAACGAATGACAAAATGCTGCCAAGGAGTTCTGTAAAGCAGAGGACAGAGAAGTGACCAGTCGTTGGCAACATGGAAGTGGCCCAAACACAGGCCGGCACATCTCAGTGGAGGGACAGAGGCCGAGGCCCGGGCCGCCATGGCAGCCGGCAGGGGCACCGTGCCGCGGGGACGCCTCGGGCACCACCTCTGCGGAGGCCCACCTGGCAGCCGCGTGTGCAAACGCCGTGACCTTGCATTCGAGATCATACTCCTACCACTTTTTGCTACAGATTCACTCAGCAAACGTTCACTGAGTCCCTGCCCGAAGCCAGGCTGTGAGGCAGGCGCAGGGGTGAGGGCCACGTGGCAAGCAGAGAAATGGCTCTGTCTTCTCAAAGCTGGCTTTCCTGTGAACACACGTACAAGGACAAAAAATGCCATACGCACAAGGCAGAAGTGTTTGGAGAAGGGTCATTTTGGTTCTATATCACACGTCATATATCAGGATAAACTCCAAATGCACATTTATGAGTAAAAAATGAAGTACCAGAATAAAACGTGGATGAATTCCCTACAAAACCCAAAAGTCAGAGAAGACTCTTAAAGTTGACTACATAAAAAAAAAACTTCAGCACGGCAAACCCATCATAGCAAAGTCAAACCATCACAGCAACCTAGAAGACGTGTGCGCTTCCTGGGGGGGGGGGGGGGGCGCGGTGCGCCTGGTCACTGAGGTCCCTCCCAGGGACACTCCATGGCTGCCCTGAGGCTGCAGTGGGGTGAGCTGGGGCTGAGCTGCTCAGGGTCTCTTGTCAGATTCTCCCTGTAGCTGGTGGCCTGGCTGCCCACAAACATGTCCCAGTTGCCCATCTTTTCGTGGGTTTACTGGCCATCTGTGTATCTTCTTTAGAGAAATGTCTTTGCAAAGCCGGTGCCCATTTTTGGATCAGGTTGTTTTTGCTGTTTAGTTGTACATGTACTTTATAGAGCCGGGATGTTAACCTTATCGATACATGATTTGCAAATACTCGCTCCTGTTCTGTGTGTCTTTTTCACTCTCTTGATAGTGTCCTTTCATGTGCAAGTTTTTAATTCTGAAGTCTAATTTATCTTTTTCTTTGTTGTCTCTGCTTTTGGCAAGAAATCATTGCCAAATTCAATATCCTGATTTCTCTCTATATTTTCTTCTAAGAGTTTTACAGTTTCACCCCTTAAGTGTAGCTCTTTGACCATTTTGAGTTAATTTTTACATATGGCATATGGTTAGAGGGTCCAACTTTGTTCTTTTGCATGTGAGAGCAATTCGTTTTTATTGATCTTACAAAGCTATCAGGAGGTGCTAAAGTCTCAATGTCTGTGTTCCCCCCAAATTCATATGCTGACACCCTAACCCCCAAGGATGATAGTATCATAAGATAAGGCCTCTGGGAGGCCTTGAGAGTGGAGCCCCATGAATGGGATTAGTTAGCATTCTTGAAACCCCACAGAGCTCCCTAGCCTTCCATCCTGTAAGGACACAGTTGGAAGGTCCTGGCTATGAACCAAGAGGGCCCTCATGAGACCCTGACCATGCTGGTACCTTGATCCTGAACTTCTCAGTCTCCAGAACTGTGAGAAATGTTTGTTTATAAGCCACCCAGTCTACGGAGGTGAAGAAACACTGGTCCTTCTCCAAGGATCATTTGAGAAGCAGTACCTGGCAATCTCCTGAGTTAGGGCTGCTCCCTGGTCCTGGAATGCTCCCCACAACCCTAAGTATTCACAAGCATATTTATGGAAAAAATTTAAATGAGATAATACTACACAGACCATTTTGAACTTGTTTTTCTTTGTAAGTGGTGGATCTCTTTTAACATTAGTACATATAGATCTAATTTGTACACTTTAATATCTGTTTGAACCACTATATGAACATTTGTAAGACTTTTTAACAATGAGTCAATATATAGATGATGTATTATAGAACTGTACACTTTAAACCTATATAATTAACTAATGTCACCTCAATAAATTTAATTTAAAAAATATTTAACCCCCCCCCCCAAATCAAGTCAAGAATACAGGTGTTCACTGTACTAGTCTTTCAAATTTTATACAGGTTGAAAATGTTTCAAAAGTTTATGAACAGAATTAGAGCATTCACTTGAAAGACGAAAGATTCCATACTACTTCTACGCTCCCTATGTTTGGTATTTATCACCTCAAAGTACACAGTTATTCATTATCTCAGAAGCCAGAACAAAGCGAGTTTACCTGAGCTCATGCTTTTGACTTGGCTGATTAAGCTTTTACAGAATTTTCTTAATAATCTATAATTTCCCCCAACCTTCTTTGAGGAACTGATGTAAATTAAGCAACAGAATAAAACTCGTTTTGGGCTGTGACTGACCCTAGGACTGGGGTTTTGGAATCTGTACTTTCTGACATTGTTCAGCACTAAGATCATTTTATTAGAGTCAAAGCCAAACTTCTTTCGGGGCCTACAGGACACCATGAGCTGTCCCTAAACCTCTCATTCCGAATCTCCTGTCACCATCTTCCTCACTGACCAGCACCCCGCTGTCCTGGAACACACAAGGCTCAGGGCATCTGTAGGGCCTTCTCTGTGCAAAGCAAAGACTCCTCTACTCCAGACATCTGAGGCTGAGGCCCTCCCCTCCTACAAGGTTTGGCTCAAATGCCACCTAATCAAGGAGGCCTGCCCTGATTGCTCTGTTTAGTAGGCAACCAGCTCCCCATCCCTACCTGCCACCTTGAACTCTTTTCACTTGACGGGAATGAAAGAATAACAGGTGGACATGAAACACGCGGAGCTGTGGATGGAGAAAGTCATTCGGAAAGGGAAGACCACGAAAGAGCAGTTAGACACAGAATGAGGAAAGGGCTGCACAGACGGAGGGGCCCAAGCAAGGTCCTCAGGCCTGGTCGGCATAGGGCAGTGTGGCTGTCAGGGACGGTGCAGAGACACAAAGACACCGCTCAGCTTGACAACTATCACCAACAGTCACGGTGTACCCTTCAACCGTTCTTTTTCAGGCCTCCCCTTTTAATACTTATGAGAGTCTGGGTGACCTGGGCTAAAGACACTTGACTCTTCCCGCAGCCACAGGTGCAGGTGTGACCTGTTATTTTATAATAGGTTCTCAGTACAATTTTTTTTCTTTTAATTTTTTCAGCGAGGCAACCCTTGGTTGACCTCACAGATTGCAAGGACCTTGTCAGCTTAAAATCTCTTATTTTTTATTTTTTACACCTACAGCACCCGTCTTCCTAGGTGGTCTCCCATCCAAGTACTAACCAGGCCCGACCCTGCTTAGCTTCCGAGATCAGACGGGGTCAGGCCTGTTCAGGGTAGCATTGCCGTACACTCAATACAATTTTTTATCTTATACTACATTTAGGTTTTGGTATGTATTCTCATCTTTTTACTGCCATGTATTCGATGCCATGTATATAACTAAGTAGGATACTAATGACTAGATTAAGGCTTGCGCACAAACAGTATTTTAAAATCATAACTCTTCCCACTTTACAAAGCCCTTCTGCATCTATTTTCTCATTTAATCATCATTCGTATTAAAGAGATATTGACTTCCTTAGAATGTCTTGCTGCCCTACACAGGATTTGGGGATTCTAAGTAAACATGTGCAAAATAAGAGTCCTTTAGCCCTTATTACTCATAAAACAGATTCCAGCACCCCTGCAATGTGGAGAGTGGGCAGATTTCTGAGTAAAAAGAAGGTGGTGAGCTGGGGCTGCCCCCTTTACTCAGCTTCTACTTCCTGTTGCACTTCCCTTTACCGGAGGCCAGAACAGGGAAGTCAGTGATTTTCTACAAATGAACAGAAACACTAAACCTTCAGGGGAGCTGAAAGCAGCAGATGTAAAGAGACAGCATCCCCACCCTGTCCCCGCAGCAAGTGAAATGGCTGCTGCTGTACTTGTTCAAGCCCGAGATCAAACCTAATATCCTCACGCAGTTCAGACAGCCCTCTCGCAAGGTAGCTGGTGATCGCCTTACTGTGTCTGCCACACCACTCACCCCTGACCTGTTACCCAAGCATTCAGCTCCCGAGTCTCCACAGCTGTGCTGTACCTGGGCCATTGCTTGGCACCAAGACCACCAAGTCACCCACTCTGGGCTGTTAGGACTGATGCACCTAGCTCTCCTGACTGCCCACACCACAGTGACAGAGCCAGCTTCTCTCTGTCATTACAGAGCGGAGTCCTTGTTACGAAATTTGTATTTGAATAACCTTTCAGAGATTATCTCACCGTCCTACAGACAACTGAGAATCTGGAACCTTTTATTCCTTATTGCATATGAAACAAACAAGCCCATGGCACCCTTGCAATGAAGAGAGCAGGTGCAAGATCATATCCATATGGTGACCACAAAAGTCCTCTCTGAGGTAAGAACTGAGGTGGGAGAATGTACATTGGGAGCATTCAGAGCCAAGGGAGGGCACACGAGCTGGAAAGAGCCACACATGCAAATGCCCAGAGGCAGGTCGGGGCTGGGTGCACACAGAAAACTGCGAGAGGAAACTGCGATAAAGAATAATGAGCAAGCCAAGTGAGGGGTTAAAAGGTGAACGGAAGTCAGATTTTCAGGGTAAAAATATGTGAACTGCACTCTGTGCAGTGGGAAGTTTTGTTTTGTTTTTGGTGAGGAATGACATGTCTGATTTACCCTTTAAAAAACTTCTCTAACTGCTCGGTGGAGGATAGAGGGCTACTTGCGATAGTCTGGGCAAAGGATTATGGTAACCTGGACTAAGGGTGTGATCGTAAATATAAGTGGACATGAGAAAGGTGATTTTTTTAATAGTACAAAACTGATTTTCAACATTATGTACTATGTTTTCTCTTACATTCTTGTGATTTCATAAACGACTGCAAATCACTAATGTAACTCTAGAACAAGAGTTTCTGAAGCAGGAGGTTGGGGGTCAAATATGGCCTGTGGACACATTTTGTTTTGCCCAAGAAGTTTATTTTTTTAATTTGTGTTAATTTGATATCTAGAAATCAGAATTTCCAATTTCCCTTGTAAATCACTAGATCTGGCAAACAACAGTCAGCTAGTGGCAGCTGGATAGACAAGTACAGACAGGCTTTCTAGTATCCCAGTGCCCACACCCAGCACCTTTTACTCAATCACAGCACCTTCTGGAAAGATACTCAAGTTGTCTACTCTTCTAGTCTGGTACCACTTAAGGATGCCATGAGTCCTTGCTCATAAAACAGTATCTCAACTTGAACCTTGAAGCAGAGACCCAAGTTCATCTCATTTGGTCTTAACACAATTTTAATCAACCATTGGTTTTTAAATTTTATGTGGCCTGCCATCACCAGTGACAGGCACCTACCATCTGAAGGTCCAGGCACAGGGACAATTCCATTTTGATACAACCAAACCAGAAGAAAAAGGACAAAACCCACCTGGTCTCAATACTGCCTGGTCTTACTGCTCTGGTCTTACTCCTCTTTCTGCATACAAAAGAGCAACATAAGCACTGTTAAGGCTGTAAACCCCCAAAGGGCAGGGACCTGTCCCTTCTCCATCACAGAGCCCGAGCCAAGCACCCTGCAGGCACTCTAAGATAGGTAATGGAATCCAAGAGGAACCTGGCACTTGGTCACCTATGACACACTTGGAAAGCAATAATTCTCAATCTGACGACTTTCCGTTCCACTAAAAAAACGCATCTGTAGTTCAAGGGATGTAGAAACATCAGTCATTTACAATGGTAACCTCCAGGGAGCTCTGTGTACGCGTGCACGTCTATTTCACATCAGAATTGTTTCTGGCCTCTGAACCTTTGCATCTCTACCCAGTCCATCTCATTTCCCCTCATCTTCACCCCCACCCTACGTCCACGGACCAGGATAAATAAGATACATCAGAACAGTAGTTAACAGTAATTCATCCATTTTAAGTTTCAAGAATTTTTTTTTCGAAGCTTTGTAAAGTTCGGGACCTAGGAAAGTCAACCACAGAACCACCACTGCCCAAGCGCAGCCTGCAATTCTCTGGACATTTCCTTTCCAGGGCTGGCACCCACCCGCCTCTCCGCGGACCCCTGCCCCGGCAGTAGGCCCTCAACCAAGGCAAGACGCTCCACGCTGCCCCCACCACCCCGGCCTTGTTTGCTGAACGGGAATAACCATAACCCCAACGGGCTTTTCCCCGTGAGGCTACAGGAGCAATGCACGGTGCTTGGCAAACACTCAGCATCCAGCTTGGCAGCTCGTGACAGCATCTTCATCGTCCTGGGCGGAGTGGGCCGGGCCGCGCCGGGCGGCCCCGCACTCGGGGAGGGTCGGGGGAGAGGGGCCAGGCGGGCGCGGCTCACCCACCTGCAGGCGGACGTTGAGCATCATGGAAGCCACGATGTACAGGTAGGGGAAGTTGATGCGCAGCCGCCAGGCCAGGTCGAAGAAGATGAGCAGCGTGCGGGTCAGCCCCTTGCAGAAGACCCCATAGGAGCGGGCGGCGGCCGAGCGCGAGAGCCGGAGAGCCAGGCCCGAGAGAGCCGCCGCCATATAGACCCGCGCCCGCCGCCCGCCCGCCGCGCACTGACCGGCCGCGGACCCGAGCCGCCCGGTGCTCCGAAGCCTGCCCGCCCGCCCTCTAATGGGCGCCTCGTCGCGCCCGAGCCTGCGCCCGGCCGCTGGCCAGCGCTCGGCGCGTTGACGGAGCGAGGGAGGCGGCGGCGGAGCCGGAGGGCGGGCGGGCCGCGGATAGCGGAGCCTCTGCGTCACGCTCCGGGACGCGCCTCCGCCGGCGGCCGCCGCTCCCCGCCGCGCCGCCCGGCGTGACGTCACAGTGCCCGTGCCGCGCCTGCGCGTCCCGCCCCCGGCCCCGCCCCGCCCATCTTGGTCACCTTCCCGCAGGTGAGACCGGCTGTCTCCGGCCGCCCCTAACGGTAGGCAAGGAAGTAAAAACAAGCTCTCCCTGTGGCGTGCCACTGGAGGCTGGTGTCACCATGGGCGCCGTCGCGCCCGATGTTACCGGTGTCGTTCAGAACAAGCCGTACCCAGAGTCCTGCTTTTGCCGAGGTCTCCCTGACGCCAAAATCCCAGTCGTTGACCTGGGGCGGAAGAAGAGGAAAGCGGATGAGTTCCCACTCTGTGGTCACACGGTGTCGGGTAAATAGAAGCTGCTCTCTCCCCAAGCCCTGGGGCTGCCTGTGTTTATGCCAACAAGGACACAGTGAAAAGCCGTGGCAACGACGGCTTTCACTCCCGACTGCGGCTCCACCTCTTCCATGTCATCTGCATCCACATGTCCTGTGCCGGGGCTGACAAGCTCGGGGCAGGCATGCGGGGTGCCTCTGGAAAGCCCCAGGGCACGGTGGCCAAGGTCCGCATTGGCCAAATAATCATGTCCATCTGCACAAAACTGCAGAACCAGGAGCACGTGATTGAGGCTCAAAGAAGGGCCAAGATCAAGTTCCCTGGCCGCCAAAACATCCACATCTCCAAGAAGTGAGGCTTTACCAAGTTAATGCGGATGAGTTTGAAGTCAAGGGTGGCTGAAAAGCAGCTCATCCCAGATGGCTGTGGGGTCAAATACACCTCTCATCCCGAACCCCTGGACAAATAGCGGGCCCTGCACTGGTGAGAGGCTTGGCGTTGCCTGCTCCTTACACACACCAGTAAATCCTACTTCCTGTCCAAAAGAAGAACAAGAAAAGCAAAGGGAAGAGATGAAGACCGAATTGGAATTGGGGAGTGCATAACCCTGTGAAAGCTCTTAATACCCTTGACCAATTACAGAAAGCAAATAAAGGGAGGCTTTTCCCGGCCAATAGACAGAGCATTGTCCCCATGTTGACTGCTTGTGGTCCCCAGCCATTCTTGTTCACTATCCACTTATATAAAGTTTAATCTTTTAAATAACCATGGTATTAAAAGCCCCTGATGTAAAAAGTAAAAATATCGACATTTCCAGTACTAGTGGTCTGAGTTTTTTTTGGGGGGGGGGGCGTCGATAGTGTTTTTTTTTCTTTTTTATCTTTTTTATTGTTTTCTTTTGTTTCTTCTAATTTCTTTTTCTTTCAACAGTGAGTTTTTACATTTCTACTTAAGCATGTTTGTGTCTATTAAAGATTTGCATGGGAAGAAGGTAGATAGCTTCCTCCTAGTTTCAGAAAAAGTATTTCATGTCATTACTTCTGCCCACCAATGAGAAAGTCTGAGAATTTGGGACAAAAGAGTTTCACTGATGAAATGAAAAACAAGTCTTAAGTCCTTTAAGAAAACAAAAGTAGAAAAGTGTGAAAACGGATTTAAATGTAAAATCCTTTGGCCCCAATGGATTTGCAATAACAATCATTTTTAAGTAATTTAAAAATTCTATTCCCCTAAATGATTAAATCATTAGAAATTCTTTTTCACTTTATGCATCTATAAATTAAAGATTATAAATCACAAGAACATTTCTAGCATTGTCATGACTATTATTTAGCATTATCATTTTTCTTTAAATGTCTACTGTATAAAAAGAATTCTATTCTTTGATGCTCCGGCATCCTATATTGACTATCTCCATTGTATTCTAAAAGTGTAAATATTTTAGGATTTTTAGCTTCTGGCTAGCTTTATTATTAAAATAATATTTTTCAAAGTATTTGCACAAACCTTTAGTTTGCCTGACTTTTGCAGCATATTTTGCCTCATTTACTGTTGACATTCAAAAGCTCACTTCCCTTTTTTTGTAAGCTTTTTTTTTCCCTTTCAGTGCAATGGATGCTATCTTTGAAGACTACAGAACACATGGTGCTGAATTTTCATTGTTTTTCAAGCTATCCTTTCCAGAAGGTAAAATACCGTCTTTAGGAAACTAACTGAAACATTTTAAAGGCAAGAATCTTCAATGGAAAATTTGCCAGAAGATACAAAATCAATCTAACAATGCATAAACAAGTTTAGACATTAGCTATTTATTCTTGGGCCTGTAAAGATTTTCACTTTTTGTTAGAATTATGCCAAAAGACCAGATGGGCTGCGGCAATATGAGATTTATATAGCTCTCCTCCCTGGTTACTCATTTCTTTGTCTGTAAATGCCATTGAGACAATGAGGCATTTTTAACACACGTGCCATAAACAGTGGCAAATGGAATTACCACAAAATTAACCTGAGCAAGGTAAAAAGCCTCTTGTAATTAGACATAATGAGAGGTCAAAGAGAACACATAGGAAAGCTGACAAGATTTGAGGTTTAATATGTATCTATCAAGGTTAACTAGTTCCAAGCTATAAAGCAGGCTGGTGCATTAGTCTAGCCTCCCGACTTAACATTAACTCAAACTCAAGTCTCTGGCATCTCTGGAAACTAACAGACAGAACAATTATAAGTCAGTGTACAAGGTATTTTTCTAGTGTCACAAAGGGTTATGAGAGCTGGGAGGAGAAAAGAAGCTAAGGCAAATAGGAAAATTTTATCAACAATTGATCAACAGGTCCAGGTGAATTGCCTACAACCTTCCCTCCTGCCATCAGAGCAGCAATAAACAAACAAACAATAGTAGAGTCTTTTTTTTATTTTTAGCTTAACTTGGTGAGAAAAGCACAGGGAAGCCAAAGTCCAACTTCAGCAATTTCTCAACACCCCGTGACCCAGTTCTGTAAAATGAGGATAAGAGTCCCATCCTCTAGGGAAGGCATTACTGAGAACTAAGTGAGAACAGGCATGCGCAGCATCCAGCACAATCCTAGGCAGATAGAGGGCACCCAGAAAGTGGGCGCTATTTTCCTATTCAGAGCCCTTGAGTCATCACAACAGTGGACCCATTATCATTATAATGAATGTTTAACTACGGATCAGAAGCAACCCGAAGGATGAGACAACTCGATTATGCTGCTGCAAGAGAGGAGGGACACAAATGATCCAAAATGCCGGTTGGAAATAACTGATATTCCTTTGCTCACTCCCGTAGAGACCTGGAAGAGTAGGGTATAAACACAAGAGCTCAGTTACCATTTTGAGAAAATGCAAGCTTCCAGCCTCCCACTGAAGGGCTCTTTCCAGGCACCGACATTATTTCAACGATCAAGTTTGACAGGAGTCATTGACAAAGTACTAGTATGGAGTTGTTCTTAAATGACAAAAGTAAGGGACAGAAGTGTGCACAGCATGCCACTATATACACTATATACAGATATATATACATATTTGTGGGTTTCTTAAAAGGATAAACCAGAAACTTGTTTCAAAGTGGTTACCTTCAGTAAGAGGGACAGAATAGGGTCAAGGAGACAGATAAGAAGCTATGCTTCTCTGAATATACTTCATTTTGTAGAAGTTGGAACCACGTAAATAGTCTACGCAATTATCAAATTTTTAAAAAATGTTAAGCCCTAAAACCTGAAAGCAAAATGAAACCAATGAACCTGTAATTCCACTTACTGACATAACACCCAAAGAACCATTCCAAGAATCATTACAACTGTACTTTGTACAAAAAAAAAAAAAAACAAAAACTGCAATAAACTTAAGTGTTTTCAGTGATCATATTGTTGGTGGTGGCATTGGTACCATTATTTTGAAACTGTTGTTGTGTGTACTGTATCGAGTAATTATGTTGTATTATTGAAAACGAGTTTTGGCATGGGAAAAAGGAGTTGCCCAGATCAGCTTGATGAGGTTAAATAAAAATTCTGGAATCCTGAATTTAGAGATACGGCATGCTATGTATTTATTTTAAAAATATATGTGTGCGTGTGCGTGTGCATCCTAACTGTACTTACTGAGAAGGCCTAGGAATAACTAATTCATAGCAATGAATACCTCTAGTACCCAGCCCAGCGTCTCCAAATATCACTTGCCACTTAAAGGTAGACAGCCATTCTGGGGCAGATAGTACACAAGGTGAGCTGGAATTTGTAAGAAAGTTTGATAGATGGTGTCAAAAAGACTCAGAAGCCAACGTAAAAAGGTTCCACTAGCTAAAAATGAGAATTTGAGCACCTATACCAAATATAACTACAACGGAATGAAACATACCTGTAATATGGGCAAAACCCTGAGCTCATTATGAGACTTGTATTAGTTTCCTAGGGCTGCCATAAAAATTAACACAAAACAGCTTAAAACAACAGAAATCTATTGTCTCGCAGTTCTGGAGGCTATGAGTCCAAACCAGTTGCTGTCCAGGCCATGTTCACTCTGCAGGCTCGGGGAGGAACACCACCCTGCCTTTTCCAGTGTCCAGCAGTGCCCAGCACTCCTTGGTATCTCCTGGCTTGCGGCTGCATCGTTCTAATCTCTGCCTGTCTTGGCACAGCCACCCTCTCAGTGTGTGCACCTGTGTGCCCTCTTCCATAAGGACACCCACCAGTCATTAGATTTCGGGCCCACCCTACTCCAGCACGACCTCATCTTAACTCATCACTTCTATAAAGACCCTATTTCCCAACAAAGTCCCCTTCTGAGGTTTCAGGGGGACGTGAAGGTTTGGGAGCACGACTCAACTCAGTAACCAAACCAACCCAAAAAAACAATCTCTCACAGGTCACCTTTGGAAAATGCTTGGAGACAAACTCTTTTTTGTAAACTAGTTAAGTAAAGGGGGATAAACTGAAGCATTGATCCTACTTTTCCTGTATGAACTGTACTTCTTGTAAGCAAGTAGTTGGTCGGGTACATTTCTCTTTGCAGGTGAATCCAGCAAACAAATAAGATATTCTAATTCCAAGCTAGAATTAGAACGTCACCATTTTGCAGCCCTTCAAGAATTAATCTAATCAAAAATTGATGGCTGCTAATGTCACAAAAAGAAACAAGTAGACATGTGACTCCTGATGAAATATTATCAGGTGAGAAAAGCTGGACCTAAATCTAACAGGCCCCTAGATCTAATTACCAGAGGAACATATTAAACACCTACGATGCTGCAGCCGACAAAATCAAGATTGTGACATTAAAAAATAAAATACTTAAGAGAGCGAAAGGAAACTGATAAAAGAGACTTGAGACATTTGTCTACCAAATCAGACATATGGACTTTATTTCAAAATACAAGTTAACTGAAAAAAAAAAAGTGTAGGGGAGGGCAGTTGGTCATTCTCCGTGACCAATCGCTATTTGTTTTATGTGTCTAAGCTTGGGAGTCATTTATTACCCAGCAGTAGATAAAGGTTTAAAAAGATGATACAATGCCTACATAGGCTGGACCATTGACTTTGAGCAAATAAATTGGCTGATTAACTCTGTGATGCTGGCCAAGGCAAGGCAATGTCAGAAGCAGTAGTGGAAAGGGGAAATGATGTCAGCTATAGGCTTGTGACTGTGGAAATGGGGACTGTAATGGTGTCTGCCTGGACGTCCTTGCTTGCTGGTACCATATTATTGCTATTTTAAAATGTTTTCATCTCTGTATTTTCCTTTCTTCATTATTATACGGAAAGTGAATTGATGCCTGTTAAAACTTCTGCGTGGTCCACAGGTTTCAAAGCATCGAGATGGGACTGAAGGAAGAGGCCCTGGGCTTCGAGTTACGGCAGTGCCTGGACCTGATTCTGTGTCTCTCTCCTGAGGACTGGGGGTGTGTGTTCTTGGTCGAGTGTGAGATTATGGTTACCTTGATGGCTGGGAACACTTAAAAATATCAAATGCGTGGAAATGTGTGCATGTGAGGACCAGGGAGCCAGGCGGCACCTAGAAGGTGTGGCAACACCCGACTACTGTCCTCTAGGATCCACTCTTCTCTTCTGCAGGGGTCACCGAATTTTTAGCAGGACCTCTATTTCCCAGCCAGCACTGCAGCTTGGTGTGGTTGCTGCATCTGGCCGATGTGCAAGGAGATTCTGACGGCTCCTCAGAATCATCCCGAAGAGACTACTGGGTACACACACACACCCATTTTTTTGTCCTATGCTCGGAACTTATGTGTGTGACTGGAGGGCCATCCTGGTACATGAAGAAGAAACTGGGTGGGCCCTGACACTTCATGGATAAGAGGGACATACTGGCTTGAATTACTTACCTCTGGATTTTTACACGAGAGAAATAAACTTGGATCTCTTTTAAGCCATTGTCACTTTAGGTCTGTCATTCGCACTAAATCTAATCCTAATGAACACAGTAGATATCTTTTCATTTTGCCTGCTGGCCACAACTTCCCGTTCTTTTGCAAGGACTTCCTCTCTCTATTCCTGCGGCTCTGGTGGGCTGTGAGTCACCGGGTCCCTCCCTTTTCCCCAACAGGATGGGCAGGTAGCCAAACCATCCCAGCCAGAATCCCCAGGGAGGGAAACCTGAGTGGAGTGGCACCATCAGGCAGGTGGGTTTAAGTTACTGTGATGTCAGTTTCCCAAAAAGATCCCTGTGGGTCCCACAGTGGCCCTGGATCCTGACCTTTCTGAATCCTGGTTACCTGACTTTTCCTTCGATTCTGTGAACTCACCAGTGTTCTTCCCATTAAAATCTTTCTCTTTTTTTAAAATTCATATTAGCTTTCTGCCCCCGCAACCTGAGACCCACAGCCGGTGATGTTCTCCCACCATGCCCTCTGCCTTCCCATTCTTTCACCCAATTGTGCCAGTGTCCCCACCTAGAATCCCTGATACTCCTTAGTCACCATGGTTCCAAAACAATCCCCCTCCCACAACCTAGTGGCAGAAAACAGCAATCATTTTATCATCTCTTCCTGTCCCATGGACTGAGCGGGCTCAGCTAAGTGGTTTTCACTAGGGAGGGCTCATGTTTTCACAGTCAGATGGCAGGTAGCTAGGGCTGCTGTCATCTTGAAGGCTTTCTGCATTTTCCAACACAGCAATTCCTTGACACCAAGTGGGTGTTCAACAACTCAACTCAATTCAGATGCTAAGTACCCAGAGTGACTGTCACACTCCACAGGGTTAAGGGCTCAGTCTACAAAATGACTCTCACTTCAGATGTCAGTTCCAAGTCCTGGGAGCCCCTTGTAATTCTGACAGTTTGGCTAAAAATTCAGGGGCTCCCACAACTCTTGTTCAGGTGTGATAATTCACTAGAATGACTCACAGAACTCAGGAAACCACTATACTTATGATTACTAATTTATCAAGGGTACAAATGAACAGTCAGATGACGAACCCTGTAGGACATGATGGAATATTATTCAGCCTTATGTAAGTCCCACCATTTGTGACAACATGGATTGACCTGGAGGACAGTATGCTAAGTGAGATAAGCCAGGTGCAGAAAAGACAAGTACTCCATGACACCGCTCATATGAGGGATCTAAAATAGCCAAACTCACAAAAGTAGAGAGTGGAAGGGTGTTTGCCAGGGGCTGGAGGGACGGGGTGTGGGATACGAGTCAAAGGGTACAATGTCATACAAAATGAATAAGTCCTGGAAACTCGCTGTATGACATAATGCCTGTACTAACAATACCGTGTGTATACTTAAGGGCATAGGTCTTGTGTTATATGTTTTTATAACAAAATAATAAGTAAAGGGGAAACCTGGAGGTGATGGATTTGTTTATGGCACAGATGGTGGCTGGTGATAGTTTCAGGAGTGTACACTTATTTCCAAGCTCATCTTGTATTCATTAAGTATGTACAGTTTTTTGTATGTCAATTATACTTCAATAAATTGTTAAGAAACGAGTAGGACAAGGTCCAAGGCTGGGGGAGGCACAGAGCTTCCATGCCCTCTCCTCATGGAACCTGGGCATGCCACCCTCCCAGGACATAATCCATTCATCAACCTGGAAACTCCTCCGGCCTCACTGTATCAGGGTTTTCATTACCCAGGCGGGATTAATGAAATCACTGGCCACATGATCAAACTCAGCCTCCAGTCCTCTTCCCTCTCTGGAAGTTGGAGAGTGGAGCCGAAGGTTCCAACTGTCTAACCAAAGTTGATTTATCTGGTGTCCGGCCCCCACCCTGAAGCTATCTAGGTATCAGCCAGGAGTCACTTCATTAGCATAATCTTCGGGTGCAGTTGAAAAGGTCTCCTTATGAGTAACAAGACACTCCTACCATGCAGGAAATTCCAGGGGTGTTAGGAGATCAGCTCTGTGCCAGGACTCGGGGACAAAGACCAAATGTATTTTTATTGTACACACTTCCTCACTCAAGAATCTGGCAGTTGCTGTCTATTGGTGGGGTCCTCAGCTGGGACCGTCATGTGAGCACCTGTCCATGGTCTTCTCAGGTGGCCTGGACTTCCTCACAATTTGGTACCTAGGTTACAAGGAGCCAGGTTCCAGGACATCACGAACAGACCCCCAGCATCACCCCTGCCCTAGACATAGTCCTGCCTGGCCTCAAAGGAAGGGAGCACGGAGCTCATTTCTCAGTGGGAGGGGTGTCAATATCGCCGTAGAAGGGCATGTAGAACAGAGACCCTGTGGCCGACTTGGAAATACAATCTGTCACATCTGTGGAAACCCAACCAACCCCTGCCCCTTAAGGTCCAGGCCAAATGTCGTGTCTTCCTGCTGACCGGCCCTCACTTCTACCTTCCAAACCAAACATAGTCTCTTTCTGTGAAAGCACTCATGGCTTCACTATACTGGAAGCTCCTTGAGGGCAGGGACTGGCTCTTTCAAATTTTATAATGAAAGAATAAATGAAGTAGCTTAGTGTGGTGACTAAGACAGCAGGCCTTGGCATCAAACTACTTTGGTTCGAAGTGCCATTTGTCAGAGATCTGATCTTGTGCAAGTTACTAAATGGCAATATGCCTCCATGTCCTCGCTTGTGAAATGGGTGTAATAGCACTATCTTTTAACCCATGGAGTTGTTCTGAGAAATAGAAATAATACAAAAAGCATACTCGGTGCCTGGTGATAGTGTGTGTTCAGTGGTTAGCTGGATTTTCTTATTATTATTATGATTACAGTACCCAGTACCCATACTAATAAGTTTGATGGTTAATTTTATGTGTCAACTTGGCGGAGCTATGAGATGCCCAGATATTTGGATAAACATCATCTCTAGGTGTGTCTGTGAGGGCGTTTCTGGCTGAGGCTGACATCTGCACTGGCCACAGCACAGCAGATGGCCACCCTGTGTGGGGGGCCGCACTCAACCAACCGCAGACCCAAACAGAACAAAAGGTGGTTAAGGGAGACTCTGCTCTCTCTGCCTGTTTCTGAGCTGGGACACTGTCTTCTGTACTTGGACTGGAACTTATCCTATCGGTTCTCTTGGTTCTCAGACCTTCGGACTTGGACTGGAACTATCAGCTCTTCCGGTCTCCAGCTTGCAGAAGGCAGATCACAGGACTTCTCAGCCTCCAAAATCACATGAGCCAATTTCTCATAATGAATCTCTAGACACAGATATAGCTATACACCCTATTGGTTTTGTTTCTCTGAAGAACCCTAATACAATAAGCACTACTTCATTTTTATTCATAACACTTATCAGTATAACCGAAATCATAAGATATGAACAAATACACTCTATAACGTATGTTGCAAGAGCTTTCACTTTTACCAGGACGAAGAGGTTGGCTCTCATAAGGCGACATAGTAGGCAAGATGGTCAACAACAACCCCCTGATGGGAAAAAAACAAACAGACGGCACTTCCACAGACCTCTGCGATGCTCCCCAAGCAGGGGCCTCTCTGCAGGACCAACACCACCATCTGTGACACCTGTCCAATGTGGCAGCCGCATGCGGATACTGAGCTTTCAAAATTTACTCCAATTTAAATTTAAAATCTGATACTCAAATTCAGTTACTGGAAAACTTTTAAGTGCATTTAGAGCAACGTGAGTATGGAAATCTACCTTTTCAATAGTAAATCTTACAAAATCTAAAGACACATCAAATATTTCTGACGAACATTTAGCATGTGAATTGAAATGTGATATAAGCATAAAATACACATGGGATTTCAAAGACTTAGTACCAAAAAAAGTGTACAATATCTCAATAACTTTTTATGTTAATTACATGATGAAATGACAATATTTAGCTGTGCTGAGTTAAATAAAACTTGATTAATTGCATTATTTCAGGTTTATCGAATTGCATATATTAAATACATACACCTTTTTGTATGTCAATCATGCCTCCATAAACTAGTTTTAAAAGTTAGTTGCATTTGTTTCCCTTTGCTTTTTTTAAATGCTGCTACTAGAACATTCCTGCGTAACTTGCATTGTATTTCTGTTGGACATTTTCCTGGTGTGATACACCATACCTAGGAACCTTAGCAAACGAAGAGCGAGTAGCAGCAGCTGGCTTGGGGTCTGGAGGAGCGTAAGATAACCCTTACATCTCTCTTGCCTGAATTCTGGACAGGACTCAAGCCGTCCAGACTGCAGAGATAAAATCAGTGAATCCACAGGACGGGGTTCAAGCAAACAGCCTGCCTTTGGGTCAGAGGCATAAGGTGATGCTGCCCTGGTTACTCTCTGACTGCCCAGACCCAGGACCTGCTGCTGGGGGAACCTGTGGCATTATCCTCATCTTACCTAGGAGGACCCAGAGATAGTGGGTAGAGCAAAGACAGGGACAGTATATAACGTTTCGATGGTGACCAAGAGAACTAAAATGGTGATACATACAATGAAAGGGAGCTGGTGGTACAGTGAGCTAATCTTCATTTATTGCAGCTGAAAGTCGAGTGATAATGTTGATAGTTGATCAAACATGAAATAGTGGTATCAGCTTGTTATTTGGAAATATAGAGGGTATCAGTACAAAAATCTGGTACGGTTAAAAGTGGTCACCCTAAGCTGTACATTTTGGTTTAGTGGTCTTTTCTTTGTTTATGTCACAATTTTAAAAAAAAGTGGTTGCCCTTTGGGGGCAAACTTGGGAACGGGGAGACCCAAGGAAAGGTTGGGCAGGGGACTGTGGTCTTTAGTATAAGCTCTGCCACATTACCTGCTGTTTTAACAATGTGAATATCTATCCTTATTTACAAAAAAATCCCAATAACAAAGTAATGGGTGACTGGCACGTGTTCCTCTCTCATTTATGGCCCTTGCTAGGCTTGTGCACAGGGAACAGAGAGCACAAGGTGCATCCTCACGTGCAGACGAGCAGAAGGCTTGGTGTCTCGGCAAGCCACAGAGCCCGTGTGGCCACACTGGGGTGTTCCAGGGCTCCTGCCCCAGCACCCCTCCCACGGCACCACGCCTCTGGCACAGATGTCAGAAAGGCTGCCGTGATTAAGACCAGGCAGCCATTTCTGTGGGCCACTGGGTGCTCATAACTGAGCAAATGGGGATCATCCTGGGGGGTCGCTTCCTACCACCAGGAACAACACCTCAGATCTATTTGATGTCCTTTTTAAAATCTTTTTTATTCCTATTTTGAGTAGGTATATTGTTTTCCACACATTATAAAATTTGAAAGGGCAAACAGTGAAAAGTCTCCCTCACACCTCCTTCCCCAGGTACCCCGCCCCAGCGGTAAGCCAGAACGGTTACCAGTCGCTTTTGCTTCCTTCCAGAGATACACTCAGTGTCATGAATCTGTAAGCATGTATATATGAAAGAATTTTTTTATGCAGACAGATTTGTAGCTTTATCCTGCATTGCAGCCCACAAGTATGAGAAGGCTCTTGCCAAGTTACTTAAAAGTGGGGCACAGTGATTAGCACACGTGTGCACACACACACATGTTCAACACCATCAGTCAACGGGGCAATGCAAATCAATGAGATACCACCAGAAAACCACCAGAATGACTAAAATTAAAAAAAAAAAAACTGATTAGGAAAAAAATGATAACACAAGTCTTGGTGGGGTAACACTGCCATGGGAATGTGAAATAGGACAATTACTTTGGAAGAAGTCTCAGTTCCTTCTACAACAAAACACAACTATGACCCAGTAATTTCACTCATAGGCACTAACCTGTGGTAAGTAAAAAATGTGTGTCTAAAAAGATGTACAAGGTTGTTCTTGGCTGCTTTGTTTGTAATAGCTCACACTGGAAAACCCTCAGTGTCCATCAGCATAAAATGGATAAACCACAACATATCCTATACTGTGCTGCTACTCAGTGGTAAATAGGAACAAATTTCTGATAGACACGAAATGAATGAATCTCAGAAGCATTATGCTGAGGGGAAGAGTACATACCATATGCTTCCTTTTACACAGAGTTCTAGAACAGGCAAAATGAACCCAGGAAAAAGATAGCGCAGCTGTTGCCTTTGGGAGTGGGGGCACAGACTGAGTAGGAAGAGGTTAAAGTCATGTTTTATATCCCAACCGGGTTTTGCATCACACAGGTGTAGATACATATCCAAACTCAGTGAATGGTAAATTTAAGATCTGTGCGTTTTGTCTACGGCCATGCTACCCTGAACAAGACCATCCCATCCAATCTCAGAAGCTAAGCAGGGTCGGGCCTGGTTAGTAGTTGGATGGGAGACCACCTAGGAAGACCAGGTGCTGTAGGCGTAAAAAATAAATAAATAAGGGATTGTTAGCTGACAAGGTCCTTGTAATCTGTGAGGTGAACCAAGGGTTGCCTCACCTTAAAAAAAAAAAAAGAAAGAAAAGAAAAAAGAGCTGCATTTCATTGAAAGCTGTTAACTAAAAAACTATAAACAAGCATAACTACATATATGTTGAAATGCTTAAAGATGAAATGTACTGATTTAACTTTGAAATGCATCAAAAAAATTAGATGGACTGTCAAATAGATAATGGACATGTCATAAAGTTAGTACAGTAAAATATTAATTGTAGAATTTAGATGGATATATGGATGTTCACTGGACATTCCTTTCGACTTTTCTGAGTGTTCTTACTTTACCCACCCACTTCATGGACAGTTTGGCTGTGAGTAGAATTCTTGGTTGAGAATAATTTTTCTTCAGAATCTTGAAGGCACTGCTCCACCAGGGTAACTACTGGGAAAGCTGAGGCCATCTGCTTCTTGTTTCCTTACGGCCTGCGTTTTCTCTGGGAGCTTGTGGGATCTCATCTGTGCCCACTGACCTGTCCTGTGGTTTCACAGTGCTATGCTCAGGGACGGTCCGTTTTCCTTCACCGGGCTGGCATTTTCCCTTGGTGAACGGCCCTTCAGAAATGGGGAATTTCCTTGAACATTTTTGTGGATGTTTTCCTCCTCTGTTTTTTTTGTTGTTGTTGTTGTTGTTCCTTCTGTATTATAGGACATTATTAGGATGGTTGGGCCTCCCAGGCCGGTTCCATAATGTTCTCACCATTTTCTATTTTCTCTCTCCATGTTTTCTGAGAGATTTCTCCAACTTGATGTTTCAAGCTTTCTGTTCAGTTTTTGCTGCTAGCTTGCTTTTCTGAGTTGTTTTTTTTTTTTTAATCATTTGAAATTTTTTCTAATTTCATGGATGAATTATCTGAAGTTATTAACAGCCTTTAAAAAAAGTTTCCTTCTCCCTGCTGTTTTGGTGTTTCTCAAATTTGTTTGTTTTAATTTCTAGTTCCATTCTGGAATTTTTCCTCATATATCTTTCCCATGGTTTTCTGTTGCTGACAGGAAGTGGGAACTAAGAGTTCATGGGATGTGCTAAAGTGGGGGCTTCCTGGAGATACTGTCCCACTTTGATGTCTGCTTTGCAGAGAAGAGCCCTCCACTCTGTCCTCTGAAGTAAACGGCCAGCTGGAGCCATGAAGGGGCTGAGAGAGGGTCAAGATTCAGCGTAGGCTACTAAATTTTTGTCGTTTTCCAGGCCCTGTGCCTGGAGTCCCTAACACCACCATCTAAACACTCACTGGTTTACCTTCTCTAGAGAGGAATCACTAGTCTTTCATAGGGGAAGAGGAAGATGGCCACCTTGCCAGTAGATGGTAGACTGCCTGCTTCTGCTTCTCAGCTTTCGCCCCATTTTCCTTACCTTACTCTCCCTCATCCCCAGTTCCATAGGTGCCTGGTGCTGCCAGTCCCCAGCCCTCTGGTGATTCTCCATGTAGATCTGACGTTGATTAGCTTTTTCCACAGCTTGTCTAGGTGGGAAATCAGTTTCAACCTGCCTGTCCCCTCATTCCAGCTTCCAATATCTCTTGTCTTCTCTATACTTTCTGTTCTGAGAATCCCTTTTCTGAAGTCCTAGTGGTGCTTTGGGTACAAAGTATAATTAGATGTTTGCATGCAATCCATCGTGCTAACCTGGAAATGAACATTGTATGTTCGTTTGCCTATGGAGCATCTCCCCCACTAGAATGTAGGCTCCCCGATGGCAGGGATCTGTTTTGTTCATTTCAGACTTCCAACACCTACAAACAACTAGAACAGATGATCGACCTTGAATGAGGGCCTAAATGGATACATGATCACATACATAAGAGGCACGTGAGAAATAACTAGGTAGCATGTTCAGAAACACACGTGGTCTAATATCTGCTCTATGTTTTCACGTTTTTGGACTTTTTGTTGCCATGATGAACATTACAAATAGGCACTCAAAGCCAAACTTGGGCAAGTTTTGAATTAACTCAGTTTTAGGTTAAAGCTAATATTCATATGTGGGTTATACATTAGTTTTATTTTATAGTCACAGTCCAAACTCTAATACGGTGAACTTTCACTTTATCAGTTCAGAGAAATGATCTGAATGTGGCTGTTCACAGATTGGCTCAAAAACTCACGTCCTACCAAAGTCCACACTCAAGGCGTCTGCAATCTGGCCGTGATTACCTCCACATTCCAGACCTGGATCAACTCAGGTGCCTGGCTTCCTCTGTTACATCTGAGGATGGCCCTCAGCCTCTAACTTCCAGGACTTTGTCCCCTCTGTACAAAGATGTTCTTCCTACTCCATCAAGACCCACCAAAAATCCTACCCAGGCCCATCCTTCAACTCCCATCTCTTTGATGAAAGCCTTTTTATTAGTGTGAATATAGTTTGTGGCCTCCTGATAAGCACCATATTTGCACCCTAAACATAATATACTAAGCATAGTGAGTCTGGTACTAAGTAAGCACTTATGTCTCTATCTGGTTCATTAACTATCAGGACATAAAGCAACAGCAGCATTCAAATGTTTGTGCAGTTGAATTAAATTACTGACCTGAGGCTCCAGCCTTTTATTTGTTTCCGGTCTGAAGACAGGAAGGTAATTATACTTAGTAGTTTAGGTTTGTCATAGTCACTGGAAATTATCATCAGCAAAGGGGACACTGTTGCTCTTGACATTTCATCTCCTTTTCAAGGGAGATCTTTACGTATAGAGCAACAAGTACACGCCCTTTGCCCCAGGAATGTTTATTTTGAAAAAAAAATTACAAGACAAAAATGCTTTTAAAAACTTGTGTAGAAAAGGTCTGATTGCAGAAAACTGTTATATACTGAGCAACAGAGTGAGTTACGCACGGAGGCCTAAAAGGTGAAAACATCAGTGGAAGTCAACTCCCCTGAAGGTCCGCTCTCACGCAGTTGGGACAGGGGGCACAATGCAACAACGTATTAAAGCTTCAAAACATTCATCCCCATTACCCCAGTAACTCCACTTTGGAGAACTTAGTCCAAAGAAATACAACTATAAAGATTCTTGCACAAACATGTCCATCCCAGCAGTGTTTGTCAAACAGGGACAACTCAACTGCCCGATAAAAGAGGAATGGTTAAAGTACTAATAAGCAGCCATTAAATGTGTTCTCATAATGATTCCGTGGGACTTCGCAACGCTGTTTAGACGTGTTCGTTATGTATGTGAAGAAGTCACTGGGCCAAAATGTTGGCACTTGAATGATCCGCTAAGAGAGCATTATCTCCAGAAATTGTTACCAAGCGACAAGAGAAAAATTCTGAGATGCTCAAAATTAAATTATAGCGGGCTGGAGAGTGAGTGAGCGACAGAAAGAGAGATGGAGAGCTGGGCAGAGGAGAGAAACAGCTTATTAACAGCCGGGGGCCAGCCAACGAGACTGCTCACATTCCGGGTGTAGGCTGGAACTTTGAATTAACTCACTTCCAGGTAGCTATTTTCTCGGTTATCTAAAAAAGATAACAGCCCGGCGCCAATCAACCCGAGGCACCTCCACTTCTTGTTTACCGACGAACTTTCTAGACTGTCGTCCACCGCGACCCAGAGGGGCAAACGCTTCCTCATTGCTGGCTGGGCGCCTGTCCCAGCACCTGCCCCGCTTCGCCTTCTCCCCCCAGCTGCACCTGTAGCCCGTGTAAATCCACCGCGACCTGCATCTTCCCCCCAAAAAAACTTTCCATAAAAGAGCCGATCACCGCCAGGACGGGGGACACGGAGGGCACGGGACATGTCGCTCAACCCAGCGGGAGCTGCTGCGGGTCGTTTTGGGGCCTGGTCTGCTCTCTCGCCAGCAACAGCTCCCAGGAACCCTTTTCAAGGGGCTTCCGGCCGTGGAAGTTAAATGAACATTTCTGTTCCACACGACCAGGGGGCAGAGTAAGTGCTCGACGCGCTGAGGGAAAAAAAAAAAAAAACCAGAAAATGCACGCGCAAGGGAAGAAAGCACATTTGCGGCTGAATATACCTCGGTTATTGTGCTTAATGGTGCGGTGTGTGGTCTTCTTTAGAGTTTTGGGTTCCGAATTTTCTAGAAGGGCCTCGTCGTCACATAAGTAACGGTCACACACAGAAAGGCCGGGTCAACACCCTGCTGCGGGCCTCGGACAGGCGCTGCTTGCGGCCCGGGACGCGAGGCGGCTCTTGAGACCGAAACCCGCAATCCCGGCGAGGACCGCGTCGTCGCCGCGCGAAGATGGCAGCCGGCGCGTCCCATCTCCCGCCGTCCGCCGCCGCGCGCACGGGCCGGAGCCGAGCGTCCCGAGCGTCCCCGAGCGTCCCCGCGCGCGCCCGAAGCCTAGAGGAGCCGGGAGCGCGCACAGGCGGGAGCCGAGCGTCCCCGAGCGCGCCCGAAGCCAGAGGAGCCGGGAGCGCGCACAGGCGGGAGCCGAGCGTCCCCGAGCGTCCCCGAGCGCGCCCGAAGCCTAGAGGAGCCGGGAGCGCGCACAGGCGGGAGCCGAGCGTTCCCGAGCGCGCCCGAAGCCAAGAGGAGCCGGGAGCGCCCCGCCCCGAGCCTGGGAGCGGCGGCGCCGGCGCGGGGAGGGGCGGCCGGATGTGAGTGGAGCGGCCATTTCCTGTTTCTCTGCAGTTTTCCCCAGCTTTGGGTGGTGGCCGCTGCTGGGCTTCGGCTGCCCGTTGGCGGAGGGCGAGGCGGTGTGGACAGCGGCCCCGGCACCCCGCGCACCGCCGCCCGCAGCCGCGCGCCCGCCTCCGCGCCCCGAGCCCGCCGCTTCTCGCCAGCGCCCGGCCGCGCCGCCGCGGCCCAGCCAGCGGCCCAGATGCAGGCCATCAAGTGTGTGGTGGTGGGAGACGGGTGAGTGCCGGGCCGGGCCGGGCCGGGCGGCGGGCGCGCGTGGCGGCCGGGCCGCCTCCCCGGGCGCGGCGGGGCGCGGGCCGCCGGCCTCTGGGACGCGGCGGCGGCGGCGGCTCCCTGGCTGGTGGGGGAGGGAATCGCCGACGGCGGCGGGAGGGAAAAGTGAACTCCACCCTCCGCTTTCTCCCCGCGCCCGCGGGCCGCCGCGCCGGCCTCCCCCGCGCCGCCGCCCCCCGCGTTCGCCCGTCTCAGAGACGGACCGAGTCTTGGCTTTATGGAACCCCTCGAGCCCCATGGAGAGCTCTGTGCGTCCCGGCGGGGAGTGCGGTTGTAATCGACGAGAAGAATTTGCCCGAGCTCGTGTAATTGACGAGCATTTGCCCTGACCTGATGTGCCGGGCGTGTCGTCCACTCGTACTTCGCCACGGGTGGGGTTTTAAAAATGGTGATTTTGGAGAAACTTTAAGATTCTCGCCGCGAGGTGCTGGGTGCGATCAAGAGGGTTCTTTTCTCTGAGCGTGGTGTGGTCATTGAAAAAAAAAAAACCAACTGGCCATCGCTGCTTGCGTTAGGTGTGGGATGTCGCAGAACAGGCTCCCGGAGCCGAGTGGCTCTGTGACTCAAGGCGTTTCTTTTCATTCCCGTCTATGGTGGTTACAGGCCCCAGAGGAAGACAAGACTTGTCTTATGCAGTTTCTTTCTCCCAAAGAAACAAGAATCTCAGTGTAATCCGAGCAAAATTGTGTTTCTCAGCATTGCCCGAGTAATTAACCCGGAAGCTCCAAGAATTACTACCAGTTTCATCCAACTCAGAATGCAGCTGGCACATTTCTTGAGTGGTGTAAAGTCAAAGAAAGAGTTCTGTCATCACTGTTTCCTTTTGATTAATATTCCCCAAACTTGTCATTAGAACTCGTCGCTTTTATGCCTCTCAAATGACTTTACGAATTCTCAGCTTATTTCGATCGTTGTGAAATTAGACATTTGAAATTGTCTCTATAACTTTAAAAAAGGCGAACTGCTGACAATGCAGTACCAAACCATTGTATGTAATATTCCGACTTGAAAATTTCTGAAACTAAAACATAAGCACAGCAGAAGTATTTAGTTTCTTTAAACAGAAAATGGACCTCTCCATACTTGTTGAATGCCTGCTGTGGCATCTGGATCCTTCCTCATGGGGAAACCCAGAGCATGTCACTCACCCCCCAAGATGAGTGTGGCAAGGGGAAGTCCTGAGATAAACGGGATGCTGGATATGAAGTGCCTCGGAGGAGCCGGGCCCTACCAAGTGCTTTTATAAGAGCCAGCTGCCAGTGATGTTTTTATTGCTGCTTCTGTTTCTCTCGAGGAGTGCTAGGCTCTGTGAAGGGAATATTAGGCATAAAACACAGTTCCTGGCCTTGAATTTTTTAATGCTGTATTAGACATTGATATTGACCGAGGCTGAGATATTAGGAGTGAAATGTACCTTTACAAAAAGTTTTCAGCTGTACTATTTAAAATAACGGACACTATGTAAGACATTGCGTACAAAACTTAATTTTCCATACCAAAAATATTCTTCAACTTTTACCCAAATAAAATATATTCTTGGTGATACAGTAGGAATGTTCTCTTATTAAAAAATTGTTGGAGCTATTACTTATGGGTCTAAGTTTTGGGGGAGGGGTCTGACGAGTCACTTAATGTGTGGAATTGCAGGCAATTAAAGGCAGTTAAAGCCGTGAAGGAAATTGGAAGCTTCCTCATTTTAAAAATATTCCTGGGGATTATAGTTAAAAGCTGTGTGGTAACTATGTTATAACTGGGGTCAATTAGCATATTCCTCTAATGAATTATTTCCTATTTTGTGATTTAATTTCCATTGAGTATAAAATAAGACAAAATTTGATACTTTTTTATTCTAATAGCCCTTCCTGAACACAGGGTCTGTCACTATTCTTCGGGGACCTCTGCCCCAAGATTTTCTGTCAGCTTTACAAAGATAAGACAGCATCTCACTTTCCAGTTTTTGCAAACCTTTTTTACCAGTGTTTTGGCTTTGGTTTACTAGAAGGCTGGGAGTGAATGACTTGAAACCCTCATTTCACTCATTATACAAACTAGTGCCTCTATTGGGCTACTGGTCCCTTCAGCCCAGTATCTAAATTAGATATTGTTCTCCAGGAATTTCTTTAGTTGAGCATGATAAATGCCTTCCATGGTGTCATCTTCATGGGAACGTGTATGTGCCGGTCTCCACTCTCCTCGCATACTCATGTAGACTTGCATGGTACATGAGTTTCCCTAAGCTTCATGAATTGTCTTTGCGTATTTTTGTCTTAAGGCACAGGGTTCCACATTTGTAAAGGTGTTTGAATTCTGCACTGGCTTCCAAACGTAGGTTTAGTATTTGACTCTGATCTTGGTTGGTAAAATGTATATACATAGTGCTTTTCAAAATTTTTCAAATGATAATCTCAGTAAAAGTTTGGGATGTCTTAGTGCAGGAGGATCAGAGATCCATTTTTAGAAACAAACATTAAATCCACCTTTTATGATGTCTTTTGCTTTAGTCATCTAATGTCTTAGTACTTTGGGGGCTTAGCACTCTGCATCACCAGGTCACTCTGTCTTACCATGGGGTCTTCTTAGAAAGGAGCAGTTTTATCAGGAGTCCTGCTATGGATTCCTGTTTAGCAGTTACAGAGATGCCATAAGAAGGAATATTTTCCTCCAACATCTTTGAAAAATTTGAAACATAGAAAAGTTGAAAGAATTGTGCAGTGAACACATATACCTAACACTTGGATTCTATAATCAACATTTTGCTCTATTTATTTATCATATATGTCTTCTCATTATCAGAGGGAGTATTTTAACAGGAGTTAATAGGGTTGATTTTGAAGGAGAAGGAAGATGATTTGCAGTTAGATATAAATTCTTGTTTTGAACTCTCTATCTCCAGCTGACTCAGGTATCAACTGCCCCCCCACCCCACCCCCACCCCCGGGTTAGGCTTGTTCTAGAAGGGTGGTCTAGAGTAAAGGCTTGCTTCAAACTCGAACTCTAGTATGGGTACTATCTTTGTTCTAGAAACTACTCAGAATCTGAATTATTCGAAGCCTCCAATTGTGATAATAGGAGGCTTTCTATAAGTTAGTTGTGCTTTCCTCTGTTCATAGCAAAACCTCAGAATTTCAGATTGGATTTTTTATTTTTGTTGCATGACACTAACCTGTTCATCTGTTTTCTGAACACATTCTCTGCATAGTTAAGCATATGCTGAAGACATACTATTAAGGTTCCCACACCCATTTCTCAGTGTAAATCGAGGACTTTCATTCAAGGTCTTTTTTAAAATTTTGAGTTCCTGGATCCTTTTTTTTTTTTTTTTTTTTTAACCTAAGGCATCACGAATGTTTCTAGAGTAATTGATTTTTTGTTGTTGTTCAAGTTTTGGTTTATAGATTTCAGGAATTAATACCGAAAATTACCGAAAATTTTTTAAGTAAAAAGTTTCTTTAGAATTCTAATAGAAAAATGAAGAACATAATAGGAACGTAAGTTATTGGCTTTAATCTTGGGCATTTCTACTCGATAGAGCAGAGGCACAGGTTGGTTAAAGAAAATGTGCTCACGCGAACTTCTTTCCAGTGGACTCATTTTCTAGTTAGGGCATCTTTCAGAGGTCAAAAAGAGGTTGAACTGAACAGTTAAATATATAAAATTGGAAATTCCAAAGCAAATAGTAACTTCCAGAAATTCTGCAGCAGCATCAGTCCAGGCCGTGACCAAATACGGTTCCTTTCTTGTGGGGAAAAGCTATGACTTTGCCTAGAGGCGATGTTGACTTTGGCCACTGGCACTCATTTGTGGAGTATATTTAAAAGGAGTGAATAAATACACTAGTGGGAGGTAGATAACCTTTTCTTTTTCTTTTTATCTGTTTTAAAAATTAAGTAGTTACATCAAAGGTTGGACATGTACTCATTTAAAAAGTTACAATTTTATAATTCGACAATTTTATTATAGAACACAGATTTGTAGCAAAGGATTGGTAATAAAATTTCAGTTGCAATCAGGCCATGCCTTTACTTTGCATTTCCTTTCCTTTCAAAAGATAATGCCTCAGCTGAAAGTGAAGTTTTAGGAAAAGAAATTTTAGGGCGTTTAAGACACTGTTGGTTGTATTTATAGTAATGGCTTTGTTCCTTCTATCCATAGAAGGGCAGGGTCTTAAAGGAAGTGCCACTGTATTTTAACATAAAAGTTAAAATCGTTCTAGCCACTTTTCAGGACATTAAGTGACAGTAACTATTAACATTTTTACACAACATTTATAATGTTGAAGCGTTCACTTATTCTGGCTTAAACTCAGCTCTTCCTCGGCTACCAGCCACATCCAAACACCCAACCCAGGCCAGGGCCGGGCTTGTTCTGCCGCCAGGCTTGGTAGCTCTCGAAATGGCCCCCTTCTCTTCCCCGGGAAGCCCCCTTCTTGGCCCAGGCCACCAAGGCTGGCTCCTTAAATGTAGCAACAGCTACTGCTTCCTTATTTTCTTGCCTCAAGTCCCAGCTTCCTCACTCAGTCTTCTTTCCACGCCTCCTCAGAGGCTTCCTCTAAAAATGCAAATCTAATGGTTTCTTGGTAACTAAAAACCTTCTGTGACTTCCCAAGTAGGAGCAAGTCCTATATCCTTAATAAGAAGAGATGACAACCTCTTCAAATTTTCCTCTGCCACTTCCCCCTTTTTTTTTTTTTTGTTCAGTTATACTGGGCTGCTTTGAATTCTGGGCCTCCCCATATGCTGTCGCTTTTGCCTGGAAAATTCCTCAGTATCATGTCCCTTCTCTTAAGTCTCAGCACATGCACATGTCACACAGCCTCCTCGAACCACCCCCAAGACTAGCTGAGGTCACCTTGCCGTACATTTCCAGAGCGTCTTTGCTAACACTTATGTCATGACCTCATTCTTCATTTTTGAATTAAATAACTGCATGAATTTCGTGAGTCTTTAAAGCCTAGTACACGTCCCGGCGTGTAGCACACAGTTTGTTGGTACAAACTGAAATCAAATTAATGTAGTAGGTTTGTGATGGAGTTGGTAGTTTTGTGTCCATCTCACAGGTGAGAAGACGGGAGGCATAAAGAAGTTAAAACTCACCGCAAAATCCCAGCTGGCGGGTGATGGAGCTGGCCATGGGTGGGCCTCAGGCTCAGGGCGCTGACTTGCAGATCCTGGGCTCCTGCTCCCACAGGTTTATTTTGACATTCTAAGCCTTTAACAAAATGTATGGCCTGTGAGTCATCTCTGTTTAGAAAGCCTTTGGGAGTTGGAAGCTACCTCCGGTGATGTAATGTTTTACTCCGGAGGTCTGTAGGGTGGGGAGTTCCCACTTCTGTTAAGCCCTTAGTAATGTTATGAGTGAAACAAGCATCTGCAAGACTGGCTGGGCCTGTGATCTGCCCTCATCGAGAGGTTTTTGCTTTAAACTTAAGAGCGCAGGGAAATAGAAACGCACCTTAATAACTTCTTTATGGTGAACCCTAATTTATAGTAGTTGAGGCTGAACAATGAAATCTTAGAGCTCAGAACCCCAGTGTATCACGGTAACATTGGTAGGGAGGCCGGGTGGCAGCCATGCGCCCCTGTGAGTAAGGAGTGCGTTGGCTGAGCCATTAGGAGGCCAGGGACACGGGCTTTAGAACCCCCGAAGTACCCTATGAACGCTGGAAAATTTGGAGACCGTTTTTTGGCCAGTGGTGCAGGAATCTTAATTTTTAGATGTTCCCTTGCAGAAAAATGGAAGTGGTTGGGAGACCCCCCACCCCCACTCCGACCTCTGCCTCACGGCGCACAGGCGCACAGTGAGGTTTCCAGGTGCACAGGAGGCCCAGGTCCCCGGACGGGTTCTGCGTGGTTCTCTCGCTCTCCTCTTTGCAGTGGTCTGGGAAGTTCACTCCAGCGTCCCTGAGCCATTGGTTAACATGTCTGTATTATATTGTGTGCGCTGCTCTGAAAGCTTGTGGCAGTATGTGAGGGGCGGGCTGGGGAGGTGGCGGATGAATTAAAGCGAGACTGGTTCTGTGCGGTGGCTGTGACTAAGCGCCCAGTAACAGCCGGTGCTGACTGCCGGAGGGTTGGCAGCGGGACGTGGTGGGGTTTGAGCTGCCACTCACTCAGGCAGAATCCATTACTGAGCAACACGGTGGCAGTTGCACGGGAAAGTTTGCATATGACTGTTTATCGAAGCGAGTTGGGGGTGGAATCGAAGATTCTTGGATGAAAGAGTTCTGCAGATGGTCACAGAAAACGCTTTCAATTTTAAAGTGTTGTTCCTTTTGAACTTTGTGCTCAGTTAATAACTATTTCTTGGCTGTTAGTGCACATATTACATACCTAAACAGAACGGGAAGGCTCCGGACTGCCTTTCTGAGAAATTCTCGTTTGTTAACTTTAAACCTCAGGATAAAAATATACGAGTATTGTTAAAAGGTTATAGAAATGGGTTTCTTTAAATGCTAAGTACTTGGTGTATACACCTTGATTTTTCTATAAATTATTTCAATAATGAAAACTAGGATTGCATTCATGTCGACTAAGCAGCTTACACTTTTTTTCCTCTCTTTAGAGCTGTAGGTAAAACTTGCCTGCTGATCAGTTACACGACCAATGCATTTCCCGGAGAATATATCCCCACCGTGTAAGTATCTGGAGTTAAACTGGAAATTAACTTGTCTGTGTTGTTTTTTGGACACTTTTGACCTTTGCTTTTCTATAAAGCCATTCTTAATCCTTACGTGAACACATGTGGTTAATTTTCTTCTTAAACACTCACCAGAGTCTAGTTATAAGGTATTTGGGCTTTTAAAAAAATATTCAAAGCTTCCACATAGTGATGAAACAGCTTTCCTCATTGATTTTTAGACATTCAGGACACAAAATGCAGTTAAACCAATTCTAGAGACTGGGTAATGTAGGTGTCAGGACAGTTTGGCGTTCTGGGCTGTGTGTGTGAAGCAGGATCAAGGAACTGGGACACGTTTGAACTGGCTTGCAGTCTGGTTACATGTCACTGTTGCGTTCCGGGGCTTTGGGATTGAAACCAGGGTGTGTGTGGGGAGGGGGGGTAGGCATGTAGGAAGCCAGGATTGAGCTGCTTGCTCCCTGTGGCAGCAGAGTTGGGTGGAGATGGAAAAGTGCTTTTCTGATGATGGGGTTGCTAGGGAGCCCTGTAGAGCCAGCTGAGTGTGAGCACACCGCCCTGTGGCCCTGTTGAGCTCTGCCCTCAAGGCTGCCCTCCTGCTGGACAGGGAGCATCAGCCCCGCCTTGCCCCCACCCCCCACCCCCAGGCTCAGCTCTCACACTTACCTGCTCCCCGAAGTGTCCTATGCATATTTTAAGGTAAGTGGAATCACACTGTCCATGTTGTCGTGAATTTATGGTGGGGACTTCCCTCACCTACACGTGTAGCTAGCTAAGTCACAGCTGTTGATGACGTTGAGCTACTGTAGTTGATTGAACCGTTGGGCATTTAGGCCTTGTTTTGCCATTGGCATCACAGACAGTGCTGCGTTGAGCATCCTTGCATGTGTCTTTGTGCACACGTGATAGACGTGGAATCGTGCCAACGCAAAAGGGAATGGATGTTTTTAATCTTGACAGACACTACCCATTTGCTGTCTCAAAGGCTATCATTTGGATCAGCTGTGACTGAAACAGCCCCTTTTCATACATGCTGTGGCCACAGGAATTGAACAGTGACCTCATCATTTGCATTTCTGATCATCAGTGAGGTTCAAACCTTCTGAATGTTTACGGCGCACTTATATAGTCTTGCCTGTTGAAACTCTGCTTTATTGAAATTTTTTCTTGTAGAAATGTATATAAAAAATATTAACCCCTGTCATTTGTCTTTGAATTTTGTGTAGTGAAGTACAGCATCTTTAAATGTGCGCCTCTCCCCTGTCCTCGAGTTTTATGTCTCACCGGAAGACCATTACAACTTCAGTGATGCAAAAATATTCTCTAACAATTTTTCTGGGATTTTCGTGGTTAAAGTTTTTATCTTTAATTCATTTAGAATTTATTTTTTGATATGGTATGTAGCAGACACCTGATTTTTTTTTCCCATATGGAAAAAAAAAGAGTCACAGTACCATTTATTGAATAATCTATCCTTCTTGGGGAGGCAGAATTGCAACACATCAGACTTTTCCCTTATGGAAGCTAGTTTGCTCCTCAAGTTCTGTGAACCACATTGGACCCTTAATCAGACCTTGGCTTTCCTCTCCCACTGTAGTAAGACTTACGTTTTAGTCTTCAGAGTGTAAAAATGAATTCTGGAGTTTTATTTTCAAGGCTGACGTATTGTGTTCTGTTTGGTACTTGCCTGGTTTGAATTGCAATGCCCGATTTTCTTTTTACTGAACGGCTCTGTGAAACTCATGGTAATTTTTTAATGCAGCCTGATTTTCCCCTTGTCGCCCATAGGCTTTTCTAGGCTGCTGCTTATGGTTAACTAATCTGTGCATGGCACCTGCGAATTAATTTAATTATACATGTAATGGGGTACCTTCACTTTGAAAGCGTTACACGCTAGCTTCCCAGAGCCATTGCACTTCGGTTGCTGGCATGGGTGACCAAGGCCTGACTAATTACCACCCTACACTCAGGTGGGCGTCGTGGACACACAGCTCCAGTGCTGTGCCATCTTGTTGACAATGAGTCAGACGTGTCTGTGCAAAACTCAACAAGTGGGATTTGAAAGGGGGACTAATTTTATACCTTATTTCTTCCTGGGGAGAAAAATCTTCATGTTTATTAAAGGCAAAGCTTTTTAATTGCCGACAGCAGTTTTTTCTAGTTCAACTTAGTAGCTTTCTTGTACTTCTCGCATTTTTCTCCAGTTGTGAGTTGTTCCCTCACACTCCAGCCGGTTTTCCCTCCACTTCTTAGCTCGTAGGGCTGCTGCTCGTGCCTGCAGGCAGGGGCGTTTGCTGGCCTGGCGGCCCCAGGCCCCCTCTGCTGGCCTTTCCAGCACCACCTTCTCTAGGCCCCCGGCTAGGACAGCGACTCAGGTCCTGGACCTGTGCCTTACGCTCCAGGGCTAAGGACTAACATTTTTCCTCCGTTCTACAGCTTTGACAACTATTCTGCCAATGTTATGGTAGATGGAAAACCGGTGAATCTGGGCTTGTGGGACACGGCTGGACAAGAAGACTACGACAGATTACGTCCCCTCTCCTATCCACAGACAGTAAGGCTCATGATGGATGTTTACCATGCCCTTCAGAATGTGCAGCTCCTGAATGTTTCATTATTGCATAGCGCTGTGGATTTGCCTATATTGCCATTTCGGGGGTATATTGAGTAATAGCAAATAAAGTTAAATTAGTCCAATAGTGCATATCCCCCCAGATGCAAACCAGGTTTTTGTCTGTTTTTAGTTTTTGAGCATTACCAGTTACTGAGTACTGCGCTGTGCATTTTACATGTTTTCATTTAGTTTAGGACATGTACATGAAATAAGTACTGTTTCATTTTTGCAAACCAGTTTTAGCAGCAGTTAGTTTCAGGATGGTTTGCTTTGTGGCAGTTTTGCATCAGAATGAAATTAAGCAGTTTAAGATTGTGGTTTCTTTAGATCGAGTTAGTAACTCATCCTATGGGTTTAGTACTATTTTTCTATAAAATACATACTTATTTTCTATGGCTTTGGTACCTAGATCTACTCAGTATAGATTGAACTTTCAGGTTTGTAAAAATGTGTACAGTCAGAAAAACTTACAGATTAGTTTTGCTTTTACGTAAGGTAAATTTACCAAAGCTAATTAGAGTGATATAGCTCGTGAAAAGTGGCTTAGAAGCCACTTCCCTTTAAGCAGTTGTCTTGTATCATTTGCTTGTATCGATACGTGTGTTTTCTTTTTAAAACAACTTTGGAGACTTAGTGACTAACTGGCAAACACGGATAGAGGCAGTTGAGCAAACTCCTCAGCTTCAGATCCCTGCTTTCCCTCTTGCTGGCTGCGTGGCCTTGGGGAGCTTTCTTCCTCTCTGGTCTGGACCTCTCTCTCGGTGTAGGAGTGGATGCACTCACACACGGAAGGCACATAGAACAGCGCAGGCGCGTTGCAGACACTCGGTGTCGCTCCTGTCAGGGCTCCTCCTGGCTCTGTGTGGACGTCCTGACAGATCTGCAGAGTGCCTGAGTCCAGAGCCAAACCCAGATTCGGGCAAGCTATACATCCTCTCAGCAAGCCGGGAGGCCGGGGGTTAAGGCCAGTGTCAGGGAGACGGTTTTAAATTAACTTCCTGTGTAGTGGTGATAGTTTTAAACCTTGGAATACAGCTTTTCCATTTAGCAGTCATTGTCTTTGTTTCCTGCTAGAGGAATGGTCACATACAGGTTCTTTGAGCTGTGGGTTTTGCAGATTATCCTTTGAGTGAATTCTGGTAACAGTGCTAAATGAAAACCCAGACTATAAAATGGGAGGTTTGAATTGCACGGTTTCTCAGTTAATCTCCAGCTAGAAATTAACTGTGACTAAGAGTTAAATTACCAAATCACCAAATGGTTCAGATTCTTCAATATGTTTAGGGAATTATTCTGTACCTGGTGGGTGCTTAATAATTCCAAATTTTAAATGGTCTTGCAAACATTGATTGGTAGGAGTCTCCAACCCACTGGATACATCGGGAAGGGTGGGGCGTCACTCAACCATTGCCTGTGACTCAGAGGGTTGGGTGTGCCCTTTTGTTCTGAGAGTCACAGTAAGGCAAAGGTGACTTAGCAAGATTCCCACTTTGTGTGCTAAAGAACACACAGATAGTGACCTACTGAATCAGGCAGCAGTGGTGAGGCCTGAAATCCAGGTGGGCATTGTCCTCCCAGGGCTAGGACTTAACTTTACGTCGCAGCTGCGTGAGCTGTCAGTGCTGCACAGCAGACAGGGAGTAAGACGTGACGTTTGCCCCAGGTGGCTCCCCGGAGTACTGCACTGGGTGCTGGCAGGGGCGCGGGGGTGTTTGGAAGCAAAGCTGGGAGACACATCTGGCGGCGTAGCTGAGCCCGCCTGGACTCCTCTGAGATGAGGAAGCTCCCTTGGCCCCTGAGGGGCAGGCCCTGGACGCTGCAGTGCTGTCACCTGGAAGGTCTCCCGGTAGCCATGCAGCCCCACGGGGGGCTGGGAGGAAAGGGCAGGCCCTGGCAGTTACTGGTGGGCGCTTTGGTTTCTTACTGGCAAAGGGGAAGAAAACTCTAATCTTTGTGCTGAGTGGAGCGTGGTCTCCATTGTTGGCTCTTTGGTCTGCAGGCCGATTCGTGTGGCTCATCTTGACTGGGCTCAGACCCACTCTGGAAGGGCCAGGAGGGAGATGTCTTATCTGGGGCGTCCTTAAAAGAGACGTCATGTTTCCTGTGGTCATTTGCTGCCGGTCCTTCTCCGTTGGGTAGCTCTGTGTAGCTGAGTAACACGTGTTTATACCATTAGCTTCTGCTTTGTTCTCCAGAGGGCAGTGAGCAAGTGGTCATGTTCCGTAGAAGTCACCCTTCGAGTTATTTTTCTAAATTTAGTAATACTTAGGGCTTTCCTGTCCTTTAATATATCCTCTCTTAAACATATTTCATTGTTCTGCATGTTCATCGTGAGTTGGCGTGCTCAGAATCAAGGCATGACGAGTGTAGCACTCAGGCCCAGCATCTCGCCTTGTGCCTGGTCACCTGAGTTTGCCCACCTGTCCAGTATGTATTGGTGCGAGTGGGAACGTCCTGGACTTGCCAAAGTCGCAAGGCCCGAGGCCTGCGTGTCCTGGGAGCCCCGCGCACCGCGGTCGGTTGGCTCGGATCTGCGGTTCTGGCTCAGCCAGCCAGGACCCGGTGTGTCACGCCTGTGTGTTCATTTCCTGTACGCGCTCTGACTCGCGGAGGGTTTTCAAGTTCTGGGCTAGGTTGCTGCAACATCAGGTAAAGAGGAAAACCAGCGTTTAGCTTAGCTGCTTCGATTTCCAGGGGGGCGGAGCTGTTAGGTTGGCTGCTGCAGCGTCCGTGTCCCGCGCCCACGCTCACCGGGTGTGTTCCAAGGGAGACACACTTTGGAGGCCTGTCAGGGAGAGGCGGGCTCCAGGAAGCGGGGTTCCTCTGGCGTGGACAGCGTAGCTCTGTGGCTGGGCATTTTAATACAGCCCCCCTTGAAGGTGGGGTGAAGCGAGGCTACAGCCATGGTTGTACAGGAGCGGTCACGCACTCGGCGGACGGGACGTTTGGTGCCGTGTAGTTTGCAGTGACCTTGTCCTTGTGTGTGCGGGGACAAGGTCGCGAAGCGGTCCGCTCTTCGTTTCTTCACCGTGGTCTGGGCGTCAGCGCGGTCACACAGCGCCCTGGCCTGATGCTGGCGTTCCGGGAGGTGGTTTTGTCTCTCACAAACCCCCACGGTGGCACTGTGGCTCCAGGCCAGCTCCCAGCCCGCGGGGGCTGCTCCTCTCTGTCCCCAGCTGGCTCCGCAGCAGCGCCACGCCGATGCCGCGTGTGCGGCTTCTGTCCTCCGCGCTGTGTACGCGTCCCGGTCTTTCTCCTGGTGCAGGAAATGCCTGTATTAAAAAACCTTCTCGGCCCGTGAGAGAGAACAGGCGGGAAGCACTTGGAAGAGAATAGAACGAAAGCAGAAACGATCGCGCTTTTGGAGCGAGGCTCCAGCTCGCGCTCCTGCCTCGGGGGACCGCGCCCGGCCCGGCAGGCCGGGAGGCAGCAGTACGAACCGCCGGGAGTTTGTCCAGTGTGTCGGTCCTGCCGTGTCGCTCTGACGAGTGACGGAGAACAGGCTTGCGGCACGGGAGTCTCACAGGCCCTGGAAGGCCCACCGGAGTCATGTGGTCAGAAGTGGCCTGGCCGTGTGAGGAGCGAGGCGTCTGAGTGTCACAGGACAGGTGCACGGTGGGGAGGAGGGGAGGCCGGGGGGCAGCGTGGACAGCGAGGTTGGAACGATCGACTCTCGAAGACGAGTGTTAGAAGCACGGGGCTGCTGCCTCGGAGCCGCTTTTGGGCCGGGGGAGGGAGAAGGAAGGAGGGACGGGCAGATGGTGTAGCACGGATGTCGGATGGAAAGCGCGTGTTTCTTCATCAAAAAAGATGTCCTTAGACATTGAAAAGGCTAGAACAGATGTGGCTAGAGGATGTTTTGAAGCTGTGTTTTTGTGGCTGGTCCCCATGAGTCCCAGTGTCATAATGGCCTTTGGCGTCATGTCAAGGCCTTGGGAGGACAAATCTTCAGAAACAGTCCACAGGTTAAACCTGGATAGTTACGGAACCTTGACCAGTCTCTGAATTGTAAATCAGAGACGCCCGAATGAGATGGAATTATAATAATCCTGTCTGGCTCTTACCAGAATCCCAGGGCTGTGTTGCTGGAAGAGCAAGTCTTTCCATTTTTATTGGACAAAGGAGGGAACTGAGAGCATTGTAATAAACACACTGGAATTGCTGTCCCTCCTGGGCCACCTCCACACCTCAGGGCCGGAACGGGAGCTCTCCCTGCCACAAACTGTTCGTGTCAGTGATGCAGATCCCCGAACTCGGGGGAGGAGAGGACCGGCATTTCTGCACAGCGGGACACTTGTCACGTTCACAGCTCCCAGCCGTGGCCCTGTCCCCAGAGAGCCTCTCCCAGCGGGATGCCTGTTCACAGACAGGCGCTTCTCCCATTTGCCGTGGCCTCAACTGGGCTCGTGCCTGCGAACCTGGACAGAGACCTTTGAGAAGGGTGTGTCCGTCACTAGTGGGTGCCAGTGACCGCGCACGAGCATGCCGTTGAGGGAAGGGTACTTTTAACACTTCCTTACTGAGCATAAGCTTCCTTGGCATGTTTTCCGCTCTGCTGGGGAGGAGCCCTGTTTGCTGCCACGAGCAGCGCCTGTGTTTGCCTCCCCGTGTTCACGTGACCCCTGTCTTCACCGTCACTGACCTTCACAGGGTGGTCGATGGAGTGTTTCAGTGGCCTTTGGCATCACAGGCCTGTTAGATCCTTATCTGCTTTCAGCTCAGAACCTTGGGAGGGTTGAGACAGAACTCTAATGAAGAATAAGTGACAGGCTGTATTGATTTTTATTTTCCTCAGTTTCTGCTAAATTCAAACAAAGTTCTCATGCATTACTAGGTTGGAGAAACGTATGGTAAGGATAAAACCTCCAGGGGCAAAGACAAGCCGATCGCCGTATGTAAAACTTTCAATCGACTTCGGTTTCAAGCTTTACCTATTCTGTCGTTTCACACAGTTTTCCTAGGATCTCCTGTCGAGCCTCACGTTCCTTGAGTGTTTTCTATTTAATCCACTCAAGCTTGGGGTTTCGCTTGATGAAACGTGCTGTCATTAGAGCGTGACAGTTTACCTACTAGCTTGAATCGAAGCGGTCCGCGAGCTGCTTTTTCCCTCCTGAGTGGGGGGCGCTTTTAGGACGGGCCCCTCCCCGGGCTGCTGGCGCTTGGCGGGCCGGCCTAACCAGGGCTGCCAGGTTCTCCTGCCGCTGTGCTGTCCCCGCGCCGCGGGCCTGTCTGGGTGTGGCTGTGCGGTGCTGGAGAGCTCACCTCGCCCTGCTTCCAGATGCCACAATCAGCGCAGGTGCGAGGGGCGCGGTGATTCTTGGGCAAGCTGTGCATGCGCTGGCGTTTCCGCCGTCGTGTGGGGTTTTCCTTCCCTTTCAGGTGCGATGCCAGCTGCATGACTGAAGGTGTTATCTGGGAACTGGGTGCATTCACAACGTAGCTGCCTTTTTCCAGGAAAATGTTTTATAAACTTAGCATTTTAGAAACTCTGGGGCATTTTAACCCAGGTAAATATTTAGACTTTTTACACAATACAGAATGGGAGGAAAACCCAGAATATTTTACTTTTAGCCAGAAATTCTTCCAGGTATTTATCTGCACCTGCTTTTTCCTGTGAGTCTGTCCTTCAGCTCCAGCTGGGTGCAGGTCCCCAGAGGCCATATGCGGGAGGCAGGGGCTTTGACAGCAGGGAAGCGCCACTTGGCCAGCCTCCATCACGTGCTCATTTGGCAAATACACGGGCCCCAGTCCAGGCCAGGGATGGCAATGGCAGTTCTTTAAAAAGCAGTTTAATTGGAACCTGGTGACCATCTATAAGTGTTTATGCCCAACACGCAGATGAGGAGCTTAGTGAAAGGCACACCGTTTGTAGATAATGTTTTGAGAAACAGACCAAATCTTACGGAAACTGGGGAGCACCCTGACACTTGATTTTGTCCCTGTGTATAACAGACCGTTAGGTTCCCGGTGGGAGCTGGGAATGATGACAGAGGGGCCTCCCAGGGGTCCAATTTGACGCCTCCGTGGCCTCAGTAACTTCCAGCAGGTGGAGCCCCGCTCGCCCTTCTCACACAGAGCTGGTTCTGGCGTGGCCGGCGGGGGCACGAGGCGCACGCGCTCCACAGGCCGCGGGAGCACAGTGCACGCCCTGGCGCCGGCTCGATTCTAGCAGCACTTAGGCAGCGTGCATTCGGCATCCTAGGAGCGTTTTCTAAACACCCCTGTGTTTCCTTTTTGTAGGACGTATTCTTAATTTGCTTTTCTCTTGTGAGCCCTGCATCGTTCGAAAATGTTCGCGCAAAGGTAAGTGGGGTTTTTAGAAAAATATTTTGTTACATAATGTCACTCGGGAAGAAATATTAAGAAGTATCATTTACTGATAGAAATTGCCAGTTATTTAAATTGGTTTGAGTAATTTTGCTGAGGTAGATAATCGATTTTTTAAGTATATGACTTTAGTAGATAGAATTCTCAAGTTTCAAACTGATTCAGAAGTGCTCTGTTCCTTGTTAAAATTTCACAAAGCACTTTGGAGTTGATCTAATAAAAACAACCGTTACTTTCTACTGCTGCATCTTTTACAAACTTAGTGAAAACGACATACACGAGGTGCCCTTCCGATGTCGTGCTCGTGGGGTAATGGGGCAGAGCCGAGATCGTTTATTCTCATCCACGACTGCACGGAGTATTTCCTGAGATGGCCTAAGACTTGACTTGTTTTACCAAAAACAGTGGTTTAGGGGGGCACCTTTACTCTTACTGACAAGTAACACCCATCCTGTAGGATTGTTAATCTTGGGAGTCCTGCTCGCTAATGAAACGTCCAGAGGTGGTCCCGTGGTCCAGGTGTTCCTGGGTCCAGGAGGTCCCGTGGTCTTTGAAGCTGGGAATGGCAGGTGTGAGCAGGGCTGGGAGCGGGCGCAGTTTCCTGTAGGTTGTCTGTGTAGAGACGCAGTGACTGAGGGCTGGTGGATGCGTTTTGGCAACTGTGTGGATACCCTTTAGGTGAAGGAAGTCCATAAAGGAGAGAATCATAACTTTTTTCGTTCCTCTACATCTAGTGGTATCCTGAAGTGCGACACCATTGTCCCAACACTCCCATCATCCTGGTGGGGACTAAGCTTGATCTTAGGGATGATAAAGACACGATTGAGAAACTGAAAGAGAAGAAGCTGACGCCCATCACCTACCCGCAGGGCTTAGCCATGGCTAAGGAGATTGGTACGAACTGCATTTTTCATGTTTGCTTCGCACGTGTGTTTATTTTCGTGACACAGGCTGGAGTCTGGTTTTGGGGAGGTGGCGAGCACTGCTTCAGCTCAGTCAGGCTCACCTTTGGGGAGCTGGCTGAGCAAGGCCCAAGGAGGACGCGGGGCGGGGTTAAAAGCCACTCCATTGCCCTCGCCTGCCAGTAGGTGGCAGGGCTGGGTTCAGGGTTGGCCGGGCAAGCTTGATGCTTGATGCTCCTGGCTGTAAGGGGTTGTCCCCTGCAGGTGCTGTGAAATACCTGGAGTGCTCCGCGCTCACGCAGCGAGGCCTCAAGACAGTGTTCGATGAAGCCATTCGCGCCGTCCTCTGCCCGCCTCCTGTCAAGAAAAGGAAGAGAAAGTGCCTGCTGCTGTAAACATCCGGGTCCCTCTTCCCCTGCCGCCCTGTCCCCTTGGAACCTTTGTACGCTTTGCTCAAAAACGATGGAGCCTTCGCACTCAATGCCAAGTTTTTGTTACAGATTAGTTTTTCCATAAAACCATTTTGAACCAATTAGTAATTTTTAGGTTTTGTTTAAAGTGTAAGAGTTTAAACTTTCACATTCTATTAAAATTTAGCCCTAAATGACACACTTTCTTAAAGCCTTATTTTTCAAAAGCCCCTATTCTTGCTCAGATTAAGAGTTGCCAAAATACCTTGTGAATTAAACTGCATTGTTGTGCTAAGAACACTAAGCACTAAACCGTGTAAAGAACTCTTTTAAGAAGACGGTAGCCTCTGACGTTAGGACAGGCAGACACTCTGACTCGTTTCCCATGCGAGCAGTGCAGCCGCCTTCATGAAATGTTGCCATTTAACTAACCGCTAAGTTTCCAGCCCATGTTCATCCCCTGCGCTGTACTGTGTCTCATAATGGATCAGCCTTTTTGATTTTGTAGGAAGATTTTTTAAAAAAATTAGAGTACTAGCTTTTGCTGAGATTTGGAACAGAACTCTTCCGTGTTCCCTCTGATGAAGTCTGCGCTAGTCGTGGGTGCACTGGTGTGGAGTGTGGGAACACGTGGTGTGATCGAAGGGTGAAGACAGTATTTCGACAGAATATGAAGTGATTTACACTACATTGTACACGTAATAATTAAGCCGAATAAAAGTGTCACGGGTAAAATTTTAAACAGGTTAATTTCTGTCAAATGCAGTAGGTGAAGAAGTTGGTATTAATCAGTTAAGTGTTTTCTTCAGCTTTTTCTTAACCCTGCAGTCCCTCCCGAAATTGGGCATTTATTCCTTTGACTGGTCATTCCCATAGTTGCTAACTTAGTGCTTTTCTTATAGAACCTTCTTAATGAGCAATATGCCTCCTTGTATTATAAAATCTTTCTTGATAATGCATTAGAAATTTTTTTGTAGATTAGAAGTGCATTCCTGTTTTCATGTTACTTTACTCCAGCTAATTAGTGCTTTCCTTAGTTTTCTAGTAACTAGGTGTAAAAATCACGTGTTGCATCTTTACAGTTTTTAAAATATTTTAGATATTCTTAAACTATGAACTTCGTAACATGACTGTCTTGCCAGATCACCAACACTGTACCTTGACCAATGCCGACCCCTTTGCCTCTGCCGCGTGGACACACTTCCTGTTGCCCTGCCTAACAGTGTTCCTTCGGGTCTGTGAGGGGCTGTACACCCCGTGCTCGTGGTAGCGAAGTTCTGTAAACTCAGCCACTGGCAAGAACACAAGGTTGGACCTTTCAACCACTAGAACAAAATTTTTTAAATTGACAGTTGCAGAATTGTGGAGTGTTTTTACATTGATCTTTTGCTAATGCAATTAGCAGTATGTTTTGCATGTATGACTTAATAAATCCTTGAATCACACGACTGGTGATACTTGAATTCTTGAGAGGGTCGTGAACAGCCTCCTGCTTTACGCGTTCATTTGCCCCACTTTAGAATCCTGGGTCATTGATACTCATTTTCATTGTTTTCATTGCTGGGAGACAGGGAGCGGGTGGCCTTCCAGGGGGAGAAGATGGATGAGTCAGCCAGCAGTGGCTGGTGTTTGGTTTCGGACCTGTTGAACGTTGGTGAGATACTCACGTGATGTCCATCTTGGGGCATGTGTGTGTGCGTGTGTGCACACGCGTGCACATGCGTCTCAGGCCAGACCTCCAGGCTGAAAATGAGATGTTGGGACTCGAGCTGGTATCTTGGTAGGGCAGAAGCTGACCGGGTGGAAGTGTGATTTTAAGATCTTTTCTGGAACCGGAAATTGTGCTATAAATAGTTCACGCTAGAATCCATTTTCTAAATATTCTTTATTTTGAAGATTTTTGAGTTTTAACCAAAGATAAAATATGCTGTTTAAAAACCAAAGTTATAAAGGTTTGCTCCAAAAAGTCTTCCCCTTTTACCCTCCTCAGATGTAACTTTTTCTTTTAACTAATTTTTGATAATTTGCCTCCATAAGCCTAAATTTTTTTTTTTTTTTTACTAGATTGCCAGTTTATTGTAAAAGGACATCACTCAGGAACAGCCAGGTGGAAGAGATGCATGGGGCCAGGGGCGGGGCCAGGGTGCGGGACTTCCATGCTGTGCCTCAGCATGCCATTCCTCTGTATCTCCACGTGTCCACCAACTGGAAGCTCCCAGGACCCCTCCGTGGACTGTCACGGAGGCTTCCCCACACAGGCAGGGCTGCTTAAATCACTGGCAGGTGGTGGCTGGTGGAACTGCCGCCCCCTCCCGGGGTCAGTCTGAAGCACATGCTTTTATTGCTGGTTGCGTTTTTCAGTTTTAGCCATGAACACTGACATTCCCGTCACGGCAGACACGAGGGCTGTCTCCTAGGGCACCGCTGGCCCCCAGCACCTCCCCCATGCTCCTGTGTTGGCTGCTGCTGCCATTAGTGTCTGAGTGACTACCACGTAAGCACGTGGCTGAGCCAGGCAGCACCAGATCCTGGCCTGCCCACATGACTACTTTGGTTTCTTTTGGGATCTTTATATAATGCTTAGTTTTCTGGGTACTTAACTGTGGCTTGCCATCTGTTGTCTAAATCTCTCAAGATGTTCAGATGTATTATGTGTTTCATCAATTTTCATTTCCCTAGTCTCTGAATCCTCTGACCACCATTTCTCGAATATGTTCGTTTATTGCCTACACATGGCTCATTTTTAAATTTACTTCCTATTTTGATAAACACATTATTCAAGAGCTCCCTGAGAAGGAATGTGTAGGAAACCTACATTTTTGAGCCCGTACATCTTTGAAAATAACTTCATTCTACTCTGATATTTTTGCCTGGTTCTAAAATTCCAGGTTGGAAATAACTTCAGTTCCCCCACTTGGCCATTTCCTCGGCAGTGGAATACTTTCGTTTTCAAGTCTTCCCTCTGTCTTCTGTGTCCTGAATTTATTTTGATCTCGTGTTCTGTGGGCTCTTTCCATCTGGAAGCTCCTATCTCCCTTTATTAGGTATCCGTTTTTATTCATGTTTCATGCTTTTAATTTTCACCTGTTCTATTCTCTGGATACCATTTTTCGGTCTCAGTGCGTGGAGACCCGGGCTGGGAGGTGGACTGGCTTGTCCTCCCTTCCCCACTTCACTCTGGATTCTGTTTAACTAGAGCTTTCTCATTTGCTCCTGTCTCTTTTCCCCGTTCTTGTAAGTTTATGCTTTTTAAAGAAATTCCTTTACTGTCATTTTATGGGATCTCATGGGGTGAGGGGGGTGGAATCAGATGTCTGTGCACTCTTTAGCCACAGGACCAAGAAAATGTAAGACTTCATTTTGTTGTTTACAGTGGACAGAATGCTTAAGATTGCTGTAAAACCATCCAGTAAAAGATGTTCCTGGAAACTTCCAGTAGAAGAGCACATCACGGTAGACACTACTGACGTGTGTAAGTGCTTTACTTTTTAAATTCCCTCTGAATCCACTAGTCCATCTTCCAAGAGCCAGAAGGAGTGTTTACATCAACCGGATGTTGATGAAACCACCACAGTGTAAACAGGGCCAGGGCCCGGCGCTGCAGCCCGGGGGGCAGGAGCTGGTCTGCACTCACTTTGCTGAGCTGCTTTGTCCTGATTCCTAGTCGCAGCTCAGGGCCGACCCTTAATGACCAGGAGCAAGCCTCAATCCGCGTCCTCACGGCTGAGGACAGTTAGTGTAGCCAGGAAAATCCAGTTGTAAAGTAAACTGTACACCTGTCTGCCAAGTTCAGACTCATCTCCACAGGGACAAGACTGTCAGTGAGAAGTGGCCCGCGCCAGGGGAGACCACAGACCCGGGAGGGCCATAACCCTGGCTGGGCACTCCCGTCCCTCCCCGGTGGCTCCCAGGTGCCAGGGACGGCAGGCCCCAGGGGAAGCAGCTCCGCTGAAGCTTCACGCACATCCGTTCTCAGCAGTGCCATCAGCTCCGCACGTTCCTAACTCCTGAGCCTGCGGATACTGCACCCAAAACGGCCAGCCAGGTGTTCAGACTGGCAGACTGGCTGCCTATCCATTCCGGTGCCTTCAGTGCACAGCATCACGGGGACCGCGCGGGCACTGAGTCACTTTAAGGACAGTGTGAGCCCAAGTCCGTCGTGCTGGGGTGGCCTCCAGCAGCTCTGGTCACACCATGTCCACGTGCGGGCCCCCTTGGGCTGGACAGGAAATGCAGGTGGCCCTGTCAGACACTATGCTGTCCAGGGCTCTCATCAGGATGTCGGGCATGTGGTCTGTCAGCATCTTGGGACCAATGAGGATCCTGCTGAACTCTGACTCGTGCGCCCACCTGGCGGTGTACTGAGTGGTGTAACAGGAAAACCTGAAAAAAAAACCAAGGAGCCGAGCGTGATGTCAAGTTCAAGGCCACATCGTGGCCTTTCACTGGTAGGGGATGCAGCCACGCAAGGCCCCGCCCGCACTCACCTCCCTGCAGTGCCCTCTTCCTCCAGGTGGATGATCCTGCCCGGAGGGTAGAGAGGAGGGTACTTGGTGGGGGAGTCCAGAGGGGAGTCGCTGGAGAAGCTGTAGGCCGAGGACCTGTGTGTCAGCAGACTCTGCTCCCCGAGCAGAGGCTGCGTCAGCTCTCTGTGGTCGCCCCCGTCCAGCTCCGTCGGAAAGTTGTCAGGGTCCCCTCCAAACAGCTCATACCAGCACCCGCGCAGCAGAATCTTGTACTAAGGGCGAGACCCGAAAAGACAAGTGTGCTTGTTACTCAGAGGTCTTCGCCATCACCAGACACCTCTTTGGACTGTGAGCCAGGTGGCAGCGCCCCTCAGAGCTCAGACACGCCCCGCTCGGATCTGAGGGGGCGAGAGATCAGTGGGCCTGACTCGGGTGTCTCTTGGGCAATGAAGCCGTCACACTAGAAGCAATATTTAAAAATCAAATCATGCAGATTTTGAGGGGAAATTACCCCTCTTTTCAGGTAATTCTGCAAACCGGTTTTACTCTTCCCTCTAATACATTAGATGGTAGGTTTTTTTTAATTGTGAATAGTTAAAGTATTAAAATTTTAATATTTTTCCTAATTAGCAACAAGAACACATGAGGAGTTAGGAAACAGAGGTTAAGTGAAAATCATCTCTAATCCTATCATCTAAACTAAATCACATTTTGATGTCTTTTTCAGTCAAAGCTCCTACATCTCCATGTGACCTCTACTGCCATGGATCACACCTCAGAGAACCACATTTAAGCCTGCCTTTCAAAAACAAACTTTTCAATGCATTGTGGATGTCTTTCACTATTGGTAAATATAAACTTATGTCACCATTATAATGACCGCATAACATTCCACAGCATTGATAAAACCTGTAAATGGTATACCTTAAACTCTGTATTTGGCAGCCTTATTTTCTAAGCATTGGAACCAAATGCATCAGAATACTGTTGGTCACGAGACATGGCTAAGAAGTGTGACACAAAGCACATCACTTAACTGGAACAGGGATGGTTCTATCATAATATTTTCTAATTATGGTATTTCGTGTGCTTCATTTAGCCATTTGCTTTCTTAGACGTCATCTATGGGACACCAGATAGAAGTCTGTACAGAGAATGGAAAGAACTTCCACGAAGTGTCAAACGCTCTAGGCTAAGAGGCTTTAAATTTAGAAACATCCTCTGAAGCCACAAACAGCGTCCTGGGGAGGCCACACTCCTGCAGGGCCTCATACCGGGCACAGGTTACCTTGGGCTTGTTACAGTGAGCGATCACGCGCAAGACTCTCTTCTTCAGATCTTCCATGTTGGTCACGCTTAGCCTGTTTAGCAAAAGAACAGGTTGAGGCTCAGTACTCCGTCTTTTCAGCTACCCCAACCCTAGAGGAAGCGTCCAGCCAACTCACCTGGGAATCACATCCTTGCCTAGGACAAGTGACACGGTGAACTTCTTAGAGTATTCATGAAGGGATTTGCTGCAATTTCAAAAGAAGAAACATTAATTAAGCTTTATGATTATATTGCCCACTGAGGGCTTCAAAGAGAAATCAAGTGACTTTGTCAGGTCAGTGAGACAATAGTTTTCACAGAACAGAACTCAGCTCTCTGGCTCCTCAAGGGGAAGAGAAGTAACATGGGAACTCCGATTAGAGCAACTCAGTGGCCAGGTTGCAGGAAAGCCACAACATACGTCAAAGACGAACCACGGCCAAAATTTCAAACCAAGTCAAGACCCGCAAACTGAGGAGACGCCGATATCCTCTGACCCAGCAACTCCACGTGGGGGGATCTAACAGACGCACTGGCAAAAATGTGAAAAGACAGATGCAAAAGGCTTTTCGTTGCAGCTCTTACTGCTTGGAGTAGCAGAGGCTGCAAACCGCCCGACTGTCCATCCACAGAGAACTGTTCAGTTAAGAACCTACGCCATGCGCACAGAGGGCTGAGCCCCCTGCATCTGTGAGAGGCTGAGGGACGTCTGCACTTGGGACGTGACCTCAGGATCCACTGTTTAAGTGAAATACAAGATGCAGGACAGCACGTGTAGTGCACACCGTCTCATCTAAGGGGGAGAATAAGGACAGATGATAAAAATGGCTACCTCTGGGAGGAGGGAGCACCGGGGGAGTGGGGACGGAACGTCGGTTTCTATGATAGTACCTTTATATAAGTATAAAACAAAAACTGTAAGAATAACAAAGGAATCCAAAAATGTCAAATGGAACAGTGAACCTAATCCTAAGTGACATTCAACTTTGGCTGTACTTCCCTAGTAGGACTATAACCTAAGGATAAAACAAACTGCAAAGAAGTCTCTAACTGCTCGAGGTAGTATTGGTGTTGCCATTCTGAAACTGAGCTACTGACCTATGTATGTGTCTATATATGTATTAGAGAGAAAGAAATACAAATTTTAGGTCAACGCTGACAGAAACCAAGATTTTTAGCATAGGAGAAAAGAGTTAAGAATTTTGCTGAAAACCAAGTATATAATCAAATAATTTAGGTAAAAACGCTGATCTTTAAATTGGAAGTATCAAAATTAAGAATATATTTTTTCTTTGAAACAATAAAAGCATTTCCTACTTCTTTCCACTAAAAAGGCCTAGAAACTGGCCTGTCCCGTGGTAATGAGCACCCCTGGTACCCAGATCATGGTCTCTTGACAACCATTTCCCACGCCAAGAAAATAGTACTCCTTGGAGAAATGCTGGACACCAGATACAGAGCAGGGCAAAACCGTGAAATATTCTGTAGTACCAGAAAGCAGACAAACCACCACACAGCTGGGCTTGTGTCAGGATGAGAAGCCTAATTTGAAGGGACTCCATGGGCAAAGATGGGGTAAATATCAAAAGAATAACTGCAATGGACTTTAACTTCAACAGAACTTGAACAAAGGTGTCTAAGGCCGAGTTTACAATGGCAGTGTAAAGCAGCAACTCCACCTAAGGAGGTAGCTGCACGGCCACTGTTCTGAACCCTGCGGCCGGGCACAGTGAATGTCTGTCCTGTGTGTCCTAACTCACGGTGCCAGACACTTGAAGAAAAGTTCTTTATAACTTTCAGCTAATAAATGTAGAAGGAATGCTAGAAACAGAACAGCAACATTTTGCAACCTCTCGTATCGTTATTTGCTCACAGCAAAGACAAGCAGACATGTGCCTTTTGATGTGTGTGATGCAGCGAGAATCGCACACCATTACTGAGATGTACCGTCAAAAAAATCTCTGAATCTGATACATACCTAAAAGCAACAAGTGAACAGGACAGACAGAGAGACTCGTGGACATGGACAATGGACTAGTGGTTACCAGAGAGGGGAGGGAGGAGGAGGAAAAATTTTTTAAATAAAATGACTATGGAGCCAGGAAAAAAGATATCTCTGAATCTGCCATCTAGACATATTTGCTATCTTCTATGACATACAGACAAGCAAGGGGACAGAGGAACATGTTAAACAACACTGAGTACGCAATAAGCAAAATCCAGAATGTGGATTCTGCAGAACAAATAATCTGGTTTCAGAAATAAAGAGTGGAGGGAAAAGCTATACATGAAAAGAGTCACAGGACACAGTTACCATATCCAACATGAGAACCCTGCTTGGATCTGAATTCAAACAAATCAACCATTCAAATAAACATTTATGAGATAATTGGGAGAATGGAATCAATTACTGGAATCAAGGAGTTTTTACTTTTTTAAAGCACCTTTTAGAGATATATTAATGTATTTACAGATGAAAGGATATGTCTAAATTTGTTTTAAAAGAAAATGGGATCTGGGAAGTAGGGTGGGGTATGAAATGAGATTAATCATGTTAATAAATTAGTGAAGCTGATTAAATGTGTAGGCTCATTACACTATTCTCCACTTTTGTTTGAATTTCAGCATTTGAAAATTCCATAATAAAACAATATTTTTAAAAGATCATCATAAGCAACTGAAGAGAGAATTAGTGAACTAGAAAAAGATCCAAAGAATATGTACAGAATGCAGCACATAGAAACGAAGATATAGAAGATAGGAAGGAGATGTCAGAGACACAACTAGAATGAGAAGGTATAATATATACCCCGTTGGAGTCCCAAAAAAGAAGAGAGCAGAGTAGAGGTAATACACGAAAAGACAATGACTAAGACTTCACAGATTCAAGAGTCTAACAACCTTCAAGCCAGATACATTCAGGCAATCCTACACACACCTAGGAATAATAAAGCAAACACTCATGCAACCTAGATGCACCTTGCTGAGTGAAAGTGCAGCACAAAAGGCGACATCTTGTACAATTCCATTTATGACATTTTAGAAATAGCAAATTACAGTGACAAAAAGTAGTTCGTGTTTGCCTCGGGGTGGGAGGAAGAGAACTGACTGCAAAAGGACAGAACATTTAATGGTCCTATCAGCACTGAAAGGCAAAAAGAGGAAGAAAGAAGAAAAAACTCATTTGCAGATGAAAAAAATTATATATATGTTATATATATATATATATATATATATATATATATATATACACATATATATATATTTTTTAAGAGCATCTGCAGCTAAATTAAATTTAACAAGGTTATTGGGTACAAAATCAAAATCAAAGTTCTTTGGGATTTATATATCAGCAACAGGGAAATAGCATCACATGTCCCCCAATGATGTTTATGGAGAAAATTATAAAACTATTGAAAGACATTAGAGAGTACCTGGGTATTGAGAATAATTTTACGGTCAGACTGGAAAGCTCAATAATATGAAGATGTCAGTTCCCTCCCAACTGAACCAGAAAACAAAGGCCATTGAAATCACAATTCCAAGCTTTTTGTTAATGGAACTTGCAAAACTGATTGTAAAATTTACACGGAGGTGCGAAGGGCTACGAATAGCCAAGAAGACCTTGGAAAAGGAAAAAGCATGAGATTTGCTCTACTCGATGCCAATGCTTAGTCTAAAACTATATAATTAATGCAGTGTGGCTCTAGCGCAGAGACAGACCAGTGGGAGAGAACAGACTCATGGGACAGGGACACTTCAGAAGGGACACAGATGGTACTGCATATTAGTAGTGGGGGAAGAACTGATTACTAGTAATAAAATTGAATCAGGAATCACAAAAAACTCCCAAATAAATGTTCAGAATCAGACCACTTCACAGGTGAATTCTACCAAACACTCAGAGAAAAATTAATATCTATCCTTCTTAAACTATTTCAAAAATCTGAAGAGGAAGGAATGCTTCCAAACTCATTTTACAAAGCCAGCACTACTGTTATACAAAAACTAGATGTATCAGAAAAAAAAAAAAATTTTTTTTTTACAGGCCAATATCCTTGATGAACATAGATGCAAAAAGTCTCGTCAAAATATAGCAAACCGGATTCAATAATGCATGAAAAGGACTATACACTATGACCAAGGGATTCATCCCAGATATGCAAAGATGGTTCAAAATCTGGAAGTCAACTTGATACCTCATGTTAACAGAAAAAAGGACAGAAATTATATGATCATCTCAATAGAAGCAAAAAAACATTGACAGAATTCAACATCCTTTTATGATAAAGACTTTGAACAAAGTGGGTACAGAAGGAACACACATCAACATAATAAAGGTTATATATGACAAATCTACAGCTAATATCATACTCAATGGTGAAACGCTCAAAGCTTTTCCTCTAAGATAAAGAACAGGATAATGATGCCTACTGTCACCACTTCTATTCAACAAAGTACCGGAATTTCTAGCCAGAGCAATTAGAAAAGAAAAATAAAGCCATACAAATTGGAAAGGCAGAAGAAAAATTCATTATTTGCAGATGACATGATACAATATATAAAAACCCTAAAGATTCCACAAAAAAACCTACTAGAATAAATGAATTCAGTAAAGTTTCAGGACACAGAATCAGTATACAGCAATCTGTTGTGTTTCTATTACATCAATAACGATCAGAGAGAGAAATTAAGACAACGATTCCATTTGTAATTGTATAAAAAAGCATAAACTGCCTAGAAATAAATTTAACCAAAGAGGTGAAAGACCCATACTCTGAAAATTGTAATAAGACATTAAGAAAAAAATTAAAGAATATACAAATATATGGAAGAAGATACCTTGCTGATAGATTGGAAGGATTAATAATTGTTAAAATGCCTATACTATCTAAAGCAATAAACAGATTCAATGCAATCCCTATTCAAATACCAAAGGCATTCTTCTCAGAATTAGAACAAGTAATCCTAAAATTATTTGGGGGCCACAAAAGATCTTGAATAACCAAAAAATCTTGAGAAAGAGCAAAGCGGGAGGTATAACACTCCCTGATATCAAACTATACTACAAAGCTACAATAATCAAAACAGCATGGTATTGGCATAAAAACAGACACATAGATGAACGGAACAGAATCCACAAATAAACCCTTGCTTATTAATATCACTAAAAGAGAAAACTATAATCACCTCAACAGATGCAGAAAAACACTGACAAAAATGTACAAAGAAGGCAAGGACGTGCAATGGGGCACAGACAGTCTATTCTGTACGTGGTGGCGTTGGGAAAGCTACAGGTGCACATGAAACTGAAAATAAAACTGGACTTCCTTACATACAAAAATAAACTCAAAATGGATTAAAGACCTGGATTAACAGATGAACTGTAAAACCTTAAACCGTAAAAATGCTAGAAGAAAACGCAGGTGGTAAACTCTCTGACATCGCTCTCAGCAGTATCTACTTTGGATGTGTCTCCTCAGGCGAGAGCCACGAAAGAAAAATGAACACATGGGGCTACATTACACTCAAAAGCTCTTGAGAGTAACCGTCAGCAACACGAAGAGGCCACCCACTGAATGGGAGAGGACATTCGCAGATGACACATCCAATTAGGGGCTAATGTCCAAAACACATAAGGGACTCACAGGACTTAGCACCAAATCCCACCAAAACGTGGGCAGAGGACCTGAACAGATATTTCTCTAAAGAAGACACACTAATGCCAATAGGTACATGAAAAAATGTTCAACATCACTAATTATTAGGGAAATGCAAATCAAAACCACACTGAGATATCACCTCACACATGTTAGAATGAGTAGTATCAAAAAAAAAAAAAGAAAGAAAACAGTGTGGATGAAGATGTGGAGAAAAGGGAACCCTTGTGCACTGTTGGGGGTATAATTTAGGGCAGCCACTGTGGGAAACAATATGGAGGTTCCCCCAAAATTGAAAATAGAACTACCATATGATGCAGCAATTCCATTTCTGGGTATTTATCTGAAGAAAATGAAAACACTAGCTTGGAAAGGTATGTGCACCTACACGTTCACTACATTATTTACAAGAGCCAAAATACAGAAACAACCTGAGTGTCTGTCAACAAATGGATGGGTAAAGAAAATGTATTTGTATGTACATACAGACAACAGAATATTTATTCAGCCATAAAAAATAATGAAACCTTGTCATTTGAAACAACATGGATGGACCTTGAAGGTACTATGTTAAGTGAAATAAGTCAGAGAAGACAAATACCATATCTCACTTCAGATACAGATACAGAGAACAGACTGGTGTTACTGGGGGGTGGGGTGGGTAAAATGTGTGAAGGGAGTCAAAAGGTACAAACATTGGCTATAAAATAAGTTATGGGGATGTAATGTACAGCATGGCGATCAGTTGATAATATTGTATCTTGTGTTTGAAAAGTTGCTAAGAGTAAATCTTAGAAGTTCTGATCACAAGAAAAATTCTGTAGCGATGTGTGGTAATTGATGTTAACTAGACTGTTATCATTTTGCAGTATGCACAAATACTGAATCCTCATGCCGTGTACCCGAAACTAAAAATGTTCTCTGTCAATTAGACCTCAATATAAAAAAATGAATCTTAGTCTCATGTCATCTAGGAAATCAAAGCCATGGTCAGACCTATGAGAGGCTGTTCCTTCTTACTTCAACTAAATAGTAATTGAACGCAAACTTCTGAGGATGAAAAAGTACCATTAAATTATAAGTAAAAGGTGCCTGAACAGTACGGCTGGTACGTGGCACCCGTTAGGCTTAGGAGAAGGGAGACAGACCTCAGCAGCCCCCTGGGCGGGGAGAAGGCGTAGCATCGGACTTCTGGGTACGCGTTTCTGAGCATGATGGCCAGCAGGGTGGCAGCGCCCGCGCCTAGGCTGTGGCCCACGATGACAAGCCGGTATTCCTGGAGGACACAAGCAGAAAGAGTGAAGGTTAAAAAACCAAACGGCTAATGACAGAGGGAAAATAAAAGCAAAATTAAAATCTCACAGGAGCAATGCTGAAAGCTTGGCTCAAAATCCCATCGTTGATGAGTCGTCGGTACACGTATCTGGCAGCTTGAGAAATCCCCTACAAACGAGACAAAGGAGGTGGTGAGTGATTGTCAGACGAGGCAGCTTCCGTCAGGACGTATGGTAGGCTTACACTGTGCGCACATTCGTGACTCTGTCCCCCCAAGTAAGACTAAGCGTCTTGGACAGCAGCCACACCTGTTGCTCAGAGCTGGCATGCGGCAGGTGCTCGATAAATATTCCCATGAACACATGGGTGACATCAGCAACCTTCTTCCGTGTCAACAGATATTCCTACGGCATTTTCTGTAACTACATAATGTTTTGTCATGTAGATGTATTGCCATTTACTCTGGCCAAGTCCCTGTGGCTGGTCATTTAGGTTATAAGTGCCAGCTTTCAAGATGACATTAAAACAAAGTTCTAAGTCAATGACATCAAGCACCCACTGTTCCTGCAAAGACAAAACTTAGACCATCAGAGGGAGGTCAGGTTTTGATTTAATTTCAAAAAATAAATAAAATGTAAAACTCCCTAATAAATGTAGCTGTCTGCAGCTTCCTGAAGGCTAGGCACTTCCAGCAGACAATCCTGCATGTGTTTGGAGCGCTTCCTGCTGACGAGACAGGCCTGGCGCCTGTGCAGCTAGCTTGTCCTCTGATGCAGAGGGAAACTCAGTGCATGGGAGGCTGTGGCTGCCTCTCTCCAGAGCTACTGAAGTTTCTGATTCAATAATTCTGTAATTCTGTGAAGTAGAATGTGAACCTGGCCACAGAGCAGAGAAACCAAAAGAAAGCTCGCAGGGTTTAATGTTCTGTGTACATCCGACAGCACTTCTTGACAAGCAAGGCAGCCCACTTGCTTCCGCGTTCACAGGCGCACCCATCGTCGTGTCCAGTTCGGGGCAGCCAGAGCCAAACGGAACTTGGATCACAACTGCTGGTGGCCGTGAGTCTCCCTGGCACATGTTTCACAGGCAAAATGCCAAGACTGTTTTCAGCTGCAGAGCTTTGCATTCCAATTACTGCGGACAGCGGGGCCAGGAGCAGAGGCCAGTTCACGCCCTTGTGCCTCGAGCAGCTGCCTTCCTGGCTTCTGGGAAAGAGCTGTCACTGGAAGAAACCGGAGGCAGCCTCAGCTGGTGACAGATGCAACCCACAGTGCAGCAGGCTGGAGTCACATAACCGGCCAGTTCCTGTGAGAACGGAACCCCAATCCAGCCCACTGCACTCAGGGGTTCTGAGACGTGTCCCTATGATAAGGCTTACCATTTTTATTTATTTATTTTTTCACGCATGCCCACTCAGTATTAGCTAAACTGGGCTCAAAGAACCAGCTGAGGGCTAAAGGAGGAAAGTCCACATGCCGAGGGCTGTCGCCGCCTCACGGAACACCGCGCAGGCACGGCGTCTCCATCCCTGGCAGCTACGCTCTTGCTGTCACACGTACTTGTATAAAAGTTAAGCATTTTATTAAAAAACAACTACTGGGGGAGTGATGCGTTTTGGCTAAAAAAATACACCACGTGTTTAAAAACGGCACAAGCCCAGTGCCCTCCACCCGACACCCTGACTGAGTAGCTGCTGGAACGTCTGGGAAAATCCCAGGCTCTCCCTGAAACGCCAGCACTGCGCGCTGCGCCCTCCTCAGTCACGCAGGGCCACGCACATTGAAACCACAGCGAGACACCACGCCGCCCCCACCCCATCCCCACTCCCACCAGGGGCGGCTGTAAGAAGAACGGAAAATAAGTGTCGATGAGGAACGCCAAGTGATGCAGCTGTGTGGGAAACCTGTGTCCGGGGTCCTATAAAAGTTAAGCACAGAACCACTGTGAGCCCCAGCGGCCCGAAGGAACTGGAGGTGGGGCTCCGAGCCGGTGTCTGCACCCCGTGTTCGCAGCAGCCCAATTCACAGCAGCCGGAACGTGGGCATAACCCCGTGTCCACTGTTGGGTGGGCAAACCGAAGGGGTGTGCATACACTGAGGTATCACTCGGCCTTTACGAAGAAAACTGATACACACTACAACATGGATGGACCTTAAAAACGTAACAGTAAGTGAAATAAACCAGTCACAAAAAGACAATTACTGTGATTCCTCCTACAGGAGGTCCCTGGAATAACCAGGTTCATAGGGACAGCAGAATGGCGGTTCCCAGGGGCTGGGACGAGGAGGAGGGTTTATGTTTGGCGTGATGAAAATGGTTTCGGTACAGACAGTGGTGATGGATGTACAGCATTTCAAATGTATATCACGCCACTGCATTTTACACCCATCAATAGTGAAAATGAAAAACACTACGTTATGTGTAACTAACCTGAGAAAGGCCAAAGGCTTCCTCTGGGCGGCCGCGTTCCAGACCTTCAGGGGGAGCTCACGCCCCCCGCCCCCGCCCCCGGCGACAGCAAAAGGAGAACTGGGTGTTGCGACATCTGTCGGGGAATGCCGGCCCGCGGGGCCGTGCTGCCAGGGCCGCCTCGTGTGCTCTGGAGTGGACTGAAGTTTTCTTCCAGCACTAGAACGTGTGACTTGAATTATAAGGAAAATGTCTGACTGGGGTTCAAATGCCGGCTCTGACAATCCAAGCACTGTGTGGCCTCTCGCACGTCACTCGATCGCTCTGAACGTGCTTCTTCTCTTAAAAAACAACCCACCACCACCTCACGGGCTGTCCCGACATCGGCCCTGCGAGAACAACGGTGCTCGGCTGCACAGCGCTCGGCACGTGGCGGCTGCTGGTTACACGGCTCGAACTAGCAGGGCGTGCAGACTCGGGAAAGCTCTGACCCCTCTCAGCTTCTCCTTAACCACATTCCGGACCGCAAACCCCAGGCCTTCTACCTTGTGTGCCAAGCAGTCCTGCACCTCGCACTCCAGGTCGAGGGTCTCGCTCTCCGCGGACAGGTCCGTGAGGATGTCCTACAAAAGAGCGTTGGAAGAAGAGGCTGGGGCGAGGCCTGCGCTGTCTGAGGCCGGGAGGTGGGTCCCTCTGAGACACAGCAGGGATGGCACCGTCTCCTGGGTCAGACTGTTGAGACCTGACCCCTGACCCCATAAAGCCTGAGCTCAGGAGAGAAACCCAGGTGACCAGGTGGCTCCTGAGGGATCTGGAGCACGACCAGTTCTAGGCCATGATGAACGGGGAGGGTGACCTGGGACATGTCTAAGGCCACTCTGTTCTCCCTCATTGCTCACACCTAGGGCTCACAGTCAACAGTCCGGTGAGGGAGGGCGAGACACATCAGATGGAGCAGAGAAACGGGTGAGCATGGCAGGGGAGGCTTCCTGGAGGAAGTGGTGCCTGAGCCAGAGTCCAGAGGAAAAGCTCATTTTCAGGAAGCCAGGACAGGCAGGCATCCTCACCGGAGGGCACAGCAGGGGCCCCAGCAAAGGCATCCGCGCAGGCGCAGGAAGCAGGCGGGGGCCTGGTGGGCGCCCGGAGGGGAGGCAGGCAGAAGCTGCCTGCGGGGGGCTGGTGGGAGCCTAGGACCCATGAGCCAGGGAGGGGCTGCACCCCCACATTACCCGAGGCTCCACGGGGCTGCTGGCTGCCAGGGCTGGGAAACTGGCCCCTGCTGAGCGCCCAGTGGGAACTGGAAAGGCAGGCTGGGGTCAGGTCACAAAGCGCCAGCAGAGCTGTGTGTGATGACACAGGATTAAAGGCCGTGGGAAGTCGCTGGAGGTCTCTGAGGAATGGTAAGATCTGACCCATGTTCTAGGAAGGTACCTGGGGGCAGCTTGGGAAGGTGAGAGGACAGGACCACAGCAGAAAACCGGGTCACTGGCCAGGGGAGACAGGACCAGGGCCAGACCAAGGCCGTGGCACCGGGAACGGAGAGGACGCGGGCGGCACGCCCAGGCAGGAAGACACTGAAGACCCCTGGCCCAAACGCTCTTCCGTGGGCAGTGGGCGGGCACTGCATTCTCACCAGCAACGGGGGGATGGAGGGGCAGACCCGGGAGGCGAGGGCTCTGGGTTCTTGGGCGCCTCCAGGCAAACGCAGGGGGAGGGAAGGGGCAGGGAGTCTGGGCCGCCAGCCAGCGTGGCTGGCCCTGCCCTGCAGAACCGGTCAGAGGGCAGCGGAGGGTGGAGGCTCCGGCTCTGGAGCCTCATTACATTTTCTGGGTCAGGAGAGAAGGAACCAGGCAAAGAGATGCGGAACAGCCAAGAGACCAGAGTCTGACGCAGACACGGAGACAGGACAGTCACCCGTCACGTCCAGGGGCAGGAAGTCGGGCGAGCGTGGCAGAGAGGGGCCCCCAGGCTGGGGGTGGGGGAGTGGCAGTTCTAGCAGCATCTGCGGAGCAGGCCCTTGGGCACCAGCCGGTGCACTGGTCCAGCTGAGATCCAGAACAGGAACTTGGGGGGCTGCAGCTGACAACGTGACTTTTGACAGCACTACTTAACTCACTATCCCTTTCTGGCTTTGGGTGTAGAAAATTCGAGGGGACGGTCACCCAGGTTAGGGGCCTGGCCAGGCACATCAGGGAGTCAAGCAGGCAGCCCACCCTGCCGGCATCCATGTTTCTGACATTTCTCAATTAAAAGGAAACAACTTCATCTTTTTTTCAAAGGGAGTGTTTCACAACCCTGGATTCGCTTCCTCGTCCTCCGTCCTGGTGTTTTTCTGTCTGACGCGGGAACTCACGACTGCTTTGCCTCGGTTCCAGCAAAAGTGTCTGTCTGGGCATCTGCAACCAGGTGACTCGCCCCCTAGTCCCAGGGCTGCCGCATCCAGCTCCTTACCTGCAGGGACATGGTTCCTCTCACGGCCACCACGACAGATTCTTTCCTGTGGTCCAAAGCCACTAAAAAGGGAAGCTCGTACACCTGCAGGAGAGACACGCGGGGCCTGAGTGGCGAGCACACACCGACTGGCACAGCGAGGCCAGCCCAGCGTCCACAGCGCAGCAATGAAAAGCCCGCCCCCGTGGCGCGGGAAGCAGGGCACTGCCGGGCTCGCGTCCTCGCTCGGCGGAGCGGCCGCTGCTGCTTGCACGTGGAAGGCGTTCACGAACACGCGTCCGTGCCTACGAAGCAGTGCCCGGTCTCTACAGCAGCAGCAGGGGGCCACCAGATGCACCCAGTTCTGTGGTAACCAACTAGAAGTCGCCCCTCTGGGCCAGGACCAACAGGTGCTGCTCACAAACGACAATGCAGGCCACCGCCACCTGTCACCTTCGGGCGGGGCAGGGCCATCTCGGTGGCCAAGACAAGAGTCCCCACCGGGTGTGAGTGCAAACGGGGCACAAGGCTCCGGGACTGGGAGCCGCACCATCACCCAGAACCAACCACAGGCAAAGCTGTGACTCCGGGCTCCTGGCCTCAGAGCCCGCCCTGGAGCACACCGCGGGCCTGGCTGTGGCTGAGGGACCGCGCTCGGCCCCTCTCCTGGCACTGAGTGCCAGAGAACGTCGGCAGTGCTCTCTTCAAGGATACAGCCCCTCTCCTGGCTGCTGTGCCGACAGAAAGCAATCCATCGGCGGTGGCAAACCGCGACGAGGGCCGCCTGCTTGCGGTGGACAGCTGTGCACCGAAGCAAGCAGGAAAGAACGGCTGCCGACTTCCACAGGAGAGGGACTGACGCTGCACAGGGACCCTCCGGAAAGCACTTGCCTTTAAAAGCCCTCGGCTCTTCCTGCCATCATCGCTCAGCGTAAGCGCAGCGCCGGGCCGCACAGCAGGTGCGCTGGGTCGCCCGGGACGGTGTGTGACCTGGGCCTCGGGTTTTCTGTCAACTCCCCAGGTGACTCTTAATATAGTAGTCTGGGAGCCACTGGGCTGGAGAGCCATACACTCACCAGTGGTTCCCAAATCATCTGCACACTGGGGTCAGCGGGGGGCTCCTGAGCTGGGGCCTCAATGGCAGATATTCTGATTTAAATGATCCGGGCTGTGGCCCAGACCTCTGAAGGTTTACATGCTCCCAGGAGGCTCTACGAGGCAGTGAAGCTGAAAACCACCAAACACCAGCGGTTCTGACCTTTGCATGAGAATCGCCCGGACAGCTGCGAAGCCACACCACGGACAGGGGTAGAAACCAGACAGAGCGGCTTCCGTAGGCCACTAAACCCCCAGCGATCCCAACGTCCTATGGACTGTGGGGCCCACTGCACCACACTCCCGTGCGTGGCGTTCAGACCCCACAACGGGGCTGGTTAACTCCAGACACCTGCGTGCGATCAACATGCAGGTGAACTCATTGTTCCCCCACAAAAGACGCACTCATGTAGAACCCAGCATCGCACCCGACAGAGACGTGTTGCTCCATCTCTGTTAGACCTGTGTCGGCTTCCAGGAGGTCTGAAAAGCCCCTGAAATGGTATGTAAAATTGAGGGGGAGGAGTGTGTGCGTACACCACATTTTTCTGGGGTCATAACTTATAACTTCCATCAGAATCTCAAAGGACCCAGGCCCCAAAGGCGCCAGGAAGCCTGGCACACTGCACCTTGTCGTGGAAGCTGATGTGAATGAAATCCCGGTGCTGCAGCCCCGTCATCTGCAGGATGGAGCCAAAGTGGCAGTGGAGCTGCTCCCCTCCAACCAGGTCGTAGTCTGTCGTTCTCTTCTGCAACTAAAAACGGGACAACTGAGCTTCTTAGCACGGAACGTCGGGCCCCTGTCCTGCTTTCCTAGCGAACATGAGGATGAGCGTTTAGTTTTTAGGACTTAGTCGGGCTAACGTGCAACGGCCGTTAGCAGACAGTGCATTTCTGCATGCTTCTTACTAGGGTTCTGACTTCTGGAATCGTGTTAATGCTTTACGTATTCAGAAAACTAAATCAACGAGGCCCGAGAGACCCTGAGATCACGAGCAGTGGGGCTGGCATCGCGTGTCTCCCGCTGTGACGCAGCAAGGACACGATGCTCCTCGTGCAGCGTTCGTGCCAGAAATGTCCAACTTGAATCTCATGAAGAGACCAGCGGACAGATGCAAACCGAGGGCTGTCCTGCAGAGTACCCGGACTGCACTTTTCAAAATGTCAGTATCATGAAAGATAGACGATTACTGAGAAACTGTTCCAAACTGCGGGAGACTAAGACGACGTGATAACGAAATGCGATACGTAACCCTGGAGTGGAGGAAAAACTGCTATAAAAATCCTGTTGGGACAACTGGGAAACTCTGGATGTAAGCTGTAACTTAGCTTATGATTAAGGATGTTTTCTGAACTTGTAATCGCACTGTAGTTGTGTAAAAGCATGACCTTGCTCTTAAGAAATGCAGGCTGAAGCAATTAGAGGTAAAGGGGCATGACACCTGAGACCAGATCTCTAATGGTTCAGGAGACAAAGTATGTGCACGCAGGGAGTGGTACAGCACGTGACAAACATGAGTCACAGCTGGTGGCTCTAGGTAATAGGTATGTGGGAGTTCTCAGCACTGCTCTTGCAGTTTTGGAAATTTTTTAAAATAAAAAGTTTTTTAAAAATGAGAATACAGTTGTTTTTAGAAGATAAAGCAGGGGCACCATAGCAAGCAGCATCGGGAAGGAGGGTGGAGGCCTCAGTCCAGGCCGACCTACCAGTCGCCGCCGATCCTGCAGAGGCCTGTGAAGGGGTTTCTGTAGATGTAGAGCGGCCACCCATAGGCGGCTGACGCAAACTGCATGTAATGGTGGCAGTTTTCTAGTTCTGCATCCAACTCGGCTTCCTGCAGGGGAGGAGGAAAAGCTTTTTCTTAGGGGGACGCGTTACGGAGAGGTCGGCACACTAAGAGCCTCAACCCGCACCCACACCCCCGAGCCTACCCTTCCCCCCCTCCTCACTGAACACACCTCCCCGAGGGGCCACAGGGAAATGGTCCTTAAGCACAGACGACAGGGACCCTCGTTTTAGCGGCTGCGGAGAGCACGGCAGGGTCAGCAGCACAGAACACTAATGACTCTTCTGGCTCCAGGGAGAATGAGCCAGTGACTTCCTGCCCGATGCAGGTGAAGACTAGCAGATTCCCACACCACTGCCACAGGTGGGCCTCTGGGAACTAGGTGCTTGAACAGGTGACGAGAAACACGTGCATCTATGTGGAATTTTCTCCTTCAAAAGCATAAAAATCTGTGGTAGGAAAACGCTCACCACATGAAGCCGCACTGCGTCTGCTCCCCGGGCCCAAAAAGGCCAACACGTTACTGAGGAGCAGGTCCCACCCGCAAGGCGGCCCTGACACGCACACGCACACGCCGGCTTCCTGAGAGAATGCCTGCCACGGATGGCGAGCCGGCCGGAACGGGCTCCCTCGACCTGAACGCCAGGTGGTGCGGGGCGGCCCCACCTGACAGGGACAAACCACAGCTCACGGGAAGCATACAATTTGATCGTAAGCCAACTCCTGAGACTGCTGCCGGCTAGTTGTTTTTTGGTTTTTTTGTTGTTGTTTTTTAAGATTTGCAAATGGGTGTGAAGGTTGAAACTGTGCAACCCAGCAGAAGCAGTGCTCACCTGGGCAGGCTCTGGGGAATGGCTGATCACCTCATCGGGCTCCTGGCTATTCCTGACGCTGTCCTGCTGCTGATGGAGAAGCGTGAGGCCTGCCGCGATGTCACTGGGCACCAGGTCCGTGTCCTGGAAGGGGAATCACAAGGGCCTGCCTTAAAACCCCGCGGGAAGTGCCACGGTTCCTTAAAATCCATTTTAAAGAGCAGGTCACATGGCCACCTGGCCACTGAGCCATCGGTGCTACCTATGATGCAGGCTGGCATCCTCTAAGAGGAGCCAGAGTCTCTTCTTTTTTCAACTATTTTAAGACTGGGCTGAAGCACTCCTTTAAAATGATTTAGGCCACACCTTTCTCTAATCCCCACATGGAGGCTGCTGCTAGACTCCGGGGCCAGCCCTAGGCAGCGCGGTTGACAAGAGAGAGGCAAGGAGAGCCGCAGGTCAGAGACCGCCCCCCCTTCCTGGGCCTCAGCAGTGAACATGACAGCAGTTTACCAGAGGCCGAAACACGAAAAGACACACATTAAATGTGAAAGGAAAATGAGTATTTTCAAATGACTGAGGAACCACTCTAGAAAGATGGCACTTCCACACTGCGATAATCCGTTCAAACTTCCCTCCAGAGGCAGAACAGCCTATTGTTTCTACCAGGCATCAAAGCAGTGAGAGACCAAGGTCCGAGAGTACCTGGTATCTGCTGTGTGCCAGGTGGACAGAGGACGTGAGAAGACAAATTATTCCCAAAATGTACCGGTTTCATTAAAAACAAATTCAAAATCTTGGCAGTGTAAGGAACGGCTGTCAACACCAGGATGCGCTGACCAGGGAGGCAGGGTCTGCAAACGCAGGGCCCTGTTAATACTCCCAAGGACTCGAGTGCTTGTCCTGGGGTTATCTCCCCATCCCGGACACCCACAGTTAACGAATTCTCAAGAGCTGCTTTCTGTGAACTGGGGGACAGGCTCAAAACACAGAGCACTCATCTTAACGTAAGCAGCATTCACTTAATACGAGAAAGATGCAACCGGACCCCTGCGGCTTACTGAGAAGTAGGTAGACAAAAGCTCGGCCGTGCTCGAAAAAGCGACTCGAGTCTGGTCGTCTTTCCCGACGCAGCAGCACAAGAGTTTGATTCTGGTTTCCCACACGCTGGTGGCTGCTGTCCTGAGGCCGGTCAGTAACTGGCTCGACTCGTTAAGTAACGGGCTTGACTCGTGACTGTCCAGGTGACTGGGACCAGCAGAGGAATACGGAGCCATTTTCCCCCCCAGTGGGTCGAAGACAATGATAATAGTGACACAGTGGAGAAGATGATAATCCAGCTGCAAAACAGAGAGGGAAGGGCTGAGGACCGGAAGCCAGGAGCCCCCAGGGAGCGTCGGGTTCTGCACCCACAGCGCTGGCTCCAGTCACTGAGGGAGACGTGGCTCTCCCAGAACCTGGCTGAGGAGAGCAGCTTATTTCGTCAAGAAAGTTCCTTATGAGCCTATTACTAACCCAGGCCCCACAAAGATCAGAGCTCTAAAAGTAAAGACCACAAAGGAAAAAGGAACTGTCTGGTGGGCAGAGCTGCAGCCTGGGCATGGAAGCAGCTGGAACTTCTCTGCAGGCCCTGGCCAAACCCAGGCCCATTCTCCCCAGTGCTCCAGTTCCTCTCAGTAAAACCAGAAGAATTCTGCCATGTCGCAAGGTATCAATAGGCTTTTCGTTCATATGTTTAGAGGGTTCTAGATTGCCCACGACATGCAAGGCTCTGTGCATTTGTGACAGGAAACTGAAAGAGATGACGGGGAGACCTCACCTGACGACGACGGTCGCAATGATGCCATTCACAACTGCCCTGTCACACTGAACACTGTCTGCTATCAGCAGGAGGCCCCCAGAGAGGCCCAGACCATCTCTGGCAGAAAGAGCGCTAGGCGGAATGTAAAGCAGCTATTAGACATCGATTTTCCGCGGTCCAGATTACAAATTGGTTCCTGCAGACAAAAATATTCACACTGGTCACTTGCTTCCTTGGAGATGAAGAGCTTCTTTTCTACGAAAATATAGCTCTTACAGCACGTACTGGTAACGTACAGACTCCCACCATCTGACTTCTACTTGTAACTGAGAATCAACACCCGAGTTTAAGAGCAAGTGACAAAATTAGGGATGGGAAACATGACAAAAAGCCTCAGATTCATTTCTTAGACTTACCGGGGTTTAAAAACACTTTGGAGCTCCAGTCAGATAATCAGTGACCAAATAATCACTGTCTAAATTGGGATACTTTTGAGAGCAAAGGAAGGTGCTATTAAAAATTATGCTGGGACAAACAGGTAAGTGGTCACCCAAGTTCTAACCAGCCAAGAAGTAAGCTCACCACCTGTCTGAGCCTCCATCGATCCAGGCACCACGCAAACACTTTACACCCATTATTCTTTAATCCTCATGAGGACTACGAGATAAGTCACCACCCCATTTCACAAAGGAGAACCCTGAGGCTCAGAGCCTGGTACTTCATTTTTGAAACATAATCCAGGTCTGCATGACCCCTCGCTTTTGGGAAATGAACAGTTCTGATGTTTAAGACCACTCAGAGGAGTCTAACATTTTAGATACAACATTTTTTACTGCATTTGTAAAACAAATCCAAATATCAATAGAGGCCCATGTGCTTTAATTCTTGATGCAAAACATCAACTCTCCCCCTCCAGGAAAAAGTTGTGATACACACTAATTTAAGTAATGCGAAAATGCCATACAATTAAAACAAACACAATGACTGGAAGAAACCTAAGATCTAAAGAATGATTCGGTAAGGAAATAGCTTTTAAATTCTTCCAATTACCTTCCATTAGAATGAATGAATTACAAGTCAAATTTACAATAACAGACACTATCAGGCCTCATTTTTGGCACAAAGACAAAATCTTATAAGGTAACTGAATCAGAACCCTTTCAGAGGGACAGTGAGGGCATAAAAAAAATCAGTTCTATATTTGGAGCCTGTTGTTGTACAACAGCCGATCACTCAAATAACAGGAAACAGCATTTGCACACCCACTGCTTCCTGGAGGGCTGGGGTTCCACACAGGAGCACACCCCAACACTGTCGGCAGCACCGGGATCTGAAACTCCAACACACTCACATAGCATGACTGAAATCGACACCCGAATAAGGAAGCAGGAGATGAGGTTCCAGAAAAAGAAATAAGATACTGAAAAAAGCTTTACATCATTATGCCTGCCCGGAAAAACATTTATTTTCTTTAGATATTTATTTTCTTCTCAAGATAAAGAGCTGCTGGTGTGGACCGGACTGCTGCAGTGGGCATCGTGATGGCAATGCCCCAGAATGAGCAAGCACAGCTACGTCCCTGAGTGTCATGTCCCCACGATGCTGGCAAAGTGACACTTCGTCCTCCCCTAGGCACAGCCATTTACGTTAGGAAAAAAAGGCAGGCCTGCCACAGACCCCGTGGTCCGACACATCTAGCCACTGCAGTGACTTCCTTCAGCATGAGATGAGCAACGAGCTTTAGGGCTCAAACACAGAGGAGAAGCAACATGTCCTGTGATCAAAACCAGGTATGTGGCAGACCATGTATGTCGAGGGTTCTCTGAGAATGTGGGCTCACAAGGGTGGAACTTCACTAATTAAACCTCCCACATGGTGGGGAAGAGCAGGATTCCGTCAGGGAGGTTGTCATACCACAGCCAGAAATCACCCCAGGAATACCAAGATTCTTCCCAAGTAAGCTATACAGATGACCGAGAAATGAGGAGAGGTAAACGCACAAGCTTCAGTCTTTTGGATAAAAATGACTGATTCTGTTTGTTCCACAGATGCCCTCTACGGCTTGTGGTGTTTCTTTGAAAGAGATATGTCATCCAAAAGCTTAATAAACGTGACCTTTCAGCTCAAAAGACAGATTAATCACTGAGATGACTTAGGAAACAAAAGGGGCAATGGAATATCCATGTATCGAGAATAAAATATACCGATGTGTTAACAATTATTTTAAAAATATATCTAAATTTTACAATTAGAAATAAAAAAAACTGCATTGATTTTGTGCAGGCAATGTGTGTAAAGGGCAAAAGAGTTCAAACAGTTCGAGGAGGTATGAAGTGCCACTCAGCCTTCCTTCCACTGCTGACCCTGTCCTTCGGTCACCTTCCTAAAAGTAAACTAGTGACACGTGTAGCCTCCCAGAGTCCGCATGTGAACAAAACATGTCACGTACATACATCCCCTCCAGAAAAAGCAGCCGACTAACGCAGTGCTCTGCACCTGCGCACACTGGAGCTCTCTTCACCTGCTCCCAAAGTTCTGCTCATTCGACAGGTGCGCAGCAGACCACCATCTAGACGAACGACTCTGCCTAACCAGTGGCCTGCTGACGGGCGCTGCGCGTGTTCCAGTCCTCTGTACCTACAAACAGTGCTACCGCGATGCTCCTACAAGTACTTCTTTGCACACACTGAAATACACAGGGAAAAACTGGTTCACACACACAGCCAAACTGGGCTCCCAAGAGATGCAGTCAGTTCACAGGCCCACCACCAAGAGGAGCTGTGGTTTCGGCACAGCCTCACCAACTCAGTGTGTTATCTAGGTGGGTTTTTCCTATTGTGATTGGAGCTGAACATTTTTCATGTACACAGAAGTTGCTTACATTAATTTAACTGTTCATGACCTCTGCCCATTTTCTTATTTATCACAGAAGCCTTTATATATTGAGACTGGCTCTAAGTCTCACGGGTTACAATATTTTTTCCCATGTGCCTTTTTTTAACTTTATGGTATTTTTCACGAAAATTTACATAATATTTTTAATAATGCATCTGATGTTAATCATTTGTAACAAACTGGCAATTAAACTAACATGTTTTTATAGAATGCTGCTTTCAGTTTAGTTGAGATGCTATAGCTGTAAGTAACAAAATCCAACTCAAACTGGTTTAAAACAAGAAGGGTCTGCACGGACGTAAGGGCCGGAAGTGCAGAGCCAGAGCAGGCTCCACGGCTCCCTGCGCTTCTTCCTCTCTGTCCCCTGAGCGTCAGCCCGCCCTGGCCTGCCCCCAGTGGGAACTCGGCTGCTCATCCACGCACAGCGTCATCCAGAAAGAAAACAATGTGCTCCTAAGGGAGCAAGAAGGGACTTCCCCAGAACTCAGTGAACTCCCTGAATTCCCCTGGCCCACATGGGTCACATGTCCATTCCTGAACCAATCACTGACACGAGGACCACTCCTGAGCTAGGCCGAGGGCCAGCTTCTCTGACACGTACACCTGGTATGTGAGGAATGGGGCTGGGTTCTGCCTAGAAGAGGCTGCTGGGAAGGCAACACACAGGTAATGCCCCTCACCATCAGCAGATTTTTCCAAGCTCTGACCCTATGTGGCGGTGCGGGGCTGGGCAAGTGCCTGTGGGGAGGGGCCGCATGGAGACGACCCTCCATCACGGGGGTGTGGATGTGCCCTGACACCACCAGGAATATCTGAAGGAAAAGACTTCAGGGGAAAAAAGCTTACACTTACTGCTTCAAACCTGATCCCACTACCACAGCTGTGAACTGGGCGTACTAACCAGAATGTGACACGAACAGAAAGGGCAAATAAATTAGATGATGCTATCTGAAACAACGCCAATGTAAATATTTCATCTTTCAGGAATTCTGACTTCATTAACAACTTCATAGTGCGAACGCCACATTGTACACATTCAGTTGCTTCCTTTCCTTCAGCATCCAGCACCAAGGACAATCCAGACTTGGGGACACAGACCACAGCACTAGGACCTTCCTTGATCCAGACTCCAGGCACCCATGTTTTCAGAGGTCAACTAAAATACACAGAGCTCTATTTTCTATAGTTTGCTGTAGTGAGTGAGTGCACCATATGCTTCTCGCCAAGCAAACCCTACGGTCTTTTTTTAATAAAACACCTCGCCACTAACGTTTCTCTCTGTCTCCTCCTGCGTGGGAACTGCCCATCTTTTAACTTTCAGCCTATCATTCCAAAGTGTCAAGATCTTGCTTCTGTCGCCCCACCCACTGTACCAGCCGCTCCCTCCCAGTTTTACCATCCCCATCTGTAATCTGTTAAGTGTGCCTCCTACATCCTGATTCAAGCAGCGATAGGAGCTGAAACCCGCTAGGCGGAAGCATGCCCCGCCTCACTGATGAGGTGCAGTTACTGATGCATCTCTAGCAGTCACCAGCGTGCCCGGGTCACCCTATGGACCAACGCGGTCCATGAGGGAAGTCGCCAACATTTTCAGAGACATTCTCAGTAAGTGACTGTCAGCAGAAAATGGTAACACGAAGAAAAAAATATCACTAAGAATATGTAATCTTATAACTTACTAATAAAAGGACAAATATCCCAATTCAAAATTGGGCAAATGATCTAAATAGACATTTCTCCAAAAATGATACATGAATGGCTAATAAGCATATGAAAAAATGCTCGATGTCATTACTCATCAAGAAAATGTAAATCAGAACCGCAATGATGTATCTTTCACATCAACTAGGATGGCTATGATAAAAAAGTCAGATATAATAGGCGTCGAGTATATGGAGAAACTGAAACCCTTAAAAACTGGTGAGGAAAAACGTGCAGCTGCTGAGAAAACAGTCTGGCAGTTCCTCAGAAAGCTGAACAGAGATACCATATAATCTGGCAGTGCCACCCCTCGGTACGTATCCAAGAGAAATGAAAACATATGTCTGTACCAGAACATGAGAATGTTCACAGCAGCAGCATCTGTAATAGCCAAAGTGGGAACAACCCAAATGTCCACCAACTGATGGATGAATAAGTAAAACATGGTCTATCCATTCAAAAGGAATGGAGCACTGACCATGCTACAACATGAAGGACCTTGAAAATAAGAGGCCAGACCAAAAGGCTGCATAGTGGACGATTCCACCTGTACGATGTCGAGTAGGCAAATCTGCAGAGAAAGAAAGTAGATTAGTAGATGCCTATGGCTGAGGGCATTTGGGAGAAATGAGGAGTTATGACTAATGGACACAGGATTTTGGGGGGGAAGGGAGAAGAAAATGTTCTAGAATTGATTGTGGCGACGGCTGTACAAGTCTGTGAATACACTAAAAACCACTTAACTGTATTTTTCAAATGGGTGAATTGTCTGGCATGTGAGTTACATCTCGATAAAGCTGTTAAAATAAATTAAGCGTCAAATAGAAAAAGCTACTCCTCACCTTTCATGCTGACACATACAATGGCCACCACGGTACATATAATAACTGCCAGGAGAACGATGAGAACGATCAAGTAACTGCTGAGCAGGCCTCCACCAGCACAGTCCAGCTTCCCTCTGTGCATCAGGTACAAAGTCAGAATGCCAATCCACCTGTTCAGAAACAGGGAGGGTCAGAAATGAGATCACAGGAGCTGCTTTGTAGAACATGATAAAGAGAAATAAAAGGAGTTAATATTTTCCAAAACAAGGTGAGGTTCGCTTTGGAATATAATGCTCGTCAATAAAAGATCTAGGTCAACTGAGAGTACGACTTTTGAAAAATGAGTTTTATACTTCCCATCCTTACACCATTACTCTTATTCTAAGCCCACTGTAATCCATGAGAGGCATTCACAGCCTTAAGAAAGCAAATCTAATTTAAAGTGCTGGCAAACAGCCCCCTTGTGACTCAGAAATACGCGACTGGTAAACCAACACACTACATGCTTGCTAAATTAACATGGGAATTTTTAGTTCCGCGTAGCAAGCAATTGATAAACACCCACTGCAATGTGCTGTGTGTAATCCAAGATATGAGGGGGTAGATAGCAAGTTATATACAACGATGTTCCGTGGTGAACGCCGATAAACTTGAAAGGACAAGTACTGTGGACTCACGAATGTATTTTGTGTTTCGGTGCAGAATGAAATACAGCACCAAACAGTGCAAAGTAACAGTGACTTGTCACTGGACGTTTTTCAGCACAGGGCAGAGCACCATCTGGCGAGAACACCATATTAAGGATTCAAGCCCAGACTAAGGATTTTAGTCCAAGGGGAAATGGACTAGATAACTTTTTATGCTTTTGTGAGTGCTGTGATATTATGACTCTGTGTCTAGAAATAATCATGGGAAACGGTCCCGGAAAGACCTGCTCTGAAAACTATGGAACGACTGAGCAGCACAGTTCATCACATTTCGTGTTTTTATTCCTTGCCACTCAAGAATCCACTTTTTCAATAACCCTGGTAGCAGTCCTCGCTCAGGCCCTCAGGGAACAGACCTCCGGGCCCCGAGTCCACACTCTGAAGGACAAGCGCGTGTGTGCCGACCCGGCCTGTCCGCTTCCCACGGAATTCGGCTCAAGAAGGGCAGTGCGCGGCGCTGCCTGCCACCCTCATGTGGCAGGCACGGGATGCCGCGCGTCCCCGCGCAGGAGGGATGCGGGCGGCCGCCCCCGGCCCGCAGCGGCAGCTCGCACCGCGGCCCCGGCTCTGCGCGCGGCAAACGCGTCCCGGCGGCTCGCAGGGCCCGGGCTCGGCTCGGCGCCGCGCGGGGTCGGGGGAGTGGTGTCCCCGCGGCGGCGACGTGCGGCCGCGGCCACCTGCGCGACCCGGGCCGCCTGCCCGCTCTGGGCCCGGTCTGCCGTCCGTGGAGCGGGGAGCCACCACAGGCGCCCGGCGACACGACACTGTCGCCACGCTCGGACGGCTCGCCCCCCACCTGCGCCCGCAAACCCGCCGCCCTTACCACAGCACTCGCAGGAACAGCTCGAAGATTCCCGGAAAGACCAAGTCGTCGCTGCCGAAGGCCCAGCGCCGGCCGAAGAGCACCATCCCCGGCATGGCGAAGGCCCCGCCGCCCGGCCTCCGGCCGGCCCGCCGCGCGCCGCTCGCCGCCTCGACTCCGCGCTCTCCCGGCTCCGCAGCCAAACACAGCGCGACTCCGCGCAGGCGCGCCCGAGGGCGAAGCGCGGCGCATGCGCACGCCGCCGCGAGCCTGGCGCACGCCGCCGCCGAGCCTGGCGCACGCCGCCGTCGAGCCTGGCGCACGCCGCCGGGACCTCTGGATGCGCGGGTGGACTTTATCTCAGGTGCGCACGAGTGCGAAGTCCGTCCTGCTAATATTTCCATTTTATAGGTAAGAACTCATTTGGCCCGGAGGAATGAGCCCGTCCAGAGACCCAGAATCTGGGGGCAGGTCTGGGGGTTCATTCCAGATCAATAGGCGCCCAGGCCCGTGGCGAAGGTGTCTGCTCTGTGCATCCCATGGTCTGGAGAAGGGAACAAGAGACCCTTCTGGAGTTCAGAGTCTGAAACCACCTGTCATCTTGGGGTTGGGAATAGCCTGATCTGCCCTCCTTCCTCCCGAGCCAGTGGCCACTCAGTGCCGTAGATTCTGACTTCCAGCACGTCCGCTATCCCTCGTCTCCCCACTACTCTTCTTCATTCTGCCCTGCCTCCCGCTACAATGCGTTCCCCTTACAGCAGCCGGGTGAGCTCGTTGGACCGTCAGACCAAGCCCATTCTCTGCTTGGATCTTGCAAGGCCGAGCTTTGTGCAGAAAATGGGCTTCAAGCTTTTGCTGTAGTTACACATCACAAATCTGCAAATGAGTGTTTATCTGCCTCCCCAGTTAGGGTTGGTACTCTCCATCACCCCACTGCCTGGCGCCTTTTTTTCTTCCCTGACACACGTCAAGCTCATCTCGCCCCGGGGCTTTTGTTTCCTCTGCCAGGGATGCTCCTCCCACAGGCGTTCCCAGGTCACTCTATCACTTAAGGTGATTCTTGCCGCCTTATCTAAAACAGCACACCCATCTGTCCTATTCCCTTACTCTTCCCATCGTAGTGGAAATGGCAAGAGCGTAGGCACCTTGTCCGTCTCGTTCACTGCTATGCACATAATGGAGCACATTATAGGCACTTATTAAATACTAAAGATTCTCACCACTTAAGTGCCTGAGGCGAAACTAGGAGATATGGAGTATTCTAGAGTTATAAAAAAAAAAAAAGGTACTGTTGTCATTGTTTAAAAGGAATAGTGCTGTATTATGCTGCAATTTGCTTTTCAGTTGCAGGGATAAAAGAGGGAATTGTTTCAAAACTGCAAGAGAAACACCCACAGTCCCTGCGGACTCCACATTGCGAAGGAAAACCCAGATCAGGTGTGTAGGGGGCGTGGTGCGGCACAGCGCAGGGTCCTTAGGAATTCCACATTTAGCCACTAGAGGGCGAAACACTGGGGGGGGGCGGACCCATCTGGAGCCCCAATGCAACCTGGCGTCATCAGACCTCACTCCAATGGGTAATTGAGGAAGGTACCTTAGAAATCAAATTCTATAAGTGCATTACTCTCCCAAGGGCAAAGCTGACCAATGTTATGGCCAGAGAGACTCCTGCCAGAACTAGTACCTGGCAGCTGTCCCAAAGCTAAGCACGAAGGAAGGGAGGGTAAAAGGGAATCACCCTGGGGTGAGCCCTTAATGTGCACCAAGCTGTGTTTCCCCCATATGGCCTCCGTTACACTTCATGGGAATCCTGCAGCAGGAGTCTGTCTCCGCTCGCAACCGAGGGGAACAAACCTCATGCTAAACCCAGTCCCAGAGTTGGAGTGTGTGAGGAGCCAAGACTCAACAGGCGGCTTACTCAGGTTCCCACAAATCACTTTCTATTGAATGGAAATACTGCTCGACCTTCCCAGAAAGTCAGTCAATCTGGTGGCATCTTTGGAAAGGCTGGGCTGTTTCCTCCCAAAGCCTTAAACCTGCAACTTCCTTTTGCCACCTATTTCTCTGTCTTCTCTCTTGACCAGACTGTAAAGAAGCAGGAAGTGTTAGTACTACTGCGAAACAGGACGGGGAATGGACTGGTGGTGTCTGTAAGCAGCTAACGGACAGCAGCTTTTCAGTTATCACTTAGTGGGCAAATTTAATTTTGCTTTATTTCTCTTCATGCTTACATTAAAAAAGAAATTCTCACAAATAAAACAGCTCAATAAAAACACTGATTACCTGAATACCTTTATTCAGGAAGTGAGAGTAACTGAAACACTGCTTCCCAAGGCGCGTCACACGAGGCCTTCGTTTCCGTCGTGCGGGAGGACGCTGTCCCAACCCCGCACTCCCACTCAGGCACCTTATTAAGATGTCATCCTGGTTGGGCACAGAATGGTGGCCACATCTTAGACAATTTTATGATTTGGGCAGAATGGCTCGAGAAGGCATTGTCACTTCTTAGGTCAGCCGGTGTGCTGAGGTCCCAGATCCTCATCCTGTGCACCCGTGCTCTCCCCGCCAGGGACGAGCCCTGCTTGAGTTGGACTTACATGCACAAAAACAAAAACATGTGCGAGACCGCCATCCCCAGTTTGGGCAGCCAGCAGTCAGTCTGCTTCCTCCACGTTCTCAGAAACTTCCAAGGAGGATGAAAACAGAAACTAAACCAAGACTAAGATGCTGGAAAAGGAAGACACGATACATAGAAGCAAAACCACGAGGCCAGGGAGGAAGCAAACAGAGAGGCAGACAGGAGGTTAAACTATGCAATCACACAGCCAATTGAGAAGGATGTTAAGAGACACACTAGATAAAAATAAAACCCGCCCAGCTCCCTCCTCAAGGTATTTTAATGCAGCAAGCAAAAATACTCCGTCCTTCCTGTAGTAAGCACTGTTAGTATTCAACACTTTAACACTTATGGTGCATCACATAAAAACATGCTTTTGCAAACTCAAAAAAAAATATGTAGCAAATCAACCTAATGGAAAAATCAGGAGGAAAAATTCCAAATTTTCCACAAAATATAGAAAGTCTTAGAATATTAAGTAGATAATGTTTGCAGCGCTATATAGAGCTGTTGTTGCCAATTAAAAAACAGAAATCATCCTGACACAGGATATTCTAAAAGCCTAATTCATGAAAAAACGACAATTTATTCTATGTTTAATAAAATGTTTATTAAGGTGGTAACACAAATCATGCAAGAGCTCAGTAAAAAAAAAGGTAAGAGAATAAGGAATGGCGATTGGTGTGCCAATTTAAAAAAATGCAAATCATTTTACTACCCGAAAGTGACATGAAAAACCATTTGATTCTGAGCATGGACATGATTGCGGCCATCTTTTGGAATTGTAAAGTGATAGGTAACTACTTGCGTTCTAGTCCTCTAGGAGTAGAGTCCGAGACCCAAAATAATCATGAATGGCCCGCGCACTGCACGCGCAGATGGCAAGCAGCTCGGAACCCCTGCCCACCGACTTCTTCCACACCCTTGGGGGAGGGGGCAGCCACCTTTGGTGACTTTCAAATGGGACTCCATTGACATTCAGAATCTTACAAAACCGTAAGACTTGCACGTCATCCTTACCAGGCTTAAATGTAGTGTTGTGAGGTCCAAGGAAGGATTCCCACATCAGGCGGGAAGAAATTTGAACAGATTTACCAAATCAAACATAGTGTCTCAGATTTCGAACAAACATATGACTCATCTTTTGGCAAAAAAATAAAAAATAAATATAGTGGAATGCAGGTTTGATAGATGGAAGAATATGTAATCTACCAATTGTCGAGGAGTACAATTTCATTGCAGACACAAAGAATCACCCATTTCGAAGAATTAAAAAAAAAAAAAGGTTTGCACTATTTCTCACAAAATCTTCACTTTTGGAACTACCCCAATTGAAGCTACACACTGAATTTATTAATACAGCATTAAGTTTCTTTGTGTAAAAAAATCTTTGTACATAGTAATAAAAAAAGATAAGGCAAGACGCATTAAACAGAAACCTTCTGGTTCTTTCCTCTGGGTTCTTCCAGAGCCACGGATGACTATCTGCAACAAAAGAGTTAAGTTTCTGATTTTCCGTATCGAGCATCTTGTGCCTTTGCTGTGGTAAGAATTCTGTCCGAGCACCCTGAAGGACAGATGCTGGTGACGGTCTTTGGCACTTACGCTGGCAGACTGAGCTTCTTTCCCTTGAGTACTAGAATTGGAAAGAGGAAGAGAAAACAAACGGTTACAGATACTGACAAGCGTGCCGTTCCCTGCTTCTCATTCCTAGAGGTCTGTCGCACTCAAGATACTACCTAGTGAGGTGCAAGGAAATAAGCTTTGGGCAACCAAAAGTCATTTGATTTTGGTGTCAATAAACAAAGGCCTCTTAATTATGAAAATTTCATGCATGCGTACACTAAAATTTTCTTCATCTACTGGATGCCAAAAGAACTGTATTTAAGAAATGCAAATTTGATTAGTATTGTCACTAAATTCGTAGCAGCTTTTTGTCATGACTTTCTACCCCAATCAGTACATATTAAAAAATAACTGTTACTATGTGCAGAGACCTATCAAATTTAGAGACAGCATATACACGCCCTTGTACCTGGCATTTCTACCACCCAGAATTTTACCGTATAGCAGGGGTTCTTAGCCTAGGGTTTGTGTTTGGGTTTCAGGGGTTGTGAATCCCCTAAAACTAGATGCATAAATTTGTGCATATACATATATATGCATTTTTTTCTCAGTGAGAAGCTTTTACCAGATTTTTGTGAAATTCACATGTCCTATATTCATATAAACGCAAAAATGTACATTACAAGAATGCCAATTTAAGCACTGGATTTTAACAACATAAGCAGCAAAAGAACAATGACAGCCAGACTACCCATGCACAGGGGGCTGAGTACATTCTGGTAATACACATAATGAAATGCTATGCCTGCTGAAAGTTATGTAGATTTCTATTTACTGACATGAAAAATTGTGAATGGGGAAAAGAGATTAAGGCGCAGCAGGTGTAGTTTAAATTGCGTATCTGTGTGTGCAGAGAGAACCATCTGGAATTAGATTTACAGAAACAGGAACGACAATGACCTGAGTGGCAGGATCTCAGGTGACTGCTGCCACATGAAGACACGCCACCCTGGAAACACTGTACCACTACAGCGAAAGGAGACTGACGCCCGGCCCAGAGTCGGACGGTCACTGAAACGCTCATCTCCAGCTGGTTCTGCTTCGCAGAGCCAGTGCCAGGTCAGGAGCACGCCGGGCTCTGGAGCCCCCAAAACTAAACGCTGTAGGGAGAGCAGGCAGGACGCAGCGACGCACCTTTAGTAATGTACAAGTAGAAGAAGTCGCAGTAGAGGATGGTCTGGACAACACCGGCCACAACGGCGATGAGGTCGAAGAAGCCCTCGAAGTAGAAGCGCCAGATCCAGTTGACGAGATAGAGCGCGCGGTAGAGGCCCAGGAAGAACAGGTAGTGAGTGGTGATGGTCTCCGCCTCCCCGGTCTTGCTGATCATGAAGAGTGCGGGAGGATGGCCACCGACTCAAGGTAGATGGAGAAGGTCCACAGAATCTGGAGGAGAAACACATGCTCCGTCAGCATCCAGTGCCCGCCATGGGTCCACAAGAAACACGCCAGTCCTCTGTGGGGCAGCGCAGAGAGCAGGAGTCGGGTCAACGGAGCCCAGAACAGCGGAGCTTGGCGTTTTGCTACATCACAGGGACCTAAGCTGCATCTAAGAGGCATGGACACTCCCAGTGACAAGCCGGGTCACCTGGACCCTCTGCCTCTGACTTTTCATGACCTCGTCTCTCCAACGTCACGGTCTTCCCTGTACGATTCGCCGTGAATCTACATACACGATGCTGCTCCTGGACCAGTTAGTCCCACTCCACATCTAGGGTCCGGGGTCATCCAACTCTCCGCCAGGGTGGACCCCATACTGATAACCAGATCCCGGTGCCCCCTCACTGCTATTTCTCCTCACCCGTTGGTCTCCTTTCCTGACTATCTAAATATCCTCACCGATTTTCTTATTCCTTAGGCTTTTAGGAAGTGGATAAATCAAAGATGGATGAAAGCGAAGCGGTCATTATGCAAACTCCACCCAACACGGCGCCTCATTCACATGGACAATGGGAGGACTCGCCAGCGGTCCCCTGGAGTACATTACGCCCAGGCACTCCCAGCACCCATCAGACGACCATGAGTCACCCCTGGATGCTAAGGGAAGGCCAAAGCACTCAGGAGCAGGCACGGCCACACAGATCACTTTTCCTAAGGCTGGGGGGCGCAGCCGCGCCGCTTAGGGGACTCGCAGACACAGCAGCGATGTGCAACAGCCAGACACAAAGAGGAATCCACAGCCGGGTTAAAGCGGGGTGATGACGTTCACCAAAACCGCAGACAGGCAGGGCACCATGTCTGGTTCCACAGAGGCCAAGTTTATGTTCTAGAGGAGTCAGTAATAGGCTGTCAGCAGATGCCCTAACACCTGGGGGCTTCACTCCTGCCCACAATTCATTTGCACCAAATTCATTTACATAGTGTATGTTGCACCAGAAGCTTGCCAAACTGGAAAAAAAAAAAATCGAACCCTACATTATCCGCAAACAGGACCATTTCCCTAGGGAACCAGACACGACTCCTGAAGAACCTCTAACTCACCTCGAGAGGAGAGAACTCATGATTGACAAGAAACGAGAGGCCTCCCACAGGGACCACCAGAAACTCCACGCGGAAGGTATCGTGATTCCCATCATACGTTGCCTTGAATTTCATGTAGATCAGGTACACTGTGGCGTAGGAGCAGGCGATGTAGATGAGCTACAAACGAAAGAAAAAACACCAAGTCATCAGTACCTATCGTTGTTCTAATTCCCTTGGCTTTCTACATCACCCATGTTTTGCTTATTTGAAAATTTAAATATACTAAAACTCACTTTTTGGGGGATACAGTCTATGAGTCATTTAACCACCACCACAATTAAGACAGAGATCAGCGCTACCCTCGCAAAAAATTCTCTGTTGCTGCCCCTCTGTAGTGAAGCCTTCCCCTGGGGCCTAACCTCTGACAGTCACTGATCTGCCCTCGGTCCCTGCAGTTCTGCCTTTCTGGTGACATACAGTATGTCACCTTTAAGACCAGCTTCTTCAGTTAGCATAACGCGTGAGAGACCCAACCATGCTGCTGCGTGTACTGGCACACAGTAGGCTCCTTCTCACTGGTGCGGCACAGTCTGCAGCCACTGGCGGCTGTTTCCAGCTTGGGGGATGGTGGATACAACTGCTAAGAACATTTGTGTACAGGCTTCTGTGTGAACGCAATTTTTCATTTCTCTCAGGGAAACACCCAGCAGTGGGACTGCTGGATCATGTTACATTGAAGTTTAACTTTATAAGAAACTGCCAAAGAACGTATTTTTAATCCCATTTTAAACTATCACAGTGTAGCTGAAGAAAAAAAGATGAATGAGAAGTTCAGTGCAGTTGAAAACCAATGCACTTCCTTCCAGCTTCCTTATACTTCTAAGCTAGTGCTTTTCTAAAGATAAACAATGTAACTCATCTTAAACTTTACAAGGATGGCTTTTACTTAAACTGTTACTTTAACACTCACTGAACATTCAGATTGTTACCATGCAATTTTGTCTGGTAACATAACAAAAACCGAAAGAAAGTAAGGATGATTTGTAAAACATTGCTGCCCACAATGGAGCAATTTCAGCCGCGCAGCTACAGAGCCGTTCAAGGGCTTCCAATTACGTTTTATGCCCTGTACATTTAAAAGTCAAATACCATACATTCATCTGACCCACAAGTCTGACATTCTGAAATCACACCCACTTTCAGACTGGCAAATTTTAGGCCCAAAAACCTCAGAGGTTTAGCCCATGACCAGACATAGGTGGGATGTGGGCCACACCGCCTGGTACTACTTCTTAGGAAAACGACCCTGAAAAACTTAATCGGGCATCGGGGCAGCGTGTGGGCAAACGCCTTAATAGGAAAATGAAAGCGGTCATTGGGCTGTCACATGCTTCAGAGCAAAACAAAATGAAGACACTACACTGTCCCTGACCTCACCGTGACTTTATATTGGCAAATACTCAACAGGTATTCAAATTGCTGGTCATACCCATATTCCGAAGAACTACCAAAAACAAAAACAAAAAAATCAAGGAAGATGAGCCTCTTACACTATCAGTTCTCCTTACACCCAAATATGTGTACACACGTATATGGATAAAATAATGTACTATCTACACGTACAAATGAAATGTGTACACAGAGTCCCCACCCGGCAGAGGCACACGGTGGCCGGTTCCCTCAGCAGCCAGCCTAGAGCCTGCCCAGATCAAATCATCCACAGGGGTGCGGCCACTGGGGAGAACAGCTGCTCGTCTCCTCTCATCAGAGTTTGGCATTGAAACCAAAAGGCTAGGCGCGCACAAATCTCAGTTCTCACTCCTGATTTTTAGGACACACCTGGAAACTAGACTGAAGCGAGGAGGATTCCTCTGGAAGCTAGGCATCGTGAGGGGCTTCTGACACCTGCAGTTTTAACCAGCCTGGACAAGCAGGGACCCGGGCATTTTTAAGTTTCCTGATTACTAGGCTCCCATCACTTAGTAATGGAGAAAGGAATGATCAAAGGTAGCTCACTTTTGCGTTTTAGTAAAGGCCGCAGACTCCAATATTGTGTTGTCTACTTTGACCTGTGCTGATGAAAATGCTTTCGGACACAAGATTTGGGGAGTTGTTTTAAAGGCCACACCAAGGGGCTTCAGCTGAAACATTACCTCCCTGGGGGTGCCAACGACCAGGTACCCACAGCAGTGCCGGGCACACAGGTGTTCACTCAGCGCGAGAGGGAGGGGGTGAGAAGTCAGGTCCCTGTCACACAGCCTGAGAGCCCCCCCACTTCCCTGCAGAGCACCGATCATGAGCTGCAGCCGCTCGTTCAGTGCCGAGATGACTGGCCGCTCTCCTCAGCGACCGCGACTCCTGCTTGTGTCCCGCCCTGCCCTCGGCGCTGGGGAAGAGCCCGGTCCTGTGTGTTGGAGAAGCTCGGGTTCACAAGTATGAGTTCAAGAGTGTGCAAAAGATCCGAGTCTTCTCCGAGCGTGGAGTGTGTACCACCAGCGCTACACAGATGTCAGGGATATGCAAACACTCTGAATTCTCACAGGTATGTCTGTTTTAATGCAGACTCGGAAAAATACAAGAATACTAAACTACCATGGACACTAATGTTTAGGGCAAATTGAAAGGTTTAAAAAACATCTTTAGTAACTTATGGCACAGGTGTCATTTAGGCGCACCAAAACAAAGGTGGCACACACGGCAGGTTTAAGAAATGGGCCTGGTGGGAAAAAAGGGAAAGCAGATGCCTCTGCACGGGCCCTCAGAGCGGCGAAACGGGGCACCGCAGCGCCCGGCTCTCTCCTCGCTCAGAACCGGCCTGCTGGGTCCCCTGGGGAGTCTGCAACTTCCCGCCGCTTGAAAACATAATAGTTACTCCTCCGTCTTATAGGGTTATCAAGAGCTTTAGAAGTTTACCACACTCAAAGAGCTTCAGATTCAAAAATTTCTAAGTGCAAGGCACTAATTAAACAGATACTGCTTTGAAACCAAAAAAAAATCTGCTTAATGATAGCAGTTTCTACAGGTCTGTGAATTAAGGATGGATGAAATCCGTTCCACCGGATGCCATACGATACCTTCATAGATGTGTTATATAACGAAATAAACGACGTAAAAAGGTCCAGGTAACGAGTTGTGAAGACCAGTGCAAAGAGAAGCTGGCTTTTTCCAGAAATACCTGAAGAGACAAAAGGGACATGTTAGGAAAGGCAGGAAGCGCAGCTCTGGGAGGTGGGCAACCGGGTGCCAGAGGCTGATGTCCCGGCTACGTACATGAAAGCGGTTTTCGTTTTTCCTTCCCCTAATGTTCTACATCACGCTCCTTTGGAGAGATTCTAACAACTTTTTTCTTACTATAATGGGCTGATTACAGGAAAGTGACTTAATTATGCCCCAGCCAATATGTGAGGATGTGTGTTGTTCAAATGAACATTGTATTCCTCAAACATGTCATTAGGGAGGAAAACATTTCAAAAATTCTGATATACTTTCGTGTTATAATTTGTCTGTTACCTTTAGCACTCTTCCTTCCATTTGAAACACTCCCTCATGGTGAACACCCTTCAGAACAGAGCTGGAATCAAATCGGTTGAGATGAGGAACCGGCTTCAGGTAAGAACCCGAGCATCAGCTGGGTCGTGGTGAGCCTCGCAGGTGCCTTCTCTTTGCAAGAGCAGTGTTTACTTGGACTCAAGATTTGTAAAAAGTTTCATCTCTTAGGTCCGCCACGCAACCAACCCAACACCACACAGAAGGGCGGGAACCTGCTGCCACGGCCGGTCTTTGCAAGCGGCATTTTTGTTGTCGTTTGACACCTTGTTGGGAGATTCAGAGAATTCAGGAAAGAACTCGCTAAGTCCTCACACCCTTAGACTTATTAGCTAAGCATGTATTTAGCAGAAACGTCGCTGTACCCAAATTATGATTATACTCCTACAGAATGTAAAAACTGCATACAAATATTTTACAAACAACATTTTACCAAACAATTCTGCAGCCTGTTGAAACTAAATGCCTGGATCTAAGAAGTTACTTTCTGTTTAAATAATTACCATTCCAGCCTATCCACAAAAACGCTGAGAAACTGAAGGAAAAGTTGATCAGCCCTCCCCACCCATCAGTGGTAACTAATTTCAAGTGTTAAAGGTGGAGATACAGACAGTAAGTCTGCTTCTTTTAGTTTTTCCCCAGTAATGAGGAACTTTACTTTCCTATAGATCCCAAAGAAGAAACAATGAGGCTGCCATTGATATAGAAAACAAGAGAAGACAAGATGGGACAGGGACCAGCAGTTCACATCTGATGTTTGCTGGAGCCTTCAGAGGTAAATTTCCAGTTAATTTCCTATATGGTTTTTTCTAATATTTTAAATAAAAAACTACAGGATTTTGTTGTAGAGCGTCTGTTCTAATGGAACTTTGGAAGCCAGGCCGATTGAAATGTCGTTCTCATTTTCAGCACTCTGATTTGAAAAATTGGGGACAATCACGTCCCTGTTCCCGCTCCCCTTTGCAACCGCTCACATATCCCTTCCTCTGGGAAGCCATCTTTAAAGACGCGGCCCTCAGTGCAGTTTATTCACTCGGCCAGCACGTAATGGGAACCGCTCCATGCCAGCTGCTACCCTAGCTCCTATTACAGCACTGGCAACGCACACTGCGACTACCTGGTTGCCTGTCGCCCCTCTCCCCCAACCCCTGCCAGATGTGGGGTCACCAAAGGCCGGGACACGTGTTATCGTGCTGAGCCCGGGGCCTGACACAGCAGGGCTAAGGCGATACTTCTGAATGAACAAATGGACAAAAAGAAAATGGAATTCATCTTTACTTTCATGTCATAGGGCAGTCTCATTTTGTGTTATTTTGAGGTCATACTTCCAAAGAGTTTCTAAGTCATGCTGTGTCGCTATGACTGTAAGGCCATCATGTGCTCTGGGCTTTGCCCTAATTTACTGACAGTCAGAGGGTGGGAGCGCCCCCTGAGCAGAGCACGGGGCAGAGAGGGACAGGCAGCGTGTGGCCTGGAGCTTGTTCCACAGTGCAGAATCCACGTAGGAAATGCCAAGCCGGACATCTGAGGGCACATGCACAGTCCTACCCCACTTCTTCCAGGCCTGGGATTCTGAATAGCAAGTAGCAGCTTTTTCCTTTAAAACAGAAAAACTGTCCTGTCCTCACAGGAAGGCAGGGGTCCCAGCTGAGGACAGAGGGGGCAGGGGCAGGACTCTCTCTCAGGGGGAAACCTGCTACGAGGCCAGAGGACCTGCTATCTACCATCAGTTTCTCCTTTTGAGACCAGAATGTGTGAGGCTAGCAGGTGACAAATGCTCAAGAACACTCCCTCTAACTGTTCCTGTAATGGGCCACCCCACTACCTAGTGCATGAGATATCCACGTGAGAAACATAATCTGTAAAATGGGAATCGACATTAAACTTAACACCATTCTTGTCTCTTCCCACTGGGCGGAGTTAAGTTTAATAAAAGCCCAGCGATACACTTTACATTACTTTAAATCTTGCTGCAGGTTGAAGTTGCATTCCTTATATTGCCACTGATTTGTAGTACAGAGCCCTTGACCAAACAGAAAAGCTTCCCATGAATTATCTTTGACCTGCTAACAACTGGGATGCAACCAGGCACTGTAAACCAGACCGCCAGGACAATCTGGACAGCGGCATTCAACAAGGGTCCTGGGCGCCGTGCTGCAAGCCACAGTCTCGGTGGATCTGGAACTCTCTAGAGGCCGTGACCCCGGCAGACAGCAGCCGGTCAGAAACACTCAGTACCTGACTCCTGTGACTCAGGCAGAGAGGCTTTGGCGCCAGGGGATCTGAATTCAACTCAGCCCCTGTGAGCCAGGGCCCATTACGCACTTGGTCCCCTAAACCTCACTTTCTGCATCCGTCAAATGCCAACATTGTGGGGCTGTTGGAAAAAGTGCTTTACATACTGTACCTGCCACACTGTAAATGCTTGATAAATGACAGCTCTTACTATAATATAGTGTTTTGCCATTTTTCTTGCTTTCAACAAAATCCATGCTATTTTATTAAAAATTCCACCTGGGCTAAAATATATGGAACAAAAGGCAAAAGGACCTTTTTAATCGCCCCTCCCACCTCCATTGTAAGTGCAACTTTCTAGGACTTTTTAAGCCCCTTTGCTACTCATTCTTTTTCATGGCTGCATGGCATTCCAGTGTGAATGTGGCAACATTTATGCGACCATTTACACCATTCTTGAACATTGGTTGTCCACAATTTCTGTTCTTACAAATACTGCACGAACATCCTTGCATCTATAAAAGTGTTTTGTAGTTATTTAGGTACAACAAACATCTGTATGCCTGCACATAGTTTATTCACACATATTACAGTTTCTGTCGTTCAGATTCCCTAGAATTGTTGGGGCAAGATATATGAAACTTTAAGTTTTGGTACATTGCCAAATTTCCACTAGAAAGGCTGGGCCCATTTACATTTTCACTAACACCAGGTGGGAATGTCCTTTACTTCGCACGCTGCTTACGTGAGATGCTGTAAACCTCTTTTTTCCCCCCACCCAGTGGGAAAGGGATGGCGCGCACCGCTGTCTGCGCATCCAGGTTCCTAACTGCTAGTGATGCCAGACCTCCCTTCATGCGTGACTGGCCTTCTGTTATTCTTCTGTGAACTGTCAACTCTGTCCAGTTTCCAGTTTTTTTTATTTGTAGGAGTATTTTATTTTGGATATTAAGCCTTTGTCATTTAGGCACACTGCGGATTATTCCTCTCAGTTTATTGTCTTTTAACTTTGAGGATACTCTTAATTAACAGTGAATGTGGGGAGATGCATCATCTTGCTTCCTCGCCAGGGCCTACGCAGGACCATGGTTTGAATACACATTCAGGTCATCTCCCATGTCCCTTGGCAGTCTTCCACGTCCCCTCACAGAGGCGTTCCACACAGCTCGTTGGAAAGTCAGGTGCCTTCCCTGGGGTCCTTCCGGCCATTTCAGTTAGGATTGACAGCCTACACGGTTGAATACCCTCTATTTTTATCTTTTTACGTATCTTATTGTTTCAACTACATTGCAGCTTTCTTAATAGCAGAAACTTTAACAGCGACAAGTTGCTGCTCTGAATTGTGTCCCCAGTGCCTTGCACATAGTGAGTGGTCCATAATTTTTAAGAGCAATGATTCCTTGAGAGTCACACACACAAAAAAAGAGATGACAGTTGCTACAAAGAGGGAGCTGGAATGTCATGCAAAAGCTTCTTGAAGTACCCAATAACGATAAAAGATGAGGTGTTTTCATTTACTTCAAAAATACAAACTGTCCAATTATGAGAAATGCAGGGACACTGGTACATTCCTGTCGCATCCTGGTAGGATGAAAAGTCCACAACTTACATAATAGCTAACAATCTAAGCAAGAGGTGGAGGAGCGGGAGGAGACACTTGGGCAGGATGGCTGGGACTCGTGGTCTCAGAAGGATTCCACTAGTAATTTAAGCATAACAGACACAGCATCATGAATACTATCAACTACAGGAAAATGTAGACAGGAAGTTCTTCATCTACAAACTCAGGCTTGTTTTCCCAAGGCTATCCAGGTCAGTGTTTAGAACAAGAAAGTGACAACTTCAGCATACTGTGGATCCAGCTGCAATGACTGTTCAGGAATATGAGAAACTGACACTTTATTTGGGCACCTCTCCGTAATGTCGATGGCAGACGTGAGAGGATGCCAATTCAAACACAGCTAAACCAAGATCAAGTCCTTTAAGGCAGCTGTCCTCAAATTAGATGGTCAGGAAAACAGAATCTCCAGCTTCCTCACTAACCTGCCTCACCCTTGACCCTAAGAGAAAAAAGACCTGTGGTTCTGTAGTTGCAAGCATGTTAAAAACAGGTGCCATATTCCGAAAATGAACCCCAATACCAGTATTTTCAAAGAAGAAACACAACCTGGATGTACATGTCTCCTATTCCAGTTATTTGAGAAACTCATATCAAATTCTCACTCTTTCAAAAGTCTCTAAACAAGTCTATAATTTAGGATGGAAAAACAAAACAGCTAGTCAAATTTAGCATTTAATTTTGAAGAAATGATCTTAGTGATCTTGATTTTTAAAAGGCCAGGAAAATCTCATGTATAAGAACTAAAATGATCCTAACTCTGACAATGAGAATAGTTTAATAATGCCCTATAACTACAGGCTAACTGTAGGAATACTAAGATTTTGGAGGAAAAATAAAGATTAAAAATAACATCTCCTGGGTGGGTGGTGGGCAAAATGGGTGAGGGTCGTCTAAAGGTACACATTTCCAGTTATCTGATAAGTCAGTCCTGGAGATGTCATGTTAATGATACTGTACTGTATATTTGTAGTTGCTAAGCGAGTAGATCTTAAAAGTTCTCATCACAAGGAAAAAAACCTTGAACTACCTGTGGTGATAGATGTTAACAAAACTTACTGTGATTATTATTTTGTACTACATATATCTACCATTATGTTGTACACCTAAAACTAATACCATGTCATACATCAATTATATCTCAATAAAACCAAAAAAAAAAAACTTAAGAGTGCAACAACAACAAAAAATTACCTAAACAAAGGGTCTGGTATCAAACGTTTAAACCAAAATTACTTGCACCAAATAGACAGTTACTCAAGATCCTTAAATGCTAGTTACTGATTGCCTCTGTTTCAACCTTGGCTTTACCACTAATTTTCTCGCCTCCCTTAGACTCAGTTTCCCCCTCCACAGAATGGGAACCATAGCGCCCACCTCAGAAGGTATGGACCACATGCCATATAAGGCATAGGTCACAACCTCATACACAGCAAGCACTTAAATGTCAACTATCACAATCAGTGCAATTACTTCGCTGTCACTGGAAACCTTACAACTGAACCTCTCAGAACTATGGATAGAAATTGAGATCACTTTCAAGCGAGACACACTGGTTTCAGTACATGAACTTTGTAACATCCACTTTGATTGCTCAAAGGTCTTTTTTGGTTTTGCTTACTTCCTGGATGGCAGCTCTGTTCCAGGGAGATAGGTGAGGCCTGAAGGCAGCAGAGATGTGGTGTTACTTTAGATGTGGGAATTTTTAGAAATCAATCAATGAAATCTCTGCCACCCAGGTCCTTTAGGACTCCATCTTTCACTGCCTCTGCAAAAATTAAGTTATTGAATTCATCAAAAGTTACTTCACTGAGGCCATGGCACTAAAAATAAGTTTAAGGAAGACACTGCATTTAGAGAGACCATTTAAAAATTCACCATTTTAAAGCTTTTAGGTTTAATAAAATGCACAAGACCACAACGATAAGAAATCGTCTCACTGCCTCCCAGCAATGCAGGCAGGAAATGTGTACTCCCGAGGTGGGAGTCGCCAACTCACTGGTGACGTGGAGTAAGAATTACAGGGGACCACGGCGGTACCTGCGAGCGCCGCAGATTTAAAGGAACCCGTTATTAGCGGGAGGCACTCGGAGTCTGACTAGTGCATTTCTTAAAGCAGCATTAATTATCCCAAATTCGCTTAGAGACCTCGCTACATTCCCTTTTCCGTCACGGGCGTGACCCTGGACCGAGAGTTAGGGTGAAGTGGGCAGAACTCTAAGGACAGGTCTGACCCGACGCCCTAATCTAAAAGCCAGTGCACGCAGGGGCAGAGTGAGGAGCTGATGACCTCTCCCCGCGCCCGCCCCACCTACCGGGCTGGCCTGGCTGCCACATCAGGCCGACCTGGCCGCGGCCCGTCCATTGATTCGCGGGCTGCCCGCACCTCCGGACTCCTGCCCGGACTCCGTCTGGGCCGCGCGGAGAAGCGCCCACTGAAACCGGGGGCGGGGGCGCGCCTGCCAAACCCCAGCCCTGTCCAAACTTTCCAAGCAGAACAGGGCCCCGCGCAGCCTGGTTAGCACCTCCTCTGCGCCGACGGCTCAAGTTCGGGAGCGGACCCAATGCGGAGCGCGGCCCAGCGCCGTGGCACCCCGCGCGGGCCCGAGCACCCGCCCGCGGGGTGGCAGGCCCCCCCAGGGTCCGGCCGGCCGCCCGCCCGGCCGAGGGGGTGTGTCCGGCCAGCGCGGGCCGGCGGGCCGTGGGGCGGCCGACGTCGGCGGGTCCTCAGGGCGCCCCGGCCCCGCGCCCGAGCCTTTCCGGGGCCTCGCCCGCCGCTCACCGGCGCAGGAGCGCGTCTTCCAGATCTTCAGCAGCAGGATGACGATGGCCGCCAGGTGGGACAGGTCCCCAGTTAGCCGGAAGATGTTCATGGCGGCGGCGGTCGGCGCAGCGGCCCCGGGGCTCGGCGGCTCAGGCGGCGGCGGCCACTAACGAGGAAGCGATGAAGATGGCGAGAACGGGCGCGACGTGGCCAGGGACGTGGCCGAACTGCCGGCGCGCGCGCGCGGGGCACTCTGGGAGAGCGGGCCGACGCCAGGCCCCGCCCCGCCCCGCCCCTTAAAGGGCCGCGCGCGGAGAGCGGGCTCTGCGGCTCCCCGGCTCCGCTCCGGAGTACGCGGACCCCTCAACCGACTTTCCTTTGCCTGGGTTTCCGGTTTCTCCCGGGTGCCAGCGATTTCCTTTAGTTTTTGAAATGACACTCCCTTGCGAGCGATTTTTTCCTCCCACCAATCTTAAAGCCTGTACAGGCTTTACTGTATGAAAAAGTGTAAGAGAAAAATAAAAATTAAGTCCTGATGGCATCGCTCAAGATAGGGTCGATCTTGGGGATGTCGGGGAGGATGCGGCTTATGCGGGGGTCTCAAGATTTTATTCTAGGGGTCTCTTTGAGAAAGCGTGCAAAATTAGCTAGAAAAGTGAACAGTTCTGTAGGATGAGAAGATAAATCACATTACTAACGGAAGGAAGCTAACAGGATCCTCCGCATAATTTGCGGGTGCCCAGTGCAAAAAGAAAACGTAGGGTCCCCGGTTCAAAAGCGGGCGGGTGGGGGGGTGCTGTTAAAGGTACTAAAATATAAAACTTTTTTTTGTCTTTTGTGGTCTCTCTCCACTTGGAGTGTGTCCTGTTTGCTATTTAATGTCATTCTAAGTAAAGAAAAAAAATTTAATTATGATTATGAATTTTACTGTTTGTGTTTCTATTGGTCAATGTCAGTTTTGAAGGCAAATATCAAAGCATTTACCATGGATGCAGAATCTCTAAAAGCACACGATTCTTCTTTAATGGCTTGTCCATGGAGGGTGCTTTGGAGCTGGGCAGAGGGATGAACACAGGCCAAACCCAGGAACGTAGGAGGGAAGGTTGGAAGGAGGAAGCGGGGTTCCGTTCCACCCCCCTACCCCCCTAGGGAGCACACCACTGGGCATCTACTCCTCCAGTGAGCCAGGGTCTGCCTGGGACTTGGATGGAGTATGCAGGTGCTCCTGATGGCTGCTGGTTCCCTCTCCCTCCAGCTGACCTTGCTAGGGCAGGGAGGTCCAACCAGGCATCTCCCCTTCCCATGTATCACCACTTCAACCCATGACAGAGGGCAACCCTCAAAGGTGCCAGGACACACTAGGTACTGGATCAGAGATGGGCGACGGGCTTGCCTGTGCCAAGCTGATCACCAAAGAATGGGCTGGCCACTGCCATGACCTGCCCAGAGTGGCCACAGGGCACATAAGCTCAGACCCACTCTGATGCTGTTAAATCCACTCCACACCTGCACCCAGGCACCCACCGAAGGGGAGAATGGCAGCGGTTGCCCACCCATGAAGCCAGAGCCCTGCTGACAGATAACACAAACAGGGCAGAAGCCAGAAAATAATATAATACCTGTGATAACTGATGACCTCGCCCACATCTGTAATACTCTTTTTCCTGCATTTTTTTTACTGCACACTCTTTGGCCACCTCTTCACATGATAATGCTTTGTGTGTATGTGTGTGTGTATGTGTGTGTTGGGGTTAACAACTTTAATAGTGCAAACACTGTAATTATTTTTGATATTTTTATTGAACTGTAATTATATGAACTTCAGGGGTGCCACGTGATTCAATATTCATATATTAAGAGACAATCACCATGATAAGTCTAGTTAACATTCATCATCACACAGTTACAATTTTTTTCTTGTGATGATGACTTTTAAGATTTCCTCACTCAGCAACTTTCGAATACACAATGTAGTATCAACTACAGTCGCCGTGCTGTACGTTACATCCCAAGACTTGTATTTTATAACCGGAAGTTTGAACCTTTCGACCACCTTTACCCATTTTGCCCATCCCAACTCTGACAATGATTTTTGAAATATTTCCTAGAGAGAATAGAAAAATGATCTTTTCTCCAGCATGGTTGATTGAAAAAAATGATTTGATAGTTAGGACTGTTGTCACATCTGGGAAAACCCCAATCACGTTATTTCATATGAAAGCTGCAAGATTTCAAGCATTTCTAGTTTCTTGCTCAGGGACTACTAGCATGTGATGCTTTTTGAATCGGTGACACTAATTAACCAACTTGTCAGTACTTCTTGTGTTTCATAGTTTTGGTGGTTTTGAAATATGTCCACAGATTACTTGACACTTCCCTTAAGAAGGGAGCTTAATCTCTTCCCCTTGAATGTCACCTGGACTTAGTGACTCACTTCTAACCAATAGAATATGGCAGAGATGATGTCATGTCACCTCCAAGACTAGGTCATAAAAGGTATTCTTGCTTCCTCCTCTGTCTCAGGTCATTCACTGTGAGGGAAGCCAACTAGCTGTAAGCCATGAGGACACTCAAGCTGGTCACACGATAAGAAATCGAGTCTTCTTGGGACCAGCCAACAGGGAACTGGAGACTCTGTCAACACCCATGTGAGCGAATCATCTTGGAAAGCGGTATCCCAGCCCCACCAAGCCTTAGATGAATGCAACTTCAGCTGATGTATTAACTGTAAGTGTCGGGAGACATATAATTCAAAATAAAATCTCCTACAAACCCAGTAAAACCTCTGCTTCAAATATAGAAAAGAATGAAATAGTTTTATTGCCAATTAAGTATGCCCAGGCAATCCGCTTAAGAGATTTCAAAGACAGAAAGAACATGGGCGATAAGACATTTCAGCCACAAAAATTAAAAGAATTTCCTACAAATGGATTCTCGCTACAAAAAATTCTAAAGCAAAAAGCTTACTTGAGGTAGAATGAAAATGAACCAAGAGGGAAGAGGCATGGAGCAAGAAGAAATGACAATTCAGAATGGTGTGAGGATCCTAATTCTGCAGTGTCGGAAATGTTGGGAGCCCCAGCAAAACACAAGAACTCAGCATCCAGCCTTTCGTTCAGCAGAAGCTCTGTGTCCAGGGACCATGGGCCTGACTCTCCCCCAGGATGGGTTTTTCCACTGAACGTGAGAAGAAACTGACCAAATAAAAATGTCTCCTATACCTGTGACCCCTTATGACTCAGTAGGTCAGCTCCTGAATCAGCATTATTATTGTCCATTTATACTGCATTCTTCAGAAATATCACTTGGTACTTAGCATAAGGAAAGGCTAATCAAGGATTTGGGATGAATTTCTTGAGCAAATGAGAAATGGCTCGCTATTCTTGCTACTGACATTTCTTTTGGGGACCTGCAGTTTTGGGTAACTAAGTGATGTGGTTTTGGCAAGTGTTATATATTTCAGAGACTTCTACTACCTAGTAAGTGTAAATATCTGAGACCACTATTAAAATCTTTGTACTGCTCAGAGGCAAGTATTTATTTCACTGATCCGCAGTTTTTGGACATCCGGTTGCCTCAGATGTGCCACTCATCGGCAGGCATCACCAAACAAATTGATTTGTGTCGTGAGCTGTTGGCAAATTATATCAATATTTACGTACAGCATATACCTGTGTATTTCAGTAATGGGGCTGTATATTCCTCAATACACTCACGTAGTTTTGAATAATATGAAATTATTCGTAGAGAACAACTTTCTGCCAATTTCTTCACCGGTCAGGATTAAAGTAATAATTACTTAAAGACCCCTGGAATTCTGAGGATGATTTTCTCATGTAGGAGGTTTGATGGCTGACACAGACACTCAGAAATGGCAGTAAGAAGACGTGCCGTGGACCTCGCTCTTCCTATGCAGACCAGTTCTCTGCTTCTCTGGCCCAAGAGAAGCTTCTACCAAGTTTCCATAACTTCAGTCTAGAGCATAGCCACAGCAGACCTGGAATCTCCAATTGCGTATTCTTTATTTTTCACTTATTACGTCACAAGCATTCTCCCATGACCTTAACAGTTCTTCAACATTCTGATCGCTATGTTTATTCCTACAAGTGACAGCTGCATCACTTAACTTATTTCACTGACCCCCGATTCTTGGACATCCCAGTTTCTTCAGACTAACTCCGCAAGGGATATCCGTGTGTCTCGATGTCTGTTTGCACTTCTGACCATTTCTGTGGGGCGAATTTCCTAGTCAGGTCTTTCTCCTGGGGTTCCCTTCCTCGAGGAGCTTCGGGGTGGTGGTGGTGGGGTCCCTGGGTGATGTGGCCATGTGCCGCAGATCTGTTTTGGTGGTGGCTGACACTTTGGCTGGCTTCTACGCTCAGAGCCACCACTTCTGCCCCAGTCACCTACATTAGCAAACACAGCTAAGGCCGCATTGTGGTGTCTGCACAAAGCTCAGCGGAAGATACAGTGATTCCAGATGGATGCTGTCATCCCAGGTCTGGGCCTCTCTCCTCACCATCCTCACGGGGCAGGACCCAGCTCACCTCCCCCTGCTTGCAAGTCCCAGAGGGTTTCCTCCTTCTGCACCCTACAGACCTTCCTGACCCTGGATGCTGACAATAGGGACATCTAGTTCCTTCTGTGGAAACCCCTACACTAACCCCACAAGGTGCAAGAGCACACAGTCGCTCTATTTATTCACTGCTGGGAACATGGGGAATCGGGGAATCCAGTCAAACTCTCTTTAGAGAAAATGCTGGCCTTACCTTTCAAGGCACTATCAGAACAAAGATGTCGTTCATCTGCACAACTAAACGACCCTGAACCCCTTGGTCTGTGGAATAGCATTTGGTTTCACAGTTTTCCTCCAGAACATTGTGTGAGTCCTGCCTTCCTGTGACCAAACGCCCCTTCGGGGCAAATTTCCTAAAACAAAAGAATGAGGTAATCAGCATCTTTCCAACCAGGATTCAGAACTGCCAACTTGCCCTCAGCATAGCTCCCTTAAGAGCGTATAAAACAAATCCAGTCCCTTTTTAGCGGGTACACGCCTTGCACCCCAGGGTAGTACGAATGCCTCGAATGGCACAGATGTTTTATTTCAGGGGTTGCAGACTCACAGCTGGGCTCCATCTGGCTCATAGAAATGTTTTCTTTGCCTCATAATTAATTGATTGTCTTTTTTAAAGTTTGAGTTGATCGGCAAAATTTTATCAGGACATTTTAAGTAAAAATCTGGGTTTCTGGTTTTCTTTGAGAAAGCCTGAAGATCAGGCACCACAAGGCGGGGCTTTGCACATGGAGGTGCACAGCTGGAGGGGGTCAGGGGTTCCTCCCCCCACCCCCCCCCCGCCCTATAGACAGGCATCCATGCTCCAGCTCCCTGGTGCCCAGCCTGCCTTGTTGTCTCTCCCCTGTCCCTGTCTGTCAGTAACTCGTCATTCTTGTCTTGTGTCATTGTTTCCTTACCCCCCGCCCCACCCCATCATGCTTGCATTGCTTGTCTGGCCCTCTGTAGACTCGACTTTGCAATCCTGGTTTGAAAGGTTAGGATGTAGGTGGCCAAACTGATTTATAGAAAGGAGGCATTTTCTTGAGCCACTTGGTAGCCCCTTACCTCAACGTCATTTTGCTTTGGTTTCCTGGGCAATTGAAGCCTTGCTGTGTGCAAAGGCTAGAAGCCCTGGGCCAATGGGAAATCAAGTCGCGGACAGGGTTATCAGCGAGAACAAACCTGCTAGCTGAAGCCTGGGTGTGTGAGAATTTGCCAAGGGAGGGTAAACAGTGTCCAGTGCTGTTTTAATAAAGGTCAAGTAAGATAAGCACAAACAGCCCTCCCGGTAGCTCCTTGTAGGGGTGAGAGCAGGTTCAGGGAGATGATTGGAGTAAAAACCAGACTGCCATGTGCCGAGAGGTGAGCAGATGGTGAGGACACAGAGGCAGCCAGTGTAGACAAAGAGATTTGGCTCTAAGGTGAGGGTGGAGAGTGAGAGGGCATCAGCTACTGGCATCTAGACATCCTTCTGGGGGTGTGCAGTGGGAGGGATGTTTACAGTCAGTGGGGAGTGAGTTGTGGTCACTGGTGCATTGGGATGCCTGGGGGCTTGGGGGTGGGGGGGGAAGCAGGAAGATAGCATAGACAGAGAACTTGCTCTGAACTGGAGGTAAGGACAAGGTCGAACGTCGTGGGATGAGGATGAAGGCGGATGCAGAGAAGTTTGCAGATGGAGAAGGTGAGAAAATCCTGCTTGATGGAATCCTTTCTCTTGGAAGCACCAGCTCAGTCCAGAGATCTTTGAGGCCTCCTTGGAACTAGGCCTGTTATATCTTTGGCACTCGATAAGAGAGCGTTACGGGTTGAATTGTGTCCCGTCCACAAGTTCGTATGTTAGAGTCCAAACCCTCAACACCTCGGAATGTGGCTACATTCAAAGACAGGGTCTTTAAGGTGGTCATTAAGGTTAAATGAGATCATATGGGTGGGACCCTAATCCAACAGGATTGGTGTCCTTACAAGAAGAGGAAAAGTACAAGGATGCACCCACAGGGAAAAGGTCATGTGAGGGCACAGCGAGAAGGTGGCCATCTGCAAACCACGAGGAAAACTAAGCCTGCTGATAGCTCGATCTCGGACTTCAGCTTCCAGACGGTGAGAAAATAGATTCCTGTCTTTTAAGCCACTCAGTCTGTGGTCTGTGGTTATGGGAGTCTCAGCCAATTAATGCAAGGAGGAACAAGAGGTGGCAAAGAAAAGAGGTAAGGGCTTGATGTACAAGTCACCAGTATCTGTGGTCCGTTGATATTAAAATTTAAAAACAGAAAAAATATATTGAGCAAAATAAGATATTTCCATTCGGAGGATGGGCTTCGGATTTAGACAGACCCACGTTTTCCAGCCAGCAAGTCACATAACCTTCCTGCGTTTCAGAATTTTTATTTGTAAAAGGGAGATGACAAAGGGGCGTGGTGACGGTGAAATAAAATGAAATGTGTCAAAACACTGAGCACGCTACCCAGTGACCACTGCCTGATGTTACTAGAAACAGCAGTGTGTAATGAGGCTATATTATTTTGGTGGTATTATTGAGAGATAAATTCCTGGGGCAAAAGTGCCTGTATTCACACCCTGTCATTGTCGTGAGGAGTTGGTGGGGGGTATGGCGCAAATACTGACTCAGCTGTAGAACCGCCATGAGAGACAACCCTAGAGAAACAAACTCAGAGAGGCTGACCCAGGCTCGCACCCCGCATGATGCCTGGCACATAGTGGGCTGTCAAAGGGTCCTGGCGAATGCATTCGTGAATGAAGACAGTTCGCTGAGAATATTCAAAGACTGAACATCCATAACCATCTGTTGATGGGTGTATTATTAGTCAACCTCTGGTGTTACAAATGACAGAAACCCATTCAAACCAGCCTAAGACAAAGCAAATTTTTGGCTTTCTTTTTTTGTTGTTTTTTTTGTTTTTGTTTTTGTTTTGTTTTTTACAAATTTACAAATGGAGGGGGAGTTTGTTAGCTTGGAAACTGACAAGTCCAGATGCCTGCTTCAGGCGCGGTTGGATCCAGGAACAGAGATGTATGGCGTGATCCTCTTCTGCCCTCCTGCGTTGCCTTTACACCCAGCCAGTGGCTCCAGGAGGTGGTCCTGGCAGCTCCCTCCCGGCTCCCACCCTCCATTCACCCAGCAATTCATCCAGAAGAAAGGAAGCCTCCCTTTCCAAACAGTTCTGAGTCTTGAATTGACCCTCCCAAAGGAACAACAGGGAGCTTTCTCCAGCAGGAGGGAGACTGGTTGCTAGGCAGGCACAGACCCCTGCTGCCCACAGGACTGAGTGTATCCGGTGAGGACCCAGGTCACCCATGGGTGACCAGGTAAGAGAGAGAAGCATGCTACCCGGAGGACACACGGAGATGGGTAACAGAGCTATGTGGGTCCGGGCTGGACCAGGGGCACTAAGGATTTATACCAAGGAGTCTGGCCAAGGGGGCAGGTGGGAGACAGATTGCAAAAATTCTCCACCCCCTGAATTCACATCTTCTGCAATGTGACATACAGCATCTCTCATCAAGAGTGGAGCCTATCTATTTCTTTTCCCCTATGTCCTGGGCTGGCTTTGTCACTTGCTTTGACAAATGGCTGTGGTGGAAGGGATGGTCTGCCAGTCCTGAGCTTAGGCCCCAAGGGGTCTTCTGTGCCTTTACCGATTCTCTTAGACCCCTGCCTCCACCCTGTGAATGAGCCTGGCTCAATAGGCTGGAGGATGAGAGGCCACACGAAGTCACCAGCCGTTGTGCCCAAGGCCTCAGGCGCGGGAGAGAGCCCTGCGTAGTTACAATGCGAAGCCGCAGCTGACTTACAGACGACTGCAGATTCGGGAGTGGGTCCACTGAGCCCAGCTCGGATCGGAGCTGCCCCGGTGACCCACAGACTCATCCACATTACGTGGCTGCCATTTTAAGCAACTGGTTTGGGGACAGTTTGTTACACGGCATTGTGTACGCAGGGGCAAGATGCAGGAAGCCAGTGGAGTGTGGGCACAGACAGGCCGGTGGACAGTCCTCCTGGGGCAACCACCCCAGTGCCGCGGGCGGCCATGGTTCACCTTCTTGGGGAGCAGATGCGTTGCTCCTGCCTGGTGCCCCCAGACTCAGAGCCGGGGCTCAGCCTGGAGAGGGGGGCCCAGCCGAGCCCCACACCTTCGAGATGGCTGAGGTAGCTGGTGACGCGGGCACAGCGGACGCCGCGGCCTGAGGTCCTAGGCGTGCAGGGGACACACGCAGCCCAAAACTCAGGGGAGTCCAAGCTACCGGTGGGGGCGTGGCCAGCAGCATTTCTCTGCGCTCTGGTTGCAGGGGGCGCGGGGCTGCCCCCGTCACCAGGCCAGGGGCGACACCATCCCCGAGCTGCGCATGCCCTCCCCGGCCTGCAGGTCGCTGAGAGCTCGCTGGGGAGGGAGGAGCACACGGAGGGCTTGGTCAGTGGTCCCAGGAGCCCCCCAACACCAGTCCTGCCTCATCCCCCCAGGCCAGAGCCAAGGCACAGACCTGCCAGCACCAGCCGGTTGGGTGGGTTGTGTGGGGGCCCTTTTCTGGGCTTCGGGGAGGGTCCCCCCCCTCATTTGACCTCTGACTCTGACCTCTCCTGAGGGGCCTCTCCACGTGGCTTACCTCGAACTTGCTCATGAACTCTGCGAAGATGCCGAAGAAGGCCTCGGAGGTGGTGGCCTTGGAATCCTCTCCGAAGAAAGCCAGCGCCTTGCCCAGCTCGTCCATGGCCTCGCGCTGCAGCCCGTCCAGCGCCCGCACCACCGGCTGGGCCGTCTCTAGGAAGGACTGATGGGCCTCTGTTAAGGCAACTAGCGACCTGCTGGTGTCCCTGGGCCCCAGACAACGGCCGCGCTGCTCCGCTCCCATCTGCCCCACACCTTGTGCCGAGCTGGGACCCATGCCCGGTTCAGAGGCCCCAGGCCCTTTGCCCACAGTCCACAAGCTCATCCTGAAACCAGTCACTCCAGCTTCAGGCCTGTCACCTGCTCCTCTCTGCAGGACAATCCCTCTTCCCTCCTGGCTCTGCTCAGATGCCACCACCCCCTCTCCCCAGCTATGCACTTGGAGCAGCCCCCACCACTCTCCAGGCCTTGCTGTCTCTTTGTCTATGGCATTTGTCACTGTCAGAGCTCAATGGGAATGTCCCCTCTTCTCACTGCCTCTGCCGCCAGGGCCTGGCAGCCTCTGCCTGTGGCTCGTGACTTAAGTCTGGGCTCTTCTGCCCCTGAGGACAGATAGGGCGAGGCAGTGGCTTCAGGGCAGTCAAGAGAGCTCATCCGCAGTTGCATGTGGACTTGGCACGAGCACTTGGACCTGAATGAGCCCGGCGGACCCTCTTCCAGCACCCCCGGGCCCCCAGCAGCCTCTGCACGGACACTCCACTGGGGCCACAGCTGGTGCTCCCTGACACCCCTCCCCAGGGGCCACTCCAGCACTGGGACAGGCTGCGGAGGGTACCGTCATGACCACGGCAAACTTGTCCTCACTGGAGGGGACCATGCTCTGGCAGGCGGCCTGAATCTCACTGATGGTGCCGTGGAGGTCAGCCAGGTCACTGGTCAGGGCCCGTTGGTTCACTGTAGGGAAGGGGACAGAGCCTCACAGGCCACGCTCCCAGCCAGGACAGCAGCGCCTCTGCCTCGCACCCGTCCACCCAGCCTACCTTTGGCAGCCAGGGGCACAGTGGGCAGGTCCTGAGCACAGCCCAGGAGTTCAGGGAAGTGCTGGCTCAGCGATCTGGCGAGGACGTGCAGGAAGGTGGACTTCCCGTCCACGGTCTTGGTGGAGTTCAGCTGCAAGTGACCCCCCAACACACATCCTCCTCAAGGACCCCATCAGATTCCTGACCACGTGCGGCCACGTGCTGCTTCTCCTGGACTGTGGCTTCGACCCTGGCCCTCAACACTCACCAACTCCAAAGCTCGGACACCGATTGCCGGCATTCCTTACTCTGAAGTCTTACCTACAGGGCTGTCACCGGCCTCCCCAGGGGTTCTCAGGTTCCCTGGCCCAGATCTTGGTGACCTCTCCCCCCTCGGTAACCAGGACCCCAGCCGGCAACTAGGGGAGGGCCCTAGGTTCTTCTGCCCTTGTCAGTAGACACAGCCCAAGATTCTCTGATCCCAGGGGGATGGGTAGCCTCATTCACAGATCTTCCCTCTTGTGGTTTTCTGGAAGCATCTGTGGCCCATCTGAGTCTCAGACATCCTTAACCATTTGTATTTATCTGCAAATGGACCCTCCTCTTCCTCCTGGAGCCGGCCCTCCCTGCTCACTCTACTCCATTGATCCAGCCTGGCTTGGAAGAGTGCCCCTCCACCCCCACCTACCCCGGGCCACCCACCAACCTCTGCTGCAGTCACACCCTGGCCCGCAGGCAGCCAGCTCTTCCTCCTGGGGAAGGGCCCTCCTTGGCTATGAGGTTCTCTTGCCCTCTGCCACAGCTTGGTTGGGCCCCGCCTCTCCACCCTCCGTGGTAAAGCCAGCTAATGGATCACTACTGACGAGCCTCTCACCTCCGTCAGAAAGTTGATTTTGAAGCCCGTGGTCTTGTTGGTTTTGGGCTGCCCATCGTTGAGATAGTTGCCCATGGCCAACACGAACTGGAAAGGAAGGTGGGCAGGCAGGTACTTGCCCCACCCCTCGGCCCCTGGCCTGCACCCCCTCTGCATCAGGATGGACTTCCAGACCGGAAGCCCCGGGGGCAGGGGGCAGGGGCCGGGTCGAGTGACTGGGGAGGGGGTGCACCCTGACCTCCAGGATCTTGGCGAGCTTCCGGCTGTTCTTGAGCTCGAGGGAGGCCTGGCGCAAGCACTCCAGGCTGGCCCGGATCTCCTCCGTCTTCTCCTGCAGGGTGGCCTGGAAGTGGAGGCTGCGCAGGCGCGTCTTGTATTCGGGAACCGACAGCATCTGTCAGGAAGGCAGGGCCAAGGTTCATCCACCCGCCAGGGGACCCATGGTCCCACCGGCCCGAGCGGGCGGCGTCAGAGGGCCCGGGATTCCCTTAGGAAAAGTAAGCACAACCTCCAGGCGCACCCTCATCCCACCTACTTCGGACCGCGGGCGGCACCTGCCCAGTGAAGGTGTGAAACCGGGACTCAGAGGTTTGAGCTCGGAAGCGCACGCGGAGCGGGACCGACGCAGCCCCGGGACAGAGCGAGAGCCCGGATCGAGGCGGCCGAGGCCGCTGGGCAGCAGCCCCTGACCCTGGGCGGGGGTCACGGCCGCCGCACCTGAAGGACGAACTGGTCGGGCTCGCTGAGGCGGCCGGGCGCCTCCCGGAACGCCTGGTAGCGCAGCTCCTCGTCCGCGTCGGGCGCGAACAGCAGCAGCTGCGCCAGGTGCGCTGGCTCCAGGCGCCGCGGCTCCATGCTCATGAGCACCTGCCGCAGCTCCGCCGGGCTCAGCTTCAGGTGCGCCAGCAGGATGGCTGCGGGCGGGGCCGCTAAGGTGAGCCCGGGCGGGGCCTCGAGATCCACCTGGGCTACGGGTTGGAGCCTGGGGGGAACCAAGAAGCTAGGGAGGGGCCTGGAGGCGGGGCCAGAACTGGGGCGCCAACCAGGGGGCGTGGCCTGTGGGCGATCCCAAGGCCGGCACCTACCCTGGAGGGATCGGGCGGTGTGTGGGACCTGGGAGGGGACCTTCACCGGGCCGGATGGCTGGCGAGTGGGGTGGGGGGAGGGAGGAAGCCCTACAACCGAATCTCTGTCATCCATGGGGCGGATCCGCGGCTCTGCGGCCCAGAGGGAGGGGCCGCATCCTGCTCCCTACTTCCCCTGGGACGCCCCGGCCCCTCACAGGTGTTGTAGGCCTTCTTGTGCGACAGGATCTCCACCACGTCCTTCTTCCTGAAGGGCTCAGGTCCAGGCACTGCCTCTGGAAGAGAGAAGCTGATGGTTTAATTTCCGAGGCTAGGCCGAGCTGCTGCTGCGGAGGGCCAGGAAGGGGTGTGGTCAGCTCAGACGCCCCCTGACCATGGCCTTGACTGAATCAACTCACGGTGTCCACAGTCCCCACTCAGGGACCCTCGGGCCCACTCAGCACGCATGGTGCGTGTTCCTCCCCCCCATCATCTCTCCCTGGGTGCATGGGACTGAGCTGGCCCAGGAAGGAGAACTAACAGCCTCTTGCCCTGGCAGAGGCTTCCTGGGTGGACAAGGGCTTTTCTGTTCCATCCTAGGACCACTTTCCACACACAATATCCCTGGCTGCCTGGAGAGCCACCCAACAACCACAGGGAGACACCCAGAGGGGGTGGGCGAGAGAGAGAGGACTCAAAGGGACACTTGTGGATGTCCGCCTTCTCTGGCTGTGCGACTGAGCAGACCACCCAGCCTCTCTGCGCTCTCTCATGGGGAAGTCATCAATGTCGTGGTATTAGTTTTGAAATGAGAGCCCAGGCCGTCTGGTATTTGGTAAGCATGCGATAAATGCCAATAAATGCTGTTATTATTATCTCCGTTTTGAGGTGGGAAAACCGAGACTCTGAGAAGTTAAATAACTCAGGGACACAGTAAGTAAATGGCAGTCAGTGCAAACCTGGGGGGCTCCAAGCCCTGGCAGGCCACAGAAAGCAGCAGGTGTGCTGTCACACAGAGCCTGGTATCGGGGTCCCCCAGGGCCCTCAGGCCACTCACTCGCAGGTTTCTGGGTACCAAAGTGAAGCTCCAGGTCAAGGTATTTCACCATGTCACTCAGCTTGTCATAGTCGGAGTCTTCCCCGAGCTGCGAGGGAGGGCGCAGGCACAGAGTGAGGAGGAAGGCTGGCAGCTGGACACTGCTCCCCACCCCGCCCGCCCTCTGAGGGCTGCTCCGCCCAAGGGACGGCCCTGTCAGCCCTGAGGTACACCTGAGGGAGTCTGCAGGAGAAGCAAAACTTGTCATCCCAGTTATCAGGTGATGAGCTGGCTCCTCTCATGGCCAGTGACTCACACTTGGACACCCTCCGGCCAGAAGCCAGTGGCTCGCTGGGGCAGGGGAAAAGGGCTGCTCATGGCGCTTGTAGCCCACCAAGGGGGCTTGGAGGTGGCTGAGGGGTCTGGCCCTGTCCTGAGGTGTCCTTTGCAGGGAGCGAGTTCACCAGAGCTGCCCTGGGGTCCTGATTCATGGGGAACTAACTCAGGGAGATGCCAGGGGCTAGAGTGTGGCCAGGTCTTGTCCCACCCAGGCCACCTGCCCAGGCCCCCTTCTCCCAGGGCCCTGTGGGGCCCCAGGTCACCTACCTGACCCCAGATGGTGCCTTCCGAGTTCTCCACCTGCTCCCATCGCAGGCGCTTGACGCTCATGTGGCTGGTCTCACTGCGGCGGTGGCCCAGGCCCCGGGACAGCATGGGGGGCGCACAGGGCACGGGTGGGGGCAGGGGCGGTGGGGGCGGTGGAGGAACTGGGTGGCTGAGTTGGGTGAGGGGTTTGGCCAGCGTCTGGGTGGGGCCCCGGGGAGCATCGGAGGTGCGGGCACTGGGCTTGGGGTCATGAAAGGGCAGGGGCGGGGGCGGCGGGGGGCTGAGCGGGGGCGGGGGATGTGGTCGGAGACGGAGGAGTAGGTCAGGGAGCTGCCTTCCTCGCTGCTGCTGATGCACTCGCTGGCGCTGCTCCGCTCGTTGGTCACGAAGCTGCCCTGGTCGTCGTGGAAACTCATCTGGTGGGGGCCGAACAAGCCGAGGGGAGAGCCGGGCTGGGCCCAGAGACGCAGGAGCGTGGGGAGCAAGGCGAGGGAGAGCGGAGTAGTGTGCGGCAGGGGATAGGGTAGCCTAGGGACAGGCTGGGATGGTCTGGTGGGTCAGCCTGAGGCTGCGGGTGGGATGGCCTGCCGAGGAATGGGGTAACCTGAGACAAGGTAGCCTTGGGTTAGGGGTGTCATAGCTTGAGTCAAAGGGTGGGATAGGATAGCTCGAGCCAGGGAGAACAGTGGCTTGGGACAGGTCCCCAGGGCAGGCCTGTCATAGGAGCCCAGGACACTGCTCCTCTGGCAGACCCCCTCTCGCACCTGCTCCCCAGCCTTCCACATCCGCCTGCACGCTCACCTCCTCATAGTCATTCTCAGGGCTCAGGAAATCATCCACGACGGTGACCCGGGGGCCCAGCTGCTCACTCAGGGCGTCCAGGAAGCGGTCGGTATCCCGGCTCCGCGCAGGCCGGGAGAAGGTGAAGAGCTTGCGGCTGGGCTGGCGGGTGAGGTCCGGGCTGGGGGGGCTGTCGGAGTGGATGGGCCCGTGGCCTGGCTGTGGGGAGGGCGCCCTGCTGCTGTCCAGGCTGGCGTAGGGGTGGGACTCCGAGCTGCTGGGGGAGGCCGGGCCCCCTGAGCACAGCGGGTAGTAGCAGGGGAGGGCACGAGTCTCTCGCTGGGCCATGAGACGCTGGACAGGGTCCTGGGCCCTGGGGTGGGGGAGGGTGTGTGAGGACCCCTCTTCGGCCAGTACCTGGGTTCCAGGTGCAGGCTGGAGGGGAGGGGCCAGGGCAGGTTGGCTGTGTGTCCTCTCGACACAGCACCAGCACGGGAAGACCTGGGTGACCCCATCCTCCCACGCTCTTCCTTGATGGTGATCAAAGGCCGGACAGGAGGACTGCTTAGGCCCAGGACAGGCCAGACCCCAGCTCATCTTGAAAGGAACACCAGGGGTCCCGCCTGGGAACCACTGAATACAAGGGCTGCGGGCCTTCTCCGGGTCCTGGACCACGGTCATGAGGCACCTCCCATACCCAGCAGGCCCTTGGCGCACAGGAGCACCACCCAGGGCCCTGCCTTCCGAAGTGCAGAGAATTCACTGCCTGTGTCCTGTCAGCAGCCATCTTTCCAGCTATGCCACTCACAGAGCCAGACACGCACTCAAAAGTTCCTCCAATAGCCACATGCTAACTTGGGGACCCCTTTGGGGCAGCCCCCTGCTTTCTAGATCCACAACAGGGGTGAGATGACAGGGGACATGTAAGGACAAGGACAACCCTGACCTTGAGCCCCCCCCCACCATGACGGCTGCTGGGGTTCCCTGCAACTTAGTTCATAGCCATGGAGCAAAGAGGGGGCTCCACTTGTGCCTGGAGGTGGGGTAACTCCCCGCCAGGGGACAGAGGCCAGCGCCACCGTCAGGAGCTGGGCTGGTGGAGGACCTGCCTGCCGTGCCTGCCGGGTTGGGCGCTGGTGGGGAGGCGCGGGATCGCGACGTGGTCCCCATCTTCCCTTTGAAGCTGCTGCTCAGTCTGGACTCCAGCTCCGCGTAGACGGCTGACATCTGCGCCAGGGGCGGCAGGCTGAGTCCAGCCACCCTCACCGCCCCCGCGTGGCCCTGGCAGGCCGCAGACGCCAGGCCTGGGCAGTCTGGGAGGCAGGGTCGGCCCCAGCCGCCCCTGACACCACCAGGGGCCCAGACAGGTCTCACCATCTTGGGATTGGGGGTCTCGGGGAGGGACGTGCCGTCGCCCGCCTGGCGCTCGCCTGGGATCAGAGGAAGGGGCATCTCGGGGCAGTCGCTGGGACCTGCCGGGAATGGGGGCGCAGGGCAGAGTTAGCTACGGGAGGGTTTGGTGACCTCTTCAGAGCTCTGAGGCTCAGGCCGCAGCCCAGCCGCAGGCGGGGGCGTGGAGAAAGAACCCACCAGCCCTGCAGACCTGGAGGGTCCCCACTCGACCCATCTCCGGGGGCTTCTCATCCCACCAAGCCCGTTTTGCAGCTGGGAGACCGGATGCCGGTTTCACCCACACGCCCTCTCCAGCCTTTCGGCCCGGGGCCTTACCGCAGCCCAGGCTGGCCTCCAGGCCGGGGACCGGAGGCTGCGGCGGCACACGGAGGAGGCCCTCAGGGAGCTCCGGGGCTGGGGCTCGGGCACCGGCTCTGGCTCCGGCTCCAGCTCCGGCTCCAGGTCCAGCGAGGGCTCAGGCTCTGATGTGGGACATGGAAGGGGGATGGGACCTCATCCGCTCAGCCGGACAAGGAGCCACTAAACACAGGGACGGTGGGCCCAGCCTGCAAGGCCTCTTCTCACGACAGGAGAATACAACCCCATCATCCAAGGTCTCAACACCTAGTCACTGATGCCCAGAGTGACTTACGGGGTAAAAAGAACAGTTCCTGGTTTAGGCATATGTGTGTGCACCCCTACACCGAGTTTCTTGCTAAAACCCTCGACCCTCCCCCAGGACATCGGGTGTGTATGTACATGGCACGTGGGCACATCTGTGTGTGGAGGGACCCCGATCGGCTGTAACACCTCACAGGCGAGAACAGCTGTCTCGTCACCTGGTGGGCCGGGACAGGGAGGGGCTGCTTACCGGTCATGGCCGTGTAGCCCAGGAAGCACGCGATTTTCTCCTGGCAGAGCTCCTGTTCCTCATAAGTCAGCAGCTGGTAGATGAACTGCCAAAGCACCTGCTTGGCAGGTGTGTCCAGCACAGGGTAGACATCGACGATGAGGGTGTCGATGTTTCTGGGGGAGGACGCAGGAGCAAGAGGCTCATTATTGAGGGGCACATCGTAGGGTGTGGGGTAGGGACGGGAGAAGGGGGACACTTCTAGGCCACAGAATTCAGGCTCTGTCCCCTCCGTCCCCCCCACTGCCAAGACAGAGAAGTGGGCAGGAAGGAGGGTTGTGGGGACAGGCCGCCCAGATTCAAATCCTGCCTCTGCCACTTACCAGCCCAGTGACCTTTCTCAAGTTACTTAACTCCTCTGTGCCTCAGTTTCCTCATCTGTAAAACGGGGACGAAAATAATATCTAGAGCTCTCGAGAAGATAGAAACGTATGGAGTGTATTGGGAAAGCTGAGTCACTGTGTCAGGGATCAGCAAACCATGGCCCATGGGCCAAAATCGGGCTCACCACCTGTCTTTGTAAAGAAAGTGTTTTGGAACATGGCCACATCTATTTGTTTACATAGTGTCTATGGCGGTTTTCAAGTGACAGCAGCTGAATTGGAGACCATCTGGTCTGCAAAACCTAAAATATTTACTATCCGGCCCTTCAAAAAAATAGTTTGCTGATCCCTGCATTATGTGGAAAAATAAAACTGGATCCCTACATAACACCTCACATAAAGAACTCTAAGTGGATAAAACAGCAAACTGTGAAAGATGAAATTATAAAATTAATAGAAGCTCATGCAGGAGGAGATCTTTTGAGCTAGGAGCAGGGGAAGGTTTCTCAAACAAAATTTCTATGCCAAAGCAATGGGACCCAATGTGCAGTGAATTCGATTATACAAAATCAAGGATATCTGTTCAGAGAAACATAACTTGGACACGTTTTGACATTAGATATAACAGAAGTAAAAATAGAAGTAACAATGTCCGAAATCAACAGGGACTCAGTATCTAATATATACAAGGAACTCCTGCAGATCAACACAAAAAGTCCAATAAAACAAAAATGGACAAAGCATCCAAACAGGCCATTTACAGAGAAGGGAATGGAAAAAGTTGACATGGATTAAAAGATTAAAATAATAATTAAGAACCCAAAATAAAGTAATGAGATATCACTTTATGGCTAAAAAGACTAGCAAAAATACAGAGCTGGATAGTGCCAGGTGTTGGTGAGAGATGTGGGGCTGGGAAACCCTGTCGGTGTGGGTGAAACAGTGTTCCAGGAAGCAATTGGCATGACCTAGTTAAATCAACAAATACCTTAATACGCAGCAATTCTCCTCTTAGAAATAAATTTCAAATGAACTGTACACAGCTCCACAGGGAAGTGAACACGACGATGTTTATCACAGTGTTATTGTGATGGAAGAGAGTGGAGGTGACCCGTGTCTGTCGCTGGCAAGGTAAAGAGAGCTAAGACAAGTGGCTGTGATCCATGGGAACTTGGCTGCGGCTGTAAATGGTGTGTGAAATGTACACAGAAGACGCGGACAGCTCTAAGTACAGAGCAGTTAGTGAAAAAAGTCAGACACAGAATGCAATATGTAGCACGATGATGATGTAAAATGAAAATACATTATACGGAGCAATGCCCACTTTTGGAGAACAGCTTTAGACAAAAGGATGCCCATAAAACTCATCAGACTGGGGTTCAGAGATGGAGTGAGGCCCGAAGGGAATGAAAGGTGGAAGTACCCAATGTCCATCAGCTGTTGAATGGATAAACAAAATGTGTTCTAGCCACTCAACGGAATATTACTTGGCCATAAAAAGGGAATAAAATAGATGTTCTAAGTTGGATGAACATTGGAAACATTATGCTAAGTAAAAGAAGCCAGACACAAAAGCCCACATATTGAATGATTCTACTCATCTGAAGTGTCCAGAACAGGGAAATAGAAAGAGAAAGTAGATGAGTGGTTGCTGAAGGTGGTGGGAGGAGCAGAGAAGGGGTGGGCGATGGTGAATGGGTGCAGGGTTTCTTTTTGAGGTGATGACAATGTTCTAAAATTGAGTGCGGTGATAGTTGTACATGTTGGCGAATACACTAAAAACCAGTACACTGTGCATTTACATCGGTCAATGGTATGGTATGTGAATTTATCTCAATAAAACTGTTAAACAAAAAAGATGAACAAGCGAGGGGCTTTGCACGAACCACGACAATGACCCTGTTAACTGAGGAGTGTAACAAATGCAGCCTGCTGTCACTGAGGTGGAAAAGAAAGACATCAAATCAACCCCCCAAGGGCCTGGCTGGTAGCGAGTGCCCACAGACGGGAATCGGAGGGTCCCATCGATAATGCTGCCGGTGGGAACTGAACAGAGAAGACCGTGACTTGCTCAGGTCACGTGGCTAGGAGGTTTCAGAGTCAGGGCTTGCTCTGGGGCAGCCCCGTTGTCGCCACCTTGAGGTCCCAGTACCAGCTGCTGCCTTCTCTGAGCCTCCCCCAGGAAAGGGGGGTGAGGTGGCTCAGGCGAACCTGGATGGTGAGTCTGGGGCAGGATTTGGGGTTCACCCAGGGGAGGTCCCCACCACCACTGCGGCCCGGCCACCTGTGCTGGAAGAAGCTCTCGAGGGCTCGGCAGACCCCATAGCGCTCGGGAGGCGTGAGCAAGTGCTCCAGCTGCTGGCTGAAAGTCCTCCCCTGCACGCGGATGCTGGACGGCAGGATGTCCGCCACCCACTGCAGCGAGGTGAGCGCCGACGACGGGTTCGGGGAATCCAAGGAATCGGAGTCTGCAGGGCCGCAGGTAGGAGAGGCCCAGGTGACCCGGCGCTGCCCGCCTCCTCCCCCACCCCCCACACACTCCGGCCGGGTGTCGGTTTCCCTCAGCTGCCTGGGGACCTCCTGAGCAGGACTGCGGCTGCGCAGCCCCATGCAGGGGGAGGCACCGCTGCTGCCTACGGCTGGGGCGGGGATGGAGGGAGAGCCACGCAGGACCCGAGGTGGTCCCACTGTGCTCTACAGCGCCACCTGGGGAAGGATGCGGCGGGTTTGGGGGGAAATCGGGTGGTGGGGTTGGGCCTCGGGGTCTCTGTGGGCTACAAGGCCAAGTGGCAGTGGGGGTCTCACCGCTGGCGAACGGGACGAGTCCCTCCTCCACCACCAGCGTGGGCATGGCGCCACTGCCCTGCAGCATGGACACCACCTTGTCGTGGGAGCAGTTCCTGCCAGGCGGAGATGGCCCAGGGGGGGCCGGAGGGATGAGCCCTGTCCACAGCCACCCGCCGGGGCCTCCCTGTCCTGCTTGCGGAGGCCACACAGCATGTCCACAGCCGGGCCAGGACCACCCGCCAGGGCCCTGCCTCTCCTACTCTTTAATCCCTGCAGAAGCAGCTCTGGGCCCAGCACCTGCTGGACACTTCAGGGCACAGAAGGGGTCGCACCCATGTCGCCCCTAAGCCAGGCCTTCCCTGAAGGGGACGACACAGATGGTCTGTGTCCCATGTGCAGCTGGGGTGTTTTCTGATTGGATGGACTGACACGTCCTGGCTAGGGTGGGAGGAGAGACTCAAGAGTTCCCATAGGAAGGGGGATAGACCCTGGGGGCCAACTGGTCAGAAGAGATCAGGACCATGCCCGGATGTCCCAAGAGGCAGCAGTCTGGGGGACAGTTCACCACCAAGCTCTGGTGTCCCCAGTAGCCTCTGACCTCATGTCCAGTCCGTTGAGGAAGAGGATCCGGTCGCCCGACCTGAGGGACGCATTGTCAGCAGGGCTCCCTGGAGGCGGGAAGGGAGAGTTTACTGGCGGGAAACGGGTGGCAGACGCGAGCCAAATGCAGGCCAGCGGTGCCCGCACTGGACCCAGCACCTCTCTGCTCTCGCCGCTCTGGGCTGAGCCGGGGGTGGGCGTGCTCGGGGCGCAGGGACCAGTCAGCCTGAGCTGCTGGGGAAAGGAGGAGACGAAGGAGGTCTCGAGAACAGTGCTTCCCAGCACACGTGCCCCAGCAAGGCCCCCGCTGCGGACAGGTCCTTGTCATAGATCCCCCTGTGTCTTTGTCACCAGGAGAAAACGTGTCTGCTTGGAGGGAGGCGGTCCTCTGCCTCAGGCTGGAAAACGCCGTGTACTAATCATGTTTTTTAGGTGTCGATATCTTGGGGACATGCTGACATTGGAAGGGCCGTCCCTCTGGTACTAGCCATTTCCTAGAGACAGCAAGTGTCTGTCTGCCAGCGTGCCTTTGAAACGCAAACCCATCAATCCCACACCCCAACCCCTCCTCTGTGGGCTCTCACACCCTGAGCCACGGGGGAGAGGGGAGGATGCTGAGTGGCGGCCTAGTAGGGTCCCTCACCCCATCCTGGACAACCCACCCGCCCCTCACCAGGCAGGACAGACTCGATCCAGACAGGCCCGTGGCCGCGCAGCGTGAAGCCGAAGCTCTTGTTGCCCTTGTAGACTCGGACTGTCCTGGGGAGACAGAATGGGCGGGTGGGGGCGAGCGATGTGCGCTGCCCTCGCGAGAGGGGGCTGGGAGCGCAGGGCACGGCTTAGTCCCGTGTCCGGTCCCCTTAAGCTCCCCTACTTTCGCCCCAACCCGCCTGGTGTCCAGCCTCGGTCCCGCGCGCTCGCCTAGGTCTCCATCCCGAGCCCACCCTGCGGCCCGGAGGCCCGCCTGCCTGGGGTACCTGCGCGCGCCCCCCGAGCCGGCGCGGCCGGCCAGCAGCGAGGCGGCCTTGCGCGGGGGCGGCTCGTCCGGGCGGCGCGGGGCCGCGCTGGCGCGCGTGGACACCAGGAGGCGCTCGGGCCGCTCCTCGCTGCGGCTCCGCCGTAGCCGCTGCGCGCTCTGCGCCCGCCGCGCGCGGCACAACTTGCCCAGCAGACCCTGTGACACCACCTCGTCGAAGCGCGCCCGGTGCTTCTTGGGGATGAAGATCCTGCCGGGGAGATGGCAGAGTCGGGACGCGCCCCCAGACCGTACCCCAAACGCGGCAAACCGCGGCCCCAAGGCGCTGCCTGGTCTCCCGGCCCTGCCCAGGGGGGCGGGCGCCCCAATCTCCCCCTCAGTGTCTGGCCAGGTGCTCCCAACCTGTCCGGCCACTCAGGGACCATGGCGCCCGTCTCGCTCCACCTCCTACCTTCTCAGCACTCTCCTCTGGGGGGCCTCAGTACCCCCAAAGCCAGTCCATGGACCGTGTCCTCCTGCCTCTGTCTTCCCTTCCCGCCTCTCCCCCACTCCCCGATCTCACTCTCCCGCACCTGCCAGGCCAACCTCAGCCAGGGATCCCCAGCACCCACCTCCTCCCACCCTGACTCCAGGCTACTTGGGATGGAGAAGCGAGAAGCCACGATCTGCCCTGGTCACCACACTCCCCGCCCTCCCGCTTGCTTCTCTGGCCGCCCGCTCTACATCTTCCCGCTTAGTATGCCAGGACCCGACCTCCAGCCCTGCCTCTCTTGCTTTCCCCCATGCTGTTGCCCCTGCCCACCCGTACACTCTGTGCTTCCTTAACTAAACGGGGCTCACCCTTCAATGCCCAACACTGGCTTCCTTCAGCTTAATCCCCTGTCAAAGCCCCTGCTACCTGGGCCAGCCAGGCCCTGGGCTTCAAAGCGGAAGGCGCTGTGGTCCTGCTCTCCAAGAAGCCGTGCGGAAGTGGTGAGAAGCAAGGGAAGCTCTCATGGTCCCCTTGGGGTGGGGGTCCCACACCCCAGGATGGTTCCTTGGTGACCATGAATCTTCTCTGTGACCCGGAAGCTCTTTGAGGGCTGGGTCTGTAGTTAAGCTTTGAGCCACAGTGACAAGCCAGGGCTCAGCGCATGGGAGGAACTCAGTGACTCAGTAAACAGGGGTGCTGCCACGACTGGTGGCCTCACCACATCTCTGAGTGATGGCAGCAGTTACCATCCTGGTGGCCTCCTCGGTCTGTGACAGAAGACTCTGAGGCTCCGTAACTTTCCAGGGTTGCACAGCTAACCTTTGGCTCTGCTGAGAGCCCCTGAAGTTCTCATTGCCAGTGAGGTCTCCCTTCTGTTTTCTGTACCAGAAGCCAGTGCCAAGGGCATGGTGGGGAGGGGGAGGAGGGGGAGCCACCTGAAATGCAACCCCTCTGATGTTGCCCAGTGGCCCCCACTCAGCTCCCTAGACCTCTGTGGGTCGGACTAATAAGGCCAGGTGGGCAGAATGGCTGCCTGGGAGGAGGGAAGGGGTGTGCACTCAGGGAGGAGGGTACATCAGGCCTGCCCTCCTACCCCCAGTGAGCTCTGCTCACGGATGTCCCAGGAAACCAAGAGGCCAGGAGGAATGACCTGCTCAACTCTGCCAGCAGTATCCTTGCCTGAACTGCCCAACCTTCCTCACCCGCAGCAATTCTCAAAATTTTAGAGCCTCAGCCTCATTCCCCAGATGGTCACTCAACGTCTCTGGAGCCTGACATCTCCATCTGCCTGGCCTGAAATTTCCCCACAGCCTCCTGGACACACCACATCCCTCGTGCCCAGGCAAAGGAAGGATGACAAGCTGGAAACCGCCCACCTCACACTTTGGACTTCAAAAGGCATCAGCCTCACACCCCCAGCCCCTGGGTCCAGTCTGGGCAGGGGCCAGATGACCATCCCAGCTCCATCCTCCAGCAGCAATTAGAAAAGACCCTGTCCCCCCAGGCGGGAACCAGAGTAAGTCACCAACTGCACAGGAGGGGGAAGGAAGGTAGGGTGGTTCTTCTCCTGGTCGGTGTCCTTAGGGCTGAGCCAGATGCCCTTCCTGGCTTGTGTGGGCCCTCCACGCGCCTCAGTGTGGCCCGAGCAGCTCAGCCCAGCCTGGGTTCTTAGAATCGACTATCCCAGCAGAGCCATGCACAATGGGGTCTCATGGGCCACTGTGGCCCATCATGGCCCCTCTGACCCTGACAGCCTGGCTATGGCTGCCCGAGGACGCCCAGGTCCCCACTATGCCCACAGGCTTCTCTGAGGCCATAGAACTCTTGTGGGGCCACACAATGATGCTGTACTCAGGGTCAGTTCTCTTCTCTCTGCCTGGAGGGCGGGGGTCAGGTCTAAATCCACCTGCAGGTCCCCACCTTGGGCTGCCCTGAGGGCCTCTCTGTCCTCCACATTCCCTGATTCCGCCCTCTGTCCAGGCCCCTTGACAGGCCCAGTCGCAGGAAGGACAGAGGGCTTTTCCATCCTGGCTGTTAGTCCCCATCCCGACCCCAAGGCTGCTCGCGGGAACTCGCCCCGCTGTACCCTTCCAGCTAATGTCCATCCTGCCCAGCCCACGCGCCCCAGCCAGGCACGGCGGGTGCCCACCCAGGACAGGGAAGTCCCTCAGTGCCCCCGCTGCACCCCTCTCAGGCCTGCGCGAGGTGGGTCACCCCACCCGCCGCCCAGGGCAAACGGTTCCCGGGGCGGGGGACGCTACCGAAAGTGCCGGGAGAAGCCCTGGTCCTTCCCCATCTGGAGCCGGGGATGGTGGCGGCACGGCAGGTGCCGACGTCAGGGGGTGGCCGAGCCGCGCGAGCAGAACGAGGACGCCGCGATTCCACGCGCCTCTGCCGGACCAGCGCGCGCGGCCCCTCCGAGCCAGCCAGGCCGGCCCGGCGCCCGCCCCCTCTCGGGTGGCTCCGCCCCGCCCCGCCCCGCCCCTCCGGGGGGACCCTTCATCTAGCTCGCGAAGAGCTGGGGCAGCTCCAGCTGTCACCGCGCCTTCTCTTGGCCCCCTCCATTAGTCCCTCCCATGCACCTCGCCTCCGATCTCTCAGGCTGGGCACCCGGGATGCCCGCATAGTGGCGTGTCCCCAACGCCCGGCCGCAGTGAGACTGAACCCGACGGTTGGGAGGAAGCCCCGACTGCCCCTTGTACAGCCAGGCTGTCCGCAGGAGATGGCCTTTGCCCAGGGCCTCAGGGGCTCATTGGGAGTCAGGGACAAGTGTCTAGATTCCAAAAACAGAGAAGGAGAGTGTATGAGACCTGGTGAGTGAGTGGAAGTGAGGAGGGAGCCACCAAACCCCGAAATTCCCAGGGAGTGGGTGGGGGAGTAGCCCCCCCAAGATGGGTTCCTCTCCAGGGGGAGCAGAGGGGAGGCACAGCTACTGGAAAAGAGAGAGCAGGGAAGGGGGTCAGGACTCTTCCTGTGGCTCTGGGCCGGCCATTCCCTGGAAGTCAGCCCCAGAGCAGAGCCCAGGGGCCTGCATCGTTCCTTCTGCAGGTCACAAAGGCCTGACAGGTGTCAGGCAGCCAGCCCAGGGCATCTTGGGGAGGGACTTCTTGGCTCCATCCTCAGCAGGGGACATCAGCACAAGGCTCTCTCCTCACCGGGAGCTGGCCACCATCTAGATAGGCTGGAACTGCAGAGGCAGGAAACCGGGGGACTCCGCCTCTGTCTCAGCATTGGGACTTTCTTACACGGCGTCACTGCTGGGCCCCTGCAGCCCGCCACAGGGAGAACGCTATGGACCTGACAGTCAATCTCTTACACTCTGTCCCGGCCACACTGCCCAACACACCTCCTCGCCACGTGCCTGACCCCCACAAGGCCACAACCCTCCGGTGACCCCTCAGGCTTCCATTTCTCCCTGGCAGCAGCAGGAAGCCAGAGCCACGTCCTCCCCAAGCCTTGTCCTCGGCCCTGCCAGGGAGAGAAATGTCCCTGTGAGCACAGCCCCCTGACACCCACAGGGCCACAACTGTCACTTCACGATGGAGACATTCATGCTCGCTCTGTACGAGCTGCAATGGTCCAGAACCCAGCACCAGCCTGCCCGAAGGCTACGAACACTGCCCACCTTTCTGTGGGCAGAGAAGAGGCCGGCACGGAGCGGATGCTCACGCTCGAATCCAGACACAGCCAGCAGTGCACACACTGCCTTGGCACCCAGCGAAGGCACCGGAAGAGGCAGCAGCTGGCACCTGTGGTCAGAGGACCCAAAGCAGCATGGGGTGGCCAGGGGTCAGGCAACAGCTGGCCTTCCCTGAAGTGCCTACCCCAGCAAGACGGCACTACCAAAGGCAGATCACTCTAGAGCAGCAGTGCTCAACGGGGAAGCTGACCATTTTGCCCCCTTCCCAGGGACATTTGGCACTAGCCAGAAATATTTTTGGTTGTCACAAAATGACAACTGGCAGGGGGCTATACTACTGGCATCTAGTGAGCGGAGGCTAGGGGTGCTGCTAAATATCCCGCAATGCACAGAGGAGTCCAACAACAGAGAATGACTGGGCCCAAAATGTCCACAGGGCCGTGGTCGAGAGACCTCTCTAAGGAGAGAGAGACCGTCCTCAGGGGAAACCGAGCTGACTGAGCACATTTACATGCCTGGCACTTCCAACTTCACAGTTTCATAGACTTCTCGCGATAACTTTGTCTCGCAATAGGGTGTCCCTGACACTTGTCCTTACAGCAGAAGAGGGTGAAGGAAGTGCAGATACTCCCTCACCCCCCACCCCCAGGTTCTCAACTAATCTCTTTTCTGCTTGCAGCTGGCAGAGTTCATTTACGTGATTTCCTTCCAAGAACCCCACTGGGGACATGTAGGTATTACTGTCCCCCTTTTATAGATAAACGGTACAGGCCAATGATCCTGTTCGAGGTCGCACGGCTAGTGAGTGAACTCGGGGTTCAAGCTAGGTCTGTGGGGATTTCAAATTGCAGCTTCCTCCACCACCTCCGTTGCTCCCCACTCCCCCATGCGTACCCCTCCCTCGCTTATTTCCTGAACCACTAGCAGACCCTAAAGCCGGTTGAGCTTTCCTGTTCCACGCTAACCACGTCACACTTTCCAAAGTGCCTGGTTTGTCCTAATTAGAAAGCCATTTTATCACTTCATCAAATTGGGATCCCTTTGGGGACAGACCCAAATTAGGCTTGGAGCCTTGGGATTAGCTGCCGTTGTCAAGGCAGATGAGCCCCATTGCTGGCGTGGCTGCCACTGACCCCCATCTCCCTCTCAAAGAACTTTCTGCAATGATGCCTACGTGTGCTCCGAATGGTCGCCACAAGCCATGTGTGGCCACCGAGCACTTGAACTGTGGCTAGTGAGACTGGGAAGCTGAATTTTAAATTGTCTTTAATATTCATTACATTTAATTTTAAATAGCCACACGGAGCCAGTGGCTACTGTGTACTAAATGTCCCGGCTTCTTCTTTCTCCCCAACCCTTCCCTTTTGGCCACTGGGACCACCCCTCAGAGGCCACAGGGGGATCTGGATGGGTTTCAGCCTCTGTTGAGCACGCGTGCGCGCGCGCACACACACACACACACACACACACGCGCGCGCACATATATCTTCACCTCCCCTTTGCTGCTCAAAGTCTCATTTAAACCTTGTCTCTCCTCGATGTGGGGGAAGGGAGTCCCGGGGCAGCAGACGCAGACGTAGGTCTTCACGGCCCCTGCCCCCATGCAGGATGGTTTCACAGCTGGGCGCCTTGGGCATCCAGTGTTGGTTACCCATGATCCTGTGTGGCACCACCCTACCTTGGCACTCAGGGGTCCACCTCTGTGGCTAGATGCCTGGGCCTGAAGAACTCCCCCATTTCCACAAGACACACCACCAGACTCCACCAGCCACTGCCTGAGCCACAGCATTGGTGCCTGCTGCCTCCTCCGAGGAGCCCACCCTGGTTGCCCCCTGATGATGTAGCCCTTGGCTGTCTCCAACAGCACTCAGCCCTGGGAATCACAGCTATTGTGTCCGTGACTCCTCCACGCCCCCTGAGCTCTGGTGGAAAGGTGCTGGTGGGGGCATCACTGCATCCCCGGGCCACCAGGGCCTGGGGGGTGGGGGCTGGGGAGGTGGGGTGAGAGTGGCTGAAGCCACACTGCCAGGGTACCTGTGTCTCCCAGCAGAGCCCAGCTGGGTGCCAACCCCTCCTCCAGCAGCCTCCCCAATTTTCCTGTCGCACTTGACACGCGCTGACTACAGAGGCTGCTGTTTCATCTTCGCCAGCAGCGCCCCGAGGATGCTGCGGGGAACCGGCACCCCAACTGTCCAGGATTCCCACGTCCCAAGCTCCACACCGTGCGCCCAAGGGGGCGCCTCCCCCACCCCGGCTCTTCCTGCCCGCCGCTGGTCGCTTGGGGACCAGCCGCGGACTGGAAAGGCAGGCGTGGGGGCCGTCCCGGCAGCGGCGGCGGGGACCACAGCCAGGCGAAGCGAACGGAGGGGGCCTCCGGCGGAGTCCGGACGCTCGCAGCCTTGAGACGTATGCCAACTTCCCAGGGGACAGCCCGCCGCGCTCGCCCCTGGCCCAGCCCTGGCGGAGGGGGGCGGGGGGCTGCCCAGCCATCGCCTCTCCAGGGAGCCCTCAGTGCCTCTCCACCGCAAATTCGGCTCCAGAAATAACTTTCTTTTTTTTTCCTCTCTGGATTTTCCCAGCAAGGGGCGGGCCCCTAACTCACCCCAGGCAGCTCATGGTGGCCTCTTTCGGTGGCCTTCTGTGCTCGCTGCAGAGCTGAGGCGCAGCGCCCGCCAGGGCTTGGGGGGGAGGCAGGGGTGGTGGCCAGCCCCGTCCCTGACATTGGCCAGGCCCAGAGGGAGGGGCAGGCTGCGGGGTGAATGGCAGCGAGGGGAGGGGGCGGGCTGAGCCCAAGAAGGGGGAGGGGAGGGGCGGAAGAGCAGTCACAGCCGGGGGAGGCGGGTGAAGAGAGAGAACCCCCCGCAGGACCCCCGCAGGGAACGCAGCGCAGGCCCCGGGGGACCTGATCAAAGCCAGGCAACGTCGGGCAGTGACACCCGGGCAGGAAAAAGCTGGGAGGGAGCCCAGGAGATTCTTTGGGCCACTTCAGGTGGGGATCACCGGGAGATTTTTTTTTTTCCTGAAGAATAAACTTTGGAGGTCCAAGGCTGAGCAAAAGAGAAGACCGTGCACAGCTGACTCGGGTCACACCCCTGCGCCTGCCCCTCCTGTGCTGTGTGACTTCCAGCCAGCCTCTTAGCCTCTCTGAACCCCAGTCCGTCTTTGTGAAACAGAACTAATAATCATGCTGAGGGGCTTCAGAGAGTGTCCTCTAGGGTCCTGGTGAGGTCATGGCACGCAGCTGGCATCATCCAAGGGTGGCGAGGACCCGGGTGTCAGGGACCCACGCAGCACAACCCTGGACTTCACATTGTGCCACTGCACCGCCTCGGTAAAGAACTAGGAGTCTCTTGGCATCCTGTGGACTTCTACCCTCTGGGTTTGGGGCTAGAACAGGGGAGGCTGTGCCTTCAGATGGGAAGATGGGGCCCCTCTGCGCCTGTCCCGGCCCAGCCGTTAGCAGCTCCTTCCTTCTCACTCAGCATGACGCCCAGCCAGAGCTGCCCTTCCCAGGGGCACTGGCCCACCCTTGCTCTGGGACTGAAGGGGTCCAGCTCAGGAGCAGGCTAGGTGGCAGCAGTGCCTGGGGCGGCCAAGGGAGAGCAGACCTCCCTGAGCAAGATGCACTCTGACCGCCCACCCCATCTCGGCTGAGGTACCTGAGGTTGTCCAGGAGTGGCCCACGGGCCTCACGGGGCAGTGCCAGGGTGAGCGCCCACACCAGGTCATCCACCCGCTGCTCGGCTGCAAACTGCTTCAGTGCAGCGAACACCTGCTCCTTGGCAGTCGGCTGGTCCCCCAAGATCTCATCCACCTGCACGGAACGGTCCTGCGAAGGTCACAAGGGACCCAGGGAATTGCTGGCCCCCTCCCTCCCTCCCTCAGTTTAGCTGACACAGCAGCCCTGGCCGAGCCCAGGGGTAAGCGCCCTGCTCAGTCACTTCATTTGAATCCTCAGCAGCCCCAGGACGTGGGCTGGCTAGGACCTTCTGTTTACATCTAAGGAAACTGAGGCTGTAGAGGTGGAGGGACTTGCCTAGGGTCACAAGGTCAGGACTCAAGCCCAGAGACAGCCCTTCTACTGAATATTTTAAGAAGCAAAGCAATCATTACAAGAGCATAAATGTGTGCCAGGCCCTCTGTAATTGCTAGTTACTATTATTATAATACTATGCTCCCTTCTACTACACCGTTGGCTGAGAGATCCCACAGAGAACATTCCGGTTTCACAAAAAAGCCCTGGAGTGCATGCTTAGCCCTGCATGTGGACTCCCTTGGTGCTTTCTCCGGATTTCTGTGCTCATGTTTGTAATCTAGTAACCTCAGAAAAGTCTGGGTGGCCGATGGAGATGCGCATGTAGCACACTTATTTGGGGGATATTTGTAGTTTATTGGCTATTTAGCCAAGAAGGGAGGAAACTCCAAATGGTGGGAGGCAAGACCCTGGCAGTTGTGCTGTAGCATTAGCACCTGGAGGCTCTTGTCCAGGGCTTTGGCCCTTGAAGGAACGACGTAGAGATGCGGCACAGCAGAGCTTATTCAGGGCAGTGCAGAGCCCCACAGCTCGCCGTCAGTACACGCTTCCTGAAGGATGCTTTAGACAACTGTGCTCCGGGTCGCTGGTCTTTTCTCGGCCTCCAGCACTGATGCTGTGAACCGTCCCGCACGCAGGTTCCTTTCCTACACGTTCGTGGAGTTGACTCCCGATGTTATGTAGCCAAGTTCGCTCCACACTCTGCAACATGGACATCGTTGATGCTGGGGTCTCTCTTCATGTTCTAACATCTCTGAGATGAGCACGTGTCGTATGGGTAACTGTCATTCCTGCGCATGCATGAATCCGGTCACAGGTGTTCGTATTGTTACGTCCACTGAATTATGTGCATCGCTGGTGCTAAATATGTCTGAATAAGACTAAAAGTCCTCTTTCAATAATGACTAAATTATGTGACAAGAAGTAATAAGGAAGCATGTGTCATGGTTAACTGGCAGGGATTTTTCTTAGCAGTAACAAAACAATGATGTGTCTCGCAATTGACAGCATTTTAAATTGGATGCGACGCGGCACTCTTTGGCCAGTGAGAATGATGCTGTTAATCTTTATTTAAAATCACGAAATGAGGAGTGACAGCTAATGGGTACAAGGTTTCTTTTTGGGGTGATTAAAATGTTCTGAAATCGACTGCGGTGATGGTGATAAAATTCTGTGAACATACTAGAAACCATTGCTGTACACTTGAAATGAGTAAATTATGCGGCATGTGACGTATATCTCAACAAAGCTGTTATAAAACACATGGAAAAGTGATAAACGGGCAAGTGAAAAAAGATAATTGAATGGAACACATAGCATTACATTTTTTACACATAATTATACATGTGTTTGTGCATATGAAATATGCACCAAGTTTATAGTGATTTGGATTTCTTTTATAATTCGGTGGTTTCCATTTTTCCCACAGTGAGCTTACATGACATGAAGTCAGGAAAAGAAACATATTATCATTGTTCCTCCCCACCCCTTTTTTAAAATTGTTTTAAAAATCCTTACAAAAGAAAATTTACCATTGTAACCATTTCAATGTGTACCTTTCAATGGGATCTAGTGCATTCATGCTGTTGTGAAACCATCACCACTATCTCCTCCCAGAACTTTTTCATCCCCCTAAATGAAAACCTATCCGCAGTCACTCCCCGTTTCCTTATTCCCCGCCCCTGGCAACCGCTAATTTACTTTTCTGTGTCTATGGATTTGCCGAGACCGGATATAGGCATGGAATCACACAACGTGCAGGCTTTTGTGTCTAGTGTTGTTACTTTTTTAAGTGCGTCAGCTAATGACTATTTGCCCATATTCCATGAGAGCCCTCCTTGTTCATCGAGGGTCCTGGGATGTCTCTGGGCCCTGACATCCTGAGCTGATCCTGATGCAGAGACTGAGTGGCTGAGACAGTGTGTGAGTTTGCCATGCGTCTCTCTCAGGGACATGTGGGTGTGACGTCAGCCAGAAGCAGGACTGTCGGGTACCACCTCACCCACCTTCCACCCACCTCCAAACTTCTAAATGGACACCACGTCCTTCCCCTCCATCCTGCACTCTCAGAGGATGAAGAACTGAAAAGTCACTCGGAGTCGCTCCCCAGGGGGTCTTCCCTGATCACCCTGTCCCCATCACGCTCTCATCTCCCCCACTTATTTCCTCACTTTGTTACCTTTACCCAAAATAGCTTGTTCTTTGACTTGTCTAATTCCTTTGTCCCTTTGTCCCTGGAACGTCACCTGCGCAAGAGCAGGCTCTCCACCTGTCCTGGTCACAGCTGTTTCCCCAGCCCTTGCACATCACGATCCCTCATCGACAACTGCCAAACACCTGGATCTCAGCGTCTCTACTGCCACCTTCCCTGCAGCTGATTTTAATATGCAAATCTCTCCTAACCTATAAATAAATGAGCAAACGAAGTCCTCCTCGCCCCGCGACCCTGTCCTCCTCTTGTTGTTCAGGCCCAGCACTGTCTACAACTCCCCTCACCCCTACTTGCAGCACGTGTGACAGCGCTGTGGCCGAGGACCCCGCAGGGTGACTCCTGCATCTTCACCGTCAGCCCAGAACTTGCCCCTGAACTTCAGCGCTGTATCCCCGACCGCTTCCTAGACGGGGGCACAAGAGGGCTGAGGCAGGCTTGCCAGAGGGGATGACACCGTAGAAGCGGGGGGCTTCCAGAACATCCGGTCAGAGGCCGCTCCATGCGCGTGCTTGAGTCCTAGCATGTGCACACCCTTCACCAGATACGACAGCCCGAGATTCAGACCCGACCTCTTATTTATGCCCAGCCCCAGGCACAGGGCCTGGCATATAGTGGGCAATTGATGAATGTTTATGGAACCAAACCACGGAGCCGCAAGTGGCCGGCCGGTCTCGCGTAGCGTTTCTAGCAGCTCCCCCGCCGACTTCGGTTTCCCTTGCGGTGAGCAGCGCCGGGTGCAGCGCCAAGCGCCCCCTTCTCGCACACCCACCATGTCCCTCCAGAAAGCTTAGTGATTTTGAAATCAAAGTCAGCCTCGATTCAAAGGAGAACATGGCTAGCTGGAAAGACGTTTTACGTAAGAAAGAGGAAAAAATAGTCCCTCCCTCCTGGGCCCGCGCCTCAGTGTGGTTTTGGTGTCAGTTATGACCCAGATGCTCTCAACCTACATCTACGCATGCGGCACCATCACGGGACACTAATGGGTTTTCTGATAAACATCAGATTCTTCAAGGAGGAAAAAACTGGGGCAGGGCGAGTGCTGGCGAGAGTTGGGGAGCTGCTTGTTGAAAACCAGTGGGGGATCCACGGACGCCCTTGATCTTCCCGAGGCGGTCTTCGTTCGGGAGTTGTTCTCAGATGTGGAGGTGCTGGTGGGCTGTAACCAGATTCCATCACTTCCTACGTCCCTTTGCCAGAAAACACACTGCTGCAGCTGGCCTGGGCAGCTGGTCAGAGTCCACCCTCTGCTGATGACCACACGGGCCCTGCTTCCTGGTCAGATCGGCACGTCCATACTGCCCTCTGGGCAGTCCATACTGCCCTCTGGACCTGCCGCTTTCCACTCTCCGGCGATTGGACGGTGTCTGAGAGTGGCCTTTGGTTCTGGAGAAGGTCGTCTGGGATTATACTAGACATTACTAGCTGCTACTGTCTGAATCTTTGTGGTCCCCCCCACCTCAGTTCATATGTTGAAAACCTAAAATCCATGGTGGTGGTATTAGGAGGCAGGGCCTTTGGGAAGTGATTAGGTCCTGAGGGTGGGGGCTTCAAAAATGGAATTAGCGCCCTTATGAAAGAGACCCCAGAGAGCACCCCAGCTCCTTCCGCCTTGTGAGGACAATGAGAAGTCTGCAACCCAGAAAAGGGCTCTCACACAACCATGTCGGCACCCAGACCTCAGACTTCCTGTCCTCCAGGGCTGGCAGAAATTACTTCCTGTCGTTCAGAAGCCACGCCGGTGTCTGATATTTTCTTATAGCAGCCCAAGTGGATGAAGACATTATGTTAGTAATACAGGCAATTCTAGAAAGAATGTTCCGCAGCTACCCGCGAGGTGGATGAACGTCACAGACATGGTGTTGAGCACCAGAAGCCCGGCACCAAAGAGTAAATACTGCTATAACTATACTCCATGCCTATGAAGTTAACAGATGCAAAAATTGTCTGTGACCATGGAAGTCAGAATAGCAGTGACCTCTTGATAGGGCGGGCCAATAGACAAAGAAAGGGGCGCACAAGAGGCTTCTGAGGTGAAGGAATCATTCTATATTCAACATTCTATTATTTCTATGTTCTGTTAGTCTGTCTTTTGATCGGGGGGTGGTTATGAGAGTATCATATGTAAAATTTATTGAGCTGTACACTTAATTCACTTTACTGTACAACTGTATACCTCAATAAAAAAAGAAAAGCAACCTCCACAAAACAAAAGAACAGAATTACAACATTAGGTACAAGGCCTTGCGGTTTGCGTGTCATTATATTTCTAGTCCATCTGTCCCGAGAAGATGCCTCAGCTCCAGGTAGCGGGAACTCAAGCTCCAGGCCCACGCTAGGCCCTGGAGGAGCCTGCCCCGCCCCGGCCCCGGGCCCCCGCCCCGGCCCGCCCACAGGCCCCGCCCACAGGCCCGCCCACAGACCCCGCCCGGCGCGCCCTACCTTGCGGCTGAATTCCTGGGCTTTGCGCCTGCGTTCTCGGTGCACCGCGTCTGGGCGCTTGCGGCCAGCGAGGCGCAGCAGCTCACGGCCCAGAGAGAGGCCGCGGCCCGGGCGCGGGGACCGCAACGCTGCAGCCGGGGGCTCGGGGCCAGATCCCGCGTCGAGGCCGCCGTCAGGGCCTGGGAGCACGCCGAGGCTGGGTGGCACGCGCGGGCAGCGCCGGGCCAGGCGCACGAGGTGCTCGCGGCTCAGGCCTCCGACGGCCAGCCCCTCCACCTCCAGGATCTGGTCCCCGGGCCGCAGCCCCCCGGCATGCGCGCTGCTCCCTTCAGCCACCTCCAGGACGAAGCAGGGCCCGGAGCCGCCCAGCCGGAAGCCGAAGTCCTCTGGCCAGCCCTGGTTGGTGGCAGGCATGACAGCAGTGGCGGTGCGCCTGGAGAGAGGCAGCACACAGGGGGACTGCTTGTGGCCCTGTCTGCAGTGCTGCCTGCCACTCCGAGCACACTGCCCGGGAAGTGTGCTCTAACCATCTGGAGGATCGGTTCTTAGGTAGTATCTGAACTCCTGGAGACAGCTGGGCCTAAAATTCACCAACTTCCCTATGACAAAAGGACTTCCCAGTGATACGAGGTCACGAATTCCTGCTGACTTTTGGCCTTTGAGCTTTAAGGCTCCTGACCTCCCTGGGAAAGCATGGTATAGCTGATCTAGGGTCTGGGCTCCCGGCTCTAGGACAGGCTCTGGGGAGGAGGTGCCCCTGTTCTCCGAGGCGAGCCACATGGACGGGGGAGATGGGCTGGAGGCACAAACACCCAGCATGCGAGGGCTGTGCTGGGCGGTACAGTCTGTGTGTGTGTGTGTGCCCTGTCTGTGTAGAACAGGGATTCCTTTCAGGAGTGCATGGACGGCTCTGAAATTGTGGGTGATACGGGGGTTAAGACTCAGTTTTCTGGGGAACAGTCCACAGTCCCAGGCCTTCCTGGCCCTGGCTTAGCAGAGCCTCAGAGGGCTGGGCTTTGAAGGCCCAGCCTGGGTGGCCCTCAGCCCTCCCCAGGTGCTTGGAGACCCCCGCCCATGGGAGTCATGCTCCTTTTGGCTCCCTCTTCTAGGACGCCTGGGGAACCCTGCTTGGAAGCTGGGCCCGGAGGAGACCTAGGGTTCTACAGCATCACAGACTAAGAAGTAATGCCCCTGAGTGACATCCCCTGAGAACCGGTGTCACCCGCCAAGAGAGCATGATGTGAGAACTCCTCATGCTGGGTGGAGGGGGGGCTGGCACACCCCAGGAGCTCTGGCCTCGTCTGCCAGGAGGTGTCGCTGCCATGGAGCCTCCTTTGTCACTTGGTGGCCGCCCTGGATACCATGAAGGGCTGGGGCATCACCACGTCTTGGAGGGGTTCGTGCCATGACAGCAACCAGCTCCTCCACAGTCAAGGAGGGACAGGTGAGATACTCTGAATTTGGGGCCAGGGCAATGCTCGCCCTCTGGGTGCACACCTGTTCTGAACAACACACCTGCTACAGGGCTGCCTGTCAGAGGCCAGAGCCAGCAATTCCTAAAACCTCTACACCCAGCCCGTGGTGCCCAGAGGGCCAAAGAGGCTGCCAGCCCTCGGACGCCCCTGGCTTTCACCATGTCAAGCCCTCCAGCCCTGAAGACCAACCCCAGCCCTCTCCCACTTACCCAGAGCCCCCGCTCAGGGCCCCTCTCCACCACCTGGCCTTTGCCCGGAAACAGGAATCCAGGCTCCTGACAGGGCTGACTGGGCTAACTCAGGACACAAAAGGGAGATGTGCCAGGGCCCCCAGATCACAGAAGTTTGGGTGCTGCACCCCCACCCCCAGATCCGCTCACCTGTTGTATTGGTGCCTGCAATGGACGCAGTGACAGAACACAGCACTCGTGGAACTCCCAGTGATACCTGCTTATTGCCAGCCCTGTGCTGCTCAGGGCCTTGGCATCGGTTACTGATGCGTCCGAGGTGACAGCTGGAGTTTCTAAGGCAAAGTGATCCTCTGAGTAACGTGAGAAGGCCCCAGTTACCAGGTAGACCAGCAGAACGGCGGGACAGGTCGGCCAGGACCCAGAGTGGCCGGCCTCTGCTGCATGGTCCTGGGGGAATGAGCAACGGTCCTCAGGCGGGAGTGACGCTTGACGAGCTGGGCCTCGGGACAGTACGCATGAGGTCACAGAGCTTGGCAGGTGGATCCAGAGGATTCAGTTGGATTGTTTTGGGGTGAGGGGTGTCACTTAGTCTACAGATGGCAAAGGGGACCGATGAGGCTCCATAGAGCTTTGGGATCCGGTCCTCACAGAGAACACTTCCCTGGAGCCCCTCAGGCCAGATTTTATTGGCAGGGAGAAGGGAGAGCCAGGCCAGGAAAAAAGGTCTGGGTGGAAGGAAAGATGCTGACATAAGAAATTCTGGAAACAAGTGGAGCCTGTACAACTGCAGACTAAAGGAACCGCACACCGCTCTGTGCTCTAGTTTCTGAAGAAGTTTCCCGTGGGAGTGAGTACAGGTTAATAATTCTGAAATCACTGGAATTGGACAATTAAGTAAATGGATTGTGGGAGCCAGGTTTCTCTCTGTTGGATGAGAGGTTGCAGACAAGCAAAGGGGAAAGCTGGAATGATCCATGTGGTGCTGGATTAGAATTGGGGGCACTGGTATGATCTCGTGTTTAGCTTACCATAGCTGCAGATGGATACATATAGACGTATGTACAGATATGTGTATATGCGTGGATTAGTATCTGCACATATACTTGCTTGCTCTGTCAGCCAAGAGGGCCTAGAAGCAAGGACACCCCAGCAGCAATGAGCACATCCAGTGCCAGATTTTGATTTCTGTATTATTCCACAATAAACAGAGCCTGGGCTCCTTGGAGAAATGGCTGATTCTAGGGCTTGGGCAGGAAGTATACAAGATGAGCCTGGAGCATCTTCTAGTGCTAGAGAGTAAGGAAGGGCTACACACACACACACACACACACACACACACACACACACACACACACACACACAATCAAAGGGACACAGGAGCCAACTGAAAATGCTCCCAGGGGCCAATGCTGGAACAATTGGAGCAATGAAGTAAAAAACATAGTGTTGGATTATAGCCCAAAGTATAAAATAAATACCACCATCCCATACTGACATAAACGGACAATTAGTTCAATAAATGAGGAAAAGAGACACATCTCCCATGCAGAAGAATTCCAAACAATTTATGCAGCTACTTTTCCTTTAAGCGCGAGCTGCATACACTGCCTTCCTTCCAAAGGGACAGCATGTGAAGGGGTGGGGGAAGAGCAACTTTACAGTGGATAAACCTGACAAACGTGACCTCAGTCGGGTGACCAAGGTCAACATCTCCAGGGATAAATCAGGCTGATGGCATTGCACCCTTTACTGGATGCGATGAGAACGGCACTTTGCTTCCGTGGTCTTCTCCCAGCAACCCGTAACCAGTCCGACCATGAGAAAGACATCGGGCAAGCCACGTCAAGGGACGTTCTGAAAATGCCCGACTCTTCAAAACCGTCCAAGTCACCCAAAACAAGGAGATGCTAAGGAGACCTGATGACCAAATGCAACGTGGCATTCTGGATAGGATCCTGGGTGAGAGGAAGGACATTAGGTCGAAACTAGAGAAATCCAAATTAGCTAATAATAATGGATCAAAATTAGGTCATCAGCTGTGACAAATATTCCCTGATAATATAAGATGTTGGCAAGGGACATTGGGTGTAGGGCAAAAGGGACCTGCACTATCTTCATGACCTCCACAAATCTAAAACTTCTAAAATTGGGTTGATTTTTAAACCCTCTTCTCAGGATGTGGGGGATGGGGATCAGATAGATTAGAAGATACTGTTAATAGGTCACCATGATTGAGCTGGATGTTTTCCAGAGTTTGCTTTGCCCTGAGGTGCCTCCAAGTTATTGTGTGTGTGTGTGTGTGTGTGTGTGTATGTGTGTGTGAGTGATAGTTGTGTCTATACGTGCTCTCTAGTCTCATGTACGTTATAAATTCTGCTAGGGAGTTTACAGTATATCCTCTTATTAAAAAAAAATAATAATAACCGTGAGTGGACAAGGAGTGTCCCCAGAGCACGGTCTGACGCGTCAGAATGCACCTTCGAGCACAGCGCCAAGTGCTGCATGGTGATGGGACGCAAACCATGGCAGCCGCGTGGGTGACTCCTGGGCCCGCCCTTCCGTCTTCTTAATCAACAAACTCAGGTTTGTCGAGATGGTGAAAACAGAGTGATCTGACATTGCTGATGGGGATGGAAAATGGTACGACCATTATGGAATACTGCAGTAGTTTCTTAAAAAGCTAAACATACACTTATCATACGACACCCCCCATCCCATGTTCGGAATTTATTTACCCAGGAGAAATGAAAACATCTAGGTCCACACAAAGACGCGGACATGAACGTTACAGCAGCACCACCCACAGTAGCCCCTAAACTGGAAACCTGCTAAATATCCACCTACTAGCGAATGATAAGCAGAGTCTGGTACACATCTATACAATGGAACACTACTCAGGAATAAAAAGAAATGAACCACTGATACACACAACGTGGGTGAACCTCGAGAGCCCTTGTTATGCTAAGTGAAAGAAGCCAATAACAAAATACTCTGATTCTATTTATATTAAATTCTGTAACATGCTAACGTCCATAATGGCAGGAAACAGCTCAGTGATTCCTGGGGCCAGAGCGCAGGAAGGGTGAACTGCGGAGGGGCGTGTGTTTTACTCGTAATTTTACAGGGATGTGCATGTCACATTCATAGACCTGTACACCTTAAATGCATGCAGCTTATTGTGTATGTGACATTTCAGTAAAGTTGATATTTAAAACTTGAATTCCTTGGGGGTATGGCCTGAAACCTTGTACCGTACAGGGGGCGGGAAAAAGAACACACACTGAGCCACACCTGATTATGTGCCAGGGAACTGTCATTTGATTGTCACGACTCTCCCGACAAAGTCAGAATGGTTAGCCCCAAGTTAGAGAGGACAGCTTCAGAGAGATGAAGGGACTTGCCCAGGGTCACACCAGCTCCTGAGCGCCTGAGGTGGTGTTTGCCATCTCTGCCCTCCTCTCCCGGAGCCCTCAGGGGACTCCAAGTTCAAGACCCTAGAACTGACCACAGAAGACTACACATCTCTGGAGCCCCAGCTGGAATCCCTTCTCCATGCTCCCCGTTCCATCTTTAAGGCTTCGCCTAGGCTGTCCCAACAGGCTCAAAATGCGCCTGGGGCATTTCTCACCAGACAACCAAGCCATTAGGATGCCAGCAGATGGAGGGAGGGAGCCAGGCCCAGGTTTCTGGGGTATCCAGGGGGTAAGAAGGGGTCTGCCAGGATGGAAAAAAGAGCCTCTGGGGACTCTTGGGCAGGTGCTGCGCAGAAGGGCTGTCTTATCTGACATTCCAAATTCAATCCCCGGCAAACCCTAAAGACTCTGGCTTCCACTTGCAAATGATCACCAGAAGTCACCGCTTCTCTCCACTTCCACTTCCGCCATCACCCCCCCCCCCCAGCTGGTTCCTGGCCTCCTCACAGGTCTCCCCTTGCCCCCTGCAGCCTCCGGTCAACATAGCGCCGGAATGATTGATCTGTTAAAAGGAAAGTCCCATCACGTCACTCTTCCACTCAAAGCCGACCCCGTCGCTTAAGTCCTCACCATGGCCTTCGAGAGCTACTCAGTCAAGCCTCTTGGCACCTCTGCGACTTCTCGCCCTCCTACACTACCCCTGGCTCGCTCCCTCCATGCACAGGCACGCGTGTGCCCACCTCGGGGCCTTCGCACTGGTTCCTCCCTCTGTCTAGACTGTTTTCCTCCAGATGTCCGCATGGGCCCCTCGCGCCTCTCTTTAGACCATGTGCAGCTGTCTCCTGTTCCGTGAGCCCTCTCCCAGCACTCCTCCACGGCCTTCCCTGCCTCCCGTTTCTCCACAGCACTTCTCACCGTGCGACACACCTGAAGCTGGCTGATTCACCTGGTTTATTGTCTGTCTCCACCCAATGGAACGCAAGCGCCAGGAAGGCGGGGATGTCCGCCTGTTTTGTTCAATGCTGTACCTATCGTACCAAGAACAGTGCTTGGTTCATAATGCGTGCTTGATAGATACCTGTAAAATGAGTGAGGACGTTAATGACGCTGAGAGCCCATCCTCTAACAGGAGGAAGGCAATTCTCCCCGCACAGCTGCCTAGTAATCTCAAGGGCGTCTCAAGGATGACGCCCAGTGTGGTACCTGGTGAGCACTGTTTGTAATGATTATTATATTCACTCTTATATGTCCTTCTGACAATTCAACTGTGTTCCCAAAAGTTTCAAACTACTCTTTATAAATTAAACTTTTAATTTTAGAGTAGTTTCAGATTCACAGGACGTTTTCAAAGATAATTCTGTTTCCATGTACCCCACATCCACTGTCTCTTATGGTTGACATCTTACATTACTGGTACATTTGTCACAGTTAATGAACGATTATCGATCCATTATTATTAACAACCTTTTTATACCTATTACTAATTATACTTCACAATTTCTTAGTTTTTGCCTAATGTCCTTTCTCTGTCCCAGGGTCCCATTCAGGATGACACATTTAGTTGTTATGTCTCCTTAGGCTTCTCCAATCAGGGGCAGTTCCCTTGGTTTTGATTACCTTGACAGATTTTTTAAAAATATAGATCATAACAGATTTGTTAAATATATTCTTTAGTATTCTCCTCCCTTTTTCTACCTTGACAGTTTGAGGAGTATTAGCCAGCTGTTTCATGGGATGTCCCGCACTTGGGTGTGCCTGGTATCTTTCTCATAGTTAGACTGGTTGTGGGTTCTGGCGAGGAAGATCACAAAAGCCAAGTGCTATTCTCATTCCATCATATTAAGGGTAAATGCTGCCAACATGATTTCCACGCTGTTAACCTTGATCAGGCTTCTCAGATTTCTCCACTCTCAGCCACTCCTTCCACTGTCCTCCTTGGAAGGAAGTCACCATGCACAGCCCACACGTAAAGGTGGGGAGTTATGCTCTACGTAAATTATTTGGAATTCTTCTGCATGGGAGATACATCTCTTCTCCCCTATTTATTTATATCATTGATTCAATCATTTATTTATATCACTATGGACTCATGGATATTTATTTTATACTTTGGATTTTAATCCAACACTGTGTTACTTATTTTATCACTCAAATTGTCCCACCTTTGGCCAATGGCCTCTCTTCAGTTAGCTCCTGTGTCCCTTTGACAAGTCTCCATTGCTGTGTGTGTGTGTGTGTGTGTGTGTGTGTGTGTGTGTGTGATGTATGCACATGTGTGTTTTACACTGCTTTATTTTCTGGTTTTCTAAGATGGTCCAGGCTCGTGCCAAGCGCTAGAATCAACTTTTTTTTCCAAGGAGCTCCAATTTCTTTTACTAAGAATGATACTAGAAAGTAAGATCTGGGCACTGGACGTGCTCATCGCTGTTGGGTGTTCTTGCTTCTAGGCCCTTTCCGCTGACGGAGCAAGCAAATACAATTGCCTCCGGTCATACTGTCCCCACGCACTTCCAAATCTACTTAGGTCGGCATCTTTTCCCCTCATCCCCTCCATTGAGGTTATTCCATACATTTGTATCACAGATTTGGGCGGTCACATTGTCTTTCATCTTGGGATGCCGCAAATTCCTAAGTGGTTTAAAAAAATTAGCATACATATGGTTCACTATTGTGCTTTAATTTTCTATGGATTTTGACACATGCATCGTGTCATGCATCCACCACTACTGTATCATACAGGAGCCTTTCACTGCCCTTAAATATCGCCATGCTTCACTATTCGACCCCTTGGCCAGACACTGATCTCTTCACCATCTCTATAGTTTTGCCTTTTCCAGATTCCTGTACATGGAAATATACAGTATGTTGCCTTTTCAGGCTGGGTTTTTTCATTTTGTAATATGCATTTAAGATTCACCCACGTTGTGTCTTGGTAACTAATTTCTTTCTATTTTTATACATCCTTCCATTGTACGGACACAATTTCTTTCTCCATTTACCTATTGAAGGACATCTTGGTGGCTCCATTTTTGGTTCTTATGAATAAATGTGCTGTAAATATTCACATATGGGTTTTTGTGTAGACATAAATTTCAATCAGTTGGGTAAATATCTAGGAGTATGATTGTGGTCTCATGCGGTAGGACAAAGTTTAGCTGTGTCAAACTGTCTCTGAAGTGGTTGTATCATTCTGCATTGCCACCAGCAAAGAATGAGATTTCTTGCTGCCCCATATCCTTACAGGCAAGTGGTTTGTAATTGATATTTTAATCTGCTTTTTCCTAATGTTAAATGATGTTGAGCATCTTTCCATAAGCATCTATGTATCATTTTTAGGGAGGTACCTGTTCAGCTATTTGACCATTAAAATTTTTTTTGTAATTGTTGAGTTTTAAGAGGTTTTATTTGTTTTTTTTTTTTGTATGTTGGATACAAGCCCTTTATCTGATATGTGATTTACAAATATTTTCTCCAAGTGGGTAACTCGTATTTTCAATCTCTTAGCAATGTTATTCACAAAGCAAAGTATTTAATTTTAATGAAGTCAAGTTTATTAAATTGAGGGGATTATGCTTTTGGTGTTATATCTAGAAACTCAACACTAAACCCAAGGTTGTGCAGATGTTTTCCTAATTTTTTTTCTTCTAACAAACTCTGGAAAACATCCAGCCCAATCGTGGTGCCCTGTCGAGAGTCTGTTGTGGTTGACCTGACTCCTCTATGAGAAGAGGCTTTTCTCCCCCTTAAATAATTCACCGAAATATCACTGAACTCCACAACATGGTTTCCCCCCGAGTTCACATGTTGAAGTCCTAACCCCTAGTACCTCAAAATGTGACCGTATTTGGAGATAGGGCCTTCAAAAAGAAAGAGGTGACTAAGGTCAAATGAGGTCCTTAGGGTGGGCCCTAACCCAACGCGACTGGTGTCCTTAGAGGAAAGCTGAACATCGAGTCACCAGGGGTGCTCATGCACAGAGGAAGGACCAGGGATGCTCATGCACAGAGGAAGGACCGTGTGAGGACACAGAGGGAAGGCGACCATCTACAAGCCAAGGAGAGGGAGAGGGGCTTCAGGGGAAACCAACGCTGCTGACACCTTGATCTCAGACTTTCAGCCTCTGAAACTGGGAGAAAACGGATTTATATTGTGCAAGCCGCCCAGTCTGTGGTGTTTGATTATGGCAGCCGAAGCAAACTGATGCAATGCAATAGTGAAATTTTATCTGAATATGGCTAAAAGACTCTTCATTCAGGATGTGTTGAGAGCTGGGCAAAGTGGCCTTGGCTAAGGAGAGCAAACGAGGGCAGACAGGGATTGATTGGGAAAACCCAGACGTTAGTTTGAAATTGGCTGGCGTCGGCCTCTCTCCGAGCCAAGTCTACCCTGACACATCCGGCCACCCTGGACTGAGAGAGTCCAAACTGAGCATCACCATCTTGCAGTCACGTCACGTACTCCTACCCAAAGCCCCTGTGCCCTTAAGATCAAAGGCAGGGGAGTGGGTGACCACCTGCTGCGGGGCAGGAGAAGTTGGTCCAGATGACTGTCCATCCTCATGACAAGAGAGCTGAAGCTGACCAATGACATAATGAATGGCATTTTCAGGGCAGGCTTGATGATGGGCATGGGGCACCATGCTATGGCTTTCATCAACAACTCAGAGAGTACATTAGTCAGGGTGATTCATGTTAGCTGCTGTAACAAATGACCTCTAATTGCAGCAACTTAACATGATAAAGTTTTGTTTATCATCTACATTACAATCTGGTGTGGGTTGGTTGGCTTTTCTGGGTTGGGGGAAGGGCTCTGTGCCATCTGTAGCAGGCTCTAAAGAGACGTTGGCCCGGTGGCTCACTGGTCCGGAGGGCCATCAGTACCTGGTGGTTCACTGTCATTACTGAGCCAGGCCAGGGCTCCTGACTTCTCCACCAGGGACATTTCATGGATTCTATAGGACACTCATTCTAGATGCCTCCCATTGGCCTCCCCTGCTTGAGACTCCCTGGAGAGATTAGCAAACACTTCCTCTATTTTCTGGCCACCTTAACTTGGCCTTCTTTGCCATTCCTCTTTTTCTGCCAGCCCTTTGATGTCTGCCTCTTCTCTCTTTACACCTTCTTGCTCCTCCTAAAGAATCACATCCATTCTGGGTGACCTTGCGGAACTGCTACTGCAGCTTTGTGGCTAAAATTTCCTCCTCCTTCCTTTGAATATACATTTCTTTGAACCTACACCAGGAGACAGCTGCCAGGAAGGAATTTTATTAATAGATTTGCCTTTGAGTCTGGGAAACAAAGGACATCTACCGCAAACTCCTGCCCTGCCCTAAGCATCCATGTTTTTGCTGTTGCACCTTCATTCACCCTGGGCTCAGTCATAATTTTGAGGGACGTTTTTGACATATTCTTCCCGTCATTCCAGATATAACAATTTATCGAGTGCCTACCCAGCATCTGCGCTCCTTACTAGTGCTACCCAGGTCTCCACTTGGAATCTTCCTCTCCCCTGAGCAGCTGCTTTGATTTGGGAGAAGTACACGCCCCTGACAGCTTTTTTCGTACAGGGCCTTGTTTAACTCGCCAAGTCGCACATTCGATTGTCCTGGCCCCATCATTGGTTCAGGGCTGGGCCTATGACTTCAGCCTGTGAGGTGAAACTCAGCACTCCTACTTGGAATGCCAGGGCAAACCTCCCCAATCTTCCCTCATCTGAAGTGAATGTGGAAGCATGAATTCCTGACTGGCTGGCAGCCAGCCCGTCACCAGGAGGAAAGCTGGTCTGAGGGTAAAGCTGGGATGGCAGAGGGACAAAAAGAACTTCCATCCTTGATGAGGTCATTGAGCTGCTGGTTCAAACCATTCCTGAAGCCCGCCCCATCACCAGCCATTCCAGGGGCAGAGCCAAGAAGTCTCCTTTGTTGTTTAATCCAATTTGAATTGGGATTACTAATACTTGCAACATTAAGACCCCTGATACCCCAAACCTCTTGCGCCAGAAATAGTTCTCAGTTTGTTCTTCTGTATTGATCGCATTTGTTAACTTTGAGGATTGCACTTACATTAATGGCCAATATTGATTTAAGGTGCTTTACATGCATTATCTCATTTAATCCTCACAACCACCCTTTGAGGTAGATTCTCTTATTGTTACTTTACAGATGAGGAAACTGAGACTCGGAGAGGTTAAGTACCTGGCCTACCACCATACAGCACTAGACGAGATGGATCCTGGCCTGGAACCCAGGAAGGCCGACTCCCGAGCTCATATTCTTAAGCTCTACATGGCTTCCCATCCAATATTTTCATTCTGAATTTCTTCCTGGAATTACATTCATGTCTGTTCTGCACAGAGCTCAGCATCGGTCCTGGCTCACTTGGTGTCAAGAGCGTTACTAAGAAAGTCATGACTCTGGGACACTCACCAAGCAGTGCCATTCGTTCATCCCCACAGCTCTGAGACAGAACTCAAACATCACCCCTTGTCTTTCTCTAGCCCCTTCCTCTGTAACGTGCAAATAAAACAAGCGGAACGCAAACTGTGCTTTACATGAAGGGATGGACCGTCGCCCATCACTCAGCCTGCACTCTCTTGCTTGTCTGCCTTTATTCCAGGTTATCGGGTGGCTTTTCTTTTCTGAACATGTCTCGGAGGCCATCCTGAGACAGCTCAGTCCTAACTCAGTGTCCGGGGCTGGGTACCGCTTTTGCTCAGCACTGCTAGCCAACGGATGGCCAGAGTCCGGCTGCAAAACTTATTCCTGGTCCCAGTTAGGGTAGAACTAGAATCTCTGTTGAGAGGCATTAAGATGGTGGCTGGAAATAGGATCTCCAGATTTAGCAAATAAAAATACAAAGTGAAATTTGAATTTCCGACAAACAGTGGATAATTTTTAGATACAGCGTACTTATACGTTCGTTTGAGAGTTACCAAGCGGATGGTGAACTGCAGTGTTAGGGGCTAGAGTAACAGAGGTGAGGAGAGCTGAACAGTGCGCTGAGTTAACACCTGTTGAGAAGTAACCAGAAAATGGAGATTCTGCCCTGATAACCCCCCTTCGACCTGGTCGCTGAATGCAGTTCCTTTCAGGGTAATCAAGGTAACAAAGGCCAAGTGGAAATTTGGAATTAGAGTTTGGCCACATCTACATTATGCTCTAAGTTGGCAGATGGTGACACACTGTGGCCCCACCTACTGGCCAGAGGAATTTTTGTTTGGAGGATATCCAGGATATAGATTTCCTTTGGGTATACTTCATACTTTTTCTTTCATTCATTTGACACATTTTTATTGAGCATCTACTTAGAGCTAGTCATTAAAATAGATACTAGTGATACACAAACACAGACCCAACCCTTGCCCTCCAACAGAAATACTTTTGTTACATTCCTTTTGAAAATTTTGTGTTCTCCTTTGTAAAATAGCTCCTCACCACCAAATCACTGATTTTAAATAAGCATCATGTGTTAGTTGTCTGTTGCAAGGGAAGCTTTGAAGTCCTGGATTCCATTTCCTCAGTCATTCCCTTGGGAACGAGAGATGGCAGTATAAAAAGTGGTTGATCCTGTCAACCGATCTTGCAGCAGGTAAAAAACTGATACCACGGGTCCAGTTTCAGGGGCCGACAGGAGGATTCAGGAATGCTCCAAAGAGGGATTCTGTGCTACTTGTTTCCCAAGTGACACAATACTTTCTATCAAGCTTACATTAAAATTTTGGTTTTAGGCTCAAGTAGTGTGTTTTCTCCGATGCTATTTATAAAATATAAGTGTCAAGGTGTATGCTTGGAGGTTTTGAAGGACAGAGAGGGAAAAAACTGCCAGAAAAACATGAGTTTCAGGAACTGATCAACCGTTAAGAGATTTATCCTAAGAAAATAATTCAACTGAAAAATAAAAGCTATGAATATGTTACTTGCAAAACTAACTATGATGTTAAAAAGTAGGAAATTATACAAATGTCCAACAATAAGATAACATTAAGCTCATTATACTGTATCCTTGAATAATTAAAACTATCTAAAGAAAAAGCAGTTATGATAAACTGAATAAAAGCAAAATTCAAAAATGACCTAGATACTATTACAGCTCTGTAAACATTTTATGTGAATACAAAATTCACATTTTTCATGTTTATATAAATACACAATAAAGTAACAGTTAATACAGTAAAATAGTCTTTTTTTAGCTGTTTATACATTTCTACAAAATTTAAAATGTTGAGCAGAAAAAAAGCAAGATAGAGAACTCTTATGTATAAAATGATGCCATTTCTGTAAATGACAAATTATATATTTGTATATATACACTAGACCGTAAACTATAAAGTTCAGGGATTTTCCTGTTTTATTGCTCTGTTCCTAGGGCCTAGAATAGTGCCTAGCATATTGGGTACTCAATACGTATTTGTTGAATAAATACATATGTATAATTTTAAGAGAGTTTTGGAGGATACACATTAATCAAGTGATTAATAGTGTTAAGGAACTGAGATTTGGGAGAGGCAATCGAGGGAGATTTTATATTTTGTTTCGTATACTTTGACTCTTTCACAAGAACAGAATATTGTATTGCTATCATAAATTTAAAAAACAATTAAAGGCAACTAGCACAATATAACATAGGCAATCAACACAAGATTGTTGGTCTCAACTGAAACCATCTGGAAAAAAATGAATGGGGATAAAAATAAAGTTCTGCACTCATGAGAAAGGACGCTAACTCAAAATACTTAACCATCTGCTCAGAATTAACCAGTAGGGTGATAAGTTAGCTGGAGACACTGATGAACCCAGTCCACTAGGATGTAATGAGGCTCCATCTATAACCAGTCTTCCCTGATGATATCGCATCTTCTAATTTTGTCCCCCCCACTCCCGCCAATTCTTTGTCCCCTAGTTCTTGAAGGCCTTGCATACAATGTATTGAAGTCGCCCAGCATGGTAAGTTTTTTTTTTAAATAGAAAAAGCTTTTCCTTTTGGGGTAGGCGGCAAAGACAGACAGGAAGAGAGAAGAGTTTAAGGCCAGTGTTTGGAAATCCGACATTTCCCCTCAAAGAGAGGTTAGGCCTGGCTCAGTTAGCCAGGTCCGCAGAGGTATCAAGAATAGACTGGTCTCAGTGGATTCAGAGGCCTTCGCCCCACGGGGGACTTCTCAGCGCTATGTTTGGAAGCGGCTCTTTTCACCCCAGGTTCGACTCTCATTAAACAGCTTTCCTTCTTATCCTCCACGTTTGTCATCAGGCAATTGTCGCTGCTCCTGTTACCTAAGAGGCGGAAGTCAGGAAGCCACTGTGAGACTGAAAGCAAGCCTTAGCAGCACGAGATTTATGCAACGGTGAGAGAAGGGGCCCTCGAATTTGCTCGCGGCTCAGGATCGGCTGTTGATGCTGGGTGGGGTTGGGTGGGTCTAGGTAGATGAGGGTGAGAGATGTTTCTAGTTTTTCCAGAAAGGAGGTGAGCAAGCTTTTCAGAATCCACCTTTTTTTTCTGTCCTTTTACAGTTTCTTTTGGTCGTTGTCATGGTGATTGTCAACTGTCGCTGAGCCTGGAGGTGTGTCATTTACTATGGAGGTTAGATAATAATGGAGTGTGAGGTCTTCTGGAGGTCGCTTCCGTGGCTGTCTTAGTCTTAGCTGGTTTTAACCGGCCCTTTCTTGAGAAGGAACTGTTAACTATAGGCCTCCTTGTTCTCAAAGATAAATTGAGGTAGGGTGGGGTAGGAACTTATCCAGGGACAGGAACTTGGCTAGGTGACACAGGCCCATCTGTGGGGTAACAAATTCCCCCCTTCTTATTTTCACTCCTCATTCTTGAGGGGTGCTAAGGGACAAAAGTTCACCTTCTATAACTTCTTCAAGCTGAATTTGGGTGTTTTGTGGGGGGGGGGAGCTCCCGGAAATTTTTCCCATGCTAACTTTAAATAGGTCTGATTGTCCCCAGCTTTACTCCTAGTCATTGGTATCCCTGTGTGACTACCATTTGAAGCTTGACTGATTCAAGTCTTTTTATGACAAAAGAAAATAGATGGGTTAGGGGGCCGGGCCCTCTTAGTGGCAAGAGGCTCTGAGTAAAGAACCAGGTGAGGTTAGGCAAACATTTTTGACAGCATCCCAGATATATTTGGAGTTGGTACGGGTTTTCCCAAATGAGTATAATTCTTTGGCTTGCTTATATATTTCACAGATATCAACTTCCACTTGCCTGGTATAGTTTATCCATGTACAACAGGAGTTGATAACTGCACATACTCCTCCTTGTTCAGCCAAAATATAGTGTAGGGCTCGCCGGTTACCAAGGGCTACATTAGCCAGTGAATCTAGTGAGACCCTCAGGCCACTAAGTGCACTTAGGGTTTTGATAATGTTGGTGAGACTGGAGAGGACAACCTCATGATGGGCAAGGGCCCTGTGGTTGCTACCTTCCTGCCAAGATAAATCCAATCGCTCTTCTTGTCGTGAGCTCGTTATGGATTATTATAGATTGTGACCTCATTGACGATTAAGCGACCAAGGGTGCATTCTCCCTGGCGCTAGGTGTTTTCCAGGCAAGAGTAGGCTAGGGCTAGCCTTTGCTGTGTTATGGGGGTGACCACATAAGAAAGCACCCAGATGGGGCACACGTTCTTCTCGGAGGCTTTCCCCACCCGTTTAGGGCTGCTGCTCTTGGTTGGTGTTCCTGCGGAGCGGGCGCTTGAGGTCTGCTACAGGCTCGCAGGTACTGCGAGTTCTAGAGGAACTGAGGTTCTGGGCCAGTCGCCTATTTGACCCTGGTGTGATGGATCCAAGGCATTACTCTCTGTAACTTACGGACAGAGTTGGTAGTTAGAATTACTAAATAAGGCCCTTTCCATTTGGGCTCTGTCTGGTCTTGGGGTCCTTTTTCCCTCCGGGTTTTTAGATAAACCCAGTCTCCAGGTCAGAAGGGATGTGAGAGTGCAAGGTGAAGGTAGTTCTTAGTTTCCAAGGGACTGGAGAGCTGTGGCTATTTCCCCAATGTGGGTGGCAAATTTTAGCCTGTCCAGGTCAGGGACATTTTCTTGACAAGTAGGCCCAGATGGGACAGGTCTGACATATGTCCATTCGTATGGACTCAGTTTAAGTAACCCCTTCGGGGCTACTTATTTTTTTAATTTTAATTTAATTTATTTTTTTTTAGGTGAGGCAACCCTTGGTTGACCTCACAGATTACAAGGACCTTGTCAGGTTACAATCCTTTTAGTTTTTATTTTTCACACCTACAGCACCTAGTCTTCCTCGGTGGTCTCCCATCCAAGTACTAACCAGGCCTGACCCTGCTTAGCTTCCAAGATCGGATGGAATCGGGCGTGTTCAGGATGGCATGGCCATAGACAAGGGCTCCTGCAGTCTTAACAGGCTATGAGGAAGAGGTCGGTCCAGGAAAGATGGGCTTCCTAGCACAGGTTAGCTAGGGTTTTCTTGAGTGTCCGATTGGTCTGTTGTGCTTTTCCAGAGGACTGGGGTCTCTTAAGCAATGTGGAGGCGCCATTAGATGCCTAAGACTGAAGAGGTGTTCTTAGTAATGGCTGATATAAAAGTCGGCCCATTATCGCTCTGGTAACCCAACTCTTGGGATGATTTCTTTTAAGAAAGTCTTTGAAACCTCTAGGGTGGTTTCAGTTCGAGTGGCAAATGCCTCTACCCATCCCCAAAAGGTGTCAGTAAGTACTAGCAGGTATCTAAAACTTCCCTGAGCCTTTGGCATGACGGGAAAACCACTCTCCCAATCTTCTCCAGGTTGGGTGCCCCAATATTGGGTTGGCTGGATGTGTTGTCCAGGGGCCCCAGTGGGTGGATGTTGGGGTTGTTCAAATAGCAAGCAGGATAAGTTTCTCCCCCCTTCGATCAGGGTTAGCCAAGGCTCCTCAGGGGCAACTTTTAGGGCCTTATGAGGAACCCCTTGGCTCCTCTCCAGCCCTATCCTCCTGTCAACTGTGCCATTTCTAGCATGGGCCAGGGTCTTGCAGACTGTGGGGCTTCCTTTGGAAGCATCGGGGGCCTTCCCCTTTCCAATGACCCTCCTCTCTGCAGACTGCACATGGATTGGCTCCTAGCCTCTGGGGTCCTAAGTATATTCCAGAACTGGAAGCAAGGCCTTTGGTTCTGTTAAAGTAGGCCCATTGCCCTGTAGACTATATATATATATATTTTGCAGACCCCTGTTCTGATATAAGGCCATGAAAAGCTGGACACACAGAATTTCATCCCATTTTGTTTTGTTTTTTGTTTTTTGGCAAAATAAAACTAATTGGACTGTAGTATTGTAATTGAGGGAGCCATTCACCAGCCAACTTTCTCCATCCTCCAATTTATACTGGGGCCAGGCTGTACAACAGAAAAAGATTAGCTGTTTTTCTTGCTAACGGGTGGTACCCAAATGATTTCCAATTCCAGAGGTTGCATCCCAAAAGGGAGCTCTCCAGGATGGAGGTCTGGCTGCCCATACCCCAGATCTGTGATCACAGGTCTGTTCCAATTCCCTAAAGGCTTGGAACCATGCATGGTTGGTAGGAACACAGATCCCACAACTTTTTGCCCAAATAAGGCTGGAGAATTTCTCAGCTAAATCCCGGCTTTAGAGGGCCAGCGGGTGGTAGGTTGGTTTCTGCGTATCAGGCACAGACCCGACAGGGTCATTGGCAGCTCAGATACCCGCCTGGCTGACCTGGGCGTTTGGGGTGAAAACCAGGAATCCTAACCGCTAGACCCTGTGGGAAGTGGCAGTGGGAGAGAGGGGGCAAACATCCAAGCGCAGGAAGCTGAGACGCTTCTTTACAGTAAAAAGAAGTCGCGGGGTCTCCCAGCTGGTAAACTGAAGTGGCCCCAGAGAGAAAATGTCGTCGTGGGGAAGGAGGACATTAACCTCCGCTGAGGATGAGGGAAAGCGACTGAGGACACGCGGGGTCGCGCCCGAGCGAGGCGGAGGAGAGGTACGACACGGAATTTACGCGAGGCGACCGGAACCGCAGAGGCCAGGATGGAGTCCCAGGCTAAATGTGCAGCGGAAGACGATGAACACTAAGAAAATTCACTTTCATAACAGAAACGAGGTCGTCCTTAGTTTTGGTGTCTTACCCGGGAGTCGCCTGAAATTTCTGCGATCGTGGGTATCGTGGTTCGTCTGTCACCTTTTCCCGAGCCCGAGGCGAGCTCTTTACTCCGGACAGAACCAGGGACCTTGTGCCGAGCATCCCCAAGCACGACCCTGGTTTCGGGTGGGCGTCCCTGACCTACTTAGCCGGGGGTCTCCTCCTCGGTACCCTCTGCCTCCTTTACTCGCGCTTGGCTGTTTAAGGTGCCCAGTGTTTTTTTTCTGGTGTCCCTGTCTCTCCCCACCCCACGCGGGGCTCAACAGCCGAGGACCGAGGCCACTTTAGTGGGGCGAGTGAGGGTCCCAGAGACAGAAGGTTCAGAGCTGTCCCCAGGCGGCAGGAGCAGAGATACTGGAATGGTTCAGACAGAGCCCAACGGTGTGGCTGGCAGAAAGCAAAGCAAGCTGTCGGTCAAGAAGACACGGCGTCTGGACCCCCAAGAGTGCCTGCCCGCGCGCCCCGGGCCCCTGCTTCACAACACCAGTGTCCTCGCCTGCTCCAGGCCCAGGACGGTCTTTTTGTAAGATTTCCTGGCAAGAGCGCTCTGAAGTCCGACTTTCCACGCGCCTAACGCGGTCCCGAGGCGCGGAGACGCGCAACAAGCAGCACGCCTGAGGCGGCAGAGCACACGGGGCAGGCCCCGCCCCGAGGCTCGCCCCGCCCCGCCCCGAGGCTCGCCCCCGCCCCGCCCGAGCTCGCCCCTCCCCGCCCCGAGGCTCGCCCCGCCCCGCCCTGAGGCTCGCCCCGCCCCCCCGAGGTCGCCCCGCCCCGCCCGCCCCGAGGCAGGGCCCGCCCCGGCCCGCCCCGCCCCGGCACGCCCCGCCCCGAGGCCATCTGTACTTCCGCCGGAAGTCATCCTTCCTGCCAGCGCCGCGTGCCTACGTCACGCGCCCGCCGGAAGTCTGGGGGCGCGCCCTGGAGGCGGTGTTGTGGCGCGGCAAATGGTTTCTTCTTTCAGGTAAGGGGGTTTCGGTTGGGCTCTCAGATACCCCCGCGGGTCCAGGGGTGTCCGTCTCCCGGCCTGACCCGTCCTTCCTCCACCCCCCAGGGCCCAGACACACCCCCAGTATTCTCCAGCCTTCTGCACCCTGCCTTGCACCCTGGGTTCTGGCCCCAGGGTAAAGTTCCTGCCACGCCCACCCACCGGGATCCTCGGATAGAGAGTAGCTTTGGGAGGCTACTTCGGGTCCCCTCAGGGGTAAGGGTACACACCAATATCCGAGGCTCCCAACATATTTCTTCCCAGTTAGCTTTTTCTCTCGAAGTCTTAGAACCCCATTCACGCTTCGGGGTCTCAACATCCCCGACTTCCCCGTTCTTTTCCACAATGTATTCCTCCCCGACACCTATTATGTGAGCGTTGAATTGATCCGTCTTTGCAGCCGGATCCAGCCTCCTGGGGGAACCATGTCTCCTTCAGCTTTGGGTGTCATCTGTCGTGCCAGGTGCACGCTGCTGCACGAGAGGAGATACCTTCTGAATTCTCCGTGAATGTTGGGAGGAGGAATGCTGGAGCTGCCGACTGAAATCCAAACAAAAGAAGTATGTAGGTTGGGGAGCCTGAATTCGTAACACCTCGTGAGAATTGCTGCTCTGTGTTTCGGATGTTACGAATAGTTTCTAGTTTGGTGATCTCCTTTAGAAGTCTGACCCAAAATCCTATTTGCTAAGCTATAAGTAGACATCTCCAGTTTCTTAATACAGGTCTGTATTAATACATCACTTGAAGGACAGGCTGCCTGATTCTGGGATCTTCACTGTCTCTAGGGGGTGCTTGTTTTGATAGCATTGTCAACAGATTCTTTTGGCCACGTTCTGTTCCAGTATCTTTGTGAATGTATTTAAGAAAGTAAAAAAATGATTTTTTGCTGGGAGGAGGGAAGTGGATACATCTTGCATATTCTTCCCCACTTCGTTTTGGAATTTGCAGATCGAAGATGCCCCATAGCAGACCACAATGGAGCTTTTGCAGGAGAAAGAGTTCAGGACCTTCTGGGAGGCCCCACTGAAGAGGCAGGGTGTGCTTTAGAGCTGATGAATTCTGTTTGGGGAGCTATTTAGGTAGTTAATGTCTGAGACTGTGTGCTGTGGAATGAATCTCATTATAGTCACACTTTCTTTTCTTTTGTAGCCCCAGGATGGACTTTCTGGTTCTCTTCTTGTTCTACCTGGGTTTGGTGCTGATTGGTGGTGTTATGATCTGCATCTGCTCAAAAACTCATCGCCTGAAAGGCCTGATCAGGGGAGGTGCACAGGTAACAATAATGGTTAGAGACCACTGGATTTTGAATACCACTTGTCTAAAAGGCTCACCAGTTTCCTAACAGAACGAGAAAGGGGTGCCATTTCTATTCATTTGTTTACTTGTTCTTTCATTTATGGCAGTTGTAGTATATTCTCTGGGAGTTTTGTTGTTCTTATTGTTTAAAGTAATCTTGCGATGATGCTTTGAGAGAAAATAGTATTCTCAAGGTTGGCTATTTTTCTCTGGATTTGATGCCTATAATTGGTCATGGATATGAGCAGTGTCTACCTGGAGGGGGCTGTTAGGTGAAACTTGTGATATGTGAGCAGAAAGCTAAGCATTGGGCTGCCCACATTCCTTCAAGTATCAGTGTACAAAAAAAAATTGAGATGAGCAATCCTTGGGAAAGGTTGACTTTGGAGGGACCTGGGCTAATGGCCAATGATTTGGAGGTGGACTTTGGGATACAGGATTGAACCCAAGGCAGGGAAGGAGTGGCGTTCACTTTAGCGTTACCTTATGATCCCCTCTGCTCACCTCCCTTTTCCTGAAGACCCTGACTTGGTACCTTCTTTGAGGTCAGGGTAGAGGTGGAGGAGTTTGGTATCAAAGGAAGGCCAGCCGAGGGAAGCCCTTCTCTCTATTCTCTCTCAAATCTCTTCTTTGCCCCTATGTGGAATCACAACTTAATATCACCAGCATTGCCTGCTGAAAAGTAAGGCATCTAATTATTTGGGGGAGGGGAGAATGAAAAATGAAATTGAATCTTTTCTCTTTTGTTTCAGATATTTTCCTATATAATTCCAGAATGCCTTCAGAGAGCCATGTTAGATTGCTTCATTACCTCTTTCACACACGGTATTTATATTTCAGAGTTTAAATATGATCTTCTTTTCTGTTTTGATTGTTAATTGTTGCTATCCTATAGCTTCAGGGTAATAATAATAATAGATGACATGTATTAAGTACTTATTATATGCTAGACACTTTGTAAAATGTTTCGTATAGTTTCTTATGTCCCTATTTCCTTTCAGAAACCACACTTTCATTATCCTGCACCTCACATTGCAAGGGATGGTTTATGCTGAATACACCTGGGAAATATTTGGCTACTGTCGAGCCCTGGAGTTCTCCTTGTATTCCCTTTCTCTGCCTTATCTGCTGCTGATTGTAAACTTGTTTTTTTTCACCCTAAGTTGTGTAACTGACCCTGGTAAGTTGAAGCTCTTAGTATAGAGACTGGTACAGCTCAGCTGTCAGTCTTACCGATAGTGCTACAAACAAGTAGTGATCCCTCTGAGGACTTTGCAAAAGATTTGATGTATAGTGTTTGCGTGATCTTTCAGTTTTGAGTGTTTTCTAATTTTATCTTTTTCTTCTTTGACCCATGGGTTATTTAGAACTGTTTAAAACTTTTTAGTTTAATTTTTTGATACTTTCACTTAATGTGTTATATAGAGAGGTTATGGTCTGTAGGATACTATTTCTTTTGAAAATTTTATTGATGTTTGCAGTTTGCATTATGCCTGGGCATCTATGTGTGCTTGAAAATAATGTGTTCTTGGGTACAGAGAACCCTGTAAGTATATTAGATCAAGTTTGTTAATAATATTCAAGTCTTTTGTAGTCATACTAATTTTTTTGTATTTGATCAATTACTGACAGTTACGTTATCTCATTCTAATGGTAAATTTGACAGATTTCTCCTTGTAGTTAATTTTTGCTTTACATATTTTGAAACTGTATGTATATGTTAGTTAATTACATACAATTGGATACATTCAGGTTTAGAATTACTATCTTCTTTAAATCTTTTTTTAAAATATGAGTTACTGTCACTAGTAATAATCATTGCTCTCAAGTCTTTTGTCTGATACTAATATTATGGTACTTTTGATTGATATTATGCTCGTTTTTTTTCTGCCATTCTTTTAACCTTTCCTGTTCTTGAAGCACTAAATGTCCATCAACATAAACTGTGGCATACCTATTTAATTATTCAGCAATAAGGAATGAAGTACTTATTATATGCTACAACATGGATGAACCTTGAAAACATTATGTTAAGAGAAAGAAACCGGATTTAAAAGACTACACATTATATGATTCCATTTATATAAAGTATCCAGAAAAGCAAATCTACAGAGACAGAACATTGATTAATGTTTGCCAGGGACTGGGAGATTTAGAGAGAAATGGAGAGTGATGGCTAAAGGATTTCTTTTTCAGGGTTATAAAAATGTTCTAAATTGATTGTGGTGATGTTCGCACAACTCTGAATATACTCAAAACCATTGAATTGTACATTTTAAATGGGCAAGTTAGTTTTATGAATTATATCTCAATAAAGCTGCTAAGAATTCTAAAATGAATTATTTAAAGTATTCAATATAGTAGCTTTAGTTGTGCTGTGTGTGGACAGGTTTTGTGAATATCTAGTCCACTATTGCTTAAAACTGATATTTGTTCCTTTTTTCAGGAACCATAACAAAAGCAAACGAATTATTGTTTCTTCAAGTTTATGAATTTGATGAAGTGATGTTCCCAAAGAATGTGAGGTGCTCTACTTGTGATTTAAGGAAGCCAGCGCGATCCAAGCACTGCAGTAAGTGTGGCTCTGGCTGCCCCAGCTCCAACGCTCACAGACATGTGGGCTTCATCTGTTAGGGAGTGTTTCGTAGATCAAAGGGCAGGGCCACTTGACCCCCAGACGTGGGGGCAGCCACTGCTGGTAGAGTTTCTTCCAGGTGACTGGAGGTGAGGCCTTCTGTGCTTTGTGTAGTGGGCAACCCTCAGTCTGGGCATGATAGCCCTTCCCTTGGCACGTGACAAAGCACGCTGCCCAAGACAGGTTTCTGCAGGATGTTGTGTTTGCAGATTTCAGTCTCAGCTGAGTCTGTTTTTCTAGGGAGTTACCGAGATTCTAGACTAGCGCTGTTCAACAGAAATACAATATGAGCCACATACGTGATTTTACATATTCTCGTTGCTACATTACAAAAAGTAAAAAGAAATAGGTGAAATTAATGTTAATCATGTATTATATTTACCCAACATATCTAAAATACTCTTTTAACATGTAATCAGTATTAAAAAATCATTTGTGGGATAGTTTATATTCTCTTTGTCATACAAAGTCTTTGAAATCTGATGTGTAGTTTACATTTATAGCACATCTCAATCCAGACACCAAATTTTCATTGGAAATACTTGATCTGTATTTAGTTTTCATAAAATTTACAGTTGGAAGAGCAGATTCATATACCCAAACATTCTTAAAAGTATTTCAATAATTGAATCAGTACTAAAATTCATTATCCTTTAATATGCATATCTATATTGACATAATGGTTTGTATTTATCAGACGAATTTATTTGACTTTAAAGCAAAAGCATTAGTTTAAAAACTGTTTAAGTAAATTCACTAACTCTTGAGTCGTCTCAGTATTATTCACATTGATCTCAAAAGGAGTATTGGACAAATTGAAAAACAACCGTAAATTTATCAATACCAACAAGTACTCTTCAAGTTTTTCTTTTAGCCACATTTCAGGTGCTCAGTACCTACCTGTGGCAAGGCTGGTGGCTACTGTTGTGTGTTTTGAACAAGGCAATTCTAAAAGCTGGGTGACGGCAGCTGCCGTATCCTCCAGCTCATACTGCTCGTAGCCAGTTTGTAAAAATATCAGTAGGTGTGCATGGCATCATTGTCTCATCAAGGACCAACGCAGGCTCCCCGTTTCTGTGCAGGTGTGTGTAACCGATGTGTGCACCGTTTTGACCATCACTGTGTTTGGGTGAACAACTGCATCGGGGCCTGGAACACCAGGTACTTCCTCATCTACCTCTTGACGTTGACGGCCTCAGCTGCCGCCGTGGCCACTGTGAGCACTGTGTTTCTGGTCCAGTTGGTAATGGTGTCGGACTTGTACCTGGAGACTTACGTTGATGACCGTGGACACTTCCAAGTTATTGACACCGTCTTTCTTGTTCAGGTAACTGATTATTCATTAAGTATGGTGTGGGCAGTATGTTTCTAACTTCAGGTTTCAAAATTGGAAAAAGGACATAGTTCGCCCAGTAAAAACATGAAGCCATTCCTTTTAAAAACTTGATATGTAATCTTTTAGAATGGTTAAATAATTCACATAGCATAGAATTCACTCTTTTAAAGTATACTGTTCAGTGGTGGTAGTATAGTCACAGAGCGGTGTAACCATCGCTAATTCCAGAATGTTTCAGCACCACGAAAAGAAACCCATTCCTGTCAGCAGTCACTCCCCATGCCCTTCTCCCTCGGCTGTGGCCGTCACTAAGCTGCTTTCTGTCTCTTTTTTGGACATATAATTTGGACATTTGGGACATTTCGATTTGCCTTTTTTGGACATTTATGTAAATGGAATCATACAATCTGTGTGGCCTTTTGGACCAGCTTCTTTCCCTGAGCCCAGTGTTTTCAAGGTTGATCCATGTCGTGGCGTGAATCAGTACTTCGTGCCTCGTTAAGGCTGAAAATACCCCGTTGTGTAGGTACCACGTTTTTCTTCCATTCATCAGTTGATGGACGCATAAGTGTTTCTACTTTCTGTTTATTTTTAAATAATGCCGCTATGAGCATTTGTATACAAGTTTTTCTGTGGACATAGGTTTTTATTTCTCTTAAGTTACACCTAGGAGTGGAATTGCTGCCGGGTCATGTGGTAACTCCATTTGTAATTATTTGAGGAACTGCCAGACCTTGCCAGAGCAGCTGCACCATTTACATTCCCACCAGCAGTGTGTGAAGGTCCCAGTTTCTCCACATCCTTCCAACACTTATTATCTGTCTTTTTTATTATAATCATCCTAGCTCTTTTACCTCCTCGAGCCAGAACCCATTTTATAGTTACGTGTCACATTTGAATGTCTTTTTAGTCTCTTTTGGTCTCAAACAGTACCCACGTTTTTCATGAAATAGATACCCAGTTGCCTATTAGAATGTCTGATGTTCTAGATTTGTCTTTTTCCTAATTGTGTCATCTAATCTTTGTTTGTTTTCTTATGTTATTGTGAACCAGAAGTTCTAAAGCCTGGATTAGATTCAGTTTAAATTTTCTTGGCAAAAAAGCTTCCTAGGGAGAGACATAACCTAGGGTCAGTGGAGCCTGGGTTGATTCATTGGTGTGTGTACCAGCTGTCTGCATTGGTGAAATACATTTTCCGCTTGGTGGTGGGTAATCTGTGTATTGGTTTTGGTTCTGTATTTAGGAATTTCTTTAGGATAGATTCAAAAAAACATAAAGACTGGGTCAAAGATTATCAACAGTTGTAAGTCTTTTGATATTAACATCTATTGTCAAATTGCTTCTTAAAACCGCATTCTTAGAGCAATGTGTGCGTGGTCATTTTACTGCCTCAGAGCAGGGACATTAACGCTGCCTGCGGGTGAGAGGCGCCTCTAGTTTAATAGGAAAACTTGGTGTGCCCTTTGAAAAAATCATTTCTTTCACACTTTTGATTACTTTCCTCGATTGTCAGTCATTTGTATATTTTCTTTTGTGAATGATGTCCTTTCCTTGTTTACATGTTTGATATTAGAGTAACTTTTGATTTCAGGTCTTTATGTAATAATGATAGGTCCTTCTTGTTGTATTTGTTTTCTATTTGTGTATTGTTTTTGTATAAAAAATTGTGAACATTTTTCTCCTTCAAATCTATTTTCTTTGTGACCTCAGTTAGAAACTCTCCCCCATCAAGGAAGGGTTTTGGTAATCATTTGTTTCTCTTTTTTTCTAACTTTCAAAAATATTTAACTCTTTCAAAATTCATTTCATTATAAAAAAATAAAGTATAAAAATTCAAGCAGTCTAGAAGTGCTTAAAATGAAAAGGGGGGGAGGGGTGGGGAATAAGTCAAGGTGGTCAAGGGGTACAGCCTTCCCAGCGACACATGAAGACGACCGGGACCTGATGCACAGCGTGGCGACTCTAGTCGTGTATTTGAAAGTCGCTAAGACATTGGCTCTTAAAAGTTCTCATCACACATACAAAAAAGTGTAACTGTGAGGTGCTGGATATGTTAACTAACCTTATCATGGTCATTATTTCCATACATAGATGGAATCATGTTTTGCACTGCATTGCGCACCTTAAATTTTCACAATGTTATATGGCAATTATATCTCAAAGCTGGGGTAGGGAAGAAAAATTTAAAACATCTTGAAAACAAAATGAAATGAAAACTCATTCCTCTCCCCTCCCAACACTTTCTCCCCCCGGAGGCAACCGCTTTTGTAGTTTGGTGTGTATATTTCAGGGTTTTTTCCCATGCTCGTTTATTCTGCCGTACACCTTCCTAGAGTTAGCTTTGTGTTTACACAAATAGGGTCCATCATGATACTGGCATCTCATCTTTCTCATTAGGAAATTTATATTACCAACATCTTTTCCAAGTTAGTACATACAAATTGAACTCATTTTAATGGCTCCTTATTTTTCCATAGTACAACTATCCCAGAATTTTATTCTTCCTCGTGGTTGGACAGTTAACTTGTTTTTCGTGGGAAGGGAGGCTGTTAAATTTGGTGCCCTGTACAGTGCGTGCCCTTGTGCATGCGTCTCTGGTGTTTCATTTTAAGACAAAGATCTCCTCTATCCATTTGGACCTACTTTGGTGCATGAACTAAGGTCTACGTGTATGTCTTTGTTTTATAAATAGCTAACTGGCATACTCATCTTCTGAGTATCTGTTCTCTTTCCCTTCAGTGTACAGACTTCGTTTATCCCATGTTAAACTCTACATCTAGGATTTCTTCCTGGGCTGTTGGTCAGTGCCATTTATGGTTCTGATTTGTGTCCAGTGGGTCAGACGTGCGCGGAGGTGGGCGAGCTGGGGAGGCAGCTCTGACGGTCCTGTGCACAGGACCAGGGCGGGCGGGTGCTGACCCTTCCTTGTGTCATGACCCAGCTACCTAACATGCTGCTGCTGCTTTGTCCCCAGTACCTGTTCCTGACCTTCCCAAGGATTGTTTTCATGCTGGGCTTTGTCCTGATCCTGAGTTTCCTCCTGAGCGGCTACCTGTGCTTTGCTCTGTACCTGGCTGCCACCAACCAGACCACTAACGAGTGGTACAGAGGTAACTGGGCCTGGTGCCAGCATTGCCCCAGCACGGCCCGGCCCACATCAGCAAAGCCCTGGGTCTACCGAACAGTCACTCCCGTGGGCTGTGGAGCAACCTTAGAGAGATCTTTCTACCTGCTGCTGTACATTATAAGAGAAAGAAGAAATAAGAATGGGAAGAGTGTTACTGCCTTTTAAATGCTGTATACATTTATTTATACATATGGATACTTTGTAAGCATTGCTTGTTTGTTTTTTTCTGGTTTCTGCTGTGTATTTATGAATAGGCTTTCAGTGGTTAAAGGAAAGGAAGAGAGAAGTAGCATTTACTGAGTGCCTAATAGAAATGCTCCTCGCTCATGCTCTGTTCACTCAGCCTGTTGGGATGGAGCTCCTCTGAAGTCCAAGGGGCTCAGAGATGACTTCTCAGAGGCTCTAGTTGGCCTTGGTCTCCATTCCAGATTTAGGCTCTTGGACAGGAAGGACCTCATGGCTCTGTCCCCTGATGTGCAGGAGGGTCACAGGGACTTAAAATTGTGCCAGGTTGTCCCCTCTTTGATGTCCTTCCCATCTCTCCCAGAGAAAGACCTTGGCTTTGTTTTGTTTTGCCTTTTTTTTTTTCCAATGTCTTAAACCATACCCAGCATCCTCACCCAAGCCCACCCTCTCCGTCCTGCCTGGGTCTTTACACAAGTCACATTTCTGTACTTGCAGCCTCCTGCCTGCCCTCCACTGGCCTCTTGTGGCCATATTGGAGTCTTTTCTGCCATATTTTTAAAATCCCAAACAGATCCCCCAGTTAGTTCAGTGCAGAGACGAATGCAGGAAAGAGAAAGTGCCAAAGGTTTTTAGGGTGGCGAGTGTTAGGAGCCAGATAGCTAAGATTCCCATGGCTCTCCTGGTATATCGGAGGGGGACTGGGGAATAGGGACCCTGGGGACAGGAACTGGGAGGGGTGCGGAGGCTCCATTTCTCGTTGCAGCCCTGTGAGTTCGGACTAGATATAAACTTCCAGATGAATCGCTGAGGCTGGGACCTGGGCCCCGCGCCTCCACCCTGTCCTTACTGGGGGGAACGCACGGAGCAAAACGTGTAGGCTTTGATCCCCGGGCGAGGGAAGCAAAGGCTGCCTCGACCTGTCTTGCGGGTATGGCGGGGGTTGCAAGACCCCCTGAGCGCGGCTTGCTGGCTCCAGGCCCCTTGGTCCCCAGTCGGCAGGCAGTCTCGAGGCCGGGGGGCGGGGCTTGCGGGGCGGGGCGTGTCGGCCTCGGCGCGAGCTCCCGCGCGCGCGGCGGAGCCGCCAGGTGGCGCCCTCCCGAGAGCGGGCTGGCGGCGCGGACCGCGCTTGACCTCTGCGGGCCGCCGTCGCCGTGCTCGGCATTCCGCCGCCGTTCGCTCCGCGGCGTCGGGCTCCTGCGGCTCTCGGGGCGCCGCGGTCGCACACCGGGGGTTTCCGCCGGCCGGCGGCGGGGATGGCAGCCTGAGCGGGCCGAGCGGGGAGCGGCGGGCGGGCCCCACGGCCCAGGCCCGGGTCGGCGGCGGGAGGCCGGGTCGCGGCCTCTTTGTCTCCAGGGCGGCGGGCGCGTCCGCGGGGCTCGGGGCGGAAGTCGCGACGCGCTCCCCGGGCCCCGGGCCGCCGCGGCCTCGCCATGAGCGACATCCGGCACTCGCTGCTGCGCCGCGACGCGCTGAGCGCCGCCAAGGAGGTGCTGTACCATCTGGACATCTACTTCAGCAGCCAGCTGCAGAGCGCGCCGCTGCCCATCGTGGACAAGGGCCCCGTGGAGCTGCTGGAGGAGTTCGTGTTCCAGGTGCCCAAGGAGCGCGGCGCGCAGCCCAAGGTGCGGCGGGCAGACCGCGGCCGGAGCACTCCGCTCCTGCTCTTTGTACCCCTGTCTCCCTGACAAGTGTTTGCCAAACCACAAACGCCCTTCCTGTCCGGGGGCCCCGTTCCCGCCCTCGGCCTTCCAGCAGCAGCACCCAAAACCTACCTTCCCTGGAGTCCTGAGCGTTGCTCAGCTGTGTGGCTGTTTTGCGGGCGTGTGACAGGCATGCCTCAATGGTGTTATAGGAAGGGACTTTGAAGGCCTGTTATGGAGAGGCTCAAACGCCTGTAGGTCATTCGGAGGCCCCTTGGCATGCTGCATAATGTATAATGAAACTTTTTTTTAGCATTAACGGTAGAGATCTATTATTTCCTGGCACCTGGGCTTTAGAGGGGTGAAATGTTGTCCTGGGGAAAATAGAATATTTCCTGTCTTCTTACTGGATGAATGAATGTGCATGTTAAAACTAAATTTCTCATCGCTTCTCCTGGATTTGTTTTGTAGAGATTGAATTCACTTCAGGAGCTCCAACTTCTTGAAATCATGTGCAATTATTTCCAGGAGCAAACCAAGGACTCTGTTCGGCAGATTATTTTCTCATCCCTTTTCAGCCCCCAAGGGAACAAAGCCGATGACAGTCGAATGAGCTTGTTGGGAAAACTGGTCTCCATGGCAGTGGCTGTGTGTCGAATCCCAGTGCTGGAGTGTGCAGCCTCCTGGCTCCAGGTACTTCTTTTCCTGAGATTTCTGAAGAGACACTTAGAGTCAGGAATGTTCAATAATTGGATTTCTTGAGAGTCCTTTTCCACATATTATCTCCTTGATGTCACTAGCCTGTGTCCTGATGTCCCAGGCCTGTGTTTATACACAGGTAGTAACCATTCTTAAGAAAACAGTAGTTTGTAATGATAAATGAATTCTGAAAAACAAAATTAAGGCTCTGTCTTCAGTACATGTGAAAAATCAATTTTAGTTGAAAAGGATAGGTAGGATTTTAAAAACAACTATGCGTGCAGCCTCAAAAACGGGATTTTTTTTCTTAAAAGATCATTGTATCTCAGATGGTAGCAACGTTTGCTTGTCTTTCTACGGTTAGATCAGTAAGAGAGTGACTTGTTTTAAGTTGTTCCAGGATGACATTCCAAAGTGGATGGCTGTTCTAATGGATATGGATGTAAGAACTTTCCAGAGCCTTTTAGAATATCAAAGGAAAAAAATGTACATTTACAGTAGATGTGATACTTTGGAAGATTATTTTGTTTTGCTTTTTTGTTGCTCAACGTCTTTGAAAATTTGATAATCCACTTAGAGTGATTATTAACTCAAAATTTTGATTAATATGATCCTCAGGCATGTTAACAGAATTTATTACATTGAATTTCACAAACTGTTTCATTCCCAAGCTCTTGAAGCCATTTTTTTCAATATATTTAAATGTTTTTCATATAATCTTATCTTTAAAATTTGTCTAGCAGAAAGATAAGTTGTTCTTTGTACTACACAGGTAATTCTCAGTGCAATAAATGAGAGTCTTAATTCTCACCAGTATGATTTCTGGGGCATTTGAATTGATTACGTGTGTCATATTTAACTCTAGGTTACCTCTATCCCCTGACAGCCTAGTGAAGTCAAGTTTAGCATCTTGTGATTTATCATGTAATTTTCCATTTATCTCTTTCCGATGTAGTCGTGCTGGGGTTTTGGCAGAACGAAAGCGGAGCGGATATGAACGACAGGACAGGGCCTTAGGGGTTTGGGTCAGGGTTTGCCGCAGTGGGGTGAGGGCCTGTGGCTTCCTCTCGGGAAAGGCAGAGATGGCTGGTTTGCTTGTGGGTGGAGGTCAGCCTGAGCAGTCTGGCCTGCTGTCTCCTTGCAGTGTCCCCTGCAGGCCGTGTTGGGGCCCTGGAACTGTGGCATCCCGAGCAGCTGTTGAACGTGGCAGTGGTTACAGATTGGCGTCTGAGCAGGAAGGAAAAAGGCAGGGGAGGGTGGTGATGTAGGACTTGAAAGTATTATGGAAACGTGAGGATAGGGCTGTGAGAGAGATGGAGGAAGGACTGCTCTAAATCCTGCGATAGTTCACGGACTCTCCTCACTCTCTTTAGAACGTGGTAGCAGCTGTTAATTTTTACCTTTGGGGTCTCACCCACGGATGACAGAAGTTGTCATTTTCTCACTGGAGTCAGAAGTGATCTTTCCTAAGTAAACTTCAAAGCAAGGTTCAGCAGGTTCTGTGTATAAAGGGCAAGATAGTGAATATTTTAGGCCATATAGTCTGTCACCACTGCTCAGCTCTGGCCTTGTAACGCAAGGGCAAACGTTGGAGCAGGCAGCGCTGCAGTAAAACGTCACTTACAGAAACAGGTCGCAGGATGGATTTGGTCGGCGGCCTTTAGTTTGCCAGCTGCTGCTTCAGAGCCGGCCGTTAATGTCTTTACCACTCCCGGAAGGGTTCTGCCAGCTCTGGTGGCCTTCCCCCGTTGCACATAGTTGCTAGTCTCCCATCTGACGACACCTGTAGTTACGCAGACTGTGGCTTCTTTCCAGCGGACGCCCGTGGTCTACTGTGTGCGGTTAGCCAGGGCCCTCGTGGACGACTACTGCTGCCTGGTGCCGGGATCCGTCCAGACGCTGAAGCAGATATTCAGCGCCAGCCCTCGCTTCTGCTGCCAGTTCATAACTTCCGTCACGGCGCTTTATGACCTGTCGTCAGGTAAATTCTAAACACGTTAAAGAGGCTTCGGCCGATTGCCAGTCTTATTTCCACTGAACACTCAGGCGTAATGTCCAGTGCATGTGTTGGCCTTTTTTTTTTCTCTGAAATGCGTGTTTTAGGCCGGAAGCAGGAGGAATGGACCGCCTGGACGTGTGGATTGTGCGCCAGGAGCTCTCCTCAGTGTTTCCCACTCGCCTGATTCAGAATGGCCCACGTGGCTTTCTCCCTACACTTGAATTCCTTTTTTATCCTTCGCTTTCTACTTTGATTGAAACATTTTTAAACTTCAGGAAAGTTGCGAGACTATTACAACAGACACTCACATACCTCTTACCTAGATTTACCAGTTACCCTTCACCACACATTATTCTCTTTCTCACCCCCTCTCCACACACACACACTCGCAAATATTTTTCCCTGAACTTTTGAGTTCGTTGCCAGTATCATGTCCCACATACTTAAGCGCACGAAACACGTGTCCTCTTAGAGCAGGAACATTCTCTTACGCAACCATGACACCGTCATCACACCTAAGAAGATAAATGTTGGCAGAATACTGTTACCTCATGTACAGTCTATGTTCAGATTTCCCTGATTCTCTCAGTAGTGTCTTTTATAGCCTCCGCCTTCCTTCCCTTTGGAGGGGATCAGGAGAATTCAGGATCCCCATCAGCGATCATACATTAGACAGCATTGTCATGTCGCTTTGGTCTTTAAATCTTGAACCGTTTCCGGCTTTTAAAAATACCTGTTATGACGCTGACTTTTTTAAGAGCTCAGGCCTGTCGTTTTGCAGAACGTCCCTCAGTTTGGATTGCTCTGATTGTTTCCTTCTGAAAATAGTGAAGTTAAACATTTTTGGCAGCAATGTTCCTTAGGTGGCAGTGTGTCCCCAGCATGTCGCACTGGCAGGCGTGTACCTCAGTCTACTCTTGGGGATTAAAAAAACAAAATTACTTATTTTTACTTTGATTTTTTAAAAATTATGGTGACATCGGTTAGGGAAATCCAGTAAGTTTCAAGTGTTCAGTTTAGCAGTAAGGCACGGATGTACATTGCATTGTGCGTGCACTGCCCGTTGTGAGATTTCTTTCTGTCATGCTTGACCCCCTTTTACCCCATGTACCTCCCCCTCGGGGATGCTTTTGAGAATTCCTTAACAAGATGCCAGGGGAGGGCCTCACGTGGCCGTCATGTGGCATTTGACTTGAGCTGGAGGAAGCTGGTGTCCCTCGTCCCTGGCGAGCAGCAGAGCCCTCTGTTCAGACCATTTTCTGCAGATTTGCAGTTAAGAAAGCCCACGGGGCTGTGGCTAAGCGGGGCGGGCTGCGCCCCTTTGCCACGTGGCCATGGGAGGCCTCGCCCTGCAGGGACGCGATGGCCAGCTTTCCGTGTCGTGTTGGGTCCCTCCTCCTGCCCTCGGCTCCTGCCGTTCACGGTGCTGACAAACACCCTCTTCCTCATCCTGGCCCGTTAGCGAAGCCAGCAGCTCGGCAGCCTGCAACAGCCTTTGCCATGTCCCACCATCCCGCGCCAGCCTCCCACCACCTCCCCAATGACGTTGCTTCACCTTTGACGTGGGACTTTTTTTCCTTACACAGAGTAAAGGAATTAGACCAGTGCCTGGAACATGGGAAGCCCAAAATAAATATCAACATTTTTTTTATCATTGTTGTTCTCTGTCTAGGCCGTACAACGTGCCAGTTCCTAAGGGTCACAGGAGATCAGGCTGTTCCTTAGACAAGGGTCCTGGGTTTGGGGCTGGGATGGCCCTTGGCAGCTGACAGATCGTTGACTGGATTCTGAGCAGCCCCCTGAAGGCCACCACAGTTGTCGTGTACCCTGGAGGACACACCAAACCTGGGGTCACAGGGAAGGAGCGAAGCATCATGGTAGTTTCAGACATAAAAAGTGTAGAATTTTGTTTAAAATTACATATTAGAATTTTGTTTAAAATTATGTATTGGATGATTTTTCAAGACATGATGGAGTTCTAGGGAATTGTTGAGTTAACACGGTCCTTGAGCCCTGGCTTGGCCAGACGGTTCTGTCACCGGGGATGGGACACGGAATAAGACGGGAGTCCCAGCCCTCACGGAGGGGATGGTCTAGGGAAGGAGACGGGAAGTAGACGAGCGGAGATGTAGGCGACCTGAGTGTCAGGTGGTGAGTGCTGTGAACTCGGTCTGTGTCCCCTCTGTCCACTCCTGTCACTGGGGCCAAACACCCTCCTGACGAAACGTGTCTTTGCAGATGATCTCATCCCACCGTTGGACTTGCTTGAAATGATTGTCACCTGGATTTTTGAGGACCCAAGGTTGATTCTCATCACTTTTTTAAATACTCCGATTGCAGCAAATCTGCCGATAGGATTTTTAGAGCTCACCCCTCTCACCGGATTGATCCGCTGGTGTGTGAAGGCCCCTCTGGCTTATAAAAGGAAAAAAAGCCCTCCTTGTCCAATGGCCACGTCACCAGCAAAGCTGCACAGGACTCAGGAGGGATGGACAGAGACTCCCACCTCTTGTACTCAAAACTCCATCTCAGCATCCTGCAGGTGCTGATGATGCTCCAGGTGCACCTAACTGAGAAGAATCTTTATGGGCGCCTGGGGCTGATCCTCTTTGACCACATGGTCCCGCTGGTGGAGGAGATCAACAGATTGGCGGATGAACTGAACCCGCTCAACGCCTCCCAGGAGATCGAGCTCTCTCTGGACCGGCTCGCACAGGCTTTGCAGGTGGCCATGGCCTCTGGTGCCTTGCTGTGTACAAGAGGTGGGTGATTTCCTGCCCTGGCCTTCCTGGGGGGGGGACACCACCACCCGTCTGAGAGGCTCTCGGGCTCCTGGGAAAATACTGTTTTCTGCCTCTTTTAGGACTTCTTTCCTCTCAGTGAACATGGGGGACGCAGGGGGCATCACAGGACGTACCCAGACAGGGCACCGTGACCATGATGGTGGTGTGTCTCCTGGCTGTTGTGCCCTGGACCAGGGACTCCTCGAGAGTGTGGATAATAGCTTCATGTTTTTCCTCTTAAGGAATCTTCTTTTTCTGCTGTCCTTTTTTATTGAGGCATAATTTACAGACAATAAAACGCACAGGCTTCATTGCATGACACATTCCTCTGGCCTGTTTTGAGGGTTCCTTGGTTCTGCATTTCAGTGCATGCGCACTCCCAGGAGGGGCTGGTGATGACACACCTGGGCGCTTTTTAACCGTTGGCTCGCAGAAGCTGCCTGTAGCCCCAGGCCACAGTCACGGGGTTTCCCGCTTCCCATGGGCGCTGCTGTAAGTGATGAGGATCCTGCGTCTGGGCCCCTCCCCGCCCATCTGGGGCAGCCTGCCGTGGAGCCGCCCCTGTCCTCAGGGGTGCGTCTGTTTGGCAACTAGTTTGTTAAAGCAAAGATGGAAGATAAAGAGAAAACAGTTTCTAAACGGCGTTAGGAGAGTGTGGCGTCAGGCACTGTCAGGGTCTCGCTAGCATCTTGAGTGTCTGAGCGTTTCTTCTCGCTGTCTCCAGTCTGCTCCTTAACTCTGTGTCTCCTTGCTTTCAGATGACCTGAGAACCTTGTGCTCCAGGCTGCCCCACAATAAGTAAGTGCCCTCTCGAGACTTCTAGTGGGGGTGGGGGTGCAGGTGGGTTGCCCGACAGGGTAGACCGCTCGTCCTGGCTTCCTTGGTCTGTAGTTTGGAGCTTCTATATATTAGGAGCCCCTTGGGGACCTGAAAGTAAGTAGGGGACAGATATGACGACAAAATCCACATGAGGAGCAGCTCACAGAAAGAGTAAATCAAAGACGAAAGAAAGGGTGGTCGTCTTGGCTGGAGCCAGGAAACCAGAATAAACTCAGTGTCACCTACCGTTCACTGAGCGCTTCTGGATAATTTTTGTGACATTGGTGACATTGTGAGCAGCAGAAATACCACAAAGCCACAGCCCTAGGGCACAGCGTGCTGGTCAGGCCTGTGCTTTGGTGTCAGATGGCGCTGGCTGGGTTCTGAGTGCGGTTCTGTCTGTGGCTCGCTGTGATGCTTGGGCAGTCTCTACCCGTCTCTGAGCCCCCGTTGTCCCCTTGTGAAGTGGGGACACTGGTCCGCCTGCCTCCCGGGGTTGTGGTGAGGATGAAACGGGTGGCATTTGTAAGTTTCTTAGCCGAGCCTGCAGCACGTGGGATGCTCTCCATAAATGGCGGTAGTTGTCATAATTTGGGGGAAGACAGTGATAATAGTGGGGAACAGCAGGAACTGTGGTCGAAAGCTTCGGGGAGGATCCCAGCCTTGCTGCTTCCTACCTACGTAAGAACCTTATCTCCCGCTCCCTCCAATTTTGCTGTAAAATCAAGAAAATAACAGTATCTGCCTTACATCCTGCTGCCTCCCCTGCATTCTGCAGTAAATTTTGTGAGGATTAAAGGAAGAAAAAAAAGTCCTTAGAACCGTACTCGTATAGCATCTAAGTGTTAGCTGCTGTTGCTTTTACTGTTACTTTTATAATTTAGGAATTCTGCTGAATTAACCCTGCAGACTCTCTTAAGCAAACAGCTGTGTGCACGAAATATTTCACGCGAGTGCAGTATTAGCAAAAACCTGGAAGCGACCTAACTGTCTCACAGCCCGGGGACACTTAGCGTGTCATGATGGGTCAGAAGGCTAGGATGTCGTGTCTGCTGAAAGTGGCCCATACAGTGGGTGCCTGAGTGGTTTGCAGACCTGGAGCGGCCCGGCCAGGTGGGAGGGGCGGTGTGCCCTCAGCGGCGCCAGGGCCGCGTGCGCAGGTAGCGCAGGCAGAGGGTGAGCGAGCGCGGCGCGTGCCAGGGCCAGCGGGTGTGGGCAGCGGTGGCAGGGTGACGAACGCTTTTTCGTCTGGGCGTGTAGCTGGAAGTTTGCACTGGAACCCTTCCTACCACCCCCTCCAGGAGCGTGCTGCCCCTCCCTGGGCGGCTTCCAGCCTGGCGCTGCGCTGGGTTTCCACTGGGTTTCCGCCTGTCATTTCTCATCCTCTCCTCCGCCTCTCTTTCTAGCTAGACGAGAAGCTTCTTGAAAGCCCCTCTCTCTCTGGCAGGCTGTGCAGGTTCAAACCAGCACGTGACCTGACTGTGCCTCTGTAGTACCTCCACTGCAGGTTTATTTACTTGTTTGTTATTTCGATTCAATTGTTACTTGGAGTTAATGAAAAATAGTAACGCAAATGAAAAGGGGCTCAGATGCTTCATGTCACCGAGGGTGCTGGCTTTGCTCATGGCCTTCCTCATGCTCTCAGTGCTCTGCCGCAGCCTCTCCTGGGGCAACAGACCTTGTACTTGGAAGGTAAGACAGTCTGCAGAAGACCCAGCCCTTTCAGCTCCGGGAGGCAGGCGGGCAGTCGGGGTTCACCCACGGTCGAAGAGGCCAGCGGTGGGGTGGGGCGGCCGTCGCTGGCCAGGCAGGGCAGGAGCCGTGGCACAAGGAAGCTGAGGGGTGGAAATGGGCATGAACAGGACCAGGCAGCGGGAGATTCGTGATGTGATGGGACCTGTGTACACACTGGGGACACAAGACCCGGCCGGAGCCAAGGCCCCGGGGTGAGGCTAGGGGGGCAGAGGGCAGAGGCTGGGGAGTGGCAGGGAGGCAGGGCTGGGGACGAGGCCTGAGAAGATTGTCCGAGGAGGGTGGAACCGGGGAGCTGGTTGCTGCAGGCTGAGCGCGGGGCGTGGGCAGGCCGGGGCCGGGAGCCAGACGCGGGGGAAAATCAGGAGTCTGCTGATGGTTCTGGGCGGGGAGAGGGAGCTTCGGAAGGGACCGGCACTGGAAATGACATTGAGGTCAGCAGGACAGGGGCTTTCTGTGAGACAGAGGGGGGCGAAGGTGCACAGCACAGGGACTGGGGGTCCTGGGGGCGGAAGGATGGGTGCGCCGTTGTTGGGGACCTTGGGCATGCTGCGGGGAGTGGGGGTCATAGGTTCAGGTGGGAGGGGATGCCCCAGCACCAGGGAACCTGTCACCCGGCAGTGTTGGAGCAGGTGGCAAGAGGGTCTGCAGCTCGTCGGGGCGGAGGTGGGAGGGGAATGGGCCTCCGGGAACGGGTTAGCGGCTCCAGGCCGGCCAGGCCTCTAGGCGTCAGGAGGGCCAGCTTTCGTGTGGCTTTGCTAGGGATTCGGTTAGGACTTGCTCATGGAGAATGCTTTGCGCACACTGGCCTGCTGGCTGCAGGGCCTCAGTCACCACCCTCGTAGGTGTAGACAGCGGAGGCTGAAGCGGGTGGCGACCTGCGTGGTCCCCGTGCCATGGTGCTGAGGCCGCAGGCCCCTCCTCCCGGGCACCAGTGCTTCCCTCAGGTCCCCCTCTCTGCTTTGCCCACTGCCGGCCCTCCTCTCCCGTGGCCCCTCGGCACCGAGTCCAGGGAAGGGGACCAGCCCCGATGCCACGCGTCAGGCGGACATCGTCGCGGGAACCCACGCGTCCTAATTCTCCTCCTTGTGTCTACAGCCTGCTCCAGCTGGTGATCTCCGGCCCCGTGCAGCAGTCACCGCACGCCGCGCTCCCCCCTGGCTTCTACCCCACATCCACACGCCCCCGCTGGGCTATGGCGCCGTGCCGGCCCACCCCGCCGCCCACCCCGCCCTGCCCGCACACCCCGGGCACACCTTCCTGTCGGGCATGACCTTCCCGTTCAGGCCCATCCGCTAGGCCGGCCCCGCGTGCCGCCAAGTGGCAGTGTGCCCTCTGCGCCGGCTTGGATGCAGGAAGCCTTCCGGACAGGGCGACCCGTCCCGCAGAAGGGGACCCGTGGGAGGCAGCCAGACGCCAACTCCACCAGTGCGGAAGTCCTGTGACAGCGCCATCCAGGTACCTCCTGCCTGGCCACATCCGTAAGCGTCCAGATGGGACAGATAAGAGGAAAAACGTCCCTGCAGAGCGATGGTGATGCGGGCGTCTTTCAGAGATGCCAGTTCTGTGAGCCCGTTGTCTCGTGTGTCATTTCAGACACACGCGCTCTGAGCCTGTGCTGTCGGGGACCCGGATGTGAGCAGCAGCACTGCGAGCGCTGGTCTGGCTGCCTTGCTTGGGAGCGGGACGTGTCCCTGCCGCAAACGCAGGCTCCTCGGGCCTCGTGACCGCAGGCTGGCACGCGGCACTCGGCGCTGCCCAGGGGAGCCTGAGAGGATCGCCCGTCACCGAGAAAAGGAGCCGCTCTGTTTTACTGGGGTCTCTAAATTTTCCTTTCATATGTTCAAATAAATTTTTTCTAAACAGTTTTATAGACTTGATGGACTGTATTTTAAGAACTTATCATGTGAGCTGCAGTGGTCCTTCCCATCTGCCACAGTTACGGTAACAAGGTTGGGTACAATCTTGGCCACTCCTTTTGGCAGAAACAGCGGACAGCGTCCCCTCCCTGTGCAGGGCGTTGGGGGTCTGCTGGCGCCCTGGGGCGCCCTAGTCTGCTTGCTTCAGCTCCAGTTCTTCCTTCCCTCTGGTGTAAAAACAGCCTTAAGAGGTTTTTCCCGGTTCACGATTGGAAGGTATGTGCGTTGAATTCTCATTTGTTAGCTTTGGGAGGAAAGAAAGATAACCGGTAACCACGGGCTCCCCTAGGCCAAAAGTGAGGAATGAGAGATGGTTCCAGCAAACACAAGCATCAGATGTTCATTCTAACTCATCGGGATGAACTTGAACCTTGCGGTTTGTTGACCTTTTATTGCTGGCTGAAGGGCATGACCTAGAAGATGAGACCAAACCAGACGGCCTAATAAATTCCCGTGGGGGGGGTGGGAGAGATTGAGAGCGCCCGCGTGCTCGTTCTTGTCTACTTCAAGTCAAGTTCAAGGCACGCTGAGCCATGGTGCTGCGAGGGCTGACCGCGGCTAGCCGGGACCTCGAGCAGGTGTCCCTCAGGGCCCCAGGCGCTCAGCCAGGTTCCCAGAGCCCGTCTGCAGGAACAGGCCTGCGCCTGAAGCCTGTCTGGAATCAGTTTTTAAATCACTTTTGAGAGCCGTGAACTAGAAGGGAAACGTTCTTTTCTTTGCGTTTAATCCCTGCGTTTCCTGTTTATGTATAAACCTGCTGATGTCAGATCACAAACTGAAGTCAGATTAGCTTTTTGGTGACATGCATATGTGAAACCAAAGAGTTTGGCTCTTGGCTGGTGTCTGGTATTTAACTCTGGAAAGGATGAAAGGCAGACCCACATGACTTCATCATTAGAGGAGGTCCCCGGCCGGGACTCTGTGCCAGGAGGCAACACCCAACAGACATTTCCAGGGGCTAGATGTGTCGAGAAAGGAAAAATGTAGGGAATGAAGCCACTGGCATCACAGACTTCCTGAAGTGGTATTTTTAGCAGTGTGTGAGCATTAAGTCAACCTATTTAAAATGACGTGCATTCTGATTAGTAATAACCTGCTAAGTGTTTTACATACATAAGAAATTGATACTTGCGAAAATATTTGCAATGTATAAAACTATATGTACAGAACATATTAAAAACTACAGATTAATCAAAAGATATTCGATAAAAAAAGACAAGTGAAGGACATGAACAGAAATGTCATAGAAAATACAAATGGCCAATAACTAAGAAATGATTCCAAAACTGATAACCAGGGAAATAGAAATTCAAATGAGTGCTGTTTTTTACCTGCCCATCAGATTGAGCTAAAAGTGTGAGTAAGCCGTGGGCACCCTGGGGTGGAGTAAATCTGTTCAGACACACTGGAGAAATTAAAAGATAAAACGACTCTGTGACCCAGCAATGACAAACGAGAAGGGATGTTCAGGAGCTCACCCTGCGTTGTGTTTTAAGCGCAGACATCCCACGGGGGATTGGTGCCAGACCCTGTGGGTACCAAAAGCCGAGGATACTCAGGCCCCTGATATCATAGGGTGTAAGCTAAAGTGTCCATGGGTTTCACATCTGCAGATTCAACCAACAGAGGATCGAAAAGAGTATTTTCCACCCACAGTTGGGAATCCTCGAAGACAGAGGGCCAATTGCAGCAGTGTCATTGAGAGAGAACTCACATACCCGATTGACTCAGCTAAAGTGTGCAATTCAGTAGTTTTCAGTATATTTAGAGTTGTGCCACCATCACCACTGTATTTCAGAGCATTTCGTCATCCCCAAAAGATACCCCACACTCATCAACGGTCACAACCCTTCTCCCCGCCAGCCCCGGCCACCGCTAGTCTGCTCTCTCTCTGTGGATTTGCCTTTTCTGGACGCTGCGTGTAGATAGAATCACGCAGCATGTGATCTTTTGCGACTGGCGTATTTCCCTGAGCATAATGTGTTCGAGGTTCATCCGTGTCGTCGCGTGTGCCAGTGCTTCACTGTGTTTTTACGGCCAGAGGAGACCCCGTTGTAGGGATGTGCCGCACTCTATCCGTTTGTCAGCAGGTGGACACCTGGACCCCTTGGGCTTTTATGAGTCACGCTGCTGCACAGGGTTTTGTGTGGACACACGTTTTCGAGTCTCTTGGAGATGCAGACACAGGTACAGACACCTGCATGGAAATGCCGGGTGCGGTATTTTTTAGATAAGGAAAGTCCAGAAACAGCTTGAATAGCCATCGATAAAGGACTGCCAGTTATATGCTGTCAACTCGGACTTCCCTAAAGACCAGGCAGGTCATGTCAGTAGGTGAAGCTTCCAGAATTAGACGCCAGAGGGCGCCAGGTCTCCGCCAAACGCGAGAGCACCCCGAGCATCATGATGGCTGCTGCCCCGCGCGCTTGGCCCAAGGCGAATGTTGCCGAAACTCCTGAGTTTTCAGGAGAAGAGGAGAATACATTTTTAGGCTTTATTTTCTTAATTTAAAAAACCTTTACCGGACACTCTAGTGTTAGAAGTCAGACGGTAGTGCAGAACGGGTAGTGACTAGAAGCAGCTTCTTAGCAGCCGTCACACAGGGAGGGACGTGCGGATCCATCAAGTCTGTGCTGGTGAGCACTTTTCCCTGTGCTATTGTACGTTAATAAAAAAAAATACACCTCCTCCCCCCACCCCCACCCCCAAAATACCCAATGCCGCTTGGGCAAACCTTAACATGTCCGTTAACTGGATTTGACCTATAGGCTTCCTATTTTTGCCCCTTGGGCTGCTGGCATGGAACGATCCTTCAGAAATAGCGCTAAGGGAAAACTCGCATAGCGTTATGAGCCTAATGCCGTGTGGGTGAGAAAAAACAAGGTGGTACCACGCTTTCCCGCAGGTACAAGGATATGTGTGTAAACGCATTCAAAGTGACACAGACCAAACGGGAAACAGTGGAAACCCCTGGGGAAGGTGCGGGAAGTGGGGTGAGGCCAAAGGAGACCTTGCCGCACTGTGCGGTTTCAAAGTTTCAATTTCGTTTTGAAATTTTTAGTTAAAAAAAAAAAAAAACAATCCATTCTGAATCATAATTAGAGACCACAGGACTTGAGTTACCCCTGGCTGCTGTAAGTAAGAAAAGCCCCCTTTGGGCACATGTATTAGCCAATATTGCATGTATTTTACTTTTTATAAGGATAATGAACTCGTGTTACTTGTCTAATTAAAAGTTATCTTTTTTGAAGTACATTTTAGAAGTATTTCTATTAGTGATGGGCCATAAACCCTTCTCCTTTAACTAAAACCGCTGGATAAAATACAAGAATATCTTGAAGTACTGAAGAGCCAACAGGTGTAAAGAACTTCCAAGTCAGATGTGAGGATGCAGCAACCTGGAGGCAGGTAGGGGGCACTAAGGTGCTTTTGCCCCAAGGGCCACAGAGATTCGGGGTCAAGGTGGGGGTCTCCTAAGGGACCCTCTCTCTGTGGTGCTGCAGCCCCAAGCTGCACCCTCTGTAAGAGCAGAAGCCAGCACTGTGCAGAGCCCAGGGGAACCGAGGGACAGGCACATCCTCACCCGAGGTGACAGCACTGATTACCTCAGGACAAAACAGTACAGCCCCTATGGAAAGAAATTTGCCAGTTCTTAGCAAAATTACACATGCATTTGCCCTTCACTTAGAAACCTACGTCTAGATCCAACGGCGAAAATATAAACTAATACACGTACGAGGCTTTCCATTGCAGCATTGTGTGTCGTAGCAAAAGGTAAAAAGCGGCCCACAGTCTGTCGACAGATGTTTTATCCACATGGTAGAGTATTAAGCTTCTGTTAAAAAAATATATATATATATATATATTTATATTATGGTCTGGAGTGATTGCTGGGATTTATTAAGTAAAAAGTAAAAAGCAGGGCCCGGAAAAGTATTTATGGTATGCCACCTTTTGTATAAGAAAGGAGGTGGGGGGAGGGAATAGAAATGAAATAGAAATGAAAGAGGGAATAGAAATGAACAGAAATGAAAGAAAGGAAGAACTAATAAGATAGTAGCTTATGGAAACATGACTGCCGAATGTATTTTGCTTTGTAGCTTTGACTTTGGGACCATGTAAATGTTTAACCTGATTAAGTCAGAAACACAAAGTAAACTTAAAGAAATAAAGTTAACTTAGTCTCTGAATCTTCCAGCTACTTTAAAATGCAGTATTTTAATTATGCCTCTGCCTTCTTCAACTTACGAAATGATCTTCAGCCTCACTAAGAATTTTTAAAGACGTAGGTTAAAGAAATGAAGTCATTTTGCCTACTACATTTGCAGTTGTTAAAAAACATCGTTAGCAAGTGTGTGTGGCAGAATTATTGGCCCTCTTCTACCAGCCCCTTCTGGTGAAGAATCTCCTTCAGGGCAAATACTTGACAGGCACCTCTTCGGGGAGCCTGGGCCCTCCCTTGGAGTGCACTGCGATTGATCCAAACGAACATGTCCTTCCTCACCTCTGGTCTATTTGGTTCTGTGATGGGCAGGGGATGTGTGTGTATGTATGGGCGGAGGGGTGGGGAGGGAGTCTGAAAAGATGGCTTTCTGGAAAGTTCTCTAACCCAAAGGGACTAGAAGTAGGGACACGTTTCGGTGTGGGAGGGACATCGTCATGGAGGATATGGTGCCTCTTTTCCAAGGCACTGAGCTTCTGGCAATCCTCTTGGGAGGCTGGTCATTGTGGTGTCCTTGGGTCCTTACCTAGAACTCCCTACCATTCCACCTCTTAGTGGAAGAGATAATAGTGTTTCCCCCTCTAAGCCAGTGGACTCCACTGAAGCCCAATCCAAGACTGGAGAGAGACCCTCTTTTTGCATTCGAGGCCGGGAGGGTGTAAGTTTGCAGCTGGGGTCAGGGGCAATCCCCTGGGTTAGAGGTGGCCTGTTGCAGAGGGACATGCGCTGAAAAATGAGGAAGTCCTGAGCCCTGACAATGTTTGAAGTGCCTAAGGATGGTTTCTGTACCCGGGCTTTGAAATTCGGAGTCAAGAGAATTTCCCTTGCTCCCCGACTTTTTTTTTATTTATTTTTTTCTTAAGCCACTTCGAAGTGATTTTCTTGCACTTTCAACTGAAAGATCCCCGATTAATCCACAAACACATCCATCCATGTATTTTTGTAAGAAACGTTTGGAAGACCGCTGCTCTTAGCTGTTATGAGTGGTTGGCTCTGGAAGCTGGGATTTTAGGAGACTTCAGCCCTCTAAAATGTGGAATTACACTGTCCCATGTGGGAACCTCGAGCTAGAGGGACTGTTGAGTCCTTGCAGTGTGACTAGGCTGAATAGAGATGTGCCTTACGTGTAGGAGATTTACATTAAAAAAGAATGTAAAAGTTCTCGATAATTTTTAAAAATCAATTACATGTTGAAATGATACTATTGTGATTCACTAGGTAAAATAAAAGATATTTAAATTAATTTCACCTATTTCTTTTTCCTCTTCTACATATGGCAACTAAAATTTTTAATTAATGACTTGCATTATATTTCTATTAGCGCTGGTATAGAGAGAATATGAAAGTCAACCTGGAAATACTTGTTAAATAAGTATGATGTTTAAAATAAGTATATTTAAAAAGTATTAGTAAGTATATTTAAAAAGTATTAACTTTGTAGTCAGATAGAGAAAATGAAGTTTAGAAATGATTAACACAGTTGTTTTTATGAAGGGATGGTCTTTTGGAGTTCCTTACTCCATTTTCACTAACCTCAATTCCTTAGTCTTCCGTTTTAATTTATCCTTTGCTGTTTTGGCTATAGTTCTGCTTTTTGTTTTTGTTTTTTTGTGGATTTTTAAGAATAGTTTCTCTAGGGATTATAATGATACATTCCTAGCTTATTGCAGTCTGCTTCGAATTAATATTTTAACACTTGGAGCTTACAATCCTTTCACCCTCCTGCTTTGTGACTGCTGTCATATTACATCTGAAGACTGACCCACTATACAACGTTATAATTTTCACCTTCAACATTGTACATATTTTAAAGAACGTACGAGGAGAAAAAATAGTCTATTACATTTATTCACATATTTATAATTTCTATTGCCCTTTCTTCATTCAGGAAGTTCCAAACTTCTATTATCAATCTGCATCTTTCAAAGTGGGATGTCAACAGATGCTACCTGCACAGGAAAATCAAGTAATAGCATCACAAGCATGTTATTTAGAAATGTGTCAAGAATTATCAGAAGAAATGGGAGTGAGGAGAGATTTTTGTTGTCGCTAAAGCCTTTAGAACTTTTGGACTTATTCAACTAGGTACATGCGTTACCTTGAAAAAAAATTAAAGGAAAAAAGGAGGAGAGAGGGTGGCTGTTGTTGGAGTTGGGTGTTCAGGTATGGGCAGGAGAAATACTCTTGGGAAGACACCTTACGACAGGAAAGGTGAGTGTGAGCCTAGTGAAGGAAGCAGAGCTTACGAAAGGGGTCACAGACGGGCTGACTAAGAGGGGGACCAGAGAAGTAGCCAATCCTGCCTAGAAGTGGGATACAATGTGAGATTTAGTGACATAGACGTCGCCGGTGACCTTGAAGGGAGCTGTTGGGGTGGAGTGACGGGACAGACGCTAGGTTGGAGAGAGGGAAGGAGGATAGGCAGATGGGGCTATGGACAGGATATTATGGGACATCTTTCCAGGAAGTGTGGCCAGCAGGGCAGGAAAGGGGCTTGCACCTTTTTAAGATGGGAGAGCCGTGAGGATGGGCCAATGTCATTGGAAAGAAGCAGGAAGAGGGGGAGTCAAATAATTGAGGGAGGGCGGATTCTCTGGATCCTCTGGGTGGGTGGTCACCCCGGAGGCAGGTGGCTGCAGAGACAGCTCTGCTCAGGGCCCTCCCAGGAAGGGGAAGGTGCACACCTGCCCCCTGCAGGCCGCAGATGCTCACTAATCCTTCAGCTCCTGGCTCACGGGCTGCTGTCCACTTTCCACCGACAGAAGGTAATAATTTGCCTCAAGTTACCTGGATGGAAGATGTCGCTGTGAACCCAGATTTTTTGCTTCCAAAGCTCGGTTCTCGTTGCTGCCTTTGTCCCCTCTGCCCTCCAGACCTCCTAGTCTGGGGGTGAAGACAGCACACGGAGGGCAGGCTTTTCAGGCAGGGGCCAGCGGAGAAGCCCCAAACCCAGTGCCTGTGGGGCCAGGAAGAGTCAAAAAAGTGGAACAAGGGGGCTGCATGCGGGGCAGCACCTGAGCATGGAAAGAGCGAGGAGGGGAGGCGGCCGCGACCGCATGAGCCCCCGCCACGCCAGGACGGCTAGCTCTCCATGCCAGACCTTTGGGTTTTTTCAAGAGAATCCGAGTGTCCATTTCGAATGTGATGAACTCTGGCTTAGGGAGGTGTGCTTGAGGGCAGTGCGGCGAAGTGATGGGGTGCCGAGATGGTGGGGTAAGGACCCCCAGCAGAGGAGGCCCTGACGCAGGCGGGAAGCCGCTTGGCGCGTGCAAAGAGGGGGCCCCGGGAGCGCGGAGCGAAGAGCGGCGGAGGGGCCTGCGCCCCGGCCTTGCGCGCAGAGCAGGCGGGCAGGGGGTCCGGAGAGGCACGAGCCTAGCTCTCCAGTTAACGAGGGCGGCCGACGGCCCCGTCAGGTCCCTTCGCATCCCAGCCCCCTGCGCCGGCTGACGCCGACCTCCCGCCCCGCAGGCCTGGCCTCGCCACCGCAGGGTCCCGGAGGAGGAGTCCGTGGTGTGGAGCCGGGAGGCCCCTTCCGAGCCTGCTCGGACCGGGATGGAGCCTTCTCATTAAGTGCCCTTTAATGGAGAGCTAATTGGCCATAATTTGTCACCCAGGCCCGGGGCGCCCTGCGGCTGGGAGCCTCGCCCTGCACCGGTGCGGCGACGGCCGCCGAGCCGCGCGCGCTGCGGAGCGCGCTGCGCTCGGCACCACAGGGTCCCCCCGCGCGCCCCCGACGCGGGCGAGCGGCCGGGTCGGGAAGGGTTAAGCCCACCGAGCTTGCGGCTGCCTAGAGCGGCGGCGGCGGGGGCCGGGGCGCGGGGGCGCGCGGGCGGCGGGCGGGGGACAGGATGCGGATGCCGGGGGGACTTCCTGTGCCGGCCCCCGCCGCCCCCGCCCCGGCCCGGCCGCTGCCCGCACGGACGCAGGCCGGCCGGACGCACGCTCGGGCGGGCGGGCGAGCGAACGGGGACCCCCGCCCGGCGGCGCCGCCCGCCCCCCGCCCGCGGCCGGCGGGCTCTGGGCACCTGTGGCCGCCAGCAGACCCTGGCCGGACCCGGGCTGCCCGGGCTGAGCCGAAACCGGCGTCTCCCCGGCACCTGCCGACCTCAGCCCGGACCACCCTGCCCGGTCCGCCCCGGAGCCCGCGGTGCCCGCGAGGGTCCCGCGCGGCCGGCTCTGAGCCGGCGCTGGATCCGGGCTCTGCCCCCTCCCCGCCCCAGCGTCCGACGCCAACTTCTGCTCTTGAACTCAGCTCTGTCCCTTCTTTTGGCCCAGGGCGACCTGGGCAGCGCTGACAGCTCAGACCCTCCCGAGGGCCCAGAGAAAGACGCGCTGGGGGCCCAGAGCCTCCCCGCCTCTTTCTAGATGCGGGCGCCTCAGGAAGGAGCTGGCTGAGGGCTTTGGCCTTCACCTTGCAGCCCCTGCTGACCACACCTGCTCTAGTGCAGAGCCGCCGACAGGAGCAGGAAATGCTGCACCAGGTGAGGCTCGGAGGGCAGGAGGGCTGGGCACACCGGGCGCTTCTCTTGAGAGGTTTCGGCCTGGGTGCCACAGGCTAGAGAAACGTGGAGTCATCCCATTAGAGGAGGAGGGAGGACTGGACGTGGGGCCACCTCCGAAGGGGCCCCGGGGGACCCTCCAGACTCAGGAGCACCTGGGCACAGGGCCAGGCGGGCAGCTGCCGGCGTCTGTGGGCTGGAGCTGAGCTGGCACCTGGACACAGGTGGCCTGGAACCTGTGGCCTGCTGGTGGCCTGGGAAGGTTGGGCGAGCCCCCAGTCTGGGAGGCAGAAGACCACGGAGAGAACAGACTTGTCCGTGCTCTGAACAGGACAGGGGGACACGAAACGACGAGTCTCTCTCCTATCTGCAGACCCCTCCGATGTCCCTCTGGGAGTCCAGCCCCCGCCCCGGTGAGGGTCTGATTTCGCACAGTGTGTCAGTGAGGAGCAGCTGCAGGGCCCCTAGGCGTGGGGCTCACTGGGGGCCCTGCAGGAAGTCAGGGGGGAAAGGCAGGGGGATGGGCCTGGGGCCCTCGCCCCTCCGGCCGGCTGGGGCTGCACTGTCCTCTCCAGTAGGGGTGGAGCTGCCAGCTCTGGGCGCCGGAGGCAGATTTGGGGGTTCTCTGGCAGTCAGTAGCATGGGCAGGGGCTCACGGCCCTGCTGCCCACCTGAACAGCCTCCCCGCTTCCTCTCAGCACAGCCGGCGCCCCGGAATCTCGGTCTGACCACCAGGATGGCGCTGGGCCCAGCGACCGAGACCTTCGTGCTGGAGCTGCGGTGTCTTGAAGATGGAGGCCCAGCGCCTGACACCATCTCAGGTGAGGGGCTGGGGGGCCTCCGGCCTCCTAGAGCAGGAGGTCATGCTCCGGCCCCTGGCGAGCGCCCTTCAGCAGAGCCTCGGGCCCGCCGTGGCCGAGACAGGGGCCTGAGGAGCGGCAGGCAGCTTGCTGTCCGGGGGGACACCCTCCTGGCCGTTTTGGCTGTGGAGGGCGGGCGGTGCCCACTCACGCCAGCTCAGGACCAGCTTAGGGTTTTGTGAGGTGGCTCTGCAGGCTGTGATCTGACTGGGGAGGGACGCCAGGCAGTGCAGACGATCTCCGCCTGTGTCCCTGACCCCGGGTATATGCTGGCTGGGACCCATTGCTGCTTCCTCAGCTGTCGGGTGGCCTCCGCCATCCCTCCACCTGTCCCTGGCTCTGGACCCACGTTCACAGGTGGGATTTGGTGGCTGAGGGCTCTCTCCCTCTCTGCCCCTCATGCCACATTCATTGTCCTGTGGCCTCTGACCTTACCCACTTTTTCTTGACTTCCACTTCCATCCTCTTTCTCCTCCTTTGCTCAGAGGCAAACGTGACCCTGCAGAACCTTCCAAGGTTCCTTTCTCCCTCTAGGACCCGCTCTGGGCAAACCCTCGACGGTGGCTGCTTTTCGGGGAGCTGATCCCGCTCTGTGCCTTGAGTACTCTGAGTGCGGGGCTGGTGCAGGTTGACAGAGCATTAAAAGGACCAAGGGAATTGGAGGGGTCAGATGGGGACATGCAGACTAAATGAGAACTCTTTTGGCTTAAACATTGAACTGACGAAGATCTTGTCATCTGCCGTGCGAGGCTACACACAGCAGATGACACTTCACTGTACATTTACTAAAACAACGTCGTTAAAAATGCTGACACTGCTGCAAGAAGTCAGGAACGGCCAGGCCGCCAGACACGGAGGAGTCACACGGAGGCCGCGTGTGGCCCAGCCACTCCCAGAGGTGGCGGGAGAAGGGTGTCTGCAAGGCCCAGATCTGCTGGGGGACAGGTCTTCACTCACCGCTCGTGTAATCCCACTGGGGTGAGCGTATCTGAAGAAGGCATTCACGCGATCCAGTAACTGAAGCAAAGGTTATTAGGAATAGGTTTCTAAAAGGAAATTATTTCCGGGTAGATATCCCTTGGTTTTATCAAATCAATATAGTGGGAAAGTGGCCAGAAAGGAAAATTTTATAGATCAGGCCTCTGCTTTCTGTTAGGAAATTGAAACTATGATGCTGTAGGAGGAAGAGCTGCTGAAATCAGACTTGGGAATGGAGAAAGCCTCTTCGGCGTTTCTGGGACCCCAGAGGTCATGCCCAAAGCGAGAAGCTGTGTGTGGATGATGCGTAGAAGGTGAATGTGGCGACGGAGTGGCTCCCGTTTACCAGGGCTTACTCCGCACTTGCACAATTCTGGGGCGGTGTGTTTACAACGTCCCTGAAAAGGATTCTCCTCCTTGACAGATGGGGAAGCCCAGGCTCCCAGAGGTTAAGTAATCGGCCGGTCACCATGTGAACTTGGGGCTGGGGGTCAGTCCTTTCCATGCTAGAATAACCATCTCAAACACTTCCAGTCTTTAGGCCATTTCAGATGGAGCTAGTTGTATCCTTGGCATCTCCAAACAGTTAATGGGCAAACTAATTCCTAACCCAAGGGGAGATGGATTTTTTAGGCATCTACCAGGTTCTGAGGGATGTACCAGGACCCCTTCCGCTTCACTCATGAAGCTGGCAGGGTGGCTATTGTTAAGCTGTTTACAGACAAGGGGGGCTCTGGGCCTGTAGGAGGTTGGGCAACTACTGACTGGCAGTTAGGACTAGAGTCGAGTCCTCTGAGCTGAGGACCTCCCAATGGATACCTCGCGTTCTCTCTGGCACTTTGGTGACTTTCAGCCACCACTCGTGCTAACGCTTCGAGGCAGTGTTACAGAAATTCTTTATTCTTTACAGAGAAAGTGAGTTTCATTTATGTCAGGTGTGACCCTAACTGACGTCAGAGTGGCTTGTGGGCTCGTGGCTTGGAATGGCTGGTTCACTGACTCCCACTGCTTGGTGATTAGGCACAGGGGACTTCTCAGGGAGTGGCATTGGGTAGCCTAGGCGCCCGCGTTGGTGTCGCTATCAAGATCTAAGCACGGACGTGTGTGGGGAAAGGCCCAGAGGAGGCCCAGGGAGCTGGGGTCCAGAGTGGCATGACCAGCGGTACTTCAGACACATTTCTAAGCCAGCCCCACACCTCCGGGCATTTCAGTTTCTGCCATGCTGCCATTGTCACTTGATCAAGTGACTTTTGAGTCCTTGTTGAGCGCTCAGTCATCTATCTCAGCATGGCTGTACATGGGGCCGGGTAAGGGGGAGTGCTCCTCGGGGTCTGGACCGGAGAGCAGCCTGTAGATCTTTCTCTCCTGGCTTGCTGCCATTTCCACTACAGGTGGCAGTGGTGGGAGTGAGAGTCAGGAGGAAGAAGAGGCTCAGGAGAGGAGCATCAGCCCCCCACCCAGCAGACTCAGCCCTGATGGAGGCCAGTGAGATGGCTGAGGAAGCCCAGCCGGAGCAGCAGGAGTCGCAACGGCAGCGGTCAGAACTGCAGCCAGAGCTGCAGCGGCAGCAACCACAAAACCAGCTACCAGGACGTCCGCCAGAATTGCAGCGGCAAGATGAGCAAGAACAGCTGCCTCAGCAACAGCAGGGACTCCAGGAGAAACACCAGCCCCCGCAGCAGCAGCAGCTGAAGCCACAACCGCTGCCGGTGCAGCAGCAGGGACAGTCCCGAGAGCAGCAAGTGCAAGAGCGACAGCTGTTGCGGCAGCAGCAGCAACAGCCGCAGCAGCAGCAGGATGGGCAACAGCAGCTGCCTCAGCAACAGCAGGAAAAACCCCAGTCAGTGCAGCGCGAGCAACCGAAACCACAGCTGCAGCGGCTGCAGCAGCAGGGAGCGTTACAAGCACAAGCGCAAGGGCAGCAGCTGTTGCGGCAGCAGCTGGAACAGTTACAACCGCAGCAGCTGCAACAGCAGAAACCGTTACTTCAGCAGGAACAGTTACAGCGGGAGCAGCGAAAGCAAGAACAATTACAGCAACAGCCGTTAGAGCGGCCGCAGGAACAGTCGCAGCAGCAGCAGGTGCAGCAGCAGCAGGAACAATTACAGCAGCAGCTGTTGCAGCAGCAGGAACAGTTGCAGCAGCAGCAGCTGTTGCAGCAGCAGCAAGAACGGTTACAGCAGCAGCAGCTGTTGCTACAGCACCAGCAACAACAGTTGCAGCAGCAGCAGCTGTTGCAGCAGCAGCAACAACAGTTACAGCAGCCCCAGCTGCAAACCCGTCCCCTGGAGCCAGAGGAGGAGGAAGAGGTGGAGCTGGAGCTCATGCCAGTGGACCTGGGGTCGGAGCAGGAACTGGAGCAGCAGCGACAGGAGCTGGAGCGGCAGCAGGAGCTGGAGAGACAACAGGAACAGCGGCAGCTGCAGCTCAAGCTGCAGGAGCAGCTGCAGCAGCTGGAGCAGCAGCTGGAGCAGCAGCAGCAGCAGCTGGAAGAGCAGCAGGAGGTGCAGCTGGAGCTGACCCCCGTGGAGCTGGGGGCCCAGCAGCAGGAGGTGCAGCTGGAGCTGACCCCCGTGCAGCCCGAGCTGCAGCTGGAGCTGGTGCCCGCCGCAGGGGGCGGTGGGGCTTCGGCACCAGGGGCTCCAGCCGCGGTGGTGGTGGCCCCCCGGGCTACGTGGTGCTGCAGGAGCTCATGGTGCTGCCGGCCGTGGCCGCACCAGCAGTGGTGCCCATCTCGGGCCCCGCGGGCAGCGCAGCTCTGACGCCGGCCCGGCAGCGGCGACGGCGGCGCGCCCGGGACCGGCCGACCATCTGCGGGGAGTGCGGCAAGGGCTTCAGCCGCAGCACGGACCTGGTGCGGCACCAGGCCACGCACACGGGCGAGCGGCCGCACCGCTGCGGGGAGTGCGGCAAGGGCTTCTCGCAGCACTCGAACCTGGTGACGCACCAGCGCATCCACACGGGCGAGAAGCCGTACGCCTGCTCCTACTGCGCCAAGCGCTTCAGCGAGAGCTCGGCGCTCGTGCAGCACCAGCGCACGCACACGGGCGAGCGGCCCTACGCGTGCGGCGACTGCGGCAAGCGCTTCAGCGTCTCCTCCAACCTGCTGCGCCACCGGCGCACGCACTCGGGCGAGCGGCCCTACGTCTGCGAGGACTGCGGCGAGCGCTTCCGGCACAAGGTGCAGATCCGCCGCCACGAGCGCCAGCTGCACGGCGCCGGCCGCTCCCGGGGCCTGGGCCTGCTCCGCGGAACGCGCTCGGCCACCGGCGGGCAGCCGCGCCCCGAGCAGGCGGCCGGCGACAAGGCTCCGTGAGCGGCGGAGGACCGAGGTTGGGAAGGGGGCCCGCCGCTCCCCGATCGCCGGCGGAGGAGGACAGACTCGCCCTCAGAAACACTCCTGCAGCGACAAGCCGGCGTCGCTGGAACAGCCCAGATTGCGCAGCAGCGGGAGCGGCGCGTGGCGCAGGTCAGTCACAGGGCGCCGACTGGTGGGAAGCCGCGACGCGCTGCGCCCTCTGGGCCACCGGATTTCCTAGAAGGGAGAGCCGCAGAAGAAAACCTGCAGCGACAGATGGGACAGTTGGTGACATTGGACACGGATCAAACAGTAACCAGGGAATCTAATTATACATGTATAATGGTAAAATGCACACGAAAAGGATCTGATCCTGTTGAAAATTCTTTTAAGGAAAAAAAATGAGGAAAAAAGGCAACTTATCTGCACTATGTAGAAAACTGATGGAGGCATTGAATTGTCCTCAATGGCATTTGCCCTGAAAATACTTTCTCGAATGAAAATTCATCAGGGTAGATATAATCCTGATTAAAATGTGTTCCTAAACACAGGGTTAGCGTCCACCGGGTCAAGGTGCAAATGCCAGGAAGTCCTGCTGTGGGTCAAAGGTTAAACCTTCCCTCCAGGGTCAGCCAGGGTCCCAAGCGCGGGAGGCAGGCTCTAGAACTCTGCTGCCATGGTCCATGCTGCCGCAACGCCCCCACCCCCCACCCCATGTTCTCTCGAAGAGAGAAGCCTGTGGCTGGAGCAGAGGGGTTCTGAGGCTGCTGTCCAAGGTCCCAGGGAGGGGTTCCGCCCGGAAAGAACTCTGGGATACTCCCCTCTTTCCCAGCAATCCTGCCGCTCTTGGCTTCTAAGGCACTTGCCCAGCAACTGAGGCTATGGGATGGGGGCCTTGAGACCCAGGGGCGGGGTTCTCCTGGGCTGGGCTATGCAGGGGGCTGGCCGGAGCAGCCCTGCCTCATTGCTAGGGGTCGGAGGGAGAACGTTGGGTGCAAGGATTGGAGACTTCGGAAATGCTCTTTGCATTTACAGTTTGTAAAATCATCTGGGGGCTGCCGATGCCTGTGGGAGGGCAGGACAGCGGAGGAGGCTGCCTGCCACCTCTTCCCCCAGATGCTTCCTGCTCCTGATGTCCCACATGCGACTTCTCTCTTCCTCCTTCACTAACAGCCTGCCACGTTTTACCAGTGTGTTGGTAAGTGAGGGACAAAAAATGAAAAATAAACTTAAATGAAGAAATACATTGTCCTCTCTGTTTTCACCTCTGAATTTTGTGGGGCTTCATTTTTATGGGACATTTTTCCTGGTGGCTCTAGAAGCAAGGAACTTAGTATTCGGGTCCATTCCCAGGGCTCCTTACCCAGACCCTGCTGGCCTGAGACCCTGGGCTGGGGCCCGGGCTTCTGCAGTGAAACCCACATGGCAGGGATGGGGGACCAGGGCGTAAACGCTTGAGGAGGCGGGTTTGGGCATCTCCTCAGGACAAAACTGAATCAGTCCAGTCCAACTGTAGAGTGGAATGCTGGGATAGCGGTGAGGGTGCGCTTTTGGATGGCCACCTGGAGGGGAGTCCTGAGGCCCTAGGTCCCTCCCAGGCCTGAGAGTCCTTGGTTCTAAGACTCCACCAGCCAAATGCTCTCAGATCCCATCTTACCATTCGCGTATCCCTCTGTTGTCCAGCTTTTGCTTCCAACAGCCCACAGCCGTACCTCTTTTTGCTGGATGCCTTGGGGCCGCCGAAGCCCTTAATCTTCTTGTGCGAAGAGGGATGTGCCTGAGAGCGCGCCCCCTTGTGGGGGCCCTTATCCCGTGAGAGACAGGTGCGGAAGAAGGAGGCTGCAAGCCAAGCTCCCCGGCTTCTGGCCAGGAGCGAGGTGTGGCTCACGCTCCAGCATTCGCTGTGGGATTTCGTCGAGGCATCTCTGCAGGAATTTGCTTGCGGCTGCACCCTTACTTGGCTTCGTCTCCTTTCCCCTCCACTTCCCGTCCACACCCCTGGGGGAGCACGGCCGTAGTAAATCATTCACGCGTGAATCTTGGGTTTGAAGTCTGCTCAGGTGCCTGCCCTGAGACCGATGGTGTTGACGGTAGCCCTAAGGGATGGAGTCTAAAGGGGGGGATTCTGGACTTGGATCACAGGCCCTTCGGAGCAACAGTGTCCCCCTGTGGGTGCTGACCGCTGGCCTGCACTGATGGACAGGACGGGATGCCAAGTGGTAGGGGGCGCCCCGTCTCACGCGGTGTCTCGAGCACGTGAGACATGGGAGACATGGTTATTATAAGGACGGTGGAGCTTGCTGGTTTTGGAGAGCATAGTTTTATACCATGATGAGGGACGATGGGAGCTTCAGGTCCACAGTTACCAATTTAAGGCACAGAGGGACAGTCAGAGGCCTCTGTGAAATAGAGACCCTCATTTCCTTCCGCCAAGGGCTGACTCCCCGGACCGGCTCAGGGCTTGAGGCAAGAGCATAGGCCAGGACCCGCGATATCCAGGCGATGTGCTTGAGAACTGAGACCCCACATTCCCCCAACGCTCTGAGCCCTCAGAAGTGGCTCGATTTCCCTCGCTAAAAACACCACCTGTGTCCCCCACCCGCCTGTCGAAGGCTGTGCAGAGGTCTCACCGAGACAGATGCCTTTTAGGACAACACCTGCCCTCTGTAAGGTCTGCTCTGCCTCTCTCCTGGCCACTGGTCCTATAACAAGAGCTGAGGCTGGAACGTGCTGGCTCTGCTGAGGGAGGGAAGGGATCTTAGCCAAAGGAGCTGCAGGCCCTGGCTATACTCACTGTCAGGCAGGACCCTGGGGAGCGTGCCCGGGAGGGGCCCTGGAGGGAGAGAGGCGGGAGTGGGTGGGACAGTAGGCTGGAGAGGGAGGCTTTTTGGTCTGGGGGCGTTCTTCTATGTCCCACTGGGAATGCCCCTGCAGGGGAACCTGGAGCCGTCCCAATGCTCTGTGGTAAATGAGCAGATGTCACCAGGACTTTGTCGGCAGAGTGTGGAGGAAGTTATCCAAGGTCTGGAGAAAACAGATGTGTTTTACTCTGAAGAACCAGTTACTGACCATGCTCTTGGGAGAGCCTAGAGGATGCTCCTTTTGCTAAGAGACAGGGGTGAGCCAGCGAGTGGGCGCCAGCCTCATCCAGGAGCCCAGAGGGGCTGCTCTCAGACCGGGGCTGATGCTGGGGGTGGTGTCGTGGAGCTGGATTCCCTCGTGTCGAGGGTGGCGGGATCCTGGAGCGGCAGTGGCCAGAGGCAGCACTTAACCGCAAGGGCAGGGTGGGCATAATCACTGATGAGCAGGAAGGTGGGGGTGGTAACCGGGTCTAGGTGCTGGGTGACACGCCACGGTGTTCCCAGGGCCACCGTGGATGAGCAGCCAACTAGGGCATTGCTTGACTTATATCAGAAAAAAGAAAAAAACACAGTGTCAGCTTCCCCAGTGGCGAGCCTTCGTTTCCTCCCAGTTCCTACTTCTGAGCCAGTTCTGAGCCCATGCGTCACAGGAGAAGCTGGGCCCCTGGGGGAGGGCCGCAAGACGCCACCGTTGATAGCTTTTGTGCACAATGTGACCTCTTCGGTCCCTCCCCAGATCATCCAGAGCCAATTCCCTGAGTAACCCTCTACTGGAGGGATGGGGTCCCCAGATCTTTTCATCACAATGCTGACCCCTCAGGGTGAAAGTCTGAGTCCCCCCATCAGACAAGCCCCCAGACCAGCAGAGGTGCTAAGGCCAGGGGATCCAGAATGATGGGCAGGCAGATGAGGGGCTCTGGCTGGGGCAGGGCTGAGGCGTCCCACCGGCGTGGGATTCGTGTGGGACATGGCGGACGTGTGTGGGGCAAGGCGTGTCCTGAGCACCGCTCCTTGGATGGGCCCTTTACAGATGAGTGCGCCCCCTTCGTGCCTGGCTCCCCACAGCAGCACCAGCAGCTCTTCCATACTCTCAGAGAATGGGAAGTGGCTCTGGGGAGTGTGGGAGTGTGGTGACCTGCCTCTGTCCAGTCAGCGGTCTGGGTGGCAGGAAGAGGAATGGCCACTCTCCAACGTGACCCCCTCCAGGGACACTCGCTCCCCTACACTTTTATCTAGAATGAATGTCATGAGTCGATCCCTGGTGGGGGCCATGGGGTGGCCTGGTCCAGCCCACCCACCTACCCTCGCCAGACACCCTAGGGCTCCTGCCTGCTGCCTTCACTGCAACTTCCCTGGTCCCGAGCCTCAATCCACGTGGCCCAGAAGCCATGATCAGCTCATTTCCCACTCAGAGCTCCCAGGGCCAAAGTCCAGTTTGGCTTCTGGCATCAGGAATGAGGGAATTCCATCTGCAGAGACACATGACACCCCATCACCCAAGTCCTGGAGGGGACCTTAGAGGGAGATGGGGCTGGACGAAGGGGAGGCAGGGCCAGCAGCAAATGACTGAGACCCAGCCAGGGGAGGCCTGGGTTGGTGCTGGAGCCCCAGGGCCTGAAGGCTTGGCATGTGGGTGGGGCCAGGAGAGGCCTCCCAACTCCATGCCCCCCACCTTCCCACCACTGCAGCAACAGCTCCTCGGGGGCGTGACGCACGTGGCTGCTGGACACCAGCAGTTTTGGGTGGGATGCAGATCGAATACCGTTCGTTGGGTCACATGGTGTCATTGCCATTGTTATGCGGATCACATAAAGTTATTGCCACTTGAGTTATATTTTCACTGTTTTTCTCTTCCCCTAGCATGTCCAAGTTTTACTGTCATGTGGCTCCAGGATCTTACATCCTCCGATCCCCAGAACTTCTCTGCCTGTGGAAGCAGTTCTAGAACTCTCCATGCGTCCACATGGGCACCAGCAGCTTGGGGCCAAGCAGGGGCCAGCAGGGAATTTGCCTGGCCTCCTCCTGACTCACCGATGAACGGAGGGATGGAGAAGGGAGCGTCCGAGTCCACACCATGCACACGGCGCCTTCGCGCCAGTTTTGAAATGTGCCCGGCTTCCCAGCGGACACGGCCCACCTCGAGGCTTCGCAGGACGGGGCAGGCCCGCCCGCCAACCCCCGCCTCCGCCCTGCAGTTGCAGCCACGTCGTTGAGTGGCCCTTGGACGCGAGCCAACCTTGGCCGCCTTCGCTGCGATGTCCTCACGTGTCGTGCGGTGCGGGGGAAGCTCCGTCTCTCTGTGCGGCTCTCACACTCCCGCCCTTCCCGCCGGCATCGGGGCGTGACGGGCTCTGAGAAAGGAAACCCCGAGACAAGAGCATGAAGAAAGGAGTTTTACTTGGGACGTTTGATAAAGGGGGTCCTGACCTCAGACAGCTGGCTCATTGAGTGAAAAAAAAAAAAGTAGTGGGAATTTTATTAAAAACCCACAGAGTTACCAAGAATAGAATTAGTTTTAAATATTCATCTAATGATCATATCTGCAAGGTTTTGCAAAAAAAAAAAAAAAAAAAAGTAGGGATAAGGTTGTTTTTGTGAGGAAGCCAGGGAAGGACTTAAGGTTTTCTCTATTTTAGAAACTAGTGCCAGACAGAGGGACCCAGGCGTGAAGTCCCTCCTGCCCCTTCGTGATGTGTTAGTCACCATAATGGCAGTCGAGCAGGGTGTCATTTCACTTTCTTAGCAACTGGGTAAATATCTCTTTGGGCTGACTGACCCTTGGGTTATATTTGTGCCATATTGGGGGCTGGCTAGCTAAGCCCAGAATTCTTCAGTAAAATGGAGACTCTCCAGGGAGTGAGATAAAGTCGACCCTATAAAACACCTATATCATTGGCCCACCTCCCACGGAGGCCTCTGACCTGAGGGCAGCACACCTCAGTCTGCCTCCTTTCTGCTCCGCCCTCTGGTGGGTGTGGGCGGCGAGGGGGCCGTCAGCCCACCCATGGCAGTGATGATGATCATGAAGCCCATTCTGTGTGTTAGCCTTCCTGTGGCTCTCCACACGGACACAGGAACAGGGGAGGTACAGGGCCTCTGGGTGCGTGTGGGATTCTATGAGGGTCGGGACGTACACGCTTTGAGCCAGCTGTCCCTCTGCCCAGAATGACCTGCAGGTGTGTGCCACCTTCAGGGACTGGTCCCTTGGCAGGACAGGGCTCACTCCTACTGAGCTCTCAGCCATCTCCTCCTGTAGGACGCCCTCCTGGGCTGTCACACTGGGAGCTGGCAAGGAACCAGGCACAGGGGGGTGATGACCGATGTCCCCACCCAGCCCCCATGTGCCACCGTTAAAGGGAACCAGAGCTAGACAGTAGCTAAAGTGGTAAAAACAGATTTTATTCAGGACCTAATGCAATCGGGGAAAAGAGACCTCAGAATAGAACTGGACCCAATTCTGAATATAGCAAGGACAAGTGGGGACTTAGAGCCTAGGCGTGTGGGCGGGGGAGTCGGTCGATGGAAAACTACTAAGAGGAGAGAAACCGCAGTGGTGGGGAATTCGGGTTAAACAGCCCCGACAGGATTCTTGCTGAAGGCAGGCAGGGGTGATCGGACACACCACCCGGGGGTTTGTGGGGTGAGCACTGCAGTACGAAGGCGACCAGATACCCAGGGTGGGGAGTCTGGCTAAACTGATTTGACAGGATTTTTGCTAAAAGTGGGCGATGCAGAGTCAGTCAGGGAGGCCCAGAAGTGGAGGCTCACTTGGCAGGAGGCTCCGACTAGGAGTTTGGTCAAGGAGAGAATCTGCCATCCCCCACCCGTGCCTCCTCTGCCCGCAGCCCAGGCCCTGCGTCTGCTTGGTCCTTTCCACCTCACCGCAGGGGCCTGGACTTGACCCTCTGTCCCTGTTTGGGGGACACTTCTGTCATCTCTGTCTGCAGCTTCTTTCTGCTCTCTGGCAGCCCGGGCCTCGCCTCCTCCCCAGCCTGCACTGCTGGGCGGGGGCTGGAACAGTTGTGGGGCGGGGCGGGCTTGGGCAAGGAGGGGGCTCTCTCTGCAAGGGGATGGGCGGAGTCCTTCGCAAGGGTGTCAAGGTCCGCAGAACAGGGCGTGTTCCCAAGAGATCCGATTCCCCAAAAAACAGCATTTCTGTCCCCTTGTGTTATGGGCTGAATGTCTGTGTCCCCCTCAAAGCCCTACGTTGAAATCCTGACCCCCACTGTCATGGTATTAGGAGGTGGGACTTCTGGGAGGTGATTAGGTCCTGAGGGTGGAGCCCTCAAGAATGGAATTAGTGCCCTTATAAAAGGACCCTGGGGAGCTCCCTAATCCTTTCCACTGTAGAAGGGCACAGAAAGAGGTGCCAGCTGTAAGCCAGGGAGCAGTCCGCATCAGACATCAAACCCGCCTGCACCATGGACTTTCCAGCCTCCAGAGCTGAGAGATAAAGGTCTGTTGTTTAAGCTGCCCTGTCTATGCTATCTTTGTGACAGCAGCCTCAATGGATTGACACTTCATCATCCTGAAGCCTTGTCACTTTCCACTGGGGTGGGGCTTAACAGCCTTTGGACAGCTCCCTGCCGCACACCTGGCCCCCTGCCATCTTGGTAAATCATGACTCACCCCTGCCTGATATCTCTGGTGGCTATCTGCTGCCATGGGTCCCTCCGCGAGGCTCCACCCACTGGATGGCCCTGTCCCTGCAGGCCTGCCCCAAGCTCCCCACCTCCAGGCTTGGCTGAAATGCCACCTGTCCCGTGAAGGTGTAGGGACTTCCTTGTCTCTGCTTCCCTCAGCCCCTGGCCCACACCTCTCAGTTGGCACCTCCCAGCGAGGGGCCCCCCTCCTCTGGGCATGGAGGCCCTGCATCCCTCGTTGTTGATCCCACCCCGGCCAGCCCGGGCGGCATGGTGCAGATGCTCAAGCTAGCCTTGTGGCTGAGAGGGTCTCCTGCTCCCCCACCCGCTGCCGCCCAGCCTGCTGCCGCCAACCCCTCCCAGCTGGCAGGCCAGTCGCTGGTTGGGCTGAGCAGCAGTGTCCAGGTGGGGGCTTTGTTTTTCTTGTTCTTGCTGCTTCCCGCTGTCTTAGGGTGCACAGGCCCCGCGTACACTGCCAGCCACCCCTCTCCTCTCTCCTTCTTGTAAGCAGCTGGGTAGAGAGGGTGGACCAGCCTGATGCAGGGCTGCCTTCTGTCCCCTTCTCCTGAGCTGCCTTATGTTGGCAGAGGCCTCGAGTGGGGCTGGGTCCCTTCTTTTGATGTCCCTGTGTTTCTGGTGCATCAGCTGCCCCTGGAAGAGGCAGGCGATTGGCAGATCTCGGGCATCTAATCCCAGCGTGTAACGTCCAAAAACCATCAGCCTCCCTCTCGATTCCCATGATCCATACCCTAGAAGACTGACCTGCTGACATTTACAGTTGTTATCAAAGGGCTCTCTGTCACCACCAGGCAGGACTGTCATTTTGAGTTCGGAAAGTCCCCCTGAGTCAATTCAGATGGCCCTAAGTGGTGTCTTCCTGTGGGTGGGGTCGGCACGCCGTTGCTGACTCTGGACTCAGGCGTTTGGTCCCACAGGCTGTCCTAGGAACGCAGTGAGCACGCAGGCCTTCTCGGTTTTGCTCTTGCCGGTCACCCCTGCTAACCAATCTCCCCCACAGCCCTGGGACCCCCATCGGCTTTCACGCCTCAAGTCTGTAGCCCTTCTGCCCCCGTCGAATTCTCACGGCCTCTACGCCTGGTTCTTAGGGCCTGCTTTGCCTGGAGCTCCACGCGAAGGCTTCGACTCTCTGCCCAGTGGAAACCTGTGAACACACACTGGGATCAAGAATTCCCACCAAGAGGGAGGAGAGGCAGGGATCGATCTGGGAGACTTGGAGGGAGCAAGGGTGTTGCTGAGGACCTACGAACCCACAGGGAGGGGTGGCCAGAGAGGGCTGGTGGCCAGGACTTGGCCAGGACTGCGAGATTCATGAAGCTGGAGCAGTGGGGCCACGAGGTGCTTTCAGAACATTATTGCGAGACAGAAGGGGAGGCGGGAGCCTCCCTGACCTGTGCCGTGCAGAGCATGGGCTCCGCGTGGGCAGAACTGATTTCCTCCATCTTTTTACAAGAGACCCTCAATTTTTAAGTGTTAGTTATTAATTTTAAGACTTAAAAAAAAAAAAACACCAGGAACCAAACACAATCATTATGAGATTCAGCTGGAGGGCAGGCAGCTGGTGCTCTGGGCTTTGGGCGGGGGCTGCAGCCACCCTGTGGGACAGAGGTTCTAGAATGAGAAGCTGTTATGTCAGGCAGGTGTGAACCTGCTCTGTCTCGAGGGTCCAAGGAAACTATAGAAAATATAAGAATGGTGCCAGTGGAAAGAGCAGAACCACACCATTGCCGACTGGGGATGCAGCCAGGCTGAAAGGGGTCCCATCTTCTGCGGGTGCAAGAGCTCACCATCAGACCCCAGGTGCATAACCGGTGTGTGTGTGTGAATGCAGACAGGTTTTGGGGAGGACTGCAGGTGACCTGAGTCCACCGACCTCACCTTCCCACAGCCCCTGTGATCACCTATTGCTTCTGCCTTCTGCTTGGAGGACCCTAGCCTTCCCACAGGTAGGCTCTCCCCATGGACCTGATCGGCGGTCCCTTCCCAGAGGCCCTTATCGGATTTATTCAGCTGCCCCAGTCCCCCAGCCCCGAGCAATTGTCCTCATCCCTTCTGGGTAACCTACCCCCACCCCCACCCTCAGTTTACCTATCCTGGCATTAGGGGCCCGAAGCTGTGCTGGTGGGCTCTGGGCACCCGGCCAACATCACCGGCAAGGTACAGCCATTGCTCACGACCATGTCCAGATCTGACTGTAAGCGGGCCGGAGGGACAGCTCCACGAGTCCCTCCTCCCCTCCCCTCCCTGCAGTGGTCATCACCTCCCTTCACTATCTTGGGGGCTTGGGGAGGGTCCTGAGGCCACCATGGGCCTAGCGCAGGTCTGGCACTGGGTAGGGTCCCCGAATCATGGTTGAAGGATGAAGCCCGGATGGTTTGGAATGGAGGTGGGCTCGGAGCCACGGGACCTAGCACCCAGGAGCAGGGCGGGGCCACTGGGGTCTCGAGGTCAAGGGACAGAGGATTGGGGGTTTTGGGGGTGGGCCGGAGTCTTCACTCCTAGGACTGGGAGGGATCGCAGGGCGGGGGACGCTGGAGGTCTCCAGGGACGGGGTCGCCGGCAGCACACCAGCACCCGGGTGCAAGGCCGAGGGCGCCGTCGCACGCAGGGAGCCTCCTCTCGCGCCACGCTCGCGCCACGCACGCCCCCTCCGGAGCCGCGCTCGACCCCGCGCGACCGGAAGTGCCCCCCCGTGTGCGCGGGCGGGGCGGAGCCGGCGGCGGCACTTCCGGTGCCCACGCGCCGCCGCTGCCGCCGCCGCGCCGCCGCGCAGCTACGGGGCCGTCACTTTGTGTAGCGCGGGGCGCGCAGGCCCTGCCCGGCGCCGGCGTCCGGCGGCGGCTCGGCCGGCTCGGCGTGCGCGGTGAGTGGGTGGCGGGGCCGTCGGGAGGCGGCGCAGGCGGCAGGTGCGGCGTGGGCGCGGACGCGGGGCGGGGGCCGGAGCCGGCCCTGCACGCCGGCGCGGGAGGCCGCGGGGAGGCCGCGGCGCGCGGCGGGGCAAGCAGGGCCTGGGCCGGCGCCCGGCGGGGCCGGAGCGGCGCGCTGCTTGGGTCTTCGATGGACGCATCGACGCCCGGCGCGGCCCGCGACCCCCGCCTGGGCCCGCGGGATGGGGCGGGCTGCGAAGCCCCCCGCCCCAGGGCCGGTCCACGCGGGCCTCGCGGAGAAGGCGGGTGGGGAAGGACACGCGCGACTGCTCGGGAGGTGCTCCCCACCGTCTAGGCCGGAGGGGCGTGGGTGGGTGGTGGGGGTTGGGTCGTGGGCGCCCAAGGGGACACACCCATCCAGGAGGGGCTGTCACTGCCGGTGGGCCCTCTGCGGGAGGCTGAGACCCGATGAGTGCCCTGGAGGAATGGAGGTGGCTTGGCCTGACGCCCCCATAAGCTTGCTTAGTGACCTTGGGGGCCTTGTCTGGGTCCACCCTCGCCTGCAAATGGAGGTCCTAGTGGGCCGCTGTGCCGTGTTCTACTGCCCTGTTGGAGTAAGGGAACCCATCACTGGGGTTGGATGGGCTGGGCTGCCCCACACGGCGGGGGCAGAGGTGGGAGAGGGGCTGGCTTTTGGTGAAGAACCCTTGGAGTGGGGGGTGGGGCGATGCAGGAGGATCAGGCCCCTAGCTGCGCCTGTGTGGGGAGACTTTGGTACTTGGTTTGGTTCAGCAGTTGCTGGCAGGTCTGGAGAGCTGGCCGGCGTGGGAGGGAGTCGGGATGGCCAGTGGCTACGCCTGCACCAGGAGCAAACCCAGGAGAGGAGGGGAGTCCAGATTGGTGGACAGACAGTGAGGACCCAAGTAGACACGGAAGGAAGGCTTCCTGGAGGACGGGAAAGCCTGGAAGGCCTTGAATCACAGGGGCGTGGTCAGTGAGGCCCCCCAGAGGGAAGGAACCCACGCAGAGGAAGACATTTCTTCTCTATGTCTGCTTCTCCACTTTTGTGGAGAATTTGTAACAGTTTTCCAACTTTGCCAGCCTTTCTGTCCTTGGGGTCCCCCTTTCCCTGTGGGAAGCGTCCTCTCACCCTTAGTTCTAACTGTCTGCCACATTGTGTCGTAGGGTGCACGGCTCCTGCAGAAATAAGTGTACAGGATGACGCGGGGTTTGTGTTGACGAGGCTGCTTACCTGACCCCCTGTGGCATCTGACCAGAAGTGGATGTGAGCCGAGTGAGTTTCTGGTGGGCCGACAGGCTGGCAGGAGAAGACAGCGCGCGGGTCTGGGGGAGCAGGCCTGGCACACACCTGGCCTGGGGCGACAGAAAGAACGTAGTGCTCAAGGTGCTGAGGTTCGTTCTTTGGAACCATTCTGTCTTGGATTCTGGGTTGAGGTACACGAGCTGTCCCCCGGCCCCATTCGTGGGGTGACTGCCAGCTCCCACGAGTGCTGGACCTTTCCTTTTTCTGGTCATCAGCGGCACTTCTTGGGAGAAGGGACCCTAGGCTAAAGCTCTTTGGGGGCAGACTCTCCAGTGCTGCCGGGGTGTGCTCCAGGTGGAAGGACCCTCGACAGTGGTCAGTCTGTAGTGGAATGTGACAGCGGGCCCCAAATACTGAGTTTCAAAATTTCATGTGTATTGCGTTCACTACAGACTTCAGAGTCGTTTCTTCAGTAAACATTTGAGCTCTTATTCTGTGTCTGGTGTGGGAGGATTCAGGGGTGAGCCAAGGGAACGTCCGTCCACCTTTTGGGAGCGGACTGTGCACCCTGGAGACAGTGAACAGGCAGTTCCATAAGTGTGTAAATATGGGTACTGCAGGGCCAAGTCCAGGGCACTGTGTGCAACGGGCCCAGGGGGCTGCTGCATCTCAGGGTGAGGGAGGAAGAGGGGACAAGCGTTCTGGCGGGGGGCATGTGCACAGGTCCTGCGGCGGGACGAGCATGGGCCACTTCATTCCAAAGCCATGGTGTTTTCTTTTGAGTGTGAGTCCCTGGGTACGGCGGCTGGGCCAGGAGTCAGCCCTGGGTGGTGGCCTGGCTCGGCATGGCGTCTGGTCTCAGCCTGAATTTGCCGCCTGAGACCTGGGTAAGAAGAGGCTTCCGCTGAGCCTGCCGTGGGTGGCAGTGGCAAACCTCCGCTGAGCACTCTCGTTGCTCCGCGTGCCGGGAAGGGCTGCATCCTCCCGGAGGTGGCCAGGGTGACACGTGGCATATGTGTTCCCACACCCAAAGAGCTGTGGAGGCCAAGGAGGTCGGCTCTGGGACAGCCTGGAGGCCAGGGTGGCCCTCTTAGGCACAGTCCTTCCCCTTTGAGCGTGAGTTCACTGATCGTGACTCTAAAATGGGGCTGGAGCCAGCCCTGGGGAGCATGAGGCTCAGGCCAGAGGTGGCTCCTGGACGCTAGTGCGCCCCAGCCCCTGGCTCTGGTCTCTGGGGGAGCTGCGTGAATGCTCTGAGCGCCCAGCTGTTATAGTGTGGATTTGGAAGCAGTAGCTCAAAGCAGTTCAGAGTGAGTGTACGCTGCTGTTAGGAGAACGGCGACAAGTCATGGAGGAAGAGTCAAGCCCTGAGCAGTTCTCAGTGGTCTGAACTGTCCTCGTGGCCCAGGTGTCTTTGTGCCATGTACCCCTGTCCCGTTTTAGGGGTTCTGTGGTAGACGCCGTCCACTGGTAGAGCCAGTTGAGCCGGGCTGCGCCCCATTGCCCCCTGTGCCTGAAATTTCATGATCCCTCTGGGGTTCACGCTCTCATCTCAGGATTCTGGGTGGCTGCATCGCAGTGGGCGTGGCTCACATCGGAACTGAACCTGTTCAGGTCTGAGATCCTGATGGAGCCGGTGCTGGGTGATGGACCTGTTCTTAGGTTCACACTCAAGAGTCATAGAAACTGACTTGTCCGAACCATGACTCTGTCTGCCCTCAGGACTCCACGGGGGCTGGAGAAGGATGCACAGCTGGTGGGGAGGAGTGCGCCCCCACACCCCCCACCCACCCAGTCCCCTGCGCCGGGATCCAAAGCCCTGGGCTGGGCTATGTGGCTGTGTCTCTCCTGAGTGCCCGGGTTGAGCGGGCTGTGACGCTGGTGTGAGACTAGAACCCTGTAAGCTCCTGAGGCTTTGACAGTTCAGCTGTTAGGATTCTGGTCCCAGACTTGAAGAGATGTCCCAGGGCATTTCATATCACCTTTGCTAACGTGGCGCTGAACCAGATCCCCATGACCTGGTGCCTTGGACAAGGCGAGAGGCGAGGGAGGTGCAGAAGCAATGCGTGCTCAGGGCTTCTGCTCTCGCCTCTCGCAGGACAGAGCTTGACCTGCGGCTGCCCGGAGAGGCCACCGGGTGGTGGTGAATGACCAGGCTGGTCTTACTTGTTGCCTCTGCCCTGCACACGTGTCTGCAGCCTGCCCATGCGTAGACCTCTCCTCCGACCCTCCCTGCCGGCCGAGTTCGTGTGTGTCAAGGGCTGGGTGAGCACCTCCTATGTGGCGGGCGGGCTGTGCCTTGCAGGCCACACTCAGGCTATGTTGCCTGGACATGATGTTTCTCGTGGTCCTAGAGAATAAATCTCTGCTGTACTCCGTAAAGGCTGAGACACGTGATGGGGGTCATGGAGCGGGGCTCTCTGGGTGCAGAATGTCTCCTGTGCCGCACGAGAGCATGGAGAGAGGCCCCTCCACCCCCCATCCTGTCCTGCTGTGGCTTTTGCCATCACTACACAATGGGGCGGTAAAACCCGCCCCCCACTCGGGGCCAGTGGGAGGAGCCGGCGAGCCCACTGGTGGCTCAGCACTGTCGCGTCTGTGTTGCAGGCCACGCCGAGGCCAAGGCCGAGACCTGCGTCCAGAGAAGATGGCCGCCCACATGGCTCCGGACTCCCCAGCTGTGCAGCTGGAGAGGGCGGAGGACGGGTCAGAGTGTGATCCTGACCAGGAGGAAGACGAGGAGGAAGACGAGGGGGAAGAGGCAGAGGTGGCGGACGAGGAGACCTTGGCCGGAGCACAGGCCGGGGCGTGGGTAGGGCCGGTGGAGCAGGTGGAGGTGGAGTTGCAGGAGGACGAGGATGCGGAGGAGGTGCTGGCGGAGGAGCTGAGTCCAGCGTGGGGGACCGAGGAGCGCCTTAGCCGTGGCGGTGATGCCGGGTCCCTCGTTCTGCAGGAAAGCGGTAAGAGACGGGAGCCCGTGCATGGGGAGGGGGACGCCCGAGCCGCAGGGCCCAGGCTCTGAAGTGGAAGCGCGGGGGGCTCCCGACGCGGGTGCTGCATGGCCAGGGCAGCAGGGCCCGACGCCGAGGGCAGCTGCCCCAACAGGTCTTTCCCCTCAGCCCTGCAGGCCCCCCAGGGTCCGGCCGTGGCCAGGGAGGAGGACCTGGAAGAGGACGAGGATGAGGAGCTGGAGGACGACGAGGAGGATTTCCTGACGGCTGGGTCTCAGGTGGGCTGCCCTGTCATTTGGAGCTCAGTTAACCAGGCAGAGTTTCCCCAGGGAGCTCGCCACCTGCTGTCCTCGAGATGCCCGTTGGCAGGGCAGCGGCACTGGTCCTCAGGCCAAGTCTACACTGTGACCTGGGACGTGGCTGCATAAAGCGCCAGGCATCCCTAGCCCTAAGGCCATGGGATGTGGTTCCACTCTCCTGGGGCTGACCCCTCCCAGGTCATTAAAATGTCCTGGCCGTGTTGACTGCCACCCACTCACCTGCACTGTGCAGTCCCTTCAGAGGCCTGGGTCTGTGTCCAGGTAGGGCTGTGCCCCTTACCTGGCACGCCTGCCACTTGTCTGGGATCTGCGTTCCTACTGCACTTAGTCTGGTTGGGCAGCGGTGCCCATACTCGGTCAAGTTGGTGCTGCGTGTCCACCCCAGTGTGGACCCTCACCTAGCTGACGTGACTGCTGCCTTGAGCCACACAGTGCAGTAGGAGTGGACAAGGCAGCCATGCAGCACGGCCGTGGGGCCTTGGGCTTCATTGTCTTCTGAGTTCCGTGTGAATCCTGGCTCTGTCCCTGTGTGAGCGAGGCGTGTGCCCTCTCTGAGCCTGGGTTCTTCATCCCTGAATGGGGACAGGGTCCTTTCCTCGCAGGGCTATGGCAAGGCCCCAGTACTGTTGGACGTTTGTGGGCCTGCGGCTAACGGGCTGTCAGCTGTGCCCCGTGAGCTCCACGGTCAGTCCCACTGGGGTAGTCTGCCGCTGCTCCCTCTGGAGGGCCCCTGCCTCTCCCCTGGGGCAGCTTAGAGCAGTGACCAGGGCTCTGTTTTCCAGGGGCTGGTGACCTTCGAGGACGTGGCTGTGTACTTCTCTCTGGAGGAGTGGGAGAGGCTGGACGCAGCGCAGCGGGACCTCTACAAGGAAGTCATGCAGGAGAACTACGGGATCCTGGTGTCCTTGGGTGAGCAGGGGCCTTTGTCCCGGAGAGGCATTCTGGTGCGACGGCTTCCAGGGACTTAGCTGTCTGAGAGGTGGCTTCTGGAGTCCCAGGGTCTTGAAGAAGGGGATGCTGGGAAGCCACAGGGGTGACCCCGCTTCTGGCAGAGAGGTGAATCCTGGGGAGGTGTGAGCCAGGTGGACAAGTTCTGGGGAGTCCAGTTCAGGTCTCTGTGCTATATGCTCCCCAGAGGCCTGGAAGGATGAGGAGTCCGGTGATAGAGGAGAGGGGCGGGCATCCCGTAGATGAAGATGTGGAGAGGGGCTTGGCAGAGGGCTGTGAGCATCAGGGCGGCTCCCAGAGAGAAGGGAATGGGGGGTTTTCCACAGAGGGGTAGAGTGGGGATGCCTTGTCTTGGAAGGATGGAGAAGAGGAGAGAGGACCCAGGCGAAGACTGGGAGGAGGCGGGGCTGTGTGGTGGGAGGGCGGGGCCTGCAGCTCCCTCTTGTTCTCCCCCAGGATACCCAATCCCCAAGCCGGATCTGATCTTCCGGCTGGAGCAAGGAGAGGAGCCCTGGGTCCCAGATAGCCCCCGTCCTGAGGAGGGCGACATCGTCACTGGCGTCTACACAGGTGAGCCTGAGACAGAGCTGTGGGGTTTCTGCCCGCGCAGCTCCTCGGAGCTCTGCCAGACTTTGGCCTCTGCTGCAGCCCGGTGCTGGCGGCGTGTGCTGTGGGATGGGCTTCGTGGAGACTGGGTGGCTGCCATGGGCCAGCCTCTTAGTCCCAGTCCATGGAGGCCCAAAGGCTGGGACGTCTTTAGAGAACCTAGAGGCTCCTCTTAGGAGCCTTTAGAAATGGTCCTCTGTCCTCTGCGTGCATTTGGTGGTGAGGGCGCAGAGGGGCTAGGACAGGTGCTGAGCAGGCTTTCGGGCCTGGCGTGCTCCAGCCGGTCCTCTGGCTTCTCCACCCCTCTGGCCATCTTTGAGTCAAGGGTCCACCTCCCCGCCCCCCACCTTCCCTCCTGTCCCGGGAGGACCTGGGTGGGCAGCTCTGGGCCTCTGGAGAGATTTTGGAGAAATGCTTGCAGGAAGCACTCAGGGCAGGGTGGCAGGTGTCTTTGGAGACCTGGGACCTGGCTCTGTTCCTCTCTCCCTCTGAGCCCCACTTTACTTGTCTGGAGAATAAAGAATGTGAACTAAACCTGCAGTTTCTACCCTGAGTATGTCGGCCTGTTGTTCTCTGGAGGTGCCTCGTGGAGGCCTGTGAGTTGCTCTCGGTGCTTCAGGAAGTCCAGTGGGCGTCCTTGCACAGTAGGAGTATTTGGCTCCGGGCTGGAGCGACGCCAGCCTAGTGGGGGGCACTGGATAGACTCGGAGCAGCTGACAGATGTGTGTTACAATAAAAATACAGAAAAATGCAGACGATGCTGTGCCCACAAGTGTACTGTGCGCTTCAGTGTCTTCCCACATGCCCTGCATCCCCGTGACGACCGCGTGAAACAGCAGGGGAGGGACTTACCTTGCAGATGAGGAAACCGACCTAAAGCAGCGATTGCGTGACTCGCCCTTGGTGGGCTCAGCCTCAGGCCTCACTTTTCACTGTGCTGCAGGGCGGCCTTTCTGCTGGGGTGCCCACACCCTCCGGGACCCTCTTGGGTTTCCGAATTGCCAGGGCTCTGGCTGGCGAGAAATGTCACTGCTTCCTCCACGATGAGGCTGGGATGTTGGTGACGTGTCCTGTTAATGAGTATATCTCAGAAAAGCTCTCTGGAGGTGACGGGACTGGCTTGGCCAGTCTCTTGTCACAGGGTCTAGATGTGCCCCATTCTCCATTCTCGTAGGGTCCTAGGGTAGAGCCACGGTGTTCTGCATGAACCTGTGTGGGCGCTGGCTAGCTGGGCCCGTCACTGTGCCAAGGCTGGTGGACCTGGAATGCTCCCCCACCCCATATCCTCAGCCCCAACTGTCTGCAGAGCCCGAGGATAGTCTTAGATGTGTCACCTGTCTGCTGGGATCACACAGCAGCAAAGGCTATGGTCACGCGGCATAGCAAGTCCATCCAGGGTCCTCCCCGCACTCTCTCTCTCCTCACCTCTGCCGACCTCACCCCTTCCCTGCCACCCTCCTCCTCACGTCACCTTCTCACCGGGTTCAGAGGACAGGTTCCTCTCTCCTTTGTGGATGCCCCTTGTAGTCACCTGGCAGGTTCCTGTCCCAGGCTGAACCCTGTTTCCTGCTCAGTCTACATTTTCACTGGAGCAAGGACATGGCTGGAGAAGTGTGCCCTGAGTCCCCCTCCCAGCAGCTCAGGGACACAGGTGTGCCAGTTGTGCAGCCGCGCAGGACCCTTTTGTTAGTGCCCAGGTAGGGTGCTTCCTGGAGGTGTTTTGGGGCTCTGCTGACAGGCCGCTGGGATTGTCATGAGGCCTCAGAGCACTGGGCCTGGCCTAGCTAGTCACCGAGGGTCAGTCCTTAGGGGCAGATGTCCCAGGGCGATGAAGTGCCCGTCTCACTCCCCAGGGTCCACCTCGCTGTCTTGTGGGTTCTGGAAGCAGCTACTATGGTTGACCCTCTGGGCCACTGTTGGAACCCTCTCCCCCCACCCCCCCCATCAGGGCGTCCTCTCTGCCCTGGCTAAGGTCTCTCAGGTTGACATGACGGATCCTCACTGGGCTCCAGAACAGGTCTGGGTCTGAGTGCCAGCAGACTCCTTGTGGACTCTGTTCTCATTGCAGCCTGGAGTAACTGTCCCCTCTGCAGGGGCCAGACCTCCTGACCCTGGGTCACTTTGGTGGCAGACGACTAGAGACAGAGCCTGTCCTCAGAGCAAGCTAGTCTCCCTCTAAGTCCTCTCCAGTGACCCCGCTGCTTCTTGAGGTCTTGTCTGTGGGTGCGGCCAGCTCCAACTGCCCCGGGCCGGAGGCCCTGCTCCCCTCACTCGCTGTCAGTGGTGCCTCTGCCACCTTGCTGTGCATTTAGTAGTTCTCATCCTTGGACAAGTGGCCGTGCCAGCTCCAGAGCTAGTGATGAGGTCCACGAAGTCCCCTCCCAGGACTGGCCCCCTCTGCAGAGCCCCCGTTGCTTGGTGGCTGGGGATGGGGGCAGGAAGGGCTGGCCTCTCCAAGCCGGGGGCTTTCTGCTGCTCCAGAGCCCAAGGAAGGGTGGTGTGGGGGAGCCGTTGGGGCGCAGCCCACCCTCCCGGCCCCGCGGAGCTGCGCTTGCCTGTGGGCTCCCATTCGGCCTTGGTGCGTCCTATTCTCATCCAGCAGGTGCTCACTGAACCTAGGCTAGGGCCGGGGTACCCCCCCCCCCGAGACATCGCACTTACTCCGCAGCTTGAATCTCCTGCCGTACAGTGTTTGATTAAAACCGCTCCAGGCCCTCGCCAGAGTCTAGGTGTAAAATCCTTCTCGAGACCCACGGAAAGAATTCCCAGCCCACCTGAGCAGCAGCCCCAACTGCCTGTCCCTGCCGCCCTCTCCCTGCCCCTGAGGGGCGCGCCAGCCTTCACAGCGAGGAGGAGCTGGGCCTTTTCTGTGCCGTTTGGGGGCACAAAGCTTCATGTCACTCCCTCATGGCCATGGGTGGCAGCTGGAGATAAACTCAGCTTAATAATAGGAAACTTGTAGTTCAAGCTCATTTTTACTGTTATAGTCTAATATTACTAACTACAGAAAACTTAAAAAGGATGAAAACATAAAAACCCATTTTGCGCCATCCCTCCGTGTGATGCACACGTTTCTCACAGCTGCACTCACGCCTCTGCAGTTCTGTCTGGCTTCATTTCACGCAGCGCTGTGCTGTGCTCCCCAGGTGCCTGTGTCACCATACATGTAGAGTGGCATGGGGAACACAGGACATGGGCTGAGGTGGGGTGGGCAGGTCACCCACCCTTCCCTCCAGGTCAGGACTGTGATCCAGACTCATCCACTCGGCTGACACTGGCCTCAGCCTGGATGGTGGACATGGGTGGGGTGGGTGCAGGGATTCCTGTGCACCGGTGGACACCCGAACCTTCCAGATGCTGGGATCCCGAGGGTGGGCTGCAGCACATGGCACAGAGCGTCCATGAGAAAGCATGCAGGTGCCTTGGAACACCTGGGGTCCGGAGGGCCAGGCGGTCCTCCCCAATGTGACTTAGGCCTTGCCCCGTAAGGACTAGTTCTCTCCCCGTGTACCATGATGACAGGCACACCAGGGCTACCTTATAAACCCGGAAACCCTGCAGACGTGACCCCCACAACCGTGCTCTGCACTGGAGGGGAGGTCGGGTGTGGCTTGGTAGAGGAGGGACAGGACAGCAGGAACTTGGGGGTCCTTGTCTTTTGTGATGAGAAGTGGCTTGCAGCTCACGCATAGTACGTGCCATCTTGGGACCGCCACCCAGTGCACAGCCACTCAAGAAGCCAAGCCAGTGTCGGCTTCGCTAGCAGGGCAGTGCGCACAGTTGCTGGAGCCTGGGGGGGGGGGGAGTGCAGAGAGCTCCAGGCGTTGGCCCAGGGCAGCCTTTCCTGGGTCTGCCCCCAGGCGTCAGTGAAAGACCCCTCCCCACCCCCACTGCTGCCAACCTGAGGCTGGTGGAAGAGAACCAGGAGAAGGAGGGATGCTGAGGGAAGCCTAGGGGTTTATAAGGCCAGTAACTCAGCAGCCAGGGGTACGGAAGCCTCCATTTCCCAGAGCAGGAGCCTGCTAGGGGCCCCTGTCACTGCTTCTTCTCATCTCTGCTGGCCTTCCCTTATCACCTTCAGGGGCCTGGTTCTGGACGGATGACATAGAGGACCATGAGGAGGAAGACGACGAGGACTTCCTGGCGGAGGTAGCCGAGGAGGAGAACGAGCCCCCTGGGCTGTGGTCGGCGGCCTACGGCGTGGGGGACGTGCCGGGGACGTGGGGCCCCGACGACTCAGATTCCGCGCAGACTCCGGAGGGCTGGGGGCCTGACCCAGGTGGCCTCGGGGCCCTGGCCGAGGGGTCGGAGGTGAAGCCCTTCCTGGGCGACCGGGAGCCAGTCGCGAACCTGCTGGCACCATGGGCGTACCCTTCCGAGGTGGCTGTCCCTGCCGGGCGGCCAGAAACCACATGCGACGTGTGCGGCAAGGTGTTTCCGCATCGGTCCCGGCTGGCCAAGCACCAGCGCTACCACGCGGCCGTCAAGCCCTTCGGCTGCGACGAGTGCGGCAAGGGCTTCGTGTACCGCTCGCACCTGGCCATCCACCAGCGCACGCACACCGGCGAGAAGCCCTTTCCGTGTCCAGACTGCGGCAAGCGCTTCGTCTACAAGTCGCACCTGGTCACGCACCGGCGCATCCATACTGGCGAGCGGCCCTACCGCTGCGCCTTCTGCGGCGCGGGCTTTGGACGGCGCTCCTACCTGGTCACGCACCAGCGCACGCATACGGGCGAGCGGCCCTACCCGTGCCCGCACTGCGGCCGCAGCTTCAGCCAGAGCTCGGCGCTCGCTCGGCACCAGGCTGTGCACACGGCCGACCGGCCGCACTGCTGCCCCGACTGCGGCCAGGCCTTCCGCCTGCGCGCCGACTTCCAGCGCCACCGGCGCGGGGGCGGCTGCTCTGAGCCCGGCAGCGAGGGCCCTTTGCGGGAGCCCTGCGAGACTGTGCCCGCGGCGGGGCCCGAGGAGGCCGAGGCCGGGCCTGAGGGGCCTGAGACCGGCGAGGCGGATGGAGAGGGCGAGGCTGAGGCGCAAGAGGAGGGTGCGGAGGCGCCCACCCCCCGGAGCAAGGAGGACTCCGAGCCCGACCGGCGGTTCCTTGCGCTGGGCAACGGCCTGGGAGATGGCGAAGGCCCTTCCTCGCACCCGCTCGGCTTCCACTTTCCCGTGCACCCCAAGTCCTGGCTCCACCCGGACGGCTTCCCGATCCTGGGCCTCGCGGACTTCGGGGAGCGGCTGCCGCCCGACAGGCGCCCCCTGCCCGGGCCCCTGGGGGGCCGGCTCTCCCTGGTGGAGGGCGCAGGGCTGGCCTGCGACCCCTTCGGCAGCGGGGGCGGGCCCGGGAGCGGCGGCGGCGGCGGCGGGCTGCGCGCGTTCGGGCCGGCCGTCGGGGGGCTGCTCGCCGAGCCGGCGCCCGCGGCGCTGGCCGAAGAGGAGAGCCCGTGGATCTGCTCCGACTGCGGCAAGACGTTCGGGCGGCGCGCGGCGCTGGCCAAGCACCAGCGCTACCACGCGGGCGAGCGGCCGCACCGCTGCGCCGACTGCGGCAAGAGCTTCGTGTACGGCTCACACCTGGCGCGCCACCGGCGCACGCACACGGGCGAGCGGCCGTTCCCCTGCCCGGAGTGCGGCGCGCGCTTCGCCCGCGGGTCGCACCTGGCGGCGCACGTGCGGGGCCACACGGGCGAGAAGCCCTTCGTGTGCGGCGTGTGCGGCGCGGGCTTCAGCCGGCGCGCGCACTTGACGGCGCACGGGCGCGCGCACACGGGCGAGCGGCCCTACGCGTGCGGCGAGTGCGGCCGCCGCTTCGGGCAGAGCGCGGCGCTGACGCGACACCAGTGGGCGCACGCCGAGGAGAAGCCGCACCGCTGCCCCGACTGCGGCAAGGGCTTCGGCCACAGCTCGGACTTCAAGCGGCACCGGCGCACGCACACGGGCGAGAAGCCCTTCCGCTGCTCCGACTGCGGCCGCGGCTTCGCGCAGCGCTCCAACCTGGCCAAGCACCGGCGCGGCCACACGGGCGAGCGGCCCTTCCCGTGCCCCGAGTGCGGCAAGCGCTTCTCGCAGCGCTCGGTGCTCGTCACGCACCAGCGCACGCACACCGGCGAGCGGCCCTACGCCTGCGCCAACTGCGGCCGGCGCTTCTCGCAGAGCTCGCACCTGCTCACGCACATGAAGACGCACCGCAGCGCGGCCGGCGCGCCCGGCTCCGCGGCCGGGCCCTCCGCGCCCAAGCCCGAGGCGCCCGCCAAGGGGCCGCCGAGCACGGGCGTTGGGCCCGGGGAGCGCGGCAGCACTCTGCTGGAGTTCGCGGGAGGCACGAGCTTTGGCTCCGAGGCCACGGCCGCCTTTGCGGGTCCCTCGGATGCCTACGAGGGGGGCGTCCTGTGAAGCCCAAGGCCGACGGAGGCACAGCCCGCTAGGCCACCGGCCCCTCCACCGGGCGGCTCGGGCGCCGGCCGCCGCCCGCTGGCCGTGCGCCCTCCTGGCCTCGCGGGGCTGAGGGTCCCAGTCCTGGTGCGGTGCCTTCCCTCAGCCCTGGTATCAGGCTTCCCCCGTACCCGGCCCCGGAGGCGGCCGCCCAGCTCATCCGGCCGTGCGGGGGGCGCACGGAGGAAGCGAGGGGAGGCGGCCGCCTCGGCTAAACCTGCAACATCCCTCGGTCGGTGCTGTGAAGCCAAGCGGTGGAGATGGCGGGCGATATAATTTATTTTGCTCGGATTCTGACCTGGGTGGCCTGCGGGAGCGGTGGCTGGTTTGTCTGTAACCGAGTTCGACAGCGAGTGGGGGAGGGTGAGGTGGCGGAGGGCCGAGGCTCAGCTGCTCTGGTGGGTTTGCAGGCGGCTCCCCCATCCCTCAGTGGGAGACCTAGGGATCTTCTGGTCGTTGGCGTACGTCTGGGGAGCTTTAAGGGCTGCGCGGGGAAGCAGGGAAGCCTCGTAGGTTTCCAGGGGATAGTCTTCCTTCCCAGCTTGGGGGACGAGATGCGGCTGGGACAGCTTTAATTCTGACTCGACTGAGGGTATTTATTTCCATCTCTCGTATGGCCTGAAGATCGGGGTGGAGGAGCAAAGGCCACAAACCGAATCTGCGGCCCTGGCATGGGGGCAGTTGGGTCGCAGGTGTTCGCGGTCCTGAGGGAATTTGAAGCCTTATTCTCGGGAGTCACCTACTCTCTTCAGCCCACTTCAGCACCGAGATGGGCCAGGTGCTTGTCAGGCGGGGCCGTGTCAGTCTCAGCCTTCCCTTCAAGTCCTTCGGTACTCACCTCCGCACTGGAGGTGGCACGCTCAGAGATCCTTGGGGGCCCTGGGCCCCAGCCTTCAACCCCCTGGGCTGCCACCTCTCCTCGAGCAGGTGGACACACGAGGCCCTACCCTTCTGAGCCCCGACGCTCACTTAGATTTAATAACCCAGTGTAAAGTGACCAAGGTTGGTGGCAGGATCATTTCTCACATCCCATAGTCAGGGCCCTATGACATCTGCAGGTCCCTTTAACTGCTTCTGACATTCTACACTAGAAGCAGGCAGTGTTTCTGTTTGGATTCCCGCTTCATGGGGCAGGCAGTCTGCACACTGGTGGCCCCCTCTGTGGGTGAGGTCCTGAACCCATGGCTCAGTGACAAACCGAACACCCAACTATGCAAGGCCTGCACCGGGCCAATGGCCCACCCTCCGGGCTGGGCCCCGGGGCAGGCAGCCGAGGCAGGGCTCGTGTGAGGCCTTCTGGATGTCAACGCCTCTGGCCAGCGTGAGTGGGGCCAGGAAATGTTTTGAAGCAACTGCATTCCCCTTTAGACCTAGTTCCTTCCGTTTTAGTGTAGACGTGGCCTTGGGGCCTGAGAGCCAGCAGCCAGGCTGCCAGGGGCAGGGGGGAGGAGGCACAGTAGTCGGTGGGTGGGAAGAGGGCCTGGATGGTGGTGGTGAGAATTAGCCTGGCTGGGTGAGGGGGTGGGGTGGGGTGGTGAGGACGACTGGGGACCTCATCCTGGTCTCCTCTCCCTGTGGGACTGGAGCCTCAGGAAGGGCCAAGGGTAAGGTGGGCTGGCCCCCTGTGGCCGGGGTCCGGGTCTGCGCCGCCCCTCCTGGTACACCCCTCCCTGCATACCTTCGGCGCCCCTGCGGGGCCCAGCTGCTTCCGCCCTGCCCCAGCTGTCGGCAGGAGGACCTAGCTTTAATAAAAGACTGGAGAACTGCGCTTTCTGACTGGAGTCCATGTTGTTGCTGCTCCTTGGTGCCCTCACGAGGGGCTGTGGGGCCTCAGGCCCGTTTTATTCAAACATTTTTTAGATGCTTATCTTAGGAAATCAGAATCGGTCTGTGAGGCGTCAGCGGAGAGGAGCTTTGACCCTGCTGCTGTGTCCCCCACGTCTTCCTGGGAGACCCCAGCAGCCCCCCGCCCCCAACCCACACACTCGGCCATGTACTTCTGTGATACACGTGTTGTGACATTATTGTGTTTAGCATTGTTTTGGCCAGCCTTCCCATGGTCCCCTTCCCAGTGGTCCAGGACCATGTCTAAGTCACAGAGCCCTCTTGAGGCGCCCCAGCGGGTTTATCCGGGCTCGCCTGCTCTGTGCCAGGGCAAAGCATACCTCCCAGGGGTATTGACTTCTCACCGCATGGTGTCCCCATGACCAGACCAGACGATCCCATTCTTTCCCCGTGGATTTAAAAATTATGAACTGAAGTAAACTTTTCAAATGTGATTTGGAGGCATCAGAACAGGACCCAATATTTCAGATTAAAAATAAAAGGCTTTGAGTGTTTGAGTGGCAGATGGATGCTAAGACCTAGTTAAAAAGAATGGCCTTGAGGATCTTAAAGTCTATTCAGAAAAACTAAATTATTCTCTTAGATCTCACAATTGTGCAGCCAAATTCTTTTTTTTGGGGGGGGGTGGTCATAGTTAAGGAGACAGCTTTCCTGGTTTTGAAAGGACTTCTGGATTTCTGGAGTCCTGACTCATTCCACAAATGTCAGTTTAGCATCTGTCATTGCCAAGGAGGCATGGAAGCCCCCAGTGACCTGTGAGCTGAGACCCATGACAGGTGGTACTTCCAGAGTCATGAGTCCCGAGCACCCCTCTTGCTTCCACCTACGTTTGTTAATTTCCCGTTTCTCTATTACTCGTGTTTCCCCAACATTCCCTTCTCCTGACTCAGTCTCTTCAAACATTTTCTTCTCTTTTTTTCCTTTAATCGGCCACATATGGAATAAAGTATTTTGAAATTTCTGATTATATTTATTGAATAAAGCTTTATGATCCTTGTTCATTATTTAATATTTTTTCCTGATAATAAAATACGCTAGTTGTAAGAATCTCAACAGTTCAAAAACGTGTTTAGTACACTTCTCATCTAAAGAGTCATACCACCAACAGCCATCGGGCACCAAGGTTGCTGCAGGAAGTGTGAGAACACATTTCTTCTATGCACCTGGAAATGTTTTAAAAATAGGGACATACCTAACATTCCCCTGCAACACACTTTTTTCATATGAAAATATGACATTCTTCCTTACCTGACAAACTCCCCCACTCATTTTACCTGCTCCATCAGAGCATTTCATTCTACACGTGCACCAGAATTTATGTGGGTATTTGGTTGTTTCCAGCTTCTCACTATTATGCAATGTGGATTCTCATCCATATCTTCTGTGCAGTTACACGGACTTTTAATACGTCCGTTTATATAAGACAAAGTCCTGGAAGTGATGTTGCTGGGTCAAAGGGCATGCATATTTAAGTGTTTGGATGTAACCACATCGCCACTAAGAAAGGTTGACTCCGGTCCAACAGCATGTTCTCCCAGCACAGAGAGAATGTGCCGGTGTGGTTCATGGCCTCTTCGATGTGAGCGTCAACAATCGTTTTAATCTTTGTTTTGTTCTTCATCTTACTAAGAGGTGAATGGCTTGCTTTTCTCCATTTCTTTTTAGTATATAGATAGGTTACGGTATTTAGGTATCTCATGGCCTTGGCTCAAGTATTTCTGTGGCCGCAGCTATAAAATATTCCTGCCCAGTCCAAGTTAATTGTTTCCTTACTTTCTGGTAATGACCAGATGTCCCAGGCTTACCTTGAAAATTTCCTACTCTAAATCTCTAATCAGCCAATTCTCCAAGGAGCCTGATTCCTTTAGGGGAAAATGATATTTAGAGACCACAATTTGGGTGCTGTGTGCTCAAAGCTATTGGGCTGATGATGTTTCCCTAAGGAAAAACTAATTTTCCATCTAGAATTCTATATCCAGCCAAGGTATTTTTCTAGTTATGAGGACAAATAGTGGTATTTTTAGAATTCAAGAATTCAGAAAATTTACCATCCATTAACTAATTCTTAGCAGGCATGTCAGAAAGTTGAAAAATCAACCAAGAAAGAGGAAGATTTGGAATGTAGGAAATAATGAAGCCAGTCCAGGAGGACAGCAATACATCAGTCCGATTTGAACAATAGGATGGGAAGCTTCAGGAGTTAGGTCTCTGTGCAACAGGGGAAACTGGAAGAGTAGAAATTATGACGGAGAGGTTGGTCACGGAAGAGCAAAGCTGTGGTAAAAGGCGGGTCCGAAGGTCAAAACTGGCTTCAGCTTAGAATAGCAAATGTGAGGCATCTCGGGACCATTACGTGAATCATCTTCAGGAACAAATTGCATCATGGAGGAATGAGGGTCTCGCTCCCACCTTGAGACAATAAATGTTGATGCCCTTACCATGTCTGACTGCCAATTCGGCCACCCTGAGACACAGTGAAGGTTTTGTTCTGTAATGTTTTTTAGCTTTGAAACGATGTCTTCATTTTTCCCTTTGACCATCCGGAACATACTGATTTAAGTTCTTGCCACATTGTTCCATAAACTTAATTTCTACCGAGAGTGCATTCATGCTTTGCTTGGTAAATTTGTTGATTGTTTCTCTTGGAATTGGATTTCTTCATATTTTGGAAAGCTACTTTGCAGGCAGGATCGTTTTGAGAAGAACTGTTGTTGTTGTGTTGTTGTTTGGTTTTTTTTTTTTTTGGCCAGGGTTTAGGTTTTGGTCTCTCTCTCTCCCTATACAGCAGTTCAGAAGTTGGTAACCAAGAGACTTGATAATAGTGCTCTGAGATGCTGCTACCTGATGCCACCAGGCATGCTGCAGACCCAGGGAAGAAGGCAGCATGTGTCTGAGCTGGACTCCTGGTCAGGAAAGTGGCTCTCAGTCCCCATCGCCCACCTCCCTGGGTCCTCAGCTCCCTGTAATACACAGTCCCCAGCAACGGGTGGGCAGCCGTGGTCCCGGTGAGCTTGCCTTTGCTTCTTTCTCACCAGGATCCCCTAACGTGTCCTTTCTCCCCAGAGCTGAGCTCCCAGTCTCCACCCTGCTCACTTCCAGTCCTGGAGCCCATGAGGCCTTTGCTCCTAACCACTCACATTTTTTCTGTGCATCTTTGGTCCATTGAGATGTTTGCCTTGCTCTTTGAGCCAGAATCTGTCTTAATTCTCTATTTACAAATGTCTTTTATGACTTTGTGATTGAAGCAAGGGATACGTTGAAGGCAAGCTTGCTGTTGACACCAGTCTGTGGGGTGTGGGCGCCTGGTCCCTGATGTTGAAATGTGTCAGCCAGGCACAGACCACAGATGAAGATGCCTGGTGAAGACCAGCAGACATGATGATTGCCATCCACGGAAGACGGTAATTAGATGATTCTGGGGCTATTAGCATGAATCATCTCAGCAAACTATGAGCCCATCATCCCAATAGCTGTAAGACTTCGAGTAGCTTTTCTGGGAGTGTCACATGAGCTTTAAAAAACCTTAGTGGGAAGGGGTGGCCCACGTCTGTCCTACCACTAGACGTGACTAAGTGCTTCTTCTAGAGGCCGGTCCTAACATTCTGGACCCTTGCAGTAGAATCACATGCAGATTCTTTTTCTTCTTTTTTTGAGTGAAATTTACATAACAAAAATAACCATTTTGAAGTGTACGATTCAGTGCCATTTGGTACAGTTACAATGTGGTGCAACCGCCTCCTCTACCTCGTTCCAAAACATTTTCATCACCCCAAAGGGAATTCTAAAATTTACTTATGCTTTAAGAATTGCTTTTAAATTTTAAGATCTCGAATCCAGGTAAAACTTACTTCCTCTAACATGTAAGCTAACGGTTTAGCCCGAATTGTACTTGAGAGGGGTTATGGGTGGAGCTAACATAATATGTCGAATACTTTATTCTCCCACCATTCCCAAAGGCCCCTTTGTCATTTGGTTAAAATGGTAAATACTCTATGTCCCTGGCCTGTTTTCTGGCTCCTCATGATCCTTTTTTGTGTTTTCTTTATGGTAAAAGTGTTAGAAAGTGGGCGCCTGACGGTTCGGCACAGTCACCGCTGGGAGAATGTGAGACACTCTCGTCATTCTTTTCGTCGGTGTGCATTTTGACCTACTTTCAATTTTCATGTGTTGCATCTCAAAATTCCTCTCCCGCCCCTTTCTTTCTTTTATCATCTACATTTTAAAAATGGCTTGGCTGCGCTAACTTGGTTAAATTTTCTTCTATATTCTCAAATCTCCGCCTTGCTCGGCGGCTGTGAGGCGGCCCCCCATTCCTCAAGGAGGAAGTCCGCGGAGCCGGGCTGGGGTGGTGTGAGGATGCAGCCGGGTGAAGCGGAGTATGGGGAGGTGGGGGTGATGTGGAGCAAAGGGAGGTGGGGGTGATGTGGGATGGGCGGGGCGGGACCCGCAGGCCCCGCCCCGTGTGGGCGGAGCCTCCGTGGGGGGCTGCGGCGCGCGCGGCCTCGGGCTCCGTGCGCAGGCGCGCGTCGGCCCTCGGAGGGTCGCGCGGGTGGTCTCCCGCCTCCCCGGGCGCGGGCGGGTGTGGGTCGAGCGTGTGTCCTGGGCGTCGGGCCGTGGTCTGCGCGGGAGGCCCGAGGCTGCCGAGAGGGTCGCAGAGCCCGGGCCGGGTCAGGCCGCGCTCCCCGGTGGGTGCTGTGTCTGCACTGAATGGGGGGCCGGACCCAACGCACGGGAAGAGCCGCGTTTCGGGGAGAGGCCGCGCTCGCCACGGGGTCTCCATTCCTCATAACCACCAACGCAGCCGGAATAGAGCCCAGAGGACGGAGCGACAGGCCGCCCAGGGCCCGGCGGACTTGGGAGTAAGGTGGGTCCAGGTGCTGCGCCCTGCCCGCCGCGCACCGCGCCCGCTGCGCGTCCCTGGGGTGGCGCGCGTCCCTACGGCCCCAGAGAGAAACCCGAAGTGTGCGTGCCCGAGGCTTGCCGGCGGCGGTTTGAATACTGGGGTTCCTCAGAGGTTCCTTAGCTCCTGTGGGCGACTCTGCGCCGTGGAGCCGCGTGGACGCTCCCTGCGCGTCGCCCCAGCGCTGCCCCGCCGAGCGGCCGGCCGTCCCGGGCCCGGAGCTCTCCGCGGCGCCGGCCTTGGTCCTCAGCCTCCTGCTTCGCGCTCGTGGAAACGCTGCCCGAGGTTTCTGGCGGCCGTGGGTTCCTCGAAAGCCCCGTCCGGGGCTCCTGGTGGAGGTTCCAGCCAAAGGGCATTTGTCCCCTAGGCTCTGCTGGAACAAACCAATGCGCCCAGAAGGCGGGGGCTTCGGGGACAGGAATCTCACCGGGAAGAACCCCCTCCTGCCTTCCAACCGATGGCCCGAGACTCATCCGAGCTTGGAAGGGGCAGAGGAAACCCAGGAAAGGAGCAGACCGCGCAGAGGGGCAGAGGCTCGAGTGAGTTCACCGCGTTCAGAAGCTGCGAGTCGCTTTGTAGAAGAGGGAAGCGAGCTGGGGCTGCGGGAGAAATGTCCCCTTGTTGGTGGGCTGCTGGGGGACTCTACAGCCGGGAAGTGTTTAATCTCCAACCCCCGCCCCGGAAAGGCACCCTCTCCTCTCCTCTTCCTCCACTAATTCTTTCCAGAAGCTGAGCAATTTTCTACCTGTGTCCGGCATGTGGAGATGTGCTGTTTTGTCTTTCCTGATCTTACAGGGTCAAGAGAAGTAGTTCAGGGAGGGTTTGCCAGGATTATCTCTTTTTGTCTCATTTGACAGGAGGGGGAAAAAAAGACGCGGAAAGGAAAGGGAAATGACCTGTCTAGGGTCAGTAAGAGGTGGCTGGGAGAAGTCGGAGGCTTGGTGCTGTGCACACAATCACACTGATAGAAATTCCATCTGAAGAGATCCTTTTGAGAAACAACCAAATAAGAAGAAACAGTTTTTAAAGAGACCTATGTTTAAGGCACCTGTCTGTTTTTCCAAAGCTTTATGAAGATTCTTGGACTCAAGGGGTTGACGTTATTGGTAGTTAAACACACAGAATAGCCTTTTGGGTTCCCCCCCCCCGCAACATCAGCTTTAATGTAGGCACCATATGTCATCTTTTGAGATGCTATTATTTGCTTGATAATTCGGTTTTAAATGTTTCTGTGTTAGTAATAATTAAAGCAGTAGGGAACATTGCAGGCTGGAGGGGTTACAGAGGGTTGGCTGTTACCTCCCCCCCTTCTTCTGGGGTCAGAGATTACCAGCTGGCGTGGAGAGTTTTTAGCAGAATCATGGGGCTGCAGGGCCAGCCAGCTCTCCGTTCTGTTCCCTTTCCCTCCCCTCCCAGGTATGCCTCCCAAGTTTCAATGCTGTTCCAGGAACACAGAAAATGAAAAGATCTCAGGTGAGTTGTTTCTTTTATCCCCTATTTTATTTTCCAGGGGATTTCATGGCTTTTGTAAGTGTGTTCATATGTTAGGATGGAAAAGTAGAAATTGATTTTTTTTTAAAGTTTACAAGTAAATGAAGAGTGACTGAGAGACACCTGACTAGCAGGCAGAGGTGGCTCTTATCTGTGTAGGTCAGGTGATCATCAAACGTGAACAGCACATGTGTCTTTGATCTTCCTGATCTACACAGGATTTTCATTGTCCACAAGGAGAAATCAGCCAGTTATTCCTGGGACAGAATTCCTGGCACTGGAGTTTGGGAAGAAAGTCTTTGAAGGTCTTCAGTAGGGAACAACCTAGTAGCAACTCTTTTGTGGCCAGTAATTGTTCTTCATTGGCAGTGGAGGGCAGAGCCCAGTGAGGTTTTATTAGGGACCAAAGCATTGTGGACGTTGTAAGAGCTTTCTGAACCACGCTTCGATCCAAGGACAAAACCTAAGACTGGAGGAATGAAGGAAATGGACGGCATGTCCTTAAAATAACTCCTTAAGCTATACAGGTTGGACAGGAGGGAGTTCAAACTCACAGTCTTTGGCAAATGTTTATGCACTATCCAGTCATATATTTTTTTTTATTTTTGTATTTTTTAGGTGAGGCAACCCTTGGTTGACCTCGAAGATTGCAAGGACCTTGTCAGCTTAGTCCCCCCTTTTTTTTTTATTTTATTTTTTACACCTACAGCACCTGGTCTTCCTGGGTGGTCTTCCATCCAAATACTAACCAGTCCCGACCCTGCTTAGCTTCCGAGATCAAACGGGATCAGGCTTGTTTAAGGGTGGCATGGCCGTAGGCTCCAGTCATGTTTTTAAAAATTGCAGTAGTATATGTATAGAACACAATTTGACATTTTAACCATTTAAATAAATACATTTATAATATTGTGCAGCCATCACCACCATTCACTCCCATAGCTCTTTTAATTTTGTGAAACTGAAACTCAATACCCATTAAACAAGAACTTCCCACTCCTCCTTCACCCCGTCACTGGCAATCACCGTTCTATTCTCTGCCTATCTGCTTTTGACGATTCTAAGTACTTCTATATGTGATGTCAAACAGTATTTATCCTTTTGTGACTGTTTCCTTTCACTTAGCATAATGTCTTCAAGGTTCATCCATATTGTTTCATATGTGAGAATTTCCTCCATTTTATGGCTAAATAATATTCCATTGTATGTATACCTCATTCATCTGTCTGTGGACGCTCAGGTTGCTTCCACATTTGAGCTATTGTGAATAATGCTGCTACAAACGTGGGTGTTTAAATACTTCTTCAAGACCCGGCTTTCAGTTCTCTTGGGTATATACCCAGAAATGGAATTGCTGGGTTACATGGTAATTCTGTTTTTGATTTTTCGAGGCACTGCCGCACTTTTTTCCAAAGCTGCTGTACCATGTCACATCCCCAGCAACAGTGCACAAGGGTTCCAGTTTTTCCACATCTTCTCCAACACTTGTTATTTGTGTTTTGTGTGTGTGTATGTGTGTGTGTGTGTGTGTTTTAAGTAGCCATTCTAATGGATGTGAAGTGATATTTCATTGTAGTTTCAATTTGCATTCCCCTAATTGTCGCTGAGATTGAGCATCTTTTTACGTGCTAATTGGCCATTAGTGCGTCTTCTTTGGAGAAATGTCTGTTCCAATCCTTTGCCCATTTTAAATCTTCCAATCCTTAAACAGGGGTTTGTTCCCAGCTGTTAGTTATGTCTTTAATTTCTTTCAGCAGTCTTTTGTAGTTTTCATTGTATAAGTCGTTTACTCTTTTCATTAATTCCTAAGTATTTGATTCTTTTTGTTGTTATGTAAATTAATTGTTTCTGTAATTTCCTTTTCAAATTGTTAGTATTGTCTAGAAATGCAGCTGTTTTCTGTGTTGACTTTGTATCCTGCCGCTTTGCTGAATTCATTTATTAGCACTAAAAAGTTTTGTGTGTGTGTGTGTGTGTGTGTGTGTGTGTGTGTGTGTGTGGACTCTAGGGTTTTCTACATATAACGTTATATCATTTTTTTAGATATAATTTTACTTCTTCCTTTCCAATTTGAAAGTCTTTAATTCTTTTTCTTGAATAATTGCTGTGGCTCGAACTTCCAGTACTACATTAAGTGGAAGTGCTGAAAGCAGGCGTCCTTGTCTTATTCCTGATCTTAGAGGAAAAGCTTTCAGTATTTCGCCATCGAGTATGATGTCAGCTGTGGGTGGGTTTGTCATATGTGGCTTTTATTATGTTGAGGTAGTTCCCTACGATTCCTACTTCATTGAATGTTTTTATCATGAATGGGTATTGAATTTTGTCAGATGCTTTTTCTGTATCAGGTGAGATGATCATGCGATTTTCCCCCTTTATTCTTTAATGTGTGGTGTATTACCTTAACTGATTTTTGTATTTTCAACCATACTCACATTCAAAGAAAAAAATCTCACTTGGTCATTGCGTATAATCCTTTTAATACTCTGCTGAATGTGGGTTGCTAGAATTTTGTTGAGGATTTTTGCGTCACTATTCATAAGGAATAGTGATCCGTAGTTTGCAGCATCTTTTTTTGGTTTTGGTATTGGAGTAATGCTGGCTTCATACTGAGTTAGGAAGTGTTCGCTTCTTCAGTATTTTGGAAAAGTTTGGGTAGGATTGAGATTAGCTCTATTTTAAAGTTTGGTAGAATGAACCAGTGAAGCCATCAGGTCCAGCAGGACTTTTATTTGTTGGGACATTTTCATTACTGCTCCAATCTGCTTAGTAGTTATAAGTCTATTCAGATCGTCTATTTTCTTCCTGATACCGTCTTGGTAGGTTTTGCGTTTCTAAGGATTCGTCCATTTCATTATGGTTTTCCAATTTGTTGGTGTACAGTTGTTCATGATACTCCTTTATAATATTCCTTATTTCAGGAGGATCAGTAAGAATGTCCTTGCTTTCACTTCCAATTTAATCATTTCAGTCTTCTCTCTTTTTTTCTTAGTTCCTCTAGGCAAAGATTTGTCAATTTTGTTCATTTTTCCAAAAAAAACCCAGCTTTTGGTTTCATTTTCTTTATTGTTCTTCTATTTTCTATTTTTATTATTTCTGCTCTAATCTTTTTATTATCTTCCTTCTGCTAGGTTTGGGTTTAATTTGTTCTTCTGGTTCCTTAAGTTGTTAGTCTAGGTTGTTGATCCGAGGTCTTTCCCGTTTTTAGTGTAACCGCTAAAGCTGCACAGGTGATCAATCGCCCGCACGGCTTCGTTGGCACCTCTGTTATCTTCAGTGGCCACATCCTCCACCTGTGGAGGGCGGAAGATATATATATTCCAGTGTTTTTCTCTCATGGGAAGAAAACAATATGTTGTTTTTAATGAGAAAAAAATAGATAAATTAACTTTATTATTGTGTTAATTGGTAGGGTGTATATATTATTTATTTTAAAATAAGGGGTGCTCAAAACTTCACTGCCAGGGTGGTCAGGAAGTGCTTTGGAGATCACTCAGCTAAATACGGGCCTGAGTCCCGAGTTACTCTGTCACGTGGCCCTGAATCCCTCTGTGGCCCTAAGCCCTGGTCTCCAGTTCCGCTGCCGTGTGCTCCACCGGCCTCTGACTCTGCTTGTAAACTGGTGCCATCTCAGGTGAAGATTTGCCATTCAGAGGAGCCCAACCTGACAACACAGAATAAAGCTGTATTTTCTACCTTTATTTAATACTGATGATAGTGAACCCGGCATAGTTCTCATAATATCTTATTACAGGGCAAATGTTCATAAATATGACCTGTCTCCCTACTATGATGGAAGCTCCTTAAAGCAGGAAAGAAAGGATCGATGTAGCTTAATATTCCTGGCAAGCTGGGACAGTTTCAGACACATAGTAGGAACTTTAAAATTTTGCTTGATTTGTTCGAATTAATACGTTGGTACAGTGTCTAGCTTTTCCTGTCGTGATGTCACTTTATCTCACAAAGTAAAATAAAGCAAGGTATAGAATAGGCAACCTATATAATGTTTATGGTAAACTCTCTACATAAACCTGTTAAGAATTATTTCCCAGGTATCTCTTTCATGCCGCCCTTAACTGATCTCTTTGGCCCTAATAGAAATGTGCTGGTCCGGGATCCATGTCATTCAAGGATATGACTGTGAACTTCACCCTGGACGAGTGGCTACAACCGACTGGCACCCAGAGGCCCCCGTACCAGGCTGCGATGGCGGACTGCGGCCCCCTGGTCTCAGCGGGTGAGTGGTCTTCCCTGTGGGATGCTGCACCACACGCGTTCCTTTTCCTGTTCTTAGCTGCCAAAATGGATGGCCCTTGGTGGGGCGTAATGATATGTGTAGGTACATCTGTCTCATCAGCCGAAGGTGGTGGTTCCCATTGGTCCCAGAGATCGTTTCCGTGTTCTCATCTCCCTAATGAAAGGCTCAGATGGGCACCTTCGTCCCGTGGCTCCTGAAGCTGCACCTTCCTTGTCCTTCAGGGGCCCCGACGTCCAAGCACCTTGTCCGATGTCTCACTTTGTCTCACCCCCAGGGCATTGTGTCACCAAGCCAGAGGTGATCTCCAGGCTGGCGCAAAGGGAGGAGCCGTGGCCGTTGGAAGGTTCCCAGGCCGGAGTGATCGGGTGAGTTAGTCATTACCAGGCGAAAAAAGAAGCCAGGGGGAGTCAGGTTCCAGAAGGTTGGTTCAGAGGTCGGGACCCGTGGTCTGTATCTCAGAAACTCTGTCTGGGGCCCTCAGACCTTTGGAAGTAAGCTTGCCTCAGGTAGCCCGGCTCGCACCTTTGTTCATCACTCAAGTTCAAGCGCTTTCCTTCCTTGCCTGACTTTGGGAAGTTGACCGTCTTGTGCCCAGTGTTGAACCCCTGCCTGCCTCATCTCAGACCTCTGTTCTTGGTTTCTCTTTCTCAGGTATTCATTTTCCCTCCATTTTCATGAGCTGTTTAACGTCTCCCAAGCATTAATGAATGTATTTATTATTTATTAATTCCACAGATATTCCTAGTGCATGTTACTCAAGTTCTTGGTGCTGTTGCTCAAACATCATCATAAGTTCCATCGGATCTGTCTCCTAAGTCTTACTCAGACATCTTCCACACATGCGCACCTCGTCCTGACGTTTGCCTTTCTAGATCCTGAAGAAGGGGCTTAGGACTGTGCCTCCATGCAGTTCAGGCCTGTTGTGCTTATTTTTACACATATTTACGTTTGAACTAAAGTTTCACCTCTGTTTGGAAGTGCTTAATCAATCTAGCCGACATTAATCCCTCCCTTCTTACAATTCCCATTTCACATAGTGGCGAAGTCACAACAACTCAGACTTGATCATATACTTGACACCAGAGAGCATCTGGTTATTGCCTGAGGCTTTCGTCCCCATCTGTAGGATCTCTTTTTTACTCTTTCATAGATGTATAGTAAATACGTTCATATACTGACACTGATAGGTATGTTTATTTAGAAAGCATTTTATAAGCATATGAACCTATGTCACGTTCCTATAGATTCTAATTCCTAGGGTATGTAGATTGCCATGGAACCATGAAAGTTTGTACCCTAAGTTTTGAATAAATTTCCAGGTAGTCTTGATGCATACTACTTCTTGAGGGCCACCAACTATGTATATACTTAGACGAACTCAAACAGAACTGGAGATACAGGAAAATCTGTCAGGAGCATAGGTTGTAGTTGGGAGAGGTAAACAAAATGGTTCGATATATTTTGAAATTTGGAGTTATCAAGTGCCATTTGGATACACTCAATGCTTACCAAGTGTGTTAATGAGAAGTATAGGTAGTGACTACTTTCACTGTTAGAGAAAATGGACTTTAAGAGTCATGATCTGAAAAAGTATGTGTGTGACTGTGTGCATGTGAGAGAGAGGGAAGGAGACTAGGGAGAGATGCATTTCCTGGAGTGCTCTGAGTTTTCAGTAGAACTGAAGCCAAAAAGCAGTCTAGCTGAGTGTAATCTGTATCACACTTGTAACTTGTGATTGGAAATAAATGTTAAAAAAGATTATTGTGTATTTTTGTAAGGGTGTCCCGAACAACGGATACAAATCTTATTTTATCCATTGGCATGTAGATAGTGGGCTATTACCTATATAGACATAGATAATCGGTTTTATCCCGCACCTGAGACTTCCTGTGATATTTCTCCTGAGCAGTCATGAATACTAATAGTCTTGTCACTCTACTCCCTGGTCATGGTTTTTGTTGGGCTCACCCCGATATCTGAGTTTCTATATAATGCTTTTCCTTCAGTTCATCATTCCCTCTGTTCAGTTTCCCCTTCTGTTTTTAGCTCTAAAGGTCATATTTTTAAAATAGCAAAGATGTGTATGTGCATTGCTAGTTTTCCTCTTCCACTACAGCAGGTGTTCTCTGTTTATGCTCGAGATTTCACCCTAGAGCTTGTGCTTGAAAATTGAGAATCGATTATGCAATAAATTATACTTACAAAAGAAATGTGTTAACATTTTAAAAGTATGCTTAATTTTTTTTTTATTTCTAGAAGTCAGTAAATTTGATGGTCAAATAGACAGAAACCAGGAAAACCAAGGGAAACATTTGTGGCAAGTTTGTCATCAGCCAAAAAAACCTGACTAAGAAGGGAGATAATGTTTTCAGAAAAACATTTACTTATACAAACCCAGTTTCTGCAAGAAAAACACCCTGTCAATAGGACTCATGTGGAATGAACTTGGAACATGTTTCACAATTCATTACTAGTGGTAAAAATCACTCCAGTAAGAACTCTGATGAAATAAATGCATGTGGGAAATTCCTTCTTGATAATAAGCAAGGCAACACTCGTATTGGAAGGAGAGCTGCTGTATGTCACCGAGATGGGAAATCCCTAGGTCATAATGAGGACTTGCCTGAGCAAGAGAAAACTCAAACTTTGAGACCACCTTTCGAAGATAATGGATGCAGAGAAGCCTTCGTGAATAAGGCAGCTGTCATTACACCTAAAAGGGCTCAAACAGAAGAGAAATCCTATAATTTTAAGGAATATGGGGGAAATATCAGTCATGGATCAACCCTTGAAGTCCATTAGGAAACTCACATAAGTGGGAATCACCCTGAAGTAATGAGTGTGAGAAGTCAACCCTCTTTAAACATCAGAAAGTTAACATAGGGCAGAAAACCCACGAATCTAATGAAAATGAGAATAATTTCCACAAGAAGTTACATCTCACTCAACTCCATAAAACTCAGAGGAGAGAAACTTTTTAATGTAGTTTTTGCAACAAAGCTCTTAACCAGGAGTCCCACTCAACATCAAAAGATACACACAAGAGAGAACCATGTGAAACTAATAAATGTGGAAAAACCTTCCAGAAATTACAACCCACTAACCCTCAGGGAATTCTGGGAGAGAAACTCGATGAATGTGATAAAGCCCCTGTGAACTCAGCCTCACCTGATTAGCAGAAAATGTCGTCAAAAAAGAAGCTTTATGTGTGCATCAGAGATTTCATACAGTGTAATGAGCATGGGAAATCCTTTCATGCAAAATCAAACTTCAGTTGTCACCAGGGAATTCACACAGGGGAGAAACCGTACGAGTGTGAGAATTGTGGGAAATCTTTCTCTATGAAATCAAACCTAACAAAATATCAAAATAAAAGCAGGGAAGAAAATTTTCAAATGTAATGAATGTGCAAAAACTTTTTTTACGGAAGTCATAATTTGCTAACTATTAGAGAACACACATGGGAGAAACCCTATAAATATAATGAATGTGGAAAATCCTTCTATAAGCAGCCCTACATGTACTTCATGAGAAGCACACAGAAGAGAAATCCTATAAATGTACTGAATGTGGCAAATCCTTCTGCTATAAGTCACCCCAATTATACATTAGGTATAATGTATAATTATACCTATGACTGTAATGTATGTGGGAAAACCTTTGTGAAGCCAAATGTCACTAAACATGAAAAAAATCACACAGGTTTGAAACCCTATGAATGTAATGAGTGTGGCAAATCCTTTTCTATGAATTCTGTCCTTACCGTACATCAAAGAACTCACACAGGGGAGAAATCCTGTGATTGTGATGAATGTGGGAAATCCTTCTGCAAGAAGTCAGCTCTCGCTAAACATCAGGTAATTCACACAAGAGAGACACCCTAAATTGCATCAAATGTGGAAAATTCTGTGTGAATTCAAATTGTGTCATATCACAGAGAACTCATGGGAGAAACCTTACAAATGTAGTAATGCGGAGACTCCCTTTATGTATGAAGTCAGTCTTTAGGTGACAGCAGAAGGTACGCATGGGGTAGAGGGTGGAGGGCTGTCCATGAATGAATGAATATTGGAACATTTGTGCATGCCTTGCTGAATATCAGCAAATCCTGTGGAGCGAGAGCCCTGAGAACATCCCGTATATTAGTATCTGCCTACAAATCAAATATATGTCTCAGAGAAATCATGGGGAAAAACATGAAGAATACAACAAAAGTATAAAACCTTTACAAACTCAGAACCTACTGAACACAAGGTAATTGATATTAGGGTGACAAAATACATGTTTTGTATGCATGAAAGCTTTCAAGAAAAAAACTTATTTTTAAAGAAAGGAATTAATACAGAGGGGAAATCTATCAATTTAGGAAATGTGGATGTTATTTTTCTCTAGAAATAATGTAATACTAGAAGTCACGATTGTAATGTGGTACCAAGTGTTGAAAATGTGACATCATGTATAGCTTATACTAATGGTACTCATTGTTAGAATATGAAGCCTTTAGAAAAACACAAGTGGCAGCGGCAAGGTGAAGGCATTGGACCCTTGAAGAGTACTTGAGGTAAGCAAGGCTTAGGTCAGAAACCATGGAAGCGGCAAGGATTAATGAGGACGCATCAGAGGTTACAGAGTCGCAAGAAGGGGCTCCCACTGGCCAAATCTGAGGTAACTCAATGGTCAAATGGAATGATGTAATTGCCTATAACATTTGAATAAACAAAAATCTGAGTCCATAGCGATACACAGAAAACGTTAAAGGGGCTAAGATCATTTTCACCATCGGAAGCAGATCTCACAGAAACTCCTTACTCTGTAATTGGAGGGAAAGAATTCGATTTTCGGCCTGTCCTTTTAGTAGCAGTTGTCTCTCTCCAGTTGTGATAAGGCCGTCTGTTATTGAAAAATGTCAGCTAATGTAGACGGAATGACAGTTGGAAAAATTACTAATTCACCCTTAGTGCGTGTAGGCAGAGTTTGTCAGTGGATGTTAGAATCATCAGATTCAAAGGAGACAGGCTGTTTGTGTAGTGCCAGAGCATCGCCCACGGATATCGCTCACTCTACCTGGAAAAAATGTACTTTCACAACGGAATGATCGAGTGCCCACTTTAGCCAGGTGACCGCACGTAGCATTGCTAATAGCAGTAGTGCCATTACATGCCTCCTGGTGAGATGCACTAGAGAGTCCTTGCCAGAACAGTTCCCATCGATCCGATCCAGCGTTCAGGACATGAGGCAGGTGGAGGCACAGCTTCAGTGCAGAAAACAATCAGATCCGGAACGTGGGGCATTCTGCAAGACGACTGACAACTGGCCCCTTCACAAAGGCAATGCCATTTTATAAAAGAAGGCGAGGGACTATTTTTGGTTCAGAGAAACTAGTGAGACAATCAAATGCAGGTCATGAACCTTGATTGGATTAAAAAGGATGTCTGCATAGATATTTTGGAGGCAATTAGAGGAATTTGGATGTGGAATCGGTATTGGACAATACTCGGGAAGTAGAGTTAATTTTCTTAAATGTGATCATTGTGGTTATGAACATTCGTGGTTGTTTCTGGGACGTGTGCGGAATACAGAGGCGAACTGTCATGTTGTCTGCAGCTTTAGGGTGGTTCAGGACAAAATGGTACATAAGTAGATGGAGCAAAAATAGTCCAATTTTAGTACTTATTGAACTTAGTGGTAGGTAAATGGGCATTCACTATATTTTTCTTTAAAGAACTCTGAAAAAAATTGATTAAAAGTCTTGGGAAAGTACCACACTACTTATCTATTCTCTTACTGTTTTCTGGCATGTGTAAATAATTTTCCCATTGTTATTGGTCTACTCTCAATAACAAAGCCAAACAACGCCTTTTAAAAAAGTGACTGTCTTGGATTTAGCGGGTGTAATGAAACTAAGCTCATGAGGCATGCAAAGGCGGGCTACGGCCTGCCGACGGCCCAAGGCTTGCTCGGGAGTAGCTGCCGACTGCAGCGCTCACTGTGCGGAAGGCGGTGCTGTGCACAGAAACGTGCGTCTCAGTCCTACTCCGGATGGTTGCCGCGGGGCCTCCAGAGGGGCAGGTGCGTGCCCAGGTGGTAGGATCGCAGGACCACTGCATAGCAGGCTTCCAGATGCCGTGCCCGACTTCCTTGAGCAGGGGGGCAGGCTGCTCCCCGTTTCTTGTTGGAGAGGCTTGATGTAGCCTGCCATCCTTCTCTACCGGGATTCTGTCGGGCTGGGCATATGACCAGGCACGGGCCAATAGCAGGTTTCGGGAAGTATCCTGGGTGATCTGGGGGACAGGCTTGTTATTGTTTGTCGTGAGCACAATGGCATCGTCCATCTTGCGAATCAGGGCCGTGCTCCGGGGACGGTGAGCAGAGGTAGAGCAGCCGCGGGCAGTGATGGCGCAGAGTTAACCACTCTGAAGCTGTCTCAGGGAGCCCTGAGGTCCGAGTCCCCCTCTTGCTGGGAGCTCTAAGGCGTCCTCACATTGCAGAGGTGTATATATTTTTTTAATTATGTATGTGATTCAGAGGTGTTAGATACAGAATTTGGATGCAAGAAGGATTTTTTTTTTTTTGAGAAATGATTCAGCGACTGCTTCCTGCCATGTACATTTCCATGGAATGCTGAAATGATGCTGTTTCTTGTTCGAAAGAAATAGAACACAGGGAAATTTCCTTCTGGCACCTGTTTACCTATTAAGTATTCTTTCTCTTTATAGGAAACAACCATTTTAAAATTTACATAAATCGTTCATTGTTCTTTCCCATTTTCCTTGACAAGATGTGGCTTGATGGTAGGATCTGATTTTTTATTTTTCTGATGAATTGCATGTCTCCACACCATTTAATTAATCTATCTTTTGTTCCCGATTTGAACTACTGTCTGTATCATGGATGAAATCTTCATTTGGAGTGGCTTTGCTTTATTCTGCTGGCTTCTTCCCCGCATCTTTCCAGAAAGAGAAGCTGAGACCCTCGAGCTGGCCTTTCCCGGGCGACCAGTCTCAGCACCTGTCCTCTCGGCCCAGCTTAGTTGCTCCCGGGACAGACACTTCATTAAGAGACATCGGTGAGAGAGCGAGTCCTTGCTGAGGGTTTTTGGATAGTAGGTAACTATGGACCAGAGGTTCGTTTGATCCGACCCTGGTGCCGCCAGCAGCTTGGTTCTAGTGGGTTTTCTCTCATCTCCAGTCTCATAGCTTGTAAACGCTCCATTTCCTTCTGGGGCATTTTTGTTTTATGGAACAATTGTATCATTGTGCTACAACTGCCGTCACTTTGTAACGCTTTCCCCTGGATCGAAGAGCAAGTCTCCCTTCATTATATTTTCCCAGACTTCCCTGGCTTTTCCCACATGCGTGCTTAGCAATGACCTTTAGAATACTGACCGGGCTCCTCTCCAAAGCCTTTGAGATTCGGATGGAGTTTGCATTTAGATTTAGTCTCAAATGACCGCCCGCTGAGAGTGGTGAGGTCCTGTTCCAGCTGGCTGGCGCCGGTCCCAGTGACCAGACACTGGGCCGATGGAGATGGCTTCTGTGAATTTCTCTTTTTGCTACGAGTGGGCCATACTTTTTGCTTCTTTGCATGTTTTTTTTTTTTTGTCCTGAAAACTGGATATTTTTAGTATCATAATGTTGCAACTCTGAAATTCGGATTCTTCCCCCTGCCCCAGGGTTCTTGCTGTTTGTCGTCCTTGTTTGGGTTCTTGTTTGCTTCGTTATTGACTTTTCTACACTGTTTTTGTGAGTCTGTATTCTTTGTCATCTGTGTTCATTGAATTCCTTTTTCCATCAGTGCAGAAGTTGGGTGTGTTTTACCAGTTTCCTTCAACATCTGGAGTTGCCCACCGCCTCCCCTCTCCCCAACCCCGTCCCCCCCCCCAAAAAAAAGTGTGGAGAAAAAAAAAAACACTCTCCTGTCCTTTGCAGATTGACTGTGTGGGACCTTCCTTTGACACTTAGCCAAGCTGGTTACAATTCCGCCTTAGACTTCATGCCCAGCCTACATGGAGCATGCAGGCCAGTCAAAGCGACGGCTCAGGCAGGGGCTTCTTGGGGGCCTTCCTGAGCCCGTGTCCCACCTGGGCTCCCATGAATTCCTGATACGTGTGGAATGGAAGCCCTTATTCCCACACATCTTTTTCGACCTCTTCCTCGCCAGGCTTCTGTTTGTCTCTTACTCACTTGAGGCAAGAAATAAATGTCATTTCTTGCTCCCAGTGGCTACAGCCAGTACTTGTTCCTTTCGATGCTTTGGGCACATGCGCCTCAGCCCTGTGACTGCTCTGAGTTGGGGAAGCAAAGGGAAGACTTGCAACTCTTGCTGTCCCGACAGGAGAAGCCCGCCATCGCAGTTCTGAGGCCTGTCATTCTCCCTCTGGCCGCAGCATCCTGACCTGGAGCTCAGGTTGTCATCCTTTTGGCTACGGATCTGAACTGCGGGGGGTGGGAGGTGGACAGTTCAGAGTCACAGCACGGTCACTGCAGAGCCCTGCGTCCTTCGCCGGGCCTCCCCGCAGTGGTTGTAAGATTCGGACCAGGTCAACGGGCAGTTTTCGCCAGCTCATTAGTGGTTGTTCATGTTGGGGGGGATTTCCCTCGATTTCCCTGCTCTGCCGTTTCTAGACATGAAGTCACGTCCCATCAGCTCTTGAGCTGGTACTGGTCCACATGGATGTCCCACGCTTTTATTTCTCCTACTCAGCCTTGGGATGAGCTGTTACTCTCAAGAGCTTTGGTTACATTTAGTGGGGGTTAATAATTTAGAAACCAAGATCAGAATCAAAAGACTGTGTATTTTATTAGGGGTGTGAAATTCTAAGTGGTGCTAGTGGTTTTATTAGGATCACTATTGATTCTGCTAATATTCTTGTTATATTACAAGATTCTGAATGGGCTCCTTCTGTGGTCTTCATGAGACTCTTTTATTAGTCATTCGTATGCTTGGTGTTAGAGGAACGCACCTGCTGCATCTTAGGGAAAAATGACAGTTCCTTTTTCATTGGCTAATTCTCGGTCGGCGTTGGGTTGGCTGCCAAGTGGCTGACCCAAGACAGAAGATCGTTGTCGTCTCACGCACAAGTCCACCGACAGGTGGTCCGGGGAGGTCGGCCCGCCCTACTCCGTGGTATCATCCAGGGAAAGGGCTCCCTTGACCTGTTCCTTTTCCATCTCCTAAATCAAGAGTCAGGAAGCTATGGCCACAGGCCAGGCGGCCCGCTGCCTTTCTGTGCTGTCTGTAAATCAGGCATGGCCTTTGCATTTTAAGTAGTTTTTTTTTTTTAATTGAAAGAATTTTGTGGCGTGTGAAAATTATGAAATTCAAATTTCAGGGTCCCTACGTGAAAGGCTCCCCTCACTGCACTGCGGGCTCTCAGGCCACAGCGGCAGAGGTGGGTGGCTGCCACAGGCGCTGTGTGGCCCCCAAGGCCCAGAGTGTTTCCATGGCCCTTCTCAGGACAAGGGTGCCAGGTGCTGTCCTTGTGCTCAGGGTGGAAACCAGCTCACTGGCACCAGCTGTGTCACGGCACAAGGGCGGGGGGACAGGGGGAGGCAGTGAGGAACAAAAGGTCCTGTGTTAAGAATGCGACTCAAAAGATGGCACATTATTTCCCCGTGGACCAAATGTAGTCGCCTGGCCACTGGGAAGCTACATCTCTGGGGATGCGCCTGCTGAAACTGGAGGGAGGGGGATCTTTTACAAAAAGAAACATTGTAACACTGCAGGACATCCAGCAGCCCAACGCGTCAGGCCGACTGGGTGGCACTCTAGTCGTCGTAGGAAGGACGTTCAGAAGTAGGGACCAACAAATGGGGCAGCTGCGACCATTGTACTGAAAGGTGGCTTGGGCTGAAGTCGCCAAAACAGGCACAGACATCTTAGGCACCTGAGCCATAAAACCCTAAGACTGAACAGAACGTTATCGGGGATTTTCATTTTGGGGGGCCTTTAGTTTTCCTGTTTCTGTAGGAATCCTGGGGACAGGGTTCATTGCCGCACTCAGTTCAGAACACTCATCATCAACACTGGTCCCTGCAGGGACCTCACTCTACCTGATCCTTCCCCGCACCAACCCCAGCTCCCTCCCCTCCCCCCACGGCATTCACACTAGTGCATTTACGACTTTAAAAGCACACATTGTAAACTGTGTAGGGATGTATGGGTGTAAAATTTTAATTGATACAAGTATTGTTTAGTTACATGAAATCTCATTCCATCCTTTTTTCCATTCACATCTAAAATATTTTATCAAATGCGCTACATACAGATACAGCATAGGTTTGTGCTGGCAGCAGGCCACAGCTTGCCCCACATGTTATTCTGGTGACATTCACCTGGGATAGCTCAAAATCTTGTTGTGATGAAACTATGTGTATACACCCTCACGTGCATAGAATTTCTCTGGGATATGTACACAGATCAGGGTACGGCATACACATTACCAATTTAAGACAATATTTGCAGTGTGGCACTATCATTTTAGACACTTCCACAGTATATAAACATCACCAACTGCCACTGCCATTCACATCCTCACCAGTACTTATTATACATCACTGTAATTTCTGCCATTCTCATGCGTGTCAGGGGCTAATTCGCATTTTCTCAATACTGATGATTTCAAGTACAGCCTGTCCAACCTTTCTTTTGATGTGCTTGCTGCCTTTTTCTCACCCCTTCGCTGGACATCCCCACGTGGTCTAGTGATCGGTCTTGATTTAGGTTAAACAAGTTTTCCTTTACAGACCAAAGAGATTTTCTTTATCTTTCCAGTTGGGATTACAGAAGCTCCTTTTAGGTTTCTTCTTTTTTAATTGAGAAATTTTTAATTCATATATTTTCTCCCTATCTTGTTTCTTTGAAAATCTAAGTATATGGATAGTATTTCTAGTATTCTTCTACATCTCAAAATTTTGAATTTGCACATCGTATTTCTTTATTCTTTCTAGTGTCTTGAATCATCACGCAGTCCACTGGTTTGTTTTTGGCTGTGTGAATTGTGTTATTAAGCTCATCTATTGAATTATCTCATGCTCAGCCCTCACCCCCCCACCTTTTTTGGGTAACTTTCTGTTCCTGCTTCATATTATCAATACTCTTTTCTTCAGGGATGTCTATTTAGAAAATCTGAAATCTCGACTTCCACATCCCATTAAGCTTGCCAGCTGTGTACATGGTACGGTGTGCTCTCAGGAAGCTCATGTCTAGTTTTCTGAAATTTTCACTGGGGTGTCCGCAAACCTTGGTTGATATGGGTGGCAGGGAGGTGTGGTCCCCAGTTCCTGCTCCTTGGGGTGGTTTGAGTAGAGGCATGTGTTATAGAAGAGAAAGCCCTTCCCTACTGAGCCCTCTCCTCTGGGCACTTTACATGTCATCTCCATCCAGAAGAAGGTGCCCCTGACTGTGATGGCGTGGCTTTGCGGGGAGGAGAGGATGCGCCAGGCTGACACTGCTGTGTCTGCTGTGTCCACCTCTCGTCTCAGCTGGAGTGGGGGTGGGCGGCTGCTCTCATGGAGCCACTGCAGTGTCAACCTGATGTGCCCGCTGTCCTGCCTCTGAAGGCACCGTGGTGGACAATAATGTGCTCGGGACACTACAGTGAAGGGTGAAAGGACAGTGTGGAAAGATTACAATCTGAAAGTTTTCTTTAGCACCTGCCTCTCTCCTATGTCTGGCTACCAACACCTCCCCCACAAGAGAGCCACATCTGCCTGTCTCCCTCAGAGCTGTCCCCTTTCAGGTTAGTTCCCTGCCCCACCAACTGCCCTCACGTGTGGGGCATCATCAGAGCGGGGCTGTGCAAGCACGGCAGCAGCCCACGCCACTTCCTTGGTTTGGCAGGAATCACGGGCTTTAAGTTCAAGGAAGGGAAAGTTTACTTGTGATATAGTTATGTCTGTGATGAGAAGGAGAAAAAGCAACTTAGTTTTAAAAAGGTATTTTCTCGTTTTGTCCAATTGGAGGCATTCTGTAAAGCCGGTAACAACCTGGGCCGCAGTCTCGTGGCTCACTGGGAAACCTCCCTCGTGGAGCTTGACTGGACCGCGAGCCAGGCATACGGAAATGGGATTGCGAAAGGGGCACTCTGTAGGCTGACAGGATGTGGCCCTGGTGCGAACGCCATGTCTTCGGTCTGACCTGAGAGGCCACAGAGGTAACAACTGAACCATCACTCCACTCACTCTAGGATAATAAAACTGCGGGACTCTCACCTCCACCTGCGAGGAAATGGCTGCCCTCCCGCCCACCCCTTAAAGACCCCTCCCAGGGTTCCTAGTCTGCTCACACCCAGACTGTGAGGCCACTGTGTGTGAAGGGCGCGTGCTCACGCTCTGCCTTCACTCCATTCTCAGCCCTTGCTGCAGGCCAGGCAAGCTGAACCCGCCCCGTGGTGCTTGCTTTCACTCACTCAGGTCTGTGTACCTCGCACACTTGCCAGGAAGAGTTAAAAACTTTTCAAACGTGGCATCCCATCAGATCTAAGACAAATCGTTATTTTAAGTACCTCTAAGGAAGAAGAAAAACAAGGCCAGTTAAATTAGAACGTGCTACTGATCCTCATTTCAGAGACGTGATAATATGACAACACTGACCTCTGTCAAACTATAAACAAATTACATGACTACATTACTGAAGAGGCAGTTTAGGACTTACATGTACTGGCCCTTTAATATGCAGGCTCTCAGCAAGAGAAAAAGAATGTGATAAACCATTTCAGCTTTTCAAATTTTTTACTTAATACCCATACTGTGGATTTAAGCTATAATAATTTTGACACACTAGGGTCGGAAACCTTTGTAGATAGCATTTCAACAAATATGCCATAAACATATAGTTTCTAAACAACTATACAATCTAGAAGACCTTTAATTCCTGTAATGTAGCATACAATCAGCTCAAAGAGTATGAAGGAAAAGTGCTGAGCAACAAAACAGGCTTTATGAGTGATTAAAATACATGAAAAATATGGCATTTCATCTCAGTGGTAAGGGTAAATTATTCAAATAACATAGCCTATCGGACTGATCACTGAAAAGCAAACGAAAGTAGGTCCTTACCTTACACTGTATATATTGTCAACTAACATTGTAGCAATGATCCATGAATAATGTAAATTAAACAAAATCTGTGTCATGCATTATAAAAAGGAAGGTATCTCTGACATTCTATCAGGTTCCAAAGGTCCTTAGGTCAATGACATAACTCAAAGAAACATACATATTTGTTCCTTATGCTCAAACTACTTACATCAAAATTTACAGAAAATAAGTCTTATCAACACCTCAAAATAGGTGATTTACCTAAGGTCCACTTCTCAATCGCGTTACTCCTGCAAAAGGTAACTTCCTAGCTCCAGTTACCACTAACAGAGCTTTAACTGGCTTAAAAATCAATTTAGTCCTTCACAAAAGAAACAGTCCAGAGGTGGAGTGGCTACGTGGCTGGTTAGTCGGTGGCTCAGCAACACCATCGAGGTCCTCGCCGCCCTTCTGCTCTGCCATGCGCAAGTCAGAAGTCATTGTTGAAAGACACAACCAGGTGTCACGTCCTGACAAGGAAATGGTCAACACAAGACTCCCCTTTACCCTGCAGCTTTCCTTGAATCTTTGAGGAAACCTGCTCCAGAAAGAACCTGTCAGATACCTCTCTTGTGTGTCTACCATTGGATCCTATGGCTACTCCTTTGATGGCAGTGAGAGATTATCATTATTCGTTGAACCCATTCAGGATTTATCCCCGTTCCATGAGGAGATACGGATACGCAAACTCTGCCGGTGAAAAGTAAGGAGCGGGTGGCCAGGGTGGGCACTCAACAATGTCAACCACAAGCAGCCATATGAACGTATTCTTAATTCGCTCAGGAAACCGGAGTGCAGTGTTTAAAAACATTACTGCACACTTATGTAGGATCCAAATTTTAAAAAAGATGAAAAAAAATCGGATAAAAATGGGATTATTTTAAGTACATCTTAAAACTGTACAGTTTAATGAGCACTACAGTTGTTTCTCACTACTGGAGACTTTGGACATTAACAATTTAAAACTACTTATGCAGTTTTCTATCTTATGCATACATTTCTATCTCCTGCTGACTCAGTTGAAAACATTATAAAAAACACTGGCTTCTTTATGGAAGATTTAGTTCATTAGCAATGATCAAATATAATTTTAAGTGCTAGGGAAGAGTATAAAAGCAGTGCACTTTATACCTATTGAATATTAATTCAATGACACTGCATATTAAAATACTAACGTGGTGGTCGCCATTTAAAATGAGTAATCTTACCACGTCTTACAAGTTATTCTAAAAAGGATACAATGCCTTTTCAAACATAATTCAGAATGAACATACAATTCCTATAATGTAGCATCCTAAAAAGCAAGCAAACAAAAAGGCCTGCATTCTCAGGAACTACCTATGTATGAGTTTAATGTGCTGTGTTGCTGTCTTGATTTGATTAGCCGTCTGATTTTACAGCTTCTATTTACATGAAGTGTACATTTATTCACAACAGTTTTGTTTTTGTACAAAAAGCTTGATATAGCAGAAACATAACTTTTAGTATTAATAATGTCTAAAGGAGTAAGTTTTCCACATTTCTTAAAATGACAGACTTCCCATTGGTATGAATTCCCTGATATGTAAAACAGTTTGAATCCACGGTGAAACATATATACATCTACATGTTTATAAACTTTTGCTCCTATATAGTCTAGTATCCAACAAGTCATGTGGTCTTGTGGCAATTGTGGTTTCTACCCTGTGAACTTTGAGATTATAAGTCTGACTAATGCACAAAGGCTGATCCACTTTCCCCTGTGTGAACTGATTTACAATGGTAGGAGTCCTTAGACATTTTGAAAGGGTTCTTGACATACAATAAGGTCAGACTTCAGAGAAGCCTTCCCACATCAATTACATTTATATTCCCTCTCCTATGGATTCTCTGATGGCTATTGAAGGCTGATTTGTGGTAGAATTTTTTCCCACATTCACTACATTCATAGGGCTTCTCTCCTGAATGAGTTCTGTAATGTACAGTGAGGTATGACATCCGAGAGAAGGCTTTTCCACATTCATTACATTCAAAGGGCTTCTCTCCGGAATGAATTCTATGATGTATAGTGAGATACGACATTTGAGAGAAGAATTTTCCACATTCATAACACTCATAGGCCTTCTCTCCTGTGTGCGTCCTCTGGTGCCTATTAAGAGCTGAATTCTGGCAGAAGGTTTTCCCACATTCATTACATTCATAGGGTTTCTCTCCTGAATGAATTCTATGATGTATAGTGAGGTATGACATCTGAGAAAAGAATTTCCCGCATATATAGCATTCATAGGGCTTTTCTCCTTTGTGTATTCTCCGATGTCTACAAAGGGCTGAATTCTGGTAGAAGGTTTTCCCACATTCGTTACATTCGTAGGGTTTCACTCCTGAATGAGTTCTGTGATGTATAGTGAGGTATGACAACTGGGAGAATAACTTTCCACATTCATTACATTCATAGGGTTTCTCTCCCGTGTGTACTCGCTGATGTCTCATGAGGGCTGAATTTAGGTAGAAGGTTTTGCCACACTCATTACATTCATAGGGTTTCTCTCCTGAATGAGTTCTATAATGTACAGTGAGATATGATAACCGAGAGAAAAATTTTCCACATTCATTACATTCATAGGGTTTCTCTCCTGTGTGTGTCCTCTGATGTGTAGTGAGAGTAGACTTGCGACAGAAACATTTCCCACATTCATTACACTTATAGAGTTTCACACCTGTGTGAATCTTATGATGGTCATTAAGTGCTGACTTCTGGGAGAAAGTTTTTCCACAATCATGACAAACATAGGGTCTCTCTCCTGAATGCGTTCTCTGGTGTTGTGTGAGGTGTGTCTTCTGGCAAAAGGATTTTCCACAATAACTACATTCATAGGGCTTCTCTCCTGAGTGGGTTCTCTGGTGTTGAATGAGGTGTAACTTCTGGTAGAAGGTTTTCCCGCATTCGCTACATTCATAGGGCTTCTCCCCTGTGTGTGTTCTCTGATGGACAGTGAGGGTTCCCTTCTGGCAGAAGGATTTCCCACACTGATTACATTCATAAGGTTTCTCTCCTGTATGAGTCCTCTGATGTATAATAAATTTTGACTTTTTACAGAAGGATTTACCACATGCACTGCATTCATAGGGCTTCATTTCCATAGGGATGTCTGGTGTACACTGAGGTTTGACATTTGGAGGAAGGCTATTTCAGATTCATTCCATTTATAGGGCTTCTCCTCCAATGGATTAACAAAAACTGTATCCTTTTGAAAGGCTTTCTGGCATTCAATATATTCAAAGGGTTTCTCCAAAATATGCATGTTCTGATAGATGCTGTCTTCATTTAGAGTATACGCTTCCCCATTTTGATTAAATTCATAAGATTTGTCTCCTGGATGAGTTTTCTCGAGCTTCACATGGAGGAGTGATTTCCCACATGCACTACATTCATCGGGTTGCATTCTTGCATAGCTTCCATCACTACTAATATATTCTGAAATCGACTTTACACTCTTTTCACATGAGTCACATCTATAGGATGTTTTTCTGGAAGGAATAGGGTTTGTTTCCACATTAAAAGTCTTACGAAGAACATTACCTCTCTCTTCACTCAGGGTTTTGTTGCTGATGGATACAGTTTGGATCGAATGTTTGCCTTCACTTTCCTGGAGTCCCTCTAGCAGGTTGACTTTCCAGACTTCTAAAAAGAGGCAAAATTAATGAAATTTTGTACATCTTCCTACATAAGACATGGAATGAGACATACACAAGCACTTCATTGTGGTGTAGATGCCAGTTTCAAGACAGTGAAAATAATTCCATGTGCGTTTTTTTCCCTTTATTCTTTGGTTTGGAATATAAAGACACACGTGCATGCATCATCTCCGGTGATGAGGAAAAGGAGAAGTAAACCAATAAAAACACAAGTACCTTTGATCTTTGCTACTTTATAAGCTTTTGTTGAAAACTGGGTATAGAAGACAATATATAAACACAGGGCAGTGATCAGAAGACAGGATGTTGGATAAATGATTTACAAGGTAGCTCTGAGAGTATTCAGAGCAAATGGGGTCAACAGACAGGGCAGCAAGGAGTGCTGCTGGACAAGGAGGGCCGTTAGATATCTCTAAGGATGGATTAGTTTTGGAGGGGGAGGAGTAGCACTTCATACCGCATCATTTCATATCACCTTGGGAGAAACAATCACAGTCTAAGGCATTATCACATTATACTAAGATTTTTGTGGTAGCATTTTGACTAATCTAGATCCTTCCAAACTATTTAGCCTTTTTTTTTTTCAGATTCCACACACTAGTGCCACATCTCCTCATGTTTAGCGTAACATCCTATAACCAGGGCTCTACTCTAATTGTGTTCCACTTGGAAGGAGAGTCCAGAAACGGATATGCCCAACACTGTAAAACAGACCACAGAGCACGCCATCTTTTCAGAAGTTTTAAATTTCTTAAATATTCTAATGTTGTTGTCGTTTAAACTGAACTCATTCTGACTATGAGACTCTATTTGTTCCTATTTGGACCACAGAGCATGAACTCCGGTTAAGTGACCCAGGGCAAGTCACCTAGCTGCCCTCAGACTCAGATTTATTCACCAGTAACATGAAGACAATGTCCCTACTTCATGGAATTATGGTGGGATTACATCAGTTGATTAATATAACGTGCTCATAATGGCATTTGGCACAAAATACACACTTAGTAAGTTTATGATTATTTTCCCCATTTTCAATCTTCTGACAATTTTAATTCTCATCTTTGACATTACCACTGTCACTTAATTCTGAGTGTGAAAAGATTTTCCCATGAGTTTCATTTAGTGCAGAAATGTTAGAAATCAGATTTTTCAATCTGTTCCTAAAATACTGACCTTATTTTCACTTATCTTACAAATTTTTGGATGACCCTGACTATCATGCATGCAATCATCCACGTCGAATGAAACCAATCAACTTTGTCCTCCAAAACCAACAATTTCCCTTGAAGCCAAACTAGGATAATCTAGTCTAAATGAATTACTGCTCCAGGAAAGTCAACCTATTTGTTGGAGAAAGAGAGTCATCAGATATACTCATGCTCTTTTCTTTATAGGATTATAATCCAGGGGAGGAAAGCTCAAGTGAAAAATAAATACTCTCAAATAATAAATTCCTTGGTCAGATCTAACTCTTTTTTTTAACATATCACCATGAGGTAGAGTCAAAGTTGAGAGAAGCAAGTGATAGAGTAATGATAAGAGTCAGAAGGAAAAACTTCAAAGAGGGAAGGGTTTGAAAATTTGAGCTCGGACTTCAAGTGTCATCTGGCCAAATAAAGCACATGCCAGTGAAACACAAAGCCTCAGGGACAACAATCACATAAATAGAACACATTTCTCGACCAAATGAAGTTAAGCACGAATTTTGGGAAATAACAGAAAAATTTTTCCACACAATACAGACTAATACTGTGGTGACTCCTAAAGCATGAGGAATGTCAGTTCCCTTTAAGAATGAACACGGAGTCACTGCAGGTGCATCCTGGGAGAATGGTGATGAGATGGAGCCACTGGGAATGTCAGATGAAGATGCTGTAAACCCATCTGAATGAGGGGGTGCCGTACTGCCCATGACAGGGGACCCTGGACTAGAGATGGACGATGCAGCAGAAGAGACCAAAAGAATCAAGAAGACTTGAGACAGGAGGAGCCTTTTAAAGAACCACTAAAACCAGATGCATTTCTGGAGAGGATGGGAGGACAAATGTGTCACAATTCATCTCTGTACATCACATTTATTGAGCACCTACTATGACAAGCACTGGGAACAGAACAGTAAATAAAAGAGACAAGATGAAAATGAACATTTGGAGAAAGAGGAAGACCCAGTTCCTGGTGTCACCAAACTTAAGAAGGGCTGGATCTCAGGAGTAATGACCAGCACAAGTGCATATGGCAATAGGGATGAACAGAATTTACTGGCTAAGACACAGGATGGTGTTTGGAATCTGACCTCAAAGACAGAGAAGTAAAAAGTGAAACTGGGGACAGGAACATGTCTAAGGCATTTCATAATAAAGAAAAAGGACAGAAGGTAATAACACAGAGTTGCGTACGTTATTTTTTAATAATAGACTTATGAATGCCTAAAAACAAAATCTGTGACAATGGATTACTGAAAATGCTGCGAAAGCCACCAGGACCCAAGGTTAAAGAGAAAGAAGGAATGACTGGATGTCAGTTTTGGGTTGAGGTGAGCATGGAAAAGCTCTGCAGGCGTAAGTCTCTGTGGGGGAGGGAGCTGTCTGTGGGAGTGAGAATCTGGTAGCTAAAGCATACAAGTAACCATCTTTAGTCACTTCTAAAGTTTGAGACCATTAAAAATTCCTGGGAAAAACACTGCCAAGTTACCAGTCGCCTCACTGCCTCCTCTGACACACCTGGGTAACTCTGAAGTAGGACTCCTCCTTCTACTATCCATGGCTCTTCTCCTTGCTCCAACTTGATGATAACTTCCGGTTTGACAACGTGACACCCTGTTAATAGAAACGAAAGAGAACCTGAGCCTGGCTGGCTGCTGGGCTTCTGCCATCTGCCGTCTGAGGGAAGCGCTGCCTTACGAGCTACACAGCAGGATGCCCACCCGAACTGGATCAAAGTTAGAACCTTTCACTGGGGAGGTAAAGACCAAAATGCCCTGCCTGGTGCCCAAAACACATTATTCACGTTTGTCCCATCAAATTCAAAAGTAAAGTTAGTAAATTTGAGGGAAATCCCATGTATCTTAGCAACTCGGAAAGCAGCTCTCCTCACCCACGGCGACCAGGTGGCTGTAGTTCTCCAGCATCACATCCCTGTAGGTTGTCTTCTGCACAGGGTCCAGCTGCTGCCACTCCTCCTGGGTGAAGTCCACTGCCACGTCCTTGAATGACACCGGTCCCTGTAACGGCACTGTGATTGGAACTGGAGAAGGCGTATGGGGACAAGACCTGCCAGGCTCACTGGCAAAGTCAACTAAGAATGCTGTACACCTTTTTTGTCTCTCAGACTGTGGAAGGAAAACAAGGGTGTGAGGAACACACAACAGTTCACAGGTCCACGACAGAAAAGGAAGATGCGGCTCTGCACCATGAGCCAGGACAAGCCGCCTGTCAGGAACACAGAGCAGTGGACACAGCCCTGCCCCCGAGGAGCATAGGACGTCCTGGCAGCACAGGATGCACCTAGCCCCTCGTTATGCTTCTAGAACACGTGTGGTCCTGGCCCCCTGCTTGTCCCCTGGCTGCTCCCAATCAGCCTCCTTCACTGGTTCTCCCCTCTCCCCCCAGCCATCCTGGGGCTCCGTGCTTGTCCTTTGCTCTGAGCTGTCTGCACTCGCGGCTCTGATGGTGGCCCCATCTGGCCTCATGGCTTTAATTACCATCTACATATCGCATTTCCCAAACTTACATCACCAGCCCAGACTTCCCTCCTGAACACCAGATGCCTATGTCCCAGACCTCAAACTCAATGTGCCGGAAATTCACCTGCTGCTCCTACAGCCTACGGAAGGTACTGAAACTGTTCTGTGTGGCACTGGAATGGCGGCTACAGGTCCTTACACATTTGTTAAAACCTAAGCCATACAACAGGGAGGGTGAGCGAGCCCTAACTGTGAGCCCTAACGCAAACTACGGACCTTAGATAATAACGTCTCGACACCGACCCACACGCTGTAGCAACGCAGTGCACTCGGCAGGTGTCGGCGGCGGGGGAGCTGCTGGAGGCCGGCATGCGAGAACCCTGCTGGGCTCGATTTTTCTGTCAACCTCAAAACAGTGTATTAATAGGGAGGGGAAAACCCAGCTTCCAAATATGTAAAAATATAAACCTGATGATTTAAAAAAAAAACTCTAAGCCCACCGACAAGCTACTGGGGGCCTCGGGTCGGGCAGAACACCCCAGGTCATGTTCCTTTTCTGGCATCTCACTAGACCAGGGTCCCCTTGACTCGCACCTTCTACCCCCGGCCCCTGAACTTCATGCTGTTCACATGATCGGCCTCTACATATGACATCTTTTCACCAGATGACTCACTTTCCTAATGAAAAGGTTTCAAATTCTGTGCAGGAACAAACCCAAAATCAGGACAGCACGGGTGACCCTTCGGTCAGTCCCAGTGCTGGTCCGCCCACACCCTCACGGTCCCTCGACAGAAGCCCGTGAGCTAAAAAGCAAGCAGATGCTTCCTGGCCCTTCAGGAGCCGTGTTCAGTCCAGCTGGTGCCGTTCTGAGCACCTCAGCGCCCTCTGTGACTGCGCAGGTCGTGATCATTCCAGGGCTGTGACAAACTGCCTCTCCCACCTACAGCTCCCCCTTGGCTGAGCGACTGAGCCGGACTCGAGAGCGCAGCTAAAACTGGCTGTGCTTCACGTCCCTTAACGTCCCGGGTGCTGATCGGGAGGACGCCCGTGATCCCATAACTACTTCGGTGGGTCACTGCCTCCCAGAGGAACAGGAAGTCCCTTGAGGGAAGAACTGCCTCTTAAAATCAGCCAAGAAAAGGAAAAATTAAAACCACGTCCAAAACCCGAAGACATGGGATGCCACTTCTAAGAAAAAAGACAAAACATTCGCCGACGCGAAGGATCACGAAGCAAAGGGCCGAACAAGGAGCAGCTTGGGCTGGGAGCCCTCCAAGGAGCAGAGCAGAAAGTGTCGCGGGCAGGACAAGTGGCACAGATGCCGACATCTTCACTTGCACGTCATGATGGAAGCTCGATTTAAAACGTCTCAAACCTAATTCTGGCCTTTTCGCAAACCTGCTTCTCCCACAATCTCCCCCCACCTCAGTGTAACGCCGACCTCTTTTTTCTAGTTATTCAGGGGGCCCCCCAGGTGCTTTCCCCACGGAGACGTGACTAACACTTCCGGAGAAGGAAGCTGCTGTGACAGTCCAGGGACGGAAAGGTAAGCTATTTTCACAGAAACGGGCTGGGCTGAAGGGGAAGGAAATAAAAGCCATTTAGAATGTCAGCAGTAACACACCTGAATAATCCTCAAATGTGGCAACAGGATGGAGGAATTTACAATGAATCCATTTTTCTGGACACATGACAAGCAGAATGAGGAACGATAAACCAGTAGGGCAATGGGCGAAGATGGAGGTGGCAGTTTGCAAATAATTACATTCTGGATCTACTGGCTCTTACTTGAGGTGTCCTTTGGACACACTCTGTGGAGGCGCGGGCAGGACAGAGGCATCTGGTCCGTGCGGGAGAACGGACAGAGCTGGCAGCGAGAAGCACGGTGGGCGGGGGTTGGGGGGCCGAGGACAGGTGGGTGTGAGAGTCACGAGACGAGGGGGCAGGAACCACACATGAAGGCGGCAGAAGAATCAGTCAGCAGGACAGCAAGGAGAGATCTGTTAGACACCGCGGCAGATGGGCGAGGCGCCAGTGGGCCCAGGCAAAGCTGGCAGATCTCGAACAGGTATGATGCTAGACCACAGGTGACCTTTACCAGGTCAGGTTCAGAAGGCGGCAGGGAGAGACCCACGACTGCAGGCTGCGAGATAAGACGTGAACGGGATACAAAGAGTCTTTGCCAGGGACATCGCCACAGGGTCCGCTGTGCAACCCCAACAGACAGTCGAGATGTTTGGGAACACCGATCTGAAGGGCGAGAGGCCCATTCCTCCAGACGGTCCTCGTTTTATCTCTGCTGACCAAGCAGTAAAAGCAACATACCTATGGGTCAACAACGTTTTAGTCAGCTGTGCCCCGAGAGCTCCCTGGGCAGTATGCCGTTGTCTTACACACAGGCACAAGGCACCAGTGGCAATGGCTCAGGGCTTCTCATTTAGGAAGGCGAGCCACAACTTCAGTGAGACCGTCAACGAAATCTTTAAAACCCAAGAGAAAAGTGTGTTTGCTGGTCAATGTAAGTCGAATAATGGATGGTATTTATCATTTTTGGCAACGAACGTCAAGAACACGAGGTGCACTTGACTTTTGCTTAAAGAGCTCTAAAGGATGATGCTATCTACACATTTGAGCTTACAGATATGCCTGGTGCTGACCTGCTGCGCTTTGTTTTGTCTAAGCATGACTTTTCTCTGGTCTACTTTCCCATTTTAAAGTTTGAACTATTCACCTCCTAAGGTGTGTTATAAAACAAACTAAGGAATAAATACATATACTAAAAAACTCACCAGAAATTTATGCATTTTCTGCTGCTCTTGGAAAAATGTGGACTGTGAGAGGAGAGGCAGACCTGAAGAAAGAAAATGCAAGCAACAAAGTTATGAGTGATCCAGCTGGCTGAGGAAGTACTTTTCTGCGTGAGAACTTACCCAGAAAGCTCTATGAAGATTCCTATAGGAGACTGTCCCTTTAAACTTTCAGAAGTGACTGGAAGAATGATTCAAGTGACCACCCACCTGTATGTCTGTAACTCCCACATGAATATGTGGTGAGTAGATACATTTTTATTAGTGAATGAACACTGAAGCCTATTGAAACAATCTTCCAATAAACAAGGTAAAAAAAGAAATGTCGTTACACTCACTATTTTATTACTATCTCTTTTAACTAGGGAAATCCACAGGATGCTCTGAGTAAAGGGATACATTCGGGCATTGAGAGGTCTTTAAATTATTTGTATGGATTTGACGAGCTGTTGAAAAGCTTCTCTTATTAAAAAGCTTACTTTGACATAACGGTAATACAGTGGCCACGACACTTGGTCTGGGAGTCCGAGTCCCGTTAGCAATCCCACCTACAGACCTGGGAACCTTGGATACGTCAACCCCTCTCAGGCCCAGGCTCTTCCTCTGGCAATCGGGGCAGCTGGACATACCCCCGGCACACTTATCCTGCACGACGCTGCGTGACTCTGCACAGCAGAAACGAGGGGAACCCCCAAACTCAGATCACAGAGCAAGGCCCTCAGGGACGTGCAGAGTCACGTTTGGAACCTGGGGAGGGCGAAGGGGCGTTGGGGTGTGGAGAGGGAGGAGGGGACACTGCTCCTCCGCAGCCGGGGCTGTCACTGCCTCCTCCCCCGGGAAACCCACAACTGCACGTCCTAGGGGAGCGCCCATTCCAGGGCAGCCCTGTCCTCCGGCCCAGACCCTCGCATCCCCGGGAACCGGTCAAACCCTCCGTGTCGCACACTCTTGTGTCGTCGGCCCGGGGCCAGTTCCCCCAGGCGCTGACCGCGGGCGGGAGGAGCCACAGCTGCCCGAGGCCCGCCACGCACGACCTACCCCGCCGGGACGCGCCGATCCGCCCCCGGGCTCCCGAGCCGCGCGCGGGGGTCGCTCCTGCGCGTCTCTCGCGGGCTCCCCGCCCCTCCGCCGCCGAGGCCGCTGCTCCGCGGAGGCGCCCCGGGCCTGCGGGACAAACTCGCCCAGGTGCACGTCCTCCCGGGGCCTCGCTGTCCCGCGCGCCCCGGCCGGGCCGCCGCGCTGCACACGGGCCGGGCCCGGGTCCCGCCGCCCTGCGCCGCCGCCGCCGCTGCCGCCGCTCGGCTCCTCGGGCCTGGCCGCCGGCTCCGGGGCCGTGCTCAGCCTCCGCCCGCGTGAGCCCTGGCCGCACGGCCGCACGCCCGCCGGGTGCCGGCCCTGCCGGACGGCGTCCAGCCCCGCGGGCCCCTGGACCCTCGCCCGACGGAGGCCGGAGCCTGGGAAGCGGGGCCAGCGGTGACCTGGCCACGGACAGGAAGCGACCGCGGCGGCGGCAGTGCGCGTGCGCGAACACGCACGCAGGCCGCGGCGCGCGTGCGCGAGGCGACGCCGGAAGTCCGCCCGCGGGGCCGCCGGGGTCGGGGGGCGAGCACCCGGACTCTGTTTCCCAGGAGTCCGCACTCCGTCGGGTTGGGGGACGTCTCAGCGGTCCCCTCCTCGCCCAGCGGTCCCCTCCTCGCCCAGCGGTCGAGAGGCGCTGTGCCGCCCGGACCGGGACACAAATTTGCCATTTGTATTCATTCTTGTTAAGGACCAAGGAAAGGTGTCACCCGTGTGACGGCGTCCAGGAATCCTGGTCCTTTCCTTGCTCTGACACCTTGCGCGTTAGAACCAAAATTCCCCCACAACCAGGAGAGGAGAATCGAGAAGTATATATCGTGTTCACTTAACTGAAAATCTAGAAGTATCGCTAAAATACCAGGATACAACAAATAGCCACCTATGACATAAAACAGTGTTACTAATGGGCATATGGTTTCTCCAAGGAAGGAAAAGGTAATAGAAATTGTAGCCCTCCATGATGACACAACTAATACATAAAAACTGTAAAAAATCAGAAAATAACTCACAAACTGAAAAAAGAACAGATACCCAGGATCTTACCTCTCAAGGAGAATTGTTTTTATTAAACACTGGTAGGGAAATAATACAATCGTGTTTTTGGTCAATTGTTTCTTAAGAGATGGAGGTGGAAATTAAAATATCCTACCGTCCCAGAAAATCACTTCCATAAATGTAGAAATAAAGAAACAGTTTTTGTTGTTGTTGTTGTGTTGTTAAATATCCATCAAGCCAGACTGGGGTGCTCACAAGTGAATGAACCACTAATGAGAATACCAAGAGAGAAATGAACCTCATCTTTTTATATAGCTCAGCAGATGCAATCATCCCAGACATATCTGAAGTTAAATAGTAACTCCTCTCGTGTGAAAGGAGATAGCACCAGTTGCTCTACGTTCTTCCATAGTTCATTATAAATTCACTTGGTAATTTGGGTGTCCATCTGTGCTAATTTATCGCCATTATGCAAAAGAAAAAGGAAAGTTCTCATCTGAATGACCGCTCAGAGCAAGATGCCTTTTGGTTTACATTTCAAAGAGATAGCTGTCAGGCCCTTTTTAAAAAAATAATCCTGGGTTGTAATGCTCACAAGAAATTTATTTAGCATCTAAAAAGATTTAGAAACATATGAAAGGGACAGTACTTCTATCCAAGTATTCTTGAGGAAATGCACTTAAAAAGGGAATAATAAGTCCTGGACCGATTTAACCAAATGAATAGCCATATAACGCATTCCTGGTTTGCCCACTAACCTGAGGCTTTAAACTAATCCTGCACAAAACCTATGCTTTTCCAGAGTTGTATTTGGAAGAGGCTGTGTCACCAAGAATGGTCTTTGTCCAGCTCTTACTGCTATTAAGTGTGGCTTGTGCCTGAATTCTCATCCATGGAATGCTAGAATGCCAGTGACAGTGACCAACCACAGCTCTGGGCCTCAGCCAGGAAAACTGCAGGACATGTTCTCTATGGTCTTTTCCATTTCCACCAGGTAAAGGCTGGGAGCTGCGCTGAGCACCTTGGAAGCCAGATGGTGAGGATGAGCCCATCAGCCTGGGACCCCGGTCTCCAGTTCTCACCTCACCATGTGCAATGACCAACGCTCAGCAGAAGACTTGGGGGGCCCTCTGGACCTCATCTCTCTCTGGTTCTCTGCCCTGCAAACTCCAGCTGCCATGCCCCCCTCCACACCCAAATCTGTCCCTTCAGCTCAGACACGCTAGGCTCCCCCAGATCCCCCGCCCTGTACTGGGGCCTGGACTCTCTCTGGGTTCACCTCTCTCTCTGGAGAAATGGCTAAATGTATTGCTCCCTTTTTTGAAGCGTGTTCAAGTTGGGAGAGTAAATTTGGATCCTGTGATTCTGTCCTGGCCAGAAGAGCAGAAATCCACCTTTTACTGCGGCTCCATTAAGATCTCTCCAAGTATCAGTATCTAGAATATAAAGCTTTTTCGTTTTGTATTTGTAGAAAATACAAATATTTTCCATAATTTGTCATCTATCTTTTTAACTTAAATTTTTTTTTACTTTTTCATGTCATCTAGACATTTTTTAATGTTTTCCTTCAAATCTTTTACTTTCTCTTCAGACTTTTCATCTGCTTTAATATTCTCCATGAAGAAGCCTTTCCCACCCTTAATTTTCTAAACAGTTGCCTGTGTTTTCTTATGTTTATTTTTTCTCTTTAATGTGTCAATTTTATAAAGATAACTGGCACCCATCTTCAAGATTTCGAAATCAGTTTCCTCAGATTCAAAGTTGCTTCCTAACGCCTGAACATGTGTGGCGATGGGACACGCATCCTCAGGCCACAGTGCCGTCTCGATCAGTGGGGCTCCTGGCAGGACCTGGGCCGTGGAAAGCAAGGAGGAACGCCGAAGTTTGTGCATTGTCTCGAGGCCTCGTCCAACTCAGAAGGTCAACGACTGCAAACAAAGGAGACAGTGAGTCCCTGCACCTCGGATGAACTGATTTTTTAAAATTTCAGCTTCATCGAGGTGTAATTGACATATGAAATTGTAAGACATTTAAAGTGTACATTGTAGTAATTTGAGATGTGTATATATTGTGAAAAGATTCTCCCCGCCTAGTTAATTAACATATGCGTCACCTTACATGTTTACCTTTTGTGTGTGTGTGAGAGAACATATATGTTCTACTCGCTTAGCAAATTTCAGTTATACAAGACAGTGTTATCAACCACTGTCACCGTGCGGTGCATTAGCTTCCTCGGACGTTATTCATCTTAAAACTGAAAGTTTGTACCCTTTACCAGCCTCTATCTATTCACCCACCCCCAGCCCCTGGCAGCCTCTTTTCTACTTTCTGTTTCTATGAGTTTGACTTTTTAATTTTTTTTTAGATTACACATATTAGTGATACCACACAGGTTTTGTCTTTCTTTATTTGGCTTATTTCACTTAGCATAATGCCCTCAAGATCCCTCCATATTGTCCCAAATGGAAGGATTTCCCCTTTCTCATGGTTGAACAATATTCCATTATATGTGTATACGGAGAGAGGTATGTGTGGTTATATACATATGTATAACAATCACACTTTCTGCATCCAATTATCCATTGAGGACACTGAGGTCATTTCCATATCTGAGCTATTGTGAATAATGCTGCGACAAACATGGGCGTGTAGATATCTTCCGTATCCTGTTTTCATTTCCCTTGAGTATATCCCCAGAAGTGGGGTTCCTGCATCATACGGTAATTCTAGTTCTAATTTTTTGAGGAACCTCTAAAACTGTTTTCTGGATGAATTAACTTGAGTTATTCATGCTTGGTATGAGCTGATGAGATACATGTAAGTGATCAAAATACAAAATAAAATTTGGGGCACATCCTGAAATTCCCATCAACATTCAAACAACGGATCAAAAGCAAGACTCAGAGCCAAAATGTGGAAACAACCCAAGCATCCATCAGTAGATGGATGGCTAAACAAAATGTGATGTATATATGCATATATTTATACACATACACACACAGACATATGTATGTATATGTGTGTATATATGATATTATTCATACTTAAAAATTAATTCTGACACATACAACATGGGTTAATCTGAAGATATTATGCTAAATAAGCCTGAAATGAATGAAAAAAATACCTTAATATCCTACTTGTATGAGATACCTAGAGCAATCGAATTTGTAGGGACGGAAAGTAGAAAGGCGAGTGCCAAGGGCTGGGGGAGGGGGATGGGTTGTTGTTTAATGGGGACAGAGTTCCAGTTGGGGAAATAAAAATGTCCTGTGGATGGACGGTGGGCATCAATGCACGACAATGTGAATGTGTTAATGCCACTGCACCGGACACTTAAAAATGGCTAAAATGGTAAATTTTATGTTACTTTACCACAATTAAAAAAAAAGAAAATTCAGATGTCAGATGAAGAGCAGAGGTATGAGGTAGGCGATTCAGAAGAAGTGTCCCCCGGCCCTGCAGGGCATCGAGTTGGTTGATCTCCTTTCTGCATCTTGCCCCCACGTGCTCCCCAACTTCACGGGGGACATTACATTCTGTCTTGAACTGGAGATTTTTCTAATTAATCCTTTTGTGCATGTGACATTTTATTCATAGGAAACACAAGTGGTAGTGAGATTTACGGACCAAGAGTGATACACAGGCTGAAAGCTTGATATGTAGATTAGAGTTTCTTGCTTACTAGGCTTTGGGTGACCCATAGACTCTCTTGAAATTGTAGACACCATCTGAAGTGTGTGTGAACGCATGCATGGTTTTCTAGGATTTTAGGTTCTCACATTTTTTGGACTCAAAATGCCTGGCACAGCATCATGAATGTAGTGTTTGTAACATTGAACTGTCAAATCGAGTGTTTTAAAGTAACTTTTTAATCTGACAAGTCAACGTACCTGGGATCTTTTTTACATACTTTTCCCGTTCTTGTGAGGTCTTACCGTTTCTGCTTACCCTAAATTTCCTTGTCACTCTCCTTCCTCTCCCACTAGACTGCGCTCTGAAATAGGAATGGGGAGGAAGGAGCGAGCCCGACGTATTTCAGGGTTAGAAAGGAGAGAGAGAACATCTCCTCTGCCGGGGAGAGGGTTGAGCGTGATGCTGACACACCGAAGATCGTTTTGGAGGCTGGGCAGAGGTTGGTGTGTCCGTGGCGGAAGGCATAGTTGGCCACTGGTCGCCAGAAGTGCACACATGGCAGTTACATGTGTTTTCCTTCAAACTCGTTGCCAGGCTGGAATGACCGATGACATCGGAGGCTTCCGACTTTCCTGATTGGAAGGCCCAAACTCCATGGTGCTCGGCAGTGGAGGTGGACAACAGCATCTTACGAGAGCTTTCTCTGCTCCTAGCTCCTGCTCAGCTTGGAGGAGGGATAACGGACTCGTCTTCGGCCAGAATCCAGAGACATTTAGAAAGATCAGAGTCTCGCTTTCATGAAACAGAAGCATTTTAGAGAGCTCATGGCTGGTTGTCAACCCAATATCCTGTGTGAGGACCACAGCTCCCAGCCTAGCTACTCAGGATGCTCTCTGGAGGCGATACAAGAAGAAACCCCGGGACCATCAGGTGAGGAGACAAGGGAGAAAGGACATAGAGGGTTGACCAGTAAGGAGGAACGGGGTATGGCAGTCAGCGAGGAGGGACCTGAGTAGGGAGTGTGTGAAAGAAAGGAGCGATTCAGAAAGCCAGCGGTTGGAGGAGGAGAGTACAGGTGCTGGGGACAAGGACGTCCCCATGGAAGGAAACTGGGGAGCAACGAAGGAGGGTTAGGAGACAAGATCTGAGGATGAGGGAGGGAGGAGCGGGCACAGGGGAGGGTTCCTTTTTTTCTCCCCCAATGGGAGAAATGATTTCTAACGAGGATGAGTTTCGAGGACAGGGAAATGGAACAGCAGCAAGATAAGTGGGCGAAGGGGGCAGATGGATGTCACCAAAGGAGAATGACAGAAAGCTAGCTTGAGAGAGAGCCAGTGGCCCATGAGACTGGAGAAGATGGAGGGGTTCGTGTTTAGGGGTTAGGTGGGGGCGGAGCTTGAATAGCTGGATTCCAAAGACAAAAGCTCATGTGGTAGCCTGGTTTCTTTACTCGCCCCACCCCCTCCCGGAGTAGATTCTAGCCTGTCCCCTCGGTCTCCTGGCCGGAAGGGGAAGAGGGCGTGGTCCGCAGAGGAGGAGGGGACCGCCCCTGAGGCTGAGGACATCTGGGTCGTGGAGACGCTGTGCGGCCTCAAGATGAAGTTGAAGAGGCGGCGGGTGTCCTCGGTGCTCCCCGAGCACCATGAGGTCTTCAGCAGGCTGCTCGGTAGGAAGGGGCCCTGGGGAGGACCCTCCAATCCCAGTCTTCTTTTGAAAAAAGAAGAAACTCCCAATGAGTACACTTTGCCAGTGGAAGAGCATTCCCTGTGAACTAGCAAGCCCTCTGTCCTCGGAGGACTCTGTACTGAGCGCTCCTGGGCACTTGGGAATGGTGGAGGATTAGGCCGGACGTGAAAAGGGTGTGCGCTGGGGACCAGAACGCTTGGTTTCAGCTGCACCTTCTGAGACTTCTTAGCTCTGCCTGGCGTTTTGAATCTAAATACCTTTTCTGTGTAAGGGGGGATATTAAGGCTGTCTTCGCACCCTGATGTCACTGTCAACTGAGAGAATGAATGGCTGTGGCCTCAGCAGTGTACACCCGCGCGGGGGGAGGGAGCATTTACTTAAGATTATTTAAGATCTGAAGTGAGCAGCTATGTTACTGACACTCTCCTTCTCGCTCAGTCACCCAGACAGGGTGCGGGGGTCACCGCTGCTTCCTTGCCCCGTGAACGACCTCTTTCCCCTTTTCCTATTAGCCTCGCCCTTTGCCACAATCCTGAACTTTCCCAGGAGAGGCGTGGTCCTCTTCGCTCTGGAAACTCCCAATGCAGCCCTGTCGCGGTCGTCAGTCTAATTGTGCCCTCTTTTCACAGAGGATCCTGTCATTAAAAAGTTCCTGGCCTGGGACAAAAATCTGAAGGTTCTGACAAGGTGAGATATGTTCCTGCCCCCGTCTGTCCTGAGGCTGGGGAAAGTTTCCCGAACCCACAGTTCTATTCTCTCCCCCCGACCGGAAGCCTGGTCACCACTTCCCTTTGGGGGGCGGGTCTCGTGGCTTCTCGGGCAGCCCCGCCTCTGCCCGCCTCCTTTGGGATCTGAGCTCCAGGCTTGATCCTCTGGCGGTTGGCACATTATACCCCCTCTCTTCTCAGCGCTGGGGGATTCCCCTTTGCTCCAGCTTATCAAAGACGCTCTCAAGCCACCAGAGCTTGCCATCATGAGAGCATCATGAAGTCCTCCCTTGACTTCTTGTGACCAACGTTCTGATGCCCCCTCTCTTTCACTCTCCAAATAGGCAGGCTCACCCTGCACCGGAAGCTCTTCTCCTAGCGGCACCTGCCCCCAACCTCCCGTCCCTACTGTCCTTCCTCTTCCACGATGTGACCTCTCTTACAGTGTTTTTCTTCTTTCCATCAGTATCTCTTGTCTATGGTCATAGCGTACTTCAGCCGTGCGGGCCTCTTCTCCTGGCAGTACCAGCGAATCCATTTCTTCCTGGCCCTGTGAGTATCCTGCTTGATCCCACCAGCCAATATTGGTACCCTGAGCGTGGGAGGAGAGAAGTGGGGGAGTAGGACCTTTCATCTATTTTTAACTATTTGTAACTGTTTATTCTGGGTATGAAAATAAGATAATAGTATAGTTTTTTATACTGTTCTTTGTAAAAGTCAACATCCCTAATATCAGTTAAAAGACTGAACAGGACAAACAAACAAAAAAACCCATAAAACCCTCCAAAAGAAAACGTTGACTGACACCACCTTACCCCAAGCAAATAGCTTTGAGACCAACCATTTCTAATTCCTCTGTCCCTCTCTTTCTCACATCAATACCAAGTGTAATGGTCTTCTTCTCTGTCCAGGCTCCCATTACCTAACACAGACGCCAGGGATGTTTCTTACTGAGTCTCTGAAAATCCTTCTGAAACAGGTCTAACCACTTCACGACTGTCCTCAGCAAGCTCATTGACTAATTCTGTTCGAAGTCCGAATTCAGCCCTCTCTACAGCCCCCTTCAGACCGCACACCATCCCGAGGATTCACCACTCTGTTTCACTGCTCTTCCAAAAAAACCTCCACTCTGGGTATTTTTTTCAATTAGAGTTGACACATAATGTTATTTTAACTTAGTTGCACACAGGTGCCCTTCCCTCTGTTTTTATATTGTGTTTTCTGTCTACGTACTTTCTCAGGTCCACATAAGTACCTGAAAGAAAATGACCTGTACTTAAAGGTCAGTTCAAACACCAAATCTTCCTGCGGCCTCCTCTGACCTTCCTACTTCCGGCATCCCAGTAGTAATTTAATCAAATTCTATTACAATAGAATTTAATGTGATATTTTGCATTATAGTTATTTCTTACCTCCCCCTTCCCAATCCCATTATACTAGACAGCTGTCGAAGGCAGGTCTTGTCAAAATGACAATGCATTCTTAAGACACTCAGGTAATTCCTTTTATTTTGCAAATGTTTAAACTATACTGAGTCTATGAGATAATTGGTTTTACATTTGACTATGAGACAAAGCATTGACTTATTCATTTCACAAAACCTTATACATAAAGCCCATCTCACGTGCCAGCAGACTTGAGGTGATGGGAAGAGAGATTCGCACCAATATGAGCCAAGTCCTATCTTAGTCATTTGGTAGGAAGGCTATGAATACAGAAATAGACCAGAGTCCGTCCGGCCTGTCCCAGGCAAAAGAAAGCGGCTCCCAAAGTCATGCCCTTGAACGCATCTGTGTCTTTCTCCAAGGCCAGGTTCATGGAGCAGAACCTTCTCAGATAAACTGACAGGTGCCCACACAGGTGAACACACAACACAGAGAGGGGAAGCACAGAGTCTTACAGAGCGAAGGGACGAAAGTCCGTAGGGTCTCCCAAGGGAGCTTTGGTGACTGGCGGTGCGGAAGGCTGCACGTCAGTCCCAAGCCAGTGGCTACAATGGGTTGGAAGGTCAGAGTCTTGGGGCTCTCAGCTCTCCGTCCACGATGCTCTCGGTCCAGGTTCAAGCATCGTCTGGACCTTACAAGGAGAGAGCCTCATGCTCATGGGCCCCTGCAGGTGAGGGCTTATCCAGGACACTCATGGCTGACATTTCTGTGGTTTTGAGTATCAAGTCACACCCTAAGGGCAGTCCCCTTATATGCCAGGTGACATTACTGTCATGGTGCCCATGGAACCCATTTTGTGAAGTCCACAAAGTCCTCGATTCTTGATGCTCAGTGCACTGCCCCCAGGAGCGGTAGAGGCACTTATATAGTAGGGGGACAGGTGTGTGCACACACGCCAGGTTGAAGGGGTGGTGGGCGAGGACAGAGAAGGGAAAATTGTGATGGGAACTGTGTTGCTTGTGGACGGCAGGGTAGGCTCTCGGGCTTCCTTGTCGAATTTTGTCTTCATCATCAAGGTATGAGAGGCGCCCTTCAGATCCTGCCCGGCAGTGGCTTCTTGATGGCTGGGTGGCACTCTGTGACACCCGTAGGTCCTACGTGAAGACAATTAGCCTGTGTTCTTGCTGGGAAGCTGACCTCAGGCGGCGGTCCTTCCTGTTCTGCTCCTGACCTGCAACCTAATGTCTTTCCCCAGCTACCTGGCCAGTGATATGGAAGAGGACAACCAGGCCCCCAAACAGGCCATCTTTTCCTTCCTCTTTGGGAAGAACCGCTCTAAGCGTCCCTTGTTCCACAAACTGCGATTCCAGTTCATCCGCTCCATGGGTTGGAAGACGAGGGTCTCCCAGGAAGAATGCGAAGAGGTGGGTGGGCTGTGGGGATTCACAGGAGCAGACTGGGCTAGAGAGAGAAGGGATCATGGGGGATCAGAGTTGGGATTTGGTGACCAGAAAGAATTGGGGGCTAGACAAGGGGAGAGAAGGGGCCCACTTGGAGAGTCATCATCTTCCCAGGGGGCTGTTTGTCGTTCCAGATCCAGGCTTTTCATCCAGAGCTCTGGGTGTGGGCGCGAGATCGCGCCTTCATTCCGAAGAGTACGGAGGCCTGAGGTCACTGACCTGAGGAAGGTAGGTACGTGTCCTCCCAGGTACAGATGGAATGATTTGTTGTCTATTTATGAAATCTGAGAAACCCAGTTGCTGGACGCATGCTCATCACTCCCCTACCCACGTCACCCTTCCACGCACTGTGCAGCAGACGCACCAGGTACACAGCCAGGCCTGGCTCGGCTCCCCCCTGCAAACTGACAGCCACACATAGGCACAACCTTGGTGGGACATGTGGGTGCCAGACCTTAAGATTTGGCTAAAACCATTTCATCCAAAGCGTTTGGTTCCAAATAATAGCTTTGGTGAAATGTCGATTTTTGTGCAAAGTAAATAAGTTTCCAGTTTTTTCCATATATTATGTTCTGGCTTTCTCTTGTTCATTCATTTTGGCCTTTTCATCCCTCAGGAATACCAACTACAACAAAGTAAATATCTAACAGTAGGATATTAGTTGGAACAGTCTATATACCTAATAATAAAAGATAACTTATGACTAGCTATATTTCATCCAAATTTACTTTTAAACACATTGCTTATGGCCAGATTACCAGAGTGTTCTTCATGTCCCCTGACTCACCAGATCTGGACCAGTCTCTCCTTGCACACTATTATGCCTTCCCCCTCAAGTTTATGTTCAAGGAAGTTTGTCAGAAAGAGTGAAGGGTCAGAAAACCAGCCTCAGCTGGCTTATATGATCGACACATTAGAGTTATGGGTTTGGGCAGAGGATTAAGCAAAGACTTGGTTTAAGCTTGTGAACTTGCTACTTTGGTCCATTCGCATCACTATGATAGAGCATCATAGACTGGGTGGCTTCTAAACATATGAACAACAGACATGTATTCCTCATAGTTCTGGATGCTGGAATTCTGAAATCAGGTACCAGCATGGTTGGGCTCTGGTGAAAACCCTCTTCCGTGTTGCCAGCTGCACATGGGTCTGCACATGGGGTCTGCCCACGGCCTCTTTTATAAGGGTTCTAATCTCATCCTTTAGGACTCCCCCCATGACATAATCACCTTCCCAATGTCCCACCTCCTAATGCCCTCGCCTTAAGGGTTAGGATTTCAATGTGAATTTGGGGGGACACGAACACTTAGACCATAGCAATGGTCAAGTTTAGGCCTTGGTTTTATGGTTAAACATTAGGATCTAGGGGTAAGGTTGGGGATCAGGCTTCTGGTCTCATGATTTGTGGTGTTGACATGTTAGCGATATTTGTAGAGTGGTTAGAAGTTCAGATTGGAAGTACCACAAAAGGACCGAGGTGTGAGTAAGTCTACAGCAGCATTCTCCCTATGTGTTCTTTACCCTGAGCGGAATCACCCAGAGTCCTCGCTAAAAAGCAGACTGATGTGCCTGACTTTAGGAGTATTAAGTAATTTTTGGACTTAGGGTCATCAAAATTCAAGAATCACACTTGAAAACAATGGTTCAGGTTTGGGGTTGAGAATGGAGGAACACAGATAAAATTGGATTATAAGTTAGTCTAAACTTAGGTTAGAATTGACTGAGAATGTGAATAATCTTTATGCCTAGAAAGCTGTCTCTTTGAAATATGACATTCTCTATCTTTCTCTTACTTCTAGATAGATCACTGAGCCCAGGGGAGATTCGGGTTTTCAGCAGGAAGTCAATCCAGACACCAGTGACAGACACGAGGAAGAGAAAAGAAGCCTCTTGTGCAGATAATCTAGAAGAACCCAGAACCTTCTAGAAAGAGCTGAATAGAGTTATCACATCATATTCCTAGGAGCTGGGGGTACTTCTAGGAGTCCTTGGAAAGACAATAAGAAACCAGAGTTTTTTTAGGCTCCATCCCTTCCAAGATGCCACCCAAAATTTCGGATGGTTTGGTTCACATCTCCCCTGAGGTGGAAGCTGGGGGTCCTGTTTTTTCTGTACTTGGTTGCCACAGTCTAGGTGGAGTGTAGGGGCTCAGAGTAAGAGGAAATTCCTTTAAAAGTTTGAAATTAGAGCCATAGGATTGTGATAGGTAGTTTAATATATGCAATAAATTTCATTGGCTTATTTTGACAATGTTGCCCATATTATATTTTTAAAAATATTTTATTTATATATTTATTTTAAATATATAAAAACATGCTGTTCCAACAGTTTTGTGATGAGTAATATAGCTGTTATGTATATATGTATAAATATAATTTTATTTACATTTTCAAGAGAGTTTGTGTGTGTTTATTGTATTTATATATCAATTATAGCTAGGTAAGTAGTTCTCCCAAATTCTTGTAAATATAAATTTCTATTTTTTGTCTTTATTATTGAGTGATGAAAATTCATTTGTAATTTTTTAACTTGCCTGGGTGAGAGGTTTTATGTCATTTTAGATTATTAAGGAGGACAGTGGACTGCATAATCGGAGAGCGACAATGAAGATGAAAGTCTTCTCATCCCAACGATGTGTTTGGTTGTGCCAGTTTGGGTCGCTTGTTCACTGTCAAATGATAATGTTGCTTACTGGGCTTGTGATTATTCAACCAAGTCTCTTAACTCTGCAAAATAATCCTGGATTATTTTTCACGTAGAGAAAGCAATAGAAGTTGAGGCAGACCCTCAGCCAGAGTCTGAAAGCAGGGCAGAAGGAAAGGATATTGAAGGAGAAAAATGGGAAAAGTACAAAGAAGGAAGAAACACTGTGGATACCTAGACAGTAATCTGAAACTCAGAATAAAGGAAGGGTGACTCAGTAGGACATGCATTCCAGGAAATGGGCTGTGACAAGCGGACCCACGGGCACAAGAGAACACACACAGTGCTCACTATTTTAACCCTAATGGGAATTTTTTCACAATCTCTAAGTCAGTCCTTCGTGGTAGAACGAAAATCTGGAGCATGTGGTGAAATAGAAACAATAGAAAAGAAATGAGAGTATAGGAGAGATTTCAGGACAAAAAAAGAAAATAGGGACAGCTAAAACTATTAAGTAAGATAGGCAATGGAGGAGAAGGAGCTGATAACATGAACACTGCGTTGTTAGAGAAAAGTGGGGAGACGCGAGCATCAGAGAATTCTGGGACGGTCTGAAAGGCGGAGCTTCGCGTCCTCAGGATGTACCGCCCTCACTGCACGTGGATGTGTTTCACCAATCAGAGAAGCTCCTCGAGCTCTGGTGCCCGGTTTGTACTGATGTTGCATTACGTAGGCATGACTTTTTCAATCATTAGCCATGCAAGTATACTCAATCTCCAGCCCCCTTCCCTCCCCAGAGATTAGGTTGATATCACGTGGCTCAAAGCCCCACCCTGAAATCAGAGGGTTGGTCTGTCTGGCGTGCTGGCTCCCATCCCCAGTCACTTCGTTAGCATAACCACCGGTGTGCTCTGAGGGCCCCAGCTTAAATAGCAGACACTCCTCTCACTCAGGAAATTCAGAGGATTTAGGGACTTCCTCCAAGGAACCAGGGATAAGGACCAATGAGCACGGAGCAGCTGCAGAGAGTGAAACCAACAAGGCCAGTAGAGCTATGGGGACATCAGCAACTGGGGGGATGGACAGCGTTCAGATGTGGGACACAGCTCATGTGGTAAGAGCAGCAGAGGGACTAGATTCGGCAGACATGGAAAGTAGAAAACAAAGAGGAGAAACAGTCTTATGGGAGGAGCTTGGAACCAATCAGCTTAGGAGACATCTAGGAATTGAAATGAAAAGTGAATATAACAGACTCTAGGTGTTCACAGAATGGTAGGAAATGCAGTAGCAGCTAAAGTGAACAAAGGGTTAAGAGTCACACAAGAAACAGGACAATGGACTCAAACAATGAAGCAATAACAAACAGGTAAGAGAATAGATGTCCAGGCCACTGAGGACAGGGTGAGTTGAGAGCGTTTGGGAACACCAGAGCAGAAAGCCTTGGGTTCAGCCCAGATGTCCTGAGAAGCTCGAGATGGGGTAAAAAAGAGATTGGTCCAGTTGAAGAGAAGTGGTAGCTGCGGCCACTGAGAAGGGGGTATAGCTCTGCATGGTCCCAGGACAAAGAGATGGACCAGCTGAGAAACTGGGACAGTCTGGAGGCTGCTGAAGGCTGAGAAGATCGATACATACACCAAGAGAGCTGCTTTCAGAGCTGTGAGCTGGTGACAGAGAGATCTGTGACTTCCAGTCCTTGCCTCACATAGCTCTTCATCTGCCTTTGACATCTGCTACTTCAAAACTCATATTTTCTTCATGGAGTCTCCTTTTTCTTGGCTTAAATTTTTTTTTACCTGTATGTATCTTGAAATAATAAGGAGTCCTTATTATTAAAAGGTGAGGATAACCCGTAATACCATTCTTCCTTAATGTATAATATCCAGTGTTCAAAGTTTCACAATTTTCTAAATGTCTTTTGTTTTTTTCAATACATGAAGTTTCCCTGGCCCTGTTAGGTGAATTCATTGGGGATCTTTGGGAAGACCTCCAAAATCGTTAAAACATAGTTTAAGATCCTGAATCTCAGACGTGAAAATGAACACGTGCTAAATATTTTTATTTAATTCAAGAGGGAGCCAGAAGCTGTTATAACCTGTTTAGAAGAGAAATTGAGAAACACACGTGTTATATATAGATCAGGAATATTGCAACGAACATGTGCATAGATGAATGAAGGCAAAACCCGATTTTCCCGGATTGGTGATACTGGTAGTGATTGATGGTGGTGGTGGTGTGGGCGGAGGTGGGAGGGGGATGGCGGGGGGGGGGGGCGGAAGTCAACTGAATTTCCAGCATACAGAACAGAATTTGCATGTTACCTACAACTTTCAAAGAGGTATGCAGGAGCTCAAAAGACAAAAGACTGGATTAAAAAATAACAAAGGATGTCCGCAAACTGCTTGGTTTTCCACTGAAATACACAATTCTTTTTCTACCAGCCAAAGTTCATGATATAACGGTAAAGTAATGGGTAATTTTCTTGTCTTAATTTTGTATCTTATGATTCTATAGTTCTCACGAATTAAAAGTTTGAAATAGGTTTCTTTTTCCCAACAAGGGGGGAGGAAGTAGATCAGGTTAATACTTTTATTAGGTTATCGCAGAACCGGTTACTGATCTTACTTAAATGTCTCGCCCATCATAAATGAACACGATACACCACTTTCCCTTATTTATCGGGGTTGTCTGTGGCTACGGATTCTAAGCCTTAGGCTCTCAATGTATGAAAAAGACTAGGGAGCCAGGACACAATCAGGACACTCGTGCAGAGGCTACAATAACGACGAGTCTTTAAATTATGGGGAATTTTGTGTTCCCGGTCCGGGCGGCACAGCGCCTCTCGACCGCTGGGCGAGGAGGGGACCGCTGAGACGTCCCCCAACCCGACGGAGTGCGGACTCCTGGGAAACAGAGTCCGGGTGCTCGCCCCCCGACCCCGGCGGCCCCGCGGGCGGACTTCCGGCGTCGCCTCGCGCACGCGCGCGCGGCCGCGGCCTGCGTGCGTGTTCGCGCACGCGCACTGCCGCCGCCGCGGTCGCTTCCTGTCCGTGGCCAGGTCACCGCTGGCCCCGCTTCCCAGGCTCCGGCCTCCGTCGGGCGAGGGTCCAGGGGCCCGCGGGGCTGGACGCCGTCCGGCAGGGCCGGCACCCGGCGGGCGTGCGGCCGTGCGGCCAGAGTTCACGCGGGCGGTGGCTCGAGCGCGGCCCCGGAGCCGGCGGCCAGGCCCGAGGGGCCGGGCGGCGGCGGCGGCGGCGCGCAGGGCGGCGGGACCAGGGCCCCCGGCCCGTGTGCAGCGCGGCGGCCCGGCCGGGGCGCGCGGGACAGCGAGCCCCGGGAGGAGCGTGCACCTGGGCGAGTTTGTCCCGCAGGCCCGGGGAGCCCGCGAGAGACGCGCAGGAGCGACCCCCGCGCGCGGCTCGGGAGCCCGGGGGCGGATCGGCGCGTCCCGGCGGGGTAGGTCGTGCGTGGCGGGCCTCGGGCAGCTGTGGCTCCTCCCGCCCGCGGTCAGCGCCTGGGGGAACTGGCCCCGGGCCGACGACACGAGAGTGTGCGACACGGAGGGTTTGACCGGTTCCCGGGGATGCGAGGGTCTGGGCCGGAGGACAGGGCTGCCCTGGAATGGGCGCTCCCCTAGGACGTGCAGTTGTGGGTTTCCCGGGGGAGGAGGCAGTGACAGCCCCGGCTGCGGAGGTGCAGTGTCCCCTCCTCCGCTCTCCACACCCCAACGCCCCTTCGCCCTCCCCAGGTTCCAAACGTGACTCTGCACGTCCCTGAGGGCCTTGCTCTGTGATCTGAGTGTGTGGGGGTTCCCCTCGTTTCTGCTGTGCGGAGTCACGCAGCGTCGTGCAGGATAAGTGTGCCGGGGGTATGTCCAGCTGCCCCGATTGCCAGAGGAAGAGTCTGGGCCTGAGAAGGGGGTGACGTGTCCAAGGTTCCCAGGTCTGTAGGTGGGATTGCTAACGGGACTCGGACTCCCAGACCAAGTGTCGTGGCCACTGTATTACCGTTTCCTCAATAGAACATTCTAAGGGCAGCGGTAACCATTTAGTGAGATAAAATCAAAACTGTGCCTTGATGGACATTTATCCCATCTTTGAGCGCTTCTAGTCCGTGTTCCTGTGGATTCTTTGATTTTCAGTATTTTAAAGAGACATTAAAAAACATAAGCAGGGTAACGGGAGTTTTTTTCCCCCTTTTATTTAATGGTGGTAAACTGCTTGAAACAAGAGTCCAGTGAGAGGAACCCCTCCAGAGCCCCCGATTGTGTTGGAGTTACAACGGTTTAGGCGTTTCTCCTGTATCCCCCTCTAGCACCATCTGAGTGTTCACAGGGTGTCCTTTTATTGAGGTTTCTTTAGTGGTTTTATGCAGGAGGTTCCTGCCTAGACAGGCCAGATTTCTTATGATTCAATTACTTTCTTCTTCTCCCCTAGGTCCACTGTTAACAATCTCTACACTCTTCCAAGAGCAGCAGAAAAATGCATGAATCCCAGGTGAGTTTTTTGTCTGTGTATATGTCTTCCCTTCTTTTTAGAAGGTTTATAAGGATCCATACTTTTAAAAGAGAACATAGAAATAAAGACATTATGTAAAATGTCGTTATTAGAGAGTCAGACTAGCACCAAGAATCTGTCAAATTCATGTGTATAGGTAGTATGGTACTTTCAGATTGTTGAAGTTAAGCTGCAAATATGACCAATGATCTCGACAGTCATAGAAAAAGGAAAATGCCATCCATTACGTGATTTTTATTGACGATAAGACAAAACCATTTTTGTTACTGGTGGGTTGTAAAGATTTCCTTGGACTTGGAAAATGTCCTTAGTAAAGTTTGTATAATGGGGTTATATGAAATGTAACAACCAGGGAATCATCACACGATAGGGCTGATACTCGGTTTTGTACGCATAGGCCCAGGGAGAACTTAGTGCATGTGATTTTTCCAGGCACCAAAATTGTTATCCAAATAGACACTTTTCCATTTTTACTGTTTAATCCAGGGATAAAACCTAAGTCATGGGCAAATCGCCTGCTCCCCTTTCAGATCTTTCTGTTACTCTGTTTATTTGGTTGCCCAGCAATCTCCTGCAATCGTGGTTTGTCTGTTTCTCCCTGCAGTTCTGTCCTGTTTTGCTTCATGTATTGTATTAGGTACCCGAAACATTTACAATTGAGTTTGCGGGACTAAGTAACCACTTCGTCATTGGGAAATGGCCTTCTTTATTCCTGCGAATACTGCGTTCTGTGAAAAGCTATGCCAGCTTTCTTTTGAGTTGTGTGTGCGTACTGTATCTTATTCCATCTTTTTACTTTTAATCTGTTTTAGTCTCTATACTTAAAGCACATTTCTTGTAGGCAGCACATAATTGGCTTTTGCCTTTGGATCCAGTCTGACAATTTCTGCCTGTTAATTGGGGTGTTTAGACCATTTACGTGTAATGTAATTATTGACATAACCAGTTAGATTATAGTCTGTTGCTTTTCTTTTCTATTTATCCTATCTTTTTTGTTTTCCTTTTCTTCTTTGTCTTCCTTCCTTTCAAGTAATTGAGTATTTCTTGATTCCTTTTTATATCCTTTCTTGGGTTTTTAGTGATAACACTGTTGTGTAATTTCAGTGGGAGCTTTAGGGTTCATAATTTACAACTTTAATTTTTCATAGTTTATCTTCAAGTAACATGCCATTTCACTTGGAGTATGAGACGCTTCTAATTACCTTCCTTTTATCCTCTCTTGGTCTTTATCCTGTTGTTGCATATAACTTTTGGAGGTAGTATCAATCTCATGATACATTGTTATTTTTAATTAAAGTTATTTTTTCAAGAGATTTAAGAGAAAATACAGTTACCATTTCAGGTACTTTTCTCTTGCTGCTTTTAAACTTTTTATCATTGGTGTTGAGCAGTTTGATTGTGAAATGTCTTGCTATCATTTTCTTCGTGTCTCTGTGCTTGGGTATCGTGAACTATTTGAATCTGTGCATTTATGGTTTCATCAACAATAATTTCTTCAAATATTTCCTCTGTCTCCCCCGACACTTCACTGATTCCTCTTTCCTGTATCTTATACCATTTAAAATTGTCCCACAGCTCAGGGATGCTCTTCATTTTCTTCCAATTCTTTTTTCTGTGTTTCGTTTTACAGAGCTGTTGCTATATTTTCTTGTTCATTTTCTTTAGTGATACTGTTAACCTAGTCCAGTGTCATTTTCCTTTCAGGAAGATATAGTTTTTACCTGTAGAAGTTCAGTTTGAGTCTTTTAAAATACTTTCTCTCTCTCTACCCAATTTTTTCAACATAAGGAACAAAGTTATAAACAGTTTTAATGTTCTCTGTCAATTGTAACATCTGGGTCAGTTCTGGGTCCTTCGGTCGATTTTTTTTTTTTTAATGGGTTGTGCTTCCTACCTATTTCCCCCAGTTTCTCAGCTCTTTTTTCCTGACTGTTTTAGTTCTCCCCACCTGCTCTGTGGCCAGAAACTCAAGGCAGTTACTGTAGGGCTCACCTTGTTTGTTTCCTGTCTCTCATGGGAATGTCTAGTGTTTCTTGATTAAGTAAAATCTGTCTTTAGAACTGAGAGGACCGAAGCATAAATATGTGTGTGTGTGCGCGTGTGTGTCTGTATAAACTTAAAAAGTGTACATGTGTACGCATGTATATTACACATGCATGTATGTATCACATATGTATATATCACACATACTACGCTTTCAGCTTATAAGAGTGTGTATACATATACATGTATTCATGTTAGTGAAGTATCCGTCAATTCAAATTTTCTTTTCAAAGCTGGTATTGAATTCTGCCTGCCGATATTTTATTTTGGATATTTGTGTTGCTATGAGTGATAGTGCTATGTGATATTATTGATTGATCAGTCTTCTAACCCTACCACTCCTTATCTTCTGGACTAACTTAACTCAAAAGGTGATTACTTCCTGTAGGTGATTTATGAGCTCATTTGGCTTGCCCTTGTCTAGTACACCTGGATGTCCTGCTTTGTTTCTGTCATTCAGCTCTCCTTCTGCCATCTCAGGGAATCTCTGCTGTGGGACCTCACAGTTGTGGCTGTCAGTGAGTATAAACCCTTTGTTGATATAGTCTTTGTAAATAATAGGACAACAGAACATGTTTACTGAGCATTTCACTTCTTAACTAAGAGTTAAATGTTTGTAGTTCCTAAACTGCTGCTTAATCCAGCACTGAGAACCCGTTTTTGCTGGTCTCACTGGGGTTTCTGTATTCTCATGTTCCTCTTTGTTGGCTTTTGTGGTTTTCAGTGGAGTGGTACATCATTGACTTTAAAGGAAACGATTTTATTAAATAAGTTGTCTCACTTTTCTGAAAATACCTTTAGTGTAGCCTTAGGCTTACATGATAGTTGCCTTGTTATATAGTCCTAGGTTCAAAATCCTTTTTCTGTCAAAAGTTGGAAGTAGTTCTTCACTATTTTTTTTTCTCAGTTGAGAAATAGATTAGCTCCCAGGGTAATTAGTGTATTTTTTTTCCTGTAACTTTTTCAGATTTATTTCTTTTACTTTTGGATATTTTATGGGGGAATTTGTGGATCCGTTTTCCCCCCCAGTATTCTTGTTTGCATAATAAGTGGCCCCTTTTGATGTGGAAGCTTCAGTAATAAGTTGTCTTAAAGTCTTTAGCTCGGTTTTGTACCTTCTCCACATTCTGTCCTTCTGAAAATGATGAATCTGTTGAATCTGGCTTTTTTATCTCAATTTTTCTTTCATCACTTTCTTATTTTCTAAAAGACTTCCTAAATTATATATTCTATGTCTTGTTTGTTATCAGGTTTCTTACTCAAAGATTTTAAAAAAATCAATCCAATCTTTAATTCTAAGTATTCTCCGATGGCTGTTTCTTAGCAAAATGTTCTCATTTTATGGAAGCAATATCCTGCTTAATTTTTAAAGAAATATCAATTAATAGAAAATAACGTCAGTTGTCTCCTTTATGAATTTGATCTGCCGGTGTTGAGTCATCATCTTGATGCTTCTCTTTCATTTCTGCTCTTTTCTTAAGCTGATTCTTGCCTTTTTTCATTTCAGTTTTGAGGGAATGATTACCAAGAGCTGATGTGACTATGCGCAACTAACGGCCCCATTTTGTTCCTTTCTCCTTTGTGAAGGGGTCGGCTGCAGAGCTCTAGAAGCCAATGAGTACAGATAAATAATTAGATGTCACTTCACTTTTATCCCACTTTTTTTTATTGCAGTAAAGTACACATAACACAAATTTTGCTGTCCTAACCATTTTTAACGTACAGTACATGGCATTAAGTGTGTTCATAATGTGCAGTCATCACCACCGTCCGTCTCCACAGAGCTGCTCAAGTTGCAGAACTGAAACTACCCATTAACCAATAATTTCCCATTTGTCCCCAGCCCCCGGCAACCACTATTCTACGTTGTCTCTCTCATTTTGACTAAGCACCTCATTTAAGTGAAATTATGATTCGTTTTGTTGTGACTGGCTTATTTCACCCATCGTAACATCCTTAAAGTCCATGTTGTAGCACATGTCAGAATTTCCTTCTTTTTTAAGGCTGAATAACATTGCATTGTGTGGATGGACCACATTTTGCTTATCTGCCATTCATCCATCAGTGGACACTTGGGTTTCTTCCATGTGTTAGCTGTTGGAATAATGCTGCTATGAACAAGGGTGTACGATTGATTACCTCTTTGAGTTCTTGCTTTCAGTTTTTTGGGGTATAGACCCAGAAACAGAATTGCTGGGTTATTTGATAATTCTATTTTTGATTTTTTTGAGGAACCACTGAAACGTTTCTACAGCAGCCACAGTATTTTACATTCCCACCCATAGTGCACAAAGGTTCAAATTTCTCTGACACATGATATTTTCTGGTTTTGTTTTTAATAGTAGCCATCCTAATGGTTAGGAAATGGTATCTATTTTTTTTTTTTGTTTTTGTTTTTGTTTTTTAGGCGAGGCAACCCTTGGTTGACCTCACAGATTGCAAAGACCTTGTCATCTTACAATCCCTTATTTTTTAAGCTTATAGTCCCTGGTCTTCCTAGGTGGTCTCCTATCCAAGTACTAACCAGGCCTGACCCTAGATCAGATGGGATTGGGCTTGTTCAAGATGGCATGGCGTAGGTATCTTATGGTTTTTGATTTGCATTTGCTTAATCATTAGTGACGTGTAGCACCTTTTCATGTGCTTATTAGTCATTTGTGTGTCTTCTTTGGAGAAATGTCTTTTTTAAGTCTTTTGCCCATTTTTAAATGGTGCTTTTTTGATATCACGTTTTAGGCATTCTCTATATATTCTGGATATTAATTCCTTATATGATTTGCCAATTTTTTCTCCTCCCTGGGCTGCCTTCTTTTTCTGTCGACAGTGCCTTATGCACAGAATTGCAGGCACCCTCCATTTTGCACCGGGGATGAGTCGGCAGACAGGTGAAAGTGCCCGGGGTGCTTTATGTGGAGAGTAGCTTTTGAGAGTTGGCTTTGGGAAAACACCCATGTCTAACATGGGTAGAGTTGCCTGTATGTCCTGGTTTGCCTTGAATTACACCTGCATTCCTAGTATCCCACCTGCCTTATCATTTGTCCCAGACAGAAGTTCTCCGTTTGCACAGTGACTCAGTGGTCACCTGGTTGTGGAAGCCTGGAGTGTGCTGTGCTTCGCTGTGTCTCTTCGGCCACAGTGTCCGTAGCCAAAGGTCCTCGCCAGATTCCGCATTCCTCGGGCTGCTCTGTGTGCCGGAATCAGGAAGCCGCTCAAGCTGCTCAGGCAGGCCTGTGATTGATTTCTCTGTCAGCCTGTCACTTTGCCACTGGGGGGACCCCACACCCTCTTGATGGGCCTGCAGATTTTCACGGGCTCTGTTGGAGAGTCTGCGGTTCCTTTTTCTGCGGCCTACTGCCTGCTGTGTATGAAGTGTTCCCCGCGGCTCTGTATTCTACTCTACTCCACATCTCATGAGTTTAAAGAGGTCGCTGCTGGCCATGTGGCTTCAGTTTTTGCCATTGGCACTTTCTACACCGCCTCATCTTTAATGCTGTAGAAAACCCCACCTAATCTGACTGCAGAAAATGAAGATAACTTGCTTCTCTTTTGTTAAACCATCCACCACCTTGTATACATCACTTTAGTAACCCATCGGGTGTTCATTCAGCAAACATATTCACTGCTGCAAGAATGAGACGTTTGAGATGAAACTTAAGTGAAGTAGAACACTTAGTCATGCTGATAGGCTGGCCCAGAGGGAGCATCCGAGGGTCAAAGGGCTGACAGTGGAGGAGACACCAGAGCAGCTGGCCTGGGAGGGAAGGGCATGAAGAGGCAGGGAAGAGGAAGACGAGCCAGCAAAGGCCACTGAAGAAGATGACAAGGACTAAAGTGCGTTTGTCATTTACATGGTGTCTCCTTAGCGGGTTAGTAGCGTTTTGAGAACAGGAGTGATGTTTTATTGATCTTACAGCCCCAAAACTCAGATACTTCAGTTGCAAAATCAGAACTCAGTTTCTTTTTGGTTTGAGGATTTGTTTTTGTTTTTTAACACAAGAGAGGAACCCAAAGGCCACGTGTTTTTATTCTGTTTCCCTTCCACAGTCTGTAACGCAACAAAGGGGTACATGTTCGGAGTTGATTGTACCAGGGAGCTTGGCAGGCTCTTGTCCCCACACACCCCCTCCGTGCCACCCATTCGGTCATGTTGTCGTTCCAGGAGCCAGTGTCGTTCCAGGACGTGGCAGTGGACTTCACCCAGGAGGAGTGGCAGCAGCTGGACCCTCTTGAGAAGACAACCTACAGGGATGTGATGCTGGAGAACTACAGCCACCTGGTCGCCGTGGGTGAGGAGAGCTGCCTTTCGAGTCGCTGCTATGCGGGGCGGTGGGGGAGGGCTTCCAATTTAATGATTTTAACCTGAGATTGAAGAAATAAGTGATAAGACCATTTAATTTCCTTTGTGAACCAGATGAAATAATTTGTGTCCCTGCTTCTCCGTCAGAAGGTTCTAGTTTTAATAACAGTGTGAAATGAGGCGCCGTGTCACATAGCCTCCGCGACAGCACCTTCCACTCAGGCCTGGAGGCCGAGCGGCCGGGCTGGGTCCAGCTCATTTCTCATTCGCAGGGTACGATAGCGCCAAACCGAACGTGATCGTCAAGCTGGAGCAGGGAGAAGAGCCGTGGGTAGCAGAAGGTGACCTCCTGTGTCGGAGTCATCCAGGTGAGCTAGTAGAATGGTCACCCCAGACCTTAGGGGGCGACTGGAGGTGTCTCTGTGCCTCGGGTACCCTAGGCTACACCCAGGGACCCAGACAGCACTGTCTCTTCGGCACGGGTGCACAGGCTGCTTCGCTGGCTTTACATCCGATGGACCTTTGCCGAGACGCTCCGGGCTGCCGAGAACTGAGGGCTCTTGCCTTCCCCTCTCCCCGTTATCACAGATGGCCTTGGTTTCCGGGCATTCAGAAGTCTGGCAGAAAAACCTACTCGAGATTTTCATCTTCATTCTGTTTTCTTTCCTTCCTTGCTGTGAAATGCCGCTGTTGTGTGTTCTGCCCCCAGTTTCAGTTCCAGATGCCAGCACCCCGTCCCCTCCCTGAGGGGGCGAGGCCAGTCACCACCTCCCTGAGGTGTGCGCTTGCACTTCGTTTGGAGGCGCTACTCACTGTTCTAGAGGTGCATTTGGTGGTGCAATACCAGCTGGCCATCCTCTTCCCCCCAAGTGCTCATCCGTCTCTGTCCGTCCATGCCTGTGTCCACAGGACACGTTCGAGAAGTGTTTATCTTGTCAGTGAGTTCGCCTAATTCTCTTGCTTCCCTCAGAAGTGCCCCCTACTTTCTACTTCTTTACTTTTCTTCATATCCCTTGAAAGGGTTCACGTAGTCTCAACTTTTAGGACTTTTTAATTTGGATTTATGCCGCTCATCCAAATCGATATGTAACACCTTTAACTGGAGTCTAGTCGACTAGTTTTCCTGACAGATGACAGTGCCAGTGAAAATAGGCCACTTCCGTCCTTTTTCCTTTCTCCCTCTTTTCCTCCCTCCCTTCTTCCTTCTTTCCTTCTTAGAACGAACTTCCCCAAATCACAAGTTCTGTGCATCTTCCCCACGTCCTTTTATTTATGACATGTATTTATTTTCTCTCCCTGTTTTTGTTTTTTTTGTGTGATGTCTTCAGAATCTTCTGCATAGTCTTAGCTGCTTCTGGCATCAATGTAAACATTTTCTCATACCTAAGTTAAATGAATTCTATTTAAATTGCAAAATCTATTCTTCTGAAGTATCCAGTTGATCTGTCACCAGGCTGACAAGATGAGGCTATAACTTGTCCCACATGATGTGGAGCAATGTTGGTGATCAAAATTAAAGTTCTCTTTTTGCCCATACTCGTATTAAACTCCTTTTGGTCTAGATTTCTAAATGTCTTCTGTTCAGACTGTCATTGTCCGTTTCTTTGGTGTGAACTTTTCTTGTCCAGATTGTACATTTTCCTTCCTCCCTCCCCCACTTCCTTCCTTAATTGTACTAAAAGTCATAACATAAAAGTTACCATTTGGACCATTTTTAAATGTGTAGTTCAGTGGCGTTACCTGTATTCATTGTTGTGTGACAGAACCTCTAGAACTTTATTCTTTAAATTTGAGCGTAAAAGCTCCTCTCCTATGTGGCTTCCTTCATTACTCATTCACCACACCAGTATCCCTGAATATCCATTCCACTCGGTGATTGTTACCACAAAAGTAAGATGTGATTTTAGATTGTATAGTCTGAATGTGGTGGCATATGTTTGTTGCTTGAACTTTTTTTCCAGCCTACATTATAGCCCTCCAAAGAGGAAGGATTTTTTGATTCCTTTGACAGCAACGTACAGAAGACACTCAGCAGGTTTTTCATTGACTCATTGACATTCAGGAGCTAGGTAAATGCAAGACCTTTATCATTCGTTCATTCAGAGAGAATTTATTCTGAACTGTACATTTTGATAAAAAAGAGCTTGGGATGGAATCCAAAAGCACCCCATTTGATCAGATTAGGAACTATAATTTCCCATCACAGAAAGGTTCAAAGGGAAAAAACACAAACATATTTTCCACAAGCATAGGTTTCGGGCTGGGAACAAACACAGTTGCGTGAACTAGTTTCAATTCAGCTTTCACATGGAGTACTTACATTCGAATACATCTTGTACTACTTTCTGTTAAAGCTGTTTTAAAATTTAAGGGTAAGAACTTCAACAAGCTGGGAAGAGATTTAACGCTTCCTCCAAACTATAGATAGATTTTGAGAAGTCACACTGGACGAGAACATGAGCACAGACTCGTGGTAGAGCACACCGAGGCTTCCTGGAGCAAGGTCTTTTGGGAAGATTAGTGCAATGCTAGTTTGAGTATATATTGTGAATCTAGGTAATGAAAAATCATTGACGAATAGTAACTCCTCTCTTATTTCCTGTTCGTATTTGGGGCTTAGGATGTTGTAGACTTCTGCACACAGAACTGTCAGCGTTGCACTGAATGTGGATGAGAGCACGTAACGATAGTTTAGGGGATTAAAAAATTTGTAAGATGTGTAGATAAAGTTAATATCGTATAGACAGCCTTAGGAATCTGATATTTAAGGTTTTATAACAAATGAAACCCAGGAGTATGGGAACTCTTGTTTGTGTTCAGAATTAAGTTATAGTGTTGTGTCAAAGACATGACTAGTTTTAGGAAATTTGGGTCAGAAAGTTAATGGCAAAACCTAATGAACATTTGTTTTGTGTTACAGACTCTTCTGTGCAGATTACACGTGCTAACTAAATTCTTTCCTGATCCTATGACTGAAGCACTATTGTCGCATTTCCGATGTGTGAAACTATGTCACAGTTGAATTACTGACCCAAGGTCACCCAGCCTGTAACTTATTTGAGTTGGGCTCTCAGCGCTCTAACCATGATGCTCTGTTGTTCAGTTGGTGTTAAACTAGACTATCAGGACACTTCAAAGAACTGATCTTATTAGAAAGTTCTCTTGCTGCTGGTCTGTCCTAACATTTTTTGGACATTAATGTGCCTGGAACTCTTCCAGGCGAATGTGAGTTGGGGCTAGAGAGTTGGAGCCCTGGTTGTGGGATTGTCTCTAAACATAAGGAAATTGGAACTTTTAGAATATTTATTTGGATTTATGTGCAGAACAGAAAGACAAAGATTTTGGGTCTATGCTATTGATGATGTTACTATGGCAATCTTGTTATGAAACGATATCTTACAGTTTAATATAAATTGTAATCTATTCGATAAGTCGTAATCTAATATATAAATTGTCATTTATTCGCCTAAACATAAACCATACTCAAAAATTTAAAGTACATCCTATATTTGTTCTTGTTCTCTCCCTGACCCCATTCGCTTTGAGTCTTCCAATTTCTGCCTGGATCTAGCATCCTTTCAATACTCTGTCCTCTGCTCATCATTTTCTGTATTTGTTTTACCTTTTCTACGAAAGTTTTGAACATACTTATAAATAACAAAGGTACTCGTGTTCAACGTCAATTGATTCTCCGGATTTCCGGTAGTGCTGACTCCTGTCCTACCCTCATCTCTTCACCATGCTTCCCTCAGCCCACAACGGGGTGTGTGTTTCCGTTTGTCTGTTTTGTTTCTCAGATCAAGGGGAAAAGAGGACTATATACTTGCAATTATTTTTTATTTGTGGAGAAAAGCCCACGTCAACCCCAAAATAGGGCACTTGAGTACAGCGTCCATTTTATAGCTGGCATGTTCGGATTAACAGGTTTGTTTAATTTTATTTCTTTTTAGAAGTCTGGCAAGTTGGTGACGTGATAGACAGGATCCAAGGAAACGGAGATGAATGTTCAAGGCAAGCTGTTTGTCTCAACAACAAAACCCTGATTGAGGAGAGGGAGAATGCATTTGAAAAAAATTGTAATGCAGAAACAAACCCTGTTCCTTCAAGCATATCTCATAATTGTGTCTCATGTGGAAAGAGTTTAGACTCTACTTCAGAACTAATTATTAGTGATGGAAGCTATGCAAGAAAGACGCCTGATGAGTGTACTGAATGTGGGAAAACTTACCATGGAGTGAAATCCTATGAATTCAGTCAAAATGGGGAAGGCTATTCTCAAAGCGAAGAAGGTATTCTTCAGAAAATTAATATTTTGGAAAAACCATTTGAATATAATGAATGCATGGAGGCCTTAGACAATGAAGCTGTTTTCATTACCCATAAGAGAGATTATATGGGGGAGAAGCCCTATGAATGGAATGATTCTGGATCAGAGTTCCTTCAGATGTCAAACTTTAATGTATACCAGAGATCACAAATGGAATTAAAGCCCTTTGAATGCAGAGAATGTGGAAAATCCTTCTGTAAAAAGTCAAAATTTATTATACATCAGCGGGCTCACACAGGAGAGAAACCTTATGAATGTAATGTGTGTGGGAAATCCTTCAGCCAAAAGGGAACCCTCACAGTACATCGGAGATCACACTTAGAGGAGAAGCCCTATAAATGTAACGAGTGTGGGAAAACCTTCTGTCAGAAGTTACATCTCACTCAGCATCTGAGAACTCACTCAGGAGAGAAGCCCTATGAATGTAATGAATGTGGGAAGACTTTCTGCCAGAAGACACACCTCACTCTACACCAGAGGAATCACTCAGGAGAGAGGCCATATCCATGTAATGAATGTGGGAAGTCATTCTCCCGCAAGTCAGCCCTCAGTGACCATCAGAGAACGCACACAGGAGAGAAACTTTATAAATGTAATGAATGTGGGAAATCCTATTACCGAAAATCTACCCTTATTACACATCAGAGAACACACACAGGAGAGAAACCCTATCAGTGCAGTGAGTGTGGGAAATTCTTTTCTCGGGTATCGTACCTTACCATCCATTATAGAAGTCATTTAGAAGAGAAACCCTATGAATGTAATGAATGTGGCAAAACCTTCAATTTAAATTCAGCCTTTATTAGACATCGGAAAGTACACACAGATGAGAAACCCCATGAATGTAGTGAGTGTGGGAAGTTCTCTCAGTTCTCATATCTCACTGACCATCATACAACTCCTTTAGGAGAGAAACCCTATGAATGTAGTGAATGTGGGAAACCCTTTCTTGAAAATTCAGCATTTGATGGGCACCAGTCACTTCCAAAAGGGGAAAAATCCTATGAATGTAATATATGTGGAAAATTGTTCTCTGAGTTGTCATACTACACGATACATTATAGAAGTCATTCAGAAGAGAAACCCTATGGGTGTAATGAATGTGGAAAAACCTTCTCCCATAATTCATCCCTCTTCAGACATCAGAGGGTACATACAGGAGAGAAACCTTATGAGTGTTATGAATGTGGAAAATTCTTCTCTCAGAAGTCATATCTTACCATACATCATAGAATTCATTCTGGAGAGAAACCCTATGAATGTAGTAAATGTGGAAAAGTCTTCTCTCGGATGTCAAACCTGACCGTACACTACCGAAGCCATTCAGGAGAGAAACCCTATGAATGTAATGAATGTGGGAAAGTCTTTTCTCAGAAGTCATACCTCACTGTACATTACAGAACTCATTCAGGAGAGAAGCCCTATGAATGTAGTGACTGTGGGAAAAAATTCCACCACAGATCAGCCTTCAATAGCCATCAGAGAATTCATAGGAGAGGCAATATAAATGTACTTGATGTGGGAAATCTCCTGTGAAGTGAAATCTCATTTTAGGAAAACCTTTGAATATAATGATTTGAAGTCATATGTCATGGAATGAGAGTTTATGTTTCTGAATGCGGAGAGGCATTTAGGCATTAGATTCATTTTAATCTGAATTTTCACAGAGAAGAGGCCCTCAGAAAGAAGCAAGAAGCAAAACCTTCAGCAAGACCCTACAACTCATTGGACACTAGATAATTTTTACAAGAGTGAAACTTTATAAATATTTAATATTTATTTTGGATTCAAGTCTTATTTACATATCAGGGAATCATACAAAGGCGAAATCTGTTAAAGTGGTAAATGTGGAAAAATATATTGTCTTGGAAATTGTTATACTAAAAGCCATATTTCTGATGTAAAGTCACATGTTTATAAGAAAGATATCAGAAGTTATCAGCTCTGAATAAACCTTCATTGTATAAAATGAAGTTTCAGATCATCAGGAGTTGATAATGAGGTCAGTAGCATTAAATATCTATATGGAAGTTTCTATTGTTTTTGAAATGCAATCTAACAATTCTATGCAAGTTTGGATTTGAATAATTCATGGAAAGGCAGTATTCTTATTTGAATATTAAGATGGCAAAATGTACCAACCCAGGATATGTTGGTGAGATGTTTGACAAAATAGTTAAATACATAATTTCCTATTCTTTAGAGGCATTCACAAACGGGTTTCTAATAAATGCCTCATCAATAGAGGAGACTGATTTTTGTATTTTCAATTACTTTTAAAAGATTTTAAAACATACTATTTTCATAAACTATGCATAGGTAATTTGGAACTAAGTCTTTTTCAATGACAAAGAACAATTGTATTGTTAATTTTCTATCAAATATGCTCAGCTCTCTTACCACTCTTGTTTTTAACCCATAAGTTTGCACAGTGTGCCAATATTATGTAATTCAGAAGTTTTATTCGTACTTTAATATGAGTAGTGTCATTATTTTGTGCACTGCTCCTTATTCCCAGTATTTCGGAACAAATTAATATAAGTTCCCAGCACACATTTTTGAGTAATTAACGCAATGTCATTTCTCCCCTCTTTTTTTGCTGGAAGAATTTGGGTGTCTGTCATTTCTTTACATGATTCAGAGGGTAAATCCTGATTAATCTAAACCAATCATGATAATGTCATTCTGATTGCTCGTGATTTTTATAGTGGTGGAATATGAGTGTTTTACTTATTTTTTAAAAGGTCACTAATACCTCACACGAAGCAAAGTAACCTAGGGGGCAGGAAACTAATATGGTAAAACCACCATCCATTTATATTCTCAACGAACTATAGATAGGAACTTTCTTAATTGGATAAAGAGTATTTTAAACTATAATCAGCACACCTAGTGGCGATACATTGAAAATTTCTCCTAAGATCTCAAAAATAGACAGTGATACCTGCTATTACTAATTTTATTCAGTACTGTGCAGAAGGACCTAGCCAGGAAAGTAGTGGGAGAAAATCAAAAGACGTAAAGGATCAGAAAGAATTAAAACTTTTATTTGCAGATGACATGATTTTGTAAATAGAAAATTCTGAGGAACATAATGGTAATTTGATTTAATGAATAAATTTAACAGTCACCACATATGAGTTCATTATGAAGAATTTTTTTTCCCAATATGCCAGCAATGAACAGAGAAAGTGAAAATTTTAAAAGCAATACCACTTAAATAGCATAAAAAATCCTCAAGTGCCTAGGGAAAAAAATGAACCATATTTTCAAGAAATTTATCCAGAAAAAAAATTATAAAACTGAGGGACATATTTTGTTCATGGATTCCAGGACAATCTTTAAAAGATATCAATTTATATATTCAATGCAGTATTAAAGTCCTAGTATTTTAACCGAAATTTAACTAATTGTAAAATTCCTGTGAAAATTCAGAAGACCAATAATAGCAAGGCCTTATTCTAGAACAGAGCAAGAGGACTTATATTGCCAGATACCAAGACCTGTAGTAAAGCCCTAGTAGTTAGGATGGTGTAATACTGGCACAAAGATAAACTGACCAGGGGACAGAACAGATTCCAGAAACACCCATATATGATACTGTTGGTTGATTTACGATGAAGGTGAAAATGAATTGTCATTCAGGAAAAGATGTTCTTTCCAATAAATGCTGTTATATTTCATAATTTAATAGAAAAACCAATTGAGATGAATTGCAGATCTAAATATGAACTACAAAACAAATATAAGAAGCAAACTTAGGAAACTAACCTTACAGTAAAATTTTCTTAAGACTCAAGAAGTACTAAACCATAAAATGTGTTCATTTGGATTTATTAGGTTTTAAAACTTATCTTTATCTAAAAGACACCATTAAGAAATCAAGCAAACCACAGAGGGGGCAGATGTTCACAGTTCATACATGTGACCACAAGCCTGAGTGTGGAAGGGCCGGCGAGTGTTTCTGGTAAGGGGCCAGGCAGTATTTGGGGCTTTGAAGGCTAGACAACCTCTTGTCACAGCTACTCAGCTTTGCTATTGTATGGTGAAAGCCATATACAACGACAGGTGAACATGGCTACGTCCCAATAAAAATTTATTCGCAAGCACTGGTGGCAGCCTGGATTTGGCCTGCAGGCCATACATAGTTACTGACCCCTGATCTAAGCTATAAAAAGGACACCTACAAATCAAGAAAATAGGAAGCGAATTAAAGTCTTGGCCATCCATTTCACAAAATAGGAAATCCAGATGGCCAAGAAACATGAAAAAGTATGTTAATTTTTATTAGTGATCAGGGAAATGGAAAATTTTAGGATACCATGTGCTTCTACACATGCACTGAAATGGTTAGAATGAAAAGCATGAAAGATCACGTTTTGGCAAGAATGTCAGCAGCAGGAAGTCTACACTGCTGATGGCGCCAGTTGATAACCATTTTGGAAAGCAGGCACTTAAAGTTTAACGTGTGTACCTTTTGACCCAAACCTAGCAGAAATGTTTGTATGTACCCACCATACACGCATACAGCCAGCAAAGGACATGGGCCAGAACATTCGTAGTGTTAAATAGCAAAACAAATATCTGAAGGCACATGTGCAGTAAATGAACTTAAGTGTTGTGCTTCCACTACAGAATACTGGAAAGTAAAGACAATGAATAATAATACAGCTCAATTTCACAGACAGCACTGAATGAAGAAACCCAGACACACAAACCAACATGGTATATGATTCCATCTATGTGCAGTGTAAGAACAGGCAAAACTCGTCTATGCAGTGAGAAATCAGGACGGTGATCGACCTTGGCAAAGGCTGAACAGGGGTATTTAACTGGTGCTGGTAATATTTCTGAATCTGGGTGCTGAATATCTGAGTGTTCTGTGCACTTCAGGTGTTTTTCTGCATGTATATTATACTTTCATAAAGTTTTTTAAAAATCACAAATGTCTACCATTCTTGTTGCTCAGCACTCTTTTGCCATATTTTTCTAGGTATGTATAAATAAGCTACCTAACAGGAATTAAATGGTAGATTTTGCATATTTCTGTGCAGGAAATACTCTTTATAGTAGTTTTAATGGTAACTGCTAACATTTCCTACACTGTGACCTTAAAACTTAATATATGTGTATTTTAAGTAAAATATTTGAAAGGTGATGGGGCCATTGCATATTTTGTCATCCTCCCCTTTTGCATATATAAACTGGTCTGAACTGCCTCTTCAATAAAGAACTAATGTGTATAAACATTTCATATTTTCTCAGACACATTGTTTTTCAAATTTCCGAATTCGCGGTGCATCTTAACCATTATCCTATCACAGAGGTGACCTTTCTTTGAGGTAAGTAAATATAATGGTGAGTTTGATTTGATGAAAAATTCTTTTGAAAAGTTTTCAGCTAATCCTCTCAGCAGATGTAATCTACACAGTTAACAGCAGAAATGTGAGTAAAGGAAACAGTGAGTAAAGGAAACTACGATTTTGCACCGTAAAAAATAAAGCACTTGGCAAAAAATCAAGCACTTGGCGTTGGGGGTGGGAACTGGCGAGCTTATGGTACAGCAGGGGTGATAGATGGCGTATGGTGGAGCAGGCTTTGTGTGCTTGATTTTATTTCACCTTCTGCTACTCCACTGAAGGGGAACAGATTTACAGTGCCTTGCTGGCTAGGGCGGGGGAATCAGGGAATTGGATGGACTTAGGGGCGCAGTCCCCCGCATTGGCTGCCTGTTCTCTCCACAGGGCCTAACCACCATGCAGGTGGTCAGGCAGGGCTGTGACTCCCTTGCACATAGCCCACTCCCCCATCCCATATCTACTACTGCTCAACTTGGGGTTAGTTAACTTTCCGATTTTTCTCTAAAATCTCCTAAATAGGTAAAGGTATTAATGCAAGCCACGTATACCTGAGGGCAAAAATTCACCCAGTGTTCCTTATTCCATCCCAGATTATACCCAGATGTGTTGTTCTAGTAACTAAACCCTTCAAAGGGGGAAAATGTAGACATGTAGCGCCACAGTGCTACAGGACTCCCCGAACCAAGTTATGTGACGGCCACAAGGAAATGCAACAAAACACATAATCCTCTCCACAGTGATCATCATGACCAAAAAATCCCCCTCATTACAGAAACCAATCTCCTGTAGTTCTGTCAAATTGGCGAACTGCCATCGAATTGCTGTCTTGCGAGCAAAGGGTGTGGTGTGCAAGTAATGTCAAAACCCCGAGGAAGGATGGGACAGCTGTCTCAGTGGCATCCGGGAGTGAAGAAACCTGTGCAAAGAGCACAGCATGTGCTGAGCCAAACTCGAAAATGCGTTCTTTTCCCCGCGCGTCAGCCCGGTGCGGCCACTGCGGCCCTGCTCGCTGGGCGGGACAGGCAAGCAAGCGCCCAGCGCCGCGCTGCCAGGACGCCCTGGGCCTGGCGGGCGTGACACAGAGGGCACAGCTGGCGTTCAGCCTGGGCTGCTTCCGCCACGCCCCCGAAGCTAAGCTTTCGCAACAGCAGAAGAAATTTGATACATTTCAGTGACGACGCGAAAAGAGACATTTTTTGGAGCACGATTATCCGGGAGAGGTGGATCAATGCGTGTCATCAGTCCCAGCTTCGCTGTGTTTCGGTCCTGGGACACACGTGTCTCCGTAAACCCACGCCGACAAGCGTGGCGGGCCTTTCTCCAGCCAAGACGGCAGGAGGTCCCAGGAGAAGCCACGTTCTGGCAGAAAGGCGTCGGGAATTCAGCACTGAAAACAGCTACCTGTGCTGAAGAAACACCCTGGAAGGAATGTATTGGTAACGTGAAGTAGAAATCAACAGTTAAAAGGGGGAAATATGTAGTATAAAGAAAGATGCATGTGATTTGTCACTCGGTTCCCAAGGTAACATTTTTTTCTGCCTATTACTGTGATGTAGCATCAGATGAGAAAAAAATTCGGTAAATCAGGTGAGCCCACAGTGAGCTGGGAGATTCTGTGTAGGAAAGAGCTTTTGCAGGAGGCTTCAGAAAGGATAAGATGTGACATGAAAAAGGGTAGAAGTAGAGATTTCCTCAAGATACCAGGAGTCCCCGAAGTGGAGAAAACTCTATCCACGAACGGAAGAAGCTGCGCGAGGAAGAAAGTGACTTAATTCCACATGGGAAAAACCAGAGTGACCGATAAAGAACAGTTGTTCCTCCAAAAAGGAAAGATGGAAATATCCATATCTTTTTAAAATAAAATTTAAGAATATTAAAGATAAAATTTGGCAAGTTCCTAAACAGAGGCAATCACTCAAAAGATAATTTCTCACCTCCTTTTAGCTAGTTTTGAGTAACAGCAACCAGATTTACCTGTACAGCTAACTGGACAGAATGATTGAATTGACGGACATTGGACATCAGCTTCGGGACAGTGACCCCCTGAGAGACGAGAAACAAAGTGATCCCTGTGATGTGCCCCAGCGTTACTCCCCTGCCCCAAACGCCATCCCTAAGACCCACTTCCAGGCCACAGTGCAGGGACGGGCACCCCAAACGACGGGGTGGTCGCCTGAGTTGAGAATTCAGGAGGCCAAAGAGCTAGAGAGCACAGGACGGAGTGCTCAACAGGAGAGAGCTGCGTGGAGCTTCACTGTCACGACACATGAGAAGCCCCAAACTCAGGGGTCTGGGACCACTTCCAGGGCCTCCATTCGGAATCTGGGAAGAGGGACAAGGCAGGTAAGTCTCCAAGGACTTGCTCAGCAAAGAGAGGCTTGGCTCTGGCATAAGGTCCTGGCAAAGTCCGTGGAGACTTGCTCTGAGTAGAGGTGTAGTTAAAGTGGGCGTGGCCATTGTGGCGGGTCTGTGAGGTGTAACGGGGCGGGGCTCGAGGCGGGGCGTGGCCAGCAGTGAGGGCGGGGCTTGGGCTCGAGTAGGTCTCCAGAGCTCCAGGGCCCCATCGGGCAACGGTCTGCATCTAACAGTCTTTGGGGAGCCGGAGTCTGGTGACTGGGCTGTGGGCAGGTGAAAAACAGGCTGAGGCCTGGGAGTAAGGGGCCGGCCTCTGGGGTGGTGGGCCTGGCACACGGAAGGGGGAGGAGGGGCTGGAAGAGAGAGAGGAGAGGAGAGGGTCGGGCGGGGTGGGAGAGGTGCCCTGACCAAGGGCGGGGCCTCTGACAGTGCACCTGTCCACCCCGGCCCCCTCCCAGCAGCCCTGCCTGCTGAGCCATGTGGCGCCCGCTGGTTCTGCTGCTGCTGCTGCTGCTCCCTGTGAACCCCGTACCCACCGCTGCTGCAGCCCCCATCCTAGATGCCAAAGTCCAGGACAACCTGCAGAGCCTAGGTGGCAACCGCCTATTGTTGGAGGTCGGGGCGGGGGGAGGGAGGAGGACAGACAGGAGGGTTGGGGGCAGACAGCGAGAGAGGAAGGCAGAGGGACCCCGAGGAAGGGAAAGACGAGACGGATGCAGGGAGGGGGCGGCGGGACCGAGAGAGAAACACCGCAGGACAGGTGAGGGGGCGGAATAGGGAAGTCAGGAACCCAGAGAAGAACTGGGGGCAGGTGGGGGAGATGGACTCGTTTGGCCCTGAAAGTCAGAGGCTGGAGAGGGGAGGGTGGGGGAGGGACAGCCAACGGCGGGACCGCCTCCCGCGAGCCCACCTCTGCCCCGGAACGGCTGTGGGGCAGGGACGCTGCCTCTGGGCTTCAGCACCTCCCCGGAAGGGCCACGCCCCAGAGGACCAGGGGTGCTGGCTGGGGAGCAGCGCGCTTTCCAGATCGCACAGGAAGCCCCCCCTGTAGCCCTACTTGTTCTTCACCAGGTGCCCAAGGTGGAGACCAAGCGGTGTGGACAGCTGCAGATCCAGTCCCAAATTCTGGCTGTCCTCCTGGGTCATGAGGTGGCTGCCGTGGCGGTGCAGCCCGGAAGCCTGGGAGTCAGGCCTGTGGCTCCATGAGAAGCATCCGTGGCTACAAGCCATCTGCGACAGGCTCCTCAAGGGGGCCTGGAGGCAGGGGGACCTGGAGCCTCCCCTGCCCCAAACGCCCCATCCCTAAGACCCACTTCTTGTCCTCCCCAGGCTCAGCATCGACCACAATGGCTGGGGGTGGGCATTAGAGCACTGGCAGGGGACAGACATGTACCCTCACCAGACCCCTGCCCCAGCTGCGTTTAGAAATAAAGTTCTTTCTTAAGGCCCTCTGTGCTGTTTCCTTTCACCACCGGCCCCCAACTCCTGGCCAACTGAATATGGTTTCTTTACTTCGACCTAATTCTATTCACAAGCTCCTGAGGAATGGGAGGGTGGCTCACATTTAGTTCTCAAAAAGGTTTCGACGAGAATTAGACATGAACGTGGTGAGACACCCCCACCAACCATGCTCCAGCGGCTTAAAATACCTTAGAGCGGTCACTGCGAGAGGTCATGATGAGGGTCATCTTGAGTCAAAGCTTCCCGTCCAGGAGAAGCTGGCACAGTGGGTCTGGTCTCCTGAATCTTGTCATAAAGACTTTAGAAAATGGTCCCCTGAAGTTCTGGCTGTCGCCCTGGAGAGTCCCTGGAATGGGGCGGACTCATCCCTCTCGAGACCCACGGGGAGGGTGGGGTTTCCCTCCACTGCTTTTCCTGTGGAGATGGATGCTCCCTCTGTGGGGCTAAGGTCACCGTGAGGGAGGCTTCAGATGCCTCCCGCTTCCCTGTCCCCTGACCCCGCTGGTACCCACGGCCAGCGACTTCTAGGTCATTGGCGAGCAGCTCTCCACCGCGGCTGCGGCACCAGCCGGCCGGCTCTCTGCTGTTTTCCACCCCCGCGTTCCTGTTTGCTCCGCATCCGTTCCCGCCGAGTGTCCTCGGGATGTGTGCTGCCCACCTAACGGAGAACGAGGTGACAGAGACGCGATTATTTTATTTCCCAAAGTGGTTTTCAACACTGATGGATAAATTGGGATCTGGGAAAATCTTACGCCGTGGGCAGCACTTGTCTCCCACGCCTCATGTTTCCAGAAACAGGTTGTCACACCAGACTCAAAAGAATGTGTACCCTAGAGTTCAAAAGCCAAACCAAACTGATGCACGGCGCGAACACGCAGAAAACTATGTTCCTTTAAGGAAGAAGGAGGGCAATGGAGGGGGTGGGGTGGGGGTGGAGAGGATTTCCGGGGTTCTGGTAATATTCCGTTTTTTCACTTTGTGAAATTTCATCCAACTGCACCATTATTTTGTGCACTTCTGTAAGTCTATTACATGTGAATTATGTTTATTTTTTAAATGATGACAGGGTAAAAATAAAATTAGATTCCTACCCCACGTCTTACAGGATAAATTGCAAGTGGATTAAACATTTAATTGGTAATAAATAAATAAACCATAAGTGTTTAAGAAGAAAACATAGGCAAATATTTTTTTTATTTAGAGTATGGATGGTCTTTCAAGTATAATGTGCAAACCAAAAACTATATATATATATATATATATATATATTATATATATATATATATATATAAAAGATGTCTGACTACATTGAAACTTAAAATTTCTCCATGGCAAAACCCACTATAAACAACATCTGAAGAGAAACATCAAACTGGGAAATTAAAAACTACTTATAATCGGCAAGAAAAAGAGCCAAAGGCAAATAAAAAATGAGAAAGTATGAATAATCAGTGCAAAAAAAATGCAAACATCTTTTAAAAATATGAAAGGTCAGCTTTGTTCATAGAGAAGCACAAATTAAAATTTTACTGAAACACCGCATTCCTATTCGATCATCAATGACAAAACAATCTTACTCCTGTCTTGGTAAAGGTGTGGAGAAACAGGTATTTTCATATATGAACACAAAGTTCTATAATAACTATGGAGAGTAACATGAACAACTAAGTAAATAACTAAGAAAAATGTACATGAATAGACCCTTTGACTGACTAATTACACACATGCCAAACAAACACAGAGACATGGATATTTATTGCAGTGTTGATTGTAAGAGCCAAAGATCAGAAACCATCCCAATGTCCTTCAGCAGGGATTTGTTAAGTCAATCACGGCACCTGCGTCTGCTGGGATGTCAGGCAACATGATAAAGAACGAGGGCACTCTTCGTGACTCGGAGGCTCCGAAGGTGTCAGGGGCCGTATGGTAGAGTGGTTGCACACATGGGCACACCATGCTCTCAGCTGCGTGACCACGGGCAAGTCGCTCCACATCTTCATGCCTTCTGGTGATAATAGTACCTACCCAGGGGGATGATTGTGAGGATGGAATGGATTAACATTTTGGTATCACCTTGGAACAGTGTCTGGTAGATAGTAAACACTACCTAAGTGTTTGTGAAATAAACTAAACTAAAAATATACCAAGGTAGAATGAACTCCAAGCTAGATGTACTGCTGCATGAAAGAGGACATATGCATAATCACCACGGGCTGCTGCTACTATTCTGCCCATTAAAAATAGCAAACAACGAACACATGTGCGTACTACCCTGTCTATACCCGGAATATCGTTGCGAGGAGAAATACAGACCTGATAAGAGCTGTTGCTTCTGGGTGAATGTGGAGGCAGTGTTCTTGGGACAGGCTGAACTTTCGTGCCCTTTGAATTTTGAACCAGGCTTTTCATATTTAAAAAACAACACTTGAAATAGGCAGTTAAGGAGACTATGTATCATGTGGAAAATGTGAATAATTCACTATTGAAGGGTAACAGCGGGATACGAAATTATATTCTGCAACACTATCATTTTCTCTGCAAATGGGCAGTGAGAACACAAGAAATCTGTTGTTGGGTTTTATTGTTCAGCACTTTGGAGTATTTTCCAGTAATGATGATGATGGTGGTGATGGTGATGATGGTGATGATGATGATGATGATGATGATGATGATGATGATGATAATGATGATGGTGGTGGTGGTGGTGGAGGTGGTTGTGGTGATGATGATGATGATGATGATGATGATGATGATGATGATGTAGATGAAGAGTTTTACCTCCATCAACCACAGCAGTCAATCCATTTTGAGATCTTCCATCTCCTGGCCACACCTTGGATAAAACTTTGGAAAAATGTGGAGACAGCAGTAACTTTCCTCTCTCCAGGAGCTGTCTGCCAGCTATGTTGGGCCACTCATTCCCTGGGTTGAAGTTTACTCCCAGCTCCAGCTTTAGATAGTTTTTCATCACTGCAGGGAGGTGGCCACCGGTCCCCTTGGCCCAAAAGTTTCAGACTCTCCCAGGAGAGCCCAGTTTCCATTTCTCAAGTCCTCCCCTCTCTCATCCCTTCAGCCCTCAGCCTTCTGAGGCCTCACACTCCTTAGACATCACAGTCGGGGGAGAAGATCAGTAATGAGGCCCCGGGGCTTTGGATGATGCCAGACCCTTAAGTGGGCCCTGGGAAACCTATTAAGTAACTCTTCTCTTTCTGAGAGTCCCTGGGAACTGAAGTTGGAAGATCATGGGAGAAGAGGGAGGATGATGTGGCGGGGTCTGTCTGCTCCCCATTTCCTATAAAATCCTTCTACAATCTACTGTCACTTTATTATTTTTATTCACAGAGGAGCTTCTATTTGATCTGGGCCTTGAAGAATGAGTAGGTTTCCAGGTGGGGAAAGGATGTGGAGAAGTAAGGTCAGGGAGAAATGAGTAACGGTGGCGCATGCTGGTAGCCGTGTGGCTTGCAAACAGGGAGTGAGGCAGAAGGTGGTGAGGGTGGGACCAACGAGGTGTAGTGTGTCCATATGCAGATGGTTGGAGCTTGCACTTCTAACCAGAATTCAAGGCACCTTCTCAACCCAGGCTGGATCTCTCCCTCTCTCAGGAGTCATAGTTAGGATGTATTTTCCCCCTAGGACGGTGGGCAGTGGGTCTGAGGAGCTGAGGATTTAATTCAGGCTGGAACTAGGGTCTGGTGATCCTGAGTCTGAATGTTTCCTCTAAAAGAATTTCCATGGATGCCATGGAAGACGGCTCCTGTGGGGTGCGTGAGGGCAGAGCCCCTGCTGCAAATCCTCAGGAGGAACCCACATTTGCTGGAGAGGAAATCCTGTGAGGAGCGGATCTGTGGTCCAGAAGGCTGGAGGACATGAAGTTTCTCCTAGCTCTTTTCTGTCTATGTGCCTGTCACTCTGTCTCTATCACTCTCTTTCTCTGTCTCTAGTTGTCTTTCTTTCTTTGTCTCTCTGTGTGTCTCCCTTTTTGTCTCTGTCTCTCTATCTCTATCTGTCTCTCCTTTCTGCCCAAGTCTGTTAGCTCTGAGCTTGGTGAAGCACTGGGCTGGGCACACTCTGCCAAACAGTGCGTGTCTTCACTCGATCTGTCTGCCACTGGCCTCGGCAGGTGCCTCTCTGCCTGTTTCCAGTCACAGGCCTCATTGTTTCTGTGCCTCTTTAGCTCTAAGTCTTCTTCGTTCTCCACCTTCAGTTCCTTTCCATCCCCCCCCCATTTGGGTGGGGAAAGACCAACAGATAAGAGAGGAAGTGGACTCCTCCTACGTAAGAGCACAGACTGGGAAGTCATTCAGACCTGGGACAAATCTCAACCGAGGGAGACACAGGGGACCCCTTTAACAGGCCGCTCTAACTAAGTCTCAGCTTCTTCATTGGTAAACTAATGATGATGATAATAATAATAATGCCCACTACCTCATAGCAGTCTTGCAAAGATAAAACGATATTGTGCACGCAGAGACCTGGGAGCCGCCTGCACATCATCAGGGCTCAACAAACGGCAGTAATAGTAACGGCAGTAGGGCCCGTTGGTTTGATTCCGCTCCCTCGCCCCATGGGTATTGCCAGTGAAGGGTAAGCTGGAGGCCATGGCCATGCCCCTGGACAATTTTCCAGGAGACCATGATGTTAGAGCTGGGAGGAGGGGTAGGGGACCAGAAAGTCTGGAAACTTAAAGGCGTTCTGGGTTCCGGTGAATACACTGGTCTGGCGTTTCCTTCTCCCTCCCGCCAGTTATCTGGTCTCTCCAGAAAACTCTTCCATCCAGAGGGGGCCAGCCGGGGTGCGATGGAACCAACGCACAGGGAGCAGGAAGCCAAGGACAGGACGGAGCATGTCCTGACACACAGGTGTCTTCCGTGCGGTAGTGTTGCGCACGTGCAGGCGCTGCGGGGCCAGGCGCCTCCTGCACGTCACGTCAATCCGTCACTCGACAGTTGCATGGGGTTGAGGAGGCTGCTGGGGCTTCAAAAGGTTAGGGACCCTCTCTAAGGTCGGGAGGTCAGTGGAGACCGGGGATGAAAACCCAGGCGTCTGTGGACCGGAAGCCCGTTTGTGCCCCTGTGCCATCTCTCTCCATGAGGAACGAAGGACAGGCTCCTGCTTTTGGAGAACTGGACAATTAGATCTTGGGGCATGGGGGGCTGCAGAGCCTGTGTCCCACGTCCAAGGGGGACAGAGGAGGAATCTGAGACCCAGAGAAAAATGTAGCTTGGGCAACAATCCAGACTGGACCAGAAACTAACCCTCCTGCCTCAGCCCCCAGATCTCCCCGTTCCCTGAGGCCACCAAGTTGGATGATGGGCAGAGTGCATCCCACAATGCACTGCACTCCACACACCTGTGCAAGTGGACGCGTACACAAACACGCTGGTCTCGCCAGACAGAGCTGGTTTGCTATTTACACTGCTTGAAGCCCCTTCTAAGATCCACCAATTGACGCTGACCGTGTCATGCCTAGCCTGACATCTCCCTAACTGATCTAGTTAATACTGTAAATGAAACCCATGTCTTCAAAATTCTTTATGGGCTTTTGAAACATTGCCGTATCTTTTTTTAAAAAAAATGGTTTACCTTGGAAATAAAAGCATAACCACAAACACACTTTTGATCAAACCATAAAATATCAGAAGTGGAAGAAACTTTAAAAATCATCTCATTCCACCCTCTTACCTTGCAGGTGAGGAAACGGGCTCTGGTACGTCATGACCAGTTCGCCGTCACGCAGTTGGTGGTCAAGAGTGGTTTCACGGTTCGCGGCGCAGTGGCTGTGGGTCTTTGCTCTGTGAACGTGACCTCAGTGCACTACCGGCCTCCTGTGAGGAGAGGAGCCGTTGGTAAAACATGAAGGAACAGCTCAAATGATGTTGGAAGAGCAACGTCAGCATCCACACCAGTCCGATCCAGCAGTTTGGTGGGCACTGATGGCCGTCACTATGTTACGCGTGTAGGTGCCCGGAGCAGTGATTTCACCTACCCAGGTAAGTCTCCTTAGGAAAGGTGAGCTTGGGGCAGGTTAAAGAAGCAACGTTTTAAGGATTGGGGTGTAGGAAGAGAAAGAAGAGAAGGAGAAGCGTGTGTCTCTTAGTTGAGTGAGTTAAGAGGAAGGAGGACTGTTGACCTTTGATGGCTAGGGGAGGAGACGAACGTGATTCCGGTAGTTTCTTTTTTGTCGTGGGGCACTGACCGTGAAGATGATTGATCGCAGTGACCCCACCTGAGACTGACGGTAAAACTGAGGGGTTATTTTAGGGGAGTACTTGGGACAATTGGTTGATGTAAAGGGGTGAGTTCTCTGACTCCCCGAGATTCCAGGGACCGAAATCCAGGTTAGGGACATAACAGGGGCACTGAGAGGAGGCATATATTTGGGGAAATGAGGATTGAGTAACTGATTCCTTCCCTTACAATAATTCAGCAAAGTGGTCCAAATATGACCCAAATCTTTGATTCCAGGAGACCGGGTTTAGGGGAGTCGCCACACAACAGTGAAGTTAAAGGCGGACACCCCGACCTGCCCGCGGGGCAGGCGCCTTCGCCCAGGATGCAGCGCGCAAATTCAGCCTTGGGGGATGAACAGAGCTTTCCCAGCTTTTCCAGGTCATGTGGGGACCCCAGGGAGGGTCCCAGAAAATGGAGATAGGGTGTGCAAGGACACGGTGTGCTCAGGGCGGGTGGGTCGCTCACTCTGACTCGCTTTGTCGTGCACCCAAACAGCAGGCGAGGCAGCTGGAAGTCACACGTGAAGGGCTGACGGATCCGGGTTCCGTGCTGAAGCCTTTGGACTTAATCCCGAAGGTAAGGAGGGGAGACGAGCACAGAACTGGCCTCGGGTTCAGAAGGGTCCTTCCGGTTGGCGCTGCGAAAAACCGATTAGGAGGGAGCAGCCTGGAGGCAGGAGGACCCGTTGGAAACCGTCATAATCATTCAGGAAAGAGAAAAAGTGTCATGAGAGGAAAGAGAAGGGCCTCTGAGGTCCGAGGTGTTTCTGCCAGGACGCGGTGGCCAGCTGTCCTTGAGGGTACAGGAGAGGGCCTCCATCTGAGGCGACTTCCTGATTTTTAGTTTTGCTCTGGGCTGGCTCCATTCACAAAAGGAGGGGTTCAGGCTTAGAAATAATGTATTTAGTTGGGGGACAGGTTGAACTGGAAGTGTCGGTGAGACAAGTTAGTGGAAATCTCAGGGTCTGAGCGAGGAGAAGGGGTTGTGTCTTTAGCTTCAGGGTTTATCGTCAGAGCTTGAGCCGTGGGAGTGGATGGTGTCACTCATGACGGCTGCGCCTCGAACGTGGGCTGGGGGGACCATCTCCCTCTGTCGTTTTTGTTTTTGTTGTGTTTTGGTTTTTCCCTACAACTGAATCAGAGAGAAATGACAGGCCCAGAATTGCCATGGGTTTGTCCTTAATCCAGCTAAGGGGAGGACACAGAACATGTAAATAATCCAGAAACAAAGCTCGGGGCAGGTGAGAGAAGTACACAGAGTCTACCAGCGAAGAGCGGGGAGGCGAACCCCCAGGAGCGCTGCTCGTCGGCGGGGCGAGACGGCCTCTGCGGACGGGAGCTTCTAACGTGCTCGGTCCCTGTGGCTTTGTCTGCAAGAGTGACCGTCCCTATCACTCAGAGACAGCCCGCTCAGCAAAGAGGGTGTCCGGGAGAAATCGGAGTCCCTTCGTGGTTTTCTGCCTAGGCGGTCAGTCAGCCCTCGTCCCCATCACTGTGGCCTGGGCACAGGTCGCCTGGCTCTGCAGGTGTGGATAGTGTGGGATTCAGAACGCTGGAGGAACTGGAGGGTGCGTGGACAGGTGTGAGGAAGCCACCTGGGCGCTGGGAAGGACACGGAGCCCAGAAGGGAGAGTGGACAGTGGCTCAGCACCTCTGAAGGCCTAGAGGACGTGGGACTGCAGGAAAGGAGGGGTGGGAAGACTTGGATTGGGGAGAGGACCCCAAGTCCCCAGGGGAGAAGCAAGGGGTGGCCCCCTGGAAGGCAGGGCGGAGGGTTCCAAGCCCAGGAGAGGCAAAGGACATGTATTTTCTGGGAAGGGTGTGTCACGATGACTCTCCTCTCCAGCCTGCACACCTGTCCTCCCCAGGTCCCAACATGAGTTATTGGTCCGAGTCAAACTGGACCTCCCCACAGGAGTTTGTCATCCTGGGCTTCTCCGGGTGGCCCCAGTGGTTGCGGGTGCTGCTCTTCGCCCTCCTCCTGCCACTCTATCTGGCCACACTGGCAGGAACCTGCTCATCCTGGGCCTGGCCGTGCTGGACCCCGCCCTGCACACTCCCATGTACTTCTTTCTGGGGGCCCTGTCCGCCGTGGAGGCGGCCTACACGCTGGTGCTGACTCCGCGCATGCTGGCTGGCTTCCTCCTGCCCCCCGGGGGCCAGGCCGTGGCCCCCTCCACCTGTGCTGCCCAGATGGGCCTTTTTGTGGCGCTGGGAGGCTCTGAGTGCCTGCTGCTGGCCGCCATGGCCCTGGACCGCTACCTGGCCATCTGCCGCCCTCTCTACTACCCTCAGCTCATGACCACAGGGCTCTGCTGGTGCCTTCTTGCCTCGTGCTGTGCGGGGGGCTCTCTCCTGGCCTTAGGCCTCACCATGGCCATATTCCAGCTGCCCTTCTGCCACGGGGGCTTGGTCAACCATGTGTTCTGCGACCTCCCGGCGGTGCTGGTGTTGGCCTGTGGAAACCGTGACCTGCAGGAGCACGTCCTGCTGGCGGCTTGCCTGCTGCTGCTGGTGCTGCCTCTGGCCCTGATCCTGCTCTCCTATACCAGGGTGCTGGTGGTCATCTTGGGAGTGGGCGGGGCCGCAGGCCGCCGCAAGGCCTTCCACACGGTGGCGTCGCACCTCACCGTGGCTGTGCTCCACTACGGCTGTGCCACGGCCATGTACTCCAGACCCCTGAGCAGCCGCTCCCTCGAGGAGGACAAGCTCGTGTCCCTCATCTACATCAACATCACACCCCTGCTGTACCCGGCCATCTACACACTGAGGAATCGGGACATGCAGGGTGCACTGCAGCGGGTGGTCGGCCACGGGACACCAGGGACCAGGGTCCAGGCCGAGGACCCCTAAGGCTGTCTTTCCTGAAATCACCCGCCCCCACGGACCCCACCCTTCCAGAGCCATCCGTGGCTCCCCAAGGCTGCCCGCACGGAACCCGAGCAGGGCTTGCAAGGACTCCAAAATCGGGCTCCCGCCCAGTTCCTCTGCTTCTGTGGACGTTTTGAGCTGGATAGTTCTCGGCTGTGGGAGGACGTCCTGGGCTGTGTGGGGGTGTCCAACAGCACCCCTTGTCTCTACCCACCAGATGGCAGTAGCGTGCACCACCTGGAAGTTGTGATCATCAAAAATGTCATCAGACATTGCCAAAAATCCCCTGGGGGGCAAATCGTCACTGGCTGAGAACCGCTGATCTAAACTCTAGCCACAAAGTGTCTTTGAAGAGAAATGAGTACTATCGCACAATAGTCAAAAACTGAAAAGAATCCCAAAATGTTTGTGAACGTGGTAGATACAGACATCACGTGGCCTAGTCATGCAATGGAATACTACACAGCAAGGAAGAGGAATGATCCAGCAGAAAGTAAGCACGACAGAGACATAAACCTGAGTATAAGAAGTAAGACCAAGAGTACATGCTGTATGTTTCCATTTCAATAAAAACCCACAACAAACTATGGTGGCTGGTGTCACGAGAGTGATTCCTGGGGAGGGATTGGAACTGCAGAGGGCACACGGAGATCGGCCGGGCACTGGAATGTCCTGTCTCTTGATTTGGGGAGTGAGCACATGGCTTTTATGTGTGTATAACTTCGTCGAGATGTTCACTTAAGATTTGCGCACTTCACTGTATGTAAGATAAACTCCGGCTGACTCGAGGCATTCACAAAGCAAGGCGAGCCTTCGTCATTGTCATGCCTTTGCTCTTCAAAAATCCCTCATATTATTCAGGGATCTGCCTAAATACCACATCTGCTAGCGACTGAAGGTTTGTGTCATCCCTAAATTCATACATCAAGCCTGACCCCCATGTGATGCTCTCAGGAGGCGTGGCCTCTGGGGTGATGAGGCCACGAGGCTGGAGCCCTCATGAATGTAATTAGTGCCCTTATAAAGGAGACCCCAGAGCGCTCCCTTGCCCTTCAGCCACGTTGGGACACAGGGCGACGCCAGCCGTCTGGGAGTCGAGAAGCAGGTGACATCCAGCCTCCAGAACTATGAGGAAAAATTTTCTGTTATTTTTAAGCCACTCAGTCTGCGGCTTAAAAATATCAGTATTTTGACATAGCAGGCTGAATGGCCTAGACAGTACCCTTTCCTTCCTCCTCTCAGTTACAACTATTGTCCGAAATACCATTTTAGCAACTGCTTCGCCTCCCACTCACTCTCCCCAAAACACAACTGGATTGTGAGATCTTTAAAGCCAGATCGCAGATCTAATTCTTGTTTTCAAAATCCATGACCGTGACAGTTCTGAATACATAGGTGACAGAGAAATACACCATAGACAAGCTCGGGGTTGTTTTGGGATCTGACATATCGGCTACAGGGTTGGGGACACAGCTCTTGACTCCTATCCAGGGCAAGGACCAAGAAGATTGAATCTCTTCAGAGCCTCAGAGTCTGTGGTGAGAACCCAGGCTGAGGGACGCCTGGGTCCAGCTTCCCCACAAGGGGCCCTGAAGCAGTTGGTCGTTTGGCATAATAACTACACTCAGAAAACTTGAGAGCCCTGATTGTACCCCATGGCCAGAGTCTCAGATACTGCGGGAGGGAACTTTTCTTAAAAACATCCCCTGAATGGTCCATTCAGGAGCTAAGTCTTAGAGGCAGACTCAGCACCGGTAAGTCCTGCCTACCCAGCCTCTTAGCGGGAGAAACGACGCATCCACGGAGGGCGGTTCAGAGCCTGGGAAGCATTGCGATCGTGCTAGCGGCGTGGGACGCCAAGAGCGGGCCTATGAACGGCCCGGAAGTCTCGCGAAAGGCGGCCTGTCTTCTGTCCATGCCGTCTTTGTTCTACCTTCCGCTTCTCTCTGAGGTGGGCACTCAGGGATCTCATGCCCACGGGAAGCTCTTGCTATGAAACACTGGACTCCCCCACTCCTCTCCCACAAATCCCACAGGTATGAGGAAGTCCTCTCCTCCAGAGAGTCTTAGGGACACTATTCTTAACAGGGCCTGCCAGCACCTGGTGCTCAGCCACCTGCGGTGCAGTTGTGCAGGTGGCTGCTCTGTTGCATGCATCTCCTGAGACAGGGTTAGGCCTGAGGGGTCTACCAGCAACATCCTATCCAGGTTGTTCACGATGGGAGTAACAGTAACAGTGACAGTCACAACCGAGGAGGCCATGTGCACTTGGCTAGCTGGCAGCAAGGGTGGGGAGCTCCTTGGGGTAAGCGTTCTGGATACTGACCAAAGGTCCGGGGATGCTTTTAAGTGTTACTCATTTCATCTTTGGGAATGTGACTAGTGGCTGCACGTCTGTGGCTCAGAGCCAGTATTAAAACCTCAACAGCCATGTGGCCTCTTTCTCCCTCCTGCTAGACAAAATCTTAAAATATTTTAAACACGTTTTTGAGCTGCATAGCTTCAATTTCAGTTTTTCTTTCATTCATTCATTCATTCATCCTTTCTTTCTTTCTTTTTAATTTATTGAGAAATAACCGTCACATGACATTATGTTAGTTTCAGGCGTACAACATCATGCTCCGGTGTGTGCACAGATTGCAAAATGATCACCACGGGAAGTCTAGTTATCTCATCTCATATAGTTACAATTGTTTTTTCTTGGAATGAGAACTTGAAGATCTACTCTCTTGGCACCTTTCGAATACACAATACACTTCCGAGTTGTAGTTCCCAACTCTGTCCTACCCGCCACTGATTTGACCGTAGGGAGTCTTATCGGACAGATCCGCGGTGGATGGCCCTGGCGGCTGGACTTGGAGGTCCGCTTTCCTCTGCAGGGTGTCCCAATCGCCCGCACTAGCAGCCCCCGAGGGAGCGTGGAAGCAGCGCCTCTGGGCGTTGGTGCCAGGGCGCCGAGAGCGCCCAGGCGGTGCCCAAGCCACTTTGCTGTCCACGCGGCTTGCTAACTTCCTTGTCTCTTAGGTGGCGCTGGGCCCAGGTGCTCAGGCTGTTTGTATCGAGCCGTTAGATCTTGCGCCACCATGCGCCAGGGGTGGGACTGAGAATACTCTCCAGGGTCAGGGGACCAGGTGTGACAGCAGCCAGGGCGCAGTAACGGCAGCGGCGGGGGCGCAGTCACAGAGGGACCGCAGGCCCTGGGGCGCTTCGCTTGCCAGGGGCCCCGCGTTCCCGGCGCGGGCGCCCCCTACGGTCTGGTCGGGCACTGCGGTCAGCAAAGGGGAGTCTCCCGTCCTCCTCCTAGGTCCGCTGCCTGGCACCTTCATTCGGTAACCCACCCTTGAGCAGGGTCGCCACTCGTGTGTCCCGACCGTTAACTAACGCAACAAGACTTGGGGAATTCGTGGCCAACAGCTGTGTCGGCGCTCGGAGCGGGGTCTGAGGTCTGACACCCGCTGGGGAGTTCACCTCTGGGGGTGACACGCAGGACACACCCGCAGCGCCTCACACCAGCCCCTACGAGCAATGCTCCGAGGTTCCGGAGGACGCTGGGGCTTCTTGGGGAGCTGGCGCCGGGGCGGGAAGGCGGCGGCACGTGCAGCGCAGAGCGGCGCCCACAGGTGGTGCGACCCTGATAGGCCCACCCACCTGGGGAGCCAGTCAGCCAGCCATTTGCAGCTAAAAGGCTTTCCCTGCGGCCAAGTGCAAGCACGACCATCGGGTTCCTGCCGCCGATCGGTAGCGCTTGGTTAAATGAACGCACGTGGAGCGGAGGGCGGGGCGCCCGAGGGCGAGCGGGTTCCAGACCGCAACGCTAGTGGGGTTTCTCACTCACAGGCCCGGAGTGACGACACACAGCACGCCGGAGGCCCCCCCACCCCACCTCCCCTTCCCCCAGGAGACCACGGTCGAGAGCAGACGCTGGAGAAAGGTAGGGCCTGCGGCTCAAGTTTTTATTAGGGTCCCTGAGCGGAGTGCTTTGGGGTTCCCGGGCTAGGGCTTGCTTGATCAATTCAAACCAAAGGAGAGTGGTCTTGGGGCTCTTCGCTTAGGGGCACACCAGACAGACCAGCGCTGGGAGGCAGGGGAGGGTCGATCTCGAGGGCTGCTGGGGAAGCCATGACAGAAATTGACATTTGCTTGCGGCTGCGGCCGCCCTCTAGGGCGTGCACGTGCGAGATGCTAGTGTCGGTTTAAGGCCCCTGCAGACCGCCGGGCAAGACGAAGTGGATGCGAGTCAGCAGTACCACGGTGTAGCCTGGCTAAAGTGGACACTGTGAACACCTAGACGAGAATTCATTTTCATTTATCCAGCTGTGCCGCTCAATCTGTTAACTCGTGTCTTTTGTCAAGTCTGAGCCATTACCTCTGAATATTTACTCTTCGTCCATGATCTTTGTTTTGTCTTTCAGGAACTTCTCTTTGCTCGTTTTTTAATGTCTCCCGCCCATTCTTTCCTATTTCCGCCTCTCTATATACTGAAGTCTATGAATTTGCTTAGCTCTATCTACTGTTTGGTTTTCCTCAGCTGAGTATAATCTACTGTTTGACATGTTCGTTGAGTAACTAACGTTGTTTTAAATTTCAGTGACTGTATTTTTATTTCTAGACACTCTGTGGTTCTTATCTTTCTTTGCGCCTTGCTTTCATGTGTTTTTTTTTGTTTTTAATCATTTTTAAAGATAGTTATTTTTCTAGAATTTCCAGTTTTTCTATTACCTAACTTACTTGATGTTATTTTGGTAAAATGGCTTTTGACTTTTGGTATGGTGCCTCACATTTTGTAATTTTGCATTATGAAGCGTCTTGGGTTTACATGTCAAGATCCTGACAAACATGGGTTGACTGTGTCTTCCTCCAAAAATATTGTTTGCTTCTGTACGTTGTTTCAAAGACCAGAACAAATTTCTGTGTCCATTGTGCAGTTTTTCAACTAGGACATGAAAAAGCAAATTCAAAATTCTAACTCAGGAGGTGTAGGTTAGGGCTTCAATTTATTAGGGAAAACATTTTCCCCACAGAGCTCAGGGGGAGACAGACAAGCGTCCTGTGCAAAAGCACAGATTCTTCTCCAGTCCACTCTTTCTCTATATGTATGATTTTTGAAATTTCTGAATTTGAGTTATTTCAGTGCCAACTCTCTGCCTTGTGTGGCCCCAAGTCCTTGTTTCGCATCTTCCTATATTGTTTACTATCCAAGCTTTTGGGCAAACAAAATTAAACCCACATGGCAACTACCAGCTACAGCATCAACTCACAAACTTTAGTTCTGACTTTCTGTTCCCTTTACCTAGTTGGTGCCTAGAAACTTCACTTATTTTCTTGCAAGCCAAATTATGAATCTCAAAGAAGTTTATCTATTATTATCCAAAACCTTTAGCTGTTTACAGTGAGGTGTTTTTTATTGCCAGGAAAGGAGCCCTAACTTCACACATTTAATACAAACATAACTTATAAACCAGATGATGGAGAGATATGAGATATCAGGAAACTGTTGGTTTCCAGATCCAGGGGGCACTGTAATACTTCCCAGAAAACGACGACGACGACGATGACAAAAAGGGCATGTGGTACGGTGTATGGACTTCTGGTTTAATAGCAAATTCATGTTGTTACAGTTATAATGTATATTACAAAGACAGAAGGGTACAATTTAGCGTGGAAAGCCTGGATAGATGACACGCTACATATCATGGTGTGAATGTCTACAAGTTCACAATTATTACCAATGTAGTGCAAAAATAAATAAAATTCTTTTTATGTAGCATCCTCAGGAACATAACCCCGATATAGCTCTGGGATTATTCTGACACTTATTAAAGCTGTTGCTTAATATATTCACATACTTCAAAGCTCAGTATTCACAGTTAATATAGCGACAGATACACTTTATAATTAAATATAGCCTATAAAAACATATCACTCTAGAGCATCATTACCCTTCTAGCATTAGTTTTGAAACTTTTTAATTCTCTAAATCGGTAGACTATCACTTCAGGATCCATCTCTAGATTTCTCACTAAAGGATTTCCACATCCAGAATATCCAGAGGTTTTCATTCCTAGATGTGTGGTGATTTCTTGAAAAAAAACCTTCTCAAGTTATCCATACAGTTTCTCCCTAGTGTGGATTCTATGATGTCTAATGAGGTTTGCCTTCTGGGAGAAGGTTTTCCCACAGTCAGAGCATTCATAGGGCTTCTTTCCCATATGAGTTCTCTTGTGTATGATGAGGCATGAGTTCTGGGAGAAGGCTTTCCCACACTCACCGCACTCATAGGGCTTCTCTCCTGTGTGAGTCCTCTGGTGGAGGATGAGGTGTGACTTCTGGAAGAAGGCTTTCCCACATTCACTACATCCATAAGGCTTCTCTCCTGTGTGGATTCTATAATGGATGATGAGGCAGGACTTCCGGGAGAAAGATTTCCCACATTCCTTGCAGCCATACGGTTTCTCTCCTGTATGAGATCTGTGATGTTCGATGAGACGTGACTTGTGGGAGAAGGTTTTCTCACACTCTGAACACTTATAAGGTTTCTCTTCAGCAAGAACTGTGTCAGGCATGGAGAGGCTTCTCATCTGGGAGAGTGTTTCACCACAGTTGCTGTTTCTACCAGGTTTTTCTTTCGTGTGACTTCCCTGACGTTCGTTGAGGCAGCTCTCCCTGAAGTCTTCCCCCTGTTTGTCGCAGCCATAGGATTGCTCGCCTGTGGACCCTCTGATGTCTAATGAGTTCTGGTTTGTAGGAAAAGCCTTCTCCACACTTGGTACATTCATGGGCCTTCTCAGCATTTTTGGTTCCCCATCAGTACTAAGGGCTTGGCCGTGGCTAAAAGCTTTTCTATACTGGTTACATTCATGCGTGCCAGAATGTGGAGTTTCAAGTTTAGAATAGAGAAATAATTTCCCCTGTCCATCGTACTCAAATCTCCTTCTCGCGAGGTATGTGTTGGGACTAACGGCTAGATTACATTGCAAACTCGTTCCACGTGAGTCACACTTATGGACCTGTTGTCTTAAAGGAACAAGGTTTGTGTTCTGATGGGTTTTTTTTCAATTGTATTACATTCATGGTGCCCTTTTTTGGTCAATTTTTTCCTGTCTAGGAATGAAACTTGCCTCAAAAGTTTGTCTTGGTGTTTCTGTTGTCTATCTACTTGGGTATCAACTTGCAAAACTTCTTCTAGGGAAAAAAAAAGTGACACAAATGTGTTAATCTTTCCAGTATCGCATCATAGAACTAAATTATTTCAGAAATGTTTGGAAGGATTGACTTTGTGCTTTCAAACCTAGCTGCCCAGACTGGATGATCATAATCCTGTTATAAACATGTCCTAGTCCCTCAGCTTTTAAAAAGAAAAAAAAAATGATACTAAAACAGGGAAATAAAAAAACACACACACACACATTGACAATGAATAGAAGTAGCTTTGCTATTCACACGTTTGACAGCATATTGGAAAGAAGGAGAAAGTGCACACAAGTAAAAGCGAGCAAGAGAGAAAAAATGGGGGCATAGGGGATTCAAGGTATTAATCTGCTGATGAATCAGCCTGCTGGGAGGGGGAAGCCCTGGTCGGTAGCATTTACCAGTTTCCATAGTGAAAACACTCTTCCACCATTGTCAGTTTCAAGCTACCAAGATAACGTCCTGACGGCAGAGCTGGGAAGATGCAGGCACAACTGGCTATCACAGGCGAGAACTAGCTCTAGCAACCCTAGAGAAAGGGGAGGGGATCATAAGGAGGCCCCATCAGGAGAGCAGGATACTTAGGAACTATTAGCAAGGACTAGAGAAAGACAAGGGTTTCTGGAGGAATCACATGAGAAGGGTTTAGGAAGTATGAGCAAAGGACTCAGGTTAATAGAAGTGAAACCAAGTAAGAGTTCCCTCACTCTATCCCTGGGTTACAAATAGACTCGTCACCAATCTGCATTTTCTGTGTCCTTCCCACCTTAAGTTCCCCTTCGTTATGCACACCAAATTAATTTTCTCCGAGCAGCAAGTCCTTTATTGTTAAAGGAACTACGTTCGAGCCACAGGTCCATTCTGCAGTGACTGATCCTCACGCGGACCTCTAAGATCCGTGTGATATCCAGCATGAGAACACAAGAATGAGTGCCCTGGACCAAAAAATGCTCCTTGGCTCCAGAAAGATTCCCTGTTGCACTCTCATGGCTTGGATGACCATTTTTCCTTCAGTCACGGTTCCTCAATAACAAATCCGGCTGACAACCAAACCCTCATGTGGCCCCTCCCCCTATGTCCGATGGACCTGGCTGCAGATCAGCCCCCTCCCCCACTGACTTCATTATTAACGGCCCTAAGGGGTGTGGTGTCCACATTACTGAGGAACCTACTTTGACCATCTTAAAGGTTGGACCCACCATCCTTTGTTTCACACCCCCATTGGCTTTTTTCTTCATTTGCCTTTTAAACATTCACCTGCTGTTTCACCTCTGGCTCCCAGACCCAGAGCAACCATGGAGCGCCTTTGTTTAGAAATGTTTACATTCCCTGAGCTCCACTATTGATTTCCCACAAGATCAAATCAATGCCTACAGATCTTTCCCATCTGGATTTTCTGGGCTGGAACCTAGCCAGGGGCTATTTTTAAAGCTCTCTAGGTGATCCTTTCTGTATCCGATTAAAACAACAGCCCTGAACACAAGCTTGATAACAGATCCTTGGCCTAAAAAGAGGAGGGAGTTAGCCAACGTCCACCATGTAAGTTCCATGGAAATAAGGAAAAATAAAATAAATGTTCTTCTCCCCACGGAGTTACACTGGGTTGAGGGAAAAGCTTCAGTTATCACCTACTAGAAAACACAGAGCCACATATTACATGGTTTTGAAAAGAAGAGGAACTTAAAGTCATACGAAGGGTAGCAAATAGGCTTTTGAGGCATTTCACAGTGAAAGAATAAAACAACTAAAATTAAAATGACTGGCACAAAATGACAGTTATAGAATAAGGCAAATGTATGAATCCCTGACTGCATGAAAAAGACTATTTCATAACCATGGGGGAAAGTGTAAGACTCAAGATTCTAGAGAAAGACTGAGCAAGCGAGATCTTAGATGGCAGGGCAGAATAAAAGGATAAATAAATATAGATTATGTCTTTCTCCAAAATCCAGGGAAAAGGGAGTTATCGTGTAGTGCTGTGTGATGTGTGCAGATAGCAGGAATCATTTGGGCCTCTCAAGGTCTGAGGCCAAATGTCCACAGCTGCTTGCAAAGGTCCAAGGCTTTTAAGAACAGTTGCCTGAAACAAAACAAAAAAAAATCCAAGGTTCTGCTTTGTGACCTCATGGAAATGTTATGTCCACGGTCCCCCTGCAAGCTGCTTCTCTCTCACCTGGAAAGCCCCATCCAAGGATTTCGTCTTCCTCCACCCATGGTTCTTGCCCCTGCTCCAACCTGGAGATCACGGCTGGTTTGGTGAGTTGACACCCTGTTCATGAGAAATAGGATTTATGCTGAGCCATCTGAGCCATATAAGGAAGCAGAAGTTTCAGGCCACACAATAAACATTTACATTTTGGCCAAGAAGAGATATTTTGCCTAGGAAGTAAATTCAGAAAACATATAATGCAGGTGAGAGGAGAGCAAGACTCTTTGACAACTGAAACCCAAGGCCAAACACTTTTAGCACTTAAGAAGTTTTATATAGCTGAGAAAAGAAAGGAGCGCAGACATGATCTGTGTGGCTTCCTCACCCACGGAGACCAGGTGGCTGTAGTTCTCCAGCATCACATCCCGGTACAGGGTCCTCTGCATAGGGTCCAGCTGCTGCCACTCCTTACGGGTGAAGCCCACAGCCACATCTCTGAATGACAATGGTTCCTAAAACAGCATATTCCCAATTAATCTTAAGTGCTTGCAACAGAGTACTATGGCAAAGGTGTGGAGGAGAAGGATCTTGCCACGTTCAGAGTCAGGTCACCCCATGCTAAGTCATCCAGGAACTGAGTGTGCCCCTAACTTTGTAGAGTTTGTGGGTGAGAAAAATAATATTAGGAAAGATCTCACCTTTGAATCTCCGTTCGTTCATGCATTCATTCATTTGGTGAGCAAGGGTCTGTAGAAGACCGGTGTGTTACTGGCATTCTGCTTGGCGCTTGGGGTCAAGAAGCTGAATGCAACATTGGTCCTATCCTAAAGGCCTTTAGAGTCTGCTGGAGTGAGATGAACAGCGTGGACATCTGTATAGTAAGGTTACACTGCATGGTGATAGTGTATTTATGATGCTAGTGTATTTACATACAGAGCAGACCCAAAGAAGACAGTGGTCAAATTCAATGTAGTGATGTCGAGTGAAGCTTTACTGAAGGCTGTGCCTGAGCAGTCATGAAAAATCAACAGTATGTTCTGATGTCAGGAGGACATTCCTATCGAAAGGCAGTTCATAGATCTCTGTTTCCTTAGGGTCAGTTATTGGGCTTTTATTAGGTTCCTTTGGTGTTATGTTTACCAGATTTTTCATAATCTTTACAACTTTGCATTGCTATCTGCATGTAAAGAAACAATCACATCTTGCAGTCTTTACCAGATGGTTTTTGGAGAGAAAACACCTTCACCAGTCACCCTGATCAGAGATTCTGGGAGAGTTGGTTGGTGGGGTCAGTGGGCAGGCCCACAGCCATGGTCCATGGGTGGGACCTGTGGGTAGGAGGGCCGTATGCTGAGGTCTGCAGGTGGGCTGGGCTGTTAGTCCACAGGAAGGCAGGGCAGACTTTGGGGTCATGGTGTGGACGGGAATGCTGTCAGGTCAGGCTGCTCCTGGGTCTGTGGTATTGCCTGCGTCCGGTTACTCCTCCACCCGTAGTATGCGAGCTTCCCCTTTCTCCACGCCCTTTGAGGAAACCTTGGTATTGTGACACGTTTAAGTGTTTGCTGATCAGACAAGTGTGAAATGGTACAGTATGAACAAAAGGAGAAGTTCAACAAAGGCACAGAAACCATAAACAACCAAACAGAAATCCTGGAACTGAAGACTAAAATAAATACACTGAAAAATTTGATAAGAGCTTCAATGTCAGACTCAAACAGAATAAAGAACCAATGAACTCAAAGATAGGTCATTTGAAAGTAGTCAGAGGAAGTTAAAAAAAAAAAGAATGAAAAAGAGTGAAGAAAATCTATGGTATTTATAGAACATCAACAAAAGAACCAATACATGCATAACTGGAGTCCCAGATGAGAAGAGATAAAGAAGATAGCTTATTTAAAGAAATAATGACGGAATACTTTCCAAATCTAGGGAGGGAAATGGAAATCCACGTTCATGATTTCCAAATATCCCCAAATGAGTTGAACTCAAGGAAGTCCATACTGAGATACATTATAATTAAATTGTCAAATATCAAAGACAGAGAATTTTGAAAACAGCGAGAGAGAAACAAGTTGTCATATGTAAGGGAATCCCCTTAAGACTATGTGTGGCTTACTCAGCAGAAACCTCACAGACCAGGAGAGGGCGGGATGATATATTCAAAGTACTGGGGGCGGGGAGGGGACTGCTAACCAAGAATACTACACCTGGTAAAACGTTCCTTTAAAAATGAAGAAGAAAGATTTTCCCAGACAAACAAAAATGGAGGGAGTTCATCACTACTAGACCTGCCTTACAAGAAATACTAAAGCAAGTCCTTCATGTTGAAACAAAAATATATTAGGTAGCAACATGAAAGCATTATAAATCTCATGGCAAAGGTAAATATGCCTCTCCTATTCACACAGTACTGATGTCCAGCCAGAACTGGGCAAGAAAAAGAGACAAAAGGCGTCCAAATCATAAAGCAGCAAATGCATCTCTGAAGATGACAGTGTTATTGAGTGTAGGATCTTGAAGACACATCTGCACATCCATGTTCATTACAGCATTATTCACAACATCCAAGAGATGTTGACACCCAATTGTCCATCAGTGGGTGCATGGATAAAGAAAATGTGGTATGTACACACAATGGGATATTTTCAGCCATGAGAAAGAAGGAAAGCACAGATATTTGTGACATTCATTGAGCTGGAGAACATTATGCTGAGATAAATAAGCCAGACGCAGAAGGGCAAATACTGCATGATCTCACTTTTATGAAGAATCTAAAATAGTCAAATTCTCAGCACTAGGGAATAGTACTGTGGTACTAGGGCCTGTAGTTAGCAATACTGCAGAGTGTACTTAAATTTTTTGCTACGAGGGCAGATCTTTTGTTACATGAACTTACAACACACACACACACAAAAATATATATATACATATGTAAAAGCGGGATGGGAGGAAACTTGGATGGATGGAAGTGTGTGGCTTTGATTGTGGTGATGGTTTCATGGGTACACACTCATCTCTAAACTCATCAGGTGGTCTAATTAAATGTATACAGATATTTGTATGTTAATCATACCTTGGTAAAGTGGTTTCAAAAATAAATTCTGGCAGTCATACTTTTTTAAAAAGTAAAAAATGAAATGAATTAATTTTAATGATACCTCTTGTTTAACCTACTACATCAAAAATATTATCATTTAAACATATAATCATTTTTAAATCACTAATATATTTTTCATTTTTTTTTCACACCACATCTTCAAAACCTGGTGTGTATTTGCCTCTTACAGTACATCTCACTTCAGACACTATATCTCCAATTCCATTTGGTGAAATTTAGTCCTATAAAAGCAAGTAGTGTTTAATGAAAAAAATACACTGATTTGGTTTTAAAATGTAAGTGTAAATTAAAAATTCAGGCCCGCAGCCGCCCTAATGACACTTCTGGTGCTCAGTATGCGCCAGTGGCCACTGGCTGCTGTTTTGGAAGCAGGTCTGTGATGCTGGGGACACGGAATTGGTAGGTATGACTGCAGTTTAGCACGACCATTAAGGGCCCGGGTCTCTGTCCGTCTGTTCCTCAGTAAAGTGGGAGGAGGAATTCCGAACATCTAGCTCACACGTTTATTCATGAAACAATAGATGAAAAACACACAGACGGGAACATAAGTGCTCACCAGATGGAGTCGGAATGCTTTTATTGTCATCTTTATTGCAGATAGCCCTAACGGAGGGAGAGCCCCAACGAGACTTGGTTTCCTGTAAAACAACAGCTTCCCAACAGCACCAAATGAAACTTCCAGCTTCAATCCAGGTCTGACAGCCTCCTGTCGCGGCCAGCTCTCTCTTCTAAGAAGGCTGTGCTGTGGGGTCACCACCTTGTTTTCAGCCTCTCATACCTGTCCTGTCCCCAGATGTTTCTGGTATTGAACCTCCAGATAGACCTGGCTTTTTAAAGCATAAACACTCCCATTCAGACAAGTCTCTGAGCTAGGAACTAAGACCCTGTGACTGCACCTCTTCCTGGAGTGGACAGCTCCAACGTGTGTCCACGAGGCCTCGTCTTCTGTGGGACTCACGCTCTCCCTCCCCCCAGCCCAAGCAGAGACCCAGCCTCTCGGCCCCCCCCAAACGAGGCTGGGCCAATCGGAGTCTTTCCCAAAGATCTTGCGAACTGGCTCTATTTAAGGAGCTTCAGTCCCTTTCTATGGCAAAATTTGTAATGTGAGCTGTGGGAGCTATTTGGGCATTCTACTTCGGGTTACGTGAAGTCAGGATGACAGAAGGAAGTCCCAGAAACAGGGACAAGGGACAAGAAAGGCTCCTGACAATATCTGGGGTCCACTCTGTGGCTCGGAGCACCGAGTCCCAGCTGCACACCTGCTCTCCCCGCAGTGCGGGGTACTGCCTAGATTCTGTTTGTCCTGTACTTGTTCTAGCTGGGTTTCTGGCTCTCATAACTTCAAGGGTTCTGGCCAGTGCACCTGGCGTTCACATGTCCCTAAAGACCAGGGTAGGGGGAGAATAGAGGCACATGAGAATGCAGACAGGTTGATGGCAAACAACGATGTCACTGATGTCTGAGATAGATGATGATGACCGGGAAAGGGCTCCAAGGAGGCCAAGGGCAGATGGATGAGGTGTAAGTCCTGCAGAGGGAAAAGGCGGCCGCCACCTTGAACTTGAGGAGAGAAGGCCGAGCGAGCCTGGGCCATCGCCCACCATCTCCCCCCTGACTGCCCCGGCAAAGACTGAAAACAGTGAGCTGTTTGCTCTCCTTCTGTGTCAAAAGTACTGTGCAGATCATTTGAAGAACACACTATTCATTTGTTAATACAGTGTTTTTTCTAGGTCAGTCCGAATCATAAAAAGGCTGTCTTTGTAGGTCTGAGTATTTGATTCCCTAAACAGCTGTCATCATAGATGTCTGCACTGGCACAATGTCCACTGCTTATACTGGAAAAGACTTGCCGTTAAGGTGACATGCTTGTCCCAGACACACCACATAAGTCAGGTATTAGATGGAGTCTGTCATTTCACAGTGCCAGAAATATCAGACTTAAAATTTACAGGGCAGCTAATAACCCCAGCAGCCTCTCTGTACATATCCACTCCGCCCTTCCCGTGGCTCTGATCTTCCATTCGCTTCCTGTTTTCCCTGATCCTGATTCATTTGCATTTTGTGTTATTGGATGCATTCTTATGAGCAACCTGAAATCTGCGGTAAAACAAAGCGCACAGTATAAAGAAACGCCACACTCACCTGGCACATGGTCCTTCTTGGCTGGTCTAGGAAAAGCAGACACCTGTGGAGGCAGAGATTGGGGTGGGGGAGAGGATGTGAGCCTCAGAATCAGCAGCTGCACCACCGCGGGCACAGGCGAGGCAGGGGTTCCTCCAAGGACCCCGAACGTTAGAACGTGCTGGGGACCCAGCCTGGAGGCTTGAACTTGGGTGTTTTTTTTTTCCCCTACTTAATAGGTATGTATCTCTGTGGCTCACTAATGAATGAGCAGTCTACTACCCCATGTCCACCATAACCGAGAACTTAACAGAAATTTATTCCTGAAGAAAGTCATGAGTTTGGGCAAAGACTGAGTGGCCAAGATATTTATTACAAATTTAGCAAGACTGAAAAAAATCACAACTAAATATCCAACTACAGAGGACTAGGGAAATGAATTTGCCACATCAAAGGGAAAGAAACATTATCAGGTGAAAAAATGAAATCACAGAAAACTATTAAGTTACTGATAACCGAAAATGGTGGTTGAACACTATCTGATCTAACACACACGCACACGTGCGCACACACACACACACACACACACACACACATACAGAATCATCTCTGAAACGACGGAAAGATAAAACGGTAGTAATAGTTAGCTTTGGGCAGTTGGTTAATGACCATTTACATTTTTTTCTTTGTACTTTGATGAATTTTTGAAACTTTTCTATGACAAACAGGCATTTCGTATTTGATCAGTTCTGAAGTTATTTTAAAAATATCTATAGCCTACTAATCTTCTGACCCAAAGCTCCCATCACCACCAGTCCTATCCCTGGCATTGGGGAAATTCACAGGAAAATATAAAATGGGTCCTTGAGGGCAGAGTCCCTTAAATGGAGCTTAGCGAAGGCAAATGGAAGTTTATTGACCCGGGGCCCTCAACTCCCTCATGGATCCTGCGAAGTTTTGTTTTGTCTCCCGTCGAAGCTACAATTTGTCAACGGTGACTTTTATTAAGAACTGTGCCAGCTCCGCTGAGCCCATCTCTGCCCGGGTAGCACCATGGCCTGGCTCTGCCACTTCCCAGAACGAAACAAGATCTGATGGCTTCTCCTGAGCCTTCCTCCTCCTTTCCTCATTTTCCAAGGGAACAGGAACACGGATGTTCAGGAGCAAATGTACCGCGGCCGGAATCGTCAGCCAGACCCTACATCTAGCTTTCTCCTGAACAGACACGTGGTGGGTCTTAGGAACGTTCCTACTGAGGATAAAGGCACTGGAGTTTGAGCCCAGGGGTCTGCAGAGACGCTAAAACTCTGGAATTACACAAACGCTGTGAAGAATTGTGGAGGTGCTTTTTAAAAAACTGGAGACTACCTAAGTGCTTAAAAATAAAAGACTGGTTAATAACTCATGATACAATTCAAGCATGCCAAGCTATGAGATTGACTTTCACGATGACAGAAGAGATATCGGACACAGAATGATCTTCCAGCAATACCGGTGACTGACGAAGCAGCCTGCATGAGCAGATGAGTCACGGACGGATAACGGGGGGCTGTATGGGGTTTTCCCGGTGCCGTGGAGTGCTGGCTAAACCGCAGACACCCCGAGTTCTAAGGAGAAGCTGCTAGACACACTTCAACAGATTCTTTCCTTTGAGAGATGGAAACAATCCATCTGGAGAACCAGCTGCTGGAGGCAGGTAGTCTGGGGTTTTCTTCCCCAGGCCAGACAGGGGGGCTCCAGAGAACTGTTCATGGAGACTGCAGGGAGCCTGCAAAAAGGGGGAACCACCCTCGCGCCCCAGTGTGTGCCCAGTAGTGCAGAAACTCTAAGGTGCCCAGTAGTTCACCAAAGGGGAGGATAAGAGAGAGCGTAGGGCATGGGGGACCCAGAAACAGGAGCCAGGTTCACGGCTGAAGAATTTGGAAGTTAGAGGCTGGCTAAGGCCACCGTGGCGGACAGGCGGCAGGAGTGAGAGGCACCCGTGCTGCCTGCATTCGTTGGAATGAGGGTGTAAGAGTTCCGTGGGGGGCAGGAAGGTACGTGAGCTCGGGCCTTCCTACAGCAAGGACACTGACCCGGCCGGCTGCCTGCTCCGCGAAGGATGCCGGCCTGACGGGCGGGACCACGGAGCCAGGAGCTGGCACAGGGTGTCCATCCGATTAAGAGCCACCGCGTGGCCTCCCACGTAACGCAGGCCAGCCAGCATTCGGCGGTGAGAGCGACAAGCAGCACCAAGCACGGAGAAATGTCCGCTGCTCCTCCTCTACAGCCACGCGCCACGTGACGACATTTTGGTCAACAGTGGACTGCATCGTGACGGGGCCCCGCAGAGTAGGATGGAGCCTCCAAGTCCTGCTGTAGGGCACCGCGTCACTCGAGCGTCTGTGTGACGCTGTGACGCTGGAGTAAACCAGCCACTGCACTCACTGCCGGGCCGTCGTATGAAAGTGCCGCACAAACAATCACGCACAGCGCGGACCCGGTAACGGAGGCAGAGGACGGTGTTACTGGTTTACGTGTTACACTATAGCGTCTGCTGTTACTTCAGAGCGCGCGCTTTCTACTTAGAAGGAAACGTGTGCGCAGAATAGGATGTCAGGTGATGCCAGCATCCTCCTCGGACATTTCCTCCTCACTGGATCCCGAGCTGTTTTGCACAGGAATGTGCCGCACAGGCTACCGTGTAGCCTGGGGGTCACATGCTTAGCACACGCCTCGGCCTGAGGCAGCTGTGCCGGCTGGGTGTGTGCACGTGCACCCCGCGCTGTTCACGCTACCTCCAAAGCAGGTAATGAGCGTTTCTCAGGATGCGTCCCCATCGTTCAGTGGCGCCTGACAGTACTTCCCCCGCTCGTACCCTAACCCTGGAGGAGGGAGAAGGAATCCAGTGAGGAGAAGAAGAGCCGGGAGGAGCAGAGACAGAACGGTCACGGGCTGGTCCCCCGGGGCGGTTCCACACCTGCAGCTCCGTGGGTGGGGTAGGGGGCAGGGAGAAGCTGGACCCGGATGTGAGAGTGACGTGTGCCCTAGACGGAGCAGTCAGGGACTGTTCTTTCTTATAACCTGGAGTGACTGGACAGCTGTGGCTTCCCTGAGATACCATCCTGTCTGGGATGTCAGGTGGGGTGGATTGTGTCCCCAGAAGATATACTGGAGTCGTAGCCCTCAGTACCTCGGTGTGACCTTATTTAGAAATAGTCTTTGCAGGTGATCAAGCTAAAATGAGGCCAGGACGGTGGACCCTAATCCAATATGACTGCGTCCTTATAAAACAGGGTGTCCATCCGATTAAGAGCCACCGCGTGGCCTCCCACGTAACGCAGGCCAGCCAGCATTCGGCGGTGAGAGCGACAAGCAGCACCAAGCACGGAGAAATGTCCGCTGCTCCTCCTCTACAGCCACGCGCCACGTGACGACATTTTGGTCAACAGTGGACTGCATCGTGACGGGGCCCCGCAGAGTAGGGGAACTGAGGATGCAGAGACACGCACGGGGAGAATGTCACATGAAGATGAAGGCAGAGATCGGGGTGACACAGCAGAAACCAAGGAGCGACAGACTGCCAATAACCCTCGAGAAGCCGGGGAGGGGCCTGGAGCAGGTCCCCTCTCAGCCTCACACGAAACAGACCCTGAGACACCTTGATCTTGGACTTCTGGCCTCCAGAACCATGAGAGATTAAATTTCTGTCATTTAAGCCACTCAACAGGTCATACTGTGTTACTCGGCCCCAGGAAGCTAACATGGGAAGGCAGACCCTCCAGCGTGGGTCAAAAACAGAAGCTGGAGACACTTTACTGCCCTTCCTGATTATATACATCAGCTTCCGCACGTGGAATGGGATTTTATAATCATGGTTAGAAAACTTCTGTAGAAAACACACAAAATGTTAACGATGGTTACCTTTGTAGGATTTTTTTGCGTTTGTTTCTACATAGTGCCATTTTCTACTTTTAAAAAAAAATAATTTATTTTTATGGTGACGTTGCTTAATGAAATCCAATAAATTTCAGCTTCCTACTTCTTAAAACAAACGTGCTCACTGTTTAATATTTAAGTATTTCATAAGAGTATTCACATATCATCTTACTAGGGTTTCTCTCCATGACCTCCCACCAGAGTCTTTCCCCTGGGGGAGAAGGGGCGGTGTTAGCGATGAACTATGGCACACAGGAGGATGCCCCCGCCTGGGGACAGGAGCTGTGGGGCTAGTGCTGGCTCGGCCTCTAGAAAGCTGGGTGGCTCCGAACACCTCTCTCATACCCGTTTTCTTTCCCTTAAGAATGCAACTTCTGTGTCTTGATAAACAAGAAGGTTACGCATCACTGGAAGCGAGGTATGGGGGTGACAGTGGGATGGGATGGGCTGAAATCTAGCTAAACACATAGTGGAGAATGAGAGTAAGGGCACCGAGTGTAGAGATACGGGTGGCTGGGGTCACCCTCTGGGTCACGTCGATCCCTTCTCTCCTTGTTCATCCTCTCACATCCTAAAGCAGGGGTCCCCGGTCCCCCTAGCAAACCTTCGCCTAACCCAACTCCTGGATGGTCCCTGACTTCTGGCCAGCAGAACTGGGAGCCGGTGGCTACTGCTTTAAATCACTACATTTGTAGTAACGTGTGACACAGAGAACCAACCCAGACCTCCACTGAGTGCTCAGCAGAAAGAGAAGGGCTGGACAGGTGACCTGAGACGACTCCCTGGGCAGTGACAGTCTGGAGGAGAGGAATGGCTGCCACTATGGGAAGCCTCATCCTTCTGGAAATTTCTTGGACGCTGCTAGGGGAAGGGTTACAAACCCTGTTGCTTCCAGAGCCCAGGGAAGACCTACTGCACCTGGCAGGGAAAAGGAGAGGGGTGGAAAGGTGTCCTGGGCTCACGCTTCTAGATCCTCCTACCACAGGGGTTGAGTAGTGTTCCTCATGGCCCCAGCCCTCACACTCAGGGACCCAGGGCCCTCCTAAGGCTGAGAAAGAAAGAGCACCCTGCCCTCCACCACCAGACCAGCGAGCACTGAGAAGCAGGCCAGAGCGTCAGAACCAAGAGAGTCGAAGCGGGTTAGGCCAGCAGCAGAGGGAGCAACAGCTATCAGCCCACTCTCTGCACAGCGATGTCAGAGAAATGCAAAGCCAGCGGTGGCCTGATGGTAACCATAGCAACAACAAATGCCAGCCCGTTCAACTCTTGACCAGTCTCATCGCAACCAACCTCCTGCCCTGCCCCCAACTTCCCCACCTCCCAGCTTCCACACAGTGACAGCCAAGGAGAAGTCTTTTTTGCCGACACACAATGTCTGACATTTGCTAAACAAAATACGAAACATACAGACAGCAAGATAGAGCAACCCGTCGCGAACAGACAAAGCTAGGACCAGGAGCCAACCCGATCGTAGGTCTGCGTCACCCATGAGTGTAGACGATGCACACGCAGCTCTAACGCACACAAATACTGACGCAATGAGGAGAAACAAATCCTCCACTGCAGTAAGATTTCAGGATACAGGTTTAGAAGTGAAAATCTAGGGTACGAAAAATGGAGTAAGGATGTATAACATTTGAATAACAAAAGCTTGATCTACTGGATCAGACAGAAGAATATACTTGATAATTAGAGACTATACCTTCTTTTTAAGCACATCTGGGATAGTTATAAAAATTGAGAAATAAGCTAAAAAATAAACCTCTGTAATTTTTTAAAAATCAATATTGCAGAGATGCCACCCTCTAAACCAAAAATCAATAAAACCAGAAAATAGTAAAAAGGATATGAAAGTGTTTGGAATGACTGCAAAATACTACATATCAAAATTGGTGGATAATTACAAACACACACTGAAAGGAAAATTATAGCCCGAAGATATGCATTAAATAAAAACTGCAAAATAGGAAAAAAGAGTAAATCTAGAAAACATAAATATGAGCAGAGATTTAAAAAGGAGAAATCAAAGAAATAATAAAGGAGATTTAAAAAATCCTACCACCAATGTATTACCTGAATCTATTCATGATGAAACATGAGAAAAACCTAAATTGAGGAGTATTCTATCATGACTGGCCTGTACTCTTCAAAAATGCCAGTGTCATTAAAGATAATGAAAAATTGGGGAACCAAAGAGATGTAAGAAAAACAGCAATGCATGATCCGAGATTTCTTTAGCTAGAAAGGGTATTGAGATGATTAGTGAAATCTCAGTAAGACGTGTGTATTAGACAATGGTACGTTATCAACGCTAGTATCTTGATTTTGATCATTATACTGTGATGGTGTGACAGAAAGGTCCCTGTCTTGGGGAAATGCACACTGAGGGAGTCACACATACATGGATGGAGCGGGGAGGAAAAGAAGGATAAAGCAAGCTGTTGTATAAATGAGCCAAAGATGGTTGTGTACAGTGATCCCTGGGTTGTTTATTTCTTCTCAGCTGCCTGAGACTGTTAGCTCAGAAGGCCAGCAGCAGCAAACTGAAACGTCAACATGCCAATGTTTTCAACACGGCCCAAAGCTAAGCGGTTCTGTAGTCATCTCCAGCCAGCCTGCTCTGCCTACCCCTTAAGAGGCTCTGACCCACAGATGCCTAGGGGTTCCCTTGTCCTCTGCCCTCTGGGAAGTGGCTCCTGGTGGTCTCTGCTTCCAGGGACATGTGAATTCCTAAATAAAGCTTGCATGTGCTCCTGGCACCTCATGGTTATAGCTTTTTCCTTAACTGGCCTTGAAATTCCCTGACACCCCCACCCCACCCCCCGCCATAAAAGTGTAAAATGTTAAAATTGGGGGAATTTAGATGAAAGGTATTCAGGGATTCTTTGTACTATTCTACTATTGCAATTGTGCCCCAGGAAAAACTTAAAAAGTGAAAACTAAAATCAATTTTTGGAATTATTAAAAACAAAAACTAATTGGCTTGTATTTAAAAATAATACATAGACTGACTTCAGGCATGACTGATCAAGAAAACAAGAGAAGGCACACACACATAATTTTTAGACATGAAAAAGGAGACAATTTCAGTAGAGATTTTGAAAGATGATTAGACAACTACAAATGATTTAATGCTACAAAATATACCCATAGAAGAAACACCAGACACAATCAAATCCTGTTCAAGATTTTTTGCAATGTGCAAAAGCCAAAATGGATTTGAATCTAGAATATGTGAAAAATACTAAAGATAATTAAGAAAAAGACAATCCAAAAGAAACATATGCAAATATACGAACACACAAGTCATACATATTGTTTACAGCTACATACACTTTGTTTACTCAACATTTTGTTAAGTAAACAAAAACAGAGAAGGATATATAGAAATTTCAGGAGTTGTGACCCCAGAGACAGAGGAAGGAAATTGGAACAGGTAGGATTCGAAAGGGGTCCATAAGATATGTATAAGGTTTCAGTTCTTTAGAAAATATGAAGCAAATAAACTTTAACATTTGCTCAATATGGATGATGGGTGCAAAGGTTTCCTGTTTTACTTTGCTAGGCATCTGAGATATTTTCTAATATAACTAAGTAAAAACAGTAAAAAAAAAAACCAAAAACCATGAACTGTCACAGGGTAAATCTCATTTAATAAGACCCAAGTCATAATGGGAAAACATTGATACATTTAAAATTAGGTTTAAAATTAGAGTACTGGTTTCGTTTTTTTCCCCCCAGCTCAAGTCCGTTCCACCTTGAACGAGAAAGCATCAACGAAAGACAAATCCGTCATCTCTGCATCACTTCCCACCTTCACCATTGCCGTGAAAGAACAGTCTCCACTATACTGTCTCCATGGCCTCCCTTCTTCATCCATCTGCAAACAGGTGCACTCACGCTGCCCCAGCTTCTGGTACCCAGGCCGCTGCCACATGCTCACATCTGAGGTACATCCATCAGCCACTCACTTTGTTAGCTACTTTGTTTCAGCCGCCATCAACTCTACTCATTGCTGGCATATTCTAACTCAAGGACAAATATATAACCCTGCGGCTGCCTCGCTTAAAACGCTTCAGGCACCATCAGGATCCAGTCTGCACCCCTTAACCTACCTTCATCTGCTCCCTGTGCCACCTCCAGCCTCACCTCCCAGAAGCTCCTCTAGGACGCCAAACCCAGCAGCACCAGTTGTGTGATGCTTCTCACCTTTGCATGTGCTGTCCCCTCCTCCTGGCACACCCTTTTGCCCCTTTGCACCTACAGAGACCTGACTTCTCTCTCTTTAAGTCTGATTTTTAGACACCCTTCCCCAGTGGGAAGTGACCGTCCTCCCTGGGTGTCCATTTACCCCGAAAGGGTAACTATCAGGGCACACACACCTGAGGGCCCTTATCTGCTCACGTGACCAACATCGCCACAGGACCCCAGCCAAAGATGGGACCCAGTGCTGCCCTAGGACCTGATTCAGACATTCAATAAAGGTTTGTCCAATGAAGACAAACACTGCAGATCCCCAAAATAACGATCTCTCACGGCCTTCCTTCCTTCCTTGCCCTCATAGCTCAGAGCCTACCGTTGGCTGCGTTGTGAGGTCCACGGGGGCGGGGGGTTGGGAGGGGGGCTCTCCTCAGCAGTCCCTCCTGCCCAAAGGAGGCCCAGATGCCTGAGCGGGTTTCAGGGACCTGGCTGGGCAGAGAAGCTCTGGGTCAAGGGAAAAAAACGAATCCACCTTTGGGAAAGAGGGGTGACCATTCAGGGAAAAGCTGACCCCCAGCTCACCGGGGCCAAGGTAGTCACTGGATCCCCTGCGGATGGTGGACTCCGATGACGCCGAGCTGCGGGAAGATAGAGAAGCGGTGAGACCTGGCCAGCAGGTGGCCCCCGCCCCACACCAGACAGGAACCCTGACCCTCTGCCGAAGACGTCAGATGGAGCCTCCCACCAGACCCCCCCACCAGACCCCCGCGCGGGGACCCCTCCCAGCGGCCGCCTGGCCCCGCAGTGTGCAGGTCACCGCACGTGCCCGCTTGACAGGCCGGCGCGGAGCCCGAGGTGCAGCGGCCACCTCAGACGAACCAGGTTCCCGGTGCTAGCCGCCCGAGACCAGCCTGCAGTCCAGAAGCACGCAGATGGCACCCAACGCTGCGTAGGTGGCCCTGGACTCGGGCGGAACTACAACTCCCGGGAGTCTCCGCGGTGAGGTGGTTCCGGTCAGCCGTGACGCACTTCCTGCCACGGTGGCAGCCGTTGTGCCTGCGGGCGTGGCGGCGTGGCGCCGTGGGTTGGCGCAAGACGAGGTCCTGGCGGCCATGGTGGCCCCGCGGGCGGTAGGCGAATGCGCCCCTCCCCAGGGGGCCACGTCCTGCCGGGTCTGATCGGACCCCCAACCCTGCGCCATCTTGAGGGGCGGCTTATGGCCACCCCAGCATTGGCCGCCCAACCTGCGCCAGGCTGTAGGACACGTCCCAGAAAGTTTACTGACTGGGGGGGGTACTTTTTTTTTTTAAGGTCTATCCTTCGGGCCGCACGATAATCCCCGAAATAGGTATCGTTATCCCCATTTCCCAGAGGAAGAATCAGAGGCAGCCCTTCTCAGTTTTTTACTCTGGGGAATCCTTGAAATAATTCCCAGGTCTCGGGGAGCCTCTACCTAAATATGTCTGCGGCTCATGACAGATTAAGGCAATCACGAAATTACGCTATACTGACTATACGAACACAGTCGCCAGACCACATATCCAAACAGGACTCTGACCTACCATTGCTACAACCTACCCGGAAACCTACCCTTATCTACAACAAACAGCCCCGAGGAGCCAGATGGCTATCTCTAGTCACAGTCCAGGAAGCTAAACAATAACTTACGTAACAGTGGGCCCCAAACGGATCCCGACTTGATCAAAAACTGACAACTTATTTAATTTTTGTCCCCACTTCTAAGTTAGGACCAACCAGAGAAAATCAAATATGCACCCCTAACACATCACACAGGACACCCCGTTTCTAGTTATCCGGCCTTCCGGCTTCCTCCTGCCAACAGCCTCCAGCGAGGGCCGACCAGAACCTCTGCATTTTTTCCACTGTAAAGCTTTTAACATTCCTCTGCCAACCTTTGAGCCTCTGCCAAAACATGACAGTGATTGATGCCTATGCTATAGCGATCTCTGGATAAATAGCTTTTTGCCTGTTCTAATTCGGGTGGTCTTCACTTATTTTCAGGGGTATCATTAATTGTCAATATTTTCTGTAGATTCTGTTTATTTGATTAGCTACTCTTTTACGTGGTTTCCCCCTCATCATTTGCCATTAAAAATTTATTATTTAAAATTCACAACAAAGAAGGTTGACATAAAAAGAAATTTAAACTCTAAAATGATGCTTTTTATATGCATATAGCATTTATACTAAAGTTATCAAAACTTAAACTTTTGGGATATCCTATATTACATAAAAGCGTTAATAAATTGTACTTCCTATTTTATCATGTTGCTGGAATTGTCTGTGGAGCTGAACAACCAGTCTAAAGTAGATATTCTTGAAGACATTTGGTGAGAGAGAGAAAGGTTAGGGACAATGAATGTCGTGATTTTAAAAATCCTATTAAAATGGTCAGTTTTGCTATTTATTAGCATGTTCAAATAGTAAGTTGCATATCAATGAATCTTGCATTAGGATTGGAAAGAACCCTTTAGAACTTTGAAAATACAGTTAGATTTGGCTCATGCTTTTTTTTTGTAACATGGGATTGCTTTTCCTTTTGTTTCTATTTCCTAAGTCAGATTTGGATACAGGAATTTGAGTTTTTGCAGATTCAGCTACATAGGTTTTTACCTCTTAGTTTGTTCTAGAGAAGTATGAACAGTACAAATGATCTCTTTTAAAAAACTTTCAAAAGATTCATTTTGTGAACCTTCTGAGTGTAGAACCTTTTTTATAAGGTAATTCTTTTGGGGTTTTATGTCTTTTATTTCTTCCTGCTTAACTGATTTTGGTAATATATTTTTCTTCCAATTTGTCCTTCGAGTATTTTCAATTTTTTTACTAAGTTATTTATTATGCCTACTACTTTAAATAATTTCATATTTACAGATCTATCTTTAGAGAGCTTTCCAAGAATTGGTATCTCTTTCATATTGATTAGTATAACCAGAAAATTATTTATCACTTGTTCATTTTTTCCAAAGACAGTGCTTTAGATTTGTTAATTCAATTTTTCCTTTCCTTCTCTAATGAGAGAGAAAATTAAACTCTCACAGTTATCATCTTCTAACATCAAGATTACATGGAAATTTCTTAAACGGGAAAGGGAACATTCCACTTCTAATTACGAAAGGAAAACTAAAAATGGATGGAGCTATATTATTTAGGAAATGGCTAAAACTGCTGTAATAGAGACACCAAAACAATAATGCCTTAAAAATCATAGATATTTATGTCTCATAAACCCATCTGGGCAGCTCCAAAGGGAGTTAGAAAACCAGGCTCCTTCTAAATTACTACTCTACCAACCTTTGAGTGTTTACCATCTCTATGGTTCAAGATGGTCAACACCACACCTACCTCTCAACCAGTAAGAGGGAAAAAGGAAATGCATAGAATACCCATCCTTTTAAGGGCACAATCTAGGAGAATCACAGTCCACTTCTGCTCACATCCCAGTGGACAGGTCTTAGTCATAAAACCACTGTTATCTACAGAGAAGACTGGAAAATGAAGTCTTTATTCCTGTAGGGCAATATTTCCAGCTAAAAATTGGAGATTCTATTACTTTAGAAGCAGAGAACAGATATTGAGAGATAACCAGCAGTCTCTGCCCGTAGGAGATAAGAGAGGATACAAGATGTCACAGAGAAAGGCAGCCAAACAAGTGAAGTAGATTGTGATATCGGCCATGAACCTCCCTCCACTTCATCGAGTTAGACTATAGATAGCACTGAGTTTTATTTATTTTCTCCATTTCACCAGAGGACAAAATTTAATCTTCCAAGGATGAGAGTGAAAATGATAAGCAGTAATAGCAACCTGGATGTGCTGGATAAAACTGGAGACGAGAGACTCTAACTGCTCTGATTATAGATTTTCATGTTTTTCAATTTATTTGAAGAATATAATACACGTATGGTGTAACAAATCAAACAATACATAGAGAAAGCTAATTCCCCGCCCTCATATTCCAAAGTAATAAATATGAATAGCCTAGTATCTGTTATTTCAATAATACTCCTACCTCTATATAATATCATTTAAAATCATCCAAAGACCTTCACATTTAATGTGATTATTAATATGGTTGGGTTTAAACTCTCATCTTGCTATTTGTTTTCTATTTATCCCATTTGTTCTGTGTTCTCTTATCTTTTCTGACTTCTTTTGGATTAATTGAATGTTTTTTATGATTCCTTTCTCAGTCCTTTTAGGCTGCTGTAACAGAATGCCATAGACTGGCTAGCTTATAAACAACAGACATTTCTCCCAGTTCTGGAGGCCGAGAAGTCCAAGATCAGGGCCCCAGCAGACTCAGTATCTGGTAAGAGCCTGCTTCCTGGTTCACAGAGGCAGGTCTTTTGATGTGTCTAAAATGGTAGAAGCAGGGAGGGAGCTCTCTGGGGTCTCTTTTAATAAGGCCATCATAAGGGCCCTACCTTCTCATGACTTCCTAAAGACCCCACCACCTAATACCGTCACATTGGAGGGGGTGGGTAGGTGGCAACATATGAATTTGGGGGGGCGCATATTTAGTCTATAAGAGCTCTATTTTATCCCCTTTGTTGGCTTATTAGCTATAACTCTGTGTTTTAGTGACTGTTTTAGATTCATAGTATCCATTTTAACTCATAAGCTATCTTCAAGTGATATTTTAGGACATCATATGTGGCCCTGTCTGGCACTCTATCTTGAGAACTCTTTAAGTACTGTGGTCTCCTTGGACCCTCAGGCCCATCTCCTCAACTCAGGGAATCCGCTGGCCTTCTCCCGGTTACCCTCTTTGTGCCTAAGCCTGAAAACTCTCCCAAGGCTGGGGACAATCAGACGGTTCCTTCATTTATTTCCCAGCTCTCATGAATCACTGTTCATTTCCTGATATCCAGTGTCTCACAAATTGTTTCATATATTTTGTCTGGTTTTGTTTTTTTCAGTTGTAAGACTAACTCTGGTTCCTGTTATTCCGTCTTTACTAGAAACAAAAGTTTACCTTCATTTTTGAAAGATTTTCACTGGGAATAGAATTGTGGCTTGATGGAGGTTTTTCCTTTTTTTCTTTTGGCACTTGAGAAAACGTCATTCCATTTTCTCTCTGACTTGTAGAATTTCTTCTTTTTCTGCATAGACGTTGCCTTTATTTTTTTGTGTGTTTATTATTTTATGCTCCCATATTAAACATTTTAGAAAAAGAACAGCAAATTAAACCCAAAGAAATTAAATGGAAAATGATACTGATTGGAGGATAAAATGATAAAACAGAAAATAATGAAATTAGAGAGGTTAAAACTCCATGACATGGCTGTGAAAGGCAAAACTGTATCACTTTTAGAAAATAAAGGAGGATAGCCTTATGATTTTAGAGTGGGGAAGATCATTTTCTAAGAAAAAAATGTAAAAATCATTACCTATAAAGGAATAGATTGGTATGACTATATCAAGAGTAAGGACACCAGAAATGGATGAACTAGCCATAGAGTAGGAAAAGATATAACACTCATTGCTGGTGACAGTGGAAAATAATACAACTATACAGAACAACATTTTGGTATTTGGCGGTGAAAAGTAAGCAGGCATTCACCTGTGCCCCAGCGACCCCGCCTTGAGGGGTAACCTGCTGAGTGAGCAGGGTTTCTCAACCTCAGCACTGGTGACATCTGAGTGTAGGGGGGCTGAGCTGTGCATTGTGGGATGTTAGCAACACCCAGATGCTAGTAGAAATGTTGGCAGTTGTGACTGCCAAAAATTTCTCCAGACTTTGTCAGATATCCCAGAGATGGGAGAGGCAAAATTGCCCTAAGCTGAGAACCACTGGTTTAATCCGGTCAAGTAGTTTATCAAACTAGACTTTTAGATAACAAGACTTGAATCCGGAGTATGTGGCCTGCAAGATAAATCTGCTCTCCTTGCAAAGCCAAAGCCTGGGCCATCTTCCATGGGAGCCGATGGGTTTCTGCGGCCCTTCCTTTGGAGAGCTCGACTCGGAATCCCTAATGCAACTAGAAAACAGGGTTTCTCACTCATTCTTGTGAGAAACAGTGCCCTGGAGAGCAGCTCCAGATGACAGGTTCAGCCTCAAATCTTTTTTCGAATATGGAAACTCACCCAGATGGTAAGGCAGCCCCATACTTCTTGAGACAATAAGAAGTTAACGAGCAGCCAATGACGGCACGGTTAAAATATCACAATGCCAACATTATTCAGTCCTAGATTTTAATAGGAAATCAAGCTTCAACCGAGGAATCAGTGTCTGATAATAAAATCTCCTCTTCCGAGAAAAATGTAAATAACTAAATCTTTTAACCCTTACTTAAAAAAATCCTGCATAGCCCCGCCTATGTGAGTCTCAGAGACCTAAATAGAATCTGCCTTTTTTCTACAGCCTGCACTGTCTTCCACACAAACTAATGTTTCCTCTGGCAGTCCAGAGGTAGGTTAATTCTCCCCAAGGCTATTGTGTGCTCACTTTTCCAAAATCCAAACTAGTCAACTATGTATCCAAAATTTGTGTAAGGAGCTTAGAAGCCACAACACTCCATCCACACAAGCTAAAAGCTCAACAAACTGAAAAATCAACAGCTCTTCTTAGATTTATCAAAGATGTGAGTCACAAGGCAAGCTGCTGTCCCCAAACTGGAGAGACAGGCAGATTCGGCGAATCAGTTGGGGAACTTCAGAGCAGAAACATCCACCACAATGGATGAACTGCTCCGAGGCTCAGTGTGGGCAAGTGTGAGAGTCAACATCTCGGGGAGGTCCCCACTCTTTTGTAAGTTTTACCTCCTGGAGCTCAACCAGGGGAGAAAACTCCCCTCACTCCCTGCAGGTGGAAGGAAAAGTAACCATTTTGAAACTCACCAAAGCATCTGCTGATAACAAGGTCTGCTCTCAGGAGAAGCTAGTTAACCAGAGCCCTACCTGCTAGGGTTTTATCAGAGCCTGACTGACCCGGAAGCGGAAGATCCAAGTCCAGCTGACTCTAGCCTCCCACGTGGAGGAAGGGAATCCTCAACTCCAGCCCACCTGGCTGCTGTCCCACTGGGGCGCGGCGACAAGCACGCGTGAGGCTCACAGTCCAGGGCATGAGTTCACTAGAGGACGGAGAACTTGAACTACAGACCCTTCCCTTGACCCCACATCCTACCACCACATTACTAAAGCTACATGTATAGTGGTTTTTCCTTCTAGCCAGGACTAGCAGGTCCTCGAAATACATTGTTTCGCTCAATGTCATTTAGGTATAACGGTTGATGAGATGCGGCAGCAACTTAACTCTTGTTTGTATTGATTAGCCTATGGTAAATTGGTTTCATTTTAGTCATTTTGCTTAAAGTCAAGGACCTATCACTACATTGAGGACTTACTGTACATCATATACACCTCTCAACAAAAAAAATTACAAGGCATACTAAAAGGCAAAAAATACCTTTGACAAGACTGAACAAGCTGCAGAATTGTGGTCAGATACGGCAGGAATGTTCGAATTACCAGACCGGGAATTTTTAAAAAACTGGTTAATATGCTGAGGGCTTTAATTGGAAAAGCAGACAACATGCAAGAGCAGGTGGACAATGTAAGGAGACATGGAAAATTCTGACAAAGAATCAAAAAGAAACACTAGAGATCAAACTCTGTGAGAGAAACAAAGAATGCTTTTGATGAATTTAACAGACTGAACACAACTAAGGAAAGAATTCTGAGCTTGAGAATATCTTAATAGAAACCTCCCAAACTGAAAAGTGAAGAGGAAAAAAAAGACTGAAAAGCAGAATTAATGAAAACTGTATGACCATTTTCATAGAAGCAGAAGAGGCATAATAAAAGTCAACATCCATTGGTGACTTTAAAATTGCTGTATACAAAATAGGAGTTAGTCCTTAACATGACAAACTTATGTATATATATACACACACACACACACACACACATATATACACACACACATATATATATATATACGCACACACACGTATTTATATATATATATATATACACACACACACACACACACATAATTCATCTAAAAAGTTAGGATATTACTTAATGAGAAAATACTAGCAGCTTTCCCATTAAAGTAAAGCCATTTTTTCTAACACTCTTTAACACTATGTTGGAGTTATTCCACTACCATGAAATAAAAGAGAGCAAGTTAGAGCAAAAAAAAAAAAAAAAAAAGAGAACTATAATTTTAGACGATATGATTATATTTCTAGAATATACAAAGAATCAATGGAAAATCTGCAAAAATAGAATTTTGTAAAAGAAGGTATTAAAATCAACATGCAAAAATATATACAGCCATTTAAAAGATACAATGGAAGAATAAAAATGTAACAAAAAGAGACCCTGTTATGCTAAAAAATAAAACATTTAACATAATCTTAAAATATCTAAAATGCATATAAAAAAAGCATAAAAACACTGAAAGACCAAAAAGGAAGTTTGAATAAATGAAAAGACATGCCCCATTCTTAGCTAGGAAGACAATTTCATTAAGATGCCCATTCTCCCTAGGTTAATCTATAAATTTAACATGGTCTCAATAAAAATATCATGCGTATTCTTCTTTTGAAATTAAAAAGTCAATTATAATTTGGAAAAGAACAAATTATAATGGTTAGATAATGCCTAAAAACCAGCCAGATTCCAATATATTTGAATACGTATGCAGCCGCCGTCACTAAAACGAGACACTGGCTTAGTCATAGAAGGGAGAAAATCCAGACACAGCCAATTGCAGATGCAAAACAAGTACGTAGACAATAAAGACAGCATCTCGAGCCAGTGAGAGGAATAAAGGACTTTTTAATATGTGATTCTGGGATAACTGGACAAAACTAGATGCATTCCTCATGCCATATACCCACTAATTTGAAAGGAATCAGAGATTTAAAACAAAAAATGAAGCCACACGATTATGAGAAGAGAACATCGGAGAATTCTTCTACACCTGGGAATGGTGCTCAGTGGGCTAGTGACCAGATGGGGACCAGGACCTCGCTTCCGACCCTGCTTTCCTACTCCCACGCTATGCCCTCCTGACACCTTCCCTGTCCTGGAAGAGAGAAGGGCAACAAAGAATGACAAGGCACCCTGGCGACTGAGGGAGAGGGAGGGTGAGGCTGACATGGTCATCCTCAGAGGCCAGCGCAGGGGTGGACAATGTGCATGTAAAAGAGCCCAAACGTCATGCTCTGCCTCTAAAGTCAGGTGACACACACTGTAGCATATGCTGACCTATCTCTATGCCAAAGAAGAGAAATTTTAGAGGCACCATTGGGCCGTTCATGCTTCTCCAAGGCTGCTTCTCCCTGTCCAGTCTGAAGTGTTAATTTTATTGAGGTCAGGATATACAGTCGTCCATCGTCTCAGAAACTTCCCTCATGCCCCCTTTTACTTAATCTCTCCAGACTTAGTTTGGAAGGTTCTGACACCTTCTGGAACACTCTTGCCCTCTGGGTCTCCTCATGCGCCAGTGGCTCCTGGCAGGCCATCTAGCCATGATACTGCCAGGCTCCTGTGAAATGGCAGTCACCGAGTCCTACTCCGGAACTAGCTTTCTGATGACACAATAACCACACCATCCATGTTGCTGGCTGTCACCATGAGGCCACCAGGTCAGACAGCAAGTAGAATTTTGCACTTCCTCCAAACCTTCCATGGAGCTGATTTTCCCTTCTCTCTCTCGGTATCTGAGGCCCCAAGCTCCTTTTATCCCATGGCTAATATTTGTGACAAAGCAGGCCCTGATAGAGAGGGTGAAGATGCCTGTGATTACCTTAGCAACGGAACATGCTGTGCCTGGGAATCATTTAATCTCATCCCCATAGCAACAAAGATTCATAGAATCATGGTCATTTGGAGCCCAGTGGCAATAGTGCTCGCTTAGTCCAACCCCTTAGAGGAAAACAGAAACAGAAACAAAACACAACACGCAAAAAAGTCTTTGTCACTCAGAGCCTTCCCATCCTTGTACATAGCCTTTGTTTGGACTGTTTATAATGGATGTTGATTCAAATAGGATAAGCCTTGTAGGGTCCATTTTGGCTGCTGATTCTTAGGCTGATTTCAAATCTGAAGCTTTGTCCCTCATTGTTAGACACAAAGGAGGATTATTAGACTGATGGAGGCAGAGCAAGTCAGTGGGGCGTACAGTAAGGATGCCACTTAGCCAAAAACTGTGACTGCTACCTGATCATTTGGGGCTCCTGCCAACAGATGAGCAGGCAAAGAAAGGAGTTACTTCACTGGCAAGGATAATAGACCCAGATAATCATCAGGGGCCACATTGCTAATACATGTTGGGAGCAGGAAAGAGTTCGTCTGGGACTCCAGTCACTAAATTGCATTGTAGGGCTTCTGTGCCTGGTGATAACCAGGAAAGGGCATGAAACAAAGCACATGGTAACCAGAGGCTCAGCCCTCGCAGAGAAGAACATCACCCTACCCAGCAATCAGTTTAGCGCAACAGAAGTGCTGGCTGAAGATGAGGCATTAGGTGGAAGAAGAAGGAGGCCACAGATGTCACTTGCAGCACAAATTGAAGGACCAATTGCAGTAGTTTATCCCAGGAATCTTGTTTTAAGTCTTATTATTATTATTATTATTATTATTATTTTTTTTTTTAGAAATCATGACAAGTCACCACTGTGGAGAATCGGTGGCAGGATAGAGTGAATGGGGCACTCATAGATGAAGGGAATCAGGAGCGACCTGAAGGAGAAGCTGTCTGTGCCTTGTCATACCTGGACATTCATTTCTACTCCAGAGGCTGCTTACTGTAAACAGCAGCAGCACCAGGCCTTAGAGCTGTTTTGGATGGCTGCCGGAGCATATTTGGACCATGCAAGGGCAAGCCAGAGGTACTAGATGGAAGATGCCCCTGGAAACAGCCCTCAAGCAAAGATAGATGATGAGTTAGTGAATAAAACCCTTAGCATCCTCATACCTCAGGTGGGATAACTTCAAGATGTGTTCTGCTTGTCTCCTAGAATCCCAGTGGGATTAAGCTCCAAAGAAAACTGGCTTGATAACTTATTAGCTTCCTTACCTGCCTCACTTCTCCACTCCCCAGTGGGTATCACTTAAGATCACAGCCCCAAGATATCATTTATACTTCAATCCTTATCTCCAAGTCTTTGGGAAGAACACAAACCAAAATACCATGTGTGTCCTCTAAATTTTGAAGTCTATTGTCATGTGGTTATTGATTATATTCTTGTATATAAGAAAAATATATATACTCACAACTTCTGTTGGGCCTGTAGTTTATTTGAACCTTAACTCTTATTTTCTTGAGCCGAGGTGTATCCATCTTCTTAATTGCTTTCAAGAAATCAAAGATTCAAAGAACCTAAAATTTGATTGGTTCCTGAGTTTACCTTGTTTTTATTATTTTCTTTCTTCTTGTTTTGGGTTTGCCCCTTGAGTTCCATATTCAGACTGTTTTGTTTCCTAATAAATGTGTTTAAGCTAGACAATTGTTATTATGTACTTCTTTTGTAGTGTTCCACAAATGTTGACGTGATAGTTTTTATTATCATTCTGTTCCAAATAGTGCTTGATTTCCTTTGTAGTTTCCATTTTAGCTTGAGTTATTTAGTAATATGCTACTGCATTTTCAAATGTAGAATTCTTCAGCCTGCTTTTATTACTAATTTCAAATTTTATTGCATTAAGTTTGGATTGAGTATTTTAATTATTCTATTTCTCCTCTACTAACATGTTAGTTATATATAATTTCATTATTTTTTAGTTGTTACCCATGAGATTACAACATACATCACTGAATTATTAGAGCCTACTATACATTTGTAGTTTTATCTGTTTCCAGGACAACGCCAGGACGTTAGAACACTCTAACTCCACTTCCCCCTGCCACCGCCTTGACCGATAGAATGCTATCGAAGTGATGTTCCGAGAATTCTGGCCTAAGGCCCTAGGACTTGCAGCTTCTGCGTCTTCTCTCTTAAGATGCTTACCCTCGGGATGCTTCCTCATGGAATGCAGCTCTTTTTTTTTTTCTTCCTTTTTTCAGAATCTCAGCCCACCTGGAGGGGCCATAGGGAGAAGAACCAAGGCTCTCTGGCTCCGAGCTCCAGCTGAGCTTCTAGTCATCCGCCATCACCAAATGGGAGCCAAGCAAGTGAGCCAGCCATCTTAGTCATTTCAGCTGGGAGGGTGCGGCCCCAGTGGACGTCATGGGGCGCAGGACAGCCCAGCTGAGCCCAGTCAACCAACCGAGTCGTGAGAGATTATAGCTCAAACATCAATGTCTCATCAATAACACATACCTTACTATGCTTATCATCAAATGCAATGGTACATTTTACCTAACTGCAGTAGGTAATTCCTGGATTTCAAACCCAGGAGTGGACATCCTTTTAATGAAATCAGCTCCAGAAATTCTACTTGACTAATGATGATGACCAAGAAGGTTATGTTAGGGTTAGAGCAAGCCTAACCTGAGGCCAAAATTCACACAGAGCAGGAAAACGGGTCAGACATTGCCGCTGGAAGAGAAATCTAGAAATCAGACAAATGGTTGAGAGGTAAGTCATCGCCTTGCAACAGAGACCACCTGCTTTAATGGTGTGCCAGTCAAAGTTGAACAACTGGCTCTCTGCGGGGACAGGTCAGGTGTGTAATGTTTGCTGATTTCTGTGGTGTAAATGCTCCCATCACAACCTGCTTCAGGCTACCATGTGACATCACTGAACACAGAGTTGGAAAGCATTGCACACAGTGGGCTTCGCCTGTTTCTATATACCACTGGCTCGGCGGTTCACTGCAGTAGCTAAGGCTTCAGGTTTAGTGAGGACAGACCAGATCTCTGGGGTTAAGAAGCAAAAGGAGATTGGGGAAGTGAAAGCAACAAGCAGGGACTATGTTTTTATAAAGATGTACTGCAAAGGGAGGCTGGGATATAGAATAATAGCTAGAGTGGGATCCAGAACTGATAAGGATGTGTGTGTGTGTGTGTGTGTGTGTGTGTGTGTGTGTGGTAGGAAAATAGTTAAAGTATGAATGTGTTGAGGGAAAAACCCAACTGAGAAGGAAATTTGGAATATTCAGGAGAGAGATGGTAGGTGGTGCAAGAAGGACCCTGTAGAAAAGAGAGGAGATAGAATCCAGAGGGAGGGTAGAGGGGTCAGTCTCAAATAGAGGAAGAGGCACCTTCTCCTCCAATCAGAAAGGTAGAGAGTGACAGTGGGCCCATCTGGAAATCAGTGGGTAGGCTTGGAGATGGAAATTTGAGGGAGTCTAGGCAGGATATGCAATACAGCCGTTTAATGATGTGAGTTATGTAATGTAGGTTTTCCCCCATGTAGTGGAAAGTGAGATCAGATGATAGGCAGGCACAAACAGACATGGCGGGCTGGAAAAGCTGACGTGGGAAATGTGAAAGGGAGCTGACCAAGAAAAAATAAGGCCTTGCAGAGCAACCCTGAGAGTCTTGCCACGAGCTGTGGTGGCCTCAACCCGCACTGCTGTGGGAGGTTTCTCTGCAGCCCACGGGAGGAGCAGAGGGGTTCTAGGCTTTTCTCAGGGCTGGATGTGTTCAACTAGTAGATGCGAAAGTCAGGCTGCAGTGGCAGCCTCATGACTCCAGGAAGCCTCTCAAGTCCTGAATGGTCATGGAGATAGAGCCGGCACTCTAGAATGGGGGGCCAGCTGTGGTTTGGGGTGGTGGATCGAAGACGAAGGAGGAAGTTCACAGAAATAACCAGTGTGTCAGAAACAAAGCCTGGAACAGCAGGGATAATTTAAGAGTCCAGTGAAATAAGAGATTCCAAAATACCTCCTGTCTTAACTGCTGATACCATCTTGAAAGAGATTGCTTTTACTTTTTAAAGAATTTTGCAAGCCAGTTGACCTCAAGTCGGTGGTTGAAATCAGCCACGGTCGGAAAATTTAACCATGAAGTCACCAAACAATGCAAGTCAATAGAATACTACTCAGCAATAATAAGGAATAATCTGTTGATACACTTAAACGACATAGAGGAATCTGGTAAAAGATGTATGCTAAGAAAGACTTGTGCAACAGAAATTACAAAACATGCTGAAAAAAGACATAAATAAATTAAAACATTTCATGTTCATGGATAGGAAAACTTAATATTGTTGAGACGTCAATACTACCCAAAGCAATATACAGATTCAGTGCATCTCTGTTAAAATCCCAATGGTGTTTTTAACAGAAATAGAGAAACCCATCCTAAAATTTGTATAGAATCCTGAGAGACCCCAGATAGGCAAAGTGATCTTGAGAAAGAAAAACAAAGCTTTTCAGAAAGAGTCACAGTTCCTGACTTCAAAACTTAACCACAAAGCTACATTAATCAAAACAGCATCATACTAGCATGTAGACAGGCATATAGAGTAATGGAATAGAATAAAGCGTCCAGAAATAAAGCCTTGGATATATGGTTAGATGATTTTTGACAAGGGTGCCAAAACCATTCAATGGGCGAAAGGACAGCCTTTCAACAAATGGTGCTAGGAAAGCTGGATATCCATATACAAAAAAATGCAGTTGGACCCTTACCTAAGACTATCTACAAAAATAAACTCAAAATGGGTCAAAGACCTAAATGTAAGATCTGAAACTAGAAAACATAGAGTAAAATCTTTATGATGTTGGATTTTGCAATGATTTCTTGACTGATACCAAGGCATGAGAAACGACAAGAACAAAAAATAGACAAATTAGACTTTACGGAAAAGATTTTTTAAATGTATCAAAAAAACAGTATAACAGAATAAAAAGGTAATCCACAGAATGGGAGAACATATTTGGAAATCATATCTGATAAGGGATTAATATTATAATATATAGAGAATTCCTAAAACTCAACAACAAACACAACTTCATTCAGAAATGGCTAAAAGATTAAGCAGACATTTCTCCAAAGAAAATATACAAATCGTCAGTAAACACGTGAAAAGACGCTGAAGATCATTAATCATTAGGGAAATATAAATCAAAAGTATGACTGAAATGTCACCTCATGCCCATTATTATGGCTATTTAAAAAAAAAAGTAACAAGTATTGGCAAGGATGAGGAAAAATTGGAACACTCGTGCACAGTTGGTAGAAATGTTAAATGGTAGAAAACAGTAATGACAGTTCCTCAAAAATTAAAAATGGATTTAAAAAATGATTCAGCAATTCCACTTCTGGGTATATACCCCAAAAACTGAAAGCAGGAGCTCAGAGAGATATCCGTATACCCATTATTCACAATAGCTAAAGCATAGAGGAAACCCAAGTGTCCATCAATAGATGAATGGATAAGCAAAATGTGGTTAGCCCATTCAATTGAATATTACTTAACCTTAAAAAGGAAGGAGATTCTGACATATGCTACATCACGGATAAGCCTAGAGATCATTATGCTAAGTCAAATAAGGAAGTCACAAAAGGAGAGATATTGTATAATTCCACCTACGTGAGGTACTTAGAGCAGTCAAATAATAGAAACGGAAGTAGAATGGTGGGTGCCAGGGACTAGGGGGAAGGGAATGGGGAGTTATCGTTGAATAGGGGTAGAATTTAAGTTTTGCAAAATGAAAAGAGTTATGGAAATGCACGGCGATGATGGTTGTAGAACATTCTGAATGTATTTTAATATACATAAAATGGTTACAATGGTAAATTTTATGTTATGTGTATTTTACCATAGTAAAAATATATGAAAAAAATAAACATATGTTGAGCAAAAGAAACCAGACACAAGTACATGCTTTATGATCTCATTTATCTGAAACTACAGAAAAAAAGCAATTCTTGAGCGACAGAAAACAGATAAGTGGTTGCCTAGCGCCAGGGATGGGGGTGGTAGATCCACTAGGAAGAAGCACAAGGGACTATCTGGGGGTGATGGAAACGATCTCTAAATTGATTGTGGTAGTGGTTGTATGGGCCTATAAATCTGTGAAAACTCATAGAAATGTACACTTAAACTGGGTGCACTGGATTGCATATAAATTACACCACAATAACATTGATTTCAAAACCAAAAAGCAATGGGCCAGAATGGCAGGAAATTACCACTTCTGAAAGCAGACAGTTCAGGAATGATTTCCTCCATGGCCAAACTAGCACTGCTTCATCTAGAGAAAGCTGACGGCGCTACAGTACATAAGCTCTTGGGAACAACGTGATGATGCACAAATTGTGAAAACGGCAGTCCTCTCCTATTCCAAATGATTTTACGGGTCGTAGGTGCATTATACTAATTGTAACCAGAAAAGGAAAGAAAGGAAACGGTGCTGTGAGGATTCAGAGAGATGTACGGATTCTAACCACAGCTTTCTGGAAGGCTCGGCGTGCTTGTGTATGTTTTACACCTTTTGCCACAACTGCATGGATGTATAGCCAGCTCAGACGAGAGATGTCCGTGGATGGCACGTCCATGCTTCTTCCCGAGAAAACAGCAAGACCTCACTTGTTGACAAGAGTTTCATCTACGAGGGGTTAGCGTTTGCCTTTGATTCTTGATGTTTTAAAAGAAAAAAAAAGCGATTCCTCTTATTGACATCGAACATCATTTTCCCCTTGAACTAAAACGTGGAGCAAATATTCCTTTACTTCTGAATTATAAATGATTCCATTCTTCTCTTAACGAAGCTTATTTTCACTTACGTGTCTCACACCTTGATTTAATTTTTATTTGTAGTTCATTGCTTTACTTATAAATTTAAAGAAATTCAACAACATTATTTTATGTCCTGGAGTCTACTTTTATGGTTACTTTCTGCTTATGGAAAGTGAGACTCGTTTTCTATTTCTAGTAGTGAAATAAAGTTTTCCTTTAAAATAAATATATTTTATGAAAAATGAACCGTCTAAAGAAAAATATTACTAGTGGGCTAGAAGCGGATTTGTGGTGGAATGGCTCACATGCCTGAGGTTTGGGAAAGGCTGTTCTCTTTTCAGCTCTCCTGCTTTGTTGTTCCATGAGGGCAGGTGTGGGTTCGTCTGTGGCATGTTGATAGGATGCAGCACGGTCAGCAAATCAGAAACAACTGAATCTTCGGCAAGAGGCACGTGCTATGGGACTGTACCACCCTCCTCCTGTACAGCTAACTGCTGGTCTGCTGGTCTCTTCTCATTCACTGAAGATTTTAGGACCTGTCTTATTCCGTGCCCTACCCACATTTTCAACATCTTTCTTGATGATTTAACATCCTTTTAAATAACTATCGGCACCCAGCCTCTTAGTTTCTCGATCTCTCCCCTTTGATGATGGAGACCTCCTCTCCGCCTGAGCCACCCACTCTCATTGTCATACCCTAGGCTTCACCATTACCAACAACTGCATCATCTTCAAAATCTATTTCAAGCTTTCCTCTCTTTGATTCCCTTCCATCTCTCCAGCTCCTTACTTTCCCTGCATCTAAGCAGGTAGCTGGAGAAAGATGCACAACCTTGCTGCCTGGCCTCACTTTAAATTCATGCTCACAGAACTCCAAGGCCAGCAAGCAAGCCTGTCACATTCTGCTAGTCATTTGGCTCTCCGCTTTTTCCTTCACCAACCTCCAAGACCGTCTCCCCGACTTCACTCTTAGCTAACATCCCTTCTTGTTTCACTGAGACTCAATCCCATCGCTCTGAGTGTCTGAGCAACATTTGGCACCAATGATAACTTCCTTTCCTTCCACGGCCTCTGGACCATACTCTTCTGGTTTTCCGTCTCTGTCACAGCCTTTCCTTCTCAGTGTCCTCCTCTAGGTTCTAAATCTTGAAATGACCCTGGGCTCCATCCTCAGTGTCCTCTCTCCTCTATCCACACTCATTCCGTAGGTATTATTATAGCCAATCCCATGGCTTTATATATTATCTTATCTTAGTGACTCACAACTTAAATCCCTAGCCTCTTGAGTTCTGTCTTGCTGAGGCCACAGACTCACACAGCTACAGTCACGTGCCACATAATGATGTTTTAGTCATAGACTGACCACATATACGATGGCAGTCTCATACGATTATGATGGAGCTGAAAAATTCCTATTTTCCAGTAACACTGTAGCCTATGACTTCAAAGGATTTGCCAAGGATGAGGAGGTTGCAAAAATCACCGAGGCTGTGGTTGGGATGACAAACAACCTCACGTGGATGTGGACGAGGATGACACTAAGGAGCCCCTAGAGGTGGCTCCTAAGGAACTGACTAACGAGTTGTTGGAAATGGAACAGGAACACGTAGCTAAAAAAGAAACAAGAAAAAAGGAAACTTCTGGAGAAGACAAACAACACCCAAGAATATTCACAGTGAAGGGTTTGACAGAAGCATTTGCAGACCTCGGGAGCTCCTTAAAAGTTTTGAAAACATGGAGCCCGTTGCCAAAAGGTTTTTAGTAAGAGAGGAATGTTCACGGTACGGTATCTGCTTACAAGCAAATCTATAATGAAAAAAGAAACAAACCAAGCAAACCACCATGGACATAGTTCTGAAAAGAGTGACACCTCCTCAAGAAAGAGCCTCGGGCAGGCCCTTCACAGGTGTTCCAGAACAAAGCATTGTTATCACAGGAGATGACAGCTCCATGCATTATTGCCCCTGAACCCCTTTCAGTAGGACATGATGTGCCTGTGTGACACGGTGATATGGATGATCTGACCCCATGTCGGCTTAGGCTAATGTGTGTGTTTGTGTCTTAGTTTTTAACAAAAAAGTTTAAAAAGTTGAAAAAGAACTTTAATAGAAAAAAAGCTTATAGAATAGAATATAAAGAAAGCAAGCATTCTTTATTTTCTTATACAGCTGTACAATGGTTTGTGTTTTAGAGTAAGTATTACTATAAAAGTCGAAAAGCTAAAAAGTTTTTAAAGAAAAAAGTTACAGTAGGCTGAGATTGTGGATTTTGGATAGCCTATGTGTACAGTGTTTATAAAGCCTATAGCAGTGGACGGTCACAGCCCAGGCCTTCACAGTCACTCACCACTCACTGACTCACCCAGAGCAACTTCGAGACATGCCAGCTGCATTCTTTCTTTTATATCATATTTTTACTGTACCTTTTCTATGTTTAGATATGTCGAGATAAATAACCATCGTGTCACAATTGGTACAGCATTCAGTATAGTAACAGCTGTACAGGCTTGCAGCCTAGAAGTAACAGGCTACGCCACACAGCCTAGGTGTGCAGTGGGCTATATCACTTGGCTTGGTGTAAGTGTGCTCTGCGATGTTTGCACAATGATGTAATTGCCTAGAGACGAATTTCTCGGAACATCTCCTCCTCCCGCCCCCCGCGTTAAGCGATACAGAACTGTGCCTACTGACAGCAGTCCTTAAGGTGTAGTTTGCATTAATACGTCCAAAATCTGTTCACACCTCCCTATTCTGACCAAAATCTGTTCCTCCTGATTTCTCCCTATATGTGAATGGAATCACCATTTATTCAGTTGCAGAAGCCAAAAACCCAGTCGTTACCCTCGACTCCCCTTTCTCTCTCACCCCACATCCAATCCATCTGTCAATCTCTCTGTTCTACCTTAAAGAAAAATTCTAATCTTTTCATTTCTCACCTCCTCCTTGATCACACTAGCCCAGGTCACCAACGTTTATTATTTAGACGCCTGCGATAGCTTCCTAACAGGATTTCCTGCTTCTGATCTTACCTCTTCACAGTCTGTTCGCCAAACACCCCCCAGAACGATCTTCAACAAAACGTAAGCGGACACAGTCCCGCCCCTGCTCCCAAAGCTCTGGTCGCTTCCCATCACGCTTAGAATAAAATCCAAATTCCTTATTAAGACCTTCTGTGATTTGATCCCCTACCACCTCGCCAACCCCTTCGCCACCACTACCTGTCACCGCACGGCAGCCACGCGGTCTCCTTCGACACCAGGCCTCCGCTTATCCCGGGGCCCTTGCCCTTTCTGGACCTCTGCCCGAAGTGCCCTCACTCCAGGGTCACCATGGCTCACCCCCCAACTTTACTCAGTTTTCTGCTCAGTGTCCCATCCTCAGAAGATGCTTCCCCTGACCACGCTATCGTCCCCATCACTCTCGATTCCTTTCTCTGCTTTAGTTTTCCTATTTCTGCACCCGGACGCTTCCTGCCTGAGCCGGGCGTCTCGTTGGCGGGTTAGTTCGCCGGTGGGCTCACTGCTTGTGTCGTTGCCTTGCCCGCTTAAGACACGAGCTTCGCGCGAGCAGGGCGCTCTCCCTTCGTGCCCGCCGGCGCCTAGAACAGTGCCTGGCGCGCCCTCCGAGGGGACGCGCTCAGGGAACGACCTGCCAAAGGCCACGGGCGCGGACGGGGGCCGCCCGCAGACCCCCGCGCCCTCCCGCCCCAGCTGCAGGGCGGAGGGCGTCTCCGCCCCATTCGTCCGCCCGTCTGCAGGCGGAGAGAGGCGCCGGCGGGCGGGCAGCGGGCAGCGGGCCGGGGCGGCGCACGGGCGTGGGCGCCCGCGGCCCCGGCCCCGCGCCCGGGCGCCCCTCGCGCCCCGCCCGCCGCCGGCCTCTATGGTTCTTCCTGTGCTCAGTCGGGAGGGGGCGCTGTGCGCAGGCGCGGTGACGCCGCGCCAGGGCCGGAAGGAGCGCAGCGGCGGCTTCGGCGGCGGCGGCGAGCGAGCTCTCGGCGGCTGCTCCGGCTGACTGAAAGCTCCGGCGACAGAGGCCGCCGTGCCCGCCTCGCGAGCCGGCGACCTGAGTGGCGAGTGAGTGTCGGCTGCGGGGCGCGCCCGGCCCCTCGGCGGGCGGTGTGAGGCGAGCGGCGTCCGCGCGCGCGGCGCCCTCCGGAGTCCGGGGGTGGGGGCGGCGGCCTGGCCGTGAGGGGCGGCGGGGGTCCGAGCCCCGGCTGCGGCGCGGCGGCGGCCGGGGCACCAGCGGCGCCGGGGGCCGCGCGGGGCGCCGCCGGCCGCGGGCGGCCGGAGCAGCGGGGCCGGCGGGGAAGCGGGAGCGACAAAGGCGCGGGCGGCCGGCGGACCCTCCCCGCTCCCGCCACTTCGGGAAGTTTCGCGGGCCGGTCCCTCGGCCTGCTGCGCGAGGGCGAACGCGCCGAAAGCCCGAGTTTCCTGGGCGACACCTCACGGGAGGCGGCGCCCGTGGAGCCGAGCGCGGCCCGGAGCGCGGGGGGCCACGCGCTGCGGCTGTGGAGTCCGGCGCCCCCGGCCCGGGGCGCTGACGCGCCGCAGCCTCGCGGCCGAGCTCGGGCGGGCTGTCTTCCCGGGACGCCGGCGACCCCCGCCCCGCCCCCCACGGCCGGGTCGCGAGGACGTCCCCAGGGCGCCCCAGCCCCCTGCGGCGCGGACGGTGGGATCCCGACGCGTGAAGCAGAGCGGTGTGCCCCGCGCGGGGTGTGACCCGAACGCGGTGCGGCGACGGCTGTCGAAAACTTTGGGGCCGCCGGTCTGGTGACGGACGCGCCGAGTCCCCGCGGCGGGGTCGCGGTTAAGTTTCTAGGGCCGGGTCCGAGCTCGACCCAGCCAGGCGCCCTGTAAACAAGTCAGACGTGGCGATAAGTCCCCTGATAGGGCCTGTCCCTGGCTCTTCGCGGATGGCAAGTAGAGGATGATGCACCCTGCTGGGAGATTGTAGGACAGACCCCAGCCTGTGCCTCGCCTGCGGAAGACCGCTGAGAACCGGCCTCGCTGTGCTTTGGTTTCTGTATAAGTGATTTATTATGGCTGGGGTGGGGCGCCGTTGAATTTGGGGAGATGGCTGGAGAGCCTGGGGCCAGACTTTGGACCTCTCGCTGTAAAGCTAATCCGGGGTTTAGATTTTTATCCTGAAGGCCAGCTGCAGCTGGTAAAGGAGAAGCCTTGCAGCCTCTGTGGAGAAATCTAAGGAAGTTTAGATTGGAATCGGGCAGACTGAAAGTTTATGAAATGGGATAGATGAGAGAATCTGTGTGTGCTAACTCCGATAGCCACTATTTAATGGCTGTTGGCTGTATTCTCGGCTGTGTTAAGATTTTTACAGACATCGTTAACTAATTTCACACCAGTTATTTTATCTTCGTAGTTAATAGGACAAAACGTGATCCTAGGTGCAAGATATCGTTCTAGGCATTTTCCATATGTTAACTCTTAATCCTCAGTGACATGGGTTTTGTTATTCTTATTTAAAAAAAAATAAGTTACATCATCACAAAGCCTGTAAGCGTCAGAGCTGGGACTTGAACTCAGTCGGATTCCAATTCCTAATTCTCCTGCAATATCTGCGAATGGTATTTATTCAGAACGTTCTTCTCCAGCAGCAGTTACTTTGTGCCGGGAGCTGTGCTATGTCCTGGGGCAATGGGGGTGAATAAGATGCAGAGTCCCACCTTCTTGGAACTTATTTTTGGGGATGGATATTAAACACATCTCACTAAGTACTAAGTACTTTGTACTAATTACTTTGAAGGAGTGAGAGATGTGTGCATGAATACTGGGGATAGTCAGGACAGTATTCTCTGAGGAAGTGACATTTAAGAGGAAAAAGTGAAGGGGATGATAAGAGTCCATTTGGTCTGAGAGGCAGTGAAGAGTAACCCAGCCAGAGGAGTCTGAAGTGGAAGGAAGGAGCATGGCCAGTGCAAGAAACCGAGCCACCATCACTGCAGAATGCTGAGTGCTGGGTGGTGGGACAGGTATGAGGTGAAGCTAGCTATATCAGCAAGGGTCATATGAGGCAGCGTTTCGTAGGCCACAGTAAGGATTTGGTTCTACTTTGAGGTTTGTGGTTTAAAACAAATCCTCAGTGCTACATGAAAATATGTCAGCGGGTAGAACCTGTAGGCAGTATTGGGATAGAAGGGACAGGGTGTCATGAATTCACAGGATTCAACTATAAAAAAAAGATCATTGAAAACATTGAATTTCCCCCTTGTGGATCAGGATGTTCTTACTTAACCGGGTTTCTGAACCAATATTCAGTTGGCAGTTAAGGAAAATCTTAATGTTATATATTAAACTCTTTAGCCCACCCGTTGAAGATTTTGAATTTAATTTTGGGTTTAAAATCTTTCCTATTGTAGAAAGACACTGATAGCAGGATTTTTGAGGCTCTTTCAAACTCTACTTAAACTCCAGACTAATTATTTGCATAATTATATCTGTAATTATGGATGCTATTTTACCTTAGTTCTTTCATTTTTGTTGATGCATTCAAATTAATACATTGCATTTTCTTATTCTGAACTTACCACCTGTCTTGGTCTTTCTTAATAGCATCACACATCCTCCAGTCACCTGCTCTCAACATGTAAGTCACCTTTGACTCCTTTTTCTTGTCTGATGACCAATTACATTAAAAAATCCCATTAAATCTAATTCTGTAGTCAGTATCTTGTATCTTTTTCCTCCCCATGGTTACTGTTATCTCTAGTTTAGACTGTTCACTAGCTTTTGTTTTCTGGGTTTCCTACAATCAGCCGTCTTCCACAGTCTTCCACATTGATTTTCCTAAAGCACAACTCTTTATTGCTTTCCATTGGATAGAAAATAAAATTTGAGCTCTAATTGTTATCTCTTGATGCAGAGCAAACCACCCCTAAATTTAGAGACTTAATACAACAGTTGTGTTTCTTGACAATATTGTGAGTCAGGAGACTGGGAAGGGCTATCCCGGACCATTTTTTTCTGATCCACGTAGTCTGCGGAGGTGATGGGGGCTGGAGGATCCACTTCCGAAATGGCTTCTTCATGGGAAGGCGGGGCTTAGCTGTCGGTTCTCGCTCCACGTAGTGTCCTGGGCTTTCCATGGGGTCTCGTCAGCTGGGTAGTGAGACTTCTCGCGTGGTGACTCAGCTTCCAGGATCGTAGGTAGAAACTGCTCTTCTCTTAAAGACTGAGCTTGGAACTGGCACACCATTCAGTTTAGCTTAAATACTGCTATCTGCACTAAGCAATCCCTGACTACTTGTCCTCCCACAATTGGAATAGTCTCTTTGGGGAGTGTGTGTGTGTGTGGGGGGGGGTTATAATTATTTATTTTTTAAAAAGTTTATTTTTCAGTTACAGTTGACATTCAATGTTATATTAGTTTCAGGTGTACAACATAGTTCGATATTTATATCTTATGAAGTGATCCCCCAGAAGTCTAGTACCCACTTGACTCCATACATAGTTATTAACTATTACCGGTTATATTCCCTGTACTGTACTTTACATCCCCAGAATGGAATAGTTTCTTTATTGCACTAATGACTTTATATTTTGTAGTATAATTGTAGACATATTTTCCCTCATTAGTGGGATTCCAAGTTTTCTGATCCACGTATGATTTTCTTTGTAGTTATTCATCATGATGCACAACACATTATCTATACCACGTGGCATGCCCACAATAAATATATGTTGAATTAATGTATTTTAATTTTAAGTGTTAATGTAAATACTGATTTAGCATAGAAAAATCAGAAAATATATGGAAGCGAAAAATATAAACTACCTTAAACTTATTACTTAGAAATAACCATTATTAACTTTTTGTTTTGATTAATATTGATTAAACATTAAATATTAGTACAGGTTGACAAAGAATGGCTCTTCACATACTGATTAAGATGAGAATCTAATATTTGAATGAAGAATAAAAATCACTGATAGACATTTAAAAATATACTAAGAAGTGGCATTGTGGAGAGATGGGGTGATGGTCGTTATCGGCATCTCCCAGTCTATTCCTGGTTCTGCTTTGCCTACCTTTCCCTGGAATGTTCAGAGATTAACTCATGAAATTTGAAACATCTTTTATTACCCCAAAATCAGTGTTTGCAGATGTGACAGGCGTGTTTATGGAGATTATTTTGGAAAGCGGGAACACTACAAAACCCCATGACCATGCAATATTGTGTTAAGAGCATGTGGAAAGAAAAATGGAGACACCACATGAATAGAAGAATGAGAAGAAAATGATGTGCTGGAGACAGACCTGGTCCTGAGGAAGCAAAGATGCAATTTTGAAAACCAGAAAATTGTGGGAGAGGACCATGGACTCCCATTCTTTTTCTGACTTTCTTTGTTTTACAAATATTCTGCAGTGGGCCATACTTTATAACTAGAAAGTCCTGATGAACTTGATTGTTTTCACCTAAGCCATTTTACCTGACTGGTTATATATATGGCTGTGATTCACAGCTTTAGTCTCTGACAGAGAAATATGTTTTAGGAGCCATTCATTTATTCATCAGCTGTGTGAAACACTGGAAACAAAGCTGAATAAGACACAGTCAAGGGCATGTGGAGAAAATTAAAATGTGAGTTCTTTCTCATGTCGGTTCAGCTATACAAGGAAGAGGAGGTATAAGATTCTCCACAGTTATGAAGTAAAGAAATATGTGCTAGTTTTTGGTTCTATTTTGAAAGCATTAGCTGATATTTGACTATGGAGTCTAGTCATAAGTGTACATATTTTTATAATAAAGGGAAGAGGCAAGAACTGAAATATTCTTTCTTGGGTGCTGTTTCTTATTTCTGGACTCCAGTTTTTATGTTCTTAGGTTGTCTTATCAAGAAGTGAAAAAATATTTAGCTTCTTGCTACTTTCGGAGAAAATCAAGTTTCTTTTATAAAGGAAAGTAAGGTTTTGCTGTGAAAAGTTAAAATACTAGTGAAAAGTAGGTTGTAAGAGGCAAATACAGTTTCCTTTCTCCAGTTTGGCTGTATCATCAACTCATAAATAAACACGGCATCTACTGTGTACTTGTGATAAAGGGAAAAAAGCTCCTGTTTTGACAGCATTTACCATATAGAAGGTACCTTTTCATATTTTATTCTTCACAGCCTTAGAAGATAAGAAAAATAGCTATTTCCATTTCACAGATAATAATAGTCATAATGGGACACTTGCTGTGTTCCTGGCTCTATGCTAAACACTTTATACATATTTAACTCCAATTTTAAAACAACCTTATTTTACAAATGAAGGAACTAGGCTCAAGAGATTAAGCGATTTACATAGTCACTGATTCACTAAATGGTGAAACTGGGATTCATACTTAGGCATTCTGACCCGAAGCCCAGATCAGAGAACTGAATGTCAGGGGTTGAGTGACCTTTACGGAGAAACTAGTTAGGAGTTGAAATTCCTCTATTAGACTCCTTTTCTCACTCACTGCAGGTGAGGGCCACTTTATATGCCACTCATGAGGAATCTTGCTTTTAAAGCACCACTAATAATCTGCTTAACAACAAGCTTGACATTCTAACTAAATTAGATGTAAAATGAACCATATTTTCCTTTGATTTCCAAAGTTAAATTGAAAGAGCCTAGTTGTGGCGAAAGAAGAAATAAGAACCTTGGCTATTGGAATTAAGTGTTGAGAATACTTTTTAAAGATTGTGCTTGAAGAAAAAGTAAAGTTTGAGTAGATGCAGTTTCAGATTTGACACTGGAACTCTTGTTTATACTGTATTATTCGTAAATAACATTACTGTTATTTCAAGTGACAGACCCAAACATAGGCTTGGATTTATAATTCTTAAAAATTGAAATATCTTCATCCAGTTATATGTACCAGAAAGTTCTGTTGTAAATCTTAAACATAGTCTTGGTATACAACTTTATATAAGTTGGAAAAATGCTGATATTATTTGACTATTAACTCTTTGTAGACATTTAATAAGAAACCAGAGTCTGAGGCCTACCTCCAATGAAGCATGTGGTTTCTCCCAACAAGGCAAAGAAAACAGATTTTCTTAAGAGAGGAAGAAAAATGTCGAGTGGGTAGGTTACAGATAAGATCTTGGAACTAAAGAGGCCTCATAGCAGTTATAATTTTACCCCTTTGGTTCTAATTGATTTTCATTCTTCTAATTTTTGTCAAAGCAAGAAAATGTTTCAAAGTCAAACTACAGAAAGACTTAATTAAAAACAATAATCCTCTCCTCCTCATCCCCAGCTGCTGTTTCCCAGAAGCAACTGTTTTTTTTTTTTCCACTTAAAACGGATTTGTTTCTCCTAACTTTTCTACTGTGAAATACAACATACACAAAAACCTTTCACCCCATAATAAACTTAGGCTTGTGCCTAAACTATCTAAATAGAGTCATTCATTGTATATTTTATGTCTGGGTTCCTTCATTCAACCATTTGGTTTAAATATCCATCCATGTGGTGTGTGTAACGGCTTCATTTTTGCTGCTGTATAGGTTTTAATTGTATGAACGTACCACAGTGTATTTGTCTATTCCATCATTGATGTGAGTCCTTCTCAGTTTTTGGCTCTTTGAAATAATGCTGCTGTGAATATTTTTGTCATAGACCTGGTACATGTAAGGATACGTTTCTGTGATACAGATTTCTGGCAGTGGGTTGTTGGGTCTTTAGGGGACATAGATCTTCCACTGTAAGTGATAAAGTCAGGCCTTTTTTTCACGGTTACATTCCCACCAGCAGTGCCCAGGGCTTTCCTGTCCTCCACATCCTCAGCAACACTGGTAATTTGTTGTCCGATAATACATTCTGACAGGTGTGAGACCATAGCTCATTGTGGTTTTGATTTGCAGTTCCCTGATTAGTGAGATTGAGTACCTTTTCACATATCTGTTAACTTTTTGAATACCTTACTAGGAAAAAAGTATTTAGGTCCTTTGCCCATTTTTAAATTGATTATGTGTATTTTTGGTATTGAGTTGTGTGAGTTCTTTATATATTTTGGATTTTAACTCCTTATCAGATAATATAATTTGCAAATATTTCCTCCCATTCCATAGGTTGCTATAATTGAGTTTTTAAGTGTACTTTTGTTTTTTATGTATCTGATGTTTTCGATCCTTTATTCCTTTTTTATATGTTCTTTTGCAGTGATTCGGTTTTTTATTATTCCATTTTTTTTCTTTTCTATCAGCTTTTTAGTTTTACATTAGTTTTCTTTTTAGGATTTTCAGCATAAGCTTAGGATTCTACCTTGACCAGATATGTGGGAAGAGTTTTCATACTCCCTCATTATTAATGTTCTTTTTCTTTTTCAGACTTTGGAACAGATAGTCACCATGTTTAGATATTAGCAAGCACATCTGCACATCTGCACATCTGTGCGTGTCGGCATTTGAAGATGGCAGAGGGCAGTAACAATGAAGAAGTGATTCACTTCAACAGCTTTCACTGCCACCAGGGACAAGGTACCTGTTCTCTTGCACTTTCACCCTTTCATTGTTGCTTTTCCTGAAGTACTGCAGTTATATCATCTTTGAAATGAACCTGTTTTATACCATGTAGAACCCAGAGACATTTCATTTTTAGACCTCAGAACATCAGGTGTAAATGGACTCATCAGACTCAAATTTTGTGTCAAATGGTGAGATGTCTGCTGAATGAAGTTTAAGAATCTTCCATCATAAGTAGATAAATAAGCCATTAATTAGCAGGCTAAAAAGAGCTGTGAATGTGTAGTCACGGGATCTTAAGAGGCGGGAATATGAGAACAGTGGCATGTCTCTGTTTTTGAAGGAATGGTGGCGCCTCCAGGCCTGTGGGATATAAGAGTGCTAAAGGTACTGCTGAAGCATTTTTGCACTCCCTTACAGTGCTTAATTTCTTCTCTCCCCCCCACCCAGAAAGTTCTGTTTTAGTCTTACATTTTAGGACATACATTTTTTCATTTTACAGTGTTGTAAATTTGGGGAAATTCTTTGATTCATAAAAGAAGGAGCTTGCATTTCTATAACTTCATTTCTGAATGCGTATGAAATTTCCTGTGAAATCCTAATTCACATTTATACATGAGCTAAAAGGAAATATTTCATGCTGATGAGTAGGAAAAGATCATTTTTTGCAAGTATAAATTGCATGGAAGAGGGTGTACCAGTTTTTTCCCATTGATAATATATTTTGTGCTTATGAAGATGCCTTGTTTTCCAGAAGAGGGTAAATTAGATATATTTGGTGTTTATAGCAAAAAAAAAAATTATTAGGCAAATAAATTGAGAAAAAATTGCTTAAGCTATGCAAATTATGAGTACTACAAAAGAATACTGATTCTTTTTTTTATAATTTCATTAATAGTGTTTTCTTACTTGGTGATTGTAGCTATAATTTGTGATTTAGAAAGTTTTAAATTGTAGCTATAATATCTACATATGATCATTTACAAATTTTCAGAGCAAGTATATCAAATTAATGTTATAGTTGTTTTTTAATTGGGTCTTAAATATACTTGAACATTTCTTTAAGAACCCCCAGTTCCTTTTTGGAAATTATTGATTTCGAAGGGTTTTTTGGGTTTTGTTTTGTTTTTAAAGATCTAATGGATCTGCCTTTTGTCACTGGACAGTTCCATATAAATGGAAGCATACAGTATATTCTTCGTGCCTGAATTCTTGCCAACATAATTATTTTCAAGATTCATTCATGTTATTGCATGTATAAATAATTCAGTCCATTTTAACTGTTGAATAATATTCACCTAGAATTCTATACCCAGTGAAAATAGGCTTAAAAATGAAGGTAATGTAAAGAAAGGTTGATAGCACAGGAATGAAAACAGATGCGTTATGCAAATGGTAGCTTAAAAAAAAGGCTGGTATGTCTACATATTATCAGATAAAATAGACACTCCATCCAGAAGTATTAATAAGGAAAAGAGTTCATAATGATAGATCAAAGCACTGGGAAGCTAAAACAATTCTAATCCCTATACACTTAGTAATGTGGTATTAAAATATATACAAAGCAAAAATTGGCAGAACTAAAAGAAGAAATGAACTAATCTACATGTGCGATTTGAACTTGTTTCCTTCAATAACTGGGAAAGAGCAAAAACATACAAACATTTGTATGAATACAGAATATTGGAAGAATGCAATCAACAAACTTGATATAACATACATACATAGCATATCATACCCAATATATGTACCAAAATGGACCATATGTTGAACCACGAAATAAGTTTAAAGTTTCAGAGGAGTGAAATCATTTAATGTTCTCTAACTACACTGGATTTGAGCCATAAATCAGTTACAGAAATATAGTTAGAAAATCCCTGTATGTGTGGAAAATAGGAATGCAATCAAGAACAGCCTGTAGTTCAAAGAAGCAATCACAATGAAAATTAGCAAATATTTTGAATTGCATGATAATGAAAATACAATTCTATTAGAGCTTATGAGATGCATCCAATGTTGTGTTTTGAAGAAACTTATATGTTCATAAGAAAACAAAAACTAAAAGTCAAGAAAACTAAAATGTATATATTGGATAAGAAGTAAAGCTGAGAATTAATAATCTAAACTGGGCTCAGCAGCCTTAGAGCCAGATAGTCACTGTTTTAGCCTTGCAGGTCATATTGTCTCTGCCGTAACTGCTCAGCTATACCACTGTATTGTGAAAGAAGATATAGATAAATACATAAATGAATGAGTGTGGCTGTGTCCTTATAAGGACATTATACACTGCTGGTGGGAGTGTAAGTTGGCACATACAATTTGGAAAATTGTTTAGTGTTGTCAACTAAAATTGAACGTGTGCTTTCCCTGTGACTCAGCACTTCCCTCCTAGAGTGTACCCAACTGAAAATGAGTATACTGTGAGACATGTACAAGAATGTTCATAACAGCGTTATCCAAAATAGCCAAGCCTGGAACCAATTCAAGTGTCCATCAACAGAAAAATAAATAATTATTTATGATATAATTATATAGAGCATTATATACAGCAAAGAGAACTACTGTGACATGCAGCAGCATGGACATATCTCAGACATGTTATTTGGAAGAAAGCCAGAAATAGTGTATACTCAAAAACAAGCAAAACTAATCTGGGGAGTTAGGCTACTCATGTGCTAGAGGTGTTATATTTACTGACCTTAGCAATGGTGATCATGGAGGTATGGACTTTTTGTATTAATTCATGGAGCTACACACTTGACTCATAGACTTTACTCTGTTATACTTTTTTAAAGTATATTTTCAAAAGCTAATGGTTAATAAGATACTTGGTGTATTGGGAGGTATCTTGTTAACCATTGAGTTTTACTGTAAGATAATAGCTTTCAAGCCAACTTTTTCATTGGGCTCCGAATGTTGTTTTCTCTAAGTGTCCCTTTCTTGGGCTCATTCTTTCAGAGAGGAGTCTACAGTTTCCTGCATATGAAATCTAAAACTCTGCCGGCATTCAGGGAACCAAGCAGCAGAAGGCAGCCGGGGCCTTTTTCATTATGCTGTTTCAGTGGCACCCCTTTCCTCTCTTGACCCCAGGCCTTTAGAATGGACTTCCACAGAGTAGGTCTTCTGGAGTGGCCAACTAAGGAGCTTAGCAAATCCTCTTCCCAAAATCAATGTTAAAGTTAAGCAAGATTGTCAGAAACTACCATTTAAGACTGGAAGTGACCAAAGATATGTTTGTTCTTAGAACATATAGGATTCTGCAGTGTGAATTAGGTCAGCTCTGGTTGGCTGCCCCCTCTGCAGGCTAAATTTGAACCTCCTCCACTCTGCTAGAGTTCTTGCCAGCTGTCATGTTCTTTCCTCTTTTTTATTAAGGCAAGGCAATCCTTTGTTGATCTCACAGATTGCAAGGACCTTGTCAGTTTATAATCTGTCACTTTTTACACTGCAGGACTTGGTCTTCCTAGGTGGTCTCCCATCCAAATCCTAACCAGGCCCAACCCTGCTTAGCTTCTGAGATTAGACGGGATCGGGCTTGTTCAGGGTAGCATGGCTATAGACTTATCTCCTTTCCTCTTTTTTGTGTATTTGAGAGGTTGTATTTCAGGAGGTGATGGAGATGATCACTTAAATTCATTCTGCTAGGTTTGACCAGAGTCCTATATCATGTACTTCCCAGGCCTTCAGTTCAGTTGGTTGTTACCAGTCTACTGTGTAGGTGGTAATGGACTTGAAATTAGACACCTTTACTGTGTGTCAAATACTATGATAAACAAGCTTTCTCAATGAATATAACTACTTGAGGTAGGCACCATTGTTAACCTTTTTTAAACATTAAGGAAATGGATGCTTAAAGAAATTAGATAACAGCATCAGGTAGCTAGCATGATGGAGCTAAGTTCGCACCTAGGCAGTCTGACCTGAGATCCCACAGACTTACCTGTTTTAAACTGCTGTGCCTCGCATTACCACAGCTCTGTTACAGGAGTGAAATGAGATAATTGATTTTAGATTGCTTTTCAAATTGTTGGGTGCCATAAAAATATGAGGCATTAACCATGACAAAGACATTAGAGCTTTAATGAAGGAACTTCAAAATTCGTGATGAGATGTCTCTTGTGTTTTTTTTTCTTTTTAACTTTTTTTTCCTAGGATACTTAATGTATGTTCTCTTCATTGCCTATTTTAGCTTTAACATTCCCATGGAACCAGACAGGAAAAAATATTAGTTTGTGTTTTTCAGTAATTCATATCAAACATGATCCATTTTTGAACAAAGAAGTTGAAGACCTTGAACAGAATTGCTATATCTAGGTGGTTCATTTAACTCTAGTTATATTTAAAAGGAAACTAGGAAAGTTAAATTGTTTTACTGTCATAGATGCTAATTGAGTGTTTGGCTAAAACACAGAAATATACATAAATGATACTTAAGATTTATGTCTAAGATGAGCAAATTTTAATATTTTAAATATTGTGAAAATTTTACTATTTTTGGGTGAAAGGTTTTTAGACCTGTCAGTTTGAGTAACAGTGTTTTATTCCCTCGGAGAATTGGAGATGAGGTGGAAGGCCATGATTTAACTTTTAAGGAATTGGCAGTCAGGACAGGACGATTTAATCAACAGATTTCTCTAATCTCATATAAGGAGATGTTAATAATCTTGAGCATAGTAATTGTCAGATTTTCTCAAGCGTTTTTTAAAATGTATTATTGGAAAAGATTAGGATAGAAATATGGCTCTTAACGCTTAGATTCAAGTGCTGCTTGAGGAGATAAGTTAACTCACCAGTAGCCATGAACTTGGCTTCGGTTTGACCCTTTGCATTCCAAAGCTAAATTAAAGGACTGAATGTGGTTGTGCCCACTTCCTGGTGACAATGTCCTCTGCCTACTTTTAGACTGGATCGGTCTCAGAGATGGACCCATCACCATATCCGACGACTCTGATGAAGAAGGAGTTCCAATGCTGGTCACCCCAGCTCCTCAGCAACATGACGAAGAGGACCTGGATGATGATGTCATCCTGACAGAAGTGAGTTTTCTTAAACTTATCATGATGAGGCATTATTACAAGTTAGCGATCTGGTTCTTCAGCCACTCAGTGGAGGGGCCGGGGCCTTGTGAACAGCTGAGAGCACCACTTGTGCTGCGCATCGCTTGTACTGGTTCTGCTGAGAACAGCCCCCTTCCACCCCGCCTGATGTCCCCTTAACATTAGAAGCCGTATGTTCGGGTCTGTTTCTGGACTTCTCTGCACTGTTGCTCTGTCTGACTGTTCATGAACTAGTCCATGCTGATCTCCCCTTATTAGTCTACATTTTTCAGAATCATCCTAGGTATTTATAGTATTGACCCTTTCTAAGAACAATTTTTGTTATTTAAAAGTTGGTTTTGTATTCATACACGTCACCTTATTCTTAATGTCTTGTCATTTTTTCAGTTGACCCTCTAATTTCTCAAGGGATGGCATCTGCAGATGATAAACTTTCAGTTTTTATACCTTCTCTTGTCTAATTTTATTAAATGATACCTCCTCAAAAATTTGAAGTGATAATAGTAATGGGAATAAGAAAGATAGCCACTGACATAAATGGGAATATGTTAATGTTTCTTCACTAAGTATGGTGGTGGCTTTTTGCTTGAGATAACATTTTTAAAAATTATATTAAGGAAGTAGCCATCTACTTTATTTCAGGTTTTTAATACATGAATGTACAATTCTATCCAATTCAATTTTAGCATCTATGGAGATTATCATATAATTTTTCTTCTTTGATTTGTTAATGTAAGTTATTCTGTTTCTGGGTAGACTCCACTTGGTAGTCGTATTGTAATTGGTGGGTTCTGTTTGCTAAGATTCTATTTAGGGTTTTCTTCATAGATCTTATAATCAAGATTGGCCTATGGGTGCTATCCTTGACAGATTTTTTTATAAACATGATTCTGATTCTTACTTTATGAAGAATTGAGAAGTTTCTTTTTCTGTAGTCTGATAATAATATTTTACATAATATTTTAAATAACATTTAGATAACAACAACAACAACAAAATAACATTAAGAAACATTAACTGTTCCTTAAAGATTTGGTAGAATTATCCGTAAAGACATCTGAGCTGTTGCTTTTTGTGTAGGACAGTTCTTTGAAACTCTTGGCTTCCTCCAAGGTAGTTAACATGTTTAGATCATCTGTTGCTTTTAATATCAGTTTTATTCATCGATATTTTCCTGGAAAATCACTTATTTCCTCAAGATTTTTTAATGTATTTAATAGAAATATACAACATAGCTTGCTGGTCTTTCTGCTGCCTCTAAATTTACGATGGCTTCATTTTCCTTTTCTGTTTTGTGTGCTTTGTATTTTTTCCCCCTTTTTCTTGATTGGATGAGCTAATCATTTTCTTCCTTCATCACCTTGTTCTCTTCCTTTCTCCTTTACTACAGAACAGCTTCTGAGATTTATTTCGTAATGCTACCATTTGTTTTCTTACTCATTTTTGCATTTGTCTTTATTAATTCTTACCTTCTGCTTAGCATATTTAACATAACTTCTTTGGCATTTATTTTATGGTCCTTTTATTAACTTCTTGAGTTATTCATCCTGTATTCGTTCTTTTATGTTATTCTGGTTATTTAGCACTATGTACTATATCACCTCAAAACTTAATTACTTAAAACAACTAGTTATTTTATTCTCTCATGGTTTCTGTGGATCAGGAATTTGAGAAGCACTCAGCTGGGTCATTCTGTCTTGGAATCAGAGGTGATGGGGCTGGGACAGTGGGAGAATGGAGGCTGGCAGGCATTGCTTTCTTCAAGGCTTCTACATGGGATCTCTCTTTCCCTTTTTGAAACAACTATTGAGATAAAATTCACATATCATCCAAGTCATCCATTTAAAGTATACAGTTCAGTGGTTTTTAGTGTATTCACAGAATTTTATAACCATTAACACAATTTTAGAACATTTTTATTATCCTCCCAAAGAATTCTGTGCCCATTAGCAGTGACTCCCCATTTCCTACCTCCAATCTCTGCCCTCCCCCACCCTGGGCAACCACTAATCTTTCTATCTCTGTAGATTTGACTCATGCACATTTATATAAATGGAATCATACAGTCTTTTATAACTGGCTTAGTATATTTTCATGGTTCATTCGTGTGGTACATGTATCATCAGTACTTCATTCCCTTTTTTAAACAGCTTATTGAGATTAGTATAGAATATATCACTTGTGAAGTGTACATTTCAGTGACTTTTAGTATATCTAAACAGAATTGTGCATCCATCAACCACTGTTAATTTTAGACCATTTTTATTACCCCCCAAAGAAATCCTATTCCTTTTATCTGTCATCTCTCAATCTCCCTATCCTGACCAGCCCTAATAACCACTGGTCTTTCTTTATAACAATTTTTAGTCCTCTGCTGAAGTTCTCAATCTAGTCTTTTATTTCCTTAAACATGCTAAATAAGCATGTTATTATTTTAGAATCCATATGGTGACTTCACTGTCTGAAACCTCTGTAGATTTGTTTCTCTTATCTGCTACTTCTTTTGGTTTGGTTTTCTGTTATGTTGCATCAGCTTCTTATCTGCCTAGTTATTTTTTATTGAATAATAGTCGTCATTGTGTATGAAAATTTTGAGGTTCTAGATGATATCTTTCTTTTGAAACGGCTCACTTTTGTGTCTCAAAGGTTGGGGGACCTGCAATCTCAGATTCATAGATTTAAACTATCCAAACTAGGATTCAGTGTCTGAGAGGTCCAGCGTATTTCCAGTTTACCATTATTCATGGAGTAGCCCTTCAAGGACTCACATTAGAGCTTGAGATTTACTAGCATTCTTGCCCTTGGTGAGTTCTGAATTCCAGTTTTTGTGCCCATAGCTCCTCAGTAAGGATATCACAGGGTTTGTTCATCTTCTCATTCTTTAGCCAGGTTTGGAATTGGCAGATGCATCTGTAGGGGGAAAGTATCCTAAGGTGGGGCTCATACTGCTGGATTTCTTCCTCCTGGATCCTGTCCCCCTATATCTGAGTCCTTCAGATAGATGTTTTGGTTTTGGTTTTGCCTTGATATTTTGACCAGGTTTTCTGCTTTTCCCCAATAGAAGGACTGATCTGAGTGATTTAGCATGCCCTTACTGGAGTCAGAAGTCCACTTTTGTGTGGTTATCTATGTGCTTTCTCAGTCACTGTGTTCCAATAATTCTTGATTATATAGTTAATTATGTAGTTGGGTTTTGCTTAGTGGTTCTATTTAAAGAGACTTCAATTTAGTAGGTGAATTGATCTCATTTATATTTATTAATGTGACTATTATAGTTTGTCTTTAGTTCTCAGTATTAGCTTTTATATTTTTATTGTTTTTAAAATAATCTTTCACTATATTATCTGCATCATTGGAGTTTTATTTTTATTTATATTGGGAGTGTGTTCTTGCTGATTAATTTGAAAGGTTTTTATCTGTAGTCTTATTCTTACTAGTTCTTCAGGTAGTTACTTTTATACTTTAAATTGCTGCCTTAAAAAAATAATAAATAAATAAATATGCTGTCCTTATATATGTCATTGGATTTACCAGCTTTACATGTATCTTTTGACCTCCAGCTTCTCCACTTCTCCTCCCAACTTTTGATAGTTACCTTGTTTCTATAAAACTATGACTTAAAAAATTTGTATTACATTCTCTATAGAAATCGAAATAATATGCATAAAACTGAAGTCTCTTCACCAGCCCTTTCTCCCTGGGATTTCCCAGAGGAACTTTTGTTATGATTGTGGCATGTATCCTTCCAGACCTTTTTCTTTGAATATGTGTGTGTATATGTGTATGCATATATATACTTTTAGATATGGTTATGTTTATGTCTGTTTTGATTTTTTTTAATTATAGAACCATTCTGTGTATTGTTTTGCATCTTTTCTTCACTTAAATGATATTTCTTGGTGAGCTTTCCATTTTAGGATATATGGAGGTACCCGTTGTCGGGAGAGGGGAGTTGGAGACTTTTGTAGAGCAAATAAATGATAATTTTCTTAACTGTTTCTTAGGAACAAACTTTAAGATGTTTCCATTTCTTTTCTATGTTACAAGCATTGTGGCAGTGAATATCCTTGTATATGCCCTTTTAGATACATAACGGTTTATAGATTAGACATGAAAAAAGTGGTGTTAATAACACATAAGGTTATACATTTTTTTACTTTAATAAAATAATGGCAAATTGCTCTCCGAATTTTACCAGCAGTTTTCTCATATCCTTACCAATGGCTTGATATTATCTAGCTAAAAATTTGCTAGTCTTATGAAGGGGGATTTGGAATCTTATTTTAATTTTAGTTTTGTTGATTGTTAATGAGATTTAGATTATTTTCATATGTTTATTGAACATTTCTCATTTCTTTACCATGTCATATTTTTCATTATTTACTATGCACTTTTTCTTTTTTCTTTTTTCTTTTGGTTTTAGTGGTCTTATGTGAAATTCTAATTCAAACTATAATTCAGGCTTCAATATATGAATTGTTACCTTGATTCTTATAGTTAGTATAGTATGATCAAGTTTCAGTGTTAAAATGAGTGTGAAAAGTAGATCTCGTGGACGAGGGTGTTTTTGTTTTTGTTTCGTTCCTGTCCTATCTCAGAAGCTCAATATAAATACGTAAGGAGACATAGACACAGGAAAGAAATTGAATTATTATTATTAAAATTTCATTTTTTCTTAGACAAGTAAACCGCAAACATCACGACCCAATCTCATCAAACCAGCTGCCCAGTGGCAAGATCTCAAAAGTTTGGGAGAAGAAAGGCCTAAAAAGTCTAGAGCAGCCTTTGAATCAAATAAGAACAGCTTTTTTTCAGTGTATAACAGCTCATTGTTTGATTCTGGGGCACAGGATGATTCTGAGGATGACTACGGTGAATTTCTGGATCTTGGGCCTCCTGGAGTTTCTGAATTCATTAAGCCAAGTGGCCAAACAGAAAGAGAACCCAAGCCTGGACCAAGTCATAACCAAGCAGCAAATGATATGGTCAAACCCAGATCAGGGCCAAAAATAATTATCTGGGGAGAAAATAGTTTTCTTTTTCCAGAAGGCAGTCCTTTGCGCACTCGGAATAAGTCATCTGAAGACTCAGAGACAGAGCTGTTACCAAACCTCAGAGAATCAGCCACCATTCTAGATGACCAGACCATCGAAGATGACTACTGGTTAGACCACCCTTACTTTCAGTCTTTAAACCAGCAGGCACGCGAGATAACAAACCAGGTGGTCCCTCAGGAGCGGCAGCCGGCAGGGGAACTGGGCCCGCTGTTGTATCAGCACAAGCGCTCAGGGCTGGCTTTCCCACGGCCAGAGCCCCAGAAGGATGGGATTCCGGGCCCCTCTTCTCCTCCTCCTGCCCAGCCTCTGGGGGAGCTTGAAGACCAACAGTTAGCAATAGATGACGAAGAGCCAGGCCCAGCCTTTCCGCTGCCAGGATCTCAGGAGCCCAATTTGGAAAACCTTTGGGGACAAGAAGCTGCGGAGGTAGATCAAGAAGTCATTGCACTATTAGTGAAAGAAACAGTAAGTTTTATTTTATTAAGTAAATAATTATAGACACTAAATAGACTGTTTTCTTCTATTGCAAAAACGTGTGTGTGTGTGTGTGCGTGTGTGTGTGCATGCGTGCTTCATTTCCCTAATGAGTATCTAGCTGGATACATAGAAGAAGCTCTGAAAACATGAAAATTGGACCAGGATTCTTTAATCTATCCTCCCCCGACCAAGCCTTCTGGGATTCTAGCTACAGATTACAGGTGCCCTGGTGCTGTCATAAGAGCAGTCATCCAGTTTTTAAAAAGGCATTAAATTAACTCCAAAGTCAAATCTTTAAAGTGGGCTTATAAGATTTACCTAGAACTGCACTGTCCATTGTGTTAGCCTCATGTTACTGTTTAAGTTTAAATGTCTTGCAACAAGTAAAATTACAGTTCTGTTTCCAGCGGCACCAGTCACATTTTAAGTGCTTGATAGCCACATGGGGCTGAACGGCTGCCATATTGGAAAGCGCAGAATAGAATGTTTCTGTCACTGTACAAAGTCCTGTTAGATATCACTGATCCAGAAAGTAGTGAAAGGCTTTATGTCCTGGCTCAGCTGTTGTTTGCCTTTGAACAGTCTTTTAACCCTTCTTTCCCCAGGTTTTATCTGGCCCACTGGGTCATGTGCTTCTTGAGGATAGAAGCACTAGATAGTGCTGTATTCATCTTGAGACTTCCTTTGCCTAGGCAGAGATGTTCAATATTTATTGAAATAATGAAGAATGGACATGCAAAATGGGAGCAAAGGAACAGATGATCTCCAGGGACCTTTCCAGATTCCGTATTTTGTGTAGACAGATAAATCTGGGCACCTCGCATGGAATATTAAGCCAGACACAGCCTGCCTTATAGTCCTTTCCTAGTCTGTAGTCATTTTATATACTTTTTGCATCTGGTTTTTATTACAGTTTGAAACCATTCTAGTGGATGAAATGTAAATGTTTTTATTCCTTTCCAGGAAGCGAGATTTCCAGATGTAGCAAATGGATATATTGAGGAAATAATTCATTTGAAGAATTATTATGATTTGAATGTGTGAGTATACCACCTGCATTTTTTCTTTCTTTTTTATGGTGGTAAAATATACATAACAAACATTTACCATTTTAAACATTTTAAAGTGTATGGCATATTCTCATTTTTGCACAGCCATCACCACCATCCGTCTCCAGAACTTCTTCATCTTCCCAAACTGAAACTCTGTATTAAATACTAACTCCATTCCCCACTCTCTTCCCACAGCCCCTGGCACTCACCGTTCTACTTTATGTCTCTGTGAATTTGACTACTTCAGGAACCTCATATCAGTGGGATCACATAGTACTTGCCCTGTGACTGGCTTATTTCACTTACTGCCTTTCCCAGGTCAGCAGCCCAGAGGAGGTCCTTTTTTTCTAATTTGTGCAAACACATTGTTGGTGCCAGCAACAGCCCTGTCTTTCCACCTCGGTCCAGAGGCAGCCACTATTGCCAGTTTTTAAACCAGGACTGAATCAAGGTTTCATTGTGTATTTGTTTATTTTTAGCGCCTCAATCTAGTACTAGATTAAGTACTTAATCCAGTACTTAAACTAATGCTTTTTAAAGAATGTCATTGATTTTTTTTTCTCCAGTAGTTTTGAACATAAAAAGTTGAAAGGCTGTACAATGGACACCCATATATCTACCACCTAGATTATTATCTGGCATTCTACTGTAAAGAAGATTTTACCTTTTTACTTCCTCCTGCTCTTTTTTTTTTTAAATCACTATGGACATAAGGTTTTGTATAAGTGGTGTTTTATAACCAGTTACAATTTTTTTCTTTTTGATACTGAACTTTCCTAAATTTAACCAGTAGGAGGAGCCTCTTCTATGACTCCATTAGCCTTTGAGCACATCTTTACTTCCTAATATGCCAGCTTGCCCTAGACTTACCTTGAAGTTCTCTGCCTCAGACCTGGAATCTGTCATTTCTCCAAGAAATCCAGGTTTCTTGGAACGAGGATTGATATTTATAAAGGAACATCGCTACTAGCATGCCACTATTTCTAGGCCCTTTCAAGGGACAGACCAAAGAAATATGTTTTTTTTAATTATGAATTTATAATTTCCCATTTAGCCATTACCGTTACGGTTTTTTCCCCTCATTCTTTCTAAGTTTTACATTTTGAGTTGTTTTTTCTTCCACTAAAAATGTAATTTCTAATAACATTAATATATTAATTTTCTTTATCCTATAATATACATAAAATAATTTTTAAACTGTAGTGCTAGTGTTACTACTAATATTAACTTTATTGAGTAAAGTGAATAATGCTTATAGTTATTTTTGCAATTAGCGTATATTACACTAAGGCAAACATTTAGAATGTAGATCACAGAGAGTCATAGATTGACAATGGTGATCAGTTTCCGAAATTCTGTAGCCATTTTCTCATCAGATAATCCCTTTGCCCCATGCTCCTTCCCATCCTGTAGCGCTTCTCTTCTTCCCTTGTCTCTCAACCCCATGCCTCTCAACCCCATCTCTCTGTCTCTGAGATACATTCTGGATTGTTTCTTCAGAGCTGTCTTCCGGTTCACTAATTCTCTTTTCATGGAATGTAACCTTTTAAACCTTCCACTATGTTTTTAATTTCAGTTTCTACATTTTTCATTTCTAGTATTTTAAAAAACTTCTGGTTACTTTTCTAATGTTTCATTTTTTTTTTTGCCTGTATTTAAAAATTTTTTTAGTTCTTTAAATACAATGAACATAGCTTTTTTGTGTTCTGCATGTTTTGAGTATGTAAACCACATGATAGCTGTATTATTTTTAATTAATAAACTTTATTTTAAGAGCAATTTTAGATTCATAGCAAAGTGGAGCAGAAACAACTCCATTTTTAAAATGAAAAATATCTCCTAGACTTTAGTTCAACTAAAAAACGACAGATTTTATTTTTCTGTACCCTTTTAGTTCTTCTTGGAATGAAACTTTTTTTCAGAGAGGAAATACAGTTTGGGGTACCTTATGAAATAATGTTAAGTAAGAAACATTTTCCATTTTTTTCCTTCATGATGTTAATGATTGCCTTTAATTAAAATTTCCTGTTTGTTAAATATTTTGTTCATAGTTTTCACTAGTGCTCTGATGAACATTATTCTTCATATAGCATTTTTAAAATTATTTACCACATACTGAAACCTTAAATTAAAATTTGGAGTCAGGGATTATAAACAAATTCTTGGTCCTTGGAAATATTTTCCAGGTAGCTGTTCAGCAGAGTTGTACCACACTGTACGTTGCTGTTGGAAACATGTGAATTGCTTTAATAGTTCCTGATAATATTGAGTAAATGGTGCTGTTGTTTTGTTGTTGTTGTTGACTGTGCATAAAAATTATCTAATACTTTACATTGCTTTTTTTTTTTGATAATTGGTTGGATGGCATTTTTCATATGTTTGTTTACTAATTATATTTTCCTCCTTTGTGAATTGTTAACCCTTTTTTATTGAATTTTTTTGTTAATGTTTTCCTGATTATGAAACATACTTGTTTATTTTAGAAAATATAAAAAAGTATAGATGTAGCAGATTTAGTTACAGAATACTGATTTGAATAGGAAATACCGTGTATTTTTAAATAATTTATAGCAAATATTAAAGTAACTCTTTAGAAATTTTAGTATACCTTAATGTTACCCTCTCATTCTACAAATGAACATATTTTTAACTATCTGCAAGATTAGTTGTCTGTGAAATATTAGTAAAATGTGACCAAATTGACAGATTCTGTGACAGGTCTGCTGTCCTGCCTCTTGAGTCTCCTGTGTTTTTTCCTAGGGCCCTAACTGACTAGCCTTTTGCATCATTCAGAAACAAATATTTATTCTTAAAGACATAAAAATTCTCATGAAGTCCAAAAGAAAGGGAATGTAAAGTAATTGCATTAAAATTTTTTCAGACCTACAGTCTCATTTTCCTGACAGTGCTTTCCTCTCATCCCTGGGTCTTTAAATCACCCCTAGATGTAACCAGCTGGTCATATTAGCAAGGGGGTACCTGTCCACCAGAGAACCTCCTGTGATGGGACTCTATTCTTTGGCTGGTTAAGACTTTTCACTCACTTAAATTGGATCCAGACAGCCAGAGGTTATCTATGGAGTAAAAGCTTGGAATGCTACTCTGGCTTACGTAGCAGGAGTGCTTTCTTGAGACCCTTTTGCTTGTCAGGTGAGATCAAGCCTGAAATCACAGGAATAGGTGGGCAGATCCGAGTTAGACCAACCTCCCACTGCCTCGGCCCCAGGCTGTGAATATTAATGCATTGGATTGTAGCTTACTTCTGTAGAAGGGAAACTTTGTCCTTAATTATTTGTGTCACCAAAAGTCTGTTAACCTCCAGGAAAGTTCTGTTGGTAAGAGTAGAGAAAATATTAAATGAAAATGATTTTTGACAGTTCAAAGCGAATGCCTCTAATTTCTGCCATGTGGAACTTCACATCTTGTAGCATTTCAGTACATGCAGTTCTTAATAGTGTTGAAAATATAAAATGAATTAAGAACTCCTAAAACGTGGGGGGCGGTTTGCCCCCAGAAATTAGACTTACTATTCTACCTCTATATCATGCTGTATTACGTACTTAGAAAATACCTAAGAATAGAAAAATTTTATTTAAAGGATGAGATTTTAAAAAATAAAATAGGAGTTTTAATACTTTCTTCCAACACTCCAGCAGATCATCTTCCATGCACCCCACTTGGAAACCACTGGCTGCACTGATGGGTGGCCATTCTGGCAAAGATTGCTATTTCATCTTTTCCCACATTTCTGGTATCTGGCAGTTTGTTGGCTTGTGGCAGCCACACTGACCAGAACATTACAGACAGGCAAGTCGAATGGAGGAGCTGCCCCGCCTCTGGTGTGTACTCATTCCTGGTGTGTGTGACCGGAGTTGAGTTGCTGGGAACAGTAGGCCTTTCCCCATGGTAGTAGGTTCTTAGTGGTTGTTAACTCTCAGGTCGGCCTTCAGAGATCCGTGTAACCTACAGTGCTCATCATTTCATCCTGGAACAAAGAGTTAGCATCCATGGCAGTGCTTATAGAGGGAGAGGTGCTCAGAATTCTTGTCTTCCTTGCTACAGCCATGATATGGGAAGGGGTTATTTCTCGTCACTGGGCCTCCGGCACTGTGTTCCAGGAGATGGGCATGGGGAGAGCTTAGAGAAGAAGCATTTGGAGCTCCTGGAAATGATGGTGTTGAGGTGTGCTGACTGGTTTTGGAATAGGATGAGGAGGGGCTTTGTGGAGGGTCCTCAGGGGGTTGGAGAGGAAGTGTGCCCCTCCCCATTTTGTGGTCCCCAATCACTTGAGTGAGGAGAGGAGCTAGAGGTAGATACTTTTCCTCCATTCTCTTCCTGTTGGACCTGTCTTAGCATTAGAGGTCCACTATTGACACTGGACAGAAAGGACCTGGGAAGAAGGGAGTCAAGTGAGAATCATGGGTGGTGCACTTATGATGGAGCAGAGTCGTCCTGAGAATCTGCAGGAGCAGGAGAAGGATGGATGGGGAGAGGGCCATCCCAATCCCCTGTGAGCAGAGGGACCTTCTTGGTAGTGAATAGTCAGGCTGCACACCACCCAAACTGACCTCGCACTGTGGCATCATCCAGGAGCACAGTTTTACCCAATTTCGTGATTACAGACTGAAGAGTGTTACTGGTCGACACTTGTAAATCTGTGTGTATCTGACTCCTCGCATCCTTAAACCTTTGCAGTATTACGTAGTAGTGATAAAGAGGCAGACTTGGTTTTGGTATGAAGAGCAGACATGATCTGTTCCTTCACCTCGCAGGCTGAATAAACTGGATGTCGCTTAAATCGCTCATAGGGATTTATATAACCACATGGTTACAAAAGTAGAGGTGAATTAATGGGGCTTTTACATTTCCTTCTATGGCCTTGTCACCCTGAACGTGCCTGATCTCGTCTGATCTCGGAAGCTAAGTAGGGACAGGCCGGGTTAGTACTTGGATGGGAGACCACCTAGGAATACCAGGTGCTGTAGGTGTTACAAAACAAAACAAAACATTTCCTTTATTCTTTTAGCAAACTATTTTTAATTGTGAATGTGAATACATGTTTTCCCCACCCCTTATTTGTTATACAGTTTTCTGACAAATAGATATTTTTCATTTAAATTCTGTAGTTCTATGCAGTTCAACCAATAAGAATTTCAGTGACTTCATAACATTGACACCAACTAATAGAAAAACTTCAGAGGGGTTTGCATTCATCAGTATGTTTATTGCTTTGGAAACTAGCAAGAAAAAAATAGAAATTCAATGTAATTGTCTTATTTATCTATTTGTTTTGTTTCCTGATCGTGACTAATTCCATGACAGGCCTATTGTAATGCGTAACTAGGGACTTTACTTTTCGAATAGTGTGTTTGAATCAGTGGGCAGTTGTGGGGTTTGGAAGCAGTATGAAAGTGACATCATTTATTTTTGCAGACTTTGTAATTTCCTTCTGGAAAATCCAGATTATCCAAAGAGAGAAGATCGAGTCATTATCAACCCCAGTAGCAGCCTGCTTGCCAGCCAAGATGAGACAAAGGCAAGTGTCTTGCTGTTTTTTTATGGTCTCTACCTGGAAATGTTCTGCTTTTTTCATTATCTTTATGGGAAGAAAATGCTTTGTCAGGACACATTTTTAAAGACTAGCCGGGAAAATAGGATTTTAGGATATACTTAAACTTCAGTGGGATTTCCCAACCTGAGCCACTTTGACATCTGTATTTAATTTCAATTCTCTCTTCTCTTTCCCATAAAATACAAAACAAATTCTCTATTTCTTTAATACTATAAAGCAAGTTTCTAAAATGAAACAAGAATTGGCCAGGATTTTTGGTATCATTTCAGTTGGGATAACATTTTATTATCAAAAATTTTAATTACACAGTAAAGTCGAAAGATCTTATATTAATCACCTATATACCCAGCAGAAGTACCATTAGAAGTTAACATTTTCTCTTCTTGGTCACATATCCATCTCTCTGTCCATCAGCACATTTCTTACATTTTATTTCATTATAATGGATTTCAACATAAATCACTAAAACATCAGTACACTGCCACAAACATACTTCATCATGTGGATCATTGCCTAGGGTTCAGTATCTTCATGGTTTTGATGTAAGATTTATATACAGTGCATACACCTATGTCACCACATCCTGCATTAAGATATAAACAGTTTGATTTTTAAATCTCAATTATTGCCTTCGTTTGTGATCCAAACTAGCGTTTCGTGTAAGTAGTTAAGGAAAGTGTAGTTCAGAACTATGTCGCTCGGTCCCTTTACTCCCCACAAATTCTTCTGACTTTCTCTTTTACATATTCCGTAGCCTGAAACAATTAATTTTCCTAAACATTTTGTGGAAAGAAGATGGCCGAAAGATTGGGTTCAAATCCCCAGCTATCCTTTTTTCTAGCTCTAACCAGTGAAACTTGTCTCTAGACTCTGGAGAGTCGTTTAGCTTCTGCGAATCACCATTTCTTCATGTCTGTTCAGGGCTGGTAACCTCCTTGTAGAGTAACTAGGAGTGAGATGGTTTTATTCTGGACTAAGCAATCCTTCAGGTGACTTCCCCTCACGGGATACACACTGTCTGGCTCTAACGTCGTGCCCCTCTCTCTTTTCAGTTGCCTAAGGTAGACTTTTTTGACTACTCTAAATTGGCTCCTCTTGACCAGCGCTGCTTCATCCAAGCTGCCGATCTCCTGATGGCTGACTTCAAAATGCTCAGCAGTCAGGACATCAAGTGGGCCCTGCACGAGCTCAAAGGACACTATGCAATCACCCGAAAGGTGCGCTATTGGTCTTCCTGGTGGGGTCACACCTCTTGACTAATTCTTCCTGTGATAATGGCGTGAAGATTTCCACTTGCAGAAGTTGGGATGGTTTATGATGGCAAAGTGCTAAGGCAGGTGTCAGGGTGAAGAGCAATAGACAAAGGTGCTTGCAGATCAGGAGGAACCGAATGTAGAGAGATGCTAGATTAGAAGCAGGGACATTCAGACGGGACCATGATAACGTGGGGGGAATGAATTTTATCAGGTGATGCAGGGTGCCTAGAATGTGGGAGATGTGTTCAGGGCCGCTCCTCCCCTTCCTGCCGCAGTGGCTGTTATCAGTTACATGAGGCAAGGTCTGTAAAGAGCCCAGGAGCCCTGCCCGGTGAGTGTTGGTTTGCCTCAGAAGGGAGTGGGCAACTGCTGAAAGCGCCCAGTGTTTCCCCAGGGCCCTAAATAATATTCCACTAAGAGTTATTATCCCAAGGCTTAGCAGGGTGCCAGTCACCAGGTAACACAGATGCGTGTGCCTTGTTGGCGAAGCCCACCGCACGAATCCTGTGTCATGGCAGCCGGCCAGGACAGGAGAGCTGCACCAGCAGGTCTTTGGCTAGTTCCTCTTCCTCTCTTCTGCCATGGAATCCATTCTCCTGTTAAAGTTCTAGTGATTCCCAGCAAACTGCTTTTTTCCAAAAGATAAACAAATGGGAAGTTATTTCAATGGTTAGAACACCCATGGGGTCTTAACCTGAAAGAAGGTAAACTCCCAGGCGGATGTGGCCTCGCGCTGAGTGTAGATTGCCAGGAAGATCCAGGTAACTGTCAGCGAACTCCTGATTGTACATTAACTTTAAGTAAAATTATTCTGAAGGGAATACAGAGTTAGCCCTTTCTGTTTCTAAATCTCATTCCCCATGTTTGCTAACTAGGAAACACACCTGTACTGTCATTGAAAAGTGAATGAGCTTCCCCCAAAACTAGTGACTGCAAGAAAGCTGGGGCTCTTTTATCGCGAGACCCTGCCTGGCACTCTACTGCTCCAGTGGTGCCTTGCTCCTTTCCTGCGCACGCAGGGAGCCCAGAGGAAAAATCAAAGGGCAGCAGCAGGAGATGCCTCCTGTGGTCTGCAGACCTCATTAGTAATGTCCCTGCCACAGGTGTGCTCGTCCCACAGCACACTCGTTACTTGGTGGGAGGGTGTACGATTGTGTGGTTCATTCTCATTTATGTCTTCCTGTCCCTTTCCTTGTCTTTCTGGCTCTTTATGTTTTTTATGGTGTCTGCTTGTTTTGGTGAGTGATTTGAAAATTTACAGGGTTTTGAAGTGAGGTTGGGCTGTTTGAATAAAAGTGGCATGTTTAAAGGAGAGTACTGTTTGGCAGGAGCTAAAATCTGGCATGCTCCGTTACAGCTGAGAACTCCCTGCTGTGTGCAGATAGTGCCCAAGAGCTCTGCCCTGTAGAAAGTGACACTTGTGGGGACAGGGATGAGGAAAACACACCCAGAGATGTTTTGTAGTTACGGCAATAGCACGTTTGCCTTATGCATGGCTGGGCTGCTCCCCACATACCATGATGGCTCGGGGAAGCATGTTCACTGTGAAGACAGAGTCGCATTTCCTTGGATTTTTTTTTCACATTTTATTATACACATCAAGCATGTATAAAAGAGGTTGTATTATAATGAGCACATGTTCACCCATCACTCAGGTTCAGTAATTACCAACTACTACCCAGTCTGGTTTCATCTTCACCCCACCCACTGCTTCCTCCCAGGCTGTTTTGAAGCAAATTCCAAGGCTCATCTCATTTCCTTTTCATCCATGACTCTCTTAGTGTTTACCTTTGAAAGATAAAGAGTCTTTTTGGAAAACTATAATCAGAAATACCATTATCACACCTTAAAAATCAACATCATTAGTTATCCAGTCCATGTTCAAATTTCTCTGTGTCAAAATCATTTTAGCAGTTTGTTTGATTATCAGGGCTCCAAGTAAATCTCTCTGTTTTAGTTGGTATATTATCTCAATCCTTTTTATTGTGTAAGTTTTCTCTCCTCTCTCTCTCTGGCTGCAGAGTCTCTGCAGCTTTTTTGTCATCAAATGCCCATTGTAGTGTTTTCAGGTCATCCCTTAAAGGAACTTTGGCCATTGTCACAGATACCCTAAAAATCATACCAGACTGTATTTTTGATTCTCGGTGGATATTTGATTTGTGAACATGTGCAAGCTAGAGGGAGAAATGCCAGATAATAACAAAAGGGAAATTTATTCTTTAGTGATCTGTTGTTCTGTGTCCCTCCTGTTAGGTTTCTTGAATAGTTTACTTTGTGGTCCTTACCGATTCTACGCAGGGGACACTGACATCAGTAGAACGCAAATTAGCTTCCTTCAAAAGAGCTTTAAGTCTGAGAGTTTTTTAAAAGAGATTAAAACAGTGTGATGAGTATTATAAAAGAGTGCATGAGAGAACACTAGGAAGGAAATGAAGGTGTCATTCGAATAGTCTCAAAAAAATAAAAGATGTTTTTGCTAGAGGAACGAAATGTGCAAAGGGTAAGAGGCAAGAAAAAGTACTCACGGTGCATTTGTGGTGTGTAAGTGTGAATTATAACTAGCATATCTCAGAAGGAAGGCATTCAGATGACCTAACTTTATGTGGTCTACGTAACTAGACCTTTAGTCACTGTTATGTGATGATTGTGATAACTCTTCAGATTTTCTAGGCGCCTTTAAATTTGTAGACAATATTTTGTTTTAAGAAACACTTCCTGGCAAGTACCAGCTTGTGTTCCTGTGTGTGGATTTTTTTTTTCCTGCTAACTAGAAACATTATTTAAATGGGACCAAGGTAAAGCTCACTTGCAGTCAGAAGCTTCCATGTTTTATGGCAGTGTGATGTGGTTCAAAACTCAGTAGACTACGAGTTTGAGCTCTGAGTTCACATTCTGGTTTCATTAGTTACTGGTAAATGACGTGTGCCTTGTTTATAAAATGCAAATCGTGATGCCTGTCCTACAGTCCCCTGATTTTTTACAAATGGTCCTGGTTCACGGTGGAGTATTTATTTTTGGGTGAAGCTGAGTAAAAATCAATTAGTACAAATGTGAGTGACTTTAAGATTAGTGTCTAAGGGTTTGTAGGGAACCCCTGGAGTCATAGGATTTCCAGGGAAAAGAAACAAGAAGCAAAGGAAGTGGTCCTGCAGCCATGGAGGGTATCATTGGTGGAGGTAGAAAGGTAGCGGGATGAGTGTCATTGTCGGCCAGCTCTTAGTGGGGTTTCACTGAGTTCAGACCCTAGCGTTAATGAAGGTTTGATGGGGCAAGTTCCTTCTCCCTACACCTTGCTTCACTCTGCTATAAAAGAACTAATACCTCTCTCAGGAGATCATTGTGAGAATCGAATGAGACATGGAGTAGGAAGGTCCAGGTGTTGGGCTTAGCTCTTGGGTGGTGTGTATAGCAAATGCCTTATAATCCCCCAACTGAGGAGCTTGAGAAGGAAGGGCTTGGAGGTGGATTAGGGTGAGGAGTGATCCTTCTCTCTTCTGTAACTAAAATACTTTTTGTTTTGCTGTCCTACCACATAGACACACTGATGTTTCTCTAAGATAAGTGGGTCAGAATGTGATTTATTAGCAACATTCTTAGAACATGTACAGCCCTATAAACTTTTGTTCAGCAAATCAGGTGTGAAATACGAACTGTGCAGGTGGCTGAGGCTACACCCTGAGCTCTGGTGCGTCCCTGCCCTCCAGAGGCTTCCAGTCCAGTGGTGGAGATGCAACAGCATCAAACAGATACATATATAATTACAGCTGATAAGTATTTTGAAAGAAAAATACAAGCTGCTTTGAAAGAGTGTAGTAGGACATAAGGTAGACTAAGAGGCTCCAGGGCCTCCCTGAGCAAGTGACATTTAACCACAAACTGAGTATTATGTAAGTTGGAGTTTGGGAAGGGGGTGTGGAAGACAGTGGTTCCATTTCCTGGGATGAGGACGCTGTAAGAGAGCTGTTCTGGAGGGAAAGGATTGTGACTTCAGTGTGGGGGACGTTGAATTGCCAACATGCTGAGTGGGGTCCGTGAGACAGCCAAGTATAAATAATTCACTGGGTGGTTGAGTGGGCAGCAAAGGTGGAAAATACAGACAGGAGAATGGATTTGGGGTCATTGGTATATGGGAGGAAACCTCACCAGCCTGGATGAGTTACCTTAGAGGGTGACAAGAGCCGAGGCTGCCCTGAGGACTTGCGGCATCTAGGGACTAAGCAGAGAGGATGACGGAGGAGGGGCAGCGCAGGGAGGAGGCAGGAGGCAGGAAGCCAGGACAGCGAGAGGTTGGTCCACGTTATTAATACCTCTGAGAGGTCAAGGTGAGGGCTGAGACGCAGGTGTTAGACTTGGCCCTGTGTTATCAAGTAGACGAGCAAGTAGTATGGTGGGGTTCAATGCCAGATTGGAGGGAGTTGGAAAGCTCGTGGGAGGTGAGGTGATAAAACAGCGTACAGCTGGCTCCTTTGGTAAGTTTGGCTACAAAGAGGGGCTGTTAACTGAAAGGGGAAGGATGCCAAGGGAGGAAAGGTTTTCTTTTTAAGATGACAAAGACTTGAGCACACTTAAATGTCTATTGGAAAGATCTGAAAAAAGGGAGAAGCTACAGGTATGGCAGGAGAATTTTGCGCTCTGGTGTGCAGTACAAAGAGGGGGTGGGTATAGGTGAAAGCAGCGAAGACTGGGGGCGAGTGAAGCGGTGTGTTCACCTGAGGGACACCACGTAAGATGGCCTGTGAAATGCAGCTCGCTAGCCATTCGTTAGTGATTTAACCTGTACTTCCTCAGGGAGAATTTGAGCAGTTTCTATTATGTCGCCCTTTAATTTGTCAGTGAGCATTTTGGTTCTGCCATCGTAGCAGTTTATGAAAGAGAAAAAAATAATGAAATGCTACCTATTTATTTGGTCACTAACTGTTTCTGTGAGATGGGCAGGGGAGATAGCTGAAACTGAGTCAAAATGAGATTTGGGGATTGCCTGTATTTCACATATTCTTCTGTCCCATCTACAGTGCTAACTTTTTTTCTCTTTCTCAATTTTTAGGCCTTTTCTGATGCCATTAAAAAATGGCAAGAGCTATCGCCAGAAACCAGTGGAAAAAGAAAAAAGAGAAAAGAAATGAATCAGTATTCTTATATAGATTTCAAATTTGAACAAGGTAATGGCAGACTGTGAGTGTCACTGACTGTGAAGCTTTTACGCGGAACTGTCTCTTTCCTGCGCAGCCTATGAGGGTGTCATGGTACAGCTGCTCAGGGCGTGTCTCCCGGCCATTCCAAGGAGTAACTGACATGGTCCGCTCTGACGACACATCAGTAGTTTTCGAAAGTGGCTGCAGTTGTCATCTCCCTTCTTTCTGCTTAGGATACACCATGACAGGAAAATGTAGCGAAATGTCAGAATTTGTGCATGAAAAAGTTTGGGGACACTTAAACTTAAGTTTCGGAAAAAAACTGGTCTTGAATATTTGATGAGAATTAGCTTTATTACTAGTAAAAACTGTCTAGACCAGTGATTGATTGCTTATTGCCGAGGGGGTCACTTATACCCCTGAGAGTGGCTTCTTGCAGGAAAAACACAAATAGCTCTTAAGTAGCCACTGTTTATTTAAAATTCTGTTATTTTTATTGATGAAGTAACTGCTGAAAGCTCTTCGAAGAGGTTGCTTCAGGTCTGATCCCCCCAAAAGGTAAACTTATTGACTTTTACAACAATTTCATATGAGTTACTGTGTCCAAGATGAGTCCACTAATTTTCCTATAGATTATGTCTCGAGAAGGAATATTTCCATTTCCTTTTCAGCTTTTTGTTACGTCTGTATTAATTACATAACTTGATTTCAGGTGTGACTAAATGGAAACTCCGTGAGATAGCTATAGAGTTGGAAAGTGTTTGACTATCTGAACTCTTTGAGACCTAAAAGAAAACGCCCTAGGCTCTGACTCCTAAGGTCCCCAAGCTAGTCCATGGAGCAGTGCCATTCTGACATGATGTTCTCACAGGCCTTCGGCAGGGTGAGAAAGTGGGGATAGTGCGTAAGTGGTTTTTCACTCAGCTAAATTTATCCACATTTTAGACTAGGAATCCCGAATACGTAGCCATTCTGTGCTCGTTCTAACTGTAAATAGCAGAGAAAGGAAAGCCCCGCTTGTTGAGATGATCCACTCCATTGTTGGTCAGCTGTCTCTTTTAGAAAGGTCTTTTATACCAAGCCAGAAGGTACCTTCCTAACATTTCCCGCCACGGTGTAGTTCTTACCTCTGCAAACACTTGGAGTCTGTCTTTTGCCGCTTCATCATTCCGATTTGCTTCTGTGTGCCCTTCTCTAGCATGTCAGTATCTCTTGGAGAGTTTGGGTGCGCCAGGCTGGACCAGGGACTCAAGTGAGGTCTGCCGTGCAGAGACTGTCATGGCTTTTGAAAATCAAAATAGGTCCCACCTCTGGCTCACATTCAGCCTTGGTTTTTCATCCACCTTGCTTTTAAGTCACAAAGCTCTCTCAGTTTTGCTGCATCTGACATTTTCCCAGTTAATGTCATGTCAGCTCCAGCTCATTGTTTCAGGTATATCACTTTAATTTTGGATTCTGATTCTTAAATTACACTTATTAGATCATCTTTAAGGACCCTAGAAGTTGGAAAATACACTTGCCATACATTGGTAGTTTAGTATTTGTGACTTACAGATACGTTTAATCTTTTCTCAGCAGTTTATAAGCACATGGGCTAAGAATCCTTTACCTGTTGCAGGAGTCCCTTCACCTTTTCAGCTTGTTTTCCATCTAGTCACCACTATTTGTGCTATACACTGCTTCGCTGAAAGAGACTGCCCTTTTTATGGTCCTCATGAGCTAACCCTCAGCCTCTCAGGAAGAGTCTGGTTAGAAATGGCATGTAAACTGAGCTTCAATAAAAATACAACATATCCCCTTTAGCAATGCTGACCAAGAAAAAAAAGGACACAAATGACCAATATCAGGAGTGATCACTTTTTATGGGAGATATCGCGGTAGACCCTACTGACATCCAAAGAGGAATAATGTAAATAACTTTTACACGTAAATTTGACAACTTAGATGAAAGGGACCAGTTACTCAAAAAATACAGACTACCAAAACTTACCCATATAAAACATAATTTGAATAGCCCTATAAATAGCTATAAAGGAATGGAATTCATAATTTTAAATCTTCTAACAAAGACATCTCCAGCCCTGATTGGTTTCACAGGAAAATTCTTCCAAACGTTATTAGAAGAGTCAGCACCAATTCTACACAATCTCTTCCAGAAAATAGAAGAGTAGGAAACACTTCCTGACTCATTTTATAAAGCCAGTGTTACTCATATAACAAAACCAGAGACAGTACAAAAAATAAAGTTACAGACCAACATTTTTCATAAATATAGATGCAAAAATCCTTAACAAAATATTAGCAAATAGAACTTATAAATATGTATTTAAATATATAAAGTATACTTAAAGAAATATATAAAAATTATTTTAAAACATATACTGGGACCAAATGTATTCCAGGGATGCAAGCCTAGTTAGTGTTTGGAAACCAGTCAGTACAATCTGTCATGTTAAACTAAAGAAACATCACATGACCACATCAGTTGATGCAGTAAAGGTATTGAACACCTATTCATGATTAAAATGTTCAGAAAATTAGGATTTGTGCCTTCTCAGCTTGATAACAGCTACAAGAAAACTCGTGGCTAACCTCAGACTTAATGTGAACGCTTTTCCCCTGTGATCGGGCAAGGAAAGGATGTTTTCTGTTCCCTGCCTTTCCACATGGTACTGAAGTCCCAAGCCCCAGAAATGAAGGGGAATAAAGGTACAGATCAGAAAGGAAGTAGTAAAACTGTCCCCAGGCAGATGACACGATACTCTGCATAGAAAATGCCAGGGTGTCTACCCCAAACTCCTAGAACTAATAAATGAGTTCAGTAAGGTTGTAGATACAAGATCAACCTAGAAAAACCAATTTATTTCTATATACTGGCAGTGAGCATGTGGAAACCAGAATGAAAAAGACTACCATTTACAGTAGTTCCCCCCAAAATTAAATACTTAAGTGTAAATCTATTAAAATATGGGCAGGGCTTATATTATGAAAACTACAAAACACTGAAGAAAACTCAAGATAAATATAAATGGAGACACATACTGTGTTCATGGATTGGAAGACAATATGGTAAAGATGTCAGTCCTCCCACATACGCAGGCAGGCCTGCTTTTATTGTGCTTCAGTTTATTGCACTTTGCAAATAGTGCGTTCTCATCAACATCAAAGCGAGACCCCTCCACCACCAAAAAGATTTTGGCTTGCTGAAGGCTCAAGTGGTAGTTAGCATTTTTGAGCAATAAAGTATTTTTTAATTAAGATGTGTACATTTTTTAGATGTAATGCTATTACACACCTTAAATAGACTACAGTATAAGGTAAATGTAATTTTCACATGCACTGGCGTCCCAAAAAGTGTGTGACTTTATGGCACTTTTCACTTTATTGCTGTGGTCTGGAACCCAACCGGAAATACTTCCAAGGAGTGTCTGTACAGGCTTAATATAATTCTATCAAAATCCCAGCAAGGTTTTTTGGTAGATACAGGCAAGCTGAACCTAAAATGTATATGGAAAGGCAAAGTAGTATAATAGCTAAAATTTTTTAAAAGGACAAAGTAGGGGAAATCAGTCTACCTGATTTCAAGATTTAATTGCATAGCTACAGTGATTAAAACCCACAGAGGCGGAAAGATATACAAGTTGATTGAAACTAAAGAATGAAAAACTATAGTTTTCTAAGTAATAAAGTTTTAATTTTTAAAAACTAGTAAGAAGAACAAGAAAAAATAAAATGTATCAGGATCCAAATATAGTTAATATTCGTAAAATCAAAAGAAATTTACAAAGAACGACTTTTGTGAGTAAATAGGAAACTGGACTGAGTAGACTATTTTCTAGAAAATGTCAATTACCAAATCAAAGAAGAAATAGAAAACCTGAACAGACCAATTACACAATCTGATGTTTATCGTTTGTTATTTTTATTCTAAGTTATCATGAATCTGGGTATTAATCTTTCAGCTTTTCTATTTGAAATCCTCAAAATACAAAGTTTAAAACATAAATAAACACGTGTACCTACTAAAATAGCTAAAATTAGAAAATGATGACACCAGGTATTGATGAACACATGGAATGACAGGGACTCACGTGCATTGCTGGGGGAGAGAGTGTAAATTGGAACAACTGTGCTGGAAAACTGGCCTATTTTCCAAAGCCGAACCAGCAATTTCATTCCTTGCTATCTGCTCAGCTGAATTGTAGACATGTGTTCAGCATCCCTATTTAACCCCACACTATAAACCACCTGTCCTCAGTACAATGGACAATGACCTGTGTTACAGTCACACAGGCCAATACCGACAGGATAGACAAGACCCTCCAGTTGGAGCATAACAAAGGATAAAGATGCGAAAGTCAGGAGTGCACAGCACGTTAGGGATGGTATGAGCCCATCGTTCCCAAATAGTAGAGCGTGTTCTAGGAAGAACAAAACTTGCCCCTAAAAGGTGGGGCGTGGGCCACAGAAAATGAGTGCCTGGCCTGGATACCAAGCAAACAGTTGTCTGCATGATTTTGCATTGTTATGTGTCTTCTAGGTGACATAAAAATAGAAAAGAGGATGTTCTTTCTGGAAAATAAGCGGCGACATTGTAGGTCCTATGACCGGCATGCCCTCCTTCCGGCTGTGCAGCAAGAGCAGGAGTTCTATGAACAGAAAATCAAAGAGATGGCAGAGGTAGGGAGATGTGCTTAGCATGCGTTTCTGGGATTCCGGTGCGCTGTTACAGCTTAGTATGAAACTGTCTTTTAAGGCTTGCCATTTCTTTCAAGTGATTAACTTGAGTGAACTATAGAGTTTTTAAGAGGGAAAACAAAACTGAGTTTGGTAATAATACTAAAGTCGCAGGTTCGTAAATCAGGTTTACGTTAGAGAATTTTAATTGGAGCTTAGCACACGTATCTGACCTCCCTCAGCCTCTGGTGGCAGAGAAAAGACAGAGAGAGTCCATTTAGCTCTTTAATTCTTCCAAATAGACTATCAAATTTGCAAGCCTACAGAATATATTGGTGGTTTAATATGTATTTTCTAGACCAGCAGTTCTGAAAGTATGACCTGCGGACCCCTGGCTTCCCTTAGACTCTTTAGGGGTTCGGGAATTTATTTAGCCCTCTTCATGATAAGATATTTTTTCACCATGTTGAATTTGTAGTGACGGTACTTAGTGTGAAGCAATCCAGTGGCACCAAATTGTACCCGATAATCATTTTCTTCAGCACCGTGCAGTCGTGTTTTTTTTTAAAAGGCAGTGTCACCTAATGTAACTTGATAGGTGATCAAATAACTATGACAGATGGATCAAGACCTCCAAAATTTTTATTTCTGCTTGAGAGCTAGAACTTTATCATTAGCCATAAATAATCACTTTATTCAGTTTTGAGAAAGTGTCTTGCCAAATACATAATTTTGAAAAATCACAGGTTTTCCGTCATTTTTTCAACTGACAGTGGTGTTCTGTTAAAAATAAGTGCCTAATTGAGCAGCTTGCAACCAGTGACAAGTGCTTCTGGAGATTGGCCACGTCATCGCGGACGCAGCAGAGCACTTGGTGCACACTTCCCATTTTGTCAGAGTATCGAAAAGGTGTTTTCGAGGGTCAAAGTTCAATCAATGATTTTTAAACTGCTTAGCTATGTAACTGAAGAGATGACGGTTGATAATAGAGTTCTTTTATGTTTATGGAAATAAATTCTAGATGGTTTGCAGTGTCTTTACTAAATTTGTATCTGCATGTCTGGTGTTTTTGTTCCTCAGCATGAAGATTTTTTGCTTGCTCTGCAGATGAATGAAGAACAATATCAAAAGGTAGTTTGAAAACTCACCTTAATCATTTATTCTGGTATTTTTTTGTGGGCTATTGTCTCTCATCACATTTCCTTGGCATTTTGATGGCACATGGGTTCCTAGTTAGCCGTCTGTTGATCTGCTGATTCGGCAGATCTGTGGTTCGGCCAGGTGACAGATGCTTAAAACATAATAGTTGCTTTTAATGTCAGACTGGATGAGAATTGAAGGGAAGATGATGAGAGAAGTGTTCCTGTTAAGGAACGCTGCCTGAGATCCATCGGATAAACTCTTAAAGGAAAACTTAGGACTTGGGTATCACTTACACAGAGTTAAGAGGAAGAGATATGTAAAACCCCAGGGCCAGACGGGGCCTCGTCCTGTCTGCCATCCTAATTGCAGAGGGCTTTTCTTATATGGTAGAGATGGACTAGTCACTGGACCAATCTGCCATTAAGAAGAGGAGTACATTTCCCGAGACTCATGGTGCCTGGGATTGCAGCATTAGTTAGCTCAGTAGTCCCTTGAGATAAGCTTGGGCTGGGCCGTGACCTTCTCACACCTGTCTTACTACAACAAGAGCAGAATCTAACTTTTAAAGCTTTTTGGGTAACATCCCTCCTGCCACTTGTCCCCGACTCTTATCACGTCAGCAGTATAATCGATTGCAAATCATATAGTTCTGCTGGCGCCATGGAATTCATGAATATGATAACTTTATACAAAGGATGACCCCCCAAAAAAATACCAAAAAAAAAAAATGAAATTCATACTGTCTTCAGCTATGTATTAATGTTTGTACAGTGGTATATCAACCTAGATGTATGCAGAAGGAAGTAGCTCCATGTTGTTTTATGGATTCTGGGGTTGCTTTTTGCCCCTGGGAGGGGGCAGTAGGAAGCTTGCTGCCCCCTGCTGACTGGGGCTGTCATGGGTATTTCTGCTGGCCTGCAGGACGGCCAGCTGATTGAGTGCCGCTGCTGCTATGGGGAATTCCCATTCGAGGAGCTGACGCAGTGTGCAGATGCTCACTTGTTCTGCAAAGAGTGTCTCATCAGATACGCGCAGGAGGCCGTCTTCGGATCTGGAAAGGTGAGAGATCTGTGGAATACACCCACAGGTAGGAAACGTTCACAGAGTCTGAGGAGCCCGCGTTTATAGACTGGTGTAAATGCCTCGTGGGAGTGCCTTCTGGAGGGAGCCGGAACTCCGCTAAGACGTCCAGTGTGTGTGGTTCCCAGGCAGCCCCTGGTTTGTGTGACTGTTGGTTGCAAGCACAACGGCAGCTTTCCTTTCAGGGATTGGCATCATTCCTCTGTGTCCCCATCCTTCCATGTCGCAGGCATGCCTGCTGCTTCCCACAGCTGCTTGCTTCTAAGAAAAATGAAGGATGAAATCGAAAAAGAGAATCTTGCAGCCAGTTTGAATGTATGAGAGTGCAAATTAGTACTTTTTCACAAATGTTTTAAAGGATTTTATAGTCAAATTAAAGTCAACTATTTTTTACAAGATCATATTTTTTTCCCAAAGTTAGCTTCTCTTGATACCAGCAAACACAGTATGCAAAGTTTGTTTCGTTTTGATGAACACTTTAAAAAAAAAAAACCACAATTGGCTTTTCATAAATGCCTGACCGATAATCAGATCATTAGACATCAATTATCCTGTAGTCCATGGTAGTTTTTTAGTCAAGAACTGAGTAACAATTATGGGCAGAGAGGTTGTGATTGGCAGAAGAATGCCCGCTCCCAAAGATGTCCCCCTCCTGATCCCTAGGACCTGTGGATATGCTGCCTTACATGGCAAAGGGGAACTAAAGTTGCTAATCAGATGACCTTAAAATAGGGAGGTTGTCCCGGATTGTCCAGGTGGGCCCAGTGAGATCCCAGGGGTCCTTACAAATGGACAAGAGTGGCCGAAGGGGTCAGAGTGCTGTGGTGTGAAAAAGACTCACCCCACCGAGTGGCTCTGAAGCCGGAGTCCAGGTGTTCCAGAGAATGTGCTCTCCCCTCCTGGAAGAGCCTTGGGGTACTGATTCATCTGAAGGGGGTGGGAGCTGGAGGTTTTCCAAACAGTCCCCCGGTTTTTAGTTTATATTCCTTTCAGTCCCCTCTCCTCCCGCCACTCACTCTGCCTTCCAAGAGGTCCACACCTCCAGCCATCCCAGGGGCCATAGAGGGACCTGCCTGCTGCTCACATGATCTCCCGACACAGAGCTGTGACCTCCTCCTCAGGTCTGCTGAGCCATTTACCCTCCCCTGTCTGCTTTCCGTCGTCATGTTTGTGGTTCGGGCTGATGGCAGTCCTGCAGTGTCAAAGGCAGACTGTGTGTTTTTTTCCTGGTTTCCTTGTCGTGAGTGTGGTTCCCCCAGAAAGAGGACAGAGAGGTCTTTACCACCTCAGAGCTTGTGTTCTTAACCATGGTTCATTTGCTTCCCACTGAGAGACACGTTTAGCCACTGAGGCTTTTCCTTTTTCTGACAACTTGGTTGAACTTGTTGCTGTCTTGTTTGCCCCTGACCTCCTCATTCTAGGCAGAGCTCAGCTGCATGGAAGGCAGCTGCACATGCTCATTCCCGACTAGCGAGCTGGAGAAGGTGCTTCCGCAGACCATCCTGTACAGGTACTACGAGCGGAAAGCCGAAGAGGAAGTCGCTGCCGCCTATGCCGATGAGCTGGTCAGGTGAGTTCTCAGTCAGAAGGTGTCATTTGTCAACTCGGTCCCTGTTAGGAAGGCTGCCTGAGCACTTTGATCACACAATGAAAATTTCGTTAACACTTGTATCTTCCAGATTTGGGGGGATTTTTTCCTGGGAAATAATAATTGTATTAATGGGAAAAATGTACAGTTCAAATTTTTGCCTACTTTCCTTGATCATCTGGCCTGTAGGTACAAACGCTGTGCATTGGGGTGGAGGGAAGGCGACGTCAGAAGGGTATGTGAGTAGTTTTCTCAGTAAGGGTACTGAAGCAGAACCCCGAATGGCACCTGCACTTCCTGGTAGGAGCCAGCACACAGGAGAGCCTGCCTGCAATAGTCCATGTATTAATGAAAAGTAAGGAGTGAAAGAGGTACGGCGGCAGCTGAAAACTCCGTCCTAGGATGAATGGCGAGGCTTGACTATTCTGAGTAACGTCCCTTTGCTCTTTGACTCTAGGTGCCCCTCCTGTAGCTTTCCTGCTCTGCTGGACAGTGATGTGAAGAGGTTCAGTTGTCCCAATCCGCGCTGCCGAAAGGTAGGTTTTTCCTGCATTTATGCTGGAATCGTAGTAGCGTGGGCTTTCTTCATGGCCGGAGTAGCCGTCGGTTATCTGCGTGCTGACCGTGGGAAGGGTTTGAGTGCTTTCCTCTCTGTGAAAGCAGATGAAGATTGGTACTCTGAGAGAGGTGGTCGACGTGGTTACAGAGATGGGGCCATGTGTGCAATCGCTGTCGCAAAGCACTGGATCTCTGTTTTATGTCATCTTCCTACAAGGGCAGTTATTATAATGTGAAATGTGGAGAGTTTTCTGTTTCTTTCACTATGCCAGCATTTTTCTCACTTGCTGTTTTCACCCTGTTGTGCTCAAATAGTATTTGTGTGTGGACACATGCACACGCACATACACCTGCCATTTTCAAAGTCCTAATGACACTTCTTTGATTAAAGAATTGGGCATCATGGTGGCATTTCTGTCATGTCTGGTAGATTATTCAGTCCATTTTTCTCATAAGAACTGATGGCGTCAGGTGAGACGAAAGCTGTCCATTCACCTGGTGCTGAAAATCCTTCTTCTCTTTAAATAGACTCCTTTTCTGTGAACTAAGACTGTCTTAAAATCTGTCAGTTATAAGCCACTTAGCATTTTCAGTGAACATTGGCATCCATCTAGGCAAGTGTGTTTTAAGCCATTTTTCTAAAATAGTGAGATCAGCGTTGAATAGTATATCTCTGCCTTGAAATGAAAGTAGATATTGGAAAAGGAAGAAGGAAATGAAATAGACTAAAACTTTATTCCTTTTGTTTTCAACATTAACATTTCTGTGTAAAATATGGATGTATATTTACAACCGATGTGTTCATTTTATAATTTCTCCCCATCTCAGGCTGTCGATGTAACAGTTGTCCCAACGGTCATCTTAGAACTAAGAAAGTGGAATGATTGACCATTCTGGGTGCTCCCAGTGTGTCTGGCCCTGGGGCGCCTGGGAAGGCAGTGCCTGAGAGCTGAGACACGGAGCAAGGAGGCAGCCAAGGGAAGCAGAGGGTGGGAGCGAATTGAAAGCAAAGACGTTGGAATGTTCCAGGTCCAAGGAGCAGTAGCACCCTGGACACTGACTGATTCTGGGGCTGGGTGGGGCCAGGGCCATGCAGACCTTGAACCCCATCCTGAGGCAGAGACGAGGGGAGCAAGAGATCAGGGCAGTCTGTTGGTTATTGAGTAATTTATGGGAAAGAGGCATGTTGGCACAATCTTTCTGGAGTTCCTGTGAAGTGCTAAAATGGAGCTCCTCGTGTGATTCCAAGTCAGGCTCTGTCAGTGAAAATTCTCAAATGATTAGGAAGGCCACAGAAGGGGAGCCCATTATGCTGTAAAGACTGTTTCAAGCAGGCATGAGGGTGTACAGGTCTGAGGTAGCATCCATCGTGTTAAGTGTCTTGAAAACACCCAACCTGGGATGTCAGCGAAAGTCTCCCAGAGGCTCTTAAGATCTTAGAAAGAAACACCAGATACTCTGCTTCCTCTCGGGGAGAAATACTCCTGCCATTTTGAATTTGGTGGTGTCCACACGGCTTATTTTGGCCAATGAAATGTGAGTGTGGGTGAGATAGGACACTTGCTAGAAAAGTGGTAAAAACACATACTTCAGGGTAATATTAGCGAGATGGCAGAATAGGCAGCTTCAGGCCTTGCTTCTCCCACGGAAACACACTGGTTCCTCAGTTCACGGATCAGTTCCCTTTATGAGAGATCTAGAAAACAAGAGACTCCTGCACTCCAGACAGTACAAAGCTAGTGGCAGTGGAGCCTGTAGGAGAACTCAAAAGTCACTGACCAGAGCCCTCCCACCAGCATACGCAGCGCGGTTGGGGGGAAACTCCTAACTCCTCACTTTCCTGGAGGGGACGAGAAGACTAGAGCATACGTCTGACTTTGAGACTTCTCAGAGGGCTGCCCAAAGGGCTGGCCTCTACTGTCCTGAATCTAAGCACTGACAGGAAGGAGCACCAGGTTGGGGACTCCTGAGAACAAGGACAGTGGTTTGAATTAGCAGATGCTCACTCACCACTGCTCCTCCTCTTGGCTTAGCAGGAGAAAACCTCCAACTCTTGGCTTCTCCCTAAGGAGGAGCATTGGAACATATGTCCAACATTCAGCTTTTGGGGAGACTATCCAAGAGGCGAGTTTCTGCCTTACCCGACTTGGAGCACTGACTTGGAGCAATGACGGAAGGAACCCCACATACTTAGATGCCTGGAGGCCTCAGAACCAAAAAGAGCTGGGCAGCTTATAGCAGCTCCAGAGAAACTGTAATACTGTCAACAGACACCAGAGGGAGCAAGAGATTACAGGCTCCTGAAAAAAGAAACCAGCAAACCTAATTTGGAATTTACACTGTTAGTCCAGAAGATGCAGCCACAGAAAAGGTTTGGGAGGCCCCTAGAATCTACAGCCAGGCTGATGGGTGGAAATCTTTCCCTGTACAAAGCCAGTCTGTTTTTTCAAATGTATGGATGCCAACACAAAGTAACAAGGCACAATAAGAAACATGGTCCAACAAAGGAACAAATTAAATGTTTAGAAACTGACCCTAAAGAAGTGGAGGTGTGTGAATTACCTGACAAAGAATTCAAAATAATCATCAGGAAGACACTCAGTGAGCTCAGAAAAAAATGGTACATGAGATGATGAAAATGAGAATGTGAGGATGTCAACAAAGAAAATACTTAAAAGAAACAAACAAAATTCGGAGCTGACAAGTACAATAAATGATTGAAAATTTCTCTATAGGCATTCAACAGCAGACTTGGTCAAGCAGAAGAATCGGCTAACTCAATGACAAGTCATTTGAAATTATCTAGTCAGAAACAAAAAGAAAAAAGAACGAAGATTAAGGAAAGCTTAAGAGACATATGGGACACCATCAAGCAAACCAGTACATGCCCATTTTGAGAGTTCCAGAAGAAGAAGAGAGGAAGAGGCAGAAAGCTTATTTGAAAAAATAATGGCCAAAGCTTCCAAAATCTGGGGAAGGAAGTGGACATCCTGATTTAAGAAGTCAGTTGCACCCCAATTAGGATGGACTGAGACACTTTATAATCAAATTGTCAAAAGTCAAAGACGAAGAATTTTAAAAACAGCAAAAGAAAAGCTACACATACATAGTGTAGCCTCCATAACATTCTCAGTGAATTTTTCCCATAACATTCTCTATAGAAACCTTGTAGGACAGATGAGAGTAAGGTGATATATTCAAAATTCTGAAAGAATAAAAGAAAAAATTGCCACGAGTACTGTATCAGCATACAGTACATATCACTTCTTCAGAAGTGAGGGAGAAATTAAGACACAGATAAACAAAAGCTGAGGGAGTTTCCTATTACCCGACCTACCTTGCAAGAAATGCTAATGGCAGTCCTTGAAGGTGAAACGAAAGGATGCTAGATAGCAAGACCAAAGCACGTAAAGGTATAAAGCTCACTGGTAAAGGCAAGTGTGTACACAGACAATAATGTATGTACATGTAATCGCTTTTAATTCTGGTATAGAACTTAAAAGACCAAAGTAAAAAAAATAATTATAAAAATATATTAATAGATATACAATATCAGAAAAATTAATTTGTGACATCAGTAAAAAAGGGTCGGGTACAAGTTTTCATACATGATCCGTAGTTGTTATCAGCTTAAAATAGATTGTTATATCTATACACAAGAGAAGATGAGAAAGGAATCAAAGCATGTCACTACAGAAAAATCAATGATGCACAAGGGAAGACAGCAAGAGAGGAAAGGAAACAAAAAAGCTACAGGACAGAGAACAACACAATGGCAGTAAGTTCTGCCCTCTCAGTGGTACTTTAGAGGATCATACAGCATGACCAAATGGGATTCATGCCAGGGATGCAGAGGTGATTCAACAAAAGTCAGTGTGACACCACACTAGGAAGAATAAAAATGTCTCAGGAGATGCAGAACGAGCGTATTTGACAGAATTCAACATCCTTTCAAATAAAAACACTCAAACTAAGAATAAGAGATTACCTCTACATAATAAAGGCTATAAGTGAAAAGGCTATAGCTAATATCACACTCAATGGTGAAAAACTAATACTTCTCTTAAAATCAGGAAAAAAGCAAGGATACCCATTTTCACCACTTTTATTTACCATATTACTGGAAGTCCTAGTTAGAGCAATAAGCAAGAAAAAGAAAGGCATTCAGATTGGAAAAGAAGAAGTAAAATTATCTCTGCTTGCATGATTGTATTGTTAGAACTAATAAATTTAGCAAAGTGGCAGGATACAAAATGAACATGCAAAAATCAGTTCTGTTTCTTTATGCTAACAACAAAAAATCTGAAAAGGAAATTAAGAATATAGTCCCATTTACAGTAGTATCAAAAAGAAAAAAATACTTAGGAATAAACTTTAACCAAGGAGGTGAAAGACTTTTATACTGAAAACCACAAAACACTGCTGAGAGAAATTAGACACTAGTGGAAGGACATCTGTGTTCGTGGATTGGAAGATACTTATATTGTTAAAATGTCATACTGCTCAAAGCCACCTGCAGATTCAGTGCAACCCCTCTGAAAATCCCAATGGCACTTTTTTGCAGAAACCAACAAAAATCCTAAAATTCATATGGAACCGCAAAGGACCCCAAATAACCAAAACAATGTAGAGAAAAGAACAAAGCTGAAGGCCTTACACTTCCTCACTTCAAAGCAGATTACAAAGCTACAGTAATCAAAACAGTATGGTACTAGCATACAGACAGACATACAAGCCAATGGAACAGGGTAGAAAGCCTGGGAATAAACTAATGCATATATAGTCAAGGGTACCAAGACTACACAATGGGGAAAGGATAGTCTTGTCAACACATGGCTCTGGGAAAACTGGATAACCACATGCAAAAGAGTAAAGTTGGATATTACCTCATACCATATTAAAAAATCAACAAAGTGGGTTAAAAACAGAAACATGTGACCTGAAACTATAAAAAACTGGAAGAAAACAGGGGAAAGTCAGGTGATTTCCAGGGTATGACACTAAAAGCACAGGCAGTAAAAGCAAAATCCAGAAATGGGACTGCATCAAACTAAAAAACTTCTGTACAACAGAAGAAACAACAGTGAAAAGGCAACCTGTGGAATGGGAGAAAATATTTGCAAACCATTTATCTGATAAGGGGTTAATATCTGTAATATGTGGAATTCCTATAACTCAATAACAACAACAACAAAACCCAAATAACCCAATTTAAAAATGGACAAAAGGCATGAATAGACTTTTCTCCAAAGAAGATACAAAATGGCCAACAGGTATATGAGAAGGAGCTCAACATCACTAAATCGTCAGGAGACTGCAGATCAAAGGCATAGTAAGATACCACCTCACATCTATTAGGATGATCATTATCAAAAAAATAATAACAGAAAATAACAAGTGTCAGCAAAGATGTGGAGAAATTGCAACCCTTGACATTTTTGGTGGGAATGTAAAATGGTGCAGCTGCCATGGAAAATAGTGTAGAATGTCCTCCAAAAGCTAAAAAATAAAATTACCATAACATCTAGCAATCCCACTTCTGAATATTTATATCCAAAAAAATTGAACATAGGATCTTGAGATATTTGCACCCCCATGTTCATTGTAGCGTTACTTTCAATAACCAAGATATGGAAGTGGTCTAAATGTCCATTAGTGGATGAACGGATAAAGAAAATGTGGTATTTCCATACACTGGAATGGTACGCAGTTTTTAAACAGGAAGGAGGTTCTGACACGTGTAACAACGTTGATGAACCTCAAGTACATTATTGCTAAGTGAGATAAGCCAGTCACAAAGAGACAGGTACTGTATGATTCCACATACAGGACATGTCTAAAGTAGTCAAATTCAGAAGCAGAAAGATCACCAGGGGCTGTGGGGGGAAATGGGATGTTGTCATGCAGTGGGTGTGGAATTTCAGCCATGCAAGATGCAACAGTTCTAAAGATCTACTGTATAACCATGCACGTGTACTTAATGCCCTGTACCGTGCACTTAAAAGTATATCAATAGGGCAGATTTCATGTTATGTGTTTTTTCCACAATAAATAAGAGAGCATATGGTTCGCTGTCTCTTTTCCTTCTGCCAAGGTAGACATGTAGAAATAAGTCTCTGTTTTGGGTTACTGAAGTTTGAGTTTGTTTCCAGAAGCATAAGCCAGCACATCCTGAGTGTTAGTGTGAGAAGTGACGCTGACCACCGGGTGGAGAAGGGGAGCAGGTTTGAAAGACTGTAGGGGAGATAGGGTTAAGGAGCTATTCTGACCATGGGGTGAGAAGTCCAGATTACTCACACTGCTCCAGATGACTCACCACTAAGTAGGTGATAAAGCTGTTCACACAAAATTAGAAATAAAATAGAAAAGACATTCTGGGAGAGAAGATCAATTCTGTTTTGGACATGTTGAGTTTTAAGGGTGGAGGTTTTCGCTCTGCATGTTTTTACGATGCCTGGCACGTAATAGGTGCTCAGTCATTATTTGATAAGTGACTAGGGTCAGAAACACAGGAGAGATCCAGGCTGGAGGAAGATCTTGCAAGCAGGAGTAAGGAGCATTGCAAGAGACCAGGGGACAGGCAGAGGACTCTAGAAGGGGAGGAGGGGCTGGGGGCTAGGAGTTCGCAGCGGTGGCACTTTGATTATAGAGTCTTTTCAAATGTACAGATGAGTGTAGGGAAATTATTACCTTAAAAATGTTGAGTCCTGCTCTCTTTTAAGTTCAGAGTACTCTTTCTGTTTATTCATGTCTCCTTACATTCCTAAGGAATGTTTTACAGTGGAGAGAATGCATCATAAAGCGCTGTTGGTGACTGATTCAGAACTTGACCCTCACCCCGGGGACCTTCCCACCCTGCCCTTTGAAGGGAAGGGAGAGTTTACAATTACAATCCAGCGGGTCCGTCTTTATTATGAGCTGTGGAAAGAGTGGCCACTAGTGGCACTGTGCTCCATGAGGAGAGGGTTTCTCGTGGGCATTTTCAAACTGTCTGTGTCAGCAGAACACTGTCTTGTAAGCAGAACTGACTGAATTCTTCGGCTTAGCACCAAAGCAAACCTCTGTGCACATTCGGAATTTAATGTCCAAGGTGTCAGTGTTGTGAGGGCATATGCTTTTACCTTTCTCACTTGTACAGATTCTTCCACTTGTGCATCCGTTTTCTTCAGTAGGTGGCTAAACCAACCATTAATCTTTGAAGATTCTTAATGTTTAAGAAATTAGCCCCAAGCTAATTTTGGCCCATGTGAGACTAAGGGCATCTGCTTCCCCATTGCGGAGCCTTTGCCAGTAATGTGAACTCCCGTTAGATTTCCAGGAACTTGCCACTCTGAGATGAGGCATTTGTATTAATGCATTATCTGGAGGAGGGCTGGAATGCCTGGAACCGGGGCCTCAGATCCCTGAAGAATAAGACACTGTCTCTCTGATGAAATGGAGGAAGAGTCTTTGTTTGTTGATACGCTGGAATGCTTTGTGGAGGCCCTCAGGGCCAGCCTCGCCCTGTGTGTTCTCAGATAAAGGACTTATCAGTGTGTTTGCAACTGTTGCTTTTAGGAATGAATTGGATGTGTTGAGTTTGAGACTGCAGAGTGTTAGATAAAAGGATATTTGAAAACAATGCTTTGGAATATTTATTCTTGGGGGTCAGAAATGTCTCTGTCGAGTATTTTTTCTGTAGTCCCAGAACCATAACTTTGCTCCATGAAGTCGAGCTTCCTGGAAAGGTAGCCAGGGCCACATGGTAGAGGTTTAAGAATACTCACCATGCAAGTGCTGAGGGAGGGAGGCCATCGGGTGGTGAGGCTTTGATGAGAGTAACTGTGAAGAGCTCTGAGCGCGGCGTCTTTTAGTGGAGCCTGAGAACATGAACGTGAATATGTAGACACTCATCTTTTTCCGATGTCATTAATAGTTGTTTTTATATCTCGTTCTCACCCCCCAACTCTCTTCCCTACTCATCTTTTTCCACCCTATCCAGCCCTGTCCTATCCTTTGTAGCATTAAGTGTTATTGACTCTACAGCAGTGAAATATAACTGAAATTTACATCTGCAATGAACCAGTTTATTGCTAAAAAACAGGCTTCTGCAGCCGCCTGCAGTAGCTGAATGGCTGCGTGAAGAGAATGTAAATGAGTCAGGACCAGCTGTCAGTGCCAGGGCGGCTCCAGCTGTGACAGTGGAGGTTGGCACTTATTAGCAGCACTGTAATTTGAGGCCCAGTCAGTCAGCTGACTCCTGTGCTGAGCACAGGCCTTTACATTTATCTAGATGTGAATGAAGCTTGATCCTCTTGTTCCAGCTATCAGGGAGGACCTTTATTCAGGAAGTGGCATTGACAAGAACCAAATGTTGGCGTAACAAAGGAGTTTTAAGTCTCACAATGAGGACTCATTTACTGGCGTGGAAGTCCACGCTGTATAATGCAAGTTCCCAAAAGAAGTGAGGTGGGGTGGGAATTCCTTCTCAGATTCAGCCTATCCCTGCCTGTCTCGAGATGAGGCTCTTCCTTCAGAGCCTGGGGGTCCCCGGCCAAGTAGCTTAAGACCTTGGGCTGCTGTGGCACGCAGGTGTGTTTGTTGGGTAGCATGCCTTATTAAGAGCCCTCACCCCATTGGTCCCCACAGCCACCCTGTGAAGTGAACACTAAAGTAAGAGTCAAGTGATGGTAAATGGGGCTGAGAACCCAGGGGGAGGCCTCCCTGCTCCGACACAGCCCCGGAATGGGTCCCAAACGCCATCCCTGTGAGTCACCCTCCATCAGCTGGCATTGCAGCAGCGAGGCTTCAGGATTTAACTGTTTTTGTCATTGTTCACTTTTTAAAGTTCCCCATAGCAAACAGCATGATGCATCTGTTCATCATAGCTTCTCGATCCTTGAGTGATTTTGGCTGATAATTACACACACTTCTTGACATCTTCCATATCGAACACTTGAGTAGAGAACCTGGTTCAGGGGTGTGTGTGTGTCCAAGAAGAATAAAAGTAAAAAAAGGCAATATTGCTTACTTCTCTTCGTACCCACCTTCCAATGAAAGTCATACCTCATCTGCTGTTGTTTGCAGTTCTTGCTTAAAAGGGAGATAGATATCTACCCAAAGTAGGGAAAGGTAAAAATACACATCTTAAACAAAAATGTCAGTATGGATAAAACATTTATTTTTGTTTCCCCTCAGCTCCAGAAGTAGTTTTTTTATTTCCTGTTATTTTGTCCTCTTTATCCCTTGATTCAGGCATTGAATGATGAAAACAACTGCCTCTCCCTTTTGGCCTGCGTTAGAGGATTAGGGGACTGGTAAGTGGGCACAGGTCGCACTGCTGTGCCTGCCCCCTCCCAAGGATTTCAACCCATGAACCTCTTAGAGGTCGACTCCTGACTTTCCATCAGGTGTCGGGGTGCATCTTCGAGCCAAGGCTGTCCAGACAGGCTAGCTATTGGTGTGGATTGACTCCCCTGACCCCCAGGACGTGGGCATTGTCCTGCCTTGCCCCCAGGGAATGTCCCTGGGGGCATTTAAATATTGCCACTTCCCGAAGACAAATCACAGAATTTCCTGTTGGTTCAGAATGAAGAGGCTTTGAGTTTCTCCTCTGCAGGCATTGCTTGGGAAAAGTCTTTTGGCTGGTCTTTATCAGTGTGCTCTTGTTTTTGAGAGTTCTTTCGAAGACAGTATGTGAGAAGTACTCACTGCTCCGTGGCTCTGTGCTGGACTGTCAGAGAAGTCCACAGCTGTCAATTACATTGCAGCTAAGAAGACAGTCTGGCACCATGGTTAAGACAGGGATTTTGACGTTAAACCTTACGCTTTAATCTCAGCTTTTCCACTTTGTGGCTTTATGACCCAGGGTAAATACATCATCTCCCTGAGCCACATTTTCTGTCTATAAAATAAGCTGTGCCTACGTCATAGAGCTTTGGTGAAAAGTGTGCAGCGGCTCATCAGTTGTACCTCAGTACACGGGGTGGGGGGCGGAGTCGGGGCATGAAGCAAAGAAAGCACTTAGTCAGGTGCCCAGTGCTTCCTAAGGCAGGAAGCAGCCGCTGCTGATGTAAAGAATGTGGTGACTGACGCTGACAGCGTGTGCCGACCCGGGCGAGGGAAGGGATTCCTAGAAAGGAAGAACTTCTCCCAGGTTTGTAAAATCTGCTTCCACAAGAGCGTACAGTCCCCCTAAAATGGGCAGACGTGAAGTGACTCCTCAGTTACCTCAGTTTTTCAAATCATGTAAAGTCATGTCCTGCTTAAGGATGGGGACATGTTCTGAGAAATGCATCCTTAAGCAATTTCATCATCACGGGAACACGAGGCTGTGTGCTGTGACCCGTTGCTCCCAGGCTACACGCCTGTGCAACACGTTCCTGTACAAAACACAAGGTTAGGTCGAGGACAAGGGAGCACGATGTGATTAAGAGAAGCAGTGAACATGAGACGTGAGGCTGCCGCCGGTATGCAGCGGCATCCTGTTTTACAGCCAGCTTTTTTTTAATGTAAGAAAGTGTACTCTAAAACAGTGTTTAAAAACATAGCATAATAAATGTATACACTGGTAACATTGTCATTTGTTACCAGGTATGTGCTGTGTATCACTATACGTGCAACGTAAGTGTGTGTTGCTTTCACGAAACTAGCAGTACAGTAGGTTTGTTTACATCAGCATCACCACAAACACGTGAGTAATATGTTATGATGGCTATGAAGTCACTAGGCAGTAGGAATTTTTCAACTCCATTATGATCTTAGGGGACCCCCATCATATATTTGGTCAGTGACCAAAGCGTTGTTTTGTGGCAGTGACTGTACTCAAAAAACACTTCTTACTAGCATGCTACAAAGATTTTTTTAAGCTAATTTTTTTGCTAAATAGTATGTTCTGTAAGAAATGCTCACTCTCGCTTTAGCCCCCATTGTCTGAGGGTGGAGTGGACCCCGTGCTGCCCCAGGGAGGGCTGTGGCCTAAGGAAGGCTGTGTGGGTCTGCTCTCCAGGTCTCAGTGGCGGGAGCCACAGCGCTACTGTGTCCCCTCTTCTCGGGGTTCTTTTTTTATTATATTATTTCTATCTGGAAGGATCGGTTTTTGAGGGGATGATGTTCAGAGCCGAGGGTAGGAAGGGCCTAGAAACAAAACCAATAGTACATTTTGCTAGAAAACTTCTGTCACAAAATGGAGATAAAGGTCCATGGTTTGCTTCGGTGACTCATCAACAGTGTTTTTGTTTTTCTGGGACGGTGCTGACCTTTGGGTCCTGACCACCTCACCTGCCCCCAGTGCAGCAGGCATACATGGAGGTAGGGGCTGTCACGTTTTACTGGCCTTGGAGCGAAAGGGCATACCTCCTTGCCTCGCTCTTGTTGTTTTGGTGTCTGCTAAAATGCACTGTCTACAGCACTTATGAAGGTCTACATAGGCTCTTTGTTAAAATAGGAACTCTGACCCCGTTTCATGGTTTTTGTGGCTGCCATTAGCCATTGTTTATCAGACTCATCGCAGCTTAACCCTGTTCACAAACCATAAAAGGATCTATGCTTTGAGTGCCTTTACTTCTGAAACCACACGTTGTTTCGTGCCTTTATATGTTTTGCTAAAAGAACTTAATGGCATTTTTCTGTGCCTGTGGCCTCATCAGAGGAGAGATGCATTTCAATTTCAGAGTCTTCAGAAATCTCGTATTAAAAATCCCTCAAGAATTGATATGTACAAAATATCTTTTTATAGAGTCATTCACCTCCTTTTTGTCTCTACGCTAGTAGTGTGTTACCAGGTGTCAGCATCTTAATTTGTTTTAGTGATTCTCATTGCAATGTCCTTGAGGAAGGAGTGTGTGTGTGTGTGTGTGTGTGTGTGTGTGTGTGTCCGTGCGCGCGCACGCGTGTGAATGCAGAGCGAATGTGTCCCCTCTTTGCATTCTCAGCACAGAGCACTGCAGAGCTTCCAGCCTTCCAGGTAGAAGAGAAATTGTTGCTATGGTAATAACACAAGCATGAAAACAGGCTATATCCCCGTGGGTCTGTCGGGGAGGAGGGATGTGGGCGAGGGAAGCAGCAGCAGAGGGGGTGTTGAGAGCGCACCTAGCAGAGTTAGAGTGAAGCCGGGGCTAAAGCTGCCGCTGGCTGGAATTTTTCATGTTTACTGTTCAATTCAAGGTCATTTTCTGATTGCTCTGTGGTGACCGACAACCGTAAATGGCGTTTTACTCCTCAGTGTCCTCCCTACACATACACAGAGAATGAGAAGGACATCTGTCACCACTCTAGTCTCCAGAGGTCGCATGGCCTTCTCCCAGACCATGGTTAGAAACACATGTCTGTACGTGTGGCCGGTGTACCAGTCCAAGTGGGCCGCCCACCCAAACCCACGGCACCCCCAGCCCTTTGTCGCCAGCGTGACAGGCTGACCAGCCCTGCCATCTCTTTCAAGACCAGATGGCAGCTGTGTGCTCTCTGTCTGCACTACATGCTAATGTCCCTTTGGAAGATAGACTTGGGATCACCTTGGAACTCGGAGCAGTGCGGAGAAACTAAGCCGGGCCCTCTGAGGTTGGGGCGCGGCGCACAGCTGGAAGCCCGCACACTGCACTGCTCCACCCGAGGCTCCAGGGGTGCAGCCCGGCCCCTCGCGGTGGCGTCCGCGTCAGGGTTAGGAGAGGCAGGCGTGGGGCACCGCCAGCAGAGCAGGTTTCAGGGGCTTCCCGCTCCTGAGCTGCTCACAGGCACCTGGCTGGAGGTGACAGCGTCAGGAGTCGCCAGGGCTTCCATATTGTTATCTGTGTGCTTTCGGGTGTCATTTTGGTGTGACGGGTTAGTTTTAAGTGTCCTTATTTTTTGGAGACGTAAACTGAAATACCTAAAAATAAAAGATGTGTAATCTGGGATTTGCTTCAGAATTACACTGGAGAGGGGGGATGGCAGGGTGGGTAGGGCATAGATAAGCTAGACTGGTCGTGAGTTGATAGTTATTAAATATGAGTGGTGGGTACTTGGGATTCATTATATTATCTACTTTTGTATATATTTAAACTTTTTCCAAAAAAGCTAACTTTTAAAGAAACAGCAGCTAAAGAAACCTAGGTCTGTTTGGCTTTCTGTGTCTGTGCTCTTACCAGCTCTGCTGCTTCGAGGCACCTCCCTCAGGGAACTGGAAAGACCCTTACTGTTCTACATATTTTGTGGCAGGGTCACTTTTTTAAGAGATGAGGGAAATTTGTACCATGACAGGATGTCAACAGGTATTTGTGGGAAGATTAAGGGGTAGTCAGCCTGGGGAGGGAAGGCTTTGCATGTAGTTTCTCTGTACGAGATTCTTTGTGGAAGTGCTGGCCTGCTGTTTTCCAGCTTCTCTGTGAAAATTCCCCAGAAGGAATCAGGCCGGTCGCTAGACCTAAGGTGAGCAGTGAGCCATCCTGGGAGCCTGGAGCCCAGGGAGGCCCTCTGTGAAAGCCCTGGTACAGGCACAGACAGGCTGTCCTTTCTCTCGGATGACTTCCAGCATGCAGTCCAGCCTCCAGGCCAGGAGAGAGACCATGTGACCTTTTGAGTATCCTAGTCCAGAATCTGTGATTTCTAGAATAGTGAGGATTTTCTAACTGGCATTGGCATTTGGTTTTCAAAGAGAAATAAGCTAAGAGAATTTCTCAGATCAAATCCCTGTAGCCTCATAAAAGCTCTTTTCGGTTTTATTTCCCATCAGAAGTTCACATGAAAAGCATTTAAGTTTCAAAAGCTCCCGGCGTCTAGAAGCCATCCAGGTTCTGGCCCAAAGAGAGTGAGGTCGATTGTAGGTTCATCGTCTTTCGTTTCTGACTATGGCTTGCCCTTCTGCCTCCGTCTCCCCTCTTCTGTCAGATGTTGCTACTGAAAACATCTCCTGTTTCTGCTTCTCATGGTACCACAACTGTCTCAGCTCCGAGGCCTCTCACTTCCCTAAAATCCTCCCTTTCTGCACAGGGCCAGAGCCCACTCTGGCCTAACCATAGGTAGACCCTTCCTCCCGGCAGGCATCCTTGCCCTGACTGGGCATCACCACGACCCTGCCTGCCGTGCGGGGCCTTTCCCCCCTCCCCCTCTTTCTTTCTCTGGACTCACTTTTTCCTAAAACCTTTTACCTGGCCATCGTGCAGAAGAAGCTACAGCGAGGGGTCTTGCCCCTCATCCCCCCGGCATTTCTTCCGTCTTCTCTGAGCATGCTCGTTAGCTGCTCCCTCAGCATAGGCTTATACCAGGGCAGGCGGGATCTCACTGCCGGGGTTGGAATTGGGGCCATTCATTCAGCAGCTGTTGTTAAGCACTGTGCCTGAAGAAATGCAAAAGTCAGCACAGCCCTAACCTGATATGTGGACAGGGGAGGCCAGCCTGGGGCAGACAGTTAAATAGTGGACAGTGATGGGGACCGCTGTGGGCAGTCAGAAGAGGGTTGGTTGGTCACTGTGATTTGGCCTGATTGGGAAATACTTTGTGAAAGAACTGGGTCTTGGCCTGTCTGGGCCCTCATGGGTGGAAATCAGGAGAATGTATTCCAGGGCCAGGGTGCGACTGGAGTGAAGTCATGTGGCAGGTTAGCCAGTAGACAGGCGTGACAGAGCCGGAGGAACTAGGACTCTGGAAATAAATAGACCCACATGGAAGCAGAGTAAGGAAGGTGGGTTTGGCTCCAGACACCCCGGGGAGCAGGTGTGACACAGGGAAGATGTGAGCGTAGCTATGTGGGGAGATTGGACCTCGTAGAGCCTTGAAAGGGAGTGAGAGTTGGGGGGAGGTTAGATACAGATGTTAGGGGAGCAGGAATTCTCATCGGTTCAGTTACCAGAGCGGGTCACTTCTGGTAACCTGGGAGCACACAGTGTTCCCGAAGTCCTTGGTGAACAAACCGCCTGGTCCCAGCGCTCTTGTGCGGAGCCGTAGGTCTTTGCAGTGATTTCCTTTCTTCGAAGGCCTCAGTGGGATTGGATCCGCTCTAAGAAACCCTGCCCTCCTATGGGCTGGCTGGGGCTGCCAGGGAGTGGTGGCAGCAGCTTGGAGCGGTGGTAGAGTGGCTGTCCACGGCTGACGGTGGGCCCAGGCCAGGCATGTGTGTGCAGGAGGCCCCCGCGGGGTCACTCCTCCCACCCTCAAGGGGCCGTCCCTGGAGCACAGCTGCTGTTGGCAGAACGAGTGTTGTGTTGGAGCTGTGTTGCTGTGGAAAAATGAGACCCAACACATCACTTGTCAGCTGCTCTTTGCTGCAGTTCCACGGCCGGCCTGTTTCTTTAGTCCTTGAGTGCCTTAAGTATGGAAGAAATCATGTCATCGTCGCAAGTTTTTTCCCCACCCATTTAAAAAGACTTTTTTCCAGCCGAAAGCATGTTGGGTAAGCTTAATTTCTCTCAGATAAGCTTAATTTCCCTAACTCTGATGTGCATACAGAGAATTGCCTAATTCTCCTTTTGCAACATGTTTTCCCAGCTGTTTGGAGGCCTGATTTTTTTCTGTGGGCCTCCTGACAGAGATGCAAACAGTTTAGGGCCCCATGGTGCCAACTGCTGTGAGTTACCACGGGGGCTTGGATGTTGGTGTGTTTTCCCAGGGAATATATTTATCTGGAGTTTGGGTCCGCTCTCATGTCCCTATGACAGGAGACAGGGATCAAGGCTGGCTGGGCTGCAACACAAGCCACAGCCCCTCTTTCAGAGCGAGGTCTCCCCCCTGCCCAGCCCCCCAGTCCTGCATCGTCATCGTGTGAGGAAATGAATTCCATTCCTTAGACACGATCTCACTGGAACTCTGTTTTCTGGGGCGCCTCTGCTTAGATCTTTCAGCAGAACACAGGCGGCCCTTTTATACCTTGTTTTGTGAAACGTGCGCATCCGCCGCCGTCTGTAAGTAAACACCTCCCTTTGCAGGCGCGGCAGGAGAGGCCTGCGTGCGGGAGCAGCTTGCGGGGTTTTGCTCTCCCTCGGCAAATTCCTGGCGTGCACTGTCCGTCCAAGGGTGGCTGAGGGGAGAGCGTTCTATTCTCTTGCTGCCAAAACCACAACAAATGACAACTTTCCGTTCTGTCATCTCTCTCAGCTCCACTGCTGGGCAAGCAATTCATTTTTCTACCATAAAAGGGCAATGAAGCTTGTGCAGAGCCGCGGTGCCTCTGCGCTGCAGTGAGAAAGCAGAAGACAGGCAAGGGACACGCAGCAGCGGGGGCCGCAGCACTGTCTCCAGGCCCAGCCGCGGGCAGCAGTGCGAGGCAAGCAGGCTTAGGCGGCATGGACATCTCGTCGTGTCTGGTGGGCCCATGAATGTGTCGTTCTGGCCTATTACAAGACTGCACTGAGTCTGCCCCAAGCCTGCCCTGGTGGTGCTAGACTGTGGGCACGTGTTCTCCATTTGTAACTGCAGGTGCGGGATTTGTAAGGGGGACCTGAGGGTCACATAGCCAAGATGCCTTCCCTGTGCAGGTGAAGAAAGAGGTTCGGTGCCAGGTTCACGTGGCATAAGGAAATCCTCGCGTTTGCGTCCTCGGTTATATGTGGACTTTGGGTTCAGGTGTGGCTCTCTAACCTGTTCCTTCAGTGACCGTTAGTGTAGTCTGTCTCAGTTAAGGTGAGCCTCGGAAACCTTGACAATAGAAATATGGTTCTTAATTCATGGGTTTGTGAGTGGATCAACCAGGGTCTTTAAGAAAGTACTTGTGTTTTTTAGTGTTATCTGTAAAATCCATGTGTCCTTGAGGTAATTGTGAGTAAGTGTTCCAGGTCAGTACAGGAGCAACTAGAAAGCAGACACGTAGTTATTTCGACAACACTTAGAGTGCTTTGGAGGCAGAGGCAGCAAAACCCTGCCCCACGCAGCCTGGCGCAGGAACCGGCGTGCCAGCTCAACGCAAACCGCGGTGGCTCGGAGAAGGCCGCTGCGCCCGGAGCCCACGCCACGGCCACCCACGGAGGTCTGTCTCTGGCTCTGCCTTCTCTACCAGGAGCGGCGCCGCTCTGGACAGGACATCTCAGAGGGAGCCAAGAACAGTGCCCACATCTTTTTGCCTGGCTGCCTTGAAGGTTTTCCCATATAGAACCAAGATTTGTCATTTAAACTTACCTCAATTCTAACTGCACATCTGATCTCATAGCAGATGCTGGAACTCAACCAAGCACATTCCTAAGGGAATAAAACCATGTTCAAGAATCTTGCTGATCTGAAAATCTGGGAGGAAAAGCAAGGATTTTCAAGGTTAAATTTTATTATCCAGATAGTGCTGGTGGTCAGAATAGATTGTAAGCTCATTGGCTCAGGATCAGAAGTTAACTCAGAAGTCATTTCTGAAAGAAAATCTCACTGAACGGCGATGGTGGAAATGGTCTCAGCATGAATGATTCAGTATTGCATTTGAGACCTTGTTGGAAACAGTAAGGTTTAAAACCTAACCGCTCCAGCAAATAAAGCAATTGGGTAGGCAGTTGTCAAATGGAAAGTTTATACACTTCTTTTTTCGCATGACCTTTCTAAATTATTTTTTCTCAGTAGTGTAAAACTGAGTATCTCATTAAGATGTCAAAGAGCTAATTGGTGTACTTTTCCCTGGGACTTCTCAAGACCTGCACTGCCCTTGTAATAAACAGAACAGTGCCCAAAAGAGTCGGTCTCCACCACGCACCTCATTCTTTCCTGTGGGAACCTTGGGAGCTCTGTTTTTTGTCAGTAGCACCAAGTGAATCTCATCTCGTAGAACAAGTATTCTTATTTAGTGTAATTTTTTATAAGGCTAATTTTTTAAGCAAATAGCATCTGCCTCTTGGACTGAGTCTCTCCTTCCTCATCCATCACTGTCTGCACATGCCTGGGCGTCCAGCTTAGAGACATCAGCCTGCTTGCTTCCTAATTTGGTCAACAGTATGCTTCAGGCAGCCTTGCCTAACTTAGAAGAACACAAAACAGAGAGTAGCTTTGATATAGCAAAGGGGGGTTTCCTTTTATCAAAAAACCTGCAGTTTGCCTCGACTTCCTCTAAAAAGAAGAAGTGACCCTTTTGGAGATGAGAGCTCGCGAGTTCCCTCTTCACGCCTGCTTCTTCACGCCAGCCTCTTCCCAGCCAGTTCCTGCTCTTTCCTTCCTCACCCATCTACTGCATCTCCACATTTACAGTTTAACTTTATTCTTAAGGAATTTCAAAGAATAAGGAATTTTCATTTGAATATTCATCAACAGGAAACATGGCACACACCAAGGGTCAGCAACCCTTTTCTGTAAAGGGCAAGGTAGTGAGTATTTGAGGCTTTTCGGGCCATATAGTCTCTGTCGCAGCTACTCAGCTCTGCCCTTGTAGCTCACAAGTAACTGCAGACAGTACGTGAGCAAGTGAACCTGGCTGTGACCCAATAGGATGATATTTACAAAAACAGGCGGCAGGCCAGATTTGGCCTATGAGCCATAGTTTGCCAACCCCTGGCACACACCATAGCGTTAAAAAGAATGACATGGGACCAGTTGTGCCAGTAGGGAGCAGTCTTCAAGATGTATTAAGTGAAAAACAAGATGCAGATTGGTGGGTGGCACGTGCTTCTGTTTGGTTCTCAAATAGGAGGAGGAGGAAATGGGTGCTGACAGGTACATAAAGTCGGTGTGGAAGGGTAGATAAGAAATAGGCCACAGGGAATTGCTTTGGGGAGACTCCCTAGGGGAGGGAGAGGAGTGTTGTGTGTATTACTTTTCAATTAAAAAAAAATGCACCCATTTCCATCAACCCAGTCATCTCTGAAGTTTTAAAGGGGTTTTATTTTGTCCTATTCGTTTTAAGAGAACTTGAAAAGGAAGATAGAAATGTGATTTTTAAACATATACTTGTATATTTTCAAGCCCGTAGCCATTTCTCTTGGACCCCCATGGAGCTGACTTTACCACCCTCCAAAGGAATGCCTTGCCTCAGGTGATGGGGGAGGAGACCCAGTGGGAAGAGCTGGGACTAAGCAGCTCTGCCTTTTTTCCCACTGGCCTTGCTGGAGCCCTGAGCATAGCCAGCTACCTGCCCAGGCGTCAGAACCCCAAGGCGATAAACACAGCCTTCAGTAACTATGATTCAGGACTGCTTCCAATAGCTTCCTTTTCCTGCAGAGCTTACTTCTGACTAACCAGTAAGGGTGGGTTCTGATCCACCCAGGCATTGCTATGACTGGTTTCAAAAATGTCTGCTTTTGGTCCTGAAACCAGCAGATAAAGTTGTTACTTTCCTACCATGTAAAACAGTTCACTTTGGGTATGTATGGGACAGGTGAAAGGTTTGGGAGCAATTCCTCGTCTGCTTAGAAGGCGATGTGGATACTAACAGCTCAAGAGTCACAGGTGGTCATGGCCTTGCTGCTTCACCCCCTCTCCCAACAAATATTTTCAGCCAGCTATACTGAATCTTTCGCAGGCATGCATCGCAGACTAACTTGCTGGCATTCATTCCTGTGCAAAGCTCTGCAGAAACGTCAGGCATCGTACCTTTTGAAATCCCGCCTTTCAAACGCGTGGTGTAGGGATTTGCGGCGGTGCGGGAGTGGTTGGAACAACATAGTCTTCTGTCCCCTCCACGAACGGAGTGCCTGGCTGCCAGCCCCAGGCCTGTTCTGCATCACTTGTCTTGACTTTCTTGTAAAAGCGTTAAGCGGGAAGGTACCAGTTCTGCTGAATAAGCAGGCGCTGCCTTTTCTAAGAGAAGTCATTTTAAACATTGAAAATGTGTTTGAAAGATACTGGTGTAGTTTCCTCTGACCTCAATTTCATACACGAGTAACTCTCCCGTGCCAGAGACTTAGCCTTGACACATTCCCTGCCAGGTGGCCAGAGACGTGTGTCCACTCCAGAAGAGGGGAAGCTGTCCTTACCTTAATCAAGGACACTAAGAAGTGGTGCCGTGCCATATATATTGCCCTTAAACGGAAGCTAGACATTTTTAAAAATAGATTTTAAACTAACTAAACTAACTCTCTGTGTCTCTCGTGCATTCTTTCTCCTCTTTCTCAAATACACACACACTTTCTTCCTACCAACACTGCCTGCACATACACATATCCCACCATGGCCCTCTCCATTTCTGCTTTTAACCTTGAAACCTCTGTCGTACACTTATGCATCCACCCCATTCCTGCTTTTGCATTATTAATGGGCCTGGAGCAATCCAGCCAGAACACTGACATTACTAATTACTGCTTATGACCGAGAATTAAGGAGCAGGGAGTAAAGTGGGTCGCAAGACAGTGTCATAGCAATAATATACTGCTGTCAGGCACAGTTGCCTGGTGCCTGCTCCATTCGTTCAGGGCAGAGGCGGACCGTCCGTGGGCAGACCCTGCAGAGACCCTGCCGGCAGGAGTGGGGCGTGCTTCCCACCAGTCACCCCAGGTTTGCATCTATGTACGAGGGCAGTGAAGGGGATTCCTTGCTTTCAGAACTACAGACCTCCAGAATTCTTACTCTGGCATAACAAGCTCTTGGAAACAGGTTCTTTGCGCTGGCAGGGTGAGCTCAAAGCAGACTGCGACACCGCAGCAGGCGGGGAAGGTGTGAGCGGGAGCCAGCCCTGCCTTTGCTCTGCTGTGCCACGTGCAGGGATCAGCCCTTTGCTTCCGGATCTGAATCTGCTCATCTGTTTGAGTTTCCTCCAGCCCCCACGCCTCAGCTCCATGGCGAGTGTGTACGTTTTATACGCGAACATCTGTGTTAGAAGGTGTCAGCTTGGCGGACTGAGCACGTCGCCGGCCTCATGTACGAAATGCTGGGCCAGAGCATTGTGGGAGGAGAACTTGACCGAACTTGACTGCCCTGGCTAGCCAGGGCCCTCCCACCACCTTTTCTCTGTGGAGTAGCTAACCCCAGCCCTGCTGACTCGAGGGGCGGTTTGGTATTTTCAGATGTGTGTGAAAGACACTGAGTCGACACGCCAGTGTACACTGGCGTGACGGTTTCTGTGGGAGGTGGGCAGCAGCTCCTCTCAGGGCCTGAGTCGTGCTTGTTTTCAGGAGAGGAGAATTTCATTCCCCCAGAGCCGTTGATCAATCTCAGGCCTTTAGTGTGGCCTGGGGAGCCTTAGCACAAACCCACCTACCCGACCCCCAGGGAGCACTGACCGTGTCTTCTAGAAGAACAGAAGTAGAGAGCAACTTAAAGATGGGTAAAATAAATGACCGCTGAACTCTGTACGCATAGGTTACCTGCCCCATTGCATACCATTTTCTTGAACTCCACATATCTAAACTATTTTGTTCAAGTGTACTATCCTGGAATATCCTAGAATTATAACCCTGAAAATAGATTCCTTATGCTTTAGAACTTTACTTGTGGAAAATTCAAGAGAAAAGGAAAAGTATTTTGAAATAATATTTTTTTGATTGTTGAAAGCAGGAAAAATCATTTTGAGAACACACAAAGCTTAGATTTTTCTTGAAAGAAAAAAGCTTTGTGAAAGTGAGGAATTATTGATCACTTGACAGTAGGACTGAGAGGATGTGGGTTTCTAGGTGCCCAGCCTCCTGGTTTTGAGATATTCTGCTTTTCTCTTTTCTTTTGCTTTCTTTTTTGTTTTTTAACACTAGAGATGTGGTCGTAGTTGAGAGTGTTGGGTTGAGTCATGGTTCTCAAAACTGAAAGTAAATTCTGTCACTTTTCCCGTATCTCACACACCACCAAGATGCTGAAGGCAGCTGTGTGGGAAGAGCAGCAGCACTTGGGCAGGGGGGCCACCCTGAGAGCGCTGCCCCAAGGCTCTTCTGTGTCACCTGCGCCTTCGGCACAGGTATACTGATGGGGAGCTGTGTACTGGGAATTCGTTTTGTCTTATGGTCTCGACTTCCTGTTCTCCCACGGCAGAATCATGTGTACCCCAGGGTTCTCGGATCAACTTAAGGAAAAACGGTTATTTCCTTTTTTCAGTTCTGCCAGTTCTTTTTTCCCTGTTCTTCATCTTGTTAACATTTGAGTTCTTTACATTTTACTTTAAATAAAAAGCACAGTGATTACATAGTAATGTTTACCTGTTATCATTTAGGATCCTGTATCACATTTTATCAAAAGCAACCCTTTTATTGATAAGAAAGAGAGATAGGTAAATTGAGAATTGCCAGTGCTAGTCACCAACAAAATTTCACATCACCCGTTCCAAAAAAATCAGACAGACCTGTAGGTGCTGCTCAGGAACTGTCTCTAAGAACGGCACCATCAAGCAAAAGCAAGGCACAGTGTGCCGTGCAAGCGGTGGGCTGCTTCGTATGTTAGGTGAAAGGATGTCCCTGTTAGATATGGGCATTGCATTTTTTGTGAATGAAACAAAACTGCAAAAGGAAGGCTCGAAACAAGAGGGGAGCTTTCACTCTTCGTTTATACCTTTCTGTGTTTCTCAGTATCTATGTATATCTTCTTTCTTTCACTAGTATCAACAGAAAGTAAAAAAAACAAAAACAGCAGCAACTCTAGGATGGAAATCTAGCTTTTAGCATCCTACTTTATTTCCTGTCTGCTTACACTTTTAATAGCTTTTTACTCTACTCTTTCTCTCAATTTAAAAATAATTGCAAGACTAATCAATGCTGGAAATATTTTTCAGTTTTACAGAATTCCTTGCTTTTAACAGCTAAATGAAAGCCTGGTGTTCTCACTGGCCAGTGGTAGGAATCTGGAACTTGAAGCAGGAGTATATCCTGTTGAGAATATTCTCGTGACTGTTCCAGGAATGCTTGGCAGAGCTTCATGTAGTTCAGTAGTAAAATTCTGTTTTATTAATTTGAACCGAAGTGCATCCTCTGTAAGACTTGGAATTGTGCCGAGGCTTTCATTTGTAGGTGTATGGAAGTCAGTGAAAGTTGTCAGGCCACAATTTATTAAAATAGGTATTTTAAGTTTTCTCAGTTAAGGAACAGAATTAATACAAAACACAGAAACTTTATTCATTGTACATATTCTTTCCACTGGTTACTGGTTACTGGTCCATTCACCTCTTTAGTTTCATTTACTAAAACCCCAGGACCTTCCATCAAATCTAAGTAAAATGATCAGAACAGCCGCCTTTTTCCTGCTGGAGAAGTAGGAAAGAGTATGATAAGATCGTAATTCATTCTGTCTAATGGTATGGCAGTAGGGATTTGGGGCATAACCTGCATGATCTCATCAAGTCCGTCAGTCTCTTCATTCGTGAAGCGAGTACGATGATTACCTATTTGAGGATTGAAGGAAGGGATCTTTGTAAAATTCTTAGCCTTTAGGTCCTTGAGAATGTGGGCGGGTTAGGTTAGTTCATCTTCCCCTCTCCTCAGGCTTGGGGAGTAAACAAAAGATGAGTGTTTTTATTGCTCTTGATTCCTCCTCTTTCAGGGCATTTAATTTCTCTACTTTGGTTTTCTTCTTGGGAATGAGATTTCCTTACCTCTTACAGGGGGCAGGGGAGCTCATCACAGACTTTTGAACCTAGAAGAAATTTATTAAGATGTCATTTAGATCCACAGGTGTCAATATGAGAATCCTTCTACCACATCTTTGTCTGAAAATTAAATCTCTCTGGTTTCTAAAAACTCCACCTGCTCCCTTAATTTATAGGTTTTGATTTTGAATTTGGTTTTCCTGACAGATACATTTGATTGACAATGGTAACAAATCCAATTGGAATAACCAGGTTTCTGTTTTGTCTTTTAAGATCTTGTGTAGGTAAAATTTCATTATTACAAATGTCACTACCGTAGAAAGCTTTGTTAACAAATTTTCCAAACCCAAGCTGTCTTAGCTCAGGCTCTGTAACAATAACCATAGACTGTGTGGCTGAAAACAACAAATACTTATTTCTCAGTCTAGAGGCTGGGAAGCCCAAGATCAAGGTGTGGGCAGATCCCGTTCTGGTGAGGGCTTGCGGGTGTCTTTTCTGTGCACCCTCATGGGGCAGAGAGCAGAGAGAGCTGCTCATAGAGAGACTGGTTCCCGAGGGCCTCCTTCTCATGACCTGAATCACCTTCCGAAGGCCCTCCCAATGCCGTAACGTCGGGGGTTAGGATTTCAATGTGGAGACTTTGCGGGGGCACCAACTTCGGGTCCATAACACTAGCACCTTTGTTTTTTACGAAATAGTTGATAAGTACAGCTCTAACAGCCAAGCTATTTAGACAAGTCCCGGGAGCCCATCATAGGTGATTTCGCCTGCATCTTGTGACTTGAAAGGTGCTGATGGTCAGAACCATGGGGCTTAATCAGAGAACTGATAACATTCTGCCTCTAATCTGCTTGCCTCGTGACTGTCAGCAGATCATTTACTCTGACTTTCCTGTCAGAAAAGTGGACGTGCAAATTCCTGAATTCCTGGTCCGGCCCCCTTCCTGGAAGCCCACGAGGTTCTGTGAGGTGGGGGCTTTTGGGCAAAGGAGGTGTGGGCTGTTGAAACCACGCTGCAGCAGGAGCATTCCTTGAAGCTTTTGACAAGTACACTGTTTTAGAAATGGAAGATTGGGTACTTTTTCTCTAAGACAGTATGTCGGGGTGACCAGTCTCTAATGGGTGATTACCAAAGAGCAGTTATCCCTGGAAGTTGGCAACGTTGTGCATTTTAACAAGGAAATACAGTAGAAGAGAGGGTCCCAGAGCAGAGGCAAGGCCTCTCCCGGGTGCGGGTGGGGATAGCCCCTGAGGACTGGGGGGTGAGGGTCAGACTAAGTGGGGATTGTCCTTGGGTAAATAACGTGGAGCCTTTAAAAGCGAAGATGTTTATCAAGGCACATTTTTCTAAAGCTCAGTAAGGCTCGAGATTGTATCTAAATTTTTTCTGCTATGTTTTTACAGTGTGTGCTTCACCGAATTTTTGACATAGTTTTCTATAAGATCAGTAATTAGAATATATTACACTGCTCTGAATGTAAAGAATTCACATTTTGAAAATGTTTTGCTTTTGTCCAAGCCTTCTTAACATACATATTTAATTACAAGGCATGAGGATTAATGGGGCTTTGAATATTTAAAGCTCTTTTCATGAGATTAATTTGGTTTAATTACTCCTGAGATAGATGTTTGCGGCATGGTACGTGACTGAGAGTCAAGGGGCTAAACCATGACTTCTGTCAGGTTCAGCTTTTGGCTTTTTACTTCTCTCCCCTTGACGTCACCTCCCCTCTCGTTTTCAGCTCTCCTCTTTGTCTTTTTGGTTTGGTGAGGAATAAGGAAAAAGCAGTAGAATCTTCCCCTGTGGGGTTCATCTGGAATCTTGCTGCATTTTTAGAGTAGTGATGAGTGCATCCCTTAGCACTCAGGAAAGTCGGTGACAGGACACTTTCCCTAGCCCTGCTCTCCCAGAGACTTAAAAAATCTTCTCTTGCACCCAGAGTCCTTTGACCCTGGTGCCCTGTGTGGAGAGGAGAAAGAGGCCCAGGCCCACAGAAGAGCTCGGACCCCAGACAAGGGCCAGTGGGAGTCCACCGTCCTTAACAGGTCATCCATCTAGGTCCGAAGGCGGGGCAGGGGGTCTTTGGGGCAGAGAGGAGGAGGCGACTGTACAAGTTGACTGTGTTCCTTTCCACCTCGGCCGCTGCCCCATGTCCACATGTCTATGACGGGTGGTGATCACGGGGAGCCTCCCGGGTTCCTACAGCCTGAGCCGAGGCGAAGGGCTCGCCCCTCTTTCTGTGGGGTCTGGCAGTGTGGGATGCCCCCCCAGCAGCAAAGGTAGCAGGGTCGAGGGGAAGCAGAGCTTTGGCCGACAGAAGCCGACTTTGTCCCGTGGGCAGCTCATCATTAGCGGTCCCCAGGCAGCCTCGTCCACACCCAGCTTGTGCTCGGCAAGGGCGACCCCCCTCCCTGTGCAGCCCAAGCCTGTGGTTGGGGAGCAGCAGCAGAGCGCCCCACGAGGTCTCGATTTTCCTCTGTAGGGAGATAAATAAGTTTGTGTTTTGCTGCTTTCTCCTTTAGCCACCTCAAAACAAAAGAGGAGCATGATACTTGATTTGCTGGAGGAGAGGACCGTACAAAAGTAAAGGTTTTGTTTTCCTTTCCTATTTGTGAGGTGCTTTGAACGCGAGCCGCTCGGGAGCCCACTGGAAAAGCTGTTAGGCCCTGAGTCCCCTCATGCCCCCCCTGCCGGGACTGAGAGGAGCTGGGGACATAGGAGACTGCTTGGAGTGATCTTCGTTGCCGTAGCCAGCTTGCATTTCCACAAGCCCCAGCGAGCATCATACAGCACGAGTGGTGGCTGGCGCTTCCAGGGGCAGGTCAGGGATGACGGAATCTGGCGATAGTGTGAACGTCAGGATTTTCTTTTTCTTTTTTTAATGCAGGAGCTCAGCTTAGAAAGCCCAGCTAATGGAAGCTCATGTTCCGCCATCACAAATCAGTGCCAAATACTGGCCAGGCGGAATCGCTTTTCTGCCCCCTTGTTCTTCACACTTCACCGTCTGCTTTTATCTAGGCCTTAACTCGGCTATGGCCACCTTCGATTCGCACCATGTGTACCCTGTCATATCATAATGTTACCATTTTTCTAAACATAAGCTAGCTGCATCGCCATCCAGAATGAAGCTGGAAAATCATGTCTCTCGTTTGTCTCTGACAATGGCCAGAGTGACCAGGCTATAAACTCAGCCCAGCTCATCGTGAGCTTTTTACGATTAGATCCCAAGATGCTGATCTAACTGCCACCCTCCACCCTACCCCACCCCCAGTAATAGTTATACAATTGATCTATTATCTACTGCTGTGCTAAGCACTTTAAAAACTATTCCAGTCCTTAGAGTGACCCTGAAAGAGGCGGCGGCATTACCCCCATTTTACCAGACAGGGCACCGAGGCTCGGGGTTTACGCACCCCATTACATATCTGTAAATTGCAGAATTGAGGCCAGCACATCTCTTTGGAAAGTGCTAGTGAAATGGCTAAGATCACGATGCCCATGTGCCTGTAACACTTACCTCAGGGTGCGGTGAGGGGTGTGGCAGTACGGCCCCTTTCTTTCCATGTCTTTTATTGAGCACATACATTTTCTCATTTATGTTTACAGAAATCCTGCCAGGTACTTGTTGTCCCCATTTTTGTTGATAAGGAAGCCCAGAGGGTAGGACTGGCTCAGAGTCATACAGGTTCCTCTGGTCCCCTGTCCCCTGCTCCTTCCACCATGGGATGCTGCATCTTTAGCATATGGTCTGGCATTTGTTTGTCATGATTATAATCATTCGATACATACAGTGTCATATCCTGTTTTTTTACTTAGCATGACTGAAGTGCCTTCTGCATTCTTAAACAGTTTGTAAACCTGTCTCAAGGGTGGCTGTCATTCCAACAAACAGATGTGTTTTGATTAACTTACACGAGTCCCCTGAGTTGGAAATGCAGGGTGTATTCCATGTTTGTTGCTGTAAAAGATGCAGTGCGCAGCTTCATGCATAAAACCTTTTCTGTGTCAGAATTACCCCGGGCTATGTCCCTAGAGTAGGACTCCTGGGTCCAAGAGAATCCGTTAAGACTTTCGAATCAGTTCCAAATTTCTTTCCAAAGAGTTTCATGTGATTATCTTTCCTCCAAGTACATGCTGCTTATTTTAAAAGAAAAAATACTATCTGTTCTTTAGCTCCAAGCTGAACAGCGACATGTGCCATATGGCTGCCCTTCCAGAGGGACACTGACACCTGTGAAAAGCTACTTTGTGAAGTAGCCTTTGAAGTAATTGCAAAGGAATCACAACAAAATAGGGATTTTTGGAGTTTAGATTTAAACAGAAGCAAATGTGGGCCAGCACATCGGTACAGAATCTGCCAGCTTTGCAATTTAGAAAAGGGAAAACATACAAACACAAGTTTGTCCTGGCAGCGTGACACCCACTGTGGTTTCAGGTGCCCGTCTCTGAGTGGTCAGTTTTGCTGGCACTTTAAGTGCAGGCGTTTCTTGATCCTCCTTGCCATGAGGAGAGCAGCTGCTGGGAGTGAAGAAACAGCATGAGAAGAACCAAAACAAACGGATGCACCTGTGAAGCCACCATCATGAAGGCGTGAGCACACATTCCTTCAGGGCTCTTGTTGGCTGGGAATTTGTCGCCCTTGGTCAGTATGTGACATTCTTCGGAAGCTCCCTGGGAGTACCACCCTTTGAGGCTATACAGATCCTGCCTCGACTCTGACCTTGCTTTTGAACTTGGTCTTTCCCCTTCCGATTCTGGGTCTGTTTCTCATTTGTAAATTCAGGATTGGAGTGACATTTGATTGGACACTTTGATCTCGTACTAAAGTTGGCCAGTGCTGTCTGTGCCATAAGTACGTTGTGACTAGTGAAACTTGGACCAACACACCAGACAGAAAACTAGCCCAATCTGAGGTATAGCTTCTAAGTGAGAAGGATCGAGAAAGGCTCTTGGCATCATCAGTCGGTAGGCTTGAGGAGGGAGGAGGACGCTTGTCCTTGGTGCTGAGGGTCCTGCCTGCCCCTTACGGCTTTGAAAAAACCCTTGGAATAAACTCAAGAGAGACATGGACAGCAGAACAGGGCTGGTGGTTCCAGAAGCTTAGACGCTGTTGGAGTCATGGTAATCCAGAGCCATTTCTCCATAGCTGTAAAATGTGACATTTATTTGAAGCCAAGGATGACTTTTCTATTTCAGAAAAGAGCTAGCAGTAGGTTTTTCCTTTCTAAAACACTCTAGATAAATGATGAGAGATAGAACAGAATTAGAATTCAGATAATTGATTTCCTGACAGGAGGGATAGGTTTCTGTATTAGGAATGGTGACAAGAAGCATTGAGTGCTGGTGGTGGCTCATATGGCTCCTCAGTGCCTCTGCGTAACAGCACACAGCTCAGGACAACCTACATTTCACTGCGAGTGCAGTTGTCTTGTTGGTTTACTGAGGAGCTAACAGTTGTAGCATGCATGCAGCCAGCAGAGGGCCCCAGAACCTCACAAATAAGCGCAGATTCTGGCCCTCGCCGGAATGCTGGCCAGTTCCCATGCCTGTCGCCTTTTGGCTCACCCAGGGCGTATGCAGGCCAGCCCATCTCTGTACTAGGAAGAGACTGCAGCACCTCTAAGATCAAGATAGATGTCAGGAAGAAGGTAGAAATTACCGTTATTTACAGAACTGCTGCAGAGTCTGGTGACCTGGTAGTCCCTGTGTGGTCTTGCACTGAGGATGGGGCATGGGACTGTGTGCCATTGTGTATAAAAGAGGGAGCCACTGGCCTCTACAGGAACCTGGAAGGGAACAAGAAACCGCTTATGCCGTTCCCTCACTGGCCCGCATCCCCTTGCTCTGACCGGTGCTGAGTCCTGACTGAGAAACCCTAGCGGTCTCTGGATGTATAGCGCTCCCAAGACTACAGACAGTAAACCAGGACGCGACTAAGCTGTTTGGTTCCTAACCCCAAGTATTAGCAATTGAGTGGTCAGATTCCAGGCTGGTTCTCAGTGATTTCTTTCGAATCTGAGAATCCTGACTATAGGTATGATTGATTAATTGCTTGATTGGTTGGATTGATGAAGAACAGTTTCTTCATAAGTATTTGCTATTATTATAATCTGCCAAAAACTGTATATTGGTCTTTAAATCATGGACTAGATCTCATATTTTATTCCTTTTCTACATACATAGAGAGATTTCCCATTTTTTTCTCTCTTAGAGTAGAAAGCTTGTAGTAATCACAAGAAAACCAAAAGCATGCAGTTATATGATTAGTAACCACATCCTACAGTGCTCACATTTGGTGAATGTAGGAGGCATTGCCTGTGCTCTATATAGTGTTGAGAGGCAACGGAAAATAAAATAATCGATGACCCCTCGATTGACACAGTGGCAGCGTATGTTCAGCAGTCTCTACTATGTGTTTGCTCTGAAATGAATACCTCAACAGTTTAAAGACAATGGCGGTACAGAACAAAACCATTCTCAACTTTCCACGTGATATAAGCTACGTCTGAGTGCCCTAAAAAAGTTGGGCGGGAAGGCCACTTGAGCGTGTACACGTATATAGTAATATTTTGCTTAAATTGAGCCACTTAAGTTTCCTAAGAAAGTTATTCAATACAGTTCCGTTTATTTTGGTTTGGTTTTTCAAGAAACATAACCTTTACTCACTAGAAATATGGGCCTTGGATGAGATTATATCCGGCCTTGACCGGCCCCATTTTAGAGCACCCCAGCTGGACACACACCTGGTCAGGGGCCCAAGGTCAGCCTTGAAATAGTAGTACGGGACAATGGCTGAAAGGGAAGCACTTTGAGGCCCAAGGAAGACGGTGGTGTTCTGTGTGTCACGGTCCTCGTACTGTACTGTGTGTGTGAGAGCCCTTTATCCCTTTCCCAGGTGTTGGCCTGAAGTGCCATTCTTCCAAAACACAAGGTCTCAGATCGGGTTGGCTTTTTCCAGCTCAAGGCTACTCTTCCCAGTTGTACACCTGTCTACCACCTGTGGCCTCTCCATGTCCAGGGTGTTGTTTGTGTTCCAGGAGTGAAGCTGCAGTAGCCACACAGCCAGGCAGATGGGACTGAGGCACTGTCCGGTGTGGGCTGCGCCATGTGTCTCGCACAGACGTGCAGGGTGGACGGAGGCTGCAGGGAAGGGCTCACTGGCTCTGCTGCAGGTATGCTGGATGCTGGGAGATCCCATTTTGCATCCACATTGTTTTAAAGGCCCCCCCTCTTTGTGCACCTACGAGTTAGTGTCAGCACCTCTTTGAAAAATCTTCCCAGGGAGTCCCTGGCTAGCAGTTTTCTAATATGCTGTGATGACTTAAGGTTGTTTGGGCCTTTGTTGCCAAATGGAATAATTTTTTCAGAACTCCCCATCCTCTTTCACCTGATCTGCTTTCTCTCTCTGGATCGTAGCCTTGGCCTCTGACTCACTCTCCTCTCTCCCTATAATGTCCGTTCTAAGATATCAAGTCGGCCTTGCCACTTCTTGTCCTGCTGTCTCCACAAAGCGTTCTCCAGCCCATGCTGCTCCATTGGGCTTATCCATGCTAATTAGCATAAGTAGGCCCGTGGCCAGGCACAGGGCCTGTTTTACTCTTTGGGGCTCCGTAGAAGAATCTCTGTAACCTCTGAATGTTTAACCTTCTTCCGCCAGATATAGTATTGCCCGCAGGTGGGGTTTGGTGTTGGCGAGGGTACGGCTGTCTCAGCAACAGACTATCCAATCAGCTGGTCTCAGGAGGTCCAGTAGCGGGGAAGGGGTGCCCACACTGTGCGCATATGTGCCTGTCCCGTCGTGAGTGCATGGAGACGCTGACAGACACCAATTCACACCTCTTAAGACACAACAAACCTATAAATCGCCGCTTCTAGGCTCAGGCCCAGGAAATATCAGCCTTTCTGTACATCTTCTGACCAAGGGCTCCAAAGGTCAAGCGATAGGATCTAGAGAAATAAACTCCAGCCTTTCCGGCCAGGGAGCACCTTGACAGTGTCCGGGCATCGATCTGTGTTCCATGTCCCGAAGGGCCTTGGCTCCTCACTTGCCACCCAGGATTCCCACCTTCCCTTCTCCCTGCAGCCCCTTTCACCTTCACTTTCCCACCCCTGCTCGCAGCCTGTTGCCAAGTCCTGTCACATCCTGTCCTCCGTCCTGCGCTCTCGCCCGGATCTCCATAAATCTCAGTCCTGAACTTCCGCTTCCATTCGCCACCTTCCAGTGCCAAGCTCCACGCCTGCCCCCGAGCAGTCTTCCTGAACAACAAGCGTGGCCACGTTTCCTCCCATTTAAAACCCTCCGGTAGCTCCCCTTGCTCTTGGGGAGCTGCTTAAGAGCTCGCACGCATCTGGCCTTGCTTCCAGTCACCTCTCCAGGCCCCTGCCCTGTACAAGGTCCTTCCCCCAGCACCTTGTTCCAGCCACACACACATTGAGTCTCTGCACCGGCCGGGCACTCATGTCTCCATGCAGTGTGCTCGTCACACCCTCCACCCTCTCCAGGGTGACTCTCCTCAACCTTGGATCCTCAGCCAGATCCACTCCTTCCCAGGCCCTGCCCCCACCTTCCTGTGAGCACCTAGAGCACTGTGTCACCCGACTTCTTCCTCGTCCCCCACTACTAGCCCATCCCTGAGCAGAAACACTGCAGGATCCGTCTCAGGACCTGCCGTAGCGTTTGAGTGAATGAGTGAGTGAGTTGTGAGGAGACATCACTGCTCCTGACGTGTCTGCCTGTGAGAAGACAGCCGTTTTCAGAGGGGCCTCTTCCAGGGACTCCTGTCTGCTCGTCTTTGGAGCAGGGGTGGGGTCGGGAGAGGAAGGGGAGGGAGTGAATATTCTCTTGACATCTAAAGAAAACTACATATGATACCTCCTCAAAAGGGGAGAGCACACCAGGGGGCCAGCTGGCGAATGTGGCAGTTCAGTGGGTGAACGTGCATTCAGGCCTAAACTCAGAGCCAAGGCCATGAATTTTCCTTGGTGCCACTGATTGTCCCCCAGCTGTATCCAACCCGAGACCTGGTCCATAAAGTGCAAACCCAGAAACTGTAGAGTGGTCACACACGCGCCACACACACACACACACATACACACACTCACACTCCCCCCCCCCCGTCCAGATCCAGCTCATAGCCATATTTATTTAATCCTCACCAACATTACAAACTGTTTTGTAGTTAGCTGCCAGCATATAAAGTCAAATACGATGTAAAATTACAGATTTTTAACGTCTCTTCAATTCAGTGGCCAAACCAAATTCTCGCTTTTGCTTGGCAGCCGTCGGTCACCACGCTCGGTGGTTATGTTTCTGACAGTTTGCATTACCTGCCGCCCATATGGGCATTCTGAGTCTGCAGCTCTCGGTCATCTGCAATTTCCTGAAAGCCTCAGGGACAGAGTCTTGTACGCCACAGTTTTATTTCCACTTCCTAACTCAGTGCCTGGCTTGCTTGGTAAATATTTATCTAAACAGATTAATTTTTCATACTTAAGCATCATAACTCTTTGTTGTTGGGTACCAACAAGGGAATATAAAAAATTGGATGCAAACTTAATTCAACACATGTTTTGTGAATTCCAGGAACTGTGTTCATCTGGATGGAAAGTAAGTTTGTGGTGCTTTTGGTTTCCTGAGACTTAGTTATAGTTTCTACAACCTTTTTCCTCTCTGTCCCCCCAAGAATCATGACTTAGAATCTCCACCACATCTAAAGATCAGAGGCAGCAGTGTGTACACGAAGGGGTCCTCTGGACCCACCATCATCTAGTGTTTGTCACTGAAGGGCACTCTGTTAGTTTGCTAGGGCTGCCACGACAAAATACCACAGACTGGGTGGCTTAAACAACAGTTTTCTTACAGTTCTGGAGGCTGGAAGTCCAATATCAAAGTGTCGGCAAGTTTGATGGCTTCTCAGACCCCTCCCCTTGGCTTGCAGTTGGCCGCTTTCTCATTGTATCCTCATGTCCTTGCTGCTGTGGATGCGCCTCTCAGGTGTCTGTGTGTCCAAGTCTCTTATAAGGACACCAGTCCGATTCAATAAGGGTCTCATCTGAGGGCCTCATTTCAGCCTAATCACCGCGTTAAAAGGCCCTGCTGCCAGATGGATTCACATTCCAATGTGTTGGGGTAGGACTTCACCCTCTGAATTTGGAGGAGACACACTTCAGTCCATAACAGCCACAAATTTGTCTTTTTTAGCATGTCTCATTCAGTTGGGAGAACAGTATAAATAAGTGGGAACTGTTATAATTGGGCTTACAGTTGAGCCAATGACAAACTGTCAGAATATTAGCAAATGTGTCCCCTGCATATTTCCAGGTCGTCCAGCCTTCATCCGGGCACATAGAGCAGTTGCTGAGCCTGTGTAAAGCAGGACTTAGGGAGCCTGGCAAAAGGCAAATGGCTTCTCATGCAGTTTTAGCCTACTGTCCATCTGCTGTTATTTTGAGCAGTTGCTATAAGGAAATAATTAAAAATGAAAACAAAGACTCTGGCAACACCATAACAGGCTACCTAGCACTCTGGCAGCTCTCCTAGAGGCCCAAGGGTTCATGAGAATCACTGTTGGCCTTCTCGGGGCGTGGCATGGAAAGGAGGGACATGAGTGATGTGGTACCCATTCGTTAGAGCTTCTGCTCCACCTTCCTGGGCTGGACACTTGTCCTCAAGAAAGGCTGTAGACAGGCTCCTTATATGGCCAACATTACAAGTTCCCCCTGGGTAGGCCACATAACTAGAACTGAGAATCAGGGCCATGTAACTGGAACTGAGAATCGGGGCTATGGATTAAGGCTGAGAGCTTGAAACAGATGAAAGTCACATTTGTAATCTTCTGTGACGAGACCTATTTCCAGCACCTCAGTTGTACTTTTGCTTCCAAGGGTCACCTTTGGGTTTTGGGACATGAAGAAACTAATGCAAAGGTAAGGTTGGGCAGGGATTAAGCATGCCATGGGGGCAGAGTGGTAGGTACTATATAGTAGAGTACTACACTGATAAATTTCTCTGTGATCAAACATTTTTTATGGTGTTTGAGAAAGTGGAATCATAAGGTTTGTTTTATACTTGAGTGACTAACTGTACTGAAAATTTAAATCCAAAAATAAGCAAACAAAAAAATAAAGGACAGCTTGTTTTCATCAGACAGTTCAGCAGTCTCTCCTCGTTCCAAATGTCCCTTCTTGGCAGCTTCCTCAACGTGGCATCAGGCACGCTTGCCTCCCGCATAACTGGGTCCTTCTCTGCACTGGCAAGCAGCCGCTGGTCAGGCAGTATGCGCCCAGTGCAAACAGTGTATGTACTAAGACCCTGAAGACCCTGTCAGCATCATTTAGAAGAGCAAACAGTCCATTTCCAAAGTGCCTCATCTGTCTCATTTTCAACACCAGCGTTTGGCAAATTTAATATAAAGTTTAGGTCTTGATTTACAAACATGAAGAGTTGTAGATTTCATGACCAGCCCTTACTGTCACCTCACTCTCTAGTAGCATTTGGTCTCTTGCTGTTGCCTGGGTTGATCACCTTCCACTTGAAACAAGATGGAGTGAGATTTCATGGGCATTGAGTAAACTCCACCATCTTCTTAGCCATGCTGAAGAATGGATAATGAATATAGTCAACTTTATAATTTCCAGTAGCAAAAATTGATCTTCTAAAGAACCCAGATTGTCTGATTTTTTTCTTTTCCGAATAGAAATATCAAAAGGATCACAAAGCCAAGACCCTTGTGAAAATGTCAGGGCTTCTTAAACTGTACCGCATATCAGAATCACTTGGCAGTCTTGTCAGAATGCAACTCTAATTAGTAGGTGTAGAGTGGGGCATGGCACTCATTTCTGACAAGCTCCCAGGTAGAGACAGTGCTGCTCGTCTTTTGAGGAGAAAGGGACGAGGTGTAACCATCTCCAGAGGGGACCCTCTGTGGCCACCTGCCTGCGTCATAAAATGTTCTCTGATGTTCTTTATAGTATACTATCCAACAGAACTAAAAATCATTGAGTAAACCACTCATATTCCTGAGAGAAGGGACTAGTTTTTCAACTGGATAAAGATCCCTGTGGGCCTGTGCGGAGAGGTGTAAGGATGACAATGTCTGGAGACGTCAGCTGGCTAATGTGCTATCAGATAGCAGTGTACTATTTCCCCCTCCCCCAAAAATGTAAAGGCCATTTACACTGTAACTGGAATTGCCGAAGCACGTGAGCTGGGACAATGAAAGAAAGAAGGCGTTGGAAGACTAGCATGCCCGCGCTGTTCGTGAAGCGTGTCCAGATCTACACCAGTGTCCATGTCCCTGCTTCTCTGCCTCCTGAGCTGGGCGTCTTCCACTCGCGCTTCCTGTCAGTGCCCCTGGGTCAAGTTGGCGTTTGCGCTCCCTTTTCTGCCTTGTGCTCAGTTCGTAGCTCCTCCAGAGGAGAGAGGCTTTTCTTTTTATTACACTTCAATAACAAGGAAAGGGGAATTGAAAGCCCACCTCTGCCCTTACTGAGGGGCGTGTGTGTTTGTTTTGGGCGAGGAAGGTTGGTGAGAACGTGGAAGTATAGGCAGCAGCTTTCTCTGTGTAAGCCTGCTTGTGAAGTGTGGTGTCACCTCTTCTTCCACCTAAGGTCAAGGAGAGGACCTTCCCTGAAACCCAAAGGAACGGGTCTCTTGTCTGCAGCACCTGAGCTAGCTGTGTCGCTCTTGGTTTTCGTGTCCCGCTCAATGCAAATTAAACAGTCAGTACCGGCACAGAATTAGTGAATATTGACCTGGCCAGTCGGGATCAAAAGTGACTGCCCTTTAGTTTGCTTTACCTTTGTTTGTTCTTCCCTCCAGAAAGACAGTGAGGGTCTGTCGCCTCATGATGTAAAGAATTTGGAAGAACTCCGAGTCTTTGGAGGAAAGTCCTTCTGGTCGGGGGTATTACAGTAGGTGAGGCATAAAGAACACGCATTGTGAGAGCTTCCGGCTCTGCTAACTTTGGGCAGATGAGTGGTTTTAAGTGGCGTCCACTCCACAGGCAGGGTGGAAGTTCCCAGACTCTGAAGGAAAAGAGCTCGATGGTCAGTGGAGTCCAAGCAGAGTGTTGCCAGGGTCCACCTCCAAGGGGTTTGGCCCTCTGGTCGGGGGTATTACAGTAGGTGAGGCATAAAGAACACGCATTGTGAGAGCTTCCGGCTCTGCTAACAGCACCCAGCAGTCCGGTTGCGCCCCAGGGGGCACTTCATAATATTTTAAGTGGATGATGACAGCATAGAATCTGCCCTGCAAACCTTACCAGCCGAAGACAATGAGAAAAAGACCCTTACCCAGCTATATAAAACAAGCCACAGGGTGCCTCAGGCTTGTTGCTGATGCTGTAATTGTTAGAAGTGCAAATGACAGAGCGAGACAGGTACAACAGAGAAGTCCCCCACCCCACCCCCGTGAGGTCAGCATTCAGAGGTGACCGTTTTCTCCCTTAATCCTTACCGTCCTCCAGGAAGATCTGAAGGTTAAGTCTTTGGGAAGAAACCAGGGAGCCTGGCAGTGGCAGCAGGCAAACAGCAACAAATCATTTTTCTTATTCTCCAGATCCTGGGCTCCTTCTGCTCTGCGGTGTGGTCTTTATTCCCTTCAGAGGGCGTTGGGGCAGCGGGTGGGTCAAGCGGGTGAGCTTTAAAAATAAAAATAAAAATAAAAGTGGAAGGAAATCCAATGGGACTTCCCACTTAACCAGCCCAGAAGTATACCTGAAACCACGGCCCAGAAACCATTACTTTAAAATACACACACACGCACGCACGCGCGTGTTTCTCAACTTATTCTATGTCATTTTTTTCCCTCAAATCTGTCTACCCAGAGTGGTGAGCTGTAAGTAAAATACTCCCTCCAGAACTTGTTTGTGTCTGTCTCAGGAACAGGACGCAAAGGAAACTAGAGAGATTGATTGTCCCAAGGGGTCCAACAGTTGTGAGCGGGGGCTACGTCCAAGGGAAAGGCCCGCATGTGGCCTCTACCCCTGATAAAGTCCAGTTCTAAAAGGGAAATAAATGTCGTTGGAGAAGGAACAGGTGAAGGGATCGATTAGGAGGCTCCAAACATACAGGGCCTGTCGCAGGGGTGACGGGGAGAAAGCAGCCACTTTAGAGAAACGATGTTTAGAACTGTTTTCCTCCCAGTCCTGCTCGAATGCTTTTGGCCATTTCCCACTCCTCCTCCAAGAACCTGCCCCCCTGCTCCCAAGTTTTCCGGAAGTCATTATCTAATCTCAGTATCAAAAATAGCCCTATAAACTGTAACAGCCAGCTTTAGCAATGCCGTGGAGGCTTTCTTCCTCGTGCACACACACTCCCAGGCATGAGTACCTGCCAAGCCCACGACACCAGGAGAACAGTCCTGATGATTCCAGTTGGGCCTCTACCTAGGAGATCCGTGGCACAAGTGAGCATGGAGGCTTGTGGCTCTAAGCAGCTGCTGCTAACTCATGGTCTCATGTTACGTAAGTGTTGCATTCCTAACCCGTCAGTCATTAACAAAATCTGAGCCAAAAATTATTTAGTGGTTGAATGGGGCTCCAAGTGAAGACAGTTACTCATATCTCTCTCGGTTCCAGGAAGCCCAGCAGGAGCAGGGCTTTGGGTTCCTGTCACTCAGGGACTACAAAATGGAGGAAATTCTGTATTGAACTTTACAAGCGTGCACCAGACGTGCCAGTAGGATGAGCAGAGTGAGATGGGCGTGATGTTACTGACTAGCCCGGAGGTAGAGACTGCCAGTCCTTAGGGCATAGTGGTTCACCGCACACCCTCAGTTGTTATCTTTCATTTTAGAAACCCACTCTAGTACCTTAAAGAATCTCACCACTCAGAAGCATCCTGGTTCTCCCTCTGTCTGCATAACACCACTCCTGGAGCACCCTGGGGCTCTGACCTGCGCATCTGTCCCCACTCGCCTCAGATGCGCTCATCCAGGCTGTGTCTTCAAATGCCTTCTGCGCACCACGGTCACCTCCCTGAGCCCCTGCCCATCTGCCAGGCTCAAGCCACACCTCCCAGAGCCACCAAATGAAATCTAAACCTGTCAAGTTTCCTTCAGGTATAACTTACTTCTTCTTGAGCCTTGGGGAAAAAACAAACATGATTCCAAAAATGTCCCCATTTTGAAGAGGTGAAATACTGAGATTATTTGAGTAGAATCGTGTTTAACTGCGGTTCACAACAGTCTGGGGTGCTTCGTGGGCCACTTTAGCTTTCTACAGATGAACGTGAACCCCAGGTGTGCTCTTCTGTTCCATCCAGTGAGGAAATGCCGGAGAGGTCACGTTCCGCTCGCGTCCCACGAGTAAACACACATCTGCTGTTCCAGTTGGTGTACTACTCTCCTGGACATCTTCCTTGTTAACGCTTGCTTTCTTGACAAGGGCTTCAGAAAAGCACAATGACAACTTCTCATAAACCACAGTCCCTAAAAATTAAGGTGAGCCTAATGACACCTGTGCACCAGATCTAAAAAGGCCTGGAGTATAACTTGTCTCCCCCTGCACTAACCTCACGGCTTGGGTTTCGTGAGAGAGCCTGCTGATGAGAACTAATCAAATGTATGTTCGCCAGAGAGGCTTGTCGTTTGGCAGAGCTAGAAGACTTGGGCACCTTTCTCCACCCCAATAACTAGACTGTTAACACTCAGAGAAACTGAGCACACGGTAAGGGGACTGACCTAGTACTCCTTCATTCCCACGGACATGTCTGCCGAGACAGTGCCGTCCCCTCGCAGTGTTGGTTCAGTAGGTGAAGAGAGTTGGGTTGGGAGAGAGCCATCAGGGTCAAGCCAGGGCCAATTTCACAATAACTCCTATTTTTGAGAAGAATTTTCTATGGCTGCCTTGTTCTGTTTGTCTGTTTTGTTTTGTTTTATTTTCTACACTGAACTAGTGTCAGGAGCTAATGTGAAAAGCCTTTGAAGCATCTGGAATAGTTTCCGTGACAGGCCGTGATGGCTCCTCCCCAAAGGTGAGCCCTAGAGAGTTGCCCCTCTGGTCTGTTCTTAAGCTGCTTCGCAGGTAAGTGGGGAGGAAGAGGGAGTGTGCCGGCAGGCACAGGAGCAGCAGCAGAAAGGGGCTGCCTGAAAGCAAGGAAGAAGCAGTCTAGCCAAATCAAACTTGAAGACTCCAAGGGCCCAGCGGCCTGGGGACAGTTGGGATAGGGACAGACTGCCCACACATCTTGGTAGGCTCCAGCGCTTTTCCTGGTTACGGCTCAGAGCGGTGGATGTACGCTGAGACCATAACTGTGAGTCATCAGGAAATGATCGAATTATGTTCCCGCCACAAAGAATTTCATCTCAGTTAAAAAATTAAAAGTCACAATATCTGTAAAGCTGTCCAAGAAATACAAAACCAAACGTACCGCAGGATCACAGATGCTCTTAGAGTCATTGGCATCCTTCTTTCTGAGTATGTGCTAATTCTTATTGTCGTGATTTTTAACTATCCAAAGTTGTTTTCAAAGTGCTAAGACTGAGTCATTTTCAGACGAAGTCAATGAAATGGTTCCCAGACCTAACCAAAATAGAGGCGCTGGTGAAAGAGACGCCCCACAACATTCCCGCACTCGCGTGCTCGTGCCCTGTTGGTGGTACATTGCCTTTAGATTGGCGATATGGAGGCTAAGCCAGTTGTTCCACACCTGTTTTTAAATCCTAGAGAGAGTGGGGCCGTAATAGCAGTTCGAGCCCAGGATGTGTGGGCAGTGTGTGTAGTTGCGGGGAGAAAAGGCCGGAACCTCAGGTCCATGAATCTCGGTCACGTTCTCCACCTCAGGGCTCACCATTGGAGTCGGCCCCGCGAGGCCCCTCTCCTTTGAGGTCCGTCTGTATCGCTTTGTGTGAATGCTGCTTCTCCCCCGCCAGCATCTCGTTATCCATCTCCTGGGCGCCCGGTGCCCCCTCTCTGCTGCCGTAGACCCTGGAATACCTCCTTGTGGGCCCGCGCTTCGCTTTCCTGAGGGAGCAGCCCCTGGTGGGTACACCAGGCACTCGACACACTCTCCAGCTGTGCACAGCGGTTGGCACACAGCCTTCCTTGCCAGTTTATTTCCTGATTTTTGCTACTTCTGTGTACACCGTGGATATTAATCCTGTTTCAGTTTTGCCCCAGATATCTTCTCCTAGTGAGCCACGCATCTGCTCCCTCTGTCTCTGGTGTCCTCCGTAGGGTAGAACTACTGTTCAGTTGTTTTGCCTTTGTCATGTGTGCTTTTGGGGGACTTGTTTAAGAAATACTTTCCTAATCAAAGAACATAAAGCTTTAACACTCTAGTAATGCCCACCCTGCCCCAGAGAGCCTTAGCCGTGCGGCCCAGCATGGAGTCCAGACCTCTTAGGGATGGTCATTTTTTGCTTGTGGGCTCCTCCCTGCGTAGACCTTCTGCGGGAGGGAGGGGGCACACGCCCAGTGAGTGGCCTGCACGTACTTGCCTCTTCGGAGACTTTTCTTCTGAGGTGAGGACCCTAGGTCAAAAACCCTGCCAGCTGTTCTCTCTGACGTCCACCAAGGGGCACCGTAAACCCTAAGGCTTTCTGACTGGGTGCGTGGTCCGTTGCCAGCTGTACAGAAAGCCCCCAAAATGAGCTTGCCTTGGCCTGAGTGCGGCCGCCACGTGGCCTGTGCGGAGTCTCCTAACTCTCCTGCTGTGCAGACCGGAGTGGCGCCTTCACTGGCCCGGTCAGCCTGGGTACAGCCCAGCTGAGTAAATCTCCCGCCTGTCGCTAGGCCGGGCATGGGGACCAGTGCTGAGATGGCCTGTGTCCCTGCTTCCCAGCCTGCGTGGCAGGGCCTGCTTCTCCATTTTCTGGCTTACAGTGTGTCAGAAGACCTTCTTTCGAACTCTGGCAAAGAGGAGTGGCACAGGTTTGCGTGCGTCTACTCAGGAACCCACAGGAGGAAACTGGGCAGCCTGCTGGGGGCGGGGGGACATTGATTCATGTTTATTTGCTCCTCCCTCGGATAAACCAGATCACAGAGGGAGAAGTAGTCATGACTGTCCTAAAGGGACGTCACCAGGGCGGGCCTCACAGGAAGGCAGTGCTGTGATTCAGGGCAGAGTTTCTCATAACAGTCTATACGCCAGCTGTTAACAGTGTCCCATGAAGCTGGGCCCCCCAGGGCCACCGTGTAGGGGTCTGCCTCTTCTGGTAGCAGCCCTGGCGATTCTTCTGCACACAGACAGTGAGCTCCAGGGCCGAGGGTTCTGCTGGACTCCTGGTCCAGGGCTGGAGTTTCTCACACTGGCCCAAACCAAACCCACACAAGGTTGAGCAAGAAATCAGAACTAGTTTAGTCACGGATACAGTGCCACATAAATGCTTGGGTTGGCTCTCAGCACGTGATCTCTGTCCCCAGTGGCACATCTGAGAGGGAGCCCAGGTCCGGGGAGAGGGACAGTCACATGGCCAGTATTGGTACTGTAGGGTGGTGGCTGTGACCAGGCCAGGGGTACTTGCCGGCCAGTGCTGTTTCCTCTCCCTTTAGGGGGCGTGGAGTCAAGCTGACAGTCTCGATTTTCCCGTCTCCTAACCTCACATAGCTCAGGAAACATCTCTGTCCCCCAGGTGGGTGGGAGCTTGCCTTAGGCTGTAGCCCTCTCCTTGGCTGTACCTCCCATTTGATTCGCAGTCTCGCCACTTCCACCACTTGTCTGTCCTCCTCAGGAAATATGTGGCATTTCTCACGTTAATGCTGAGAGAGGTGACTTCTCTCTAAGTTGTGGGGTGTCAGGGGCTTTTATTGTCTGCCTCTCCCCAATGCCCCTGCCCTGTCAGCTAACACCATGATGCCGTCCCAAGCGGGAGGTACAGCTTTTGGTTTTCCTGAGATCGGAGCCTCTCTTCCGGGGAGTGTGGCAGTCGAGTCTGAGCAGGGCACAGCTGGCTTTGTTGGCCACTCCTGCTAGGCCACAGTCCCAGGAAGGCCAGGAGTGACCCATATAGTGAGCAGAGCCATGGTGTGCTTGGGCTTGTTTCTGCCCAAGTTCCAGCGCTGTTTCATTTGGACAGTTTGAAATGGTCCATCATTAGATCCCCCTTCCTAATCCTTGCTTTGCTACTGCACCTCGGTGAAGGTGACTCTCCTGCCTGATTCTCACGCACACTGCCCGCTGAGCGCACTCTCTCCGGGTCAGCCGGGGATGCGGCCAGCTCCCAGCTCCTAGCTTCTCGTGGTGGTCTGGGAGTTCCCATCATGAGAAGGAGCCTCTCTGATCCTTTGAAGAAACTTTCTGGTTTTTGAATGAATGAATGCATGCATGCATTCTAAGTTAATGGCTTTCCAACGGTTTTGACTGTGATCTATAATAAGAATATGTATTTTATCATAAACTTAGTACGTTCAAATATACATATATATAACCAACTGAAACAATAGTTTTACAAAACAAACCTGACATTTGGGGTGCACTCTAGTATCTTTTCTGTTCTAGTTTAAAAATATATATACTGGTTGTTACTTACTAAAATGATTTTCACGACCCACCAGTGGGTTGCAATTTCAAGTTTAGAAGTCATAGCTGTAACTTGGCTTGCACAAACTCGTATTGTTGTGTCTAGTGTGTACGGTGAGCAAACCCCTTTGGCTGGGGCTTAGTCACAGCCTCTGCCCTCCACCCTTTCAAGGCCCTTTCAAGGCCGAATGCAGCCCAGAGGTGGGGGGCCCAGGGCCCTGGTGGAGGTGTGGCTCCAAGGCCTGAGAGCTTTCCGTGAGAAGGGGGCCAGCAGATGGGGTGCCTGGGCACTCACCTCACTCAGAGCTCTGTGGAGAATCCTTGTGGACCTCAGTGCATTCTGGGAACATGCCGAAGTCCTGATCACGACCTCCCAGGCCCAGACACCCCACCCTCCATTCAGCTCTTACGGGCCTTCCTGCTCCACTCCTTACCATTCCTTACTCAGCGAGAGGTCTTCCCCCAGACGTCACAAGTCCCACTTCCTCACTCTTCTGAAGACTTGCTCAAAAAACACTGTGAATGGCTTCCCTCTCTGCACTCCTGCGCTAACGTTCTTTCTGCCCATGTTTTTCTCCTTACCATTAAATGTCCATTCCTGGCATTGCCCTGGGTGTTGCTAATATCCCAGTGATTCTTTCAAATGGGCACTCGAGAGAAACAGTCATCAGTATTTGAATAACTGCTGTAGGGAAATTGGTATTTTTGTTTGTGATTATTCTGATAAAGGTGAACTAGAACTTACATGTTTTCCAGGAAGCGTTTACCTCCCACTTTATTCAGAAGTCCTGGTCCTGTAGTATAGTAAGAAGCAGGCAGCTGTGGCTTCCCATGTCAGTCTTTCTCATGCGTCGCCCTCTCCCTGGCAGTGTGAATCTCTGTAGGTCTCAGTGCCCCTATAACTTTCTGTCCCTAGGGGGCAGGATTAGCACAGAAACCAAAATTGAAGCCACCTATTCCAGTTCGTTTAGACCTCCTCCTAGTAAATCTGAAGCATAAAGGAGCACTAGGCTTCTTTCCAGTCTGCAGGAGTAAGACGAAGAGTTGTTTATTCTGTCTGCTTCTGTACACAGAAATGGTAGGGTGCACATCCCATGCATCCATTTTTTAAAAGCCCTGTAATTTAGTGTGTGACCATCAGAAAATAAGAACAATATGGAATCTTCCCCAAAGAAGCCTTTTCCTCAGGAATGTTGCCCAGAGCTATTTGCCTGATCACTCCCACATTTGAATTTCTGCATTTAAAAATCAAAAGGTTCTCCGCCTCAGAGAGATGAGATTTACTTTGAGGAAAAGAAAGCTTCTCGTAGAGATGTGATGTCATTCAGTCATTATAAGATGTCATTACAAGGATGAAAGTTTGGGTTTTGTGTGTCCTTTAAAAAAAGTAGACCCAGAGAGGCTGGATGTCTTGTTTTGGTGGGTCAAGGCCGGAGTAACTCATAATCTGACCTTGAGTGATAAGTGACCTCTACAAGGGACCGACTGAGTTTTCAGTCCTGACTCCTCTTATACTAGAGGTTCTCACGGGCACACTTGGCGGGCACTGCCGTTTGTAAAGCTCCTTTCACGGAAATGAAGAGAGATCAGTTTCCATGTATCAAAGCTACAGGAGAAAAGCAATAAAGAACATCTTAATTGAAATATATACAATACTTTCTCAAGCACCATCTGCAAGCATTTGGCCATTAGCTTCTCTCTAAGGACTGATCTTTCCAGTTTTGTGCATTAAATTGGGGAAGGGAGTTAGGGAGCAGAGATGGGAACCATGATGAAAATATAGCTCATAGGCTTAAAACATAAACCCTAATGATTAACTTGAGAGTGTCTTACATATTAACTACATTTTCTCATAAAATCGTCATTGTACTTTGTGTAATTATAAAGACCTGATAGGGAGGAAATAATGTTCTTTTGGGCGGGGGTCACTCCACTAAGAGGTCTCATGTGCCTTTTTCCCCTGTAAAGTGCAAAGTCCCGGCGTAGTGGACAGGAGTGTGCTTTGTCTTGCCACCTTCATCTCTAATTTTTCATACATTCAGTCCCTTGTGTGGGTCAGACCTAGTGCGAGGCCTAGAAATCCCAAGAAAACTGAGGCACAGTGTGGTAAATTGTAAACTCCTTGCGATTAGTGATTTACAGTTTATTCGCCAGCACGAATTGTACACTTAAAGATAACATTTTTCTGAGGAGATGAATTGAACCATCCATTCTAAGCCCATTTGTGGCGATCAGTAGGACATGGTCTTTGCCTACAAAGAGTGTGTGGCCCATGGGGATGCGCTGTAACCAGGCGGTCGTGAGACACTATGACAGGTGCTGTGACAGTAGGAGCCAAGTGCCAGTGGAGGTGGGGAAAGGAGGCCTGGGTCCTTGGGTTTCTCAGAGCCCCTGCTATCCGAAATGAGAACCACAGATAGAAAGAACATCTAGGCAGAGTGTTGCGCGGTCCGGGGTGTCAGGCGTGTGGCTCTGGCAGGAGGCCAACATGCTGGTCCGGGACAAGTTGGAGGCCATGGGGGCTGCTGCTGCTCTGAGCTCCTCTCATCTGCTCTGCATCTTGCTTCCACCCCTCTGTCAGATAGCCTGCAGGTCGGCGCTACGACGCCACGAGCTGGCCGCCTCCCTGCCTGCTCTCCGCCCCACGCCTTGCCGTAGTTCCAGGGGTGCACATTGGCTTCCTGCAGAGCAGGCGTTCATCTTTGGTTGGGCCACCTCCCACTCCCCCAGAATGGTGACTCAAGGCGGGCAGGGACTGTGTTTGTTCACTGATCCCATGCTGAGAATAGCCTGGTCACCATGGTGGGCTCCGAGGTATTGGTTGGTTGAAGGGGGCGAAGGAGGATAAGTGCCGTATGCTTTCAGTTCAGAAACGGTCTCCGTGGCCAGCATCATTCGGAACAGAACTTGGACCCAGAGCAGTGTTGGTGATGGTCACGATCTCAGGCATTGTCATTAGCAAGTCTTCATACATCCTAGTCCTGGCCACCTTACGGAAACGAGTGGCAAGTGTTTACAGGTAACAGCCCAGGGGCTGGTCAAGGAAAGAGCCAAGTAACCAATGCTCGGTTCTGGCGTGAACGCTCGCGGCGAGCCTGTCTCTGCACCTCTAATGGCAGTCAAAGACCACGCTTCCCTCTGTGCCCTGCCAGGCGAGCAGCTGGCTGAAGGTAGCAGGAACAGCTGCTTCCTCACATCTGTCCAGTCTTCACTTGCTTGGTGATTAGCAGGTGCCTGTCGTCATCATGAAGAAGTCCTAGTCCGTCCTGCCTCTTGCGGGCCACTCCGAGCCACCCGGGAAGCAGAGGGGTGCAGGCATCCTGCACAGCTGCGGCTGGGCGTCCCCGCCGTCGCCACCCTGCCGCTTGGTTCTGCGCGGCCCTGCTGGTCTTTCATCTGTGGTCTGACACAAGATGCCCATTGTAACCTCGGGCTTGTCTCATGCCCTCGTGCCCGTGGGTTCTCCATTAAACAATGCCCTGTTCTTGCTGGCACACACCATGCTGGCAGGCAGTGGGAATACAGTGAAAGGGCCAGTGGATTTGGAATCACGCAAACTCGAGTCCTTAGCTCTGTGACCTCGAACAAGTTAATGCCTCTCTGAACCTACCTTTTCTCTTTTACTTAAAAAAAAATGGGGCTACTGGTCCAGTACTTATCGTGTGGAGTTGCTGTGCAGAGCGAATGAGATGCCTCTGTGGGGTAGCGGGAGGATGCGTGAGTTCAAAATGCTTGGTAAAGATGCGCCCTACCACATAGGCAGCGTTCTAGGGGAGACTCATCTGAAGAGCCCAAACTGAAAAACAGTCTGCTTCTTAAAATAATAACGAAGTCCCCTTCTGAAACCACATGGGGAAAGTGGCCCTCTTATTCCTGACAAGCAAAGAAGGATCGATGTTGCCATTTCCCCAGGCACAGTGCGACCGCAGCCCGGCTTGGCGTTGGCGCAGCTTGGTGCCGGAGGGAGTTTCCGGAGGGCCACAGAGGAAGTCTGGTCAAGAATAGAATCCAGACTCCAGGGCTTGTTCCCTTAGCAGTTCTTTACATGGCCCTAGTGTAGTGACGGGGTTGCTGCAAGGTCCTACAACCTCGCCAGCCATCCCTCTGCCATCAGCCTTCAGAATGGTCTTTTGAAAACGTAAATCCAATCACCGCACTTCACCCACTCCGCCTAGCTTTCCATTTCCCTCCCTCCAGCCGAGCCTGCGTGCAGCATTGACCATGGTCCACGCAGCCCTGCCCCCACGCTGGGCTCCAGCCACACCAACTTCCTCTGAGTTCCCGGGGACAGGCCCTCTCTCTCACCAAAGCTGTCACATATTCTCTTCTACCCAGAGCACCCTTCCCCTGCACTTGCCAACTCTGGTCACTCTTCACGGTTCGGCCTCAATGTCACACCCTCTAAAAGGCTCTTCCTGATCCCAGCTAATTTAACTCCACTGTGTTACACTTAACACCACCGGTGCTTTTCCTCTGAAATGTTCCTATCACGGTTGTAATTATATATTATTTGTTTAGTGTCTGTTTTCTTCACTAGAACATAAGCTCCAAAAAGGGAGAAACTGAGCCTAACTTGCTTATGGCCGTATCCCCAGCATCTCATACAGCACTTGACAGATGATAGAAATTCACAAATACGGAGAATGAATAAATATGCTAGTCTAAAATTAAACTTATGTTCTCACCTCTCCTCCCACCCTCACTCAAATCTGCTCCTCCTCCAGCATCACTTGATCCAAGTTCATGTTTCTACCAGCTGGGTCCCAAGTCAGAAACCCAGAAATCCCCAGACTTCTCTCACACCCTTGTCTCTTTCATAGGCTCCTCCAGTTGCTGCTTATCTGTCTTCCTGCCTCTAGTCCAGCATCTTCAGTCTCAGTCCATCAAAGCATTCGCAAGCGTAAGCCCAGGCAGCTTGCTACCCTGTCGTGACTTTCCAGTGTCTAGAGAAGTAGATGCACAATTCTGTGATGCTCACGGTATCAGAAAAATTTTGTAGCACAGAACCACGCAGTGTTTTGTGTTTGTTTATAAATTATGTGCATGTACTACTGTTGTAGCATACATTGCAAAGCAGGCAGAACCATGGAAGTGTTAAAGGGGACGATGAAATAAATCATACTTTAAAATAATTTTATTGAATGATATGAAAACCTTTTATGCTCATTAAAATATTAACACAGAATATTTTTTTTGTTAAAATGTTTGAGGGTCTGACTCTACATTTTAGAATATATTTATAGAACATATACTTGGCTTTATTGGCTGTCGTAGCTGGAAAGGGCACTTCCAAAGAGTTGTTGACCCAGAAGGGAGAGTACTTTACTGGTTACCTCAGTGTCCTCAGCACTTGTGACACTTGTTTTATTCAGTCTCATGAAAATGCCAACTCCTCAGAGAATCCTTGTCTGACCGAGCCCTCGTGCGTGTGTGTGTGCGTGCGAGCATACAAAAACACACTGTTACACTTAACTCCACTGTGCTCTACTTGGTTTGCTGCAGAATCTGGCTTCCTCAGGGACTGCATTCTGGCCCTAGGGAAAAGAGAAGGTCCCAGATTCTCTTAAAGAAAGGAAAGAATGCCCGCTCGTTCTGCCTGAGCTTTGATTTCCAGGGTTCCAGCATCTGTCTCATTGTCTGTTTTACTGTGACTCAAAATCAGTCTCTTTCTGGATGTGGCTGTCATTTGGGCCTGGAATTTCAGGGATTAGATTTAGACTGGCCTTGGATTCATGCCCCATATCTAAGTCAGCAACTTCCTTCCCCCAGAGAGTGAGTCTAGAAATCTCACTGGAGGAACCATCCAGAAACGAGTGAGTAGTTTCTACTATATTCCGCTTCCTGCGGCAAGGCTGGGAGTCAGGCAGATAAGGTGCAGGGTGCACAGGGAGCCAAGCAACTTCAGAGCAGGTCCGGAGGCAGGGCGAGCAAGGCCAGACTTGGTCCCTTGGTCTCATCTTCTCTCCAGTTCTCTGCCAGCAGCAGGAAGTCCTGCTGTGTGTAGACCAGGTGATTACTAGGACAGCGTCTGCTGGTCTCTGAGGAACCTGTTTATATGAGGAGATGTCAGCTGCCTGACGGGATCTCTGAAAACCAGACTTAACCTCTGCTTTACCCATAAAACATGCCTTAAGCAGCAGAAAGTGAGTGAAAGGGATATGGAGTATTTTCCTTATTTTGCAAAGCTAAGACCTTAATGAATAGTCAAAAACCTTGATGTGTCTTAACGGTGACCTAAAACGGAACCAGAAATCTGATGTCGTGAGGAACGGGTACCAACAGCCACTCCTTAACGCATAAACCAGCGTGCTCAGTCCTCATCCGGAAGGAAGGAGCTGCCTTCTTCGTTGTATTTAGAACGATGATGAATGCAGCCGTTTCCTCCCGATCTGAAAATACACACGGCGGATGGAAGCTTGGTCTCCCATTAGATTTGATGGCCAGGATGTGCTCATTCTTCGCGCCTTGAAGTTACTTGTTAAAATATAGTCTGCCTTCCAAAGCAGTCCTTGGGACTTTCTTATTAACCTCACTTCGAAAAATGTGGTTGTCTTCATGTTAGAAACATTCAAGAACATTTCTGCTGCCTAACATTTAAGAATTCATGAGTCTAGGAACAAAGCCTAGTAGTGCTTGAGAGAAGAGAATTACAATTTAGTAAAACATATACTATGTTTAGAAGAGAGGGTACCTTTTAAAGAGAAAGCTCCAGATGTTAAATTCACACAGCCTGCTATTAGCTTGCCTTATTTTAATTGTGGGTTTCAATGTCTAGTTAGCTAGTCTTTTCAAAAGACATTTTGGTTTTGTTCTCTGGGATCCCTGGGCCCCTCAGCGAGCAGCACCATGGCTGAAAATTCACACATGGACCTGCAAGAGAACCACTGTGATTTTGGAAGTGCGTGGTGGTCTCACGCTGACCCCTCACAACCAGCTCAGCTTTGGCAGGGTACTCTTGCTGTTGTGGACTTGTGTCTCACCTGGAAGATGGATTTTTCCCTGAAGAAGAAAGTCCCATAAATTAATAACTGGATCACAGGAATGCTGCACAGCACTACCTGGATGCCATGCATTGTTTTCAAGACGTTATTCCTGGCGGGTGGCTAGGTTAGTATTGTTTGGAAGGTTAGGACACGGATATCAGCTCATCTACTCTCCAGCTGTTGTTTAGTCCTCCCGTTTCCCAGAATAGTCAGGCACAAGGTCTTTTAAAAATGGGTTTCATGCTGCTTTACATTTTGGTGTGTAGTAATTAAGTCACTTACTGATTAGCTTCATCCATTTTCTGCTGCTTAAATAACATTTTGTGGGTAAAGCAGATGACCCTCTGTTTACTGACAGGGAGGTAGTTAGTAGATCAAAGGACCTCGTACCCTTAGAAGCAACAGCATTCAGTACCGAACCCCCCATCATCTCCACCCCACCCCTCCTCATCCCATCAACTGAAGCCTTTTTACAGCATCCACCAAAGGGTGGTTCAGGTTCTCAGCCCCCGAGCGATCCATTCCATTTCTCTCCCTTTAAATTTTATTTATTTTTTAATTAGGACATTTATATAGCATAAGATACAGGAAAGGCCTACAGTAAGAAGTCTCACCTCTGCCTTCCAGCTGCTGTACTATCAGTTTCTTGGGTGTCCTTTGAGGTCGATTTTCTCTATCACTGTATTCCCCCCACCAGTTTTTTTTACATAGAAATGGTAGCACCTGTTGTACATGGTTCCGTGGCCCTTAGTAGAGTCATCTTAGCAGCATGTATTAGAAAATGATCGATAAGGGGAGAGTACAGTGATAGGAAACGTTTCTAGAATTGATGTGAAGATATAATCTAGTAAGCCTCTTGGTGACCGCTAGCCCAGCCACTCCCAGACACTAAACATTTACACCCAGCTCCCTGCCTGACATTTCTGCTGGTTGTCCCTCAGGTCCCCTTATGTCACCACCACCCAGATCAAATTCCAGATCTTAACGCCACTCCTCCCTAGTCTACCCAAGCCAGGCCTTTTCCACTGTTCCAAGCTCCACCCATGTCACTGCTGTCTTGGGGTGCTCTAACTGGAAACCAGGGCATCATCCTTGACACCTCCCTCTCCTCACTCTCCTCACTCCCAGAGCCAGGCCATCACAAAGCCAGGCAGTTTTGTTTCCTAAATTTCACTCAAATCAGTCAACTTCCGTCCATGTCCTCACCTCCCTCTCTAGGTCTGGGCCTCCTTCATCTCTTCCTAACCGTCTTTTGTGCTTCCACTTTCCTGCTGCCAGTCTGTTCTCCACGAAGAATGATCTCTTAAAATCACAAACCGATTGTGTCATTTCCAGGCTTGGCACCTTTCATTGCCTCCCTAGTGCCCTTCGGATGGAAGTCAAACTGATCATCACACCCTCCAAAGCCCCCGTGGGTCTCAGCGGGCCTGTTTTCACGTCTGCAGTCTGGCTGCAGGAGCCAGACTTGCCCGGCTTCGCCCGCCAGTCTTCTCTTACTGTTCCTCTGTCTGGATGCCAGTCTCCTTTTGCTATCTTTGACCCATCTTTCAGATCTCAGGCTCCACTTCCTCAAGCCTTCACTGTACCCCAGACTAGATCGGGTCCGTAGTTAAGGCTGCCACCTTTTCCTTTACTGTACTTACCACAGTTGTCATTTCCATTTATGGAAATTAAATTGGATTAATGAGTGTGTTTTTAATTCTTGTTTTTGACATGATATATAGTTTCGAGCACGTGTGAAAATATAAACTATGAAGAATCCTAGAGTAAAAAGTAGTATTTTTTTTTAATTCATGTTTATAAATAAAGTTAAGCTCTAGAGAATGACTCCATGTTGATGAGTGAGGGACATCCGAGGGAATGTGTCCCTTAAGGGTCCTAGTAACCGTCATCTAGACTGTTCTTCGGGTCAGCGGGAGTGCTGCGTGCCAGACCTGCACTGGGACACTGGGCGCAGGGACTGCAGAAGTCACTAAGGCCACAACATACCCTGCCCTCAGGCTCACAGTATTTTATTTTTAAGAACCCAAAACCACATGAATCTGTCTTATGTAATTTTTTTATCAGGTGGCTCGTAGCATTTTCGTAAGCTTTTACACATTGGGTGATGGGAGCAATACATCCTTTTGATCTCAGGAGGGGATGTTTTCCCATGCTTTCTTCTCATGATTCTTCCTTTTCTGTTGAGAAATGTTTTTTAAAATATGTCTGCCGAAAGGGAGAGCACGCTCTGGAAGAATTCCAAGTGAAGCGCGCTTCCTATTCCCTATTGTCGACCAGAAACGTGCACGGCATCTGCTCACCAGGAGCTGTCTGTGTCTCTGCTTCATCCCCAGGAAACCTGTAGGAAGTGTCAGGGACTCTGGAAGGAGCACAATGGCCTCACCTGTGAGGAGCTGGCTGAAAAAGATGACATCAAGTACCGAACGTCTATGTGAGTAACTGTCAGAGGAATTACTGACAAATTCTCAAAACGCACGCACGCACACATGTGTGCACAGATGCATTGACCTGGCTGTGGAGCAAAGAAGGGCAGTGAGGACTGTGGGGAGCTGCTGCCCCAGCCTAGAGTGACGAGGAAGCAACCTGGCCATGAGCCTCTGCTTCCTCACAGAGCTATCCCCAGGGTCAAGTGTAACATAGTACCTGGCACATAGGAATTTCGGTATTTGGTTGTTCCTCTTATTATCTAAACAAATAATCAGGTAACACATTTTAATTAGATTAGATTGCCTCGATGTTGCGTTCATCTGTATTTCCTATAGGATACTGGTGGCTTGAGACATGAAGAAGAATTATAACCTCCAGGAGGCAAAATTAATGCAATCAATAAGAACCGTTACTCTGACCACTCCCTATATGGCCAAACACTACAAATATTAACTTATCAAATACATTAACTTAAATAACATACAGCTTTAATCTGTAAGTGATACAGAAATTATATCTATATCATTCCTGCTCATACCCTATTGGTCTAAACTGAGTTACATGGCCACACCCTGGCTCCAGGGCAGACACCATATGTAGTCTCTAGCTAGGTAGTTTTCTGTCCAGCTTAAGTTTGAAGCGTAAGCAGCATGTTTTGTTACTAAGAAATGAAGTAGGAAATGGGTATTTGAGGTAGTTAACAGTCTCCAGGTCTACACCACAGTTAGGTATTGTTATTCTCATTTTACAGATAACACAAGTGAAGAACGGAGAGTCCAGGTAACTTCTCCATGGTGGTCACACAGGCAGTCAGTAGCATAACAGGTCTTGAAACCTAGGCACATGGCTTCCTGACTGTGTTCTTTACCACAGGGTTGGTAGGCAGAGTAATGGCCCCCAAAGATGTCCACAAACCGGCGAATACATTACTTCATGTGGCAAAAGGGACTTTCCAGGTGTGATTAAGGTCATGGACCTTGAGTTGGGGAGATTATCCTGGACTATCCAAGTAATCACCTGACTTTTTAAAAGCAGAGAGAGGCTCTCTCTGGTCAGATGGAAACACACTGTTAGAGCCAGAGAGACATGAGAAGGGCTCAGCCTCCTGTCACTAGCTTGGAAGAGGCAGGAAGGAGGCCATGAGCCCAGGAATGTGATAAAGAACTGAATTATGCTGACAGCCCAAATGAGCACCAAACAGGCTCTCTTCTAGAGCCCCCAGCAGGGAAGGCAGCCTGCCAGCACCTGAGTCTAGACCAATGGGGCCCATGCTGGGCCTCCGACCTACAGAATTGTAAAACAGTACGTTTGTGTTATATTAGGTGGATGAATTTGTGGTGCTTTGTTAACAGCAGGAATAGAAAACTAACACAGATTTGGTACCAAAAGTGGAGCGCTGCTATAACAAATGCCTAAAAATTGTGGGAGTGGGTTTGGAATTGGCCTACGGGTAGAACCTGGAGGAATTTCGAGACACGTGATAGAAGAAACCAGATTGCCTTGAACAGAGACTGTTGGTAGGAATACAGACATTAGAAACTCCAGCATGGAGGGCTCAGAAGTCAGTGAGGAATATTCTAGGCAAAACCTAAGTCGCCTTAGGGAATATAGAATCCTTAAATCACTGCAAAGGGACTGGTGGTGGTGCGGGCATTAAAGGCGCTGCTGATGGGGATTCGGAAGGGAATGGGAGCGTGTTGAGAACAGAAGGAAAGGGAGTCCTTATACCATGGCAGAAGGTTTCTCTGATATGTGTCCTGCAGCTGTGCGGAAAGTGGATCTTGTAAATGGTGAAAGTGGACATTCAACTGAGGAGATTTCTAAGCAAAGTAATGAAGAGTAGAAAACACAGTGGAAAGAGATAAGTTGAGGGAAGAGCTATTAACAAAAAGGAACAGGACTTAATTGTTTCCGAAATTCTCATCCTATCCAGCTGATGAAAGATTCTAAAATTAATAGATTCACTGTCAGGAAAAGCATGCTGTAGAGAAAAAGCCAAGGATGTGTGCAGAATGTGAGAATGTCCTGTCACACAGAGGCGCTCCTTGAAGAGACTGGGGGTGACTCACGGATTCTCGCAATCTAACCAGGGAGCCTCTAGGCATCTCGGGCATTATCCCTCAGCCATCTCAGCAGAAGCCAGAGATTATCTAGGGATTATCTAGGCATGAGTTTCATGTCTAAGGGAATGAATCCTCGTGACATAATAGGAGACCCACAAGGTTCTTGAGAACTTCATATCAGGGAAAACACTGCCAGCTTGGACTGAAAGAGACTGTGAAATGAAAGAAGTCTGTCTGACCCCAAAATTCCACAAGCAGGAAACAGGCTGATTGAAAACTGCTCAGCTGCGAGCATATGGTACCTTTTTTGAAAATGGTGGATGACTCAGAAAGTGGAGCCATGAGCCAGAAGGGCAGAGCCTCAAACCACAGAGGGTTATTCTCAGATCTGAACTCAAAGGGCGTTTGCCCTGCAGGAATTGCAAATTGATTTGGAGTGGTGACTCCCTTTTTCTTTCCCTTTTCACCTTTTTGAACCAGAATATTTGTAACTATTATCCTATGCTGTCCCCTCACTGCACTTTAGGAGCAGATAATGTGTTTCCTTAGTTTCTCAGGCCCACAAGTGGAGAGGAAATGTGTCCAGGTGGATCATATCCGGACTCTCACCTGTACCTGATTTAAGTGATGAGATTTGGGACTTTGAGTTGACACTATAATGGATGAGATCATTGGGGTCCTTGGGATGAGGTGTTTGTAGTTTGCATGTGGGATAAATATGAATCTCTAGAGGCCGGAGGGCAGATGGTGTAGCAAAGGGACTTCGCAGATGTCATTAAGGCTACGGCTACAAAAGAAAATGAATACAGTGACATAATCACAAATAACCACTCCAAGAAAAAAAGCCTGGTGTTGCTTCCTCAGATCCAGGCATGTCTCTTCTGTCAGTGAGCCCTGTAACTTAGAGTGGCCACCTCAAAAAGTTTTCTTTCTTCAAAGTCATCTCTTCCAGCAGTATACTAATTCTAGCAGTCATGCTGTTGCCTAAAACACTTTAAACTTCTCCTTTGAACTCATCTTTCAGACAGTTCATGAGCCAGCTCCCCCCAGAATCTGTTCTTGTTACTGTGGACAGGTCACTTCTGGCTTGAGTTGGGAGGAGTGGAGGATCCTGTTGCCTGTTTGGGCCTTTGTTTTGCCCCTAAGGATGTCTTATTCCTGAATCTGTGCAGAGTTACTGAGTGCTGAGTATTCACTATGGATAGTGGTGGTTAGGAACCTTGAGCAAATTTCTTAATTTTTCTCTGCCTCAGTTTCCTCATCTGTAAAGTACATAGCATAAGCATATCCACTTGTAGGGTTTGTATGAAGATTAAAGTACTCAGATGGTTTTTGCCACGTGATAAGGCTTCCATAGTATTTTGCTACTTCTCTTTATTTTTTTAGCAGGAGGCCCTGATTTACACCTGTGAAACAAGTGCATCAGCAGAGAACTCACACTTAGGGCCTACTCAGGCCTGGGTATATATATTCTACTTGGAGTTGGTAATGGAGTGTCAGCCAACTCCACTGGCCCTTGATGCCCATGGTCAGACACCTGGCCTACTCCAGGACTCAATCATGAGCCAGGACATTTCTTAGGAGAAGAGTTGGTTAGTTTTTGAAGCAGAGCTCCATTCCGTTTCTGCCGTCAGTTCCTGCTGCTGGCTGCATTCCGAGTCTTGGTCTGGGCCCTACGTACACCTGGCGGCCTTTGGTATCAGCAGTAAGTGGACCAGAGCAGCACATTCCAGTGTGCTGGATGTTGATTCTGAAGTCCAGAAAGGCCTCCCACGTGTCTGACTTCTTTCTTTGTGGTAGGGCGTACAGGATACAGCAACATGTGTTTAACTTTGGAAGGAATTGTATGATATACACACCTGACCCCCAGACTACCAGAACTTTATAGAGATGACAGAGCTCTGTGTTTTCCCAGGGACTTATCTCCACCCCTCTGGCAATATCTGCTATATTAAGGTACCTACGACCTTCTGGTCACCAGGTTCTGTCTGTGTGTCATTGGAATAGTAGACCAATGTGTTGTCCTATTGGACAACAGATGATCAGGGTCCTCGCCAACTGCTTCTGGTGTGCTCTGCTTATTGGGCAGGGAATAGAACCATCTTCCAGATCAATAGCTGCATAGCACTTGCTAGAGGCTATGCTTATTTGCTCTGGTGAGAAGTGACATCTGGAACAGCAGCTGCAGTCAGAGTCGGCACCTCGTTGGGCTTACAGTAATGCACTGTTCTCCAGGACCCGTTCTTCTGTACAGGCCAAATGGGGAAATAAAAGGAAATGTGATGAGAGTCAACAGCCTGCATCTTTGAAGTCCTCGGTGGTGGCACCGATCTCAAAGATGCCCGCGGGAATCTGGTATTACTTTTTGTGGGCGGGGTGCTCTAAGCGCTTCCACTTCCTTTCCCCACCATACAGCACTTATTCCATGGACCGGAGAGCCACGGAATCCTGCCCATTGCCAAGTGTCAGAGCAAGAGACAGCAGGGTACACACAGGGAATATAAGCAGTGTATTGTTGCTGAATCGTAAAATATAGTATGACAAGCAGTATGAGATGAAGCAGGTGTTCCGACAAACACTTGTACAAGAAGGTTCGTGGCAGCACTATTCACCATAGTCAAAAGATGGAAACAGCCCAAATGTCCATCAACTGATGAATCGTAAAGAAAGAGCAGTATATCCACAAAGTGGAATATTAATCAGCTCTAGAAAGGGAGTGAAGGTATGTGATGCAATGTTGGATGAATCTTGAAAACATGCTGGGTGAAAGAAGCCAGTCACAAAAGGCTACGACTTATACGATTCCATCTGCATGACATGTTCACAAACACGTGGACATTTGCCTTTGTGCAGAATAGACAGAGCCACTAGGGACAGAAAGCAAAGTGGCAATTGCAGGGGAGGGAGAGACAGGACGTGACTGCTTAGTAGGCATGCGGTTTCCTTGTCAGCTGGTAAAAATGTTCTGGGACTAGATAATAGTGATAGTTGCACAACACTGGGAATGTATAAATGCTCCTGAATTGTGCACTTTAAAATGATTGAAATTGTAAATTTTTTGTGTATTTTATTACAACTTAAAAAAAATATGCTCACAAAGGAAAGCCACTTAAGATTTTGAATAGCATACGCCACAAGAAATGAAGACAGCTCCCAACGAGGAGTTCCCATCATACTAAATAGGGGTGAGAAGAAGAATCATTGAATCGTGAGATCTTTATTGGTTGTGTAGAGGAAGGCAGCGAGCCTTCCTGTTTGAACACGAGGTCAGCAGACACAGCTGCAGCATAGACCCCTCTTCCTGTTCTGAACAGGAACACATCCTGTGGGCTGCTTCCTGCCTAGTTTAGAATCTAGTGCCAAAATTACCCTCCTCCCAAAAGAATCCACTGATTTCACCCCAGTCCCATTTTGCATTTTTATGTTACTGGATAGGTAGTCACCACATCCCATAATAGCAGTCCTTTTTTGGTACGAGGCCATTCTGGCCCTACCTAGCACTGTTCTTTTGCAAAAGCAAAGGACTTGTATAGGTATTCATGCAGCATTGAATAGCTGTTTGAACACTGAAACATGCAATCTTTATATATTCCCCCAACCCTTTAGGAGTATCTTCTCTCCCCTACCACACCCATTATTATTTCACGTTGGCAGCTGACATTATGACAGAACAGAGCAAACAAGTGCACCCTCTTCTCGAACCTTCAGGAAATATGCATAACTTTGGTTCTTTTCGGCACTTCTCTCCCACACTGCAGCCTATACAGCTAACCCAGGAAAGAAGTCAGCCAGCCCCTGACAAGCAGGTGATGGCTGAAAGCCATACCTCAGTCTCAAGGGTGCTCTTACGCAGGAAGTCTGTGCTATAGAAATTCCGGTTGTGTTTTGGTCCAGCTTTTCAATTTGAAAACTTTTTCATCGGAACATTGAGAGTCTTAGGGAGCATTGACAAGTGTCTTCACAGTTGCTAAGTTACTGAAATCGTGAACATGTGTATTATATTATTAAGTTGATAATGACTTTATATTTAAACTTTGTCTCCTTGATGATGTTTCCAGTTCAGCAAAATTTAGAGCTCATTTGTTTCTCCATAACTCGAACTGTGTTTAAACTCCTTTCAAGCCAGAGTTCTGCCTCCCTTCATTTTGGGTCATTCAAAATTAGACCTAAATGAATAGCAGCCAGTTTCCCAATGCATTCCTCTATTTTTAAATATGTCGCCTGGCTTCTAAGGAACACGTCACCACAGCTGTCTTCTGAGTTATCAGTAATCAAAAGCACTCGCCTGCCCCTGACTCACCTGGCCACTTAGCAGAAAAATTTGGAGCAGTAGGAGGAAGAAGGTGATGTTTTCTCAGCCTTAGAAGAGGGTCTGCAGATCAGAACTCATCCCCAGACTGTTAGTCTTTAAATGGAAGCAGTTCCCTGGTCGCCCCTCTGGGTTCCTACTTGAAGGGAAGAGAAGTGCTTGAAGCAGTGAGACGAGTCCCAGTTTCACTGTCCACCCTTCGGGTTCTTCATGCTCCTCCCTAGCCTCAGACATGCCTTTTGATACCTCTCATCAAGACCATACTTCATGCCAGCTTAGTACACCAGCACAGCCTCTGCCCTCTACCTTCCAGGAACCCAGCTTAGGAGAGGAAGACACACACACAAAACAATTATAAGCCAAAGTGGCAAGCGTTTTGAACAGAGCACCACAGAAGTAACTTAATTCAGCAGTGCCAGCTCTGGACAAAGAGCCAAGGCCTGTCATTTTGACTCTACTCATCTGTTCCTCCATATCAGTTAAAGTGCTTCTGGAAACAAGTAGCTTCCCTACAAGCTTCCCATTGGCCAAGATTGAGTCGTATACATGCCCATCGCTTAGCTGCAAGGGAGCCTGGGAGTGGCTTCCAACATGGAGTTGGGTTCTGCCAATAAGAAGTCATAGATGGGCTATTGGATCATCCCCAAATCTCTATCTCACCCCCATACCAAGTATTTTAAAATCCAAGGTATGAATGTAACTAAGGTTGAGGTTTACTGCCTCTCTGTTATCCAGCTTTGTACATAGGAAACACTTTAGGAAGACCCTGAGCTTTTCTTCAAAAAGCCTAGAGATTCCTATAATAAATAGAATAGTCATTTTCTAAATGCAAAATGACCAGAGTACTTTGTATTTTACCTGTAATCCTCAAAACACTATCAGAAAGGTGGGTTTTCCCAATTTAAAAGTGAAGAAACTGAGTCTCCCATCAATTGGATAATTCACCCAAGATCATCAAGTGATCCACTGAACCCAGTTCTTGACTCCAAAATATAGGCTCTTTCCACTGTCACCAAATGGGCTAGGTAAATAGTATACATGGAAAGAAAGAAATACTTAATGACCGTAGTGTTTTTCTTTCCTCTTCATCTTCTCTGCTATCTCTAATCATGTGCTCTTTTTTCAGTGAAGAAAAAATGACTGCTGCCCGCATTAGAAAATGCCACAAATGCGGTACTGGCCTCATCAAATCTGAAGGCTGCAACCGCATGTCCTGCCGCTGCGGTGCCCAAATGTGCTACCTCTGTCGAGTATCCATCAACGGGTATGACCACTTCTGCCAGCACCCACGCTCTCCGGGAGCCCCCTGCCAGGAGTGTTCGAGATGTTCTCTCTGGACCGACCCTACGGTGAGTGAACACGTGGCTGTCTGCTGCTCCACAGGCGGAAAATGTCAGTAAGGGGGCATGAAGGAGCAAGGTTTTATGGATACATAACACATTGTGGTTCACGGGAAGATGGGGAATACATAGACCAGTAACCACCAAAAAAAACTGAGAATGTAATGAAAAAGCTACTCCTCAGAAAGCAGTATGCCCAACAGCTTGAACACATTTTTTTCATCCTGAAAGAATATAAATTTTCTATGCCATCTGAAATAGTCCAGAGCATAGAAAAGTAATGACCCTATTACATATATTCACATAAAGCCTGCATAATGCTGATACCAACATATGACAGAGATGACCCTAAGAAAGGAAACTACTGATCCATCTCACTTAAAAATATAGGTTTTAAATTCTCTAAGTAAAATCAGCAGGTAGAAACAATGAGCAAGTGAGATCGTTCCAGAAATGCAGGGATGGTTCAATATTAAGATCTCTTAACATAATGCACCATGTGATCAGTCTTTAGGTGGTAAAAAGACATTTAATAAAATTCAGACATCCTTAATTCAAGCTTTAAAAACTAGTATTAGAAGGATGATTTATTGATTATGATATTTTTAAACCTCCAAAACCAGTCAATAGCATTTATTTAATAGTGAGATGCAGAGAAGCATTTTTAAAAAGTTGAATATAAGACTATAAGACTACCAGCCCTGTTTTGTTCTGGAACTGCTGGTCAATGCAGTTAGCTAAGAAAATCAGATAAAAGGTACAGATGTTGGAGAATGTTTGTGGGGCACCCACTTGTGTCAGATACCATTCTAAGCACTTTTATATGTAAAGAAGAAAGGCAAATCTACCATGTTAAACGGTAGGAAGGAAGACAAAATAATCAACTGGAAAGCTATTAGCAGTAGAAGATGACAAGGTATAAAACAAAACACAGAATACCATTCTCAGGAGCAATATAAATTATAAAATACCCTAGAAATGAGCTTTAATAAGAAATAGGGAGAAAACTATTGAAGAACATGAAGAGATTTGAACTATGGAGAAATGTACTTTGTTCTTAAATAAGTTTTGTAATAAAAATCTATCAATTCTTAAAATAATTTTTAAATGTGAAACTCAAGTTATAAGTTGCTCTGTAAGGACAGCAGTGTGACATGTGAAGAGATTCGTTCTGCCAGCAAGCGATTCAGCCTAACAGTGAGTACCCTGCCAACTCGGGGCAAATGAAAGGCCTTGAGAGGGTGCACCAAAGCCCACCAAGGGCCTCGTGCTGGCCAGTTACTCCTCAGCTTTCACTTGAGACGGTGAAGGTGACCTGGACAGTGGAGAAGCATCACATCCCTCAGCAGGGAGACTTGGTATTATAGAGATTTGTTCTCTCCAGAGTGATCTAAATGTTTATTGCAATTCCCATTTAAATTCAGTGGAACTCTTTTCTTGAAAAATTACATGTAATTTTGAAAATGAGACTGATTTTTACTATGAAGCCACAGTAATCAAAGCCATATAGACTAATACAGGAATAGGCAAGAAGATCAAAGGGACAAAACAGAGACCAGAAACAGACCCGTAAGAACTTAATGCACAATAAAAACACCATTTCCATTCGCTAGAGAACTGGTAGGTGCATTCATTCTGTCACTGTTAGCTCCTCAGTATGTCCAGGACTAGTCTGAACAGCAGAGGCCCTGTCCTCATGGAGCTCACAGTCTGCAGAAGTCCTCCATGTAGCCGGTGCCGCAAAAACAGGAGCTGGAGCGGGGGCGCTGACAGCATGACCTTGGCAGGTGTCTTGGGGAGGCGGCCTTTGCAGTGAGACCTGCATCAGGAGGAGGAAGAACACAGCAGGCCGAGGAAAGAAAACAAACTCAGCCTGTTTGGGGACTTAAAAGGAAGGCCAGCGTGGTTCGCAGGTGGCGAGCTAGGGAAGGAAATAGAGGCGGGCATAGGACCAGGCGGTGGTCTCACTGTGGCCAGAGCTGTTGCAAGGCTTGTGGAAGGAAGTTGACTGGGCCTCATTTAAGTTTTCAGGATCGCACTGGCTACCATGTGGATTGAGAAATGGGAACGTCGTTATAACGTGTGCTATAGATGAATGTTATTAAGTATAGAAAGTGCAATATGAATAAGAGATCAGCAAACATCCCAATGTTAATCAGGATCAATTTGGTTATGACTATCAGAAAGCCCAAAAATAATAGTGGCTTTGACAAGATAGCAGTTTATTTCTCTCCCTTGTGTATGAGCACGGTGGCGGACAGCCCAGGGGAGGATGCTCGCGTTAGCGTACTATGCAGCCATAAGGAGTGATGCCGTATATCTGTCCACCTGAGGGAGGACGGTCAGCGATCCATTTCTCCCTGTTCTTGTTCCTTCTCCTGTCACCTCCATTTCTTCCCACACATGGAATTGATTAGAAAGGTTTCTCATGTTCTCTTACCTTGTTTGGGTGCCACAGCATGCAACTGTCCCCTTGTTTTCTTGTCGAGTTGTCATATTCTACCCTGAGAAAGGCTCTGTATTTGCTAAAAAATAAAATTGGAAAGGAAGGTCAGACAAATACAGACCGCTTCGGTTTCCTCTGGTAGCCACAGCCAGAGATTTCGTTCCACTTGTCCTGTTCCCATCAAAACCGGGATCAGCCCCGTTTCCTTGATTCTCACCAGGAGACCGATTGAATTCCAACTCAGCATCTGTTGAGGCTTCTGAGAACACAAAGCCATTCAGAAGTTCAGGGAAACAAAGCATTCCCTGTCGTGGAGCCTGTCCTCCGCCTAATGAACCAGCGGGGCCAGAAAGAATCTCTCGTTTGTCAGCGAGGGAGTTGTCCCTTCATGGCTTGGAGAGAAGTTGAGTTTTCATCCTTAATGACCAGAGATTGCTTGGGAACCCAACTGAACTCTGTATTAGAGAGCTTAAATGGTGAATAGTAACTTCAATAACTTTTTTTCACTGTTACTTATCAAAAGTAAGCCAAAAACATCCAACCAAGAGTCTTATAAAAACAAGATGTCATTTTAGAAAGAAAAAAAGAGAAGCAAATCATAGTTTTCTGGTTTAGGGGGCAGAATGCAAAGCCATGAACAGAAATGATTTGCAGTGGGGGAAGGTTCTCCCGGGACTTTGCTGGATCCAGATACACTGACTCCTCTCTCGTCTGTGTGCGCTCACATGAGTCATGGGGGCTGGCACATTCTTACTGTTAGAAGCCATGTTCAGAGTCACTTGGCAGCCTGGACTCTACAAGTGGGGCAAAATTCCTTAACAGCATTTTCTCAAAACAAAGTCAGTGTTGATCTTGGGTTTTGGCTACCTGAAACTGCACAGAATTGTTTTCTATAATTTCTTTGTTTTTTTTTTTTTATATGAGTTTGAAGCACGTTCACTTCAAATAAAACCCCAGGCTTTAACAGCCAGTTTAGAATTTACAGTTCGGCACCATTACCTCCTTGCCGTTGGTGAGGAGTCCCGTTTATTTTTCCCAGGCCTGCAGTGGGTTGGCCCTGACATCCACGTGTGTTGATTCTGTAACAGTCCCCTGAGGCAGGTGTGCCATCCCAGTTTTACAGATGAGGAAACACTGAAGACTGTGGTCAGTAAACAGGAGCCCAGGTCATCGTTCTCAGGGGGCGTCTTAAAGCCACCCACCCTCCCACCTTCTTCCCTCGGGGCCAGGAGAGGGAAGAAGTGTTGTAGGAACGGAGCGGAAGAAGAGAATTGGCGGGAGGGTTCCACGCCGGAGGAAGATTCTCCAGACTTTTGGCCAATAACTTTCGGCTTCAGCAGGATGGTAAAGCGAACCCCCAGGTTTCCCCATCCCCCAGCTTCCACAGCTGGCCAGAACCTTTTATTTCTAGTCACTGTTTGAAATACATTGTCTCCATTGCAGCATGGGGGTGGTGCCAGTTTCCTGTTGTCCAGACAGGAAAACAAAGTTCAGGTCACCTGGTGAAACCAGGATAACAGGCCCAGGTCCTAGACCGGATGTCGGCCCCTCCGCTCCCAGAGTCTCCACACCCTGGGGAGAGGTCTCAGATACGGAGCTCACCTTGAGGTGCCGTTGGGACCCTCACTGGACCCCTTCCCTATTAAACAAGTTGCAAACGGTAGAGGGGGGGCCCGGCAGCTCCAAACTGACAGTGTCCCTAGTCCAGTTTGGTTGTCACTGGAGGACGTTACTAAGAAAGACCACAGCAGCATGGCTCGGTCAGTAAACACGGCATGTGGTTATGTGTCGTCTTCAGCGGATGCCAGCAGGCCGCAGGCTGAGCCCTTGACCCTGAAAGGAATCAAAACATGGCCAGATTCCAGGCCACCTCCAGGTCCCTGTGGGGGAACTCTGGACGGAAGGCAGTTGGGTGCTGGGCCTCTGTGACCCGAGGAGGTGGCTGCAGAAGCCAGCCCAGAGCCTGTTGGGAATGTGCGCCCCCCCAACATGCAGGCCAGACCCCAGCTGCACAGCGTGTGCCCCTGCGGGCTGTGCTTCGCCCTCCTCCCCGCAATTTCCTGTTGCAGGGGGACAGCTGGGGCTGGGGTTCGGGGCTAGTGTTGCTCAGTGATCTGCTGCCGATCTGGGAATAATTTGAAACTAAATCCTCAGCTCTTTGGAAGCCTTTTATGAAATCATTGCAAGTTTATTAACAACAGCTGTGGCCACACATGACCTGGATCCCAGCCCCAGCGCCACCCCCAAAATTGCAGGAGGGAAGTAACAGTTGACTCGCAATTCACAGTCACCTTTTTAAGGGGAGAAAAAGTTAACTAAAGAAGAGAAGTCACCCATTTTTCCTCCCTGGTTATGAGAGGCTGGACAGCAGGCAGGCGGGCAGCCAGCCCTGGTGACCAACAGTGTTGACGCAGGCAGAGGCTCCAGCGGACTTCTCACAGCTCGGGCGAGGCAGCCCTGTGCCATGAGCTGAACGCCCGTCTGTCGTACGCCCCTTCAGCCCTGGGCAGCGGCGGCCATTAAATCCGATCGAGGGAAACGTTCTCTCCTTCCCTGTGACCCACTTGCAGTTTCTCTGCCCTCGTGCGCCCCGCCCAGACTCTCCTGCCGGGTAGGGGCACAGGCTTCCTTGTTGAAGGACAAGTTAAGGAGTTGGGTTCTGTGGTGGTTTTTTCTTAATTAGAACCTCTCTGGTGAACCCTGCCTCGCTTCCTGCCGGCGCCTGTGTGCTGAGCCTGTGTGCTGAGTCGGTGCTTGGCAAGTCCCCCCCCCCACCGCCCCCTCCGCGTGAAGCAGGCGTGTCAGAGTCCTCGTGTCGGGCCAGCGCTTTCTGCATCCTGCTGAGCTCAGAGGAATCTGAGGAAAGGAAAGAAAGCCTCTCCCTGTTAAGTGCAACCCACTTGGTTCTCGGTTTAAAATGTCCTCCCAGATGGGCTGGGTGGTGGGATTCCATGTCACATTCTGCTTTAATTCTTTGTCCTCTGCACTGCGCTTGGGGCACACTGGCCCCGTGGGTACTGTGCCCACCTCTTCACAGTTCTGCTTGCGTCCCCAGTGGCCATGAACAGCTCACTTCTGCCCCAGTCTGGTGTTCTGTTACACTTGGTCTTCTGAGAGCCACCCATCTCGGCATGTCCTGATCACTGACCAGTGTGCGCCCTCCCGTCTCAGCCTGGCCTCGCTTACATGCACATTCTACGGATGTTTGTTACTTTTCACCGAGATTAGGAGGGGCCAGAAGAGGACTCACCTGGGCTTACTGGATCTGTCTTAAAGGCCATGGAGAAGTGCCAGGGGATGAGGGGTCACCCTTGGTGGCCATTCACTAGGACTGCTTGGGTGTCCAGCACACTGAGTCGGGACAGAGCTGTCTGTTCCTCCCACAGCTTCCACTGGTGAGACAGGCGGGGTGCGAAGAGGCACTCAGGTCCCAGGCGGTTTAGCCGCCAACCTAACTGAGAGCAGAGCAGTTGGAGGGACTGGCCAGCCCACTCCCGAGGCTGGTGGCCTCTGACTGCCTGCAGAGCCCAGACTGGCCCCCTCGTGTCTTGCATGTGACCGCATCCTCAGCACCTGTTGTACCCAGGCAGACTCCCCACCAGCCCCTCATGGCTGGGAGGGGCACTTGAGGGCCCGCATGTGAACTGGAGCAGCACACACAGGGAGGGGGAGCTCCTCGTGCAGAGCAGGGCCTTCTAGAAGAGAACTTCAGGCTCTTTGAAAGCCAGCTGTGGATACAAAAATAACCAATGGGAATTAAGCCAAAATGTTCCCTGGAGTTTGGTGAGGTTAATATATGTGAGACTCAAAACCGTGTGCGTGTGTGTGTGTGTGTGTGTGTGTGTGTGCGCGCTCGCGCGCGCTCACGTGTGGGCGTGCACGCATGTCAGGAGAAAATTCAGTGAGACCCCATGGTATGTATACAAGTGACTTGGTGGCCTCATGAGAAAACATGTAGGCAGAGAAATCCAGAAATGTTTGTTCCACTGTCAGGTTGGGCTGAGAATAGCGCTCAGTTGGGGCGATAGGAGAACATGTCACCATGAGCCAGCAGTTTCCTTGGCCTCAGGGGTCAGGGCCAGAGCCCAGCGCACACCTGAGGCCTCTGAGCCCCTGGGTTCCCGGCTCCTCAGGGTGAGAGGCGTCTTCTGGCTTCATCTCAGAGGCCGAGTGACGGGTAGGCCGGTCAAGACCTTCAGGTGAGTCATCCTAAGGGATGGCATGTGCGTTTCTAGGTGAGCTGACCCCAAGAAAGTAAGAATTCCCTGAAACTCTGGGGAAGCAGCACGCCTTCTCTGCTGTGTTGGCTGTCATCTTGAGTGGAGACGTTTTGTTTTGCTCTGTTCTCTTCTGTATTTGGTGGAGAAAGGAGATTTCAGAGTTCCGCCCTTCCCATAGAGAAAGAACCCTCTTATATTTCAAGGAGGGGAAGAGGCACTCTTCGTGGAACAAAGCAGGGCCTAAAAATAGTCACCTGGGACAGTGCTGAGGGTGGAGCTGGGCAGTGTCCTGGGCCCCTCCAGTCACTGCTCCAGAAACTTCAGAAACCCGTGGCTTATGTGGTGAAGAACGCAGGCTCTGAGACTGGAAGGCCTGGGTTCCAGCCTCCCTGAGCCTCATCTGTAATGTGGGCATTAACAAAGGCACCTATCTCGTGAAGTTGCAAAGATCACGTCTACGTGAGGTGCTTAGAATAAGAGCTGGCACCCAGTGGGCCCTCAGTGGATGTTCACTGCCATTATTACTGCCACTGTGCTTGGCACCTCATTAAAGAAAGGCCATGTGCTTCTCACAGTAAACCTGCTGTGGAAATGATAGGCTCCAATTCAGTCACTGGGGAGTAAAGGGGTCTCCAAGCCCAGGTCTGTGGAGCCCCAAAGCTGGAGTTCTTCCCGTCACGCCAGCAGCCTGTGTGTGAGGAATCCAATGCCGCTTTAAGATGCGATTCACGTGGTCTGGCAGCTCCACACGCCTGGACTTCCTGTGGGTAACTTCCTGCAGGGCCTGGGGACAGTTAATTCTGTGACCCGGCCCATGCACCTGGCCCACATCCTCTTCTTTCCTCCTATTGTTCCCCGTCTCCAGCAGCCCAGGTGTGTCCTAGATTTACAGAATGACAAGGCTTTTGCATAAGTGTCCTATCCCGAGGTGACAGTAGGGATGCCCAGAATGTTTGCCAAGGGGACTCACCCCCCGGAGGCCCTGAGTAGCTGCATCTGTTGTGCAGGCCCAGACCCAGGAAGTGCTCTGAAGAGGGCCCAGTCTTCATGTGTTCATCTCAAAATAACTCCTATGCCTATCTTCACTCTTTTGTTTAACATTAATCTTTTTAATTGTAGTAAAATATATATATATAATTTGCCATTTTTAAAGTGCATAATTCAGTCTGCCTTCTCTTAAGGAATTGAAAATGCTTAAGGGAAACTGAGAACAGAACTCCCACCCCAGATGAAGTAAAAAATCTTCCCCTTAGAATCACATATTTGGCTGAAAATGTAATTTTTTCTTTAAAAAAGAAAATTTAAGTGTTTTAATTCTTAGTTTCTAAACACAGTGTCCTATGACTAACCAGTTGGATAATGTTGAAACCTGAAACTCCTAACCCATATTTACCAGATGTAACTGACAGTTTACTCATTATTTATGGTAACAATCACTGCTCAAAATAGTTGAACACTTTCATTTTCTGGTGAAATTTAGACCAAGTTTAGAATCTAAGGCAGCGGTCCCCAGCCTCTTTGGCACCAGGGCCCAGTGCTCCTATGAGAATCTAAAGCCTGGGGATCTGAGGCGGAGCTGAGGCGGTGGTGCTGGTGCTGGGGAGCGGCTGCAGGTAACAGATGAAGCTGCGCTTGCCCGCCCACCCACCACTCACCTGCTGTGCGGCCCAGTTCCTAACAGACCACAGACTGGTACCAGTGCATAGCCCAGGGGTTGGGGACCCCTGTTCTAAGGGCACAGCCTACCTGGGAAAGGACATGGCTTAAGGGCAAATGGTCTTGCGTCCATTCACCAGATCAGGAGTGATCAGAGCAGCGGGAGGAAGGGCAGAGACTCGAGGTGGCTCTACAGAAGGTGAAGAACTCGGGGTTCACAGGCTCCTCCCCCTCCTGCAGGAAGAGTCTGGAGCCTCCACGTCTGCTGGCGGGTGCACCTGGCTGCTCTGTCCTCCAGCGGCTGGCAGCTCCGTCCGTATCACAATGGCCTCTGCGAGGGCCTCAGACCCACCTGAGGGAGTTCTTACATTGCGTGAATTCAGCGGTGAACCTCTACCAGAGCATTTGACTTATCACAGGAAAGGTAGCATTAATAACAGACAGATACCGTGGGGACCTGGAATCTTCTACTCGAGGGAAACTCTTACCCCTCATTCTTCGTGTATCCTGACAGAAGTATCATGAGAGAGTCTGAGGAGAAGGGCGGGTGAGTCTCATGCTGTGGAGTGCCAGCTAAGACAGTGATCACAGCAAATGGCAGAAGCTTCAGACAGAACGGGGCCAGCTCGGCCCTAGTCACTGCCGCGTGTCCAGCACAGAGCCTGCTGCGTACTGGACCCGCAGTACCTGTTCTTGAGTGAAAGAATGACACACACTTCAGATTTTCCAATGAACATTGGGCACAGGGAACCTTCAGGAGACTTTTCTGTGGATTTTCTCCAGGGAAGCTATTCGAGTGACACTGTAGAATGGTGTAAAGCATTTGCCTGGGCCTGCACCAGCCAGTCATAACTTTGAACATCTTCCTTTCTCTGGGACCTCAGTTTCCATACTGTAAGGAAGTTGGAATGGATGATTTCTAAGGTGCCTTCTGTGCCATCAGAGGCCTTGAGTGTCCCTCAGGGGACTTATGGGCATAACCACCTTTAGGTGATGTGGTGGAGACAGGGATGAGGTAGCGGCGATGGTGAAGGTGGTGTAGTACTAATAGTTACGATGAATAAATGACCAGAGTCAGGAAGCTTGTCACTCGTACCATAGCAAAGCCACCGAGAGAAATGTTGAGGGCATCTCCCAATCTGTACCACTTTTTCTTGAGACTTCTTATCTTTCTGAACTTTCTGTCCTTGACATTTTCCAGGCTTTTCGACCTTCAGTAATGAATGTTCACTTTGCGCCGAGTTCATGACACAGTTGAGTTCATTCAGTCCTGAAGACAACGCACTTTGCAGATGAGGCGCTGAGGCTCGTGTTCGGGACCTTGCCCAGGTCACGTGCCGAGAGGTGCGGAGCCGCTGTGCTCCCGCGTTCAGTGGTCTTGATTGCTTTCCCTGTTGCTCCTGTTTTATTTCTTTTTCCTAGGCCTGCCACTGGCACCAAGATGCCAGCTCCTAATCTAGGTCATTGGTAGGATTTATCTTGACGTTCACGTGACCTTCAGACTGTCCACCAAACCCCATGAGCTCCTGTGGCCCTTTGTGCTGATTGGCTTAGTGAGCACTTTGTAGAGCAGTAAGTTCTCTCATTTACTATGTCCACAGAGGCTTAGATGGCCACATCTTGCATTTTGTAGAGCATTTTTGTGCATTACCTAGGGGATGGAGTTGACACCCACCAGGATTCCTCCCAGTCATATGATTCTCTGATGTGAATCTCGAATGCGTGATGGGATCTTAACCTTAGTCACCCCTCTTCCCCTTGCCTTGCTCAGAACACCTGGCCAGGCAAAGCTGATAAAGGCCTGGGCGTATGATGAGATTTTCCAGTGTCAGAGTTGGAAAGAAGCTCTAAGACCATGAGTCCAGATTGTCATTTGGCTTCTGCACCCTTGAGAACGCCAGCGAAGTTAACGGGGCCTCCCACTGCTGCCCACCGAGCCCACAGTCTTCAGAGACTCTATCCTAAAAGTTTTGTCTACCAAAAAAAAAAACCACCGTATTACTTAGCTTCTGACTCATTCCATCAGCACGACTTTCAGTTTCATTGTTCGTCAGAAGTTTACCCGGTAAACCGAGAGCAGCGTGTAGCAGAGTCGGTGTTCACCTTACACCAGCTGAGTGAAACTCATGGCTCCAGGGTCACTGAGGTTCGTGACTGTGCTGAAGTCACTGATTACTGTCTTGGCTGTGACATTAATAACGTGCTAAGCAAATAAGTGAACTGTCATGGGGCTGCCACACTGTCCTCTCGTCCAGGGATTTTCAGCAGTTCTTCCCAGCTTACATGCTGTTTTCTGTGGCCTTCCATTCACATCTCACAAGTCCCATGGGTGTCGTCAGCCAGCAGGGCCTCGGGTCAGCATGAACCATCCAGTTATCTCTGACGCCTTCCAGCCCAGCGCGTCCCTGGCCGTGTGGCAGGCAGGCGCTCGTGCCTGGTCTGGGGAAGCGTGCATTTCATCAGGCTTCTGGAAACACTGAAACTTGCTCGTGCCCTCCTGTCCCTGTGTTGGGCACCACTGCCCTTCCCCAGACTTCTTCCAACTTGCCTGCTGTTAACTCTTGGAGAAGCAGCCAGAAGACCCCACGAAATAGACCAAGTCCGCCTCGGTTTGGATCGGTGCAGCCGATGTGTTCAGGTGGAGGCTGCAGCGTCCGCTCTGCTCCGTGTCGGGCCCCTCCCCGCGGGGCACACCGCGTTCCCACGCCGTGCTGGTGCAGCAGCAGCCCTGCCGCGGGCAGCAGAGGCGTGCGTCCTGCGGGGGTCTTCAGTCCCATGTGTGTCATGGGCAAGCCTCTTTGCTGGGCCACTGAGCACAGTACAGGAGGGCAGGCACGGTCAGGGGTGGTCCGTCCCGCCAGCAGCCCAGCATGGTGCCCGGGGCAGGCGGAGCTGTGGGGACTGCCTGAACGTGGTGTCCTGCTTGCCCAGCACAGTCCCTGGTGAAGGCCACACTTGTGCCAGTGCCCAGGGCACCTCTTTGGCTCCTGTCCCAGGCTGGAATAACACGTTTGAAGTGCCAGTGTAGCTGGCCCACCAGGTGTTGAGTTTGGGAAGGGGGGGTGGAAAGGTCTCGGGGTGAGGGGTCTAAAAGTGCTGTGTCCGACCTTCTCTACTCGAGACCTGACTTAGGCTGGCTTCAGGGCTTAGCAGGCCCAAGGAGACGCTGTCCAGCCCAGTTCAGGGAGTTGGGAGACTCTGCTGGCCTCAGAGTCTGTAGGCTCGGGTCTGACCCCTTGGGCTGTCGGCCAGCCCCCAGATAGCCACCTCCACAGAGCCCACTCCTCGGTCCCAGCCTTTCAGATGGCTTGCCTCCAGGAACTCCATCCAGTGAAGAGGAACATGATTCCCAGGGAACTGGGGGAGCGAGGTGTGCAGGCCCGGGACCCCTAGTCAGCAGCAGGTCTCTGGCCTAACCACCCCCGCTGACCAGCAGCAAGCCAGCACCCCGCCCCCAAGTCCCAGTGCAGCTGGTTGAGAGCCAGCTTATCTTGTCACTTTTCTTCTAGGAAGATGATGAGAAGCTAATTGAAAAATCCAGAAGGAGGCCGAAGAGGAACAGAAAAGAAAGAATGGAGGCAAGTCCTCCCCGGCACAGGCCCTGCACCCAGCACGCGCCCCACTGCTGGCCATCCCTAGGGATCCTGGTGCTCCACCCAGGCAGGGACCACCCGGGAAGTACTGTCGCTCATGTGGCTATAGATACGCTCCAGCCGCATGTCCTGCTCCTGTGGGCAAGGCTGAGAAAGCTTAGACCCAGTCTCAGCATCCCCTTGACGGCCAGGAGGTCTTACGGATGGATTTGAGCTTAGGAAGCAAATCAGCCATGCCAGACTAAAAAGACAGGAGGCCCACTGTGACTGCCATGAGGTTACAGGAGAATGAAACGGCGAATCCAAGTGGCCATCCAGGCCCTGGCTCTTAGGAGAGTCTCACAGCCACCCGCCAGTTCTGAGCTGGAGCTGGGTCCGCCCGCCTCCTCCCAGGGTGATCACTGCAGGGCCATGCGCAGTTGGAAGTGTGGTCTCGTCCTGGGTGGTGGCTCGGGGAGGTGTGTCCGTGTGCCTGCTTTGTTTTGTGCTTTAATCAGCCTCACTGTGGCCCAGCCAGCCCTCCTGTGTGCACAAGTAAGAACGATGCTGAAGGTCACAGCTCCTGGCCTCGTCTCACGCTCCACGCCCCACGCCCCCAGGCCCCAAGCTGGATGAGGGCACAGTTGGCTTTAACTATTTTCTGTACTGACCCCCCCCATGTCCTTTTCAGAAAACACCTTTAAACGCATCGGGCCCCCTTGGAGAAGCCCCCAGAGAAAGTGCAGAGAGTGGAAGCCCTGCCGAGGCCCGTCCCGCAGAACCTGCACCCGCCGCAGATGCCCCCTACGCCTTCGTGCACCCACCCTTCCCCCTGCCGCCTGTCCGGCCCGTGTTCAACAACTTCCCCCTGAACATGGGCCCCATCCCAGCACCCTACGTGCCGCCTCTGCCCAACGTGCGGGTCAACTACGACTTCGCCCCCGTCCACCTGCCCCTGGAGCACAACCTGCCCATGCACTTTGGCCCCCAGCCACGGCATCGCTTCTGATGCCTGGGCCCTGCCCCTCCTGGAGCCCCGCAGGGGGGGCGGCTGGGTCCTCTGCCCCCAGCCTGTGGGTCTGCCGTGCCTTCCCAGGAGGGGCGCCGGGCTCGGCTCCTGAAAGCACGGCTGCTCTTCCCACTTCTCCTGGGAAGTGCCGCTGTCCCTTAGAGTCATCGGCAGGCTAGCTAGGCTGGGGGTGGAGGACGGCACCCACTTCCTAACGAGTTCTGCCACCCCAGCTGCCAGTCCAGTGGCCCTGGCCATGAGGCAGCACATCTCTGTTCTGTCACCTGTGTTGCTGCAGGAGACGAGGGGAATGTTTGCCTCCTGCCCCTCTCCAACAGACAGAATTCTCTCAGTTAAAACCACATAGGCCTTCCTGTGCCGCGCCGCTGGTCCCCAGGAAAGCCCAAGTGACGAGTAGCGCCGTCAGGGCCGGAGCGGTGGGAGCCTTGTTGCAGAGGCCAGGTCTCCTGCCGCCTCGAGCCACTGACCCGAATGAGGCGGCAGAGCGCTGTCCACAGGCCCGGGAGCACCACTCAGGGTGGGGAGGCTGTAGACCGTGTCCCCTACGTCTAGAACCCCAGTGACCGTTGGGGGGGGTCTCTCCCCTTTGGTCCACTCAGAGGAGACCACAGAGAGACCATCTCGTGCTGTAGGTTCTGTTTTGTAGTTTAAGGAAACGTGCGCTGTTTACTCACTTTGACCTTACCTAGTGTTCCGTGGCCACCAGATTCTCCCCCATGGAAGGTCGGAGAAACTCGTTCTCCCAGGTCAGGCAGCCTGTGCGGTCTGCGTGGTCCTGAAGCTTCAGCCAAAGGAGATCTTGAGGCAGCAGTGACGGGCCCGGTGGCTCTCCTGGGCAGCCCAGTTACTGGAGAACCTTTTCTGCCACCAACCGGACAGTGAACAGCTCCCCTAGGTTTGGGGCAGTGGGTGTCCCCAGGGCCAGGTGACCCAGGTTGTGCCCACCCGAGATCTGCCCAGCCAGTCATTGCTCTGCGGCCCAGCAGCTGCTCCCTGAGGTGGGCGAGTCCGCACGGGTCCCTTCTGTGTTTCCTCCCTTTTCCCGTCCAGCCCCCGCCCAGGGTTTGAGCCACCCACTGTGCGGTACGTCACACGCCAGGCTGTGCAGACCTAAGGCCTCGGCTGAGGCCAAGCCTGCCTGGCTCCCCGTGTAAGTGTGTCCATGTCACTGTGCCTCTTGACGGTGGTGGGGTTCCCACAAGCACACAGTGCACCCACAGACCAGAGGAGGATGAGCTTATGACCAGTCGCAGACACCATCCGCCCTCTGCACCGACTGACCTGCTCCCTGCCCTTGGGACTGAGCGTTGCTAGGCATCGTCCCCACTGCCGTTGGCTTCTCGGTTGTATTTCAAGGAATAAAATGGGGTAAATCTGCTGAGGTGCCCTTTCTTGCTGCTTTTCCTCTGGGTGAGAGCTTTGCAGTAGGTGGTCGTCGGGGCGCAGGGTGGGGCCGGTGAGGACAGGCTCGCGCCAAGTCTCCACTGCCGGGACCTCTCCCTGGGGGGCTGTCTGCACCTCACTGCCAGCCTGAATGGCGGTGCTTTGGGAGGGCCCTGATGGGGCACACTGCGGGTGCAGTGACAGGAACCTTCGAAGCATGTCACCCATGCTTCCCCAGGGCAGGGTCTCAGATCAGTGAGCACCAGCAGACATCCCACCAGATGGGGAGGGTGACCCCAGGCACTGTCCTGGCCCGCAGGCCACACCCTGAAACCCCCAGGCTGCCTGAGCTGATTTGTTCCCCTCTGCCCCACAGCCCCGGGCCTGTGCAGACAGACCCTAAACGGTGGCTCATGCCATCCTCGCCACAGCGAGGGACTTGGCTTGCAAGGGTATCCTTGGCACGGGAGGGAGGGGACCAGAATAATGGTTCCCCCTATGGCCAAACGGAGGACTTCACCTTTGAGCAGAGTTCTGGCTATTTCCAGCCAACACGCTGCCTGAGAGCCACCCCTGCCTTTCTGAACTATGGCACCTGATTCCGGACATCCCTGTGCGGGTCAGGGCTCGCGGGGTCTGCAGGTGTGGCTCAGTCGCTGCTTTGGAGAAGTTCACTGCCATCAGTTGTGTCCTTACATGACCCTCTAGGCACCTCAGTGTCCCAGAGGCAGGACCTGCACACCTGGCACCTCAACCATTCAGCACTGGTGATGGGGTTTGGTGGAGAGACGGGGCCGCAGTCATCTGACAAGCCAGCAAGTGACTGCAAGATGCAAATGACAGGAAACCCAGAGAAACCAGAGTCTGAGAGACAAAGCAGGAGCCTGGAGACAAAGGTGGCCTGGCACCTTCCCTTCTCGGTCTCTGGGCTTGCTTCCCTGGAGCGAGACGGCCCGGTGACAGTCCCATTCCACTTGCCTTAAAACTGGAGAAAGGAATCTAGTATTTGCACTTAGCAAAAGATTTTAAAACTTAAAAAGTGCATGACCTGTCACTTTGTATAAAATAGCAAAAATTATTAAATTCTTTACCTTCTGGTAGTAAAAATACACAAAACAATTGTTTCAACTACTGTGTGTAAAAAACCTGTATCATGTACCTTGGACTTTTTGTAAATAAACGTTTGTGCGCCCTGTCCCTTCTGGTTTCGTTTCTCCACATGGTGGTCAGACGGGCCCACCATACCAATCACGGGGGCTGCGGAGACAGCCTGGCAATTCCTGGGGTGATAGGTGTGAACCCCACGCACCAGAGAGGTCACACAGGATCTGGTCCCAACACAGCGGCCCTGTGCGGGGAAGGGAGGTTTTCCTGCCTCTCCCCTGCCCAGGAGAAAAAATGGGTGACCATAATGCTAACTAACCCTGCTTGCGTGCCTACTGAGGCCCCAGTTAGCACAAAGGGCTTATGTGTTTGTTTTTTGGCACAGAATCCCCATCAAGAAATTGCGTCAGCCCCCCTACAGCAGACGCACCCGGGAGCAACCTGCAGGAGCTGGGCTCCCGAAGGGCAGCTACAAATAGGCCCCGGCCCTTCAGGGCCTCCTCCCAGGAGCACCTCCTGCTGGGTGCCAGACCTGCACCTGCAGGAATCTGCCCCACGGCCTAGAGGCACCTGCATCCTGGTGGACCACAGCACACCGGGGAGCACGCTGAGCTCAAAATCCCAATAAAACACAAGGCTGTCCCCTCCTGCTGTTTGCAACTTTATATTAAATGTGCTTTTTTTTTTTTTTTTTTTTTTTGGTACATCTGAAGAAAGTACAGCTCAGCCTTGAACAAGTAAAGGGGGCACCCACTGCCCTTGCAGTCAGACAGGCGAGTATGACCACAGCCGGCCTTTCCGCGTACCTGGAATTCCAGCCGCCAGTTGACCCTTGAACAATGCAGTTGTGAGCTTCGAGAGCCAATTGGAAGAGCCGAGCAGGGCGGACCCGCACTGCCCGCACCCGCGCCACTCGGGGCAGCCTGCGGGCCGAAATAAATCGAAATAGATCGGAGACCAACTTACCTGCATTCCCACCTTCTGAACGAGACGGCGTGGCTTTTTAATTTGCCTGTGCCACCTCGTCCTTGTTCCTGTGCATGTATATTTCACGTATTTGTAGCAATATCATAGAATTTCTACAGTTTTGGTAAAGAATAATAGAAACAGAGTCACTTTAAAATGGAACCAGAGCTGCCAGGCCAAAGGAATCGCCTTTCACATCTTGCCTCAAATGTGGAGTTTTTAAATGGCAAAATAACCTTTGGGCCGAGGGCGAAATTCTCTCTCAAAGAACTGTTGGCAAAGATAAGCAGTTATGACTACGGGACTGATGACTACTGGACTGACAATTAGAGGCATTTAAAAGTAACGTAATGTTATGTTCTTGGCACCAATAGAAATGCTTGCCCTCTGTGGATGGTCCCTTTCCCATAAACACCCCTGGCCTCCGTCTCCTAATCCCAACACTGTTTGGGCTTCTGCCTGAATTCATGGTTCCTGAATAGCTATTCTTACTGATTTCAAGTAAACACTTGCTGCCTCTCACTTAGAGAGGCCTTTTTATATTTAGATTAACACTAAGTAGGTAAGTGATGGCTAGCTTCCAGTCTACCACAATCGATTTTTTTCCATCCCCATCCAGGTAACCAGAGTCACGCGTGCCAGCCAGCAGGTCGCAGTGCACGACCTGGGTCTTTGCTTCCACAAAAGCAGTTTCGTACTTTTCACTGCTACTCAGTTTTCTCCCCTTACGACCTCTAGGGAGTGCTCTGCCGGTCTGAGGGTCTAATCAGTCCTTTCATGCCTGCCTTTGTATAGATTTGCCACAAGTTACTCAGCCATCCCTGTTAAGGAAAATTCGAATGCTTCCGATGGTCGGCCACCACACGCACCTCCATGATTAACACCCCTTTTTGTTTGAATAGGGGTGTCTCCAGTGGTGGAGTCGGGGCACAAAAGATGGGGATGGATGTATTTTGATGGCTTTTACCAGATTCCTCTCCTGCAAAGCCGTGTCAATCCACCAGCAACAGGTAAGAGCCCCGAGCTGTGCTCTGCCCCTCGCTGGCACACCTTTGTACCCATGGTACCTCACCTGTTGTAAGACTCACCCCGCACCCTGGAATCTGACCTCATGGAGGTATCGCTTGTATCAACACCCCTTTCTTTAGATGGAGCTGCTTTTAGGCCAGTAGCATTTGTAATTGTGATGTCCAAACCTTTATTTTCTATCATTTAAAAGTATATATGTACACATATATGTATATATATGTATACACACACATATGCCAGTTACGTTTTAAAATAGAAAAAATCGAAAACACAAAAGTATAAAGAAATGCTTCGTTGCCCAAAGGTAACTACTGATAATATTCTGATGCATTTCCTTCCTGTGTGTGGGTTTTTTTTTTTTTACGATGATGCAACATGTTTCATGAAACTAGGAAACCAGATGTGCAGGTTTTCATGTCGAGCCTTAGCGAGGTATGACGAGCAAGCGCTTCCGAAGCATGGCTGCCACCCAGCTCCCTTTGGGAGCCTCTTGCCACAGGCCCCTTCTCTTTCGACTTCTCAAAAGCACTTTTCCGAAGGCTGCTGCAGAACTACCCCAGCCCAGCCTGCCAGCCCTTTGTTCTCATGACCCCTGCAGGAAAAGGTCACGTCTAAATCCCCATCTGTGTCTTCCCTCTTGCTCAGGATTGAGTCAAACAGCCATTTTCTCTCGATGCTTCCTCTCCCTGCATCGACATGTTTTGACAGAGTCCTGGGCCAGCTTCTCCCTAAGGGTGGAGGGAGAGAGTTGGCCCCAGGCTGTCCTGGGATGTCACGTGTTCAGAATCTTTTCTGTGGGCTCTGCAGGTGGCAGATGCCAGCTCTGTCCCCTCCTAGCTGCTGTGTGCCAGTGAAGTGGGGGCGATCACAGCGTCTTTTCATCAGATCATGACGGATGAGATAGGAAAAGCGTTTGGCCTGAGGTGGTGGGCTTGGGAGCAGCTGTCTGATTCTTCTTGCTCTCCCTTAGAGCAGGGTTCCCAACTGCTGTGCCCCAGACAGGTACCAGTCCATGGCCTGTTAGGAACAGGGCCGCACAGCAGGAGGTGAACGGTGGGCGAGCGAGCGAAGCTTCAACAGTATCCGCAGCTGCTCCCAGCGCGGCATCACCGCCTCAGCTCCGCCTCAGGTCGTCAGGCGTTAGATTCTCATAGGAGCCCCGGTCCCTGGTGCCACAAAGGTTGAGGACCGCTGGAATAGAGTCGTGTCTCAGGCGGCCCCCAGGTTCAGACCTGTGCGCATCCACAGTCTGTTGTCCTTCACTACTCTGTGGGTAGCTTGTTGGGGACAAAGTGCTTGTCACCCTTGGCATGCGTCTGGTGTGTCTGAGACTGTGTCAAACCCCACACAGGACTCTCGGGCACCGAGTCCGCATCCACACCCTGTACATGTGCACGTCTGTCCACACACCTGTGCATGTGCGCTGGGTCTGGCTGGGTCCTGGGAAGGCGTTTCTGCGGGTAGTCGGGCTGTCGGGCTCCCCCGCAGAGGCAAAACCCAACCTGCACCTAGACAGCAGGTGGGAACAGACAACGGAGGGGAGGCAGCAGGGGCGGCCAGGGACTGCGGAGGCGTCACAGAGGCGGTGCCTGGAGCCTAGACAGTGGCGAAGGGCCCCAGCCTGGCTCCTCGTCCTCAACGCCTGCAGCTTGTCCAAATTCAGGTGCCAGAGCCCATGGTCCTGGTGGCTCCTGGGAATCTGCATTTTCAGTTGGCTCCTCAGTGGCAGGGCGCTGCCGGCCCCAGCAGGGCCCCAGGGAGCTCTGGGAGGAGGCCGCCGTCTGGCCCCGGTGGGATGGGACAGGCAGGCCTGCATCTGCGAGGGGTGCAGGAGAGGGACCAACGGGACCTGGCGCCAACGGGGTTGCTGAGCGGAGGCCCATGGTGACGAGCAAGCCCTGTCAGGGTGGCTGACAGCGCGGTGGGGCCAGGGCACATTGGGCAGAGCGGAAGGATGATGGCTTTGGTCAAGTACTGTGCATTTCAGTGAGGCCATCTCTGCAGGGCCCCAAGGTCACTCCTCCTCCTCACGCCTTCTACAGGCAGGCGGAGCGGGCGCTGGGGAAGCAAGAGGAGGGGGCTGGTGCCGGCTTGGAGACCCAGGTGCCCTAAAGTGCCCTCCCCACCGCAGAGCCGCTCTCCGGCCCTCTGGTGTCTGGGCTTCCCCTCCGGGAGCAACATCCGCATCTCACAGCCCACCCAGGCACTGTCCCTCCTCTTCTCAGAGCCCCACCTGCCGGGGCCTCCCACGAGCCAGCCACCAACCGCTTCTCCAAAGTCTCATCCACCGCAGAAACCACACCCCAAAGCAGTGGCTTCAAAGGGCCCGCAGAGCTATTTCTGGAAAAGCTCTGGGGCCACAAGCTCACGCTCACGCTCATCCGGCGGCTCTGCTCCCAGCTGGGCTTGGCCTGAGACAGTGACCCTGAGGTGCCCCCCAGGGCTGCTGTGCCCTCGGCCTGTCATCGTCCCTTATGGCCGAGCATCCCTCCCAGAGGCCAAGAGTGGAGCACTGCCTGCCTATCAAGGGCTCTGCCCTGAGCGAGCGCAACACCCCCTCACCCCCGTCTGCAGCCAGCCCAGTGCACACGGGGCCCTTGTCCCCAATGGGAGTGGCATTCATGCCCCAGAGGGGGGACGCGCACCTGTGCCTAGGATGTCACTGTAGAGCCAGCTGCCACGGCCTCCTAACGGGCTCTTACCTCTCTATCTCCTCATGTCTATCCAGTTTGAGGCCACTTGCCAGAACAATACACGTGATATCAAAGCAAACTGAAAAACCAAGTCAGACCTAAAGAAAAGCTATGGTGAGGAACAAACACAGCCCGGAACTAGGGCGCTGAGGTGCGCCCCCGCGGGCTGACCCTGCCCCGTCGTTCCCCGCAGCTCACGTGGAGAAACACCTGAGCTTCAGGGTCAGCGTGACCGTAAGATGAACACGCGATGTAGCTCAAAGGACGGGCACTTGGGGACCAGCTGGAGGCCCTAGTGGCTGGCTCCATCCCAGGAACCCTGAGACCTGCCTCAGGGAACAGACCCAGCCTGGCCACAGTCACCATCCAGGGTGGCCCCAGATGGCTCTCTAGCCTGCACGGCCAGCTGAACCTGCTCAGCCCCTGACCTCAGGGGACACTGACACCTCCCCCCAGACCTCTCTCTCCTGTGTGCCGGGGATCAAGGCCACAGAGGAAGCCTCAGTGACTGGGCTGGGCATCCTGAAGGAAGCCCAGACACTCAGTCCTCACCCAGCTCCGCCATTTCCTGACTCGCGCATGGCCCTGTGCCCTGACCTTTCCTCGTGGGGCACTGACCGTCCTGGAGTAGTTCCCTGCTCATGGAACATTTTCCACAGCACCGGCCACCCCGAAGGACGGGGAGCACCCCTCTGCCCAGTGGCTGGGATGCTCAGGAGATAATTGTAGAAAGAACAAATCTGGGAAATGAGTTTTAAAATGCCCCTCTTAGAAGGGGGATATGGGGGGCATTAAATGAGATATCGTCTGTGAAGACGGTCTGACCCACGGAAGCCACACCGATGCTCCCTCGATTATTTTTAGAATCAGGAAACATGGGCGAAGATGCTTCACACTGCGAGTCGCCTGCCAGCCTGGAGCCCCAGAGGGGCTGGGTCGGGTACAGTGAGCTCGGACTTTACAAGCAGTCCTGAAGGCACAGGTGTCAAGCGCTGGAGTTATTAGTCTGCAGAGATGTTTCCTTAGAAAGTTTTCATACAATGATTTAGCATGACTCAGCCAGAAAGTGGGAACAATCAAACATCCACCATCTGATGGATGGATAAAGAAACGAAGTGGCCCGTCCATACAGTGGGACGTTATATGGCCATAAAAAGGCAGACAGGTGCCGTTCTAGTTGCTTGGTGGGAGGCTGCCCACATGAATGGCTTAATAAAGCCAATCAGATATTCAAAACAAAAAAAAAGGAAGGAAGTGCTTACACGCACTGCGATGTCGATGGACCTTGAGACACTGTGCTACGTGGAAGCAGCTGTATATAAAAGGCCACAGACCGTGTGACCGCGTTGATGTGAAATGTCCAGTCAGCAAACTGCAGAGACAGCGAAGAGTGGTTGCCCAGGACTAGAGCAGGAGGCAGGTGGGGGGATAAGAGTCCCCCACCCCACCCCCACTCCCCGTCTTTCTTTCCCAGGTGATGAAGTGTCCTCAGGTAGACTGTGGTGACGGTCACACCTATCTGTGACTATGCAAAAGCCATTGAATTAAATTGTATGGACAGGTTAATTCTTTCTCAATAAAACCATTTAAAAACAGAAGAAAGAAAAGGCAGAAATATCACTTCTGGCCATTATGGAGTAATGAGGATCAGATATACCCTCCCCCCTTAAACAAACTAAAAAATCAGACAAAACTAAAGAAAAAATGGGTGTTACACAGTGGGCAACAGGGGCAAGGTGAATGACCCCTGGAGAGGTGGGCCCTGCGACTTCCAGGTTGTAGCAGGGGGCCTGAAAGCCCCATGGGGGCCAGACGGACCCCCAACTCCCCGAGGTGAGGAGACAGCCAAGAATCTTTGGAGGTGGAGGATCCACAGGGCAGATGGGGAGGAGGGAGGGCAGCTGCCCAGAGAGGGAGGGAAGAGGGAGCCTCTGTCTTCCGCTGCCCCGTGCAGAACGGACACCAGCTGAGCAAAGAATCGGCAGCGGGGAGCTGGCAAGGCACCCGCAGAGTCTCGGCACTTGGGTTGAGCGGGTTCCCACAGCAAAGCACAAATCAGAGGCAGAGACATGTGGCCTCCACAGCAGGCAAAGGCAACCCTCAACCGAGGCCGCTCGGGCCCCACCCAGCAAAGCCGAACCGCAGAGGGTGAGCTGCCCCAGCAGAACACGTGGCGCTCACAGCCGTGTAAAGAAATACAAGAAGAAAGAAAGAAAGCCATCACCCCTCACATAGCTCCTCAATCCCCTCCCCAGCACGGAGCCGCTGCTGCCTGTGAACCTCGACCTGCCCTGCACCCCACCCCCAGGCACGGGGTCGGGCTGGGGAGGGGGGCGGCTCCGCCCAGCGGGTCCATGGCGGTGCCCACTGTGCTGCCTGCTGGCTTCCTCCTCCTCCCCATCTCAGTCCCCCTTCTCTGCCGCTTCCTGGGGTCACCTTCCAGACGCACCACCTGGCCTTGAGTGCTGGTCTCCTTTTGTTCCTGGAGGAACCCGCCACGAGCGTGAGGCCTACGTGCTCGTATGTACGTGTCGTGTTTTCTGTCTGGATCCCAGCTGCACCGCCTGTGACCTTGAGCGAGTCACTTCCCTTCTCTGTGCCTCAATTTTCTGCACGGAAAAACGGGAATAACGATATTACCCGCCACTTGGGGCGGATATAAGGACCGTATCAGTTTGCTGGGGCTGCCGTCACAAAGCCCCCCATCCCCCCCACTCCCCCCCACCCCCCAGACAGAGCAGCTGCAATGAAGTCGTGTGTTTTCTCACAGTCCCGGAGGCTGGAAGTCTGAGATCAAGGTCCCGAAGCTGGTTTCCCCTGAGGCCTTTCTCCTCGGCTTGTGGGTGGCTGTCGTCTTGTGTCCCCGCATGGTCTTCCTTCTGTGCGCGTCTGTGTCCTAATGGCGACGTCTCATATAAGGACACCAGTCACGTGGCATTAGGGCCCATCTGACCCCGTTTACCTTAATCAGCTTTTTGAAGACCCTATCTTCAAACGTAGTCACAGTCTGAGGTCCCGGGGTTCGGACCTCAACATGTGACTTCAGCGGACACAACTCGGCCCATGACAAGGACTAAATGAGTTACGGGCTTAGTATCTGGCACATAGTAAGGGGTATATATTAATTTCTTAAATAAAAAATAAAAATGTCTGGGAGAGTACAGGGAACTGCTGACAGTATTGCTTCTGGAAGGACCAGGGCGAGGAGCCCCTGATTTTGCATCCTGTGTATTTATTGTCTTAATTTTTAACAATAAGAGTAATAGTAACCCTTTCAGAGCGCCTGCCCCATGCCTGGCACTAGGTGGGGTTCCTGGAAAGGGGTTTCCCCCCCCCCCCGGGGTGGGGAGTGAGGGTTGAGGGTTAAGACTTGAGTCCCAAGGGGGAGGGGAGTGCAGCCACCCCTCCCCCATCCCTGTGCAACCTTTGTCTCAGTTCTGACCCCTCATGGAGGACCAGCCTCCTGGCTAAGCCCCGGGGCCCCACGAAGGGGTTGGGCTTCAGGCCAACTGCTCAGCCCTGCCCCGCCCCCCAGGCCTGGGCCCCTTCTCCAGGCCTCCTTCTGCCTGGAGAGGCCCCATCTGTTCCTTTCCCCTTCCCTGCCTCAGGGTCTCGGAGCCCCTCCCCCACCTTGCTGCCCACAGCCCAGGAAGGCCAGGAAGCCAACTATTCACTGTTCGAAGGGGGAAACTGAGGCCCGTGTCCCCAGGGAGCCCAGACAGGCTATGGGGTCCTTTTGTAGCTGCAACTGCTTATACTTCAGTGTGATTTCTGAGCCCCCAAGGTCACAGGAGGTCGCCTCTCCTATCAAGTCCTACTTGGGGCAGAGGCTTCTCTGGCCTTGGAGAAAGTGGGGCCCAGCCAGGTCTCGGGTGTCCTCCACCAAGGTCTCCCCAGAAATGAACAGGAGCCTGAGCTGGGAGGGCAGGCAACCCACGGAAACACTCCTGGGACACTCATAGGCCTCGCCCACTGCGGGGACCCACCAGGGTCCTCCCGGGGCTGGCAACAGTTTCCACAGCGCGCCAGCAAGCCCAACGAGAGACCCAAGAGCCAGGCCTGCAGAGATCCCAGCAGACAGAAGTGGGGAGGCCAGGGCTGGCTGAGGCCCCGGACGCCCTGTTTGCTCCGGCCGTGCCACACACAGGGACGAAGCCTGCCCCCAAGCCTCCTGCCCCTGGCATTCCAGCCCTGATGCGGAAGGCCACGGGAGGAGAGAGGGCTTCCTCTCCTGTCTTTTTCCTTCCTTACAAGCTTAATTGAATATTTTCCCTTCAATTGGGATCTTCTGGGATCTGACGAGTAACAATTAACCCTGATGAGTAGTAACCTGGAGCCTGGGCTGCACCTGCCCATTCACTGGGCACCCGCTCGGCCTCGGTTTCCTGGTCTCATCAAAGGCAGGCCAGACTCCTGCTCGCCCTCCGTGGTGGCCGTTGTAGACCCACCCTCTGAGTTGTGAGGTCCCCACTATCCCCTGACCCGCTGGAGGTGCCGGGGGCCGCCACTCCAGGGTCTAGAGAAAGGTTTGAACCCTGTGCGCCGGGTCCTGCAGGTTGGTGAGCAGTTGGCGTCAGCTCACTGCTGGGAGGTGGTCTGTGCACGTGTGAGCACGCATGCATGTCTCGATGTACCCGTGTGTTATGTGTTCACGTGACTACCTATCCGCATGTGTCCCTGTGTGCAGGGTCACCTGAGGTGGGCCACGCCTTTGTAAATAAGGAATTGTCAAGGGGCAGAACTGCATCCACTGCTCTGCAATCTGAGTCCCTGAGGCCCCAGGAGCCAGTTCTGGCGGAAGGGACTGGAAGGTCCAAAAAGACCAGGAAATGGGGAGCCCCGGTGCGCAGGAGTGGGTCTGGTGGTCCCAAAGGTGCCCCCAGAGCCCCTGCGCCCACGGGAGAGTCCTCCTCCTTCCGAAGACACCGCAGAGGCTCCAGTGGGTCCGGAGACGATCTCACCTCAGCTAGGCCGCGGCGACGCACCGCCCCACCTCCTGCCCGGCTTCCTCTCCCGGGGCCTTTGTTCGTGCGGTTCCCTCCGCACGGGGCGCCCTTCCAGCCCCTCGTGCCCGGGGAGGCCCGCCTCCTTCCGTAGGTGTGAGCTCCTCCCCGTCAGACGGCGCCCACTCGCCCGCGGAGCACGTGGCAGGCGCCCATTGCAGCAGAATGAAGGCTGTTCCTGCGTGATCAGCGCCGGCCCGAGGGACGCGGAAGGGGACCCTCCGGTCTTCCTAGGGCCGGGCATTCCTGCCGCGTGGACGGGGCTGGGCGGGGCACCGCAGGGAACCACCTCGCCCCGAGAATTTGCTACTGCCCCACTGCGGGCCCCCGCCCCCAGGTCTGGAGGAGCCGGACTCCAGAGCATTCAGCTGTCCCTCCCGCGTCACGGAGCCTTTTCTGGATTCCGGCCTGGTTTTAACAGGTTGCGGGTTGGCCTCCAGGGCCCCATTGGGGTCCCTTCGCAGCCCCACCTGCCCGTGTCAGTCTCGAGATTCCCACCAATCACAGCACAGGCATCTCAGTGTCGTCATCAGCAGCCAATCACCGAAGCTCCACGGACCGCTCCGGCTGCGAGGTGAGAACCCCGCTTATCCGGCTTATCCCACCCGGCTGCCCCACCGCGTCCCAGCCGGCCTCAATGAACGCCTTATTGGACATCCACCGGGAACCCTATTCCGCCTGCAAGCCTGTGTCTTGCTCTCACCTCAGCCTTCTCCTCTGTAAGATGGGAAACCCAGCTCCCCCAAGGGTGCCCTGGGTAATAAGGAACGGCATCAGGGCCAACTCAGAGCCTGCCCGTCTGGAGTCCCCGCTACTAGCCACGTGGGGGTTAGGGCCCACGCCCCCCCTCGCAGCTGGCAACTTCCTCAGCTTGTCTACAGGTAGGAAAATGCCTCCATCCCTCCCAGAGGTCCTGCTCTGACAGAGGCGCCCACCCAAGTTCTGAGCTTAGCCTTTCAGCCAACTTCTCCCAGGGCCTGTGTGGCCTCTACCTGGTCCCCTGCTCACCACAAACCCCAGCTGGGGGTGGGGGACCTGAGCCTGCTGTTTGGAGGGGTGTGGGTGGATGTGCACAAGCAACTCCCTGCACTGTGGAGAGAGGGGAGCCCAGAGGCCCATCCCTCCCAGTTCAGGTCAAGGCACCTGCCTCAGCAGGTCTCCTCTGATGGTTCCGGCCTCATCTCTACTCCTGAACATGTAGGTGCTGCTCCCCCAGATACACCTCCTGCTCAGGCCTCTCAAATATTGAGGAAGAATTTCGAGGAAGCAGAGTCAGTCATCTGCCCACCAGCACTCCCAGTATGTGCTCCCAGTATGCGCTCAGGACCCCAGTGCCTGGGGCAGACCTCAGGACTGAAGCAGAGGCCACACCCTGGCCAGGCCTTCAGTTCCTGGAGGTGTCCTGGCTGCTCAGACCACCCGTCGGAGCCCAGGACCAACCCCTCCCTACCCTTCCCTGCCATCGTCCCCAAGGAACACACGGGCCAACCCAGGTGCTGGACTTGCATTATTTTATTTCGCTTTTTCCAGTCTGAAGCTACTATCATGGGCATTTAGTTATACAAATGACACTTACAAAAAAATAAAAGACCAAGACACCAGAGTGAGATGCACGGAGGAGACAAACCGTGGTCGGGAGGGGTGGCTGGCGGGGACTGTGCCAAGGGCCAGGGGCCAGGGGCCTGGAGGCTTCCCCAGGCTCCCAGCGGAGGGGGACGCCTGGCTTCATCCCACAGGGAGACCCAGAGCCCAGTCAGACAAGGAGCACCGATCACGCCAGTTGGAGGCTCTGGCCAAGGATGAGGGCGCAGCACCGCCAGGTAGGGCACAGGCTGGGGCCTGGGCGGCAGGTGAGAGCAGGTGCTGGGTTCTGCTCCACACTAGCTGGCAGAGAGGGCACCGGGGCCCGGAGATGCCATCCCAAGACCCCCTCCCTCCCACCAAGGCCCCTTGACAACCACTCATAGCTATATCCAGGCTTGCTTGGGCTGCCTCCAGCAATAACATTTAATTAAAAAAAAAAATACTGATTTGGTCATTTCTGCTTCCAGTCAGACCAGGGCGAGAGAACAGACAGGAGCAGGGCCCCCAAACCCCGGCAGGACGCGCAGTGGGCAGGCCTGCTCCACGCAAAGGCGGCCGGTGGCGGGCACTCTGGTCCCCTCTGCTCCGGTTTTCTGGCAGAAGGTGCCGAGGCAGCCACCAATGGGCTTGGGGCGAGCACCTGGCTCCTGGGGAGTGGGGGGTGGGTCTCGGCAGCGGGCAGCGGATTCCAGTTCCAGCCCCACCACCCACACCCAGGGGCATGGGGAGGCCTCCCAGTCCCCACTGCTCCTCGGCCACTTTGGGGAAATAAGGCTCAGAGTTGTCTGAGGTCAGAAGAAAGAGGTGCCAGCCTCGCCCACCGCAGAGAAGAGAGGGCAGAGGGCTCCCAAATCCCTCCAAAGACCAGGCCGCAGCCGCTGACCCGCCCAGGGAGAGGCCGCACAGGGCAACAGGTGGGGACACCATTTTCTCTGGGTTTCCAGTTTGAAAGGCAAGGGGCTCACCAGCCTCGGCAGCACCCACCTGAAGAGGAGTTAGCAGGAAGGGGCGGGGCGGGGCGGGGACCACGGGACACGGGTGGCAGGGCCTAGTACTCCCACAGCGTGGCAGGGTCGATGGCCTCGGCGCTGGCCTTCAGGACCCCCGCGTGGTCCCCCTTCAGGTAGCGTCCGCCCACCTTGATGGCCACCTTGTTGTAGTCACAGAACTCGAAGAAGAAGTCGACGGGGGTGTCACTGCTGCTACTGACCAAGGAGTCACCGCCCACTGTCCAGTACTTGCCTGTGGAGTCTGGGGAGGCAAGATGCTGTCACGCCCTGCTCCCCACCGTGCATCACGGCTTCCAGAACGGGGTGAGATCCCTTATGCCCACCCAAGCCTCCCACCTCCCATGCTGGATGGGATCCATTCCCCAGCCCCCGCCCTAACTCTGCTGTGCATCCTCCCCTGCCCCCCCTTGCAGATCCCAGTTCCCTCTCTGCTCATCACCCCCCAGCTCCGTCTAGGTGAGCCGGGAAGTCTCCCTCCTGTACAGACAAGATAGGGAGGGGCTGCTTCCAGCCCAGAGCCCCTGGTGGCCGTAGGACATCTGTCTCCATGGGGCTTGCGATGGCCCAAGCCAAGTCACAGAAGCAGGGCGACCGATGCAGGGCGGGGAGTACTGCCCCCCAGTGCGGGGCCCCCCACACCTCCCAAGGAACCTGCCTTTGATGTTGTAGGCACCGTCGTTGAACTCGAGCTGGAAGACGTCGTAGCTGGAGCGGTTCGCGTCCAGGGTGCCCGTGACCTTGCGGCAGCCGATGAAGCCGTGCTCCCCGCGGAACACGATGATGGGCCGGTTGATCAGCTTCATGAGGAAGAGCTCCGTGTCCCCTGTCCCAGGAAGGGGTGGGGCTGTGAGCCTCACGGGGGTATGGCTGGGGCACCCAGGGTGTGGGTCACACAGGGAGAGCAGGAGCCTGGGGTCACAAGGCATGCCAGCCCTGGGGTGAGGGTGGGCGGGGCCAGTTTGGGGGAACGCCCAGCAGAGGGTGGGCCTTGGTGATTGACCACAGCCTGGTTAGGCCCTCCGGGAACCAGGGCTTGCGGGGCACCCGCAGGTGGCTTACTTACCTGCTGTCTCCACCGAGGCAGCCAGCTGCCCGTTCTTCTTGGCTGTCACGAACTTGCCGTTGGATGCACGCAGTGTGATCCGACGATCACGCCACTCAATGTCAAAGTAGCAGCTGGCATTCCTGGGGGTGACGGGACAGAGTCAGGTAGAGCCGCCTCAGGCCCCAGGCCCACAGGAAGGGCTGGCCTGGCCGTCGAGGGCAGGGACCGGCGAGCGGGCAGGGCACTCACTTGGTGGAGGCGGTCGACTGCACACCCCCGGTGGCCGTCAGCGTCCAGTACTTGCCCGTGTGGGTGCGGAACGCACACTTTTTGGTGTCTCGGTCAATCTCCAGTTGGAAAGTCTCCTGGTCGGTCTCTTCATCTTGGTTGGCCGACAGGTCCATACCTGTGGGGAGAGCGTCCAGCTGGTACCCACAGCCCAGCCCTCGCACATCAACACCCGGGGACTGCCGAGTCCCCACGGCCAGCGCTTCCGAGGGCAGAGCCCGGACCCGCTCCGGCACCAGCCCAGGGGCAAGGCCGGCCGCCTCGTTTCCACACTGCCTTCTCCGATTACAAAGCGGTCGCTTCCCGCAAGCCACCTACAGACAGGGCCAGCCTGGAGCATCGTAATGGGGCCCGGGATTTGATGTTAAGGATTAATTACTGTTAATCGTGTTGTGGTTATGTAAGAAAACAGCCTCATTTTTCAGAGACACAGACAGAAACATTTTGAGATGAAGTGCCCTGATGTCAAAGGATTTGTTTTCAAATACAGCCCAAAACAGTGAATGCAGGGGCAGATGGAGAATATGGCAGAACACGGCTTCTGGCGGGGCGGGGGCGGTCGATGGGGTTCATCATCCCCTTCCTGCTTCTGTACACTTGTAAGAGTTACAGCAACACCTGACAGCGCACATTCTTTTCAGGAAACTTAGAAAACTCATAAAAGTGTAAACACGAAGCCACACGCGGCCTGCCCCACGCCCCGGGACAGCAGGGTGGGTGGCGGGTTTCCCCTGCAGGCACTCAGGCGCGCTGCAGCTCTTGATTTTAGCTCTTGATTTTCTCGATTTGTGTGTGACCTGCATCGTTTCGCACGCCCGTGCGTTGACTCCCCAGCGAAAACCTGTAACTGGCCTCTGTCTTCCAACAGAGCGAGCTCACGCTCCCCGGGCGCCCTGGGTTCTACCAAGCACAGCAGCAGCGACGGTGCCCCCGGCTCGGGGCTTGTGAGCATGTCAGCGCCTGGGCCATGGTGGTGAGTGGCAGACGTCCCTTCAGACGGGGACCTGGAGGCTGGCGGGCGGCAGAGCCCAGTTCTGAGTGCCGCCTCTCCGGGATTCAACCTGGGTTCTTAACCACCACGCGGGCCCGGAAGGCGCCAGCTCCCACATCGGCGCCAAAGGGCGGAGATTTCACCCCCACTTTCACAAAGAGGGAGACTGACAGAGAGGTGGCGTGTCCTCGCCAACGTCACCCAGAGAAAAAGTAACGGGTCCTGGCGGCTCCAGGAGGGGAGGCAGGCAGACTCAGGCTCCTGTCAGGCCCTGTCCCCCAACTCTCTCTCCTGTGGACTGGTGGGCGTGGCCCCTGTGGGTGACCCAGGGCCCTGAACCAGAACCCCTGGGGCTCAGTCCTCCAGGCCCACAGGACTCCTCGGCATCGATGCCACGGATCTGCTGATGACCCCAGACCCAGGCGGCGAGCTGGATCTGCTGTCCGGCCCAGAGAAGCGCAGAGACCACAGACAGCGGGGGCGGGGCCTCCTGGGTGCCTGAGACACCAGGAATAGAATTGTCCTGAGGCCACGCCCTGGGGTCCCCTCCTCGCTCAGATCTCACCAGCAAAATAAGCCAACCTGCCCCACCCCCCTGCTGCAGGGCTTGCCACACACCTGCTCAGCTCAGCCGAAACTCACCCTGTGGGCCCCAGCCAGTCTGCCACATGGCACAGCCCACCCTGTGCTGGTGGGCTGGCTGACGGGAAAGTAGGGGACACAAGAGGAAAAGTCCCCTGATTGCACCCCAGGAAGATGGGCAAAGAAGGCAGAGAAGGGACCTGGAACAGAAGTCGAATCTCTAGCACAGCCTCCCCCTGGGCTTCCGAGGGCTCGTCTTCACAGGGCCCTGCAAGTAAGCAAGGCCCTACCCGCCCGCCCAACAGCCTTGCGAGCAAACAGGCCTTCAGGGACACCTCTGGTTACCCGCGTGCCACCTGCGGACATGCACCGGCTTGAACCACGGACCTCTGACATCCTCCTCCCACAGAGGAGGCTCTGCAGTGGACGCCACTTGCCCAGGGCCATCTGACCACCACCATCTGCTCAGGTCCTCAGGCCGTGTCCACTCCTGGAACTGGTTTGATGGCAAAGCCGAGGCCAGCCAGGGAGGTACCCAATCAGGGGTCATGCACCCTTGGGTGAGTACGTCGCCTCACTCAGCCTCAGTTTCCTCTCTGCCTGGCAAAAGGGCCAATCTCTCCATTCCGCCAGGAGGTGGAAAAGATTTAAAGGCTTGGTGCTGACAGATGCCAGATCGTCACCCCAATAGGAAGGGGTGGGTTAAGAGGAGCAGCCCCCCTTCCCACTCAACATGGCACCCCCTGGCTCCAAGGCCCCGCCCAAACTGGAAAGGCCCCTCTTGGCCTTGGAGTCTCTAATTAGAGCTGGGTTGCTACGGAAACAGGGTTGTCTTTGGGATTTTTCTTTTCACCAACCAACAGCAGCACAGAAAACCTGAGTCACAGGCCCACAGGAGCCCTGGAGAAGCAGGAGACGCGGGGGCTCAGCGGAGCCTGTGGGCACATCTGCCCCCTCGCTCCAGAGCCCCAGAGAGACATGTGACAGCCCCGCCTCTGTCATGGCTTTCCCTGGCCCCATCCCAGAGCCATGCTCTACAGTGGCTCAGAGGCGGAACCCCTCCCTGCCTACCACACCCCCTGGTCCCCATCCTCAGCAGCCTGGAGCCTGAGCAGTTCCCAGACGCCCCAGGCCCTCCCTGCCACCCCCATTCAGCTTAGGGGAGGGGCCTGGAAGCAGCCGTGGCCGCCCCTCCCCCTTTCTAGCAGCTCTTGCTGCTACCTGAGGGCAAATCCCTCCATCGTCCTTGCACAAGCCATTCCCTGGGCCTCAAATGCCCTGCCACATCAGGAGAACCCTTACACATCCTGCAAAGCCCAACTTGGCCAGCCCTTCCCAGCCAGCCCGTCTCCCCTTCAAGCAGCTGGGACAGGACACTTCCTGAGCATGGAGTCCCCAGAGTGCAGCTGGCCAGATGCAAGGAGGCTCTGAGACCAGCTGGAAAATGTAAGGCATGGACCAGGGTCTGGCTGGAGCCCACGGCAGATGAGGGTCCCAAGGAGCATGAAGTGCTACTCACCCAGTGTCTCTGCTGTCTGCCACCCCTGCCCAAGCCGTGTCCTCACAGCTACACAGCTACACCACTGGCAGTCAACCCTGCCTCTAAGAGCGGCCATAATGGCCTCCTCCCAGAAACAAAATCGCCTGAAAGAATGTGCCCAGGACAGCCTGGGGCTAGCCCTTTACAGATGGGGAAACCGAGGCAGGCAAGCAGGCTGCTGCTTCAGCAGGGAGCACCCCGCCCCTGCCAGGCTGCCCAGGCTGGCCCGCGGGGATGAATCACGTCCCTTGCGGCTAAGCGGGATCCTCCTCCTTCCTGGCTGGCGGTGCCCAGCATGTGTAGAAAGTGCCTCCTTGCCACGCAGGCCCGTCCAAAATGGCCTCTGCAGACACCCCCCGCCCCGTGCCGGCTCGGGTCCTTCTGCCGTCCTCCATCCCAGGAAGACCCAGGGTGAGCTAACTGAGAAGGAAATGAGAACCCCAAGATCTGAAGTCAGCTCCCAAAGCCCCCTCCCTAGGTTCCGTGTCCCCTTAAACTCACAGATGAGCCAACACCTCTCCTGGCCCATGTCTGGCTGCTCCTGCCCCATCAGCCTGAATCACACCAGGCACCCCAGTGAGCTTTACTGGAAAGGGGCTGGCGTCTGCCCAGGCTCACCAGTGGCTGCCAAAAACACCCTGAGCCTCACTCTGGGCGCTCTGCTCCTTCCTGCTCCGGGCCCTTGGCACAGCTGTGCCGGCAGCACACGGCTCCACACCTGATCCCTGCTCACGCTGCCTCCTCCTCATCCTTCAGCTGAGCTCGAGCATCTGCCTCAGGAAGGGACCCACCATCTACTCCGGAACCCAAGCCTTCGCCGGACACCTCTGGGGAGCGGATCCCGTCCCAGTGACATCAGCCCCTCCAGGGGAGAGCCGGGGACAAGCCCACTCATTCACCACTCAGGCCTCTGCACGTCTCACTCAGCAGGAGCTCAGTGACTGCCCAACAGGTGGGGAATCCTGCCCCACCCAGTACTGTGTGGGCCAGAAAGGGGGGCCCACTGTGCCCCTGAGGCTGGGAGCATCAGAGGGTCCGGGTAAGAGCTCACTCTGGAGCCAAGCAAACCCAGTTGTCTGCGGCTTCTTAGCTGTGTGACCTTGGGCACATGGCTCCACCTCTCTGGATCATAAACCCACCCATCTGTAGGATGGAAGCCGGATCACCCACGTCAATCAGCAAACTCAGGCACAAAACTGCGTTTGAGGGACCAGGGCCTCCACTGCCACGTCCATGGGTCTGCAGCTGCCTACTAGGAGCCCAGCCCAGAGGGTGGCCTTCGGGAGGAAGGCGTCCCCCCACTGACTGGGCTCCCATCCAGCTACCTCCAGAGGCTGGGGTCTTACTTCCCATGCAGGGGAACGAGATCCCCACAGGGTCCCTCGGGTGGGGCCTCTGGCTGCCAGGAACCAACTGCCTTCTTCGCCTTTGGCGGGGGTGCCAGAAGGAAGAGTGGCCGCCTGGGGAAGAATCTGAGGAGGGGGCGAGGGGCGCTCACTTCTGGCGCGTGCAGGCCTAGGAAACGGCCAGGCCAATTGTTCCAGACGGGAACCTTGGGGGTGGGCTCACTCGAGGGCAGGGGGCTTCTGGGGGATCTAGGCTGGGGTGTCCAGGCTTGCGCTGAGGCCGCCCTCGGACGTCCACAGAGCATCGTGCACCGGCCTGGGGACGCGCGGCCGGCACAGGGCGGGGTGCCTGGCGGGCCGCCATCCGCGCCACGCCGTCCCGGGGCCGCCGCGCGAGGAGGGAGACTGCCTACTGGGGAGGCTGAGGGCCAGGGCACCGGGCCCAAGGGTGGTGTGGGGCGATCTTCAGCGGGGAGGCGGGGGGGGGGGGCACAGAGAGCCGATTCCCCTCCCCCGCCGCCGCATCTGGATTTCCCATCTGCAGAGACTCGCAGGACAAAGGGGGTGAGGGAGGGCCCTATGGAGGAGCCCGCCCCCTGCTCACAAAGGCCGCGGCCTCCAACGAGGGCAGGCGCGGGAGGAGGGGCTGGGGGGAAGGGCAGACACCCGGGAGCCCCCACCCCAGCAGAGACCGACCCCTCCCGGCAGTGAGCGGGGTGGAGAAAGGCCCAGAAGGCGGGGAGGTGGAAGCGCACCCCGCTGAGATCAAAGGCTCCCCTTCCGCCTGTGGTGCTGCCCGTGGGGGTTGGGGGTCGCCCTGTGCGGGTTACGACCCTCGCCTCCGCCCTCGGGCTAAAGGCCCGCTGAAGGGGGAGGGGCGCGAGGAACCTGGCGAGGGGCGCCTCCTCACCCAGGGCTGGCTCCCGGGACCCGAGGATCAGCGCGCACGGGGAGAGCCCAGATTGGGCAGGGAGGCTGGTGGGTGGGTGGTGCATAGGTTCGCGCCTACGCGAGGCTTGGGGAGCGCCAACCTGAGCGCGGGGTGGGGGTTGTGCAGCAGCCCCTCAAGCTGGGCAAAGCCCCGCCGTCGCCCCTCCTCCCGCCCGAGCGCACGTCCCGCGGCGGGACGAGGTGGCCTGCGCGACGAGCGGGATTGCAGCAGCGCCGCGGGCGAGAAGGGGCGGGAGGCCGGAGGGCCGGGGGTGGGGTGTGCTTTGTGCACGGACCGGGAGAGGCGGGGGCGGTGTCCCCACTCACCCTGGCGCGTGGACACGTTCCTCTCGTTGGCCGCCTGCAGCACGACTTGGGCGCAGCTCTGCTCCAGGGCGAAGAGCTCGTCCTTGCCCACCTTGGTGGCCTTGCCCGCCTTGAGCGTACCGCTAGGCCCCGACGGCGCCAGGTAGCGGCCCTCGCAGTCGCGGAAGGCCACCTTGCCAGAGCGGAATTCGAGCGTGTAGCCGGTGGCCGGCTCCGGGCGCGCCACCAGGCGCCCGTCGTGGCGCAGGAAGCGGTGGTCGGCGGTCTGCACGCTGTAGCGCTGGTCCTGGAAGGCCAGCGTGATGAGCGAGTCGACGCCCCAGGGCACGTCGCGGTCCACGGCGATCTCGTCGGCCGGCGCGCGCTCAGGTGCGCGTAGCGCTTGCGGGTCAGGCTGTAGATGTTGACCTGCGGGTGCATGGCGATGTGCACGCTCCACTTCTCGGCCGGCGACACGGTCTGCGCGAAGCACGACAGGCGGTCCTCCGTGCCGCCGAAGTAGCGCCGGTGCGCCTCGGACTGCAGCGACCAGCGGCCGTCGTCGTGCGCCACGATCAGGAAGCGGCAGTCGGCGCCGGGCACGTCGCGCTCACAGGTCACGTTGCCGTCTTTGTCCGCCGCCAGGTAGCGGCCCAGGTGGCTGCGCAGGCACACGGCCGCGCTGCCCGCCTCGTCGGGCGGCTGCTCCAGCGTCCAGATCTGCTTCTTCTTCAGGCTGCTGGCCGACGCGTTCACCTTGAACCCGAACGCCTCGGCGGTCAGGTACTTGTTGCCGCAGTTGATGAGGCCGAACTGGATCTGCACCCCTCGGTCGTGCCGTTGGCGGTCATGGTGGCGGCGGGCGGGGGCCCCGGCGCGCCCGGGAGGTCGGCGGCGGCAGCGCCCCGCTCCTTTGTTCCGCGGCGCGGCGCGCACTCTCCGCAGCGCTCCACAAAGCCGGCTGGGGCGCCCCAGCCCCTTTATAGGCGGGGTGACGTCAGCGCCGCGAGGCCCCGCCCCTCCCGTGCTCGGCCTGGGAGGGGCGCGGGGGCCGAGGGAGTGCGCTCGGTGGCGCGGGGGCCCCCGAGGGGCGCGGGCGGCGGCTCGGGGCGCCGCGGCCCCTCCTGCTGCACTGCGCCTCTGTAGCTCCTCGACCCCGGCCGCCGCCCCTTCACCCCCGATGCCAGGGCCCCACCCGCGCGGCGCCGCAACCAAACGACTCACCCGGTGCGCGGGACCCCTCACCCCAAGCCTCGCGGGGGTGAAGGGCGAGCCAGGCTGGGGTTGTGACAGACATCAGTGCCGGGTGGAGGCGATCCGGCGGTTGCTTGAAGGAGGAGGCCTTAGAGCAGAGCCTCCAAGGCGCCGAGAGGGGCCCCTGCGAGGGCCTGTGGGCTGAGGGGGGTTCGGGGGCGCTGGTAGGTCAGGAGCTGGGGAGGGCTCTGCAGACCCCAGCTCACGCAACCCAGGCCTTGCGGTCTGGCCCTCCAGAGGGGACTGTCCTATGAGCCTTGCCTCCCAGGACACTGCCATTCGGGCCCCCCAGCCCCCTCCCAGTGGCCCAAGCACCAGGCCTGTTTGGCCAAAATAGGTCTCTGCGGTAGTGGCCCCCACAAGTGACCAACATTCCCCTTGTGGGGACACAGAAGCCACAGAGTTCTGGTCGATGGGGCAGTGGGGTGAGTACTGTGTCCTTTTACTGGGCGGGTCAGAGAGGTCAGAGAGCCCTGAAGGTCAGAGCCCAGGCCCCAGCTCTAGGGCCAGTGTGCTTCCCGTTCTTACCCCAGGCCCTGACTTCGTGGGACACTGAGCTGCTGCCACACAGGAGGGGACACCCTCATCCTTCAGAACCCCAACTCTCCACCCTCTTCCCTCAAAAGGATCATTCTCTACAGATACCCACCCCACCCCTGTCAAGGAAAACTTCCCTTTTCTGAGTCGAGACTTTTGCTGGGACATTCCCCACATGCCAGGCAGGCCCCTGGAATGCCAGCTTGACCACAGGCTGCCCACGACGTCTCCAGGCCAAAGCAGAGGGCACTGCGTTGGCTCCCCAGCCCGTAGGTTTAGGTTTGTGGCCTGTGCCTCCCCTGTCCCCCAGGCACCCCGCTCCAGGGATTTTATCTTGCAGGGGAAGATGTCACTTTCTCACCTTTGTGTGGCAGATGGACTTACTGGCAGGGCCTAGAGCCCCTGGTGGGCACACCCATAGCATCCCTTCCCACAAAGCACACCCCCTGGAGAGCCGGGAAGTTCCTCATGTGAGGTCATTTAACAGGCTTGAAACCCAGGGTCTCACTCGCTGGCTGGTTGACTTAGCTAAGTCACTTAATTTCTCTGAGCCCCAGTTTTCCCTGGGAGTCCCTGGGGGCATGGAGTTCAGACACTGTCCCCGGCCACCCTCAGGACCCATGCCAGTCCCCAGAAAGACCTTCCTCCGGCCAACTACCTAGGCTTGGAGGAGAGGGGGGATAAAGAGCAGCAGGCACTTAGAGAAGGCTGCAGGGTCCAGGCGTGGGGCTGGTGGCATGGCTAGAGAGTGCTGAGAACTGCCTACGGCATTGGGGCAGGGTGGCACCCCTGTCCTGGGTCTGCAGCTCCCTGTCCCCCCTCCTGCAACTTTGCAGCCTGGAAGCCAGGAAGGGGGCTCAAGTTGGCGGCCTCCTGCCTGTCAGTCAGGCCAGGGGTGGGAGCAGCCCCAGGCCTTCCCAAGGGAGGCTTTTGAGGGGTGAAGAGACTGGCAAGTCCTATGGGTGGAGCAGCAGCCTGGGTTCCATGCAAATCTCTGGCCTTGGACTTCCCATCCCTAAAAGGGACATAGAGCTTGCATCCCCTGGGAGAGAGTACTTGAGACTTTGGAGGAACCAACACTCTAGGCTGGATGAGGGGACATCCTGGGATGTAGGACTCCGTTTTCAAACTGGGAAGGTCTTGCGCAAACCAGGGCGGTTGGGGACAGACCCATCAGGCACCTCTGCCTGCCTGGCATGTGGGCGGAGCCTAATAAGTGCCAGCTGTTTCCTTCACTCATGTCGATGGGAGGAGCCTGGGACACAGATGGGCCAGGGCCAGGCTCCCTCCAGCTCTGTGTCCCCAGGAATCCCCAGGCCCCGGGCCCAGGCCCATAGTCAGAGCAATGGCCGAGTCTTCGCAGTGTTCAGGGTGTGTCAGCCAGGAGCTCAGAGCCTGGTGCCTATTCGTTGGTGAAGAAATTAAAATCCACCGGAATTCTTGGGAGGGGACACAGATAAGGGACCTTGGATTTCCCCATAGGACAAGGCCAATCCAGATTAAGTGAACGAAACAGAGTCCGAAGTGTTAGGGGAAAGTGCACGAGCCCAAGAGACGGGGCGAGGGGGAGCGAGGTCAGCCTCGGCAGCATGTGAAGGGTCGAAGCCAGTTTCAACAGATGTGGAACTACATTATTGTTATTTCAAATTTTTTTCTGGACGGACAACACATTCATGCAGTTCAACTACCCAAGAATGTAAGGCCTCCGCCTCCCCTACCCCATTCCAGCTCCACCACATGGGTAGCTACTGTTGGATTTGTTTCTCTACTGTTGGATTTGTTTCTCATGGTTTCCTTTCTTCACATAAAGACATGCAGACATGGGTCTGTATGCTTAGTCTTCTCTTTGTTTTTAAACGCTATTTTCAACCCTGCTTTTATTACCTGATGCATCTTAACGTGGGCTCTGTCCCAGGGCGTAAGTGGCTCCCTTTCTTTTTCACAGCTGCATAATATGCCATGGCATGGATGCGCCGCATGGACGGACGTTCGAGCTGCCACTGTCGCTGCCACGCTTTGGCCAGAACCCACTCTGAACGGTGAACCCTCAACCGCAAACCGACCCTGCTTTTGTGCTTCCCTTTCCCCGGCCGTGATCAGGTACCATGTGAACAAATCAAAGTCGTCCAGTCTTGACTTGAATGCCTCTGGCGATGGGGAGCTCACTCTGTCCTCTGTCCGTGGCAAGTGTGTGTCAGAGCGGGGACTCAGGTCAAGGCCACCTGACTCCAGTGTCCACTCCTTGACTTTTGTGCCGGGGTGCACCTTGGGATTTCATTTTGGACAGCCCCCGCCCATCAGTGGTGCACACGGAGAATTCTCCAGGGCTGCTCAGGCGAGAAGGAGTCTCAGTCTCTGAGGCTCAGAATCCTTACCCAGGAGTCTGGGCTCGGGGCCGGCTGAGAAGCCCTCCCCTTGGGTGGCCTCGTTTCCCTCCCCGGATCAGGCGGTCAGGCGCCCTGTGGCCGGCCTGGGAGTGGCTCGGACCTGGCCCCAGCCCGGCACCTCCGTTCTCCCCACACTATGCCCTCATTCCCCAGAAGCTCAGGTGCCGCCTGGGCTCCCGTGGGGCCTGGGGACATCGTGTCCATGTTCCCGTCCTTCCCCAGAGGGACCCAAGGCAGGGCCTGCAAACAGCGCCCTATGACCTTGCAGGACACGAAGGTGCCCAGTGTAACAGAGACTCGGGGAAGACAAGAGGGACGTGGCACGGTGGTGCCCAGCAGAGAGTGATTTTTGATCGAGAGACACTAGATAGGCGATATCAATAGATATCTAGACATAGAAAGGTATAGCTTTGTTTCTGAGGATTTTATTTATTTGGTTTGGGCTTCGATTTTTTTGCTCTGCATCTTGTTTCTCATGCCTTGGCAACCTCTCCAGTTGAGGCCCCTTGTCACCATAGCTCCTTCCACCCCATCGTCACTGGCGCGTGGGCAGGGTACCTCCGAGCTCTTCCGTGCGCCTGATGCTTCCATCTGGGACCAGCGGGGCCCTATCACCTGGGCTCCCTGCGGCTCCTCCTGGCAGAAATCTCCCCCGTCCCATGGTCCCAGTGGCCTCCCTGCCCCTGGGACCCCTCCCACTGGACTCTGCCCTCTGTCTGGTGGGGGAGGCGGCATGAAATCACGAAAGATCATAACTCCTGGCCTTGCGCCGAGGGCTTTCTCTGCTCTAGCCTTCCAACAAGACTTTGTCATCCTCACTTCACAGGACACTGAGAGGCGAAGACACAGGACCAGCCAGACAGCAGGTTGAGGGCAGGGTGGGGAAGCACCACTTAACGGGAGGGGGTTTCTTTTGGGGGGTGGACGGTCTTGGAGCTCGATAGACGTGATTGCCCAGCACCGTGAACGCCGTGAACGCCGTAAGTGCTGCAGAGTTGTGAAATTTTACGGCGTGTGAATTTTACCTCAATAAAAAATAATCACTCTTGGGGCGGGGGAAAACCAACCAACTATATCACAAAGCTGGGAGGCGCTAGGACCTGGTCTTGAACCCAGGCCTTCAGGCGTTGCCTGCGTGCTCACAGAGGACCCAGGGGGGCCAGCCACCAGGCTGCTCCTGGCTGCACACCCTCCCTCCTGGAGGTGCTTTCCTGAGTCTCCCCGGGTCCGGGATGTCCCCACACTTCCTCTCCTTCCTTGCCCCACCCCCCAGCAGCTTTGCAGGCTCAGAGCTCCCTCTGCCCCTGGGGGCCCCAGTGAGCTGCTGGAGGCCTCACCTCGCATCCGCCCAGGGCTTTGCCTGCTCTTTTTGAAGGTCAGTTGTCCAGATACCAGGGGTCGGTGCCCCTAGGGTGGCCCTGGGCAAATCGCAGCCCCCCCCATCTATAAAAAGACAGGGGTGGGAGTCCCCGCCCCCCCCTCCCGAGCCTCAGTCTCCCAAAAGGAGAAAGCGTGACTCGGGTTTGCGGGAGCCAGAAGTGCCGTCCACATTACAGACGCACGGACGTCCATGGCTCCGTCCGTGGGAAGCGAGCATCCTCGTGGCTCAGAGCCTGTGAATAGCGTCTCTGTGGTTCTGTTGCCTCTTCGGTCCCCTCTGCGCAGCCTGGTACAGCCTGTGCCCCTCACGAGTGCCTCTCCAGTGGGAGGAGCCGATCCTACAGCCGGACCCCTGCCGGGCCTGGCTCCCCTGCTGACTGCGGGGCCCAGGAGCGCTGCGCCATCCGGGGCCACAGGCTGCACCCCAGCACTGTCAGGGCAGACCCACGGAGGGCAGGCCGTGGTGGTCACCCCATCGCCCTGTCTCCGCAAACATCGCTGCCGGTCTCTGGCCTCAGGGCCTTTGGGTTAACGAATAGGGAAACTGAGGCCTGGGCAGAACAGAGAGGCTCTGGCCCAGCTGTAAGGAGGGACATGCAGTTTTCAGGCGCCCAGGCTCGTGGCTGTTGTCAGATTTGCCAAGAGATTCATAACCCCTCCGAGCCCTGGCCCTAAACCAGCCCCTCGAAGGCAGGTTCCAAACCTGTGGGGACCCAGCACGGCCCCCGTGCTAAGCTGTCGTGCCGGGCAGGGGGTCTCTGGAGTTGACCGTGAGCTCCAGGAGGTCCTCCTGGATCCTGTGCTGGGTGAACGGGAGTTCGGCAGGACGGAGCCAGGCTCGGCTGCAGCAAAGGGATGGCGTCTCGCCTGCCCTGTATCTTGTACTGAAATTGTCCCTAGAAGTTGTTTCTATTTCTGTCATCCTCCCGGATGATGGTGTCCTCAGGGGAGGCCTGCATTAGCCTCAGCGGGCAGCTCAGAGGCCCCACCTGGCCATCAACCCAACTCACAACATGGCAGACGCTGGTCGCGCTCTGAGGCCCGAGCGTGTTTTGCAAAGTGAAGCCATAATGGCCAGTGCTTGGCAAGTGCCTGGCTAATTAAGAGGACATTAGCACCCTGGGCAGAGCCCCACGCCTGCCAAGACACCCTTGCCAGAAGCAGGGCCAGATTCCTTGGCCATGGCGAGGCCGCTGGCTGGTGCCCGGCCGCAGCCTCCCCGCACCTGGCCGCCACCCACTCCTGCTCCAGGCAGCCCGCGCCCACCCTCAGCATCCCCAGCCCTGCTCCGCCAGGGCCCGCGGAGCCTCAGCCGGACAGGCCCGCCTCCGGCCTCAGCTTCATCCATCAGACAGCGTGGCCACGCACTCCTCCCCGGGCTGCACAGAAGCCTCTCTGCCGTAAATGCCCATTTCGGTCCAGAGGCATCTGCACTAGCTGCAGGGGACCAGGGACCTGGTTGTCCTTGATTCAACAAGTTCTGAGCTCTTGCGATCGCCTTCTGACGCTCAGCGGGAAGAATAACCAGAAGCATCTCTCATTGGCACAGCAGACTCGGCCCCCATCCTCATCACCTCCAACCCAGCCGCCTGGGCGGCCATGGAGGCCCCCGAAACAGCAAATTGGGTCCTGCCCCTTTCAGCTGAACCTGCCCCGCGGCTCCCCAGGTCTCCCAGCCCAGACCCTCAGGGCCCCAGGTGGTCTGGCCTCTGCTCAACTCTCCCGCTGTCCCTCCTCCTCCCTCCACTCACTGACACCCCAGCCGCATGGGGCTGCTGCTCCCCAGCCTCACGCCTTTGCACACTGTTCCCACCGCCCGCTGTGCCCTTCCCTGCATCCTCCAGCTGCTCGCCCCCTGCTCGTCGTAAAGGCCCCTTCCAACGTCACCCTCTGGGAGGCTCCGGCCCCTTGGCTGTGCTCCAGGTCCCTGGCTCCTTCTCTGAGCGCCCGCAGAGGGGACTATGCTGCTTTTCGCCCAGGTGTGCCAGAGGTTAGGGCAGGCATCTGGTTCAGCGCTGTCCAAAGAAATTTCTGCAATAACAGGATGTTCTAGAATGTACTCTGTCCAATACGGGAGTTGCCAGTCACACGTGTGGCTACTGAATATTTAAAATGTGGTTCATGTGACTAAGAAACTGAATTTTTCATTTTATTTCAGTGTAACTGATTTAAATGTAAAAAGCTACATGTGACTGGAGCCGACCTGTCCTGGGAGGCACAGGTCTGGGCATCTCTGGGGGGCCCTGCCACCGGCTGGGCGGCCCCAGGAGGCTGGGGCAGTTGGAATGAGGGGGCCGTGCCATGAATTACAGATGGGACAACAGGTGTTGGCACTCCAGCAACTGCTGGTGACTTCACTCTTTTGCCATCCTGCCACACAGTCGGGCAGGGCTGTGTGTGTCCCCCTGGCCAGGCTGTGGCACCCACATCTGGCCTACGGAGACAGAGAGGGGTGCAGAGAGGCAGGAAGGGGTGACAAGGCCAGGAAGCAAGACTCTCCCTCCCCTTCCCTGTCGCCCGGGCCTTTCTGGCTCGGTCCTCCCTGGATTCCAGCCCTGAGAGTTCTCAAGATGGGTGAGTGGCCCCCGGACCAGCATTGCCTGCTTCCCCGAGAGAGAGCCTGCCGAGGCGGGGTGGGGCAGGGGTGCAGCTGACCGGGGCAGGCCATACAGGGGACAGGGGAACTCGCTGCCTGCCTGGCTCGGGGGTCCCGAGCGGCACAGTCAGCGCCCCTCTGCCCACCCACGTCGTGTCCAGGACGTCTGCAGGGTGCTCTATGGCAGAGGAAGCAAGGTCCTCGCCGACGGGAACGGGGGTCAGACCCCGGGTGCAGGCTGGTCGCCAGCCCCTGCGTGAGGGCTGCCTCCTGTAGGCCCCGCCCTCTCCGCAGGCCCCTCCATGAAGCCCACCTGCCCTCCTCAGCCTGGGGCATGCACAGGATGTAGCCAGCACAAAGGCCGTGTGGAGGGCACAGCCATCTCAAGCCCCCCAGCCAGCCCTGCTCCCTAGCTCGGGGGCTGTGGCAGCCTGGAGGAAAAGTGGCTTTTTTTTGCCAGAAGTCCCGGTCCCACGCACCTACCTGGAGGAGCACCTTGGTCTGACGCACAAGAGAGCTCTGCACGGGCTGGGTCTGTCCTCGCCCAGCTCGCCCGGGCCCGCTTGCCCGGGCCACTCCTAGACCCCCGTGGAAACACCTTCTCGTAGTCATGTTTCTGTCGGGGTGAGAAACAGAGAACTCTGACTCAGCTGGATACACGTCAGGGCCATCAATTGCTAAGCCCTGGGGAGGGAGCTTCCAGGTTGGCTAATTCTGGTAGTAGCTGGGAAGGACCCTGGGACTTCCCTGACTCCTCACTCTGGTGACCTTACCGAGTCAGCGGTGCCCTCAGGCTGAGTCCCGCAGAGTCACAAGGTGGCCGCCTGGGCTCCAGACATCACATCTTCTCAACATTATCTAAACTAGGCTTTGGACAACTCACGAATCCCTTCTCAGTGTCATGTTTTTTACAGGCAGAAGTCGAAATAGGATTGCAAAAAAACCCAGTTGCACTGAAGCCGTTACCATAGTGTTAATCGTGATATGCTAACGTAGGAGCTTCTTACTAATACACTAAATCATATCTAGTGATAGATTTAAGAACTACCGTGACTTGAATGAGAATGATACTCTAACATTTCTGTGATACATGTAATATGATCTGGAGCCATCGGTGATGCCACAGGCCCTACTGGGGTTCGTCGTTCACAGGGAAGGAAGCGCTAAAGCCAGTAGGTGACCGACAGGATGTGATTGTCTTCTCGTCCAAGTCCACGGGCTCCAGACGCCTTGCTTCCAGCAGCGCTTCGTGGAGGGCTATTTTTGTAAATCAAAGAAGCCTTTTCCCAAAGCTGCCCAGCGAACCCGCCCTCGCTTCCCAGCCAAGTTTCAAAACCTGCCCTTGTCTAAAACCGTGCTCTTTAGAATGACCATGAGGACCCGTCACCCCACGCCTGGGTCTGTCGCCCAAAGGACTGAGAGCAGGGACGGAGACAGGTGCATCCACACCCACGCTCACAGCAGCGTTATTCACAGTGGCCAAAGGTGGAAGCATCCGAGTGCCTGTCGGCGGACGAATGAATAAACAAAATGCGACGGATGCACACAGTATCCTAGAGTCTCACTCGGCCTTAAAAAGGAACGACGTTCTGACGCACGCTACGACACGGATGGATGTTGTACCTCATAAGCCAGTCTCGAAAGGACAAACACCGCATCGTTCCACTTACACGAGGTCAGTAGAGGAGTCGGATTCACGGAGACAGAGAGCAGGAGGGTGGTCGCCTGGGGCTGGGGGAGAGCAAGTACCCGGAACAGCGTTGTCGCACTGATGTGGCCTGTCTGTGACTCACTAAGAGGCCCCTGCAATGTGGACAGCGAAGTTTGAGAGTAGGACAGACCCACAGGTGGCTGGGGCGGGACACCCAGCTCAGAGTGACACGTCCACTCATTTGACTTTCGACAAAGGTGCCAAAGCAGCGGAGGTCGGTCAGCGCACCGCAAGGGGACAGTCTCCGAGGGGGGCAGTGGGGCGGCGCGCAGCCACCGGGGTTCAGGCCCTCGCCCACCCTCTCGCTTCCTTCCTCTCGTCTGTGAGATGGGCACAGCGCCACCTCCCTGTGGCCTCGCGGTGGGGAAATGTCTGAGAAGGGTGAGTGTCCCCTGGAGCCAGCAGGGAAGGGGGGGAGGTCCTGGGACCAGCTGGAGCCGGAGCTGGGGCGCAGGGCAGAGAGAGGCCATGGGCGAGGCCCGTCCCTGCGGGTCTGAGCTCAGGGGTTTATCCCGGGGGCACGGGGCACCCTGGAAGCTCTGAGCAAGGGTGTGACATGCAGCAGCTGCTGCCTGGAGGAAGCGCATAGGGAAGCAGGCCTGGGGTAGACGTGGGGAGCTGAGCTCCAAGGGGTGAGTCGGCTCGGTGGGGCGGGTTGAGGGTTCCCCAGATTCTGAGGGTCACAAGGGCAGAGTGGGGCCCAGAGGATGTGCCTGGAAAGCCCTTTCTGGTCGGGGCGGGGGAGAACTTCGACACCGTATTAAGGGCCTGGGAGTGGGGGGCTGAGCAGGCCCAGATAGGCCCCGGGGAGCCGGGAGGCTGCTGAGATCAAGGCCACGCTGGGCTGGTCCCTACTGTCCTCCTGCATCTGATTGTCCCCCAACTCCCACCTCCCTTTCACCCCCACCCCATGAGGCCCCAATGGAACAGGAGGACAGCTGATGGGAAGGTTGGGGTGCAGGGCCGGGAAGTAGAGCGTCTACTTCCCTCAGCAGCTCCGGCCAGCCCCTGGCAAGGGTCATGGCGGGCGCCACAGGGCTGTAGGCCCCCAGCCTGGTCTCCCGCCCAGTTATGGGGCTTTCCGGTAAAAAAAACGGCGCAAGGGGAAATCCTAGCAGAGGGCCTGCCCCTCGCCCACAGGCTGAGGCGCTGGTCCTGCAGTTCCCCTGTTCATTCCCTCCGTGTCACTCAGGAGCTCGGCAGGTGAGCACCTCCCGGTCAGGAAGGTGGACGCCCGCTCCCCACGTCCACGGTGCGTGCAGCCCTGGGCGGAGGGTCTCCGCCAGGAGGACAGTGCGGCTCAGAGAGGTGCGGGTGACTTGCTCAGCGAGGCCCCGCGCCTCGGGGTGGGGTGGGGGCTGTGCTGGGTGAGGAGACTGCCCTCGTTCACTCCCAGGTGCGGGCTGCTTCAGAGGCCGCTGCCCCCTGCTCCACGCGAGTTCTCTGTGGCTGCCAAAACGAATGATCCCAAACCAACTGCCATGAAACCACGGACATTTATTTTCTCCCAGGCGGGAGGCCAGAAGTCTCTGGGGGGCGGGTCCTTCCTGCCGCGCGGGCTCTGGAGGCTCCGGGCACCCAGCCTCTGGTCGCGTCTCCCATCTCTGCCTGCCCTTCAGACGACCTTCTTCCCGGTGCAGACAGGTCTGCAAAGACTGTTTCTGAAGTGACGTCCTGAGGTTCCAGGGGACATGGATGTGGCGGGGCTGGGGTCACGGCTTGACCCAGTGCCGTCCAGGGAGGCCCTCGCGTGGCTCGGCTGGCCCTCCCCCTCTGCCGTCATGCCCATGTCAGCCCCCAGGCCCAGGCCCAGGGAGCCGTGGTAACCACCGTGTCCCCACACCCCGTCCTGGCTTATTCAATTCCCAGTGAGCGTGTGAGGTGAACGCCAGGGACAGCTCCACAGGCAGGAGACAGCATTTGCTGTGTGACTCCACTTACCTGGCGTTCAGGAACGGTCTAGCCCATCTAGGGTGACAGCGGCCAAGTGACCTCTCGGGGGATGCTGGCCAGGTGGGGCTCACGGGGCGATCTGGGGCTGGAACGTTCTATGTCGGCCACTGATACAGCTTTAAAGCGTCCGGCAGCCACATTTAAAAGGTAAAAATCAACGGGTAACATCAATTTTAAAAATACATTTTATTTAACTCATTAAAATGTCTAAACTAGGATCATTTCAATGTGTAATCGACATAAAAAATTATTGAGAAATTTTAGGTTCTTTTCTCTGAAACTTGGCCGAGCTTCACCCTGAGGACTCCCCCACCAGACAAGGTGACATCCTGGCCCCAGACACACCCCTCAGCACACAGAGTCATTCCTTTTTAAGGCTGAAAGAAAAACATCGCCACTGAGTCCTGGAGCCAGGGCAGGGCCTCTTGTGACGGGAGGAGGGGAGGCAGGGCTCTCAGCACCCTGCCCTGCAGGCAGAGAGAAGGGCCAGAGGCCCTGGCGGCTGCAGGACGGCCTCTCCTGCAAGGCCCCAGCGGCTGCTCCCACCCCCAACAGGGCCCCTTATCTCCCAGCCGCAGCCGGCAGCCCATTGTCTCAGGGAGGAAGGGAAGGGGCGGGGGCGGGGGGAGGCCTCCTCCAGAGGCACCCACCGGCCGGCCCTCCCCCAGGACACCCCCCACCCCCTTCCAGCCTTCCGGAGAGGAGGAGGAGGCCGTCCCTGTCTCTCTGCCTGGGCGGCTCTACCTGAAGATGAGGAGGAAAAACGCTGTATCCTGTGAAAGCGGGAGGAAGTGCATCGATTCTAGAGCAAAGCGCACACTGGGCTTGACTTGTCAAGGTAAAGCGAGAAGCAGAGAAGAAACAGAAGACCTCCTCCTTGCTCCTTCTTCTCGGCCGTTCTTGCCTTTCCCTTCAGCATCGACCGCATCCTCCAGCCATTAGCTGGGGCAGCACGAGGGGGACTCCCAGGCTTTGGGGAGCCGAGTGGGGTGGGGAGCGCTCACCTGGGGTGGGGAGCACATCCGTGCCCGCGAGGTGAGGGGTTGCAGGCCAGGCCGAGGCAGCCGGCTGAGCAGGCAGGAGGGCGTCCGACAGGGGAGGGAGGGCAGTGGCCAGTGAGACGGGGTGCACCAGGGAACCGGGAAAATCGGCGGGCATCTTGGGTGCCGGCAGCCAGGGCCTTGCTGGCGAGAAGGGGGTCGCGGACCTGGTGAGCGAGGGAGGTGGGGTGAATGCCGTCAGCTGCGGGCTGAGCGGATGACATTCGGCTCATAGGCATATTTCCCCAGTTCCCCGGGCAAGGCAGGGGCAACACTGGGGCCGGAACCTGGGCTTTCCTGAGTCCGTCGGGGGCTGTGTTTACCAGACCACCTGGACAAAGGCACCACACACGTCGCACGGATGCACTTTTGCACCCATGGCAGACATTACCAGTCAAATGCCCAGTTACTTCCTGCTGAATCTAAAGGTCTCGTCTTAGACAAGACAAACCTTGTTTCTTGACCCCTGGGAGCCTAGCAGGTCTCTCTTACCAACCTGCTCAATCCACTTACAGTGAAAAATCCAGTGGAATCCAGGGAAGGGGGAAATCCCAAACTCTCAGATGTGGGGGCCTTTGACCCCCCCTCCACCTGCCCTTTGCCCAGCTAGAAACCTGGAGGCCGAGAGAGGGGCCCAGCTTTCCTGGGACCACACAGCACCTCGGGGCAGGGCTCGAGACTCAGGCTGCTCCAAGTCCTTCTGAACCCAGTTGTCACTTCTTTCCGTGGCTCCCTAAGCAATTGGACCAGGGCCAGGTGACAGTAGGCATGGAGATGAAACCAGGCTGGGGGTCTCAGGACATATTTTGAGGACAATCTTGGTGGGGGGAGGTACTGTCAGAGCTGTGAGGTATGATCCAAGTCTAGCTAAGACAACCAGAGCAAGAAGGGGGAGAAAGGAAGCCACCTCAGGTGTGGCAGGGCCCAGCCGGGCGCCCACAGTGCCTGTTTTAGGAAAAATCATGCAGAAGCAGGAAGTGAGGCCCAGGGAAGACTACCTGAGTAGTGGCTCTCACCTGAGGGCGATTCGATCTTAGGGCTTGTCTTCTTTCTTTTTTAAAATTATTTTTTACTTATAGTTGACGTATATTAGTTTCAGGTGTATAACACAGTGATTCAACATTCACGTACCTTAGAGTCATCATCGCAATGTCTAGTAACCATCTGTCACCAGACATAGTTATTATGACGTGACCGACTCAATTCCCTATGCTGTACTTTACGTCCCTGTGACTTTTTTACAACTGGAAGTATGTACTTCTTAATCCCCTCCCCTTTTCCACCCAGCCCCACAAACCCCTCTCAGCCGGCAAATATCAATTTGTTCTCCGTATCTGTGAATTTAGTTTCTTTTCTTTGTTCATCTTTGTTTTCAGAGTCCACATCCAAGTAAAATCAGAAGGCCTTTGTCTTTGCCTGACTTATTCCACTGAGCATAATATTCTCTAGGTCCATTCATGTTGTCGCAAATGGTAAGATCTCATTCCTTTTTATGGCTGAGTAATATGAAATTGTGTGTATGTACCACAACTCCTTTATCCAGTTGTCTCTTGCTGGACATCTATGTTGCTTCCGTATCTTGGCTATTGTAAATAATGCTGCAGTGAACATAGGGTGCACGTATCTTTAATTAGCATTTCCATTCTCTTCATTGACATCTGGATTGCTGGATTACATACGTGGTCGTTCTAGTTTAATTTTTTGAGGAACCGCCATTGTTTTCCATGGTGGCTGCACCCATTTGCAATGCCACCAACAGTGCTCGAGGGTTCCCTTTTCGCCACATCCTCGCCAACACTTATCTCGTCTTTCTGATAATAGTCCTTCTGCCAGGTGCCAGGCGATATCTCATTGTGGCTTCTGATGTGCCTTTCCCTGATGATTAGTGATGTTGAGCATCTTTTCAAGTGTCTGTTAACCATCTGCATATCTCCTTCGGAGAAATGTCTAGTCAAGTCCTATTAGAAAACTTCTGTTTGCCTTGCTATTTACTTTTAATTAAGGGCTCAGACTTGGCGAAGTTACAGGGTGACCTGTGGGTTTGTGTCTGATGCAGAAGATAACACCAAAAGTTATTCTCGATTGCCTCTTAAGACATTAGTCAGATTTTTAAAACTGAATTTAGGAATCTTGTCCTAGCATTTTTTAATGAACTATATAAACCCTGGTTTTGCAAATGCTCTATCCATTGATTTTACCATCTTACTGTTCTCTCATTCATTAATGAGTTGAATGAAATCTTTGACAAATGTTCATTTTCTAATCATGTGAGAGTCATGATTTCAGCTTTTTGGAAATACTTTGATACCTGTCTCCCAGCACAGGACTCTTCTCCCCACCCACCTCCACCTTGATCAAGTCTGTGCTGGGACGGCAGGGGGTGGAGGTGGGGTCAAGGCCTGGGTCCCCTTACCTGACTGGCTTTGCTCTCAGGCCTGAGTCACTGCCCATCCTAACGCCTGGGCAGAGACCTTCTCATCTATGCCTTCTGACCCAAGGAGCTTGGAGGTCACTCCTAGCCCAGTCCCCACAGACACAGGATAGTGACCTCCATCTGTGATGTCTGGCTGCCATTGACAACCAGGTTCAGGCTGAGGCCTCTGATTTGTTTCAAGGGCCCTGCGGAGCTGAGGGGTGATGTTATGTTGGGAAGAGACAGGCAGGCCTACTGTATCCCCAGGACTGGGCAGCCCACAGTGGCCCCTCAGTATTTGTCAAGGCCGGGTGTGATGGCAGTGTAGCCAGGACACCACAGTGATGCAGAGACCACTGCGAGACAACCTGTGGCCAGTCCCAACGTGGACAGCCCCAGGGTGTCAGCCCCCTCCCCCGCTCCTCCCTCTTACCCAACCGGGTTCTGCTTAGCACCAGTCCTACCCCCAACCTACCCCCTCCACCTCCGTGCAAATTCACCGCGCCTACATCCGGCTCTGGGTACCACCTCAAAATTCCCTTTCTGCCAACCCAGCGGGTACCGGGCCCTCCCACCCCTCTGGACCTTCACTTTGGGGAGGGATCAGGTAAGTTCAGTTATGATGTCACCATTTAACATAAAATGATTAGTGTTATCAATCAAACTTGTATTGACTCTTACTTTACATCTTTTGAACCCAGTACTTTATGTTGTTGCTGTTTCAAAAAGCTTCTTAACGGGTCTAGGGAGGCTTCTGGAATTGACCCTTCCCAGGAGCCCAGCCCAACCCGGCCGGGCTTGGCGTGGCAGGCGCATCTCCAGCGCCACCTGGTGGCCACCAGGAGTCCACGCAGCCCAGTCGAGAAGTGGGAGGTGACGCAAGGTCCTTCCCGGTCCTGGTGTGTGCTCCCCGCCTCCGCCCTAGGAAGGGCCGCACCTTTCGTCCTGGTGGTCGTGAAGGCTTCCCGAAGGAGCTGCGCTGTGCAGGACACATTAATTCGCCTTCTCAGTCCCGCCGCCCCGGGGTGCAGGGGCCAGAGCATGGACAGCATGTCGCTTGCCGCTAACTACAGCAAGCCTCATTCTTGGAGTCGTTATACCCATTTTATGCGTTGGAAAACTTAAGCTCGGTTTTTAGAATTCTGGCGCTGCTGCCCTGGCCTAGTGCTCAGATCTCACTCAAACCTGCCCGGCAACGCCCGCCATTCCAAATGCCGGGTCTGCCACCAGGGAATTTACGATCATCACTGAAGTCCTACTTATTGAATGATTCCCTTTATTCAGCGGAAGGAAGTTAGTCCCGGAGAGGGCCTGACCCGGCTGAGTCACTCAGGGAGTCCAGACGGGGCCGACTCTACGAGCCCAGCCCCCTGCCAAACGCCTGGGCCCCGCGATGGAAACAGAGCCAGCCCCCACCCCACTGCAGTTCCTTCCAATCTGCCAACCCCCACCGAAGGCCGGGATCCAGGATGGAGGTTCCAGGAAGATGGAGAGAAATCCCCGCCGCGTTCCCAGCTCTCTCCCTCCCTCCTTCCTTAAATCCTCAGGCTGCACACCCACCGCCGACCACCCCCTCACGCCGGGCGGGTGCCCCCAGAAACCTGGAGGGGGAGGGGCGAACTCGGGGTGGGCGTGTCCCGCGAGCCGCCAGAACTCGGGGTGGGGCCTCTGACGGGCAACGCCCCCTCCCCAGCACATTTGGAACACCCCTCCCACTCACCCCCGGCTTCCAGGCATTCCGCTGAGTCACTTCCGAGCCCGTAGCTGCAAGCACAGTGAGAACAGTAAGTGTCATTCAATTCTCTGGGCAGCGGCCCAGCGCTCACCTGGAGACCCGGCCACTGTCTTGTCTAAACGCCTTCTCTGGCCAACGAAGCCAGCCCCACCTCATTCCCTGTCCTCTCCCACCCTAGTGGTCACGCAGGCTCCCGCCTCAGGGCTTTGCGCTAGCTGTGCCCTGGGCCTGGCACTGCGCCCGCGCACCTGTGGCCCGCGCGCCCTCCCCACGGTCACTGCCAAGGCCTCTGCCCCAGCTGGGACGTGTCAGGGAAGAAAGGGGGGGCATCTGCGAGCCTGCCACGCAGTCGCTCGATGGGCACTTAGATTGCAAAGATGTCCAGATGCACACTGCAAAGCGGGGATGCCACGTGCTGCGTGGTGGAAGTGGACGAGTATGTGTCCCCGGCCCGCGTAACCATGTGACCGTGTGCGATGCTGCTGTGTGCAGCGTGAGGAACGCGCGCCGAGCGTGCATCCTGCGAATTCCCCGCCGGCCCGGATGTCGGTCTTGTCTCCCAGCTCCTACCGCCCCCTTCGTGGTGAGGCTGCCGTCGATGCTGAAAACTACGATTCCCAGAATCCCTGGTCCCCCCGGAATTGCTGCTAGGCTCCGCCAATAGGGTGCGCCGGGGCTCTTAACCTTTCGGGTGCCGTGAACCCGTGCGGATGCGTTTAGCATCTGATAATACTTAGGGACCCCTCAGAATCATGCTTCTTAAAAAAAAAAATTAAGCCTTTAAGTTGTATTTTTAGTGCATCCTGTATTTTTTAAATTGTAGTGAGATACACAGCATAAAATTTGCCATCTTAAGCAATTTTAACTGTTCGGTTTAGTAGTAAGAACAGCCTCACTGTTGTGAAACAGCACTGCAGACCTTTTCCGTCCCTGCAAATCTGAAACTGTACCCCTTCTCAGTTCCCCTTCCTCCCTCCACCCTTCCACTTTCTGTTCCCAGGAGTTTGACTACTTTAGATATGTAAGTGCAATCTGCTCAGTATTTGTCCTTTTGTGTCAGGCTTATTCACTTAACATGTCCTCAAGGTTCATCCCTATTGTAGCACGGGTCAGAATGTCCTTCCTTTCAAAGGTGTCATCACAGGCCATTGTGTGCATCTGTCACGTTTTGTTTATCCATTCATGGATGGTCAGAACCATGCTTTTAAATGCACAAAATAAAATGCATAGAATTACAAAGGATACTTTATAACCTGATCACAGTTGTCAACAAGAGGAAAGAACAAATTGCAACGGTAACCAATAGATTCATTTCTTTATGAATTCATTAAATTAAGTATCTCAAGCTGAGAAACTCTAAAAAACTGTGGGACTCGGTCAGCTTTGTCCACCAGACCTCTAGTCTCCCAATGATATAGTTCAGGTTGTGCTTTAGTAGGCAGCCCACCTACTTCTAAGAACAACACGCTCTGTTAGCCCCCATCAAAAATTCCTGCAGGTCAGAACTTTCTAGAAACAGTTTCATCTCTGTGTAACTATCCTACCTTGTCTCTAGTGCTTAAGGGTTGCCGCTCAGTGTCTGCCATGTGGGGTGCCATTAGCTCCCCCAAGATCAGAAATCCATCTCCGTGGAGCACTGCCTCTCCTGTCAGCCCAGAGGACAGGCGCAGAGTCATGGGATGACATATTTTTCAGAGGTGTGCAGGTCACACTCGACAAATCACTCCCTTCAGATTCTCCCAGTCATGGCGGAGAAGTTCTGGCATGTGTGCCGGGCTGAATGCGTCCGTTCCTGGGTCGATAGCTCAGTCTACAGGCCAAGGCAACCGCTGCAGGCCCTGCCCGCTGCACCAGCTGCGCCAGCTGACGTGGCCATCCTGAAGCCCTGGGATGCTCACTCATAACCCTACCCCGCCCCATTCAGTGTCATCATCCACCTCAGTTCCTGTTGCTGGAAATTAGCAACATCTGTCTTTCTCTTGGAGCGTGAGTTGTTTCCTCCAGGGTCAACTGTGGCTTCTGAGCCCCTGGGGCATGCTGACATCAGAGAGTTCAGGGGCTGAAGGCCACCAGGGAGGAGCCTGTAAGAGGGTCCCTCAGGGGAGGGTGTTACAGGGTCCTCAGCCCGAGCAGACTGGAGTCCTCGGATACTGGGGGAGGGGCAGCACCCAGATCCTGAGCATCGTCTGCGTCCACCCAGATATCCAGACCCAGGCTCTCAGTTCCACAGTGTGATCACGTGCACAAGAGGTGGCTGTGCCCGTGTACCCTCTAGACCTGTTTCCTTCTCTGAAAAAGGGCTGGAGAGAAGTGTCCCTCCCACAGGGCCACTGGTAGGCTGTAGCTGGACCAGTTATGGGTGGGCAATGGCTAGGCCCTGGGGCAGCTAAGGACATTCCTTGGGCCTGACGCTTTCACACGCCACTTGTCCCACAAGGCCTGGGTGAGACAGCCTGTGGAGGTGAGGGGCTTTGGGAAAGGGGGCTATGGCACGGGGTGCCTGTGGTGGTCTGGGCCTCACAGGGAGACTCCAGCCAATCCCTGACGCACTGAGTGGGGACATCACAGGTCCACCTTGCCAGGTAGGAGAACGTCCCCACTAGAGGGCACCCAAAGGGGAGGAATGTCTTCTAGCCTGTCCTGCCCTCAGCCCTGCCCCAGCCAGCTGTCAGGGACTTCTCTCTGCCCCCGCACCTCCTCCCTGGCTCTCATGGCTTCCCCCCAACTTGAGCATCTTCACACCCCCTACCAAGGGCTGTCATCCCCAGGCCGCATGTCTGTCAATCTCTCTTGCTTACACCTCCCCTGACCATGCTGTTCTCAGCTGGGTCACCTTGTCCTAGCTGTATCTGAGTGTCTTCATTCCTGGCATGGTCATGGGGGGCTTTCACCGGAGAGCTGGGGTGCTCAAAAATAATGGGAGGAAATCAGTCTGCCCTCCTTTTGCTTTCTCTTTCCTCATCCCTCTCCCTTCCGAGATGCCCTTTCTAACCCCACACCTCTTCCCTTCCTTCCTGCTGGCTCTGGTTGGGTTGCCCACAGCCTTCTGGGGCTCTCTGGGCCCTGTTCCCCTAACAGTGCTCCCGGGACAGAGCTCCAGGCCTGACCAGCTGGCCCCCACCATCCCAGTATGTCCTTGCCACCCACAGAACCTGCCTGAGGATCCGGCCACCTGGGATCCGAGGCCAGGTGACCTGCTGGCTTGTGTCCTGTTGGGTGTGCTAGCCCTGAACCTCACCTGGAGTGACCCTGGTCCCGAGGACAGGACAGTCAGGACAGGACAGACAGGGCATGGGGTTGGCTGTCCTCATTTGTCAGAAACACAAGCCTTCCTGCTGGGCCAGGCCAGGCCAGGCCAGGCCATTGGCCTAAGTGAGCTGTGGGCCGAAGACCTTCCCACCCTGGTCCCCACCCCACTCCTTTCTCCCGGGGAACCCCGCACCAGACCCCTTTGTTGATCACCTACTGCGCCCCAAAGGGATTATTGATTATCAAAGAAGAAGAAACTGAGGGTCAGAGAGGTTGATCCCCATGTCCAGCTCTCAGCCCTGTGCTCCCCCCCAACTCCTTTTTGAAAAGTATGAAATACTCAAATGTACAGAAAAGAACAAGGAGGAACATAATGCACACCAAGACCTAGTAATTATTTCGCCGTATTTTCTTCAGCTCTGTATTCTCAAAGAAACAGAGGCTATCAGAATCAGTGGGTGCCCACCCTTCCATGCTTCTCCCGGGGGCCCCCTGCCACCTCCACCCCGCAGCTGCTGCCGGGCTCCTTCCAGCTGTGTTTCTGTTGCCTTGGCACCCACGTGGCCGTCCCTAAACAATATGAGTGTCCTGTGTGTGTGTTCTTTATCTTACAGTCCCGCACTGGGGTATACTTTACCTAGAGTAGATAGAGGTCACCAACCTTGAGTGTACAGCCATGTGGCCAGCATCCCAGTCAGCACACAGAACATTTCCATCCCTGGAAGCCTCCCCGTGCCCTCCACCCCAGCCATTACCTGCCTCCCCCAAAACCACCGCCCAGACCACTGTCACCGGAAGTGAGCTTCGCATGGAAGTGGGCCCAGAACCAGACAGCCGAGGGTGTTTGCCTCTGGGGGCGCCTGGCGTCCATCCTCTTACTAGGGGCTCCTGAGCTTCCTTGGGGGGCACTGGATTCCTTTGCCCTGCCCTGCCTCTGCCCCGGACCTGGTGGTTTCATCCCGGGGGGGCCTGACATTTGACGCGGCTGGTTGCACTTTTCTCCCCAGCGAACCTCGCTGAGATTTATCTGGGTAGCGACCTCCGCCTCCCCAGCAGCCTCTGTGGAGGTCACCCCCTCTGGGCCAGGCGCCGCCCCGTGCGGGTCACCCGGCAGCTCCAGGGTTAAAGCGCCGCGGGCCTGCTGGGGGCGGGGCGTCAGGGGTGGGATCCCAGTCTGGGACCCCCAAGACCAAGGCCCTCAGCCCCCTTCCCCCCCCCCCCCCGCCCCGCCCCCGCGCCTCCAGCCAGGGACCCCGCCCTCCAGACCAGGCCCCACCCAGCCTCCTCAGCAGGACCCCGCCCCAGGGCCAAGCTGTCCTTCGGATAAGCCGGGGGTGTTTCGAAAGGCCCAGCCACCCCGGGGACCCTCAGCAAACGGGAAGCTCGGGGAGGAAGCTGTGCGGCGGCCCGCGGCCCGATGACTAAGTTCAGCTCTGCGACCTGCCACCGTTTGCCTTTTATGGCGGCCTCGTGAGCAGAGCACTTGGCCACCGAGGGGCGCAGGGACCTCGGCTGGGGCTGGGAGGGAGCGCCGCGGGCCGCCCCCCTTCTCGCCCCCGCCTCAGCTGGCCTGGCCCAGCCCTATCCTGAATTTACAGAAAGGGAAACTGAGGCCCAGAGAGGGACGGAGACTGCCAAGGTCGTGCACCTTGGCGGGGGTGGAGTCAGATGACACCCGAAGGCCCTGCTTCCCAGCCCGGGTCCAAGACAGAGATGACTCCTGGGGGGAGGGGTGGGCAGACCTGCATTTATTGAGCACCCACTGTTTGTCTCCTGGCAACCATTTCCCTTCCTCACAGCAGTCCTGGAGGGCGGGCAGGCTTGGGACCTGTGACCCTCACCCCAGATGCGGGCTCCCCAGGGAGGGGTGCACGGGTGGGGAACATGCCGGGCAGGAAGCGGCTGCTTCCCCTCCGGTTCCTTCACTCTACGCTGCGTTAGGCCAACGGATGGGGAAAGTGAGGCTGTGAGTGAAGGTAACTGCTCCTAAGGTCACATGGGAACGCAGTGGCAGTGCTAGGGCCTAAATTAAGTGTGCTTGGGAGGGGGCGGTACCCTGGCCCCCGGAAGTATCAACACGCACGTGCGCTCCACACGAAATTGGGGTTGAGCATCTGCGCTGAGCTGAGTTGCACTGTGGCCCCCCCCAGCACCTCGGCAATCTTTCGACTTCTTCGGCGCCCAGTCCCCGCCCTCCCCCTTCAGCGCTCCGCCCTCCGCCCGGACGTGCTCTGCTCAGGGCCTCAGTTTGTTCAAATAAAAAATGGGGACAGTCCAGGCCTCACAGGGACGCCTGTGCTTTGGCAGGGCCGCGGGGCGGGCCTAGGGGGAACTTGGTCAGGTTTGTGGTCTGGGGGAGGAAGGGGGAGGGGTGAGGCAGGGGTTTGGAAAACCCTTCTCCACCCCAGCCCCCAGGCCTGCGATGATGGCTCCCTGCGGGGAGGGGAGCTGGGAGGGGGCGGCTCAGGCAAACCTCTTGCAGGCCTAACGCCCCCTCCCGGGGCGCTCCCATACCTCGCCTTTTATGGAGAGGAAGTTAGGCCGAGTGGGTCGGCCCCTGGGGCGGGGTGGGGGCCGGCCAGGCCTGCAGGGAGCTCCGGCCAGGAGTGGCCCGTGCTGGACTGCGCTGGGGATGGCCAGCTTGTCTCTCTGATAGGCCACGTAAGCCGGGCCTGGGAGCACCAGATAATAACCGTCCTACCCTACCCACCCCACCTCCCACGGAGAAGCAGGCGCAGAGGGGTACCTGGACCCTCAGGCTGAGCCAGCCCCGGGCCTTGGGCTCCAGGTGACCCAGGGTTGAGTAGGTCTCACCAGACCTACCTTGGGGCCCTAGGCAGTTAACGACCTGGGGTGTCCAATGGGCCCCCACTCTGGTTTGCTCAGACCTAGATCCCTCCCCCAGAGTCGGGCCTTTGTCCTGGAGCTCAGTGTCTGGGTCCAGACTCCCAGCAGACCAAGCCCTTCTCCGCCCTCAAGGCCACCGCCTCCAGCCCTGGCCCCTAGCAGACTGGGTTCTGAGAACCCAGTATTCGAGTCCCATTGGGTCCCATTGTGCAGAGGGACTCGCTGAGGCCTGGAGACAGCAGGGCGCACAGCCCAGCGCTAAGGTTCCCTTCTGCCCGGGGCCATGTGAACCCAGACCAGAAGGGCTCTGGACACCAGAATGCTGCCCCAGGTCTTCCCAAGGTGGGTCCCCATGAGTGCCCTGTGACAGGTTGTGATTCTCCCAGGTCCCTCATACATTCCTGGGTCTTAGAGAAAGTTGCCGAGGCCTGAGGAGCTAAAGGTCAGAGAGGGTGCTGCAGGGCCTGAGGGCTCAGGGCCAGCTCCTCTGGAAATGCTGTGGCACCTGCAGTCACCTCCCTCCTCTGGGGGTCAGGGAGTCCTGGCCTGGCCTTCCTAAGTGCCCTGCTGCGAAATGTCTCTAGGCCTCTGCGTTCTGCCTGTGACAGAGCCCAACCCTGCCCCCAGGGGCAGGGTCTCAGTGATGGGAGGGTGGGGGGAGGTGGGGAGGTGGGGGAGTGCTTGCAGAGGCTGAGCTGGAAGGCTGGAGCACAGCCACTGTGCCCTTGGGGAAAGGTGGCTGTCCTGATTAAGTCTAGATAAGGTCTACAAGTGGCCCTATGATGACAGGAAGAGGTGGACTCCAGCCCGGGCCCTCCTCCCTTGGGCCTAGGCTCAGGGGGCTCCTGGGAGTAGGTGAGAGCCGGGCCAGGAAGCTCTGCTGTTCAGCTGATGTCTGAACCCCCTCCTGCCCCTCCCGCCTCCCCAGCCTCCCCAGCCTCCCCCTCCCCCACAGCCCACCATGGGTGGTGGCCCAGAGAGGCCACTGGCCCTCAGTTCTTCCCTGGGCACTAGAGCAGTAGTGACCACAACCCGGGAGCGACATGTGGCACTTTTCTGGCCCCTTGACACACACTGGCTTCATCCTCTCAGCCTCACACGATTTTCACTCCGTTTTACAGGTGAGAAAAATGAGGCCCTTCCAGGTAAAGTGACTTGCTCCGAGTCACCGAGATAGCAGACATATCCCATCTCACCATCTTCCCTTAGCTCTGTGTGTGGTGCGTGTGTGTGTGTGTGTGTGTGTGTGTGAGAGAGAGAGAGAGAGAGAGAGAGAGAGAGAGAGAGAGAGAGAGAGAGAAAGGGGGGGGGGCGCCTTGGGTGTGTTCCCTCACCCCTCGAAGCCTGACCTATGATTTGGGGGAACCGTCAAGGCCCCTGCCTCACCTGGGGGCAATTGATGGGGAGTAAGCGAGACAGGGCCTTGCTTCTGGAGGCCATGAAGGGCATCTGGCCATGAAGGGACATTCGGTCCCAGCGGGAGGTCCAGCACCTCACCTCCTCCAGGTGGGCACAGTCCTGTGCGAATGTAACAGAGCTGCTCACACCCCCGGCAGGCCCCCAACCTCAGTGTCGGCCTTGGGGCCCACAGCTATGAACCTATCATGAATGCAGCCCTGCCTACCTCTTGGGGTGGCCATGGGGACAAAATTGAATTCTAGAGCATCAGAAGACCAACCGCAAGAGCGCCTCGGACACTCAGGTCGTCCCCCTCGCTGCAGCGTAATTGCCCTCATACCTCTTGCATTTCTCGTACACACGTCTGTTTAGCCAGGGGCAGCGAGAAACCTGAGGTCTGAGGCTGGCGTCTGTGTCATTTTGGTCCCTTCCCGGCCTTTCATAATAACGGGGAGCCATCTGCTGAGACAGACTTGGCTCTGCCCCTCTCCTGCTCCTGCGCCCTCCAGAGCCCCCCATCGCCCTTGCTGGATGAAGCCCAGCTCCTGCGTGTGCACCAGCCCTCTCTCTGCGAGCACGCCTGCGCAGGCATTCTGGATGCCAGCTAATCTCCAGACTTATGAAGCACTTTCCCACTTCCTGGCTGAACTCCAATGCTGCATTCTTGCTGTGTGGCCCTGAAGCTTCCTTTCCTTCTCTGGGGCAGGGCCGAGGCTGACGAGGACAGGAAAGGGCGCCTGCCTGGCTTTGGGGGGATGCAGCTGTTACTGGGAGTTCTGGTTCGGGGTACTAGTCCCCAGTTTCCAACAAGGTCCTTGGCGAGTCTTATGGTGCCCCCAGCGCTGGGCCCCGGAGGCGGGCCCAGTCAACGTGTGTCTGTGGGGTGCCAGCCCCCAGGAGGGCCTGTCTCTTGCACATTGGGCTCTAGAACCCAAGCCTAACCCAGGTATGCGAGTCTGGGCTCAGTCTGTGACCACGTCTGTGTCCTCGTTACACGGGCCCTGCATTCAAGGCGCAGGACCTTCCTCCAAGCGAGTAAAGCCACGCAGTCCCCTCTGACCTTCCTTCTCTCAGGCTGCGTCCTGGGACTGAGAGGCTCCCCCACCTTACCCCCACCCCAGCCCAGCTCACCCATCTCCGTCGGGGCCCGTACGGGCTCTTCTGGTTGTTGGCCAGAAAAGAGCCGGTGTGGAGCCCAGACCTGTCCGCTGAGGTCTCCATGGGCGACGTTCGCACGTCTCCCCATGTGCCATCCTGTCAGAGTCCCCTGAGGTGGTCTCCTCGGCAGGCTCCTATTCAAACTTCAAGGCCCAGCTAAAAAGACCCCTCCTCTGGCAGCTTGCCAGAACCTCAGCCGGGCTGCCCTCCTCCAGGTCAGCCCCTCTGCCTTCAGGATGTCAGACAGTCATTTTCCGTGGGGACCTCCGGAGCACAAGGCTGGGCTCTGACCCTTGAGTATTATCAGGGACCGGATGAGTTAGCTGCGCCAAGAGACCTGAGGACGTGCTGTGACACTCAGCCTCCCCTAACGCCCTCAGCCAACATCCCCTGGAAGGTGCAAGCCCTGAGCTGGCCCAGCCCCCTCTTCCCTAGGCCCAGTCCTCATCAGCTCTGGCAGTCTGCCAGGGCTGCACCCACACCAGCCCGGACAGTCTGCTCACACCCTCCAGGGACAACACAGCCATTCCTGCCTCCTCCCTTCTGTAGAGAACTGAGTCTGTCCTCCCTCCCTCCCTCCCTCCTTTCCTTCCTTCCTTCTTTCCTCCATCTGCAGATGGAACCTGAAAACTTCACTAACTACACACCTTGACTTGGGGATCCCACAGTGACCAAAACAGATGTGGCTGCTCCCTGTGGAGGATGGAGGTAGAAAGCAAACCTGTAACCACGCAGACACATCTAGCTATCAGCTGTGAGGAGCATGTCAAAGAAGTGGAGGAGCCACAAGATCCCTGCCCTTGTCTGGGGATCCTGGAGGGCTTCCTGGAGGAGGTGATGTTTCCACTGAGCCCTGAAGGATAAGCAGAACTTAAAGAAGCCAAAAGGGTGTATGCAGGGAGAAGGGTCCCTTACACACAGAGAACAGCAAGTGCAAAGGCCTGAGACAGGCAGGAGCCCGTGCTACGGACTAGAGGCTGGCAGGGCTGGGCCACACGCCCAAGCCAGCTGGTGTCTCAGAAAAGGGCACGTCATTAGCGTGCAGCTACGTGAATTTCCACCAGCTGGATACTTACAGGTGCCAGGCACCTGGATCAGACACTTCCAGCTTCCGGAAGCCCCACTCATGCCCCGTCCAGCCACGCTCCCACCGGGCAGTCTCCGTCCTGACTCTGCCACACAGGCTGGCTCCCCTGTCCTTGAGCTCTGTGACACTGAGTCACTCGGGACTCCCGCCAGGAGCGGATTGCGTTGTAGGAATGCACCGTGCCTTCTCTCTCCACTCAGCGGGCGATGCGCCTTTGGGGTGTTTCGCGTTTGGGGCTCCGATGAATATGTGTTATAGATGAATGTGCATGACTGTGCCTGCATGTCTTTTGGGACCGTTTTTCTTGGATAAATACCTAGGAGTGGCGTTGGCGGGTGCTCCCCCCCGCCCCCAGGTCTGGGCAGACATCTTTCTCATCTTACCCACTCTGGTGGGCCTGGAGTGCCACATAGAGCAGCTCAGTTTGCATTTTCCGGACGACCCACGATGGAGAGCATCTTTATATCTCTACAAAAGGTTGGGGCATTCAGGCGGCCACTTAGCTAAAGTGCCCTTTCAAGACTTTTGCTCATAGCCCTCCCTGGCCTCTTGGCCCAAACGCGAGACCAGTATTCATGATGGAGACACAGTCCAGAAGGATGTGAAAGAGAAGGTGGAAGTCACCGGCTCCCTCCTCTGTGCTACGCGCCCCTCCTGTAGCGCCCCCCACCCCTCTGGCAAGCCTGGAACCAAGTTGAGGTTCCATGACCTGCCGTGGAGACGTGGTATGCCTAGCTCAACCACCGACATGCGACCACCTGTACTTGCTCTGGGGAGGCCCAGTCCACGCAGTTCTGTTCACTCTCCAGTCCCCTCCCCACAGCTCTGCGGCGCAGGTGAACCACTTGCCCAAGGCCGCCAACCCACACCCAGCTCCGCTGTGTCCTTAACAGGGGAGATGGCGAGCTGGACAGACAACTCGGTCCACTTCTGCAGTCCCACTGTGTGCCGGGAACCACGAACCAGCCTGTGCCTGCCCTCGGGGCTCCCCCAACCTGAGCACAGAGCAGTGGGCCTCAGGAGCAAGTAGTGGGCAGCAAGGAGGGCACCCCCCCCCCGCTCCCCGAGCCGATCCTTTGAGGGACCCGAAGTCCGTCTACTCGGGGAGGGGTGAGGACGAGGTCGTGCACGTCGCCAGGGCTGCATTCCGCCAGGCCTGGGACGCCAGGCGAGGGCCTGCAGCTTCCGGCGTGAAGCAGGACACTGTGTGAGGGGCTCAGGCCCGCTCGGACTGCGTGTCGAGACACCGTCCCTCCTGGCTGAAGAGAGCAGGTCCTGCGCCATCTTGGACAGACCAGTGGCACGCAAAATGCAAACGGCTAGCCCTCTGGCCTGGCCTCTGGCGTGCCACACGTGCGTGTGACGAGGCAAGCCTCTGCCCGGCGGTGGGCCTTGGCCTCCCCTTTGGTAAGGAGGCAGGTGGTAGCCAGATCCAGGGTGTCTGTGACAAGGCCTTGAAAGGCCCGGAAGGCCCACCTGGGTGGTGCCGTCCACACGTGGTCTTGCTGAACTTGGTGAGCTCAGAGATGTTGAGGCACTTTCTGAGGACATCCAGTGGGTGAGTGACGGACCGAGTCCCGCTTAACACAGAGCCTGAAAGTGGTTGGGAGAAAGAAAGACAAGTAAGTCAGGCGAGGATACTGCATTCCTTCCTGGGGTACCTCGCTTGTTCTGGGGAACTCTTTACCCTGGCTTCACTACGAGGGCTTAGTGGCTCCCCCGCAGCCCTGTGTACAGTGGTTTACTGCTGAACCCTCCTTGGGCCTGGACTGACACCCCCCTGCCCCACCCTGTCACTACATGTTCAGGCACACATGTCCTCAGGCACATCTATGCGACCCTCACGCTGGCTCCCCCCCCCTGCTGTGGCTCTCAGCGACCCAGGTGACTTAATTAGAAAATGCAAATTACTCCCTGGGACCCAGGAAATGGAGGGAGGGGCAGTCCTGGCTGCTGAACTCCCAGCCCCTGACGGTGGCCTGGGTGCCTGGGAACGCTGCCCCGCCTGGCCCCTCCAACCCAGGCCTGTGAGCTGGAGGCCTTCTCTGGGCTCATACAGGACCAACGTCACCGGCTCGGGACTGTCTCCAGTGGACAGTGCAGATTATGGGATCCCCTCATGTCCCCAGCAGGTGGCACAGGGCCGGGTTTGGGGGAGACGTCAGCTTCCCAGTGGAGACTGCTGGCTGAGGGGGGCCTGGTTACACAGGAGCGTGGCGGGGGCTGATCAGGTTTCCATGTGGATGGGCCCAGGGCCACAGCCTAAGGAGTGGCGCCAGCTGAGAAGCGCCCCGCGTGGGGCCCCAGGCGGGGTGACTGGGGAGCGCGGCTCTGCCACTGCCCACTGGCCATGCTGAGCCTCAGTGTGCCCACGTGGAATGCAGGACCGAGAGTGGGGGGCCCTGGCCGGGTGCCAGGACTGGGCCCCTAGGGGCCAGGACGGTCCGTTCTGGTGATAGTGGGCTGTTAGCCACAAGGCCAGATCCTTCCCTTCACTGGTCTCGGTTGGCTTGTCTGAGAAATGGGGAGATTCCGGCTTAGCTGGCAGGGGCGCAGTGAGCTTTCTGTGTGGTGACAGCAGGCCCTCAGGGACTCTGCCTGCCTTTGTCCTCATATGGATTGTGGAGGCCAGGCTTCGCCTGGAGGCGGGTGAGCTGGTGGCCTCGTGAGTCAGCCACACAGAGAGTAAGCCGCCACCCACCCACCTGCACTTTCCCGATACCTCCCTTCCCCCCTGCCCGGTCCCCTTTCACTTCCTCCCTCCCGACCTGACCTCCACTCCCCCAGCTCCTGGGTCACTTCTGAGCCCCTGGGCCACACAGGGAAGGGGCACGGATGCGGCCACATGGCCAGGAAGGTGTTGTGCCCCTAACAATGGCCACGCCCCCGGGTGCCCAGACTGGGGTCTGGAACTTCAGATCCCATGTCACTGACTGCTCCTGGCACCCCGGGTCCCAATTGCTCCCTCTGTCCCTTTCCACAGAGCAGGGAGAGACGCCGAGGCTCAAGGCCCGGGTGGCAGGGCCTCCTGTCTGTGCGATTCCCGCCGGCCCGTCTGCTGACACAGGGAATGGCAGGGCCAGGGGCTTGCGGAACGGAACCCCGTTCGGCCTGAACCTGCAGCTGCTGCGCCCCCTGCCCCACTTGGTCCAACCTGCTGCCCTGCTTCTCAGGCCAGTGCAGGACGCTAGAGGAGCCTGTGTCTGAGTGCCGCCTGGACCTCCAGGTGACTGGGCGAGTGGGCAGAACCCCACCTGCTCCAGGCCAGGTGGTGAAGTGGGCTTCAGGACTCTCCTGGGACCACAGTTTCAGGGAGACCTGTGAGGCTGGGATGCTGCAGCCTCCCTGCACCCCCAGGCCCCTGGCAGGGTCTCCAGGCCCCCGAGGGGTCCTCTCCTTCCGAGTACTAGGGGTCTGTCTGAGGTGCCTCTGTTTCTCATCTGGAGAATGGGACGGCTAGCCCCACAGTGCCAGGGTAGGGGGAGGACGGGCTCAGCTGGTGTGTGTAGGGGGAAGCCCAGGGCACCAAGTTTTTTATTTCTGAAAAAATCAATCAAATAAGCAAGCTGGGAACTCCCCAGGTGGCCGGGCCCTTCCCTGGCTGCCCTGAGGAATAAGAAGAGAGAGGGTAGTTTTTAAGGACTTTTTAAAACTCTCCCAAGTGGTGTCAGAAGTTCCCAGTTTCTCCAGGGTAGGGATCCCCCTTTCACGGATGACCACATCGGGGAGCAGGGAAGGCTGGGGCGGGCTGAGTTTGACAGCCCTGGGAGGGACTCTGGCCAGAGGCCAGGCCTGGGTGGGGCCCAGGGCCCTGGCTGCTGCCCAGGAGAGCACGCGGGGCCCAGCGCCCCCGCTGCCTCTGGGCCTCCCTTCAGCGGGCTGGTCACCTCCTGGGGGGCCCTTCATGGACCCCCTCCTTCCTAAGGAAACCCACGGATTCCCTCATAGGCCAGTAGACCTTGTTCTCTGCTGCCTGGCTTTTGGTCTCAGGTCACACCTGCTTTATTCAAGGTGTTGCTCAAAACGGTGTCTGCTGCGGGTCTGCTCTGGAGGCGCACCTGGCTGCTCGGTGCTGGAGTGTGGGACGCAGGAGCAATGGGACACAGGCGTTCGGCTCCTGGCTGTGCCCTTGCTGTGTGATCCTGGCTGGGCTGCTTTCCCCTCTCTGAGCAGAAAAGCTACAGATGTTACAGTAGAGGAGGGAGGAAGTCCTGGCAGGCTTCCTGGAGGGGGTGGCCCAAGAGCCGGCCCTGAAAGCTGAGTTAAAGTTGGGCAGGAGGTAGAGAGGAATCACAAGACCAGTCCCTCCCAGGACCTCAGGAATCCTGAGGTCCAAAATCTTTTTTTGAGACTATCCCGGGAGTGGAGGAGGAGGCAGGGGGAAGAGGTGGCGGGAAAGAGCAGGCTTAGGGCTCAAGACCTATTGTTTTGTGACTTTACAGTCTCTCTGCGCCTCAGGAGAGAAGTGCTGAGGAAGGTGGGGTCCAGGAATTTGGGACAACCTTTGGACTCAGTCCCTGGGGGCACTTCAGAGGACACTTTATCGGGGAGGGGAGATATGAGGCCTCCGGGGGCCTGGGCCTAGAGTCCTTCATACTGGACTCTGGGCCCGGGCATGTCACCAACTCTGCCTTGGTTTCCTCATCTGCAAAAAGGGGCATATTTCCTGGACTGCTTCCTCCCCTCGCTTAGTCACCCCTCACTGAGCACCGGCTGTGTGTGGGGTCCCTTCCCCTTCTCAGCCTCTTCCTCTGAGAAAGGAGTTTGGGGTCCCCGCCTGGTGGGCAGAGGTGAGAGTCTAACCCCCAGGGCAAGGTGGCTGGTCCCAGAAGAGGGTGAGGGAGGGTCCTTTGCTGTGGACTGTAAATGTCCCTGGCCTGGAGGCCTTCGCAGGGTGGGGGAACCGCAAAAAGAAAAAAACAGCACCAGGAAGGCAGGTGCAGTCCCCACTGGCCGGGCTCCTGTGGGCTGCGTGCCTGCCCGAGTGACAGCTCTGAAACTCCCCGCGAGGGCGAATTTCCCAAGCGAAAACCTGTTCACTTCTCTCCCACCCGGCTCCTCCCCTTCCTCTGGCTTGCTCCACTTCCTCTTTTCCTCCCCCGACTCGCTTTTCTCTCCAGCCCGCCCCTCCACCAAGGCTGGGTCCCAGTGTACCCACAACAAGCCTCCATCTTCCCGGGGTCTTTTGAGAAGGCTGAGGACACACAGTCACTTATTCATTCAACAGAGCAGGACCCGTGGGGGGGGGGCGGTGCATGGCAACCCTGGAGGGGCATGCTGAGAAAGGAGCCCAAGCTCCATTTTCCAAAGGCAGAAACTGAGGTGGGGCCGAGAAGGGGAAGAGAGACCTCGCACTCACTCAGCAGGCGCTCGGTGAGGGGTAGCTGAAGGAGGGGCCTTTCAGCAGAGGCTGGGGGAGAGGTTGAGTTATATACCTGCCGCAGTGCAGGGGTCTCAAGTTGGGGGAGGGTGCATGCTGCAGATGCTAAAGGGAGCCCCCTGCGGGAGGAGGGGCCTTCTGGGCTGGGCCTTGAGGGATGCATAGGAGAGCATCAGGAAATGGCTGCTGCAGAGGCCCAGGAGTGTTCCAGTCTCAGTCTGGGTGGGGCTGGTGTTCCTGCCCCTTGGCCAATCCCTGGCTGAGAAGAGGTGAGGTGGCCCAACAAGTCCTGCTTGGGGACCAGGCCTGCTCTCCACTCCACGTAGCTTCTTAGAGCCACTTGAGTCTCCCAGCCCTTGCCCTGAGGCCCTGGTTTCGGCCTGCCCAGCACCCCTCCAGGCTCAGCCGACAGCCAGAAGCAGCCCTAATCAGAGGGCAGCAGAAAGGGTCACCCCCCAGTCCCTGAATTGCAAGGTTGGCAGGTCCCAAGGCGGCTGGCTGGACGCCTGTGACTGAGAGACACAAGGCCAGGGACAGAGCAGCCTGGCCTTTGGGAAGCAGGGAGTGGACGAGGGGGCAGTTTGCCCAGGGTCCAGGCGGAGACGGGGGAGCTGCAGAGAGTTTCTTGGCAGTTATCTGGGAATACTAGCATGTGGCTCTGAGCCTGGGGGCTCTGCTCTGTACTGGGCCACGGCACCCTTCCCACCTGGTTGTGGCCTCCGCAGCCTTCAAAGAGACCTGCCACCAGCCTCCTGCAGTGGGCTGGACCAAGCCACCTCTTCCCTGGACACGCATTCCACATCCATATATGGACTAATTGGTCACTGGTTTCAACACACACTTGGTGTGCACCTATTATGTGCTGTAAAGCCCTGGGTAGGCCTGGAGACGGACCAGTGGTGACAAGCCAGTGCCCCCACCTAAACCATCTTTCCCCTTTTCGTTCATGTGACAACTCAGCTTCTTGTTACCAGTATGAGAAGGTGCTTGCTCCTCTAGGCAAGCCAGATGTCCCTCTGGGGTCCCATGGCCCCTGGGCTTCCGTCTGCCATGCGCACTGATCACTGTTGGCCACCAGCTGGATACAGGATCTGCCGGCCAAACTGGCAGCTCTCAGAGCGGGAACCACCCAGAACAGGGCACCCATGTTAAACCAGTATTTGGAGAGACCCAGGGTAGCAAAGAGTGACCAGGAAAGGGTCTCCTCTGAGGGCATCTGGCCTTCAGTTACTGTCCCTGCTGCCCCGCCCCCAACCCTAACCCCTCTCTGGTTCATGGAGTACCCTTCCGCACTCCTTGGGGACTTCCAGATGGTCCAGGAGGGCAGTTCAGCTGTGGCTACACATGACAGACGATGGATGGTGGGCCCGAGCTGAGCAGTCCGGCTTGCCTGTGCCCAGCTAGGCCTGGGTCACCGGTTAACAGCCCAGGCCTGGCCTTGGCTGGGTGTGACCAGGCAGCCCTCAGAGGCAGCAGCCTGGCTCCATGGGAACAGTTTCTGTGCTCTCGGGCCCAGGCCAGCAGCAGGGCAGCCTTGGAGGCCTCTTCACAGACTTCCAGCCACTGATCCCTGAGCCTGTCCTATCTCTGGGGCTTGTGGCCCTGAGGACCCTGTTAAATGGCTACAAGCCCCCTGACTCCCCCACACCACACCATAATCTTCAGCTCCAGTTCTCTGAATACTGATGACCCCGTACTTAGCAAGCTGAGCACCCCCAGCCTGATACCCCTCAAACCCGGGCTTTCTGGGCAGTTGAGCTAATGCTGGCAAAGGGATGTGAACCCCTAAGCACCCCTTCCCCCACAGCTGCACCCACAGCAACCAGGAGCCCTCACAACCATGCTGAACCTTGTGCCCACGGGGGAGCTCACGGCTCATGTGACATCCACACTCGGAGGGTCCCGGGGTAGGGGGACACGGAGAGACGGTCAGGCCAGGTGCAGGCCTGGCCACGCGGGCTGGACTGAGCACTGCCCAGCGGTGCGGTGACCCACAGCTTGCGCATCCGACCCGCGGGCCCAGAACCAAGGGCGGCCAACGCCAAAACTCTCTCCCTTCACCTCTTCCTCAATCTCGCTCTCGCTCTCTCCAAGTCCATCTCTCTCTCTCCCTCTCTCTTCTCTCTCTCTCTCTTTTTTTTTTTTGCAAAAGGAGGGGAGAGGGGGTGAAAAAATGCTGCACTGTGCGGCGAGGCCGGTGAGTGAGCGGCGCGGAGCCAATCAGCGCTCGCCGTTTCGAAAGTTGCCTTTTATGGCTCGAGCGGCCACAGCGCTGTCCTATAAAACCCGGCGGCGCGACGCACATCCACTGCCGAGACCGCGTCCAGCCGCCAACACAGGCCTCTCGCCTTCGCTGCTCCGCCGCCAGTCTACACCTTCTGCAGGTAAGGCCCCGGGCCAGCCGGGCACGCTGATCCGCGCCAGGGCCCTTGCCTTTCTCTGGCAGGCGGCGCCTCTCGCTCCATCCCCATGGACAGCACCTAGAAGCGGGAGTGGGGCGCGTGCGCTCCCCGCTCGGGGCCGGGCTGCACTCGGTGCCCGGCTGCACTCGGGACTTTATCCTAGGGTGGCTCCCTCGGGTCTGGAGCGGCCGCGGGTTTTTGTCGGAGCGGGCAGCTAGCTCAGTTGGGGCGGATGGGTGGGCGCGGCGGGGCCGCCGGTCGGGTGGGGGGCTGGGGATACGACTACGCGTGCGTTTGCGCGTGGGGCGGGCGCCGTGCGCCGTGGCGCGAGGGCGCATGCGCACACCATGCCGGGCCGCCGGCTCTCGTGGGTGTGGCCTCCGCGCGCCCAGGCGGCCCGTGCTTTTTGAACGGCGGGGCAGGGCGGGGCCAGCGGCCATGGGGAGGGGCCAGTGCTTGGCTTCCTGCCGCGCGCCGCGGGGCCGCCTCTAACCAGCGTTTGCCTTTTATGGTAATAACGCAGCCCGGCTGGGCTTCCTTTGTCCCCAATCTGGGCGCGCGCCGGCGCCCCCTGGCGGCCAAAAGGCTCGCCGTGCCGGAAGTGGGCAGGGCGGGGGCGGCCCCACTCGACCCCGGCTCATGGCCCAACTCTCCCCGCAGCTCACCATGGATGACGATATCGCCGCTCTCGTGGTCGACAACGGCTCCGGCATGTGCAAGGCCGGCTTCGCGGGCGACGATGCCCCCCGAGCCGTCTTTCCCTCCATCGTGGGGCGCCCCCGGCACCAGGTAGGGCGCCAGTCTCGGGTCTGACTTGGTGGGTGGAGCCACCCCTTGGAGCAGGCAGAGGACGAGGCCTGGCGCCTCCACAACGGAAGCCTGTGGTGTTTTGGGTGGGGTTCGGTGGGGCCGTGCCCATGCTGAGGCCGCCTTGCTCCTCCCTCCGTAGGGCGTGATGGTGGGCATGGGCCAGAAGGATTCCTACGTGGGTGACGAGGCCCAGAGCAAGAGAGGCATCCTGACCCTGAAGTACCCCATCGAGCACGGCATCGTTACCAACTGGGATGACATGGAGAAGATCTGGCACCACACTTTCTACAATGAGTTGCGTGTGGCCCCCGAGGAGCACCCTGTGCTGCTGACCGAGGCCCCCTGAATCCCAAGGCCAACCGTGAGAAGATGACCCAGGTCAGTGGCCCACTGGCCTTCCCTGGGAGGCCACCCCATCCTTTCCGGCCCTTCAGTGCCACACCCTTTCTCATTTGTTCTTTCTCTGCCATTCTCCTAGGACTTTCTTCTCTGACCTGAGTCTTCTTTGGAACTCTGCAGGTTCTATTTGCTTTACCCCAGAAAGATGGAATCTTTCTCGTGTTTGCCTTTCTGACTAGGTGTTTAGAGTATAAAGTGCTGTGGGTGTAGGTACTAACACTGGCTTGTGTGACAAAGCCAATGAGGCTGATGATGTAAAGTGGCCTTGGAGTGTGTATTTAGTAGGTGCACAGTAGGTCTGAAGTGAACCCCTGTTGGGGTCCCCAGCACACTTAGCCGTGTTCCTTGCACTCTGCATGTCCCTAGTCTGGCCTGCCTGCCCCTGGTGGCTTCCTGCATGTGACATGGCCCATTTCTCCCTACAGATTATGTTCGAGACCTTCAACACCCCAGCAATGTACGTGGCCATCCAGGCCGTGCTGTCCCTGTACGCCTCTGGCCGTACCACTGGCATTGTGATGGACTCCGGTGATGGAGTCACCCACACTGTGCCCATCTATGAGGGGTACGCCCTCCCCCACGCCATCCTGCGTCTGGACCTGGCTGGCCGGGACCTGACGGCACTACCTCATGAAGATCCTCACCGGAGCGTGGCTATAGCTTCACCACCACGGCTGAGCGGGAGATCGTGCGTGACATCAAGGAGAAGCTGTGCTACCGTCGCCCTGGACTTCGAGCAGGAGATGGCCACCGCGGCCTCTAGCTCCTCCCTGGAGAAGAGCTATGAGCTGCCTGAGAGACGGGGCCAGGTATCCACCATTGGCAACGAGCGCTTTTCCGCTGCCCCGAGGGCCCTCTTCCAGGCCCTCCCTTCCTGGCGTGAGTTAAGGCTGCCTCTCTCTCTCTGCCTCACACCAGGGTCACCTTTGTGGCCACCCTGGAAGCTGAGCCTGGTCGTCACTTTCCTCAGGCATGGAATCCTGTGGCATCCATGAAACTACCTTCAACTCCATCATGAAGTGCGACGTTGACATCCGCAAGGACCTCTACGCCAACACGGTGCTGTCTGGTGGGACCACCATGTACCCAGGCATCGCTGACAGGATGCAGAAGGAGATCACCGCCCTGGCTCCCAGCACAATGAAGATCAAGGTGAGTGTACCTGTCTGAGCTGGCCTGGTCACATGGAGTGTCACAGGGCACCCAGTCTGACCTAGTCTGGTGGCAGGTCCCTTCGTTGTCAAGGCAACCTTCATGGTGTGATGCATAGCCACAGGGCTGTGCCATTCAGGGTCCTTAACACCACCTGTTCCCTTCTCTCCAGATCATTGCGCCCCCTGAGCGCAAGTACTCCGTGTGGATCGGCGGCTCCATCCTGGCCTCGCTGTCCACCTTCCAGCAGATGTGGATCAGCAAGCAGGAGTATACGGAGTCCGGCCCCTCCATCGTCCACCGCAAATGCTTCTAGGCGGACTGTTACTTAGTTGGTTACACCCTTTCTTGACAAAACCTAACTTGCGCAGAAAACGAGATGAGATTGGCATGGCTTTATTTGTTTCTTTTTTTTTTTTTTTTTAATTTTTTTTGGCGCTTGACTCAGGATTTAAAAACTGGAACGGTGAAGGTGACAGCAGTCGGTTGGAGTGAGCATCCCCAAAGTCTACAGTGTGGCCGAGGACTTTGATTGTACATTGTTCTTTTTTTTAATAGTCATTCCAAATATCGTGAGATGCATTGTTACAGGAAGTCCCTTGCCTGCCCAAAAGCTGCCCCACTTCTCCCTACAAGGGCCAGTCCTCGCCCGAGTCCACACAGGGGAGGGTGATAGCATTGCTTTTGTGTAAATTATGTAATCCAAATTTTTTTAATCTTCGCCTTAATACTTGTTTTTTTTTTGTTTTGTTTTATTTTGAATGGTCAGCCATCATGGCCCCCCTTTTTATCCCCCAACTTGAGATGTATGAAGGCTTTTGGTCTCCCGGGGAGGTGGGTGAGGTGTGGAGGCAGCCAGGGCTTACCTGTACACTGAAACTTGAGACCAGTTCAATAAAGTGCACACCTTAAAGAAACGTTGTGTCTAAGTGGTGTGGGTGGTGTTTTGGGCAATGATACAGTTGGGAGAAGGGTGGGGCAGGGCAGTCTACCCCTATTTTCTGGGGAATTGAAGTGTTTTAACCATGAAAATGAACAAGTTTGGGTGGGTGGGTGGCTTGTGTGAGGAGTTAAGGATTCTGACCTCCAGACCTTTTTAAAAATTCTCTGGTCTGGCCTTTCCGCCTGTCCCCCAAATAACCTTTTGTCACTGGGTTCTGAGGTTCAACTACTTGAAGAGTGGGGAGTGTGGGGAATTGGGTGTTGAGGTGCTGTATCTCAGACTAGGGTGTTTGACCACCTATGAGTGGGGGCTTCCTGGGAGAGGGTCTCTTTTTGATCCTAGTATCTTGGAATGGGGGCCACACATGGACCTGGGGCTTAGGCTGAGGACAGGGCCACCACCCTCGCCTGCCAGCTCACTTGGAGTGACTACCTGCACAGCTATGGGGGACTGTCCCAGGGGTTTGCAGGCTGGCATCCTGCATCCAAGGCTGGGGTCAGGGTAAGGGGACGCCTGGCAGAGGTGGCTCTAGTTGGCTCTGGGGGAGTTGGTTCTGCCTTGTGTGGGTACCTATCTGTGCACCCTCAAGTGCAGGCCTGGCCTAAGTCTGCAGGGGAAGCAGCCACGCAGGACTGAGGGTCAGCATCTGACTTAAGGATAACTTAATTCCACAGAGTGTGGTTTCAGAGGCAGAGTGAGGGACAGTGAGACAATAGACATGGAAAGGCAGGAAGAGAGGGGGGTAGCATCTGACTTGTGCAGGGCTCTGAGTCAAATGCTTCCAAGAAGAAAGCCAAGCCTGGCCTACCTTCCATCTGCCAGCAGCTGCTGACACCAGCAGAGAATGCAGGGAATGATGGCCCCCCATTTCCCCAGAGGGAGTGAGAGGCACAGAAGTGATTCCTAAATCAATCCAGATTTGAGCCACTCCCCTCCCCAACCCCACCAGGTCCCTCTAGTGCTCTACTGCGCCCTCCGGTGTCATTTTACAGAGGAGGAGTGGAGATTTACCCACTTGGAGCTCTGGCTGACTTCAGTTCCGGAGAGATGAGTCCTTTTACTATTAGTGCAAGGTGATTATCTTCATCCGTGGGAAGGAGACTGTTCTGAGACCTTGTGGTGGCTTCCAAAACCGAACATGAGCCTGCGGTCCCCTAGTTCACCGGGTCAGGTGTTCCTAGTTTAGCACCTAAAACAACACAGCAGCTACACAGTGCGTGCTCTAGAATCCATCCTGTTCCTGCGGGCATCCTGGGCTGCAGCCGCAGGCCCAGAGGTGGTGGAACACGGAGCACTCAGGACAACTTCTGTGGCTCTGCCTCCCAACCCCGTGAAGTCTTAGAACCCCAGGAAGCAGAGTCTGTGGAAGGAAGCCCCTCCTGGGCCAGTTCCAGCTCTTTTGGGCCAATTCAGGGGTGGTGGTGTGCCTGCCCTGGGGTCTGAGCTCCAAGTGAGTTTCCATCTTGGGCCACTTATTCATTCTATGGACATACTCCGTGACAGCCCACTGTTGGGCTGGGAAGGAAGACCCTTCCTTCTTCCAACCACTATTTGTGCCAGATATGGTGCCAAGGATGGGGGTGCAGTTAAGAGACCAGGTGTGTTTCCTGCCTTTGTGAGGTGTCCAGTTTAACTAGGGGAGACCATAAATATGTAGGCAAACAAATGAATGTTTAATTACTAGTTGTGCTCATGAAGGGTGTGGCAGCTGTGTGTGAGAAAGAAGGCAGGATCATGGTGATGGAGATGCTCACCATGGTGATGGTGTCATGGGCGTAGACACATCAGAACTCATCAGATTGTACTTCAATAAAGTGGAAAAAAAAAGACATACAGGTTAAAAAAAGCAATTATAAGTTTGCTTTTTGAACAACAGAAAGGTAATAAAGGGTCATAAACTTGAATGATTGGTGGGTAGGGAGCCATCACTCTCCTCTGAAGGCTTCCTGTAGGAAGGATGCCAGAGCTGGCTCAGGAGGCCAGACAGAGTTACCTGGCCAGGTGGATGTGTAGGCATGGGTGTCTCAGACAGAGACCTGGATTGACTGGGGACAGAGGCCCAGAGACTGGAGACACAACCCTCGGGGGAGAACGGGAGGGTGGTTGGGGCCAGATGTCCCAGAAGCCAAGTCACTGTCCATGAGGACACCTAAAAAAGGGGAATGTCAGTGACAGATGGAGGGCTGGTTGTAAGCAGATGCTCCATCAATCTTTTTCTTTGAAAAGCTCCTGAAGTGCAGGGAAGACACACATCTGACCTTGAGAGTCCTTGAGGCCCTGCTCCTTCCCTCCCAGGCCTGCAGCCGGGCTGACCCTCTGACACCTAGCTTGAAGCAAAGGCCCAACTGCCTAAAACAGGATAAGCGAGAGGATGCCACATTGCCTCCATCTTCTTAGCACATATTTACAGGTTAGAAAAATTAGGTCAGCAAGGACAGGTGGCTGGCTCCAGGGTACACACCTTAGAAGTGAGAAGGCTGGAGTTTAACCCTAAAACCTACAAAGTCCCATCACTGCCTGCTTCATTGCCTCCTAGGACAGATTAACAGGCCAGACAAACAAGGCTCACATCACCATGACTGTTTCCATTTTATAGACATGGGGACTCGCCTTCTAGCCCCTTTGCACCTCCCCTTGCTTTGGATGAGAGCGCCCCCCGGGGGCAGCTCTGACAACCTGAGGTGCACCTTTTTAATGAGCTGAGACCTTCTCGCTGGAATGCCCCTCCTCTGCAGAGCAGACTTGGCCGGGCAAACTGCACTCCAACAAGCCCTGCGAGGACAGTCCTGGCTAGTGCCAGGGCTTGGAACCCGGGATCCTTCCCTTCATCCTGACACCTCCCTGGAACCTGGTGGGGAGGACCCAGAGAGGCTGCCCGCGGTCCCACTGATGACGGGCAGTCACCTTTCTTGTGAAGACTCGCAAGGTAAGACAGCTCGGAGTTGTCAGGATTTGTACACGTGTCCTGGCCTGCAATTACCAAGGGACACAGGGGCTGGAATCGTTCAGAGACCCCTGCCAGGAGCTGGTACCTTTCTTCACTCAGTCATTCATCATTCAACTTGTATTGTGAGCAGCTACACAGTGCTCGGGGCTGGGGGTACGGCAGTAACATGCAGACATTGTCCCTGTCTTCAAGGAGCTTCGCTCTTGCAGCGTCCCCTGGGGGGCCCAACCAGCTATATGCAGCTATTTAAATTTAAATGCATTAAAATTAAGAGATGCGGTCAGAGAGCAAGGGCCCTACGGATCCTCGCTGGCTCACCCCGCGCCTCAGCGGGGCCTCGTCGGCAACGCCGCACCCAACATGGCGGCCGCGTAGGGCGAGAGGAAGTGCGTAACCGAGGGCGCCGGAAGTTAGGGGAGGCCCCGCCCCCTGCCGGGGTCTCTGTGGAACCGCGGACGCGCCGGCTTTGAGCATCCCTGGGCTGGGCGGGAGACCCTGGGGCTGCGGCTCCGGCAGCCGCGGCTCGCCGTGGACATGGCCAGCTCCGGAGAGGTACGGCGCCTCTCTTCGCTGTCCTCCCTGCCTGGCGGCCTCGGCCCCGCTCGGTCTTTCTCAATCCCGACTCCGGTCCCCTGCGTCCTTTTCATCCCCCCCCACCCATCCCGCTCCGTCCCCTGTCCCGACCCCGGTCAGCTTGGTCCTCCTCGCCTCGACCCTGGCGTCGGCCGGGCTTGGTCCTTCCTGTCCCGACCTTGGCCTTGGCCTCGCCCTGTCCCTTTCATCTTGCCCCTGCCCATCCCGCCCCCAGGCCTTCGCCCTGATCTCCGAAGGTACGAGCTCTCTCCAGGTTCGGTTTTCCATGCCTTTCCCCGCCCCGCAGCCCTGATCACCAGAAGTCTAACCCGCCTCTCCGCTCCCAGAGTTTCCAGGCTCTGTAGGCCTCCCAGGCACTTTCCCCAGTTCCCCTGTGCTTCTGAGACGGTCCCCCTCCGTGACCGCTTCGCACCCCAACTTCTGTCTCTGAATGCTCGGTTTAAGTCCAGCCCATTTTTCTCTGAGCCTGCTCGAGTGACTTGGGGGTAGTGGAGGAAAAGCTATTTCACTTGAGGGACCTAGGATTTACCCTGGAATTTCTTTGCCAACACTCCACAAATCGGGGTCCGATGGAGAATCCCACCCACTCCTTGTGAAGTAGTGCAAAGTATTTTCTCTGCAGACCAGGGTGTGGGGAATCTGGACTCTGACTAGTGTCTTCTCTTTTATTGCTCCCCGCCTTCCTTTATGTGTACCTATGTTTATATCTGTCATCTAGGACTCAGCATACTTCCTGTCCTAGGGGACTGCCTGGCTGGGGAACAGAAGTGGATGGGATGCGGGTATGTGGAAGGTGGCTGGGGGCTGCTGGCGGTTCCTCTTCATTTGAAGTGAATTTGGCTCAGAAGTGCCTGTGGCTCCTTGCTTGAGGGGGAGGATCCCACCTGCAGATTGGTAGTAGGATTGAAGGGCAGGAAAGCCACAGCTGTTTGAGGAAGAGTTCTGGGGTAGCCGGGACCTGTAGCAGGTTCCTGGTTAGTTGTGTGTACTTGGGGTGGAGATGGGGGGTTCTGGTCCCTTGCGCTTATGGGGTCCTGACACAAAAGTCCACCTGTTCCTTGAAGCACATCTTGGGAACCTGGCCCGTAAGGCCTCTTGTTGCGTTGTGGGCATCTCTTGGGATGAGAGGAGAGAGGGGAGTCTTGTACCTGGATGTGGAGATTAAGGTCCCTTTTCCTGGAATGGTCTGATTTTTTCTTTATTTATGAAGATATTATTTACATAATTATTATTAATTTCACACTTTTAAAGTGTACATTTCAGTGGTTTTAAAAAATACATTCATGAGGTTGTGTAGCCATTCTTACTGTCTGATTCCAGAATGGGGCCTTCTGATTTTGAAGGTCATTGCTGGCTTTAAAATGCAGATGTCCGGGGTCCTCCCAGAGTTTGAGAGGAACGGGGCTCCCTTTTGTTTTTTTTCTTTCTTCTCCCCGCCCGAGGGCTCCGTTTTTAACAGCACTTAAGATGATTCTGAAGCAGGTGCTTCGTTGACTCACCTGGTTCAGTTTCTCTTTCTCTTGAGTATTAAAAAATGATCCCTGTTGGGGAGGCGTTTCTGGCCTAGCGAAGAGAGATAAGCGAGTTGAGAGGAATGAGTGCTGTGTATTAGGGGACATTCCAGAAAATGCCAACCAGAGGAGCAAAGACCTTAAGAAGAGGTAAAGAATGGAATGTAGAAAGAGTGGAACCTTAACATTATGCATCCTTTCACATTACTCTTGTGAATTAAAAAAAAAATAATGTGAAACTTAACACACTCAGCACAGAGTGAGTGTGTACCCACCGCCTGTTTCAGTGCTCGTGAGCACGTGGCCAATGTCGGCTCCTGCCTGTCTCTCTCATCTCCTTCTGGACTAGAGTGCTTCCCACACATCCCACCTGTTCATTTTTGAATCCTGTGACTACTTCAGGTGCCTAACTGGCAAACAGATGGTAAACATCTGGGAGGGGGTGTCTTTTGGTCAGGTACTAAGGTTTCAGTACTTAATTTTGTTTCACTTTTTAAAAAATGTGAAATGTTACACATTCAGAAAAGTGCATAAAACACAGTTTAGTGAATAACTAAATCCTTTTAAACCCCTTTCCAGTTGTTGTTATCTCGTTCTGGCCACTTGGTTCCCAGATATGTGTGATAAGGATCACCTCCCCCACCCCTCGCCCCTGAATGGGAATCTCTGGGACACTAGGAAGTGCCTGGCGTGGACCTTTCAGGAAGCCCAGCGGCCCGATTCTGGTGGTGGACGGAAGGGCAGTTTTGGCTCAGCCCCGTCTTAGGCATTGTTTGCCCTCCGACCTTCAGCTGCTTACCCAGTTTTTTAAAGTTGGAGCATGGGTCTGCCTCAGTTTCCCCAATGGCTGGGACTATGTTGTCCAGAGAGGCAGAGGGCAGGTAGAAGTGTATTTGGGTGTGTGCAGAGGTGGGCACACCCTGGGCCTCATTTCTACGTGACAAACGACACTCGGAGGGCATCCCTATTGGTTTCTGGCCTAGCTTCCTCCCCGGAGCTGCCGCTGTGACATGGCGCACTGGCTCACGAGACTGAAGCATGTCTCAGGGAGCCTCTGCGCCGGGGGAGGGGCCCAGCAGGCAGACCCGGCAGCGGCTGTCGGGCCACCAGCAGGCTGCTCCTCCAGGCCCGCCCCAGCGCCAGGGGACGCAGCATGTGGAAAGAGTCATCTGTGGGATGTGCCGAGACTGGACAGAGGGAGCCAGCACTCAATTCCTGGCTTTTTTTTTTTTAAATACAATTCTTGTAATTTTTAGGTGTTTTTAAGGAGATTTGGCATTAGTAGTGTCACTGTGAAAATTATAGGACTAGGAGTTTTGTACAGTGCTTTGCCCTGTGTTCCTGTCGCTCTGCGATGACGTTCTTTGGTAAATCTGCAGATCAGGGATCAGGACAGGTAAGCCTCAGGCTCCTCCTGCTTGTCCCCAGGCCCTCTTGGTGCCAGAGCCCTGTTTGCCAAGCCTGCCTGCTGAGGACTGTCCCTGTTTGATCCTTTCCCTGGAGAAGGAGCCCCTAGGTCTGGGCTGGGGTCTGGGAATTCAATTGTTAACTGGTGCCTGGGTGACCCAAGTGATCGGGTCGGGACATTTCTAAGTAAGGCCACTTACAGTCCAAAACACTGGACCCAGAATACAGTGAGCCATGGCGGCTGTGGACGTGCCACTGCGGGCTGCCTCCTGCCCTGGGGAACAGTGGGAGTAGTGAGACAGGGTCGAGGGCAGGTCAGATGGAAGGGGGAGTGGAGGCACGCCTGGCCGCTGCCCCTTACGAAGACAGGAACGTGGGAAGTATCCCTGGGAGCCCCTTCCTGGCCTGGCCAGGGCTTGGCTGGCTGCAGAGACTGTCAGGACAGGGTGGGAGTGCCGCACTCAGAGGTCCCAGGAACCCCGCAGTGCCTGCTGCGGGGTGCAGACAGGCTCTCCCTCTCCAGACTTCACTGTTGCCATGGCAGCAGCAGGGCTTGCCAAGCCTCAACGCTTCCATCCACAAAAATACGTTTGGGAAAGAGGTGGGCTCAAGGAGGAGGGGCTGGTAGGCAGAATCGCTAGAAAAGGCAGTAGCACTAACAGTGCCCGCTCTCCTGGGGGACGTTAGAGGGTCCCCTCAGTGAGGACGTTTTGCAGGCAGGAGCATCCCTTCAGAAGTGCTGGGGAGAATCAGGGATTCCTCCCCCACGGGCTCCCCTTAGAGCATCTGAATCCCCTTGGCCTTGACTTGGGGACTTTGTGTCACGTTAATCTCGGTCGAGCCCCTCTCTTGGTTGTGTCCAGCACGGCGTCGTCCGGGAGGACGGAGGCTCACGTGTGAGAGGAAAACCTCTGGCCGTGATCTCCAAAAGCAAACGAGGTGTGGGCATCTTATCGGAAATACCAGCACGGTGTCTGACCGGACGTGTGATGAGCGCGGATAAATTGTGTGGTCTCTGTCATTTATGACTAATCTCAAGGTTTAAACATGTCACTAGTCTAGTTGGTGCTGTTTCTTTTTTGTAGAGTTTCTTTCTCAGGGTTTAAGAATACAGCTGACATTTGGGATGAGTTGGGGGGTAGCGGCTTTCACAACCGGGGAACCTTGACCGATGGTCATCAGTTGAGTCTGGAATGTGCCAGGCTTGACTGGAGACACTTAGCTGGAAAAAAATCGCTTTTAAATTTCAAAAACATTAAAATTTCATTTCGATCTGTTGCTTTTGAAGAGAGATCTTGGCGTGCAGCTGGAAAAGAGGCTTTTGAAGGTTGTCGCGGGTTCTCGCTCTGCATTAAGGTTTTCAGTCAAAGCCCCTTCTTTCCCGCGGACTGTGACGAGGGCTCCAGCTGGCTTCTCCCTCTGGCCGAGGAGGCCGGCCAAGGCCGCCCTTGGGGATCCCATGGAGACTTGGCGCCCCCTTGTTTCAGGACCTGGGCAGCGATGGCGACGCGCCCCCCGCGGCCGGGGTGCCGGGCGGTGCGCACCTGCTGGGCTTCTCCGACGAGATCCTCCTGCACATCCTCAGCCACATCCCCAGCACGGACTTGGTTCTGCACGTCCGCCGCACCTGCCGGAAGCTCGCGGAGCTGTGCCTGGACAAGAGCCTCACCCACACCGTGCTGCTGCAGAAGGACTACGAGGTGAGGCGCAGGGCGCGGGCTGGCCCCGTGTGCGGGCGGGAGATGGCGGACAGCGGGACGCCGGGCTGCGCACAGGGGCATCGCGCAGCTGACGACAGCGGAGGTGGGCGCCCCGAGCCCGACTGGGACATCCTGCAAGGGGCATCGTGCGACCAAAGCTGGGGGCTGGAAAGCGCAGGAAGCGTGCCACCTGGGGGAGGGCGCAGGTGTCGGGACATTGTTCTGGGAGGGCCTGGGCTCGGAGGGAGACCACTGTCAGGCAGATCCCCAAGAGCGGGATTGCCGTCGCGTGGTAGGTGCGGGAACGGTCACGTAACGTTAAACCGGCGCTCGGGTGGCACAGGGGCGGTGCCATCGGCACCCACAGCGGCGCATGCGCTTTCCAGTTGCCCTGCGTCCTCGTCGGCCTCGGCGGTGTCAGTCTTTGACGTTGCAGCCGTTCTCCCGGATGGGACGTGGTGTCTCATTGCGTTTCCCTGAGGAAGGTTGCCGTCGGTTACATTTTCATCAGGGCCATGGGCCATTTGCACATCTTTTCAGAAGTGACTGTACAAGGCTTGTGCCCATTTATTTTCTCTTTCTTGGTGAGTGACAGTTCTGTATATATTCTGCATAGAAGTCCTTTGTCAGATATACACGTGAATATTGTCTCTCGTTTGGCTTGCCGTTTCATTTTCTCAGCAGTGACTTTTGAAGAGCATAGTTTTTAATTTTATGAAGTCCAATTCATTGAATTTTGGGGTTCATGCTTTTTGTGGTGTGTGGAAATCCGTGAAACCTGAGGTCATGAGATTTTCTCCTCTTTTGTCTCTTTTTAAAAAATACATTGTATTAGTTTCAGGTGTACAACATAATGATTTGATATTTGTATACGTTGCAAAATGATCACCAAAATCCATCATCTTACACAGTTACAAAAACTTTTTTCTTGTGATGAGAACTTTTAAGATCTCTCTTAGCAATGTTCAAATATGCAATATAGTACTATTAACTATAGTTGACGTGATGTACATGACACTCCCGTGGCTTATTTATTTTATAACTGGAAGTTTGTACTTTTCGACTCCTTTCACCCATTTTGTTCACCCCCTACCTCTGGTAACCACCAGTCTGTCCTCTGCATCTATGAGCTTATTTGTTTTTTTTTTTTAACTCCACATGTAAGTGAGAGCATACGGAATTTGTGTTTCTCTGACTTATTTCACTCAGCGTAATTCCCTCGGGGTCCATCCACATTGCCACGCACGTCACGAGTTTGTTCTTTTCTGTTGCTGAATAATATTCCACTGTGTGTGTGTCACATTTTTCTTTGTCCATTGATCAGTCGATACCCACTTAGGTTGTTTGCATATCTTGGCCATCTTAAGTAATGCCGCAGTGAACCTGGGGGTGCAGATACCTTTTCAAATTAGTGTTTTCATTTTCTTTGGATAAATACCCGGAAGTGGGATTACCAGATCATATGGTAGTTTTATTTTTAATTTTTTGAGGAAAGTCCATACTGTTTTTCATAGTGGTTACACCAACTTACATTCCCACCAGCAGTTCATAAGGGTTCTCTTTGTCCACATCCTCACCATCACTCTTTTTTGATAATAGAGATTCTAACAGGTGTGAGGTGGTATCTCACGTGGTTTTGATTTGCAGTTCCCTAGTGATCAGTGATGTCGAGCATCTGTCCATGTACCTGTTGCCCATCTGCATGTCTTCTTTGGAAAAAGACTTTTCAGGGCCTCTGCCCATTTTCCAGTTGCATTGCTTGTTTTATTTGGGATTGAGTTGTATGAGTTCTTTATAGGTTTTGGATTTTAACCCTTGTCATATATATGATTTGTAAGTATTTTCTCTCAGTAGGTTTCCTTTCATTTGGTTGATGATGGCTTTTGCTGTGCAGAAGCTTTTTAGGGGCCCAGCACGTTTTGGCAGAAGCTTTTCGGTTAGAGGTCATCCCCCTGTTTGTTTTTGCTTTTGTTGCTTGGGCTTTAGGCATCAGATCCAAAAAGTCACTGCCAAGACCGATGTTAGGGAGCTTGCCGCCTGTGTTTTCTTTTAGGAGTTTTATGGTTTCAGGTCTCAACATTCGAGTGTTTCGTCCGTTTCGAGTTTGTGTGTGTGAGAGCAGGGTCCAGTCTCATTCTTTCGCGTGTGGCGCCCAGTTTCCCCAGCTCCCTCTCTGTTGTCTTGCAACAGCTTTGTAGTGGTTTTAGCTCTTTTGGTTGCTCTTTCTGTGCGGTGTGAGGTAAGGGTTGAGGCTCGCTTTGGCATATGGCTCTTCTGCTCCAGTGCTGTTTTTTGAAAGGTTATCCCGTCCTCGTGAATTGCCTTGTCACCTTTGTTGAAAATCAGTTGACAACTGATCTTAAAGATAGAAATAAGTTGAAGATGTGACCTTAACTCATTTACTGTCTCCTAACTGCCATTACCGCCTTTGGAGCCCGGAGCAGGGACGCTGCAAAGCCCTGCGAGAGCCACCGTGCGCCTCTCTGGCAGGGCAGAGGCGGGCGAGCTCACTCCGCGAGCTCACTCCCGGAGGGCTCCTGCCTGTGCGGGCGGGGTGTACCTGGGGGCGTGACATGTCTGTGCCTTCGTGCCACTGTGGACATTTCCCTTAGACGAGGGTCAGATGCCCGGTGTTACATACTTGGGTGGCCCATGCAGTGTTGTCCAAGGCCTTGCTGGCAACAGTCACGGTGTCCAGCTGTCGGCCTCCGGCTGCTGGGCCCTGACTGGACATCGTGGTCACCTGAACAGACCAGGCCAGGTGTCTGAGGAAAAGTTAATCGTGTGAAAATGCATGTTAGGAAGGAGAGCAAGAGCCAAAGCAGGCTCCCAGGGACCAAGTTCACTGTGAGATTAAAAATGCCACCGGGCATAAAATTTGCCATCGTAGCCATTTTTAAGTGTGTAATTCCGTCGTGTTAAAAGTGCAGTCACAGTGTCGTGAGCCATCACATCCTGTTTCCAGCCCTTTTCATCACCTGGATGGAAGCCCTGGAGCCGTCAAGCAGTGATTCCCATCCCTCGCCCCCACCCCGAGGAACCTCTGTTCGGCTTCCGTGTTTGTGATTCCGGATGTTTCATATAAATGGAATCTACATCATGTGCTCCATGACTGGCTTCTTTCTCTTAGCATAATGTCCCCAAGGTTCATCATGTTGTAGCATGTGACAGAATTTCCCTTCTTTCCGAGGCAGAGTAGTGGCTGGACCCCATTTTGTTCGTTGTTCATTCCGTTGATAGACACTGGGCTGCCGCCATCTTGGCCGTTGTGACCGGGGCTGCTGTGGGCGTGGCTGTCTCGTGTCCATGTGAGTTGGGTTTTTCAGTCCTTGGGCGTACACCCAGAGGTGCAGCCGCTGGGTTGTCTCGGGGGAACTCTGCGTTCAGCTTTTTTGAAGAACCAGGAAACTTCCATGCTGGCTGCACCGTTTTCACATCCTCACACGCCTGGGGACTCTTGGTCGTTGGCTAAGGTAGCGTGTGGGGAGGGAGACGAGGCGCCAGCCTCCCTCCAGTGCCCCTCCTTAGCTGGAGGATGGGTCTCTGCAGGCCCTCACGCTCCCCGCTCGTGTTGGGGAGAAGACCCGAGGGGATGAAGGTGAGGGAGACACCGGCGTGCCTTCAGCCCGTCCTCTCCCCCCGCCCTGTCCTACCTTGCAGGCCAGTGAGGACAAGGTGAAGCAGGGTGAAGGAGATTGGCCGGGACGTCCAGCAGCAGCTACTGGCCGCTGCTACTGGCTGTCGGGCCTCCACCATCGAGCACGTGGCCCGCTGCGCGGCCTGGTGAAGGTGAACCTCTCGGGCTGCCACCTGACCTCTCTGCGCCTGTCCAAGATGCTGTCGGCCCTGCAGCATCTGCGCTTCCTGGCCATCGACGTGAGCCCGGCTTCAGATGCCAGCCAGCTGAGCAGCGAGTGCAAGGCCACGCTGAGCCGCGTGCGGGAGCTCAAGCAGACGCTGTTCACACCATCCTACGGCGTCGTGCCCTGCTGCACCAGCCTCGAGAAGCTGCTGCTCTACTTCGAGATCCTGGACCGCACGCGCGAGGGCGCCATCCTCTCGGGCCAGCTCATGGTGGGCCAGAGCAACGTGCCGCACTACCAGAACCTGCGTGTCTTCTACGCCCGCCTGGCCCCCGGCTACATCAACCAGGAGGTGGTGCGGCTCTACCTGGCTGTGCTCAGCGACCGCACGCCCGAGAACCTGCACGCCTTCCTCATCTCCGTGCCCGGCAGCTTCGCCGAGAGCGGGGCCACCAAGAACCTCCTGGACTCCATGGCCCGCAACGTCGTGCTGGACGCCCTGCAGCTGCCCAAGTCCTGGCTCAACGGCTCGTCCCTGCTGCAGCACCTCAAGTTCAGCAACCCCTTCTACTTCAGCTTCAGCCGCTGCGCCCTGTCTGGCGGCCACCTCGTCCAGCGCGTCATCCACGGTGGCAAGGACCTCCGCAGCCTGGCCAGCCTGAACCTCAGCGGCTGCGTCCACTGCCTGTCCCCGGACTCGCTGCTGCGCAGGGCGGAGGACGATATCGACAGCGGCATCCTGGAGACGCTGGTGGTGGCCTGCGGCGGCCTGCGGCACCTCAACCTCTCGGCCGCCCACCACCACAGCTCCGAGCGCCCGGGCAGGCACCTGTGCCAGCTGCTGGCCCGGCTGCGCCACCTGCGCTCCCTGTCCCTGCCCGTCTGCGCCGTCGCCGACTCGGCGCCCCGTGCCGACCGCGCACCCGCCCAGCCCGCCATGCACGCCGTGCCCTGTGGCTTTGGCAAGAAGGTCCGCATCGGCGTGCAGACCTACCCCAGCCCGTTCTCGGGGCAGGCGGGCCCCCAGCCCTCCTCCGTGTTCTGGTCGCTGCTGAAGAGCGTGCCCTTCCTGGAGCGCCTCGAGCTCATAGGGTCCAACTTCTCCTCCGCCATGCCGCGCAACGAGCCCGCCATCCGCAACTCCCTCCCACCCTGCAGCCGGGCGCAGAATGTCGGGGACTCAGAGGTAGCCGCCATCGGCCAGCTGGCCTTCCTGAGGCACTTGACGCTGGCCCAGCTCCCCAGCATCCTGACAGGCTCCGGGCTGGTCAGCATCGGCCTCCAGTGCCAGCAGCTCCAGTCCCTGTCCCTGGCCAACCTGGGCATGATGGGGAAGGTGGTCTACATGTCCGCCCTCTCGGACATGCTGAAGCACTGCAGGCGACTGAGGGACCTCAGGTGAGGGGGCCCTGGCAGCTCCTCTGTGGCCTCGGCTGGCCCCCTGGGGGCCTGAGGTGGTGGGGGAAGTGAGTAGCATGGCCTTTCACTGGCAGGCGCGCTTGTGTCCCTACTGTGTGTCCCTACTCTGTGCCTGCCCAGAGAAGCAGGCGCAGGCTGCCCTCCAGGAGCTAGAAGTCTTGGGAGGAGGCTTGGCAAGGGGCCGTGAGCTGTGCCGGGACTCGGAGGTGTGGTGGCTGGGAAGCTGCATCGGCGGCACCCGGGGAGGCGGTGCAGGAGGTGGTGCTGCATGAGCTTGCGCATCGCTCTCAGCACTGGAGCCCTTCCGGTGATCGTGCTGTGCGATGCAGTGTACGTAACCTTCAGCCAGCAGACGGAGGGGTCCGATTTCCAGGCATCCCACCTGGACTGGAGGGGCCAGGGTGCAGGAGATAGAAAGATGGGTTCAAAAGCGGGTACTGCACACTACTGAGCAGTGACGGCGGTCTGGGGCAGGATGGCAGGGCTGATCCAAGAGTGAGAGGAGGCAGAACCCACCCCTGGCTGTTGTTGTGGGCCGCCTGCACCACGCCGATCACCCTGAATCCTGCTGCGAGGGTGCGGTGTTCCTGGGAGGGCCCCACATTTAAAGGCTAACCCTTTGTTATGTTGAGACGTATTTGAAAATCTTGATAGATTTGATCTTAAAATATTGTATCATTTCCCAGAAATTACCCGAAGGTAGCTCTGGCAGCGGCTCTGTAAGGGCTTTGGTTTGGGGAGGACGTGGCGATGGGGCAGAGACGTTAGCTGGTCTCTCTGAGACCGTAGCCAGAGGGGTGCTGGGACGTGCCTGTGCATGTCATCGTCCCCACCGTGGCTGCACGCGCTCTGTGCCTTTGCTGAGGGCCGGATCCAGGGGTGTCGGGCACTGTCTGGCCTACCCTCACAGCGTTGTTCCTGTGTCACTGACGAGGCAGTGGGGGCTCGAGGGAGGAGGTCAGAGTCACCCCGGTCAGGCTGACTCCAGGGCTTGATGCTGGCCCTTGAGCCACAGAAAATGGAGGCGGGTGTGTCATCACAGGAAGTGAAGCGTATGTGAGCTGGAGCCGGCAGAATGCTTAGCTGCTGGTACCCTGGAGCCTTCCAGAGCTCCTCAGCCGGGCTGCGTGCCGCCCTCCCGGCGCCACAGGCACAACCCTGGCCTTCTCGATGGCGGAGCAGGTCGTGTGCGCCTCGGTGTCCGCAGCCTGTGTCCTCAGAGCCCCTCTTTGCGGTTATTTACGCTGTTGTCCCGTGAGTCCCAGTTACACATGCTTAGAGAACCATGTCATTTTCGGAATCCCTGGGTTTAGACGTCTGAGCCAAAGCTATGCAGATCGTAAGCGCCTTGGTTAAACACTGCAGTGTGTGTGTAGCCATGTGTACCCCGGCCGCTGGGGGCGTTGCCAGGAGGGGATCCAGGGTGAGACGGCTGTGAGTGTGCAGCGGGCAGAGTTGCAGTTCCCATTCCAGGGCCCTTTGGGACCCTCTTGCTGCTCAGGTGCAGGGGTGCCCAAGTGGGCTGGTGTACCCCTGGCCACTGGCTTCCCGGGTGCAGCAGGGATGAGGACTGCGGGCTGGGTCTTTACTTCCTGATTCCGCTTCATGTCCCTCTCCCTGCTCACCTCCGCCTCGTGGCCCAGAGTCCTGGCCTCTATGTTGATTTCTCTGGCTTGGGCCTCTGTCCTGCCAGGTTGGGGTGGGGTGTCGCCTGCCTGTCAGGAGTGGAGGAGGGGCCGTGACCGCAGCAGTGAGCCCCGTTCTCCCCCCCCTGGAAGGGCAGCCCGGCCTTCCACTCAGAGCCTGTCTGACTTGGCAGGCGTGCGGAACCGGCCTTCCTGCCCATCTCCGCCAGGAGCCACCAAGTCTGTCTCTCTCTTTTCTTACGGGTTCACCTCTGTCCAGTGCCCCGTCCTACCTCGTTTCTTCCTGTGTCTTCACTGTCACCTCACTGCTTTTCCGGAAGGAGTGGCGATGTGGTTAGTGGCCATGTGTCACTCGAAGCTGCAGATGGATCCGGAATGCACTCACCAAATGAAATACTGCCAGCAGCTGTTCTGTCACCCTGTTGGAGTCTTGTGATCAGGAATTGAATATTCCTTTATTCAGGGAGCCCAAGTGGGCATTTGAGTTACAATTTAATGGAACTCAGAGCCAAGGTGTTGCTGGATTTCTGGGTCTGTCTTTTTGCCACCAGATTTTTTTTGTATTGCCAACCCATTCAACTTTGCACCTTTTCTAACTATGTCGGTCAAACCACTCGGTCATCATCGGGGAGACTTTGATTAAACAGAAATCGATGAAGTAAAGTCATGCATTCACGTACTTTAAGAAGTCAGAGTACTCAAAGGCAGGTGATGAAAAGTGCCAGCTCTCAGCATCTCCCTCGTGGGCAAGAGCGCAGATAGGAGAGGGCGAACCAGGCTCAGGAGAGGCTGGCTCCCGGCAGCTCCTGCAGGACCCGATGGAATGTTCCTGAGGTGGCAGCCCTCCGGATCCCAGTGGCTGGCTGCTGTCACCGCTGTCCGCAGCAGTGAGGCCAGTGAACTCGAGCTTTGTGCCAGCCAGCGCCCGGGGCCGCTCCTGGGCTGGCGGTGTGGGTGCACGTCATGCGGGGCCTTGCCGGCTCCGGGTCTGCGGCCCACCTGGCTAGTGAGAGGGCTGTAAGCTGGACAGGCAGGGGCCCCTTCGTTCCTGAGACCGATCAAGCCTTGCCTTCTGGAGCAGGGAGAGGGAGCACTACCCTGAGTCACCCTGGGCTGCTGGTCACGTCGGAGCCAGGGCAGCGTCTGGGTAGAAGCAGGGGGCCTTTCAGAGCCAGGCCCCGGAGGCCCGGTGCTGCCGGGCGGGCGGACGAGAAGGGACAGCCCCGGGCCCCTGCAGCCTTGGGGAGACCGAGCTTCCTTTGTGGGGTGGGCTTCAGAGGCCAGATCCTCGCTGGTTGGAAGGCCGACACCCCACTGGGAGGGAGAAGGGCTGCAGGGCGCTCCACCCCAAGGCAGAGGGGTACACGGGGGGGGGTACCCTTTTCCATCCCCTGCCCGAACCACAGACCCCGCCCGTCACACGTCAGGTCCGTTCTGCCAGCCCATTGTGTGGAGGGGCAGGGGACGACCCGGACAGCCGGTGGAGTGGACGGAACGTCCGTGACAAGTGGCTTCCTTCAGGGCAGGAGGTTGTGGAAGCGGCTGGTGGGAAACCTGTGTGTACACGCTGCCTGTTCTCTCGCTCTGCCGGCTCGCTCGGCTCGTGGCTCCGCAGGCTGGACCGAGGTCTTCGGCAGGTGGCACAGGCCTGTGTCGCCACCTAGTGACCCGGACGCCACATGCCGGCGCCTTTCACGGGCCGCGGTGCCGCCCCACTTGCTTGCCCTGCTCCGTCGCAGCCTCCTGGCCGGCTAGGGGCGAACGCGGGCGACTGCCGCTCAGCAGCCCCGTTCCTGGGCCTTTCGCCCTCCGCTCGGCCGTCTCTCAGGTCTGCGAGGGGATGCCTACCTAGGATTTTTTAAAGATTGCCTTTCGAAGGACCAAATAGAGCGTTGAAGCATTTTCTGGAGGAAAGAAGCACAGCCCCAGCCGTCCCCGTGGTTGGGGCGCCTTCGCGTCTCAGAGGCACCGCACTCCCCTCGTGGGTCTGGGTCCCCGGTTTTTTCGGGATGAGGTTCCTTCAGTAGGGTCAGGGGCGAGGCTCGTGCCACACATGTGATGTGGGCAGCACTGCGTGTTACCGTGGCCGCTCGGCCAGCTCTCTCCTGGTCTGTGCCCAGACGGGCCCGCCGGGGGCCTCTGCACGCCCGGACTGCTGGCGGGGAGGGGCGTGCGGCCCTTCAGGGACCCGTGTGCCCCTCACAGTCAGCGCATCAGGAGCGTACGGGGACCCGTGTTTACATTTCATTAAAGTTCACATCCATCTCGATGGCGGCATCTCGGTGGTGGGGTGGCTCGGAGCAGACTGTCCAGGAGCTGCCGCTGCTCCGGGTGACCAGCATTCGTGTTTTCCTTGTGGAGCTGCTTTTAAAACCCTTCTCTTCGTCCTGCGACTCGTTAGCACCCCGAGTCAGGGCGACAGAGACTGGAGCAGGAGGCCCATGCGGCTCTCGTTGGGGTTTGGGACTTGGGGGGCGCCTGCCGACTCTGTTACCTGCTTCCTGGTTGGGTCAGCCTCTCTCAGAGTGTCCCTACCTTCAGAGCACTTGGGCTTCCCTTCTTCCTGGGGACCTGGGGAGCCTGGACAGGGACACCTCCCAGTGCAGGCCTCTTGGGGGTGCGAGTGGGCATTTCTGGCTCATGTGGAAACTTCTCTCCTTTTATGATGAGCACCCAGGGGCCTCTCAGAGGCCTCGTGGGACATCACCACCCTGGTCTCGCGAGGTCCCTGCGGGTCTCGTGTGCAGATGGAGTTCCTGTCATCTGGCCCGGCCTGCCTGGGGGGTGGGGTGTGCTCCGTGGGAAGGGACGTGGCCCACAGAGACCCCGCTCCCAGGTCCGCTGCGGTGTTTTTACAGGGAGTGGGTCTTGGGGTAGGGCGGCTAGATGGATTTGTTTGGCCACATTCGGGGAGACTCAGTGTCGAGGGAAGAGGGCGACGTCACCCCAGCACATGGCAGTGTCCCCACGACTGGGCGGCAGCCTGGCCGCCGCGGGGTGGGCCGGGCGCCCCGTGCCTGCCGCGGCGGGACTCACGCGCCTCCCTCTCTCCCGCAGGCTGGAGCAGCCCTACTTCAGCGCCAACGCCCAGTTCTTCCAGGCGCTGAGCCAGTGCTCCGCGCTGCAGCGCCTGTGCCTCGTGTCCCGCAGCGGCACCCTGCAGCCCGAGGCCGTGCTGGCCTTCATGGCCCGCTGCCTGCACGTCGTCGTGTGCCACATGTTCACCGGGGAGTCCCTCGCCACCTGCAAGAGCCTGCAGCAGTCCCTCCTCCGAAGGTGAGTGGGCACGGGCGGGCAGCACCCTCTCGGCAGCCTGTCCCTCCCTCAGGCTTCACCGAAGGCCCGAAGTTGCCGAACTGCTGGGCAGACGTGGGGGGGACGAAGGGCCGGTGTCCAGCCGCAGCCACCCCGGACCTCGTCTCCCGGGGCTTCTCCCTGCCACACGGTTCATTTCTATGGAGGTGCAGCCCCAGGACCGTCCCCCGTGTTCCCACACACGGTCATCGAAACCAGGGGCAAACAGGGCAGGGCCCCTGGTCCACCTCGGACCTCGGGGTTCCGCCGGCTTCCCACTGGCCCTTCTGCTCTGGGGTTGCTGCAGGGCCCTCGTCGGGCCCGCCTGCCGTGTCCCCTTGGCCTTCAGTCCGTGGCTGTCCTCAGTCTCGCTCGGTCTTTCACAACCTTGACGCTTTTGAAGAGTGCTGGCGGCGTTTGGTAGAATGCGCATCCGTTTGGGTTTGTCTGGTGGTTTTTGTCCAGGAAAGCAGAGGTGCTGCTGTGTCCTCAGGGTAGCTTGTCAGGGACACGCGGCATCCTCCTGTCCTTTGATGGTGAGGTTGACCTCGGCCGCCTGGTTAGGTGGTGTCTGCCAGGTTCCTCCGCTGTGAAGTCACTGTTGCTCCCTCCTGCTGAACGGACATCGTGCAGGTGGGACTTGGTGGCCCCGTGTCCCCGTGTCCCGTCAGACGGCGCCTGCTCAGCTGAGCGTCCGTCATGGTCTCGTAAGCCACCACTGACGTTTGCGCTCGCTTCGTTTCCATTATTCCTCCCGCGTTCATTAACGGGGACTCTAGGAAAGGCCCGTCTCCCCCGTTTACTTGTTTACGCCTGCACTTTGGGCTCATGGATGTTTACTTGACTCAGTGGGTTTCACGTGGGTTTCCATCCCCCGCTCTCACTGTTCGTGTTCTTGCCCAGACCAGTCCGGCTTTGGCCATAGGGGTCGCCTTTCAGATCGAGCCCTGTGCCGTCAGCGTGCCGCTTCCTCCTCCGAGCACGCGTGCCGTCTCACCTGTGTTTCCCCTGCCCGGCCCTGGAGCCGACACCTCTCCCCGGAGCCTGGTTCCTCCTGTGGGAGAGCAGTGTTTAGAGGCCGCAATCGGGGTGTCATCCCTAGGCCCTCTCCTGGGCAGGGTAGGAACTGGATCTCTGTGTGTCAACACACGTGCGCACGTGCACACACACACACACACACACACACACACTTGTATTTATTTCCGTACTGTCCGTTTGTATTTACATTGAAAATGAGTTGGCACATCTCAGATTCCGGGCCAGCGTGGCAAGGTTCCGCGCAGCCCGCCCCTTCCGAACGTGTAACTTCTCCCTCCAGCAGCAGACAGACCGGCTCCGGTTACCCACAGCGTGTCTGCTGACTTGTCAGTCCGAGCAGACGCCAGAGGCGGCCTCAGCATCGCTCCCCCGCTGCCCCGGGAGGGCAGGTGCGCTACGGGGGGTGGGGAGGGGAGGGTTGTGCGCACGCTTCGTCGTGGCTCACGGCGTCCGGTTCGCGCCCACTCTCCCGAGCCGCCGGGCTTGCTCCTTGCTGGCTGCCGCCTCCGTGCAGCCCTGTCCCTCATCTGTGACGCAGTCGGGATGGCTTATCACTGCGCGACGCTGTTCTGCATTTACCCCACATCCCGTTTGGTGTATTTCTTTGTCCTTTTTTTTTTTCTGGTGTGCAGAGCTTTCCTGTGGTTCTCAGCTCTGTGAAAAGGGGGTGCTTGAAGAAGTCCGCCCCTCACCTCCCCCGTCCCATCCCCTCTGCACCCCGGGTGACCAGCCTCAGCAGCCTCACCGTTCCCAGGACGCTTCCTGCGTGCCCTCTGCAGGGGGGCGCACACGCGGGGTATTTTCTCCCACCTTCCAGTCGCGCTTCGCTCGGTCACCTAACCTGTCTCGGGCCCCCATCAGTCCACACAGCTCTCGCCCATCCTTTTACAACTCTGCATTCTATGTTTTATTGCGACAGGATGCACATACCAAAACTTCTTATTTGAACTGTTTTTCAACGTACAGTGGTATTAAGTGTGTCCACACTGTTGTGCAGCTGTCTCCACCTCCATCTCTGGAACTTTCCATCTTCCCAAACTGAGACTCTGTCCCCATCAAACAACCCCCCACCCCTCGTCCCCAGCCCCTGGCACCCCCTCTGCTTTCTGTTTCTGCGAGTTTGACTCCACTAGGCAGCCCATGTCAGGGGAACGCAGTGTTTGTCCTTTGGGGTCTGGCTTTTTCTGGCATTCCTTTTGACATTTATTTTGAGAAGCCAAAATAGTAGAAATAAAGGATCATCATATGTTGGTTGGAGTAAAGCCCCCCTGACTCCCGAACCTGCCAGTGTGAGTTTGCTCTTCAGACCTTCGCAGTGCCGCCCAGTGTCCACGAGACGCGCAGCGCTTTGTTTCTGCGTTGGTAATGACCCCAAGCGTGGCCACGTGGGCGCGCCGCCTGCATTTCCCGCCTGGCGTTTCCACATCTGTCTGTCGCCCATGTGGAGCCAGCGCCTTCCTGCCCCATGGCGTGAGTGCCGCCTCTGCCAGCGGAGCGTCACGCTCTGTGCGTCTGCGCGTCGACGGGTGTCCTGGTGGCCTCAGTGTTCCCTCCGTCCCAGGGGATGTCCTCGTGTGTGGTGCCCTGCGGACGGGCAGGCAGACTCTCTGAAGCGGCAACACAGGGCATGTTTGAGGGATCGCAGAATGCCTTCCACAGCGGTCCCCGAGCCCGCGTCCCACAGCATGGTGTGAGAGTCTTTGCGCCATTCTGTAACATTGTCAGACTTTCAGTGTCCCCCGTCTCCTGGGTGAGAATGTCCTCCTGCCGCCGGAGCTTGAGTCTTCTCTGTTCCCAGTGACCTCGCTGACGTGTTTATCGCCAGGTCCTGTCTCCTTGTCTGCGATCACCTCTTCCGGCCCCTTTCCTTCTGTCATGTTTCTTTAGGGAGGGGAGGCCACAGCTTGGGACACCTCGGGTGGTGTGCTGGCTGCACGAGGCTGTGCGGTGCCCTGACTCAGTGGGCCTGAGGCATCTCAGACATCCTAAGGCGTCTTTTTTCTGCTTCTCCCGCCTGCTGCGCACCCTGCTGTTTCAGGGTGCTGTCACGAGTGTAATGACATCCCCTACACCTTGACACCTAAAGCTTCCTTTCAAATATGCCACCTTCTCGTGCCCTGGTCTGAGAACCCAGGCATCAAAGCCCGTGGTTGGTGTGCAGAATGTAGCCAAATGGGCTTTGCGCAAAGGCCAAGGGGCCTCTCCCCAGGACTGCCACGCGGGAGCTTGACTGCTGTGTGTGCGGAAGGCTCAGCGACCCCGTAGACACAGATCCCTCTCGCGTGTCACCTGTACAAGTGGCCAGATCCCTGTGGTTAAGTCAGCTTTTACTGCCCCTGCAGGAGGAAATGGTGAGCGTGGTTTTGCCCACGATCAGTGGAACACTCCGGACACCATGGCTGTCCTCCCGCCTGCACCTGTGTGCACCCCACAGCTGCTCCTGGTGCAGGGCGGGCGAGCGAGGCCAGCGAATGTCCAGTGCAGACCCCATGGGGACCCCTGAGCTTCCGGCTTACACCGGGGCAGTCGGGGAGGGGTGGAACTTACGTCTCAAATAATTGACCGCAGTTACCCATACGGGGTCACTCACCTCTGCTCCAGTTGACCTGAGATGGCTCGCCATGGGGACAACTGTGTGGGCTGCTGGCCGTGCCAGGGGCCGTGTCTGCAGCCAGCGTGAGGGAGGTCAGCAGCCTTTGCCTTCCTCATCTATGCTCCAGTTCTCTGAGGTGCAAAGAATTTTTTGAGAGAGAGAAAGGTTTTTAATTTTTAATCTTAAAGAACTGTGTACACATAACGTGCACTTTGCCATTTTAACGTTTCCAGGTGTGCAGGGGCAGGACACACGCACGCCGTTGTGCATCCACACGACTGCCCACCTCCAGAACGTTCCCATCTCCCCAGACTGAAACTGCCCCCATTAACCACCACTGCCACCCCAGTCCCTGGGAAGCTGTTTCTCTCTACGAATTGATGCAAAGATCTTTGAACTCCAAATTTGTTTGTGTCTGCACTTTATTTAGTCGAGGAGTTGGGGTTGTGTGGATAGTTGTCAGTAAGGGCGGTGGTTTAGCACAACTCTCCCCAGGGGGGTTGAGGGAGCAGCGTCTCCCACTTCGCCCTCTGTGGAGGGCTGCGTCCTCTGGCCTGCTGTCGCTGCAGACCAGGGCCCAGCGTCCCCAGGCGAGGGCAGCCGTCCTGAGGCTGCAGCTTCGAGGAGCCCAGAGGGTGAATGCAGCTGGGTGCGGCTTCCTGCAGGGACTGGCCAGGGCAGGTTGTGTGAGACGGAAGCGTTTGGCCACCTCTGGAGGAAGCCACTGTGCCCCTGATCGAGGGTGAGTGTGGACGTCTTCGTTTCAGCATGGCAGAGAGGGTTGCAGCTTCCGCCCCCAGCCCTGTGTCCCACTGGTGAGGGAGGTGACAGGGAGGAGGCCTCAGGTGTTCTCAGAACTCCGAGAAGAGCCCTCAGCCAGGAGGGCTCCAGCATCGCAGGCAGGCGGCGTGGTGGCCTGTCCTTGGTGTGCTGCTGAGCGTCCCAGGAGAAATGCTGGCTGAGGCTGTCCACCGCCAGTTGTAAAAGTAACATGTGTTCGGAACATTTATAGTAAAATTTAGACTATGCGTCAAGCCATTTTTAAGTGACAGTGTCCCATGGTTCCATCAATCAGAGGTCATCGTGACCAGCAGACCTGAGCTGGAGTTGTATGGTTTCATTGTCCGATTTTCTTGATTCACACGACATCACAGGTTTTCTGTGTCAGTAAAAAAACCTGCAAGTGGTTTTTTTAATGCTGTTTGGTATCCATTACATGATGGTGTCTGTGGCCGTCACAGCCAGCTCTGGGTCACTGGCTTTCCCTCGCCTCAGACCTTGGTCTTCCAGCCGTGGAAGCCGGGGAGAGGCAGGCGGTGGCGGGCACGCCCAGCGCCACGTGGTCCTCTGTCTGTGACATGGAGCCAGTGCCCCTGGGGCACGCAGTCTGCAGAGGACGGGTGGGGCGGGCTGGACAGCGCCCAGCCCAGTGCAGGGGCTTGTGGAGCAGGAGCGTGGCCACAAGCCCCGCGCTCGCCCTCTGCCCACTCTCTGCCCGCTGGGCGCTGGCCGACGGCTGGCACAGCAGGAGGCAAAGGCTGTCGTTTCCTGCTGTGGCCATGACGATGTCGCCATGCCCAGTTCTGTCCTCTTTTTACTTCTGGGAAGAGCGTTGGTCCTTCCTCACTCTACTGCCAGCTCGCACCAGGACCCTGAAGTCATGGGGCTCCGGCTTTGGGGAGCTGACCCCTCCCTGGTGCACGTGTGCTGTTGTGAGATTCTGCCCCATCCCAGCTCTGAGGATGACTTCCTGTAGAGATGAGGACCAGCTTTGGTCGTTGCTGGTTGTCCCATTGTCTGTGCACCCAGGAGCCTTCTCCAAAGTGGAGGACGTCCAAGGTCAGCAAGCCGTTCAGAGGAGCTGTGTGTGGCATCTCCCCGCCTCACGGGCATCACTCGCTGGCGAAGCTGCTCCATCCTTCTGATGCTCAGAACCCTCTCAGCACCGTGCTCCGGGCTGGTCGGTCGGCCTTGGCACTAGATGTGGTCCGTGCCCTAAGCACGTTCTCAGTCCCGTGCACTGGTCCCTGTCTGCCACACCGCGTCTTGCCCGCAGCCTGCTGCTGTTGTCCGGCCTGTCTCCACAGCCTGCTGGGTGCGGGCTCCCAGTGGTCTGTGAGCAGCGCCTGGACGGCACGCCGCCTGCCCCTTCCTTAGGGACGTGGCACTTCCCGCCAGCACTGTTATGTTCTCTGCACCCCTCTCCAGATGCCCAGCGTCTTGGGGCTGGCGCACGATGATAGTGCTTTCCTCATTGTCTTTGTACAAGCACAAGCCAGGCCCAGGGCTGGGGCGGGATGGGGGGTTGGGAGGGTGGGCTGGCGGCCCCAGTGGACACTGGTGGTGGCTGATGTTTGGTGCACGGTATTTGACACCAGGTTACCCAAGGTTGGCCTTGGGCAAGTGGATGTCCTGGGTGGAAGCTGCACCAGTCTCTCTGTCCCCTGTGTCCCAGGCCCAGGATAGAGCCCAGCACCTCAAGAAAGGCGGAGGAGGGTCTTCGGGGGCTCTGCAGCCCGTGATGCTGAGCCCTGCACAGTCCCGCTGTGGCCCCCTCATGTGCTCCAGCAGATGCCCCACCCTGCCCTGGCCCTGCTCCGCCTGTCCTGGGTTCTGGGGCCCGGGCTGATTCTGCACCGAGCACTCCCTCTGGGCCGGAACGCCGTGCTGCCTCTCGTCCAGACCTCGCAAAGCCCTGTTAGTTGCGTGTCATTAGCCCCGGTGCACAAATGGGGAAACCGAGACCCTGAGGGGCAGGTGAGGAGTGCAGCCAGGGCCCCAGCACTGGTAGGGCGAGAGTTTGTGCCAGCGGGGAGAAGGGGGCCCACACTCTCTGGGGGCTGTGCCGGGTGCTGCGTGGGGCTCGCCCTGGCCCCCGGAGCCCCACGTCCTGCCAGGGCTCACGGCTGCAGGATCACTGTATGCATCAGGTCCTCCTCCAGCCGTGCGTCGGCCCCAAAGACGGTGGGAGGGCCTCGTGGTGCACATCTGCACGGACGCTTTCCTGGTGGCCTCTGCTGCGATGTGGCCCCCACCATGGGTCTGACCGTCCAGCGCGGCCTGCGGAAGGCTTCCCTGGCCGGGGGCAGCGCAGTGTAGCTCAGCAACACTGGGCCCTGCAGGGTGGGCGGCTCTCCAGAGGCCCTTGCTGCTGTGCCAAAGGGTCCCAGCTGCCTTTCGCAGGTCCCCAGCAGATGGCGCCGTGGCTCACAGGAACCAGCGCTCACCCGCAGAGCACCGGGTTTGTCTGCCCCAGGCCTGCCAGCGGTGAATGGAGAACAGGAAAAGGAAGAGGCTGGGCTCTGCTGTCACTTCTGACGCCTTTCTTTCCTCTCACCCTTTCCTTGCCTCAGGCTCAGGGAATTACTGAGCGGGAGGAAGCACCTGTCTCCGGAACGTTCTGCCACTCACTGCCCGCTCACCCCGCCTGCCGTCAAGGGTCTCCTGTTTATCTGATGCAGCCAGCAGGGCTGGTGTCCTGTCTGCGGGGCTGTCTGGCAAAAGTGCCGCCTCTTTTCACGTCTGGCCTGCGTGTGGCCACGTCTCAGTGGGTGGTCGTCGGCAGTCGCTCCTCCTTGCCGTGCCCTTCGCACAGGTGGCTCTGGCCCTGCCAGCACCTCACTTTCGTCCCTGCCTCCCAGGAGGCGCTGGCCTCAGGGGGCTGCTTCCTCAGCTGTGCGGCGAGTTGGGACAGGCCTGGAGGTGGTGGCGGTGGGACGTGCGCGTCCAGCGCCGGGCGCAGCTTCCTGACCCGCGTCCATTCTCTCTCGTCTTCCGCGTCTTGACTTTGCTCTTTCGAGTTTGGAGCTTAACCCCCTGGACCTCTCTCCGACTCCCCGTGGTGGCGGCTCGCCTCCGCTCGGTTTGGAACGGCGTTTCTCTGCTGCTCCTCCCACTTCGGGCCCTTCTGGTGGCCCTGGTACCGGGTCTGGATGTGGAGTTTGGGACAGGGCCGCAGAGAGCAGTGACTCCTTGTTGGGGGCCCTCCACCCCACGTTCACCGGGTGGAAGTGTTTGCCCCCACCTCTCGCTCCTGCCCCGTGACCAGAGGCAGCCTCTCCCTTCACTTCCTGTCTCCTAGGAACCCTGAGCCCCCTGTCCCCGACGGGGTGCTGATGCACAGCCATCCCCGAGGGGCCGCGTGCTGCCGTTGTGAATTCTTCTTCTCTCCGTGCCGGGCACCGAGCCACCCCTCTGCTGCCCCTTCCCCCCAGACATGGCACGTGGCGGGACACGTCCGAGGGCGTGTCAGAGCTCTCCCGATTTCCTTGACTCCCGCTCCTGAGAGGCCCCCGCAGGGCCCGGAGGCATCTGGGTGGGCGACAGCGGTGTCAGCGCGCGGGTTCCCTTCTTCTTTCGCACGTGCAGTGATGACAGCCAGCTGTGGTCCGCATGGCCCCCTCAGACCGCGTGACCTGGGCCCGCATTCTGGCCTCGCATTCTGGCCTCCTCGCTTACTGGCTCTGTGACGCTGAGCAAGTCACGTCCCTGTCTGAGCCGCGTGTCATAAAGCAGCATCTACCCTGCCTCCCGACTCTGCCCTCGCCTCCTGGTGGTGGCATCGCCGCTGACTCTCTGCGCCTACCCTGGTGCCCAGGGCCCCCCAACAGCCACATGGTAGCAGTGCCTTCTCCCCGCTTTGCAGACGAGGCACCCCAGCTTCGTGGGGCGTCGAATGAGTGACCAGCAGGCATCGGGTGCCGCTGTGTACATCACGACCTTTTCCGCTGCCTCCGGCCGTGACCCACAGCGCTGTCCTCGGGGCAGAGGCGCTGGCTTCTGGGAAGCAGGGCGGGGACAGAAAGGCCTGTGCCCTGACCCCCCTCTGCCTGTGGGGCTGTCCAGGGGAGGCCGCGCTGGCCCTGAGCGTGATGGCCCCCCCGGGGGCCTCGTCCCTCCTACTTGCTGACCGCTGTTGGTTTGTCAGCCTGCGGGGCCCGGGTTGGGGTGGCGTGGCCCCCTTTCTTGGGAATGTCGGAACCCATCTTCCCCCATTTCTCTGCAGGCAGGTTCTGCTCTTTTTAAAAATTTTTGTTGTGGTAAAATGCTATCACGTAATAGTTCTCATTTTCACCATTTTGTCAGTGTACGATTTAGTGGTGTTAAGTGTCGTGTACCCATTACCACTGTCTACACCCGAAATCTTCTCAGCGTCCCAAAAAGACACTCCATATGTGTTAAATAATACCCCCTCCTCCTCTCTTCCCCCAACGCCTGGTCTCTGTCCTCGGGGACCGCCAGAAGTGGACGCGCACCGCACTCGTCCTTTGTGACTGGCTTGTTTCACGGGGCAGGATGTCCTCAGGGTCCATCCACGCGGTAGCCCGTGTCAGGAGGTCCTTCCTTTTACGGTCGAATGATATTTCATTGTATATCCGTACAGTTTTGTTCATTCACCTGTTGATGGACAGTTACTACTTCTACTTTATATTTTTTGTGAGTGAAGTTGAATATCTACATGTTTTAAGTCATTTACGAAAATTGAGAAACAAGGAAAAAGTAATCTGCACGTCACATCGCAGGCAAAGATCCGGTTCCAGCCGCCGCTGGCGCCTCCGGTGCGCGCGAGCAGCAGCACCATCCGGGCAGGCAGGGCGCCGAGGGCGCCGCCGGGGGCTGCAGGTGGCTCGTGGGCCCAGGAGAAAACGCCTCACCTGTAAGGCACGACAGTCACACCGAGGACAGTTGTGTCCCTGGGGGGTTCAGAGGCAGGTATGAGTCCACTCTGGCAGAAGTTGAGGTGGCGGCTGTCCTTGGGGCGCAGTCAGTGCAGGCCGCCCAGGAGCTCCCGGGCGCAGCTGTAGTCGGTCTCGGGGTGGGTACTGGTCACGCGGGTGCGCTCCGCTCGTGACATCGCTGGGCACGGTGCTCTGCAGTGTGAAGTGAGCGGCAGCACCCCGTCCGGCCAAGGGCACCCCGTGTTCGTGGCAGGAGGGACAGGCCCCGTCGCCCATGGCGGTGGGCTACCTCCGTGGAGTCTGCGCCCCTGACCCGCATCTGCCGCCTCCAGGACCCGGTTCTGCAGACGTCACGGCAGCGCTGTCGCTTTGAGGGAGAGAGAGGGGGCACCCCAAATGTCCGTCAGTGGGACTGGGAGAGAAGTTATGACGCATCTGGTCAGGGGGACGGTACAAGGACGCTCTCAATGTCATCCAAGGGCGTGTCTGTCAAGTGTGAAAAAGCCAGGTGTGTTTAAAAACGAGCACGGGGCGTAATGTAGCGCTTCCCTTGCACAGGCACGAGGGATTCTGGAAGCGTGTGCGAAATCCGTCTTGTGCCAGGGGAGAGGCCCTGGCCCTGTCTGTCAGGGAGAGGGATGGGAAGGAAGCCCTGAGGACGCCCCAAACCGACCCCCTGCTTTCCAGCTTCCTTGGAAGCCACGCTTGTCACCGGGCTTCTCTGGTCCCCAGCCTCTCACTCGCATTACCGGCCCCCGTGGCCCGCGGCCCTTGGGTTTACAATCTTGCCCCTCCGAGTGGGACCTGGGGATGACAATAGCCATACAGAGCACTTCAGGCCCCAGGTCCTTCCTGCCCCTATCCCCTGTCCCCAGCGTGAGGACAGAAAATGCCGTGCTGCCCTTCGGCCATGAAGGGCAGGCTGTCCATGCAGGCGGGGGTCCAGGCTGATTCCGGGTTGGCTGGGGTTCCCCCCGTGCCCCCAAAGCGACCTCGAAGAACCTGGATCTTTGATGGCTGTTTGTGCCAGCTCCTGCCTGGCCCTGTGGTTCTTGGTGCCTCTTTAACGCGGCTGTTACGGCACGAGTGGCTTTTATGAAATGTCTCATCACTTTGGCTTTTCTATAAAACCTTTATTTTGGGGGAAGAGGCTGTCACCTTTGATTTTGTTTCTAGTTTCTCAGGCTGAGAAACCCGGCAGGTGTTCCTTAGGTAAAATATCTTTTCTACCTCAGAGAGGTGTTTGGGTAGATGAGTCTTTAATGCCCGGGGGTGTGTCTGGGGGCCTCGGGCAGGACGGGGCCGTCCTCAGCGCCCTTCATCCCTTCTGGCCTGGGCAAGTGGCCGAGCTTGACTTTTCTTAAACTGTTTTTTCCAGAGCCCCCGTGAAAGCCCTCAGACCCTCCTCGAGGGGCCAGCCCTTCTGCCCAGACCACAGGGAGCCCTGGGCGACCTGCTCCTTCCCCGTCTCCTCTGGCCCCTCGGCTGTCACCCCTCGCTGTCCCCCCTGGGAGCCAGGCGGCGGAGCCGTGGTGCCAGCTCAGGACCAGCGAGCAGGCCCTGTGCGCAGTCTGCACCCCTGGTCTCCGTGCGCCTTGCCTCTTTGGTCCCTGGGTGACAGTCTTGCTGAGCACAGTGCCGGGGAGCCTGAGGTGTGTCCCAAGCCAGCATTGCTGCCCAGGGCAGAGCTGGGCCTGGGGAATGTACCAGACGGCCTCTGTGGGGCGCTGCGTGCCAGCACTTAGGGGCAAACCTGTCACCTCGCAGGCGTGGTCTTTGTCCTGGTGACTCCAGGCCAGAGGCTGTTACTGATGCCATTATCCGGGTCAGAGAAGAAGTCCCAAGGGTTGACCTGTCCTGCTGTCAGTCAGCAGCCTCGCCTGGCTTCTAAAGGTGGGGGTGGCTGGAGGTTTTGTTTCATTTCATCACATCTGTTCACTTAAACCTCAAGCAACATTTGAATCATACAGAAGAGCATTGCGACGTGTAGCAAGTCATGGAGAAGCCCCGCCATCTTCCCCACTTCCCTGTCCCCAACTCCAGGCTTCGCTGTAGGCGAGGCCTGCGTCTGTGTGGGGACAGGGAGGGTCCAGCTGAGAGCGTGGCGGGCTCCTCGAGGACCAGGGAGGGGCTTTACAAAGGGAGAGGACAGTGTGCCTGGCCCAGGTTAATCCAGGTGTGAACTGAGGGAAAAGCCTGAAGGAAGTGGCTTCATTCAGAGGTGGCAGCTCCACCCACGCCTGGGCCTTTCTGTGCAGGTTTCACAGGTGCTGTTCCCGGCCACCTGGCCAGCTGCAGCGCCCAGAGCCGCCCAGGGCTGCCAGGCGCTGTGTTCTGGCTTTTTCTGAGAAATCCATCCCCTTCAGCAAAGTGGCAGCAGCTCGTTAAGCCGCTTAGGGAGGGAGCAGGGAGAGAAAGGCCTTTGCACGCATGTCCCACTTCTGAGGATGTTTGGTTTCCAGTTGTCTGGCCCGGCAGGCGAGCAGGTGAGGGCTTGCCCGCGAGGTTCACGGTCACAGACACACCGCTGCCCGCCAGAACACACCGCTCGCAGACCTGGGAGGCGTGTTTGCTCAGCTTCTTTATTGCCCAAACATCAGGTTTTATGAGTGCTCTGCTGGCATGGACTTTGCAGGTGTTGCGCAGCGCCGAGGGCGGGGCCCAGTCCCTCCGTCTCTGAGCAGCACCGTGGGAGGACTTGGCAAGCCCGGTTCGTGTGCCACCTCAACGCCTCTCCCCGGGAGACCTGCGGGACGGACGCTTGTCTCGTGGCAGAGTCGCTGTGGGTTCTGGACGTCCTCTGTCCTGCTCTGTGGGGGCCGCGGCCCTCAGCTTTGCGTCCTGGCCTCCGTGCAGGGTGGGCTGTCCCATCCGACCGGGGGGAGGGGCTCCACTCTGTTGCTGACTGGCCAACGGGCCCCCCGTCACCAAGGTGTCACGGTTCCAAGCCCCACCTCCTCGGGTGGGAAAGGGTTGTCACCGTGTTGGCCAGCTGCGGGAGTCTTGGGAGGGTGACATGAGGTAGCGCAGTGCCCGGCCTGTGGAGACTGTAAGTCCGTGCTTCTCGTCCACTGCGTGGGGGGGGGCATGGCTGCAGGGGCGGGAAGGTAGTCCGACGGCCATTTGTCACATGTTCAGACGGTGGCTCCTGGCTCCCGGTAGCTGCCTTGCTTTTCTGCCCTGGCAGAGTTGCTGCCTCACCTGACTGGGAGTTGGTAGCCCTCCAGAGTGGCCTGCGGCCTGTGGGTTCGGCCCTGTCCCTTCTCTCCATCCTCTGCGGGCACCGTCCTGGGTTCTGCAGGTGCCTGGGTGGCGTCCCCCCCGCCCCCGCACAGCCACATGGGGGCTGTTCCCACAGGCTACTTTCCTGCTGCAGAGCAGGCTGGCTGCCCCCGGCCTCCACCCTGCCCGGCACCCAGTGGGTCCTCCTCTGCGCCCCCACAGGAGCAAGGCTCCCTCCGTCTGCAGCACCCCCTCCAGCCATCGGGGCCGTTTCTGCATCAGCCCGGGAGTTGGGGAGACGCCGGGGCCCCAGCGGAGGGCGGGGCGCCCCCCCTGCTGACAGCTGTGCCTCTGGTTCAGTTTCCAGGCGAGCGGCCCGCTCTGAACGTCGTCATCTTCCCCCTGCTCCACGAGGGCCTGACCGACGTCATCCGGGACGTCCCCATGGTGCACCTGGACGAGATCACCTTATTTAAAAGCAGAGTGGCCGAGGAGCCGCCCAACCTGTGGTGGTGACAGGGGCGGCCAGCACCAGGCGAAGCTGCTTCCACCGCCCACCGCCTCCGTGGCCAAGGACGCAGCTCGCCTGGCCGGGCGCATGGCCCGCGCCTCAGCGGCCGCAGCCCCTCGCCTGTCTGCAGACGCCGGGGAGGCTGCCGGGCACCGGGACCCCGGCTGGGTCACGAGGAAGGGAGCCCTCCCCCCGCCTCCCCGCGCACCCCCCCTCCCAGGGGCGTCCTGTGCTCTCTCTCACTTTGTCCAGTGCAGACCTGTCGCTCAGAGAAACTTGGGGTGAGGTGGGATGAGGGGGCGGGCGGGACGCGTGGCTGTCAGTGGCTCAGCCTGGCTGCAGGCGTCCTCGCTGGGACGCGGGTCGCGGCCTGCCGACCCCGGGGGCCCGGGCCACGTCCCCAGAGCACTGTGTGGCCCTGGTGCTGCCCCCTCCCTTCAGCCCCGTGGAGGGTCCCTCTGCTCGTCTGTGTCCGGTCACCTGCCACCGGGCCGTGTGGAGGGGCCCCTGGGGCCGGTGCTGGCGGTGACCGTGCCTGTGGGTGGGCACGCGCGCCCTGTGGGACGTCCACACGGACCTCCGACGGCGAGGCCAGGGGCCGTGCCTCAGCGCCCTTCCCTCGCGGCAGCGGTGAGCGTGACGCAGGGGGGAGCTCACCAGCCTCGCGCCCGTGGGTTCGGGGCTCTCCTTCCCCGTGAGACGTTTCACCCACTTCTGTCTCTGGGATGTTTCCAGCCAGCTGATGGCAGGTTTGGGGCAGTGCCGGGCAGGGACCCCGGGGGCTGTGGTCACTGGGGTCGACGGTCAGCCCCAGAGGCCGCAGCCCCTCGGCAGGTCGGTATCCTGGGGGAGACGCAGCGGCGTGGCCTCGTGGGGCGGACGTGCGAGGACGTTGGAGCCGAGCAGCGAGCTGCGCTTAGCCCTTCACACACGTGCAGCAGCGTGGCGCCTGGCCCCCAGTGTCCGGCCGCTCCCCCCTGCCCCGCCGCCTCTGCCTCCTCAGCCCCGAGAGCCGGCCTGCCCCGGCTGGCGCTCCTGAGGCCGAGTCCGTGGTGTTCCTGGACGCCGTGGATGCCGGGCTTCACCGGGTGGCTTCCAGCCAGGATGCCTCCCCAGGGCCTTCACACTGAGCCTGTCGTGCACCCCCCCCCCCCCGGGGCTGGTGACGCAGAGCCCGCTGGGCCTTGCTCACTCTGCACTGCCCATTCTGGCTACCGTCAGCTCTGGGGTCCCAGCCCGGCCGTCTTCCTCCTGTTTCCATAGTGACAGCCACCCTCATTCCATGTAGTGTATCCTGCAGTTCACCTGCCGGGGAAGGGCTGGGGACCTGGTCTCTGGGCTGTCACTCACCGGCCCTTCCCTGGCTTCTCGAGGGGCCAGCAGTCCAGCCACTCTCACCCCACCGGGCCGGGGGTCAGGAGGCCCGATGGCGGCTGCAGGAGACGAGGACTCGTGGGGTACGCAGGCCTCCCAGCGCTGCCCTTCCCTTCTCCCGGGTTGGGGCTGGCGGCTCTCTGCCCCACTGCAGGCCCCCCCAGACCCGCAGCTGCACCTCTGTGGTCCTAACCCGGCTGAGAGCCACAAGCCGGGTCCCGCTCTTCCTGACCCCGGAGGCCTCAGGACAGACTGCCCTGGGCCCCAAGAGGCAGGGCCACGGTCCGCATCCGGGCCCCGTGACTGTGGACGAGGGTCTGAGAGGTGGTAGGGACACACCCCCCTTCCAGTTCCTGGGCACTTCTTTTATGCGGGAAGGCGCTGTGGGGACTGGCTGCTGCTTGTCCTCCGAGCGAGGGTGTGGCTGGTCTCAGCCTGACAAGCACGGAGGCGCAGCCTCGGCGGCAGCCTGGGCCTGGCCAACTCCGGGCGCCCCGTGGCCCAGACCCGGCACCCCCGGGCGGCCCTGGGAACCCCTCTTTCATCCAGAGCCACCCGGGCACCGGACGTGTGTCCCGCTCTCGCCTGGGTGGCGCGTTGTCACGAGCAAGCGGGTTCCCCAAGCAGCATGCTTCGTGCCGGCCCACGGCCGGGAGGGCCGTTCACGGGAGCTGGGGCGCGAGCTGCGTTGGAAAGCAGCCCCCCACAGAGAGCCCTGTGTTCCCAGAGTTCCCTACAGCCGCCCTTTTACTCAGAGCAAGACTGCGCTGCCGCTGCGCCCGGGCTGGGCCCCGCCAGATGTTAGCAGCGCGCTCAGCCTCACTGAGTGCTGTTTCGGCACCGGTGTTAATTGCAGTTCATGTTCTGCAGCATTTTACGCTGGGACGAGAACCCACCCTGATGGCTCCCAGTTGGCAGCGCTGGGCTGTTAAGCGTCGGACCATATGCCGCCTGCTCAGCGGGGCTGGTCAGCACTCGTGCCCGCGCATGTCCACGTGTGTGCGCGTGCATGAGCATGGCGTGCTGTGTGTCTGCACTCACGTGCCCGCGCAGTCCGCTGTGTGCGTGTTGAGCGTGTGCACACATCTCTGTGTGATCACATGCACGTGTGGGTGCACACGGGCGTACAGGGCGTACGTGTGAGACACTGGGTAGAGGGCGTGAGGAAGGAGGGATCAGGGCATTTTTGTTCAGGGCCACCCTGCCCTCCCAGGGCCACCCTGCCGCCCGGGCCCTTTTGGCCTCGGGCTCTGCCGCTGCCCGCCAGGCCCGGCCCCGCCCCGGTCTGCAGGTGTCCCAGGGAGGCCGCCTGAGCCTGCGGGAAGCCGAGACCGCAGGCGCCCGCCCTGCTCTCGGTGGCTTCGCTCGTTTTCCCGTGGAAGCGTTTCTGTTCCCAGCCCCGGGAGGCTGCCCTGAGAGTACGTCACTCCTTCATGCAACGGAGGCATTTTATTCCTGCCTGTCGGCTGCCCTTTCAGGGACCCAAGGACACACGGGTCCCGGGGTCCCCTTGCCAAGCCCCAGGTGTGCGTGGCGGGAAGGTGCTCTCCGCTCGGCCTGGACTAGAGGCCGGGACAGTCCCTGGCACAGACGCTTCCGGCAGCTCTGCAGGGCGGGTGTCGAGGGCGACACCCCCTGCATGGGGACCCAGAGCTGAGGACGCAGAAGCTCGGCAGAGGCCGGGGTCGGGGAGCAGGGCCGCAGGAGGGTCTAAACTCAGTGCACTCAGCCTGGTCCTGCTGACTTCCTTCCCATGTCTGTGCCAAGGAGGTGCGACCCACACCTCGCAGGAGGGGCCCGTGACGGACCCGCCCTCAGTCCTCTGAGCAGCCTCCCGCTTCCTCTCACCCTCGTTATTTGCTCCTTTAGGACTTGAAAATTGCTGAGACCTTATAAGAAAAAAATCAGTGGATGAGGAGGAAGGGCGGCGGTTGGCGAGTTCCAGTGGTGTTGGCCATAGAACCCAGGGCGAGGAGACCTGGGCCTCCTGGGGACAGGGACGTGGGCGCCCGTGGTGCTGTGGCCTCATCGAGTCCCCCCTTTGACAGGAGAGGCACAGGATTGTGCGGGAGGGGCTCAGGGGCCCCTTGCGAGGGCCGTCGGTCCCTTTGTGTTGGGGGCGCCCGGTTCTGATTAGAAGTGTCAGGTGTCTGCCGGGCGCGGTGAGCAGACACCACGGGAGTCAGAAAAACACAGCTGTGGGTCCCACACAGGCGGCCAGTGCCGCCTCAGTGTCTCAAAGGCTCCACTCTCCAGCGCTCTTTCCAGGGCTGCTGGAGTGCGGGGCTTCCCGCTGCCGTCACAGGGTCATGGCACCCCCGCGCCCCTGCCAGGCCGGCCCAGTGACCACAGGCGGCCTGTCGCTGTGTCCAGCTGCAGAACCAGGGCCTGGACGAGCGGGTCCGAGGCAGGAGCCGCTGCTGTGCTGACCCTGACAAGGGAGCGACTATGTTTTTGAGAATCACAACTTTATTAGAACTACAAAAACATCCCCTACAGTAGTGGGTCAGTGACCCGTTATTCACTACACTGAGCAGGTGTTTGGTGAACTTTATTGATGGTGAGGTATGCAGAATTTGAATCTGGCTCAAAAGCCTTTGAAAAAAAGGTCTCGGAGACCGTTTGTTAGACAGTTGGACTTGTGCGGTAAGGAGCCAGGCCAGCGGGTGGGGCCGGGGGGCCGGGCTGGGGGATGTGCGGGGACCACAGGAGGAAGGGAGGCGTGGCAGCAGAGTGGCCCAGGCGGCAGTGGCTGAGGAGTTAAAGACGGCCGTGCAGGGTGCACCCGAGGTGACGACGACGGGGGCACCTTCGCGCCTCTGCCGTCTGCTGCGCTCGGCCCTCCTGTCCCCGTCAGGCCTGCGCTCTGGGCGGCCTGCAGGCCCCTGTCTCAGCAGCAGCGAGGGGTGGGCGCAGCGATGGGACGCGGGCCACCGGCTGCCCGTCTGTGGCCGCAGACGCTGGCCCGGGGGGATGTTCCTCCTGCCCCGGCCCTCGGTTCTCAGCCCTGTGCCTCTGGCCTCGCGGTTTTCGTCGTCCACAGGGCCTGGGCCGCCTGGGCCACTGCCACTTTCTCTGGCTGCCGCTTCAGCCCATTTCTGGCTTCCGCTGACACCGCTCTGCTGAGCACCCCCCTCCGGTTAGCGACCTCCCCATAGGTGTCGCCTCACACAGGTTCCTCGCTCCTTGACCCCCACTTCGTCCCAGCTGCACGGGTGCTGAGGCCGCGTGTCCCGCGTGCTGCCCATGGAGCTGTGGCTCCTTCAGGTTCTTCTGGAGTCTCGCCAGCTCGGAAGCCCCCAGGTCCGTCGCCAGGGCCTGTGAGTGAGTCCGCTGAGGTCCCGCAGGGCCTGCAGAACCCTGCCCGGACTTGGACCAAGGCCCCCTCCCTCCTCTGCTCATTGGGGCCGGCAAGGGGGTGTGAGGTGGCCACGGGCAGGTGGCCGTGTGTGTGTGTGGCGTGGGTCAGGCACAGGACACGCCTGCAGCAGTCGGGCGCGTCCCAGCCCTGGCACCGGCGTCCCTCTGACCGGTGCTCATCTGCGTGTGGCCGACCGGAAGCAGTTGGGCTCAGCATGTTTTAAGGGGGTAGGAGTGAGTCGACGGGCTCTCATGGTATGTGTGTGACCAGGTGCTAAATGACCGGATACGCATCACCTGCCTTTTGATGACAGACCTCGTCCGTCCGTCCGGTGATGCCGCTCCTGAATTTTGTGTTCACACTACATTTTGATGGGTATTTCCATGTACATTTGTGGCATGTGAAAAGTTTCAAATAAAGTGGACTCGATTTAGAAAAACAGGTGTCTGTGTGGTCCTTCCAGTGTGGACACTCCCAGCCTTGCCCCTGTCGCCCCTCCCCAGCCCCGGAGCGGGCAGAGGCACCACAGTCACCCCACCGCTGTTCACCTGTGAGGGCCGGTGCCGGGCGGACCTGGATGGAGACGTGAGGCCCAGAGGGGACCAGACGCTGGCCCGGGTCATCTGGACTCGATGGCTGCGGAGGCCAGGGGTGGGGTGGGGCCCGGGGACGCTGACGCGGCCTAAAGCTGCTCTCTGCACAGACTCCATGTGGCCTGGTGGCGGCGTGGGCACCGGCCACGCCTGGCGACTGGCTGGCTGAGGGCAGGCAGGGCCCGGGGCAACGCAGGTGTTACCCGGGGGTCATGGGGGCCGGGTCAGTTTTCTTTTTATTCAGTATGTATTATATTTCAATCGTGGTGGGATACACATGACAAAATTTACCACCTTAACCATCTTTAAGCGTCCGGTCAGTGGCAGGAAGTACATTCACAGTGTGGCGCAGCCATCACCACTGACATCACCAGAATGAGACTGTCCCGTTAAGCCCTAACTCCCCATCCCGCCCCAGCGCCTGGCACCCCATCCTACGCTTCTGAGAATGGACTACTCCAGGGCCCTCGTGTAAGTAGAACCCGGCAGTGTTTGTCCTTCTGTGACTGGTTTATTTGCAGCATCAGTTTTAGGCAGAAAGGGCCCTGGACCTGGCTTAGAGGGGGCTCTGGCCACAGTGTGGAGGGGACGGAAGGTGGTGACAGGGAGGCCAGGGCACGATGGGAGTGCAGGTCGGCCTTTTCTTCAGACACAGGTGTGACTCGATTAGAGTGACAGGTAAGTGGGAGGAGCCAAGGCTGACCTGCAGGAAACAGGTGCAGTGGGGGGCAGCGTCATGGCCTTGCTGGCAAGTGTGTCCCGGTGGGCAGAGCACTCCGAGGGAGCCCCGGGCCTGTTGGCCTCACCCTGCCGGCTCTGCCAGGGCCTTGCGGGGTGCATGTGGGGAGTACCGTGCTGGGAGCACGTGGGAAACGCTCTCCAGAAAGGCCGAGGGCTCGCACTCAGAGTGGGTTGCATGTGTGAAGCAGCCTGGCCTGCGTCGATAGGCTGAGCCCCAGACACATCAAACCGACCCCAAGTAAAGCCCTTCTTTGTAGCAAAGATGAAAATGCCAGGAGCCCGTGCATTGAGGTTGGCTTGGAAGCTGGGGACGCACAGGCAGCAAGCACGAAGAGCTTTGATTGTCGCCAGGAGCTGTGCACAGGGCTCACCGCCCTGTTTCCCCTGTCCCCTGCCGGGACCCAGGCTGCAGGGTCCTGGCCCCTCCGAGCAGAGGGGACTGAGGCCCGGGGCGCTGGCCACCCGCCCAGGCCTCACGCCAGTTACGGGGGTAGTTGGCTGGATGGTTAGTGAGTCAGTCGGTTGGTTGCTTGGTTAGTTAGTTAGTTAGTTAGTTGTTGTTAGGTGGACGGTTAGTCGGTTGGTTGGATGGATGGATGATGGTTAGTTGGTTGCTTGGTTGGTTGCTTGGTTAGTTAGTTAGTTAGTTGGTTGTTTAGGTGGACGGTTAGTTGATTGGTTGGTTGGATGGATGGATGATGGTTGAGTTGTTGGTTGGTTGCTTGGTTACTTAGTTGGTTAGTCAGTCAGTTCGTAGTTTGTGTCTTGGCCACAGAGCCCAGGCCCGGAGACAGCCGGCCTCACAGAAGGTTGTCGCCCTCCACTTTCCCCATCAGATCTGTGGCCAGAGCCACGTGGAGAAGTTTGCTAGACATGAGTTTCGCCTCCCCTCTCCCACGTTCAAGGCTGCAGGCAGCGCAGCCAGTGGAAGTTGGTGGAGAGGTGGTCAGAACACCTGCCCCTCGGGGACGGAGAGGCAGGGTCTTCAGAGAGGCCTTGGCCTCGGAGCCCCACCACCTGCCGGCCCTCCAGGCCTGGGTTAACAGGCAGGGCGCCAGGTACTGGGCGCCCACCTGTGCTGAGTTCCAGGCCCAGGTAGAGGCCGCCCAGGAGGGGACAGGGTTTGGGGAGGGGCAGGGCTGCTGGCTTGTGTGTCAGTTAAGCCCAGGCTTCCATGGCTGTCCCTGGCATGGGGGGGTGCTGCATGTGGAGGGGCCAGGAGCAGGGGCTGCTGGGGGTCGGGGTGGACAGATGGGGTGCGAGGGGCACAGCTGGTGCAGATGGGGTGCCAGGGCCTGACCCCCCATCAGCAGCTGCGGGAGCCAGGCAGGCTCTGAGCCAAACCTGCAGGGAGGGCCCAGCGCTGGGGAGCCAAGTGCCACCACCACCCATCCAAAGACACGTCGTCGTCAGGCTCAGGGGCCCTCATACTCACAACACGCACACCCCGCGTTCACACGCATGCACATCTACCCTCACGTTCATGCACACGCCCAATTCTCAAACACCCTCACACACACTTGTGCACTCACGTGGCCCTGCATACTCACATCTACACTCACACCTGCACTTTCACATGTTCATATTCATGTCACACACAAGCACAGTCTCACGCATTTTCACAAGAAGGTGCATAAATTCACACACCCACAGACCGCCACACACTGACTCGCACATGGACACCCCCATGTATTCTAATCCACACTCACGCTCACACACTGGTATTCATACACACACACTCTTGCATGCACCTCTGCATTCACACCGCCCACACGTTCCTTTATCACACATGTTTGCACACCCACACTGACATTCACACGAGATCCTCACACATTCACACTCACATGTACACACGTTCACTCACATGCATACATTTGCACACACCTTACATTCTTACATTTATATTCACGCTCGGTCACACTCAGACACAGGCATACACAATATTCGGGCACTCCCCATGCCTTGCTCTCGCACGTACATTCACACTCATACACATTCGCACACTAACATGCACACGCATTCACACACTTACACAAAGGGACTGAATTTATTTTACACACCAGTGCGTTAACCCATCCAGTTAAAGGTAAACTCTTCTAATACATCCATCCCAGGAAATCTGAAAACTGCAGAGGAGGACCCAGGGGGGAAGAAACCACCCACCTCACCGGCCAGAGCAGCTCTGCACGCTCTGGTTCGCGTCCTCATCGTGCACTTTCAGAAGCCCCGCAGCTGCGAGCCTCCGAGCGTCCGGTGTCAGGCCCGCCCTGCTTAGGCCCACCCTGCGGAAAGCGTCTTGCTTGTGTTCCTTCAGGTTCATCGTTTTAGTGATGTGGCTTTGCTGTCACGTGTCTGCTGGCCCCCGCTGCCGGACAGTTGGGTTGTCTCCGATTAGTCACTCTTCCAAGGAGAGCCGCTGGAGTAGCGAGGTGCTGGAGTGTTTCGCTACGTTTAGATTTATTTTCTTGGGAGAGACTCTCGTCAGTAAAATTTCTGGGTCTAAGGATACATTTTTTAAGGCTGGATCGAGCCTTTAGGAGGCTGTAGAAGTGGCGCTGTGTCTGGGGTGTGGGCTGAGCAGCTTCCGTGTCTCAGTTCCTGGCTCCAGAACGTGGGGCCACCCAGCTGCTGAGTGCCCTGATTCCAAAGGTACTAGTTGCCCAGGACATATAGGATCATTAAGGCATACAAATTAGCAGATGCAGATACACCGACGTAAATCCAACCCAGTAGTGATTCCCCACGGCCCCCCAGCCTGCGTCCAGGGGGGCGGACGCCTCCTGCTGGCTGCGTCGGGATTGGGGCGTGTGGGCTCAGGCAGACCCCGGTCACCTCCCTGCTTCCTACCCACCTGCTGCTATGCAGGGCCAGGCCTGGGTCCTGACGGCATCACGCCAGGCCATCTATGGAGGGAGACGATGGCCCCTAAAGATGTCCACGCCCTGATCCCCAGATCCCTCGGCCACGGTAGGTCACGTGGCCACAGGAGACCAAGTCCGCTGACCAGCAGACTTCGAGATGGGGAGATTATCGTGAGGACTCGATGTAATCACAAGGGGCCTGGAAAGGAGAGGAGGGAGGCGGGAGATAGCCCGAGAAGGACTCAGCCCGCACTGCTGGAGGAAGGGGCCTCGAAACGTGAGGTGCGCGGCTCGAGAGGCCGGAGAGGGCGAGGCGCTGGGGGCTCCCTGTGGCCCTGACGACGCCCCGATGGCAGCCCAGAGAGGCCCGGGTCAGACTTCTGGCCTCCGGGACTGTCAGAAAATGAGCTCGTGTTGTTTTAAGCCACTGAATTGTGGTAATCGACACAATGTTAGCGATAGGACACGAACACACCCGCAGAGGCCTCCCCACCGACGGAGGAAGACGAGTGGGCTTGAACGGGTGGCCACAAGGAAACGGCCACCATTTTCCCCCAATGCAAGGTTTTCTGGTGACTTTTTCTCTCTCTTCTGTCTTTTTCCAGATTTTCTACAATAGGCGTGGATGAACCGATTCTGAGGTGTAAACAAAACACACACACACACACACACACATACAAATAAAATGAATAAAAGTAACTTCATTGGAAACACAAGACGGTGTGGAGCCGGGAACAGAGAGATCACGTCCATAGCCAGTAAAGCACGAGGGTCCACGATGCCTTGGTTCCGAATTCCGAAGGCAGGTTGCAGGATACTGTGCAAGATAGGATGACCTGTTTTGGTTAGGAAAAAATGCCCTATCAGGAAAAGTTTGTACAGAGCCAAATCTGGACCCACTGCAAGTGTGTACCGGCCATTAGTGGAGCGGTCTTGGCGGAAGTGGGCTCCCCAGCCGAGGCTGGACACAGGCTCCTGGGGCCAGCGAGCGGCAAAGTTTGGGCCACCCTGGGGTGGAGACAACCCCCCTTAAATTACGTTGGGATGGGGGGAGCCCAGCCAGCCCTCAGGTGGATCCAGGTGCCCCTCCCTGGGCATGGGGAGTGGGAGCCACAGAGAAGCCATGAGCTCTGTGAGAGGTTCCCCAAAACCCAGAGGCTCAGCTTCCCTCCCCCCACAGCCACGCCTGCCCGCAGGCGGGCCGGCCGTCTGCCCCCAGGCCCCATGCCGGTGGACACAGTGCAGCTACAAGGCGTGAAGCAGTCCTCCCCTGCCTCCCCTACCTGGGGGGAGGACGTGCAGAGCTTGCATTTCTTTTAACCTTTTCTGTTTTTAAAAAAGTTAAACACCAATCTAGAACATCACACAAGACAAACAGGTTGACGGGTTATAAAGTACAGAGGAGCAGCGTTTGCCACCTGCCCATCGATTCAGCAGTGGGCACCTCCCTGGCTCCCTCCCGGAGCGGCGGAACGCCTGCGGGTGCCAGCACCCTCCGCCACGTGCTGCTTGCCCGCCGCCCCCTCCCATGCCGCCGCTCGGCACCGCGCGTCTGAGTGTCCTGTGCCTTCTGAGTCTTGGTCCCAGGTTCCTGTCCGTGGCTTTCTTTCCTGAACGATTTCTGTTTTGGAGATCCCGGGCTGGTCAGCCTGGAGAACTTCCATGGTCTGGATTTGGTCGATGGTGTCCCATGGCCCTTCTGGTCAGCACGCCTGTAATTTCCTGTAAATTGGCAGCTGGACTGGATCCAGGGGTTTGATCAGACTTGGGTTCAGTCCTTTCTTTTTCAATGGTGTTCTTCTTCTTCTTCTTCTTCTTCTTCTTTTTTTTTTTTCGCTGATTTCGTTTTAAAGGTAATTTTCGAAGTAGGAACACATCGTTGGATGATGGAATCTTCCCAGTGAGAATGTCCCTTTCATGCCCCTGGCCCTCGCCCGCCCCGGTCCACTGCTGTTCCTCCCAAGATTCAGTCATTTTTCTTGAGTAAATGCTACCTAGGTTGTTGCAAGCTTCTAGTTAATTTCCAGAGTTGTGAAAAAGTTGATTCTGATAGTTTTTGCCCGGTTTTTTTTGTTGTTGTTTGTTTTTTTGGTCGTTGTTACTTTTTTTGGCAGGGTGAAGTTTCAAAGGTCTTTTTACTTGGCTGCTTCTGCCCCTCACCTCTTCAGTCTGTGCTGACGGCTGTGTTCTGTTCCCCTGGGTGGGTGGTTGTATGACAGCCTCTTAAACCCGTCCCCTGTCAGGGGATGTTCAAATTGTTTCCGGTCTTTCGTGATTACATACAACGCTGCAAATTAATAATGCGAAGATCTGTCCTTGTACACATGTGAAAGTGTCTATAAAATAAATTCTAGAAGTAGGATCGCTGGGTCAAGGGGTATGCATTTGTAATTTTGATAGATACCACCCAAGCGGTCTCCCGCGGGGATCCGTGGGACCAGTTTGCAGGCCCCCTGGCTGCGTACAAGACTGTCTGCTTCCCGGTCTTGCCAGCAGAGGGCGTGCTCTAACTTTTGGATTTTTCCAGATCGATGGGTGAAAAAGAGTGTCTCGGTGTAATTTATCGAGCGTTTCTTTTCTGAACAAAGTTGAATACCTTTTCCTATATTTTAAAGGGGATTTTCCTTCTCCCGTTATTTTTTTTCCTCTTGATTTATCGGCGCTCTCTAGAGGAGGGTGACAAGGGCCTGTACCTTTGTATGAGTGAGCGCGTGCTTCCCGACGCCGCTTGCCCATCTTGCTCCCAGGGGACCTGGCGAGCGTAGACAGCACAGATTCTGTGAGCTCCGCACGAAGCCGCTCGGCCTCAGAGCGAGGCCAGGGCCGCGACCCTCTTGGGGGGGCCTTGGCTGTCTGGAGAGTCGAGCTCGGGGACACACATGACTACCAGTTACGTCCTGTTGGTTGGACAAGCTCTTCCCTCTGCTCAGGTTGTCCTTCTCATGGATCTTAGTGGTCGTCACCAGGTCCCTTGTAACTCGGAGGCCTTGGCGCTCCCCTCGGGGGGCTCTGTCTCCGCCAGTCCTCGCCCTTCCAAGCAGAGCGAGTCACTTATTTTTTTTTGCATTACTTCTGTACCTTGTTTGGACTTTCACTGCTAATCGCCATTATCCTCCTGTATTTGGCTTTTCTTTTTTTTTTTTTCTTTTTTTTAGGCGAGGCAACCCTTGGTTGCCCTCACAGATTGCAAGGACCTTGTCAACTTACAATCCCTTATTTCTTATTTTTTAGCACCTGCTCTTCCTGGGCGTCTCCCATCCAAGTACTAACCAGGCCCGACCCTGCTTAGCTTCTGAGATCAGATGGGATCAAGCGTGCTCAGGGTGGCGTGGCCGTAGACTGAATTCAGCTTTTTAATCGTCTTTTTTTCCTAATACAATAATGCTCATTTGCAAAACATAGTGACTCTAAACAGAAGGGAAAATAATTTAATCCCAATATTGATATTCTAGAGTACATATGTCTTTCTAGCTATAAATATATGTTGACAAAAATCGGAATGGGATTCCGCGCTGCAGATAACTTCGCCCAGGGCTCTTAACGCTGTCTGTGTGGCACGCACGTTTCGGCCTCATGTGATCCCCCACAGCACGATTCGTGCAGCTTTGGCGATTCTCCCGGGTTATCTAACTGATCCCCCATGACTGGACGCTTAGGGGACGTCTAGCTTTTTGCTTTTATAAACAGAACTGCAGTGAGCATTCTTGTAAAATTAATATCTGTGCATCATTTTTCCTTCAGAATAGAAACTTTAGAAATAAAATTTCAAGGTCCAGAGGTATTAGAATTTGAGGTGTCAGTGCACACTGCTGTTTTCACGCCCAGGAGGAACAGGCTCGCCCCCGGGTCGTGGACAGGCCCCGCCGGCTCACCTGTTCCCTCCCGAGGGTCTGAGCCCCCAGGGAAGGTGCTGGCTGGGCACGGGGTGGGGCTGGCCCCTGGGTATTTGGGGACATGGATTCAATTAAGGGAGGAGGGAAAGGGGACTCTTCAATCCAATGTGGCTCTTCAGAAACACTCATGTTTTCTGGAAGAAAAAAAAATAAAAAACTGATGCTAGGGATTTTTGTTCCTAAATTGTGTTTCAAATTCTAAGTGTTAAAACCAAGCACCCAGACGACAGCTAACCCCAGATGCAGGAACGTGGCTGCTCTGACATGTGCCCGTCTTTACGTGGTGGACATTCTGGGCGAAGTCCAGGCCTCCCGTGAGCAGCTGACCCGCTGTGAGTTCAGGGCTGTCTCAGGGCCAGGCATGGCGCTGGGCGGGCAGCAGGCTCTCCAGGCTCCTGACCACTCTCAGCCCCCTACCCTGCCTGCACCCTCAGCTCCTTGTTCTGTGACTCCCCGGGCCCGGTGTGCAGTGGGTGCTGCGTAATCTCGAGGGGTCTGAGCTGGTAAAGCTGTGCTGTGGGCCAGGCTGGCTGGGGGGCCGCGTGTCCATCCCACAGGTCCTCTGCTGAGACACCGCTCTGGTCAGTGCACCCAGGCGCCCCCAGCCAGGCCCCTCCCCCCGCCTGGGCCCAGCTCGGGAGATGGGGAGAGACGCCAGGGGAGAGGTGGGCGGCGCACAAAAGCAGAAGGGAGCGATTTACAGCGTAAACACAGCACTTGTGTGTGGAAGAAAAATATTGTCTTTGAACAAACGAGGCTTCTCAGCCCTGTTTCCCAGAAGCGCTATTATCTCAGAATAGCACGGCTCCTGAAGAAGAAAGGAGACATGGCGGGGGGGAAAGGGAGAAGAGGAAGCCTTTGTGGGGGGGCGGGGGGGGTGCAGACGGCGGACCCGACGGCAGAGGCCGGGCTGGTGGGTGGCAGTGGCCAGCAGCCTCTGCCATCAGATTAGGTCAGGCCCTGCCGCCAGGACTTCAAACTCCGTCACAGACACATTTGCTGATGGGGACCGGGGTAGGGGCCGCCCCGCGGCACCAAGAGAAGGTTCGGCGTGGTCGGTGGTGGTGAAACTAAATGGGTTTTGGCTCCCGGCTTTTTTGGATCAGCTGTACATTTGATCAAGCAACTTTTGTGCCCTCGGGCCAGTGAGGGGACCAGAGCTGGGCCAGGGCAGAGCCTGATGGCCCTCCTCGGCACGCCTGTCTCCGGCGTGCCCGTCAGCGGCCCCCAGTGAAATCCTGGCCCCCCGTTTGGGTCCCCAAGCCAGACACGCAGTTCCTCACTAGCGCTTTGAAAGCGCCTGCTCCCAGCCCGGGGAGCAGTCGGCGTCGGCCTTTCCGCTCCGTTCCACTGTTCCTCCGCAGGCCGGCTCTTCTCTTCCTCTCCCTGTCACTCTTGGCCCCCAGATACTTAGGGGTGAGACTTCCCTCCCACGAGAACGGCGTTGGAGAGCCCTAGGCCTGCTCGTGCCCAGCCGTCCTCTTGGGGGGCAGTGGGGACGCCCCAGAAACGCTGGGCACGTCTCCCTGTGGGCTCTCTGTTGTGTTGCCGGGCAACTGGCTGCTTCTTATCAGCTCCCAGACAAGCTCCAGCCAAATCCTGAAACAACTCCACCTGGTTTTCAGTTTGTGGTTTGGGTTTTTTTTTTTTTTTTTTTCATTTTATTTTAGGAAGTGAAATGAACAACACTCGTTCTGGAAGGGGAAGATAAGGCGCGGATCCGCCAGGGTGATGTCTGCTGGAAAGAAATCTCTTTTAACTTGTGGGCAGTTTTCCAGTGTGGCTCCGGGTGTGGGGAAGCTGGAGGCACACTCACAGAGAGGATTGGACGGCAGGCTGTGGGTGCGGGCCAGCCCGGGCGCAGTGGTGGGGGTGGGGGGAGCGTTCCACCAGACGTGGCCTAGAGATCTTCATGACCCAGGGGCCTGCCCCCAGGCCCAGGCCAGCCACCTGCGCCTCCGCCCAGCCACCTGAGGCATTTCAGGCCTTTGCTATCCAAGAGTTAACATTTCTAGGCCTTCTGTTAATTTTTAAAATACCGCTTGATCCTCCCGATTACTGAGGCAGTCCTTGCTTTATTGCCACCTGGAAACTGTTCTGTCTGGTACTGAGGGGGCCCACTGCCACACGGGGAGTCTCGGAGGGGCACTCACCCCCACCTCCTGTATCAGGATGTGTTGGGGAGCGAACAATAGAAAAACCTAGCTCAAAATGGCTTAACAACAACACGGGATTTATTGTAATGAAGAAATGGATGTGTCGGCTTCAGGTCAGGATTGATCCAGCAGCTCAGCAGTGTCTCCAAGGACTCAGTCTGGGTGGAGGGCGGCCAGCTGGGCTGTGGGATTCCTTGTTTGTGCCCACCCCAGGAGCGATCACCGTGAGCAGAGAATGCACACAGCCTGAGTCGCTCAGACCAGTCAGGGCTCACCCTAAACATGGGGCTGCTACTTGGGGGTGGGATGGCTTGGATTTTGAGGAGCACATGGCATCTCCTAAGTCCTTTTCCAGTACACGAGTGTAAGTGACCTGAGCTGCTCTGACCGTCAGCCTGCAAGTCCCTGTGTTCTCACAGGGTGTGATCGTTCAGTGCTCAGCGCCTCCCCGCCCCTGTCCCACGCCCTCCCCACGGTATGCTGGCCTCTGCCGCCCGGGCCTGTCTCCTTTCAAGCCTCTCATGCTCTGTCCTTGGCCTACCACGGGCCTTTGCACAGGCTGTTCCCGCCGCCTGGAATGCCAGAGACAGAGAGAGACACAGGAGAGAGACACCCAGAGAGAGAAGAGGTAGAGAGAAATGAAACGAACAAGTTAATGGGGTGGAGAGAGGGAGAAGGACCAGTAGCGAAAGAGAAGGTGACAAGCGGCCCCTGGAGGGCTGAGTTGGGCTGCTGGCCAGTCACAGAGCTCCTCCCGCCTGACGTGAGCTGCTGTCAGCATGGCGGCCAGACGTGGCCGAGCTCCCCTGACATCCTGACTGCCTTTTGGACGGGGAGCAGCAGGCGCTCAGCACCGCCATCTTTGTGGTGATCAGGGCTGGTGAGAGAGGGGGGCGGGTTCTAGCCCTCCCTTCCCTCCCCTGGACCAGCTTCTCTAAGGAGCCAGCTGAAGTTGAGGCTTTCGGGGACTTTCTGAGCACCGGGCTGCTGGGCATGTGGCTGGGGCAGGCGCTGGACAGACCTCGGGACGGCTGGGCTCCGGCAGTGCCGAGCGGCACCCAGGGTGTGGTGGGTGTCGGAGGAAGGACTGGTCTCCCCTTGGCCACCAGGGCCTGGCCAGGCATTGCCAAGTTGTCAGGGTCACATGGGTCCAGCTGTTAAGAGCAGATGGGGAGGCTGGGGCCCTACAGGCGGGGACCCGCCCGAGACCCCAGGCCACCTTGGGCAAGACCAGGGCTCTGGCTCTTGGCCGCTGCCCCTTTCTTTTGGCCCCCATGTCCCACTGCACCCTCCCAAGGGGCAGATAGAGGACATGGCCCAGTGTCTATAACCAGCCCCCACCACTCTGAGGAACCATCTCGGGGGCTCCTGAAGAGCCCCGCATGTTCCTATTTCTGTGTCCTGAGGTCTAGTGCAAGGCCCGAGGAGTGCCGAGCCTGTGGGGTCGGGCTGTGTCACTCCGGCTTGAGCCTCCCTGTCACCCCATGGGTGTGGCAACCAGTCCCCAGGAGGCCCCTGGAGCAGGGGGAGGAAAGGGGGCAGGTGAGTGGCCCTGAGGTGGCCACACCTCAGGGAAGGGCCGAGAGGACACCAGGGCAGCGAGGGTCTCCCACTGCTCAGCCCGGCCACAACAGGGACCCACCGTCACAGCAGAGCTGGGGGGGCAGCTTGGCGTGGGGAGGGACAGTCCCCAGGCGGTAATAGGGCCTGGGAAGTCACAGCTGGTGGGATGTTCTGGGAGGATAGAGGAAGCTGGGGAAAGTGTTCCGGGGAGGGGACAGCTCAGAGCCCCCAGGAGGGAACAGCAGGCCACCTGAGGGAGGACCTAGGCCTTTCCTTGTACGCACATGCAGAGGACTGAACTGTGGCAGCTGCCCAGGTGAGGGCACGGCAGAGGAGGTAGAGTGAAGTGGGCACAGGCCAGGGGTATGAAGAAGGGGGGCCCAGAGGAGCTGGGGCGGGCAGGAGGCCCCTGTCTTCTGGGCGTTTAAGTCGGGGGATCACTGCCTGATGTTAGGATCCCTGGAGGTTGGGGAGGGGAAGGTGACGATTCAGTAGGGATTTCCAACCAGGGCCCTGTGGTGGGAACTGGGGTGCTAGGTACAGATGCCCTGAGCTCTGGGGGCATCAGGCAGGAGAGGGCAGGAGCTGGAGGTGGCTTGAAGGGCCACAGGGCTGGGCATGGAGTGAGGAAGGAGAGGGCAGGCAGGGCACAGCGCTTGACGAGAGTAAGGGGAGCTGCTCCCAGAGGAGGCGCGCCCCCACTGGGGGGCCGCAGCCCTGTGTGCCCACACCCCCTCATCCCTCCCCCCCGTGACCCCACCCCATCTGCCGCTGCTGGGGGGCTGTGAGGTCCACCCAGGTTGCTATGGTGATGGGATGCGTGGCCAGCAGGTGTCAGCAGAGTCTGCAGAATCAGGAAGAACAGGTGTGGCTGGGTGGGGGGCACTCACAGCCCCTCTGTTGGGCCTCCTCCTGCAGCACCAGGAGGGACCCCCTGAACCTCACGAGGCCCAAAGAGCCCTCAGAGCCAGGGGCGGCTGGCCCTCCATCGCCGCGGGGTGCACAGCCAGGACAGCAGGGCCCTGGGGTGGGACGGCGGGCGGATCCTGGAGGAGCTTCTCCCGCCGGCAGGCAGGCTGGCGAGCAGCGGCCTTCACCCTGAGGATCTGGGGAGGCAGCACTCGCTCCGAGCCTCGGTTTCCCCATCTGCTGCCCTCATGGGCCCCTCCAGCCGGAAACACCTGCGGGTCAGGCTTTGCCCCAGGAAGCAGGGCACACGCAGGGCACACGCGGGGCACACGTGGGGCACACGCGGCCCTGCACATGCGTGTGCACAGCCCACACTGTCTGCATCTCGCCTCACGGTTCCTCGAGCCGCTAATCCCACCACTCAGAAAGGTCGCTGAGGCCTTGGGAGGCAGGAGCCCCTGCTGTGTCTGCTCTGAGCCTCCCCACAGGGTGGGTCCTGGCCCAGGGGCTTAGCAGGAGGGGCCCCCTGCCTCACCCAGCTGGGCCACAGGGCCAAGGCCATGTGGCTGACAGATGGGGAAACCGAGGCGGGCTGGCCTCCAGTGAGTGGAGGAGGGAGTGGCTAGGGGGTGAGTCCGAGTGCATGGGGCGCCCCCCCACCCCAAGTATGGCCGATGTGGGGTGCTGAGGCTGCTCTTTTCCTGGACAAAGTCTCCGTGGCCTCCCTTAGCGTGGTTTCTACAGAGGCCAATTGAAGAGGCTGCAGAGGGAGCCAGGCTCGGGTGGGTTGGGGCCGCCCCGCACCTGTACAGGTGCGTGTGCCCCACCTGGCGGCCTCTGTGGGGCAAGGAGGCCGGGCTCGTGCTTCAGAGGTTCAACTTCTAGGTCTCCAGCAGGACCTTGGGGGCAGGGGACGGTCCGTCTCCAGCCTAATGGAGGGCGCACGGCCTGGGGTTTCGGGCTTCCAGCTGTCACCTGCCCGGAGCGCACCTGCCCCCACCGCTGCCCTGCTCCTGGGTGTGCCCTCCAGCCGGGGTTTCCTCCCAGGGCCTCCCTGGCCACGGTGGGGAGGGGGCCGTGCCAGAGCCCTGCCCGCCCTGGGCCCAGCACAGCCTGTGAGTGGCCACGTGGCGCTGGGCAGAGCCTGAGGAAGGGATTTTGTGCACGGTCCCCGCTGAGGGCGGACTCCGGGAGGGAAGCAGGACAAGTCGGGGGGAGGGACCCTCGGCAGAGTGCGCCTCCCCCGGAGCTGCCCGTCTCCTGCCAGGAACTCTGTGGTGTGGACTGAGCCCAGAGTCGTTGCCGCCTTGAGGCTGCGGCCAGCCTTTTGAAAAGCCACGTTAATCCACCATCGGCTGTCGAGTTTTCGATGGGCGCTGTAACCAAGTGCCACGGACACGGTGGCTGAACACAACAGAAACGTGGCTCGCAGCTCTGGAACTAGAAGTCCGAGTCGAGGTGACGGCAGCTCCCTCTGAACCGCGTGTGGGGGAACCCCGCCCGCCTGTCCCCGCGCCCGGCAGGGTGGCGGGGTGGTGGGGTGGGGGAGCCGCCTGGCCCCCCACACTTGCAGCTGCATCGCTGCCGTCTCTGCCTCCGCGGTCACTCGGCCTTCTCCTCCTCCTCATGAGGACGCAGTCGCCGTGGTTACGGTTCACACTAGTGACCTCGTCTGGAGTTGATCCCTCTGCAGTCACCCTCTTCACAAACAAGGCCACATCTGTCGGCGCTGAGGGTCAGTGCTCCACACATCTTTTTGGGGGGACGCGGTTCCACCCACGACTTCGGCTACGGGCAGAGGGCAGGGCGTGTGAGGTCTGCGGAAAGCCAGCGGCCGTGGCTGGGGGCAGTTTTTGGAGAAGGGGCAGCTGTGAGGCGTTAGGTGCCAAGACTCACAGAAGCAGGGAAGGGTGCAGCTGTGGGCGAGGGCTTCTGGGTGGGACACCAACCGTGACTGTCACACCGCAGGGCTGAGATGGCTCGGGTCACTGAGATGAATGAGGGGACCTGCCAACTGGGGTGGATGTGGTGGTTGCAGGGAGCCGGTGAGCTGGGCCGTGGGTGGAGAGGCACTGGGTGCTGGTGGGTGGGGTAGCTGCATAGGACGGGGTGGTCCAGAAAACCCCCCGAGGAGGGGTACCAGGCAGGCCGGCACCCCTCCCTGCCTGAGCTGCTGCTTCTTCAGCCAAGCAGAGGGTCCACATCTGGCCATCAGCCCCTCGGACTGTCTTGAAGGAGCAGGCAGTGCAGGCCGGTGCTGTGGAAAGGTGGTTTGCATTTAGAAATTGCCAGGGAGGGGGATCCAGCGATTCATGCCCAGAGCACCCCAGGGGGACCCCTGCACTCCCCCTGCCGTCCAGGCCCAAGTGGGGAGGGGGCCGGTGGGAAGGGTAGGAATAGACCCCAAGAAGGGCCAGACGCGGGGCACCCCTCCTGCCCGTCAGGCCGTGCTGTCTCCCCTCTGCACCCTGCCATCTGCACGAGCGCAGAACCCCTGGGGGGCAGAACCCCACTTACAGAGTCCATCGCCCTAAGTTCATCAGACGAAAATCAGACAGGACAGATAATGCCAGGAAGAAGAAAAAAAAAAAAGAAAGAAAAACCCTCAATGAACCACAAAACATTTCTCCTCCCCCAGCACTCTCCCCCCTAAGAGTCTGGGCATTCTCTTCCAGACTCTTTCCTTGGGTGAGAAAAATGAAATTCAGTTCAAAAGAGTGTTTATGGAAAACAGATTCTGTGCCCAATGCCGGCTGAGCCAGGAGAGCTTAGCCCTGGGGCGCCCTCGGCTGGGGTGGGAGGTGGCACTGGGACCCCTTCCCCATGTCCCCCCATGGGCCACAAAAGGGGGCCCCTGGGTTGGGCGTGACATGTGCTCTCTCACACCCTGAAGGCCAAGGGCAGGTTCCTGCTGGAAGGTGTGAGGGAGAATCCGGGCCAGGCCCCTCCCAGCTCCGGTGGCCTCTGGCAACCCTAGGCCTGAGGACGCGTCACTCCAATCCCTGCCTCTGCCTTCACACACCCCTTTGTGTGTGTGAGCCGTTCTGTCTCATAAGGACACTCGTCGCCCAATTCGAGGCCTGTCCTACTCCAGGATGGTCACGTCTCAAGAGCCTGACCTTAACGCCATCTGTAAAGACCCCGTTTCCAAATTAGGGTATGTCCTGAGCTGGATGTATCTTTTGGGGGGACACCACTCAACCCACTACACCAGCTGATGGTGGGTGGCAGGGTGACCGACTGGTGGGGGCCGAGAGGTTGCCAGGACACGAGATGTTTAGTGATAAAAGCGGCCAGCCTTGGGCCAGCCAGACTGGTCAGCCACACGGGTGTTGAGTGGGGTCTTGGATCTTGGGTTTTATATGATTAGTGGTGGGCTCCTGCCCCCACTGCAGCCCTGGCCGCCGACCTGCCCCGGTTCAGGGCCCCCCATGCCCCACCTGTAGAACAGGCAGCCAGTGGGGACGTGGGGGCCTGGAGACGGGGGCCAGGGGCCCCAGGCACCAGGTGGCTCACGTCCATCATTCCCATGGGCACCGTGGGAGACGCTCGGGGCCTTGGGGAGCCACCTGCCCAGGGCTAAAAGTGCTCGTGATGAAACAGGAGGCTGGCATCGCCTCAGGCAGAAGCTGGCCTCTTCCTTGGCAAGCAGGACGCTTTTAAATCCCCAGAAGGGATTAGGTCTCCAGGGACGACCTTGTTCCAGGAGGAAAAGAACCAAATTAAACTCCCCACGGAGCCCTTTCCAGGCAGCAGATTCCTGTGGGAGTGAAACCCAGCTCCGCATCTCCACCCCCTGGGCAGGCAGGGCGAGGTCAGTCTGCCCTCCCGGGGTCCTGGGGCCAGTGCGGGGCAGAGCCACACAGCTGGCAGGGGCAGAGGATGGGGGTTACCCCTGGAAGCTCTGCCCGTCCTGGGCAGGGGTGGCACAGGGCGGGGTCAGGCCCCCGTAGACACCCCTGCAAGACCACGGCCGGCCGCCCAGCGAGGGACTGCCTCCAGGGACCCCTTTAGTCTCCTCCTCTTGTCAGGTGAGACCCAGGTGGCCTCACAGGTTCTTCCCCGCAGAGCTCCGGGCCCCAGGGCGGAGCTGAGGTGGAATTCCAGGCATGAGGGGGCAGCTGGGAGGCGCTTTTAGAGGGAGGAGGAGGAGACCCTGGTGCCGCTCGCCTGAGGCAGTGAGGCAGCGCCCCCCACACCGCCCTGTTGTCAGCCCCTCTGGAACCCCCCTTACTGCGGCGCGGCACCCACTCCGCTCGCTGCCTGCCCCACCCCCTAACAGGAGGCCGCTGTCCCAGGCTGAGGGGGGCCCTTGGAAGCCTCTGCTCTCAGATCTGGGGGGCTGTGCTTTAAGCTGCAGAATTCTGGGCTGGTTCCGTCTGGTGTCTGCCCTTCTGGGTTGTGGGGGCGGGGGGGTGTGTGGGGGTGAGGTCACACAGACCCTGGTCTGGTGGACAAGGCGCTTCCTCCCCAGGAGCCTTGGTCCCTGCTCCCAGAGCTGGCTGGCCATGGAGTGTGTGTGTGTCTGTGTGCGCACGCGCGTGTGTACATGTGTGAGTGCACGCATGTGCGTGTGGGGGGGCTGGTATCTGATGAGCGTCACAGGGCACAGGGCCTGCCGGGGCCTGAGTGCTAGAGGTGCCCGCTGTGTGTCTCCCCCCTGGCTTATGCCACCTTCTTAAACTGTCACTGCCCCCAGGTCCCCTTAAGCTCTCAGAGAGGAGGTGCAGGGAGGCGAGGGCCGACATGCTGCGACCATGCCCCCCCCCCCGAAGCACCGTGCTGCAGCCACCTTCCCTGCCCGTCCCCATGGGACACCGCCTCTAGCGGGTGACATCTTCAGCTCCTTTTGTAAGAATAGAAACCAAGTCCCAGGGGAGCCGTGGCGGGGCCGGGGCTGGCTCGGGCCGGCCCAGTGCTCTTCCCGCAGCCCCCGCTGTGACACTGCTTGCAGACTGCGGCCAATCGAACAGTCCAAAGGCAGCTGCAGGACAATTCAGGTCAGGGGTCGAGCCATCCCCGGAGGGGACCTGTGGCTGCTGTGCTTCTAAGCCCCCTGCCCCGCCTGTCTTAGGCATGCTGGGCATAGCTTGGGTCCCCGAGGCAGGGGGCCCTGACAAGGATCAGAAGGCCAGCGAGGAAACCCCTGAGGGGAAGTGGGAAATGAGGCACAAAGGGGAGGGAGCCCATAAAGGTGTGGTGACCAGATGACCACGAAGGGCAGCTAGAGCTTTAGCCCTTTGGGGCCTGAGGGAGACAGCGAAGAGCTCACGCCTCCAAGTTCTGCCACCCAAGGGTGCGGGAGCTGGAGAATTGATCCACCAACTCCTTCCTGTATCCCTGTGGGCTGCTCCTGGCGGGCGTTAATCTCCACCCAGCTTGATGGTGACATTCAGGCTCTGGGTGCTGAGAAAGCCCTCAGAAAAAGAAGCGCTGATGCTGGCAGCTGGAAGTTCGACCGGCCAACGTACACTGCAGTGGTGAGGACGAGGGGATATGGGATGGAATGTCTGGAGCTTCAGCAGCAATTTTATGATCGTGAGGCAGTGGCCCAGAGAACAGCATTAAAGTCTAAGGTGAATGAGCTGCCGAGTGAACCTGTCTCAGTTCTCCTGACTTAGGCTTCTCATTATGTGAGAACGTCGGTGCCTTTTCAGCTCAAGTCATCGCTAGTCAAGTTTTCTGCTCCTTGTGGTTGGCTGAGAGAGCACAGCCCTGCTGCTGTCACCTCGATCTCCGACTTCTGCTCTCCAGACTGTGAGAGTGTAAATGGCTGCTGTTCTAAGCCACCGAGTGTGTGGGACTTGGTGACAGCAAACCCAGATGTGGAGGGTGGGCTGGGCGAGGGGGCGGGCGGCCGGGGGAGGCGGGGCTGCTCTGGAGCCTGGGGTGACTTGCAGTGGCTTCCTGAGGGGCAGGCGGGGTGTGCACGCAGGCACGTCCATGCGTCTGGGTCTCTGCTGGGCTTCGGGAAGGCTCGGGCTCTCGACACAGGCATTTAAACACTAACAGCAAGGCAGTCCAAGAGGAGCCAGGTGGGCAGGGCTGCGTCGCAAACAAAATAAAGGCTTGGTGGCTGCTATTTTAAACTGGGGCCCCTGGCCAGCCTGTGTTGGCCCCTCCGCCCTGCGTCTGAGAAGCTGTGGGCTGGGCAGGTGTGTGCTGGGGCAGCAGTTGGTGTGGGCATGGAGAGAGCCCAGAGGTGGGCGACTTGCCCGCATACCCACTGGCTTCCACTGAGGCTCAGCCTGGAGCTGTCTCCCCCGGGAAGCAGCAGCCACTGCGGCCCACGAAAGACCCTCCCAGAGGCCGTCAGCCTGGGGCTGGCTTCCTTTCCAGGATGTTCGCAGGGCTGGAGCGAGTCGGACTGCTGTGGGTTCTCCCAGCCGGGGGCGGCAGGCGGAAGGCACTGGCCTGGCCTGGATGCCCTCCCCCGCGTTTCAAGCATCATCCCACACTGGGCCGAGGGACCATCTACAGTCAGATGTCTTGGAGCATCTGAGAGCTTGGCAGGCCTGGCCCCAGGAGGGCTCACGGGCCCACAGGAGACGCTGCTGTCTGTGGGGAGCTCATCGGGGGCTGTCAGCTGGGACACTGCCTTGTGGTCGGTCGCTCCGTGTGGCCAGGGCTTCCTTGCAGCATGGGGCCCCAGGCTACATGGCTTTCTTGCAGGGGACTGGCCTGTCCCGAATGAGCGAGCTGAGAGCCGTGTGGAAGCTGCGTGGCCCTTTTGTGACCTAGCCTCGGCTGGTGTCCTAAGCAAACTTCCTACTCTTTTGGCAAAGCAGTCACATGGCGCCTTGGTTCCAAGGGAGGGGGACTCAGATGCCACTCGATGGGGGTGTGTAAAGATTGAGGGGCATGTTTTAAAACTGCCAGTGGCCAAGAACACCCTCCAATGAGTTAATGGCCATCTGCACCAGCCACCCTTCCCTGGTTGGCTGTGTCTCTGCCTCTCCTGGACTGTTGGCCGGTCCACTTCTTCCTGGGGAGGCCCTAACAAATGACCACACACGGTAGCTGGCTTAAGACACGGGAAATTTATCCTCTCACAATTCCAGAGGCCAGGCTCCCTCCGAAGGCTCCAGGGGAGAGTCTGCTCCCAGCCCCTCCCAGTTTTTGGGGCGGCCCGCGTTCCTTGGCTTGTGGACGGGTCACTCTGATCTCTGCCTCTGTCATCACGTGACTGCCTTCCTCCGTGTGGGTGTCGGTGTGGAAATTTCCCTGTTCTCATGAGGGCTCCAGTCCCTGGATTAGGGCCCACCCTGAAAACCCAGGATCACCTCGTCTTGACTACATCTTAATTGTAATGTCCTAAATGACATCCACAAAGACCCTATTTCAGAAAAGAAAGTCACATTCTGAGACATGAATTTGGGGGGCGGAGCACTATCCGAGCAAGGAGCTGAGGTGCCCCATGTCTCTGCTCCATGGCCCCTGGGTGGCCACCGACCTGCCTCCCGTCTGTGAGTTTCTGAAGAGCCCCACCTGGCAGCCTGTGACATTTTCCCTTCCTAGAACGGGTGCTCGGTCATTCCGCCTTGGGAGTCCTTGGCCACCGGGCTCCTTGGTCTGGGCCACCGACATAATGAGCAGGCTCCGCTCGGCCAGGCCCCTGGGCCTTTGCTCGGCCGGACAGCTTTGGCCCAGAGACCCCTTGCTCGTCTGCTCTCTGTGGCCACCTTCTAGTGCCACTCGCCCCTTGGCCCAGGGGGTGTGACGGGCTGAGTCATGTCCACTAAAATGCATGTTGGAGTCCTCATCCCAGGACCTCAGAACGTGACTGAAGTTGGAGATGGGCCTCGTCAGAGGAGACGAGGACATGGTCACGCAGCGGGGTGGCCCTTGTGAGGACACAGGGAGGGGACGGCCTCAGGAGAAACAGCGCTCGGTCCGGAACGGTGAGAAAGTAAATATCTGTTGTCGAAGCTGCGGAGCCACCGGTCCGAGCAGACAAGGACAGGGGTGTGGGGGGAAATGAGGTGGACCCGGGCCCTCAGGCAGGGGAGGACAGGGCCTTCTCACTCTGTTTCGGGGACTCGTCAAGGGTGCTACAAACCCCCAGAGCACGTCAGCGGGTCCCTGCTGAGAGAAAGGCCAGGAAAGGCTATGCCACGACCAGTGCAGGCCCCGGGGCCCCCTTACTCTACACGCGCCCGTTGGAAGTTCTACCAAGCACGTGTGATGTTCGTGATTTTAAACAATTCAAAACCCTCTGTGGGCCCCCTCCCCCGCCCCCACGCCCTCGTTGTCAGCCCCCAGGCCGTGTTCGGGCCTTCCTGGCACACGTTTGGGTTCACTCCAGATCCCGCAAACTTTCTCCTATTGTCACACAGTCTGCCTCAGGTCTGTCCCCTGCACCATGCTGGGGCTCCCTGAGGGCAGGGACAAGGGTGTGCACCTGTGTGTGTCCAGCAGTCCAGGCCAGCCACGTGGTCTGAGATTGTCTGGCTGATGCTGGAGACAGGAAGGGCCAGGGATGGCTTGATATCCTGGTCCCCAGTGAGAGAGCTGGGTCCCCAAGGCTCCCACCATCCCCGCATGCCACAGCTGAATCTTGGTGGCTCACAGAAGACCAGGCAGGGCTAGGTGACGGCGTGGAGTGCTGGCACAGCTCCTTGCTTCTGGTGGGGGGGTGCCATGTCCCACAGGGCAGCGTGGAAAGCACTTGGCCTTGAGGAGGCTGGTGAGCAGGGCAGCCGGTGGAGGCCGATGACGACGATGCAGGTCGCTCTGGGACCCACGGAGGACAGCTCCGCCTCTACCCCTACCCTCATCCCTGCCCTTGGGCATCAGTCTGGCACCCCCAGGAGTTGAGAGCGTGGAGGGCAGCCTGAGGGGCGACACCAGTGGGAAGTGACATGCATGAGGCCTGTGCCCGACACACGTATCGCTGCCCATCTCGCAGATGAGCAGGCTGAGCCTGACCAGGACCACGAAGGGGATGGGACAGAGGTGGGAACGATCCCCAGTCACCGGCCTTGTATCCCAGCCCTGTCCCCCATCCCTGGTGACTTCGAGGACCATGAGCCATTCAGGGCCCTGCCGCTGCCAGCCAGACCTGGCTTCTGGAGCCGTCTGGGCCTCGACACCACCTCTGAGTGACAGTGACTTGAGCTGACACATAATTTGTACCTTGAGGACGGAGATCCGGTCGTTGCCAGAAGAGACCCGAAACCAGCTATGAATAATTCCCGAGCTTTCGACAAAAACACCAATAAAACGAAAGTTCAAATAAATGCCACTCAGCCCACCCAGGCGTGAAGGGGAAAAGAGACCTCGAATCATCTGCGCTGGGCTCCTGTGGGCAGAGGTGCTGGACAGGCCCTGGCTCAGGGGTGACAGGTCGGCAGGCGGCGCTGGGTAGCCCAGGGACATCGCCTGGGGCGGAGGCCTTGCCTGGCTCCCTCCCCTCCCCCGGCCCGGCACCCCGGCCCGGCATGCCACCAGGAGCCAGGCGGGCCCTGTGGGAGGCCTCCGGGCCTTCACATGGGCTGTGTTTTGGGGCTGGGATGCTGGTCTCTGCCTCACAGACTTCTGTTCATCCTGGGAAACACCACTGACGTGATGTCATTTTGTTCATTCGTTGAGTGGACATTCCCTGAAGTTCACTGGGCTGGGCGTCAGGGAGGAAGCAAGACGAAGGCCTCTGGTGTGGGCTGTGTTATCTAGACTGAAGGTCTGTGTCCCCAGAATTCCTGTGCCGAGATCCTAACCCCCAGTGCGGTGGTGTTAGACGGCAGGCCTTCAGGAGCGGATTAAGTCACGTGGTCAGAGCCCTCACGAGTGGGATTACTGTCCTTATAGCAGAGACCCTGGGGAGCTTTGTCATGTGAGGACATGGCAGAGAACCCGACATCGACAAGCCGGGAAGCGGGCCCTCAAAGCCACGGACTCTGCCGGTGCCTGGACCTTGGACTTCCCGTCTTCAGAGCTCTGAGAGAGACATTTGTGTCGTTTGAGCCGTCTTGTCTTTGTGACGGCGGCCTGAAGTGACTGATACCGCCTCGTGGGCTCGTAGGGGTGACAAACTCGTAGGAGACGGTTGTGACAGGGGCGGTGGGGACCGCTGAGAGAGCACAGCAGGGCCAGAAGGGTCTGCGTTCAAGTCCCTCTTCATCACCATTCAGCCATGTGACCTTGGACGGGTCACTTCCCTGTCTGAGCCTCCCCTGTTTTCCACATCGTAATAAGACCCGCCTCGGAGCCCCACGGCTCCAGCCACCCACCTTGAAACAGAGGCAGTGACCTCAGTACGTCCGGTGACACAGGTACGCTGCGGCCCCACTCCACACCGAGATGGGCCAGTAAAGGCCGTGCAGGGGGTTTCCCTGGGGCAGACAGAGGGGCTCTGGGGTGTGAACTGGCTCTGGGATGGGGCACAAGGTGGGTGTTGCAGGGCGAACTGTGTGCCCCTAGGGGTATACAGTCCTGACCCTGGAACCTCAGAATGTGGCCTTCCTTGGAAATAGGGTCATCGTAGATGTGATCAGCAACGGAGTAGGGTGGGCCCTGGTCCAACATGATGGGGGGCCCTATCACAAGGGGAGAAGAGACACGGACTGCCACCTACGGAGAGGTGGCTGGCCGTGTGAAGGCCGTCGCCGGGAAGACAGCCACGTGGTGATGGAATCGGGGGCTGAAGTGATGCGGCTTCAAGTCAAGGGGCCCCAAGGGTTGCCTCCACCACCAGAAGCTGGGAGAAAGGCGTGGTCGGATGCTCCACCAGGTCCCCAGGAAGGACCTGCCCCTGCTGACACCTTGATTTTGAACTTCTGGCCTCCTCAGCTGTGAGAGAGTAAGTTTCCATCGTCTAAAGCCACCCAGTTCACGACATTTGTCACAGCAGGCCCAGGAAAGCGATAGATAAGCTTGGCTTCAGGCCTGTCCTGGTCAGGAAGCTTTGGGGTGGTGGCTTGAGGGCCCAGCTGGCCACGGCCCATGCAGTGCCAGAACGGATGTCAACCTTTCCTGAGTACCTGCCCTTCCTCGGTACCCAGCCCTCATCAGTGGAGGGCATGAGGCGCCCCTCGGCCCCCCAGCACCTGCTAGTGTTCAGAAAGGTGAGCCTCTCGGCCACTCTCTGCACAACCAGTATAGGAACACGCACTCTCACTGGACCCCAGGAAAGGAGATATGTTCTGCCTCACTTTACAGACAGGTAAACTGAGGCTCAGAGAGGGGAAGTGGCTTTGCAAACATCACACATTAAGTGGGTGGCAGGCCAGGCTGGCTGGCTCCACAGTCCAGCCCGCTCCCTTCTGTGGTCATTCGATTGGTCCCCACCAGCAAGGGCAGCCTGGCCACCCCGTGACCTGGACAGTCACAGGGCCCCTGAGCCTTTCCTCACACAGCTCTGAGCAGCTGCTTTGTCCTGCACGCATGCTGCTGGCCGAGGTGGTGACCTCACGGGGCTGTCTGTGGGCTGGGACATCTACTCTGCAAGTGGCTGGAGCTTCTTTAGAGCATGATGGCCTCAGGCGGTCCAGCTTCTCACCTGGCAGCTCAGGGTGCCACACCTGAGCCTGAGTGTCCTAGCACACAGGGTGATGCTGAGTCTCCTTCTCTGACTGTGCGTTGCAAGTCACACAGTATCACTGTGCTGCATCTGGTTATAAGACACAATGTTCCACCCCCCATGGGAGGAATGTCAAGGTCACACTGTAGAAGGGAGACATTATGTGGCCATCCTCGGAGGATACAATGTGTCATGATAGCCACTCGGGAAGCCAGGCCGTGCCCCGTAGTGTGACAATTTATCGTCTGGAATTGGAATTGTGACCTGGTGTGCTGGTGTGGGTGGAGTGTTGAGAGAGACAGAGAGTGAGAGAAAGGGAGAAGGGGGAGGGGAGAGAAGAGGGGGATGGGAGGGATGGGGTGGAGGGGGAAAGAGGGGGGAGGGGGGAGGAGGTGCACGAGGTCTGTGGCCAATGCAAGCCGGGTGGTGGAGTGTCTCTGGGGCCAGGCCCCGTGACAAGTCCCATCCATCAGTCATTCCTGGGCCTGATTAGATAGACCTTGCCCTCAGAGAAGAGCTGGCTGTGTAGACGATTCATCGCCGTCTGTTCTCTGCCTGGCTTTACTCTCTAAGTGCCAACTCTCCAGACATCCCTTTGCGGGAGGGCCTCTTTTTCACCGCAAATCCGAGGTTGGCCCTATCAGATCACCTAAAGAAAACCAATGGAAAGGGCAGGAAAGTCCAGGGGGACAGGAACAGGGAGAAGGACGGCAATGTCCTTCCCTGCAGGCAGGTGGCACACTCCGGGCTCCCTCGTCGTGGGTCCGGCCTTTCATGTAGGACAGTTGGGTGCTGGCCACTTACGTCCCCTCCTCCAGAACCAGGCCTTGTGCCGTCCGCCCTCCCACTGATCTCCAGCCCTGTCCTCCTTGGCAGTGTGCACACTTCCGGTTCTTCGATGACCCATTCGTCCCACTCCCTGGACCGGAAGCCCGAGGACAGGACGCCGGTCCACGCTGATCTCCACCCGATCATCGAGGCCTGGCACAGGCCTGACCTGGTCAGTATTTGTTACACAGACACGAGTGGATGGATGTGAGGAAACACGTGTGGCCTTGGGAGCACGTTGACCGTCGGGGAGTGTGGAACGAGTGGGGTGGTCTGAGCAGAATCCGCCAAGGGTTGCAAAATGGGAAGCAGCAGGTGCCCTGCCCGTATGCCTTATTTTGGTCAGTACAGTGCCAATGAGTGCTGCCCTGGAGGGCCACCCAGGCTCAGAGCGGACAGTGTGCTGGAGAGACCATTCTATGTGTGGTGTTCAGCCATTAAGATGTTGGGGACTTTCGTCACTGCAGCATTACCTAGCCATCCTGACTGATACACCAGCTGCCCATGACAACAGCAGATCTAACCGCCCCCCCACCCCGGGCATCGCTGGCCAAGGCTGTGACAAGTCTACGAATTGTCCCCTCTACATGCTCCCCCACTTGTGCTCACTTGTTTCCCACCTGCTTAAATTTGGGGTGGTGTCTTGGTGTGCTAGGGTGGCCAAAACAAAGTAACACAGACAGGGCGGCTTAAACAACTGAAACTGTCTGTCTGTCCTGAAGGCCAGAAGCAGCCCAAGATCAAGGTGTCAGGCCGGGTGGTCCCTTCCGAGGGCTGTGAGGGGGGACCCTGCTCTAGGCCTTGCCCTGTGCCTCGCAGGTGGCTGTCTCCTCTCTGAATTCTCGTGGGCCCGGCCTTTTATTGAGGGCAGTTGGGTGCCCGGGTCCTCTTTTTTTAAGGATGTCAGTCATACTGGATTAGGGCCCACCTTCCTCCGGTGTGACCTCATCTTAATGATATCTGCAACAACCCTGTTCCTAAACAAGGTCACACTCTGGGGCCCTGGGCTGTTAGGTCCTGGATGTATGAATTTTGGGGGTATCCAGTCCATGACAGATGGCCGCCTAGAGGAGGGGCCTTGGGAGCTGGGTCAGGAGAGCAGGGCTGGACAGGGGACTGCGAGGGGCGACTGAGATATTTTCTTTCTAGCAGGCCAGTTCTAGAAGGTTCTTGAGAGCCTCCCTGTGGCTACGGAAGATGTGTGAGTGCGTTGGGGGACGGGGGGCTGCCTCCCACTCATGTGCAGGTGGAGACAGACCAAGACACGCAGAGAAAGTGGAGGGGTAAGGAAGGGGGGCCTGTCGGGTTTGATCTTCGCAGGTTTGTTTTTGACTTTATGCTGACTCTCGAAATGCTATTGACGTGGGGGTGGGGGCGAGAGGGAGGCAGAAAGGAGAGGGAAGATTTCAAAGCTATAGCCATGGGAAATGTTTTTATTTTCTGCTTGAAAGAAAATGCCAAGGAAAGATTAAAAAAGGGGGGGGAGGAGGAGGTGGAGAGGGAGAGACAGAATGTGTGTGTGTGTGTGTGAGAGAGCGAGCGAGAGGGGGGAGGCATGTCCTGGGAGCTTGTGGGTGTGGGAGGCTCCTAGACCCAGGAAGGGGTAGGCCCTGTCCTCCCTCCCTGGTCCCCTCGAGATGCCACCACAGGCCATGGAGCACTAACGGGGACTGAAGGTAGAGGGCTGGGCAGAAACCGGTCTGGATTGCTCATGGCCACTCAGCCTGGTGACCTTAGGAAGGTCACCCACTTCCCTGGGTCGCAGGGACCCCTCTGACACATGTGTCTACCACAGGCACAGATGCACAGGGCAGAACTTGTGTACAAGTAGCACAAAGAATGGAGAGGAACAACAGAGACTGGGTGTGTGGGTGTGCATGTGGGTGCACGTCAGAAACCAGAGAACCAGAGGAAGACAGGAAATGGGATTCTCCAGGTGTGCCCTAAGGGAGGTAGATGTCAGGTGGGGGGGGGGTGGCCCCTGTTGCGGTCCTGGGCAGGCCTCCTGAACTCCTGACCACAGCCCCCTCCAGCCAGGAATGCGCCCTCGGTCAGCCTGACCTCACCCGGCCACAGGCCAAATGGACTCCCATTGACCTCTGACCTCTGTCACCTCCCCCAGGCTAGGACAGGAGAGAGGCCCCTGTAGAAGGTGGAGGATTGATGGGAAAGGGCAGTAAAAGGGGTGGCAGGGAGAGGGGGCGGCGTTTAGTGCTGGGCCACTTCCCTTCTCTAAGCTAGTCTGGGTTAGGCTGGGCGCCCTCGGGGGTGTTGGGGCTCTATGTCCACATCCCCAGCACCCCGCCCGGCCTGGGTGAGGGTGCCTGCTGCCACTCCTCCGCTGTGTGCGTCACTCCCTTCTGCACCTCGGCTCTCTCCTCTGTGAAACGGCAGGACAGTATCCCAGCCAGCCTCCTGGAAGCAGGGGCCTTGCACAAAAGGGGTTTTCAGACTATAGAAGAGGAAACTGGGAGGATTCCGCTCAGAAGGGGGTGGGACAGGCTGGATTGGCAGGGGCCATGTGGGTCAGGACAGTGGGAAGGGCCAGGGAGCCTCTGGGGGCCAGGCTGGCGGTGGAATTTGCTCAGAACTCTCAGCATGCACAGGCCTGCCAGGCAGGGCGCCGACTCCCCACCTCGGTGCAGGGCCCCTCCCCCACCCGCACACCCCTCCCCCAACACACGTGCTGCCAAGCCCTCCATTAGTCACCCTGGCACTGACATACATAAATCCCATTAGTCACACCCGCACAAACTCGCCTGCAGAACACACCCAGGCACACCCAGACAAAGAAGTTGGCCCCCAAAGAGGCCTCGTGCCTTTCATGCCTGTTCCCCAGTGCCTAGACCAGTGCAGGCGTTCAATGAGCACATGGTCAGCCTCCCCCAAAGCAGCCATCTCCCCCAAGTAACAGCCCCCCAAACAGGGGATTGATGGCCCCTCAATAAGCACAGACCCCCTCCGGACACTCCAAACCTCCAGTCTTCCCTGGGCACACAAGTACCACAGTCAACACCCAGGAATGGCCTTGGCCATCCCCTCTTATACCTCCCTCTGGAGGGGGCATGGCTGGCATGCTGGCCCCGGCCTGGGCCTGTCCTCCAACGGGTCTAGCAGGAAAACCATTCCCCAAGGTCAGCGGAGTGCTTCAGCAGGCGGCCCAGGAGCTGATTTATTGGCGGTTTACTTGGAGAAATGCTATCGCTTAGATTGGGGGGGGGGCGATGGGGGGATGCAGGCGGTGGACTTTAACCTTGGCCTGAAACCGCAGGCCTTTGTTTTTGGAGGGCTTCCTGGGGCGCTGCAGTGGGGCTGGGCTGGTGGGGGAGGCACAGCCGGAATGTTGTCTTTCAACTCCCAAGCTGCACTCTCCCTGCCTGCCCGGAGAGCACTCAGAATCCGGGAGAGCACTCAAAATCCAGGGGCTGGCCTGGCCGGAAGGCCTGTCCCTCCGAATGTGCTTCTAGAAATTCTAGGAAGGAGCTGAAGCTCCCAGAGTGAGCTTCCTATTTTGGAGCAAGGTTCCAAACCCTCCGCGTCCGTGTCACCGGCACAGTGAGGTCCCAAGGAGGTACCCAGGAGCCGGTGACTGCCTCCCTCTTCCAAGGCTATCCCCACCCGAAGTCCCGAGTAAAGATTTGGGAGGTGGCGGTCCCTGATCACTGCACATGGCCTGCTTGGCTGACGCAGGACACCAGTGCCCAGGCCCGTTCCCCAGTCCCTCTGGTAAAGAGACAGTACTGGTGACATTGAGTGTTATTATTGTAAATGCACCCTCTCTGGGCACATAGACTGTTTGGGTAGAAAGCGTGCCACCCCTACCAGGCTGCCACCAACGCCAACGATTCCTGCTTTCCCAATGGTTCGGCTATTTGCACTGAAGCCGGCAGCGCCACGGCAGCGAGCCAGGGCCCAGCTGTGAAAAGCCGAGGGTATTTCGGGCATGGAGGGGAAGATGGGCTGGCACAGTGCGGAACAAGATGAGCATTCCCCCTTCAAGCGTGGCATCCGTAAACACCCTGCTTGGTTCTTGCCTGGAAAAATAAAAATGCCCTCCTCGCCGCCTGCGCAGAGATGGGTGGCAGGCTGAGTTCTGAGATGCCGCTCTGACCCTGACCTGGGCATCCGCCCTCGGTGGTGCAGGTGGTGCAGGGTTGGGCTCAAGCGGGTGGCCGTGCCCCTATCCCAGCCTCCCCGACCATTCCTAGGAGTAAGTTCCCAGCCCGGCACCCCGACCCCATGCAGAGATCCGGTGAGGCCCAGGCCACCTCTGGGTCTGGCGACTCTGAGGATGGATGTGGTGGCACCCACCGACTGCGGGAGGCTGTTTCCTCTCTTCTGCAAAAGGGGAAGCGCCTGGCTTGATTCCCCGGGCAGTCTCGGGGCCCCAGGCCGTGACCGGGAGATCACGGCGCCCGGCCCGGGACGCAAGGCCGGCCAGGAGCTCACGCGCTGAGCAGTGGGAAGGGGGCCCATACGGAGATTTATGGCCACAGCCGGCCCCCTGCGCACGGAGCGCATCTCCGCAACTCCATCCTCTCCCAGCCAAACAGTGGAGTAGAAAACCCAACCCCGGCCGGGGAAGAAGCCAGGGCCGGAGGCGGGGCCGAGAGGCGCAGGGATCCGCTGGGGCCCGGCCTGGAGCTCCAGCCCCGGCTCTGTCGGCCGTGCGCCCTGGTGCCAGCGGCGTGCGGGGCTCTAGCGCCGCGTCTCTGGTTTTCCTGGCGGGTCGGGGCCGCTCTGGCTGGGCTGGTGGAACCTCGGCTCCGCGCCAAATCGTGGCTGGCCCAGTCGCTGCACGGGGATGGGCAAGTGCGGCTTTTCTGGGCTCGGCCTCTCCGGGTTTTGGCGGCGCCTGGGTCGGAAGCTCCCTGGTTGCCGGACCTGGGACCTGGACGGTGGCGCTTAAAAGACCTTGGCCAGAGCGTCCCGAGCCGGCAGCAGAGGCCGGCGGACGCCGGGTCCCTTCAGGAGAGCCTGGTGGAGCGCGGGTCCTTAGGTCCCCGCCGGGAAAGACGGTTCTGGGCACGGGTGGAGGTGGCCGGGTGTCTTCGCCTGGGAAAGGATGCATGTTTTTTTTATTTCCCCTGGGAAGGGGTTAGGGAAGAACGTGCCCACGAAGCCAGGAACCCTAGGGTTGCGGGACGCGCCGGCTCTGGCCCTGAACAGGGGGCTAAGCCCGCTGGACAAAGGCGCGGCCGGCTAGAGCCGGGCTCAAGGTTGTCCCGTCCTTTGGTTTTTAAAACAAAGAGCAAGAATTTTGTCAGTTGGGCTGCCTGGGAACATACGACAGGCCTCGGCTGTGGACAACGGCGCTGGCCTGAGCAGGCTCTCCAGAACCGCGATTCGCAATGTCCTCCCTGCGGCCGATTTTCCGCCCAGTCAGTACCAAACGCACACATACACTGCGTCAACACTCTTTTGGCCTCGGCTCCCGCCGGGGCGACAGAAGTATGTGGGGGGGGGACGGAAGATGGCGCCGGACTGCGGGCGGCGCGGCTGTCCCCCGCGCCTCGCTGGGCGCCGAGGCCTGCTTGCTGCATTTCAGTGTGGCCCACCAGCGCGGGGAGGGCATCTCCCCGGCCCTAGAAACCCGACGAGGGTGCTCCAGCGACTCCTTCTCAGACTCGATCCTATCCCCGTACGGAGGAGGGGGTCCGCGGCAAGAGCGGGCTGTGCCCACCACTCGGCTTGGGATCCGTCCCCCGCCCTAAGATGGCTCCCGGCCGCTGTTACCCAGAGACTTGTGGGGCCAGCAGGACGCCGGGCCGCGGCGGGGGCAAAGCATCAGGCGCCAAGGGCGGCCCCGGCTTGTCGGAGCGGCCCGCTCGCGCCCCGCGCACGCTGCAGTTCGGCGAACAGCGCGCGGCCACGGGCCATCCTGTCCCGCCCGCGGCCGGAACCGGGAGCCGCAGCCTCCGCGTCTCCAGGCCCCGCTCCCGGGCCGGGCTCCGCGGGTGCGGGTGTAAGTGTGAGCAGGGAGGACGCCGCGAGGGGCTGGGGCTCACAAAGGCCGAGGTGAGGGTGCTGGAGGAGGGGCCTCGCCGGCCCCGAACCGCGGCCCTAATGAAATGCAGGCGCGGTTCGCTACGCTGACTAAGCGCACACTTGGAAAATGCAAACGCCATTGGCAAATCCAGGGCAAACAGGCAGAATTTTTATTAGCAACTAAATGATTTATGGCACATATACCCCGCCGTCACAATTACGGCGTCTTGGAGCATCCAGGGGTGAAACATTAAACATTTATAAAAATAGGCTTTGTTTATTTTCCACCCTGCAAACCCTTTGTATTCCCCACCCGGCTCTCTCGATACATTTTTTTTTCCTTGAGCTCTATTAAAATAAAAATTCCAGATCTAGGGCGGGAGGTGGGTAACGCGGTGGGGGATCAAGGTCTGGGCTCTCCAAATATTTGGAGGACAACCAGGGGGGTGGGAAGCAGTGGGGGCTTGGGCGTGGAGGGTTTACTAGGAACCCACAAAGGCCTTCTGGATAAAACTCGAGGACGCTCGGCGCCCACCGGGGCTGCGCCCCCCGCACGCACCCCTTCCCTTGCCTTGGCCCCCGGCAGCCAGCGCAGCTCGACTGCGTTTATTTTATTTCTGTCACCCCCCCCTCCCCCAAGGCACACAGACACAATACCTCCTTTCTCTAACCCCCCTCTCCTCTCCGTCTTTGCTCCTGGCTGTCCGGGGCTGCACCGGGAGACTCCCGCCGCCCCGTCCGCCACTGAGACCTGGGCGCCCTGCTCCAAGCGCGGACACCACCGCCAGTTCCCCTCGGATCCGGCTATTTTCGTTCCTTTCTTTCCTTCTCACTCCTCCCTCCTCCCCCCGCGGAGCTCCAGCTTCCAAAAGAGGGCAGCCTAGAAACCAACGCAGGAGGCTTCAGGAAGGGCAACTTGAAACTGCCCTCAAGAGGCTCAACTTTTTTCCTCAAATTTATACTGGAATTAAATTAGACACCCCCAGTTCGCTCTTGAAGCCTACCCCCATTTTTTTTCTAAAAGTGGATAAAAGAAAATAGAACCGAGTGAGCGCTAACTAGCTCATTTTTAACCCCTTCGGAAAAGTTGCCTTGAAAACGGACTTAAAAAATAGAACGAGCGATGCGAAAACGCTGAGTCCGCAGAGCGGGGCGAAAGAGCGGGCTCCTCTTGTTTTAATTAAAATCCAATCACCGCGGTGGTTCTCTGAGGCAGGATCCACAAAGATTGCTGCCCTTCCAAGCTTTCGAGGGTACGTAATGCCTAGCCCAGCATGGGTCCTTGCGGGGCTGCGGAGAGAGGGTGCGGGGCCCCTAGGGCGGCCGCTCCGACCGCGTCCGCACTCCTCGCGCCCGCAGCCAAGTAGGTTGCCGCGGGCAGCTCCCGGCGACTCAACCCAGAAAGGATTTTGCTGAAAGCGCAAAATAAGAAGCACAAAGTCTGGGGGATTGAGTCTCCCCTCCCCCTCTGGCCACCGCGGCCAGCCAAGCACTTTTTGGGCTTGGCTGCTGCTTCCTCTGAGCTCAACAGATTTTTTTTCCTGGTCTCGCCCTCCCTCGAGGGGGCGCGGCGGATGGAAGGCGAGAGAGGCCCCCAGCCAAGAGATTTTTAATATTACACTTTAATAGGTTTCAGAAGGCCCCGTGGAGAAATGCTAATAGGCTGAAATGTCAGAATCGAGAGGGAGTCAGTTCGCGCTCAGCCGATCTAATCCTTTTTTCTGCTCTGATTTTTTTTTTTTTTGGTGGGGAGGAAAGGGATAGGAGCGGGGTAGGGGGAGGGAAGGGGTGGAGAGCGCCCACGCAAGAGGCTTTGGGGAGGGGCGCGCGGTGCAAAGCGCTGCAGCTCCCGCCCGGGCCAAGCGGGGGGCGCGCCCCGGCCCGCGTTTCTATAGGAACCCCTTTTAGAAGATTAGAGACTCACCCGCTGCCCGCCGCCGAGGCCTCTCCAAAATATTAATCAGTAACCATCTGACACCGCATTTCAGGGAGGGACCCGCAGGCCGGGGATAGGAAAACGGCCTTCTCGCCTGCCCATCCCACCCAACCGCGCTGCTAGGGGAGAGGGAATGAATCGCTGCTTTGTTTTAAAAGGCGGTGTGGGGGAAGGGGGGAGGAAAAAGCAGCCCTTGTCTGTTTTGGAGTCGCCACCGCGCGTTCTAGAAGGCGCGCCCCAGGGGAGGTGGGGGCCAGGGCCAGGCTCTGGGTGCAGCCCCCAGGCCCTTCCCGGCTCGCTCGGGTTGTCACCTCCTCCTGCGCGCAGGAAGCTGACAGGCGGCCCATTAAACCGCGCCTTGCAAAGCCCTGGATTGCGGCGACAACCATCTTCCTCTATTTTGATCACTCAGCCCAGACGCTGGGGGAGGGGAAGGAAAAGGGAGGAGAAGGAGGAAGGGGGGGGTCCGAGCTGGTGGAGGGGGAGGGCTGCCTAGAAACGGCCCGGAAAAATTCTCACCACCAGTTTTGATCATTCAGCCCCGCCGAGGGGAGCCTGGAAACTGCTGGAGCCCCTCCGTCCGTAATTGGTTTTATAGGAATGGCTGAGCGCCAAGGTGTTTACATGCGCGTGATTGGCGGCACGAGCGGCCAATGGGTGGCAGCTGGGGGCCGGCCTGGCGAGGGGAGGCGGGCACCAGGGAACAATGCGTGTTTCTTCGGCGGAGAGTGCTCCCCTCCCCAGCCGCCCCCTCCCCCCGCTGGCTTTTTTTTTTTTTTTTTTTTTTTTTTTTTAGATCCAACGAGAGGAACTTGAAAGGGGGGTTGTGTAATGTACCTTTTCCAATCCCGGGCTGTATATGGAGATTTGGGATTCTTTAAACCGGCGCTACCTGGATTTTATTAAAACGCGGGGAGTTCGGCGCGAGGAAAGCTGGCTTTTCCGGGGGCTGCGGGAACCCGGCCGCGGGAGGGCGGAGGAGTTGGCGCGCCGAGCACTCGGCCCCGGGAGCGGTTTTCTACCAAAAAAAGGAAAGGCGGGCAAAAAGTGTGAGGAGGCTGCGGGTGGCGAAGGGGAGCAGCGGCCGCGGGATGGCGGGCAGCACAGGCGCCTAGTCGCGCCGGGAGCCGGGACCGCCACCGGTGTCGCCGTCGCCAGAGCCCTGAGCCGGGAGCCCCGCCGCGCCAGGTACGCCGCCGGGTCGTCCGCCCGTCCCTGGCCGGGCGCGATGGTCTCCAAACTTCTCCAGCTGGCCCCCGACCCCACCTCCCCCTTAGGGTACGCCGGGGATCCCCGCATCTCTCTGACCCTTAAGAATGGAATCAGGACCAGGGTCGGCGAGGTGGGGGCTCCCTGGGAGGGGTGGGGGCGAGCCGCTGCGCCCCGGGCGCCCACCTGAGTCCCCAGCCTCGGTCCAGCTTGCCCAGCCGGGCCGAGGGGCGTCGGTTCCCTTCTCGGTTCCCGGCAGGCGGCGGGGGAGCCTGGGACGCTGAGACGCTTTCGATTATAGGCTGTTTTTAATTAAAAGCCGGAATTCAGCCATTTTAACTGCATTTAAGAGGGGGAGAAAAGTAGGGAGAACGCAGCGGAGCCCGCAGATGGCTGAGCCAGCTTCTCTACCAGAGCGAGGGTATTGCGGGAGGCTTCACCCCGACTTCCCCAAAGTGGGGCGCGGGGGCATACCCTGAAGTGCTGGTTTTTAAAAGAAAACTACACAAAGGACACTTAAAAAAATCACGGGAAGCTCATCGCCTCCTTAAGACATGTATCCTCCGATGTGGCGGTCTTAGATTTTTCCAAAGTAAACGCGGATCTGGTAACCAGAGCCTGATGGGAGAGAGCGAGGGAGGGAGGAAGGGAGGGGGTGGTTGTAACCAAAACCGGGTTAAAATAAGCACGTTTAGCAAAGTTGTGGAGGGAGGCTGGAGAAGGGGGCTGAGGGCTTGGCGGTTGAGGAGGGTCTGCAGCTCGCGGCGCGGGGTGCAGGGCGGGCACAGGGGAGCCGGTGGCTTTGCCGTGATCCGCAGCTCTAGGGAGCATCCCGGTCTCCGGAATCAGGAATCCGCGGGCAGACGGCGAGGGCAGGGTGGGCTCCAAGACCGCCCTCCCGCCCCCACGGGAATCGGCCAACGACAAATCTTTTAAACAAACAGCTTTAAACTGGAACTACAGGGGGATTTACTCAACGCTGGGGGAGGCGCCCCTCGGTGGGCCCGCGGTGCGAAGGTTTTCTTTGCGGGTTTTTTTTGGGGTTGGGGAAGCTAGATTAGGAGTCAGACCTTTGCGTCCCTTCCTTCTCCTCTGACGCCCCCCAAATACCCCGCGCCAGGCTGCGTCCTCGGGCTGCAGGATTCCCAGGCCAGGGCGTTGGAAAATGAAACCAAAGCTTGTTTGGAAGGATTTTTTTCAGTCCTCGGGAGAGAATGCCACGTCTCGGGTTCTCGGACTCAGACTCAGCGACTCACGGTGGCCCAAGGGGGGGGGCTGTGAGTTTCTTTAAAAATATCAAACACGCTTTACACTCTCTCTCCCGAAAAAACACGAGTTCGGCAGCTGGGAACGAGCGCAGGGAAACCAAACTGAAAACGGAGGCGAGGGCCCCCAAAGGTTAAATATTAAACTTTCCGGATCAGATAGTGACACACTGTTTAGAGACACATTTCGAACTGCTCTTGGAAAGGTTTCACGGTTTGAAACCCCGGAGCATGTGACGCCCAGGAATCAAATACTTCAAAGGTTTGTATATGTGCCGGCCGGGCGCGGCCGAGGGCCTTCCCTAGTTTCAGGAGGACCCATGCGCCGCCGGCCACTTTCCGAGCCGGGGACCCGGGAGCCTGAAGCCGGCGCAGGAAGGAGCATGGATTTTTACTTTTTATGGAAAAGGGGCTACTCCTGATTTAATTTCTGACCCCTGAGCGACAAGACGACTTTCTGAAACTTGTTTTTTTTCCCTTTCCTTTTCTGTTTTTCCCCTTGTTTCTTTCGCGGCCCGTCTCTCCCCGCCAAGACGCCGTGAGCGCCGCCTCGCGCAGCTCTGCCCGGCCGCCTGGAGGGGCCCCGCCGCCGGCCGCTCGTGTGCCCCGGGCCGCGGGCCCGCCGCCGAGCGCAAGACTCTCTGGCCGCCGCCGCCATGCGCGCAGCGGAGCCCCCGCCGCCCGAGGACTCTGGGACTACGGCGAGGCCGAACTTTTAGGTCCCGCTGAGCGAGGCCAGCGGGCCGGGGGGCTGGCCGCGGCACTCCCGCGGAGGATGGATGGCAGAGACTTCGGGCCCCCGCGGTCCGTGCACGGCCCCCCGCCGCCGCTGCTGTCCGGCCTGGCGATGGACAGCCACCGCGTGGGCGCAGCCACGGCCGGACGCCTGCCTGCCTCGGGCTTGCCGGGCCCGCTGCCGCCCGGAAAGTACATGGCTGGCCTCAATCTCCACCCGCACCCGGGTAAGTGCTCTGCGCCGCGCCCCCGCCCACGCATGTCCCCCCGGGATCCTAGGGAGGGAAGCCCCGGAAATACTTATGGGTCTGTTCCCGGGTGTTGGCGACGGAGTCGCCGCGCCTCCTTTTCTCGGCCGGTACGCGGGAGTGCGGGCCGTCTCCGCGCCCGGGGCGGGAGGACCCCTGGGTCCTAGGCAGAGGCCAGTCCGCAGGCGCCAGCGGAGAGCGGCGCGCGGCTGCGCGGCGGCCCCCAGTGCGCCGGCTCCTCTCAGGGCGCGCTCGTCTGCCGGCATCGGAGCCACCAGGGGCGATTCCAGCGCCCGAGCTCCTGCGGCTGAGGCTGGGATGGAGTTTCCAAAATCTGGGCGAGAAAAGGAAACAGCCCCACACCCTTTGAGATCTCCCTTCCCCGGGTTCGAATCGGTTTCTTGGCAAACGCCCTTGTCGGCGGCGGTGGGCCGCAGTTCCGTTCCTAGCAGTGCGGGGTCCGCGGCCAGCCCCGAGCGCCCGGGAGTGCGCGGCGGACTGCGACCCCAGCCCTGGGACCTTGGCCTCCGGCTGGCCCCGGCCCTCGGAAGACCTCTCGTACCTGGGAGGAGAACGGCGACCTCAGGACCCTCTCACCCCGGTAGACCCCGGCCCCCCTTGTACTCCGGCGGGAAGGCGGGCGCGCGGCGCGGCGGAGACGCCGAAACTGGGCCGCCGCCATCCTGAAGCTGGGGGAACGAAACGGCGTGGGAGCGGATCGGGCCGGGCCGAGGGAGAACCTCGGGTCTGACATCCAGCCACGAGAGGCGGCGGCCGGGAAGGCCGCACGGTCCTCGCGTTTCAGGAGAGGGGCTGCCCAGGCTCGGGAGGGAGACGCTTGCCCCGCAGGCTGCGGCCGCTGCAGCCGGGCGGGGTGGGCAGGGAGTCGCGCGGCCCCCCAGCCCTGCCGCCGGCCGCCGCACGAGACCCGGTCACCCCCCTCTCCGGCCGCCTCTAGTTTCTGCGGCTGGTGTCTCACGCTTCGACTTTTGGAAAAGCCAGTATCTCCTCCAAAGTGTGGTCTAGGGTTCTCGCGATTTTTTCGGGAGACCCCGATGCTCCCCTCGGCCTTGGGGTCTTGGAGGGGACACCTTCGGCCGCTGCGTCCTCTCGGTCCTGCCCCACCGACCCGGCCCGCTCTGCCGCGTTCGCCGTTTTTCCTCTCTCCGGTTTTTGTCCTGGAACTTTTCAGGAACCAGAGTCCCAGGGCTCGGCGGGACAAAGGGCCTTTGTGAGGCGCCCGACGGGGGAGGGGCGGCGCGGGGGCCCGGAGCGCGGAGATCCCCGCTGGCGGGGGTGCGAGCACCAGGTCGTGGCCCCAGGGCGGGTGTCCCCCGGGAGCTGGGGCTCTCTACGAGGGCGAAGGAAGGGCTCCGGAGACCTTATTGGAAAGGTTGGGGGTGGCCCTGGGGTACAAAGGGTCGCTTGGGCCATCCCTTATTGTGCGCCCCCAGAGGCCGCGGTAATTTTTTGTGTTTGCATGTCTTTTGAGCTCATCGGGTCTTTAACAGGGTCCAGCCCGCGGTAGTGGCAAAGGGTCCGCGGCCTGGAAATCGGACCCCGGGTCTTCCTGGCTGGCAGGGCCTTCGCCAGCCTTCTGAGTCAGGGAGCGGGCGCCGCGGACTCCCTTTCTCGGGTCTGGGTTGGGCGGGCAGAAGCCAGGTGCCCTAATCCGAAGCAGTGAAAACAGCCACTACTACCGGGGCGCTTGTGCGTGCGCGCTCGGTGCCAGGGCCGCGCTGGTCCCCAGCCATCGGAGCCCCCCACCCCCGCAACGCCCCGTAGGCAGATGGGGAGGTTGAGCAGGAGAGGGAAAGCGACTTGTTGGGAGGCAGGCGGGACGAGGAAGTCCAGCGAAAGGTGGCCGCAGAGGCCTGTCTCGGCGCCTCCCGCGTTGGGAGCTGCCTTCTGCGTGCTCAGCGGCTGAGGTCATGGAGGAAATCAGGCGGGCTCGGAAAACGCTGCCCGGGAAGGCAGCCCGAGCCACCCGTCGGGCCTGTGCTCTCCCGGGAGGGAAGGGTCCTGGGGCGGGGGCTTGGGGTTGGGGGGGCGGGGCTGGCGCTGCCCCGTGCTGCCCCCCACCTTGAGTGGCCTCAGAGAGACCTCAGACCGGGCCCACGCCCAGAGTAGAGCCCTGTGCTAATCCTATTAGCCGGGAGGTGGGGAGCTGCTCCCCATTCACTGCTTGGGTGGGGCCGGATTACAAATTCCTCAACCCAGCACCTCCCCCCTTTTTCATGGGGTGCAGGTGCTAAATTTTCTCTTTCAATGCCCTCATCTTCTTGGCTGTTAACTCCTTAGGTCTGGCCAGCATTATCAACCCCATCTTTATTTTTATAGTGGGAAGCCTGGAGAGGCAGAGCCATTTGCCCGGGGTCACACAGCAAGGGAGTGAGAGGCCATCCCTTACCACCGTGGGTGCGCAGCCCACCCTGGGAGCTGACCTAGGCCGACTGAGCTGCAGTGCGAGAGCTCAGGGCAGGAGGGGACCCTTGCTGTGAGGAGAGCTGGGACTCCACCCAGGCTGGTATTGAGTGAGGGCCCCTGGGAGGAGCCGTCTTCTGCATCATGGGTCTCGGCCGAGCAATGTAGTTCTTTTCTCTGAAAAAGAGGAGGTGAATCAAGAATAAATGGGGTTTGGGTTTAAGAGTGGTGGTTACCTTTTTCACAACTTTGAGTATGGATGTGTATGTGAGCCTTAAATGTTCAGAGTCCTGAGTGAAATGGACAAGTAAGTGACAAGCACCTGGAAGGCCGCTGGCCTCTGCTCTGGGGTTGTTGGGAGACGGGGACTCAGTCTTCCTCAGTTGCAATTAAAGAGCTATTAGTAGGATTTTGTACTTATATGTTGATTCTCCCTGCCCCCCCCACACCCTGGGCAGGCCCCTGGAGGATCTGTGAATGGCGGCTGGGAGCCAAGAATCGGGATGGGAGGCCTTGCACTTTGGACTGGCCGCTGGACAATAGGGGGCCACAGCCTTCTCCAGTGTCCATCAGCTCTATCTGTGGAATCCAGCCGTCAGCCTACTGGGATTGATTTAAAAAGATTAATCAGTGGGCTGGCTGGTGGAGTGCTGCGATCCCAAAGATAAGGGAGATTTGCTGGGTGCTTCCTCCTCTGGTCGGAGGCACAGTGAGGCCTGGACGAGGCTCTGGAATCTGGAAGAGCCTCCGGCCCCCTGGCCCTCAACCGCAGCACTTTCTCCGCTGGCTTGTTCATTTACTCAGTGAATGATTTGCCAGGCACTGCTCTGGCCCTGGGAATCCAGCAGTGACCAAACAGATAAAAATTTTTGTCATTATCGGAGCCTCCCTGGTGTGGGGGCCAGGCAGTAAACACGCAAATCAGGAAAAGCAAATCATTTTAAACAGAGGTACAATCTGGGGTGGACAGAATGCGAGGGCTGGTTTGGCCTGCGTGGTGAGGGGCTCTGAGTGATAACGGCTGTGCTGGGGAGGGGGAAACGGATGGGGAAAGTCGGGGGAGGAGGGCGGGACCTGTAATGAGGTCCTGGAATTTTAAACTAAAGACTGAGAAGCAGTGGAAGCTTTTTAAATGGAGGGAGTGACTCAAATTGAGGGACATTTTACAGAACCGGTCTGGATTCTTTAAAAAATGTCAGTGGCATGCAAGACAAAGGAAGGCCAGGAACTGTTCTTGATTAAAAGAGAGTAAAAAAATGTGACAGCTAAAGGCAATGTATGGCCCTCGACTGGATCTTGCATCAGGAAAGAAATTGCTCTAAAGGACATCATATGGGCAATTGACGAAATTGGAATATGGACTGTAGATTAGCTGATAGTATCGAATCAATATTATGTTTCATGAAGTTGATTACTGTGGTTATATAAGAAAACGTCCTTGCTTTTAGGAATGAGAACACTGAAATGTTTAGGGCAGGGGACTAACTTCGGAATGGCTCAGGAAATAAAAAACAACATCTGTAATTTATGCACTATCTGGGAGACGATGGGACACCATCAATGACAGCTCATCAACGATTAACAGTGTGAAGAAAAAGTTCACAGTTGCCAGGCCTGGGGAAGGTCATAGGGCGGTTCGTTGTACTATTTCAAACTTTCCTGTGAAATTATTTCAAAATGAGCATTTAACAAAATGAGTGTGGATTTTTGGCCAGAAACGGGTAGATGGAGAGAGAAACAGGTGACCAGTCAGTGGCCAGGAGGCTTTGGGGAGGTGACGGTGACCAGGGAGGGAAGCTGTAGGTGGCCAGGCTTGGGTGCCTTGTGGAGTTTGGGGCTGCTAAGTGGTGTGGAGGGGCAGATAATGGTGGTAACACCTGTGTTTCTGGAAAGTGCTACTTGTGGAGGAATGGGGAACACCAGATTTGGGGGGAGAGTGGTGATTGGGGGTTCTTGATGTAGATGTGGCCAGCTTGGGATACTCTTGGTTTCCGGCAGGGGCTGGTTTGTGGTCATGTGTACACTTGGTCATGTGTAGCCCTGTCCACCCAGTGGTACCTCTGTTCTTTACTTCCCAGCCCAGCTTTTGAGGGGACCAAGGGGGGCTGCTGTCAGAACAGGGCTCGGGCTTCCCCAGGGGCTGCCGGGAGTCCTGGCCAGCAGTCAGTCTGGGCCCCCAGGACTGGGGTCCTTCCCACACCAGCGGCCCACAGAGGCCTGGCATCTGGCTTTGGAGAAGTCAGGGCTATTAAGTGGGAGCCACTCAAGCTTCTCACCCCTTTTCCAGGCCACGAATGCACTCATTACCCGAATCCAAGCTCCCTTTAGGAGCCAACAAAATGGCGGACCCTCAGCCTGGAACAAAAAACCGTCACACACTCTCACTGACACCCCCCCCCCGTGGGCTTGCACCAGTTGGCTGAGGTGGCCTTCAGGTTCCAGATAAAGAGCTCTTGCTTCAGCTGAGGCAGGACGGCCTGGAGGCCAAGGTCAAAATGCTGGGGTTTAGATCTTGCTTTTCCATGTACTGGCTAGCTGTGGGATAATTCTCTAAGCCTTGATTTTTCTCATCTATAAAATGGGGCCACCGGTGGTACCGAGTTCATGTAGTTATTGAGAAGTTCGAATGAGCAAATGCAAGCCAGGTGACTAGTAGTTAACAGCCGTCTCTGCCGAAGTCACAGCAAACGTGATTACTGTCATTACGATGATCATTAACCCCTGATCTTGCCTTAGTCCAGACCTTGCCCAGGGCCTCTAGAATTGAGTGGTTCATGGGCTCCTTTGACTCCAGGGTTCACCCTGAACTCGTCATTTTTATTTTCTGTTTCTCCTTTTTTCGGTCTCATGTGTTACTGCATGATGCTTCAGTCTTGAGTGTTTGGGTCACAGAAGTTTTACAGAATGAACCCACCGCGTAACCACCAGCCAGCTCAAGATCAAGGTGCTTTCGGCGTCCGGAGGGCCCCCTGGCCCGCTCCCCCGTCACTGTCCACCCACCATCCTCCTTATTTCTGTTCCCCTAGCGTAGCTTTGCTGATTTGCCAGCTTCCTGCAGTGGAATCCGATGGCATGCCCTCTTTTATTTCTGGCCGCTTTCACTCAACATGATGATTGAGAGATGCATCCACATTGTGGTGTGTAGCAGTGATTGATTTTTTGTTTCTCTTTCCTGTTCCGCCACACGAATATAGCAGTTTCTCTCGTGTTTCTCGCATCTGCTATGAGCAAGGCCTTTTGGTGCATGTACGTTTACGTTTCTCTGGATCTATGTACAGTATCAGAGTAGAATTGCTGCATCACAGGTAACATGCAGATTTGGCTCATATGTTCCTAACATCCATGTTCCAGTGGCTCCCTGTCTTCACCAACGCATGATGTGGTCAGTTTCTTTAGATTCTGCTCGTTCTGATGAGTGTTTAGTAGCATCTAATTATGTGTCCATTTTAAAACGTTTTTCCTTGTTGATTTTTTATTTTTTTGTTGCCATAAAATTCATTCATCGAAAGTGCACAGTTCAGATTTATGCTTAATGTAAACTTTTGAGTAAGTCACACATTTAAGAAGTCAAGTAGTATAGAAGGATTGTAAAGAAAACCAGCAGCTTCATGCCTTGTCTCCCCATTCCCGATTCCTACTGTTAATGTTTTTGGCTCTATTTCTTTTTTTTTTTTTGCTCTTTCATCCATATTTTTAAAGAATAATTTACTTCAACTGCTAGTGATATTTTAGTTTTTGAGATTTTCTTTTGATTCGTATGGAAGGTGAGGATTTTGCATAGACTGCCTGAGTCTGACTCCTAACTCTCCTGTTTATTAGTGGGAGACCATGGGCAAGTTTCTTTACCCTCTGGTATCTTGGTTTTCTCACCTGTAAAATGGGGGACAAAAACTACCTACTTCAGGTGCGGATTGAATAGTTAACATGTTAAGTATTTAGTATTGAATATAATAAGCCCTCAGTAAATGTTTATTATGATTTCATCAACCCCAATGTTTACTTTCCCTATCCTCCCGATACCTGAGAAATAGAGTTTTGTTTGAATTAGTTTTATTTGGTTTGCTTTGTGAGTATTGTTTATATTTAAGCCACGTGGTATGATAAAATTATTTCTTTATTTCCTGGAGTTATTCATTGCCTCTTTGTTTTCATTTGCTGGGTTTTTTAGAATCTTTATCTTCAAGTCTCTTTTGGGACATTTTTCATTTGGTTAAATCCATTTGATGAACTGCCTCTTTCTTTTCTCGGGAGATTTTCTTCCTGGAATTTTACATCTTCCTGCTCTAGTCTGGTTTGCCTGGTGATTGGGCCTGTTGTTGGGCCATCATCCTTCAACTCCCTTTGCCTCTCTGCTGTATCAGATCTCTTGTTTTCCTATTGCTGTACCTTCCTTTTTCCTGCTTTACATTTTTGTTTTGGTGGAGCACATCCTGTAGTAGCTTTCTGTAAAAGTATTTTGGAAGGCAAATTTTTTGAGGCTTACTTAGCATGCCTGAAATGTGCTAGCCACGTGACCTTGGGCAGGTTACCTAACAACCCTTTGTGCTTCATTTTTCCCCTGTGTAAAATGAGTAATTGGGCTACCTTTTATGGTCTGTATGAAGACTAAATGAGTTCATGTATATAAATGCCTGGAACATTGCTTGGTACAAAGTAAGCCTCATAGATATTATTACTGTCGCTATTCTTTTATCATTGGCTTTCTGGGTCCTTTTGCATTTGCTGTTTGGGTGCTCCGTAGGCCAGATCAATCTGGAAATAAAGCCTTCAGTCTGAATTTTTTTTGTATTGCTCTTAAATTTACTAGTATTTTATAATTTTCTTCTCACTATTTTTGCTGTTCTCTGTAGTGCTCCTATTAGATGTTGGCTCTCCTAAACTGATCATGTGTTCTTCTTAAACTTTCTTTGCTATTTCCCATCTCTTTTTGTTTTTTCTGCTTTCTAGGAGATGTTCTCAACTGTGTCTTCTAACCCCTCAGGTTAATATTTTACTAGGCAGTCATAGCTTTCATTTCTAGGAGCTCTTATAAAATACTCTTTTCTAATAGCATCCTGTTCTTGTTTCCCAGATACACCGTTCCTTACCACTTGGAGGGTATTGTGTTTTTTTCTGGCGTTTTCTTCTCATGTGTTGTCTTTGTTCTTTGTTCCTCTGAGTCTTTTCCCCCCTCATTTATCTTTTACAGGGACTCCCTGAGTGGTGATTGAGTCTCTGGTGTCTGTTCATGTTTAAGAAAGAGGCACTAACGGGCTGATGGGACTCAGATCCAGGGCGTGGCTTGTCGGTCCCAGGAAACCCCTGAATGTGCCTTTAAAGTCTCGAGACCTCCGCAGGATTCCCGTTTTCTGGCTGCAGGGAGTTTCAGCCTGGCTGCTCCTCTCCCAAGAGCTTGAGTGTACCTTTTAAAGGTGAAGGTTTGCACTCAGATCTTACTTTCCTTTTTGTCCCATCCCAGCCCTGAGAATCCAGTCTGGGACCCACAAACGGGTCCTTCTGTGTCGTCCCCCTGCACAGTGGGGGCGGTGCTCGGTTCTCTGCTCCTCTGCTTGCCCTGGCTCTGGCTCTTAGAGGTGCGGGTCCAGGTCCTTCCCTCTCGGGGATGCTCGCTTCTCGCCAGCTTCCCCTCCCAAGCTTCGGGTTCAGCTTCCCCACTCCCGGCCCTGCTGCCTTGTACATCTCGTGTGCCTCGGCTTTCCCGCTTCCCAAACGTTGGGCAGTTTGTCTCCTTTTTATTCTTGTTCTGTTTTCTTTTCCTATTTAAGCCCCATCACTGTCGTTGCCGTGAGGTTCTGGCTTTTGGGAAGGGGTTTGTCTTGGTAAGACTCTGGGTCCTCTCTTCTGGGATCATCCCACTCACCCGCTGGCCCACGGGCCTGGGGGACCTGCCTCTGACTCCGCCTTCCTCACTCAGATGCTTGGCCTAGAAGCTGGAGTTCCTAGAAGACCTGCCCTCCATCCCAACCTCTTCTTCCTCTAGGCCCAGATCTCTGTTTGGGGGGAAAAGAAAATCAATGGGGAAATCCTCTGTAATTGCTTTAGAATTGAGACCGGTCTGGAGCCCTGGGGCGAGACTGGGGTGGATGCATTTGCATATCTTTGTCCGGCATTGGCCTTGACCGCCCTGGGCAGCTTTGGGATTCCCTTTATTTAAATTTGAGCACCTATTTGGAGGACTGGGTGTCTAGTTGGGGCAAGTCAAAGTCCCAGCCCACAGCAGGCCCACATTCCAGGATGAGGAGGGACTGGGGTTATACCCAGATTGCTTTTCTTGGGCGGTGACCTCTGGTGGCGGAGAGGAGCTGGGGGCTATGGGATGCTAAAAAAGATGCCAGCTGGGATCTGACTCCCTGGGGGAAGGTGGGGAAGGTTAGGGCGGGCTCCCAGCTGAGGGGAGGGAGCTCTAAGGGTGCTAGAGGAACAAAGCCCTGTAGCTTGGGGCAGGGTGGGGTGGGCAGGCGCCTTCCGCCTCCCTCGGGCCGGCCCCCAGGCCCTGTTGGACCCTTTTCCCCCTTTGACAGGGTGGGGCGGGAGCCGGTTGATCTGGCCTGGTGGCTCAGGTGGCTTCTGCGGCTCCTGGGCCTCTGCTTGGCTTAGCGCCACCTCTGCCACACCGATGGGAGTTTGGGGACGGTGGCAGTGGCCACAGATCCTGTGGCCTCGCCACAGCATCACGACTGTGCGGGGTAAGCATCCCCCCGCCCCGCCCCCCGGCCGTCCACCAGCCCAGCCGTGCTTGTTTGTCATGGGACACCCCTCTTCTCTGAGCGGGGATTGCCAAGAGCGGACGGAACGGGCATGGCTTAGTCACAGCCGCTTTCTTCCTTGCCGCTTTCATTTCACTTCAGAAGAAAGTGAGGCACAGAGAGGTGGTGTTACCGCCCTACGGTCACACAATGGGGAAGTGAGGGATCTAGGAGCATGTCCTGAACCACCTTCAAGAAAGCCAGGCTGGCGTGTTGATAGGAACTTTTCTCTTTCCTGTCTTCTTTCTTAGCTCATCTTAATTTATTTACTAGTTCCGGTTTTTGCAAATGTTGTCAAGGTGAGATTTCCATGAAACTTAGTCTAAATGTAACGTTTGCCTTGCGTTTGGATTGCTCTCCTGCATCCATTGATCTCTTTTTTTAAGGATTTTTTTTTTGGAGGGGGGAGGAAGGGTTAAGATGCAGAGAAATAAGCACAAATCATAAACTTAGAGCTGAAACTTTTTCACTAGCCGAAACCCACCAGTGTAACAACCGTCAACCAGGTGAAAAGAGAAACCCGGACATCCAGCCCCCCTCCATGACCCGAGGTGACCCCTAACCGGACTTCACACGGGTGGAAGCCTGTGGTGTGTGCTCCCTCACGTGAGGTCCTGAGATATGGAGCGCATTGTGTCCTGCGTGGTTGTAGTTCTTCTGGAAGGTGTTCTGTCGCAGGGCTATGTCAGGGTCGCTGTTTATGCAGCTGTTGATGGACATTTGGGTTCTTTTCTAATTTTGGCCATTATTGGTGAGAAGATTCTTGAATTCCGGCTTACACTGTGTATTTCTACACATAGCTGCTAGCTGGGTCAGAGAGGTTGGTAGTTTCAGCTAAAAGTTGTCCACTCCTGCCCCCCAGCCAAACTCTTCTGAGAGGTTATACTCCCTCTGGCTGTGTGTTGCTATCGGCCTTTTTTTTTTTTTTAAACATTTATATTACATTGATTTACATTTCCTGCGTGGTTTAAGAGGCGCAGTACCTTGTCATGGGTTTACTGGCCATTTGGACATTTTTTTTCGTGATCCTCCCTCCTGTCACGTCTTTTGCCTGTTTTTACGTTGTCTTTTTCTTATTGATTTGCAGGAGCTTTTTATGTATTCTGGACACGTAAGCCTTCGCTGGTGACACGGCCCAGGTCTTTCCACGCGGTGGCTGGTCATCCGATGCTGTCCTCTGCCGATGGCTGGGAGCCCCTAGTTTTGACGCAGTCCAGTCTGTCCGTCTGTCCGTCTTCTCTGTGTGGGCCTCGCTTTTGGTTTGGTCTTTTTAGAGACCTGTGTCTGCCCTCAGGTCACAGAGGGATTTTTCCAGTGTTTCCTTCTAGAAGCTTTCTTGTTTTGCCTTTCACATGTAGATCTGCAATCCACCTGGAGTTGATTCTCTAGAGTGGCGTGAGGTTAGGGGATCAGCGAAGTTAGGGGGTCAGCATTCATGGCTTTTCCCCTTTGGCGGTCCAGGCCGACCGGCAGCATTTATTGCAAAACCATCCTTTCTCCACCTTGTGCGCCTGCGTGAGCTGCTTCTAAACCGCCCCGTCCCTCGGTCTGTTCATCGACCAGCTGCCTACGCCGACCAGCTCCGTTATCATTGGTGCAGACGTTTGGTATTTGATGGCGTAAGCCCTGCCAGCTTGTTCTTCATTTTCAGGGTCGCCTTGGCTATTCTTGATCCTTTGTGTCTCTATGTAACTTATTATTATTTTTTAACCTGGTAAAATACACGTCACATAAATTTACCATTTTAACCGTGTTTCGGTGTACAGCCCAGTGGCCCTACGCACAGTCACCGCCATCCATCGCCAGAACGGTTCATCTGCCCAGTGGAAACCGGTTCATCTGCCCAGTGGAAACCGTGTACCTGTGAGATAATTACCCATCTCCCTCCCCAGCCCCTGGCGCACCCCACCTTTTTTTTTTTTTTGACATCAATTAACTTCTATATCTTTATAGGTTATCTTATTTGGTACACATGACCCTTATTTAGTGGCAGTTTTTATCATTAAGCAATAATCCTCTTTTCTGATCTCCCCCCCCACCCTCTTTACTTCTGTGTGAACGTGAACGTGACTTATCTAGGTCCTCCTATAAGTGGAATCACACAGTATCTGTCCCTCTGGGATTCGATTGGGATTGCATTGAATCTACAGATGATTTTGTTTGCCCTGAGCATCCTACGGAGTACATCTTTGCCCACGAGTCTGGTGATTTCTTTGAGAGGGACCCCCAGAAGTGGGTCTGCGCCTTCTTGGGCCTTGATAAGTTGTTTTCCAAAGGCTGCCCTCCCCCTCCTGCCTCCCGCCCCACCCTCCCCACAACCAAAGCAAACATGCTGATTTGAGAGATGAAAATGAGGTCATCCTGTTTCCTTAGTTCTTTGTAATGCTTACAGTTAACTTTTAACTTTTTACTGAATTTGGTCATTTACTATAGTTCTTTGTGGCTGGGTTGGGAGTCTGAGTGAGAAAATTCTTTATACCGCTAGGGCAGTATGTAACCCTTTCTTTGGCTTGGATGGTACAAAAATCTCCTAATGGAATCTCACTGAGATCATCAGGAGTCCCAAGGGCATTTTATCCAGAGGGTCCTCTCGCTCTTTCTAGCTGCTATCTTAGAAATGCCTAAGTCACATGCTCTGGGCTGGACAGAGCGCTTTTCTAGGTGATAACTGATTTGATCTTGCTGATCAGATGCTCTGATAGTCTTAGTGACATCTTGACAGATGCAGTCCCTTGTGAGGCCAAACCGTTTTAAGATAGAAAATGTATTTGTTCCGTGTTTGGTTATGAAGGGGTCTTTGGGAATGAAAATATGAAGATAAGATTTAGTGTCTGGGTGGTGTGGTTGAGTGAAAAAGTGTAGATTTTTGGAGTCAGAGCCTCAGTTTCCTTATCTGTAAAAGGGATGAGAATCTGCCCTCCCAGAGCTGAGGGGAGCAGGGGAGACAGAATGAAGGCTCGAAACCGTTTTTCAAATATTTTTTTAATTTTTCAGTTACAGTTGATGGACAGTATATTAGGTTCAGGTAGGTGTATAGTTTAGCGATTGGACATTTATGTAACTTACGAGCGATCACCCCAATAAGTCTAGTACCTGCCTCACACATATAGTTGCTACAGTATTGACTTTATCCCCTGTTGAAGCCTTTATCAGGCCCCACTCTGGCTGTGAAGTTGGTCCTGGGAATGCCTCCCCTTCCTTCCTCAGCCCTAGATGATCCTGACCTTGCCTATCCCCCACCCATAAGTATTAATTGAGCACCTACTGTGTGCATTGTGCGGTGCTCCTGAGATGGAGGAAACCCACATTGTCATGCAGGGGTCTGCAAATTAGGGCCAAATCTGGCCTACCTCCCATTTTTGTAAATAAAGTTTTATTGGCACAAAGCCCAGTCGGTTTAAGTGTTGTCTGTGGCTGCTTCCTCTGCAGCCGGCAGAAGGGCCCGCAACGCCTACAGTATTATCTGGCCTTTTCAAGACAAAGCTGGAGGACTCCAGTTCCAGTGGGTGGAGAGGAACAATAAACAAGGAAGTACAATAAAGAAAGCACCAAGGTGTATGTGGTGTGATAAACGAGGATAAGCACTATAGAGAAAAATAATCAATGGGGAAGGGGGTGGGGTGGTGAGGGAAGGCCACGTTCAAGTGTCACTTGAGCTGAAAGTCCAGGGAGCCAGGTGCCTGCGGATAATTTGCTGTGTGGAGGAAGGGCTGAGTCTGGGCTGAGCCTCCGAGGTGCTTTGTGGGGCTGAGCTGCTCCCGGTCCCAGCCCAGCCTTTTCGAGATGCACTTCTGAGACCTTTACTGTTTACCAAACCTTTGTACCCACCGTGATCTCATCAGCGCCCCCTCCCTGCTCCCACCAGTGAGGACTTCAGCTGCCTAGAAAGGTCCCTGGCGACTCCAGTCCGTTCACAGGCGAGGTTCCACTGGTCAGCCCAGGGGGCCTCTCACCGGTCCTCTCTGTGGGGACCTGCCAGCAGGTCGTTCCTGAGCACGCAGACGCCCTGCCTAAGTGTTGAGAGAGAAGTGAGGATGGATAGAAGAAAGGATGGAAGGAAGGAGCTTCTTTGTCTGGATTTGAGTTCTACTTTTTGGTGACGTTGGCCAGCCTGAGTCTGTTGACCTCTGAAAACCTTCCTGCGTTCTGGGCGTTGGTGAGGGGGGTGGCGATGGCTGAGACGGGCTGCCTGCACCCCCAAACCCATGGTTCCTGTTGGTTTCCAGAGGAGCTTGTCCATGGCTGGCAGCTTGTGGGGTGGGAGGGGTTGGTTGTTGATGGGACCCAGGCAGGGGAGGAGGCAGAGAGTGGGGCAAAGGCTTCTGCACCCAGCTCCCTGCTGCTTCTGCTCCCAGAGGGACCCCGGACACCTCCTCCAGGCAGTGGGTGGGGGTGGGCACGGTGCCCTCTATCTGGCCTGACTTGGGCGCCTCCTTTCCTGCCCCGAGGGCACCCTCCCCCTCTCCCTGGGCTCTGAGGACCTGAGAGGCCACTTTCTAAGCACCTCCGAGCGCCAGGACCTGTGCTCCCAGTGAGAGGGTGGCCTTCCCTCGCCCCAAGGACCGGAGGCCGTGGCCGGACTGGAGCCGAGGGCCCGATGGAGCTGCCCCGAGCCACGGCTTGGCGAGGCAGTGTCTTTGTGGCGCTGGCTTAGCGACTGGGTTGCCCGGGCCCAGGACCCCTGCGACCTTTCTGAGCCTCCGCTTCTCGGTCTGTAAGATGGGGTAACCGGACTCCCTCCCTCCCAGGGTGTGGGAGGGCGAGCCGGAGTGGTGACTGCTGCGCCCGTGACCTGCTTTGTTGGGTCTTGGGCAGTGAGGTTGGTCCACTGGCCAGCCAGGCCTGGCAGGGGAGGCTGGATTCCAGGCAGAGAGCAGGTCTCACATGTTACATTTTTGACAGATGGAAGTGAAATTCACATAACGTGCAATTAACCATCTGAAAGTGTGCATTTTAGTGATATTTAGTGCATTCCTAATGGGCCACCAACAGCTTTCTTTAGTTGCAGAACTAAAATGTAATTTTAAGGAAGGACAGATGGAATTTGGGTGGAGGATGTGGTCCCACTCAGACCCTGACCCTGAGCGGTGGCCCGTTTCTCTGAGCCCCAGGTTTTATAACTATAAATAACGAGAATAACAGTCATAATGAAAGCCGACATTGTGGGGCACTTCATGGAAGCATTTTAAAAATATGAAAACTCTTTTCATTTGTACATCTACCCGCAGGGGTGGATGTCACTGTATCATCCATTTCACGCAGTCTGGGGAAATTAAGGAACTGCCCAAAGTCGCAGAGACCCTGAGCGTCCGAGCCAGGGTTTGTCTCTGTCATCTAGGGACCATGGTGGGGGACTTGCTGTCAGAGGCCCTGTCCCTGGCCCCCACTCCAGTTTCTGCAGGGAGGAACCTTCAGCCCAGACTAGCTAAATTAAGTCTGAATTAATTAAAATTAAATAAGATGAGCGATATGGTTCCTCAGTCTCACCAGCCACGTTTCCAGGGCTCAGTCGCCGCAAGTGGCCAGTGGCTGGTCAGCGTCCAGTGCAGATCTAGGACACGTGGTGGACACTTGGTTCCGGGGCCGGTGGGTGTCATTCGCTGGACCGGTTTCCAGGCGGTTTGGGATGGCAGGCAGGAGGACAGTGGGAACGTTCGCGCAGGGTCTCCTGGTGGCCGGAGTGCCTCTGCTCCATTGTGGGACTTGGGATCCTCGGCCGTCCTCTGTGCCCCACGAAGGCTGAGAGGAGACTCTGTGTGAGGGTGCGAGAAGGTGCGGCGGTTAGCATTCCCAGGGCCCCCGGCACCTCTGGGCGGGGTCAGCCTTGGCTGTCATTACGAGCAAAGATAACTGATTGTGGTCACATGCCTGTGTTTTAGGTTTCTAGCCATTGGTCTTAGCTTCCAGGGGATCAAGTGAGATGCTCATGTGGGCGAGCAGGGGACACGGAGGCCTGTGGTCACCAGGGGTGGCCTGGGACCCGAGGTGGGCGCCAGACCTTGAGCTCAGCCAGACGGGGGCAGAAGAGGCCTCCCACCCATGCTGTGCTGGAGGAATATCAGCAAAGTCCAAGGAGAGGCCAGTGGGCTCTGGCTCGACTGTCACCGTGCCCGGAACCCTGAGGTCTGTCCGCATCCTTCTCAGTGAACCCAGGTGACCACTGCTTGGCCCCCAGCAGTGGTGGAGCGTAAGGGGCATGCCTCGATGGTGAGAGGAGTGATGGGCATACTGTGGAGGGCAGAAAGCAGTCTGGAGACGCTGGTGACATGGGGTGGAGTCGGCTGCCTGTGCTCCACATCTGGGAGACCAGGCAGGATGGCTTAGGGTGGCATGTGTTGTCCTCGGGGCTCAGGGTCTGCTCATCCTCCTTCCTCATCCGGCCTGCTGCCTTTGTCCTGTGCTTATGTGGTCAGTCAGTCTGAGAGCAGACACCTGCCGTGTGCCAGGTTCTGTGAGGTGACAGTCCCCGCCCACGGGGGTTCCTGCTGTTTGGGGAGACAGGTCTACACTTCCAAGTGCTCCTAGGTGGAGATGCTGATTTGGGGCCGGGAGGGCTTCTCTGGGGCGAGGGGAAGGCCGGAGGTGGACTGGTGGGGGGCAGGGGTCTGAGGAGGGGGGCTGGCTGGCGCTGGAGGGCCTGGTGGAAAGGGAGCGGGCACCGGGGTTCCGGCTCTTGGGAGTTTGTCTAATTTGTATCTGAGATCCGTCACTTGGCCGCTTCAGGAGGATAATTTGGGGGGCGGGCAGTGGATGTGTGCAGGTAAATGCCGCCGTCCTGCTTGCTGTCTGCCCGCCTGGCAGGGAGGAGGGCACGCAATGCCCATCTTGTGTGTCCGAGCTGCCGCCAGGCACCGGTGAGCCCTGTGGCGGGTGGGAGCCGTTGGTGGCATCCGGGTCTGGGGTGCTGCTGGGCGGGTTTCACAAGCCTGGGCAGGGGCAGGCCCGAGGCAGGAAGAGCTGGTGGCTGATGTAAGCCCTTGCGCAAACTTCTGGCTGCCGGCTTCCGGAGCCTTCCACCCGTCTGCCCGCCAAGGAGGAAGCCGGGGGCCTGGCAGGGCCCAGAGGCCCTGATGCCTGGGCTGGGGCCGCACGGGTGGACTGGCCGGCCACCATGGCCCTGGGTCCCGAGGGCTCAGCGCTGGCGTCCGGTGAGGGGGCTGCGAAGGGCTGGGCTGGGGTCTGGGGGCCCTGACTCGGGGGTGGCATGGTGGTGCGTGTTGTCCTCCCGTTGCGCACCTGCTGCCTCACTGCACGGAGGACCACGGTGGAGGTCCACTCCCTTGCAGCCTGTCTCCCCAGTGTGCCCCAAAGGGACCAGGCGGACGTTTTGGGGTCCTCTGCCCCGAGAGCTGGTGAGCCAGCATCTGTCGTGTGTAGGCCCTGCCTGCCACAGGGCTGCTGGGGACCCAGAGGTGGGCTGGAGCTCTGCGAGCCACTGCTGGCCAGATGGGGGCCGCCGGGGCACCCGAGTCCCCACTGCAGTCACTTCACTCTGGGCTGTCGCTGTGTGTGCACAGTGCCCACCTCACGGGGACGTGGGGAGGTTATCTCGGGGGCAAACAGGAAGCCCTTGACGGAGCTCGGGAGGCCGGAGCCGGCCCCCGCTGGGTGCCTGGTGACGCTGGGGCCCGGCTTTGCCTCCCGAGGGCACCGCAGGCGGATGGACATCACCGGCCGGGCGCTCTCAGTGGATGGGCGCCTCCGCCGTTATCGCCCGTTGCTGTTATTAAAGGCTCACCTCCTCCACTGCAGTTCTCAGGGCGGGCGGCATCATTATCCCATTTTGCTGATGATCAAACCGAGGCCAGGGAGGGGAAGCGTCTTGCTTGTCTCGCAGGCCCCCTCTGGCCTGTGACCCAGAGGCCCCCAGCGTCTTCCCCCGGGGGGTGGGGAGTGCGCATCTTGGGGCACAGCACCCTGGGGTGGCAGGAGTGAGGAGGCGTCTCTGGTGTGGGCCGGCCGTGGGGCGTGGCAGGTGGGTGGGGTTTCACCCAGGCCCTGGACACTGTTCTTTCAAACAGCAGCCACCATGCTTCCCCACTTGAGGGACCGTGAGTAGGGGGTTCTCCTCTCCCGAGGGACAGCCCCCCGGGACAGGGCTTCCTGGCTCCGATATCAGCTCCCATGCTCACAATTCTTACGCATTCACTGATGCGGTCACTAAGTGACCGTAGATTTGGGACCTGCTGCTGGGCGTGCATTCTGAGTCACTGCTCACTGGCTGTGGGACCAGGCACGGGCCAGCCGAGGACTTGGCAGGTCGGGGTCTGTGCAGGGCTGCTGTGGGGTCCTCCAACTCACGGGTGTCCTCCCTGGTCAGGAGCCCAGACAGCAGCAGAGGTTCGGACTGTGAGCTCCCTTCCGCCTCATCCTTTGGCCGTGGGAGGGTCCTGCCCGCGGCGGAGCCTCAGCTCCTGTGTATGGACAGGGAGACCCATACCTGTGCTGGGTGAGGGTCTGCTGGGGGGGCTTCCTTCGGGCCTGTCCCCTGGGGTCTCGCTTGCTGTCTTCTTGGGTGTCGCATCTGCTCGAGGTGACCTGGGCCCATCCGAGGGCCTGGGGTGGCGTGGCACGTTTCTTCAGTGTCCCTGCCAGTGCCATCTCCGTGCAGTGGGGGAGAGATGGGGAGATGGGATCTTGGGGTGGTGACCAGGTGGCGGTGGCCCGCTGGCTGCCTGACAGCCCCCCTTCTCTCTGCAGGCGAGGCCTTCCTGGGCAGCTTTGTGGCCAGCGGGATGGGGCCCTCAGCCTCATCCCATGGGAGCCCGGTGCCCCTGCCCTCTGATCTCTCCTTCCGGTCCCCCACCCCCAGCAACCTGCCCATGGTGCAGCTGTGGGCCGCCCACGCCCATGAAGGTAAGGAGTGTGTTAGGCGGGTGGGCCGCGGGCTGTCCCCAGCATTTCTCTGCCCACTCCCCTCCACAGTCACCCCTGTTCCTGGGGCTAGTGGGGCCCATCCCTGTCACTGATGCTCGGTCTTCAGGTGCTCAGTGCTTCCTCTCGTCACTGTCACAGGGCCTTTGCACAAGCCGTTCCCTCTGTTTGCAGCCCCTCGCCCCACCCCACTGGCCGCCTCCTGCTCGTCCTTCAGGGCTCAGCGCACCCTCCTTGCTTCTCTCTCTCTCACTGTGACAATGGATTTACCTGTGTTTACTCATGAAATATGTGTTTTCCTACCACAGTGAACTCCGAGGGCAGGACCTGGTTTGTTCTCCCCGCTGTCTCCCTGGCACACAGTCTGCTGTTTAATAATTGCGGGAGCAATGAGACCAGGGGCCATTGCTCTTCTGTGACACTTGTGCAGTGATGCCCCTAAATATCAGGGGTCTGCAGGTCTATGGCTTTCAGCTGGCTCTGAGCAAATCCTGGGCCTCCCGGGAGCCTTGCTGTCCCTCTCTGTCAGTGAAGGGACGGTTCTGGGGGACGCTGAGCTCCTCCCCCACTCCGGCTCTGGCGGATTTTGGATGCTGAATGCTAGTTTCCTCTTCCTTCCTCTGAGGTGTTCTGTGTGCTCCCGGTTTGGAAGATAAGGGTCCTGGGAGCACCTGCTGCAGGCTGAGCCCATGGTCTCCCCACTTCTGCGCGAGTCTCTCTGAGCATTCCTGCCATCCCCCATTGCATGTGCCCTGCATAGAGGGGGCAGTCCTAGCTCTAGGCCCAGGAGGGTGGGCAGTCTTTCCAGGCTGTGGTCCTATCCGAACCTCCCACCTTAGCCCTCCAGGGCAGGACTGGAGGAGCCTGAGAGCAGAGGCTACCTCTTAGTGTGCCCTCAGCTCCTCTGCCCTCCTTGACAGTCTGGTTTCTCCTTTGCCCGCAATTATTAGTAGCAGTAGTAACTGTAGCAAACAGACCAGGTGGTCACTAGGTACCAGGCATTGCATCGTTAAACTCACTGTCCTCAGAACAATTTGGGAGGTAGGCAGGCAGGGACTATGCCCATTTTACAGGTGAGAAGGTGGAGGGACTGGAAGCCTATGTCGGAGTCCCCTTTCCGTGATTAAACGAGATAGCGTGTACTGGGTGGTCATTATGCTGTGAAGATTATGTCATTTTCAGGTGGTGCTGTGGGAGAAGCCATTTGTCCCGTGTGCGCAGGGTCAGTCCTGAGGCTCTAGAGGACCCACAGCCTATCAGAGAGTCAGTCAGCACCTGCAAGCCTGGCCTGGGCCATGCGAGGGGCTCTTGAGCCTTCATTCTGTGTGCGACCCCTGGGCATCTTGCTTCTCTCTCTGTGGCTACCTTTCCCTGCCTTCTCTGTGCGGCAAGGCCCTGATTCTGGGCCTAACTTGTGGGGGGCTGGGAAGACCCCTCCCCCCTCTCCGGGAGGGGGAATTTCTTCTCGGAGCCAGAGATATTGGGTGAGCTGAGGTTCAGAGACGGCAAGTGACCTGCCCGTGGTCCCACAGCAGGGAAGGGGCCCATGAAACTGGTGAGCCCGGTCTGTGCTGGCTGAGGTTGAGTCCCTCCAAGCTCCGTTCAAAGCCAGGCTCCTGTGCTGTGTGACCCGGGGCTCCAGGCCTCCGTTTTCTCATCTGTAAGCAGGGACATTAAGCGTCAGGCTACCTTGCAGGGTGGTGGTGGTGGTGCTGGTGTGGAAGTTTAAATGGGAATGACAAAGGCAAAGCAGGTGACAGTGCTTGGCCTCTGCACAGAGTTGCCGTCCTCGTCATTGTCCTCTTAGTTGGGTCTGTTTGGGTCCTCCTTGTGCTGGATTTGTGGTCCAAGCTCCTGGGGCCAGCCAGGGACTGGGGGCAGGGAGGTCTGAAGTGCCAGGGTGGGGAGCGGAGAGCCTCACGCTGGGGCTCCTTGCTGTGTGAGCCAGAATAGTTTATGTCCAAGGAAAAGAGGCCGGAAAGAGGCTCCTGTGGGAGGCACAAGATGGTTCAGCCCGGCTTGTCTTCTCTCTCTTGCAGGTTTCTCCCACCTGCCCAGTGGTCTGTACCCCTCCTACCTCCACCTGAACCACCTGGAGCCCCCCAGCAGTGGGAGCCCCTCCTCAGCCAGCTGGGTCAGCCCAGCATTTTCGATTCCCAGAAAGGTCAGGAGGCAGGAGTGGGGAGACTGGGGGTTGGGGGTTCGGGGTAACTTCTGAGGGTCTTCTCTGGGATCTCCCCCTCCACCACCACTATCCAGTACCCTGGGCGGCACCCATCCCTTACGGGCCCCCACAGGCATGCTGGGCCCACCCACAGCTTTCCATAGCCTTCCTGAGCCTTCTCCTTGCGCTCTGCTTGGCTACCCCCTTAGGCCCTCTGGGTGGCTCTTAAAATAGCCCTGATGAGGAAACCGAAGCTCAGAAAGGTTGGTTATTTGGCTAAGGCGAGATCTAGGGTCGGCTCTGACCATTTCCAGAGCCTGTCCTCCCCAGACCACGTTGCGCCTGGCCACTGGCCCTCCTGGCCCCGTGGTCGCAGGGGGCCCGCTGGCACGCGGCAGAAGGGGCTCAGTGCTGTGCTCTTCCTTCCTCTCTGCAGACGGCTTCTACCTGCCGGCCCCTGGGGCTCCAGGCGCCCTGCACTCCCACGCGCCCTCCTCCAGGACCCCAAGCGGCCACTCCGCCAGCGCCCCGACCAAAGGCTCCTCGCGGGAAGGAGCGGCCAAGGAGCGGGCGGGCCGCGGAGCGGAGCCGCCCCCGCTGTTCGGCAAGAAGGACCCGCGCGCCCGCGAGGAGGCGGCGCCGCGCGGCGTGGTGGACCTGACGCAGGAGGCGCGCGCGGACGGCCGCCAGGACCGCGGGCACGCGCGCCTCGCCGAGCGCCTGTCGCCCTTTCTGGCCGAGCCGGGGCCTCCGCGGGCGCCCGGCGCGGCTACCGCCGAGGCCAAGGGCAAGAACCCGGGGCCGTCGTCCGCCCTGAGCCTCTGCAACGGCGCCGGGGACGCGGGGCTCCCTGCGCTGGTGGCCGAGGCGGCCCGCGGCGCCAAGGAGGCGGCACGCCAGGACGAGAGCACGCGGCTGCGGCGCAGCGAGGCCCTGCTGCCCGCGCCGTGCCCCTGCCCCTCGCCGCTGCCGCCGCTGCCCGGGGAAGGGGCCGCCGGCGCCCCCGCCTGCTCCCGCCGGCGCCTTCGCCGCGCAGCCCGCCCCGCCGGTGTCTACACCATCTTCCCCACGGCGGGGGCCCGGGAGCCGGGCCGCGAGCACCGCGTGGTGGCGCCCACCTTCGTGCCTTCCGTGGAGGCCTTCGACGAGCGACCCGGGCCCATCCAGATCGCGTCCCAGGCGCGCGACGCCCGGGCCCGGGAGCGCGAGGCCGGCAGGCCCGGAGTCCTGCAGGCGCCGCCGGGGTCCCCGCGGCCGCCCGCCGAGCGGCCCGAGGTGCTCCGCGAGAAGAACTCGGTGATCCGCTCGCTCAAGCGGCCGCCGCCCGCCGAGGCCCCGCCGGCGCGGACCGCGCGAGCCTCCCCGGATCCCCGGGCCTGCCTCCCCGCCAAGGACCTGCTCAAGCCCGAGGCCGAGCCCCGGCCCTGCAGGCCCGCCGCCTCCCAGCAGGCCGCCAAGCTCTTGGGGCTGGAGCCCGTGCGGCCACCCCCGCCCCCGGCCCTGAGCACAAGTGGAAACCTTTCGAGCTGGGCAACTTCGCCACCACGCAGATGGCCGTGCTGGCGGCCCAGCACCACCACCACGCCGGCCGCGCCGAGGACGAGGCCTCCACCGCCACCGCCCCCAAGAAGGCCTACCTGGACCCCGGGGGCACGCTACCCCGAGCCACCGCCGCCTGCGCCAGGCCGGGCGCCGACCTGCACGCCGCGGTCCACGGGCCCGGCGAGGCCTCGGCCATGCAGAGCCTCATCAAGTACAGCGGCAGCTTCGCCCGCGAGGCCGTGGCCGTGCGCCCTGGCGGCTGCGGCAAGAAGAGCCCTTTGGCGGTCTGGGCACCATGAAGCCCGAGCCTGCCCCCCCACCGGCACGCCTCGGGCCCAGGCCCGCCTCCCGCACCCTGGCGCCCCCGCCCCAACTGGGGGCCGGCAGCTGAAGCGCGACCCGGAGAGGCCTGACAGCACCAAAGCCTTTGGGCGAGAGGGCTCCGCCGCTCAGGGTGAGGCCGAGGTGCGACACCCGCCCGTGGGCATCGCTGTGGCTGTGGCCCGGCAGAAGGACAGTGGCGGAAGTGGCCGGCTGGGGCCCGGGCTGGCTGACCAGGAGCGCTCCCTGTCCCTGAGTAACGTCAAAGGTGGGTCTGGGATCCCTCACCCCACCCCACCCCTCCCACCTTTACCTCCCATTTCTACCTGTCTCCTGGCCGCCTTGCCACCCCCATTCTCCCTGCTCCCCTGGCACCATCTGTCCTTTATGTCACTCGGGGTTGTGGCTGCTCTCGAAGGGTTATGTTCTTTCCATTGTGCACATCGAAAAATGTGTAACGTGGCGCAGAAGAAAAAAGGACCATTATGTTTTCCAACACCCCGAACGCTGTCAGGTCTTCCCTGCGCTTCGTCTTCCTGTGCGACTTCCTCCTTCCTGCGGAGATCCTCGCACGCGTCGGGTCTGGGGCCCTTGCATTTTCACACGTTACAGCGTGGGTGTCCTGTACAGGTGTCATTTTTTTATTGGCCTTGGATATGTCAGCAGCAGCACGCACTGTAGTCAGGCTGGTCCTCCCCTTCGCGGGCATTTTATTTTTCTCTGATGTTTTTTATGTGTTAAGAATGTTGCATTGAATATTTTTGTGCATTGTGCCTTCATATTTTGAGTCATATTCTAAGAATAGGTTCCTAGGACTAGACCAGCTTGAAGCCTTCAGTTCTGAGAATTCTTGAGGGAGGTAGCCATGCCTTTCCTAGTTCAGGGTCCCCAGTACCTGACGTGAGGCCTGGTGCATAGTAGGTGTTTGGTGAATGAGCGAGTGCAACAGATGGAAATTAGGGTCTTGATGTTCTTATGGGTTTTGATGCGCTGCCTCGGTGACTTTTTAGGTAGTTCGAGGTTTTATGTGCCTGTCAGCAGTGTACAAGTCTGTTTTATTTTAGGTTTCTCATAATTGCGTTTTAATATCATTTTTAGAAAAGCTGCTAAGTTTGGTAGATGAGAATGGTGTATTTCTTTTAATAACTAGTGAAGTTGACTGTTTTTCCAGAACTAGGTGGAGGGTTTGTAGTTTCTTTTGCCTCTTACATATCTCACTGTTGAAATCTTCCCTGGGATTTTGGAGAGTTGCTGTTTGTGGCATTTTCGTTGGGACCCTGGACTTGGTCTGCCCGAAAAGAGCCCATTGCTCAGCCAAGGCCCCTGCCCCCCCCCCCCGCCACGAGCGGTGTTCTATGCGCTGTGGGTGGGTTTGGCAGGCCGGGGCGAGGCCCCTGAAGGTCCTTGCTCGTGTGACTTCTCAGCAGTCGGCCTGGGTTTCTTCCCTGCGCCTCTGTCCCCAGCCTGGGCTTGCTCCTTGTCCTCACCGGCTGCAGGCTTGGGCGTGGCCCACATCGGTGGCACCTGTGCTGCTGCCACTTTCCAGACTTTACTCCCCCAGGCTCCTTAGGCGTCTTGGGCGCACAGCTCCTGGGTCCCCATCCTCCCCCCGCCCCGTGGCCTGACCCCCCTGTGCCACCCTTTCTGACTTCATCTTTGGTCCACAGTGAGCAGGCACTGCTGTGTCCTGTCACAGCTAGCTGCCTCTTAGATCTGCAGCCTCAACCCCGCTGCCCAGGATGAGCTGGGTAAGGGCCTGGCCACCCTGGGCCTCCCATCCCCCTGCACTCGCACTGAGAACCAACATCCGGGGTGAGCAATGCTTAGGGAATGTTTGTCAAATGACTACTGATCAAGCCCATTGTTCCAGCCGGGGAAGCCCGCCCTCTGACCCTGGGGCACTGGCCCCAGGTCCTGCCTTAGTGTAGTGAAGGAGTGGGCAGTAGCCCGTGGCTAGAGATGGCTGGCTTGGTGGGTCAGAGGTTGGGGCCGCGGACCCTCTCTGGGAAGCAAAAGATCTCTTAGGGTCCCTTCCCTTAAAGAATGCTCAGGTGACGCAGTGCGGCATCCCTGTTGGGGGCCACGGTCCCCAGAGCTCAGGCTGGAGCCCAGAGTGCCTGCCTGTGCCCAAGGGACCTGTAGCCATGCTGTGAGTATGTGCGTGTGTGTAAGAGAGAATGTGTGTACGAGTGTGTGACAGGGAGTGTGTGTGTGTGTGTGTGTGTGTGTGTGTGTGTGTGTGTGTGTGTGTGTGTGTGTGTAGAGAGGGAGGATGTGACAGGTTTGGGATGAGACTTTCAGGGATTAGTCTGAAGCTGCCTTTCTCTGTTGCAACCGAGGGTTGAAAAGTAGGGGGCTGGATTCTTCCTCTCCTTAAAAACAAATTCTCGTATAAGGTGGTGGTTTCTCTCCAGTCTGGGTGCCTTTGAGGGAGGCAAGGATTTGGGGATACTCAGCCTAGTATGGGGGTCATCAACCCTGAGTCTCCTGGTTTCTTTCTGTCTCTCTATTTCCTGCTGTGCAGAGTGAGCCCTCTGCTTCTTGAAGCTGTGTGACCTTGACCAAGAGGCGTAAGCCCTGGGGGTCCTAGTTCCACATGGCGGTAGTAACGCCCTTGATGCCAGGTGGGCGAACAGGTGCATAGTAGGCGCTTCATCAGCAGGCCCGCCTTTTCTCCACTCGTAGGGCGTTAAAGGCTCTGACAGTGCCCGAGAGCCCAGGTCCTGCCGGGGTTAGGCCCCTGAGTCCTTGGGGTCTGGTCTGGCTTCGGGCAGTTCTTGGACCCTGAGGTGGACTGAGGATAGGTGTCGTCTACACCTGTGTGTCCCAAACAGCAGCACCCTGTACCCAGCAGACAGGCGCAGGCAGCCTCGGGGGAACGCTGTCGTCACCCCTCTATGAACGTCCTGCCTTCACGTAGAACGGTCTCCATCTCCCAGCAGCCCTGGGAGGGAGCAGCTGTCACTCTCACGGCCCCACAGACCGGGAGTGTGGGGCACAGCGGTGTTGGAGGCAGGGGGCACCCCTGCTGCGTCTCCCCTAAACTGGGCGGCAGTGCCCTCCCTTTGCTTCCTCGCCCACCTGCCTTGTGCTGGGAACAGTGAGGTGACCTCGCGCTGGTGTAGATGGAGCGTCTGCTCAGCGCCTTCGCGGACCGAGGTCTGCATGCAGTGACTTAGCAGGTGGCCAGTGACGCCCCTCTGCGTCCTCTGGGGACAAGTCAGAAAGATGGAGGACTCCTCCCTTGCCTGTCCTCACTCCTGCCCAACTCGCTGGCTTTCTTCTGCTGTGGCTCGCTCCGGGCTTCCCTGTTTTGGGCTGAGAACTCCCCAGAACACTCAGGCCAGCCTCCAGGCCCTCCTGGGTATCCAGTGGCCTCTAGGGACGCACCCCCTCCCCGATGCCAGGCTGCCTGCCTGCCTGCGTGCTCGGTCCACTGGGCACATCACTGCCTCTCACCCAGCGCCTCTTTCTCTGTTCTGGGGCCGGTGGGTTCCTACTGTCCTGGAGCCTGTCCTGGGGGCTCTGCTGTTTGGGGTGCAGGAAGGGAGAAACAAGGAGGGGACGGCCAATGGTAGTCCTGCGAATGGAATCCCTGCCTCCGAGGGGTACGAATGTGGGGTGTCTGGTGGCCTGGGAGCTTTGTCTCCAGCAGGGCAGCGCTGTTGGGCCTGGGGACTGGGGCGGCCGCTCAGTGCACCTCTTGAGACGGCTGGCTGGGTTTTGGGGACCAAGTCTGCCCAAAGTTTGCAGGGTTCTCAGGGCAGGTGGCTGTGCCCTGTTGGTGGGGCCCTGCCACTCACAACTCCAGGTGGGCGGGAAGACTCCAGCCTCAGCCGGTTTCTGCTTTAAGACAAGTCTCAGCTGCTCACTGCGGCCTCCGCTGCCAGTGACCGCTGCCTCCCGTGCCCTGGCCTGCCCAGAGCTGCCACATGTGCAGATTTGTGGCTTGTGGTATAGAACACACGTGGGGAGGGGCTGGGCCAGGGGAGGTGGTGGCAGGAGAGGAGAGACGATGGCGAGGGCCCTCCAGGGGCGCCTGCCCCCTCCGCCCCTCCCCGTGTGCCAGGCTCTACTGGGGACCTGCCTTTTCCACTGGGGCAGTGGGCAGTAGATGCAGCTGGACCAGCTCCAGGTTGGGGGGTGCCTGCTGGGCACCAGGGCAGGGGCGGGCGTGCTGGACAGCAGCTCCCACGTCTTCCGCTCACCCCACGTGAAGTGTTCCCGATTTCACTTTTCCGTCTTGGTTTTAAGATCAGCCACGTGTGTGTGCCGGACAGCGCGGTGGGACCTCAGTGTGGTGGCCGATGGCCATGACCGGGGTCTGGCTGTGCTTCTGACTGGTGGCCACTTTTGGGGGTGGTGGTTTCCCTGCCCCACCACCCTGACCTGCGGCCCCACGTCAGATTATCACGCGATCGGTTTTCTGATGTCACTCCGACGTCCAGTCACCTGTGTGAGGTCTGGGGGGCCCTCTGGGGGTGTCGGAGGGAGGCTTCCGGCACAGAAGGCCTGGGTGGGGTTGGGAGGGGCAGGCGCATTGCGAGGGCAGGCCTTCCCGGGGGAGGGAGCCGCGCAGACGTGGAGGCCTTGCGGGGGGCCCTGAGTCGGGGCTCACTGCATGCTCCCCGCAGGGCACGGCCGCGCCGATGAGGACTGTGGGGACGAGCGGGCCCGGCACCGGGAGGAGCGGCTCCTGGGGGCGAGGCTGGACCGGGACCAGGAGAAGCTGCTCAGGTGAGGGCTTGGGGAAAGCGGGGGCCCTGGGGGTCTAGGAGCGCTCCCCCCAGTGGGCCACTAGGTTGACCGGAGATGGCACAGCCTCTGACCGTGGGGCCATAGTGCTGAGCGGGAGCTGCCCCAGCCCGGGACCCTGATCCTGAGCTGGGGACCCCACGGCCCCCCCTCTGGGGCAGCCCCTCTGAGCTGAGCACACCCCCCGTGCTCCCGATGCCTGTGGTCCTGACAGTGGCCTGGCAGTTCTCAGGTCACTTGGGGCAACGTCCCCAGGGCTGTAGGGCTGTTGGTGATACCTCTGTTCCCTTCCAGAGAAAGTAAAGAGCTGGCTGACCTGGCCCGCCTGCATCCCACCAGCTGTGCTGCTAACGGCCTGAACCCCAACCTCATGGTGACGGGGGGCCCAGCGCTGGCTGGCTCAGGTCGCTGGTCCGCTGACCCCGCGGCTCACCTGGCCACTCACCCCTGGCTGCCCCGCTCAGGCAGCACGTCCATGTGGCTCGCGGGACACCCCTACGGTGAGTGTGGGGATGGACTGGTGGAGGGTGGGGATAGAGCAGGCTCCGTGTGGTTCTTGGGGAGCCTAGTGCCGGGGGCCGTGGTGGAGGAGAGCCTGCCCGGCACTCCGCAGCCCTGCCGCATTCTCCCTGACTTGTCCGAGGAGGGTGGTTATTACGGCACCTCCTCGTGGGTTTCTCTGCTGAGCCTGTTTGGGGGTGATACTGGGGTGGGCAGCTGTGGGCTTGCTCACCCCTGGGCTTCTTGCACAGAGGCCCTAGGAGGCGGGGGACTGGGATGCGGGCCGGATAGGAGCTGGGCCTGGAGTCTCCAGCACTGACTTGGGCCGGGGTCTCTCCTAGGCTTGGGTCCCCCCTCTCTGCACCAGGGCATGGCCCCAGCCTTCCCGCCCTTGGTGGCTCCCTGCCGTCAGCCGTTCGTTCGTCAGGGACCCGCAGTCAGGCCAGCTGGTGGTCATTCCCAGTGACCACCTGCCTCACTTTGGTAAGTGGTGGCCATGTGGTGGGGGCCAAGGGGTTCAGGAGCCTCACCCAGTGAGACTCTCCTTAGTGCCAGGGGTCTCCTGCTAGGAGGGGGCCACCCGGCAGGCGTGTGGGAGGTAGAGGGGCTCAGAGAGAATGGCTCAGAGAGGGGCTCAGTCAGAACGCGTGTCCACATGTGATAAAGCCACGGGGGTCGTTGGGGTGATGAGCCCTGACCCGGAAACCATTCCCAGAACCGAGGGAGGACCACCAGGTGGGGCGCAGACGCTCAGCCTGGATGTCCCCGTCCCTCGGGAATCCGCTCTGCAGCCCAGTGGGTGTGGTGTGGGAGGCGTCGGGAGTCCCGTGTTGGCACCCTGCAGCTGTGAGGCCTTGGGGACGAGCCGGGTGGGGCGTGGACGGGGCCCGTGCTGCCCGGGGCCTGGGACGTGGCCGCCCGTGGCAAGGGGCAGGGCAGCCAGGAGCCCAGCCAAGCCCAGCTCTGCCGCGTGAGTGCCCTTTCTGTGGCCTCAGCGTCCCCGTCTGGGCAGCGGGGCGACGTGCCCGGCGGTGCATGCAGCCTCACGGTCCTCTGGTCTCGCCCGCAGCGGAGCTGATGGAGCGGGCCGCGGTGCCGCCCCTCTGGCCCGCGCTCTACCCCCCGGGCCGCAGCCCCCTGCACCACGCCCAGCAGCTGCAGCTCTTCTCCCAGCAGCACTTCCTGCGGCAGCAGGAGCTCCTCTACCTGCAGCAGCAGGCGGCCCAGGCCCTGGAGCTGCAGCGCAGTGCCCAGCTCGTGGTGAGTGGGGCGGGCGGCCGCGGGGCGCTGGGGACCCCTCCTGTCGCTGGCGAGGCACGCAGGTCAGCCAGCAGAAACTCCCAGCAGCTGTGGACGGTGAGGAGAAGAGACGGGAGCCTGGTGGCCATTGGCGGGCCCTGAAGGAGCCCCCGGGCCAAGGGGACAGTGTGGGCAAGGCCCAGAGGTGGACAGAGCCTGGCAGGGGTGGGCACAGGGAGCAGTGTGGACGCGGGGCAGGCGAGGCGGCCTTGTGAATCGGGGGAGTTCGGATGGGGCAGCCAGGGACCTCAGTGAGCTCATGCTGTGCCCTGTGCCTGGCCTGGCCTGACTGCCCGCTCAGTGGCCCCAGGCTCCCCCCTTAGGCTGGGGCTGGCCTCTGCCGCCCACGTTGCCGGACCCCATAAGCAAAGGCGCGAGGCGCCCCCCCGCGTGGGCAGGCTCCCCGAAGCGCACCGCCCGCCCGCCCCTGCGAAGGCGTTCTGGGACCGCGGCCCTCGCGCGGCCCCGCCCCTCCGGTGCCCTGCAGTAGGCACGCAGGGGCAGTTGGCAGGTGGCTCACGCAGCGAACAGTGCCGAGGGTTTGGACCTTCGCTGTTACAGCTGGCCGTGTGCTCTTGGGCACGTGACTTCCCCTCTCTGTGCTGAGCGTCCCTCTCTGGGAGAGGGAGGGGCTCGTCGTGAGCCCGTCCTCTGTTGGGATGGCTGTGAGGGCAGCTGGCACTCGCTGTGCCCCTCCGCGCGCTGCCTGTGCGGCCTGCCTGGCCCTCGCGCGCATCGGTGTCCTGGAGCCAGCGCCCTCCTCCCGTTTCCTCTGAAGTCACCTGAGACGGGAAGGGACAGCCCCTGTCCTCCTTGCCGTGGTCTTGAGACCCAGAGGGGGCGCGGCAGGTGCCGAGTTCTCCGTGCAGGTTGTCATCCTGATGCCGTGAAGGTGCGGGCAGGGCGGCTCCTTCATCCTCAGGACCCTCTTGCCTCTGCCCCGGCCCCGCTGCCCTGACTGTGAGGGCCCCAGTGGACCAAGGGTCAGGATGGGGCCCCCCGGCCCCGGCTGCTGAGGTTCCATGGGGAATGCGGTGCTTGTTACACACGTGCTGTAACGGAATGTCCGCCTCAGGCTGGGGGGTGGGCGGCCGGTGCCCTGGACCCTGCCTGAGGCTGGGTGGGCGGCCCGTACCCCGGACCCTGCCTGAGGCTGTCTGGGCTCTGGGGTCCTCAGGGACAAGGCTGGTGCGGGGTGATGGGTCTTGCCAAGCTGACCCTGCCTGCTGGCCCCCTCCCCAGCAGGAGCGGCTGAAGGCCCAGGAGCACCGGGCGGAGATGGAGGAGAAAGTGAGCAAGCGGAGCCTGGAGGCTGCGGGCAAGGCCAGCCTGGCTGCCTCGGGCCCGGGGCTGCTGCCTCGGAAGCCGCCCGGCCTGGCTGCCGGCCCCACAGGCACCTATGGCAAGGCCATGAGCCCACCACCGTCTCCCCGCGCCTCCCCTGTGGCTGCCCTGAAGGCCAAGGTCATCCAGAAGCTGGAGGACGTGTCCAAGCCACCACCCACCTACGCCTACCCTGCCACGCCCAGCTCCCATCCCTCCAGCCCACCGCCCGCCTCCCCACCACCCACACCGGGCATCACTCGCAAGGAGGAGGCACCCGAGAACGTCGTCGAGAAGAAGGACTTGGAGCTGGAGAAGGAAACCCCCAGCCCCTTCCAAGCCTTGTTCTCAGGTAGGAGCAAGGCTGAGACCCTGCGGGCTGCATGCTGCTGGCGAAACCTCCCCGTCTGTTCATTTACTCGTTCCTCCATTCCTTCATCCCTCCTGCCCACTGAGCACCTAGAGTGTACCGGGCGGGCTCTGGGAGGGACACGTGAGCATACAGGATGCTGTCAGCCCTGGCACCTGGTGGTGTCGGGGTAGGACGGGCGCAGTAGCAGAACCTGCTGCAGAAGGACTGAGCTTTGAACAAAGTCAGACCTGTAGGGCACGCAGTGCTGTGCTTGGCACATAATAGGTGCACACGTGTCATGTTGGTAACAGCAGTACAGGGACACACACTCCGGGCTGGGCCCCCACCCCATGCGCTGTGCGCGCACAGTTGCTCTTCCCGTCCCACGTCCGTGGGGGCATGTGGCAGGTGGCCCGGATGGGGCCTGGGGCTGGCCTTCCTCCTCCCTTGGTGGCTTGCGCGTAGGGCCACTTGAGTCTGAGTTCAGACTTTGCCACCAGGAGGCTGTGTGGTCTTGGGCAAGTGGCCGCCCCTCTCGGGGGAGTTGAGGCCTCGCCCCCGTCCGTGCTGAGCGCGAGCCTGACCTGGGGGCGGTTCCGTGCGTCTGTCCCCCAGTCTGTGTCCCCCCGGCTGGGTCCCAGCTGGGGTCTCGCCACGTGCCAGCTCCGGGCTGGGCCCCCGCAGCCAGGTTCAGGCGTGCGCCCTCCCACGCGGGGAGACGCCCCTGGCCCCGGGAACTCAGTGGGAAAGCAGGGCCAGCACTGTCCTAGTTCCTGACGACCCGGGTGCCCCGCCTCTGCATTAACGGGGTCGGGCGGGTGCATCTCCTGGAATAGAGGACAGAAGTAACCACAGGCTGGGTGGGAGCCATGTGGGGTTTTCTCAAGGGTCTGCTCTTGGGTGCTGAGCAGAGAGGGGCTCGAGAAGGCACCAGCTGTGGTGGCTGCCTCCGAGTCTGAAGACCTTGGGGGAGGATGGATGGTGGCTGCGTTTTCTTCCTGGGGCCCCCGGGGTTCCGCGGATGCTGCCTGGGAGACACCCCAGTGAGCAGAGCGGGGGGGGGGGGGGCTGTGGGCGTGTCCCGGCTGGTGGGACGCAGGGGTGTCAGACGGGGCAGGAGGAGCGGCCCTGCTGACCCTCGGTGTCCTTGGCAGATATCCCGCCCAGGTTCCCGTTTCAAGCATTGCCGCCGCACTACGGGAGGCCCTACCCGTTCCTGCTGCAGCCCACGGCGGCCACCGATGCCGACGGCCTGGCCCCGACGTGCCGCTCCCGGCTGATGGGCCTGAGCGCCTGGCGCTCTCGCCCGAAGACAAGCCCATCCGCTTATCACCCTCCAAGATCCCAGAGCCGCTGCGGGAAGACCCGGCCGCAGAGGCCCTGGCTGAGCGAGAGGTGAAGGCGGAGGTGGAGGACGTGGACGAAGGCCGCGAGGATCTGCCCTCCCTGGAGTCACCGCTGGCCCTGCGCGCTGAGGAAGCCATGGCGGTCCCCAGCCCTGGAGGCGGGCTGCTGGAGGCCCAGGCGCTGGGCACTGGCGGGCAGGGGCCATGGAGTCCTCCGGGTGCCCGGACTTTGCCGAGGGGGCCGAAACACGGGTCGAATCTCCAGGCCGGACAGTATCCCACACAGCCGCCCCGGACTTGGGGGCGCGGCTGACCCCCGAGACACTGGTCGAGGCTAAGGAGGAGCCCGTGGAGGTGCCCGTGGACGTGCCCGTGGCAGAGGTAGGGCCGGAGGAAGGCCTGGCCCAGGCGGCCCCAAGCGAGCCCCGGCCCAGCCTGGAGTCGGCGGACTGTGACACACCGGGGAGGGAGAGCGCCTGAGTCTGGGGGCCCGGGAGGCCGCCCCTGTGCCTGGCACTGCCTGCTTCCTGGAAGAGGAGGGCTCGGACCAGTTCCTGCCCGGCCTGGAGGACCCGCTGGCCGGCATGAACGCCCTGGCAGCCGCCGCAGAGCTGCCCCAGGCCAGGCCTCTGGCCTCCCCGGGCGCCGGCGCCCAGGCCCGGGAGGAGCTGGAGGCCGCGCAGAGCCTGGCGCTGGAGCAGAGCTTCCTGCACGGCATCACCCTGCTGAGCGAGATCGCCGAGCTGGAGCTGGAGCGCAGGAGCCAGGAGGCGGGAGGTGAGCCTGGCCGCGGGCCGCGTCGGGGGCCGCGCGCACTTCACGAATTCTTCAGAACGTTTTTAAAAACCCCAGGACGTGGTTTGTTCATAGTCACTTTTAAAATTGTAAAATACACGTAACGTGAAATTCAATATCTTGACTTTCCAAGTGCAGTGTAGCCAGTTATGGGTGTTCTGTGGCCCATCTGGGGGTTTCTTGGTGGTGAAATTTCTCCTCATTTGGTCTGTGGCGAAGTTTGTGTTAGCAGGATTCTTTGGGTCGTAAGAGACAGAAACTCTGATTTTAACTGGTTTAGAAAAAGGAGGGCTGCTTAGCGGCTCATGGAACCGAAGTATAGCAGTAGTTAGACAGCTTCAGGCATGGCTGGATCTAGGTGCTCAGAGCAAGTTGTTGGGTATTGCTTTGCATACGCTCTCTCTTCCCCAGCCCTGCCCCCTGCTCCGTTTTTCTCTCTGTTGGCTCGCTAAAGGCAGGCTGACAGTTCTCATGGTGGGGGGTCCCCCAATACTTATCCCAGGCCTGCTCGGCTCAGTAGACTCCCCAAAAGGGCCACCTCTTTCCTGGTGGCTCTGGTAGAGAGGCTGCGATTCCTTCTCATTGGCTCTCTGGGGTTCATGGTTTTTGCAGAAGCAAACCCTGTGGCTCGGAGCGGGGAGGAACCAGGCTGGTCACGCACCACCCTGATGGGGTGTCACCCCTGGGGTGTAGGGGAGCAGTAGTGGGCCTCCAGAGGAACTGGGGTACTTTTAGCAGAAGAGGCAGTGAAGTCGGCCGTGCACAAAGTCCCTGATGTTCACCATTAGAAAACTGGGGTGCCCCAAGAAGTGTGCGAAGGGGCTGTGGGTCAGGCACACAGCCTTGCCCCCCTACGCTCGGCCCAGGAGGCTTGGGGGAGGGGCCGAGGCGACAGACAGCTGCCCAGGGGTTAATGACAGCGTTGTTGGCCTTTGGTGAGCTTCCTCTGGAACTGTTTCTACACATTTCCAGAATTGAGACTGTTTTGTAAACAGTGTTCTGTGCTCTGCCCTTTTCACTTATGCATTCTTTACTAAACGTCTTTCAGATTTTCTTCAAACATTGTGAATGTTTTACATTTAAAAAGTTTGTGTTTTTAAAAAACATTTCTTTTAGGAACTACCCAGTTTTTCTTCCCAGCCTTCGGCACAGTCTTCCGCTGTCAGGCGTTTTAGTTTGCCTTTTTCTTTCTCTCTCTCTCTTTTTTTTTTGGTATTGTAAATAATATGATGATTACTCCTAAAGACAAACTTTTTCCATACCTCTGATTTTCCTGGGGGCATGTTCCCAGGGGTAGAGTTGCAGAGTCAAAACAAGGCCACACGTTTTCAAGGCTTTTCATGGCCGGGGTCACATGGCCCCCAGGAAGCTTGGATAAGTGAGGCCCTCTCTCCTGTGGGTGGCTGCCCTGTTGTTCTCAAGTTCATTGTTTCTCCTTTCTTCCATTTCAATAGTTTGGTATAAAAAATTTGTTTTTCAGGGGAAAATGAAAATCCCCTTTTTTTTTTTTAAGGCGAGACAATCCTTGTTTGATTTCACAGATTGCAAGGACCTTGTCAGTTTACAATCTCTTATTTTTTTATTTTTTATTTTTTACACCTACAGCACCTGGTGTCCCATCCAAGTACTAACCAGGCCCGACCCTGCTTAGCTTCTGAGATCAGACAGGATCGGACTTGTTCAGGGCGGCATGGCCATAGACTTGAAACCCCTCTTGATCCTATCTACTGTTGGTGGGTTTTCAGAGGGGACTGCAGAGGGCTGGGGCATCAGGAAAGAGGGGGCTGAGCATGGGTCCCCCAGTTTGGGGGTTGCTGCCCACCTGTGCCCCTTTTGGCACTCTGACCTCATTTTCTGTGTGGGGGTCCTACATACCTTCATTCAGCACGTACTCATTAAGTGCCTCCTGTGTCCTGGCATCGTCTTTGTGTGGCCCTTAGTGCAGCCCTCAGGACTGTCAAGTGGTGACGGGTGGGCGAAATGCAGGGAAGGGTGGTCTCAGGAAGGCCACGGAAGCCGCTTTTGATAAGGGGGCCTGAGGAAGGCATGGGAACCACTCCAGGCCACAGGAACAGCAAGTGCAAAGTCCCCGAGGCGGCAGTGTGTGGCACACGGGAACACGAGCCAGGAGGCGGGGGCTGGAGTGGAGTGGGACGGGGCCCCCGAGTGTGGTGAGGAGGGTGGTGGGACATGGCAGTTGTGATTCTGGGGTCTTTTACTCTGCGTGAAGTGGAGAGCCATTGGAAGGTGGTTTTGAGCTCGGGTGACAGGACCAGACTTGAGTAGGGGGTCGTGGAGCTGCGTGGAGCGATGCAGGAAGAGCCAGGGGTGGCGGGGGGTGGGTGGGGTGTGCAGCCCGCGGGCTCTGGGAGGGAAGTTCACCTGGAGCAGCAGGCTTTGCTGGCGGACTGCAGACTGGTGTGGCTGGGAGAGGGCAGGGCAGGGGCCGTCCCCAGGGCTGGGCTTGAGCCCCTGAAGGGCAGCCTGGCCAGACCCGAGTGGGGAAGCGCTGGGGGAGCGGGTTTGGGGTTTGCGCACCGAGGTTGAGGTGCCCCTTCCCACTCTGCAGTGGGGGTGTGGCCCAGGCTGGATCTAGGGCTCTGAGCCTGGAGGGCGCCCTAGAGGCAGGGCTGAGGGTGCAGGGGTCCTGGTGGCCCTTTCTTTCCTGCAGTGGCTGGTGGAATGCTGAACACACCACTTCCTGGAGCCACCAGCCCACCCACATCACCCCTCCCCCCCGCCCCCATGCTGCTACCCATGCCACACGCCACACAGCGAGGGAGCCGGGCGGCCTGCCTGCGGGCCATCCTCACTCCCTGCTTGCCTTAGCCTCTGTGACTGACGCCCGGTCCTGTGGGGGTTCCGGTGCAGATCTGACCTCTGATCCCGAGTCACCTCTGCCTCGGTAAAGCCGCAAGGCTCATGTGTTAGTCACCTAGGGTGGCCGTGACAAATACCACAGACTGGAGCCTTCCGTGACACGTTTTCTCTTTCCTCGTGGCTTTGGGGGCTGGGAGTCTGCGATCAGCCTGTGGCACGGCTGGTCCCTTCTCCTCGCTGTGTAGGTAGATGGCTGTTTTCTCACTGTCCACACGTGGGCGTACCTCTGTGTGTCTGCGTCCTAACCGCTGATAAGGACAAAGGTGTATTAGGCTACCCCAGTGACTAGCTTGATTGCCTCTTTTGGGACTATCTCCAAATTAGGTCACATTCTGAGGTACTGGGGATTGGACTTCAATGTGTGGATTTGGGGGGACACTATTTAACCCACAGCAGCCGGAACTAGAGTGGTTCTGGCCACCCTGAACTGTCGTCCTGATCCCCCCAGCATGTCTGGTGTGTCAGAGGGGGAAGGAGGTGACAAAGCCACACTTTGGTCCCCTTCTCTATGCCAGAACAGCTTTATCGGACAACTAAGACTCTCAGGGGGACCTTGAAGGGGCAGGGTGGTGCCTTGGGGCAGGTCACAGGCTGCAGTGGAACCACCTGTGGGAGCCACGGGGTTCACCGCTTTGTGGCTCCGTTTCTATCAGAGCACAGCCAGTGATTCTCAGCCGGTGGTGACACGTGTCACAGCCCATGGGGGGGTAGTACTGACACCTAGTGGGTGAAGATGAGGCTGCGGACTGAACGTCCCACAGCGCTGCCTGGGACAGCCCCCCACCTCCCAGTGGAAAGCCAGCCACTGGGGACATTCCCCCCCACCCCCCCACCCCCCCCCCCGTGACGGGGAGCCAGCCTCTGGGGACAACCCCCCCACCGCCCACGACGGGGAGCCAGCCGCAGAGACTAGCGCCAAGGTCGAGGAGCCCTGATCCACGTGACAGTTGTTAATGTCGATTTCATGGACCTTTGATAAAAAAAATTAAGATGCGTGTTAATTTGGCGGAAGGGCATTGGGACTGTTCATCAGATGAGCGCACACGTCTCAGTTGTGTTACTTATCCCATGGGTAGGCGTTTTTCTAACATACGTGTCCTCGCTGTGTGACTGTCCACTATAAAAACCCAGAACATGTCAGACACGACCTAAATGCCATCAGTGGAAGATTATTCACATAAATTTAGATAAAGCTCATCAATACAAGAGACTTGAGCTGTTGTTACTAAGTCTGGCCATATAAAATTGCTGATACTCTGGTATTTTTGACCTACAGAAATGGCGATTTTTGTATGGTTTGAGCGAATAATATGAATGTAATAGGTTTTTGTTAAGCAGAAAAACCAAAGCGTGATATGGTCTGTGCTGATGAGGGGCACTTTTGTGTTTGTGAAGGATGCCCACGTGTGTCATGTGTGTCTGCACATGCACACACGTCCCAGAACCATCCCAGAGACCAGCAGCAGCAGCGTTTCCAGGGAGGGGCTCAGTCCCTGTTTTTTGTTGTGTGCGCATGTTACTTTTTCCGTTTACAAAACTTAACCTTGGCCTCTTCTTTTTGGTGATGAAAACCACGCATATTCCTCAAGGGCAATTTTTAAAGGACAGGTAGAGCACCACGCTGCTCAAAAGAACCTGTGCTGGCCTCTGGTGACCGCGTGGGTTTCTGTGCACCAGCGAAACGTTCTGAGGAGCAGGAGCGGGCTGTGGTCCTGTGCGCTCCGTACTCGGCACCTCTTCCCGCATCTCGCCACTGCCCTGCTGTCCACGCAGCGTCCTGGGGGCCGCGTGGCCTTGGAGAGGCCCTGGAGAGGCCCTGAGCCCACTCTGGGCTTCCTTGTCCGTGTTTGAGGTCCGAGGGGGCGTGGCCGCGACGCCAGTCAGTCCTGCCACCCAGGGAGCACGGCTCACCTGCCTCCTGTCTGTAGGTGTGGAGCGTCTGGCAGTGCGGCCCTCGCTGGAGAGCCTGCTGGCGGCCAGCAGCCACATGCTGAAGGAGGTGCTGGACAGCCCCTTTGTGGACCCGCTCAAGAATCTGCGGCTTCCGCGCGAACTGAACCCCAACAAGAAGTACAGCTGGATGCAGAAGAAGGAGGAGCGGGTGAGGTGTTCTGGGCCGTGTTCCTTGCCTGTGGCCTGGGGAGTGGGAGTAGAGACGGGTCCCCCAGAGATTTCACCTTGCCTGGGGGCTTGGCTGGCGTTGGAGCTGGTAGAGCCTGATCCGAGTCCAGCCTCCACCACTGACTTGCTTTTCGATCCCGGCAAGTCGTTTCCCTTTTCGAGGCCTCAGTTTACCCATCTGATCACGCGTCTGGGGTGTATTCCATTGGTGGTGGCCTCATGGGCGGGCCGCGCCCCTTGCTGCCCGGGGGCCTTGGGCAGGTGGCGTCACTCCTCTGAGCCTTCCCCTGACACGATACGATAGCACTGTGTGAGCAGTCGTGGCGGGTCCGTTTGGCCTTGACGCGGCCCGGCACAGTTGGTTGTTCGGTCGCTGTTGTGCAGATGGGGCGTCTGTGTTTTGCCCAAGGCCACAGCTTGTAGGTGGCAGAGAGGGATGCGAGCGGGGCCCAGAGTCTCGGGCGCGAAGCCCCACCCCGCCCGTCCACGTGGGAGCTGGCGGGCGCCCGTGTCCTCACTGCCCGTCTCCCCCTAGATGTACGCCATGAAGTCCTCCTTGGAGAACATGGACGCCGTGGAGCTGGACTTCCGGATGCGGCTGGCGGAGGTCCAGCGGCAGTACAAGGAGAAGCAGCGGGAGCTGCTGAGGCTGCAGAGGCGCCGCGAGTCCGAGTGAGTGGCGCCCTGCTCCGCCCCGCCCCGGGCCCGGCCCGGCCGGCGGCGCCCTGGTCGGGCTCTCGTAGGCGCTGGCGCTCAGTAGGTCCGCTGTGGTAGGCCGGCAGAGGCGTGTGTGGCCCCGAGTGACGTGGGTGCCTCGTGTGTCCCTTCTCCGCGCCCCCCCCACCCCCAGGTTCACAGCCAAGCGTGTGATTCTTTTTAAGGGACAGGCGTGAGGAACCCCATAGAAGCTTGACACGCAGAGGCCCTGGCAGGCCGAGGAAACGGACCCACGCCCTGAGCGCCCTGTCGCCCCCCCGCAAGAGAGGGAAGAGCCGCAACAGTAGCGGAAAGTAAGGCTGGCCCCTCGGTGGGTCGGGGACTGGCACCGAGCTCGGGGAGGAGCGCAGGGCCTGCGTCGGGGCGCTGGCACCTCGAGTCCCTTGGGCGCTGACCCACCGGTTTGGTAGCTCAGGGAGCGTGGCGTGCGCCACCCAGGCCAGGAGGCCGAGCCAGGCGAGTGGCGGAGTGGACAGGCAGACTCGTCCAGCCAGGACCGCGCGGGCGGTGACCCCAGTGAGAGGCTTCTGGGCTGTCACCCAAGTGCTTCACCGTCATCCTGCCACGCTTGCTTCCTCCAGGGCTGAGGACTGATTCTCGCTCTTGTCCACACACCTCTTCCTTGAGGCGGGCCCGCTGAGCTCCCAGCCCCGGGGGATGGGCTCCAGCTCATGTTGTCACTTAGTTTCCTGTGAGCCTGGACAGTATCTTTCCTGTCCGCCGGACCTGCTGGCTCACTATGCCGAGCCTGCTCTCCGCGACCTATGGCCACTACCTTCGTGCACTGTGGGGACAAGCTCCGTGGGTGGCAGCAGAAGCTACGTGTGGCACCTCTGGAAGTTTTCTTGAATGCTGGCTGGAATGAGAGCTTTTCCTCCAGGCCGGTGTGGTGGTCCCTGGGTGTGGGAGCAGCACGAGCTGAGTGAGGCCCATCAGAGGAAGGGGCTCGCCCCCTTGTTCGCAGCTTCAGGGCGGGTGACACTAGGTGGCCCCGTGCTTGGCTTGAAGAAGTAGAGGGGGGGCCACGGGGTACCTTCGAAAGGTACAGGAGAGGTAGTGGGTTGGCCCCAGGTCTCCTCAGGAGAGTACAGCCCCCAGGGCCCTGCCGTGTCTTGTACTCAGCATCTCTGGATGTTCCTGAGTGTGGAGAGGGTGGGGAGAGGCAGAAACACCTCTCCACCAGCCATGGCGGGGGGCCGGGGGGGTGGGGAGCAGCTCCTGGGGAGCCGCAGAGGCTGGGGCTGGTGACTGCAGGCCCCATGGTTAGGAGTGCGGACCCCAGAGGCGGCTGTACTTCCTGCTTTTGAGTTCTAACTCCAGTCCTGGTTGTGACCTCAGGCTGGGTATAGTACATCAAACAAAGCACGGTTTTGTGGCTGAAATATAAAGCACTAACAAGAAACAAGACACATATAAGCACCAGGTAAAAGTTAGCTGCTTTTGTGATTACTTGCGAGGGTTTAGCTCAGAGCAGGCAAGAGAAGCCTTAAGTGAGGCCACATTCCGCACTGCTGGTTTTTCTGGGTGTACAGGAGGCCGGCCAGTGGCTCTTCCTTCACATAAGGTCTTGATCTTAGTCCCCTACTCTGGAGGACTTGCTTGGCGATTCTGAGCCTTGTTTTTGGCACGCTTCGGTAGAGGTGTCCGACAGTGCAAAGACGCGTGTGAGTGTGTGTGAGGAGCACGAGACAGAGAAGGCAGCAGAGGATGCTGCCTCGGAGAAGTCTTTTTTCTTCCCGTTTAGCTCTCATTCTGCCTCATTCACAAATATCCCAGAATCCCAGCACCATAGCTTCACAAGATTCATCTTCCCAGACTCGTCACTCTGTCGTCACTGTCCGTGCTTCGGCATCCGGAGCCCACCCTTCAGGGCCACGAGGGCGCACCCCCAACTCTTGAATACTGCCTGGCCAGGGCGCTGACCAGCGGTGCCTCTGGTTTCAGGCTGAGCGGCAAGTCCCTGCTGACATCGGATGCCTATGAGCTGGGCGCAGGGATGAGGAAGAGACATAGGGGGTCTGAGGAGGAACACGATGCCCTTATTGGAACAGGGAAAGCCAGGGGAAGAAACCAGCCTTGGGACGAGCAAGAAGGCTCGTCGGACTTCATGAGTCAGGTCAGTATCCCCATCTTCCTGGTGTGCTGCCGTCTCGGGTGGAAAGTCTGGAGGGTATGTGTTCCCTCCCGCTGGAGGGCTGTTGGCCCTGTTGCTGCACAGAAACTGTAGACATGGTTGTCATAGTGCCAGAGTGATTCTCCAATCTTCCGTATTATTCAGGGGGAAATTATGGCCCAGAGGAAGTCAGGGAGGTCAGAGACTTACCAAAGTAACACAGGCTCGGGTGGGCCTGAGAATGCCCCATGTGTGCTCCATGACCCTGTCGAAGCCAAGAAAAAAGACGGCAAGTTCTTAACCAGATAATGTGATCACTGTATTGTTTAACGGTGTAATTGTTTAATGAGCAGCTTCACCATTCTGTAGTTCTAAAAAACAAGGGCCTGATGCCATTGTAATTTCCTCTGTGAATTCTCCAGGCGTAGTGGGGTGAGAGCCAACTCCTTGATTTTTCTTACTTCTGCAGAGCATTGAAATCATCCACTTAAGTCCCGCGTTTCTAAATACTAATGTACCTTGTTATCCCCCCTTGTGAAGCCCTGTGCGTGGGGGCTCTTTTGGTTGATCTGGCCATCAGAGGAGGGTGCTCACGTAAGGGAGGCTGGATCCAGGAAAGAGGGAGGAGAGACAGTTGGTACATTAGGATCCTTAATACGCTCAAATTGTGAATGATGTTTTTTTTGTTGTTGAAATGACACTTTCCCAACTTTTTTCCTTACGAAACGTTACCCGATTAAAGAAAATAGAAACGAATGTTCAAATGAGAGGCATTAATGCCTTTGAAACTGCACATTTCACTTCAACAACACATGACTACAGCAGACGAAAGTGCAAGCAGGAGTTTAATCTTTGAAATCGCTAATCGTTGTCTGCTTCAGGCATACAAGGCGTGCTCCGAGGCATTTTCTTGGCAGCTCCTGCCCATGTAGTTGGATGGGCTGATTTAGGCTGCGTGGCAGTCTTCATCAGCTGCTTTAGGTGGTTGAGATAAGCAGATCAGCTGGGCTATGATCTGGGTTTTCAATCTTGGTTCCCTTCCTCCTCCCTTAATCCAGCTGGCTTCTCCTGCTCATTGGCAGCGCTGTTTGCTTAAAGTGCTTCCCCAGGAGGCACCAGATAGCACCGCGGAGAGCCAGAGTGGAAGCGCCAGTGCCAGTGACAACTGCAAGCACAGAAACAGCTATTTGCTAAATACTCCATGTGCTTCATCTTGGTTCATCTTCAGAGCAACCTTCTGATGATGCCCATACATGATTATCGCCACTTTACAGAGTAGGAGAAATAAGGCTTAGAGGAGTTAAACAATTTGTCAAAAGCCACCGAGGAAGGGAGACAGACTGGAGTTCTGGTTTGTCAGAGCTTGTGCACTGAGACCCACCAGCCTGTTTTATCGAGTGTCTTAACCTGTGACTTCCAACTTCCCCCTCCAGCTCAAGATTAAGAAAAAGAAGATGGCCAGCGACCAGGAGCAGCTGGCAAGCAAGCTGGACAAGGCCCTCTCCCTCACAAAGCAGGACAAGTTGAAATCACCCTTCAAGTTCTCGGACAATTCTGGGGGGAAATCAAAAACAAGCGGGGGCTGTGGAAGGTACTTGACGCCTTATGACAGCCTGCTGGGCAAGGACCGGAAGGCACTGGCCAAAGGCCTCAGCCTGTCTCTGAAAGCCTCGCGAGAAGGTAAACACAAAAGGGCCGCCAAAGCCAGGAAGATGGACGTGGGCTTCAAGGCCAGAGGCCAGCCCAAGTCGGCCCACTCTCCGTTCGCCTCGGAAGTGAGCAGCTACTCCTACAGTAAGTAGCAGACGCCGCGCCTCCTCCAGGCCAGTGCTTCTCCCTCTATCCCTCTCCTCTTCTCTGTCTCGAGGGTCCCTTTCTTCCTCGGCCCCTGCTCCAGGCCGGAAATGAGGCTACCTGGAGCGGAAGTGCCGGCCGGCGCCATGTTGGGCAGGCGGCCGTGATTGGCGGGTTGGGCCGGAAGTGCTCTCGCCTCTCGCCGACACCTGCGTCTTCCGCGGTTCGACGGAAAGCCGCGGCGCGGGGCACGGTGTCGGTTTTCGCGCGTGAGGACCGTGGAGCGGCTCATGCGCCCCCTAACCCGCTTGCGGGGGGTTTCTGCTCAGGCCGTTGTCAGTGGGAGTGCCACTCGAGCAGCATTTTGCTTTACCTTCGTGACAGCCCTCCGGGCGGCTGCCCGTTTTGTTCCCCGGGAGAGCTGCCGAGGCCGGGCGAGGTCGACTGCGCCGGATGGGGGAGTCGGGCCGGGATCAGGCCCGGCCTGTCTGGCTCGGCCGCCCAGGATGCCCGCCACCATGGCCATGGTCTCTGCGCCGCCCAGGACGGGCGTCACTGGCCGCCTGTGGCTTTCGAGCCCTGGGAACACAGCTGGCGGGACCGAGACTGTTTATTTCATTAACCGGGGCCCGCCGCCTCGGAGCGCCTTCACTGGGGCCTGGGGGGCGCTTTTCCCGAGCTAGGCAACCTTGAATCAACCCCGGCCAGCGCTCCGTGGCCTCCGGTGGCCTGGTTTCCACGGTGTGGCGTGTCATAGGTGCTCAGTAAGTATTTGGGGGTAGAATATCTCATACCCAGGATGGATGGACACTAAATATGTGGCCTTGCAGGAAGGCCAGGAGGGGCTTCTTCGCTATGGTACCTGTCTGGGGTTTGTTCTGGAAGTCCCAGGCCTGGTTGGGGTGGAGGGCTTTTTCGTTGTCAACTGCCTAGATCTGTGCGTCTGGGCTTCTGATTGGTCTGGGTTTTTGGGGGGAGGTGGAGTTTCCATGTCAAGTGCAAAAAAGGACACATTTGTTTTCTTAAGGAAGAAAAAGTTTTTATGGACTTGGGAGTTAAGATCGCCCGCCTCACAGGGGTGACGTTGGTAAAAGGCTGGATATGGCATCTTGCACAAGGTTAAGCTGCTGTTGTTTTTTTTAAAAATGTGTTTTTGGTTGCCTAAGATTAGTAGGTCTTCAGGACTGATTTTCAGATGAGTGTGAGGCAGACAGCTCCTTTGTGCTGAGGACATGCTCAAATGCCATAGCTTCTGTGGTCCTTCAACTTGGATGGGTTGATCTGAACAGCACTGCCCAGGCCTCTGGCCACTGTGGGCCTAAGTAGTAGAGAGATCCACTTTCAGAGATCCGTAACTCTGAAGAAGGAGGGAAGGGCTTTCTCCTGCTCTGTCTCTGTCTGGTTTGAAGTAGACCAGGGGTGGCCATTGGATGTGGCCCAGCTGGTTGCTAGAAGACTCCCCCACGTCACCCACTTCCAGGGGAATGCGAGTGGGGTAGCCAGAGGCCAGAACTAGTGACCCCTGAGGTCTTCGATGTGCTCTGAGTGGTGAATCCACTGTAACGCATGTGTGCACATGAGCAAAGCCAGGTTCAAGATGTCAACCTAACTTTGTTATGCTTTTGTCTTAAGTGTCACAGTTCAGGTGAGGGAAATGGGTTAGCATTGCAACAAGGAAGTCAGAGGCCTGTCTCTAACTAGGTGCTGGCTGTGAAGAGAGGTCTTCTCTTACTTTTTACATTGGCTTTTTGCAGTTGTAGGTAAATGAGAGCTGACTGTTCTCCAGCAGAGTGTTGCTGTTACTGGCAGGAAGTGGGATGTGAGAACACTGTTCTCTTGCATTTTGACTTTGGTTCGAAGGGGTTGGGTGGCATGCCTGGTGGGGCTTGCCCTTCTATGCAGAATTGCCAGGCCACCCTGCACTTGGGTTCTTGGTGGGAGTGGAAAGCAGAGATGTTGGAGGAGGCAGCCATAGGATGCCGCGCCTCCCCACCCTGCCCCCCGCCCTGTCCCCGCCCTGCCCCCCGCCCCCCCCCACACGCACATGTAGTTTTTCTTGGACTTGGAGACAGTGAGCATTGTCAGTGCCGTGGCCACGCTCCGTAACATCCCTCGTGTTCCCCGTGGGTTTTACCAGACCAGGGGCTTGCGTCTTTGGTTGTGCAGCCCTTATAGTGAAATCTCGCTGGCAATCTCCGTGTGTAAAATGGATCCAAATGGTGTATGTTCGGGGTGAGTGGGAAAGGGTCAGAGTTGTGCGAACATGACAGCCCCCATCCCCAAAGCTGGGCGATCCTCGATCCTCCCCCAGGAAAGCTTGAGAGCCGTGGCCTCACTCAGGTAGCGATGCCAAGACTCGGGTGGGGAGCGTGCTGGCCCCCCTGCTCTGATAGAACATGAAGGTGGGGGAGCCCCCAGTCTCTGCCAGCTTCCTTGGTGCGACTCCACTGCTATGGCCTTTCCAAGCTGCCTGTGTGACGTAGCCGAGCATGGGCTTGGGAGGAGGGAGGTGTGCACGCTTGGGTCTGCGCCTGCCGGCTCAGCATACCCCTGGGAGCTAGTTATTTTGGGGAGAAGAGCTTCACCTGAGCCCTTCCCCCTGGGCCTCGTCCCTCCCCAGCAGGAGCTCCTGGGCTGGGGTGCAGTCCTGTGGGACAGACGGGGCCCAGTGGTGACCTGCATGACCAGGGAGAGAGCTTCCTGGGAGCAGGGCTCCTGGCCACCCCAGGACTGGAAGGGCTGTTTGCTGAGGTGACGGTGTGGTGGACGATGCTGGCAGCAGCCAGCCAGACGGGGCTGGGTCCAAGGCCAGGAAGGAGGAGCCAGGTGCGGGCCGCGGGATGCGGGCCCCAGGCCGCCAGGTAAGAGGTCAGAGGCCCGGCCTGGCCGAGGAGGTGTGACACAGCTTGTTCATGGCTGCAGGCGTTTGGAGCTCTCGTTCTGGCACGTCCCTGGGTGTTGTCGCAACCACTAAGTAACGGAAGACAGACGCCAGCCCCTGCCCGCTCTGTGACTTAACGCTGTTAACAACTTTGACCGCAGATACGGACTCGGAGGAGGACTTCCTGAAGGACGAGTGGTCCGCCCAAGGCCCCTCCGGCTCCAGACTGGCGTCTCCCGTCCTGTGTGGCATGGTGGCAAAGAGCGGCAAGCCGGCCGGGGGCCCCAAGCTGACCAAGAGGGGTCTGGCGGCCGCCCGGACTCTGAAGCCCAAGCCGGCCGCGGGCGGGAAGCAGCCATTTTGTTTGCTGCTTCAAGAGGTCGAGGCGCGTTCCTCCTTCAGCGACTCTTCGGACGACTCGTTTGACCAAGGTTACTAGCTGCACACACACACTACCTTCCCGGTTTCAGAGCGAGAGAGTGAGTGAGCGCGAGCGATGGCGCCGCGGGCGGCCGTCCGGGTTCTGGCAGCGTAGCCTGCCGCATCTGCCCCTTTTGTTGGGTTTTGTTTGTACCTGTATCGTCGTGATAATACCACGGCCAGCTCTTTTGGAGCTTTTATACAGACTGATTTGAGTCTTCACCTCCCCCACGCCCCCTCCACCCCCACCCCACTTCTCGCCTCCTCTGCCCCCCAGACCGCTGGCCGGGGTGGGGGTCTCTCGGCAGGGGCCTCCCGAGGGACGTTTTGTAAATGGAATTCTGTCGTGTGGGCGTGTGACTTGATGTTTGTACCGCGATTTTGGTAATACCAAGCTTTATTAAACAGACCGAGTTCATTTTTAACTAAACCCGTGTGCCTTGTCTCTCTTGCTGTGTCTGACTAGACCATCAGGTGGCCGCTTCCCTCATTTTGCTCCTCCCCCCTCCTCCCCACCCCCACCCCGGAAGGGGTCGAGATGGGATTATGCGTTTGCTGCTTTCCTCTATTATTCAAATATCCCTGGGAGCTGTTGGCATGCATTTCATTTTTCAGGTTTAAAGTCAACTGCTTTCACCTCCAGCATCTGTTGTTTTGTTTTTTTTTTAGCTGCCTGTTTGTCTTTTATTTTCTTATAGCTTTATTCCTGTGCAACAGCGCTTTGAAAGTATTTACGAACACGTGTTTTCCAACACATTCTGTTTTGAAGGGAGTGTAGGCAGTGCAAGGTCAAGACCATTTGCTTTCCCCGATTTGGTTGCGAAATTTGAAAATGCGGGGCTTCATTGCCGAGTTGAGCAGAAGCGGCACAGTGCTTTGGAGAGAGCACTGGCCTGCAAGTCCAGCTCAGCCTGAGGCCACATTCGCCTCACTTAAAACGAGGGTCAGATTTAGTAACCCCGGCCAGCTCCATTCAGGGCAGCCAGCAGATCCCAAAACGTTTCTTGCCCTGGTTGAGGACTTGCTTCGGGGTAGACCCCCTTCAGGAGCCCCAGAGCCAGGCCCTGGTGCTCCCTGAGTGACGCCCAGGCATGGCAGGACCACCTGGACCGGAGCGATGCCCCGATTCTGGCCTTGCTCTCCCGTTCCCAGTCTGCCTGCTCCCTCCCATACCTCCCTCTCTGATGGCCAAGACCCATTTTGGGCAACCAGGAGATGGCAGAGAGCCAGGTGCCCGTGGGGCTCACTGTCTCCAGGGCAGCTTGCCAGCCAGCCTGGCTTCCCGAGGCCTCCCGCATCCCGGGCCTTCCAGGACCAGTCCGGCTGGTTTGCTGTCCTTCCCCTCCCTGAGCTGGACCTCCCTGTCTCCTCTCCCTTCCACTTTTTCCCCCTTCCTCTTAAAGCCAGGGTCTCAGCTTCCACATTTAGGGCTCTCCTGCCTCAGCTCAGACCACATAGAAAAGCAGGCAGTCCCCCAAATCTAGCAAGGGTCATCTGCCCTAGAGTAGGCAAAGGGAGCCAGGGGCCCTCAGACTAAGGTCGGATGCAGCAGTGGACAGAGCCCAGATAGGGAGAGGTGGGCTGACAGGAGGGTCCCCCACTATACACAGCATTGGTCAGGTCTCGAAAGGGATATTTGGGTAATAGGGCCTTACTGACATCTGATACTAAAACACCTAATCAGCTTGGCTTTTCCAGTGTGTCTGCTTTCTCCTCCCAGCAGCTTGACCATACCTTCACCCTTGACCCCTACCCATGATGCTTTGAATGTCTGTTTTGGTCTCTTGCATTTGCTCTCACGCTGCACTTGGACGCAAAGCGAAGGCTGGGAGTAGGGCAGACGGCGCGGCGGGTCACTGAGCTGGGGTGGAGCCTGGCTCGTTGGTCCGTAGGTAGGCACCCCCTTTTCTCTGTGTCCCCTTGCACCTCCCCTCCCCGGGGCTGCCCCCATCGGCTGTGGCAGCAGCGGGTCGCTTTGGCATTTATTGATCAAGTTTTGGAAAACCAAACCAAACCAAGTAACACCAACCAAACCCACATTCTGAGCCAAGAGTTATTATTTTTTTAATAATAATAAAAAAGTTCCTCTGCATTTCCTCGGGTTTCTTTATGGGGACTTTTTCTCTCCCTGCCCTTGGCAAGCTCTGTTGCCTCAGGTGTGGACAACTCCAGAAAGGCTTTCTTGGTTGTTGGACCCCCCTGCCCCCGTGCCGTGCGGACCCCGGCCTGGGAGGCAGCCAGGGCGGGCTTGTCAGGCCTGGAGCGAGAGGCGGGAGGGTCCTGGGGGACCAAGACAACCCGTGGCTCCGTTTCGTGGCAGGCACACCCTTGTGATGGCTTTTGTCTTCACTCTTCCACCTCAGGGTGCTGGCACGAGGCTGCGGCTGGCTCTCGGGGGTCTGATGCAGACATTCCGACATCCGGAACCCAGAGCCAGCCCTCCCCCACGGACCGAACCGTCCTGGGTGGGAGAGTTCTGGAAGTCTCCACACCTGAGTGGCCCCGGGAAGGCTATCTTTAGAAGGGAGAGCTGGCCGCATGTCCAACCCCGCGCCCCCACCCCAGCCAGCCCCCGCCCGCCACCCTGCTCAAATTGGCCGGCCCCAGGGGGCCTGATGTAGGGGACCCAGGCGCTGCCGAAAGTCTGCCTACACTTAGCCTGCTTTGCCGCTGTGGCCCACTGGGGCGGAGACAGACCGTGTGACGTCCGCAATGTGAATGGACCGCAAGTGCGCACTGCCTGCCGCCTGCCTGCCCTGCTGGCTCCATCCCGCTTCATCCATCCTCCGGGCGCTGGGCCGCCCCGTCTCTCCCCTGACACCCCCGCTCTCGCCTCCTTCCTCTCTCACTCCCTCTAGAGACTCCTTAAGCTCATCCCTGCGTCCCTCGCCGAGGGGTCACTCAGAAAAAAACAGGCTCCCTCCAGTAAGTGGGTGGGCAGAAAGCCTCTGCCCTCGTTGGCACCTGGGGCCTCCACTTTCGGTCGGTGGTTGCAGGCGGCTTGGAGCGTTGTCAGGAGAACGTGGAGTTGGCCATTTGCCTCCCCTCTCGTCCCCGATCTCAGACTATCCCCACCCCGGCCACCTTATTCTCCTCCAGCCATGCCTGACCTTCATGCTCTCGGCACTCTGGGCAGGCGGGCACCTTTGGGCAGGTGTCCCTTTGGGGCTCCTTGGCCGTGGCGTCTCCCAGACAGACTCGGCCCCTGGCACTCTCCCACCTGCCTGCCCATCCTCGTGGGCTTAGCGGCTGCCTCCCTGGGAAGGTCAGGGCAAGCCGGGACCTCTAGACTGACTCTCTTGGTGGATGCGTGGGAGCAGCATCCACCCTGCTCTCCCTGCCTGCCCTGCAGCCCACCCCACCTTCATCCCGGTGGCCGGAGTGGCAGGGTCAGGTCCTGGAGAGAGGCACGTTTTAGTTACCAGCTGGAGAGACAAGCAGGGCTTCCTTAGCGTCTTTCCACTAGACCGCGGGCCACAGGACAGCCAGCCCGCCCTGGGATGGAGTCCCACCCTGCCGCGTGAGCTCTTGAGCCCCAGGGCCTGGGTCTCTTGGTGCAGAGTGGGCTGTCCTTCCCTGCTCCTCGCGAGTCCAGAGGCGTAGCTAGCGTGTGGCTTCCTCAGTGGTAGGGACAGCAGTCTTCATAGGACAGGGTGGCGTGTGGCTTCCTCAGTGGTAGGGACAGCAGTCTTCATAGGACAGGGTGGTTCTGTGTGCATTTGATCCTCTCAGCGCTTGCGAAGCGCTTTCGTACATGTGTGTTCCTGTTTGGATCACTCCCTTAGCTGGGCCACAGGTGAGAAAACAGGGTGAGAGGGCCGGGGACTTGTCCCAGAGGCCCCAGGGCAGGGCTGTCAGTGGGAGCCGGCTTCGGAGCCCAGAGATGGCTCAGGGTCTTAACCGTGGCTGTCCCCTGCCCCCCAAGGAGAGACCAAACTCCACCTTCTCCTGCCGCCAGCCTCTAGGCCTCCAGCTGCCAAAACCGCCCCCCAGGCGCCTGTGCCCGGAACCCCAGCCTGAGCCCCCAGGCCCTCTCCTGTCCCCCCTCCCTTCCCTCGCCCTCCTCTTTCTCTCCCCCTGCCTCCTTCCTCAGCCTTCATGTTGTACGTCGGGGCGTGTGTGTGCGCGTGAGACCGTGGAGAGAGCTGTCTCCAGTCCTTGTCCGTGTGTCCCCTCCCACAGCACAGGTGCATGTCGGTGTTCCCCTGACAGAAACCCACTCTGATTCCCCAAGCCGCTGCCCACCTCTGGGCTGTCCAGGATGCCCACGGCTTGGGCTCGCTTTGATGGGGACACGGGGCCATCGGGGGGACTCGTGGGCTGGTTCTGGATCCACCCCCAGCTGGTGAGGAGTGAGGAGCTAGGCTGGCGCTCCGGCCGAGTGGGGGCGGTGGGGCCGCGCACGCCCCGGCCAGGCCTCTGACTCGCCCCCTGTTTTCTGCCAGATGAGAGCTCCGAGGAGGACGAGGACGACGAGCTGGAGGAGGAGCAGGGCGAGGCCGACGGCGGCTATAGGCTGGGGTCCCGGGAGCGGGCCCTGTCGCCAGGCCTGGAGGAGAGTGGGCTGGGCCTGCTGGCCCGCTTTGCAGCCAGTGCCCTCCCCAGCCCCACCGTGGGGCCGTCCCTGTCGGTGGTGCAGCTGGAGGCCAAGCAGAAGGCCCGGAAGAAGGAGGAACGGCAGAGCCTGATGGGTAAGTACCGGCAGGTGTGCTGCTGGGGGGCGGTGGTCTCACTGCCCCATCCTGAGCAGAGGGTGGTGATGAGGCCCTGGCCTGCTGTTCCCAAGGAGGGGTCTCCACGGCTCTGCAGAGTGACCTTCAAACACACGTGGCCTGAGCCACCCCCTCAGGTGCCCGAGGCTGGGCAGCTCTGGGAAGCAGAGAGGTCTTAGATCTGCACCCGGGGGGGCCGTGGGAGTCCAAGGGAGGCCCCTGGCCTAGCTTGGGGAGTCAGGGAGGCCACTCCAGGTTGGCGCCACCCAGGCTGACCCGTGAGAGACGTGGGAGCTGGGCAGGCGCACACAAGAAGTTAGGAGTGCGGGCGGGATGAGGAGGTCACGCAGCGCATGGAGCGGGGGCTGCGCCGTGCAGGCGGCTGGTCCTGTGTCACTGCGTTAGCCGGCCTTCCCCTCCGGCCTTCCACGGAGCGGGGGCTCACCCCCTCTCAGCACTCGGCGGTGTTACACTCCGGATGTGCACCGTGTGGTCTAGTCGTCCGTTCGCCTGCTGAGCGACGCCGAGGACGTCTTGGTGACGTCCCCGTTTGGGTAGTTGTGAGTAACGGTGCTCTAAACATGGGCGTGCGGATTTTGTGTGGATGTGAGTATTCCACTGTGGGGAAACGGCGAGGGCTGTGGCTGCCGGGTCGCGGGGGAGGGGTGTCCGGTTTGGTGAGGACCCGCCGGGCTGTGTCCCGGCGCCGCCGTCCCGTTTTGCATTCCTGTTGCTCCGCGTCCTCGCCAGCACGTGGTGGTGATGTCCTGGATTTTAGCCATCCCGATAGGCGTGCCAGTGGTGGTATAGTGTTGTAGTTCGCATTTCCCTGATGACGCACAGCGTGGAACCTCTTTTCCTGTGCTTAATTGCCATGTTCCCTAAGTGTCTGTTAAGGTTTTTGGCCCTTTTTAAAAGTGAGTTGTTGGTTTTCTCAGCGCCGAGTTTAAAGAATTCTTTATTCATTTTGGATATCAGTCCTTTATCAGATGTGTCTTTTGAAAATATTTTTTCCCATCTGTAGTTTGTCTATTCATTCTCTTGATGGTGTTTTTTGCAGAGCTGAAATTTCTGACTTTAATGAAGTCCAGTTGATCAGTTCTTTCTTCCATGGATTGTGCTTTTGGTGTTGTATCTTATATTTCCCTGCCGAGCCCATGGTCATCTAGATTTTCTCCTGTGTTATTTTCTAGAATTTTTGTAGTTTTGCATTTTACATTTAGGCCCGTGATCCATTTTGAGTTAAAATTTTTGAAAAGTACATAAGGTCTGTGTGTAAGTTCTCGTTTTATTTTGAATGTCCAGTTGGTGCAGCCCCGTTTGTTGAAAACTTGGTCTCTGCTCCGTTGTGCGGCCTTTGCATCGTCACTGACCACTTGGCTGTGTTTACGGGGGTCCATTTCCGGGTCCTCTGTTCTGTTCCATCGATCTGCTTGCCTGTCCTTCGGCCAGTGCCACACTGTCCTGATCGTGGTAGCTTTCCAGTGAGTCTCGAAGGCAGGCGGTGTTAGCCCCTGACTTGTTGCTCTCTGTCAACATTGCCTTGGCTATCGTGGGTCTTTTGCATCCTCTCCACATTCGCTTAGAAGTTGTATGTCGATCTCCACAGAGTAGCTCGCTGGGATGTTGCGGGGATTGCATTGACTCTGCAGAGCAAGATGGGACGAGCTGCCATCTCGACAGTATCGCGTCTTCCCGTCCGCAAACATGGAGCGTCTTCTTTCCTTTTCTGTGCCCGTTGAGGTGTTTGTGTGGGTTTTGTCCCGTGTTATCCCATTAATATGGTGTAGTCTGTTGACGGTCTTTGGTACATTGAACCAAGCTTGCATTCCTGGGAGAAATCCCACTTGGTCATGATGTATAATATTTTATGTTTCTGGATTATATTCACATATGTTTGTAATTGTTATTTGTCTTCCTGATGGATTGACTGTTTTATCATTTCAAAGTGTCCTTCTTTGTCTCCAGTAATAATTTTTGTCTTAAAGTCTCTTTTGTCCGATGTTAGCATGGCCACTCCAGCTCTCTTGGTTATTTGGATGGTATGTATTCTCTGCAAAGATTGACTTTGTCTCTTTGTGTTGTGCCTTTTGTTTTTTATATGTTTGTCTCTGTTTTTGTTCCTCTGTTCCTCCTTTACTGCCTTATTTCTTTGGGGTGGGGAGGTAGGAGCACAGGATGGTGGGTGGGAGGGAGGACGTGGGCCCCTCTCCTCGCTTTGGTGCTATGTGGCAGTGAGGCCTTGGCAGGTCCTTCTCTCTCTGGGCTTCATGCTTGTGCCCCGCTCTCGCCCCCAGTGCCCTCACAGAGACCCTTCCTCTGTCCCAGGCACTGCTTCTGCTGCCCCAGTGGTCTCTTAAGTATCGATCCTCTGACTCAGTCTTACCCCGGTAGCGCCAGGGTCCCTCCTGCAAGCCTGTGTCCATTCTCTGTCACTGCTCTGACCACTCCCCAGGGCCCCTCCGTACGCAGTGCCCTGCAGTGCCTTCTGTGCCTCCGGGTTCTCTGGTGGTTTCCTGCAGGGGGCTGTCAACAGGTGGGGTCTCATTCCGTCATCCCCCCAGTAAACTCCACAGCCTGCGTTTTATGGCCCACACTCTAATCAGCCATGAAAGCCCCCAGCTGCCTCCCTGTGCAGTGGGAAGTCTGTTAACAAAAGATTAATTAATGGGATCCTTAAGCTTTGCCAAGGGGCTCATTCCCATGGAGCGTGACACTCCACACCCCACACCCCCCCGCCTGTCCCTGTGTGCCACGGCTGCGTCTGTTGGGGCCTGGCCTCCCACAGGGGCCCCTGTGGGCTGGCTGTGGGGCTCAGGGCAAGTCCTCTCCTGGGGTGCTCAGCCCAGGGGCTGTCACAGGCACCTCGTCTCTGGGGTCTGCCTGGAAGAGTACGCCTTAGAGCTAGCATCCCAGGGAGAAGTGCCAGCTTAGGTGCTTCCCTGGTCACCAGCTAGCTCTCTGGGCCAGGCTCTGAGCTGAGCAGGGTCGGGGCTCCAGGAAAACTCGGGGACCTGCTTCTTGGAGGGGCGGAGCAGGATGGGATAGGCAGACTTGGACAGGAACCCTATGGTGTGATGTGTGCTTGTGGTGATGGAGGCGTGGACAGGGGACTCCCCAGGGTGACGAACTGGTCTCAGAAAGGAGGCCGCAGCTCTCCAGCAGCTAGGGTCAGGGAAGGAGTTGGTGCTCTGGGCCGAGGGACCGGCAGAGGCCCAGGCACGGGGGTTGGAAAGGGTGGAGGGCCACCGGCTGCGGGTGGGCTCTCAGCAGCCTCGTGGTTAGAGGTTGTGTGTTCAGGCCAGGGCCTTGGGCCAGCCTGTGGCAGAGGGGAAGGAAGGGACGGGCCCCAGGGTGGCATGGCTCAGGCGAGGCCTGCCAGGCTTGTAGAAGGCGGTGGGTGCCAGGGCCCCCCAGCTCCGAGATGCAGCATCGGGAAGCCATGGAGAGGCCCCTGTGGGCTCGGGGATTTTGCCCGGGCTTTCCCACCTGCCCCCCTGTGCAGTAGCTGCCCCACAGGTGTGGGGCCTTCCTCGCCCTCCTCCCTGTCTCCAGGACTCCATGAGGCAGCGGGGGAAGCTCCCAGGCCCCGGCAGGCATCTCTGCCTTCCAGACGACGCTTCTGGGGAGAGGGGCGGGGAGCGGTCTGGGCAGCCAGGGCGGTTTGGGGACGAGAGCACCGCCTGGCGGGACCTGCCACTCACAGGCAGGAGGCCGGGTGAGCCCTCCTCCGGGCCTCAGGTTCTTCCCCTGGAAACGGGGGCAAGGCTCCCGTGGGTAGCGAGGGCCCTTGGAGGAGGGATGGGACTGTGGCCAGAGCGGCTGGGTGGGTGGGAAGCAGGGGCCCCACGAGCCCCCGTTCACAGCCCCCTCCCTTGTTCCACATCCAGGCACGGAGTTCGACTACACGGACTCGGAGAGCGAGGTCAAGGTGCGGAAGCGGTCGCCTGCCGGGCTGCTGCGGCCCAAGAAAGGACTGGGGGAGCCAGGCCCGCCCCTGGCTGCTCCCACGCCCGGCCCCCGGGGCCCCGGCCCCGCCAGCCCCGACAAGGCCAAGCTGGCGGCAGAGAAGGGGCGCAAGGCCCGCAAGCTGCGGGGCCCCAAGGAGGCGGGCGTCGAGGCGGGACCGGAGGCCAGTGACGACGACCTGTGGGCACGGAGGCGCAGCGAGCGCATCTTCCTGCACGACGCCTCGGCCGCGGCCCCGGCCCCAGCAGCGCCACGCCCGCCGCCACCAAGCCCGGCCGCTGCGGCAAGGGCGGCCCGCTGAGCCGCGCAAGGACGCCGGCCGCGCCAGGGACAGGAAGGACCCCAGGAAGGTAGGGGCTCGGCACCAGCGGGCTGCAGGAAGGGGCCCCGGACACCAGGCCGCGCCTCCAGCCTGGCGAGGTGGCTCCAGGATCCACCGCAGGGTCAGGGAGTCGGTTCTGACGGGAGCTGTGCGCTCAGGCCGGTGTTGGGAAGAGCCGGGCTTCCCCTTCTTTGGAGGGTCCTCTGCCCCCGGCCTCAGAATAGCACTATAAGCGCAAGGGACTCGCTAGGCCCCCGGGGAATGTGGCTGCCGCATGCGGGAATGCCACATTCCGTGTCCCTCAGGGAGGCCGCTGGAGGCCTCTGACAAGGAGCCCGCAGCGGGCCTGGCCAGCGCCATCACTTTGAAGTGATGAGTGTGAGTGATGTTTCAAGGTCTTCTCAGGAACTGTCATGCGCTCCATGACAGTGATTTCTGCTGGTGACAGAGTCACAGGCACTCCTGGTGCTATTGCGACTTGTGACCTACACTCACACCAGGAGGAAGATCCTTTCTTCCGAGGTTGGTGAAAACAGAGATTGGGTTTCTTTTTCCCTATCCAAGTTCACAGATTCCCCGTATTCTCCAGTGACACCTCAGGTGAGAACCCTTTTTAAGAACTCTGTAATGATTAGCCCGGTTACCCTTTTTGCACTGGTTGCTCGGAAGCTCGTGGCCACTTGCTTCCCTTTAGGTGGCTGCATTTAAAGCTAACAGCCAGCTCTAGGCGGCTTCCGCCTCAGGCCTCTCCACCCCAGTTCCTGATGGAGGATCAAACCTCCATCAGGAACTGGGGTGGAGAGGCTTGAGGATGACAGTGACAGTCTGGAGAAAGTCGTAAAAAGGGCTGAGACTTGGCATTGATTTCCTGGTAATGGGTGGTAGTGAGGAGCGGACCACATCTGAGTGTCACCCACAGGCACCTTAATTTGTGCTCACCCCTTGTTTACCCATGGGTAAAGCCACCGCTGAAGGCGTTTGTGGGCCATGAAGAGAAAGTGCTGGAATAATAAATAATAGTGATGACAGTGATCATACCAGGTGGCCCATGGTGGGCCCCGGGCACGTTCTAATCACTTTACCATATACACTTAATTTACTGATAAAGTGCAACTTGTTTCCTCCTCCTCCAACACCTCTGAGACCACTCCAAGCCGGCACTGACCCCACGGGTGAAGGGCTCCGTGCCGTAAGGCTGCGCCCCGCCCCAGATGCCAGTCACAAGTCCAGGCCAGCTGGGCTTTGGCCAGCCGGCTGTAAATCGGGAGTTGCTCTGACTGCAGGACTCGGGCTGTCACTGCCCTTAGGTTTATTATCAAGGACACACAGCTCAAGAAGCGACGCACGGGACAGCGTCTGGGGGAGGAGCCGGAGCTGCGCTGCCCTCCCCAGGCCACCACCCTCCGAGCTCATCCCCGTGTCCACCAACCGGAAGCTCTCCAAGCCCCGTCGTTTTGGGGTTCTTATGGGTGCTTCATCACTGGACGTGATCGATTATTAATGCAACCTCCAGCCCCTCTCCCCTCCCCGAGGGACCAGGGTCTCCTCCTCCTCAGAAAGATGCTCCCAAGACCCAGGGAATCCCAAGGAATTTGGGAGCTCAGTGTCAGCCGTGGGGCAGAGGTCAAAGGTAGATTTCTCGTGTCACAGTCGAGCCTTCACAGAAGCGTGTGAGGTGGGTCACTCAGGGGAAGCGCACTTCACAGGGGGCTCTGGAACCTGCCCAGGGTCGCAGCCGCTGATGGTCGTCAGGGCTGAGCTTCGAACACGGGTCCAGCACCAGAGCCCCGGCCTCTTTGGGCCTTTTCCTCAGTGGCCTCCTGTTGGGACCAGAGACCAAGGCTCACCCAGTCGGCCTTCTGAGGCTCCAGGAAGAGACTGGAACAGAACAGGTGATTATCAGCAGGAGAAACAGACGCCATGCCCGTCTCGCCAGCGGCGACCGCGGCTAGCAGCTTTGAGACGCGCGGTCGCGTCCTGTGTTTCAGATCGCGGCTAGCAGCTTTGAGACGCGTCACGTCCTGTGTTTCAGATGTGGCAGTGTAGCTTGTGCGTTCTCACGTGCTGCGCTTTTATTTTGCTTTTTTAAATCAAGGTTTGTGAGTGCTGAAAAGCGTCCCACCACCTGGCCAGCGCATGGTTTTCATTGCCTCCCGCCTTCGACCGTGCCGGCTGCCGTGATTTGGTGGGTGATGGTATTTTGCCATCATAATCACCACAGCAATGAACATCTCTGCGCTTTGTGCACAGAACGTGTCACGTTCAGAGTTCTTATTTTAAAAAACAGTAAGGCTCCCAGAACGGGCTTTCCGGTCAACGGGAAAGAAACGGTTACCATTTTTACCTGATTAGAAGGTAAAGAAAAGAAAATGAAAATCCACTTAGAGATAACTTTTTTTTTTTTTTGCCGACATCCCCCTGCCTTCTGCATACACCTGCAGAAAAAGAACTGTTTAATAACAGACGTTAGCGATAAAAGGAAGCGTAATCATGTTAAAAACGTTTCTTCAACCGCCAAGATGCCTTCTGATTTCAGAAATGTGAACAGGGTTAAAACGTGCATCAGACGCAGGAAAATACATTGCGTGCATGTATGCACACATATTTATTTTCCCCCCAAATGGGGATTAAACTGAATACCTTTTATCCCGGTAACGTTTTTCCATCTCGTCCCTCTTAATGCTGTTTGCTTTGCGTTTCACTCATCCGACATGGAAGCTGTGACTCCTGCCGTTGTCATGGTAACATTTGCCCAGCGTTTATCTTTTTCTGTCCTTCGCTTTCCACCTGGCTCTGGTCCCTTGGCTTGGTGGTGTTGTGGCAGGTATGTCTCTTTTCAAAGCAGAACGTGACCCCTCCTTCGCTGCCACCACCCACCGCCCACCCTGGATCCCGCTGACCACAGCTAGAGTCTGCTTTTTACACAAACTCATCGTTTTTGTTTTCCCACGGCAGAGCCTCTTCCTCGGACTAGGACTCTGCGCGCTGTGGTGAAAGCTGGGACTGGTGCTGTTGATGCACCAGCATTTCCGCCACCGGTTGCTGGGCAGCTAGGTTGTTTCCAGCTCTGTGCTCTGATGAGGGGGGCCGTGCGCAGTCCCCGTGCACGCAGACCAGTTTCCACCCCCGCGGCGAGGGGTGACCCCGCCTCGCCACGCCGGGGGCCTTTGAACTGGCGTGCACGTGGCCGCCCGCTCTCTCCTGGGGCGGCTCGGGCAGCAGCAGCTGAACGGTCTTCGTGCCCCTCCTGAAAGCAGCCTGTAGGACTCACCGGGACTGTCTTTTCTTGTGGCATCATTTGGAAGAGCAAAAAAATGGAGGCGTCCTTAGGGTGTGGTTGAATGAATTGTGGCCCCCACACCGTGACACATGGGGCAGCCGTTCAAGATTAAAAAAAAAAAAAAGGTTTCCATTATGTGTATCAGACAGTGTGGGAGGGGGGTTTTCAAAGTGGGACTTTTGGTAAATTCCCATCTGTGTTTAAAAAGAAAATACCGTGTTTGAAATACTGTGTGTGCACAAATGTGTCTGCACAGCCTTCATGTTCGCATGAGTGGATGTGCTTGTGGAAGGTTCCGGAAGGGCACGGCGGGCTGCTCCTCCTGGCTCTAGTTCCCTCTGTCATCGGTAGGTCTGGGAGGGGCTTGCATCCACAGGCACACTTTAGATACACCTCGGTGTCGTCTGACTGGCTTTTTTTAACAGGTACTCTGTCTGCAGTGGTGACAACATGAGATTGAAACTCAAAATCCTTGCATGGGGAGGCGGGTGGGGGCCCGAAAGCCTGGGCCTCCCTGCCTCTGATGTTGCCTGTCTTCCTTCCTCCCCAGAAGAAGAAGGGGAAAGAGGGGGCATCGGGGGCTGCGCTGCCTCCACCCCGCACGCCCACCCTGCCCCTGAGGCCCGGGCCCCTCACACTGGCTCCCCGGCCTCCGCCAAGAGGAGCAAGGCCAAGGCCAAAGGGAAAGAGGTGAAGAAGGAGGTGAGGCTCGCCGCACCCAGACGGCTGGGTTCCCCCGCAGGGTCCCGCCTGGGTGTGTCCCCCTTTCCACATGCTACTGGCCCCTGGCCAGGCTGTTCTTCCTTACCCCACTGCATGTCGCTGGAGATGCTGCCTCAGTTTCTCCAAGGGAACCAAGGCACCTGCCATGGTGACGAACAGCATTGAGCACGGGCAGGGTGAGGGGCCCATTCTGTCCTCCCTCTGGCCCCCAGGGAGCCCCGCTGGGACCCCCACTGCACACGTGGCCGACAGCACCACTGCCTCACTGAGCCGCAGTCTCCAGGGAGGGTCCCCAGCCGGGCAGGACGTGCGCTGTGGGCTAAGCTGTTGGCCTGCTGCGCTCTGTCCCCAGACCCGGGGCAGAGGGGGCGCGGTGAGCAAGCTGATGGAGAGCATGGCTGCCGAGGAGGACTTCGAGCCCAGCCAGGACTCCAGCTTCTCCGAGGACGAGCACCTGCCGCGGGGCGGCGCCGCCGAGCGCCCGCCACCCCCGGTGAGTGCCCCGGCGCGTGGGCCCCGGGAGGGGGCGTAGTCCCGAGCGCCCGCCCACCCCCGGTGAGTGCCCCGGCGCGTGGGCCCGGGGGGGGGCGCAGTCCCCGAGTGCACGGCCGCCGAGCGCCCGCCCACCCCCGGTGAGTGCCCCGGCGCGTGGGCCCCGGGGGGGCGCAGTCCCCGAGTGCACGGCCGCCGAGCGCCCGCCCACCCCCGGTGAGTGCCCGGGCGTGTGGGCCCCGGGGGGGGGCGCAGTCCCCGAGTGCACGGCCGCCGAGCGCCCGCCCACCCCCGGTGAGTGCCCCGGCGTGTGGGCCCGGGGGGGGGCGCAGTCCCGAGTGCACGGACGAGTGCACGGACGAGGCCCTTTGGGCTCCGGCTGGGGAGGGGTCCAGTAAGGGTCACGCAGACTCCTGTGGGCCTGGGTGAGGAGTTTGGCACGAGAAGCCAGAGTTGCACTGGCTTGAAGAGAGCTCTGACCGCTGCTGGAGAGTGAATCGGAGGGGCCCAAGAAGGCAGGGAGTCCGGGTGGGAGTCTGACGCCCGGGATGGTTGGTGGGGCAGCAGGGGGCGGTTGAGTGCCTCAGGAGGGGGAGCAGGGGCGCTGTGCTGCGGGCGACTTGAGTGTATGTGGGGGAGGGGTGCAGGCTGGGGTAATGGCCCCGCCGTGGTGGGTGGCCACGTCTACAGGGCCCACCTCGCCGGCTTGCTCCCAGGCTAATGGGGTGGCCGGGGGCTGCCGACGCATGGACCGCTCTGCTCCGCGGTCTCCATCCCCTGGACCAGTGGGCCGGCCATGCGTGTGCTCGTGGCCACGTTGCCAGAGGCTCCAGGGGCAGAGTGGGGACCAGTGAGGCCTCTTATGGCATTTTGGTGGGGAGTCTGGCTGTGGGGTTTGGTTTCCACCAGGCCAAACAGCATCCTGGGTGGCAAGTCCTGGACGTGTGGTGAGGGTACAGCAGTGGACCCTGATGACCCGAGCCTCATGCCTGGGCTCGGGGTGGGGGAGGGGCAGCACGTGCAGGCTGCCACCCAGTTCACACCTGCCTGGGGTCTTTCCAGATGTGGACCCCATGTGTGCACACGTGCCCCACAGGCTGCCTCAGGCACCGGATCTCCGATCTCCGAGGGGTGGCTCTAGAGGGCAGGGGTGGCTCTAGAGGGCGGGCGGCCAGGCAGGCCTGGGGGGCGGGGGCGGGTCTCCAGCCCCGCCTCCAGCCCCGCCTCCCTTCCCGCCTACAGCCCCTCGCTCCTGCATCATCGACAAGGACGAGCTCAAAGATGGGCTGCGCGTACTCATCCCGCTGGATGACAAGCTGCTGTACGCCGGACACGTGCAGACGGTGCACTCGCCCGACATGTGAGTGGGGCTGGGTGGGCGGGCGCTGGACTCGGGGCCTGGAGCCTCCCCCAGCCCTCACCCGTGTGGAGGCGCGGCCTCTGCCGCCTCACACGCCCTCGCCCTGGCTTTGCAGATACCGCGTGGTGGTGGAGGGGGAGCGTGGGAACCGGCCTCACATCTACTGCCTGGAGCAGCTGCTGCAGGAGGCGGTGAGGGGGAGGGGAGGGGAAGGATGGGGGGCGGGGCCGGGTGGTCCCGTCACCACCAGGTACTCAGGCCGTCCCCTTCCCAGATCATCGATGTGAGGCCGGCCTCCACGCGCTTCTTACCGCAAGGGACCAGGATCGCAGCCTATTGGAGTCAGCAGTACCGGTGCCTCTACCCAGGCACCGTGGTCCGAGGTGGGACGCTCCCCTCCCCCGACACCCTCCTGGCACCCTTCCCAGCCATTTGCTGACGTGTCAGCATGGATTCCTTTGGTCCCTGAAACCCCACTGTAACTGGCTTAAACGTAAAGGGTTTTATCGGCTCGTGTAACTGACAGCGTGTAGGGACTCAGGTGGGTTGGACCCAGGTACTGTCCACGGGGTGTCACCAGGATCTGGGCCCTCAGGGTCTGTCTGCCCAGCCCTCCGCTGTACTGGCTTCACACCCACTTCCTTGGGGACCATATGTCACCATCTTAAAGCTTGTCATCAGAGAACATCTCAGTTTTCCTATGTAAGTCCTAGGATGGAGTCCTACTGAATGGGCTTGGGTCACGTGCTCATCCCTGAAGCTAATCAGTGAGGTTGGCTTCCTAATTTCACACAAGACCAGAGAGGGGAAGGTGCCTTCCTCAGGAAAGAGGGACGCTGTTAGCAGAATAAGAGAGATTGAAGGCTGGGCAGGCAAAAATAACAGGGACCCCGGAAGACGTATGGTCATCAGGCAGACAAAAACAGCAGATACCCACACGGGGCACCCCGACCTTCTGCAAATCCAGCATAGCCAGGAGATGGGGCTCTGGGTGTTGGCTACATCAAAACAAACAAGCAAACAAACAAACAAAAAGTGAAGGAAAAAAAGGACATGCCAAATACAGGCCACCCCTTGGCCGCCTGACATCCAGACGCACCCGGAAGATGCAAACAGGGCGCTGGGCAGGAAGTTCTCTCACTGTGGCTAAGGGTCATGTCGGTTCAGGTCTCCTGGGGCGGGGTGGGGGTGGGGTGGGGGGGGGACTTTGATTCTGAAGCAGATTTCCTCTGTTCCTGGAAACTTCTCTTGAATTGCGTCTTTGAGATTTTCTTCCTTGTTTGCTCACTTTTCCCTGGAGCCACGCCCGTCCGCGGGGCCTCGATGCTTGTGTCTTTTTGCTGTAATTTTCGTTTTATTTGTTGAGATTTCCTCTACTTTATCTCTTGACCATTCTAGTCTGAATTTTTGCTTTCATTTAAAACATTTCTAAGAGTCTTTTCTTATTAATTAATTTATTTTTTGAATAGCTTTTTTTCATGGATACATGACTATTTTGATTTCTCCAAGGATACCTTGATTTTCTTTTAGATTTCTTTAGCTCGCTTTTCTGCCGTGCCCCCCTTCTCCTCCCTCTGTGGGTTCCCCGCTTCCCTGTTCTCCGTCTGTCTCGCACTGATGGATTGGAAGCTCTGTGTGTGGGGCAGGCCTCGTGACAGTGGCAGCAGGACTGATTTGCTGGGGACCCCAGGTACCAGCACCTGTGGCTCTTCTCCCATCAACCGATCAGACAGCCTGAGACCTTTGTCCTGGGGGGCCTGAGCTTCGCGTCCGGCACAGGGATGGGGCCGGGCTTACCATTTAGTGTGCAGACTTCCCTGTCACCGTGGTTGGTGTGGCGCCCACCTGCTCTCCTGCACTGTGCCCAGCGTCCTTCAGAGTCTCTCCCCAGGCGTAGACCTCCCAGCCTGTTGCCTTGAGACCCCCAGCTTGGCCAATGATGGGGTCCCCTGCCTGCTGCCTCCAGAGGTGCTCGGCGCCTCTAGGGCCCGCGCCTTTGTGGGTTGCCTTGTGAAAAGTGGCTGCCTCGGTGGCATCACCTGCTTCCAGGCCCCTGACAGAGCAGAGAGCTGAGACCCGTCTGCTCCTGCTCGTCCACGCAGATGCCGTCATCCAGAATGGTGGCCCTGTCACCAGCTGCCGCCTCCTGCCCACTCCCGCTCCCTCCATGGTCCTGCCCTCGCTGTTCTTTCTTGTTCCTTTGGGGGGGGGGTCTTGGGAGTGAGGTCAGGACACATCTGGCTGGCATGGGAGAGCCTGTGCCCCTTCGGGACTGTGTGGCTCTGAGGCCCGCCCTCCCCCACCCCCCCCCGTGCCAACCCTCGCACCTCCTGAGCCCGGGCTGCTGGCCGCTCCGCAGGCCTCGCCTGAGCCCGCCCCTCCTCCCACAGGCTTGCTGGGCCTCGAGGATGATGGGGACCTCATCACCGTGGAGTTCGACGACGGAGACACGGGGAGGATCCCCCTCTCTCACATACGCCTCCTGCCTCCCGACTATAAGATCCAGTGTGAGTTGGGGGCCTGCACCCCAGCTGGGCCAACTCCCTGGCTCGTGCCCTGCTCCCCTCTGACCCCAGTTCAGGGCTCTGTCTGCGATTTGGACCATTTGCACCCGGCGGGGCTCCCAGAACAGGCTCAGACAAGGGGACCCCAGGGTCCTCCAGCTTCTGTGACCCAAGGCACAGGTTGCGGGAGGCTGACTGTACTTGTTGGCAGCTCTGCGCTGCGTCTGTTGGCAGCGTTGTGTTCTCGTGTGTCTGGAAATGCCGTCCCCTTTGACCAGCCCATATGAGCTCGGGTTCTAAGGGGCGGGATGCTGTGTCTGGGCCCTACAGCTAGGTGGAGGCAGAGCAGGGTTCGGACCCAGGGCTGCCCGACTCCCAGGGTCCTGAACCTCCAAGGGGACCGGCAGGACCACAGAAGTCAGCCTCTCTGCTCAGCCCCGCCCGCCCTTTCGTTGGAGAAGCCCGCGTCGAGCTGCTCACGTGTGCAGATAGCGAGCGTTGTCCCTGCAGATAGGGCCGAGTAGGGGCAGCTGCGCAGTGTCATTGGCCCCGTCCCATCCCTGCCCCCACGGCACGCCTGACCGCAGCGTGCTCTCTGCCTGCAGGTGCCGAGCCGTCCCCCGCCCTCCTGGTGCCAAGCGCCAAGCGTCGCAGCCGGAAAACCAGCAAAGACACTGGGGACAGCAAAGATGGGGGCGCACCAGGGTCCGAGGAGCCCGGCGCCAAGGCTCGAGGGCGCGGGCGGAAACCCAGCACCAAAGCCAAGGGCGGTACGTGGGCCTGAGCCCGGCGAGGCTGGGTGGGGCCTGGTGCGTGCGTGGGTCTCTGCACAGAGACCGCTCCCCACCTCGGTGGGGTCTGTGGCTGTCGTGGCCATTTGATGGTGAGGAAACTGAGGCTTGGGGAGATCTGTCAGAGGCAGAGCTGAGACTCAGCCAGGGTGTGTTTGTGCCAGAATCCAGCTGAAAGTGCTTCGGGCTAAGAGGCCAGGCTACCAGGGACCACTTTGGGGTCTACACGTGTGGGACCGGGGCCCAGAGAGGGTGCCAGCCCTGGCTGGCTGGGCGGGGTGGGGATGGCACTCCAGCTCATGGCGGTTCTGAGCCTCCCCCACCCACGCCGCTTCTCCCTCTCCTTCAGATAGAGCTGCCGTCCTGGAGGAGGGGGCCTCGACAGAGGAGGTCGCCAGTGCCCCGTTGGCCCTAGAGCCGATCAGCACCCCAGCTTCTAAGAAGAGCTCCCCAGAACCCGTGGACAAGCGGGCCAAAGCCCCCAAGGCTCGCCCAGTCCCCCCGCAGCCCAGCCCAGCGCCGTCCTCCTTCGCCACCTGCCCAGCTCCTGAGCCCTTTGGGGAGCTGCCGTCCCTGCTCCGGCCCCCGCCCCCCTCGTCACCATGCCCATCACCATGCCTGCCACCCGTCCCAAGCCCAAGAAAGCCCGGGCTGCCGAGGAGCCGGCCAGCAAGGGCGCGCGGAGGCCGGGGGAGCAGACCGAGCCACTCGTTAAGCTGGACCATGAGGGTGTCACGTCGCCCAAAAGCAAGACGGCCAAGGAGGCCCTGCTGCTGCGGGAGGACGCGGCGGCCGGGGGCTGGCCGGAGCCCCAGAGCCTCCTGGGCCTGGGCGGCTATGCCCCGGCGGCGGGTGGCGGCGAGCTGGCCCAGGAGTCCGGGGATGGGCTTGCGTTTGAGGACTCAGGCCACCCCAAGAGCCCGGACAAGGGCCAGACCGAGCAGGACGGGGCCGAGGAGTCGGAGAGCAGCAGCAGCAGCAGCAGCAGCAGTGACAGTGGCAGTGGCAGCAGCAGCAGCAGCAGCAGCAGCAGCAGCTCCTCAGAGACCGAGGGGGAGGAGGAGGGCCAGGGCGGCGGGGGTGGGGGCAGGGGCCACACGGCCGCCAGCTCCAGGCGTGCTCGTCCTCCTCCTCCTCGTCCTCCTCCTCCTCATCCTCCTCGTCGTCATCCTCGTCCTCCTCATCCTCGTCCTCGTCCTCCTCATCCTCGTCCTCCTCCTCATCGTCCTCCTCATCCTCGTCCTCATCCTCGTCCTCCACCACCGACGACTCCTCCTGCAGCTCGGACGAGGAGGCGGCCCCCGCCGCCACGGCCGGCCCCTCCGCCCCACCAGCCCTCCCCAGCAAGGCGCCCAAGCAGGCGGGCAAGGCGCGCTCCTCAGCCCACTCCCCCGGCAAGAAGGCGGCGGTGCCCCCGCCCAGGCCCCGCCTCCGCAGCCCCCACAGCCTCTGCAGCCCAAGGCGCAGGCCGGGGCGGGGGCCAAGAGCCGGCCCAAGAAGAGAGAGGGTCCACCTCCCCACCACCAAGGAGCTGGCCAAGCGGCAGCGCCTGCCGTCCGTGGAGAACCGGCCCAAGATCGCCGCCTTCCTGCCGGCCCGGCAGCTGTGGAAGTGGTTCGGCAAGCCCACCCAGGTAGCCAGGGAGCAGGGTGTGGAGGTGGTGTCTCTCTGCTCTGTGCCGGCCCTTCGCCTGCCCCCGTCCTGCTAGCGATCCCGCGCGGGGCTGCTCTGCTTTATAGACGGGTCCACTGAGTCTCAGCGCCCAGCCTCACAGAGCCATGCCGCCCACCCCCCTGCGACCCCAGCCCAGCAAACGTGCAAGGACCGGCACAGCCCTTAGCATGTGCTTCGTTCCCATGCCCCTGGGTCTCGCAGCCTGGTGGCGGGATAGACTGCTGTGCGCTTGGCATTAGCTCATTCTCGCTGCTGCCTAACTGCACGGCAGAGCGCCTCAGGCTCCCTGCTGGCCACTTAGCAGTCCCACAGAAGGCATCCCGCAGAAGGCCTGTCTTTCCCTTTATTTGCCTGCAGACCTCCAGGACTGTCTCCTGGGCCTGGCTGGATCGCGTGCCTTCCCCCCCCCCCGCCCCCCACACCCTTGCGCCAGTCGGCGTGTGGAAGGGCTGAGTGTTCTCCTCAGCCAGGTCTGGCTTCCGCGTGCAGGAGGGAGTGGCCCCTGTGCCCACTGGTCTGTCCCTTGCCCCTTGCCAGGAAGAGCTGGCTCATGTCCACTGTATCCTTGTCCGCAGGGTGTGAATGGCCAGGTTTGCTCACAGCGTCTGTCTCTTAGTCCAGGGTCCTCTGAGGTCACGCCATGCTGGCTTTGCCTCTTTGAAGCCGCATCCTGCCAGGACACAGGCAGAGTGGGGGATGGGTGGTTGACACTGATGGGCTGCAGGGTCTCGGCACTGCACCCTTCCAGGGCTTGGGGAGTTCTGGTGCGTTTGCATCGTCGGCTCCCTGGGGTGGTCAGCTGGGTCGGAGAAGTTGGGGGATGTTTGGAATCGGGTCCAGCCAGGGGACTTCATCTCACAGCAGCCTTTCTGCCACCACCCCAGCCCAGGGGCACTTTAGGGATGTCCCCCTTCGCTGGGCAGGGTGCAGCACAGGAAGGGAGGCTCTCCCCGGCCCCCTCAGTTCTTGCCCTCCTTTGGGCCTCCTGGCCTCCAGGGCTCGAACTTGAACCCGGGGCAGCTGGCCTGCCGCCACCCTGCAGGGCTAGGGCTAGGTCGCCTGCCTGCTGGCTGGCTCCAAGCCGACAGGGACCGCAGACGGGCGTGTAGGTTCTCCCTGCAGACCAGGCTCCCCGGGGCGCTCATCGCAGGGCGCGCGCTCGGGATCATCAAGGAGTGACAGCTCTGAGACGGGGCGGCACGTCTTCACCGTCTGGTCTTCCCTGTGACCGCCCTGTTCCGCATTTCAGCATCTGCCATTCACAGGCCTCCTCGTTAGTGTTGCTGAGTGCTCGTAACCGCGGCAGAGGGCAGAGCACAGGGCCAAGCTCATTGGGCTCTTGAACAGAAAAGCCCAGAGCTGTCTGCCTCTGGGCAGCTGGATCCAGGTGGGGGCTGTTTTCAGACCTGGGGGGGTCCATGCTCCAGGCTGTGGCTTCTCCTGCCTTTGTCCTGGTTTCTTTCTCCAGAAAGAAACCTGTTTCTTGGGGACGGGAAGCCCCAGTAGTTTCAGTCCACCTTCTACCGGTGTAGAAACAACAGAAGGAAGTGTCTCCCAGGGGTACAAGCTACAGGTGGGATGTCTTTGTTCTGGGTCCTGTGCCCAACCCTGAGCTCATTGTGGAGGCCAGGAGGACAGGATGTTCAGGTTGGCCAGACAAGTCCTGTGCCTACCCCAGGGAGCGGTCAGTCCTACTGAGGCGCCCCATCGACCAAGGGGGGCAGTTTTTGGGAAAGGGCGGAGCCACTGATGCCTAAGACGTAGCTGGGGTCAAGGCTGAGTCGGTTAGATGTCTTAGCTGTCCATCTCTCCCAGAGCTGACTGAGCTGAAAAGAACTTGAGCCGTTTATAGAACACAAGAAATTAGTGACACAGACCTCTTAAAAAGCTTGTCGCCACCAGGGATACAGTGAATTAAAGGTAGAAAGGGGAGGGTGGGCTAAGGGAGGAAATTAGCACGTTAGGTTTTCCGATTCAGGCAAAAAAATTGGCTTTGAGCCACCTGGAGCAAGGCAGCATGCTTGGGGGTTTATGATCCAGGGGTATCTCAGCCTGCACCCCAACGTCACCCCTCCTCAGGCCACTCACCCTGAAGCTGCACAGCAGTGATGCACTCTGTGACTCCCCCTCCCCTGGGGCTGTGCTTTGTGGCAGCCCCTAGATCCAAGTGAGACAGCCCTGGGGGCTGAATGAGGCCCCGCTGCCAGCCCCTCAGCTTCACCACCCGTGTCTCCTCCCTGCACCTCACTGTCCCTGACTGGAAAGCAGGGTCAGCGGGGCGTCAGCCGTGCCCCAAAGGCTGCTGCCAGGATCCGTGAGGGGAACCAGGTGTGCTGGGTGCACAGCGGGCCTCGCGGCATCGTTTGTCGGTGCTGCGGTAGAACGGCCTTGTCACGCTCATGGTGGCAGGAAGCATGGGACACTGTACACCAAAGCGACGAGAACGGGTGACCCCATTAGAGCCGGAGGGGCTCCCCGCGCTCCCTCCTGCACCCTGCAGAAGAACCCCGAGTGTGGGGGGCAGGGGCGGGGCCGCGTGCGGGCGTGCGTGGGTGGGGCGCGCCTGACCCGAGCCCGTGTCCCGCAGCGCCGCGGCATGAAGGGCAAGGCGCGCAAGCTCTTCTACAAGGCCATCGTGCGCGGCAAGGAGGTGGTGCGCATCGGGGACTGCGCCGTGTTCCTGTCGGCCGGCCGCCCCAACCTGCCCTACATCGGCCGCATCCAGAGCATGTGGGAGTCCTGGGGCAGCAACATGGTGGTCCGAGTCAAGTGGTTCTACCACCCCGAGGAGACCAGCCCGGGCAAGCGCCTCCACGAGGGCCAGGTGAACCGCGTCCCGCACGCGTGCAGTGGGGGGCCGAGGCGGGGTGGCCCCCTGGGGCCTGGGGTGGGTGAGCCGGGCCGGGCCGGGCTCACCGCTGCCCTTGGTCTGCCACGCACAGCACTGGGACCAGAAGTCCGGCCGCAGCCTCCCTGCAGCCCTGCGGGCCTCCAGCCAGAGGAAGGACTTCATGGAGGTAGGCGGCAGTGGGCGGGAGAGGGCGCTGCCGCAGGCCGGCCCCAGGGTCAGCGGGGCCCCTGAGCTGCTGCCCCCGGGTCTCTCAGTCTCTGTCCGCTCTTGTCGTCGCTTCCTCTGTCTCTGGGCCCTTGGCCTGGGCGGGGCCTCCCCTCTCCCCGCCCCTAACACAGCCGCTTGCCCCGCCCGCAGCGTGCTCTGTACCAGTCCTCCCACGTGGACGAGAATGACGTGCAGACCGTGTCGCACAAGTGCCTGGTGGTGGGCCTGGAGCAGTACGAGCAGATGCTCAAGACCAAGAAGCACCAGGACAGCGAGGGCCTGTACTACCTCGCCGGCACCTACGAGCCCACCACGGGCATGATCTTCTCCACTGACGGCGTGCCCGTGCTCTGCTGAGCGCCCACGGGGCCTCCGCGGCGCCCCTGCATCGGGGTCACGTGCGTTGGTGTGTGCATGCGAGTGTGCCTGTGGACGCCCTGGTGCGTGTGTGTACGTGTGTGTGCCCGTATGCATGCACGTGTGTGCACACATGCGCACACGTCTCCAGACCCCCTCTCAGAATCCCTCGGTGCCTCCCAGGAAGGGGGCTTCTCTCAGCTATCAGGGTATGGCCCTGCCCGGCTCCTCAGGCCTCCCCTCCAGCACCTTGTAAGCACTTGGGCAGGCTGGGCCCAGGACCCAGGTGCCCCCCAGCTGACACGGACTGAGGGGGGTTCCAAGGAACCAAACTGACACTCTGGGGTTCCTGCTGCTTGCGGGTCCTCCCGGGACTCCCAGCGCCAGGCCCCCATCAGCATGGAGCCACCCTTGAGCCTCAGGCTGTAGGATGGGGCGGCCCGACGCCCACCAGCCTCACTGGCCAGGCCAGGCCAGGCCAGGCCTGCTCTGGACACCTGCCAGGGGCCCAGCCGTGGCCCTCAGGATCTGGACTCTGGGAGCAGAGCCAGGTGGGGGCCCGGAGGCCCAGGCCAGGCCCCATCTGGTCCAGACCCTCACACTACAGACAACCCCAATGGTGCTGAAACCCTCGACCTGGCCACACCCGGAGGGAGGCGGCAGTTCTTAACCTGTACAGTTTTATTGTACCGAGACTTCTCCCTGTATCATACGCCTTTAAACGGAGTCCACTTTTTAATTATATATATAAAGATAAATATATATAAATATATATAAATATAAACTTTTTAAAACTGTGAAAAAATAGCTATGAAATTATAAAAAAAAGCGAACACATTCTGACGTGCAGAATATTATTTTTTATTTCTTGTTAGATTGTGAGTGTCTAGCACCCAGCTTCACGGGCCCCCTTGTCCCAAGCACACCCCGCCCGCCGCCCGGCCCAGGTACTGTACTCGCCCCCAGAGGGAGAAGGAGTTAGGGAGAGCAGAGGCTGAGAGGAGGTACCCCGCCCTAGCGCTTCGGGGTGCCCCGCTCACGAAAGCACTTAGCCCGGCGCCCTCCAGGCGGACGGGAGGCCTCGTCCAGACAATCTTAAGGGAAGGAAAAGCCAGACTTTGGTTTTGTTTTTTGGGGGAATTATTGTTTTCCTTTTTTTATTTTAAATTTCTTTTGGAGTTTTGTTGGCGAATTCTGTGTGATCTTTTTCATAAAAAGAAAAAAGTTATAATTGGAAAATGCTGTTGTCTGGAGTGGTTCATTTCAGGGGTTGGGTGGGCTTGGTGTCGGGATGTGGCTGCTGTTGGTGGCCGTGGGGGTGGGGGCTGCTGACAGCGCATGGGCCGCAGAGTGGCCGTTTAATTTCGAGCTGATTTAAATGAAAGGGAAGGAAAAGATTCTCGGTTATGCCAGCTGCAGTTCCGGTGGGTCAGCAGAGCCAGACGTGGCCAGAGTGGCGACTGCGTCGGGAAGCCAAAGCATAGACGGCCTTGGTCAGTGCGGAAGTTCTCTTGGCCATTGCCGGACAGGAGGCCATGCATCTCCTTTCTTTGAAAGGTGGGACCGAGTGTCCCAGGCCACACCCACTCCCACAATGGTCTGCGTGGCCCTGGGCAGGGCAGAGACCGAGGGGCGGCTCCCCTCCCGCCCCCCCCACCCCCGGCCCTGGCGCTGCCGCCCTCTCCTCCCTGAGCTCCGCTCCCAGCCTGACCCCATGGGCTTCGCCTGGCGGCTCGGTGCGGATGAAACTGCGGGCTGTGTCACAGCTGCGTGTAGAGGGCGCCGCGCAGCGATCAGAGGCGTGAACTCACGGGAGGCGGTCTCTGGCCAGGGACCGAGACACCGAGTTCCATGGCGGTGGGCGGCCCCTCCCGCTCCGGGAGACGCGGAGCAGCGCGCTGGCGCCATCTGGTGTCCGCCGCTGGCATCGCCGGGCGCGGTCTTAGCACTGGTGACGGACTGACTGCGGGTGCCCGCTGGGTCCCCCGAGGGTGTGCCCCCGAAACTGCGGGCCTGGAGCACAGGCACCCCTTGGGCAGCTAACCCTCTTCCCAACCCTCTTCCAACTCGGTTTTTGGGAAACTGAGGCACAGGACTGCATGGGAATTTGTACAAATCACACAAATCAACAAGTGCCCAGGACACTAGGCCTCAGGTCCCCGCTCAGCCTTGGAGGCAGGAGGCAAGCTGCCTCCCCTCTTTCTTCCTCCCCTTTAAAGTGGGCAGGATGCAATCATTGTCCCTGACCTGAGGACCTTCAAACCCCCAAGTGCTTCCAGCTCCTGCCTCTGCCATCCACCCCTCCCCACAAACCTGGCTGTGGCCTGCCAGGTAGGGACCCTCCTGCATCCTGACCTAGCCCCACCCACCCTCTAGAAACTTCAGGCCTGGGTTCAGGCAAGGCAACTTTTCAGGTGAGAAGACAGGGGTCCCAGCCCTGTGGGTGGGCCATGTCCTGTGGGGACCCCTCCCCAATCCTGGTGGCGGCCCCCACCTGCACAGACACTTCAAGGTGGCCGTGGGGCAGTTTCACTGCCTTCATCTTTTAATGGCCAGTGTGGTACAGCTAGTGGACACAGGGGTGGGGTGGTCACAGCTGCGCTGTGGGTGTGGCAAGGACGGCCGTCTTGCTCTTAGGAAAGCCCAGCCTTGGCAGGATGCTCCGGAAACCCCCTCAGCTCAGCGCCAAACCAACCCGGGGCACAGGAAGGGGCCAGGCTGGGGCGAGACCCTGGCCTCACTCGCCTTACTGGGTGGGATCAAGGCATAGGTCAAGAGTTACTACAGCCAGGTGTGGGTCCGGTTTTGAGGCCCCCAATCTGTCCTGTATCACCGGCACTGGAGGAGCCAGAGAAGCCCATGGGGGTCCGGGTCAGGAGCAGACCCCCAGGCCTGTGGCATCAGGCGGGTGCCGGCCGTGAGTGGCTCTGGGATGAAGTGTGTACACCCACCCCCACACACACACCGTGGTCTGACTGGCTCTGACTCCTCCAGGGTGAACGTGTTGTTTGGGAGAACCAGGGTTTAAGGCTGGGGGAGAGGGGGTGCCGAGGGGGCGACAAGGCTGGGGCCAGGCCCTCTCCTCTGGGGACCCCGTACGTTTATGAGTGGTCCCTGGTGAGGGAGGGGCTGGGTCAGGCACTATGGACAGTGTGGTTGGGGCCACAGGGCCCTCAGAGCTGACCTGGGGGTTGGGGTCACCAGGAGGACACTGGTTGGTGGTCAGCTCTGGGTGGAATGGCTGTGAATGACCTCACAGAGCACTGGCCTAGCTAGCACTGGGACCACTGGACACAGGCAAAGGGTGAGGAGTGGGAATGAGACTGGACGCAGAGCACAGTGCTGGGCGGAGCCCTGGGGGCAGCGACATGGCTCCAGCCCCCAGGAGCTTGGCAGAGCCCTGGGGCTGCAGTGATGAGCAGCTGGGCCCAGAGGGTGGCGTACTGGCCGGGGAAGAGTCCCCGCAGGCACTGCAGGCAGGGACAGGGAGGGGCCTCAGGCCTCCCGCCCGGGCGTGAGCCCCGGCGGCCTCCCAGGGCACAGCTGGCTCAGAGACCCGCGGGGAAGGAGGCGTTGGCGGTGGGGGTGGGGGAGCAGCTGCTGTGGGCGTCGCGGGTGAGGCTGTAGGTGCAGTAGGCCACGGCGGAGCCGAGCGTCAGCCCTGTCATGTAGGACACGGTCATGGTGTTCCTGTAGATGAGACCAGGCACGTGTGGGTGGGGTGGGCTGGGGTGGGGGCGCAGCAGCCACATCCACATGGACAAACCCGGATCCCCGAGGACGAACCGGCGGCCCCTTGACAAAGAGCCGGAGCTCAGCCTCGGATGCTCAGGTGTGAAGCGGGTGGCAGGTGCCAGCTCCTGGGGGCGGGGGGGGGGCACCCGAGGGCTGTTGCACGCGGGGGCCAGGTTCTGCCTGCTTTTCTTCATCTCCAGTCCCTCGCCACCAGCTGCTTCCTCGTCATAAGCAGTTTGAGACGCCTAATGGGCTTCTGGAACCTACTGTGTCTGCAACCCAACTCTAGCACCCTTTCCCCGTCTCGGCTGGCGGCAATCCGACCTTCTCGCGCTGAGCAGCGGGCCCCGAACTTGGCAGTGTTTCTTACCACCCATCGCGTTCCAGGCCCCGCCCCCTGCCCCGCCCCCGGCGCACACAGGAGCATCTTCCCCAGGGTTCTGCCCTCGCACTGAGCATGCGCGGCCCCCTCGCTGCTGCTGCTGCTGCTGCTGCTGCTGCTGCTGCTGCTGCTGCTGCTGCTGCTGCTGCTGCTGCTGCTGCTGCTGCTGCTGCTGCTGCTGCTGCTGCTGCTGCTTCCTCCAGGTCTCCGCTCAAGGCGCCTCCTCAGAAAGCCTTCCTGGACTGCTCCGCGTACACCGTGAAGTCCTGACCCTAACTCCCCATTGCATTTCTCTCTGCTTTACTTTGCTCTATACTTCTTTGTTATTTGTCTGTCACCTCTGGACTGTCATCCCCAGGAACACAGCGATCGTTTTGTCACCACCGTCCCCAGCACTCAGAACAGCACCTGGCACACAGGTGGTCGTGGACTGAAGGAGTAGGTGACTGAGGAAGGACCCCCACACCTACGAGCCCCTCCCAAGGTCGACCTGGCCTCGGGAACCCAAAAGCGCCCTTTGGCTGTGCGGCCTCAGTTTCTGTGGGCCTCGGGGTCCCTGCCTGGTGGTGGGGCGCTGATGGTCTCGAGGCATCGGGCGGCTGAGCGGGTGGCCCGAGACATCCCTCAGGCAGGCTGGGCGCTGGCCCAGTGGGGCCTTACCCGCTAGCTCCCGCTGGGTGGGGCCCACGTTGCCGGCTGCCAGGATCATGGGCACACTGCCGAAGTAGCCGTTGCTGATGCCCACAAGTAGGGAGAAGATGCAGGGCCAGGCCGGGTGGCGGAGGGCAGGCGTCCCGCTGGGGTAGACGCACAGGATGAAGAGGGGGATGAAGACTGCACGCAGGCAGGAGCAGGCCAGCAGGTGCGTGCCCCGCCAGTCCACGGGCAGGGCCGCCAGGATCTGCGGGGGCGGAGCCAGGCATGTGGGCCCCGCCCCTCGCGCGCCTCGCCCCCCCCCCCCACCCCCGCCGAGGCTCCACTGCCGCCCCCAGACCTCACCCAGGCCCCAGACACTCCCGGCTCTGTCCAGTTCAGTGTCTTGTCCTTCCCCAGCTCTGGCCATGAAAACCCAGGAAACGCCCCATTTCAGCAAAACAGTCCCTGCCATATGCCTGGCACCCACTGAAACACGGAACATGCCCCCTGTTCAGTCCTCACCGGACCCTCGCGGGGCGGGGCTGCTGACCCCATGTGAGAGACGAGAAACCTGCGTCCCGGGGGTCGGGGCCCTCGCATCGGCTGGCACAACGGGAAGTAGCAGGACCAGGCACCGAACCCACTCGCTCCCTCTGGAAGCAGTTTCTCGGCCTCTCAACTGAGTGACCTCGGGCAAACGCTGCCTCTCTCTGAGCTCTGGTTCTCCATCCGTGAGACGACGCCTATGGCGGGACTGCCCCAGCCTGGGAGCTCTGATCCTCCTCCCTGACCCCGCCCTGCACATGAGGCGTGGCCCGGATTATTCTGGCCCCTCGAACCATTTCCTGGGGCCCCTGCCCCTTTGGGGTACTACAGGTGTATGCACCTGTGCTGTAGGAGACCCATTAACTAGTGAGTACAGGGTGGAAAGGCGGGAGCTGGCGCCGGCCCCCTGGACACAGCTGACACTCCAGGGCTGGCCTGGGGTCCATCGAGGCCACCCGCGATGGCTGTGGTCTGTGGGGACAATGCCATTGCTGGCTTCCGCCCTCTGCACCCAGGAGCCACATGCATCCTCAGAAAGGCCTGGCCTTCCCAGGGACCACCCATGGCTCCCACGGTGGCCCTGGCGGTCTGCTGCCCTACCTATGGCATCCTCTCTCCCCCGCCCTGGGGTGGGGCGGATGGCTCACCTTGCCCACGAAGTCGGAGAGGTTGAACACGGCCATGGCGAGGATGGGCAGCCACTCGCCCAGGACACAGTGTCGGATCTCCGACTCAAGGCCCGGGAACAGGCACAGCGTGATGAAGTAGGTCACAGCGATGGACAGCATGTCGGCCCAGATGACACGGGCCACCGCATAGCGGTGCAGCAGCAGGGCTGTGGGGGCGGGCTGGGGGTCAGGGGCAGGACACCACACCCCCGTCCACTGCCTGCCTGAGCATCCCCCACGTGTGCAGATGGGACGACGGCCCGTGGGGCTGGAGGGCCACCCGCCATGAGCCTGCGGCCCAGCCCCCACCTCGGAAGGAGGACCAGCTCCATGGGGCTCTGGGCCGAGGCACATCAAAGCGCATGTAGGCTCCCCTGCTGCTGATGACCACCTCGTGGGCCGGGCTGTCCCTGGGGACCCGCTGTCAGTCAGGGCTGAGCCTTGGTTCTCCTGGAGGCAGGACGGAGTGGGACAGGGTTCAGGTGGGGGCCCTCACGGCCCCTCGAACACCACACGCCTCCCAGCCTCAGCCTCTGCAGCTTTTCCCGGTTCTCAGTGCCTTTTCCGTGGATCGTCACCTTCCCCCACCTCACAGGTCAGGTCTCTACCCAGGAACCACTTCTCAGGAACCTCCCTGACCACTCGGGGGCCCCAGCTGCCGTCCTTCCCCAGTGTGGGCCGCGTCATGGCATGCTGCCTTTGCCCGTCTCCGGATCTTTGGGCTCTAAAGGGCATGGTGTCTCTGGCTCATTGCAGTGTCACCAGCCGAGGGCCTGGGTGACTCACTGGACCAACGCCTGTGTGAACATCCTGGCTCCCCCTGTCCTGCCCTCCTCACTGCCCAGCTCTCCTGAGCCTTAACCCTGGGCGCTCTGGAGACTATACAGCCCTGCCACCACCAGAGGGCGCCCAACTCCTCATGACTGCACCAGGAGGGCTTGCTGGTGGGGCTCAGGCCACAGACGTGCTGCCAAGGCATGAAACCTTGGTCCACATGATGAAGGAGGCCCCATGGGAAGGAGGCTGAGACCACGGACCGAGGGGGGCCAGCCACTGAGGGGGAGCTCCGTCAGGACCGGGTAGGGGCTGTGCCTGTCTCCTTCCCCCACGTAGTGATGGGACGCAGGTGGCGGGGCGCGAGGGGGTGGGGCTTACGAAGCAGACGCCCCCGGCGGTGACGTCGTGGTGCACGCGGTACCCGGCGCGCGGCCGCACAGTGTGGTGGAGCACGAAGCGGCTGCGCCGCACCAGCAGGTGCAGCAAGAAGCAGAGCAGCTCGAGGCCGGCGGACACCAGGAAGAAGATGAGCGTGCTGGCCAGCTCGTCGGGCAGCAGCAGCTTGGTGAGGATGCGGCTCAGGGACACCATCACGCCTGCCGTACCTGCGGGGGCGGGGCGAGGGCCTGGGGCGCCCGCCCAGCCCGAGCGCCCCCCCCAGCCCTGCCAGCCCGCAGCGTGCTGCCTGCCACAGGATGGGCCCAGAACGCCCCTCCCCGGCACGGGGGCTGCTCACACTCCCCGGGAGCGTTTAAGTGCCTGCTGAGGACACCCTGGGCGAAAGCGACTTGGGCCCCGCCTTCCTGGGGAACGGTGGGGAGAGGATGCAAACGAGTCAGGAAAACACCAGCCACAATGCATAGTGGCGGGGGCGGCGGAGACCAGGGGACGCCTGGAGTGTCCTGGCAGGGGCGGGCAGGGGTTCTGTGTGCTCATGTCTGAGCGGCTCGAAGGAAGCAGGCTGGTTCCCGTCCAGGCCCGTAGGGAACGTTGAGGCCATCTAGACGCAGGTGCTTTGCAGAGTGGAGCCCCGATGCACGGGGCTGGTGCCACCCCTGGGCAGAGGGGCCACAGGGCGGGCAGCAGGGGGAGCCGGCCCCCTGGAGCAGGGGCTGGCGCAAAGCAATCAGCCTGCAGAAGCAGTCCCAGGCAGCTGGGCCTTTTGGGTTTGAGCACCTGCCGTGCTCTGAGCAGGCACAGGTGGGAGATGGGGGGTGGCCTTGGAAAGTGAGCTTGGGAAGCCAAGTGCGGGTGCCGAGAGAGCTTGGCTCCTAGGGCTGACGCTCCAAGGGGAGCTTGGTGACAAGGTGTGGCACTGACGTCACGGGTACGGGTAGGCTTACTCCCCTACACACACAGACACACACATGCAGGTGCAGGGCCCCCCACTATGGTGCAGACCGGGGCTCAGAGGCACATGCTTCTCACTTCGCAAAGGTTGCTGGCCTCAGCCAGACAGGCCTGGAGCTTCGTCCAGGGGATTCCCCAGGAAGAGGCCTCCGGAACCCAGGCGGCCCAGCACCCCCACCCCGGCATCTGCAGATACTCACTCTCCCCGGTCATCACCCCCTGGGTGTACCTCTTGGGCAGCATCCCTGTGTACCCGTAGAAGCTGGATTGCTGCACTTGAGAGAGAGAGAGTCGCCGTGAGACACCGCTTAGCACCTGTCCGCCTGGCACAGAATTCCAAAGTGTGAGGACACAGTGTTGGGGAGGGTGTGGGGAGCAGAGGGCTTGGGTCCAACCGCCCTGCAGGGTGGGGTGGAGACGCACATACTGCCTCCCACGTGCCCGCCCTGGGGCCAGCCAGGGGCCTTGACCAGTTCCGGCCAATGAAACATGAGCCAAAACGACACGTGTCACTTCTAGACGAGGCAGAAAAAAGCCCACGGGGACTTCCAGTCCTTCCTTCACCCAGATGTGGTGGCAGGAGAGGCCACGTGTCAGCCTGAGACCCTGAGTGGCTGTGTGGATCCTGCTGACGTGTCGGACATGAATCAAGAACCAGAAGTCAGTCCCGTTTTTTGAAGCCACTGAGATTTCCGGGCTCGTTTGTTTACTACAGTATAACCTCTCCTGCCCTGACCAGCACAGGTGTGTCCAGGGACAGCACGTGGCCAAGGAAGTCTCTGCCCACATGCGGGCAATCGGGGTTTCCTGGTCCCAGTGTTTGTTTTTTTAACAAAACAGAACAGCCCCGAGGACCGTGAGTGAGTGCATTGAGGATGTTATTTCAGGAAACCCTGATTTCATTTACACGGTAGGCTTCCTGGAGGAGGAGCTGGGCCTTGAAGCTGGACGTCACCATGGGACGAGCGGGGAAGGGGCCAAGCCCTGCTAACCTCCTGTAATACGCCCCCAGACACGCGACAGGGGCCTGGCCCCCGCCCCCTCTCTGGGTCCCTACCTGTGCAGCCAAAGGCCACAGTGCCAACAGCAGCCAGGTTGACAGCGTAAGCCTGTTCCCGAGAGAAGAGCTGCAGCCACACGTCACAGACGCTGATGAAGAGCAGGGGGCCCAAGGCCAAGAGGTAGCCTGTGGCGGGAGAGGCCGGAAGGGACCCTGTTTCCACACCAAACCCCATAACGTTCCTAGGAGGCGTCCCCATTTTAGGGGCCAGGGGACTGAGGTGCAGGGGAGCGAGGGGCGGGTGCAGCCGGGGCCGGGGGCGGCATACCCGCGGTGATGCGACTGTGCAGGCTCAGCCTCTCCACCAGCACGTTGTTCAGGAGCACGGCCACCAGAGCCACCAGGATGTAGGTGAGGCTCATGTCAAACACGATCGAGGTCCCTGCAGGGGGCCCATAGCGGCAAGTGCTCAGGGAGCCCTAGCCCTGCAGCTACTCCACCAGGGGGCGTCCTCATTACGCCCCAAATGGGCCCACGGCCCAGAGAAGGTGAGTGATGACCCTGAGGTCACTCAGCAACTCATAACTGAGCCAGGATTTGAACGCAACGGGCTCCCCGGAGCAAGGTCCTGCCTGCGGGGTTTCCGGGGAGCCGCGGCCGGAGCTGAGCATGCAGGTGGCTCTGATGGAGGAGTGGGGGGGGGGACCCACCTGGGAACTTGTGATGCAGGTAGTCCACGTCGGTGATGAAGCTGTTGTACGGCAGCAGGAAGCCCACGCCGGCCAGCAGCATCGCAAAGTAGATGGCGTGGTAGCGGTCGTCGGGCACCGGCTCCTCTGCTGCTACCCCCGTGACACCGGGTGAGAGGGGACAGGCCCACTCGTGGCCAGCCACCGCGGCCACCGGCACCACCGCCCCTGGCACCATGTCCCAACCCCCAAAGCCATCACCGAAAGTCACCAAACATCATGGTCACTGTCACCAAAGCCCCACCATCACACCCACGTCACCGTCTCTGTCCGTGGTCCATCGTCACCATGGCCACTGCCACTGTTCCCTGTCACCACTCTGGCTCCCTCCGTCCCCACAGCTGTGGTCGCCAACGTCACCGCATCTCGACCGTCATCACCACCACCAGAGCCACCGCCTTCATTTCCGTAGCTGCCATAACCACGGTGGCCGTCACTATGGCCACCAGCAGCACCGTGGCCGCCGTCGCGTGGCCGCCGCCCACCTCCACGGCCACAGCTGCCCTCGTCATCAGAATCACGCCTGGGGGGCTCCGGCCTGTGTGTGACCTTCCTTCCTGACCACCAGCGCACGAGCTCACGCTGGCTTTGTCACCCTCCACCCTGGTAAGCCGGCGTCCGTAACAAACGCACACGGATCCGTGTGCGTCTGAGGCTGCACCACGTCTACACTGTCTCAGTCTGCCTGCTATCTGCTTGCGTATCCCCTACCGCCTGTTTCTCGGACTGAACCCTGACTGACGCGGCCACCCTCACCAAGGCCACCCCAGTCAAAATCGCCATGGCCACTATCGCTTCTACAGCATGGCTGTCGGGCCACTGTCCCACGGTCGCTACTGCCATACCTCCCTAGAAGTCGGGGCCGCGGGACGGGCCCAGGGCTGGCTCCGTCCGTGCACAGGGGGCCAGGAGGTTAGTGCCACCCACCCCGGCTTGGGCAGCAGAGCCTCCACCTCCTGTCAGCAAACACAGGGGACAGAACCTGAGAGGAAGACCCCGTGTCCGGACGTGGTGCTAGCACAAACCCGAGCCACCCCAGAATGAGCTCTCAGTCACGGGGGGCCCTCGAGCGCTGTTTGCTGGGTCCTGCTGCAACACCCTGGGGTGGCACCAAGACCATCTGCTTTTACAGACAACGTGACCCAGGCCCAGAGAACTGAGGTCCCCTGAGCAGGCAAAGGAGTGGGAGCGAGGATAAACCCAAATCTGCCCGACTCTGGCCCCGCACGCTGCCCGCTCCGCAGGTCCAATCCAATCTCCCAGGCCACCAGCTTACTGCCTCGAGGTGGAGAAACTGAGGCCCTGGCCGGAGGTCACATGGCCGGGCCAAAAACCAGGCCTCGGAACGCACACCAGCCTCCTTTCAGGCGCTGCCCCGTCTGCACGGAAGCAAGGCGTGGCTCGCTGGTCCACGGATGTGACCGAAGTGACTCGGGTCACTTCAGGTGGAAGTCAGATGCACGGTCACCGTGTGCTCGTCCACCGGCCCAGGGCTCACAGAAGCCCATGTTCAGAGAAGGCCCGGCTTGGTGACCCGCACGGGACTCGCGCAGGGGCTGCCTGCTGAGACGTGGGCTTGTCCGTCACGGCCTCGGACCTGGCCGACACGCGCCGCCCCCAGCGATCGACGGCCGCCCACGGCCCGCTCCCCCGCAGCCCCGAATGGCTCACCTGGCTGGTCTCCGCCCTGGGCCGGACCCAGACCTCGCGCGCACCCTCACTCACCGGAGTCGCTGAAAATCGGGGCACCCTGGTCGCGAGCTGCCCCCGTCACTGCGGCCGCCACCTCCTCCAGCTGACAGCTGTCGAAGCTGAAGCTCGTCACCACGCTCCTGTCCAGCGGGCCCGTCAGCCGGGGCTCCCTGAGGCGCTGGCTGCCCACGGGGCCCATGGCAGCCCGTGCTGCGGAGAGAGGAAGCAGGAGAGGGAGCAGGAGGGGACCCCCCCACCCCGCACTGCCTGGCTGCCGAGCCTGCACCTCGGGGCCTGTCCTCCTTGTCCACGCCACCTGTTCAGAAACAACGCGATCGAGCACACCCACCTAAGCGATGTGATGGCCCCCAACTGGTCAAGGTCGCCCTCGCCACAGCGGGGAGCGATGGGGAGGCGGGCGGCGGGCACGGACGGAGCGGGCTCGGTGGAGCAGGGGAACGCCGTGGAGGAGGAAGGCCTCCGGGAGCACCCGACCGACGACACTCCTGAACACTGTGTCCCACGCCCCCGTCCCTCTGGGACGAGGCCCACGGGCATCTCACGGTCGAGGAAAGTGAGGGTCACTGGTGGACACGCTCCCTGCCCTGCCCCCAGTCTCAGAGGCAGTAGGCTCCGGAGCACCCACCGGAACCCAGGCCTGCGGACACCGAGCCCCACGGCCCTGCTCAGGGCCGGCCACCTCGGTGGCCGCAAGCCCTTCCTTTGGTCTTGCCTCAGTTCCTCTGGCTTCAGTTCAAACCTGCCAGCCACTCTCTTTGACAGAAAGGAAGGAGTTGATTCATCTGTGGACAGACACCCCGACTGTGTGGGTAACTCTGCGTGTGTCTGTGTGTGTTTTCCCTAAAACATTTATCAATTGGTTTTTCGAGAAACCTTATTCATTTCTCTGATTGTGAAAAGGATACTGGCTCACTGTAGAGAATCTGGGACAAAGAGGGGACGCTGTAGCACTGGGCACTGAGTGAGGCACCTCTGTACCCCAGCACGTGTGGGAGAACCCACAGAAGCTGGGGGAGGGTTCACTTCCTGAGGGACCCCACAAGCCTGGACGTACTCAGATTTTCTCTGAGGCTGGCCCACAGCCACACTCACCCCTCTTCTGCCTGCTCGTTTCATCTCATTTCCTCCAGCCCTCCTGCCTCAGTTTACCTGCTCCAGGTTACTGAATGCCTCTCTAGGCCCCATGCATCCCCTTTCCTGGCTCTCCACAGACTTTATTGGAACCTGGGAGCCTTAAGACTTAAGACAGAGCTCAGCCTGGATTCGAATGCCCAGGGCCTTGGGCAGGAGGACCCCGCTGTGAGGTCACCCAGCCGGCCGCCCTCCACAGACGGGGGCGGAGGACGGAGCCGGCGGCAGGCAGAGTGGCACCCTCGTCCTCCCCCACCACGCAGAACGGAAGCGGCGGGGCAGCTCTGGAGGTCAGCCACATGCCGACCCCCTGGCCTGTGCACAGTGAAGGACACAGTGCTGGACATGCTCGGCCTCTGTGGGAGGCTTCCGGGGGCTGGGGGCCACGCTGCCGGGGAAGGCGGGCCCACTGCTCCCCTGGCTCAGCGGTGAGGTAGGAGCGGCCACCCACACCAGCTGCCCTAGTCACTGTCCCCATGTGCTCATCCATGCTCCTTCTGGAGGTGAGGGGTCTGAACCCCTGCCTCGGCCCTGTGGCCTCGAGACACGACATCACTGGCCTGAGCAGACACTAGGCTGCACGGGGTGGCAGGGAGGACGGGGGTGCGCTGAGGAGGCGCCCCACCTCTCCTGGACTGTAGGCCTCCAACTCGCCCACCCCAGGCCCCTCACACTCCAAACCAGGAGCTCAGAGGCTCGGATCAGCTCTCAGCCCACCCCTTCTCCTCCCGTGTCCCCCTTTAATTAAGATTAAAGGACGTCAGCTCAGACACCTAAGGCTGCACTGGGCTCCCCTCTGCTCCCCGCCCTGACGAAACCCCCAGTGCCCACTGCAGAGCAGCCGAGGCCCCCCACCCCGGGCCTCAGGTACTCTGCCTCCTTGGCGGTCACATGGGCCACCACTCTAGGGCACTGCCGGGGGCTTGGGAGAGCTCCTGACTGGGCAGTCCTGAAAACCCAGCTCACGCCCCACTTGGCAGAAATGGCAACTGAGGCACGAGAGCCCCGGTCAGGTGGCCCACCCTGGGCTCCCCCGACTGCAGCGATGACTGAGTGGATACTGGCTCTGAAGGTGCCCCGAGGGCACTGTGGGGGTGCTGGGCGTCGATCCCAAGACCAGGTCGACCCCCGAACTATGCTCCACCTCGAGTGGGACCTGCAGAGTGGACAAGCCAGGCTGCCGGCGTCCCCCTGCCTCACTCCCTGTGGGCCACAGCCCTGGCCAGCCGGATGTCCGGCCCCCAGCCCCGAGCCTCGCTGGCTTCTTAGTTCTCCGCTGCTCTTCCCATGGCCAGGCCCTCCCACGCCTCCAGGCTGCTTCTGCCCAGCAGAAAGTGGGTTTTGAGACCCTCCCGTCACCCCCTTCCTGGAGCACCCCGGGGCTGCTGAATGCACTGGCCGCAGGCACAGGCTCTCTCAGCGTCCAGATGCTGCGCCCCCCCCACCCCCAGGCCCTCAACCTGCCCGGTTCCATCAGCAACAAAGTTGGCTCTCAGGCCTCCGACCCTAGGCAAAGGAGAGACTCGCGGGCGAGGCGACCCCCTGGGCTCAGGCCCCGCCTCTTCCAGCGGTTTTTCCAAGAGCGAGGAGGGGGCCGGCCGGGGAAGGCGTGCGGCGGGGGAACCGAGGGCGGAACTTCAGGTGGCGGGCAAGGAGGTGGCGCCCAGACCGGTGCCCCTTCCCGGGTTCAGGTCTTGCGCTCGCAGCTGGGCTGGTGGGGTGCTGGCCCGGCTCGGATGCGGGAGGGGGCAGGGTGGGAGCCCCTCTTCCCGGGACAGGGTGTGGGATGGGGAGCTTGAGGTCCCCACGGGTCACGTGCCAGCGCCCCAGGACGCAGGAGCCCGAGCCGGCGCGGAGTGGGGCCGCGCGCGGCGCAGACAAAGGCTCCGACAGGTTTCCGCATCCCGGCCTGTCCCCGCCCCCGCCCGCCACCTCCGCGGTGACCGCTTACCTCGGCCCAGCCGGGCCCGGGGGTTCTCCGCGCGCCCGAGCTCGCCCGCGCCGGTCGCCCACGCGCCGGGCCCCCGGGGCGCCCACGCCCCGGCCAGCGGCACCCCGTGACCCCGCCCCGCAGCCCGCCTTGGGCCGGGCGCCGCCGGGGTCCTCTGTGGATCCCAGTCCACGGGGCCCCGGGTCCGCGAGAGCGTCAGGGGGGCGCAGCGGCGGCGGCGAGCACAGCCTGGGCCACCGAGCTCCGCCCCCCGCGCGGAGCCCCGCCCGGCCCTGCCCACCCCGGCCACGCCTCCCCTCCGGCCGCCTCCGCAGGGGGGGCCGGGGCCCGGGTGGCCCCGGCACCCCGGGGGGTGACCTGTGGTTGATCTAGCCGGCCATCCCTCCCCAGTACCCTAACCTTCCCCGCCTGGGCGCCCAGGCCTGCTACCGATCCCCTCCACACCCCAGTCCTCCAGGACGGGGCCTACGACACCCTGCCGGCAGGTGGGTGGGACAGGCCTCTCAGATGACGGGACTCAAAGCTTTGAAGGATGAGTAGGAGTCCATGAGCTGGACCCTGGCGGGTGTCATCCAGGTTTAGGGCCTGCCGCCACTTCTGGTGTGCTCCCTTGCCTGGTCAGCACCTCTGGCCTTCTGTCCCTGGCCCAGGGCCTGTCCATGGGAATCAGGCGAGTCCCCTCCACACCCAGTGGCGTGGGATCAACACGTGTCCTCCAGGGCACCTGCGGACTACCACCTGCCCTCACTTTCCGCCAGACTGGCTCCTTCCCTGCCTTGAGACCCCTCTGCCCAGCGGCCAGCAGGCCCCAGAAGTCCTTCCGCCCGCCGGTGTGGCCAGCATTTTTCTCAAGGCCCCGGCCCGTGACTTCTGAAAGACTGGCCGGCGGTGAGAGCAACAGCCTGCCAGCTTCATCTCCCCCTGCACCCTGGGTGCCCAGTGGAGACGCTGGCACGCGGCAGGAGCCAAGCACTCGTTTGAAGGGTGGACTGAACCGGGTGCTGAGTGGAGCGAGTGTGTGCTGGGTGGGTGCGGCTGTGCCCTCGGGGTGGGATGGGTCCCCCTGCCCTTCTTCCGGTGCTGTCGGGGCCAGGGGACACAGCCATTATTAATCTCAGTTATCCGGCCCGAAGTGTCCACGGGCTGGGAGCTTGGGAGGGGCTTACCCTGGAAGCCATGCCGAAATAAAAATTACCCAGTGTGTGGGACACACTGTTCTAGATGCAGGGGGACACATCGGTGCCCCTGCCCCTATGAGGTTTCAGTCCGGTGAGGGACTGAAATCATTTCAGGAAGCATCAGATGCCTGGAAGACAGTGAGAGGGGTGGACTGGGCCACAGCGTGTGGCTACAGGATGGTGGCGGACATTACCTAACGGTCAGGGAAGGCCACTCTGAGGTGACACTTAGCTGAGGCCTGGATGACAGAAAGGCACCTGTCATGGGAGGATGTTCTGGACAGAGAGAGCAGCCAGTGCACAGCCCAGAGGCCGGAAGAAACTCACGGTGTTCAGGAGCAGAGCGGAGGCCAGTGTAGGGGAGCAGGGAAGAGGGTGCGTTTCTGGCGAGAGGCGAAGTCGAGTGATGGGCAGGCCAGCCTGAGGGAGCCTTGTAGGCAGTGTGGAGGGGGGGGTCCCTGGAGCCTTTTGGTTGGAAGAGGGAGCATGCTGCATGCTGTGACCTAAAACCTAGGTCGCTGGTGGGAACGCAAAATGGAACAACCTTTTTGGAAAGTAAATTGGCCTGAAAAACATGCGTTCCCGTTGATTCAGGAGAGCTAGTCCAAGGCAATCATCTAACTACAAAGATACAAAGATATTCCCCTAAGAGCAAGCATCACAAATAGCCCTGTTACCCTAGGAGAGCGGATGAGTAATATCATGGTGGGGGAGGGGTGGCATCGTAATTTTAGAAAAACCCAGGAAAAGCAAGTGGGATGGTGTGTACCCACACAGAGAAGGCTTCGGTCGCCACGAGGGTGTATGGTTATGAAGTACTTATGAGGATATGGAAAACGGGCAGTGCAGAAGCGTTGTGACCAAGAAACAGGGAAAGAAAAGAAATCCTTGGCATTTTGTGCTTCCCCAATTGGAAAAACAGGGTAAAATGACTTTTTGGGAAAATACAAATGAGCAGTCAGGCTGCTGTCAGACGAGAAAGAAGTCTACGTAGAAGAATTCGTGGAGAGGAAATACAGAAATGTGAAAGAATTAGCCACTCTGCTCAAAATCCAGGCTTAGGCGCTTCACAGAATTACAGTTTGCTGAACTTTTAAAGAAGGGTGAGCCTCCGTGTGGCTTAAATATCCCAGAGCACAGGGAAAAAGGAGAGAACTTAAACCTGACAAAGATTTCTCTAAGAAAATAGCAGGCCGGTCTCACCTGTGAAATCGTATAAAGACTTGAGTGAAAAACATCGGTGGAATCCAGAAGCACATTAAAATAAGACTATCCTACAACACTCAAGCGCAAGAAAGCTCACGTAAAGAATGCTATTAATAATAATGCTAATGAATTAATAATACGAAGGGTCAGAGGAAAAAATCATATGATCATCTATATGGATACTAAAAAGGCGTTTGGTAAAATACAGCTTCCAGTCTGAATTCTTACAAAACCTTAATTGAATAGAAATCAGTGGACTTTGCGTGCACTGCAAGTCAAAGGTACATCGCTTTAGGTACAAAAGCAAGACTTGGATGTCTGCTCTCAGCTCTGGTATTTACCCTCCTCCTCCTCCTCCCGGGCGTGGAGTCCGAGCTGACTTTATTAGACAAGAGAACGAAATAAGATCTGTAAGTATTGGGAAAGAGGAGTTAAATTATTATCTGTAGGAAGATCCAAGCGACCCAAATAAAAACCTTTAAAGAGATTTCTGCAGCCTTCCTACTTAGGCGTGACGATTAGAAAAATGCAATGAAAGAAAAGATTAATTTACAATGGCAACGAAATAGATAAAATTCCCTGGAATAATCTTAATTAGAAATGTTGAATGTCCATAAAAAAAAAAAGCTTAAGGGACTTTATATAAAGCCTTTGGGAGAGACCCAGGGGAAGACAATGGATAGACAGGCACAGCCTGTGCTTTGACGGGATGTCATTTCTTACTAAAAGTGTGACCAAGATGTCATTTCTTACTAAATCAGTTCTCTTATCTAACATCATCCCAGTAAAAAGCCAGCAAGATGTCCTTTGGAACCAGATAAACTGATTCTGATTCACATGGGAAAGTGAATTTGTAAGGAGGAGCCAGGAGAATCCTGAAAAGGGAGGAGTGCTGAGGAGGGTCGACTTGCCAGACAGCATGATGCTCTCCCACGGAAGCGGCTCGGGCTGAACTTTGACGAGATGAACCAATCAAGCCTCAGAAGTTGACCCAATTCATGCATTGATAACAGTAGCTTCTAAAAAAAAAAAAAAGTAATAGCGGCAGCTTTTCCTGTCAGCGGGAGAAAGATGGATTATTCTGTAAACAGCGTTTGCACCATTAGGTGACAATCCGAAAAAGAAATAAAATAAAGTTGGCTCTCTACCTCAGTCCTTATACCAAAGCTGAAACCAAAACAACAACGAAAATATCCAGATTTTAGTTTTAAATAGTCTCATATATAAAGCTCTTTTTAAGCGAGACACAAAACTCAGGAGCTGTATATAAAAACCACTGCGTTTGACTATTTCATTGCAAGTAGAACATTTGTGCGTGGAAAAACCCCTAGTAACCAAAAGAGATGCCAAAGTGGGGAAAATATTTGCAACGCATATGACGGGTAGTCGGCTTACTTCCCTAATATATAAAGAGCACCTTGAAATCATAAAGAAAAAGAGCACTAGAAAAGGGGAGCAAAATGTGTTAGGGGACAATTTATAAAAAGGGAAACAGTGCTTCAACATACGAGAAATCACCCAACTCTACAGCTAACGAGTCCAGGTTAAAACTGCGTCGAGAGGCCATTGTCCTCTTAGGGCATTGGGAGTCAGTGCTGGCAAGGTGAGGGCCAGGGAAATTGTGGGAAATGCCCGCTCGGACGGTGGACAGACTCGGGTGTAGACGAGGGTCAGGGCTGGTCTTCCGGTCTGGGAGTGTGGTTGCCGGTGGCTGCGAGGGCCGGCGCTCATTCAGCCATGGCTGCAGGGTGGGGAGAGGAGGGGCGGCCGAGGCTCCCGGGTCACCCCGCCGAACAGAGCAGGCGGGAGCGCCTCCCCTCCAGAGGCAGCATAACCTCCCACCTCGCCATTCTGCGTTCGTACTGGTGACAGGCGAGCTGGTGGGGTGTCCACGGCAGGGATAAACCAGAGGTCGGAAAAGACACTGCTTTCCTCCCCGCCGTCGCCGTGAGAGCACGCCCAGCTGCAGAGAAGGCAGACAGGCGGAGCCCGGCCGCACGGCTGAGGCCACCCAGCTCAGCCGACGGCCGGCCCATCCTAACCGTGAGCCGAGCCGGTCCAGATCAGCGAGCCACTGGGCCGACCACCCAAGATGCAAGAGCCACAAGCACGTGCTGGCACCTGCCACCGACGTTCCGGGGGTGTTCGTTCACACAGCGCTGTTGTGGCGACCCACAGCTGACATGCTGATTGACTTGGCCATGGTTGGGGGCCGCGTGGCCCTGCGCCCCGTGGCCTGGCGCCGCACGTCTACTCCTTGCCTTGCACCGTGCCACGGCCTCACGCGCGCGGCTCTCACTGTACCCTCCGGGGTAGACAGCGTGCCTATGTCTCCCCGCGGGAGGCCTCCGCTCAGCCTGTCCGCTGTGCCACCCTAGGCCGCCCACCTCCCCTCTCCGCGTCTCACCTGGAAAGTCAGGGCCATGTAAGAGACAAAACGTGCTTCGCGCGAGGGCTGACACTTGGTAAGCACTTTCCACACACCCTTCCTCGCAGTCTCCCGGCCGCCCTGCGCCGCGGGGCCGCTGCTGTCACCACACGTCTGACACGTGAGCGGAAAGGTCTGGAGCCGGCAGGGCAAAGCCGAGTCTTGTGGCTCGGCAGCCTGCGTCAGTCACAGAAGTCCCTGCGGAGCGGCAGAGCCAGGAAAGGGTTCCCGTGGGACTTCCAGGGCAGGCGCGGCGCGGGCCCGGCCCCACGGTCACTGCCGGTGACACCCGGACCTCACCGACAACGGCGAGGACTCTGCTGATCAACATCTGTCCCCCGTCCCTGCTAGCAACCCTCCTCTGGAGGAAAGCCATCTGCCAGGATGAAAAAGACAGCCAAATGGGGCCCCGTCTACCGAGCAGGTGACAGGCCAAGGCAGGGACGGAGGGAGGGGCCTGAAGCCAGGCCTGTCCTGTCAACTGGGAGGCTCGCACAGGCAGCCAGGCCGTGGCGGGGGCTGCGTCCCAGGCAGAGTGAGCAGGGGGCTGCCACCTCCAGGGGCAAAGGCACCTGCTTCGACCTCACCTGGCAAGTGCCCAGTGCTGGTCTATGCGGCCCGGATGCCCCTCCCATCGTCTTTTGGGAGGATGGCCGCCAAGGCCTCTTCCTGGGTCCCTGGACGTCCCCCGCGGGCCCTCCAACCCACCTCCCGTGGCAGACGGAGTGAGCCCTCTGACAGGGTCATCCTGCTCACGCTCTCCCGTGACTGCTCGGGCGGCAGAGGCTGAGCCTTCTGACCGCGGGACACCCCCCCCCATGCCTTTCCACGCCCTCACTTCTGAGGGCGGGGCAGTAAGGGTGGGTGGGCTAAAGGGCGGCTTCCTGTGCCTCCGGCCCCACAGGCAGGATTCAGCTCAGCTGCTCGGTCCAGGCCCATATGATGTCTTTGAAAACTTTGCGGGCTTCCCACGTATCAGACTGCCATTAGGCCAAAGCTGCGCACACATTCCTCTCTGAGACATCCATCCTCTCTATTTTTAGGCTGTACGACAAGGCTCTTAAAAAAATTTAAAGCACTCTAGCCGAGAGAGTCTAAGATGCACGCTTTTAAGATTTTGGAAACTTTTTCATCTAGTCGAAAGTTTTACTTGCTGCCTTAAACATTTCTCAACCATGTCCTTTACCCCTGACAGTGGCACCTTGAGATTTTGCTTGACTCGAGACCATGTTTTATTGGCAACACTCCATGTTTGATCTTTGGTTTGATCTTTTGAACGGAGTGAAGCCTTCCTGGGGACTCTTAGGTTCATTATTCCTGGTGGTCTATCCAACCGACCCTCCAGGTGTGTGCCCTTGTGCATGAACCTCTGGAGAGACACTTTGGGCTCAAGCTGAATTTTCTAGACTAACTCCCACCACTGCAGTGACAACAGCCACCAGCTGCCCACCCACCGTGCATACCGTCCACGGAGTGGGAGGCACCCAGACCACCATGTCTCGCCATGGCCCACCGAGGCGACTCGGGTTAGGGAGGTGTGCCCATCTAAAGAACAGTGCGTGTACGGAGGCTTTTCCTGCCCACTCCAGCTGTAGAACAGGCTTGTTCTGTTGGTGGTGGGGGGATGGGGGGGGGGGGATGGGGGTGTGTGTCGGGGGAGAGGCTCAAGATAAGCTTAAAAAGAAACTCAACGTCTATGAAAAGACACACACAGGGTTTGTCCATAGTAGTGAAAACTGGGAAATAGCCCGGGTGTCTATCAAGAGGAAATGGTTCATCACACCGTGGAGTACCACTCAGCACTGAAAAAGGAAGGAGCTACACGCACCCGACAGCGAGGAGGGGTCTCGAGTGCGTCGGGCCGCGTGAAAGAGACAGATGCAGAAGAACACGCCCCGCATGGCTCCGTTCCCAGGACGGTCTAGACGCAGGGACATGACGCGAAGGCCATCAAGGTGGCGATGACTTGGGAGGGTGAGGGGCATGAGGGGGCCCTCTGGGGTGATGGTCACGCGCTGTCCCCTGACAGGGTTCGGTGTGCAGCGCCCGTCCATTTGTTGACATGCAGCAAACGTCTACTTTAGATTTGTGTATTTTGCTGTTGGTAAATTTTGCCTGGAAGCACCCCCAACCATAAGCAAATCTCGACTTCCAGCTCACGACGGGCACGCGCAGGGGTGACGTGTGCTGACGTCTGCAGCTGACTTGGAGCTGCGTTAAAAAGGGTGACACGGATCGGCGGCCGGGGGGGGTGGTGGAGACGGACACCGTCTCAGAGAGTCCGCGGAGAGAAGTGTTCACGGCACGGTTCTTCTTTATGTCGACAATTTTCCTAGGAGAATGTTGGGCAGAGAGAAGTCGAGCGAGCCCAGCAGGGACCCGCCCCCCACGCCCACCGGGCTCCGGTGGGGCCGTGGCCGGCCTTGGCAGCTGTGCTGGCTGCTTTCTGCAGAGCTCAAACCTAATTATTCCCCACTTATTAACTTACAGCCCATTAGAATCTTCCCATCAACCTGCATGTGCAGCCAAGAGCCGGGCAGAGGCAGGAGTGACGGGGCCCATTCAGGACACAGCCGGGGAGGAGAGGGTGCCGCGGGCTGGTCCGGAGGCTGGCAGGGGGGCAGGCTGGGATGGATGAGGGTCTCTCACGCCCTGTCCCTGATCTCAACAGAAAGGCCCCCTGGAACCGCCCGAGCCCAGGGCTCAGAGGTAACGCCCTCCCCGGGCGGCGAGACGGCCCCATCCACTGTGCCTGCTTGGCACGCTGCCCGCTCTCCCTCCATCCCGACTTGGGACAAAATGAGGCCCAATTGTCTGGGCCAAAAAGGCAAAGTCAATAAACAAACCCCATGAAGCTCTCCTGAGGGGGAAGGACGCCGTGGGGTGCTGAGAGGGACGGCTGGGGTGGGCTCAGGGCCAGTGCGTGGTGCACTCACACCGCAGGGACTCCGGGAGGAAGCTGGCACAGAGGGCGGCTGAGGCTCAGAGAGAGGGAGGCCTTGCCCAAGTCACACAGCAAGGCCAGGCCACTCTGGGCCCTCCATAGTCACCTGGCACGGTTACACTGCCTGCCAGCCCCCCCCCCCCTCCTAGGCCTAGAGAGCAGGGGGAGTCACATCCTGGGCCAGGCTGCGGGGACTGGGGCCGAGCTGCGTGCGGCCTCCTGGGCCTCTACCGTGCAGGACACCCAGGCTGGCCCAGGAGGTGAGACAAAGGTCCCCAGGGCCGTGGTGCTGGTGCTTTTGCCAGGAGGAAGACCTCCTTGAGGCTGCTGTGGCTGTGGCCTTGGGACAGGCCAGCTGCTGACCTCCGCCCGCTGCACCGCCCTCCCGTGTCCCCTGCCCACCTGGCTGCTCCAGCTACGCTGAGGGCTTTCTCGCTTTCCTTGTGGTTCTTTCTCCACCTGGGGGCCCGCCGTCAACGCGCACCTCTCCGTCCCCACCTCCCACTCAGCCACAAAGCCTCAGCACCACGCCCCTCCTCCAGGAAGCCTCCCCTGGGGCAGGGACCACCCTGGGCGTCCACAGGGTATGGGGCAGCAGCTGAGGGAGGCTCAAGGACACCCCACCTTACAGATGGGTGGGGGCTGGGGGTGGAGCGAGGCCCAGAGAGGCTTGGTAAGCGAGACGGGCCACAGTGATTCCGGCCTAGGGTCCAGGCTCCACTGTGCTGAGCCCAGACGGGGCAGGAAGGGTGACCAGACCGGCACAGAGACCCCAGCCCCCAAGCACCCACAGAGCAGCTCTGGGAGCAGCGTGCCCATTCCCCAGGTGAGGAAACAGAGGCCAGGCAGCCAGGGGCCGGTCCAAGGCGCCCCGCCGGGCTCCGAGGGCGCGGCAGAGCCGGACTGGAGCCCAGGCCTGGCTGGACCCGGCCAGCGCCCTTCCCGTGGCAGCCGTGGCCGTCCAGCTCGTGGCCTCACCTGGGCCTTACCTGGGCCTTCCCTGGGCTCCCTCCGCGCCTTCCAGCAGAGCCGGAACCCCGTCAGGCGCGCCGGGCGCAGGGGCCTGTGTGCTGTATTTACGAGCGGGCGCTGTGAGCGAATTAGCAGGGTAACCAGGGGAAGTGTCTGGCTTCCGGGGGAGGCGGTTGGAGCCATCTGTTCCCCAGCGCTGAGAAAAACCGGAGCCGCCACGTCCGCGGGGCCGCAGGGAGCCCCGGGAGCCGGCCGGGCGCGGGCCCTCTGCGGGCCTCGGCGTCCGCGTCTGTGATCCCGGCGGGCCTGTCCGGACTCCAGCCCCCAGCCGCCTGCTCCGCGCTCCAGCTTCTCCCTCCGGCCTCCCAGCCCCAGCCCCTCCCAGACGTGCCTGCGGGCGTGGGGCTGGGGCGGAGGGCAGGGCAGCCGGGCTTCAGGCTCTATTTGCCCTCGGCCTTGTTTGCTCCCAAGCCGGAAGTCGCTCTGTCAGAAAGATGATCGTTCCCCAGTCCCTAGCACGGCGACCAGGCGACACACACCTCCCTGGCTGGAGAGCTCGCTCGGACCTCGCTCCGAGCAGCTCACCGCGTGCGGGGTCCAGCGATGGGGCGAGACCACTGACCGCGACATTCGGGATCGAGGCCGAGGTCGTCGAGACGACGGCAGAGCTGGAGGGATGGAGAGCGGGAGACAGACAGACACAGAATGAGAGATGGAGGCAGACGGGTGGCAGGAGGTGGGGGTGGGGGTGGGGGTGGGGGTGGGTGGGGTGGGGAGAGGGCGGGAGGATTGTCACCCGCCGGGCCCCCTGTGCTCAGCCTGAGCCTGCTCGGCTAGCGGTTTGGTGGCTTGAGTTGTAACTCTTGATGGGTTAGACACGTGGCATGGGGGCTGTTGGCCATTTGACCCTTGCCCCAGGCCCTGCAATTCAGGAGCTGTCCTGACCCCAAGTCCCCAGCTCAACACCTTTGTTCCTGGGGTTTCATCTGCCCAGGACACTGTCCCGTGGGGAGCCTCCCGAGCTGTGTGTGGTCATCATAAGTATGGGCCGCAGCATTAGGAGGTGGGGCCGGTGCCCAGGCCCCGGGCCGCAGAGCCTGTTGTCGTCCAGGGGCTGGTGCCAGTCCAGGAGAGGCCTGGTGGCTGCAAGGCTGCCTTGTCCCTTTAAGGAGCTTATCTTGGCAGAATTCTTCTAATCCTTTCGGAGGATTAAAGAAACTCAGCGCATGTCCCTTAATGCTGGTTAAGGGTTTAATAGGCTTCAGGCTCTCCAGGAGAAAGCCCCGATGACTTTGTTCTGACAGGCTGGGTGACCTGATCCGGCTTCATTCCCCCACCCGTGAAGGAGAGGGGTCGGTGTGGCCTGTGTCCCTAAACTGTTGTGTCGAAGGGGTGGACTGTGTTGTAGCGCCTGTGGGTTTGGAAAACTTCTCACCCCATCCACCCCAGGGGGGTGGGAAGAGGCAGGTGGGGGTGTCGGTCGCAAAGCAGGAAGCCCAAGGCCCAGGCGTCGGCAGGGCTGGCGTCTCCTGACACCTCTCCTTGGCTCACAGATGGCCGTCCCTCTGTGCCCGTCTGTGTCCTAATCTCTTCCTAAAATGCCACCGGTCATGTGGGATTAGGGCCACCCTGACGCCCCCATGTCACCTTCATCACCTCTTTAAAGGCCCCATCTCCGGATACAGTCACATTCTGAGGTCCGGGGGCCCAGCCTTCCACATACGGATTCTGAGGGACACAGTCCAGCCCCGTTGTTTTAAGCCGCCCAGCTTGTGGTACTTTATTAGAGCCACGGGAAGCTCTTGCATGACAACTCGGGGCTCAGAGAGCAGTTCCCCAGAGACCCTGGGAGCAGCACGTGGCCTTGCGCGGTACAGTCTCCGTCGTCATCCATCACTTCTGCCTCGTTCTGTCCACGGTGGCCGTCACGAGGCCCGCCCAGGCTCACGAGGAGAGGCGACGGGGACCCCACCTCTTAGGGGCGAATGGTGAGCACTTGCAGCTGCCCTTGGATCCCCGCTGAGGCGCAGATGGGTTGGGAGAACAGTGGAGAAATAAGACTATAAACACAGGTGACGCTCGGGGGGAACACAGGTGAGTCGCCTTCCGGAACACGTGTCAGCCATGTTGTACAGGGCTGAGCCAAGGTTCCTGGGGGACAGAGAGGAACTCTGCCCGTAGCTGAAAGCTCACTATAGGGCTCTGGAGCGTCTGTCTGCGGGGTGCGGGAGAGCAGGACCTGACACCTTTGTCGCCTTTGTTGGGCTTGCTGACAGAGTCAAATGTCACAGTGCCCTCCCCACAGGATGTCACAGGGACACAGCCCACCTGGAAACTCCTCCTGGGCTTGCAAACGCCTGCTCCCAGCAGGGTGCACCATCTTCCACAGGAGGGAGACTCAAACGCTGGGGGTTCTCGGCTCCTGCAACTTACAAATGAACGCCCCCAGAAGTGCCCTCAGCTGCCCCCCATCCCCTGGGAGCTGAGGGCACCTCAGGGAAGGGGCAGAAGTCACGTCTCTGTCAGATGCTCTGCTGCGGCTGCCTCCCGACTCCCCAGCCGCCTGACCGTGGGCAGGTCACACCTCCGCCTGGGCCTTGGCCATCATGTCCACGAGATAGGGGCCAGAGTGGGTGGCGGTCGTGAATCTCTGTGCAGAAGCATCAACCGGGGATGTGCTTAGCAGCCAGAGCTGCGTGCACATGTGCAGGACCCCATTCTGGGCTGGCCACAGTCCACCCTATCTTGTCCCAGCAAACCAGGCCACCCACAGCTCCTGGCTCACAGCTCCCACTTTCATTTCCCAAGAGGCCTGTTCCTTCTCTTGGTCCCAGTGTGAAAAGTCCCAGGGAAGAAGTCTGATTGGCCAGTGTGGGTCACGTGGTCCCTGGGGGGGCAGCGGTGGATGGACGGCCACAATGGGGTAGGGAGGAGCTGCTTCAGGATGAGGATGGTGCGGCACGCAGGGTGATAGGGGCCGCACTACAGCACCTAGAATACTCTTCAGAGGGAGGATGGAGCCTGAAGTTTAGGGAAAAAAAAAGACTCCCAGAGTTAAGTGGGAAGTGGGCCTCAGGCCTGTTCTGGTCCCTGGGAGCCTTATCAGTATTGTCAGTTCCGTGACAACAGGCCAGTGATTTCTGTTAAGCCGCAAAGTTTGTATTTTTATTACCAAATCATCCCCGGCGATTGCTACTCAAGGGCTCTGGGCAGCCTGGAAGGGTCTCCTTAGCCCCCGAGGTGCCTCTGGGGGTGGGGACACGCCACCAGGCACTGCTGGGGCCGGGGCGGGGGCCGCCCTGGATTCTGTTCTGACTTTGTTTCTGCCCCTGGGTGCCACCTGTCTGGCCCCCACGGCCGACCCTCCTCTCTGGGTGCAGCTGTGAGTCCTTTGCCTCTTCAAGGACATTGACAAGCAAACTGGAGCTTTGGAGCAGACAGCGTCATCCACTCACTCGGCCTGATTTCACCTGAAACAACAATCTTCAGCTTTTGAGGACAGGCACTGTGACACACACAGTGACCACACACACACACACACACTGAAACAGACATGTATCCAAACATGGCACTCAGACACACTGACACATGTGAGCCACATGCGCGCGTGTGCGCACACACACAGCAGTTTCCCAGAGACGCCGGGCAGCACGTGGCCTTGCGTGGTGCAGTGACGGTCATTGTCCATCACTTCTGCCTCATCTGTTCATGGCGCCCGTCACGGAGGCCCGCCCAGGCTCACGGGGGGGATGGGGACCCCACCTCTTACGGGCGGAATGGCCGAGAATTTGCACTTGGTCTCACGGCACACGCGTGTCAGTGGTGGAGGGGTGATAGTTAACAACGAGCTTTCTCATTTGCCACTGGCAAAGCCTGGTCCAGATGCTGAGCTGAAACGTGAGGTCACAGAGGGGTCGCAGGCTGGAAGGGTCCTGGTGAGTCAGCAAGAGGCACCACTGCTCGGGACCAGGCTCTGCTGGCTGCATCCCTGGAATTTTGGGGAGCCCTGCCTGGACCCCACTCCAGCGTGGCCACAGACATCTTGGCCGCATGCATCTCTGGTGCCCAACGGAAGACGCCACCCTGAGTCCTGGCAGAGTGCCCAGCCGCCCCGGCGATGGACGACTTGTGCTAAGCCCTCGTTTTCCGGAAGCGCACGGACATTTCGTCCAGATCGACTTGAGTTCCTGCCAAACTGGGCCTGCGCCACGGCGTGAGGGGCTGGAGTGACCACCCTGGCCTCGAGAGGAGTAACAGTAGCATTTCTAACGGATGCTCGAATTTTCCCGTTTCCGTATCGTCTCCTGCGGCCCCGAGGCCCGGCGTGCTGTTACTAGGCATTGTTTTAACCGTCCCAGACAAATCCTTATTACTGTTTTATTTTTAATAGTCGGTATGTCTTTATAGTCGCCAATATATCTGTGTCTTTGCTAATTTTTTTTTTTTAATTCTTGTTTGTTTTCCATCCCTCTGAAAAAACATTTATAATTACTGACTCATTCAACAATTACTTCTCGGGCAGCTCCAGACGCTGCAGCCCCTCGCTGTGCAAATCCTATGCAGTTTGCTCAGTCAGTCAGCGTTGTCTCTGCCCAGCTGCTGTCGTGGTGGTTGATCCTCGCCGCTGAGTTGTCTGACTCAGCGCCGCTGGGTGTCGGGGCTCCTGGTTTGCGAGGATCCCGCCTAACCAGACACCTAACGCATCCCCACGGCTTTCCTTGGGGTTCCCAGGTAGACAGATTGGTTGCAGATTCCTCGCTCCACTCGTGTGGGGTGCTGAGGGCTGGCCCGGAGTCCACCCTCACGAGCAACCGGGGCCACGCTGGTCTTTCCGGTCCCTTTCTGGCGTTCACCTTATCTGGGTGTAGCAAGATTCGGCTTCCCTGTGGGGACATCATTGACGGGAGAAATAGGATGCGGACGGGAGGAGGGAGGCGTTCGTGACCGGGGAGCTGCAGGCAGGGCCGTGGCCACCTCCAGTGACTTGCCTTGCTTGCTTAGTCTCCCCGAGTGATGGCTGGTGGCCAGTACAATAAAAATGTAATTGGAGTCACCATTTACTTAACTATTTCCTCCCTGCACAGGGGTCCCGGACTCAGAAAGTTTAGGGGCACGGGCGGGGCGGGGTCAGAGCCAGGCCTCCTGGGTGTGCACTCACAGAAGCCAGCGACAGGTGTGAATACGGAAATACTGCGAGAGGATGGACTGGGAGGTGGTCCCTGACCATCTGGCTGGCTACCTAATTCATCAACCTAATTTTTTTCAGGCCTCACAGGTCGCAAGGACCGTGTCAGTTTACAATCTCTTATTTTTTTATTTTTTTTTTTTACATCTACAGCACCTGGTCTTCCCAGGCGGTCTCCCATCCAAGTACTAACCAGGCCCGACCCTGCTTAGCTTCCGAGACCGGACGGGATCGGGCTCATTCAGGGAGGCGTGGCCGTAGACTGATCTGGTTATTTAAATGGCGAGACCAAAGGGCATGGGAGGGGACCTGTGGGGACCCAGTGCCCCCCTATTTCCAAGGTAACAAAGGTGTCAACCCAAATAGAAAGTGCAGCTGACCAGGGCCCTGGGGAGCAGCTGTGTCCCAACAAAGCAAAGGACCCGGGTCAGACCTGGGCCATCAGGCTTCAGGGGCAACAAGAAATGCGCACTGCCCGGAGTCGATAGGCAAATTGAGTTTGTGCAGCTCTGTGTGGCAGATACAGACATTTCCTGAGAAATTATTTAGCTGGCACACTCTAAACACGTCCTCTGGGAGAACGTGACTGTGAAAGCAACACTCAACAAAAAGCCTTTTAATTCCTTTATCGATTCACGAATCTACCGAATATTTATGGATCGTAAACAATTATCTTGTGTTCGAGCAAACTGCAGGCTGCAAGGGGCCCCACCTGAGCGGAGGGAGGTGCGGCAGGCGGGGGCGGTCAGAGGAAGAAACCCAGGAGGCTGAGGCAGGACTGGACCACACGGAGCAATCGCCCCTTAGAACGACCGTCGGGTGCTAACACTAAGAGGGCGGGCCGCTGCAGGGACATTAACCAAGAGAGGGAGGAAGTCGCCTGCCTGGCTTCACGTCCACCTGGCTACGGCCACTGAGAGCCCAGCCCAGAATCCTGGTGGCTGGGACAGCGACATGACCCAACCCTGAATGTAGGCACAAACCACAGTGCCACGGAGTGCCTGCGTCCCCACTTCACAAGGTACTGTCCCCTAACCTCCAAGGGGACAGTACCAGGAGGAGCGGCTGCGAGGGGCTTGGGTCAGGAGAGTCGAGCCCTGTGAATGAGATCAGGATTCTCCCGAGAGGCCCACACAGGTCCCTGCCCTCCTGCCGTGAGGGGAGACAGTGTGACTGGGGAGCCGATCGCTGTAGTATGAGGGGCGCCAGAACGGAACTCTCACGCGGAGACAAAAGGGGACTCATGGACTGAAGCACGATTGTTCCAACGGCACCCTCAACTGCCCAGGGGAGGGACGCTCTGGGAGACATGGTGCCAGTTCACGCGCGCAGGCAGCACGAGACGGTTTCTGACTAGAGGCATCCCTCCTGGTCGCCTTGTGCGTTCCTCTTCCTGGGACTACTTCTAACAAGTGCACTGTCCAAGCTCCTGGGGCTGCTCCGCCCCAAGGACGTCACCCCGGCCAGCCCCACAGATGCCCGCACAGGCTGGTGGCTGAGAAGGGGCTAGTTGAAGGCACCCTCCGGCCCCCGCAGAGCCACGGCTCCTGGTCCGATGGCTGGCCCCTCTGAGCATCTGTGGACCTTGGAGGATGCGAGGGCTGAGGGCAGGGACCACAGAGGTGGCATCATTTCCCGTCCAGGTCTGACAACCGTCCACCTGTAAGGAGAATCTACCCCACGGGATTCCCAGGGAGGGCCTGCACATGTCGCCTGTCAACCGAACGAGGCTTTCGTATTTGCAAATGCATTTTCACTTTTATTTAGGAAAGAGCACGCGGACCGTAGGTCAGGAGGGCACCTCGGGCTGCTGTCACAGGCAAATGGGGCATCATGGAGCTGGAGGGACCAGTAAATGCTAAGAAAGGGGTAGAGACAGCCAGTTCAAAAACCCACCAAGTTCATGAGGACACACTGTACCTCCCACGGCCCGCCTGTCCCCCGATGGAACGGCGGTGAAGAACGGTCCCTCGGAAAGCACCACCAGCAGTGACAGGGCCCTGCCGTGTGACCTGCAGCAATCCTCCACCGCCTCAGCACTGCCTGCCCTTCAGGAGGTCATGACCTCCAAAACCCCGTTCCCTTTCAGGATCTAGCTAGTTGACAATGGAACGTGCCCTGGCATTTCTTCCCGAGGCCACAGGAGGAGCAAGGACGAGCCCAAGGAGAGCCGGTGACCAGCAGCAACACGAAACTCACATAGACGGGACACTCCGTTCTAGAGCCCCCAGTCACTGTCCCATCACCGCAGGTACGGCAAGGGCAGGTGGGGAGCGACTTCCAGGGGCTGCTTTGTAAAACCCATTTAACCGCAGGGCTGTGTGTGGGGCTCTCCGCGAAGCTGTCTCGAGCCGTGAGTCCCAAGGGCATCGTTTCAGAAGGTGGTGGGAATTCAGGCTGCTCACTACTTCACACGCACTTGCCTCGAACCAAAACCAACGGCTGGAAAGGTTTCCGGAGCCTCGTGGGTTCCCCCGAACACGGAAGTGCTGCACGGTCTCCTCAACCAGGACAGTGGCTTTGAGACACACGGGCACCACAAGACAGTCGCTCTGAGGTCTCAGGGTGGGGATGCGACTCGCGGCTGCGGCCGGCTCCGGTCAGCAGCTCACCTGCTACTGCCATGCATGTCTTTATCAAGCAGAACACGAAATGGATGTTTCTCAGCCTGTGAAATTAAGGAAGAAACTCTCCAACCTAGAGGGTAATTTGAGACAAAGCAACTCCGTGCACAGAAAGACATGTTTCTAAAAGCCGCCACCAAGCTAGCTCTGTGTTTAAAGTGATGCTTTAACCAAAACCTGGAAGCAAGCAGCCATTCGGCCGGTCTCCAGCCTGTCCCTAGCGGGCCAGCCACCTGCCTCCGGGACACCGGTCACCGGCTTCATCCTTCGTCCCGCGGGGCTCAGACCTTTCACACTCTTCCAGACAAGGCCAAGAATTCTAGCAGAAAGAAGTGTATTATCTATTTCACAAAGGATGGAAATCTGTTCTGGATGAAAACCTTTGTAAGGTTTCAGTCTGGCTGCAGGATGCTGATATTCAAACAATGTTCTAAGTAGAATTACAGTGCATTTAAATAATGGTACAAATGAGCAGTACAGCCTGTGACTAAGCAACGAATCAATGAAGAAAAAATTAGAATACAGGTTTTAACATCTTAATGCAGTTATAAAACGCTCCCAATGGTGGATTCCCCAGTCTGGATGGGCACGGGATGTCGTCAGGAAGCATGTTTCCTGTGTCACACACAAATGCACACGCCCCACACGTACCGACACACACATCGCTCACCTAACAAGGAAATGTGAGGAGGAGTCATATGACAGCTCAGAAAGGAAACATACAGGGTTGAGGAATCAAAACAATCCCTTTAAATTCCATACTTCAAAAAGATTTAATTTTTCCAAATGAAAGACTTTCCAGGTCGGATACCAGGAAAGATAAGGGGCTGGCCATGCCCCCAAATCCATTTTTTTGTGCTTCACAAATCCACAGAATGAAAAGGTTCGACATGGGCCAAGAGTTATGACCTGGGTAAGAACTAAAACATACACCAGGGAGATCCACCTGCTTGGTAGTTAACTATCGTTACGTAGTGTCAACAAGAAGTTACGGAGACGCCGCCACGTGACGCTCTCCCACTCGCCAGCGGCTCGAGTGCCCTCGCCTTTCACGTGTGGCGCCGCAGAACCCGAACCCAAAGTTCCCCGCCTGTCCCTCTGGAGCTTGAGAATTAAGTACACTTACAAAAGAATGTATTTGGGTTTTCAGCTGTGCTAACTAGTGTCACATACACATTTTACACAGGGATCCCGTCACCCCCTGCATGCAAGATACGGTCTACAGAGGTCTGGGACAGGGGACACGGCGAGCACACACACACGGCTCCCGTGCAGCCACAGCATCACAGAACCATGGACGGCGGAATGAGCCAGGAACACGCTTCCTGTCACCGCCTCCGTCTTCCTTGCTGCGACCGCGCACTGCTGGCCGTGGCAAGACATCCTCTCTCCTCCCTCCTCTCCAGACGACCTGGGGGAAGGCGGAGCACGAAACTCGCTCCTCGCCGGGAGCTGCAGGGCCGGGCCAGCTGCTCGGGGTGAGCTAGTGTCCCATCCCAGCCGGAAGGGGACTCGCGCTGGGACGAGGTGCCATGTCTGGTGGCCGCAGCCTGCCGGCCGCAGCAGGCAGTGCCCAGTCTGCCAGACTGCAAGGCCCCCCAACCCCAGACTGGACGCCCAGGCCTGCCACTGTCCTGAGAGCGCAGGGGGCCACACGTGACCTGAGCGGGAACTGCACTTGTCCTTATCATTTCGCCGTTCCCACCAGCTTTGTCTTCAGCAACCAGTACTGGATAAACGACCCATTTAAATCGCAAAACCAGTTTGTGTTCAACATTTCAGGGGTGCCCGCCGCAGGCCGGGCACTGAGCGGGGCACCCCAGTCCACACGTCGTGCTTGCCGCCCTGTGGCCCTGTGAGGGCGGGCTCGCGCCTACTGTCCAGTCCGGGAAACTGAGGCCCCCGGGTGGTGGAATCAGGGACTGAATCTGGGTGTCTAACTGCAGGTTCGGTCGAGATCTGGGCTCCATTCTCCAGAAAACACAGAGGGCTGGCCCCAGTCCACGTGGGTCCCTGAAGTCCGTTTCCGGGTTTGGTCTCCTGCTCGCCTCCAGAAGACTCTTTTTTTGAGGTTTGGAAAAATATGACATAATGAAAAGAATATATTGGTGTACAGTTTGGGGTTCAGCACACGTGTTCTGCAGGGTCCAGCTGGAGTCCCTTTCTGTCTGAGTCCCTGGCACGGCAGGAAGGGTCCCACCTGCGACCACCTTGGCGGCCCCCATTTCCTCCTCCGAGCTCAGGCCTGCAGTGACCCTCGGCACAAAGGAAACAGGCAAAGGACAAATGGAGGGTGGATGCCCCTCGACGGCGGCCAGCCTGCGAACACGGCCCTCCTTCAGTTCCTCTCGCCCGGGAGCCCTTGGATCCCCCTCCAGGGGGTCCGGCACGGAGGGCGGAGTGGCCTTTTTCTAACTGCCCATCTTAAAGGTGGAAGAAACGGGCGCTCAAGGAGGGACGAGAATTCCCCCATCTTCCAGGACCGTCAAGCCCAGAGACGGGCGGAACCACGTGCCTTGGACCATGAAAAGCCTGGCAAACGAGATCCGACTCCCCACTCACCCCAAGTGCGACAGGGAGCGAGCAGGCACCAAGGTCAGGAGTCTAACACATCACAGGTAAGGCTTCCTCTTTGGTCACCAGGAAAGCCTAGCTTAGGGCCTCATGTCGTCATGGATGCCTCTGACACTTTCCCAAAAGCACTCACTCTGGACACTGTGCCACCAGACAGAGTCCAAGGCCTTGCTCTAGGGGGACAGTGGAGAGTACCCCAGCAGGTAGACTGCCTGCTCGGGCCCTGGAGCGCCTTGGACAAAGGGCCACCGTGCTCAGCGCTCGGCAGACGCACGTCCTGGCAGCTCTGCCACTGTGGATGGCGTTTCGTCAGGGACCCGCTGACAGACTCGCTGGAGGTTTCCGCAGGAAGCAGAGCGTACTCCACCTTCGCCTCTGACGACACGGCACTCACGCTGCCGCCACGCGTAGCCTGTCTTCAGGCTCCCGCCACGGCCGGCACTCACGTGACGCACGTCTACGGCTTTCCCCGTAAAGCCGCCACTGCACACGCAGCCTGAGGCGCACGGACTGACCTTGGAGCCGGAGACTGAAGTCCGGTTAGTCAGCCTGAGACAGACCCCTACCCTCTGACCTGCTGTCCAGAACCCTAAAAACGGAGGAAAACGAAGCATCTCTGCTTTGTCACCGTCCAAAGAATCCACAATGGTCCTTCGTGCCACCAACTACACTGACGTGCCCTGGAAGCGGGACCTGCGTGTGTCTCGGTCTGGAATGCGGAGTTTGAGGTATCTGAGGTTTAAATTCTGTAAAAACGAAAAGGAAAGCCAGGCAGCTACTGGGACCTGTGCCCACCGTCTCTCAGCACTTCGCCAAATAGTTCCACAAGACGAAAACGGGAAAGGCACAGGGGACCCTCGCAGGCGGTGTTCACGGCCGACTTCCCTCTCGTGTCTCCTCCTATCTCCACGCCTGACACGGGCGGGAGGGCCGCAGGGGCCGTGGGGCTCAAGGGAAGAAGACAACTCAGGACCCATCGTGTTTTAACTCCGTGCTATACGGGCACAGAAACTATAAACTCCCACCCCCCCAAACATAAATAAAAAAGATTTGAAAAAAGACCAGAAAATTTAATTAGACCAAGAGGCCGCCTTCCTTCGCTCTGGCATTGTCAGGCATGCTTTCAAGTTCACTCCCTGTCAGGAGGAAAGGGTTTTAGTATCAGAAAGAACCTCTCTCTTCCAATCCCACACGGAAATTAAGATCAGAAACACAAGTCCACCATGGAAGAAAGCCCAGAATATTCCAATTTGGAAAGAATTTAATTAACAAAATTAAGCGAAAAACATGGCCGAGGCGGGCTCTGGGGGAGAGGACCCCTCCCCGTGGCCGCCGCCCACCCCGGCCCTGGGTCCCTGGCCCTGCCCCAGCAGAACCGGCCCCCAAGCAGCCCGCTCTGCACGGCGTGCGCTCGTACGTACAGCTCGTCCAACCACACGACCACGACTGGGCGGCGAGTGGCTGCCAGCTGTCCTACGCTGGCTTGGCACATTAACGCATGCAAAGCAAGGAGGTTTCAAGGGCTTCACCAAATAGTTAATTTTGGCAAAAAGAGAAAATAAACAGAAAGCTAAAATTCATAAGCAGGATTAAAAGCCACTGAAGTGAAAACCACGTATTCCTCAACAGTAGAAGACAAACTACAGCTACAATCTTTTTTTTTTCTTTTTCAGTCTCTGCCATCCTCTCCCCGAACTGGTTAAAGTTCATAGCAGCATAACACAAAGTCCTCTGTCAAGCCAGTGTTCTCCGCGTTGGGGTCAGAGTCCACAGGTCAAGTTCAGTCTGTCCGAAGAATCATGGGAGGATGCTCACTGTCCTCACCCAGCCGCAGGGCGCTGGCTTCGTCTTCCAGACAAGTGCCACCCGCTGCACCCAGCTCGTCTGTGTAGGCTGCAAAGAGACAGTGCGTGGCCTCAGGCTGGGGGTGGAGTAGCCAGGCCAGAGGCTGGACTGGGCACACGAGGGTGTTTATCAACAGCAGCCCACACAGAGACTGAATTTTAAACTCTCTTCTAATGAACTTTTTGCAGCCTTAGGCAGCTCAAGATTAAGTCCTTCATTTCCAAAATCTGTAAACGTGGGAGAGCCTGCACATACATAGGGCTTCTTGACAGCAGGCCATAAATCTCCCTCACTCAACAGAAAGACTGGCAGTACTTCCCGAACTGGTTATGTGGGATGCTCAAACGTAAGGACACCAGACGCTCAGGGCGTCACCTACCTGAAAGGCCACTTCATTTCAAAGGGTAACAGTGAGCGAGGATGTTCTCACATGTGAGCAAAGCTACAGGTGTGCCCACCTGAGGTCAAGTCAATTCTGGGGGGCCGGGGAGGCTCACGAGGAGTCAGTGGTGTGATCTGCCTGGCCTCACCCATCTGCACACCGACTGGCCCTGCTGCACCCCTCCCTCCTCACAGGGCCCTGGCGCCAAGGGGTGTCCCATGCATGTTCACTGAATGACCACGCAGGCCACAGGGTAGAGACTCAGGACAAACACTTGACGGTCAGGTTTAGGGTCATATTTTAGCTGAGAGGCGGCAAGCCAAAGCAAAATTCACATGCACCCAAAGCAGCCTTAGCCATGATGACTACTTTTCTTCAAGAGGAAGAAAATGAATTTAGCTCTGAGAGGCCTCGAGCAGCCAGTACACAACGGCCTGCCCCTGTCTGCGTGCTGTCACTGCCCGCCAGCACGAGGCGCAGCGGGCCGGCAATTCTGGTGAGGGCGGAAAGCACCGAGCATGAGCCGTGGCCAGAGATTGCTGGCAGGATTTACCTTCTAGGTTTGTGTCACAGCCCTTACCAAGTCTCGTCGGAGATGCAGGCATGTGAGTACCTTTGGCTACAGCTGTGCTGTAGGTCTGAGTGACTAAGGGGCAGTCGTGAGAGGCGGAGTCTAAGATTTCATTGGTCGTCTCCACACTGCCATCCAACCTGGAAAACACAGTAACAAAACCAGTGAGGCCGGTTGGGTGCGATGGCATTGGCTTGTGGGCCTGGAGGGCCAGACCGGCAGCAACAAAGGCAAAAAAGGCCACCTGCCAGGACACTCACATGTGTTCGTAACCCTACGCGACTTTAAAATAACTCCTGTGTATGGGTTCACTTGGATTTTTACATGGACGGTCTAATAAAAGAAGTTATACCTAGTGAGAAAGACTTCACTTTTAAGCCTGACGACCATAAACAGCATTCGCTATATGCAATATCACTTGCAACTTCCACCCCGATTACAGCATATTATAGTTGTTGTTATAACTTCTAAATAATAATAAAAAGCAAAAACAAAAATTAAACGGCACTACTTCCCAATTAAATATTAACTGCTCCTTTTCAAAGAGAAAATCTACCTCAGGGAGAGAGCAGGCTCTGAAAACGTGCGCTGCACTGTGACGCTGCCGCGTGCATCAGCCCTTTCTTGTGACACGACCCCTAGGGGAGGGCCTGGATCCCCCCTACTTCTGCCACCTCTGAAGGGGACACCGGCAGGGGCGTGGGGAGTGGGACTCTGTGCCCACAGTAAGTTGTCTGGGACAGCCCGGCTCCCCGACGGCATGGCCACACTGGATGCGTCCCTTTGTGCCCTGGCTTTCACGGGAATGAACACGCAGGTGCCCGACAGCAGACGGCCACAGGGAGCGCACCTGGGGCGCGGAGGCGGCGAGGTCCACTTACTTGTGCTGTTTCATCAGGGTGCACTCGCCTCCTTCCTGGGGGTCCAGGTTGTACATGTACAAGTAGCCATCAGAGGCCCCAACCAGCAGGCGGGGGATCTTCTGAATTCTAGGAGAACGAGCAGCAGCCACGTTCTAGGACCACAGCACTCGCGGTCCTCGTTAAACCCGCAGCCTCGCCTCTGGCACGGCCAGGGGAGGTCCCTCCGCCCCCGACAGGCACCACTACGTATCACGTGCCTGACGCACTGCGTACGCGCTGGGTAAAGACCATGCCCACGGGACTACCTGAGGCCGTGACATCGAGGCCAAGGTGTGCTTCACGTGAACAAACATGAATGCCGTAGAAGACTAGGTGGGGGACAGTTTCAGGGTTCTCTGACAACATAGGATAGATTTCGGACAAATTCTGCCCTGTGCGTCTGCAGCTGCCCAGAGGGCCCGGGACCACGAGACACCGCTGGTTCTGCAGGCCCGAGGGGTAAGGCTGGACAATGTCCAGGGTTTTGACCCAATGACACTTTTCCATGAACATGCTACACACTCTCAAGAAAACCAGAGGAGGGAGACGTCTGGCAAGAGAACACTACAGGGGAAGCAGCCTTGTCGCACGACGCCTAGGAGCACTCTGTAGACTGTCTTTGGGCCTGGAGAAATGTCAGGGGACCACGCCGGTCACCACCTCTGGGTGTCCTTGGGCAAAAGGGAGGGAGGGCTGCCGCCCCTACTCACGTGGCTAGAGAGCAGATGTTTTTGTGGCCACAGAAAGGCAGGCGGACTGTGGCAAAGGCTCTGCCCTGGTTGAACATTTCTGTCACCTGGGAGGGCAGGTAGCTGGTGGAAGCCATGAGAACCTTCCCGAAGTAGCCGGTCCAGGTGGTGGGCTCCTCCTGAGGCCTAGGAGGAAAGTCACCAAGACACGTAACTCGCTGAGACAACCCGTCCCAGCTGCGCAGAGACCGGGACCTGCGCTGAAACCCGCGGCAGGAGGGCTGCAGGCAGCCGAGCCGTCTCGAGCCCCCGGGAGGGCGGAAGAGGCCACTCAGGCGCCGGGGCCTGGAAGGGCCGTGCTCCTCCCGAGGTCACAGCCGACGATCTGTGGCAAACCCACAATCCACCCCTGATCTTTTTAACAGGAGGTCTCTAAAAACCGCGAAAGCACACATTTCAAAGTCATTTTTGATAGCCCATTTTTATGCTGCTGTTCATCTCATACACATTTGTACCTTACTATGAATGCTGCTCGGAGTGAAACAGGACGCACTCCACGCTATCGATCCTAGTGGGATGTCTTTTAAAATTCAAGAAGAAGAAAAAAGGAACCACCCCTTTGCCATACACACCTCTTTCAGTAACACGACTTAGATCGCCTCCTTTAAAAATGAAAAGCCCCACAGGCGGGCTGGAGACGCGTGTCCACCCCAACGGGCAGTCCGCTCAGACGCGCCCGCGTGTGCGTAAGGCACGTGCTGAGACGTCTGTGCCCAGAGGCCGCCTTCACCCCCACGCTACGCCTCATGCCGAGCACACTTCCCACAGTGGACGATCGCCCTGCGGGCCAAACCCCTTCCACTGCGGAGTCCAGCTCTGGTGACACGGATCCTAGAGCCAGCAGACCAGGGTCTCTGCCAGCAGAGACGCGGGGAGGCGGGCCGGTGCCCGCACTCACACCTTCAGCGGTCAGCGTCAGCTGCAGACAGCGCTCTGCAGCTTTCTAAACAAACGCATCTTCGCAACTCACTTTTCTTTCACAGTCTCGAGTTTGAAGATGTGCACAGTCTCAGTGTTGCTGGAGGCGGAGAGGAACATGCCGTCCATGCTGAAAGCTAGGGAACAGATGCTCACACACCTGGGGGACAAGGGGAAGGGGCCGGGGTTACACCGTTGCCCAGAAACGCCGAGGGCGACCAGCAACCTTCCCGAGGGACTTTTGCCTAAAGCCAACAGAGAAGAAAAGTCCCAATGATGGGCACACTTTCCTACTGGCATTTTTCTCATTCTTCTCTAGTCATTGTCTCAAAAATGTTTCTGAGAGAAAAATGTTTGAAAGATAACAAGAGCAATTCTCTAATATAGCTTTAAACAGCCAATTTTCTTTAAATTATAGCAATCCTTGATATGCAACAGAGTAAACTGGTGACATTGATAACATTTAAGAGTAGAGTAAAACTTTCAACATGCAACATGCTGTCTTTACGATGTCTTGAAAATCTCTGTAAAAACCCTTAAACCAAGGAAAACCTCCTTTCCTCATAACCCGAGAAACATGTGCGAGGCCGTCAGCAGCAGAGCTCTGCCAGCGGCACGGGTCTGCAGAGTGCTCACAGGTCCCCAGGCCTACACCGAGCTCCGGGGCATCTCGGGACAGCTCTCTAAAGGAAGGTGTGTGTGGGGGTGTCAGCTGCCAGTGAAGGAGGCCCATGAGCAAAGTGGAAAGTGCTGTGGAAGCTCGGGAGGGGAGGACTGACTACTCCTGCCGGACGGTGGGGGACAGGCGTCGAGGGACACCCGGCGCAGACCACGGGTTCAGGAGCCAGACAGCTCACCAACACGACAGTCCACGCACAGGAGACAGCACACGCAGACCCACGTGGAGACAGAGCTTAGCCGTTCTCTGAAAGGCCACTGGCCGGGGCTGAGAGCCACAGGGCAGGGACACACAGTCGGGGGTATGTAAGGGAGTCAATCCCACTGGCAACGGTGGTCCGAGGCTTCCAGGGCGCGCTACTAACATCCACGTGCTCAAAAAGCCTGCGCTGGGGATGGAGACAGGCCCGCGGGGGCCAAGGATTGGGGCCGAGGGCGATCTGAACGGGGCGGGAGGAGGGTGGTGGCGATTCTACAAGGAAAGACATGCGAGCAGATGGGCTCATCTGGCCAGTCGTGCCCAGGGTCCAGCGGGCAGGGGAGTCATGGGAAGCCTCAGGAAAGCAGCCTGGGTGGCACATACGCCAACATGTGGGCAGGTGACACGGGTTGGGAGGGGTGAGACGAGGTTCCAGGTAGAGATAAGACACAGGAGGAAACGCAGCAGCAGTAGCAAGAGAGGAACTGTCTAGATGGGTGTGGAGGGAAAACCAGGGGGAAGGGAAAGAAACACAAGGACCTGGTAGCAGGAGGGGCGGGGGGCCTGGGAACCAGAGCCTTAGAGGTCAAGTGCTGCTGAACAAGGTCACACAGCCTTAAGAGGCCCTAGAATTTGGCCCAACGGCCCTGCAGCAGAGGGTCCAGGAGTAACCAGCAGAGCTGCCCGCCCCTTCCCCCCAGAGCAGATGGCGGAGAGTGTGCTAGGATCAGCCCGGCAAGGCCAGCAGACAGCTGGATGGAGGGACAGCCACACTGTAACTTATGGTTTTTTTAAACAAAGAGCCAAAGCCACTTGTTGGGGTAAAAGGGGAGATGGGGCATTGGTTACAGGTTATCAGAGCAGAGGACAGGGACAGGAGTTGCAAGTCCTCAGCCTGCCACTTCAGAGCACCGAGAACGGAGTGCAGCCTGGAGGGCCTGGCCACATGAGTCCCTCTGCGCTCCCAGACCATCTGGCCATGGCTGTGTCCCAGTGGGACCATGGACAAACGAAACCCAGCCTGCTTTACAGAAACGTCCCTTAACCTCCCACAACCATCTGGCTGGGCTGAACAGCCTGCCACTCCCGGACGCTCCGTTCACATGGCTCCACTGGGTCCCAGGGAACGTCCCACTGGAGCCTGAAAGGAGGCCTGGAGACCCACCCTGGGGTTTGTGGATTTTACCTCTTAACTCCTCTCCGGAACTCAAAGAGTTTCTGTCCCTCTGGAATGGAAAATACCCTAATCACGGTCCCCTGTGACAGGGAAAAAAGGGAAAAAGAATCAGCTGAGTAAACGTAGACTTTTCCTATTTCCTTCCTGCCAGACTATAAATGAAACACGTGGCACGTTTTTCAATGACAGCGTGCCCGGGCCGGTGTGCAGGTGTCTGAGGCTCCCCCTTCCCCTCACAAGCCGCCCGGGCCCTTTGCACACACACCTTCACACCTGTTGCCACGAGCACACGAGAACCCTCCCCTGTTCACTGCTAAACCTTTAACAAGTCAACCCGCTTTAATTCACTATTTATTCTAACACTGAAAGCCTGAAGTCAAAGGCAGACGACAGCAGTTTTCTTTTTTCTAAGTCAGTTGAGGTTTAAACTATTACAATCGAACCCTTTCAGCACATACCCCGTGCTGGGAAGCACCCCGATTTCACGGTCTGGCGAAGTTCGAGGCCCACTGGTGTCCTTTCTTGCCACTGTCACCGACCAAGGGAACTGATTAGCTGGAAGTGTTACCTAACTGCCTGTGACGGAACCGTGCAGACCTGCAAAACGGCGGAAACTCCCACTGACCACGACAAAAGGGAACGTGAATCAATAGAGAGCTGTGGCATCTCCCTGCTTGGAAGGGAAACAGTCTGAGGATGCCAATCTGCCCCGCACCCTCTAGCTCCCACCTCCTGGAACATTCATGGGGGTCTGTGGGTCGGCAGGACGGGACTTGAACATCTGGGAAGGTAAGAAGAGCTGAGGAATGAACCCGGATGGTGCTTTCGCCATTTGGATGTGAAAGGGACGCCAGCAGGCCACTGTCCTGAGACAGTGAGGAGGAGGAGACGACAGGCCTGGGGTGCTACCCAGCCGTCAGCCGGCAGGCTGGGGCAGCACGCATCCCTCTTTGATTTTGAAACAGTCTTTAAAGACAGTCGATGCTCTCTGGACAGAAGGACACCGAGTCTGTAATTCTTGGGAATTAGGGGCATAAAACAGTGCATTTATAGACAAAAATAACCATGGCAAAAATTCTCTTTTGTAGCCTAAAGTTTTAGATTTAGAGAGAAAGATATATGTATTTAAAGGAATACCTACTACGCAATACTAATTAACTACAAGTTGTTGGTCACAGCTGGACTGTAGTACCCTGAAGGCAAGATGAAGCCACACACATCAGTGTGGCCCCAGGACCTAGTACACGGCAGGGCTAAGAGGACACTGGTGGTCTAATCCCACAAACTAAGAGGAGTCTGATTAAAAGCAAATCAAATATAGCCTAGAAAAAATCTTCCAATTTTAATGGCCTTGAAATTGCAAAAAGTGCTTTAACACCTTCCTGAGACCTAATAAAAACCATAAAGACTAATAAAAACTATAAAGATAAGACTTTGATGAATCAAGAGATAACAGTTTCATGGCCATTTTGATGCTCCCACGGGAGAAGAAAGGACCAGGTTCCACCACGATGGCCTAGCACACTGTTTAAAAGCCAAGACGGGCTTGGAGTTCGATCCCTGGGCAAGCTACTTAACCTCTCTGAGCAATCAGGAGAAAGCAGGAAAACGGTCCCCTTGCTGAGGGGCGCGAATGAGACAATGAACACAAAGGGTCTAGTGTACCTCGTGACCGAAGAGACCCATCAACAGTGACAACATGAGCACGGCAACTGGCCACAAAATTCAGGGACAGCAGCCCACGCAGGAGCGCGAAAGTGGGGTGCGGGCCTTCTGCACCGTGTCTGGATGGCAGGCTGAGGGGGGGCACGCAGGATAGAGCCTATCTCAAAATCACAGTGAGAAAGCTTCAAGGCCACTTAAGAGCAGGTACCAGCACTCCAAAGAGAGGACATGCCAGGGGACTGACGTGGCCCCCGAGAAGGAAGACAGAGAACGGACTTTCAAGGAGAGGAACAGCGGGAGGAACTGCTTGTGTCGCGGGGGCCGAGAGAAGAGGTTCAGATGCAAGGGACTGCTGAAGCCATTTTGTCCTATGTGTAGACAGCTTTAAGAAAGGACATACATCCTTTTAAGCCAGAAATTCTCTCACTGCGCTCTCTTATTAGGGGTACGTAAAAAAGATTTATATTTAAGATTTAAACATAATGCTATCTACAGCCTAAATATTGTCATTAATACATATCTGTTGTCAACATATCCTAAATATTAGAAACAACATTAAGTGTTCTAAAAGGATGATTAAGCACATTGCAACTGAATACTATGCAGCCGTTAAAGGTATTCTTTCACCTTAGAAATACAATCTCATGCAGAACGGGAAAAGGGATAAATTTTACATACAGCACGATCACAACTTAGTTGAATAAACAGAAAAAGAATGAACGAAAACACACTGAGATGTGTTCAGCAGCTCTGGACAGAACCGTGTCTTTCTGACACTTCCTACCGCCTTCTGAGCCCTCCGCCGCAGCCTGTGCCGGTGTCGTGACCGTGTGCACTGGCCAGTGTGTGGCTGTGCACTGCACTCGGGTCTCCTCTGCCCGTGTCTCTGTCTCCTGTCACGAACACTCCCGCACCCCACTGTCAGGCGAGAGCCCCTCCCCGGCAGCACGTCTCGCAGCCTGACTGGCGGGCAGTCACCTCTGCCGCCTCTCTGTGAGCCGGTCCACGTGGCGACGCGTCCGGAAGCTCGACCGTGCGAACGAGCTGAAAAGCCCGCTGCGGACTCGAGCCAGCTGCCCTGGGCTCGGCAGGCTTACCTTCTCGGAGGCAGTGGCGAGCTTGGTTCCACTGGCGTCGAAGGCCAGGGCTGCTAAAGGACTGTCGTGCGCCGGGATCATGTTGCAGCTCTCTGGAAGGGTAAACCAGGGACCGGTGACTGCGCGCAGTGAGACTGCATGGTGCCGCCACTGGCCGTGAGGCTGACGACACCAGTGAGCTGCCACTGAGGCAGGCTCTAGTTAACACGGCACGTGCACCTGGTTTACCAGGGCCAAGGAGAGGCTGCTCAAAGCCGGAGGCGGAGCACTTCGTCCAGGGGCGCAGCGCCCCCGCGGGTGGACCCACTAAGGCCAGCAGTGACAGCTGCACTGCTGAGCCAAGGAAACCGGGTGCCAGAGCCCCACAGCACCCCCGGCAGGAACGAGGGACGTCTGAGAGGGCCCTCACCAAGTTCACGGTGTCGAAGACCTGCACCTCCCCGATGGTGGCGCTACCGGGGTACGCCAGGTAGCAGTTGTCGTTGTTGATGGACAGTGCGCACAGGCCTGTGGGGACACACGGGGGAAGGGTGGCATTAGAGCCAGAGGGTTCCTTTGTAGCTGTTAGAACACAGTACCATCAAACAGGGCCCTGACCCATCCCGGTCCTGCATTGGTGGGTTTAGGTTCCACACCAACTGCCACCTTAGGTGACGGCAAGACTATGAAAGCAGATTAAAGGCCTCGGGAAGATGACCGAACCAGTGATCCGTGTGGTCACGAGACCAGCAGCATCAGAAGGAGCGGAGCAGGGTTAAAGGTCCATGCATTTGAAATCTGTCTGTATCCGTGGGCCCTGTCAGGGAACAACCCTCTCCCCCACGGCTAGCTTTACAAGGCGGAATCAGAAGAATGGGACTCTCACAGCTAATTTACCTGCCGGGTTTGGGGGGGTCTCCCTGATCGTGTGCAGCACCTTCATGTCCCGAATGTTGTGTATATACAGAGACTCTTCCAGGCACACTATGAGCCGCTAGGAGAGAGACGAAAACGGAGAAAACCAGACATAAAGAAGGAGCCCACCTCGGCTCCCAACCCCTGGGGCTCCGCGTGCCTTCTAGGACACTACGTGACTGGTCCTCGTGGCGGAGGATGCGGGCCACCACCAGACAGCTTTCCCGGCTGCCGCGCTCCTCATCCACCGGTCAGGTGGTGTTCGGAGCCAGCTGTGCCTGTTCCTGACTATTTACGTCACTTGTACTAGGACTTCCAACTACTTGATTTCACTCCACGTCACTGAAATGGGTCAACTACAGCTAAGAAAAGCACGTTTTGGTTTCCTGGTTTGTTCTTGCTTGGCTCTCGCCCCGCCCCTCATGAAAACTAGTTCAAGTGCCTCGGATGGGCTTGGCAATGAGAAACGTGTGTTGGAGTAGGCACAGCAAGATGAAAGGAGAAGCTGAGGGATTTCTTAAAAGTATAAAAACTCATTCTGCACTCAGATGTTCTGCAGGTGTCCAAGTTCCTGCTGCATTTAAAGATGGATGCAGCTGCAGCTGAGGCAGCGAGGGGAGGGCCGAGGCACGACAGACAGCATGGCACGCACGCGCCCTCTGCTACCTGGTACGTGGAGGTGCCCGGGTTCACTTCAAGTTTCAAGAGGGTTCAACGTGGTGTGCCTTGTAATTTCCCATTTTAACGAACTTTCCCAGTTAAGAGACTAATTCCCAGTTGCAGCCACATCAGTGGTCTCCACTGAGACTGCCCCACCCTGTCACTGCCCTTCGAGATCCACTAGTGGCAACACGCCTGTCCCCGTACGGCTGCTTCCTCAGCCACCCCTGCAGAGAGCACGTCACTGTGAACGGAAAACGCGGAAGGACCGGAGGACCGTGCTGCACTCTGAGTGAGCACAGGTCACGAGAGAGTCCCGTGAATAAACGTGAGCGTGAGCCGCCACACCCACCCCTGGGGCCCGACGTGTTTGTGAGTTTCCGGGAAGATGTAAAAAGCAGTAAGCCCTTTGCCTTACATGAAAAGTTAAATTATCAGTTTAAAATAAGAAAAAAGACGCCAAGAGATTTTTAAAAGCAACTGGGGTCGAGGCAGAGTGGTGGGCTGAGGATAGCCGGTGCATGGCCCAGAGGAAACTGGAACGGCACTGAGGGTCAAAGCCACACCGAAAACCCGCGACACGGGACAGCGCGCAGGTGACAATCTGAATCGAGTAAGAGTTTCACTCACCTGCCTGTTCAGCTTCACGGCCAGGATGTGTTGGAGTAGCTGTAATTGCAGATCTCAGTTCCTTTCTTGAAGTGGCAAACTTTCAGCTTCCTAGGGGCTTTGAGGCTGACGATGGCCACCAGGCTGCTTGAGAACAATCTCTCCACGATGCACACATCTTCAGTGTCAGCTGGATAGGAAAAAAAAATGTGTATCCATGTCAGCAGGCGTAGTCTACTCACACACACAAACACGTGCCTAAGCGTAGGCTTATGCAGAGCAGAGCACTATGGGGCTGCATGGTGCATCTGGTGACAGGCTGGGCTGCGGGGACAGCCCCAGAGCAGCACAGAAGTTAGAGATGAGCTCTGCGGTGGGCAGCAGACCGGGGTCAAATCCACCACTTACAAGCCACAAACCAACTACTCTCAGGGGCTCCCTGCCAGCAAGGCCCCTGCATTCTGCAATGAAGGCCACCCTTGGCTCCAACGTCACCTCCGCGGGGAGCCTGCCCCCACCCCACTCTGTCAGAGGAGGCCCCCAAGGTCCACTTGCACTGTCCTGCTCACTTCCTCCCCAGCAGTCCCTGTAACCGCCTGAGCATCTGCCCGCAGGGTGCTCCCACACACGCTCTGGAGGGTGACCCATACGAGGACAGAGGGGCACTCCCTGCTCATAGCTGTCCCCCTGGCCCTTACAACAGGGCCTGACCTCTGAAGGACCCTCAAATCGTCTTTAAATGACCCAGTCTTTATGTCGTTTTCCTCACGTCAAGTGGGGATCACAACTACTCTATGGCACTATTAGGAAGGGATGGTGGGTACTGGCCCAGTCATGCTCTACCCCCACCACCTCCCTGCTTCCCACTTTAGGAGAGGACACCCCTACTCAGCAGACTGGATTAAACACAATGTGCAGATAGCACCTTACACAGAAGCCCCAGGTGCCTGGACGCTCCACAGATGCATCACCCCCATCTCCACTGACGGCCACACACCGGCTCTCCCTACTCTCCCTTTGTTTTATCAGTAATGATCTGGGATTAAGTTTAGATCTAGAAGTAAAGAAAATTCTGGAATGTAGGAAAATTGCAGAGCAACAGTCTAGATTGTGTCCATAAGAAGTCTGTCTACCTGGACAACAGGAAGTACACCTGTTTTTTGAGCACATATTCATTCATTCATTCATTCACTCAACAATTCTCCTCAAAGTGATCTCCCGATCAATGCGGTCCCAAGCATAATGCTAGTTGCCATTTTTGTTGACGATACAAAGCGATTTTAAAATAGAAAGGCAAAGGATCTGGAATACCCAAGGCTCTCTTGGGCAGGGGTGGGGACAACAACAACAACAAAAACCCCAAGCTGAGGGCTCATTCGTACCTTGTCAACTTCAAAATTTAGTACATGAAGGAAGCTACGGTAAACCAGATCGTGTGCTACTGATGTAGAGACTGACAAATAACCAATGGAAGAGGATACAGAGCAGAAATAGACCTGTGCTTACAGGATTGCTTTTAAGCAATAAAGCAACCCAATGAGGAAGGAAGAATCTTTTTGATAAATAGTGAAACAGGAATTCGTCAGGAAAAAAAATTGGCCCTGACTCATACCTGACACAATTTAAGATGGATCACTGAACTAAACGTAAAAGCTGAAACGATAAAGAAAACGTTGGAAAATATTTTCATGACTTGACGGTCGGCAAAGGTTTCTCAGAAAGGAAACAGAAAGCAAAAATCATACATAAAAAAACAAGGGATAAATCAGACTTCATCAAAATTCAACAGGTCTGCTCAAGATGAGCCAAGCCAGACAGGGAAAAAATAGTCACAAGACATTATCTGACAAAGGACTGGTATTCGGAATAGCTAAAGAGCTCTGACAACTTAGGAGAATCTGGTAGTTTCTTAAAAAGAAAAATGAAACATATGTCCACAAAAAGAGCTGTATAAAAATGTTCACAGCGGCTTTATTCATAACAGCTAAAAACTGGGAAAAGCCCAGATGTCCATCACGGCAGATGGACAAACTGTCATACATCCATATACACTTGACCCCTGAACAGTGTGGGGAGGGGTTAGGGGTGCCAACCCCCTCACAGAGGAAAATTCGCGCATTTACTTTTGACTCTCCCAAAACGTACTACCGCAGTGTCTGTGCGGGACTAACTCCGGGACCCCCCAGACACCGAAATGTGGTGCTCCAGTCCCCTGGATGAGGTGACGTTCACCCACCCACGCAGTCGGCCTCCGCACCTGCGGACTCCCGACAGCACAGGTATTTACTGAAAAACTCTGCAGAGATGTGGACCAGTGCAGTTCAGACCTGTGTTGTCCCAGGGTCACCTGACACATGCAGCTCTATGGATAAACCTCAAAACATTACATTGAAAGAAAACTTATGAAAAAGTACATGCTGCATTTCTACGACACTCTAGAACAGGCAAACAATCTAGTAGAGAAAACCCAGAACACCCTGGCTTCGCAGGGGGTGGGAGGGAGCTGGCACTGACTGGGGGAAGGGGACTTTCGGAGTGATGATGGCCAACCTTGATAAAGATATATGCACCTTGTCAAAACTTGTTTACTTAAGATTTTACATTCCATCGTATGCACATATCACCTGAAAATAAAAAAGCAAAAACACTGAACTCCAGTCAGCGATACTCATGCTGAGTATTTAAGGGGCTGTCCACTGACGTAAAGGACCAAGGCCCAGGGTGTTTGCTTAGCTTTCCCACCCAATTATAACCTTGAAAAAGTTTTTGAAATTTTAATGAGAAAAAGCAGATGAGATCTCTTCCAGAATTTTAAAACCAGAGGGTGTGTGTGGAGGCAGCAAAGCTATTTTTAACTACAAATATTCACTGATGAACTTCCACAGACCCGCCACCTAGATTTAACAAATGCTAACTTTCTGCCATTTGGTTTCGACTATTTTTTTCCCTGAAGCTTTGAAGAGAAGCTCATCACCCTCACATTTCACCCCTAAATACACTAGTGAGTCCTCCTAAATAAAAAGGACAGGAAAAATATGCTTGCCAGCCTGTGACTAAAAGTGGAAAATATCTAACATCACAATAAATTCCAGGTGGATCAAGTATTTCATGTAAAACACCAAAGACCTAGAAGATGACACAGGAGACTGTCCTGTGTGCCCTGGAACAGGACAAGCCTTTCCAGCGCTCAGAGGCCTTACTAGAGAAGACAAATACCTTTAAACATGCAAAAACTCAAGACCTCAGGACAGCCAAAAGACTGTAACCAAGGTCAGAGAGCCAATGACAATCCGGAAGAAATATCTGCAACCCACAGAAACGGGCAACTTGCTTCACATCAGTAAGAGACAGATAACCCAACAGAAAAGCAGGCAAAGAAAGAAACAAGTGATTAAAAAGAGAAAAAGCAAGTGACTACATCAAAAAAATAGAGGTCCACTTCAGTTATGATTTAAGAAATGTAATAAAGGCAATAAACACATTTTTCATCCCAGACTTGTCTCATAAGTATTAAGATATTTGCTAATGCCTCGTGTCATAGGAAGTGAGGAGGCAGGGGCTCATACCCTGTATAAAAAAAAAAATCGGGACTACCTTTTTAAAGGGCAATTTGGCAAGATCTGCCAATTTTAAATCGTTTATCTGTTGATTCTCTCTCCAAGAGCTGTACTCACAGGTGGGCAGAACACAGGTGCGCGCCTGGCAGCCCCACCCCTGCAGGTCTCTCTCTCGAGGGAATGCACAGGCCCGTCCACACGGAACCTGTACACAAACATCCACAGTGGCACCGCTAACAAGAGCCAGAGAGCGGAACCAACTGAAGCGCCGATCAAAACAGCGAAATGTTACTGAACAGGAAAAAGAAACGAAGCCATGAGACACGCCCCAGCACACACGAGCCCCGAAAGCGTTCTAAGTGGGAGAGGCCGTTCACACGGGGCTCCGTTTATCTGAGAGATGCGGAGCCGCAGCTCTGCAGAGGCAGAAGTAGATTAGGGCCTGCCCAAGTCCTGGCGGGCACAGGGACACGGGAGCGGGTGCTAACGGACGCAGGGTTTCTTCTGGGGAATGATAAAACTGTTTGAAAATGAGATTACGGTGGGTTGTATGGCTTAGTAAATATACCAAGGCTCACTGACTCGTACACTTTCAACAGCTCACTTTTACAGCATGTAAGTTATATCTCAAAAGGCTGTTAAAAAACCCCACGCAGGCAGACTGTGGTGGAAATCTGAATGCTGGCCAATACGTTAAGATGTGACGTAAGAAGTACAGGGCGGCAGGGACTGCAGACACCATGCTCTGCACCGTGAGGACATGGGCACCAGAGGCAGAAGCAAGGTGTCAGGGAGGACCCTGACTGGGACCCTGGGTCCTAGAACACGCCAGGCTGCAGGGAGTCTCTGACTGCCAAACTCACATACCAGGTATTGGGTTTTCTGGGGAAACATGCCTGTAACTTTTATCAGATTTCCAAGGGAGCCAGGAACCAGAAAAGGCCGAGGCTGCCATCATCACTGGAGCCAACACATTTTTGTCACTACTTAAGAAGTAATAACAAAACAAAAAGAGTCACTTCAAAGGCCCTTTAAGCCCTATGGACCAAACGTCTAGGTCTTTTCAGGAACGGACCTTTCCAGAAGCAGCCTGTCTCTACACACTGTCAGTGGCTCGGAGTTCATTATCTTTCTATGGCATATTTTCATTACACCTCACTCTTGAGGGGATTTTTAAACACACGAGCAGTCACTCCCCACTAAAGTGAAGGACAGCTCAGCCCTCCCATGAATTAATGGCGCACGATGAATCGGCGGATGACTGAAGGGCACTGCGATCAAAGGAGAAGCAAGAGAAACAAGGCTGCACATCTGTAATTGCTCAAGATGGCCCCTTCCTGAGACACTGGCGCCAGTGAGAATTCGGGCCGACCGCTAACCAACATCAACTTCGGCGACCCCAGTGTCTGAGGCCTTGTCCTCCGGCCCATCCTAGGTGGCTGCTGCCCCAGTCTCTGCCAAATGTCCTTCCAGAAGATGACTTCTTTAACACTGAAGAGACTAATTACTTGATTTGAGAAAGAATGTTGTTTTGCTTCTGCTAGTGCTGTTTAGAGATGACAATGATTAAACTTCTGCAGTGGGAAGAAGGGAAGGACAGAGCCATGAAATAACTGACGTTGCACACTTCCAAACGAGCCCACCTGTCAGGTGCCTGGCACTGTCCAGAGATGCGTGCTAAGAGCCCGATCTGGGCAGGTGCGGCAGAGGGAGCCTGCTGGAGCCCTCCCCTGCGCGGCCCATCGCCACGAATCTCTGCAACCATGCCTCCAACGCTGCGGTCTGCCCAATCACAGCGGCCTCACAAAGCACCACGTCTCAAGCCACACGGTGCAGACGGTGGCCTGGCGAGGCGAGGCCTGTTGGCTTCTTGATAAAAGGCGCTGTATGTCTCCAGAGGCCCTGCCATCAGGGAAAGAGTCTCTGTCACTTGTGCCGGGGCAAGAACAGTTGGCTCACGTTTCATCTCAGAATGGAATGCCTCATGAGGAATGTTTTCTGAGCTCAGAAACTTATAAAACGCAAGAATGCACAATATAGAATCTGAAAAAACAACTTTTCCTTCTAACTTTCCGTGATATTTTACAAAACAATGAATCTAGACCCTTTACTTTGCCTAAGAGGGTAGGATTTCATCACAGTAGTATTTCAGGGAAGAGAGACCACATATTTGCATGTTATTTATCCTCAAACTAACAAAGGACATACAGAGAGAATGATGAACAGGCACACACAACGGGCAAAGCATACATGAGAGTTCTTGCAACTTTCCCTTAAGTTTGAAATTACGACAATATAGTTAAAAAAAATCTTCCACTGCCGCTGGGCAAAGGTTTTTCTCTTTAAACAAAAGAAAAACAAGCAGTTGTCAGTCTTGTTCCCAAGACCAGCTCTGGCTCATTCTTTCTAGAACAGTGACAGGGAGAGCAAAGATCTGATTTTACGACAAGTGGTTAAGGGTTATCAGGGACGAGTGAACACTGAGCCTGGGCTAAATTTTGAGGCATTAAGTATAGTCTTTGCTCTGAGTCTATCTGTAGAAAAATGCCAAAAAACCCACTTTGACTCAGCAGCTAATCTGTTTTCTAAGAGACATCTTTTCCATAACTCATTAAAAGTATGTGAAAGAAGAAAGGTATAAAGTTCTAGGAACAAAAGAATTTTATAGCTTCAGTTTGAAGTATTAACCCTCGAAAAGGTCTATGTCCATTTCATCACCCATTTTTTAAGGGCCAAAGTTCGCTAGGAAGAACAAAGAACTCTACACACCACCTCGCTGCGCTGGTCAGTAAATACCCACTCCTTCTAAATGCTAGCCAGACGGCACACGGTGTTCCATCAAAAACCTTTGAAAAACGAGGCGCTAAAGCCCAGTAAATAAACTTCAAGGAGACATACTAGTAAGTAAATGGATTCAGTTCAGGAAGAGTGAAGACCAGGCTTGGTACTCACGTCTGTGGATTTCTGAATAGATGATTCTAGTCACCACAGCCACAACTTGCACCTCCAGGCCCTTGTTCAGATCCAGATTTAGTAAACGTTTATATCATAGTAAAAGCCCAACGGACCCCTTTTTCCAGAGATCGGGCTACTCGTCTCTAGTAATCTCTTACAGGGAGCAATCCCGTGTGGGGTCAAGTGCAGCCGGTTTGGAGAATTTCAAAAACACTCACACCCACCCGGGAGCTGAGCAAGCACACTAGTTCATAGCCACTTTATCACCCAGATCACACCTTCCAGCTACATACCAGCATGAAGGTCTTGAAAGAGGATTTAGTAAGCATCAATCAGGAGGCACATCTGAAGACAAGAGGACTAAAACCCAAGGTGGCCAGCAGGGACCACCACAGGGATATCGATGTTAAGGGTTCTGACTCCCCGCTGTCCCCCATGAAGGTCACGGGGCCTGCCTTTGGGAGCAGGAATGAGCAAGGGACTTGCTGGGAAAAGTCAGACATGCCCCTGGGAGGTGAGCAGCGCCTGAGGGCTCACCTTCTGAAGGGAGGAGGCCAGGGCGGGGTGGGGGTGGGGTTCCTGGGAAGCCTCTCACCTCCCATGGGCCAGGCAAACGCTACGATTTCAAGGAACTGGCAGAAACTGACTTTTTCCTAGTGTCTTCACCTTATGTCATCGGGGGTGCGGGTGGCAGTTATTTATGTCTGTGTTTGCTGGTCTTGTGTCCCCCGACTTACATCAGACACCGATGCATTTACTTGTGCTTTGTCTTCCTCACTGAAATGTGTCACGAGAGCAGGGACTTTGCAGCTACTGCATCTCCACAACCAAAACAGGGCTAGCACAGAGCAGGCGCTCAACAAATGCCTTCGGAGCGGACGGGACCAAGAACGAGGATGAGCAGCCCGTCCCCGTGCAGCAGCTGCGTGTGTGGGAGAGGGCAGGGTTCCCATCGCGCTCCCCGGGGGGTCTGCGCCCACCCCTACTCACTCAGCAGGGACTGCTGTACACACGCAAAAGAAAACCCAAGACACCGAGGCCCAGAGGTGAAGTCCTCTCTCTAAAGCCACACGGGATGTGCCTGAGCAAGTGGTCAAAGCCCATGACCCTTCTGGAAGTCCACACTGCCTCTGAGATGTGGGCTACTCAGATTCCGTAAGATGACGACTGAAGAAAACAAGCCATTCCTATGGGGCTGTAAAATCTTCCATTTTCTGGAAGTCCTTTGTGACAGAAAACTGAATGGTTTAAATGGCATTGAAAAGGGGGAGAAATTATAGAACAATAAATACCGTATGACGCTGTGTGTTGAAAAACCCCCACAAAACAAATATTTCTATGTGTACACTTGTAAGTATGCAAGTCAACAGGGAAAGGTCTGGGAGGACACACACACAATGTTCGTCGCTGTCACCCCTTGGTGGACTGAGGTGAGAGAGGAGTGTGGCCAAGGGCATCTACGCTTTAATCACTGTGTCTGAATTCGGGAATGCATTTCAATTCAAGTATAATTTGTCTATTTTTTTTAAGAAGGGGGAAAAATAAAGCAAACACTTACTGCATTCATAGATCTGTTCCAGCTTATCCACAGAAGAAAGGGAGAAAAATTTATAACCGGACTTACTACCAACAGCTAGGGACCTGCAAAAAAGCCAAATTCAGAAATAAGAGCTGATACGTGTAGACAGTGATAATGCACAAACTACTATATGTTACCATATAGTAACCATCATCTCTAGCAAAAATGAGCACAAATCATTTCACATTCTGTACAGGTGAGGGGTGGCTGAATGGAAAGGGTGGCAAAGGAAGATGACATGCACCCCCACAGCCAGGAGAGGGGGAAGGTCAATAAAATAAAAATAGACAGTATTATTATTTACAACTTAAAAAACGTTAAAGCTAAGTTTGACATATAAATGAAAGTAATCAGCCCTAAATTAATGACCCCCTCAAAACGAAGTGGGGTTTCTCAGGTGAGCTGATATACATGCGTAGTACATGTAGACCCAAAAGTCAAGAGAGCTAACACTAGTTAAACCAGAGACAGACAGGTATTTACAGCCCGGGTGGGTGATGGCAGCTGTCCGCGTTTCAGTACGGCCGCAGCAAACACAGCTTACCCCTGACGCTGCGGCTGAGCAGTGATGGAAATAAAACAGACCAAAAGCTAACTGAGAACAGGGAGTCGGAACCCGCACAGCGGGCACAGTGGACAAAGGCGAAGGCTCATTCCCAGAGCCTCGCCTGTGAGAGCCGCATTCACGCCCCTCGCCAACACTGCAGCTTCTGCTGAGAGGCTCAGAGGGGCCTCGACTCTCCAGGTCCCCGAGTGCAGGAGAGCTGTGACACTGAACGAAGGACTTCCTTGTCACGAGAGCACTACTCTCCAGAACATGACTGACCAAGGGAACAAAGAGGAAAGGCCAGCTTTCGGAACAGAGCAGGAGGTGGGAGGACATGCAAAGTCGGACACTGGGCCATTTTTGTATTTAATGTCTGCGAGAGCAGCCGGTAAAGCAGAAAACCAGAAGCAACAAAGGCTGCATTTCCGGTTCGTACCACGAGTACCTGTACACCAAGATGAAAGTAGGGCTATTTTAATGACCCTTTCATCTACTTAAAATTTGAGATTTCTAACCTTTCTTTCACGTATGTGTAGAAGAAATATACAGCTGACCTTTGAACAATGTGAGGGTTAGGGGCGCTGCCCCTGCACAGTTGAAAATCTGCATATAACTTTAGACTCCCCCTCTCCCCCTCGTAAAGTCTGATGGCCCTCGGTATCTGGGGGGTAACTGGTTCCAGGACTCCCACGGATACCAAAATCTGTGGATGCTCAAGTCACTCTTGTAAAATGGCACAGAACAATGCACACACCCACGGTCTTCTGGACCTGTGGATGCGAAACCCAGGGGTACAGAGGGCCCACTGTATATTCACTGTGTTGAAAAATAATTCGCATGTAAGTGGTCCTGTGCAGTTTGAACCTGTGCAGTTCAACTGTTCCAAGAACAGCTGCTATAAGTACTCTTAAATTTTAAAACTGCAACTGCTTTTTCTTAGAAGTATAAACAAAAACAAAACTCTACCAGCTCATGTCATTTTTCTTTGCCAAAATATTTCACTACATTGAATTATTTATATTAATGAAGTAATTTGGTATGGTTACCTGTAAAAGTTTTGAAAAGTAATAAAGGAACCAACAGAAATACAAGAACATTCAAGAAGGCTAAAAATAAAATAAAACCTTAGCAATTCACAACTTTGGGAAACTGGTGTTTAGGAAATGATTTCTGTTTAACTAAGGGCTGCTAGTTTAAGTACCAAAACCATTTCCCCACCATTCCTGATTTAAGAAAAATGTCATTCATATCATGAGCTTTCCCGTGGTTCATTAACACAAGGGGATGCATATCCCTAACACTTCCCTGAACTCACATCACTGAACGACTTCCTATCCTACCCTAATACAGGAACCCTCTCAGGCCCTAACAAGTTCAGAGTTTTATGTGCCTACAGCAAATGGCTAGACCTAGAGAGTCGAGGCCCCCGAGTTTACAAAAATATTTTCTGCCTTTGGTTTTGCTGACGGTTGTTCCTTGTGGGCCTATCATTAACAGCCCCTCTCCCTTTCTAATTTCTTGTTGACTTCAAAACCAAATCACTAAGCTTATTAGTATTACATATAAAATATGCCTAGAGAGGGCTTCTTCCCTGAGCAAAATAATGAGCATTAATTAATTAACGAGAACTGGGATTTTGATATACCCAGGTTCTCAGATGTGCTCCAAAGAGGTAGAATTTGTTTAAACTGATCAAACATCAGAACGTTGATGTTCTCTAGATATTAAGAAACTGCTTTAGGGTATTAAATATCTTAGCTAGAATTAATCGCATGGTTTACAAAACTATGCATCTCAAACAGGAAGAAATGTAAACAAAAATACTTCCATTATTCTTTGACATGCGTATATAGTACAGTATGAGTATAATTTTATCAATAAAGGTAGGTATTTTTAAAGGGAGATATTAAATGTAAATAGGTTTGATCTTCTCAGCTCAAATACCAACAATCGGTTTACACCCTTCTTTGAAGATTCTGTTTTTAACAATTTCTCATGACTCACCTGACCATACAATGGCATATTAGTGGGAGAGGCACAGTAAGAGATAAGTATGAGATTCCACTAGTAAATAATCTTATTCCTCAATAAATATTCATGTACTAAGTTTTTTTTAATGTAATTTAATGAATATATTTTATTAACAAAGGGAAAATGAGCAAACCATGACAGAAAAAAAGGATATATTCACCTAAGCCCCACTTCATTACTGTACTACTACCTTCCACTGTCTGGCGTCTAAATGCAGGGACCCTGCTGTGCCTTCTGGGGACAGGCCTTCATCAGAGCAGAGGAGAGGGTACTTCTGGAACACACTTTGAGCCGGTCCTCCCCTTCATCCTATACATTACTGCACTTCTAGCGCTTCCCCAGACTGCAAGCCCTCAGGCTTCTGGGGCTGTGGTGTAAACTGGTCGATGCTCTGCTTCCCCCATGAGCAATTCAGGGCTCCCCATCCTTTGCCACCTCCCACAACTAAACCAGCTTCCACAACTACACTGTGCTGCTGTTTCCTGTCCCATTCTCATCTCTCACGGGTTTAAGCCTTTTAAAACATCTTTTTGGCATTTCATTGGTTGACATTTTATTAGGTTTTGGGAAGTGCCAAAATAAATGCTTGTGTTTGATCCACCATTATTAACCGTAAGTCTCTGTCACTAAATTTAAACTCAGTGTTCAATATCAGAAAGACAGTGATTTCCACTAAAAAAGTGAAAATGTGAATCAGATCTTTTTCTTCACTCCTTTTCCTTCTCTCTACCCAGTAATCAGTCCATAAAGGCTTTTTTCCTTTTCATCACCTCCTTCCTTGAAGATGTTAAATGGACACAGTCCGTGCCCATAAAAATGAACAGACCTGGTAGGTCCTGGAGCCCTCCTTGGTGAGTTTATCGCCACGACAGGCCTTTCCCTCCAGCTCACGTCATTTCCGTCCCCGACCTCTGCTGGGAAATCACCGAGGCCTTCAAACTCCACGGATCCAAAGCAGGGCTCACCATTTCCCCCTAAACCAAATCCTTCCCCCTGGTGTCACCTCTGTTTTCCCAGAACCTGAACCAGAGAGCTGGGGGTAACCTTAACTTCTCCTTTAAACACATATGTCCCATGGGCCACAGCAGGTCCTGACGGCTACGTCTCCTCTCCGCTGGCCACTGCTGTTGGATACCTGCCTCTTCAGTGGCTGCCCCACCCTCCTCAAACACATCCTCTGCATGGCAGGCCCGGTGGCCTAAGTCTTTAAGGTCGAAGAGGCCTTAATAATCTTCCACTCCCAAGCCCCTCAATTTACTGATGAGAAAGAGGAGAGAAATAGCCTTACCAGAATGACTATAACCTAAACCTCAACTGGACAGTGATACATTCAGACAGGTGTCTCCTAGTGCCTTTATACCCTGTACCCGTAACTCTTCTACAAACAAAGGACTTGGAAAATCAAGCCTTTCTTTACTCTATCCCTTTAGAAATGTAGCTCAAAGCAGACATTGCAATCACCTCCCATAAGCTGGGTGGTACCCTCTGGAAGAATTTAGTCCTTGGTACTTTCATTTGAGGTCCAAGTGATGCCCTGTCACTTATTAGTTACCTTCAATTACAACAAGCCAAAAATTCCTCCAACATAAACCTTCTGAAGTGTTACTTTCGGAAACTAGGATTGGAACTGACCAGGTAAGAGCTAGAGGACCGAGATGCCTTTCACTTGGTGCCTTTCACTGCCCTAGTTAAAAAACAAAATAAAACAAATGGTATAAAGCAAATAAAACATATTCACACTTTTAGGACACGAATCGCAGGAAAAATAAAACAAACCACAAACACAATATTTGAAACCATTACCAGAACAAAAAGAAAAGCAGGACGGATACTTTGGTATGCAAGAAAATTCTGTTGTTAAAAATGTGAATCCAAGAATATGCTTTGTCTTGAGAAAAATCATGTTCCTCTACTACAATTCTGGAGATTGGCAAGAGAGAGAAAGGTGTAAACTGTAAAGCATTTCTCCAAGAACGTTTGCATTTTTTCAAGTGTAGATTTAAAACAAATTTTAGTCCTTTTAATCAATAAAATTTTAGTACAATCTTAACTAATTATTCCTTATAATTTATATTCACTACATCAAGGCCTCTTTGGCAAATCAAAATTGTGACACAAAAATCTTCTTTTGACCTAGTAACTTCAGGGCTCACACAGGAGGGAAAGCACATGATTTCCAAGTGTGAAATCGGTCTTTTTGCAGACCGGAGTGATATTCTTCTATTATGTAGGAAATCTGGTAGCCCGTTTGAAGTAATAGCAAAAGAGAATGCTTCCTCATATCTGATTTCCTTCCAATATGAATGATGAGAAGTGAAAAACAGAAAGGATGGCAGAAAATGTTTTCAAAATTCTCTGATTTATACAAGACGTAAAAGACCATCAAGCTATTGGTTCTTATAGGTCTCAAAATCCCAAGGGCTTAAAAACTAAGTCGCAGTGGGTTTGAAATGTCCATTCCTTACCTGGATTAACACAATATAGCCTACCCTAATCATAACCACCTTCAACAGGTTGTCCAAATTATTTCTGCTGTAGCACCTTCTGGCCACATAGATCATTATGGTATTTGGTTGATTTAATCTTTAAAAATTGTGACAGTATAATTTCTAAATTCACTCCCCTCAAAATCCTACTCTGTAAGCAGAAAAGGCAGCAAGGCAGAGAGGAAAGAACACTGGAAGAGAATTCTACTCCTGTCCCTCTCGCCAGTAACCAACTGTGAAAGCTAGGCTCAGCTTTGAACCTTCCTGAACACATGTGTCCTCACGTGCAGGAGCAGGTGATGGCTTCCTTCCAACGCTCCCTACATCCCACTGTGGGCTGCCTACACTAGTCTCACAACTTTGGGAAGATGCTGAGCGCCAGCTGCATGTCACCCACCTGGGGCTTGCCATTCCCCTGTACCAACTCAACCAACTACTCAGTAGGAAGCCAATAGCCACGCCTCCTCCCTTACATCACTTCCTCCTACTCATTTCCCAAGATGGCTTTCCTCCCTTCCAGGTCCATAACTCATCCTTCCTGCTCCAGAAACTATCCAGTAACTATCCTTACGGGTCACCCAGGACAGCCTCTGAAGAACCGGCTTCAAACCCACTCGGGTTGGGACAAACAGCGTTTCAAACCCATGGGTTGGCATCAAGGGCCTCTCTCTTCCCTTGGGGACAGCCCATTCCCTGAAGCGCCAAGACTCCTCAGGTGTTTCTCTGTCGCATGCCCCTTAGTTCGGTTTCTCCCCAGGTTGGAGGCCAGAATTATTGCTAAGTTTTGTTTCTCGCTCAAGGACGACATCAAAGTTTCCTGCCAAAAAGAACAGCAAGACACGAAGAAAACAAAGCGGGGAAAAGGGCCCTCGGATGAGACAAGGAGAAGGACCTGAAGAGGGGAAGAAGGGAGAGAGCTGAGGGGGGCGGGGTACACGGAGGAGACCCACTCCCGCCGCCCCGGAGGCGGCCGGGACAACAGGTCAAGCCACAAAGTTCGGCCCAAGTTTGTGAGACGCGGGGTCTAGATAGAGAACGCCTCCACCGGGCGGCCGAAATACCTCCTCATCTCCATCACTGTCCCCACCAGAGAGCGCAGCTTAGGGCAGCGCCCAAGCGTCCCTAAGGAGGGCGCCCCTCGCTCGGCGCCCGCGCCCGCCCCCCCCCACCCCGCCCTCCGCCCTCGCTCCAGCCCCCGGCCCCGACCCCGGCTCGGCCTTACGTGATGTCCTGGTTGAAGTTGGCGAACAGCAGCTGGCCGGCGCCGGCCTCGCCGCTCTGACTCGCCAGGTTCATGGTGGGCGCGCGGCGGGCGGGTCGGGCCGGGGGCTCGAGCGCGGAGGAGGGGGAGTCGCGTGCGCTCAGGGTTGGCGCCAGGCCCCGCTCGCCGCCTGGGACGCCGCAGCTGGCCGCCCGGGGTTCAACCGCCGCCTCATTCCGTCCCCGCTCTTGTTTATGCTCCGGAGCCGGGCCTCCCAGCGCGCCTGCGCAGCCCGCCCCTTCGCCTCACGGCCTCTCACCGCGCGCAAGCGCGCTGCGGGGATGCCCGCCCCTTCACCTCTGGCCCGGGCCGGAGTTCCGGTCGGACGCGCGCACGCGCGGGGCGCCCGGGCAGGGTTTGCGGGCGCGCCGAGCGCCGCGCATGCGCATTGGGAGGAGTAGGGATCTGTAACCCCCACATCTTTTCATTAATATGAAAAGGGTCGGACATGTGCCAATCTTTGTGCCAGCTGCTTATGTACGTGCTCTCATTCGAGGCTATAGCAATCCTGTGTAGAGAATATTGCAAACCCATTTTACAGATTTGGAAACAGCCTCAGAAATGTTAACCTATTTGCCAAGTGTTAGATCTGAGAACGGGAAACCCTGATTCTCCAAGGTCCAGGCTTCCGGGTCCCTAGGAGGGATTCCGCTTCACATTTGTTCCTTCGTTTAGTAATATTTAGGAAGCATCTTCCATGTGAATTAAATGGGCCTCCTCCCTTCCCTCGAGAAGTCACAGTGGGGGAGATACTCAACTACCAAGCCGGGGTACAATGAGAACACATCATGAGGTCCCTTACCTAGACTTCAGGGACAGAGACTGTGCAGTCAGAGAAGGATGTGTGTAGTTACGTGTAAATGTATGGATACACAAATGTAAGTGCCCATATGGTCAACCCCTGAAATCTAGATACGGGGTAGGGGCCACGTCTCTGTTGGTTTTATCAGTTGGCACAGTTTTCTACTGACCGTTGTTATTACGTGGAGGCGGTATAGAGGTGCCTGAGTAAATCCCCTGGGTTCTTGATGCTTTCCTTGACTTCATCTTGTAAAGCCACAGGATTTTCTCTTGTTCATCCAAACCTGTTATTCCAAGTAGGACAGTAACTCCTCTATTGTTTCAGCAAATGAAGATCCCAAAATAGCCAGGGGGTAGAGTGAGTTTCCAACTTACCAGAACCATGACTCTGCTCCTTGAGTAATAGGGAACCCTTTGGGTACTAGAATCTCAAAATTTAGTAAACCTAGGGTTGTGTGAATGGAAATGGACATTTCTTAATTGAATTATTAGATGTAATATGGAAGGAAACACTACCACCTACCTGCCTTCCCAGTCTGTAGGCACACACTGCCCATGGTAGAATGACAACCCAACCTCACAGGGTGTGGTCTCTTAGCTGGCATCACAACTGAGTCTTCGGCTGGCCATTCTACCTACTGAGACGGGACATCACTTGTAAAATTCTTAATCTTTTAGCAGGAAATGAAATGGGACATCTCTTGCAGAGTTAATCTTTTAGTAAACTAGTTAAGTTTTCTTCCCTCCTTTGGAAAAAGGCCCTCTCCCTCAAATCTTGATAATTGCCCAGGTGACTGATCCTCTGGCTATTGATAAGGTCATCAACCCATTGTTAAGCAGAAATGGTATTAAGCCAGGCAGGGCCCTTAGAGTTGGGGGTGGGGAGTGGAGGGTGGGATTTAAGCCAAAGGTCTTTCTTTTACTCACTAAGAAATATATTAACCAAGCCTGTTTCCCTTTACTCACTTAATAGGCAAATCAATAATAGAAATTAATAGATGTATGATTTAAATAACGAATTTGTATTTTCTTTTCCTTGTCTAGGACTGAGGTGGCACTTCAGTAGGAAACCCAAGACCCCACCCTGACTGAGGCAGAAGGGAAAGAGCTCCATGAAACCCCTGTAGGCAGGGACTATGGCCATTCTCAGCAGGAAGCAGATACGGAAGAAGAGACCTCCTGTCCTCAACATCCATACTAATAATAAGGGGGTCATGGCTCTTAGAAAAGAGGTGGCAGGAAAGTTCTGGGGTTCGGGTCTGCCTGCAAAGACACTGAGATTATCTATCTTAGAAGGGGTCCACTCTAATCCGCCCATAATTAAGCAAGCAGAAGGCATTTTTTAACTCACACAGTAGGCAGAGATTCAGGTACCAGTTTAAGCCATCACTCCCACTTGAGCAATAAGACCCCAATGACCTTCAACTCACCTGAGTCTCATTATACCATCATTATAATATGATGCATATGCCCAGAAGTTCATTAATATCATTATAACAGACTAAATTCTGGGAGCAAACATGCAAGAAAGCAAAATGATGAATCACTGAGTCCTGTCAATCTTAGTAATCAATTAAGGAAGCCCACTCCTCTAAGAAAAGTGACCACCCACCAAAAAAATGATAAAAACCGTGAAGTCTTTGTTACCAGGCCTTTTGAGCCACGCTTCTCTGGCTCAGGCCTGCTTCCGCGATTGGAAGTGGACTTGCCTTTCCAATAAAACTTTTCTTTTCTACTGTATTTCGGTGTCTTGCTCAATTCTTTGTTCGAGACATCAAGAACCTGGATGACACGCCGGGAGAGGACCCCGCTCTGCGGTAACACTGCCACCTATCTGGGTAATACAGCATATGATAAGGATGGTGAATTCCAAGGACACGAGCCCGTTGTCAAACTTCTTCCACTTTAATGTAATTTTTTTGGTCAAAGGGAATTGCTATTGACACCTGGATTTTCACATTGCCTATCCCTTTCCTCGCTTTATATTCGTATACAGCACTTATCACCTTCCAATAGACCATATAATGTCCCCTCCCAACTAGAACATAAGCTCCATGCAGAGAGGATTTTTGACTGTGTTGTCCACTCTGTGTTCCCATTACCTAGAATAATGTGAACTTGGTGCTTGAAGAACTGAACTCTGGGCCTCTGTTCCCGGCGACCAGAATGGGCTGGAGCGGGCTGCTGCCCACTTGCCCGTTTCCCCCCTTCCCCACTGCTTTATTACCTGGGTTTTATTGGGAACCACAGACAAGTGTTGTTGGAGAATAGCCTGGATTTGCGCCTGAGAGCTCGACCTTTGTGTGACTCAGTAATGCACCCTTGTGTCCCAGCTCACCTTGAGTTCAGCACGAGCTCACGTGCCAGTGATGGTGAGTAGTGCATGAAGAATGCTCAGGAGCTTCTCTCATCACTTCCGACTTCCTCCAGGTGGCTGGCCTGATGCCAATGCCAGAGAGAAGAGCTTCCCTTCCTCCTTTCAACGTTAGAGCAGAGCCATCATTTGCACGTGCTTAGAACAGTCCTCAAGTATTCTTCTGAGCAGGTTCAGAGATGAGCAATCCTCCCACAGTCAAATTCCTAAATAAATTCATCAGATAAATGGCATGGAGGAAGGAAGTCACGGCTGGAGCGAAAAGGTGGTGGAGTGCACCTTGTGTGAGGCAAGGCAGTAGAAGAGAAGGCAGGACATGGTGAACACTGAAATCAGACGGGCACGTTCAGGTTCAAATCCTGGTGTGTGACCTTAGGTAAGTCACCTAATCTCTCTGAGTATGTCTCCTCCATAATAACCAGGGCTAAAATAACTCGCCTCCTGAGGACGCTATGAAGATCGAACGAGTGGGAGGAAGCGCTTCTGGAGTAGCGGAGCAAGAATCTTAAAACACCCTTCCTCCTCAAAAGCAGAGAGAACACGGACTAAAACGATCAAAACCAACTTTTTCAGAATTCTGGAAATTAACTGAAGTCTCGCAACAACCTGAGGAGCATTGTCCAAGAAGAACAGCTAAAGCTCAACGAAAACAGTGAGCTTGGTGGCATTGTAATTTGCCCTGATGCCATCACTCTCTTCACGATCCGTGGTCGCCTTGAAAACCAGCAGACTTGCAACTGTGATAGATACAGAAACAAGCCGCGTGTCAGCCACCGGAAAGGGTGAAAGGAGCTTGGAGTTTCCCAAAACCTCCCTCCGCAGAGAACAGTCACCCTTTGACCCGTCTGTCAGTTTGCTAAAAAATGCCTTTCTCAAAATATGTCTTTATTTCACCTAAGAGTTTGCCGGTACCTGTGTGGGTAGCCCCACCCTGGAGACATTTGTCCAAAACAGTCAGTAGCAAATGTGTGAATGGCAACTGCCTGAGGTAGCCTTACCTGTTGGGGCTAACAAGAGACTGTTTAAAAAAAAATTCTTAAAAGGACTAACTGGGTAATGAGATTCCAAATAGAGGGTTTGAAAGGTTCCCGGCATATTCCTGAGATTCTGAGGGGCTGTATGTATGTGCAGGACTGCGCGCATGCCCAAGAAAGACCTGAGAAGACCCTACGCTCTCACCTCTGGCTGACTCTGAGGCCCTGAGCAGGAAGCGAGGCCTGAGCAGAGTTGTAAGATGCCTGCTGGAGTGTCAAAACATATCTGATATGCGCAGAGAGCCCTTGGGTGAAGGTTGGCAGACCGATTGATTCAAGAAATTTGAAGACATCTCAGTCCAATTATTAGCTGACCCTTAAGATAACTGAGCAACGACTTCAGTGGTTACACATGACAAAGAATACAGACCTTATAGAATTAGTCCAGAAAAGTCACTAAACAAGCACAAAATAGGAACATCAAACCCCAGGGTGGGAAGGAAAATCCGATTTCTGGAGTTGCTATATTATTTTAAATGTCAAGGTTTCAACAGGGACACACAAAGAAACAGAGAAGCATAATTTCAAAATGGGGAAAAGCGACTGCCTTTGAAGGGGCCCAGACGGTGGGTTTAGTGGATGAAGACTTGAAAACATCTATTATAAATCTATTCAAAGAACTAAAGGAAACCATGCTTACAGAATTAAAAGAAGGGTATGATGACAATGTCTTACCGAAGAGAGACCCTCAATAAAGAGAAAGAAATCGTGAAAAGAACCTAACAGAAAGCAGAAGTTGATAAGTACAATAACCCGAATGAGAAGTTCACTAGAAGGGACCTACATCAGATTTGAGCTGGCAAAAGGAAAAATCAGCAAACTTCAAAACAGGTCAATTGAGACCATCCAGTCTGAGGAACAGAAATAAAAATGATCGAGGAACGTGGACAGATCCTCAGAGAGCCACGGGACACCATCAAGGATGTAAACTTATGCATAATGTGATTTCCAGGAGGACAGGTTAGACAAAAAGGCGCTGGGAGCCGTGTGTGTGTGTGTGTGTGTGTGTGTGTGTGTTCATGGGCACACATGCGTTTGCACATACGCACACACTGCTGGTGATGGTGGTGCAGAGGCGTGACTCAAAAGCACAGATTCCCACTTTTACAGACGCCTAGTAGATTTTCTTGCATGAACATTTATTTCTGCATTTGCTGCATGCCCTCACAACCAATTCCAGAGACTCCGAATGATTGTTTTTGGATATTGCCACCAGTTTCGTTGTTTTGCTGAAGGGAGTTTGCGAGTCCCCTCCTCCATCACTGTGGAAGGTCCCCCTTGCACCTGGCTTCCTCACCTAACAACGCGCCCTGGGGACATTTCCAGGCCGTTTCGGATTGCACGTCCTTTTCTACCAGTGGTGTGGGGCTCCACCGCAGGGCTGTCGTCCCGCAATCACACGGCCTTCACCAGGCTATGGGCGTCTAGACTGTGTCCACGTTTTCACTGCCTCAGGCCATTTGTACCTTCTCTTGTACCATCGTATTTATAACTCCCGGATTTATTCCTTCTGTCCAGACCTCTTCTCTGAGCTCCAGAATGTTCGAGCCCACTCTTCCCTTCTGGGGAGCTCCACGTGGAAGTTTCACAGGCGTGGCTAACTTCAAAACCCCACGCGGGTTCTCAATGTCTCCAAAATCTCTCCTCTCCTAGCCTTCCCCGTCTCCGTCAGTGGCCCCATTCTCTCTCTCTCACACCTGCGGGCAAAACCACCCAAACGAGAACGAGCAGACTGTTCATTCAGCCCTCTCTGTAGCGAGGAGTCACCCACTGTCGCTTGCACTTGGAGAGACGGGGGCAGTGGAGGAAGGGGGGGGCTTCACAGTGAGAGACGGGAAGGCTTGGGGGCGGGGAGGCTTGGATTGGAGGCTGTCGGCTGAGGGCTGGGTAACTAGAGGCAGGACACCCCACGCCACTGGTTAGGGGAGCATATTTGGCTTTCTCCAGTTAGTCCGGAGTTGGAAGCAGGACAACAATGAGGGAAGCTGCCAGTTATCGATCGAGTCCCGAGTCTGGGGCCGATGCTACATGGCTGTTTGGCGTGCTGGGCTGGTTGCCGCTGGTGGTCGGTCCCAGTTCATCCCTATGTGTGGGCTGGCCGCCATACATTTGTATACTCCGTCTCCGCGCCTCAGTTAACAGTGCAGATTGTACTTCCAAGATAGGTAGAGAGCACCCACCTTCCCCGCCCCCCGCATCGGTGCCCCCGCATCGGTGCCCCTACCTTGGGGCGGGGAAAGGCTCTGTCCGGTTTCCACCCTTCCGCCCTCGCCCCTTTCGACCTCTTGGGAGCAGTGCTCAGAGCAATCCTGATGGCGGTGGGATCACGGATGCCGTCCCCACCCCACCTCCCGGGAAAATCCAGTTCCTCGCCACAGTCTACCGGGGCCTGTTCTCTGCGAACGCCGCTCACCTCCTCCACTCACCTGGGACCACCTCCCCTCGACCCCCTCTCTCCAGACCCGCTGTTCTTCTTCCAGTGTCTCTCGCTTCTCTCTTCCCATTATGAACGAACACTTTCCCTTTGCCGAGCACCTCCTCTCTTTCTCAGCTCTCAGCTTGAATGGAAGCCCTGGGAGACCAAGGCCGGCCCACTGCGTGGCCGTCCCAGCCAGCCAGGTCCCCATCCGACGTCTTCCCGGGTTCCCTTTCAGCCCTTCGCTTTGAAAACATTAAGGCTGTTCCACAGACACCACAAGCAGAGAGAAAAGCACACGAATTTGCCCATCCCTTCGCCGGCGTCGATGGTGAGCCACGTTTCGCTATGCCCGTTTAAGTGACACTCCCCACCGTCTGGCAGGAACGCTGGAGAAGTAAGCCCCAGACACCATCCCACGGGGCCGCGAGGCCCTTCCCTCACCTCCCCAAATGAACGGGTGTTCCTTCGTAGCACCTCGCGTCCCCTCGGGGCTGCATTTCTCCCGAGGTCTCGGGAAACTCCTTTCCCCGGTGACCCCTTTGAACCAGGACCCCAAACGCAGCTCCGCAGGGTACGATGAACCCGGAAGTCGCGTTTCAGTCCAGAGTCTCCCCAGCGCCTGTGTTTCTGCGCAGGCGTCGGGCGAAGAGGCTGGGTCGGTTGTCCCCGCGGGTGGCCCCACGCTCCGAATTGGGCTGATTCCTTTCCTGTGGTTTCATTCGCCACGACGATGAGGAATGTTCCTTTTACAGGGAAGCGGATCGATAATGCTGCAATAACTGCGTGTGGTGACAGACGGTGGCTGGACTTGCCGTGCTGATGACTCTGTAAGGTATAGAAATGTCGAATCGCTATGTGGCGCACCTGAAACTAATGCAACATGGTGTGTTGCATGTCGGCCATAATTAAAAATAGAATTTGAAAAACAATAAGAAACAAAGAAGGTTCCGCTGATCGCTTTTATTTAGAACTAGAGGAAATAGGTTTTGGCCAGAGGACTTTGTCTATGATCCCCAGAGGTGAGGTGGATAGGTCAAAGGGCACATGCAGGTCTAATTTTGACATGGAGAAAGCCATTCTGACCTACAGTAACTGCCCTCCCTGCCCCAATCCGTGGACGAGCACACCGGGTCTCCACCCCAAGCCCCATTATAGACAGGGCCCAGAGGATCGCGTTTTTAATGTGTTGTAATTCTACTTTTAGCCACAAGAGGCCAGCAAGGCCCAGCACATTGCACCTATAGGTACCCACCCCCCCCCCTGCCCCAAGGTGGCTCCTGGGCTTTGGCTCCTCTCTTGGGGGTCCCAAGATCAGGGGTGTCCAGTAACTAGGAGGCAGGTAAGTGGGGCCGATGAGGCAGCGGTGGCCGAGGGGCCAGATGTGTCACAGAGTCCCCCCCTCCCCACCGCCCCATGAGAAAGGGCTGAGTGTCATCGCTGCTGGAATATGATTACTCCAGCTTTGCTCTCCTTTTGGTATTGTTAGATTTTAAATCTATAATTTTAGAGCTAGAATGCTTTCATCTTAGAAATGAAAACTGAGGCCCCGATGGGGAATGTGAGTTGTGTGAGATAACAGCACCGTCAGAGGCTGGACCAGGCGCAGGCCCCCAGCCTCCCGCCCCATCCTGCTTCACAGCCGTAAATGCTGAGAAGAGTCCCGCTAGCAGCACCTGTCTATGCAAACTTTACATTTACATGTGAAACAAAACCAAAAGTTTTGATAAGTAGAGTCAGGGCCTGGTTCATACTTGGATGGGAGACCACCTAGGAAGACCAGGTGCTGTAGGTGTAAAAAATAAAAATTAAGGGATTGTAAGCTGACAAGGTCCTGCAATCCATGAGGTCAGTCAAGGGTTGCCTCACATAAAAAAAATTTTCTTTAAAAGGTTTTGAAACCTGTTTGTATTACGCTGGGTTTTGTGACCATTTCGAACATGTTATTTTTGTGCTACCCCACATGGAATTTTAAATAACAGTCTGGGGGATTTTCCCAATGTGGGGAGCCCCCTCACCCCTCACCCTCTAGCAGGGTGTCTGGTAGTCTTCTTACGACGAGTCAGGTTCTCATTATTGAAACCGCCTGCCTGTTTTTTACTTTTGCTCTTAAAAAAAAAAATAATTTTTCTTTTAAATCTAAACCTTGAAGTCAGTGGCGAGCCTGGATTTGAATTTGGCTTCATCCTCTAGGACAGTATCTTCATTGCAAATGAGCCTGTTTTGATTTGCACGTTGCCGATGGGCGCTTTGCAAATGCAGGCAGGATGCCAGTCTCTCCTGCTTGGGGTCTGGACAGCAACTTCTGGGCACACAGGTCTGAGATCAGAGGTGTCCAGAAGCTGAAAACCAGAGGACCCAGCACCTTGCCCCACATGGCTCTTCCCCTACTTTGCATTCTGCTCTGGAAGTTGGGGTTTGGATCCCCCGGCTTGGTCAGGAGCGGAACAGAGGTGAGAAGGCCCTTTTGTCTGGAGGAGGTGAGAGGCTGGGAAGAGAGTAAAAGGGACCTAGGGAGAGGGTGGGCAGTTCAGAAAAGTGAGGTGCCCATCAGAGGAAGCTCTGATCGGGATTGGGGGGGGTGTCCCCCACAGGCTGTCGGCCTGTCCCTTGCCCCTTTCCTGCAGTGGAGCCAGTGACTGATGGGTGGGGATGCAAAGGTCCAACTCGCTCAGCCCTGGGGAAGCCTCCGAAGGGCCTTCCCAGCTTCAGAACCCCCTTCCGGACTCACTGAGGCCACTGTAAACAGAGCCCTGCAGCCCAGCCTCTCCCCTCCCCCCGCCTTGCCGTGACCCCAAGAATAGCCCTTAATAAATCCCCTCACACTAATCTTGTCTCAGAGCCTGCTTCTGGGGAACCCCGCCTGCGACAAGCTGGGTCCTGGGAGCGGCTTCTTTCCTTTTTGGGAAGACCGAAGCTGGCTCGGTGTAGGGGGGCAACCCCTGGAAGAAGGAAGAGCCCCCCGTGGCTGCCCTGCCGGGGCAGGGGCTGCACAAGGCCTGTTCCATCAGGCCCGCGGCCTGGCACACAGTGGGCCGAGCACAGAATGAAGGTTGGAGTCCAGCTCTTGGTGACGAACACAGGAAGAGCCTGGCTGGACTACCTCTCCAGCAGTTATGTACGCGCATATATAAAATAAAATCTGGGATATATATTATAAAATATGAGCTATATATGTACATATGTAAGCTGTTTTTAATATATGTTTATGTAAGTATGTACACATGTACATAGACAAGATATAGGTATAGATATAAATATAGACACTATTTGAAAGTATTGGAGAGTGACAAGAACAGACAGAAATGAAAGGGAATCTTGAAGGAGTGACATTTGCAAGTTTGTGCTCTGTGCCTGGGGACACTCCTCAAATCCTATAACCTTTCTGGTTTGGAGTGTCAGAGGCCAAAGTTAGGGGCTGAGAAAAGATCCAGAAAGTTTTTTCGGGGGTGATTCTGGAAGGGAAAGAGCTATAAAATCTGATAGAAATCCACCTAAACCTTGGCTGGCCGCTAAACTGAGGGGAGATTTCAACCACCGAGGCAAAGTTTTGAGTCGCGTTAACTTCCTGTTCCAACAAAAAGTCAGCACTTCAGAGGAACGTGACAAAGCACAGCATCTCCGCCACGTACCGTTTATAATGTCCAGTATCCAATAAAAAGTCACCAGACTTGCAAAGAAATGGGTAAAGGAGACCCATTACAAGCAAAAACGAAGTCAAAAGAACTCGAAGTGGCCCAGATGTTGCAATCAGCAGACAAAGACGTGAAAGCAATGATTATAAAGATACGTTCAAGAGCTGAGAAGACATACACATGATTACGGAGGAGGAAAGGGACCTGGAAATAGAAACACAACAAAGAACCACATGGGAATTTTAGAGCTGAAACGTATAATAACTGAAATCAAGAAGAAATGGATTCCTTCGTGTTTTAAGTGTGTGTGTCATTCCGAGGCCGGTGGGCCGGGAACCGTGTATGAAGCCGGATGACACACGGCACAGTGCTCGTGAGCTTGGGTCCCGGAAGCACATGTTCCGGCTTCTAACCCCGGCTCCGTGTTTATTAGCTCTGCGTCCTTGCGTAAGTCAACCAGTCTCTCTAAGCCTTGGTCTCCTTGCCTCCAGTACTAGGTTCACAGTAGCGTTGAGTGCCTCGCTGGGAGCCGGGAGGGTCGACGTGACACGGGGCTAAGATGATCCGAAAAACCCCTCCGGTCACTCATGCAGTGTGGCAATGCGCTCACCCTTTATTATGATTTTCACCCCAACTAAGTTTTGAGACCCACTTGGGCTAACTTCGGGGAGCAAAGCAAAAGGCAGCCCCAATGTAAAATTGGAACTTTCAAATATATTTGTGTTCAAGATAGCCACGTCGTCCCTAGTAGTGATAGGGGGTGACGGAGAGTTTACTCATCATTCGCTCAGGCACCCTGAGCGGCCCCCTCTCTCGCCTCCGGGTGGGCGGCTCGGAGGTCCAGGCCCAGACTCCCTGGGTTGACCCCTGACTTCTCCTCGCTTTGCCATTCGACTTGGCCTAAGAGATTTAGCCTCTTTTGTACCCTGGTTTCCTCCTTTTGGACACGAGAAAGATTCAATGTGTGAACACGTGCGGGTAGCACACGCCTGATTCACGTGGACTTGTCCTGTGCTTCCCATCCTGGCGGCCCCGAAATCAGAATGTGTCTTAAAACCCACGGCCTCTCATCGGCAGTGACCACTGGGAACCGCTGGGAACAGTCCAGGTGTCGATCAACAGCCCGGAAAACGATGCGGCAGGAAACAAATGAGCCGCGGATACACGCAAGCGCTTGACGGGACCTCGCGGGCTGCATTATGCTGAATGTCAGAGGCCATCGAAAGGTATCCAAGGCATTATTCTGAATACAGACCGATTCCATTTATAGGAAGTTCTAGAATAGGCAAATCTAATCAGAACATTGGTGGGGTGGGGATGGACTGGCACACGGCATGGGGTTCTGTATCTCAAAAGAGGTTTGGCTTACACACGTGTATGCATTTATCAAATATTAGCAAGAGTTTGATCAAGATGTGCGCATTTTACTCTTTGTAAATTTCCCCTCAAACAAGGACCATATATTCAACCCTCGTTAATGACATGCATGCTAAAGTGTCTTGTGACGTCTGCAAGCTACTTTGAAGTCCATCAGAAACAAGAGATGGATTGATGGATGGATTGAGGAATAGATCCGTCATAGGACAAGATGTTAGGGGTACGTTCTGGGTGGTGGGTATATGGCCACCGTACAATTCTCTGGACTTTGCTGTGGGCTTGAAAAAGTTCAAGGACGTCTTAGCAAAATTAATCGCCAGCGATTTATGTCTTTTGGTGGTACGTAAAAGCACACCTTATAGTGGATGCTGTCTTCAATTTGAAGAAATATGGCATTATCATTAAGAAGCCGGAGCGCAGACAGGAACTGGTGGACCGCCCCCAATGACTGCTTGTCCCCCATTTCTGCCCGCCCCCGTTTCTATTCTCTGCTGGGTGCTCTCCGCTCCTGCCCTAAATGGCAGCCCCCGCATCTGTGAGCACCAATGCCATGTCTTCCCGCAGCATGGAGAACGTCACTCACTCCCTCCCTTGCTTAACACTGTTTGCATCCAGACTCCTTGCTCGGGGCTCAGGAGCCAGCATGCTGCTCCACGCCGCTGAGCCTTCGCCGATGCCATTCCCTCTGGCTGGAAGGCACTTCCTCACTGGGCTGCCTCGTGTCCTCCTGGCTAATTTCCAGCCACCTTACAAGCCTCAGCCAGGAAGATTTCCCTGTCTTCCTCCATCCTCCCTCACCCCCCCCCAGGCAAAGCTGTTCCCCTTCCCGCTCCGACCCCTCCTAATACCTGGGCTGCCCCTTAGTTGTGGCTTCACCCGGTGCGCCCCCCATCCGTCTGTGCTCCCGGAGCAGGGAGGCTGGGACATTTAAAGAGCAATTCTGAGAAAGAGCAGGGCGTTTGAAATGAGGGCAGCCTGGGTTTGAGAACCTGCTGCATCCCTTCCTACCTGTCGCCAGCTGCCTCTCCAAGCTTCAGTTGGCTGTCAGTCAGTCAAAGGGGAATCATTTTCTGGTCGTTGAAAGGATTCGCAAGACGATGTATGTGAGGGGGCAGGCCTGCGACGCTGACTGAGTGAATGAACAAACGTTTGCAATTGCCTTGGGTCCCTTCTTTTGTAACAGAGCCTAAGGTGGCCAGGACTGTGCCTTCTTCTAGGTCCCCTCCAGCACCCCAATACTAGGCACACTGGGAATTAAAGTCACCAAGGGTGAGGGGAGAAGGAGAAGCAGGTCAGAGGGCATGGTGGGGGTCCCAGGGACAGATGGCAGAGGCTGGCTTCGTGGGGAAGCTGGTGCTGCGGTCAGGGCTCCGGGGATGGGGAGAGAAGCCTGGGAGTTTGGGGGGCTTCACTCCCCTACCTGCTTCCCTCTCGGGCCCTCTGCAGGGCCGGGAACTCGGTAAGCTTAATGGATGTTTGCTCGATAGTGCAGGAGCTCTGGGGCTCGACAGACATAGGTCTGATTTCCAGTCCAGCCATGTGGCCTGCCGGCGTGTTTGGCATGTTTCTTGGTCTTTAAGTTAGAAACAGCAACACCCACCACGGAGAGTTACGGAGTGGATTTAAGGGGAAACAGTTTCAGTAGTAACCTCTGCCTGCGCCACAGAGCCTGCCGGAGGTGGGCTTGCACCAAAGGCAAGTCCTCAGGACCGCCCACCGGGGCGACGGGGCTCGCTGGTGAGCAGAGGGGGACTTCTGATCTGGGGGCAGACAGGGCAGTGCGGCGGACCCGGACCCGAGGCTTGTCTACCAGCCGCTGCTGCCCTTGGGCCCGCCTCGTTTCCTCTCCCTGGTGCACACACAGTCCAACCCTGACTCCAGGCTCAGGAGTCAGGCCCTCAGTTGCCATAACAACCGGATCCCGGCAGTAAAAATAGTAACTTATTTCTTATTCAATTTCTTTTGCTCTTGGAGAGAAAGAAAATTCGTTTCTAGCTTGTTTCCTTTTAGGGGTCTTCTATGGGTGTCCTGCTGAGCCTACTGCCAAGGCTGCTCCAAGGCTGACTGTGGGCGGGGCCGGAGCCTGGGAGACCCCGTCACAACCTGTGCCTCCCTCAGCCTCCAGGAACTGTGGTTACCCCTGCACGCCCTGGGAAGAGGGGGCCACAGGAGGTCAGGCCTCTGGGGGCTTCACCTTTTTGGGAAGTGAGGTTGAGGAAGGAGGTGTGGCTGACTCCTGGGTACAGGTGTGTCTTGGCAGCTGACAGTGAGGCCTGAGGTGGGGGGGAGGTCAGAGCAATGGTGATGGAGGTCAAGGTCAGGGAAGAAGCCATGAAATGCAGGGTTGGGCCCTACCTGCTTTGGTTTCACTTTGGCTGTTGGAGGTCAGAACAGGAGTTGTGTGCTGGCCATGAGCTCAGAGGCTGGAGACCTGGGCTCTAGGGCAGGTCTTGCCCCTCAGGCTGCGTGACCTTGGGAGGGCCCCCTGATCCCTCCCAGCTTCATTTTCCCTCCTCCATACAAGGGGACAGGAGGCCCGGGTCACGACAGCCATGAACCTCACCTGCTCTTAACCATGACCCCCAGTATACACGTTGCTCCCTAATCAAGCACAGACGACTGAAACGAAAGTTTCCTGAATGCGACGGGTCCGTTGCTACTGCAATGCTGTCCCAGAACTCCACGATGCTGTTAATGGTCCCGTGTAATAGCCATTGGCCACATGTGTCTGATGACACTTGAAAAGTGGCTCACGTGATCGAGACATTGCATCGTAAATCTTATTTCTTTTTATTTAACGGAGAAGTCTCATGAGGCTGTTGGCTAGCGTAAGGGAAGTCACAGCTCTGGGAGGTCCAGGGGGCAATCTGAAACCCATGCCTCTGAGAAATCCTTCCAGTCCAGTCCTCCAGCTCCTCCTCACTGGTGGGCGTGCTGCCCTGCCAGCCCCTCTAGCCCACCACACTCTATCCCTTGGCTTCTATTCATACCAACCTTGACCTCAAGTTCACTTGGCCAAAACCCAACTCACACCTTCCCTTCCTTGCCTTCCTGCTGCTCCCCCTCTGGTCTCCTCTCACTGCCCCCCAAATAGTACCAGTGCCTACCACAGGGCCAGCGGTCATCCTGGACTCCTCTGTCCCCTTCATTCTCCCACCTCCAAGCTATCTACAGGGTCTGGTGGATTTTACCTGTAAACATCCCTGAATCCCTCTTCTGGTCCCCACCTCCAGCCCTGCCTCCCTTCAGCCACCACCCCCAGCCCTGCGGTGGCCTCTGACTGCATCTACCTGCAACCCTCTGGTCCTCGCCAATAACAGGTGTGGGTGTCCGTGGATGCCCAGGTTTGGAGTGCAGAGATGAGGTGGATGGAGTCTCTTTGTCTTTCTCCTTCATCTTGTTCTAGCTACCTTGGGGAGATTTTCTGAATGTGTAAGATGTTAAATAAAGCCTCGGTTATAAAAAGTAGCAGGGGGCTGGGACTTGGAACTAGAGGGGAGGGAGGAGATTGACAGGTATGGGAAGGAGGGACCTCTCTTTTAATTTGGGGACCTGTCTTTCCACGTTGAAGACTGTCCTGCCTCCAGTAGCCCCCCAGAGTGTCACTCCTTCCAGTAGGTGGCTTCCCATAGCCCAGAATCCTGGCCGAGGTCTACTGATGGAGAAAGCTGGATTTTACCGAAGACAGAGGGCATGGGCAGATCGTCGGTACCCCGGAACCCAGCGACCAGTGCACGTGCCCTGTCTCGGGGTTCTGAGGGTCACAGCCTCTGGGAGTAAGGGGGTTTCCCCAGAGACTGCAGCCATTCGGGGAGGATCTTTTAGGGCCGCGCGCCTCAAAGGGACCAGGCAGGTGGCGCAGGCGCTGGAGAAGCTACAAGTCCACGGGGTCCAGCCACGCCGGCCGAGGGCGGGGGCGCAGGCGGTGTCCGGAGCCCGCAGCCTTCTTGCTCTAAAGGCTGCGGGCGGAGGGGACACAGGGAAAGGGGTGCAAGAGATCCCCCCCGGATCTCCTCCGCACTCTCCCTACCCACGCCGAGAGCTGGCGGGTCCGCCCCGCACTGGGAGGGCGCTGGGGCCGCGGGGACCGAGGCGATTGGCCCGGAGCCCCGCCCGCCCCGCCACCATCTGCTGGGGATTTGCGTCGCCGGCTCCCAGCGCCCGCGCTCCGGCTCGGCCCGCGCCCCCGCCCCCCGCCTACCTGCTGCGCCCCGCCCGGCCGCCCCCCGCGCGCCGCCAAGTTCGCGTCGCCTGCGCCGCGGCCGGACGCCGATGGAACCGCCGCGATGTTCGCCCCCCGCCTCCTGGATTTCCAGAAGACCAAGTACGCGAGGTGAGCCGGGGCGCGGGGCGCTCCCGCAGCAGGGGGTGCGCGGCCGCGGCCGCGTCGCCGCGCCAGCCCCGGCGCGTCCCGGGCGGGGAGGGGACCCTAACCCGCGGGAGAGACCAGAAACCGGACGCCGTGGTCCTTGCCAGCGGCCCCCAGCCTGGCGTGGCGCCCTGCACCCGGCGTGCGCAAGTCCCAGCGCCCCCGCTCGGCGGGGTGCCCTGAGGCCAGTCGCATCACCCCTCTGAACCCCAGTTTCCATGAGTGCGAAACCGGGGTGAGAGTCCCCAGCCCCGGGGTCTCCGCGACGGCGACGCCTCGAACGCACTTGCACAGCCCGGGCAGAGTGGTCGCTTGGTGTCTGACGCTTCGTTAGTGATGAAAAGCTTTGACCCCTGTCCCCCACCGCTGCCTCCGTCCCTGTCCCCAACTGCCCTGTACCCCCGCACCACCCCCATCCCCCTCATAGCGAGCAGGAGGAATGGGGCGCTGCACTTTTCAAGTGGGGAAACTGAGGCTCAGGACCCAGGAAGAGCTGCCTGTACCTGTTGGCCTGTTCAGTGTGAGGTCCCTGGTCCCCTGAGCCTCACTTTCTTTTCCTAAAATGGCAGATACTCCCACGGGATTGCCGAGCTCCTGTGGCTTTTGATTCCTAATTAGGGGGCGGCAGCGGGTGGGGACACAGTTCTAAGTTCCCCTAAGAGTTTTGGGGGTGAGCTTGCCTGAAAGCTGGTGCAAACACTTTTCTGAAGGTGCCCCTCAGCGCCCAGGCGTTTCCAGGGGAACAGCCCTCCTGAGAGAGCAGCCCGGCCTCTCCTTCTGCCCCTGTATTGTGGGGGGGCGCCCCGCCTCCCCTGCCCCCGCACCTCCTGCGCTGCGCCCTAGGTCTCGGGCTTTTGTAGGGAGTGGCAGCGGGTGAATCCGAGCGCCGCCGCATCACCTCCGAGAGCCTGTCCCGAGGCTCACTGTTAAGGGTCCCTGGTGCCATGAAGTTTTTCTACAAGTTCTGGTCACACTGAGCACAGCTGACCCCCAGGGGGCGGGGCTGAGTGTGGCCTGGCCTGGGGCAGGGGAGGCAGGAGGCGGGACTGGCCCTTCCCCCTCAGGCTCGCTCTCCATTTCCTGGGGGAGGGGGTTGACTGTCTTTTTCCTAAAGTGGACAAGTCCCACCAGGGAAAGGGGACACCTGGGGGAAGGACGTGAGAGCCAGTTCCTGTTGATTTTCCCCTGGTTTGAAGGGGGAGGGGCTGGCTGCAGAATCGCGTGGGGTCTTCTAAGGTGTGGTCACTGGGGTTTTCAAAGTTCTCAAGGGCCCTGTGTGCTGTTGTCAGGTATGAGTTGGTGACGTCGTGTTCACCCAAAAGGAAGGGAGAAGCCCAGAAATCGAGACAGGAGGGGAGGAGCTCCCAAGCCTCCGCCAGGGGCCTCCCCAGCCCCGCACCTGCTGAGGGGTCTTGGGCAGGCGTCCCAAGGTCTCTGGACCTCAGCTGGTTGATCTGTAAAGACAAGAAGCTTGGTCTCAGTGACGTCCAGATTTGCACACTGGTGCTGGCCGCTCTGTAGCCGAAATAGAGCTCTCCAGCCAGGCTGGGGGGGACCACCGGCTCCTTCTAAGCATCTTCTGTGGGTGGTGAGTCCTCCTGAGAAAATGCGATGTATTGATGAGAACTGTTTTCTTTCCCTCCTCATCGTGGGGTCCTTAAAACCATGCAGACCACAAATTAGGTCTTAATAAAGGCTTCATGATTGAGTGAATTTAGTAGTTTAACCCAGTTCTGTCCAATAGGAATATCATACAAGCCACAGATACAGTTTAAAATTTTCTCATAGCCATTCAGGCTAATGTGTGTGGCAATTTTCCTATTTCGCTGTCCTAAAAAGGAAAAGAAGAAACATGTGAAATTAATTTTAAGAATATATTTTTGGTAACCCTTTATAAAAGTGCTATCGATTTAATATGTAACTAAATAAACATTTATGAGACACCATTTTATATCCTCCCCCCCAAAAGTCTTTGAAATCTGGTGTGTATTTTGTATTTACAGCCCATCTCAGGGTGGACTAGCTCTATTTCAAGTGCTCAAATGCCACCCGCGGCCCACAGCTGCCACAGTGAACAGGACAAGAATATTCTCCAGGGCAGAGATCGGTGTTTGTTTTGGTCTGTTCTGGCTGCTATAACAAAGTTCCACAGATCGGGTGGCTTATAAGCAACAGGAAATTATTTCTCACGGTTCTGGAGACTAGAGATCTGAGATCAGGGTGCCAGCACGGTTGGGGTCTGGCAAAGACCCTCTTTTGGGTCACAGATTGCTGACTTCTTGCCATATTCTCACACAGTCGAAAGAGAAGGAGCTGGCTCTGTGACCTCTTTTTAGAAGGGCACTAATCCCATTCATGAGGGCTCCACCCTCATGGCCCAATTATGTCCCCAAATCCCCATCTCCTAGTGTAATACCATCACACTAGGAATTAGATTTCAACACAGGATTTTTTTTTTGTTGGAGGGGAGGGACACAAACAGTCCATTCTTAACGGTGTTCCTAGTTAAATGCTGTGTGACATTGCAAAAGATGATTTCCCTCTCTGCGCCTCTGTTTCAATGGGTGGCTGGACCAGCTGATCTTTAAGGTTCTAACTTAGAGTATTTGAATGGTTTACCTTCCTCAAGAAACATACTTGTCATAAAGGCCAAGCAAACTGGCCGATGGAACAGCACAGAGAGGCCAGAAACAGACTCTTGCCCGTAAGACATTTGACTTTTGACAAACATGTGATGTTGCTGATCAATGAGGCAGGAAGGGTCTATTGAATAAATGGCACTGAGACCGTTGGTTATCCAGATGGAAACAATGAAAGTAGAGTCAGTCCTACCTCACACCACACAGAAAAAGTATTTCTAGGTGGATTAAAGATTTAAAAGTAAAAATTGAAAAAAAAACTTGAAAACTTTTAGAATATATTAAAGAATATGTTTAGGACTTCATGATAGGTAAAGATTATTGAAGGCGTAAAAAATATAAACCATAACAGGAAAGATAGATCGACTAGACTACATTAAAAATTGAGAATTTCTATGCATCGAAAAATGCCGTAAAGAAAATAGAAGAAAAGCTACAAACTTGAAGGATGCATCTGCAGTGCAATTAGCCAACGAGTAATTAATATCCAGAATATGTAAAGAACTACAATAAGAAAAAGACGAACAAGTCAACAGAAAATGTAAAAAGACAATCATTTCATGGAAGAAAGAACACAAATAAGCAGCAAACCTGTGAAAAACCAGGGCGGAGTGAGACACCGTTCTTATGTTCAGTGTGTAAGAAGTGCGACAATACTATATAAGTGCTTTGGGAAACAGGAATTGTCACGTGACCTTGGACAGGTGCTCATCCCAAGGCACGGCCATTCCCTTCTGGGCGTCTGCCCCGGGGAAGCTGTGCACAGGTGCGCCGGGGGGAGTGGACGAGGACCTTCTCAGCGGCATCACTCGCGGTCAGCAAGACCGAGACGACCCCGACGTCCCGCGTTGGCGGAGCGGTGTTGTTCACAGCGTGGAGCCGCACCCACAGACGGCAGCGTGGTACAGCTCATAGACGGGTCGAGCGAGAGCAAATCGTGAGAGAAGGTGCGAGTCCAATCACGTGACACTCAAAAACCAGGCAACCCCCTTGTTTTGTTTAGGTGTGCAGAGGAAGGCGCGTGAAAAGCCAGATGATGGTTATTGCAAAATCGGGTCAGTGGTCACCTCGAAGGGACGGAGGGAAGAAGGCAAGGCCGGGAAGGGGACGCAGATGCTCTGGATCCTGGCCATGTTCTCATTCTCGTCTTGGGAAGGAAAACCTGCTGGGTTCTATGTGCCCCAGAAGAGAGCACAGTCTCACCTTCCCGGGGGGAGACCTACTCACATGGCCACACCTCACAGCAAAGGGGGCTGGGAAGAGTAGTCCGGCCGCTGTCCGTGTTCCCCGCCGCTCCATGCCCGGCACAGCTCCTGGCCTCTGTGTCGGGAGCAGACGAAATCCGCTGAATGAATACTGGCCGGGTGACTTCGGACACGCGAATTCACCTCTGAAGACAATGCAATGTCACTTTAAACGGGGCTTGTCGTAAAACAACGTTATGGTTACAAACGCAGGACGTGCTCCTCGGAGAACACTTTTTAAATCACGGGACGTGGGGATAAGAATGCAAGAAACAGTCACCCCCATCTCGAGGTCATCACGTTAAACATGTTGGTTTTTCTTTCGTTTTTTTTTTCCGTTCTCTGTCGCCAGCATCTTATCCTAATTTTCAACATTTGACCTGCTGTCGCCCTGTTTCGCTCATGTTTTCGTCATTATCCGCAGCCTCGTTTCATGTGCACCGATGTTCTAGTCGATCATCGTACGCTGCTTTCTTTTATTATCTCACCTTTGGACGCTTACGTTCTCTCCCAGATTTCACTTCTGTAAACGGTGCGGTGGGGACATTCCTGCAGCAAGGCGCCAGCGTTCAGGAGAATGCCCTGTGCGGACACACGCCTGACCCTTTGTCAGCTCTGGCCATTGGCCAAGTCCCATGGGTCATGAGGGCCGTGTGCTGCTCACTGACCGCCCAGGTCACAATGACCAGGTCCGAGGGCTCCCACCGGGGTGGCCCCCGCAGCACAGTCTTGCCATGAGGCCCGGAGTTGCTCCTCGGGCCACACAGTGTCCCGCGTGGACGGTGGCCTTGGGAAGGGGCAGGGGCTTGGTGCTTGTGCTTTGGTTCTACCTTCCTCCTTGCTGGGTTCTCTTGGGCAAGCGACTTACCCAAATGCCTTGCTTCCTTCCTTGCAAACGAGGCTCCTCTAGGGGTGGTGATGCTCGAGGTGGCCCCGGTAGGGTCCTGTTCCACTCCCTCATGTCCCTTCGAATCTACTTAGGACCAGCCCTCAACCAGCCATGGCGCTGAAATTCTGAAGGTTACGGGTTCATAAACCTGATTTTGCTCTTACGGCCATTAAGACAGTGCACACGAAGCATTCGGCACTGCCGTACGGTCAGTGCTCTGGAGCGGTCAGTTAGGTCAGAGCTGTCGTTTACGGCCTGCCTCTCTCCAGAGGGGACTTGGCCAGTTTGTAAAAAGGGAGTTTCTTAAGATCCATGGGACTGTCAGGGAGACCCGTTCGTCTCTCCATCTTGCCGAGGCTTTCTCTGACTTCAGCAGGCCCGCGTGAGGGAGGGGTGCTGGGGAGGCGGGGTTCGCGGAGTTCCCTCAGGTTGTGGGAGGGCTCCGCTGCCTTGCTGGGCTACTGCGGGCCAGGCCGGCACAGCCCACAGCACCTCCCACACACGTCTCAGCTAACTGCAGGCAGGCCAGCCAGCAGGGACAGTCTTGTCCCCCTTAGGGTCTGCTCAGGGTTGTAGAGCTAACGGTGGGGTTCCGTGGGGTTCGCGCCTGGGTGTGAATGGACTGTGCTTTCTGCCAACCGCACGACCACGGGGACAACAGTAATCGTCGTCACCTAGTCGCAGCCTGCTCACCCACCGGACCGCGTGCCACGAGCTGCTCCGAACCGCACGGGGAGGCTGCCCAGTGCCGGAAACGGCCGAGTTCATTTTTACACGTGTCTCGGCACCTTTCGCTGGGCCAGCGGCAACGCTCGGATGAGAAAAAAAATGCAGACGTATGCAATTTACCAATTATGATGTATGGAATACGATTTGGTTTTTCCTTAATTTCATCGCACCGAAGTTACTAATTATGTGGTTTATAGTCCAGGTTTTCACTTACATGTGGGGCCTGTTAGTAGCAATAATCTAACGAAATGGAATTTGGAAAGCTTGTCTCTCGGTCACACTCCCCACATTTCAAGAGATCAGCGGCCACGTACAGCCAGCGGCTACTGCACGGGACCAGGTAGACACATAACATTTCCATTGTGGCAGAAATTTCTCTTAGAGAGCACCAATCTAAATAATTAAAATGAAAACGATAATTTCAAACAATCCCACAGATGTAAATTAAAACAAATATAAAAAATTGAAAATAATTATTTTTAAATCAGCCAAAAATTTCTGTTAAAGGTAAAAAGTTAAGATGAATTAAGTACAGAATTTAAAGTAAAAAAAAAAAGAAAAAAAAAGAAAAAAATTTTAAAGTCAAAAAGTATTTAAGCAGAGCCGAAATACTTTAGTTTTGTTTATTGACGTATTTTTGCAAACATGATTGAATCTTTGAATCTTACTTTACAAACACGAAAGCGTTCGCACTTGGAGTTTCAAGTCCACCTGGTCGCTGGTGTAAAGAGCGGGAATCCTGCCGCGTGGGCTTAGGTCTGGCTCCGCACTCACACGGGCGTCGTGATGTGGCTCGGTGTTTCTCAGCCGCACGGCACAGTGATGGCTTAGCTCACCAAGTCTGAGTGCGACAGGGGCCGGCTTGCCGCGACACAGTGAAGTCACTTCTCAAACAGCAGGGCACCCGAAACTCCTTACGGAACCCAGAATTTCATGCTCCGAGGGCTCTGTGGGAGCCGGTGTGCCTTGGCCCCCCACACGTTGGCTGCGTGATCCTGAGCGTGTTATACGTCTCTCTGTGCCTTGGTTTTCTCTTCTGGAAAATGAGAAAGAAGAGGAAGTAGTACTAACCTCAGTGGGCTGATTGACTCTCCAAGCCTCAGTTTCCGAGTCTGTAAAATGGACAGTTGGGAAGATGGTGAGTGTTCGGCCCAGAGCCTGGCACACACTGAATGCTCCAGCGGTTATTGTCCACCCGGCCCCTCTGAAGGTGCCCTTGAACCGGTCACCTAGCGTCCCTGGGCGCCGGGTCCTCCAGGGCCGCATGAGGGCTGGGCCAGGTGCATGCACTCACAGAGTGCGGTGTGTCCCCCTGGCCTGCAGGGGTCTGGGTGGTCACAGAATGGACAGTGAAGAATGCTGAACGAAGCGGAGTCATGCAGACCCCCTGTCCTTAAGAGGTCACCAAGAGAAAGGCTCGTCTGGGGACGACGTCCCTGTGCCCTCCTGCCCCGCTGTGCAGGAAGCCGCCTGCAGCCCGGCCACATGGGCGGGCCTCACCACGCAGGTGACAGGGGCGCTGGAGGCCAAGGGCGAGCTGCGAGGGGTCTGCGGCTTTGACCTTGGTGATCACTGCATTGGTCGAAGTCATCAGTTGGGGCTGGGGCTGGAGAGAGAGGGAAAGAGGTCGGGGCTGTGCCGAGTGTGTTGCCTGACCGCGAAGAGGACAGACAAGAAACACTCGTCCCTCACCGGGGACACTCGGCGGCACCACGTGTAAATCTGAGTTCCACTAGTCCGTCCGTTCGGCCAGTAACCGCCGAGCGCCTGCGACGCGTCGGGCACTGTCCTAGGTGCCGGGGGTCCGTGCTCTGCCCTCCTGGAGCCCGCGCTCTGGTGTGAGAAACAGACAGCAAGCAGGCGACTATGCTAGAACTTCAGGTGGTGACGTGGCCAGGTGAGGGCCCGAGGTGCAGGAACAGGCGAAACGGGAAACTCTGCTTTCCTCACGGGAAGGTTCGGAGGGTGGCGTGAGGAAATGCATATGAACTGGTATACAGGGGTGCCAGCTGAGCGACGGGCTGACGCCGCGCGGGCCGGGGCCCTTGTCTCCGGACGCTCGGGGCGCGGGGGGAGCTGTCCTTCAGCAGCGGCAGGCCTCCGCTTGCCACTCAACCCCACGGCAACCCCGTGCTGACACATGAGCAGCAGAAACGGGCTGTGAGGTTTGCCCAGCAGCCCCAGGGCGGAAATGCACCTGCAGATGCTCCCAGACATGGTCACCTTCCGGGTGTGTCCCAGGTCCCCGTGATGGAGCAGGGCAGAGCACGGCAGGTCCTGGAGCTTTGTTCGCCATCCCCCCAGACCGTGAGCCCCTTGGAGTAGGGGTGCTCTGGGGCTGTTCACACCCTCTGTGTCTCCTGGGGGGGCAGCATGGTCAGCCTGTGGCAGGCATGCCGGACTTGTCCGCTGGGTGGGCACCCACTGTTGGTTAGTTGGTTCACTGATTCATTCAGAAACTGTATTGAGAGCCAGGATCTGGGGTGCAACACGAGATCTTTGCAGAGCTTGCCCCGCCCTCCAGAAGCTTCTAGTGTAATGGGGGCTCAGTCTGCCAACAGTGCCGTGCGAACACGTGCACAATTGAGGTACCGATTAGTATGCTGCAAACGTGGGTGTGGTTCCTGCTTGTGTGCCCGGGTGCGGAGGGGTTTGGAGGGGAGCTGGGGGCTCTCAGTTATAAGTAACGGAAGCCTCGTCTTGAACTGTTGTCAAGGAAAAAGAAAGAGAGGAAGGATGGGGACGAAAGAAGAGGACGAAAGGAGAAGAAAAGGGAAAAAAAAAAAAAGGCGTGGCCAGCCTTCAGGAGGGGCAAGTCGGTGGGTTCGGGCACCGCTGGGTCCAGGGTCTCGGAGGACCGGCGGTCTCCCTCCTGCTCTGGGCGCTGTGTCCTCTGGTGCTCGGTCGTCTGGACCACTTGCGGTCCTTGTGATGAGGTTCCTTCCTCTGCAGCATCGCCCGGAATCGGTCCCCCTGTCCTGCGTGGATTACATGCCCATTCTCAGAGCTGCCACTGGGCCAGGTCTACATCACGGCCCCCTTTTGGAGATTGGGGATTGGGGAGTCAGGCACGGCTTGGGGTGTGCGGCTCCACCTGAACCGGACAGAGGGAAGGAGGGACGGGGTGGCCGAAGACGAAAGTGGGTGCTGTCATGAGACTGAGTGGCAGTAGATGCTGGAGGAGCAAGGCCTGCCGGCCCCCCTTAGAGGCTGGGGAAGCCCTGGGGAGGGTGGGGCACTTGGGTGGGCAATTCAGGGCAGATAGTTCTTTAGGGAGGGCGGGGTGTGGGAGAGGGAAGGGTGGTCCCAGAAGAGGGCAGAGCATGGCAGGACTGCCCGGGAGAGAGTCGGGGAGGCCGGCCGTGGGCAGGATGCTGGCTCTGGTCCTTTGTAATCTCTGGATGCAAAAATTATAGAGGTGGGGGCCGCACAGGAGGTCTGGGTTCCTGTGAGCCTTCTTACCTGTCAGCTTCCGGAGAGGCAGGGAGGATGCAGGTGGTGCCTGCTTTAGAGAGGTGGGTGCTCACTGTCACAGTGGGAAGCGCTCCCCAGGGCTGTGGCACGGGTGCCCACGTGGGGCCGCCCTCCGCATGGCCCGCCACGTGCCGCGGCCGGGGCCCGCGTCCTCACCTACACCCTGAGGACTGTGGCGTCCCCCAGGCCGGGCACCGGCTCGCCCCCGCGCTCGGCCCCGCGCTCGCCCGCCCACCCCTGGCCCAGGTCCCCCTTCCTGTTCCTGGCCCGCTCTACCCTGGGATTCTGACCTCACAGCCCTGCTGAGGTGGCGTCAGCCCAAGGGCTGTTTTTCCTCCCGCTCTGTTTCCCAAAGACGGAGCCAAGATGCTGTCTGCCTCTCAGGAGCCGCGAATTCATGAATGGACATAAAGGGTGCCCGTGGCCAAGCTGGGGGTCGGGGGGAGGCCCGAGCCTGGGGCCAGCTCGCCTCTGCGAGTCGGACAGACAGACCCCTTTTGTCTCCTGGACAAACCTCTTTAGTCCTCTGTCCTGGGGATTCAGAGCTGCCACTGCCAGGTACCAGCCGGCCTCACAGCTTTCCTGGGCCTGGGCTCATTTAGGGGAGAAGGCCACTTCTCTTGGGGGGGCTCTGGACCCACCCGCCCAGGCCGGAAGGAGAGGGAGAAGCCGCAGCTCTGCGGCTGGGCCTGGCTGCTCCACGCTGAAGCGGGGAGAGCAGCTGGGGCGCTCAGGGAGGGAGGCCCAGGTGGTGGGGCCAGGGGCGGCCAGGCGGGGTCAGCCGGTGCGGGCTGTGTGTAGCCACCCTGGGGCAGTGGGCTGAAGGCGCCCTGCACCCCCAGCCCCGTCCGGGCAGCGCCCGAGGCGGCGTGCGTGTGGAACCGGCATTGAGACCAGGATACCCGTGTCGCCCGCGTTTGGGGACCCCTTCGCGTCCTCTCTGGTCCCCTCCCCACTCCCGGGGGCAGCCGCTGTGCCGACTTTGACACGTGAAGCCCCCGCCGCATGGGATCCAGTCGCATGCACCGCCGCCCGGGGCTGTGTCCGGGCTGTGTCCGGGGCTGTGTCCGGGCAGCGCCCGCACTTCCGGCGGCGGTCACCTTCCCCCGTGCTCGTCGGCGTCTGCTGCCCACGGCGTGGATAGTCCACCGTGGACTCTCGTTCTGCGGGAGTGGGCATCTGGGGCTTTCCAGCCCTCCCTTGGGGACCAGCCCCTCCACTCCCTTCTCCCAACTCAGACGAGGCAGGTTTGAGAAAGTCTCAAGAATTGGTTTCGACGGCAGACTCTCGTATTTAACGTGCGTTGTTTGATTAGATGTTGAAAAACATTACGAAAGTGTAAGTGGACATTGCGGCTAATGAAGCCACACAGAAATATAAAGAAAAAAATAACATTCCCCTCCCCTTCCCCGGTCTCGCCTCTGGAGCTTCTCTCTGCTTGTCCGAGTCAGTTAACTGAGCTTGCGTGGCCTTGGGCGAGCTGCTTGTCCTGGCCGGGTTAACCCCTGCCTCAGGAGACTGTCGGCTCCAGAAACTCAGAAGGGTTTAAAAGGCTGGACTGTCCCTCACTTGTCATCTCGAGGTGTGGATTTTCCAAGGTGAGAGGGACTGACAAAGTCAGGGTCCAGGGAGACTGGGTGTGGGCAGCCCGTGGCCGGGGCTACGCTGACCACTGGCCGAGGAGGCGGTGACTTCAGGAGCATTCTGGGGGAGAGCTCTGGCTTCTCCCTTCTTTTGCCTCCAGACCGACGAGCTGGAGAGGATGCCCCGATACGTTATACTAGAGTGTGAAAGACTGCGGGCCGAACCTTCCCCGTCAGAACCACGGACAGGGCCACCCAGGCCGCGTGTGCCCTGGAAGCCTAAACCGGCGGTCCCAAGGCTCCCGCCTCAGCCGCACCACGTCCCAGTCCGTGGCGTAGCTGCACTGGGTCCCCATGCAGGGCGATGGACACGGCCTCTGCCCCGGTCAGCGTGCAGCTCCGTCGTGAGAGGAGGAGGGCAGCGCGCTCTCAGGCCAGGATGGCCCAGGCAGGTGTTCCAAATCCATCAGCACATTCCTGAGTCCTTCACGATGCAGAGGCCCCAGCCTCCGCCGCCCGAACGGCTTGGCGTGTGAGCCGCACCCCGCTGGCTGCCCCCGCTGAGCCCGGTGCCGGTGGCAAGTCACACCCCACTGTGCGGACGGACCACGCTTTGCCGGTTCATCCCTCTAGTTCCCAGGCGACTCTTGATGTCCGACCAAGACTGAGGAACACTGGCCTAACCTCCTGCGCCTCGTCTTCGAGGCGGAATCATAACATCTACTTTGCAAGGATGCCGTGGGGTCTAAATGGGACGTTCCATGTGAGGTCCCCGGACGGGCCACGCGGGTAAGGACAGCGCCTGGGCTCTCTGGGGAGCTGTCCAGGACTCGGTGGAAAGCGTGCCCGCCCTTCGAGTGTTGTGGTGTGTTGGGCGCCCTTCTGTGGGCTGCTGAGCCCTGTTATGTCATGGTAGCTGCGGGATGGGTGATAGGATCCCCCTCTCTGCAGAAGGAAGCCACAGCCCAGAGACGTGATGCAACTTCCCGTCGGTCACACAGCAGCAAAGTGACCTTGCAAGGACTTTTCGCCCAGCCGCGCCTTTCGCCAAAGCCCCTGCCCTTCCAGTTCTGGACGGGAATTCGCCCTTCTCTCCTTGTCTCCCTGCCGCCATCTAGCTCCTGATCCTGGCTAAGGTTGGGAGCCCGCCATCAAATGCCGGGCCGCACGGTCATCTAATGAGCAGAGGCTGGCCGCGGGGTGGGGCTCCTGTCCTCCAGGGGAGCGGCAGCAGGGCCCGTTGCCCTCCTGCAGTTTATCTGCTAATAATGCCAACTCTTGGAGGAGCCCTTTCCCACAATCTCGAAGGCTGCCTGTTGGACTGCCAGCTCTGTTCTAGAACATTCTAAATTTTATCTGTGCATTTCAGCTGTTAAACATGACTCCATTGTGCCCTGGCTGGGGAATGGATAAACGAACTATTTTACGTGGATGAATCTCACGTGCGGTGTGCCGCGCCAAAGAAGCCCGCACAGAGAAAAGCAAAAAACACGAGAGGGTGGAGGGCTTGAGCATGATTGCCACGGTTAGTAACGTCCCACTTAGCAGGTCCCTTTTCTTCTGGTGTGAGACAAGTTTGTCTTTGATGCGTTTCGAATAGAAACTAAGAAAATCCCTATACAGCATTCAAAACAGTCTCTTTTCACCTAAGAATGCACTTGGACTTTATACAATAAATTCTCGTTAGACTTTGGAAAAAGGCTTAGGGTGACTGTATACCTCCATTTTCTCTGTGACATTCTGGAAAAGGCGAAGCTGTAGGGACAGAGAGCAGGCTGGGGAGAGGACGGGACCAAGGGACGTGAGTGCCTTTTGTGGGGGATGACGGATCTGTTATTGATCTTGATTGTGGTGATGGTTACACGATTCTCTATAATTGCTTCTAATAAAACCGCATAGTAACAAAAAAAAAAAAAAGGAAAGAAATGTTCCTGTATGTAAATGAAAACAAAAACGAAAACGTAAATTAAACGATCGAGGCACCCTCGTCTTCAAAGGCCTGCAGAGAGGTTCATGAAGAAAGGAGTCGGCCACAAGGAGTTAAAGACAAGTTCTTGGTTCTGGGGGGCGGTGGGAACTGGATTTCTTGGGCGTCTGCCCCTGGCGCCGGGCCCCGAATCCAGGCCTCGCTTTCTCTCGCTGGCCTTTGTCTGTCCCGGACATTCACTCGCTGCCACTGCTCTGGTGAGAGACAAGGAGAGTTTTGTAGAGCCCAGAAATAAATGAATAACTGCCCATCCTGGGTCACCATGGCAACAGTGACATCACCCGCACCCCGCGCGGCTGGCACCATGGGTGGCTTAGGGTGTTCGTTAATGGGGCAGAGGGAGAGACGGTGGTCAGCTGTGCCTGGCAGCCGCAGAAGGTTCTGGTCGGACCCTGGGTTCCCACCTCGGCCACGTCCCAGCCCGCTGCAGGGGTGTAAATCGGCACGGCCCCCTCGGGGTGCTTTGGGGCAAAATCTCTCAAAATCACCCCTGAGTGTGGTAGCAAATGACCACGTATGCTTGGTGGCTTAAAACAGCAGAAGTTTATCCTCTCGCGGCCTGGAGGCCGAAGTCCGCGATGGCGGCGTGAGCAGGTCTGGCCCCGGCCACGGGCTCCGACCGACCATCTGCTGTCTCCCAGCTTCTGGTGGCCGCCCACAGTCTTTGGCGTCACCTTGGCGTGCGGACGTGTCACTCTGAGATCCGCCTTCGTCCTCACGTGGGCCCTCCTCTCTGCGTCTCCCTTCTTACAAGGACCCCAGTCCTGCTGGATACAGCCCCCTACTCCCTGCAGTGTGACCTCATCTTCACGAGTTCCATACGCTGTGACGCCTCTGGGTCCACATAAGGTCACGTGCTCAGGTTCTGGGGGTTCGGACTCCAACACAGGAACTTTCAGAGGGCACAGTCCATCCCACGAAACACTGTTTTTGCTGTCATTACGCATTATTTAATAAGCCAGTTTCGGTTGTCGTTGACTTCCTCCCGGGCCACCTGTGAAGAAGGCGGCCTGACTGGCTGGTTGCTCTGTGCTTCCTTGGGGTCCGCACTTCTAGGGGAAGGTCCTCCATCCTGTCCATGACTGTAAGCCCAGCGTTTAATCTGCCCTTGCATGGGGGCTCAGATCCTACAGGAGCTGGCCTGCTGACATCAGCACTTCCTCCGCACTCCGAGAGCACTGCCCCCCCAGCACCTGGCAGGTGCCCACAGACATTCCCCGGAGGGTACAGAAAATGTCAGCTCCACTGCGTGCATGCACCCACCCCACAGAGGGGGCCCGGCGAGTGCTGCGTGCCCCACTGCACCACGCCCGGCCACACCCTCGCTTCTCGTCCTCGAGGGTCTCCTAGTCATCACTGGAACCTCGGGGGGATTGTTTTTGGTGTTTCCGTGGACTTTCACCCCATCTGGCGGATGATGATTCTTGGCGAACTGCCCACCTGCCTGATCTGAGCCAGCGCGGTCCAGCCCGTTGGCCCGAGAGCCGGGCGTGTGCGACCTCCCCGCTCCCTGCCCAGCCGGGCTCACCCTCCCCGTCTGACTCAAACGCCCCTGCACAGAGTCCTTAACCACCCGGAGATGTCACCTCCTCACCTCCAAGACCAGCGCTGGTTGGTGATCGACACAGAGGGGTGTGTGCTGTGTGAACCTCTAGATAGAAGGTTCAGGAACTTCTAACTATGATGACGATGACGATGGGGGAAGGGGCGTCGGGGCACGAACCGGCGGCGGGAGGTGAGCTCTGGCTTGTCCTGGGTGATGGTCGTGTGGCTGTGTCCTGACGTCAAAGTTGGTCCAGCTGTACCCTTGGGGAGCTGTGCTGCGTGTCAGGGATGCGTAAAGAAACTTAAAAACAGGAAATGAAGAGGATGCTGCACCCTGATATTGAGCAAAGTTCTGGGACAAAGGCCGCGCTGGGGATGAGGCACAAGTATCAGGAGGGAAGGAGGCGGCAGGGGGGATCCGGGGGGCCCCCCCTTCTGCCTGTAGGGCTGAGGTCTTCGGGCCTCCTGGGGTTCTGTGACCGAGTTTCCAGGACCGTGCCCCTTGTTTCAGGTTCATGAACCACCGAGTCCCCGCCCACAAGAGGTACCAGCCCACAGAGTACGAACACGCCGCCAACTGTGCCACCCACGCTGTGAGTCGGCTCCCAGGGGGCTGGGCGCTGAGCGGGGACCTTCCGGGTCGGGGTGGGGGGGGCAGCCTCTTCGTCCTTGGAGAGATTCAGCGCCCCGACCGCAGGTCCCCACTGACCTGTTCCTTGAGTCCTGCGTGGCCCTCGGGGGAGCGAGTGGGATCTCGAGGGAAGGCCGCTGGGTACACGGGCCGAGGACGCCCCTCTGCGGTGGGGAGTTCCCAGAGCTCTCAGGAGAGACGATGGATACACCACGGCTTGAGAGTGAGGGGGCTCGGGGTAGAAATCCATTAACATGGAGTAAAGTGGACACGTTCGTCCTCAGTGGCACACGTCACAGTGCGGGTGCTTGGGAGCCTCGCGGCTCCCGAGCTGGACCGTGCAGGGAGGGACAGCCTGGCTGTGGCGGGCAGCTCTGTGGGGCCGGGTGGGTCTGGGAGAAGGCAGGCTGGTGTGTGCGGAGGGGGCTCCCGGGCTCTGCCCTGCCCTGCCCTGGCCCCCAGGCCAGAGGCCGGCCCTGGAGCACCTGTGTGTCCCCTCCCGGCCTCCAGCTGTGGATCATTCCCAGCGTCCTCGGCAGCTCCAACCTCTACTTCCTGTCGGATGACGACTGGGAGACCATCTCAGCCTGGATCTACGGCCTCGGCCTCTGCGGGCTCTTCGTGGTGTCCACTGCGTTCCACACCGTCTCCTGGAAGAAGAGCCACCTCAGGTACCTGCTGCCCAGGCCACGGGAGGGGTGCGCGCTGGGCAGGGGACCAGGGGTGGGGCTCACGGTGGGTGGGCCGAGGGAGGCAGGGCGTGGAGTTTGCCTTGGGGGATGCCGGCTCACGTCATGGAGCACTTCCTGTCCGGCCCTGGGCTGAGTGCTAACTCAGTCCTCCCTCGCAGAGCCCGTGACACCTGCCGACATCGTCCCTGATTTCAGACGAGGGACTGAGGGGAAGGGACTTGTCCAGGGTCATGGTCCCTGAGCGGGAGGGCTGGGATTCGAACCAGGCCCCTGGCTCTGGAGCCTGGACCGAACCCCAGTACCAGAACCCAGAGCACCTATAGGGAGCATAGCTTAGTCGTCTTGGCATGTTTTTTTTTTCTTTTTTAAGACACGGAATTCTTTCATCATTTGCAAAGTCCGGTATATAAAATAGAAATGCAGGGGAGAGGAGGCGGGGTCCTTAGTGGCCCCCCGAGGCGTCTCCATTCAACCCCAGGGTGGGCCGGAGGCTGGTTTGAAAACCAAAAACCGCTACTCTGGCCCTCACCACCGGGAGGCCTGGGGTCGTGTCTGGATGGAGGCGGGCGAGCCCATCCCAGGCCCTCCCCGGCTGTGGGAAAGCCCGGGCCTCTGGGCCCTGACCCCGCCCCCTCTGCCCCCCAGGACGGTGGAGCACACCCTGCATATGTTCGACCGCATGGTGATCTACTTCTTCATAGCGGCCTCCTACGCGCCCTGGTGAGTACCTGTGCCGGCCCCAGGGAGGACCTGGCTGGCTGGCTGGCTTCGCCTCGTTCGCGTTGCTTTTCGTGTGTGGCTGGGTGGCACGTTGACTCGCACGACTGAGCGAGCGTCGGTGAGGAGACGCCCTCCGCCCGTTCTCCTTCCCAGAAGCGACTTCGCAGCATCGCCTTGTGCCCTTCCAGGACGCGCGCGCGTGTCCACACGGGTCTGTGTAACCTCTCCCTCTCTACAGGTGTGTGCGTGCGCAAACCCGCGTGCTCACACTGTCTTTATAAGTGCGTGTTTATGCTTCTGCCTTCCCCCCACAGTGCGCACGGCAGGAAGGGCCCCGCACCCCCCGCGGCGCGCTCTGCTCCCCTTCTCTCAGTGACGCAGCTGGGGGGTCTTTCCGAGTGTGCGCGTCGTGAAGTCCCCGTTATTTTTCACAGCAGCACGATGTTCCCAGCCACCCCGTGTTTCGGGATGTTTGTGACACTGGGACACTCCACCCCTTTGCTGTCATAAGTAACGCCGCAGTGATTAGCCTCGTTTGTGTGTCTTTGAGCTCACGTGGGTGCGGATCTGTGGGCTTGAATCTGATGAAACTGGTAAGAGGCGACTTTGACCTGCAGAAACAGCAGCTTCGGAGGGTTGCGTCTGATCTTTGCGGGATAAACTCCGAGACTGACTTAGACTTCTCGGTGGCCGGGAGTGGTGGGCCTTTGTAATTTCGCTACCTGTTGCCAGGTCACCTTCCGCAGTTTGTAGCCGTTTGAACTCCCACTGCAAGTCATTCAGGGTTTTCACAAGTTCTGGAATAAAGTGACACTAAGCCTCAGGGCACATGCGGAAAGGCTGGGGAGCCCGCGGAGCCCGTGAGGGGAGCAGGACGGGTCTGCTTGCGTTGGCCGACCGACTGCGTACTGCGTGGCTGGGCCGACCGACTGCGTACTGCGTGGCTGGGCGGGGGCTGGGTGCCGTCGGTGGACGAGGGTCTATGACAGGACCATGACGACACGGTGAGATGGTCCTGTGTGCACTCAGACATGGGAGCTCAGAGGAGGCACTGCCCTGGCGTGGGAGCCTCAGGAGGGCTGCCTGGAGGAGGTGTACTGCTCTGAGATTGTGGGCGGGGCACAGAAAGGTTCGTCGATCCACTTTCTCCTAGGGAATTCCTATTTTGGGCTATCCTGTCCTAAATGGGGCCTTCTCCTTCATCGTATCGGCTAACAAAGGGGTTTTGCTGTATCCACGGAGGTGAGCACTCCACACGTTGACGGGGGTGCAGCATTCCCGGCGAGCATGCGCGGTCACGCTTCACACCCCGCAGCCGGCACCAGACGGAGGGACAGAGCCCCTCGTCCCTGCAGTCACCATGCCCCGGGGGAAACCACGGCCCTGAAGTCTGTCTTCACATGCCGGCTTTGCCCGACCTTGCACTTCTTAGTGATGGGATGGTTGTTCTTTGGGGTCTTACTTCTTCCGCACAGCGTTGGGTCTGGTGAGGCCCACGGAGTCGTGCTGCTGGAGTCGGCGTCCCGCCTCCTGGCTGGACCGCATCCCGGGGGAGTGCACCCCAGGCACCCACGCAGCTGTGACAGGCGTCTGCGTGGTTTCCAGGTGTGCGGTGCTTATGGACGCCTGGGCCTCTGGGCATTCTGGTACAGGCGGGAGGTCGTTGGGGCTCCGCTTAGGAGCGGATGGCGTTTGACACACTTTTATTCTGTGAACTGAAGGGTGGCTGCCGGGGGCCACGGAGGAGGCTGGTGCAAGGACCCAGGAGTGAAACCGTGGTGGCCTTGACTGGGTAGCGACCACGGAGGTCGAGAGGAGAGGATAAATGAAAAAGATATTTACAGGAAACGAAGTGGACTATGGGTGACTGGAGGTGAGGGAGAGATGAGGGGCGGATGGCGGGTCCCCAGGGAGTCAGTGACTGTGGGGGTGCTGGGCGTCACCCGCTGCTGTCTGCCTGGGGTGTCGGCGTCGCCAGACCGTGTTCTGCTGGGCTTCGGGAGGGGACGGGCTTGCTGCTCTTTTGTGTGGTTCAGGTTGTGAGATGCCAGGTAGGCAATACGGAGACTTCTAGAATAAACGTAGGTCCTGGGTGAGGGGTGCAGCTTGAGCGGGTCGGTGGGAGGCCAGGGGCGTGTGCCGAGAGCAGGGGAGAAGCTGGAGGCCCCGAGTGGGCCCCCAGCCCGTGGGGCCGCTGCTGCTGTCAGGAGCTAGGTGACCTCAGGTTTCTTCTTGGATGTCGATGGGAAGAGTCAGGGTTAAGTTTTGTGCTCAGCCGCGGTAATGCTCCGTGATGTAGATTTGAGAGTCACCTTGGACTGTCCTCCTCTTTGCCGATCGAGCACCTGGGCTTCCTTCCTTTGTCCCCGGCTGGGGCTGACGGAGCAGTGGCTCTGTGCGGCTCCGTGCCGTCCTCTGCTGGTGTCTGAGGACGTGGCCGCAAACGCAGGCAGGGCCCTCTCTCCTGCGGGGCCTGACGGTCCCACAGGGACACAGGCGTTGACCGTGCCCATGCTGACATGGGGAAGCGAGCCACGGCTGTGGCCGTGAGGGAGGGATATGATGCCGAGTGGCGGAGCCGTGGCCTGGTTCGCGAGCTGCTCAGGAGGGAAAATCCACAGAACTCGGGGGTCGACTGGATGTGGGGGACGAGGAGGGCCTGGCGGCTAGCTTCCTGGTTGGACGCCTGGGTGCGTGGTGGAGAAGGCCCATAAAGACGAGAAGTGGAGGGTGATTTTTCTCTGTATCGCTTGGTTTTCCAGCGCTTTTCTGGAGGGTCGAGGGCAGGGTGTGTGTGTGTGAACGACTCCGAGCCCCCCATCCCTGCCTCGATCAGAAAAAAAACCATTTTTCTGTATGTATTTAGTTCTATTTTCGACGGGTCGGGCTTACATCTAAGCTTCCTGCTTAAAAGCGTGACTTGAAGGAGGCGCGTTCTGTGGCGCTGGGGAGGGGTCTGGCGCAGAAGGGGACATCGTGCAGCCGTACGGCGTCTCCCCGGCTGGACGTTGGCGCTGAGGCGCTGGGTCCCCGGATGCGTGCAGGTTGAGCCAGAGGGGTTCGGCCGCCCTCACAGGCTCCCCTCGTTGAGGCTCCTGGCCCTTTCCGACACCCTTTCCCATCCTGCTGGGACGTCATCAGTTTGCTGATTTAATTTTCCTCTGGTCATTGCGTATCTTGTCAGTCTTTCTTTCTGTCTTTCCACGTGTCTTCCCACGAGAGCTCAGGTCCCAGCTGTGCAGCCACGGAGGACAGGGCTTCGCTGGGGTCGGTTTCCCGGGCCGGGCTGGCCGTGGAGGCCGAGGTCCCAGGGGGCCCCCATCAGGCTGTGCCCCCGGCTCTTTCCCCCAGGCTGAACCTTCGTGAGCTGGGCCCCTGGGCTTCCCACATGCGCTGGCTGGTCTGGGTCATGGCCTCTGTGGGCACCATCTACGTCTTCTTCTTCCACGAGCGGTAAGCGGGGCGGGGGGCTCGGTCGGGCGGGGTGCCCCTCAGTGCTGCAGCCGGGCCTCCTCCTCCCTGCCCCTGGTGACGTGAGACCCCAGAAGCAGGAGGGCCCCGCTCTGCCTGGTGTCCCGGTGCTGAGGTGCTCGGATGGCCACCAGGTCCACAGCACAGGGTCGGTCTGGAGAATTTTCAAAACAGATCTTGTGGGTTCCTAGACATGATGAACTTCTCACGTGAACTTGAACTTGAACTTGAACTTGTTACCTGCCCCGCCTAAGTCGTGTTAGCTGGTGAGGGGAGAGGCTCCGTGCTGTCTGGCCTGCTGAGTGACAGGATGGGAATAGTTAAGAGGGGAGGGAAACGGGGCTGCAGGCGCAAAGGGAAGGACGCGCTCTTGGCCTCTCCGGGGAGGCAAGAGATGTCGGCAGGTGCAGCCACTCAGGTCCACAGAGAGTGGCCGCTGGGCCCCGCGGGCAGAGGTGCTGGGGTCCGACCCTTACGTCTGCCCTGGGCCTGAGCGTGGGGAGCGCCCAGACGCACCCCGCCCTCTGCGTTTGCAGCCCTCACACGGCACTTGCGGAAACGAGTCTCAGAGAGGGAAAGAGACTTGTGCGAGGCCATGCAGCCCTGCCAGCCACCGGGGGGGGGGTGTGTAGCAGGGCGGGGGGGACACGTGAGCCCAGGCGTGCTCTCGCCCTCCCTCATCAGGGTGTCTTCTCGCGCCCAGAACGGGGAGCTCTCCGGAGGCCAAGGGGGCTTGTCTTCCTGCCAGGTACAAGCTGGTGGAGCTGCTGTGCTACGTGGGCATGGGCTTCTTCCCCGCCCTGGCCGTCTTGTCCATGGTAAGTCCCGCCCGCCTGGCGTGGGGCCCCGCCTGCGGCGGGAGACGACCCAGGCTGTCTCCGAGACTGTGACGTCGAGCCTCCGCCTCTGAGAGCGGGGGAGACTGAGGCACGGGGTGGCGGCGTGACTCCCCCAAACAGACAGCAGACCCTGAGGGCCCCTCCTGGCTGAGCCTCCGTTGCCCTGTCTGTCAGCTGGACACACAGGATGCTCGGCCTGTCTGCTACCTTCCCAGGCCAGAGAGCAGTATTATTTTTAAGTTATTTTTATTGGCAGATGTTAACATTTTGTGTATTCACGTCTAACTGGTTTTCTTTTTCTTTCTTTCTTTCTTTTTTTAAATTTTATGGCTTTTACCTTAACTAGTATGGCTATTCCAAGCTTATATAAATATTTATCAATATTTTTTCCTGTTCCTTTTGTGGTTGAACTTCTCATTTTAAACTCTTTAGCCCCGCTGCAGTTTCTCTTATATAGGGGATTCCTCCCCAAATGATAGCCCGTCATTTCATTTATCTACCATTTAAAGATGCCCGTTTTATCACATGTTGACTTCGTATATATACAAGGCTCTGTTTCTGAGATTTCACTTCCGTTTCATCAATTGGCCAGTTTTTATACTAGTACCAAACCGTTTTACTGATTGTAGCTTTAATTGCATTTTAATAGTTGACAGTAACATCTTGTCGCATTAGTTCTTCTTGCTCAACATTTTTCCTGTGGTCTGTATTCATTTTTACAGGTTACCTTTCCCCCAAGTTTCTTTTTATTTTAAATATGTATTTTAAGTTATATCTATTAAATGATATAACATCCATCAAATTACATGTTACGTGTTTAAATACACATTTGTACTTCTGTATAGGAACTGTATGTTTAAACACATACCGCAAAAAGCCAGTCCTGTCTGAAAAGGCACGGCAGGGCGGCAGGCCCCTCCCCCCGCCTCCACGCCGCGGCCGCCGTTGCGCGTTTCTCGTGTCTTTTCCATTTTCTCGTTTGTATGTGAGTCTCTATCGACTTGCAGATGCACGGACATGTCGGTTTTTTCTTTTCTAAAAAGGAGGTCACACGAGACGCGCCCTTCTGCCCCATGCTTTGTGCGCTTCGCACGATGTCGGCCGCGACTGTCCCGCGAGGCCACCCGCCTCCTGAGGCTGTCGTGCAGATGGCCCTAGAGGACTCGCGTAAGGCCCTGAGTACAGCGCCCGGCACATCGGAAGTGCTAAGCCGTGCTGGGTCTTGTCCATTTCATTATTATGTAATTAAGAGTTGAGTAGCAGACTCTGGAGGACTGAGCGGATATGAAGTCACTGTGCGTATATGCGTACAGTGAAACACTCACTACACAGCTGTTCAAAAGATGGGCTGGGCCGCCCACTAGGGGCGTGGGCGGAGCCCCGTCAGCCCGAGTGGAAGATGAAGCTGCAGGTTGGGGGGCGGGGCGCCGTCTCCAGCGGCTACCTCCCCCGCACCTGTGCACGTCGGGTACCATGCGTGCAGAGGCAGCTTCCGGAAGGGTACTACATAGCACTGTCACCTGTAGGTAGGGGCCGGGGAGACGAGGGACAGCATGGCGGGTTCTCCTTCCTCCTCGCCCCCCCTCATCCTGCCTGAGTCCCTCCCACAGACAATGACTCCGTGTCAAGGGCAGTCATCTGGAGGGCTAGGACCACTAACTTTTTCCTTACAGCTTTTTGTTGGTTTTCTCTAAAATGTTTTGCCATGCACATGTTTGACTTTTCCAGCATGGTGATAAAATATGCGGAAATGTGTGGTTTTAACCATTTTAAGCACATGCACATTGTCATGCAGCCACCACCACCACCATCTCCAGAACTTTCTCATCTTCCCAAACCGAAACTCCGTCCTCAGCAAACACTGACTCTCCCCCCTCTCCCCAGGTAACTTCTGTTCTGCCTCCGTCTCCATGAGTTTAGCGACTCTAGGGACCTGGTAGAAGTGGAATCAGACGGTATTCGTCCTTTTGTGTCCTTATTTCACTTGGCACAAGGTTCCTCCAGGTCCATCCAGCTAACAGCACATGTCAGAGCTTCCGTCCTGTTAAGCCTGAGTAATATTCCATCCCACGCGATGACACACATCACATTCTGTTCGCCCATCTGTCCCTCCACCCGCCGACGGACCCTTGGGTGGCTGCTTCCGCCTCTGGGCCATTGCGAGTAGCACTGTCTCACACCTGGCTCGAGTCCCTGCTGTCACTTCTTTGGGGTGTAGGCCCAGATGTGTTGCTTTTCAGACAAGATAAAAACGCCATAAAATATTCTGTGAGATTGTGATAGAAACGCGTCACCCGCGAGAGCTGATGCGGAGAGAACCAGTGACCTCAGGGCGTTGACACCCCTCCCGGGAGTTTGGGCGGGCTCGCCATTTGCGGTCTTTTCGTTTTGGGTGGGTGGGGGCGATGGCCGGGTGCTCGTGACGTTGCTGGCTGCTCCTCTGACCTGTGCCCCACCCTTGCCCTTGCCAACAGCCTGACACCAAGGGCATCTGGGAGCTGGTGACCGGAGGCGCCTTCTACTGCATCGGCACAGTGTTCTTCAAGAGCGACGGAAGGATCCCCTTCGCCCATGCCATCTGCACCTCTTTGTGGCATTTGGTGCCGGCACCCACTACTACGCCATCTGGAGGTACCTCTATCTGCCCGGCACCCTGCAGGCTAAGGTGTCCAAGTGAGGCGGCCTAGACTGGCAGTACGTGGACTTCTGCAGACGTGAGCCCGGAGCACAGCGCCCAGGTCTGCCTGCCCTCATGCTGGCGGAGCCTTCGCTGGGTCCCAGGTTACTTCAGGTGACAGCTGGACTGTCCCCTCGGGTCCCGGATGAGAAAGGACGTGTTTAGTCATCGTTGCAGAGGCGACGTTAACCCTGTCATGCATCTCTATTGTAGACAAGTGTTTCCTAATATAGCCAACGTCCGCGTCTCCGGGGCAGGGCGTGTACGTCGTCCGGGCGAAGTGGAGCCGACGGGCCACGTGTGCTTCCTAGGGCCCCGAGAAACTGGACAAGGGGTCTGGTGGACTGTTCCCACCGGGTGGCCACCTCTGCTCCCAAAGCCCTGGCTGGGGGACGGTCCCCTGCCCAGGTACGGCACTGGCTCGCAGAGTGGGGATGGCGAGGGTCTGAGGCCGTGCAGACATCGCCAGTCATGTGCAGTGTGGGCGGCCTCAGCCTCCTCCAGTCGGCGCTCGGGGCAGCCACGAGCAGGCGGCTCGGTGCTCATGCTGGCACCCCTTTGCCTCGCCTGCTGTGTGCCCTGCGGCAGGCACGTGGCCAGGCCGGGGAAATGTCCCCACATGGGGGAGCACACTGTCTTTGCGCCCTCTCGTTTGTTCCTTTTAGGGACGGTCCTGGCGTGGGCAGGGGGGGCAGTGTGAGGACTCGGAGCAGCGCCGGCCTGCCGTGCTGGTCCTCAGTGCAGAGGGCAGGGTGGCCGGGATGGGGAAGCGACAGCTTGGCCGTTTCTTCTCGTGCCGAAAAATCCAGAAAAATTCTGAGCCGTTCGTTGGAGGGGCGAGCAGCTCCTGGGGACAGGCTGACCTGCTCCAGATACGGGTTTCATGGTGCCAACGTGCAGGTTCTCGCTTGGTGCCGACCGGTGGCCCTGGAGGCTCCTCGGCTGTGTCCCAGAGGGGAGGCCTGGGTCGTCTGAGACGGACTCGGGCATAGCGTTCGCGATACCCAGACCCCTGGAGGCCCGTGGCCCAGAGACAAGACATCTGGGGTGGGTCCTCCGCCCCTCCCAGGGCTGGGCCAGCTCCAGGGTCTGACCTGGAAGCTCAGAGCCTCCAGATCAAGGCTCTGTCTCAAGTGGGGCGAGCCTGGTCTGTGGCTCCCAGCCAGAGTCAGTGGGTGAGACGGGGTGATGGATGCTTGGTTCTGGTACATTCCAGGATATTCCAGGGCTCGGTTCCCTGAACCCTGTGTGTCCCATGGGTTCCGCAGGTGGGGCCTGGGCGAGCAGGTGCTGGGGGATAGGCTCTGTCCTCTTGCTCATGCGCACGCATGCACACACATGCATGCACATGTGTGCACACACGTGCACATGCACACGTGCGTACCTGCACATGTGCACACGTGCACACATGCACACATGTGCGCACATACATGTGCTCATGCATGTGCACGTGTGCACACGCACACACGCGTGCACACATGTGCATGCATGACCACATGTGTGCGCATATGTGCATGTGTGCGCGTGTGCGTGTGCGTGTGTGTGTGTGTGTGCTGTGTGTGTGAGTGTCTACACTAGCCCCTGGAAGCGCCTTCATTTCATATACCTGCCTTACAGAGCTCACCAAGTATTTCCCGTCCGTAGGGGTCAGGGTTGGAGGTGGGGACAGTGTTCGGGGAAGGGACACTGTGACTTGACCTGAGGCCTGAGGCCTGAGGTTGGGGGGTGGTGCGGGTCCTAGGATGCTATTTAGGTGACCTCCCGGAGCATAGCACCATGTCAGGCTGAGCCGGGAGTCCTGCCGTCGGGGTGCAGATGGGGACCGAAGCCTATTCCAGGGCCGGGGCTGAGCACTCGGGACACTGACCTGGGGCTTCGCTGGTGGCGCCTGTGGAGCTCCTCGTGCCCGCTCCTCTGGGCACCGGATCTCGCGTTTCCCCCACAACAGCTGCCCCGCACCGTGCACGGAGGTGCCGGCTCAGGCCCTCATCCACCCGGCTCGCTCCTGCTCACCCTCCAAGCCTGGCAAGGAGCTTTCCAGGCTGCACGCAGGGTGTGCGGGGTGGGGGGGCGCGGCGCTGGGCGTTCAGACTCCAGTTCCATTTCCTGTCCATCCTCGGGGCCATCACGTGCCAGGATGACCCAGCAAAGTGGCCGTCGTGCCCAAAGGAGCCGGGGGGCAGTCGGCAGCAGACCGGCCTGTTAGACCTCCTGGCACCCTGGGCACTGCCGAGTCAGGCCAGCCATGCTGGGCAGGGCGAGGGGCGGGAGCGGGTGGCAGAGGTCAGGGGTCAGGGACGAAGCTTCTCGAGCCGTCTTCGCGTACCCGTCTGCGACGCTGGCGTGTGGTGAACGTTGTCCCGAGGCTCTGCCAGCTCCTGCATCTGGCCTCAGGCCTCTGCGGGGAAAGGGGGGTGTCCCCCCACGGGTCCACTGTGCATAGGTACTAAGAGGGCAGGCAGAGGTCAAAGGGCTGAGATGGATCTAGTGACTTAGTCAAAAAGGCACTGTCAGATTTGCCACGCATACCGTGTGCCCAGATGCTGCAGTGCATTCTCTGGGAACAGCGTCGGGGGCGCCCTGGGAGAGCTGTGGGAACCCAGCAGCCACCTCCAGGCGAAGCACAGCGACACGGGATGCTCACGGGTGTGCGGCAGGTGTGAGGCAGGGGCGGGAGGCCGGGGTGGGCAGCGGCTCCCCTGCATGACCTCTCTGGGGGCTGGCCTCTGAGCTGGTGGCGTTCCAGACACCCCACTGATTCGCAGTCTCCCTGTGAGTGTGGAGGTTATCAGCTCATCTGACAAAGCGGGAAGACAGAGCACAGAGAGGTTCGGTGACCACCCCAAGGGCACCCAGCTTCCCGTTGGAGAGCAAAGGTCCGAAGCTAGGACTTTCTAACTCCCAAGCATCCTGTCTCTTGGCCAAATCTGCTACATCCAAGGACACCTAGTATCCCCAAGTCTTTCCCCAGAGAAAGCTGGCTCAAAATTTTAACGATAAAAAAACCCAACCCCGGCATGCAGCGTTTGCCAGTTTCCATGGTGTAAACACTCCCATGGCCGAGTTCAAGCTACTGGGGTGACACCCCAGCCCACCTCCCTCATGGAGCCTGGCCGGGATCGCAGGGGATGCGAAGCCAGTGAGAACAAACCAGTTCTGAAGGGTCCTGTGCAGGGTCGCGTCCGTCACCGAGACCCACGGAAGCCTCATCTCAGGGAGTCTGGACCTGGAGCCGGTCAGTCGGACCTGACCCGAGTCCGCCCTGCCGTGGCCGGCCTGCCAGACCCTCGGCCAAGTCCCTCACCCTCTCCGTGCCTCAGTTTCCTCGTCCATACAGTGGAGAACCCCTGCGGGGTTTGCTAAACCAGGGTCCCAGTGTCCACCCCGACGTGGACCGCCGAGCCGGGGGTCACGGTGGGACTCTCGAGCCTGAAGCTGCAGCAGACTCCTGGGTGGTTTAGACGCGGTGCGGAAGCCTGTTCCGGACGCTCCACTTCGAGGCCGTGCCCGCCTGTTAGTGGCAAGGTTCCCGCGTCCGTGTCCGGAGGACAGAGCTCGTGCTGGGGTCAGCCAGATTCTCTCGCTTTGCACTGCCTCCTTTCTGCCTGGTTTCCTAGACCCACAGCATAGCACCCCAGGCTACCTCCAGGCCCTTCCTTAAGCTGGGCCCTGGCACTAACAACGTTCCCTAAGCTCTGTCCAAGCCCTGCGTGACTTACGTCGGCTTTACAGTCACTCCGAGGTGGGTCTGATCCCATTGGACTGATTTGGAGACTCGGGCTCAGAAAGGCTCAGCGACTTGTCCGAGGGCACACGGCGAGTTCGCAGCAGACGCATGTTCTTCCCCGGCACACCACCTGCTCCCTAAAACGCCGGCAGCCCCGTTCCGGTCCCCGGCCCATGGGGACAAGCGGCTGAAATGGTGTGGGGTTCCACATGTCTGCTCTGGCAAAACCAAGGGCTCGAGGCTTCCTTCCACTGCCGCATGTTCAGGGTTCACTCCTGGCAAGGGGTCCCCACCCCGACTTTCAAAGGACGATTGTCCGGGAGACACAGGGGCGGGGCGGCTGGGGGGAGCGGTCTGCCTCCGTCCCTGTGTCTGCTCCAAGGACACTCCCTGGCCCAACGCCGATGCCCGCCGCAGGGGCCTGCGTGACCCTTTACAAGGTTCTGAGCAGCGGGTCCCAGTCGGACGCGCCCCTGGGCGCAGCTGGCCAGCGGGGTCCCACGGCCTCTCTGGTTGCTGTGCTTGAGGTTTGGTGTCCAAGGCTGGGAGCTCAAACAGCGCTGACCTTGACCCTGAACTAGAAAGAGTAGGACAGCGAATGGGGATGAGGCCAGCGGAGGGGGGGCCCGGGCTAGAGCCGGCGGGGCTGGGCCAGAAGCCGGGTCGGCCTGGCCCCCGGTCCAGGGCTCCCTCCTCGCACCCCCTCCGCTGCCCCTGCCCTAGGTAGAAGGCTGTGTCCAAATCCTGCCCAGTCCGGTGACAGGATGTGCAGCTGGCTGCCTCCTCTCCCGACTGGGGGCACAGGTGGCGCGGTGCCTCCCGGCCCGGGAGGGCGGGGACGCCGGCCTCCGCCGTGGCCGCGCCTTCCGACGCGGATGGGTGCGCTTTCACACGCAGCTGCCTGGACGCGTCGCCTCCCAGTTCCAGCCTCCACAGCGCTGAGCTTGATTGGCGCTGAGCCGGCAGGCTGTGGGGCACCTTGAGAAAAAGGCGCATGGTAGCAGCCAGGAGAGCCGGGTCCTGCTTCTCGGCTTCCCATTTGCCGTGTGACTTTGTGCAGATTACGTCCCCTCTCTGGGCTTTTGTCCGATCAGCTGTCAAAGAGGCGGGTGGTCTTCGCCGGTCGTAAGCTGCTCATCCATCTCTGAGCTGTGCCTGCTGATCCAAGATGGGGGCCTGGGCTGGCGTGTCAGCATGGGGAGCCCTCCCCAGCTTGAGGAGGGGTCCGCAGGGGAGCAGAAAGCCTCCTTCCTGCAGACACAGCTGATAGACACAACGTAGGGAAAATTAAGAACCCAAATGGACAGAGCACGCCGTCCGACACCAGTGTGGCAGCTGCTCGGGGCAGGTGGCTATTTAAATAAGAATAAAAATGCAGTGCCTCAGTTACCTGGCCACGTTGAAAAAACTCGCAGCCCTTTTCAGACAGGACGGACGTAGACCACTGCCATCATCACAGAAAGGCCCATTGGACAATGCTGGTATGTCGGCGGTTCTCAGACTTTTTGGTCTTGGAACCCCTTTGTACTCTTTGAAAACACCAAAGAACTTTCGTTGAAGGTCTACGTCTGTTAACATTCATTCTACTAGGAAGTAACACTGACAGTGTTTACAAATGCCTATTAATTCATTTACGGACAAACGTATTGCACATTAACGTCAGTAACATATCTTCTATGACAACTATATTTTTCTGAGACCAAGAGGGGTGGCACTGTCTTCTGCTCTTGCAAATCGGAGTGGCCGGCTGCACAGAGGCGACCGGGTTCTGCCAGCTGTGGCGTTCGGGCTGTGATGTGATGTCACCGCCACCGTCACGTCGCCCCGGAAGCCGCACGCAAGCGTGAGAGGGGAGACGGCAGATAAGGTCGCGGCACTGTTACGAGACCGGTTTAACTCTGTGAACCCCTCACGGGGGTCTTGGGGACCCCTGGGGGCCCAGACCAAACAGCACTGAGAACCACCCACCAAGAGTTTTCCCTTTATTTTGCAGCCGGTGACAGGCCGTCAGGGTGGCTGGCGCAGACCACGACTGTCCCTTGTTCAGCCCGTTTCCGCTGGTCCTGGAGACGTGGGCCGGACAGGAGGCAGAGGGTGTGCCCTGTCGAGGCTGACCCGGGTCTCCGTGGGGCATGTCGACCCTGGGGCCCAGCATGGGGCCGGCACCCAGCAGGTGCGCGTGCAGCCTGTGGGAGGCGGGGCAGGGCGAGCTCGGCCTCGGCTTCCACTCCATCTCCTGCTCCCCTTCTGAGGTGGGCAAGGCGTGGCCGAGGAGTCTCGTGTACACACTGCCCCTTCGTGTCAGGTCAGGGTCGGAAGAGGCAAGGTCACAGCCACGGCCTCCGTGGGCCCCGCCCCGGCCTCTGCTCTGGGTGGCTCTGAATGTGCAAAGACAAACCAGATGCTTGCGGGACACTCCCGGGGAGATTCTCCCCACCCGGTGTGCAGCAGGCTTCCCTCCACCCTGCGGGGGGTGCGGGCCTGCCCTGCAGGGGGTCTGCTTGGCGGGCAGTCAGGCCAGGAGCGGTGGTGCAGGGGATGCTGCCGGAGGCAGCGCTGACGGGCCCTCACCCCGTCCGAGGCCGACCGCTGTGGGCGGGAGCTGAGCCGTCGCTGAGGGTATCTGCGTGCTCTACGCGCTTCTGGCGTCCCGGAGACTGAGCGTTAAGATTCTGAAACTCGGCAGGTCGTTCACCCACCGGGGGTGCGAGGTTGGCGGGAGCAGTCACACCGCGGGAACGGCGGAGGCTCCTGGTCAGAGCGGACTGTCGTTGCCTGCAGCCCCCCCCCCCCCCATCAGCGTGACAGGCGACACGCGCAGTCACGGACATGCACGTTCACACCCGTGTTCTCACACGTTCCTCCCCGCGAAACGTGGCGGACAAAGCGGTGGCTTGCAGGTGCGCGGGGAGCCGGCCGCCCGGAGAGGGGAGGGACCTGTCTGCGTGGGGTCGTTCGGTGGTGCGGGGCCGGGTCCAGCACCCGGGTCACCGTCTCTGGGTGTCACACCCTTCTTCCTTCCGTGGTGCTGGGCTGTCCTGCTCCCCCAGAGCTCAGCTCTGCGGCAGCCGGTGACGGCACGCCCTTGGCATCCTCTGCGGCCTCACTGCGCCCAACTCCAGCCATCCCCTTGCTTGGCTGCTGAACTCCCGAACGTGGTCCGTTTTGCCGGACCCTCGAGAGGTCTGAGGCTGAAAACGCGGGTGGTCTCTGCCGTTGCCTTCGGGCAGGCCGCCCCGGGGAACCGGCGAGCGCTGGACTCTCTCTTGAGGGCAAAGATGCTTGTGCCCAAAGCATCCTGCAGGGCCCGGCAGCCCTTGAGCCCTGAGCTGTGGGGATGTCCTTTGTCACTGGGGCCGACCGGACAGGGAGACGGCGCAGGCCTGTCCCCGATGGCGTTCTCCACCAGCACCTTGATAAGGCAGTCTTTTCTAAAAATGGTTTGTGGGTCTATACATAGAGAAGCAGCTGTGTTTCTCCATGTGACGTTATGGGGCAAGGATTTGGGGTCCGCTGGGCCAGGCACAGCCGTGACCGACTATCCCGGGTCCTCCTGGAGTCTGCCCGCACACCCTGAACTTGGCCGTGTCCTGACAGCCTTCTCTTTGCGAACCTGGCTTCGCGATGGGCTTTCAAACGGACTCGCTGTGGGTTAGGAGGGGAGGCGCCACGTCCCAGCGGTGGCCTGCCCGCCCGCCTGGGAGGGTTACGTGTGTGTCACGGGGTCTGCCTGCCGCATCACATGGGATCAGGCCCCAGGTCATGGGTCCGCTGGCCTCTTCTGTTATCCCAAGATGTCAACATTTTCCAACCCTTTTCGATTATCACCATCCTAGGAGACGCGTCACCGTGAGCCCGCTGTGCGCACCCCGCACTGAGAGGGCCTGCCGGGCTGCTCTGCTTGGAGGCCTCTGCCCGACCCTGTCCATCCTGCCCTGTCGTATCCTATCCCGACCGACATCAAGCTGCTGGTCGCGACCCCTAAGACGATTGTACGACCCGCAGGCGGGTCAGATCCCTCGGTTCTGGAATCTTCTCTTTGAGTCTCTCCTGCAAAGCTGGGGACATTGGTGCCAGGTGCTCAGTGCCTGTTGATTGGCAGGGGTCAGCATGGTGCCATCCCTCGGGGGCCTGGGTGCCCTAAAGCCATATGGGGACAGTTTAGGAGAAAGAAATTCAGAGCTTCTGAGGACCTGGTCACTGGGAATCCTGACCTCACTGAGAGGAATATAAGACCGGAATTTTAAGTCTCTGGTCCTGGAAAGGGCCCCATGTTCGGGGGGGGGGGTGGCGCTTAGGGCTGGACGGTCACACTGGCTGCCATTTGGGCAGGTGGCATTAATTCAGGCAGGGCTGGGGAAGCAGGAGGGAGAGGGTGGACCTTTCGAGAAAGGAGTGGACCCAGTTTGGGGAGAGGTGCTCTGCCTGGGTGAACGATTTCAGATTCAGGCCCTGACACCGCAGAATGGCCACCAGGCCTGTCTACACTGCCAGGTTTCACCAGGAGTCTCTCCACCTCTGGGCAGGTATAGTGCCCGCTGCCTGCGAAGGCCTGTTTTGGGGGACTGGGGAGGGGACGAGGGCTCAGACTGTGTTTCATACTCATGTTTATAGAACTGTCATGTCTACAATGCTTGAGAATGGCATTTGTGGCATGAGTTTTTAAAAATGTCCTGCTGGTATTGGACCTTTTCTGTGTTTGTGAAATTGCTATTTTGTATTAACACAGCATTTGATAAACATTTGTATTACGAATAATCCTGCCAGTAAGTATTATCGTCTCCAGTGGAGTAGAAAGAACTTAAATAAATACAAATTCAAGATGCCTCACTCTCGCCCAGTTGTCTTTTTAAAAATAATGTTTGGCAATTCTTTTTTATCAAAGCGATCTCTGTTCATTATCAAAAACTTGGAATATTTAGAAAAACATGAAGTAAATTAAAACCACTGACGTCGCTGTCTCTTACTGTATTATAAGGATCCTAAAACACAGTGCATAAAACGGCAACAATCATCAATGTCCTCGGGGCTCCGGCCTGTCCGGAGTTCGGTCTGGGCCTGGCTGGTGGATGTGCAGCCGCGTCCACTCACGTGTCTGGTGGCCGATGCGATGGCAGATGGGGGCCCTCACTGGGGAGGCTCGCCAAACGCCCTGTTATAAAATGTGGATTTGATTATGTTCAGATATGGTGAGGCCACCAGATCAGGAGATGATTGCCATTGAAAAGATAGTTTGTTCCTCACGGTTCCCAAGAGAAGGGACATGCCGTGGCACGGGGCCACCCAGGGAAGCTGCAGGGTGGGTCACGAGGTGGACGGATCGAGGCACACGCACGAACACGGTTTCTGTGCTGAGGAGCAGGTGAGGCAGGGCGAGCGGGCGTAGGGTTGGCTGTTTGAATAAGTTCGGGGCTCTGGGCACAGGGGCGGACCCCAGTTATATGGTGCCTGGCCCTGGAGTGATGGGGCAGGAGGTTAGTGGCCTGGAGCTCCATAGGGGAGGGGAAGGATGGCCTCCAGGTTGATTGGTTTGCTATGAAAGGCGAGCCTACAGGTGCATTGTTTATCATCTAAAGGATGGGCTGATCTGGGAGGGGCAGTTCCCCTCCCCCCACCCCGTCCCCTGCCATGCTCATTAAGGCCCCAGGTGACAAAACATCAGAAGAAAAGACGTGTTTGATACACACCCACAGGTGGCTTCCTCCTGTGGTCTGGGCTTCCTTATGACATGGTGGCCGGATCCCAAGAGAAAGAGAGCCAGGCAGGAGACATGGAAGCCGTGCACCACCACTTCAGCCATGTCCTGATGTCCAGTGCAGACGGAAAGGCTCTCCTAAGGCCGAGGAGAGGGATGCAGACGCCCTCCTGCCTCCCGATGGACGCGAGTCCAAGCGACAGTGTTAGAAGAACATGTGGGATGAAACATGTAAGTGATGTGGATGGTTTTGGAAACAGAACCTGCCACAAACGTCATCACCCAGGAACAATCAATGTTAATACTTCTCACGCAGCCTGCTTGTCTTTTTGAATGTGATTTTACAAAAGAGAGGTAATTGGTTATTAACAGCATGTCATGGTCTTGGACAGGTCCTTTGGCCTCTCTCGGACACTGGGTTAAATTAGCGTCACTCCTACATTTCTTTCCTTTTGAACTAGAAAGAAGGCCCTCCAGCTGGACTAAGCCTTTTCTCCCCAAATTTGAAAAATGGCCACTTGTTCCCCATTCTCAGTTTTTTTAAAAAAGTTAATACATAGTATTTTCTCAGTCTTAATTATTTTCCCTATACCTTATCAACCAAATGATACGATCAAACTAATGCGCACAGACAACGGATCAAGTAAATAAACAAAGAATTGATACTCATGGAAACGTCAGACCCAACCACGGCTACCTGGTTCTTCAGTACCGTTAGCCCGAGGCCACACGTCTGGGACTTCATGTCATGGCCGTATCGTGCGCTCACACTTTCAGCTGATGAAGTGGATCCTAACTCCCACGTGGGTTGAGATACAATTTATCAACATGTCCCCAGTCCCTGGAGCACTGGAATTTCCAGAGGGTTCACCACACGGATGGTTTAGCGGCCACCGGTGTGGGTGAGCGCTTCAGTCTCACGGAGCCTAAAATGTTTGACAGGTAAGTGTGGCTCAAGGTTCTTTACAGCAGACTGAACGCTCGGCGTAGGGGGGCGTGGCAGGATCTGTTTCAACGGCATGAAGCCTTTGCTTGTTCCAGCTGAACATGGCCATGGCCCGGCTCCACGTCCTGTCTCCACGCTAATGACTTTGAACCAGTGTTTTCCAGTGAACCGTCTCACCTGAGCGCCAGATCCCTTGAGCCTGCTGCCTGCTGGGTCACTACAGCAGAATAGACACATGCATGTCAAACGCAAGATCGAACGTCATCACTCTGCGTCCTGCTGGTCTTATCCCAGTACCCCAGACAGCACGGGTGCCCGGCAGCACCAAATCCTTGACTGGAAGTCTCTGGCGTACGAGGTGGGGGATAATAACAATCGCTGCGTTTGGCTGATGAGTCTACACGGCTCTGAAGCACCGCTATTTATAGGTCCTGGCACTGAGTTCACCCAGCGGGAAATCCAAGGATTAAATCACATGTTTTGCCTGCTCCTTCTGTTGAGGCCCATGTGACGGTCCCTGAAAGAAAGGTTGGGATCTAACACTGTCTCTGTGTGGGCTGCCACTGCTCTTTGTCTCTTCTGGTCCCCAAGAGCCCCCGCCCCACTCGCTGCCCCTGGACAGGCCATTCCCTGGGAACCTGCACTTTGACCTAACCAGATGCTTTTCCCTTGGGCGCAGCCCAACCTTTCTCATGATTGACTCTCAGGACTCTGCCGCCCTCTGGTGTCCATGAAGGCATTCAGCACCCCATTTTTGTCCTGCAGATTTCCAAAGATTTTCAACGCTGAAGTTCAAGCACTGGTTTTGTTCGCCTGCCCATGGGCTGGGTGCTGGATACCAAGATGAATACAGCTCAGTTCTTGATCTTGAGAAGCTTCCAGTTGAGGGAGAGGGTGAGACGTGAGAAGGGCGGAAATCTATTTGTTCCTTCGTTTACACATTTAACGAATATTTACTGAGCACCTCCTCTGTGCCAAGTATAGCAATTGAGAAGACAGATGGGGAACACACCCCGAGTGTGTGTTAAACGCACAGGTGAATAAACGGTAATAAAGGCCTACAATTCAAGAAAACAGATAACGAGATAGAGAATGACCGCAGGGGTGACCGTCCAGCAAATGGCTGGGAGACGGGAGCAGAGCCGAGTTTTAATGAGGGGGAGGTGCCTGCGAGCAAGCACGCCAGGGAGAGCATTTCAGGGAGAGGAGACAGCAAAGGGCAAGGTTTCGGAGGAGGAGATGAGCTTAGCGTGCTTGCAAACGGAAGTCCAGGGGCTGGTGCTCCTCGGAGCAGTCAGTGAGGGCAGCTAGGGGAGGGTGTTGCAAGCCCTGTTTTATTCTAAGTGCAGAAAGGGGTCGTTAGAGGATTATAGGTGAGGGGCAAAAACATCTGATTTATTTTTAAGGAACATAGACGGACATAATGTGGGCTTGGGTCAGTAAAAACATAAAAGATGAAAGGCTGTGGCAGCTGAGGAGGGGTGTGGAGCCAAGTCCGGAGTCAGGGGACCTTCCCACGCAAGGTGCATTAGTTACCTATAGATGCACAGCAAACTGCCCCAAAGCGTCCTGGCCTAAATGAGCAATAAACATGGCTCGTTCACATGCAGGGTGAATTGGTGCTGGCTGTTGGCGGGAGGGCTGGGTTTCTTTCTAGGGCGGCCGGCTTCCCCTAGGAAGAGTGATACAAGAGGGAGCAAAGGCGGAAGCCACGTCCTTTATGATTTAGCTCCAGAAGTCACACTGCTATTTGGGCAACATCTTACTGCTTGCACTGGTCAGCCCTATGCAACATGGCGGGGGGTGGGGGAATGAAAACCAGAAGTCGTGAATCCGGGGACAAGTTGTGGGGTTGGCTACCATGTAACCAACACCTAATCCGAACCTTAAAGGATGAGTAGAAATTGGTTGGAGAAATTGGTTGGATGGGCCTGTGTCCCCTTAAAATCCATACAGCATGTGACTGTATTTGGAACTAGGGTCTTTAAAGAGAGAATTAGATTAAACTGAGGTCACTGGGGTGGACCCTCATCCACTATGTCCTTGTAAGAAGAGGCATTAGGACACAATCAAGCCCAGAGGAACAACCACGTGAGGATCCAGGGAGAAGATGTTCACCTACAAGATGAAGAGAGGCTTCAGGAGAAATCAACCCTGCTGGCACCTTGATCTTGAATTTCTGGCCTCCAGGACTGTGAAACAACAAATTTCTGTTGCTTAAGCTGCCCAGTCTGTGGTGTTTTGTTATGGCAGATTGCGCAGACTGATACAGCTGCGAAAGGAGTTTCAAGGCCAAGGGCAGGGCGTGGGCAAAGATGTCGAGGTGTGAAACAGTGAGGTGATATCAAACGGTTGGCATTACTAGACCCTAAAGAGAGGGCCAGCCTACGTTTTTTTTGTAAAGGGCCAGATAGTCAATATTTTTAAGCTTTCTGGACTGTTGAGTCTGTTGCATGGAAAGTTTTAAACAACATGTAAGCAAATGAATGTAGCTGTGTTCCAATAAAACTTGATAAAAACAGTAGGTCAGTTTGGCCCACAGGCTGCAGTTTGCCAAGCCCTGCTAAAGAGGGTGGGAAATAACTAACAAGGAAAATCCCTCACTTTTCAGGTCAGGGTAAGGGGAGAGTGTAGATGGATACAGGGTGCTCTGCAGAGGTTCCGTGCGCATGTGAGGGGTCCTACAAAAGGAATTATTTCACATCGCTCAGTTCTTGGCTTTCCCTCTAGCTGTCTGACCTGAGCCTCTATTTCCTCACTGGAGAAGTGGTAGCACCAACATCCACCTCGCAGGAATTGACATGCGCTATGAATGAGGTGACCTAGCACAGAGTCTGGCATGCAGATCAATAAGGTCTCTTCCCTCTGCGCACTCTCCCTTAGCAAATACAGGGTTCATACTGCAACAGCTGTCAAGCAACAGGCTCACTCCCAGGGTCAGAATTCTGCTTCTTTATGCCCAAGGCCACGTGACTCCCCAGCTCTAGATGTGAGCGGCATAGTATGAAGGGACCTGTCTGTGAAAAGCCTTTCTCTGAGGTGAAACCCCAGCCTGAGGGCTGTGTCAAAGTGAGCTCTAGGACACGGTTACCAAGGAGGGTGGTTAGGCCAGACCTTGGAGGTGACCTGGCTCAGTTTTGCATTGTTTTAAGCAGAGTGTGTCATGATCTGATTTGTCACTTAAAACTCTGGCTGCTGGGCGGGGACAGATTGCAGGGGAGACAGAAAACAGCATCCTCTTCTCCTTTCCATGTCTCAGATATTCATATATCCAGTGAGCGCTTGCTTCAGTCTGCTGCCTTCCATCCTTCGCGCCATGCGCTACAGGACTAATAGGTGGGGACAAAACACAGCCCACTTGTCCCCCAGAGCCTGAGGCTAGGACTCGGCAACCCAGCTCAGCACTGACCCCGCCCCTTCTGCCGAAGCCCCGCCCTTGAGTTGCAAATGGGGGTGGGTGCGCGGCTCCGCCTCGCCTCTCTGCAACCAGCCCCGCCCCTGCCGTCGAGGCCACGCCCACGTTCATTACTTGGCCGGCAGGGGCGCCGGCTCTCAGCCCCACCCCTCGGCGTTTCCACGCTGCTGCTCCTCGAGGCCCCGCCCCCTCGAGGCCTCGGCCCTGTCTATTGGGTGGCCTGCGGGAAGAGCTAGCGCCCTGCCCCCTCCTCTTGCCTCCGGCCCCGCCCCGATGCCCCGCCCCTCCAGGCCCCGCCCTGGGCCCCGCCCCGTCCGTTGGGCGGCCGGTAGGAGGCGCCGCGCGCGGTCACGGCTCCGGCTCAGGCTAACGGCGGGAGTGGGAGCTGCGCGGGAACGCCGCGGTGGCGGTAGCGGGCTGGGCTGGAGGTGAGTGCGGGGCGCGCGAGGAGAGGCGGGGACGCGGGGGCGGCTCCGTGGCTGCCTGGGCCCTGGGGCACGGAGACCCGGCGTGGACAACGCGGGGCGCGCGCTTGGGCAGCGGGGCCCTCACGGGGCATCTCTCCAGCTGCCCAGGCCAGGTTTGTCCAGTTGCCATGGAAACAGGCTGGCTCTCGGGGCCGGCGCGGCCCTGGAGGGGTGGGACCCCGAAGGCGAGCCACGAGGGCGAGGGTGGCCCAGCCTTCGGGTTCCAGGGGATCTCTGCGGCCACCGCCCGGTGCGGATCCTTGGACCTTGACCCTCCAACCTAGAGGACCCCGGGGCTTCGTCTTCCTGGTTGCCCTCTTGGAGGCGGGTCTGGCGGCGCGGGCGCCGCGGGGGAGCAGTGCGCAGGGGTCCGCAACCCCCTCCAGCTCGGCGCGGCATCCCTCCCACCCCGCCCACAGCCTGCCCTGGTTTTCCTGTTCGCACAGCAGCGCGTTCCCCACTCCTGTGCCAGCCAAAGCATTGTTTCCCGGCTATTTCTGTACCACTTCCAGCCCGGCTACAAACACCGCATCTAAGAAAACAGATGCTGAGCTGCAGGGGGTCCCCGCAGAAGAGACCGGCTCCTTTCCCATCAGGGAGCCGGTTGGTGGGGCCCTGGGAGCTGCCTCAGGCCCCAGCACCCTGCCAAGTGTTTGGTTAATCTGAATTGCCGAAAAGAATTTTCCAAGTCTCCTGTGATTACAGGTGTCTCCGGTTAGCTGGGGTCACCTCTCTTGCATTCCAGAGAGGTGCCAGTCCTTCCTCCCCAGTGTCGGAAAAAGTCAGTTCCCTCTCGCGTGTCAGAATTAAATCTGATTAAATTATTTTGTATCTACAAGCATCGCTGTGGCTGGCGCTGTCAAGATAGGATTTATGGACGGTGGGAATAAAGCAGAGGCTGCGCGTCTGCCCCTTCCTGTCCTGTCCTGGTGGAAACTAATGGATTCCACATTGCAGTGCTGGAACGGCCACGTCCTCCGCCCATTTTGTCAGCCGTGCGCTGACCTCACTGCGCTCGCTGGTGTGAACCGAGCTTGTTTTCGTCGGAACTTGGACTCTTCCCTGAGAACGAGAGAAAAACATTCTCTAAGGGAAGCAGCAGCCAGCGTCCTACCCCCCTGGGCCCGTGTTCCCCCAAGTATTTGTGTGCAAGAGGAGAGAAGTAGTGTGCCTCCCCCAAACCAGAGCTGGCGCCCCAGGGCGTGCCCCACTCTGTGGGGTATTCCTGCATTCTCGCCCTTTCTGAAAAAAACAAACAACAAAAAATGGTCCATCCCATTGTGACAAACAAGCTGTATTCTGCATTCAGTGGCTGTGAAGGACGGTGATCAGTGGACAGGTGACTGGCAGTAGTTACTCTCTGAAAGTCGCCAGAGAGAATGACCATAAGGAGAGAAGAGCTTCCTGATGAAACAGATCAGGGTCTGTGTTTACTGGGAATTATTGGGGCTTCAGGAGTTACTGAGAAGGCGCAAGGCACCTTCTGCCCGTTTTCTGCTTTTTTTTTTTTTTTTTTTTTTTTGGTGATACTTGTAAACTCTGTCTCAGAATCCAGCACAGGGGACTGCTGGAAAGGAGGGACAGGCATGTACTCCCAAGGCCCCGGGAGGGACTAGCAGGCATGTATTTGTGATTTTCTATTCCTTTTTTATTAGAGCAGAATTGTATAAGTTTCAGACCTTATAGACTGAGCTCAGAATAGCAGTTCCCGACCCCGTTGTGCCTGTGGCCTTCTGAGCTCTTCTGTTTACTTCATTGCTTTTCTGTGACACGGGGTCTTTTAGCTTAGACACAGATTCCTGGCTTTCTGCATTGTATTTAGAGCTGCGTTCAGGCATCATCTTGAAAAGCAGAGGTTTCTCGGCCACAGCTCCCACTTTGGGTTGGGGTCGTGAGCCTGGGGCTCTGCTTGAAGAGGCCAGGTGAAGGGACTGTTTGTGGAGGGGTGAGGTCCTCGAAGCGAGGGGCGTCCCGGGAGGCACGTGTGCGCGGTGTCAGAGGCTTGGGCTGGAACCGGCCGTGGCGTGAGCTGCTGGTGGGTGTGCGCGGCCAGGCAGTCGTCATGCGCATCCGCTCAGATGCTCTGCTGTACGTGAAATCGCGGCCTGTCTGTCGAAGGCCCGCCAGGCGAAGCCGCAGCCAGCGGTGGAGCCCTGAGGATCTGGCATGGAGACTGGTCACGCCTTCTCGGGGGAGGAGAAGCGACGCCTTGTCCGTCTTTCTTCCTTACAGCTTCACTCCCTTGAGGCCCGCGTGCGGCTGGCGACACCCCGGGCTTCAGAGAGCCACTTCACAGCACGGGCTTCGCGGCAGTCGAGTGTGAGCAGCAGGCTGTCGGATCAGGGGGCTGTCCCGAACCCCCAAAAGGCAAAGGTCGGTGCGCGAAGCCATCGGAAGCACGTGGGAGAGTTCGCGGTCCTCTGACGGACAGGCCGGTTCTAGAGGAGAGGAGGGCGGGCTGCTTTTCAGCCTCCAGCCTGGAGCCCTGCAGGGAGGGGCCAGGCCTGGGTGGGCGGCCAGAACGAAGCCCAGGTCACAGTGGCAGTGCCACAGCCCCGGGCGGCTGCCCTGTGGGGGCACCTCGGGGTCAGTGTGGGCCTTTTGCTTTGGGGGCTCCCTAGTGCCTTCTCCTGCCCTAAGTGGTCACCTTCACGCCCCGAAAAGCCCTTTTCAGCACCTGCGGAGCCACGAGCGAGCGGGGACTGAACCTGCTGACGTCAGCTGGGTTTAACGTCACAGTGGCACGTGCCTGGTGCTGCCAGGCCCTGCCTGGGGCCTGGGCACTGTTCCCAGAGGCCTCTAGGAAATGGGCTTTCCTCCTTCGCCTGTCTGCTTTGTCTCTGGTGAGGACACAGCAGAGCAGTAGTGTGCCGTCGTTAGGCGACGTGCTGTGTTCGGCCTGCCGTCAGCTTGGTGTAGAGCCAGGGGAAGCAGACACCTTCCCCTGGCCATGCCCGCTGCTCCCACAGAGCTCTAGGGGAGCCCCATAAACTGGCTCTTTAGAATCTAGGCCCTGGGGACACAAAGTGCACTAGACTGAGGACTGTGTGATGTGCGGAAGCGTCTGGGAGCCGTTGCCTCATTTCCCCACCACGACAGCATCCGTGGCCTGGACAGGGCCCGGATACCAGGCTGGAGGCAGTGGGCGGACGGCCTGCATTGCTGTCACGCCTCCCCCGGTTCTCGAAGAGCCCTTTCGTGTCCTCTGGGGTTGGGTGGACTTTGTGCTGTCCCAGGGACGTGGCTCCTCCAGGCCAGGGCCTGCGACCGAGGGCCAGTGTGCTGGGGCCTGTGTTTGCAACGTCTGACCGCTCTCCGCCCTGTTCGCGGGGCTGCGGCTTGCCCCTCTCCTGCCGCACCTGGGTTCCAGCCAGGTTCTCACGTTACGGGTGGGCACGGTCCGTCGGGAGTGGTTTATGGTTTTTCTTTGGGTGCATGTGGTAGGCGGCGGGCTGCCTTGCAGAGACAGGGCCCTGCCAAGGCTCCGCCCCGCGAGCAGCTTGCACCCACACGGCCACACTGTGCCCTGGCTGCCCCCCGCCTCAGGGACCCTACAGCACGGTGTGTCTTACCTTTTGTGACCTCATCTTGCTCCCTAGCAGTGGCTTTCCTCGAAGGGCACTTCAGCCCATTCATACTTTCATCCCTGGGGTCCCCACTGTCCTTAGTCACGTCCTTGCTCGTGCTCTGTGGGGACTGGCCAAGGGGGGCATGTCTGCGGCTTCCGTGGGGCACCGGCCCCGCGCGGCCTGTTAAGTCGGTTAAAGGTCATGTGCACTTCTTTGCCCTTGGGACTCCTGATGGGCACTGCTGACCCCCTCTGCTTCCTCCCAGGACACGGCCTTTCCCCCACCCGCCGAACCCGCAGCCCTCGCCCATGAAGACCGGCCCGCCATGTTTTATGGGACGCATTTCATCATGTCCCCGCCCACCAAGAGCAAGCTGAAGCGGCAGGGCCAGCTGCTGTCCAGTGTGCTGTCCCGGACGCTGAGCCACAAGTGCCGTGACCTGGACGCCACCGGCGATGACCCCGGAGCTCTCCACCCAGCTCTCCGTGCCCGGGGTCCTGAAGGTGTTCCGGGACAGCGTGCCGACAGGCTCTCCGCACTACAAGAGCGTGCTGGCCAGCAGCACGTCCAGCGCGCAGGAGCTGGTGAAGGAGGCGCTGGAGCGCTACGCCCTGAGCCCCGAGTGCGCCCGCCAGTATGTGCTGTGCGACGTGGTGGCCAGGCCGGCGACGCCGGGCAGCAGTGGCGGGCCGAGTGCTTTCGGGTGTTTGGGGACAACGAGAAGCCCCTCTTGATCCAGGAATTGTGGAAACCGCGAGAAGGCTTGTCCCGGAGGTTTGAGCTGAGAAAGAGGGCAGACGTGGAAGAGCTGGCGGCCAAGGATGTGGACACTGTGACAGCAGGTGAGGAGGGGGTGACGGAGGGGGGGGAGGGGAGCGGGGCCGGTCAGGAGAGAGTGGAGAGAGATGAGGCACGAGGCTGGGCTGCTCGGGGGAGGAAGGTGGCCAGGTGTGTTTGTGCCACACGCTTGGGGACTTCTTAAGTTTGCCACTTGCGCCCTGGCTGTCTCCAGGCTGCGGTTAGTCTGTGCTGGAGGACGCCAGCTGGTGCTCAGCGGCCCCCGGTGCACCGCGCAGTGCCGTGGGCACACTCCTTGCCCTACACGGATCGTGGTCCATGTCCCTGGCAGCTGTGTCATGAGCTGCAGAAGGCACTGTGGCCACCGCAGTGCAGGCGCCTTCCAGAAAGTCCCGCCCAGGGCACCGGCGGCTCTCAGGGGCAATCCAGGGACGAGATGGAGGAGGCGGGTCTCCAGAGGCGGGGTGCGTCTGGGTGTGTACAGGGCTGTGGGCTCTGGGTGGGGGTGGGGGGGGAGACCCTGCCCAGAGTCGCTGAGGTGCCAGGGGGTGGGCAGCTCTGAGTCCCCGCTCCAGGGCCTGTGGGACTCTACTCTGTGTCTGGCTGTTTTTCAGTTGGTGGAAAGAATTGATTACCTTAATGGATAAGTGAAACCAAAAATAACTCTTTTTTAAATGTCAAAAGACTCTTAAATATATCTCAGATCATATTTGACTTCTTAGTTTCCTGGAGAAAATGGTGGCTTTACACAAGTGAGGGGACGTGTCTGGCGTGGCCCAGAGGGGCAGGCGGCGACCAGGCTCAGGAGACCGGTCTTGGGTCCATGATTCTCGGGGGGGGGGCCTTTGAGCCTCGCGGGCGAGTTGTCACTGAGCTCTCGTCCAGTTTGCCACTGGTGCGCGTGTGGAGCCTGCACTGCCCCTCAAGTGCGTGCAGGAGGGAGTGGTAGGGCTGGTGGGGGACTCCGGGGTCCCTTGGGCCTGAGCGGGACCGTGTCACACAGCTGTGGTGGGGCCATGGCTGGCATTGGGCAGCAGTGGCCCCGTTACCTCAGGCAAATTGCTTCACCCCACTGGTCTGTTTCCTGGTCTGGGGAGTGGGGCACGGCGGTCACTGTCACGGTCACAGGCCTCAGGAGGCACACGCAGCCCAGAGTCGGCCCAGTGCTCAGAAGCCCCGCCGCGTGGGGTCATTGCCGTTGGTGCCCCTGCACACTGCGAGCCGCGTGTTCCGGCCTCACAAGTGGGCCGTGCCCGGGACGGGGGTGGGGTCCTCCGACGGGGGCAGGATTGTGTTGCTGATGCCGTTAGGTTCTGGTACTTGGGATAATGAAGAGTGAGCGGGCCAGTGTGTAGTGATGTCACTGCTGTTTGTCCGGCTCCTCGGACCAGCCCCGGCTCCCACGCTCCACGGGCCGGCTTTGGGCACGTGCTGGTCCGTGCTGGCCCTCCTCGCCATGCTCCAGAGGACTCTGGGCCCTTCTTCCCTCATTCCGGGAGACGCCTGTGAGGTGGGCCAGCCTGCAAGAGGCTGCAGGTGGAGGGGCCTGTGTTCAGCTCGAGGCCACTGTCCTGCCCGTGTTTTCTGTGCTGGGTGGAGAGGGAAGAGCTTGTGCCCGGGCCAGCCCCGCCTGTGCTGACGGCCACTGGGCCCTGGGAACCTGCGTGGAGCCTGGGGAATCCTGCTCCATGCCGCACAGGCGCTTCCTGGAGGGGGCTGCGAGGCCCCCCATTACCAGGGGGAAGGGAGACTGCCTCCTGCTCACCATCCCCTTCCAGGCCATTCCTTTCACAGTCGTTGAGGGAAGAGAAGGCGTCACACAGGGCCTGTTCACCTCGGTGGTGGCTCTGCAAAGCTTTTCACATAAAGAGTCTATTGAATGGGCCGGTCTCACTGACACACTTCTCCGGCGGGAGGTGGCTCGTGTTACCTGCCCGGAGCAGGCCTCCTGCACCCCAGGGAGGCGGCCTTCCTTGCTGGCCTCCCACTCAGGGCGTGCCTTCCAGCCTGGCTGCCCCCCTCGCGGGCGACGGTAAAGACGGCGCAGTCATCGAGACGCTGTCCTTGGGCGGCACGCTTGCTGCTGGCATTAGAAGCACGGACGGGGCTAGCCTGGGCCGGCCGAGGAGAGCCTGGGGGCGGACGTGCACGGCTCAGCCCTGCTCCACAGCCTGGCCAGCGTCCGGAACCATTGAGTCAGTGTCTCGGTGTGGTGATTCTGATGACACGTGGGGAGGTGGACGCAGAAGCGTGCACACGTCCCGCACGCGCGCACACGCCGGACCGCTGCCCCGTGCGGAGAGTTCGCCGCCGCGCCCGAGGATTTGCAGGCGGCCTTCCCACGGCCCTGCAGCACGCTGCCGGGGTTTTCTCTCTGTCCCCGGAAGTACAGGGCCGGGGAGGCTGAGTCGCGATCCATCCCTCCTTCCTGAGACCTGCTCGCTGGCAGATAAAGTGGCCCAGCGTCCCCCTGCCGCCTTCACCAGCATGGGGAACCGTGGAGACACTCAAAGTCGCCGTGATGTGGCAAGGGATGAAGGGGTGCTGGCCGGGGTGCTGGCTGCACACCAAGTGTGATTAAGCAGGGGCCTCGGGCTCATCTCTCTGCCCGCTGAGCAGCAAGTGGTCTTGCCCGGCGTCTAACACCTGTGGTCGTGAGCCCTGCCTCACGTGCCCCAGGGAGGGGGCTCCGTACCGCCTGGCGGCGTCTGTGAACCCCCAGGGTGCTGCCGGTGCCGCAGGGCCTGCCGGTCCTGCAGAGGGGCTGCCATGTGTGTCGTCGTGAGGCTACGTGGCGGCTTTTGCAGTGGCAGAATCAACGCCTGCAGAGGCCGGGTGTTGCGTGTGGGGTGCTGGGTGTTCAGCGGTGCCCCAGGCACCCAGGTCCCTTCATTTTGTCCCTAAAAACAGGTGAGGCCGTCTCTCCTGCCCCAGTGAGCACTTGGTCTGCAGCATCTGGAGAGGTGGTGGACAGGGAAGGGACTACCTGCGTGTGCGTGTGCGTGTGCGTGTGCGTGTGCGAGAATTAGGGCTGGCCCTCCCAGGCTTCAGGTTGCTGAGCACTGTCATGGTCACCCATCATGCCAGTCATTGTCCCCAGAGTAAAAGACTCGCCTGCTTGTCCGGGAGTTGGGCCTGCTGGTTGTACTGGTTTCGGGGCAAGCCTTTAGCCGGAGCAGCGGGGTGTGGGCGCTGGGCGGTCACCCGGGCCTGTCTCCTGCACATCAACTGGGGTTCCCCGGAGACTTGGGTGGGGAGAGTGGGTGTGCCAGATGCTTCCCCAGGGGCACTGAAATAAGAATCCACCCGTCCTCCCTCACCGTTGGCATTGTCGTGCGCACGGAGTCACCGCTCAGGCAGTCTGGTGTTTTGTTTTCCATAAATATTGCCTTTTCACGGCTGCCAGCTCCCCCTGAGTTCCTGAGTATCCGCGTACTGTGAATCTGCTCTGGCGGGGCGGGGGGGGGCGGGCGTTGGTGGGCTGCAGGACCGCTCACCGCCTTTTCCCAGACGCTGGCGTATAGGACCAGTGCCACGCAGAGAGGGCTCTGGGTCCTGTCACCGAGATAAAGACAATAATCACTTAGGCTCCCTCCGGGGAAGGGTGCTGGCCAGGCCATGTGGTTTTTGTCAGTGGCTTGGGAAGGGCGAGAGAAAGGTTTATTTGTGTTTCCAGGACGGAAGCGTGGGTTTAGACCGAATCTCTTGGCCTCAGCCCCCTGACATTTGGGGCTGACAGTTCTTTGCGGTGTGTGGGGTGCCTTGTGTGGTGCAGGGTGCTTAGCAGCAGACCCCCGGACCTCTACCTGCTAGACGCCACTAGCACCCCTGTCAGCTGTGGCAACCAAAAACGTCTGTGGGCATTGCCAGCCCCCTGCGGGTAAACTCACCCTGCTTTGGGGACTAGGAATTGGGACCCTGTGGCCTGGGCCCGGTGTGCTGGCTGCCACCCAGCGCCTCACCACTGGGACCACTGGGTCACACTGCTGTTCCCGGGGCACGCTGGGGGACTTGGGGCGCTGCAAGAGCCCAGTGTCTGGGGGAGAGTGATGTGCAGGGCTTTGCACGCCTTTCTGTGTGGCCTCGGGCCACAGAAGCGTGGCGTGGTCTGCTCTGGGGGCGCCGGGCTGCTGCGACTTGAGCTTCCCTCTACAGGCCGGGCAGTTCAGGGGCCATTGCCGCATCGGCCACGAGGCTGTGACTCACTGCTCTTCGAGGGTCTGTGTGGTGTCGGGCACACAGTAGGTGCTTGTTAAAAGCCTGTGAAGGACTCATGCAGGTTAGAAGAGTAAGCTCCTCTGTGGCCGTGGCTTCCCGTGCAGCCGGGACACTGGAGCTGGTGTCCGTTTTCTTTGTAGAGGGAACGGGGACAGGGAGGTGGGAGCGTGATGTTCCCAAAGCTGTGGCCTTCCACTTGTGCAAGTCGTGGCCTCAGCGACCAGGAATGCGCTGCTCTGGCACTGGCCAGTGTGAGCTGCCGGCCTCCCCTCCCTGCCAAGCCCAGGCGGAGTGGCCGGGGGCCGATGTGCCATCTCCGAGCGACTCTGGGTGTGCACTTGTTGTCCCACCTTGTCATCCATGGACCGACAGACAGGGCCTGACTGAGCTCCCGGTGATGGACAGGGATGTCCAGGCTCCATCTGCCATTGTGCCTCAAATCCTGTCCTCACACATCCTCTAACCTCACTGTGGTTTTGTCTTCTGCATATTTTTCTTCTGCTGTGAATCTGATTTTTAATAACTTATCTCAGTATGGAGGAGGTGATGAGTCTTGAGCGAGACTTTCTTTGAGCATATTCTCAATGATAGGATTATTGTGGTTTATTTTATGTGGTTTTGTGAAAGGAAACAACCCCCCACACTTTTTTCATCAGTCTAAAACTAGAAAAATAATTGAACTTAAAAGACATTTTTGCGGATTTTTAATTCAAAGAGAACATAAAGTTGAATGGTTACTTGCTCACAGCCAGTTTCATCCTTTGATTCAATGCTTAGATTAAAAAATGTCACAGCCTTCAGTTTCAGCTAGAGACACAGTGTCAGAAGGAAGCTGAATAGCCTGTTCCCCTGAGCTGGGCGGTGCCCCACTGAGGACTCCCTTCCCCCAGGAGACTTATGGCTGCAATATATAAGGAGATGCCCAGTGTTCAACACAGAAAACACCGGGGATCATAACTGGAGGCATTTTCTTGTCTTTGTAGCCAAGAAACTTAAGTTTAATAGATGCCCAAGAAAGAGACATAGAGCCTTGGACCTGTAGAGGTAGGGGTTGGCACTGAGACCCTCCAAATATAGTTGGAACCCTCAAATGGTGACACCTTAAGTGAGAACAGGGACTAGGATGAATCTGCTGTCTGGTCAAAGGAGGTGGCAAAGACTTACTTTCTTGACCTAGCCTCTGGGCGGGGAAAACAAGACTCTGCCCTAGAATGGAAAATTACTCTTCCTCTCACACTTGGTATTGAAAATCGCACTACTTACATGGTCAGGATAATCCCTGGATAAGAAGTTAAGTTACAGCATACGTGATTTGATAGTGTCCAAGGGCATCAGACAGAAACAAAGGAAATTCTCCTGGAAGGACTCATCCTTTAGTAAGGTATCCTAAGCCTCGCCAGAGATGAGCTCACAGTCCAAAATCACAAGACACACGAAGCAATGCCACTCTAAACGAGTCATAGAAAACAACCAGATTCTCAAGAACATTAGAAATTGGGACTATTAGTTAGAGAGTGTTGAGTAAGTCTGTTCAAAATGTTTAAAGAAATTAAAAGTAGGAAGAAAACAAGGATGAACAGAATGCTATCCAAAAAGGCAGGGCAGATTTAGAAAGGAATGAGATAATGCTTCCAGTAATAAAAATACAAGCATTTAAACGGATACTTCAGTGGCAGCTTAAACAGCATACTAAATACAACTGGCAAGAGACATGGAGAACTGAGTGGCAGCTCTGCCATTGCCCAGAAAGAAACATGGAGTGAGAGACACGGAGCACAGAATGAGAAGGTCTGTCACGTGTCCCACGAAGAGAATCAAGAGAGTGGTGGAGAGAACATACTGTAAGAATACGCCCGACAGTCTTCCAGAAGTCGTGAAGTGAAAGGCATGACATTCAGGAGTCACTGTGTATCCTACGTAAGATAAAGAAAAAGGAATTTTATGCCTTGACACCTAGTGGTGGCACTGCAGGCGTGGAAGTGAAAATAAAGAAGGGAACCCCATTTAAAATGGAGCAGGGAAGGTCTGAGGGGAGCTGTCTGAACTACCACTCACCTAGGGTGAAGAAACGTTCCTTTGGACAGCAAAGGACATTACCACTTCGGCAAGAGAACGATTTGTCCTTGCCTAACGACAGACCCAGCCGACGAGAGGCTGCCCTGATACAGGATGGGGAAGCCACTACACCTCCAGCTCCCCAACACCCAGTTTCCCCCTGGATGCTTTGTTTATAACAGCCCCTCCCAAGTCCCTCCTTTTTCTTTCCCTCTCAAGTCCCCTGCCCTTGTTCTCCAGACCTGGCTGTGGTGTGCTGTAGCTTGCGTGTCTCTAGTTGTTAATTCCTCTGCCATTCCCCAATAAACTCATCTTTGCTGGTAAAATAACTGGCTCTTTAATTTTTAATGTCAACACAGGACACTAAAGACAGAGATGATTTTTACAGCTGCCAAGAAGAAAAGACAGGCGAGCAGGTTAGCCGGACTGTAGACTAACTTATCAACAGGAGCCACAGAAGCCAGCAGACATTGGTCAGGACCTTCCGAGCATGAGGAAAACGGAGCTGCCAGCCCGAGCTGCAGTCCTGGGCAAACCGCCATCAAGCGCCGGGCCACCGCGGTCCGCACGGGAGTCGCGTCCCCCGACAGACCCAAAGGCTGGGTCATAGGCAGAAAGCCACCTGAAGATGGCCCCGGAGAGGAAGTAGATCTGCGGTGTGAGAAGAAGTGGAGGGCAGGGAAATAGATGGTAGGTCTCGGTAAACATATAAAACGGTGAATCCGAGGCCCCCAACCAAGGCGCACCCCAGCCCACCCCAGCCCACCCCACTCGCTGCCTGAAGCTGGCGGCGGACATCCTAGAAACTACAACTCCCGTGAGGCTCTGCGCGGCACGCAATCGCCGTGCCGTGCGTGCCGTGCGTGGCCGTTCTAGAACGCCGTGGCGAGAGCCCGGGCGCCATGTTGGGGCCCAGGGGACCGCGGAGAGGCGCTTGAAGCGGCGGGCGAGGAGCGGGAGCGGGTCGGACCTGGGCTGGTAGGAGCCCCGCCCCTCCCGCCTCGGCGGATCATGACCCGGGCGGCGGCCACGGAGGTGGCGGTGGCGGGGACGTGGCGTGGCGGGGCCAGCGCTAGAGATGATGCCGTTTCCGGTGACAACCCCGGGATCACGGCAGACCCCGCCAGCACCCAAGCACTGTGGCATCTCCTCCCCCATCAGCTTAGCAGCCCCCAGGGAGACAGACTGCATACTGACTCAGAAATTAATCGAGACCCTGAAGCCCTTTGGGGTTTTAGAAGAGGAAGAGGAACTGCAGCGCAGGATTTTAATTTTGGAAAAATTAAATAGTCTGGTAAAGGAATGGATACGAGAAATCAGTGAAAGCAAGAGCCTTCCACCGGCGGTAATTGAAAATGTTGGAGGCAAAATCTTTACCTTCGGCTCTTACAGATTAGGAGTACACACGAAAGGTGCCGACATAGATGCCTTGTGCGTTGCACCGAGACACGTTGACCGAAGCGACTTTTTCACCTCCTTCTATGATAAGTTGAAACTACATGAAGAAGTAAAAGATTTAAGGGCTGTTGAGGAGGCATTTGTGCCAGTTATCAAACTGTGTTTTGATGGGATAGAGATCGATATTTTGTTTGCAAGATTAGCACTGCAGACTATTCCAGAAGATTTGGACCTAAGAGATGACAGTCTGCTTAAAAATTTAGATATTAGATGCATCAGAAGTCTTAACGGTTGCCGGGTAACCGATGAAATCTTACATCTAGTACCAAATATTGACAACTTCAGGTTAACTCTCAGAGCCATCAAATTGTGGGCTAAATGCCACAATATCTATTCCAATATATTAGGTTTCCTCGGAGGTGTTTCCTGGGCTATGCTAGTAGCAAGAACTTGCCAGCTTTATCCAAATGCAGTAGCATCAACTCTTGTACGTAAATTTTTCTTGGTGTTTTCTGAATGGGAATGGCCAAATCCAGTGCTACTGAAAGAGCCTGAAGAACGAAATCTTAATTTGCCTGTGTGGGACCCGAGAGTAAATCCCAGTGATAGATACCATCTTATGCCTATAATCACACCAGCGTACCCACAGCAGAACTCCACGTACAACGTGTCTGTTTCAACAAGGACCGTCATGATCGAGGAGTTTAAACAAGGGCTTGCTATCACACATGAGATTTTGCTGAGTAAGGCAGAGTGGTCCAAACTTTTTGAAGCTCCAAGCTTCTTTCAGAAGTACAAGCATTACATCGTACTTCTAGCAAGCGCACCAACGGAAAAAACAACATCTAGAGTGGGTGGGCTTGGTGGAATCAAAAATCCGAATCCTGGTTGGAAGCTTGGAGAAGAATGAATTTATTACACTGGCGCATGTGAATCCTCAGTCATTTCCAGCACCCAAAGAAAATCCTGACAAGGAAGAGTTTCGTACGATGTGGGTGATTGGGTTAGTGTTAAAAAAGCCCGAAAATTCTGAAGTTCTCAGTATCGACCTCACCTATGACATCCAGTCTTTCACAGATACCGTTTATAGGCAAGCAATAAATAGTAAGATGTTCGAGATGGATATGAAAATTGCTGCAATGCACTTAAGAAGAAAGGAACTTCATCAGCTGCTACCTAATCATGTGCTTCAGAGAAAAAAAAACACAGTCAACGGAAGATGTCCGATTGACGGCTTTGAACGACAGCAGCCTCGACCTGTCTGCAGACAGTGGAAGCAGCACATCTGTGCCTTCACCTCCTAGCGCTGCGAATACTGGCCCAGTGACCGGCGTGAACAGTCATGCCCTGGCTGCAGTGGCGGCATCCGGGACCAACGTGCAGGTCATTGAAGTTTCCTCGCAACAGGCAAGCCCCAGTGACAGCCCAGGGGGCGTGTCGAGTGAAGGCGTCCCTCAGACTGCCTCACAGCCAGCCCTCTCCCCACTCCCGAAGCCCGTGATCACCAGAGTCGTTTCTTCAACACTTCTGGTAAATCATCCAGCCCGGCCTTCGGGGAGTGCAGCAACAAACATAGCCAACCCTATAGTAGGAGTAGAGGACATGCTCACATCAGAGAGAAGACAGGACCAAGACATCCAACACAGCAGAGGAACAACCTCACAGAGACGAGTGCAGCTCAGTTAGGAGCTGCTGAGACGGGCAGCAGCTTCTCTGTTGGCTTCGCGGGAACATCCGGTGCAACCTTTCCAGTAGCCCTGCTCTCCCTGCAAATCCCATTCCTGTTATCAAGAATTCAATAAAACAGATTGAATTGATAAAAACAAACTTGAGGGTCCATACATAATATCTGTCAACTCAATCTGTGGTCTTCAGATACTAAAGAAGGAGAGTGAAGGGTACCCAGCTAGATGTGACTCAAAGTAGATTTAGGCTTCCTTGGTAACTTGCTTTACTGGGGGATCTCGAAGAGATGTCCAGGTTAGTACACGAAGCTAGGAGTACCCTTACTCGTGTCCGATTACGAATGTGTCAGCAACAGTTATATTGACCATTTCGAAGGACCACTTCCCTTAAAGAGAAAATGAGAAAAAATCCTCCAGCTATACTTGTACCTATGACTGATGTCTGGACCGAATTCATGTTTGATGTGTTGTTGGGAAAAATTTGCAATACAAGTTGGTATCAGATTTTCTTATGTTGATTATGTACTTTATATGTATTATTAGTGAGTAGAACTCATTTTAGATTTTTCAGCTTGATGAATTTTAGATTTTTTTTTCTGAAGAGTTCATTAATTTTCAAATTAGATGCCAGTGTGAATGGTCTACTATACTTTAGAAAAAGCATAAGCGTACAGCTAACTCAGTCCCTATGAGGTGGTGGTAACTCTTTAAAATGAAATGTCACATCTTAAGGTGTATATTTGATATTGAAACAGTAATTAGTACTTTTTTGGTTTTGATGGGACATGATCAAGAAATGATATACAGTTTAATTTGTAGAATTGTTTATAGTGCATGCAAGCAGAGAGCAGACAGCAGACACTCTTGGAGCTAACGAAGCTCTATATTCTCTCGTCCTTAATCATTTGTCCTAAAACAAACACCTTTTCTTTCCCCAGCTCTTCTTTTTGCTTGTATGGACAAGGTATGCTTGCATATTGTTTCATAAAAACCCCCAGAAAGCTCGTATTTTCTTAACCATTATAAGATCCACAGTCCTTTAGCCACATGTCACAAAACTCTAAATTTTGGTTCCGTGGCCAATATTTTAGTAAAACTACTGAAAATAATACATATGAACATGTTACCAGTCTTGGATGGCCATTTGATATCTATGTATGAGAAATTTTACGTACTCTGCAGAATATATCTGCTTATAGAAAGTTAATTTCCAATTTAAACATGTAAGCAAAAGGACATTTTCTCCAAGAATTTTAAGGCAGTTTTTGGTTTTAAATGAGTTACTAAAATTCATCAGTAAATTTTACATCTAGAAACAATAACTTCTAGCAAGCACTTGTCACCTAGTCAGCTTTCTACTCTTGTTTGACCCTACACACTATTAGGAATACCCCTAATAACAAACACACACACGCAACCACTCATGGTTGAGCAGCAGAACACCCCCGTTTAGGAAACATGAACGACAACAGATGGGGAGACTAATGAAAACAGCCTTAACCTGGACCCAGCAAACTGAGCAGCTTTTCCCCCACCGCGTTCCTTTCTGCCACGTGGGCGTTTGTCGTGTAAAACTACGACCTCTTACCCCCTTCTCTGTCCTTCTAGATTAATAGCCCCAGAGTCGGAGTGTAACCCTTTTCCTTTGGGGCTGTGCAGCAGTCGGAGCGCGCTCACCGCTGCTGTCTGACATCGCGAACGCAGCGTCCCCGCTCTGCGCCTCTTCCCTGCGCGGTCCCCTCACCCTTCACCGCGGCCAGGTCGGTGAAGTGCGCGGCACGTGTGCGTGTTCGGTAGCTGCAGGGTCAGGTTGGAATCGCCAGGCACAAATTCAGACCTGTCGCTGTGCTCACGTATTGGGGAAAATTGGTTTAGTAGCTGTTTTATGGAACTGTATTTGTTTTACTAAGCTGGAAACGTGGAACTTTTCAATTCCAGTTTTCATTACCTGAATGTCAGGCTATTTTTTTTTCCCCCACATGATGTACATAGCGTCTTGTGACTGGAGTTTGTTTTATAGTATCTGTATTCCTTGTATTTTTCAAGCACTATTTTGAAAACAGATGATGTAATTCTCCATTAAAAACAATAAAAATAAACAGCAAAGAAATAAGCGAAGGGATTTAAATCTGCCATGAATAGTTCTGATGTCCTTACATTGCTTTGGAGGAGGGAGAAGACATGAGGAACTCTGACTGTATTAAATCCAGAATTCACGTTTTGTTAGGGGAAAATATGAAAAGATGAGGACTTCAAGTCAATAAAAGTAAAAAATGGGGTTAAAAAATCTTAATCCAAAAAAAGACAGGAAAGAAGGTGGGGGAGCATAGAAAAAATAGTGTAAAAAGAAAACACAGTCTGAGATGGTGGAAATGAATCCAAACATATCTGTCACTGCAGTAAATGGACCAAACTTCCTCACTGAAGGAGACTGGCTGAGTTCATGGAAAAACTAAGTCCAGTCCAGCTGTATGCTATTTTATTTATGAGTGACACACCCAAAACGTAAGACATAAAAGAATGGAAAAAAGATATGCAAATGAAAAGAAGCTGTTATATAACCAGCATCCAAACAGATTTCAAAGCAAAAAGAATTTCCAGGGAGTAAAGGACCATTGCATTAACGGCAGGAGAAATAATGCACCAGGAAAGCAATTCGAAACAGTTTGCACCTAATAACCTCAATATAAAATAAGAAAAGATGAATAGAATTGCCCAAAATGTCATTGTCATAGAAGATTTTAAAACAGCTTTCATTAATGATAGCAAAAAGACAAATTAGAAGGGAAACAGTTGGCAGTGGTTGGCAAACTTCCTATGAACGGCCAGACAGTAAATGCTTTCTGCTCTGTGAGGCTGTAGTGTCTCCGTCTTAGCCACTTAAGTGCCTTTGTGGAGTGAAAGCAGCCCTAGACAATACGGAAACAGATGGCCAGGGCCGGGTTCGTCATGTGTCCCTCCCAGCTGCCGTTTGTCATTCCCTGATCTAGTGGACATTTATTGTAGAGCCCTCTGGCCAACAACTGGAAAATGCAAAAATGCATATTAATCTTAAGCATTGGCCATGTACAAAAAACGTACTAGATCAGAAAGTAAGACATCTGTCAAAGTGTCAGAGTCATAGAGCATTCTCTGACTGTGGAACAGTAAGATAGAAATCCATAAACAAGCAGCATAGGAAGGAAGAATTTCCTGAAGAAGACAGAAGAGCCCAAACCATAGAGATTGATGGATACAAGCTCTTAATTGTGTCAGATAATGAGCAATAAAAAATGAAAATGAAAAAGTCACAAGTGGGGAGATTGTCAGAATGCACACACCCGGCATTACTATCTAGACTGTAGTAAAGTTGCCAAAAATGTGTGTTTAAAAAGGTTAAAACGCCCAAAAACAATGCCCCAAAGACGAGTGTTTCACAGCAGAGCAGCTAGGAAGGGACAACGAACAGGAAAAGATGCTCAGCCTCGTTAGTAGTAAGGGAACTATGAATTAAAACCACAGCTTTTTTTTTTTTTTTACAAAAATAAAGTCTAACAATAATCAGATTTGGGAGGATGAGCAGCAGCGAGAACACTAACACAGGGCCGTTCAGAGTGCAAACTGTTTGGATCCCTTCGGGAGACAGCTTGGGCTCAGCTAGTACCGATGACATGCCTACACCCTGTGTTCCATTTACCTGCAGGTGTGCACCGCCCTGCGTGGGCACTGATGTGCTTCCCCTAACTGGTCCCTTTTCCCTCGGGGTGGCCAGAGTCTGTGGGTCGCCTCTGCAGCCATGACCAGAACTCTGCACATCCTCTAGTTTATCTCCAGCATATCATGTCAGTATCATAATTCTCTACAAATGTCATGGTGTCAGAATAAGTCGGGAAGAGACTGTTCTGTGGGTCACTGGGAGGCGAGCCCAGGGGTGTTTGTAGCGCTGTTCTGTAATAACCTAAAGCTCAAAATAACCCACATGCCCACAAGTGGGGGATGGGGAGATGGTGGTGTATCACACAGTGAATAAGAGAGCCGTGAGATTGGATGGACCGTCGCTACATGCATCAATGTAGGTTCCGCTCATAATGTTGAGGGGAAAAAGAAAGTTGCAGGAAACCACACAGTGTGATTTAATTTATATCAGGTTTAAAAACAAGCAAAATAGGGCAGTGTAATTTAGCATTACAAAAATAAGTGGTGTAACTAAAAAGTGAAAAAAGGATGTGAAACAGAATCCAGAACAGCGGTCCCTTCGGTGCCATGCGAGGTGGCAGGGAGGTGCAGCTGGGAGGCTCGGTGGGACTGGGCACGCCCCACTTTTTTCAGGTGGGATGGTGGATGAAATGGTGTTTATTTACCCTTAGTCTGAGTTCCAGAAGCTTCCTAGGTGTGAAATATAATTAAACAAAGCCAGTACCAAAGCGGTGTCTTGGAGACCTCCTTGTCAGCTAGGAATCCCACTTGGCCAGACACCACTGTGAACACAAGGCCGTGCATTGTCTTTGATGTCATGGGGGAGTCAGGTCAGGCTGGGCGGGTGGCTTTCCTGGTCCCCAGGGCCCAGGCTTCTGCCACTTTCAGCCCCACCATTCTAGCTCCTGCCTTCCATCCTCGAGGTCGCCTCGAGGTGCAGGATGAGTGTGGGGCCACTGCCATCATGTCTTCATTTAAGCCAAGCAGGAAGGGGGCGGGTGTCCCTGCGACTGTGTCCTCCTTCCGTGGAGCTTTCCTAGAAGTCCCAGCAAGTGACAGCCTCTCACCTTTCACTGACTGGAGCTTAGTCACATGGCTGTGTCTGCCTGGAGGGGTGACCGGCAAATGTAGTTTTATCAGCTGGGTGGGATGCGTCATCATTCCTCACCATTTAATATTCTCTTAGGAGGAAGGAGAGAATGGATATTGAAAGGCAGAGATGGCCGTGTCTTCTGATACAGCTCTCATCAACATTCAACACTTCCAAATAACCCAGGGGTCAAAAAAGAGACTTTAAACATGTGAATCAGAACCGAATAGTGATGGAATACAGCTTGAGGGATGCGATAATAATATGCTATTAGGAGGCGGGCCTCAGTTTTAAATGCATTTACTAGGAAATAATGAAGGATGGAAATTGATGAGCTAATTTCTGCCTATATAATTAGGTAAAAAAAAAATGTAAATCTAATGAGAGAGAAAAGGAAATAACACAGAGCAGAAAGTAAAATAGAAAATAAACATGCAGTCGAGATGTCCCATAGTGAAGGGCAGGCTTTTTGAAGAGACTAATGAAATAGTCAGAACTGGAAAGATTGATGAGAGAATGTGAAGACGGTGCACATAAACGATCAGGGATTTAAAAGGGGATAAAGCTGCAAATACGGTCGAGATTTTAAAAGGATCTTATAGATAGCTTGATGCCAGCACATTTGAAAACGTAAATGAAATGGACAATTACCTAGGAAAAAAAGAACCTACCAAAACTCACTCAAGAATAGAAACCCTGAATAGACTTAGAACCTTGAAAGAAATTGCACGAGTTGTCTGAAACTACCTACCAAAACCGAAGTAAAACCACAAACACGTATGCCCCAGAGGGTTGTACAGGCCAGTTCTTTCTAATATTCAAGATTAAGATTATTCTGGTATTATACATCAGACTATTCCAGACAAGAGAAAAAAACAAGCCTTTTACAAAGCAAACATAACCTTCATACCAAAACCAGAGAAGGGAAGTGCGATTAAAATCATCAGCCAGACTCACTTATGAGTGTAGATAGGAAAACCAAACCGGGAACATATACGAAACAGCATGGCCAGGTTGGATGAAGCTCTGGGGTGCCAGCATGACTGAACCCCTGGAATGTCAGCTGGCAGGGTGATGCTCGCTGTTGGCAGGAGGCCTCAGCTCCTCTCTTCAGGGCTGATTGAGTATCTACGCAGTGTGGCGGCTGACTTACCCCAGAGCACGTGACCCGAGAGAGCAGGGCGCGAGCCACCGTGGCTTTGGTGAGCTAGCCTTGGGAGTCACACGCTGCCCTTTCCGCAGTTAATCAGGCTCCATTCGGTGTGGCAGGAGACTCCGGAAGGGCTTGACTAGCAGGAGGTGGGGCCGTTAGGGGCCTTCTTGGAGACTGACTGCCTCATTGACCACCAGGAAAAACGGATAATTTTAATAAATCGCAATGGAATACCATACAGCAATGAAAAGGAATGAACTAGAGAAACTCATAGCACGTGGGCGTGTTCCACTAATGTGATGCCGAGCGACACGGAGCAAGATGGATGGAGATACGTACCGCGTGGGTAATCCATTAAAGTATGAAAAAGTTGCAAAATGAAAACATGTAAATACACATGTGGGAATTATGACCCTAGATCGGCCGCTGTCACTTCTGGCCATCCCAGCGTCGGGGACTGGCCGGTCCGCACCTGCTGGCTCCAGCACGGGGCGGTGGTGTGCCTTGCGGGTGCTCAGTCACCTTGAACTGTGCGTCCTGCCAGCTGCCCTTGCAGAGGTCGAGGCCTTTAGTGACACTGCTGCTTGAGGCCTCTGGGACCCCAGGCCGCGCCATTGTGGTCCTAGCTTGGTTTCTTCTCCCCACCCCCATCGGGGTTAGTGCCAAGGCCACTCTTCCCGCTGCCCCCGGGGCGGGGGTGGCTTGTGTCCGGGTCACTGTGATCCATCTGTTTGTGTCTCCGTGAGCCTCTCTGGAGTGAGCCCAGGCCTCTGATTTGTGTCAACACTGCTATCTTCCCCTGGGACTGGCAAACATTTTCAGGGCAAAAGTGTTCGAAATACTGCTACCTCCGGGTCTCGCTGTGTCTCGGCTTGGGCCTGGCAGTTCCCTTCTCTGCTGTCTGTGGGGGCGTTTACCGTGTCTAGGGTCAACTGATTGGTCCCAACTCGACCACTGGATTCAGGGACGGACACCTCTCTCCGCAAACAAACGCTGATGCTTCACTCACACGACACGAACTCTGATCTACCATGGACTTCCGCGGCTCCCGGTCGCCGCTCACCCGTGCCAGGTCCTCCCGACACAGCGATGACCAGCGAACATGCACCCGCGTCACATCTCCAGCGACATGACGAGCTAGCACAGAAGCAGCAGCTTGAAACCACACCCACCTCTGAGCTCACGGATCCGAGGGTCAGAAGTCCGGCTTACAGCGGCCGGGGCCTCGGGGTCTCACAAGGCCAAAACCAAGATGTCAGCCAGGCCGAGGTCGTCAGGGGGCACCGGGTCCAAGCTCCCTCTTACTGTGGGCGGAACTCAGTCCGTGGTCACAGGACTCAGGTTCCTGTCCCCTATGGCTGTCCCTGTACCTTCAGGCGGTAGTGTGGCATCACCTCCTCCCTGTGCTTCGAATCTCTGCATTTAAAGGCTCCGTGTTTAGGTGGGCCCACTGGAAAGCCGTGAACCCAAAGTGAACTGATGAGTGAAATTAATCACACCTGCAAAATCCTCTTGCTGCATTACAGCATGTAACCACAGAGGTGGCTCACACACTCACAGGGTCCACCGCACCCCGGGAGGTGACAGGGGTCGTCTTAGCATTCCAGCTACCACGTGGCCTCGGCCCAGGGGCACCTCTGCACCCACACGCAAACGCGCTCACCCACCTCCAGGCTCCCAGAGCCTCACCACGTTCCACCAACATCAGTTCAAGTCCAAATCACGTCGGCTAAATGATTGAGGTAGGTGTGGAGGGCCCCTGGGTGTGATCCGTTAGGTGCAGGGTGATGCAGTCCTGTCCTGCAGACCCGTGGCCCCAGGGACAAGGCTTCTGCCCAACCCCCAGCACACAGCGGTAGGCGGGCATAGACAGCGGTCACAGGCCTTCTGGGCAGAAGGGGAGACGGACAGCGAGGAGTCACTCGCCCAAGGCTGCTTTGGACTGTAGCCGGCGCACCCAGCCGGAGCTGCTGGGTCAAGTTCCCGGCCAGCCCCCTCCTGGCAGCACCGGCGGCCTTAGCCTCCTTCCTCGCCTGCGGGCCCAGGTGTCTGCAGGTGAAGCTCTCAGCTGCTTCCTGTTGGGAGGCCCTGTCATTTGTTCGCTGACCTTCCTATCTCAGCTGGCACCGTTTCTGCTGATCCGATTTTCTCCAGAACCTTGTGACTGTATGTGGGTTCAGGGGCATGCCTCCGCGGGTCAGGGCCACCTCCACAGAGGTGTCGGAGACAGCCCCGCTGCGCCCCGGCTTCTGCCGGGCCTCTCTGAAGGACCACCCTTCATCCCTGGACAGGGTCTTTCGTGGCCGAGCACATGGCCTTTCAACCTTCCCGGGGTTTCAGGAAGGGGTTGAACAGGACACTCAGCCTTTTCCGTCTGACTTGGTGTGTTTCGTCACCTGGAGAGGCTGAGAACTCCCGAAGTTGCCCAGGGCGGGCCCCTTGGTTTACAGTTCATCCCTCAGTGATCCCCGAAGTCGCCCAGGGCGGGCTCCTTGGTTTACAGTTCATCCCTCAGTGATCCCCGAAGTCGCCTAGGGCGGGCTCCTTGGTTTACAGTTCATCCCTCAGTGATCCCCGAAGTCGCCCAGGGGGGCTCCTTGGTTTACAGTTCATCCTCAGTGATCCCGAAGTCTCCCAGGGTGGGCCCCTGGGTTTACAGTGACCCTCTCCATGAAATTGTGTCAGAGGCCAGCAGGGGGCCGTGGGGGGCTGCGGCTGTCCTCATGAGCACCCTGGAAGACACAGGCCCTCGGGTGACTCGCTGGGGACGTGGTGCTGGGTGTCCCCTCCCGTGCTAGCAGGCGGGGCCACATTCAGGCCTCACATCTGCTGCCACGTGGTCACACGCATGGGAGAGGCCTTCAGAACAGTCATGTTCTTCAAGAAAAGATTTTTAAAATGAAGAAAAGTATGCAGAATAATGTACCTGACAGCTGGGTTGACGTAAAATTTGATCATATTTAGAGTTTTTAAAAAACAAAATGAGTGAAACATTATATAAAGTTACATGTAAAACACACCCTGTTATGTGCGGGATATGATGTCACGTGGACTCGGCCGGCCGCAGTGCACTGTGTGCGCCCAGACGCACGCCCCGCTGCCTGTGAGACGGACAGCCGCCCCTCGGATCCGCTGCGCACCTGTCTGTCCCCTCGCAAACCAGCCCAACATGCACAGACGCACAGACCGTGGGCCCTGCACGACGGTCTCGCACGTCACCCACGCCTGCCCAGCGGGCCTTTGCACCCGCCGCTGGGGACACACTTGGCCGTGCTCTTCCCTCTGCAGGGTCACGAGGCATCGTGCAGCCGCCTTACGCAGGTGTGCATGCATGTGCGAGGGTCCGCCGGGCCGTGCCGCCGGCGGCGTGCGTGGGCTTGTGTGGGTGCACAGCGCACGCTGGTGGAGCTGCCGCCTCCCCCCGGGCCTGGCCCTTCAGCACTGCGGCGGCCCATTAAGGAGACCAGGGAGCTGGACCGAGCGCCTTCAAACTGCCCAGGTGGCTCTGCGCACGGCAGGGGGAGAGAAGCACCGCTTCAGACAGCGGCTTAGAGCAGCGGTCCCCAACCTCTGTGGCACCGGCACCAGGGACTGGGGCATCTGGCGCCTGAGGACCTGAGGCGGAGCTGAGGTGCAGATGCTGGCACTGGGGGCGGCTGCAGATGCAGATGGAGCTTCGCTCACTCACCAGCCGCTCACCTCCTGCTGTGCGGCCCCAGTCTGGTCCTCGTCCATGGCCTGGGGGCTGGGGACCCTTGACCTAGAGGACTGGGCCCTGGGCCCCTGGAGGGGTCCTCTGCGGGGGTGCGGGACCCCGCTGGAGGAGTGGGTCCAGTGCTGTGCGCTCCCATGTGGGGCTGCAGCCCCAGGGGACACTGGCTGGCCTCAGTCGCTCCAGCCTTGTCTGGCCTCTGGGCCCCTGGGAATCTGAGAGGAAAGGGGATCGTCCTGGGTTCTGCGGTGGCCCAGGAGCCTCAGGACCTCTGGAAGGTGGATCCGAGGCGCAGCCTCTCCCAGATGGAGGAAACACTTGGGTGCTAACATGTCACTTAGGACTGGTTTTTAAAACTTTCTTATTTCAAGTGGGGTCCCAAGTTTGTGCAGTGATGTCACAAGCCCCGGGGTCTGCCAGTCCTAAGAGGCTGGAGATGGGAGAGGGCCTGTCCTTCACTCTGCCCTCCTGCCCCCCAATGCCCTGTCCCCTCCCCCGCCACTGCCCTCTGCCCCCCACCCCCATCTCCCCTGCCTGTCCCTCACAGCTACTGTCCTTTTGTGCCCCCCACTACCCCCACCCTCCCCTCCCAGCCACCTTCCCTGTGTGCCTCCCCTGCCCTGGCTTGATTCCCCTGCCCTCCTGCCTGCCCAGCCACCCTCCCCTCAGACACCCCTGCCATCCCCACCCTCCTGCCCTGCTGCCCCCCTCCCAGATCTCTCCCCGTGTGACCCCTGTCCCCCTCCCAGACCCCTCCCTGTGTGCTCCCCCACGTCTGGGCCTGCCCCCCCTCCCTGCCCCCAACACCACTCAGCCACTCCCCCCTGCCCCCCACTCCCCCAGCCACTCCCACCCCTTGCCCTGCCCCCCTGCCCGTGTGACCCCCTCCCAGCCCCCTACTCGTGTGACCCCCGCCTCCTCCCAGTCCCCCCCCGCCGTGTGACCCCCACCCCCTCCCAGCCCCTCTCCCATGGGCACCCTGCCCGGCCTGCCCCCCTCCTCTGGTCGCTGGCCGGCTCTGCAGCGGGCAGGGAGCAGCGCGCGCGCATGGCTCTGTGGTGCAGCGGCTCCCTCCGCAGCCGGCCCCCGTGGGCTGCAGAGGCGCGGGCTCCCTTCTGGAAGGGCAGGTCGGCTGCGGCTCGCTGGCCGCGCGCTCGTGGTAAGGCAGCGCCTTTGGCCCCAGCTCGCCCGCTGCACGTCCTCCGGCTTTGTCCAGCTTTGTTTGCAGTGGCTGTAGGAAGGGATGCTGCGTTTGGGGCCGGATGGGGGCGGCTGGGGAAGAAGGCGCTGGGGTCGGCAGGGGCCGGTTTCGGGGGCTGGGTGCATGGCCTCCCTGCGGCCTCTCAGGTCTCTGGCGGTGTTCATTTGAAAAGGGTGCTTCCTGGATGTACAAGCCTGTCCTTCGTGGGGTGTGCTTGTGTCCGCACGTATGTGCTCGTGTGTGCTTGCGTGTGCATGTGCATGGGCTCGTGTGCGCACGTGCGTGTGCGTATGTGCGTGCGCTCTGACCTGGCGGTATTGGGGCAGCCTGGGGACGGAGCAGCCGGGCTGTCCTAGGTGCCCAGCTGGCTCAGCTGGCCAGGTACTGAGGGCAGGTTGACCGTTTCCTCCTTGTAAAATGGGGGAGGCGATGACGAGCAGTTCCCACCCCAGTGATCAGCACACACGTGCAGGCACAGGGCGCTGGCGGGGCGGTGCCACACAGGACCCCCATGGCCCGGCGGGAGCTGGTGCTGCAGTGGGTTGGGTGTTGGGAGGGGGGCGTGGGGCGGCTGGTCAGGGTGGGCTGGGTGTGCGTGGGGCCCCTGCACATGCCTCAGGACTCTGCCGGCTGGGCTGCCCGGCTCTCTGGTGGGAGGGCGCGGCCAACGGGCAGAGTCGCGGCCTCCAGACGAGCCCGCAGCCCAGCACCCGGGGTCAGAGGGGGCTCCTGAGCTCAGGATGCAGAGGGGCCTGGAGGAGGCGCGGACCGTTGGCCCTGCTCGGTTTCTGTTGCAGGGATAAACGCCCAGGCCCGGAGGCTGCAGCGGAGCCGCGCCAAGGGGACCCCAGCCCTGGCCTCTGGGGCCGCCTGGAGCCCCCCGCCGCCCCGGCTGCGCCGTGCGGTCAGCGAGACCAGCCTGAGCCCCGCAGCCGCCCCGGGCCCCGAGGAGCCCGGCCAGGACGCCATGCGCTTCTCCCTGCTCGAGTCGCCGCACCTGCTGCTCCTGCAGGGCTACAGCCAGCAGCACGTGAGCCCCGGGCCCCTGCGGCGGCCGGTGATGGGGCGGGGAAACGCGCTGGGCGGGGGCCGAGCCCGGCCAGTCCTAAATGCTGGGGGAGGGTGGGGCTCCCCCGTAGCCTGTCCTCCGTCCAGGCTAGGGAGGGGGCCTGCGAGGGGGATGCCCTGGTCCTCACTTACTGACCCCAGTGTGGTGCCAGGTGCTGTCCCGGGAGGGTCTGCTGCCTGTCTCAGGCCACCTGCTGCCCTGGCTTTGGGGAGGGCACGGGCGAGTGACCAGGACACAGGCCTGTGGTCTCCTCCAGATGTGGCCAGTGCCTGGCGAGGGCCTCGGCAGGCCGGTGTGCGGGCCGAGCAGCCTCGACATGCTGCAGAGTGTTCCAAGGGGCCCAGAGAGGCCGCCTGTCCCCGGCCCCCAGAGCCAGCGCTTGTCACCACTCCGGTCGGAGCTGTCTTGGCTGGAAGGGTCTGGCCCTTAGCGACTGTACACTGTGGCCGCCCTCTGATCTCGCGTCTCCTCCGAGCCCCACCCACTCTGCCTTCTGCGCACACTTCGTGACACTGGGCTGATGGTGTCAGGGTCTAAGGAGGCACCTTCCCTGGCCGAGCTGGAGCAGCAAAGGGGGTGTCTCCCACGCTTGTTGGGGTCACCTGGGGAGCAGGGCCTGTCTGCGTCCAGGGCGGCCCTCGTCTGGACCCTCGTGCCTCAAAGCTGGAGTCCTTGTTCTCTGGGGGCCACCGAGGCTGTGCTGGGAACGCTTCCCCCCCAGGACAGAGTGGACGCTCAGTGTGGGGCAGGCTGGGGGCAAGCGGCCAGCCAGGAAGGGGGTGGCCGGGGACAGTGACAGCTGCAGACAGCGGCCCTGCCGCACACGAGGTGCCAGGGACAGGGACTCTGCCTTGCGCCCGGCTGTGCCCTGCCGCTGAGGTCCAGTGTCCTTGTTTCAGGACAGCCTGGTGTACGTGCTGAACCGGGAGCGGCACACGGTAGGCCAGAGGACGCCCTCCAGCAAGCCCAGCATCAGCCTCTCGGCCCCCGACATCCTGCCGCTGCACTGCACCCTCCGCCGGCACCAGCCCGTGGGCCGGGAGCAGGCCGCGGGCCGGCTGGTCCTGGAGCCCATCCCCGGGGCGCCCGTGGCGGTCAACTTCTCGGAGGTGGGGGGCCGCACTGTGGTCTTGTGCCATGGTGACCTGCTGTCCCTGGGCCTCTACTACCTGCTGCTGTTCAAGGATCCCGCGCAGGCCCGGCCGCTGCCCGCCCAGGCCCTGGCCCGCCTCCGGGCGGCGCCGCAGAGCTGCAGGATGTGCGGGGCCCTGCTGTGGGCCCCTGGCACCTCGGCCCCGCCGCCGGCCGGCCTGCCCCGGCCCGGGCCGCCGCACCTGGAGTTTGAGCCCGACGTGGAGGATGCGCTGCTGCAGCGCATCCTGACGCTGGTCGAGCCGGCCAGCGACAGCCACACGCTGACCCCCGCCTTCCTCCTCTGCCTTTGCGTCCAGCACTCGGCCACCCGCCTCCAGCCAGGCTCCTTCGGGCAGCTCCTGCTCAAGATAGCCAAGATGATCCGTGAGAGAGTGCGGGTCAGTCCCGGGGCGGAGCGGGCCCGTGCGGGGCCGGGTCGGCCTTCTCTGCCTGTCCACCCTGCCCAGCGCGGGGCATGTGGCCGTGGCTCATGAGCTGTGGTCTGTGTCCTCCCCAAAGCCCAGCCACGTGCCTGGGGACAGGCCACCTGGAGCCCCGAGCCCCCATGCAGCCGGGGCATCCCGTGCTTCCTGAGGGGAGCAGGCTGAGCCCCTGCCGACAGCCAGCCCACTGCAGAGCCCTCATCCACTCGGTGGTAGAGGCACGGGGCCACTCGGCTTTTAGTCACTGAGAAGCTCCCCTCCCCGACGGGTCCCCAGACGGTGGCTCCAAGCACGTGTGTGCAGAGCCGTGGCCATGGGGCCGCCCTGTGCTCTGCAGGCTGCCGAGCGGCCCCCGGCCTCCACCCACTGCGGGCCAGCGCCCTCCCTGGCAATGTGGTCCGGGCCCGTGTCCCTGCGTTTAAACGCCTGTGTGGATGCTCGGCACGTGCCCGTCTGCTTGCCGTCACTGCGGCCGACGCTTGACAGTGTGGCAGGTGTGACGCCTCATGTCCAGGGTGTGAGTGGCGTCTGCTTTCCAGTCTTCGCGGGACGCCCGGCCCGCCTTCACCGCGGTGGCAGTTGCTGTGTCAGCAGAGGGCCCCGCAATGCTTCTGTTGTGGGAAACGCAGGTCCCATTCCGCAGCGCGGTGGGGGCTGTCCCGTCACGCAGACATGTGTTCTTCCCAGCGCCACTCAGAGGACCTCGTCCGCAGGGCGCAGCAGCCCGGGACAGCCGTGCCGTGTTTTTATCGAGATATCGAGATGTGTCACTGAATGTATCCCGTGGTATTCTGTTTGTCTGACGTATGTTTGTTTTTCTTTGTAACTGTAGGAGAAAACCAAAGACCTAGCGGAGAACCAGGCGCACCTGTAAGTATTCTGTCCTGTATCTGCCCCTTAAGCAGAGGGTCCCCTGTAGACCGGCACTTCCTGTGGGGCCAGGACTCGGGTCAGCTCTGTGCTTCTGTCGAGTTGTCTGTCCTTCTGTCTCAGAGCAGCTGTCTCTATTCCTTCAACCACCACCCTCGGGAGCTGCGTTTGGGCGATTTCTAGGGTGCTGTCTGTAGAGTGAACGGGCCGCCCCTTGCCCCTCCCCTCCCCTCATCACGCCAGAAGCCACGCTTCCCCAGGGGAATGCGCGACCCCGACTGCAGTCCGCTCTCCAGCGTGGGTGCTGAGGACGGCGCTGTCCCCACACATGTGCCCCGGGGCCGAGCACTGTGGCCCTGACAGTGAGGCTTGTGTGCCCGTGACCCCTCATGTGCACCCTGTGGAGAGACGCCTCCACTCAGGGGCGCCAACGTTGGCAGCAGGTCGTGTGCCTCGTGGCGGACGGGGGTGTGTGTGGTGCCCAGGAACACCGCTGTGAAAAACGGGGCCCAGGAAAGTGCCATGGCCTGACGGATGCGTGCGTGGTGGCGAGGTGCACACGTGCGCCGTCCCGCGGGAGGTGCACAGCGTGTGGGGACGCCCCGCTGCAGCAATTCACATTCCTCCCGTTTTCTAGAACTTCCGTTGTCAGGGCTGAGAACAGCCCTGTGTTCGTCCCCCGTGAATGCTCGCTCACTCTTTTTTTAAACATTCTAAGTCACTTCCAAAATATAGAGAAGTACAGCGTGGATCAGTTACCCACGGACCCACACACTTGAACACTGTTACCATTTTGCCCCGTTTGCTTCGGGTCTCGGTGTCACGGGCTCCTTTGCAGGCTGCGAACGGCTGAACGGTACTCGGTGCTGCTCTGCGTCCGTGGCCACCCACACGTTTTCTCCGTGGGTCCGTGGCCGTGGGCGCTGCGTCAGCAGGCCTTCTGAGCCCCGATGGAATTCCTGGGATTCAATCCCTCATGACTATCGATTTTTTAGCATAGCAAGCTACGCTTTGCCGACGTTTTGTATCGTCCGTGTGTGGGTCTAATGACAAGGCTCCCAGGACCTGAATTGTGAGCCACTCGGCCCATGGCGAGCACGCTGGGGCTCAGGTTCGTGGAACTGGGCCGCCGACCTCCTGTGCCGCCCGCCGGGGCGGAGACCTCCTTGTGCTCATTCCGTTCCTTTCGTGATCATTGGTTTATTTGGTTTTCCATTTGCCTTGATTTTGGTAACTTTTACTTTCCTACAAATCATCTATTACACGTGTTTTCAAAGTCACTGGAATAAAATTGTTCATTCTGTTCTCGTGACTTTTTTCATCCCGGCACATTTGCCGTACTGGCCCTATATATCTTTTCTCTTCTCTCCCTCCTTCGATTTATCTTCCCAGGCATTTGTCTGGTATTTTCTGTCTAAAAGAACTAATTTTGTTGTTTCTGTTTACTTTTTCTTTGCTTTTTATTTTATTAACTCCTTTATGATTTCCTTATCCTTGCGCAATTCCTATTTTAGTTTCTTTTTTGATTCATGAGTTGTTTTGGTAGTTTTTTGATTTTTATTTAATTTTTAATAACAAAATGCCCTTGATTTTTAGCAGTGATTTCTCCTGTATATGCCTCCCAGTGGATTTCGTTTTTTGCCATCAGAACGTTGCTTTGATCTGGTTTATTTTTGTTTGGCTGTGGTGAGAACACGCAGTGTGAGGACTGCCCTCTTAACGCACTTTTACACGCACAGCAAGTGCAGCGCAGCCGACCGCAGGCGGCGTTGCCCAGCAGTCCTCTGGGACTCACGAGCTGGCGTGACAGACGTTTCACTCCTCGATTCGCGACTTGCCCGCTCCCCCTCCCCCAGCCCAGCCCCTGGCCACCACCGTTCCCGCTGGTGCCAGGAGCCGCCTGTTCCGGATGTCCGGCGTAAGTGGGACCACGCAGCATTTGTCCCCTGTGACTGGCTTACTTCGCTTAGCGTCACACACGCCAGGGTTTGCCCAGGTCGTCGAGCGTTGTGGGGTTTCCTTCTTGGTTTGAGGCCGAGCCGCCTTCCGTGCATCGGATGCTGGATTCCGTTCATCCGCTCGCCGGTGGATGGATGCGTTTGCTCCCGCACGTGGTGGCCGTCGGCGGCGCTGCCCTGGGCGTGGGGGGCTGGTATCTCGGAGATCCTGATCCGCTTCTTTCCGGACGAAGGCCCAGCAGAGCCCGCTGGGTCACACGGTGGTTCTGGTTTTGGTTCCGAGGACCCTCCGTACTGTCCTCCACCGCGGCTGCACCATCCCCACCGTGCGCGAGGGCCCCTCCCCGCCGCATCCGCGCCCGCGTGTGCTGCTGCTTGTCTGTTGGATGACGGAGATGCTGACAGGCGTGTGGTGGCGTCTCGCTGGGGTTTCGATCTGCCGATTAGGGGTGCAGAGCACTTTTTCACGTCCTTGGTGGCCGTGTGTGTATTTCTCATGGGGTTATCACTTTTGCTGCTTTTGAGGTGGAGGAGTTCCTTGATGTTTTGGAAGCTGCCCCGTCGTCTGGCTCGGTTGGCTCCCTTCCAGAGGCCCTGTGCACGCCGCGCCGCCTTCGCTGGCAGCGGCTTCCGGCTGCGCGTGGCCCTGCTTGTCGGGTTTGCTTCGCAGCGGGCGCCTTTGCTCTCAGATGTATGAAGCGGCTGTCCTTCACGTGGCGCTCGCCGAGGGGGCGGGACGGCCCCGCTGCGCCCGGGTCCCACGGCGTGCGGCGCGCCCTCGGAGTTGACCCTCTGGGCGGGCACCGGAACGCCAGTCGGTGGTACCGGTGGTCTGGTTCCGGCAGAGGCCTTCCCGTGCCTTGAGTTCTGGGCGAAAAACCAAGACACTACATAGTGAAGACAACGCAGAATTAGGCTCTGAAGAGCCGGTTAATTCTTTATTAATGACACAGACGCTTCATGCCTGTGTGCACATACGTGTGTCCTTCGACGGCTGTGGAGGGGGGACGAAAAGGGCCGGACTTTGAGCTCGGGGAGATTAGGGGCCCTGCCGGGCTGTGAGGCCGCAGCCTACTTAGCAGTGAGAACAAGGAGCCGGCCTGAGGCCAGTGCCTCCCCTCGCCAGGGAGCTCACCCTGTGGACAGAGGGGAAGCGACTGATGCAAAGGGGCCCCGGCCCTCCCAGCACTTCCTCATGAGCCCTGCCACCACCGGCCCGGTTGCTTTCCCGGGGGTCCTCCAGGACACCACCCACTCCAACGCCCGCAACCCCTGCACTGCTCCAGGCTCACCAGGCAGGATTAGAGACCCCGCCGCCCCATGCACACGTGTACACACGTGCACACACGCACACGCACACTTGCATGCACACCGACATTCACAGCGACTTTATTGTCTAATTCCAAAAGAGAAGACAGGAGATGGCGTGTCCACCGGAGCCCTTCACCACCGGCGGTGGCCCCTGGCGGTGCTGCCGGGCCGCGTAGACGAGCCTCGGGCTGTCCGGTGCCCAGGGCTGTGTGCCGACCTGATTTCCCAGCCGTGCCTCGGCAGGGCCGCACGTCGTCGTGTTTGCCGGTTGGAACAGACCCTCGCGCGGTGTGCTGGCCCCATGTGACTCGCGGTCTTCCTGTCCCGGCAGCCCGGAGCCCGCCTCCGCGGCCGGCGCGCCCCTGGCCGGCCTGGCCCCGGACCTGCAGCACGTCCTCTTCTGGATGTCCAACGCCATCGAGCTGCTGTACTTCACCCAGCAGCAGTGCCCGCTGTACATGCAGAGCCTGGAGGCGGAGCTGGATGTCACAGGTACGGCTCGTGCGTGCGCCCGCCGCGCGCCCCCGCCCGGGGACCGGGGCCCCGGCGCGGCCGCAGGCAGGGCTCGCCGTCGGAGCGGGGCTGCGTTTGTGTCGGGGGCTTCCTCGGAGGGCGGATGTCACTAACGGGCTGACCCGGCCCCTGTGGTCCACGGCACGTTGGCACTCTGTCCCTGTCGTTTCAAGTGCCGTCCCTCTCGGGGGCACAGGCCACTCAGCCGAGTGGAGGGCTGCGGTGGGCCTGAGCCACTGCCCTTCAGCCGCGAGGAAGGTCGCCAGTGAGTGGCACCGCGGTGTGCTACAGGCCCCTCAGCATCTGTGCGAAGCGCTGAAAACACCAGGCGAGGGGAAGACTCTGGCCGGGGCAGCTGGGAGTGCTTCATGAGCACGGTGGTGTTTGGCTGCGCCCTGAGGTCCACGTGGGGTTTCAGCTGTGTGTGTGTCTGACGAGGACCGTGCAGGGCCTGGGGAGGCCTGGTGGGTCCTGGGACGGAGCCGAGACGGAACGCAGGACGGTCCTTCGTGGGACTTGATGTGACGACAGCTGGGCACCCAGGGGTGGGGCCACAGCCTCAGGCACAGAGCTTGGTTTTCCCTGCAGAGCTGTGGCAAAAACAAAGCCGCTCACATCCCGTCCCTCCCCGCCCCATGCGTGGGACAGTGGCCTGTTCCCAGGCTGCCCCAGAAGCTGCAGGGCGTCCCGTGCAGGCGTGGCCTCACGCCCCTGCCTCTGGGGGCCAGGCTGCAGCAGCGGGGGGTGCACAGGGCTGGGAGGGACGCCAGGCGGGCAGGGCGGGCTGCCGGACGCAGCACAGCCCCTCTGTGTGCTCAGCTGTGCCTGGGTAAACAGCACGGGCCCTGGACCTCGCTTGAGGCGTGGGGGCGGGGAGGTGCGCGGCCGGGGGGGGGGGGGGGGGGGGGGGGGGGGGGGGCGGTGCCGACTCCTGCTCTGTTCCGAGGGCCTGTGCTCAGGCGGCTGCTCTGGGCTGGGCTGCGGGGATGGGTTGGAGTGAGAGTCAGGCGGCCAGGCTGAGTGCATGGGGCTGGGGGTCTGGGCCACCGTGGGTGTCCAGCGGGGCCCCGGGACATGGCGGGGTCTGTCTGCTCTCCCGTCAGGCGTGGCTGCCTGCACTTTTCTCACCCTGTGTTTCACAGTGGACGTTCCCAGGCTCCCCGCCGTGGCATCTGGGCTCCCATGGGTGTGATGGGGAGTGCTGGGTCCTCTTGCGTCCCAGGGGGCATCCCAGGACTGCTGGCCTGCTGCCCCCGCCCGGACTCCCCTTGGGCGGGTGCTGCGAAAGGCGTCCGGTTAGACCTCCTGGGACGGGCTGCTGCCCTCACTGTCCGCAAGGCCCACGTCTGGAGCAGCCTGCGAGCCGGCTTCCCCGTGTGTGGCGTGGGCCCGCCCGGCCCCGAGCTTGGCGCTCCTGGATCCCGTGCCCACGCCCGGCCTCTCTGCCTCTCTCCCCAAACCCCGCTGGTCTCCTCAGCGGCCCAGGACCAGCGTCGCGGGCCCCACAGCGGGACCTGGGTGGGGGGCTCTCGTGGGTTTGGCGTTGGCCAGCGAGGACCTGTCCCTCTGTGCTGTGTCAGGGTGGGGTGTGTCCTCGGGGAGACCCATTTATTCTGGCTCCAGCAGCAAGTCAGAGGGGACGGCTGCCCCACACTGTGACCTGCAGGCGCAGCGTCCACTGGTGTGTCCTGCCGACGCCTGCCTGCTGCCTGCAGGTCTGGGGGCCCCTCTGGGCCGGCCTCGCCCAGGCTGGGTGAGCATGCGCTGAGCAGGGGCCAGCGTCTGGCCGATTGTCATGGGAAACACTGCTTGGGGTGAGGGGTCACCGATTCCTTAGCTGCTGCCTCTAGTCTGAGGAGGAAGCTATTTTTGGTTGGGGGCTGGTGTCCCGTAGCCCGGTGGATGCTGGGAGCCGGGAGCACGTGGCCGGTGGGGGACGCTACAGCAGGGTCTGGGAGGCCCAGAGACAGTGTCCTGTGTGGGGCAGGCGCTCGAGAGCTCCGGAAGAAGACACTGGCAGAGGGGAGCTGGGGCCGGCGCTCCGGCCTGCAGACCCTCAGCGGGAAGAACCCCAGGAACACACGCCACGTCCTGAAAGCTAGAGAAATCACGCTCCCCTTCGCCAGACGGCCTTTTAGTCCACGTGCTTATCCAGAATGAAGTGTGTGTGTGGGGGGGAGGGGTGTTTTATTTTACCCACTTAAAATCCTCCTGTAAGTCTTTGAGGCTCTGCCTCAGCACCTGTAGACTTATGGGGGTCCCTCAGGTGCTCAGAGGGGCGGCCTCTGTCCTGGGCTTCAGGATCCGGTGTGGGCAGGAGGGAAGGAGGCTGCAGGCCGCTGACCAAGAGGCTCGCGTGGGTGTCAGTCAGCTCAGTGCGAGGCCCCCAGCAGAGCCTGGAGCTCAGGCGAAGTGTTTCGGGTGGTTTTAAGTGACAGTGTAGGGACCTGTGCAGCCCCTGCTGGGAGCCCACCACCTGTTTCTGCCATGCGGTTCTGCCGCAGAGCCCCCGGCCCACATGAGGGGGAAAGGCCTGCTCTCAGACAAGCTGGCGGCCGGGGGGCTGTGTTCAGTGCCACCACACCCCACCCCCTGCCACAGTGATGGGGCTGGAGCTGGTCAGCGGTGGGGCCAGCCCTGCGTGTCCCCGTGGGCCTGGAGCCTTCTGCAGCCTGTCAGGAGCCTCTTGCTCCCCTGGACTCGGGGCTCCAAAGCTGCTAGTGATGCTTCAGGGAGCACCCAGACTCTGCCAGGGTCCCAAATGAGACCCTGTAGGCTGAGTGCTGGAGAGGCCCCCAGGGCGGGGCGTGGGGCAGGCCTGTGGTCCTGGGGGGTGGTGACTGCTCGGGGCGGGGGCGGTGTGGGCTGAGGGGCAGGCGAGTCCGAGAGTGCCTGAAGGAGAAGCCCATGAGCAGCAAGACCACAGTGAGAGCGCGTCCAGAGGCAGGTGGGCCGGAGCCTCGGACGGCTCACACGCCGCTGCCCGGCCTGTCCAGTGGCAGGAAGCTGGCCCTGCCAGTTCGAAGTCGCCAGGTCAGTGCCTGGGCGACTCGTGGCCCCAGACCCAGCCGTCCCCCGGGTGAGCAGAGATCCCCGCGGCCACCGTCTCTGCTGCAGCCTCCCTCGCCGGCCGCTGTCCCCACCGGGGGCCACCCATCCGGGCCTGTGGTCCCGAGTGCCCCGCACAGAGCGGGGCTCCTTCCCGCCCCGAGGCTACTGGCACCTCCCCAGGTGCTGGAGAGGACGGGGGACATAGGTGATGCAGGTGTTCCCTTCCTGGACAAGTGTCGCGACCCCTGGGTCTGACGGTCTCAGGGCTTCTGGCCAGGTTCCTTTGACCTGCGCCCTGGGTGAGAGTAGCCTGTGGGGCGATCAGGTCAGGATCTGCTCTTGCCGGCTGGGCCGTCGGTTCAGCAGAAGGCGTAGCCAGAATCTGTCAGTGAGCGTCGGGCACTTGGAGCCGCCCGCCGTAGCACCACCCGGTCCAGCAGCCAGGGCCCCCGGGGCAGGGCTGGCCAGCAGGGTGGGGTTGGCTGGCTGCCCTCGCCTCGCAGGCCTGAGGTGGGAGCGTTGGGCAAGCACACGCGGGAGCTACCTGGGCGGATGTTCAAAGTTGCTGCGGTTCCGGAAGGTTCCTGCTCCCAAGTGCTGGGGCCACCCCTGTGCCCGCAGGCTCGAGGGAGTCCCTGTTCTCCTGTGCGCTCTCGGCCAGCGAGGAGGCCATGGCGGTGCTGGAGGAGGCCGTGCTGTGTGCCTTCCAGCAGTGCGTGTACTACGTGTCCAAGGTGAGCCTGCGGCCCGCGCGGGGAGGGGTGGCCGGGAGGGGTGGCCACGTCCTCCCGCTCTCTGCGGGGTGAGGGGTGCATCTCAGGAAACGGAGGGGTGACGTGCTTTTCCTGCTCATCACCCGACCCCCGGCTCTAGTCCCTCTCTCCCGGCTTGCTGTCACTGTGTCCCATGAGCCATCCAGGCCTGACTTGGGGGCCAGCAGCGTGGGAGAGACGTGGGGCGGCCGCCCCGGGGAAAGCCACATGGCAGGTGGCGTGGGTGCGCAGTGGTGCCGGGCTGTGGTGGCGTGGCTCTGCACTTGGACGCACTGCCCCAGCACGCTGAGCGGGTGGTCGGCAGCTCACGGCCCCAGACCCGCTCAGCCGTTGCCCTGGCCCAGGAGTCTCAGTGCTGCATGCTGAGCAGTGGCCAGTCCTGGACACAAGCCGGGCCCAGCCCCTGGCACCTCCGTAGGCTCCTGGCTTTGGCGTGCGTCCTTCTGTGCCTTAGGGTCCCCTGGACAGTGGGGTTCTGTGTGTCCCTGGCCGAGCAGGTTGAGGGCCTGCAGGATGGTGTCCGGTGGCCAGAGCACGTGTCACCAACTTGGCTGTCACTAGGGAGTGCCTGTCCAGTCTGTTCAGGGGCCAAATATGACAGTGACAGTCACCCTTCATTCTACAGAGACACTTCTAATTGTGGGGGATCCCCTCAAGGTGCCCCACCCGTCACTCCACTGTTTAATAAAACTGATAACCGGGAGGGGCCGAGCCTCCTGCGCCTCCGACCCCGGTCATCAGCCTGTGGGTCTGGGGGGCCCGGCTGCGGCCGTGTGATGCGGGGTGACCGGCCCCGCACGCTCGTCGGCCACAGCGCAGCCCCCTGTCTCCCCAGGCCCTGTACGTCTGCCTCCCGGCCCTGCTGGAAGGCTCCCCGTTCCAGACGGAGCGCCGGGGGAGCTGGTGCTCGGCCCCCAGCTGCCCGAGGAGCTGCGCCGCGTCGTGTCCGTGTACCAGGCCACCCTGGACCTCCTGCGGCAGTCCCAGGTGCACCCCGAGATCGCCTCCCAGGTGCTGGCCTACCTCTTCTTCTTTCTCCGGCACTCTGCTCTTCAACCAGCTGCTGGACCAGGGTGAGGCCCGGGCTGGGCGCACGCCTGGGGGACGCTGTGCCCAAGGGTGCCGTGCACGGTTGGGGTCCTGCCACAGGGCCCGGCTGCTGGGGGCAGGGACAGGAGCATCAGGACGAGCCCCCAGCACCCGTGAACCCCCGGGCTGGGGCGGGGGCCCCAGGGCAGGATCTCCGCTGTAGGCCTGGACCACGTCCCTTTGCACTTGGCGTTCGGTGGCTGTCACAGCCCCTACCCGCTGTCTTCACCCCTGCTTCCTCTCGGAGAGGGGCCCAGAAGCGGGCGAGTTGCCTTGGGAACCAGAAGGCCTCACGTCTGTCCTCTGAGGCCAGCAGCGGAGGGCCCGGGCGTAGGGGACCCGCTGGCCAGGGCCCGGCTCCCGCCGGGGGAGGGCGGGCATCCCAGCCTCACCTGCCCCGTGCCCCCAGGCCCATCTCTGAGCTGCTTCCACTGGCCCCGAGGCGTCCAGGCCTGCGCCCGGCTGCAGCAGCTCCTGGACTGGACGAGGAGCGCAGGCTGCGGAGGGGCGGGAGAGCGCTTCTTCCGGAAGCTTTCCTGCACCCTCAACCTGCTGGCCACGCCCCGCGCCCAGCTCATCCAGGTAGGCGGACACGGCTCAGGCGGTGGGGGCGGGGGCCATGTGCTTTTGCTCTTGGGTTGCCGGCTAGCAAACCAGGGGGGTGCCGCGGACCCGGCTCAGAGGCAGGAAAGTGGCCCAACAGTGCGCCCAGTCCCTGCCCTACCCCTGCGACCCCGCTGGGGCAGGGGCTCTGCAGAGGCGGAGGGTGAAGGGCCTGAGATGGGGGGATCGCCCTGGGTTACCCCGGGGGCCACTCTCGGTACAGGAGCCCTTCAGAGTGGCAGAGGGAGGCAGAGGAGAGGGTCAGAGACAGAACAGAGGAACAGGGCCGCGGCCGCTGGCGCTGGCTCTGAGGGTGGAGGGAAGGGCCCCGGGCCAGGACCCCCAGGAACCGAGAATGGCCAGCGTGGAAACGGGGTCCTCGGCCCCCCACCCGCACGGAGCTGAATCCTGATGACCAGATGTGCAGGGAGCCAGGCCCCGCCCTGCAGCCTCCAGAAGGACTGGGAGTTGCGGGCACCCAGCTGCAGCCCAGTGCGCGTGGGCCGGACGTGCGAGCCCAGGACTGTGCGGGTGCGTCTGCGGCCACCGGTTACAGCCGCCCCAGGGGCCTGACTCACCGCCCGCCTCCCGTCCCGCCCGCCGCCCGACAGTCATCACGGGATCAGTGGAACCAGCCACGGTGCTCCCCGCCTGCCGCCACAGACCCGCACATGAGTGACGGCCAGTGAACCCGGCGGGCAGTGTGGCTGCTTTGCCATCTCCAGCCAAAGCCCCAAGCTGACTCCAGTGTAGCCCGTGTCGTGTGACATGAGGGGACGGTGGACCTTGGAGTCTGGTATTAAGAAACGGAGCGACCCGCTCTACCCAGGATGGAAACCCAGAGGGTCTCGCGTGTGCGTCCCCACACTGTCAGCGGCGGAGGCGGCAGCTGCGAGTGCGGACGGCTTTGCGCGTGCCCCTCGTTTACTCGCCGCTGCACGCCTGTGACCTCCGGGCGGCCCGGCTGTGACCTCCGCTTCACGGTGGCCGAGCCGAGGTCACGCAGCCAGCGCGTCATGGAGCCAAGACTCCGTGCAGGCTCCGGGAGCCACTGACTGGCTGTTCAGCAGACTGAGAAGTTCTCGCCCGTCAGGAACTGTATGTGGTATTCAGTTGTCTTTTTTAAAAGTTGTTTTTCATTATAGAAGTCAAACGCGGATTCATGTGAGGAAATCCAGGAAGTGGGGCGTCTGGGATGGGCTGGGTTCGTTTCCTCCCCAAACACTAACCTGGAGCAAAGTGCTGCTTGTCAGTGGCCTGCACCCTGAGGACAGAGAACACGGAACGGAGACGAGAACCTTCGGAAGCGGCGAGCGAAGGGTGAGCAGCGACCGCCTTAGTGGATCTGGGAGAGCTGCCTCCCGGGGAGTGGCCCAGCCGGCCACGAAGCCACCGGAAAGCTCAGGAGTGGCCGGCACCGGGGGCCCCTGGAGCTGAGTGGAGACGGGCCGAGACGGAGGGAGAGCCGCTGGGCTGCTGGTGGCGCCGGGCTTGGGGGCAGCCCGCCTCGCACCGAGAGCAAGACGTAAAGTCATCCGTTTAAAGGCACCAGAGAGCTCCCGAAGCCAGGGGACCGGGGGTCTCAGACCCGCGGAGGGGGGACTGCAAGGCTGTTCCGCTGTTGCTTTTCCTCTGTGGCCGTCCACCTCCTCTGGGAGCACGCTCTGTGTGAGGCCGAGAGGCCGGGGTTCATCCAGGGCCGGAGAGAGACAGGGCCATGTCGCAGGCTACGGGGACAAATGCTCAGTACCCTAGGGGCCCTGGTGGTTTTCCCTCCTGACGTTTGACAAAACTCTGAAGCTTCAGGGTGTGGGGTGGATAGGAAGGGCTTTAAAACTAAGCCGAAGGCTCTGAGGAGCAGCGTGGGATGGGTGGCGGTCGGCCCCCACCGGCTCAGGCTGCCAGCTCATACTTCCCCTGCAGGACCAGGAAGGACACATCCTAGGCTCCCTGGACCACATCCGTCTAAGTCCGAAATTACTATTCTTTTTTTAAGCTCTTTAAAAAAGTGAAAATTAGTCTTAGCTTGAGAGCCGTGCAAAAACAGGCCTCAAGCCATAGCTTGCCATACTTCAAAACCGACTGTTTGGAGGAAGAAACTTAAAAAAAAAAAGCCACACGGATCCCCCATGAAGATAAGATACCCACACGAGCAAGAGGACGGAAAGGATTCTTGGAACTTAAAATCGCAGCAGCAGAGAGGGAAACGTCAGCAGCAGAGTTGGGAGGCAAAGGCCAGGAAGCTGCCCAGGAGGTGGAGGGACAGTGAGACGGAAATGGGAAGGCGCAGTCCCGGCGGGGTGACCCTCCGGACCCCAGCCCCGGAGGCCCAGCTGCAAGTGGGAAGCCAGGGTCCTGGGAACTCGGGAATTGAAAAGAACCACCTCCGGGCAGGCCACGGCCAACTGAGCCTCGGTGTGTTTGGGGTGGGGGCTGGGGGGACGGCCCCAGGGTCGGCCCTGGCCCCTCCCCACGTAATCCGAGGACGCTGATTGTCCCTTCAGTGTGGACGCTGCATAACCACAGGCCATTGGTCTCTTGACGTCGGCTATAAAATCGTGCGAGAGGAAAATAGAGAAGAAAGGAAAAGCAAAGGACCAGTGAACGAAGCCGAGCGTCCGAGCCGCAGGCGTCCGGAAAGAGCAGAGGACGTGGTGGCGAGGGACCGAGATGCAGCAGGACAAGCCCGGGTGCGCGTGGAAGGCGCGTGGCTGTTGGGGCTTCGCGCCCGTCCAGATCCGCCAGCTCCAGAGAGGAGTGAGAGCGTGACGTGCCCCGAGGACCGGCCGTCAGATGGTTCGCGACGCGTGGGGAGCAGCCCACAAAGCTGGACAGAGGAGCACAGCTCCCGGCGAGCCTGGGCCCCGCGTGTGAGGGCGGAGGGGGCACCTCTGCCAGGCCCGCCGCGTGCAGGGCAGCCCTCCCGGGGGGCTGCTCCATGGTGATCTGTCTCCTAACGAAGGAGTGGGGGCAGAGGGGCGGCTTCCGGCAGTGGGGAAGGGGGGCCCCCAAATGATGGGAGGGGGGCGAGGTGAGTGCGGCGTGCAGGCTGGGGGTCCGGCCCGCCCCAGGCCTTGTGCCCCGTCCAGGCTCCTGAGGCTGCTTTCTCATGCGTCACCCGGTGGTGGCACGGGCCTCCGTGCATCTTTTGCCTGCTGGACTTTTTACGTCGTGCGATGCAGGGATCCTGTTTCATTTTTCCCTCTCCCAGCGGTCTGTGATGTGATGGGCACATTCAGTGGGCCGGGCACTGGCCTCTTCCAGAAACAGCTGCCCCACCCGGCCCTCAGCCTGCATGCCCACGAGGCAGCCAGGGGCCAGCTGCCCGCTGTGGGGCGGCCCTGCTGCCCGGGCCTGTGACCCCCTCACTGACCTCGCTATCCCACTTAGACAGCGGGGATTTGCGTGCTGGCTCAGGACATGTGGCCGGGAGCCCTGGCCCTCTGCCTCTGTCCCCAGAGCACCCGGGTGTGCTGGTCCCTGGGGGTGTGCTGAGCCATCCAGGGCCTTGACCACAAGCTCCTTCTTGTCACCCAGATGAGCTGGGCAAACCTGCGGGCAGCGTTCCCGGCCCTGAGCCCCGCGCAGCTGCACCGGCTGCTGACCCAGTACCAGCTGGCCTCGGCCATGGGCCCCATGAGCGCCTGGGAGCCAGGTGCCCAGGACCGCCCTGACGCCTTCAAGTCAGGTGAGCCCCTCCTCGGGCAGGACTGTGGCGCTCTAGAGGCCAGGCTGGGGGCTGCCCTGGAGGGGCCCGCAGAGCATCTGACACCCCCTCCTGGGCCGTCGTTCTCCTTGGGTGCCCTGCCCACCCCTGGGGACCTCCACAGGTGGGGGTCAAGGAGCCCACAGTCCATGGCCAAGCGCCCAGCTCCCAGCTCAGGTTAAAGGCCCCCGGCCCTCATGGAGCCTGAGGATGGGGCCTCACCAGGTACCTGCCCACCAGGAGGGGAGCAGGCTCTCCACGCGAGGTGACGGCGTGCTGCCTGAGCACTCGTGCCGTGTATGTGCACATGCACACACACGCTGTACATATGTACACACGCACACATGAGCATATGCCGTGCATGTGCACACACGCCTTACACATGTACAAACCTCATGCATATGTACACGCATCATGCATATACACACCATACATATGCACAAGCACTGTACATGTGGGCATGTACACACCTGTATGTATGTTCATTTTATACAGTAAATGTGCGTCTCTCATCAGCATTATGCATATTATAACACAAAAACAGCAGAGGCTGGTAGAGGGTACAGATATGGTAGGGCTTTGGCCACCACCTGCCACGCCCTTGTCACCCAGGAGCTTGGCTTGGCCACAGGCACCACTTCTGAGCAGGACTCCAGGCTCCCCTGGACCACATCCACCCCTCCCACTTACCAGCTCGCGGCCATGGCCTCCGTGAAGGGGCCAGTGCTGGGAGCAGAGCCTGCTGCCGGCCACTCCGGTTCTGCAGCGGCTGCCCCCCGCCCCCCGTGCTGCTGGGCCTGCGGGGTGCATGGGCCCAGGGCCCAGGGGAGCGGGCGCTGGCTCAGGGCTGCAGACTCTGGGCAGAGAGGGCTCAGCTCTGGGCAGGCACTGGGGCCAGAGCTGCAGAGGGGGTCTTGTTCTTCACCTGGGTGGTCACTGGGATCTAGAAGGGACGAGTGCAGTGTGGGCTGGTCACCCTCGCCTGATCCCCCCTGCCACTGTCCTTGCCAGCTCAGTCTGCAGGTCCCCAGGTCCCTAGTGTTGGGTGGGCAGCCTCCTCCAGGCCAGGTGACCAAGCAGTCCTCACCCCCACCCACAGAGGACGTCCTGGAGTCCTACGAGAACCCCCCGCCCATCGTTTTGCCGAGCGAGGGCTTCCAGGTGGACTTGGAGGGGACTGTCTGGATGCCAGCACCTACCAGCACCTCCTCTACCTGCGCCACTTCCTGTGGGGCCTGCGGGGCAAGTCCAGCCCTAGCGGGGGGCCCGCCCCACCCGAGGGCCTTAAGGTACACTGGGCTGTCCTCCGTGGCTCTGGTTCTGACAACAGGGTGGATGCAGGGCCTGGCTGGGGGCCCTGGGCTCTCCCACCAGGGCAGGAGCTTGATGCCTGAGCTTTCTCTCTCGTCCAGGGCTCAAACTCCCCCTCCCCTGAGGGGTACCCCGAGAGCCAGAGCTGCCCCTGCCTCCCAGGGACCCAGGCAGGGGAGCCTGTGAGGCTGGCCTGGCGCATCCTCTGCCCTTGGCGGGGGCTCCCCGGACACAGGGCCCTCCAGGAAGGAGCCGCGGAGGCCCCCAGCCCGGCGCTCTGCACACGGACCCCTCCTGCCTGCTCACGCCTCCCGGGACCCCGCTCGAGCCCGCTGCCCCTGACTGGCCTACCCCTGGCGGCCCCTGCGGGAAGGCGCTCCTGGGCGGGAGGAGGAGTGGACCTTGTGGCCCCTGGGGGCCAACTCCAGAAGGTGAGACCTGTCCCCTGTCCACACCTACACCCGGCTCCCCGGCCCTGCTGGCACACTCCACCACAGGGTCCTGGTGGCACATGCGTCCTGGGCTTTCAGTACCTGCTCGTGAAGGCCTATAGCCCTGGGTGCTGGGAAGGCTCGGGCAGACGGGGAGGCCCAGGAGTAGACGGGAGGGCCAGGGGCAGACAGGGGGGCCAGGGGCAGACAGGGAAGGCCAGGCTGTAGGGCGGCTGGGCCACGCAGCCTTCTGGGACTAAGTCACTCACACGGGAAGTGTGGCTCAGGTGACCTGCGCTCAGCATCAGAGGTGTGAGGGCAGGGTCAGATACTCAGGGAAGGGACAAGTGGAGTCACCACTTAGTATGGTGGGAGAGGGGTGTGGGCTCAGAGGGTCCTGTGGGGGGAGGATAGGGTACGGCAGGGGGAGGGGGACTTGGGTGTGAGCCTCCGCACCCTGGAAACAGCTGGCCTCTTAGAGGGGCCGGTGTCTGGGGCAGCCACAGGGGGGCCCTGCCCCGCCTCAGTCTTCCCTAACCGACCCGTGAGCACTCGACCTCTGGGGAAGCGGCCGGGCCAGTCCCTGGGCCCGGATGGGGCAGGTGCAGGCCCCTTCCCCGCCCCTCTTCTCACCCACTCAGGAGACTACGTGTCCGCCGAGACGCAGCCCCCGCTGGCCCCCTGCAGCCGCAGCTCCAGCACCGAGGACTTCTGCTACGTCTTCCTGGTCGAGCTGGAGCGAGGCCCCTCCGGCCTGGGCATGGGCCTGATCGACGGGACGGTGAGTGGCCCTGGGCTCCTGTCCAGTGATGGTGTCCCGTTCCCCAGAGCTGGGACCCCAGGACCTGTGGTCACTGGGACAGCTGGGCGAGGCCCACCACGGGCGTGGGGCCTGGGCCTTGGTGGGGCATCTCTGTGGACTCTGGGAGAAAGAAAAGGGCCCTGTGCAGGAGCCACCTCCCCTGGCCTGCTGTCACCTCAGAGCGTCTGTCCTGAGCTCGTGGGGACACCCATGGTGTCTGGTGCATACACGCTGCTGGTGGGCTGGGCCTCTCAGCAGATGGCGGGGCTGGGGTGGCCTCGCTGGGCTGCCCGTGTGTAGGGACCGCAGGGCCCTGAGGCTTGTGTGTCCCCAGCACACGCCCCTGGGTGCCCCCGGCCTCTACATCCAGACCCTGCTCCCGGGCAGCCCCGCGGCGGCCGACGGCCGGCTGTCACTGGGGGACCGCATCCTGGAGGTGAACGGCAGCAGCCTGATGGGTGTCAGCTACCTGAGGTACCCCCAAACACACACGCCTCGGTCCGTGCGGGTGAGCGTCAGCGTGGCCCCGGGCCTGGGCCACCTGCAGCACAAGTGACCTTGGCTCCTGTGACCGCATCCTCTTATCCCTTTAGTGATGAGCACAGTCCCCCAGCCCAGCCCTCCGAGGCCACCTCCCACCCTTCCCTCCCCTCGATTGGACTCCTGAGGACCACCAGCCCCCCAGGGGTTGGGCACCTTGAGATGGGGTAGCCGGGCCCTCACACAGCCCCATGCATTGGGATCTCCCTCCTGGGCGCCTCCGGGAGGCTCCGCCTGCCCGCTGGCTGGGTGGCAGTGAGCCCACAGCGTGGGAACTCCACGCGGTCCTCACCCCTTTGCCGGGTTTCAGGGCCGTGGACCTGATCCGACACGGGGAAGAAGATGCGGTTTCTGGTCGCCAAGTCGGACGTGGAGACGGCCAAGAAGATCCGCTTCCGATCGCCCCCGCCCTAGGGGGCTGGAGGGCGCCCCGGTGCACCCGGCCCTGAGGTCCGGCCAAGCGTTTCCAGGACACCGGCTGCCCCCACCCTGTGGATAATGTACATCTCAGTGTATATTTTATTTATATGACAGATGACACTAAGTTGTGATGTTTGTTACAGAGCTTTTATGTTTAAGAGTTTAATGGAGACGTATAGATTAAATAAACTATCTTTCATATTCTTGGAGGGTGGTGGAGTCGGGGTGGGCACTGTGCTGGGCCCCACAGGACGAACCCCCTCCCCACCAGTGCAGGAGAGCCTGAGGATGCGGGGGGCACGGTGATGGCGGAGCAATGGGACACGCCGGGCAGCCTCTGGCCCCGGAAAAGGCCAGGCCACCCCTCAGTGCAGGCTGCTCCCGGGACCTGCACGCTCCGTCAACACAGTCCCCAAGAAAAGGTCCAGATGCCCCAGGTACTAGTAAAGGGGAGTCGTGACCTGAGGACACAGGCCCCTCTGATCACTGAAGGCTCGGCTTGGCCCTAATACCACGCTCTTAATCTGCAGCCCGGCTGCTGTCCACCTGGTCACTCTCCCTTCGTCTGGCGGGAGATCGACCTTCTTCCCCCGCTGGCTGACCCTCGCAGGGCCAGTGGCAGGGCCGTGTTGGCATGGCGGGGACAGCGAGGCTGGGACACCGTCACCCGGCTGGGCATCTTCAGCAGGTTGGGCAGGTTCTGCAGCCTGGTGGGTCCCCACGTCCTCCACGGAGCAGAGAGACCCCGTGGAGGAGGGGCCCCAGCCGGTCAGCTGCAGACGCAGCCCACAGGTGGCAAGGGGTCTAGAGGAGCCCCTCCCCCCGCCACCCCGCCTGGGCGTCCTAGGTCCGCGCTGCTTGCAAGTCCTGGGCCTCGCGCGGCTCCACGGCGCCCCCTGGCGAGCGCAGGTGCGGCTGCCCAGCCTTCAGGTCAGGCCAGGATCCACCCGCCGGATCGCGGCCGCCCACAGCCGGGTCCCCAAATGCCGGATCAGTGACTAACTGGAAGGAGGGGACGAGCTCGGAGGAGGCTGGCGGCGGGCCCGACGCCTGGCGAATCCTTGGTCTCAGCCCTTCACTGCGCTCCTCTGCGGGTAGGGGCCGCGGCCTCGTCCGAATCCGGCTGCGGGCCGAGTGGGGGACCCAGGTGACGCTGATGAACGTATCCTCAGCACTGGCATCCGCGGACACTGGGTCCCGAGGGCCCAGCAGGGGCGGTGGGCGGCGGAGGGCGGCGGGCAGGGGTCCTGGGAGGGTCCTGGGAGGTCAGGGTGTCCACGGCACGCCCGCACCGACGCCCACTGGCGCTGCTCCGCGTGCGCGTCACCTGCCGCTTCTCGGAAAACGCCCTGAGGCCGGACGCCAGGCAGAGCAGAGGCGGGCACTCCGGGCCAGCTCGGCGCCCGGCCCCTGCGACGCCAGCTCCGGTTGGCCTCGTCCGCGGCTGTCGTTTCGCAGGACGCCCAGGCACAGACTTGCTGGAGGCGGGGGCCCCGGGCGGAGCCTGCGCCGAGCGGGGCGGGGCGGGGTCGGGTCGGAGAGCTTCAGGCTCGCGGAGCAGCAGCACCACCTGGTGGCCACGGGACGGCTCTGCAAGCGGCGGCTCACTCGAATGGAACTGGTGGCAAGAGCGCGCGGGGGCTGGGGACGGTTCTTGCCGGCCACACCCAGCTCTCTCTCCACTTGGGATAATCCCTGAGCAAACCCTGACTTACTCTGAGTAAGGCTTGGGCCGCAGGTGTCGGGGTCACTGGGAGCCCCATTTGGTGGGTCCTGCTCTCCCACGTAATGGCAAGAGGCTTTAGGCCTCCAAAGGTGACAGCACTTCCAGCCCACCCAGCAGAGGCCCCAGAGCCCCAGCCTTCCCATCCTTGAGTTATTCAGGGGCATGAGAAGGCGCACTGGACGAGCGCACTGGACGAGCACACCTCCCCAGGGACAGCTGGGCGCGTTGCACGCTTCCTTCCTGGCTGTGGATTTCTGATGCTACTTATGCAACACCTGTGACATCGAGACTGACTCGCATTCGGCCCTTACTTGTTGGGACTGCATGGGAGGGAGCAGCCCCAGGTGTCAGGCTGGCCGGCAAGGGCCCCTTATGCCCTAGGCCAGCTCTCCTAGCCCAGCAGTGCTGGGCAGTACCCCCAGGCCTGTGGGGGTCCCCATTCCTGGCCCTCTCCTCTGGATGGAGAAAATGAAAGCAACTTTGCCTTATTCACAGAGAAACTGTCGAAGATTTATTTTTGCTAAATCTCTTCTTGTCTCCAAACTACTACAGCAAGGACACCTACCAGGCAGCTCCCATCCGGCCCAAAGGGGGCCAGAGCCACCAATCAGAGCAGTTTCGCCACACAGCTCAGCACGGTCTCCAGGGAGGGGTTAGAGGGACACCACAGGGTAGGTCGAGACAGCCCTGAGCAGCACCGAGGGACCAACGTCCCCCCACCCCCGGGGCACAGGCCCCTCCTGCTTGCCCCTGTGATCGCTGATGGCTCGGCTCGGCCCTAATACCAGGCTCTTCATCTGTGCCCTGGCTGGCGCCCACCTGCTCGCTGCCCCCTCACCCCGGCAGGAGGCCCCCCTCCTTCTCCACCAGCCGGCTGACAGTGCGCAGGGCCAGCGGCAAGGCCACGTTGGTGTCGCGGTGATAGCGAGGCTCGGACACCTCCGTGCTGGGCGTGAGCACAAACTGGGCCACACTGGGCATCTTCAGCAGGTTGAGCAGCTCGGTGGCCCGCACGCGCACGGCTCCCGTGTCCTCGGAGGGCACAGAGCTCATGGCTGGGCTCTGGGCTAGCGTCCTCATCTTCGACAGGAACAGAGAGACCCTGGGAACAAGGGGGCCTCAGCCAGTCAGCTGCAGACGCACCCCCTCACGTGGCAAGGGGTTTTGTGGAGGGGCCCCCCCACCCAGCTAGTGAGGCTTGAGCTCGGAAAAGTGGGGGGGGGCAGTGCCGACAGTGCACGCCGCCTGCCTCCAGCCCACACCCTTGTGCTGCTGACACTGAGTCCAGGCTCTGGGACGGGGTCCCCTCCAAAGCCACTTTCCTGCCCTGTGTTTCCACCCCCAACTGGCACCTGGGGATCAAGTCTTGGCTCCGGGAGGCCAGCTTGGTCAGCGTGGTCATAAGCGCCGTGATGACCTGCGGGGGACACTTGGGAAGGGTGGCGGAGGCGCGGGACTGGGTGACCTCGAACAGCAGGGCCTCCAGGGCTTCGAAGAACTTGTTGATCTGCTCCACGGTGCACCGCCGGTCCCAGCTCACCGACAGGTACTCGCCGATGGCCCACACCTGGGTGGGGACAGCGCCTCAGTCGCACGTCCGGGCCCTCCTGAGGCAGGCGGGGCGGTGCGGCCGGCCTTACCACGGAGGTGAGCATGACGCCGCTGCCACGCGTGCTGCCCGCGCTGCCCGCGAACTCCAGGAGCTCTTTGGCCAGCTCGACCACCAGGGCGGGGTGCTGCTCGCACAGGGCCAGGAACTGGGAGCTCAGCACACTGCCGGGAGAGGGCACCCGCGGTCCGCGCACGGCCCCCGCAGGCCCACGGCCCACCCGCGAGGAGGGCGGCACGCAAGCCTCTGGGCACCAGGTGGGCGCAGAGGTACTTCCGCCCCTAAAGGAACCTATCACCCCACTGGCGAGGGGCTGGGACCAGCCCTGTCCTCGGTCCTGGCCTTGAGTGGACTGAGGACAAGCTCGCGAAGAGCAGGCCCTTAGACAGGGGACAGACAGGCGGGAAGGGTCTGCGGAAGAGGGACTCGGGCCAGTGCTACAGCTTGCAGGAGCGGAGGACACGAGAACATTCTAGATTTGGAATGGAGGAGTCTGTAGGGCGCGTGGGCTAAGCCTGGGGACGGCGCTGGCAGGGACAGTGCTGTGGCGGCTGGAGGACAAAGTGGGGAATGGGAGCTGTGACAAGCTAAGTGCAGACGGCCAGGGGAACCAGGACGGTGAAGCCCCAGAGGCGGCCAGCAGGGGACCCACCTGTGCACGCGGGCCTCATACCCTGGGACCTGGTAAAGCGAGTCACTTCTGTCCAGGATCGCCAGAGCCAGCTGGTTGGCCAGGGCCCCGTCAGCAAACTGGGGGTCCAACACGAGAGACTCAGTCCCACCCCCGGCAAGCACCATCTTCCGCCCCCTGCCCTGGGTAGGGGGCTGGGCTGGCCAGGTGGGGCCCTGGCTGGGGCTGGAGGTGCTGGCCTTTGCTCTGTGACCCTCACTGGCCCCCAGCTGAAGCTCTATGAAGGTCGCGGGCCAGTCTGTGCCGGCCCTCTGCTGTGGGGGTGCGAGAGCCAGGGGACGGGGGGCCTGGGCAGCAGGCTCACCTGGGCCACTGACGAGAAGAACACCTGCAGCAGGGTGGGCACGGCCTCGGCACACTGCACCACCCGGGCACAGCTGGCCATGGGCTGCAGCAGCTGGTGGAGTGGCGCCAACCTGGGGGCACACAGCGTGTCCCGCTGAGCACCCGCCCTGCCCCCTCCCCACCTGGCGCCCGAGGACATGCTCTGAACATGTTGACCCACATAACCCCACACACCAGGGTCCGCGGGAAGAGAGGAGGGTACAAGTGCCATGGCCTGGACCAAGTTCTGACACCACCTGCCCTCACAAAGGGAGGTCACCTGTCACCAAGCACATCCCGTGCTCCCAGGCCCCACCCCCATCTTCAGCCACTCGCTCCTCGGCAGGGCCCTGCTCCCAGGGGACCCAGGGAGGGGTGGCGTGGGGCCGAGTGGAGGCATCTGGGGTGAGGAGCCTCCTGCTCCTCAGGGGGCTGAGCCTCCGTTTCTCCGTCTGTACGATGGGGTCAGCGTGGGGCCCACCTCGCAGGATTACGAGGACTGACCCATGTAACTGAGAGAGCCGAGTGCTGGGCACTGTGGCCGGTGCCTGCTGGGGCGGGGGTGACCCAGCTGTCTCTCCAGGTCAGGGTGCTGGGCCTGGGGGTGGACGTCCAGGGTCCAGCTGCCCTGGGACTGCGCTGCGGCCACACACAGGCTGCCCCGGCAGCTCCAGGCCGAGGGGCCCTACCTCTCTGTGGTTCCGCTGGCCTTGGTGCGCAGCAGGTGCTGGAGGAGACCCTGGAACTGTGGGTCCCGGAAGGCCTCCAGGCAGCTGGGGGTCCGGAGCGAGGCGTCCCAGAGGGCCTCTCGGATGCAGCTGGGGACAACCTGTGAGTGGACACAAGCCTGAGGCCGGGCTCAACATGGGCTCTGGGCGCAGGCCCGACTCGGCCCCTGCCCTCACAGGCACCACTGGTTGGAGAGAGACAGAAGCCGATGTCACCGTAACATCACAGTGCCCGACCCCGTGGTGGGCCTCAGGGTGACCGGAAAGGGCCTGGGAGCCTGGCACCTATGGGGTGGGGAGGGCCCATGGGGGTCACCTCTGAGTGGCAGGGCCTGGGAGCCCGGCACCTGTGGGGGCGGGAGGGCCCATGGGGGTCACCGCTGAGTGGCAGGCAGGCGAGGGGCTCCGGGCTGCCGTCACAGGTGCTCACCTTGTAGAACACAGAGCGGCCGGGGAGGCACCGGGGAAGGGGAGGGACGTGGTCAGGTCGGTGAGCAGGGGGGCACGTGGGGCCAGGTGGCTCACCTGAGCTGCAGGTCCAAGGCCGCCGTCAGACAGGGCAGGTCGAGCAGCGCGTGGAGCATCTCCACGGCGGTGGAGGCGTCGAGCAGGGCCGGGAGGAGCGCCACAAACTCGGCGGTCAGGGGCGGGCTGTTCCAGGCCAGGAACTGCGGGGGAGGCGGGCGGCTCAGCGGCCACCGCCGGGGCAGGGAGCAGGCCGTGACCTCGCGCTGCTGCCACTGGGCGGGGGCGTCTGCAGCGGTCCCCCACTTTCTACCTCACTGTGACCCAGGGACCCCAAAATACCCCCTTCGCTTATTTTATCCCTCTTCTTTCCGCTTCTGCGTTCACTCCTCTACCAACAGCTAGAGCACTTCCACGTGGCTGCAGCCTTTTGCTCTAATTAAAGGACACACGTCTCCAACTGGGTTTGACAAGACCGCCCCGTGGCCGCCGTCACAGAAGACACATCAGAAGCCGGTGACACCGAAGGGCTGACCACACCGAGCAGAGCTAGATGCTAACATGTGTACAAACTTGTGAGAACTAAGCCACAGGTCAGACCCCCTGAGAGGTTCAGCACAAGGCTCTGGCTGACGGCGAAGCTGTTTGCCCGTGCCACGGGGACACCCTGGGATGCCCCACGCCTCGCCCTCTGCCCTGCCCTCCAGGTCACCTGCCCTGGGCCCGGTGGTCACAGCCAAGAATTGCCCGAGGCCCTGCGGTGGAGGGGAGAGCCCGGGACACTGCCCCCAGCCCTGGCCGTCCTGGCCCCCCGGCCCCCAACCCTGGCCCGGGGACCAGCGAGCGTGCCTTGAAGAGGTTGGGGAAGCTCAGCTTGAGGACGCCGAGGCTCCTGCCGAACAGGGGGAGGCTGTCCCTGCACAGCCGGAGGAACTCGAAGGCCAGCTCCGGGCTGTGGAAGCGTTCGGCGGGGACCCTGGTGAACAGCTGCTGGTACACGGCTCCCGAGGCCACTGCGGCCGCCTCCCCTGAAAGGCAACCGTCAGGGCAGGGCTGGCAGCAGCAGCTGCACCTCGTCGTGAGGACACCTCTGCTGCTGGTCAGGGCCCCTCGCAAAGTCCGGCCGAGTGTCCACGGCCACACGTGTCTCCAGGCCACCGAAGGCTCTGAGGCGTCCACCCGCAAGGGAAAAGCTGAGCCGTCCTCAGCTCCCCCAGGCAGCTCTGGCTCAGCCCACAGACCGACCGCTTTGGGGAGCACGAGGTAGAACGTTCTCTGGAAGCTGCTGGCTTCGTGGCAGCGTCCACAAAACTCTCTTGAGCTCTTACACGAATGGAGTTCTAAGATCGACAAAGCTGTGACGACTCTTCAATTCGCTATATAAAGCCACCTCACCATTCCCACCGCAGCCACGCCAATCTGAAGCAGGGAAGGAGAGCAGCGTGGAGGGAAAGGCTGCCCTTGACCGTGAACTGCTCTGCTTGCCCCGGAAGCACTGGGCTGAGCGCGTGGGACTGGGGCTCACCGTGGTTCAGGAAGAACTGGGCGAGGGGCAGCAGCGCCCGCACATGGGTGGGGTCCCCGCACAGCCGCGTCTGCAGGGCCTTGAGGCAGGAGAGGGTGCGGTACAGGAAGGAGGGGTCCTGTCTGCAGAGCACGTCCAGCACCAGCACGGCCTCCACCAGGCACTGTGGACGCGAGGCCACGCTCAGGGGGAGCAGGCGAGCCCCTGGCCGCCCGCCTGCCCCGCCGGGCCACCCGGCACTTACGGCCTTTTGCAGGTCCGTGTCCCCCTTCCTCAGGGCTCCTGGGGGAAGGAAGAGAGTCAGTCGCCTGTCTCTGCGCCAGCATCAGGACAGCAGGACGAGACGCCCCGGTGCTCTGCAAGCTCCAGCAGGGGGCGGCGAGCCAGCCCCTGGGGCGGGGCGGGGGTGGGGGGCGGGGTGAGGTGGGTGCGCAGGCAGGGAGCTGCCCCCTGGGGGGGATGAGAGATGGGACTGACAGTGGGGGACAGAGCCCCCCAGAGCCCGGGGACAGCTTCTGTCCAGTGCTGAGCCCCCTGGGGCTCATGCCTGAAGACAACAAGCCCTCTGGGGAAAAGCAGCGGCCGGCCCGGCCTCCGGCGAGCGGGGACGGCATCCGGGCACTCACGCCGGTTACTCTGCTCGATGAGGCGCTGGCAGTACTCGAAGGCCTTCTCCCGCAGCTGCTCCTGCGGCGGCAGCCGGCGGCTGGCGGAGGAGGCGGCAGACAGCACGGACAGGGTGGAGCCCTCCAGCTCCGACTTGTCGTCTGAGAAGCGCACGGTGGGGCGGGGGTCAGGCTCCATACGCAAGGCTGTCCGTGCAGGAGCCGTGAAGAGAGCCGCCTCGGGGACACCCCGTCTCGCCCCCCAGCCACCTTCCCTGTCGCTGGACACCCTCAGTGCCGCGGAGGGCTCGCCCAGTGCGTCACTTGGCAGAGGGGGAGCTCAGGGGCGAGCCCGACGTAAGTGAGCCCTCGGACTTCTCTGACATGTCTGGAAGGGCCTGCTGGGGCCACCGACTCTCAGCCAGGTGGCCAGTGTCCTCCCAGGGCACCCCAGGTCCCACCCGCGTCCGCCTGTCCCACCTGCGTCTGGGGCACCCGGGCTCTCGGGGCTGTGCAGCAGCCACGCCCGAAGCATGGAGAAGGCCTGCACGTTCAGCCACTGGTCCTCCGTGAAGTGCTGGCCCGTGGACAGCACCGTGAAGAAGTCCGTGGCCACAGCCCCGTCCACCTCGGTGATGGGGCCTGGCTGTGGGAGGCAAGGAAGGCCGGGTAGGGCGGCAGGGCCCCTGGGCTAGGGAGGGTGTGGGGGCTGAGACCGGGAGCGGCCAATGGCTCGGCCACACTCTTCTAGAACTAGCGGCGCCGCCCCCCCCCCATAAGAGGCATAGGCGCTGGCACCAGAGCTGAGAATGCGTCCCTCTGTCAGATAAGGGACTCTCACCAGGAGGGTCCAGACCTCAACAGTCACCCAGAGCGTCATGGGCTGTGGGGCTGTGACCCTCTGGGACCCAAAGGTCCCCATCCTCCAACCAAGTGGAGACAGAAAAGAGGGATTGTTCTGGGATCAGGGCAGGTGGCAGGACAGGAAGTCGACGGGGCCCCGTGGGCAAGGCTGGCCAGGTGGCCCAGGGTCGCCCAGGGGCAGGGAGGTTCTGGGTCCCTCTGCCTCACCGGCCGGGCCCTGGGCGTGGAGAAGAAGCCCCGGACGAGTGTGCAGGCCCCTGCTGGACGCTGGCGTAGCGCAGCCAGTCCACCAGCCTCTTGTTCAGCAGACGTGTCTGGTCTGCAGAGGGAGTGGGAACAACGCCACGGGGAACGAGTCAGACCCCACGGACTCAGGTGAGCAGGGCACTGGCAGGTCTTCCTGGGAAACGAGCAGCCGCGGACAGAGTCCCCGCTCAGGCACAGCGACGCCCTGCCCCACCGCCCTCTCCGCGTGGGCTCCTCCGCATGGTGCGCACCTTCGTGGAGGCTGCCTGGGGCGAGGCAGGCGACCTTCGACAGGACTGGGAGGAGGGGCCTCAGACTGGGCCCCTCGGGCTGCCGGCTCTCAAGGACTTTGAAGACGCGCTGGCCCACATTTCTGATCTCCAGCTTTCTGTCACCCTGCAAATCAAACGCAACGCAGGTGGCACGGGAAGGCTGACTTGCCCAAGTGCCTGAAGAGACACGTCACTTGGTCTGAAAACATCTGGAACTGTCAAATTCTGAAGCTCGATACTCTGCTAGCACCATTCATGCCATAAAGCCACCCCTTACGGGTATCTAGGAAAGTGACCAGAGCAGCCCAGGCCCTGCGGCCTGAATCAGCCTGCACAGGGTGCTGGCTGCCTCCCCAGGAACACAGGGGAGACGGGAGAAGAAGGGGTCAGGGGTTTCTGCTCATTACTGATGTGTCTGAGTGCTGGCAGGCCCTCGGCGGCCACGGAGACTGGGAAATGGAGGGGACCCAGCTGAGCCTGCCCACGTGCGGGCCGCACACGGGCCTGTTGCTTCTCGGGCCCCAGGGCCACCAAGGGCAGGTGGCCAACCTAAATGGTGACAGGTGCATTACCTGGGCCAAGAGCACAGAGGCCACAGGCTCAGCTGCCGTGTGTTCTGGATGTGGTCGCAGGACAGGCTCAGGCTGTCGCAGGGTGACCTCTCTCTCAGGATGGCAGCGCAGAGCAGCTGGAGCTGCTCGGGGCACGTGGGCAGGCAGAGGGTGGTCTGCAGCAGGTCCACGCATGTCTCCTCCAGCCTGGGACAGCAAGGTCACAGCGGGCAGCCAGCATGTCATACACCACTGCAAGGGCGCCTGGCCCCCAGGGCTCAGTCACTCCCCTCTCACCCTGGAAAAGTGGCCTGGGTCCTCTGGGCAGGCGGAAGGGACTTTTATATTTGAGGACCTTTGGCACTGGTTTAAGTGGACACAGATCAAACGCCAAAGGTGTGTGCCCGCCTGCCAGGAGCTGAGGTGGCGCTCCCATGGCACTGCCTGTTAGGAGCCCACCTGGGCCTGCCACACCCAAAGGTGAGCACACTCACTTCCTGTGATATTTTGTGGCCGACATGATGAAGAAAAGCCTCTGCAGGGCGTCGGTAGCTTCGGGGCCTGGGTCCTGCTGCAGCAGCTTCCTGAGCCGGGAACAGAACTTCTGCAGGTCCTCGTCCTGGAGCTCCCTGAACAAGGACAACATTGTCAGCAGCCTGGCATCAAGAGACCTTGCCGAGGGACCGAGGGACTCAGACACGCCACCCTGAGCTGGGACGGAAGGACTGGCGGCCACAGGGAAAACCCCCACTGAGTAAAGAGAAACTTGGGCGTCACAGGACGATGACCCCACCACCCACAACACCGCTTGTGACAAATGAGCTGCCTGGTTCCCCGACCTGGTTCCTCTCCCTGGGACTTGGCCACCCATGGGCCACTCCTGTCCCCGGCCGGACAGGGCTGCTGGGGAGACCACCACCCCCAGAGTTTGCAAGGACAGCACACATCATTAATGGGGACTCCACACATTCAGATTTTGTGGTTCCAGGAACAAAAGAACTAAAACCGATTGGGTTTAGGAATCAAAAGGGAGTTTTAACCCGAGGTAAGTTGCTTTTCAAGAGCCCTTCAATGAGCCTTTAACTTCTGGGAACGAGAGTTAAATCTAATATGTTAAAGGCAAATTTTATGACACTTGTAAGGTAAGACTATATAGTTCCTTACTCTAATACTTAATTTGCTAATGAATTAAAAATATTTATTGAGCATCATCAACATGTAACATATTGAACAATCTCAAAATGGAATCCTGTTTTTAGGTTTTATTCCAATCCAAAAAGCAAGAAAAGGTAACATGCCAATGAGTCACCATATTAGGGACTTCTGGGGAACTCCTGAAGAAGGCCCCCTCTGTGCTGTGACCTCCCTGGGTGCCACCCCCCAAAGCCATGACTGAAGTCCACTAAACCTATTCTGGACTCTTCAGATGTTTGAGCTCCGGAATCTAGAACCTTCTTTGACAAGAAGGTTCGATTAACACATGAAGGTGGGGTCCTGGGACAGCTTCTTGTGCTTCCTGTTCTTACTAAAAGGCTGGCAGGCAAATACCAACGAGTTCTCCGCCACTGCCTTCAACCTTGAACTCCGGCAGGCGTTGAGAACGTGCACAGGCCCTGGTCCCACCTTACTCCTCTAAGCGGGCGAGTCCTTTCTCCTCTTGCTTCTGACTCTCTGCACAGGCCCTCTACCTGAAATACCCTTGACTTCTTCCCTTGCTGGTTAACTCCCCACTCACCCCAAGCTTCTGGTTAGTTGTCCTTCTGGAGACACCCCCTGACCTTGCTGCACAACTCTCTCCATCCACCTCCACCCCAAACCCACTTCCTTCACCTCTTCTTCAGCTTACACGAGATGCTTCTGATAACCTTTTCCATACTTGCTTTCCGTCTCTGAAAACTTTGAAAATTAACATTCACTCCAAATCCTAACCCTAAACTTCAGCTATATCAAGTACCACGAAAATTCCCACACTTAAAGTAAAACATACCGAAAGCCAGTAAGACTTCACTGATAGTTACTAACTTTCCTCAAATCCTAGCTGAAACTGTGTAACTTGTACGTTTTACTTATGGATATTTAAACACACACTACCCTCAATCTGACCACCCACCCAAGACAAAGAAATAAGAATTTAAATAGTGAGAAATAGTCCTTCTGCCTTTTATTCCACAAATCTATATCCTTAGGTATTAAGGAGAGCTGGGAGAGCTAAATGCAACGAAGTTCTGAGTGGGTCTCAGTTCTCACGGCAAGACCTTTGCGGTGAACATGCCACACGCTGAGTGAAATAGTAGGATTTAAAGATATCTATTATAATTTAATACAGCCCCTAAATTCAAGTGAACTTGAACTAGAATATTAGAACTTGAATTAGAATACTGGAATATCTGTCCACTATTGAAGGAAATACAGGCTCTGCCGGACTCATTTGGGGGATGGGGCTGCAAACCCACATGCACTTTCTTGCAGATTTTCAAGGGCTTTTTCACCGTAGAATTTTGCCCTGTTCACAGCCTTTAGAACCTAATCTGCACTCAAGGTCTTGCTTCACTATAATCACAGCAGCCTCAAACATCCTAATCTTTTCTAAGTGGTACCGCTCAGAATCTAGTTGTTGTTGTTGTTTACGTTTACCCTGACCTTGTGGTTCTGGTGGCATTTTTTTTTTTTTTAAAACAGGTAGCATCAAGTCTTAGACTGATGGACGGGGGTTTTAGTTCAAGCCTACACATTCTGCTGTCTCCCATGATTGGTCAGTTGGTGAGGAAGGGGCTACCAACTGGTTAGTGGGAGTCCAGAGCCACTTCCAGGAGAAAATGGTGGGTAATTTCTCAGCCCACCCACTGCACCCGCAGGAGAGCGTCTTCCTGAATCACAGGTTCCATGGCCCCCAAAGCCCTCGGATGGCCCCAAACTCCTGAGATCGCCATGGCTCGATCCCAGCAGGCTTTCCAGCCCCTTTGTGGCTTCGTGCTCATGACTCTGGAGCATGATAGCTTCTGGCTACCCCACCTCTGGCTGGCCTTAGGCCAATCTGCGGGGTCCCGCCCCACTTTTTCCCCACTCATTCTTCAAAACGCTGCTCAGCTGCCACCTCCTCCGGGACCAACTCCACTCTCCCCAGGCATCCTCACCCCGGGCCCGGCCGGCGTGGTCTCCCCTCCCCCGAGTGTCTAAAGTGGGTCCAGACGGGCTCCTCGAAGTCGCCGCGCCCAGGCCCCGCTCTGAACCCTACCACCAGGCGCCCCGAGGGAAAGGCGCAGGCACCTGGCCTGGCGGAGCAGACTCTCCGCCCCCGCCGTGAACATCCCGCCGCCAGCGCCCCGCACAGACGCGGCCCGCGCGCTCCAGTCGCTCCGGCTCCACCAGCCCCAGCTCGTAGCCGCGCGGGCTTCCGGGTCGTGTCACATGCCTCATCACGTGAGGCGTCACGTGGGTAAGGTGGACAAGCCGCCGACCAATGGGCTTTGCTGGAGCTTCTCGGGGCGGGGGAGAGGCGGGGCCGTCTGCGCTCTAGGCTCCTGAGCGCCTTCGGGGTCTGAGGAGCCCAGTACCGCGGCACCTCGGCACCCTGGAGCCGAGGTTCCCGCGCTCCGGGCCCCGAGACAGCTCCCGATGGACGCTGGGCGCCCAGGCGCCGTTGCCCCAATTCCAGGTGGTTTCCTAAATACAGCGCCGTTGCGTGCGGGTCCTGTGCTCTGTACACCTGAAAATATTACACAAACCTGTGGCTTGCGGGCTGCGGCTGGATTTGTGTCCAGCAATTGGCAAGGAGCAGCGACAGCACTTAGCAGGTTTATTTTTCTTCTTCTTAAAGCTTCCCCTTATTTAGCACCTATCATAGGCTGCACGTGCTGATTTAAAATATCTCACTCAATCCCTACCTTAACACAGGCTATGGGTATCTCTTTTACAGATGAGGCAACAGGCTCAGAGAGGGAGTCAATTATCTAGTAATTCTAACTTGTGTTGGCCACAGTATTTTTACCCTGCAGACTGCCTGCCTCACGGTGACAAACAGGGTAGTAAATGCTGTTGCAGCCTACACTGGGTCCTACAGGAGGAAGACTTCTGGAGGGAATGGAGCCTAAGGTCAGCCCAGAGGGCGTCAGATGAAGGGTTGGGGCGGGGCAGGCCTAGCTGAAGGTACTGAAGGCTTCCTGTGGCTGAAATGCACCGGAGGGGGAGCCTCATATTTGGCAGCCAGATAGAGAATGGATGGTGGGGAGGGGGTGGGAAACGGGGAGGCTGGGTGCAGGAGAGAGAAAGGTTGCCCCAGCTGGGCAAAAGCCATGAGGATGGAGAAGTGGGCAGATTCAGTAACCAGTCAGGGGTAGGATTTGTAGGATCTGGCGATTGATGCATTTGGGGGCAGCAGGAGGAACATGGAAGAGTCAAAGGCAACAGCAGGCTTCCAGTTTACCAGGTGGCACCGTTTCACTGGGCACTGGTGCGGAGGAAGGACGCGGAAGTTTGTGGACTCATTCATTCAGTGAACGAGCACTGGCTGAGCGCCCAGCTGTGCCAGGCACTGTTTTGGGTTCTGGGGAAGAGTGAACAGGAGAAGCCAAGCCCCTGCCCTCATGGAATTTACAGCCAACAAGACAATTATTAAAAACATACAAACACGCGCAGAAGCCTAGTGGTGACACATACTCGGGAGAGAAGATGAAGCAGCTAATCACGCAGTGGGAGAGGCAGATGTCCTTTGGGTAGGGTCGGGGGAGGGAGCTTGAAGGGATAAGCAGGGAGGGCACAACTCAATGGAGGGCAGGGGGGGGCTGGAGAGAGGCTGGACTGGGCTCTCACCTGTGGCAGTTCCGGACTCGGTTGTTTTAAGACGCCCTGATGGCACCCAGCTGGAGGTGCTGAGGGCGACTGGTACCGAGGATGAGGAGGTGGGCGCCAGCGGTGGTGAATGAGGCCGTGAGCACCACGGCCCAGGGAGCAGGGAGAGCAAGGTGGGCACCCCAGAGCCCCGAGGAACTGCAGAAAGAGGAAGGAAACTGGCCAAGGGAGCCCAGTGACAGGTAGTGTTTGTGGGCGGCTTGCTGCGTGCTGAGCACCGTGCAGCAGTGACCTCATCCGACCTGAGGGACAACTGTGAGGACAGTTTTCTCACCATCTGAGGAATGAGTTGTCTGAAGCTGAAAAGTGGGTTAAGGTACCGAAGGTCCCAGCCCTGTGTGTGGAGGAGGGGCTGGCCCAGTGCGTGGACTCCGGGTCAGTTTTCGTGGCCACTCTGTCCCCTGCCCGCTGAGGAAGTGGGACGAGATCTAAGGGAATGTGATCTCAGAGGCCACGAGACGCAGAGGTCAAGTTTCAAGTGCTGCTGAGAACCCTGACGATGTTATTTGTGACACTCATTTTTAGTTAAATCCCAAGTCAGCGGTCATCTGTGGGAAAACACTCAAGCATCTTACAACGTGTGAATGTGGCAGGCACTGAGAAGCCACAGCCAATGACATGCATCATGTCACTGAATCCACAGAACACTCTGTGAGGTAGGGGTGAAGAAATGGAGCTTCTCGCAGGGTTGAGTTCCCCGGCTGGACTTGAACCCAAGTCCGTCTGACTGCAGAGCCCACGCTTGACCACCTAGAACAAGGGGGGCCAGAGAGAAGCAGCATGAGGGGCCGAGAATCTCGGGTAAGACGAGCTAGCAAGAAGGGCTCGCGCATCTGCTCAGGGGCTGCTTCCGGTGGGCACGGGGCCACCGCGGCAGCCGTGAGAACCTGGAGTTGGGGGGCTGCGTCCCTGCGGACATGACATTCAGGGAACTCACAGGGGCTGGCGAGTCCAGGGAGTCACGAGGGCCTTTGTGGCCTTTGTGTGTGCTTCTTCCCGGGAGCGAGCCACCAAGGACAAGCCATGCCTGTTCTGTTCAGGAACGACCCCTCAGGGTCGGGGAGCAGAAGGCCGTCTGCCTGTCCGACGCTCAGTAGCCACTCACCCACAGGACCATACAGAGTCCCCGTGTCATTTCTTTAATATATAATTTTATTTCTGGTTATAGAAACAAATGCTAAGAGGAGAAACAAAACTTCCCCATCCACATACAACAATTTAATAGATAAAAGGACAGTTAAAATAAATGAAAAACAAAAAGTAGAAATTTTAAACTTTGTTATAGCTTTAAAACATTAACGTCTGATACAATTAGAAATCACATTCAGATCTCAAACTTTTAAAAAAAAGTATGGCTCCTTATTAAAAAAATACTGTATCCCATTAGAAATGGAAACGCAGGCCGGCCCGGCCGCTGTGGGTCTCGGGTCTTTCCTGGTGGTGCTGGCCTCTCGCCACCGTGCCGGGGTGTCGGTGAGCCTTCCTGGGTTTCCCAGACTAGATTTTACTTACAGGTGAAACACTGCAATACGACCTCAACTTCACATCCAAGGCTCTAGAACCTAAATTTCCACTTTATAGGATACCACTGCTTTTTAAAGCACAGATTATTAAACATATTGTAAAAAATACTTTAGACAGCCACTGTAAAAAAAAATTATCCACGCTCACACACACACGCACACACACACACACACCCCTAAAAGCACCCACCCCCCAAATTATCTTTACAGGAGAATCATGGTCAGATAGGGAAAAAAAATCTCAGTATTGGGTTCAATCCCCCCTCCCCCCACGCACCAGCTGCTGGGGCTGGACTCGGCTGAGGTGAGAATCCGGGACACGCTCTGTGGCCCCCACCCCCATCCTGAGAGAACTCGAGCGTGTAAATTAATGTGCACCAGGGTGGAGGGCAGGGCCAAGCTTAACATTTCGGTTTCAAATCCCATTTTTACTGATTAAAAACAAAAGTCTGGACCAAGTAACCCCAAAACGCAGAGGCTAAGAGCGTGAGAGGCCACAGGCTCCGTTGAACACCCTGCAGGTCATGCGGGGGGGTCTATTCAGTCACAGACGTCACCCGAGCTCAGCCGCCGTGCTCCTCGGGGCTCAGAAGAGCAAGTCCTAGTTACTGAGGGGAAGAAAATTCTTCGCATAAAAAAAAGCACAGCATCTTTTTAATGCGCTGGACCACTGAAAACATCATCTGGGGTGTCACAGATCTGGCTGGCTCCGTCCCTCTCAGGCCTCGCCTGCCCCCTTTTTATTGTGCCTGACACAGAGTAAACTATCAATAAACATTTTGATGAATCAAATTAGCAAACTCTTCCAGAAAACATAACCCGGATAAAGAATGGCGAGCCAGGATTCTTCCAATTTTATTTCAGCAGAAAAGTGAGAGTATCTCCTTGGTCACCCTTGGAGGTGACTGGGAAATGAAAACCTGGAGAAGCTGATGTGAAGATGCCAGCTCATCGGGTGGGTGGGTGGGGTGGGGGCTGCGGGGGCCCAGGGCAGCCGACGTCCGCCTGGTCAACCGAAGGAAAGCGACGTGTTTGCTGCCTCCCCCTGATCCCCAGAATTCTGACAAGCGGGGGGGGAGAATGAATGACATCTTTGGGGCTTCTCCCTGGGGGACAGGGATGCGTACAACTGGAGTGGTCCTCCCTTAGCTCTCTTCTATTCTCGAGTCGTGAGCAGCCAAAATGGATGACCCCGGGCTCACGAATTCCAAGAGGTTTTCGTGAAAACGCAATGCAGCCGCTCGTCCCCGGTGGCAGGCAGAGCCGTGGGGCATGTTCAGTCCTTCTCCTGACACTGCTCGCCCGCAGGAGGGAGCCCTGTCGCCCCTGGGGCTGAACATTCCGGGGACGGTCCCGCTGCTCAGGGCAGCAGCGCTCCACACAGCGAGCAGCTGGTACACACGTTCACTCGGATGAGAAGGAAGCAGGGTGCGGCCCATCAGACAGAGACATGAATCCTTCTGCCCTGTCACCTGTTTAATCGCCTGGTGCCCCCGAGCCTTCTCACAACCCCTAGGGGAACCCAGCGCAGCCCCACCGGGCAGCACCCCCGGTGATGCCCAGGGACCCTGCTCAGCTGGCCTGGCCAGTGGGCAGCAGTCTGGGTCCTGGCCCCTCCACGCCGGCCCCCTTCTGGACATGCTCGGGCAGGTGGGGGAGAAATGGCCTGGGAAAGGGGGGCCGAGACTAGGCCAGAAAGAGCCCTCAGCTGGGACACCCGCGAACAGGCCTGTGCAGCCTGCAGGGAAGAAGACAACTCAGCAAGTGACGTTTCCTTTTACCTGAAAACTATTTTCCCTAAACACAGTTAGCGAAATGGGCCTACTTTTCATTTCAGTTCAGAGGGTCGTACCCCTAGATCTCACTCTTTGAAGCAGCTGTAATTCCCAGGGTCGGGCCACGGGGAGGAGAGGAAGCAGCTGTCGGAACAGGACGACAGTGTCCCAGGGCCCTCACGCAAACAGAACGCCTGCATCACCAGGCGGACTCCACACCGCGGGCCGAGGGGGATGGCCCCACCGAGACGTCCCGCAGGCACTGATGGCAGACCCTCTCGGACACCAAAGGTAGCAGCTTTCGATATGAGAAGAATAGGCCAGGAGCAGAAGCCTGTGCCAGACCCTGGAGCCGGGAGCACGGGAGGAGCCGCATCCTGGGCGCGTTTAAACCTTAATGCGGAAAACAAGGCCTTGAGGAAGGAACGCACAGAAGGAAAGGAATCTGTGAAGGACAGGCGAGCGGTCTGAATGCGAAGGACAGAAACTGAGTTAGAGACCATCCTTGTGGCTGGGTTCCGTCCTCGCCTCAGAGCCCGTCCGTCGGGGCCATCTGAACGCCAATCCCATTTCATAGCAGCACATCTGAATATTTAAATTATTCTTATTAAATAGTATTGCTTCCAGGCAGAGGTATCAGGCCGTGAGAGGCAGCGGGAGCGCCCCCGACCCCGGGCGGTGGCCGCTGTGTGGCCCCGAGTGGACGGGGCTCTTGTCCCTGGTAGAGCCTCATCATCGTTTTTGGTAACTTATTCTAAAACGACTAGAGCACGGCGACCCAGCGTGGATAGAGGCAGTGCGCGTGCGGCCGCCCTGGAGCCTCCCTGGGGGGCTGCAAACCCTCGGGGGCGGGGTGCAGCGGCCGGGTGTGCTGTGAACCCCGAGACGGCGACAGTCCATCCCTGACATCACTCAGAGGCAAAGCAGAGCTTGAGGCTTCCGGGGGAGAACAGCTCGTCCCCTGTCGCCTGCGCCTACCTCCACACTGAAAGCCCCTTCTGCTCAGACACTCACGGTCACCCACGCTCCTGCGTTCTAAGCGCCGCCTGCTCTCTGCCTCTAGGAAGTGAGACGCCGAGCCCAGAGCCACAGAAAAGCTTCCCCCGCGCGCCTTCCGCACCCTGAATGGCCAGCCGGGGGCTTCTGTCCAGACAGAGCTTCACCGCCCGCTCCGCAGATGCACGGCCTGTGCTCCGCAGAGAACTCTTGACGCGAACGACGCCCGTGACCCCACACCAAGCTTTCTCCAGGACCGGGAGGTACAGGGAAGGGGCCAGGAGCCCAGTGGCCGCCACCCGGGCAGCCTGGGGGTCAGTGAGGCCTCTGCCCTCTGCTGCGGGAGACTCTCCATTCCCTCCCAGCCGAGAGTCACTGAATTCTCAATTTAGTGACTCAGAAATCCGTTTTCACCTTTTTCCTTTGGCTTGGCTCTTAAACAGAGGAAAAAAGAAAATGCAAACAGCAAACCCCGAACACGGACAAAGCAGACCGGGGAGGAAACCCCTTAGGCCCGCGAGGAGCAGGAAGCGGGGTGTGGGCAGCCCCTCGAAGGCGCTGCCCGGGAGAGCCCGGTGAGCCGGGGCGCGTGAGCAGCAGAAGTGACAGGAGCCCCGGGCCCTGCACGATGGCCGATGCGGGCGCCGAAGCGAGGGCCGTCCGGGCGGTGGGGTCTCAGGACAGGTGTCCGCGGGCTCGGCAGGAGACACTTAGCCGCTCACCAACAGCTCCCTGTCAACTGCCTTCCCACGCATAGCGAGCGCTCTGCGTCTGGTGGCGGGAGCTGTGGCTGCGGAAGCCGCTCCCCTCTTCGTGGGGACGAGGAGCAGGTTCTCAGACCCCGAGGCCACAGTGACACAATGGACTTGCTCTTGCTCTCCCTGACCCTGGCTGGGGACGGCCCACCCCGTGGTGGGTCACAGGCCACCAGACTCTGAGGACCAGGGCCCGCCAGTCACTCCTACTCCCATAGACGAGTTTCGGGGGACACCATCGCTGGGTCAGCTGAGGCAACCGGGTGTGCACCTCCTTGGGGTACCGCCATCCCGGGCCTCGGGCTGCTGGACCTAGGACAGTGCTGGCCACGCCAGCAGGCTGTCTGGTCGGATGACCAAAACCTGTCCAGGGATGCGGTGTCTGGAAACCCGCCCACCTCTCCCGGCCCCGCCTGCAGTCGGAACTGTTCCCCACAGAGCCCCCCGTTCTCAGTTCGCAGGAGCTGAAAAGGCACAAGCTCCCCATGTGGCAGGATGTCCCTGACTGACATTCCGTTCCCGCCCCCTCCCTTCCCCCTGACCCCTTCCCCTGTAGCGGCATCGGCACTGAACGTGGACAGCACACCAAAACGCTTCAAAAGTCAGGAAAAGAAAAGGTCAGAGCCAAACCAACTGGGTCAGGCAAACACCTGACAACATGCTGTGGCCAATGGCCCTATCTGTCTGTGCAGACAATGCCACCTTCCCAAGGAGGCAAACCTGTGGCAGTCACGCTGGTCCACGAGCAAATGTCCCTACCCGAGGGGGAGTCCACACGGCGCCGGATTAAAGGGCAAGCAGCAGGTGACCCCAGAGCCCCTTGTTACAGACACTCAAAGGTGAGGCCCAGACACACAGAACCCGCCTCAACCCAAGGCGCCGATGCTTCCCATGCGCACACCAGCCGCTGCGTGAAGGGCGTTCACGTGGAACGACGGGGCACGCCAGCGAGGGGCAGAGCGTGCTTCCCCAGCACGGGCTGGTCCTGCATCTGAGGATGGCGTGCAGGCCAGCCGCACCCTCGCCCCGTTCCGCTGAAGCCTCCGAAAGCAGCGGGTGTGGGTTTCACAAAGAGCTTGTCTCCCGGGTAAGCTTGGTGCTGCAGAGACGGCTGGTTTGGGGCTTAGGGACACGGTGTCTGCCCCGTCCACGCAGGAGGAGAGGGGCTGGACGACGCTCTGCACTCGTCCGCAGCACTGGTGACGGCGGCTGTGTGTGGGGACAGCAGTGCAGCGAGACGGAGCTGGTCGCCCTGACCCTGCCCTCCGACGGGCTCCGCTGTAGCTGGGTCACGCCCGGCACTCGAGCCGCTCCGGCCTGCATGGCCTCGGGACCGGGCCCCACGTCCCCTCCCTCCGCGCTGGCCCCTGTCCCGCCGGCTCCGGGGCCTGGGAGGCCACCTGTGCTTCTCGGTGACCACGGAAGCTGTGGGTGTCTGGGTGGTGCCGCCCCTGGAGCTCAGGGGACCCACGCCGAGGACGGGCCTTCGTTTCGCGGTGTCCCCACCAGAACCGATGCCGCGGTGGCCAAAGTCACTCTTCAGAGACACACTTACCACTTCCTGAGAACGTTCCCCGAGAACGCTGCAGGACGACACCCGACCCACACACTGGGCAGTGGACTGGACAGCCCAGCTCGCCTCCCCTCGGGTGACAGTGCCCATGGCGCAGGGTCCTTCCTCAGGCAAGCCGGTGCCGCTGGTCCGGAGGCACTGCCCTTGGCTCGCACCACGTCAGACAAGACTGGCAGAGTCCACGGGCGCTGGGCCCCGGTGCTGGGCCAGGGGGGCTCTGACTCAGCACAGCAGCCAGGCCCTGGTGGCGAGGACTCGGCAGAGCAGTGTGAGCGGTGTGCTCAGCGGGGCGCGTGGGCTGGCGCGTCAGGGCACAGAGCACAGGGCTCGTCCTTTTGTTCTTGAAGCAACGTGTCTGTGAACGTCCGCCTGTTGGCTGAGCGACCTCCGTCCCCCGGAGGCCCAGCCGCCCACCTTCCAGGACCCGCGAAGCAGGTGGGGCCAGCGCCATGGGGAGGATGCTGCAGGCCGCATGGCTTTCTGCCGCGAACACCCATGCGGGAAGCTGGGGACCCTCGGCTGACGGGTGATCCACCACCTCAAAAGACGCTCCCTGTTGTCTGCCTCAGATCTACGATGAAGCTGCATTCCACGTTTCAACGAAGCAAGGTGTTTGGGGTCTGAAGCCGAGGCAGACCTCTCCCCACCAATTAATGCCAATCTGGTACTTCCTGTGTCACTGTCTTGGGGAGGAGAAGTCACGGAACAGTCTGAAACCTGACAGTTCTTGCCTTTCTCTGGCCCGTTCCCAGCCAACTACAGACAGGCTGATCCGTGCCCTTCCCTGGAAAGCCTGTCTGCGCCGGGCGGCGCTGCTGTCCGGTCCTCCGGGGGCAAAGGCTGTTCTGGGAGCTTTGCTTCTGCTCGTGGCCAGGAACCGTTCCTTGAGACGCTGAGCCAGCCTTGCCCCGACGCCCGTGCTGAAGGGCCAGGGAGAAAAGACCGTGCTAAGGGAGAAGGAGATAAAAACAAAAGAATTCCCGGAATCATACAATCAGCTGTCTGAACTTGTTTATGTGTTTTTGTTTTAGACTATAGCGGGGGCAGAGACAGATGACAAGGGGGACGAGTGTGTCCAGGTGCAGGTGGACGGAGGCCGCCCGGCCCGTGTGGCGCCGTGCTGCGGTCCGCGAGGGGCTCCCGCACCACGGCCCGGGCGGCGCGTCAGCTCCAGAATCCTTTTGGCGTGTGTCCCACTCCACCTCCAGGCGGGCGGCGTCACTCCCCGGTCCCGGGCCCCTGTGGGCCGGCTGCCGTGATCACACTGGGCACAGTCCCACTGGGCTCCTCCAACCGCGACCTTTTGACCTCGGGTTCTCCAGTGGAAGGGGCGGTGCTGGCCGGGGGGCGGTGCTGGCCGCTGCTGCTGGGTCCTCGGGCCCCACCTCACACACGCGCGTGACCACCACCGGTGTCGACGAGCTGGCCTGGGCCGCGAGGAGCTGCAGGGGGCTCGTGAGGGCTGGGGGCGAGGGGAGAGATTAACGTTGGGACACCGGTCAGGACCTGGCTTGTTCTGATACAGCCCGAGTCGCCACGCCAGAGCCAAGTAAATTACGCCGGACCAGCTTCCCCGGCACTTCCAGCTAAAGCCACCGGCAGCCCTGGGGTGCCAGCCAGGCGCCAGCTCCCGCTTCAGCTGGCCTTTCTGTGGCTGGACTCCTGTGAGCCATCGCCCCTCCGGCCCTGGCCCCTCTCTGCCTGAGAGGGCACTGTCCCCGGTTCCCTTCAGCGTCCTCCTGGCTCTTACTTCTCCCTGTGGATCCTCTAGGGACCCTGGCGGCTCCCGCCCTCACCTCAGGAAGCTCATTGACAAATAAATGCCACCCACCTGACAACTGAAACCACTGCCCGCTCCACCCCCCCCCCCCGGAGCTCCTGTGTGACGCCCTCCGGGACCTCGGGCTGTGAGCTCGGTGCTGGGGGACTTCGCTCCTTCCTTAGCATTGGCACAGGGCGGGGAGCAGCGGGCACTCACACACTGCACTGGCCGCTGGACTGGTCAGCGGGCAACAGCGTCCTCCTGCCACACCGACTACAGACTGAGCTGCCCACTAAGGCGAGCGTGTGGAGGTCAGCAGGGCCTCACCGTAAGTGCTGCCGGCTAAACTGTTCGTGGGGACAGAGTGCTTTCCGTTCTGAGTGACGGCCCGGACTGGGAGATGGTGCTGCCCGATGGTGACTGGTGTGGCTGGCTGCAGGATGGTGACCGTGTGTCCAGGGACCCCCGGAGCCATCTGGCTGGCCACCGTCTGGATGACCCTGCTGGCGGTGGGGATGGTGGCGAAGGCGATGGTGGGCTTCTCCTCCAAGCCTGTGGGCGGAAAGTGCGTCAGAACCTGGTGGCCGGGCCGTCTGCCACCCGCACTCGGGCAGGACGACTGTCCACGGGGACGTGACTCGTGGCTCTTAAGCACTGACGCTAGGAAAACACATGGGTTCTCAAGAGAGAAGTCCCACTGATGAGCTCAGTTTTAAAACGACCAAAAAACAATTAATAGGGATTTTAGTAATAAATGTAAACCCCTTAAACTATAATCAACCCAAACATAATTGGAGAAAGAAAATACGTTCTCTGGAACAAAGTGATTTGTGTTTGGAGCCGTGACTTAGTCCTCTTGACCAGAACGCGTGCCACGTGGCGGCCTTAGAAGTCACACACACTGCGCCCAGCCTCCGGGGGTGAGTGAGGCTGGCAGCTGCCGTTTTGCTCCAGGGACCCCTGCGAGGGCCGGCGAGGGGCAGCTGCATCTTCACCATTTACCCCACCAAGTCCCTGGGATCCAGCTTTCTAATGCAAACCTTTGTAACCATTTTTCCATTTTAATGACTTCTAAGGACTCGCTGGGGGCTTGAGAGGACTCACCCTCCAGGTTCTAGGTTTAGGACCCCCTCACCCCCAAATGCACTAGTGCACGAGGAGGAACACGTCTCAGAGGACGACCAGTGCTGATAGAAAAACGAGCAGCAGTAGGAGGGGCAGCAGCCTGAGAGCCACCAGCCGAGCCCCCCACACCGGGCTCTGCAGCCCCCGAGGGCCCTCAGGGCTAACGGCTCGACCTCCCGGACGCTCAGTCGAATGACCACGTGGCTACGTTACCTCTCGCCTCGCTGCCGAGGTCCAGCACGGTTGTGCCCGCCGCTTCGTGGGCGCCCCCTGCCGAGGCCTGGCTGGCAAGGATGTACCCATTGGCGGAGCTGGCGGAGGAGGTGACCACCCTGAGCATGGTGACCGGGGGGGCCTGCTGCACGACGTGGATCGCGTGGCCAGAGGGCGGCTGCGCCGTCACTATGGAGGCTGGCATGTAGGCCACGGGCTTGGCCACTAAACTAGGAGGTCGGGGAGGCACGGCCATGACCACGGGCTGGGCGCTGACGGGGGAGCCTGCACGGAGAAGGGGCGCGAGGTCAGCGGGCGCTCTGGCAGCCCTGCCAGCCGAGCCCGGGTCCCGCCATGGCGGACTGAAGGGCGAAGCCGCTCTTACCGGGCGCGCTCTGGGAATACCGGTACTCGGGAACAGACGCCAGCTTCGCCCCAAAGTCGGAGTCGTGCGGGATGGGGGAGCCCTCCCGAGACAGGCACTCTGGAGTCTGCAGGCCGCTAGACCGAGGGGACATCAGCCCAGGGTGAGTGGGTGACGCCGGGGCACTCCTGGAAGACAGGACCAGGGAGGTGAGCAGCCACCGGGAGACGAAAGGTGGCCGCACACCCCGCGGCCCCATGAAGGCCACGATTCGGAGCGTTTGCTGCTGGAAACACGGCTCCGCCTCCCGCCACAGAGCTCAGCTCCGTGGGACGGCGCGGACGCTCCACAAGGACCGGTCTGCGCGCAGAGCACGGAGCGCGTGCCCCGTGACGCCTGCCGACCAGCACTGCTGCGTCCCACGCAACGTCCCCGTCCAGCTCCCGCCCGCTGGGGCTGCCTGCTCAGGGGACTGCCGGGCGAGCGCACGGGGCACGCGGACACGCAGCCCGTGTCCCCCGGACACGTGCGGGATCAGTGCAGACCCAGAGGCAGGCACAAGGGCCCCCCCAGACGCAGTAGGGGACCCGCCCTCATGCTATGCCTGTGACCGGCTCCCTGCGGGGCCGCGGGCACTCACTGCGCCTCCACGGCCTCCTGGGGGGACCTGACCCTCTTACCCCTCCTTGTCCCTGAGGTCTGGCCCACTGCTTCTCCCACCTCCCTTGGCTCACTCGTCTGCCTGGGGTCCCTGCCTGCCCATCCCCCTGCTCAGGCCGGAGCGCTGGGGTTTTGCGGAGACCCTCACAGAGCTGGTCAAGCTAGATGACGTCAGCCGGGTGGGCCTTAGTCCAGTGATGCACACGCAGAGAACGTGGCAGGAGGATGAAGGCAGGGTCGGGGCGACGTGGCTACGGGGCTTCAGAGAGGCCCGGCAAAGCCCCAGGAGCGGGGAGAGGCCTCGGGCAGACGCCCTCACAGCCGCAGAGGGAGCCCCGGGCCACGCCTGACCTCGGGCTTCCGCCTCCACAACGGCACGAGGATGAGTTTCTGCTGGCGAAGCTGCCGAGCGCGTGGCGCGTGGCCGTGGCAGCCCCGGGAAGCGCGACAGCGCGACAGAGGGTCTCTCCGCGTCCCCGTTTACGCAACACGCTGCTCTGGACAGCCCGAGCTCAGCGGAAACACTCCAAACGGTGCGAAAACCCTTCTGTGAATTCCCACCTTACCAACGTGAACAATTCACTTTGTTCCAACTTCTACTCTGACCAGACACGTGAGAACCCCAGAGACAGACGCTCTACTGGAGTTAAGCCCGAGTTATCGAAGCTGCCGCTCACGTAACCGAGTTGGAAGTGGTCCTGGGATGGGGGGCACCAGGTGCCAACGTCTCCTTCCACGTGCGGGAATTTCCGAGAGCGTCGCCCCATCTCTGAGCACTTTTTCCTGAGCTTGGTGGCCCTGGCAGCACCGCCTGGCCACATGAGCGTGGGCCTCCTGGGCTGTGCCGGCCACAGGGAGCCAGAGAGGCCTGGGCCAGGGGCAGGCGGGGTGTGTGGGGGGCCCATCCCGACTCCAGCTTTGCTGCGGGCAGTCTGTCCAAGCTCTGTGCCCGTCTGCGCCTCCGAGACGCGGCGTGCCGTCCATCGGGGAGGGCAGCTGTGCACCGTGTCCCTCCAGCAGGAGGCGTGACGCCACGAGGCCGCCCCAGCCGCACCCGCCCGCCCCGCCCGTTCTCAGATGCCGTTCTCCCGCTGCAGGTAGCTCGGCTGCTGAGATCGGACAGGGCAGACGGGCAGCCAGCAGCTGACTAACGTCACTGCCGAAGCTCCTCGGCCCCGGCACGTTCTCTCTCTCCAGAAACATCAGGGGACACCCGGGGAAGCTGGCTCCCGGCACAGGCTCACCTGGAGGAGAGAGGCCCGAAGGGGGTGCGGAAGCAGGAGACGCCCCTCTGCCTGCGCTTCCGGAAGGCCTGCTCCACGAGCTTGGCTTCTGAGGCGGGGTCTATTCGCCAAAAGGACCCCTTTCCGGGCTCCTCTTGGGACCGAGGGACTTTAATAAAGTAACGGTTCAAGGAGAGGTTGTGTCGGATAGAATTCTGCAAGCAAGCAGAGATCATCACCCATCGTTAGCAAGTCAGAAAACAAACCCCAACCCGCCCCACATCGGGACCTAACACATGCGAGACCAAAGGTGACAGGAGCCCACGGGCTCCCGGCAAGCCGCCCGGGTCACCATTTAACGGGCCAATACAAAGACACAGGTAGCTTTCTCTATCAAAATTCATCCTAGCAGTCTTTATGGACAAGCCGGGGCCAGGGAGGGTGCCCAGCTCCAGCCTGTACCGAATCTGCTGGCAGGCAAGACACCATGGAGACAGAGAGACGGCAGGCCGGGTACGCCCAGTGTGGACGAGGCCTCGTGGTCCTGCACCAACGAAGGTGCAGTGTGTGTGATGGGCGGTGCGGGACCACGCGTGGGGCCCACATGTGTGCCAGGGCATGCCGCTGGACCGCAGAGTGGGGGCAGCGTGGACGCCCGGGGTGCAGCCCGTTTCAGATACACTACAGGTCGCCAGTGACGACACCCATCCCCTTCCCTGTGCGTCTTAAAGGGTTTCTCGTCCTGAGGAAGCAGCCACATCCAGGCCCCCAGGGCCGACCTCACCTGCCAGCCTTTGTCGGCCGTCCTGTAGTACGGGTAATGCTTGGTGATGTGGGCGTAGATGCCGCTCAGCGTCAGCTGCCGGTCCTGGGCGGAGGAGATGGCCTGCACGATCAGCTGCGCGTAGGAGTACGGCGGCTTCGACTCGTCCTGAGGCCGACAGACAGCGGGCTGAGCGCGAGGCCTGTTCCCAAGTGCCACCCCGTGGCCGCCACCTTCCCGTGGGGATGGTCGGGAGCTGTGTCGCCCAGCCCAGCCCTGGGGACTGCGCCTGCTCTGCCCGCGTGCCTGCTGCAGCCCACGGGGAGAGCGCGTCTCCGCCTCTCGGGCAGGAAAGTTAGGTTTTTACCGCAATTTATTCTGAAATTTCTCAGCTCCTCCACAAATCTACTTGAAAAGTTATAGATGGGCCTGAACCAAGATGCAAAGGCATTACGGCAAAAACCTGTCCTTCCTCTCAGAGGCAGGCGTGGAAGGGCAGACGTGGCGAGGAGGCCAGCGTGGGGAACATGGCCCACAGCGCACCGTGGTCCCGGAGGCCCTGCCCCACCGCGCGGGTGCGAGTGCTGAGACCTTGGGGCTGTCCCCTCCGGACGTGTCTGCCTGCTGCTCCGAGGCGGCCTTCGCTGCGAACTCTGCTGCCAGCTGCAGGTCCGAGGCCACGTTCTGGACAAAGCGGTAGCCGGAGGACCCGGCGCCGCGTGGACTGGCCGGGCAGGAGTTGGGAACACTGTGGAGAGAAAAGACACGTCTGAGTTCACGATCCTGAGCAGGGCGTGTGTAGGAAGCAGGATTCCAGGACCACCCTGGACGACATAGGAGGAAAGACACCCACACACCATGTCACCGTGACACCCACCCTTGACAAAGGAAACCAAGTGCAACCAGAAACCCACGGTGAGTGTCCGGACCGAGACTGCGGGCAGGGGCCGCTGGGGCCAGCCAGGCAGGCGGGCGGCATGGAGGCAGGGCCAGTGGCTGTCCTGTGCTCCCTCGTCCACACGGTGGCGCCCTGAGCAAAGGCCGGGAACCGTGGATTCTGAGGCCAGCGGCTGGGGAGAAAACCTCACGTGGGGGTGGGGACGGCCCTCCAGACGCCTCCGGGGCCGCAGCCTCGGCTTGCCCGGCTCTGTTCTGGGCGGCGGCGACAATCCAGGTTGAAGCTGCAACCAAACCCGGCTGGAGCCGTTTCCGGCCCCTCCTGTGAGGCCACGCCCGCCCATCCGGAGTCTGGAGCTCAGCGGGCACCGGCGGCGCCGCCCGCCAGCCGCGGGTCCGGACCCGCTCCCTCCCAGAGACACGAAGGACGCTGCTTATCAAGCCACATCGAAATACTGACTCTGAAAAACTGGTTCTATTACAAAACATTCAGAGAAAACCAACGAAAGCACTAAAAGTGGGTAACAGACCCAGGAAAGTGCCCCAGCGGGGAGATGACCAGGGTCCCATGGTCACTTGCCTCCAGGGAAGCTCGAGACCCTCCTCCCACCAACCCAGCCTCCCTGCAGCGTGGGGACATGAGCCTGCAGGAGCGCCTCGCCTCCAAGGCCAGCGCCCCACACGCTCCGCGTCCTCCGTCTGTCTGTCTGGTCCCTGCCTGAACACCCGCTACACCCTGCCACGTCTACGTGACGTCGCCCCACCCCCACAGCTCCAGCTCACACGTCACCCCCGTCCCCATCCCTGGACCCCAGCACCTTCCTTCTCCCGCGAGCCGGGATGGCAGCCCGCTCGACACGTGCACCCCCCTCGCCGTCTGCGGCACGCGGGGGGCGGCGGGCGCCGCGGCTGCAGAAACCGCTACTGAGGAAAGAAGGGTGAACAACAATCAACCGCTGTGACCGAGCGCAGCCGGGCGGCCGACGTGGAGGGTGAATCGGCTGTGGCAGTGGCCCGGTTCAGCCACGCATCGGCGAGTGGGCGCACGGGACCCGGAGGGCCCTCCCTTGAGAATTCTCATGCTCTTCTCCCCCGGAGCCCGGACACTGCAGACGGGCACGGCCGTGATGCAGACGCCGCCCGACGGGGCACGCACGCACGCACGCGCCCCTCCGGCCGCCTTTTCTAAATTTAGTTCAGCACCAAGTAGACAAAACCCGACCTTATACGGTAAGGGAGGGGCGGGAGGAGAAAAGCTCGTGCTGGCAACGCTGTCCCGCACTCAGAACCAGGCTTTTCAGAAGCGTCCGCTTGGGAACCGGACGCCACTCCGCCTGTGGCGCGATGCTGAGGCTCGGGGGCTGAGCCCGAGGCGGCGGCTCTGCCTGGGGGTTCCCGGGGCTGCCCCTGCCGGGCAGGGCGGCGCTGCGGATGGCTCCGTTAACACGGCGACACCCCTCCCAGACCTGCGCACAGGCCTGACCCTGGATCAGGGGCCGAGGATGGGCGCCCAGACACGTGCCACCTTCCCGGAGCCGGACGCACGCCCACCCAGGTGGCCGGCAGACTCCCACCCCGCCGGCGGACGGGCGCGCTCGCGGCGGACAGCGGACACAGCGATGCCTGGGCTCAGGCACGTGGCCGTGCTGCCCGCCCCGTCACCATCTCGTAAAAGTCCATAGAAGACGCATGTCTAACCCCGGGAAGGCAAAGCCCACAGGGAAGCTGCCCGTGCCCACAGGGCTCTGAACGGAAGCGGCAGGCCGCCAGGGCCGGCCCACGCGCGGGGCGGAGGCGGCCACCTTGGCCAGCGGGCCGCTGCGCTGGGTGGCTCTCGCCACAACCCGTCTGCACAGCTGGGCGGCCCCTCCCGAGCCCCAAGCCCAGCAGGCGCCCGGGGGATGCCCGGCCGTGCACGCGGACTTGCCAGACGCAGAGCAGCTCACTCCTCAGAGTGGCCCACGCAGCTGTCCCCGCGGGTGGGCCTCGGCCGAGGGCTGTGCCTGGTGCCCGGCCGCCCGGTCACCACCGCACCCCCGTGTGAGGGGCCAGAGCCAGGCTGGACGCCACGCAGGCCATGTCTTAGGGCTGTAAGCTGTTCAGCTCAGGGCTGGGCCTCAGAGGGAGGGGGCAGTGGGCTCTGGGGACACTGGACAGGGTCCCACACACAAGCGCTATCCTAATCCACTGCAAAATTCGACAATTAGCAAAACCTAAAAAAATGCTTGAAGTGTAAGCCCACACGTGTGTCTCTGGGGAGAAGACGTGCTGGGCCCTCCTGGGACACTGGGCTCACGCGAAGGTGTGCGGAAAGTCTGAATTTGGGGTGTGGGAAAGCAGTACAAGATGTCACATGACTCAGGCGCCTGTCCCCTGACTTCAGAGTAAAGGAGGACACGAGCAGAACACACACTTCAGACTGTCAGTCACCGCGTCCCCCTTTTAGGAAAGACACTGTCGAGGCTAGGTTTCTATTTCGGGCTGTGAGTGGCGACTCCTCGAGACTGGCCTGAGCTGCCAGCTGCCCTGGACGCAGGCCACTGTACCGCTGGGACAAACCCGTGCTGGCCCCATGACAGCCCAGGTATACAGAACGTGGCTTCTGTGACGTCCAAGCCACAGATGGCAATGTTTACATCTTTTGTTTAGAAGATGGGAAAAGAATGGGCTGCCTGATGGGAAAAGTGTTTCAAGGTCTCACTATGGTGATAAGAATTCAAGCTGAGAAAAATAAACCTGACAAAAGGCCAAGCCACTGCCGGCCGGGGCAGCCCACGGAAGTCTGTCCCTGGAGATGGCGAAGAACCTTTTCTGGGGCGACACTGGCTCAGACGCCTGGCCGGCTGGCTCTGCTGGGGACCATGAGCAGGCCCCCGAAAGCGCCCGGGGCTGCAGGAAAATCACCCTCCGGTCACTGCCTCCCAAGCCAGTCTCCTGGGAAGTGGCCCTCACGGGCCTGAAATCCTAGTGGGACATGGGCTGCCCTGTCTGGAGGCTGAACACTGTCGGGCGCATTCGGGTCCCCTCTCCGCCCTGGACCCCTCCCTGGTCTCATCTAGAAAACCATGGGACCTTCCCGCCCCCTTCAGGAAATGGAAGGGCCTGTAGACTTCTGGGGAGGAGAGGTGCTCTGGGAACAGGCCAAGGGCAAGTCTATACCCTAAACATCGCCCGAAGGCTGAGGAGGAGGGTCTCCCTGCTCCCCAAAGAGGCCACTGGTAAGAGATCCACAGGAGGGGCCACTCGCGTGCCCCCCGGGCCTGTCCACACCAACACCTCTGAGCCATCTGGGCAGTTTTCTAGTACCTCACTTTTTGTTTTGAGATTTTAATTAGATCACTAATTTTCAGTTAAAAAATATCATTAGCTCTTTGATGGAGTGGCAACTGAGTTGACAATTTTCAGGCAGAAGGTTATACTTTTGATAAACACACAGAAGTAAGTGGTAATTGTTTTTCATTAATGCCTTTTGCATTTTTTTTGGAAATAGGAATTTTTTAATTCTATAAGACAAATGTTTCAGTTAAAGTACACAGACTTTCTCATTCGAAATGCCCTTTGAGGAAACACAGGCTCGCTTCCTGATTTTTCTGGCTTCACGGAGGTGAGTGGTACCTTGTCCTGGACGTGAACAGCCACCAAGGCACATCTGCCGCTTGAGGGACTCGGCCACCAGACAGGACAGAAGCTCTGAGGACAGGCGGGCCGGGCGGGGACGAAACGGCAGAGCAAAGGCGACGTGGCTGTGCCCAGGGAGGCCAAGGGGTTGTATGCAGGAGGCGGCAAGGACAGTACTAAAAGCACATCTGGAGAACGAGGAAAGGCTCGTCAACGTTTTTAGAAGAGGAGAAATAAGAGCTCACTGAAGGGCGGAAAGAGAGACTTGAGGACGTGTGCCCCACAGCAGATGAGAGAGAGCGAGCGCGGACAGAGGGAAAGAAAAGGGAGACAAGTGTGTGCAGGGGCAACGCCACAGGAATGACGGAATGAATGCCGGGGATCGCGAGTCTTCACGGTGACAGGCCCCATCATGCTCCCCGGCGGATGACAACGACCCCTCGCAAGCCCAGCGCTGAGCCGGCCGTGTGCTGCGTGCAGGGGACACAGCGTGGCAGGATTAGAACTCGGAGTCCACTGACACCGGCGGGGCCGGGAACGAGCACGGGAGCTGCTGCTGCCGCCGCGGGACACCCAGGGCACGCCCCGATCTCTGGAACGTGATTCTGAGGGAAAACGTCTCCCACCGAGAATTCTCCATGCAACAAAACCCATAAAACCACCTACCCAGTGTGAACGAAGAACGATAATTTCCCAGCATGGAAGACTTTTTTAAAAATGTACCTCTCCTGTCACCTCCTAGGGAACGGCTGGAGGATGGTCCCCAACACAACACAGCAGATGAGGAACGGGAAAGGCTGGAGTCGGGGAAGAGGGGATCCCTAGGATGACGGGAAGCCAATCGCAGGGACCGAAGGGCCAGACCTGGGTTGGGGGGCTGAGATCCGGAGGGAGGACTTGCAGTGAAGGTGTGAGTGACGGATACCGACACTGGGCAGAGGGGTGCCGGCTCCAGGAACGAGGAGGAGAGCTAGGAAAAGGCTAACAAACGCTGTAACTACTACAAGGTCACCGAGGAAAACGCAACAGTAACTCAAACTACACTGTCACACTCAGAAAAACGCAACAGTAACAAACGACACTTAAACTGAGAAAATGCAACAGTAACTCAAGCTACACGTGACACAGGACGATGCAACAGTAAGTACACAACAGTTCTTAGCACCCTAGGGGTTGTACCGAGGAAAATGCAACTCGAGTTAAAGTGACAGTTCCGATGAGTTTCACCGGGAGGAAGGCTGGAGAAGAACACGGGAGCCAGTCCGTAACGTGTCTAAACCTGGGAAACCGAGTCCCGTGAGCATCGACGCAGAGGAGAGAAGCGAGAGGGGCTGTCTGGGCTGTGACCGGCGGGGATGTGGCTGGGAACAGCTGCCGTGCCCTGGGATCCCTGCAGGATGACTGTTCCCGCAGCAGGTGCATGTGCACGCGTCACCTCCATAAACACAAACTCCTGCGTAGCGCGAAGGAAATAAACCAGCTCTGCGCGGCCTCTGCGGGCGGCCGCCAAAGGCAGCGCTCACGGCCGCACGGGGCCCCTCTCAGCGCCCCCGTCTCCTGACCTGTGGAGCGGGCCGGCAATGCCCGCACCTGCGGGGTGACTGGGTGTCCCGCCGCGGCACAGGCCTGGCATGCGTGCGTGGCGGTAACGGTCTCCATCTTTATTCCTGTTCTTAAAACCTGGAGTCCGCTGACCTCGAGGGCACACGTCTCACGACATGCCCGAGTCCGCGGCCGCCGTCACTGCGGGAGAGTGTTCAGACACTTTGGAAAGGCAACTCAGACGGCTGGTGTGCCGTCACTCTGTGAGGTGGCCGCGACGCCGACTCTGAGGGGGACCGGGAGTGGCGCACGTGTCCCTCAGCGGGGGCCATGTCACAGGACCTCCGGGGGGACAGCCACTGAACACCGCCACGCGGGAAGACGCCAAGACACGGCGAGGAAGGGGGACATCGGCTGCAGGGAGCATGAGCTCTGTGGGGTCCTGGGGGGGACAGGCAATCACACCTGACGGGCCCTGGAGGAGACGCAGCTCAGGGACTTATCTCGGGGAGCGGGTCACTGTCGGAAACGTTTGCATTTTGTATGACACGTGTATAGACAGTACTTCTGTCATCGAAAAGAATAAAAAGGGGAAAGAAAAGTCCCAGAGGCCAGTTTCTCAGACCTGCCCTGAAAGATGTCTGTGTCGCCTGGACGGAAGTCCAGTGTCGTGACATCTGGGCGGCTGTTTTAAGAAGACGACTTTCTGAAACGCATTTTGCCCCAGTGAAAACCAGCCGGCCCGCCGCGGGGCTCCTCCTCCCACGCCCATGCTGAGGCGGGGCCCACCCTCGTGGGGACTCCCTCAGCGCCTGCCCTCCAGGTCCCCCCTGCTTCCTGAACCCTGGAGGGTGCGACCTGGGAAGGGCTCCGTGTGCCCACGCTGACCGGCGCTGCCCAGCAGACACGGCCAAGAAACAGTAACTGTGAACCCTCAAAGGGTCCCCCGAGATGCACCCGAGAACCAGGAAACGCCACTCCCTGCGGCTCTGCACCAGAGACAGGAACTAAAGTACAAGCTTCATTCAACTTTGTCTCAACAGCTTAGGGCCAAAAAGTAAATAAATAAATAACAGCCTGGCAGGGATTTGGGCACAAGGGAAAATATAAAGGACATGGAGATCCCATCTTTCTGTGTGGATGAACCAATTTTTACTTCTCGGAAATTTTCAGATGAAGAAAGGGACCAAGGCGGTGTGGGCGGGGCAGGAGGGCTGTGAGGTCCACAGGAACAGGTGCGGGGCGGGCGGGGGGGGGGGGGGGAAATGGCCCTCCAGGTGACCCAGAAATGGCGAGGCCCCTGTGCCAGCCGGCGAGGATCTCTGCTTTGTGTGGTTCAACCCCCCAGATGGGGCTGGGAACGCGAGGTGGGAATAAAGCTATACACCTTTAAGCAAGAAACCCACTCTCAAGGAAGGATCCAGAGTTTGCTAGAAAAACGAAAGCAATTCTAAGGTAGACCTGATAAGCTCCAGACTCCAAGCTATCTGACATTGCAAGACAAAACAACCTGAGTGGAGGCTGAATTTTATCTGGCAAACAAAGCAGGACTGCTTGAAGGTCATGATTAGCAGTGATTTAGATTCCGAAGTCAGTTGCTTTTTCTTTAGATCATGTTCTGCTAACCTCTGCCAAACTTCAGCCAACAAATTGCTTTTATATTTGGTCTCTATGTTAGAAAAATCAACAAAAGCCTTCCTAGAGCTAGAGCTTACAAAATCTTGCTCTAAATGGGTAATTTAGTTATTCTGTGTTATGCCTTTTCTCTGGTTTTATTTCTGCAGTTTTCTTAAAACTCTAGCTGAAAGGAACACTTTTAGACTTGTATGTTTTTGCAATACCTAGAAAATGATTAACCAACTCCTTATTTCCTAAAAATACTTCGTTGCAAAACAGAAAAAAAAAAGTCAACAAAATACTGCTTAAGACAGCAAAATTTATTTCAAAGTGAGTTCATTCATTTTCTGGGTGGAGTACTTTCGGGCAGAAAAAAAGAAGAACACACACACACACACACACACACACACACACACACACACACACAACACACACACAACAGAGGGGAAGCACAAAAGGCCAGGGAGGAAGGGGCTGGGCTAGGAGTGCAGGGCGGGGGCTCTTTACTGCCCACAGGTAGAGCCCCTCCCCAAGTCCTGCACGGGAGAGGCACAGGGCAAGGTGCAGGGGACCTGGGGCAAGGGGAACCAACCCTCACCAAGCCTCACCGAGGTCTGGGCTGCAGGGACCCAGCCGGCCAATGGGGTGAGCGGGGCACAGGCACACCAAATTAGGAGACCAGTCAGGAGGAGGAGGGCCCCGGCTGCAGCCGGTTCTTAGAAAAGACCCTCCCCAGCGCCAGCTTCCTTGGGGACCTGCTTAGCTCCTGCACCTCCAGAGAGGGGGTCTACCAGCCCTTGTCTCCTGGGGAGGGTCCTGGGCAGGAGAGGAAGGGCGGGCCCAGGCTGTGTGTAAATACTCGGGCTCCTCCCCTATGATGAAAAGGATCTTGGCAAGCAAAACCTCAAGGGCCTCTGAGGTTTCTAAAACACTGTTGAATTCCGCAGCGCTAAGATAAACGGATGTAAACAGAAACCCTTTTGTGTGACACTTAATTAAAGGCCAAACAGTGAGAAAGCCTGCCCCAAAGTTATTACTCTCTCTGAAAATATTTTACCAAATGGAAACAAGAAGCCACCCTCGTGGGCGGCCCTCAAATAGAAAGACCAGGGCGGGGACAGCGCCGCCCCCTCCTGACTGACTCCAGCCACAAGAGCAAGTTAAACATGACCGGATGGCCAGTCACACACTGCCAGCCGATCCGCCGCACCTGCCCCTCCTGCTTCTGAGACTCTCTTCTCCACGCCTGTGTGAAGTCGCCCTTTACCAGAAAAGCAACTTCAGCTCGCGAAGCTGTGCTCGAGCACCCTAACCAGCTGCTGCTACGTTTGTTTAAAATATGCTTGTATCATGAGCCCCCCAGGTACAAACTCGAACATTTTCTTCCTTAAAACACATCTCTGCATTGACGATTAATAACCCGGCGCCAGTCGAAGGCTGACGGCCCGCAGCGCTCTTCACGTGTGGAAGGCGGGCCTTTTGCTGCCACCTGATGGCGCACAGGACACACGTCCCAGAGCCCTTGGCGCCCAGCAGCACGGACACGCGGCCGAACGTTCCCGCTGCAGCCCTGAGGGGCTCCTGGGTACACGCATCAGAGTGTGTTTTTCATCAGCTTCACTGAGCCTCAGTTACCCGTTCACACCGTGCCGCTCAGTCGTGTGACCCAGAACGCTTGCACCGCCCAGGAAGGAACCCCGTCAGTCAGCACTCGCCCCTTTGGCCAGCCCCTGGTGGCCACTCCCGACTTCCCCTGTGCTGCACATTTCCTATCAACAAATCACACAACGTGTGGTCTTCTGTGCCCGGCTTCCCTCACTCTGCTCCGTGTTCCAAGGGCCACCTGTGTTGAGCCAGGTGTCAGCACTTGGGCCTTCTGAAGGCTGAAAAACATTCCAGGACACCGGGGGGTGTCTGGGCCGCTCCCGCGAGCCTTGGCCTATGTGGTCCCCGCGGACCTTACGGGCCGGCGAGCTGCTGGGCCACACGGAGCTCTGCTCCAAGGGGCTGCATTGTTTTACTACATGGAATTCGTAACGTGTAAGTTATACACACATAAGTAAACGTGAGAGCATTTTCACAGCATAGCCTAGTCCTGAACTCAGATGGAGTCCTCATGCTATACGTGAAATTCCAGCTAGAGGTCTGGGAAAAACAAGGAGATCACATGCTCAATTTTGGGTTTAGAACAAAGCTACTGCTAGAAATCTGAAAGGAGCTTAGAAGAAATGGTCTGTCACGTAGAGCTGTAAAGAGCAAGTAAAATCATGCGTGTGCCGTGCTGGGTGCTGGGTCAGCACGCACGAAGCTGTCAGTGCATTACTGCCCATGAGGGCCAACACGACCACGATGGAACGTAACTGGGGCTGGCCACATGGCGAACAGAGCGCTCACTGGCTTTATCTGTGGAAAAGCAGGCCCCTGAGCCTGCAGGGACACCCCCCCCCCGCTGCGGTGCCAGAACAGGGGTCAGGCCCTAGGCCGAGCTCTGGGCCAGCGTGCTCAGTGCTGTCCCTGAGCTCCCTCTGCAGGAGAGAGACACACCTCCTCGCAGGCTCCAGAGGGGCCAACTCCCGGCAACGTGATGCAGACAAAGCCCGGCGTGCAGCCAACGCGCCACGGGAGGGAGGCAAGGGCCCGAGTGGCCCACAGACTATGACACAGGGACGAACCGGCAAGTGACGCCACACACGAGCCTCTACGGGTGCAGAAACAGGGACCCCGAGCACGGCTGGTCCGCGAGAGAAGGGCCCTGCACCTGGTGAGACGGAGGGACAGCAAGACCAGCTCCTGGAGCCGTGGGTCCCCAAGTGCAGTCCCCAGCAGTGTCCCGAGGAGCCCGGGCACGGCTACGTTCGCGCCTGCACTAAGGCCGCCGTGCTCTCCTGCGGGCTCCGCGGGCCCCGACGGCGGGCAGCCCCGGCGCAAACGGCTGCGGCCGCAGCAACCGGAGCTCCAGGGGCAGCTGCGCGCACGGAGCCGGCACCGCCAGGTGCCACGCGCAGCAAAGGGGAAAGGCCGGGCGCATCTTTAGATGCCCTTCATGGAGCAGGAAACTTTTAAAACCGTGTTAAACCGCGACCCTCAAATGCACGTCTCTTCACTAGGCTTTGCGGCAACACGGGGTGAAGGTGGGGCTGGCGCCGCGATGCCACAGCGGCTGGCACGGAGCACTCGTGCCCGAGGGCTGACGGACAGCTCAGCGGGACACCCTGCCGTGGGCCCCTGGGGGCACGCCTCCCTCTGGAACCTGCCCCCAAGGCTGCGACAGGCCAAGGACGAGAAAGGTGGGGGCCTTTCCCTTCTCAAATCTAGATTAATTTCTGAAACTTCACAAAGAATTCCACAAGTAAATTTTAGAAAGACAAAGTCCACCAGATCCTGGTATGCAGATATACTTTAAAATACTTTCAATGTCTTTTTGAAAAAATCATACCTGTGACTGCTGTCAAAGGCCCTAGCATACAAAATTTCAAACTGGCAAAGTGACGAATTAGGGAGTGAGTCTTCACTTTATAAGGGAATTCTCCAGAGACTTATTTAGGGAGGTCCCCTGATGTTCTTAAAATAGTTTCAATTTTCCATCTGCATGGCATTTTCCAGAAACATTTCTAACGTTGGATAAAACGTGGAACGTCTGTGTCATTTCCCCTTCCTGACAAACTGCCAGTGCATGGGGACCCCAGCTTTGGAGGGGAGCCTGGGGCGGGCTCGGGGGCCGGGGGCGGGCTGCTCACCTGATGGTGCCGGTGGGGGAGGGGACGGGGCTGACCAGGCTCCGGAGGTCGGGCTCGGGGATGTGGATCCTCAGCGGGGAGATCTGTGGGTACAGCGGCCGGAGGGGCGACGCGGGGGCCTCCTCCTGGGGGAACAGCGCCGTGAACTGGATCTTGATGGCCGTGCTGGGGAATCGGAGCGTGCACCTGTGACAGGAGGGAGCACGTTAGGCAGGGACGCAAGCACGGGGCGTGCTGTCACCCAAGGAGCTGAGACTCGTGTCGCCCGTGCCCACCCACGCCGTGGTTCGCATCCCGGAATCCATTCTCACACTCCCGTCAGGACACCCAGCACCGAAGCCAGGTTTCCTTCTCCTGGGCCTGTGAGCGGGAGACACGAACATCCCCGAACACCTACGACGTCGTCTCCAACAGACGTCACAGACAGAGAGGCCTGACTCCTGCCGGCTGTGACCGCCACCACGGAACGCCGCGCACGCTGCTGAGGCGGCGGTGCTCATGGCGGGGAAGACGGGACGCGGACGGCAGGTGACCAGAGCAGCACCGCCGCCCACCACCCCCGGCGGGAGCGGGGGCAGGGAAGCATGGCGGACACGGAGGGCGGCGGCTCTGGGCCCGCCTTCCTCCACACGCAGGTGACCACACGCCGCAGCCTCGCAAAGCACGTGTGCGGGGACCGGGGGAGTCCTCCTCTCAGAAACGGGGGCCCTGAGAGCCTGGGCGTTCTTCACCCAGCACACCTTCCAGAAACCTGAACCGACAAGTTACCAGCACGCTGCTCACGGTCACGGTGACTCAGTTAAGAACGAGAGCGGCAGGGCCTCACACACAGGTGACAGACACTGCTCACCGGCAGCGGCCGCGCAGAAAAGGCGCTTTGTGAAACGCGGCAGGGCGGGACTTGGGAACACTGCACACCAACACCCATCGTCAGCGCACGCTCAGCGTTCAGACCCCGCCGAGGGACCCGATGCTGAGGCCACGGCCTCCTGCGTGGACCGGCCGCCTGCAGGCTGCTCAGTGGCCATGTTTCAGCAGCGAATCTTCCCCAGCCTCCCGCGGACACGGCAAACACCCCTGCATGTGAATTCCCTTTTTTCCCCAGTAAAATAGTTTTTAGTAAAACAAGACTTAAGACGAGGGCGAACAGGGTCAGAGATGACAAAAGGTGGCGCATGGGTGCCCCAGCCTTCCCCGGGAGACCCACTTCTCCCGACATGACTCAGCCGCATGCGCACCTGCTGACAGCGCCTGCGCCTCACAGAGGAAGACGTCGCTCAGACTGGCCGGCCCGGGACCGCCCAGACACCTCGCAGGGGGGCTGCGGGCCATCGCCGAGGGGGCGCCCGGCAGCCGGGCGCGGGGCGTGGCGTGGCTGCGGCGGCGTGGGACACCACTGGAGGTGTCACAGAGGACGCAGCCTGACCCGCCCACAGTGCCCTCCATGGTCTTCCCTTAGCTCGCAGAACGAGACGCTTCGAACAGAAGAGACTGTCGCCAAGGTTCTTCCCAGTTCGAAAACGTAAGATTCTAGAAACACATGCGCCCAGGCCGAGGCGTCCGACAAACACAGCATGCGTTACAGGTCAGAGACGTGGCCACCTCGCCCGCAGCAAACGCCATCAGCGCCTGGTGCTGGCTGGACGGCTTCCGACTGACAGTTACTTTCCAATTAAGGCTTAACAACAAAACAGTCTCATATTATGTACTGCAACAGCTATTTCAAAAGCATCTCCTGACTCACTCTTCCAAAGATTATCCTGAGGCGGACTATCTGCTATCTAGGAGGTGGTGAAAACACCAGGGAGCTGCTTAGTTTTAAAAAGACGTCTCCCCAGGGCGCGGGCAGAGTGTGCCAGTCATCCTCATTCTGGTTTCGGGCCCTAGCCAGAGTTTTAACGAGCATGTTTTGCAATTAAAGCTATTCTCTTAAAGGTGTTCCATAGTCACCCTAAACACAGCCACACGCCACATGTCACGTGCCTGCCTGGATGCGATGCCTGTGTGGACAGGACGTGCAGGCCGGGGCCACCCAGACGTGGGGGAAGGCTCCGCAGCAGGCAGGGCTCCTGGGAGGGCGATCCTGTTAGATCTCTAGAAAACCCTGCCCTGACTTACAGAGGCAGACGGCAGTTTGGTGGCAGCCTGGGGCTGGGGTGTGGGGTGGGCCGGAGTTTCTGGCAAGGCGATACATACGTTTATTGGGACATGTGTTTTAAAAACCAAACCTAAACCCCACGCTAGACCAGCAGAGCGCTCCCTCGGGGCTGGGCGCACACACTCCGGGGGGCGCGGTGTGCGGCCCTTCGCGAGGGGCCCTGCCGCACCGCGCTCTCCCGGCAGGTCCCGCGACGCGCGGCCCCGCTCCTCTCGTCAGGGAGGCTGGGGGACGAGCGCGTGCTTCCCAGCGTGCTCGCGAGCATTCAGTGGGAAGTCCAAGCAAAGACACCAGACACACACGCCATCTGACGCACGAAGTGCTCATTACAAACTGGCCCACGGAGGGCGTGAGACGTGGTGACACACGATAAGTGAAAATGGCCAAGACCAAATGCTACAGGCCGTGACAAAAGGCGCAGGGCTCGAAACAGACAGACGTGGTCTGAGAGCGGGCTGTGGGGACAGCGTGCGGGGCCCTGGGCAAGCTGCTCACTCCGAGGCCCTCGCTAGTGACCAGGGTCACTCAGGCCTCAGTGCGGCAGGAGCTCGGAGGCGGTGACAGCAGACCGAGTGCAGGCCTGGCACCTGGCGAGTGGCGACGGCCCGTGTCCCCCAGTGCTCCCGGGTGAACATGGGAATGAGGAGTAAAGACAGACTCGGCCAGGGTGGCACAGAGACCAAGTGTCCTTTGCATGTTGTCATCTTGTCTTTGAGACACAAGAGATTTGGGAACAGAAAACGAGGCTGTTACTTGTAGAAGGGGCACGCGTCTCAGACCTCCTGAGTGTTAGGCCCGGCCCGTCCTGCCTGTGGTCTGGCTCCTGCGGAGGGAGCAGGGCCACGCCCGCCCGGCGGGACAGGTCCCCAGGACTCTGAAGGAAGGGCGTGGAAGCCAGTGTGACTCAGCAGACAACCAGAAGACCACAGGGCCTCCGTAGCTCTCCCGTTCCCCTCTTCCGTCGCCCCTCCCCTGGCCTCTGCTCCAGTCAAGTGCCATCAGGCACCGTCGGGTGGGCCCTGTGCCACAAGCCCCCATCCTTTACGTAAGGTCTGAAATTAGAGCACCAGAGCACAAGACGCTGAGATCTGTCAGTGCTCCAAAGAAAAATCTGACTGCTCAGGAAGTGGTTTTGAAAAAAACGTTTACATATAAAATTCCCAAACCAAAGGATTCCTAAATTTTTAACCTAAAATTTCTAATTCTGTTAAAAACTTCATACATTTTTCTAGAACGGCTGTGGGGCCTGTCATGCTGCAGAGACACGCCCAAGTGTGATGAGCCGCTCTGGGTCCCATTCACCTTTTCCCTCTGTGCTGACTTAAAGGAAACGAGTTTTCTACAGATCTTACAACGTGGCCCCCATCACGAAGTCACCGTTATTCGTCAGGTGCCTGACACAGTGCGACACAGCCTCGTCCCCAGGGACTAATGTTCTTTAAGGTTTGGTTCCTAAAGGCCACCTCCAGGGAGCCTTCCTGGATTGCCCCTGCTTGTGCCCCCGTGATGGGCTGAGGGTTACTTCGCGGGGCAGGTTTCGTCCCCCTTACCCCGCTACAAGCCCCTGGGGGTGCGGCGGCACCGCTGCTGCTCTGCTCTCCCCACAGGCCGGCGAGCAGTCCACCCACAGCACACGTGTGTCCGCACGCACGGTACGAGGTCACCACGTGCGTTTCTGTCCGTCACTTACAGCCCGGCAGGAGGTAAAGGCATGCAGAGCGGTGAAAGGTGGGTGGCAGACCAGACACACTCCAGACGGGTCGCAGACGGGGACCTGGTGGGGCTGCTCCGACCCTGTGCTGGGTGCGGCGGCACGCCTTCCCTGCTCCCCACAGAGCGCGCCAGCCTCCGGCCCAGCCACTCGGACCCGCGTCCGCCATTTTCAAAAAGGCTCATGAGAAGAGGGCAACGCTGAGCCAGCTGCCCAGGGCCTGGGGCGCCCCACCTGCAGGAGCCTGCAGCCCTCTGGTGTCCCGTGGGCCAGGCTGCCACGAGGTCAAGGTGTCACTAACACGAGGGTGGCACTGGAGCGGTCTGCGCCGCGGTCCATGCCCGCTGTGCTAACACTGGTCTGAGCCCTGGACGGCGGGGCACGCAAGCATGAAGTGGAGGCCGCTGGCGGGGAGGCCCAGGAAAGACTCTGACGTGACTAGAAGAGAAACTGGTACCGAACGAGTGACAGTCACAGTGACGCTGAAAGAGTCCGTCCCGAGAGCACGGCCCGCGCACCGCCTCTAGTCCTGGACCCTGCTCGACGGGACGTCCACGTGACATCACGAACTCTGGACGTGCTGGGACACGGCCGAGGAGAGACGCCCCACTTCAGAATAATTTGCAAAACCACGAGACTATTGCCTGACCCTTGATTAACAAGAAATTCAGTAATAACGTAACAATAGTTAAAAACTAGTGTCTGCTGTGCAATGACATATGACAAAACCGATTTTACTGTAGCCTAATGGACACAAACGAGAGCTCAGTCCCTGTAGAATCCCATCCCCGTGGTGACGGAGGGTGAGGGCCTGCTGTCTGTGTGTTCTGAGGCTACCGAAAAGACTCTGTCGTCACCCCCATGAAGAGAGGGGCCGAGAGAGGACTTAGGGACAAGGCGGAACAAATGGAAACAGCAGAGGCCAGCTCCACACGGCCATTTTCCAGGTTCTGGCAAATCAAAAGGCCCAAATGCAATTTCATTAAGCCTGGCTGAGATGCTTCCAGAAGCTGCCGGCAGAGCCGGGAAGAGCAGCCAGGAAGGCGGTTGCCACGGCGCCAGGCAGAGGGCCGCAGGGTCCGTCCTTCCTAAACGGAGCCGGGTTTGCCAGGAGCAGGGTGGCCAGGCCGGCCCCGCCCCGCCCTCACACCTCACCACCTGAACCTCGGGGTGCACTTCCAGCCCTGCAAAGAGCAGCAGAGCCCCAGCGCGCACCTCGCCACTGCCATCGAGAGCACGGTCTGCATTTCTTCTGTTAAAAAAAAGAAAATGGTTCTATGTCCAAACACAACCAGGCAGGGGCTGAACACGTGGACAAACCGCGTCCCGGCCACACGCCCGCCGAGCTCTGCTCACCCGCCTCGTGGGGAAGCTCCAACCGTTCTCAAACTGAAACCCAGACGGGTCGGCCCACTGCAGTGAGAGGCCAGCGAGGGCGGGCACCGTGGGCTCGGGTGCCACCCCCCACCTGAGAGCCGCACGTGGCGCCCAGCCCACTTCCCCCTACACCCGAAACCCCGGAGAACAGCCCAGGAAGTGACTGCAGTTGACAGACTGAGAAAGCAAACGACACTGACCACCGGCCAGTGCCAGTCGAGGCCAGCGTGGGGGCCGCCGAGCACGGTCCTGCTGGGCCTGCTCCCAGTACACCGGGCCGGTGGGGCGCCTCAGAACTGGGGGCACCGCCCGAGAGTGAAAGAGAAAGCGGGGCCGGGCGCCCCAGCCCTTCCTCCCAGGCGGCAGGCGTCCTGTCACCCGAGCCGGCTCCATCGCGCCAGCGTCTTAACAGAGCTGTGCCCAAAGGCAACCTGTGGCTTCAGCTGCCAGGCTCACGTCTGCTCCCGGCTCCCGCGAAGGGGAGCGGGGGCTCCTCGGGGGGTTCTCACCGGCAGGAGGAGCAGCCTCCCCTGCCTTCCTAAGGTCTGGAGCTACACGGGGTGAAGGCCCACACGGAGGGGTGAGCGGTGCAGCGGGTGCTGCCAGAGGGTGGGCCCGGGCAAGCTGCTGCCCGGGAAAGGGCGCAGAAGGCGGTCCCCAGGCCCGCCTCCTTCCCGTGTGGCCCCAGCTAAGAGACCCGTCTCCCAGCCTGCCCTGTAGTCAGGGGTGACCAGTGAGCGAGAGGCCAGCAGAAGCTCATGGGCAGACCTTAAGGATGTCCCTGAAGAGGTGGCGGGACAGCTACCAAGCATGACTACCCCTCATCCCCACCTGTCACGTCTCGCCGGGACCTGAAACGTGATGGCTGGTGGGCGAGCAGCCACCCTGCACAAGGAGGTCACCTTGAAAACGGGAGCCTCATGTTAGAAGAATGGTGGGCAAAGAACGAAGCAGCCCAGAGAGAACCACATTACACACGCGCGCACGCACACGCGTGTGCACAGACACACACACACGACGCAGATCTCTTATCTTTTATGCATTTGGACAACACTGCTCGGCTTTAGAAAGGAGTGTGAGTCGGAGGTGAGTTTCTCTCCACTGCAGAGAAAACAAACGACACCGTGTCACGGCAGGTAGGCCCGGGACGGCCAGCCCGGGCCCGGGGCCGCCCTGCAATGCCACGGCCATGTTCCCCCACGCAAGGTGAGAACCCGACATCCCAGAGGCCCTCAAAATATTAAGCAGCAGAAAACGCAAGGTCACTAAGTTTCTTAGACATTAATGTAATTATTTCCAACTACAGCTGCCTGGAACAAAGAGCAGGAGGAAGACTCCTGCCGGAAGCCGTGGCCTGCGCTGTGCCCATGGCGACCCGCCGTGGCGACGGGGATGTGCCTGCAGGGAGCGGAGGGTTGCAGGCGGGACAGGGACGGGCGGGCCAGCTGCCGTGGGCTCTCACAGGTGGAGGGCTGGAGCGGCTCTCACTTTCGAAGTTTCAGGAAAGTCTCGATGTCATTCAGGTTCACAGCTGCTGACAACTCAAGATTAGGGCAGGGCCGTGTTCTAGAGCCTCCAGGACATGGGCCCGGGCCTGGCCATCGCAGGGAACGCCGGCCTCTCACCGCGCTGGTGGCGGGGGTCACGGCGGCCCTGGCAGAGGCCACGAAGCCACAGGGGTTGGCCGGGAAATTCTGGTGGGGTTTTCCATCTGGTTTAGCTGCAAGGCACTGCGCAGGGCCTTGGCCAAGACCAGGGTCCTGTGCGCATCTGAGCTGCTCTGCAGGAAACCACGACTGGATCTGGACGGAACCACCCCATGGCAGCGCCTGGCGGTTCACAGCGAGGGTCACTAAGCAATGGAAAACCCCGATGGCAATGATGACAATAAAGCAAATAAAGTCCCAGGGATACTCAAAACCTTTAAGAAAGACTTAATTGAAAAACAAAAAAGACCCACTTGGACAGAAAGATGTGCCGCAGAGTTTACGACAGTTCACATAGGTCTGTCTGGTTCTCAGGGAGCATCTGTTGAGGGGGGAAGGACATTGAAACAGGCGGCAAGGACAGTGAGGCTGGAGACTGATAAGGCCTCACTCTGCTGGGCCCGGAGCCACGGTGGAGCCATGCTTCTGAAAGCACACCACACCCACCAAGGACCAGGGGACACGTGCCATCCCCACTGAGGACCAGGGGACATACGCTATCCCCAAAAAAGACAGGGCACAAGCTGTTCCCACTGAAAGTCTGTGGCACATCATTCCCACTGGAGACTAGGGGACCCAGTGTGTCCCAGTCCTAGGCCGGCCTGGGGCGGAGCACGTGTATGGACCTTTGCATGGCCTCAGCATCCTGGAGGCCGCTCAAGAAGTCACAGGGGATGTCCCCCTTCACCCACCAGAGCAGTGTCAGAGGAGGGCTAATAAAACACGAGGTTTAAATAAAACCCAAAGTCACGCCGCATTATGCCCCAAATGTCCAGGTGAGAATACAAGCTACTCGTCACACCAAGAATGAAGACGATCTCAAACGAAAGAGAAGGTGGCAACAGACCCAACACGGACTGACACTGATGTCAGAATTATCTGATAAGGACTCTGAAACAGACGCCATAAGAACAATTACAAGAAACAGAAAGTCTCAGCAAAGAAACAGAAACCGTAGTCTCCTGCACCTGTGGGACCATCGCAAAAGGTCGCACACTCATGTTATCCGACCACCACCAGGAGACCAGACGGCGGGTGGGGTGGAGAAGTATTCAACAAGGAAATGGCTGAAAATGTCCCAGCCTGGCAACAAACGTAAACCTGCAGATTCTAGAAGGTGAGTGAATTCCCAAGAGGATAAACCCAAAGAAATCCACGCCAACCAGAGAGACATGATGGGAACTGGGATCTAGAGTTTGGTGACGAGTTCTTACATGACACTTTCTTAAAATGAGCATCCGTGGACGATACAGGCGAGCAGCTAGCTGGACCCTCGGGCATCTACCCCAGAGAAATGAAAACGTGCATCCACTCAAACCCGTATGTGACTAGTCACGGCAGCTGTACTTGTAAGAGCCCCAAACTGGGGTCAACCAGTGCCCCTCACGAGGTGAAGCTTAAACAAGGGGGAGAAGGGGTGGTGCCCTCAGCGGACCATCAACTGCTCAGCAATAAGAAGTCATGAGCCACCACGGAGACGGGGCGCCGAGCCTGAGAAAGCCAAACCTGAAAGGCGCGTATGGGTCCGTTTACACAACATTTTCAGCACTGTGCTGGTGCGGCAGCTGCGTGTCTCGGTGGGGCTGGTGGGTACACACACACACACGCTGCAGCATCGTCAGTTTCCCGGTTCTGACGCGGTCCTACAGTCCCTGAGGACGTAACTAGCGTGGGAACTGGGTGCCGTGCACGGGGGACCTCTCCCAACGTGTCTGCGACTCCCTGTGACTCTGTAACCACTGTGGAGCCTGGGGCCATGGTGAGGGCAGGGTCCCCCGCGGGCCACGGCCCACACTGCAGCCTGGACTGCTGCGAGCCCGGGCGCCTGCCGGCCCTCACTTCAGAACTGAACTGTCGTGTGGAGGGGGCAGGAAGGCGTACGCCGGCTCGTGCACAGTGTCTGCAGCCACCTGCCAGGGAGAAGGCGAGAAGGCGAAGATGCCCCGGGCTTCACCACACGTACGAGGGGAAAGACCCGGCACACGCGAACAAAACCCGAGAGGAACGCAAGCGCGCTGTCGGCCTGGTGTGGTCTGCACCTTCCGCAGGCACGTCATGGAGTGGGGACCGCTTGCTGTGACTACAAACGTAACGCATCATCATGGTGTCTTAGGGTTAGTAGTGCTTAGAGATACAACTCAAGCTTTTCTTTCACAGATGAAGAAATAGATTCTCAGAGACAAAGGGGCCGCCCAGGCCCAGTGGGCAGTGGGGTCAGGTGCAGGCGCAGGACCTCGCCTCTGGACCAGGCGCCCCCTCCACAGCACGTCGTCCCTTCATCCAAAGGGGTGCCTCACTGCAAACACCTGACACAAAACCACCATCCGTGTTAACTTTTACATACATGTAAAAAAGAAAGATGAAGCCATCGGCTTTAGACACCCATGGAGCCCCACGTACAGGCGTCCGCTCACCCCCCTCTGTGGGCCGGCTCCCCGTCTGGGAACAGAGGTGCAGAAGCAGCTCGCAGGTGCTGGAGGACCCGGCCGCTTTGCACTGAGTGCGCCTGCTGCCCACACCCGCTCCGAGGACATGCGAGCTCCCTTCCTCCTCTGTCCCCAGCCGAACCAGGGCGATGGGACTGGGCTCGCGGTCATCTGTGCATTCTCACAAGAGTCTGGCCACCGCCCGCCCCGTTTGTCAGTCCTTCAGTTACGGACTCTCGCTGGTGGGGTGCGGGCCGGAGCCGGCAGCTCCCACCCGCCCGCCCAGCCGCTGGGGGCTGCTTCTGCCTGTGTCGTCTTCCTACCGCTCCACTCTCTTCCCGAGCTGGCTGTGGGTGGGAGCACCCTTGTTGGTGGCACTGCAGTGGGAGGACTTTAGGGTGCCGGGCAGTGACTTCCCAAGGATGCCCAGCTTAATGACACACCTGCACAGCAGCCCGGCGAGCCCGGTTCCTGTCAGCCGGTGACAGTGAGAGACAAAGAACTTGCAAAGTTCCACGCTGCACCACGCAGGGGACTTCCAGGCACCCGCCCATTCACTCTGAACAGCTCTGCGGAGTCTGACGCCGACCGCTGACAAGCAGAAGGCGTCCCACGGGCCAGCGAGGCAGCCCTGCTTGCACCAGCGGCCCGCGGAGGCCCAAGCCCCAGCGGGGGCTGGGCAGAGTGGGGCACGGCGCCAGCCTCACTAGAGCCCGCACTGGGCCCTTGGCCCCGCAGCCACCACGCCTGGCCCAGGTCACTTAGCCTGATGCCAAAGCCCCTCCAAGACGCTTCCCCAGCACGCCTCCCCCCGCCCCGCAGGAGAAACACCAGGACCCGCCGAGCAGTTCCAGCGACACCCCGTCTGCATGGCTTCCCCACCCGCACCCACGAGGCAGACGCAGCAGCACTGGGCCCCCCGCGCACCTTCCTGAGCACGTGCAAGCACGGCGCTGTGCGTGAGTGGCTCTCCTTGGAGAGGGGGAGCGCGGGGTGGAGGGGACGCTGCTTTTTCGTGTCCTGCATGGGGCCAGGAACGGGTTACCCGGGACGCAAGGTGGCCGGCTGCTGGCCTCACGCCCTCTGAGGTTTGAAACGCGGAAAGGTATCACCTCTTCAGCAAACATTTAAATCAGAATTTGAAGACGTGCCCTAAAGAGAAAGCGAAGGAAGAAGCACCCCTATTTTTAGAGCGCGTGAGAAGATGGGGACTTCGTCTGTGAACCCGGGCCGCCAGGAGAGACGGTGACAATACTCCTCCTCAGAGCTGCGGTCAGGTGACAGAAAGTGATGGCCTCACTTCCGTGTCCCCCACCCCCGCAAAAGTGACAAGACGTGGGTGTCATGTTCCGGTGCTCAAAAACGGAGACTGGAAATGTCTTAGGCACAGTGGCGCCCGGAACCTTTGTTAGGAAGCGGGCCTGGCCTGGGCCCGTCCCTGGATTCTCTCCACCTCGGTTTCCTGTCACGCTGGGCTCGGAGGATGCAGGCAAGGAGAGAGGCAGACCTAAGGACAGAGAGCCATCCCCCGAGTCTCCTCCAAGCCCAGGGCCCGGCACACGACAGAGCAGAAATAACTATATAAAAAACTTTTTTTTTAGTACTTTAAGCTCACATAATGGGCTATGAACAGTTATAAACTTTTTGTCAATTGTTTAAAAATCTTAGTAACTAGAAAAATAACAGGGCATAAAGATATATATTTTTTCTAAACTACAAATTTACTTGGATAAATTGCCTGAATGAGGTATCTGATTATGAATCTAGACGTGACGTTTACCAACGGCAGGGGGCAGGGAGTGGCTGTCCCCCAGAAGTATTCACCGCGTTCCCCCTCTGACCATAATTTAAAAATGAGGTCTGGCTTGGAGTTCCGCAGAAGTCACAGGGCTATGGGCACCATTTAAAAATAAGTGTCACCTCTTGTTAACCGGAAATACACAAAACAGAGTTGATTCACCCCAGCCCAGGGCCCAGTCCACGCCGACCCTGCTCCGTGTCAGCAGATCTCGCCCTGGCCGTTTGATCCGCGTTCAGTCAGGAATGGGTCTGAATGCACTCGGATAGGGGTGCATTCACCCCTATCACCAGGGACAGTCGCAGGCAGGAGGACGGGAGACCCAGGCTGCACAGCGAGGAGCCGGGAGCTGGTGCATTCCAGCCGTGCGCAGACGCGCCCGCGTTCGGGGCGCGAGCTGACACTGAACTCAGGGAGCAGCGGGACGTTTCTGTGCACGGCCCGCGTCCTCTCTGGGGAGGTACGAAGCCAGAACGACTGGGCCCGGCCACCTCTTGGAAACCTGTTCCTTGATGGTGACGAATCAGAGCGAAAGGCACATGTCACCTCCACTTCTGACTGCGTACTGTCCTGGGGGCGAGAGGACGTGAACTGTGCCCCAGAGGGACGGGCCCGTCCTCAGTCTGCGGTGCTCAGAGCCACCGCGGCCGGCGCCGCACGCAGAGCCGACGGCACCTGCCACGCTCGCCCCTGCGTTTCTGAGACAGGGCCCGAGCCCCAGGGAGCGACCTTGGGGTGGGGGTGGGGGCACGGCCGGCTGCACAAGGCTGTGGCGTCTGGCCGTCCAGCTAGCTCGACTCCAGCCATCTCGTGTGGAAAGGCCAGTGACCCAGGAAGCTACGGGCACACGGCACAGACAGTCCACCTCCAACACCCAAGGGTGCCAGGTGTGTGACCCCGACACCCCTCCTCCCGGCGTCCCCTGCCCTGGCCCCCTCCGAGGGCACGTCTTGTTTCCTGGTGTCCCTGCCCCAGCCCTGACCCTGTGCATCTTTCACCAAGTCCGACCTCACTCAAGGTCAGCGCCCACACCCAGCGGCTGGGAGACAGTGGGTGGGCCACGCCGCCATCAGCAGGGTGCGTCTGCGGCTGGCCTGGCCCCCCGGCGGGCGCACGGCCCAAGCAGCCAGCCTTGACCCGGCGTCACCAGAGCTGCCCCGTGCGAACGCCCTGCGCTCCTGGTTCCACCCACAGGACAAACCGGACTAGAACAGACTCGGTCTCAGGCACAGCATCATGGAGAGAGACCCTGGCGAGCAGAAAAAGAGATGATGACTAAGGGTCAGGAGACCAGGGCCGCACCACGCCTGCTGCACAGGTGAGCAGCGAGGGGGGCGCAGGGCAGCTCCAGGTGACTCTGGCAGGGAGTCAGCTCTGCCCTGCGGGACTTCACTGCCCACATGTTCAAACCCGGGGCAAAATATGCAATTTGAAAATTTGTATCATGTGCATTAACTGTACTGTGGCAAAAGGAGTTTACCGTTCCACCAGTTAAATTCTGGAACTTCTCCCTCTGGACGCCTCGCAGACCTCACGTGCCACCACGACCCGCGACACGCGTGTGCGTGCACGCCGAGTTCTCCGGCGAGGCCTGCGTGGTGCGTGGGGTCAGAACTGGGGTGCGGCCCGCCCTGGCAGACAGGGCCGGAGTTCCCCGGGTCGCAGCTGGCCGTGGTGGGCCCGCCACGTGCCCGCCCGGCCTCTGCCTCAGCAACACAGCTATCAAACGCCTGGCCCCAGGCCCTAGGAATAAAATAAAGAAGGCACAGCAGCTTCCCCTGGAGCACGGGCCTGCGACCCCGTCGAGGGACAGGCAGACGTCAGGGGGACAGACAGACGTGGCCGCGTCGTCTGTGCTGCGGACTGGGCAGCACAGGCGGCAGGAGCCACAGAAAGGGCCTCGGCCCCGGCAGGGGAAACAGCTGAGGCAGCAAAGGCCCAGGTAGGCCTGAGGGTGGGGGCGCTTCCCCAGCGAGGGGGCGGCAGGGAGTGGGCGGGTGCGACGCCACGGGGGTGGGGGCCGGGGCTCCCGTGCTACAGCCACCAAGTGCTCCTCCGGTCACTTCCAGGCATTTTCTACTGGCCTCTTTTCCAGAAGCAGCATTTCACTGCGGCCTACCCCCAAGCTCCCCAAGAGGGAGTGGCCAGGGGGAACGGGGGCCCTCCGGCGTGGCCAGCACTCAAACACGGGGGCTGGGAGCAGGGTGGGGGGGGCAGGCCACACCTCCACCGGCAGCCTCGCCACAGACACGTCAGGAGAAAACTCTCTCACAGATCACACAGAAGGTGAAGTTAATACCATCCGGGGCAAACTGCTATGTTTTTATTGCACTAATTTATTACACTTTGGTCACCTTTGTTCTCTGTCACATAAATTCCATACTAAAAAAATGACTGTGGCTAACTGAAGGCCAACTTAGACTTCACGCTGCTCAGCCCTTCCCGATGGCGATGGCGTGGCCTCGCCCGCCCGCCATTCGTGCCACAGGAGCCCAGTGCGGGAGGCGGGCGGAGGGGGGCGGGGGGCTTTCGCTGGCAACCGGATGCTGTTTACAAAGCGATGGGCTCATTTCAGAGGCCTCCACGCCAACCTGGACAAGGCCCACGACAAAACACAGGAGGCCAGAATCAGCACCCGCAGAACCTGCCAAGGCCTGAACTCGGCCCTAGATGCAGGCCCTGCCAAGCCCCGCTGCTGACCCAGGGAAGCCGCGGAGCGAGCAGGAGGGGTGCGCCCGGCCCTTCGGTTAGCCCCCACTGGGGTGGGCGTGGGGGCTCGTCCTCCATCAGCTCAGGTCGGGGAGTAGACGCGAGGACCTGAGCATCGAGGGCAAAGCGGCTTCCACAGGCCCGGAGACGAAGCCGGCCAGCGTGGCTGGAGCAGGGACGAGCGGGCGGGGCGGGGCGACGGGAGGAAGGGTTCCTGGGCGGCTCTCACCAGCCTCGCCACTGCAGCCTCCCAGGTCTCCGTGTGTGTTTAGTACCAAGGAGGAGAAATCACCCACTTGGGGAAACCGGGCCATAAAACAGATTAACAATGCTGAACAACGGCGGCCGGGAGAAGCTCGGGTCTCGCCAGCACGGGGACACTGAACTAGTCCAATCGTCATGTAAACTGCATCGGCAGCCCCACAGCTTCTCCCGGAGGCCTATTCATCAGGACTGTTTCCCTGAACTAAAAACAGAGCCAGGCGCTCTCTGCCTGCTGGGCCGGGGCCACCCAGCCCCTCTCCCGGCCGGCCCACCCGGCCCTGAGTCCCCAGGGACTCCCACAGCCTCGTGCGCGTCACAAAAACAAAAACGAGACGGCGGTCCAGGCGGCGGGGAGCGGGGAAGCCTCCCTCTTTCCCTCAGACTGGACCGTCCCTCCGCCCCGCTGGGCCGTGGGTGTCCTGTCCGCGAGCCCGTGTCTGGGCGGATCCCACGCCTCTCGTCCGCGGGGACCAGGGGGAACCCTCAGGCGCGTCTCGTCTTCATGGAGGAACTGCAGGGAGGGCGCGACGACGGCGCAAAGTCACTAAGTTACTCACGAGAGCTCCCCGTGGGCTGTCGTGACATTTGTCCACTTTTAATAAAATTCTTTGTAGACCTTGCAAAAAAATAAGTGCCGAGAACAGTGGGAAGCGCCTGCTGCTCCTCCAGAGGAGCCGAAAGCACGCGGATGACCGCGGGGTGCGGGCGCCCTCCCCCCAACTCGCATCGCCTGTGACTCTCCAGCCAGGCGCATCAGGCCTCTGATGCCTCTCCGCTCTGGGAACAGGACCGCTGGAAGCGACGCTGGCCGGGGACAGCACGAACACTGTGCCCCAGTCCTCAGGACCCGGCCCAGGACCTCGGCCCCCGGGAGAGGCTCCCTCCCGACCAGCGCCCAGCGGCAGCAGCCTCGGCCCCGCCCCAGGGACCGCCTGTTTGTGGAACCCTGCTGTGTCCCCTCCCTTCTGTTTGTTTGCATTCCACTGCGGGGCGTGCCACAGAGGTGAAGCCCTAACTCCCGGGCCACAGCGCCTCTAACCCACTGCCCTAAGCAGACATTAACATGAGAATGGTGCTTCAGAGCCCCCGTGACAGGACTGGAGCACAGCAGCTTGACATCCCAAATATGCAGCTTCAGCAGGTGCCTGTTCCCGCTTTTTAAAATTTTTTTTAATTTTTTTAAGGAAACAGAGGAAACTCGCTGAATAGCATTAGCGGCCACCTCTGTGGTCAGGGGTTACTAGTGATTTTTCTCCTTTCCACATTTCTGTATTTTCCAAATTTTCTATAAACATATTTAATACCAAAAAGTTTGAAATAAAATATATATATACATATTGCTATATATATATATATATATATATATATATATATATATTGCTGTCTTTCAGAAACTGGCTCCTTTGTAAAGAAATGACACTGAAGAATTTTTGACTTAAAAAAAAAGTTAGAGAATGCAGGCTGATAAAGTAAGCTCCCAAATAAGCCTTAGAATTCCAGACATCTCACTTCCTGTTAACTACCATATCAGCAATCTGGAACCCTCTGGAGAAGTCGTTTTGGATAGACAGCTCTCCAAAGAGATACCCTCTACTCCTTTAAAAGGTCACTGACTTTAAGAATTTTACCCCCCCCTTTTTTTTACAGTTTTATGATTCTGAAAATTGTAAAAGATGAAGGCCACAAGGAATTATAATGAAATTTGACAAAGTTATTGATTAGGTAAAGTAAAAACAGATTTGAGCATCAAATCCCCAAACGTCAGAATTACGGTTCATTCCCTTAAAGGTTAGAGGTATAACGGAGGGTAAGAAACCTGAAGAAGGAAATATCCCCAAATACAGCTGAACGCATAACGAGGGTTCCACACACCTACAGATGAACACAAAAAAAGGTGGAAGGTGACAGGACCAGACAGGGCAGAGACGCGAAGCCACCCGCGCGGGGATGGAGGGACCTGGGCATTCCTGGAGGAGCCTGCCTTACGCGGACTCTTCAGAAAGGCCGGAGTCTGGTCCAAGTTCCGAAAATCCGGCACCCACTTCGCCTCCGGGTCCATGCCAGCTGGGGGGGCACTCAGGTAGTCTCGTCTTGGCTGCTGCTGCTACATGGCCTGGCAGCAGCTCAGGAGAGGCAGGCTGGGGACGGGGGTGAAGCAGACAGTGGTACCATCTGAGACAGGGAGGGAGTCCTGAAGGCCAGATGCAGACACACCGGGGGTCAGCAAGGCCACCCAGGCGCTAAGGAAGCCACTGTGGTTAGAGCCATGAGAACAGGGCGGCAGGAAACGAGGCCGCACACAGGGGAGGCCTGGGCCAAATGTCAGGGCTGCCAAGGGACAGTCACGGTTATTTGTGTCTGATGGTATCACCCGTGAAGAAGTCTATTTGGAGAAGTGGAAATACGCACAGCACACTGAAGAGGTTGCATGACACCGTCTATGTAAACCGCCCCCCGTGCACAAACTACACAGCATGTTATTCGTAGGCATCTGTGTGTTTGGAAGGCCTGGGAAAGGGTTAAATTCCCAAAGGTCACTCGCTGCCTCTGGAGAAGGGAGAAAAGCAGGGTGGAAAGGGGAACACAGGGGACCTCAACGTCATCTGCAAGGGATTCTCTTTTGTTAAAAAGGCTTGGAAAAATATGGCCAAATGTAAACAAGTATCAATGCCCTGTGGTTACACAAGTACGTGGTAAATCATCCTCTGCACTTTTCTGTATTTTTTATGCCTCGAAATACCTATGAGTTTATTCTAACCAGTTCTGGGCTTGTCGCCAACTCATAACGTTTTTCCTTCGCTACACACTGCAGCGATTGTGACCAGTGACGAGGCTGGCTGGAGATCAAAGCCCTCTGCCCTGCTCATCTCGTGTCCTGCCTGAGCCAGCCAGGCTGTGCACCCTGCCAAGGTGCTCACACCGATCTAAGGGAAAGCCCGAGTTCACCCTCTCCAAACCCCCTCTGTACTTTGAGCTCCCATTCTTTGGACAAGCAGCTCAGGAGAAGCACAAAAAAACAAACCTTAATGCTTCACTTCGATCATACACCTGTAGGAGCCGGGAGAGACCCTGGCGATGCAAGAACACGCTGCTCTGGACACCTGGTCAGGGGTCACACCTCGCTGCAAGGCAGAGGGCCTGTCCACGCCCCTCCCCCATGATGGGTGCGAGGTACCGCCACAGCTTCCGTACCCATGGGTCAGACCTCACTTCAGACACCAGATGCTCTGTGGGACGAACACAGTCCCTCTCCGTCACGGTGACAGCAATGACGACGCAGCAGACGGCGGGCGTACCTACATGCCAGCTCTGAGGTAGGTCCTGTAACACACTGCCGTTAGTGTGTTCATGTCTCATGATTACCCAGGAGTGGCTCAGTCTATAGACAGGAGCCTGAGGTTCTGTCAACTTGTCCCAGGGCACCCAGCTGGGGAGAGACGAAGCCAGACCTTTGAAAAGCTAAACTGCTATGAGGGCCTGCTATCACTTTCTTTGGCCAGATTGGTTTTGCATTCAGATCTGTCCTAGTTGTTTCTTGATGCATTCTGCCAACAACGCACGAAGTGCCCTAGTGCTGTGTGCCAAGCACGCTGGCAGGTCCTGCGATTCCAGGAAGCCAACCAGCAAGGCACAGTCCTGCCCCCACGATACTCGGTGCATCAGATAAGCAAACTACCAACCACTAAGGAACACCGAGATGGCAGGACGCGGAGCCCTGGGCCCCAGGGTGCTGCCCACGGGACCTCGCCCCAGAGAGAGGCCTTGAGAGAGCGGCTTTTACGCAGAGAGCTGTATTTGCTCTGAAATACCTCGTGAGCATTCCTGGTAGAGCCAGAGGGAAGAAAGAAGCCCTGGTTGTGGGATTCATTCAGTGTTACTTGGAGGTTCTAGGCAATTCAACGAGACAACAACAAAAAAGAGACAAAGTAACCATTACTTGCAGATTAAGATGATGACCTAGAAAACACATGTGAAAAGTGAATTAAAAACTGTTACTAGAAACAGTCAATGTGACTGGATACAAAATTAATATTTTATTCCAGCACTGAATCTCAAAAAGTACTCGTTAGTTACAGAGGAAAAACAGTAACGACTTGGTGGAGAGGCCCCGACGCCCGCCCGGAACAAGTGACCCACACTATCTGCATCAAGGACGCCACTGTCTGAGTGGCGCTGGTGCGACGGGCGGGGCACGTCCCCTTTCTGGTGGTTCAGTGGAAGATGCTGAACTCGAACCTAGTCAGGATTTGGTCAAGTGAGACAAACTCAAATTGAGAGACATTGATAAAATAACCGTCTTGTTTTCCTTTAGAAATGCCAAGGTCAATCAAACAGGGAAAGGCTGAGGGTCTGCTCCAGGGTCAGGCGATGAAGATGCCGGGCTGGCGGGACGCAAGGCTCCACCTTGGACAGGCCCCAGCCGGGGCTGGGATTCTGCAAAGGTGGATGGGGCTCCGGGCTAGGTCAGTGCGTCGCAGTGATGCTCAGCGCCCTCGATCTAATAGCGAGACCGCAGCTACAGAAAGCATTTGCGACCTGGCTTCCTGGCAAGGTCATCAGTTTAGCTCAAATAAAATCTTATAAAAAAATTTTTTTAAAGGCTGTGGTTATGGAAAAATACCATCTTTCTTAGGAAATACATATTGTAGCATTAAGGAAAAAGGATCAGATCTACATAACCCACTCTCAAATAATGTATATATATGGAGAGAGACAGAAAGAGAAAGAGACAGAGAGAGAGAGAGAGAGAGAGAGAGGAAATACTAGAGCAAATGTGGCAGATTATCAAAAATGGCTGAATCTGGGCAGAACATGTATAGGAATTATTTGTACTAGTCTTGTAACTTTTTTGGAAGCTTGAAATTTTTTCAAAATGTAAAACTGAAAAACCAAACTAGTATTATAGAGCTTGTACCAACAAATGAACAAACGTGCACAGACAGCGCCGTCTTTCCCACATGTAAACACGGACCTTTCAGAAAACAAAACAATAAGGGAAACGAAGATCTCACTCTTGTTAATTAATCATCCCAAAACAAATACATAAAACACCCAAGATCGAACAGAACATGTTGAGCAATACAGGGGCTCTGTACAGAGGGAACCAGGAACGAGAAGGTGCTGATCCGTCTCGGTGAAATGCACGGACGTGGCAGAAGGCAGAGGGTCCAGCCCAGCGCTGCACACACTGTTCCTGTAAACAGTGTAGGTTTTTGGGCCACATGCTCTGTGTCGCAACTAGGCAGCCAGACAGCAAGAAAATGTGGCTGCGTTCCAATAAAACTTTATAAAAACAAAAGTCTGGCAGGATTTGGCCCACAGGCTACAGTTTGCTGACTGGCCCTAAATGTGCCAGAGATCAGCGAGCTGCTTCTTCCTGGCCTGGTCCTCCCTTGGAGTGGCTGTGGACCGAGCTCCAGTCACCTGCACACGAGCTAAGCGAGACCTTCCATTTCCGGGCCTGCCCACTGACACTCCCGCACCATCCCTCCCGCAGGCCCGGTGCAGAGCGAGCTCACGGGGGTGGCAGCGCGTGGGGGTGGCACCAGCCGGCGCCGGCCCTGGGCCCTGACTTGCCATGTGATGGAGGTCTTGTCTGACCACGGATGGGCAGCGCCTGTTCCAGGCTTCCTGGGAGCGAGGTGTTGGCGCTGCTGTCGGGAAGCCAGCGGCCTGCAGGTTACACGTGTAAACAATCACGCAGCAGACGCCCAGCTCTGTGCTGGCACCAGGAACGAACCTGGCCCTGCTCTCGGGGGATTTGCAGCTTCCTGGGGGAGGAGGTCCCAGGGATAGTCACATCACGTAACGACCAACCACACTGACGAGCGCCACCTGGTATGAACAGGTGTCCAGGCAGACAGGGACAGCCAGACCCACGCAGCGCACTCTCACTTGTTTCTAAAGCATTTTGTAACCTGCAAAGCTGTAAACCAGCGGTCCCCAACCTTGGTGGCACCAGGGCCCAGGGGCGCCTGTGAACATCTAACGCTCGATGTTCGGAGGAGGAGCTGTGGCGGTGATGCTGGCGCTGGGAGCGGCTGCAGGTGCAGGTGAGGCTTCATTCGCTCACCTGCAACTCACCCAGCTGTGCAGCTGGGTTCCTAACCGGCCACGGAACCGGTACTGGTCCGTGGCCCGGGAGTTGGGGACCCCTGCGGCAAACCACCGAAGGGCCGGGCTCCCACGCTGTCCGCGATGACCGCCACGCACAGTGGACCCAGGGCTGTGAAGGGCCACGGAGGTTTTCCTAAGTCCCCCGTCAGCAAGTCTGTGTCTCCCGTTGTCTACAGTCCACAGGGACCATCTTTCGGGTCCCCTTCCTCCCTCTGGCTTCAAGACCCAGGGTATCAAAGGGGCCTGAAGCCGTGCATTCTAACTTGTCTGCGCCCAACGGCAGAGGCTGAAGAGAACAGTCAGCATCTTCGGCAACGAGCAGTCTTTTGGCAGGAGGGGGGTGCGGCTCCTCCCCGCGCGCCCTGGACCACAGACCACCTTATCCAGGCCCCGGGCTCAGACCACACCTGCCCGGCCTTCCTCACCTGCGATCACACTCCAGACACAATGCTTGTGCCTCAGAGGTGGCTGGGGTAAAACTGAGGCAGCAGCCACCACGGCCTGCATGGCCTTCTAGGACCCGATGCACACTCGGCTACTTAAACTCACATGAATGGAAAAACTAAACAGAACTAAAAATTCAGTTCTTCAGTCACGTCGGCCACACTGCCAACACTCAGTGGCCGCACAGGACTCACGCTGCCAAGCTGGCCCGTGCGACACGGAACATGCCATCGCGGCAGAGAGTTCCAGATTCTCCGCAAGATCCCTGCTGGCCCACACAGGGGTCAGCAGGCTGGAAAATCTGTATGCAACACAAATGGCAGAGAGAAGTGTCACTGCTAAGAAAGCTGAACATCCCTGCAGGCCGGGAGTCAAGGTGAGGCAGGGCTGCGAAAGCCCCAGGTAACGTGAGGCCTGTCACAGGGAGGACATTCTCCAGGGAAGGCACTGTTCCCAGTTTCCGGGGATACACCTGCCAAGCAGATGGGATATTTATGTCCCCAAGGGTGGAGGGGGAGGAGCACACACTTCTGTGCAATTTTCCTTTCCACACAGCTGCACGGCTGCGACTGGCCTGCCCCGCCGTGTCATCGGAGTTCCCTGCAACATTCTTTCCAAGTACACACGCAAGAGTCCCTCGGTGTACAGATGCGTTGTCACTATTTCCAGCCACAGCTTCCTGGTCCCCCTGCAAGAGGCTCCTTAACTTCATCAGCTAGCTGCACCCCAAGCTCAGGAGCAGGGTGAGTCCCCCAGGAAGCCTTCCTGTGGATCTGCCCCACCCGCTGCGCTGTGTGCCCCTGGGCTTGAATCCGCACGTGGCCGCCGAGCGCCAGGCACAAGCTGGCCCCTGGCTGCCTGCGGCTCCCACGCAGCTCATCGCCACAGAGCCCGCGCCTGACCCACGGCCCTGAAAGCTATAAAATTACTTTTTGAATCCCTCTGCTGCCCCCAAGCCCAAGAGAATCTGTGAGAGAGAGACATGCAAGCCTGTGGGAGGGCCGGGGAGGCATCCAGCAACCCTTGCGACATAATGTGGTTTAAATTATGTGACTAAATTATATGACCTTTTCATTTCTATAAAAATACACTGTCAACTCAACTTTTAAAGCAAATTTAAAAATTAAACTATATCAAAAAGCCTAATCCTTTCAAAGACTTCTATAAAAATACAGTGTATTGAGTTCAAGATGATCATACTTAACTACCAAGTGAACTTAAGGGTAAACCACGCTTTGCTTTGTATGGTAGACATACTGACATTAGAAGATCTGCAAAACTCAATCAATATTTGTCCCGATGACCAATGCGTGAGGGTACGAAACCATGCATGGGCGAGAGACGTGTTCAAAATGCAAGAAAGGAGGAGTCATAGATTTTAACGGGACGGAACAGAAAGCCCACTGAAGTTTCAGATTTCACACTGCAGTGGAGCGGTGGGGCACACCACTGGTCGCATTTGGTGACGCATCGAAGGACAGCACTGGACAGGCTGCTGAGATGCCCCTCCCCGGGCAGCTGCGGCCGGGATGGGGCTGGACCTTCTCCGCGTGCCGACCTGCAGGCCCTCGACACTTTTACCAACATGAACACATCCATTCTAAATGTTTTCTTTTGGGAAACAGTTGTTTTTTTTTCCCTCCCACAAAAAGTTATTTTTGAAATAGGTTTCCAATTGCTCCTTTTGAATAGGTTAATGAATATGTATACTTTAATCTCTCAGTTCTAATTTCTAATACGGTAAGAATAACAGACAAATCCCATGTCAACAAAAGCTCTTTGGGTACAAAAGGGCCTGGCCCAAATGCCTTGAGAATTGCAAGAATAAACACAGGTATGGGCCGCCCAGGGGCATCTCTGCCCAGAGGGAACCGGGCACCTGGAAACACAGGTAGCAGCTTGGGGGACGACCTCTAGGCTAAGGCACAGGGCCTGGCCACCGAGGTTTCGACAGGCGGCCGCGTGGGCAGAGCATGGCTCTGCACGCACGTACCGGGAAGGCAGACAAGGAAATGCGCGGCCGACGGCAGGTTAAACACGATGCAGATGACGCAGGGCACGAGAGTTTCCTGAGCAGCTCGTGGACAGCACATCATCTCCCTTCTGCGCGTCCACCGGAAGGGCTCCTGGGGGAGAGAGCCGCGCACAGACAGGCAGCTTGAGACTCAACGCTGGAAGCGCTACGTCCGAGTGAGTCAGAACACGCACCGGCTCGTCCTCGGCACCTTGGGACAGCGCGCTGTCAACGTCCCAGAAGAGGGCCAAGTGGGGCCTGCGGGGGCCAGACACCAGGCCAGCCCCAGCACCCGGCCGGGACACATGGTCCCCACGGCTTCGAGTGGGGACCCGGACGCGCGCGGTGCGTCTCCCTGCCCCCCCCCCACACACACACACACGCCCGTTGTTTCTTCTTTTTTTTAACCCACCAGCAACATTTTAGCAGAAAAGTGGAACCTCCTGAAAACTGATAGTAGCAATGAAAATTAACTACAAAGTTTCCTAATGAGTCACAACGCAAGGGCTATTTCCAGGAAACCAAAGTAAAAGCATTTTATATTAATCGCTCATTTTAATATGAAATGCTTTAACTGTAGGTAATTATGGAAATGAGGCATTGCTATAATTCGAGTTGTCATTAATTTAGCAAGTCTATCCCCTGCCATTCACAAGATAGGAAAACAGCAAAGAGTAAATTACTGTTATGTCCAAATCAAATGCTTTTCCTTTCTTTTCTTTTCACATAATTTTAAACATAGCTGTGTCTTTTTCAAAAAGTATTAACTAGGAACCCACTGAACCCCTGTGCAATACCCTTTGGCACCACCGAGTCCTATTCCTTCAACAATGACAGAGGCTTTCATATAATTTATTATAAATTCAACACATAAGTAAATCACATCCTTCTCATAGACGGATTTTTAAAATACGACATCAATTTCCCATGCTGACCACTCCCACCGCCCCCAGCTGCTGCCTCTGCTCTGCTCCAGAGTCAAAGTCTCCTGTGCCCAAACGACCAGCGTGTGGGACCGTCTCTTCCTCAGAAACTCTTCCGGCCCGACCTCCTCTCCACTCCTCCAGGCCTATCTTCGCCCGTGGCTTCTGTGGTGCCCCGCTCAGCTCCGCACACATCACGACAGACCGGCCTCCCCCCCACCCCCGAGCCACGGCTCTTCCGTCCACGGGGAAATAGCCAGCACAGCCGCAGTTCCCCGACTTACAGGTTCGGCCACTAGACACAGACGGATCTGACGCCCTCTCTTGTCCTAAGTGCGAATTCCCAAATCAACCACCCTGACCGTGGCATCAGGTCATGGAAGGACCTAGGGGAGGCAGACGGACCAGGGAAGGAGGACGCCGTCTCCCGAGATGCTGGGTCGTGAGCACCCAGCTAGCACCTGCTGTCCTCACAAGTCTAGGCCATCTGCCAATTAATTTCAAAATAACGTCAATCTGATAACCGCTTGTGTGATGGTTAGTAACTAATTTGATATTCTCCAAGTGACCAGTTGCACAGCAATGAAAAACTACGTTCTGTGTTTTCATAGGGCCTGAAACACTTACTCATGCAGTAAAATGCTTTAGTGGTTTTTATCCCAGTACATGCATAGAAGCCTTGACCTGTTAACATCTGCCGTTCACAATATGTCTTTCAGAGGGCAGTGCATGTCAGCACTGCAAAGTATGAGCCACAATGAACTGCGACAGTTTATTTACAGACCTAGCGATGACTGGAAAGCCGCTAAGGGAGACTGCTTCCTGGCAGACACGGGCACCACCACCTCTGAGGCAGGCGTTCTGGCAAAAAACAAACCCTCCCTGCCCCCCAAAACCTCATCGAACCTGAGTCTGATCAAACCTGCAGCTTTCAGGAACAGCGGGGGAGGCCACACTAAACGGACACCGTGGGGCCCAATCCGTGACAGCAGACCGTGGGACACTGTGCAGGACAAACAACATTGGTCTTTCAAGGAAAAGAAAAGCGAGCGAGATGGGCACATGGATTGAACGAGGTGTGAGAGACACACCAGCCAATCGATGTCCGCACTGCTTTGGTTCCTGATTCAAATAAATGCACTGTGAGAACAGAAACAATTCACGAGACAGAGAAATCCAGACACCGAGTGGCCGTTTGATGATAGTGAGAAATTGTTATTAATTGTTTAGGTGTGATAGTGATATTGTGGTTAGGTTTCAAAAAAAGAATCCTTATCTCTTTTTGAAGCATTTACAGACAGAGAAATGTGCCATTTGCAATTTGCTTGCAAACAACTGGGGGGTGAGGGCAGGGAGAGAGACGAGCAGAGACGAGCGAAAACGAGCTCGGCCTTCACTGGGGGTCACCGACGCTGGGCCACAGCGTGTCCTGAAGGGGTGTGCGCGACACAGCACATAACACAGAGAGAGGCCCAGACAGGTCTCACGCCACTGCGGTCCACTGAACCAAAGCAGTCAACGAAATTCTAATGCAATCGGAATTTTAAACTTATGGTAAAGGAACTAATAACATCAAATATGACAACACTGTACCAAAGCCTGAAACAGTCAGTCATCACTACCACTCTGAACGTCAGTAATGAATTTCCCACTTCACAGTGACAAAAATGTACACATTCAACTTCCTTGCTCTGAATTCATTAAAATTCTAGATTACTTTCAACTTGCTAGGCCAAAGACCTTTGACCTAACTCGAAAAAGAAATTTACAACCCATTCTGTATATGCAAGTACTCAGATTTAAGTTTTCTAAAAGAAAAAATAAAAAACGTGTACAAAAGACTCAGACTGCTAAACAGACTTGTCAACAGGCTGTGACACTTTTCAGCAGCAAACAGCCCGCTGTAGGAGGGACACATACAATCCAGTTCATGTCCCTCCTTCTGCGCTCTGGTTCTGCTCCTGTAAATTGGACGTCTCTGCCTACATGGACACTGCTCAGGAGCACAGCTGCAGGTGGGCACAGTGGGGCCGGCGCCCGGTCAGAGGGCGCTAGAGCTCAGGCTGCCAGCTACAAGCCAGTGCCCGCCGTGCGAGGCCTGTGAACACCAACACCGTTTCCCAGACGACAGGCTGGGCCTGGCCTACTCGGCAGATAATCTGAGGGCTCCCTGGGCGGAGATTTCTTGAGTTAGAGAAAATACCGGCGCTTTCAGATTCAGTCAGCGAGGCGCTGGTCAGGTGCACACCTACCCAGCAGCCGGGCAGGGGACCGAGAACAGGACTGCTCAATGCAGGCGCTTACAGAGCCTGAGTCACAGGCAGTGCTCAGCAGAAACAGGCCTCTGAGAGCCACAGGGCAGGGAGGGGAGGCTGTTTACCTGTGCTTTCTCACAAGAGGAGTGGCTGGCCCTGAAATGCGTTTAAAGGCCCAGAAGGAAGAGAGCATGAGATAGAACAGAGTAATAACAACCAAGGAGCAGAACAGCTTTGATATTCACCAAGCCCAGATCTTCCCAAACACATACCTTTCATGTCTGGGAAATGAACGCACACTCCCTCTCCCACTCCCTAAGCAGGACTGAGTCACTGCTGCTGATGTTGCATCGGAAGGTTATTCAACACAATATTTACAACCAAACTGCACCAAGACCCGAGAAAGGGAGAAGTTTACAGAAACAAGCTCTGGGCCCTGGGAATTACCCCCGCGAAAATTCCCTGGACTCAGGGTGCTGATGAGAGAGAGTGTCATCAGGCAGTCACGGAGATGGGACACGAAGCACAGTGGAGACATAAACACTAGTGAGCGCTTAAAAACCATTCCTGTGTAGAAAAAGAAAGCGACCAAAGAGGAAATGAGTAACTAAATGGGCTTTCTCCTGATCTTGAGAAACAAGGATCTCCTGGGGAGAAGAGCCTACGTGGGAACCGGAAGAGGGGAAAGTGAAGGGAGCGGAAGGGATGCGAGGATGTCGCTGAAGCGCGGGGACAGGGCGTCTGGGTCCCGGGCTCCGCGCCCTGCGGCTCCCCTTCCTGGCGGGCCCCTGTGGGCGGGGTGCCCCTGCCCATGCCGGCGGCCGCGCCGGCTGCGGCCCTGCGTCCTCACGTGCGCCGCGAGGGCCGTCTCTGCCCTGTCCCCCTGCCCTCCCTCGGCTGGGGACGTCCCCTCCCCGCCCCCCGGCGCTGCGGGTTCGGCCCTGGCCCCTACTGCGCGGGGCCGGAGCCTGCCCGGAGGGACCGCGCACCTCCGGGAGCGCGGGCCGGGCCACCGCGGGGTCCGACTCGGGGCGCGGGCAAGGGGGGCCCGGGCGCCCCGCGCGGGCGGCGGCCGCGCACTCACTGTCTGGGCAGCTGCAGGGCGGGCGCGCCGCGCCGCTGGAAGGCCCCGTCCACGAACACGCCGTTCTTGCCGAGGCAGCGCAGGTAGAAGTGCGGCTCCTGGAAGGTGAGCTGCAGGTGGCGCCTCGAGATGAAGCTCGACAGGCCCATGTTCAGGTCCACCGAGCCCTGCGACGAGTTGCGGCCGATGGTGACGCTGGGCTGCCGCATGAGGAACTCGAACTCGCGGCCCTCCAGGCGCGCCAGCGCGGGCGCGGGGCTGCGGCGCACGGACGCGGCGGCGGCGGCCACCAGGGCCTCGCCCGCGCCGCCCGCGCCCCCCGCGCCCCCCGCGATCGCGCCCGGCGGCGGCGGCGGCGGGGGCTGGGCGGGCGGCGGCGGCGACGGCGCGGCGGGCCCGGCGGGCGCGGGCGGCGCGGGCGGCGCGGGCGGCGCAGCGGCGGGCGGCGCGGCGGCGCACAGCACGGGGCTGCAGGGCGCCGAGCGCAGCGCCAGCAGGGCGCGGGCCCCGCTGTCCTCGCCGACTTCGGCCATGTTCGCGCAGCTCCGAGCGGCCTCCGCGGCGGCGCGGGCGGGGCGGGGCGCGGCGGGGCCCGGCGCGCGCGGGATCCCGGGCCGGATCGCGCGCCGCGGAGCGGAGCGGAGCGCGGCGCAGCGCCGCGCAGCGGGCCCACGGGCCGCGCGCCCCGCCCCCGCCCCCGCCCGCGCTCGCGCGGCGCCTTCTGCCCCCCGCCGGCCTCGGGCGCCCCGGCGCTCGGCCTTCGCCCTCTCCTCCGCTCTCGGGGCCCCGGGGACGGGAGCCCCCAAAATGTCTAACGGGAAAGTTTTGATCCTGGGTCTCTGGAAAAAGGAACGAATCATCTCAGCAGTCTCCTGAGCCGCTCCATCCGCCAACCCCAAAGTGCGCTGGGACTTAAGCACCCAAATTAAGGGGTTTCATACTGGAACTGCAGTTGGCCTAAAGGTGCTTGCCATCCCAATGCCCTGTGTACGTTTTGAGTCATCCATTCACTCGACCCAGGACCCTCACAGTCCCCAGGCGATGCAGATGCCCAGAGGAGAGAAATCTTAGCCGTAAACACACAATTGGCCTATTTGGGCATTGTTTGGATCCCTCTAGTACCTGTGTCCTGGTCACGCATTCTAATTCAGCCAGGTCTCCCTAGAAAAGATGGCAGCGAAGAATTGTGGAGCGTGAGACCCTCCCTGGCAGAGCTCACAGCCCAGAACCACACACACAAATCAAACGCAGGGACCAATAAGTATAAAATTAGGATTGTCACAAGTCCTGTGAGGCAGTGCTTCGCCCTGCAGTGAGTGTGGGGAGATGGGGCCTCTGGGGAGGGGAAGCCTGTCTGCTTACCCACTTTCCAGCCTGGGGCCAAAATCAAAGCAGGTAGTACAAACAGAGATGAGTTGGGAGGTGAGGAACACACTTTTGCGAGAAGCCGTGACCAGCAACCTACCTGAGGGAGTGGGGAGGAGGGTACACGTGGGGTCAGAGATCTTTTCCCCAAGAAAGGACGCTTGAGCTAAAGTCCGAGGATGAGTCGGGGCCCTTAGGGGAGCCCGTCGGGTGGGGGTGTGGGGTGCATTCCAGCCGAGGAAGGGCACGTGCTAAGGACGGGAGCATGGCGGTGTGGGTGGGAGAGAGGGTGACCACTCAGTGGCACCAGGTTCGGCTAAAGAGGACACGGGCCATGCAGCATCATGCGAGGATTTGGGTCTGGTCCCGAAAGCGATGGAAGCCAGCGAGGGGTTTTAGATGCAGATCCACACATTTGAAATTGAATCCTGAGTGTCCTGTGGAGCCTGGACCTGAAAGGGGTCAGAGGGACTGCGGGAGGCAGGTCACCGGCTGGCAGACCAGGCAAGGGAGGCGGACAGGGGGACATGGAGAGCAGTTGGGGGATGCAGGCAACATTTACCTCCTACGAAGAAATTTGCACACACTGGCGGTGGGAATGCAAAATTGTGCAGCCGCTGTGGAAAACGGAATGGCGGTTGCTCGAAAAATTAGACCTAGAACGACCATGTGACCCAGCAATCCCACTTCCAGGCATAAACCCCAAAGAACTGAAAGCAGGGTTTAAAAAGATACTTTTAAATAGTGTTCATAGCAGCACTATTCATAGTAGCTCAAAAGGGTGGAAGGTGTCCACTGACAGGTGACTGGATAAACAAACTGTGGCCCATCCATACTGCCGGGTATCTATCATTCAGCCTTAAAAATAAAGGGGATTCTGACACGTGCTCCAATATGGATGGACCTGAAGGACATTGTGCTCACTGAAATCAACTGGTCTCCAAAAGACAAGCAGTGTTTGATCCCACTTTGGGGGGTCCCTAGGGTAGTCGAACCCCTCAAGACAGAAAGGAGAAGGGCGGGTACCTGGGGCTGGGGGAGGGGAATGGATGGGGAGGTAGTGTTTAATGGGGAAGAGTTTCATTTTGCAAGATGAAAGCGTTTTGGAGATGGTGATGATGATGGTTGCACAAATGCCAATGTGCTTAACATACTGAGCTGTACGCTTAAAACAGCCAAAACGGTATATTTTATGTTACCTGCATTCCGCCACAATTTTTTTTTTTAATAAAGAGAGAGTGATTTATACACAACCTCCAAGGTTCTTTTTCTGTCTCATTTGAGGTGACTTCTCACTTTCCATGACAGTCCTGTTGGATGACAAGAGATACCATGTGCTTCCAGGCCCCGCGGGCCTAAGTCGATATTAAATGTAAAGACTTGTTACACACACGAGAAGCCTGGAAGCTTTTCCTCTCGAGGAGCAAGAACCAGGGCGATCATAATGATGGTGCTCACGTGGCTGATTCTTGGCGACCTCGCCAAGTCTAGGTGCCCATTTAACTATTTAAATCCTTTCTCCTAAACGCGGCGAGTGTCGAATATATTGACAGCTTCAACAGAGAGGGCAGTAGACAGCCATCGAAGAATGAAAAGAGGAGATGCGGAATTCCTGTCACTCTCCCCAAGTCGAGAGGGCACGCTAGCACTGTTTCAAAGCGTTCGCTCAAAAAAGGAAAAATAAAAAGCCGGCCAGGGAGAACCTACCCAACCTTTGGACCCCAGCACCCAGCTCCTGCCCGGGCAGAAGCGTGGGGAGCTGGCTGCAGAAACAGATTTAACTCTGAGGCACGAAACCATTGACAAGAAAAGCACACGGTGTTAGGAGGCGACGTGTAAGGCTGTGTGACAAAGAGGCAGTGAAATCCTCAGAGCGACAATCCATTAAAAAAAAAAACACACACCCAGCACATGGACAGAGCTTTCAAGAAGCAAAAGAAGCCCTGCAGCTGGTGCAGCAGCAGAGGGGAGCACTCGTGTTTGCAAGTGGACAGCTGCCCAACGTCGCGTATCGTTAGGAAGTGAATTAAACCCGTGGCGGGCTATCTTAGCATCGCTTAAAGAAAATGACACACCAACTGTCTCTGAGAACGGGGGCCAGCCGCAGGGCTCCTCCATTGCTAGCGGGGTGCCAGGTGGCACTGCCACTCTGGGAAAGGTTGGTGGTTTCCTATGAAGTGCGACTCCCTTGCCACGTGACCCGCCAACACCTATGAGTAGGTGTTTTCCCACGTGAAGTGGAAACCGTGTCAACCCAGAAACCTGTATGTGAGTATTTATAGTGGATGTGTTCATAATCACCAAAACCCGGAAACGGCCTGACAGAGAAATGGACCTCGGCTGGGGAACAGCACACCCACGAAGGGGCAAGGGACTCTGACAGAGGGCGACCACGAAGGGGTCCTGAGTGCCCTCATTTGTGGGGCGTGCTGAGTCACGCAAAACTCTAGAGACAGCAGCAGACGGGTCGCTGCCAGAGGCTGGTGGTCTGGGCACAGGTTGACCACAAAGTGACACGTGGGGGATTCTTCCAGAGGGGGCGAGGATTGTGGTGATTATAGGACTCTATGTATTCGTCAAAAGTAGCAGAACTCTACTGAAAAGAGTGAGTCTCGCTCTGTGTGACTCTACCTGAGAAGCTTTTTTTTTTTTTTTTTTTTTTTTTACTCTCTAGAGAGGTGTGTTTATAGACTCAAAACAAGGAGGAAGAGCCGTGCTGTCCGACTCGGAAGCATCTGGCTGTTTGCATGTACAGGGAAATAAGATGAGACGTGTGTCCCTCCGTGTCAGGCCCCACGTTTCGGGGCTGGGGCTGGAGGTCTACGTGCCTGTCGACGACGCACGGGTCAGAGCCAGAGCCAGTGAGGAACATCGCATCATTTGCGGAGGCTCTGCTGGCCGCGCCGCCTGAGGGTGCGTGGCCGGGTGACCGCTGCTCTCGCCCCTCTTCCCTTCCCAAGTCAGGAGTCACGCCAGGCGCAGGACCCACAGAAAAGCACGGATGGGGTCACCCCTGCCCCACCCTGCCTTGAGCCCGAGGGTTCTCGCCCAGACCCCTGGTCCTGGTGCAGGCAGCAGAGGGGAGCCACGGCACACGGCGGGACCCTCTCGGCAACCCCTCAGCCCTCGTCCTGCCGGAGCGTGAAGGTGGGCGGCGGGGGCTGAGCAGGAAAAGCCGCCTGTGCCTGGAAGCTGCCTGTCCACACGGCGTCCACACGGCATCCACACGGCGTCCACACGGGTGTCCACACGGGCGCCCACCCACGCATGGGCGTCCACATACACGAGCACCTTCAACGGTCTGGAGCTCCATAAATACTTGGTGAATGACTGGGGAGCCCAGACCCCTCTCTGTCTTCTCATCCTCCCCTTCCTTTTCCTGTCTGCTGAGTGTCACTTCCTGCTGCTGCTACATCCTTCTCGGTCCTTCCTGTGTCCCCAATACTGCTTCCTGCCTGTTCACTGCGTCCTTGGGGCTTCACAGTCCCACAGTGACGGGGTCTGTGCCCATTACTGAAGAGGATTGGGTTTTTTAAATCACCGAGAGAGAGAGAGAGAGAGAGAGAGAGAGAGAGAGAGAGAGAGAGAGAGAGAGGCGCACAGAGTAATCCTGCACGAGAACGCTGCCTCACGCATTCGAGGCCTGACACGCTTGAGAGAGATGAACGTTGTCATTTAGGGCTCATGGGTATCGCTTAAACACCGGGTCAGGAAAGGTTATGTCTGCTTCTGACACCACGGGAAACTCGTGTGAACCAGAGCATGGTGAAAATTTCTCTGGACAGACACACTGGTGTTGGCACTTAGAGAGACAGAGACGGGCCGTGACAATTGGCTCCAAAACGCAGCAGCTCGAAACAGTCAGTGTGTATCATCTCACAGTCTGTGGGTCGGGAATGTGGGAATGACTCAGCTGGGTCATTGTGGCAAGATGCGGCTGGGGCCGCCACTTCTGGAAGGTTCCCTGAGCCTGGAGGATCTGTCAGGGTAGGATGAGGTACAGTGGGAGGGGCCCAGCCACCTCCATTGTCAACCAGCTAGCCGTGTGCCCTTGGGCAAGTTTTTTGCCTCTCAGGGGCTCAGTTTCCTGTGCTGTAAAACGGCCTTCCAGGTGATGGGGCTTAGAGAGAGGACGCCGACGGGTTGTGGACACTGAGGAGCTCACTCAGGTGACCCCAGGAGTGCAGAGCGTCTTGTTAGACTTGGAAATAAGGAAAGCAAGACCCTTAGCCGAGGGCCAGCTCCACAGAAGCCCCCAAAAAGCTGCCCAGCAGGGCAAGCCTTGCAAACAGGAACACTCTGGACAGATTGCAGGATGGCCGTTCTGTCCGCTCGTCCCTGATGAAAGCTCGAGGGGACTTTTCCTGATCTCTACTGTGAAAACCTGGCAGGGCTTCTGGTGGTAAAACTCACGACAGCGTGGGATGCAGGCCAGGCGACGGGGGGTTTTCAGCCTTCAGCCTGGTCCTCGGGAAGCCTCTGGCAGGTCACCCAGTGCAGTGGACACCTGCCCACCTGCACTGGGTCCCCTGGCGTTCCCAACCCTGGGCTTCTGCTCTGTGACCGACCGTCCATCTCCCCAACCTGGGGCAGCAGCTTGCCCTGTGCCCTGTGCCCTGACTCCTCTGAAGGGCCTCAGGGGACAGCTTGTTCGGCTTTTTCCTGCTGTGTAGACAGGAGCGAGGACTTCTAAGCGCCTTTCACACAGGACTGGGGACCGGGTATAATTGTAAGTGACGATTTGGCTCTATTCCTGCGTCTGTGAGGAGGCTTTTGTGCACCTGCCTTACGCTAACCCTGCTCAATTCTCTAAGAGCTCCAGTGCCGGCTTCTCTGGAGAGAAGGCTGGCGGGCCCCCTAGGTCCCTTTGACCCTGGTGAATGGGTCACACCAGGTTTCCTGTCCTTAAATCGCTGCCTGGGGCCGGGCCTTTGAGGGCCCAGTCAGTGGGGTCACTACAGTGTGGGGTTCCCCCTGCAGACAAAACCCACCCGTGACCTGCAAGCCACCAAGGGCATGCCCTTGGCCGGAGCCCTGGGGAGAATCCTAGGGTGCAGTGGGCAGAATGGTGGCCATTCCGAGAACTCGTGTGGAAATGCGGGGGGCAGGTTAGCGTCCTGCACTTCCCACGTGGTAGCCAGTGGCCTTGTGTAGCTACTGTGGCTGGTCCAATTTGAGGTGAGCTGTGAGTGTAAAACACACCGTACCTCGATTTCAAAGACTCGGCTAAAAAAAAAAAAAAGAGCGAAATCTCATCAGTCGTGTTGGTATTGGCCACAGTTTGAAAGGATAATATTTGCATCTATTGGGTTACATAAAATGTGTTACTAAAATCAATTCCGGCTATGCCTTTTTACCGCTTTAATGCAGTGACGAGAAAGCTTCCCATCGCATCCGCGCCTCACGTGTGTGGCCCGCGTTAGGGGTCCCTCGGCGGGCCCCTAGAGACCGATGGAACCTTCTTTGCCGTGATGACGACGCTCTGACTTGCGTCACGGCAGAGCGCGGACTCGGGGCTGTCCGTTCGGTGTCTCTGTGTCATCTGCATTCCTGCCTTTTAGTTGTCAGGTCACCTTGTGTGCGTTTTTAACGTCCTTGGTTTTCTGCGTGGAGCTCGGCGGAGCTAGGGAGGGTGGTCCAGGGCCTGTGGCCTCACAGCCGGCTCGCTGAGCTGGGCTGTCTCCGCCACAGGGCGCTTTGCTTTTTTCCACTGTGGGAACCACCTCTGGCCAACTTAAACAAAGAACGAATTTATTGGCACGATGCTGGGAAGTTCACAGAACCGAAGACCGCCGAGATCCAGGCTTCAAAAAGGGCCCAGTTGGAGTGGTCGTCAGATTCAGCAGCAAAACCCCCCAAGGCCGGCCTCTCAGGATGCCCCGCCGGGATTAACCCGCCCAAGCGTCTCCCCTTCTTACATCGTCCTGCAGGAGACTGGAAGCCCTGGGAGAGGGTGGCTGACAGGCTTGGCGGAGGCTCTGCGCCCAGGCCTGGGCCGAGGGTGGGCGGGCGCCACAACCCACCGGGCAGCCCTGGGAGACAGCGGCAGAGCCCTGGCTGCTGCTCAAAGCCGAGTCTGCTCACTGTCAGCAGGAGGGGGAGGGGCGCTGAACAGGCAGAAACAATAGCTGTCCACTACCTCATTCCAACGAGATTTCGTCAGGGACCAGCGGAGGGCTCAGCCAACTCAGCTTTTTTTAAGACTCAGTGAAGTTCATCTTTTTTTTTTTTTTTTAACTTTTAAGTATGGAAACACTGAAAACCTATACAAAAGAAGACAGAATAATGAAAGAAATCTCCATGCACCCATCACCCAGCTTCAACAATGATCAATTTTAGGCTCGATCTTGATTCGTCCATAAGCCACTCAAATCCTCCCATATCCTTTTGAAGCAAGTTTCAGGCATTATATCATTTCCTATAATTCACTGTGTACCTCTAAAAGATAAGAGCTATTAAAACAAAACAAAACAAAATACAATATTATCACCTGTAGGAGAATCCTAAAAATGCCTTCATAGTTTCCAATTGCTGGCCAGTGTTTAGATATTTAATAACTCCATCGAGGTAAAATTTATATACTGTTACGGTTCACATGATGTGAGTGTAACAGTTTGATCAATCTTAGTCGGTTTCTACAGTTGTCCAGCAGTCACCACAGTCCAGTTTTTAAATATTTCAGAATATTTCCATCCCCCCCAAAGTTTCTTCATGCCCATCTGCAGTCAAGCCTCACTTGGGAAAGTAGTCTAGTAATTTTTCACAAACTTAAACTTACGCTCAGAGTGTGTAACCCAGAGATGCCTAAGAATCTACTAATCTATCTCTGCTAAGAATCTGCTCAAGAGAAATAAAAACTCGTGTCAAGGACAAGTCTGTGAATGTTTACAGCAGAATTATTCAGAAAACCCAAACTAGAAATAATCCATAAGTCTATCAACTAGTAGACTGATTTTTTTTTAATTGTGGTATTTTCACACACTCAAGTGCCAGTGACATTAATATGGATGAGTTACCGATAGAAGCAGCACTGTGGATGAACCCCCAAACCTTGTGCATGAAAGCCAGACGCAAAAGTCCACGTGTTGTAAGATTCTGGGCATGAGAAAGAGAACACGCAGTCGGCGGCCGCCTGAGCCACCCCTCCGGGAACTCCGCCCTCTCTCCCCTGCTCCTCGGAGGCCCTGCTATGACCCCCTCCCTGAACACACATGCTTTCAGTTCTGTACTCCAAAGTCCCCTACAATAAGGGCACACGAGGCCCGGCTACTTCCGGACATAAATACAGACAGAGCAGAATGCAAATTTACATATCGGGAGCTATCTCCCTGCACCCTTTTTAAGGAGCATGTCTTCATGGTTTATAATAATAATAATCAATACCTTGCTTTTACGATTTTCAAAGTTTCTTTGAGGTGGTTCGAGAGACTACAATGATCCTGGCAGTTGAGATTGCTGAGGAGACATGTGTTCAGACTTTTAAGTGTCTTGTCCAAACTCACGGAAGCTGCTGGTAAAAAATTAACCAGACTCGTCGAAAGCAGCTCTCCACTGCCCCATCCCCTGCTTCTCCTTTGCAATTCGCTGTGCCAGAATTTATGTGTGTTTACATTTATTGAGCACTTATTGTGTCGTGTGTGTAGAAGGCTTAGAGCAGGGCCTGGCAGGCAAACAAGTCTTAGGCTGCATCAGCCTACAGCCATTCACGAAAAGTCCTTAACTTCGGATGGTTTAACCTAAAATTATAAACCAAACTGAAGTTTAAAAAGTAGGCCCGAGTGTAGGAGTTTAACCAGAAACCGTCAGAGCTCTGAACGGGGAAGATGATCGAATTAAATCAAGACAAGGGGACAAAAATGAAGTTGTACTTCAGTGAATTGTGTGCCGTCGGTAGAAACTGCTCGTTTCTCATGCATCTCTAAATATATGTTAACACCGTCTCTGTTTCGAAGTGGGAGAAAAGGAATAAGCAGACGCAGCTTCCCAGATCTGTGGCGAAATCTGTACCCCCGAGGAGGAAATGGAATTTGAGAAGCCCTGGCTTCCCGCCCGGCTCTCCGTGTTGCTGTGACACGTGGTCATCCTAACGCACACAGTGCTGGGGTAATTGGAAGCAGACGAGCTGCAGCCTCTGGTCCTGCATGGACCTTGCGGATACGCAGCCCCCAGCGGTGACGTGTGGGGAGACCACAAGGGTGGCGAGATGTGCGCGGACCGGCTCCCCTCGGCTGTGGGGCGCCGACCGACCAGCCATCCCCCCCCCCCCCCCAGCTGAACCTGTTAATTCTTCAAAAGGAAACACCAGCTGAGAGAGAGTCCTACAGACTTTCAGTTCATCAAAAAGGGTAAACCTAGGAGTCAGCGCGTTGCCTCCTTCCCATGTTTATTATTCGCACAGGACAAGCGCTAGCTGATGAAAGTGTCAGCATGCTGACTTCGTGAATTTCAAACCCCAGTGTTTTCCCACCAAGCCAATAGTAGTAAAGGCAGGTACCAAAGGATATTTAGAATACACCTAGGACAGAATGATAATTACTGTCCGAGAAAAACACTAACTAAATACATGATAGAAAGAGTACAGGACCCCAGATTCCCGAACTCCTCTCGAAACTAAGAACTTGAACCCCGATCCCCGCTGGCGGGCAGAGCCACACTCCTCTGCAAACCCAGGAATACAAACGGAGCCCGTGGAACGCTGCTGTCTTCCCCTTGGTCACGGCCGTCACCCAGCGACTCCCCACCACAGCGGGAAGACTTACTGCCCGAGCCCTCACCTACAGAACTTAATTAGCCATCGAGGGTTGAGCACGCTAAAGAATGGGGACAATTCTTCTCTCGAGGCTTCCAGAAGAGAATCTGCATTCAAGAGAAGAAAACAGGCAGTGTGGGCTGACGAAGACCACCGTTGGAAGACCTGGCTTCTGGTCACCGCTCTGCTGATGGCCTTGTGCTCTCAGGTGATGCTGAGGGATGGCTAACAGTTCCGGTCTGGGGTGAAGGGGCAGAATCACCAGCAGCCTCCCCTACATTCGCTCTGCTGTTTCTCCTTATTAACAGAACTCCAATTTTGCCTGGAATGGGATTAAGGCCAAAAGTGACCTCTCTAAAGAACAACATTTCTCAGGCTCCCTTGAAGCCAAGGGTGGCCGGCCACATGACATGACTCTGGTTAATGTGTTTAAGCAGAGGTCACGGGGCTTCGGCTGTCCAGCCCATCCCAGTCTGCCTGGACCTTCTCAGCTTCAGCAATGAATGCGCTGCGTCCCCGACCAACGGGGACACTCGGTCACCTTAAAGGGGCAGAGGCAGCCGGGATGTGCCGTTTTCCCTTTGCTGTCCCCTCGGGCTGCATGGGACATGGGCTCGACACGAGTAGTAACCTCGAAATAAGCTGGAGGACGAGAGCCACCGACTTCACAGAAAGAACTTGGAATAAAGAACAGTTAACCAGGTACCTGAAGGGTGACAGAGAGTGGCGACAGGTAGCAGCTAAATGGGGTGCACCCCCATCCCGAGGGCGAGGTGAAGAGCTGGCATTGTTCCAACGCTGGGACTCGGAGGACCCGACGCTCTGTCTATGAGGAGGGGGCTGGCTGGCGAGCAGATTCTGAGGGGTCGGGGGTGGTTTCTGGGTCAGAAAAACAGCCGACAAGATGCGGCTGCTGTTGCTGACGGGCGGAGGAAGGACACTTTGCCACTTACAGCATGAAACGGGTAAGACCCAAAGGGGGTCGCCTATGACGGCCCCCTCCTCTCCCAGCCTTGCGGGCATTGTCTAGTGCCACCTACTGGCAGGTCCTAAGAGGGGGCGCGCCGGGTGAGGACAGGTGGCGAGCGGGTCCCAGCCCACCCGCACAACCTGACGCCCAGCGTGGGTTTGCAGCCCAGCAGCCAGGGCCTCGTAGCTGAGCACGCCTGCCCTGCTCACGCCTCTCGCCCTTCCCCAACTTCTGTGTGGTCTTCTTGGCCTTTCCTTAGAGTTCCTACGTGGGCAACCTGGACAAGATGGTTCGAGTTGACCTGGTTTAAAACGTAGTATGATGGGAATTGTACTGCATGTGGTCCACAGTGTCTGGGTTTTACAAACGGTCGGGGAGAGGCACGCGTCCACGTTTTGCAGGTGGCGGTCGTATGGTCACTGCCGTGCTTTAGAGAGTCCCACTGCCTGACTGTGTCACGCCTCGCCCATTCAACAGCTGATGGACGTTTTTAGCTGCTGCTCTGAGGTCACTTCCTCCTGTACGTGTGTCCCGGGGGGCGTAGATCTCCAGTGTGGCCCCCCAGGTCGGTGGTATCAGCATTACCTGGACACTGGCTGGAGGTGCTGGTTCTGGGGGCTCCACCTGGCCCGCCTGACTCAAACTCTGGGGGGCGGGAGAGTCTGGTGCCTGCTGAAGTCTGAGAACCGCTGTTGGAGGTTATTCATCCAGGAGGAGGGCTGTGAGTCACAGGATGTGCAGAGCTGAGCACGGGCTCAGCGGGAAGGCTCCGACTGTAAGGGACAGACAGGAAACCCAGCTCAACGTGGCTCCGACGCTGCCGGGCTCTACGACCTTACGCACAGGAACGCGGGGCACAGTCGGCCCGGGACGCGGCGATGCCATCGAGGGCTCAGTTTCTGTCCAGCATTTGGCTCCTCTGTCCTTGGTTTCAAGCTGGCTGTAGGGGTCTTACCTCCCCCCACCCCCATCCTCTTGTCACAGTCCAGGTTTGGAGACTGATTTCGCTTCATGTGTCTCTTTTTAGGAACGAAGACCCTTTTCTCAGGAGCTCCCACCCCCAGCCCACTTCCTCTCATGTGTCATAGGCCAGAATTATACATGTGCCTTTGCCCGGCCACTTCCGGGCAAGGCGCTGCAGACCACCATGCTTTTTAGCCCAATCATGGTTCTCTCTTAGGAGCGGGGCCTACCTCTCCCGGCGCCGGTGGAAAGTGAGTGTCTCGATGAAATCTGGGTTCTCTTGGCAGGGAAATGAGAGGGGTGGGGAGCGGGCTGCAAGGCAGGCAACCCAAACGCACCTGCTATACAACAGGGCAAAGAATTCTGGAGACCAGCGCTACCTAAGCACAGGTAGAAAGAGAGATTTTCACAGCTGGTTGTGGAAGCAAAGACTAGGACCCATGAATCCTTAAGGTGTCATTCTTTCTAGGACATTTATTAAATGTCTATTTGGTAAAACTGGCATCAATGCTCACATCTCATGAGGTGGAAGGTGTGATAGCTGAGGTCACATTTCACACCAGGTGGATCTGCGATGCAGCCCTAATGAGGCATACCAATGAAGAAAAGGCAATCGTTGGACGTGACTGTTATTAATGGGCTGGCATAGCAAGAATTGAATAAAAGGAACTTAAATGGGCCACAAAATCACACACAAAAAAGGGTAGCATGGGAGAAGAAGAATATTAGAGAGTTGTTCCAATTTCTGGTAAATTTCGTTTTGAAAACGACACTACTGATTAGAAATGCAACAGATCATCATTGTAGGAATTAGGAAAATACATATAGACGAGAAGCTAAGCACATAATCTCACCTCCGGCCACTTTTAATTTGGTGCATTTCCTTAGAACACTTTGCTTTTTTCCACTTCACTGTAAATAGCATTTCCTCATGTTATTAAAAATCCTTAGCGGACATCATTTGAAGTAATTACACGGCACTTGCATTGGTCAATTACTCTGCAAGACGCTATAATTTTGTGTGTTGGCAGGATGCTCATGGGGAAAGGGGGTGTGCTGGGTACCTGAGCGCGAACCTTCCGTACCGTTCACATTTGTTGAATTTTGGGGTCAGTTCAAAGATCCAGCATCCTTCTAACCTCTTCTTTGGTTTGGGAAAAGTCAAGCCTGTGTTGGGGGGGGTGTGGGAGCACTGTCTCCGAATGCTTCTGTGGGACCCTGCAACTCGGTCTGTTGCCGCAAACCATAGAGCAAAACACAAGATGTTCCAGTGATTAGCGCCCTTAGTTTTCAGGACCCGCTGTCCAGTGCCTTAGCACTTCCTGGAATGACAGCGAGTGGGTTGTCAGCTGCTCCTTAAACGTCATCCCTTGGCTGAGGTGATGGAGCTTAGGAAGCACTTAGAGCCTTTACTGCAATCCCCTGTCCTACCAGAGTGTCTTGTTTTCTTTTCTGTTAAAAACAACAAAACACAAACACACACACACACACACCTCGCAATAGCAGAGCTCCAGAATATTTGTTAAGTGCTTTGGTAGGCTTTCTGTCTGCTGCCTGATTACAGCGCGAGCCGGCCCAGACTCCCTGCGCCCAACGTGGATGGCTTCCAGCCACTTGATTCTGTTGACTTTATGGAACAAGCAGGCATTGCTGATCACAAACCAGGTCCTACCGTGTGTTCCTCGGGCTTATGTTCTTTGTGAGAAGAGCATCTGCTCCTTGGGCTGAAGCATCGTACCGGTCATCTAAAGTGATGATGCCACTTGTTCGCCAGCCTCCCTGTTGTCTGTGCCATCTCTGTTCGAGAGTCACGAGACCGCTGCTGCATCCGAGACAGGCCAAGTCCACACTGTGACGTATACCCACTACCGTGCAAGGCCAAGGGCGACCCCTCCACAGCGAACTGCTGAATCTTTATTCCTCCGGTTTTCCAAGTGAATGCTTTGCCCTGGCTTTGGAGGGACGTCTGCTCTCGAACGTGAATGGATGGCACTCGCACACTCTTTGAGCTGGCTTCTTCACTTTCCTTTTTTTTAAAAATTAAATTTTAGTGAAAAAGAACATGCTTCCCACTCGAGAGGCATAAACATCTAGGCTGCTGCCCCTTGAGGAGGAGGCACACTCCCCGGATGAAGAGGCTGTTTCTCTCTGTGACAGGGCAACCTGAACAGACTCGCAGGTAACAGGCCTGGTCCCCGGGGACACGAGGACTCAGGGGGACACGATGGCTCCGTCTTTTGGGCTGTGTCTTCTGCTTAAAACGGAAGCCAAACTTCATACAGACATAAATGGATGAATAACGCAATACCAGTGACTGGTTAATGTACACTAGTCACATTGGGAAAAAAGGGACAAAGGAGTTGAGATTCAAGGTTATGCCTAAGGAGGAAGGGATAGCAGCTTTTTGTTTTTCTCTCTAATCTTCCTAGTATGAGTCTGCTTTTTAAAACATCGTTTCATTTATTGGGTCTTGGTTTCAAAACTGAACAAGGGCTACGGGCAGGAGAGGCCCCTTGCTCAGCCGCCCCGCCTCCTCCGGCCCCCGGCACCGAGCCCACAGCGGAACCATCACGTTCCGAACTCCAGGCAGCCAGGCAGCCGGTCTCCTTTGTGAGTGTGAGTTGAGGCCCCAGCATCTTGTTGATGTTATGCTGGCGAGAGGGACCAGGGGCACCGCTCCTCAGGCCGCTGGAACCCTCTTCCTGCTTAGAAAAGAGGCTTTGTTTGACTCCTTTTTTTGGCCTCTGAGGCACCAAAGGGAGTGATTAATAGAGAACCACCTCGAGATTTCAATAGAGCGGCAGCGTGAGATCCCGGGGCCGGCCAGGCCTTTGTTCTGCAGAAAACAGCTATAAAGCGGCAATGGGCTGCTGGCTGGGAACCCAGCCCTCATGCCTGTGTGGCTTCCTCGTTGCCAGCCCAACCTCAGGTCCTGAGCCGGCCTGGGAAGATTCGTCTGCCGCACGATGGGCAGTGTGATCTGCAAGCGGGGCTGGGAGCTGGGCAGAGGGGTGGCTGGGCCTGCAGGGCCCTCAGGCGGGCACCAGGGGTGGGGCCGGTGAAGGGGTGCAGGGAGGGCTCCTCCGTGGCGGTGCCAAGGCAGTTGGGCCTCCAGGCCTCTGAACAGCCACAGGGCTCTAGGCTATCAGCCTTGGCTCTACTTTGGGCCGCGGAGTGGGGCTCCTACCGCCACAGCAGAAGCCAGGGCAGGCCTGGGAAGTGAGAGGAAGGTGACAGGGCACAGAGGAGTTAAAAGAGGAAGGAAATCACCAGTCGGCAGGCCCGGGCCGGAAACTATGGCCCGTACGGAACCACATTAGCTCACATTGCTGGGGAATAAAGATCTGTGTCTGTCTGGCTTCATTTCTGTCTTATTAATGTAGTATCAATCAACATTATCCCACACTACATTTAACAACAATAAATTTATTGGGAAAATAGCGGGTGGGCGGCAACTCAATTTGACAGACTGCAGTGAATTCACCCAGAGGTTGGCTGTGGATATGAGTTCAGCAAAAGTAAGCAAAAGTGTTTGTGAGAGTATTGGAGAATGGCATCTGAGAATCAGTTGGCTCTAGGGATTCACGAGAAAAAGCATTGTATGTTTCATCATATTTTGTAGCTTTGCACATGCTTCACATCAGTAAAATTTCTAATGAATATATGGATGTATCTATGCACTCCTTCCCCAGCCACTTGTTAAGCATGCCCTGTCGTCCTGATCTTTAGAGTAAGTACTTCTTGACATCCTTTATAATCTAACCACTTTCAGATTTCCTCTTACTTAGATATGACCCATATCCCTTAGAGCCTGGATCAGTGCCTGGCACACAACAGGTATTTAAAAAATGTTGCCCAAGTAAGCAAACTTCTGAGGAATACTAATTTTACAGAGCAACCTGCAGTGGCAACGTAATTGTGAGCCTTTACAATAAGACAGCAGAAAAAGTCAGGGAAAGTTGGTGTTTTAAATCTCTGTGAGCCCCTTCAAATCTTTGACTTAATAGTATAGTCAAAGGAAAAAGAAAAAAAAAGCCACAGTCACGGTGATAACTACAGACTCTGAGCTTAGAACGGGCCTTGCAGTGTTATCGAGCAGCATCTCTTCTACAAAGTAAGTGATGTTAAAATAAACCCGAAACGATTCTTGAATATTTAAATAATAAGCTGCTTCACCACCGGTTCACTTGTGCAACACGCACTAGGCAGCTCACAGCACACTGATGTCACACCAGGACCTGAACGCAGGCTGAGGGGCCCCGCCCGCCGGGCCGGCGCGATCAGCACCGTGCAGCCAGAGTCCCCTCCTAGGACCCACGCGTTCCCCGGCCCACTCCCGTGACGCTGGCGAGTCGCCCCACCCCGCCGGCAGCCCAGGCTTGGCGGACGCGCAGCCGTCAAGAGGGCGCAGCCGGCCCACGCCCGGCTCCTGCGCAGACAGGAAGGCACGCCGTGACGCGTTGTGCGCAGGCGCGACGTGCAGCGTGGCGCGCCAGGCGGCCGCCAGGGGGCGCCGTGGGGTGGGGAGGCCGCCGCGCCGGGACAGGACCACGTGCGCACCACGTGGCGCCCCCGGCAGTCCCAGACCGGGTAGGACCGACGGGTCGGCCACGTCGCGCGCGGCCAGAAGCCCGCGGAGTTGCAGGGCTCAGTCTCTCGGCCGGCGTCCTCGCTGACCTCTGACCTCCGACCCCACTACCTTTAGGGTTACCCCTCACCGGCGGCCTCGCGCTGTGTTTATAAACAGAGCTCTCGGCGGAACCAAAACCCCGGATCGCGGATTTACTCTCGAGGGAGCGGGCTCTTCCGCGCCGTAAGCCTTCTGCGCACGCGCTGCGCGGCTGCTCCTGCGCTTGCGCCGGCTTGGGGCGGGCCCGGTTAGGGCGGGGCGGGGCGGGCGGGCGGCGGAGCGGGCCGGGGCGGGGTCGCGCGGCCGGGAAGCGGGGCGGTGGCCGGTCCCTGCTGGTTCCCCGCTGCGCCCTGGGCGGAGATCCGCCTGCCGGGCTCCTCGCTTGTAGGTGGGGCTGAGTGAGATGCATGGTCGTGAATATCAAGTAGCTGCTTGCCAGGCCCATGCTGTCCCCAGAGCAAGTCTCCACCTGGCCACCAGAGAGCCCTGTAAGCACGTCGTCACCGTGCTGGTGCCTGGGTGAACAAAACGTGGCGCATACGCTGGGCCACTGCTCGGCCTTACACGGGGCAACAGAGTGATTTCGTGTTATGTAACGGGCTCTGGCGTGGGTGGGCCTGCCCTGCGCTGCCCAAGTGAAGGAAGCGGGCCAGAGAGAACGATGCTGTGGGATTCCACGGGGCGGGTGCCAGGGGCTGGGGAGGAGGAGGCCCCATTTGAGAAGACGGAAAGGTTCTGGAGACGGCGGTGGCGATGGCTGTGCCGCGATGTGGATGTGTGCAGTGCCCTTGAGCTGGAGACTTACTCCCGAGTCGTACCTTACGTGCGGGTTTCCTCCCACCCCATCAGAGCATGCTATGGCTGGCAGTTTCCTTGCCATGTTCTAAAAGGCCCCCAGCCCCTTACTCTGCCCTGTCACCTCGAACCCCTCTAGCCCCAGCCAGCTGCCTTTCTTGCCTAGAACGCACCGGCCTCCCGGTTTTTCCTTGCTGTGCCTTCTGACAGACGCTTTTCCCCTCTCATCTTCTCATCGCTGTTTCCTCTAGTATTTAATAAACGTGGCCATGTTACTTCAAGCTGGGCGTGGTACATGGAGCAGGGGACACACCGGTGATGGAAACGGGGAAGGACCCGCCCCCGCCCCCTTTGTGTTCTGGCAGAGGGCGGCTGGTGGGCACAGAACGGTTCAGGCGGTGGAAGTGCCACAAAGACATGGCGACTGGGGATCTAATCTAGGGCAGGTGGTCCTGAGCATCTCTGCGGGCGGCCATTGAGCTGAGCTGTACGAGATGAGACAGCCGTGGAAGGTTGGGAGTAGGGCGAAAAGGGAATTCCCCCGAGAGAGGGGACGCTGGTATAAGAAGCAGCCTGGAGCCCAGAGCCATTTTTGCGTATTTGAGGAACAGAAAAAAGTCCAGGGAGTGGGAGTCCGAGAGGGAGAGGTTTGTGGAACCAGGGCATGCGGGTGCCCCAGTCACTCTGACTGTGGGGCAAATCGCCCACACACTTGCTAGTGTAAAACAGTCGTTTTGTTTGGCTTTGCAATTTGTTGGGTCAGGAGTTTGTTTAGGGCTCGGCTGGGCAGTTCCTGCTCACGGTCCCATCAGATGTGGGGACTGTGGGCACCTGGAGGCTGGATGGGGCGGGATGTCCAAGTTGGCTAACTCACCTGGCCTGCAGGTGATGCGTGCGGGCTGTCGTTGGGCGTGCCCACCTTTGGCTTCTTTAGCACGGCAGCCAGGGTGCTTGGACTTCTTACAGGGCAAGGCTCCCGAGAGGCAGGAGGACACTGCATGGCCTTTTAGGATTTAATCCTCCGAAGTCACGCGGTGTCACTTTTCTCATACTTTGTTGGTTGGACCAATCAGAAACCTGCCCAGACTCAGGGACCGGGGCCCTAGACCCCACCTCTTGATGGGAGGGGCGTCAAGACTTTTGGAGCTGTGTTTTAGAATCATTGCAGGTGATCTGGGCTCTCTCCACAGATGAAGATAATGGTGCTTCAAGGCGAAATGCCTTGTCCCAGGTTCCAGAGTGAGGCAGGGACAGGAACAGGGTGACCCAGTCCCCCCCTCACATCCTTCCCACCCGCCTCTGCTGCAGCCACGTGGAGGGGGCTTTGGCACGCGAGTCGTCTTGACCTGGCTCTGGCTCTGATGTCTTTCAGAGAGGCTTTCTGGAACCGTGCCCTCCTAAGGTAGCACATGGCCCTCCGTTTCAGGACCTAGTTTTAGCGCCTCCACAGCCCTTGTCACTGTCCCTGATTATGGGTTACTGCTTGTCTTGCCCACTCACGAGAGCCTGTCTGTCTCCGTCCCAGCTGAGTTTGCAGTGCCCAGCCCGGCCTTGGCCCACAGGGGGCGTCCCAGCGTCTGCTCAGGCTTCACCCCGCACGTGCTCTCTGCCTTCCTGACTGCTGCGCATCGGGCCCCTGGGACACACAGACACTCTGCAGATGAGAGCATGGTCCTCACGGTGCCCCTCAGGCCCACTGCACAGGTAGGAGGTAGCGCCCAGGTCCCGTCATGGACGAGATTGCTCGCCCACCGACGGTGTCCCCGTCCCCATCTCCCAAACTCCCAAGCTCGTCGCGGGCTAGAGAATTCATGAGGGCGGGCTTTAGTTGACTGCGGGGTCCCACTGGCACAGCTATGAGGGATTCTTATGGAAAGATGTGTGTTAGTTTACATCACACCTCATCTCAAGGGAGTTAAACAGGCTCATCATGATAACAACGTCAGAAAGATAATTATTGGGTGAGAGAAGGGGCGTGGAGCAGAAAGGGAAAATGAGGATGAGAAAAAGGAGGCAGTTTTACGATGACCCTTGCCTGGGGAGGCAGTGCTGCTGTTTGCTTGGCAGTGAGGATGTTGCCAACGGGACGAGGTCTGGGGCCAAGCTGGCCACACCCTTCAGTGGCGTCTCTTTCCTTGAGGGCACCAATGTGATTTTAGAATGAAGACCCCTGGGGTGTGGAGCTGCAGGGTGTCCATAAGTGGCCTTTCACCTCACTGGTTGGGGGGTGGGGGGGTGGGGGGTGGGGTGGGAGGCCCAGCCATGATGGTCGTGGGTCCTGAGGACCCGGCAGGAAAACCCCGGGTCTCCGTCCTGCGTGTGACTTGTCCCCCTGCCAGTGGAGCCACAGAAATGGCGGATCCCATGCACCACCGGTGAGGCCCCGAGTGTGCCAGCGGGACCCTGTGAGACGTGCGGGCCATCGTAGGGCTGTGGGGTCGCAGACATGGAGGCAGTCTCTTCCCGAAGCAGCACACAGGGTTCCCACGTGTGTGTCTCCACTAGCCCTCGTCATTTCTGTCTTAAGAATCGTATCCATCCTCAGAAGTGTGAGGTGCTGGCTCATTGTGTCTCCGATCTGCATCGCCCTAATGATTTGTGGTGCTGAGCAGCTTTTTATGTGCTCATTGGCTATTTGTATATCTTCCCTGGAGAAAATATTCTAATAAATATTAATAAAAGTATGAGTAATACTTTTATTTTAATAAAATGCTGGTAAAATATTCTAACAGAAAGTAAGGCTCTCAAACTCTGCTTCATGTTGGGCTCAGCCGGGGCGTTCAACACAACCCAGGTCTGAGTTTGCACCCACTGCAGATGACACTGGGGTCTCTGGGCATTCCCATGTCGCTAATTTTTACAAAGCCCTGCAGATGGTTCGATGGGCAGATGGGCTTGGGGACCGGCACAGTGTCTCAGACTCTACCATGTCTATGCGTCACCTGGGGAACTGGTTCAAAAGCAGATCCCGACCCAGGAGGTCAAGGGCGGGGCCTGGGACTCTGCATTTTTAACAAGCTCTCAGGTGATACCGAGGCTGCATCATCAGTAGCAAAACTTCTAGGTGATGCTGGCGCTGATGCTGCTGGCCATGGTCCACATTCTGAACATCCTGGATCAACCGTAGCATCAGACCAGCAGCCCCTGGGCTTTGCTAGAAATGCAGACTCTCAGGCCACGCCCCAGCCAACTGGGGGCATGCCAGGCACAGTACCCTGGGACAGGCACTGGCCTAGGACACGCCTCGCCTTGGCCTGTAGTCGAGCCAGCTCTGAGCACTGGGTGTCACCCCTGCAGGCAAAGGGAGTGTAGTGGTGAGCAAAAGCTTCTCAAGTGGCCTGACCTTTCTGGGATTCAAAACCTTGATTACGAGGGTGATTTTGTGTTTCCAGCCAAGTTCGCGGCACCTCGAGTCATTCTGGAGAGTGCCCCAGCGCCCTGGAGATGGCAGTGCAGGATGGGGATTGAGGCCGGCTGAGCCGGGGAAAAGCCCAGCGGCTCCTCCCTGACTGAGTGCCACAGGTCCTGGATCTCCAGGACTGGCCCGGGGGTCCGGGGGCTCCTGCCCTGAACTCTGGCTTCCTGGGTGGATCAGGACTGTGAGTCAGCCCTGAGCGGTCCTCGACAGGACAGCACTGCGGGGCGCTGGTGGGAGGTTCATGTAATCGGCTAGCGCCGGAGAGCATTCGGCCACCCGATGAGCGTTGGTGAATGCCGGCTGCGTGGCAGGCGGCCTGCTAGGTGCCGGAGACACAGACCCAATGCAAAGAAAGCAGGTGGGTGATGAGGCATCACCCCAGACGGGTTTCCGACCTCGTCTGGGCGGCAAGATCTAAGGGGTAAGTAAGTAGCTTGGCAGAGCGGCTTGGACAGGAAGTGTGCTTGGTGACTTTAAGGTGACAGCATAGCTGTGCCTGTCTGCACAGATGACAGATTTCCCTACAGTTTCCTCTTCTCCCTGGTGACGAACTAGTCTTAGCCAATCAAAGCAAGCGTTCACGGGACACCGAGTCGCTCAGAGTGCCCTGTGCTTTTCTACAGGAATGGCCAAACTATGGGGAAATACCCGCCCTCAAAATAATTAGCAAGTGTCCCCTGAGCGTGTGTCACGGGAAGGATGTGGCTCTGGGCTGTCCTGAGAAGCAGTTGGCAAAGGACCACTGATTTTGTTGAAAAAATGGGATACTACCCATGAGAAGACCAGTTTGATGTGGTTTATGAACGGGCAAATGGGAGCCCGAGGTGCGGGTGCAGGGAGTTCGGAGGACAGAGGGTGGGGTGCTGGGGAGGAACGGGGGTGGGCCAGTGGGGTGGGTGCAGGGTGGGCCAGGCGGGAGGACTTGGGGGACAAGGCTGGTGCTCAGGGAGCCGTGTCTCCCTGGTTCATCCACCTCGGTGCCTGAAGGGGCCAGGGAAGGGTGTGTCCAGGGCCCGTGTGGCTGAAACCCAGCTTTACCTGAAGGACACTCGCATGTTGCGTTCTCCTGCATCGTGGAGGCATGTGGAGGGCAAGGATGCTGTTTTGAATTGCTGGCTGTGCTACTGGAACTTCTCCCTAACTTTTCCGGGCAAGCTGAGGCTTTAGGAAGAGGCAGGCGTTTCAGGCACGTCGCTGACCACAGTCCTCAGCTGGACTGGAGGGCCGGGCAGGGGTTTCTTCCCTGGGTGCCTCGGGGCAGACTGCTTGGGTTCAAATCCCACATGACTTTGCCATGGGAGCTGGTGGGAGCTGGTGCGGAGCTGGTGCGGGAGAGGAGTGGTCCTACGAGTTACATCATTGTGACTCCAGGGACTGGCAGGCATGAGGGGCTTGGTCTGCCATGTGAAAACCTGGTTGCCATTGGCCCTTGGAGGGAAGGCAAGGGGGCGCCGTGCCACACCAGCTGGTTCTCTACCTGGAAAGACCAGGGAGAGGGCCTGGGGAAGGGGGCCCAGGGGGCCCCGCTGGCTCCCGTGCTGTGCGGAGCAGTGTGGGGATTGTGAGAGGCAGGTGCCCGTTCGTCAGGCGGCGAATGTCTGCATCCCTCCGATGCCCTGCGCTGAGCCCTGCCCCCCGGCCTGTCTGTTTGGAGATGGCCTCTGAGGGAGTAATTGAGGTTAAACAAGGCCCTAAGGGTGGGGCCCTGATCCCCCAGGATTAGTCTCCTTATCAGAGAGCTCGCTGTCTGTCTCTCTCTGCGCCGCGAGGTCACAGTGAGGAGGTGGCTGTCTGCAAGCCAGGAAGGGAGCGCACCCCGGAAACAGACTCTGCCGGGCTTGGTCTGGGGCTTCCAGCCTCCGGGACTGTGAGGAAATAACACTCTGTCGCTTAAGCCGCCCGTCTGTGGCACTTGGTTATGGCAGCCTGGCCAGTCAGATGCCTGCTGCATGCCAGGCCTGGAAGGCTCTGCACGGGCGATTCATTTTGATTTTTATTTACTGTATTTTATTTTTTTTTAGCTCAGGAAGGGGTGCTGTGAACCCTACTTTTCCCCGGATCTCTCCCTCCCTTTGTAATAACACGTTCTCCGGCTTGTCCCCATTTTCATTGTATGCTTGCCGTCGCGTCCTGTGCACTCGGCCTCTTGCAGAAGACTTGGCAGGGACAGGCGCTCAGCGGCTGGTTGTCCACGGTGGATCCAGGCACCGATGGACGCGATGGGTCCTCGTGGAACCCCCAAGTGCGGCCAGGTCGGCGTCACCCGCCTGTTACAGATGAAGATCCCGAGGCCGAGTGAGGGGGGAGCGCCTTGGCGCAGACGCGTGCCCCTGGACAGTGGTGGCTGCGGTGCGAACCCGGGCGTCACTGGCTGCGGAGATCCCGCAGCCCACGGGGGAACCAGACGGCCTTTCGAGGTCGGGCTCGTTGCAGGCGTGCTGAGTGCTCCAGGATGGCTTCGAGGTGGCCACGTCCAAGGCTCACATGCCGAGGGCCTCAGAGCTGGAGAGGGTCGTAGGCGACATCGTGCTACCCTTTCATCCTGGACTGGCTCTGGCCTTCACGTCGGGGGTCTCGGTCCTCCAGGGCCTGCTTGGACACGCCCCCAGGGCGGGGCTTCCCCACCACAGAGATGTTTGATGGCTTATGTTCTTTATCCTGAGCCCATATCTATTTCCCTGGTTTAAAAAGAATGATAAATAGGACAGAGCCAAGAGGAGAACCGTGGGGTCTCGAGACCTTCCTCTGGCCTGACAGCAGCGCATTCATCAAAGCTTCGCGTCTGGCCCTCCAGACCCCTCTGGGTCCGCCCCGCTCGGCCCCCTCAGCCCGCGTTTGTGTGGCGCGCACGTCGGGGCACGCCCAGGGCCTCTGCCAGGCGTTTGGCAGAAACCCAGACCCGCGAGCTCTTTGGCCTTCCGCTGGTATCAGTGCCCCCACCCCCCACCGTAGCGCCGTGTTCCCCCGGGGCTCACAGATTTGAGGCTTTTCACCCAGACGTCAGGCTCTGCAGCTCTGGCATCTGCCCTCGCTTGCTCTTTTGCAAAGCGGGACATCTGGTCATTTCCTCTCTCGGCATCTCCCCACTCCTCAGGGATCTCTGAGGATGGGGCTCTATCTGTCAGGGTCTGCAGTCCTGTTTGCTGCAGCGCCCCCAGAGGCTGGCCAGGGGAGTGCTCGGCATCCGTGGGTCAGCACCCCGCCGCCTCGTCCGCAGTTCCCTCCTGTCTGCGACTTCCCGATTTCTCAGATCCCCACCCGTCTTTAGTTATTCTTACAAAACAGCGTCTTTTTTTTTTTTTAGCGACTATACAAGTAACATGTGTATTAAGGACCCAAAAAATAACCGAACAAAAATGGTCTATAATTTGGCGCTCTAAAGTAATGACTACCAACTTGTTCTTCCTGAGGTTTTGACTTGGGGTTCAAACGGCCTGACAGGGTGTCTCTAAGACACCTCAAGCTCTGCCAGACCCCGGTCAGCCTCCCCGTCCTCCCCCTTCGCACCACTCCACAGTCCCCAGATTGGCTGACAGAGTCTCACTCCCCAGATCACCCAAGACGAAAATCTTGCATTGTCTTGCTTTTGACCTTGACATGCAGTTAGTCGTCAAGACTTGCCCAGTCTCGCTCCCTGGAACGTTCCCCACCATTACGCTGGCTTCCAGGACGGGCCCCTTGTCGGCGCCGATCTGAATTACGGTCACAGCACCCTTGCTGGTGTCCTTGCCTTTAACCTCTCCCGCTGGGGGATCTAATCTCTACGCTGCTGCCAAGATAAGACCGTATCATCCCTGTGTTCGAAGAACTTCAAGGACGCTTCCTCGTCCAGAGAAACACTTAGCATGATGTTCAAAGGTCCATATCTTTGGGCCCAGATCTCTGCCTTCGTTCTCATCTTCTATTCAAACGTCTCCTCCTCCAGGAAGCCTCCTCTGATCTCGAGGGTCAAAATGAGCAACCCCCTTTTCTCTGTTTGCCCATGATGCTGTGGCTGGGTCCCTTCAGCAGGCCTCGCCAGTCGCTTTGTGGTTTGTCACATACATATCTTGCTTCCCGTTTAGACTGGGAGCTCATCGATGCCAGGAATCACTTCATTTGTCTCTTGTGGCACAAGAGAATCACATATCGTCCAGCCGGACATCGGCTTGGGGTTCAGCTGGGCACAGGCACTGGAACCCTCAGAGCAGGGCTGTTCATCCAAGCGTCACTTTACCTCTCTGGAACTCCAGTCTCCTCTTTTAAAAAGTTCTCAAGTTTTAAATGAATTTTTCTATTTTAACCTTAATTTAAACTTTACATACTTAAAAGTTAAAAATTATATTTCCCAGTTAGCCAGTCCTGCTGATTTGGCTTGAGGAGTCACCTATCTCTTTCCCATTGGGTATAGCCACATGGAGGTGGGGTGGGTTTGTGTTTGGGAGTCTGCCCTCCCTGTCAAAGGGAGTCACACGAGCCACACCGGACCCAACCGGATGCTTCTTCCTCTGGACGTGAATTTGGGGCAAAAGAGAAAAGAGCTTATGAATGAGTAGAGCTCTGTTCCATTCTCCCCAGTTCCTCTCCTGTGACCTGCTGTCTTAGGGTGAACCCAAATTAGGGCCCCACTCTTGCGAGGTTAGGCCACACTTAGGTTTTTTGAAAATTACAAAGAGATGAAAATTCCAGGCCCCAGAGGGCTTCGCTGTCCTTTTATTCCCTCTCAAAGCCGTATTGAGATGCAGCCCATAGCACGCCCTGCTCTCAGCCGGAGGCAGGCTTCCTCACTTGTCTAAACATCCTGGACCTCTGAGCTGGCAAGGCTTACCTGGCGCAGGTGTGAGTGCAAGCGATCACCCAGTGTGCAGCTCAGCATGATGGAGGGAGCCTTCATGATGGAGCAGTGTGGGCATGCCTACTCACGATGCTTGTTTTATTTGAGATGCTGGGAGGGTAAGTTTCTCTCTGGAAAATCATAACAATAAGCCAGGAAAATCCCCAAAGAGAGGCTTCTAGATGGCCAGCGCATAGACTTTGTGTGCCCCCTCCTTGTTCTGACCTATAGCCTAGCTTCCAGGAAAGCAGGAAAGGGTGTGGTTCGATTTCGGTTGGTTTATTAACCCAGCAACTCAGGAGGGAGAACCATCAGTGATGGTGATGATGTCATCCTTAGCTTTGTGATATGCTTTTTAACTCTTGAGCTGCCTTGGTTCTTCCCACTTCCGAGTCTGATCGTCCCCATTCTCCTTGAACCGGTGAGCCCTGGCTTGGTTTGGGATGAGTTTGCAGGCAGCAGAAAAAGAGTGGAGTATATATCAGAGCCAGGTGGCCCAGGTCTGGTCTCGAGCTCCACGGGGGCCTCAGTGTTCCAGACTCTTCCTCTCTTCTCGCTCCAGCTATCCTCAGCATGTGGCTTCCATCCTCGAGCCACACAGTGGTCACGGCTGTTGCCGCGGTGACATCCCATGGAGGAGAAACAAGGAAGGGGGAGGGGGGAGCGTCAAAAGGGCATCGCCCACACAGTCCGACGCTAAAAACTTTCCCGCCGCATTCCAACCCAGTGGACTTCCATTTACACCTCACCTGCCATGGCAGATGCCCCGTGCGCAGCCCTGGTGTTCAGGGAAGCTGAGAAGGGCCGCCGTGCCGCCCAGAGTGCACGCGGGCATGGGCGGGGAGCCAGCTGGGCGGGCGAATCGCGGCCTTCCCCTCAGCCTGACAGGCTCCCTGCGGCTCCTTTTTACTTGGATGAGGTTGAAGTACTTCGTGTCTTTCGGCCAGAGGAGACTGGCATCATAACTCATTTCGGCCTTCTTCTAGGAATAATGCCTTTTGGTTTATGGTGGGAAAATACAGGTAAGAAAAAGAAGATCAAAATCACTTGTAATTCCACTACCCAGAAATAAAGATCGTTACTAAAATTTACGTATTAATAAGTATTTACTAACTAGTGGCTTCCTAAGGTTTTTAAAAACCCTTGAAGAGAGGCTCACGTCACAAAACAGAACAGAGCTGCTGCCGCTGGGACTGGCTCTGGACGGAGACCCCTCCCGGGCGGCCTCCTCCTCCTCTGCCTAAATTTGGACACAGTTGGGGAACCACTGCCTTATAGGACACCCCTTGGCAGATGGGCGGAGACCTCCTATTTAGTTAACCAGCCCTCTGTTGAGGGCACTCAGGTCGTTGCCTGGTTACCTTGTCACAGACAAACTTTGTTACAGGTGTGGTCTCCGAGCTTCTCCTCCATCCGGCCAGGGCTGTTTCCACGCGGGAGCTCGCTCAATTGTTCGCTGCTTTGTGGGGAGGACAGGGCAAGGGGAGTTGGGCTATTCTTCTTTCTCTGTCATCCGGTGGCCTCACACCAAGGGGCATGTCCCCTTCCTTTCTCCCAGCGATAACGAGAGTAGCCATGGTGGAAGCACTAGTGGCTCTTCAAGCACCCCCTGCTGGGACATGCGCCCTTGACACCACTCTTCGGTTCATCCTGGGGTCTGTGTGAGGTTGACATGTCACCATTATGGGGCCGCCACACTGGTTGTTTATGGCTGGGCTCCATTCCGTCTGGTTAGTCGTGCTGGCTAGTCAGTGTTTTTTAAAATGAATAATCTATTTTCAAAATACTTCGTTTTGATTTAGAGTCACAGGACGTTGCAACAAATATACATGCAGGAGACCCCACAGACCCTACATCCTGTGTTCCCTGATGGCCGCGTCTTGCGTGATTGTAGGACGTGGTCATAACCAGGAAACTGACGTGTGCAAACTGACGTGTGCCGTCTGTAGAACTGATTCAGGTTTCCGTTACGTGTGCGCGTGCGTGTGTGTAGTTTTCTGGAATTTCGTTGCACATGCAGGTCGTGTAAATGCCGCCATGATCCAGACACGGAACCGACCTCCCTCATGCGTCACGCCCGCCACCCCACTCCCGAGCCCTGGAAACTGCTCTCTGTTCTCCATCCCTATCATTTTGTCACTTAAGGGACTTTGTACAAATGGAATCTTGTAGTGTGTAACCTTTCGAGACCGGCTTTCCCCCATGTAGCATAATTCCCTTGAGAGCCATAGAAATTACTGTGTGTATTGATGACTTGTGCCTTCTTATTGCCAAGTGGCATTCACGGTGTGGCTGTCACAGCTTCCTTGAAGGGCACTGAGTTGTTCCCGGTTTTTGGCCATGACAGATAAAGCTGCCGTGAGCAGCCACGTACAGGTTTCTGTGCGGACGTGAGTTTCCATTTCTGGGGGAGTGCTCGAGAGTCATTTCTGGGGCACACGGTAAGAGCGTATTTAGTTCTGTAGGAAACCGTCCAACGGTTCCTACAGTGGCGGTGCCTCGTGACGTGCCCACCAACAGCGAGGGCAGGACGCAGTTCCACCACGTCCTCGCCAGCCCCGGGCGTCACCCCGTTTTTATTTTAGCCGTTGCGATAGGCGCGAGGTGACGCTTCGCTGTGGCTTTAACACGCGTCTCTCCCGTGGCACGTGACGTTGCATTCTATATATTTTTTCCAGTGAAATATCTCTTCATTTCTTTTGGCCATTTTCTAATTAGCTTGTTTTTTTTTGTTTTGTTTTGATTTGTTTTTTTTACTATTGTGTTATATATATAATATATATATATATATATATATATACACACACACATATATATATACACACAACACACATTTTTTTTTTCTTTTAGATACAAGTCTTTTGGTAAGTAAGGAGTTTGCAAGTCTTTTTGCCCAGATCGTAGCTCGCTTTTTCATTCTTTGAACAGACTCTGCCTTTTCTGTTGAGATCTAAATTGACGTATGATAAGTTTACCTCTTTAAATTGTACAATTCAGTCGTTTTTAGCGTATTCTCAGTGTCGTGCAGCTGTCACAGCTGTTTAATCCCTGAGCATTCCCCTCGCTCCAGAAGTGAGCTCCGCACCCGTCCGCACTCACTGCTCCTTCTCCCCTCCCCCCGAGCCTCTCTGTCTGAGTCCTCTTTCTGTGGCTTTGCCTGTTCTGGGTACCTCGTGTAAGTAGAATCATACACGCTGTGAGCTTTCGGGTTTGGCTTTGTGTTTTCAGGTTTCATATGCTGAAGCATGTACCAGTATTTCCTTCCCTTTTATAGCTGGATAATAGTCTGTCGTGTGGGCGGGCCACATTCTGTTTATCCTCTGTAATGAGCTGCACTGTGTCCTCCAAAAAAGATACGAACCCTCAGACTGTGACCTTACGTGGAACTGGAGTTCTTGCAGATGTAATTAGTTAAAGCGAGGCTCGCTGGGAGTGAGCCCTCAATGGCTGCTGTCCTTATGAGATACGCAGAGAGAAGGCGGCCGCGTGACAACAGGGACAGAGATTAGTGATGCAGCTCCGAGCCAAGAAAGGCCAAGGATGGCTGGCCGCGCTGCAGGTCTCAGAGGGCGCGTGGCCTGCCAGCACCGTGGCGAGCCGTGAGACGTGGTGTCCGTGTTGTTCCGGTGGCCCGGGAAACGGGGACACCCGTCCGTCACTTGGTGGACATCTGGACTGAGCCCACCTCTGGGCCATTAGAGCTCGCGCAGCCAGGAGTGCTCAGGGCAGGTTTCCGCGTGGACATGTGTTCTCAGTTCTCTCGGGCACATACCAGGAGTGGAGCTGCTGAGTCATGTGTAACTCCATGTTTAACTATTTTTGTAAGTGGCAAAGGACACAAAGCATGAAATCCATCGTTTTAATCGTTTTAAAGTGTATAATCTGGTGGCATTAAGTAAGTCACAGTGCCATGCCGCCGTCACCCTTTCTTCGTTCCAGAACTTTTCACCTCCCAGACGGAGATGAATCCCCCTTAAGCAGTCCCCACCCCCTCCACCCCTGCCTCCCGCCCCTGGAAACCGGCTTCCTATCTCTGGACTTGCTGTTTTGGATATTTCGTAGGAATGGGATTGTGCTACGTAAGTCCTTGGGTGTTGGGCCCTTTCACTTAGCATGACGTCTCCAGGCCCTGCCCGTCCTGGTGCGTGTCAGTGACCCTGTGACGGGGCGGTGGCATTCTGCCGTGTGAACAGCCCGTGTGTGTGTGTTCCTTCATCGGTTGGCGGACACGTGGGTGATCGGCACCTTTGGCGACTGTGACTGGTGCTGCTGTGGACAGCGGGGATGTTTTCGTTTGGGAGCGTGCTTGGGAGTGGACTTGCTGGGTCACGCTGTGTACAGGCGTCCGCCACCGGGTCACCGACCCCGGCCGTGCTGGCACCCTGATCCCAGACTCCGGCCTCCAGAACGGGGAGGAACGAACGTCTGTTGCTTATGAGCCTCCGCGTCCGTGCTGCTTTGCTGCAGCAGCCTGAGCGAAGGTGGTTTTTGAACTTGACCTGAGTGGGGCCGTACGGTCCTCTCGCTTATACGTCTGGCCGCTTTGCTCAGCGGGGGGCCGCGAGGTCCAGGCACAGGGCTGAAGCAGAGCTCGGGGCCCTGTCACTGCTGCCACGCGTTCCTCGTCGGAGTCACCCGCACGCTCGCACCCGCTCGCTGCTGAGAGACGCCTGGGCTCTCTCCAGCTTTCGCATGCCGCAGATCAAGCTGCGATGGACGTCCTCGAGCCTGCCTTCGGGGCGTCCGGGCCCTCACTTCCCACGGGCGTGAGCGAGCGGGCCGGGGCATGTGTCAATTGAGCCCTAGCAGGTACCACCCAGTATGCTTGCCGAGTGGTGGCGCCACGCTGGCTCCCCGTGACGAGAGGGCGCTGACTTTTGCCCAGCCCGGTGCCGCACTATCATTTTTCCTGCATTTCTGTGATGGTTAGTGCTGTGAGACACCTTTCCCTGTGCTTATCTCTCATTTAGTGTTACCTTTGGATAACACCGTGATCCCGAGAGGTTGGCGTTCCTGTGCCCAGTGGACAGTCGGGGACATTTGGAGGGCAGAGGGGACCCGGGGCCTGGCAGTGGTGGCCGTGGGTCTGTTTGGGTGACAGAGAGCTCCTACTGCTGTGATGTAAAGCAGCCTGGATTCTGGGACAGGAAGCATCTCTTCCCCGCAAACTGGGGAGGCTGGGACTGCCAGCACTCACGTTAGCCCTTCTTAAAGTTTGTCCGTGGGGCGTCTGTGGGGCCGTCACTTCCAACACGTGGGTAAGGAGGCTTTTTGGGGAGCGGGCTCTGTCGGTGCCGGTGCTGGCGTTTCTATGGGAAAGTGTGTTTTGAGTTGCAAGCCAGGGACGTAGGAAGGAGCCCTGGTGTGTGGCCTGTGGGAGCAGGCCCGCGTGCCCAAAGAAAACATCACAGCTTGAGTAACAGCAAATCCTGGCAATGGTGACAGCCGTTTGCAGGCTCGCTGCGAGCCACTTGCTGGTGCTGGCAGGAACCTGATATACAGGCGTGTGTGTGGGAGGCGGGAGGACCCGCCGCGGATGGCGACGGGTTTGACATCTCTCAGGTGCTAGAATCCAGTTCCCGCGTTTGGGGTCAGGGCCCCCAGAAGCCAACCCTGAGGTGAAGGCTTGTGTGCATGTCATTTCTTAAGGTTGTGACCCAGGGATTTCTGCAAGGGGAGACCAAGAAATCAAGTGAGGGCAGGTTTTGTTTGTTTGTTTGTTTTTGTTTTTGTTTTCGGTGGAGTCCCCCAGAGGGCTTGTCCAGACCCAGGCGAGAGAGCTGGGCACCTGTGTTCTCTCACCTGCCAGTCTTTGGCCAAGGGCTCACCTGGGTCTGCGAACCCCAGACAGCTCCCAGCTTTGATGTTGCAGGCCATGCAACTTGGAGCGTGACAGCATTCACTGTCACCCTGCTGGGACACGGGGGACATTGAGTCTCGACTTTGACGTCTTGGCCTTCCCTGCCTGGGGTCTCCGTTCTGAAACTGGGGTGGGGAGAAGTGGCTGCTGGTCTTGCTGGGATTACAAATCAGCTTCACCAGGCTCCCACGCGGTGATACATTGTTAAATGATGTGCCGATAACCTGTAGCATTTTTGTTTCCTTCGGAAGACAGGGGCCAGCCATCCTTTAGAGTGGCACGTGGCAACCGGGTGTTTGCGGCCGCCAGGAGCAAGGCGTCCCCATCAGCAAGTCCCAGAAGCCTGCCCGTCGACATGGCCCATCCAGTGTCTGAGATTCCAGGTGGTCCTGGAGTGACCGTCACACCTGGAGGCGGTGACGCACGACCTTGGTGGTCACCTCCCCCTCTCTCCCCCCCGAAGCCCCGCCCTGCCCACGCACACACGGATGCCCCACTGCACACGTGTGGACAGTGCACAAAGTGAACCCACGGACGTGACCAGGGGGAGGCCCCACACCCTGCCAGCACCCCACGCGCCCTCCCAGCCACCACCCACAGGTCAGCCCCGCCTGCCGATTCTGTTCCGTGCAGATGCAGCGCCCGGGCCGAGGTGTCTGCGGGGCCGTCACTTCCTCGACGGCCCTTTCACGCGATTCCTCCTCATGAGGTCACAGCATAGTTCCTTCCTTCGCGTCGCGCCTGGTGTGTGCCGCGTGAAGGGACCGCGACTTGGCGGACGTTAGCCGCCGTTCGGCGTGCCTGTGGGTGCTCTCGACCCCCCCCTGGGTGCACGTCCTGTGCTCGTGGACTCGCTGGGTGGTGGGTATGTGGAGGTTCAGCTGCCAAGCGGTGTCCGACCTGGGGGTCCCGGTCTGCGCCCCTCCCAGCAGTGGCCCAGTGCCGGGGCCCCCATAACGCCACCGGCTCCTGATGCAACGTGCCGCCCAGCGGAACGGGCGGGGTCGTTCACCGCCGTATCCCCCACCCTCAGGGCTGCTGCTGGTTCTCACGGCGTCTTTGCGGGAGTTGGAGAAAGGGCGTCCCTGCCTCCAGACACGTGGTTTCCATGTGTGAGAAATCTTTGTGATCCGCTGACTTCGTGTGCGACACGTTACTGCCCTCTGCTGGAGAACCTTGGAAATGCGTAGTATGAATCTTGGACGCCAGGGATAAAATGGCAGCCTCTGAGGTGGGGTGCTCTGGTCAGTGCACGTCCCGGACAGCCGCGCACGGGGACCTCGGCCACTGCCCACTCTTGTTCACACTGTCCACACACACTGAACGTGATGGTGAGGACCAGGTAGAGGAGACCCAACGAAAGCCCATGAAATGATGGGCTTTTATTTGATCTACAGTCTAAAAAAAATAAGTCCAGCCAATATTTTAAAATTTGGGGATTTTATCTAAAAATCTGAAAAAAATCAGAGAAACTAGAGAAGTTGGGCCCTCACCCCCAAATTATAATACAGAGTCTGCTCTGCCTGTGTCTCCAGTGAGTCTCAGACCCCGCCATCCCCGAGTGCCCCTAACGCCGAAGCCTCGGTCAGTGACCACAGGAAAAGCAGGGTGCTGTGGCTGCTGCAGCGGCGGGTCCCCCATGAGCGTCTCCCCGTGCGATGGCAGCGGCCTTCTGCTGTAGGCATGTGGGTTTGTGGTCACTGCTAGCCTTGAGCTCCACGAGGGGCAAAGACCCCACTCCGGGCCGATCATGAGACTGTGCGATAACTCCCGGCTTCTTCTTGCTGGAGTGACAACCCATGTGCCAAGATTTCTGTGGCACGCTAGGCTCGTGAGCCACAGCACTGGCCCTGCCTTCAGGGGCTGGTGCTTCGTGAACTGGCGGCCAAGCAGGGGTGAGGCTGAGAGAGCGTGGCGGGCGGGCCGGGTGAGCGAGTGGGTGAGCTGGGCAGGTGAGTGGGCTGCTCTAGGATCCGGTGTCCCAGGGGCCGGGGCTGGGGCAGCGGGGCCCACCACTTCCAGGGCTGAGACTGAACTGACAATTCCAAATCTTTACGCTACAAGTTCTAACCAGCCTCTTGATTAACTCAAGAAATGTTCATTTATCTATACATATTAATTTTTTTTTCGCATCTAGTAGCTAAAACTCCTAATTTTGATGTGATTGTCTTTATCCCTTTGTTAGATACGAGTGATGACGATGTGTCCTGTGCTTATGAAGCGCTTCCTGGCTGCCAGGTGTGATGTCGTCTCATTCGAGTGTCGTGATGACCGCTTTCTGCCCTAACGTTCGTCCTGTTATCAGCTCCGTAGACTTATTTTCCGGCTCGGCACACTAAAGCCTGAAGTGGTTAAAAAACTCGCCGGAGATCACGCTGGGGGTGGGGGCGGGTTGGCACCCCGACCCTGCTGGCCGCAGATTCGGGCCCCTCTGCGCTCCCGCTCCGGGCCGGTCTGACCCGGAAGCAGAGCCTCTTAGCTGGTGGCACAGATGAGATCTGGGCCGGAAGCCAGAGCTTTGTAACAATCACAGATGCGTCGGACACAGCTGCTCACGTGAGTCTGGGCAACGTCTTTGACGTCCGGAGCTTTGGGGTTCTACAGGCTAAAGGCCACCGGTGTCCTACCCCATGTCCTTCTTACAGGGGCCCCCACAGTGGCCCGGTGCTTTGCACACGGTCACGTGGCCGCCGCATTAGCACTGGAGTTGGGAGCCTGGGTCCCCACCCGGAGTCTCGGGGGTTCTGGCCTGGCAGGGGGCAGAGCATGCGCTCTGGAGGGGGCCGCCGCCTCCTTTCTGAGATTGACCGCAGCCTTCGTCCACGCGGGGCTCCTCCCCGTGGCCCTCCTGCTCGCGGCCCTTGCCGGTCTGTGACCCCTGCACAGCACACTAGCTCCAGCGCGTCCAGCCTTGCCCTTGCTGTGGGGGCCCGGCTGGATCCCCGGGGGAACCAGACCTGCGTCCCACTCTCACGGGGTGGGGTGAAGGTCACGGGTGTGAAAGGGTTTGGGGAAATAGCGAAAGGCTGGGCGATGCGGTGTGCTATGTTTACAGTGGGTGGGAGGGCTGGCGGGAGGCGGCGGCGGCCGGGAAGGTGTGGGGTCCAGCCTGAGTGAGGGTCCCCCTCACTCCTCTGACTTTGCAGCCTCCCCCGCAAGCAGAGGCAGTACCTGAGTTCCCTGACGTTTTGGCTCTGTGCTTCTGTTTGCACTGGAGACTTCCACTGAAGAATCTGCCAGCTAAATTAAATAAAAGCTTTTCTTAGGGCACGAAGAGGTGATTATTTGCATTTTGCAGGAGTAGCCATCCACGAGAATGAGACGTGTCCCTCTCGGAGGAGAACAAAGGGAGGCTGGCTGGATGCCATTGGTGTCGCAGCTCTCGGAGGCTGAGCCTGGAGGGGAGGGTGTCGGGGTGGGTGGGGCGGTGTGTGTGAGAAATAGTTCCTGGGGCAGAAGTCACAACAGGCTGGATGGGTTTGGTCATTTATTTTCTCATGGACAAATTGTTTATCGAGTACATGCCTCGTCTGACGCCTGGACCCAGCCCTCGGGGCCCAGAGCGTGGCAGGTAGTGGGGGCCCAGTGTGGTCATGTCACTGCTGCTCGTGGGCGGCGTCCGGGGAGATTTTGGAGACAAGGTAACCTTTGCGGCAGGTGTTAAAGGGTGCGTGAGGATCTTTCTGGGTGGATGGCAGGGGTGAGCAGTCGTGGGGGAGGACCAGTGCGTGCAAAGGCCCTAGGAGTGTAGGGGCAGGAGGGGCCACCTGGGGTGGCTGGAGCACAGGGCGCTCGGGGAGAAGGGGGAGCAGAGCCTCTCGCGTTGTGGGGCGGCTCTCGTGGCCCGTCCCCTCACCCTTCCATGGGAAGGAGGACTCCGTCTCCGGGGGCGGGGGGAAGGTGCTGTCAGGGGCGCATTTCCTCTGTCCCCGTCACAGAAAGAGGCGGCTCCTCCAACCGGTAGGCCGGGAGGACAGTCCCTGTGAACAGGTGCCGCCCTCCTCCGCTCGTCTCGTGCAGCCTCACGGCCTTGCTGCTGTGTGAGTGCCTGGCCTTGGTCCCGCCCCGCGGGGGGCCTGGGCGGCTCCGGATTTTCCCAGGCTTGGGGGGGTGGGGGGGGGGGACGCCTTCCCTGGGACGAGAAGCTCTGAGCCGAGCTTGGGCCAACGTGCAGCGCCGTCCTCGGTGGCCAGCACAGTGCGCAACGTTCCACGCCCGCATTTTTCCATCTGCAAAATCTCTTTTCCTTGCTTAACGACCTCACAGGGATATAAAATGCCTGCAAAGCACTTTTTCTGTTGGTTAGACAAAAAAAGGAAAAAAAGGCGCCACCGAAATAGAAGATATCATTAATGCCGTGCGACTTTAAAAACGGTGATCAGGGAATTGAGCGTTAAGGGCGTTGTGGGCCAGCCACGGCGGTGGCTGTTATAGAAATAAAACATACATGATAAAAGAGATCAGAGCAGACTAATTACAGAGGGGAGGACAGGAAATTCTGTGCCGAGGGAAAACGAGAGGAAAAATGGTGAACAGAGTGAGTGGGAAGGGAGCACGAGAGAAATATCTATGTCCGCGGCCTTTTAGGTTAGTGGCTCCTGAAATGCGACGTGTAGAATGCAAAGGAGTTTTTTTTTTGGAGAGGAAAGCGCTCACTGTTGCATGAGAATGATTTGTATTTTCTTTGTATGGGAGGCAGTTTAATTGAGGTGTACGTTACAGCTCGCGAAACTGACCGCCCTTAGCGAGCAGCTCTGCATTGTGACGCGTCCGATGGAACCCCCTCCCCTGTGCCACGCCCGCTCGCACACCCTCCGTCTGCGCCCCGTCTGCGCCCCAGGCCCCGTGGCAGAGGCCCCGTCACACCCGTGCACCGCCCCCTTCCAGGAAGATCATTGCTGACATTTGTGCCTTTCTCAGCTGTCGGTGCTTCCCGTCCACCTCGGCCGAGAGTTCATCAGCGTCCACCTCGGCTGAGAGAGTTTGTCAGCTGTCCAGGGCATCGAGTCAGTCCACAAAGCCAAGGTCAAGGCAGAGCTGTCCGTTTGGGCCTTGTTCAGACCCGGTCAGGCCAAACTGAGCCGAATGGCGAGCCGAACAAAGCCACTTCTGCAGCTCAGACTCAGTGACAGCTTCTTAACTGGCCATGTCTGTTAACATCTCTTGGTTTATTTTAATCACCTTTCACAGCAGCATGATTCAATCTAGAGAAGCCTCTTCAGTTTCTAACTGTTCAGTTTGTATGTAATTCAGGACAGCAAACGGAAAACTAAGTTCCACAGATTCAAGAATACTGCGGCAGTTGTCCAAGACAGAGGGGGATGCACCCTACCCTTCCCCGCCGCTCTCCTGACTGAGGGGACCGAAGTCTTCACGTCTGGCTACAAGCAGCTCGTACTCAACGCAAACACTGAAAAAAAGAAAACAGCGCACAGAAAACACAATGAGCAAGTGTCTCCCGTGCATCCCGCTCCCCGGAGATAGCCACCGCTAATATTTTTATGATGATCTTGTGGTTTTAAAAATCCGTGTGCACCCACATATACACACCTAAATTATCCATCCGTACAAGTTGTCGATGATCTATAGGTAATTATAAAATTATACATTTGTACAAAATGACAAAATGCATGTATTTACAAAATTAGCGGCATACTCATCAGCATAATGTGGTCTCCTTTTTTTTCCTCTCTGCAATATATTATGCATCTTTCCACATAATGAATATTTTTTCTCAACATCAATTTTTATAGCCATATCTATTGGAGGAATTATCCTTTTTTTTTTTTTTTTGGAAAGGGAAATTTTCTTGTGCTTTCTTTCTATTCTTGAGCCTGTTCCCAATTCCTGTGTCATTTAGTTCTCATGGCAACTGGTAATTTTGTAGGATATATGGCCGACAGAGGCTTGGAGACGCTACACGTCGTTCCCCTGGAGTTAGAATTCCCAGCCAGGCCCTCAGACATTAGTGAACATGCTCTTGCTGTGGCCCCGGTGACAATCTAGAATCCTCCTGAAGTTATGCGCTAAGGTTATTTTCATTTCTAAAATGATCTTCTAATAAGTTCACAGAGCCTCACCAGTCTCTTCAGACTTTAATACACATTGTCCGTGCAAAGGGTGCTGGAGGTCACAAAGAAGGGTGACATCGTACAAAGGATTCTGACCGAAACGGCCACCACCCCGAGAGCACAGGCTGTTGACGGAGCCGCCTCTGGCCCTCCGGCTAGGGCTCGACTTCCATTTCATTTCCTTCTCCTCCCAGTTTACTGCGCTCTCCGGATCAATTTCCGTATGTTTTTAATTAATTTAGAGTTTAATTAGTTTGAATTTTAAAGGGCATGCAATGGCTCCAAAGGGTCTCTTGGGACAAAGACAAATGAACGTTCAACCTAATGAAACCGAGGCGTTTGCAGTAGCCGTCCCCACGGGCTCCTGTGCCCAAACAGGACAGCAGAGGACACGAGGCTTCCCCACGGGGCCAGGGGCGTCCCTGGAAGAGTGTCCCTGTGGGCCTCTGATACGTGAATCATAGACCCAGATCAAGGAGGCAGCATGGCTGAATTCTGGTGGCGCCTTCTCCCTACGTGCTCACACGGTGGCGGGCGGCGGCCGGCGGGCAGGGTCCACTGTGGGCACCAATCCCATTCGCGGGCCGCATTTTCTAAGCGCGCTCCACTCTCGCGCCGAAGGCCTCACCTCCCGGCGCCCTCGCCTTTGAGGGGTTTCGACACGAGTCCTGGGATCCACGTTCAGCCCGTAGCCAGGACGCATGTTCTTCCTGCCTTTCCGCTTTGCCTCCTTTCCCTGGGGCATGACGGGGTCAGGGTGAACCCCAGCAATGAGAAAAGCGCCCGTCAGGCTTCGAAACCGGTAGGGATGCTGGTTGTGCAACACGGGGAAGGCACCCAATGCCACGGGATCGCGCACTTTAAAAACGTTCGTGTCCTGTGCATTCCCCACCCCCGCCCCCACAAGAAAGAAGACGCATCAGCTCACAGTTGAACATCGTCACACTCCTGCCCAGCCTCGTCTCAGAGCCGGGTGGAGGGCGTGAACGCAGCACCTGTAATTCTCCCCGTGCCAGGTGGAGTGAGCAGGGGTTCCCGGCGGTGGCATCTGGACTTCATGTGATTAATTCAGCAAATGTCATGGTCAAGAGGACAAGCTGTGGAGCAGAGCGGTGCGGGGCTGAGGCCTGGCTCTGCCCCCAGGGAGTCGTGCGACCTCGGCGAGGTTTTTGATTTGAAAAACATTGCACATCTGTTGTTGGCAGCCCACGAGGAAACGTGTGACTGTTCTCCAGGATTCCATGTTTAACTTTTAATGTTTTACAAACTTTCACCGGAGGAAATGTCAAGTCCAGCCAAGAAACATCCAAGAGGAAAGAGGGTAATTAGAAGACATAACGTCCCCAAATGTTTCCAAATGTTAGAAAAATTAATCACCGACTAAAAACACGTCTGGGAGTCCCAGAACCCTAAATGCTTCGTGCTTCGGTTTCTTTATCAGTGACTCGGGAATTATAATGTGATGACCTATCTTGGCGAGGATGCGATGGGATGGATGTAGTGTTAACGCAGCTCGGCCGACGTAAGCTTTGCCGTCGTTGTCGTAACTGTTATTATTATTATTGTGAACACCCGGTAGTTCTGTGTAAGCTCCGTGAGGGCAGGACTGCCCCCCACGCTGTACCCCCGGCTTTGCGGGAGTGCTGGCGCTCACTCAGTAGCTTAACGAGAAGTCGGATGAATCGTACGACTATTCAAGCCCAGAAGGTCTCTGCTTCATCCCCGGAGTCTGAGATTGACTCATCCTCTTTCTGCCGGTCCAGTCCTCGAACTCCCCGTGACCCCTCGTGGTGTCCGGCAAAGGGCCAGTGCCCAGCGGGCTCTCAGGACACGCCCAGCGGCCCTGTTGCCGAAACTCCCGTGGGATCTTGGAATGCAGAAGATGTTGCCGAGTGTTACGGCCGTGGCTGGAGAGAAATACCTGCCAGCACTTGAGCCCAGTGACCTTGAGCCAGCGACGCCGGGGTGACCCCAGTGAGCTGAGGGCCTGGGGACCTGGCCCGCCTCGGTCGGCAGCAGCTCGCGGCAGGGAACGGTTCTCACCGGCTGCTGCACCGCGGGGCCAAGTCGGCCAGGGCCGGCGGGACTTCAGATGGAGACACATCCTCAGGGGGGACACCGTGACGCTCATGTCGTCCTGGAGAAGAGAAGCGCTTGACCTGGTGCCTGTTTCGGCGTCCACCGGGGAGCAGGGGCGCGGGCTGCGCAGAATTGCGCTCGGGCTGTGCCGGCGGCCTTCGTCAGCAAAGGCGCTCCTCTCCCGTGAGCATCCTCGTTACGACCTCTCGTAGTTGAGTCCTGGGCTCCCAGCTGGGAGTCGGGCGATTGGAGATGCCCGAAGTGAGCTGGCAGGTGACGACGGGGTGGAGTGGGGGTTCGGTCGTGTCCAGAACCTGGAGGCACACATCGGGGTCCTGCGTGCAGGAGGCGTGCCCTCTTCTCACAGATGGCTGTCACCCGTACCGTGACAAGCTCCCTGGGAGGGGTGGAGGACACGTCCCAGGAATGAGGGAGCACCGGGGCAGAGGGCTGAGAGACGCGTCCCTCCAGCTGAAGCTGAAATCGACAGAAAGCAGGAGGCGCCCTCCTTCCCTCGCCAGCTCCTGAGACATCACGATCTCTGTGTTTCCGTCTCCAGGGCAGGCTCGGTTCTTTGCGCCGCGTCATTCGCCCAGGGAGGTCTGATTTGCCTGTCTAGGGATGCTGCCTGTCTGTCAGCGAAATTCATGCCCCCTCGCGTTTCGCCTGGAGTTTGCGAGGCTGGATGGGTCACACACGCTGTCCGGTTCTGCCTTTTTGGGCTCGCGTTTGCTGTCAGATGCAGGAAGAGAAAACGTGAGCTACAAATCCCCGCGCTGAGCCCCCCGGCTCTGCACAGAAGTGCTCAAAGTTCTTTAGCAAAAGTCAAACAGACATCCCTTCCCCACACACAGGGACGGTGGCCTTGAGCTGGCTCGTCTCGTTTCCGCAAGGCCGTACCGAAGCCTCGGACGCGGTGGGGTCGTTTTCAGATCATAAATCTACGTATATGCTTAGGCTGAAAACACTGCATTCTTTATATCGAACTACTAGAAACGTTTGTAATTATTTTCCCAGCCCCAGGCGGATCACTCCCCTTCCCCGCAGAACCCACAATTCTTCAGTTATTTCTTAGGGTTACACAAATGCCTCTCACATTTCGGCTCCCACTCTCTTCCTCCCTTCCTCCCTTTCCCTCACGTCACGGCTTTCTCCGCGGTGGTTCTGCCCTGAGCCTGTCGTGCTCACGTGCACCTCACCTCTGCCGCCAGCCGCGATGCGCCCAGCATCCTCCTTTTTCCTTCCTGGGGGTGAGGCCCCCGCAAACTTTTCGTAGACGTGACTCGACTACTCTCTTTTCCTCGTAACTTTCCGCCATTCGTTGTGCTGCTTGCTTTCCTCACTGTGCCCCGCGACCCTTTCTGTCCTGCTGTAAGGACGGGCACCAAGGACCGAGTCGTGGGTCTGTTTCCAGAGGGATGTGGACTCTGCGACGGTCCGAGTCATTTCCAGCTGCTGTAATAAAACAGCAGAGCCCGGGGGACTCACAAACAACAGGCATTTGTTTCTCAAAGTTCCGGAAGCTGGTAAGCCCGAGGCCATGGCACCAGCAGGTCTGGTGTCCGGCGAAGCCGCTGCCCGGTCCCAGACTGGAACCACAGGTGGCTGAACGAGCAGGGGCACCCACTGCGATCACTACAAAGACGCGAATCCCAACCTCCCTCCGAAGGCCCCGCCTCCTGACGCCAGCACGGTGGGCGTGAAGATGTCAACGTACAAACTTGGTTTCGTCCCAGGAAGCTGCAAGTGTTTCTGCAAGAACCTCATCTCCCTATAGCTTTAGGAGGCGGCTGTGCCAGGGGAAGGTGGTGGCTCCGTTCACGGGTTCGTTCGGAGTTGTCATGCCTGCCGGGGCACACTCAGACCCCAGCAACACAGAAATTAATCCGTCGTGGGCCCTACCCGGGAGCATCTCGCTGTGTAATGGGAGGCAGAAACGTAATTACTGTCCACTCAGTGTGACGGATGTCGCCCTAGGTACCTTCCTGACGCGCCACCAGGAGCTCAGAGGAGGAAGTCAGGAGGGGCGCCTCAGGGAAGGGGACAATGGACTGGCCCCTCGCGGCCCCGTGCCGCTTGAGTGGAAGGCGCCCGCGTGATTGCGTTGTAATGGTCGTTCTCTGCCTGCAGATTCGGCCTGTGGGGTTTGCCGGTGAGCGCTGATAGGATGCACCATCTCGGTCACAAGAGATTGTGTCTCAGTGTTCTGAAGTTTTTGAAATATTGGAAAACAGAAGGCAGCTGGCTGCCTGCCATATCACCCAGAATCCAGAATCTGCACCATTACTATGTCACTTTTATTTCGGGTCAATATTTTTTAATATGTAAGGGAAGCTAGGATATTATAATAAAGATGAAATACTCTGTGCCCCTCCTCAGTTTCGGGCTCCCGCTTTTCTCTGCAGAAGCAACGTTGTCATAAATTCGGTATGTATTCTCTACTCGATTTAAAATGATTTCATCTGGTTTCGCTGAATATATATCTTTACACCGTATTGCAGAGTATCATTTAATGCATTTTAAACTTTTACAGAAGTTTCATCTTATGCGTAACAGGACATCCTAAGGCTTGATTGTTATTCAGCATGATGTTTTCCAAGATATAGCCATCTCGAGCCATACATTAGCTTATTTACTTTAAATACGGTCGAGCCTTCTCTTGAGTTCCTGTTCCATGATTTATTGATACATTTCCCTGCTGATGGACATTTAGGCAGGTTTGTTGTTTGTTTGTTTGATTTCTGATTTTTGATTTTTTTTTAGTTTAATGCGGCGACAAGACCATTTCCCCATCTCCTGGCAGAAAACTGCCAACGGCGTTGGCTTGCAGCTTAGACGCAGCCCCCGAAACTGCCATGCTGCATTCCAGCACGGTTGTGCCGTTCGCATTCCCACTGCCTTTTAATGCATTTTTCTGCTGAACACTTGGTGTCGTCAGGCTCTTTGATTTGCTGCTTAGCTGTGTGGATGGTGCCCCATGGCCAGCCAGGGGCCGGGGACTGACTCGGAGGGCCCGAGCTCGCTGTTCCCACGGGCTCCATGACAGCGCGGTGTTCGCTTGCAGTTGGCCGTGATGGTGGGATGTGCCCTGCATGGACGGGCAGACACCGCAGATCCGGCCTTCCCCCCGGAGAGCCACGTACAACGCGGACCCCCGCACGGCCGTCGACGGCAGGCGGGTGTGGGGGCGGCAGGTGAGAGGCCCTCCTGTAAGCAAAATACGAAATACGGGGAGACGTCGTTGGCTCGCGTGTGGGAAGGATACGCAAACACGTGTGTCCGCAGGCGGCTGCTCCCTGTCCTCAAGCCCCTCACTACACGGCCCTGCCGGGCTCTGCCTTCTCACTCACCGATGTGTTCTGGAATTTGTTGTGCAGAGTGTATCATGAGAGACTTCACGCCTCTGTCGGGGGCAGGGGACTCCGTCTCAGGGACACACCACCGGCGATCGGTCTATACTGGTGGACATTTGGGGTGTTTCCCCAGCTTTTGCTTCTACAAAAAAACCTCCAAACGCAACAAAAACACGACAGCAAACAGACGAACGCCCGGGCCACCTTGCTAAGGCGTGTCCAGGACGGAGTCTGGGGCTGCGCTTCTGGGCGACTTACAGAAGACTTTTTAAACACAGCGTTATTGAACCGTAAGCGACGCACTGGGACGTTCTACCACTGCGCATGCGGCCGCTGTGACGTTCTACCACTGCGCATGCGGCCGCCGTGACGTTCTACCACTGCGCATGCGGCCGCCGTGACTCAGAGGAAGCCCGCGCGGTTCTGCCGCCATCGGCGTTAAGCGGCCCTTGAACCGCCCCGTCACCCGCAGCGCCCCCTCGTGCCTGCTCCTCGGCTCCGCGTCAGACAGACGTTGGCCTGCTCACTGTCTCCGAGGTTCTAGCCTTTCTGGAAACTTCCACAGACATAACATCGTTCAGCACGTAGACCTCAGCGTCGAGCTCTTTGAGGGCGTCGCGCTCAGGAAAATGAGCGCTGAGCCTCGCGCCCTCGGGGTCCGTCCCTGTCGCAGCGTGCGTCAGAGCTGGGTCCCTTCGTAAGGCTGCCGAAGGTCCCGGCGTACGTGCAGGTTCCGTTCTGTTCACCGGGTCACTCGTCAGGGGCGCGGACTTCCTTCTGCCTCCTGGCGATCGCGCATGACGCTGCTGTGGACACGGGGTGCAGACGTCTCCTGGAGACCCCGTCTTCGGTTCTTTTGGTTTACGCCCGCAAGCGGGATTGCTGCCTCACGCGATGGTTCTGTATTTCAGTACCGTGAGGAGCCTCCATGCTGTTTGCCACGGCAGCTCGACCGTTTCTCACTCCCCGCAGCGTGCGTGAGGACTCCACCCTCCACCTCCTGGCCAACACCTCTAATTTGTTTCCTTACTTTTGCCGTTAGCCATCCCAACGGGTATGCTCACCTCGCTTTTGAGAAGGGAACCTTCACCTCTGGGCCGCTAGGTTAGAAAGACTGGCCGCAGCTGGCGACTTTTTAAAAATGAGTGTGGACTCCACTGAGGCCGGTCAAGTGTCCGTTCTCTGAAGGTCAGCAAGTCGGCGAGGGTCATCTCTGGGCCCTCCGCTCTTAGGCGGCATTTTTGTACATGCCTTTCTGGACATGTTCTATGTCACTGGCCATTCTGAGTCCTGCTGCCGCCATGCCCGTGCTGGATGGAGACTCGCCCCTGCAGCCACAGACCGGGACAGCACGTCAAACAGAGGGAGGATAAGAGAGAGGAGTTGAAAGCAAGGAAGATGGACTGATTTCCTCTCGCTCCCTTTCTGTCTCTCCCCTTTCTCTCCGTAAGGGAAATTGTGTGAGTTCTTATCTCCTTTTAATTGGGGTAGTGAGTGTTGGATGTGAAAAGGATCAAATGCGAGAGAGATGAGCAAGCACTCGAGTTTGAAGCGCTACATCAAGGTGCGGGATGCGATTGATGTCCTATTGATCCCTCCCTACAGAAAAAAAGCCTGAGCCTCCTCCCGTGAGGTTTCCGTGGCTGCGGGACGGAGTGGCTGACATCTCCCCAGCCCGCCTCCCTCCCTCTGCTGGGTCCAAAGCTCTGGCCCTGGAGATTTAATCGCCCTTGTGATTTATCACCCAGTGGACCTCGCCACAAGTCAGAGGCTGCAAATCTGTTCTGAATCAAGAGCATGTGTTTAAACACTGGTTATTTTTTTTTTTAAATTTTGTTGGCCACATACAGAAACCAGGGGAGTTATCAACCCCAAACCCAAGATCCAGGTTTCGGCTGCTTCCGGCTTTCTGTAGACCAGTAAAACACCTTTGGGTAAGGGTCATTTTCTTTCTTTCTTTCTAATCCTCCATTTTGTCCCTGTTTCTGGCCTCACCATTGTCTTACAGGATCTTCAGTGTGACATTGAGCAGACGTAGCCGCCGGCATTCTTGTTCCTGGTCTTGAAAGAAAAGCTTTCAAAACTTTATTGTTTGCTGTAGTTTTTAAATTTCTGACATATAGTATATCCTTTATCATACGAAGTTCACTTCTTCACAAGTTTGCTAAGAGTTTTTAAAATCACGAATGATGAATTTCGTGCAACTACGCATCTATTGAAATGATACCATAATGTCATTTATTGATTTAAAAAAGATTTTTATTAAGGTGTAGCTAATATACAATATCGTATTCGTTTCAGGTGTACACCATTCATACTTCAGAATATTAAATCCACGTGCATCCCTAGAATTAACCAGCTCGGTCATTGAGAGTTACCCTTTTTATTTACTACCAGAATCGACTTTGATATTTTGCTTAGGAATTCTGCATTTATGTTCATAAATGTGGTTGGTGTGTCAGGATTTGGTATAGTGACCTCATAGAATGAGTTTGGAGCATTCTTGCGTTTTAAGTTCTCTAAAGCGTTTGTGTAATAGTTGCATTGTTTGTGCTATAAATATGAAACAGAACTTCCCAGTGAGGACGATCTAGGCCTGGAGTTTACTCTGTGAGAGTTTTAAAACGATGGAGTCAATTTATTGAACGATTATAGAACTATGCAGATTTTCTATTTCTCCTTGCGTCATTTTTGGCGAGTTGTATTTGCAAATGTCATCCAGGTTTTCAGATTTGTCAGTATAAATTTGCTCGCGTTGGTCTCTTACTTTCATCCTAATGTCTGAATATCTGTACGGACGTTACCTTTTTCATTCCAGACATTTATTTATTCCCGCCCAAAGTTAGATTTCTTTCTGTCGCCACATATTTGACCCCATTTACCTCGTTTACCTCCCCCTCCCCTCTGGTAACCACCAGTCTGTCGTCCATGTCCGCGAGTCTCTGTTTGTTTGTCCTGTTCGTGAGTCGCTTTTAGGTCCTTATCCCACATGTAAGTGACATCATGCGGTTTTCAACTTTTTCTGTCTGACTTATTTCGCTTAGCATGATTATCTCGAGGTCCATCCATGTTGTCGCAAATGGCAGTATCTCATCTCTTCTTATGGCTGAGTCGTATTCCATTGTATGCATGTGCCACAGCTTCTTTAAGTTTTTGGCCCTCGGGCCCTGCCTTTTGTGTATTTGTTTTCTATTTTTAATTTTTGCTCTTCACTTTCTCCTCCCTGTCTACTTTCTTCAGTTTAATGCGCGGTTTTTCTCCTTTAAGTTCTTGAGACGGATGCTGAGCTCACCGATTTGCTCGCTGGCTCTCCTCTTTACTTTCAGAACCAACCTGAACAGCTTTTCGAATTAAGTTACGCTAAATTAAGTTGCGAATTGGAAAGATTTTCATCTTACTGCACATCTCGCTTAAACAACGTAGTAATTACTTGTTCTTTTAAAGGTTAACTAGAAGTCATTTTCTTGTCATTTCTTTATTTTCAAACTTTCTGTGTCATTTTGTTTCAGATAATTAGTTTTAAGTGTAAGTAGTTGAATATTATTTGATAGATTCTGCAGTTTTTTTCTCTCTTTTTAGGACAATTTAACCAGTTCTTATTTGTCGTGATTGTCAATATGTTTTAACACATTACCCTATCTTATTTTATATTGTATTTTCTCTCTTTTGAGGATCAATCATTTCATTGTTTTATTATTTTTCCTTCACTAGTTTGAGATTAAGAAGTTATACATCTGTTTTTATTTTTCTAGTAATTACTCTTAAATTTTTTTCATTGTCTAGAATTAATCATTTTTATTTTCTCCTGAATAAGATAAGAACTTTCATATCATTTTATTCTCCTCATTTCCTACCAGATGCCTTTTCACTCTTTGTACTAACGCACACCTCCCAAATTGAAATCTTGGAATTTTTTTAGCTTGAAGTTTTCAATATACATTTTTAAATATTATGCATTCTGAATTATTTAGACATATCGTTTTTTATTCCCTTCTGTTCTGTCTGCTTTCTACATGTGAAACCCATGAGATGATTGTTTTATTTTATTTTATATTTTCTCATCATGGTCACCTGCATCTTATGTTGTCTACCGAAATTCATTATTCTTATTCATTTTGATAGAGTAAATCCTTAACTAATTTGTTTGACAAAGATTTATAGATGGTGAACTCTCGGAGTCCTAGTATGTCTGAAAGTGTCTCTATTTTGATCTCTTACTTAAATATTATTAGTTTTTGATTCTGCATAAAGTGCTAGGTTCAAACTTATTTTTATACTTAGACTTTTGAGGTTGTCACCAATGAGAAGGCAGCACCCAATTTGATTTTCGTGCCTTTGCAGGTAATCTGTGTTCTTCCCTCTTTAGTTTTTGTTTGTTTTGCTTTGTAATCTTTTAGGACTTCCCCGTCATCCTCGGTTTGAAATTTCCCAGGGGTGGCGGTAGGTGCGCGCTTATCTGTTTCGTTCATTCCGATCAACGTTTAGCGAATTCATTAAAACCCAGGACTCGTGTCTCTGTTTGACTCTGGATCATTTTATTAGAACTCTTTTCTCTCCTTCCTTCTCTCAACTCTCTGCATATGAAATTCATATTAGATGGATTTAGGAGTGGTTGGATTATTCTGGAAAGAATTCATTTTCAGCTGCACTCATCTTCTATTCATCTGATATGGCGAGTTCTACATTCAACCATATTTTAAATTTCTAAGACCCCTACTTGGTCCTTTGTCTTTATGCATGCCCTCCTCGCCATATCTCCTGCATTCTCTCTGCATTTCTTTGTCTGAGGCAATGAAATGCTTATGAGAACACAGAAACCTTGTCAGCGCTCCCCAGTATTTCAAAGGGCTTGAAAATTTTGCAGTCACAGTTGACCTTGACCTTGGTCACATGCAGGAAGATCTGAAAAAAGTAACACAGCCAGAAGTGATACTATTTTAAAAAAAATAACTCCTGTCAAGAATGAAGTTACCAATTTCAAGATTCACTTTAAGCTGAAGCAACATGGGACTTACTCTATTCCCCCAAAAAGGGACAAAGAAGTTAAATGTCATCTGAAATGCTGCAGGAGTTCTGCCTTTGCTCTTCTGACTTGTCACATGGCTCTGTCAGTAAACTACATTTAGATTGTTCCATTATGAAAGAAAGATGTTCCATTTTTTGTTCAAAAAGAAATAATGCAGAAGTCAATTCAGCAGCTTTTTATTCATAGAACAGATTTAAATTTATCTGAGGAACTGAAGATATTAATTGCAATATTATTTATAATAGCACGAATTGGAAACAACCCAAATGGTCCAAAAGAAGAAGAAAAAGCAAATCATGGTTCATTCACTCAAAGAATGTTATGTAGACATTAACAATGATAGCTATGAAGATTCACTGGCAAGATGGGCAATACTTATATAAGACTAAATGAAAAAACAGGATATACAATTATGTAAAGTACACTTGAAAACAGGAAAATAGAAATGTTATTTGTGATAATGGATTGGGATACTCTTTTTATGGGGGGGATTTCCTTTGCTTTTTGAAGCCAAAGTTTTATCGGTCGCGATTACTTTTACAGTATTAGACTTTAGGAGACTATTTAGCGGCGGTGGGAACATGACAGAGTGCTCAGAGCCAGAGCCTGGAGCCGTGGACTCCCACGAAGGCTCCGCCCTGGGCCGGCTGCGCCCGGGCCACTCCAGCTTCCGCGTGCATTGCAAAACTATTATTTTTGTTGCCTTTTCCATAGATCTTACCCTGTGCACTTCGATACTTCCAGAAATCTTCTGATTTTCCAGTCTGTACTAGTATGGGTCTATTCTCTTTTAATCTGTAGTTGCTGCCATTTTTGGCCGTTGGAGTCAGAGGCGAGTGGTGCTTTGTGCGTTATCCTGTTATGTCTCTGCTGTTTATTTTTTGTTGACTAATCATACTTATTCATAATCTTTATTCTGCTAATGTGATTTCTCCCATACATCTTTGTTTTCTGCCACAAAGTCTCATCTAATTGTATTTAGAAATTTAACCCACGAGACTGGGCCTAGAATATCATGTGTTATTTCTGACTCACCTTTATTTGAAGATCTACTTCAGTCTTTAATAATATCTTGCCTCTTTGAGTTAAATAAACTTTAGAATACTCATGGTATTGATTATGGATCTAGAATCTTACTCTTTGCTCTGTGTAGTTTCAGTGGGAGGGAAAGCTTTGCATTGATTATATAACAGCATATTGAAAGTAAAATCTCATGGGCTCTGCTTTTTGCTGAGGCTCCAGCTTATGGACCAGCTTAATCTGTTTTATCTTCCTGGACATAGATTTCGTGATGGGCCACCACTGTGCTGGCCAGCCTAGATCCATGTATTTTAAATATAGTACCAGTGGGTAAGTATTCACGATTGACTCAATTATGAGTCATTAAGATGTTAATCCAATGGCTGTCTACTTTTTAAAGTGTGGCTACTAGAAAATTCAAAATTACTCTTGTAGCTTACTTGTATAGCTTGTATTATATTTCTGTTGGACTGTGCTAGAATAGAGTCCAGAAATAGATCTATATATATGTATATATGATTCATTAATTTTTGACCAAGATGCCAAGGCAAATCAGTGGGAGAATAAGCTTTATCTTCCACTCTGCTGCCTGAAGCAAAGCCTAAGTTATTGGCTCTTTTGGGCTCCTTCATTCACAAAGCTTCCCCTGAGTGCCAGGCCCTGGCCAAGCTGACACCTCGTGGTGTCCACGGTGGCTGTCCAGGCTCGGCACTGGCCACGCAGGGCTGGAGCAGGCAGGGTGGCTCAGACTCCTAGACCAGGCAGGCGGAGGACATCGCTCTTTGGAGCGGTGCCCTGTGGATGGCTGCTGATTAAACTGAGCCATGTGCGTGGATGACCATGGCCAAGGCTGAGCCAGAGGAGGGACAGGAGCAGGGGCTGCACCTACTGGGTGCTGGCTGTGTTCTCTGGCGAGCCCCATGGGAACCACATGGCTGCTGGAATCCGAGACTCGCTTTCGATGTTTCACAGATGATGCTGCTGTGAGCATCGGGAGCATGCCTTCCTGTGCAGGAGAGGCAGCGTAGGCCCAGAGACAGAACTCTTGGGTTGGAGGGATGAGAATTTAATGTATTTAGAGATGCTGATAGATTGCCTTCCAAATCGGGGTACAACTGTTCCCATTTCCTGTGCTATTCCTATGCCATTCCCATTGGCCATTCTGGACACTCAGTGAGTGAAAATTATGCAGTTGAATATAGGGCTTAAAATATCTTATTAAAATACAGAGCATCTGGCTTATGTGTATAACGCTATTATCATTTTAGAGGCTCTATTTTCTCTAGCACCCGTTGGATTGCCTTTCCTGAGCACGTACTGTGCTGGGCGCTGTCCTTGGTGCTGAAAACTCAGCCGGAAGCCACACAAAGGCATCCTTCCTGTGGTGCTTCTGACAAAGCGGACAAGCACACTCTGACAGGGAAACAGACAGGGACAGGGTGGGCAGTGCGTGGAGGACAGCGGATGCGGCCTTCGGACCAAAAAGAAAACCTCTCTAATGCAGTGACCTTTGAGCAAAGATCAGAATGAGGCAATAAATATCAGAGGATCGATGACATGTTGGCTCAGCGAATTGTATATTGTATACAAAACATTTCCATGCATAGCAGCCCGTGTCCGGGAGATAAAGCCCTCGGCTCCTGTGTTCCACACAGCTGGCTCCTGCTGCAAATGATGGAGGACCACGCGCCTGGACTGACCCCAGACCCCAACTGACCAAAGTGAAGACGTTTTCCAAACGAATGAACGATAGGGTTTGTTTTAACTAACTGTGTACACACAGCTATGGGCTCATTCTGCTCTACCCACAATGGTAGTTGTCAACCCTTAATTAGCACAACTACCTGTCCAGAAGTTAAACCTTGCTGGTTTAAAGCTTCATGGGCATGTGCCCCTTTGCCTGCATTTGAACAGTATTAACATTTTCTTAAGCCGTGGGGGTCTTGTTTTAGTCTTTGATGGTATCCATTCTGATCTAAATAAAATAAATGCATCAAGCGTCAAAGATGTCGAGAGGCCAGAAGTGAGATTTGTGTGTCCGTGAAGCCTTGGATGTGTGAAGAGGAGTTTAATTTCGGTGTATTTGTCTTCCGTGGTCTGAATAGTCTTCCTTCCTGTAGCTGATGCCACTGAAACATGACACCCAGGGCACGCTCGCAACGTTGCTGGCCTTACCCTGAGGTTGTGCCGAACCACAGGTGGAAACTTACTCTCAAAAGCCTTCTGAGCAGTTCTTTCACACAGGGGAAGGCCAGAAAAAAATCACTTTGAAATTCAGGAAGCAAGACTATTTTCTGCAACAGATGAGCTGCTAGAGATTACGGGTCCTTTCAGCTGTCCTGCTTTCTAAGGAATGTTATTATTTATTTATTTTTTGCTGATCAAGTGTCCGATTGGTTATTCTGGACACTCAGTAAGTGAAAATGTATGCAGTTAGGAGCTGAGCTATTACTCGGCATCTTTTGTTCATAATGCTGATGATTACAATGAACACGCTATCATCATTCGAGGCACATTTTTCCTTAAAATTCTGTGGTATTCTATTAGTGCGATTCAATAAAGACATAACACGAACATAAAAAATTCCGCGTGATGCCTCATGTACTTCAAAGTGGAATCTATACACTATATATAATATATTAAATATTGAGATATATATTCTATTACATTCGTGCAATGACTTGGTTGTTTGATTATCTCAATCCTTGGAGGTATAGCGTTGGATCAGATTGAATGAGCAGAAACCCAGTTTGATTGTTGAAATAGCAATCAAATCATACCTTCTGGTGGGAGTTGATCCGCGGGAACGTCGCTCATTAATGAGGTTGGAGCTGGGCTTCTCGAGCTTTCTCACGCATAGGAGTCAGCAGGGATCCTGTTAAAATGCGGAGTCCAACTCAGGAGGCCCGGGGCGGGACCTGAGAACCTGCATTTCAAACCAGCCTTCAAGCGGTGCAGATGCTGCTGGCCCGAGGACCACACTGTGAGCAGCAGGGGGTTAGAGCTTGGAGCCAGGGGTGTGCAGACACATCTCGGGGTTCTGTCTCTCCACAGCCAAGTGGGGCCCGGCAGCGCGAGTGTCCGGACTGGTTCTCCTTTGTTGCACCTGATTGGCTCCTACTGTGTCACGTGCCCACCCCTGTCCCGATCGCTGTTGTCAGGGATTGGATTGTGTCTCCCCTCCCCCAGAGACTTTGAAGTCCGGCCCCCCAGAACCTGTGGATGTGACCTGATTTGGAAATAGGGTCAGTGCATAGGGTGAACCCTAGCCCAGTATGACTGGCGTCCTCATAAAAGGAGGAACTTTGGACACGCGGGCCTTCTGGGATAACTTTCGCGGAGAACATCATGCGAAGCTGAAGGCAGGGATTGGGGTGATGCAGCTATCAGCGGAGGATGCCCAAGACTGACAGCAACCCCCAAAGCTGGGGGTGGAGCACGGAGCAGATTCTCCCTCAAAGCCCCAGGAGGAAGCTGGCCTGCAGCACCTGGCTCTCAGGATGCTGGCCTCCGGGGGCGTGAGGCGCCCAACAGTCTGCTGCCGCGGCTGCCCGCTGGTGGTCCTTCGCTGTGGCCGCCCTGGCACGCCCGGGAACACACTGCCGGGCTGTCTGTGTTTACGCCGTTCCCTCCTCCCTGCTCACACCACGGGGCGCCCTGGGGGGGGGGCTGCCTTCTCTCCTCCGCAGACTGTCTTTCCAGGTGTCACAGGTAAGCAGTGTCCCCGAAACCGGTGATCCTTCACCCCAAGTCACCTGAGGGGCTTTTGAAAACATGGGTGGTTGGGCCCAGTCCCCAGTAGGTCTGGGCGGGGCCCGAGAACCTGCATTTCTGACAAGCCCCGGGCGATGCTGCGGTTGGTCTGGGGACCATGCGTAGGAAAACCCCTGCCTGGGACCACCCTACGTCCTGGCCGCCCTGACTCGCGGCGCTCAACTCCGGACCCCGCCGTTTGCCGCCTCGTGTTATTGATTGGACCCCCCCCCCCCTTTCCCTCGCGGCCGCGTTGCGGATGCCCCTCCTCCTCGCGTAGAGCACAAGCGACACAAAAATTGCCAGATTGGCGTCTAGATTTGGAAGGGAAGAGCTGACAGGCTCCCCGCGGGCTGTCTGTCGGTCAGGAGCGGCTGTGCAAGCGCCCTGTGAGCCACGGCTGCCTTCCTGGCAACCGCGCCAATGCCCGGTGCGTTTGCGTGCGCCCTGCGGGCCTCGCCGCAGTTCCGCAGGACCCAGCCGCACGCGCCGGTTTCGGAAATCAAATTGCGCATGCTTTTCCTGAGGGATGCAAAGGCTGGAGCACTCGTGTAAATGCCGTCGCTGCTCAAGAATTTGAGGGAAATGCGAATCTTCCTCCTGGGCTGGAGCCACCGACGTGGCCTCCTGCCTCAGGCCGAGGGGGATGGACCCCGTTCCATCCTCCGCCCACGGGCGCTCTCCCCGCGCGCGTGGCTGGCCGATCCCTCTGCGCTCCCCGCTCGGTGCTCCTTCCCGTTCCCGGTAGCACAGCTAAGATGGGAAGCTACGAGGATCTCAGCTGCGGGAGAATCCTTTCACGCCAAAATACTTTCCAAGGGAACGGGAGCTTGGTCAGCAAAACATCGAGTCAGCATTTTGTTTCCTCGAAAAGGACTTTCTAGTTTATCATTTCAGACAGGGCCCACATTTCCTTTCGGCAGGAGAGGCGGATATGGAGGGCTGCGTGTGAACACGGACTCGTGAGAGAGGACGTGGATGAAGACCTGTTGAAGTGGAGGATGTGCCCGTTGAGCCAGTCGTATTTCCTCGTTTTCCCATAATGCATCCTTGATGTTGGGCATTTGTCTTGGCCACTAGAGTGTGACACAAGGAAGAATTGGAAGTGTGTGATTGGGCATGCACTCTTGACCTTGACCTCCTCCCCTTGACGGGAGAAGAGTTTTGTCTGAATAGCTTTGCCTCTTTGACCTGACCCCAAAATGAACGCACAGGGTGCAGACAGAGGCGGAAGGGGGAGAGGCCAGCCAGACAACCCGCCCGAAGAGGCAGAGGTCCCCGGATGGTCCTTTCCCAGGTCAACAAACGCGTGCTATTTTTCTTTGCCACTGACATGTTCGTGGTTGTTTGTTGGGCAGCAATGGCTGACTGATACAGAAGGCGAGGATGCCAGTGAGGAAGCTGGGAATGCAAAACACCATTTAATCACCTTCTTAAGTGTGCCTAGACAGGCCCTGCCTCCCTGCCAGAAATCGTAGGCCCGGGCATGGCTTTTTCCAACATCCGATTCATTTTTCCTTCTCGCATTATGATTTGCAGGATAATGATGTCATCAAACAGCTTTTAACACTATCCCATCATCCAGCGATGGGATGGTGATGAACACTTTGGCGGGATTTCAAAACCGAAGGGGAGTTTGTCAGGTGGGTTTATTTATGACAAGGGGAAATGACTTGAAGGTTTTAGTTTTCAGTTATGAAAGTTATAGTGCCACAGGCTCAGCTATGCAATTTAGTTCTTAGCTGTTTTCACTAATATCTCGTTAGTACTTGACATCTAAATACCCACTTGGTAAACAGCCACAATGGAGGTGTTTTTTTTTTTTTTCCTGGGCATGTGTGGAGCTGTGGGGACAGAAAAAGAAAGAAAAAATGCTCCCTGCTCTTTGGGAATTTATAGTTGAGGACCACTAAATAGACCAATTATCCATTTAAATGCTGAAAGGACTTATCAATGGACTCTGTAGTAACTTTATTTTTATTTTATTGTAATAATTTCATTTATTTTAATTAACTTATAAAATATAAAAAGGCATCAAAAATAGATTGCCAGTAATTCTACCATTTAAATCACCATTGTTAATATTATGATGAATAACTTTTCGGACATTTTTAAAGGCATATGCATTTTTGTATATACTTTTTTTAAAGAAAAATAGTATCACTGCCTTTTTCACTTAATGTAACATGGCCATCTTTCTGTATCAATAATCATTGATCTGTAGCATAATTTTAATGGCCGCAAAGTATTTCTTTGTACAGATATGCCATGATTTCTTTCATCAATTTTTTTATCAATAGTCATTTATGTTATTTTCTGATTTTCTCTATTATCAAGAATAATACAGTTAATATCCTCTTATATTCATCTATGTCAAGTGCTCCCCATTACCTTGAGACACTTTCCTATAAAAAGAATCTTTAGGTCAAATTTTGTATTAAGCATGTGCTATAATAGGGTACACTGACTTCCAAAGGTTCCGTTTTAAGTGATTTCTCTAAAAAATTAAGTATTTTGATTGGCTGGTCATGTCACAAGTGAAACATGTAATGTGTCTGAGTCTCTCTCTTGATGTCAAAGGTTATTCTTTCCAAGTTAATAAGCCGGCTCTAAAAGCTCGATGTCCTCGATCAAAAATGTTGAATTTCTGTCTTTCAACTCATGTTCTAAAGTCAGTCCCTTCTTCCCCTGTATTAAGTTCTAGTCTACCAGAGGAACGTCTAAATATATTCAGAAAAAAAACCCACAAAAAACGAGACAGAGGTTCTATTGGATCAGTCTCGAGGTGCCATCAGGCTCTCGCTTCCACGGCCCACTCTATGCATCTCCTGCCAGCTCGCTGTACCCGTGATAGCGACTGCTTTCAATAAGCCGGCATTGATTTCCAATCATTAGACACCTCTCAACGGCCGGGCAACCCCACCGGGTGGAAAACTGGCCTCTAGACGGGACCAGTACCCCCTGTTTGCAGAGTCCCCACTGCTCTCCAGTGATTTATTTTTATTTATTTTTTTAATTTTTTTATTTTTCAATTACAGTTGACATACAATATTGGCTTCAGTAATTAGACATTTATATAACTTACTAATTGGTCACCCCAATAAATCCAGTACCCATCTGACACCAGACGTCGTTATGATAATATTATTGACTACATTCCTTGTACCGTACTTTACATCCCCGTGACTGTTTTCTAACTACCAATGTGTCCTTCTTAATCCCTCCCCTGGTATCACCCATCTGCCAACACCCCTCCCATGCGGCAACCATTGAAATGTTCTCTGTATCTATGAGTTCGTTTCTATTTTGTTTGCTCATTTATTTTGTTCTTTAGATGCCACATACAAATGAAATCATGTGGCCTTTCCCTGTCTTACTCTCTTCAGCACAATGCCCTCTAGGTCCATCCATGTCATTGCAGATGGTGAACTTTCATTCTTTTTCATGGTTGAATAATATTCCATTGTCTATGTGTACCAACTTTTCTTCATCCATTCATCCACTGATGGACACCCAGGTGGCCTCCATATCTTGGCTGCTGTAAATAATGCTAAAATGAACGTATGGATTCACGTATCCCTTCAAAGTAGTGTTTTGGGTTTCTTTGGATAAATACCCAGAAGTGGAATTGCTGGATCCTTCTTTGTCTCTTGTGATATAGAACCTTTGTTTTCATGTCTATTTTGTCTGGAATGAGTATTGCTGCCCCCAATTTTTTTATTTCCATTTTCATGAAATATCTTTTTCCATCTTTTTGCTTTCAGTGTCTGTGTGTCTTTCCGTCTGAAGTGAGTCTCTTGTAGGTAATGTATGTAAGAGTCTTGTTTCTTATCCATTCTCACATCTGTGTCTCTTGATTGGAGCATTTCATCCATTTACATTTAAAGTAATTGTTGGCAGATATGTAGTTACTGCCATTGTATTATTCATATATTTTTTTTATCTTTTTTCATTCTTTTTAAAGAAGCCCCTTTAACATTTCTTATAATACTTGGTGGCTTGGTGGTGATGAACTCTTTCAGCTTTTCTTGTCTGGGAAGCTCTTTATTTATCCTTTGAGTCTAAATGATAGTTTCCTGGGTAATCTTGGTTGTAGGTCCTTGTTTTTCATCACTTTGAATATTTCCCGTCAATCCCTTCTGGGCCTCTTCAGTTTCTGCTGAGAAATCAGCGGATAGTTTTATGGGAACTCCCTCGTAGGTAACTAACCGCTTTTCTCTTGCTGCTTTTAAGATCCTCTCATTGTCCTCAACCTTTGGTGTTTTATTTGTGATGTGTGTTGGTGTGGGTCTGTTTGGGTTCACCTTGTTCGGGACTCTCTGTGCTTCCTGGGCTTGAATGTCTACTTCCTTCACCAGGTTAGGGAAAATTTCCCTCATTATTTTTTCAGATAGGTTTTAATTCCTTACTCTTTCTCTTCTTCTGGCACCCCTATCATGTGAATGTCGGTATGCTTGATGTTGTCCCAGAGGCTCCTTAAACTATCCTCATTTTTTTGGGTTCTTCTTACTTTTGCTGTTCTGATTGGGTGTTTTCTACTGCCTTAGCATCCAAATTGCTGATTTGATCCTCTGCTTCATCTAATCTGCTGTTGATTCCCTCTAATGTATTCTTCATTTTGGTGATTGTATTCTTCAATTCTGACTTTTTTTTTTTATGTTTTCTATCTCTATTTGTATGTTTTCTTTCTCTTTGTTAAAGTCCTCGCTGAGATCATTGAGCATCCTTATAACCCGTGTTTTGAAGTGTGCATCCGGCAGAAGGCTTGTCTCCATTTTGTTTAGTTCTTTTTCTGGAGCTTTGTTCTGTTCTTTCATTTCGGACATGTTTCTTGTCTCCCATATTGGCTGCTTCTCTGTTTTTTCTTCTTCTATATATTAGGTAGGGCTACTGTGTCTTATGGTCTTAGTAGAGTGGCCTTAGGTAGTAGATGTCACGTGAGGCCCAGTGGCACAGTCTCTCTGGTCACCCAAGCTGGGTGCCCCAGGTATGCTTTTTTGTGTGGGTCATGTGTGCTCTCCTGTTGTAGTTGCGCCTTGGTGGCTTTTGGCATGTCACTGGGGGTTGACTCTCTGGGTGACTGGTTGTGAGGACTGGCCATTGATAACGTGGGGGAGCTGTTGTTCAGGGGCCAAGGCTATGGAGCAGAATTTGCTTTAATAGGGCTCTGGTGCCTGCCCAGGCTGCTCTTTGAGTGTGTCCTTTGTGGAAGTGGTTGAGTGATGCTCTGGTGTGGTCTGAAGCTGGCCACTGAGTGTGTTGGTTCTGGGCCTCTTGGAAGGGGCTCTGTTGGTGGCCAAGGTCAGCCACTGCCTGTGCCCTGCCCAGGGCCACAGATCATTAGCACTTGTGCTGGGCTTGGAAAGCCTAAGCTGTGATCTGAGTCTGGCTGCTGCTGGTGCTGGGCTTGGGGCTGCGTAGCAAGAGGTACGGGGCACACTGAAGCCAGATGCTGCTTATTTGGAGTTCGTGAACCTTTGAGAGATTTTAGGAAACTCTGCAGCACAAGCTAAGACTGGCTGTTTGCATGATGAAGCCACTCCCTGGAAGCAGTTTGGGCGAGCCTGCCCGTGCATGGGGCGGGGACTTAGGGAATCACCAAGGTGGGGCCAACAGTGTTAACTAGGTTGATGGAAACTCAGTCTTGGGTCCCACCTGTGCCTGCATGCCCTGGCTGGGTGGGGGGAGGGCTCAATGAAGGAGCAATAGCTTCTGCCAGTACTTCTATCTGAGAGAAAGCTGCCCCTCCAGCTCTCGCTCTGGAGCCAGACAACTCGGTTCCTCCCCGTGTGTCCCTGGTGCCTTCTGAGCTGCTGCATAGTGAGTCCGTCAGCAGGTGAGTCTATGCGCGACCCCTTTAAGTGGAATGCCTGGTGCTTCAGCCACCTTCTGTCTCGCTCAACTATCATCCCGCTGGTTTTTACAGCCAGAGTTATGGGGACTTCTCTTCCTGGAACTGGAATCCTGGGCTGGGGACCCCGCTGTGGGGTCCTCAGGGGGACCTCTGCAGCCAATATATCCCTCCTGATTTTTTACTGTCACACATGGGTGTAGAACCAGCCTATTCCACATCTCCATTCCTCCTACCCGTCTCGAGGTGGCTTCTTCTGTGTGTCCTCAGTTACAGGGCTTCTGTTCAGCTAGACTTCAGGAGGTTCTCAATGATGGTTGTTCTGTGGTTTAGTTGTGATTTGGATGTAATCGCGAGAGGAGGCGAGTGCAGTGCTTACCTATTTTGCCATCTTGACCAAAATTCTGCTCCCCAATGATTAAGGCTGCTTTCCTTACCCATGTACTTTCTCTGCTTGGTTTTTATGGGTCTGTGTGTTTTGTTCTAAATACCTTTTCTTCTGGTTTAGAAGAAAAGGGCATTTCATGCAAATAAGGGACATGTGATGTGATTTACACGTGCGCTGTATTTCACAGGGCTTTGTAGAGTGAACGGATCTGAGAAGGTGGACTTTCTGCTCTGATGGGGGCTTTCACTGGGCCTTTTGGGTTTTCTTTCCTCTGTGGGTCTCCTTCAGCCTCTGGTCCCATGTCCTGTGTCTGACTTCAGGAAAATGAAAGCTGCTAAAGCAAAGACAAAACATAAGAAAAATAAAGGAAAACAGGGACTAAAGGTAGCTGTGGTCTCCACCCATTGTGGGACAAATGGGTTCCTTTCATCCTTCTAATGGTGTAAGTGAACCCTGCTCCCCGCCCCAGCTGGCTCCTATGATCCCATCTGGGGAGCCGTAGGGTTGGCTTGGGCAGGAAATCAACCCCTTCCTGAAATCTACGCAGTGTCTGCAGAAGCCAGTGATTTATAGCTTGCTCTGCTGGAGGAAGGAGATTGCTGTTATCCCAACCACTCTTTTCCATCCCTGTCTCTTGTTTTTAAGAGGCAGATCTAAAGCCTAAGGCACACAGAGGTCGAAAACAAAAGAATGGGGAAAGAGACCTATCAGTCACATGCTACCAAAAAGACCGCTGTACCTAGATAAATATTAGACAAAATGGACTTGAAGCCCAACGGTATGATAAGGCACGGAGCTGTCTGCATAATGGGAACAGGTTCCATTTAGTGAGGAGATGTGGCCGTTCTAAATCTGGATGCACCTAACAAAGGAGCCCAGATAAAGCTAAAAATTGATGGAACTGCAGGGGAAATTAATAAATCTAATCTAACAATTATTTCAATTATTGATAAGTTAATCAGATGACAAACGAGCAAGGATATGGGAGATGCGCACAAATCACAATATTGGCCTAACCGACCCACGCAGAATTCTGCCGTTAGAGCTAGAGAGGCCAAGAACCCATAAGCACCCACGGCCATTAATCATGCAGTTACTAGGCCACACAGGAGCCTCAATAAATCTTCCAGGGCAGCCTTTACGCAGCTCGTATTCTCCGATCGCTTCCCTATTAAGTTAGAAGCTAATACAAAAAGACAAATTAAAAAATGCTCACTCGCTGGGAATTTAAAAACACACTGCTAAATGACTTATGGGTCAGAGAAGAACCTTAATGGAAGTTTCAAAAGAGCCAAAAGTTGATTCTTTGGGGGGAAAAACCCCAAAAAACAAAAAACAACCAAACAAATCAATATAGACGAATTTCTGGCAAGTCGATCAAGAAAAGAGAGAAACAGACCAGATAGATAATGTTATAAATGGAGAAAGAATTATAATTATAGATGAGGCTGAGGTTTAAAGTTAAGAGAGTACTGCTAACAAACGCAGTTGACCTCTGTTGTTCGTGAGATCTATGTTTTATAAAGTCACCACGAACTCTGAATCGGCGAGGGCCAAACCAGGGCTCCTGGGGGAAACACGGGGTGTGCTGCCGCCAGCCTGAGGGCACAGGTTTTTCATCAACCGATCAATATACAACCTGGCTTTGTGTGTGTCTCTGTTTAAGGACACCTCACTTAATACATGAGGTTGATTCATTCACACTGAACTCACGGCCAACGGCCTCGTAACTCATGCCCAACACAAAGCCCATCTGACACGACTGTTTTCACCGTCACGTCCCTCACAACTGTCTTGTGCTTAGGAGCGCTAAATAGCTCTTGAGCGCTACGGTTGGGGGGTATTTTAAGCCGCAAAAAGCAGAAAAATGCAAAAAGCGTGACACTAAATAGACTGCCTCAAGGACGCTTTTTTTAATAGTATGAGAACCGAAACAGGAAGGCCTAGGGCTCCCTGGTTCGAACTCAGCCGGGAGCGTGTGCGTTCGGTGTGATTTTTTTTTGTGCTGTTCTGCACAGGTTTGCGAATGGCCACAGAAGCTCTGCAAACGTGGCTTTTGGGTTACAAATAAGTTTTAAAGTGCAGGCGAATTCAGAAATACAGATATCGATTTTGTGATTAAGGAGGATAAACTATATGTGGCAATAAGTTTTTTTCGAAGATGTTTTCTTAGAGCAGTTTTAGGGTTACAAAACTGAGAGGAAGGTGAGAGGTTCCCCCCACCCCCACCCCGCAACATATGCACAGACTCCCCCATGATCAACATCTCTCACCAGAGTGGAACCTTTTACCAAGGTCGAACCTACACTGACACATCATAATCACCCAAGGAGCAGAGCTTCCTTTAGGGTTCAGGTCTCGTACGTCCTCTGGGTTTGGACAAATGGATGATGACAAGTATCCATCTTATAGTGTCGTGCAGAGTAGTTTCACTGCCCTAAAAATGCTCCGTGCTCCACCTGTTCACCTCCCCACCCCCAGCCACAGAAGCCACGGACCCTTTTATTGTCTCCATGGTTTCGTTTTTTCCAGAATGCTGCAGAGTTGGAATCACGCAGCATGTAGGCTTTTCAGATGGGCTTCCTCCACTTACTAATGCCTGTTTAAGTTTCCTCCGTGTCTTTTCATGGCTGGACGGCTCACTCCTTTTCAGCGTTGTATACTATTCCCACGTCTGGATAGACCTCGGTTTATCTGTCCACCCACTGAAGGACATCTGGGTTATGTTCAAGTTTGGGCTGTTGCAAAAAAGCAGCTATAAGCATCGGCGTGCAGGTTTTGTGTGGGCATGTGTTTTCAATTCCTTCGGGTAGATACCAGGTAGAAAGATCGCTGGATCGTACGGTCAGAGTCTAACTCATTTTGCAAGTGACCATCAAACTGCCTTCCGATGTGGCGGCCGCATTCTGCATTCCCGCCAGCGGTGACTCAGCTTGTGTGGCTTCGCTTCCTTGTCGGCGCTTGGTGGTGTCGGCGTTCCGGATTTTGTCTGTTCTAATAGGTGTGTAGTAGCCTCCTGTTGTCGTTTTCATTTGCGTTTATCTGATGATACATGATGTGGAGCATCTTTTATATGCTATTTGCCAGCTGTATATCTTCGGTGAGGTGTCTGTTAAGATCTTTGGCCAAGGTCCACCTTTATAAAGACAAAGTGAAACACAGCGGAGATGATCTGAAGGTTTTAATCTAATTCCTAGAATCTGCTGGAATATAAGCTTAATAGGGCAAAAGCTTGTGTTTTAGTCACTGCTGAATTTCTAGCACCGAGAATGGCGCCCAGTGCATGATAGAAGCTTGGTAAGCGTTTGCCTAATGAATCCTGATCATCGAATAAGACATGTGCATGGATTTGGTCCAGGTGTGGCCTGCGGGCCAATGCCGGCCCTCGGTCTGTCATTACGAATAAAGTTTTATTGGGACATAGACACATTCATTTATTTACATTTATTGATGTGTTGTCTAAGACTGCTTTGATCTATAATGTCCAGACTTAAGTAATTGCAACTGAGACCATCTGGCCTGAAAAGTTGAAAACTATTTACTTTCCGGCTCTTTACAAAAAATTCCCGCAGCTCTGGATTAGTCTGTCAGGTTAGCAGGTGCCCCAAGGAAGGCGGCACTTGAGAAAAGAAACGGCATCCATTTTGATTCTTCGGCACTTCCTTTTACTTCATTCATCATTTATTTCGTCAGACGTTGTACCGAGGCCTCAAATGTTTCTGGATGGCTCAGGAGCCAGTGTCCCCTTTTTCAGTGTTCGGTCTAGTGGGGTAGAAAGTTGTGTGATACGAGCCCACAGTTCTTACATGCAACTCCCAAATTTGGGAGTTTTGCAAAGTAGAAGCTGTTTAGAAGTCCTTTGCCTGCAAAACCTGACCAGGACACATGAGAGGCCATTTATAATCATTATTTCTCCACTTGGTCTGAATATTCATGTATTTTCCTGCAGGAATATTAATGGGTTTGATTGCGGGATGCTGGCCCAGCTCCTTTGGGAGTTTTAACATAATATCGAGCATATGCGTTGCATTATCTTTTGGAGGCGCAGAGTTCTGGATTCCCAAACCCTTCTGGCCCCGAGGGCGTCAGACGAGGCACAGTGGCCTCTAACGGCAATGTGACACGCTATAGTTATCATTCAGTTGTAAACAGAGTGCTCCACTTTGAGCTGGGGAAAGACAGTCCTGTGACCCTGATGGGCTGGAGGACTCTGGGGAGCCGCCTCAGTGGGCATCTGGCAGCTAAGTCCTGGCCACCGAGAGATATTAGGCCCTCAGGGCAGTTTGGGGAGATAGGGAGGGACGATGGGAAAGGCACGCTGAAAGCAAATTTCTCATTTTTCCTAGGTTTGACTCCATCCGAGGCCTCTCCTGCTATGAACTGACCTCATTCACCTCTAAGCAAAATCGTAATGTTGCTATTATATCAGTATCCTGTCCACCCCCTTCCGCCTGCCTTCTCTTTTTCATGGGTGCTTCCTCTCCCTAATATTTACTAATCTCAAGTTGGAGAAGTTCTCTGAACCACGCTTGGGAACTGGCTCTGCTGAGGACCCTTGGGCCCCTAGAACAATAGGGAACGCACCCCCACCTTGCGTCTGGGGTCACGGGCTCAGGGGTCAGCATGCAGGGCGTGCTGACTGGGGGGCTCAGGAGAGGTGGAAAAGAGAGTACCTGGTATTTCGGTCCTGGCCATGAGAACCATCGCCACCCCTTACCCCCGTAAGAAGGCGGGGGCCTAAGCAGGCACTCAGAAGGGCCGAGATGCCGGGTGGGCAAGGTGAACGGCATGTGCAGGGTATGCCGGAGAAGCGGAAAGATTGGAAAACAAAACAAAATGAGAAAGCTGATACAATAACAGAAATTCCTACGTAATCTATCATTTAGTTTCAGTGTTTTTCTTCTCAGAGATGCCTATATTTGCTTTTTTTTCCCCTTCTTCTCATTGGGTTTAAATTATGCTTTCAGAGCTAGTCATTTTTAATGGGCTGATTGAATAACTTCATTGACTTGAAAGAACTTTCTGCCAACTGCCTTTAATTGCTTTCTTTACCTTTAAATCAAAGGTGCTCATGCCCAGCTCTGGATCTGCTCCAAATTAAGTGACTGTCTGCTGTCGCTGCTCCTGTACCCTTTTCCGACTCCTTCAGAATAAATGGATTGCTCTCACCCATGCTTACAAATGTGACCCATTCGCAGAGGGTGCACCTGCCATTGTGGGTGATCGGCTTTCTTGGGGAGAGGTGGATTTTCATGGTGAGCAACTTCTGTGGAATGCCAATAAAAAAGACCAAACACAAAGGGAGGGAAAGATAAGGGGACATATTGGTGGCTGGGATGGCGAATCAAGAATGGTGACTGCAATCGTTGCTTTCCTCTTTCTGGATTTGATTCTTTCAAACGTCACGAGAGATTGCGCGAACACCTATTCTGGGTGTAGCCCTTCTGCGGAAGTGTCAGGACAGAGCTTTGTGGCATAGGTATGGGACGAAGAGGTTGAGAGACACCGCTCAAGCAAAGACCAGGGGTCGACAATGACAAAAGGCATGACTGGGTATGATTACGGCCTCTCAAGGGGCCAATCAGGTCTCTGAACCCCGGCCAGTTTTCCTGGTTTCTGTAGAAGGAGCGTCTCGTGAAACACCAACCCCATTGGAAGGTCAGTTTCCAGGTACCCTGAAAAGCAGAGAATACGAGTTGCTATCATGCAATATAATCTAGTTAGAACAAATTGCCCAGGCATGAAGGTGAATTAGCTGCAGAGACGCCGACTGGCAGGGCCTGCTTGATTTGGCGATTGCCATCTGCTCACTTATCAGGATGATAATGATGTGAAATGACCTTCCAGCCCCTCTCTAGGCTAGTATGGAAGTGTAAATATATTTCCCAATCTATTAACTGATTTTTTTTTTTAAACTTGTGTGTCTTGGTTCAGTTTGAATGAATGGAATTCAGAACAAAGTGACAGACTAGATGGGGACAATGGGTGCCTGAGTGAGGGGCAGTGGACACTCCAGTGCAGACTGAGGACTTAGATAAATGGGAACAGCAGAGGAGAGAACCCGTGAAGGTACTGAGAACGAGAGGGGAGGGCAAGTCCCCTCCTGTGGGGGCCCTGTGCATTTTGGTCCTCTCTGCTCAAGCTCTTGCTGCCCTCTGCCATCGTCGCCTGATGGCCCGGGTTCTTTTCTCGTCCTAACGGCGGGCGTTGTCAGTATCAGAGGACCGTCTTGAATGTGCGGGCTTTGTTCACCTGCTCTCCTTTCGAGCCCTCCGGTGTTTCCAAGACTTCACCTGTTGCGTGCCGGCACCTCCCGAGTCAGCGTCTCCAGCCGTGAACCCAGCCCTAGACCCGATCTCCGCCCAGTTGCTGGGCGTGGCTACTCAGGGACCCTCCCACTGTCGCAAAGTCGAAGTGGCCCGCGTCTCCAGCAGCGGCCCATTTCCTGCTGACGTTTTACCGTCGATGGACTCTTCATTCACAAACCTCTGAAACCCTCTTTTCCTGTCTGTCGACGTCTGCATCCAATCGTGCAGGAACCGATTTCTGTCGACGTGGGTGTGTCTGGCTGTCCGTCTTGCATGTCACGTGAGCGGGGCCGTGTGCTGCCTACGTAGTTCTTTGTGTCTGGCTGCGTTGGTCAACGGAATGCCTGTGAGTTTCATCCTTGTTGTTATCTTTAGCATTTAAAAAATGGCTTTACAGGACCCCACTGTATAACCTGCGCTCGTTCCTGTGTCCATCTGCTCTTGGTGGGCATTTGGATTGTCTCAGTTCGGGGCTGTTTGAGCTAAGCTGCCGAGCTGCTCTGAGCATCCTGGTCACCCCCGAGGTGCCCACGGGTACCCGCGGCTAGAAGAAAGGAGTTGCTGAGTGGGCGTCTGTCCAGAGAGGCCGCTAAACAGTTTCCCAGAGAGGTCGCGGGGTCCCACGTGCCCACCAGTGGTGGAAGAAGCTTCCGGTTGCTTCATGTGCTCTCCACTACTCCGTGACGTCGCGAGTCTTTTTTTCTTTGAAAAAACTTCAGCCGTTCTGATGGCTATGTAATCACAGGTCATGGTGGTTTTAATTTGCGTCTCCCTGCTGATGCATTGGTATGTTTATTAAGCATTTGGAGATATACATATATATTTGTGATGTGTCTAAATCTGTTCCCATCTTTCAATTGGAGTCCTTATCTTCTTATATTTACATGGGATTCCTTTGTCAGAGGTATGAGTTGGACATCTCTTCTCCCACCCTTAATGATGTTTTTTGACAGAGTTTTTCGTTTTAATAAAGTCCAGTGTCTGAGTATTTTCTTTCAAGGTGGGTATTTTTGCGTCCTCTCTAAGAAAACGCGGTATACCCCAACGTTCTGGAAATAGCGCGCTGTTTCCTTCTGGAAGCTTGTTTCCTTTTACCTCTCACACTGAGATGCACGACCTCCCTCAAAAAGAATTGTTTTTTTGTTTTGTTTTGTTTTTTTTTTGGTGTGAAGGATCTGTCCAGATTCACGTGTTTTCCAGGAGGACATCCAGGGGCTCCGGCACCATTTTTTGAAAAAAGCGTTCTTCGCCCACGAATTGCAGCGGTGACCTTGTCATGCGCGGCTGTGACCGCTGGGGTCCGTGCACGTCCGGCCCGGCGCCAGGACTCTGCTCCCCTGTCTCTGTGCCAGCCGCACACCAAGCGCCCGCTGCAGTGTCCCGGGCCTGGACTCAGCTCTCCGTCAGCCAGCCCCGCCTTCCACGACCCTATGAAACCTCTCTCGTTTTGCGAGGCCAATTCTTTTTTTCCTTTTCGTTTGTTTGCCTCTTTGTTTTTCTTTTTAGGAATCAAAACAAACACATGAAATTCCACACGTAAAACTAACAAATGTTCTGGCTGAGGGCAGGCGCTGGAAGCTCCCACTCACAGCTTCGCTTTATAGGAGGAGACAGAAGTATAAACCACAAGCAAATCGTGTAGTTACGGAGGATCAGCCCGGCTGGGAAGGAAAGACAATGCAGCGAGACAGGCCCAGAGCGGAAAACGCCTCGTGTAGATGTCCTCGTGGGTCTCCCAAGCCGAGACCTGGAGGATGAGAAGGAGGCTCCAGGCAAAAGAAGATTGTCCTGAGCTGGGGACAAGCGAAGGCCCCGAGGCAGGTCTCTGCTGGGTGTGTTCCAAAAATTAAAGGCAGAAACAGATACGGTGGTGACGTTTCTTAAGCACCGAATGTCACCTAGACCTGCTTTCTTTAGTGGTTGAAAGTTCCCTAGCATAGGCTTGTGCCCAGGAATGTTTTTGAATTTCTTAAATAATTTGCTACGGCAAAAAGCACAGAGGGGTGAGGAGGAAGTGTTCATGGAAGGGAGTAGTCAGCAGCTGTCCGAAACTCGGGCTGATGAGCCACCCCTGGCTTTTCCCCTGGGTGAGTTACTCTTCTTGTTTAAGTGTTAGAGAAAGAAATCAAATTAATATCCCCACAAGAGCATGCCCCAGGCCTTACGGCTTATATTTAAAGATTAAACATCGCCCCCTTATACCACCCTCATTAATTGATGAGGTTCTAGTACTCTTAGTTACCTAAAACCCTTTTAGGGACAAAGTAGAATGTGAACAAATAAGTAAATAATTATAATGATAATGCCTCCTGAACCTGGGGTTGATGAAAATAAAGCATTGACTATTTCGGGCTATTCGTTCCACTGACTGCAAACCATAGCTTTGTTATTAATGAGTTCAATAAGGAAAAGCTCTGGAAGCATCAGAAATAAAACTCAGCACTTGGAGGAGAACTTCGTATAGTCAATGACGTCAGGCACCAAGGTGGCGAAGCCGTCGGTAAATACCCTGTATATAGGCAGTAGCTGGAGACTGATCTAGTACAGCTCGGAAGTGTGGCTCCAGGGGCGGACACGTCTGTCCCCATCCACTTGTCCTTAAGAAGTCACCTCCCGGGGTTGCTGTGGCTGTTGCAAACTGCGATGGGGCCGGCTGGCCAAATCTGCCCTGCCACCTGTGTGTGTGCGCGTTAGGAATGATTTTTTACGTTTTTACGTGGTTGCAAAAGAAAAAAACCCCACACCGACCTCCTGTTCCTTCTGGCTCCTTCTCCCACGGTGCTGACCCCGGGGCTGACAGTGACAGCTAGGGAGTGTGGCAGAGGTGACGAGAAGGACAAGAAACAGGATCGTTCTCCCTCCCGCTGGAGGTCCTAAGAGTAAAGCCTGCCCCAGCTGACGGAGGGAAGAAACGAGAGATTCAATAAAACTGGAAAATTTTTATTCCTTATTCCTGAAAAAGGTACTGTTTGTTCACATTTTCTGGAAGCAGCCCTGACATCTCCGGGATCTGCCTGAGGTTTCATCAAGGAGTGGGAAGAATTAGTGAAGAAAAGGGGTCTGAAGGGCCGGGACAAGAAAGGATAAAGGTGCTTTACGTTTGCTATTTGGAGACCAGCTCTTTCGAGAAGTCTCGGACGCGAGTTTTTCAAGAAGGATGGGAATGTTTAGGCCACGTCGAAAGTTCATTTTCCTAATTCGAGAGCATCCTCGCTTCTGGGCTCTGTGTGGGAAGGCGGGGCTCAGCTCAGCTCCTCCGACCACCACCAGAAGAGGCAGATTTGATGGCTGCAGAGTCTAATGACGCTAGTAACCCCGAACGACACCTGGAACGCGAGGAACTTACGGGAGCTTTGCGGGGGCGGGGACATGTCTCTGGGTTTCACAGGTGGTCAGAGGTTCTCCAGGCTCTGTGAAACCGCACACAGAAATCGTGCGTGCTCATGCACTTTTTTTCCCCCCTGGTGGGAAATGTAACCATCTTTTTCTCCAAAGTGTCTCTGACCTTAAAAAAAAAAATCAGGAACTGAGAAGCGGATCGGTTGGCGATAAAGAAGCAAACGCTCCATCTGCGGCAGCCCGGGGCTTGGGGTGACGCCAGAGGGAGCCGTGCGCCCCAGATGACGGCAGGCAGAGGGGGCCACGCCCGGGCTGCCGGGGTGGGCCCCCCGCGCCCTCCTACTGCCTGTAGACGAGAAGGGGCGACGCTGGGCGGCGCATTCTCTGCCGCTGAGGCCCCCCTGTGGGAGCTGATGGCACCTGGGGGTGGTCCCCCGGGCACAGCTCCTGTCTGGCACAGGCGGCGTTTCCCGTCCTTCAGGATTAGGGACGCGAAGCCCTGAAGAACGGCTGCTCCCCTTCTTTGTGTTGTTGTCTTCGCTCTGTGTGTGCGTGCGTGTGTGTGTGAGTGTGTGTGTGACATCTACACCTTATCTCAAATGTGCTGTCAAGCTCTATTTTAGAAGATGCTCAGACTTTTAAAAAGAACCGATTCCGAAGCTCGGTTCAGTCCCTTTCTTACGAAAGAGGCTCGGGAATAATTTCTAGAACGTTTCCATCGCAGCTTCTACCTCACAGACAGAGCGAAACGAAAGAAAGCAAAGAACAGCAAGCGAGCTGGCCAGACGTGGGCCCCGACCCCTCCGGGCGGCGGGTGTTTCTGGAACCGGGAGCTCTGCTGACCGCGTCAGCAGTGAGCGGGCCCATCCCTCCCGATCACAAGTTTTACCTTCACAAACGGGGTCCCTTCTGGGACGAGGCCTGAACCGCCCAGAAGAATGCTCACTTTCTGCCTCTCCGACCTCTGCGCTCTTGGCTCAGGTGCAGTCCCGCCCACGTCTCAGAAACAGGAGCGAAAAATGAGAGAAAAATGAGAGTTTGGCTGTCTGGGCAGCTTCGTGCTGGGGGCAGCGGCCTCAGGGCGGTCTCCACCAATGAGCATGTTTTCTGGACGGTTTGTTTGAGAACTAGGTGGTAACCTGCTCAGCTCTCTGCTTTTCAGAAAGGCCTCTGATTCTCGCTGTGTCTGTATTTAAGTGTTTTTTAAAAAAATCTCTCTTGTATAAATACATGTGATTCAGCTCTGGTAAAACTGATTTTATCCTAAGAATATGTAGCGTCATGACATTAGTTTTCCTAAGCATATTTATGCTTTAAGTGGCTTGTGATGTGCAGGACCCAACTGATAGGAAAAGAGAAATTAACTTGGTCCTTAATTTTTAAAAAAACATATACATTTTCTTAAAATTAAAAATACAGATCTGTTTTTGGTGGCGTGTCGGGTCCTGGCCAGATGCAGGGCACTCGGAGCTGCTTTCATTTCTCCCTGTTAAGCCAGTTCCAGGTCCCTAAACCCCACAGAACTGTCACCGGCGTGGGAGCGAGAAGCTTTCGACCGGCGTGGCTCTAGCGACTGGCGGCTCTACACTCCGATCTGAAACTGGACGCGGGAAAACGGAAGGCCTCGCCCGCTGCCCTTGGCCGTGAACTCAGATCAGCGTTCTCAGCCTCCGCGGTGGAGTCGCAGGAGGCTCAACAGGAAGGGAACTGTGCGATTCCGTTTGCCGTCCTACCAGACGCCCCAGGGCCCACAACACAGACGTGATGGCACGCGTGATCACGGGCCACCATCTGCCCCTCCAGCGATCCGAGCAGTTGGCTGAAGACGCATTCGTACGTGAGTCATCGCTCGACATGGGACGGGGTTGTCACCTCACCTTTGCAGAAGAGAAAGGGGACAAACTCCTTTCCATGAAAAAGATCTGCGAGTTTCAGTTAACCACAGAGTATTTTGAGCCAGAGTACTAGGTAACGGTCAATGTTAGTTCCATAAATAGATATATTAATAGGTTGGTTCCCAACGGTAGCATTCGGCAGTACCAGTACCATGCATGTTTTTTAAAGGAAGTTCAGAGCATTGTGTTTCTCCCTTGCACACTAGCTGCAGAGAACGGTGGTGGGCTGGGGTGGGCAGTGGGTCTGGAAACCACCTCGCACGAGAAATGTATGAAGGACTTTATGCTATTTGTTTGATGGAAGGTAAAGAGACCAGGACATTTGTCTTCCGGCACCTGCAGGAAGTTATTTGGTAGACGAGAGTTGAACGAATGTCTAGGAAGCACCTGCTACGTTCCCGGATCTGTCCTAAAAGCCAGGACGTAGCAGAGGACCCGCGACAAGGAACTGGCATACTGGGGGGTGCAGCAGGGGGCAGATAATCACACAAATAAACTAGTCAAGCGGTATATTAGGTGGAAGAGAAAAGGGGAGAGGCATGGCGGGGTGGGGCCAGCGAGAAGGTAGTGAGGAGGCCACGTGGGGCAGTCACTCCGAGCACAGGGGCAGCTGGAGTCAGGCCGGAGGTGGCAGTGCCCCTGAGGGACAGGAGAGGAGCGAGGGGAGGGACAGGTGCTAAGAGGAAGGGGGGGCTCAGGCCAGGTGCATCTTGTGAAGCATGGTGACCTTCATGCACAGGGAGGGGGGCCTCAGGGAATTCAGACTCTGGAGGGGGGTTGGGATCAGGGTGGGCAGGGCTTGGCCCAGAGGTGACAGTGATGAGCCAGGGTCCCTCCCTGGGGACCTGGAGGGCAGAGGAGCAGAATTCGCCCGACGCACCCTCACTTTGGGGCCCGGCAGGGAAGGACGGTGCTGTGTGACTGAGATGGGAGCCCGGCAAGAGGGCCTGGCGTGTGCCGGGGTCAAGGGCTCTGTGTTTCCGTCATGTGAGGGTCGGGGAGCCTGCTAGGCAGCAGTGGGCAGAGGGCCGCGGGAATCCGAGTCTGAGGTGCTGGGGGGAGGGGAACCGGCGGTGGGTCCGGAAGCGCATCAGGCTCCGTGGGTGATGGTTCTCACAGCGCGAGGCGACTGGGGGCGCCCGCAGTGGACACGTATCCGCAGGGACGCCCTCGCGCTGGGCCTGGCACCGCCGGATGCAGGCTCACCGGGGATTTCCGCGGCACGTGGGGGCCGCACGAGGTGGGCCGTGAGGTCGCCTACGACGCTGAGAGTCCATCCCGCGCTCTGCCCGGCTCTGCGAAGTCCGCGTTGAATCCGAGGACGTGACCGCCCCGCATCCAGCGGTGACATCGAGGCGGACGGAGGCGCCTCCCGCAGAGCTGTTTCTCCGCGGGTCCTTTTTCTTCCGAGGGCTGTGTTTACATTCCCAGCCGCCTTCTGGCAGCGACGAATGCAAGCGACTCCCCGAAGAAGTAGTAGAATTCTGCGTAGGATCAATAAGCAAAAGGGAAAGAAAATTGTCAAGAAGAAGCGTGCACAGCAAGCAAGGCCTCCCAGCGGAGAGAAAACACATGTTCTCCCACGAATGATGCGGGTGAAGCTCATCCTTCCCCCGCGTGGTGCTCACGGGCAGGGAGGACGTCGAAGGCCCCGGCAACTTTGTTTAACTGAAAGTCGGATCTCGAGCAGCGATAAACGTAATCTCAGGAGGGAAGTCAGCTCATGCTATTGCTTTCAATTAGAAGGCGGCTGGGTTTTTGAGAAAAAAATGCTTGGCGTTTGGTATCTTCTTTCTTTCTTTCTTTCTTTCTTTCTTTCTTTCTTTCTTTCTTTCTTTCTTTCTTTCTTTCTTTCTTTCTTTCTTTCTTTCTTTCTTTCTTTCTTTCTTTTCTTTCTTTCTTCTTTCTTTCTTTCTTCTTTCTTTCTTTCTTTCTTTCTTCTTTCTTTCTTTCTTTCTTTCTTTCTTTCTTCTTCTTTCTTTCTTTCTTTCTTTTTCTTTTTCTTTCTTTCTTTCTTTTCTTTCTTCTTTCTTTCTTCTTTCTTTCTTTCTTTCCAGATATTACATATTTCGGCCGGAATTATTCACATTTCTTGCATCGCTCTCGATCTCGTTGTGTGCTTTCATTTTCCTCAAAGCATCCATCACGGTTTAAAACGACCCTATTTGTTGGATTGTGTGCCTGCCCTTCCCAAAATACGAGTCCCGGAGGAGGGAAATCTTCTTTGTCAAGCTAATGGACTTACCAGTATTTCTTCCTTTTTTCTCAGTTAAGCCATGTCTGGTATAGCAAGGCAGACAATAAACCCAACAAGAAGATAAAAAAAAAAAAAGTCGACCCAAATTCGACCTCCTGTCCCGAGAGCCCACTGCTAACATCTGAAGGTTTTTCCCCTCTATACTTATTTCCATGTGAATATTTGTGCAGTGTTTACAAAATTAGGATTACGCTCACATATAGTTCTGTGATCTGTTTCTCTCACGTAACAACATATTCTACTTTCCATGAAATTTCCTTTTAATTCCAATGAACTTTCTTAACTGGAGCTGGAGAAAACAGGATGAAGAATCAACTTATGCTTATTTGCTTGTTGAAATTTTTGAAGTTATAGCCTCTTAAGTAAGGGTCGCAGGATACCAATGTATTACCTGAAAGGATGTTATTAATGAGATGATATAAAGAGACTCAGCGAGAAAGAGAATTGAGGATAACTGTCTCCAAAGGGTGTTATCTGTGAGGCTGGGCCAAGTCTAAAACTGTTGTCTGACATGTGAAGCATGTGTAAGGAACTCAGCTGATGGAGGCGAAAGACGGCCTAGTTACAGCAAATGTCTCTAAGATCGCTTTATTAAAATTTAGGAAATTTCGACTGGTTCCCAGGGAGGTAAGGCCTGGCATTGGGGTGGGAGTGAGAGACATCCATGGCTCACGCTTGCTATTGTCTGAATACTTGTGTCCCCCCAAATTCGTGTGTTGAAATCTGGGATAGGATGGTGTTTGGGGAAGGGGCTTTTGGGAGGTGGTTAGGTCAAGGGGGTGGAGCCCTTGTGACGGGATTTAGTGCCCTTTTAGGAAGAACAGGAGACACTGTATTTCCTCAATCTCGGTCTCTCTCAGTCTCGGCAAGAAGGCATCCACCTGCAAACTAGGAAGAGGGACCCTGCCAAAAACTCGACCAGGCTGGCACCCCAATCTCAGACTTCCAGCCTCCAGAATGGGGGAATAAAGGTTTGTTGTTTAACTGCCCAGTCTGTAATTTTTGTCATAGCAGCCCCCACACACTGTGACAGTGGCAGCGGAGGTTAGGCAGGGGGAATGGCCCCGGGGGCCTGTGCTCTGCACTCATGCCCTGTTGATGGGCAGTGTGTGTGTCACAGTCCGGGGGTCTCCCAGACCACCGTCTGTCCCATGATCCACTAGGGCTCGTGAACAAGAACAGATGTTGGGCTCACGGTTATGGTTTATTACAGCAAAAGGGTACAGATGAAAATCAGCAAAGGGAGGAGGCTCGTGGGGCAGAGTTTCCTGTCGTCCTCAGTGGAGCTGTGCAGACAGCACTTACTCCTCCCAGGACGATGACGTGTGACCGTATGTGTGAGGCATTGCTGAGCAGGGAGGCTTGCCTGTTTTAGAGTTCTTACTGGAGGTCACTTATCTAAGCATGGCTGCCCACCTGTGTGTCTACACTGAGTCTCCAGCCCCCACAGAGGTCAAGCTGATACTGCATGACCCACTGTAAAGCACACAGCACAGACCCTCTCGTATGGCCCAAGATGCCCAGGTAAGCTCCCTCCTAGGAGCCAGTCACGGGCCAAAGCTTTCACGAGCAGGGTTCAGACGATCCAGACCCACTGATCTAACCCTATCCTGCACAGGCCCCCTTCACCTGTGGTGACCTTGTCATTCAAACTGCGCTGGTATCTTCTCCCGTGACATTTGCGCCTTGACTTAAAGTTGGTCCCAGGGCTATGACGAGTCCTGACAGAAACTGTCTCCTGCCCTTCGCTTCTCTTCTCTTGCTCTCGAAACTAATGAAGAAAATACGAAAGGATGTATTTACGGCAGGTGGCAATGCTCTTCCTGGTGTGTCAATAGTCCAAGCAGAGATGGACTGAGAAAGGACTTGCTCGCTAAATATGATAGGGGAGGGTCGGATTGTGATGAGGGAGTAAGGCAGCCATGCGGGATGGGGCGGAACCACGCGGGACTGGTGCTGGGTGGCTGGTCCCGGTACCTGCGTCCTTCGATGAACACAAATGCAGGTCCCAGTACCACGAAACACCAGTGAACATGAAATCGCAATGGTGGTTTTTGGGGGCTACAGCCTTCTTTTTTTAAATCAGGATGTTATTATTTATCACTTTAGTATTATAGTGGTTCAAATCATTACAAGGGTCTTCATAAAAAAGCACTATTTAATAACTGTCACAAAAAAAAAAAAATTCTTCTCTTAAGAAGCTGGAAGAATTTCGCTTGACAAAAATCCTTGACACGAACAAAAGGGACACACACATACACACACACACCCCTATGCCACACACAGGGATTTAAAGAATTAAGCCTGTAACACCAGACTTTTTAAAGGCATCCGATAGACAAAAAGCATATGACGAGGTGATCAACCTCAGTAGTAGTCACGGAAAAGCAAATCAAAGCCACACTTGCCAGGCTGGCAACATTTAGAAAGGCCGACTGAAGGAAACGTTGGTGGCATGTGTGCGCACACGGCCAAAGCCGGCGACAGCAGGTGCAATCACCTTGGCAAGCGATTGGGAAGTATCTGGTACTATTGACGACCCACACCCCGCCATGAGCCAATCCAACCCCAGGGGCGGGTCCTGGAGGAACCTCTTGCATTCGGTCACAGAACCTCAGAACATGTGTAGCTGCAGGGTTTTGTCAGGGCAAGTGATGGGGATAAAATAAATATCTGTCACCGGGAGACCGGGCAGACGCCCCACAGTGTGGCCACACGATGGTGAGGTGCGGTGGTCCCTGTGGGTGTGGGCCCCTGCTCCCCATTGTAAGCACCAGGGGCAAGAGCCTGATCACGCTTGTCCAGGAAGGTGGGAAGTCCTGGGGTGTTACTATGCCAGCTCCGGAGAGCGGTCCCACGTGACGACGGGGGGAAGCCACTGGGTGAATGACTGGCCCCGCCACCCTCCGAGTCCCGTTCTGTGCAACCTCCAGGAGGCCCCAGCGGGGTGGAGGCCCAGTGGTCCACGGAGCTGCCTTTCTTTCCATGGTTGGTTTGGAGATGATGTGAAGAGGCAAAGGAAAATTTATTATTATAATAATATTTATTATCTATTATATTACCTTTATTTCCCTCCAAATATTTGACCTGGGTCCCAACCTTGTCTCAAGGCTGGCCTTCGGGGAAACCCAGGCCAAGCCTTGGCTGGCAACGAGTTGTCTTTGGGGACATTCCAGCAATCTTTCGTAAATGCCCCAGGCTTGCCACCCTCCACTAACAGCAAGAAGCCCGAATTGTCTCTAACTCAGGTGTTTCTCTCAGCCGGCGCTGTAACCTCTTCTTTGTAGCTCTGCCGTCTGGGGTTCATTTGGGTTCCAAACAGGACACTCCCCACCACTTGTGGCGTCACTCACCAGCTCTGTGCACCCTCTGCAGCTCCCACCGTCCCCATCACGGACTTCCCTGCCGGAGGACACGGAGGCGAAATCTCCCTTCTGCCCGCAGGCTTTTCAATTCCTCGGGACAAGCTGGGCTCTCTAAGCAGAAACACGCAGTGCCATTCCACCCAAATGTTTCGACAAAGGACTTTGTTAGACGCTTGTCTCCCCTTGTTGGCACAGCTCAGAAAGTCATGTGACCCCACGTGTTGGGGAGGACTATCCAACGACTGACAGGATGGTTGATTTTTAAACGAAAAACGTCCTCAAGTAGCCGACCCGAATGGTACCCGACAGCGGACATTCTCAGCACCACGCCTGTGATCTGCTTCTTGGTAGTAGGGAGCCGTCAGATACATGGTTAAGGATGAAATGAAACGAAAACCATTCAAAACCTATTTTTATTTATTTTTTACAGTAAAAGCTAATCCAACTAAAAATTCTATCCTGCACCTGGTCACTTTAACTAAAAGGACCTTGAGCTCCCCAGATCTGACTTAGGGGGTTAGAAGCTGGAGTGTGCCCTATCTTTCAGGTTGCCTTAAATCTCTTCTGCAACAAGAAGGGTTGAAAGATGGGGTAACCATATAATTTTTTGGGAGGTCCAAAATGGTAAAATTTTGAAATTAAAAAGTGATGCTAAAATAGAAATAATTTTAAAAATATTTATTTTTTGGCTGACATATTGGTTTTATTATGTTTTTGGACCTGTAAAATAGTTCTTTTAAAACTATTTTCAAAAAATTGATGTTAAAACTCTCCCCAAATCTATATGCATGAAAGGAAAAAACAATGTAAAATTCTTTATATTCACTCTCTGAACACTAGATCATCATTTAACTGGGAAGAATAATTATTCTGGGCAGCTCTTCACGGAGTTCTCTGTTGTTTTTTTTTTTTTTTTAGGTGTCACTGGTATATTTCTGAAAAAGTTTTTCAATATTGTTCTGTTTTATTTTTCAGAAAATTGCCTGCAATTTTCTTCAAAACGGTTCTTAATGAATTTAAAGTCGTTGGCAGCTTCGATCGATTTTTCTCAGTCAACCATAATGTTTGAAATCACGAAAGCACTTCTCTCGTCAGGTGTGGAGGGTTCTGGAATGCTCAGAACAATTCCGATAAATGGAGGTTATTATCGATTCTATTATTTTTGTATTAAAACGTGTAAATAGTTCAGTCTAAATTTTTACAGATCCTGTCTCTTTGCTTCCATTCAGAATGCCTTCTGTTGACAAATACCTTTACGACTCGACATTTGTGAGATGCGTTAACTCTATGATTTTTTTTTTCCCCTGAGCGTTTCACTAATCAAAGATGCAGGAAGTTTTAAGTACTGAGGATCAATTTACAAAATTAAAACTAGGAGCTCTATGAAAATATTCTTCCTGCAAGTCGAGAAATTCCCAAACCCAATTTTAGAATTTGAAAATGTGCATGGTTCAAGCTCATGTCATTTAAGTTGTTTACTTTCAACTTGTTTTTGTGGGGACCAATTTCAATACCTTCCTGATTGCAGACTTTATTTTCAATAATTGCATTTTGCTAAGACCTGCAAGTGCTCAAGATCCTTTGGTGCCTCATGATTACTTTAATTAAAATTTCCAAGCGATTTAAAAAAAAGTGCATCCAAAATTTGGAAGATTCTCTTATTAAAAAAAGTCACTACCCTTGTAGGATACTTAAATAGTTCTCCAAAGTTCAAACATTTAAAAAATTCATCAATGATGCAAAGCAAAGGATGTGTTGAGATTAAAAAAAAAATTTAGTGTTACATCATGTAAATAATTTTGTCGTTCAGTTACTCAGCGCATAAATAAAATATCGTAAAGTGGAACAGGCAGAGTCGCAGTTTCCACGGGTAGAATATTGCTGAATATTTGGAAATAATTATGTGTGTGCCACGAGCAGTTGCAAGCACGTTTTTGTTCCATAGATTTTATAATTCGGTAAGAATGCTGTTTTTACCTCGACATAATGCTCCACCCAAATTTGTGTGGTTTATCACAGCCCTCAAATGACTTTATCTTCAAATCCAGTTAACTTTTTAACTGGATTTTCAATAGCGTTTACAATAATTTTAGAGGTTTCCCCGTCAACAGGGTGAATTTTCAAAGGGCTGTATTCATATCTGATAATATGAATTGGATGGAAAAACCCCAGCTGTCATTAGGATGATCTGACGGTCTATTTGAAACGTCTCGTGACCGCGCTACAGAGCTGGGATCGTTGAACCGCGTGTGAAATCCTGCCGAGGTGGTCAACACGTCAGCAGCTACCGCCTCACGCACAGTGGATGTGTGACAGGATCGGGAGGGAAAGCGAGCCACAGTCATGTCGGGTCGTCGTTCGGCCCGAAAGAGAAGTCACCCTTCACAGAGCACCTCTGCAGCCCCCACCTCGTCACCCGTGAGCTCGGTCGTCTTAGGGTGACGATCGACGTGTGGTGTAGACACTGCAGCGTCTTCGGCAGGCTGGCCCCTTCCCCGTTTTCGCCACGGCCCCTCGGCGGATGGTAAATGTCGACGAACACTTTGTCGACGCTGTGTGTTCGTCACCGCCTTTCCAGAGAAATGGAAATTAGTCCTTAATTTTCATTAAACTTGCACTTTTCGAAATTTATCTGTTTTGTTTTTCGATATGTGTATTTATCTTTCAGTGACAGTTGACATTCAATATTAGTTTCAAGGGCATTTATGTAACTTACGAACAATCCCCCTGACGTGTCTAGGAGCCACCTGACGCCATTCATAGTTATGACAACATTACTGACTATATTCCTGACCTGCTCTTGACACCCCGTGACTATTTTATAACTGCTGATTCATTCTTCTTAATCCCTTCGCCTTTTACGCCCGCCCCCAGCCCCTCCCATCTTAACCATCAGTTCGTGCTCTTGTGTCTGTGAGTCTGTTTCTGTTTTGTTTGTTGTTAAACATGCAGTTTTGTTTTTCGTTTTTCGTTTACTACCTTGAGGGCTTCTTGCAAAACAAACCAGGCATTACCAGGCCATAAGACACAGGACTAGCTGTTGATTCACTCTGTCAGCGCACGTGCCCACTGCTGGAGCAAGGGCGTCTGGATCACTCTGACATCTCGCCATCAGAGTGCACAGTCTCTATTCCCGGATAATTCCACACGCACCCGCATCCGCTCTCCACGTTTCCCATAGACCTCACCCTTGGTGGCTGGGCCATTTCACGCGTTTTGCGGGTGAATGCACAGGCGGTCATGCCCAGCACGGCCCCAGCCCCCGACTGGAAGGGGCTGGCTGGGCTCTCTCGTCTGCCTGCACCCCACGTTACCGGCAGCCCTGCTCTGTCTTATCGGCGTGTCTGCCACACACCGTCCTTGACGGGAGGCGTCAGCTGGGGTTGGAAATGGCCAGGAAACAAGGCATGGGGTATTAGTGACGGCTTCCAGATCCAGGCACAAGTGGGAGCACTGTCCCCACTCGGGGGTCCCACCCTCTGCCAGACGAGGTGACGGCCGGAGCTCCACGTGCACAAGCTTGTGTCAGGGCTCAGGCCAAGGCAGCTCCTGGCAGCACCGCACCGTGAGAAACGAGAGAGCTAAGATGCTAACCGAGGACCACAGGTGTCAAGCAATGCTGTCTCAGGCTATTGGGAAGTTCCGTCACCCCAGTGATGCTAGATAGGTAGGTAGGTAGATAGATAGGTAGATGGATAGACAGATGATGGATAATAGATGATATAGATGATAGATAGGTAGATGATAGATAGATGGATAGATGATAGATAAGTGATAGATGGTAGGTAGATAGGTGATGGATAATATACAGATGATACATAGATTATACAAAATGATAGACAGGTAGACTCATGGTTTTGCTAATTGTCAATTAATTTTAGAGCCACCTGTGTTTAAGTTGACTATGAACATTTGGCAGATTTACCGTTTTGTGACTTGAGAAGCACCGTGCGGTTTCGCTGTGTAGAGAAGTCTTCCGCTCCGGGACTGATAATTAATATCTCTGTGAGCTTTAGTCTCCCCGTTTTAAAAATGAAGACACCCAGCACTGCTCCTAATACAAAGGCGTGATACTGAGTAAGATGATATCTAGGAACATGCTTTGAAAAATGTGAACTCAAAGCCTTCTTTTCACAAGAAAAGGGTCTCTGATGTAAAAACTCAGTCGTCCCAAACTGCGCCCACATTTCTGCCATTTCTATCGGGGAAGAAAAATAGGTCATTTCTTATTCTGGCAAGATCGGACACATGGAGGACAGATGACCGTTTCTGTTCTTACAGAGATTTCCCTTTCTCCCGACTGAGAGATGTCACTTATTGTGTGTGACTTTTTAATTAAAAATACTCATCAAAGCATTGTATCGCAGGCTTACGACAAACGCCGAGCCTCCCTGTCCCCAAGCCCTACTCCTCATAGGTAACCACTTCCCACTTTTTTTTTGTTATGGTAAAATATATACAATGTAAAATTTACCATCTTAACCATTTTCGAGGGTGCGGTTCAGTGGCCTTGAGCACATTCACGTTGCTGTACAGCCGTCACCACCATCCACCTCTAGACCTTCCCATCTTCCCAAACTGAGACTCCGTCCCTGTTAAACGCTGAGCGCCCCCCGCCCCCGCCCGTCCCCAGGCCCTGGACCTCACCCCCGCCCCTCGGTACGTGAGACCTTGACCCCTCTCGGTCTCACGTGAGTGGAATCACACCGTATTTGTGTTTCGTGTCTGGCTTACTTCACTTAGCATGACGCTGTCAGAGCTCGTCCAGGGGAGAGCAGGCATCAGAATCTCGCTGCCTTTGAAGGCTGAGCGACCCTCCATTTACGTACACATTTATAGGTGGAGGATACTATTCATTGTGAAGTGCCGTGTCTCACGGGGCGGACCACGCCCTGTTCATCTGTCCGTCCATTGACGGACACTCAGGTCGCCTCTGCCTCTTTCCCATTGTGAACGACGCTGCTTCGGACACGGGCGTGCAAACCTCGGTCAGAGCTGCAGCTCTCCACGCTCTTGCGGACACACCCAGGACCACTTTCCACTTTCTGGCCCTTTTTTTCCTCCAGGTGGATCTCTTCGAAAGTCTAGAGACCGTGCTTGTGCGGCTACGTTTCTGTTTTGAGACTGGAGCCTGCGTTGATTCTCTGCTCTGTCAGATGACTTTGCTTTCACCGCCTCCCCCGCCCCCACGTGCTCCCGCAGTCTCCCGGGACTTGGGGTGAGTACCGGGCTTTGCATCTTCAGCTGTTCGCTGCAGATCGACGGGGCACTCGCTCTGCGCGCGTGCGGTCCGCTCCCTGGCGACCGCCTGGAGGCCCTTCCTTCGCTCTCAGGGACAGTTTCATGCGTGCCCCTCGGCCCTGGGCGTGAGCAGCTTCCCATCGTCGCTAGCGTGTGGCTCTCTCTCCACGGGCTGTTCCTTCATTCGCGACTCTTCCTCTGACCGTCCTGCGAAGCCGCTCGTGTTCCGCGCCTCCCTCTCCTCGCACCATCCCTGGTTCTGCTTCCTCCAGAGCTTGCAAAGAAAGGCGTGCGTGACGGCCATGCTCTCCTGGGTCCCACGTGTCTGAGAACGCCTTTTCCTAACCCTCGCTGGACTGACGGCTGGCCATCTCCGGGTCTCCCCCGTGTGTAACGGCACCCACCTCGGGGTTCCTGTCTGTTTACAAGTCTGCTCTCCCCCCCCCCAAACACTGGGACCTCTTTCATTGAACTTTAAACGTCTTTGCACCCTGCGTTTGAGAATACTATCAGAGTGTGCCGGTGGCTATTGCCACAATAATGCTACGTGACAAATCACCCCTGAACTCCCGGGTGTACAACGACGAGCTATTTTTGGCTCACACGTCTGCCGGTTGGCCGGATTTGGTTGATGGACTCTGGGTTTGGCTCCGCTCAGCTCCAGGTCTGAGTTCAGTTCATGTCTGTCCTGTGCGCCTCTCACCGGGGATCGGCGGGTGCCCGAGGCACATTCTCGTGGGGGTGACCGAAGTGCATGACAGCAAGCTCAATCAGGGGAGTGCCTTTTCGGCCTCTACGTCTCGCCTGCTGACACCCTGTTGGCCAAAGCACGCCAGAGGGCCAAGCCCAGGGTCCAGCGGTGGGGAAGTAGCCCGCCCACCGTGAGGGCCACGGATGTGACGTACAGTACACAGGTCCCAGCAGGAATTCAGTCTACCCCAGAGAACTTAAGTACTTCTCACATCGACAAACTGGGAATATTCGAGAGATTCAGAAAGATTCCTCATGAGCCATATTGAATTTAGCAGCTGCAAACTTACCCACACGTGAGACCAACTTTTGGGGAGCTGCCTGTGTGTCCCCAGCATCATCCCATCCATTTGTAAAGGCAAAGCAACCTGGAGGGTCACACCCCAGGGCTCCTGAACTCAGGGCAGCCTGGGCTGGGTTTGCCAGCCCCGTGGTGAGGAAGGCGACGTGGCGCCATCTGGTGGCCGCCACCACGTCCTCCCAGGACGTCTGCTGAAGCCGCATGCAATTCCTTAACCGTCAGTCACCGCGAGGCGGGTTTGGCGTGGGCACGGGCGGGCGTTAGTCGCGCACCTGCGAAGGAGGGAGCATTTTGGCTCGTTCTCGCTCTTTCCTGCACGTTTGCTCTTATGACTGTTGGTGGGGCTTCCATCAGAGAAAACCGAGGGAGAGGGGCCCCTGCCGGGTTCCTGCCCGGACGTTCGCCCCGGGGGCTCTCATGCGGGCAAGGTCTGTTTAAGGTTCGTTTCTGTCATTGGTGCAGAATTTCCCTTCACCATTTGTGGAGAGGCAGTGGTCAGGAATAACAGGCATAAATATTGATTGCCTAAACGGCGACTTCTAACTCTTAAAATGATTTGGGAAGTCGAGGGGAAGGAATTTTCATTATGTAGCAGAAAATCTTGACTAATTTGATCGGTCTTTTCGAACACCTGCCTGTGAAACCGCGGTAAGGGGCACCTGGTGCGGGGGGTCTGGCCTCGTCCCGGGGTGTGCGGCCGGGGTGTGGGGCCGGGGGTGGGGAGCTGCTGCCCAGCAGAGCGAATAGGGAGGGACAGGGAATGACAAGGTGCATTTTGAGTGGGTGAGTGATCGTGAGCCGCCAAACCGCCGATCGGCTTCCTGCCCCTGGAGCTGGAGGCGAGAAGCCACACGTGCCCTGTCCCCTGGCTCATCACCTCTGCGGGGCGTTGTCACCGCCAGCGTGGCTCGTGGGCTGCGTCCTCATGGGCAGCACCCCAATGCTGGGGTAAGGAGGTGAGGCTTTGCCGAGGACTGTCTCGTCATCCGCACTTTCTGTAAAAAGCACGCGACGTGTTTGGGGCACCGTCCCTGACTGTCATGTCCTGCCACAGCGGCACGTTCTGGGGAACCCACTTCTTGGTCCAGGGTTTCTCAGCGTTGGCCCCGGGGACGGTCGTGGCTGTGTGGGCTGTCGGGCGCGGCACAGGATGTTGGTCAGCGTCCCTGGCCCCTGACGCCGGCTGCCAGCAGCACCGCTCACCCAGGGCGACGGCCAAAAACATCTCCGGAGGGCGCCAAATCCCCCCGCATTGAGAGTCCCCGCTCTAGTCCAACCTAAAGACGGCGTGAGTGGTGAGTGGAGATGTGCAGATCAGGATGAGAAATAAACGCTGTTTCCCCATCAGGTTCAAAAAAGAAAAATCAAGTCGAATCAAGTAGAGAGTTGGCAGAAGTCCAAGGAAACGGGCCGTCCCCAGCGGGAGCATTGAGCGAGCACGTGGGCGGGGAGAGGGGGCAGTCGATAATTTCTATTAAAACTAAAAACGCATGGATTCAGTCGCAGAAACCACTTTGCCTTGTCCACCCAGGAGAAACAGGGACAGCTTTAGACGAGGAAGCGTTTAAACAATGTTCATTGCAAAATTACCCGGTACAGTGAGAGATGGGAGCCCACGTGCCCTTCAGCAGAACAGTTCATTAAGCAGTGGTGGGGGGCGCTAGGGACCCTTTTGCAGCAGCTAAAAATAATTAAGTACATTTGCGGATTCTCACGGGACGGAGCACAGGGACAAGGCATTAAGAACATAAAAAACAAATTATTGAATGGAAGGAACAGAATAATTTCACTGATGCTGCTCCCTCTCTTACACACACAAACGTGATGTTTTCTTCAGTCGCATGTTTGTGTGTGAACAGGAATACATAGAGAAAGGAATACATAGGAAACATGCCCTGGGGACGGTGGGGCCACTGTGACCCACACTGAGTGAGGAAAGCCAGATACAAAGGCCACGTGTTACAAGATCCATTTGTATGAAATGCCCAGAACAGGCAAATCTGTAGAGACTGGAGAGCTGGCTGGTGGGTGCCGTGGGCTGGGGGTTGGGGAGAAGGGGAGCAATGGCTGAGTGGGTGTGGGGTCTCTTTTTGGGGTGATGAAACCAGACAGAGGTGGTGACTGCACAGCACTCTGAACGTGCTAAATACCACCGAAGCGTTCACTTTAAAATCGTGAATTTTATGTTATGTGGACTTCGTCTCCATAAAAATCCAATTTATAAAAGCGGGACACCCCTCACCGTGAGAACTCAGTGGAATCAGTTGTGGGGACAATGGCCCAGATCCGTCCCCTCAGAAGTTTCTCCTCCGTAATGCAGAGCACATTTGTGGTCAAGGAGGCAGGGGACGCTTTGCCCACCGGTAATTAGAGGAAGACAAACCCGGGTTCCTGACAAAATGCCAAGGTGATCCTTCAACTTAGTGAAATGCTCGGTAGACAACTATGAAGAAGGCACCGGCCTGGTCTTTGGCTGCTAGGAGCAGAAATGGTCACAAAAACAAACAATCATGTGATCACTCAAGTGCCAAAATCATGCCTACTGTTCAGGAAAAGGCAAAGAAAGAAATTATTGCCTCCCTTGAGAGCTTTAAACAGGAGCAAACGGCTGAGGTGGGTACTTGCCGGGGTGGGGGTCTTTCCAGGTCCCTTCCCATTGGAAAGGACCGAGCTCAGCCCAAAGGCGTCTTTAGGACGCAGATAAAAACACCCATCTGGTGATGGTGTGAGAATTAGATTTCCTGCATCTCCAGGCGTCCGGCGTGGTGGGCACGAAGGGAAAGCTCTCGTCGCTCAGGGGTTCGGGGTTCAGTTCCTCTCATCGGCAACTTCGCCCATTATCCCGACTGTCTGGAATCTCCTCTCAAACCCTGCACCCCACCCCCACCCCAGCTCCCACCCCATTGCAAGGAAATGGCTGTGTGTTCTCCACCGAGCAGAGGGAAGCTAATCCGCTTGAAATGTCTTCAGCTTCTGAATCCGTGTCCACAGGTCTCCCCCCATCTGTGACGGGCCAGCCCTGCAAGAGAAGGAAGGAAAATTCAAGCGAGCCACAGATACTATTAGAGCAATACTCGAAGCAAGAAAATAGGGAAATCCTTCCAATATCCTCATAGCAAGACAGGGCGAGCCATGCTTTTACATCCAGTCGAAGATTCTTAAATTATAGAGGCCATGAAAAGCGCTTTCGATGAGAAAGAACTAAGAAAACATCTTCGTTTTTAGGTTCTTCTTAGGGCCTGCTTAGAGGACCTGCTCCAGCCAGACAGCGTGGGACCAGAAAAAGAAGGAAATGTCTCAGTTCTTTTTACGAAAAGAGCATAACCCTGATGTTTGTGCCACAGCATTCGGCGTGGTGCTACCAGGACTGATGGTAACAGAGACAATAAGAACACACTGTAAGCCATTCTCACTCATGAATGGAGATGCGGACTTTCTAAATGAAACATGTCGGCGAACAAATCTAGTACCACTTTCCAATACATCACGACCAAGTGGGTAATTATGTGCGGAACATAAGAACAATTCAATCTGAGGAAATCTAAGAAAATAATACAATTCAAAGGGAAATGAAAAGATCATCTTTGTTTTATGCTAAAAAGGCATTTGAAAATTTGCAATATCCATTCTAATGTTTTTAAAGAAAGCATTCCAAGAAATAGGAATAGATGGATGCTAGCTTACCCACCATGCATACATGATAAAATATATCTGTCTTCAGCTCAAAATCCCAGGACATTCTTAACAGAAATCCCGTAGAAGTATTTTCACTAAAATCGGTAACATGATAACGATGCCTGCTAGCTTTGCCCTGGAGACTCCAGCCCGTGCAAATAGACAAGATATGCCACCTCGAGTCAGGCTAAAGGGATCAAACGGTGATCCAGCCTCTCAATCCGGTTGCCAATTTGCAGGAAATACGGAGGCCAGAAGGCCAAGCTGAATGGCCCGGTGGGGATGCAGTCAGCCAGAAATACCCCCAGAGTTTTCTACAGATAAATTGCAAGAGATTAAAAAAAAAAAAAAAAGATGGAAGGGCTATCTCGAGATTAAATGACACTTGAAAGCATGGCACATCTTTTAACAAGTGGGCAAGACTACAATGTCCTAGGAATGCAGACTGGGCGATCGATTTATTCAGAAATGCGAGCCAGTGGCGCTCGCGCTCGTCACAGGAGTGGTCACTTTGTGGAGATGGGGGGGGCGGTGGGTGGTGCTGAGGGGGCCTGTCCCAGACCTGGGCGTTTGCCTTAAAATCGCTCATTAAGCTGTACCTCTCTTTCGTGTGTCTTTCTGTGGCAACGTTTTGTTTTATGATAAAGTGGCTTTAAAGGTGTCAGACTCTGCGTACCATAAAACACCGCAGAGCAATCAAAAGTCGAAAGACGAGTTGCAGCACCGTGGCTGAACTTATGCAGAAGCAAAGGATCGAGTCTCTAATTCTGTAAGGCGTTCTTCCAAATGAGAACAACAAAAAAAAGGCAACCGTTTATCAGAAACACTGACGAAAGAAGAAAAGGGCAGAGTTCACAGAACACGCACGGGGTGCCCTGCTCCCCCGTGGCGGCAGATGCGAAGCTGCTCCCCGGCATGTCCGGGTCCCGCCTTTCTGGCCCGGAAGCCTTGAGGTCACGTGACTGGCTTCCGCCAGTGAAACGACGCGAAAGTGAAACGTGCCACGGGCCTGCAGAGGAGGCTCCGGCGGTCTCGCTCCCCACGGGCGGCCACGGGGCGCGCGCTTCGGACGGAGGTGCAGAGGTGAGCCGGCGCGTGGCGGACGGCAGCCGGGCGGGCCCCGAGTCCCGCCAGGGACTTCGCGTGAACGAGCGGCGGAACCTTCCTGCTCCCAGCGGAACCTTCCTGCTCCCGGGCCCTGAAACCCGAGCCCTGAAACCCGAGCCCTGAAACCCGAGCCCGTCCGCGGGGCGCATGCGCGCGGGCGCTTTCCGGACGCGCTGCGCGCGCCTGGTCGTGGGCCAGACGCGGGAGCAGAGGCCGCTGTTCCCCGCGGGGGCGGCCACGTGCGTTCTGCACGGTGGGGAGTCGGCGAAATGCAGCTGAAGGCATGGAAAAAAGGCCGCCATAGCCATTGGAACACAGCTGAACGTCTTCGTAGTTCAGGATGCTACACCACCGACCATGCGTTCCGATGACCACAAGGTGTCGTTTACTTTGTGATCCCAGCAAATGTACTCTATTACGTAAGAAATAACGGACCTTCTTTTTTTTTTTCTTCACTTATTTATTCAACAAATATTTATTGAGTGCCTCCTCTGAGTCTGGCACTGTTCTGGGCGATACATCAAAGAATAAAGGAAGACAAAATTCCTGCCGGCCTAGAGTTGGCATTCCAGCAGGAAGATGCAGAGGATAGCTAGCATGGCGTGTGAATAAAGCACACGGCAGGACAGCAGGCGTCAAAGGCAATGGGATAGTAGAGCAGGACCAGAGAGATCGGGACGCTGGGGCAGGTGCTGGGATTTTGAACGAGCCGAGAGAGAATGTACTGAGAAAATGACCTTTGAACAAATGTCTGGACGAGGAGAGACGCGGAGATGTACGGCCATCAGCGGAACTGTGCTCCAGGACCTGAAACAGTGTGTGCAAAGGCCCAGGGGTGTTGGGAGGACAACGAGGAGGCTGGGGTGGGGTGAATGAGAACACGTTGGTGAAGAAGGAGGATGGGCCGGAGAGTGAGTGACCAGTGGGAGGGCCCTGCGGTCATCTGGCACATGGATGCAGCAGGGCTGACGGGGACACTCAGATGCTGGGGCCATACTCTCCAAGTGGAGGTTGGATGATTTCCTGATGGTGGACGGTGAAATGGGAGAGAGAGGGCAGCACCCGGGGTGCTGGCCGGAGCGGCTGGCAGAAAGGGGAGCCGTCAGCTCGGACATGGACACCCCTGGCGGCAGGCCCGATTCGGGTTGTGACAATTCACTGGTGCCCTCGTTTCTTGTGGCTGCTGTAACGAATCACCACAAACAAGGTGTCTCAAAACAGCCCAGATTTCTTCTCTCACAGGACTAGAGACTCAAATCCAGCGGGGCTGTGCTCGGCGTCTCCCAGCTTTGGTGGTGATCAGCACCTCTGGGCTGGTGACGGGACCACACCACCTTCTCTATGGGCGCCTGGCTCCCTCCCCGCTGTCTGCGTGTGTCTCCTCGTACGAGGACACTTGTCACTGGAATGCTGGCTCAGCGCGGTAAAGCAGGGTGTGTCCTCCCCTCGAGCGTCTGCAAAGACCCTTTTATCCAAACACAGTTGTGTTGTCAGGTCGAAGGAGTCAGGACTTGGACGCGTCTTTGTGGCCACCGTGCTGCCCATGGCATGTCTTCCGTGGCTCGAGGTGGGTCTTTCAGCGGGGAGACCGGCCGGGTCTGGGCCAGGTTCTTGGTACATAGACAACAAGGCAAAGCCTCAGATGGGCTCTGATGGACTCTGGCTGTCGGCGAGCAGACGCGTCGAGAGGTTGTGTAGCCCGGTGTCCAGAAAACGTCGGTCGGGAAATCCAGGGCCCTGGATTAAGGACAAGCTTTGTAAGGTAATTGGCAACCATGGAGAGAGAGTGAAAGAATGAGAGAGAGAGAGAGAGAGAGAGAGAGAGAGAGAGAGCGAGCACGTGAGAGTGCTCCAGAGAGATTCCTCTGATTGTGCGGGGGTAGGGAGGAGGCCGGGGCCTGGAAACAGGGCTTCCCTGGCCCCTGGGAGGTCGATACACATACTGAAGGACCAGAACGAGGACTCAGGCTCAGTCTCCTTCCATGGAGCCCCCTGGGCACTACGCCTGTGACACCATTTCAGGTTTTTGTTATGGCCACACCTTACTTCTGGGTGCAAATTTATACTCAGGGTACAGGTCAAGCACGTAGAAACCAATGGCTTGTACAATGAGAAGCCCATCTGCATGGGGGGCTCGGTCCTGGCTGCTGGGGGGATTCCACGCTCCCTGTCACTCAGGACCCAGGCCCCTTCCATAGCGTTGCTCCCGCGCTGCAGATTATAGCACATGACTAACACAGAGGCAGCAGCAGCGTGGCCCGCATTCCAGCCCGTGGAAAAGAAGGAAAAAGGGTGAGAATCCGGAACACGCCGTTTGCCTTTAGGCCGGGCTTTGCGCACGGCCCCTCTGCTCACATCCCAGGGGGCCCAAGTCGCCACGTGGCCTCATCAAGCTGAAAGGCAGGTGCAGTCTCCACGTGCGTGGCCACGTGCCTGGCTGACACTCCGTCCACAGGGAAAAGGAGGGGATTTGGGCAAGGCTGCTGAGGGAGCTCTTTGCGGGATGTCCTTGAGGGACGGCACGAGCAACTGCGTCAGCCCAGGGGGGGTGTTTCTTCTCCTCCACAGAGTCAGGTTGTAAAGGGGGCTCCATCCTCTACAGCTCTGCCCCCCGCCCATCTGAACCAGACCAGGTCCAAGAGCGCCTCTCCCTCCGGCCTCTCGCCCCTGCTCCTGTCGTTTCGGGGTGAACCCCTTATCTCCAGGAGGGATGCTTGAACCGGGTGCCACCTTCAGTGACCGCCAGTTCCCCCTCCTGTCGTCCCCAACACTTCTGCTGCCTCCGGCCGGTTGTCAGCCTGTGCACGGACTTTGAAGTCTGTGGACTAGATCTGTTTTCTGGTTTCCCTGAAAATGGAGTTTACGGGGTTTTAGAATTCGTGTTCCTTATGCGCGACGGCCAGGAGGAGGCGTAGAAAGATGTTCTTCCGCGGCCGTGTTGGTTGTGGACGGCCGGGGTGGTGTAACGAGTCGCTTCGTTCTGGTGAGAGGGAGCCAAGGACCCGGTCTCGGTGATGAAAGGAATCTCTCTGCAGGGCTGGTGACAGAAAATCAGCTTGATTTAGGCTGGTGACAGAAAATCAGCTTGATTAACGATAAGAAGAGCAGACGAGGCAGAGGGAATGTGTCTGGGTTAGGGACGGAGCAGTGTCTTGTTGTCTGCCATCCCAGGTGACGATAGAGCCCTGGACGAATGTCAGCCGGGCCTCTGCCCATGAGATGGGCCCAGCCACACCTCCGAGGTGGGTCATGACCCTACGTAAAAGTGAAAACTCCGAGAAAATGAGTGCGTGAGTGCCACCAAGGGAACGAGACCCCCGTGGCCCCTGGGTCCCCCGCTGGGCATTGCAACCACAGGTCGTAAATGAACCGGGAGCAGAAGCCCAGCACACGTGCTCTTAGGGCCGTAACTCTTGCTCCCCAGGCCAGCAAAGGCAGGGAGCGTGTGGCCCGCCTCACTGGCCCCCCACGGTTATGTCTCACGGCACGAAGACCTCTCACGAGCATCCAGGCCTCTTGTTCGGAGCAGGTTGCCGGTCTCAGAGCCAGAGCCGTGTGGACATTTCTGTGTCCCTGCTGTGTAACCCGTCACCAGGTTAATGCTAGACATTTTGCGATGTAGTCACACAGAAGAGGCAGCCTGGCCTTCTGCCAGGAACGCCTTCACCCGCATGTCCTCGTGAGCCAGGCGCTCCGCTGCCCGCTGAGACAGGGCTTTGCGCGGCTTCTCAGATACGTGACTGAGGCTCACGGGGCTCGGGCATCACGCTGACCGTCACTAAGCTCTTAGCTGCGGCTGGGGCGACGCAGCTGGCCGTGCATCTGACCCGTCGCCGCTTCTTCTTTGCTCAGAGGAGCTGGGTTGAAGCAGCAATACCCGGGTGGCGGCTTACGTTCATCTGAGACAATCATGACAAGGCCGTTTGCCCATTCCCCAGCCTCTCCTGAAGCTAGCGGAAGCCATGGGACCCACTTCCGACCCGTGGGGCCTGAGGAGGACACTGATACACGGAGCACTGCGAAACCTTTAGCAAAAGCAAAACCTTCCCTGCGTCCCCCCGTCTCGTTGCTTTGTTAGCAGAAGTGATGGCTGGTGCTGCTGCAGCCATCCTGTGACCCTGAGGCAAAAATGAAAAAAAAAAAGGCATCTCGGAGCTAACGCAGGCTGGGCCCCTGATGACATTATTAAAGCAGCTAAAGTAATGCTGGCAACTGCCTACCTCTATATTTCTGTGGGGAAAAAAATCCCCTTTAAAAAACACTATTTTATTCCAGTTTTCTCTCGATTACAGCCTAATGTGCATCCGACAGAGTGCACAGTGCAGCCAGGGTGCTTCAGAGCTGTCTGACGCCAGCGTCCCGTGGTTCTCGCCCTGCTGTGGTGGGAGCCCCTTTAGCAGGGTAGGGCGTTGGGGTGTGCTGCTGCGGAGGGGCCTCTCGGAGGGGCGATGTTTTTATTCAAACCAATAAGACAAAAGGCTTGGGGAAAACCAGTCCAGAGGAGACGGAGGCTGTGCCAAGGCCCAGCGGTAGTGGAGGGTCCGGTCTGTGGGCCGGAGCGTGCTGAGGTTCAGGAAGAGGCGCACAGCGGGGTGGGTGTCAGCAAAGGCTGGGCCACCCAGGGCTTGTCTTTCTCGGTGATGAGGGGGAATTTGATCCTGAGCGTGGTGTTGACTTTGAAGCAGGGACTAAGGTGTCTCTAGGTAAGGTCACAGTCACAGTTCTGGGGGTGAGACTGCCGACATCTCTTTTTCAGTGTGTGTGTGTGGGGGCGCATATGGATGCTGTGTGTGGGGGGGAGCAGGAGCGGGGCTGCCTCTGACTTAGTTCCCTGAGAATTGTTCCCCTCGGTTCTTCCATGGTCCGAGGCCTTGTGGCATTCATGGTCCCTTCCTGGGCTGATGGTGTCCCTGCAGGTGGCCTCACCCCCAGCCTGAGGCTTCCGTGAGGACATTGGGCACGTAGAGGGACAAGCCAAGCGGCCATCACCTCAGGCCGCACAAGGACTCAGGGTCCAGGCATCCCGACTGGACAAGCGCATTGCTGTGGTCCAGCCTTGGATGGGGCGGCATTTCTGGTCTCCCGGGCAACCGACTCGCATGGGAGAAGACGTGCGTTCGGTCTGCTTTGCTCAAGTCCCTCGTTTTCATTATGGGCCCGAATCCGGTAGCCTGGTTCCAGCTCTGATCAGAAGGAAACCTTTTCTGCTCACACTTAAAATTCAACGCAGCAGCTCCGAGAGGAGAAATATTCAAGATCCTGACATCTCACGGAGACAGGAAGTCAACGCGGCTTCGCCAGGACTTGAGAGAACGGGACTGTTACGAGCTCCATCGTGTCCTCCCCAGATTCACACTTTATGGCCTGGGCCCCCCAGCAGCTCACGATGCGACTGTGTTTGCAGATGGGGCCTTACAAGTGGCGGTTAACGTAAAATGAGGCCCTAATCCAGCACGACTGGTGTCCTTCGAAGAAGAGGACACTGGGACACTCTGTGGGCACAGGGACACCCTGTGAGGACACAGGGAGAAGGCGGTCGTCAGCAGACCGAGGAGAGCGGCCGCAGAAGGAACCGACCTGCCCACACCAGGACCCCACACCTCCAGCCTCGGATCTGGGAGACGACAAAGTCCTGTTGTTTAAGCCGCCCAGTTGGGGCCACTTTGTTAGGTGGCCCGCGCCCACTGATACAGAGACACGAGGTGGAGAGATCTGGATAGGAAATGTGTCAAGAGGTTTAGAGCACAGAGGTACATGCACATCCCTGTTGTTCTGGGGTTTTTGTAACCCCCACATCAATGCGCGTGGCACCTTCGCGGCCACCAAGCCGCTGGACGGGCGCTGGGCTCAGCCGAGGCCACGCCCCACCTCCTCCCAGCTCACCGTAAATGAGCGTCCTTTTTGCGGTCTATTTGGTACCCCATCTTGCATTTTTGTGCTTTCGGTTGGTGATTTCGCCGTCTGAAGGCACCGTGACCGTGGTGCTGGCTCGTGCCCCTGAGGGCGAGAAGGCTCGGGAGAGCCGCGTGGCGGGAGCTCCTTCCCGCGGGAGGCGGAGCGGCGTCCCCGTGAGTCAGGGTTACCGAGCCGACAGCACACGGAGTGAAGCGGGGTCTTTAAACGGAAGCGCTCGTGGACGAGGTTGTACACTGACCTGCTGGCGACATGGCTGTGGCCAGAGTCCCCTCAGGAACGGCATCGTTCCCTGGGGGCCGTGGTCCCGTATTCGCCAAATCAGTGTTTGTGGCGACTTTGTAGACTGCGATGAGTGGGGACGGTGGAAACACGCCGCTTCCGGGGTGGGGAAGGGGTGCAGTAGGTTGGTAAGAGGCCAGGGTTTGGGGGAGCTCCGGGGTGCTCCTACCTAACAGATTTTTTAGGAGGGGGCCTCGAAAGGTGGCGAGAGGCTCACAGCGGGGGTGAGGGGACACGTCTGGATGCTCGTGCTGGCCGTGTGCGGGCGCAGTCAGCCTGTCTGTCCCCATTGCCACGGGCGGCAGGGAGCGTCACTCACCCTCCTCCCCGCCCACGCGCTTGGCCTCCGTTTTCACTAATGAGCGTTAACGCAGGATGCAGCCTGCGCCGGGCTCGGGCGAGAACGTCCTGGCCTTGACAGCGGCCCGAGCCCGCGGTGCCCGCGGGGCAGGTTCGCCGTTGAACTTGAACTTCTGTACATTAGCGGCATCTCACACCTCTTCGTGTTCTGAGTTGGACATAAAACAAGTTTCTCTTTGAGAAAAAATTTTTTTAAGTTTTTCGTTTCAACTTTGCTTTTACTTTTGGTCACCTTGGAGGCAGAGTTATTTTGCCATAAGATGAACCATATAAAGTCCCAGAAGAGACACTGAAGAGAGAAATTTAGCAGGTTTCCAGAAAAGAGGGCTTAAAATCAGGGGTTGAGAGTGCGTTTCACTGGAAGCGGGAGGTGGGAGGAGAGAGAAGTCCGTTTACCCCTGAGTTAACACCGGGTGCCGAGGCCGGAGGCAGAACCGCCAGCCTCCGAGGTATCACCCCCCCCCCCACGCCCCGGTGTCTCCCGCATGAAGAAGCCTCAGCCATGCTGATTACAGACACGGCAAGGTGGGGAGGGAGCCGGGAGTCAGAATGCGGGGCCGTCAAATAAGGAGAAACACGTTTTTCTGCTATTGAAATATGAGCTCTGTATTTCAGCCCAACACTCGTTTGGAGACATAATTAACGAGAGGAGGGAGGACGAGACAAATCACTACAAACAGATTCGGCAGAAATCAAGTCGAAGCTGGTTATCGACTTCAGCAGGGGAGGGGAAGACCGATCGGGAGGCTGAAGCCACCAGAAAATGCAGTCCCCCCCCCCCCCCGGCTTTCTACTCGGGATGAGCAACTGTTAATAAAACGAGAGCAGCACATAAATGACACTCGGGGTCTTAAAAAATGAAACCATCAGTGTGACCACGCATGCTGCCTAGCCTTTCCCTCCCCAAGCATGAGCAATCCCTTAACCTGGGCCAATTAGCATTTTCCACCACTTTTGCAAGACATGCTATTTATTATAGGCGACGCCATGACGCTAAAAAGATGCTTAGAAATGAGACCCACGCTGCAGTCATTGGGCTGAGTAAGATTCGCTGGCGTTGGCAGCCTCGTATATTTGCTAAAAATTCTTCTCTTGGCCAAGATAATGTCACTGTTTACTGTTTATTATTATGCGTGTGTGGCGGGGTTGGGGGGCGGGGCCGTGGGGGACGGGATGCGGGGTGTGACAGAAATGTCCTCCACCTTCTGTGTCTGTAAGTCAACTTCATTTTGTCTCTGAGGCCCTATCTTGCTTGGCTGCTGGGAACACAGAGGCATTTAATGACATTTACCCCAGTGTCTTCTAGGTTTTGGGGTTTCCCGTGGGGCAAAGGCAGTTGGGTCGTGGACGGGTGAGAACAGAGAAGCCCATTGCCAGCTCCTCTGGACCCTTCAAGTCTGAAGCTCTCTCTGCCGTGGCTGAACCAGGTCTGAGGTCCTGGAACCTTCAGTGGGAATGGGAATGCGGACCGAGCTCTGGAGCCATTGTCTCTGAGGTCCAGGTGCATTGTGGGGCCACTTCAAAGGCCTGGCACAGGCTCCCGCTGCTGAGGAGGCCTGCCATGTTCCCAGGAGACGCTCCTTTTTTATCCGAAACGCTCCCTTCGCCTCCACGGTTCCCTCTGAAGCACTTTCTCTCTTCAAACTATTTTCTCATCAAGCTTACGCCTTTGAAACCGAAAGAGAGTCTCAGGCAAGTGCTTGCTGCCTCCCTTCTTGCCCCCAATCTCCTGAGGCTGACGTATCATCAGGGGGAGAAAGTAGGTAAGCCTAAGGAGAAAACAAAATTGATGTCCTGAACGACAGCCTCCGAGGTCGGCCTAGGGGACCCACAGCGTCAGTGGTGAGTGAGCCGAGGGCTGTGGCGTCTCTGACCTGCCCTGCGTCTCGCTCGGCCGACTCTTAAAGAATCACCAGGGAGCATCATGCATCCGCTGCTGACGAATGTGATCCAGCGCCTTTTAATTGATGTTTCGGGAGTTGGCATTGCCGTCGATTTCGTTGGTAATGATGGACGTCGAGATTTAAGGCTGCGGGTCCTCAGTGGTAGGGAACGGAAGAATCCTAGAGGGTTTAGGTGATGAACCATCGTTAAAAAATGAAAAGTCTCTAAGAGACATTTATTCATTTATTCAGCTGAGTCCAGGAGCAGCTGGAAATTTCAATGACTCTGAACAATTCTTTCAGAGAAAGAAAAATTAGGTAAAGATGCGCTTGGGCGGGCAGTGTAGACGATGGTCAGAAGCCCCTTGGCAGGTGGAGGTGGCGGTGCTGACCCGCCGCCGGGAGCCCCGGGGTTCAGTTCTCTCTCCGGCAGAAATCATGGATTTGCTCTTGTCTGCGCTTCTTTTTCACTTCTGGTTTCTAAAATCCGATTCCGCGTCCAGCTCTGGGTGGGAGGGAAGGACATTGCACCGGGCAGCTGCCCGAGGTCACTTTTGAGGAGGAAGAGCAGGATTTCAAGCTCCACCAAAGCAGGGGTGGGTTTCTTTATTTTTTCTCTCCAGTGTCACGGCCTGACATGGATGCGGCCAGGAACCCAGACGTGAGGATGGAGCAGAGCCAGAGAGCACGCAGGGAGAACTGCTAGCTCTGGCTCAAAGACAGGAAAAAAAAAAGGAGTGTGTGTTTCGGGGTGGGGGTGGGGGCTGCTCCCAGTGCTGAGAGGGCTCAGAGCTGCCCTGGGCTCCCTTTTCTTTCTTGTCGTCTCTGCTCTGTCATATACCCGCCCTCCGACAGTCCGGTGGCGGTGGCTGGCGGAGGGGCCAGCAGGAGCCACAGCTCTCCGAGAGGGAAGCTTCCCGTACGTTCAGGGGAGCCGCACAGGAACCGCAGTAAGAAGTTCACTGCCGGTCCCAGAAGGCGCCTCTCTCCCTGTCCTGCCGCTGCGGGGGCCCAGAGGTGGCCGATCGCAGCAGTGCCCGGCGGGCGGGCATGACTGGAACCTTGAGCACTGGCCACAGGGGATAGAGGGGAGCTTGGGGGGCCTGTGGGACAATAACGAGCTGTTCGACAGCCGCGTCACCAGTGTCTCAGAGAGGGAGAGACTGAGCGTGGTGCCGAGAAATACTTGAAGTCATGGTTGAAAATGTCCCAATTTGGGAGGAAGAACCCACAGATTCGAGAAGCCAGGCGAGCCCCAAACAGGGTTAACGTGGAAGCATTCAGGCGCATCTTAATCCAAAAGCTAGAAACTGAACACAGGAAAACCTGTCGGAAGTAGCTCAGAAAAATAACAGCCACAAAACAGTGGCTGTCCGTAAAGGAATAGTGGTTTGCGTGATTCCAGGTTTCTCACAAGAAAACATGGACGCTAAAGACAAAGGTATCACGTTTTTAAGGCGTATCGTTGAGCCCATAATATATATTAATATAATGTATTTAAGCATCACCCCAGCAAGGAGCACTGGGAGCCAAACTGTGGAGTGAGGCAGTGGCACCAGATGGTAATTGAAAACCACAGGAAGAAATGAAGATAATTGGAAATGGTGAACGGGAAGGTTCTTATCTCAAACTCCATAAATGTTTTCTCGTTCTCCCTTATTCTCCAAGCTTCTCTAAAAGACATATAAAGTGAAAATTATAGCAGTGTTTTGGCGAGTTTGTATTACGTGCAGCCACGGTGTGTATAATACAAAGAGAGGGACGAGGGGTTGGACAGGACTGAGAGTTCTGCATCTCGCTGCCATCCTTAGTATAAATCTGGAAGGTGAAGATGTACGCCCTAGAGAAACCAGTAAGAAAAGGACTAAAAAAGTAGGTGAAAATTTCTAAAAGGGGTTAAAATGCTGTATTTGAAAATACTTAATGCAGAAAATGGGGGGAAGAGGACAGAAAATCAGCAGAACGGAAAACGCACGAGATCCAGAAAGCGAACATCAGAGTGGCCGACGTGCATCCAGCCACGTCTGTGACAACATGGCTGTCGCTGGACGGAGTAGCCAACAGGCGGGGCTGGAGCTGGTCGGACGGGGCTCAGAAAAGACGCCCCTCTGTTCTCCACAGGAGACGCAATTCAAAGATATGAGTAGAACAAAAATAGAAGGACGGAAAAGCAACACTATGCTGACAGCAAGTGTGAGAACAGGAGTGGCTGAGCTAACGGACACAACAGGCTTTGAAAGCAAACGCTACTGAAGGGGAGAGTCGGTGACCGCTCGTGTGACCGATTCCTCCCGGCTCGCAGCTCGACACACGCCGAGTTCCCACAGCAGACGATTGCGTTTTGGCACGTTTGTTATTCTCAGGAGACCTGGGGCCACCCCACACTGGAGAAGGGGGACAGGGCGCCACAGCGAAGCTCACGGAGGGGCCAGCAGGAGCCCCCTCAGACCGACGCTTCCCACAGCCGCGGGGTGCTGTCACCTGCAGGGCTGTGGCCCCTCAGTGGCCCCTGTACAGACCGTCGGCGTGTGCGGTGCTGACCACGCTCCCCGCTGGTCGCCCTCAGGCGTCTCGCTCCAATGCCGTGGGCGCTGACGACACAAGGTTGGGCCTGGGCGAACGCAGCTCAGCTCGCCTCGAGGGTCCCTGCCACAGCCCGGCGGCCGGCGTGCAGGGCCTGCGCCCAGTGTCACACGGACTCCTCTTGGGGGGACCCACACGTCAGCACCGAGGTTTGTGCCAAATTTGGTTCAAGACCCTGATCTTCAGGATGCGAAGGAACAGCTGGAGTGGCGGGAAGATGTCCCCTTGCAGGGGACCACGGCCCGGTGGCACGCCACACTGGAGCTGCCAGGGGTGTTGGGGGCGTGAGGCGCAGGCCGCGGTGGCTCATCAGCCGTCTCTTTGTGGTTTAACGTCCACACAGTCCCCGCAGAGTGGGTCAGGGGACGGTCCTGATGTGTCGGCCTCGTCTGACAGCTCCGAGAGGACGGACTTCCCATGTCACGTGGCTGGCAGAGGGTGACGGTTGCCAGACTCTTTACTGTTTCCCCAAATGTCTGGACTTGGAAACCATAGTTTTAGGACAGAACTGTCAATCTGAGGGCAAAAAATAATATAATAATCTTTGGGGCGGCTGTTGGGGTAAAGCGGGCAGACCGACTCTGGGTTCGTCCTGCCGCTGGGAATACGAACCACGTTGTTTGGTTTGGCTCAGAAATGTCCCCAAACCGTCTTCTTTCCCGGGCCTCAGCTCTCCCCAGGAACGTGTTGGCCACTGGGGCGGACAGATCCCGGGACGGCTCGGCCCTCCTGGCCCGGAGGCCTCTGGGGTTTCACCGCTGCCATGGCCGTCTCTCCGCTCCCCAGCAACGTGGGCCGTTCGTGCAGAGTAAAGACGGTCACTCTCCACGGTCATCTGCTGTGATTGTGCTGGTGGCCAAAGGCAGGAAGAAACTCAGCCCGCCTCAAAGGTGGGGGGGGGGTCCTGGTGGCCGCAGTGAGGTGCTCACCTTCCAGCCAGGGCCGCACTGGCCTCCGAAACATCCCTGTGACATTCGACAAAACAACTCCAACTTCCCACCTGTTACGGGCCCAGAGCGACAACCTGTTCTGGTGCCAGGGATAGGAAATGACTGACTGGGAATCGAAAGATCAAGATAAGCCACGGAAACGAAGGCTTTCGCTGGTGCTGCCAGCGTTGGTTGTTCATTCCACACAGGGACCGTGACTGAAAAGTCACTCGTTATCGGTCTAAAGGGTAAAGGTGCGAAGAGCTTGTTTCCTCGTCCGCCCGCGCCCCCCCCCCCACTCTGTTCTGCTTTGGGGCTTTTATTTGTTTGTTTTCACCTCCTTGTTCTGCGCTGGGCGGTTTTCGGTCTGTATTTTGCGTGACATCTTGACAGCTTTAAAATTTCGAATGAAAAAAATCATGTTGTTTTCTGATTACAGAGATCATTCGTGTGGAAAACCTGGAAAGCGCACCAAGTCAGGGCCATGTCGCCCCGAACCGCGCGCCCCCGCTGCCAGCACCGCTGTTGTGGTGCGGCCGCCCCGTTTCGCGGTGGCACCGAGCGCCCCCTGCTCGCCCGGCACCGTTCTCGGGATTTCTCTGTGCACGGCTGCCTGTGCAGTTGCGTGTTTCAGGACACACCAGCGCTTTCGATTCCGTCTCTCTCCTTTTTTCGTTTGCATTTTCCTAGTCCATGGAGCTGCACGTCTGTCCGTGCGCCGGCACCGTGCCGTCTGGACGGGTACAGCTCGGTCATGAGTTTTGAAGTCAGGACGAGGAGCTCTCCAGCTTTGTTCTCCTGCAGGATGGGTTTTGCGGTTCTGAGTCCCTGAATTTCCAGACGCGTTTCAGGATCCGCGTGTCAGTTTGTTCAGAGAAGCCACCCGGGGCTTTGGTGGGCTTTGCGTTGAGTCTGCAGATAACTTCGGGGGCGCATCGCTGTCTTAAAAATGTTCCGTCTTCTGATTTCATTAATAAGGGATCTCTTTCCATTTATTTAGGTCTTTCATTCCTTTTGAAAGGATTTATAGTTTCAAGTGTGTACCTTGGTCTCGAACCTCTGGCCTCCAGAACTGCGAGCCGACATTTCTGGGGTTTAAGCCGCTCAGCTGGTGGTGCTTCGTCACGGCAGTCCTGGTACACGCTGACGATGGGGAAGGGATCCGAGTCAGAGATGACCGCTGCCCTTGAGAAGGACGTGGTGGGCGAGACTTGTCCGTGGACGCAGCAGGGGAGAAGCAGCCGCCAGGCGCACTGGGCGAGCCGGCGAGGGCCGTGTGGGGGCCCTAGCACCTCAGGCGGACCCTGAGGAGGGTGGGGTTTCAGTTCGCGGGGAGGCAGGAAAGGCCGGCTGCAGCACCAAAGCCGCGGCGTGTGACGGGGTCAGGCTGGGAGCAGACGGACGTGTCTGGACCTCACTGCCAGTGGAAGCAGGGACAACGGGCCCAGGAATCAGGCGCAGTGGGGTCAAGCTGGGTCTTGCAGTGACCGTGCATTCAACTGCATGGCTGCTGTGACCAGGGACAGGCTTTGCCCCGAAGGCTGGGCCTGGCCGGGTGGTGACATTCTTACTCCAAGTGACTACGGAATCGATTCCCGCTGTGCCTGACCCGTTGTGAAAAGCGATTTATCAAAGGTTCCAGGTAACTCCCTTGATTTGCGACCGTGAGGATTTATGCAAAAACGGATGTGGACTTGACACCTGCCACCGACTCCGCTCTTGTTGCGGACCCAGCCCCCACGTGGAGCTGCAAATCGCCCTCGGTCCCCTGCTCACCTGGGCGTCTGAAGCCGTCCTCCAAGCCAGCCTCGTGTGTCGGGCTGTGACCCCACGGAGATGCCCGAGTGTGACTTGCTCGTAACCACGGCCGGAAAATTAAATTTTATTTTCAACACCTCTTTACCCTCTTCTGCCGCTGATGTGTCTGGCTCCAGGCCAGTCTCCCTGTGGCTTGGTTTTAATATGTGGCCATAAACCCCTCTCAGTGGCACAGCTGCTCCAAGCTGGTCTTGGTGTCACTTTCCTCAATCTAGTTAATTAAATTCTGAGCACAGCGTGCAGACGAAGATTATAAAACTCCTTGGCTGGAGAGAGTGACTTGGTGGCATCTGGGAGAACATTCAGATCATCCTTTTACGACGGTGTCACTGCAGAGTGGGGTGGCGATCACCTGGGATTGGGCGGGGAGGTGCACTTCTAAGGTCTTTTAAAAATTCTCCGATGCTTCCGCCTTAGGTGTCTCCCCAGGAGAGATGGAGACACGTGTCCCCAAACAGGTTTCCAGGAATGGCGACAGTGACATTGTCACCGTCAACTCCAAAACGGTGCCGACTCAAGCGTCTGCCACCGGAAGGGCGGATAAGCAGGCCGGGGCACAGCTGTGCCGTGGCCTATCGGTCAGTAATCGAAAGGAACAAGTGGCATAAAAAGCACACATAGGACGGTTCCGTTTTGTGAGGTTCAACAGCCAACAAGATGAACTTAGAGTCACAGCAACCAGAACTGTGGTTCCTCACAGAGGGGTGCAAACTGGCCAGGAGGTGCCCAGGGGACTTTCTGGGGTGATGAAGGCCCCCTGAGTCTTGACTGGTCGGGGGTTGCACGGGGCCCACGTTCACCAAGCCCGTCCAGGTGTGCACGTGCAACGGAGCATGGGCCCCCGTGTGAGCAGCCTTTGTAGTAAGAAGCTCCAGGACCATGTGACCGGGATGGTGGAAGTTACCAGAAATCAGAGCGTCCTGCCCACTTCCCTTTCAGGGTGGCCCTCCCGGGGCCCTGACCAGCAAGGGCTCAGGATGACAGTGCACAGCGTAGATGGGATCGTCACTGGCATTCCCGTGGGGACGGTCACCATCGGTCTCTGCAGCTTTCTTACAGACACTCCCCTGACGTCCCCCTATGCAGTGACTGGAAGGCACGGCCAGGCTGCTCGGGATGCACAACGGGACCTCGGAGAGCAGCCACGTCGGAGAGCAGCCATGCCGTTTCTACAAAAGCCGGAGACATACGCACTCTTATGACCCAAGAATCCTCCCCTCACGCACCCAAGTACACAAGGCGGCTCTACGTTCTACGCCGGCGAGAAGACACGCCCGAGAGAGAACGTTCGGAGCCGTTCGAGCATAAGATCCCCGACCAGAAGCTCTCAGACGCTCCTCGACAGCAGAGTGAAATGCGAATGACAACGAGAATGAACGAATGACTGCCCCACGCCACACAGGGGCGTCTCAGAGACGGGACACGGAGCAGACGGGGTGGGCCACCACAGGGGACCCTGGCGAGCGCCGGCGCGTGCGTGAAGTTCAAACGCAGGCGAGGCCCCTCTGGAGTGGTGGAGGTGGAGAAGTGGCCACGCAGAAGGTCGAGGGGCCCCCGGGAACCTTCTGGAAGCTGGGGATTCTCCGTATCTTGACCTCGTTGTTGGAGACACAGATGGGAACATATGCAAACATTTATCGAACTATGCACTTAATATTTGTGTGCTTTACTGTGCATGAGTTATTTCTCAAAAGTGGTTTTTAAAAATCACCAAAAATCATCATCAAACTTAAAAATAAAAGACAATTCAAGTGATGGGAAGAGCCATATTCCGGTATTAACGGGGGGAGATGTTTTCCTCTTTTGGGGAAAATGAAGTTTCACCCTTTGAGTTCTTCTCCCTACAATGTTCCCCGACGCAGAAGGTAGACCACCCCGTCCAGCGCCCCATTTCCCCAGCTCTCAGGCTGTGACCTGCCCGCCGTCCGTCCTGGGCTGCAGGGGACGCTTTGAAAGGACCACAGAGCAAAACCTTCCTTTCCTCGAAGCTTCACTGAACAAGATGTGTTTCCGAGACTGGAAACAGGTGGGTTTACTCGGTTGCTAAGAAACGACACCCCGGGAAGCGTCTACGGTTGTTTTAACTTTCAAGAAGCCGTGGGCAGCACTGCCCGGCACATGTGTCGGCTCCTGGGTCAGTGGGCAGAGACAGACCGTGAGGGCCACGGGTGGCCAGGGCCGGCACCTGTCCTCGTAGGGACTTTTCACACAGGGGAGAGGACACGTGGCGGGCTGGGAGGGGCTGGGCGGGCTGGGCGGTGGCCTCAAACCTGGCGCCCATGGGTGGCTCTCGGAAAGCGATCAGGTGTCAGACGAATAAAAGGCAACTAAGCAGATCCAGGTTTTCTGCTTTTCTGCTCTGCAGCCTGGAGCCAGCACCGGTCAGACTGTCCGGGTTGGAAGACTTGTCATCCTTCTCCTGGCCTTTTGGTTCTGCACCTTGGCCTTCCTCGTGACACCCACGGGCCCCTGTGGATGTGCCCCTAGCCCTCCCTTGAGTCTTTCTGCTGATTCTCCCTACAGGTCCTCACACCCACCCACACTAAAATGCTGAGCAGGTGGGGATGGGAGCCTGTGGAATGATGCTGGGGATTTGCATTTTACTGGGGACCAAGGGCTGGAGCTGCTGCCTGGACCTCGGGCCCCTTGCAGAGGCATTTGCTGGGCTTTGTCGGCCTCTGCACTTTGCAGCCTGGCCTGAGGCGCGTGGAGCCCACAGGTGCCTGGGGCCTCCGGCCGTAATTTCTAGCTCTCGTAAAACCCTCACTTATTTTTTTATACCTGTTCTAAATTCATCTGGGCTCTGGGCCTTTTAGGCCGTGCTAATGACATGCAGGAGTGGAAAGAGGCAAATGAGGCTCATCTGGCATTGTGCTATCGCCTGTAAAACGGGGAAAAGAAAACCCTGCATATTTATGCCTGGGCTCCTGGACCAAAGCCCCCTCCATCCATCCTGCTGCAATTCCCGAGCCATAAAGAGCCAGCTGCTGCCCCCGCCCTCCGACTGCCACACTCACTGCCTCCCTTCACAGGCTCCTTCCCAGCCTCGGTCTTCCAGTGGCTTGGCCCCAGAAGGTCTCGGTGGCATATGACGACAGGAGATTTCTGGATCATAAGCACAGCCCTTCGGGCATTTACTCGTTGGTGTAACCAGTGCTGACAAAGACGTTTGGGTGCATCCAGTGTCAAACCTCCGTTGGCCAGAATTGTGGAAACAAAAGGGGCTTGGGTGAATTAAATTATAGGAGGTGTGAGATATTCTGATTAATTAGATCGAGCCAAAGCAAGACGTTTGTTTGTTCTGGTTCTGAGCTTCCTGTTTTGCAAGTCCAGTCTGCAAACATCGGTCTCTGTCGGAGGGAAAGACCGTCTCAGGTCAAGCGATGCCCGTGCAGGCGAGGAGCCTGGCCGGAACGCTGGGTGCGGGGCACCGTGGGCACGCTGGCGAGTGTTAATAACTGGCCCGACTTGTGCAGTTTACAGCTTCTGTGGCACAACACTCCCGCCGAGGCCGGCTTCAGGCTGCCAGCGTGACATTGGAACGTGAAGGGACACTCGTGCGCAGGGCTCTCACAGGTGGTACAAGCCAGTGGGCGCCACTCTCAGAAGACCTTTAAAAAAAAAATTTCAGCTCAATTTATTCTGCTAAAATCTGGCCCCCTTTTCCCTAAAAGGCAAGCACAAATGAAAAAACGGAAGGATGAAGAAGTCCCACGTGGGCCATTCCAGTGCATCCCACTCTTGCCGAATCGACGTCGTGAGCTGGTTGCTGCCGAATAAAAAGTCGGGACAGTCCAGACTCTGCCCTTTCCTTTAAATGCCGTTAATGGACTAGGAACTGCCCAGAAAAACTGGCGGTGACGCTTGGGGTTTTGTATTTCCTTCTGCTGGGAGGTGCATCCGGATTGGATGATGTTGCTCAGGCTTACGCCCCGCCCCTGGTCCTCCTGGGGTGGGGGTGGGGGTGGGGCTGCCGCGCGCCCCGCCTCCGAAGTTCAGGTACCCCGCATTTCTCCCACCTTGAATTCATTTCTCACAAGGGGGATTAAAACGTGACCTTAGCCCTAATGACCCCAACAGATTAATATGTAATGGTAGAAATTTAGTGATTGCGACCAGTGGACGTGAGAGGGGCTTTGGGCGCGGCCCCGGAGGCCTCTGGGTTGGCCTGCGGGGACACCTGCCCCCGGCCTGTGAACTGTTGCGGGCCGTCATCCTCCGAGATCGTCGGGTCCCTAGCCGCCTTGACACGTGGCTCCTTTAACGTCGGCACCAGGATAAATCGTGTGACTTTGGGCGTAGTCATTTCCACATTAACCTGCCTTTATTTTCCAAGGGTGACCGCCGACGGATGTCAGCGTGACTGCAGAGAGCCGAGCCGTCAGCGTCTGAAAGGAATACATAAATATAAAACAGGGCTTCGCGCCTACCGCCGATGATTAATTCGTGTCTCGGTTTTCAGAGGGAGGGACAGGCCACTGCCAGCCCAGGCGGCCAAGTTTAACCCGCTGCTGACACGGACCGTGATGCAGGGAGCCCCGTGAGGCTGGAGCGCGCCCTTCCGGCGTCAGAGGGGTGTAAGAGCTCCCCGCCTGGACGGACTGATGGGGGTCGGGACCCGGACGGCTGGGAACCGCCTATGCGGGCCCCTCTTCCCCCCGCTTTCGGCATGAAGCACTGAGAGCTCGCCCCTTAGCGCTTGCGCGCCCGCTTCCGCCCAGCTCCCGGAGCCTCGACGGGCGCCCGAGGCTCCAGCCACGCTGACACGTTCAGGGTCCGCTGTGCCCAGCGCACCCCAGGGCTGATTCCCCTCGTTTCTTCTCTGGGACTCAACAGGAAAGGGTCGACCATCGTGTCACCGCCAACCGCAAGATGTAGCCACGTACACCGCCCGGCCAGCGACGGTTGACTCGGAGCCCAGCTCCCCGCCCCGAAACGCCGGGTCCCACCGCCACGCTCTGTCGTTGGGCTCGGCCTGGGGGACATGGTCGGACACGCGTTCTTTGGCGTCTGGCCCCCTCTGCGCGGCAGAGCGCGTGCGAGCTCCACGCCCACCCGTGCGCACACCGGTCCTTTGTGTCTGTGTCGCCGAGTGGGATCTGAGGATTCTGACCGAGGCTGCCGTGACGCCCTCGTGCACGCTGCTGTTTTGGACACACGTTTTCACTCCTTTGAAGAGTGACCGTGTGGCTGGCTGGGAGGAACAGCATCGTGCGCAGGGCTGCGGAGTTTCGCACGCTCCCCAGGTGTGGGACGGTCCCGGCCCCCCGGCCGGCCTGTGATACGCGGAGCTGTCCCAGTGGGTGCGGTTCCTCCTCCTCTTTTTCTCAGTGACTGAATGTCCCCGTTGAGGTGGCACGTAGCATTGCGCGAGGGTCAGGTGTCCAGCACCGCCCTTCCACACCTGTGCAAGTCAGGAAGCGGTGCCCCCGGTACGGCCGGTCCCCGCCGGGCACCGCTGACCGCGTCGCCTACGCTCGCTTGACATGTGGCGACGGCTGCGTCACCGCCAGTGCGTCGGGCGGACACAGGGTCGCTGCGCCGCAGACGTCAGGCTGCGGCCGGCCTCGGGGAGCGCGCCTGCGCAGTGGCGGCCCCCCACAGCGTCCGCACCCGCGTGCGTGCAGGGCCTCGGCCTCGCGAGCCCCGCCCCCTTCCCACCCACCCTTTCGGCTTTTCTTTCCTCTGGCAACCGTCAAAATATTTTCTGTACCTGCGTTCTTTCCTGTTTTGTTTATTTATTTTTCATGCTTTACATATAAGTGAAGTCACCCGGCGTTTGTCTTTCTCTTTCTGACTTATTTCGCTCAGTGTAATACCCTCTAGGTCCGTCCGTTGTGTTGCGATGTCAAGGTTTTATGGCTGAGTGATATTTTATTGTATAAATGTGCTGCCTTTTCTTTATGCAGCCGTCTAGCGAGGGACACCCAGGTTGCCTTTATCGTTTGGCTATTGTAAATAACGCTGCAGTGAGCATGTGGATGCACACGTTTATTCAAAGTAGTGATTTGGGCTTCTTCGAATAAATACCCAGTAGTGGGCTTCCTGGGTCCTTCTCTGTCTCTTGTAATAGCCTTTGTTTTTAAGTCTACTTTGTCTGGTGTAAGTATTGCTACCCTAGTTTTTTTCATTTCCATTTTAATAAAATATCTGTTCATCCTTTATTTTCCTTCCTGTGTGTGTCTTTTGATCTAAAGTGAGTCTCCTGTAGGCAGCATAAGGAAGGGTCTTGTTTTCTTAACCATTTAGTCACTCTATCTTTTGATTAAAGCATATAGTCTTTTTGCATTGAAATAATTGTTGATAGATATGTAGTTATTGCCATTTTATTATTATATTCTTTATCTTTTTTCTTTCATCTTCTTTTGAAAGAAGTCTCTCTGACATTTCCTGTAATACTGGTTTGGTGTTGATGAACTTTTTTAGCTTTTCCTTGTCTGGGAATCTCTTTATCTGTCCTGTGATTCTAAATGATAGCTTTGCTAGGTAATCTTGGTTGTAGGTCTTAGCTTTTTATCACTTTGACTATTTTGTATCAATCCCTTCTGGCCTGCAAAGTTTCTGGTGAGAAATCAGCTGACAGTCTATGGGAACTCCCTTTGTAGGTAACTAATTGCTTTTCTTCTGCTGCTTTTAAGATTCTCTCATTGTCTTTAACCTTCGGTGGTTTAATTATGACGTGTGTTGGTGTGGGTCTGTTTGGGTTCATCTTGTGAACTCTCTCTGCTTCCTGGGCTTGTATGTCTTCTTCTTCCCAGGTTAGGAAAGTTTTTCTCATTTCTTCAAATAGGTAAATTCCTTGATCTCTCTTCTTCTAGTACCGGTATGATGTGAATGCTGGGTCACTTGATGTCATCCCAGAGGCCCCTTACACACTCATTATCTTGGGGGGTGGGGTGGGAGGTGTTTCTTGTTGCTGTTCTGATTGGGTAATTTCCACTACCTTATCTTCCCAATCGCTGACTCGATCTTCTGCTTCATCTAATCTAGTATTGATTCCCTCTAATGTATTCTTCATTTTAGTGATTGTGTTCTTCATTTCTGACTGGTTCTTTTTCATGTTTTCTATCTTCATTTTTATGTGTTCTATCTCTCTTTTAAAGATCCCACTGAGTTCATCTCCTCTTCCCCTAAGTTCGTTGCGTGTCCTGAGTGTTTTGAACTCTGTATCTGGCAGATGGCTCATCTCTATTTTGTTTTGTTCTTTTTCTGGAGCTTTGTTTTGATCTTTCATTTGGGACATGTTTCTTTGTCTCCTCATTTCAGCTCTCTCCCTGTGTTTGCTTCTATATGTTAGGTAGAGTCTTAGTAGAGAGGCCTTATTGTAGTAGGTGTCCTATGGGGTCCAGTCTCCCTGGTCACCTGAGCTGGGTGCTCCAGGTGTGTCCCTTGTTTGGGTTATGTGTGCCCTCCTGTCATAGTTGAGCCTTGGCTGCTGTTTGCACATCAGTGGGAGGGATTGACCCTCAGGCTGATTGGTTGTGAGGACTGGCCAGTGAGGGGCTGAACTTACAGAGTAGGATTCACTTTCACAGGGCTCTGGTCCCTGCCCAGTCTGCTCTATGGGTGTGTTGTCCCCCACATGCTTTGGCTTGGGTCAAAGCTGGCCACTGGATGTGCAGGTCCCAGGGCCTCCTAAGAGGGCCCCTCTGCGGGCCAGCTGCAGCCTGTGCACTGCCCGGGGCCACCTGATATGAACCACCAAGCAATCCGCAGATGGCTGCCACCTGTGCTGGGCCTAGAGGCACCTCAAAAGGCTAAGCTGTGAACTGAGGCTGGTTGCTGCCTGTGCTGGGCTCGGGGCTTCTCAGCAAGAGATGTGAGGCATGCCGAGGCCACATGCTGCTTGTTTGTGTTTTGCAAACCTTTGAGAGATTTTAGGAAAGTCCATGGCATGAGCCCAGACAGGCCATTTGCAAGAAGGGGATTGGGTGGCCAGCACGTTGGGAGGGGCGGGGTCTGAGGGAACCACCTGGGTGGGGCAGATGAATCAGGTTGATGGAGACTCAATATGGCACTGCCTGTGGCTGCTCACTGGGAGGGGGAGGGCCCAACCCAGGAACCACGCCCTCTGCCAGCATTTCTGTCTGGGAGAAACCTGCCCCTCCAGCCCTCGCCCTGAGGCCTGACGACTCAGTTCCTTCTCGTGTGTCCCTGGGGCCCTTCAAGCTGCTGCCCCAGCGCTGGAGCTCAGAGCCAGTGAGTTTGCTACTGGGTAAGTCCACGCGCTGGCCTTTTAAGTGGACAACTGGGACTCCAGCTTCCCTACGTGTTACTCAGCCACTATCTCGCTGTTTTTCACAGCCTGAAGTTGTGGGGATTTCTCTTCTTGGCACTGGAACCTGGGCTGGGAAGCCCAGTGTGGGGATGGGACCCCTCGCTCCTCAAGGAGGAACTCCACAGTTGAGACATTCCTCCCAATGCTCAGCCACCACACGTGAGTGTGGGACCAGCCCATTCCACATCTCCACTCCTCCTACCAATCTCGAAGTGGCCTCTTCCGTGTGTCTGCAGTGGTAGGACTTCTGTTGGGCCAGACCTCAGGCGACTCCCAAGGATGGTGGTTCTGTAGTTTAATGGTAATTTTAATGTGGTCGTGAGAGGAGGCAGCGCGCCTACCCACAGCGCCATCTTGACTGGAAGCCTCACTCCTGTTTGACCAAGTACTATGCATTCTCCAGACTGCTCATGCATTGTCTTTTCTGGTGGCTTTCAATCTTTGCTTCATGTTCTCTGTACAACTAGCATGGCCTTTGTGTTGCGTTTGAATTCTCTGTGGAACTATCCCTTCCCTTCACAGAACCCTGATCTCCCTGAAGACGGGGGTGTGTGCTTTAACAGTCTCTGTCCCTTGTGCCCGCAATGTGCCTGGCTTGTAGCAAAAGTCCCCGCAGAGCCAGATGAACGGGTGAGGAATAGAGGTGGTGTCTGGGGCTAGTTTCTGGTTTTGAAACCTTGGCATTTCTGATTGTTTTAATATGTGGATTTCAAGAGACATTGAGGTTAAACGGTACAAAAGCGATATCAATATATCGACTGATGGTGTCCAATACCATCTCCCTGTCCTCAAATTTCTCATCAGAAAACATTGAGCAGTGGCACTGAAATATGTTCTAAAGAATCCTGAGAGGGTAGAGGGAGAGAGTGAAACTCCGGCAGCACCGGCCGATGGCTCACAAAACGTGCTCGGGCCGGGCCCTCCAATGGGAGCATCAAGGGGATCAGGCTCCGTAACGGCACTTCTGCCTGGGCACGCCCCCTGGGGAAGGCGGGCATCTCGGCGGCAGGGCCGTGGCGGCTTCTGCTTCATCCTCATGGCGACCGCTAGCATCACTGAGGTCACCTGGGGCCAGCCAGGTGTCCGGCTCACTTGGTGTCCTCCATACCCTGCCTCAGAGCGTTGTATTTGCCTCATTCTACGTCTTCCCCCCGGATGCCAAGATTCTCTGTGTATTTGGTTCCTACTCGCACCTACGCAAGACCCCACACACCATTCACCTATTGCCCAATCCAAGAAGCTTCTGGAAAGATGAATTCTTGCCCCGTCAGGGCCCTGCGCACAGTTCCTGGCTGCTATCTATCTATCTATCTATCTATCTATCTATCGTGACATTGGTTAACAAAATCCAGTAGGTTTCAGGTGTACAGTTCCACAGGGAGGCATAGGTACATGGCACTGTGCGTTCCCCGCCCTGGCTGCTTAAGTTGTCTGGAATCAGCGATGCCTCCGCCCCACCAGGCGGTTCTTCCTCATCTGCGACTTCGCTGTCCACGGTTTCAGTTACTTATGGTCACCCGTGGTTCGAAAATACTAAATGGGAAATTCCAGAAATAATTCACAAGTCTTGAATTGTGTGCTGCTCTGATTCGGGCGGCGACATCCTGTGCTGTCCGCTCAGTCCCGCCCTGGATGTGAATCATCCCTTTGTCTGGCAAGTCCACTTCCCCAAGTGTAGCCGCTTCCCCAACGCTTGCCACTTCGCAGTTGTCTTGGTGACCAGACTGACTGCTGGGTAGTGAAGCCTTTGTGTTCACGGGACCCTTATAGTAGCCTCACACGACATCACGACGCCTACACCATTCCCCCCTTCACCCCGCCCTGCAGGCCCCGCGGCGTCTCATGTCATCACGAGAAGGGCTAAGATGTTCTGAGGGAGAGGCCACACCCGTAAATGCTATCGCAGTGCATGATTATAATTGCTCCGCTTTATTATTCGTTATGGTTGTTGATCTCTTATTGTGCCTAATTTGCAGGTTAGTCTCTACCACAGGTGTGTATGCACAGGAAAATCATAGCGGATGTAGGATTCGGTGTCATTCATGGCTTCAGGCATTACTGGCAGGGGAGGGGGTGAGCAGTCTTGGAACATATCCCCGTGGATGAAAGGGAGACACTGTGTGAGACCGGGTGTCATATAGCAGCATGACAGTGGACAGTATACTCTCGCCGCTGTTATTCCCGGACTGGCTGGCGGAGTGGACCCTTTTACAGCGTGTCACTGTGCAGAGGACAAGCCTGCCCCACTGTGCCGTTCTGTGGCGCAGGGAGGATTAATGAGTGCCTCACCCCCATGTAGCGCCACATTTCTTAAGACACTCCAGTTCAAATCCCAAAATCCCCTGCTGAAGAAGGAAGTCTGGTTGGGCAGGTGACCTCCTGCCATGGCAACGCTGCCCAGACACTTGGGGTCTCCTCCGCCTGCCCAGTGCCTGCAGGGGATTGTGGTGGAACAAGGCACACGTTCATTAGGGTAATATTAACTATGTTAAGATAAGTAGAAAACCAAAGAGCTAGTACATGTAGTGCTAAGATACCGTTTTGTAAGATAAAGCTACATTGATTTAAGTAAAAAAAAAAAAAAAAAAGACCGACTTAAAGGAAATCATGAAGTGACCTATAGCACAGGTATTAGATATAGGCAAGAACAGTGAAGATGGTATCTGAGTGTCAAAAATATGACCTCTGGAAAGGGGGCGGGGCTGGAGCTTGAGTTCAATCGCCAGTGGCCAAGGATTTAATCAATCACGCTTGTGTAATTAAGCCTCTAAAAAGCCTTAAAAGACAGGGTTTGGGGAGCTTCTGGGGGTTGGTGAGCACATTGAGGTTTGGGGGGGAGTGGCACACTGGGACAGAGCATGGCGACCCGCATCTCCGCCCACCCCTGGCCCCGCGCATCTCTTCCACCTGGCTCTTCCTGAGTTAAGTCCTTTTTACAATAAGCCTGTGATCTAGCAAGAAAATGTTTCTCTGAGTTCCGTGAGCCACCCGAGGAAGGGAACCGCCAGTCTACAGCCAGTAGGTCAGAAGCGCAGGTGACAACCTAGGCTTGCGATGGGCATCTGAAGCTGGTGGGGACAGCCTGGTAGAACCGAGCCCTTAACCCATGGGATCTGACACTGTCTCTAGGCAGACAGTGTAAGAATTGAGTTATCTTGTAGGACACCCAGGTGATGTTGGAACATTGCTCAGTGTGGGAGAAACCCCACACATTGTAACTGGGTGCTGACTCACAACTACGCTTGTGCACACACACACGGTGCCAATGCCAGTCTCCCGGTTTTGATATTGCACATGGTTACATAAATGTAACCATTGAGAGAAACTGGGTGACAGGTGGACATGTGTGTCCTTTGCGGCCCCGACTGTAAGAACCAGTGGTTGAAAATTATGTAAACATCCACTTGCAGACTAGGTAAGTAATCACATCACGATCAAGCTGTAGAAATCAATGAAGCAACTTAAAAAACAAGGCAGCTCCATACATTCTGACGGTAGATCTCAGAGCATCTATAAAATGAAAAAAGCAAGTTACAGCATGATAGCATACAATGGTTTCTTAAAAACCCACCATGAAAAAGAGGAAGGAAACGCAGCAAATGATGTTCAAACCATTTCTCGCGTCTGGACGGGGCCAGCTCCCCGCTCCCTTCTGCCCGGGCCCTTCTCAGGGAGAAGGCCTCTCGCCAGCGTTAGCTGGACCGGGAGAGGCTGTCTCGCCTCACGTGGCTTCGGAGATGAAGACTGTGTTTTTGTCTGTGGACCCCGCGTGGTTGCCGTGGAGACAGGGTGTCTGGGCGTCTGTGCTGTTGTTTTGAAGCTCTCCTTCCTTCCAAGGACTGAGGCCACCACAGTTGTCCCGGATGCCCCAGGGGTCCTCATGAACGGGGGAGTGGCCGTGTGGGGAGGGGCGGGGGTGGGGGGGCGGCTGAGCAAACACCTGTCCTGTTAGCTGAGGTGGCGGGGAGGCCACCAGCGTGCGCTCGGGGCCACCCCTGCAGGCCGTGGGGTTGGGCCCTTCGTGAGCACGCGTCGCTGGGTCCCGAGCCTTTTCTGTATGGCGTGGCCTCGTTATTTGAAACGACCGTCGTCACTGGTCACCACCTGTCGGTCCCCCGGGATGTCAGCTCTGTGAGGACAGCGACTTCCTCTGCCTTCTCCACATGCCTGCCCCCGCACATGCCAGGGACCAGAGCGAGGACCAGGGCCCCCTCTGGGACACTTCCGTGCGGCTCGCAGCTCTCCAATGGCTCCCGTCTCATTTATGGGAAAGTCGGAGTTCCTGGACGGGCACGGACACCCACAGTCGCCCCCAGGAGACGCACGGGGCTCCGAGCACCCGCCCTTCCCCCTTCCACTTGGGGCAGACATCGTCCCCGTGGCTCCCCGCTGCCTGGGACAGCTGGGGCCACGCACCCCTGCCTGGGCCCCTCCTGCCTCCTTCCCTGCGACTGGACATCTCTCTCCCCTTCCACCTGTTACCGCGTCTGCTCCGGAAGGTTCTGTCCCCTCTCTTCCATGATAAAATACTCCCCTAATCCATGCGGAACCCCACGGCGCCCCGCCTGTCGCAAGTCTCACGCCCTAGAATACTGAAAGTGACCACGAGGACAGCCCACCCTCCTCGGTTCGTGGCTGTGCCCAGTGCAGGTGTGGAGTGTGCACACACACGTGCACATGCGCGCACAGTGGAGCACACGCTGCACGTAATCGTCCGAGTGCGAGGTTGTGCGCATGCGCGTGATTCCATCTCAGTCGAGCAGCAGCTTAGGTCCGGCGTGTGGGCGGGTGACACAGGGCGAGGGAGGCCTCGTTCTGGGCTTTGTGGGGGGCTGGGAGCGGGCACTCTGGGGTGGATGGTGAGAGGGGGAACCACCTCGCTCCGGGTCCCTGCAAGGCTGAGTGGCCCTGTCCCCATCACAGATGCCCCTGGAAGCGTCGCGTGGGTTTCTGGCTGGTTGCTGCCACACCTCATCTCTGGGGCGGCAAGTCCCCAAGTTTCTGGCCCTCGGTGTTGCCGCAAAGGTCGTCCCTAGGACAGGGACATCGGCCTCTCGCTGCAGACGGCTCCTCCGGCTGCGCGGGCTTCTCCCAGGTCAGCGGCGGGGCGAACCCCACAGCAGAACGGGGCTGCCTCAGAATTACGAGCTTTTTATTTAAGTGTCTGCGTCTGGATGGAACCCGCCCCGTAATGCAGCCATTCGCGCACTGCCTGCGGGGGAGGGGGCAGCGCCGCCTTCCCGCAGGGCCCCGGTACTCCGCAGCGTGGCCCGCTGGCCGCTGCGCGTCCTAAGGCGTAGGGGAAGCGGGCGGGGCGTGGGCGGGTTCGCATCCGCTAAAAGCGGGCGCCTGGTGAACCGCTGGCTTCGGAGCACCTGCTGTTTACGCGGAAGGTTCACGAAGGCCACCGCGGCGCCCCAGTACAGCGCCTGCCAGCGGGGTCACTTCGTGACAAAGCTGCACCTTGACAGCTGTCACAGAGACTGGCAACGACCACGCCGAACCTCGGTTTTTGGGGCAGGACGGTCAGGCCATGTTGCCGGCCTCAAAGCCACCGCCCGCCGTGCCTTGTCCGTGGCGTCGCGGTCTTGCGTGCCTTGGCAGAGTCACCTTGGAACCACGTGGTGGGGGCCGTGACCCCGAGGCCACCTGGCTCCCCAGCTGGCTCTGTGCAAACCGCGCTCCAGTGGTCCAGCCCTCCGCTGCCTCCCCCAGCGGGGACGGGAATGCCCCGTGGCGGGTCGGGGGTGGGGCTGTGGAGGAGGGGTCCCTTGGGTTACGCCAGTGTCCCTGCCGGGGGGTGCAGCCATGGTGACCTGCAGAGGCAGGGCCCGCCAGCCTGGGGCATTTAAAAATAGTTCATGACATTTTGGGGGGGCGTCTGTCTGTCCTTGCCAGACACCATGCTGTGCTGCTGTCCCCTGAGCCTGGGCAGCAGGGACCGGGTGCCGCCCAGGGCTGAGGGCCCCCAGGGGCTTTGCTGCGGGCCCAGCTGGACCGGTGCCCCTGCGGGGCTGGCCCAGGCGGGGGCGGGTCTCAGTCCCGGACAAGGGGGCGAGGGGTTCCCCCAGGAGCGGGCAGGCGACAGCCAAGGGAGCTAGCACCAGGAACCCATGGGGGATGCCGGGAGCTCAGCGACTGACAGGCACGGAGCTTGGAGGCCGGCAGGTCAGGCTGCTCCGGAGACTGCCGCCTCCCCTCCCTCCCCCTTTCCCTCCTCCCTCCTCCCTCTTTCCTCCTCCTCCCTCCTTCCCTCCCTCCTCCCTTCCTCCCTCCTCCCTCCTTCCCTCCCCTCTCCCCTCCCCATCTCCCCAGGAGGACTTGGTCTCTCGGTGAAGGGGACCAGAGGCTGTGGGCCAGGCCTGGGGCTGGAGTGCCCGGTCCGCCGGGAGGGGTCCTCCTGAGGGCCCTGTCGGGGGCAGGACAGCCAGCACCGGGGTTTCGCAGCCAGTGTTTAGTCCCTAGAATTGATGAGTCACTTCACCAACTCTTGTTGGACAAAAATCATAGGCACATAGGGAACAAAATGACGTTTTTATTAAAAACCGCACGCACAGCGCCTCTCCGTCTCCCTACACGTGGTTTTGCCGTGTGTTTCAGCGGGATCGGCGTTTCCGCGCGATTCCGGGCCGACCAGAAGGGGGCGCTGCCGGGCCCGGCGCGGCCTCCGCAGCGCTCGGTGTTCGGTTCCCAGTGTCCCAGAGTCGGCCGGCTCCATGCGACACGGACGCCGAAGGGGAGAGCCACCCCTGGGTGCGGGGTCCACACTGCGTGCCAGGGGCTCGGACGGGGCCGTGAGCCGTGTGTCCCCCATGCCGCAGTCCGGCCGCGGTCCGTGCGGGCCGGGCTTCGAGGAAGGTGGCAGCACGTGGCCGCCGGGGCGGGGCTCCGGGGGCGGATATTCCGCCCCTGCGACCCACGTGGCTGACCTCGGCCTCCTCTGCCGCCTTCAGCGCCGCTCCCGGAGCGCAGGGCCCGGGGCCGGACGCACAGCCGGCTGGTGGGCGGAGGCGGTCCGTGCGCGGGTCGCCCCGGGGACGCCCGCTGCGCGCCTGTGCGGGGGCCGTGCCCAGGGGCCCCGTGCGGTGGGGACCCCGGTGAGCGCCGTCACCGCGGAGGGCGAGAAAGGGACAGACACTCCGTCTGGCCTTTTTATCAGAGCTGAGAAAACCCAAGAGCCGTTTTCCTAACGTGCGTTCTCTCTTCCTCCCTAAAGATGAGCGGTTAGGGACGGCGCCTCCCGGTGCCGCCAATCCCTGGGAGGCTGCGCCGAACAGGGGGCACCTGCTCCCCGTGCGGGTGTCCCCTCGGCCGGGGCCCCGAGGGCGGGTGGGGTGGGGTGCTGGCAGTTGCCAGCAGCCTTGGGCAGACGATGCCATACAAAAAAAGTTTGCTAAAAGTAGAGAAAATACAGGAAATAGAATGAGCCTGAAAAAGTGTCATGTTGCTGTCACAAATGCAAAAAAACCCCACCTCAAACCAAATCGTCGTCCTCGTCCTCGTCCTCGTAAGACGTTGCTGCAGCTGCCCCAACACTTAAAGCAGGTGCCGTGGCTTCGCCAGCAGAGGCCGCGGGGGGGCAGTGATCACCAGGGGCCCCGCCAGGGCCGGGGCTGGGCTCAGCGCCCTGAGCCCGCCCGGCCAGTGGAGGGGGGGAGAGGGGCGGGGCTGAGTCTCATGCAGAAGCGGCTTCGGGCAGAGTGGCTTCGAGTTTTGGTTTAGAACGTTTGCCCTCTGCTCAGAGAACTAAGGAAGACAAAGGTGGGGGAGGGGAGCGAGGAGGGGACGTCCCACTCTCTCTGCAGCTGCAGAAACTTTCTGAAAAGGGGCTTTTCACCCCAGAGAAGACTCTCCTGGGTCCCCTGGGGCCACGCCCGGGGACTCTGAAAGTGGCCGTCACTCGGACCCCCGCCTGCCCCGCGGAGGTGAAGCTGGAAGACAGTTGAGGAGAGGCCATTGGTCAGCCACTGGGCCCAGCTGTCCCCCTCCCCCCAAGCATCCTTGCTTCCCTGTGACTCGGGGGGCGACGGGGTGGCTGCGCGTCACACTCCTGCTGGTGAGCTGGGGACACGGGACCTTCCGGGAACCCGGGAAGCACAGCCTGGCACCGTCAGCGCGCCTGTCGCCGGCAGACACGGGCTCTGGGCCGGGGCTTGGCCACCTGTGCCTCGGCCAGCTCCCCGCCTGCGGCAAAGGTAGCGTGACTGGCTGGACGCACAGCCACGGTGCCAACGTGCCGTTCCCACAGTCACTCTTGCTATGCTCATTAGCTAAAAACTAAAACAAAACAGACGACAGAACAAAAACGTTTCCGGAAAACCCGTTAAGGCTGAAAGCTGCCCTGGGTTGGGGGCGGGGACAGCAGCGAGAGGCGGCCTCGTGTTCCCAGAGCCCGGCTGCGTTACTTGGGGACACGCTTTCTGTCCTTCCCGTGTCCAAAGCTAACAATGAATAAAAAGGCACCTGGAGACATCAGAGACTCATTCATTTCATGTGACATATTTTAAAAAAAGATAAAAAGATTTAAAAAATACTCTGGTTAACAACGCACGCCTCTCACACCAGCGACTCTGAAAGCGCCATCTGCCCTGGGGGCTGGCCGGGTGGCCGTGGCCACGTGTTCACGGGGGACCTGGCCGCTGGGGGCTCCCTGGGGCGGGGGTGGCTCCTGCCTCTGCACTGTCAGGTGTAAGGAGAGAAACGGGGAGAAAAGCCTCGTGTGCCCCACTGCTGGGGAACACGGATGCGGTCGGCAAGCTGTCACTGGGCCGGAGGACGCCCCAGGGGATGCCCTTCGGCGTCTCCGCCCAGCTGCCGGGCCCTCGGAGCTGCTTCCTCGTCCGGCAGCTGCCGAGGGGGAGCGTTGCGGAGATGGACGTGGCTGGCTCAGGAGCCGCTGAGCCCAGGCCGGCGCCAGGCCCGGAGCCGTCCCGGGGCGCCCTGGCTCCCACCGGCGGAGGTAGAGAGGCTGGCGGCCTGCAGGTGGGCGAGGTCCCGCTCGGCCCTCCAGCCCCCGCTCCGGAGAGAAGCCCAGGCCGGGACGTGCGAGGACTTGCGAGGTCGGCGGCGACGAGCCACCGCACCGGGGAGATGCGTCTTCTCGTAAGAAGAAAAGAAACACAAAGAAACCTGCTTCCTGCAGCGATGTTACAAAAAACCATTAAAAAAAACGGTCCCGCGTGAAGTCCTTGGGCAGCGGGCACGGTCGCCGGCAGCCCTTCCCCAGCCAACGCGAGCTCGGCCATTGCAGGCGACTGTCCCGGTGAGCGGGGGCCCAGGGCCGCTCACACGAAGGAGGAGAAGCCGGCCAGCGGGGGGGCGCCGGGGCCGGCGGGCGCGAACACGGCGCTCTGCGTGGTTACCACGGCGTGCAGGTGCGGGCCCTCGGCCCCCGCCGCCGCCTCGTACCTGTGCGGCGCCCGCCGCTTCCAGGAGCTGTAGTAGCTGGGGTCGCTCAGGTAGTGGTTGACGAAGGAGTGCTGTGGAGGCGCGTCCTCGGACTCGGAGCCGGTGCCCTGGGGGACACGGGGACACGGTCACGGGGGGCGCCGGGGCGGGCGTCGCGGGGCTGGGGCGTGGGAAGGTTCGGGTTTTGAGGCGGCTGTGATGCCACCTGCCCGCACCGCAGGGACACCTCGAGCAGAGGGGAGCGCTTGTGTCCCGTGGCACGTGCATTTCCGTGGGAGGCCCGGGAAGCCACCCCTGCCTGTGCCGTGACGTCTGCCTTCCGGTCCCCGTCCCCCGGGGCACTGAGAGCCCGGCCACACCCCAGGGTGCAGGATGGGACCTGGGCAGCCCTGGTGTGATTGGTCTCGCCGAGGGTCCCCCCTTTCTCTTTGTAAATCAGCAGTTTCCAGTAAGAACATTTAGTCCACAAATCTGTCATTTTCTTAACACTTTCCCTCATGTATTTCGTGGTCCTTGGCTTGACCTGAACCCTGTAAGGACTCTGGGAGCTGCAGTGGGCCTGTCACATGGGGGCAAAGGGCTTCGGTCTCCCTGGCTGGGACCCACCCTCAGGCCCTGCCACCTGGCAGGGCCGTCCACAGCCACCCAGGGTCTGCAGGGGACCCACACTGTGATGCCCCCAACCCAGAAACGCCGGGCTCCTCCCTGCCCCAGGGGACAGGGGACAGGGCTTCCAGGAACAAGGCTTTGGACAGGCCGCCAGCCCAAAGGTCCAGGAGGGAGCTGGGAACCACAGCCCTGTCCTCGCACCCCAGCAGCCTGGCTGGCAGGCCAGGCTGCTCTGGGCCCCGGTCCCCAGGGGCCAGCCACACCTGCCCTTTCCCTGCCCCCAGAGGGTGTCGGGGCCTGGGTGGCATGTCAAGGAGTGAGAGACCCCCAAATGCTGTCCAGGATCACCAGGGAAGTCTTGTGGGAGCCCAGTGGCTCCTCTCCCACTGGGGTCTGGGTGGCTGGGATGCGTGTCCCCAGCGTGGCACGGGGAGTGGGGGGGTGACTTGCTCACCCTCACTCTACCTCACTTTACGCGAAAGTCTGGAGTTTGCACAGAGAACAGAAGCTGTGAGTGACGTGCCTGCCTCCCCCTCCCTCACCTGACGAGCAGAGAGTGGCCAACCCCACTGGCCCCCATGCAGGAAGCTCTGATGGGGGGCCGAGTGTCCCCGAGGCCTGAAGGCTGAGCAAAGGGTGGGGTATCCTGGAGTTCCCCGGGCAGAATGGAATCTGCTCCAGCCGGTCTATCTATGTGGAAGTCCTTACGTCGCACACTGGGGCTTTTCGGGGCGTTAAATATAACTGTTTGTATTATGGCACCGCAAACCCTCGGCAGCTGACCGCGTCCGTGACCCCTCTGCCCTCACCGGGTCAAGCCCCAGTGAATGCAGGGCTGACGAGTGTCCCCTGCCGTCATGACCAAAGTGCAGGGAACACCCACTCCCCCGTGGCGGGCGAGGGCGAGGATGATGCTAGAGGTGATGGTGGCCCCTTCTTGGTGGCCATGACCACAGGTTAACCCACCGCAGGATGTGGGTGACCGCACGGCGGCCCTCTGAGGTGGGGGTTACCTGTCCTCGTTTTATAGATGAAGAAAGAGGTTCAGAGGGACCTGTGAGCTGCTCACGGGTGCGGGGGGGGCGGGAGCCCACACCTCAGCCCCGCACCCCAGACTCCTGCTATCACAGTGGACGAGGGCTGGTCCCCAGCTCGGGCGCCCCTTCCATCAGCAAGCAGGTCGACACCCCGTACCCGTAATACCTGAAGCCATGATGCTCCCAAATCAAAAGCTGCCTTTCTGGTTTGTCTGGGGTAAAGCCTGGCCGTGCTGCGCCCCTGGTGCTCACCTGGGCTCACCTGAGCTCACCTGAGCCGGTGGGGACCTGCTCAGTACAGAAGCACCACGGGCTCCATCTTAGACTGCTGTCCGAGCCCGCCCGAGATTTCACATAATATGCCGAGTCCCCGGAAAATGCGCGATCCTTGAGCAATCTGGCCTTAAGGGTCCCAGCTAAGTGGTCAGGCTTTGTGACGCTTCACCCTTCTGCTCCCTGGAGGCCCCACGGGGCTCAGGGCCAAGCCTGCTGGGCGGAGGGGGAGCTGTGCCCAGTCCCCGTCACGTCTTCAGGCCTGATTTTGGCCCCGAACCTCCTGACGGAGGGAAGGGCACAGGCGGGTCCCCCGAGGCAGCCTTTCTGGTGAGACAGACAGTCGCAGAACACTCAGGATGGGCGACAGCAGTTCAGCGCCAGGTTCACGAACTGGGGTCAGGGGTCGTGACGACCCGAGGGCTGAACACAAGAGTCAAGCTTTGCCCTTCCCACCACGTCCCTGGCCTCCGTGCTCTGGGTCCTCCCCAGCCACCGATCCCACCGCAAAGGATGCTCGTGAGGAAAGCGTGAGAAGCAACCATTGGCCTGATCTCCCCATTCTATGTCTGAAAGAACGAGACCCACAGAAGCCCTGGGGCACACTGGCCAGGGGCAGGTGGGGCCAGGCCCAGCCCTGGAACCGCAGCTGGGGGTGGCAGAAGGCTGCTGGTGGCACTTTGGGACACGCGCAAGCACAGCTTTGTAAAACGTCAGAGGCACTTGATGTGGCGGGTCTTATACCAAGTCTCCTGGCAGTGGACAGATCATCCAATGCGTGGGGGCCCCCTGGGTGCTCCTCTCCCCTCCTGCCCGCCCCCCCCCAGCAGCCAGGGGTGGGGGGGGGCTGGGCAGGGCATGGCAGGCTGGAGGGACCGTGTTCCCCCAGCCACGTCCGGCCCTGCTGAGGGAACGAATGTGTCAGGGCTCCTCCCCCACCCCCATGTGTCTGTGATTAGTGAAACGGTTTCACTCGGATCTGCCTAGTGCCTACGTTGACCAAAGATCAGGAAGTCCCACAGCACGGAGGAGGGGTCTGTGACAAACGTGAGGGCTCGAAGAGGTCCTGGCAGGAGGCCCGGTCTGGGGGTTCAGGAAGTGACCCTTCAACCCCGGGGGCTGACACCTTGTCCTGCAGAAAACAGTGTCTGGCTAATGGGTGGGCACGTGACATACTCAGCCAGTCGGAAACTGCCCTGGGCCTTTCCTCACTGCACCTGGCCGAGTTCTGCACGTGGGGACAAAGCTGGCGGCTGTGAGCCCTGAGTGGCCAGGGCCCAGCCACGCGGTTCCAAAGCCCCAGTGGGAGGATGACAGAGCAGGAAGGAGACACAGGGGACAGCGAGCCGGGGAGCAGTGAGGACCAGCGGGGTCACGTGACGCACGAGCCCCCACGAGGCAGGGCCGGACCCGATCGCCATCCTTGCCCCGGCCGCCCGCTGTGCGCCGTGTCCGTGGCATTGTTATTTTTCAGTGGGGATGGATTTTAGTGAGTTAGAATTACTGACAAAAAAGAAACGCCACAGCGTCTTTGAGTTTCCTGTGCGATCTGAAGTGGCCGCGTGCGCCGGTTTCCCGGGGGACCGCGGAAGGCTGGCGGTGCGGGCGCCCCCGAGCGCCGCGGAGCCCGCGCTGCTGAAGGCCTCACGCGTCGTTACGGAATTAATCAGGTTGGAGGGGCTGGTCCCCATCGGCTGGAGCATAAAAGGTTTTGAGAACTGGTTTTTTTGGGTTTCAAAAACAGTTTTTAATGTGTGATTCGAACAGCAGTCCGCATGTCATTCATAAGCCACCGGGCGACGGAACGCGGCCCAACCCGCTTCCTTCCGCCGGGGACGCGGAGCGCGCGTTGGCCGCTGTCACGTGACGCCGTCGCCCAAGTCGGAACCGCGCCAATTAGGACGGTTCTGGCGCGCCCGGGAACCGATTCTCAGAGTTTTCGCTTTAGTCGTATTTCTGAAAACGGTTAAAAATTACCCCGGGGAGAAAAAGACGGCGTCACTGTGTTCTCAGCGAAGCGCTGGCTTCGCAGAGGGGCTGTGCCAGCTGGGACCCCGGGGTTCTGACGCCAGACTCCCACCCCACGTGCCAGGGGCGGGGGCGGAAGGGCCTCGCCCCCGCTGCTGCCCCATCCACGCCTCACCCCGCCCCCGCTGCTGCCCCGTCCACGCCTCACCCCGCCCCCCCCCGCCGCTCCTGCCCTGTCCATGCGTCGCCCCGCGCCCCCCACTCCTGCGTCCACACCGGGTGAGACCGCTGCTGAACCCCAGGCTCAGAGCGTGCTTTACTCTTTCTCCCCAGTGCCTCGGTGTGCAACGTACTTGGCCTAGCAGCAGCTCCCGGGAGGGAGGATAAACATCTCAAACCCGGATCCGGGCTTAAGTCCGTCTGGACCGTCCTGCTCCGAGCGAGTGTGTCGGCTTCTGGCCCACCCGCGTCTGGGCCCAGGCCGCTCCCCGGGCCCTCCTGACCTTGCGGCGGCTGTAACTCGACTCTGCTTCTATAAACTGGGGGTGATGGAACCAGGCAGACGTCAACACGGGATCAGGCCAGCATGTGTCACAGGCCGCGTCCCCATCAGCGCACCATCAGCGCACCGGCCGTGAGCGTGAGGACACTTCCAGGAGGCCCAGCGAGCAACCCAGCGGGTCCTCTCCCCAGGGGACAATGGTCTAACTGGGGACAATTAGTAACCACCATTTAAACAGTTCCAATGGCAGACAGCAAACGGAGAAAGACTTTTTCCAGAAAATCTAAACTTCACTAAAAACAGTGAGTCCAAGGTGCTTGCCCATGGCCTGCTCCCCCCGCCAGCTCCATGTGGCTCCAGCAAGCCCCGAGCCCCACTGCTTGGCAGGGGCTGTCCAGACGACGGCCCCTCTCCAGTCCACACCCAGAAACCTGATTTGACCCGGAGGAGGAAGCTGCCAGCATCTCTCATCCAACCGCCCACCCTCAGCCCCGTGGGGCAGAATCCTATCCCAGGCAGGTATGGCAGGCGAGAGTGGGCAGTGTGACCCCAGCTGCCCTCAGCCCAGCTCACCTGTAGGAAGAAGCCCCACACGGGCTGGACCTGAACTGGCCTAACTGCGGAGTCATTTATACCCTGGGGTGTTGTCAGAAATAACAGAGCTAGCAGGTTGGCCCGGGGAGCAGCTGGGTGAGAGCCGGGAGTGGTGGCGCACCCAGGACCAGAACGGGGGCAGGAAAGAGAGACAGAGAGTCTGGCTAACACGAGTCACCCGGAGATCGTGTGCATGCCCAGGGCTGCCCCATTGGGGGCGCGTGGAGGGTCCCCACGAACGAGACAAAACTCATCTGGCCAAGTCACCCGGCAAATAACTGAGCGGATAAGCAAACGACAGCAGTCTTCTGAGGAGGTGGCTATCAGCATTCAGAGTGGTTGCAATACAGTACCCAAAATGACCTGTTTTCAAAAAAACAGAAAATGTGACCCGTACACAGAAAAAAGAAGAGGCAGCCTCTGAGGAGGCCCCAGCGCTGGCAAAGACGTTGAAAGCAGCTACGGTAACGTGTTCAAAGAACTAAAGAGAATCAGGTTTATAAAGAGGTAAAGTCTGACGGACGGTGGCATCGCACCAAGTAAAGAATGTCAACAAAGAGACAGAAGTGATTTTAAAACCACCAGATGAGAAGTTCTGGAGTTGCAGAATACAGTAGCCAAAATGAAAATCCTCTAGAGTAGACTTGAGCTGCACTTGAGAAGAGACTGTGTAATCCGAAAGACAAAGAGGAAGAAGAATAAAAGGAAAAACAAGCGCCGGATAGCCGTGAGAGCCTCGGGCGGAGAGGTGGTGAGGGGCGAGGAGAGGAAGAAAGCGGCAGGAAAAACATGGAAGTCATAACGGCGTAAGAACCCTTCAAGCTGGATAAAATCGTGGACGTGCCCAACCCGCCCGATGCACGACACGTAAGAGAAATGGAGTGAGATCCACTCCCGGATGCTCCACAGTCAAACTTTTACAAGAAGAAAAACAGAAAGCAGCTCTTGAAAGCAGCCAGAGAAAAATGACTCACCACGTACAAGCGAACTCGAATCCTGTTCACAGCGGACTTCTAATCAGACAAAAAAGCGGGGGCAGAAGGCGAGTTAAAGCGATGAAAGAAAACTGCAACCAAGAACATTTCTGAAAATCTTTTTTTTTTTTTTTGGTCAAGGCCAAGAATCTTATATCAGCAAAAATACTTTGAAAAATAAAGATATTCTGAGATAAACACAAACAAAGATTCTGTGCCAGTGGACCTGCCTTACAAGAAACTCTGAAGGAAGACTGTCAGGCTGAAAGCAAGTGACACCAGTCAGCAGTCCAAATCCCCGAGAGAAAAACAACGGCCCAAGAAAGGACACTCCGCGGGTCATTCCAAAAGGTCGTGTAATCGCGTATTTCCTCTTCTGTCATCGGATTCGAAAAGCGATCGCAAGCACAGCACACGTACTTGCCTTGTTGGGCCCACGACGTAGAAATGGACCGTGTTTAACAAAGGCGGCACCCAGGTGGCCGTGGGAAAACGACGCCCACCGGGGATAAATGACTCACCGGAGAAGATGGAGAGACCCAGGAAAAGCGAACACGAAGGGCAAAACGCCCGACTCTAAACATGCACTTGCTCTCCTCTCAACGTCTCTGAAAGCCCAGCAGCTCTGCTCGGCGATGGCGATAACCACGCATTCTTGAGACTGTAACATCTACACAGACGGAGCATGTTTAACAGTAACACCGCAGGGGGGAGAACAGAGCTGTGCGGAATAAAGTTGGTCACCGAAATTTGGCTTAAATATGAAGTAAACACTAATACTAATCACTAACAAAAATAACTGAAATACGGTAAAAGCAAAAACTCGACTAGAACCCACCACGGAAAGGAAACGGTAACGGAAGCTTAAAGGAGTAAAGGGGTGAGACAGGCAGAAGGCACACAGCGAAGTGGCCGACGCAGTTCTGGCTCTGCTGTCATTTCATTACCTGTGAGCAGATGACACCGTGGTGGGAAGGCAGAGACCGGCAGGGCGAGGGAACAGCTCCCAGCCATGTGCTGCCTGCAAGAGGCACCTCCAGGGCCAGAGTCAGACGGCGTGCAGGTCAGAGGACGGGGACGGCACCCCGCGTGAACAGGTCGAAGGAGAGCGGGCGTCGCTATGCCAACACCCGCCGTGCCAGGCTTCCCGGGAAGAACTGCGACGGGGGCGGGGAGGGCCAGCCCGGCAGGAAGGCACGGCGCCTGCGAACGTGCGAGCTCCCGCACGCAGCCCCCCACGCGGGGGCCAGAGCCGACGGGGCGGGAGAGAGAACAGGTGAGGCAGGGAAGGCGGCCGGAGGCTTCACACGGCGACAGATGGCAGGGCACAGCCACCGAGGACGGCGCTGTGAAGCGACCAGGCCCCAAGGACACACGCAGACCACGCCGCACGCACGGCAGCGTGTGGCACCGTCTTTCCAGACCCACGCGGGGCGCTCTCCCGCGGGCACCGGATGCCGGACCACAGAACGTGACTTGGTGGTTGGAAAGGGATTTTAAATATACAAAGGACGTTCTCTGGCCACAATGTCATCCAATTAAAATTCAGCAACAGAAGAAAATTTGGAAAATTCACAAGTATGAAGAAATTGAAAACACGCTCCTGACTACGCAGTCGATATGCCAGACAGGTGAATCGTGTGGCGTGGGAATCACAGCTCAACCGGCTGCTGACAAGGCGCGGTTCGGGGGAACGTCCCATCTGAGCTGACGCTTCCGAGAGGGTGACAGTCACTGCCCTGCGTGGGGACCCCGCACGTGCACACTGCAGATCTCCCGAATCCAGAATCTAGCAAGATTACAGGGCAAGGAACTCTGGGGAGAAGACGGGGCCCCCATTCTGCACCTGGGAACTGGGCCCGAGTCCTCACCCGCGCCCCACGGGGCCTGGCGGGAGGCGGCGGTGAGGAAGCCGGCGTCCGTCGCGCATTGAGGCTCATCACAGCCGCCTCCTCCGTGTCCCCATCCTCCCTTCTTCCCTCGCCTGTCCCCACGCGTGCACGTGCGCTTAGGCCCACGTGTTTGTGTGCACGCGTGTATGCATGTGCGCACACGCCTGGCCGGGCTGGCGTGCATTTACTGATCCTCCGTAACAACCAGCTGAGTCTGAGTCCCCAGACCGCATGTGGAGAGAGGAGACACGGACGGGCTTTCACTCGTGGTCCCATCCTGGCGGCCCCAGGAAGGGCGCCGAGGCGCTGGGGAGGGGCTGGGGTGGGCGAGTCCAGCTAAGCTCTGGGACACGGGCTGGGGGACCGCAGCCTCAGGGCCGTCCAGACGCGGGGCCCCGGCCTGCCTCGTGGGCGTGGCGTGAGCGTCCCCGGGAGTGGGGCGGGGCGTGGCGTGAGCGTCCCCGGGAGTGGGCGGGCCTGCAGCAGGTGCGGGATTAGCCCTCGACTCAGGCCGGCTGCTCGCGGGCTCACCCCGCAGGGCTGGACCCGGGCACCGACTGCCCCGTGGTGCCCGCGCGTCCTGAGGGGCAATGGGCCCGGAACCGGGGCCCGACGCCGGGTGGGGCCCGGAACTGCCTCTCGCTGTGGTCGGGGGAAGCATCGGGGGCTGGGCGGCCTCCCCCTTCCCATGTGGGGGTGCGAGCGGCCGGGACGCGGCTGCTGCGTCTTCATCTCAGAGAGGCGGGTCGGGGGGTGGGGGGTCGGTCCTGTGGGATGTCACTCGACAAACGTGCCCTTTCTGAAGGGCCATAGTGCTGCACGCTGTTCTCCCCACGCCCGGTGCCACGGCACAGACGGGGACTCCGGGGCTTTTGTGCACCGGTGGAGGGGGCGGGGCGTCACAGGGCCCCGCCCGCTGTTCCGTCTCCCTGGGAGTTCTCACAGAAACCACAACCTAAAAGAAGCCATTTCATTGAGCCTCAGGGCTCAATAAGGCCTCAATTCAGGTCAAAATGAAGGTGAGACTTATTGTAGATTAAATATTGATTTAGAGTGTAAATGCCAAGAGGTGGGGAGGCCCTGCACGTCCAGCAAACGGCCTGGCGATTTTGCTCCCTCCCAAAGCCGGGCATGACGGGGACCCCCTGCGGGCGCGAGATGCTGACACAGGGCTCGAGGGGAGACGCCCCCCGGTGGGGGTGCTGACCCCTCCTTGGTGCCCCACAGCTGCCTCCTGACAGTACTCCGCCCCCCCACCCCCCCCCGTACCCTCACAGGGCCTCGCACCTGGGACCCGCTCGGCCAATGACCCGACATGAAAGTGGCCTGAGGAACGTGGCCCACGGGTCCCAGGCAGGCAACCTCGCCCGGGTCCCCCTGATCGCTGGTCCCTGAGGACAGGTGTGCGTGTCGGGTGGGACGTCCCCCGAGCCTGTGACTGACCCGGCCCTGCTTGACGAAGCCCCCTCTGCAGCGTGGAGGCCGGTGGGCGGGGGAAGCAGATGGGGGGCGTGGGTGTCCTGGTTTCGGTCAGTCCTGCAGGCTCAGGCCTGTGCCTCCCCAGCTGGGGCCTGGAGACCACCGAGCTCTGCGGCCACCTCCATGACAGGCCGATTTGCCCCTGATCGTAAACGAACGGGAGTGGCCTTCCGGCTGGAGGTGCTGCTCAGGACCTGCCCCGCCCTGTGGCCTCCAGCACCAGCGTGACCAGCGGGGCAGGCGCCTGGGCCACACACCGAGGCGCAGGGTGTGAGCCCAGCGTCCGCCTCGTCCTCGCCTGCTCCTCCCCCTGGCTCGGGGCTACGTGAGGGGCTACAGGGTCGCTGGGGCTGTGGTCTGAGCTCGGGGCTCCTGTGCTCTGCTCATCTGCAGAGGGAGCTGTTCGTCACTTTGGGACTCAGGCGGGACAGGCTGTGTGGCCTCCTGAGAACGCGGGGGCTCGGGCCAGATGTGGGACGGCGGCCGCGGGCACTGACCTCGGACTCCGACGCGTCCACGGACTTCTCCTTGAGGCTCACGGCCTCGGCCAGCACGGTGCCGTTGTACTTGCCACAGACGTCCTCGTCTGAGTAGTGCAGCCCACCGGGGCTCGGCCGGGGTGGCGACCTGGGCCAGGACAGCAGCCTCTGCTCAGGCAGCTGCCAGGCACCCCCCCCCCACCCGCTGCACCCTCCGGCCCTCGTCGGGGCCGAAGCAGAGGCCGCCCTTGGCCTCCGACACCACCGGCCAGCCGATACGACACAGGACCAGTGTGCCTCAGCCTGACGCTCGTGCCTGGTGGCAGGGAGGCCGGCCCGGCGCTGGGGGCCTCCCCGGTCACCGCCCCGCACAGCTGCCTCCGGCCCTCTCTTCATGTCCCCAGGGGCCTCAGGCTGCCCTCCTGGACTCAGCCTGCGCTGCTGGGATTCGGTGGGACCAGAGGACGAGGGGACGATCTCGGGCCAGTGCCCGGGCCCTGGGGTGTGTGGCGTGTGGGGCTGCGGCCGCCGTGTCCCTACCTGGCCCGTTCTTCTTCGAGAAGGTGCCCTTGACGTGGAGGTGGCGGCTGCTGAGCTCCAAGGCGGCGAAGCCTCCGTTGTCCAGCGTCACGGACTCCTCCACGCTGGCGACGCCTTTGCCTAAGTCAGAGCAGGGACGTGAGCCCGGCTGGAGGCGAGGGCCCACGCGGCCCCGCTGACCGCGGCCAGCAGGGTGTAGAAGCCGGGCTGCTGGCCCAGCCCAGTCGCGCTGAGGACAGAGGCCGCATGTCAATCACGATGCAAAACGGCCACGTTAGCGATTTGGGGTTTACTCTGCCCGACCGCAAAATGCCAGTGTGCTTCTCAGTGTTCGATTAGAGTAATCAGAACACACGCTTAACAAGAAATTGGGAAATGAAATGTTCAATACATTTCAAAAAACTCTACAACCCTGTATATGACCAAACAGTGACTGGACAGCGAGCGCACGCGGGGCCAGGGGCCAGGATTTCTCCTTGAGGCGACGTGACGCGCTCGTCCTGCAGTGACAGCCCAGCTGTCACTAAAAGCCAGTTTTGAAAACAAAAACTTAAACGCATATCGTATCGAAACACACTCTCAAGCATTCAGCAGAGCCGCTGAGGGACAGCGAAGCTACAGGGAGCCAAAGCGTTTCCGATGCTTCGCACTTTGCTCTCCGTGAGAGCCCAGGGCCTCGTGGCCGGCCCTGGGCCCGGGCCAGCCCGCCCCCACCCCGACGTCCTCCGGCTTACGCACCCCTTCCTTCAGATCACAGCGCAAATGTCATGGGGCCAGAGAGAACGTTCTAGACCCCCGAGAGAGCAACGTCCCCTCTCCAGCCCCCTCCAGGCCCCAGCGCGGGCAGCCTCGGCCTGGCCCGACTCCCGCGCTTCCCCCACCGGCTGCGGCTCTCGCGTGTGCGCACGTGTGCACGCGTGTGCAGGCGCGTCCGCTCGCTTCTGCCTGCCCTTCTCTCCCCTGCGGGACTAGGAGCCGTTTCCGCAGCAGCCAGAAAAGCCGCCTGGCTCTGTCTGTTGCGCCCTGCAGGGCTCTGCCAGAGCACAGGCCGGGGGCGCTGCAGGTGGCTCGGTTCGTCCGCACCTCTAACCCCCACGGGTGCCTCTGTGGGGGCCCTTGCACCCCTCAAAGTCGAACCAGCCAACAGAACAGAGAGCGAGCTGTAAATGAGAAGCGCGGCTGCCGGGGCGGGGGCATCCGGGCGGATGGATGGGAACCCTGGTCAGGAAGGAGGAGGAAGGGGCCGAGCGGGCGTGGGCGGGCAGACTTTCCGCTCAAGGTCAAGTGCTTTCCCCTGGCGTGCAGGGTGAGCCTGGGTCTCAGGGGCCGGCTACCCACCTTTCGGGTCTGCCCTCCAGATGGGGAGGGAGATGAGCGGCGGGGGGAGCTCCCGGGCACACGCGGGGTTCCGTGCCAGCTCTCCCTCAGGGGAATGACGTGCCAGTCACACGCCGTAAACCCCCGGGAACGGACCCTGATTCAGGAACACTTGTTAGCAGTGAAATTATACAGACAAAATAAGTCCTTTCTTGGAGGAATGAAGCGCTTAATGCTACAGAGTGAGTGGCGAGGCAGGGCCTGGCATTATTAACCCTTTTGGCCCATGGTGATGGAGCCGGCGGCTGGCCCCCTGCAGGGCCCATAACGGGGCAGCTCGTCTGCAGGCGAGCCCCACCCCAACCTCAACAGAGCAGCTTGCCCAGGACAGACAGACGAGCCAGTGGGAGATGCAGGAGCTGGCCTCAGACAGGCCCTGTGCTGTGGCCCAGGGCCCCGGGGGGCTGCCCACGTCCTGGGCCCGGCCATAGCGGTGGGATGCTGCTGCCTGGGGTAGAGCAGGCCATGCTGGGTGCAGCTGTGTTCCGGTCGTGGGAGGAAGTGGTCTCCTGGTAACTGAGAAGTCTTTGAACACCAAGGTGATGGAAAGCATAAAGGTGCCGGTCTTAAGGGCCTGCAGTGGCATTTCAGCCCCCTGAGGGGCCCCCAGGCACCCCTCTGCTCAGACATCTCCACTGAGAGGCAATATTGTCCTGTGTTCCAGAAACATCCAGTCCTACCTTCCTACAAGTGGAGTTGGGCGTAGGGCTCTTGGTGGCTGGCTTTGCCCCATGTCCCCCTGTCCCTTCCTCTAAGGACGGCCACCTGCCCGGCAGCAAACCCCACGGAGCAGCCCCACGCGCCAGGTCTGGAGCTCGTGCTGGGGGTGCAGGGACGGCCTGGCTCTCGGGGGACTCAGAGCTGGGCCGTGGGCCCTGAGGTGAGGGCCAGAAGCAGCCAGTGAGATGGGCGGGGCCACTGCCGTTTTCCGCCACTCCCGCGAGCCACGCCCAAATCCGAGAGGTCCCTGGACACTGTCATGGTGCTAAGTGCCGCGACCTGTCACCTGTTTGATGCTGACACTTTCTAATCAGATTCAAAACCACAACTGCACCTGAGCGAGGTTCACGCGAGCGGCCTGAGCCAGACTCAGGCCCTGGACGGCCGGCGTGGGTGGGGGCAGGCGAGGGGCCGGTCGTCACCGCCCCAGGCCCAGGCCCATAGGAGGGCGGCTCGGGCGGGTGGGTGGAGCGGGGAGGGGGCCAGGCGTGGGGTCGCACCTGTGCCACAGCTCCTGTACTTCCTGTTCTGCCCGTGCAGGACCAGGGCGAAGGCCACCAGCAGCAGGACGACGAGGCCGGACAGCGCCATCACCAGGAGGAACCACCACTCCTCGTAGAACGGCGTGTCCACTTGAGCTGAGGGCAGACACGGACACGCGGTGAGCTGGTGCGGACCCCATGTTCAGCTGACCACCTGTGACCCGAGGTGGGGGTCCGAGGGACCCGGGTCACAGGGAGGTGGAACGCCGTCTGGTCTAGGGGCCTGACTCCCCAGCAAAGGAGGTGCAGCCTCTGCCGCCCGCTCGGGCACCAGGCCCCTCAGCCCCTGGCCACCCAGACCGGGGACTTCTCTGTCCCAGCGCTCGGCCCAACCTCGTGGTCAGCACGGCCCTCCACGCCCGTGTCCGCTAACCTCATCCGCTCACACACCGTCTGGGTTGGGGGGGACCAAAGCGCCCCGACGACCTCTTCCCCCCGGCTTCCCCCAAGCCCTGCGCCTTCTCCGTCACCACTGCCACCTGCTGGGGCCCTGGGCCACCCCGCCAGCCGGTGTGACCACTTTCTGATTCAAATCGATTCTTCACGTCACACCAGGGCACTGGTTCTGGGGTGGACAGCAGTGGCCCTGCAGCCTTCAGTGCCCCTGTGAGCTGTGGGGACGGCCCACGGTCACCAGGCCCTGTGAGCGGACCCCTGCGCGCACCCTGCGCTCAGCCCCGTCCTCCGCAGACAGCGCGGGCACGGGTGCCGCGGGGTGCCTGTCCGGCCGCCGGCTGGCACCTGCCGTGTGCCGGGGCCCTGCGCACTGGGGCTGCGGTCATTCATGTCCTACCTCCGGCCAAACCGAGCAGGGCTGGCCTTGCATTTGGAATAGACAAGGTTTCACTTAAAAGTTCCTTTGAAAGAAAACTCTTCTTCTCATGTTTTGTTCTGTCTACTAAGAACAGGAAAAGGGAAATTGTTTCTTGGCAGGTGCCAGGCAGCCCTGGGTCCCCACTCGGCACGTCCCACGTGCCTCTTGCCGCGGGGCTGGCGGGGGCGTGGGCCTGGACAAGCAGGAAGCCTGGCCCGGGGGGGCCCGGGGCCCCCGCCCACAGCACACACGTCTCCCTGCCACCAACTACCCCACTGGGCGGGAGGTGGGTGCTACGGGGGGCTCCTCAGGAGGCGACAGCACTCTGAGCCCACAGGCCAGTGTTCAGGCCCCGGGGCTGTGCCATCATCCGTCTGTCATTCCCAGTGGGCGCACAGGCCTTGCTGGCGAGGCTGCAGGCGGCACGGCGCTGTCCCTCCCTCCCCACGGTGGCGGCATGCCATCGCCCCTCCCCGCGACGAGGCGCTTTCCCGGAGGGCCCCTACCTGACACGGCCGTGGAGGGGCTGCTGGGCTCCCCGTAGCCCACCTGGTTCACGGCCAGCACGCGGAACTCGTAGGTCACTCCCGGCCTGAGCCGGTCCAGGCTGACGGTGCAGGACGTGGCGCTCCGCGGGATGTCCTTCACAAACACGTCCCACAGGCCTTCGTCTGCGGGGGGCACGAAGCGGGAGCAGCGGTGAGGGCTGGGAGGGGGGCCGGCCCCTGCCCGCGGACGCTCGCAGGCCCCCTGGCGAGCACGGTGACGTGAGTGTCGCGGCTGGGGGAGCCGCCCAGGGCTGGGGACTCTGCCACAGCTGCAAGTCGGGGGCGGTGGCATTTTCCAGAATGTTCTCCTGGGGGATTCCAGGCCCTCCCCGCCGCTCTCCACCCAGATCTCGTCTCTGGTTCGAGGTTTCTGGCTCCCTCCGTGCTGGCTGGCGTCACTGCACGCTGGGTGCATGGGCCACTACCCTATGTCTCACTCAGGGACGACCCCGGCCGCCCACTGGCCCCCCAGGCCCCGCACACAGTGGCTGCAGCCCTGAGCTCTTCGAGGGACCATCGTGTCCCACCTGCATTCTAGCTGGAAACGTGCCCGGGGCGGTTCCCATGGGGCTCCAGCTCATTTAAGCCACGCCCCTGTGTGGCGTTCCCGTGGGGGGCGGGGAAAGGCACCGGCGCCACTGGCGTGGGGCTGCTGGGGCCGTGAGGTCTGCCGTGCTGGGTCGACCCCGCCAGGGCCGCGGTCCCTCGCCCCGAGGGTGCTGCCCGCAGTGCCCAGACCCAGCTCGCCGGCTGCCGCCTGCACCGGGCTGTGTCCTGCGTGGGGTGGCGGCAGCCCACCTGCCCTAAGGCCGGTTCGCTGTTGAGCCTATGCCCAGGCGCTGCCAAGTACAAGCACCAACTAGACACACACAGTGGACTAGAGCAGGTACTTGCAACCGTGCTCAAAGCGGCATTCGTCACAGGAGCCAAAAGGCACTGCCGGACGGATGACGGACGGCGAGGCAGGTGGCCGACACCGCTCCCACAGGCTGGACGTCGAGGACGGCGTGCCGAGTGCAACCAGCCAGGTGCGGAAGGACAGATGCTGTGTGATTCCGCTCACGGGAGGATCGAGGGGTCACCGCAGAGACAGGGTGGAGGGGAGGTGCCGGGGCCGGAGGAGGGGAGGGCCAGAAAGTTCCGGAGACCACAGGGTGAATTTACTGACTGCCACGGAGCTGCACCCTTAAAACGGTTAAATGGCACATTTCACATTCTGCGTGTTACACCACGGTAAACAAACACCGAATTTACTTAAACCCTGACGTGCAAGGAAACACTGACATCGGAAGGAAAGCCGGAAAGCTGGTGTGCCGAGTGGGCGAGGCACGTGGGCTCGGGTCTGAGCGCCCACTGTCAAGGCCGAGGGCCCAGGGTCGGCAATGCCCAGCACCGGACCCTCAGAGGCAGCACGGTGTCCTGACTGACGGTCGGGCTCTGGAGCCGGACAGCCGGGCAGGGCCTGCCCCGACCCCGCCGCCCCATCGGCCTGCGGCCTTAGGCAGAGCACGCAACCTCTCTGTGCCCCATCTGCACACTGGAGGTTGCAAACGCGTCTACACCGTAGCTTCCTGGCGAGGATTAAACGCGCTCGTTTTTATGAAGTGCTAGAACACTGCCTCCCACGCAGTTGGCACTACGCTGTGTGAGCGTTTGTAAAGTCAATATAATCCAAACCCTAAGGGGTTGTCGGTAAAAGTGGCAGAAAGAATCCCTCGGAGGCTCATTTGACGAAGCGACCCTCTGAGTTACGACTTCCTGTCTGGGCCCAGGCGTGTGGTCGCGTCCAGAGAGCGGGGCAGGGCATCGGGGGCACGCACGCGGAGCTGACGGTCCCCGGGGGCGGAGGGCACGCGGGGAGCAACCTCAGCACACTCGACTGCCACGCTGCAGTGGATCAGCCCGAGAGCAGGCGGTGAGAACACTGCCGGTGCGTCGGTCCGTGTCTGCACAGGGCTTGGAGTGCGCTGCGATCGGCTCTGTACAGTCGCCGGCCCACGAGGGGACGGAGCGAGTGCGGCTTCAAAGGCACGCGTCTCTGCACGGGCGGCAGGCGGCACCGAGCTCACTCGTGTCTAAGTAGCCACGTTTCCCCCCGAGACACGCATCACCACCGCCAGCGTCAGGAAGGCGAGCTGAGCTGAAGCCTCTTCTCTTACAGGTTTGAGGGTTATGCGTGGGGCTTCCACTCAGCGTTTGGCAGAGGGCGCGTTTTCTCTGCACATGCCATGCCGTCGGCCTTGGGGCCTGGCGGCCCTTCTCCCCGCCCCGCAATTCATCCTCGCGTTCTGTCCCCAGTACTTAAGCATCAGGCCCTGCTCCGCCCATCAGAGCATCAGGCGGGACTTTGGCTCTCAGCGAGCTGTGTGTGGCTGTGGCGGGCAGGAAGGAGGAGAATCAACACGGTCACGGCTCGCTTCCAGACTCAGCTTTGGAGATCAACCTGACCCACTTCCACAGTCCAAGGAGACGCGGCTGCTTCACCCCGGGCTCCAGGGCGCACCTCCACACGCCCACCTGAGTCTCCACACCCCCCCTCGGGACGCGGCTCGACAGCGCGGGCACTAAGGGAGGAAGAGTGTGAGGGCCCCACGCCGACCGCGGGGCGCCCCACGCCCGAGAGCCTCCCACGTGACCGCTTCGGGACTGCCTTCCTGCTGCCCAAGGAGAAAAGCTGTGTCCCCTCCCCCGGCTGCCCCCGAAGGCCCCATTTTTTTTTTTTTTTGCGCACCTGTCACAGCGCCAGGAATTGTGTGCATTTTTCACCAAAAACATTTTAAAATATTGAGACAGTTATCTCGGCCCGGAACGCCGTCCTTAGCAATCCATTCACGCTGAGCGAGGTCCTCCGAGCAGCTTCCCTCGAATTAGCATTTTTATTCTGCTTAATTCTTCTCTTCCAACATGAGCACACTCAGCATTTCAGTTTTCGCCTACGAGTCCCTGGACTGTCTCTCCACCCTGATGCTTACGCCACGACTGTGACTCTGACAGGGCAAGAAAAACCCGCCAGTCTTCAAAGAGCCCACTTTTCTCTCGGGGGGTTGTTCGTCTCATTTCTCTGTGCTGTTAAACGTCAAGTAAATCAGCGATGGAGCAAAGTAGCTCACGCATTAGGGAGCAAGAGACACCACGGAGCGGTCAGGCACGATGAGGTTTGCGCGGCCGATTATCTGCGCAGCAGGACAATCCCCGTGCCGGGGTTTCCGCCTCGGTCAGCGCCTGAGGACGGGGCCCCTGGTTTTGAAAGGCAGTTCAGGGACCGACTCAGCCAGCTCTCCAGCCCCAGGCGAGGCTCAGCCCCCCGGAAGCTCAGGGGGCCCCGGTCCTTCCCCGCTTAGGGAGGGCCTGTGTTGCCACGAGAGGCTGAAAGAGCATGGCACGGAAGACGTGCCCTCCGAGCCACAGCCCTGGGGCTGACGCCCGATGCCAGGAGCGGCCTTGCTGGCACGAGGCTTGCACTCCCTGAGGGACAACGATGACTTCGGGCTGGGCCCTCCTCATGACGTCATGCGGTGGCTGGTGCCCGAATCAGGCCCTCATTCTTGGACACCTGAGGGAACAGCCACGTGGACTTTCTTCACTGAAACTGTCAGAAAAACACCACTCGAGAGGCAAGAGGGTGTGGGAGCCGCCGAGAAACACAGGTTGCCAGGTATTTCCGAGTCGGTCACAGCCCGGTCACACACCTGTGACCCCGTCTGCCTCAGGAGGGGTGCCCAGTGAGAGCCGCGGGCCAGGGCCGGCTCCCTGGCCGGCTGGCTCGTCTTTAAGGAACACAGACTCCGTCTCTTTGCCTTTGGCGCGCGGCCGGTCTGTGAAGTGGCAGGAAGCGCCTCCCCCGAGGCTCCGAGGGGACGGTCTTTTCCAGTCCCAACGGGTCTGTCTGTCTCAGTACTGGTCTCCAGCTTCTCCCTCGGGGCCCCCGCTCTGCGGCCCCAGCGGTGGGGGGGCAGCTGCTCCCATTGGCCCTGCCGAAGCCGGCACGTGGACACCCCTCTGGATGGAGACAGCGCCTGGCGCAGGCGCAGCTGAGGGTCTGTCGCTCAGTCACCCCGAATGCCCGGGACGGGGCTGGCGCCCAGGTCTCGGGGCGGACCACCGTCCAGTACGACCGTTTGATTTCAGGGCCAATTAGACAGGGTCTCCGTGCTGAATGAAACCGTCGACCGTGGCTGGAAATTTCTGGTTCCATGAGCTCCCACAGCCCACAACGTGCCCATCGGCCCTCGGCTCAGAGCGAACTGAAGCCTGTCGTTTCTCAAACGCTGCCGTTTCTCTGTGTCCACGGTGCATCTGGGGTAGTGGTTTAGCTGGGCGGGGCTTAAACACGAGGCCGGGTCTGTCTGGTGAAAATGCACCTTTTATTAATCCTCGTTCAAGGCAGGAGACGAAGCGAGATCAACGTCTGCACGCGGAGGGTGACCTGCGACCCCGGAAAGCGACGCGGTGTGAGGGCCGTGGGCGGGACAGGGGGTGGACAGGGCGGGACAGGCCGCAGCCTGCTCTGGATCTGCCGACCCGGGCACGTCTGCGGATCTCACGCCTCTGGAAAACTGATTTTCTGCTTTGTTCAACTGAACAGTCCCCCGGCCCACGAGCTGACCTGAACGAGAGGAGTGGGGAGGCTCGGGGGGCTCACCCGAGGGGCGGGGAGGGCCCCCCATTGAGCCCACGCCCCTCTCTCCGCCTGGACACTGGCGAGGACCCCGAGACAGCACCTTGTCGCCCGCGGGGCCCTCCGACGGCCAGGTGGTCAGCTCTCTCGTCCCGGGGACTCGTCCGGGGGACGGGCGTTCGGTGCGGAAGGCGGTGGCCCGTGTGGCCCGTGTGGCCCGTGTCCTCCGTGCAGGCTTCACCTTTCCGCGGAGCCACGGACACCTGCAGCGACGCGCTGGCTCTGAACAGCTTCTGAGAACGGTTCGCGATGCAGAAAATAAGATCGAAACGGAGCCGGTCTGTGGGTGGCGCTGGTGAGCACGGCGGTGACGTGGCGGCGGTGACGGGTGGTGGTGGTGACGGGTGGTGGCGGTGACGGGTGGCGGTGGTGACGGGTGGTGGCGGTGACGGGTGGCCACGGTGACGGGTGGCAGCCATATCTGCCGCCTGCTGCCCAGGGCCGGGCCGTGTGTCTTCCTCCCCCTCGCCGAGCGCCCGGCCCTTTGCAGCATGTGGAGGCGTCTCGGGCGGAGCCTCACCCCGGGGCGGCTCTGGTCTGGACGACGCGGTGCAGCAGGATCCCGCGAATGCCCGCGATTTGACGCGCCAACGACACACGACCTCGCGGACCGTCCGCCACAGGCGGAACGTGCCCGACGCAGCGTGTCCCTGCTGCTGACAGGTTCCCGGGAACGGCACCTGCTTCGTGGCTATGGGTTGAATTGTGTCCCCAAATCCACGTGTTCCGGGCCTAATCCCCAACATCTTAGGGCGAGGCCTTATTTGGAAAAAGGGTCTTTGTAGGTCATCAAGTTGAGACGAGGTCCCTGAGGAAGGGCCCGAGTCGGTTACGACCAGTGTCCTTACACAAAGGGCAGCTGGGTCCTGCTTGCACCCTGAGGCACCCCGAGGCCGGCCAGCGGCGTGCAGAAGCTGGGAGAAGCCGGGCAGACCCCACTCGGCCTCAGAAGGACCCAGCCCTGCCCACACCTGTCCCTGGATGTCGGCCTCCAGGCCTGGGACAATAACTCCTGTCGCCTGTCCGGTGTGAGGAGCTGGGTTCTGGCCTGGCAAACGACGCGGCTGCATTTATAAGGGAAGGAAGTGCTGAGCTTCAGGAAGACGTTAGTGAAAATAAAACGTGTTTCTTCCCAAGTTCACGTCTGCTGGGTTCTCCCATGAGTCCCGTGGGGAAGAGTTAGCAGAGCGTGCTGGGTACCCCACATTCTCCCCAAGTCTGGGGAGAAGGCCGGGCTGTCCCCCACACTTGGCTGGCTACCCTGGGGGCTGTCTGCTTTCAGGGCGATGGGGGAACCCTCTGCCAAGCCCAGGCCGGTCACTGACCTGCGACCCTCTGTTCCAGAACAGGCCGAGCGCCTCGCCCGCAGAAACCCCCGGGGCCCCTCGGCTGGCCAGCTGACTTAGGGTACCGCAGCCAAAGGATTTTTCGTATCGCCTTTCAATAGAAAGTTTCTCCTGATCTTACATACTAGGCTTCTAGAAGTTTCTAGAAGGCACTTACAACTGGCAACCTCTCAGAGGTGCTTTTGTGGGGAGGGGCGTCTGGCACAGGGATGTGTGCAACTCCGGGACCTTCCTCTTTGCCCGATGGTGTCTGGAGGCAGCACCCGCAGGGGCCCGCGCGCCACTTCCTTCGGGTGGTGGGGTGTGTGGCTCCACCTCCGGGGTGCGTCCCCGACACCCCCGACCGGCTGTGCAGCCAGCGGTCACAGCGGCCGCGCCCAGCCTGCTGACGCCCCCAGCGCCCAGCGGTCACGCCCGCTCCCCCCACTGAAGCTCGTCTCCTGGTCACGTGCGTCCGCAGTTACGAGGTCCGCTGGGAAGGGGGGACCCCGCAGGGAAGAAGGGGGACCTCGCGAGGTGGGTGCGGGAGGGAGCAGGTCTGAGCCCTCATCGCGAAGCCTGAGAGGTGAGCAGATGACGGGACGTGTCCATGTCTCCGACCAGGAAGGCAGGGGCCGCTCAGACGCCGCCAGGAGGCCAAGGCTCAGAACCCCGAGGTGCACCCCCCACACCCTGGGGTCTCACTGATGAATGGAAAACGTCCTCACACGTCCCTGAGTGTCCCCGCACACGGGCAGGGTGGCCATCCTCCCTGGGAGGCCGGACGTCACAGCCACGGTCACGGGGATGAAGGGGGCAGAGCGGGGAAGGACCCTCTCGCTCCGCAAGACGCCCCGGCCCGGGCCGCTGGGGAGCTGCTGGGAGCCCTGGCCCTCGGACGTCACGCTTCCCTCCCTGGGACGTCGCTCCTGCCCGCCACCCTTACCTGAGGGCCTGCCCTCGATGACGTAGCCCGTGGTGGGCGCTCGGCCGGCATGTCCCTCACTCCACCGCAGGGTCAGCTCGGAGGCGGACTTGGTGACCGACACGTCTCTCGGGGGCCCGGGGGAGCCTGTGGGAGGAGACAGGGAGGAGGGCGGGTCGGGGCGGGCTCCCCCGGGCAGGCGACTCCCCCTCGCACGTGGCCTGCGCTGAAGTGGGGGCTGACGGGAAGTCAGAGACGACACGTGCCCAGTGCCCGTGTGGGCCCCCGCCCCCCGACACGGCACGGCCTGCCTTCGCCGCCCCCGTCAGTCACCACTTTTAAGGCCCAGACAGTTTATGTGGGGAACTGTGTGCTGCTTTTCGTGACAGTGAAAATAAAAATTTTCCTATGAATCTTATTTGAAATATCAAATTCATCTATTTCTTCTAATTTTTTTTTCCTCCAGGAAACAAACCAAAACTCTCCACCCCTAACGCTTACGGGTTCGCTCCGCAGGCCTGGCCACCCCGCGGGGGCCCGCGACACGGGCCTGCGTGGCACCGCGCTGCCCGACAGTCCCGTGTCCCTGCTGGCTCTGGGCCGACCAGCACGACTCCCCGAGTGGGGACGGTCCCTAAACAGTGACGCGGCCGTGGACGCGGACCTGTCTGGCCGCGGGGGCCACTCACCCTCGGCGGGCCCAGCGGTGACGTTGGCTTGCAGCTCGGGCCCGTAGGAGACGGTGCGCGCTTGGACGCGGAAGAAGTAGGTCACGCCTCTGGTGAGGTCCCGCACCTTCAGCCAGCGCTGCCAGTTCCCCTTCACGTCCACCGTCACCACCTTGCTCACCCCTAGACGCGCGGGGGCAGAGATGGGGGGCCGTGAGGGGAGGCCGACTCTCAGCACGGACAGGTGCCATCAGAGTGTCAGCTGGGTGAGTGCGCGCTGTCAGCGGGGAGGGGAGGCGGCCACGGGTCACGGTTGACGCGGCAGGGCCAGCGCCCGGCCGCGCGGAGGTCACGTCCCCGTGTCCGGGGGGCCTGCTGGTGACATTCTGGAGGGGCCCCTCCCACTTGGCTCTGAAATGCCCCCGTCCCTGGTCCAGGTGACCTCCGGCTTCCTGGCCGGGTCACGTGGCGAGCACGGCCCCCTAGGCGGGGCCTCTGCCTGGGAGCTAACTGTGGGCTCCCCCCGGGAGGGGCCCCGGCCTGACCGGCCTCCAGCGCCTCGTGCTGCCTCATCCGGGGGCCCGAGGCCGCTGTCCCTGCGCACAGAGCTGCCTCGGTCGGGGAGCCGTGACGACCCAGACAGCAAAAGTGTCGCTGGTTCTACTGAGAACGATTACACAAATGCATTTTCCAGCAGAAAATGGGAAAATGGAGTCTTTGGTTAAACACGTTAGGAAACGACGCATTTTCAAAACAGCTCCCTGGCCGGGTGACGGCAGGTCCGCAGACCTCGTCCGCGTGGGGACGTGGGGACTGCGCCCAGGGAGGGGCGGTGCCTGGAGCACGGTGCTGTCCTCGGTTGGGCCGTGGGTCGCCGGTGGCGGGGTGCCACCCCCCTTGGTCCCAGAGCAGCCCGGGCCTCCGAAGAGCCGCATGTTCTCACCACGGAGGGACCCGCCCGTCCACAGCCCCGCGGGCTCCGAGCCGCCTCCTCGCGGTGCCCGCATCCGCGTCACACCTCGTACGAGACGCCGATCCAGCCACACTGTTCTAAAGTACTTCGGGGTGGTCCTGACTGCTTTTGAGGGACCCCGAACCTGGGTTCTTCTGTAGCGAAACGGCCATTTCTGCCCGGAGAGCCTGACCCTCGCCTCACCCCGCTCCAGAAGGGTCTCACGGACGGGACGGGCACACATCGGTCCTGCGGCACAGCAAGCTGCTCTGGACAGCAGCCCCTTCTCGGGGGGAAAGAAAAGCCTTGCTTTTCCCAGAGCAGAAACAAACCCATGTGCAGATTTTGTGCATTTTACCCCACGAGGAGGTAGAGCTGGGCTGAACCCCCCGTCTCAATTATGTCAGAATCTTATTTATTTAGTCAATTTGTAAACTGTGCCCTGCACTACAAGCCTCAGGGTGTGATCACACACAATAGTACGGTTTAAAACATTTTAAAAAACATAAAAATAACTCTGCCATAAAATCAGATTTCCACGACCATAGCTCAGTGCTGATGAGGCTCAGTGCTGGGTGTGTGGGGTGGGGGACTCGGTGCTCCCCTTGGACGGGGGGCTGGCCTCTGGTCACACATGGGCGGAGCCCGGCTGTGTCCCGTGGGGACCACAGGGCCCTCTGGCCCTGCTTGATGGTGCTGTCTCCGTTCCCGCCCTGGGCTGGAGTCAGCAGGTGTCCCTCCCCTGCCCTCACCTGGGTGAGGAGCCACCCACGGGCGATGTCACTGTTTGTGCGAGTGTTTTTTAAAGTCTTTACCACACACTCGTCTACGTCTGTCTGACCACATGCATTGAGCCTTCGACAATCTTCACAAAAGAACGAGTCTCACTACGGGAACCAGTACACTACGCAGCTCTGCCCCAAATACAGACGCTCAGTGTGTCCACCACGTTTGCTGTCACGTCTCTGGGACTGTCTGGGTGGACCTGTCCCTGCTTCCCCCCCACAGTGCACTGCCAGGCCGGGACGCCCCGGCTGAAGGCCAGGCCCCGCCCTAGACAGAGACGGTGCTGTGATGTCACAGGCCGTCCTGTCACTCGAGAGAAGACACGAAGGTGGCGGTGGCTGCGGCCACTCCCCCAGCTGTCCCGTGAGAGTGGCCGTTCTGCACGGCTGCGCGTGGGGACGCAGGTGCTGGCGTCCGCCCCGTGACGCGGCTCCGTCCAGGCAGCCGGGGCAGAGCCCGCCGCTCTGCAGGGTCCCGGGCTCTGGGCCCTGGGCAGACGTCTCGAGGGCTCCGAGCCCACGACTCTGTCACGATGAGCGTGGACGCGGCGTGTGCCGGGGCTGCGGCCAGGGCTTGGGCAGGACGCCTGGCTTGGGGTGAGTGCTGGGTGGACGCTGCCTGCCCATCAGCAAGCTGGGGGACCCTGTCTGCGGGGGGCACCGGGGCAGCCCACGACGAGCCCGAGGCTGAAACGGAAACTCCGGATGGTGCCAGCGTGGCCGTGACGTGAACACGTGGCCACCGCCCTGGCCGCCCTCCCGGGGGGAGAGGCGGGGGCGGGGGTTCTGGGGACAGTGTGCAGAGCGGGGCGTCGCGGGGCCCACCCAGGCCCCAGTGCGTGTCCGGGGAAGATCACGGTGACGGTCCTGCCTGAAGGGCAAGACCCTCTGACGAGACTGAAGCAGCAGGCAGGCGACAGGCCCAGAGGGGCCGGCGGAGCGTCCAGAGGCCGCTGCCCTGTGAGCCCCCGAGGGCCGCGTCCGGCCGGCGGAGGTCACACTCTCGAAGAGCGCGGGCGCGCACCGCCGGTGACGAGGAGGGAGCAGGGCTCGTGGCCACCCCCTCTCACTGAACGGCGCTGGTGGGCCTCTCCCCTAGAACAGGTGTCGGGGACCCAGCCTTGGGCCCGCGTGAGCCTGTGTGCGTGCGCACGTGCGTGCAAGGAACGGCCGAGCCGCCCCCGCCCTTTCTCGCTGCTGGATGAGCGAGAGTGGCACGCGTCCCCCTGGGCCACTCCCGGCCTCCCCCCGCCGTGCCCAGGCCGCCCGGGGCCCAGACCGGAGCTCGGTCCTGCAGAGAACGTGGAGAGAGTGTGGCCAGGCTGACGCAGGGCCGTGCGGGCCCTCCTGCCGCTCGCCGGCCAGGCGCCTGTATCGCCTGCACTGCCGGTTACCGCAGCCCCCCAACGACGCCCGCGACACTCCCTCCCCTGCCGGCTTCACGGCGCTGGAGCTGAGGACGGGGAGGCCGGGGCCACGGGGGGCTGGAGCACCTTCTTCTCTTCCTCAGTGGCCCTTGCAGCCAGCAGCATCCTAGATTTCACGAAATCCAGAGCGCACGTGTGCTTCCTCAAACCAGCTCCTTGTTTTACTTGGACGCACTCATTTGAAAAGGAAACGTTCATCACGGCCTTAAGCGGAGAGCCGGCCCTTCTACACGTCCACCCTTGGCTGCTCGGTGTGCGTGGTTTCCACAGCCCGTCTGTGCCTGCGACCGGGGGACCTGCCCGGCTCGAGCCCCTTCTCCGGCACCGCAGGGCGTGGCCCACCACGGGCCCTCGGCCAGCACGTCGGGGGTCGAGGGCAGCGGAGAGGTGGACGCGTAAGACATGGACACGTCGCCGGCGAGGGCCGCGCTGCACAGCAGGACACGGGCAGCTGCCACGCGGGCGCGGCCACACCCCCACGGGCCCCCGTCCACCGGGCCTCCGGCGACCGCGGCCAACCCCCCGAAGCGGCTTCCAGGCCTCCGCCGTCCCCCCCTCCGGCTCCGCCACGGCGCAGCACCCGTGGCTCCGATCGATCCCGCGAAGTTCGCAGCCCATCGATGCCCCTTCTCTACCCCCACGGCATCCGACCGAGGTGTTCGGCTGGGGGCCGGGGAGCACGTCCCTCAGACCCCGTGACCCCGTGGCCTGCGTGACACGGCCCTGCAGCAGGAAGGCGCCCGCCCGACCCTCGCTCGCCCAGCTCCGGCCTGGGGAGGACGCTGAGCCCCGCCCTGCCCAGGGCCTCGGGGGGGCTCTTCCCGCGACTTCTGCGTGCCGGGCCCTCCCTGTCGCTCGGTGTCCTCCCTGTGCCCGACGCACTTGCTCCGCGGCCCTGTGCTCGGCTGCCGGTCACTAGGAGGCTGTGTCCAGCAGCATGCTGCTCCTCCTCGCCGGGCGGGGAGGGCGGGCCCGGACCTTGACGAACAGGTCGGTTAAGGCGGCTGCTCTCCTCCCCTCACAGACCCCGGTGCCCAGATCGGCGTGCGGCACACGCAGGTGCTTCACGACCACTCGTGGGCGAGTGGCAGAACGAAGGGTGGCCCCAGGGACGTGCCTGAGCACGGGGGCCATCGGCGCCTCCCCCGGGATGCCACGCGTCTGGTCGGCCGGCGCTGCCCTGTGTGTCCCGCCCAGGGGCCCGAGGTGGCCCCGTCGGCACCCACGTGCTGAAGTCTCAGGGGGAGCAGGAGAGGAGCGTCAGCGGAATTAAAGAGACTGGGTCGAGGGGTGTGCGCATCCCAGGCCCGAGACGCCGTGCTGGGATCGGGGCCCAGGCCCCGGCCCGGCTTCCGGCCACCAGCCTCGGGCTCCGTGGTCTGTGCGGAGCCCGCCCTGCGGGGCTGCCCTCCCGGCCCCCCGGCTCACCTTGGACAGGCGCCAGGGGCTCGTACACCACTCGGTAGCCCTGCAGGATGCCGTTGGCGGCCGCCGGCTCCCCCCAGGAGACGTTGAGTGTGGTGGACGTTATTTCTGAGAATGCCAGGAAGCTGGGGGTCCCGGGAGCTGGGGACAGAACACAGGATGCTCACCGAGGCTCTCGGTCGTCTGCACACGCGCCTCCGTGCGGAGCACACGCGTCGCGACAGGCTGTTTTCAACTCGCTGGACGTCTAAGCGCAGTCTGATGAAAAGGAGAGTTATTGATCATCACTGAACCCGCTAGGATCAATCAGAAACTCAGGCCTTCCCGAGAAGAGCAGAGAAACACAAAGGAGCCCGAGAGACACAATGACAAAGGCAGAAAAGTGAGTAAGAGATGGAAACAGAAAACGAGAAGCAGATCGCTCCGGTCTCTGGAGCGGGTTGGGGGGCCCAGTCCTCATGGGGGGCCTGGTCCTCACAAGGGGCCCAGTCCTTGTGGGGGCCCCGGTCCTCACGGTGGAGCACTGGCTCCCTGATGGCTGAAGGCTCTGTCCACCCACCCTCCCCTCCCCGGGTGTGGCGGTCTCGGGGGACGTCCCTCCCAGCCTAGTCGGACAGGCCCCGTGGCACGCTGCCACCTCGGAGCGTCCGCTCGGCCTGCAGGGAGCGCGGCTGAGGAGCCGTCCTGAGCTACCGCACACGCGGAGCCACGTGCCCGCCCCCGCCCCCGCGGTCTGGGGGGCGCTGACTCCCCTCCATGCTCAGGAAGGACCACTGAACTGGCACCCCCCTGTCCCCCTCTCTGTCCTACCTCCAGTGACCTGCCAGGCCTACGGTGCCCTGAAGTGGTCCTGGCCTCTACCCTCTGCCCGCAGGGCTGCCCATGTCCCTCCAGCTCAGAGTCGACAGCCCGTCTGGGCTGCTGGACGAGGCCCAGAGGAAGTGCCCTTGCAAGCTGCTCACGCTCACCCATGGGAACAGTGACGCTCAGGATCCCGTCCCCAGGAGATGAATCACCTCGGGAGAGCGTTAACTGGCTGGACACGCAGCAGGTCAGGCAGCCCTGAGTGAGGTGGGTCCTGTCCCTGTGGGCCCCTAACCTCCCTTCCCCGGCCTCAGACCCCAGAACCCCACATGGAGCCCCTCAGACCCCCAGGACCTACATGAGGCCCCTTGGGCCCTGGGATCCCGGCCCAGGCCGCTGTCCCTCGGGGTACCTGACGGCTTCGTGGCAGATGCCAGGCCACCAGGAACACCACGCCCTGCGTGAGGCACCAAGGCCATGCCGCCCCCCCCCCCACTGCCAGCACAGCCCGTCCACACTCTTGGACCTGGCCCGGCCACGTGTCTGAGACAGCTAGAGAGCTGTTTCCTGGGGTGGTCTGTGGCCCCCAAACCCAGGGGCATGACCAACCCTGGCCTGGACCCAACCGCAAGGAGCTCACGGCCCTGGCTGTGGCCTGGACACACTAGCTGGTGACGTGGAGAAGTCATCCCCGAGGGCGCTGGGCCGGGCCTTGCGGGCTGAGCGAGGCTCAGGTGCGGGCGCGAAGCCCTGCACCCCCCACCCCGAGGGCTCCAGGGAGAAGCATGCACGGCTCACGTCGCTGGCACGTCTCAGCTAGCTCCGGGACCAGCGAGGCCGGGCCCTGGGGACACCCGCGAGGCAGACCCGCTGCCTCTCCACGGGCCCCGCTCCGCTGAGGGCCGGCGTAGGGCCAGGCGGAGCAACGAGCTGCGGGGGGGGGTGGTGCCCTTAAGCCACGTGCCGCCAGGCCCCGGACCGCGAGGGTGCCTACCAGCCTGATGCGTGTGCCCCTGCCGCGGGTCGCTCCGGGGCCCGTCTCCAGCGGCGTTGAAGGCCGAGATGCTGACCAGGTAGCGGGTGTGGCTGGTCAGGTTCTTCAGCCTCACTGTGGTCTCTGGCAGGAACAGGACCTTCATTTTCTCCGTTCTGTTCTGGCCGTCTGCCTCCCAGTAGTAAATCTGTGGGAGGGAGCGGGGGGCTGGTGGCGGCCCGGGTGGGGCGGGGGTGCAGGCGGGGGCAGGGGGGTCACGCGTTCTCTTCCCCGCAGCCAGGAGAGCTGAGCCCGGGAACGGGGCCCGCGCGCTCCCCTGGATGGCAGGGCGTGGGGAGCCTTCTGCAGAGTCGGGGTGTGAGGTCAGAGCCGGGGTGCGGGGGTCCTCGCTGCCACGTGCTTCGGGGAGCTGGTGACTTGTTTCTGGGCCGTCCATCCGGAGCCTGGGCTCGGCCTGGCTGACCAGGACGGGTGTCTGACGACACACGACTCTCTCCTCAGCCACCGCCAAGTCCCTTTCCCCCTGCAGAGCTAGCTCTGTGGGCGCCCTCCGCTGACGGCCCGCGCCCCTTCCATTGGCTTCTGGAGAAAAGGGGGAGCAGCCCCACCTCTGCCTGCTGCAGCCCCTGGTCGGACCCCCCGCTGCCACCTGAGCGCCCACACGTGGTTCAGGGCCGACGCCTCAGCCTTCAACCGAAGGGCAGCACAGTGGACATGAAAACAAGAAGCCGCCACCGTGCAGAGGGACCACGCCGGCCTCGGACCTGCCGGGACAGCCCCGCGTTGCCCGGGACCCCGTGTGCCCTCACGGGCTCTTCTGTGCTCGAGGGCGGAGTTTGCAGGCACCAGAACTGCCTCCCTAGACGGCGGGCCCGAACCGCTGCCCTGAGCAGTGCCGGCCAGACTATCCGAACCCCGCCCCGCGCAGGGGCCCCGGCTCCGTGGGCAGCTCGGCCCCGCGTGACAGCTCCGTGGAGGCCAGGAGGCGCCAAGTGTCCAGCACGTGCCGGAGCATCGCTGTTCCCGCTGGCAGGACGCAGCCCCTCTCCTGCTCTCTGAACTGCCCAAATGACCCTCTGCCCTAACGGACCCTCCTAACCGGAGACCAACCCCCAGGTTCGACGTCTTTGTCACTAAGGAGCTTAGGGACGGACATGCACGGGGCCCCGCCGCCCGGCTCGCGGGAGTCCTCGCTAGTCCCTGCACAGCCCTGCCGCGGACGAGGCATCTGCTCTCACAGAGCGGCTCCAGCGAAGCGATCACTTCTGAATGGGCATTTCATTGGCCCAATAGTCATCACGGCGTGCCAGCCCCGAGCATCTGACGACGGAGCCGCTCGGGCTCCGTCGGACCAGACGGCAAATCTGTCTGGGTTTCAAGGATGGCGCTGGGCCGACTGCCCCAGGGCGGTTTCAGGGGGGCCCGGGGGCTTCTGGGCGCTCAGCGCAGTGAGGTCTCGGAGACGGGTGGCTGTGAGGAGCCTCCGGCCCCGACAACCCTCCGTCGCCCCGCACCCTGGCCTGTCTGCTGGCCGCCTTCCTCGCCCCGCCCCCGGCATCGTAAGGTTTAGTGCACAGGCTCGCAAAGTGGGGTTCCTTGGAGCCCCCTGGGAGGACTCGCTTAAGTGCGAATCCGTGGACCCCCGGGAACCTGGAGGGTGGAGCTGGGATGGGGGGCCTGCTCTCTTCAGCGTCAGCGCAGACTTGGGGACCCCGGGGAGGGGGGCTGTGGGAGGGGGAGCAGGGCCTGGGCTCCATCTGGGACTCAGGCCGCTCGTCCCAGCATCGGCGGGCCGGGAGCAAGCAGGCGGCGCGAGAGCGCATTGCCTTGTAGCCCTGCACGTTCCCGTTCTGGCTCCCGGCGGGCGGCGGGTCCCAGGTGACCTCCAGCTGGCTGGCCGTCAGCGGGTTCACCTGCACGTTCTGCGGGGCCATGGCCGGGGCTGTGGAGAGAGCAGGACAGGAGGGTGGCTGAGGAGGCTGCCCGCGCACGGGGGGCTCGTGACAGACCTGAGACCCTGTCCCCGGCCACCCGGCCCCGACGCTGGGGACACCGCCGCCCTTCCCGGAGTCACGTTTTTAAATGCGAGAAATAAAATCCGGAGAATGACAAGGAAAACTGACTAGACCGGCTCAGGTCTTGGTGACGCCGTGAGCGTCACAGGCTCCGCCAACCTGTGCTGGCTCCTTATGCAGGGAAGTGGGGTGCGGGGAGCAGGAGGCGCCGTGTCCCCCACACAGCCTGGGAGTCGGGTTCCAGGTGGTCTGTCCCCAGATGCCGGCTCGCCCTCCAGGTCACACAGGAACAGGCTGACACCGCGCCTGTCTGCCTGTGAGGCCCCTGTGGCTTCTGACCGGGGAGCCAGACCCCGCTTCCTGCCCTACCCCTCCACCCGAGGCAGCAGGCCGCTCTGCACGTGCTGAGGGCGGAAGTCGCCCCAGGAGGTCACCCGGCCGTCACCGGGGGTGGGGGGCAGCAGTGCCTTGCGAAGGCGCGCTGCGCTCTGCCTGCTGGGACCCTGGCCCGGCATGCCCCGCCTGAGTCTGTGCCGAAGTCACACACTGTCGGGGATCATTCTGTGGGAGCCAGTGCCAGCCAGCAGGCCCCCCGCTGGCCACGGCCCCCGCCTGCGGGCCCAGGGGTGCTGCCCGCTGACTGAGTCTGTGCACAGGCCGCAGATGGAGACGACGAAAGGGTCACGACAGAGGGGCGCAGCCGTGCGGGCCGGCCCTCTGGGAGGCCTCTCCAGGAGAGAATGACCTTTGTGAGTCACCCCCTCCCCGCTTTCTCCGCCCCCCCACGCAGAGTGAAACAGTAATTAACGCCCACTCAGCCTGACACCAGCTGGCATTCTGCTCTGACCGGTGGGGTGCCGGATCCTCGCTGCCCAGCCCGGCGAGGGCGGAAATGCGCGCGGCCCAGCCAGGTTGCTGTGACAGATGCTCGGCCTCATTATCAGAAATTCTTATTTACCGCTCCATTAAACAACAGAACCACACACAAAAACAACTCAATCAAAACTAACTGGAGGAATTTTAACAGCCGCATTAATAATCCAAAACATAAATAAAGTTAATGTCTTTCGCATGTTCGCCATCGGCGACTCCATTGCCAAATTACTGCCACACAATTAGGATGGGGAAGGCGGCGTGGAGCGTGGCCTCTCCCCGGCGGCAGGCTGTTCCCAGGTGGCGCACAGTAGGCTGTCAGCCGACGCCCATTCAGTCGTTCGCGACAGCCTGCACGTCATCCAGGCCTCGGCCTACACAGCAGGGCAGGGGCACTGGCCACGGAAACGGGACCCTGGCCAGGCGCTCGCACGCCACGCCCCCGCGCTCCGTCCAGAATTCCCCGGAGACCCCGCGAGGGGCCTGCGCCGTGGGCGGCTGCCACGCACTCCGGCTGCGCCTGACGCCACCGAAGGCTCCCGCGCGGCCACCGGGGGCAGCCCCAGTGCGCGGCCCGCGAGTTTCCTCCCGTCCTACCCAGCAGTAATTAGAAACTTAGGGTACTTATGAGGAAGGCAGAGCCTGCGTTCTGCAACGGGTCTGTGTCTGTAAAGAGCAAATCCGTAGTTTCCAGAGACGTTTCTGTCTCCTGAGCGACACACAGGCCCAAAGCCGCTCAGGTGCCGCCCACGGCGACCGACCACGGTGCTTTCTGAGGCCCGGGAAGGCGCTGTCCCCAGGAGCCAGGCTAGTGCTGGTGCTGGTGCCACTGCCAAGGCCTGGGCAGGGGCACCGGTGACGAGGTAGAGACCCCCCTCCGGATACTGAGGCTCCCACACACCCAGACCCACGCGGCAGGTCTGACGAACGTGATGGCTGCGGGTGTTAAACGAACCCCGGGTCTCGGAAGCGACCCCTGGCCGCGGGCCCCGGCCGTCACCACGCCTGGTGTCTGGATGCCGCCTGTCCCGCCCCCCCAACCCTCCACCCCACAATCCTGCACGACCCCGGAGAGCACCGGGCCGGGCATCAGGACGCAGCTCACCGGCCTCGCCGACGAAGACCTCGACGGGCGTGCTGGCCGGGCTCTCGCCGATGATGTTGTAGGCCGTGAGGACCACCTCGTAGCGCCGGTATTTCTTCAGGTCTGCAAGGGGGACGGGGACAGGGTCAGCCCCGGGGGCCCCCGCCTTATGGACACGGAGCCGCCTTCCCACAGCGGGGTCTGTGAGGGCCGCCCCCTGTGACCAGCACGCCCCCCTGTGACCAGCACGCTCCCCGTGACCAGCATGCCCCCCCCGTGACCAGCACGCCCCCCCGTGACCAGCACGCCCCCCTGTGACCAGCACGCCCCTGCTCCCCGGTGTGCACTAAGTGGCTGAGCGGCCACGCTGGGGAGCAGATACCCCGGCCTGCGCTCTGGGGAGGCGGCAGCAGGCCCTTGCCCACAGAACCTGGACTACAGAGGGTGTAGTCCCCTTCGGGGCTTTCCTTTGCTCTTAAAAGTAAGAGCATCGACCCCACATTTAAATATTTTTAGAGGCAAACTAGGGTCCTTTGTGTTTTTAACGAAGGTTTTCTGGGAAGCACTTTCTGAGGTCACATGTGTAGAATCACACAGGGCAGGTGGCCAAGTGTGAACAACGTGGCAAAAGCAGATGACCTTTAGAGCAAACATTCTGGAAGGTTCTCTCACTGGTTAACACTGCTTCATTGGTGGCCTGGCTTTCCTGAGGCCTTGCGTGCGGGTCTGATCACCTGGGTGGGTGACACACCGGACCCCCATCCTGCCTCCCCGCGAGCTACGAGGTCAGCAGAGGTTCTGTGGATCAGACACCGCCGTCCCCTCAGAAATGGGGGCTGGTTTTGCCTGTGTGGCTGAGTGGGGTGCAGCTTCGTACACAGAACCCACCGGAAGAGGCTCCTGGGACCCACAACAACCTGGCCTGTGACTCTCGGCCCTGGGGCTCGTGTGGCTGCCGAGGCCACAGAATGAGGAGGGGACAAACCAAGGTGGCCGTGGACAAGCCGCATGGGTGGGGCCGCCCATCTCGTCCCTCGTGACCCACAACTGCAAAGTCTGGGCGAGAGCCAGAGGGAACCCTCGTCGCTGAGGCCCGGTCTGCTTGTAACTCTTTCAGCTGCACCTCAGCGAGGTGGTATGTGTGGCGGGGAAGTGGCCGTGCGTGGCGGGCTCGGGGTGAGTGAGCAGATGGCCATGTTTACACCGCAGCACGGAGTACACAGGATTCGTGTGACTCCTGCCCGGCCACCCGGGGGGAGGTGGGATGGCAGGGGTGGGGTGCCGAGCCTGCCAGAGTGCCTGCACACAGTAGGGCCGCGGAAGGTGCCAGCTCCTCGTCCTCCCGTCCGCTTAACCACTTCCCCTCTGGCGAGGCTGTTGCCCCCTGCGCTGGAATCCCGTCCCTGGCCGGGAGCCCCGGATGAAGGGGGGGACGAAGGATAACGCCATGGGTGGACACGGCGAGGGAGCAGCCCCCGGCGTGGCCCTGACTGACAGGCGTCCGCCAGAGGACAAACGCTGTGTGCTCCCACCTCCCTCCGCAGGGCCAGGGGAGTCCCCGCAGACAGGGAGCGGCAGCGGGGCTAGTGCCTGACCGGACGGGTCTCAGTCGGGGAACACGGAAAGTTCTGGAGGTGGTGGCAGTGACGGCCACATAACGATGAGAATGTGCTTGCTGCCCCTGGACTGGACACTCAAACACGGCTAAAAAGGTGAATTCTCTGTTGTGTGTTTTACTATAATTACAGAAAGAATTAGAAGAGACGCTGCTCAAGCTGACTTCCGGTCCCGAACTTGAAGACCGGCCGGCCAGCGCCGCCCCCTCCCCACGGTCCCTGGTCAGTTCCTGTCCTGTCTCCCTGGCGGCGGCCGTGTGATGACATGTGGAGGAGCGAGCTGGCTTCGCGGGGTCCTGAGAGGCCAGCTGGCCGGCCCGCCCGCTCCCCGGCCGGGGCGCTGTCACGCCGACGGTGGCACTCACGTGTTAACTCGTACGTGGTCAGCGTGGAGCTGCTGTTCACGGTCCTGAAGCTGCTCTGGGCTGCGGGGTGAGCAGGGAGGAAAGGCGGTCAGCACGCGGGGAGCGGCCGCCAACGCCGGGCTGCGCCGGAAGCCACTGGCTGCGACCTGCCCTCCAGGGCCACGAAGGCCCTGCGGCCAGCCCCGCTTCCCGTCAGCTCCTGGGGCAACCGGGCATCCGTGTGCACCGGCCGGGCCCCCTGCCAGGACCGGGGGGCCACGTGCTCGCCCTGATTAACAGGACCAAATCAGACCTGGCACGACAGGGCGCAGAGTGACACCGGCGGGGTGGGCGGTGGCTGCGCTGGGCCCCCTGTGGCGGACGCGGGGGCCCAGTGCACCCTCCCCGCTGCACCCCAGCCCTTCAAGGTCCGCGTCCTGACTTCGCCACAAGGCCCCGGGGGTGCTGGCTGTTGTTTGCTATGTTCAAGGACACTGAGGGTGTGCCGAGGGTGTGGGGACAAACGAGCCCCTTCCCGCCACAGCGCGCCTCCCGCCCGGCAGGGGCAGGGCCAGGGTCAGCTGCCACCGAGAGCCCAGCGGGGGCCGTGTGGGGGACAGGTGCGGCCGTCTGCACGCGAAGCCCTCGCGCATGGCCGGGCGCATCCGAGTCCCACCGTCGTGTGCGAGCTCGAGGCTCAGCCTGGGGACGCGAGGAAGCTGGCAGGGCTAGAATGTCTGAAGCCACCCTGTCGCTCTGTCCCCATCACACGACGTCAAGGGCAAAGAGTTTCTCTGACACTGTTCAGGGACATCGGGAAGGGAGACCCCTAACTCTCCCTCTGAGAGGAGCGGGGAGAGTGGCGGCCTTCCCACAGGGCCGAAGCCGCCTCCGAGGCTGGCGGCACGACCCTGACCGTCACAGCCCAGGCCAGGGGCCACCTGCTGTGAGCCCGAACCTGCGACCGCCTCCTCCGGGCTCCCGGCCTCGTCCTGCCCCAGACCTGCTGCACTGAGGGTGGTGACACGGCCGACCCTGGAGTGCCTGGCTGCTTGTCCCTCGAGGAAGTCAGGGCACAGAGGCCACACGCCTTCCCAGCCGCACCCCGGCCTCCTGCCGTCGTGTGCTCCGCCCGCGTGAATCCTCCTGCCTCCCCCCAACATTCAGGTTTGCTGGGCCCTCGTCAGTCCCTTGCCCTCCACGTCCTCTGTGACACCCTCTCACGCTCATGACCTCTGTCAGAGGGCTCCTCCTCCGTGAAGACTCCCCTGGTCCCCCAACCGGGGGACCCCAAAGCTCGGGAGTTTTCTGCTCGCTGCTGCCTCGCTGTGCACCCCGGGCTGTCGCAGAGCCTGGTCCACCCTCCCTTCCAGCCTGTCGGGCATGAGCGGGTGCTCGGCAGCGACCTGGGGACCCTCAGGGGGCAGAGCTCACCTGGGAGCTCGGTCCGCAACGCCGACGGGGTGCTGAGCGTCTTGGGCTCGGTGGCCGAGGCCGCCTCGTACTCCAGCTCCCGGTAGTAGATCCTGTAGCCCTGGAGGAGGCCGTTGAGGCTCTCGTCCCGCGGAGGCTGCAAAGACACGGCTGGTCAGCACGTGGAAGCGACACACGCCAAAGTTTAAGCGGCCGGCTGCCGGGAGGAAGTTGCTCATTCACAAAGACAGTTCTCAGTTTACAAGGAAAAAGGCAGGTGTGACATTCAGAGCAGGGACACGGGACTCCCAGGGACAGAACTGGCTGTGCAGCAGCCTCTCAGAGCCCAGGTTTCCTGGGGCTTGGCTGGGGACGTGGGCATCTCACCCCGTGTCCAGCAGACAAGTCACCCAATTTTCCCTAGGGCAGGGGACGGAGTTCACAGATCGGCGAGGGGGCTGTCCGCTTCCCGTGACCCTGGGGCCTGCACGGTCTCTGAACAGGGTTTAACCCGCTTCCTGTTCGCCGAGTTTGGAACAAGCCCGTCTGCCATGCGCGGAAGAGGCCCCTAGGCCCCTGGATGTCCCGGGAGCACATGGTGGCTCCGAGTGACACACGGAGAACGATGGCTGAGCCCAGGCTCCAGCTGGCTGCTCGACCCGCATCCTCAACAGGCGGAGGCCTGGCTGGCTGGTCTCTAGGGTCACGGGCGGCCCTCAGCCGCGGCCGCGCCTGAGGGTTCTGCTCCACACACGTGTGTCCCTCACTCTGCCTCCCCCACGGCGCCCGTGACAGGCTGTGGGCTCGGCAGGTGCGCCATCAGTGCTGTGGGAGTGAGCGTTGCTGGGGTCCAGGATGACCCATCTGTGGCGAATTCCGTCCTGGACTGGCCATCTGCACGGGTGGCTGCTTGACGGGAACTGGGGTCCTTCCTAGAAGCGGCTGCCGCTGCCGCCCGCACTTCAGCACCGCTGCCGGCGGCCTCTCCGGGGCCGAGCGTTTGCTCTGTTTTCGAAGCTTCTGTTCCAACGTGGTGCGCGGGCAGGCGGCGTGTGGGCTTATCAGCCAGCGCAGCAGCAGGAGGGGGCGGGGGGCGGCCCGGGACCACGACAGCGTGTCCTGCAGGCAGCCGGGCGGGAGGCAGGAAGAGCGTGGGGCAGGCGGTGGCCGGGCTCCCGGGAAGGACGTCCCTCCCTCCGGCCGCCCCCACGGGGACGGGCGCAGGCGGCTTGCCCATGTTCCACTCGGGGCCTGCCCTGCCCCCTGCAGGCGGGGCCCGGGGCCCAGGGCATCCATGTGGCTCCCGGTCTCGTGCTGAGCAGCCCGGAGCTGCCACGTGGCGTGCACTTCCTGCCCAGGGCTCAGGACAGCACGGGGGCCACAGAGAGCCTGGCTCCACACACAGGGCCTGTCACAGCCCGCACAGTCGCTGGCTGTGCACGCTGCCCAGACGCCCCCGCCTGTCTTTGCTGGGGCAGGCGGGCACAGGCCCCCGCTGGCTGGCACACACACACGCCTCCTGGGGCTTCAGACAGCACCAGCCCCGTGAAAGGCAGGGACCGAGTACCCGCCGCCGAGAATCAAACGTGACCGGCCACGCCTGGGAGCCTTTAAATGGGTCGGGGCCTTGAAACTGCAGGCGGTGCTTGCATTTTTAGGCAAATTATTGTATTAAAAAGATTTATAAGCGAAATGCTTCATTCAGAATTCAAAATTGTACTTAAACATAGTCTGGTTTGTTCTGATTTACTAAATTCTCTGTTTTAACTGTGCGTTGGCTGCTTGAAGCTGACGGGAGCCTGTTTCCACGTGACGTCGTGCGGCCCACCTCCTGCGATTAGTTTGTTCCGTGGGGCTCAGGAGGGGACAGCTGACGGGCACAGGCCAAGTCCCGCGGGTACAGCCACTGCCACTTCACGGAGCCGTCCAAACGCCACCGAGGGGCTCAGAGCCCCGAGGGCTCAGGGGCCGACGACAGCCAGTGTCACGATGACGGCCACCGGTGCACAGGTGATGACGTGTCACAGCCCTGAGCGCCGCCGTCACAGGACAGGAGCTGACCCAGCTACCGGCCACCAAGTGCCACCAAGCGCCATGTCAGCAGAGATGCCGGTGGGTCCCGGGAGAGTGCAGCGGAGCGATGCTCTTGCGGCCGGTCGCGTCGGGGGCGTGGGGCACAGGGGCGCGGGGACCTCGGGCCCCCGCTTTGAGCCTTGCCCCGTCCCACTGCGGCCAACGAGGACCTCCTATTTTACAGAGGAGCCGGAGCCGCCTTCCCGGTCACAGCTGCCCGAGGGCACACGGGGGCCTGCAGACCCACGGCCAGGCCCCCCGCTCGGGGGCTGTGGCTTCCCAGAGGCAGGGCCGGGGAGCCCGCTGACCTTTCCTTGGTCCCCACCCAGCCCCTGACGCCCTGCCGAAGCTGGAAGTTACGACACGGTGGAAAATTCCCGGATTCCTAAGAAGACGCCTGGAACCGCCTGGCGACCCCCCCGACGGCCCCGCCACCTCCGAGACGCCGTCACACGGCCAGGGAGGACAGGTGGCGAGTGGCCACCGGGGGCCCGTCAGCCCGGGAGATCACGCACTCCGGACCGAAGGCCTCCTGTTCTCCCCGCGTGTGCGGCAGGGTCGGGCGCGTGAGGCTGAGCCTCGTGCAGTCACGGCTTCTGCACCTCGCAGCCAATTCCACGCACCCCGAGGCCACCGGGCCCAACGTGGGTGCAGCAGAGCCCTGGGGCTCGGCCCAGCCTCACAGGGCAGACGCACGCCGGGCCTCCTTCCAACGTTCCCGCCCGGGGCCAGCCCCGAGCCCTGGCCCTGCACCATGGCCCGTCCAGCCTTGGACCCCGGGCTGCACCATGGCCCATCCAGCCCTGAATCCCGGGCTGCTACATGCTCCTGTCCAGCCCTGAACCCCAGCCGCACCCCACTCTTGTCCGGGCCGTGTCTGTTCCCAATTGGGGACGCCCGTCTCGGCACATCTCGCCCCCTCCCTGCTTGGCCCCAGCCGCACCCAGAGGGGCCTCCAGCCTGCTCCGTCCCCCAGGGGTTACAGCCCCTGGCCCTGTCAGTACAGGCCAGATGGCATGCACCGTGGAGGCCCTGCCCTGGCCCTCGCACCAAGCACCCAGACGCCCCACCCCTGCGACGCGCTGCACCCCGCCCGCCCTCCCTCGGGACCTGCTTCACTGCCGCTGGCGTGCGCCCGCTGGGCCGGCTTCCGCTGTCCTGGAACCCACGCCGGGACCGTCCCCTCCCGCTCTGCTGGCCGACCTTCCGTTCGCTCTCAAGCACCCGGCGGGGCTCGGCCTGCGGCCAGCCGCCAGCCGCTGCGGTGCTGGGGGCGTGGAGGCCGAGCACGTGTGGGCCGTGAGGCCCCGGGCCCCTACCTGCCACTGGATCAGCACCGAGGAGGTGGTGTGCGGCGTCACCGAGACAGAACTTGGCGGCTCTCCCGGAACTGAAATTCACAAAGAAGAAAACGCAGCTGTGGGGGCACGCGGTGCCGCTGGGCCCAGCCCCCCCGACGGCGTGGGGGCCCCGCAAGCCGACCTCCGCTCTCTCCCCTGCGGATGCCCGTCTCCCACCTGCGCAGCCGGTGCCAGGAGAGGAGGGGCCGTCCCGCGGGTGGGAGCACCCGCAGACGGACCCACACCGGCCGCACAAAGCACTGGCCTCCCTCCACTGAGATGCCGGGGGCCCCTGCCGAGCCTCCCCGCGGTCCCCACGGTCCTCGGGGGCCCGCAGACCCTCCCCGGACCAGGGCAGTGTTTTTTTTTGTTTTTTGTTTTTTTTTGAGGTACTTTGGTCAGAGCGACTCCTGAACAGGACAAACCATCAAGCCAGGCCCCAGTGCTCTCGGCTGCAGACACTAACGGGCCTGTCACGAAAGGCTGGTGGCCGCGGGCCCGCCACGTTCTGGGTGTCGGCGGTGGCTCCGCTCCGCTCTCTGGAGGGACAAGGTCGGCTTGACCTCTGCCTGTGGCCGTGCCCTGCCCTCTAAAATCTAGAATCCTCCCGTCGGGCGCAGCGGGCCTTCCTGAACCCCCTTCCTCGGCACCCCGTGTCCCAGCATCAGGAACCGCCTGTTACAGCCGCTGCCGTGATCTCCCGAGACCCAGCACGTATCACATGCTGGAAAGTCACCGCTGATGGGGCGACGGAGGGCATTCTCCCGGGCCCCCGCCTCGTGCCAGGCAGACCACCCACTCGCCAGCCCGGGCCCGGTCCCTGGGTCGCCTGCTCCGTGAGGCTCTGGCCGGGCCGGGCGCCCTCCCAGCCCCCGGGGTGTGCACGTATCGCCCCATCCCAGGGCCCTGTCCTGCCTTGGGGACAGCTCCCTAGTGCAGGCCCTGGGTCTCCCGCTGGCCCAGCCCATCCAGCTCCCCCGATAACCTCGACTGTGATGACAGGGTGACTTGACGTCCTAACACTGTAATAAGAGGAAGCAGAGTTTGCCAACCCAAATTATGCCTTTTTGGGATACTGATTATTTTCAGTTGGTGAATTTTTAAGAAACAGAAAACTCGAGACCCTTTAATGCCCCACCCCCCCCCACCTGTCTAAAGGAATGCGGACAGAAAGGCCTGCTCAGGGCATGCAGCGCCCCTCAGCCGAGCGGCCGACATCCAGGAACCCGCAAAGCGCTCCTCGGACTCACTCTGTGTCTGGGCGGCCGACGGGAACCTGTTGGCCACATGTGGGCCCTGCCTCACTGGCCTGTGAGGTGCCTGTGTCCCCCTCTGAAGTCCCAGCCCCCGCCCCCCTGCTTAGTCCACGCGGCACACAAGCCTGAGCGTGGGCCTCAGCCCCAGGGACCCGCCCCTCCAGATGCTCAGGTACCGCTGGCAGTTCCCCCTAGCGACCTGTCTCACGCCAACTGGACCAGTACGGCAGCCAGAGAATTGAAAAGGGCAGAAGGAAAGTTACTTTTCCTCCCTCACGGGAACCAGCCACGCACTCAAAGGACCCCTCCCCCACACAGGGCTCCCCAGGGCCCGGAGGCTCCCAGCCTGCCGGTCTCCGAGGAGAGCTGGACTCAACAACACAATGCAAATACAATGCAAATACAATGCAAATCAGCTGCCGAGAGCAACCGCAAACCTCGGAGAGAGAGATGACAAGACAGGTGCAGCAAAAGAAGAGATGCGAACGTCAAGGCAGTGAGAGCGGCCTGGGGGCCCTTCCCCGAGCGGGAGAGGGGGGCCGGCGGTGCGGGGAGCCTGGATGTCCTGCTCCCAAGGTTTCCTTAGAGACAGGCAAAGGCCGCGGCTGTTTGACTCTTCTAAGAATCAGTGCTTCGCTGCAAATGCTACCGCAGGTGGCTTAGAAGCGAGATTAACACAGGAGCCACAGAAGATGACCCCCATTTCTCGAGGCTGAGCCCCCGTTCTCCTCCCGGCCCGTCCAGGCTGCGGGCTCCCAGTGAGCTCGGCCAGGCCCAGGCCCGTCCGAGGTCAGGGACACTGGCCTGGAGGGCTCTGCTCTGCAGCAAAATGACCTGAGTGCTGCCGAGGAGCTGGGGGGTCCCGTGGGCCCTTGGCGGGGTCCTCGAGGTCCCCTGAGCCCTCGCTGGAGAGGCTAAGCTCCCAGGTTACAGGAAGAGCAGGGCTGAGGCTGCAGGCGCGGGCGCGTCGGGAGACAGCGCTGCGGGGCAGGGGTGGGGACGGCTGCACAGCGCTGCCGGCCGCTGGGTGCTCGGGTCCGCGCCGGGCCGTGATGGCACAGCAGTCCCTCTCGTCCTGAGTCTGTCTGCCGGGCCGTGTTGGCTGATGCTGCCCCTGCTCATTCCGGGCCTGGCGGCAGCGTCACTCAGAGCCGTGACGGGCCTGCGGGCCCTGCTCCTCCGAGCGCTCAGGGGTCTCCCGTCCACCACTAACTGCACTTCTGTCAAACGGCCAGCCTGGGAAGGCCGGTGAGAAAATGCAGACCCTCTTAAAACCCATGATGTTGTTAGTGGCCCTGTAAGGTGCTCAGTCTCTGGGGTGCTGACGAGCTGCACAGCAGGGCTCCTGCGGTCTGCCAGTAGCTGAGTGAGTGCCACTGCCCCTCGGGTGACCCTTCCTGGCTCAAGGTGGAGGCGGGGCCTCTCTCTAGGAGCCAACGCGTGGGGGTGCAGCTGGGAGCGGCCCCGGCTCACTCACCGTCCTGCAGGGTGGTCACCGCCTCTGTCTCTGCGCTGAGGTCGCTGTCCCCGATGTCATTGGTGGCTTTCAGGCGCAGCTTGTAGGAGGTGAAGGGCCTCAGCCTGCAGGGAACAGAGAAGAGCTCAGACCCCTGGAGACCCTCCTGCCCGGCCCCGCCCGGCCCCGCCCGGCCCTGCTGTGAGCCCCAGCCTCCCTCGGCCTCCCTCGGCGAGAGGGGCTCCTGGGCCTGGGGTTGATTCACTCCTGGTGGCGGCAGGTGGGGCTCTAGAAGCCCCCGGAACTGTCCAGGAGAAGCCCCCCAACGCCCAGCACCGAGGCCTGGTCTGCTGGGGGCAGGGGGACTTCCGAGAACAGGGGGCAGCAGAACCTCCAGGCCGGGGTGGAGGTGCTGCTCGGGGCTCCTGGGGGAACCGCCATGCCCCCGCGAGAGGCTCCGGGCAGCGAGCCCTGCTCTCTGGGGGGGGGGGGTCCAGCCCTGGCGCAGACCCCACACGTGCCACTGTCCTCGCTCGCTGCCACGAGGGCCTCTGTGGACGTCCATGCTGACCGGGCCCCACCTGGTGGCCAGCGGCACCCGCCCGCCCTCGTCCCCGCCAGTCACTGAGGCAGCCGCGGTGCCAAGCGCTGGGCGGGCGTCACCCGCGGAACCCGGGCGGCAGCTCGGGGGCAGCACGTCACTGATTCCGGCTCAGGCGTGAGGACGCTGAGGCCCGGTCCCGCCCCCTGCCTGCTGCCGGCTGGCACGTGGCTCGGCGGGGTCGGAAGAGGGGATGGTCTGGAAGCGACGTCAGCATGGGCGCCCCTCTCCGTCCTCCTAGTTCACCAGGCAAGTACTCAGGGCCGGGACACCTGCCCCTTACCAGCCATCAGTGAGTGGCAGGGAGGGTGGAGTCTGCCTTGCTGACGTGAATAGAGAGCACAGAAAAGGGACATCGACCCTGGTGGCATCTGCGAGGTCGTCTGCAGGCCTGGCCCACCCTCCGCACGCCGTGCTCCTCCCTACGCCGTGCTCCGCCCCAGACCAGGCTCTGCCCCACACAGCATCTGCCTCTCAGAGGGCCAGCACGCCGGAGCCCACACTGCCAGGCCCACCGTCCTGTCACCCCGCCTCGTCGTCGCCTGGGGCCTGGCGTGTGCCGGCCAGCTGTGCAGAGCCTGTCTGCAAGACAGACCTGGGAAGAGGTTGGGGCCGGGGGGCCTTGGTGCTGTTGGTCCCTGGTACACAGAAACCCTGGGTCCCTGGTACACGGGGTGTCGATGGAAGAGGAGGCGTGCTCTCAGGGGTGCACGTCAGACTCTGACCCTGTGGGCAGGAGCCGGCTGAGGGCTGGGGGCCCCTGACGGCAGGGCCCGGGCTCCTGGCTTGGGTCCCCCGGCACGCTTGGTACCTTTCGACAGTGCAGGCTGTGGCCCCGTGGCTGACGGACGAGGAGTAGGTCCGCCACTGTCCCCTGGGCAGCTCTCGCACCTGCACGGTGAAGTACCGGATCGGGGAGGCCCCGTCGCTGCCCGGCACCCACTGGAGCCGGAGGCTGCGTGCGGTCACTTCTGCCTGGGGCACCAGCAGCTCTCTGGGGGGCGCTGGCCGCTCTGCAACCAAACAGGGACGACGAGGGACATGTGAGAGGCCGCTCTCCCCGGGGAGGCTCCACCGGACAGTGACCGCGGTGCTCGCTGACACCGTGCTGGTCGCTGTGTGCATCAATCTGAACGTGACCGCTGGTCTCCCTGGGGTGTGACTGGAGCCCCCGCTTGCTCCCAGAATGACCTGCCCTCCGGGCAGAGACAGACAGACAGCGTGACCTGGCCAGCATGTGCTCCTGACCGCCACGCCGTTGCGGGCGGGGGTCTCGACGGCACCCGGCCTCCCCGGGGCCCCACAGGTCCCTTCGCACAGGCTTTCGTTCTGATTTAGGGCTCGGGGCAGCTTCGACGTGAGTTCCTGTCCCTGGATGTGAACTTGAGGCTGGGCAGCAGGCTCTGTCCTCCCCCGGGGCGTGGGCGCCTCTGGCTGTCCCTGGACCTCTGTCTGGCAGTGACGGGGCTGGGGTGCAGGGACACGACCCGGCCAGCCCAGGCGTGTGGATCATGGGCCTGTCCCTGCGTCTCCTCACCCCATCGATTTCAGCAGAGACGCTCCACGGGGGAGGAATAATTGTTTAATCGTGTGTCGTGATGACTATTGATTCTGATTAGAGCGCGTGTCAGGGACACCGCAGCAGGGCCTTGCCCGCCGTCTGCGGTGGGGGCCCTGGGCTCCCGGAGCTGCCCTGGCCCGCGCTCCCTCTGTGGCCACACACGGCCGCCCAGCTCCTCCCGCCCCCGCCATGGCCCGGTCCCCCTCCGAGACTTCCCTCCCGGACACACCGGCACCGGGGGGGCGAGCCAGGCTCCCTGCCCCTGAGCCGCAGGTCAGGACCGGGGGCCCTGGCCGCGGGGCAGGGCGGGCGGGGTGGGCGTGAGCAGCACGTGGGACGATGCAGCTTTGCCCGGGAAGCGCCCGCTCCAGGGGCTGCTCGGCAGCGCGGTGGACGCCCAGGGCCGCAGGCCCCGCTATGCAGGCCGCGGGGGCCTGGCCGAGGCCTCCTGCCGCCAAGTTCACGGCTCTCGTCCCCGCCGGCCGTGCCCAGCCCGCGGTCGCGAGGTCTCACCTCTCTTCTCGGTGGTGATGACGGTGGCCTCCAGCGGCTCGCCCCAGCCCTGCCTCGTCTTGGCGGACAGCCTGAAGATGTACGCGGACTCTGGGGCCAGCTCGGTGGCCGTGAACTGCCTGACGGTGGCGCCGACCTCCACCGTGGTGAACGTGTTGGGGCTGCTGCTGGCCAGGCGGTAGGCCACCTGGTACCCTGCGGGCGGGGTCACAGAGGGCCGCGGTCAGTCACTACTTCCGGCCCCCCGGGGACCCCTCCCAGTCACGGCTGTGCTGGAACCCAAACAGCCCGCCGCCTCCTTGCTGCTCCCCCTCCCTGCCTCTGAGGGGCGATGGTGCCACGGAGCAGGGGGCCACCGCCGTGATGGCTGGGGCCCCCACGGCACCGGGTCCCGTCTCATCCTTCACGGCGGCGAGACGCGACAGCGGTCCATCTTCGCTGGCCTCGGCAGCGCCGGCTCCCACGGGCGGGCTGCGCGGGCCCTCCCTGCCACCGCCCCGTCTGCCTGCTGACGCCCCGCTCCCCGGCGTGGCGCCACCCCCCGTCCCCCACCACCCCCACCGCTCCCCAGGAGCCCCCGGGCGCCGTCCAGGCTCGGCCCAGGCCTCGCTGTGTCTGTGCCCTCTCGGAATCTGCCAGACTAGCTGCGGGGGATGAGGGGCACGCGTCCCCGTGAGGGCTGCTGGTGGCCCGTGGGGTGGGGCAGAGCAGGCGCTCAGTGCAGGGCCGTTCCGGGGTGTCGCGTATTGCACGAGGGCACCACTAAGCAGGCCTCCGCTTGCACGGCTGCCGGGCGCGGCCCCCCAGGCGGCCCCTCCCCTCCGCCTCTCCACGTCCACTGAATCTCACTCCAGGCCTCTGGGCCTCATCCAGGCACCGCCCGCGCCAGTCCTGGGGTCCCAGATGCCAGGCGGGGCGTGAGCCTGCGCCCCACGAGCGGGCACAGGGCGGGCTACGCGTGGGGTGCTGGGCGCCACCCCAGCACCTCCCGCCTCCCAGGGGACCGCAGCACTCACAGCCAGCCTCTCTGCCGCGGCCCCCGGCTGGGACCGTACCTCAGAAAACTGGGCTTAAGCTGCCTCTTCAAACATGAGGCACTCACACGTTTCCTTGTTACCTTTTCACCTGTATCACATTCACGTGGCTCAAAAATGGTGCACAGCGCAAGATAAACAGGTTAAGGCAAGTCTCCCTCCACCTGCCCCCAAGCCCCCAGACCCCGCTGCCGAGGCGGGTGGCCTGGTGGGGTCTGAGAAGGGGTCTGAGAAGCTCCCTGCAGCTGTGGCACCTGCCGCCCCACCTGGCTCTGCATGCTGACACCTGTGTGGCTGACACCTGTGTGGCCGATGCCTGTGTGGCCGGCACTCGCTCTGCTTTCCCATCGGATCCTTCTGAGGGTCCATCTCCTGGTCTCGGCTCTCCCAGGACTTAACCCGGAGAGTGCCGGGTGGGCCACCTGCTCAACCCTCTGGCTCCTTCGACAGCACCCACTGCTCACAATGAGTGGGGGTGACCCAGCAGCCTGCCCCTGCTCACTTCCACCTTCGCCAGCCTCGGTTACGTTATCGCTCTGATTCACCTCCTAGTATGAGCCTTTTAGACACATCTCCATCTCTGTCACCTGACATATTAACTCCGAACTCTAGCTCGGACACTCAGCACCGCTGGGAAAATGGTCCGCCAATGCTCCCACGCACCCTCTACCCCCTGCTCGGCTTCCAGGAGCTGTGTTATTATTATTTTCGGGGTTTGGAACGGGCCTGAGGGTGAAAAGTGATGCCCATTCTGAAGACGTGAGGTGGCAGGAGAGGCGGAGCGGGCTGGGAGCCACTTCGTCTTGTGCGGACGCCCTCCGGATAGACGCCGACCCAGACCTCACGGGACCGGGCCAGCCAGGGGCTGGTAATGACCTCTGCTTCCACCTGACGGCTGGAGGACAGTCAGTCTGTGCCCAGTACTGATGTCACTGTCACGGCATATACCTGAACTACAGACAGACATGAAGGAAAATATTCTGCAAAGACAAACCGAACTTCGTGATCAAGCACTGAGCCTACCCCGGCAGACACGGGCGCCGCCGATGAGAACAGGGTTGGCCATGATGCTGTGAAAACCTCAAGAGTGAGGTATGACCCGTGGCAGGTGAGTTTAGCCATCTGAATAATGCTCCTAGTGATGAAAAGATGCCAATCCTCCCCCAAAGCAGCAGAAATTAACTGTAAAAAAATAACATAAACGGAGACACTTTAAAACGGAGCCGGGGCGGCCACCCCACAGGACCTGCCTCGCACGTCTTGTGCCTCAAACCTCTGGATGTTACAACAGGAACCAACAACCTTTGGACTGGGCCAAGGGCGAAATTATGCCCCAGAGAACTGCTGGCACAGGTACCAAGAAAGCAGCGATGGCTCCCGGACTGACACAAGCGTTGTTTGGAATCAGCGTCGCTCCGTCGCCTGCACCAATCAGCGTCACTACCTTGTGCCATCTGCCTTCCTTACGTGGACGCCATTATCCCCTTCCCCTTCTCGTGAACACCCCTCACCTTCGTCTCCTAATCGGAACGCCCTTTGGGCTTCCGCCTGAATTAGTGGTTCCAGAATTGCTCTTCTTATTGATCTCAAAGAAATGCTTGCCCTCCGACTCTGGCCTTTCGTTTTTAGGCTGATGTAAGTGTGCACTGCAAACAGACTCACGTGTGCACGTCTGGGGCCTGTCTACGCGCACACGGACTTCCTGGGCGGGACGAAGCCGAGCTGGTGCCTTCTCTGCAGAGTGACAGCTGTACCGACCCCCAAGGGGGCAGGGGGAGGCAGAGGGGGCCTGACGGAACGCACCCTTCAGCACCCATGACGCCACAGCCATGCAATGCGGGTGAGCCCCCCCGGCACCTGACCCCTGTCACTCTGCAACAAAAATCCAGTGACGGACTAGAATTTTGTTCATAGGCACGTCTTTGTGAATCACAGAATTTGGGGATTAATGGGAATTGGTCTCTCCGTGAAAGTTCTCTCTCCTGGCCTTGCTGGCCCCGGGCCCACTTTCCACCAACGGCACCCCCCACCCCTGTGCGCCCCCCATACCCTGCAAAGCCCTGCGTGACCTCTGACCTCGCCCACGCCTCGGCCTGTGCAGCTCCCTCGTAGGGACTCTGCCCTCACTCCTCTCGTCCCCTGAGGGGCCCGTCGCACCTCCCTGCGCTGGACGGCGTGTGCCATGTGTCTTTAGACTTGACCCGGCCACCGAGCGTCACGGGCTAGGGCTGCCCTGTGTCACCGCTGGCCAGCCTGGCAGGAGGTGAGCAGGGAGCCGGCTTCGCAGGGCAGGGCCTGGAGCGAGGCTGGGGCCCGGCCCCATACCCGACACCCCAGCCTCTGAACACTTCTGCCTCAGGCAGGAGGGTTCCAGTCACCCCAAGTGAGGAGCTCACAAGGGAGGCAGGAGAGGCGGCGGGCAGGGGCCATGACACAGAAACCCTCTGGGCACTGAGGCCCCACTGGACACTCTGGAGACGTGGAGGGGGTGGCACTGTCATCCACCAACTCCCGCCATGAGCCGAGGGCCACTTCCCGCGCCCGGGGCAGACAGAGCTCTGGGGCACGGCCGCGCCACACTGGGGAGGGCTGCGGGGAGCCGGGCAGACTCCGCACCTACGAGAAGGCCGCCTCACCGTCCCGCGGGCACTGGCTACTACCTCGGGGCCTCTTTCTCATGCATTTGACTTTGAAACTAAACTGATTTTACTGTAAATACAGGCCTTTCATTCTGTCTCTCGCCTCCTCTGGAAAACATTTTCTTTCTCCAGAAACTTCCATTTCAGAGACTGTGACGTCCCCTGCACGGACCAGCCGTCTGAGGACCCCATGGGACAGGGGCCGCTGGCGGTGGGATGGGCCTGCCCTGGCCTGGCTCCTGCCACCAAGATACGGACATGACGACGCCCACGTCACATGGCCGCGGTGATGACGCTGCGAGGCATGATGTGCGAACCGCAAGGCGCGGGGCACCGGGGCCCACCTGCGGGGCCTGGGCCGCTGTCTCCGCTGAGCAGGTCCCTCTGCGCCCCACCTGCGGGGCCTGGGCCGCTGTCTCCGCTGACCAGTCCCTCTGCGCCCACCTGCGGAGCCTGGGCCGCTGTCTCCGCTGACCAGTCCCTCTGCGCCCACCTGCGGGGCCTGGGCCGCTGTCTCCGCTGACCAGTCCCTCTGCGCCCACCTGCGGGGCCTGGGCTGCTGTCTCCGCTGACCAGGTCCCACGCTCAGCCACCGGGGCAAAGGCCGCAGCCCGTGGCTCATATTTGTACCCTCCTTTTATTTGCCTGAAGAAAAGAGCCCGTCCTTTCATCCCCACTCTGTGTTCTGTGGAACCTAGAGCCTAATGCTTCTATCTCACCTCGACCCGTTTTTAAACGTCCTGGACTCACTGGACAGGAAATAAGGGGGTTTTCTGCACGTAAACGGCAGAGAGCAGCCGCTGTGTACGGGTTCTCGCATTTCTAGAGGACGAACAGTGCTGAGGTCAGAGCGTTTCGGTGGAAAAGGTGAGTCATGGGCACCGGCAGGGCGGAAGCCCCATGCCGACGTGCGGCGTGGCCCGGTCCGGGGACCGCCGTGCGAGTGCGGACGGAACGGCGAAGCCGAGTCGGCAGCAGGACGGGGCCGCGGGCCGCGAGCCGCCGGTTCTTAAAGTTATGGGTGAACGAGGGTGACGCGGGCCATCGGGGAGCGAGGCCGGGCATCGCGACATCGACCCGAGGCGAAGGTTGGACCGCGGCGCGAGAGGGGCCCCCGCCGCCTCTGCGAACACCGGAAGGCGGAGGCGGCGCCGCGCATCCAGCCGAGAAAGCCTGTGGCTGCACGCGCGCGGCAAGTTCCAGAACCTTCCACCGCGAGAGGTGCGATCGGGAAGAGACTCTAAGAAGAGGCGACTCTAGCTTTTTTTGGGGGGTGGGGCGGCTCTCAGCTGCCTGGTCGGATGGGCCGACCTCAGCCTGACACCCAGAGCCCCTCTGGGGAGCCAAGCAGACGGCACAGGTGGTGCTGCCTTGTACGGATTGCGTGCTTCCTGGGCACGTGGGTCAGAGAGTCACCTGCCAGTGCCACGTCACCGGGGCCCTGGGGCCCAGGTCTCCACAGCCAAGGCCACCAGCACGGTGCTGCCTGACGCCCTCGGCAGCTGCTGCCAGTGGCCGTGAGTGGTGACGGCCCCTCCAGCACCCACTTGCTGTTCGGGGAACCCACGGCAGCTGAGTCGCATGGGAGGCCCGTGTCAGCCCAGGGCAGACGCCGAGAGCTTGCCGGTTTTACGGCTTATCCGTCTGAGGGCGAGGAGCAGAAGATGTAAAGGTGGATCAAACCTGCCTCTGCAAACGGGGGGCGGGGGGACATACGGGGGACCCCTCCTCCCAGCCTGCTGTGCTGACAGGGCAGACGTGGGCGCCAGTCGGCAGGTGCAGGTGGATACTCCGGCGGGTCTGGCCGGCACACCGGTGTGCGCTTCAGAAGCACAGGCTTCTCCACTGCGGCTCGGCAGCAGGGAAGGGAGTCGCCGGCGGGCGGGCGGGCGGGCGAGGGAGGGAGGGAGGGCCGGCTGTACCCATGGGAGGGGCTCCCGCCGCACCCCCAGGGGAAAGCTCTGAACGCTAAAAGCTCTCCAAAGTAAAATATTTACGCAAATAAGCAAGTGTTTTTCTCCAGGCGCCAGCCGGTGCTTCGCGCTGTTAATCGCTTCTGGAGATGCAAGAACATGCTTTGATGTGGATCGCAGAGGCGGGCGCTGCGGCGTGTTTGTGTGTGGACACACTCGGAGGCCAGTGCGGGAGGGTGGCTCAAGGTCTCTGGGTGTGAAGTGCGTCTTGCAAAAGCATGTTTTCCTCCCCCTCCTCGAACTCCTATCTGAACCCTTAGAAACTGTTTTCCCATCTTTCCTACAGCATCTGCAATTTGATGTGCAAGCTATAATAATATCCAGGTGACAGGTCACCCAGACAACATTTGTCACGATTACAGCCGCCTGCCATTACCACAGGGGCGGCTCGGGCGCGGCGCTTGCTGCGTTATCGGCAGACACGGCGATCTCGTGCGCAGCACCCGTCTGCCTGGCTGGGATGCGCGGCCTTTCGCAATTACAGACACCCCCCCTTTCCTGGGTTTTTGTGATTTTCAAGGCCCCCCGGGGACGACAGATCAAAGCCGGAACCCCTTGTCACAGCCGAGGAGCACACCGCCATTCCGGGTTTGCTCCGTCCTGCCGGCCCCCAGCCCCGGTCCCAGCGAGCGGGGCGAGGGGTGCGGCGCCGGGGCGCGGTGAGCTGGGCCGTGACACAGAGATGTCGGTCCCAGAGACATGGCAACACGCGGAGCTCCTGAGTGCGACGTGCAGCCATCGCGCTGAGCTCCGGGGACACCTCGCCTGGGAGGGGGGTGCTGTGCCACCCGCTTCTGAGAGGCAGGACGTCGAGGCCGGGGAGGGCTGCGTGACACGTGTAAACTCAGCCGGCCGAGGGCGTCCCCACGCCCCCCTGCTCTGCCGTCCGGCCTGCGTGCAAGGCGGTGCTCCTGACGCAGGGGAGACTGAGGCAGGCGGCCGTGATTCAAGCCATGCCGGCGGCTGCCCAGACCACCGGGGGGGGCTCAGGGCGGGGTGACCAGGCCGCTCGGGGCTGTCAGAGAAGCCTGAAGACTGCTGCTCTGGCCAGTCCTGAGGGACGCAAGCTTCGGCGGCTGCTCGGTCTTTCGCTGTCCCACCCTCTGCAACCTGAAGGTGCCGACCCCACGACGTCCCGTGTGGACACGGTGCCCAGCGAGCACCTGCCGGCTGGGTCTCACCCCGGCACCGCGAGTCCAGGGGCGGGCGAGAGGGCAGAGCCGGTCCGCAGACCACGGCGGCCGGTGAGGACCACACCTGCAGGTGTGACGACCCGCGGCGGAAAAGAAACGGGTCTGGTGACGGAGATTTAAGGTTACGCGAGAGATCAGTACAACCAAAGAGGAAAGGGGGGACTTCCTGCCACTTGACGACACGGACACGCTCAGCGGTCATCCTGGTGATGCTCGTCGAGCTACAGGTGACATGCTCAGCGGTCATCCTGGTGATGCTCGTCGAGCTACAGGACCTGGCCCTAAGCCGGAGAGCTGGCCTCCAGCCCGCACCCTGGGTCAGGGGCAGGAAGCTCCGTCGCCTGGCACTCACGATGGGTCACTGCGGAAAGAGCCCGCAAGCGGCCGGTAAGGAGTGGTGCGTCCCCGAGAGGAAATGGTCCGAGGACACATATGGACTGAACAGGGACCCACAGAGGCAGAGCCACACGGAAGTCGGCCACAGCCTCCTGGCGGGACAACTCAGGACGCCCCAGGCCCTGTCGCAATGAAGCGAGAATCAGTACCTGTTTGCCGTTGCCATCGGCACGCCGATCACATCGCTTTGGGCTGAGTCTTGGGTGGCTCCGGCAGACTTTCAACGTAACTGCCTGTTTTATAAGTTCATGACCTTCCTGTGGCCTCATTGGCACACAAGTGGATGTGCTGGGGGTCTGCCGTGGGCTCGGATCAGCTAGACACCATACCGCGGCCCTGAGCTGGGTCTGAAAACATACCACGCCGGGTGCCCTGTCTTTTAAATGCCCAACCTGAAGAGCCGGGACCTGTGGGTCACTTCCTCCACGGCCTGCGGGGTGTCCCTGGCGGGCCCCGGCCCGGCCTGGCCATGTCTCTAATCACGGGTCAGTCTACGGCCCCTCAGGAAGGGGCCCTCTGTTCTGGCGGGGGGTGTGGCCCTCTCCCCGTCCTCTGAGGCTCTGGAAGCCTCTTATCCAAAACGCCCGTCCACCAGGACCCCTCGCCAGGAGGCGCTGCTGGCAGGGAATCCAGTGGAAGCTCCGGCGTCGCCTGTCACCCGTGTCGGGGCGTGTCACCCTGAAAGCACCCTGGGTGTCCCGGGGCTGGCGCATCCCACTCGCTGCTTACTTCCCACCGTTTGCACGATGCCTGGCATAGAGAAGGCTCTTAATTTGTCATAGTGGAAGGGGGACTAGATAAAGGAACTGATGATCTTTTTAAAAAAAAAAGTGGTTGCCTTTAGGGAAGGAGGAAAAATTAAGGCTTTTCATCATTGTTATCGGAGCTTCTCCTCCGAATGAAAAATTAAAAGTGAACATCTTCCCCGGGACCCAAGGCACACAATTCACACCGTGACTTCTCCAAGGCAGGAGGTGCCAGCCCCGCCGCAGAAAAGATGCAGCCGGGGACTCGGGAGCGAAGCCTGGGTCCGCGTCTGCCACGAGAGCCAGCCCGCTGGTGTCCCAGGACGAGCCACAGCAGCCGGGCGCTTCGGAGCGGAGGGAGGCCCAGCCACGGCGGTGTCACCGGGAGCCGCGAGTGAACGCAGCGGGCTCTGCGCTGACCGGACGCGGCTCTCCACCTGCCCAGAAGCCGGGGTGCCCGGCTCGCGACGCAGCGGGGCCCGCACCCCACTCCGTTCAGAAGACGCTGGGCTGCTGTGGGCAGGATGCATCTTCACCTCTCGGACACCTAACACGTCGTCACTCCTAATGGCCACCCCTCTGTGGGAGGCGTCCGTGTGGACCGCGGCGGCCCCCTTACCCAGAATCACGCCGTTGGGCTCCTCCGGGGGCTGCCACACGACGCGCACCGACGAGAGCCTCACTTCCGGGAACACCAGCCTCACCGGCGGGCCTGGGGCTGGAGGGGGAGAGTCACGTGACTGAGGTGCCCTTACGACGCTGTCGCTGCATGACAAGGCTCCGCAGGCTGGCCAGGCACAGCCACCACCACGGATGACATCCGTCATGGGTGAAACACTGAGTTTCGGGCAAATGACTTGAAATCTAAATAAGGAGCAACACTGATTTGGGGAAACACTTGTTTTTGACCCAGCGGGGAGTCCTGTGACTGGGGGGTTGCAGGAAGCTAGCAGCCCCGCTGCTACGTGGCTCCGCAGAGCATGCGTCGGGGGACAGTGACAGGGCGGGGCCGGGGGAGGGCGCAGTGGGGCGAAGGGGTCAAGTACACGGCAGCAGAAGGGAACTGGACTTTGGGTGGTGAGCAAGCGATAGCGTGCTCAGATGCCGAGTTACAATCTCGTACACCTGAAAATTACATAGTGTTATTAACCAATGTCACCCCAATAAATTAAAAAAAAGCTTTTCAACCAATCATTTCTTTTCTGGACTTGATATGATGAGGCAGGTATCAGGCAAGTAAAAGGGCTTAAAGCCCCTCCACCTCTAAACTCTAAATGAAGGTTATAATTATTGACAATACGTGTTTATAATCAATGCATTGTCCTGTAAAATTGAGTGATGTGCACAAATGTATATAATGATTCTTCTGTGTGGGATGGTGGTGCATCAATAATTAAAGCAGCAGCTTGTATTGTGGCACTGTTGACTAATGGGGTCATAGGCCTTGTGAAACATATTCACGTAAGTGGACAGACGAACGAGTGTGTGGCCACTCTCAGAACTTCCTGTTGGAATGTGATAAGTGACTGACCCCCAGCAAGGGGCAGTGGGCCCGGAACAGCAAGTTCAGCCCGGCAGGCAGCGTGGGGCTGGGCTAATTCAGAAAATCTGCCACCGTTTCCCTCCTGCCAGGTGCCAGGGGCCCTGGGGTGGGGTTTTGGGGGAAGACCAGTGTTTTTCCCTCCGACGTATTCATTATAGTCTATCTAATAACGGGCAGTCAGGGAGCTCATCTTGAAGCCTTTGCCGTCTGCAAGTGGAAACACCCATTTCCTGGTGGTTTAGAGTTCCATAAAAACAGCGCTCAGGCCAGAGCAGGGGTGATGTGGGCGCGGGAGGGGCCCCACAAACACACATCCTCCGTGGCCTAGTCTCACCTCGGATTGTGCCAACGAAGGCGCCGGCAGCGCCAGCCAAATCGAGGCACCGGGTCGGGTGGATTTTGTAAGGATTCGTACGGACACCCCTCCCCCCCCCCCCCCCCGTTTTACGGCCCCACCCCCACCCCGCCTCTCCTGTGCTGCCCGCTGCGGGGACACCCCGGGAACCTGTTTATACGATTAGGCTGTATAAACAGTCAGTGACTGGAAAACAATTTTGTTTTGTTTTCCTGAGCTGGAAAAAGGAGGAGGAAATGGTCTGTAGCCCGCGCCCCCGTGGCGGTCCCGGGCGGGCACGCACCGTCGTCCTTGGTCCGCTCCAGCACGGGCGGCGCGCTGGGCACGCCGGCGCCCACGCGCGTGAACGCCTGCACCTGCAGCTCGTACAGCGCGAACTTGCGCAGCCCGGCCAGCAGCGCCGACTGCGACTGGTTCCCGCGCACCACGTGGCTCCGCGGCTCGGGGTCCGCGTCCTGGGCCCGGAACAGGATCTGCAGCATCAACACAGGGGCGCGGTGAGCGAACGGGAGCTGGGGGTGGCCCCCGGGCGGGGCACGCAGGGTGACTGCCGGACCTACTTCCGCCACGCGGGCACCTGGGCAGGTGCGATGGACGCCCGCACCAGGTAGGAGGGTGGCAGGGTCCGGGCCAGGCCCGGCGGCCTCGCCATGACGCGCGGGGTCGGAGGCAGCCGCTGCAGCCATGCTGACCACGGCCACTGGAAAGGGGACTCCCGAGTGACACGGATGGCCTGCTCCCGACAGCGCCAGCCGGCAGCGCCCGCCTTCCCGGTTACCTGGCTCCTGCTCACAGGGGCGCCCTCCCCCGGCCACGCCCCCTCACGTCCCAGGCCCCTCATCGCTCACCTCCTGAACAGGTCCCCAAGACCGTGACCCGAAAGGCCACAGGTGGCAGGGTCCTCAGGGAAGAGTCTGAAAACAACTTGGGTGAGCGTTCCCTCGGGGCCCAGGGGTGCGCCGTGCACTTTGGTCCCTGACCCCCCTCACTGGGACGCTGCCACCAACGGCCAGAAGGGGGCACTCAGGGCCAGGAGACTGCGGAGCAGAGTCTGGGGGGGCGGGGTGGGGATGGGGGGAGCCACACAGAGGCGAGGAGGAGAGGGCGGGCGATGCAGAGAAATTCGTTCTGCTGCTTGGGAAAGTGATGGATGGAAAACAGAGTAGGGCCTGGGTGGACGCAAGGGACACTGAACCCACGGTGGCTCCGGGGCCCCGGGGGTGTGCGGCCGCTCGCGTCGATGCCACTGCCCAGGTCGCAGCGGCGGTGAGGCCGCCTGTGCAGATGCGCATGCGCACCCCGGTAACACCTGCACCACGCTCACTGTGAGCGAGGTCACTTCACAAAGGAGCCGCTTCACTCTCGCGCTGGCCCTGCCTCCCCCCTCGTTTACTGGTGGGGAAACAGGCTCAGGGGCGGAGGAGCTGCTACCATGTGTGCCCCAGTTTAACTTACATGGAGGGGTCTCACCACTGCCTAACCCCAGACTGTACTGAGGCTTGGATAAGACAACTCCTGCGACAGACAGGCCGGTGCTGTCCCTCCGTGAGAAAACAAGAGCTCGCTGGCCTGGTGGAGTGACCTGTGGTAGCACCCTCGGGTCTTAAGCTAAGGAGCGTCACCGTAACATGTACCTTGTAGCCCAGTATGAGTCCATTCTGGTCCTGCTCGGGTACCGAAGCCCACGTCAGTAAAATCTGGGTCGAGCTGACAGCCACGGCTGACACGTTTTCGGGGGCGGCAGAAGCAAAGAATGAGTTAAACAGGTTGGCACCCGAAGTCTAAAGGCTTCTATAAATAAAGGGCCAATTTTTACCCAAATAATGAAGTTGTCCTTAAAACAGCGATGCATTCTAAGCATTTCATAGCGGTCGGATTAAACCTCCAGGGTATAACAGAAATGTAAATCTCTTTAATATTAGCAACAAATTCCATAAATCCTGGGTATTTAAGAGCTCAGTTTTATCTGAGTCCACCCAGCAAGAAAGTACATTCGGTCTGTTTTTATATTCGCTTGTGGGGACTGCGGACTTTTCAATGGGAAAGCCTCCCTGCAGACTGCGGCCCACCCGTACCCCGAAGCGTGGTGGTCTCTGAGGGGGACGGTGGGGCTGAGAGAGGTGGTGTCATCATCGGCAGGAAGGGGAGGGGTGGGCGCATTCACTGCCAGCTACCTCGGCACGTCCCTGTGCTGTGTGACTTTAGATCCTATCGCATTTAATCCCCACAGTCACCCAGCGGGGTAGGGAGTATTCACCCAGCTCCAGATGGAGGAAGAGGAACCAAAGCCGGAGAAAATCGCATACGTCACATCTGAACGAGACACTTTTATGCGCCGAGCTGGGCCTGTGGACGCAAGCTGTGCCATCTGACTTGTGTGTAGATAACGTTTCCACCCTCGTCTGTTGACATATGTCACCACACTGACTTGTCTTGATACGTGTGCAATGGTCCAGATTTGTGTGCAAAGTCAATAGTTGCACTTTAAAAGCGAGGACTTTTAGATGGTCTCGGTTTGCTTCTCTAATTTTCTTGTGGACCCGTTTAAACCTTGAACCATTGGGACCAGAAAAGATGGACTTGCAAGTCCCCGGCAGTCAGTGGTGTCCTGTCACTGACAGGCAGCACGGAGCAAAGCGCAGCCCTCGCGCGGCCTGAAGACGCCGCCGCCGGAGCTGGGCGCGCTGTGCCGGGACAGGCCGCCAGGCGAGTGCAGGTGGCGGCTCTGGCTCTTGAGCAGCTGCTTCTTCATCTTCTCCAGCTCCTTGCGCGCGATCTCCTTGGGGTACGTGGGGGCCTCCACGCCCCCAGCACGATGATAAAGCTTTTAAAAGCCCACGTGGTCACACTCTGGGCACCAGCGTGCCTGGGTCTTTCACCTCCAACGTGACGGCACTTCTGGCCTGACAGGAAGCCAGAGGAGATGCCGCATGCAGCCCTGGCCTCTCTGGCAAAACCTTCTTTGCATAGCGGTCCCCTCGGGAACTCGATGCTGTGGTGACGGCTCGTCCTCGGTGGCTCTCATCAGCCCATCCACCCATTCCTGGCGCTAACGGTGTTCCTCATGTGACAGTCATCCTGTTTCCCCTGCAGCTGTGTGACAGTCCCCTCGGCCCCCGACCGTATCCCCTCACCCCAGAGCAGGAGATTAGGACGAAATCAAGTCACTCTGGGAGGAATGGCCGCTCTTTCTCAGCCACCTGCATGTGCTCCCTGACCGTGGCTGGGCCGCGCTCAGACCCACTTGGTGTTGCTGGTGGGGGCTGGGAAACGAGCCAGAAAGGATGAGAGAACCCGCATCTGGTGTCTCCAAAACCGTTTCACATCGTGGCCCGCACAGAGACCTGACACTGGGTGGCCGGCTGAGTGTACTGAGCCTGCTGCTTTGTAAAGCCCCAGGGATCTGTCCTGCCCGGCCCACGGGGCAGGAGGGATGGCCCTTTAGCCACCCTCAAGGCATCCCCAGCTGGCTCTGGGTAACAGAAGGGCGGAAGGGGAGGCGGAGCCAGTTCCGTCCCCAGGGTTACATCAGCCTTTTCCTTGTATCTCAAAAGGGACACGGCTTCCTGCCCAGCGCTCGGCTCCCGCCCCGGCTTCCCGCCCCGCCTGCTGCCCCCTTCTCCCACGCGGTGTCCCCGTGGCACCGCCCCCGCCCCAGTGTTTCACGCCCCTCTTCAGAGCTCCGGACCGGGGCCCCCTGCACCTTAGTGCTGCAGGTGACAGGCTCACGGCCCCAGCACCTTCCTCCCCGGCACCTCAACCCACGATGACCACCTCTGAAGCCACGTCCTCCGCCCGTCCGCTCGGCTCACTGGGTGCTCCCCCCAGTGGCTGCCATGCACTTGTTCTTCCGAATTTATCCTATGCATTTCCTGTCCAGGCCACTCTGAATGTCAACTTCACCTCCTGGGCAGGGCAGTTCTCAGTGTTTAAAAATTCATTAGCTTTGTTATTTAAAATGGTGTTAGTGATAGTGACAGGGAGAAGGTTCTTCACGTCTTAGCAGGACAGAGCAGAGGGTCTGGTGAAGAGGCGGGGAGCCCCGGCATTTTCGAGGACTCCAGGAAGGAAACGGCTGGTGGAAGGCGCTGGCCACCTCTTGAGTCACGCCTGTCCCAGACGGGCTTCCCGAGTCCCCTGGCCGATTCTGTCCCCGGGAGCCTGAGAACACGAGGCCTCGCCCTGGCAGGGGAGGTGCCCTGGAAACAGCCGTATCTGCTCACCTAGGACCCCAGAGCCAGCACCTTCACGCGATGGAGACGCCAGGGACAGGAACGAGCCGGTGCGGGAGGGCTGGACGGGGACAAAGGGAAGGGAGCCGGCCGCCCTGGGCCCAGCACGCCCCCAAGCAACTGTCCGGCTCACTGTCTCACCCTATCAATGCCCCCCCCCCACTGCCTCGCACCCGCCTTTTCCGGCCCTCATCTGGGTGGGGGTCGAGGGTGCTTTAATTTGCATTCTAACAGCCCCTCGAGATGTCAAGCACGTGAGGAGGGGGACGGGTGTGGCGAATTTCGGGACTGTCAGGGGCACTGCTCTCTTCCTGTTTCTACAGACTCATGCGAGGCCAGTGAGGGGCCCCCAAACTACCGCCGGCCACACCCGGATGTTACCCAGAAACGCTTTTACCCCTTCCTGGCTGTGGGCTCGAACCCGGGGCTCGCGGACGTGAGCGGGGGCTGGGGCTGCTTCTGGCAGGTTCGGGGGGGGGGGGGCAGGTTCCGGGGTGGCTCCTGCTGCTCCCCAGTGCCCGCACACGTAGTATGGACAGCGCCCCCCCCCCCCGAAGTCCTTGTGCAGACCACCCACCCACCAGTGCGAGCATCTGCCTCAGACTGCCCGGCGAGAATCACGCTGCTGCGTCAGGGCGACTGGACTCCCGAGGACCTGCTCCTTAGCGCAGGGGACCGTCCCTCCCGCCACCCCGGGGAGGCCCCACGCCCTGCGCGGTGAAGGCCTCCGAGTCTAGTTCCATCATGGCGAAAATTACCCCTAACTAAACAAACAGTGACTGAGTCCAGCCCCCGTGGAATTCATCGCAGATGTCAGGTTAGCGGCAGGCGGCTCCAGCCAAGCGTGGCCACCATCACCCCTTGGGACCCGGCCTCACAGATGTCGGTGGGGCGGCAGTGAGGAGCCTGAGACCCAGGGTGGGGGAGGCTCATCTCACCTGACTTCACTGCAGTGAGTGGCCTGGGCCTGTCTCACCTGACTCCAGGGCAGTGAGGAACCTTTGCCCAGGGAGGCGGGGCCGGGGCGGGGCCGTCTCACCTGACTCCCCTGCAGTGAGGAGCCTTTGCCCAGGGAGGCGGGGCCGGGGCGGGGCCGTCTCACCTGACTCCCCTGCAGTGAGGAGCCTTTGCCCAGGGAGGCGGGGCCGGGCGGGGCCGTCTCACCTGACTCCCCTGCAGTGAGAGCCTTTGCCCAGGAGGTGGGGCCGAGGCGGGCGTCTCACCTGACTCCCCTGCAGTGAGGAGCCTTTGCCCAGGGAGGCGGGGCCGTCTCACCTGACTCCCCTGCAGTGAGGAGCCTTTGCCCAAGGAGGCGGGGCCAGGGCGGGGCCGTCTCACCTGACTCCCCGGCAGTGAGGAGCCTTTGCCCAAGGAGGCGGGGCCGAGGCGGGGCGTCTCACCTGACTCCCGGGCAGTGAGGAGCCTTTGCCCAGGGAGGCGGGGCCGGGGCGGGGCCGTCTCACCTGACTCCCCTGCAGTGAGGAGCCTTTGCCCAGGGAGGCGGGGCCGGGGCGGGGCCGTCTCACCTGACTCCCCTGCAGTGAGGAGCCTTTGCCCAGGGAGGCGGGGCCGTCTCACCTGACTCCCCTGCAGTGAGGAGCCTTTGCCCAAGGAGGCGGGGCCGAGGCGGGGCGTCTCACCTGACTCCCCTGCAGTGAGGAGCCTTTGCCCAAGGAGCGGGGCCGGGGCGGGGCCGTTTCACCTGACTCCCCTGCAGTGAGGAGCCTTTGCCCAGGGAGGCGGGGCCGGGGCGGGGCGTCTCACCTGACTCCCGCGTGCGCCCGCGCACCGCCTCGCTCCAGGGCCCGGCGCCCACGGCGTTGAAGGCCTGCAGCTGCAGCTCGTACTCCGTCCACTCCTCCAGCTCCTCGATGGCGCACTCCCGCTCCAGCCGGCCGTGGACGACGTGGGCCAGCGCGGGCGACTGCAGGTCCGGCCGCCAGTACTTCACCCGGTAGCCCACCGACTCGGGGTTCCCGTTGTACTGGGTGTCGGGCAGGGGCTGCAACGAGCCACCGCCGCGGGGAGCTGAGGCCGAGGAACTGCCCCCGGGCGCTGTCCGCGCGCAGGCCTGTCGCTGGGGCCGGCTGCGTGGAGGACAGCCCTGGGGCAGCTCCCGAGGAGCTTTACTCTAAAACTTCCCCAGAACTTTTCTTCCGTGAATTAAATGAAATCCTGTCAAAAATTCGGCTGGACGTAAGTTTCTTTTAATGCGTTTTGGCTTAATTTTGTGGGGGAAATGTTCTGATTAAATATCAGGCGGGGTCTCTTCCAGATCCTGAGTGCTGGCTCTGTGTGGACCTAGCTTAAGGACTTAGGGGCCCGGCCTGCAGCACCTTGGCTCTCCCCCCACCGCCCCCAAGAAGCTGTGAGTGACACTGCTAATTAATAATGTGGCCTGGGCTGGCCTGAGACCCAGCACCGATTGTGAAATGCACTACTTTTCGGCTTAATGAGAGATCAGTCTGGACTAGAAGGATGGCGTGGCTGAGAACGCCCGAGCTGCGGGTTCGTGGGCACCCCGGGACCCTGTGGCTGCTCGCGCTCCCCACTCACCACCCAGCGCGCCGGGCTGGTCTCATGGCGGTTCTGACGGCGACGCTGGTCGGTAGCCGCATCGGGCGCGCGCACTGCAAGTGTCTGGATGACCCGGGAGCGAGCTGGGGGGGCTGGTCCCCACGACGTTCCCCTGTCTCATGCGGAACCTGGGGGTGCAGAATGGGCAGTCACGGGGCAGCGGGCGGGGCCAGACGGGGGGCAGAGGAGGGGGTGCGGGGTGCGCAGGCCCGTCTCCCAGGGGCTCCTGCGTGTCCCCTCTTGCCACCTGGTCTCACTGAAAATGCAAATGACACACGTGGCCCTTTTCCCCCCAAAGACACCGAAGAGCGATAAATATGCTGCGTCCCCAGTGGGGGCCTGGGCGCACGGCCCCAGGGCCGGGGAGCCTGCCGCAGGCTGTAGCCAGCTGACCCAGGCGGAGGGTGGTCTCAGGGCTCAGAGTTCAGGCAGCTGTTTAACCAAACTGAAGCGCTGGAATGTCACCGCCCAACGACAGCTGTGAACGCCCAGTGCCCGTCTAATACCTGGGCAGTCACGCCCCGGTCCCCGTGGGCTCAGGAGAGGAGTGGCGGCCCCAGGGCCCCGTGCCACGGACACCACGGGGGGGGGGGCAGCAGACCTCCCGCTTCCCCGCCTGTAAAATGAGGGTGGGGCTGGACGTTCACTGAGCCCGCGTGCCAGCTCCAGTCCCGTCTCTTCCGTGTTTACACCTACAATGATTGGATTTGCACTTCTGCACAAGAAAAACACCCGCAGCACAGACACACGTTTGTGCCAGGCGTCCTGGATGCACAGGGACTTAAGGCAGGGCTCGGGTCCCTAATCACGGATTCCGATCTCAGATAATGGCAGAGCCGATGGAAACTGCTCTGGTCTTGAACCCCAGCAGCTCGTTCTGTGCCAGGCTTCCTGGATGCACAGGGACTTAAGGCAGGGGCTCGGGTCCCTAATCACGGATTCCGATCTCAGAAATAATGGCAGAGCCGATGAAACTGCTCTGGTCTTGAACCCCAGCAGCCCGTTCTGTGCTAAGTGTTTTCTCCTGAAAGCGAGTGTGTGGTCCGCCCTTCGACGGCTCTGATCTCAGAGGGACGTGAAAACCACCCGCATCTCTCGTTAGGTTTAAAAACCACCTGACCCTCGGGGCCGGGCTGAAAACGGTTCCTCCTGAGACGCCCCCACCCCGATGCCCCGTCAGTCATTCCCCGCGTTTCCTCCCCGGCCTCAGAGACGTCTGTCCTGCCAGGACAATGACGCTATCGACTGCACGTGGCAGTAACAGGAAACGGCATCGCCTTCGATGAGCTGACGGGAAGTTATAACACCAACAGCTCACGGTCACGCCAGCCCGGTCAAGGCCAAGGACTTCCTGCCTGGCTACGTTTCAGGATCAAGAAGCGAAAGGGTGAATGGCCCGTGAGGCGCTCGCTTAGTGAGACCGGCCGCTGTCACTGCGGAGGGACAGCGCTCTGTTCACGCGTGCGCAGCCCCGGCGGCCACAGAGATCTGTCAAGGGCCAGGTCTCTGCACAGCGACGAGCCACTCCCATGGACGTCTGTCCAGCCGGTGCTGACGGACGCCTGTCACCAGTCTCGCAGGGGGCCGCCTCCCTCGGGGTAGTTCCCGCCTGTGACTCCTGCTCCGACAGGGCCCGTTCACTGCTGCGGCCACTCGGAAGTGTGTCACTCACGTGCACATGACGGGCCCTGCTCGTGCAGACAGAAGCTGCCCCCGGAACGCCCCGCTGCGCCCGCGTGGCGTGCCGCGGCCCCTCACCTGTAGTGTGTGTAGGGCGTGAGGTTTGGGATCTCCAGCATCTGGGCCTCGGGCTCGCTCTCCTCCTCGTAGAGGCTGACCCACTCCTCCTCGTCTCCGATGGCGCCCACCTGCCGAGGGGGTGCAGAGGCTGGGCGGCCGGACGAGCACAGGGCGGGGCTGCTGCCCCCAGTGGGGGAGAGCTGAGCCCTGCACACACGCCCCCCAACTTGTGCTCTGGGGTTCAGCTCGTGCTATTCCCGCCACAGGCAGGACCTGGGCCCCCGGACGGCCCACCTGAGAGCCATGCCTCTGGGAACGCACACTGTGGGGGCCCACCAGCCATCCTGCCCCACCTCCCACTGACAGGACTCAGAGAGGTGCCCAGAGGGAGACGACGTGGCCAGGACCCCACACGGCCCCAAGTGTCCTCACTTAGGGCCCAGCACCGTTTCGCCACATGCTAACCAGGGGGCTCGGTCTCTCCTGCCCCGACCCTGCCCCTTCCCGCCCCAAACACACACCAAAGACACCCTGCTGGCTCGTCGGGGAAGTCCTCGCATAGCGGGGACCCACGGCCCGGGCCTGTGCGTGGACGTGAGGGCGCGGCCGAGTCCACCCCCGAGGAGTGTGCCCCGTGCCACAGTGCGGATGCACCTCAAAAACACATCACGTGAGAGAAGCCAGACCCAAAAGCCACGTGTGACTCCGTTTCATGAAGCACGCGGGATAGAGAAGCCCGCAGGAGAGCACCCTGGGGGTGCTGGCGGTGGGGGCGGAGGGTGTGGGGCGCCTGCTCCAGGGCGCTGGCGGTGCTCTGGAACGGGGGGGGGTGTTGTGGCTGTGCCGGCAGGAGGTGTCTCTCCCGTAGCCTCCCCAGGGAAGAAGGACGGTCCCCTGAGGAGGCACGGCTCTCCTGGAGCTGCCTTCTGAGGGGTGACCGCTGGCGGCCCACAGGGCTTTCGTTCTGCTGAGTGAGTGGACGCGATGCCAAGGCCGCACAGCCCGCTGCCCGCCCACGCGAAGGACCCGGACAAGAATGGGTGCCCAGCTCAGCAAGCCCGGGGCGGGGTGGGCCCGCGTTGGCACCCCCGAAGGCGTCGCGTAGCCTCTGACACCTGTGCCTCGCAAACGCCCTTCCCGCCCCTCCCGCTCCTCTCCGCGCCCGGCGGGGCGGTCAGGCTGGTTCCAGGGACCGCGTGCGAGGCGGCAGGAGGGGGCAGTCCCGGGAGGCACGAGGGGCTGCAGTGCACGGGCGACGTGGCCGCACCCTCTGTCCCCGGGACCTGCATGTCAGCGCCCACGGTGCGGCATCTGGCCAGACCGTGAGGGGACAGCCAAACGCGGCCCTGTCCTACACAGGGGGCCGCAGGCAGGCCTCCGAACGGGCCCCGGCTGGGTCTGCAGACAGCGGCGGCCGCGTCCGCCCGCTCCGCCCTTGGGATCCGGGTTTCCTGGGACGTGGCCGTGCTCGGGGGTTTGGGCTGCCGGTGGCCACCCCCGTGCTCCCACGCGGGGCCCCGTAGTGGCTCGCAGCAGGGACCATGAGGCTGAAGCCTGAGGCATCTGCTCTCCGCCCTTTCCAGACGTCGTTCGCCCGCTGCGTTCGCCACAGGCTCCGCCTGCCCTGCCTCGCTGTGAGGTCTTGCCACACGCGACCCACTTTGCCCCGTGAGGGCCCCCGAGGCGGGCTCAGGGTCGTACTCGGGTTCCCCTGGAGCCCCACGGCCCAGCCCAAGCCAGAGGCCCAACCTGTCGGTTTCACGATGAACCATGCACGAGCTCAAAACCAGCACTCGAAATGGGTTCTCACACTGAGCCCCAGAAGCAAATTGTACTGAAAACGTAATTTTAGATATAAGACCTCTGCGTGGAAACTTGAACTTCCACAACAGAATGTTTGCGGTCCGATCTGAGGAGACCAGGCTCCTTCCAGGGCGTGGCCAGAGCCCTCGCTGGGCCCCTCTGCCCCACTCAGGTTTTAAGACTGTCGCGACAGAGCATTCTAGAAACTGGCTGTTCGCTAATGATGCACTGGACACAGCCGGCCGCAGACTCTTGACGCGAAGGCGCGAGCGCCGCGGGGAAGCTGGGGCCGGGCGGGCTTCCCCTCCCTGGAAGCTAACGAGCAGCACTCGGCAAAACTGAGCGCGAACGCGTCGCGCCCCACTCAGGGGGCGGCGTCCGCGCCATCAGGGGCCGCGGTCCCGAGGCCCCCGGACGAGCTGGCCGAGGGCAGCCGGCCTCGTCCGCCCGCGTCCGGCACCAGCTGGCTGCGAGGCTGGGCCGCGTGGACACTGGACGCCTGGCGTCGTCGAGCCGGCCGGCCTCGCCCAGTCACACCTCGGTCGCCAGCCTCTGCAGTGGGAGGGGTCTCGGCCAGGACCCTGGGAAGCCGGCTGCAGGCAGGACCTCGCCCTGCGCGACAGCCCCGAGCTCAGCGCCCATGAGGCCAGTCACCCGCCTCACCCTCACCCCAAAGGTCACCGCAAACAGAGGAAGCGCAGCCGGTGGGGGGAGGCAGGCTCCCTCCATGCTGAGCCCAGGGACAGCAGCAGCGCTCGGAGAGCAGGTTCCGTGCAGGCCGAGCCGAGAGCTCCCTCTGGGCGGACACCCGGCGTCAGCAGGGAAACCGGCAGCCTGCAGCCTGTGTGAGCGCGTCACGTCCCTCTCCCTCCGCGCGGTGGCCCCAGGCTGAGCCACGTGAGGCCTCCGGAGAGCTGGCTCGGAGGAAGGGGACAGATGGGGCACCGGCAGGCGCGTGAGCGCGGCCCAAGGCCAGTTCCCGAGGCCACGGGGCCTGCACCGTCAGCTGCGGGGCCCTCCCAGCACCCGGTCTTTCCCGCACCCTGCCGGGGCCCCGCCCCTCCCGCTCCTGGCCTTGTTAGTTGGTTATTTACGTTAAACTGCTGAACGTTCTCCCTGCCTTCCGGAGCAGCAGCATCGGGCAATGACGTGCGTCCCCCCATTTAAACAAGCTCTGGGGGAGTCTCTGACACCAGGGTCCCTGGGTCCCCTTTGGCTGTCCAGCTGCTGCCTCTCTGGTTCCTTTGTCCCCACTGACCTCAAAACGAGGTCCCTCTCAGGTCGGCCCTGGCCCCCACCTTTGTCTCCCTCAGTGATGGTGTCCTTCCTGCTGGCACGGGGTGTCCCGGCACAAGCCACCTCAGACTGCGTGGCCTCATCGCTCCTGGAGGCCAGGTGACGTCTGAGTCCCAGCGGCTCGGGGCTGCGCCGCCCACCCGACGCCCTGCAGCACGGCTCACGTCTTCCCCCAGGATGAGCCTCTGGATGGCCGTGTTCTGGCCATGACACTGTGGTCTCCTGTCACCAGGATGGGACATGGAGCTGTTTCCCAGCTCTCTGCGCCGGCCACACTCTGACCACTGAGGTCACCTGTCACCATATGGGTGACATTCGCTGATTTCCGTGGCTGGGCCCTGGCTTGGGAGCTGCTGACTTGCTGCTCACACTGCTCTGACAGCCGAGCTCAGTGACAGGTAGAGAAGAGGCAGTCAGTCACTCGGAAAAGCCTCACAACCGTGGAGCACACCATGGGGTCACGGCTGCCGGCCCACTGGCCCTCACGTCCATGTGGGGATGCTGGCCCCGCCGGTCAGCTTCTACGATGAGCACTCAGGAAGCCATGGGTCTAGGGGCACCCTCAGGTGCTTCTGTGCTGGGAGCCCCCTTCCCCGGCCCGTCACCCCGCACGGTCCACCCCGACGACGTCCCCGAAGCACAGGCCTCAGTGCTCGTGGCTGCAAAGTGACAGCTTACGTGGGACTGTCCATCCCAGCGACACGTGGCTTTGTCCCTCTGAGCCAGCTCCCTGCCCACGGGGACAGGCCTCGTGGCCTGGGCACACCACGCCGGTCCCGCCCGCTCTGCCCTGTCCGGCCTCCCACGCCGTCCTCAGGCTTCCACCACGTGATTCACCATTCCCTAAATGCGTCCCCCGAAACATGCAGCTAGTTTTACCATAAAGTCCTCCCCTCCCACGGGAGGCTTCTCCCGGAGGCCGGTGACGGTCCCTGCTCCGCCTCGTGGCACCATGCTGAGACCAGTACACGCGGTGTCTCGGACCCTTCCGGACAGACACAAACGCCCCTGGCCGCACACTGGCCTCCTGGCCGCACACTGGCCACAGCCCCCTCGCGGGCTCGCCTGCACCTCGCCCTGTCACAAGCGTTTGACGCTCGGGCATCTGGGGCGCTGGGACTGCCCCTCCAGAGTCAGCCGAGGCCTAGAGACCTAACGCTCGCTGGGCTTGAACCTTTCAGATGCAAACCCCCTGCCTGAGCCCGCCCACCCCTCCTCGGTGGGCTCACAGCCCGGCCACCGGCCACCGGCCCTCTCACCCGGGGACCAGACGAGTGGGGCAGACCTGTGCTGAGGCCGTGGGGCCACCCACACCGGCCGGTCCCGAGCCTGCTCACGTCCATCCCCTCTGCCCCCGACCCGCCCTGGTGCTCCCCCGTGTGGCCCTGGGTGGCGCCCCCTGTCCCCCGAACCGTGAGGAACAAACTGTCTTCTCAGGGCATCATCTCCCATCCGTCAGCCTCACCGTAACCCAAATAAACATAAAAGTTGAATGTTAAAGCAACAGGCGCCACTGCTAACTCTAAGCCTTTCGCCGAGCTGCCCTCTCGGCTTGGAACGCCAGCCTCCTGCCAAAGCGCTCGCTGTTCGCCCTTCAAGGCCCAGCCTAGCCTCGCCTCCTACGCGGAGCCCTCCTTGATTATCCCGGTGACTCGCTCTTTCCGGCGCTGCCTCAGCAGCATTCGTTATAACAAGTCTCATTCGTATCCATCTTCACAGTGCATTCAATCACCTTCCACCTGCCCCCCCCCGCCCCAATTATGAGTTTCCGGAGGCAGAAACGAGTAGGTTTTCATCTTCATGGCCTAGTACGTAGCACAAAACCTGAAACCTATCAAACTGCAGGTGTTTCATAAACGTCTGCTGGATGAACGGACGGCCGAATGGAAAAACTGTAAAAACGACGACCGGAAAAACGAATCCTATGGGCAAATCAGGATTAGGGAGAGAGGCTGTGAGCAGGCCTCACAGAGAGCAGCGGACTGTGGCACGTGCAGTTTAATTGGGTTTGACAGTTGGGGTCTGTACGTACACTGAGCTCTACCTCTTGAAAACGACACGTGCGGTAAAACACTTCTCTCGGTCCTACCTGAGTTATCATTTGGGCCGCAGTATTTTCTCCTCATGTGGTCTTTCTAAAAGTCCCATTATAGGACCTAAAAGGATCTGATAGACTCATGAACAGGAAGGCCACTTCAGACTGCTCGCCCTGTAGAGATTGCCCACACCGGCCGAGGGACGAAGGACGGAAGTCACTGTGAGGCCAGGCAAACAACAAACCTCAACTCTCCGAGTGTGTACTTCATCGTCACTCGTCCCCTCGATGCCCGGCCGCTCAGGAGATGCGGTATCCAGAGGGAAGAAGCAGCCAGCCTGGCAGACTTACCCAGGTGACCGCGTCATTACTGAAGAAGCCATTAGAGCCAGTGACAGCCCTCCTATGCATTCGAGACAGGCGATTCAGAAAGAACGTCCGTCTTTATTTTCATATAATGAAAAAGAAATTCAATTGTGTCAGGGTTTAGTATAATTGAAACGCTGACAGATAGTCATCAAAAGGGCCGCGGTGGCCCTAACATCCACCTGTGCGGGGGAGGGGAGGGGACGCCACCAGCCGTTGGCAGCCCCGGCTCCGGGTCGAGGCAACGAGCCAGCACCATCCAGCCTACGATGCCGCAGGAGGAAGGACACCCTCGGCCCTGCCCCCGTCAGAGGCGGCAGGCCGCCGGCGGGGCGGGTGAAGACTGACAGCGTGCTTTTCCAGGACGGAGGCAGTGGAGACGGGGCAGTGCTGGGAGTGGCCTCCTTCCGGCTGCGGGGTTTCTTGGTTCCGTTTGAGTGAATTCTAAGCGCCAGCAGCTTGGCTCCCAGCACACGCGCTGGGCGCTGGGGCGGGCCGGCTTCCGGCCCAGGGGCGAGGGCCTGCTTCTGAGCTGCAGACCCCGTCTCCCCGGGGCTCAGCCCCCTGACCACTGATGCCCCGCAGAACCTGGCCCTCGGCCGGGCCTGCTCCGGGGCCCGCTCGCCCCCCAGGGACTTTCCAGGGTCAGCCCAGGCCCCCAAGACGCGTCTTTCCACGGAAGGCCACACGGGCCCGAGCAGCCTGCTCTGAGGCCGGGCGTCAGCCCCGACGTCGCCTGTGCCGTGTGCTCCTGCTCACTAAGTGCTTCCCGTGTGTGGGCACCACGCCCACGCTGTCCCGTGCTGTTGCTATGCCAACAGGAAACCGTGGCCGGGTGAGGCCACGTGCCTGAACCCCCGTCCCTGGCTCCCAGGCCCTGGTCCTTCCCCCCTCCCCCCCCCCCCCCCCCGCCAACGGCCAGCGCTCACGGACGCGCCTACGTCTGGACGACGGCTTGCCACCACGTGCCCGATGCGCCGCCTGGCGCTCTGCTCTGACAGCCTGTCCCTCCGCCGACCCGCTGTGGCCATACACACCCTGCAGGTCCCGGCCAGTCCCGTCCTGCAAGCTGCCGGGCCCAGGTCGGGATGGAGCACGGGGTCGTGAAACGAGAGCCGAGCTGGGGACCCGAGTGTCTCACTCCGGGGAACTGCTGATTTTTCTAAGTCTGGACATTGCTGAATTCATGCCAATTTCACAGACTCAAAGGAGAGAAAAAATCACTGCAAATACATACACAGGAACGTGAACGCTTTGAGCAACCCTTTAGGAGGGCTGCTTATTTCTCAGGCACACGCCGATTTTCAAAAGGAATTCACAAACGGAACCTCCTCGGCCCACGGCCCACTGCTTCTGCCTCTGGGGCGGGGACGTGGCCAGGTCTCGGCAGCTCCTTTCTTCCTGAGTCCTTCCTACCTGCCGCAGGTGGACGGCTTTTCATTTCTCCCCGAGGCCCTGGTTTTGTGCAGGGCTGGACCGCAGTGAGCGCCCGGGGTGCAGGAGAGGCTGGAGGTGTGGGGACGAAGTGAGTCCCGCCGGAGGGGGAGGGGACTGCCACCACCCCGAAGTCCCGGCTGCACACTGGGCTTTAAAAGTGGGGGCAGCTCGGGCTCCGAGGGACACAGCGGGGGGCGTGGGCTTCCACCTGTGCCAGGAGACAGCAGGGCGCCCATCCACCGCAGCCCGGGCTCCCCTGGGGCTGGCTGCGAGGAGGCGTTCACCGGCGGGGCCCTGGGCCTGGGGCAGGAGGCCCCATCCTTGCCTCGGGTGCGCCCACCCCACCCTCCGTCGCCACCCGTGATCCGGCCCCTTGGCCCACCGGCAGTGTGCTTGCAAGACAGAGAACGTCCCTCCACACCCGGCTTCTCCAGGTGACGCCGCCGCGCACGCCGCGGGGCCACCTCGGGCACCCCGAGGCCCCGCGCGCCTCTCCCCTCGTCCTCAGTCACTGCGACAGCAGTCGGCAGTCGAGCACTCGATTTCATTAGCCCATAACACTCTCTACAACAGCTCCTTTTAGGAAAATGGCCACTATTACGCACAAATAAGCACTAATGGGCTTTTCCCCCTTTCCATCTTTGAAACGGAAAGAGTTCTATCTGCATCCACAGCGACACTGGCCCACACGAGGGAAGGCCGCGGGGGCGGGGGGCTCCAGCCACGGCAAAGTGAGCCTCGGGCTGCCAGGCCAGCTGGAGGAAGGCCGGGGTGGCAGGCCGGGTGAGGGGCAGGGGTGCGCGCAGCTGCTCGTGTGGCGGAAAACGGGGAGGCGAACCCCAGACCTTAAGTGGGGCTTCGAGGCGGGGCAATGGGGAAGGGAGGGGGGTGAGCACACGTCTCCAACACACCTTTGAGATCACGCAGGTAAGTTACACGCTCAATAAGGGATTACGGTGACAATGTTTTACTGATTTGTTAACAGGTAAAGTGATTTTAAAGAAGGCAATCAATGCAGATCGAAGCAAAAGAACAAAACAAAAACCCTGAAATGAATGCGTCTAATTTGGTAGTAAGTCGGTGGCATAAGCGTCAAATTCGCTATTTTGACCGCTCATCTGTGGTGTGACAATTTCAGGACAAGCACTTAAATTGCACTCAGCAGTCTACTGGTAGCGGTACCGCTGAAATTCCAATTTTGAAACTCTTTATATAATAGTAGAGTAAATAAACAATTACGTTAATTTTCTAAAAAACACAATTTAAGTGCAAGGGAAAGGTAAGGTACAAATTCAAAGTGATCTTAAATCCAAACTAGAAATATCAGTATCAACTCGTGTTTCAGAAAAATGCGCGCCTCCCCTCTCTGGCCACTGCGAAGGTCCAGAAGCAACGGCCAGCAGTGGACACGGCACCCCTCCCCACCTGGAGTGCCCAGATTACGGCCTTCCAATGCCACGTGACGGTAACGGGACCCAAGGCCCCTGGTGGGGGTGGCTCGGTGTGAGCCGGGGGCGGGAAGGCACAAGAGGATCATACGGCGCCCCGACTTGGAAGCCAGGAGGTGCAGGGTCCTGGGAAGCGTTTACCCCGCCCTCCTGCCCGGCCACCCGCCGGGGCGGAGGGGAGGGCTTCTGCCCAGCGTTCCAGCTGCTAATGAGGGAGGACTGATGGGAAATGACCATTTTGACTATCCTGGGGAAATGCTCAATCAGGCCCTTAGCTACAAAGCTGGAGGAGGAGGTGACACGGTGGGGACCAGGCTGTGGCTCGGTCGTGGCGTCCCCAGGGTGGGACCTGGGCGCTGAGCCCTGAGGCGCTGCGGTCGAAGCACACAGCGCCGCTCGGACGTGGGCCCGGTGACGGCACCGGCAGGGACAGGGGCAGCAGTGGCAACGTGGAGAGTCGGATGAGGTTCTGGGGTGAAGGCCCAGGTTGCAGGAGGCATGGGGCAGAGGGGCAAGGAAGTGGCGGGGGGCACAGCTCTAAGAAGGACGTCCCATGGGGCAAATGGCGGGTTTGTCATCAAGGCTACGGCCCCAGGAACAGAGGGGGAGGGTCTGGGTGAAGAGAGACTCGATCTACAGGGACCAGGGCAGGTGGGTGGCTGTCGGGCGGGGGGAGCCCCCGGGAGGGGCTACGGAGGGCACAGGGGACGTTCGGGGGTCATGGCTGTGTCGTTATCCTGATGGCGAGGGTCCACAGGTGTGTGGACGTGGACATCTAAGGCATGACGTACCAGACTATACCCTCTAAATACGTGAAGCTCATCATCTGTCAATCACACCTGGAGAAAGCTGCTGAGAGTTTTTGAACGATTTGAGACATGGCGACCCGAGGCACAGTGTGAACTTCGCGTGAATCCTGTTTGCATCAAAACCAGAGCAAAAGGTGTTTTCGAAAAACCTGGGGAAACCTGAAGGTGGTCTAACTTAAGACGCCATGAAGGAATGTATCAGGTGTGACAGTGGCATTGTAACTAGAGAGGAAGAACCCCTATTGCAATGCCACGTGTCACGGGAGGAAGACTAACGAACCAGTGCACAAACCGCGGGCGAACGCACCGGTGAGCTCACAAGCGTGACACAGATCCAGGCCAAGAGGGAATGTTCTTAGCCCCCAAGGCCGGCCGGTCACTCTCCCCGCCCCCGACGGTGGAGACGAGAATGTTAACACCAAAGGCGACTTTTCCTTGTTGTGGAACGTCACAAAAACGGAATCAGACAGTATATACTGGAATTATGAGTCTGGCTTCTTGTGCTTATCATTACGGTCGGACATCTGCATGGTCGTGTACACGTACATTTTAGAAACACGTGCTGAATGCTTGGTGGCGAGGTTACCCCTGCTCCGGGATGTGCTAGAGAACAGCCCAGCAACAATAAGAAGGGGCCAGACAAACCTAGACAACAGGACAGACGAAAACAGGCCACGGGTATTGGGAGTTCACTATACTATTCTCTTTCCTTTTGGTTTGCTAAAGGAGCCTCGTGCTAAAAATGCACCCGAAAAGGTGGTGGGACAGAGTGCTGAAGCGGACAGGCGGGGCAGAGGAGGTGCCGTGTGCTCAGCACGTCACGCCCGCCTGGCGAAGCCAGCGACACTCCCAGACCCCCCTGCACTAGGTCCGCTGACCTGACCAGCAGGTGGATGGAGGCGGCGGTGTCCCTGCCTGGCTCGGGGCGCAGTGACGCCCCTGAGCAGGGGGCCACGAAACACCGGCATTGCTGCCGCCGTGGCCCGGCCCGCCTGCCGCCCACGCGGAAGCCGGCGCAGCTCGTAGCCCGGCCTTCGCCGTGCGACACCAGGGCCTCCCCACGTACCCCCGAGCTCTTTGGAGTGCTTGCCCAGCTACCTCGACGGACTTGAAGGTGCTAGAATCCCACGTGAATCCCACCTTTCTCCTTCTCCCTGGGGACGCGTCCGAGGCCCCGACTGGTGCCTGAGACCCCAGATGGTACCACACCCGACGCACACTATGCTTTCTCTCTCTGTCCTTACGATGAGGTTTACCAAGCAGGCACGGCAGGAGATTAACAACAACTAGCAATGCGTAACGGCATGCTGTGGTAAGTCATGTGCGTGGCTTCGGGGGCTTTACTGAGACAGATGTGACCTGAACACAGCTCTGTCACGCTACCAAGTGACTCAGGGCGGAGCACGCACCGCATGGAGATGCTGGATGACGGGGCGATTCGCGTCCCGGGCGGCACGGAGCGGGGCGGTGGGACATCGCATCATGTCGCTGGGAGCGACGTGCAACTTAGGACCGAGGAACTGCGTATTTCTGGAATTCTCGGGCCAGTACTTTCGGACCACGGCTGGACGCGGGTGAGGGGGCGGGCGCCGCATATTCTCCTGTGTGTCCTAAAGTTCACTTTTACAGTTTCGGTTTTCATTCTCCGGGGATTGATTTTCTGAGTCTCATATGAGGTAGGGACATGTTATTTTTATCTACGTTAATAATTGTTCCAGCCCCATTTATTGATCGGACCCAACTAGTTGGTTTGCACTTTCAAAATCCTGTGTAAGTTTCCAGAAACGGCTGTTTAATGAAACTTTTGACTCTGTATACGGGATTTGTTGCCTCATTTACCGCCAATTTCCAAGAGCGAATTGTCTTACAACAGAGCGTGAGCACAGCCAAGAAGACCACTGGGATTTTACTACAGACGACACCTGTTTGAAACGTCGCTCCTGCTCGTCACCGGGCTCTTGGCTGCTGCTGTCGCTGGTGGCCTGGGTGGCCCGGGCCGCCCTGCTCCTCGCGGCCTCCAGTGGCTCTCCAGCCATCGCCTTCCGAGTGAGGTCTTGGGCCGTGAGCGGCCGGGGCTCTGCGCACTCGTCCCCACCCCTCCTCCAGCCTCGGGCCTCCCTGCTGCTCCCACGGGACATGCGAGCCCCTCCCAGCCACAGGACCTTCTTCTTCCCGGGAGAGAGCCTTCTCCTTTGCGGCAGAAACCGTCAGCCCTCGTTGACTGCCTTATCCTCACGCCCGGAGCGGGGCTTGGCTGTACGCATGCTCTGCCGCCCTCGCTGACTGAGTGCACACGCACACGGCATCAGCTCGCGGGGTAGACAAGCTGTACCACACAGTCAACCCTGGCAGTGTGTGTGGGAGCTGCTTGAGACACAGGATTTAAAGACGCCAACCAGCTACGCAATCGCGCTCTGGACACCCCTGTGAACCGCAGCCTGAACTTCGCCCCATCATTGCCCCATCATCCAGCCGCACGGCTCGGCCTCCCGCGTCCTGTCCCCGGCACCCCAGCTGTCCCGGCCTCTGGCTCCCCCCCAGACACAACCACCACGTCCTCCGCCCGCCGGCGGCTCAGCCACTGACTAACGACTCAGTGAAGCCACGGCCGGGTGGGGGCGTCTCCGCCCTCGGCCGCGCGAGCGCACACACCTGCCCTTCCACGATCCACCTGGAGATGGACGTCTTCCCGTCGTAGCCCGGCCGGAACTGGAGGGTGGCGGAGCGAGGGCTGATGTTGGAAATGACCAGGTTGGACGGGGCGCCCGGCAGTTCTGGGGACAAGAGGGAGAGGAGAGGCAGAGACGTGAGTTCTCGCACTCCTGGGGAAGCGCACCAGCATGCCCGCGGGCGAGCACCTTCCCAACGCGGTGACGCCTGGGAAAAAACTCGTTTCCTACGCCGCGGGCGTGAGAGGCGCAGCTCCTGCAGAAACGCGATCGTAGCGTGCTCCGCACGTCCCCAGCGTCACCTACTAAGCCCCCGGCCACCTGAAGAGGCGTCAGGAGACAGATGTGGCCTCCTAGACGATGCACTCCAAGGTCGGGTCACGTCCTTGTGGGGCATCTGCCGCTGAGTGAAGAAAGGGCCCTAAACCCGGCCGTCCTTGGACAGTGGCCGGATGCCTGGGAGGGCAGGGTGGGGGAGGGGCGAGGGGCGCACAGTCAGTGTCTCTAGGTGGCAGGACACAGTAGGTGGGCAGGTCCCGGGCCTTTGGCTTCCTGGGTCTGGTTCCCAGGCCACCAAACCCAGGTGCAGAAGCCCGGCCACGCCACCTGTGCTCACGCTCTGGCCCCTAAATGAGGGGAGGTCATCCGGCTTCTGCCCCCTGAGGCCGCCTGTGACCGCCCCCAGGAAGTGAAGTCCTGTGAGCTCCAGGTGACAGCGACATGCTAGACAAAGACGCTGGGGCGGGGGAGGGATGTGGGGCCCGTGGCAGAGAGGGCTCCCCGCTGCAGGTTCCTGGGCAGTGGCTCCCCGACTCAGCCCCGAGCAGGGACAATAACGTGCTCTGGTGATCGATTCAGCATCGGCACCGGCAGGGGCTCTAGGGTCTCAAGGGTCCTTTCCATCAAGCTTAATGAATCTGAAGCAGAAAATGTTTAAATCGAAGGACAGTGACTTCACATTTTCAGCACCGTGGATTCTTAAAGTGGCCCCTCAGTCATGAACGGGTGTACCCTCGAGCACGGCCAGCAGGCTCCGGACCCCTCAAGGGGTCGCCGACATAGTCCTGTGGCCGGCCAGTCCTCAGAGAGCTGGGGCCGTCCCAGGGTCAACCTCAGCTACGGGTGATCTGGCCTGGATGACGTGACAGGGACTCCCCAGCTCCCGTTCACCTTGGCGGTCAGGTGCCCGTGCCCCCCCCAGGCCCTACGCTGCAGCCCAGGGCAGTGCTGGCCACGTGACGCTGGGGGAAGGTGTCTTCCCGACACCTGCCAGCCTGCCCCTGCCCCGCTGGACAGTGTGCAAACCGTCCCCGGGAAAACCTGCTCAGACGCGTGGCTGTGCGCCCACGTCACCCGCGGTCACTGCGGGCGAGGGGCTCCCAACACGTGTGACAGAGTGTCTCGTCACCTTGCTATTAAAGCACTGACGACATTTTAGATGTGTGCTTCGGGAATGGGCTATGTACGTGAAATAAAGTGTGTCTTTCTGTAAGAAAAAGATTTCTTCCTTAAAAGAATACGTTTATTTTGTAAATGCCTAAAAAATAATAATGGCTGCCTCAAAGTGTGGCCCCAACCAGCTCCTCAGTGCCAGCTGAGGGCCCGCCTCGCCCCGACCGGGAGGGGCCCGTGGAGCGCCCCAGTGACTCTGCGGCACGCGGCCGTGTGGGGACCCCGGCTCGGCAAGGGGGCATCGGCGCCCGTCTGGCGGTGACAGCAGACGTGCACGGGGACTCTGCCGGCAGGCTGGGTCCAACGGCTTCTAGAAAGCTCTCTGTGATGTGGCGAGGGCGCCGAGCCGGGGGCCCAGGGCCGTGAGGGGGGCGGTGAGCGTGAACTCGTGCAGCGGGGGGTCTTTCCCCTGCGTGCGCCGCACTTGCTCTGCATCCTCCTCGGATCAGGCGCGTCGCCCCCCCCCCCAGAAGTGATGGGGTTACGAAGGCTGGAGTGGGGGCGGGGGGCGCCGGGCGGGGTTCGTGCTGGCTCGGGAGGGGCCCTCAGGCCCTTACGAGGGAGGCAGGCATGGTTTTCTCAACGACCAAAAAAAGGCAAATTGACGTTTTCTAATTGGCAAGAGGCCTACAGCTTTAATTTCAAAATCGCACTGAGAGTGCCACGTGCTTTCTCACGGGTGTTTGTGCATTCCTGGGAGAGGCACTTCCATTTCAACATAAACTTGAAAACTGGAGAGAAAAAGGTGAATGGCAATTTCCCAAAGCTGGACTCCTGAGAATACGGTCCGAATTTTAAAGCACGTGAGGGCAGGTGTGTCCAGGCCCACGGCAGCCCGGACACCGGCCGCAGCAGGCGGCCTGGCGAGGACGCCCCCTCCACGCTCTCCCGGTTTCCTCGCTCCCTCTGCCCCCCGCCTCCCGTCCCCCCACCTTCTCGCACTGCTTTTCCTTATCCGAAACCCAAATGTTCATTGTGTTTTTGAATGGATAGCTTTATGCTTCCTGTTAAGGAACAAGAGTGATTCTACAGAGAGCAACAGCCCCACAGGGGGCCTGGGCCCGGGCTGCTGGCGTAGCGACATGCAATGTCTAGCTGAAGCCACGCCTGTGCCAGCCAGCCTCCCTCATTTCTGTGCGTCTGGTTCACCGCCTGCCAGACGCCAGAGCTGTCCTTCCTCAGACCCCCCCGCAGCGTGACCACCCTCAGAGGGCACGTGACCTGCCCTGCACCCCGCCCCACCCTGCTCCCCCACCTCCACGGAACCCCGCCTACATCGCCCCTTAATTCCAAAGGCACAGAAGGGACAGCACGCTGTCCCTCTCCGGAGCCTCCGAGATCTCGCTCCCCGGCCGCCGTCGCCAGCTTGGCTCGGGCGAGCCCGGCGACAGTCCTAGAACAGTGGCCTGCAGGTCTGGACGCCTCCGACGCGGACACGGCCGGTTCTAACATCAACATGCCCGCGCCTGCCTCCGGAGCACGGCTCACAGGTCCCTCCTGTGCGGCCCTCGCTCTGCAGTGTCCTCGGAGGGTGGGACGTCGGTGTAGGGCGTCCGATCCCTCCTCCCTGCCCCGGCTGTTCCCACGGGAAGGACGAGCCGCTACCAGGGGAGCAAGGCTCACCCCCAGGCATCTCGGCAGGAAGCTGACACCCCCCTTTCAAAGGCCCCGGCTGCTTCTGCACAGAGACGCCAGCCACCCCGAGCCCCAGAGCCTCCACGGGAAGTGAGCCGGGCCCCCGGGCGCCACCCCACTGACCTGGCGGCACTCCGGACGAGATGGTGGACGAGGTGGCCAGGCCGGCGCCCGCCGCGGTGAGGGCGGTCACGTCGATGGTGTAGGTGGTGAGGGAGGACAGCCCCTGGATTTTGTACTCGTGCGTTGCGTTGCTGAGGGTGTGTGTGAGCCGCGAGCTGTTCCTCCCATACACCTCCCAGGAGACGCGGTAGCCTGCAAAGCGACCACACGGTTAGCCGGGCCCCGACAGCGCCGGGCACAGGCCGGACGCCCCGCTGCCGCCTCTGTGAGCGGCTGGCGCCCGGTGGGCGTCGCTGCCCTCACGGAAGGCCTCGCAGTCGGCCCCCGAGAACCCTCGGGCCGTGGGGCCTGTCCCCGCGCGGCAGAGCGAGCCGCGGGACGGCGGCCCGTGCCTCTCCGGTGACCCCGGCGGCTGGCGCATGGATTGCGTGAGGGATGCGGACGGCCGGCCTGCCGCGCGATTTCACCTGATCTTCTCACACTGTGGCTGCGTCTCGGCAGCGTTTCCGTTTAGTAAGCTCGTGTGTTCGTTACACGGCACCCTAAATCACAGCTTGCTCCTGGTCACAGCTAACTGGTGGAACCCCGCTCCTGCCCCTCCGTGAAATGGACGTGGGACGCGTGTCCGCTGTGCAGCGGGCTTTGCCTTAAACCGCGGCCCCTTCCCGAGTGCACGAGCTTGGCCTCCAGCTCTGGGCCCTGGACCCCGTATCCTGCGGAAACCCGCCTGTCCCTGCGCTCTGTCCGCCCTGTGGGGCCTCAGAGTCACGCTTCACTCAGCCTCGGATTCCACCCGACCTGGGCCCAGAGAGGAAGGACCCCGCCAGCCGCGAGACCCCTCGGAAGGGCGCTGGTGCCATCAGAGAACGGCCGGTCGGAGTGCCTTGTCAGAGGCGGACAGAAGGAGGGAGCCCCGGCCGTGGGCAGGGAAGCCGCTGGGCACGCCTGTGTTCCCTCCTTCCCAGACGAGCTCAGGGGGGACGAAGCACTGGGGGGGGGGTTCTAAAAGTTCCTGCTCGTTCCGATGAAAGCAACAAAGAGTAACTCGTACTCCAGGGAAACAAGAACACAGAGGACAGCGTCTCGGACTTTAACACTAAAGAAACGTGACGTCCTCCGCCGCTCGGCCCCCTGCAGCCCGGGGGCCCCTGCCGGGCGCCGCAGACGGGACACGTGGGGGTGAAGGCAGGCAGCGGGGGGTCCTACGCCTGGACGCCTCAGCGCCCCACGCACCGCAGCCGCTGATGGCAGGGCGGCTGCTCGCTCCGGGCTTCTGGGTCCCCGCCCCGGTCCCACGGGCCGCCAGGCCTCGTCTCCCGCAGGCTGGGCGCTCGCTGCCCCTTCTCCTGCCCCGCACCCTGACGCCCCCCCCCCCCCCCGCAGCACCAAAACCAGGACGCGCTGAAGTCCATCGGTTACTCCCTTTTGGCCAATTCGGAACGTTGGAACTAGCTGTCCAATTACAAAAAAGAGAGACAAGCCTCCCGACGGCGAGCGTTCACGACACTCCTGTGGGGCCGAGCCTGTCGCTGCACTAACGCGTTCCCCCGGTGGGCTGCTCAGGGTGGCCAAAGGCGCCGACCGCAACGGCCCTCTGCGGCCGCGGCCACCGTCACCCCCTTCACGAAGGCGAGAACCCCGCGCAGAGAGGCGGCGGACGTGCTGGGAACTGGCAGGGTTCGCAGGTCTGCCCGGCCCCCGCCTCCCACGGCGCTTCCGGCCGCCTCCTCTCCCACCTGGCAGGCGGTGACCGGGAAGCCAGCCCCGGCCTGGTGCGTCCGTGCGCTCGGGGGCCCCGCCGAGCACGCAGCGGGAGACGGCCCCGTCCTCCAGACCATTTTACCTGTTCAAAGGCTGTTTGTTCGCCATCGAAATTTGCTGAGAGCGTGCGCTCGGCAGGGTGGCCGGGAGCTGCCCAGGGCGATGCCAGCGTCAGCAACGTGGGCGCCTCGGCCGCAGCTGTCGGACGCAGACAGAGCCGGCTGGGGACGAAGGGCCGCGGCCCCGGGCGAGACGCGGCATGGAGGAGGCATGCCGGGGCGTGCCGCTGTCGGGGTGCACGGGGAGCCCCGGGCCGGAGCGTCCCGCTCTGGCACCAGCACGGGGGGGGAGGGTGTGGTGAGGGGAGGGCCCCCCCCAGCTCCCTGCCCGCTCCACGGCTGCCTAACTGAGACGAACGACCAAGGGAGCTTCAGAAATAATTTTCTGTTGATCTGAAGTAAATTCTCTACGAGGAAGCAGTGCATCCAATCACAAACTGTCCGTCTGCATCCCGGCCCTCATAAATCAGGGTTTATGGCGGGAGCGGGGAAGGTGCTGGAATTCACAATGAACGGAGGGGCAGCGTGCCGGGCTCTCTCCTCCCGCCCCAACTCCGGCGGGGCATGGGGAGCGGGCGCGGGGCGCGCCGGCCTGAGCGGGCTGCAGGTGGCTTCCCGCGGCCGGCCGGCCTCAGGTGCACACCCTGAGTGGCTGTGACGGCAGCGATGGTGGCCGAGGGCGCCACGCTGTGTTTTCTGACGGCGCTCCGGACCAGCCGTGCGGACAGACACGGCCCCCCAGGGCCTCGGCCTGCATGGTGCTGCCGGCCCCAGACCAGGTCCATCCGCGGGCCGACCTGTCTGCGGGGGCGGAGAGCCCGGGGCCAGGGACAGCGTCGCCGAGGGCCGGGGTCACGGGGGGCGATGGGAGAGACGCCCAGTGAGGCCGAGGAAGGCTGTCGGTCCGCCCCTCGGTGGCCTGTCCCAGAGAGTGTGGGCGCCCGTCCCAGCCTCACGGGCCTGGGCACATTCACAGCCGCTGTCAGAGGCCAGACGAAGGCCCGGGGCCCGGCGGCCTCCGGGGGGAAACGCGGGGCGTCTGCCCGGAGCGGTGCCCCGGCTCCGGGTCCCGCCTGACTCGGGCTCTGGAAGCCAGAGCTTCAAACGCGAGCTCCGCAGCCAGCAGCAGCCTGTGGCGTGTTGCCGTGTCCGTCTGAGGGACACGCGGAGGCGAGGTCAGTGGGACCCTGGCCGCCACCGCTCGGCCATGGGCGGGGCTCCGTCCCTGTGTTCCGACGGGCAGGCCGGGCTCCGAGGGCAAGGCAGCCCTTCTGGTCACACGGCCCTCAGGGGGTCCTGGCCCCGGAGGAGGGGACGTGCACGCCAGGGGGATGGACGGGCCTCTGAGGCCACCTCCGGCCCAGCGAGACGCCGGGAAAGGCCCACTGACCCGGGACTCTGCTGCCCGGGGCCTCGGTGGGGGGAGATGCGTCCGTGGGGCCTGCTCGTGGCCGCGCCCCGCGACTCCTGCACCACTGCGTCCAGCGAGGCGGGCGGGGGCCGGAGCCCTGGACCGGGCAGAGGGGACACCGCGCCCCAGGTCTCGGGCAGCCACGTGCCTCTGTGTCCTGGCTGCACGACAGGCCTCAGGGACCACGGGGCACACGAGGCATGATGCAGGCTTCTGCGGGCCGGTGGGCCACACAACCACGGATCGGGGACTCACTGGCAGGGCGGGAAGGGCCCGCCAGGGGCTGGGCCCCCAGAGCCCGGGGTGCAGTGCGGGAGCGCTGGGTCAGGGCCCCTGCCATGACGAGGGCCATCCCAGGTGCTCCGGGGACAGTGCCTGCCACAGCTGCGCATCCAGGACATGTGGCCGGGCCCCAGATCAGCGAACGTGATGCTCACTGAGCGGAGGGGACGCCCATGGGTGGCCGAGCTGCTGCAGCCTCGGCAAACGTGACCCCAGCCCGTGAGGGGCGTCGGACCCACAGGTGACGAAGCGAGGGCCCAAGGTAGGCTGAGGCTCCGGGGCCACTGTGTGGTGGGACAGCAGACCTCCCCTCCCACGGTCACCGAGATGAAGCTCAGGAGGTCCCCTCAGCCCTAGGGGGCTTTTTTTTTTTTTCAAAACAAGATTTAAATCAGAAAGCTCACTGCAGAAGGCAGTGTTCCTCAGAGGCCCAGAGCCACAGGGGGACTCGGCTGCCTCGGCCCTGGCTCTCGGCCCGCCCCGAGCACCCTCAGCCCGGCCTCCACTGGCCCTCGTCACCCACCCCAAGGCACGGCAGGAGGCGTGGAGCACGGCGGGGGCGCGGAGCGTGGCGTCGGGAGGCAGGAGGCCCAGACGGCGTCCTGCCCTCATCATGTGCCGGGGCGGGACGGGGCTGAGTGTCATAAGTGCCCGACCCGCAGCATTTCAGCGAGGGGCCTGCACGTAGTCGGCGCTCAGTTTGCTGGATGAGGGAAGGTCGCCTCCCGCTCTGGCCTCCGCCACGTGTGCACTGGGCAGGATGTCATCATTCCCTTCGCCAGGCCGCTGTGAGAACATGCCGTGACGTCACGGCTCCCACGGGTCAGAGGCTGCAGAGGTTTGTGAAGGTGACGCAAGGAGAGGAAGTCTCCAAACTCGGGGGCTGCAGCCCACGAGGGAAGCGCCGCCGAAGGGGGCGGGGCTCCTGGCGGCAGGGCCCGGGTGCGGGGACGAGGCCCTGCGCACTGCCACGTGGCCCGTCGCCCCACAGAAGCCGCAGGCACACGCCCACGCTGTCGGCTGGTTTTTCCAGAGCATACCCATCTCTCTGTGTGGGGCAAACATGGCGTTTCTTTTTAGGACACGGACACTTACCTGTAATGATGCCGTTTTTCTCCAGGGGCTCCTGCCAGCTGACCTTGAGGGAAGTGTCCAGAATCTCTGTGAAACTCAGGTGTCCCACAGCTCCAGGTCCTGGCAATTAAAAATAGTCATCTGTTAATGCAACAGCCCATTCTCTTTCGGTCCGATCTGGGGAGCGGGGGGGTGGGGGAAGGTTCTAGCTGTAAAGGGAGGTGTCGGCCAGGCCAGAATGCCTCAGGGATGGACAGCAAACACCCGGAGGGAACTCGGGGTGTGAAAGGCGTCTGGCTGTGGCTTCGTCACCGCCACACAGAGCTGGAGGCTGGCGGCAGGGGCTGCACACCCAGCTCCTCTCTGCCTTCCCCATGCTCTGATCAGAGGGACCCGACTGGAGGCTGAACGGCCGCCGCCTGCACCAGCGCCCTGGACATGCCTCGCAGCCACGTGCCAGGCCTGCGTGCGCCGTGGGCACTTGTGAAGCCAGGACGAGGGGCGTGGCCAGAGGCAGGGCCGGCCCACACCTGGCCAGGGGCCATGCCTGATCTAGAATCCCCAGCTCCAAACGCCCACTGGCTCCCCCGGGGCTCCCATGGGTGCAGGATGGGACTTGAGAAAGCTCCAGCATAAACGCCTCCCCCTGGCACAGGGGGCAGCGCCGGCTGCAGGTTCAGGCCGCAGCCCGCTGGGTTTGGGGCCGGCTGCACCGCTGACGGCTGTGCAACTACTCAACTCTGGAAGCCTTAGACGTAGTTTGCTCATCTGGGAAACGGGGAAATAAAAATGGCTCACTCTGCGAGCTTTCACTTAACACGGCGTGAACGCGGGCCGCACGCCCCCGGCACTGGCTGCTGTGGTCAGTACTAGGGGTCAGTATCACGTCACCAGAATACAAAGTCCTTTCTGACATGAGCTTATCGTCACTTGGAAAAGCAGCTCAGAAAACGCCTGAGTGGCCCAACAGGGCTGACTAGGTCCAGACCGGGGCCCCTGAGGCAGCAGGACCCCGCAGCCCCGCTCTGAGCCTGCACGGCCACAAAGCACAGAGCTCCGCCCAGCACGAGGGCCTCCCGCTTGTCCCAGAGGGACCGCGGGGGCAGACAGTGGGTCGGCCGTGGGGACCGCAGGGCCGTCTGGAGGGTTCTGACCCCACCCCACACTCCAGCCTTCCTCGGTTCAGGGCCCTGGCTGCTCCTGCACCTGACCCCCGCGGGGCGGCCTGCGTGGTGATGGGGTGTGACGGCTCCCCGGTCCCCAGGCCCGGCGCGGCGCCTGCCAGCACCCACGGCCACGCGTTCCTCCACGCGTCGGCGGCTCTGCGGGGCCTGCCCCGCTCGCCGCTGTGTGTCCCGCGCCCATGCGCTCCGCTCAGGACCCAGCTCCGGGGCAGGCGGGGAGGAGGGAGGGTCGGGGGGAGGGGGCGGGAGATGTGCTGATTCCCACACACAGTGAGGCTCGGGGCCAGGCAGCGGGCACCCCGGCCCCCACCGCAAACGCTGAGCCCTGACCCCGGGGCCTCTGCAGACCGCCACGCCCAGGGCATCGTAAAGATAACGAAACGCAGTTTCTAAACCTTACAACGGGAGAGCATGAAGTCCAGAGCTCGGGCGTTCCCGCAGACCAGCCTCACCCCGCCCTGCTCGCAGGGAGGGCCGATTTCGGGGACTCCAACACCTCGCACTCAGCCAGCATGTGGACACAGCCTCTGAATGCAACGTGCACATTTTAAAAGCGGTAGCAGCCTCAGCAGACACACGCGTCGGGGAAAACCTCCCGGAGACGTGTACACGTGCCTCAGCCCGGCCCGCTCCTCTCTGCGGGCCGAGGGGGGCGACGCGGGAAGGCTGTGGAGACCGCCCCATGCCCCCGGCCTGGGTTTCCGGGAGACAGGACGACACACCGATCCGCTGAGCAGCGGGAAAGCTTTGGGCAAACTTTACGGATTCTGCGTCTTTGCTCCTGGATTCCCGCCTGAACACGCGGACCCCCAGCTGCCGGAACCGCTGGTCACGCCGCGGCCTGGATTCATATTCTGTTTCTTCTTTCCTGCACCCCACTCCCTGCCACCCCACCCCACGTTCTTATGTCACTGGCGCCCTGGGGGAGCCCTGGGTGGGGCCTCACTGGGCAGCGATGCGGCTCCTTGTCCAGCGTGCAGGTGTCCAGCCTTCCTCCCCACAGCCACCCGGGCCGGTGGCAGCCCTGTCTCCACCCTCAGTGACACCCCACATTTTCCAGGATGCTCTGTCTTCCTCAATCGGGCAGACGGGCTCCCCACCTGCCACAAAACGGTGGCTCTGTGGGGAGATTCTAAACAGATGACATCACTCCCAGTCCACCCAGGTCTCGAGGACCCCCTGTTTCTCCCTCTCCTCGCTGGCGGGGTGCGCGTCCGCGGTGCCCGGTGCCCGGCACGGGGCCACACGCGTCCCCTGGAGCCTCGTCTGTCTGTCTCACGGGGTTTCCAGAGAAGGACCCAGTGGGCTCTTCCCTTTTTTATTTGAAAAAAGTCTCCTCTCCTGCCACTTTAATTTTAAATGCATGTCCTCTGGGAACGTCGACGGACCCGGCGGTGGCTCAGCTGTGAGGCTGCCCTTACCTCTGGTTGCAATAAAGGAAATAGGGAAATGCGCCCCAATAGGGGCCAGAAGGGGGGCACCTGACGGAGGCTTCCAGAACTCCTTGCCAGCTGAGTCTAGTGTCGAGCACTCAGGCTCCTGCACTAGGAACCCCTCTCCCGCCCGCCCCCCAGAACGTGACGGGATGGGGGCTCCCTCTTTGTGCGGATGTGTGGAGAGAGCACCCTTCACCCAAGCGACCCCTGTCCCCTGTCCCCTGCCAAGGAGCCAGCCCTCCGCTGGCCTCACACACTCCTGGGCCGGAAGACGAAGCCCCTCCCAGCCCAGCCCGTGGTCCCGTCTCTCAAACCCCCCACACAGGTCGCCCTCCTGACTCCCAGAGTGACTTCATCCACGTGGTGGCTTCAGTGGCCACGGACCTCGGACCCCGGACACTCTGAGGCAGAGCCGACGTCCGGGATTTCCACGTGTGGTTTGGCCATGTGCTCAGCTGTAGTCCTGACCGCTTCTTGGAAGATAAGATCCTGGTCACTAATTGCCAGGCCCCCAAGAGACTCCTCTGGACTCTGCTGCCACCGAGCATGTGCGCCGAGTCCCACAGGTTCTGCACGCTGACCCAGCGGCCCCCCCGATGCCGGACACCCCAGTCTGCTTCCTGGCATCACCGCCTACCCAGTCCCACAGCCAAAGCGTGCCAAGTCCCCCGCGAGAACCCGCCCCTCTCCTGGATCTCACCAGCCCCGCTGTCCGCGGCAGCTCTGTAGAGCCCCCCAGTGCCGTCTCCACTGCCTGGATGTGAGCTCTCTGATGTCTTACCTTCCTCCCAGACCCCTTCACCTCAATCCCCAGTCCACCGTCGCAAGCCCCGGATGCAGCTTCTAAACCACAGGTGTCCTCAGATGGTACCAGAATGGGAATCCTGTGGCCTCGGGCCCTGACCGTCCACCCAGTGGCCTTAACTTGGCGGCTGAGGCCCTCGTGGGCGAGCCCGCGGCTTGTTCCTCCAGGCTCCTTCCCGCCGTCTTGATGCCACACCGTGCTAAGCCCCTCCTACTTCCTTACACTCTCTTCTGCTCTCTTTGCTTTATGGGTCCTGTTTCTCCTACCTGGATGTCCACATCCATTTTCTGCACGAAAAGCTCATTTATCAGGGCTGAATCCAGTTTCCTCTCTGCAAGACTCACCGCCTCCCCCAGGCATTTTCTGCTGCTCTTCCCTGGGCTACCAACAGCCGCGTCTGGGGACCTGCTTCCTCAGTGGACAGGCCTCGGTCACAGCCCCACATGTCTGACGAGGCTCGGGGCTTTAAAGGCAGAGGCCGTACTTGCTTCTCTCTGTGATCCCGTCAGCGCCCTAGGGGCTAATGCCCATCTAAGGGGGACCGCATAAGCATCTGAACGTAAGTCCAGACACATGTCTGTATGTGGGAGGGATGGATAAGTGAATCGACCAATCGATCAATTGTAATTATGACAGGCACCACAGGACAGGACTTGTTGAAATTGCCATAATTGTTTTTTCTCCTAAGGAAAAGGCTAAATTTGATCAACTTTCTCCTTTAATTCTAAACACCAATGAGGGGTATAAAGTTTACAACTGAAAAGCAGACCCCACAGCAGAATGCACATTATTTTTTTAAAGCACTCATGAAACCGTTGTTAAGACTGATCATATGCTGGGCCACGAGACAAAGCTCAACTCATTTAAGAGAATCGAAATTATACCAGATGTGATCTTTGACCAATAATGTAGTCAAACTGGAAGTCATCAGCAGAAAGACAACAGGAAGGTCTACAATACACGGAACTTAAATAGCACACTTCTAAATGATCCATGGGTCAAAAAGGAAGTCTGAGAGAAAATAGAAATACATAAAATTGAATGAAAACAAAACACACCATATCGAAATATGTGTGTTGAGGCTAAAGCAGTGTGTAGAGGAACATTTATAGCACTGAAATGCTTACATTAGAAACGAGGCCAGGCCTCAGATCAATAATCCAAGTGCTATTTCAAGAAATTAGAGAAAAGAAAGAAAAATAAAACCAGAGCAAGCAGAAGAAAGTAAATATTAAGAGCAGAAATCAATGGAATTAAAAATGGGAACAACAGAGAAAAAAATCAATGAAACATAATGCTGGTTCTTCAAAAAAGAAAAAAATCAATAAAGGTGATAAGTCTCTAGGAAAAATGACAAAACAAACAAACACACATCCGGGAAGAAACGGCTCACCAGTCAGGATTCAAACGGAACACGACCACGCACCCCACAACCATGAGGACCGTCAGGAAGCATTGCAGACAACTTCACACGCAAAACCCAACGGCTTAGGGCAGGGGTCCCCAACCCGGCTGCGGACTTTCTGTTTTTGTTATTTTCCTTCTAAAAGTATTTTACAAAATACTTATCGTACTGCCATTCCACAATGTCCTCAGTTATCCTCTGTGGAACATTTGAACGATTTTCATTTCTTCCAGTTACCAATATTGCCGTCGACCTCCCTGTGGATAACTCTTGTGCACATCTGCCTCATTTTCTCAGAGTGATGCCATTAGATGATGTTTTCTAGAAGCGTCAATTGGCTGAGGGCGGAGCAGCTGATGTTGGACGGTCAGGGGGCCAGGCTCAGGTGAAAGCCCCTGGGGGAATCAGGACACACGACCAGGGGTCTGGGGGGCCTCGGGAAGGGGGTGAGGGGGTCGGAAGTTGAAACCTGGGCAAGAGAAGTCCAGCGAGACCGAGGGCCGACACACGCTGGGGCTGGGCTGGCTCTCCATGGCTCTGGAGCCAGGCTCCCTCCCTGTTTCGTGGTCCCCCTCTGCCCAACGCTACCAGCTCTCGTCAGTGCCTTGTGCCCCAAGTCGAGTGGCCCACAAACATTCTGAGACAATGGAGCGTCCTAAGGGCCCGGGTGCACTCTCGCTCAGTGCCGGACAGGGCGGCGGCCCAGACCTCTTTGACGACTGACGAGTGGCTGTGGATACACTACACGGCCAAGGGTTACTCACTGTCTTCGTGCGTCTGTATGAGCTGAGGCGTGCTCGGGGGCCGTCCCCGGCGTGGTGAAACACAGCACTGACGTGAAGTAAGCCGTGAACTTCTTCAGGTTGGTGATGTACCCGTGGTGGACCCCATGGAAATCCGGAGCGATGGTGACCACGGTGACAGCCTCGGGACATCGGCTGGCCACGCCAGAAGCTGGGATGGAGCAGGGGGAAAAGAGGCCATTTTTCAGTGCATGTCTTCACTCTCGAGTCTGCATCAGAATTTTACTTTGCAACTAAAGAAAAATTTATTTTCTGTCTTCGAAGAAAGCAAAGTCATAATCAAGAAACTCCACAAATCCTACATTTCTAACCTTACCGAGCAACACTGAGTTTAAAAGATACCTCATGGATTATTGAATACAAATATGTATATTTATGTATATTTCATACACGTATATGTAAATAAAACATCTACTCTAACTCATATTGTAACAGTCATTCCTCAAACCTTCACCTTCTCTTCACTTACGTTACAGAATATATTTATTTTTTAACAGTAAAGAATAAAGACAGCATCTGTTATTTGACTGAATCAGTACAATGAAACATAAGTACGGATATTTCTCTAGCTAGGCACCTACGCTGACTCAGAAAAGACGTCCCTGACTCTGTGGGAACAATCGTAATTATTTATCCTTTACATCACACTCGTTTTCTGAAAAGGATTTTAGGAGATTGATTACAATTTATTTCTTTTTTCTTTTTTCTTTTTTTAGGTGAGGCAACCCTCGGTTGCCCTCACAAATTGCAAGGACCTCGTCAGCTTACAATCCCTTGTTTTTCATTTTACGACTCTGTGGTAATCTATCTACACATTCCAGGAGAAGTTGTCCCAAGTTCTGGGACATCACAGGTGAGTGTGACGTTGACGCCATCTGCCACAGGGCGCCCCGGGGTTAGGGTGAGAGCTGACGTGCTACGGGCACAAAACACATTCGTATGGATCTAACCGACAACCACGCCATCGATCGGACGCTCCGATCTTGCCAGTGAGACCCGACAGGAGTCGAGAAGGCGAAATCGCCTCGGTTGATCCATACGACTTTCTTTCAGAAAGGCTTCTGACTGTAGATCACTTCTGGGGGGAAGGAAAGGGCAGGGCAATTTTTAGCTACGTTTGCCTTTCTAGCAAAAAACCAAGTGCTTCTGTCAATTGAATCCAAATGGAAACATAAATGGACCGTGCGTCTGAGGAGACGCTGCTCTACGGATCTGAAGCCAGCGGGCCATGGGCCAACGGCACGGGGCCCTTCTCCGGGAGCTGGGCCGAGTTTACTGGTGGCTCTGCTGGGGGTAGAGGGCTCCAGGTGCAACCAGGAGCTGCTGATCTAAAAGGTAAGAGAGACTGCGCTTTGGGAAGCTGCACCCCAACACGTACGAAGGACAGACGGAAGGTGACGGTGGGGTGTCTGCGCCTCTGCTCCAGCCCAGGGCGGCGCTGGCGTCACCCGGTCTCGGGTCTACCAGCAGGACCCCGAGGGTGGAGGGGGCATGATGTGCCTTAGCTGTTGGGAGTGTCGCTCTGCTGCACCCCACTGGCATCCTGGAGGGGCTCCGTTCCAGGAAGCAGGGGCTCGTGCAAACGCCGGTTACGATCACCCGAGACGGGTCTCCCACGGGTGAGTTCACAATGAACGGCCTTTCCCGTGAGAAACTGCTGTTACGTTGTGAACCGTCCTCTTGAACACTAATGAGGTGAGTTTCTGAGCCTGTGTAGCTGGTGATTAGCCCTTGGCGACCTCAGAGGACCCCGCGTAGTCAACACGCTCTGCGACCTGATGCAGCGAGGGCCGGGCGGCCTCCTCGCCCACGGGGACCGGGACGTGGGGCCGTGACAGACGTACCTTGTAGCCCTGGTTGATGCCGTTGATGAACTGCTGGGGCGGGGGCGTCCACAGGAAGCGGATGGCCGTCGAGTTCACAGCTTCGGTCCGCACGTTCTGCGGGGGCGCGGTGGGCACTGCGGCATCACCCAGACGGCAAAGCAACAGCGGGGGGGGGGGGAGGGGAGGGAGAGGGGGACTCTGAGCTGCGTCCAGGTTCACAGGCCATCACGGCGCTGAGAACGCCCATGTGCGAGGAACGCTTCTGGAAGCCAGCAGTGGCGTTTTCAGGAAAAAGAATCGGCTATGCCTCATTTTCTGCTGCGGAATTCTTTAAGGCATGGGCAGGAGAGCGGTTGGGCTCTCCTCACCCAGGGGCAAGCCTTCCCTACGTCCCGAGATGCAAACAAAAGCATCTGATTGCTTTTTTCATTGCCTGGTATTTGGGGTCAGCCACGGTTTCATTTAGAAATCCGCCTCCCCCATTACATACTACTGCGTTTCAAGCCCAACTATCCTTTATATGAAAAAACATCACCCTCCTCCCATATGTATTGTTGCTTATTCATTTGGAGGCTAAATTTCTGTTTGCCTGTCATAAGGGCCACCATGTAAAAATTCTTCCATTCTTTCTTTTTTTGTTGTTGAATAGACATTAAGCCCAATTACCTGCCAGGTGGCTCGCCTTCAAGGAAGTTACAATCTAAGGGAGAACATATAACTGAAACAGGCAAGTCATTCTCTGGAGCCATGAACACACTAGACAGAACGTTCTGTCTGCCTCTGCCCTGGGAAGCCTCAGGCTTCAGGTGGGGCCACCTGGACCAGGTCTGGTGTGAAGGGCACACCTGGAGATAACTGTTCAGAGCAAAAACAGCAGTCATTTCCTGTGGACTCACTACATAGGTAAGGATAAAATAAAGGCCCACGAGAGCACAGACGGTGGGCGGGAGACCGGATGTCTACTGTAATAAAGTTCTTACATGTGCGGTCTAGTTCAATGATAAACTGTAATTAGTAATGCGTGTTTTAAACTCCAGAGCAATCACTAAAGAAATCTGGAAAGAGATAGAAATAAGGTAAGCGTCGAAAACACGTCAATATAAAAACATTAATTTGAAAAGCAGGTAGGCAAAAACAATAGAAAAGGAGGAAAGAAGCAAGGGAATAAATAGAAATCGATTAGCAAGATGGTAGATTTTAATCCCTTCATATCAGTAGTTACATTAAAATGTAAATAGTCTATACATCCCAATAAAAGTTGGACACAACTATATGGTATCTAAAACAATCCTACTTTAAATATGAAGACATAAATAGCTTAAAAGTAAGAGAATGGAAAAAATATTTATGAAAACACCAAGTAAAATAAATCTGGAGAGGTTACATTAATAGGTACAGCAGATGTTCTAGAAAGGAATAAAACCAATGACAGAGAGGGACATTCGATAATGACAAAGTGACCTATTCATCAAGACTTAACAATCCTCAATGTGTACGAAACAGACTTCAAAATACACAAGTGATCAAACTAAAAGGAAAGACAGAAAAATCTACTATTATACTTGGGACTTCAATACTCCTTTCTCAAAAAAAAAAAAAAAAGGGAGACAAAGAAAATCAGAAAGGATGGTCAAGGCATGAATTCCGCCACCAGGCGCCTTGACCTAGGTCATGTCTGGCCATGAAGAGCAAACATTCTTTGCAGGTGCACAGGATCTTAGCCAAAACTGAGTCTGAGCCCAAAACCAAAGCTAAACAGGTTTCAGATAATTGAAATGAGAAAATGTAGGTTATATGACCCTGACAGTTTCAAACGAAATTAAAAACAGAAAGATGGTGGAAACCCTCCCTCCCCAATATTTGGAAATTAAGCAATATAGCTGAAAATAACTGCAAGTCAATGAGGAAGTCACATGGAAAATTAGAAAGCATTTTCAGTTTAATAAAAATGAAAACACACACATATCAAATTTATGGGATGCAGAAGTCTTAGGGGGAAATTTACAGCATTTAAATGTTTATATTGGAAGCTAAGCTTCTACCTTAAGAATCTATTACAGTTAATTAAACCAAAAACATGTAGGTAGCAGGAGAGAGTAAAGAAAAAGAGCATAAATTAATAAAATGAAAATAGAAAAGTAATAGAGAAAACCGATAAAAATAAAAGCTGGTTCTCTTAAAAGATCAATGAACGTCTAGCCAGACTTATCAGGAATAAATGAGAAATCACAGATTACCAATATCACCAACATCACAGGACACCTCTACAAATCCAACTGATATGAAAAGTAGAGAATGTTTTAAACATCTTTACGCTAAAAAATTCAATAATTTAGATGAAATGGAAAAATGCTTTAGAAAACACACTTCCAAAATCCACTCAAGAAGGAATAAATAATCTGAGTAGTCCTACAGCTAGTAAATATCTGAATACATGATTAAAGCCTTCCAACAAAGAAAACTCTAAGCCTATTGGCTCACTGGTGAATTCTACCCAGCAGCTAAAGAAGAAATAAAAACCATTCAAAAGCATCACCGTAACACCAAATCAGAAAAAGGCACATAAAAAAAGAAACCTACAGACCCATATCCCGCGCAAACACAGGTGCAAAGATCCTCAAAATATTAGAAAATCAAATTGGGCAAAATATGAAAATCATACCTTATCTTGATCAAGTGGGGTTTATCATATAAATGCAAAGCTAGTTAAATTATGAGTTGGAGTAATTTATCATATTAACAGAATAAAAAAATATGATCATCTTAATAGATTTAGAAAAAGCACTGGACACAATTCAATATCCAACAGTGATTAAAAAAAAAAAAACCTCAGCAAAGTAGGAAAAAAAGGAACTTTGTAAACTTGATAAAGGGCATCTTTAAAACACTACAACTAACATCTTATTTAAGATGAAAGAGCGAATGCTTTCGCCCTGAGATCAGGAATAAAGCAAACGTGTCTTCCTGTCCATTTTTATTCTGGAAGCAAAAGCCAGAGCAGTAATGCAAGGAAGAGGCAGAAAAGGCATAAAGATTAAAAAGGGAAAAAAAGCTCACTTCTCTCTATTCACAGACAATATGATTGTCTATAAAAAAAATTCTCGAGTCAAAATAAGAACTAGAACTGCAGCTGGTAAGATCACATGACACCAGATCGAAATACAAAAGTTAATTATATTTCTAAACACGAGCGCCGAGCAATTGAAAATTGAAATTAAAAAGTCAATACCACTTAAAATAGCAATTAAAACATAAACTAGATATAAATTTAAAAGCCATATGCAAGATTTGTGTGTTAAAAACTAAAAGACACTGACCAAAGCAACCTGGCGCCCAAGAAAACACAGTCTTATCATAGGAACGGATTGGAAGACAACCTAATAAAAACGTCAATTCTCCCCACACTGATCTATAGATGGCATGAAATCCCAATTAACACCGCAGTTAGGATTTCTTAGAAATTGGAAATTTGACTTTAAAATTTATAGGGAAAAGCAAAGGAATTAGAATAGCCAAAATAATTATGAAAAAGAAGAACAAAATTGGACAATCTTCACCACACGATATCAATACTAACTATAAATCTACAGTAATTAATAAAGCGTGCCACTGGATAAATGATGAACAACACATCGATCGAGGACACAGAGCCCAGAAGTGGCTCGCACGCGTATCAGCTGGTTTTTGAAGCAAGCACAAAGGCAATTCTGTGGAGAAAAGACTGTCTTTCCCACAAGTGGCACGAGGGAAAACAGACGTCCACGTACAAAAAAAAATCTGGACCCCACCCCCCCAATAGCACACGCAAAAACGGACTCCCTTCTCGTTCCCTGAAATCACAGAGAACCCGGAGACAGACGTGGGGGTCACTCTGCCTGCGCCCTCCTCCTGTCACCCTCAAAGTCACAGGACACAGGTTCTAAACCCTCGATCCCTTGTTCCCACCCCCGCCCCTGCCCCAGGCCTTATTAAAACCACCAAGTCTTCTCAGCCCTCTTCTCTTTGTCCTAATTATTGTCATCAGAGGTGACTCATAAATTTGTGGACAATGGAATTAAAATTTCCTTCAAGTGAGAAAAAGACCTGCAGCCACTGAATCCTCCTTGACGGTGTTTCCAATAAAGCAGCCGCTATGGCGGGAAGCTCTGGCGCTGAGGGTTCGGAATTCCTCTCCTTCTGGGACAGGCCAAGGGCCCAGCGGGGGACCAGCCGCTCTGCCGCGTGGTGGCCTGCGGCTGGCCTCCGCCCCCACACGGGGCCTTCGCAGGAAGTCCTGGCCTCCCGCTGCTCCAAATAAGGCCCACAGGAAGTCTCCCCGCACAACCAGCATTTCGGGGGTCACCTGTCCATGCCCTTGCTGCGGGCCTTGGAGGGGTAAAGCGACAAGAGTCCTGTTCTTGTGGTTTTCATCACTGAAAAACACCCCTTTCCACTACGCTTCCTCCAGCACAGACCCCAGGGCGTTCTCGGCCTTAAAGTGACAGATCTTCAGCCCACAGATTCTGTCTCGATCCCCACACTGCGGGCACACTGCTCCGGTGGGCACACCCGGCCCTCGCGGGCACCGGACAGGTGGGGCCCGCGAAGAGGAAAACGCAGGGCGGTTTCGGATGCAGGAGTTTCGTCCGTCACGGACACGTTTCTGCTGGGACAAGGCGATGGCCCTTTCTCCTCCCCGAGGACGGCTCCTGGCAGTGGCGGGGAGGACGCGCCGCAGGGCCGAGGGGTGCCTCCGCCAGGTGGCACGGGGGCTGGAGGGCCTGACACGGCCGGTCTTCACGGCGCCTCAGGCGAGCCCGCCTGCAGACAGCGCGTGCTGGCGAGGGAGGGAGCCGGTGTGAACGGGCCACGTGTGCACCTCAGGACGCCAGCCATGCGCCATGCTGGACAAGGCGGAAGTACGAAGGCAGCAAGAGACCAGGGGTGGGGACAGGAGGCGCACCGGGGACCCTCAGGGTAGTGGGGCTTCTCCGCAGGACGTGCTCATGGTGGACACGCGTCACCACACTTTGTGCGAACCGCAGAATGTACGCCACCAAGAGCAAGCCCGAGTGCCAGCCGTGGACACTGGGTGACGGTGAACCCCCCCGATGGGGGAGGCGGGGGCGGGGTCTATGGGAAATCACTCACTGTTAAACCTGTTGTAAAACATAAAGTCCATTTAAACACCAAAACTCTGCATGCGACGTGTCCTGTCGGCTTCTGGAATCGCTTCTGCGGCAGACCGCTTCCCCGGCACCCAGCCTTTTACGAAGCTGTAGTGTCATCATCGTCAGTGATTTCCGTTGTGGGTTAGTGCGTTGGGTATTTTTTTTTTTCTATTAACTTCTAGTTTTTTCACCTGGTCGCGTAAGAGGACACGTGTAATTAGGTTTATGATTATTTTCTGGTATTAGCTGTTCCCCAATAAAATACGAATGATTTACAGTTCTTTTCTTGCTTTCCTTCCCTTCCTCTATTCCTGGCTAGTGATGTAAATTCAGCAAGATCTGAACCCGTAGAATTTCAAAATGAATCATTCTTTCTAGAAATTAAAGAATGTTTGAAAATAATCAGCTATATAATTAAATGAACTCATTAAAGAGAACGAAAGAGTTTTACAGCTTCAAAATATTAACTTTTTGAAATATTCTGGGTCAGGCTGAACATAATTAATATTTGTCATGAATTTTTCAGAACCTTAATTCAATCAGATAGAAATGACTGTGTCAATATTGCCCATCACATGCTTCATGTTTTGGATTTTTCCACCCAGTTGATGTGCAGCCAACGGTTTGAAAAGTTGATTTCCGAAGCCATGAGTCCTGTAGCCAGTGCGCGTTACGTACTTTGTAGTTAAAGCTGTATTTATTAAAAGTACGCCAGCACTGTTAATACTTTATATTTGCAGAGACACGTGTCCCAGCGTAACGAATGGCTTCGGTTGGCGGCGTCATCGGGTTCCCCGGGTCAGATGGCAGAAGGGCTCCGCGCAGGGACGATGAGACGGCCCAGGCTCGACTGTCCCGTCCGCGTCCCCTCCTCCACCCTGAGTGCACTGTCTGGTGGAAGAGGACTCCGATGAAGTGACGAGGCCAGGCAAGTGACGCCAGCACCTGTCCCCGAGCAGCGCCCTCACGCAGAAGAAGGGTAAACGTGGGCAAACCGCCCGCAGGTACAAAGCACGAAGGACAAGGGCTCGTGAGCTTGGCGGCAGCTGTGTTGGGCGAGCACGGGACCCAGCAAGGTCAGGCGCATCGCAGCGGAAGGCCAGCTCGCCCCCCGCGCTGCAGCCGCTCAGTGTGGCAGGCTGTGCAGGCTCTCGGCCACACGTCTGGGACCAGCCGAGCCCAGGGGACAGGACGGGGTGTCCAGCACTGGACGTGGCACAGATGACACGTCGACGACCCACAGACAAACTAAGTCCAGGAGATTATTCAGTCAAAAAAAGTGTGACCGTGGCTGAGCGAGCCCCTGGGTAGGCAGCAGTAGTTTGCCTCCCTCGAGAGAAATGCTTAGGACGTTGTTACGATGAAAACAAGACAAAAGAAAACAAAGCCTGGAGACAGACTCTGGCCCCAAAGAGCCCTGTGCATCAGCCTCATGGGCACTCCGCAGGTACACCAGCAAGGCAGCGACGGGCCGTGGCTGGGCAGAAGCTTCTGCAAGATGGCAGCCAGTGAGGCTGGTCCCATAGGGCGTTGTCCCGCAGTGAGGCCGGGGGGCTGGGCTTTTCATTAGCCAGTCATTAGCCACAGGCTGACCGTGGGAGGGGCGTCTCCTTGGCAATGGGCAGTTCCCAGGGAGGTCACAGCCGTGAGCCAGGCACCAACACTGCGGACAGGTGTGTCACCCAGAGCAACTGATCTGGACCGGGCTCCACGAAATGCCACACATCGGACAAGCTCTGAGGTTGAAGTGGACACTTGGGAATGAACAGATTCTAGAGATGCACATTTATAAGTGTTGTATGCCAATGCCAACAGATAGCACATTCTAGAAGCCCACTGCTTTATTCACAGAGCAGTTCTCTGTAAGAGGTGGCCTGTGGACCTGGGCTCCATTAAATGACACATCCGAATGACGATCTAACAAAATCCAAAACACTACAGTCCCACCTGATTTTTGCTTTGTAAAAAAAAAAAAAAAAAAAAAACAACCCGAAAAAAAAACACAACGAAAATGTGCATCACTTTAGACAAAAGAATTTCTCTTGAGGGAGTCAGGGAGACGCTTTGCATCACGTGCAGTTGGCGATGTCCGCACCCATCAGCCCGCAGTGGAAGCTGTGCTGGGGTCTGAACGGTGCCACATTGAGGGCAAAACCAAGTGCTGAAACGTCACCTTCTCCAAGCAAGGTCAAGTTTCTCATTAGCAACTTGAGATTTGTGACTGGGAAGTTTACACAAATCAGTTTCCTAGCATTTCCCAAAAAGACCAATGATGCTTTTTAAAACTTAATACTTATTTGTTTTATCTTGCAACACAATTGCCTTAAAGTACCAAACCTGACACCTACCACCACCACCACCACCACCACCCACCACCACCACTGTTGAGACAGCTTTAGACCGTTTTCTGGTCTGGTTTTTGGTTTTGTTTTTGTTTTTGTGCTTACGGAAAAATGTACAGCCAACTTTTGGCTTTAGTTCTGTCATATTTCTATATATAAGTATTATATTGATCTCATGGGGAACTGAGATTTTCAGCCAAGTTGAAACTCTAAGTTTGAATTGGCAGTATGATGATTTCACCATTAAGAAGAAGAATTTCTTGCAAAAAGTCCTAGAAATAAGAACCACCACAGAAGCATAAAAATAAACAGGTTTCTTGGATAATTGGGTGATTCTAGGTCAGAAGGAGGTCAATAGATGAGATGAGCCTGGAAAATTCTGTCATTCTAAAAAGCAAAGAAGCTGTCGAACACCAGGCAGGGCTTGTCAGAAAGACCCACACACCACCTTGAAGAGTCTCCCGTGGCCCAAACTGGGAAAATACGAAAATCAACAACAGGAACGACAACTGCAGTGGAAGGAAATGCATCGAATCCAGTGCATTTTTAAAAACGCACATACTCAACTCCGCATCATGGTTCCGTTCAATGACGTCGACAACCAGCGCTTTGGTGAAGAACGCTTCTCCTGTGACACTTCGGAGAGGCAAAGGCCACATGAGTGGCCCAGTTTATGATGCCGGGATATGGTTCTGCCCTACTCTGTGAAGGGGATTCTCCTTGCATTAAACTAAAACCTTTCCTTCCAAAACTCCTGCCCACCAATGCCCGTCTGCCTCCTGGGTAAACTGTTCCTTGCACATGGAGCTGTCAGATTATTTGAAAATCACAAACTGTCCAGCTAGGCTTTACTCCTGCAGGCCAAATACACACCCTGTTTCTTGTCTGTTCCCCACACCGCTGGATTACAGAGTGCTGCCTACTTGCTCATCCTCCTCCAAGGAACCCCCAGTTCCCCAGAACCCCTCGTAGTGAGGCCCTGGGGCTGAGCCTTAGTGTAGCTTGAGTGGCCCGCACACTGGGAGGGGTGTCCGCCAGGTTGAGGGACATCCAATATGGCAGTCGCCGGCACCTGCTCGCTGGGAGGGGGTGGGCCCAACACAAGATCCACGCCCTTCGCCAGCACTTCCGTCTGGTAAGCCGCCCCTCCAGCCCCCGCCCTGAAGCCAGACAGCTCAGTCCCTCCCTGTGTGTCCCTGGCACTGTTAGAGCTGCTGCCCCAATGCTGGCGCTCAGAGCAAGTGAGTCTGTCACTGAGTAAGTCCGCGTGGGCCTTTTAAGAGGAAGGTCTGCGACTCCTGCAGCCCTCCATGTCACTTGGTCACCAACCCCAGCTGGTTTTCATGGCCAGACGTTGTGGGGACTTCTCTTCCCAGCAGTAGAACCCCGGGCTGGGGAGCCTGGTGTGGGGTCAGACCCCTCACTCTTTAGGGGACCTCCGTGGCCGAGACGTCCCTCCCGATTCTCAGCCGCCACATGTGGTGTGGGACCAGCCCGTTCCGCATCTCCACTCCTCCTACCAGTCTCGAGGTGGCCTCTTCTGTGTGTCCCCAGCTGTAAGACTTTGTTCAGCTACACTTCCCAGTGATGGCTGTTCCGTAGTTTAGTTGTAATTTTAATGTGGTCACGAGAGGAGGCAGCACAGTGTCCACCTACATTGCCATCCTGACTGGAATTCTCCCTGCAAGTCTTTTTATGGTCACCGTTGCCAAGTCACCTCTCCCCATCCTGTTGTCACGTGATCGCTTGTACGTATCTAAATGTAGTATTTTGGCTGATCCCTTTTATGTTTCAGCTTGATTTCAACCATCAATCTAACAAAGCAGTTTATTTTTTATTTCTGACTCCGGGATGGAATGTACGGATTACCCCTCTCAGCTGTGACGACTGCATATTTGAAAGGCATGCCATCTCCATTCCTTTCAAATCACTGACAGAAATGTGATGAAGAAAGGCCCAGGAGAATGATGAGTTTTGCAGATGAAGTCAGCCTGCAAGTGGTGGTCAATCCAACGCGTCACACTCTCTGGGCACAGCTGAGCCCCAGGAATCATGTCATTATTTTGTCACCAATCCATATTTCTCCATCTCGGCCATGAATGCTTATTGAATGAATTAATAAGTGAATAAATGAATGAGTGGAAACCAAGCTACAGAATGAATATGGCATTTAGACCTATCAACTTGGTACCCTCCCCTGAGGGAGACGAGATTGGTAGGATGCGGCTTGCTCTGAATGGCCAAAGGTGACTCTGGTGACTATCTCCGGAGGTCGTAGAGCCATATGTCTCCCGTTCTTCCTTTCCGGCCTCGAGAGGGTGTTTTACAGCTTCATCTGCGTATTTCCCTTCCACCTCTCATTTTTCAGCCGTTTCTGTTGAACGTGTTCTTCCCATCTTTTCAGAGAGGAAACCCATCTCTTGTCAGAAACCTACTGTTCCTACACAAATCCCATTAACGCTGATGGGGAAACCGATCAAAACCAGCAGGGAACTGTTGCTGAAATACGATCAGGCTGCCCGGCCTGACACGTGCGGCCATCTTAGCCTTGCTTTCTTCTGAGCGCTGGAGACAGAAATATGGGCAAGAAGCCGCTCTGAGATCCACGTCTCCTCCAAACACCACTGGACCCCCCGTGCTGGACCCTGGTCCAGGCCGCTCCTGCCGCCTCAGTTGTCAGCCGGCCGTTGCTGAAATCCTCCTTCCTTTTCAGAAAAGTCGTGACCTTCCCCTTAAAGACTGTGGCCTCTGACCAACCGTCGGCATTTCTAACAACACAGCCGAGGTGTCCTCCGAGAGGCACCGTGTGCTGATGTTCCCCGCACACGTGGCGGTCTCACCCATCCTATGCTTCTCTCCACTGGGCGGGGCCGACCCTCCCTGGGCACAGCCCCCTCTTTTATGGGTGGTAAGTGGGGTGCCTGGGCCGACTCTCGGTGCTGTGCTCTTCCAGCCACCAAACCCTGGAGGGGTGGCTCCCTACCCGGGGCGCGGGGACGGGAGGGGTCTGTCGTAACACAGGTGGAGGCCCCAGCTGCAGGGTCCTGGTGTGGCGAGGCTGGGGTAGCGCCCGGGAGCTTCTGACGGGTGAGATGATGCCGCTGGGCCCGGGACCAGACAGTGAGAAGTGCTGCCCTAGAGTTTTTCCTGCTTGTTTTCTCTTTCCTTCCTGCCTCCTCCCCACTTCCCTCCCTCCCTCCCTCGGTTATCACTTTCATTCGCTCTCTCTCTCTTTTATTATTTATTATTATTTATGCCCATAGCACCTGGTCTTCCTGGGTGGTCTCCCATCCAAGTACTAACCAGGCCCGACCCTGCTTAGCTTCTGAGATCGGACATCGGGCTTGTTCAGGGTGGCGTGGCCAGACCAGACCGTGGCTCCACGGGGACCTTCTGCGTGTAAAGCAGACGTGGAACCGCTGCACTGTGGAACCACGTCCACTTCCGTCCATCTAGAGCCCAATTAACTGGTTGACGGGAAGCCCACTTGTCCCCACAAGCCTCTTCTCCACCTTTTCTGCCCGGAATGTCTGCTGTCATTTACCGCCTGGAGAGCTTGATACTACATCCGGCAGGGCCTTCTCCTGAACTGTTCTCTGCAGCTGCAAAGAGAGGTGCACTGTGTTTATTTCTGATGCCGTCCAAGTACGGGCGCAGTATGATGCGGGTGACGCAACGCTCATCGGCAACCTCTCCAGGTACGTTCCAGGCTAGCGCTGCAGCTCATCTTCTCTTCAGTCGACGTGAACAGGCCGAGTCCGCCTGAAATAGTGACTCGTCAAAAGAAACCCGGGCCAGCCGTGGAGCTATCCGACGTTTCGAGATTTGCAGCTTGTCAAATGAAATTAATAAAATGACACTGTGAAGGGCCAGAGGAATTCACGGCCTCCCGTGGGACAGGCTGACACGGGGCCTCAGGCCTCCGCAGTAGGAAGGGGACTGACGTTTGCATCCCGCTGCACGACCCACCCAGAGACACGAAGTAGCCCGCTGATGAGGCTGTAAAATCAGCTCAACTTAGTGCGGACGGAAATTGTGGCGCGTCGTGCAGCAAGCGTCTAAATTCTAGCACGGCCGGCCGTGTTCACTGAGGAGCACCGCCTGTCCCCAAGGAACCGCGCGCCTCGTGTCTATCACGGCCCCGTCTCCGCTGCCATCGTCCTCACGTGCGATGCGCGTCGTCCTGGTCGGTGGGCAGCCTTGCGGCGAGCGCTCAGGGCCCACCCCGCCGGGAAAGCCCCCTCGCTCCCGCTCGTTCCGCTTGCGGGGACGGAGCCGCTCCTGGTGGCCCCCAGCGTCTCGGCTCTGAGAGGGGCCGCCTGGGCCGTCATGTCTCAGCCACGGTCGCATACTCCGTTCCCCAGGATTTCTTCGAGTAAACGACTTCGAACATTAGCGATGAGGAGAGCGTCTGTCCAGGGCCTGCGGCTTCCCCAGGCAGCCCCGCGGAGTCAAGGGCACGACCTTCCGAATCGCGGAGCGCGAGCTCCCCGCGCAGCGGTCACGCGGGACGTGTGTCGTGTCGGGCACAGTCCCGGGCCGCCACAGGCCGCGGCCGTGTGGTCGTGGTGTTGTGCGGTTCTTGTGGTTTCGATGCACCGACTGTTCTCGCTGTGTCCGACATTCTGACGTGTTGTTAGGATGTCGACTCTCGCACAGAGAAGCTCAAGTATTGTTTTAACGGCCTGCATGAGAGAAGGGATTAACACGAAGTTTCGTGCGTCCCTTCCTGAACTCACTTTCCCCAACCCCTAGTTGTCGGGGGTGGAGGAGAGAGCGCCTGGGCCGTGGCAGGCCCGGGAGGTGCCGAGCGTGGGCGAGCCAGCAGACCCCGGCTTTTCCCCGGCGCTCCCGAGACGAAGGGGCACCACGTGGCACGTGCAGTAAACTGGCGTGGCTCTGGGAAGCGGAACGGGAGCAGGCGTCTGCCTTTAATCGGACGTCTCTTGACGCTTTGTCTACGCGTCGGGTACGGTGCCTGCACTGGGCGGTGCAGACATAAACGCAGATCCGACTCGGCTCCTGCCTTCGAGCTGCCCCCAGGCTTGGAGGGAAGACCAGTCTGCACATCACAAAGCCACGTGCTGGTCCCAGAACTTCAGACCGGCTTGATTTCTCCTGTGTCTTCTAGTGGCAGCGGAAGGGCACACCCAGCCCGGGGACCCCTCGCCTCTCACGAGGTCAGCTGCACAGAGGGATGCAGGTGCTGGGACCATGCCACCTCCTCTGGCCCCAAATCCCAGCTCTGTGCCGAGGCCTGCTGCCCCTGCTCGCGGCCCCGGTGACCCCTGCTTGGTCCCGATGGCTGGCTGTGGTGCAGGCCCCCTTGGGAAGCCTTCGACCCCGACCGATGCGCCCTCCAGGCCACGGAGGCTTTTTCCAAACAGGGCGCAAGGTCGGCGAAACCACACGCCTCGTGCTGCCCCAATCCAGCGCTTTTCAAAGTGCGGGTCACACCTGCCCCCGAGGACCAGGAAACCGAGTCAGCGGTCGCAGCCAGCAGCTGTCAAAGAATAAAACAATGGCACAGAACAGAAAACATCGAAGAACAGCGTGCACTGCAAGGGTGCCTATTCCACGAACATCTGTTCCAGTGCTGTGTGTGTGTGTGCATTGTGTGTTGCGTGTGTAGTATGTGTGTGTTGTAACGTGCGTGTTGTGGTTGTATATGTGTGTTGTGGGCGTATGTACATGTGTGTTGTGTTGTGTGTGTTGTGTGTAGTATGTATGTGTGTTGTGTTTTGGGTTGCATGTTTTTGTATGTTGTGTGTGGTGTGTGTAGCATGTACGCGTGTTTGTTTTTTTTGTGTGTTGTACGTGTTGTGTGTATTTTGTGTACGGTGAATGAAAAACAGCGTACATTTCAACACTTTCCAGCAACGGGACCTGGGGACAGTTAATTGCTCCCTGGACGTCCACGTTTTCCGTCAAGCAGACCCAGGGATGCCCCGTGTCATGGGCCGGCTGGGGTGAATGACGTGATGACAAGCATGAGTGCCCAGCACTGGACAGCAACAGGGAGGCAGCGGCTTCCTCGAACATGCCAGTTGCCTACCCTTTCCCTTCCTGAAAATTCTAGAAGGCCAGCTGAAGAAGCCCACACCTAACGGGACAGCCATATCGTCTTGCGCAGTTCTTAGTGTCTGCGGTGACGCCAGGAGAATCTGGAACGTTACCCTATTCGGTAGGCACAGCCTGAGGTCTCGGAAGTCTTAAGGATTGAGAAACAAATCTTTTGTGCAATGTCATTTATGCCACATTGAGAATTTCCCAAGAGGAGATAAGAATGGAGCTTGCAAACAGAGTGTTCATTTGTAATCCTTACTCCGGAAAACCTTTCAAAGCCCAAGTGAACACTTAAGAGCTTTTACTAATGTTTTAGAAATGTGGATAACCAAATGTTTTTTTCCATCTCTTTTAAAATATGAAATATTTCTCTTTCATTAGAAGGCAATGTTCTGAAACCAGAATAAATCATCGCAGCACAAAAACACCTGTTACGAGAAGAACAACGATAAAGAAAGAAAACCGGAAAAAAAATTAAAACCTTGGTGTGCTCGGAACGATGATTCACGCTACAATTTGTCTTTGGACCCTTTATAGGAAAACCAACATCTCCATGTTCACGGGCGCGTTTGGGGAACAAAGAGGAAGGAGCTCGCGAACCTCTGCTGGCTCGTCGCGGGGCGCGAGGCCACCCCGGCCCCGGCCCCGCACAGGGCGTCCGGGCAGTGCGCGCCTCCACGGCGGCCACGTTCTCCCCGTGGTCTCTCGCGGGCAGCGGCCCGGTCGTTACCAGACCCTGGATCCGCGCAGCAGTGTCACGTGGAAAGACGGAGGAGGCCGAACCAGACGGGTTGACTGTGGCCCGAGCAGGGAGAGGGGCCGCGAGCAGCATGCGGGTTGTCAGGTTCCGGCCCAGCCGGGCCCGGGGGAGCCGCGGGCCCCCGGTTCCCGCGAGCTGCCCCGTGGGGGACTGTGGAGGCCCACGAGTCCCCCGCAGGCGGCGCACGTGGGACAGCGGCGCCCGGTGCCGGGTGCAGAAATCGTGCGCCCTCTGGCCTGAGCCTGCAGCGGGGTCACGGCAGGAAGCAGGCCGCCCGTCCCGCCGCCGTAGCCCCGAAGCCCCGCGCCCCGCGCTGGCCTGGGTGGCCAGGCCGTCACCGACGTGGCCACAGCACCCTCCCTCGCCCCACTGGCGTCAGAGGCGGCTGCTCACGTGGCCACAGAGCAGGGGTCTCGGCTCGGGAGACGGGCGCGCGTGCGGCTTCTGCCGTGTGCCCGCTGCGCGGCTTCGGGCGGCTGCATCCGAGCTGAGTTAGTTCTTCACGCACAGCGACTGCAGACAAAACCGGCCCCGTTTACCCTGCGGGACGCGAGCAGCCGGGGGAGGGGCTGGCGCGTCCCTGTTCTCACAGGGACTCCGGGATGGGACGTGTGCCCGCGGGGTCCCCCGACTCATCTGACAGGTTGTTGCGAGGGAAACAGGAGGGAGCAGGCCAGGGTTGTTCCGAAGGCTGAACACGCCCCCCAACACGCCCCCTGAGCCGGCCTCGCTGCCGGCCTCACAGCTGCGTCTCTGGGGTCACGGCGGCCATCTCGCCGCCCCCCCCCCCGCCGCCCCCGCCTGGCCTGCTCGCCACAGGTGGGTCCCTGTCCCTCATGCCCTCAGCTCCAATTCTGTGACGCTCCCCGGTGCTGAGCTCTGATGCCTCGAAGCCCTTGGCATTTCGGTGAGGCCGGGTGCCTGTTTGGAGCATTCACGGTGGTACGAGACTCGTGACAGCAGCCTTCGTCATGTGCTATTTCCAAATTTATTGTTACTTCATTAAATAGACTAATTAACGCAAACGTTAATTGTCCAGGTTTTCGGGCATTTTCATGTTCTGATGAGTAATTATGAATTACTTGTGGACGAGCAAGTCCCTCCTGGTTGTCTCTCATTTTAAATATTTCTGCCAGTTGCTGTAAAGCAGACGGACTGCATTTAATTTATAAAGGAGGATTTATGAACTCCGGGATGACAGCAGACAGCCAATCAATAAGGGATGATAATATCAGCATGTCATATGAAGGAACATTAGGTCTCAGGCATGATTTCAGGAGAGGAGTGGGCAGTTAGAAACCTCACCATTGTGAAGGTCAAGGCCTGGTGGCAGTAAAACCGCCTAAGCAAATAAAGTGACACCTGCGGCGGGGAGGGCGTGGGGAGGGCTTTGGGCTTCGTGGGGAACCCCCCCCCCCCGCAGGCCGGGACGCGGTCGGCCCTGGCACGCGCACCTGTGGTGGGAGGCCCTGTCTGTTACGAAGGGCTCCAGCAGTGAGATGCGGACGCGGGGGGTGTTTCAAGGGGCCGAGACCAGCCCCCCAGGAAACAGCAGGGATCCGATGCCGTAAGGCAGGGAGCCACAGGAGTGCTGGGCTGGGTCTTAGGCACCGATTTGGGGCGTGAGGACCGCTGGCTCTATGACATCCTGCCTGGCCGTTTTCTGGGGGAGAGATTTTTTTACAGATCTAGACAATTGTTTGCTTCTGTAACTGAAAAAGAACCCCCCCCCCAAAAAAGCACCAAGTGGAAAATTCCATTACCAATCATCATATCGCACCACTTGAAACAAAATGCTAAGCGATCGCTCCCTTTGAAAGTATCTGCAGCATCACGGATGACGCCAAAGATGCGGACACAGCGCAAAGCCACGGAGAGCAAACCCAGGCCGCAGGGCCCGTCCGAACCCGCAGAACAACGTCGCCTGCTTCCTTCTGCCGCCGCCATTGTATTCAGAATTGACAGGGAGGTTCAGTTAGACACTGACAGACTCCTTTTAACAGGCCCCTACAGCAGGGGTCCCCAACCCCCAGGCTGCAGATGGTACTGGTCAATGTCCTGGGAGGAACCGGGCCACACAGCAGGAGGTGAGCGGGGGTGAGCGAGCAAAGCTGCATCTGCATCTGCAGCCGCCCCCAGCGCCAGCACCCCGCCTCAGCTCCGCCTCAGGTCCTCAGGCGTTAGGTGCTCATAGGAGCACCGGTCCCTGTGCCACAAAGGTTGGGGGCCGCTGCCTGATAGGATCGAATCCTCTATTTTTGTTTCTAGCACGTTCCAATCAAACTTTGCAGATCCCGCTCCCCAGCAAAGAGTCGAGTGCGGCGGGGAAGGCCAGCTTACCTCCCTGCAAGGTGTACTCCGTCACTGCCCTGCTGAAGACGCCCAGGCCCGCCCCGTTGTAAGCAGCCACCTGGATCTCGTACTGTGTCCAGATAATCAGCTCCGTCACCAGGCAGTAGTTGACCTCCGGGCTGGTGATGTTTCTCTGCTGGTGCTCTCCGGGCAGGCCGGCCAGGCGGTACCTGCAGCAGACCGTGGAGAAGCGACTTGAGCCAGACGCTGGCTTTCCCTGCGCTTCTCCGCGTGGTTAGAGGAAAGTGGAAGAAAACAAACACACGTGAGGCCAAGAGGTCACCCTAGAAACGCTACCTCCGAATTCGACCAGTGTGAAAAGTACCACCTGCCCTCGCCATGACGATGAGCGAAACGGCACCGACGTCTGAGCTGGGTTACCGGCCAGGGAGGGCGCCAGCTCGGTACGCGGGGCTTGTCCGGGGCGTGCGGGACCGTGGCGCAGGGACGCCAGGCCTGTGTCCGTCGGGGTGCTGCTCTCAGACCGCCGAGCGGCTCCGAGAGGTGGGGAGGACCACAGACGCCGGTGAGCACCGCCTGTCCCCTGCCACCCGTGGACGGAGCCCCAGCCCCGCGGCTAACCGGGAGGCCCGGGTGTGTTCAGGCAGGCCCCACAGCCAGAGCGCGCGGCTGTGCAAGGTGTCCGTGCTCCTGAAGTACTGGTCCCACGCTGGGCACGAGCACTGCTCTTCAGGGGACCTCTGGGAGCACGTGTGTAGCGAGCTCAACAGCGTACGAATGGCGGAAATTTAAGGTCGTGTTTATTTACAAAGCGACACAGAGGACTCTGGTCTTAGTAGCTGCATAAATTAGGAAGTCGCTGTTTGCACTGAGAAAAGCCTTTCACAGCGCTGTTCTGAGTGGCGAGTGTTTTTCCGTGACTTCATCTGCAGACGCAATCAGCTGCCCCGGGCAGAGCGAGGGGCGGGCACGGCGGGAGCAATTTCCTTGGTCACCTCACAGCTTCCAAAGCATCTACATTCTAGCCAAGAAGTGGTTCTCGCCTCAGGAAGACATGGCTTTGGAAGATAAGTGGGCGAGGGAACAGATGGAGGACACGGAGCCGGAGTGGCAGCGGAAGGCCCGGGGCTCCGAGGGGCAGGCTGGGGCCTGCAGGCTCATCCCTGAGCGAGCCGCTGGGGGCGCTGCAGAGCCCCGGTCAGTTGCCTGTGCTGTCCTGGAGCCGCCCGCCCTTAGAGCAGAGAAGAAACCCCCAAATTCAGGCCCTTAATGGAAAACAGCTCTAAAGAGAAGGTCGGCTGAAAACATGCTGAGGAAGTGTGGGAACGGCAGTGAAAGGCTCCTCGTGACAATCGGGATTTTCTGAGTAGTCTTTCACCTCCCCCCCCGCCACCCCTCGCTACTGGCCGTTCGTCCTCGACGAGGCCCGGTTGCCAGGAAGGTAAACGGCCGGGCAGGCAGCACTCGGACGCGGGAAGGTCCAAGGCCTCCTCCTGCGCCTGGCCTGACGGGGCCAGTGTGCGGCCGTGGCTGGCCCAGTGGGAGGTGCTGGGGACATCGTGTCATTCCGTGCTCGGTGTGTCAGGCCACGTCTTTGCCTCCTTTCCATCAACCTCCCGGTCCCTCGTGAGTTTGGGTCCCTTCACTGATCTCCCCGCACGAGCACGTGGAGGCGGCTCTCATGGTGGGGGTCAAGTTCCTTTATGGGGCCCGGTGATCTTTCGGGAGGGGCCGACGGGAGGAGGCGCTGGCGGGGGGCGAGCCACTGGCCGGACCTTTCTCCCGCAGCTCCCCACGCACAACACGTGGGCTTTGGGAAGAAATAGCACGGAGACGATGAGCCGCCCGGAAGAGGGTGGACGCTGGCTTCGCAGCCACGGAGGCACCAGCGCGTCCGGCCAGGAGGGCAGGGCCCGGGGTCCCCGGCACCCGACGCGGCACCCGCTGTGTGCGATGCTCGGAGAGCTGCCTCGCGGGGACCCGTCGCAGGCCACGTGCTCGGGGCAGCGAGGGCATCAGCGTGGCCGGCGCGGGCTGGCGGGAGGACGCCACTTCTCCCAGCTCGGCGTCCACCCCCTCAGTGCTGCGTCAGGCTATGAGGGAAGCGAGCTGCAGGGCGCCGTGGGCCACTCTCTTCCGCAGGTAGATTAAGCGATGACACGATCGTGCACACTCCACCGCAGAATCAGCGTCCGGGACACGGGCGGCCCTTCCGTGCGGCGGCTCAGGGTGCTCCTGGAGCCGTCCAGTTTGTCTGGGAAGGTCACGACTATCAACGGAAGTGCAGGGCACTGCACTCTGACTGGCGGGCTGCGTTGCCCCGGAGACGGCCTCATCAGAACAAGATGGTCTTTTATGCGGAAACGACAGGAGACTGTTTACAGAGAACAAAACCCTCATGCTCCTCACAAGGAACGCCCTGCCCATCACCACAAAGGTTTTATTACAGGGCAGCAGGCATCCGAATGGCCTCTTTCGGCCCGAGCCTGGGTGACTGCTTCATCCCTGTCCTCCGCGGGCCCAGCCTGGAGCCCCACGCCCTGCAGGGTACGTGCCTGCACGCAGAGCTGGCCTGCAGATGAGGATATGCAGACACATCTGGGCACCATCGCCACTGTCCGGAAGCTCTGACGTTCGCAGGCCCGGGGTCCTGCACCTCATTTCAGGGCTTTCTTGGTTCCAGTCCCTGGGGACGCAGATGCCCTCGTTCCCAGCACTCGACTCTGCTGCTCCCGTCCTGGAAAATCCTTTCAACAGCCGTGACCCCACGGAGCAGGAGCGTGCAGCCCCGGGCGGGCCTCGCAGCGGTGGGGCCTGGGACTGAGCTGCGGCCCGAGCCGGCTCTGAGGGTGACTCTAAGCCCTCACGTGGCAGCGGGCGCTTAAGGCAGGTCCCCTCTGCGGGCTCAGAAGGAACAGGCGGCTGAGGTGACGAGCACGCGGGGGCCGGGAGGGCCGGGCCGGTGCCTTCCTTAGCCCATGAGCACGGGCTGAGAGGACAGCGGACGTGGGGCGCAGGCGGCGGAACCGCGGCCTGCGGGCAGCGCCGGGCTGCTTTCCTGAGGGGGCTGGGAACTGACGCTCCTGCCAGCACGAGCGGGGAGTGACGCCCGCAGTGTCCCCTGCCGACAGGGGACAGTCTCTTCACCCGTCTTCGAAACGGGGAAGGGCAGTTGGGGCACAGAGGCCTGGGGTCCCTCCAGGCACCCCGAGGGACGGCTGCACTGAAGCCACCTCGGGCAGACGAGGGTCTGGTGTACGCAGAGGGGTCGTTCACACGCCTGAGGAAGAACTCAACAACGGCGTGACGTGGGTGCGGGCAGATGTCAGCGGCACGCCCGTAATCCCGTCCTCAGGTCGGTGACGATCACAAGGGCACACGCTGGGATCGGGCTGTGTGCCACACGCGCGGGCGACGGAGTTAAAGAAGCTACACGTCCACGATCTCGTACGTCTGCCTGCGAAGCCGTGAGGCCCACATGAGGCCTCCGCTAACCCAGCGTCGTCGGGTCACCGCCCCGCACAGGCACAGGCGGGGCGTTCGGGGGCTGCCGTAGTGGACGCCCACGGCTCTTGCCCCATGAGGCTGGCGAGGGAGTCAGAGCCACAAACACGTCTGCGGCCACACAACCCACTGGAAGAGAGACGGTCGCATGCCTTGAACGCTGCTCCGTTTTTTCTCCTCGCTTGCGTCAACAAACCACGGCAACCATCACACTCGGTGCAGTGTTAACATCAGCAGTGGTTTTGGCAAAGGACATTTCTTCTCTCAAACCCGGCCGCATCTGGCACGGTCCTCTGGGTTCTCAACGGCCTAACAGACCCCGCGAGGCAGAGGCAGCAAATGGGGCACTCCTGGGCACGTCTGGCCCACTGATGTGCGAATGTGGCCTTCCCTGTTTTTTCAAGTTTCCTGATTTCCTGGCCAACATTTAAAAACTGTGAGATTGCACATAAAAAGCTAGACTCCAAAATTTCTTAGACATGCTAGAAGACCTGGCAGCCTATGGCATGGTAGCAACCAGCTAATAATTAAATCCTTTGCATTATTATTCATTAAAAAGTACTGTGTTTCATAATGCACGCCCCGGTGAAAACGCGGACGGAACGAAAGGTTTACCACGCGCAGCACGTCTCGCTCCCAGCCCAGAAGGTTCCTTCCTTTCTCTTGCCAAAGCGCAGCCATTGCCACAGGGACCTCGTGCCTGCGCGTTACGGCCGGGTGTGTGGACGCCCCGCGCCAGGCTGTCCACATCTGCGCAGCTGCGGTTCGCCACGGAGCCCCGCCCCCACCACGGAGACCCCTGCCACGGAGCCCCCGCCCCGGCCTCTCCACCCCACCACGGCCCCCCCTGCCACGGTGTCCCCACCCCCGAGTCTCTCAGCTGGAGGAGTCTCCTGATTACTGTCGGGCTCTTATGAGCACCTGAGTTTGTGACTGTGTAATGACACTGTAACGACTCTGTGTAACGACTCTGTAACGACTCTGTGTAACAACTCTGCATAACGACGCTGTAACGACTGCCCACAGACGGCCCGTCAGGGCTACTTGCCTGAGGATGAACCCGCGCAGCGCCCCGTTGTGCTCCGTCTCTGGGGGCGGCTGCCACTGGACCATGATGGACTGGTTGGTGCGCCCGCTGGCCACTATGTTCTTCGGGGCGCGCTGGGCGGCTCTTCGGGTAACATCAACCTGAAAACGGAAGGCGGGAGGGGAGAAGAGGTGAGCACCTCACGAAGGGGCTCATCTGCGCTCTGTCTTGCTGAACCATGCGCCCAGCTACTCACTACAATTGAGTGACAAACAGAGCAAAACACACAGCTGATCAAACTGAAGGGACTTGTGTGAAACAGTTACAACAAATCAACATAATAGAAGATCAGTTAAGCGAGCCGCAGGGAGACACAGGAGGTGACCTTCTTCTGTCTGAACGGCCCCAGCCCTCCATCTAAAAGGAGGACGAGCCGGAGCTGGCTCGCAGGCCCACGGCTGGAGACTCCTTCCAAACTGTTCTCCTCGGCGCCGCCAACATTGCCCGTATCAGACTCCCGCGTGTGAAGGAAGTCGCTCAGAGCTCCACCCCGCACGCGTCGTGACCAGCGCGAGCTCAGGCTGGCGAGGCAGGGCACGTCGAGATCGGGCGACGCTTCCCACATGACATCCACATGAGCGTCCGCAGGGGCCGCCCCCGTGACGGGCGGGCGCCGAGACCCCTGGGGCGCGTGACGCTGGCACGGAGACCGAGCCGCTTGCCCCGCGCCCCTCACGGCCCCTGTGCGGGGTTCGCCTGTGCGGGTGGCGGCCCCGTCCCGCTGGCCGGCGGGGGGTGGGCGAAGGGCATCGGACCTGCAGAGCTCCGCAGTGCAGCGGTCAGGCACGACTCAGGCCAGCACGGCCCGAGCGCCACGGAAGCCCACATGGCTTCCCCCGGAGCAGCCGGGGATGCCGGCTGGCCCAGCTGTGTCTCCTCGGCACAGCCCTCCCTGCCGCGTCTGTGCGCTGTCCCCGAGGGCTGGAGGCCGCGGCCTCGTTTGGCTTCTGCCCGCGACACCAGGCTGCTGTCTGCCCCCCACCCCCACCCCGCGGCGCGCGCATCCACTCACCTGCTTGTCTCCGTGCTGTACTGGCCCTTGCCCACCTGGTTCACGGCACACACCCTGAACTGGTAGGTCCGGGCTGGAGTCAGGCCGCGCACACGGTGACGCCTGTCATCTCGGGCCGACGCTGGGCAGATGCACCTTCCACGGAGAGTCTGAAGGAAGGAGCAAGCAAGTCGGGCCCGTGCACGCACGCACCGGGGCAGCGACCAGCGGGCTCAGCTCGCCACGAAGGCCCCGGGACCGGAGCGCACCCCTGGACAGTGGGCGTGGAGACTGAGGTCACGGCCACGCGGCCAGGGGCCGGCGAGCCCGGCGAGGAGCCCGGAGTCCCGCCCCGTGCCCTTGTGCCTCCTGTCACCCCGCGCGGCCACCGGCAAGGGGTTCACTCCGCCTGCGCGTGGCGCTCGACACGGAACCAAACGTTCTGCTCTCCTGCGTGCGCCCTGTCAGCTCCCTGTCAGCCCACGTGGGGAGGCAGACTGTAGCTCTGTCTCCAGAAACGGAGGCTGCACGTGTCACCGAGCGATAAAGAAAAACCACATTCATTAACATTTTGATAGAAGAGGCAGATGGGATGCGCGTCCGCAGCCCTTCTGCGCGGCGGGGCCTCGCACCGCCACCTCCCGAGCGGCTCCGGCTGGCGAGAGACGCCACGGGTCCACAGCGAGTCCGGAGCGTCTTCCCGCCAGGCCCTCCGGCAGGTGTGCGCGAGCGACCGCCAGCCGAACGGGCCCGCGAGGCTGCGACGCCTTCGCACGATTGTTTCTGCGGCGTTCAGCTCGAGCACACCTTTCGGCCCGGTCCTTGCAGGGTGGCGCCCGGGAGGCGCGGACCGGGCAGGGCCTCGGTGTGCCCTCGCCGGTGCCCACGCAGAGCTGCCCTGACACCCGACCGGCGTTTCAAGGTATCGGGAAGTAAAACGTGGGGGAATGGCTCCTGTGGAAATCCACCTTCCTGTCTCGTTCCTCGGAAGAGGTGGAAAGAATCCCTTTCACCCACACTGGGGACGATGGGAAAGGGGTGCCGCACGGTTTCCAGGAGCTGTGCGACGCCCAGATGGCAGACAGTGGCAGCTGCGTGCACCCCCCCCCCCCATCACAGCCACTGCTGCGGACACCTGGAGCCCCACCTGTGCCGACGCACAGGCACGCCCTGGGAGGTCACCACAAACACACACTGCGGTCCCTCCCGGGTCCCCGAGAAGCGGCCACGCTCTGCTCCCGAGTGAAACGGGACGGCCCCGTCGCAGATGCCGGCTCCCAGCCAGAGCGTGTCAGCGGATTCGGCGACGTGGGGGCCATGCTCTGCAGCGACGCTGCCAGCGCCAGCTGAACCACGAAACTGAGCCTTTGCCATTATTTCACATAAAGCCGCTTCCAAAAATGGCTTCCTGGGCACACGGTCCTCAGGCCAGCTGGGCATTTCAGTGTGCTTGGCGCTGGGTTTCCAGGGATGGGGGTGACCTACTGCTGAGCACGCGCCCTCCCTGGGCGCCCCACTCCCTGCGGAGAAGCCCACGCCGGCTTCTCCCTCCACCTCGGAGAACGAGGCCTCCCAGCAGCACCAGACAGCTCACGGAGAGCAGCGTGCTAAGCCGGCTGGCCCCCTGACGGAAGAGGCACCTGTCTGCAGGGTGGGCGGGGACGAGGGGGTGACGGGCGGGTCTAATGGGGACGAGCCTCGGCCTGTGCATCCGGCTTCAGTGGGAACATAGGTCTCGTTTTGAGAACAGCGGACACGCAGTGGAAACGGAGGCCAGCGTGGGCCGGGGGCGCCTCCGCCGACAGCTGTTCGGTTTTGTTTGAGCTTCTCTGTCAGGTGGGAGACAAATCAAAGCCACCGCGAGAGCCACCGTGCTCCCGTGAGAAGCGCAGAGCACAGCAGGTGTCGGCGAGGACGCAGAGAAGCCGGAACCCGCGGACACCGTGGGTGGGCATGAACAACGGTGCAGCCATGCGGAAAACCGTGTGATGGTCCCGAAGCCGAGAAACAGAACTGCCATGTGACCCAGACTCCTCTTCAGGATATCCACCCGAGGAACCGATAACGGGGTCTCAAAGAGCCGTCTGCACACCCCCGTTCTCAGCAGCATCACTCACGGCAGCCAAAGAGTGGCAGCAGCCACAATCATTTTCACTGCCCCAGTAAGATTTTTTTTAAAAAAGGAAGAAAATGATCAATTTTTATTGTTTGGAGAGGACAGGATTGTCTGCCTTGAATGCTGAGATCCACCGAAAGGTCATTAGAATATCTACAGGGGGCGATGAAAAGCGGCCAGACAGAAAACAAACATCTCAACGCAACACCTCCCCACATCCCAACGACAAATAGCTCCTGAGAAGGTGACGTGGGCAAAAAATCCTCTTTTCAGCAGCAATAAGACAAAACCTTAGGACGACTTTCACAAGGAAAAAAAAAGCGTAGCGTCTCTGGCTATGAACCTGAAGCCTTCACTGAGCCACACGAGGAAATTGCTGAAGACAAGGAGATGCACGTTGCGTTCTGGACGGAAAGACAAAATTACTGAGGAGTCAGTTCTCATAAAGCTGATGACAGGTTTAACGTGATTAAAGTCAATTTGACTGTTTTTGAAACCTGCCAAAATAATTCTGCCTCTTTTCTGGAAGAACAAACAGGTGACAACTAATAAAGCACGGAACAGGGAGAGCGTGGGCCTTACTGGTTACTGAAACACTTTCTCGAACCAGAGCGATTAAAACACTCTAGGACTGGTAGAAAAACATGATGAAGCTAGGGACCAGATAAACACCACGTGGACTTCATAAACGGGTCCGCTAAATACACAAAAGAGGAAAGACCCCTAAGTCAGTGGATTATTCAACAAATTTTGTTGTCAAAATGGGGGTCATTTGGAAAAAAGAAAAAGTCATATGCCAAATTAGTTAATACATCTACGTTCCAGACGAATCAAACAGTTAAATGTACTGAAAATCAAGGCTTTGAAAACAAGACGAAAACTTCTAAGACTACGCCTTTTACGCGTGACGGTGGTGAACATCCGAACACTAAGTGATAACAGAAATCGTGAAGGAAAATATCGATACGTTTAAGCACATAAAAATCACACACTTCAGGACGCCCACGAAGTAACGCACGAAGATGAAAGGTAAAGACGAATTGAAACAACACTTGTCATGAAAGACAGAAGAAAGTCTAAGGCCTCGATGGGGGCGCAGCGGGACGGAGCACAGCGGAGGCGGCGACGGCCGAGCACCGTGGGCACCCGCGTGTGTCACAGACGCGCGTGTGTCCCCGACGCGCGGGGCGAGGCGGCCCTGCCCCTGGCTGCGGACCTTGGAGCCCGAGTCTCCACGACGCGCAGGGCAGGGGCGCGCGGTCGGGCGCCCTCCGGCCCTGGCCCCGGTGGCGTCCGGCCTCTGTTCCCCGTGCTAAGGGCCCAGTCTGCCCACTGGGCACCGGGCGGCCGGAGACTGCGCCCGCAGAGGCGGCGGCTGGGCAGGCGAGGCCGCGGGGACGGGGACGGGATTCCCCAGACGCGCAGGGCCGGCACGCGGCATGGAGCGTGTGTCTCAGGAACGAGCGAGGCCGCGCTGAGGAGGCGCACGGCGGGGACACACAGGGCCGGCGTGGCTGGGGCGAGCCGGAGCGGAGCCGTGTCTCTGCCCGTGGGAGTGGACTGCCGTCGGGCAGCGGGGACGCTGAGGGGGCACCACTCCCCGCTGCCCCGGAGCAGGGACCTCGCACGGACGGAGTCGCACTGGGACGGGACGCCGTGCGAGCCCGGCTGCCCGGGGTCTGGCTCAGCACTGCCCTAGGGAGCCCAGCCGGGGCCTGGGGCCTCGGGAGGTGGGACGCGGGGGCGAGCTCTGCAGCAACGAGCACGGCCGGGCCGGCGTGCCCAGGAGCCTCTCTGAGGAGGGCTGGGCCACCGTGAGGGCCACCGGCCCTGGGGGCGCGGCGGGCGAGGGGACGGGCTCTGGGGTGGAGGTCTGGCCCGCAGGGAGCCGCGTGAAGCCGTGCGGCCGGCACATGCCGAGCACAGAGCCGCGGGGCCCCGCGTGGCTGCACGGGGCTGAGGACGTGGGCTTTGTTCCAGGCCTGCTGAGTCTGCGGTGGCTGGAGATGGTCCAACCGTATTTTAAGAAGATCAGTGTTTTCACTTGTGTAAAATCGTTTGCAAGAGAACCAAACAGAGGCTGTTGCAATGTGCTCGTGGGAGATAACGGTGGCCGGGGGGAGGGGGGCGGGCTCCAGCGATGTCCTGGGACACAGGCTGACGGGCCCGTGGACACACTGGGCATGCGTGTGGGGTTGCGGAGCGCGAGAAAGGAAGCGGGCTGTCCCGGGCTTTGGGCCTGGGTGGCACGAAGTCACCCAGGGTGCCGACGGGCAGCCTGACGGTGAGGACACAGCGAGGGTCAAAAGACCCCGTCTGAGGAAGGGGAGCTGGCGCCGTCAGAGGGGCCTGGGCTCCGCGCCGCCCCTGGGGCTCTGAGCATAGGTGTCGGAGAGCAAGGCGCCCCACGAAACCACGGGGGGCACGAGGCTCCCGAGGGGGCGGGGGGGGCAGCAGGGAGGGTGGAGGAGGGAAAGGGCCCGGGAGCCTCAGACCCATGGCCGCGCCCGAGGAAACAGCCGAAGATGCCGTTGCTGCCAGCGACTCAAACAGGCCCCCAGCGGGAGTGTTGCGAACCCGTTTCGGAGGGCACCCTGGGCCGCGAAGCCGGCGCCCTGCTCGGGGCGGCCTGTGCGCGTGGCGCCCATGGGGCCCGGGCCCCACACCCGGCCCCGCCGCCGTGCCCTCGGCCCCAGTGGGTCCCCCCCTTTTCCCCCCCAAAGCCAGGCGGCTCCCGTCCGAGACCCCGTGACGCTTCACGGCGTTTTCGTGGCCGTTCTGGGCCCGCGCCCAGGCCGCCAGCCCGGCCCACGACTCACTGTTTTCAGACAGCTCCACGATGTAGTGCAGCACCGGGCTGTTCCCGTCAAGGGCCGGACCCAGGACAGCGTCACGGCGTGGCTGCGGGGCGGGCTCAGGCTGGCCAGGAGGTTCTGCGGCGGGTGCGGCAGCTCTCTGGGGAACGCAGACGGGAGGGAGACAGAAAGGACAAGAGCTCAGAGGCGTCACGCCCAGCCGGGCCTGCCCCGCACGGTCCCGGCGGGCGGCGTGCACGGGCGCACGTCCCAGGACGCCGGCCGCCTCCCCGCCGACAGTGCCACACGAGCCTCAGTGTTCGCACCGCGCTGTTTTCCCGCCGTGACCGGCTGCAGCTGGGCTCAGGCGGCGACGGCCGGGTTTTACGTGGCACAGGATTTGACTGAGGAAACTGGGTCTACGGCTCTGATTTGTCACCAGAAGCTGCGCATGGAAGTGCAGTGAGCCGTGCACACAGGGCAAGGCCTGGAAACACGGCTGAACACGGACGTTTCCGACACCAGCCATTCGGGTTTCCGGCCAAAATGAACCCGCACAAGCCTGGCGGGCGGGCGGAGGGGAGGTTCCGGGGTGCAACTGCTGGTCGGGGTGGAAGGAGGGTCATGACCCCGAGGGAAGCTCCCTGGAAAGCGTCCTGGAGACTGGACAGAATGCCGGACGGCGGTCTGCGGGACAGGCATGCGGCAGAGGCTGGGTCAGTGGTCGAGCGGTCAGTGTGGCCGATGCACGTGTCCAGGCTCTGAGAGCCGCTGGGGAGCAGCAGCTGGCTCAGGACAAGCCGCACACAGCGGCTCCCCCGTCCCTGAGGATGGACGGCAGACGGGTGGACTGTAAAGGGACAGGCTCCTGCCGGACGACACGGACGAGTGGCCTTGGTCCGCGAGGCCTGCAGCAGCCCGTACCGTGCTGGTGGCCTTGGGACAGGGCCCTGCGGGAGCCGAGCCCCCTCCTGGGTGGGCCTTTCCCACGGCCGGGAGCCGCGGGCTCTCCCGTGCTCTCGGCCACACTCCCCTCAGCCTGGGACGCGGGTGCTCGGAGGCCTGGCCTGACCAGCGAGCGGACCCCGTCGGGGGCCGCAGTGCTCTGTGGACCGCCTGGTCACCACTGCTTATCTAGGGGTCCCCGGCTGGGCTCCTCCCCCGTGCCGAGGCTGGCTCCTAAGCGCTCAGGCACACTCAGGCACGCGCCCCCCGTCCTCAGAGCCGGCTGCCTCCTGCTCAGGAAGGACACTTCTGAGTTCCCTCCCCCCTGCAGCTCAGAGGCCACCGACGAGGAGGCCACAGGGCGGCTACGGGCCGGCACGCTGGACGCAAAACTGGCAGCCAGGAGCCTGAGATGGACGGGCAACGGCAGAGGTTGAAGAAAGACAGGAAAAGGGGAAGACCTAACAGCTTGGGACGCGAGGCTGCCTTGGGACGCGGCTCAGGATGCCTGCGGCGTGTCGAGAAACCACGCACCTCGTCCGCGCTGCCCAGCGGAGGCCACTTCACTGGCGCAGAGTCCCGCCCACGGTGAGGGCCCGACACCAAGTGCAGACTCGGCGCACGTCACAGGGCCCCGAACCAGACGGACAGGTAGACCTTTTCCTAGCCCCGACCTCCCCGGCACATGAAAACCCCCTGCAGTCTCTGTGTTCGGCGTGACGTGCTTCACAATGCAGAGACCTGGTTAATGCACGCTGGAAACACCCGCTTCCTGACGTGATAAGTTTCGGTTATCTGGGAAATTAGGCTTTGTGAAATATTGACTAAGCCATCAGCAACTGATAAATGAGGCTTTAATATATTCTGAGCCCATTTCAGAGAATCTTATCTAATAGGAATAGATTGCGTCTCGGCATTTCTCTGCCAACTTTGAAAGGAGATAAATGGTCAGCAGAGTGACTCAGACAGTGACACGCCGACAGGGTGACACACGAGAGACTGGAGAGGATGATGGAAGTGAGGAGCAGGGCCGAGCCACGCCGTGCTTCACAGGGACGAGGGGAGCCGCCGCCACCCAGCCCACCGGCCCGTCGGAAATGAACGACAAAGCGGGACTGTGGGGGGGGGGGGTTGGGCGGGCAAGCCAGCGCGTTTCAGAAACACAGCTTAGAAAAAGGCCCGGGAGAAAGCCACCGGCAGAAGGCGCTGCAGAGGGCACAGCTCTGGCCGGGCGGGTCGCGGAGTGTCTTCCTGTAAAAGCGTTGCCCCTTGGATGCACAAACGACCACCTGGTCAAAGCCACCTTCTTGGACTTCGCCCTGAGGAGGAAGAGGACGGGCCTGAAGCCTCTCGAGAAGCAGCGTTAAATTGTGCACCCCTGATCGTGGCTTTGTCCCAAGCAATTTTGCTGTAGAACTTTTCCCGCCTTGGAGTCCGAGTGTGCGAGTCGGTTCTGAAAACCGGTTCCCAGGACGGGGTCTCCACCAGCCGACGTGATGCTGACTGGGTCTTCACGGGACTGATGACCGGTCCGCAAGGCCTCAGGGGCCTGGTCCCTCTGGGTGCGCGGAACAGCGAGAAGCTTTGGGGGCGCGCTGTCCACCCAGCACCGGCCCCTCCCCACGAGGCAGCAGCATGACCGACAGGACCGGCGACCAGGTTCTGCCCACCCCTGTGCTGTCGGCTCGTGGGGTGCATCGTGGGTCGCCTGCGCCTGCAGCCTCTCCCCTCGGTGGGGGCGAGGGCAGACCCCTCAAAATAGTCCTCCCCTGCGGTGCCAACACACAAACCCACTCCAACCGTACGTGGCATGGGGCACCCCAGACGTCTGCGGGCGCCCGGCCCTGCTCCCGGTGCGCGGGCTCAGCGGCGTGCGGACAGGCCTAGCGGTCACGGGCTGCGGTGACGACCACGCAGGACGAGAGGGAGAGAGGAACCTGCCGGCCAGGCTGAGGGGCGTCCTCCCTCGGCGGGGCTCCAGGCCGGGGCCTCGCAAGCACCCTGCACGCACGCGGCACCGTGCTGGGTCCCAGCGGGGCTCGTGAGGCTGAGAAGTGAGGAGCGCGCCGCTGGTCAGCGAGGCCTGCAGCCCAGCCCGGCCGTGGCTCTTCCCGCACTGTCCTGGGTGCGAGGGGACGCCGGCCGGGCTCGCAGGCAGAGGGTGCCGAGGTGCCACACGCAGGGCACACATGTGCGAGTGCCGGCCCACGGCCGGCTCTGAACGCCCACCCTGCAGGCTCCTCATTTCTGTATTTAACCAAGTAGCTGTTCCCTCGAGTGGGCGGCGGGGGAGGCTCCCGCGCTTCTGAAGGACGCTGATTGCCCTGAGTGCCTCTCGGTCACTTCTGCAGGGTGAGAGTTTCTCTCTTTTCGTTTTTTTTCTTTTGTCATCTGAGTAAATCACGAAAACGCTGCTGAGCTCATTTTGAAAGTTCTCCGAGACGCACAAAACATCCTGCCATCACGAGTTGTGGTGACGGCCATTACCGTCGTCACCTCTGGTGTCACGGAGCTGGGACCCGCGGGGCACTGGAGACGCCTGTGCCGTGACCCGCCGCCCTCCCGACTCCTGCAGACGGGGACGTGGAGTGTTCATTTCGCCAGCCATTCAGAGGAGCAACGGTCTTGCACATCAGGTTTGTAGCCGGTCGTCCCCAAATTGGTTTGAATCACAAATCTGCAAATACTTCTATATTTAGAGATGAGGTGTTTTCCCAGCGCAGAAAGCCTATTATTTTGTAGATACAGCAACACTTGCTGAAAAATGCTTTTCGCTTAGAGGAAATCAAATAAGCAAATAGCAGGGAAGATATGTAAATCAGCAGAGCACAACATCGTGCAGAGTGGAAAGAGCGCACGGTGGTGGGCGTCCCTGACGCAGCTCCTGCGGGCGGGGCCTTTATGGAAGGCAGCGTCTCTGACCTGACGGACGACCTCGGGGTCCTCAGAGGCAGCTCAAATACAAGCAGCACGGCGGCTGACGTGGACTCGCTGGTCACAGGCTCTAATGTGATCAAAATCAGGAGAAAGGCAGACCGCCGACCTGAGCCGTGGCCAGAGGGGGGCCCCTGGGCGGCGCCGAGCAGGGCTAGGTGGGGTGCTGGGTGCCCGGCTCTGGGCCTCGGGCCCTGACGCCCGGACGGTTTGTCTGCTCCCAGGGGAGGAAGAGGAAGGGCGTGCGTGGAGTCGGAGGGAGGGTTGCCACTGGCTCCTGACACAGTGTTCACTCATGCCCTCACGCAGTTAACCGCCCCGTGTGTGTTCCCTGGGGGCCCGTGGTGTCCCCACTGCTGCCGGGCCCGAGACAGCGCTGCAGAGCGGCCCAGCAGGCACTTCCACGTCAGCAGGGAGGGAGCTGCGAACATCCTCGCTTCCGCCCTGTGCGGTCAAGGCTGATGGAGGCCCCGGCGGGGCCGGGAAGCATCGTGGGACAGCCCAGTGCTCCGAGGGCAGGAAGCGGCCCTGTGGCTGAATCCTGAAGGGCGGATGAGCAGGTCCTACAGGCGGAGGTGGCGGCAGACGGCTGAGGCGCCCCACGCAGGGGACGAGCAGGGCACAGGAGGGTGCACAGCGCCCAAGGTCAGCGGGGCCCATGGCCAGAGGTGGGGTGGGCAGCCCAGTACGTCCATGCACCTTACAGAGCTGGAGGGCCATCCACACAGCGGCCGAGTGGCCGTAGTGCCAAGACCCCCAGCCCACCCCAAGGCTGCGGGACCTGCCGCTTCGTGGCTGACGAGGGCGGCCTCTGCTCCCCAAGTGAGTCACCTCTGCAGAGCACAGGGGTCACCCTGCAGAGATCACGGGAGGCGGGACAGGCCCCTCCAGGCACTGAGGGACAGCAGCAGGCCTGAGACGCACCGCAGACCCCGTGCCCACGCAGGGGCAGGCAGGAAGCCGGCAACCACCCAGCTGCTCGCGGCCCAGGCCAGACGCGGGCGCACGTGCCCACCCCCTGCACTGGCTCGTTTCGCCTTCAGCCCCCTCGGCCAGAACCCAGGGACTCAGTGACGAGCGGGCGCTGCCTTGCATGCAGAGCTCAGATTCTCTCTTTAGGGGATGAAGTTTGTCTGCAAACCCCTCGTGGAGGGAGGTGGCGGAGCCTGGTGAGAAACGCCCCTCCGAGCTGCCTTTCTGCATGGCCGGCATGTCCCGTGCCAGCCGGGGGCGCCGGCTGCTGCGCTGACACCGGCCCTGCTCTGCGTGTTCACGGTCAGGCTTTGCTCGTGTGCGTGCGGGGAACGTCGTGGGGGCCGGCAATTCCAGAAAGCAAACGCGTCAGAAAAACAAAACTTGTTGGCGTGGACAGGGGGAGTCGCAGAAAGAGGCGTGACCACAGAGAGGGAGGCTCCCCCTGGGCACCCCCAGGAAGGCCCAGATCCGCAGTGACGGGCAGCTAGCTACCTGCAGGACTTCTAAGGACCTAACGGGAAGTGCTGGCTCACCGTGCGAGGCGGCCGGCACTGAGTGGGCTTGCATGTCATCGTCCTCATGGGCTGAGCCGGCGTGTCCCACCGACTGGGAGTCCTGACGGCCCGAGATGGCCAAGCAAGCGGACTGTTACTTACACGCAGCTGGTCGAGAGCGTGTGTCACAACGTGGTGCCACTCAGTGGGGGGAGGGTACGATAAGAAGGGACGACGATGACGAAAGCCGGTCACCAAACCGCCTGAGCAAGGTCGAAACCGCAGTGCGCACACGTGCCTGCGAGGCACGAGGCAGCGCCCCCTGCCTGCTGGCTTGGGTCAGTGCGGGCCCCCGTGTGCTGGTGACAGCCGCTCGGAAGGGGACCGACCGGCTGCTGGGAGGCGCTGACGGGGACAACGGGGGACAGCCGCAGCACTCACATCACTTCCAGCCGGGCTGCCCTGGAGTCGTTCCTCCCTCGGAAAGGACCTCGCAGGTGTAGTCACCGATGTCACCCGACCACGTCTGGCTGATGAGGAGGGACCCGTCCTTCTCCACCACGGCTCTGGAGCTGCTCGACGGCGTGAGGACGACATTATCCTTCCTCCAGACGTAGCTGCAGGCCAAGCAGAGTCTCGAGTTAGGCCCCCGGCCGCTGCCCCCATCTGCTGAAAAGAAGCGACCGCCGCCTCATGGGTGCGCTGACCACCACGGAACTGTGAATTACACGTATGAAAAAAAAGGAAGAAAAGGAAAAAGAGCAGGGATCTTGGTCGTAATACAAAAACCGATGCTGAGGTAAAAACAGAAGACGGTAACTGGGAACGTTTATCTGGCCCTCCGGTTCGCAGCCACGTCCACCTGTCAGCACTGGCACCCGCACACCCGGCCCACGAATGCTCCCGAGCGCAAGGCTGCTGCTGGGGAAGGGGGCAGTGATCGTTTAAAAAAACCCCAGAGTGGAATTGCCCAATTCCTGAAAAACCGAAACAAAACAAAAACATATCACATCCCATAAACATGTTTTCTTAACATCAAGCCATTTTGGCATATTGTCCTTAAAACTGTATTTCTTTCTCGTTTAACCTTACTTATGAGAGTGTCTGCACATTTTTTTTCTTTTCAAATAGCGGAATCGATGAAAAGCCTGCCTGGCCTTTGGGTGTCGGTGGGTGGGATGTCCCACTCCCCGGGTGGGATGTCCCACTCTCCAGGTGGGGCGGAAGCGCTTGCTTTCCGCTCCAAAGCGATGTGATTGCGTTTTCAAAGTGTATCATGCTCTTCGAGGCTTCATATGCACAGAGCACAGACACTGACAGACTATTTATCTGAAATTACCCCGGGACAGAGCAGGACCTGTCCCACACGGAGGAAACCGAGAGATTGCTCATTTCGGGGCCAGGATTCGGCTGTGATTGTCACTTAGGGCCTGACGCATCCTGGGCAGAGAAACCGTGGGACGAGGGGGCCCCAAGAGTGAACACGCTAAGTCCTCCTCGGGAGGGAGGCCTAGGTCTGTCCGAGGGGTGCGGGCAGCGCTGAGGGTGGCGGGAGCCCGACCTCATCGGTGGCCCCCGATTCCTCAGGTCATACTCCCCAGTGGCCTGGGAACCCGTGATTCTTCCCAGGCGGGACAACTATGTCTAGACAGCCTCCAGGCCCCTTCGGTAACGTACTTGTCAGTTCTGTCTGGCATTCGACATTCTCGTCACTGAGCCAGACTTGGGTTTCGAGCTCCGGGGAGCTGCAGAGGGCCAGGTGGGGGGAGGCACGAAGATTTGCCAGATGCCTGGCCAGGAAGAGTGAGGAACCGGGCTGGTCTCCAAACCCCGTTAACGGCGTAGGTCAAACGCCATCTCCTCTGCTCGGGCGGAAAGTTCCCAGGAAGCGGGGGGCGTGGCACCCTGATTCTGCCCGTGGGGCTACTGTATGCCGCGGGGCAAAGGCCGGAGAGCGACCAGCAGGGTGCCAGTCCGTTCCAGTTTACTGTCAAGGCGGAGCCTGAGCGCTGAGCACTGCGCTGACAGTGATGCGGGTCTGGGGAGCAGCCACCGCGCCTGCATCGTGCATGTACCTCGGGCGCCACACTGTTCATCGCTGCTTTCCCCGTGGGAGCTCAGACAAAGACGGGGTGCTACAGTTCCCTGAGGTAGTCGTCTGGCACCCCTCTTCGCACCTGCCTTAGACGGCCGTGGACGCCCTTGTCCTGTGTGCAGGTGGCCCCGCGCCCTGCCCCACGGCGGAGCCATCCTTGGAGTGGAGAAAACCCCTCTCGAGTCTGGCACAGCCCAGCGTAAACACTGCTGAAACCCCATTCGATCCCTCCGGATTTCTCTTTCATTAAGTATCAGCCTCTGACATGTACGCTTTACAGACAGTGTATTAACCTTGGCAGAGAAATCATGACAAGCTGCACGGCAGGCATGAAGTGGAACGTAGCTCACTGTAAATAATACATAAGGCTGGAGTGGAAAATGGGATTCGTGTGATTAATGGTGGAGCCCTCGACCGTACGGCGCCGTGATCGGGGATCTGGGCCAGAATCAGAGCTCCCGAAATCCTCCTTCTCGCCTCCACCCCGCACCGTGAGCCCACAGACTGCTAACGAGTCGCTGGGAGAGCTGACCGGACAGAGACGCGGGGGTCGTGAGTGGCTCTGCATGGCAGCGTGGCCGTGGTCCCCTTGATCACCACGCGGTCCTCAGGAGGGGTGACGATGGACGTCCGATCTGAAACAATACAAGTTACAACTCAGACAAAATCCTGTGCTTGCGCGTCCCTCCCTCGGGGCAATGAACTGCTCGTCTGGCATTGAAACCTCCCAGATTTCCTTATCCTGGCAAAATGCATGCAAACGGCAGCACTCAGAGGCGCTGAGGGAACGGCAATGAGTCTTCCCACTGCAGCCAGAAGCCAAGCCGCGGCCCCCTCGGGTCACCCCCGGACCTCCAAACACGCCGGAAGAAATGAGAACAGAGCATCTTCTGCAAACGTCCCTCACGGTCTGCACTCTGAAACACCTTGGTTCCTGCCCAGGGTGGTCACCGTCCCGGTGACCCCTGCTGTCCGCACGGCGCTGCACGGCTTTGCTTCCGTGTCCTCCACTTTTATTTACTCCTCACGACGGCCGTGAGGGTTGTGGAATCTCCACTCCCTGCTTTCAGGAGCTGACACTGCGCCTCAGAAACGCAGCGGCTGGCCGGCTGCCACCGAGCTAGTCAGGAGTGGGGCCTGGTGCCACTCCGCCCAAGCCAGCGGCCACACTCCACTCCACAACTGCCACGGAAAAGGCCCAGGGGACCGGCGTGCGGCGTGGCTCCCCGCACTGCACCCCTCTGGGGCGGACTCCACGCTGGCACCGTGAACAGAGCCCGGGTCATGGTATCGGTGGACTGGGGTCCGGGCCCCGCCGGACCGGGCGCTAGCGGTGTTGGAATGATGTCTGTGAGCCGCGCTCTCTCGCGTGGGAGGTGAGTGACCCACACAGACGCAGACACCGGTCTGTCATGGGCTCTTAAACACAGTTAAGTTTTAGGGACACGTGACGAATCAGATGGAGTCAACCACCGGATGAGACAAAGCCTCCTTTTCCGCCCTTGACAACACGGGGAATTTGAATGCATTCCTCTTGAACTCACGGTACGCTTAGCACTACGATGCATTAGAAAGGGTCCTTTATCAAAGCGAACGCCAACTGCGTCCCAGAAAACGCTACGGGGACGTGGAGTAAAGCACGGGGTAGTTTCTCTCTAAGGAACTGTAGCATGTCCTTCACCCGTGCGAGTCAGAATTCTCTGTCCTCGTACAGGCCGTTTACGCAATGCTGTCAGCGAGGAATCGTGCTTTTTTGCACAATGACCTTTGGCAACGCAGGAGCAGGCAAAGTGGGGGGCACGCTGGCAAGTGGATCTGGGGTGGGGTGGGACTCGGTGATCCGACTCACTCTGCATTTCGGAAAGGCATCTTGTAGACAGAACGAGGGGAAGCAGACGCTGGGGCAGTAAAGGGCCCTGTTAGCTGAGGCGCGTGCTCGGCAAACGTCGCGCAGCACGTGCTGGGCGCCCAGCTGATGATCCCGACGCCTCAGAAACACGCGCTTTCTCCGGACTGCTGCTCCCGCCTGCTTTTCTCACGCAGAGATGGACGTGGCCTCACTCGGCCTTGTCATTTGAGCTACTTGGGGACGATATGCCTGCTCTACTGACCTTGAAACGTCAGCCCTTTCTCCCTCCCAAACACTCCCTTTTAAACCTCGGAGTACATTCCTAATTATTCTTTTTTTTTTTTTTGAAACTGACATGTCAATCACTTAACAGATTTCTATAAATTAGTTATACAGAGAATCATTCTCTTCGGCCTGAATCCGAGGCCCCGGGGCACGGTGACATCCCTAGGCACAGGACGCAGTGGGCAGAGCGCGAGTCGGGCCCCCGGGGCGGCCCTTACTCCACCGGTGGCCTGGCGGTACGCGTTCAGGGCCCCCCTCGGCATTGGCGGCATAGCAGGCGTAGTCTGCCAGCGTCCTGGACGGACACGGGGCTTATCCGCAGACCCCCTGACTCCAGCAGCATGAACCTGGGAATCCGCACGGAGCCGCTGGCCAGGACGCGGTTTCCTGGGGAGAGCGGAGGAAATGGGGTGTCAGACCCGTGATGCAGCTTTGGGGGGGCCGCGCTCAGAGCCACAAGCAGGAGCGCCGGAGGAAGCGTCAGGATGAAGTGGGAACTCGACGCGCACCGGTCACCGGTGACCCCCAGTGAGAGCCCAGCACGTCCACCCTGTCCTGTCTGCACCGAGGGGTTCGGGTTCACAGCGCGTGACCCGTGTCCACGCCCGCCGTTTCTGGGTGACTGGCTTTGAGTGCTCTTTTTACTGGCATGCACTGGACACGTTTCACATTAAGCTCTGATTACATTCTAAATCAGGAAAGAAAGGAAGGAAGTATCTGAATGGAAGACTCCCTCCTTCTCGTTCATCTGCAGGGTCCCAGGTCCCGATGTTTCTAAGTCTGGGTTATGCCTGTGAGAGGCGAGAGGCCACCTGCGTGAAGGACAGAACTTTCCAAGTTCCACCCAGACATGGCCCAGCCACTCCGCGTGGCACACTGCGACGCAGCGTGGCACGGCGGTCCTCGCGGGCGGGCGGACGCGAGCCGGGAAAGGCCCAGGTAGGTCCCTGAAGCCCCGCGTGGAGACCACCGCGCCAGGGCCGACCGTGTGGCTGCTCGTGAGGGGACGTGCACCTGGCACATGCACGGGCTGTGGCGCCCCTGGCCCGGGACGCGACTGACATGCCTGCACGGGGAGCCAGAGCCTGCCACGCGTCCCGCGGGGGAGGACGCGCACGGGCCTGTGCTAGAGGCTCTTTCTTCAAGAAAAGAAGACACGATCCGTAATTTCGAACGCTCCCCAGGAAGAAGGCCTCCGTGGCACGGTGGGGAGCAGGGCCCTTAAAGCCTGCCCCGCCTGTCAGGCAGGCCGGAGGCACCTGCGGTGGGCGGGGGGTGGGGGGCTGGGGCAGAGGAGGGGGCCGTCGTGCTTTAAGTGTCTGTGCAGAAATGACGGGACTGTCGGCCCGTGAAGCTGCTGGGGCCATGCCCGCCATACCCACCCTGACCTCCGGCCCCCGCCCCTGGCAGGGGCTGATTCCCCTCGTTGGGCGAGCAAACGGAAGGGGGAGGGGACAGCACCCCGGCCCGCAGGCCACTCTGCACGGGCCGCGTTACCCACCTCTCCTCCAGGTGATGGCAGGCTTGGGGGCCCCGGACACCTCGCACCGCAGAACGGCCGTCGTCCCGTCGGTGACCGTGGTGTCCGCAGGAAGCCGAGTAAACGCGGGGGCAACATCTAGGCAGGGAAGTCGAAGAGACACTCAGCGCGCTGCGCCTCAGCAGCGGGCCACCGGGACGGCTGGGGTAGCCCGGGAGGACTTTCAGAGAACTGGTCACAGAGGTAACGCCGCCGCACAACCAGACACCTCCCGGGAGTGAGCAGAACCTTCCGCCAGGCCCCGCCCTCCCAGGAACGCCCGGCTGTGGGTGCATTCTAGAGGGAGACGTGGTCCCCCACGTGACGCGCGCACAGTGGGACAGCACTGGGCTGGGGACGACCGTCCCAGGCGGATGTCAATGGGAGGGGAGGCATTCGTTTGGAAAATCACTGTCTAAAAAAAATGGAAAAAGCTGAGTTTTGGGTATCAGAGGGCACCTGTAAGATGACCTTTCACACTCTCTAGGGTCCGTTCTGAGAGTTAAAACGACCAGGTGTCAAGAGCACAGTAAAGAATTTCTGGGGAGCGTCACGGGCCCCACTGTTGGGGGGTCCTCTGGCCTGTGGGGCATGTGAGGGTCAGACCAGGGCAGGCGAGCACTCGGGCTAGCTTCCACGGGGCCGCACCTGCTGGTGTCACGTGGAGGCTGAGGACACCAGATCCCCGAGCAGAGGGGTCTGTGTCTCCTAAGGCTGGTGTGAGGGCCCTGAGGGGCCTGGGCAGGTGTCCCCATGAGAAGTGGGCAGGACTCAGGGTGACACGGCCCGGCTCTCCCTGCCCAGGTGGGACTCCCCGCGCACCGCAGAAGGTCCTGCTGATTCCAGCCCCCGAAGTGCGTCCCAGAGCTGGTCACTCTCCTCACCTCCGTGCAGCACCCTCACGGGTCTCTGGCCTTTGGGTGCCCACTGAGGGCACCAGTGACACCCTGCCACCCCCTGCACCCCCTCTCCCTCCACAACCCTCACCTGCCACCCTCCCTGCACACACCGAGCCTCGCCGGTCCCTCTAGGGCGTGTGCAGCACCCCGTCCCCCAGCCCGGGACACGCGTGACCCCCACGAGTTTGCACCACAAGCTTCTCTTTACCTCCAGGTCTCGGCTCTAGACTCGGCTCAGAGAAACCCTCCCTGACGCCCCTAAGCAGCTTCCCTGTCCCCCGGCCTGGCCTGCTCCAGGGCCGTCACTGCACTGTCCCCAGCTGAGGCGTCCCGTCCCCTATGTCACCCCCCTCCCTGACAGCCCTTGGTCCTGGCAGCGTGACCGCCTTGCCTGTCCCCCTCAGGGCTCTGTCCCTAAGCCTGACGGACCCAGAGGGCCTGACACAGATGATCAATACACGTTTGCGGAATGAATGAATGGACATTGTTTTACACGTCGTTTTTTCCTTTCATTAAAGGCATTTTAACTGGAAAAGAGTCCTTTGCTAAACCCTGCACTTACACATCATCATTTATTTATCTGTGCACTCTAGTTGTCATGGCAACCAGCTGAAGCAGCGTTTCCATTTAAATTTCCAGTCTGATCTCGCAAGAACCCTGTGAGCTGGGCTGGGCTGGACCCGTTTTGATGAGAAAACTGAGGGTGAGAAATTAAGCAACACGCCCCAGGCCTCTCAGCAGCGCGTGGGGTCGGCCACTCACCCCGCGGGCCACATCCAGCCTGGCGCGTGCCTTTGCCGATAAAGTTTTATTGGCACCCAGCCGCGCCCACTTGCCTGGCGCTGTCTGCGGATGCAGCGGATACGAGTAGCTGCGGCTGAGCCTGCGCCCCTCGAAGCTGAAAATACTTGCTCTGTGCCCTTTTACAGAGAGTTGCCGGCCCCTGCTCCCTTCTATCCTGGCCCACGTTGGCGAGGTGTGCTCCACGTAATTCTAAATGATCCAAACCCACCAGCCTCTGGCTTAAGGACCAGGATGATTTTACTGGGAGAAGCAATACTGCTTTCCTATGCACCAAAGCGGAGGATAAATTTAACCCCCGGGCCAGGTTCAAGGCAGTGACCCCTAGTTCACCACAATGTATGCCTAGATCTCTGCGTAAGTCCCGGCTGGCGAGCCATTGGCCCCAGCATCCTGACACTGATTTGCCTTCTCAAAAGGCTCCTGCCCCAGAGGAAGTCAGCGTTTTGCCTCCCAAAGGGCAAAGGAAAGGTGTGAGTCCACAGCCACTCAGCTCTCCTTCGTTTTAGAAGGATGACCTTACAGCTGTGGGAGATTAAGAAGAAAACCCACAGATAAAATGAAAACCTTGACTTTTACCTCATTATTTAGAGCAGTGCTCAAGTCTTTGTTACTTACAAAAGTATAACCGTTCAATAAAACTACAATAGAGAATGCTTTAAAAAATGGAAAAAGGACCAGAAGGAGACGATTAGGAGTGAGCTCTTTACTCAGTCGTCCTTCCGGTTCTGTCCAGGAAAACGGGGGGTTCCCCCCACCTCTCTGTTTGGGGGTGCTCATGTGCTGGCAGCGTCCACACTTGTTAAGATGCAGGCGGCCAGTGTGCTTGCTGCCCGTGGCTGAGTGACGGGTTAAGGTGTGCCGAGATGTGGCTCTTCTCAGCCGTCACCTCGGGCCACTGCCCCTGCCCACGTCCCCCAGGGGACCGGCCGGATGGGACTGTTTTCCGCGTGTGCCACGTGGGTGGGGCCAGGGGCGCGGGCCGGCTGGCGGGCAGTACTCACTGGTGACAGCCAGGTAGGTGTGGGTCTGGACCTCCCCACCGGCGTTGCTGGCGAAGCACTGGAAGATGCCGGAGTCGCCGGGCTGCAGCTGCTGGATGCGCAGGCCCCCGTCCGGGAGTGGCCTGTACCGGGGACCCTGCCGCGTGCCAACGGGGACGGCGTCCTTGTACCAGTGCAGCGTGGGGGAGGGGCCCCTGCGTGGCAGAGGGGACAACGGGAGTTCGAGAAGTTAACTTCCAAGCGTCTTGCACACGAAGCACAAACACGACATTGTGACAGGCACCTCTCATCTAACAGTCCTCCCGGCCACCCCGTTCAGTGGGACTTTTCTCGTCTTACACGAAGGATCGGCCACAGAGAGGCACCGAGTGGGATGGCGGGAGTGGACCCCGGGCACTGCTGCGGGCCGTCCAGGCAGCCTGGGCCTGGTGCCCATCTGGAGGGAAGGCACCCCAGGGCACGGGACTTCCAGGCCGACGGGGCCTCCACAGTGCCCAGCTCTGCCACTTGGGGCTCGGAGACAGTCACGGCGCTGGAGGCAGGAGGCAGCCAGCGCGCAGGCTGCCTGGCCACCGCGGGCCGGACACCCGCCTGCGCCGGGGCCTGCTCCCTCGCATTTGCACAGGACGCGATCATCGCGACCTCGAGCGGGTGCTGGGCAGTGCGCTGCGTCAGGCCGTGTAAATCCGTGAGTGCCCGGCCCACGGGCACTGCTTCCCAAGGACATGCTCACGGCGACCGCTAACCCCAGGAGCGACGAGCGCCACCCTTCGCACACCCTCTACGGAGGTGGGTGTCACTGATCTAAGCGGACGTCTGCCAAAAACGGGGTTCCTTGGGCGAGTGACAAGCACGGGAGTCGCATTTAGTAAAGGTGGGGCTGACGCCAGCGACGTGAAATCGCAGACGTAGGAAGAGCTGCGACGGCCCGAGATGCACTGAGGACACCGAGGACGCGGAGGGGCTGCAGGGCTGGTGTCTCCTGTGCCCCAAAGCAAACTGGATTGAGGGCGCAGCCAAGACGCTGAGCAAGGGGACGGGCGGCTTGGACCGCGGCTGGGCGCCCAGCAGCCGCCCGCAGAACTCCTCCTGCGTCCTGACGCCACAGTGAAATCCGCGGCCCCGAGCTGGCTCGCCCTGACGCGGGCACGCGGGACCAAGCACAGGCGCCCGGGCCAGAACCGGGGCTGGAAGCAAGCACAGGGACTGTCCCCAGGCCGAGAGCGTGAGGGCCCGTGTGGGTCCCCGCTCGGTGCGGTCAGCACATGCACCTGGGCCACGGTGCGCACACTGTCCCCCTGGACCAGCCCCGACCAGGGACACGCTCAGCTCCTCTGGCCTTTCTGGGCGGCTCGGGTGACCGGCAACAGGAGACGACTGCCTCATGGGGCTTTCCACCTGACCCTCCTGCAGCCAAGAAGGGTCCAGCCGCCCACGAGGGGCACACGGGGGCCTGGAGAGGCCGCACGGGGCAGCAGACCCCAGCCCTCGAGGCCGGAGTTCTGGAGGGCACACCTGCGCTCGTGCGCCCACGGGAACAGAGCAGAAATGACCAGGCTTACTTCTACGTCCAGATGGCGCTGTGCCTCAGTTTCCCAAGATGTAAAATGAACTCAAACAAAACACGTCTTCACACGATTCTGGTGAACAGCACACCAAGACTTTGGTTTCAGACGCGACGTATGTATGAGATGTCTTCTCTTAATAAATAAAGTTAATGTCGCAGAATATTTCAAGATAATGTATTCTCAGATTCTGTTCTTTGCCTTAATTATGTTTCCTGTCACTTTTCATTAAATCAGGAAATTAAAAAAAATCCATTTCAAGGTAAAAGCATAACCAATTTGTGTAAAATCTCATAATAGCAGTTACATGATGTAGCTTTCATAAAGAATAACCACTTCGCATGCTGCTACAGTCTCCCTGGCAGAATTAAAAGAAAGCAGTAAATCATGACGGCACGCGACGTCGAAGGACCTGATCAAAATGTACGTTCGGCTCTGTCCTTAACGGGCAGCTTGCCCCGCAGAGTCACGCACAGAGAGCATCCTCCAGCCAAGCGGAGAGCCCGCGGCTGCCCTGAACCGGGAAACGAGGCGTGCTCCTGCTCCGGGACAACTTCCTGTCACAGCCGGACCGCGACCACTCCCGAGCGCTCCACTGCGAGTCGCGGCCGCAAACCGCTGCTGCCCACCCCAGACGGGGCCCAGGCCCCCGCGGCGCTGAGCGCGTCCCGAGCTGGAGTCCGGTTCTCCTCCCTCCCTCCCTGTGTCCCCCCACCCCGGCTGTCCTCGTGGAGCAGGGACAGAGGCCGGAGCCGCAGCTGCGCAGGAAACGGCCCTCACGGGCAGCAGTGCAGTGGCCCAGGCCCCCGGGCCATGTGGCCCCAGCCCGTCTCCGCCCAGTGTTTAGCGAGCGGCTCACACGTGCAGGACGCGGGAGACGATCTCGCAGGAAACGCCCCCTGTGCCTTCCGGGCTGAGTCATGAGCACTTGCCGGCCTTGTTTCCTGAGGTTTTGTGTTCGTGCGTCAGTTATGTGAGATAATAGTTCTCTTAGGGAGCCATTTTGAAGATTTACTAAATTGTTAGTGATCCCGACTGCCGAGCGCTTGGAAGAAAATACATGCCCTTAAGATGGACGGATATTAACACTTAAAAAAAGGGTCCTTTCCATTTCCTGACCATCTCCAGAGCACTAACAGCTTCCGTGAATGAAATGGCCTTTAAGAGCCTGTCTCTGTTGGGGGCCTGAGTACTATTCCTTGTGCGGCTGGATGTGCAACGGTAACAGTGGACAGGTCCTAATCAAAGCCCGGGACGAGGGGTGGGGCTGCCGAGCAACTGAGGCGAAGCTGACCTGCGCTGAGAAGGTGGGCAATGGGCTTAGAGACTCTGCAGGCGCTCTCTTCCCGTGGGCTGGGCATGGTCACCAGGCCCGTCACCCCTGGGCGGGGTCGCATTTCTTGCCCCAGGTCTTGGGGGCCAGGCTTTTGGGGAATCAGAGCATCCGAAGGGAGTCGAGAGGACGTGGCTAGCTTGTGGCATCCTTGTTGCTCCCTTGGGTAAATATTATCCCGCTTTGCAGGTGAGGAAGCAAAGGCTCGACAAGGTCAAACTCCTTCCCCAAGGTCACACGAGGGGCACTGAACTCTACTCTGCTCCAAAGTCCTTCCTTCTAACCATGGCACTCGCCACGCCCAGCGAGGACGATTTGGCCCCGGAAAAGGCCACGCCTGTTCCCCCGCCTTGCGGCCCCCGCGCACTCACCCATGGCCCGACACATGATGTCCACGGTTTCGTCCACCTCCGCCACGATCCGGCTCGCGGGTTCGGCCGTGAAATATGGCGGCTCTTAAAACGAGAAAACAGAGGAGACCCTGAGCAAAGGAGGCCTGTGTCAGAAGGGCCTGCAGCCTGCGAGGGTCTGAAGCCCTTTAGAAACTAGTTTGGAAAACGTCCTCAGTTACCGCCATGCACGCAAACTCAGAATCCAGTGAGCAGAGAAGTCCAAGGCAACAGACATGCTCAGTGTCTGAAGCCAAATGACTACTCCGGGCCATGGCTGCTTTGCAGTGTACGGGCCTGAATCAGGGACCAGCCTAATCGCATTCGAAGGACTGTCCCAAGAGGTTCGTAAAGGTTCATCGCTATAGCACAGGACTGCAGAGGCCACGTGGCTTCAGTGCCCGTCGTGAGGCGGGTAGGAGCGCCAGGGCCAGGCCGTATATTTTCTAAACTCCTAGTAGTCCTTTTTCTCCAGAATATAGACTTTACACCTCGATGGAACACAAAGTAACAGCTAAGAGAAACAACAAAAGGGCCTCTTAGCGGCAAAGCACTCTTAACCACTTGCGTCTCTCCAGATACTCCGCTCGCCTATTCGACCGAAAAACACAGAGATTGTATTAAACAATGAATCTCCTTGGAGAGTCAGCTGTAGTGTTTTTCTCGGTTTATCCGGCAGGAACTCGGCAGCGGCATGGCCATGCTCCTTGTGTGTTTAGGTGGTAGCGATTTCATTATCATGATAACGACGACGGCTGATGTGCTCGCTTTCTGCGTGATAATTAACTTCTGGGCAGCGTCTGCCAGAGGGGCTCGGGCTCATTTTAACTGTGGCGCAGGTGGGGACCGGCCCCGCCCACCTGCGTTGGAGGCAGTGCCTCAAAACAGGGTGGGATCCAAAAGAGGAAAGAGAGGAACGAAAACTCAGCAAACTCAGCATTTCAGAGAAATGACTGAGGAGCAAAGGCTGAAGGTTCCTCAGGGGAGGCGAAGTGAGGCATTGATTTTGCAATTACCTGGATCGTCTGAGAGGAAACGGCCTGCCCGAAGGACCCATTCCCTGCGTGGACGGGGGACCACGTTCGCTCCTCGTGCTCAGGCCTGAGCCAGAGAAATGCGTGGAGACCAAGCGGCTCCCCCGCTGGCCCCGCTGCACTGACACGCTCACACCCCGCCGCCCGGCAGTGACAGCGGCGGCAGCGTCACGCCCATCCTGACGCCAGGGCCATCGCGCCTGTGAGGCCGGGCGCCTGCCACGCCCTGTGGCCACCAGCGCACGCGACGTCGCACCCACGGCCGCGGCCCGATTGGAGGGCGTGAGGGGGACAGGGACAACCCCGTGACGGCGCCTGTGATTCATTACACTTTCCTTGCTGAAACGAGGCGTCTGAGCGAGTGGTGTGTCCGCGCAGTGGCAGTGGGCGACGGCGGAGCTCCCGCGTGTCCACGCACGGTGTCCCTCAGCGGGGACGTCCGTGAGACCGGGGACGCAGTCACGGCGGAGACGCGGACACCGAGGTGGGCGGTGCACGCACTCACGTCTCCCCGGTGTGCGTGCGCGTGCGCGTGCGCGCGCCCTGAGCCCCCGCGGTGCTGTCTCCCCGGCGCGCGTGCGCGTGCCTGAGCTCCACGGTGCTGTCACCCGGCGTGCGTGCGCGTGCGCGGCCCTGAGCCCCCGCGGTGCTGTCTCCCTGGCGTGCGCGCGCCCTGAGCCGCTGCGGTGCTGTCTCCCACGTGGGTCCGGGCGTCCACCCGCACTGTCCCGACGCAGAGCGGTCCAGCACCAGCCCTTCCTGCCGCCGCCTGTAGCCACGCCCACCGCGCCTCGCTCCCCGCATCGCTGTCCCCCGCCGGCTTGAGAGCGGAGTGTCAGGGGGATCGCACCGCGCCCGGAGCTTCGTCCAGGACGAGTCACCCTTATCCGCGTAAACGGTCCGCAGGCGCAGGCCCCGGCGACGCCCGCATGCTGCTGCTCCTCACATAGCACTGTCCGTGGCTTCTGTTGGTGCCACGGAGGGACCCGGGCCAGGGTCAGAGACGAGAGGCACTCTTCACACAGGGGCCCAAGCTGGCTCAGCCTGAATTGAACAACGTGTGGCTCTGGAGCTGGCGGTGCGTTGGGGACCTTCGGGCTCGGGCAGGGCCACTGCTGAGCACCGCGGCTCCCCACCCTAGCGGGTGACCGTGGGCGGGCGAGCGCACCTGCTCCATGCACCCGTGGCACCAAGCTCCTCCGCACCATCTGAAGGTTGGCCCGCCACGCTTGCCAAGTGCCTCTCTCCTCTGGAGCCAGAGCCCGGGGAGGGCCAGCGACCGACGCGCTCTGACCTGTCCTGCCCTGAAGGCCCGCCACCGGCTCTGACCACTCTGCTGCCACCAGCCTGACCGTCCTCAGCCCCTGAGGCCACCTCCGCACCCCCAGCTCCTTCGCGCAGAGGCGGCTGCACGGACAGAGGGGGCAGCGCTAGGCCAGAGAAGAGCGAGTGGGGACAGTGTGGGGACCGCGGAAGGGGCCGTCCTGGGCAGGGACTGTCCCAGCCGCTTTCGCTTCAAGGGCAAGTGTGCGTCTCGGCTAGCCGCCACGATGTTTTCTAGAAAAGCCACACGGCCCGCCTGGGTGCAACTGGACTTAAAACCTCATCACAACTGCAGCCGATAAAACTGGGGGCTGAAACTAACTTTTTGCTTTCGGAAGACGATGACGACATCAGGACAATGTTCTCGCCCCCCGTGAAGCTGGGCGCACCATGGGCTGGGGGCCTCGGCAGCTCCGCCGAGCCCCGCAGTCCAGGGCTGGGGCCGGGGTACCTCCCAGGCAGCCCCAAACCGGGGGCTTCTAACAAACGCCCCACTTCCGAAACAGGGTGACAAAGCGCGGGTTCTGGCCCCACTGAGGCACCGTGAGCATCCCCGCGTTCACCCGCCCGACACCGGGCTGGGGTCTGTCCACACGCGGAGTCTGAGTCGTGGGGTCTGTCCTAGTGGGCCTGTCCCCTAGAAGGGACACCCCAGTCCCGTCCCCCCTTCTCCTTCAGAATGGCTGTCTCAGGGAGCGGCAAGCCCCGTGGCTGCCCGTGATTCGTAGCATCATGCACCTGGGTGCCCGTATCCACCGCACTGGGCAGAATGGCCCCAAAGGTGTCTGCCCCCAATCCCTGGGCCCTGTGAACACGCTACGCCATGCTGCACGGCAAGAGGGACTTCACGGATGTGACCAAGGTCATCAGCCGTAAAACTGGACGATTAGCTCGCATTAGCTGCCGGGTCTGATCCCGTCACAGGACCTCTGAAAAAGCCCTTGGAAGCTTCCAGGCAGAAACGGGAGGGAGGAGGCTGGGGAAGCTCAGAGACACTGGCACTGTGAGAAGCACCTGGCCTACTGCTGGCTCTGCAGAGGAAGGTGGCCGTAAGCCAGGGGTGCAGGTGGCCTCAAGAACCTGGGAATGACTCTGGACAACAAACAGGAAGGACCCGGGGCCTTAGCCCCATGACGCCACAGGTGGGGTTCTGCAGCCCCCTGATGAGGGGTGGGGGCGCTGGGGGACCACCCCACCCACCGGTCCATCCAGCGCTGACTGTGGGCTGTCCCTCGGGCGTCACGCCCCAGCACAGAGGGCCCCAGGGCTCCAGCGGCCGGAGAAGCTGCCCAGGTGCCTGGCTCACCATGTGGGGGGTGGGGTGGGGGCGCAGGCGGCAGGCAGGGAGGGGAAACTCGGAAGGCTCCGCCAGTGTCCTGGGGCTCCCCGGGCCTCTGCCTGCAGGTAGAGCCCTGACCGGGAAGCGGAGACCCGGCAACAGAGTGGCTCGGCAGGCTGAGCAGGAGCTCCGGTCCGTCTGGACTCTTCCAAAGTAACTGGAAGCCGGATGTCCCTGCTTCCTCCTATCCACAGGTGCCCACGGCAGCTCCTTCCACAGCTCCGCCCTGCGAGGCTGGCGACGTCTCCGAGGACCCCCACTCACGGTGGCCAGGCTCGGGGTGACAACCTCCAAGCCCCTCTCAATGGACAGAGGCACTTCGGGCCTTTCCAGGATGACCCGACCACCAAATCCCACCTGTCACAGCAAATCCTCATGAGTAAAAGGGGATTGAGTCGACGTCGCGGAGAAGCCAAGTGTGTTCTCACCCCGTCAGAGGCCGGAGCGCAGAGGGGCGCCAAGCCCGGAGAAGACGGACGCCCCTGCTTTGGAGTCCAGATGTCGGTGCAAACCCGCGGTTCCTGTCACAGATTTAAACACTTCTCAAAGGAGAAGAGACGAAAACCACTCCGGTTTACAAGAAGATAGATTTCTTCTCTTGTTTAAATTACCTTAAGACGTTTTAACGCAGTGTAGTCCTGTCTACTGGAGATTTACTCGTGGCAAATTCTAATTTTGGTTCAATCAGTAATGTGCTGGGTGCACAGAGCTCTAGGTCGACCTGAGGAAAAGGTCCCCGGGCGTGGGCTGCGCCTTTCGTGTCTGCAGTAAAGCCTGCGTGGGAAGGGCAGCGGGGGCCAGCTCGGACGGTGATGATCTGCGACTCGGAGCCGGCCCTCTGGGTCCCTGTCAGAATCCGCATGCGGCCTTCAGAGCAGACGGTGGATCTGCGTCGCGGGGGCTCGGCCGAGTCATCTTCAGGCCACTTCCTAATGGTTTAGAGGGACGCGGCACACTCAAGGCACACCGCCCTTCTTGCGGTGTTTCTTGATACTCTTGCTAATTCTGTATGAAAATAGAAGCTTTTCTTTTCTCCTCAAGCTGCAAAAACACAGGATGCGAGGAGCCAGTGCTCCCTGAAGCACTTCCTGCGCACTCGGTCCTTCCTGGTCTCCGCTCCTCTTCTCAGAGCGGGATGACGCAGGACTCCTGCCTGGAGTCGCTTTGAAGGCACGTCATACCTACGGCGGCCACCATTCTGCCAGACAGGTCGCTACGACTGTGACCCCAGCCACCGGAGAATAAAAGGTACTGCAGGAGCCGGACACGTGAGAGAAATAGAGGCACTTGCCTCGCAGCTCCACGTGATCTTGAAGTCTGAGGACAAGGCGAGGTTCCCCTGCCCCGACCCCCAACGCACAGCCCCCAAGCACGGCCTCTCTCCGCATTCGGAGCTACTGGAACATGCCGAATGTCAGCTTTCTGTTCCCTTTGTTCAGGACGGACACCTGGCTCACATTCTAGGAGGCATCTCTGTTCTCGTTTTTCATTTAACAAAAGGAAACATTCGACACTTTCTTCTTGGTCAAAAAATAACAGTGATGATCTGTGAGCACTGGTCGTGACTGCCAAACAAGAGTTGTAGAAGAGCTTGGTGGCATCAGGGCGAGCACAGGGAGGTGACATAGCTTGGTGTTATCAGGGCGAGCACAGGGAGGCGATGAACAGGACAAGGCTTGCTGCCCTACTGCCCTAGCTTGATCGTTGGACATATTCAAACATCAACTCTTTAGATTTCATGAACGTATATTATTGGAAAAGAAAAAACAGGATCAAACGTGGATGACAAATCAACTTCACCTCGCTTGCGGAATTAAAAAACGAGTTGGTGGATTGTGGAGCAGCTCTGGGGTTCCCAGACCATCTGTGAGCTGCAGGTCCCCGCCCTGGCCCCGCCTCCACCTGGCCCGGCCCCGCCCCCGCCTGTCCCAGCCCCGCCCCCACCCGGCCCGGCCCGCCCCCGGGCCGCGCGTTACCTATGATGGACAGGAAGGCCTGCGCGCTGGCGGGTGCCGAAGCGCCCCCTCTCCGCGCCGCCTCGCAGACGTACGCCCCGGTATCCGAGGACGTCGGGGTGCTGATGGTGAGCTGTCTCCCAAAGTTGTGGAGCCCGCTGGCGATGGTCACCCCGTTTCTCCTCCAGGTCACACTCAGCTCCTCCGCAGGCCTGTGAGACGGGGCGCGGCGGGTGATGTCGGCACCGACACAGCCCGCCGCGGCCACTCCCTCCGGGGAGCATGGCGGGTGGAACCGGGGACCTCGCGATCAGCCCGGCCGCATGTCCCTCACGCTGGCAGCACGCGGCGCCCGCCCTGGGGCTGCAGCAGCACGGATAAAGCAAACGCGGCCAGGACGCAGCTGCATGGGGTGTGATCGCCAGACCTCGCTGCTGGAGCGACCCAGCGAGGCCGAGAGCACCCGGAACCCGCGAGGGGGCGAGCCAGCCCTTCCCTCGCACCCAACGCCCCTCCCTCCTCAGCCAGACTCTCAGAGGCGCTCCCTGGCCCGCTTTCCAGGATAAATGCCCTGGGCAATACAAACACGGTGTGGGGACCCAGCCCCCCAGCCTCCCCTGCACATTGTGCTCACGGCTGGGGACAAACAGAGGCCCCCGCCAGGAGAGCAGTCACACGGGATGGGGCTTCCCGCCTGGGCCTCCTCAGTCACTTCCAGTCAGTGTCCCCACGTGCAGGGCTGGCCGCTTACCTGGCGATTGGCTATGCACTCCAGGGTGACCTCACTGGACCCGGCCACCACGCTTCTGTTGCCCGGGGGAATCACGATGACAGGGGCCGCGGTTTCGCCTGTGCCCACGTCTCCTGTGGCAGAAAGCACAAGTCCACGGACACTGCTGAGTAAGAGGGGTGAGGAGAGGGAGCGCGTCGCCACTGACAGACAGGACGCCCAGCCCGCCTCCACGGGGAGCCCTCGGTGGGGCCTGGCCCGGAGCCCAGGGCGGAAGCCCCAGCTCACACGCACGTCCCACCTCGGGGCCAAGGGGCCAGCCTCACGCTGGTGCTCAGGACAACGTGCGGGTCGGGGTGGCCGACCGTGAACGCTCCAAAAAGCCGGCTGGCTTTGTTCTTTTCTAAGTGACAGAAGACTTTGCTTATTGAGTTACCCAGTTACCCACTTTTAAAATCGTTACCCACTTTTTAAATCATTCAGTTCACAAAGCAGTCGGGTTCGGACACTCAGGCAAGGCACAAGGCCGAGAAAGTGGCCGGCCTTCTCATGGCCTCAGTGCAAACGCACACCAGCAGAGACCTCGGTGTCAACAGCGACTCCCAGGCCTGCTCTCTGGAAAAGTGACAATCCAAATTATCTGCTGTGTGAGTTAAACAATAAATAATTCAGCTCCTACCTCTGGTGACAAGGAGGAAAAATACGACACTCGTTTTTGCCACTTTTCTCTAAAATGCATGGGGTATCAAACTTCAACAACCCACCTGTAAGCTTGACGGTTGTTTATTCAGGGAAAATGAAGACTGATCAAACATTTCCAGAACAGGAATCTCAGTGAAGGTGGGGGGCAGACTGAAATACAAGTCAATTTAAATTCTTGCAAACGCAGAATGTTTCACGCAGCCCCTCAGCTGACCAGACTGCCACCACCCCGGCTTGGAGAGACCAGGACCGAAGGGCATTGTGGGGCCAGCGAGAGAGCAGAGCGGAGGAATGGCCCGATGGACGGTGCCGGCCACAGCGCTCACGGCCAAGGCACCGCGTTATGCCGAGCGAAAGGGTCACGTGAATTAAAAGCGAAAGCTCGGGGGCGGAGCGCCAGCTCAGCACTCAGGCCTCCACGCAGCCTAGGTCTCCTGCGACGCCGCCTTCTGCGCCAAACGCTTTGCCCCGACGCGCCTGCAGGGCTGCTCTGGAGACCTCCCCCTTGACGCCCTCCTGGAGGGGTGGTGGGGCCGGCCGGCCCTGAGCAGGTGCCAGGTACAGGCACATTCACGACGGGCCCAGGATAACGCTGAATGCCAATCAGATGAACGAGCCGCCTGTCATCTGTGAAAGGTGCTGAGGAGGGAAATGACCTGAGAAGCTAATATTTGCAAATAGCTCTGTGAAGTGCAGGAGAGAAGCAGCGAGTGGCACAGGGCACGGAGCGAGGTACTAATTGGGCACTAATCACACTCAGCCACAGCGGCACACGGGGGAACCCGTGCTCAGCACTTGTCGCTGCCCAGGGAGAGGGACAATCCCTGGCCCATCAGCCTCGGGCGCTGACCCAAGGAACCGCACACGGGCGAGATGAGCATCAGGGCCGAGCTTACAGCCCTTGAGGACACATGGGACAGGCTGCACGTGCCAGCCGTCGTGGATTCAGCCGCCGTGATGGAAAGATGGAGTCGTTAGCTGTGATTCGCACGGGACGGTGAATTTCTGTCACCCTTCAGCACAGACACACCATTTCAATGTACCACAGGCTATGGGGTGGACGGGACAAGGGCAGCAACTCGTTCGATTTGAGTGCAAATGTCCGTTCTAGTCTCAAGCCAGGCCTCCTGACCTGTGTCCTTTCTAGTGACGGAAGAACTATCCAGGACAGTTATCGGAGAAGCAGGTGCAAGAGATGTAGATGGAAACGTCACGGTCCTAAAAAAGACTGCTTGTACGCACACACAAGGTCGCGCAAGGTGACCACGGCAGGGCAGAGGTGAGGTCGTCTGAGGCGAAGCCCGTGCATTTCCCACGGAAACAGGTGCAGCTCCATTCCCGGAGAAGGGCACAGAGCCGGGACGCGGACCGAAGCAAGGCGTCCACGGTGCTGGCACACTCTCTTCTTTTAAAAGTTTTTTACATTCGGTTGAACTCATCCTGCAATGGATTTTAAAAGAACAGTATAGGGAGGCTCGAAATGAAATGCAACCCCACCCCAAAGTGGCACGTTTGGCTTCTCAAACTCATGATCGTTCTGAGGGGACCCGGGACCCAGAAGCCCAGAGAGCAGAGGTCCTTCCCCTGTGGCTGTGCATCTTTGGGGAGGGGCTCCCCTACCTGTCCACCTGCCCAGCTGCCCGGCTTTTAGCTGCGGAGTATCCACACGGCTCTGCGGGAGGGGGCAGGCCGTTCCAAATCCACGTTATCACTCATGCCCTGTTTCCAGCTCTGGGAAAGCTTCTCTGTGACCGTCCGCTCCAGGTGTCCCTGAGCCGACACCTCCTCCCCATGGTCATTATCCCGCACCGAGGGCCCGCTTGTCTCTCCCCTTCCTTTTGTGGGGGGACTCAGGCTCTTCGCCTTACTGCTTTCTAGTGGGTCTTTACTTCTAAGCGAGAGGAGATAATGGATGTGCATTTTTAACCTGCCATGCTGACTTCCCTACCACATTTTTCCACATTCCATTTTTAGAAGAAAGATGCATAGAAGAATAAGGCATTCTTAAAAGATAAAGCACCTCTTTATTTCTGTTCTTCTCACAGTATCTAGGATACAATAAGCATCAGCAAATAGTCAAAGATTGGTTAATTTTTCATAAATATGCTGCAATAAGGAGCCACGACTACCTTACCAGGACTATTACCCTCTTCAATGTTCACGTTAAAAGACATTTTTAAAATAAATACATCAGTGTGTTAAGAATTATTTCTGAGAAGAATGAAAACAAATGGGAAGAGGGAAGGAATTATTTATTAAGCTCCGCATGGCACCAAACGTTTTGCTAAATGTTTACATTTACGAGTGTTACCCATTTGATCTACACGCTAATAAGATAGCTGTAATTATCCTTTCCTAGATGAGAAATTGAGGCCCAGAGTCACATGACGTCACACGCTGTGGGAAGGGTCTTCGTCCGGGTTCGTGATCTTTCCCCCACGTGACACGGTTTCCCGCACAGAATCTGCCCGTGCTCAGTTACCCAGACTCGGCTACCTGGGACCGTCCCCAAACCTCCTTGGTTCAGACGTCGCTGTAGGTCTTTCAGCTGCACATTTCTCAGGCTGGTGCCGGGGGCAGAGGGGACGACCTGGAGTCAGAGGCGGTTTCTGTGAGGTCACTGCCATGGGCGCCCGGTGGCTCTGAGGCACAAAGACAGAGGTTTCTGACGGGCTCTCGGCAGATGTAAAAGTCACAGCAGATGGAAATGGCCCCCAACCCCAACTAATCCCCCGCCCCGCGAACTGCTTAACGCTGGGAGTCTGAGCAAGGAAAAGTCGCCAGGTTGCATTTAATTAAAAAGTACAAAATCTCTCGAACAGAAAACAAGGTTCAAAGTTCACCGAACTGCTAACTGTGAATTCCTGAGATAAGTAGGCTGATTCCAGACGGCCCAGCGGGGTGCCCGTGTGACGTGGGCGGAGAGGCTGGGGACAGAGGGAGTGTGGTGGGTGGTGCACTGGACAGAGGATGTGGGAAGGAAAGCTTTGGGACACCGGGGTGCAGGGCACTCCAGGCAGAGGAATAGCTCGGCGTGTTGGGGGGGCTGCATGGAGCTGGTGGGCTGGGGCAGGGGGGCGCGGGGGACAACGGGGGACGAGAGGAGCGGAGGCCAGCGCGGGGCCCCCCCAGCCACGGGGCCACATGTGAGTGGGAAGTCGCCGGGAAGCCGGGCAGAGGAGCGATGTGACATGACCTCGTTTTGAAAGAGCCAGACTCTGGAGCCTGAGGGCAGCTCGCTGCGGGGGGCAGGGAGAACTGACACTGGGGAGCGAGGCGGGGTTTGCCCAAAGCCAAGGCTGCCTCCGCTGACTTCTGCAGATGGGTCTGCCTTCGCCTCGCAGGACGGCCACTGAGGAGGGGAGTCAGGGCCCGACCTGCCCGCGAAGGGCATCGCGGTCCCTGAAAACACACCTAGAACGTTCTAGGACTTGAGTCACTCTTCTGTTTGCTCCGCAGCTCAGTTCTGCCAGGGGCCAGCTCTGGCCGCTTTCAACCTCCTCTGGCAGCAGAAGTGCCATCTGATCAGCCGACCTGCCACGCTCCACCCCCACGGTCCCAGCAAGGCGGGCCGGGGGCCTGCGGGGAGCGGACCGGCCCCCAGACACTTTGCTTAAAGGAGGTCAGGCGGCTCTTCCTCTTATCAGCTGCCTGTGGCCACCTGGAATCTGTCGCCTGCGTTATTCAAAGGGCCTGGTGAAGGGCTCAGTGCTTTTTTGCCTGTGACAGCGTCTCGACAGAGGCGTCTCATCCTGTGCCACCACAGCGACCAGCGTCTTGATGGCTGGGATCCGTGATGCCGAACCCCCACGGTACTATTTTTAAGAGACTGCCACATGTCCAAACCTGTCTGTCTGTCTGTCCACCTACCCACCTATGTGATCTATCTCTATCTCTCTCTATATATCCCCAGAACCTATAGAAATTATTATAATTTTTGTTAAAATTGGGCCACAGTAACAGGTGTGACAGCGGCCAGCAGACCCAGATCACGCCCCAGCACTCTGAGAGGTGACTTTCCTGAGGCGGAACTTTGACAATTTCAGGACGCACTTCATCGTGAAAACTGAAATCACCAGTACAATTTCTCTACTGATCGGAAAAATCTTATTCACCAAAGAGAGTACTCCTGCCTTTTGCTTTCTCTAAATTCACTTTTAATTGCTACTTGCCCGGCTCCCGAAGCAGGTGAGGCGGGCAGTAAGTTTCTGGGTTGATTCGCTGTTGTGTGTGGGTGTGGGGGTGTCTAAGGAAACGTCCTCTTCTTTCCAACGCGGAGTCTTTTATCTTTTGTGGTCGCCCAGAGCCCCATGCCCAGTCCCCAAGGCGTTAGAGCAGTGAGGGCAGAGGGGGCGTGTCGGGCTGGTGCTGGACACGCGTGGACAAACCCGGTCCTGTCCACACCAGCTGACTCAGTTCTGCTCGTCCACTGTCCGCAGTCAGAGGGGAAAAGGTGGGCGGGAAACAGCGGTGGTTCCCGTGTGCAATTTCGTCTTTACGTGCATGTCCATTTTTTATCTCAACGCACTTCTGGACTGTCCCACTGACAACAGGCGATAAATAAAATAATACGACAGTTTTGACAAACAATCCAGCAGTTTCTTTTTTCTTGTTGTGACGGATTTGAAAAGTCGCGCATCTGGAAATGAATGGAATGTAACAAAGAATAGATTTCATTGCCTTTTTACTGGGCAGAGAAAAATGGTGGTGACGAAGGAACTCCACCACGGGCTCGTTTTGTTTATTTGGGGGGGCACAAGACGGTAAACGTGAACCGGAGCGCGGTCCAGGCACTGCGCGACGACACCGGAGTGATCGACACCCGATTCGAGGGGAACAGCTGGTACCCCGCCTGGCACTGAAATGCAGCACGATCTCCCAGTGCACAGAACCGCGGCCCGTGGAACGGGCCCGTGTGCAGCGTGGGCGCGTGGCAGGCGGAGAGGGCGCTTCTCACCGGCTTAGATCAACTTTCTGAACGGCGTCAAGAAGCGTCGAGAACGTAATTAGGCACAATAAAGATCACGTTTTGGCTTCAGTGAAAAATGCCCTTGGATAATTCTGCAGGCACGCAACCTGGGCATGGAGCCCGGGGGGGCCGTTGGTGCCCATCTGGGGCTATTAGCGAGGACCGCGGGACGGGCAGGAGCCCCGGGCGGGGCCCCAGCTGAGGAGCTCACGGCCAAGGTTCTTTCCAAAGCTCGAACGAGAGACTCGACGTCTCAGAGCAGGTGCACGTGCAGGAAGGACATGGCCACTCAGCGACCTGGCCGGGAAGGGGCGAGCCACACCTGGCTGTTCCCGTGACCATCAAGCCGTCGCTTTGAGGATGCAGGCCCACATGGCCAGTAGCCTCTGCCGCTGCTGCTGCTTTGCGTCCCGCCCCAGTGGCTCCCGTGTCCACCGGACGCCTGGCCGTGCTTCTCTGTTTTGCTTGCGTCTCCGTCGCTGCGATAGAGGCAGGACCAGGAGCGGAGGCGTTTCCGTCTGTCCTGCGGGGGCCGTCCTCCCAGGAGTGACGGGCGCCACCTGGCGCTCACAGATGCGGCGAGTGAGCACAGAGTGAAGGTCTTGGGGCAAGTCTGTCCTTCCTGGGTCTGCAGGACACCTCTGCCAGGCAAGTGTCACAGAGCCAGGAAGCCACACCTGCCGATGGTGCGAGCAGCCTCACCAACAGTCCTGCTTCTGAGCCCGCGGCCCCTCCACGGGCAGCGCCCTGGCACAGCAGCGGGACCGGGCCCAGGTGACCGTGGCCGGGCAGCCAGGCCTTCTTTCCAGTGTCCCCTGCCGTCCCATGTGGCGCCCGACCGTGCGGCTCTCTGAACCTGCACGCCAGCCTGTCACCCCCTTCACTCCTACGCTCCCTGCACTGCTGTGTGCTGCGCCCCGACCCCCCTGGGGGCCAGGGACACCTCACGTCCTCCGTGCGGCAGCGCGGATCGGTCTCCACGTCCTCCCGGCACGTGCTGTTTCTGTTGGGTTTGCGGTCCCCTGATGAGGAGAGAAACGGCATCGCTGTGCGGTTCCTGGCCCTCTGCGCGTCATCTTTGGAGAAACGTCTACTCACATCCTTTGCTCAGCTTTTAACTCAGATTGTGGGTTTTCTTGGGCTCCTGAGTGGAAGGAGCTCTTCGTGTACTGTGGATGTTGACCCCTTTGCAGACGCCCAACGTGAGCTGCAGCGCCCCGACTCCGTGGGCTGGCCGCTCATGCTCTCTGGTGACGGTGTCCTTGCCCCGTTTTAAATTCTGATTAAGTCCAATTTATCTATTTGTTGTTGTTGTTGTTGACTACGCTGTTGGCGCCAGGCCCAAGAGACCATTGCCAAATCCGACGTCATGCTTTCTCTAAGAGCTGCATAGCTCCAGGCCTCAGGCTTCGGCCCTCGACCGGTCTGAACGTGGACGTGGTGGACGTGGTGTGAGGCACGCACTGTGCTCTCTGCACTTCATTGCTATGGCACTGTAGCTGGGGGGTGCAGCCCACGCCCCGGGCACAGTGTCTGTCACCCGCCACTCGCTCACGAGCCCAGCGCTTTCTGGAAGCGCCTGCCAGTGCCCACCTGGGTCATTCTCTGGTGCTGGGCCTGGGGCCCCTGGGTGGGGCTGACAGACAGGCCAGAATGCCAGTCAACTGACGTCCCAGAAACCGTGTGACTAAGAGAACACGGGATTGATGTGTAAACAAATCCTCAAGCTTTCTCTCCCCTCGTGTAAGCGACGCAGCCTCCCTGACGTGTCTGGGGGCCAGGACAGGTGCTCACGAACACCTGCACCGGCGTCTCTCCTTCTCTGTCAGCCTTACTTCCTGGGATCACCTGTGAATAAACGATGGCCCCCACACGGAGCTCACACACCGTGTGTCTGGGGGAGGAAGAGCCGGCCTTGTGCGACACCTCCCCGTACGCTTACACTCCCTGAAGGCGCGTGACACTTACACACCCTCGCACGCTTCACAGCCTCTGGCGAACAGTAAGTGCCTAACAGACGCCTGCCAAACTGAGGCACCTGTTTACACGTCCCAAATGGACATAGACAGCGGCTCCTGAGACACCAGCATCTCTCCCAAGATGAGACTTCTGCGACGCGCTCCCGGTGGCCGGCTCCGCCCAGCTCGGGGGGTAGGGGGGGGGCGTGTACGTGGACGCTCCGCCCCGCTCGGGGCGTGTACGTAGGCTGGCTCCGCCTCGGGCGTGTACATGGCCGGCTCCGCCGCTCGGGGCGTGTACGTGCCGCTCCACCCCTCGGGGGTGTACGTGCCGCGTGCCAGGCGCGAGTCGGCTGCACATCAGATGTTTTTCCGCGGTGTGCGATCCAGAAACGGGAAATGTGACTAGAAGAGTGTCTTTAACAGGGAAGACCGAGCACAGAGCAGTTCGACCCGAGTCCCTGGAGACGACGGGGAGCTGGCAGGTGCTTCGTGCGGACGAGCGCGGGGCAGGAGGCGGCCCTCACCTCGCCGCTGCGCCCTCCTCTGCCAGGCACAGCGCGGAGCTGTCGAAACCAGACCGAGCTCCGCTGCTGCCCCTCGGCCCAGCCGTCGCGGCTCAGCGCACGGGCAGTGGACGCCGAGGGACGCTCCGGGCTCGTTATGAAGCAGCCTGCGTGGGGGCCGCGCTGCGGGGGACGTGCCCGGGGCGCCGCGTGGGGAACACGCTGCCTGCCTGGGATGACAGCAGTGACGGCTTCGTGTGCGACACCCCCGCGGGCAGGACAAACATGAAGGGCCGAGGGGCCAATATTTTGAGAAACGGGTTCTCCGAGTCTCGGTTCTGTACCAGGAGGGACACCCGCGGGCCAGCAGGTGACCCCCCTCTCGCTTTCTCATAGAAGACTGACATCTTAAACGACACCAGCGGTTCTCAAACGGGAAATGCCAGACTGAACAGTCTCCACTTCACATCTGGGGCTTCACGAAGCTGAAATGCCAGAGGCGCTTGTACCGGGGCCGAAGACGTTAGCTCACCCATCCCGTGGCGTGCCCTACGCCTTACGCATTCCCACCTGCGACACAGATGGTTGCACACACATACTGACGGACGCTTCCTCCGCCATGTTTTCCGATAACCCATTCCCACTTACTTCCTCTCAGAGGAGGAAACTCCGGGACAGAAAGCCCGGCAGGATTTCTGCCCGCCCATCACGGAGCGACTGTGAGTGCCCAGTGCTCCAAGGCATGGACAGTGGGCAAACAGCAATGTAGAGAAGCGAGTCCTGGGCCACGTGGTCCAGCATAATCCCCGAAACAGAGCGGCATCCAGGCCCACCCACAGCCAGGCGCCCTCCTGTCTGCAGGGGGGAGTGGGGTCGTCGCCGCAGGCGCGGTGGCCCTGCAGGGCGGGACCCGCAGGTGACAGGCACCGGCACAGGCCCCTCGGCCATCTGTCACCGAGTGGGGGCCTGGCCCCTGAGAAGAATAAACAGCGGCTCAGCCTGGGGCTGCAGAGCGGCACCACGCCCTGTCTGGGCACACAGGCGACCCCGGAGGGGCCTGGCTTTGTCCTGGGTCCTGCTCTCGTGTGCTCCCCCTCCCGGTCTGTCTCTGGGACTGGGGATTAGGCGGCCCTGTCCTTCACGAGGAGTCGGGCACGCAGACGCCGTGACAGTGGGCATGAGAGCTCCTCAGAGCAGGGGGACGTTGCCTCTGCTCTCCCGTATCCTGCTTCTGTTAGCAGGTGCTATATCGGATTACCCTTGGGTGTCACCACAGAGGTGCATGCGAATCGGGAACTCTTAGAGAATATTCCTCGTCCGGCCAGACCCAGCTTCCTCTAAGTGAGTGGTCGGCCCCACGGCACACGCAGAGGCCTCAGCGAGACGAGATGCGTTCCGACACGGCCCGAGGTTATTTATTTAGACCAGCTGGTTCCCGACTCAATCTGCAAGACCTCAAAAAAAAAGTCAACACGACCTCATTTATATTTTGGTTTAAAATCAGCATCAACAACAAATCTAAGGTTGGCGATGGAGAGAGAATATATAAAGCAGAAACTGTGTCTATAAAGAAATAAGTGTGCAACACCACGCCCATGGCCCCGTGAGAGGCATGCTTGCTGACACGTTACCACGCGTGTTACTGAGGGAGCGTGTGGCTGCCCGAAGCATAAGACATGTGTTCACAGCGACTGGGAGGCAGGCGAATGAAAACTAAAGCCCTGATCCCATTTGTGCGACTGTTCAAGCACGTGAAGAAGGAAGCTGGCCGTGGTGGGCCTAGTCAGGACGTGGGAGGCCGCTGAGCGCTCAGCGCACTGGGACCATGCAGACTCTTGGTGTGAACGAACAGACCGGAGGCGCGTCCACCCCGGGTCTCGCCGTTTTACGGCGGCGTGGGCGCTCGGCTGTCTGTGAGACGGCGAGAAAAACAGGTGTGAAAACTTATAGGAAATCTAAAAGTAACAATGGCAAATAATGGCCATAGACGCTTCCCCTGAACCTCTCAAAGCTTCCACAGAGGATGCCGCCTGTTATTCTAAAATGATGGCCTCTGTCCAGTCCACGAACGACCCAGCCCGAGGCCTGACCGCCGACCAGCCCACGCAGGGACAGCGAGGGGATGGGGGCTGGCATGGTGCTTTCCTGGTCACCTGCCTAGGGTCAGCCCGTGGACGCTGGGTGGAGCGCCCCGAGGGGGTCAGACACCAAGACGCGACCCTGCGTGCCTGAGTGTAAGTCAAGGCCGCGCCCAGATCATTCCTCCACAGAGCGGGACGAGCTTCGGGGAGTCCTACAAAGCCCCTCGGATTCCAGATGCTCCATTACTTTATCCTGAAAATTAAAACTGTCTGGAAAGACACAGTAGCCTAAAATAACCCCGACCGGAACTGGTGGTGGTTCCGCGAAGGAGTTCCCTTCCCGAAGCGGCACGGAAACTTAACGCGACTCAGTAAGTGCTTTCTGGGGGTACGGCCTCCCTCCCCCACGCAGCCGCTGGCTGTCGCCGTGGCGAACGCCGTGGAAACGCCTTTTAAAGACGATCTGCAAAGGAAAACGTCGGTGTGGCATGTTGATACCGGCGGACGCCAAACCGCCTCCCTCCACCGGCTGACCTAGAAGGGCTGAGGCCCGCCGACGCGAGAGAGCGCAGCGTGTGTACGAAGCAGGACGAGACGACACACACGTAAAAATAACAAAGTAACGATTATTCAATAAGACATGCGAAAATCACTATTCTTTTGCAACAAGTCTTTTCTAAGAAATGGCTGTTGATAAGATGTTCTAATGACGGTGGGAACACAAATCTTAAATACATTTGTAAGTGCACTTTTCTTCTTTTGAACCTGTACAAAATTTATTTTCCTCAGAGAGTCTTTTCTGGTTAATTAATTTCAACCCACTCATTAATTAGCTTAATTTGACTTCAGTATTTTCAGTTTCCATAGCACTAAAAACTGCATATGGTTTTACAAATGTTCTTAAGACCTTCTTAGTCATGTCTTCTCAGCTGGTGGCCCTCGCCTCTGTGGGCACACCTGGGGACCACCTGGGCCCCGGGCCCAGAGCAGTCCTGGGCCGAGCCGAGACGCTCCCTCCGTCAGCGGCAGGTGAGGTCTGGCAGCCGCACTCGCTCGTTCCAAGGGCAAGGTCATGCTTCGGCACGTGGTCAGGACTCAAGACACTTAGCACGTGACAACCATGCCCTGCTCCTCCAAGGGGCGTGGGGCCAGCAGGCAGACCTCTCCGGGGGGCCGGTCAGAGGGCAGCGGCGGGGGACTTACTCCAGACCCACAGCAGCAGGACCTAAGTGTCAGCTCGCATGCTGGGTGAGGTGCAGACTCCCTGTGCTGGGTGGTCTTATTCCTCAGTTAGGATTACATTTGTCTGCTTATCGACCCGGTAAAAGGAACCACATAGAAACGATATGTCTTCAGGACCATGACTCGGCAGGAAGCGGGCCAGCTTGAGGTGGGAGGAGGCACGGTCCGTGTAAGTCCCAGGGAACGAGGATCAGGAGGAAGCCCGATGAACCCAGGGATCTCTGGGGAGACCGCTCCAGAGACTCTAGCAAACACCCGGGCAGGTGGGACATCAGTCCCGCGGAGGCGGGAGGTAGGGACTGGTCCTGGCCAGCCGAGCGCATAGGCAGGTCAAGAGAGGGCTGAAATGCACGGGGAGTCAGCAAGGCATCGCCCCACGGGGCGTGGGAGGACAGGACGCTAGGAGATGGCTCAGGATCCGGGGACTGGAGACAACCAAGGAGCTGATGAGGCAGCACACAGGGCAAAAGGCGGAAGGGCAGGTGGGGGACGGAGGACCCCAAGGTGGGCCGATGGCAGGGTTACGAGCGCTAGAGTGAACATCTATGCTGCTCAGCGTGGGCCGGGCATGGGGCCCGCACCCCACATTCATCCTCCTGTATTCGTGCACTGTTCCCACTCCGGCACGCGGGAGACTGGGTCCCCCGCGCCCCGATCACAGGGCAGAGCCAACGCCAACCTTCCAAAACGTTCTTAAAAAAAATAAAAACGCATTTCTGTGTTCCTCATAGGCTACGGGGCAGATCTGGAATTCGTCTGGGCACCGGGTCTGGCCAGGGTCTCGAGAGGGACATGTGCGAGAGCCCGGGCGGGGCGGGTGACAGGCCCGGCACACACTCTCCCCACGGTCGAGCTGGCCGGCCAGGGCAGGGCAGGGTGGCCGGTGCCCAGGAAGCCCTGACGCCTGTGTCTAAGCTCGAGAGGGACCCCGAGTCTCCACGCTGAGTGACAGAATCTGGGGCAAGTCATGACTCTGAGGACAGACGGAAGGGAAAACACACACCGGGTACACCGAGAGCGACACAGAGCGACACAGAGCCGTGGTCCCCGAGCCAGAGTCAAGTTCCCGGGCAGCCAGGCTCTGAGGGCACCGCCACGTGCCTGGAGTTGACGTTGCCACGGGCAGCGCAGCTGACGTGTCTCCTGGCGACACTGAGACAGGGCAGCAGGCAGGCGGAGAGCTGGGTCCAGGGGCCAACTGCACCTTCTAGAAACGGGCCCGCCTCCTGCGGCAGCTCAGCCAGGCGCCGAGGGGCACGGCGGGGGCCTCCCGCCCGCCCGGGTCTGCTCCCTGCTCGCCCAGCGTCAGCTGCGCGGGTGGGACGCGTCCTGAGCGTCTCCGGGGCACAGTCCCCGCCCGCAGAGCTGGCCAGCACCCCTGCCTCCGAGGTCGCGGGAACTGTGAGGAGAGCGTGTGAGTGCACGCGAGGCGTGCCACCAGCCCGGGCCGAGGGTCCCGTCAACGTGCGTCACCGGCACGTCCACCCTGGTGGCTGCCGCCCTTCTCTGCGTTGCTGGTGTTTCTAAAGGAAGTGCGTCTGCTCCTACTCCGGGCAGAATTACGGCCACATAAAAGCGGTCTTACAATTTCATATCTCTTGACCTGAATTGTTCTTTGCTACACTTTAGCAGTTCTCTTTTTTATTAAAAAAGTTTGATCATAATCAAATAATGCTTTCACATGTAAATAAAATGTGCATATGTTAATAAACTTAACTTGTAAAAGGTTTTTAATTAAGTTGCAGAATTGAGGCATTTTAAACTAAGTAATATTATTAGCTCACTACAGGAAATTTCATACTGAAAAAATAAAAGATTTCTTCAATTATCTAGAGAATTCAGACCAAAAAATCCACTTGCACTTCAATCAATCAACGCTTGGCAGCCTGATGATTCTGGATGCAGTAGATAATGACTGTAATTTATGTTCGCTGAGAATTCTATTAGTTTTCCTATACCTTTTTTGAAGTTATATCATTAATGGCTATTAATGCTTCCTAATCAAGACAGAGCCAGTCACTGAAACAATTAACCTCCTTCTGAAGGTGCAAACAGAAAGATAATTCATCAGTTTCCTACTGTCCCCTGCTGCAACACGAGCTTGGCTTCTGTCACCAAGTGCCCTTCTACACAGGACTCACAGTGGCTGCTCTCAGCAATCAAGAAGAGCATGATGTGTTCGTTTCGAAGGGTCATTCCCAGACATCCGCGGAGGCAGGGTCACTCGCTAGCCCAGGTAAGAACCTCGGCTGCGACCACCATGTCCACTGTCTGAGGACACTAAGTGAGTTGGATCTCTGCAAGGAAACGTCCCTCGAAATCCAGCCTGTTTATGAACTGAGAGAATACTGTTTTACTGCCGAGCAGAATCCTGCAGACGGTCCGGACAAACGCGCTGGACGGAGCAGCGGAAGGCGTGGTGTTGAGTGTCCGATGCACCAGCTGAGGCTGCGTCCCGTTTTAGCTGTGGCATACCACGTGCCCTCTTAAAGGACGGTGTCGCGGGGGGTGGGGGCTGGGCCTGCGGACCTCTGACCTCGAAGTCTGAGTCCTCACTTTGCCTCTCACTGGCTCTGAGGCCCGGCAAGCTCCTGTTTGCCCTCCGGTGACCAGGGTGGTGGGGTGGGGAGGTTATGCTATTGTGACAGGGGAGGAAGTTCACTATCATCTTCGGAGCGGCTCTGCAAACCCGAGAATTAGCCTGAGCTCTCTGAGGAGGCGGCTGGCAGCTCTGAGCGGGCTGTCGCCGCGGAGGCCGTGAGCCTGAGGACACGGGGGACCTGGAGCAACGTCCAGAACACCGTTTTCATCAGCAGCCGGTCAGAACCCAGGAGACCTGAGCGGAACCGCGGGTGGCACCGGTCTGACAGCGGACGCGCGTGTGACCCGGGCAGCGGGGACACAGCGTGAGCGGGTGAGGCGGCCCCGTCACCACCACGAGTGGTTCGCACACACATGAGGTGGGAGGCATGTGTGCAGGCCGTGTCCTGTGCAGCCTCAGACACGTGGCAGGTCCCCAACGAGACTGCGGGTCCCTTCAAACCAGCAGCTGACACGTCCTCCGCGGTGCCCGGCGCAGAACGCCGTCAGGAATGCGAAGCCCGGAGACGCCCTTCGAGACGGCTGTGCGGGGCCCGACATGCACGGCGAGGTGTGGGCCTTCCCCCTTGCCCTCCGCCTGCCACCCGTCACCCCCGGATGGGTGTGGAGGGCAGGGCGTGTGGCCGTCCCTGGTTTCGACCTGCAGCAGCGTGCGGACCCTGCGGCAGCAGCAAAGGCCACCTAAGGCCACAGGGGCGGCTCTGCGGGCCAGGGCACCGAGGCTGGCCGTGCACCCCCGGGCGCGCTCGCGGGCAGACTGGCCGCTCGCGGTGGCGGACACACACTCACTCTCTCATTACGCCCCAGGGGGACGGGCCTGGCTCCGCAGCCCCGCACGCTGTCCAGCCGGAACGGGGGCAGGGAGCAGGGGGAAGGAAGCAGAGGGGCACGTGACGACGGAGACAGAGTGCGTGAGATTCCGGAACAGACTTAATACTGAGGATTACATCAGCGAGAGCATGAATTATTCATATTCGGTTAATAGTCATTATAATAGCAATAATAGTAATAGTTACGCGTTAATGGGCTAATGATGATTACACTGAATGTGGTAATAATGGATAGAAGAATAATTCTATGCCAACGTGCCCATCTGAAAGTGAACGATAACGCCGTAAGTGATATGGCGGTGTCCACGAGGAGAAGCAGCGTGAGGGACCCCGCCGGGTGAGGACCACGAGGGGGAACGGGGTCGGCTAGGACGGGGGCTTTCGGTAGGACTGCGCACCAACGTCATCTCCTGCAGACAGGCCGAGCGACACACAGACGCTCCTGGACACTGCAAGACCGCGGTGCAGAGGGGGCAGGCACGCGGGCCCACGGGCCCCGGGGACCCCGTCCCACTGAGTTTGGGGTGGGAGGCAGCACCTGGGCAGCCGCCCTGAGGCCTGGTCACGGGGAACACTGGGTCGTGCCTGCCCGGAGGAGACCCCTGGAAACCATCGGTCTGCACGAGGCCGTGGAACGATTTTCTTGGCCCCTGATATGGAGACCGGACCTGCAGCCGCAGCTAGGTCTGCCTCGCTGAGCTCTGATTCGACTCCGGGATCCCTGGGTGACATCAGCTTCCCGTGGGAGCATAAAATAAACCCGAGTGCAGAAAGTGCGTGCGTGTGTGTGAGGCGCGTACAAGCAGGAAGGTCACTTGGCGACGAGTCTGCTGGAAATCAGAATCATGTCAAGGCCGTCTCCATGGCCCTCCTGCAGAGCTCTGGAAGTAGAAGGCGTGACTTCCGTGGCTGCAGTGGCTCGTGCAGACGACCCTCCGAGCCAAGAGAGGAGCCTGGCTTTGCGCGAACATTAACCCAGATTTCCTTCCTCGGGGCCACCTCCACCCGCCCCCCTCAGGGGGGTCCAACCCCGACTCACATGCTCTGTGATGGCCCCGAGCCCTCGTCCTGGGAAATCTGTCACATGCCTCTCACATCCTGGCCACAAGGGCACGACCCGCCTGCTGTGTGGACCCTTTGTGCAGGCACCACCTCTGTCAGGCATGACTCCCCAGGAAACAGAGGTTCTACACACAACCAGCTGGACGCCTGCTGGACGCCTGCCTGGAGAGACAGCTGCCCACAGGCAATGGACAGAAATCGGAGGCTCGTGCTATCAAGCGATCTTCATTTCTTGCAACTTAAACTCGAAACAAGAGAACCGAAACGGCTGTTGGGTACGTGCTCCACGCGGCAGACTGAACCGTCGTCTGCGTGTTCACAGGGCTTCGGGGTTCCCTCGATAAGAAACCATCGGTCACGTGGTGGCCGGTGTGCGCGGGGTGACGACAGTGTCCTCAGACGGAGACTTGCTTTAGGTGTGTGCCTCGAGGCCTCGGAAAGTCGCCAAGCGGCAGGGTGCCGTCTGGCACTCAGAAATGCGAGGACGTCCCTACAGCCAGTGCTTGCTGGTGTCTGGATCTGGAGTGGCTGCAGAAGCCACCACCACCTCCCCACCCACTGCCTACCTTTCCTCTCATCCTTCCATCCATCCATCCACCCGCCTACCTATGTATCCATCCACCTATATCTCTATCTATCTATCTATCTATCTATCAATCAATCAATCAATCATCTACCTATCTACTTACCCACCTGCCTAACTGCCCACCCACCGACCCATCATCTGTAACTGTCCCCCCCCCCAAAGGGAGTGTAATACTAAGGATAACATGATGCATATAAGATTTAGGAGAAATACTGCCAAGTTTCTCCAATGATTATTCAGTAAAGAAGTTGCTACTCAGTATTTTCCCTAGAACCGCAGCACGCACACATGCGTGCACACACACGCACAGTGTGGAAAGCAGGAACACAGAAACGATCCCTAGCTGGTCTCTGTGCCTTGGAGGCCACACTGAACCCCACCTGGGAATGGATGGAGTGGCCGCTCTGACTGCCACACGCATCAGCTGTCGACCTCGTTTAGGCACTGGGCCGTGGGCGTGCAAATTCCCCCTTTCACCAGGACACCATGAAGGGCAGGCTCTCAGAGTTTACCCTCCCCTCCCACTTAGCAGAGAGGCGAAGGACAAATAAACCCACAGCAGGTTACAAAACAGAGGAAAGGGGTAAATGCGTACTTCTCTGCAGAGCACGCCACGGTCCCAGCACGCCTGTCCAGCCGGGCGCCGACGGGCTGCCGGGGGAGGCTGTGCACGGCGTGAGGACGAAGTGGCCGTGGCCCCCGCGGACGGGCCATCGGTCCCCGTGGCCGACACTGGCTGCAGAGGCTGCGGGGTGCGCGCTCTCCCGGGCACCCCGGTGCAGACCCCCGCTCCCTCTGCACCCTTGTCCACCGCCCGGCCTTGCAAAGACCGCGAGGACGAGGAGATCGGGGTTCGCCCCGGCCCGGCCACCACCAGCCCTCACATGCCGGTGCCGTCACCTGTGAAAACCTCGACGCCTGCGTTTCCAGGGCCCACGGAGCTCAGGCCTGGGGCGTGAGGGTGACACGGGACTCGAGGGACCCTGCACCGCGATGCCCACTCCCAGGTGCGACGGTGCCTCTCGCCAGTCACGTGGTCACGGAGAGCCTCACTTCCGGGGCTTCTGAGACGCTTTCTTACTGAAAATGACAGTGAAGGTCCCATTTCAATTCTCAAAGAGCAAGTAAATTAACCAGCCAAACCGTATGGCCGTTTCCCGCATTCCATTAGCTTCCGGTCACCCCAGGGGCTGCAATGGCTCCTCCGGACCTGTTCCTCAGTGCTGCTTCTCAGCCCGTGTCCCTGAGGCCGTCACAGGTCCCCGACGCTCTGTCCCAAGCAAAAACTCGTTCTGCAGGCAGAGCGGGGCCAACGTGCACGAGCCTGAGCGGCTATGAACTTCCGGCCGCGGGACCGTCCTCTGTGAAGGCTGCACGGGCGATCAGACCGCAAACACGCGGCCCCACGCGCGAACCAACGCGCTCCCGTCGGCCCCGGCCTCGCTGTGACTGCTACGCGGCTTCCCGATGTGTGCACACGGTCCGCACGCTTTCGCCCTTTTCCTGAATGTGTGACAGAGCGCCTCGCCCCCCTAATCACGACTATAAACAGTTAAAAGGTTTGACGCGAAACCAATGAGGGGAAACAGCACGAGGAGACGGGACGGCGAAGCCCGTGACCCGGCTCGCTGTGCGGAGGCAGCGCGGCCCGGCGCCGCACACGCGCGGACTCGCGCGGGGAGAAGCCGCAGAGGCTCCGCCGGGCGCAAGGCCCGAGCCCACCCCCCGGTGGGCCTTGGGAATCAGTCGACTGCCCCTTACCTTCTCCGATGCTCCCGCCTTTATAGCTAAAGGAGGAAGCTTCCGGAAGAGCGGGCATCGCAAGGAGGGTGGTGCAGTGGGCGAAGCACAGGGCCCAGCCCGGGGGCCGCGGGCCCGGGGTGCGGGCTGGGGCGGGCGGGGCCTGCGGGGCTGGTCACTGGCTGGCGGTCAGGAGGGGAGTGTGACCAGGCCGAAGAGGAATGCGAGGGAAGGTCCGGCCACGCACGTGAATCTGAGGACAGGAGCCGCGGGGCCCTGGAGAAGCCAACGTGCCCACAGGTGTGTCACGTCTAGAGGACACAACAGGACGCTGATTATCCGGACTAACTGGGGATTCAGCGATCCGGATAACCGGTGTCTTCCAGGTAGGGGCGCTGAAGGAGGCGGGGGAGGGTCACGCAGCCGCTCCGCAGAAGGACCGGAGGACGGGCCTCTCGGGTGGCTGCGCCCCCAAATTACCGCTGAGGACTGCCACAGGCTCAGACAGCGGACAGCTGGGGAATAAGGAGCTCCGTCTGCCTGGACGGCACGTCCGTGCGCCTGCCCCGGGGGTGTGAGGCAGACCGCTGAGGGCCAGGAGGGCTGCAGGGCAGTCGTCATCCGCACCGTTTAGTGACCTGGGGGCCCTCAGGCACCTTCCCGAGTGTGAAGGACATGGCGCCCGGGCCTCCGCAGGCCACATTCCGCCACGGGCAGCTGTGCTCCCCGCTCTCGGTCACGGGCGGCCTCTGTGGACCGCAGTTCGAGCAGGGCACGTGGTGGGCACGTGGCGGCTCGGCACAATCACCTGCTGGCGTCTCGTCCACCTGGAAACGCTCCGATGCTCTCCCTGCTGGGTCTGGGGCCGGAGGGCGGGAGGGGCAGGGCCCGCACCGCCCGTGGAGAACGCCGCTGCTGGGGACGCGGCACGTGGCGGGGGCCTCGCACGTGCCGCCGTTTTCCCGCGGAGACCGAGACTCCGCGCCAGCGCCACCAAGCCGGCCGACGCCCCGCTCAGACGGCCTCTCGACCCGTGAAGCACACCTCCTGGGGCTGCAGGGGCTCGGCGACCCTCACTGCCACTTTCCGGTTTCAAGGCTGCGTTTCGACCTGGCTGAATTTAACTTTTACCTGAAAGGGGCCGGTTTACGTATTAGGAGGTACCGTGTTGAGAAAGGTGTTATACAAAAAGATATAGCATCGGTCACATGAATTAGAGAAGATCTGTATTCATTGAGCTTCTCTGTAGTAAACTTTAAAAAGTTACACCTAGAAATGTGTATTTGTTTATTCTTAGAAATGATGCAGCCTCATGTCATACAGACCACTGACCGACTCCATCTGTACACGCCTGATATTTGGAAGACACTGGCCAGGACCCGCTCTCCCGACGTTTCCCGAGCTCATCACCTTTGTGAGAGCCAGCACCACACGGAGTGTGCAAGGTCACCTGGTGCCCCCTGAGCGGAAGCCACGACAGGGGGACGGGGAGGCTCCCCGCTCCACACGCGCAGAACGCAGCCCCCATTGGGAAGAGTCGGGATATTCCAAACATGCTGGACACCCCTGAACGCGAGACAGCGAAGTCACCTGAGAGATTATATATTCTGGAAGTCTGAAATGATGAAACGTAAAAGAAGAAATGGAAATGGAAATTCTAACAGGACAATGTGAAGAAAGGCAGAGTTAGAAAGTAGCAAATAGAACTTCTACAAATAAAAAATATAGGCATTGGAATTAAAAATTCAAAGGTGAGGGTAAACATTCAAGCAGACAGTGCGAGAGCGGAAATAATTAAATCGAGGAGAGGTTGAGGAAATTTGCCAGAGGTAGCAAAGGCAGATAAAGAGATGAGAAAGTATGAAAGTAAAGTGAAGTAAGGTCTGAAACACGTTTCAGTAGGAGTTCTAGGGAGACTGCGGCAAGAGAAAGAAAAGCAACGTTCAGGAGAAAAATAGCTAAGAATTTTGGAACTGATAAAAGGCACAATTCCTCAGACTTAAGAAACCCCATGATTTTTAAGCAGGAAGCAATGAACTACCTAGTGAACCAGGCAGGAAAGATGCGGGGGAGGAGGGGACCCTCAACCACACGGAAAGACGCACAGGCCGGAATGAGTGCACGGGCAGCAGCTCTCCGGGGAGAAACACCAAGCGGCTGCGGACGTCGGAACGATAGCAGCGAGGGGCCGAGGGGAAGTAACCGCCCGGCCGGAGCTGCACACACACCTTTCGAGGCTGAGGGTAAAATCACCTCGCGATCACGACCGGACACACAGATGTTCACTGTGGCGTCACTTAGGGTGGAAAAGCGTGAACCACAGTTAGACGTCCCGTGCGGGACGCTGGTGGGACGCTGAAGGCCTCCTGAACCGCTTTCCAGAACGGCGGGTGAAAAAAACAACGCAAACAAGCTGCTGCTGAGCGTAAAAGGAAAACGCGCTCAGACTTTCTCTGGCGCACTCCCCGCGCCCCGGAGGCCGCCGCCCGCCCCCCGCGCCCCGGAGGCCGCCGTCTGAAAGCGCGTGACCGCGCGGCTTCTATTGCAGGCACAAGCTCTGCAGCCCCGGCTCGGCCCCGTCCCGGAACACCGCTCTGTCCCCAGAGGAGTGCTGAGCCTCCCAGCGGTCCTCCCCGTCGTCCCGAGCCCCGGGCAAGAACGCGCCTGGCCTCCCCCGGCCTCGGCTTCCCGACCCTGCGCACCGGCCGACGCCTCGCAGAAGGCTGGGCCTGGGGGTCTGGCTGTGCTGTGTGGCGTTTCCTCGAACGCCCACGCGGCACCAGGCGGCGAGCGCGACCCCCACTGCTCGGCAGCATCGCGCCGTGTAGACGGCACCGTCTGTGCAGCCAGCGCCTGGCGGTGGACGTCGGGGCTCCCCCACCGTCTGCCTGTCACGCACGCCGCCGCCGAGCACACATGGACCAGTTTCGGGGCGGCCGTTCCCAGCGGTCTTGGGTGCGCCCCAGGCGCGGGACCGCTGGGCTGTCCGGCTAACTGGACGTCTGGCTTGTTGAGGAGCCTGAAGCCGTTTCCCGCTGCAACCACGCCGCCGTGACCCCCACGATCGGTGTGTCGGGGTTCCGATTTCTCCACGTTGTCACCAACGCCCGCCAGTGTCCATCGCCAGCGTAACAAACGCAGAAGCTTAAAAAACTCACCCGCACACCACGGTCACAGCAACGTTTGACCGACGCGACAGCCGTCTACGGCTGGTGAAGCCCCCGGGAAACAGAGCGTCACATAGTTTCCAAGTGTCACCACCGATTTGTAACCAATTACAAAGGAAAAACGTGCCTTTCATTGGGAGGAGGCTGCTGGCCCCCATTTAACCAATAACCACGGAGCCCAAACCCTCAGGGCCGAGGCAGGCGGCCGCACGGTGGCCACGGGGGAGACCCCGCCTACCCGCCTCCGCAAGACGTTCGCCTGGCTCTGAGAAGAGGCGACAGCCAGAAGAATTCAAGGCTGAAGGCCATTTTACAATACGACGGGGCTGGGCCTTTCACGACCACCAGAGGCCGCGGGCCCCTCAGGCGAGGGGACGCAGGGCACGCGACCACCCGTGTGACGAGGGGCCCCAGCCAGGAGCCGGAACGGGGGTCAGGGACGCGGGGAGATGGCGCATCGGCGAGAGCGGAGGCAGAGCGGGTCTGCGGGCGCTCGTCCTGCGTGCTCGTGGGGGCGCCCCCCTGCGCAGAGGGAGGGCGTGCTGCAGTCCGCAGATGCTCAGTGAAGCCCAAAAAAGTGGGGGGGGACCCAAAGTGGCACAATGCTAACGATTGGCGAATCTAGGTGAAGGGTGCAACATACAGTGTGTTCATCTTACTTTCTGCAGAACAAAATGTTCCACATTAAAACGGGAGAACAAAGAGTGGGGGGCAGTGCAGACGCCTCCGGGCCTCCGACAGGAACCCAGGCGGGGCCGTCAGCGCGCACTCGGCGAGGCAGGGCAGGGCCAGGTGGGCCGGGCCGGCGAAGCTCGGCCGCGTCGGACTGGGAGAACGGTTTTGTACCATTCTGATAACTGACGTGGGGATGGAAAGAGAGAGGACGTGACAGGAGATCACAGAGAGGTGACGCGTGGGGGCCGACGGCTGCTGAACTTGGTGACGCCCGGTTCTGTTCAGAAAGCGTTGTCTGATTTTAGACCCGGAGGTATAGAAAAGTCGACTGTTCGTATTAAATATTCAAAGATCACCACTTTAAAATGGAGACATCTATGTAAATTAAAAACCACACAAACAACATTCTACAGAATTATGGGGGTGAAAACATGTAATAAATAGGAAATGTGGATTAGAAGGGGTCACGGCGACTCTGGGCTCCTGGTGTCCTTGGTGGAGAGGAGGGAGTGTGGGGAGGGGGGCTTTGTTCTCCTATCGGGCTACGTCTCTGTAAGATGTTCGGTTTGCTGAGCGCTGGCAGGTGCGTGGGCACCAGACTCCAGCTTTCCGCATGCCTGAAATATTTCGTAGTTCGTCATTTAAACCGGAATCCATTAGAACGTGCGATTCGCGGTCGGGCCAGATGTGAACAAGGGAACCGAAGCCCACGGGAGGCGTCGGGGCTCGCCGTGCGGTTCCTGCAGCCTGACGAGCGCCAGGCCGGGGAGCAGCGGTGCTTGGGCCAGGCGCCGGGCCCTGCAGGGCCGTGGCCGGCACTGGAGACGCTGGCGTGGACGGGCGTGCGGGGCCGAGAGGAGCCGGGCGGCACGGGTGCGTGGCCGTCCCTGCCGGCCTGCCCGGGAGGGGCTGGGCGTGGCGCGGTGGCCGGGTAGCTCCCGGGGCCCAGCCGGTGAGCAGAGGGCTGAGCCCAGGGCGCAGAGGAGCGCACACAGGTCCTGCGACGTCGGGGGCGGCTGGCACACAGACCGCCACCCGGGCAGGGGACGGGACAGCCCTGCGGGGGTGGGGCGAAGCCAGCGTCTCCGCGGGGGGCGGGGGCGAGGCTTTAAAACTCAAGGCTGTTGGGTCCCACATCGGCCTGACGCTGCCAGGCCGTCTGGGAGGATCACAGCAGATCAGATGTTTTAATAAATTTCTCATGACGAAAATTGAAACCACAAAGAAACCTAGAATAGTTCTGATACAATAATAAAACCAGGCACACAGGGACTGTTTTACCCTTCCATATAATTGAAAAAGCATTAATTCAGAATTTATGATGATTCATTTAGGGATTGAACTAAAATAATCTACATTCACTTAAAGGTAAAATGTCCTCTTAGCCAATCAACAGTACGACAAGCTGTCAGAGATGCATGCAGTCGAGAATAAACTTATTAACACCTATAAACAAAAAACGTTCACTGAAATAAGATGGCAAATTTTACATTATATGTATTTTATTTTATTTTTATTTAATTTTAATTAAAATTTTATTTTTTTTAGACGAGGCAACCCTTGGACCTCACAGATTGCAAGGACCTTGTCAGCTTACAGTCCCTTATTTTTTTAATTTTTTACGTCTACAGCATCTGGCCTTCTTAGATGGTCTCCCATCCAAGTACTAACCAGGCCCAACCCTGCTTAGCTTCCGAGATCAGACGGGATCGGGCGTGTTCAGGGTGGCATGGCCGTAGACCATTATATGTATTTTAATACAATTAAATATTTTATTTAAAAAGTAGATGGAGAGGACTTTGTTTTCAGCCACGAAGGAGTAAGAAAAACTGGATTTATTCCCCCACCTTAAGCAGCTAGAAAACCAGACAAGGTTTGCGATCCGGGGGTTTTCAGACATGACCACGGGCGGTGTAGGACAGCAGCCCGGGTTAGAGACACGAACGGGGACCCAGCTCGCTGCCTCGAAAGAGTTTCCAGCCACCACGACGGGACCCACCCGGATCCCAGGGGCCTCCTGAGTTGACGAGACGGAGCTCAGAGTCTGGGGGCCAGGGAGGCCAAAGCTGGGCGTGGGTGTAGAACCTCAGAGGGAGGCCGGTGTGCAGACTGCGCCCCAGCGGTCTGCAGGGGGTCCCCCCGTCTTCCAGTGAGTGCTGGTCTGAGTGTCTGCAGCATGTGGGGGCCGGAGCGGACAGTACCACCCTAGGAGCCCAACAAGGCCCAGCGGAGTCCACACCCCTCATGCCGGGCACCGCACGGGCCTGATGGCCGCAGCCGGCTCTACCGGCGGAGTCGGAGTCATGGCGCCGCCTGCTGGCAGGAAGGAAGGGTGCTGGGCGCCGCCCGCCGGGAGCAGAGAGCGCAGAGGACGGCGAAGGTGTGAAGGAACTAAAAGACGCTCTTGCCCTAAAAAGTTTCTTTCAAAGTGAGAAACGGTAAAGACATAGAAGCCTTGAACATCATAACCAGCTTGACATAATGGACAGTTACAGAACACGTCACCCAACAACAGCAAAATGCACATTCTTTTTAAGTGCACACAGAACGTTTGCCAAGACATTCTGGGCCATAAACCAAATCTCGATAAATTTAAAAGGACTGAAATCACGCAAAGCGTGTTCTCTGACCACAAAATTAAATCAGACATCCATAACGAAGGTATCTGGGAAATCCCTGAAGAGTTGGCGTTTAACAACACGCTTATAAATAACCCGCGGTCAAAGAAGAAATTACAAAGTGCATCAGAAGATGGTTGGCCCTGAATGAAAATGAAAACCCAACACGTCAAAAGTTCGGGATGCACCGAAGTCAGCGCTTCAGAGACGGCGCCAAGCCCTGCGTCAGAGGAGGAAGGTCCCCGGTCAGGCCCCACAAAGCCCTTCACACACCCTGCGGGAGAGGACGGGTGGGTGTGCGCGCACGGGCCGGGCCACCGAGTGTGTTGGCTTCAGGGTCGCAGGATGGCTGCTCTAGCTCCAGCTTCACGTCTGTGTTCCAGGCAGGGAGAAGGGAGGTGGTGAAGTGGTGCTGGCCCCCACTGCATCCTCACGGGCCAGACGGGTGCACGGCCGGTCTGGGGGGGGTGTGCAGGGACCGTGACCGGGGCCAGCCTCCGGTGCTGGCCACGCAGGAGAAAGCACCCAATAAACCACAGACGGCACACAGCATTGAGGGGTTCAGCATTATGCTCCGGGAACTGAATGCACGGGCCACTTTTGGAGTGATTATGAAGGTGCACTCTGGGAACCAAGCCCTGAGCACTACTGATCGTGACCTCATTCCTCAGCTACAGTGACGTCCCCCACGGCTGGATATTTGTGCTATTCTTAGCCTATGATGGGAACTTTTATCATATTCGAAGTGAAAGCAACAAAGTTCTTAAGAAGAATGGAAGAGGCTCGCTAACCGACAGGCACGCAACGCCGTCCTCGGGCCCTGGTGTCTGTGCTCCGTCGTGTTCGGTGACACACATCTGTCTTCGGTGCATACGATGCCCTGATGTTGCAGCTGTCCAGGTAGACGATGTAACAGAGGAGTCCCTAAACCCCGGGCTGTGGACCGGTACCGGTCCGTGGCCTGTTAGGAACTGGGCTGCACAGCAGGCGGGGGAGTGGAGGGCAGGCGAGCGAAGCTGCATCTGCAGCTGCCCCCAGTGCCAGCGTCACCGCCTCAGCCCCGCCTCTGGTCCTCAGGCGTTAGATGCTCACCGGAGCCCTGGGCCCTGGTGCCACGAAGGCTGGGGCCGCTGATGTAACGGACATCCTAGAGCATCACCAGGCTGCAGACGAAGGCGCAGACTCCCCCAGAGACCAGGCGTCCTGAGAGATTTTCCCTGGGCACGCTAAGAAGCCTTTGTGAGAAGGAGGCCACGCCCCTGCCACCCGGGGAGGGGCGGGCATGGGACACTCAGCTTCCCAGAGACCGAGTCACCAGGCCCCTGGGAGCAGGTGGTGCAGCCCCCAGGCCCGGACAGGGGAATTAATGTAGAGGGAGCCACGTACGCTCTTAAACTGCTCCTGATTTAAGTCACAGGGAAAATAAATTAAGTTTTATGAAAGCTTTGACTTTTAATACCATTGGCAGTATATTAAAACGTTTGGGAGGTTATTTATGACACGTATTTTCTAACGCTGGTCCAACTGTGATGTCGGAAAGCATGAGAAGCTCCTGCTAATGTCCTTAATGCCGTCCCCCCCCCCCGTGTTGGGCACGGGAGCCTCGGAGGCCGTGGGCGAGGAGCCCCCGCGCCAGTCAGTGACCGCTTCCCGCATCGCAAGCATCCCTGCAGGGCCCGGCCCGGCGGATGCCACGGCGGTCACGCTGCGAGAGGGTCAGACAAGTGAGCGCCAGGCACCTGCCAAGACTTCATTTCTTCAGTGAAGCGACACGGTGGTGCTCAGAGGCCCACCCCAGGGAACCCCGTGTTCCTGGGGGAGGCAGGTGGTGCTGAGGGACCCGCCTAGGGAACCCCGTGTTCTCGGGGGGAGCCCAGGCCTCCTAAGGTGACCGGGAGCCACGGAACACTGGGGCACTAGCCGCATCCCATTCCGAATGCAGGTCTGCTCTGATATCGGAGGGATTAGTACCCTAAAAAAGTCTTAGTTGACTTGACGTACGGGTCAGAACGCGGAGCAGACCCATCCCCACCTTCAATACGAGTGAGGAAATCAGTGACTGTTTCGCAGACAGACGGCTGGAGTCGTCCGGGATGTGGCTGCCCCGTGACCGCACCCCCAGCTCCGATGCCCTCGCTGCCCCTTCGCCTGCCAGCCAGCGGGACCTGCCTGGGCCGAGCGTGGGGCACGGGCCACCTCCAGGAGGCGAGAGGGCCGAGGGCACGGGCCCGCGGAGGAAACGCTGCCGGCCCAGGTGCGCACGAGAGGTAGCCGGGCCGGAACTTGGGTTCACGGTCCCCACCCTGGTCTCTCCGCCCTGCTGCCCGCTCGCGCTGAGCTACGCACAGGTGTGCGACCTCCCGCATCGGAGGCTCCAGTCCTGGGGCTCATGTTGCTTCTGCCTGCGCCCCACACGTTCACAGTGTCACTGTGGGTCTCTTTGTGGAGTCCACACCTGTGACAGACTGTGTTTCTTGTTCAGAATTATGTGTGTCCACCCCGCCCTCACCATGATTTCCCAGAAGGGGAAGGGCACAGCCCAGCCCATCAGCTGTGGGCTTGCCGTGTAAGCTGGGGGGGGGGGGGGCCGGGGAGGTGACGGCGTGCCAGGCTGCGGCAGAGGCTCTCTGAGACGGTGTGGGTTTCTGCCCGCCCTCCGCAGCCCCTGTCCTCAGGAGAGGGAACAGCCCAGATGGCGGCTGCTCCGTCGGCCCCGGGCTTGGCGTGGGAAGACAGCAGGGCACAAGCCAGGCTCGGCAGAGCTGCCGCTGACTCACAGGATTCTTAAGTGAAGAATAAATGTTGCTTGTTGGAGGCCACAGAGATTTGGGGGTCGTTAGTTACTGCAGCAAAAGCTGACGAGTGCAGAAACTGGCCCGCAGGAGCGGCTGCCCTGACGAAAACCCAGGAAAATGAGACACTGGGGTGGGTCTCGGTGACGGGGGTGGGGAGGTCAGGAAACTCATAGAAAGTTGAAAAGTGGCAACTCAAGGTATGTAGTGCTGAGACAGCCAAAAAGCATCACCTGTGAAACTGACAGGCAGGAAATGCACCTGCCAGACTTGTGACTCAGTTGCTACTGGAGGCTTTACGTCCCGCACAGGAAAAAAAAAAAGGACCTCTCGCTTTGCCAATACAATGGAAAGGAAATACAGATAATCCGAAAACTCCAGGACTTGCAGGATTGGAAAACGGAGCGATTCCTCACCAAGTCCAGGCTGGCCGTTAGGGCGCAGCCTGCTGGCAGAGGCCGATCCGCAGGTGCCCGCCCCGCGCTGAGGCCCCGTGGGGCTCGCGGGCGCCCACAGCGGCCGGGGAAAGCAGCAGAGGTTGGTTCCTGGAGCACGATGAGCTTCACCCCTCGTCGGGTCCGGCAAAGGAAGCCCGGCCTGGGCCGGGGAGGGGGTGCCATGCGCATGGACGGCAGGAGCTCGCAGACTGGACGCAGGCGCCGGCTTCGGGGGACCAGCACGACTCGCACTTCGCACCTGAATGCCACGGCCGGTCCGCCACCTGCGACCCGCCACGCCCCGGCTCCCGCCTCCTCCGTGGCAGAAACAGGTGGGGACGCCTGCTCCGCCCGCGCCTGGGGCCCACGCAGGAGCGTCCCCGCCCCAGCCTCACTGCCCCCGGCCCCAGCGCCGACCGGCCTGCTGAGGGGCGCCCCCACCCCGAGCGGGAAGTGTGACGGGGCTTACCCTGTCTGCCGCCATGGACACGGGGGCAGGGGAGGGGCCGCCAGCTGGCCTTTCTGGTCACGAACTCTGGTCAAGGGGTCACGACGTGGATCTCGAGAGCCCGGACTTTGGGCCCGAAGCCATTCGCGCACGAGTGGCGGGCTGCCCGGAGGGGATGCACACACGTGTCGTCTGGGAGGAGCAGGTGCGTGTGACGCAGAGGGCGGCGTGTGGCAGCCTGCCACACGCTCAGCCGTGCCTCGCCTCCCCGCTCTCGCTGCGCTTTCCCCAGCACACGCCCCTGCCACGCCTGCCCGGGCACGCGAGAGGAAGTGGCCGTGGGCCCGCTGCCCGCAGCCACGGTGAGGACAGCCTGGCCTGGACGGCCCTGCCATCACGGCGCGGGCCCCAGACGGAGGCGCGTGTCACCGCTGAGACGAGCCCCGCTCCGAGCCCAGAGGGCCGCAGTGACCCGGAGACCGCGGTGGGAAACAGGTGCTGCACCTGCCGGGGCGCACCTGGCGGGGGGGGGGCGGGGAAGGTTCATTAAAACAGACATTAAGCGGCATTTCCCGGGGGACAGAACGGGAGGCGTCGCACCCAGCCCGCTGTGTGAGTGAGGAGCACCCGCGTGCGTAACGCAGCGGCAGTTTCGGGGTGTTGGCTGACTCGACAGACAGGTCTCATTAGCCAGAGCAGCCTCGGCCCTGCACACGGCTGACGAATCGCACTAATGAGCAACTGACAGTGACAGCCCGAGGCGAAGTTCTTTGGCCGCGCAGAAACCCCAGGCAGTGCCCCGGGCGGGCCTTGATCATGACCGCTTAATTATCACCGCTCCTCTGCTGGGGAGGACACGTGCGGAGTCCGCGGGTGCCCGGCGGTCCCTCCCTGCCCTTCCCCGGCGCACGGAAGACGGCCCCCCTCGGCCTTCCCGTGATGAATGCGCGCCACGTGACAAGCCTCGGCCAAGACACAGAAAGAGGAACGGCATCGTCACTCCGGGAGCGAGCTGGGGACAAGCCCACGCGGGATCGTCATTCTTTGCCATCTGCCACAGCTCGCGATGGGCTCGGAACCGGGAAGCCCCGAGATCAGAAGCCACTGGACCCCGCGTCACCCCGCGGACCCACAGTGGCCTCTGCGCGGCTGAGAAACCAACGTGCTGAGACCTCAGGGCTGCTTATGACAGCCACAGAACCAGCCTGCTTAGCACAGTCCGCGTTAAAAACGCGCCCCGCCAGCGAAAGCTCACCTAGCTTCGCCTGTTCCCTTCAGAGGGGGCTGGAATGTCCTTTGTGGGGGCCGGCAGGCGTGGCCCCTCGAGGGCCGACTCTGGGGCCAGAGTCAGGTGGAATGACACCCCGTCCAGGTGAGGCAGGCACTGAGCACCTGTGGAAGTGCCCGCGAGCCAGATGTTTGGACTGGCAGCAGGAAGGGGAGTTCCCACAGCGGAAAGACCACGGCCGACGGACGGGTCGCCCGGCGAGGACTTCATCCGCAGGGACGCGCTTCGGTCACCCGTCAAGCGAAGTCCGCTGCAGACGCCGCTGGGCCCCCCCGTCGCCGCCGCCTGGCCGCGGCAGCGCACCTGGCCTGCCTCCTGCGGTAGCACCTGTGCCCACACCTGGTGGCTCTGGGGGGCTGTGCTCCTCCACAGCTGTCAGACAGGGGCTGCCGGGCGCGCCCTGTGAGCGCCCAGCCCCCTCCGCGTCCCCGAGGTGGGGCGGGGACGCCGGGCGCGTCTGCACCGGCTGCAGGGTGCCCAGAGGGACCCAGCCCCGGTCACCACGGCGCTCTGCCCGGTGAGAAACCTCCGACCGGCTGCCCTCCCTTCCCTGAGCCACATGCCACTCCCGCCCTGTAACCGCCTCCTGAGTAAACCGCCTGCACTGACATCCTCGTCCCTCGGGGTGCCTCTGGGACATTCGGAAATTAGGACTAGGCTGAGGGGTAGGTGGGAGAATTCAAAACGGAAGGGCACACGAGACGCGGGTCGCGGGCCCTGTCTCCAGACAGCGCTGTGCGGACAGGCGTCAGCACTGGTCGCTGTCACCGCTGCTCATCGTGAGCTCCGGGGGGAAGCGACGCCCGCGGCGGCTCGCGAAGGCTGGTGCTGCGGGATGCGGGGCCGACGCAGGCCGGGAATGAACCGGCGGCTAAGCGCGTCTCGCCTGTTATTAAAAGCTACGATGACAGATGCCACCGCAGTCACCGCTGAGGACGGCAGGCCGAGGACACGAAGGTGCCGCCCCGCACCCCGAGGGGCGGGGCGTGGGCAGGACTGGCGGCCAGGACGAGGGGCTGCGGCCCAGACCGAGCCCCGGGGGTTCCTGCTCAGTGAGTGACTCGGCCACAGGCTTGGAGGACGCCCGCCTGAGGGCCGTGTCGCCCGTGAGCCCTGGTGTCCTGAGCTTCTGCCCGGGGACGCTCTGCCTGAGGTCAGCGCTTCACACGTGTTAATTCACAAGAAGCCAGACAAGTGCTCGCCAGCTCGCTTGCAGGTCTCCCTTGAAATCAGCCGTCGCCAGCTGTCACGGCCGGCACATCAGCACCCCCGTGCACACCCTGCGTGGCACGTCGGCCCCCGTGCACACCCTGCGTGGCACACAACCAAGCCACAGTGGTCACCCCCTCAGGCCGGTTCGGGCTCAGGTACACCTGGCCCGGCCCCGCCTCCCCCGGGGCAGCCAGAGACGTCCAGGGGTCCGTGGGTCAGGGAGGCCACCCTCCTTCCCACCGCGTCCCTGCCCACCCGGTCTGCCTGGAGCGACGCGGCGGGGACAAGCTCATGTCTGCGTTTTAAAGAGCGGGATTCTTGAGACCATGTGGAGGCTTGAAAGGGAGGAGGCTGGGGCCGGAGGGACAGAGGGACAGCGAAGGTGCCGCCCGGGATGGGGACCAGGCCCAGGCCGCTCAGAGAGGCGGGAGCAGCCGCCTCTCAGTGTGCGGGCAGCGGGGCAGTCTGCAGAGGTCCAGGCATCTGGTGCTGTCCACCGGGAGAGGCGATGGAGGCCAGCACCATCTGGGGTCCCCCAAGTCTGCCCCAGTCCCTGGCTCCCCTCCAGGGTGAGTTTCTGGAACTCGTTGGGCAATGAGGGAGCCTCAGGTGACAAAGAGGTATACACACAGACACAGACACACACATACACGCATGCGTGCACATGCACGCACCTGGTTAAGGTGCGGGAGGCAGGCTGCCCTGCTGCACAGGTAACTGCCTCTCTCAGACTCACTTCTCCCTCCTGGCTCATCGAGGCTCAGTCTTGTCCTCTGCAAACGCTCCTGAGATACAGCCAAGGACTATGCAAAATGCGCCTGTACATGTTCGTAAACTTTTAAGAAATGTTTTTTTTCCAAAAGAAATCTTGCGACAAACCTCCATGTGGCAGACAGAAGAAAGGGGGGGCCCGTGGGGTGACATGCACGTGTGTGTTGGGGGACAGCCCTGGGCCCCGCCCACTGGCCGCCCAGGAAATCGCTGGCCCTGGACCTGTCGGGCCCGCAGGGCGCGTGGAGAAAGCTCCGGGCTCCGTGCCCGCAGCGACGGGGGGCCGCCCCCCGAGAGACAGCGGCCGTGCTGGTCAACGCCGGCCTTGACCCTCCCTCTGAGCGCCCAGGGCACCTTCCCGGGACAGGGGCGGCTCCTGGGAGCATCTCAGACGCAGAGCTGGGTGCCCACGACCCCCTGCCCCGCGGGGGAAGGGTCGCCGTGCAGGGGCCACGCAGACGGCGACGCGCACCCGCTCTAACGACGCGCCCGCCACGCCCCCTCGGCCCCCTCGGCCCCCGAGTGTGTCGGGAGGTGTCGGCCCCTCCTCCTCTGTTCTCCAGGGTGAAAGGCCTGCGCGTCACCCTGCACCCCCTGAACGCGCGGCCACCTCGCGTGCGTCTGATGTCCGCCCTCAAAGCCGCCTCAGCCTTTTCTTCCCAGGATGAAAGAGCCGTGGAGTGCGGGCACTGCCGAGTCCGCGGGGGCTGACCCGCCCCGCCTGCCTGTCAGCGCCAGCGCCACTCGGGGTCACCTCCACCACAGCACGTCAGGGCAAACCAAATCATCGGGGCGTGGGCAGGAGGGGCAGCGAGCAGCCGTCTGGGATTCAGCTCAGGTGCTTCGGAGCGGAACAGGTTTTTGCTTTTCACCTGTCTGCATGTTCTTTAAAAATAACCCCAGAACCCAGGGCACACCTCCTCCCCGCAGAGGACAGTGCGAACTACGCTTATCAAAACCCTTTCGCGAGGAGACCCTCACTGCCTACGGGCAAGGCTGACCTTGGCGTCCAGGATTAAGGCCGCATTATTTTTTTGGTTACCAGCAGCAGCATAGAAGGGAAATTATAAAGCCATTGAGAGGATTAATACAGCCTTGATCTCTCTCTCCTGGCTCTTTATCTCAAGTGATTAAAATTCTGCAGGGGAAAAAAAAAAACGGCCCGGTAGCAGACTTGGGCTGCCACAGACAGACACGGCGCCGGCCCACGCGGGGGTTAATTACGCGTGCTGTATACGGTTTTAATCACTCTGATCAGAGCACTGCGCTGCTACCGACCAGGCTGTGACTTTTCTAAAAGCAGGGGAAGCACTCCAGCACGTGCGGGGGCGAGGCAGGGAAGACACATGGCCGGCAGCCAGGAGGGAGGAGGATAATGCAGAGGCTCCTGGCTGGACGAGACCCCACCGGGCGCCGGCCTGAACCGCCCGCACTCCGGCAGCGCCCGGCAGGCCTCAGCATCCAAAGACACGTGGCCCTGGACGGGCGGCTGAGGCCCGGGCCTCGGGCACCACCGCTGCTCCAAGTCACCTTTCTGGCCCCTGAATCCCTGTGGGCTTCCCCACGCCGAGCGCCCTGTTCGCTGGTGTCCCCGACCTTTATCTGGGGACTGCAAGGTCAGCGCCCAACCCTCCCCACCTGGCCGCGGCCGGTGGGCACAGCCCGTCCTCTGTCACAGAAATGTTTTGTTTTATGCTGAAACTCCTAAACGTGGAGCTGTGCATGCTCTAACCGGAGGGCGACGTCGCACAGCCTTTCCCAAGCGACTCTCGTGGATGCCCCGGTGTTTAAAACACGCTCCCCCCGCCCAACAAATCCGCTTCTAAGACTGCGTTCTGAGACAATACCTATGTCTGCGTGAACAGACACATGTGTAAGGCCGTTCGCTGCAGCTCACTGGAAGTAATCTAAATGTCCATGGATGGCCATTACTCCATTTTTACTTAATTTGGAAAATCCAGAGAGATACAGTGGCATTCTATAATGATGTTATTTACTGACGTGAAAACACGTGTGTGATATAGCAGCTAAGCGAAAAGGAGATTTTAAAACATGATATTTAGTATAATACCATTCTTGTGCACATTTGGATATTTTCACAAAAAAATGTAGAAGGGTATGCTTCAAAAGTTGACAGCGATTAACTGTGTGATAAGATTACAGGTGATTTGACATTTCTCTTTCATATTTTTCCTGTAATCTGCTGTTGTTTTATACCTTCATAACCAGCATTAAACAGGGGGAAGTCATCTAAAGATTTTTAGCTGGAAAAGAGAAATGGCGCCATTAGGTAGAGTTCACATCTCTGATTGATCAACCGACTCCCCGGAGAGGTGATTTCACGGTGAGGCGCCCTGAAACGTGCTCCTTCCCGCCCAGACGGCTGACGTCCAGCAAGGTCACAGCAGCAGCCGCCGGCTGCCGAGGGCCTGGCGTGCGCAAGGGGCCGCTGCACTTCAGTTCATCCTCACGCCAACTCTGCAAACAGAGAGCACTAGCCCTGCAAACGGAGGGGACGGAGGCTGAGCGAGGCTGGCCGCCCAGCGCACGGGCAGCGGCAGAAGGGACGGGGCCCGGCCGCTCCAGGCCAGGGCAGCGGCTCCCTGACAGGTCCACGGGGCCTTTCTGACGCAGCGGACATGCACCTGCTTGATCACAGAGCTCGTTCCGATGGAGTAGGTGTCCCTTCCTGCCAGGACTTTAAACCCAGGTCTCCCAGATTCTGAAGCGGGGTCTCCTAACTGCCCTTTCAACAGGAGCCTCTGAATCCGAGGAGTGAGATCTGTGCGTCAGACCCGTGGAAGGGGGCAGAGGGAGGCTGTGCGCCTCATCGAATGAGTCTCTGCTTCACAGAAAGAACGATGCAGAATCCGTGGAAGAAGGAAATCCCCATTAGGACATATTTCGACTCCACAAAAACGATTTTAGGGACGATGAGGAGAGTGTGACAGAGCTGTGTTTACATGCCAAGGTTTGGTGACCCCAGCTCCACTCCCGAAACCACCTTCGCTTCCAGCCTCGCCTGGGAGCAAGGCCACTGAGCTCGATGAAAAGTGCCACTGTGCCGACAGGAAGACAGTAAGTAGCTACCTCCCTCCCCGAATGTCCCTTTGGTGGCTTAAGATCTGCTATAGCACTGTCGTTTGAGGTTCGAAACATGAAACATAATCTTTGATATCTTGGAGTCTCTTGAGATGAGATGAGCTCTATGGCCATCTGTTTTCACATTTTAAAATGATAAAAATACCACCCAGAGAAAAGGTGCTGCCCTGCGACCCGTCACTAAAAGCATCGGTTTACTTAAACAGGACAAGCGCCGCTAAGTTGTTAATGACGGATTCCGTCTCGGTTCCTACTGAGGTTCCTGAAATTTAAGCAACAATTCCTTCCACATTTCACAGTGCAAGTTCTTCAAAACTGGACTTGCAACACTACATGTCAAAAACTTGTTTTGCAACATTGAGCTGATCACAAATTTCCTACATAAAGGACACTGGGAAAAATAGCACCAAGAAAAGCCAAAGATTAAGAAAATCTTGGGGGAAGCTGTCAGCATGCTGGGGGCCAGACCCCCGCCCCGGTTCACCCCCGGTCAAGTGCAACGGGCTGCGGGAGACCCCGGGTGAGTTTGGACATGGCCTCTGGTGACTGGGGAGGGATGGAAAGACTGGGGTCCCACTCCCACTAGCGTAAGGAAAGGCCGAGGCCCTGGCTGAGCACCCGTGGTGGGGGCTGCTGTCTGGAGCATAGCTGTCCCCCAACCTGTGGCAACGGGGCTGTGACGGTGGACATGCCCCGTGAGTCACGTGAGAGCCAGCCCAGCATCGTTTAGACCTTGCCCAAGAGGGCTGCTTGGAGGAGAGAGAAGGACTAAACTAGAAGCCTAACACCGATACCCAGGGGAAGGACCGGCAGGCTGGAGAAGGCGTATTCTGCCCCCGTGAGGGGTCTGCGGGTGACGAATGAGTCTCGGGGCTCTTGAGAGACTGTCACCTGTAAACTCCTAGGCTGGTTCAAGAGAGCACTAGTCACCGAGAACCTTCCTGCCTCCTTTCTCTATATCCCCACCAACCCCTGGCCATCTGTTCCTGCCCTCGTCCGTAAATGTCAAACCACGAGGCTTTGGTCACATCCATGCCAGCGGGTGAGGTGGAAACGGAAGTGGGATCGGCAGAAGCCACACACTGTCCCCCTGCCCGGCGCACACGGCCGGCCGGGCCTGGGGAGGGGGATGCGGCTAGCCTCAGAGCCGCTCCTCCGCGTGGTACCGGACACTCTAACTCCTGCACTGGGAGTCACCTGGGGCATCGACGGGGCGCAGGTGTTGGTTTTCTGAGATTGACTGGAAAGGTACACAGCAGAAATTGGGTACGGTGAACTTCTCATCCCAGCTCTCTTCGTAAAAAGATCTGGAAAGAGCATCGCTTTCAGTTACAGCGAGCGAACACCGGACAAAGTGCCAACTAATGGCTTTCCTGAACCTGCCAGAGAACTGAGGTCTCAGGGCAACCCATTACCACCAATCTAGCAGGAGACAGGCCCTTCCAGAGAGAACCGGACTGAGCGTCGGCTAATCTGGGACAGGTGCCACTGACGGGGGACAAAGCCTGTGGGATGTGCGGCTGGCAGTTCAGGATGGGGGGGCGTCTCAGGCTGGCCGGGTTTTCTCCCCAACCCCGGTGCTCACAGGGAAGCTCACTGGGGACCCGAAGTCGTCTCCCCACCATGGTGCTGGCTGGTCTGGGGGAACAGCAGCCACTGTAGGAGCTCTGCCCAGAACCATCACTTTTAGCCCCGAGAGCAGCGGCCCCAACCTTGGTGGCCCCAGGGCCCGGGGCTCCTGTGAGCATCTAGCGCCTGAGGACCGGAGGCGGAGCTGAGGCGGCGATGCTGGCGCTGGGGGCGGCTGCAGATGCAGAAGGAGCTTCGCTCGCGCTGCTCACGTCCTCTGTGTGGCCCGGTTCCTAACAGGCCAGGGACCGGCACTGGCCCGCGTGGCCCGGGGGTTGGGGATCCCCGCCTTAGAGAACAAAACCCTTAATCTGTAAGGAGGACACTAACCCATGGCCTTGGGGCCCTGGTGGAAATCTCCCGCAGCGGGGCCAGGGAATGGCAGTCGCCACAGGATTCTGCCCCCCCACCTCCCCTAAGTCCCCCGAGGAGGGAAAGCGGAGGAACAGCGACAGAAACCTATGTTCTCGCAGGGCCGTGGCGGAGCAGGGTGGCGGAGACGGGGACACAGGCCAGGCCAGCGTGGCGTGCAGAGAACGCGCGGGAGCCGCCCCGAGACCCGGGGCCACGGTGCCGGCCTGAGGGGCGGCCCCGTCAGAACGCAGAGAACCCCGCTGCCCCGTGTTCCACCACCCGCCGGAAAGCCGCGCGTGAGAACCACCGAGGGGCACGGCGTGGGCGGCCGCACGACAGATTCCCTCCGGGCTGCGAAGACCCTGCGACAAGCTGGGGCCTCAGAGACAAGTGGGAGAGGACAAGGGGGGTGCAGAAGAGCCCCCCAGAAAGGGATCCCACACCACAAACACAAGAATTGCCTCCAGAGGAATGACGGTAACCATAGCAACAACAAACTTCAAATCCAACCCAATCCCTAACTAAATTCACAAACCCTCATGTTACAGACCTTGCAGAAGAAATGACACGATTATCTTCAAGCATAAAAATATTTACCTCAGTTTCTGCCGTCTGTAACATATCTGGCTTTCAACCAAAATTATGAAGTATAAAAAAAGCAACAAAACCCAACAGACAAACAAAACAGCACTCCACGAAGAGATAAAACTATTATCAGAAGCAGACTCAGAAATGATATGCATGTTGGAACTATCAGATGACAAATTCAAATTAACTATGGTTCATACATTACACTAGAGAGTGGAAAAGACAGATAACGTACAAGATCGGACAGGGAATTTCACCCAGAGAGCAACCATAAGAACGAATGAAATGCAAACGATAGAAACAAAACACACAGCACTGAGGTGAAGATTGGCTCTGATGGGGTCTCGAGTTCTCTTGCAAGAACAGACTATTGAACTTGAAGAGAGAGAAACAAAAATTTCCAAACTGAAATGCAAATAAAGGTAAATAAAATGAAGCATGCAAGAGCTATGGGAGAGTCTTAAACAGCCTAACACACCCATAACTGGAACCCTGCAAGTAGAAGAAATATGGCCAAAAGTTTTCCATAGTGACAGACATCAGCAGAATATGATACAGGCCAAAAACTTGGCTATACACTAGGAAGTGAAGAGCATCAGCAACTGAAAAAAATGAAGGGAAATTAAAATTCTTTTTCTAATTCTTAAGTTCTCTAAACAATTACTGACGATTTAATGCTATGGTGGCAACAATATATTTAAACATGTATGGGAGCATGTTTAAAAATAAAATGTATGACTAAAATTATTTAAAAATGTATATTGTAAACTCTTATAGCAGCCATGTTAAAAGTTTTCAGAAAAGAGGCCTAAAGTCAATAAAACCAAAGCTGTTTTTTTTTTTTTTTAAATATATTAATAAAAGAGATAAAATTCTAGGCAGGTTGAGAAAAAGAGGTAACACACGAACTGCAAATATTGGAATGCGGGAGAAGACATCACTGTTGATACTATATACATTACGCAAGATACGGAAATGCCACAAATAACTCTACGCTCATAAATTGATAATTTAGATGACATGGACTAATTCCTTGAAAGAAACAAACTGCCAAACTCACTCAAGAAGAAAACATAACTTGAATGGTCTTGTATCTATTAACAAAATTGTATTTGTAGTTAAAACATTTAAAAACAAATGCAACAAAGTAACACAAAACTCCAGAACCAGATGGTGTCACTAGTGAAATTTTCCAAACATGGTAACTCTGTATAAACTCTTATAGAAAACAGAAGAGAATATTTCTCAGCTTTTTATGAGCCAGCATGACCTTAATACCAAAACCAAATAAACACATTACTAGCAAAGAAAACTACAGATGAATACTCTTCATGAATACAGATGTAAAACGTTCTCAATGAAATATTAGCAAAACGAATCCAGAAATATATAAAAACCATATGTAATACATTATTATCAAGTTGGGTTTATCCGAGATTGAAGGTTTGTTCAGTATTTAAAAATCAATCAGAGTAATTCATCATATTAACAGACTAGATAAGTAAAATCACATGACCATCTCAATAGATGCAGAAAAAGAATTTGACATGATAAAAACTCAGCAAATGAGAAACTGAAGGTAACGTTCTTTACCAAACATAGGACACTCACAAAACGCTGACAGCTAACATTACGCTTCGTGAAAAACTAACTTTCCCCTTAAGATCAGAAACAAGGAAAGAATGTCTTCTCTTGCCACCCTGTTCCACATCGATTCAGCCCTAACCTGTATCCTAAAGCAAGAAAATAGTATGGATTGTAAATAAAGAAAGAAAATGGTCTCTATTCACAGATGAAATGACTCTCTATGGAAAAACCTTCAAATAATCTCTGAAAAAGCTCCTGGAACTAAGTGTGCATAGCAAGATGGCAAGCTGCAAGGGCAGTACACGGAAGTCCACTGTGTCCCTGTATACGGCAATGAACAATGGGAATCTGAAAACAAAAACGATACAAGATAAAAAAAGAAAACCAAAACATAAAGCTATCCCTTACACACGCACCGAAAACAAAAAACAAAAGACAAGAAAACATAGGTATAAATCTAACAAAACGTGCTGAACTTGCATGCTAAACTCTGTAATATACATATGAAAGGTGTGAAAGACCTGAATAAATGGAAAGGTATACCATATTCATGGATTGGAAGATGAATGTTGTAAAGATATTAAATTCTCTCCAATTTGATCTATAGATTCCATTTGATACCGATCAAATAATCTCTACAAACATCTGACCAGAACCCTTCCAAAGGGTCAAGGTCATGAAGATAAGAAAGGAGCGAGAAATATTAGAGATGGAGGATGGAGAAGACTCAACGTAGCAGCTAAACACAGCATGATCGCAACAGAAACAGGTGACATCTGAATAAATTCATGTTTTAGTAATGGCAACGTAACAATGTGAATTTCTTAGTTTTGATCAATATATAGTGGCTATGTAAATGTCACTGTTATGGACGGCAAACCAGATGAAGTGTATACAACACTCTCTGTACTAATTATGCAAATCTTCTGAAAGTCTACATTTATTTAACATTAAAAATTTACTTCTTTTTTAAAAAAAGGTATCTGGCATCTGCCGGAGGTTTACCCAAGGGGTCAGGGAAGGACTGACACAGGGAGAGTGTCTGGAAGTGACGGAGAGACAAGCATAAAGCTGATTATGTAAGAATTATGACGCCCTTCTAAGTGCCGCTTGTTCAGAGTAAGAGTCCCACCTGTACCGAGCAGTTATTTTATCCCTGAGAGCCAGCAGCCCCCCGGAAATCGGCACACAAGGGAGGCTGCCTCCGCTTCAAGGGCACGAGGAGCCGTGAGAACGAGAAGTGGCAACTACTTGACATATTCGAGTAAATTATAGAATGAGAAGGTTAAGTTTAATACGTCGAAAACTCATGGAAACTCTGGCCCCTGGATAGCAGTATCTATGGAGTCTTAAATGCAAAGCGTTATACAGCGTCAACGACCTTTTCTGAGCTGGCGAGGGCTTCGCAGTACAGAATAGTGCGTTTTGAAATGCCCTTTATTATTTCGATCATTTTAACGTCCAGCGGCACAATGGCCCCACTCCGCTTACACAGAACCTTTCCATGTCACTTGGATGGATGACCCAAAACCAACCCGCACGGTGCTTCGGTTGTAATAGGGGCCAGTCAGTGCCGCATGGCGCGCCTTTCGAACAAGTGACTTCAACGGCGGTTTCCTTCCCCACCCTGTGGGAACAGGGGGGCCCACGTGTGGCCTGGGACGGGCTGCAGGCGCGTGGCCTTGGGCTTTGATTTCCCCGCGTGCGGCCACCCTCCTCCTGTGCTGGGCGACAAGACGTTCCCACGCCAGGGTGACTGCTCGAGAGCGCCAACGCCCCCCACCCCCAGGTCAGGTCTCAAAGTCTAAGCTTCAGAGTGGAGGCCCCTGGCCAGGAAGACGCAGCCAGCCGGTGACTGCGGAGTGTAGCGTGCGGACAGAGTCACCGGAGGACGAGCAGGGCGGGCGTGGCCGCGAGCCAGCCACATCGGACCCCGGGCGCCCCACTGTCCCCCACCCCCCCTTCGCTGCCTGCACCGGGGTCCGCCTTTTTTTTTTGGAGAACTCTCCGACGGGGAACGCTCTGCGGCCAAGGACGACCCCCCCCCCCGCTGTGGTCGCCAGAATCGGCTCCCCAAGTGAGAGCCGCCAACCAGCTCCACCCTCCGCTCTGCACTCCGGCCTCCGACGCGGCGAGCCAGTCACTTACCTGCCTCACACCGAGGGACGCCGCCGCACGGTTCACATGCTCATCTCAAAACGCCGGGCGCAGAAAGCGAGCACGTCGCTCTGTCCCGCGCTGAGAGCGATGCCCGAGGAGACGCCTCTCCACCAGCAGCAGCCCTGGACACGCTCCTGCGCACCCATCAGCGGAATGTTCCGGCGTCACTTTTGTGGAGAAGCCACACGCCATGGCTCGTCCCACCGCTGCGCCCTGAGGCGCCCCGCGGAAGCACAGTGCAGCGAGTGCGCACCACATTCGTGCCGACGTCCGAGATCAGGGTGAAGTCCAGACGGCGCGTCCCGACGGGACGCGGTATTAAAACACGGGTGAAGCCGCGTGGCCGCCGAGTCTCGGGGCGGCGGGCTCCGACCACGGCGAGGGCGGCGGTGTGCCCCGAGCTTCGTTTGCTCTGATCGCAGTGCAAATTACGTGTTCAACAGAAACAGCAAATTTATTAACCCGACGTCACCCAGGCTGCAAAGCCAACTTTGATAAGGTGGCTGTCTTTGCCTATTTTTTTTTTTTAAAAAATAAAGTCTAGTTCCTCTGTACAGACAGCTTTAATCTCATTACACTGAGGGTCTGCTGGATATTCAATAATCACGGTGCTCGCCTGAATCCAGTCCTCCGGCTCAGATGACGCCGTCAGCTGCCGGAGCGGATGATGGGGCAGGCTTTTCAGAGTCAGTGACCAGTGACGGGCCTGTTTATTATTCATTAACAAACAATAAACGACAACATTCCTGGCAGGTAATGTCACGTTACCTGATTAATTTTTTTTTGCAATTTATAAGGTGGATCCGTGACTCACGGATTTGGGGCACCCTTCATCATCGCAGCTAAACATGCCGGGATTAACATTCTGCCAGACGTCCGCACCAGGACCGCCCTCCAGTTATGAAAGAGTTTTTATGAGAGGTTTTATGTAATCTGTGAACTCTGATCACCTCTAGAAAGATATAAAGGATAAGTAATGGTCTGCCAGGAAATATTTATCTCTTCCATGAAAGAGAGAAAAAGAATATGCTAATGCAGAAAAACCATGCACAGCGAATGGATGATAGCTAAGAAATAAAACACACTATTCTTCTTAAAGAAAATCATGATTAAAAAAACACTACCTCAAAGTTGGAAAATAACCTAGAGATCAAAAAGTATATTTTGTTTTTAAAAATGTTTTATTCAAAGCAGCTGCATTTTTATACATCTTGACTTCAAAATAATCAAATTCTAATTTGTGATGTGCTCGGGGAAAACGCGCTTTCAATTAAGAGCCCTTTTTCTTTTTTTCACTCCTGCATTGAAGGAGCTCGGCCCGTTTGAACTCGTCTCCTCAGACTAATTGGCCAAGGTCAATTCCTGTTTCATTTGAATCCAACATGATAAAAATCAACAAACATGCTGTCACTGTGTTTGGTCGAACCATAATTCTCCTCCGTTCTCATGTCATTACGTGGAAAAATATGGCCTTTCCAACAGCCCTAGGAACGGACACTGGGGCTCATGTGCCCCGCCACGTCTCCCAGAGCCCGCCTGCCCGCGGTCCGCGGGAGGACAGAGGAGGAAGGGGTGGCTGCGTGCCTCCAGCCCGCCCACACCTGACCCGGAGCCGCCGAGCTGAGAACCGCAGACGCCAAGCCCTTCGCTCTCTTTGTAGACCAGTGGGGTCAAGTTCGAACTCTTCAGCATGGACAGCGAGGTCCCTGCCTTTTCCCTCACACTGTTCCTCCGTCGTCACCGGCCTTAAAACGTGGCAGATTACTCCCACTTTCACCAGCCTGGGCTTTCTGTGTGGCCCCAAATCAAAGCTCGACGTCTCTTGAATCCACCTGCGGTCCATGGACTCTGGGGGGGTGTGGCAGGTCCGCGATCCCCCCAGAATGGTCCGAGTGTCGTGTGAGTGCGTGTGCTGCCTCGAGGGCTGGTCCACAGCATCCAGCCTCCCACACTCCACGCCCCTCCGCGGCCCGGGTCCGGCCACTCTGTCCTCCTGCCCCCACACCCGACGAATCCCTTCCTAAGGCCGTCAGCTGCTGCCCTCTGCCCGCTTCATCGCGTGAAGCCTGAGTCGCACCCTGGAACAATGGCGGTCGGTGCCTGTCGACGCACTCCTTACCTGCCCTCCCCTCCGGAACGGGGGCTTGCGAGAGCAGGGTCACCGCCGAGTCCCCGGGGCCTGGAACAGGTCTAGGCAGTGCGGGATGCTCGATCGATATTTGCTGAATTAATGAGTGCGCGAATGCACCAGCCTTTCAAAGAGGGTTGGGGCCTGAGAGGGGCTTTGATTTGCTCGCTCTGGATGAGGGAGAGCGGCTTCCCCATCATCAGAACGACTCTACGCCGTAGCTCCCCAATATCTGAACAATCGCGGAGAAGCCGCCGTGACACTCTGCTCCCTCCAGTCTGTCACTGTGTCCTCCTCCTGTTCAGGCTCGCGTCTGACTCTCCTCTCGGGCGTGTATGCGCTGCCTCGTTTGCTGCTGTGGTCCGTTTCCCGAATGTATATTCAGCGTTTGTTTACTTATTTCTGGCAACAGGGGCTTCCCTTCCTTGTGGATCCTAAAATGATTTCTGAAAAGATGTCTGTGGGAGGCGTCTTGGGTTGTTACGTGGGTTACGTAGAAGAAAGGCCATAAAACCGGCGTGTTAAGAACAGAGGTGACCAGGCACCTGGCTTCTGGAGGGCTGTTGTTCAATCATTTCTTCCTGAAGACAGAATTTTTCGTAAACAGCCATGTCACACGACAAAAAGAGTTTCTGAGCCTGTGGTCTTATTTCCCCTCCATCCCGAAACCCTCCACGGGGCGATGGCTGACGCGTCCTTCCTGTCCCCTGGCTGGCTGGCTCTACAGCTCACTGAACCGTCCCTGCCTCTGGTGGCCCTCCGGGCCCCTGCCCCCAAGCTGTGCTTCTCCCCGCCCCGCTGACTCCCCTCTCTCTCCCACCCACCCCACGGTGGCTCAGATGAGGCTTCCTGAACGTCTCGTCCCCGGGGACGTACTTCACCCCCAGCCCGGGGAACGGGCCCCCGCGTGTCTCCTCCTGCGGGAGGAAAGGGGGGAGCAGGCAGAGCGGCGGCGACACCGATGCCCACGGCCGAGATCAGGTCCAAGCGGCGGCGAAGGACAGCGTGTTGAGTGGAGGGTGTGGACGTGGGGGCCTCCTGGCCCCTGCGGAGAGAAGTCCACTGGCGCAGCTCCTGAGACCCCTGCACGTACCTCCCTGCTGCCTACCTGCGTCCCTGCGTCTCTGTGGATAGGTACGGCTCCAGATACGGATGCACAAAGCTCTTCTCCTCACGGGGAAAGAGGTGTGACTTTGGGGAAAACGAACAGGGCGTGTTCTGCTGGGCTCCCCTTCCCTCTTCCTGGCCTGCCGCCCAGGGGAGGCACCTGCCGTGCTCCGTCACGCCCCTCCTGGGTGGGCACAGGTGCTGTCCGGGGCCGTCTAAGACCGAGAGGCCAAGTGCAGCTCTGCTGCTGGTGTGAGAAAACCGACTTCCTCGCATCTCCGAAGTCTGCTCTGCTGGTTCTGAAGGGAACAGTTGAACCTCCCGCCCACCTCACGCTTTTTCTTTCCCTCCAAGAGGCTGAGAGCTCAGGGAAGAGAGAGGTGCTGCTCACTGGGGTCCCCAAGCTGCGACGACTGTTAACATATGCTTAGCTTCCTCCCTCCCCCAAGCCCTACGAACATGACAGTGGAAGACTTTTCAAAAGTATCGGTCAGTAAGGACACAGCAAACGGAAGAGGGGATACAACAGAGTTTCGGGAAAGAATTCTGACTGGGCACTTATAACTCCAGTGCCTTTCCGAAGCGAGGGAGTTTACACTGCAGGACCCAGAAAAGAGACGGCCTCGGGGGCCGCAGGTGGCGCCGGGGCCTGGGTGCGCTTGCGGCTCGGCGTGGAAGGTGGCTGCGTGTCTCTGCACGGAGCTCTCGAAGCCTCTCCCCAAATCTTAGATGAAAAGTATCTCTTTTCTGAGCATAAAAATGTCAGAGGTGAGTCAGTTCCAGACAGCGTTGTGCTAAAAATGGACCAGGCAACGCCCCCACCCGCCCAGCCCAAGCCATCGGGACGTCTACTGTGATTAGAGACCAAACGGAGAGACGTGGACCCCTGTGACAGGTAAAAAGGTGCAGCCGCTGTGGCCGACGGGTGGCTCCTGAGACAGGCGAACACAGAAGCGGCTAACGGTCCGGCGTCCCGCTCCTGGGTCCGGACCCGAGGGACGGACGTTCGCACAGCCGTGTTCACGCGGCTGCCCGTCACACCCACCGTGGGCGTCCACCACGGAGCCACGCGTGAACAAAACGCGTGTGAACGCGCAGCGGAATCCTGTTCGGGGCTCCGAAGTCCTTACACACGCGCACACGGACGAGGCTTAAGAACACGCTCCGGGAAGGAGCCGCACGCGAAGACAAGCGTGCGGTTCCACAGGTGTGTGTGCCGGGCGTGATCCAGGCCACACGGACAGAACGGACAGCCGATGGCACGGGGGAGGGGAAACAGGAGCGGCTCCGTGACACAGGCTCGGTGCGGGGAGACGGGAAAGGTCTGGAAGCGAGCGGTGGCGACGGGGACAGTGACGTGGCCGTACTGAATGCCGCTGACTGCGCGGTCAGGAACAGCGGCAGTGGTCGGCCCCACGTCACGCACATTCCACCTCGACTTACAGAAAGCGACCTGCCGGGCGCGGGGGTGTCGCCCCCGCGGGTCCCCGCGCCGCCGGGGGCCACGCCGGGACCCCGCGCCGAGGAAGCCGAGTCCGCTTACGTGAGAGGCACCCGGGGCGCGAGTGCCAACGGCGACTCCGCACTCCTCCCCGGCCCTCGGGCCACGTTTGCCGGGCGGGACGTTCCGGTCTGAGACGAGGCCGAGGCTCAGGCCGAGGGGACAGGCCGAGGGACAGGCCGCATCCTCGCCCACCTTCCGAAAGTGACTGCAGTGCGACACTGGGAGACCGCCCTACACGACCCACCAGGGTCCCCGGCGCCAGCTTCCTCGGGCGAAGGCTGACATTTCTGGTCAGGTTAAGGGAGAGGCTAAGTGACAGCCGCTGATCATTCACGCTTCGCCTAACAGCTCAGGTGCCCCTTTCACAGCAAGGCTGAGGAAGCACTAGGTGCATAAGGGAGCTTTCTGATTCCCAAATAAGAAAAAGTCTGACGAGGTTACAAAAGTAACTTTCGCTACACATTTAACAAATGGCCTTTACGGGGAAAAAAAATAAGTGGACGATACTTCTGTTCCGAAAAGGTGCGGTCCCCAGATCAGGACAACGCAGACGGAGGCCGCAGCAGCCCGAGCCGCCTGTCACTCACAGTGCCCGCCCGCGGCCTCCTGCGTCTGAGGCTCTCCTCTGCGTGGGGCCGGGGCCTTCCCAGGGCCCCGGGCGGCCCTGACGCGTGGTCGCGGCCGAGAGCTGGTCTGGACCAATGAGGGTCCTCGGTGAGAGCCGACGGGCGGTGGACGGAGGAGTTCACGCGGTGGCCGGTGTCATGAGACGGCCCCGCCCTCCCCCACCACGGAGCTTGGGGAAACCTGCTGCCGGCGTCCGCACGACGCGCCCCCCAGGGCCCCGGCTCTGCGCTGGGCTGTCGGGAGCCACACAAAGAAAAAAGATGGCCACGGTTCATGAGGTTCCTGCTTCACTTCCTGGAGATTAGCTGCAAGCCGCGCGCCAAGCCCGCGCGCGCCAAAAGATACTTTCTCTCCTCCTCCTTCCCCATTATCTTATACCAATCAGAATGTAGCTTATTGCCACCCCTGCTACGCGGCCAATCCCCTGCCTACATGTATCCTATAGCCCACTCCGCCCCTGAACACCAGTGTATATATACCCCTGTCTCACAATAAAATTCGAAGGCTTGATCAGAGTATTGTCTTGCCTTCGCTCTTCTCTCGCCCCCATTTTCTTTCAGGTCGGATCCTCCTCGTCCCCACAAATAACTAGGTCCCGCGGGTCGGGACAAGTGGCGCCCAACGTGGGGCTCGAGGCTCGGATCCTTCACAGGCGGACCCCCGAGTAAGATATCGTCTGGCCAGACCCCTTTTTTGATGATGCAATAGGAGACGCCTTTCGCCGCTCACGGAGGTCGTCGTCCCTGGTGAGTACGGCCGCCTTACAAGAAAATGGGAACTAGATTAAGTAAAGAAGCGGTCTTCATAAGAGACCTAAAAAGTTCACTTAGGGAGAGAGGAGTTCGAGTTAAAAAGAAAGACTTGGTAAAGTTTTTTATTTTTGTTGATGAAGTCTGTCCGTGGTTTATTGTTAATGGCCCCGAAATTCACCCTAAAAAATGGCAGAAAGTAGGTAGAGATTTAAATGATTATCTTATCAAAAACGGTCCCGATTCTGTTCCTGTTTCGGTATTTTCTTACTGGGGTCTTATCAGAGATATTGTTGAAACTACTGACCCTGATAAACGCCAACTCTTGTCTGTAGCAGAATATTGCCTTCGCCCTCTATCTCGGGCAGCCTCAAGGTCGTCTCTTTCGGGCGATCCCCCTGCTCCAAAATCAGCTAAGTCCCCCTCCCCCAGCCCGACGCCATCTTTGCTCAATGCCCTCCCTGATGCCCCTCCCAAATGTTGCATTTATCCGCCTCTCCCTCGAGATTCGGACTTTGTTGATACACAAAAGGTTTTTCCGGTCCTGTCCAAGGGCCAAAATGGCGAGCCTTTGGATCCGGGAGACGCGGCCGAACTAGAAGGCGAAGCGGCCAGGTATCACAACCCAGATTGGCCCCTTGCCGCCCCGTCGCTTAATCTCCCTTCTTACACTCCCCCTATTCGGCCTCCCAATGTTTGCGCCCCGGCCTTTTTGCTCCCGTCGGCCCCCCTGCCCCTCCGGCTCCCGGTCCTGTTAGCCCCCCTACCGGTACTGAAGACCTCATAGCGCAGATAGTAGAACAAAGAATAACCCGCCATCTCCAAAAATTGGTTGTTTCCCAACCTTCGCAAAAGGGTCCCTCTAAAAAACCGCTTATAACCGCAAAACCTAAAAAACTGCTCTGGAAAAATATAGGCTCGAGATAGCTCCTGAGAATATACAAGATTCTGTTCAATATTTAGGATATAAAATTTTGCAACAAAATTACTCCTCAAAAAATAGAAATTAGGCGAGAAGCTCTCAATACTGTTAATAATTTTCAAAAATTATTGAGAGATATAATTGGCTCTGTCCTTCCCTTTATCCTCACATGTGCTTTAACTAATTTGTTCTCTATTTTAGAAGGGCCCACTGCATTGGATAGTCCTTGGAAACTAACACCGCTGGTGAAAAAGAATTTTAAATACTGTATTGTTGAAAGATATTCTTGTAGTCACAAACTTGCATTGCTCAGGTTTCATTATTGTGTGGTAAAGGGCCTTTCTCTAACTTGAAATTTAAAAACTTTAAAATTAGTCTAAAACTTAGGACATTTTAGCGTGGAATCAACAGTGAAGATAACTTGATTTTGTATTGGAAATGAGAAAAGTAATGACTAAATTACAAGTTTCAGTGCTTTTAAAGGTACCTTTATGTTCCTGTTTCTGTTGACCGGTCACCAGGGGTCCGTGGAGAGACTGGACGCAGTCATATATCTCCCAGACCATGGCCAGGCAGCGGGACGCCGCCTCCTGTGCCCTGTTGTCAAAGTCTGTTTATTGTCTTTAGTCTTGTCTAAGTGGTAGGTGGCAAATTTCTCTAGGCCCACCTACACCTCAGTAATTGTCCTTGTCTGAGTGTCTGTTTTGTGCTTTCTGTTTTGTGTTTTCTGCGCAAGCGTTAGAGGGGAAAAAACCAGAGTTCACAGAAGACATCCTTGGGGTGTCTCCTGCAACATTTTCTAAGAAGGATAAGCTTATAAAATAAAAAAGGGGGAATATGGTATACCCTGAGACAAAGGCTTAATAGAGCATTTATATACTTATTAAATTTTTTAAATCTAGATGAACAAGGTAGCACAGCAGCTCATCGGCATTGGGTGAAACAGACCAGTGAGCTTTTGCAGCAGTCAGTATACTACAAGGATCTAACAGGGAGAGTGATTAAGAACTATACCGTGGGAACGGAAGGGATGCCAATTTGCATGGGAGCTGGAGAACACTGTTTACAGCTAGGTGCTCAAGCATGGTTGACAATTTTGCAGACTTCTGAACAAATTGTTGGGGTAGGTCACTTGTTTTTGTTAAGTATGGAAGGATTTAAAAATGTTACTCACTTTGCTCTAGTCTGTGTTCGGCTCTCCTATATCGTTATGAAGGGCAAGGTGGGGTGGAATGAAGCTCTAGGTTATGTTTCATGTAAATACTGTGCTTTTTACACTTTTATTAACTCTTCTATTCCTTTTAACAAGTCATATGAAAGCTTATATATCCTTAGAGCTAGAACTGAAGTGTGGATGCCGGTTAGATTGTCTCGACCCTGGCAGGACTCTCCTGCCACTATGATTTTGCAGCAACTGATGGGCCATGTTAAAAGAAGAGCTAAAAGATTCCTTGGCATGCTGATGGCTGCTGTTGTGGGTATCATCGATGTTACTGCTGCTGCTACCACGGCTGGAGTGGCTCTGCATCAATCTGTACGGACCGCTGATCATGTTAGAACCTGGCATCGGGATGCTGAACAGTTATGGACTTCTCAAAGACAAATTGACTCTGTATTGCAAAGTCAAGTAGCAGATTTACAGCAAACGGTTATATTGTTAGGAGATCAAATTGTTAGTTTGCAGGAATGTGTGCAACTTAAATGTAATTGGACTGCTACTTCTTTTTGTATAACTCCTGTATTGTATCATGAAAGTATGTTTGAATGGGATAAAGTAAGACAGCATATTTTGGGGTATGGTAATGCTTCAGGTTTAATTGCAGATTTGGAAACACATATTGCTGACACTTTTCAAAAACAGCTTCCTGAATTACAGGGCGCAGTGCTACAAAGCATGATCAATAGTATTGAAGGCTTACGTTCTATTCCACAAATGCATGGTCTCAGGCTCCAGGCTCAGGTTTCAACTAATATACATCTCCCATTTGCAGAGGCTGGTAGTCAGAGACGGGTAAGAATCCTTCAGGGCTGGGACCAACCTAAGACAGGGCATGATTGCAAGACTTTCATGTGCCAATGACGGGTAAGGCCCAGACCTGCGGAGGGTCGCCTAAGACAGGCACAGTCTATCTGCGCCATAGCTGGGAAAGCTTTGGCATTTTAATAAATAAAAAAGGGGGAGATGTCGGGAGCCACACAAAGAAAAAAAGATGGCCACGGTTCATGAGGTTCCTGCTTCACTTCCTGGAGATTAGCTGCAAGCCCGCGCGCGCCAGCCAAAAAGATACTTTTCTCCCCTCCTTCCCCATTATCTTATACCAATCAGAATGTAGCTTATTGCCACCCCTGCTACGCGGCCAATCCCCTGCCTACATGTATCCTATAGCCCACTCCGCCCCTGAACACCAGTGTATATATACCCCTGTCTCACAATAAAATTCGAAGGCTTGATCAGAGTATTGTCTTGCCTTCGCTCTTCTCTCGCCCCCATTTTCTTTCAGGTCGGATCCTCCTCGTCCCCACAAATAACTAGGTCCCGCGGGTCGGGACACTGGGCCACTTCTGGCTGCCAGCTCGCGTCTCTGGCGCTGCGTCGACCCCACCCTGAGGGGCTGCAGCGGGGAGCCTGCGGCCCCAGGGGGCCCTGCACCCAAGTCGCAGGGATGGCGCTCCCAGAAGGGGGCCCCTCACACTGGGGCAGGTGAGCACACTAACTCGCTGATCAGGGCGACGATGACACCCTGTAGTTATCTCTCTTCCAGCTTAGGCTTGCACTGACGGGAGACAGTAAAATTGGTCCACGAGCCATGAGGAGTTTGCTGCTTTGCTGATTCAAGCCTTAATTGATTCGGAATGTTTTGCCAGTCCATCTCTGTGAATTACCTCAGGCGCGTGAAGGGATCGGACAAGGAGGCGTTCACCCCAAATACGGTCCCGAGGACACAGAGTCGGGAGTCGGCGGACAGCCTCTGGGCCACACGTTTCTCCTTCTGGGGGTGTCTGAAGCGGCCGGTTCGCTTCCACGTCCAGCCCTTTTCCACAGGCCACTTCTGTGCCCATGGTGGCTGCCAACGAGGAGCTCTGCCGGGGGACGTTCGGAGACCCCACCCCTGAGATGCAGGGGACACGCGGCCTATGCTGGCCCGTCCCACCAGCGAGTGAGGCTCTTCTGCAAAACATGCATCCTCGCCACAGCCCTGGGACTGGCAGGTTTTCACATCAAAGGCATCACTTATCTCGATGATTACTCCTTTGAGATCAGTATTTTCAAAGTGTATCTCCGTTAAAGGGGACACTGGTGAAGAAGCAAGAATATAAACATATAATGCGAAGAAGCATATTCTGCTTTTTTTTATAGAAAAGGGAATTATAAATTAGTTGTAAGTGAGATTTAAAGTATGTTAAATACTTATATTAACGTGAAGCAGAAATTAAATATGAGTTTCTTAATACATGTGAAAATAGAATAATCGCTTCATTAAAATGGTAATATCACCAAATAATTCAATTAATAAAAAACACTATCTTATGTCTTCAAGAGAGACATTGTCTACCACAAGCTTATTATTCACGTTGGATAGCATCTTTGTCTTTAACAGACTTTAAATACATTTTAATAAGACGATAATTTTTACTCTAAAAGTGAAACTCCCACCTGTGTTGTATAATTTCGACTATCTAATAAAGCACATATAAGATTTTTTTGAGTTGGTCCATCAGGTCTGGCTAAGAACTCAGACAATTTTAGAAATAAATCGTCTCATCGTTATCAGTAATAAAATAACACGCAACAGCAAAGCATCACTGCACTAGTAGCGGGTGAGGCAGGTTGCGGCCAGAGGCAGGGCGCCACTCAGCCACCCCCCGGGCACCGCCACCCGACGCGGGGTGCCGTCGCCGGCCCAGGACACCCTCTGGGCACCAAAATGCAGAGACGCCTCGCGATCCTTCCATAGGGCACCGGGCCGGAACTGGCCTTGAACCCGGCCCGCCAAGGGATGAGTCTGCAATTAAATTTTTACACGTTCAGTAATTATTTATGAAATCCGTGATACACTTACAGCATGCTGAGTGGCTGTCTCCTACAAATCATCACAGTAATAACGCAATACGAAATTAATTTTAGCAGTTTACAGTCATTGGAAATACCTAACAAATTTCAAATGCGATTTATAAGTGTGCATGTGTGTGTGCACGCGTGCGTGTGTGCGCGTGTGTGCGTGCGCCCACGCGGAGGACTACATGCATGTATATATGCTGCAGGAAGTCTGATAGGGCGATTGATAAAAGTTTCCGAAGTCTAAAAATTGTGTTAGGATAAAATTCTGTGTGTGTCATGGGCAGGGGAGCAGAATTCGAGGACCCCCCCAGCACCACCTCCACCTGTCGAAAGGTGTTTTGCATAGTTTAAAATCGATGGCGATCAAATCACTATGGTACGTGCATAGTCCAGCAGACCCAACTCAGCAGAATGATGTAACAGCTTTGTTTTAAAATGCCAATGTTTACAATAAATATACCTGGCAACGGTTTACACATAAATACGTTTTAACATTTTCTTTAAAATGTATAAGGAGCTACACTGGTTTTCAAGGATTCTTCAGAAGGAAGAGAAGCAAAGCCTCTGAAGACCCCAGTTTGGGGGAGATGGTGAGAGCCGAGCCTGAGGTTGCAGGGCTGGGCCGGCTGCTGCACACGGCAGGTTCGGACCCCCGTCCTGCCACTTCTGGGCCTTGCGGGCCGGCCTCATAGTCAGCAGCCGCCTCAGGAACGTGCCTCTCTCGTGGGCAGGTCAGCAACCCTGATGATGCTGAACAAATCACTATACACAACACACTTTTTTTTTTTTTTTAGGCAAGACAACCCTTGGTTGACCTCATAGATTGCAAGGACCTTGTCAGCTTACAATCCCTTATTTTTTATTTTCATGCCTACAGCGTCTGGTCTTCCTGAGTGGTCTCCCATCCAAGTACTAACCAGGCCTGGCCCTGCTTAGCTTCTGAGATCAGCAGGGCTCGGGCGCGTTCAGGGTGGCTCAACACATCACTATAAATGCTAAATGAAATCACTATTATGTCAGAAATAGAACTGACAGAAGTTCGGAACTGGGTGAACTCAGGAACAACTTAGGGTGACCCAGGGTTCCTGGTTTGAGGACGACTCGGCTGATAGCGAGGGGGCACCCGTCTGGCAGGGGGTAGGGCTGGGCCCACGCAGGCCCTGAGTGTGAGGGGTGCGCACCGCTGACCACCAGGGCGTGTGTGTGCATGTGTGTGCATGCGCCTGTGCGTGTGCGTGTGCGAGACCCAGGAGCAGAGCTCGGAATCACAACGGCAGCCTGGGGGTCTCAGGCACAAGTGACCGACGGCGACAGGGAAGGACTGTGAGGCCAGGGCAGCTCCTGTCACAGGCAGCATGGGGGGGGGTGCGCAGAAAAGGCTGCATCTAGGGACAGTCCTGAGGGAGGGGCGCCGAGAGCCCGGAACCCTGAGGACATGGGGTGCAGACGAACACAGCAGCCCGTCTGGAGGGCCGGAGATGGGGACTGTGTGGAGCCCGGGGCGCGGGGACGGACGGGCCCTTCCCCGCCGGTGGCGGCTCCGGCTCCGGCAGGCGGGAGGCGGGGCCCAGGGGTCGGCGTGGTGGCCTCACAGGCACGGGGTGCGGGGACGGGTGCGGAGGTGCTTGTCGCTGTCCAGTGACAGGGGACGAAGGGCAGGACATGACCCAGCCGAGCTTCCGGAGCGGCGAGCTCAGGGAACGGGGGCGGGGGTCTGAGGCTGGGCCAGGAGCAGGTGGGAGCAAGGAGGAGGGGTCTGTTGGCAGCGTGGGAGAGGGTCGGAGTGGCAGCTGGCTTCCGTTTTCTGGAAGAATCGGAGCGTGCTGGGCGGGAGGCGTGCAGGGAGCTGGGGGTGGGGGACAGGCGCACGCTGACGTCAGCGGTGACCGAAGACGATGCCCTCGCTTATTTTCAAAAATGACTTATTGGAAGATAATCCAATTCCTTAAAGAAACGTCCTTCTCTTTTTAAAATAAGAGGGCGGAAGCCCCTCAGCACACTTAGAACTCACACTTCCTACTCATTTTTACACAATAAACACGATTTATAGCAAATCTGCATTGAGGTTCCTCTAAACAGCATATTAGCTGCACACCCGGAGGGGCCAGAGCACCTTTCTCCTCCTCTGTGTGTGTGCACACACGCATGCACGCGCACACACGCGTGTGGTTAAAAGGGAGAGCATCATTTATCAACAGCCTAAACTTACAGTTAATAAAATTCCGGGGGCCTGCTTTCTTCCAGCTACGTGCGAGTCTCTCTCCTTTGCTTCAGACAGAAAAACACCTGCTTTACCAAGAAATACAAACCTCCCCTTCTCAAGCAATTGGGAATTTGGTCTCAAATTATTAAATTGGGTTTTGTGAAGTTGTATAGGGGAGCAGCTCAAACGAAATATCATTTCTACTGAATTATTCCAGGAACCACAATTTCAATCTGTTTATACTGACGACCCAGTCGCCTCTAAATGCACCCAGTAATTTTCTCCTTTCATTCGAATATGTTATTTCATTTTTTATATTTTTGGGCTTGTAAAGCAAGCAGCCTGTTCAATGTTAAATAAACATTCACTGCAAATCGAACTTTTTAATCGACTGGGCTGCATCTGTGAAATGCACACATGCGACAGAACCCAGCCTGAAATGCCGAAGGGGGCCCCCCGCCTAAGGGACGCTGTCCAGAGCCGGCTCCTTTTGGGCAGCTCTGTGCTGTCTGCATCCCGGCGGCGGCCCGTGCCTTCGGTGGGCTTCCTGACTAACCCCGAGGGTCTCAGGTGAGGCTTTCCCGCCCTGGCACTGTCCAGCCTGAAGCAGGTCACCTCCCAAGGCCGCCCCCGCCCCCGCCATCGGCCGTGCGATTCTGGGAGCACTTTCTGGGTCCCACACTGGCTGGGAACTGCCCTCCCCTAAAGCGGCACGGAGCACTGTCCTGCCACCTCCCGGGCCAGGCCAGTGAGGCCGCCAGTCCGTCCCTGCTCTGCGTGGTGACGGACGCTGTGGAAACACGGCCCGGGCCGGCAAAGCGCTGGGTCGGAGCCTTGTTTTGAAACAAGGATGACAAAACACTCACGTGGCGGGCAACTGGGTTACTTTAGGTCCCACTCACCACGGATTTTGAATCCAGGATGGTATGTTTTATAAAAATTAGCCTCTTGTTTCCACAGACCCAGGGGGAAACGCGGTGAGCACACGTGACTGGTCCCAAGGCCTCAGGCGCACGGCAGCCCCCGTGCGTGGGCCTGCGCTGGGCGGGCCGCTCGGCTCAGCGGTGCTTCGGTTAGTAATTCTCTCTCTCTCTCTCTCTGGGTTCATTACAGAAATTCTAGTTTAAGGGCGCAGGTGTTCCTTGCTTTAGTGGAACTAACTCTCTGTCGCGAAAGAGATTAAGCTGCAGGAGCTGAGTGTCTGGGGAACAAGATCGATGAAGGTGCCCAGCCCGACTGTCCCCAGAGGCGGTCGGCACGTCCCAGGTCCCAGCCGTTGGCCTGGGGTGAGCCTGGTACCTGATGGAGCCCCGCCCTCTCCCTCTGCTCCCCACTGTGTGAGTGGTCCCCCTTTTCCCTAGGCTGTTACTGGTTAGAAATTTGCTTGGCATTCTATACCAGACTAAAAAAACGTTGAATCACTACAATATTTATATAAACCTTTGTATAGATCCTTCGCATATCTAACCTAGAAAAGTGTATTTAGTTTTGTTTGGCTCATAAAACAAAAGCTTAGCATTCATCTGGTTCAAACTCCTGATTTCACAGAGGAGAAGACTCGGGCCCAGACCCCCGGCAGGCGACAAGGCAAAGCCCCCACGGCTTCGCCACATGGCGAGCTCCCTCTGAACGACTCAGGCTCCGAGTCCTGGGGCCGGCTCTGTAATGAGGCCCTTTTGTAGAAGCACGTCTGAGTGCCCATGATAATATTGTTTCACTTCTAAAAGAAACTAATTAATTTTCATCAAAAGCATTATGAATAAAAAAATCAGATGTGCTAAAAAATGAATTAAAACTAATGAAGGAATATCATCAATTGAAAACAGGTTGATTTTGGTTAATTCAGAGAAGAAAGAGCCAAGGCTTATTTTTGTAGGGATAGGATTTTAATAATTTCTTCTCCAGAATAAAAGCTCTTTTTTAAAAAACGGCTAGAGACAAAGTTGATAAATCACACCCCATCGTGGGCACAGAGAAGACAGCCTGCAGCTGGAGTCTCGGCCCGGCCAGAACACACGGCGGCACGCACCTGTGCCCCGCAGACCTGCGGGGGGCGTGCACAGGCGGCGGGGCCGGTGCGAGGCCCCGCGCTCACACTGCAGAGGGAACGAAACCGAGGCTGGTGGCTCGGCGGGCCGGCGTGCGGGGGTCGAGGGCACGGCCGGGCTGTGCCCAGGTGCACGAGGAACGTCCCCTGCCATCGGGCACCCAAAGGCTGCTTGTTAGACCCATTTTCACCCTGAAGGGGTTGCAGCAGGTGCTGGTGCACCGTCGCCAGGTGGGGATGGAGGGGCCACCTTCCTGTCCTCGGCTGACATGTGTCCTGGGCCCTTCCTCAAAGGGACGAGTCTGGCATACGCTGGACCCTCTCACGTCACAGTGGGTTCCTGGCTCTTCCGGTGTCTCCCAGGGCGCAGGGTCTGGGACAGCAGGGCCTGCGGGTGAGGACAGGGAGCACGGCCCAGAGCTGGGTCGGTGGGAGCCGGTGTGGGACCAGCCCTGCTTCCTCCTCCGCCGCCGTCCCTGGGGCCATCCCCGAGGGGCCTGTCGTGCAGCCACATGTCCAGCCTCACTGTCTGTGCCATCTGTGAATCGGTGTCGGTTCTGCCTTCCTTCGCCAGGGTTGAGAGACCCCTGCCCACTGAGCTAAAGTCACTAGATGCGGAGAGGGTCAGCGCTAAGGAGCTGGGTGATGTGGGAGTCACCTCTCATGCAACTGACTCCTGTCCTCTTAACCTGCCTGGGCGTGGTGTGGTGGACCATGTCCCCCGACCAGCCTCATGACCCGGGGACCCTGACCATGCCGGGCCCAGGCTGAGCACTTCTGGGGCCTGGTCACTTGGTGCCTGGTGTTTGAGAGGGTCCAGGACTCCTCAGGGCAAGATGTCCGCCCTCCCAAAGAGCGAGCTGCTCTCTGCTAAGAGCGAACAGCCAGGTTGAGACTGCCAGCCCTGAGCTTGGCTCTCCTACGGGGCCTGCCAGAGCCGCGTGGCTCCCCTCCCCGAGGAGGACGCCTCCGCGCCACGAGGTCTGCTGGACGCGGGCACAGGAGCTGCCCGAAAGTCTCCCCTGGGTCTGCTGGGCGGCCCTCTCTAGACCTGGCCCCGGTCCCCCAAAACCTACGTCCTCACGATCGCCTGACAGACTCACAGTTCCCAAGGGCTGTACGTGCCTGTGTCCTCAGGGAAGAAGCAGGCGCCGTCCGGTCACACCTGCAGCTAACCGGACGTGCCCTGGGGACCCACGGCGAGGGTGCGTGCCCATGGGCCTGGGGACCGGGGACGCTGGTGACGACAGCTTCGGCAGCAGTTCTCGCTCCCCTGGGCCTCTAGGTGCTAACTCCTGGCCGTCCCCCCGAATTAGCCTGAAGCCCACAAGATTCTCTCTAGAGCAGTGCTTCTCGAATTTCAGTGAGCACTGGATCGGCCAGAGAGCTCGTGAAAACACAGGTTCCTGGGCCCTGCTTCTAGGGCGTCTGGTCAGTAGGTCTGGGGTGGGACCCGGAGGGTCTGCACGTCTGGCAAGTGTCCAGGTGACGCTGGCCCACTGGTCCCTGGACCACGCTGAGCAGTCCAGCTCTAGGCATGCGCTACGCGCCCTGCAGCATGAGCGTCACCAGGAGCTGCGAGAAGTCTTGGTGCTCCGGGTTTCTCTGTGCCCGTCAATCACTGAGCCTCGTGCTGATCACTGTGCCCGTCAATCACTGAGCCTCGTGCTGATCACTGTGCCCGTCAATCACTGAGCCTCGTGCTGATCACTGTGCCCGTCGATCACTGAGCCTCGTGCTGATCACTGTGCCCGTCGATCACTGAGCCTCGTGCTGATCACTGTGCCCGGCGATCACTGAGCCTCGTGCTGATCACTGTGCCCGGCGATCACTGAGCCTCGTGCTGATCACTGTGCCCGGCGATCACTGAGCCTCGTGCTGATCACTGTGCCCTGTCGATCACTGAGCCTCGTGCTGATCACTGTGCCTGTCGATCACAGCCTCATGCCGAGAGGCGGGATGCTGCTTCGGCAGGACTGAGACGGAGGCCCAGCGTCTGCGCGTCTAACGAGCTCCCACGGTGACGCTGAGGCTGCTGGTGCATCTGTGCTCACCACGTCTCTCTGACCATCTCTGACTCCGCTCGCCGTGCGACGGCTGGACGAGCTGGTGGTCCAGAGACCCCTGTGAGTGACGGTGGGTGGGGTCAGGACCGCCGCGTGCACCCAGGCAGGGCACGCGCGCCACGCCCTGGGCGGCCCCTGGCACGGGCTATGCAGACCCCGAAGGGCGCCCGGTGGTGGGGGGCGGCCCCGCCTGTGGCGGGGAGTCCCCTGCACACGCTCTCTGCGGCCACAAAGGCCTCTGGTCTACCGCCCTGAGCGCGTACGAACCCTGCTCATATGTACGGCCGCCCTCTGGGCACCACGGGCTCTTACACCCCAGGTGATGCCAGGAGCATGTGGAGGCCAGCGGCGGGTCACGGGGGCAGCGCCAACGGGGCAGTGAGCGCTCTCACAGAACCGCCCTGTCCCCGACGCCGCGTCCGGCCGCACGAGGCCGCTGTGCCGAAACGGACGGGAACGAAACACGGCGGATCCGCTGCCTCAGCCACGCCGCTTCCCGCCCCCGCTCAGCTCAGGGCTTCGCACGGCACCGTGTGGACAGAGGATACTCGGTCCCACGGCCGCTCCTGCTGGGCACGGTCATGGTGCAACAGCTACCGTGAAGCAACCAGGCGAAGAGCCAGGAGTCCTCCCCAATGCGCAGGTCTGTTGACACCCTCACCCGATGCCCTCAGAGCAAGGGGACCGGACCTCTCACTCCGAAACGCCGGCCCCGCGCTGTGCTTTAAGTCTGCAGGAATTCAAAGCTCCCCATACTCCCCCAAGCAAAGGACAGTGCTCTCCTGGGAACATGGAAGCCCCGCCCTGGGGGGGTGCACCCCACCCTTCAACCCAGGGTGTGCCCCGGCCTGACCACCTCGTCAGATGTTTTTAAAACACTGGAAGTTTCCTTCAGCTTCTGAGGACTGACTCACATATTTTTAAGGTTTGCCTGGGCTCAGTGAAACGCAGGAAGAAGCAAATACGGCCCTCGGATGGCGGATGTGGGCTTCCTACCTGGACGGCCTTGACCCCAAGGAAAGTGACCGCGATAGGGGTAAGGAACGGTCACTGCTGTGCCTGGACCGTGCCCCTCTGACTCAGGTGCTGAAGCCCTAACACCCAATATGACTGGATTTGAAGATGGGACCATTAAGGGGCGATTAAGGGAAGATGAGGGTAACAAGCGTAGGCCCTAATTGGACGGGACTGGTGTCCTTCGCGGAGGAGGCAAGCGTACCTGACATCTGTCCCCCACCCTTACGCACGGAGGAAAGGCCATGTGGGCATGCGGCGGAAGGCGGCCACCTGCGAGGCGGGAGGAAGGCCTCCACGGGAACTAGCCCCGCCGGCACCGTGACCAACGGATGTCCGGGCTCCGGCACCCGTGAGAAAACCCCCATGGAAGCGGTTTGAGCGCCCGGTCCGGGGTGTCTCGCTAGGGCCGCCATGGCTGGCATGGCGGGTTTACCGAGCGCATCTCGGTCACCTTGTGCGCAGCTGTGTAAGTCACACACGCAACTTCAGACGGTACAAGGGGGTCCGTTTCTACAAGCGACGTGTGAGCGGCTGAGCGACGAGGACGCACGTGGACAGCCCACGTGCAGTGCGCTGTCTCACACCGCAGTGTGACGCCCTGTGGGCCACAGGCGCCGCCTCGCCCGCAGAAGGGCCCTGCTCGTGACCGTTCGTGCTGGCGATAACTCCGCGGCCAGAATTAGTTCTATTTCTAATGAGATCCAGCTCTTGACATTCCTCCATATTTTTTTTTTTTACAAGAGCCTATACTACTAGTCACGTAAATAAGAACTACTGTAAACTCTTCCCCAAAAAGTGTTTCTTCAACCTACGATCTTACAAATCTTTCCTTATCAACCCAGGCGCAGGACTAGAAACTCCAGATGTGTGGGAAAATTGCTCCTCCCTAACTCAGGGCATCCCACGCCACCCTGAGGTGCTCCTTTATCTTTCCCTCCCACCAACATGACCCCTGATGCAGTGACCAGTCTGCCTCGGTCCCTGTGCGTTCTTAACGCCCAGCATAGTGCTCACGAAACACTCAGCACATACATGCTGCATGGACAAGTCAGTAGATGGATTCGTGGATGGATAGATGGCCAAATGAAGGAATGGATAAACATTCTGGAAGAATTGAGGATTGGAGCTAAATGTTCAGAGATAAGAAAGAACCAGAAATACATAAAGGAGGTAAAATGATTTTCCAGGTGATTGAGGAGAACCTGCCTCGGGTTAGGACGTCTAGGGAGACAGGCTAATTTAATTTCCAGTGAAAATGCTCACGACACAGTGGACCCTCGGGACACGACGTCCCAGGCACTAGGTCGCTGTAACCAGGAGCAGCGTGATCAACCGGGTAAGTAAGGTTAAGGCACAGAGGGAAGGTGGAGACCCATGGGTCGAATGACGTCATAAAACTGCTAAAAAGCCCATCGGTAATTGAGAAGAAGCTCAGGGCCAAGCCGTCCGCCTCCGAGTAGCTTATTAAATCAGACAAAGAAGTTAAAAAATTAGAAGATAATCAGAATCATAGTGGACTTTCATTTCATCCAGCTTCCACTAGGTGAAGACTGAAGGCTCGGACTGCATTCAAGGCTGGAGGCGACGTTTGATCAAAGGTGACACTTAAAGTCACAAGAACGAGCAAGACCTCCAAGGAGGAACGAGGCAGCAGGAAATCGAAACGACAGGCCGCACAAAGGCCTGAACACGAAGACCCCCCCCACTGGGGGAGGGGCGGAGAGGGGCTGTGAACGCCGAGGAGGGGCGCCGTGGAGAGAGCAAGGCCGGGCCCCGGGGCGCCCCGGAGGCAGAGTGACGGGGCCCACCGCGGCTGTGAGGGACGCGGATGGGAAGCCGAACAACGCGCTTCGTCCCGTGACTGCCGCGCACGCACCGAGCGAGCACCCAGAGGCCCCTGGTTTCGCCGTCCTCTTCGAGCCGCGGGGGAGACGAGAGACAAGGTCTCGCACCCGGGGGCGCCAGGCACGGCATGCTGGCTGGACCGCGGAGACGGAAGGCGGAGTCTGATTCCGGAGCACGCCGCGCGGAGACCTTCGCGCGAACGCCAGCCTCGGCCGATGCGACCCCGTCTGGCCACAGAGTGACGCCCTGCCGCCGCGTCGGAGCCGCGCGGCGTGGCATTTAACCGCGGATGGGACACGGCTCCACAAGAGCCATCATCAGCAAACAAGCAAGCACGCACACCCCCCGCCCCACGGGGCCAGCTGAGTGGGCTGCCCCTGCCCACCCCTTCTGTCCTCCCTAGCTCCAAATCCCGCTCTTAAGTCCAAATTGGGGACTGAAATGGGAAAACAGTTATTCCCTCAAGAGTCTCCCCAGAGATGGCGCATTTCTGGGTTTTCTCTGTACTTCGCTCCCCAGGAGAGTCGAGCCTCGCGGGCGCCGGGCTTCGCGGGGCCGTGCGGGCCCATGACCCGGGCGGGCCGAACGTCCCCAGCTCGCATCTCCATGATCCTCTCAGGCCGTGTGAAATCGTGACCTCGGGACCCACAGCCCGGCAAGCAGCGAGTTCCAGGGACGGTCCGCCGTCACGCTCCTCACGCCCTCCACCACCTGCTTCGCCTCACACAGAGCCACACGGGGCTCTGGGAGGCGCTGATTTTGTGCCAAAGAGGGGATTCCTGAAGATCATCAAGGTGAGCGGGTCTGGGCGAAATAATTACCGGAAATAACAAAGACTCGCGGGCAGAGGCCACTGCGGAGGCCGCACTGGGCAGCGCACGCGGAAAGAGCCTCATCTCAAGACGCATTTCTGGCTCCTGTCATTTCTGATATAAATTCCTTTTTTTTTACACCTCGGATACAAAGTATTCTTGGAAAAGCATTGCTCTGGGTTTGGTAACGGTCGTCAGAGGGGCTAAGTGGCCTTCGCGTTAACAGATGCTTCACCTGATTTTCTTAACGCTTGATTTAATATTCCCAGCCACATTGTAAAGATCTACAATTTTAATTAGCTGCTGTAATCGCCTTCTATAAGAGCCAAAGGAACATCCTTTTTAGTGGTCAGTGATAACACATTACGACTACGTGGTGAAGGCAGGGCCGGAAGGTGACTGCTCATTAGGCAGCAACACGGAAGCGGCCATCAGACGAAGACCTTTCAACGTGGTTTTACAAATCGAAAACGGTTTTGCACAACAAATAATCCACGATCTAGAGTTTGAAAACCTCAAGAATTCTAAAGAGAAACTAAACAGGTCCTTCCCTGTGAGCAGCTTCAGACATGAACCCGTCCGTAAAGGAAAAGGCATCCTGGGAGGGTGTGTGTGGGGCGACCTGGACCACGAGCCGACCAGTCACCACCTGTGCTCGGCTGCGAATCCGGGTCTTCCAAGCTCCACTCCCAACCACGACGGTCCTGCAGCCTCGTCCCGGCGATGACCCCACCTGCTCCCGGTCTCCCAGGGATGGGTTGACGGTGGACGCAGAGTTCAGGGAGCGATGGCGAGGAACCCCGCTTCCCGTGGCCCCCGTCTGTGCGCCCCAAACCTCCTGCCTGTCCACATCGGTGACAGCGACGGGAGTGGACGAGGTGGTTCAGTGACCGGGCGGCCGGGGCCAGGCGGATGCTGCCTGGGTCCCTCTCGCTTAAGCTTTGAAATGTTATGTCTACACATTATGAGCCAACCATGACAGGATCGAAAGTCCTCGGTGAGGAAGTGGCTGTTGGCTAAGGTTAAGAACTTATGTCTTGGAGTCAAGGGTAAGAGTCATGGGGGTCACTTCTTGCAGCCCTGCAACCGCCACCATTAACAGATGCCTGTGTGCAAACATCTGAGAATAATATTGAAATTGGTACGTTTGACAAGGGGCAAAAGGAGAGCTGGTTTGGAGAAATTGTTAAGTCGAGCCTGGCGGAGTTTGTGAAAAGTCTGATCAGGCGAATCACGCCACATGCTAATGTGTGCCCTTAAATAATCCAGCTATAATTGAGAGCAGTAAATGAATACTGACGGCTCATTTACTGCAGCCAGTGGTCAGCGCTGCTCGGAGTTTGCACTCTCCCAAGGGAGCGAGCCCCTTGCTCCCTGGGTGTGGCTTGCTCATCGCCTAGGGGACCTTCAGGACCTTAGGCCTGGAGGCAGGGAGCATAAAGGCAAGTCAGTCTCCCGAAACCCGCCCCCACCCACATGGTGCCTAATGCACTACTGATGATAACAGGACCCCTTAGCCATGATCGCCGTGAGTTACTGTTAGGGTGCTCTGACTCCTGTCTCAGCGGGTGCCCCCCAGGTCGGCCTGCTCCTCGGGCTCCCTGTGTGGGCACAGACTGAGACCAAGCACGCCGGCCTCCAGGACAGGGGTGTTGCCCACTCACAGGGCGATCCAGCGGGTCCGGGGCTCAGCTGAACCTTGGCTTGAACCCCAAGTCCCCACCTACCATTCCTGTGATTTCGGTCAGTGACCTCACACATTAGCGTCGTGTGCCCTGGGCTTGAGACGGGGCTGATGGCTGACTCAGGGGCCACCGCGCTTGTGAAGCCCTGGCCGAGCTCGAGGACTGTCACCACCCTGCTCCTCTGTGCCCTGCAGAATCGGCGACATAGTCCGGTCACTGTGAGCCACCATGGTGTCTGACGTGGCCTGGGACACGTGGTGCTCCTGCGTCACCTGGACGAAGTCCTGCGACCACGCCCCTTGCCCAGTCTAAGCATTTTTGACGTAGACTTGAAGACCACAGAGGACAGGGCTTCCAGTGCATTTTCGTATTATACTGGCCGAAGGCATTTTCACAAAGCCAGGCAGCACTCCTCACATGATCCCCAGGGACTGAGTATGTGACAGAGACGCTCCGCCGTCTGCGCGCCTGGCCCTCACAGGGGCAGCAGCTCGGAGGTGACATGCTGGCTCCCACGCGTCCGGCCTGGGAGGCATGCGCTTCACTCCGCCTGCATTTCATGGATTGGGGTGAGTCACGTGGGCCCCGTATGTCTTCCTGAGGACGCCGCCCCAGTTAGCACTTGTAGAAAATTACTCGTAATAAACCGTCGGCTGATGACACGGTTGGGGCCCGCCTCGCTTTGCAGGCAGCGAGGAAATTTTACAAAGTGATTTACTTCCCAGTTATCAGAGCACGTCACCGTCTCCCGTCTGGCGAGGATACGTCATCCCCCGTGTGGCACCAGGCTGTTCATCCCTCAGATGACCCGAATTAAGGACTCGGGGGCGGGCCAGGTGCCCGTAGGAGGTGGGCCGTGGCGAGAGGAGCCCCCTGAAGCCCGCACCCCGGGCGCATCGGGCTTCAGAGAGCACAGGGGAGCTCCGGAGTGAGGCCCCGGGAGTCGCACTCGCCTGCCCGGCCCCTGGGACTCTGCGTGTGCCCTGAGAGGCTCCACCCATGTGGACCTTGCTGGTTTGGGAGTTGGGGCCACCAGGCAACACCAAACTTGAGAAACCTGAAGGGCAAATTCTAATTCGTGGTTTAACTCAATTCCCTCGGGTTTCCTAAGCATGAAATCAGGCTGAAGTACGCCACAGGGGGGAAGGCGTGGGCTGAGGAGCGGGGTCGGCAGTGGAGAGACGGGAACAGGTGGCAGGGGCACCCCGCCCTGTCGCGTGGGACGGCAGCATCCGGGCCGCGCCGATCTGTCATCGCCCCCCCACCCGACCCCCCCGGAACTGAAGTCTGGCTGGGAACAGCCAGCTGCATTCCCATCCGGTCCCCAAACTCACTCGCCCGTCCATCCACATGTGCGCACATCTGGGATTGAGGAGTGAGGTATTAAACTGGCCTTTTGAACCAAAACCGTAAGAAGAGAACCCTGGAACGCCGTCACACAGATCGGGTCTATCGGCGTTGGGGGGGGGGTGGCCTGTGTCGTACGCCGCGTGCTGACTGGCCCAGGGGGAGCCCTCAACACGCTCACGTCCAAGGGGCGGACAGGGCGCCTGCTCATGTCCGTGTGTGTTCGGGCCGTCCAGGGGGCTGTGCGTGCTTGCCCCCCGCCTGCTGGGCGGCTACCGCATCTGTGCGTTGGGTTTGGACTAAGGAGGCTCTCCCGGGGCAGACGACGACGCAGGCGCACTCCTGGGAGAGGCCGCGGGGCCGCGCGGCTCCCCGGCAAGCACAGCAGGTGAAGGACGAATGGCAGCATCAACGCCATCGCCGGCACATGCTCGTCGTCGGCCACCGCGATGCACAGCTCTCTGCGGACAGCGGCCCTGGGCATGTGGCCAAGAGCTCAGTGTTATCGGAAGCCACGAGAAACGTGGGTTTCCATGGAGCCGAGACACGGACTGCAAACAGGACGGGGCGCTCGTGCCTGGCGAGCCCCCTAAGATTTAGTCACCTCTCTCTTTCGGGGGTGGCCACGTGCTTACGATGTATAAATAGCTGAGGATGCACATATTAGGGCCCAACGCTCCAGGCTTATCCACCGATGAGGGCCTCACACCGCTTAGAGACTGCAGCCTGGCCTGAGCTCTGCCCAGAACCCGCCTGCCGAGGGGGCAGGCTGGGCTGGCCCAGCAGCCGCGGCCACGCTGAGCCGTTAAACCCATGGCTGGAGGGCAGAGCACACGTCCTGTTCCAGTTTCTGCCCTTTCTGGCAGCAACATCCAGAGACCTGGGACCCGTTGCTGCATTCCACACTGGCCATTTACAGCACGGATACTGCCTCCAGGCTGGATTTCAGTAACGTCTCACACCCCCGACTGCTTTGGGAAGCCAGCCCAGGCCGGGCACAGCGAAGGCGGAGGCCGCCTGCGCTCTCTTTAACGCGCAAGAGAGTACGCGAGCATTATACCCGGGCACGCGAGAGCCGCCCGTCCAGGGCCGTCCTCCGGGACGACTGCCCCCGCCATCATCCTCAGGACCCCACTTCCAACCACCACACACATACGAGGCCTCCAGTTTAACCAGCACGGCAGAGGACAAAAGGATGTCAAGTGGCCTTCGGAAAGAAGAGCCAGGTTCGCAGCCTGCGGGAGGCCCCGTGGAAACGGCGCTGCTTGGAGAGGAGACGCTGAAGTGAACGAGGCACCGGCACAGGCGGGGCAGGGGCCACGGTGCCCTCCCCGCCCGACCCCGCACGCCGTGGACACCGGCCGGAGCCGAGCGTGTCCCACGCGGACGTGGACCTCCGGCGACGACCGCTGAGTCACCGGACGGGATCCTGCTCAGCTCCCAACTCTATCCTTTTCCTTTTTCTTAAGGAAATTCGGCGTGGAATTCGGTGTGGAAGATCAGATCCGCGAACGTGAGCTCGATGCGCGACCTTCACAGCGAAGAGCCCGAGCAGGCCGGCAGGTGCATAAAGCCTGCCTGGGTCTGACCCCGGAAAGGACACGTCTACTCTTAGGCAGGCCGGGCCCGTTTTCCTTCTCCTGGGGAGCCCCTGCGCGCAGGAGGCAGCCATGGAACATGCACGCAGGACGCCTCGCGGCCCCACCTCTGCCCTTACGCCTGCAGGCTTGGCGCCGCCTTACAACTCCAAAGCCGGCCCGCCCCTGCGGGGGCAGCAGCGTTCGCGGGAGCCGGAGAAAGGTGGTTCAGAAGTCCTCTGCCTCCCGACAGGAAGGGTCTCTGCGGAACATGCTGTAATTTATCTCCTTAACCACACACACGCGGGAGAAATGCTCAGGGCTGATAATGCCGGCTACTACAGGCGCACACAGCAGCGGGAGGTATCATTACGAGCCGGCGTTTCACTCCTAATTGTCACGCTTTGTAAAAAACGTGTTTACTCTTAGCTCACCCCTCTTTATCTCTGGCTTCCCATAAGCTTTAAGTGCAGCCAAAATGTTAGCAGTTGAAGAGGTGAAGAGGTTTGAACGCTCAAGTCCATAGCTGTCTGGGAACACACACCGCGTCCTCTTGCTAGCTGGGCGAGCGCGTGCCGCCCACGGGTACTCTGAGACCAGGCTGGCCCCGGGGGCCGCTCCACCTGCCCCAAGCTGTCCCTGCTCACAGCAAACCAGAGGCGGGGCTGCACGGCAGTCTCCACGTTTAAATTAATTCTAGTACAATCCACCCAGAATTTAATTTCCAGTGCCTTACAAACCCAATCGTCTTCACTACATAAAGGTTCCCCACTTTAATCTCCCGATGCTGAGGGCAGATTTGTCTTTGTTAATTGATAATGGGCTGTAGTATCTTCTGATTCTTCGGAAATGCTGCCTGGCAAGTACCTAAAATTTTTCATCAGTCTTGTTTGCTGTTTTATTTTACAAAGTCTACATCAGATAAAAAAGATGTTTAGGTCTCCAGAACTCACTGTGCTGTCCCACCAGCATGCGCAGGTCCTGGGGACATGGAACTCCAGGGGACCCTGGAGGGGTGACGTGCCCAACCGTGTCTCCGGGCCTCTAGCGATGCTGGTGGCTGGGGCCTGGACCACAGTTATGCTGCTCGGGGCCCTTATGGACGTCCAGAATGAGTGAGACTTAACGCGCCGTTACGGGGTCTCTGCGGACTTACCGAGGCTTCGGTCTTTAGATGTTTTCAAAACAGAGGATCCGGTGAGAAAGTGCATAATTGGGCGCCATTTAACTTTTAGCTGAATCCAATATGGCAACAGGAAGGTTCTCCGCAGAATTCAAATGGGGCGTTTCCTCACGCTCCTTTTACCCGACCCCGCAAAAAGCGAAGCATACACGTGGGAACAAAACGCAGGTTTTCTCCTAAGGTGTCAAATAAGCCCACCACATCGCCAGCCTCCTGCGTCTCCCCTCCCACACCTCCCGCCTGGTGCCAGCGAAAAGACAGACATCTGGACGGCGAGCACTGCGAGGCGGTTAATCCCCGTAGGCATGAGCTCCTTCCGACATGCCCCTTGGTTGGAGTAGAAGCTGAAACTACTGTCCCATCGCCGACGCCACGGCACCGCGTTGGCATGGCGACCCACAGGCTCCCTCCGCTCGCTGGGCCTCCATGGAGCCGGCGGTGGCAACGCCCGAAGACATCTCTCGTCCCTTCGCGATGTCAGTTAGCATCACGGTGCTCAGGAGATTTGCGCGATTCCCCACCTTCTAACAGACCAGGGCCCACGTCCTCGTTCTCGATTTGAAACCCCACCCGGGGGACTGTCACCCCCCAGGACGTGCGCTGGAGTTTAGGGCCGAATCAGACTCACAAGGCAGGACGAACGGCCCTGGGAACCCGGAACGCGGTACAGTGATCCCAGCCTGCTCACGACCTTCGTTATGGGCTCTGCCCGCGGGCTGCAGGCCGGAGGTCCGCCCCGGGGACCACGGGTGGCAGGAGGGCGGCCATTCAGGGGCCCTGGCCAGCAAAGCGGTGGGCAGGTCACGCACGCTCAGGTAGGGCCCCGTCTCCCGCCTCAGGGTCGCGACACTCACTCAGGAAGTCCTGTGAGGAGCGGCGCCGGCCGTCGGGGACCACGGAGCGCAGCCACCGCGCCCCGGCCCCCCCCCCGTGCGAGGCATGGCTTCGCGGTGGTCTGCAAAACGGTGCAACCTGCCGCCGCACAGACAAGCCTGCCTCGTTTGCTCTCGTGCAACGCGGTCGTGATGTCCGGGCCGTGTTTCCTCAGCAGCATAATGCTGCATTTCACACCACAAACCCCACGCTGCAAACAGTTGGTGACGTGCCCTCGTGCGCACGTCTCACTCTCTTTCCGTCCAGAGTTCTTGCTTCTGGTCACTCTCCCCTTCTCCAGCAATGAACTCATTCTGGTAGAATTTCTGGAGCCTCCACTCAAAGGCCAAACATTCCAGCTAAGTTTCCGCAAACCGAAATGCCCTCAAGTAAACGGAGCGTGCAGCTGCGACTGATGTGCCGTCTCTCCCCGACGCAGGACAAAACGGTCGCTGCTTATGCTCGAGGAAAGTGCTCGCTTGAACACACTTACATCAGTTTATGTGTTTTCCCAATGATTTTATAATTAAATTAAAAGAACATAACCTGGGCCTCATGTAGTCTCAAATCAGGTTCATGGGCAAATTCTTAGACATCAAAAGATTTTTTTTGTGGTTGTTAAAAACAATGCACATTAGCAGTGCACCAAAGCGAAATGGTTTTTTTTTTTTTTTTAAATCCCCTAAACAAATAAGATCCGGCATTTGGAATCATCAGTTACATTCACCATTTCTGCCGATCACCTCAAAGAAAGCAACCATTGACCTTGGATCGAGCATAAAACATGACCGCCGTACTGGAGGGGTGAGACTCAGTGTGCGCTGCCCCAGGACGCAGCGGTCACTGGTCACGCCCAGACCTCGCTGCTGAGCCCGCGTCTGGGACCACAGGACTCACGTGCTACGCTCAGGTGGACGGGCGGGCTGGTCTTGTTCTCGCCGTTCCTCTCGTTGACGGCCTGCACGTAGTAGGCCCCCGCATCACTGGGTGTCACAGCGAGGATCACCAGCTGGTTCTCCAGTGTGATGGCTCTGCGTCAGAGAGGGGACAGCGTCAAAGCCAAGCCAAGGAACCTCTTGTTTGTAAGACAATTTAATTTATCACGCCAGCTAGAGCCTCCGGGTGTCCACTCCTAGTCTCGTGGGCAGAGGGAAAGTTGCCAGTGGCAGAGCGCTGACCCCTTCCACTCAGTCCCCGCCATCGCTGGCTAACCCCGGGACCGCCCACTCAGCCTGTGCCACCCCACGTCCTGGGGAGGACTGTGTACCTGGTCGTCACCAAACCCTTCCCATACACCCCGACTCTACTGCGAAAAGCGGCCTCTGAGACACCAGTGACCCCGTCTTTAGAAAGGGGAAAACCGATGACCCGAGGGGCTGAGCTGCTTGTCTGAGGTCACGCCGCAGGGCAGGACGAGGCCCTCCCACACGTGCAACGGGGCTCTGCTGCCCACCCCACCCACACGCTCTCACACGATCACTTCACGAAAAGAGGAAAGACACGACCTCCATAAATCCGAGCAGCTTCCAGTTAAAACGGTGCCCAGCGCCTTGCCCACGCTGTGACTGTATTCTGTGCCAGTCGGGGAGGAGAGGAGGTGGAATCGGTTTTTTAAAAAAACACGCAGGCGAGTGAAGCTTTCCTTTGGCTGGTGAACTAGGCTTTGAGGCGAAGATGCATTCTGAGCCCCAAAATGCCATTTAGTCTATGCTCTTATTCCCAAGTCACCAGACACATCCCAGAGTGAACGTCCCCTCCCGCAATCGTGCGGCGAGAGCCTTTACTTGTTCATTTTTCTGTCCCTGGTGGCCACAGCCCTTCCAGATTCAGAAAGACTAAGATCTCTATTCTAGTAACATAAAAAGCATAAAAACCTCTCACGAGGAATGTTGGGATAATCATATCTTTTTCCTCCTGCTACCTTCTGAATTTTTTTTTTTTAAAAAAACTCTTCATCTTTGTACATTACATAAAATTATCTTAAGAAGTTACTGCTTATTCAGGGTTTCTATAGGAAATACTACCGTTCGAGGTCCGTATGATTAACTTATCTCAATTCTCACTTAAGAAAATTTCTCTATTAGGAAGTTTTCAATTTTTAGTTCCATAAAAATATTTTGAAAAAGTTTTACTATAATATTTATGACTCCTTTAAAGAGTCCTTTAGAGAATCATACAAATTGTTCCATTTTATTTTAGTATATGTTACACTGGCACTTAAAACTAAATATGACTATTTATTACACATGAAGTTACACATTTAATAGTACAATTTAAAAACAATATATTTTTTAATGTCAGATTTTTGCCAAAGTGATTTTGAATACATCTACTATGTCTCAGAACTATTCTTCAAATATACCCCCAATTATATTATTTATGACATTGTCTCAAAGGTGCTGAAAATAAAAAAATTACATAAAGTATAAAAATGTTAAAATTTACATTTATTATCATTTATACCTTTAAGCTCACTTTTTCCTTTAGTTCTAATTTCTGTACCAGTTTAAGTTAACACTCATGAAGAAAACTTTCTATTGCCAAAAAACACACCAAACTTTGGAGAACATGAGATTAATGAGGATCAATTCCCCAGAAAACTATTTTTTTTTTTATCCAACTCTTTCTGAACTGGCATTTCTACAAAAGAAACTGATTTTTAAAATAAGAATTAAAATATCTAAAAACATTCATCTTAGTTTCAAATTCAACACTGTCGCGCTGCTTATCAGAGCCGTTTTTACAGAGCGTGCAGGGCACTGAGCCCCCCTCTCTGCATCTCCTCCCCTAGCGAGCCTGATTCCGCGGTGGCGCCCACAGGTCCCCGGGGGCCTCAGGGGACAGGAGGTCGGCCCCAGCCCCCGCAGCGGGTCTGGGCCTTGGTCACTGGCGGCCGCGTTCGAGGCGATGAGGCCGTGGCACGGGACCCAGGCTGGCCCGATGGCCCCGCGGGCGGGACCGGGCCTGGGAGGGAGCGTCTCGCTTCTGCTAGACGCCAGGGGAAATATGCTGTCCCACGGCCTCCGGGAGCCGCCGTCCCCTGTGGACCGAGGGAGGCCGTGTGGACACAGAAGTGGGAGGGAGGGCGGGCAGAGCGCGAGGCCCTGGTCTCCACATGCCTGTCATCCGGCCCTCCCGCGAGTTCGTGACTGCCATGTGAGAATGTCCGGCGACAGCTGCGGCCGGCTCCAGCGTCTGTTCCCAGCCGCCACCCCCTCCCCAGTGCGTTTGCAGAACCGCCCGAGCAGCCTGCGCCACTTCCTGCGATCCGGCCCTGGCCAGAGCGGGGACGGAGCTGGGCTCAGGCCTGTCGGCCAGTGGCCGGCACATGGCGGCTGTTCCTTGCTCTGGGGCGGACGCACCTACACTAGCCTCATCAGCCCAGAGGGCAGGACCTCCGTCCTGCGACTGGGACCAGGCTACTCCTCCCTCCGCCAGGAGGCACGCTGTCCCCCACGTGCATGGGCCATGTGATGGCCATGAGGCAGTGACGTTGGCCTGATGCTGATAACGTCAGTGGCAAGCCAGGGAGAACGGAAAGAGCCTGGCTTTGACCCTGACGACCGGCCGGGTCGGCGAGCCATGCTGCACCCCTTCCTGTCTGCGGACCCCTCATCTCCTGAGATAAGGCACTTCCTTCATTCACGTCTAAACTTGTTCAAGTTCAAGTTTCTGCTACTGGAAGGAAGTGCATCCCCACACGGACTGAGAATGGTGACCAACAGCACACGCTGGGTGAGAACGATCAACAGGCGCGTCCCCCGTGCGTAGGGACAATCCCGTGCACGTTTCTACGCACATGTGCACAAATAAAAGTGAACGTGGCTAGCTCTGAGTGGAAACCACAAGCTTTCCTTTTGATTTCTGTATTTTAAAATATTTTTCCAATTTTCTTACAATAAAGATCACTTTTGTTATCAAAAGGACAATTTCCAAAATGAATGAAAGAAAATGCTAAGTAATCGTGGCAGTGAAATTTAATGCTTTGCCCATAATATGAACTCCATGGCTTTATTATAATATAACTCCAAAGTACTAATTTAAAACTTATATTGACTTTACAGAAAAAATTACAGTATTAAACCAGAGGGATTTTCCTTCTTTTAGCTTTATTAAAATAAATATAGGCATGGTTTTATATAAAATTATTTCCTTAGCCTTCCCCATCTTCACTCTGATTTTCAAAATGAAACCTTACAATTCTAACTTCTAATTCCACGGGATAATAATAAAGAAGACAAGGAAAAAAAAGAACGTAGTCCCATGGGGGTAAGATGCCTGCATCTCGGGAACCGGAATCCGGGTCGTCAAGAACGAGCTGACAGGTCACTTACTGCTGGGTGTGAGCGCACAGAGGGTCCCCACAAGGGAGGAACCTGCCAGGTGTCCTCATAACAAAGGGACCCCCACTCTTTCAGTAAAAGTGGACGGATTCGGAAGGGCCGTCTCTAAGTACATTTGGATTTTCACCTGGTCCTCCCAGCACTTACCCAAAGCGGGAAGCAAGGTCAGAATTCTCTGTTTCAGAACAGATGAAGGCCCAGAGGCGCGGCCTGGCTCTGTGACCGTCGGCGTCGGTCAAGGACCCCGTGGAGGTGGGGACAGGACCAGGGGTTACGCGTTTGGTGTGGGGGTTGGGGGGTGGGGGCACCCCTCCAGGAGATCTGTAAGTGAGCTTCCCGCCATGTTGGCAGGCGTGTCCCCCGCCACAGAGAACACGGCTCTCGGCGTGTGACACGGACAGCTGACTCGAGTCCCCGGGTCTGTGGCTGCCGCAGACGGCCCAGCGTGCGCCTCATTCTTGCTCTAGACCAGGAAGGAAAAGTGAGTGTGTCTGTCACCGGGATGGCCAGGGGACAGAACCGAGGAACGTCTTCACTATCCAGTTACGCACTACCGATGTCCCAGGCCTGACTCAGAGCGGAGGGGGCACAGAACGACCAGGCGCACACTTCCTGCAACCCACGGAGCTCAGATCCGCTGCATTTATGAACCACGAGGAGTGAGGTGACAAGAGACGCTCTGAGAGCCTGTCCCCAGCGCGGCTGTGGGGCCCACAGGGAGGCGTGCCACGGGGTCCAGACCCACCTCCTGGGCGCCTCGGACCGCAGTGTGGCCAACCCAGCCAGCCTTGACGTTCCGGAAAAGATAAGTTTCTTCTGTTATCAACAAGTATTTCGATCCTTGACACTTTCTAACACAAACCAGGATGGTACTCTACATGTTGATTTACACATTACAGTGAAAATTCAGTAAAGGGTTCAGCAAAATAAGTACTTTGCCCATGAAACATAAAAGTATAATTTAGGGATGAAGTTTTACTATTATAAATGTTAAAGCAACAATTGATTAGTTTCAATTGATGTTCAAATACATTTTTTTAAAAAAGTCAGTGCAGAAAAGTGCAGAACATTAGTTTTCAAGCCCTTAAAAATAAAAAAAAGAATTAAAAAAAGCATTTAAAATATTCTCCATTTTAATTAAATAAGTTTGTAAGGGGTTGTTTAGTGTCCCGAGTAAACCTGGATCGCAGGCCTCACAGTTTAATAGCGAGTTCAAGGGAGACGCCTTCGGAACTGAGAACTCCCTTCCTGGTCTAATTACAAGAACCAAAATCACTTCCAAGGAGTTTGGGCCGCGACGAGCCTCGGGGTACTCGGTACACGCCGAGGCGTGAGAAGGCGAGCCTGCTAGCCCGGAAGGAAGGAAGCACGCACTGGCCATGTGCCCCGGTGCCGGAAGGAGGCTTCCCAAGCGAGTGAAGGGGAGCTTGGGAATCCCATTTCCCCACATCGCAAACCGACAGGCATGCCGAGTGAGCCGGGTGCCGAGGGCTGGGGACGTGGGGCTGTCCGGCACACCCCGAGGAGGGGGTGGCCGTCACGTCTGCGGGCAGTGGTTGTCCAGGAACGGACATGCTGTTCTCTGTGGCGGGAGGAGGACCGAGGGCGGCCGGAGAGGGGAGGCACGTGGGACGGGGCACGGCCGTCCAAGGCCCCCACAGCCTGGCCGCCACCAGGCGCCAGGCTTCGAGACACGTGCCCTTCAGGCCGCGCAGGGAGCTTTTCCGTAACGGCAAGTCCCTGGGAGAACAGAATTAAACTGGTGCAAGTTCTCCTTCCATCCAATCTTCTGTCTACCTTAACTGTCGAGTCGTAGGTGGGATTTCTAAAATGACGCGCCCTTAAAATCCTTCGGATCTGAACTGTACTCAGATTCGCATGTCCTGCCTTGTCCAAACTGTCCCCCCGTGTTTAAGCACAGAGCCTGGCAGTCTGTGGTCGGCGCGCACGTGTGATGAATGAATGAACACACGCTCGGTGTCCACAGTCTGGACTGGCCTGACGCTGCCCTCCTGGGCCAGGCCCCGAGGGGCCGTGGTCGCCTGCCCGTGGGGCCTGCCCGGAGCACCTGCTATGTGCGCAGCGTGGCCCCGGGGAGGGGACTGGCAGACGTGGCCGCTGGGCCCACGGGCTGCTCCGTGGGAAGATGACATTCGAAGGACGCGAGGAGAGAGCGGGCAGGTGCGAGCGGTCCCGAGCGCGTGGCCGGTCGGCGTGTGTGACAGCGTTTCAGGGCGGAGGTTAGCCCGAGGCCGCCGCCCCACAAACCAGGCAGGCGTGACCCACGCTGCTGCCAGTGACAGCGTCTTACAGAGCAGCACACACCTGATGACAAGTTACGCAGACAGACCGAGCTCTCCGACCCAGAGCTTCTGCGGCAGGGCGGCCGCCCCCGAGGACACGCCGCCCTCACGCCCGCCGGCCCTTCCGCCCGAAGCCCCGGCCGAGGGCTCCCGCGAGGCTGCGCCTCCCACACCGGCCCGGCCCGGGCCCCTCCAGACTGCCCGCCGGTCAGCACGACCACTGGCGGCAGAGAGGACGCCGAGCGGGCCATGAGGAGCAGAGAGGAGCACCACTCCCGGGCACAGTCTCTGAAGACACGCAGAGAGGCGGCCGGAATCCCTTCGCTGTCCCCAGTCCCGGCTCCTGGGAGCCTGGGCCAGGCACGGCCTGCCATCGCGGGAAAGTCTCAGCTGCCCCACAGAGACGATGCCCCCACCGCGGCCACAACGGGGGTCACAGACAACGGGAAGTAACGTCAGAGAAACTGGAATGGAGCCGCATGACGTTCTGTGCCAACGCGGAGGGGGCCGTAAAGCGCTCGGACAGGAGCCATCTGGAGGGGCTGGTGGCCAACTGTGCCCCCGCCTGCGAAGTCGGGTGACAGACCGCACGCCGAGAGGCCCTCCATGACGGGCAGGTCGGGCCGTGCCGTGAGCGAGGCTGACACACAGGTGTGCACCAGTGTCGGCTGCCGAGTCTGAATCCGGTCCCCCAGGAGTGGGGCACACGCGTGACAAGGAAGGAGCTAATAAATGGGGTCGACCGTCCTCTTTTGGGGGCAAATAGAAAACCATTTCCAGAGTTAAGGCAGCGGAGTTCTGTACGAACACTGCCACGGGAAAACGAGACCGTGCGCCGAGGCGCCAAAGCCCGGGGGCTCGGCCACGGGGCCGGGACGCGCGTGCCGGGGCGCGGGGAGCAGCAGGCGGGCTGCTGCAGCCGCGTCGTCTGGGACCTCCCAGACCTGCTCGCGAGTCCTCGTCAACGGGGAGGCCTCGGGGCCGTGGCTGCCAGGCGTCCCTTCCCGCTTCCGTGAGGCCTGATGAGCCGCGCTCAGGGCTGAGTGGGGGACGAGGAACCCGACGGTCGGCGAAGGCAGTGAAGCCCATGAATGGAGCTGTGAGGACTCGAGATGCAGAGCTGAGGCCAGTTAGTGTGGTTTTTAAAAGAAAAGGATTCAACAATTCATAGCCTTTAAGGGTCATGGAACAAAAATTTATGCTTTTAATTATAACCTTGCAGTGATATTGAAAAGAGAATTGTATGCTCTATACTCTGAGGAAAAGTGGAGACACATTAGAGACGTTTTCGTTAAAGCCACCACAGAGGGAGAAGGGTTACGGTGAGAAAACATCACTTTCCCCCATTACAAAACGCTGTGACGGGAAGCAGCTGGTCACGTGATAGCGCCTCATGAACGACATGGCAACGCGCCTCGCTTCGCCACCACATCTGTCTCCCTCTGCCCACGACGCCAGCTTAGCATGGCCGGCATGACCGTGAGTGGGGTGTTGCAGACACCCCCCGACTCGTGACGGGGTCACACCCAGACAAACCCGTCGCAAGTCAGAAACGCACTCCATGCTCCAGTGGCCCTCGGCCGCTGACCCTCGGGGTCGCGGGGCGGCCGCTGTCCATCACCCCACGGGAGTGTCGGGCCGCACCCCGCTGGCCCAGGAAATGATCAAACGTTCCACATTCGCGTATGATTTCTAGCCAATGTGCATCCCCATCGTAACGTCGAAAAATCCTAAGTCGAACCATCAAGTTGAGGACGGTTTGCAGTAAAAGGAATGTACTGAAAACTACATGTCACTGTGCAGATACTTGAGTTCAAACCGTTTCTCTTATGGTGGGAGGAACGAAGGGGTCGATAGGAAAGGAAAGTTAAAGTGAGCTCGAGCCGAGCCGAGCCGAGCACTGGCCAGGGCGAGTCTGCTGAACTCAGAACGGACTCGGCCGGCTGCTGGTCGCACAGGGTCCCACGCGCCTCTGCAGGTCGGCAAGAATGCTCAGAGGCCACAAAGGACGTTTCCCTTCGATGCAGGGATGAGGCGTGTGCACGTGTGTGCATGTGCATGTGTGTGTACGTGTGCGCACGTGTGAGCATGTGCACACATGCATGTGTGTGCACATATGTGCACATGTACAGCGTGCATGTGTGTGCACACGCGAATATGTGTGCATGTGTGTGCGCGTTTGTATGTGTGTGCGCACACACGTGTGTATGTGTGTGTGCGGGTATGTGTGCATGTGTGTGCGTGCATGCACGTGCGTGTGTGAGTGTGTGCGTGTGCACGCACAGGAGCGGTGCAGATGAAAATCTGTGCGCACTGCTGTACTTCATGAACCATTTGGTACGTGACAGCAGAGTCAACAGCACTTTGCTTTAAAGAAAGAAAATGACTAGTGCAGTGAAGAGCACGTCTGAACGGCTAGAAATTTCCACGTAGGAATAAGAGGAATAAAGATAAACGTCTATCGTTATTCAAACACCAAGTCTTCTACGAGGTGGTAGAAGGAAAGAGTTAAACAAAGAAGAAAACAGAATTGCTGTGCTCCCTTACGAGCTCCGATGCACGGCTGGAAGCATTCTAACACAGTCTGCTGGGGTACAAAGTGGAAGCTGACCACACTGAAGCCTGCTCAGCTAAGCGTTTGGAGACTGGGTGCTAAACCCACCCCCGCCATAATCTAACCAAGAAAGAGCTGCTTTTTATCGCATGCACTTGAAGGTTATGACAGAGCCTGTGCAAGTACAGAAACAGCCTCGGAGTTCCGGGAGAGAGATTTCGTTCCATCCAATGGACACAAGAAAGCAAACCTTCACCTAGAAAAGAAAGGAAAGTATAGAATGAACTAGAAAAAAACAAACAAAAAATACCCCATGAACCAAGCATCCATGTTACAGTAACCTAGGAAAATTTAAAATAGATACCAAAAGCAGATAATTCCAACTTGGCCATTTTGGAGAAATGCAAACTCAGGCAAGAGCAGAGAAAGGTCACGCATGAGCCCACACCTGTCCACGGCAGAGTAAACAGTGTCTGACACACTCAGATGCCGTTAGCATGGAAAAGGCCTCGCAGGAGTGACGGGGGTGCAGAGGGGCGCAGAGGGGTGCGGAGGGGCCCAGGGGAGCACGCCTCTCTTCCCTGTAAGGGAACCGCTGGACCATGAAGATAGCACTTCTTTCCAGATTTAGCTACAACTTTGAACAAAATTCTAAAGAAAATCCCAGCTGAGCTTTCTGTGAGTGGAAAATAAATATTTTTGATAAGAAAAACAAATAAGAATGAAAAAGTGATAAAAAAAACCCCAACAGTACTTTAAAAAGGAGAATAAAAATGAGGGACTTATCCCAGTAGCTATCAAAAGAGATTAAATCTATATTATTATAAATAATGATTGAATAATAGATAAATGAAGAAGAGGAGATTAATTTTCCTTACAGAATTCAAATTAATAAGAATGAATTTCCTTACAGAATTCTAAACTAATGTAGAAGGAATGAGGAAAGTAGAGAAATCGCCATTAGAAATCTGCAGAAACAGTTGATGCAGGCAAGATCCACCGATAAATGTTAAAATTAGTGAGCAAAACTTTAGGGAGAAGTAGGATATTTGTATAACCTCAAAGCATCTCCCCGAAATAGTTACGAAATGCATGTAGTAGTTTAACGCACGCCCACAGACTCTCTGGTGCCCTTCCCTCCCGTCCGGGGGGCTCGCCTGCCCTCCCTGGCTGTGGGCTGGGCCGTGGGGCTTCTAAGCACAGGGCATGGGAAAGGAGAAGGGTGACTTCACAGCGGACGAACCTGGCCGGTGAAACCTAAACCAAGTGACGAAGGCTAACGTCACCCACCATCGATGGCGGTGGGGTCATGGGCCCCCAACACAATGAGACGAGAAGTTCACCCCTCTGGGGCTTTCCCCCGAATCTGTAGCCCCCGCCAAATCATGAGACAACCCTGGACCCAGGCCAAGTAGCAGGACACGTTACAAAAACCGACTAGTGTTCTTCAGGAGCTAAGAGCATGAGAGACAAGGGGAGACCGAGGAACCGCCGCTGGTTGGAGGGGACGACGGAGACGTGACAGCCCAGTGCGGTGTGGGGTCCTGCACTGGCCGCTGGGACAGAGCGAAGGCTTTAGGGAGAGACGGGGAGGCCGACGGGCTCCGGCCCAGGCAGCGGTGCTGCCGATGCGCCTGCCCCAGTCCAGGGCTCTGGTCACGTGAGCTGTGAACACGGGGGGCGGGGGGACAGGGCACGGGCACCGTCACGACTCTGTCACAACCCCAAGTCATCCCCAAGTAAAGGTGTATAAAATGAAATTGAACAAAAACAACAGAGCGCTGACATCTGTGGAGGACAGGGAGCCTCGAGACGGACCGCATGTGGGGGGGATGTGTGCGTGTGTGCACGCGCACGTGTGTGTGTGCATGTGTGGTGCATATGCACATGTGTGTTTGTGTGTGTGCGGTGTGTGGGCACGCACGTGTTTGTGTGTGTGCGGTGTGTGCGCGCATTTGTGTGTGTGGTGTGTGCGTGCACACACGTTTGTGTGTGGTGTGTGCGATGCATATGCACACCTGTGTGTTTGTGTGTGTGCGGTATGTGCACACACATGTTTGTGTGTGTGGTGTGTGTGGCATGTTTGTGTGTGTGGTGTGTGCGCACACACACGTTTGTGTGTGGTGTGTGGTGCATATGCACACCTGTGTGTGCGTGCGTGCGGTATGTGCACACACGTGTTTGTGTGTGTGGTGTGTGTGGTATGTGTGTGCATGTTTGTGTGTGGGTGTGTGTGCACACACACGTTTGTGTGTGGTGTGTGGTGCATATGCACACCTGTGTGTGTGCGTGCGGTATATGCACACACGTGTTTGTGTGTGGTGTGTGGCATGTATGTGCATGTTTGTGTGTGTGGTGTGTGCGCACACACACGTTTGTGTGTGGTGTGTGGTGCATATGCACATCTGTGTGTGTGCGTGCGGTATATGCACACACGTGTGTGTGTGGTGTGTGTGTGGTATGTGTGTGCATGCTTGTGTGTGGGTGTGTGCGCACACACACGTTTGTGTGGTGTGTGGTGCATACGCACACCTGTGTGTGTGTGCGTGCGGTATGTGCACGCACGTGTGTGTGTGTGGTGTGTGTGTGGTATGTGTGCACACAAGCGCATGGTTGATATGAGATGAAAGAAGAGCTGTAAACCATCAGGACAGGAGTAGATAACGCTCACAACGTCATCTGTTAACCATTCAGAAAAACAAAATCCAGCTCCTCACCTCACGGCACACAGAAACATAGAATTCCAATGAGATTTTCCAGTAGGAAAGAAATGATGGGAAAACAACTTTGTAAATTATGATACACACATCGTGGGATATAACACGGCCGTTTAAAAGCATGAATTAGAGCTACACAGACTGCGGTCAGCGAGTGGTTTTTCTTTGTACTTATGGTTGCGTATGAAAAGCGAGATACAGAAAAGCATGTAAAATAGGATCCAACTTTTAAAAACAATGGCCACAAACCTCCTGTGTGTGTCTGCGTGCACTTGTCCGCACAGAACGACATGACCACAAATAAATAAAAACGTGACACACACCAGGCTAATACCATGGACCAGCTGAAAAGGGAGAAGAAGAGAAGAAGAAAGCAAAAAAAAGGGGGAGATGGACATTTAAAAAGGCGTACACGAGCACACTGATGCATATTTAAAATTGTAATGTCTGTGAACGTTTTAAAAATTACATTTGAAGAATTAAACCTTACAAAACAAAAATAAAATTCAGGTAAGTACATATCTAATTGCCGGATGCAAATGTACTCTGACTGTGAAAACCAGGTAATAACAAAGGAAAAGATGAATACACTTGACTGTGTAACATCTATAGTTTCAGTTTATCTAAAAAACAAGGAACTGAAAGCCAACTGGCCAGGATGCATAAAACAAACATAAACTTCATTAAAAATTAAAAACACTCAACATTATTAATGGCCGATGAACATGAACAGAAACGCTGACCGCTTCTGCTGAGCCGCAGGGACCCTGAGGGTCGCGGGGAGACACAGGCGGCGTTGTCCTGGGAGTTTACTGACGGGGGCAGCAGGAGGGTCCTGGGCTGGGCGTCGGGGTAAGAGAGGAGGAGACAGGAGTGAACGGAGGGGGCACTGCGGGCATCACAGGCTGGTGATCACGCATGATGCCGGTGGCTGTGACAGAGGACTTTGTGTGTTTAAGTCGCTGGACGTAAGTGCCATTTCCCAGATGGAGCAAGGACGGACGGGAGAGAGAGAGGACAGACAGGCGGACAGACAGAACCCAAATGGAAGACACGGCAAACAGAACCAGGGCCCTTAAGAGCAGAACTGCGACCCTGGCTCGTCCTACTTTGAAAGCGATCACGCCTGTGTTACATGCAAGACCACGACTCTATCAAGTGACAAAGCTGGACAGCAAGATCCGGCACCTAGAAAGGTAAGCCATTCGCTAAGAGCGTGCTTATCTGAAACACACATCACATTTGCTCAAGAAACACTCGCCTTGAGATGTTGCACAAGGAAATAAGGTGTTAACAGGGCGACGTCACTAACAGACGACTCCCCAGCTGTCCTCGGCGGCATCTGAGTTTGCCATGCTCTGGGAAATTTTAAGAGCTTCTCCTCTTATACTTTCCAGACTCTGAACTCGGAAGGGTGGAGGAATCGCGGGCAGTCGTATTTTTCAAATTAAATGTCTGTACTTACTGGGTAATTACCCAGATGTACTGTTTCCTTGCCCTGTTCCCACCAGCAGACAATTACTTTATGAAGCACTGATAGCAAATTATTTAATTTGTAACAGTCTCCTACATTTTTTCTGTTTTCACATTTTCTAAGCAGATTGGCCTCAGCTTCTACATTATATAACCTCCTCCCGCCCCCAAGATCTTCACCCAGTGAGAAGATTCGTTTTATTTTAAGTGGCATTAAAGGTAACGATCATCCACATCCAAGCCTGAAAACTGTTTTCCACTCGCGGACGTGTGAAAGGACGAGGCTGGACTCGGCCTTCCCGGTCACCGGGTGGACGGGGCGCCGGCCTGCGCCACGCCGAGACGAGCAGGCGTGCACGGACAGAGGCCAGCGGCGGCTCCGCGGGCCGCGCCGGCCTCAGCACCACTTGCCGTGCTGGCAGCCACGCCGCGGAAGGCACACCGGCCCGGCCCCGCACGGGCCCCGCAGAGCCAGCCCGGCCCACTCCAACCCCACACCCGCCGAGCTCAGAATCTCGGGGACCACACTTAATGATAATGTGTTTATTATTTATATCAATCAATTTAAAATAACATGATTAGAAAAGAAACTGCAGAATTCTTACCCGAGTGATAAAAAAAACGAACATCCATAATTTAATACTGTCTTTGTTAATTTCATTTTCCTCCAAGGTATTCAATTAAAGTGTCACACAATAAAGCTGCAGCTACAAAGGAATCCCAAATCCTATTAAGTGTCAAGGATGTTAAAGCTACAGAACTAACAGATTCTTCCGTCTGAAATGGCTCGGTGCGGCACGGCGCGGCCGGCCGGCCTCCCACCTGAACGGCACTTTACTGGAAGGCGGCGTGCAGCGCATTACCACCGAAGCACGGAAAGTAATCGACCCCACAGGGCCCTTCAGCCTGACTCGGTTTACATTAAATAATTATGAGCTCATCATGTTGTTTAAGCTTGCGTTTGAAGTCAGCCGTCCTGCCAAGTCTATTCCGTTAAGATGAAATATATTTTCGGGTATTTATAGATCATGCTAGATCCGTGTCTGATCTAAATAGACTTCAACCCACAAGAAAACATGTGGATGCACCTGACTATGATGAAATGCAGAATGCACGCTCATGTTGTCATAAACACAGACGCATGTCAGCCGCCTGCTCAGATAGCAGAAATGAGCGTTAGATGAAACAAAAAACGTTCTCTGACTGTATTCAACAGAAGTGAAAGATAAAGAATATGAACTTTAACCCAGCCGGTTAAAGAATCGTGCGGTGGGAAATGGAGTTTCTCAAGGTGTTTTGATTCGCAGCTCAAAACACGTCACAAAAGCATTGTTTTTAAAATCCAAGCCACGAGGACTTGTTCCAAAATATGACATTACCCCGCTTTCTCACGCTGACACGTTTTCTTGAGGAAAACGCTGTTACAACACGGACCGATGTCGGCACAGGAAACCAGCCTCAGAGCAGCTGTCCTCACGGGGAAGCGCCTGCGCCTGACCTCAGGGAGCTTGCTTCGTGCCCGCCCCCCGCCCCCCGCCAGCACAGCGGCCACGGAGCACGCAGGGCCCCGTGGGATTTCCGAGCGCAGGTGAGAAAGCATTTTTCCCAAAAGGAAGGTGACGGGATAATCAGGAAGGACTTCGAGCTCCTTACGTAAAACGAAATCATGTTCGGAGATGCACCAAAGGCGGTGTCGCTCATGCCCTGCCGAGCCTGCCCCGGCGGGAGCTGGCGCTTTACTGCTCAGGGGCAGGTGGGCCAGACCAGGGCTCCGCTCCAATCGCCACATGTTGTTCCCAGCACTTTAAGAACAACTTTCTGCCAAGTTCCTAAGCTTAGGATAATTACGAAAAAACCCCAACATATTAAAAACAACAACAACAAAACAAAAAGGTGGCAGGAAGCCGCAGGCCGGAGGCCAGTGAGCGCGGAAAGGCCACTCTGGGCCCGGGCCGGATCGCACGGGGCAGCCACTGGCCCGTGGCAGCGTCAACCCAAGGACACGAGCCTCGGTCCCAGCCCTGGCTCCTCGTGGGTCTCTAACCCAAGCCAGAGGACGTCCCCTCGCCTGCAATGACAAGCACGCTGCCCGCCCTGACTGCCTCGCAGGTGAGGACCCACCTGGGCTGCACGAGTGAACACTCTCACGGCCATCAGGGCACAAACACCAGACTGTTTGTGCAAAGGCTGTGGATATCCGTGAGGCAGCACACGAATCAGGGCAAATCAGCACATGGCCCGCGGAACAGAGAGGGCGAGGCAAAGGTCGCCTGAAGGTCGAATGTGTGTCTCGTTCAGGTCTGAAGCTGAAACATTCATTTTACGTCTCGAGTGTCTTTACGATTCTGTGACGTGTGCACCTGCGGTGACACCTTTGTCTCAGGGGTGCAAGTGCCCGGGGGGCGGGGGGCGCCTGGCAGGGGCGAGCCAGGGAACGGAGGAGGCCTGGCCAGGGCGGAAAATTAACCTCGATCCAACCTCACGCCCAGGCACGATCAATGTAAACGAATCATGCACTTAAATAGTGTAAAAGTATAAAAATTCCAGAAAAAACCCAGGACACTTTCTTTGGGACCTAAGGCTTGGTGACGGATTCTGAGACTTGACTCCAGCAGCACGACCCATGCCTGGAAACACTGATACGGGAGGAGCCCTCAGCCCAGCCCAACCCCCCGCTCTGCAGAGAGGCCGTCGGGGGATGAAAGCCAAGGCGCGGCCCACGCGTCCAGAAAGGGCCCGTCTGGAGTGCGCGATGAGCTCCCCACGGCAGCAGCGAGGGGTGTCGAGGCGGCGAAGGCGTGGGCGGGGACCGTGGAGCGGACGGGCACGTGAGCCGTGAGGGGACGCCACCTGCGACCACACGTGGCCTCGCCACACGCGTCCAGGGAAGGGGAGCGAGGCGGGGGCGCCGCGCAGGCCCGCGGGGCGCAGGGAGCCGCACAGCGACGCTCACGGCGGTGGCGGCACGGACCCCGCCCGGGCACCGCGGAAGCCCCTCGGCCGTGTCGCACGGAACCCAACGCGCAGCCAGCATGCACGCGGCCGCCACCCCCGTGGGCCTCGTCCGCATTCCCCGAGAGACCTGCAGGGAGATGCTGCCGCCTCGGCCCCGGCGCCCTCAGCCGGCCGCGACTCGCACACCGCGCGCACAGCCGGGGGGTGCTCGTGACCGTCAGGACCTCGAAGCCCGGCACGGCTCCCGGCTTTCGCCTCCCGCGGCTGCGTGACCCTGGGCAGGCGAGCGCACCACACTCTGGTGGCCGAGCGGGACCACGACGGCCGAACGGCACCCGCCTTTCACGGAGGGGACGGAGGGAGACGGAGGGGGAAGCGGCACAGATTCGGACAGGCGCCGGGCGCGGGCGCGTGCAGCCGTCGCCTCCCCCGCGCGGCTCGGGGCTCGTCCTGACATGGCGATGCCCTGCGGGAGGCGATCTATGGCTCCGTCCCGCTAGACTCCTGTCCCCTCCGGATAATCCCAACGTTTGTGTTCTCATTCGGTTTCGCGAGGCCACCCATCGCACTTCACCACACGGAGCCAGGGCGATGCTGCGGGTCAGGCCCCGGCTTCTCCCCCTCACGTCCCAGGAGCCCTGCTGCCTCCTCTGGAGGGTGCCACGTGGCAAGGTGCCCCCGCCCTCCTGGGACTGCTGGGGGAAGGCGTTGGTACTGCACTTAGACCAGAGCCAGCGTCTGCGCTCAGCGAGCTACCCAGCTGCTAGCTATTACGGATTTGATTTGTGTTAAAATAATTGCCGTGACAATCATGGGAACGAGAAACGGTGATGCCTCCCCAGGCACGTGTGCGGCCTCCTACCCTGGCCCGCGGGCCCGGCTCTGCCTTGCTGCCGTCCCTCACCCTCTGAGCAGAGGTCCTGGCCCCAGGGCGCACGGGTCCACGTGTAGCCCAGACTGTCCCCTGGCTCCCCCCGGGGCCTCCCGACCTCGGCCGTCCCCACCGGCCACCCCCGGCCTGTGCGCTCCACCGCCTCGTCCTCAGCATCCTCGGCGCCCCTCACTGCGTCCTCAGCCAAACCCCCTCCAAACCGTACGCCCCGTGTCTACTTCCTTCTGTCCCTTGCTCCTCCGGTTTTTCCTGCTACAGTGACTGACCAGAAGCCGAAGCGCACGCACTCCCAGCCCTGGTTCTCCGCCCGGTGTGGTCACCGCTCGGCCAGGCTCTCAATCACAGCTACCGCCGGGCGTGAACGGGGCTCTAAGGAGCGACCTTCCTCGCTCATACCTCTCATTCCCAACTGTCCACCATGACAGGTCAGTACGTATTTGCTGTCTGCTGAAAAAACGATTCCAAAAAACTCATCAGAAGAACGCAGTTCCTAATTTCACCATTTATTAGTCTTTCTAATAAAAACTAATAATAAAAACATGTTCTTATGAAGCAAATGATTGATTCTTTGCATCGTAATGTTATTGCTGCTAATAACCCAAAGACAGACTTTATTTATCATTTACTAAAAAAGTCAGGCACTATTCTAAGTGTCTCACCTCACACCATTCCATTTAATGACGGTGACAACCCTCCCTTTTAAGTAGGTATTAGCAGGTGCAACTGTCCCCATGGAACCTGGGGCAGACAGGGAAGTGACCTGCCTGCCTGGCAGAGGCAGGGGAAAACCCAGCGGGGTTTGACTTCTGAGACCTCGCTCGTGACGACCGTTCGGCTTCCTTCCCAAGGTGGAAAATGAGATAACACACTTTGCAATTCATGCTGGCCGGGCCATTTGCTTGGTACAAAAGAACTTCCTGAGGCATGAATTTAGAAAATGTTCAGACTGAGCAAAATACGGATGACGAGTTTGCTTATCTTACGTTAACCAATGCAAATCAGACACTGAGGAGAGACATACAATCGTGTACAATGGGAATAACGCCCTTTATACATAAATATTAGAATTTTGCACATAAGTCAAGATGCCAATCCTCAAACATGACATTCTATTCATCACCACAAATCTTGGCCAAATGTCATCTCTTGGAAAAATGTCATTTAAAAATAAATGATACACTTATTAAAAACATGTTCTTATGAAGCAAATGATTGATTCTTTGCATCGTAATGTTATTGCTGCTAGGTTCTGTATTTCAGTGAGGATGATGAGCCAAGAAGCAAAGAAATACTTTAGAGCATGATCCAAGAAGTAGTCTCAAGCCTGTTGGACCAATGAACCCCCTTTTTATTAGCAAAAAAATGCTGAATCATGCCCACTTTACGCTCCCGCCATGAAAGTCCTCGATAAAACAAGCAGCTTTCGCGTATGATTTCAAAACCAAAGGAAAACACTTGGTAACGACCAGGCATCTCTCGACGTAAACGCTTGTCTGCCCGTGCGGGGGCGGCACGGGGCTGTCGGTCAGAACCAGCACACCACTGGACAGTTCAGGACATGCACGGGCGGACGCCAGGCCAGAGCACGCGCCAGCAGCGAAGGAAAAGGACGAACTTGCACCGCGCGCGGCATCTTACGGGCAGGACGGGGTGAAAGGAGCCGCCGTGAGAGGGCGCTCTTCACGGTGCACGCGCGTGACAGTGCACACGGCGGGGTCACAGCCACCTGTGCGGTGGCAACGAAGGAAACGCGTCGGACCCAGGTCTGCCTGCTGTTGCCGCGGGTGTACCCCCAGAGCCCACGGCCTGCGTATTCGCGCTATGGAATGTTCCACGCGGAACAATCACAATTAACAGACGACATGGATGGATCTCAAAATAACGTTGAGTAAAGTGAACCTTAGACAAACAGCAGACTCACAGTCTGTAGGACTCTACTCATATGGAGTTCTCCTGCGGGCTATGCCACAGCTTCTCAAACTGCTGGTCCCAGTATCCTCGTAGTCTTAAAATTATCATCATGAGAACCCCAAAAAACTTTATGTTTGTTATATCTATTTCTATTATCACATTAGCTTTTAAACCGAGACACTTAGAATATTCATTAATTCATTAAAAGGAAATAATAAACCTTACATGATAACATACACAAAATATTTTACGAAAAATAATTCTATTTTCCAAAACAAAAATAGTTAAAAGGATGACCCTGTTTTACATTTTTGAAAATCTCTTTAACGTTTGGCTCAACAGAAGACAGCTGAATTCTCATATCTGTTTCTACATTCAATTTACATATTAAAATACAAAGCCATTATGAATTACCTTCTTTTGTGTCTCTTTTATATCCAAGCTAGGGCTTTATATTGATTTTTTGAAATTATATGTGTAGGCTGGTTATCTTGTGCATGAATCTCACTGCGGGAGAGAGAAGGGGCTGATTAAACATTTGTTATATGGCGGGGCGGGGGAGATTTTGTCCAGCAGTACTGTGAATATTGTCTTCAATCACGTTTCAAAGCTTTGATTCTTTCCTTAGCTCATCGTCCTCAATGAACTATGGAACTTGGTAGCAATAATACTACACTGCAAAGAATTAGTGCAGAACTGGAAAACCCCCCTGGACACTCACAGCAGAATGAGTTGGAAAAGCGCAAATACATCTAAAGAGGATGATAGAGACAGTGTGGACCCCTCGACCTGCCTTCGCGGGTGTCAGGGACACTCACACACCTCAGACAGGGCTAAACGGGTCTCCTTGGGGGGGTCACGGTCACGTCTGAGGGAGAAGAGGCCTGAAGGGACTGCTTAGGGTGGCCGTGCTTCTCCATGGCAACGGGGCCCACCGGACCCAGATGCATGTGTTTGGGAAGAAGGAGTCAAGCAGTACGCTTAGTATTTATGCATTCCATGCGAATTTTACCTTTAAAGAGTGAACAAATATTAGAGTCTAGTCACTAACATGCGTGGTGAAATGTTTAGGGACAAAGTGTGCTGACGTCTGCCACTTACTTTTAAATACATCGATGAATAAGGTGCACTGGGGAAAAACAGAGGGGTGGGTAGAGGGACAGACATACGATGAAGCAAATAAAGCAAAATAGTCACTGTAGAATCTAGGTGGTGGGTAGAAGCGTATTCACTTTACGATTCTTCCTAAATTTGTTCATAATAAAATGTTCATCATAAAATGTTGAAAAAAATTCATCAAATTATACATTTAAGATTTATATACTTTACTATGCGAAAGGTATACCTCAATAAAAACGTTTAAAGTATTAAACAATTAAAAATTCTAAGGCTAGGCTATAACATACTAGGCTTACTTAGAAATGATAAGAGAAAGAGGAAATAATGCTTTGTGAACTAAAGTCCTAATATATATTACGCATTATTAAAACAAAGATAGATAAGTACCTGACGTTCTCAAAAATGATGAGGGTTAATTTTAAACGAAGCGTCACAAGAGTGTGCTCTGTGGGCACGGACAGAACGCTGAGGGTCCCAGAAAGCAGCTAACACGCCGCATCCCCACCGCATGCCAAGCAACAGGGCCCGTGTCTGCTACTCGGAGGGAAGAATGAGGCTATGACATGATTGCGTCACAGACTTCCTGGGCCGGGGCCGGAGGGAGACCCGGACACAGCGGGCCAGGCCCCACATCAGTCACCGAAGTACCTACTTCTACGACATCTCACGTGATTGTATCACAAAAATAAGAAGAGAATGACAATCACGTTTTACAAATGATCAGAAAAGGCTTTTTTAACCTTTATGTAATTTTTTAAATCTTTAAAGCACGACCTTCCACACTTCATGTTCCGTTACTGATTGAAGAACACGGGGTTCTAGTCTCGAGTCTGTTACAACGACGCTCAGTGCCCCCTCCCCCGCCCCGTCGTGTGCCGCGGGGACAAATGGCGTTGCACATGGGTGTGCGGAGCTGATGGCTCAGACACCACAAGGCACTGCCGAAACGCCGAATGGCTCTCGGTCACGTTCCCGGCAAGACGGAATACAACTTTCCCTCACTTTACTCCGTAACTGCATTTGGAAGATTTCAATGTATGCTAAAACTGCAAAAATACTATGCATTTATTTCAAAAATGGACTGCTAGGCTCGGATCATGATGACTACTTGTTTTGGTTTTTGCAAACCTAAACAAACACCCAGGCACATGCGTGACAGACGGGTGAGGGCACGGGACCGCCACGGTGCGGGCACTGCGGGTGGCCCACTGGCATGTCCTCTCAATGGCCTCCCTCGCTGCGACCACCAGCAATGCCCCCATACGCCCCCAATACCTCCCTAAGGGGCAGGACTACCCGCACGGAAAACCACTGACCTAAGGCGAATAAAGGACTGTTTTAGGAACATTTAGATTTTAATTGCAGAGACATATTACTCAGGACAGAAACAGCAGGCTATCACGTGTTCATTCCTAAGCCATTCAATGTAAAAATATATTCGACCTCTTTAAATGATTTGTGGCTGCGATGTGGTTAAAATAACAGGACCCCACAAGATGTACTCAGGTACACAGCCATCTACGGAGACCCGGTGACTACAGTTCGTCGCAAAGAAAGCATTTTGGCAGCGGCTGAAGACGCGTCACGTGGAAACCGTGTCTGCTCACTCCCGCCTCGGGCTGGATTTGAACCACGGGGCCAGAAGCGAGGTGCTCCACAGTCCGCCGTTCGAAAACTGAAGCCAACACAAGAACTGCAGACTTGTCCTGGGATGCTACTCTTGCGGTTTTTGTTATCAATTTTCAGATTATTCACCCTCAGAGTTCCAGTCCGGCAGGATCTCACAGCTTCTTGTTTCTGTCCCCGATCCTCACTTGGCCACTGCGGCCCTTGCGTATTTTGACCCTAATCGCTTGCACTATTGAAACCGAGTCATCCCCACCTCTCCCATATTTCCCCAAATCCTGGATGTTTTGTGTGTCTGCCTCTTCCTGTTTCCTCTCTCTGTTTCATCACCCCTGTATAATGATTAGGCCTTTTTTTTTTTTAAGGCAAGACAAAATGAAATGGCACATGAATTCATTTGCTCAGATGAGCTGCCACCAAACAACTAAACTGATCACTAAGCATGGATCGAAAGAAGAATGTGCTTGATTGAGAAATATCGCTACTGGATTTTTAAAGAAATGAAGGGAGAAAATCAGTCAACTTTAAAAAGCGCTCTGCAACTTGCCAATGGAAATGCTCAGGAAGGAAAGGTGGTCACCCTACGTCCTCGATAAACAGAAAGCTTGAAAACCCTTACACAACAATTAAATGGGGAACATCTGACCCACTCCTGGGTGTCTACTCAAGGGAATTAAAAGTGTAGGTCCACAGAAGATTGTACGGGCAGATGTTTATTCACAATCACCTTGACAACCAAAACATCCTTCCACAGAGGAACGGATAAACAAATTGGGATGTGGCCGCACAGGGGCATGCTACTCAGCATTGACAGGGCCCATACAATGGCGCGGATCAACTGTAAATGCGTCCTGCTAGGTGAAGGACCTGAAGATCTCATTTACAGGACATACTGGCAAAACTGCATGGTCCGAAGCGAACAGGTTGGGGGACGCCAGGGGTGGGAGGCAAGAATGGACTACATGGGAGCAGAAGGGGGTGGGGGGGGCCGCTCGCAAGGTCTCGGGGCGATGGCTACATGACTCTGCAGAGAAAGGTACAGCAAGGAGTGAACGTTGCTGTTTGCAGGCGAAAACCAAAGAAACGAACATCGGCCAGCTTATCGGGAGCTCCCGGGATGGGATGCAGGCTGTGACAAACGTGTGACCTGACCTCACCGAACGCAGTGCTGTGAGAAGTACCGACCCAGTAGCTTTAGGAAATAGTGTTTTGACGGGTTACTGTAAGGCTAAGGAAAAAGGAGTTATACGTGAACATGGTTTAGCTGGCAAATTTGTTTCTCACAGGGGTATGAATTGGCAACTGTGCTCGGGCTAAATAAGTAAATACATTGTAGACACGGGAGTTGTTAGGCTTCTCACTGTCCGGGAAAGAAGCTACAAATAAGAAACGGGAGACGGGAGACGGGAGCAAACCCATGGTCCTGGACGAGAGTCAGAGATACCCGTACGGCTCGCGGTTGCTTCAAAACACGCACAGACACAGGAATGCGCAGACTCGTGTGTACGTGTGGGCTAGCACACACGTCCCCTGAGAGGCCCAGGAGCGGTGACAGTCCAGTAGCAAGCGGCGCGCCCAGCACCCAGATCCCAGTGTCTAACCCCATTTTCCAACGACAGAAACCAGGCATCCTCCCACGACGCCGACCCCGGCTGGTGGGGTGGCAGAGAGCGCAGTGCGGAGCAGGCCGCGGTGCCGGCCGGTGGGGAAGGGCCAAGAACCCCCCGACGCATGCGGGCCGAGCCGACGGCGCTCCCGGGGCCACGGCGGGACCGCTCGAGCTGCGAGTTAAAGCTGGACAGACAGCAGCCCCCGGCACGCCGTGCACGGCCACGCGTCTGCAGCGAGACGACCCACGGGGGAAGGGACGAAGCCGTGGGAAGGGGCAAGGCCCGCGGCAGGAGAATTCCAGACGGCAACCGGGGGAGCGGACGTGGCCATCAGACCCGTGGCCGGGGAGACCTGCGGAAGGGCCCTTCCCTTCCCCCCGGGAAGCCCACCTCGATGCCCCCCAGCCCTGGGAGTCGCGACCTGCTTCTGAGGACCTGAGTTTTAACGGGAAATGTGCGTCTGGTCTTCATCTGGGTCCTGGGACAGGGCTCCGAAAACCCAGGGACCTTCCTGAGTGGCAAGGGTGCCAGGCGCGACCTTTGTTCTAGTGAGGCCACTCTTGGCGGTCCCCACGCAGCTTTGGGAGGGGGGCTGGTCACCGGCAAGACCCCGTTTGGACCTTCCGGCGTCACACCCCCAGCCTCAGGGGAGGGGAAAGGGACAGAGACCCAGTTAATCGCCACCGGCCAGTGAGTTAATCAACTGCGGACACGTAACGAAACGTCTGTAAAAACCCTTCACGCGGGCTCTGGAGGGCCCGGGGCGGTGAACACAGGTGGTACCGGCGGGCGCAGGGGCTTGGTGCCCGGCGCCCCGTCCCTCGCCCCGAGCATCCCTTCCATTTGCTGCTGCTGAGCTGAACCCTTTACAAAAACCTGTAACGTAAGTAGAGCGCTTTCCTGAACCCTGCGAGTCTCCGTCGAGTCTGGGCACGGGGGCTCAGACGGGGGCTCCCGTTTGCGTTCTTAGCTCACACGTTACCAGACATAGGTCTCAGAACCAGGTGAGAGGCTGACCACGCTGAGGGACGGTGGCCAGGCCACGCACGCTGAGGGCACCCCGCCCTCCGTGACAGGTCGGTGACATGACCCCGCGCATGACCCGGAGCGGTCAGGGCTCTGGCCACAGCCGTCGCCTCCTCCGTCTGCCCCAAACCCCTCCCAGCTCAGGACCAACCAGAGAAGGGGGACTGTGCCCCCCTAACCTGCCACACGGGTGTCCTCTCCTGGTTGAGCCGCCTGCAGCTTCCCCAGCCGGGCCTGGGGCAGGGCCTCCTGAACCCCCTATTCTCCCCTGCGAGCCCCACTCCTGGGGGGCCCAGTGCAAGGTGCCCTCTGAACCCCGTGATATTCCTTTACTTTCGCGGAAGCACACCTCCTACATAAACCCAAGCCGAATCAGAATTCAGATCAAGCACGGCTCAAGTGCTATGCAGTCAGTAAGGGAGAGCCCTGGTGACGAGGAAGCCACGGCTCCCTGCGAGAGGAGTCCCTGCAAGGTCGCCCAAGCCCTTCGAATACCGAGGGGCCCCCTAACTAACGGCGCCCTTGTTCCCGACTAGCTGTGCTGTGGAACAGGTGCATCTTGTCGGGCGAGGCCTGCCGTCACCGCGTCTGCGTCGTGCACCACGTGGAGTTACCACCGACCAGAGACTCTGCTGCTGTCGTCGGCCCCTGGAGCCGGTGGCGCTGTCAGGACAGTGAGCGACCCTGGGAGGGGGAGGCGGACGGGAGGAGGGGGGACCCGGGACAGCAGAACTGGCTTTTTTTTAGCCAAGTTAACGCCTCCTGAGAGGACGCAAGGGAATCGGCGACGCGGCACCCCCGAGGACTGTAAACTGCTTCCCCCTCGCGACACGTCCCCACGTCAGTCCTTCCCATCGAAGGGCCTGCGGGCCAAGCCATCTGGAGTTCTGTGGAAATAGTAACATGGGCCAAATTAGCTGACGTAAAATTGAATTATTCCGACAGAACAACACCAAGCAAAAGTTGCTGAAGGAAGCAATAAATTAAGAAACCTTCTTAAAAATGCAATATTCAATTATAACTTAAATAAATCCCTGGGGTATGAACCAAGATAAGTGTATTAAAAAGTAATACGAGTTTCTTAGGAAAAGAATTTCAGTTTGGTTGACTAAAAACTCTCCACGAGCCGGCTTCATTAGCGGCATCACAGCCAAGGCTCTTGGCGTGATTGGCTAATTTAAACCATCTTTTACGACCAATTTCCATATGGCCTCGTCATTTGTTTATAGTCTGGGCAGAAGTCTGCAATGAGAAGTCGAGCAGAAGGCTTAGAAATATCAAGTTTATTTTAGAGAGAGTTTCCTCACCAAATCCTTCTTTTTTATTTTTGCATTTTACTTTACTTCAACATTTTATGTTATAGGTGATGCCGAATTCTCAGCAATACAGTCTATTAAACAGTAAAAAGAGAAAAAAGGACAGTAAATACAGAACAGCTCAGCTCCTCCAAAACATGCCTTTTGAAATGTATTGTTTGCAAATTATAGCCATAGTCAGCCTACAAAAGCCACTTCACCAACCCAGGAGTGCCCTCTGCATTTCACCAAGGACAACAACTCCACTACAGCCAGGGCCTCAGGATTCCCCGGGAAACGGGGCCACAGACTGAATGCCCCCGCTTTCTAGAGGGATGGTCAGCAGCCAACTGCAAGGACCTGCAAGAATCTCCCGCCTTGGGGTGACTGTGGCCTCACGGGGCTCATTCCTGGTTTTTTCTCTGCATTTCTCTTCTCTTGCTATAAAGGCGCATTAAGTGGCACTGACTCCAGAAATTTCCCATTTCTTGTCTCTCTAGCACTCACGGTGATGAATTTACTTTTTATTGATGCTGATGTTTTTGCTTCATTATAATGTGGTTTGACATCTGAAGTTTCCAGGGGACTCCCGAAATCAAGTTCACAAAATGACACTTTAGGTTTTTTAGTTTCGTAAATTCATATTGCAAAAACAGTAAAAAAAAAAAATTTACTGTGAATTAATATTGAAATATAATGCTCCCAGATATGATCATCTATAAAGCAGTTGTGATATCTCGCTTACAAATTGCTGCATTTGGAAATATTCCCTCACGCTGGAGTTCTCCTGACTTTTGATCATCACCTTGGATGGACATTGTGTTGATCAAACAGCAACAGAATTCAAAGAGTCCTGGGGATTTCGGGGTCTCTCCCCTGATTTGGTTAGAGACCTCCTAGCATCGATGTGCCTGCCCTTTGTTTTTTAGCGAGGGGAGATGGCAATCACAGAAAGTTGGAATTTAAGGCCTGGTTAGTAACAAGAACTGTATAGAAAAAAAATTAATCTACGTATAAACGTGTTGCAAATACTGCTGGGGGTTCCCAGGGAGAGGAAAGGCTCCCTGATTTACGGGAACAAAGCAGGCTTTTTCACACACAGTTTTCTGGAAATAAGGTTGTTGCCTTGGAAGATGGTTCTCATGATTTGGAAGAAGAAGATGCAGAGAAAGAAGTGGATCTGCAGAGTTTTAAGAAGGGGGAGTCAGAGGGTAAGGAAAGGGGACCACGCCACGTGGTCCCGGATGATGTCGATCCATGCGCGAATTCTAAAACTGAGCTCTCGAAAGAGCTATTTCTACAGACGTTGTTGCTGAAGGCATCTCCTGCTGCGTTTTTAATGTCCTAAACAGGGAATCACACATTGAGCAAGAGTTTAAAACTTCCCCTAAGCTCAGCAACAAATACCGCTTCCTGCGACCCTTGTTTTCTCATCCCGTTTGCATTTAATTCTATTAAAATCCTAAGGTCAGGTGACAGGAAGAGCATTGCGAGCTCTTGCAGAACAGTCATTACGTATCAAAGTGAAGGCACCAAAACTGATTTTCAGGAAACGATTTAAATGAAAAAAATCAAAAGAAAGGGGTCTTTGAAGTCTTAAACATGCATTAAGATAAAAATAATTTATCTAGTAAATTCACAACACAGATTTCAATCCTTAGAGACAGCGAATGAAAGCTCGTGGAAGGCAAGTGAACAGTCAATCTCGGCTGTCAGGGTGGGCGAGATGCGTCCTTTGTGTAGGCAGAGACTTAGGAAGTGTTTATGAGCAACCGTCTCCCACAGGTCGTTCTGAAAGGTAAATCGTGGAAGGCAAAAGAGAGACTTTTTCCCCTGGTGGCGGTATGCCCCATGTGGAACACAACCCTCCGTCTGTCGCCCGTCACCCCCGATGGTTGCTTGAATTAGATGTGACCACACGAATCTCAGGGCTGGACCAAGAGGAGACATGGAAGCAGAGACCAACCCTCCTAGGGCTTCTGGGAGGGTGGTGCCCGGACGGCGGCCCGGGCCCCAGCACCCAGTCGCCGGGTGAGGCGGCTTCAGGGACCCGCGGGCGAACGTCCTGCCTGCGTCTGGTCCCAGAGCCCTGCGCTGCCGTCAGAGAAACACTGTGCGATTTCCCCGAGGAAAAGGGCCTTCTGAGCGGAGTCGGTGCGGCCGTCAGAGAATCTGCACTCATGAGGCTCAGCCCTGCGACACGGTCTGCACCGTATACCCGAGGACGGCTGACCCGCACAGCACGCAGGCCTCCAGGCGTGCGGCCAGGCGCCCCGGCCCGCGTCGGCCCCCGACCCCCGACCCCGCGAAGGTCCCGGGGCGCACTGCGTCCCCCACCTGCACCCCGCATCTCCTACCCCACCCCGGCCCACGTCGCCGCCCACGCCCACGCCCCCGGCATGGCTGCGTGGTTTGCAGCGTCTGGGGGTGAGCGGCGGTGCGGCAGCCGTGCCTGGCGAGGCCTGGCCCCGAGGTTCACGGGTGGAGGTGTGCAGGGCGTCCCCCTAGTTTTCTGATGCCAAGAACCATCGGTTCTTCCTTCAGAAGACTGAAATGCACACGGGTTCACCACTGGCTGAAGCCGAAGCTTCGTCCCGCTGCGGGGCTGAGCCCCAGGACGGGTGGCCCCACAGGGACGAGGGGCGCACTGCGAGCCTGGGACGACAGCCGCGAGGGGCTTCGGGGTCCCGCACGGGGTCCCCCGGGAGTCCCGCACGCAGCAGGGCAGCCCTGGCGGCCCCCTCCTGCTCTGGCGACAGCACGGGCTCAGACGCCGCCGGCTCACAGTTTAAGCCAAAAGGTGCCAAAGAGAAAGGCGACGGGGCAGCAGAGACAGAACTCGTCCCACCCCATTTGCGCAGCCGAGTGTCTGCGGGCCACCGGCACTTACCTGCCGAAAGCATCTCACATAAATCACAGATTTAAGCACTCTTATATTCGTGGACTTGGCGATGATCGTGGATGTCAGAATTAAACGGCTTGTCTCACTTCTCACGCCTCTGCAATGCAATTAACACCTCGTTCCGTTCCTCGTTGGGCATCCAATCACTCTTCTGCTTGAATCAGACACCTTCTTTCAGAGATGCCGGGCAAGAGTTGACTAAATCTTCAGTCCTTGGCAACGATAAACTGATAGCCAAGTCAAAAGAACCATATGCTCTGACGGTAAAACATTTTGCCAATTTTGTTTAATGAATTAGGCCAATTTTGTGTGAGGCACATAAATCTCGTCTCGGTGCCTGAATACATAGGTCTCGGGACAGTGTGTCAAGCTCGTGTGAGCTGGACCCGCGTGCGCCGGCTTTCACGACTGGGGCTAGGGTCTCGTTCCCGTTTCTATTTCCTCTTTGGCATCGATGTGGTCTAAGGGACTCTGTCCTGCTGCTCGTCCACACCCAGCGGGCTCCAGCATTGGAGGCTGGCGGGGACCTTGCTGCCCCTGGATCCGGGGCGCTGGCACCTAGGACTCTAGCCCAACGCACAGCCAGAAGGGCCGTGCCCGCCGCCTCGGGTCCCCCACGAGAGGAAAGAGGCTTCGGGGCTTTCCCTCTGCCCACTGCAGGGCTGCGCAGGGCAGGTGTGTGCTACGGTGTGGGTACAGACCACTGGCCGGGAAAGGGAGTGCGGCGTGGGCTTGCGGTCAGCGCCCGGTGCCGGGGGGTCCTGAGCCAGCCAAAGGGGTGGGGTGGTGTGGTGTGTGTGTGTGTGTCTGTCTGTCTGTCTGTCTGTCTGATCTACCTGCCTACCTGCCTACTTATCTAATCACATACCTGTCTGTCTGCCTGCCTGTCTTCAGGAGGTCATTAACTCTGTGCTCTTTGGTTTGCTCAGTAAGATAATCAAGTCCGTGCATCCCAACAGTTCATCACTTTCTTCAGAGAGTTAGTGACGCAGTGGCACCGGAGAAATTGGAGAAATGGAATTGTAAACGTTAATGTTCGTCAGGGCCCTAGTTCGAAGGCTCTAGCTAATTTGCATAAATGCAGAATTTAAAAGGCACCAATCTGTAATAGTAAAATTAATTAGGGCAAACCACCACTTCCTATAAATCCGATATTCAAGAAAAACAAATTAAATACAGACATTCTAAAAACTAACAGTTCTCACGGTGTGCTGACTAAATACCTAAAAGCAGCTCACACACCTTGGGTGCGGCCGACAGGATGCTCTGTCCCCACACAGACGGCGGCAGATGGGCGGAGGAGGGGCCCGGGGCCCAGGAGCTGGGGCGGCGGGCTGCAGGCGACTGCTCGGTGCGGTGGCCGCGCGGGCTCATGCAGAGTCCCCCAAGCTCAGGGAGCGCAAAGACCCGAGTGAGGAAACCTGTAGCACCGCAGCCGGCCGCGTGGCTGGTGGGCGGGCCCGTCGCAGTCTGTCGTCTCTCCTAGCGGTTCCCGAAAGCGCTTGGGACATCCAGCGCACGCATGTGCGGTGACAGACGGGGTGTTCAATGCACCGTGGCCAAGGAGGCCAAGCGTCCTGTAATCCCCAGAGCGCGCGGCCCCAAGGCCCGGTCCCTGAGGCCCTCTCTGCACAAAGCGACCCTTTCCATACCAAATGCCCACACCCGTGGAACCGCAGGGAGTCACCCGAGAGGGAAGCGCCTCCAAAGTGACAAGGACCCCTGAAAACCAGCGCCTCCAAAACATCAGTGAGAGCCCTGCAAAACCTTCTCCAGAACGCTGGGAATGAATCCGAGGCTTGCAACGGTCCAAGGAGCGTTTCTTAAGAAGGGCAGCAGACTTCGGGTGTTCTAACTCAGCCCATTCCCATATCCCAGTCCCGGACTCCAAAGGTCCCCCGAAAGCCAAGAGCTTTACGCCGATAACATCTATGCAAACCCAGTCCCCTGAAGCCACTCGGCAGGATAGAACAGAGAACTGCTGCTCCTGGGCTGGGCACGAAGCTCCCTTGAAAAGCTCCCTTCTTAGAGTTTGCCTTTACTCAAAATGACTCGGAGCTCACTGTGTGTGAAACCCCGTCCCCAGGGCATTTGCTGAAAACAGTCGCTGACAACTGTTCAACACTGCAGTGGCCAGAGGCAGCGGTTCCGGCCGAGCCAAACCCTTGTGAGGAAAAGACTGGGGAACGAGGCGTCCGTGGGGACGTCTGCAAAGCTCCGACATGTCCCAGGAAATGGAGAAGGCCGCACCCACGGGCGGGGCGTCGCACATGTCACATGTCCAGCGAAGACCCGAAAAGGCCCTGAAATCTCACCTCTGCGCACATGCTGTGACTTATGAAAATCAACCGGTATAATACATTACAGAGTGAAGGGGAATCCCACAGGATCATCGCAACTGACGCAAAAAAAGACATTCGACAAAAGTTAACACCTTTCGTGGAAAAAAAACCAGTCAATGAAGTAGAAACGGAAGGAAACTATTTCAATGTAATACAGGCCACGTATATAAAAAGCCCAGAGCCAACATCAAAGTTAATGGTGACAGACCAAAAGCTTTTCATCTAAGGCGGGAACAAGACAAGGTGCCTACTTCAGCCACTTCTATTCAACACAGTATTGGGATTCCTAGCCAGTGAAATCAGGCAAAAAAAATAAAGGAAAAAAAGCATCCAAAGAAACAAAATCAACACACAAAAATCAGGTGCACTTCTGTACACTAATAATGTACAATCGAACATGAAATTAGGAAAACAATCCAATTTACAACAGCATCAAAAAATGAATAAAATACTTAGGAATAAACTTAACCAAGGAGGTGAAAGATCTATATGCTGAAAACTAAAAAATATTGCTGAAAAGAATAAAAAAAAGACCCAAGGCAATCTACACATTTAATGCACTCCCTACCAAAATCCCAACGCTGTTTTTGCAAAAATAGAAAAATCTATGCTAAAATGCATACGGAATCTCAAGGGGCCTTGAATGGCCAAAAATATCTTACAGAGGAGAAACAAAGTTGGAGGACTCACGTTTCCTGATTTCAAAACTTACTACAAAACAACGATCATCAAAACGGCACGGCACTGCCACAGAGACAGACGTATAGACCCGCGGACAGACTCGAGAGCCCAGAAAAAAGCCCGTGCATGTGTGGTCAGGTGACGTTTGACAAGGGGGTCAAGGCCATTCAATAGTGAAAGGACAGCCCCTCCAACAAATGGAGCGGGGACCACGGGACGTGCACAAGCACAAGGAGTCGGGCAGCGCCACCGTATAGCCAGCCACAAAAATCAACTCGCGACGGAGCGAAGACCTACACGGAGACCGAAAAGTGTAACATTCTTAGGAGAAAAACAAAAGAGAGCCCTCATGAGATCGGGTTTGGCAATAATGTCTTAGACGTCACACCACGAGCACAGGCAATAAAAGTCGCTGAGTGGGCCTCCGTCAAAATCAGAAGCGTCCGCCCACCGAAGGAGTCCGCTGGCAGGGCGTGCGGGCAAGCTGGGAGGGCTGACGTCTGCCAGTCTGTCCGGTAAGGGGCTACCATTCAGAATACGTGAACACTCCTAATGTTCGACAACGAAAGAATCCAATGACCCCATTTTAAAATGGGCGAAGGCCTGGCGTGGACAGTGCTCCAAAAAAGGTGTACACATGGCCAACAACAGAGGCAAAGGTCCTCGAGGTCAGTAATCATTGGGGAAATGCAAATCAAAGCCTCAGTGAGACCCGCTGACGCCCATCAGAATGGCTGCTACGAGAGAGGGAGAGCACGGAGGGAGGGAGGGAGGGAGGAGGAGTGACAAGTGTGGGTGAGGATGCGGAGATCTGGAACCCGCCCACTGCTGGTGGCAACGGAAAACGGTGTGGCCACCGTGGAAGTGTGTGGAGCTGCCTCAAAAACTAAACACAGCATGAACGACCATGTGACCCGGCAACCCCACTTCCGGGGATTTCTCCAGAAGAAATGGAGCCGCTATTTGCACACACATGTTCACAGCAGCACGGCTCACGGTGGCCGAAAGGGAAAAGCAATCCGTGTGCGTTGACCGAAGACCAAACAAAACGTGGTCTATGCACACGAGGATTATTATGCATTAAGGAGGAAGGACGTTCTGATGCGTGCTGTCACATGCACGAACCTTCAGATCATGCCTAGTGAAATCGGCCGGTCACCACGAGACGAATGCTGCGTGATCAGGAATGCAGAGAAACGGGGAACGGAGATGTGGTTCTGGGGACGGGGAGGGAGGGGAACAGGCAGCTGTTTGACAGGTACGGATTTCAGGCTTGCAAGACGCAAGGTTCTGCAGACTGGTCGCCCGACAATGTGAAGATACATAACGCTACTGAGTTGTACCCTTAAAAATGGTGACCATGGTAAACTTTATGTTATGCAGATTTTACCGCAATTAAAAATCTAAAATAAATGAAGAAAGAAACAGAGGCCAAGATACAATAGAAGAAACGACGGCGAGGTGCAAAGAGAAATTCGAGCAAACGCAGAGGGTTTCCCAGCACCGACCGCAAGCTGGACCCCCACCCTTTGATTCCGAGGACGCCGCTGCCACCTAACCATACTCCTCTGCTGGGCCAAGGACTCGCGGGGGTAACGTGTGCGCACAAAGGAGAGGGAGGGGCGCATGGGAAGACGCATTGCTGACTTCATCACAGTGCCCGAGAGCTTACTCTGCGCCGGGTGCAGGGAATACACACTGCTCAGGGCGGAAGATATTGCCCCGAAAAGAAGACGGATCCTACAGACCCGATAATTCGTTTTCAAGAGGGAGTCTGTTCAACTCGTAGACGATGCCACAGAAGATGAAGTGGCTGGACACACATCAGCCACTCTCATAACGAATGTACCATGTGTCTCAGAAGCAATTTGGCCTCCAGCCTTAATATTTATTTATATCCACTTCCTCCAATTGGAAAAGAACTGGTGTTTAATAAATGGTTATTTCATTTGATCAAGTTTTGGAAGGGAATCATTTTTTAAGCTGCAAATAAAACTAATCTCAGATAATATTTTCATCTGAAATGTTTAGTCCTCTTTCTGAATTACTGACTCAATATTTAAGGAGCAACTCCATTACAGACAAATTCTAAAATGCATCGCTATTCGAGTATCATTTTTAACATCATCTATCAGTGACTCAAACTCTGAATACAGATTTCGTAGCCCTTTATTACCTTGGATAGAAGTACTTCCCATGCTGATTTGTGCAGAGGTAAACGTAACGGCCTTTGCGACCTGGTTGATTTTACTCTTAAGCAGGCCACGACTGGGGTCTCCCTCCCTCCAGCCCTCAGAGGGCACCGACTCCACCTCAGACCTCTGCTCCCGGCCAGCAGGGTGTCTAACAGTCAGACGAACAGTCAGATGGCTATGGGTAACCATCGCATGAGTCCGCAGCTTAGTGACGAGAGCTCTCACTCCTTCATTCCAGCTCCTTCCCTGTCACCACAATGAGCTGGGTTCCCAGGGCGCGCCTGGGGCGAGGGCCGGTCCCTGTCACAGCGCCGGGTGCAGATGCTCAGGGCAGCTGCATCCACGATGCCACGGAGCCTTCTGAAGATGAAACTTTGGGAGCCTGGTGTTTGCATCTTGGGGGCGGGACTCAGGAACGAGCATCCTAGGTGACCCTGATGGGCATTCAGACTTGCGAGCCTTCTGTCCCGAGAGCGGTCACCATTGGCAGCCACGAGAGTTGGGACGGAGCTGCCACCAAGCCCTGCGCAGGACAGGTGGATGAGAGAGCCGGCCTCGGCGGCACCGCACGGCGCAGGTGCACGCAGCCCACGGCTCCATCACGCGGCCCCGCCCAGAAACACCTGCTGACCCCTTACCGCTGGGGCTAAGCGGGGAAGAGCCGGAGGGGACAGGCCTGCTTTTGGAACTCAGGGGCTGGCGGTGACACAGATATTAACCACATGACTGAACGGGGAGGAGCTATGGAGGCACCGGGACCGCCCCCCCCCCCCACCGCGGCCACCTGCTGTGCAGGCAGCAGAGCGGAAACGCCCAGAACCCCCAGCTCAGGCGGCGCGAGGAGGGCGCGTCTTTGCTGGTAGCTTCTATGTCAGGCAGGAAAGCTAACTCCTGACAGTGCAGCAGCACGACAGGGTGTCGACCGCTCTCGGCCCACATTCCGGAGGCTTCGGGCGCGGTGCCTGTTTTCATGTGGCCCCGCTGATGCTCCCCCAAGCACCCACTCGGAAACCGGATTGGATACAAGTGGCCTATTTAAAGACACAGGTGATACATTAAAAACCCTTAGAGAACCACGCCGTGCGACGTGGGTGCCCGTTCACGGTCACGTGACACGTTTTCGAGAGACTGGTCAAGTTCTCATGCATGTGCTGAGCAGCCTCAGGCCTGTTTCATTTACCTGGGGAGAAACACCGAGTTCTGGGGATGGGGTCGCTCGCCAGCACGTAGACAAATGACAGAAACGCAAGCCTGCAGCACCCAAGGTCGCTGTCCAGACACCACTGCTTCCCCAGGCCCCAGAGCGACTTCCAGTCTAGATGAGCTCATCCTCCGCAGCCAGTAGATGGTCACTTAAAAGATGGCCGGTACACACAGAAGCTATAACAGCTCACTCCCCTACGCTCAATGAAATTTAAGCCTTGACCTGCCCCGTAAGTACCGCCTGACGATGCTTGCTGCAGCAGCTTTGGGGTCCTGAATGAAGGCGGCACATCCCCTCTGCCACTAAATGCCACTTCATCGAGTGCGTTCCTCAGCATCTCAGCACTTCAATCAAATAGAGAAGGCACATCGCAAGGATCCAGGATGAGCGCCTCTGGCCTCTCTGAATGCTCCACACAGAGAACGCAGAGAAATGGAGCGCCGAAAAGAAAATAAAAGTGTAATTATTAGCACTGAACAGAAAGGAACTACGTAAAGAGAAATGAATAGTGAAGACTGAGAGAGGACTGATGGAAATGGAAGTAAAAACTTACTGTGAACAGTTTTAGAAAACTCTTCCTTACCCTGTCTTGGAATTTTATAAAGTTCCACTTTATCCTCTCGAAAGAGCTCCAAATAATACGGCAGCTTTCTCCTGACAAAGTGTGAAGCCGTGTCCTCATTATCCCTACGTGTTTACGCCGCCTCTGCATGCCTTGATCCTGAGGGCGTGGAGCCCGGCAGCTCCCACGCCCCGTCCGCCGACAGGACGTGCACTAGCTGGGGTCCCGGGTCCCCACGCCGCGCCAGCTGACCCGGGAACCGGAGGCCAGCGGGAGCCGGGCAGGCGCCGCGAAGACACTTCCCTTCCTCACTGCACCTGAAGGGACAATGCCCAGGAGCCTTTCTCCGTGGGGACGTCATTCTGCCCCCTCACATCTACCCGCTTCTTCATGCGGTACCTCCGAACGCCCGGATGAGAGTGGCGCCTGTGCTCCTGGGGTTTCTGTCCTGCAGGGACAGAATGACCAGGAGACAGGAAAATGAGCTGCGCAGAGCACCTGCGAGGGGGCTCAGCCGCAGCACGTACTGGGCTTCGCTCCGAAACGTCACGGCCACACGCAGAAGGAGACACGGGGGCCGAGGCGCTGGGCCTGGCCGCCGCCGGCCCTTGCGCCCCGTGTGGCAGCTGGTGGCCTCAGTGGTTCCGCACCTGCCTCGGGGCCTGCTTTCCGGCGCAGGGTCCCCACCCCAAGTCGGGCTGGCCACGTGACATCCCGGCGCGGCCGGGGAGCAAACGCGGCGTGAGCAGCGGCTCTTCGAGGTGCTCGGCACTGTCGCCCGCTCCCGTGCCCGTCGCCGTGACAACGTGGCCGAGCGCGCACTATGGGGTGGGGGGGTTGCGCGGCAGGTGCGGGATGAGACGCGAGCATCCCGGCCGAGGCCAGCCTCGCCCAGCCGCCCGCAGCCGCCCGCTGCCCGCGGCCGTGTCCGGGAGCGCGCCCAGACCCGCAGGACCACGAGCGGCCACAGGGAGGTCTTCCCGAGGCCACTGGGTTTGCAGGCGGTTGTCACACAGCAGCGGGTCACATACGCCGCTCGACGGAACAGCGGAGAAGGCGACGTGAGGACCAAACCTGCCAAACCGGAAGCCGATCCGGGGCCCGTCTGGGACCGTGAGCCTGACGACCCACGTCGGGGGCTCACGGCAGAGCCACGAGGAGACCTCTGGCTTGGGAGCCACAGCCAAACCTTCGAGGCCGGAGTCTGGCGGGCGGCTGCCGCCGCAGCTGGTTGCGCCCCAAGCCCCCACCCCCCACCACCCCGAGGCGCTGCCACTGGCCGCCTCGGCTCTGTCTGCTCTAGAGAGTTTCCTGGAAAGAATGTGGACCTTCGTTTCGAGAGTAAGAAAAAATGATCTAAGCCTGGAACCCGAGCCACAACTCCCACATGTCACTGGCTTCCTTCCCAGAGAAAAAGGCCGTTTGTCACCTCATCCTCTCGGACCTGCTGCCAGGACACTTAATCTTCCGATGGCCGTCCCACTGGCACCGGGCCGCTCCCTCCCCTCCTGGACGCTTCTCGTTGGCATCTCTATCACCCTCCGCGTCCCACCCGCCCGTCATTCGCAAGCTGCTCTTTGAAAACGTGGACACAGATGCTCCCAGAAGATTCCGAGTCTCGGCGACAGTCTGTCCGGCCTGCTGGCTTTGCTCCAGAGGCCCTGCTCTCCCTGGAGCTGAGGAGAGCAGCCTGCGCCTCTGTCACCAGGCCCGCTGGGGGCCGGGGGACAAGGCACGGACACCGGCAGGGCCTCCGCCTTCGTGCGCAGAGCCTCGTGAGCCATTGCTGTGCGGGGGCGAAGACGCCCCCTCCCCTAGGCTGAGCATCTGTTTAGCTTCAGGTCACTGCTGTCTCTCGGGGATCCTCACTGACACTGGTTCCCACGCACTGGGCCACCGGCCCTGTGAGGCAAAATTCTCCCCTTTAGGGGCCATCGGACCCACACGCACCCAGGCACCATCCAGGGCCCGAGCGAACAATGGGTCTCACGCGGACAAGCGTTTTCCAAACGTGATTCATGGAACAGACACTGAATATCTTATTAAACCCACAGCCACTGTGTACGCGTGTGAGAGTGTGTGTGTGTGCACTAGCACCGTTACACATTTTCCCAGTTATTGAGTAACAAGAGGTCCAAGTTGTATGACGCTCCTTGAAAGTTTTGGTCATTAAAAAAGGTCTCTGTATTCAAACAGGCTGAATGGAAACCACTCTTCTAAAAGCCATTCTAGAACATTCCAGAAGGTTCATTCTTGGGCTCACCTAGGGCCGCAGACATTCTCTGGAGTTACCTGATTCTTTCAGACCAAACCCCAACACACGCCATGTCTCAGGGTCCAGGGACGGCTTCCCAGGCAGGAGCTGGAGGCGCACGAGCCAGCATGCCAGTTTCTCAGGCTTGGCTGCTGACGCTGGGTCAGGGGGTTCTTGCTGGGGCGGGCCGTTCGTGCTCTATAGGATGTTTGGCAGCACCTCGGGCCTTCACCCACGAGATGTCAGTGGCACCCCTCCACCCAGCTGTGATGACCAAAACTGTCCCAGACACTGTTGAGTGTCCCCTAAGGGGTAAAATGCTCCCCTGCCCCCAAACCACTAACCTGGGCCACTGCAAGTATCTGAACACAGCACTGGAATGAATACGTTCAATGTCACAGCCATTAAACTACGTTCCTCAGTGAAAGTCTATTTTCATTTGGACTAATGCACAATTTCGTACCTGAATAGATAAATGTTAACTTTGCTTCTAAATTGAAAACAGTAATTGGTTTACTAACAAGGACACGTAGCTTACTGGACCTTACAACCAAACTTTCATCAACGCCTAAAAGAGTGTGTCGCCACGTTAAAGTACAAACCACCGTTTGGGCAAGGCCGGCATTGCCGACAGAGGTCCGGCTGAAGTATCACGTGGGTCCCATGGTGTGAGCAGCTACGATCTCCAAGGCTAAGGTCACGAGGTCCAGTGGCGCCCTATGTTCACCCCTAAGGTGTCTTTCTCCAAAATTTTTAAATACAAGTTTTCCTATGTCTCTTGTCGACAAATCCGTTCTTGAGCGTAGCCACGCCGGCGGGAATTTGTGGGTGTGCTGTGCTGTCTTCTGCGAGCCGGAGACCCCTGTCGCGGTCGCTGTGCGGAACGCCTGTGTCGTGCTGGGCCCGGGACCGGCCTGCGCAGGAGGGACACTCGCCTTGACGCCTCACGGCACGGGCAGAGTCACATGCACGCACGACTGAAGGCGGCAGGTCACCGCGTGGGAGAAGCACCCGGGACCCTGGCCTTGCACCCACGAGAGCTCGGCGGGCGCGAGGCTCGAGGTGACAGAAGACGGCGTCGACGTAGGGGAAATTTCCAGATAGAAGACGAGTATCCAGAGGCTAATTCAAAGCTCAGAGTTTGGGCGAGGGCCGCAGGAGGCTGACGTAACGGCACACAGAGCCACATGTCAGCGACCCCACCGCTGCCAAGGCGGGCGAGCGCCCCAGGAAAGAGGCAGGTCCGGACACCTGCAGGGCACACCTGCACTCCTAGGCCCAGGTCTGGGTACCTGCAGGACACACCTGCACTCCTAGGCCCAGGTCTGGGTACCTGCAGGACACACCTGCACTCCTAGGACTGGAGTTCCCTAGTTCACGACCAAGCGGTGCCCTCTGCTGACCTCACTGTCACGAGACTTCTCCACTGCTGACCGCAAGCAATGCTGACACGATGTCTCAGGTGATACCCAGGCGAAAAAGGCCAAACCAAAGCAGGAGGAAGTAGCACGGGAACAGGTGGACTCTACAGCAGGGCCTGACAGACACCTCAGCGAGGTGACCAAGGGCAACATCAGCTGGGGTGAATCGTGCTGACAGCACAAGCTCCCTTGACGTGCCATGATGTGTTGAAAGTGGCACTTTATCTGTGTTCTTGCTCTGCCAGACCCCCACGCCCGTCTAACCATGAGAAAACACCAGGAAAACTCACGCTGAAGGACACGCTACAAAATATCTGAGCAGCACCCCCCCAAAAACTGTCAAGGTCATCGAAAGCCAGGACAGGACGAGACCCTGGCACAGACTGGAGGAGCATCGGGAGACAGCGGCGGCTAAGTGTGACGTGGTGCTCTGGACGAGATCCTGGAACGGAAAAGGGACATTAAGGCAAAGCTAAGGAAATGTGACTACAGTATGGACTTGGTTAAACGTTCCATTCTGGTGACTCATTTTTAATTGCTGTCCTGTCCCCGGCAAAAAAAAAAGAAGGATCGGGCAGGACCAACCTTGAGAGACAGAAATGACGCAGAGGCTCAGCGCCTGCTGGTGACGAGCCGGCGGCAAACGTGAGTGGTGACCCCGACGTCACACTTTCTTCCCAGAACACAGAGCAAGGGCGTGAGACTGCGTCCTGCTTAGGGATTCAGATTACACAGCAGACCGGCAGACACAAACAAATAGAGCTCTGACTAAATCAATATGGCGACAAGGTGGTTGTTTAAACTAAAAGTAACTCGCCTCTCCATCTGCCATGTAAACAATCAGCGAGGCATGCCTTTTACCAGTGCCTATTTACAATGCAAGCGAAAAAGTTTCAAAGGCAACGGAGGGAAACACTGTCAGCCCCCCAACTGCAAGCTTGCTTTCTCGTTGCAAGCATGCCATGCCCGTAAAGACTGAGAGGCACTGTCCCAAGAGTGTCACTCAGAGACCCACCTCATTTGTGATCTATTTGTCACAGAGACAGGCAATTACAGTTTGATTAGCATGTCATAAATGGTGTTTCTTTCCAATATATCTAGCGAAGCGGGTGAGCAAACCCCTTTCCGTGTGCTTCGCGCTCCTGCGGACTACGCAGTGGAGTGGTGGCTGGCACTGCGGCGTTGGGAAGAACACTGGCGCGGGTACCAGAACACTCTCTGAGGATGGGGAGCCCAGCGGCGGCCGGCCTGCGGTCATTGCCGGCAGCACCGCTGCCCGCCGGGTCTCCCCCAGCTCCCGACCGCCTGAGAACCCGGCTCGATGCCCCCCACGACCCCGATTTTTAAGTCTTTGAAGCACTACAGGTATAGATTTTTAGAGATTTGATGCGTAGTCTTGGAAACGCTTTAGTGACAGAATGAAATCAGAAACAACTGCACTGTGACGGATAGAGCAAATAAAAACAAATATTTCAGAGAGCTCCAACAAAATACGAAACGAAGCATTCATCCATCCTCTTAAAAATACTTGGAGTTGGGCCTCAAAACTTGCTGTAAGGCTACAAAACAATGATTTCCGGTAAGTAAGAGACGCCCTCTAAGTTCTTCGTTTGCATAGGCCTCCGATCTTGACATCTGGGAGCATTCACTTTCCTCTTCATGCTGATCAGGGGTGACGCATCTAGAAAGCGGACGTCCAAATCCAACCACCACAAAAGAAAGTTTCCGTCACTCCGGCGGCCTGCATTTTGCTTGGAGTGCTGTGATGACCCCTGCGCTGGTCCCAGGCCTGGGCTGAAATGGCCTTTGGGGGTGAAGGCCCAGCCCCCGAAACTCTCCCTGTGAAGTGGGAGTTCCTGCCCCGCCTCCCACGCCGGCAGGGAGGGAGGACGGCGCGGAAGGCGAGGTGCGTCTCGCACACTTAGCAATCAGCCAATTCCCCCTGAAGAATGTGGAGCGTCCCTCCTGCTCTGAGGTGCCGGCGGTGACTACGGCCGTGTTCCGCTCAAACCAGGCGTCATTTCGTGATGTAAACGCGTTCTAGCCCAGAAGCGACTGACTGTTCGATACGGCTGAGCTGCTCCTGCAATTCTTTTAGAAACTGTATTCCAGCAGCGCGTACTGGTGTCCAGTCAGGCGTCACGCACGACCTCGCCTGGATTGGGGAAGACGGCGCCCTCGGCCGAGCAGCACAGGCGAGTCCCTCTCTCCTGGGGTCCTGGCCTTGGGCGACTGCGAAGTTGGACTGCGTGTGACGAGCCAGGACAGAGACTGCTGTGGTTATTTCTTCAGGGCAGCTGTCCTCTCTGTCCTCGGGCTCCTGACCCTACGTATGGTTAGTGTTAAAACATACAGGGCAAAGGGCACAGGGCCAGGATGAACTCGGTCTTGGAAACAGCAGTGAATTTATCAGTAGTATTAACAGTCTCTTAAGGGGACCCTTCATTGCAGCTTCTTCTATAATGATTAGAAAACTGGTTTTCTTTTAAATGTGAAAGTTGTCAAAACCTAAGTCATCTTCTGATTTCCGGGAGAAAAGACCAGAAGGTCACTTAACCAACAATACGTCTGAGGGCCTCCCGCCCAGCCCTTCACCCTGTGACACGTCTTCACCCTGTGACACGTCTTGAGACGCTGTGAGGTCTAGAGGGACACACTTAGGATCTCAAGGTGACGCCCAAAAGGCTCCTTTCGTTAAATCTCGCACCTGTCACTTCTCCCGTGAGACTAGGTATAGATTTTCTGGTTGTTTTCAGAATGCCTCAATGAGTTTTCTTCCTTCACTGAACTCCCATGAGAAAAATCAATTCTATTATCAGCTAAAAATGGATCCAAGTCCCTAGGACAATCTTTTGCTTAAAGGAGCTTCTCTCCCCATTGGCAAGACGGCAGGCTGAGGGTGCAGCTACAGAAAGCGTCCCTGGTAGCTGGGCTGGTGTCTGCCCAAACCCATTTTCTGCTTCCAAAATGCACACGGGTACCTGGGAGGTAGCCCTAGCCAGAAACTGGTCCCGACCCCATCTGCAGGTGGAGTAGCCACATGGCAAGTCCTCTTCAGCGGAAGCCGGTGCGTCACGGTGCGGCCTCCAGGCCAGGCCCGCACGGGCAGCTGCGCCTCCTCTGGGATGCCGAGCAGCGTGGACGGCAGACCCGCCGGTGGCCAGCCTGGGGACAGCAGCCCAAGGGCCAGGCCACCTCCCCGGGCTCGCTGAGAATGAAGACATGTCTCCTGTGTTTGTCACCTGCTACCACAGCCTCCCCGAGCACAGTGCCCCGTCAGGACCTCGCACGGCGAAAACCCAGTCCCGTGACGTCCCCTCTTAACCTCGCCCCTTGGCTCGCAGCGAACAGCTTCCGCCCCGCCACGATGAGCGGACGGTGCCGCAGGATGGCGCTGCTTCGCTAGCCACCTTCTACCGCCTGCGGCGTGAACTGTCTGCTTTCAAGTCTTCCGGCTCCACTGATGAAAAGGGTATGTGTCTGAAATGCAGCTTTTCCAAAGACAGTCATTACCTCTAGGTCAACAACACAGACAGGATTCTCTCACGCATTTTTCTAATTTTGACTCGTGTGGACAAAGAAAAGTGAAGAAGTAAATAACCTCTTTTCAACTCCTCTATTTGCCAAATCATCAAGAAATGGTGGCGGCCCTTAGATGTTTCCGTTTATCAACAAATACGTTTCAAAAGCTTCTGTTTAAGATATAAAAGTTGTTAATCCAGCAGTGCAGAAAGCGCTCGGGTTTTAAGGCGATGGAAAGGGTTCTCGTCTACCGTAGCTCCACGTGCAGAGGACTTCCTCGTTTGGTCCAACGTATCTCTCAGTTTGAACGCTCTCATGCTCAACAGGAACCAGGCTAAAATTTGAACACGGGTATTTTAATTGGGGAACACACACACCAGAGACCTCAGCCGAACCACAGAGTCGCCAACCCCTTCCCAGCGCAGACATGCGACCTGGCCTTGTGAAAGCTACGTCCCCTCGCAGGCCCCGGGTCCCAAGTGTGACACTGAGCGTTACCGTTGCCTCTTTCTCTCCCGAAGAGTGATAAGAAGTTGAAAATGTGCAAAGCGATTTCGAGGTGAGAGGAGTTTCTGAACACGAGGTGCTGGGGCCATTCTCTCCGCCTGCGGTAGAGAACTACTTCTCGAGGAGGAAGAAAGGCAGGACAGGGAGTGGCCCTTCCAGCCCCATGCTGTCTCTAAAGCCCCCGAGCCAGGGGCGGGACTCTCCTCTTCACGGTGCCTGCGTTCACGCACCGGGAGGTGCTACCAAATAACTTACTAACTAGGACTCTTCGGTAAGTTTCTTTGGACAATAACGTCCCCTGCAAACAGGGGCGGCTGTACGCTGCCTTCCGGGCGGGCTGCCCTTTCCCCTCCCGCGTCACGCCCGCGAGATGCCAGGCAAAGCACGAGGGCAGAGCGGCCCTGCCAGCCCCGCCCCCGCGGGAAGGGAGAGCACTGAGCCTCCCGCCACTAAGTTCAATGTTAACGGATGTTTCCGTACACGCTCTTCGTAGGGTTGAAGAAATTACTTTCTATAAGGAGGTTGCTGAGAATTTTGATCACAAATGACGGCTGGAGTTTTTCCAGTGCTTTCCCTGTGTTGATGGATATGCTCATAAGAGTTCTTCTTCAGCCTGTTGATATGATGGATTACATGGATTAATTTTCAAATATTGAGCCAGCCGTGTACACCTGGGATAAAATCCACTTGGTTATAACGTATCATTCTTTTTCACTTTGCTAGATTTAACTCGTCAATGCTGCGTTAAGGATTTTTGCATCTACATTCATTAGTAATATTGGTTGATAGCATTTATTTTTGTTTTATTGGCCTCATAAAGCAAATTGGAAAGTGTTTCCTATTCTTCTATTTACTAGATGAGAGTGTGGAAAATTAGTTTTAATTCTTTAAATGTTTTGAAAAAATTTTTCCAGTGAAATGAGCACACATCTAGCTTCTTATTCTGGTTTTTACGTGTTTCAACTCACCAATTTCTACTTGATTCTTTTGTTAATTTCTTCTTCGCTGAGGTTTTCTATTCATTTGTTTAAAGCGAACTAAACTGCTGTTGAAGCACTGTTACAACGGCGGCTTTAAACCCTCAGGTGATCACAACACGTGATCCATCGCGAGGCTGGTTCAGTGGGTCGCTTTCTCATTCCGCGGTGAGCTTTCTGGTTCTGGGATGCAGAGAGATTTTCGTTGTATCCTGGGCACTCTGGATATTACGTTGAGGCTCCTGAGCCTATTCAATCTTTTATTTTAGCAGGCAGCTGCCTGCTCAGTGTCATATGTAAGCTCCAGCCTACTTTTGTGGGCTGGGTTCCAATGACAATCTGCTCTTCAGAGCTGTCCGGTCTCCTTCGTGCCGGAGGGTCTGCTGGGGCTCGTCTGTCCCCGCTGTCACTGCCTGGGGTGACAGAAGGCAGTTCCGCAAGCCGCCCCGCATCTGCGTGCGAGGTGAGGGACGCCTGGCTCCGGACGGAGGAAGCTGTCCTGGGCCACCGGGCGCTGGTGGGCTTCGTGCTCGACTTTGGCTGCTGCCAAAAGGAGGGAAGTGTCTACTTGTTCCATCTTCTGCCACCAGATGGATCAGAGAATGCTGGGTCAAATAGTTTTTAATTTAATAGAATTTCTGGTAAGTAGTTACATATGTTAATTCATTTACAGTCTGTGGTTCATCTGCAAAGGTGAAATAAAGTCTTAAGTCTGCAATTCTATTTGAACACTTTATGACAACAGTATATTTGTGAATAGGGTAGTTTAATATGTCTCATTAACTGATGCTAATTATATGCGCAGTTATTTTGGAATATAGTGAACAATAAGGACAATTACAATCTGAGCATTTAACAGATTTTAAGTCATCGTTGAGAGGTTGAACCGACTGAGAAATGAATGTTCTCTCGACTTGCTTCTTCATTTATTTTTTATTTAATTGAGTTTTAATGCCACATAATATTGATTCACAACTTAAAAGATTAGAATTATAATCAATCTAAGCCCACACTGCATTCTCTCAAAGCCCATTTTAAAGTCTAAAAATTGGTGTCATTTATTAATTTCATTGTAATTTGCACTTAATTAGAACCTCTCAGTGTTTGAGACTAATATACAAAACAAGTCATTCAGGCACAATTGGGAAATAAGACATCCTACAAAAGCGGAATTCGCAGAGTCGATGCTCAGGGCTTGAAGCCTGGGACTTGGTTCAGAATCGCTTTTCGGAGGGAACTTTCTGGAACTGACTGTCGCACTGAGGTCCTCCTGCCCGTGGATGAGGTGCACAGTGACAGTCGGCCTTCTTTTGAGGCCTCGGACCGTTTTCACGATTCGTGTGTTGTCCTGTATCGTGACAGGATGCCGTCGCCAATGACGTAATGTGTTGCAGAGGGCAAAGCACAGGAAGGACGTTATTTTTCTGGTGTGAAATGGGTGAATGAAATACAATTACTATTCTCGATTTCGAGGAACCAAGTCACAGGGAGGGTGAGTAACTAGATAATAATTAAACAGCTCATCGGAAGGCAGACGGAGGAGTTAAAAAAGCCAACACATTGTATGTCATTGGGCCGAAACCCTTTCTACAAACACTGTCTCGTCTGACTGACTCTAATAACAGTCACTACCGTCTTCCTGTCTCACGTCGAGGACGCCGCAGCCTGGACAGTTTAATCAGGGGCCCGTCACTGAGCAGCGAGTGGCAGGGGCCCCGTCCTGACACGGCACCCGCGCAGTGAAGTGGGTGTCTGCCGCCCCCCCCTCACGTCCAGAGCCACGTCTGCTGTCCGCGTGAGTGCAGGCCGCAAGCACCTGCACGGCCTGGCTTCCCGGCGGCTGTGCCTGGTGACTCCCGGCCCCACAGCTGGCTCCGCCCGTCCCCTCTCTGCGGGGCCACCTCCCACGGCTGCCTGTGCGTCTGCCTCTTTCTGTTCGGCTGATGCTTCACGTGTTTGTGGACAAGATGAAACCGCCTTTGAATGGGAGTCACGGAGCGCTCCTAAGTCAGTCCACGAGTTTACGTGGCCTCGTCCTGCCCGAGCGACAACTGCTCTGCTGATTTCTGGTTCTCGGTTTTGTTCTTAATGACAATGGTTACTAGAGATGTAGCTCACCAGCAAGGGACGGGTTGGGCTACAATACCTCAGTATAAGAAGATGATACAGTAAGAAATTAAATAGTAAATTGTTGAGTGGTTTTCGCTTTCGAAGCTCAAATATTCTCCACACAAAGTTCTAGTCCAGATTCCATGACCAATGAGCAGACACTGTGACAGAAAACTGTTGAAAGGTCTCTGCTGGCAGATGCGACCTTATTCTAAGCGGAGCTGACACACTGAAAAGATCCTTTACTGTGCTTTCTGTCACAACGCTGCAGTCTCGGCCAGGCCTGGTCAGGGCGAGACGGCTGGAGAGGAAGCAGCAGGTGTCTAAGACGGCGAAAGCGACGAGGACGCAGTCCCCGGGGGCGGGGAGGGGGGCAACAACCGTCTGCCGCTCTCGGCGCCCCCAGAAAACCCTTTCTTACTGCAAACTCTTCGGAACGCTTCCTGTTTCCACGAACTGGATTTCCCAGCACGGCGAGGCCAGCGACCCAGCCACTTCACGCAGAACCTCGGCTCCCGACGACGCTGCAGTGAGAGTCGTCCTCCCCAACTGGTGCAGGGGCCGGCGTCGACCCCCTCGGTGGCCTTGCTGACTCGCCAAGCTCGGCTTCGAGGAGCTGTTTATCTTGGGGGGCACTCGCATTTCCCAAGCCTTCTGAGGGGCTCCCTGCACCCCTAGTTGTCCACAATCTCCTGCTCCTCCAGACTGGACACTGGCCCCCGTCCCAGGGGATGCAACGCGTCCCCGGTCACCCTCAGTCCCTGCCACACGGGCAGGCAACCCCCTGGCTGTCTCTGTCCCCTCAACGAGGGCTCAGGGCTAACGAACACCCAGCGTCCGGGGTGTCGAGTGTGTGGGGTCTAACGGGAAGGAAGGGCACCGATGAGACCCCTGGGGACCCCTGGGGAGACGCTGCGAGGCGACAGGGCCAGGCTCGGCCCTGGGGCTCAGCTTCCCGGACCCTCCCGCAGAGCACACTTCTCCCCCGTGTGCAGGACGTCTGCGCGTGCACCCAGCACGTGATGCTGCCCCCGCCTCTGTCCACATGCCCCCGCGTGCACCATGGAGGCAGAGAGATGCCATGTCCACCCTTTACCCATGGCTTACAGTGACCATTACGATGCAGTGAGCACTTACGTTGTTCCAAACACCGGGCTATGCCTTTCCCGCACATTCGCTTACAGAACCCTCGCAACGCCTCATTACGTAGATGCTATCGTTAATCTCATTTTACAAACGAGGAAACTGAGCCTGAGAGAGACTAGGGGCCTTGCCCACGTAGGACAGGGCCCAGGAGAACGCCCCAGGGTCGGCTGTGGCCGGTCTCCTCTTGTCTCTGCTGGTACACAGCGGCCGCACGCACAGATCAGGGCACGGCCGGTTCAGAGGACTTCAGGGCATCCGCCCTGCTCAGAATAAATCCCAACGACGTCAGCAGAGGGAAGAGCGGCAGGACGGGGCTCCTGCCTGGGCCTCAGCCCTCATCTTGGAGATGCTCCCTGCCCAGCACCCTCCTGCCACACGCACTTCCTCCTGCTTCTTCATCACTCGGCTTCCTGCTTCTGGCTCTTTGAACCCGCCACCCCCACAGCCTGAAACGCTCAGCCCCCAGGACCCTGCCTCATTCACACGCCCAGCAAACCAGGGACGACGTCACCTCCTCCGTGTGGCCTTCCTCGTCCTTCCCCAAGAAGCCTCCCCCAGGACCCGAGTCACTCCGTGTCCTCCACGTAATTTACAGCTGTCTAGTCTTCTTGTTTATTCATTTGTTTACTTGTTAAGATGCCTGCTTCTCCCATGTAAAACCATGAGGTCAGAGACCTTATTTTCGCTCTCTGACGTCTCCCCGAAGCGTAAGCCCAGCACTAAGTAAACATTTAATGACGGAGGAAACGAGTCCGCAGTAGCAAAGACGACGGATGGCACAGTCTCCAAATCGATGGGGGTTAGTCTCACTTTTGAAAAAAGAAATTTGCAGAAACATTGAGAAATGTTTTTGTTATTTTAAAACGTCAAATCGTTCTGGTTCCTGCAATGAAAGAGAAAGTATCTCAACTTTCTTAAATTACGTGATTGGAACTTTTGGACATAAAGCTATTCTCCCTTCTGAATAATAACATAAATTGCTATCGAATTATAGTTGATGAATTCACAAAAGTGCCTACTAAGAAGTCCTGGAAATGAACATTTAATTTTAAAGGTTGAAACTGACATGAATGTAAACGAACGGCCTTCAACACAGCTGACACAGAAAAGTCTCTGTGTTACCACGTGGAGCCAGAGGGACAAGATGTCACCAGGCCCTTACTGACGAGGCGGCACTCTGCAGGCTGTGCAGAGAGGGAGGGCATCTTGAAGACAGAAATGATTGCAGGCCAGCGCACACATCCCAGGACATCTTCTCAGGGGCCGACGGCGGTTGGCAGCCGGGGCCCCTGGAGGTGGAGCCAGGCACAGCTGCAGCTGGCCAGGACATGCGCGCACCCTCACCCGTCCACCTGCGACGTCACTGACGTCACTGTGCTGGTTCCGCATGAGAAAGAACACGGAAGGACATGCCCTGTTCGATGAAGAAAAAAACGCGTTGTGAAGCGTTGTGAAGCACTGGACAAAAGAGTGATTTTCCCTAAGCAGCTTGGCCTTGCATCAAAACCAGAGGCTACTCCCGGTAAAGCTCCGTCCTGAATACTTTCAACATGTGATTTTAAAAATAAAAACCAATCAGATTTGGGCAATGGATTTGTCCCTGGTCTCGCTAAAACAGCATGGAATAACTGAATACCCAGTGAACAAACCCGTTATTAATTGTGTGTCCAGTATGTGATAACCCCACGTCACTCCGAAGGACTCAGCGGTATCGCACCCGACCCCTTCGTAAGAAGGCCGGTGGGGAAACGATGACAGAACAATGAATTACAGCATGTTACCGGCTGTGAGTATCACAGACTCTGTCACTGGAAATGAGAGGAATCAGCTCTCTGCCTGTCCTCGAGGAATTTAAATGCAAACGGCATTGTAAGCAATACCGAAAATTTAATGAGAAATGTCTAAAGAGTTTTAATAAATTTTCTTCCTTCCTCTATAGTCAAATACTTGATCTAATAGATGTTAAAAGTTTATCGAATGATAAAAAACACAGAGAAGCTTGAAGTCCTGGGGGTCTGGCGCACGCTGCACTCCCAGGGCCCACTGCTGAGGTCCTTGACGACAAAGGCCACGAGGAAGGGGCCCGGAGCTGCCGGCCGCTGTCAGCGCTGGTCGGCCAGGCCCTCCTTTGTTACTGGGGGCTTAGTTCATCCTGCCAAGGAGCTGAGAGAAATGTTTCATTCAAAGCCCAATTTCAAGCCGAAAATTTTACTTTAAAAAACAGGAAACCAACTGTTGATGCCGACGAACAAACAAAGCCAAGCGAACGCTGACATGGTGAAGCCACCCCAAATGCGAACCGGCCGGCAAGCCGAGGACGCGGACTTCAAGAGGGTTTTCAGGCGGGCGCCGAGCCGCGCTCTGCGGGGCGGCCGCGGGCCACTGCGCACGGGGGCCATCACGAAGGACGCGTGCGGACACCTGGCTGCACAGCCTGCGTGGACGGCTTCCGTTCCTCCGGGACGCGTGTCGGGAGCGCCCCTGCGAAGGCTCGTCGTCGCGTCTCTCTTTTTTTTTAAGAAGCTGCCAAACTGTCTTCCAGAGTGACCGGGCCATTCACCGCGCCACCAGCCACGTGTGAGCGACGCCCCCAGGCCCTCGCGGGGCTCTGGTCACGTGCTGCTGTCCGTTTCGGCTCCTCGCGCTCTCCCGGCTCGGCTCTCAGTTGCACTTCTGTCGTGGCTCGTGTGCTGAGTGTCTTCCGTGTGCTGGCGTGCCTCCTTTCATGAAATGTCTCCTTATGTCTTTGCCCGTTGTATCATTAGGGTTTCTGTTTTGTTTTAACTGCAGAATTTTTAGAGTTCTCTATGTATTCCAGACATGAGTGCTTTCTCAAATAGGTGGCTTGCAAATATTTTCTTACAGCCTATAACTTGTCTTTTCATTCCCTGAACAGGCTCTTTTGCAGAGAAAAGTTTTAAAATTTGAAGAATTTCGATGTACTTTTTCCTTTTACAGACCAGGCCCCTGCTGCCATGTCAAAGAACTCTTCACCAAGTCCCAACCCCAGAGGCTCTCTCCTACGCTTCCTTCTGAAGGTTCAATGGTGTTACATCTAACGTTAAATCCACACGTTTTGAGCTAATTTTATATAAGGAGTGGGGTTTAGGTCCAAATTTCCTTTTCGTGCCCATGGACTCACTCCAGCACCATCTGCTGAGAAGACCTTTGTCCCCCCATTGAGCTGCTCTGTCCCTCTGTCACGTGTCAGCGGGCCGGGCTCATGTGGCTCCGTTTCTGGGCCCCGTCTGCCCCACTGATCTGTGTGTCTAACCCCGTGCCAGCCCCAGGGAGCGATTCTTCCTTCGGCTATACCGTAAAAATTCAGATTGGGTAGAGCGATTTCTTTCACTTCACCCTTCTTTTCCAAAATTGTTTCGGCTCCTTTGCTTTTCCACATGAATTTTAGAATAATCTTTTCTATACCTACGAACGATCTTGCTGAGATTCTGATAGGAATTGCATTCGACCCGCACCTTTTGGGGGCGGCAGGGAACTGACTGTCTCAATTCGGAACATGGCGTGTCTCCCCGTACTTTGAGCTCTTTGATTTTTCCCATCAGTATTTTGTAGTTCTCAGCGTCAGGCCCTGAACGTGTAGATTTACACCTAATTATTCCTACTGTTTTTAAAACAACTGTAAAAAATGTTGGTTTTTTTTCAATGTCCACGTGTGGTTGATTTTTGCAGGACGACCTGGATGCTGTGGCCTCGCTGACCTCGCATCCGATGGGGTTCATCATGGATCCCGCGTGTCCGGCAGAAGGGCTGCCCTGGCCCTCATTACCCCAGCTCGGGCCTCTGTCCATGGCCAGGAGTGGGTTGGGGGCTCCTCAGCACCGCCGGGTCGGGCGGGGACCTTGACAGTGCAGGACAGGGGCAGAAGCACAGGCTGCCCCCGGGCTCCCCTGAACCAGGGATGGGGCTCTCTCCCACCCAGAGCAGAGGTGAGTCTCGGCCACACACACGGCCCTCGTTCTCACCACCTGCCGGGTGGGAAAGCCCGGCCCGTCCGGGAGGCCAGCCTTCCCACCCACGCGTGCCCCGCGGTGTCTACGGGCGTGCGGTAGTTGCTGTCTGCGTCCTCCGCCTGGCCAGTTGCTCCGTTTGTGGCCTTCTGGCTAGAAAGAGCAGCGTTTCCTGCTGCGTCTTTTTTTGTGTGCCTGGGGGCCTCGGGGTTTTCAGCTTCTCCAGCAGCCGGTCCGAGGTAGCTGAGGCCAACAGAAAACCCAGGGAAGCCACCACTGTGTCCCTCATTGAGTCCCTGGCGCCGAGGCCGTCTGCCTCCTCCTCTCTGCCTTTCAGAGTGTTGCTAAGTCTTCTGCACGTAGTGCTCAGGCTTTTAGCAGGCGTCGGGAAGTGCGTCGGCTCCATCTTCCCAGAAGCAGGAGCTGAGAAGATGACTTTGACAGTCTTCTGTCTCTTCCAGACTGACGATCGGCAAGATGAGATGCAAGGATCATTAACACACAGAAGTGCAGGAGGAAGGACAGCAACAGGAAAACCTGCTGCGGGATTAAAGCGGGCAGAAGGAAGGGGTGAATGACGAAGTGCACGCCAAGTTTAGAAGTCACAACGGGCACCTCGTCTGTTTTGCTCAGGGCAAAACATAATGGCTGGGAGAGGAGATGATCAAAGAGTGGTGCAGGGCAGAGAGGAAGGAGATGATGATGATTCAAGAACAAGGAAGGATTAAAAGTATGTTAATATCATAATGGCCTTAGGAACAAAAACCAGGAAACCCTTCCTGAGGTCTCAGGTCAACTTTTAATGAAGCGAGCGGAAGAGCAGCTCTCTGCATTGTCACCGAACACCGCTCGATGCCGTGAGCTGCAGATGACACCTAAGTGCTGAGAAGAAAGCAGAGGCAGAGGCTTCAGGTCAGCAGCTGACATCCCGAAGACACTGTAAATTACGGCGGGCGAGAGAGAGATGAGTAATTAGCACTACACAAATTCCAATAGCTTGGCTTTTCTTCTAATTAGCGGACGGCGGTCTAAAAACCACGGGCCTGCTCAGAATCGTTACCATCATTTCCCGAAGGCAACAAGGGAAAACCTGGCAGAGGACGGCGGCACGTCCTTCCGTCTCTCCACCCAGGTTTGCTCCAAGAATCGGTCAAAGACAGCCGGAGAGGGAAAATCGGGAAACGAAGGATTTCTTGCACATTCCATTTCTCACACGTAAGAGCCCGAGCGAGGATGTCGCATTCGAGGTCCTCACAGGCTTCTAGAGCCCAGCTGCACCCAGCACCGCATTCTGTCTGTCACGCTGCGTGACTCGGTCAGCGGGCATGCGAGGGCTCTCGCCGCTGGCGCTGGACAGCAGGGACCCGACGACGGTGCCCGCACCCCCCGCCCTGCTGCCTCCACGAGGAACCGCTCTGTCATAATCACGGTTTAGTCCCTAACGTCAATACACTGTTCAATAAGGCAGAGAATCGATAAATTAGAAAATAATTAAGTCTTTTGTTTCTTTCATTCTTTAATTTTCTTGATGTTGTTCTAGACGTTTGTACCAATAAAGGATTAGAAATTAAGACAATCATTATATTCAATAGAATTATTGTTGCTTTTTATGACCTTCCCTATGGACGACCATGGACGAGAACGGGAGAGGCCGTGAGAAAGAGCATGTGCACTGTCTTTTCAGGGTCGCGCCACGAAGTCCTGGGTCAAGAAAATGCGAATACGCGGGAATTCACGAGGGACTTTTCATCCCCGTGGGCTGGTCACAGAGGTCTGAGATGAGGATGGTCAGGTTCACACAGAGGAGCGTGGTTTCTAACCGGGACACAGTGAACGGCGGGTGTTAGGGGACAGCCCCAAGGCGGAGGGAGAGAGCGGGGCTCTCGCCGTCCTAGAATTTAACGGCAAGATGAAGAAGGTAAGAGAAGCAGTCAGAGGGAGAAACAGGCGAGAACGGGCTGAGGAAGGCCGAAGGATCCTCGCAGAGCTGAACATCGCACCGGTTCCGAAGCTGAGAAAGGCGAAACACGGAAGAGGAAACCGGCCGCCAGCTCCGACGCCGGGCTTCTGGGGACCGAGGGGAGGACGTGGCGGCCGCGCCCTCTGTCCTCTGTGCTCCGAAGCCAGCCAGCAAGTCCCCACCGGGCGCCGAGCAGGGGCAGCACCTGCTTCTCTGTCCACCTTCACGCCCTGCGTCTACTCTACGAGGACAGTGAGAAAACATGTGTACACGTGACATAAATCTCAGCGGAGCTACTTGAAACACTTGATGTGTCGCAATGCCTTTTTCCATGTTGTACGCTTCTGTTTGTGTAAGGACACTCACATCCAAGTGTGACACACTATCACACAGCCATTTGAATGACTTTTTACAAAAGTTTTGATAAATGAAATTATCTATGATACAATCTTACCTTAAAATGTTTATAAAACAATTTATCAAGTAGGATCTCGATAATAAAAAACACATAAGAAGAAAGTAGAAACATGATACAATGTTTTTAATTGCCTAGAGAAAATAAGGTGATAAGTGGTTCTTTCCTGGCTGTTCACGGTCTTCAGTATTTATGTAGCATATTACGATGAGTATGTATTCTGTATAGTTTTAGAAATCGTGAAATCATCACGTCTTCTGATAAAGACAAAGTCGGTTTCCTGGCCTCCCACAGGCGTGTGCGCCACCGAGGCCTCGGCGGGGAGGGCCGGCTCAGCCCGCTGACGGACCGCCCGCCTTGGGGGAGAGCTGCCCGCGGGGGCGCCAGGGCTCTGTGTGGTGCGACAGACGCTGTTAGCGATCGAGAAAGTCACGCAGTGGGACAGAAAAGCTGTGTGACGTAACAGCCCTCCGTCTGCAACACGCACAGGCCCAACGAGCCGCCTCTGCACCGCTCCCGGCAAAGCGTCTGTGCACGGAGGACGCTCCAGAGTCTGCTGGGCTGGTGAGTGGGCCCGGGGCACTGCTCCCCGGAGCGCGTGCCTGCGTGTGTGCGTGTGCGTCCTGTGCCTGAAGTGTGTGTGCCGTGTGCCTGCGTGTGTTATTGCCTGTGTGTGTGCATGTCACGTGCCTGCGTGTGCACACGTCATGTCCTGCACGTGCACATGTGTGTCCTGTGCCTAACGTGTGCATGTATCATGTGCCTGCATGTGTCACGTGTCTGTGTGTACGCATGCCACATGCCTGCATGTACATGCATGTGTCTGTAGGCTTGTTTCACGGAAGAAGTAATTTTCTGCGAGGCTCGTGTAACACTGATAAGAACCCCTGCTCTCGTGCGCCGTTCCACACACTTGCCATGAATCACCGAGGACACCAGCATCAGAATCTCGAGACGTGGACCACAAATCACGTTTCCACAGTTTCCCAGGACACCAAACGCACCGAGGTCTGAGTATCATTTTCCTGAGACTATTTTCAGAGCATCTAACGAACCGCGCCCTTCCCGGAGTCCAGATTTTTCCCTTCACAACCCTATCAGCACACACGTATTCTCTCCAGCGCTGGCGTCACCACGGGTTCCACATGCTCAGCCGCAGTTTCAGACGTGACCAGCCCTCCTCCTGCGCACTGTGACGTCTACGGGCACTCGCCTGCGCCCCGTTTGCCAGGAGCGGCCACCTGCCCTCAGTCTAGGATCTGCGCGGACAGCACTGTGCCGAGCTAACCTGCCCGGCGACACTGGCGTGAAAGCCAGCCCTCGCCGTGCAGTGTCCCATCGACGAGGGGACCCGACCGGCACGGCCATCGTCCTGCCAAATGCGCCTTTTTCAGACAGCGAAGCGCTTTCCCTCAACGCGGGAGGTCGGCAGGGCGACTCAACGCTCCTGTGTGAGTGAGACCAGCGAGACAAACAGGTGCTGAGGTGACTTCGGCGCGGCCGCAGGACTCAGTCTTCCAGACCTGCCTTCCACTGGGTCACGCTTTTGGGGGAGGTAGGTATACACATAAATCATAAAAGACACAGTATGAAAAACACTCCCCCAAAAGCATAAGTAAAAGGCCGTGAGGGTCTGGAGGAAGGGGCAACCATGTCCGGGGCAGGGGGTGGTGGCCGTGACCGAAAGAGCCGGCGGCACGGGACTGAGCAGTGGCAGGCGAGCAGACCGCGGCGATGATAAGAATATGTTTGCATGATTTTAAAAAAGCCTATTGTAACAGAAAATTGGCAATCGCACACCAAACACACGAAATCCAACCGGATAATATGTAACTGAAAATATTAAAATGCCAAATACTACTTTTGTTCATCAAATTGACACAATTAAAATCTGCAAAACACTCAGAGATGCCAAGGATATGTAAATTGATACAATTTTAGAAAACAGGAGAGTGCTTCCTATTAGATATTATCTAAATTGGGTCAAAAGGCATAATATTTCCATAGTGCTTCATATATGATGAGATGCATGTTGCATTACAATATACCCTTTAACCCAGTAATTTCAATTCTAGATTATATTCTAGGCTGATAATCAGAAATGTTGCCAGAATTTACATTTACATAATCATATCAGTTAAAACAACACAAAAATTGGAAGACACAACTGAAATGTGTCCGAATAGACAAATAGCTAAATAATTTACGGTATATAAATAAAATATTATTCAGCTAACCTAAGATTTTTTTTAAGGAGTATTTAGTAATATGAGAAATTCTCCCTATTTAGTTATCATTTAATGGAAATAGCAAATTGAATATATTATATGATCCCAGATGCGCACACACATACACGAAGAGAAATATATCAAAATATTAAGCTATTTTTTAGGATTGGCAGGTAATTTTAGGTTACCTTTTCTTTACATATTCCTATATTTTCTAAGTTGCATAGGACTTTTAGAATCACAAAGAATTTAAGAAAAAAATCGGAAATTATTTGGGGTCTCTGAACGGGAATTATTATTATAATTGCAACAAAAGCTACTTGTAAAATTATTTAATGTCTGCCTGCCCACTGAGTTTTAAGTCACATCAGAGCAGGACCCACACCCATCATGCTCACGGCTACGGTCTGAGTGCCTTGTGCACTGTGGGAACCTAGGAAGTGTCGAATGAATGGATAAGCTGTTCTTCCATTCAGGAAGAGAGAGAGAAGGTGGCCAGAAGCAAGCAGAAGGCAGGGGTGGGGTCGGGGAGACCGGAGGGAGGCGAGAAGGGACGGAGGGAAGAAGGGAGGGAATGGCACAGTGAGGTCGCAGTGTCCGGCAGACAAGGAGCCCTGTAACGACCGGCTTCGAGGACACCCCCACGTGCTGGCACGTTACCTGGATTACAATAAATGCCAACCTCATGCTGTAGGCGTAAACACGTAGATGAAACAAGATTTACTTCTCCGTTAAGGCAAGAACGAGCATTCCAAGCCGCTGAGGTTTCTTCTCGGACTTCAGTGCATCCTACGCACGCCCGAAGCCCGACCTTGCGTACGGGATACGGCGTGCTTCGGTGTTTGCACGACCCGGGTCACTAGAGGAAAAGCAGGCAGATCGGTTCACGTGGATCATGTCGGAAAATCATCTTTTTGTTTCTTTTTGAAATCCTATACCACCAGAGAACAGCCATCTTCCCCTTTTGATCGTGAATACGGCCGCCTCCTTAGGAGGTCCCTGGAATCAGAGGGGTTATCCTCTCTTCTGAGCCATTTCGACACGTGCTGTTTGCGTGTTTCCGCAGCCGATGCGGGGGAAGCCATCTACTCCAGTCCGAATTAAGCCTGTGATTCACCTTGCACTTCAAGGAACAGCCCGACCTCCGTCACAAGACATTCTCATGACGTGGCACTCTCACTCTGCTTCGTGATCATCCTAAACCTAAGACACTTTTGAGCCATTATCTGTCCCTCGCAAGCCTGAAATTCAGAAATCTCTAACTGGTTTTCACATACGTTTGACTTTATTCACGTTGAAAGGTAATTCTGGGTGTGATACATCGGAGTAATTGTCTGAAAGGAATTGGCGCACTTCCTGCCGTATGATGAGAAAATGAGATGCAAGTATTTTTCTGTGATAAGCTGAAAAAATTTTCTCCCAAGTAATTCTACTTGAAAAACAAAATCACTCTACAAGGACAAACACACTATATTTGAGTATTTCTGGTGGGTCACAAGAGTCTTATAAGAAAACATCGGCCCAGTGAACTACCTGCAAAGCCGGGCTGACGCATTACTGTATTTCATTTCTGAAGTGTTTTAAGACTACATATTATGAAAGGTGTTAAAATGCAAAGTTTTACTTGTAAATTAAATTTTCTTAGAACTTAAAAGACAAGTCATGTGGCTTTTGTTAATGTACAGTTTATCTTGACCTCTCACTGAAGAGTGTCATCAACTTGAAAACATACTGGTATAATGTTAAATGGGGTTCAAACTAATGTGGGCCGTAAAAAGAAGAACTGCTTCTCTCCTTTCTAAACGAGATGGACTGTGACCCTTGCTTGGTGACTTATCTGTAAAAAGCTATACCATGATCTTGTAATTCGATAGTGGTTGGGGCCGCTCGATAATGATTTATTGGGTTTCTCTTTATCCTAAATGCCAGCAGAAGACATGTGCTGTCTAGCAGGCTTACTCGTTCATTGACTACGTGTAAAATTTTAAAGAGAGACAATATGAGAATTATAAAAGAATAAACCTTTGGCACGATCATTAAACATTAACAATCTGTCTCAAGTGAGTTATCATGATTTTGGCAAAGAAATGCTATTTACATATGGCCCTCAAAGAACAAATGTAGTTCAGTTAAAAAAAAAAATCAATATTGTGTGATGCCTGAGACATAAGCATAAGGCGTCGCTTCATTCCGAGTCCGTGGTGATGGTCGGTGGCGGCCGGCCAGCCAGCACCGGGACGAACAGCTCTGCCGAGGGCCGAGCGAAAAGCACGGCGATGACAGGGACCAGGCTGCCAGTCCCGGCTGCCAGTCCCTGTCCTTCCAAAGGTCAGAGCCTCTCGGGCTGGCAAGCTGTCACCCTGCCGAGCTGCCACCGAGCGCTGCTCCAAGGCCACAGCTGAGACGCGGACACACCCACAGGGGCACTTCGTGAGTGTGTCTTGCAGCCTGACAGTTCCCACGCAGGGCACTCAGCGCCGCACAGGTGATCAAAGCAAGCGCTTCCAAATGGGAAACGCTTATGTTTGCACTAGAAACACATGCCCCGGCTGCCAACGCATTTCTACACAAAACAGGATTTTTGCAAAAGGTATTTAACTTGGCAGATATGTGCCTGTGCAGACACAGAATCAAAGTAATTCAAAATTATGTGTAGAGTCATCAGGAAGAAATTAAAAATAATAATAATCACTTGCTTACTCTATGGCAGGAATTGAGCAAATGCATGAAACTCACTCTCTAACTTACCCCTCGTGATGGTTAAACGTGAGAAACAGAAGAGGACTCTGAGGTCTAGGGAAGCTGAGTCGTTTGTCCAAAGTTCCCCAAACAGAGAGAGGCTCTGGGTCAGCGACAAGCAAGTCTGACAGCAAAGGCTGTTCAAGACCTTCAGAGATGGGGGTGTGCTTCTGATGCGGCAGAGTAGCTGGAGGTGGGGAGGGGGAGCCCAGCACGCAGCTCCCGCGCACCGGCCTCGAACCCACCCCCACCCCCACACCCCGGCCTCACACCTAGCCCCACCATCAGGCACGCATCCAGCACCCTCAAACCCTGGCCTCGCATGCAGTCCCCCAAATCTCAGCCTCGCATCCACCACCCCACCTCCCACCTCCACACCCCGGCCTCATATCTGGACCCCCCATCAGCCACACATCCAGCACCCCCTCACTGGCCTCACATCCGGCACCCCTAAACCCCGGCCTCGCATCCACCCCCAACCCCACACCCCGGCCACGCATCCAGCAGCCCCCACCGGCTATGCATCCAGCACCCCCAAACTCTGGCCTTGCATCCAGCCCCCCAAATCCCAGCCACACATCGCCCCCTCCTCGCTCTCCCTTCCGCAGCCGCCGGGCAGCCCGGGGACACTGCGAGGCATTACCACAGTTCCCCTGGAGGAGGGGCTGGCAAACCTCGTCTGTGAAGAACCGGACAGGGTTTGGTCACTGTCACAACCACCCAACTCTGCCCACAAGCTGGAAAACACCACGGACGTCACGGGTCCGACTAGGCGGCTCCGACGAAGCGTTGCTTGCAGAAGCGCGAGCAGGCAGGCCGCGGTCTGCTGACCGGTCTCAGAGCAGCTGCGATCCAGCCTGGGGCGGGCGCGCGTGTGTGTGTGCATGCGCGTGTGTGTGTGTGTGCGTGTGGGAGACCAGGGCGCACAGTCCTGCCAGGAAGAGGGTCACGGCGGCCACACCCCAGGACAGAGGTGGCCCCTGCATAGCCTGAACTTCCGGCCAGAGTGTTTTCCGATCATTTTGCCTCCAACACGTTCACTGAGGACCCAGGAAGGTGACGTGAAGACGAGGTGGCGTCTGTCCCTGGATCCCCGTGTGCCAGCAGCGCCGGTGGCCGCAGCGGCACCCGTGACACACTCAGGAAGGGCTCCACCGCCAGCGCCTCATCCATGCGCCACGAAGCCCCCTCCACGTGGGCGCGGCCACCCGGCTCGTTCCCGGCCACGGGAGAGATCTGCCGCCACCAGGACCAACCAACGTGCCACAGGCCATGGGCCGCGTCCCGAGCTCGCTGGTTGAGCACTGACCGACTCTGAGCCCTTGATCCCGGCTGCCCGATGGGTTCAGAACAGCCTCCGGACGCCTTCCTCCGGGCAGTCCTCCTAACGGCCTCTGTAGGTGCCACAGGCCCCTCTCGTTCTCCACTCTAAGGTCCCCGGGCCTGTCCTCCGAGGGTCCTGTGCCCGGCCAGTGCTCAGGAAGGACAGGGTGGTCCCTACAGAGTTTTCAAAGCGACCTGAGACTGGAAACCTTAATTACCATTTTCCCTTTTCTTCCATGCTCCCTGAGAGGCCGTAGAAAGCAGGACTCCAGCCCCTCTCTGCTGCTAAGGGACAGAGTCATGGAGAAACGGCGGAGCCCCCGCCCGTCCCCTCTGGGGCCTCTTGAGTCACTTCACGCAGCCGGGCCGGCCCGTCAGTGTCCCCTCCTTTACTCACGCAGGGCAGAACTTTCTCACGTTGTGGTAAGCGCAGGGTTCCAGCAGGCGTAAGGGACAGCCCAGAGAGCCACGCGCCCTGACTGGCCGCCCCCGGTGACAGTGAGCAGAGCGACAGAGCATCACAGCGGGACACCAGCGGGGTGCGGCCCGACGCGGAGCTATTCCGTCACCCCGAGGACCCCCCTGGGGCCCCTTCTACTCACGCCCGCCTCTGCCCCCCTCGCTGCCCCGAGCGGGCTCTGACCCCATAACTTCACAGCTCGGTGATGCTGCCTAAGTGGCATCACAGTGCGCAGCCCTGGGAGGAAGTCTTTTTCTCACCCTAATTGCCTGAAGATGCGCCCAAGACGCGGTGTGTAGCAGTGGCTCCTTCCTCTTCCCTGCTGAGTCATTTCCATATCGTGGCGGTGCCACAATCTGACTGGCCATTACTCAGTCCAGGGACAGCGGTTTTGTTTTTTTTTTGTTTGTTTGGGGTGATTATCACATTGAATTATTCGAGTGTTGAATTGAATCAGCCTTTGATAACTTGAATCATCCTACTTAGTCGTGAAATGTAATTTCTTTTACACATTGTTGAAATTGATTTGCTAATATTATGTTGAAGATTTTTGTGACTAAGTGTATCAGAGAGATTGGTCTACAGGTGTCTTTTTTTGTATTGTCTTTATCTGGTTTTGATAGCCAAGTAAAACCATCCTCATTAAATGAACTGGGAAGTGTTCTCTCCTCTTCATTTCTTTGAAAACACCGTGTAAAACTGGTTTTAATTCTTTAAGGGTCTGGTTAAATTCGCCAGTGAAACTCGCTTCAAATGCAATTACGCTGGAAACTGCACAGTAATTTCTTTCTAAGGAACTTTTTAATTACAAATTCAATTTCCTTAATGGTTATTGGACTATTCAGGTTATCTATTTCATTGTGGCGGTTTTTCCTTTTTTTGAGGAATAGGTCCATTTTATCTCCGTGATCAAATACGTGTATAGACGTGTTCGCATTATCCTCTGTGATCATTTTGATTTTTGCAGGATTGTATGTAATGCTATTGCCTTTTATTTCTGGTACTTGTGATTTGTGTCTCTTCTCTCTTGTCAGTCTTGCTACAGGTTTTTCAATCTGATCTTTTCAAAGAACTGGGTTTTTTAATACTGATTTTTTCACATTTTTCTGTTTTCAATTACACTGATTTCTGATCTTATTTTTATTACTCCTTCTGTTTACTTTGGTGCATACACATTTTAGGTTATTTATTCTGCTCTTCTTTTTCTAGTTCTTTGAGGTGGAGATGTAGCTTATTGACTAAGACTCTTCCTTTCTTCTAATGTAATATAAATCTTTACCTGCTATAAATTTCCCTCTCAATCCCGCTTTAGCTGCATCCCCCCATTTTTAATATGTTGTATTTTATTTTCATTCACTTCTCTGCATTTTTAAAAATTCTTTTGCATTTTCCTTTTTGACCCAAGGATTATTTAAAAGAATGTTGTTTAATTTCCAAGTGTTTGGAGATTTTCCTGTTAACTTTCTGTTATTTATTTCTAGTTTGATTCCATTATGGTCAAAGACGTTTTCTGTACAACTTCAATTATTTTACTTTGTTACGGTTTGTTTTGCGGCCCAGGCTCAGTCTGTCTCCGTGACTGTTCCCCGTGAGCTCGCAGAACGTTCATTCTGCTTTTGTGGGTGAAGTGCATCGTGTATGTCAATCACGACGCTGGCTCAGACGTCCATGCCGCTGCTGGCTGTCCGCCCAGCACCCCGTCACTGCTCAGGATGGGCTGTTTGCGTCCCCGATCACAGCGGTGGATTTGCCGTTTCTCCTCTCGGCTCCGTCAGCCTTTGCTTCGTGTATTCTGAGGCTCTGGTGCTCGGTGCACACACGTGTGAGAGTATTTGCTGCTGGAGGATTTGCTTTTATCGGCGTGCACACACACGCCGCGCCTTATTGTGCTTCGCTTTATTGAGCGTCACAGATATTGTGTATTTACAAACTGAAGGTAAGACCCTCCACCAGCAGGAAGATTAGGATTTGCTGAAGGCTCAGAGGATGGAGAGCAGTTTTTAGCAATAAAGTCTTTTTAATGAAGGTGTGTACGTTGATTTTAGACGATGCTATTGAACACTTAATAGACTACAGTACGGTGTGAACATACATTTTATACGTCCTCGGAAACCAAGACGTTCATGTGGCTCGCTTCACTGCCATATTCACTTCACCACAGGCATCTGGAAGCCGAACCCACAAGACCTCCGAGCTGGGTGCCCGGCAACGTCCGGTGATCTTTGTCTCTGGTGATTTTCTTTGCTCGGAAGGCTACTCTCACTGGTTGAGTTGTGCCTCCCACCCCCCCACCCCCCAAAAGAACCCAAAACATTTTGTGGAATAGTCACTGAAGACGGCATTAGTTAAGACGACGTCCTACTGGAGGGGGGCAGGAAACCCCATGTGGCTGGCGTCCTCATCAGAAGAAGGCCGTGTGCTCACAGACACACGAGAGAGAATGCCGTGTGCCGACGAGGGCAGACTGGAGTTAGGCATCTGGAAGGCAAGAAAAGCCACGCTACGGGGCGTGCCCCCAGCAGTTAGGAAGGGGCGAGGCAGGGGTCCCCCGCAGGTTTGGGGGAAGCGTGGACTCACCAGCGCCTTGACCCGAGGCTCCCCGCCTGCGGCCTGTGGGACACTAACTTGCTGTTACTTTTCACCGTCCCCTTTGCGGTACGTCCCTGCACGTGCCCTCCCTGGGCAGGTCAAACCCACCTGCCGCCCCCTAAAACCTCCCTATCTGCTCCCTCCTGCCTGCAAGCATTTTTAACAGCTCCAAGGCACGTTTCTCTTAAAGCTAAAAGGACAAACAACCATGTGTTTATTCAGTAAATATCTGGCAGGTGCGGAGCGTGCTGGTTCCTGCTGTGGGCTGCGGGCCAGCGTCAGGGAACAGAACCGCAACAGGCCTCCCGCTGACAGCGGAGCCCCCGCTGCGGGGGAGGGACCAGCGCGGAGAACACCGTGCTGAGAAGCCTGGGCTCTGCGTTCGCTCGCTCTAGCAAGTCGCTCAGTGTAAGCGCTGTGCCAGGCAACGCCTTGCCCAAAAAAGTCGCTCCCAGGGAAATTTGCTACTTGGTAATTACAAATGCAGACGGCTGATTTCAGACGCTCTTCCGTTTCAAGAGAAGGGAGCCGGCTGGGGCACAGTGGGGGCCGCTGGGGAGCCGATGGGAGGCCGGCATTCTCACGCGAGGACGCGAGGACACAGGAGGGGCGCGTGAGCCCCGACCCCGACTGCCCAGCGCACGTGTGAGCCGGGGGGCAGCACTGCCCTTAGCTCTGCTCCAAATTTCAGGACAACAGCGCAGGGCCTACAGCAGCTCCAGCAGGAGGGAGCGGTTCCTCCTCTGGACGTGTTAATTTACGGATCACAAAAGCTGCCACTTTCATCCCTGAGAAGCAGCGTTGGCGTTGCCGAAACAGTATTACAACCAGAAGACGGGGTTTGCGCTTCGGCTCTGCGGTCGAGCGAGCCTTGGGCTCGGGCCCTTGTTTCCTGGAGCCCCGACCGCCCCGTCTGTGAAGCGGGGGCACGAGGTCTACACTGCTGGCCTCTCGCAGAGCCACGACGGGACGCACAGCACTTTCACAAAGCGTGGGGCGCACGTTTTAGCCTCGTGATCTCACTGGGCCGCCTTGCAGGCAGAGTCCTTTAAATCCTGCACATCAAACGATTACAGCCATCCTCCCTTATCCATGGTTCCCTTTTCCTTTTTTCAGGTTTCAGTGACCCGCAGCCTGAAAATAGTCAACGGAAAATTCCAGAAATAAACAATTCCGAAGTCTGAAATGTTCAGCCATTCTGCATAGCGTGACGAAATCTCTCATCTGCTCCATGCCCCACAGGATAAGAGTCTTCCCTTGTCCTCCGTGTCCACGCTGACGACCTCATACCCACTGGTCACAAAAGAGCCATCAGATGAGCTATCAGCCAGTGCCACATCACAGGGCTTGTGTTTGAGCGACCCTTATTTCACTCAATAACGGCCCCAAAGTGCAATGCAGATATGCCAAAAGAGGCCATAAAGTCCTTCCTTTAAGGGAAAAGGTGAAAGTTCTCAACTTAATAAATAACATCTTATGCTGAGGTTGCTAGGTCCACGGTAAGAACGAATCTTCTATTCATGAAATTGTGAAGGAAGAACAAGAAATTCACGCTAGTTGTGCTGACATACTTCAAACTGCAAAAAATACATCCGCAGCACGTGGCAAGTGCTGACTTAAAACGCACGACTACGGCTTCAGGTGGAGACGCCGACGGAAAACCTATCCAATTGACGGCAACACGTGGCGCCAGAAAACATTACGTGTCCACGAGACCCCAGCAAGGGGCCCGCTGAAACGCAGCGACGGCGAGCCAGGTGACCAAAGTGAGAAGTGGCGACGAGACGCAGAAGCGGGTTTGGCGCCGCGTCTTCTCAGAGCATCACGAGACGGGCGAGCACAGCGCCACAGGGCACTGGGCGTTCGCAAATGTTACTGCAGAACAGCTCTGCTGGCTCTGCGTCACCGCCAGTTCTGTTGCTCATCTCTTCCTGTGCCTAATTCACAACGTAGACTTGATCACAGATCCGTAGGTGGGACGCCTCTACCTCTGGCGAGTGTGGATAACGCCGCCGGGAACATGGGCGTGCGGCTGTTTCCAGTCCCTTGGGGTGCAGACCGGGAGCAGGACCGTTGGACGCACAGTAATTCTGCTGAACATTTCGACACCAAACCGTGTTGCCCAGCGGCTGCCCGTTCACATTCTCGTCGGGAATAAGGGAGGGCTCCGACTTCCCCAGTCTCACCAACCTTTGCTCTTTTCCAGCTTTTTTTATAACAGCCACCCTAACGGGTATGAAGCGCTACCTCGCTCTGGCTTTGGTCCGCGTCTCCCCCGTGACTAAGGGTCACTGTGAGTGTTCCTTGGAGAGCTGCCTCCTCGAACGCTTCGCCATTTTTGAATTGGGTCGTCTGCTATTTTCTTGCTGAGTTGCGAGAGTCCTTTATAACACTGTGGACGCGAGTCCCTTTGCGGGTTCTACTGGACGTGCCACGGCCGCTGACCTCCGCGGACGCCGTTTCAGGAGCATGATTAAGTCCGCAGCGGCGACAGGCAAACCGTGGCCTGGGGGCCACCTCGAGACCAGGCTGTTTCAATCAGGTCCACAAGCTGAGAAGACAGAGGTCACCCCACACGGGTCGACAGGGATGCGAAGTGCCCCGTGCCTCCCACTCACAGTTCTGCCCAGCTGCCCATCCGCCTGCGCCTACCAGGCTCATCCAAGTGCGCCCCCCACCCAGGTCCTGCCGGCTCGCAAGAGCCGATTTCGTGCCTGTCTGTCCGAGCCCTTCCAGACGGCCATCATGTCGGCAGAGCTCTGTGCACGTATTTACACCATGGAAATCGGCGAATACCACGGATTAGAACTCCCCCTTGCCAAAAGCCAGTTATCAAACGTTTAACAGCACAGGCTCCCTTACGCCTGCTGTGGGATGAAGTCCCAGAACGTCGATTCACCCCTCGTGTCCGACACAGCCCGCAGACAGCTCCGACCTCTCCCGCCTCACTGCGCCCTCACAGATCCAAACCCGGCCTCTGGGACTCGCAGCCCACGCCCCGCGAAAGCCTCGGATTGTCGCCTCTCTCGTCATCCTGCCTCGGTGGAGACCCCACGGTCCCTGCTGACGCATCTGTCCCTGCAGCCCTGCAGACGGCCACGCCCCTCACACCTCTGGGTTTGGATGCGGGTGGGGGCCGCTAGCTGGCCAGCCCCCCTCCTCCATCGCGCTGCTGCTCCCGCCACCTGTGGGTCTCACATCATCTCATTTCCTCTCCTACGACCACGTCATCGTTGCGGACAACTTCTGACGCTGTCTCTCCCTCACCTGGGATGCTCACCCCTGACTCAGCTTCCACGTGCACACTGATGGCCCTTCAATCATGGTATGACCTGTCTGTGCGATCCAGAGGTATTTCCCCATTCTCACTTCCAAAACTTCAAAAGGACTTGAAAACTCCGTGATCAAACAAATGCCCCTATAGTCACCCATTAAAAACCTCCTTGAAATAATCCCCTATTCTCTATAAAAATTCTGAGTTTTAATGAGACAAAAATTGCTTTGTTCTTGTTTCTAAGAATGATTTATAATTAATTTATCAATAATGACCTCAGTAGTCGAGAAGACGTACTTAGAACTCACTTTTCATGATATAATTTCTAATGAAACCGACATTTCCCTTGGAGTGAAAACTACTGTCTGCCACGTGATGCAGTGACCATGCCGCCAGCCGGGTGCACGGCACGGCAGGGGAGCGGCCCCCGCTGGCCATGGGCCCTGCGGCTCCCGGGCATCTGGGGCAGTCTGATACTCGGACAGCACGGGACAGATGTAAGTGTGAGGCAACAGCTCCTGGGGCGTCTGACGGCTGGCGGGAGTCGGCCCACGTGGGGCCCGCCAGCAGCCCTGTGCTGAGCCCGCGTTTTCACTCTGACGTCTTTAAATATTTGAGTGTAAATTATTAGTTTATAAGCTATTTGTTCGTATGAGCAGATGAGCGACGAGAAAAGGGCGTGCTGAAAAGAAGAGGCTGAGCTGGCAAGCCGAGAAGCCCGGGCGGCGGGCGGTCAGGCCACGCTGCGCTCCCCGCGCCCTCCAGCCCCGGCCAATGCCGCTGACCGCCACCCGCTCGTGCAGGCCATGTCGCCACGACGCATCTTTCTGGTTTCCAGCGAACGTGGCCAACACCCTGTCTGCAGGACGGGCGCGCTGCGGCAAAAGTCAAGTCCCTGTGGAACTCGTTTTCTGAAAAGCTCGGCAGATCGCTGAAATTTGAAAACCGCTGCCTCTCAGCTTGGTCAAATGCTACACACCCCGAAAAAGTATCTTAGTCCTGTAAGGGTTTATTCACGACGCGAGCCCCACTCCACAGGAAAAGGGGAAAGAAGTTTATCCCCGAGAAGGACAGAAAAAAGCGGACGACGAGGAAGCGCTTTGGGATCCGTGGCAGATGCACCTGCGCGGCTCGGCGGCTCATGAGTCAGGGCAGAGGGGGCCTCGGGACCCGGCCTGACGGGGCGCAAGTGCGCTCAGTGCATGCTCAGCGCGTCCCCGGCCGGGGTCACCTCCCCGCCGCCCGTCCCCTGGGGCGGCTGGCCCGGAGTCCACGAAGAGTTGCTCTGGACCTACTGAGGCGGCGGCCCCCGGGTCCCTCTGCCCTCAGCTGCACGTCCTGTCTCTTTGCTGGCGCCTCGGTGTGTTTCTCGAGAATTCTCAGTACGAGGGTGAATTTGAAGTGAGTTGCTCACGTTGGCCTGTCTGTCTCCAGCAAGGCCAAGAAAAGCAGGGCCCTCGCGGCGGCCGGAGTAGGTGAACCTGGCGCACGACGCGCTGTGCACCGGGCCCCCGCGCAGACGCCACGTGGGGGTCCCCACCTCACCAGCGACCTGGTCCTCCTCCTCACAATGCTCCCCCCCCGCCATCCACCGCCCTTCAGGTCAGACGGGCGGTCCTGACACCGCGTGGCCCGCTGTCCCTCGGTGCTGTCGGGAAGCCGTGGGGAAGACCCGGGAGACCCTCGGGCAGCGGTGCTGCTGGGTCTGCCACAGGCCAAGATGGCCTCCGAGCAGCTGCTCCCTGGTGTCCCGGGTCCTCAGCGAATTTCTTCATGTTATTAATACAAACAACAAGCCAGAAAACGGAAAACCTCCCCACCTCACACACGCGTCGTGAGACCCAATTAAATTAAAAGAAAAAAAAAACTATAAAATGGTTTCAAGATTTCCCACTGGTGTTATGGATTTCATTTCCTGCTCTTAATTTCTATTTAATTTCATTATAAAACTCAATGAAAATGCTTTAGAATTTTCACACTGTCTCCTCAAGGATTACTTTTTTTTTTTTTCTGAATGAAAAAACAGCAACAACAAAAATCTTTAGCCAATTACCTGGAGAAAGACAAGTTTACTTTAGAGAAACGTTAGCCAAGCTTAAATTTGTTGACAGGTCCCCCAATAACCACGCAATCACACGGGCTAGATGTTTCCCTCGTACGAACTGAGAAAACAGGGAGCCAGGGCAGTTTGCGCGTGAGCGGTCCGCAGTGAGGCAAGGGCAGTGCCTGGGCTGCACGCACTCCCTGGGCGACAGGGGGTCATTACTCCACGTTTGGGGGTCTAAGTTGCTTCCATGTCTTCCTTAGAATTCATGATTCTAAACATTGGAAAAAGGCAAGGGACGTCTGTGATGTGCCTAGGGGCACGGATGCGGGGTAGACAGACGCTTTAGCGAAGGTCAAGTCCACTTTGCCCCTGCACGGGGGGGAGCCAGAGGCCCAGGGGACACCTGACTCGGTGTGCATGGCACAGGCGACAGGAGGCAGGCTGATGTGTCGTGTTACCTGCACGGCACTCAGAGAGGGTGCTGCGGCCGTGCCCGGCGCTGGACGCTGGCGGCGAGACCACCCCGCCAGGCGCCGACTCAGGGGGTACAGGCCCCAGCGGCAGAACGAGCCTCGAGCGGTCGGTTCCGCAGCACCAGCTTCTGCGTGCTGACGCCTGAGCAGGGTGCAGGACGCACTGCGAGAACACACAACAGGGACCTGGCTTCGGAGTCGGGGACCGTCCCCCGACGGAGCATAAAAGGGTGAACATCTTCTTCACTGCACAATCCGGTAGTAGAGAAGGCACGTGAAAGTCATCACCAGGCACTCACGACAGTCATGACCTCGGTCTGCCCTGGCGCAGAGGGGTAAGTCGGTGTCAGCCAGGGGCGGGGAGGGGCGGGTCCTGCGCAGGGGAGGGCCAGCGGGGACTCCCCGAGACACGAAGGGGCACGGTTCATTCCGGGCCGTGACCTGACACCTGCCGGGCTCAGGAACGCCAGGCCACCGCTTGGTGTTTCGTCTCGTCTAATCCACACAACCACCCTAGATGTGGACGCTGATGCTTGCTGGTCTGAGATCACACCTAGTTAGCCAAAGACCGAGATTCAAAGTCTGGCCCCAGGAACCGAGTCTGGCTGTTACAGCCCAGTGGCTTGGCTGAACATCAGGGCCAAGAGGCGATGGCAACAAATTAGGCCAGGTGAGGAAGGGACCTTGCAGGTGACACTAAGGATTTGGTGACCCAGACTGACGTGCTAATGGATTTTAAGCAACAGGGCTACGTAATCTGGTTCACGTTCGTGACCCATCCTGTCCACTCAGGGGAAATGGGGAGAAGACGAGGTGGACACGGGGAAGGAGCCGGCGGGCGCGCTGGCGCAGAGAGTGATGGGGGAGGCAGCGGCCCGGCCAGGGAGCGCGACTGAGACAGACGTGGAGGAAGGAGGGTGGCCTCGTGGGGTGTCCAGCCTAGAGATGGAGAAGGGGGGAGGGCGAGTCCTCTGCTTGGCTTCCCAGCGGCTGGCCGTGTCTCTTACAGTGAGAGGCGGACAGTGGAGGAGCCAGGCGCCCACGCAGCGAGGGAGGGACGACGGGGTCGACGAAGTGGAGGCAGTTCTGTTCTGGACAAGCTGAGTATGAAAGACTCAGGGACACATCATAGAGAACCACGGAATGTGGACGTGAGGTGGAGGAGCGGCTTGGGCTGGGGCCGGACATTGTGGCCACCTGCACGTGTTACACATGGTGCGTGACCCGATAGACAGGGATGAGGTCGCTTCGGGGAAAAGACTAAGTGGGAAGGAAGGAAGTTCCGGGGCTAAGGACGGGGACCCAGTTCCTCAAGGCTGGTCGGAGAAAGATGAGCTGCAGAGAGGGTGTGAGGAGCAGAGGGACAGAACAGCGCGCACGCAAACAGGAGTGCGTGGCGGCACGCGGTCCAGGAGGAGACGGGATCCGGAGGCCGGCGCCCGCTAAGTCCAAGCAGGCCCGGAGCCGGGAAAGGACGGCGTTCTGGCAGGGGCGGCAGGGGGACCGAGGGCCAGCGGCAGGGCCTGTGGCATCCCGGCCCTTCTCAGAAAGTTCCAGAACAGCGTCATTTAATGAAACAGCACGACAGTCCACACAGCTTCTTCTTCCCTCCGCCCTACACCACTTCCCCATCTTCTATTTTGGAATTTTAGTGCCACGTTTCTTTACCTAAAAAACCCTCAACATTCAAAAAGGCTAACCGAGACAGTCTAGCACTTTGTCATCACCACGCACGTCCCACCTTCCCCAGATTCTTCTTCTGGGACGTGCCCTTTCCACGTTTTCTCTGAGCTGCTGGGCGGCCAGCCCCTGAGCCCTCACGAGGCAGAGCACGAGTCCCGAGTGCGTCACGGCAGTCGTCCCCACGTGACGTGGCCCTCCGTCCTCGCGCCAGCCAGGGAGAGACGCAGCCCCACCTCCCGGACCTGGGCGGCCCACGGGACTCCCTCGCGAACGCCGCGGCGGAGCCGACGACGCCATGTGACGGCCACGGTCGTGGAAGGCGGCACGGCTTTCACGGGCTCTCCCTCTTGGGACGCTCGTCCTTGGACCCAGGGGCCATGCTCTGAAAGAGCCCAGGGCACCGGAAGAGGCTTGGCCCTTAACCCGGGACGGACCCCCGTGGACAGTCGCCCCCAACTCGCAGGCACAGGAGCGAGGCAGCTGGGACGGGAAGCCTCCCGCCACTAGCTGAGCTACACCAGCTGACACCGTGTGGGTAAAGACGAGCCGTCTCACGTCCGCCTGCACTGCAGACCCACGTGCGGATCCAATGACCGCTTCAAGCTACAGCTCCGAATGGCTCATTAAGGAGTAGATAATGCGAACACCTTGCACGTCTAAAAATGCCATTATTTTACCCCCTCTTGAACGATAGTTTGGCTAGGTACAGAAGGCTCAGTTTCTGATTATCGCTACTCTAAGATTCTTATTGAACTTTATTGAACTTATTGAACCTTAGGACCCAGCCAGTCCACCTCGGAATTCCATTCAGTGAAAAGAAGAGGTAGCATTTACTCTAGAACCTACTCGTGAATGTTTGTCGTAGCTTTACTCACGACTGGCCCAAACTGGAAATGTCCAGTGCCCCTGAACCGGCAAACGGGAGAAGAGCAAACTGTGGGCGTCCTGGAGCGCACCCGCGCCCTGGCCACTACTCGGAACACAGAGGAACCAACCCCCGGACGCGCAGCCACACAGGTGGATTGCGAAGGCAGCACGCCGGGGGAGGAGCTGGCCCCGCAGGCTGTGTGCTGCCAGGCCCCACGTACGCACCTTCTGGAAAACCGAAACTACACAAACAGAAAACAGATCGGCGGCGGCCGAGGCCTGGTGGCGGGCGCCAACTATTTACTAAGGGGCATAGGGGAGTCTGCAGGCGAGCGATGGGTGTGATTTACACCCGGATGGTGGTGGTGCAGCAAGAACGGCACGTGTGTGAAACGTCACCGGACCGAACGCCAGACAGCATGAATTTTATAGCTTAATTTTTAAAACGAAGGGAAAGAGACGTCCCTCTGGGTGCAGAGGAGGCGGGGCGGGCAGGCCCCGGGAGGAGGTTCCTTTTGTGGGGGACTGAGGACGCAGGTGTCTGGAAGTGACGTGCAGCCTCCCTGAAGGGGACGGCACGGGACCCGGCGCTGCTGAGCCGCCGGGGCTGAGGCAGCTCTCCCCTCCCCTCCCGGGGCCTCTGGCCCCTCACTTCCGTGTTCCCATCAGCGGCCACCCCTTATCGCCCTTTGCAGAACGGCTTCCTCCGTGTGCCGCGGCTCCTCCGTGCACCCAAACCTTCAGATGACACGTGGCTTTCTCCCAAGAAGCAACTCGACAGGCTGTACGCTGTCTGGATTTCTCAATACACCTTTCTTTAAAGATTGTTTGGTCAATGATCAGCCGACAGATTCATTTCTCCGTCACCTGGGCCCTGGATGCAGCAGTGGCCAGAGGGAGGGGTCGCGGGGCTGAAACACGGCCGGCCTAGATCCATCCTTCAGCAGGAAATGGAACCGCGAGGCACTTCCTAGAGAGGGAGGAATGAGCTGATTTGGTTCACTGCATGTCGCCAAGTTTAGCGGACCTGAAGACAGGGTAACCTCGACAGAAAGATGACGTAATTAACCGAAGGTAAAGAACTAAGAAACCACAAGGTAAGTTCCCCAAATAGGCAGTGGTCTATCCCACCTAAAGCACCAGACTCTCTGCAACAGGACTGAAGAGAGAGAAGCCGGGCAGGCGCGAGCCAGACAGGTGTCCGCGGGTGGGCGCTGGGGGCTGGGGCGGGAGACAGCAGCCAGACGACAGCCTGGGGCGAGGGCCACCTGCGGAATCGGCCCTGTGCTCTGCTCCCGGCTGCAGCGCAGCGTGGCTGTTGTGGGGCGGGGTGGGGGGGCACACGTGGCCTGGGGAAGAAGTGCAGAGAGCTGGCTGTGTTTCTCTGGCTTGGCCCAAGGGCGAAAAAGAGATGGACCTGGATGCACACGAAACACCAGGCAGACCACTGCACAGAGCGACGGGGCGCCCGGCCTCACTCGGGCTCGGAACAGGTATCCGCTAGCACGGTCTAGCTCTGCGGGGTGCAGAGGAGGCAATTCCGTGACACCCGCCTGGCTCCCCAGATGCCACGAGGCCGGGAGGCGACGGGCCGGGGAACGGGATGACGGCCACCGGGCAGTCCTGTCCTTCCCTGGGCGGGCATCGGCTCTCACGTCCTCTGAGCAGGATCGAGCCCAAGAGTCCAGACGAAGCAGCAGAACAGAGCGGTTCGGGACATGCGGGCCGAGGACCTGACTCGGGGGGTGGGGGTGACCAACAGCACAGGCGCCAGCTGCATTCCTGAGGCGTCACCTCCTCCCGCTGAAACCACAACTAACAACAGACCTTTAGGGAGCTCTGCGTCCAGAAACAGACAAAATGTAATCGTGTGCGAAATAAGTGACACCGTAGGGTTGTTTAGTTTTTGAATTTGATACACAGTCACCAGAATGACATACTAGGCGAATTTCTCTGGTGACGTGAACTGGAAGGTGACCTGGAAGGCGGAGGCTGGAGGTGTCGGCACCAGCCGGTCACCGCTAACACAGAACCCCGGCGGGCTTGGGAAGAGACACAGAGCCACGAGAGGCAAGAACACGGAGGGTTTGCGATCACGCTGCAGGCGGAGACCAACAGTATATGTGTCAGGGACTCGGGTGTGAAGGGCGAAACCAGTTTAAGTAATGTAAGAGCGTTCCACCACGCCACGGGGCGAGGAAAGGCCTCGAACGGGAGTTAGCAGGCACGGACCGTAAAGGAGGCCGATGGTGCAGCCGCAGGAGGAATCAGTCCTCCCGTGAACAGACGCCACCAAGGAGCGAAGAGGCGAGCCGCCGAGATGCGGGAATCGCGCCAAGCACAGGACTGGTGCCCAGGGTTCGAAGGGACGCCTACGGGTCAGTAAGAAAAGGAGGGAGGACCCAGCGGAGGAAGCGGGCAGAAGGCGCGATGCACAGGACCTTGAAGGAGAGCAAGCGCGACGGACAAACACGGAGGGAGCCACGCGCGAGCCCATCGACCGCGGAGGGAGCCACGCGCGAGCCCATCGACCGCGGAGGGAGCCACGCGCGAGCCCATCGACCGCGGAGGGAGCCACGCGCGAGCCCATCGACCGCGGAGGGAGCCACGCGCGAGCCCATCGACCGCGGAGGGAGCCACGCGTGAGCCCATCGACCGCGGTGCGGCGCGGCGCCACTCGCCAGGTTGGTAAAAAACAGAAATCCGACAAGCGGAGGCGTGAGGAAGGGCTGGGGCTTTCACGCCCCGGATGACGGCGGGAATGCGAACTGGTTCGAGCCGCGTCAAACAGCTGGAAACGTCTGGGGGGTGGAGGACAGGCGGGCGCTCCCGGCGCGCCTGTTCGCCGTGGCCAGAGCGGCCAGCAGACTGCCTGTCACGAGCCGCAGAGCGGCAAACTGTGGCCCGTTCAAACAGCGGAACGCCACGCGGCAGCGGATGCAAACAAAACACAGTCACGAGCGACAACACGACGAATCTCGGACACGTAACATCGGACTAAACGAGCACGACACAAACGGACACATCCTGCTGCTTCTGTTTGCGTAAAACCCCCGAAGAAGCGAAGGGTTTAAGTGGTTAAACTCTAGAGAAAAAAAGCAAGGACGTACTACCATGAAGGTCAGGTCCTCTGGGGTACGGAGGGAGGGGCGATTGGAAGGGGCCCCCGGGAGGTCTGCAAGCTGTGTTCAATGTGAGGGCGACAGGTGGTTCCCCGGGTGTTGGCTTCAGGTGTCTCATCCTGCACGTTGACGGTTTGTGCACGTTTTACACTTTCGCACACTCCACCATGAAAGCCCCCCACACGCCAGCCGGAGAACACGTAGCGTTGGCGGGTGCCGTGATGCCGGGCAAGGAGCTGAAGGAGAAAGACTCAGCTTGGCGCCGTTGGGACGGGGGAGACGCCGGGGCCGGCGGGGCACCTGGAGCACTCCCGGCCCCGCTCGGGGGACGCCGCGGCGCAGGGTCGGGGGGCAGTGGTTTGGCCGGGAAGCGCCTGCTGGAATTAGACACGCGGAAGGAGAGACAGACGTGGGTGCGGGCGAGACAGCAGGAAGCAGTGTTGCTGCATCGCGGTCATCAATGCCACACAGGTGTTTTTCTAAAATAAGTTTCTATACAATACAGCAGACGAGTGATACTTGACACGTTATCAAAATCTCAATGCCACGCGCCTTTATATTCTAACCGAACAAAGCAAAAACAAGAGCAACGGGTTAAAGCTCGTTAGAATTAAACCTTTTATTGACTGGAAACCACCGGAAGGTAATGCGGGCCGTGTTCCTGTGGCACTAACGGTGACAGTTCCACTCGTCTCCAACAGCAGTAACCAGAACTACCTGCCCTCAGGAGTCTGCTGTCTACAGTTTTTTCATTGGGCTCCAATTTTTCCAAAAACTAGCTTTAAGAAACCATTGTAGGCCAAAATACTTTTCTACAAAATTCTCCGTATAAAAAAGAAATAAATGATGTTACCATTTTAATAATGGAATAAATAGAAGCTGCAGAGTCCCAAAGATGTATTTTTGATAAAAAATATAATTATAATAAAATTACATTTGAACAAGTACAGAAACTTCATGGATATGTATTTCTCAAATGAGAATTTACCTACAATTAGGTCAGAATAACCTGACAGGGTCATAGATATTCACAAGAAATTGCTTGTGTTGTAATTCACTGGGACTTTTATGTCTTTTATCATTTATTTTACTTCTGGGAGCACTTAATGGAAAAAACGAATCTCTACCGCACAATGTCCCAAACTGTAAGAGCGGCCAACGAACAAAGCACAAGTCCTTAAAAAGAGAAGTCAGTTAGAAACCCACTTCCACTCCATGGTCAAAAAGAGCGTGACGGGCCCACACCGGCTGACGTCACTAGTGGCTCAGCAGCTGCCGATGCATGTGGCCATCACCCCTCACCTCCCTGCACAGGACCCGAGACAGGAAAGGAATAAATCTGCTGACCTTCCACCGACGTCGTTGAAGTATGCTCCCTCTCTTTGATTTTTTTTATTTCCTCAAATGTACTTTGCCAGACAGATAAGTTTGACAGAAAAATTATTGTTAGGCATAAATCAACTAATTCACTCAAACAAATACCAGTCACTTACTAGGCACCAAGTGTCACTTTCGGGCTGGGGATACACAGTGACAAACACGGTGTCTACCCTGAAGGAGGTCAGGATGTAGAGAGAAGCCGACAAACAGGCCATTACAGCCCAGCTGATGGGACCGACAGTGGAGATGAGTACAGGGGACACTGTACCGCAGAACCCACCGAACCTGGTCCCGGGGGGCAGCCAGGGCGACGAACGTGGTGTGGGAAACATTCTCAGAGAAAGACGAAGCCTGAAGCCACACGCAGCCTGGGCCAGGCGGGTGGCATTCTAGGAAGGAGAAGGGCAGGTGCAGGGCCTGAGACGAACGGAGCCGGGAGCAGCGGGGGCACGCACGCGGCCACCTGCATGGGCACAGGAGGGACGTGCGGGGACCGGGGCGGGCAGCAGCCAGGCCGGGAGCCCACGGTGCGGACCTCGCCTGAAGACGACGGGAAACCGCGTGCGGGGGACGTGGGGACGACACGTGACCCGTGGAAAGAGCCGTGTGACCTCCAGTGTGGACTCCGGGCTAGGGGAGGTCGGAGGACAGAGCTGGCGGCCTGGAGAGCAGACGGGCCCTCACGGGGCCTAAGCGGGTACACCGAGGGCCTGAACGGAGGTGGCGACGTGGACGAGGGAGGACCGAGAAGCCGGCGACGGGGCGCAGGCTCCTCTGCCCCTTCCTCAGTGAAGCCGGCTGAGACCCGCCACCGTCCGCAGAGAACCCGCCCCACTCTGTCAACCGGGCAGGAGGCGCGGCAGGGACGCGCCGGCGTCTCACCCGCGAACGGAGCGCTCCCGCGCCCCTCTCTGCACGCGGGGGGCAAGGGGACACAGCGCAGACGGCACACGGCCGCGGCGTCGGCGCCTCGGAAAGGCCACCTCGCCGCGGTCGCGCTCCGTGTCCCCGAGGACGGCTTGCTTGCTCACGGGGTCCCGAGCGGCGGTGGGGACGTCCCGCGTTTTGACCTCGTCACTGTCAGGATCCGGGTTGCGACGTCGTGCGGCCCTTTTACACGACCTCACCGTTTGGTTAGACGGGACACCGGAGCTCCCTGTGCTGCTTCCTACAACCGTACGTGGCTCTGTAATCCACTACGTTTAATTAGAGGTGGAAAAAGACAAACACTGTACGACTCGACCTCCAGGAGGGACCCAGAGCCGCCAGATGCCTCGAGGCAGAGAGAACGGCGGCTGGCGGGCGGGGGCAGGGCGGTCGGTCGCTATTTCACGGGTCACGTGAGGGAAGAGGTCGCATGGCTGGTGGTGACGGCTGCACAGCCGTGTGACAGACTTCATGCCTTGGAACTGGACACCGAAAAAGTGAGGATGGTTAATGTTCTGTTATGTATATTTCACCACAATTTCAAAAAAATCCAAAAATACATGAACCGTTCCGAAGACCCCACACGGTGTGAGGGACCCGACCCGAAGCCCTCCCTGTCCGGGCGCCTCCGGCCCGCGTCCTCCCAGCCTGTCCTCCCCGCTGCGTCCAGCCTCTGCAGCCCGTGGCCTCTTCCTGTCCGTGCGCACCCCCCGCCGTGGCGGCCCCCACCTCTAAGGTGTCAGCCCACCCAACGCAGCAGCACGGCACAGGCTCAGTGGTCAGGGGGTGCAGACCCGGCTGACCTCTCCCCGCCCGAGCTCTCTCCGGGAAAGCGAGAACCGCGTGAGCACGACTCACTGGGCTGCTGAGAGTGTGAAATGAATCGTTACGTAGAAAACAAAACAGTGCCTGGCGCTCAAAAATATTAATAATTAGTTATGAAGTATCTCCATGAGGATGTCACAGAAATTCTGCAGCACAAAAACAGCCAGATAGAGAAGATTTCAAGTGCTAGGATTCCCACGGACAGGAAGTTCCAGAGTGGGCCATGCCAGCCGGAGGTGACAGAAACTGCGCGCGAACGGCGGGCGGGCCTGCAGAGGGGACTCGACCGGGACGGTGACCATGGCCGTTTGTTCGAATGCTTCAAATTATGCCCTTAAAATCTGTGCATTGTGTTGTGTGTAAATTCTAACTCGATCAAGTGATTTTTGAAATGTCCCCTGCACAGGGCTGTCCCTGGCCGCTCCGTGCCTCCCTGCCTCTTCGGTTCAGTTGTCACTTGCCCCCAGCCCCGTTCATGCCCCTCATGACGTCTACCCTCCCCCGCCCCCCCAGAGTACCCTGTTTATTGACCCGTCTCCATGCTGGACCGTAGTCGCTGACCACGGGGCCCATGAAGCCTAGAACGCCGTCTGGCACAAAGCAAGTGCTCGATAAATACCTTGACTTCACGGGGGGGGGGGACAGGAAGCTGGCATGACGCCCCTTTCTGCAGGCACAGAAAGGCCCTCAGAGGCCACCTCGTGCACCTCCCGCACCTCCCGCATTTTGACAGGAGACCACGGGAGCGAAGGAGAGTAACTTGTCCGAGGTCAGAACGAACGCTGAGGCAGGTGTGGAGCCCAGGCCGCCTCGTCTTTTTAGTTTATAGCAAATATGGCTCATTTCACATGTGTAGACACACTCTATAAACGTTCACGAAATGCCTCTAAAACATAATATAAACATTTTTAAAGCATATTATTTGAAAGGCCAGTTAACTATAAAAATATTATTACAAGCACATCTACTTCGTTCAAGCAGTAAGTTGTGACTTCCAATACAAGCGTTAATTTAAACAAATCTTCCTGGAAGCAACTGGAATGAAACGGTAACAAGTTAATGGATGTTCAGGTAGTTGAGCAGGACGACCCCGAGTCTGACGGCTTCTGAGTCACCGGGGACGCGGTTTCCTGCCTGGGCGTCACCAGTCAGAGCTCTCCCAGCGAGCGGTCCCGCAAAGCTGACCGGAGCTTTGACACGCTCCGTCTATAAACCTCACGCTTCCCGGAGGAGCCAGGCCGGCGCTCCTGCTCACGCCTTCCTGTCAGGGGGTGACAGGACGCGACGCGGGCTCGAGAACCTGCAATTAAGCGACAGAACGGCGCCGTGCAGAACAGGGGTTTGCGCCGCATCCGCTAACTGCCGACATAAATTACCTCCCGGAGGCGAGAGAGACGTGGCACGTGCCACATTTTGAGAAATAAAAGGGAACAAAGAACATAAATCTCACCTGAAATGCCACAACAATTTTAGCATCGGATTAGACTCCATTTATAAGGCAAAGCTCTACCATCTTTGACATGCAAAGGCAGCGAAGGTAGCTGTTTGGATTCAGTAAATCAGAAAAATAAACACGCATTGTTTCATCTTCTCAGATAAACAAAACCTGTAATTACCTATTCAAGATTCTGAGTATAACTTATTCGCAATTCTTGCAAAATACTGTCTGCCTCTCCGAGTTCCCCTTCCCCTTCATCGGCAGCGTGTTCTCCCGAGCTTTACTGAGCTTTTTCTTTCCTCTTCGGTGAGAAACTTCACAAACGTTACAGATGTCACGTGACTGTGCTTCACGCGTCTTCGGTCTGTCGGGCCGACACACGCCGCGCCCGGCACCAGGCCAGATGCGGCGAGAGGGGCACAGGCGACTCGGCCGGCGCCACCCGGGCAGGGGCCGCTGCGCAAGGAGACGGGGCCTCCGAGCGCGGTGACGGGCCGGGCTCTCGGACACCTGAGGGTGCAGTGGCACCAAGCGCACCAGGGCCAGGTGCGTGCGGGGCGCAGAGGGCCCCGCGAACGCTGACCGCACGACCGTCCCCTCCTGCTGCCACCTCGATCCCTTCTCCACGTGACCTAACGCACTCGCACGTCCCAGGAGTCAGCGCCCGGCCGTCCTGGGGGAGCCTCTGAGGTTGACGTGCCCCCTGCGCCCGGGCCTGCGGAGCGGCCGTGCCACCGCCGGGCCGCTCCCTCTGGAGGTTCGTCCTGCCGTCTCTGAACACCCGGCACGTTTTCTTCTTCTTAGCCAGACTCGCCCTCTGGGACCTGCCCAAGAGAATCTCAACCGATAGGACGGAGCCCTGGGCTCCACTCACTGGCGGGCCATTTCGTGCAGAGCTCTCGGGAGCTTCCACACCATTGCCACCCTCTCCCCCGCCCCACACACACGGCCCCGGTCTGACCCGCACTGCTCTGCTGCCCATGAGCCTGACACGTGCAGCTGCCCGGGGCCAACCCCGACCAGCATCCAGAGGGCGGCTGTGACGGTCGGAAAAGATATGTTCGAAGCAGGCCATCGATAAGTAACAGCTGCCGTTAACATTATTACTAGGTCTTGCAACTAATTTTTCAAGTTAGGAAACATTAACCTTACTCTTTCCATTGAAAGTGAAAAAAATCATGTAATTGTAAGCCCAAAGCTCACCTTTTGAAGGTCATGAGATAATGTTAAAAAACGGAGTGGTGGTGCAGGATGAGCCATCTCCCACCGCCCCCACCTTCCCCGGTAGGCACCATCGTCCCCCAGGTCAGGGCGCTGGCCGCAGGGAATCAGGTTAGCAGCAGGTGACCCGCTCCGCTGCGTGTCAGCCACCACGCCACACGTGCCGGCTGACGGGGACCCTGTGGCGGTGCCGAGTGCCAGGCGTGTGGCGGGGACGAGGCAGAAACACCCTCCTGCCTGCGGTCCGAGGCTGACCCTGCTCAGACGCGGCAAGTGCCACGTCTCTGAACGGCGATTAACTCGCGGGGAAAATGACGTGCAGTGATTCACGGTGCCTCGCACGGCGGGCACTTAGTATGAGGGTGAGGATGAGGTGGAGCCATGATCAGCCTCATCTCATCTCTTAAAAAAAGCACACCGGCGTATTCCTGCACTGAGACTGGAGGTTTATCAGTAGCTTCACGGCTGTAAGGGACCATTTGTTTGACCCACATCAAGCTAAAGCCCACCAGCATCTTTATATTACCAGCTCGCCAGGAATTAAACAGTCTTTAGCAGGAATTTGCAAGTAAAAAGAAAAAGCTTATAAAATTAAGAGCTGTTACTTCACTCTATATCCTTTTGTCCTTAAATAAACGTCTGGTGGATGCATGCAGACCACCGGTCAGCGGCGGACCACCACACAGCTACACGCTGCCAAGCCAGGCCACTCCCTCCCTCCACCCTGAACGGTGCCCCGCTGACATTAGCTGCTGCGGTGTGTGACAGGCACCCACCCTACTCCCCCGGCCCCAACCCCATGAATGACTGCATCCCCCCCTCCCGGGACTCACTCCAACTCTGCCCAGCCACGCTGTGCTCAACGCTGGAACCTTCCAGAAGACGGCTCAGGATGGCTTTTATGTCTTTCAACATTTTTCCTGTTTCCAATAACCGAACTAGAAACGTTTGCTCAAGAAACTCAAGAACAGCCTGGGTCGAGCGGGGTCCACCCGAGCGGGGTCCCGACGCCCGCGGTGGCGGGGCCGGCAGAGGGGAGGGGGCGCGGGGCGGCGGCGGGGGATCGAGTTCGCGACCACGGTCACGCGCGTGGTTACCTCCGAGCCCTGTTCACCCTTTTTGGAAACAAACAAAAGGAGAGCACTTTCTTCTCGTGACTTTCACCTGGTGCAAATGCCTGGTGGCACGAGTGTGTGGCTCGCAGCTCGAGCTCATAGCGTTTCAGATGCGTTGAGACACGGCCATCTCCGAAACCTTCATATTTGGTGTGTTGTCCTTAAATTACATTGCGAAATGCCCAGTTATGAAATAGACGCCAAGTGTTCTTTTAACCACTTACAGCTCCAAGTGAAGAAAACCTGTTCGCCGTTGGGTAAATATCTTGAATGGTATAGGCAAAAACACCTTGAAATGATGCTAATCACAACGCAGCTGCTCTGCAGCAGAGGGGCGAACCGCTAATTAGGCGAATGGAAATAAACCTGTCACGGTGGGATAAAGGGACGGAGAGAAATAAGCCGTAATTACGGCCGCCGCGTCAGGGGAAGCAGCGTCACGCACGGCGCAGGCAGCGAGGGAGGGAGAGCCGGGCTCCGCAAGTTCACGCCCGCACGCGTAAACCAGTGCTCGGAGCTAACCGCGACTCGGGGACGACGACGACGTCTCAGAGGGAGCCTCCCCAGGGAAGACACGGACGGAACGGCGGCGGGAAGGGTGCTTTGCCCCGGCGGGCAGCAAACGGAAGAGCGATGGGACGGGACCGCCCCCGAAGCTGCCGAAACGCTTCCAGGCCAGCCTGAACCCCGGTTCTGAAGGCCCGGGCAGGGCGGCCAGGCTCCGGGCGCCAAGGCTGGCTGGGACTCTGACCCGGCACGGTCAGCGCTGGAGGCCGCACTACTCACATCCTGCTGCTGGGGATGATCTTGTGTCCTTCCCGGAACCAAGTCACCTGCGGCCTGGGGCAGCTGTCGATGGCAGGGAAGTCCAGCACGGCCGCCTGTCCTTGGGTGACCACCTTCCGCTGCTCTTTGTCCGTGAAATCCCCCATATCTGCGGAGAGAAATCAGACCCTTTCAGTTCTAGCGAAGTCATTGTGGGCGGGGACCAAAGGTGGAAATGACTATATTTTCTGGCAAAGTCGCCAACACTGCTCAGATTAGCAGTAAGGCAGGGGCGGGGGGGGGAGTGAGGCACAGCACGCGCTCCGCAGGCCTTCCTGTCCCCGTGCGGGGACAACACAGGGAAACGCCTCCTGCGCCAGCGAAGGCAGCAGGGGATGCTGGGATGCTCACGTAGTCAGCTGCAGGAAGGCGCCCCCACCCCGCACCCGCACCCAGCACCCCGTGCCCTGCGCCCCGCGGAGCTGTAACCGAGAGCGGAGAGCACGCGGACCCCTCCCGCTCCCATCCCAGCTCTCAGGCGATTCTGCCCAGGCGCCCGCCGCTGCCCCTGCTCAGTTTTCTCCTCCTCGTGTTTCTGGGGTGACTGTCCCCCTGAAGGATCTTTGGGAAGATATGTTTTCATCTGACTCATAGAGCGTTCTTTATGCTGATTCATTTTAGAGCGTTCTTTAGTTCCAGGCAGGGAGGTTTTGTTCTGGTCTTTGTGCTGCTGGTTACCAATATTTACAAACTGGAGTAACTGAAAAAGGACCCAGCCATTAGCGAATGTGGCTGTAAGTGGCTGATTTTTAAACTGGTAACATTTGAAATTTTTGAAAAATTTCCATATATGGTTAGGTACATGTATACACCTAGATATGGTGTGCATACTATATTTTTGTCTGAATGTATAGAAATTTGGAATAATCCATGGGGTCTCTATTATCCATGGATTTTTGATTCAAAAAAACTATTTCCTATGTTACAAGCATTGTTAAACGAAAAAGATAAACCAGCGAACAGATTAAGAAAACATTCGTGACTGTTTTTAAGTAAAATCTGTTAACAAAAGAAGAGAAAAGAAATAAGACGATATCTAAGAGCTACAGAGGAAAGATAGCAACAAGAACATAAATAATTAAGCAAGAAAAAGTCTAAAATTCAGTTTTATAAAATGGAATTTAATATATTATAATAAATTCCAGGCTGTTAACTTATTCAAATATGTTTTGGGTATAATTTTATTTATTATGTTTCCAATTATTCAGCTGAATAAAAGTTCTGAATTATTCTGCAGATGGATTTGGCTGAGCGACTTCACGATTCAGAAAAATTTATGCCTTCCTAGTAATTTAAAACATAACTAAACATGCATTAGCATCCGCATCTCGCTCAGTCACCAGGGACGGATGCGGAACGGTAGAACAGTGAGCGAGGACTCAACTTCAGGTAGTAACGCTGCACACTATGGGCCTACCTGGGGTCAAAAGCAAAGGCGAAAATGCTGTCACCCCCCGGCCTGGGGGCTCTTTAGGGTTCCCTGACACCTGCTGTGACACACTAGTGTACGATGAAAGGAAGAGACACTTCGGCAGTGAATTCTGAGCACGACACGGCAGACGGGCCATTTTGGACGGCCCCACCTGTCACAGGTTGGGACGAGAAACGTACAAAGTGCCCTGCTTCGGCCACCATCCCCGACCCGTTCCCCTAAATGCTGCACTGAGATTCAGAGGCCCTGCATTTGGACAGCTGCCTCAGCCCCTTGGAAAAGCTCCATCCTCCAGAATGGGTCTGCCCCACAGAGAATGAGTGAAACCGTCACACCCTTTCCGCTGTGCGGCGAAAGGGTTTCGAAACGCACCGGCATCGGAAAGAACTGGCTCTAAGGTGATGACATTTGATTAACTTGATGAAGATCAAAATCGGGATGGAACGGGAACGAAGAGCAGCTCAGATCATGGAACGGAAGGCCTCGTGCTCTTCCTTTATCGCCGCAGTGCGGGTCGGGCCCTGGCGCCGTGGCGCGGGAAGAGGGGCTCTGACCTCATCAGCCCCGTGGTCACCATCGGACCAGCTGCCCCGGCCAGAGCACTGGTCTCTCCCCAGCCTGAGCAATTATTGTTTCCCACAGAATCCGAGACGGGACCTCGGCCTCCGCGGCGCTGGGGGGCCTGGCTGGCACCCGCCGCGCGCTCGCGCCATGCAACGTCTGGGGTGGCGGCGGGCACACGTACATGCGACTTGGACCTCCGATCTCCGCTGCAGGAGCGCGCCCATCCGGTTCCGCACCGCGCAGCGTAAAGCCCGGTGTCCGGCCTCCGCAGGGACGGGATGGTGTACCTGCGGGACACCAGAGAGGGGGGTTAGTGGCGACGTCCACGCGGCCCGGCGCCTCGTTGTGTGTGACCCTCCCTGGCCAACACACTCCCGGCAGCGGCGGTTTACGTGCGAGACCTTTCCAGTGACATCTGTGCCCCCAGCCAGGCTGCAGCCATCACGTGAGTGAGGCCCCAGCTGTCACCTCTGCAGCGCCTCACACAGCCCCGCCCGCGGGAGAGTCACTCACGCCGGGCTGAGCGAGCGAGAAAGTGCAATAGCCAACGATCTACACTCAAACTGGACCAAAATTATTACAATTCTCTCTCTCAAACTGGCAACGGTCTTAACATAATGCATCGTGTCACTCTTCATTAAAGTTCAAAGGGGATGAGGTAGAGATTCACTAGGCAAAGAAAGCAGTGACACCATGACACGAGTCCCCTCCCTCTCCGCTCACTGTACAGACATCTCCCAACCCGGCAATAAGCTTCCCTTCCTTACTTCTCCACGTGCAGCCTAAGATTATTTTAAAACTTTCTGGACCACTAAAAAGTCATTTCATTTGTGTTTCCCATTCCTGTGATTGTAAGTAGTCACCCCTCGAATCAATGCCTTTCAAAAAACTTCAGTAACCTTTTACAGGGGCAGAAGCAGGAGGCAGAGCTTCCACACGAGGCCCACCTGAGCGCTACCGTTGGCTCTACGGCGTGGGATGCTCGGAGACCCACGAGCGAGCGGACACGTAGCTGGACACGTAGCCGAGGAGCACCGGCAGTGGGTCTGCAGCCCCACAGCCCCGCAGCCCGAAGCGCTCACGCCTCATACGAGAGCCTAGCTCAGCTGTGTTCACACGCAGGTCGGGAATAAGGTCTGAGGCTTGGAAACTGCTCACACATGGGAAAGTGGCTGTCACAGGCACAGAGCTAAAACCCAACGAATGGTAGAGTTTTCCAAAAAAAGTGAAAACGCAGTGATACTATACTTTCCTAAAAAGATGTTCCAGTAACAGTTATCTTCCATTTAAAAATGCGTCCTCTTAACGAAGTATAATCAGAGTAACTTAAAAAAAAAAACAAGTAGAAACCACCATGTATGGTTTATTCGCTCAGTTTCTAAGCATACCTTAAAATCACTTAAATTCAACTAATTGCTCATCTTTTCATTCAAGTATGTCCAATAGTCAATCTGAAAACAGAACTCATAGGCATAATTTTTAAGTGAATAAAATATTTGAACAATACAATCAATTCAGAATTAAGCAAATATTAATCAAAGTATGTTTTCCCTGGATAATCATCTTGAGATCCTATGGCAAGATTAATAAAATCTTTTATGAAAAAAAATATTGCTAAATTTTAATCTTCAAAATTTGATTCTTTTCTGAGGAATGGTTCCTATCAAATAAAAAAATTAATTAGTGAATATAATCAGAATATCAAACTGAACACAAAGAGTCTGTGCCATTATTTAAATTACAAATAAGACTGGAAGTGGGAGGGATTTTAATTATTATATACTGCGATTATAATAAGGAAGAGTTTTGAGATTAGGTTAAAACAAAGTCAACAAAAGTTTTTGAAAAAGAAAATAATACAAGTTATTACATATTTGAAAAACCAGAAGAACAGTTTCATCATTGCAACATAATCACATTTATGTAATTGTTACACAGTCTATTTTTCCTTTTTGCAGTATCCGAAACAGATTTTAAATTCCTATGAATTTCTATATAAATCCTATTTACTAATGCACAAAAACAGCACTGCTTTCAAACAACAGGGAAACAGACACAAAATTGAATATTAGGCATATGCTGTTTTACACCATCTCTTTAGCTGAACGTCTCGCCAGGGAAAAAAACTACACAAAAAAGTTGTAAAGTACTCCACCCATTATAGGAATTCCTACACAAATTATGTTCACCTAACAGATGGGAATATTCATTGCAAGCCTCTTGTTTATAAACACACATTTTTAAGCAGAGGAAGTTTCCTGGCTCTTCACGAGAAACCATGATAAAATCTTAGCACCATCTGCCACTAAAATATAGAAAATGCAGCTCCTGTTTCGCATAAACACGGCAGGGAGCGTGTGCATTCCCTGAACCCAGGCGGAGTCCTGCGAGGCTGGCTGAGGGACCATCTTCCAGGGCTGATTCTTCATCAGCAAGAGCGCATCGAGAAAGAAAATCCAACAGAATCACAACACAGCGAAAGGCTTCGGTGTCCGCTTCTGCTGAGTGGGCGAGCACCACGGGTCCGCAGGGCCAGCCCCGGAATTCCTCCAGCCCCCCGTCCCCGCCCCACCACGGACGACTGCTGGACCAGCCCTTCCTGGAGTGGACACGACCACGCCTGTCTGCCTGGGGTGGGGCCTGCTCTCCTGTATTTGCAGGGTTCTCCACTCCCCGAGTCTGGGGGGCACAGGTCCGAGAAGCCCCTCAACCCCCGGACACGGAGTCTGGCCCTTTAGGTCTGGGGCTGGTGCTGCATGGGAGCAGGTGTGGAGGGGGCTTGTGTGACGGGTGGTGGGGCGCGGTGGAGACGGGGTGGCGAGCCGTGCGTGCCTACATGTGGGACGGCCCCGGCCCCGCTCCGCACGCTTGTCCCTGCGCCACCAGCGAGTCTCTAACTGCCTGGCATTCCAGGGCGTCCCTCGAAGGGAAGGTCGCTCCCCACTGCCACCTCGTGCTGTGAAAATCTGGGCATTGTTTTCTGTTTACATTTCTCCGTCACCTTAGGAACCATCTCATCAAGTTACCCTCAATTTTTTACTGAAATTAGGCTGAACCTCTACAATGATTTCAAAGGAATTAACCCCTAACGAGGCTGAGATTTCCTATCCACGAGTCTCTCTTCCATCTCTCAGTGAAGTTACCACTTTTCTTCACAGCTTCTACTCCATTCTTACAAAGGGAATTCCTGGGTATTTCATAATTTCTATTGCTACTGTGATTTTTCCTTCTATAAGACTTAAGAAAAGTAACTTTTTCCCTTAACCATTCCTTTTTTACTGGAATAAAAAAGGATAAATACCCATCAAGTTTCCATTGTTATACCATCATAGACACTGAGCCATAGAGACAGGCCACGGGGGAAACTGCAAGATTGTCGACAGCTCAGAGCAGTGATTACTCCAGCTTCATAACGATGAGCGCTATGATCAGCATAAAGAAATTCCTGCCTTAGATATACATACTTTGAGTATAACTACAAACGTTTTTTATCCCTAAATAGAAAATAATTTAAAATAAACATTTTCTGGGAGGGGGAGGTGGGGGGGACAGACAGGTATCTGCTTATGACGCCTCCGCAGACTTGGTCTGATTCTTGAACAGCCATCATTGCACAGATGCCATTCTTGTGCTAAAATGTGTAAATACACATCAGTGTGAATAACATGGTGTTTGGAACTCGCTGGAATTCACTGTACAGTTTAACCATAGTACGAACAGCAAAGAAAATGCTATTTTTTGTCAAAGCTGTGAAAAGGTGAATTTATATTCTTTGCTCCTTTATAGGGTTAGTATTTTCATGACAGACACCAGAAGTGGGGAGGTGGAAATAGGGATTCAATTTCAGGTAGAAAATGACTACCATTTTCATACGGTATCCGTGTTTTTCAATTTGAGACTTAGAACAGTCTCAGGAAGGTTAATATATGGCAGCTGGAGGTGCTTATTGGAAGTAAGGAGATGAAAGAGTAATTTGAAAAAATAGCATGAGATTTTTAGACAAGCTTTACATCTTGAAAAAAAAATGATGACAAAACACGATGGGTCCTTGATCACCCATCTCAGTGGCTGCCGCTCTCAGAGAAGGGACAGAATGCCATTTATCACGTCCACCCCAAACTGTGCGTGCGTCGCGATAAGCCCCTTCCTCTTACGGAGCGTCCAGTGAAATGGCAGTGAAGGGTCTGCCGTATTTTAATGGTCCACGTTGACGAGCCAGCCCTCAAACTCGCTTCCACGCAACCAACGACGCTGAGTTTTCTGGAGGATTATCCAGCGCATCGAATTAGCAGGTCAGTGTGTTGGCGCCAAGAGCAACGCAAAAAACTCCTCCGCGTCTTTAAGGTGACACCAAGATTGTTTTATCCTAAGTTTAAGTAGCTGCGTAGGTAATAATGGCATACTGTATTTTTTTTTTGGTATTTCAGAATAAGACTGTTAACACCACTGCTTTAAATGTGTCCAGTGGAATCTAAGCAATATAGTGATTTTGATATCCACAGTATCCATTAAAAAAAAAAAAACGAACTCCATAACGGATAGAATTTCATATTCTTCTTCTTATTTTTTGAACTTTAGCATTAGAATTTTATTCTAATGTAACATTTTTTATGCCTGAAAGATATTTATTGATTGCCCATCATACTTCTCTGAAATAAAAAAATATACATATAAATAGCAATTTAAAGAGACTTTCCTTTGACCAAAAGATTCTAAGTGCATAAAAAATTTCTTCTGGATTGATATTTCACTTTAATCAAAACAAGATAAATGGATTACATATTTTGAAAAATAATGATTAAACATTAAAAACTTAGAAAGGAAATGCATTTCTTAATGAGATGGAAGTGACTGGGTTTTTTTTTTCAATTACTTTACATTTCGTTGAATGGAAAGTTATTTACTAGCAGATGAACAGAATTAGATAGAAATTGACAGCAAAAAGAACAGAAAGTATTTGACCACATACTTGCATACGGTTAATTTAAATCTAATGAACACATGGAAGAAATAAACAAGTAGAGAAGTGGCTGATGCATAGCAACAGCAAAACACGCTGAAGTAATAAAAACGGATGTGAATTTAGAATATCAAATAATCTTTTTTTGTCAAAGTTAATGAAGCGCCTTCTGAGTGAATGTTCGGGAAAACATAGAGCACGAACCTTCCTACAGAGCACGTCTTTTCTACAGCAAGAGGGAACGTCGACCAGATGGACGTGACCAGAGCTTTTTCATCCTGTCTTCAGAATCTGCAGCTGAGGCCTCATGGAGTCCCCTCGTCTCTGAACGGGGTGAAACGCAGGCTGCTTCACAGAACATTTCCCAACTTGTGTTTAATTTCAAACAAAGCTGAATATTCCAATTCCAACATATGGAAACAGATACGCCCCAGAACGCGGCTGTACGTTTGCCACCCCGAGAGAACACGTTGCTCTCACCTGGGGTATTTCCGGCAGGTGTGGTCTTTGCTCTCACTAAACACTCCTTGTGGCACGACATGGCCGTTGATGACAGCTGGGACTGGAAAGGGGGCGGCTAACCAAAAGGTGGCACAGCTCCTGCCGCACACCTATGCACACCTGAAGTAAGAAAACCCCAAGACCTGTCCAAACGTCCCATTTCCAGTGTCAGACACTGTGACCTGAAAGGATGCAGAGTGGAGGCCAGAGGCCCTGCTCCAGGTTGTCTGCCCGGCGCCCCCGGAGCCCCCCGTCCCCCAAGGCTGCGGCGGGAGGCGCACTTTTCTCTTGGGACCTGGGAGACACGAGGGACCAGAGGCCGGCGTGGCGGCTCAGTCTCAGAGACACGCAGATGGACGTGAGGCTCTAGAACACGCCTGTGCCGCCGCGCATGCGCGGAGCCCGGCCGGACGGCCACCGTGAGACCATGCCGGTTGCTACTTCTTCTTATCAGGATTCCTCTGAAACGGCATTCCTTTCCTCCTGGGCCACCAACGTTGGTTAATTTTTCCGAGCCCCCTCCAAGGTGGATCTGCCCCACCCACTGTATAGACGAGAAAAGTAAGACGCCCAGCTCGGTCCACCTGTCCGACCTCAGCCATCGGCGCTGGAGCTCATGACTCCCACGCTTCTCACGTCCAAGTCCTCCTTTTCTTCCTTAATCCCTCCGAACAAAACGAGCCGTAATGGCACGTTCAAGGACGTATCATGCTGCCTGGGATTTAGTAACAGACTGCTCGCGGGCCAGAAAGTATGCCGTTTCCACTCATCGGGGCCTTCCCGGCTCACAGCGCCCGCAAGGAGCTGTGGCCGGCCCCCGCGGCAGACGCTGAAAGCGGGGCTCCGGGGGCCTGCCCGCCGACGGCTGGCGAGCGCGGTTCCGACCCGGTCCGTCCGATGCTCTTAGCTGCTGTGACAAATGGCTCCGGCAGCAGCAGACGCGACAGTCGGGCTGCTGGCGGAGGAGGCGGCGCCCCTGCCGCTCGCGCGGACCGCGGAGGGCGGGGTGGCTGCGCCTGCGCGGGGCTGCAGAGCGGGTGGCCAGGCCCTCCCATGTCCGCACACAGCCTCACGCGTGTTCAGCGCCGCGCTCCATCGAGAAGCCCACTCCGGGGGAACCCCCGAGCGTCTGTGACCGCGCGGGCTGCATGCGGCTCAGGGACCCAGAGGGGGCAGTGCCGGGCCACGGCCCTCGTGGAGAAGCCCACTACCCTACCCGAAACGCCCAGGTAAGCCCGCTCCTCGCCGTGCGTTTACTCCAGCGCACGGGACTGCTGGCTGGCCGACCCGGGGGCGTCCCGGCCCCTTGGGGACAAAAGCCACTGGTGGCCTGCCCTCACAGCGGATGCAAGCCTATCTGGAGGGACCTCGGCCCCACCAGGCCCGGGGCTCGGAGCTGGCTGCGCAGCCCACCACCGCAGTCCTCGCACTCTGCCCCCAGCTCCCACTCCTGCACCCCGACGCTGGGCCAACACCCATCCTTGCGGCTGCGCACAGAGGCTCTCCTCGCGCCCATCCCCACCCAGGGTCTGTTCTCCCAGGGTCCGCCTCCATCCAGCTCTGCACCTCAGCCAGGAGGGTCCCCGCTGTCAGCTCAGAGCAGCAGGTGCTACTGACCCGAGGCCCTCTGCTCACACCTGACACCCCTCAGACGACAGCCACCTGGGGCTGCTCTTCATCCCTCTGCAGTGACAGCTTTTGTGGCCTGGAAATTTCGCTAATGGGCTCAGTTTTACAAATATAATGATAGACTTCCTAGGTGTGAATACAACCTGTAGCAGAACAGTAAACCCCATTCTAAGTACACGTTAGAATCTAGTCTTTTAACCCCTGATGCATTCAAAATCCAACCCAATATTTTCGCCCCTTGTGCTGCTACTGTCAACAAAGCAAATACTCTCAACGCAGGTCAGCCTGCAGCGGAACCTTACTCGCGAGCGGTCACTTACGTATAGTCGCTGGCGTAGGTGGTGAGCTCGCTGTCATTGTGCATCCACTTGAACTCCAGGGGCCAGCTCCCCTCCGCAAGGCAGGTGAGAACCAGGCGGTTCCCTTCCAGGTGAATCTGTGGCAGACCTGGCTCCGTTTTAAAGTACGGCACGACGTCATCTGAAACATCAAGAAAACACACCCGAATGGAGAACCCGTGAAAACGGCCTTCGTCCGGTCAACCGCTAATGTAAACAGCCCTGATTTTAAAAAGTAGAAACGATGGCTCTTCGTGCGCGAGGAAGTAGCAAATAACCCTTGACCCTCTGGAAACGCACGGTACCCCAGATCACGTTTCAGAGGCGGAATGCTCACTGACGGCACCATTCGAAGGCATCGGCCAAATTCGGCCAAGCTATTTCTGCTTTCGATTAACACGTTTTTACCAAAGGAGCACACTGGCCAATCTCTGCTCACGCGAGCTGGGTTGCAGGCACTTAAAGTCTCAAAGTGACAAGGACGGTCTATTCCTGGGTTCTGCACACAACCTTCATTGCTTAAAAAAGGAACCAGGATGAGCAAGACCGACCTAGACGCAAAACGACATGAATCATCATCAGCCTTCATTTCCCGCACTCGGTCTCTCTTTCAGCCACTTTCCATGGGCCACAAAACTGGAAACCTGTGTGCGCGCCGACCAAGGAATATGACCCGGCAACGAGCCTGAACCCGCGGCCTCGGCACCAACTCGCAACAGCACCGCCGAGGCGCACGACGTCTGCGAGTGAAAGAAACCAGACAGGAAGACGTCTACGGCGCTTGCCTCTCGAAGTTCCAAGCCAGGCAGAACTCGTCTGCAGTTTAGAGGTCAGGCTGAGCGTTCCCTCCGCGGGAGGGGTGGGGTGAGGGTGGAGGGGTAACAGGGTCACTTACGGAAGTCAGAGCCAGATCAATTTCTGTATGGTTACGGGGCATTTTGTGAAAAAAGTCACTCTATGATTTGAGTTTAATTTGTATTATATATAATTTGTGTAATTTTTCTATGTATGCTTTAGCAATTTGAAAAAAGCATATGTAGGCAGGGCACTTGGCTTCTAGTTCTAGCTCTATCACTGATCAGCCACATGACTCCGATTCTATTTCATTGGTAAAATAAACAGAATGAGATGACGGATTTTCCTAATAAAATCCCCCAGCACTCCTGCATTGTGAGCTTCCTGCTGCCCTTCACGCCTCCTCCTCTCCGAGTGCATGCTGACACTCAGCCACACTCAGACTTCTAACCCTGAGGCCAAGCCCGGCCCTGCACCACCTGGCGCTCCTGCCCACCGTGTGCTGCTGACCGGTCCACCCTTCCGGTTACCAAAGCTCCTCCCCCACATGCCCTGACAGCACCTGTCAGATGTGGAAATTACTCTGTGCATTCCCAGCACCTAGAACAATGCCAAGAACAAGGGAGATTCTGAATAAATATGTGCATGAATAAGTATAATAATAACACAGGTAACGGCAACAGCTGGAATTCAGTGGGTACTTCCTTTGTGCTGGAAACTGTTCTACGTGGCTGATGTGTGTTACTTTATTTAATTCTCACAAGCCCTACAAAATGGATACCATTGTCATACCCATTTTACAGATGGGAAGAGAGAGGCACAGGGCAAGTAAATACAACTTGCTCAAGGCTGCCCAGAGTGAGTGGTAAAACTGTGATTTAAAACTTGGATGATCTGTTCTGTACCAATTCTCTAATGTCACAGGTTTCTCACTAAGGAAACTGTCTTCTCAAGAGCCCATATCTTTACCACAAATTTTTGACAAATTTCTGGAATTACTTAACTGAACTGTTAAATTACTATATTTTTTAAAACAAATTAAGCCTCAAACAGCATATTAACACTGTTAAAATTGCAACTGTTTTTTTTACCTTCAAGTGTCATACATACAGCTGGCTCCTTTTGGACTATACAGAATTCAAATACGCAGCGTTGATTTTGCCATGGCGGTCCATTACCGGTATACTGATAACACCATATTACCAACGTTCAGATAAATGAACGTTAAATCGCACCGGTGAGAGGCTGTAAGGAGATTCAGCCTGGTCAACGAGACGCCACGCGGGAGCTCAGAGCGGAAAGGTGGGTCGGATCGGACCCTGCGATCGCACGGTGCGCCGAGGCCGAGGCGCCGAGGGCCCCGGCCACGCACGCAAGGCGGCCACGCAGGTGCGGGGGAGCGGCGGACAGCTGGGCCAGGCCCGGGCTGCGCCGGTTCCCACGCCACCCTGTGACTGTGAGAGTGTCCGCTTCACTCTCACGCGTGTTCCCGGGGGAGTCACAAATGACACCAGTCGCAGCCTTCGCCCACAGTACTGCGGTGTTGTGGTGACGGATGGTGAGCTCTTCCTGAGCGGGGACAGCCGGCGGCCTCTGGCGGAGCCGTGTCGGTAGGCGCTGGCTCTGGCTGTCGTGTGAGGAGCAGACCAGCCAGGCCACCGCAGTGACCCGGGCAAATGCTCTGCAAAGTGACGTGAGTTTGGCCAAAGTAACAATAGTGGCAGTGGCGGTGGCGGGGGAGAGAAACAGTGGTTTCAGAACAATCCTTAGGTAGCCAGAAAGATTCGGTGACAGTCTGAATGTAGGGGAGGAGGAGGTGTCAAGGAGGGAGCCCAGGTCGCTGAATGGCACAATCTTCTGCTCAACGAACACGCGCTGACCCTGTAATCAGTGACAGGAGCGAGCGAGCATCAAGGGCATGCTGTCCCATAGGAGGCTGCGGTCGAGGCTGGACGCAGGACTAGCCCGGCAAAGCGTTAGGTGTTGTGAGCGAAATGCACGTGAGTCAAGGGCAGGGGCTCTCAGCCCTGGCCCTGCTGCCAGAGCCCCGCCTGCCTCTGCCACCCATCACGAGCGCCCAGCTGCGTCTCAAGGGAATCCGTGGGTTTGGGTCATCAACGCCATGTCCTGTCCCCTTCGCTTGGTACTGGGGCTGAGCCGTCCGCTCTCACGACCCCGGTGGTCTGATCAAGCTGAACCGCCGGGGCTGTGGCTTCGCCACCTCGGGCCTGACTGAGCCGTGGGCTTTATGAATGTCCTGCCTATTTGTACTACGCTCAACAACAGAAAAGGAAGTGCCACTGCATATGGTCTCCATGTCCTACAAGAATAAATCATAAGAAATACATATTTTTGAAAGAAAAATACTTCAAGATAGACACTCAAGAATTTGAATTTGGTTTTACAATTGACAGCCTCATCAATTTAATATATCGTATGGAGGCTTCGAATGTAAACAAAGCCATAACTCATTTTTCCACAGACTTCACAGTTTACTAAACGTGCCGGCTCGGTGCAGGGATGCCGCTGGGCACTGCGACCCGGTGGGAGGAGAAACCTTCGCGGAGAACGGCTTCGCGCGGCCGCCACGGAGCACCCCGGCACGCGAGCGGCTGCGGGATGCTGTTAGCGCGGACGCCGACACTCACCTCGGCGGGCAGGGCGGGCGGAGGCGGCGTAATGTCCACGCTGGCATTACGACCACAGCGTTTTAACACGGGTGGGTCAGTGTGCAGAGTCACAGCTACCTCTCCGAGCCCAGCACTGTTGGCCACTGACGCACACACAGTAGGTCGTGACATTGAAAGAGGCATAAAGGTAAGAAAACACAAAAGCTTCGGGGGCGGGGGAGGGAGAGCCAGAAGGGGGCGTATCTGGGTTGCCACGGGCCCCGCGGAGGCGCGAGGTCCTCGCACGCCTTCAATGGGATGGATGGGGGTGTGAAAAGATCCAGAGACATAGCGGCTGAGTGACGTCTGGGACGAACGTGCCCAACTCCCACCCGGGGGAAAGCCAGTGCCCGCCTGATGCTGGGAGAGGTGTGCATGTGCACGCGCATGCGTGTGTGTGCGTGTTCCCAAATAATAACCAACAGATTTCCCATCCCTTGGGAAAAACAGGTAGAGATTAAATATGCTTCTATAGCCTCACCACGAGCATTATAAGACCCTGGAATGAATCACTAAGGAAAAGTGAAATTTCCATGTTCGTATACTTTTACACAGAACATCAGTCATTTACGAAGGGGAAAGGCGCGTCTGTCTGGATGACACAGATTTCAGGTCCATCCAGAGGACAGGGATGGACTTAATGTTCTCTCTAGACGACATCATAATTTTATGACATACAAGTCACTCCCCAAAATGGACTTTTAAGGGTTTTGACTCTGACATAAATGCATTGCCCTTGACTGTATGTCCTGGGTGCAGGCAGCTTCTGCTCATGTAGGAAGGACCCGTGACCCACTCGCCACCACAAGGATCACGGCTGTGGGGGCCGAGGATGCGACACCCCGAGGCAGAGCCCACCCCCGGTCCCGTGCTGCTCCCAGGGGGAGGGGGACACCCGTGGGTTTTCACTAGCTGCTCCACAGCCAAAAACAGGATCTGTCACCAGAAACCCTTTCACGGCAGGATGGGCAGGGCTCAACCACGAGCTGCTGAGCAAGTCAGACGCAGGCTGTCACTGACTCTGCCAACGAGAGCGCTTCGGCGGGGTCACCACGCGTTCACTAGCTTCCCCCTTCTCCCCCATTTTAAAGTGACGCGGAATAAAGAAATCATCGGCCTCTGCTTAGCTGAGGACGCAACGGTACCACAGACAACGGGGTCTGAAGCCACGAACCCCACCTGTTCCGGAAGGTGACGATGAAGTTCACCTGGCAGCAGGTGGGTCCTGCAGGGAGGAGCGGGGACCGCAGCGTGAACGGAGCCATCGGCCGGGCGGGCCCTGCGACCACGGAGCCCCACGGAGCCCCGCTTTCCTGTGGGCGGGTTTTCCCAGGCGACTCATCTCGCGGTCTAAACCACTCATCTTCCTTCCAAAACTTCTTTTATGTCAAATTCAAACACTTTCATGCCCCAAGCTTATGAATTTACTACTGACAAAAAGTTTCATTTTTCAAATCCCAGGGAGAAACAAAAACACGAGTCATAATGTATCATTTGTGAACAACCCTTCGGAAAAATATGGGGAGAAGATCCTTTTCTGGTCAATGCAGCCTCGAAATGTCAGCGGCTGGCAGGTCGCTGTGCGCAGCCACCGACGCCAGGCCTGAGTCCCACGGTGTGTTCTGCTTTTCCCATAGGGTAATATTAACCTTTTTAAAGAAAACAGCGGCCCATTTCAAGTAGATTTCCAAGGTAAGATTTAAATGTGATTAGAGACTTTTTATAGTAAAACACACAGATGGGGCAAGGCCCCCCCCCCCAATGCTGCAGGATGACCCCAGAAGACAGCAAAGTCCTCTGCGTCTGGGCCGGTCAGGCCGCTTCCAGCTGCCCTTTCTGTGACCACCCTGCAGATTCTTCCGCCCTTAAGGCTGAATGGACGGGGAGGGAGAAGGGGCTCCCGCACCACAGCTCACTTTCCAACCTCGCTCTCCTTGCTTAGCAGAAATATTTATGAATATTCTCTTTGACAGACCTTCCAATATAGTAGGATATGTCACAATATTTTGTGGATCTAAAAAAAAAATTGGCCGACTTCTCTGAGCCACTTTGCGCAGTTCCACACTGCATTAAGACCAGCGAGCGTCGGGAACCTGTGGGGACCAGGAGCAGGTGTCCCCACGTAGTCCGGCTCGGGCTCTGTCACCGGGCCCGGCACGGGGCGGATATCCGGTCAAGGCCACTCTATGCGGCGTTGCCCTCCCCTCCCCGCCCCCCACCTTCCTAAGTCTTCGCAGGGCGCATGAGGCTCCTGCTCCCCAGTCCTCCAGCACTGTGTCTCCCGCCGGCTCAGGTACACTGGTCCCCACCCTGAGCAGCCGCAGCCCCGACGCCAGGGCCCTCCCCGGGGTTCGCGGGGCGTGCTGTGGCTGGGGTGTCCCGTATCGGCCGGGGGATGCTGAAGGGGCGCCAGGGCCCAGGAGCCCAGGGCCCCTGACCCAGCGGGCTTCACGGCCGAGGCTCCAGGGCCTTCGGGGCCACCTCCGTGCTGCTTCTCCAAAGGCTTCGGGGGGCTTCATAAAGAACGGTCCCGTCCTTTGCGATACATGAGAAACTTCCAGATAAGCCCACTCCATTCCAGGTGAACGTGGACGGTCGCGGGCCAGCCTGGCGGGCTGTGTGGGTGCTGCAGGAACCCCTGACCCCCCGCAGGGCTCGGAGGGGGACCCACAAGCACTCACTGCGCCGGGAAGTCGGGGACAGACCGGGTCACCCTCCTCCGCCCGCAGCCGGGAGGGAGAATGCGCGAGGAAGCTTGCGCGGCCCGGCGCTGGGCCTGGGCGGTGGTGTCCTGTGCCATCAGGGCCTGACCGGGGAGCCTGGGGCTTCCTCCGAGGGCATCCAGGTCTGGACCTGGCACGCAAGAGGCCCCGAGAGTCCCACTCAGCAGCCCTGGGGACAGTCTGCGAGGCCCTCCGACCACGGAGTCAAACTGATTGTTTTCTCTGAAATCAATGCGAATGAACAGCATATTTAAGGGAACTCATGGGGGAACCTCCCCTTCCAGCATCTTCCCCTAAGGAACCACGCGAGCTTTCAGCGAGATTAATCTACAGTGAGGCTGATTACGGTAGGGCCATAAATGCTTGTATTTATGCACTGGTTTGATCCTGCTCCGTGCTAATCTATTTCGGCGTATGAAATAATAATAAGAGGCAGAGGGATAAAAGCAACCCCCCTATTTCCCCGCTATTTTATTTCAAAGTAGAATTGCACTAAATTGTCATCTCTGTGGCGTGTAGAAAGTGTGTCCAACCAAAATAAAAGGATTGTTGTCAGAAATAACCATTTTTATGGAATATGGCTCAATATTTCTTTCAGATATTGCTTCAAATAACCCTGAAAATCCAACTCAGATTAAATAAAAGTCCAAGGTGGCCAAGAAATGAAACTCAGGTGAGACTGACCTTTCCCTGCTTAGGTGGGGAGCGGCGAGTTTGTCCCATTTGTGCGGATGCAAAAACTGGGGCTCCAAAGAGACACAATGGCGAATACTTCATTTTAGACCAAGAACATTACATTCGGAAAGAACTCAGGGATGTTTAAGTTCATGCAGACCAGGCCTATGGATTTTAGTGGTTACGAACCGTCAAGGCTTCTCACAGAGAAGTTCTCACGCACCATGGCAGCTCAGGGGAACGGCCTGGGTTCGAATCCCAGCTCCACCCTTGCGAGCGCTGTGCTCTTGGCTAACAGCTGCCCACACCCAGCAAAGCAGTGAGACCAGCTTCCTGGTGTCCGAACTTCCTCACAACTTAAAAAAATTATTGATAACCCCAAATTTCTTGTCGATATGAGTTATGTCTTTATCATATCAGAAAGCAAAAGTCAGAACTCTTGAAATATTTCTTAATTCATTGAAAAATAATAACATTAAAGTTATTACATGTTATCACAAAATACATACTTGTGAAAAATAACTGTTATGCTGAAAAAATATTTAAAAAGGGTGGCACGCTTAGAATTTTTCAAATTTCTTCAATGTCTGGCTTCATAAAAGACAACTCGATTCTCATACACGCTTTTGCATTTACTCTCCTGAAATTACGTTGTTTCAGTTGAAGGATCTGAAATAATCCAGCCTCCCACGGGCGCGGAGCTGGAAGGGAAGCATATTCCCACAGCCTCTTCAGGCAACTGCGACTGCTCTTGATGCTGCACTGAAGATCAGTGACCACGCAGAATCGGAAACCAGGGGGACATGTTGGTCCTTTTCTACGTGAACGTTCTGTGGCCCATCTCACGCTGTGGATGGGCCTTGGACATACACACGGCTTTGCGGAGTCACCGCCTCGTACGGGTCTCCCAAATGCTGACGTGTTTCATCACGCCCTGTGAGAATGCCGCACGCTAACACCGTTACCGATCTCCGCGGGAAAGTCCTGAAATAACGGGGAGCTGTCGAGCTCCCGTGGCACACAGAATTTCCAAAATTCTGATTTGTACTTACAGCTTGAGTGTTTATTATTAGCAACAAATACAAATACTGTCAATTGTTTTTGATGGTGTAACATTATTTTGACTATTTTCACGAAAATGCTGCCAAACACCCACGTCTGAACACCCACGCTTGTCTGTTAGTCACGACCTCACGGAAGAATGGGGAGCCACGGCAAAGGCAGCTACTCAGCGCGCAGCTCGCCCAGCCTCGCAAAGACTTGGCCTCGAGACAACCGTCACATCTCACCGCGCCGCAGCAGGGTTTTGGGTAGCTCGCATTGTCAGTACAGAACATTAAAAAGGCATGCATCAGAGTCCGCGTGCAGGAGCATTAATTATTCTGACGCCTTCGTCGAGGATAGAAGGGAACGGAAGGTTTTGAACACGCAGGTGTGTACCACGCCAACCAACACTGTCTGGCACCGCTGCCAACGGGACACCTGCTCGAGGCCCGGGAGTCTCCTCCTGACTGCTTTTAAATCACCAACACAGGGAAAAAGCAAAAAGTCTTAGTATTATCATAAAATAACGTTAGACCTCTTGGGCCCCCTGACGGGGTCTCAGGTCAAGAAGTACAAGGGATCCTCGAAACACACTTTGAGAACCGCCACCCAGAGCACTGTCACGGGACTGAATTAGCTACTGCTTTCGAAGTGCTCAGCACAGCCCCAGGCTCAGAAGCTCAGCCTACGCACCAGCTTTCATTAAAGCGTACTGTCCTGGAATAAAATTGCGTCTTCCCACAGAATGGTGAATCTTGAACTTCATTCAAAACACATTTACTTTTGGCTTCTAATATACACACAAATTAGGTTACAGGCTTAAACGTGACTATTAGCCAAAGAAGTCGTTCAATTTAAGAAAAACAGGTGTTACATTTTCCATTGTTTTCAGAATTCCAGAAGAATCTAAATATTGATTTAATTATTTGTGCTTTTCGTTCAATAACTGTTTATTAAATGGCACCCCCATCTATGAGCTAGGAATACAGATGTGAATTAAAAAAACAATATAAATCACATCTTAAATGGAGTTTATACTCTAGTTAAGGGGGATAAACAGTAAACAAATAAAAAAAATACAGAGAACAGTGTGTTTTGCTGAAGCTCTTGTTTCTGTTATCCAATTGTGTCATTTGTGGTTGACAAGTCAGAAACTGATATTGGTATGACAGGAAAGTTACATGATTTTTCCCAGCATATTAATATTATAATGTGATCAGAGACAATCTTTAACATTTGTTCAAAAGTAAGCCTGAAAACTAAAGGAAAACAATTAGCAGTGGCAACAATAACAACAAACTACCCTAAACTTAAAGACGTAGCTTCCTGACCCAGTGCAGGTGACGCCTGGGTTCGAGGCTTTGAGAACCAGTGCGCCTCCAGGACCCACACCACTGAGAGAAGCCACGAGCTGCCCTCGTCAGGACCGAAAGTCCATTCGAGAAAGTTCCTGGGAGTATTATTTATTCAGTGTCTCGGTGGCAAAGTTCCATAGTTTCGGGTGGTCCCCTAACACTAGCTCCCCCATAAGTTCTATTATTTTTTAGAGTATGATTTTTAGGAATGATAAGAAAAACAGCTGTACATAAGACAGCAATAATTGTTACAGGAAAACATGAGAAAGAGAAAAAGAGAATCAAGGGAAGCGCTGCAGTTTCACGCGAGGGAGAGAAGCTGCCGCGGAGACGCATGCGCGAACCGGGACGGGGAGGAAGGGGTGGGGCGGGGTTGAGCTGCAGAGGGAGCCACGGCCAGGACTGGGAGGAGCGCCCCCGCAGGCGGGGACCCGCAGCCCCGAGGGCTCCAGCCTGGCGCGCCCCGGAGTGCTGCGAGGGCCGACGGGCTTCTTCGCAAACACTTTCTTTCTCTAGCGTACTTTATTGTAAGAATACAGCGCGCAATCACTATACACAAGAATACGTCTAATGGCTGTCTGCATGGTCGGTAAGGCGTCCAGTCAACAGTAGGCTACTAGTGGTTAAGATTTTAGGGACTCCCAAGGTTATATGCAGATTGTGGCTATAATCTATCAGTTGAAGCAGAAAAATGCATTTTTACAAAATCCAACACCCGTTCATGATTAAAATAGCAACAACAAACGAACAAAAACACACAGCTCTCACCAAACTGGGAAGAGAGAGGAACTTCAACTTTTAAAGAGCAGCTGCCAAAACCCCATTTAATGGACATCATGCCAAATCATTTAAAACTGAATGATTTCCCCTAAACTTCATAACCAAAGATACTGTGCTCTACACTGCTGTTCGAGGGTCTAGCCATGGCAAATAAGGAAAGAAAAATGATTTAAAAGACCTACATATTAGAAGGGAAGAAATAAATTTGTCTCTATTGGTAGGTGGCGGCATGATTATAGGAAAGCATCGAAGCAGCAGCATGCACACAACACCTCTCCTAGAAGTAATAAAACTGAGTTCAATTATAGGCTGGACAATACAAAGATCAACAACTCACATATCGAATCACAAATCCAATGTATTTCTATAAATTAACAACGAGCATATAGAAACCAAAATCACATGTATAATACATCTATAATCCCTGTAAATAAAATAAAATAGTTGGGTAAAAACTTTTTTTTAAATATAAAAAGACCTAAACGAATGTTTAGGGACATACCATGTTCATGGACTGGAAGAGTCAGCGTAGTGAAGACGTCAATTCTATGCAAATAGACATACAGTGCTAATGTAGTTTCTGTTCAAATGCCAGCAAGACTTTTTGTAGATACACACAGGATTATTTTAGAATTTAAATGGAAAGGCAAAGAACAAGAACATGTAAAACAATTTTGAAAAAGAGGAGTAAAACGAGAGGACTCGCTCTTCCTGATTCCCAGACTCATTCCATAGCTGCAGTGCGGCATCGGCAGAGCTGCTTTAGATTGGAGAAACGGAAGAGAGACCCTATAAGGGAGCCCGACACAGGCGAGCCGACTGATTTTGGACAAAGGTGAAAAGCAAAATGGAGGAAGCACAGCCTTTAAAACGAGTGATACTGAGCATCCAGAAGACCTAATAATAATAATAATAATAAACCTCTACCTAAGCTTCATACTTTACATAAAAATTACCTCAAAATGCATCATGGATGTAGGTGTAAACCTGAATTTTTTAGGGGGGAAACAGAGCTAGGCACAGCTCTGGCATCTAGAGCTAGGCACAGCCACTCAGACCCGACAGGAAAGGCACAATGCCTCAGAGAAGCGAAGCGACAAGCGGAGCCTCATCAAAATGCTCCAGAGCTCCTGTGACGAGGGCAGACAGACAAGCAGCGGTCAGGGGCTGACACGGCAAAGCTGGACCGGACTCCAAAACGGTAACGAACCCTCAAACGTCATCAGTACAAAACAAGCAACCCAAGCAGAAAGCGGGCGAAAGACACAAACAGACCCGTCGCTGAGGGGCGTGCGCGACGGAACGCGTGCCCGTGAGAAGACGTCCAGCGTCCGTGAGCGCTGGCACAGAAGCGCCGCCTGGCCCGCAAGCCCAGTGGCGGGCGTTCAGCCCAGGGACACGAGGGCGCGCACACTCGGAAACCGCGGCAGGTGTTCGCAGACGCCGCAGTCCCCGCGGCCAAAAACTGGACACCTGTCCTTCCCGAGGGACCGTTTACGCGACCTGTGGGGGGCGCCTCACCACGGGGCGCTTCCCCGTCACACCAGACTGGGTGAATCTCCACAGAAAAACTGCTGAGTGAAAACATCTAATCCCAAAGGCTCACACACAGTGTTATTCCATTTGCGTAAATAACAGGCTTGAAATGCCAAAATGATGGAAGTGGTCGCCATGCCGGGGACGGGGGCATGGTGGGCGTGGCAAGGACAGGGCACCGCGAGGGACCCCCGCGGTGACGTAAATGACCTGCATCTTGACTGCCTTGAAGTCAGTACCCTGGTTTCAACAGCGCACGAGAATTTTGCAAGATATTATTGTTTCGCAGTAACGTGGCTGAAAGCTCTCACAAAGGGTTTGCTGAGCACAGCTGGCCAGGAGCGGGGCCAGGCCCCGGCGCCACGGCCTGACCAGCAGCAGCGGGGCGGAGGGAGCCAGCAGCGCCCCACGCGTGTGTCCATGATGTTCAAAGTTAGGACGTGGTGACGGCTGCTCAACTCTAAGCATTCGAAACCCTGAATTGATACTCTCAGCAGGTGGACTTCATGTCTATACATTCTATCTCAGCAAAATTGTGAAAACAGTTTATTTAGGAAAGAATAATAGTAGCTAAGCATGAAAGGACTATTCTTTTTACTCTTTTACAGATGAGGAAACTGAGGCACAAGCTGGTCAAGGAACGTGCCCGAGGGCACACAGCCGGGCAGCGGCAGAACCAGGACCTGCGCCCGGGGAACCTGTCTGCGAAGTGTGCACTTTTACCCGCTGCACCACGTGTCCTCGTGAACAGAGCCAGCCTTCTGTCTGCGGGCGTCTCAGTGGCCCGGGAGCAGGAAGAAGGGGCGGGATCCCGGGGGGGCACAGACGAGGACGAGGGAAGGGTGGAGGACCGCTGGCTTCGGCTTGGGCACCCAGTTTTCAAAGTTGTGAGGCTTCGCCCAGTAGCCACGGGCACCTCCTCCCGATGGCCCGGTCCCCACGTGAGGGCGACCGCCACAACTGGGGAATGGGAAGGAAAAGCACCACGGGAAGGCGTCGTCAGGGTTCTTCAAAGTAATCATGTCCCAAACGAGCAGAATTATCCAAAGATGCGCTGGGTCTTTTCGGAGGCACCAAGGTCCCTGAGTAAAAGAAAATCTTGAGGACAGGCAGGGGCGGCCGGTGGCCCAGGCGGAGCAGGGCCTTTCCCAGTCGTTGGGGGGGGGGCAGGGGGGGAAGCGGGAGGTGTCAGGTGGGCCACAGTCCCCTCCGCACTGGGCAGGGAGACCGGGCGGCCACTGTGGGGTAGGAAGGAGAAGGCCACGTGCCTTCCCAGACGCCTGAGGTGCCGAGCACAGAGGTCACCTCCCCAGCATGCTCACGCATCAGGACGTGAGCGGTCAGGCAGACGAGCGCTCGAAAGCTGCCCCCGCCCCCAAGCTGTGGCCACGGACACCAGGCCACGCGCCACCTCCCCAGCAGTGCGACAGGGGCGGTCTCCGCGCTGCGCCGCAGGAAGCGCCAGCGCGGCCCCCCACCCCCGGCACGTGTCTCGACATTTTTACAGATAACTCGTCTTCTCCCAGGTACGCGTCTCAGCTCCCCCACTCCCAGACTCCGGGCCACGCGTCCCAGCAGCCACTTTCTACCTTCACCCCAAGGATGCCCGTAAGCGATGCGTTCAAAGCCCCACGCCAAGCCAGCGAGTGCTTCGAAGCCGCACGCAAACGCGCTTCCCAACTGTCAGATAACACGCCTCAGATGTGGCAATCTAAGCTATTTCGGGAGCTGCAATTTAGCCACGTTCTTTGCGGAAAGCGGTGACATTTACCCGAACAGGGCTCCCACAGCGGGAGTCCCCAAGCGCGTCAGCCTGCTGCGCGTGGGGCGATGGCACAGAGAGGAACGTCTGGTCGCGGTTCTGAAGGAAACAGAACAGCGAGAGAAGCAAACAGAGGACGAAATCCAGCCCAGGGAGAAACAAACAACCTTCACCGGCGGGATTCGGCAGCGGCGAGACACAGGCGGCGTCATTAAAATGTCACGGGAATGACCAGGAGGTAGAGAGAAAGCAAAGGGCAGGAGGTGGCATTAATTACCTGGGCTGTTATTAAAAGACGTAAAACAAAAGGCAGTTCCTCAAACGTGCAAGGCTTCAACCTTGAACGCTCCTTCTGGTTTTGCAAGGGCTCTGTTATTCTGAAACTGTTTGAATGTAAGGGGGAGGCGGCAATTATATCTTTAAATGGCATGTAATATTTTTACGATAGCTGACATTTTATAGTGAGACATCGTTTTGATTTCAAACTGTTGGGTGATTCTTATAATGACTTGAGAAGCTCTAAGGAAATAAAGTACCAGCAGGTGGTCAGTCAACTACTAAGAAATTCCTCAATCCACAGGCAGTAATCAGGTTGAAATACTTCCTCCATTACTTCCAAAAATAGAGCACATAGTGATACATAGGCCTTTCCAGTTTCAACACTGTAATTTCTACATATGGTAAAAACACATTCGTTTGTTTCTACATAGAGCTATCGATAGCTTTGTTTATAATCTGTATCAGGGCCTCTACGAAGAATGGCTTTTGGGAAAATTTATTTAAACCAGTGCCCCTCAAACTTTGGACCCCATATTCTAGGATTGCTAAATCTGATCCTTATATGCCTACAAAAATTTGAGAATCACTGATTTAAAGGTTTTCCTCTCTTTGGACAAATTTTGCACAAATTTTTAAAATGAACTTCATGTCTGAAATACAAAAGCAACAATACATGCACACCCCACTGTGTGCACACATGCACACACACTCAGCACAACGCATGCACACGCACGCACACACATGCGAAGATGGTGGCCAGCTTCCAGCAGCTACAGCCTCATCAGGCGCAATCACCCCTTTCCACCCAGCAGTGCACAGTAGGCCACCGCAAACTCTACCGAGAAAAGCCACCTGGCGCATTCTCCCAAAGCAGGAAGCCCCAGCCATCACTGTGACTTGATTTCCTGAATGTCAGTGTGAGCAGCCAGTGCAAAATATTTCTTTAATTTTATGACTTTCACAACGTGCCCAACGCCAAGGCCTCTGGGCAGACACGGAGAGGACTTCCAGAAAGGAATGAATACCGTAAGGCCTCCCCTAGGTGGCCAGTGATCCTCCCCACGCCCATCAGATGAAAGCTCGGAATTATCAGCCAGGTCCTGCCGTACCCTGCAGGCTCGGAGCAGTCTTAAAAGGGTCTGTCGGGAGGTTTCAAACCCGAGGTCCTGGCACTCGATATTATGATGCTGCGGAAGGAAAAGGGTAATGTGCGCGGTAACTGGTGTCTGGAACAGAAAGCCTCAGAGAAGAAGGTCAACGCTCTGAACTACCTGGGAGTTGATCCGCGCTGCCTCGCTCGGCACCGTGCAGCTCTGCAGTGGGAAGCTACGCCACAGAGATGCCTACAGAAAACCGAGTATAATTAAAGAGCTATTATAATTAAAAAAGAAAAAGCGGCTCTTATTTTGGGTGCACATCAGGGCCCCCGGGGAGTATTTAGAATGCTGATAAGCAGGCCGCCCCCAGCCCAAACAGACCTGGACACCTGGGGAGAGGCCCGGGCATCAGCCGTTTCTGCTCCCCTTGGGGGTCCCATGTGCACCTAAGGGTGACAGCCACCGAATCTCCCCCGAAAGACATTTAGATTGTCGATTCTAATTAACAGAGTTTGGCTGCGTAAAGCAAGAAATTGCTGTGATTTAGTGATTTCAAACTTATTAGTATTCATTTTTTAGATGTCAAACAGAATATTCTAAGTTGTCAATTCACTTTTTGGTATAATTTACTTCATTATTTTTATTACCTAATTGGAAAATAAGAAATCTTTGTTCTGGAGTCTGATTATCCAATTTATGCGTAATCTGCTTTCTCTATTGGTATTTTGTCGATGGCATTATTTATTCACACTTCAGTCAAAAGAAAAGGCCGAGGAAAGGAGGCCTTCAGTTCTTTGAACCAACTAGAACTCAAGAAAGACCATGTATGTTTCTACTTCAGAGCCACTGAAATTCAGCTTTCGCTCGGGAGCGCCCACAGAAGGTGAACAAACGGCACGAGGGCTCGGAGGCCTGGAGAGTGGCCGGAAGCCACCTGCCGCAGGCGCTGCGTTTCGGCACTGCGACTCCTCGCAGTCCACCCTCGGGCCCGTGTCCACCTCAGCACTGACGTGAAAACGCAGCTTCCACTCGCGGTGACCGCTGTGCACATCCGACCCAGCGCCCGGCTCCGGCTGAGTGGGGGCGTGGCGCGCGCAGGGCTGGAGAGTCTGGGCCACTAGAGCTTCCATGCACGCACGCTCTTCCTGCTGCGCGAACGCCACGTTGTCTTCGAGAACAATGGTCACGGCAGCCAATGCTGATCACACGTAGCAACTGAAAGACGCCGCTCGGGCTATGGAGACGGTGCTGGCGATGGACCACGCAGCCGTGTGCCCAAGCTCCTTACCCCCTGGGTCTGCTTCCACATCCGTAGAATGGGGTAACCATTTCTACCCCCCCCCCAGAGGGCCAGAATTACACGAGTTAGTATCTGTATAACAGCCCTTGGCTAACAGCAATGCACATTTACCCCCAGCCCTCACATCCGATTTCCTGTTCCATGTCAAGAAACTAAAATTGCAAAGGAAAAGGAAGCTTCTTTTGTAGCTAAAGACAATTTCGAAATCATCTTTGACAAGCAGAAGCCACGTGAAAACCTCTATGAAGAGAAAGAAGACAAATCAAATGCACACTTTGATTCTTCAATTTCTTTTATTTGGACCATCCAAAAACAGTGATCCAAAGGAACTTTGCATTTTTCTCAAGTTTCTCACATCTGATAAATGACTTGATTCTAGAACACAGCAGGAAGACACTGAACCAACCCAAAACAGATGCTGATAAAACTTGATCAACCTAAAATGAATAATGCAGTCAGCACAGTGTTCAAAAGGTTTCACTAAATCTTTTTCAACATCTCTCTCATACCTAACAGTAAGCCTCTGACCACAGAGGCTTCGTCAGCTCAGCAGTGAACCTGTGAACACACACTCAGCGCCCCGGGCCTCGGCACCTGTCTGGCACCTTTGTCATCCTCGGTCACAGAAGAAAAAGCAAAGGCTTTGAGCCTGGGGTTTTCACAAGTTAATTTCCTTAGCCAGAAGCTCTTTCTGTCTGCATGCTGCTTTGCTTTTTGTTTTTATTTATTAAGCTGCCATAACTGGCAGAACTATTCGGTGCAGCCCTGTGTCACTTACTGACGGGAACACGTTTCCAAAAAGGCATCGCTAGGTGCTTCTGTCGTCGTGAGAACAACAGAGAACGCGTTTACAAAACCCCTGACGGGGCCGCCCACTGCGCACGCAGACGGTGTGGGAAGCCTGTGCCCCCGGGGCCAGGGACCCGTGTGGCACGCTACTGACGAAAGGACACAGGAGTGAATCCAGGGCGAGAGCACGGGAGGCGGTGAGAGACACGGGGAACAGCAGGCGCGCGCGGCCGCTGCCGGGGGCGGGACACACTGCCGCACGGCGGACCCTTCTTGCACAAGCAGAAAGCGTGTAACGCAGGACGGAGAGCACAGTAACCACGTGAGCCGGCGAGCCGCCACTTGCTGCCGTCACCGGGTACTGTGCACCGGGCCCCATCGCACGCGCCACACTCGCACGGGACAGGGCAGGGGGCTTGCTCACACCCGCATCACCGCACACGTGTGCACGACGTGTTGTGCTCTGGTGCTGCGATGGCTGTGGCGTCGCGAGGTGGCAGGGACCGCCCCGCTCCACGGTGTCAGGGGACCAGCGCCGTTCACGCGGCCTGTCGTTGACCGAAGCGCCGCTGAGCAGCGCACTGCCACGCGGACTCAGCTCGCAGCACAGGACGGAGATCGCGTCCTCCCTGAAGCAGACGCACGGACCCGCACGCCCCGATCAGCGCTGCGGGGAGCGCGACGTCGTCCCCCCGCGGCACGAACCCCACGGCGGGGCTCTCCACCAAGCGCCCTCTCCGCCAAGGACTGCTGTGCGCTGCTTGAAGAGCCCTCACGTGTGACGGACAAATCGGATCGTGGCCTGTCATGTAATCTCTCTGTGCTGCGGCTTCCCTGTCCGTGTGAGGTGCGTGACAGGGTGAAGGACGTGTGGATTCTCAAAGATTCACCTGGGGTTCCTTTAAACGCCGACCATCCCTGGTACATGTGAAATGAGATTCAATTTGCAAAGAATTGATCTACCCACAGCTTTCCGAGAGCAATTCTGTACTGGCACAGACATAAGTTTACTGGATCAATGAAGCATCCAGCACATCCTTATCGAGCATTCAGTACGTGGAAAGCATCGTCAGCTGCAGAGAACACGGAGAAGGGACGGCCCTGCCCTGCGGACGCTGACAGCCCAGACGGGAAGATCGGATGCGCATGCGCAGCAGCCAGGTCACGGCCCCAGCAAGGCCACGAGGTAACGTGTCACCTGAGTGGGCCACGGGATGCCCAGGTGGTGGGTTAAACACTGCTTCTGGGTGTGTCTGTGAGAGTGTTTTGGGAAGAGAAGGGGAGGAAGGGGAAGGGAATACACACACACGTGTCTCCTATCGGTTCTGTTTCTCTGGAGACCCCTGACTCATACAAGCAGCAAATGCTGAAAATCAACCGTCTACGCCCCCTCGGACCGCCACCCCTGGCCACCTTCTCCCCGACCCTGCACCTGTCCTGTCTCTGGCTCGGCCCCCTTGCCTCTTGCAGAGCTGGCCCTAGAACTCAGCTCTTGTCTGGACCTGTAACCAGCCCTTTCCACGCGATGTCACGTCTGCCCAAGAACCCGTCCGGATGGACCCTCAGCCGGCGCCCACCGTGCCAGCCCAGCCCCAGCGCTGTGCCCGCCGTCCTTCCCCGCTTCTGTGCCTCGGTCCACGCGGGCGGTGGTGCTACGATGCCCACTCACTGTGCGTGGACCCTCACTGCTTCAAAGAGGAGCTCTCAGGGAACCCTGGGCACAGCGGCTCTCCACACTCCTCCAGCACCGGTCAGCTCTCTGCAGAAGTGGCAGCATCTCGGTCCCCACCGTGCACTCCCTCCATGACACCCAGGTGACAACTAAGGTCGCTCTGTCCTTGGACACTGTTGAAATTGCTGCTGTTGCCCTCCCCCACGTACCGTGGGAAGTCCAAGGCCTCAGTTTTGCAGCTAATCCCTAAGACACGTTGTCACGGTCACATCAGCTGGGCTTACTTGCAGGCCGTGCAGACCCCCACGGACCCCGCAGGACCGGCGCTTCTTTCTCAGGGAGGTGAAACTCCTCCGCTCCCGACTCCCACGCCCCAGCCCTGCCCAAGTCGCCCAGCAAGCGCGTGGTCCGTGCAGAGCACGCCAGGGCACCAGGCAGGGTGGCCGGCAGCCTCTCCGCCCTCTGCCGAGTAACTCTGCACACCACTCGCCTCTCCACGGGCCTCTCCCGGGCCAATGCCTCGGTTTGGCTGTCTGCACCCCGTCAGCTCTGGACCCACATTTCCACATCCAAAAGCTCACTGGAGTGTCTACTTTAAAAGAGAGCCACGAACCATCTCCTTTAGCAACGAAGAAAGGGCAGCGGCCCTGGAACGCCGGTCCCCCGCTGATCCTGCGCCGCGTGTCGGGGGAGGAGAGGGGCACAGACGCCCCCCGCGGGCCCACCGGCCCCGGAGGCCAGGCGGGTCTCCGGTTTGGTGTCTCGCCTTCCTCGTCCCTGACGCAGCGTTCACCCTCTGCGCTGCCACAGCAGCACCCGCTGCGCCACCAGCAACTGTCCCGTCACTCGCCAGCGCCCAGACATCTGGCCCGCGCCCCGCTTCCTGTCGCCTGCGCTCCGGTGTCTCGGTGGCCCTGCGCGCCACTGCTGCCTCGGGCACAGCCCCGCCTCCACGCCGATGTGTGCTTCCACCCCGCCCCGCATGCAGCCCGCACACCCCCGCGCCATCCCCAGGCCTCCCCCCCTGCACCCCGTGCCTCCACCTCGCGCCCCCCAGGCCCGGGACGCAGAGCCCGAGGCCAGGACGATGCGCGGACGCTGCGCGTGGGAAGCACGAGCCGGGGCACAGGGTGCAGAGGAACAGAGACCCGAGGCACGCAGACCTGCGAGGCGACGGCACACACTCGGGCACGCGTCGGCAGACGTGCCTGGGCACGCGTGACGTCCCTGCACAGCGCCCGGGCGAAAGCACGCCTTGGAGCAGCCCGCGGAAGGAGAAGGAACGGGAACCTCACTGGCCCGGCTCCTCCCGCTGCCCCTCAGTCGAGACCCCGCTCCCCTCCCGAGGAGCTAACTCCCCCAGGACCGCCAGCCCGTCACCGGCCCTTCACCGCCACTCAGGAGACGGCGTGGCTGTGGCGTTCTATCCAAGTCCAGGGGAGCAGACGCAACGGAATCAGAACCGAGCCCCGAGTGCGGGCCGGGCAGGCAGCCCCTGAGATGGGAGACGGGGAGAGGCTGCGGGACCCCAGTGGGGTGCACGTGCTCCATGCCCCACCCTGGTTCTGTGGTCACACACCTTTGAAAGGGCTCGCGACGTACCCCTCCAGAGGGCCGCAGAGCGTAGCAAGGGCTCTGAGGACTCTTACACAAAGGCCCTTTCTGTCCCAAACTTAATTAAGCAACGATCCCTTTTTGCTCACCACATCCCAAGCTAGGTTTGTAAAATCACAGTTTGGAAAAACTATTCAAATCAATTTACTTTCCTCGCTGCACGCACTGTAGAAGCTTCTCTATCATCGACCACCTCACACTGGCATTGGCTCCCTCTGAGAGGGTGAGGAGTGGGGTGCTCTCTGACAGTGAAACGGGGTTCCCCCTTGATCTCGTACCCTTCACTGCAGCCGGATAGAGCTCCCGGCGCCCCGCAGGCCCCGATCCTTCCCCTGCCGCCGGCTCCCTCCACCTGTGGCCGCCACCTGCCCTACGCCTGGGGCCTGCCCTCTCTGCGCCGCCCGCTCCAGGCGCTAACGCTGCGCTCACAAAGCGCTTTGCCAAGGGGAACACGATGCAAACACGGGGAGACCCACACGGAGGACCCAGACAGCGGGCGGAGGGGCTTCTGCCCGGCCTTCGCGGCTTCGTCTTCTGGCCGTTTCTCTAACAGCTTCAGATTTCCCTTCAATTGACTCATCAAGCTATTTCCTGCCTGCTTCTCTGGTGGAGGCCATACTAGGGGTCACCTGAGGAGACAGGGAATGAGGAAATTACAGTCTCTGTCCTCGAGAAGCTAATGACATAGTTGGAGGACAAAACACCAAACAAACGGAATGCCAGCCAGCCCCTCGCTCGTAAGCCAGGGACCGCTGGCCTCCGGGGCTGCGGCCGGGATGAAGTCCGTCGTGTCCCTGACAGACACGGAGGCTCCGCGCACAGGTCTGACACCGGCAGCTGCAGCAAGCGGCAGGACAGGAGCGTCCCCGGGGCCACACGAGGGCTGAAGCACGCGTGCGGTCTCAGCACCGGGACGCCGACGTGGGAGCCCGCGGAGGCCGAGGTGGCGGGAGCGGCCGTCTGTGCACGGGCCACGCGACGGCCTGGCCTGGGCCGGCAGCACAGCGGCCTCTGTAGCCTCCCGGTCCTCACTGCGAGCAGGGGGAGCCAGCACCAGCCCCGACTGCAGCCCTGCAGGGAACGACACGCGAGCGCAGGCCCAGGCCCCGGGGGCAGAGCTCGGACTTTGTCTGGAATGGACCGAGGCGGGGGAAGCGCCCCAGGGAGCTGGGTGTGAGGCCCCTTCTCTGCGAGGCGGACCGGACACACGGAGTCGCGCCGAGGTGGCTGCGAAGGCACCAAGACGAGGACGTCTTTGCGATGGTGCCGTGCAGACAGACGGCCACTGAAAGCCCAGCCCTCCCTCAGACGCCCCAGCTACTGGGGAAGTGACTCTGCTGGTCCCCAAGGCCAGGGTGGGCGGTCCCCGCAGCACAGCGGGCTCCTGCTTTGCAGCAACTAGTGTATAATTTACAAGCACTCACTTGCCACCTGCATCAAAAAAGCATCAGGCGCAAAACGCGACGGAAAAGCTCCCGTCTCTGGGGCAACAGAGAAACACTGTTTTCTGTCTGTGCACGTGGGCCTAGCACAGGCCAGACTCCGCCGCACACACGGCTGTGCGTGTTTCCCCCTGGGATTGGTGCCGTCTCCCCTGGACAAAAATGGTGGCACCGCTTACGGCTTGCTTTATTCTGGCAGCTTTACCATAGGGCAAGCGGAATACCCAAGTGAAGACGTCATCTGTTGGACAGCGGCGGGCCTGGCCCCATGCACTGGACCAGTTACGCAGAAGACCCACGCAGAAGCCACCAGGGACCTCCCATCGTCACCGCTGCCTCCCGCCCGCACGCTGGACTTCTCTGCCCGGTGTCCTCCGTCCTCACTCACCAGTCCCCAAGGAAGGGCCGGGCTTCCTCTGAACAGGAAACATACAGCTGATCTTGCTTTCAGACACCCCAGCTAGCTCACGGTCACTGGAGACGACGGGTGAAATTTCAGAAGCTTGAACCTGGGGCAGGCCACTGTCAACTCTGCGAACCATGGTGACCCCGAGGGGCCTACAAGGGGTGAGGGCCACACACAAAGTCCGACTAGCACAGCATTTCCATTCCGCCTCATTCATAACGACCCAGAAGAGATCCAGCGCATGAGGGGCTTGAGGGGCGATTTTTGTCGAGAGCTGGGAATGAGAATACATTAGCTTTGTCTAATTACAGTTTTAAATCTGTTCTGCAATGTGAAGTCGGATTTGTGGTTTTCCTCACTTTTCCCTTTCTTTTCTTCTTCACCTTGGAACACAGTCTAGGTAAATAAACACCCTCGTGTAAGCGTGGCAGGAACGCTGACTCACTGCTGACCTGGGTCACCTGGGGAGGACTGAGCCGAGGCGAAAGGCTCCATCTCCTGTTTCCCGTGGCCACTCATGGGCCTCGCTCTGAACTTGCACCTTTAACACAGAATAAATAATAGATGTGCAGCCTGCTTTGGAACAGGACAAACGCTATTGTGCTTGGGGTTTTGGAGACACACGGGAGGCTGGGAAGCTTGTTCCTGATTCATTCCCGCAGCGTTAAGAAGAACAAGGGAAACCTGACGGGCTGAGCGCTGCCACGGAGTGACTCCCCAAACCCTCTCTAAGCAGATTTCTTGCCTTTACTAAGATGACCCCTGTGAGCTCTTAGTTAATGGAATTTTATTATTTCTGGATTTAGTTTTCTTAAGCTAGAAAAATTAGAGCCGGCCGAAACCACTATTTCAGCCACCTGTTGTGTTGTATTTTGTCTCCAGAAAATGTAACACGTACTCCTCGGTTAAATAAAATATCAGAGGAGATGCTGCTGTGGACTGAAAGTTCCTGGCCCCCAGAATTCACATGCGGAACCCCAACCCCTGGTGTGATGCAACTGGGAGAGGCCTTCGGGGGCGCTGAGGATGGGAGCAAGTGGGGAGGGCGGGGCCCTGGCCCTGAGATTCGTGCCCTGGGAGGACGCACGCGGGCGACCCCTCGGGGTCGGGGGTGACGCAGACGCACTGGGCCGCGCGTCCTCCCTGCCGCACGCGGGCGACACCAAGCACCGACCGCCGATCCCCGGGGACGGCCGCAGCCCCGCTGCCCCTGAGCCTGCTCCTGCCCGGGCCCTCCGGCAAAGGGAGCCACCCCGTTCCCTGGCCCGAGAGACGACGTGGAACCCCACACCGGCCCGACAGAGCGGGGCCCTCTGCTCAGCCCCGTCCACCCCCGACTCCGCCCCCTGCCCCGGCCTCCAGCAGGTGAACGGCCGCTGGTGGCAGACGGTGCGCAGGCACCGAGCAGAGCCCGTCAGGAGGGAGAATAATGGCAGGGACTAGCAGCGGCTGCCACTATCCAGCCCATGCCCTGTAAGTCAGTTTGCTGGGCCCTTCTATGTCCAGCTTACAATCTGTGCTCTTTCTGGCACATTCCAGCCATCTCCCGGTGGTCACCCGTGGTCTGCGCACTTTCCAGAGCACGTGGCCAGACATCACCCCAGTGGACGGGTTGCCTGCGCAGAGCCCAGGACTCGACACCCTTACGAACACGAACGCCGAACTCTCAACCCCAGAGCCCCGCCGATCTGAATGCCCAAGAGGCTCCACGTCCCCTCCAAGGGGCACTTGGCCTAGGCTTGCTGTTAATTAAAGAGACCTTACCTTATAGAATTCATGAAATGCATTAAACTTCTGAAAGGTCTAACGAAATAATAGGACATAGTGGGAACGGAACTTACTTAAAACTGGAAACGATGAGTTATCAGAACTCCTAGCATCACAGTATTTGGAACACAGTTAAGTACCCAGCAGACAACTGTTGAATTAAAAAACAGCAGTCGCTTCTGGCTGCTCCATCCCTAAGCGCCCTTTGCTGGGCCAGGCGCTCGCCCCTGCATGGCTGGGCTCTGGTAGGCAGTCAATTACCCTGCGTGCTTAGAGAGTCGATGAGTAGATTTTAAAGATTTTCCTAATAGGAGAGCAAGTGACTAACTTCGGTAAGAGAAGGGAGGATGAGGGTGAGAAGAGAGAACGACGTGGCTTTCAAAGGCCTAGGCAGTTAGCTAAGAAAAAGACAGCTGATCCAAGCAAACGTGAGGAAAAAGGTCACTTTACACTTCCTCGTAACTCAGGCTAGATCGGCTCAGCCAAATGAAAAAACGTGTCCTATTCTCTGAACACCAAGAACGCCAAATGCAGTGAGGTGCTCACATTTCTCAAAGCTGGTTTTTGGGTTTTTTTAAAGTTTTAAACAAGCTAATAATTACTTTTAGAAGTCTGAACTTGGGAGTCCCCTCATGACAAACTCTAAAATAAAAAGCTACGTCATTAACCACAAAGATAATAATAACAACATCATCAAAAGCAAGATCTTGTAGACTGGTTATCTAAAACAAGTTTACAGATACATTCGTATAACCATCTATCTATCTATCTATCTCTATCTATCTATGAAGAGAGATGTAGATATCACAGCTCTTATATCATTTAATAATCAGCCTCAATAATCCAAGTCCAAATTAAATTACATAATATAGGATACTTCAGTGGAGCTTTAAGAATAAACATTTCAACAGGAAGATCCTAAATGGATTGAATAGGTGCTGTGTGTTGGTTTGATTTCAAATCCCCTTGTTTATGACAAAAACGAAGTTGTTTTTAAGAGCGAAGTTGCTTTGATACGAGTGAGGTGGCTGTCAGGACGTCACCACGTCACCCGCGGTGGGTGACTGGCGCTCAGTGGCTTGTCAGCATGCACATGTGCCGACAGGACAATGGTGTGTGGACGCTGAGACGGTCAGCGCCCCGAGTTTGTGAGGAGGGCCCGAGGGTGACTGGTCTGGGCCAGGAAGGCTGTCCTCTGCTGGCCCAAGCGGGACACTCGCTCCTGCCGTGACAGGGGCGGCTCTTCCATCAGCACCGACTGACTCTGTCCCGCAGCCCCGAGGAGGAGCCGCTGCCGTCAGCTCCGTGCGGGCCCCCCCACCCCGGCGCCGGGGCCGGGGCCCTCGACTAAGTCCAGGCTTCGAGCCGCCAGCTCCCGTGCGCGGGGCGGTGGGGGGCTACACCGGCACCGGTCTGGAGTGCGCTCTTTCTTCATGAGCTTGTTACGAGGCCGTGTCCTGTACGCTGTTGGCTTATGAAACTACTGTGATTCCCGCAGCGAACCCGCGTTAACTAAGCGACGGGCAAAGACGATCTCAGTGTCTGAGCATAATTTTGCCCCCGTCAAAACAAAACAATAAACGTGTTTGAGAAAAATGTAACGGATTAGCCGCCGGGCAAACACACCCCAGATGTGCGTGCGCACTGTCCTGCAGCGTCTCCGTGCGCATTCCGACAGAGCCACGCGCTCCAGACACGCGCATCCCCGTGGACCAGACGCAAGCCAGCCGCGGAGGCCCTGAATCCAGGCGCTCACGCGCTGCTGAGAATCACTGAACAAAATGAAGGACGGTAACGTGTGTTCAGATAAAGCGCTGTGTGGAGCAGAGCCTAACTGCCCTCCGAGACCCTTCACGCTAAGCCACCCCTGCTCTCACGGGCTGGGCTCACCAGGCTGTGGGACACGGCCCGGGACTGGCGTCTGTGACTGTGACCGTGACCTAAGTTAGCGGCCATGGAGTTAGAAACCCAACTATCGTCGGAAAACAAGAACTGCCCCCAGATGAGAGGATCTGCGAGTCTCCCAAGAGCATGGGGTCACAAGGGGACCCTCCGGTGCAGTGTGGGACACAGTTTGGCGAAGGGGACCATTAGCGGGGTGACAGGAACCCAATGGGGAAGCAGCAGCCTAAGTGTGTCCCAAACCAGCAGGATGCCACATTCCACAGACAGAAGACCCCACGGTTTCTGCCCTGCCTCCCTCAAACGATGGACTTGGGGTCGTGAGGGGAAGAGAGTGACAAGGAGAAATCGTGGCCCGGGGCCGAAGGAGAGGAAGGCACTGGGCCTCTGGGAGGAAGCAGCCGCTGTGCCAAGTGTCACCCCAGGGGACACAGCTCCCACGAAAACAGAAAGCCAAGTGTCAACTGCACATCACAAGGAGCCGCCCAGACAGGTTTAAGGTCAAGGTCTTCCTCCGAAAGTACCAGACGTGCAAGGAGCCTTCCTTCCACGAGGGTGTCCAGGCCTGGCTCACCCCGCGACGGCCTGGCTGCTCCCCGGCTCACGCGTCCGGGACGACCTCCCTGCCCTTGAGGACAGAGGGAGCCCTGGGCAGCCCTCTGGGACTCTTCACAAGGCTTTGTAAGGGGGCCACTGAGACACCATCCATGAAACCTCGGAGTTCTCCACGTCAACCTTCTGGAGAAAAACATCCCCTGGCCCTAGCACTGCAACAGCTGTGCTTCTCTGAAACGAAGGATTGGCAGTGTCTGAGGGGCCTTGGGGACGAGGCCCGGGGCTGGCCTTCCCTCTTCCTGTTGGCTGCTACCTAGCATGCCACCAAGACAGGGCACAGTCGTGGCAAGTGGCCAACGCTCTCCGCTGCTTTCTGTCAGCCTCGCAGCTGAGTCTAGCCCTCGGGCCCACTTGTTTCCTTGTTCTCCTAACTTCTGACTGCTACATTTGATTTTGTACTCTATCCTTTTCACCAGCTTTAAATGCATTTTAAAACTAAGCGAGATATCAATTTTAAGTGAGCAAATAAATATAAAATGCACACATTAATTTTTCAAATGAGTAAACTAGTTCTAATAATCAGTTTATTACATTCTTTTGGTTGTGACCCAACGGTCTAAAGATAACGACAATGTTATCTGTCCCTGTCCGCACTCACACCTCTTGTCTTCCTGGAGAGCATTTCATCCCGACATCAACGCTCTGTGACAGCGACAGAGACAGAGGGCACACGTCGTGGACACAAACTCCCTCCCTCCCTTGCCGTATCTGGATAGGACCGAAACCTAAAATCTGCATTTCTCAGACTCCTTTGGAGCTGAGGCTCTGGAGGCAACCGAGGATCTGCGACCCGGATGCACTCCCACGAGATCTGGAAGAGAAAGGTAAAGTAGAGGCCCTTTTCCTGCTCCAGGGGGCAGCGAGGCCGGAGAGAGGCGTCTGCGAGCCTGCACTCTGGCGTCGGCTTACCAGCTCCGAGGGGCAAAAAGCAAACGGTAAGGGCAGTGGCGGCGGCCAACTTCCTGTCCTGGGCCCGCGGATGACGACAGCGCCGTGGCCTTGCAGCCGGCCCCGCCGCCCCACAACAGCTCCGCAGCACCCCGGCCGCTGCACACCGCCGCCTCTGCCCACACAAAACCTGGATGACGCTGTTTCCCGCACTAGCCTGCGACTGACGCCAGCACACTTGCTCCCAATTTTAGAGGAAATGTACCTAAAATTTCTTCATTAAGTATCACCTTTAATATAGTTTGGGATGTAACCTTAAGGAAGGTCCCTTCCATCCCTAATCATTACATGTGTTTAAAATCATAAATTAGGTGAATTCTAGCAAATGCTTTTGCAGCATTATTTTTCCCTTCATTCTTTTAATGTGTAGTATCACATTCACACATTTTCTGATAACAGTTTCAGTAGCTTTATAAAAAGAGCATTGCATCTTCCTCTCTACTTTTTATTTTCTGGAAGAACTTGTAAAAGATAAGAAATGATTGTTTCTTAACAGTTTTCCAGAAATCACCTCTGAAATTCTCCCTGGAGATTTTGGAAGAAACGGTCTTTGACTAATTCTATGTGGTGGTCTAATCATACATCGGTCTAGTCTTGTTCTCTACTTCATCTTGTGACAGTTTTAACATTTTATATCTTTCTCTGAACATTATTTATCTTATTTAGTTTTCCCCCAAAATTTATCAGTCCATATTTGTTCCAGCATTCTTTTATCATTTGAAAATTTATTTGATGCACAGCTATTCCTCCATTTTTTTGTCCACATTTTTTCTTTTCTTCTTGCTCAGTCTGTCAGACAGAGGTCCATCGTACTTATCTTTGGAAGAACCAGCTTTTGATTTTCTTAGCCTTCTCTACCATTTAGTGCCATAATTCTGTACTTTATTCTTTCCTTCCTTCTTGTTTCCTTGGTTTGGTTGTGTTCGTTTACCTTGACTTCTGACTTGAACGCTTGGCTCACTTATTTTTTAATCTCTCCTGTTTCCTGATTAATGTGTTTAAGACTACGAATCCCTCGAAGCACTGCTTGAACTACGTCCCACAATTCTGACATTTAATGGCTTCTTTCAGCTCTCTCTATATAATTTCATTTTTTATTTTTTTAACCCAAAGGCTATTTAAACATATATATATTTAACTTGTAAACATGAGGGATTTGGGGGGGGGATTATCTATTGTTAGTCATTCCTTATTATATCGCACTATACTGAGGAAACCTAATTCGTACGGCTGTTGTTGTCGAGACGTCATTGCGGCTTCCTGTACGGCATAAAACATGGTCTATTTTTACAACCATTCCATGTAAACACACAAAATGTACATTTTCCGCATGTTGGGTATACAGAGTAAGGCACATTTCTAATAGCTCAGGTCTTCGCATCTGCGTCTTTTGTGACTGCAGGGTTTACCCGCGTTTGAAAGCAGTGTGTGGAATATCTTCCAATACAGCTGCGGGTTTTCTCCCGCTCGCTCGCCGCGCTCTGCGGTTCTGTCGATTGCTGCTCGGTACAGGTCAGGCTGTGCTGCGAGAGACCCGTGGTCTCGATGCTCCGCTGCTGCTTTTATCAGTGTGGACCACCCCGCTTTCTCGCCAACGTTTACTTTGTTACCACTCCTTTCTCTTCCTTCATATTTGAGTAGTATGTATCTTTTTTATCCTCTTATTTGCAACTTTTTTAAAGAATGTTTATTCTAGATGACTCATTTTTACCTATTTTTTTCCACCCAGTCTGAGATGTTTCTCTTTATAATGGGTAACTCAGTAACATATACGGATTACTGTCGCATTCGATTTCGGTCACTTTTTTCACATTTTCACTTAATGTGCTTGTGGATTTCTTCCCCCATCCTACCCCTTTTCCTATTTTTGATTAGATGGATCGAGTTTTCTTCTACTGGTTTAAATGCCGTCACTCTGTTCTTTGCACTCGTGGCAGTTGCCTTTAAGGTCCATTCTTCTCCTTATTCGCCCAATATGCAAATAACGTCTAGAATTTAAGTCCTGTGTTAACTTCCCTGCGGTGTCTCGCCTCTCTCTCTCTCTCTCTTTTTTTTTTTTTTTTTTGGCCCTTCACTTTTTTTAAAGGCACTGAGAAAATTAATTCCTACGTGGGGACCCACAGCACTGAGATCCCCCCCGTGGCCCCGCCTACTCCACAAGTCAAGGCGTAAGTCAGCCTGCAGCTACGAAGAAACACCTGCCGAGGAAGGCACTCTCACGCTACCCCTTCCTCACGCTACCCGCCGCCATCCTCCAACTCGGCTTTCTGCAGCTCACCTTGCCCTGGAGAACAGGGCCGTGCCTCCCAGGAAACCCTGAGCTCCCGGCTGGCCAGGCCCCGTCCGCAGGGCCTCTGCCGGCTCCCTGAGACACCCGCCCTCGGCCCGCATCCCCGGGGATGGGCTCCGCGGACGCGAGGCCCTGCGTTCACCCAGCCCATGGACGGTTTTCCCTGGCATAAAGGACATCGGACCGGCTCCTAACTGCACTGCTTTGGTCGTTGGACAAGATCAGGACGCATCCCTAGGCGTGGGGATCGGGGCCTCCTTCCTCCCCCAGCGCCTGCAGACGCCTGTGTGCTCGCTACCCCTGCGCTTTAAATGCGGCCTCCCGCCACGTTTCAGCGAGCGTCCTCGTGCGGAAGTGGGACCAGGCCTCGAGCAGCCGGAGGTGCTGGGGCCTGACACTCACGTGACAACTCAGCTGGAAATTAAAATCTAGTCTAGGAAAGGTGAGGGAGACCTTTAGTGCCGCGAACTGTACACTGAAAAGTGGTTAAAATGGTAAACTTTGTGTTAGTATATTTTACCACGATTAAAGAAATAAAATAAAAGCAGCTTTCCTCCAGACTCTCAGGACGCCCCCAGCTGCCCGCCTCCCCAGAGGGCACGGCCACCCCCTGCCTCGTGGGGCTACAGTGCAGGCGGTCTCCGGCCTCCACGGGGACCCCGCGGGCTCCGACGCGAGTTCGCGCCCGGGTCTCTCTCGAGCTTTTATCTTTTTTCTCAAGGTTCATCGGGGGTAGGAAGCCAGCCATCTATGACAGCATGCCGTCTTGGCTGGGATTTAAAGCCTACAGAAGAATATGCCAACATACTTTCTCCGACAAGCATGTTTTACTTGAATAAACAGAAAATGTTATTTTAAAGGTAAGGGTCAAAGCTGATAATGGCAAGTCATTTTCACAAACTGTACGATAGGGTCTGAGACCCTTAGTGACGGCGTCTGCCCTGCACGTGGCGGCACTTCTCACCAGGGGACCGTGCGGTTTCCCAAACGCCCGCCTGATACCCCCCCCCCAGGCAAACGCCATCTCTGAAACAGGGCGCTGCATTCTGTCCTAGATCGACCCTGAGACGGAGCTGTGGGCTGGTAACAAAGAGACCTAAAATATTCATGGTGACTGTATATTTCCTCGGTATCCCCACCCCACCCCCGCCCCGCCCACACACACACTGGCATTTTTGTTACTTTCTCAATCCGTTTCAAGAAGAAAATAAATCAAATGTGAATTTAAAAATAAAACTTTGAAAACAGAGTGAAATATTCATAACTTACAGCTTCCTTATAAAAACAGGGCCCAAACGCAGGGCCAGGCCTGTAATGAATCTGCTTGGAATCCATATTCAGAAAAACTTGTTTAACTCTTTAAAATCCATGTATTCTGTAAGCAAACATGCTCTTGGCAGCGAGGCTTCTGATACTACCTCCCACAGCTTCAGAACGAAAAGATGTGAAGGCCACGCGTGAGCCGCGCAGAGAGAGACTGTCAAGTCATCTGAACAAATCGAGGGGCCTCGTCTTGATTCATAAACTATTTATTGAGCACTTACTATGTGCCAGGTATTATGCCTGGCCAAGAACTACGCTTTAGAAGCACAAACATACACCGATTAGCAAGTCTCTTCGGAGTCGTCCGCTGGGGGGCCGCGGGGAGGGAGAGACTGTAAATACCCTCAACGCATAAAACATAGAGTAAGTTAGCAATGCTAAGTGTCAAGAGGAAGAAATAAAGTGGGAAGAGGGAGGTGTTGCCTGAGGCAGGATGGACGGGGAGACCTCACTGCACACGTGAGTTCCACGTGCCGTCCGGGCCTCGGGGGAAGGGCGGGTCTGGACACGTGGGGCCTGGCACGCTGCGAGAGTGGCAGGGACACAGAGTGGCTGCGGCAGACACTGAGGAGGAGAGGGCAAGGGGAGGCGCGGGGGCACGTGGGGCTGCCCGGCCAGGGAGGACCTGGCCTTCACTCTGGCTGGGTGGGCGGCATCTGGAGGGTGCTGTGCAGAGCACCGCCACAGCCTGGCGTGTGTTTACAGGCTTCCACCGCTGCCACAGGGGGCCTGGGCCATGGGGACAAGTGCAGACACAGGGGACAACGCACCAACCCAGGTGAGAGCTGGAAAGAGATAAACTGAGGCATCTTAGAAATGCTAAGAGTTTATCTGAGCAAAAACCGATTTGAATCGGGCGGCACCGACCTGGAAGGGGTTAGGTGTGCTCCGAGGGCAGCACCCAGAGGATGGACGTGTGCTGAGGAAGCGGGAGGCAGAGGAGGACAGGACTGGACTGGCTGCAGCTCACCGCCTCGCTGGCCGTTTGTGCCTGGTCGACCTCAGCATTCAGGCACCATAACACCAGCTGTCACAAGCGAGATGCGGGCCACGCGGCATCGGAGCCACCTGCCCAGTGGTCCTCCTTGTTTCATTCACTGAACAGAGGTGATGGTGCCAGCGGTAGTCAGGTGGTCACAGATGGTCAAACCAGGATATACTCTCAGGATCCAGAGACACGGGGTAAGGCGGGGTGTAAGCTGTGAGGGAGACGAGTCAAGGAGGACAAAACTCGTTCTGCCCAATCGCCTGGAAGCAGAGTTGCCATGAACTAAGGTGATGAATTCAGGGGCAAGATATAGACAGAAGATAGGAAATTGGATGTCATCAGCATATAGATAGTACTTAAGCAGAATGTAATCATTGGGCATTTGTAGTTCTCAAAAGCAATACAAATACCCTAGAGATACGCTAGTCAGGGTCATTCGCAATATACACAGAACGGTTTCAAGAAGTGTATTACTTTATGACAAATAACACTTAAAATAACTTTTGTAATAAGACAAACGTTTCTAATATGAAGCTGAACTCAAAATTTGTCTGAGTTTTTCAGATAAAACACCAGACTTCAAAGAACTGTACTCGAGACAGGTGGCTTTGAGATACAGCCCAGTCTCCCGGGGCTGTGCGTTTCTCTCTTCTGCCAATACAAGTCTCTCCGTGTTCTTCCGAGTTCTGAGGAGCTCGTACTTTCTAACTGTATTCAGCATCAACCGCCTTGGAACGTTTGTCGAGTGTCAAGCACTATCCTGGGAGCTGGGGACCGAGCACGAGCAAACGGCGCCTGCCCTCGTGACGTCTACAGGCTGTGTTGATGAGATTAAGTTCATCTGTGCTTGTTTTTGCTTATTTAGGTGGCTTTTTAAAGAAGAAAAAAATTGTGTCGTCTCCATTTATACTCTGCAGGGTGACTCTGAAGTTCAAGTATTTATGACTGCGGAAGTGGTTTAGGGATCGTAAACAGGTGCGACATGCAGGTGGGCGGAATTAGCACTGCTTTTCCGCGAGGCTTCAGACAGGTGACAGAAAGGCCACTGCCGGCCACTCCGGGGTGAGCCAGGGACACAGACGCGTGTGCGGCTGAGGGTGCCGCTGGCTACACCTGGGCACTAAGTTGGGCTCCAAAGTGTCCTGGCACTAAAGAAGAACTTAAAACTTTTTTTGTTGGTTTTCTGGCAAAGAAACACAAAAATTCATTGGCAGAGAAAATACGTTTCCTAGAAATGGACCCCAGCAGGGTTCGCAGGGTCTTCGTGTCCACAGTGGCCAGGATGCCCACCACCGTCTCCCAGGGAGACAGCTGCGTGCTTCAAACTGGTGCTTCCCGTGCCGACGAGCCATCAAGTCAGAACGCGCAGCAGTAAATGACTCAATTATCGAGCCTTGAAGGAGTCATTCCTCTGCACTGTTTGTGATTTTACTTCCAAGTATATGTCTGCCTTTTGTAATAATAGCATAAACAATTATTTATATGTCATAGTTAGGTTCAGCATCTGAGTTATAGACTAAAAGCTCCAAGGAAAATACCTTCAGTTGGAGATGGCATGTTTGCTTCCTGTTTTCATTCTCAAGTTTTCAAAAAATCTTGTATGTAACAGGAAGATGGGAAGTGTTCAGCCATTGTTTCTAACACCCATTAGTCAAAAGTCGGCTTTCAAACTAGTCTTAGATATGTGACCCCAAGAGCAGCAGGAAAAGGTGACTGAATTTGTAACTGAATACACATTTGCCTAAAAGTGCATATTAAAAGTGTACAAATATTATTCCTTGTTTAAATGCTACCTTTGAATATTTGTGATGGTCTCTAATACAGATGGGCTTTTCATTAACAAAGGGAAAAATTCTACTGAACTCAAAAGCGACAGCAATTAGGTGAGCTTTCCAAACTACTTTTATATTCACAATTTAACTATCGTTTAGATGTCTTGCCCTGATAACTACGACACGGACCACAGCAGCTCCTGGTTCCCAGTGATCACTCTGACGGCCGTGTCACCCCTTCCTGCACCCTCCCCTGTCACCCCTTCACTCAGCAACCACCTGCGCCTCCTGTCACCCTGCTCACACTGTGCCGCTGCCCCTTGCCGAGGGACACACAGGGCCAGGCATGCGACCCTCACCAAGCTGACTTCCACCTTCCCTGGAACTTCTTCACACAGTCCTCAGGGAGAAGGCCCCTGTTCCTTCTGACCACAGGGTGGCAGGGCAAAGCGGCGGGTGAGCGTGAGCAGGGAGCGTGAGCAGCTTGGGGGGCCGCTCGTCCGCAGCAGAGCCCCGGGGTTGGAAGAGGGGAAGGCGAGAAGGAGGGAGACCCCGGGCCCAGCCTCGGAGGTCCCCAGCATGCTCGCATATGCTGGGACCCCTACAACCCCGGGAGCTACTCCGAGACCGTCCCGAGAAATCCTCGAGCTCCAGCAAGTTCTTTGAACCGTATGAAACTGCCGTCTCCATAAATCAAAAGTATTCTAATTTAGCAACCATACTGGCAATTTCAATCGGTTCTACCTAACGGGTCATGTCGGGTTTATGCCGCTTGGAACCTCAAGTCTTCGGTGACTACACCTGCCAATGGTTAATGGAACTTTCCAACTCTGTGACAGAAGAGGGGGGAAAACCAGCTGTATTATCTAATATTGATCATTGCTGGTAAAGATGAAGGACAGACATGCACACACACGTAAGCGTATGCACACATGCACTTGTATGTTTGTATACCGTGCAGCCCACACGTGACTGCATGAAGCCACTAGCCATGCAAGGTCGCCGACCAACAGGGCTGCAGAGGCGGGCCGTGGAGAGAGGCTCAGGGGCCACCGTGCCCTGCTCCCAGGGTTCACAGCTATGCTTCGGAGGAAGCGGGAAAAACAGGTCTATGCCACCTTGTCCAGGCTGGAAGGCTCAAATGTCAAATTTTTTGACATTTAAGTCTCCACATCTCGGAATCATCATTGAAAAATAACTGTCTCACAAATCGCTGTAAACGTTAAACGGATACGTGTAAAGCTCTGGGCTCACTGCCTTCTGCGGAATAAGCGCTCAGAAAATGTCAGCTTCATTACACAGCATAAAGCAACAATTAAGCTTTGTGAAAAAAAATGTGTGACTAGAAAAGGCCAGAAGGAAATCCCTTAAACACTTATACCTCTGGATGGTAGTAGGATCATGCATGCTTTTAAATGTTCTCCTTTTATATTTCTCTGTCTGATCCAAATGTTCTACAATTAACAGGTTTTAGTTTGCTAAGAAATATTTTAAAAATCAGTATAATTTCTCTTATATGTGGGATATAAACCTAAAAGCAACAAACGAACATGACAATCAGAGACTCATGGACATGGACAATAGACAAGTGGTTACGGGGGCGGGGGGGAGGGAGGGGAGATGGATGGGGTAAAAGGGGTCAAATATGGTGACAGGAGAAATCTAACTCTAGGAGGGGAACATAATGCAATATATATGCGCCTTACTGTTAAATTGTGCACCTGAAACCAATTCTGTTTACCACTGTCACACACACACACACAAATCAATAATAAAAAATTTTGTAAAAATAAATAGTAAAAAATCAAAATCAGTATAGATTCAACATATACCTTATCACTTCTTAAGGCACTTATTCAAACATCCGCACAATCTAAAGTGAGAAAGGTGATTATGCATCAACGAGGTCCAAGCGTACCTTCCATTGCTGGGTTTATCAGACATGAGAATGAAACAATTGGGCAAGAGCATTTAATGCCGCTGCTTTGTTCTGAAAACACAATGATTACTTCAAAGTCTTTATTTCCTTTAACCCCTGACGTGAACTGATTAGCGAATTGCATGACAGGCAGATAGATGGCTTAACACGCCTCACAGCCACGAATAAGGTCGGACCTGTGCTGTGGGCAGTCCCGCTCAGAAACACTGCTCAGAACCAACCCGGCAGACAGAAGCTCTGTAAAACATAATCCGGCAAAATGAAAATTACTTCCAAAGGAAAAAATACTTATCACAAACTAACATTATCAGCAAATTCTGCCTTCCTTTCAGACTATGTCAGCCTATGTGTGGGGAGGGAAGGGGTAAGTAAAAACCTAGCAGCCTCCAGAAAACGGGGTGGCGGGCCTGGGGCCTGGACGTCAGCTAACGAGTCAGGGAGGTGAGGTGTCAGCGCTCAGGACTTGCAGCCGACCGAGCCGAGCCGCGGCTGACTTACGCTAGAATGCCAGCCGTACTTTTCACAGTTAAGCGTTCTTGAAAGCCTGGTAACACGATTCCTAATGTCTAGGTCTAAATAATGCCCCTATGAAAAATTTTCTTTGAAAAACTTTTAAAGTTGTCTGTTATATAAACTACTAAATTTAAGGGGACAGTGAGGTCAGCTAAACTGATGTTTCCGGTTTTAGTTTTGGATCGCTTCAATTCCACACACACGGAAGTCTGAAGAGGTAGTGAAGAGCTCTCAGTTTAACCGAGGCAAAAACGAGCAACGTAAGGGTGTGTCAACACGCACATGGTTCGTCCATTTCCAAGCAGAAGGTGCCCATGGAGGCTGTGTCCAGCGTTAGGCCTGATCTACACAGTGATCGAGAAACGGCAGCTGAGTCCCCATTTGGATTTGAAAACTTTTCCCAGGATAAGCTTGGCAGATCGTGTTATATATGAACATTAAAAATTCATTTTATTTCAAATACCATAAAATAGTACACAGATGCTCACTTTAAATAATTCACGTTCCCATCAGGTACTGATATATTAAAGTAATATGACCTATATTAATAAATATTGCATAATAATCACAGATGTGCTTTTTTTGGCCGGGTTGTAACTCCTGAAAACATCTACTTCTGGCAAACAACTGTTCCAATAAATAAACCACAAAAGAACAAAAAGGAAAAAAGATTGTAAAACAAAAACCATTTAATTTGTATGATTTAAGTCCTTAACTGGGTCATTCTTTCTCTCTGCCAAAAAATTCGTAAAAGCTGGTTGAGTTAACCCAACACTTATAAAATTTTAACCTTTACTTCTTTTAACAATAACGAATGAAAATACAAGGTTTAAATTTAGCTAATACTTTCATTTCAGCGAGGATCCAGAGCTGTACTGAAAAAAATAAAATTGTAAATGGCTTATCTTTAACAGAGTAAAACATTTCCTGGAAACAGCAAAGCATGAAATGGAAGGAGTATGATAGTTCTTACAGGAAATCCTTCCTTTCTTAAGTCATCGGTTGCCATAATAGTACTGGTAAGACCACAAAGCATTTCAAATTTTACTTTATGTTGTAATGACTACGAGAAAGTTTTCTGAACACAGCTGTCAAATGGATATAATCAGCACAAGAGATTCCTTCACTTGTTCCGCATGTTTTAAAAGTTCACTTTTAGTAGCTAGCCATCAAGTATTAAGGGTGAAGAAAAACCAAACTAAAGTATGATAGACAGGCAAAGAAGGGTTCCAATTAACACCATTCCAATAAAGTCGGAGAAGGAATAACGAGCACCCAGCGCCAGCCGCGGAGAGGTTTTGAAGGCGGAGGGATGGGAGACACGTGCTCTGGCCAGCGGGTCCTGCGGGCTGCTCAGACCTCGGCGCTGGTGACGGTGCCGTGCTGTGCTGATTTGAGTATATTCCTTCGTCTGAAGACCGTATTAGAAAAGAGAAGAAAATGCAAGCTACTAAAATACAAAGCAAAAAAATTCCAGGTGCTGAAGTACTGAGGGTTTATTTACACATCACGTGACACCTAAAACGTGTGGCCTCTTCGACGAATCATTTGTAATCCGCATTATTGCTCTATGCACACACGTATGCATGTGGACACACACACGTAAACAAACGTACTGAGACGCGTGTGTACACATGTACGGAAAGGTGAAAGTTCACATGACTTTACACACATCGTCACTGTTGTGCTAACTGTGCTGATGTCTAAGAGCACGCCATGTACGCTTGTATAACAAATCTATCTAAACTCAGCTTTAGGTGCAGACTGAAGGAGACTGTCACTGAAGCTGCACTGGCTCATTTTAGCGTCACGTACACCGAAACGGAGTTTTCCTTGCTGGCTGCATGTGGCCTGAGGAAAGCACTGGCCTATGGTAACAGTAAGTGACGGCGCACGCCGTGCCCCCGCCTCCTGCCTGGCAGCCGCTGGCTTGCGGCAGGCGGGGACGACGGCGAGGAGCCGCACCCGTCGCTGGGGTCACACGGCCGCTCACGGCAGCAGCGCCCGAGCTGCTGTCGGGGGCCAATGAAGCGACTTCCACGTTCGCCTCATTTACAGTGCGAGTCTCTGAGATGCTGCTGAAAAGTAGACACGAAACCCAACTCCCACTGCACGGACACCAGGGAACGGGTCGCAGGACGCGAGCGCTCCGGGTTCGGTCTGGTGCGTCCTTGGTGACACTCCCCCACCCTACTCCATGCCGAGTAGGAGCAGATACAACGCTCCCTGCTCGGAGAACCTTCCTTTATTCTCCTTCGGCACAGGGATGATATTTAGCACAGTACGTGATTTAAAAATTGTACGTAAAATGGCAACTCACCAGGAAGTCTATGTTCAATAATTAATTAGTAAGATGTCATCATTTCAACTCTGTCCCTTGTTGGTTACAGACGTAGGTCCGAAAAGTACGTGAAAGGAAGATAGATAACGCTGCACGAACCCTGGCGTCTTTCACAGAGAGAATGTGTCCTCGCCCGAGGACCAGAGCTCGGAGAAATCTCATTTCATGGCCTCCAGAGTTAATTCAGCAAACTGAGACTCCATCAAGAACTCCAGGCACGAAAACGACTAAGCCGCACTGCCAGGGAAGGGCGGACGGAGAGTGACAGTCACGGAACGGCGAGCTCTACCTGGGACGCAGGTCACGCGCCGGCGGGGGCGCGGGCGTGCGGCGACAGAAGGAAGCCCTGCGGCCGGTCTTCGTGGCCGGGGCTCAACAGACGTGCGGGAAGGAGACATCGGGGTCAGGGGGCGATGCTTTCTTCATGAGCGTATTAATGTTACTCTGCCATTATGGTGAAAAGGGTAAAAGAATATCGAGTCCGCATTTCACAGGAAACCCTAAGTTAATCAGAAACTTGCCAACAGGGAAAGGAAGGAGATGCAATACTTTTCTGTAACAAATGCCTAGGGGGGAAAAAAATCTCTACAGTAGCACAGCCTTTCCGAAGAGCAAGCTTGAAATTCATTTCAAAATCCTTCCATAATGTGAGTATTCTCTGACCCGTTGCTAGGAATGTGTTCTAACAACATAATCATGGACCCGCTTATCAACTCAGCCATAAGGATGTTCATCACAGTGCTATTTATAATGACAAAAATAAGATGAAATGGAGACGATCAAATGCTGAGCAACAGAAAACATTTTTCTCCTCTGCCTTTCTTTCAGGAAATGTAAGATGACAACAGCATCAATATTTAAAGCACAGCCTGTAGCTTGGGAGTGAAATAGATGTGGACTCAAATCTTGCCTCAATCACTCGCATGTTTAGAATGACAATTCATCTGCAGTCGATTTTTGTACATAGTGTGAGACAGGTGCCTAAAATTATTTTCTTCCAGAAGTGTGGTCAGTTATCTCAATGACGTTTATTACATAAGCCACCTTTTCAGAACTGATTTTTGCAGCTTTATACATATCGGATCTTCCTATGTACTGGGATCTCTAATCTATTCAACTGACCTATTTCGATGTTAACTCATACTGATTTAATTGTGGAAAATTTATAGTAAGTACACAATAGACAGTTTACAGTTCTCACACTCTAAAATGTTTAAGAATCTGGAGGACAAGTTCTTAGATATCTTGTCCAGTTGTAATTTAGAAATCATAAGTTATCGCTCAATGGATAAAAGGAACGATGCCGGTGGGGGACAGTGGTTGCGCTTTCTAACACGTTCTGCAGTGAGAGGATGCGGTGGACACCTTTGCAGAGGGCCCCCAGGGGCCAGCGGGCGGAGAGGGAGGAGGGAGGCCCAGCGCCCCGCCCGGGGCCGAGGTGCGTCTAAGTGGGAGAGAGGAGTGTGGTGTGTGCGCGTATCTCACGTGAATTAGTACTCCTGGTGTTCCACTCGCTTCAGGTAGAAAGCCGTGGCTCCAGCCGAAAGAGAGAGACATATGTAGACACATATGCTCCAAGGGGGTCCAAAGAGCCAGCCGGGATGGAAGGCCAGATGACGGCATGGCGGGTCGGGACTCCCACTCCTTCTCCAGCATGGGGACCTCGTTTTGAATGCCAAGAACCTAAGCATCATTGATATGGTGGTGACTGACCTCTCAGTATTCACGGGTTGAAAAAATTAATTATTAAAAACCATCAGAATTGCAGTAAGGCTTCCATAGAAACGCACATGACCATAATGGCAATGGTGGCTGGTTTTCACAGCTACATTTCACTGTCTAGAGCTCAGTCTGTGACCCAGATAGCCTCTGCCCAAGATGACTTTAAAATCTTGATTTTACGGTCAAAAATACCATAAAGAGCTCGGGTCTATAAAATGACCCACATTTCCGGCTTATTTGGCACATCCCCGTTTTCTAACCCTCCATAGACCTCGTGGCCCGCCCCCCGCTTCCTGTCTGACGTCCTTTCCCGTCGCTCCCGGCTCCGGTGCCAGCTGCCGCTGCCCTTCTGCACAACACGGAAACGGCCCAAGCAGAGATCTGCCACCTCTCAAGTCAAATTCTGCCCCCAAATTGGCCGCGGTTGGAAGATCTCCGAGGCAACGTGTCGCTGCAATGCCCCTGCCCTCCGCACGGTCCCCGTCCCCTTCCCGGCCAGGTGACGCTGCACTTCCCTGCCCACTGATTAGGCCTGGCCTCTGGGCACAGCCGGCACAACGCAGACCCACACGGGGGCTCGCCGCCGGCCAGGGGGCCGCGTGCCTGTCACGCTTCCCCTGGGACAGCAGCGTCTGAGATCACAGCTCGCACTTAGACGAGGTCTCCGAGGGACTGTGCTGGACAGAAATCCCCCTGCTGGATGTGCAGCCTCCGAACAAAATGAACCGACGTTTTAAAAGCCAGACTCCCTGCCCGCCTCCGAGGGCACCGTGAGCCAGGCCACTTCCTGTGCCACCGCGGCTGACAGGATGCGTTCCGCTCTAAATGAAGTTGCAAAGGAAAAATGTCTTTTAAATTATTCTGGCAGTTATAAACTGTTGGGAACCAAGACAAATACATGTGGTCCTTGGAAAGTGAAGAATTCTTACAGAACTGTACTAGAAAATTTATAAGCAGTCGAGCATGTCTCTGTAGGCATTTAAAAATGAAATTGATGCTGTAAAGGCCACATAGTCAAGAGCATTTACTAAGCGAAAAGCCTTTAGCCAAGGATAACATAATTTACGAGGAAAATAATTCAAATATAAAAACTACATAACTGTTACGGTTGAGGAAGGAATTAAACAAGTTGAACAGTAGATGGCTGGCGATAACAATCTATGAGTAAAGAAGTGCTCGTTTTTCAAAAATAAAGCCCATCTTGATAAAAACAAAAACTTTATAAAACTCGAATTGTTATTGGCGTTTTTACTATCAGTTAACCGATACACGGATATTTTGGGGTAATTTATAAGCTAATATTCATTAAATGCTCTGAAAAGATCATCTTTTGTACAGAGTGAAACAAAAATGAAATTCCACGCACACGAGCACCAACGGGAGCTAAAATGCATGAGAACTCCGGGGCGCCGCAGGCCCTGCCCGCGTCTCAAGCCCCACGCGGTCCGAGCCGCAGCCGAGAGCCACGTCGCACTTCTCAGGAGTGAGCAAAAGCCACCCTCCGTGTTGCCAGATCCGCCTCTGAGCGGCTCTGTGTCGTCTCCTTGCCACCCACTATTAGAAGGGCCATTGACAGGTGACTGGATGAAGACGCATGTGGTGTATGTGAACAAGGGAATATTACTCTGCCACAAAAAAAGAATGAAATCTTACGTGCAACAACGTGGATGCCCTGGGGGCGGGGATTATGCTAGTGAAATAAGTCAAACAGAAGAGACAAAACCCACACGATTTCACTTGTATGTAGACGCTAAAGGGCTAAACGAATGTACAAACAAATCAAAACAGAAACAGATTCATAAATACAGAAAACAAAACGCACTGCTGGTGGGGAGGGGTGGCTGATGGGTGAAACAGATGAAGGGGATTAAGAGGCACAAACTCCCAGTTATAAAATGAACAAGTCACAGGGATGTAATGTGCAAGGCAGGAAGTGCAGTCGATAATACTGTAATAACTTCGTATGGGAACAGATGGTTACTAGACTTACTGTCTGATCATTTTGTAAGGTATTTAAATGTCAAATCACTACGTTGTACACCTGAAACTAATATAATATTATCAACTACAGTTCAAAAGAGAGGAAGTAATTAAATGAGACAGACTTTAGGAAGCTGACATTCTTGTGGAAGAGAAAAATGAACACCACAAATATTATTTGAAAGTGCGGAATGCCCACAAAGGGTTATGGGAGCAACGCCAGGTGTGTGAAGGGCAGCCACAGAGGGCTGACGACTGGCGCTGCCCCTGAAGCTTAAGCAGGCGTTCGTGAGGAAGACCAGAAGCAAGATTAGACATGGATGGAACATTCCAGGCAGAGGCAAAACGTGAGAAAGGCATGGAAACGTGTTGGCTAGATTACAGGATGAGCAGTGTGTGGCAGATTACACCCTCTTTAGCATAATGTAACAAATCAACCCGCATGGTTTTGAGCACATGGAAGTACATGGAACTTAGTAACACATTGTTCACTAGACAATGTCTAACTGGTACAAAGGATTCATTACATGAATTTATAATTCATCACAAACTTTTAAAACAAACTCCTAGTTAGTCCAATACCTTGTATAGGGTACGTGTTGTTATACTCAAGGCTATACTTCGTCTAATTTTGACTTAACGTTCATATGTCATTTGAAAAACGTGGGTCAAGTTTGGAAAATGGAAATGAAGGTGTCGAAAGTCTGAGGGGCCTTGGAAAGTGCTCTTTGGTCAACAATATGACAGAAAATCAACAGCGCAACTTTAAGTGGCTTCCCTCCAACGAGCCAAAACCTCCTGTGACAGGACCCACCGTCCTAACTGCCCCAGACAGACGAGGCGAAGCCCTTCCTATCACGGCAAAGACATAAAAAGAGGCGTTTCCGTGACAGTTTCATGTAAATTCCTTGAACTGTTTTAAGCACTCCTTTACAGTACCATACACAGATACACGAACAATGGTTTTCAAAATGTCAAATTAATCTATGGGATCTTGGACTCTCTTTTGACCAAAGCTTTAACGAAATAACTTTAAAAACAAGTTTGGTCCAACTGACGCCCAAAGTCACAGTCTGGACCAGATTCACGCAGACGGAAGGTGGCTGCACAACGGGACGCGCGCTCCCGAGTCCAGGGAGGGTTCGCCCTGCGCTCTCAGTGCCTGGCTTCTCCACAGCATGCATCACAGCAGGTCGCCATCCACCTGGCCCAGCCCCTCGCGCCTTCCCCGCCTGAGACCCAAGTTCACGGCTTTCCTCCAGCTCCTTAATCGCTCCTTCTCAAGCGTTTGGTGCCTGCGTGGGGACAATCTGCCAGCACTATAAACGCGTTTGGGACGCTTCCTCTTGTTCCTTAGAACATCATGAGACAGCGAAACGGCTTCCTCCCACTGGGGACCCAGAGGCCCTTTCCCCTCCCTCGGGATGCCTGGCATCCCAGGGTGCGCGTGTCTTAAATCCCTGCGTCCTGGGCCTGGACAGAAGCCGCGGCACCGGCGGACACGAGGTGACCACGTGAACTGAGTGCATGTCCCGCGAGAAACAATACCAAGTCCTCGGCATGACAACCCAGGGGGCTTCACAGGCCAACAGCACCGTCCCGGGGTGGGAGGAGCGTGCCTAAGAGAAGCCGAAGCCGAGTACACGGAGTCAAATCACACTAATCTTCAGAAAACACAGAAATTCGGCACTTCTGAAACTGTCTCAATTAACAAAAGGAAACATTAATTAAAAGACAAAAATTGATAAAGAGATCTGCTCCTAGACTGATTTTTAACAACAGGCTTCCGAGGTGAAGACGGCCGGCGAAGCATATGTTGGTGACCCTCTTCTGGGCCGTCGCTGAGTGACGGCGAAAGGATTTTCTGCGCCAGGTGACGGGACACGCAGGAACGCAGAAGGGGGGCGACTGGAAAACGGCGAGGCGGCGGGAAGCCCCGCAGCCGACGCCGGAAGCCTGGACCCGGAGCCACGACACGGGGACCAGGGGCAGACGCGACTGCCACTCAGAACCTGCGAAGGCCGTGGGAGGCCCGGGGGCCCGGGGCGGGGGCCGGGGCGCAGAGGGGGCCGGGGGCGAGGAGCCCGGATCGTCGCCGGGGAAGGCGACCTGCTCGAGCGGCGACACACGGACGTCCGCCAGTACGCGGGTCGCGCTGCCCCGGGCCGGGCACGGGGTCCGCAGCCGGAGCGTCTGAGCCGCCGAGCAGCCAGATGAAAGGAAACTGGAAACGCTTCTTTCGTAACGAGCTCACAGTGTGTCGTCCGTCACAGTCCCGCCGCAAAGCATGTGGGACTGAGGCTGAAAAGGAATGAAACACACGTCCCCGGGCGTCGCCGAGGCCCCGCGCACTCCAGCCAGCCCCCCTTTCCCGTCGCCAGCTGCAAAGCCGCGCGGGTGCGCCCCCCCCCCACGCAGCCGCGCCCTCGTTCCCGCACGTCCGCGCTGCGCCACCTGGCCCAGGCGCTTAGACATAAGGGAAGGAAGAGCGCACGGCGCTTTCAGCAGTGATGAAGACACACACATCGACATGGACAGTCAGACACAGCACGGAGCCGGATTCCCGCGCTCTGACGCTCCTAGGCCGGGTGACAGACACCAGGAGGGTGGGGGCAGCGTTCAAAGGGACTCCGGACTCCCACGGGGTTACTTAAACATTTTATCTTTTCAGTTGAAGTGGGTAAAAAACTCATCAAAGGGCATAGTTAAAATCCCTGCATTTTATTATATGTAAATTCTACTTCAGTGAGAAATAAGGTCAATAAAGAATATGGTTTTATAATTCAATTAAACAACTTCTGATTGATAATTACTTCATAATAACATAGCACTTTTTATTCAAATGAATTCCCCCAATAAAATGTCGATTGTTAAAAACACACAATACACAAAAAAGCATAAAGGGAAAAAAAAATCACTTCAAATTCACCCAACATAAGCAGTTAACATTAGTTTTATTTACTTTTAGACATTTCCCTATGCATAGATTTTTAGAAATCATTCTGACAATACAATTCAAATTTGCAGAGGGATTAAGATTTAAGAACAAAAGGCAAAAAATTAAAAATTAAATGTTATTAATTTTTAAATTAGAGCTACCAGATAGTGACTAACAGAAGCATGCTGGGGAGCATGCTCGAAGTCTTTCGTGAGGTGTAAGCAGGCAGAAAAGCGTGCTGCAGAAGTACCCGGGTTATGCCTCGTGCGGGTAACCGACACGCACGTGAGAAACGCCTGCGAGAACGAACAGACCCTGAGCAATTACTGGCTCTGCCACTGAGGACATCTGTTTTCTTCCAGTCTGCTTCGTTTTCAGTGGGCGTGGGGCAGACTTTCATTTTTAGGTTTATGCACTTTGATAATGTCTGGATTTTCCACCATGATTCACACAGAAATACAATGTTTGTGTTAATTATACTTGTATTAACTTAGAGGGATTTATGCAGGCGTATTTTGTCACATAATAAGGGAATATTGCAAATAAAAAGAACCCGAGGGTTCTCGCTTCGCAGCGAAGAAGCCTCTAAGGGGAGAGGCAGCCACCTGAGGTCGGCGCCCAGCGCCGAGGCTGCAGGCCGGCTCCCTGTCCACACAGAGGCTCGGGCACGAGAGTCAAACTGTTGTTAAAATTCAGAATGGGAGTCATAAATTTATGAACATGACATTCAGCACTAATACACATAATTAGAACAACACACATTTTACTTTTAAATTAAACCAACAGGCAAACAAAGGACTCTTACGGCCTACCACAGTTTGTTAATGTAATAAAGAACCACCCACACTCAACCCAATCACACTGATGAAAATTAATGTCCGAGCTTTTTCATTTTATTAGCTTCGATAGTTCTAAAATAAATTGGTGCATTTCATTGATTTAAACCATAAGGCTAAATGCATTTTTCTCATTTTACAAGACCCTTCGCACCTATTAGTAAAACGATTTTGAGAAAATATCTATCACTGCTCTTTCTGTGAAAACATTGACCTTTCTTTGTGATATCTGCCTTTTTTTTATATACTGGTTTAAAACATTTATTTTTATATGAAATAATGTTTCCACAGCTAAATATTTAAGAATGAAGAAAAGGGCCCATTATCTCATGCTAATTAAGGATCACAGTAATAAAAATATCAAATAGCCACATACGTGGCTAGCGATTCTACAAGAGGCCGTGTGTGTCGTAAGCTGTCCGTCTACACCCAGTTTTAGCCCTGAATTGCGGTGAACTTTGGGAAGCCAGGCTGCAGCGCTCCTGAATACACCACCCTCCTCGGCCAAAGAGACGAGGACTCTGCTCCCAATCCCCCAACCAAGCTCGCTGCGGATGGAGTGCATTAATATTTTGAAAACCAAAACATTAAGTTTTCAGAAGTTACAAAGCCTTCCGTGATAATTTAATGCGATATCTAATATCCCTGAAATTTCAGTTTGTCTTATGCTTCGTTTTCTAGTTTTGCAAATATAGAGAACTTAATACATCAGAACTACATACGCTGACAGCTGTCTAAGACACATCACCTCACGAAAAACATTTGGGTCCCATCCATGTGATGGGAGTTTACGACCAGTAGATACCCAGGAAAAGCGTTTCACGGGAGGACAGAGACCGAAACAAACGAAAAAAGATTCCAGAAGCAACAGGAGCAATAAAAAGGGACAAAAAAGAAAAAATATATATCCTCAGATAAGATAATGAAGAAAAAAATACTAAGAAAAAGTACTGTGAGACAATGCATGGGGGCAAGCCTAAGAGATAAACAATTTGAAAGAAAAAAAGAATGAAAACCTAATCCACCCAGCAAGGCCAACAAGAAACTAGCAAGAGTTCTAAAAAGAGACAACAGACAGAAAGAAGAAAACCCTAGTGATCATTCAAAAAAAAAAAGAAATCCAGAACATAAATTTCCACCTTTTAAGGACAAAGGGTATCCAGCACTGTTACTTTTCATTACAGTGCTAATTCACTTTATAGAGTACAGGTGTTAGGTTGATAAAGCTATTTAAATTTAAAACACTGCTTATAATATGATCCCTTCCTGTCTGGAGAGTATATACTATTTTGGCATCATCCTCAGAATAAAATCTATATATTTAAGCCACCTATAAGTTCTCCTGTAACCTTCCCTTTGCAAGTCGTGGTGATTCCGGTACTGACGTCTTTAACAACGGGCCCTCGCATTCGGCTTTCTCAGTTTCCCTAACACTCACATCCTCAGCCCCATCTGCACTTCCTGCTCCGATCGCCCCGCTCTGGCTTCTGTCTGGCTCAGAGGGTGAGCAGCAAGGGTCCCACCAAGAAGGATGGCCGATGACAATGTTCATAATAACTCCCTGGTGTTGATGTCAAAGTCACAGCGGGAAAGCACTGGGCGTGGAGACAGGGGACCAAGTCCTAAACCCAAACTTCTGCCACTAAGTGCGCAAGCTGGGCCGAGTCCCAGAATGCTGAGGGCTCAGTCTAGTCACCTGTGAAGGGGAGGTGACGGTACCACGTGAGTCCAAGCATACGAGTCAGTGACCTCTCCACGACCAACCTTCCAGAACGAAGTTCCAACCCCAAGAGCAGCTGGGGAAGCGCGGATGCCTGACATGCCAGACCCAGGAGAAGGCCGCGAGGGCAGCACCCACACCCCTCCCCCGAGCCTCCCGGGCTCTCATCCGCCATCAAGTCCTTCCCAACCACTCCGGTTTCGCAGACCGCGGAGGACAGAAAGCAAAACGCGGGAGAAAGCGTCGGAGATGGATACCATGGCAGGAGGAACGGGAGCTTAGTTACAATATGACCAAGAAGAAAAAACCTTAAAAGTAGGCACGGCACGCCACCACTTCACGTTAAAAAGTAGTGGTCCTGAGTCATCAGAAAAAATGACTAAATTACACTGAGTAGTCTCTGATTAAGGAAACATAGGAAAAAGTAAGAAGGTAAAAAGTATATATTTTATAAAATTTTTCATCAAAAATAGTTAAATTTAAAAGATTTTAGTCCTTGAAGGTGTAAGGTTCAGTTACCTGGAAAACTAATTTATGATCAGTTACCTGGAAAATTCCATCTTATTCTGAAAAATGACCAACTAAATGGGGTGTTACTGAATGTGCTACTTTAGTACAAATAAATGAATCGGGCTTAAAATAAAAGCCTACTTAATTTCTAGACAGCTCATTTTACCTGAACTGAAAAGGATCGCCTATGAATTCCTCGTATATCTAAAATATTAATGTGTAACACTTGACAATGTTCAGATAAGCATCGTAAATAGTACACCAAAATCGTTCCTTTCAAGAATAAACTCTCCCGTGTGTAACTTCTACAAATGTCAGTACCCAGGTTGAAGCAACAAAAATAAATAATGGAATTAACTTAATTATCTACACTGATGGTGGATCGAATAGGATGGATGATACCAAATAGTGAATGTTTTTAAGTCACTATTTGATTATGAATCTTACTTAGATAGTGGCACAAATTTAATACTTATACATAAGTATGTTCTAACCAACCTACATTCCCTGGCGGCTACACTCAGAACACGGCTAGGAAAATCTGGGTCTCTGTGAAAAAATCCAAAAGACAAATCAACTGCTCAAATTGCAGGTAGTTTAAACTTAGTTTTTTTTTTTTTTTTAATTTTAGGGAAGTTAAATTTGTCCTTCATTTAGCCTTCCAAATAGTCATTATTCAAATACATTTAATCATCAAATCTTGTTAGACTCCAGTAAATGACTCATTCCCCGGGACAGGAAGCAGAGCTATTGTCGGTGGAACGTTCTGACAGCATAATCCCAAACACCGGCCACATCGTGTCCCAACCAACGAAAAGCCAGCGGAGATGATTGACTGTCCAACAAAGATTTTTCATCGAGAAACAAATTCTAGTAATACTTAGATTTGACCTTCCTGATAGTTGTCTATGTTTTGATACGTAAATAACGAGGGAAGCAATTCTTTCAGAAAACGTGTCACCACGCAGATCCGTTCACAGGGACGCTTTCACAGGCTCACGGGTACTCCTCGTGAAGTAAATGAACGATGCTCCCTGTGGGAATTCAGCTACTGTAGCTCACGTTCTTATTTCTCAGTCATGCACATGCGCTAACTTCATCTTCAAGGTGATTTTACACAAACACGTGATTTACTTTATGTGCTTATCCATTTGAAAATAAATATAACTGTGTCAATAATACAAAGTATAAACAACACCAGTTTCGCTCGATTGTTCATTTTATCCGTACACTTTTCCTTCATAAATCGCAAGTGAGTCTCTAAGTTATTCCAAGAACTGGTTATCAGTAGATGTCTCCCATAAGTTGTCACATAGGGTGATAATATGATAAAAAAAAAAAACAAACAAGTTTCCTTTAGTAGTTTAGAAAGGCCTACAGTTTTTACAAGCATTTAGTCACTAAGAGATACAAAATCCATGAGCTTTCATTGGGAGCATTAAGCAGGAGCCAATGAACGTCTGCGGATACAGCATAGCACGCCAGAAGTATCTAATTTCTGCTCTTAGACGAGCTGAAATGGGTCTTTTCTAAGACTATGGTATACTGTATCATTTTAAAATGCATGCAAATAAACTCATTGCCTTTTTCAGCTGATACAGTGGATACATATGTATCACTGGAGTGAGTATAAACTCTGCTAGCTGTGGGGAGTATAATTTAGTAAACACCTTTCAGGAGTCTTTAAAAGTTTTTTCTGTTTGATCTAGTTATTACATTCTTAGTGCTTTATCCCAAGAAATACTCTTCAAGTAGAGAATTTTATCCACAAAGGTGTCTGTCTCATAATAGTGAAAACCGAAACTACATAATGTTGAATTATGACTTATTTATATGATGAAATACTATTTTTTGACATTAAATGGCTACTTACATATAATGTTAAAAAGAAAGAAATAGTTAAGAAGGTAATATATTTAAAGGTTATGAAGCATATATATTATAAAAAGCAAGACATAAAATTACATATTTGGCATGATTTCGGCTATGTAAAATTACATAAATAAGTAGTAAAGAAGTATGCGAAAATGGAATGCTGATAATTTGGGTGAATAATTTTGGTTTTCCTCTTTGTGTGTTCTTATAATCTCTGCAATGAACACGTTTCTTTAAACTTGGGGCGAAAGGAAGATAACCGTTGAAGGGGGCGCGGTTTATTCTGTTGCCGGCGTCGCAGAGCACCGGGATGGCGGGGGCGACGCGGCCACTCCACGCTGCCTTCAGGAGCGCTTCCCGCATCGACGGGACGCTGAAGTGCCGCCTGGTCCGTGAGGACAAGACCCCAGGTCCCGGCGGAGGAAGGACTTGCTGCCCGCCCCAGGCCGTGACTCCGTGGTCACCGCTGCGCACCGCCTCGCAGACGATCCCTACCAAGGGCCAACCATGGGAACCGGCACCGCCTTTCCTAGGGGCGGCCCCACTGTCTCAGGTTACTGCGTTCGTTCCTTTGCCTGGTTGGCTTTAAACTTCAGCCACAACAAGGTCGCCCGATGGCATGAAGATTCTTACCGTCATAGACCTGTCCACGCAGTAAATGGATTCAAATTCGTCCTCCGCGGACGCCCATGCCCGAGCCCCACGCCTTCTGACCACCGTCTATGCCGCCCGCGCCCTTGGCTCTTCTCTGCGTGGCACCACCCCGTCTCTGTTTAACTGAGCCCCGCTGTTCCCTGAAGCCCCGGCAGGTGGCAGCTGCTTTTCCCCCCGCGCCCACGTGCCACTGTCCAAAGCATCGTGTGCCATGGCTGGTTCCAGGCCTCGTTCCCCACTCAAAACTTCCTCGAGCTTCAGGAATTCACCTTAAACCATTTATATTATTTTCCTGTCGATGCAATAGCCAATTACCACAAACTCAGTGGCTTAAAATGACACAAATGTATTAGCTCATGATATGGAGATCAGAAGTCTGCAGTGGGCTTCACGGGCTGAAGTCAGGCCGCTGGCAAGGCTGCCTTCCTCCGCGCCCTGCCCTTCTCCGCTTTGGGAGGCGTCGCGTGCTCCCTGACCTGTGGCTCCTCCCTCTGCCTTTGAAGCCAGCAGCACAGACCCTCAACCCCTGACTCAGTTTCCATCCTCACACCCCCGTCTCTGACTGCACCCCCCGCCCCTCCTCATCGGGACCCTCGTGATGGCTTTTGGTCCACCTGAATGATCCCGAATGACCGCCCCATCTCAAAAACCCTGGTGTAATGACCTTTTGCCATATACGGGAACATTCACGGGACCCAGGGATTAGCACATGGATATTTTTAAGGGGCCATTGTTCTGCTTACTGGACCGTTCCACCCTATTTGCTTCTGCTAAGACCAGCCGCTCACCTGCTGGCCACCCCTCCCCTCCACGACGACAATGTCAGCGTCCATCACTCAGCGTGTTCATGCGTGGCCCCTCCCTCGTGCGGATCCCCCGTCCTCTGCTGTCACCATCCCGAAGGACTTCCCCTCCCTCCAACTTGGTCACCTCCTTCCGTGATGGCGCGCGAGAGCGCTTGACAAATCTCAACGGCACGCGTCTTGCTGTTTCCCTGGCCGCTGGCCCAACTCCCCGGCCCTGCACTCACGCCCTGAGCTGCACGGTAAGGCCGTCCTGCCAACGCACTCCAAGCAAGGACGGGCCTCCACCCAGACCTCCGACCCATGCCGGCCAGAGCGTCTGGACCGGCCGCCCCCATCAGTGTCCTGCCCTCCATGCTCACCCATGCAGAGGCCCTGGCCGTCGCTGTGACCATGCCCCGACAGCGCCCGACAACACTTCCCTCTCTCCCACTGTCACAGACACCTGGAAACCCCGACCCGACCAAATGCGACGCTCCACCCCACCTCACCTGCACACGAATAACTGAAAATGGCTCATGAAAAACGCAAAACCGAGCTGACTTCAAACGGCATCTTTACAATGGTGAATTCTACAGTCATGTCCAGCCATAACTCCCCTTGGAAATCTGGACTCCTCTGTGCAGTGAGCATACCAGGGACCCCTCCACAAAAGCGAACAGGATCTTCGAAGGAACAGTTAATTACGGCACCAACACAAGCCAAGCCTGGAAAACTGCTCTCAGAAGGTCAGGAAGAACGCAGAATGACGGAGCACGTCACCAGGCTGAGGGGCAGCCGAGAGAACAAAGGGCCTGAACTCTTCAGAAGCGTGCAGACAGGAAAAGACACCCGAACTGGCAAAGGCCAGAAGAGACGAGACAGCAACACGTGGATCCGGAGCGGAAAGCAGGAGGAGTCGCGGGGACGGCTGGTGAAAGGCGGACAGGACCCGCGGACAGACCGCCAGCATCATATCAGCAGTGGCTTCCTGACCCAGGCGGCCATACTGCGGTTAGCGGGGGAGTGTTCTTGCTTTTTTGTTCCTCACAAATACAAACAAGCTCACAGCCCGCTGCTAAAAATCCTCCATTTTAGGGACAAATCCTCCACTTAAAAAAATCTGAATCCTAACTATGCTCCTAAGGCCCTGACGCCCCACTGCCTCCCCAGCCTCACCTCCTGCCGCTCACCCCCTCACTACTGCCGCCCGCCCCCCGACCTTATCAGTCAGGTCTCGGCTGGAATGTCACCTGTCCCGCGAGACCTTCCTCACCTTATGCCACGTCTTCAGCTCCATCCTCGCAGCCTGCTTCCTTCCCTGTTTAGCACTCAACAGCACTGTAGTTCTGTAATGCGTTGTATTTGCCTGCTTAATGCCTGCCCCCACACTACAGGGCGATTCTTACAGGGACATCATAGTCACCGTGGTATTCCCATTACTTGCGTACTAATACGTGGTGGGCATTTAACAACTGTTTGCTAAATCGACACAGTAACAGAAATGTATGTATAACAAACTGCTATGAAAGAAAATATAATCATCTAAAGACTCTAAATGGCAAAATAAAAGGGTTAGTGGCCATTAGCAACACCAAGAGCTGACCACCAAACCAGAGGTGTGCCATTGACAATGGAATTTGTATAATCCTGGAATACGGGAATCGAGGAGAGGTTTATGGCCATGTAACTGACAACCTGCCATGTGAACATTACGAAAAGCAAGCAGAGAGAGTCTCTACAAAACAGGCTTTCGGAGCTGCCCAAACGCCAAATACCTTCCTAGCAGCACAAAGCTAACTCTGGAAGACACATATAGGGTTCAAAAACGCAGGCTGCGGTGGTCTGTACATGCATCAAGAATGAAAATCAAGCAAATGAAAGGCCCTCCCTGGCTCTGTGCGGCCATGAAAAGACAAGAGGAAACAGAACAGGTACGCAAATGACACAGACTGATGGCAGGAAGGACTTGACGAAAAGAAGTAGTGGGCCTGCAGGAAACAGTCAGACGGTGAGGGAGCTGAGAGTCACCGTTTAATCCAGCATTCGAGCAAAGTGCTAGAGGAAAAGTAACAACCAAGAATAAAAGTGTCACCAAATAACTATCTGCAGAAATGAAAAAAAAATGCATACTTACATATGTGACATATACTCACATTACTATAGAGAGAGAAAACATAGGATATAAAAAAGAGATTGATAAATTCCAGTCTAAAAGCAATGATTAGTAAATGAAAGTTATATTAAATCATAGGGCAAAACACAATTTTTCGACATTCTCATCACAAGGAAATTTTTTTTCCTTTTTTCTTTCCTTTTTATTGTATCTATATGAGAAGATGGATGTTAACTAAATCTACTGTAATCATTTCACAATATGTGTAAAGCAAACCATCATGCTATATGCCTTAAACTTATACACTGATGTATGTCAATTATTTCTCAGTAAAACTAGAAAATAAAAATAAACTTTCCTCCAATATATGAAAAATATTGCCAATTTACAGTGTGACAGATATCATAATAAAAATTCATGGTAAATCTTACAGGTAAAATTGGATGGTAAAAATAACAAATCCTAGAAAGGCCAAACTAGGAATTATTTGAGAGCTGAGACATATTATTAACTTGTTAAACTCTATCTCAACCCCATGTTAAGTCCTTGGTAAAATTTGAGTTTTACTGAAGTGAACAAAATTACACAGGAAATGTTATTATATTAAATTTAATAGCTTTTCATTAGTCAGAGAATAGGGAATTTGGGAATTCCAGGCAGAAGAAATCTTCTACTGAGACAGTGAAGAACAGGGCACGTGGAGGGGAGCCATTTGAAAGACCAACTCTAGCTATGCTTCCACGTTTCTATCACCTGTCCAGAAGCCAGCTGTCCACCAGAAAGGGGACTCTAAGAAAAAAAAGAGGTGACAGGAACTAATCGTGACCCAATACAAGGGTAGGGAACTTTGCAACCAGGTTAACAGCTGCACATAACAGCTACGAAACCATTCTGCAGGTGCTGGTCCTGGGGACCCTACTGAAATCAGCTTTCTCAGCAGCCAGCCGCTCAGACTGCACCTAGGGAGTGAATGCGCTGTCCATCAACCAACCTCCAGGAGGCGGGAAAAGGGAGGTGGGGCATCCAAACAGCCATTGGCTGAGAGGCTGGTCCCCAGGTGTACACAGCCCAGGATGGACCCGCCCGTTAGAGAAAGAGCAGGGGTGGGAGATGACACGCTGCACCCAGAGCCCAGTTCTCGCGGCCTGACTGCAGGGAAGACACCCAGGCCCGGTTGCGGACGTACCCCAGCCTCGTGGGTGTGGACCCCACCTCCACTCCCAGGCGGCCGTGGGGAGAGAGACGGACAGTCATCCCGCCCGGGCTCCTTTCAAATGCACGGTCGCAAACCTCAGAGGGGCCCTTCTGGCTGCCTGGCAATCCCGCGTCTGGTCCGTCCCCTCTCCCAGACCAGGACGTGACAACTTGACAGCCCTTCTTCAGAACTCCCGCATTGCCTCCCCCTTCCCCATCGTCAGCTCACTCCGCATCTCTGAGAAGACAAATGTGACCAGAAGCCGCCCCGCACCAGGACCCTCCACCGCACCTACCGCCGCCCGTCTCCGCAGCCACGCCCGTCCCTTCTCCTGTGACTGCAAACTGGCCATGCTCCCGCCAAGGCCAAAACGTGCATCTGTGCACGAGACCAGAATGCAGCCCCGGCGACTCCACCCGCTGTCCCCTTCACCTCCAGCTGTGCCTTCACCCCGTGACTCGGACAGTTCCTGCTCTACAACAGCTGTTGGAGAGACGCCCGCTGAACGAGGCCAACAACGAGCGAACGCGGCTGGTCCAGGTGAGCGAACCACAGTGAAAACGGGGAGGCCGTCCACTGGCCAAGGGAAGGCGTTTCCTAAACAAGGGGCGCACAGCCGTGCAGGTGAATGAGCTTTATTCCAGAAACCCCACGCCTGTCGTCAGACAAAGCCGATGGAACGGAAGTGGAAATGTTCAGGGAATGTAAAAAAGTAAACAAAAGCATTAGGAATCCAATAATTTATGACAGCAACAAGTTTCCTGCAAACCAGAACGCTTCCCCACGTACTGCTGAACGTTGGCCGGGCAGCAGCGAGGCAAAGCGCACGCGAGGGTCGGGGAGCAGGAGAGGAGGCACATTTGTTATCGTCCCAGTGGAACTGACTTTCCTGTGACCTAAAAGCTTCCAGCTTTATTTTGTTTTTATTTTTTAGCTGGTGGAAAGAAAAATGTTTCACACTGCTGCAGATGGAGTTTTTGTCCTGCTCTGGGTGGCCAGGCGCCCCGGGCCCCCCGTCCTGTACTCGTTTGGGGACGCTACCCCTGCTGGGGTATCTATCACAGACGCTGCAGCAGGAGCACGCGCCGCACACTGTTGGGACAAAGGTCACCACGAAGCATCAAAAAAGACTGTGCAGGACTCCGACGGGTCTCGGTCACACCTCGAAAGGTTAGCAGCCATGCGACAGGCGGGCCAGTTTCATCCACCAATCCAGGACTCAGTGCTCGCCTGCTGTGCACTGCGGACTCACTGCGCGCCTCTCTGGGCTCAAAGGAAGCTGCCCTGGATCTGGGTGTCACACGGCCCAGTGTCAGAAGCCAGACTACCTGCCCGGGGCCCAGCATCTAGCAGTCTCCCACCTATGGAGGGCATTCGAAACTGTTAAGTGAGAACAAAAGACACTGTTTCTTTTCTGAGTTACAAATGCTTTCGCAGTGGTTGGTGGCTTTGTAACAATTATGCCATTCGGGTCAACTGCATACGGTATTTTTCAGGAGATTTTGCTCCTTCAAGTTTTCTTAAAAATATACAAATGTTGTCATTTCTAATTCAAATGTGATGCCCCCAATTTTCCCCTTTATTTAATCCTGATCTGCACTACCTGCCTCACGACGTAAATGTTAAAGGTACAGCAACTCGCCACTTCGTATTAAATTACAAGCTCGCCTTGCGGAGGGTTTTTGTAAAACTATTACCCAAGTCCTGCACGGTGTAATTAAATAAGTCAAACTAGCCCTTAGGGACCTCTTACTTTGAAATGAAATTTTAGAACCAAAGACTGGCTGTAACCTTTACTGAAGTCATGTCTAAAATGATAGCCTGAATTTAGCAAACTAATCGGATCTCCTTAGAAAAGGCTTGTCACACTCTCCGAAGTGACGTGAGCATCTCTCTCCCCCGCAAAGGATCGATATAGAAATTATTTTAAAACAAGACCATATTTTCCAGGGTGCTGGGAGCCTGAGCGCCAGCACCCCAGCCATTGGCGGCTCAGGGTTGGGATCTTCCTGGTTCGTCACTGGGCCTCTGGCAGTGTGGAGAGAATGGGAGATAAGAAGCCTTTCCCAGGTCGGCCGAGGTGAGCCAACCATCAAGCACAGATTTAGAATGAGCATCTCCTATGAGCCACACCCATAGGAAGGTCTGAGGCTCTACGAGGACCGAGTGCCGGCAGCCGGGCAGCCCAGAGCGCGTACCACATGCCCACGGGTGAGCTACCTGCTTAGAGACCAGCACGTGTGCACACACACGCTCAGAGCAGTCTACGCCTCGTGCCCGAGGAGCTGCTCAGCTTCTTAGAACAGCTGCAGGGCTGGGCCTGGGGCGGAGCCGAAGCCCAGACTGATTGCTCCTGCTGGAACTCGCATGCTGGATGATCAGATACAATCACCTCAGATCTCCGAATTGTGGCTCTTCATATTCAAACGAAAAAGGCAATTCTTTCTATCCTGTATGCGTTCTGAAGACGGTGATTTCTGGAAAAGCATGTGGAGCACGAAGAGTCTGACACAGCAGAAAAGTGGATCACTGCCACTGACATCGCAGCCTCAGAAAGAAGAGACTCACTGCACACAGTGAAACCAAAAGACAGCGCCATTCATGAGGGAGGTAATGAGGCGGCCGCTTCAAGTTTGTCTGAAAATCAACATCTAAGATGACGGAAGTGAGCAAGTGCTTGACGATGACGGTCCAGCGCCTGTACCCCAGCCCAGGTGACACCAGCACCGCTCGCCTGTCCCGACCCGACCCTCTCCACCTTCAGTCCACCCTGCCCTTCCCTGCCGGGCTATCTGCACGAAGCGCCAAATCTGAGCGGTTTCCTGTCCTAGGGAGTCGCACCCAAAGCCCGCGCGTGGCTCTCGCTCTACGATGTGCGCCTCGTCTCCTGCTCCTTCTAACCGCGTCCACGAAGCCTCTTCGCCGCCACCCAACTGCGGCGTGCCCTGGTCTGCGCAGACTGTCCCAGCCGATCCGGCACTTCCCGCCGTCCCCAACTCCCAGTCCGGAGAAAACGCGAATCCAAAAGAGCCCTAAAGGGCCTGCCCAGGGCTTCCCCGTGGTGGAGGCCTCACTTCCCAGCTTCACGGCGTCACCTGGTCTTTACCAACCCCGGGGGCGCACCGCACCCCTTACTGTTTGGGGGCCAAGCACGCGGAAGGCGCTACGTGCACGAGAACCGCTGCTTCTGAAACTCCATGAGGAACGGGAATCAAAAGTCCGAAACGCTCGGGCAGCATGCACCCTTCGTGTCCTGCGAGTTTTCCCGACTGGACAGGCGGTGCGGGCTGCACGTGCGACACATCCCGACCCAAGGCTGGCAGAGGCCGCGCGGGCGCGGGGGCCGCTGGAGCGGGGGGCTGCGCCCGGGCTCAGGGGGCCGCAGGCGGGCGTCAGAGCGCTCGGACCGGCTAACAGCGCGACCAGACGACAGCTGCCGGGCACTTGGGGTGGTGTGGGGGGCGGAGCTCGGGAGGGAGGAGGCGGGGCTCGGAACTTGTTCGGCCTGACCCTGTCGCCTCCAGGACCAGTGCGCTGGCTGCGGACGGGACCCCCACGAGGAGCGCTCAGAGGAGACTCCGGGAACTTGCTCTCTAGCACTTGTACTTACCTAAGTGGCACAATGGCAAAAATATAATTAAAGGTGGTAACTTTGAGTCTAATTAAAGCAACTTTAAATAAACTTTTTTCCAAATGCAGAATGTAGTCAATGGAAAAAAACCTGAGAAACAGGAAAATACATGCACAACTAAAATCATCCATAATCCTAACATCCAGAGGTAGTCAATTCTATTAACATTCTGTTGTATGGTTTCCTGGCTTATTTATACAATATTTATATTTCAACCTATGTATTAATACTCTTATTAAAATACCATCATACTTTTAAGGTCTGGTATTATGGAAGGCATTTTTCCACCACTTGAATGTTTAATCTCCTCAAAGAGTTCTATTATACAATCCTCCTCTTAATAATAACCTCTTCTGCAGAAATAATAGTGGATTCAACTTTTAAATCTTCTACATATATTTTTATGCACATATCTGGGTATAAGAGAGAAAAAGTAAAATCCCGGCTTCCCCATCACTAGATATGTGATACTAGATGAGTTACTTAACTTTCTGTACCTCAAGGTTTTAATCTAAAAATGAATATAACAACAGTACCTACCTTATAAGATTATGGCAAGTTCGATAGGTAAATATATGTGAAAGGCTTAAAACAGTGCCCATGACATAGCAGCAATACAGTGACGTTAGGCATTATTGTTGTCATTTCATATAAATTCCAAGAAGTGTGATTATTGGGTAGGAAGGCTCACACTCTAAGAACTTTTGATATTATTACTAATTATTTTTCCATAAAAGATAATACGAAATAAATTATTCACCCATAAGAAATGTATTTTCCCCTTCGTATCAACACCAGGTAGGCTACTAAATAAACTCAGCCTACCTTCTAGGCAAAAACAATTACTGGAAACATAAATATCATAGATATCTTACCAAAACATTTTGAAAGGTTAATTATGCTTTGACAAGAAAGGGCCAGTTAAAACCACAACTTAATTTGGCTCTTTAAATACCCCTGGTAGGCTTCTCCACCAAAGAGAAACAGGGCACCAAAACAAACTACCGAACGAAATACAAAATGAATGACATTAGACTAAGAAACAATACTTAGCCACTGGCTAAAGATAGCACACAGACAAGCAATTTGTTTTCTGAAGAGTGGCTGCGTCTGTGGCGTCAGGTGCAGCGTAGCGTCACGACCTGGGAGAAGAGTCGGACCGGGAATTCTCCAGACGTGCTGGGAAGAGAAAGCACCGGGTCACGGTGAAACCCAGGGCTAGGTGCTCGCGCGACGTCATAAAGCTAGGGGCGTCAACACCCGCAGCTGGAGGCTGCCCCAGCTGTCCCGGGCTACTTCCTGAGGACACAATCTGGGAAAGGGAGCGCGCGGGGCGGCGGGCGCGACAGCGCAGCACGCGGAGCCCAGGGCGCCGCCCGTGGCTCCCCACCCGCCCCGGTGCGCTTCGGCCTCCGCCTCCGCCGCCGTGGCGAGCCACACAGGGGCAACTCGGGGACAGAGCGAGTACGTCAAACAAAAAGCAGCTGGAATAATTAAGAGGCTATGACACACCCGCAGAAAGGCAGACTGAACACATCGGGGCCACGGAACGGACGCGTCCCTTGGGCGCAGCCAAGGTTCCACGTGACCCACATGCGGGGCATGTGCCATGCGCCCAGGAACCTGGGCCACGTGGCTTCCTGACCATCCGAGCAAGTGCTGCCCTTCCTTCTGAAGGCTCAGGAAGAAGTTCCTTCTAGAAATGGTCCAGACTAAAACAGAGGAGGCCGGGGAGGCGTTCTCATACATTCACGGATGGTGGGCGAGCCAGAGGTCACAGAGAAAAACCAGGGCTGCTTGCTTACGACCCTGATCCTCCCGGACTGACCGTCAGAAGCAAAGACGCCTCCCCCACACAAAAACGGTCTCTGGGCCTCAGCAGCCTGACCTGACACCGCATGGCACTTCTCAGCTCTTTAAGAGAGTGCTTTTAGTGTACCCAAATTATGGGTAATGAAGTCTATTATAGTTAATGATTTCTTAAGAAGGTGCTTTTCTTTGAATGATTTTGTATCAATCTCTTTTAAAGTAAAAATGTATAATACTGAATATATTTCAATTTGTAAATCATCAGACAATAGCCAGAGTTCTTTACACTAGACTGCCATGAACTTTTCCAAATCATCATTTACACAAACCCACAGTAACTCATTTGAAAAGCTATTATACCCTAATTAATATAGTTTTAGAATACTTTGCAAAAAACTGTTGTTAGTAGGACCCCAGAAAATGAATTCCTTAAGAGGTCATGGAAGCTCTAAAAATACTTCATTTAGAAATCAAGGGAACATTTTCATAAAAGGCTGGAGAATTACTTTAATAATTTTGTAAAATATAAAACACCTTTTAAATAAAGTACTTAAACTTTTCTTATTGCACTTTCAATTATTAGCCTGTGGCAAACAAATTCAAAACATAAAAGTTAGATTTTGATTAAAAGAATATGAAATAAGTATTATCCAGTAGGACAGTGTGACATAAGTAACTTCCAACAGAGGTTGATGTGTGTGAGTGCACATACACACGCACACATATGATAAATTATATATGCTGCATGTATGTATAAACATAGTATATATGTGTAATATGTAATATATAGTATACACATGTATTTATATAATATATAATCTACATAATTATATGACATATAGGTACATAAAATATATTAGTTTGAATAGATATCTTTTATATTATACACACACATATGCCTATTTTGAAAGACCAAAAAAAAGTCTCTTGAGTTAAAGTTTAAGAACAAAGGAGAGTTCTAAAATTTTCTTACATTTTTTCAACTTCATGCATTAAAGACGTAAAATACTTTAGTTCTCATCTGATGGATTATACATATAAAACAATGAAATAATTACATGTGCAGAAAGCCCATCTAATTATACCACATGAACGTTTTCAAAGGTCAAAATGAAAAACTTTGGCTAAGCCTCTTAGATATAGTAAAGAGAATTTTTCATTAGTTACGTTTCGGTCTTCAAAAATTGATTAAAATAAGGTGATTTATATCTTTGAGACTACTGCAGGGATTTTTTAATAATGTATTTGTAATTTCAAGTAATTTGTTAAATCAAGTGAGCTGAAAAACAGTGAAAAATGTACAAAGCAAAATTTATATCAATATTTCTCTTTGGCTAATTCTGAAATGACCTCCAAATACTAAAATAAGAAAGACGCTAGTTCTTTCAGTTCTAAATCATGGAGGTCAATAAAAGTCTCTGCATTTAACAGTATGTTCTCTGTTACAGAGGACACTTGAAGATATTATCAAAATACAACTCTGAGCAAAAATTACTGAGCACTCAACTGCACAGCTATGTTCTTAAACAAAATCATTCATGGAGTCATCAGTAGAGTTTAAAGTTATGAGTCATGTGTAGTTTTAGAACTGCCATTACTGTATCGCTGCCATTAAAAACATTTTTCTATTAAAAATTATTGGAGTGATATTAACAAAATCAAATGTGTCAAGTGTATCATTTGACAGACAGTTGTATATATAGTGCATTGTGTGTTCACCACCCAGAGTTAATTTCCTTCTGTCATCAAATATTTGACCTTTCACCTCTATCTACCTCTCCCACTGGCCCTCCCCCGGTCACCTCCAATCCACTGTCCCTGTCCTTGAGTCTCCATTTGTTTGTCACGTTGTAGCTTTTGGTTTTATATCCCAAATATGAGTGATATCATGTGGTTTTCAAAGTTTTTGTCGGACTTATTTCACTTAGCATGATTATCTCAAGACCATTCATGTTGTCGGGAATGGCAGTATTTCACCTCTTCTTATGGCTGAGTCATATTCCATTGCATATATAATATTCCATCATGTATGTGCGTGTATATATACACACACACACGTACATTCCGCATCATCTTTTATGAAGGGCCTCACACGGACCTGAGCTAGGGCAACTCGCAAGGACGCATTTTGCCTTCTACGATCTTGCCGGTCAGAGGTACCTCTCTTTCTGAATTCGTTTGAGACACACAAAAAATGAATTCTCTTCTTTTCCTGAAATACAAAACCATTTCCTCCGATGGGCCTATTTCTAAGGACGGTCCCAAGTGGTTAAGGGTCAGCTGTCGCCCGACAGGCACGCCTGCCGCAGCAGGAGTCCGTGCACCTCCGGGCCGCGTCTCCCCTCTCCACCCGCCCAAAGCACGACGGGAGACGCTGAGGGAACACCACTGCCAAAGGCACTGCCAAGCCTGGAAACGCCTCACTGTGAACATTTTATATTCAGTGGCGAAAGGGGCCTAAGGGATTATTTTTCTAATTAAATGCTTCTTTGCTCTTATTACTCCTTACACATAAAACAAATGCTTGTGCGCGTGTAAAGATAAGTGTAAATCAAGCAAGCCCAGTCCGGTACCCATCCTCCATCTCTCTGCCGTAATGCAGCTCGAGTTTTAGTTCAAGGCCATGAGGCGGACCGTGGGAACCGCGCACAGCGTCCAGATGCCGCCTTAGAAGGAAGCTAAGCACCGGCCGTCTGCCCTGTTTTCCTCTGTTCTCGTCCGTCCCGCGAGCTAAAGCGCATGAGGGTGGACAAGAGCACACGTCTAGGACAAGGAAGAGCCACGCCACGGGTGGCAGAGCAGCGGGCACACGGAGCCCAAGTCTGGCACCCGCGGACCCGCCACACCAGCCCTGGACTTCCCGGCTCTCAAGTTCAGGAGAAATAAACCTCTCTCTCGTTTAAGCCACACGCATTTCTACTGAAAGCAACTAAAGCGAATCTGCTATGTAAATTATTTCCAATTCTTTTGTGAATATAACTAGATATTGTTTCTTTATTTTATTAAGAGAAACAGAAGATTATACTACATATTTACGAAATGCTGATTGTGAATCTCTTACAGCAGCGGTCCCCAACCTTTGTGGCACCAGGGACCAGTGCTCCTATGAGCATCTAATGCCTGAGGACCAGAGGCGGAGCTGAGGCGGGGATGCTGGTGCTGGGGGCGGCTGCAGATGCAGATGGAGCTTCGCTCACTCACCAGCCGCTCACCTCCTGCTGTGCGGCCCGGTTCCTAACAGGCCAGGGACTGGGACCAGTCCACCACCCGGAGGTGGGGACCCCTGTCTTACAGCCAGACACACACACACAAATCAGTTGGGATTTAGACAAAAAACACACAAACTCTATCAGACAGTGAGTGTGTAGACATTTGCTCTGAAACACTGATAACCTATCGTATCCTTCTGCTCTTTCCTTATTTCTGGAATCCTGATGTTATCTTTGTATTGATTGCCATAGCTTTTTTAGCCCTATGAGCCTTAAGTCTTTATTAAGAGGCACTAAAAATGACAAAGATTTGAATAAATAAAGAGATTGCAATGTATATAAAGACTATTTTTTAACTGTCAATTATTCCTAAATTGATTTATAAGGTTAACACATTTCCAAACGAAATCTGTAATTAAGAGAAAATGTAGATGTAAAGATCAACTCTCTGGATGAGATTTCTAAGTTTCACGGCAATAAAAGAAATAAGAGAAACAAATGAATCTACTCAGCCCATATTTAAAACTCAAAATTTGCAATCAAAGTTTAAAAACTTAACATTAAAAATCAAACCACAAACCTGGACAAAATATTTGTAACAAATATGACACAATATAGATAGGTTAATCTCCTTATAACTAAAGAGCTCACAGCTAGTTAAAAACAATTTAAGGCCAAGAAAAGGCAATGTACTAAACAAGAAATACGAATAGCTCACACATATTTAACTAACTTTTCATTAATTTTCAAAGATAAGTAAACCAAAACAGGAAAGTACGCCTCAAACTTTGTGAGGTATTTTAAACTTTGCAACAGCAGCTGCCTAGGATGGAGCAGGGACACAGTGCTTCCCCGCCCCACAGAGCAGCAGCCAGGCGCGTCCGAATGCCGGGGCTCTGTGGGGGACGGACCAGAGTGTGCATCCCGACTCAGCCTTCCCACCTGCGCCTCAGTTTCTCCAACTCAGTAAATCAGGGTGGTCGCACGTCCCACCACACAGGACTGCTGGGACTAAAACATTGGAAGGACTAGGAAGAGTGCCTGGCACAGAGTAAGAATTCAATCATGGTAACTATTATTTTTATGAGCATAATTACTGGAAAGCGACCTCCTCTTGTGTATAAAAGACCCTCAAAAAGGTTTCTACTCTCCAAACTAATCATTTAACTTCTGGGAATGCAAGACAGTAATTCAAAATACAGGAAAGGTTTTTATGCAAAATTATTTTAATAGCAATGCTATTTATAACTTTTAAAAGGCGAATACCAAAATTCCTAAGACTAGGTGAATGTTAAATCTCATTGCAGTCACACAGCTCTTACAAGGACATGACGGATTTTAACACAACAGGAGAAAAAGCTTTCATTGTGATGTTAAGTGGGGAAAAGTCATGAAATTGTATTTACCGCAAATCTCAACTAGTCATACAAATAAGCTTAGAAATAAAAACACTGGAAGGAAATAATACCAGTTAGAGTGGTTGACTTAAAATGGTAACATTATGATTGATTTTTTCGTTTTCATTTTTGCTCCTTTAAACTTTTATGCTTTACTTGTTTTCTACGAGTTTATTTTTAGAATAAAGATTTTTAAAATAATTGCTAAGTACTGCCATTCATCACAATTACCAGGAAAACCGAATTAGAGGGGATTCCACAATGTTAAGAAGACAGGAATGACTGCTAAATAAACATGTTGACCAGCCATTTAACAGTCTGACACTTCAATTAGCAAATTTTACTTATTAGTTAAATGTTCACTAAACAGGAAAATTTAAATATAAAGCGCTACTGTAAGTAAAATGACCTAAATAATCTACTTATTGAACTTTAAATAATTTAAACTTCGAAGAATCGAAGTTATTTTTGAACTAGAGTTGTACTTAAAAATCTTTAGCCTTGAAATCAAATGTGAAACCCCAGAACACGTAAATAGGCAGGATATTATCACTCTGCAAATAAGAATGATAACCTCAGTATAGCTCTGAACACACAACATCACGTTACACACGCCCAACAAGGAAGAAGTAAACAACGGAATCGCCTGATTCACTGGACGGTGTAGCCTGCGGTGACCACGCCCGACTCCTCTTTCTCACACAGGTCCTGTCTGTCATGGGACCCTGTGCGCTCCGCCCTCAGAGACATCCCTGCCACCTTGACCCGACCGGCCTCTTGCCAGGATTCCTGCAGCAGCCAGGCTGGTCTCCCTGCTGCCCCTTCATCCTGACGTTCTTCAGCATAGCAGCCAGGGGGACCCTTTCCTGCCGGATCCTGTCACTTCTTGTTCAGATGGCCTTCCATCTTACACAGAGTAAAAACCAAGACTAAGCTTACACAGGCGCTGATGGCGACGCCCGTTCGTTACCCGTTACCCCGCTAGCCTCCTTTCTTCTGCTGGCCCCTGGCGTCTGTGCCCCAGGCCTGCCTGGCCGCTCACCAGACCGGCTGGACCGCTCTCCCTGCTGAATGTGTGCTCACAAAAGCACTGTTTCCAGAGGTAAGTGCACTACGCACTCCCTCACTCCTCGAGTCTTTGCTGAAGTGTCATATCCCCATGAAACGCCCTCAACCACGATTTCAGACTGCAGACCACTCGCCCCGCTGCGCACCCCGCCTGCTCCTCTCCGCACAGCCTCGCCCCTTCTGATGTCTGCAGAGTCCACTCCCCTACGATGTGGTCTTTGCACTGAGCGCTGCCGCCCAATGAGAGCTCAGGAGGACGGCGGGTTGTGTCCGATTGATTTGCTGACGCCTCCCAAGCATCTAGAGTTTAGCATTTATTTAGCACAATCTCAATAAATCCGTGTTAAATGAATGGAAACAGTGGGACATTTACCACGGTACACGAGCCTTCCGTGGGAACCTGCCTACGACTACATGGAAAACGCTGTGCTTCTCTTTTAAGACCAGGGGCATTTACTCGGCACTGCCGAAGGGAGGATTACACCCATCAGGAACCCAGCCTCACCGTGGGGAAAGACAGGCGCTGGGATCCCTGAGAAGGCCTGAAAAGCAGGATAAAGACACTCCTTCTCCAAAGCTGGCCTCTCATTTTCCTTCAATTCTTCATTTAATCCTCCATCTGCCATGCTAATTCTCTTTTTTTTCCCTTAAAAAACAAAAGTCCAAGGATCTGTAGCCAGTTAAAATGTTGTCACGAGACACCAAAACTGAATACTGCATGGCCAGCAAACGGGTTAAAGTAAAAACTTCGAGAAGCCCAGACGTTATCAGGAACACCTACTGGCAACAGGATCTTCTTTCTGTGCAAATCACTCACAATTTGAGTGTTCAGACACCGCTTCCCTAGGAAGCTTCAAAGTCCGTGAGACACGCTGGCTCTCTCCACACCTCGCACACTGCTCTTCCCTCGCCATGGCGACCAGCAGCACACAGGTGGTTTGTAAAGCTGAATTCAAGCTGCAGCGAAAAACAAACAAACAAACAAAATCCCCAGGTCTGAGCGCCAGGAAAGCATCATGGGAGCTCCTTTGACAAGGCTGTCCCTTAGAGAACCTGCAGGACCAGGTTGTGACTGAGCTCTGGCCAGCTCGACACCAGTGGTCCTTCTCAGCCACGGCTGCAGCTCAGAGCCACACGGGGCTTCGAAAAGCACTGGCCCTGCCCGCAGTAGGTCCTGACCTTCGTGTGCAGCCAGAGTTAAACGACACGGATATAATTCAGTCTATTCTCCAAAATTCAGACACCGAGGGCTCATTTTCTGTGTGTCTTCGGGGGCTCTCTCTGCCTGCCATGTTCCTTTATTTACAGGAATCCTACAGGGGGCCAAAGTCAGACAACACCTGTCAGCTGTGTCTGTCTGACGGCAGCTGCGTTAGCCTGCCTGGGTCCTAGAGGGAGAGTCACGTGCTGAATGAAGCATCAATGTACTCTACATGTCACTGGAGTTCTGGAGGAGGGCGAATTATTTGAGGATACAATGTTTAAATTTTGGCAAATTAGTTAAAAATATAAATGTATATAATCAAAGGGCCAATAAACTCCAAAGAGAATAAAAACTAAGATAACACACCAAGATACTCATAATGAAATTCCCCAAAACTAATAACAAATAGAAATGCTTAGAAAGCAGCCAAAGAGGAAAGAACGATAAATTACCGACAGGAAATAGATAAGACTTATTACTGACTTTTCATTAGAAACAATACAAGTCAGAAGGCAATGGAAGGAACACCCTTATCTTTCAGAAAAAAATAAGACTGTCACCTTGGAATTCGCTATCCAATAAAAACGTCATTTAAAAATAGAACCAAAATTGGTTTTCAACCGCAGAATGTGAAGAGAATTTTTCAAAAGACCTGAACTGCAAGAAAAACTAAAAAAGGGTTTTCAGGCCAAAGAAAATTTCATGAGATGAAAACCTGTATCTACAAAAAGGAATAAAAAGCATTATAAATTATAAACTTGGTTACATATAAACTAATTTTTTCTTCCTTTTTAATTTCTTTTAAAGATAATCGAGAGTTAAAAGCAAAAATCAGAAGTATTGTAGAGCTTTTATACAAAAAGTATGTGATGAGAACACACAAAGGACAGGAAAGGGAAAATAAAAGAACACCGCTGTAGTGCGTTAGCTTTAAAAACAGACGAAAATACACTAAACGTATGTATTGTAAACCGCAGAGCGACCAGTAAAAATGAAAGAGGTTTTGTTAATAAGACGAGACAGGAGATAACAGGTTACACTTTAAAATATTCGATCCATAGAAAATTAGAAAAAGAGGAAAATTTCTACTTCATTTTCAAATACATACAATCTATATTTTAAAAGGAAAATTATTATAATAGTCAAAGGGGCTCACCATATAGAAAAATAGCCAAATAAAACAGCTAAAGTTATATCAGCTCTTGAAATTTTATGTATTTATTTTATATGATGCAAGTTATTTTTTATGTATTTATTTTTCTTATGCAAGTTACATAAGAGGGGCTCAATAAATATTAGTTGAATGAATAAACTAAGGTTATACAAATATATACAATGCTATAAATAAATAATACGTGTGACAAACTAAATCCTTGGAAACGGCAGCTCACGCTTTGAATGTCTACTTCCCGGGTTTTGATTTTTGACAGCAGCGCAATCCATTTTCCACAGAAAAGCTTATGTGGAACTGCGACCTACGTGGTGACTCGAAGAAGAGGGGCCTGAACGCGAGAACCTGGGAGGGAGGCCGCGGCGCCTGGGACCCTGCCACTCGGCTTCTCTCTCACGGGGCAGCCCCAGGGCCACCTGTGGAACAAACGGGTCCAGGAAGCACAGCCCGAAACGTCTGCGTTTCACTGACAGCTACAGAAGAGCTGTTTGTTTAGAGCTTTACTGAGCTATAGCGCACGCCATGAAATCTACCTGATGCATACAAAAGATTCTAGTGTAGTCACATGAATGTGTCACCGTCACCATCTAACGTTAGAATGTCGCATTACGCCTAAAAGAAACTCCCTTCCCATTAGCAACTCATCCCTATTCCTCACCTCACTCCCAGCCCCGAGCAACTCTATAGAGAGAGTTGCCTATTCAGGACATTTTATGTACATGAAACACAGTATGTGTCTTTGTGTCCCTTAGTATGATGTGTTCAAAGTTCTTCCATGTCACAGAATGTATCAGTATTCCATTCCTTTTTACTGCTGAATAATATTCAAGCGAATGGACATACCTCCTTTATTTACCAGTTCATCATCTGATGGACATTTGAACTGATTCCACTTTGGGGCTATTATGAATAGTGCTGCTAGGAACATTCACGTACATATTTTTGAATGGATGCATACATAACCAAGGCCTCAGAGTCTATGTTTTCTTCTAAGAATTTTATAGCTTTAGCTTAAAAAACAAGCACACACACGTGCACACACACACACACCCCAGTTAATTTTTGTACAGGTGTGAGGTAGGGGTCCCAACATTCTTTTCACATGGCTATCCAATTAACTGTCTTGGCAATTTGGTTCAAAATAAATGAACTAGAAATGTAAGCGTGTACCCCTGGAGTTTCAGCTCTAATCCCTTCCTCTTATGCCTTTCTTTACACCAGTACTGCACTATCTTGACCACTGAAGCTTTGGGGGGCTTGAAATTGGGAAGTGCGAAACCCCCAATGTCGATTTTCTTTTCAATAGTGTTTGGTTATTCTGGGTCCCTTGAATTTCCATGTGGTTTTAGGATGAGCTTGAATTCTGCAACAATGACAGAAATTTCAGCTGGGATTTTTGAATGAATTGTGTTAATCTGTATATCAATTTGAGGAATAATGCCACTTGAATAATTTAAGTCTTCTAATCTATAAACATATCATGTCTTTTCCATTTACCTAGATCTTCTTCAATTTATTTTAACAATGTTCTGTAATTTTCAGTGTACTAGTCTTGCATTTTATTTTTACTCTTAAGTATTTCACTCTTTTTCATGCTATTATAAATGTAGTTGTTCTCTTAATTTCATTTGTGGGTGCTCACTGCTGTGTACTATGCTTGATAAGATTCAATCACCACTGGCTGAAAATGAATATTTTGAAATATTACGAACAACATAACCCAAGAAATCTCATTCTTCAAAATATAATGGCTGCAACTCCCAAGTCTTAATATTTTCTTATTCCCTCTGTTTCCCTAAAGCTGATAAATTCTTAAGAACCTTGTAATTATGTATAATTTAAACATTTCATGTTAATATTCACTTGCCGTTTTGGGGGGAGGACGAGAGTGCAGTGAGCAGACCACTATCTCCATGTAATTTTAATTAAAAGAAATCCAAAACACAAGCAGACACAATGGCAGCATTATCTAGTCCAAGGTGCTGAAAAGGATACCAGCCTCGATGATGATATCATCTGTTCGGTAATTCCAGTTCTCAGAGGAACAAAATATTTTACGAACATTAGTTCATTAATCCCGAGGACACCGTGATGGCTTGGTGGGATCAGGATTAACGGCTTCATCTCAGCTCTGCAGCCTGGGACCCGGTGTTACAGAACAAGCAAACAATTTACTCAAGGTCATTTGGAAAATCAGAGGCTGGAGCTGATTTCTAATACAAGGCCCTCTCATTTGTCAAGAAATATAGGGGCATGCTTATGCAAAATAGGTAGTTCTGAAATGTAGGTGGATCCAAATTTTGTATATGTGATCACGCTTTAAATACATTCGAGGTGCTATTAAAAGTAAATCATCTTATGAAACAGCTTTGAAACAAAAACTTTTTTAAAATTCTCTAAAGAAGCAATCTCCAATTAATCATCCTTGTATACATCTGAATTTTTATCTGACAGGTTTGTTTTTATGGCAATGACTACATAAACCCTAATCACGACATTGACATGTTTAATCATAGTAACAAGATGACAGTGAGCTTATGTGTAAATGAAATTTTATTAAAAGTTTGCCTATCTCTAGAAATTCTACTGTTATAAAAAATGAATATAGGTATAAAGAATAAACACCTCTGGTCAGCAAAAGTAAGGGGAAGTTAAAATTGTTGCAAAATACTTTAAATTTCAGAATGTTTTTAAATCAAGAGAAACTCACAATATGAACCTTGGAAAACATCAAAAGTAAGAAATATTTCTCAAACACAGTCTTCCATTACTTTTATGAACTTGTGGATAGTCTATAATATTTGGGAAAAGTCCAAATGACTGCTCTACTTCAACAAAAAAATAAATAAAAGGAAAATTATTATAATAGTGGATCAGTAGTATTTACTTCAGCAACCAGGAAGATTAGAGAACAAATAATGAATAAATCACTTTACAATCAACTAGAAAAGTACACACACCGGCTCAACTAAAATGACTAAGAAAAAACAAATTGATCCAGAGCAAGCTGCATTAAGACCTCATCTATTTAGCATTCAGTTACATGAATGCATCATGTTTCCGGAACACATCCAAGATGCAAAATAAACAAAAACATATTTCTGTGTCACCAAAAGAGATGCCATAAAATCCACACATTTAGAGCATTTTATGCACAAGCCAGCCCCTTAGGCTGTCACTCAGAATCTAACTGTTCTAATTTCAAACAATTCTAATTGGGTTGTTTTCCTCCCAGTTCCCTAGCCTGCAGCAAATCAGAAATGGCAAATCAGAGAGAAGTAAAGGGAGGAAAGGCACCAACAGCCAAGCAAGGGACAGAAGGCCCGGGGAAAAGGACTCTAGCAGAAAGCCCTGCAGCGAAACTCAAAGTTGACAAGTCCCACCCAGGAGCTCAGCACTTTCCAGGGACTTTCTGGCTGCCATGTGCATTATAAGTGAGTAGGAGCAATGGTCATCTAAGGAAAGACTTCAACAGAGAAGTTAGAAACCAAAACAATCAAGGAAAATCAAAGCAACTTGGGGGAAACAAAGGCTATGCAGAGAGAAGAAAACTTCAAAAAAAAAAAAAAAACCTATCATTGAAATTCTCAGAGATGTGAAAAAAATACTGCATCTGCCCAGCGAGAACAGGAGGCTATAAGAAGGAAAAGAACAGCAAAAGAACTCTTAAAAATTAACATGATAGGAAAAACAAAAAGACCTGGAGAATGAACTTAAAGAAATCTCTCAGAAAGTAGAGCCAAAAAAAAATCAAAGAAATGAAAAATGAAAAAAAAAAAAAAATAGAGCCATTGTAGGAAGGACAACATCCAAATACAGGAATGGGGGGGGGGGCGGGACAGGAATAAATGGAGAGAACATCATTAAATAACAATAAAATGAACACGCAAACTACAGGAAATCAGTTTCTGGGTTTCCAAGGACCCACTGAGTACCCAGCATGCCAGAAGAAAATTGATCCCCCAGGCATTTCTTTGCAAAGCTTCCGAACACTGAGGAAAAGAGAAGTTCTTAGGGCCAAAGGAAAGCGGTAAGATCGCATCAAAGCATTAGGAATCAGAATGGCCTTTACGTTAACAGCGACACTGGATCAGGACGACAAGGAGCAATACCTTCAAATTACAGATGAAAATGATTTCCAACCAAGAATTCTCTATCCTGTCACGCTAAAAATAAGAGTAGAATAAAGACATTTTTAGCTATATGAGATCTCAAAAACTTCATCTCCTGAGCAGCCTGATCTTGGAGGACATGTCCCACTCAGAAATGTGGGAACCTGGGCTGCGGACGGTGTGCGGTCGGCACAGATGCGCAGGTGGGGTCCCCAGAACACAGCGAAGAACGACCCTCGGGCGGGAGCTGACACGAAGGGCAGCAGTGTGGCTCAGGAGGCAGACACGCTGAGGACCATCCCACAAACCACCCTTTTCTAAGCATCTGTTCTATCTGAGTACAAAACGCCCAGGTGAGCGTGACCCAGATGCTCGCCTGAACTTGGCTTAGCCTAACCACAAGTTCATGGAGTCCCCCTCGACTGCCAACGCGCCTGGGTGCCTGTGTCCCGAGGGTGTCCCTTTCACGCGCCGGTGGCCGCGCCGGTGCACCGTGGAGAGCCCGGGCGGGCGCGGCGACCTGGGAGGCAGAGAAGAGGGACGCGCCCGCCAGCCCGGGGCGCGTCTCTGCAGGCATGTCACACGCGACGCGCGACAGCCCTGCCGGGCGTCCGGACCACGGGAGGCCCTGTGTGTCCCTTGCCCGCCGGCACCCCCAGACCGGACTGGGCAGACTCCTGGGAAAATGCAGCCCAGCTCTGATCCAGGCTCGGCGCAGTGTCCCCGGGGACAGGAACCCGCGGTGGCACCGCTGGCCTTCCCGCGCACAGCCGGGTGGTGACAAGTCACCCACTTTCCCAAAACCATCAATCATTTCAGGCGCAATGACAGCGTGGTGGCTAGCCTGCAAGGGGAGCAAGGGGACAGGACGGGCTTCCTTCCGGAGGGGACACGCGGAGGGGACACGCGGAGGGCCCCTAACACACTGATCTTATCCTCTTAATCCAGAAGTCGACTACGTAGGTGTTCGTTCTATTGGTATTCTTTAGACCATAATACACATTTTATAGACTCTTCCCATGCAGTATACATCTCACGATTTTTAAAAATGGTAACAAAAATAGCAAAGAAACGGCGGAGGCGGGAGGAAACGGCCGGTGGACAGAGCCTGCCCCGCCAGAGCTCGGCGCTCCGAGAGCCGCGGGGGGCGTGGCCACCGCACTGCCCCGCGGTGTGGTTACCCTGGCACGCGGCATCTGCATGGCAGAGCTGCAGAGAGACATAAATGGCAGCACCGAAAGTCCAAAAATAAAAGGTAAAAAGCGTAGGTGGCGTGACAAGACACTGATGCAGGTCTGAGCTGCATCCGTGGCTGTTCATTGTGGAATAAATCAAAGGATAAAATAAACTCAGAAAGACATCCATAGTAAAGAAACCGTTTAATGCTGTACTGGGCACAATTTCAGCAATTCAGAAAACGAGCTATTCCAAGACCGATAATTCCAGAGGCGTCATCAAACCAGGAGCTGACTAAATGAATGTGTATTACAGTGTGCTAGGCAACATCAGATTCTTAAAAACAGATAGCATAAAACACCTACGTGGTAATTACACTTTGGACTTGTACATATTCTTATCAATTTACCAATAAGAGCTGTCCCCAGATCAATGGTCTTCATTCCCAAATTGATCTCTACCTGCCCCCGTGCCCCTGGGTCCCCTGATCTGCCAGGGGCAGACTAAGAAGTGTCTTTCCGAGGGGCCCAAGAGAGATCCAGCCAGGAGATAACCATATGGCAGTCATCAGCACACAAGTGAGAGCTGACGTCTTGCCTGGGGATGAGATTATCGACAGAGTGCCAAGTAAAAAGAGGAAGAAAGGAAGAAGTAATCGCTATAAATAGCAGCTGGTAATTAGAACCCGTAATCAGTAGTAAAGTAAACCTTTACCTCTTTCACACACTGTGCTAGGCCACATGCTAAGCACTTGACGTGTGCTACTGCACATAATTCTCTCAACAACGCAATGAGGGGAGTAGCATCATTGCCTCATCGTGCAGGCTGGAGACCCAGGGAGAGCAAGTAATGAGCGCAATTCTACCACCTGGTCAATGAGGAAACCAGCCCTAACCCCCAAGTTTGCTGGATTTGCAACTCTTGCAAAATCTAAAAAGAGACACAAATTCAATATGAGTCCACGTTCATATATAGTCCTTAAAGTATAAAATTTTCTTCATAAAAGCTGTAGTTTTTCAAGGCAGGCCACAGTTTCTTCACCCCAAAATGTCACACACACAAGAAACTGGGCTTAATTTTACAAATCAGTCCAAAACAAGTTTCAAGATTAAAGGTTTAAAACTTCAAATTAAATGCAGGCCAATTCAGCCTAAGGGTTTTACATGACCAACTTTTGTAGAGTGGGTTTCTTTAAATCAATTATGATCGATATAAACCAGATGGCTGGACTGTCAAGCTGGATAGAGCTGTCTGCGTGATAAGGTCACTGCATCTGTCACTGGGAGACTCTGGAAAAAGTGTCACATCCAGAAATTCCCTAACCTGTAGCCCATATATCTGAGGAAAGCCCATGGGGGATTAAGATGCGCAGTGAGGGGATTAGAGGCATCACAGAGTTTGACAGTGTCTGTCTCTCAAATTGTGTTTTCATTTTTATTTGGGAGAGTTAAAAAAAAAAATTGAAAGCTCTCCACAGTCGAAATAGCATCTAAGGGGTTTATCAGGGTATGTGATTTTATTCCTTCATCTTTAAACCACTTCTTACTCCGCCTTACTATAAACAATATAATCTTAACAGGCGCCATACTGCGTCTGATATCAGGAAGGATATTACCATAATTAACTGCTATCGCTGCGAGGATGTGTGTGCTACAGGTTGAGACAAGATCGTATATGGCATTATATTCCAATTTGCAAACTCATCTCACTCCCGCTGCTCCAGAAGCCCACCCCCGCCCCCCCGGAACAGCGACGGCTGGGGAGCCAGGGCTCTCCTAATGAAGGTGCAGTGGGGTCTGCAGGAAGCGACAGAAAGACCGATAATCATCAGTTATCAAAAAATGAGAAACAGCGTGAAGGAGAGGAGGTAGCGTGACATCTCGCACAAACACCATCTCTTCACACAAACCGACGCCCGCCTCGCGGCCTGCGCGCTGGGACCTGCCGTCAGGGCGACGTGACCCGAAGGGCGGCAGAGTGGCCGTTAAGTCGGTCACAGACGAAAACGCAGCCTCAGGTGAGCGCTGTCCTGCCCGTGAATGCGCATTTCTGCTAGGGGAAGTTTAACTCTCACGTATTTGATGTGGACATTTGTCGATGGAAAAATGACATGATCAACAACAATAATTAGTTATTTCATGCTGAGAATGTAAAGGGATAGAAACACAGACATGGGGACTCAGGCTGTTAGGCTGTCTCATAACCACAATTAAATCAGATGACCTCTGAAGAGGAGTCTGGTCACACACTACTGACCCAACTGTGGGCGGCAGGAGGATTTCTTTAGCCTAGGCTGTAGAAGAAATCAGATGCATTTAGCTTGAATTGGTATACTTTCGCCACACTGACTGAATTAACCAAAGGGGCCATTCTTTATGCTTTCAGAATGTGACAAATGAAACTGAATTAGAAGATATTCAGAATACAGGCGATCTTCATAAAACAAATTCAACGTGCAAAATTCATTGATTTGAAATGTTTTAAGTATAAACCAATGTATTATACTTGACGATTCTTGCTTTAAATTTTCAACTTCATCGTGCGACCTGTTCCAATTAGCTCATTTGTTAAAGCAAAATGATATGCTTTTCCCTATATTTTATAATTAGGAAGCAAAACAAGATAAATTAGGTACAGATAACCTCTTTCTATAATGCTGAAAACATGATGTTAAATTGGGGCTTGATACTCGACAAGTTACAGAAACTTCAAAATACATGTATACGTGTATATGGAATGGTTTTATTCAGAATCCCTTAAATAAACTGTGGGAATTACAAACACCTCTACAAACATGTGGTCAAAAATGATGGTTATAACAACAATGACAATAGCTAAAACACGCAGCACCCGATTCCACCCCAGGCCCTGTCCTCAGAGATCCGGACATGCAAACTGGGCTCCCGCAGCAGGGACGCCGCGGGTCCCACCGCCGTCACGTGGGGCAGGCAGCGGGGCCAGGAGAGGGGTTCGGGCCTCCGAGGCCTACACCTGCTGGCGCAGGCCGGCGAGCCACGGTGTTGTATTGTCTCTATTCCTTGGGGCCAGTTTATCAATAATTTCATTTTAATATTAAAAATTTATCTAACTTACAGTGCCAAGCCACTGAGAAAAATATGATAACTATATTCCAATTACACACAAAAGCTTCCCGAAATCGATGCCCTGAGATTTCGAGCCGTGTAGGCAAACAGACCCGCGCGGGCGCGCCGCGTCCGGGCTCCCGACGTCCAGGAGCGTCCAGGCCAGGGGCCACCGGGCTGGGGTGCGGGGCCGCGTGCCGGGCAGACGCCGAGCAGGCGCGGAGGCCTGCGGGGAAGGGGCCATGGCCACGGCTGTCGGGCGCGTGGCCTGGTCGACGTCGCGGGGGACGCGGCGGCAGCCGGCCTCGGCGCCAGCAGGCGGGGAGCGCTCCCGCCGGCACTGGAGGGCGCGGGCGCCGGCCGCGCAGGGCTGGGACCCCGGGGAGGCGCCGCCTGACCGGCAGGTGCGCGGCAAGTCCCACAACGCTCGCATCACAAATTTAAACCCTGGGACGGCCCTTGAGCTCATTGGAAGAGTTCACACACGGACAGCAGGGCGAGGTCTCCGTTCACACGGCGGCTCCTGAACGGCGAGGGACGAGGGGCGGCACATGTGGGCGTCGGGCCGGCCCGGGGGCGGCGCAGTCACCGCGCCAAGCCCGGGAAGGGCGCCTCGCCTTCCAGAATCTACGGCGTGATTCCTGCCCTTAGCAGAAAGGGTAACACTTATGGGGTCCGATGGAAAAGCTGATTCCCCAAGACACCCCCTAGGTCCGAGTTTTCCGCGTGACATAACGCGGACTACTTCTGTGCCGCTGGCCCTTGGGGTGCTTCCCCACTTGTGTAACTGCCATTGCCATCTCTTTTTGCACTGACGTGTTCAAGTCACGTTAGGAGGCCAGAGCTATAAGCAGTCACCCACGAGAAAGAAGTACAAACGGCCGTTTCAAAGCAGTCTGGGGGGTACAGAGTGCAGCGCGACACCCCTGTGATAACCACGGACCAGGTGCGGACTGCTTGACCCGGTATCGCCTCATAACTTACACAAATGTCTAACCGCGATGCGGTACACCCGAACCTAATATAATATAATGACGGTCATGATAGACTAGGACTGTACTGATAGATCGATAGGTAGACAGACAGACAGGCAGGGCATTAAAAAAAGAAACGATGGTCTGGAACCCAAGCAAGTGGGCAACTGGCAGACAGAGAGACAGAGACACGCGTGAAACATGTGACGGAGGAGAAGTGCCCACATCACTGCTCGCACGTGAGAAATGCTTCCAAATACAGCCCCCACAGCAATCTCCAAACTACGCAGCCGGCGACCAGCAATGCGCGCCAATGAGGCGGAGCCTACAGATGTCTGCCCTTACCATTTTAACATTAGGTCACTATTATAGTAACTTCGGTGCTTCTCCCAATATGTTCTTTCTTCCTTAATGAAGTTATATAAAACTAACCCTTTTTCCTCAGTTTATAACTTCTAACACTAATTTTCGTACTATAACATAATGTTATGATACCTTAGTAGTTCTATGGACTCAAAATTATTCACCACCACCCTAAATCCCCCAGACTATTACAATTCCTCCCCTCTCTTCCAGGTATGATGCCCCTATCATTTCTCATTGCTCCATGTGGCATTACTCAGAACCCCCATCTTTAAACTGGACTAAGCTCATTAAAATCCTATATAAAGTTTAAAAAAAACTGATTTGAGATAAAAAGCAAAAATGTATTCCCTACACAATAAGAAAAAAGGACTTTAAAATAGCCGTTCTGAATGCTTGAGGGAGGAAAATGTGTTTGTTTGCTTTGTCCTAGGTTCTTGGAACGTATTTGACTTCTAAATAAATGGAAGTTTACTAAAAAATATCACTTTTCAAAACTCAACTAAACGTAATACAGAAGTGAACTCTTTCAGTGAACTGTCTATACCAGAACTTCTCATGCCTGCCCGGGCTATGTCAGACCTGAAGCATCGGATGACTTGTGAGCTGCCTGAACTGCTATTTCCAATGTGGACTGGAAGGCTGGGTGAAGGGTTTGTAATGGAACTTAGACGCCAAAGAAATCTGGCCATTCCGTGTAGAGACAGATTCGGACTGATCTACGTATGATAGCAAATCTCATGTTCTCTAAGTCACAGAGCCCATGTCATAAGCGAGAAAGGGTGATCAAATGCAGTGTTTGTGAGCTAACAGCAGAATCATTCTTTTAACCTTGCAAGAAAGAAATTGAAACTGAAAAGTCCTAGCATTGCAAAAGCCCTGACTCATGAAGACAGGATTCATAAAATTCTTTCTATCATTCTCCTTTTCTTTAGTTACTTCAAGAATTGTCCAAGAAAATAAAATTTATTGATTGTGACTGTTAGTGTGGGCACTTGTAAATATGTGGAAATTAGTAAGAACAGTGCCACTACACCAAAAGTAATATTTTTAATTTTTGAGAACAAAATCTATAAGCATCATTAAAACCTGATTAATACAATAACTCAACAGACTGAACTCTGGACTTAAAGATTAAAAACTCAGGTAGAGTTTTAGCTCTCAAGTAATGCCAAGAAGGGATAAATAAATCATTGGTAGGTGGGTGGGTAGGCAGACAGACAGACACATTTTAATCTTCCCTTGGAACACAGTACATGCATAAGCTACTTATTATTTGAATCTCGTTTAAATTCCCAGTGTTCCCTCAGCTCAACTTTAAATATAAAAATTTTAGTCATAAGTCAACGAAGGGCCGAATTACATTGTACGTTTAATGAAGAAGAGCAAGCTACACAGCTACATGTTCTGTCTGCCGTTATCGTCAATGAGTTGGGACTTCATTTTATAATTACAGTCTTAATACGGTGTCAGGGTGTTATGTAACAAACAGACCATCAGTCAACCAGAAAGCAACAAGGGCACTTGTTCGATGCGAACCACGGATGCAGGATCGGGTCTGCTGGCTGCGCGGGAGGAACCCCGATGAAGGACTTCTCGTCGCTAAGCCTGCTGTCCACGCAGTCTTTCGGCAAGGTCACCCAATTTCACAGACGCATCTGTCAGGCATCAGCTCTTTAATTAGAGACATTACTCTTTAACTCACGAGTCTGCCCTCACACACATCACAAACAACTCTAGCAGGGAAGGAAGTCTGAGATGAAAAGAAAAGACTTTTAGAAAAACTCTAGATTTAAGCAGTTATTACTGTTTCCTCATGTTTTAAGCCCCTAAAAAGTATTTATTATAGGCAACTGAAGTTATACCCTGCCAAATGTCCAAATCACATCTGGCTTTGAAAATTAAATCAACACCTTGAGTTGTATCCAGAAACCAACAGGAAGTCAATGTAAATTGGAACAAAAGGTAATGTGTTCCATATGGGCAGAGGATTTTAAATGCCTATAATGTGTTTCATAAGTGCTCCTGCATTCACTGTATCGACTAAATGGTGGTCCACAGACACTTTTACCTACGCTGATTACTACTCCTAATTCAACTCTGTTCAAGAGTAAGGAATCTCTAAACGAGTACCTTCTACTTCGAGTACATGATGGTCGGCACATGAGGAAAGGTGTCTGGCTTGCAAGCTGAGCTGGATTTATTGCTCTGGTTCCCTTCAAAAGCCAGAACACGCAGGTCACTGGCAGTGGGGCGAAGAGGCGACATTTAAAGTTCTGCCTCCACTAGGAACACGTGCTCTGCCTTAATTAGTAGCTGCGAAAAGGCCTCCGCAGAGGTGCAGCTGATGTTCCTTTCTCTCTCTAAGTAAATCTGTCGGGTAAGTTGGGCAATTCTACAGAAGCTGAGACTGCTAGCACTACGGTATGACAGAGGAAAAAGAAATATTTTAATCTGTAATTCGTTTTATAGGCGATTCGACATTTTTCTCTAACACCTGTCATAAAACAGCAACGACGGCAAAGTCCGAAGCTCTAAACCAGTGGTTCCCGCATCTGGCTGCCGCCGGGAGCAGCTGGGGGGTCTTACAGAGTACGGAGGTGGGGTCCACCCGCGGGGGCTCATTTCACCGGCCAGAGGAGGCAGGGGGAGTACCAGTAGTCTTAAAAGCTCCCGGGGGACTTCAGGACACAGAGGGACTGGCTGCCCTCGGCCAGAGACAAGCTCCTCGGCAGGCCCAGACCCCTCCAAGGCCTAGTCCCCCCGACACCGCACGGGCCTCCATCGCAGCACACCACGCAGTGCCATCACGACGTGGAGGTCCGCTGAGCCGGCTGCTGAGGCTCGTTGCACGGTGCCAGCATGAGAAACGTCCAAACGAGACCCAAGTGGCCCCTGGGCGACCAGATGGGATGAGAGGCCCACCTAGGCCATGGACACCATGATGAAGCTCCGTGAGCAGTGCCTGAACCTCCACCAGGCACCCCGGACCAGAGCCTTGTCCTTTGTCACCTGTGATCCATAACGGGGGGAGGGGACTGACATGATGGTGGTGGCCATTTCACACTGGCAATTTGGGGCCCCAGAACAAACGCTACAGAGCCCTGAGTGCCAAATGGAAGCAACCTTGCCTGCAGATCAGGGGACAGGGAGAGTCCACTACCCTCCTGGTCTCCTGGACTTCCAAGAACGTGCCAAGAAATGAGAGAGCTTCCCGAAGACCTGAAGAAGTTCCCACCTTGGAGAAGCTGGGAGGCTGCCCAAGTGTGGGAGTGGGGGCTCCCCGAACATTCCCCCAGTGGAGCTACTGGACAGGAGGGGTCTCGCAGACCACCTGGCCTGGGGCGAGCTCGACGGCATCTTGCCACTCACTGGCCAGTGTCTGGGCACCATCTTCCTTCACGTGTGTGCACTGCATTCTGTCTCTGACGGTGGCAAACAGGGGTGACGGAAAGCATAGCAATCCACGCGGCCAATTCTTAACACAAAATGGGGCCTCTAAGGAAATAGCCGAAGAAAAGAAACGGCCATCTTTAATATGCTGTATAGAACGCACGAGTCGCTGGCAATCACAGACTCTAAGTACTTGCTGAATTAGTGACGCTTCTGTGCCAGGTGTGATTACCTGGCCAAGGTCCACATGCCCTCCCCAAGGGGGATGAAACAGTCCTGAAACAGCTGGTAAGAAATATCAATCCTGGGCATCCATTTCTCTTCTGCTAATTGGCATCAGTGATAAATACTATTAGCTTAAAATATGCTTATTTTTATGAAAAGAATCTAATAATCAATCTTTCATATTAAATTACCTGGATGGAAAGTAAAGGACCCAGCAGTTACAAGATGAGACAGTTACAAGATACACTATGCTAACTGTAATAATTTTACTTAAGACAGACTTCTCACTTAATTGGTATCTATGTCGAAACATCAAGACAAAGAATTCCAGTTTGAAGGCAAGTGACAATGTATCATTGGTGTATAGTCTCTCAATAAAAATGAAAATAAACAAATGACCAGGAAGTGCACTCAGGATAAAAATGCTCATGACAATGGGTTATCCAAATATGTTAGCCCTTGACTATTTTATGTATAATTGGCAGTATCATTTCTTCATGACAGGACTCACTTAGGGACACTACAACTTCCCATTAATTCAGCATTTTACAACAAACTCAAACTAGTAATTAGTTGGCATGAATCTTGCTGCATTACCATATACTTTGTGACCAGATTTTAATAGGACCATCTCATCTGTATTCTCACAATGCTGTTAAACCAATTATTTTTATATGTTGCCTTAAAATAAATCCACTTTATTTTTTATACTAGAAGCTTTCCCTGGATTACAAATATGCAGGAAAAATAACATTTTAATAAAAATAAACTAGGTGGCTAATCACATCTGGAGTTACACTTCAATCTCCAGATACACACCTTTATTACTACTAATAATTAGTTTCTGGAAATCCAGTGCTCAGGGCTGGATGAACAATAAAGAAGACACAGTGTCTGTTCAAAATACTAAGATTCTAAATTATAAATATAGCAATATATATATATATGAGATAGACTCAATGTAATAAAAAGAGAATTTTATAGTACTCATTTTTCAGTGGGGCAGCAATTATTTATTAAAGACAAAAATTATACCGAACTTGCCATGATAAAGTCAATTATTCACAGCCAAAACGATGCTTGTCTAGTTACACCTGAAGGAATAAATACTCCAAATGAAGTGTGTGGGTTGTCGGTGCAATGCCATAGCTGATGAAGCCATCCACTGTGGGGACAGTAACACTGGTTTCCTGCCCCGCCCAGCCTCGGCAAGTACTCTGAGAACCCTGATTATGTTTCGCTGGCCCAGGGCTATGTTCATTTCATCAGGAGAGGCTCCTGTCTCTTCTGCACCCCCAACCCTGACTCAGCCTGAAGCAGCAAATCATTACTGCACTTACCGCCTCTGGTGATCTCGTTCCCAATGACTGACTGGTAAGCAATGAGCCTAGAACACAATTCAGGCCATTGAAAGAACTTGTCAGATCTAGTGGAAGTTTCTGAAAAGCCCTTACACACACACACACACACACACACACACACACACACACACACACACACGGGGACAGTTACTCTTTTTAGCTTCTGGCCATTATCTGTGAGAACCATCCTGAAACCCCGAGAGTCAGCCTTAGAGGACAAGCCCAAGCTGAGATGAGGACAATGGGAAAACAGAAGAAACCTAGGTTTCCGGTGATGCTACCGAGGCCCCCAGTTAAGAGCCCCTGGCGTTCCCCTTCTAGGGCCTCTTCCTGCGTGAGCAGCACGTCCCTCCCTGCTCAGGCCGCCGCGGCTGCTTTGCCGTCTCCTGCCACCGAGAGTTCCCCAGCTGACGACGGCCGTAATGGACTTCGAGAATTATTCTGTGATCCTAGAACACTCACAAAACTTGGTTACATAGTGTGCCACAAACCAAGCCTTAATTCTAAAGAACATAAGTTATAGAGATCATATTCTCTGAAGATAATGTAATAAAAATAAATTTGTAATGAATATAAAACAAAAATAGCTAAATAAGGTTTAAAAAAGTTAATTCTCCTCAAATACTAAATCACTCCTCGAAGAACCTAAAGAAGCAATTACAAGATCTTTAGAAAATAATGACAGTAAGAACATTACATATCAAAAGAGAAAAAAAAGAAAGGAAAAGATAGGAAAAGAGAAGGAAAAAGAAATATAGCCAGATTTGTAATGAAAAGATATAACACAAAACTGGGGAGAGGGAAGGTAGAAAACAAAGTAGTTGTTTAATTAAAGATATGAGAAAGCAAATGGCAATAAGCAAAACAAAGATAGATAAAAGATGAAAATAGAAGAATCTGGAAAAGAGCTGAATTGGAAAACTAATCCCAGCGCGTCCTGGAAGAAGGCTGGGAAGGCGCGCCTCTCGCTGACGCAGAGAGAGCAATCAGAGGAAGCTCAGAGGAAGCTCAGAGGAAGCGTAACGGGCAGCAGCAGGCGTGAGCAACGCGCGTCACCTCAGAAGCAGCTCCTACAGAAATGTCAAAGACCATTACACTCGGGAGACAGCTCTGAATCCGAACCTTACCCCTTTGTCATTAGCATGCCCCTAAAGAATCTTCCTGATCAACATGCTGCCTTTGCGATTAAATACTGAAGGATAATAATTTGGTAGGACTGAGCTTTAGGGGGCCACATACCATTATCATTTCTAAGATTTTCTTCTTGCCTCTCTCCAATCCACCAATTTTTACGATACCGTCTTGTTGAGAATGTATGCATTAATACTAAGCAGAATGTTTTAGAAAAATAAGGATGTTCCATACCGGAAGAATACTGAAGACATCAAAAATAATGGGTAATGCTGTACAAATTGTCAACAAATTACTACCAAAAAGGTTAATGGACACAGATGATATTACGGACAGATAATATCTACAGTTCAGAGTCTCATAATCCTTATGCTAGACCAGGAGCTGGCAAACTAAGACAAGTAGGCCAATTTTGGCCTGCCACATGATTTTATAAATAAAGTTTTATTGGAACACAGCCATATGCTCCTTTCCATATCCTCTAAATCTGTGTTCACGCTATAATTGAAAAGCTAAGCAGTTGTGACAAAAACCATCTGGCTCGCAAACCTAAAATATTTAGTATCTGGCTCTTTACAAGAAAAAATTACAGAACCCTGCTCTGGACCATAAAAAGACAGCCAATACAATATTTGGAAAACAAATACAATCTTTATGCCCTTAGTACAACGGTTTCAATATGTGTATAAGATAAAAACAAGGAGAAATTGATAGAGAATAAGACAGTAAAAAGAGGCAGAGAATAACACATGTAGAATGTTCACAAAAATTACCAAATATTAGAGCAAAAGAATACATTTACAAGTTCAAAAAAAAAGAAATACAAACCTTGATAAATAAATACAATGTGATAAAATTAAAGCATGGTTACAAAAAAATTCTCTATCTACCTATCTATTGAACTGTAAAACCAGAGTTAAATATGTGTTTTGGGATAAAGAAAAAATTTTTTCATTTCTTTCCACATAATGACAATTATAGCTTACAGAATAAAGACTAAGGAACAGCCCAAGCAAGGTCAGGAGAAAATCATAGCATAAGATGCATTCATTAGAAAACAAGAGACTGAAAATAATTAAACTTAGTTTTTAATTCAGAAAATGAGAAAAAAAAAAAACTTCACAAATGAATCCAAAGAGGAAAGTAGAATAAATTATTGAAGATAAAAGAAGAAATGAATTGGGAAACAAAACAATAATATCAAGACATTTGAAACCCAGGTTCTTTGAAATGATTAACAATACTGGCAAAGGTCTGGCGAGTCTGATTAAGGAAAAACAGAGTCCAAATAAAACACACTAGAAATGGAAAAGAGACTGTAACTTCAGATTTGAAAGAGATTTTTTTACTTCTCCCCATATAACTTTAATTTGAAAACCCAGACAGAATGGATGAAATATTAGAAAAATGCACTAAAAGTTTCATAAAAATAAACATGAACAGACCAAAAAATATAGGAAAAACTAAAATGATAATGACTTAACTCTAAAAATGTAAAAAGAAAAAACACTAAGCTCAGATGGTTTTTGGAAGAGTTTTCTAAATCTTTGAGGAACAGATAATTCCATGTTATAAAAAACTGTCTGAGGATAAAGAAAAAGATTAAAAAATTAAAAAGCTACCTAACACATTTCAAGAGGCACACATAACTGGATTACAGAAATTTGAATGAATATAGATTTAACATTTTTAAACAAAATATTATGCTAAAGTGCAAAAGTTACCAAGTGTTGTGACCTCGTGGGGTTTACCCAAGGTATACAAATATATTTCAATGATAAAAAGGGAAAAGAAAAAGTCCAACTGAATTTGTTACATTAACATATTACAGGAGAAAATCATGATTATCGAATAGAGGCTAAAATATCATTTGATAATATTCAACTCCAATTCCTAACAAAAAATGCTAAGCAAATTTAGATAAAGACTATACACCAGAAATTTAGAGAAAATTTTATATTTAATGATAAATATTAGATGCCTCCATTAAAAGGAGGAGTTAAACACGAGGTCTGTGCTCCTTGCCATAACCCCATGTGTACGATTTAGGTATTGCAATAAGATCGACAAAAATTTAGAGCTATAAATACTGGAAAGGAAAAGACAAGATTATCATAATTTACAAACAATATGACTATTCACCTAAAAAATCAAAAGGCAATCAACAGAAAAATAATAAGAAATTTTGTCGAATGATCCACACACAAGGTCAACACAAAAATCAATAGCTCTCCCACACCTCTAAAATAGCCAATTTAAGAATCTAATAGAAAAAAGCAATATAAACAGTAAAGAGGGTATAAAACTAAAAGAAATGTGCAAGATCTTTATGAAGTCAACTATAAAACTTTACTAAAGGACTTAAAAGTAGTCTGAATAAATGAAAAGATATACTCTGTTCAAGAATGGTGAGACTCAATATTGTAAAATGTCAGTTTTTAACAAATTCATTGATCAATGTAATTCCTATCTCTATCAAAATTCAAACATAATTTTTTGGGAACTTGACAAGCTAATTCTAAAACTTACATAAAATAAAAAAATGTAAGAAAAAATTTTTAAAGAACAATGGAAAAGCCTGATCTATACAAAACAACAATAAACAATAGGGCATTAATTAAAATAGTATGATATTAATAAGGAAGAGAGAAAACCAATTAACGGAAAAGAATTAAGAAAACTTTTAGTCGACATCATCATCACTGCCAGCCTCATCGCCATTACAGCTAACATTTACTTGGCTTTTCTGTGCCAAGAACAGTTCTAAGTTTATTACCGATAAGCTCATTTAATTCTCATAATAATCCACTAAAGTACGTATTTTAATTACTCCCACTTCACAGTTGGGAAAACAACGACAGAGAGTGACTAGCAACTGGTGCTTGGCAGAATCTGGATTCAAACCCAGCACATCTGCCCATAGCGACCACCATATTATCCTGGCATAGTGCCATATAGTTTACGAAATTTGAGAAGTGAAGAGGGTAAAATTCCAGCCAACAGGGGTGCAGAATACCTTCCATACATCTCTTCAGATGCCCCATCTGTGCTCCACTCTGTGCCCTAACCGGCTGGCCTCCTGGGATTCCATTAGTGGGCTCTGTGACCTCCACTAAGGGCTTCAGCCAATGGGAATAAGGGTAAAGACTTAGGTTAAGGTGCTTATTCTGGCCCCTGAACCTGGCTGCCCCCCCCACACAACTATTCCCTTTCTACAGAGTTGTCACGAGGCTCACGCTATCCCTCCACAGCATGTCGCAGCTCCTACCAGGTGGCCCTCTCCAAGCCGCTCTCTCAACATCTGTTTTCCACTTCCTGCCTCTACCCCTTCAGGCCTCGCAGTGGGAACAGCAGCTGTTACTCCCGCCAGTGTGTGCAGGATTCCTCAGGGTTTCTCTGAACTGCACACCTGTGTGAAAGTCCCTTTATTAAGCTCTTCTCAAATTACCCGTTTGCGCGCACAACGGATTTGCTGCCAGGACCCTGACTGACACGCTGAGAAAGGAGCAGTTCATCAGATCAGCAAGCTTTGGGGGAGAAATAAATGGCTAAAGCTCTACCTCGTATTAGTCACAAGAAATATTCCTAGATGAAAAATCAATACATTCAAAACAAAACTATATAAATACTGACAAAAGACGTAGGAAAATTTTTTATAACTCTGGTGAAGATTCCTTCTTTAAAAAGACACAAAACTTAAAACACATCAAGAAAAAACTTAATGAAATTGATGACATCAAAATTTAAGTTTCGTGTGACAAAAAGAAAAGGCGACAGATTTGGCCGGCAATACTTGTAATATAAGAAGGGATGAATAATTTAAGCACGTAAAGAATGTCAACAAAATCGACAAAAGATAAGCCACACAACGGTAAAGTTCTGATTCCGCCAGACTACTGTAAAGCCCTAGTAGTAAAATGTATAGTATTGGTGTATAAAAAAGATAGAGGTTTCATTTTAGAGTTTTATGATCAGATATGTACCTACTGACAACAACTAAAAATGTTAGATGAGATCTTTCATAAAGGGTATTCTCAGGAGCATTTCTGATCGGGCGAGGGGGTCAGGGACTAGCAGGGGAAGGGCCAGCTGGACTCCAGGAGGCAGAGGGCTGCAGCCTCTCTCTGCACTCCGGTGGCCTGGGGCTTCTGGCCTGATGACTGTCCGAGGCCTCGAGATGGGCAATGAAGCCTATCGTCTCTGCTAACGGGGAAGCTCAAAAGAGACGGAATTAAATTGAAACCCCAAAGTCCTCCGACAGCAGAGTAAAGGTGAGTGAGAGGCAAATCCCTGCGTTGAGGAGGAGAGCGAAGAAACAAGTCTGACTTGCTGGAGAGGATGGAAAGCGGTTCCCTGAGAATTTATGACCACCAGGGGACGCACGGGTCTGCGGCCCAGCTCCGGGCCACACTAACAGCAAGTCCGAAATAACCTTAAGCATACAATTTTTAAAAGTAGCCTTCAGGTAGCTGTGCCCCCGGGCAACTGGCAAAAGTAAATACAGATCCTCCCTGGAGGAGAACAGCTTCCAGCCAGATTTGAAGCATTACTGAAGCAGCCAAACAGGAAAACAGGTAAAGGATTAGCAAGCAATTCACACACAATAAAATATACATAATCGATAAACAGAGAACGCAGAAAAAGAAGCGTAATCTCACCCACAGCAACCAGAGACATGCAAAGGAAAAGAATGCCATAAAGTGGGTGAAATGCAACACGATTTCACCCACTTTATTAGCAAGATTTACGCTGGCTTCATTATTCAGCAGGTGCTGATGAGCTCCTCACATGTGCCGGGTGCTATTCTAGTGAAAACACAATGTGTTTTGAAGTTTATATTCTAGTGACCAGAGCCAAACAATAAATAAATGATTATATGTTAAGGGGAGAGGGAGGAGCAGAGTTAAGGGCTATAAAGAAAAATAAATCAGGGGACAGGTGCAGAGCAGGGTTCTGCAAGCCTTTCCTGGAAAAGGCCAGAGAGGAGGGATTTTAGGCTGTGCAGGCCGGACGGCCTTGGGCGAAACCACTTCACTCTGCGGATGGAACGCAAAAGTGGCCACAAACTCTGTGTGAACAAATGAGTGTGGCCAGGTTCCAATAAAACTTTATTTACAAGAAGCTGCATGGGGCCAGATGTGGCTCTCAGGTAACAGACTGTCAACCCCTATTACAAAATGAAGAACAAATAATTTGTTTTATTTATTGTGAAAGTTTCAACATAAAGGAAAATACAAAAAAAAAAAGTCTAATGAATACCTATATAGCCACCATCCAGGTTTAATATCAATATGTTGCCATATTTGTCTTATCAATATTTTGTCGAATTATTTTCAAATAAATGCCAGACATCATGATACAGCCACATATGTACTCCAGCATGCATCTCTTAAAAACAAAGGTATTTTCCTACATAATCATACTATTGTCACAGCTAACAAAATTAAGTATAATTCCTTAATTTCATCTTATTCCCAGCCCATACTCAAATTTCTACAAATGTCTTAAAAATTACAGCTGGCTTGTTCAAATCAGGACCCGACCGAGGATGACATACTGCATTCGCTATGAAACCGTCGATTTGTGCATAAAAACCATCACATACAAATATAATAGACTTTATTCTTCAAAATGAACATATCATTAAAGCTTGACTTGACATTTTAGTTTATTTATTTTTAGTCCAATTCTCCCATGAACTTTCATCTGGGGCGGGGGGTGGGGGCTGGGAACTGGCCGTAACACAAACAAGTCACATCTAAAAGTAAGTCTTTTAAAAATCGAACACATAAGGAGAAATGGGAACTTTCCAACCAAACGTGAGCAATCGAAATCAACGTCACGGCTGGGAAGCACTGGAGCGAGAAGGGGCTGCGTGGCAGCAGCTGCTACCTCCCGTCATGTCTGCCAGGCACGTGGTCACAGTGCTGGTCAGACCTCAGAGGGGACCATGGGGTCTGCGTAAAGTCGCCCGCAGGGTCTGAGATGTGCCAGGGGACACAGCAGTTGTCTCCAGGAGGACTGGGCAGGCAGGTGGGGCAGTAAAGGGGACAGGGCCGGGAGGTGGCAGGGAGCACCGAGCACAACCCCCGGGGGAAGAGCAGAACAAGCCACGCCTTGAGCACAGTGAGAGGCGGCTGATAACTACAGGCCAGGAGGACAGTGCAGACGCCAGGCCCTGGGAGCTAATGGCAGGCCACGCCTCACAGAAGGGACAACACGCAGGAACCCGGGAGTCCTAAACAGGAGGAAGGCGCCAGTCGATCTGCTAAAGTACCACCCTGGGGGCGCCGTGCATGAAATGGACTGGACCGCACCGGAGCGAGTGCGGGAAGTCGGTCAGGATGTCACCACGATGACCCGGCCCAGCGACGGCGGCAGTCTGAGCGAATACGTCATCGGAGGTGGAGAAAAGCGCACAGGTGAGAGAGCAACGCAGGAGGTAAAGGCTGCGGAACGCTAAGGCAGCAGGCGCACGGTGGCAGAGACGCGGCACGGGCCGCAGCCGGCAGCCGGGCCAGGGGCCAGGCCTGGGCGGCGAGCAGGGCCGGGGGAGAGACGGAGCTTTGTTCTGACGGAGGAGCACGAGGTGTCTCTAAACACGCACAGCGCTCCCACGCGGCCAGGCAGACGACCCTCCCACGACCCTGCGCGGCAGCACCCACCGGCTCCGGTGAAACCTCAAGGCCTGGAGTCGCCGAGGAGTCTGCCCCCACCCACGCGGCCGGACACGGGCAGGGCGTCTGTAACCCAGCTGTCCCCACGCGAAGGCGCAGGTTCCTCCCACGGCCCCTCGCGCTGGGGCAGCTAAGAATATGTGCGAATCCGGGAAAACAGCCAGGAAAAAATAAGACAATCGTCCAAAGCGACCGCCTAGTTTCATCGCACTGAACATAATCATATTTGTGAACGCCTTATCCTGAGAGCTAGCTCTAGGTTTAGGAAGGAGGAGCGAGAAAGTAGGATGAAGGTAACTAGAAAAAGAATAAAAGCAAGCATTCAAGACGCCGAGCAGCCAAGGGGACCGCAGCGGTGCCCACGCGCCCGCAGGACCCAAAGGCTTTCAGAGAGGCCGTTCAGGACCGTGGACAGCGGGTCGGACCGCTCACGGAGCTTGGGCTGAGGCGGGCGGGCCCTCGGGGCTTAAATGCCACACGAGCTGTCCTCCAAGCCAGCCCGCGTTTTCGCATATGCTACGTAACGACCAATAATGCTCACAGCACAAATCCACGAGGAGGACTGAAGGGGGGAACTTACGAAGCATTCAGAACGCACAAGCCAAGTAATTACAGTCCACACTTATGCAGTTTCGCTCCTCATTTTCTTCATGGCCTTCTAACTGAGTCCCTGGTTAGGGAAAGGATTTGGAGTGGAACCAGCTTTCGAGAGGCAGCGTCACGGGCCTGGAGCAGGAATTGGGGTCTGAGGTCTTCACTTTCTTTAGCAAATGACTGCACTGATTCGCAGGTGTGTTTGCTGGGCTCGGATCAGCGACGGTCCTGACCTTCCTCTAGAGGGTGCTGTGGTGCTCAGGTGAATTGGCATAAGGTACAGGAAAATGCGTTTCCAACCACAAGGAGCCATGCAAAGATAAGGGATAATGATGCTGACGATGGTGACGCTGGTGGAGACAGAGGACGGCGAGAAAGAGAGAGGGGAGGGAGGGAAGGCCGCGTCCAAGCGCCTTCGATTTCGGTACGTGGGTCATGGCCATGCGCATTCTTCCCGCGTCTCGCCAACGGCTCGAAGGCACGTGCCTGGCAGCCTGTGTCCTGATGCTGGCACAACTGCTACTAACCAGCTGTGTGGCTTCGGCAAGCCCCTGCCTCAGCTTCTTCAAATGTAAATTCAGTAATGTTGGCTAAAGTTCCAAGCTTTCTGGTACTCCACAAACTTCAATAAGGTAGCATTCATTTTCTTTAAAATTCAAAAGTATCCTGTTTAAGGCCTTACAATGGGGCTGTAACCATTTTTAACTAAATACAGAACCAGCCATTATCAGTTACAATTATTCTGCTAAGATATGATGATAATAATCTTACATATTTGTTCTTTTAAAACATACTTACATATTGTCTTTCTCTTGTATTGTTTTCTTACTTATTAGCCTTTTCCCTCTAATTAGATCACAAATATCTTCAGGCAGAAAAAATTACTCATTTTTTTCATGTCTTTCACAGTACCTAGCAACATCCTGGTCATATGCTAGATGCTCAATAAAATTTGCATAAAATGTATACCATGTAGAAATTAAACTGTTCTTTATAATCCCTCCCCCATCCAGAAAGAGGTGTTTCAGAATAATTTTAAAATTGTGCCTTAAACAGAATATTGTGGATATCTAAAAAACATGAAAAAAATAATATTGGCAATCCTTTTTGCTAAGAGAAAGTAATGGAGGGAAATGTGGATTTCCTAACCCAAAACACAGTTGAAAAGGAGACGCAGGCGGCAAATACCAAAGCCTCGTATAGACTATAACATAAGTAAAAGCACAGAAGAGGCGTAATGACTACAAACATGAAAACCTGAAAAAGGCTCAAGACTACAAGGCATGCGGCACGTGAAAGTGACTGTGGTTGAGAGTGCTCTGAGGAGTGTGATTATGTTAAAGAGGAAAATAAGTCCTTCCCAGATAGAATGCAAAAAACCCTGCAAATCGTATTCAGGCAAACGTCACATTACAACGGCAGTTTTAAAGATAAAGTCTCAGAGACTATTCCAACTAATATAACCAGAAAAGTTTTACACTGAAAACAAATGCCCAATGGCCATGCCAGGCTCGTTTGGTTCTTGGCTACTAAGAGTCCTATCTTATCTGTTTCTTCACAGAGTCATCTGTCCCTCACGTGAGCACAAGCCACCCTGGCCCATGTAGGTCAACTGACATTTCTTACTCCTGACTTACTTCAAACATCTTAGCCAAATTGAAAACACAGTGTAAATATGCAAAACTGAACTTATTCTGAATTAGTTGAAGAATCTAAACTGACTGCTCATATTGCTAACTTTATTAATGAATCCTTAATTAGCAAGATTTTAAGTAACTGTAGTTGGAGGATTAACACATATTAAAAATAACGGTGTGAAATAACCCAATTTACAACATCAGGAGATGATAATGATTTTGCAGAAAGAAACAAGGTCTAATAAAAAATAATCTAGATTCCTAATACCTCTACTGACAATCAGTTTTATATTATGCTAAAATTACATACTTATCTCCTCATTAGCAACTAATCTCACTTATTCTCCTTGCCAAACCAATTATGAGAAAATTTTCTAACTCAAAGGAATTAATAGGACACTTGGACCTCTCTCAGGCTTCTCATGACTCAAGTAATTAACAAGCATTTGTATATGACATCCAAATAGTTTTCCTAAACTAATTAATAAAATGAAGGACATCAAAATGTTATCAGCTAATAGCAACTCGAGTCCCATATACCAATAGCCCTCAAAGAGAGAGAATAATTGCCAGATGTTGACAGGGTCTTTCTGGTCAACTCAGAGACTAATTTGGAGTGTAAATGAGGAGGGGAAGAGGGAGGTAGTTGCTTATCAAATAAAGCAAACTATTTATGTGATAAAGGAATATTTTATAGGCAATGCCTTGTGTATTAAACAGCCTCAGGATTCTCAACTCTTTAAGCACATAATACAAAGTGAATAAATGATTATAGCAGAAATTTGCATTTATATGATATTTTCCTCCAAGCAGTTCAAAATGGAAGAACATAAAGCTAAGCCATTTTCTCAAAATTTTATAAGAAGCCTGAAATTTCTAAAAAGGAATTTGGAAAGCTTGATTCTCCTGTCGGTTCCTTATTTCCTGTGTCCTTTCAACCATTCATGTCAGAATTCAGACCATAACCCTTCATCAGACTTTCACGTTGTTTCCTCTTTCAGACCCCAAATTCCAGAAAGAGTTTCAGCTGTACCCAGTTACACCTTCCTTCCTCCCCAGGTTCTCTTCCTGACTGAATGACAGCCTCGAAGCAGGCTTTTTACAGACATGTTTATGTTGTAAATTAATAGTTCATTAGCTGTTCTCAGCTCTAACTTTTAAAAGGCTGGATTAACAGTAAATCAGAAATTAAATGTTGTTTGATTACAGAGTTTCTATTTCTTTACTAAAACGAGGCCCTCAGGAGATCTTTATGTGGCCATACGCAATGTCTTTAGGACAGTACTCTGAGTCTCTCTGAAGCCCATCTTAGGTTTACCCCCAGAAAATAGTACAAAGCCAGGGTCTGGCACAAAATGGGGTGGGGGGGAGAGGGAGAGAGGGAGGTGGATGTGTATTTGTCAGTGTGTGTGGTGTGTGTGTGTGTGTGTGTGTGTAAAAGGAGGAAGGGAGGGGATTAGCATATGAATCTTTGAAATGTTTAAATACAAGATTCAGAAAAGAGCAGTTGAAAACTCTTCCTGTGACACTAGGCCCGGGTGAGGCTGGCACCTCCCTCATCTCTCCTCCCATGGACACTAGCAGTGTACAGTACCGTAAACTTAATGGAAAGGAGTTGCTTCTGGCCACCGACATTACTGCATAAATGTGCACCTGAGGCAAAATTAAAAATATTCCCTCATACCAAGTCCAGCAAATCTCTGAAATCTCAAACCAATGATTAAACCATTGATCAGCACAGTTATTTTCCTACGTCTTAACTCAGAGAAGAGGCTGCACCTGATCTGAAATCTTAGGAAGCATTTTCAATTTCTTTGGGAAAACGCCTGACAGACTTCTTTTTAATCTGCCTTTAGATAAAGCTCTCTGTAGATCAAAGGGGCCTCGCTCAGGCAGATGTGTTTTGATGGCTAAGAAGGAAAAGCAGACTGGAAGCAAAATGCTAGGAAAGCCCTCGCGTAATTAGACATTAAACGGAGAATACGAAGTCTCAGAAAGGTCAAGGGATAAGGAAAAGGACGGCATTCAAATCAAAAATAAACTTTCTTTGGAAAACCAACCCAGAAATAAGCCCTGACTAGAAAACTAAGTCACAATTAAGGACTCGAGCTCTCCATAAAAATAAAAAAACACTGAAGAGGTAAGTGTACATAACCTCGTGTTATTTACTGCAAGTCTTTTAAGTTCTGCTAAAGAACATCTACAGAATTGATTAATACAAAATTTCAAGCTGAAAATCAGCCTGCACATGGTCACATGATCAGAAAAATGAAGCTTTAAACCTTGACAGTAGATCATTAATGAATAGTTCACAACTTCATGTAGAGAAAAGCCTAAATTGTGCAAGCAGCCCCCGAAATCACATGAACCGATTTCCACTTAGATCCTTTCAGAAATCGTATTAATGGGCACAAAAGAATCGCGTTTCATTGCTAGTAAAAGAAGATGAAGTCTCAGACAACATGACCAGCAACCCATGTAAGAAGAAAGGGGGCTTTAACATGGGTTTAAACTTTCTCACCACTTGAACAAATGGATCGTTTCTCTGTGCTTTATTTCTTCCATGCGAATACTGAGATGACTATTTACTTCATGGATATAGTACATTACAAATGTCTAAACCAGAGAATTGCTTAAAATTCTCCTTAAAGAAATACAGTAACATCATAATTACGTCACCTACAACGATGGGGAACTCAGAAAGCCTAAAAATTATAAAAAGATCTCCAATAAACCAGTGATGCATTTAAGAGTTCTCCAAGCATTGTTCAAGTTAGTGTACAAGCTAATAAATAAAGTCTAATGCAATGGAAGAGAAAACTAAATTTTCATTGAGAGAATAAGTTTTCATGAAATACCGAGTTTAAAACATTTGACCATAAAATTAAATTTATCTTTAATCCTACCTCAATTATTATAAATACAAAATAAAAAGTAGAAAGAAGTCACTAATGAAGAAATGGTTATGAGACAAATTCTCAAAGGGTTTAACAAGCTTTGCTCTTATTTGCACCTCGACAGTCGCAAAGATGGACGATGACTTCCACTGCGTGTTAGCGTCAGACACCAACTTTTTACTATGATAGGGAATTAACTAACAGCAAATCCGCTCAGGTAAAGGAGCTCGTGGTCCAATTTCCAAAAATGTGATAGATCGTGATTTTGCCATGTGTGGTTTTCACATGTTCCAGCATGTGGACAACAGTTCTTAAATGTCCATGAGTGTGGCTCTGAATTACATAAGTGAAAATATATTTTCTTTTTTTTTTTGAAAAATGCAAGTGGTATTTAGTTCCGATTCAAATGTTCCTTGATATACAAATTTTACTATGTTTTAAGTTACTGGCAAATTTCGAAAACATTTTTCCTATTGTAAAAGAATATGTTATTATAGGAGGAATATTTTTATGGATTATAAAAATAATACATGTTCCCATGAAGCTTACAGCAAGTATAAAGTAAAACATGTCCCAAATTCTACCACCCAGTTATAGCCTCATTCATCAACATTTGTTGTCTTTCCTTAAAGTCTTATTTAAGTGACTCTATCTATCTATCTATCTATCTATCTGTCTGTCTGTCTGTCTATCTATCTAGGGGGGTTATTAAATAAGACAGAGAAAGAACCATAGATACTTGTAAAGCAGACAGTATTTATCAAAAGAGGTGGAGAGACGATATTAAAGAAAAAGAACTCCGCAGTACGTAGTGTTTACCATGATGCTTTATAAACATTTCCGACTTTAAAAGCTGAAGCCCTCCAGCCATTCGGCATCAGTTTAAACACATATTAAATCACTGGTCAGAGTCTTTAGCTAGGAAAATTCCCTGTGTATTGTTCAACTCAACTGTGCTTCGGCGAAGGCGGGATGTGTAATCCTCTTCACAGATTATCATAATCGTTTGGCTAGTTCAGCCATTATTAGCAAACGCTACAATCGAAAGGAGTCAGTTATTAGTTTAAATGATAAGCAATTTAACATGAACTGTGGACATGAAACACGGCTCAGAAAACAGCACTCGATCTGAGATCAGAGCGAAGACGGGTGAACCTGCCAGAAACCGCGCGAGGCTGGACTCACAGCCCGAGCCAAAGAGCCCATCCGACACCCACCGGGTCCCGGGGCCGGGGCTCCATCCGACTCCCACCGGGTCCCAGGGCCGAGGCACACACGAGGCAAGGGCCCTGCTGTGGCAGAATAACGCTCACGTGGCCCTCGGGGTGGGCACCCCGCATTTCTCCAGCACCCGCAGAGCGGGATTCGATGCGTCCCGCTCCAGCCTTCGCGGCGGCCCGACTCCCCGCGGCCCGCAGAACGCAGCTCCCGGGACGGGCCCGGCAAGCCAAGAATCCGCCCGAAACGCAGCCGTGGCCTCTGGGGCAGAGGCCGACTCCTAGGAGCCATCCACTCGGGGAGGGAAGTGCCGCCGCCTGCGGCAGCGCAAAGGGGTCCCCGTCACGCTTCCTCTCAGTCCAGAGAACAGCAAAGGGGACGCACCGCCAAGTCACGCGGACGTGCCCCTGGTGCGATGGTGCATGGAGAGCTGTCCTCCGCACGTCCCACGGCGGGCCGGGATCTTAGACCGCAGGGACGCAGCGCTGAGCCCCAGAAACGCTCGTCGTGGGCTGCGCCGCGCCCCACGCTCCGCCCTCCGCAGTGCACGGGGCGCTGGACCCCACCAAGAACCCAACATGACACAAAGCTCAGCAAGCAGAGGGACGCACGGCCATTCAGGGAAGGAAGGGCCACTCCGCAGGTGTTAGCTGACGGGAAGAGCCCAGGCCACAGGCAGAGACGCAGGGGACCTCGGCTCTCCCCAGCTCCCGACATGAACGGTCCGGGGGTACATACCAAGATAATGGTGGAGTGAGAAGGAGAAAGTTCAGAGAAATATCTGAGCCATTAATATGCAACACATGTAGACTACAGTTTGAACTATGCTCATGCATAAAACTGCTAAGGAAAAGCACACAGACTGAGAACAGGACGGGACTCGGCGAGTGTGAGGAAGTCCAGCATTTAATGACGGGTCGGTAATGATACTCAGCCGGAAACAGAGAGAGAGAGAAAGCAGAGGTCATTTAGGAAAAAAACCAAGAGTGGGCTCGTTACGGGTATTTCAGACGGACTGACAAATCATTAGTGGAGAATGTTCCCGCAAGGTCAAGTGCACGGACCTCATCTCCGTTCACCTTACAGAGCACAGTTCTAAGAGAGCGGTGGCAGCAGAAACCAAGCTGGGAAGACCCCAGCGGAGGCAGCGCGCAGAGGCGGCTCTTTCTGCCCGTTTCTCTGTAGCTGGGAAGAGGAGAGCAGGAGGGCAGCAGCTGGACGATGGGGCCGGGGCAGAGCGCGGTTCCTCTTTAATCGGGAAGAGTCTCGAGCGTGTTTAAATGCTGATGGAATTTAGTTAGAGCAACAAGTTGAGTTTTAGGAGAGAAAAGATCAATAGCTGGTATATATTTCTTAGGAAGGCAAAAGAGGATGGAAATCAAACCTCAAGTAGAGATAACGGACCTTAAATGTTTACGGACGGGAGGGAACGCTGAAGACGCAGGTAACTCCGTGCTTTGGGGAAGCAGGACATCCAGGGAGTTGCTGTCTTCTGACTTCTGTTCCACACTCATTTCAAGTGAGTCATCTGTTGAAAAGATGGGGGTGAAAGAAGGACAGGCAAGGAGTTTTGAGGCAAACAGGAAACCTCAGAACAGTTGGACGATGACCAAAGCCACACCACCGCTAAGTGCCGGGCGGGTTCTCACCCAGGTGTAAAGCTTGAATTCGGCCCCTCTGCTGACCTGTCCTCTGCCCTCTGGCTTTTTCCTTCACATCTTCTCCCCCGCTCTGAGTCTTGCACGAGACATGCTGGCTCGTGAAATCACAGGATTTCTCAGGGAGCTGCGGGTGCTCTCGCAAATGTGATGTGCTTGTCGTAGCACTCGCGGTCATGGTTTTAAATAACAACTCAGCTTTAGCCATATCGAGTAGACAGGGATTTATAGAAAGATCATGTTGCTCACGGAACTGCCACAACTGGAAAAGGCTTCAAAAACGGGCAAGAATCGAAACCCTTTGCACAAAGATGGCCCTAAAAGTGGAGACGGAAGCCCCAGCCCCTCCCAAAGCCCGAGCCAAAGCAAAGGCTTTGAAGACAAAGAGGCAATGCTGAAAGGCGTCCACGGCCATGCGCAGAGAAAGACAAGCACGTCACCCACTTCCCGTGGCCTTGACGCCGTGGCTCGAAGGCAGCTCGGCAGAGCACCCCCGGGGACAAGCCCGACCACTGCACCATCGCCCAGGTCCCCGACTACCCAGCCAGCGAGAGGAAACTAGAAGGCATCAGCACACTGCGCTCACGGTGGAGGTCAAGGTCAACACCCCGGACCGAACAGGCTGCAGAGGAGCTCTAAGACATCGGCGCAGCCCAAGTCAGCACCCTGCTCAGGCCTGATGGGAGCAGAAGGGCGACACCTGACCGGCTCCTGACTGCGGCCGACAGCATCCAAGGCACCCGTCGTCTGAACTGGATCCGGCTGGCTAACGCCACAACAGGGCAAGAACCACAGGAAGCTGGACAAAGCCAGGATCCGACGACGGGACGGCTGTGTAGGGCGAGCTCATTGGCACAGGGTTTGCACGTTACGTAACTAGGCTGCTCCCCAAACTGGCGTGTACGACACTCCAGCCAGCATGCATGAGAATTAAACTGCAAACTTTAAAAGCCGTCAAAAACACAAAAATGTGTCAAATCCAGTTAAATCCCATGTAAAATGTGTGCATTCCAGTTAAATGCTACATACGTATGTAATATCCTATAAAATTGCCACTTCCGGTATGTATGTTCTCAAACTGGCTGTCTTATTCTTGAATGTTTGTATATTATTTAGAAAGTGAAAAAACTCTCTGTCAAAGATAAAAAGGTTGCACTTTAGTGAAGAATCTAGTCTGAAACTTTTTATTCTAAAAATACCGAATTATAAAGAACAGAAAAATGAAGAAATACAAATAACCAGAAATGGTTTCTATGAGTGAGTTAAATAATTCATGGGTTGATAAGTTTCATAGGTCAGTGGCTTAAATAAGAGTCATTCATTCTCCAATTTATAACAATTGGGCTGTTTGGGGCCCTTGAATAAGTTCTTCTTAACCAATTCACTCACAATGACTAAATAAAGTCACCTGATACCACTCCCATGAATCTATTTCTAATTCTTTTCAAACTGGGGCATTAGGCAAGATAATATAACCTATGCAGTAAGGATAATGGGGGAAAATGGCAAGATTCAGGTAATTAAATTTGGAAATTATGGGAATAAGGTTTGTATATATCAATTATGACACAACTGACATGTGATAAACCATCAGAACTCCTGCTCTGCCCCAGCACATTTCCAAATTCTTCCATTCTGAGTCCTGATTTAGAAACCAGTTATAAAATCTGAACTGTCATCAACGAACAAAAGATATATGTAAAACAATTTCACAGTTATTCAGTGACAAACACTATAGTCTATAAAAAGAATATTTACTGACTCAGATTCTAAAGTAGAGTTCATAAAAATTATTAATTCACTAACTAAATCTTCTCTGATTTAATAGTCTCCATCTTTCTCAAACTTTTTAAGAAAGCCTTAACTTAATCATCCCAAATATAACTATGGCAAGCTAGTAATAGGGTGTGGCTCACATGCACTGTGGTCCCCATTTTATTATTTGGCTGAGGAAAATTTGGAAGGCACTTTCCCATTGAAAAGAAAAGTACTGTTATGCCTAAAACACCTCAGGAAGCAATAGTTTGTGGAAATAGGAATGCCATTTACCATCTTACAACATCACCGTATCTTACCAGACAACAAAACAGACTTCAAAATAAATATTTATCCCCAAATCACTTAATTTTAAAATGTTGGACAAAGAGAAAAAATACTATAAATCAAAACCATGTTCTTTGCTATCTAAGAAGCAGACAAGTTTCTGAAAATTAACAAAAATAAATTAGATATTGAGAAACCTCAATAAATGTGATGGACACCGTCCCTCACCTATACAACATTTCTCTCTTTCCACTAAAAGCGCCCTAATCGGTTCAAAGAGCTGATTAGCAGGGAGGGAGGGAAGCCTTGCCCCACGCCAAGGCTCGGAGTTATGACTGGTCCAAACCAGCTATCATGACCTCACTGCCCTGATAAGCAACTGGTCTGGAGGGTCCATGCCAACCAACCTGGTCAACTTAACAGCTCTGAGCCCTGGAAGCAGCAGTCTGTGGGGTGGAGACTCGGGAAGGCATTTGTGTTCCTGATTTTGAAGAGAGAGAGAATAGATTCTGTAGGGCCCTCCCTCTATCTCTCAGCCCTTTGCTCTACGTCCTGCCTGGAACAGAGGGGCAATGCCTCAACTCTGAGGCAATGAGCATGAAGACAAAAAGCAGCGTGTTAAGGAAGGAGAGGCAGAAAGGCGGGAAGGGGCTGGGTTCTTGGCGGCACTGGGGAGCGGCTGCCTCCAGCCCCGTGCTGACTGTCAATTTCAGACACAGTTCATAAAAACAAAACAAACACACAAAAGATCCACGAGCTTCAAATCATTTGGAACCAAAAACGTTTCAAGTAATCAAGCATATAAAAAGCATGGTAAGTAAAAGCAGGTCTAATGCGAAAAGTCGTGTAAGAATTTACTACACGTACAACGCCAGGTTCCTACTTAGTGAACGAGACACTGCACGGAAGAGACAAAATTCTCGTGTGGTTTGTTCTAGAAAGCGGAAAAATTACTAGAATGAATAATATACAAAAGTCATGGATTAAAAGACACCGTACTGTAACAATGTCAGTTTTCCCCAAGTTGATCATAATCCCATTCAAAATCTTAGAGTATTTTTTGTGTTTGTGGTATGTGTGTGATTTGACACACAGATTCTGCAAAATTACATGGAAACACAAAAAGGTCAATGATTAAGCCCATCTTGAAAAAGAACAAATTTAGAGACTTTCATTCCCACATATACATTCTCATTATAAAACTAAGCCATTAAAATAGTGTAATGGCGCAAGGAGAGACGACAGAGAACAATGCTACAGAATCTTCGGTTTGCCTGAGCAAACAGAAAGAGGCCTACCCATACACAGCGCCACTGCGGGGCCCAGAGACAGGGTGACGCTGCGAATGACGTCATGTCAAACGGACACACACGTGGAAAAACCAAACTGTGACCTCCATCTCATACCACACATAAAAACCAACTGAAGATGGGTCGTATACCTGCAGACAATTGTTTCTCGCTAGGACTCTGGCCATAAAGGTGCTTTAAAGAGAGAAAGAAAGAGAAAAGGGGGTAGTGAGGGAAGGGAGAGAGAGAAAATAAAGGGGAAAGGGGCTTTGGGAAATAATATATTAGCAGACAAAAGAATAAGAAAGAAGGAATATTAATTGAGGAAATCTCCCTCTGTATGAACAGAAAAAAAAAAGTTGCATAATAAAAGGGGAAAGATGAGGAGAAGATAAACCCAGGAGATTTAACTGCCAAATGGAAGAAGTTCAATTACTCATTCATTCAACAAATATTTATTATACAGAGTACTTAACTATGTAAAGACAGTGTTCTAGGCTAAAACAATGAACAAAAAAAATCTCTCTAGTTTTAGAGCTTATATCTATCAGAGTCCATAAAGCAGAGAGAGAGAGAAAAGAGGAAAGACATTGCCAAAGAAATCACACTAGATATTTTCCCAGGAAAAACAGTTCCTAGATTAAAGTAGCCCTCCAAGATTCAGCCCGATGACACAATGCCACATCAAGGCATATCGATGCAAAATTTCAAAACATCAAAGATAAAAAGAATATCTAAGTATTCATATTTTTGTATGTCATTTATGAGAATCAGAATGCCATTTGATTTCTGAAGGAAGATGATTTTCAACATAGACAAGTGTGAAATAAAATAAAAATATTTTCAAAGATCAAAGTGTCTAAAAATTTACTTCTCATGTGTGCATTCTCAGGAAACCCCAGAGGATGTGCTCCCACAAACAAGAAGTAAAGTAAGAAAGGGGGAGACATGTGGCATCCAAGAAATGAGAGCGACAATAAAGGGACCGGTGAAGGAAGCAGGCGGTGTCGACAGCAGGTGCACACGGGGCCCAGGGGCGACCAACTCAGACGGGGGCCCGGCTCCTTGGGGAGCGTCTCTGGGGGGAGCAAAAAGGGAATCACAAGCCAGCTGATCTGTGCGACCATATTCACCTGAATCTCACAGTGTTTCGGGATAAACTAAGAATAGTTAGATAGAAAACCAAGCAAACCAGAAACCTGTGAAGAACAGAAATACCCTCGTGGTGAACTGTGTGGGCTAGCTCTGAAAAAATAGTTAATAGTCATAAAAATGTAAGCACTAAGTTCTGATTCAACCAAAAGTTGTGACATCGGGAGAATGGAGCGAAGGGGGAGGACGATGTTTATATTATGTGTGGGAACAGGTTGGGGAAAGACACAAGAATCCATTGAGAGAGCGAAGTCCTCATCCTGCAAGACTTCTGAAAGGCGGGAAGAGGAAGAGGACTGGGCAGGGACACCCGGATTGGAGGAACAACAAAATGGCAGGGCGTTTGTGGATCCCCACCTAAGGGAAGCAGGCAAACCAGGCCTGGTGCGTCCCAACCTCTAAACTAGCAAAACTGGTGGCTAAGGTGGGCTCATCCCTCTTTTTAATCAATAGAAATCCCAGCAATGACATCAGGAGAGCACATCGGTGCCAAAAAGGGGGTTCAATTAAGAACCCCACCAAAAATAAATGGCCAGAAGCAGCGCTGTTCTTGTCTGTCAGGTCTGACACCCCTCCCCCATCCAAAGTCACCAGGCAGCCCGGACTGGAGAAACGCCTCTGCACCTCAGGGGGCACCAGCAGAAACCAGTAGGAACCAGATTAAAAACCAAACAAACCGAAACAGCAAGACCGAGGCTCTAAAAATGGAGGCGTCATTGGAATCACTAACAAAAACAGACCAAGACCCGAGTGCTGAACCTAAACAAAACGACCGTCAGCTAAAATAAAAAGTTTAAGTAGGACCAACAATCTCCTAACGTGGTAGCCGAAATGTCCAAGATGCAATTAAAAATCATACCTCATACCGAAACCCAGAAAACCACAACTTGCATGAGAAAAGGACTATCGACTGAAGCCAATGCTAAGAAGACACATACGTTAGGATTATCTGACAAGAAATTTGAAGTAGACATGAATCGCATCAACACGTTGTAACTGACAGAAAATATATCTGATCTTCAAACAAAGAAAAGATAACCTCAGCCAACAAATAAAGAAGTTATCAAAAAGACCAAGTGAAAGTGATAGAATTGAAAAATACAATAATAGAAATAAAGAAGGAAACTTGCTAGAAGTTGCTAGGAGAGCACAGATAACAGGATAGAATTGGTGAACTTGAATACAGAACAACAGAATTTACAATCAGGACAGAGAAAATAGACTGGTAGAAAAAATGACAGAGCCTCTGGACTTGTAGTACAATAACAAAAGATCCAAAATTTGTACCACTAGAGTCCCAGAAGGAGAGGAGAAAGCAGTAGGACTAAAAGAATACTTTAAAAAATAATGGCTAAATGTTCCCCAAATTTAGCAAAAGACATAAACCAGAAGTTTCAAGAAGCTGAATGAATTCCAAACATGATAAACCCAAAAACATCAACACCAAGACAGATCAGTGAAAAATCAAGGAGAAAAAAAACTTTGAAGTCATTCGGACAGAAACAACACCTTATTTATAGAAGAATAACAATTCAAGTGACAGCAGATTTCTCAGCAGAAACCACGGAGGCCAGAAGAAAGTGACATTTTTCTACTACTGGAAAAAAAAAAAAAAAACTGTCAGCCATAACTTCTGTATCAACGAAATTATCCTTGAGGAATGACAAATAAAACATTCTGAAATAAAGAAAAACTACAAGAACTTGTGACTGGCAAAATTCTTCTTAAAGAATATCAGTTCTCCCCCCAAATTGATGAGTTTAATACAATTGCTATCAAACTCCCAGTACATAGATCGTAGACTGATACAAGAGTGTTGGAACACATACACAGAAAGGCAAAGAACCTAGACAGCTACAACAATCTTGACAGAGAAGAAGGAAGGGAAAGAAAACCACTCCACCCCATATAAGGCCTTCTGCATAACCACCTGAGTCAGGACTGTGAGGTAGAGGGATAGACATACAGATCGATGGAAGACATACAGACCCACAACATACACAAATATACCCGGCTTTTTTTTTTTTTTTTTTGACATGGGTGCAGAAACAATTCAATGGAAAAATAGACTTATCAACACAGAGCTAGAGCAATTGGACATCCACGGGTTTAAAAAAAAAGAACCTTGAGCTAAGTCTCACACCTTATACAAAAATCAACTCAAAATGGATCACAGACTTAAATGTAGAGTTTAAAACTCTAAATTTGTAGAAAAAAAAATCAGAGAAAATCTTCAGATAGGTAAGGAATTCTTAGACTTGATTCTAAATGCACAACCTATAAAGGAGAAATTGATAACTTGGACTTCATCGAAATTAACAGCTTTTGCTCTGTGAAGACTCTGTTAAGAAGATGAAAAGACAAACTACAGACCAGGAGAAAACATTTTGAAACCAACATACCCAAAAAAGAACAAGTATCCGAATATATAAAGAATTCTCAAAACTCGAAAAGTTAAAAAATCCAATTACAAAATGGGCAAACGACTTGAACAATCATCAAAATACATTCAATATCAACAGCCATGAGAGCAATGCAAAATCACAGTGAGATATCCCTATATACCTATCAGAATGTCTGAATTAACAACTCATGATGATGCCAAATACTGGCAAGGATGCAGAGAAACTACCATTCATACGTTGCTGGTGAGATACTAAAACGGTAGGCACAGCCACTCTGAAAACCAGTTTGACAGATTCTTATAAAGCTCAGCGCGCAGTTATATACAACCTAGCGAGTGCACTCTTGGGCACTTATCCCAGAGGCATGAAAAGTTATAGTCACACAGAAACCTGCACATAAATGTTCACAGTAACTTGTCTGTCAATAGCCAAGAACTGGAAATAACCCATGTCCTCCAATGGGCAGTTAAAGAAACCATGATAGATCAGAATCTCAGAATCCTCCTCAGCAGCAAAGAGAGAACTACTGATAAACACGACCTGGATGGTTTCCGAGGGAATTATGCTAAGTGAAAAAGCAAATGCTAAATGATGACATAACATTTTTGAAATGACAAAGCCTAGAAATGGAAAACACATGGGCCGTTGCCGTGGATTAGGGTCTGGGAAGGAGCGGAGGCACAGTGTGAGGGACCCTGATGGCCTGTATCACGACTGGAAATACAAACCTGCGTCTGTGATAAATGCACACAGAAAATCTCACACACACACATGTGCACGCACGCAGGTACAAGTAATTCTGGGGAAACCTGAATAAAATCTAAACACTAACAAAAATAAAAGTATATTTTAAAGGGGAAAATTAAAAGAAAAAATAAAATATAACATTAAAATGAATGATAAAGAAGAAACTCTAGAAAACTGGGTTGATTTTTATGATCTGGCAATATCAGTGTTATATTGGGACTCGATTTTCTTCATGAATATTATTTTTATGTATTCTCATTGCATAGTGCCTCAAAAATATTGTAGAATAAGACATGTATAAATAAACTGGCAACAGCCGACATTGGATCCACCTGCGGGCAGTTGTTAATGACTATGAATTATAATGGAAAAGTGAGCATTTTAATGGAAATGATTAAGTTCTCGGCATAAGAAAGCCACATAACCTATAATTCCTAAAACGTCCCTACTTTCTTCTCTCTCACAGGGCCCTGCTTTACAGCGAAACTGAATTATGAATGGGATGACTTCACAGGCCCGCAGACGAGCCAGACAAAGTTGACCCGAACGGACCCGAGTTACAGCCCTAGGCGTGGAAGGTGGACCCCTCCGTTGAAAGCACCGCCAACGGCCACCTGAAACGCCAGGTGCCATCTCACACTGGCCGTGGGTCCAAGAGCAGGAAACAGACAGCCCCGCCCTGCAAGTCGCAGGTGTCCAGCGCAGTGAGGTGAGCACCTCCGTCAGAATACCCAGGTGCTTCTCAAAGGATGCACATGCCCGGGCTCCACCCACAGCTACTGCGTCAGTTTCCTGTGGCTGCCAGGACCGGGTGCCACAAACTGGGTGTTTGGACAACAGAAACCCACCCTTTTGCATTTCTAGAGACCAGCAGTCCGAGTCGAGCTGCTGGCGGGGCTGCCCTCCTTGCAGGCTCTGGGGGACATGTCCCGTGCCTCCGGCTGCTGGCAGCGGTCAGCGTCACTCCAGTCTCCCTGCCTGCCTGGTTACACCGCCTTCCCCTCCTGTCCTCTCCTCTGTGGGTCTCTCACAGGGACACTTGTGATGGCATTTAGGGCCCACCTTGGCCTCTTTTCCAAATAAGGTAACAGCCGCAGGCTAGGGACCTGAAGCCTGGAGCCCTGTCCAGGGATGGGGAGTTTTCAGCCGACCGCAGCTACCGAAGCCGCGTCCTGGCTACAGGAATGGGGATCTGCATCCCTCGCGTGCCAGAGATGGCCCTTGCGCAGTCAGGTTTCAGAGCCCCCCTTCTAGCTGTGGGAAGGAGGAACCCACAGGGCCAAGACACCTGCCCTGCTCAGGCGCTGGCGCAGGGGCTCCCGCAGGTGACGTGGGGTCGAAGCTCTGCTCCCGGCTCCAGACGCCAGCTGCAGGGGGAGCACAAGGGGAGTACGGGGGGCTGTGGCTGCAGGGCCAGTCCTGTGAGGGCGGCAGGATGGAGCTGAGGAAGGAACACGGGGCCAGGGCCGTGGTGGCGTTAGACTGCGGGCCAGTTTCTCACTGCTGAACAGGGGGAATGGGGGCTTCACGATGAAATACGCGTCGTGATAGGAAGAAATCAAAAACAGAAAGAGCCAGAACGCAAAAAGAGTGAAGAAAATCAGAAGCAGCCTCAGGAATCTGCTTCAAGAAGGCTCCAGGGCTGTGGAAAGAGTAAATGGCAGGAATTTCTAACCGGCTGGTGCACCAGGGAGGGAATGCCCACGTGCAGTCCCTAGTCCCGTACACCTCTTTGACTTCTAAACGTCACCGTATACAGGACAATAAATACTGTGGGAAGTTTTTCTATAATATAACAGGTTGACACTTTCCTTTTTTAATATTGGCAAGACTACATTATGATCTGTTAGTAGTGAAGCAAATATACACAAAATTAAGTGTTTTCTTAATCTGACAGTTTACCAGTAAAGGTTTTCATTTGTTATTAATGCATTTTCAAAATAACTTTCTCACCACTTATTTTTGCTATAACAATCATGAAGTTAACTTTATTTCAGGGATGTTTATGGCAAGAATTGCCCTGTGATTCCAAATGAATGAATAAATCCATATCATTAATCATAACTCCTAATCTGTCAGTTTCTAATATCAATAGCCTGCTTCAAGGGTGGTAGAAAGAACCCAGATGCTTAGCAAAGACAATGTATAGCCAGCATCAGGAATCTGAGAGATCAGCCTCATTCTGGAACGCTGAAGAAACTAACAACTTGTTCCGATGAGTTTAGATGAAATTCTATCTGTACCAAGGAAAGCTGACACGCCAAAGGCCCCAAGTATGCCGAATGGTTAAGATACAAAAATGTCCACAACTTCATTATTTTTAATCATGTGAGTCAGCTTCAAAAATGCTTGGCAAATTTACACTATTTAACTCAATAAAAAGTTCAGTCCTCTGTTCCTGGATCCAAGATACAAATTAATTCACTTTAATGAGTTTTGAACAAATTATTTTTCTACATACAAAAAAATCAACATTATTGTCAGAGCTCATAAGCAGAGAAACCTAAAAGCTATGTTAACACTCCCATTTGGGGCCCACTTACTGGCAACTGCCCAAAGCGACACCTACTTCTCCAAGTGTCTCCCCACTGCACTAAGATTGGCTGGATACGGCTGGTTTTTAAATGTTCATAGCTGGCAGAAAAAAAAAAAATTAACATTTTGAGGCAGGACAAAATGGTTCAGCAGGACTCCTGGAAACTGATGGAACTATTTAATTTTATACCTGTATTGTGCATTGAAATTTTACTTTAGCTTAAATTTCAGCACATTACTCAGTCATATGTTAAACATAAATTCTCAGTACCAAAACATCTCACACTGTGACAGATAATGGAAACTGAATGAAATCTATTTCTTCTGCTGCTGTGTTGATGCATTGAGCAGAACCAGGGTCGGCGACCACATGCAGAGGCCTGTCCCCAGGCGGCCCCCTCCCCGCAGGAAATCGAAGGCCACCTCTTCTCCGTCCGCAGAAGGCCCTGCGCTGGCTGCGACATTCACACCGCTACTTCGCCTCTGCCCCGCGCCTGCCTGCGCCTTCCTCCCTAAGCTCCTCCCTCTCCAGACCCAGCAGGAAAGGGTCCCTCTTTTTATAGAGCCCCTCTCCCTTGTCTCCTTAGGGACCTCATAGCAATTACCTCCCTCATCACCTATACTTTGACTCTCTCTCTAAACTTAGGACACTGTTCAAGTCTTGTTCCTCTTACACAAGCGCACATGCGCGCACACATGTGCATGCACATACACGCACACACACACATCTCCCTCAGCCCTACAGCATCTCCTTCGAGCTGCTACGCCGGCTACTTCCCCTAGCAGCCGGCCCACTGAAGAATGAGATGCACTTGCCTCACTCCAGCTCGCACCCCAATCAGTCCCCGTGAGCCACCTCCTGCCAGGGCCACTGCGGGGCGTGTGTGGCCCACGCCACTGACCGCCTCTCTGTTGCCGAATCCAACAGACACCTGCAAGGCCTGCGCTGATGGGAAGCCGCCGCGCCACCTGACCACGGCGACTGCTACGCCCTAAAGCCTCGCTCTGCCGCTTTACGATTCTCACCTCGGTCTGGATGAGAGGTCTTTCATGCCCTCACTGCGACCAAACTCCACACAGCACGTCTCGCATCGACAGACATGCACACGCCTGCACGTGCCTCCACGTGCCCGACATGCCACCACCTTCAGGAAGAGCCACGGATTTCCACGCACCATGCGACCTGTGCACAGTCTCTCGGGGCACGCCGAGTATGCACACAGCCGCTGAGGCACAGCGCTGGGCCACACGACTCGCCTGCCAGCCCCTGGGGAGACGAGACCACGCCCCCCGAGCCTCGCGGGAGGCCGAAAGCGCAGCTAGAGCTCTGAGCACCCGGTGAGTGAACGAAGGGTCCACGGGTCTCTCTGCCACTTCCTCTCTTTTGAGTTTAAATGCTGAATATCCACGGTCGATCCTACTTCGTTACAAAACATAATATTGTGAGAACATTCACCTACTACAAATAGTCAGCAAAACATAATATTTTACAGCTACATTCTACTCTATCCTAACAACACGGCAAATCCTAGTTGGTTGTGTTCTTCCTCTCAGATGTAAAGCTGGTCCATAAAGGGTTCTTTGTACTCCAAGAGCCTATTTCTAATCAGAGTGATCGTCGCTAGGATAATGCGATAATGTGATGTATGACCAAACCTGATACAACTCCGCCAGCCGCCTCCGGGTTGGAGACCCTGAAGGCCCCTCTGGCTCTCCTCCATCACTTGTCCCATGGTGGATTAATCCAATCAATCGGCATTCCCTAGCAAAAGGACTGTGGGAAGCATGCTGAATGGATGAAGGTGAGAGCTGTCTGGATCTGATGGATCTGATCTCTCCGTGCAGGGCTTCCTGAAAGGATGAACCCAAAAAAAGCTGTGAGGTCGGCAGTTTGCCCTCAGGTCCCTCTGTGGGTACAACTGTGCGGTGCCCTGACCCCGATCATAGCACGGCATTACCCAGACAGCCATCGCCCCACCACGTAGCTAGCTATGCCATGGAGGAAGGCCTCAGTGAACCTAATTTCTCTGAATAAAATGATTTTATTCACAGTGCTTGCATGTTACTGCTTTTATACAAGCATTGAATGAATATCCCGAATTTTTCTTTTACCCTGGGTCTTAAAATGGTTAAGTTCCATCCTGATTAGTGGATTTGTTCACAGCAATAATCCTTCTTGTGCTTGCAATTTTAGTCCACAACAATAAAGACTATCAGGTAGCATTTGACTTTGGAGCACAGAGAAACAACCTTTCCAATTAACTAAATCCTGCTTTTAAAAAGTCATTACCTTACTGAAAACGGGTTAAGCCTGAGAAGAAATGCAATCATTTAAATACTTTAAAAGAATGCTGATGGCATTTGAATTCAGAGGGGAAAGGATGGTTTATTTACTAAATGTCATTAGCATAATAAATGGCTAGCTATCAAGAAAAAAGGCAAAGCTTGGCCCCTATATTTAACCATCCAAAAAAATAAATTCCAAATGGAGATTTCCATATAAAAATAAGACAGACAGTAACATTCAGAATAAGAGAATTTAGGTGAATATTTGCAGAACTAGGAAGACACAAAACATATAAAAATAGATAATTGTGATAAGATATATTTTTTTTATTTATTCTATAGCAAAAAAAATACCATAAACCACTCCAAAACTTTATAGACTGGTAAGAAATATTTCCAAAATAATAAGCAGAGTTAATATCTTTGATACAGAAAGCCCTCCCAAATTGATAAGAAAAAGGCAACTCAATGGAAAAATAGGCAAAAAACATTTAAAAAGTTCACAGAAGACCAAACTGAAGTTCAAAAGATGTTCAACTTTACCAGTAGTCAGATAATGCCATTTAAAGCAAAAATGAGATAACATTTTTTACCCATCAAATTAGCAAAACTTAAAAACAGCAGCAACATCAAGTGCTGTTACGGATTCAGAAAATGAGCACTCTCATGCAACACTTGTAAAACAATGAATTACAGAAAACAGTTGGGGAGAGAATCTTGAAATTAACTTTTCCTTCACAATACGTTAAATGCTTCCATTGTTACAATTAAGTTATTGTACATTTGTAATTAAATGAAAACATTAAACACAAAAAATTGTCTCCTATTACGTAGTTTAATGTACATTTAACATATTAAAACAAATACTGAATTATAAGCATGTTAAGTAGAGAACACTTTTTCAATGAGATTTATTCTATCCACATCTTCAAAGATTCTAATAAGATTTCAAGTTCAGAGCTCTGAAACTGTCACTTGAATGAAAAAAAAAAAAAGAACCTAAAGCCCACTGCATGCCCGGATTCATTCATATTTTGCAATGCTTCATTACCTTTCCCTTCATGGAATTCATCTGTCATTTTGTCTACTTTTTTCTTGAAAGCTGTCCTATTGATTACGGGGTGTCTAAAAAGATAAACCACATAACTGCAAAGTCTGAAAAAAGATTCTGAAGAGAATAAATTCACAGAAAAGCCATAATCTCATAAGCAAACCCACTTGATGGCAGAGCTGAACATCCACCAACACTTGTAGATAAAACAACACTCTGGGATAGTAACTGGCTCTGTGTAGTGCCACTGATCTGATATTAGGTATTTCTTAGGGATTTAACTCAAATACAGTCTAATCTTGTTTGAAAACAGGTATTACTTCAATCACTGTTAACTTGTTCTACAAATGCTATTTTACAATACACTGTGAAGAATGTACTGCAGAAAATTAAAAGCAGAGACTTGATAAAGTTGAATGGATCCAAAATATTTAACTTGATAAAGTTTCTGAAAGTTTAACTATGGGTCTAATAAGGTACTGACAAATTTTAATTTTGTTGTGTGTGAAGGGCTGATGGAAATTTTGCCCATGTTAAGATTTTATCTAATTTTCTAACTGCATGATCAAGGCAAAGGATAAAAACTTTCGAATTAGATAAACCTTGGTTCATTCCTTAATTCAAACATTTCTTAATTTTGCGACCTTGGCTAAGTTAATTTATTTCCATGAGCTCAGGTTCTTCATCCACAAATTGGGATAACATCACCTGACACATGGAGATCAGAGGAAGATTAGAGGTGGCATACAACATGCGACGTACACAGCAGGCACACAGTAAATTATAGCAATCAATACTGCGCTCATTAGCTGGATTTAAGATTCATACCAAGGCTATTAAAAATTCCAAAAAAAAACCGAAAATACACACAAATATACATAAAACAAGTATAAATTAAACTGGCTGAACATTACTACTCCTAGGAAAAGTGTACATTCTGATTTAATTTAATGGGCATACTTCATTTAAAGGAAATATAATCATTAAGGAGAACTCCCTGACTTCTGGCTCCAAACCAAGATGGAGGAGATACGCTTCTCTCTACTCCTGCTCGGTGCAGCTGAGAAGTCTGGGCATTAGATTTACAACAATCACTAAAAGGCCCTGAAAAGTGGAGCGAAGTCAGTGGCTAGGGACGCTGGAATCCAAAGCGACACAGCTGTGCGATCCCTGGGTCTTCTTTTGGCCTCATCCCAGATTGGATGCTGGAGAAAATGGCAATTTAGGAAAAGCGATGAGAGCAGACAAAAATATCTCCAAGAAGCTTGCTCTCTCTACCCAAAGGGCTAGGAAGAGCACAACCTGACAAGACAGAAAACTTTCAGATAACTGCTCCATTCCAGCCAAACACCACGTGAAAAAACAGGACCATGTCCCTAGAAGCCAAAGCCAAGTGGGCAGCGGAGACTGCCACCCCGCCAGCGGGATCGAGGTCCCCGGTCCTGCTGGGGCGCTATCACAGAAGACGAAGGACTTTCATCAGCAGCGGCAGCAACGTGTTCCAACTCGTGCCCGCCCTGAGTCGTTTGTGCAAATGGGGGTCACTGCTTTAGACAAAGCAACCTGCCGCCCATCAAGCTGGATACTGGCCTATCAACAATGGACTCTCAGTCAAGGACGGCGCGACCGTGGAGGAGAAATCCACACGGCTGGGGAAGGGAGCGCCGAAGCCCACCTCAGGCGAACTAGCAGCGGACAGTAAAGAGCGTGTCCAGTTCTGGGTGGCTGACTTTTTTTAAACCCTGAAAAACTATGGTTTTCTTGGGAAGGGCATGGAGCTTTCTCGTTCTCGGATGGAGTCTGCAAAGGGCGTTGCCCTTCTCCGAACCACCTACTACGGTGTCTTGAACTCACGCGCTCATTCCACGGACAGACGTTCTCCTCGGCCCTGGGGTAGAAACGGAGCAGAGGGAGGGGAGGAGGGCGCAGAGCAGCAGTGTGGAGGAAAGAAAAGCGGGGCCACGCCGCGGGCGCGTTAGGCGGGGTGTCTGGTGCGCGCACGTGGAGATGTCGGGGCGGGGGGAGGGGGAGGCAGTGGGGGGGGCGGGCGGCGAGTGCACGCGCAGACAGAGCCCATGAGGCCCGGGGAGCCCTGAGCCGGCCCGGAGGTCTCAGCATCTCTACCCTGCAATGAGAACGGCGCACTGGCGCGGGGGGCCCTCCGAGCAGGGCGGGGGTGCGCGGGGAGCACGTGGCGGGGAGGGCTGCGCCCCGAACCTCCTGTTCCTGTCAGGCCTCCACGCTTGGCGCCAAAAAGCCGCGGCCAGCCCGCAGCCCCTGGGCTCATTTCAGTCCACTTTCTAGTTGCGGACACGGGGACTGTGCTCAGGTGCAGCCTTGCGTCCTCGGGGAAGCCTGTGACCTCCAGCAGCAGTAACGGCAGCTCCTGCCTTCAAAACGCCGCTCGCGTCAGCCTTGCTGGTGTGACTGTCCGCCACCCCCTCTGGCGTGTGAGCTGCTCGGAGGCGCGGCCGCTGCCGAGCACGTGGTGGACGCTCAGTAAGCACGGGCCAGGAGAGACTGTGGGCCCCGGGGACGAGGGTACGGTCACCGGTGAGCGCTTGCTCAGAGGTCAGAAACGCCAGATTAAAACCTCTCGTTTATGCTTCGAAACACATCAGGCATGTGCACACTATTACTCCTATATATTCATCGCTCCGTTATATGGTGATGATAAATAATGCTCTTTTCTTAGTAAACCATTCTGTCATAGTATTCTGCGTTTAAGTCTTCAAGGCATATTGGCAGACCATGTTCTGCTTAGCTTCAACTGAACCAGAAATTATCGGTTTGCATTTTATTATAGAACTTCGAATGGTGATATCACTAGCCTGACGGCAATAAATTCATAACAAAGAATCTAAAAATAAAAGCTCTTATGCTTGCTGACCACCAAATAAAAATAGATTTACTATCTTCAAGGTCACTCAGAGCTGAACTTCACAAACCCAGCTTCCCTTGGCAATCACAGATGAAGAAAGTAAGCACAGACCGAACCAGCATCGAGGCTTGTGCGACCCCCATTTATGCCATCTGCATGAGGAGTGTGGAAACTTGGTATTCAGCTGGCGCTGTGGATTTTGTAACCAGTCATCATCTCCTTCATTAATAAGCAGTTAGTGACAAAATCAGATCACATCATCTGTGCAGTTAATTACAAGCTGGAAAATATTCAGGGTATACAAATTTTATTAGCAATGCTGACATCTGTCAACTATTTGGGTTAATTACTCCTGAATTTGGATTCTAGCCTTCAAGTATTTCAAATTTTAATATATTTGACATAAATGGTTTTCAAGCTACCATTATCTCTGTTGAGTATTTTTGTCTTATTCCTATTCTAAAATTGTCAGCCGTGAGTACTGTTAGCTCTCATACTGACATAGTTCATTCTGCAGCTAAATAAAATAAATTGTTAATTGGCAGAATACTATGTACCACATGGTTAAAGTTTTTCTGTCAGTACTTATTAAATACTCTCAGCATTGCTATGTAGGACATAAAATATTTTGAACTCTCTAAATTATATGTTAAGAATATAACCCGAAAACTTTTCTCTCTACTTCAGAGTAGAAACAAAGCATCTGGCTTTTTATTTTGATAGGTTCGATCCGGATAGCTTGTGTGTGCTGCTTTGTAAGTAAACATATTTTCCATCTCTGCTCTGATCTGTAAGTCGTTTGTGGCGGGCGAGGGCAGGCTGCTCGAAGAAATGAGTTCTGAAATGGAAGCGAAGGCCGACTGGGGTGAAAAGAGATCAAAACGGAAGAGGGACGGCGAGAGGCGAGAGGGCGAGCAGAACTCACAGGAGCGACGCGAAAGCTGCTGGCCGGCGCGGTGTCCACCCCCCGGGCAGTCGGGGCGACGAGAACATGTGGGATTAGAGACAGAAAGAGGAGAATTACACTACGCTAAACACACACAATGCAGCCAGTACACGAAACCCGAGTACTTGCTTTCACTCTCTCTTCGCTGCTATTACGGTTTTCCGTATCCTTAAAACAAAAGCGGCTTAGAGAAGTTGAGACCCCAGATGCACAACGGCAGAGCGAGCACGTGAGCCCAGGCGGCGGGCCCCGGGCCCGGCGCGGGGCGGGGAGACGCGGCCCCGCGCGCCGGCTTGTCCTTGAACAACTGGCACCGAATTGGCGATGACCCGGCAACCACCCCATCTGTCGTCTCTACATAACTGACCGAACAGGGCTGTGGACAGCAGCGACGGTGGTGATGGTCCCGGTGCCCGAGCCGAAGCTGAGCCCCGTCACTGTGACCCACGCTCCTTCCGAGAAGCGGGAGGCCCCGACGCGGCGGCCGGCAGCCGAGAGCCGCGCCGTCCGCGTGCTGCGGGGCCGTGACGCCCTCTGCCCACGCGAGCTCCGCTGTGCCCACGAGCGACGCGCGCGCGCTCTGCCTGTGTCCTCCGCTGTCCCTGCGCCCGACCCCCCAGAGGGGCCGTCGGTCAGAAAATGATTCGGATATTCTTGGACAGCTGGCTTGATCCAGCCTAACCTCACCCAGAATGCCCGCCATCTGGTGGGGTGTCAGCAGACAACGTGAATATTCATGGGCACGGTCCCCTGGCATCTGTGTGACCAGGGTGCCTGCGGAGAAGGTTCCTATCTCGGGTAGTGCAGCTAACATTTCCACATCTCCTAGTAAATGAGAATTCTGTGGAGGACTGGTCAAGCAAATCGCGCATGAAGACCAATTCCCAGCGTCTTACTTAATCTAACCATGAGGTTAAGTGTCCCCTTTGCTTCTTTCCTGATCAATGATCCTGAGTGGTTTATATTTTAAACCCAGATAATGGTTTTAAATCCAGAGACCCACAGACCTTGTTCATGGTTTGAGAGACTCGATATTATTAAGATGTCAATTTTCCCAAAGTTGATCAATAAATTCGACAAATCCCAATCAAAATCCCAGTAGACCTTTTGATATAAATTAATAAGCTGGTTCTAAAATTTATATAGAGTAGCCGAAACAACTTTGAAAAAGTAGAACAAGTTGGATGACTAATGCCAACTGATTTCAAAATTATTATAAAGCTACTGTAAAAAAGAGACAAATAGACAAACAGAACAAAATAAAGAGGCCAAAAATAACTCATACATTCCTGGGCAAAGATTTCCAAGAAAATGAAAAGGCAATTCATTGAATAAAAGAGTCTTTTCAACAAATGGTGCTGGAACAATTAAAGATTCATACACCAGAAAACTTTTTTTTAAAAAATCCATATCTCATAGCATACACAAAAATTAATTCAAAATGGATCATAGGCCTAGATGTAAAACCTAAAACTATAATGTGAGAGAAAATATTTGTGATCATGGGTTAGACAAAGACCAAAAGCACAATTTATAGAAAACAAATTGGAAAACTGGACTTCATTATAATTAAAAATATCTACTATTCAAAAGACACTGTTTAGACCATGAAAAGGCAAGTCACAGAGTGGAGGAAAATGTCTTAGAGTATATACCTGATAAACTTGCTTTTAAAATAAAAAACACTTAAAATTCAACAAAGAAAACAATCCAGTTTAACATGGGAAAAGATTTCAACAGATTCTTCACCAAAGAACCAATATGGATGGCAAATGAGCACATGAAAAGATGCTCAACATCATTAGTCATTAGGGAAACGCAAATTAACACCATAACGCGATACGTCTACATGCTTCTTAGAATTGCTAACTGCAACCACGGGCCATGCCGAGTGCTGGCCCAGGTGGGGAGAAACCAGAACCAGACTGGAGCATGGGTCCACCCCTCTGGAGACAGTCTCTTTAATCACCATATGATTCCATCACTCCTTCCCATGTTTCACCCATGAGAAAAATAAACGTATGTCTAGATACACACAAATGCTCGTGCTGGCTTTATCTGTAATAGCCCAAAGCTGGAAATAATCAAATACCCATCAACAGACGAACGAGAAACAAACTGGGGTAGATCCATACAATGCGAGACTTACTTGGCAATAAAAATGAACAATTGATAGCACACAACGACATGGATGAATCTTGAAACAATTAAGCCGGAGAAAAAGAAGACATACTTCATTTTCTATAAAACTCTAGGAAATGCAAACTAATCTGTAGTGACAAAAATCAGATGGGTGACTGTGGACGGGGCACGTGCGAAACAGCCCAAGGGAGCATGCGGGACTCGGCTCCATGAGGTTGGTGCGGAGGGACATGGATGTGAGCTCACGTCCCTGACCGTGGTGCTGCCTTCGAGACGCGTCTAACTGCATGCTTAAATGTGCTCAGATCATTGCATGTCAATTACCCCTCAAGAGAGCTACAGTCTAAAAAAACAGTCCAGCACAGGCAAGCTTAGGAGTTAACTTAAGTAATGCCCCACGCGGATCGACCCCAGATGCTTCTGGCGCGACAGGAGGGCCTCGGGTAAGGAAGGGGCCCTGCGCGTGTGTAGTGAGAGCTGCCAGCCATCACTCCACTTCCCCTCACGATGCTGATGGCTTTAAATCGTGATGCTGAAACTGAATAACGTATGAATGAAAGTGTCTACAAAGCAAACTATGACATCTCATCCGAAAGTGTATCAGATCCTTAAGAATGAAAAAGACAAAGAAACATATCTTTTGGCCCCACAGGAAAGAACTGAGCCGACGGGACGTTGCGGCAACGTGCAGGCGGCAGCATTCCCACGCGGCATCTGGATGAGCTCATGAACCCTGCCATGTAACTGACTCTGTCCACTGAGCCGGTCGGGGGAGGTGGCCCCCGCCCAGCAAGCGAAGATTCCTCCTGTTCCTGCACAGGTCGCTAAGGGCACGGTGAGGCCTCCCGGGGCAGAGCTGCACCCAGAGCGTGCGTGCCCCTCACGTCCCATCGTGGCTGGAGGCACTAACTTTATCAGTTCTTAAGCAAGAAAGCGGCACGCACTGGGGGTGGAATGGTCACTCGGGAAATATAAGGTTATTTATCTTCCAAAAACGGTTAACTAGATTTGTCTACCCAGCTGAAGCTCAACTAAAAACTGCCATGACTACACATTCAAACCATGTACCATTAACGGAAAGGGGACGCAGGATGACTGACAACGAGGGAATCAGTGGGAGATGAACCTTTCGGGATGGGGCTCTGTGGGTGGTTTGAAGAGAGAGAAGGTTCTGCAGAGAGAAACAGGGAGGCGTTAAGTGCGGAAACGAAGAACGGAGGAGGGCTGCAACGGCCTGGCGTGGCCGCCGCACGAGCCTCTCTCTCGTGCCATCAGTGGCGCCGACCTGGACTAGAGGCCTTCTGACAGGCCTGTCACAGGGCCGAAGTTGTCTCTGCAGCTGTCCACAGCGTGCGGACGGCACGGCCGACGTGAGGACACTCAGCTGAACAGGAAACACGAGTGTTTGGGAGGCTTCTCTCAAATGGAAACCTCAGGCCCAGAGCATGCTAATGCTAAAGAAAGAACGAATTTTGTATACCTGTCATATACAAACTTCTCTCTATGTCTTTAAATGAAGGCGCAGATTTAGCTGTAAGACAGATGACATAACTGTAAAATGATAACCCTAGTTACATGCTTTTTGCAGAAGCTGTATTCACTGGGAATGTGAAATAATAATGCCATGCATTTGTTGGCTTAGTGTTAACAATAACGCATACATCAGAAGACCATACTGTGCAGCACCTTCAAAGCACTGGGAGGGGACAGACGGTTTCAAAAGATGGGGGGGGGGGTTTAATTGTAAATATTAACCATGAAGACTCGGATAGCTTAATTATTCCAAGCCCCTTTCTTGATCTGGAAAATAATCTCGCCTCCCTGACGATGTCTCAGGATTGAGAGGCGCAAACGATATAACGGGGAAGAAGCTGTCGCATCTCTGCCGCGTGGGTCCGGGGAGTGTTCTCACTGTCGCCCGCGCGCCTTATCTGTTTCGGATGTCAGCTCCGTGGTCTCTTCACTGGTGAGTCTGAGTGCTACAAAAGATGAAGCTGCTATTCAGCCAAAGCGTCCACAAAGCTCTCCGAATGACTTTTGTTCTCCTTAATCATATCTCGTTTTGACACTGACATCTAATAAGGGATTACAGGTTTCAAAAATTTCCACATCGTTAACAAAAAAGTTTTGCTTTTCATATACTATAAAACATTTGTGATATTATGCTAAATCATTCTTTTTTAAAAATCAAATTTCAGCCTTAAAAATAGGCACATTCATCTTTTACTCCACCTCAAGCTCCCCCCCCACACACATACACACTCCTTGATTCAGGGAAATAACAATGTTAGAAGATTTCCTTTTAAGAATCATTTATTACTTATCACTCAGTCAGGTTTCAGACATTTTTTGCATTGGAATACCTCCTTTCACCCATGAAGGGCACTGAGCCATAAAGATGAAGGACTACAATGACATGTCCTGTGTTGACTTTTAAGGACAGTATTTAGTACCAAGAGATCTTTGGGAAAGGAAAACCAAGTTCAAGCAGACTGGACTCTCCTGGATTAGCAGAGGAGGGGCCGGGACCCTGGAGACATCCAGGCCAGGAATTTATTCTTAGTGTGACCTATCTATGAGATACTCCAAGTTCTGCCTGTTTACTCAATAAATAATATTGAAGCAAAGGTATACCTTCATCAGAGAATATTCTGCTGTCCACGCAAGTTCCTGGGGAAGGTGGAAGAGTTTTTAAGAAGCGGTCTAGCATCTTTCTGGCTTTTACTTACAACTCTACGGGATTCGGGGCAAGAGGGAAGAAAGTGAGCACAAAGATCCTGTTCTAATTTAAGTATTCTTCCCAATTTAGAAGTAATTACTCTTTTTAAGGTTCAATCTCCTTGTAAATAATGCACGATAAAGAAAGAAAAATATTATGTGGTTTCTGGCCAAGAACATTAATGAAAGTACTTTCTAAAGTATAATCATTATTTTCATTTTCTATTTAAAATTCTTCATTTTTTATCATCTCAGTTGCCAAATTTCAATCTTCATTGATTAAAAACACAGCAGAACTCCCTGCATACAAATTGATTCAGGTTTGCAAACATTAAATCATCATTAGATTAGAATGACAAGCATGACAAAATGAATACACCAAGAGAGTTCTGGGAAATACGAAATCTACAATATATTGTATTAGGTTTTAAATTGAACCCACACAAGTTTAAGTTCAATGAAAATAATATTACACACCTTTTAATCAATTATTTCATAATCATCTCCCTAAATCCTTTAATTTACCAAGAAATCCTATCAAAAAAGTTTTCTAAAGTCAGCCATAAAATACTACTGAAATGCAAATTAGATCTAAACTCCATTAAATTCATCAAATGTCACCTTACCTCAATTCATCAAATCACTTTACATGAGTGAACGTAAAGAGTGTCCTCAGTGCTTATTAGCATGCAATTAAAATCTATATTAAATGCAAAACAAAATGACATAATTATTTGGAACCATTACAGATCTTAACTCCTTAAAATAATTTGCCATGCAAGTCACATGATACTAAGCTCGTTTACGACCTTAAACATAACTTAGAATTTCCAGAGCTAACATTCCGTCAAGAGCAACAGGCCTTTTAAAATATTTTCACTGGAAAGAAACACCTGTGTTGGTTCCATTATACGAGTTATAGGGGACAGGATAGGGCAGGAGAGGTAAGTTTGGGAGGATTCGTCATAAATCCATGAGAAAGGATGAGGTCCCAGAAAGTGAATACAGGCGGCGGAGGGGGCGGGATGCAGAGGGATGAAAACAGAGAACAGGCCAGAAGGCAGGCGAAGGTGAAGGGCAGAGTCAGGGGGCATTTGAGCCGCATAGAGATCAGTTCCCCATTCAGCCCCTCCGTAAACAGTGACCCCCGTAGCAAGTCATGCATCAAAATACGTGGGCTCAGAAATCACACAGGAAGAGCTCTCTAAAATAATCCGGTTTTACTCGCTGAATAATAGTTTACTTTTCTCCCAGTCATTATCTTCCATAACATAGTGAGAAAAAGAAAACATTTATATCAATAAAATATGAAGTTGTTGCAAAAGTATTGAGAATCACAAAAATAAATGACTGTAAGTTAGACATCTTTAATTCATTGAAGCTGAACAGATTGCAATTAACTGATCAGAATAAGAATTACATAATTTAGTACTTTACTCTTTGGTATTTAACTTTGTATCTTACTGGTGGGATCCAGATGGAGACTTGACAATTAGAAAAAGTCTTCAAAAACTGATGTAGAAATCTAGCCCATCATCTTCCCTCCATTAAAAACAAAAGAAAACAAAACCAAACCTGTGAAGCGAGAGAACGCAGAATAAACATTACTCTAAAACTGGCCAATTCTGAGCTGCGCCTGAGTTTGCGGGGGGTCGGCAGGAAGCGCGCTGAGACTCCACCAGGATGCGCACTGTTCTGAGTCCGGCCCATTGGGCTGCCAGCACTGCCGCCCAGCGGGGCTACGCCTCGAACCCCGAAAGCAGACAGACCGGGCTGGTCATGGCAACGACTCGCAGTCCCTGGGGGAGCAGCCTGGAGAAGTAGCCAGGACACGCTGTGGCGGGCGCTCCAGCTGACAGGCTGAAACACCAGCCTGGCCGCTCAACTGGACCTCGAGAGGCTACTCAGCACCGCTGAGCCAGAGATGCCCTCGTCTACGACACGGAGATGATCCCCGTGGAGTTGTGAGGATTGAAACGAAGAAACGCCTGCGACCTTCAATGAACACTAGCTGCAGCTGTGGCACCCCACCTTCTCCAGGAGAAAGGGGTGGCACCAGGGCTAAGCAAACTTCCTCGGGGTGATCGCAAGGTGGCACAGCCAGGACACTCATCCTCAACGAGGTGAACCGGGAGAAGGCCTGGCAAAAACTCCACCTCACACCCAAACCAAAGGGAACAAAGTAAAAATTCTCTGACAGGCCCCTCGTGAAATCAAAAGCCAATTCACACGTCCATCTACATTGAGCGACGGTCTCCTGACCTCTCTCACTCTGGCCCTCTGGCCCGGTGAGGTGGGAGACACAGCGCACATGCTTCCTTACTCTAGGTTTTCAAAAGAAAGAAAAAGAAAATCCATCACAAAATAGGCCAAAATTATCAGCAAAAACAGCTTATCAGATGAACCCATATCTATGATTTTTGCCTTTCCTGTTATTCTTTTACTAAACTTCCCTCAATTGATCGCTTAAAAGGAACCCTGCTATAAATCGTCAGGTATGAGAGCTAAGGATTCTCAACACCTCCTTGATGCACTGCAGTATTTATATACAAAGTAAGCTATTTAACAAGTTACATTTATTAACAAATCATTAAATTCATAGAAAACTTTAATGTAAAATTGTGTTTTTGAAGTCAACTATAGCTTGCATGTACTCCGTAAGGTTGTCAAGCTTGTGATACATAAGAGCCATGTTAAAATGAGTTTCTCAGATTTGCAAAAATATCTTTTCTGCTAAGCACCGACTATTGCTCTCAAAACTTTCCTGAGTCAGTTGAGCCCACGGCACAAACATTTCTGACATGTTTGTATGTGATGTTGGCCCCTAAAGGCTGCCATACAAAGATTAATCGTTTTTTGGCCGAGCAGCCTTTAATGTTGCAATTCTCTCAGTCATTGTGCTGGAAACTTTTTTTCTATTGAATATAAACTTAGAGAAGAGGGAGAGGAAATAATGGAAGGAGAGAGAAAAAGAGGATACGGAGATCAAGATGGGGACAGAGATGGCGATAGGAGGGAGGGATGGAGGGAGGCTTATTAACTGCGCTCAGTAATCTGAGAACTCATCTGTCTTTCCCAGAGAAAAGAAAGAAAAATCACATCCAACCTACCCCCCCCCCGAGTACTGAAATGATGCCACCCAGTGTCGACTCACACACACCTTTTGAAGTGTGACTACAAACCAGGAATGGCGGCGGCAAGACATGTGTAGCATTACAAAGAGCTACGAAATTTATCTCTGGTTTAACATGCTTTTGATGCCAGCTGAAACCCAGGCTGGAAGCGGCTAGCCAGATCATGCAGGCAGAGGCGGGCACGTCCTCCGGCCTCCACCTGGTCGCGCTTGGCCTTGCCGAATGCTGTCACATCTGAAATCTAGCAGTCTGCATGAGTTATGCTGACCGAATCTCGGGGGATATGCTGTGCAATCAACAAAAAACTTTGGCAAAACCTTCCTCTAAAATGAATGGAAAACCAGCCTAACTCGGATAGAAATTTCAACACCAATGTAAAAGAATTCTTAAAGATTCTGGTCACTGTTTTCTGTAAATGAGTGTTTACGAGTTAGTAATAACATGCTATGAAGCATGAGATCCTTTCCGGAAAAGGCGGCACGGTAATGCTGATCTTCAGACTGCTTTGGGAGAGGCTCTTTTGGATGGAGAAAAACAATTTTATTTGGGGATTATAAGCAAATTTTGTCTGCGGGGAGAAACTGACTCCTGTAAAAGCAACTCCAATGTGTGTGATGGTCGGTCTGTTCCACAAGGCCATCGGCCAGCAGCCTCTACGCAGCTCAGGGCACAGCCCTTGCCGGGAACAGCGCTACGGCTCGCTGAGACCTGGGACTGTCCACGTCTCCAACCACTTAATCTCTGTGCTTCAGGAGGTTATACGTTTCTTAACTACAGTAATATACTTTTAAATGACTAAGACTGTTACATAAATTCAACAGAAATATATTACAAACCGCTATTTCCTCCTACTACTCCTCTGGGCTTGTTTACTTATTAGCTTTTAGGATATTTTGCCGCCTGGAGAATTAATTCACAAGTAGTCATGCCATCGCACAAATGTTCAATGCGGCTGCAACAAAATTCTAACAGCAGCAGCATAAACTGAAACAGATAAACTGCCGACAGCCACTCTGGACTGGGGCGAGGTGACATAGTGCCAGTGTGAACGTTGACTCGGCACCAGTGTCTCAATGCTAGACCCACGTGACGATGCCCGTGTCAACAAGATACCAAGAATACGGCACGAACGGCACTAATGTCATTCTCACGCTAGAAACGATTTGCCCTGAAATCTATGACATGAGCTATTCTTTGTTTACTGCAGCCTGCAAGACACTGTTTTCGAAGTATTTCACATGGAATTACTGAGTTCTTGTCATAATTCTAAGAGGAAATTTTTTTCTTACTCTATCCAATGGGTGCATTTTTAAACTGGTATGTATAAATTTAATTTTTGTCCATTTAATCAGTTTAAAAGACTAAGAAATTGAATCTCAAAGGAACTCTAGGGAGAATCATTTTTTAAAGCACAAGCTTGTGATACAAAAAAAAATCCTGATCTGTACAAAACTTTTCTTATTATTCAGTTGTTCAAATCAGAAGGTACCTATATTTTTATCAGTTAGTTCCCATTTTGCGTATGAGGCAGTGGACAGAGGTCAACGTCCTTTCTCAAGGTCACAGAGCTGGTCAGTGGCCAACAGCATATATCTCAGAGCTCCTCGTTCCCCGCCCTCCCCGCGGTCCACTGGGCCACGCTGAATGGAAACAGATCACAATACAGACTACCACGAGGTGTGACCCTGCCTGTCACCGCATTGGGGATGGCCCTTGCCGGCACAGTCCCCAAAAGCCGACCAGGTGCTCGCCCTGACAGCGTTCGCTGCGGGGAAGCCGCACGGGCCAGGGCACGAGGGCTCAGTCCCCTCACAGACCGAACCCGCGTCTGCGTCTGCAGACCGCTCCTCTTACGTGCCAGGATCCGAGCAAGTGAAGCGTCGATCTGCTTCATACCGCCTCCCGGTTGTCAGAGCAGCTGTGCGCCTGGTCTGTACCACTGATCTCTGGGAGCCCGCGATTGATGGGCATACTTGGGATGTGGAATTTTAATTTGAAAACACAGAAGGTGTAGTGATAACTGTTTCCTTAGTTTTAAAAGTTGCAAAAGAGAGACATGGAAGCAAAAAAGCTAAATCTAGCTGCTAAGATCCCTCTGCTCTGCTAAGAGGGTGAGACTCCAGCAGCTCGTGGATGCCAAGGACTCAGGCCATAGAGACTGCCCCAGTGACGGCTCCCCAGCCGCTGATGGAGCCCCAGCCGTGATGGCTCCCGCCCCAGGAGTGGAGCCCCACCTGTGACGGCACACGCCCGCTGACGTCATCCTGCCTCTGGGATTCTGGAATCAGGTCTCAGAGACGCTCGTGAGAAGCTGCTCGCCACTGAAACCGAGGAGCTACAAAGCCATAGAGGATGGTGCTCAGGGGTCCAGAGCACACCGGTCAGCGGACAGAGAAGAACGAAGATGACGCACACAAAAAGCTCGCTTCACGTGACCCCAAAGCCAGAGAGTCGAGAGGCAGAATGGAGACAGAGACGAGCAGACACGAGCCCGATGGAAAGAGAAGTTCCTGAGTATGTCACGAAGTTCCCGTCCCCAGCCCCTTGGGGACCGGCAATTCCAATGTGAACCGCCCACCGAAGCCTCAGAACTGGTGTCTTTTTAGTAGCCAGAGTCTGTGTGTCAGTTGCTATCAAAGGACTTTAATTACTGATTAAGACCCAGTCCCACTACATAAAACAACTTCCGAAGTATACTTACAAGGTCAGAGAAACGGAACGCAGAGCAGAGCAAGTGACTTCCTTTAAAGTTGGGGATTTGAAGTGCCTGAGAAGCTGTTTGGTGGCATGGCTGCTCCTCCTGTAAACAGCAGGGATTAGGGGGGCGCTGTCCCCACCCCAATGAAGACAGTCAGCACCTTGCCGCACTCCCGTCTGTCAGCAATGTGCTGATGGGAGGGGCCGCCCTCCCGGTGAGGCGCGGGGTCCCCTAGATTCTCAAGTCGGGACTCAAAACGTACTTCATAATCATGACATGCGTTTTACACGATGAGATGAGGAAGAAACTGTTTACACTGCTCTTGACAAGTTGTTAATTCTCGATGTTGCTAATGTCGTAGAGCGTGCTAAATATTAATTTTACTACTTTTTCACTTTCCTACACACTTTTAATGACAGTAAGAGTTTTTAATGTTTTAACAAAAATTTTTAAAATCCTGGGACAGTGCTGGTCACCCAGTGGGTGCTCAGGAAGTATTTGCCGAGGGACCGAAGGAGGGAGGCAGCCTGGTGGGAAAGGACAGAGGTTGTTAAGATCGCGACCCAGCCTCCACTGTCGCCGTGACCGCCCCGCACGGTAAGGACTGCCCGCGCGTCCGTGGGGAGTCTGTCCTAAGAGTTAAATACCACGACGCTCACGAAGTGTCTGCTGGGAGATGAGGCAGGAAAAAAAAGCGAGGGCCATGTTCTGAAGAACCTCCTCGCATGCCTTTAATTCTGAAGATTATTACCAGTTTCAGGAGGGCAGCAGAGCGAGACCTGCATTTTAGAAAATTACCTGGTCATCTTAAGCGGGATGGACCTTGGAAAAATTTTACTAAAAGCAGCAACTGGATGAATTAATGAGAGATTGGGGGGTCTCTAAACTAAGGCTGTGGCCTTCCAGATGGACGAAGCACCTTTAAGAAACATTTAAACACGGACTTGACCAAAGGTGGCGACTAACGAGAGGTGCTGGGAACGGCGCCGCCGGCCATCGGGGCAGCGCCGGCCGTTGCTGCCGCATGCCCGCCAACGGCTACTGCCCCCAGGGCGTCGCGGCTACACAGGACCTCGGCTTAGCCTCCTCACGAGCTCAGGGGGCGGTTCTCTCATTATTGCATTTGGAAGTAAGGAGAATGAAGCACGGAAAAGGTGAGCGACTCACCGACTGTCACACAGCTAACGAGCGATGCTGCCGGGCCCGGGGTCAGGCCGCTCAATGCCATGGCCGGGATCCGGACCCGTCTCCACCCCGCTCGTCCAGCGGCCCGAGCCCTCTTCCTCCCCGTCCCCGTGACCGCACTCGGAGCCCTCTCGGCTGCTGTCCTTTCCCACCAGGCTGCCTCCCTCCTTCGGTCCCTCGGCAAATACTTCCTGAGCACCCACTGGGTGACCAGCACTGTCCTCTCCTTCTAACTGCAGGGAAAGATCCCCCTGATACTACCAGGGGCAGCTGCCTACCTCCTCACCAACCGTTCCTCCCACAATTAACTGTTCACGCAACACAGCTGCCTGGGACAAGAGGGGGATGAAGGACCACTTATCTGAGAAGAAAATAATATAATTTCACGCATTTGGTAAACCTTTCACCAATAAGTTGCTGTTTCCGATCAAAACTTTCTGTGAGGGGAAGAACAGTGTTTCCAAAATTATTTTTTGAAACCACCTGCCTTTCAGCTTTCCATCCTGTGTGGACTCCTACATCTCCCTCCCCTCTTGTTTTTAGAAAGATGTATTTTCCTGAAGGAAAGCCTTTTAAGAAAGTGCATTCAAAATGTCCCGAGCTAACACGTTTTATACTTTTCTGGGACTTCCCATAAAAAGATTTTAGTTGGCGAATGTCCTAGAAATACCTTTTTCCACCTACTTATTTTCCCTAATAAGACACTATCATAAACACCTTTAAAATTAAAGATACAACATATTTCATTTTTCCTTCTACTGTCCAAAAAGTGGATATGGTTGCTTTGGTCATGCCCAAAGATAGTTCCTGCTATACAACGTTGTTTTCTACTCTGATCGTTATCTGAGTTATTTACTGAGCTACATGAGGGATCCGAGTGAATTCCAGAACTACCTAACAGAAGAAAAACCAATCCATCATGCTGGTATGAAGTTATATTTTAGGTTCTGGGTTTATGCCAAAATACAGAAAATTGGTAAGAGAGGACAATTTGAATAGGTTACCAATGAGTCACTCAGAAATCCATCTCCCAATCACAGATTTATGCTCAAAGGAAAAATGGGCATTCAATTCCTGATTTATACCAGTCATTCATAAAAGTCTTCAACAGATAAGGGCCATAGATTTGCTCTCTGTCACAGCGTAAATCATGGCAGCGGAGCACGGCACTGGCCCGCCTCACGAGGCCACGCAGCTGCCGGGCAGCAAGCTAACGGGGAAAAAGAAGAAGGGGTGTTTAGCAGTTCCCACAGCTCTGCCACCACTTGCAAAAAAAAGCGGACAATTTTTAAGTGTCAAGAATAGAAATACACTTTCCATATAGGGGATATGAGAACTACATTAATTAATAAATACTGGACTTAGCTAGAAATGGCTTTAGTCATTTCTAAATGACTAAAAAATAAAAAACACTCTACTGTCCATCTTAAATATTTTACATTTTATTTTTCTAAGAATGAAATGTTTTATATATATATATATACTTTGCTTTTGAAGGGAAATTCCTAGAAAACTAAACCAAATATCAGCCAGACTATCAGAAAAAAGAAAATGATTAAATCTGGATGCAGTAAGATTCATAAATGAGACATACCTCATCAATTTCTCATTTTTTTTCTTTCCACAATAATACTAGAGTCTCCCATTTACACTGGAATGAAATTTTTCCTGAAATATCCCACATATTCCTAAACTCCTTATACTGGAGGGTGGTGAAATTAGGTTAAATGTTTAAGAACATGATTTCAGAGAAAACCTAAACACAGGTACTCTAAAAAGGTTCCAAATATCTATAGCAAGCTACCTTGCTTAGCATACATTTGAGCATGAAATAACACATCTTTTTACAATTTTGTTCAAAATGAACTATAACATTCCTAAAATTAAATTAATATGCATTTGCCAAGAACCATTTGTTTATTGTTCAGAATGTGTAGGGAGAAAAATAATGTTTTACTTATTTTTACCCTCTTTATTATTTATGGAGAATATAACACTAGAAAAATGCTATAAGATTTAATTATAATTTTCATAGCCAAGAAATCAATACGATGTCTGTCTGATCTTCTGGTCCATAGTTACCCAAAATAAATTTTTCAATTCCATTTGGATATCAAAAGTGAAACTATATTCAGTTTAAATTACTAAGTTCTATAATATAATAGTACCTAGAAATATAATTCCCTTATGTTTAGGACTCTCTGTATGGGAAATAAAGAAGAAAAAGTATAGAAAACAATTGACTCTATAATTAAAAAACAATTCAGGGTCTTTATCAATTTACTTTCTGTTCCTGAATTTATTATTTTTATGTTTTCACTGCCCAAAGAATCCATCCTAAGAAAACACAGAAACCAGCCTATCTTAAGAAATTCTTCCTGTTGGAGATTCAGTTACCCCTGCTCTGTGCTCCTTTTGCTCAGCCAATCTGCTCAGTTCTTTGTTCTTTTGACAGGAATCATGAAAAGTAACTACATATTTTCCTCTTCCAAAGAAAGAAAACGCAAGTTCTGATTCTCAATAAAAAATTTTACTCTTCTCTACCATCTGATAAAAACCAAGTCAACTCAACTGGCCATAATGAAACAGGTAAATTGTTGGAACCATGTGTGCTTAAATTTTCTTAGGGAAAGATGATGGCTCTCACCTACCAATTTATTCTTTTCTCTTTAGATGATGGGTCTACAATAATTTCCTTCTTATTGATTATGATCGCTCCCTAGACTTTCAATTTAAGAGTGGAGGGAAAATGTTATTTAAAAAAAGACTTTAAAATTAATGTAACTAATATTAATGAATGTTTATTACACTTTTGCAGGTATAGAAAATTTGCCTAACCATTAATATCCCTGATAATATGCAGGATAAAATGAGGTAACAAAAATAAAGTACTGAGCACAGGAAATTGAAGTATGTAATAACTGCTATCTATTTTTACAATTACTTTTTTTAAATCAGGTAAACTTTTTCTGATATTTTCCTCTGGAACTGATGGTCTATCATATTTGTATCATCTCCCACACCCTAAATGTCCTCACTTTACCCCCACCTTTCGTCCTATCCCCAGATTTTGCCAGAGTAGATTTTCAATCAATCAATTATATGCAAGTGAATTCCGAGCTAGAGAAACAAAGAATTTGTTTGACTTTCATAAAGAAACTCCGGTGTTAAGAAAATTGTTATGTTCTGCAGTATTTTTGTGCAATGAATCTACTTAGTTTCATAACCTATTAACAATTACTTAGATTGAATTCAAGTTCTATTGGTTGCATACAAGTTCTTTTTTTATTATAGTGTATGGGGTTTTCAGCCTTGATTTCACTGCTGCCTTCAATATATTAATTTTTTTCTGAAATGATTCGTGTTATAACAATGGCATGTCTGGAAATATTGATCCTTTAACCACCTAAGTAAGAGCAGTTTGGCTGGGTATAGAATTCTCGGGTCTGTCTGGTTTTTCTTCCTCTTGAAGACAGCATGTTTTTTTCTGGCAAGGTACTTACAGAAGTTCCTCTTCATTTTGAAATTCATAAATCTCATTATAGGCATATGATAACAGAGCTCATCGCACGCCTGCTGTTACTGTCAGGCCTCTGTCTTCGAACCTACTGTCTGATTCGGAGCACCATCCCGTCTGCGATGTAACTCCCCCATTTGGCAACTATGCTTCACAACTCCAAGGATTCTTTCCCACACTACGATTATTTCCTTTTATTATCAGACTCTTCTGAAAGATTTAGCACATTGCAAATTTCATTAAAAACTTAATTATCAGGTCTCAGCTTAAATGTCATTCCTGTAATACCCAATGTGGACCCAAACTAAAACCTAGGCTATCTAGTTGTTATTCAGGCTAGTCATAAAAAAACTAGGGAAGCTTTGTGGAAGTAAGTAAGTAGTACTTAGATTTCACAGGAGAGGCTCAGTCACTCTAGGGATCTTAAGTTGAATGAATTGATAGCTTATCTCAAAAACTTTGCTCAGTTTCCAAAAGAGTCTCAAGAATCCAGAAATCAGGAAGGACAGGCACGGCCCCTGGAGCAGCTCTATTATTTGCAACTGAGAGCACGTTCTCATAAACCCACAGCACTTTAAATGTCACCTTTAAATTAGGGAAGGAGAGTTATGTCTTTTGGTAAAACATTCATTGCCCACAAGTGTGCAGCCCCAACAAAGAACTGATGGAAAGCTACCTCACTGTCTAGATGTGTTCTTTAGTTTTGAAAACTCATGCAATATAGAAAATGTCTATTCTCTATTGATTTCATTTCATAATATAATGTTTATGTATGATAGCTTAATAGTGAAAATTAATTAAACTTTACACATCTGAATATCAACCTCAATAATGTGACATTTACAAAGTATTCATAAAATATTTACGTCAAAGGGTTTTCAATCAGAAAGTAAAATATATATATATAAATGCAGTTTTTAAATCTTTGGTAATTGTGAACATCATAATTATTTAGTGACAAACAGTAAACTTAACACTGAAATAACTAGAGGTGAAAGTGCAGACATGGAAATTTGTTGCAGAAAACATCATAGATACAAGACCACTGCTTAAGCATCAATGCAACAAAACAGTCCAAGCACCGTGCTTCAAAAAGAATTGTTTCTGAGATGCAATAAATTATTCCGTAAGGATTAGCTTTATGTGAAAATGAATACAATGAGAAAACATTCAGTTTCTCTAAAAACAACTTATAATCTTACTTACTATTGAGCAACATACTGAGCTCTGCAGAAGACAAAGTGTATCATGAAATTAAGTGAAACCTCCCCTAACTGCTACCCAAAAGATTAGCAGGCTATTGAGAGCTGTGATGAAGCAGACACACAGACATATAAAATGTGCAGAAGTTCATTAACACCTAACTACTTATGCATCTCTTCTGCATACAGTAAAATGATTACTGCTCTGAAAGAAAAATTAATGAGAAAGGAAAAAATGCAAAAAGATCGTAAGGGTTTTGAAGCCATCTCAGCCGTGAAGTCTTCCTTGCTGCTGGCAATCCATCAAACTGTGCAAAATAAACACTATTTCATCTAACCTTTAAAAATCTTGTAAGTTAAACAATCCTTTCAGATTCATCAACCCCCCCCCAAAGTGGGAAGATTTTAATGCTAATAATACTGTTAATCCTGTTATAATATTATTATTAACACTTTCAAATTGAAGGATATTGAACTGAATATTAAATAGCATTTTATTTTGTTTCACGCCAGGGCGTGCTTCTCCTTGCAGTAACCATGGAAGGCTCTCCAGGTCTCCACTGACAGGGAGGTCTGCGCACCAGAGGAACACTCCAGAAACCCCCAGCCTTGGGGGCACGCTCACTGGCACAGGGGCTGGATGCATCTCTCCTCGTCATCTGCTTCTGAGTCACTGGCACAGTTCTAATGGCTTTGCATGTTTTCCAATTCCACTTATTTATCTTTGCTTTTCCACATTTTGCCCTTTTGACTGTGGAACTTCTAGGCAGGGATTAACACCAGCCACACCGAGCTTAGCGTTGTTCTTCAGAGAAAGCTGTTAATTCTCTTTTAATAGTGTGGTGCATTTCTTGAGCACGGGGAACTCAGTACTTAATGCGGACACAGGTATCTACCAACTTCAAAACAGATTATGCCACCAAAAGCGCCCGTGTGAGTCAGCTGGCGGAACTAGGGGCATGTTTTCCCATCGAGCGACTCTGCGAAGGGACGAGGGCTCCTGACCAGCATCCCCAAGCCGACTGAACCCACGACGAAGCTCCAGTTACAAAAGGACCCTACGGAGCCGTGACGGTGACGGTGTCCAGAGGGCCTGATGTGTCCGGAACAGGGCCTCCCTGCACAGCGGCCCGGGTGGGAGATGGCGGAAGCCGCCGCACTGGCGCTTCTAGAGACACTCGCACCAGAGGCGAGAGGGGGCAGGGGCTCTGGCGTCGGGGCCGAGGAAACAGGCAGGACCGCAGAGGCACGGCGGTCCGTCCGAGGCACGGACCTCATGATTAAATGCCCACAGAGACGGGGGACACAAGGGCGGCGAGAGCGTGGGTTCGGAGCCGGAGCACCTGGGTTCAGGTGCCCCTTCTGCCACCTGGGCCAGCGACCCGAGCTCTCTGAGCTTCGGGTTCTCGACTGGTAGACTAAGGGCCGCTTCCTCACGGGTTTGCTGTAAGGAAGAAATGAGTTAACATTGTGCTTAGCACCGTCGACATGCCCGAGGGTCAAGGGCGTGTGTTCCTGCTCCGACCTTTCACAGGCGGAGCGAGCCAGGAGCACGTGCAGCACCCTCTGGACGGTGTGTGCGACACGTGTCCGTGAGGCCACGTCACCACACGCGGACTCTCCAATTACATCCCGCTTATGTAAAGAGTCGGCCTTTCAAGGTTCTGCCTCGAGTCCTGTTGAGCACAGAGATGAAAGATACACATTTTTTTGATGCCACTGGTATTTCTAAAAAAATGACAGTGCTTTGGACTCAGTGATAAGCAGAGGGATCAGAAGCATCTGGTCACCCCCGGCTCTGTCTGGAGCACAATGCTCTGAGCTGCCTGCCTGAGAGGACTTGAACCGAGGTCGATATTCCATTGATTCGCTGCCCGCTAAGAAAAGAATCTAGCCTGCCTTGGGATTTATTTTTTATCCTATTGTTGTAATTTGGATGATTCTGACAATGTCTACAGAATTAATAAAACGCAAGAAAAGGTGCCATCGGGAGAGAAATCACTTGCAAGTGTCCCCGCGTTTCATGGAGAGTAATTAAGTCTCACTTTCCGCCCTAACGTCCTCTGCAGTCCCACTGCTGAAGCGGTGCCTTCTGAACCGGAGGGGGCTCCGCGCGCCAGACCTGACGGCCCCTTCCAGGCTCCGACTCGCCGGGCCGGCAGTTAGGCGTCACTGTCGGGCTGCTGTCTTACCGGCCGGCGACCCTCATGGGCACGGAATGCGTGAGGCTCTGAGCGCGCAGCACGAATGAGCCCGCCGCGGAGCGCAGCGGGTGCGAATCGCACAAGGAAATGTTTGATCACAACTGTGACAAATGCGACTGAAGAGAAACCAGAAGGGGTGGCAACTCTATGCGCTCATGGTACGTTGCCTTCGTGTAGGGAAGCAATGGGACCCGGTCTGGGGGGCGCGGCGGGGGTCACGGCCACGCGTGCGCCCTGCAGGGCGGGCGCGGCTCGGTGAGCTTCGGAAAGCGCACGACGGTCAGACACCGTGCAACGGAGAGGGAAGCCGTGAGAGGGCGCGGAGCGCGGGGAGGGCCAGGCCGCCGGTTCTGCTGTTCTGGGAGAAAATGACGTCCATCCTCTGCTGCGGCCGGAACTGGACCCTCGGTCGCAGATGGCCGGCTCACCCGGGCTTCCTGACGCGGTGCCCTGCCCGCTCCACTGACTTAGTCCGCAAGCCGAGAGTCGCCCCTTTGTGACTCGTTTATTCCACGTTTCCTTTTCTTTCGCATTTTAACAGCTGTGAAATGGGGTTGCATCTGATAGCCGATGCCATCTTACGATTAATTGGCAGATCTTTTTTTTCAGAGAGGCATAAAGTAATGGTGCACCTTTTTAATCAATGGCATCATCTTCGATTCAATTAAACATGATAGATGATTTTTTCAGTAAAATCTCCCTATGCTGAACTAGGTATTTGTTTAAAAACAGGCTGTAGCAGTACTTTCAAGAGTAAGCATAAAAGGCTTCACCACCTGTAAAGCGACCATCTACAGTGTGCTCTGACAGGATCTCTTAGGATTAAAACCGATTTTATGGGCTGAGATAAGTCAGATGTCTTCTAAAAACCTGGGTACATTCCTAAAATGACAAGATGCTGGCTGAAGATGTTCCGCAAGACATAAGTATAAAGAAAAACTTCCAGCAGTTGTCAGGAACGGTGGAAATCGGGAAGAGCATGGGCGGGGGCGGGGGCGGGCGCCGGAACGTGGGGGCGCACTTCTGCCGCCTTTCTTGGTTCCAACCAGCCGAGCACAGCCACAAAGACCTGCCAGGCAGACCGGGGCAGGTTAAACCGAGCCCCCGCAGGAGCGTGGCAGCACACGACACCCACAAACTGCACTGGAGGATGCAGCCGAGGACTAAGGTCCACACGGGGCTCCACTGCCCTTCCTCCTGGCCTGAGGACAGCCAGGTTCACAGAGGAGGACTTAGCGGAGTCACCCCGCCAGGGAGAGGCTGAGGTACCGGGCCAGCAACAGCACGGGTGAGCCTGGGGCTGCCAGGGCCGGACCTCCCCTGCCCCACTCACCGCCCGGGACGGCGGCAGGAAGAGGAGGAACGAGGACTATGTGGGGACACAGTGCCCATGTCACGGCTGAGCTCTGAACCTGACAATCCGCCATCCTCTTTCCCATGGACAGAAGCTAATGAAAAGAAAGGAGGGAGAGACCCAAAGTAGAAACAAAGTTCTTCTCCTCTGTGTAAACACAAGTGAAACCAACACCTTCCTGAAGAGCCAAACTTTTAGTAACAGTACTTCTAAATTTTATCTTTCTACAACTACCTAAGCTATGTAATTTGACATTTGATACAACAAAGCCATAAAGATTTATAAGATCCATAATCATTACCTTGACAATAAAGATAAAATCTGAGATATCATAAAATACTCCGTACTTTAGGAGACGGCGATGACTTCTGCAGCCACAATCTCGCTTATCCTGCTGATTGGCACACACCATCTGCTATATGAGACGTCACGGCACACGGAACCACTCCGGTAATTGCAAACCGCGCATTATGATAACACCAGCAGAATAGGAAGGTACGGAAGAGGCACAAACAGAAAGGGAGAGAATGACTAATTTATTTATTCTTACTCTGTCTCATTCCCCAAATCATTTAAGTGGCTTGGTTTTCATTGGCTTAGCCATTCGAAAACAGGTTTTCACACTTACGTGCTAGGCACATTGCGCCAGACAATAGGGATCAAACAGTGAAGAAAAGACAGGCCTCATTCTAAAGAAACTGACAGTCTTGTAATACAGATTTGTCAAACACACAGTGAGGAGAACGGACACGGTTTTCAAGCTCAGGAGCGCGATGGAAAGCAGCATCTCACTCACAGACTGGTGACTGCCCTTCACGTCCATTCCTATGGCTCTAACTTACGTAAATGACGTGACGTAGCATCTGTCATTCTGCAGCTCATCCTTTCACTCACCGTTATGCTTTATGGCTGAAATCTAGCCAGCGAAGACTGGACGTACACACCCGCGCGCGGACTGCTGAACGCACACACACACCTGCAATGCCGTCTTCTACCGTATGAATATCACATGTCCCATTCACCTTTCCTGACCAATATTTACTTAGGCTTCAGTTCTGCTCTTTGTCAGCCAGTGCCTCAATGACCTCACTTTAAAAATGTATTTTTGCGACTAATGCACGTTTTCCTCTAGTCCCTTTAATCGTCCGCGCCTTCAGTTACCTTCTCAGTTATGTAATGAATAAACCATATAAAGGATACAAAGTACTTTCTAAATAGTAAAGTTCTACATAACCTCAAAAATGTAAGCAGAGATTACCATGTAATCCAGCAATGTCACTCCCAGATATATAACCAAATGGAAACACGTTCACACAACAACCTGTACGCGAATGTTCACAGCAGTGTTATTCACCATCGCCAAAAAGTAGAAGCGACCCAAATGTCTCTCAACGGGTGAATAAAATGTGGTATGTCCATACAATGGAATACCATTCAGCAATAAAAAGGAAGAGTGCCCACACCCACTGCCACATTGATGATCCTTGAACACTTTATGATAAGGGAAAAGAGCCAGTCACAAAATGTCACCATGTGCGATTCAACTTATAGAACTATCCAGAATGGGCAAATTCAGGAAGACAAAAAGCAGAGCAGTGGCTGCCAGGGCCTGGCCGGGGGAGAGCGGGGCGTCATCTCCAACCAGCACGGGATTTCCTCGAAGTGGTGCACGTGTTCTGACATGGTGGACCTGTGTGCAGAACCATGAGTACATGCCGAGGATACCGAACCGTACACCTTACAACGGTGCATTTCACGATACGTAAAATATATCTCAAAAAAAGTTCTGACCTATAAACCTCCCTAGGATATGATTGTGCCTTACACATATTTGCGCCCCCCCAAATATTGTGTATGTATAGCAGGCCTTCAACTTAGGTTCCTACCTCAGTCTTATGGACACGAGGCATCTCATCAGTGTGGGTCCATTGGATCTTCACCCTGAGACCATTCCGATTCATATCTACTTTGCCCGTTAGTGAGATGGAACATAATCCTTACTGAAAAGGGAGGAGGCCACCCCACCACAGGTTACGTGAGGGTCCAGGGTCCGGACGTCCACAGTTTGCTACCTAATAACACACGCTGAAGCAGAGCAGCGGGTAAGGAATGCCGGAGGCTCAGCCAGGCTGGTCACCTCCAGGTCTGGCTCCGGGAATCCGTGTACTGTCCAGGGTGCTGAATTTGGCTCCCCGCCCCTCCCACCAACTACCCCCACACATGCACACAGACCATCACAGCTGCAGAAAAGCCTGGTTTTATTACAGAAATTATATTTAATGGCAAGTTACCTAGTCTGTTTTCTATTCCTGGTTAAGTTTGAAACAAAACACTAAGCACATACATCATTACATTGTGTCAGATAATTATTTGTAACTTTTATCAGTATGAAGCTCCATGGAGAGTTCCTCCAACCCTTATTTAAAGCACATTCATTAAGGACACTAGGCAATAGGCTCACATCTGGTCAACAAAGTTCAGCCCCCGTCGAGCCTGCACAGACATTAAACGAGTTCAAAGCCAGAGGTCATAGTCTGTTGCTCTCAAGTTAGAGTCAAGTCAGCTCACAATTTTTAATTGTGGAGAGAACAGACACAAAGAATACAGGGAAAAAACGAGAAAAATTAGTATGAATAAAATAAATCACTGCATTAAAAGGGAGCTTTTCCAGTTAACACCTCACGTCATTTGTCATTCCACGGCAGCGTGTCAACTGCAGTTCGGATTCGCTGAGAAGCACCACAAGACACAGACCGCAGAGTTTTGCAGCCGGTTCTCTAATTAAGCTGACAAACGTCGGACACTGCTTGCTGCTAAAATATGCTATTGATAAAAAGCATGAACTGGAAAGGGGGGAGGAAATCCAAAGAAGAAATCCCGGCTCCAAATTCCAGCTCCTGATTCGTCTGAACCACTGGATCCCACGTTTCTGTCTCTCGTCACTGTGCTCGCAGTCGACTGTCTTTAGTTCCAAGGGGACGTCAAGTTCATGAGTTAACACTCAAGAGTGACGCGGACCGTCGCTCCCCAGGTCTCCCCCTCCTTCACCTCCACGCGGCACCTGGCAAGCAGCAGCAGCAGGCGCGACTTGCGGCTCCCGCGTCCCTAAATGCGGAACTCCACCCTCCCCCTTCACCCGCTCATTCTCTAACTCCGCCGTGTTCCCTTTACCCTTCTGCTCCCCCCGCCCCCACTCCCGGCGGCTCTCAGACTCCAAGCTTCGTCCTCAGCCTTCTGGGGCTTTCTCTCTCCTCACGACGACTGTTACTAAACACCCTCCTGCAGCGTTTTGAAAGGCCATCGTCCCTCCGGCACCCAGACAACGTTCTGCGCGTTAGGGACTTGGTTGGCCTGCTGTCGTCACACCAGGCGGCCTGCGAAGAGCCTGCTTCCCAGCGGAAGGAGGGAGACGAGCATAGCTAGGGTACGATTTGACCCGGGTTCAAATTCTTACTCTGCCGCTCACTAGTCATGTGACCTTTAGCAGAGTCAGTTAAGTTGCTCGAGCCACAGCCTCCTCTTTGATAAAATGTGTATAAATCTTTATAAAGGGATGTTGGATTACATTGTGACAGTGATAACTAACACAAACATTAGTTACTGTGTGCCAGACCCTGGTAAGCACTTCATGCATATTAACTCATTTTATCTTCGCAAGAATCCTACTGTCACAGCCCTTTCATGGACGAGGACACGAAGACACAGACGGCGTGCACAGAGCCCTGACCTCGGCAGCTACCGGGCCTCGGCAGACCCTGGCTGCTCTCACGAGCCTGCGCACCGGGACTCTCGAACGCGCCCCCCATCGAACACCCATCACTTCAGCCACTAGGGGACCGCCACGGGACGTCGCACCAGCACAGACGTAAGGATGCCAGAATCGAACTCCACACTCTAGCCCCCCACACCGCGCACCCCCCCACCGACCTATATGCACGAAGCGAGGTTCGCCTCTCACCTCCCCACGCGGCCAGCGGCCAGCGGGCGTTAACGCATCCACGCCCAGGCTCTGCTCTCCCGGGACCCTTCCTACGCGTGCTCCTCTCTTCTCCATTTCCGCTCCCTCTACCCCCGTCCCGCCAGAGGGCTGGACTGGGGCGCCTAGCCCACCAAGCATATGCTTGTGGAATAATTCTGGAATACATATAAAGTTTGATGAAAACAGGAAGCGGCGACATCTCAAAGCCCCCATAAAGGACGTCTGAAAGGCAGTGGAGGGAGAGAGAGAACGGGGCCACCAGACTGGGCAGGCCACCAGACGCGAGATACGGGCGCGAATCCCTGATCAGGCTGTAAGCTGTGTTCAGGGCAACCAAGAGCATTATTCAAATAGCCTCAGAAGCATCCAAAACACAAATGTAATGAAATCTTAAAAGAGACCACCCATCCCACAGGACAGGTGGGGTGAAGGACATGAAGACTGGTGAAAGCTCGGCACAGAGAGGAAAAACACCAACCCCAACAGAATTTTAAAAGCCGATGTTAATCAGAAGCAAAAGTGTCCACTTACATGATCTGGTTTTGTCTCTATGTCATGAAAAACAAAGTCAACTCATTTCTCAAGGGTAGAGAGGGAACGAATCTAACCACGGTAACGCTGTTCTTACGGGTCTCATCTTCGCAGCCCGACAAGCCAGCACCATGTGCCTCCGACTGTCAGCAAGGCTGACAGAACCGCTTAAGCTAATTAACCTAGGTTTTCAAAATGCAATGGGAACTGTACCTCGGCATTGCTTAATTATTTCAAAACTGGAAACCGCTAAATAAACATTGCAAAGCCTTTGGTAAGTAAGTGGTGCTGCGATTCTATAATGCATTATTATTATTAAATAACAGTGATATGGTGAGTATGCAAAAGCAAACAGTTCTAAAAGCAGAATTTTAAAATGTATATTAAAATAAAACAACTCAACAATTCACAAAAGGAACAATCTATGGTGCTATTCAACATATCGAATGTAAACAGTTACTTCAAGTGCAGGTCAAATCAATAAGTTCACATAAACAGATACTTAAAAAGAATGATCAGCTCAACATACAAGGAGAAAAGAGTAATTGACTAAAATCTTGAATAACAAGATAAATGAGATATACAAATATATTATTTAAATATTTTTCCGCGATCCATCAAACTATGCTGTGAGGAATACATTCATAACTTCCTTTAGAAATAATAACCAGTGTAGTTTTTTTTAAAAATCAATAAAGCCAATGCTTATAATTAAAGATTGAGGAGTGTTAAGTAATAATACAGCATAGAGGAAAAGAAACATTTTAGTCACAAAATGGATTTCGGCCAAAAGAGGGAACTGTGGCGTCTGCAGCCCCCGCGGCACACGGCCTTTCCGGGCTCTCTGCAGGCCGGGCCGCGGCGTCTGCTGAGCGCAGGCTGCACCTGTCTCTGGAGTCCCACACCATGCCTGGCACAGGGCAAGCACACAGGAAGTTAAAATTAAAGGATCTGCTTACGAGTCAGTCTCTGCGTAAAAGTGGGGACCCCGTGAAGGGAAGGGCCAGGTCTCATCGATCTTGCCCAGTTGATGCCTACAACAGTGCCTCACATATAACACGCCCCCAGGAAATGTTTGCTAAATGAAGGGCCCTCATCTTCAACTTACAGTACTGGCTTGGATCTTATAATACAGGCAAATATTGTGATATATGTCACTCACATAAAGCTGGTTTTCTGAAAATAAATCTAACTTATTTAATGAGAGCTGGCTGCCCAGGGTCACACACTGAGAAAAACAACCTCTGATGTAAGCATACTGTCCACATGCTTCTGTTTTCCTTTATTTATTTGTTCTTTCATTTATATCTTTTAATCACCGATATTTAAGGAGATTTCTGAAACTGGTCGCTTAGCAGGATGCAAACTCTGTGAAGCCTGGCGCCATGCAAGAGGGCTTACAGAATCTGTTTTCAATTGGCTATTGAAAGAAACATTTGGTAATGGCTATCAGCAAGGATTATGCCATTTGAAAATCCCTCGATAGTCTAAAATGTTAATACGGTGTTCTAGGAAGCCCAGAGAATTGGGAGTAGGCTGTGAACGAACGGGGAGACAGAAGCCACCTTGCAAGGACTTCGCCCGAGCATCGTCAGTGCAGACCAGTGTTCCCTGTTCGCTGTGTGTTCTGTTGTTTTGCTTTCTCCTGCCCTTGACGGAGAGACAGGGCTACTCTGGGGGAAGGGTCCACTCTGTCCTCGACTCCAGGATCCTTGCTCCCATCGGCAACCAAATCTCTGTGCCTCACCCACCCTGTAGTTTACTCGATCTTGTCCACAAAGAGGCTATAAGTTAGAATAATAGAATATATTCTGCTTTCTTCTGTCTTTGGTGTAAAAGTGGACTGCTTACATTACAAATGTACTAGACATGCTTATTTTACAAAATGGAAGCTCCTACATTTTTCAGCTACTTTCTAAATTCGTGTTGTGTATATATATCGATGTTTACATGCATTCACGCACGTAAGTCTGCTTACATACGTGTGCATGTATTTATATGTGGACACTGTATGTGGCTTCTCGATCATTCAAAAAGTTTTTGATGGATGATCAGAGACTGGTATTTTCCCTTAAATATCCCTAGGACTGGCCATTCCTTTTTTCGTACCCTAGTCTGGATGGGAAAGCTAAATGCTTTCAGTACGTTTTACTCAATTCACAAAATGATCTAAAGAATAAGAAACCAAAGTTCAGGTGGATTAATAAACTGGCCCGAAGTTGAAGAAAGAGAGGCAAGATTTGAACAAGGTCTGCCTGACCCCAGACTGTCTGATCTTGACAATAATATACTGAGGCAGTGCAGTAGGCAAGGAAAAAATAATCCAGCAAATATCCTTCAGACACAAGTTGTAAGTCCATAGAAAGAGAGACATTTGATACTTAAGTACAAATCTAGAGTTATTTATATTGTTTGGGTTTTCTGAAAAGCTATCCCATAGATAGATGGATAGATGGATGGATGGATGAACAGACGGACGGATGGATGGAGGGACGGATGGACAGATTGTTTTTAAGCCAGGAGTCCAGTGCAATAAAACACACATCCAAGTCAATGCCATGAGAAGCACAGTGAGATGCTACTGGCTGAGTTCATACTGTGATGCATCATTTTCAATAAGGGCAAAAAAATCACTTAGATTAACTACTCGACTAACTTGTTCTGGAGTTTGTTTAGGAAATTAAACACATAATACTAAGGAAGAAAGCAATGAAATAAAATCAAGAATACATGTTTTAACGCTCCTACCGGGTCAGTCACCTGGCCACGGCCCCTTGACCCCGCTCATCACCCCTGCCCATCCTGCCAAAGCTAGCTTCCCCGCAGGCATAGCCGATGACGTCAAGCTCCTCTCAAAACCCCCCTGTCTACGTATTACCCCAGCACGGGGTCAACTCCAAAGCTTTCAAAGGCAAATGGCAGATAAGACAGTCCAGTGTGAGGCTCCAGACGGGCAGAGGTCGTGGGGAACGGCGAGGGCGCGCGGCTGTAAAGGTGTGTGACGTGCTCCGTGCAGGACAAGCAGGAAAGCGGCGGTCCGCACGGCGGCTACTGGTCTCCAGCTTGCGCACTCACAGAGCGGAATCTGCCACTTCGTCTAGCACAGGCTCTGGGTTTCTGGACACGGACTGTCCGGGTTTTACTTCCAATTTCTCCACCCTGCCCCTCGCAAAGGTCAAGGTCTCGTAACGGCAGAGAACCCACAGAGCCGCCAATAGTGCACACGCACGTCTTGCAGAAAGTATTCCGGGACTCACACGAAGGCTTACAAAGGGGCGAGCTGGCCTGGGCCGGGCTCAGAGCCTCTTCAGCGATGAGAAGACGGGGACTTGCCGGCGGCGCCGAGGCTGCTGGGAGGTAGGCCGGAGTCAGAACCCGAGCCCGCCGGCAGCGAGTTCAGTTTCTAAAATCCAGCTGTTTCTGTTCAGAATCTGTCTACTATAGGCAACGCCCCTCTTATAAAAGGCCCGTTTGAGTCTTCTCATTTACTTAATGCAAACATGGAAACCTGAACCTATCACATCCAGTACAGAGCACAACATCAACAAGCCACCCTATTTCACAGCGTGCCTGCGGGGATACTCCGAAGCAGCTTCTCCACCCTCACGCAGTCGAAGCACAGCTGTCGCAACCCCTCTCCCCGCAGGGCTCAGAGGGCCTGCGCCGCGCCGCCCTGCACGTCCGAACCGCATGCCAAGGCTGCAAGTCGATGCCGGCTCCGAGGCACCGACCCCAGTCACACAGAAACACTGACAAGGATCAACTGGCTTTCAGCCCAGAGAAGCTTGCAAAACCAGTTCGGAAGTATTTATCTCAAGCTCCTTTTCCACTGGGTAGTCCTGCGCCTCTAAAACAACATCGGAACAGAGGGCAAACTCGTAAGCTCTTCAGGTCATCTCAGGCTACAGCTCCATCAACAGCAACGCTGCCGGCCTCCACCACCTGAGCCAGACAGGTGGACATGGATGCACTATACGCTCACGCAGGCACATCACGCTGCTCCGCGGCGACGTGGAACACACTCCCCTGACACCCGGACGGAGCAAGTGCTCCCGCCCCAGAGACAGCACGGCAGCGAGCCATCCCCGCTGAAACAGACAACACTCACCAACGGGTAGAAACTACTTTACATCAAAACACTGATACGATGCTGAGTCTCCCTTTCTTATTAAACTTGTGTTCTTTTTACTCTTTACTCAGGTTGCTAGGTATCAGCTGTTATTCTCCTCACAAGGACAAAAGATTTTTGTTTGCCAAGTCATTATGCTGCTACCTGAACAACTGCTCCTTAAGTTAGAACCAAAACATCTGTCTTCCAGTGGTATTTAGGAGTCGGCACCACAAATCAAACAGAAAACACTGTCAAATCGTCACAGTCCTAAAATAAACTGAGCTGGGCAATAATAGCAAAATTTTCCAGTATTAGCTTCCAAACATTGGAAAGAAACAATCATTCATTACGTCTATGGAGGAAAAAAAGGTAAAGTAAAATAAAATCACAAAATTTTAGACTAAAGGAATCTTAGCAATCTTAATGAGTAAGCTAATGGCAAACGGAGGTACAGAAATGTTGGTTTATCTAATTTATAATAAAGCAAAGTGTATATAATTAAATCTCTAGCAATCAGAAGCCATCACATTCATGTAAGAGAAAAATGAGTCTAATAAGTCTCCACATAGTTACAACAGAATCTATTGTTCAGTTTAGAATGAAGTTTATGTTAACCAATAGACTCGATAATGTCGGAACCCAAACACATTCGCTTCTGTTTTTAAGCTGCACCAATAGTGAAGGGAAAATTGCAATCAAGAAGAAAACCAACACTGTGATTTAGACACCTTAAAATGTCATTCTAAAATGGCCCATATTTTTTAAAAAAGGAACTACTTCAAATTACTTGCCTTTCACAATGCATATTCTTATTTCGCTTGAAAAATTTAATTGTGTTTTGTGTATGACCTTTAGAGCATCATTGTCACAGCTTGATAACATCCAAATAATTTCAATAAAACATCTACCACAGATGGAAAGTAATAAAATCATAATAGAAATACTCAAACTTTATAATACTATCTAGGAGAAATTTCTTTTCTAAAACTTAGTCTTTGCCGCCTCAGAAGTGAATGTTATGCTTCCAAGTGAATTTCTTTGGATGACACAATGAAAACGCTTGCAGTGCCTCCCCTGGTACTCCACGCGCCAAACTTCACGTCCTTTATGCCTGATCGTTCGATTCCACCGTCCCCATCAAAGCCTGTCCTAGGAATCTCAATGAGATCTGCCACACATCCCCCGCACGTCCTACTGAGGGCACGACTCTAAGTCACGTGGAGCCTTCCCTTCTGTAGGGCTTTTTTTTGCATTTATTTTCTGCATATTATTTCCTGTAAATGATACCACTTTGTCACTTATGATTTGCATAAAAGCCATACCTTGCAAGGCAGATTGAGTTCCACGAGGACAGGACCCAATTTTCACCTTCTTTTTCATCTCCCACAATAGCTAACACAAAGTACATATGTAGCATGTGCTTGTACCTCCTAATTGACAAAAGTAGAAAAGACAGCCAGACGAGCATGTAAGAGCATGAATATAAACTAGCAAATGACATGCACTAGTCTTCACATCCAGATATATGATAAAATTGAATGGCTATGCATTTGCACAAATACCATTTGCTCTCATTTTGGCTAATAGCTAAATGTTACTTTACATTTTAAGTGTTTGAGAAACTAAAGAGTAATTTTTATATTCTAATATTAGTAGGTACGAAATCGTTACAAATAGGCATACTATTCCCTTAGGGCAGGTAGGTAAACTAAGGCTCAGAGAAGTAATGTAAATGCCCAAAGTATAATAAGTAAATCTGGAATAATCAGATCTCTATCAGAAGCCAGCAAACTGACATAAATAATTTTAATAAGTTTCCATATAAAATTATAATAGAATCTACTGTTGAGTTTAGAATAAGTTTATATTAACTAATAGACTCAATAATGTTGAAACTTAAACGTATTGGTTTCTATCTCATTCTTTAAGACAGGAAAACTGTAATTGCTTAAATTTCAGTTGCCTTAGTTACCTTTCCATTCTGATCCTGCCTTCTCCATGATATTATGCTCAACTCATCCTGACTATAGTTTTGGGTATTCCCCCAAAATCTTCACTTTGTTATTCTAAAAAGTCTCTTGAACACTTGTACAAGCAGTGAACACCATGTTCTAAGTGCAGAGTTTAATAAGGGCGGCATCTTCTGCATGTGTACCGGGCTCTCGCTGACAGCTCCATAAGCTAAACCCTTCCGAGCACACGCTCCTGGAGCTGAGGGCCTTGAGACCGGGGGTGGCAGGGACGTGGGCAGGGGCAGTGTTAGACCACTAGTCACCTCAAGGCAGTACCAGCGGCAGCACCATCATCCCTGCCTTGTCCTGATTTGGAGCCAGGCCAGTGGAGGCACTGGGTACAGATGTGCTCGCTGAGTAAGTCTTCTGGCCATAAAAACCCTGACTTTAAAAGCTGAAGTTGAAGCTCCTTTATCAAATTCCATTACGTGTACATTCCCCATCTTACATGCTAATGTGAAAATAATCATAATTATGACTTACACATGTATTTAATAATGTAACAAAAACCACGACCTACTACTCCAAAATAAAACTGATCTCGATTCTAACATAAAAATCCCTTCTACCCCACCCAACCCCTAAGTCTGCCCCCGCCTGAGGTGACAACCCCCTGGAATCTTACACTTTTCTTCTTGCAGGTTTATGCTCACTTCCTTTGTGTAATGCAAACATTATACACATATTACGTATTCATATATGTTTGTGTTCTTGTAGCTGTTTCTAAGTTAACAAAATGAGTAAACGTATGTAATCTTGGGGACTTACTGTTTTCACTGCTAGCAAAATCCATCCATGTGGGGGAGGGGAAGCAGAACTTCTGGCATAGTGGAATGAGGACCTGTGTGAACCCTCTCGTACGTAAAACAATGACAATGTCGGCACAATTGTGAAAATTAACTTTTTCAAATTTCTGGACATTGACTGAAGGCTTACAATAATCTCAGGAACATTCTCCTAGGAAAACTGCTGAACCTTGGTGGAATGGCTCCAGGCTTGTGGCATTTTAACGTGGTCTGCTGTGTCCCCCTCTCCTCAGCTCTGCAGTGGCCCTAAAACCAGCAGCTCCCAGCCGCGGGACTGAAAACAGCAGCCCTGCGGCTGCCGGCCTTGGACCTCCTCGAGCACCATCTGCAGAGCAGAGCGCCGTCACTATTTGACATGTCTCGGCTCCCTGGAAAAGCCCATTCACAAGGCATCATCGTTACTGGATGTCATGCAGAGCCCACTAGCAGGAAGCCCTCTCCCCAGGGTGGCAGTCAGAAACGATTAGCTGCAACTGATTCACATCGCAGCTCCAAGTCTGCCACACCAGTTGGGCAAACGAGAGTCCAGCCAAAATTTAAAATGTCTATCAAATGAGATGCTCATGGGTTTTAAAACGATTAGAGAAATTCCTGGGGACCCAGGACTCTGCGCACATATATAGGGCTATATGCCTCCCAGAAATGACCTGAGAGAGGCCCACCTTCACACTTTGGAATGACCTTGAGGCCCACACAACTATAAGGTGAAGGCAAACCAATAAAGTACCTGAGTGTTGAAAGTGTGCCCCAGTTTGCACACAGAACTACTCACAAAAGCCCGGAAGACTGATTTAAGGAAATCCTTGTCCACTCATTAGCTTAGCACTACTCAAACCAAGCAGAGACTTCAGCGGCTACACACAGCAAAGGAAACAGACTTTGATGATCAGTCCAGAACAGTCACTACATAAACAAATGCCAGCCACACAGTAAGAAGATACCCTGGGGAGATGGGGGATTCTGAGTTCCAAAGTTTGCACATTGAAATTAAAAATTTTTCAGTTTTTGACCAAAAAATTACAAGACACACAAAGAAGCAGGAAAATACGGTCCATACACAGGAAAAGAGCCATCGACAAAAACTGTGCCAGAGAAAGCCTGGACTTTGGACTTACTAGACCAAGACTTTAAATATTCTATCACAGATGCATTCAAAGAATGAAAGAAAATCACACCTAAAGATTTGAAGTATGAGAACAATGTCTCGTGAAATAATGAATTTCAAAAAAGAGACAGACCTTAAGAAAAGAAACCAGATAGATACTCGGAGCTGAAGAATCTAGTAACTGCAAGGGGATGTTCACTGCAGCGGCTCCACCGCGGATCTGAACTGAACTGGCCAAAGAACCAGCAAGTCTGAAGGTACCGCAGCTGAGATGACCCAGCTGGAAAAACAGCAGGAAGAAAGCGGGAGCACTGAGCAGACTCTCCGAGCCCCCCGGGACACCGCCGAGTGCACGTGGGCAGACACAATGGGCGTTCCAACGGAGAGGGGATAAAGTAGGGAGAAGGACTATTTTTAGAACTGATAGGACTGCGGTTTCCACTCCAACACTGACAGAGCTTGGAAGTCACCACTTAATCACAAAAGGACACATCTTGCATGATCCCCGCATACGAAATGTCTATAACAGGCGAGCTCCTGGGGACAGAAGGGAGTCAGAGGTTCCAGGGGCGGGGCGGCAGGCGAGGAGGAGCCATTGTGAAGCGCCACAGAGCTGACATCGGAGGAAGCAAAGAGTTTAGAAATGCTGTGGATAGCGATGAGGTCACAATACAGTTAATGCCACTGAACTGGATACTTTAAAATGGTTAAGATGGCAAATTTTATATTTTCTTAACCATAATAAAAGAATTTCAAAAAAGTTCACAACATCAACTTAAAGGGGCCCCAGCTGGCCAAATATGTGACAATTAAATATCAGTAAAAACTAATGACTGACATGGGTTAAGTACCTCAAATATGTATCATAAATCGATACTGACGTTAAATTTGTAAAAGCCAATGGTCCCTGTAGGATTTGGTGGGGTATTATGGTAGATTCCAGATAGCTGAAGCTTCTCTGTCCTATTCTTCCCTTCAACCCAAACTGGCCTTGGTGACTTTCCTGACCGATGGAATGCAATACAGGTGATATCCTGAGACTTCAAGGCTAGGACATAAGAAGCTCTGTGTTTAAACCTGAGGCTCTCAGGACATTCTCTACAGAACTCTGGATGGCCAAGGAGAAAGTCTAACTCCGCTGGGCCCTCCATCCTGAAGGGACATGTGCCGGCCCTCTGATTACCACTCCCACGTGAGCCCACACCTCCAACTATCCCCTCCGAGGAAGCCGTCTTGGACTGTCCAGACCAGCCCACTGCCAGTTAAACATCTTCTCCCTCACAGGCCAGAATCACCAGCCAGCTCTCCAAGATTCCTGACCTATCAAGTCATGCTGTGTAATGAAATGGTTGTTGTTTTATGCCCCTTGAGTTTGGGGGTAATTTGTTATGCGGCAGCAGATAAGCAAGCAGGCATCAGCTCATTACTCCGAAAATTGACAAAGAAAAAAAAATCAAGCATGTATCCTGCCCTTCTAGTAGAAACTATTTCAGGGTAACTATACAGCTGATGAGAGTTAAGTTCTATAAAGAGTTCTAGCTAATAAAAGCGTACGGAACGATATAATTAGAAGTGCACTGTTTTCCAATCCCTGAGGAAATCACAGTTCTAGGCAATAATCAGCAGCGAACGCTAAAAGCTCAGGTGGCAGGATCAGGAGAGGGATCAAGCTCGTGCTAGCAGCGCTCACACGCGCTCACGCACACACTCCCAACTGTGAGAGAGAAAGGGATGGAAGGCCATTACACGATAAAGAGGCTTAGAGGACATGACGGTCAAACGATGGAAGGACTTTGTTTACGTCCTGATTCAAGTAAACTAACTGTAAAAAGCTGTCTCTGGAAACAACCTGAGAAGCCTGAACACGATGGCAAACAAGATGATATTAAGAAACTGCCACTCGTTTTTTAAGGTAATAACGGAATAGTAGTTATTTTTTTTTTTAAACCAATACTTATCAGTTAGAGACGTAAACGGGAGTAATTACAGGTAAAACGGCATGATGATGCCTGGTCCTGCTTTAAAATCATCCAGGAAGATCCAACAGCACACTCTCCCCTGTAAATCCTGCAGCAGTGACAAGACCGCCCCACGGTGACACCTGTCAACGCCGGGGGACGGGACGTGGGTTCAGCAGACGACCCTCTTTAATTTGCGAAGCTGGAAAATGGCTGTGATGAAAAATGTGTTAAGTCTTCAGTTATTGATTAGAACTGAATTTACGAATTAACGTGGGAACAAGTGCCATCTTTATAATATTCTTTTCATTGTGAGTATGGTACATTTCGTGCATTTATGTCTCCTTTTATGTCTCTGTAAAGGTTTTCCATGTTTTTAAATTTAATCTTAGGTAGTCTATATATATATTTTTTTGCTATAGTGAATATATGATAATTTTTTAAAAATATATATTGTTTGTTAATAGGATGTATGTATCTACTTTTAAATAGTTTTTGAACACATCTTGGGTATAACTATTCCTTTGTGAGAAGAAATATTTCATTCCATAATAGAAAAACTAAAAGGAAAAAACAGTATCACTCTGAATTCACTTTAATAAAAAACTTCCAAGGACAATTCTACTCCACAAAATGAGGCATCCTTCCACTCCCTGCCTTGCTACAAGCAACTGATTACATTCCAAGTGCATTTCTATGCCCTGTACAAGGCAACAGAGGTCAGGTGGGCTTGATAGGAACGAGGGAAAGAGTGATGGAAAAGGAATTTTTAAGAGCTGAATTCTGTAGTGTGTCTATTATTTCCCTGTCCAGCCCAAGGCAAAAATTACAAGAAACGAATTACAGAAGACATGGCACCACTTTATGCAACCTTCCCTCCAGTTCTTTCTTGTCCCTTCTCGGTTTGATATTAAGTTTGATATGTGTTCAAAGTTCTTTTTACTCCATGCTCATTCTCACCTGGTACAAAAGGTTGAAGAATTACCCAGGAGCCGTGGTAACTAACTTAAACCTCTAGAACTCCAAAATCTGGAAAACAGTCATCATTTTCACTGGCTATGTGGAAGTGTGACTTTTTCGGTTGGGTTTCAAAAAATTAATTTGCCAGGGTCCATCATTTAATTTGTATGTGTTAGAAGATGTATCTGTTTCCCAGGGTGCCCATAACATAATACCACAAACTGGGTGTCTCAAAACAAGAGGAACGTATTCTCTCACAGTTGTGCAGGCCAGACGTCCAAGATCAAGTTGGAGGCAGGGTGGGCTCTTTGGGGGCTCGGAAGGAGAGTCTGTCTCATGCCTCTCCTCGTCTGGCAGTTCTGACAATCCCTGGTGTTCCTGGGCTTGTGGGAACACAATTTCTATATCTGCTTCTGTCTTCACAAGGCATTCCCTCTGTGTCCAAATTCCCCGCATCATAAGGACACCAGTCATTGGATGCGGGCCCGCCTAATCCTGTATGACCTCGTGCCCACTTGGTTACATCTGCAAAGACCCCACTTCCAAATAAGGGCAGGTTCACAGGTTCCAGGTGAGCAGGACGTTAAGGGGAACGCTGTGCAACCCACTAGAGGAGCGATGCCGAACTGTTCCTAAAATAATAAGAGAATGCACAGTCCTCACACACTGGCTTCGGTCCCTGCCCAGATCAGTCAAGGCCTTGTCCATGGTAATCACATATAGTTTCTTTTGCTACTGAAGCTAGCATTTGAGATCCAAAGATCAGGACCTAGATATCTGTAGAGGCCATTGCTCAATCGTCCACACTCGTCTATAGCGTGATTCTCCACCCATTTTTAGCCTCTGCCCTCATTCCTCCCAGAGGTGGCTCCTTCTCCCCCTCGGTCAGCTTTCAGTTGAAATGCCACTTCCTCTGAGAGGCCTCCCCAAACTTCCCTGCCTTGAAGTTGATCCCACCTTCACCACAGCAGTGACTGTCTGTCAGGGCATGCTGCTATTTCTTTCCCGGGAGGTACTGTAACTTCTACGGATTTTATTCCCTCAGTTTTTACTTGATTGTCTCCTTTCTCCATGCAAATGTAATCTGCATTGGGGTCGTTGCCTTCTCTTTGTCACCTCTATTTCAACATCGAGCATGGAAAAAAATCCATTCATTATCTTCCATTACATAAATACATAGTTTTTACGTCCATAGTTTCAAAAACAAGAGTGTCTTCATCAAAAATTTAAAAATAGGGTGCACATTTCATTGTCTCTTTTCTTTATGTCAAGAGAAAAGATATTTCTGACGTGCTAAACAAACCTTTGGAAGTAAATCAGCAGCACGACTAGTTTTCAGCCATCGCTGTCAGTCACCTTCAGGCAATAGCTTCGCATCACATTTTGTATTTCTTTGCATTGCGATGTTTTTGTATGTTAAAACTGAAAAGGTTTTGCAGATGTTTCGGTATCTGTTACAGAGACAATATAATTTTTTTTCAGTTTAATGGATTTTTTCAGAAAAAAAATTAAATAGGAATTTTCTTATCCAACATATATATGGAATGGAAAATTTATGTCAATTACATTGTTAATGGAGATTTGTCCCACACGAGGATCGATAAGCATTCATAGAATTACATCCAATTAAATTTTGATACATTCCATATATTAAATAATATTCCTATAATCCTATAAAGTAGTATCTTCATTCATAGAGGAGAAAAACTGAGGCTTAGAAAAATCCATAATTTGCCTAAGATAACATGAGTGGAAAATGGTAGGATTTAAACCTGAACATGGGTGTCCTGCCCCAAAATCCAGGGCCTTTTCTTTTGACATACTTGCTGCTGACTTGGTATGGGAAATAGTTTAGTCTGTCTTTAATAAAGTTTCAAGTGTCCCTAGAAAGGTCACATCCATCTTCGTACTTGGGAATGTCACACCTTGTTAAGCCTGGCGATGCAGTTTCCTGAACCTCGAAGAAGGCAGCTGGGAATATCCCACGGACTGGAGAGATTTTCTCATCTATGCAACAAATATTTTCTCACTCTACTACCTGCTACACACCACAGGTAATGCAGTGAATAAGATAAACACGTGTGCATGCATTTGCGTGCACATCTATTTGTACGCATATAGCCTCGTAAATGAGCATACTTGCTTATACAGTCTGCTACACGTGTGTTGATACCCCTGTGTATGACGAGGTGTACATGCAGGATGTAAACACATCTGCTACATTTGACTGAAGTGCAAGATCCAGGAAGGAGAGCTACAGCCTATGACAGTGCACCCCAAATGCTGTGGAACACAAGGTCAAGGGATCCTCGGGGTGTTCATGGGTAACATGCAAAACAGGAGTGGAAGTTTCTGTCATCAGATACGTTTAGGAAACTCTGGATTAGACCATGTTAAATTAATTTATTTATTTGCTCTAGATTTTCTCAGATTCTCCAACATGTTAATGGCCATTGTGATTCTTCTACAAGGACATAGTATGCAGTCTTTACCAAATTTATTGAACCACAGGCTCCTTTTAGGAAAAATATCTCATCAAGGAATTGGTATTCTTCAGACTGTCCTTCAGGATATATTACTACTGAAAATAAAAGTATATTCCAGTTAACTACTTTGGAACCTGCTACTGACTACAAAACACTAAAAAAGTATACATAAAAAGAAAGACTAAAAGACAATGTTTAAGAAATACATAAAAATTAAAGTTTGGAATTTTAAAATAAAATGAAAATATAAACAATAATATATCAAAGTTTTCTTCTATAAATAGCTATAAAAGCTCCATTTTAGATATCCACAGTGAGAACTGGGCATAAATTCTCATTCTTTAAGGCCTAAGCTAAGTCTGTATAAAATACAAATATTTAATTTCTTTATAAACTTCAAGTAACAACTCAGTGGTTCTATAAAGTACAGCATGGATAATAAATTATCGGTTTCTGTTTTACTATCTTATATTGTGAAATATAAGGCTCTATCTATTGTGGCCCATAAGACTGACTTACGTTCTCTAGCTGTGAGTTTTAAAAAATGTTTCTCTCTAACAGAAAAAAAGGGCACTGTGTCCTTTGAATGAGATCATTTGTCCACAAAGAACTAGTCTAGTTACTTAAATTATTCAAATGATACTGGCATTTAATAGGCTCCATGCATCAAAGATGTTTGACAATCATTAACCTTTCAGGACTACAGTAATTTGTGCAATTAACTTGGGGGAAATTATTTTTCTCGGTCACATAATTAATTATATGTGCCTTTAAAAAAAAATAATAATGCTTGTACCTGAACTAAAAGTTACACAAAAAAAACCAAGACTATACAGTTTAAGATCAGGTCCTCGACATAGTACAATTAGCTATACATTTTTCAAATGTTGTGAATATGCATGCCATCTAACTGATTAAATGGAGGCTGAAAAGGAGATGACCAAACATCCTCCCCAAGCTCTGTAAACGGCCAAGCTCTACCACGGGCATCATTCTGATCCTTTTAAGACTTTTTGATTGCAAAAAATAAAATCTGATTTCTAAGTTCGCAATTTTAAATGGGAGTTTTTAACTGAAGTACATGAATACAATTTAATAACTAATATTTTACTAAAGTGACAGAGTGAATGATTTAATTAATGTCATTGACTGGTACCCGTGGGTGTTCACGAGTTGGAGATGAAGTGAGAAGATTGAAAGGAATTCCTTCCCTTTACCCAAAATAAGCTTTAGAAATGAAAGCGAATCGTGAGTCAACAAAAAGGCATAAGACAGAAGCCTAATGAATTAAAACAAATCCACATTTCTTGAGTGACTACAACTCACTGATTCAGATATTGCAGAATATATATTTGATCATAAATATATTGGGTTTCATATGTATAGTTTATTTATACATGATTTTCAACTTTTCTATAAGTTTGGATTGGTTTAATAATCAGAAAAAATGTTTTAAAAGAAACACATTTGTCATGGTTTGGCTTGTAATGATTATATATACGTATATAATACATACATCATAGATATAGATATATAATACATCATATAGACATTATCTGTATCTATGATGTATGTATTATATTCGTATATATAATCATTATAAGCCAGTAACCAGGGTTACTATTCTAGTTTAGTTCATTTTTGTGTTTTATTCATGTTGTGAGAAAGTAGATTTGCGATGTTTGTTTTCTTCTATATTTCTGCCAATATTCCCAGCAGTTCCCCACCCCACAAAATATAGTTTGTCATCACTACCAAAATGTACTCATTTAAAGTAAAATAAACTAAATATGCTGTTCAAAATTAGCATTATGCGATGATTTTAAACATCCAGATAATTAAGGCTGTAAATATTTCCAAATGTTACAACACATCATGGCAATTAACACACTCAGGGAAATACCTGGTGGTCCGGTGACCTTGGCATGTATATATTTTGGTAAGCGTATTCTGTTGAACCATAAAATTGATGATCTTTTATCATTTTTACCTATAAAATGGGCAATTTTACATGGCTCAGTCCACATAAGAGCAGTTACTAACACCACTCTGGAGTCAAAGAGACGCAGTTCAAATCCTGGTGTTGGCACTAACCAGCCACATGACCCAGGGCATGTTATTTAAATCATCTGAGTCTAGGTTTTGTCATCTTTAAAACAGGCATAATAATACCTGCCTCATAGGTTCTTCCCGTGAAGACCGCATAAATAATGCAGATGAGGTTCTTAGCTTTTTGTCTGCGACAAAACAGATCCTTAACAAACGTCAGCTGTTATTACAAGTGACTAGTTTTGGAGAAAAAACTATTAAATGTGTTTAACTGCTTTTCGTGGCTCTGTACCTGTAAAATGCTTGTAGGTATCACTTAAATGTCCACTAAATTCTTCACACACGCCCTACGAAGCTGAGGCACCACAGATCGGCACCGCTAAGTGCAGCTCCACGCGGCACTGCAGCCCAGTCCCTGCGGGCGCGCGTCACTCCCGCCCAGACGAAGACATTAGTCAACGGTCTCCCCGTCCCCGTCAGACTCCAGTCCGGCCATCTCTCTCCCAACGGAGATGTCTTCTCTCTTTTCCCAGAGACGACGAAAGCCATCGGGCTCCCTCTCACATCCCTGCCACCGAGCTACAAAAGGCCCTCGGTGTCCACACGCCTTTCCTTCAAATCAACCCTTCCCCTGGGCTTGGCTGTCGACGCCCTCCACCGTCCTCGGGAAATACGGCCCTTCTGTGATCTCCCTCCTCGAACATTGTCACCGTGCAAGCACGCGCTGGCCCCGCTGTTCTTGAACCCACGCCTCCCTCCAGTCTCTTCCTCCCTGCCCTCTATTTGCTTAGACCAGGTTAGCCTTTGAAAGTCGTTTACTCTCAGGTCACGAGTTTACGGCCTCGTCACTCCGCAGCCCAAGGCCACCATTAAAACTGCTTTCTCCGAGGTCACCGAACGGCTTCCTTTTGCTGAACCTCTAATTCAAGCCACAGTCCCCGCTGCACTCGTCTCACCGGCAGACAGGGCGATGTAAACTCTGCCCTCTCCCTGGGCTTGCATGACACCCACCTTCCAGGTGAGCACCCTCCTACCGCTCACTCACGGCCACGCCTTCCTAGCGTCCTTAAGAACACATTCCTCTGCCCCGTCAGGGTCTTCCTTGGTCCTCTTCTCTTCCCGTGTACTCCCTCCGCATAATCTTCACCATGAATCACGCTCCTGACTTCAATTACCATCTATGAGCAAATGACTCCTGCAGTTGACACAGCAAGTTGCCTATATCCATCCTCTCCTTTATTAACAGAACTCTAAATTTGTTTTGAAGGGCGATGTGCTCTGGTTTAAAAACAAAGAAAAGCTTGATTTCTCAGGTTTCCTTGTAATTAAGGATGGCTCTGTGACAGGGGTCTGGCCAGTGATGTGTAAATGAAAGCCTAACGAGTGAGGTTTCTGGGAATGCTACCATCTTTTCTGGTGAAGAGGGCCAAACCCAACTGGAATACCCTTCCCCCTGTGCCCTTCCTCTGCTGGCCTGTCTGGATCACAGATGGAATTTTTTGAGGCGCAGGAGACGCCTTGTTATGAAGTCAAATGCCATACTAGACGGATGGAAAGCCAGGAAGAGAGAGCCTGCCCCCTTCATGGCGCAGAACAGAACTACCATACGTGTTCTAAACTGTAAAAAGTTAAAACCACGGTGCCAAATTCAAACCTCGCTCTCTTCAAATTACTTGTCGAGCAATTCTCTGGGTTTATGTTACTTGAAGCTAAATACAATCCCAACTGATACTCCACCAAAGTTGGCCAAATTAAGTCACCAACTCCTAAACACACATTCAAGGCCAAATATCTAAATGATATTCTAGACACTTCGATGTCAAGGTACCTGTAACTCAGTTTTTCTGTAACTCTTAAAGCATTATTTACAGGATAAAAAGAGTTAAAGTCTTTGATCACAACCAACCACTAAACAGTTTCAAAATGATTATATCATGAGACATGAGTAAGAATTTCAGTATAATTTTCTCCCATTGCATGAGTCAGTTTTGCTACCGATTCTACGCCATTTCCATTAAGTATATATTCACATATTTACGCTATTGCAATTGATACTCCTTTGACCTACTAACAAACTCTGCATTTTCACATATCATTATAAGTCAAAGCATAAGATAAACATCAGTTTCTCTTAAGAACATTCTTTTTCTGATTATAAAAACGAGTTACACTCACAGAAAAGTTGAAGATCAAATAGAAGTAGTAAAAAGGCCCATGTTCACAGTTAGGAAGTCCTTTCCTACTCCAAAAGCATAAAAATGTTCGACTTCATTTTCTTCTAAATACATTAATGGTTCCATTTTTACATTTAATCCTTTGATCCACCTGGAATTTTCCTGGCTCACAGCTTCTACAGAGCAGGCATTCAAGAGCAGTTGAGCTCCACTGTTCTGACCTCATGATCCTCATGAGGTCAAGGGCAAGATGCCGCCTAATCATCACAAGGCTGGACTGCGGCCAAAAGACCTGCCTCCAGGACGGTCCCCTGGCATGCCTGGCAGGCAGGTGTGCTGCGGTGTGCCAGGAGGGGCACGGCCAGCTCTTTGACGGCCCTCACCCTCTGCCATGAGTACTGTGACCCTCATATTCTCCCTCTGCTTAAGTCAATTTGGGTAATTCAATTTCCTATAAAGGTATCCATTTAATTTGGGTTTCAAATTAATGAATATATAGTCATACAAAGTAAATATATATTTTCTTAATTTCCTTTTTTCATTCCTAATTTTCCATATTTTGTTTTCTGTCTCGATTAAGCTGTCTAAAGCCTTATGCATTATATTGGAGCTTTCTCTCCAAAAACGTAGCACTAAATCTACTGATTTAACTGTTATTGTTTTCTTGTGCATATTTTATCTAATAACTTTTTTCATCATTGCCTTTTGTCTGAACTGATATGCTTAACTTTTGTTCCCTTTCGCTACAAAATGTCAGTATTTAATGACATTAATTTTTTCTGTGTACTGGTTTTATCACGTGTTAATATGCATCTTTCATCATAATTTTTTCTAAACATTTTTTTCCAGAAATTTTTTAATTTTAGTTTTGCTTTTCTCTTTGACCCAATCAAGAGTTATGGGGTGGGGGAATGGCCAACACACAGGAAACTTGGGCTTTTTGTTTTAAAATTTACACGTACAACATTTTTACAACTCCGCTGTGGTTAGAGAAGGTATTTTCATTATTATCAGTTTGTTGGAAGTCCTGATCATTTATGTTCTAGGAAGAAAAATTCTCTGGGGCCCTGAAGAGAAGGCACCAGCTCCGCGCGCAGGGTGGAGCTCCCCGCGTATCTCGTGCATCACCCGTCCCGATTACAGTGCCCTCGATCATCTTTACTTATTGTCTAACTTAATCTGTCAGAAAGAAACATTAGTGTCTCATTACTCTCTGCTTTTCTTTGCATTCTCAGTAACTAATGTTTACTGTGATGTAATTTATCCCATAAAAATTAATGTTATTTCTTTATTGTGGCTTATACTTTTCATCTTCATGATTACTCTTGTCCCATTCTAATGCTTTGTCTTACAGTAATAATGGAACTCATATTCTCTGTTTGCATTTACCAATTTCTTTCCTTTAAGCTTGAGTTATTTTATTTGAAATGTTGCTTTTATAAAGAAAATATAGTCGGGTTGTTTTTAACTGTGTATCTGGTTGGTGGGTTTTTAATTCCCTAATTGTAACTTGGGCCACGTGTTCCTTTGGATGGCTCAACCTCCTGATCAGGAGAGCTGGACTCACCCGAGGACTTGCACTGCTAACCACCAATCTCAGGGCGTGATACCCAAATATAGCCCAACCTCCTGGGAGGTCAGGCTATTCGACTTCGTACTCTCCCTTCCGAGTCAGAGCAACAAGCTAACATCCGAGGGCTCCATGGATGACATTTATATCAAAGTAGTTTAAGGGATGGAACATGAACACTGTTGCTTTACATCTGAAAACAGTCTCTAAATTGTATATTGACAACGTAGCTGAATATGGTTACCGGGCCACAGACTTAAAGACTTCTGACATTTAATAGACAAAATACCAAAGACAAACCTGATTTGTGTTCCTCTGTAGGTAACCCGCTTTAATCCCCTGGGCTTGTTTTACCCTTAAAATTCAAATATTTTGCCAGAATAGGTCTAAGTAGCAACCTTTTTTCATAACTTTTGGCTGGTTCTCAGGGGGCCCTTCTGATATTTACTCGCACTCTTCTCTGGCACAGAAAAGTTCAATCGCGATTTCCCTGATTACTGCTCTGAAACACTTCTGGGGGTGAAGACCTGCTATCTGTCCCCCGCATTTACCTTTCTTATTTGCATATCTTTGTCCTTTTCTCCTCTGCATTCTGGAGTGTTCTCAGGTTTGTCGTCCATATTACCCTTCCGTTTTCTTGTGGTATCAAGCCTCCTTCGATCGCCTTAGCGTACGTTTTAAATGCTACTGCACTTTGGGTTCCGTGCATCTTTTATTTCAGCCCATTTTCTTGACATTTCTGCTTTTGTCTCCTGCTGTTCATCTATAAGACCTCCTGGTGTCCTTTGGACTTCGAGGCCATGATTGGTTTTTTTATGACACCGGAGGTTTATACTACGTGTACCTTACATGTAATCATTTTGAGAGAGACACGCTGTACCTTCAAAGTCATTCTTTCTTTTCCCTTACATTCTAGAACATTTTCAAAAGCCACATGCTAGGCATCTTTTGTGTACTGCCTTTGACAAGGAGCGTCCTATTTAGATCTAACATCCTTGCTCGGACAAGGTGACGTGTTCTTAGTCCCTTCAATGTCCACTAAATGCCGCAGGCTGTCCCTCTCAGACTGAAATCTGGACGTAAGAGATATGTTCTGCTCTCAGCTTGACTGGTAATGTGACAGTCATTCCTTCTAATGTGAGCGTGCGGACAGTGTGACTTTTCCTGCCACCTGTCCTCTGCACCATACGGAATACGTGGAACACACGGGCACCCACGGCTCTATTCAAAGAGCTTCCCTTTAAATGACACACGTCTAGGCAGCAACATGAATGAATCTGAAGAGATGCTGCTCTGTGCTGTCCTCTCACGCAACACCATTTGCTTCCAAATGAGATGTAAAAACAAAAATAATAAAAATGGAGCCTGCACGTTGGCTCCAGAAAGCTGCTCTCCAACCGGACGCTCTGCTCACCCGCGCACGGGCCCGCGGCTGCTCCTGCGGCACCCGACGGCAAACGCTTGGTTCTGCAGACCGGATCACGTCGCATTGATTCAGCTCTGCCAGAGAGCAAACGCAGCCGCAGACAACACGTAAGCAAGCGGACGGCACTGTGTCTCCCGAAGCTTCGCCTACATTTAAGCGAGGCATCAGGAAGCAGCGCAGCTAGCCGAGGCGTGAAACTCTGCACAACAGGACTGCAGACTCCTCGGCTTTTTACGTGTGTAGGAAACACGCCACGGGCCCACACTGACGTTATCGAATAGCCATCCAATTGCATTTCCACGTGCATCCGCCTGTGTGTAGCTCTTCCTCCGTGCCCGCCCTGTTCTGTCTTTCCACCAATCGTCCCGTGCAGTTCTCTGAGCCATCCAGGCAGATCGGAAGGAGTGTTAAGATTCTGTTTATTAAGAGGAGATGCCAAATCGTCTTGGGCTGCTTTTCCCTTCTAGAAAAGACAAATAAAATGACAAATGGAAGGCAGGAGGGGCATGGACGATTCCAAATGGCATCAGATTTGAGTTCAAATAACAGATTCTCAAAGTCTGAGGCGTCTCCAGTGGTCCCCCCTGCCACCATCCTCACTGACGATCCCTTCCACCCACCGCCTCGTGATCCAAACCCTAACGTGCTGCCTTTAATTCTCAAATTATCAATTTCACTCAACCTCCTTATCCTATACTTTCTGCTCTTCAATACCATGAAAACTGAAGAGAAATAAGGTTGTAAGACATACTGGATTTGCGATTCCTCTGACAAAATTTGAAACTGAAGAAATGCTTCCCACAAAAGTGAGGTGGGCAGTAGGTTATTTTTGAACGTTCACTTAAACAGCAGCGCAACAGAAATCCAAATATCCATAATGTCAACAGTGGCACACAGAGGTTCAGTCTCTTAAGAAAGGAGAAGCTTCAGAACACTTTCTTTTCTTCGTAACACCTAGAGAGATCAGGCCTTATATAACTGACTCACGCTATTTGACCAAATTTTTACCTATTTTATCTGTTTCAGACTTTTTAATTTGCAGAGGCCATCAAGTGTACTTTCGTAGTTGAAGACAATAACATGCTCTAAAAAGTGTGACAGGACTCCCTTCTGCAGGTCATTTTCTCTCAGTGTCGTCACTTCTACGGTGATGAGAGATCTGAGGATACGACGGAATTATTGTCTAAGGGCTTTCCGCAGTGTTCGTCCTCAAAGGGCATTGGCATCCGACAGATTGGAATCTAAGCCGTTCTAGTTGTTCTAATTTTCCAAGAAAAACATTTTCCTATATATTCATTTTGTGCCATAATAATAGCTTACATAAAAAAAATAAAGTAAATAAAATCTAATCACCATCATCATCCAAACAATATACTGAATTCTCTGGAGGTATATAACTCTATTATTTCGTTTTATAGTTATGGAAACTGGTATTAAACTTACTCGAAATGACAGCAAGGAAGTGAGCAGTTACAGAGGTCGAAGGAGAGTTAAATTATGGGGTCGACAGAATGCAGCCCACGGGCCAAATCTGCCCACTCGTCTCCCTCTCCACCCCCCCACCCCCGTCTGTTCTCTCAATGAAATTTCACGGAGCACAGTGGTGTGTGTCCATTCATTTACATAGTGTCTATGGGTGGGTTTACGTCACAACAACAAATCTGAATAATCGTGACAAAGCTTATGGCCTACAAAGCCTTACATATCCACTCTGGCTCTTGACAGGAAAAGACTGTAAACTTCTGATCTAGACAAGAAATCCCAGGAACACGGACTGTGGAAATTAAATACAAACATGGGGGTGGGGGAGGCACAAGTGCAGTTTTACAAAAAGAATTAACATCGATAGGCAATTGTTTTACAAATGACAAGTTTAAGATAGACAAAAAGCCAGTAGTGGCATTCTGTGGTTTTCTGCTGTATGACGAAAAAATTAATCAACATAAGACCTGGAATGAATAATGCACAGTTAGCAATAGCTAGTTTGAAATGTAGATCTAAAAAAGGTGAGCAGCTGGAGAACGCAGACATGAAAGGTGCTTCCTAACTTCTCCACCACATCTATGAAGAACATCTACATAAAGATCTAGATCATAGGAAATTATAACCATAAGAGATACATTTAAAAAAAAAAAAACTTGCACATCAAAAAATAAATAAATAAGACAAATGGCAAACTGGGATATAATAGTCACAATTCATCTACCAAGGAGACGATCTTTCTTTTCCTTAAAAATTGAGACAAATACAAAAATCCTGACAGACGAATAGGCAAAAGACATGAATCAACAGCTGACAGAAAAAAAAAGTCCTTGAACATCTTTAAAGATGCCTAACTATGGTCATAAAAGAAATCTAAATTAAAACTACGAGAGACCTCTTCTCACCTACCTGGCGAAAATCCACCCTCTTGGCAAAATTGAGAAATATTCAGTTTGATTTTAACGTATGATGTAGCTACTGTAATCAAAGACTGTATAATATTGGCTGAGGAGTAGCTACGTAGATCAATGAAACAGAAGAGAAAACCCAGAAACAGACTCACAAATATGCCCACCTGATTTCTGGCAGAGGCACAAAAGCGACTTCATAGAGGGAAAACAGCCTTTTCAACAAATGGCGCTGAAGCGACTGGGCGCCCACAGGTTTAAAAACATAAACCTCCACCACATACAGAAATTAACTCTAAATGGATCATAGGCCTTGCCGTGAAACACAAAACTGGAAAGCTTTCAGAAGGAAACCAGAGAAGAAAATCTTCAGGATCCACAGCCAGGCAGCGAGTTCCCAGACTTGACGCCAAAAGTGTGGTCCACATGAGGCAAATTAATTCAGCCTCATTGGAATTAAACTTTGCAAAAGACCCTGTTAAAAACATGAAAGTCCAGAGAAAGAGAAAATATTTGTAAAACCCATGTCAGACTAACAACTAAAATATATTAAGAACTCTCAAAACACAACAGTGAAAAATGATGCAATTAGAAAAAGGCAAAAGACATAAAGAGACATTTTCCCAAAAAGGGTGTCCTGATGACAAATAGGCACTTGAAAATATGTTCAACATTGGGGAAATACAAATTAAAATCAAAATAAAGTATCACCATATGCCTATGGGAACGGCTAAAATAGAAGAAAATGAGAACGCTAAATGCTGATGAGGACATAGAGAACCTGGATCATTCATACGTTGCTGGTGACAATGTAAACAGTATATAAAAAAGGTTTCTTAAACTTTAACCATTAGACAAACATACAACCCAGCAACTTTACTCCTGGGTGTTTATCACAGGAAAATTAAAACTTGTGTATGAGAAGAGAAGAGAAGAGAAAGAAAGAAACAAAAGAAAAACCTACATACGAAAGTTTATAGTCACTTTATTTCTAACAGGCAAAACATAGAAGACCCCAGCTGTCTTTGATGAGTGAATGGTTAAACTGTGGTACATCGATATCATGGACTACTACTCAATAATTAAAAAAACACTCCATTAATAGATACACACAGAATTCTGGATGAATCTCCAGAGAATCATGCTGAGTGAAAAAAGGCAATCCCAAATGGTTACACAGTGTATGATTCCATTGATGTAATTCTTGAAATGGTGAAATTACATAAATGAAGAACAAAGTAGTGGTTGCCAGAAATGGTGTGAGCAGGAGAAAAATGGGTGGGTCGCCGGAAGGGAACGAGAGCGAGCCCCGCGATCAGCATGTTCTGCCTCCTGACTCTGCCAGCGTCGGCAACCCAGATGCGATTCTGTTGTACAACAGTCAAGACGGCACCACTGGGGGAAACTTGGTAAAAGGAACAGAGGATCTCTTGGCATTTTTTCCTACAAAAGCATGTGAATCTACAGTTATCCCCGAAATAAATGAATAAATAAAAAAGTTTTAAAGGACTGAACTTCACTGAAATGAGATGTAAATGTTTATTTCCTAAAATTATCCAAGTTATTCTTAGAAGTCTAGCAAAACAGTCATGGAAAACTGTAAAACAGAAGGACAAAACGTATCTATCACGCATGAAAATGTCTTCCTGGAAGACATATGGGTAAATACTCATATACTTCTCAAAAAATATTGTTTTCCTTAATTATATGTTTCAATACTACTTCACCTGTAGAGTGTTTGCTTACAAAATATAAACCTTTCATTTTCTAAAAATTAATGAATTTTAAATTTGTGTACTCCTTCAGAAATCTGAGAAGAAAAAATATACTTTTATAAAACATTTTTAAACCCTAATATTCTAATGGAGCTTATAAAGATGTCAGAAAAACATGAAAAAAAATGGCACTTCTTTAGATATAGAAAGTCCAAGAATAGTTAGGAATTTGGCATTGTATAAACTTTCTGCTACTGTATATTCGAATCCTACTCAAATAATATTACAAGGATGACAAAAAGAGAAGATTTGAGAGGGTGTTAGATAAATCCTCTCCAAAAGGAGTCTTCGAGAAGATAGTCAAAAAAAGTTAGAGGGAGCTTGCATTTACACTCGGCTCACACACACATTCGTGTACTCCGCCATGTGAAAACAGATTACGCGAAGTCATAACCGCCCACCTAACACCTGGGGGATATATGGGGTTCTCCCAGGGTTAATTTCATCCAGATCCCACAGTAAGAGTTATTTATCACAGTACAGTCCTCAGATCAAAATGCTATTACAAGAACTAGGTCCCTTCACTCAGAAAAATTATTTTTCTTTCCTTTCCTTCTCATCCTGCCCTAAAATCACAACAATAAACTAAATCTTTTAGGTCTGAGAGGTTTGCAATAAAGTGTGGTACCAAGATATAACTCAATGCAGAGAAAATGAGGACTGCCACGGAAGAATTCACCTGCTCCAAGGCAGAGATCTGGACTACTTAAAACAGATTTTTTTAAATGCCAGGTTGTACAGCTGGCTTACCTTCAGTGTCTATTAATTAGAATGGCAATTTCTCTAATCACCCTGAAAAACTCACTAGTTATTTTTGATTGAGATTAGAAACCTGCCCAGCTATACTGGTCATGAAACAATTAAAATGTTAGGTTTTTTTGCCCTCTACTAAGTATGCAGTAAAGGCTGTCTATACTTGCACGACCAAAGGATACCATTGGGGGAAACTTGGTAAAAGGAACAGAGGGTCTGCTGTAGAAAGGAGGCGGCCTCAGGACACTTTGTCAGGAAGCACACACTGCTCTTGTCCTATTTGAAACTGCCTGCTGAGATTTATAAATATTGTTTTAAAATAATCAAATGAGACAGTCGAGTTGTAGATTTAAATGGAATCAATCAAAGGCAGAGAAAGAATGAACAGTGAATATGAGGAAATGGAAATGAGAGAGAAGGGAATGACCTAAGGAAAGAAGAGACACAGAGAGATGGAAAAGGCAAGGCCAGGAAATTAAAAAAGAAGAAGAAAAACCTGCCGGTAGGTGGGATGAGAAAGGGGGTTCAAAGAGGCAGTAGCTGGGGTCCTACAAGAGAACTACAAATACACTTACCACACATGCTCAGAAAATCAACACTAATTCAGGTTGCCAAATTATTTTATTACACACACACTAGAGCATTAAAGACAACGGGTCACCGGTCATATATCACCATCAAACTTCCTGAAGTGTAACATTCAGCCAAGGTGGGCAGACGGCAGATGTGACTGCCGCACCGTGTTCTCTGCGGCACGATGCAGGCGGTGGCACTGGCGGAGGCCTCGCTCCCGTGTGTGGAGCTGCTCTCCGCGTTAAATGCGCCGCGTCACGCGGGGGCAGAGCCATGTCCAGCAGGGAGATTCCCCAGACCAACCCCTACCCCCTCGCAGGGGCACACAATGTGCTACCAACAAAGTCTTCCTCTGCCCCGGGTCAGGGGACCCGCTGAAGCCAGGCTCCGACCCAGCGTGGAGCCGCTCTCGAGGGCGCCAGACCCGGCAGGCCACGTGGGTGAGACGGGGCAGCGGCGCGGGCCGGGGCTACAGAGCCTGGGATGACCGACCGGGCTCGGGCTTGCCGGGTACTCGCGACAGTTCTAACACACAGAGAAGCAACGCTGGTGTCAGCAGCGAACGTCTCGAAACCCACGTTAGAGGAACTGAGAGTAGAATGTGTTTCCGTCCATTCGGTCATCTTCAGAAACACGGCCTCTGATCACCCCCACTGAACTCGCACACGCCCTTCATTCCCCGCTAAGGCACGGCCCGGCATCTGGCCTCGCGACCCCAGCGCCACAGATTCGGAAGTGTTGTTCCCGCAAAGGGCCATTGCCCTCGAATGCCTGCTGGACACCGGTCTCATGAGAACCGGCCCCACCAGCCACCGAAACGCAGGTAACCTAGGCGCTTCGGTCACTCCCGCAGGGATGGGACAGCGAGCACCTGCTGCGCCGGCCGCCGGCGGGGGGGCCGCCTGGGCCCGGCCCCTTGGCGCCCACGTTCTAACACTGAAGCCGCAGACGCGACCGGAGCGTTAAAGGAGGCGCGGGGCGCTGGGGTCGCAGGCAGCGGTGGCCCCGGCGGCGGGAGGGGCGCCCCGCCCGCCCCCTCAGACAGGCTAAGACCAGGGCAGAGAAGCGCGCCCGGAGCGGAATGGGGGAAGTGCTGTCGGATGTCACGTATAAATGTCTCTGCGGAAGGGTCCGCTGCTAAGTAAGGGTGGCGACTCTACGGGCAAGGTGTCCCTCAAACTGCATTGGGACGAAGCGCCTTGCTGGCCTGCCCCGGACCGCGAGGGCGGAGCTGCAGGAGGAACCCGTCACCCCAGCGTGCTGAGCACTGCTCCTCTTCACAGTGACCCCCAGGATGCCCCGATTAGCAGTGTCCCCCAAGGAGTCCCACGAAGCCTGAAGGTACTGTCTTGCGATTGCTGAGCCGAAAGTGCGGCTCGTGGCCCTGAGGGCGAGGGCAGGACACACACACCCCACCCCCGCACCGGGGGACAGTGACCTCTGGGGTAGACAAGGCCAGCGCCAGGGCGCCGCGGAGTCACCCTGATCTGGGAACAGACACCTTAGAGAAGGCGTCCTAAATGTTTTATCTGAATATGTTTCTGGCCAAGTGTAGAATCGGTCATCACAAGCAACCAAAAATACAATACATTTAAAAACTAAAAGCCTAGACTCCGCGATCCTTTCAATAACAACGGCCTGGCAGCGCAGCTCCCAACTTGCCATCCTGCCTCAGGTGTCGTTCACACTTCTCAATTCGAAGTGGAAAAAAAGCCACACGGCTTAAACAAACAAAAGAGGGAATGCACTCGCCATGCAGCTGAGCAGCCCTGGAGTAAAACCCTCGCCTTCCACCCTCCGAGGGACCCAGATTCCTGGAGCGTCTGTCACCGGGCCGGCAGCCCTGGCTCTGCTCCTTCCGGGCGCCGCATTCCACAAGGAGCTCCCCCAAACCAGGAAGGCGGCCACCTGGCAGCCCGCAGCGAGCAGCAGTCCAAAAAGAGGAGGCGGCCCTTCTGCCGCTCCCGCAAAGCAGCAGCAAACCGGGCGCCAGCTGACCTAGTTGATCGCATGCCCGTCCCCTGAACTAACACTCTCTCCAAGAGGACTCTACGGAGTGCTGCAGAGGGAGGAAGCGTGGCGGGGGCGGGGCGCAGGTGACAGCTCCCCCCACGTGGCCGTGCTGGGGCACCAGCGCAGCGTGGGAGGAAGGCAGGCTTTGGAAGAGAAAAGGAGACAGAAGGAAACCCATGCTAGACAAAAACTATACGTGCCACAGCCCGATGTACTAATTTTTCAACTTTTCATTTTTGACAGTAAACCTTTCTTTAAATGAAATCTTACGTTTTATTTTGTATAGGAGCCAAATCGATAAAAGAGCAGAGCTGGATGGAAAGCGGGGAGCACGATGCCTGCCCTCCACCCACACACACCCCTATGTACGTGCCCCACCCCAGGTGACGCCTCGGGGGGCTCGTCACTCCCGGAGTTCTGAGCGATGTCTGAAGACCAAGGCCATTCAGACAGCGAGAAAGCTGCACGGTTTCCAACCACGCCTTAGAAATGAGTGGGCCACGTTCATATCTACAATAGTCGTTATTTAATCCTTATTTGCAATTAAAAGGAAAATGTAATGCTCAACGCTCTCATTAAATGCTCAAACCCACCCTATTGCAGCTCCACCTAGGATGTAAGCTCATTCACTGCAGTGCAAGTGCATTTAAAGGTCTCCGAAATCAAGTCCTCGGGGGACTGCCAACTGGTTTAATTTTCAAAATCAATATCCATCCTCAGAGCTGCTACAGCCTTCACTTCTACAGAAAATTCTAGCTGCATGGTAATTCCAGACAACACTTAATTCTATTTTGAGCTTGCTTTTACAGAAAAACTTTTCTTATGAGTCATACCTTAACTTACAGTGTAAGCTTGAAAGAACATTTTAATGATTGGATTAGCTAATTGTCCCAAATATCCTCCCTCATTAAAATAACTTACTATTGAAACAAATTGTCAAAGATCATCACTTCTAATACAAGAAATAAACAGCGACAGCTGGGGACAGCTTACACGTCAATCACTGAACATAACTAATGGCTCACAGTTTTATGCTACATTCTTCGTTTACTGAAGTTTTTAAAAGCAAATATAATTGAGTAATACATCTGCACATAACTCAGAGGAGGAATGAGATAAAAAGATATGCTTAAATCGTAAATTCGGTAGTGAAGAAAGCTCATAGCTTATCTTTGTTTTCGAGAAGATGCTGTCATTGCAAGAGATCGGCTCAGTGGCCGCATGGAGTACGCGTTCCTCTCCGACGAGCCTCAAACACGCTCTTCACTCTCTGCTCACTAAAATGTGTTCGCCTCTCTTCGGGTCACAGCTATGTGACATCTTGATAATGAGTACCTATGCCATGAGTTAAAAATTTTGGCTGGGGTTTTCTGGGTTTTTTGTCTGTTTCTGTGTCACGTTCAAGGGAAAGGAAGAACGCGGAGGGCGAGAGGTAGACTAAGACAGGGCGAAAATTAAAAACCAAAAACAACAAAAGGAAAAGCCCTTGATACAGAGGCCGTGTGAGAGAAAGTAACAGGGGAACATGCCGCGGCCCCCACGGCCATGGGAACGAGCACCCACATCGACGACAGGAGTGCCCAGCGTCTCCGAAGGACACTCTGACGGCAAACATATCGCTTCAGAGAGCGGGTAGGGGAAGAGGTGTTAAAGAGATCAATGTGGCCAAGCTGGTGTCTTCCTAAGTCATTCAGATTCTGGAAATGTGCAGAAGACAGACAGACGTTGTCATGTGTATGAAAGACTGACATGGATCTCTAAAATTAATTATCAGGAAACAACCTCAGAATGAAATGAGGTTGGTACACGACATTGTGACAAACAATTATAGAAAACATACATCCACACACCTACATTGTCGGTCAAAGAAAATAATCCTCAAAATACATACAGAAAACTAAAGATTGAAAAAAACCTAAAATCCAAAGGTAGGTGAAGACGGTAAAGTAGTGAATCTTAGGTTCTCTAAACTACGGCCTCCGAACGTGCGTGCATTGCAGCGCAGGCACTGTGTATAAACTCGTGCAACACCTGCTTTCGCCCTTCGGAGGTAACCGAAGCAAGGGCTGCTGGGAGCTGGCAACGTCCCACTCCCTGATCGAGGCGGTGATTACACAGGTGTTTATTTCACAGTCGGCTGAGCTGTTTGCTTTTTAACATGCACTGTATTTCACACAGAAAAATAGACTCAAAAATGTAAGAGGTACAGGACGGCTGGAGAGGGGTGAATGCTGTCTCAATTTTCAAAAGCTACAGACAGACATATTCAGTATGACTCCCTAGCAAGACTCTTAAAACCAAGAGACTATTTAGTAAAAGCTAATGAAGCTGACATGGGACTTCACAGACGCTGCAAGGCCATGAAATCCCTGTTCTCAACAGTGTCACTTGTCAGGAACTACGCCTTATGGGGACGATGAGGTGTCCCACTCTTGCAGCGCAGTCCCGATGACAAGGGGATGGGGGAAGGCAAGACGGGGAAAGGCCGTGAAGCTGGGACGGCTGTGTGATTTCCTAACTCCGAAGACACGAATATAACGGGATTTACCGGATCGAATTCGGTCCAGAGGGATGACTCCGGGAACGTGCAACAAAGGACTGTGCCCTGCCCTCCCAACATGTGAAGGTAAGAATATAAAAGGCATAAAAGAGCAGATGTAGTTAAAAATGAATTTGGGGATGAAGAAGAATTCAGGGGATATTTTAAGTTCAGACCAGAAGCCTTTAAAATACAGACAGTGAGGACGGTGCCTGAATAACAAACACGAGGACAGGTGGGTAGGACGCTGAGGGTGTTCCCACTGATGGCTGTACTTCTGGAAATGCACCAAGGAGGGGGAAGGGACCAGGGCGGAGAAGGGGGGGCAGGTCTGAGAACGAACCGATGCAGAGAACGGAAGAGAACCCTGACCGCAAACACGGCGGAGGGGCAGCGTTCAGATCCCCAAACGGCAAACAGTACGTTTCACCACTGGATGCCTGTACTTCCACAGTAACTCCGTCATCTGTGTGAAGCCTTGCTTATATTTAACGAAGACTTTCAGCCCTAGTTTCAGAGAATATTCACACTCAGTTTTTCGATATAAGATTATTTTGAAAGTTCCTTTTTTAAAAAAACCTTGTTTAAAATAATATAATCAGTGGAAGTAGCACCTAATATGTGAAAAAGAACTAGATTTGACAAGCTAGGTCCCATACTAGGTTAAGCAAAGAAAATGAGAAAACAAACTGAAACATTGTATAATATATATTAAAGCTTCCAATAGAGACAAGAAAGTAAACCATTTTCACACACGTTAAATGTTATCTGGTGGATTACTTTAAGTACCTATAGTTACATAGCAAGAATTCTTTAATGTAGTCAGCTAAATGTAATTTAAGTCCAATAGTGTCCTTGTTTAACTTTGTTTCATTTTATCTCTTTTGGAGATATTTAAGCATAACAGACTAAATAATATTTAGCCCTGTCCTTCAGGTTATATTTTTAATAAAGGCAAGGGTTAAAGCCTTAGCTAGCAAAGCTAAATCGTCTACTCCAGATTTATAAAGTCAATGTGAATTCCCAATGAAATGTAATTAACTGCATGTGATTTAATAAATGTGTGACTTTGATATACATGAAAAAAATAGGTTTATCATTTGACTTAATTTTTTTCAGGATCTATTAAAGCATGAAATGACACACAAAAATATTCTTACAAATGAAATGTAAAGACTGTTAACTCTAACTTTTATGATGTGTTTTACCAACATTTTCCCAGAAAATGTTTCCAGAATGACAAGTATCAATGAAAAAAAATATTCAGAAATGATCTTTTCCCTATATTCAACTTTCCAGACATAAACGTGAGGCCTAAAATGAAGTCATGTTGTCTTGATTTGTTAGTTCGTCTGTTGTAAAAAATGATCTGAAGCTTGGTGAGATGGACAGGGGTCTACCATGTTACCTCGGAGCCCAGCTCTACCGCGAAGTGTGTTAGCTGGGCAAGTCGGTCAGCCGCATGTGGTCTGCTTTCACCTAAAGGACATGAGGGACCGCGGGGAAGCGTTCCATGGTGCAGGGAGGCTGACACACAGCAGTGCTCACGCACGTTAGACGCCTTCTCCCATCGCCTCTGGTACGGAGTCCACCATGAATGGTCCCTCACGCAGCAACGACAAACACGGCCCCTGTAACTATGACTCTCATGGTCCGTGTACTTTAGTTAGCGCAGTTTCTATTAAGCACGGAGTGGCGGTATCATCATTCGTATTAGGTCTAGGAGTGGCGGGCGGTCCCCCTGGGCATTCACAAAGAAATCCCGCCCATTCTTGGGTGAACCGCTAAGGAGACTGAACACTAATAAGAGCTACACGTTATTTTTTTAATTTCACAAAGTAGAAAAGAATATTGGTTATTCTATTAATCCCAAGGAGTATAAATGTAACTTTTCTCTCAGTTAATTTATTTTTTTTAACTATAGTTATTTCAAAAATTATGAGTTGGGTTCAGTTCATTTTACAAATCCGAATGTGGGTTAATTTACGTCGACTTTTATTCTAAATGCCATCAATTATCAAAATAACCCCCAAAATAAAAGATTAAAATTTGTAAGTAGCTAACCAGGATTGTCAGGCACTTTAAGAAGAGTGAAAAAGATATGATCTACTTAACGGTTCTTGAATTTTCCCACGCCATCATTTGCATCTCTTAGATATCTAGCATCTACTCAAAAACGGTAACAGCGGGAAACAAATCTGAGAAACTACCTCGGGAAAAGAAACTGTAAACTAGGATAATGTGGAAAACTTACAAAAACAGCAGCTAATGAGCCGATGGGACGCGTCACCAGAACAGCAGGTAGATCCACCTGCCACTCGGCGCCCTTCCCGCCTCGGGGACGGGCGCAGCACTTCCTTCCGCCTGCCCTGTTTCCGAGTCTCACCCTGTCAGAACTCCTGTCTAGCCGTGACCACCTGAAGCCTTTCGGGCCACTCAAGTCTCTGAAGGGGAAAGAACAGGGCGAGAGGCAAAAGGCTTCGACAGATCGCCAACATCCAGTGATAATCTGAAGAGGCTCTCTTTTCCCCAAAAATGGCACGACAGCGGTGGTGACGCCTGAGCTGTGCGTCCCAGCGTGAGGCGCCTCTGCGGCCAGCACTCCACAGGGGAGGAGAAGCACTCGCCTGCAGCCTGGCGGCGCCTCAGGCTGCCTCGGCCTCTCACCCACGGTCACACGACAGTCTCAGCTGGGCTCCTGGGCTCTAGGGACATGAAAACGGGGCCACAGCCCGTGACCTAAAACCTGCGTGTGAATGTCCTGTTCCCAGCAAACGCAAGGACTTCCTGGTCCTGGCGCACCCCGCTGTCACCAGCAGGGACACCCCTGTCCCCTCTTAATTCAGAGACTTACTTTCCCAGTCCAACTTCAGTGATCACTAGCCTCCAAAAAGAAAAAAAAAAAAAAAAAAAAGGAGTTCTTTTCAATATTGGAGATCTCTGGAATATAGAAGTATCAAATATTTGGACAATAAGAAAAAAACACGGAAATAGGGCCAACCTTTAGTTACTAGGTTCAGCAGCACAGTGATTTTTTGGGGGGAGGGGGTGTTTTTGAAAGGACAGTTTTTTGTCCTAGTACTTTCATAAAACTTCATTAATCTGTAAAACATTAGGAAGTATATTTCTTAATTTCAGACATGGGGGGATTTTCATATAATCTTTTGGATTTTTGCATGATGCCACTATGTTTAGAGAACACACTCTATATGATTTCAAACATCTGAAATTCGAGACTTATTTTACAGTCCTATACATAATCAACGTCCAGTGCTCCACATGTGCTTGAAAAGAACGGGTCATACAGAAAGTGTGCGTTCTGTGCGTGTCTACGAGGTCAGATTTGTTATTCGTGTCCTTTAAATCATCTATATCCTGAATTTTCCATCTGCTACTACTGTCGATCATTCTGAAAGGTGTGTTAACTGCCCACGAGACTGTGAATTTGGCCAGCTTCCTTCTGTTTCTGTGTAGCTCTGCTTGTGTAATTCACACCTGTGCCGCTGGGTACCTCAGTTCTTATGCCTGGTGAATTGAACATTTTATTATTGTATTGTGATTTCTTCATCTCTAATGTCTTTTACCTTAACGTCTTTTTTGTCTGATACCTATATATTTATACCAGCTTTCTTTTGATCAGAATTAACCTGAAATACAATTTTCCATTATTTTGCTTTCTGAATTCTTATGTTTTAAGTATGCTTCTTGTACATCTAGTATCTCATTAGATTTGATGTTTTCATCTAAGGTGACAAACTCTGCCTTTTAAATGAATCATCTAGTCTATTAACATTTATTGTAATTACTGACACTTAGATTTATGTTATTTTGCACCGTTTTTCCTGCCTCTTCTCTATTTTTCTCCTCATAGAAGACAATGATGTTAACGTCCATTTTTTTCTAATTTCCTCCCGTATGTTCCTTTTGAGTAATGGCAGTAGACTATTAAGTAAATAAAATGATACGTCAATTTTTATTCTTATTATTTAGATGCTTGTTTTCTCACTGGGGTGGAGTGATGTTTAACTTTCCTAGTTAATGATTTCTTATGCTTTTAGCTGATAGCAAAGACAGGACATAAAATCTTTATGAAATTTTGATGCAACTACCATCTGGTCTTTAAGATTAACCAATCCATAAAAGCACAAGCCTACCCGCTAAAAATGATGGCAATAGACTCTCAGAATAACCGCTGTTTAGGCAGCAACCAACATGCTTTCAAATTTGTTTTATTCTTCTATTTTTAGTCAATGAAACTAAGGTATATTATCACAAAATACATATCTACATATCAGATATTATTGATCCTTGCAGCAACCAGATGTCACTAATTGTGTTTATTCTATCATAATTCTCTTTTAACACCAAGCCTGAAATAAAAACCAGCTGAAGTCAAATTTGTCAGAAACAAAATGGTGTTATTTTACTTTTCATGGGGAAAAAAATGATTGTCATAATTGTCTCATTAATTTTTTAAAGTTTCAAGCAAACAACCATGTGCATGATCGATTGTGAGAAGTGAACGAACAGATACGGTTCAGTACTATAAAACAGCAAAATTAACACGACCTGTTTGACATCTACAGAAGTAAATGCTGGCACGTTACTAGGCAAAGGTCGCCTGGCCAATGTCCAATGCCTCACAGACTAGCAGTCCAGGACCGGATCCTCCGTCTTGCAGCCCAGTGACCTTACCACAGCCCTAGAGGTGATCAGACTCAGGACAAACACCTCAGGCCAAACGCACTTAAAGGCAATCAATTCTGTAAAACAAAATGACATGTTTTCACTCTTACTAGTAATTCATAAGGAAATAAACAACTGCCAGGGCAACTGAACACTGAACTCTCTGGTCGCTGTGACCTGCCCCACGGGGGAGCCGCGATGGAGAATAAGTGACGTCGTCAGCGACCTGCCCCACGGGGAGCCGCGATGGAGATTAAGTGACGTCAGACGACAGCCCCGGAGATTTGCCACCACGGCAAAGGGAGCTGTTTACTGGTTTCGGGGGTTCGTGCACCGCGGTATCTCCGTCTCCCCGTGGGACCATGGCTGCCCTGGGGTCCCTCTCAGCGAGGCACCCTCGCCAACAGACGATGCTCACGGAGGCGCCGACAAACGTTTCGTCTAACTCTCGGAGCGCGTTTATTTTGTTTGGGTTTTTGAGCTCACTGCTGAATGCCCACTTTCCCTTTGTGGCAGGGTCGCCCTTTCACTACTTTTAGGTCATGTTATTCGCTGGGGAGGAGGAAGTACCTCGCTCCTTTCCCTTTTGAACCATTATATACTGGTTGACTCAAAACAGTTTACCCCTCCCAAGCCAAACTCACTCTCACTGGGACACCTTACCACACCCCAAGAACAGCACGAACTTCCATGATTATGCTGCACGAAAAGAGGGCGTAAACGTGACCATATAAAGGCCCCAGGAAACCGCTGCTTCTTGATCAGCAGTGCAATGATGCCCAAGGGGTGTCTCAACCCTCCAGAGCTACCAGCCCACAGCGCTGTCTAAAGATACATGTTCTCTGGCCCGAAGAGGCAGGTACGATTTCACTTCTTAGTCCTCTCCCTGCCTCCACGCCGACGGGCCTCCCAGACAGACGCCAGGCGGCTCCTACCGGACACCTTGGCCGGCCACGCGCAGGTGCACCCCGTAGCAGCACGGAGTTCTTCCTACCACCGCCCCGGCCCCCTTCCGCCCCCCCCCCCCCCCCCCGGTCTGAGCGGCCAGCCTCCTTTTCAGGTGAGCGACCCCACAATGACTTTCTCCCCTTAGGTGATAAGGATCCACGGCCTAATAAGGTTGAGGCTCTGCTCTTCTGAGCCTTCGTCAATGTCACACCTACATGCAGGATGGTGTGGGTCGGGTTTTGCTTTTGAACTGTGACCGCAGGGCAGCTGAAAGCGAAGGAAGACGGGAAACGGAGGCGGCAGAGGCACGGGACACCGGAGACGAACGAAGCAAGGGACACAACTAAAGTCCGCTTTCAAGTTACTGCTACCTAGGGGACAAAAAGGAGGGGAAAGAGCAAGCCAGGGACCAGCTCTATGGTGACATGTACAAATCTGCTTGTGGGGCGTGCAATCCAGACACGGTGCAGGGCCCAATGACGTGAGAGACGACGAGGGGGGCGGGGCACCGACGTGCCTCGCGCCGTGAGCGGCTCGTCACGGCTGCACCTTCGAACGGGAGCGCTCCGCAGACGTGACTTCTACAATTACCACCAGCAGCAGCAAAGGCCCCCGCCCTCCGTGTCCCCCCCACGTCCCAGCACAGCATCTGGCACTTTCTATCACCAATTTCATTCGATCTGCTCTAAAAGTCCTAATGCTGACTAATTTTTAAAACGGCTCCCATGAACCGCGTTGTCACTCTCCATGACAACTTTCTGAGGGAGGTACTAGTATCAGTCCAGTTTACAAGTGAGAAAAGCTGAGTCAGAGAGGTTAATTAACTTGCCGCAGGCCGACAGTCATCAAGCAGCGAGGCCAGGAACCGAGGCCAGTCCCTGCGCCGGAGCGCTGTCACCGTCCGATGCGGTCTCTGATGAAGCCTCAGCCCAGTTTGAGAGATGAGGAAAAGGTAGAGAGGTTAATCTACCCAGGTCTCACCGTACAGTGCTGAGCTGAGACTTAGACCTGCTTCACTTTATTCTAACCTCACTTCTCTCGCTGAAACATTACAAACATGTAAGTACTTACGAAGCAGGATTCCTACATTTAAGCTCAATTTCCATTTGTTTTCAAGGACTCACATCTACTTTCTCTGGGAAAAATCCTCAGTGAGTTTAACTGGCTAGATACTGAGGTACACTCTAATGCATAAATTATTCCCTGGGAATTAATAAGGCACTTAAGGAACTTATATTAACTCTTTCAGGCCACAGAGGTATCATTCAGTGAAGTGAATTCTTAATTTACTGAAATAGTACCCTAGAGGTTCAGAAGCACATAATTTCCTCTGAAGGCATGGGGAGAAAAACTTGTAAAGCCGTTTAGAAACATAAATGAAATTCAGAACACAATTAAAAACCAAGCTACGGGGAAATACTGTTCTAGCGGATTAGCCTTTGGACCCCCAAAATCTGGCAGAAATGAAACTAAAAGGAAGCTGGCAATATCTAGGTCTTCTGGAAAGAAAATCACCTTGGACAGAGAATCCGGGCACAATGGCCAGGGTGTAGATGTGATTGCAGTCATCAGAGAGAAGATGACAGTAAAGGTTATTTTGTCCTGCTTCATCGGGTACTTCTGGCAAAGAGAGTAGGGGCAGTGGCTTTAGGAAGGGTCACCGGGTCTCCAAGCGGCATCTCTAGCTTCCCATTCTCTCCTGCCCCTCCCACACTAGGGCTTCTAACCTATCAGCCTGTGTTCCAGGGCTATCCCTCCTCGCTGCCTCCAGCCCTCTACATCTGACTGTACACAACGTATACTCCAGACGAGGTAAACACTGCCAATGCCAGATGAAATATGCTCCTTAGCCCATAAACTGCTGCTCCATGCACTACAGACGATCAGAAGATTGATATCAAGTATCGGCAGTGTAGTGCGAAATTGCTCTAAGAAAAGCAAGAACATAAAAGAACCATTTCTGATTTGTGCAATTGGAGAGCAGTTCTTGAAGGAAGTGGCATCTAAGCAGGGCCTATAAGGACAAGTAAAATTTTCAATAACAGGCTAACATCTAGATGCAGGAGATAACAAAAGGAAGCAGAAGCGGCAGCATTAGCGAACGAGCGGAAGTGAGAAGACACAGTCTTTCAGCAGCAGGTAAAGCATTTAGCTGCAGACTTGGCATCTGAAGTGAAACCTTCTCCAATTCCTTCAGTGAAAAGGAACAAAGATGTCTCTCCGCTTCACTGCTGACCTGGTTTCCTGTGTGGTCTCACTGGCTACCTTCTTCTCACTGATTCTTATGTTCTGATCGATGGTCTGCTTTAATACCTTTTCACATCTAACGTCTAATAAAGATATAACTAGCCATAATCAGCATGGCTTAATCTTTTCCAGTGGTCACCTTTTTTAGGTTCCTTTTTCTTAAAATAGTCTCTCCAATAATAGCACTGTCATTGTATGACGCATGCTTGTAATTCTTCTACTCCTGCTGCAAGACGGTGAACACTCGGCGGCTTAGGGGCTTCATGCCACCTGGGCATGGGAAGCCCAGTCTTTGGCCACACTGCTAAGAAGGTTCACCTTCCAGAAATCCAGGCCTCTCGCATCCCTAAAGACCTACAAGAAACAATCTAGAAGGACAACACTTCCTCCAGTGGGCGGAGGGGCCTTGAAGAGAGAAGTCCTTAGATGTCGAACAATTTGGCTCCATTCCGGAATAAGACTCGTGTTCTACGTAATCAAAGAGCCCACTTAAGTGAGCTCCAAGCAGTATTTTGTCCTTAAAGATGACCCTGGGCTCCATCTCTAGAAAAGCAGAAAATGTACAAATTATAAAAACAGTAAGTTTTAAAGTTGTAATAATTGAGGTTTCCAAAGCTATTTGGGTCAATAGTCAAAAATCTCCCAACAAAAAAATCCAGGACCAAATGGTTTCACTGGTAAATTGTAGCAAACATTTAAAGGAGAACTAACACCAATCCTTCTCAAACTCTTCCAAAACACAGAAGAAGAGGGAACACTTCCAAACTTATTTTATGAGACCAGCATTATCCAGATACCAAAATCAGGCAAGGATACAAGAAAATTATAAGCCAATATCCCTGGTGAACATAGAATATAAGCGCATCAAAATCAATAATACATTAAAGGTCAAGTGGGATTTGTTCCAGAGATGCAAGGATTGTTCCACTTCCACCAATCAGTCTGATTCGCCACATTAAAACAAAGAATAAAAATCACATAATCATCTCATAGATGCAGAAAAGGCATTTGACAAAATTCAACAGCTATTTATGATACAAACTCTCAAGAAAGCAAGTACCAACATAAAAAGGCCACATGTGTCAAGTCCACAGCCAACATCATACTCAATGGTGAAAGCTGAAAGCTTCCCACTCTCACTACTTTCCTTCAACACGGTATTGGAAGGCCTAGCCAAAGCACTTAGGCAAGACGAGGAAATAAAAGGCATCCAAATCATAAAGGAGGAAGGAAAACTATCTGCAGACGACATAATATATGTAGAAAACCCTAGAAACTCTACCCAAAACTGTTAGAATAAGCAAGTTCAGTAAAGTTGCAGGGTACCAAAAAACAATATACAAAAATCTACTGTGTTTCTGTACACTAATAATAAACAATCAGAAAGACAAATTAAGAAAACAATCCCATTTACAATAGTATCAAAAAGAATGCCTAGGAATGAATTTAACCAAGGGGATAAAGACTTATAAACTGAAAACCATAAGACACCGATGAAAGAAACTGAAGAAGACAAATAAATGAAAAGATATTCCATGTTCATGGACTGGAAGAATTAATATTGTTAAAATGTCCAAACTTCCCAAAGCAATCTAAAGATAAAATACAATTCCTACCAAAATTCCAGTGGCATTTTTCACAAAAATAGAAATGACAATCTCAAAAATTGCATGGAACCACAAAAGACCCCAGATAGCCAAAGAAATCTTGATAAAGAACAACAAAGACAGAGACATTGTGCTTCCTGATTTGAAACTCTAGTACAAATTTATGAGAATCATAATAGTATGGTACAGGCATGAAAATAGAGACATAGATCAATGGAACAGAACACAGAGCCCAGAAATAAGCCTACAAATATACGGTCAATTAATTTACAACAAAGGAGTCAAGTACATACAATGGGAAAAGGGCGGTCTCTATAATAAGTGGTGTTGAAAAAAATGGACAGCCACATGCAAAAGAATGGCATTGTACTGCTACCCTACAAGACACACAAAAATGAACTCCAAATGGATTAAACAACTTGAACATAAGAGCTAAAAACTTAAATTTTAGAAGAAAACAAGGTGACACACTCCTTGACATCGGTCTTGGTGATAACTTTTCGACTTAACACCAAAATCAAAGGCAACAAAAGAAAAAATGAACGAGTGGGACAGTATCAAGCTAAAAAGCTCCTGCACAGCAGAGAAAACCATCAACAACATGAAAAGGCAGAAAATATTTGCAAATCATATTTGATAAGGGGTTAATACCCAAAATATATAAAGAGCTCACACACTCAACAGGAAAAAACCACAAATGACCCAATTAAAAAACAAGCAAACGTCCTGAATAGACATTTTTTCAAAGAATACACATTTGAGTTTTTCCTCCTCTCCAGAAGCCAGAGAATCTTTATCTCCTGCATTCTGCGCGCTCACAGTGACACGTTTCATCGAGCCAGGCAGGCAGAGGCCCATTCAACTAAATTCAAATTCTTCAGCTCTGGGAAAACTGCTTGTTGTATTTCTTTAAAGCTTTTCTCCCTTTTACTCTTTCTTCCTGAAATTCCTACTATTTGGTAATAAATGATAATTTTTTGAGGTTTGGAATGCTCTGTTTCTTTCAAGTTTTTTTAAAACATGACTTTACTGTCCCTCAGGTTAAAGACTTTCCTCAGAAAAGCTGACGTTTACAGGGCACTGAAATGCTGAATGGATGGTCAACAGGTATGTATATAAACGGTGCTCAGCATCAGTCATCATCGGGGACGTCCAAATCGAAACACAGTGAGGTATCACCTCATGCCTGTTAGAATGCCTGTCACCAAAATGACAAGAAACGATAAGCGCTGGGAAACACATAGAAAAGGGACACCCTCGTTCGCTGTTAGTGGGAACACAAATTGGGGAAGTCACCAAGAAAATAGTATGGAGGTTCCTCAAAAAATTAAAAATAGAATCGCCATACAATCTAGCATTCCACTTCTGGTATTCATCTGAAGAAAACAAAAACCCTGACTCAAAAAGGTGTCTGCATGGCCGTATTCGTTGCAGCACCATTTGCAGTAGTCAAGACGTGAAAACAACCTAAGTGTCCGCCAATGAACACTGAAGAAAGTGTGCTACATACACATGGAATATCATTCAGCCATGAAAAGGAAATCCTGCCATTTGCGACAACATGACCGAACCCTGAAGGCATGATGCTAAGTGAAGTCAGTCAGGGAAAGACAAATGCCACACAATCTAACTGTGGAATCTGAGAGGAAAAAACCACCAGGATCAACGAGGAGAGCAGACTGGTGGTTGCCAGAGGTGGGGGGTAGATGAAATGGGTGAAGATGGTCAAAAGGTACAATATTCTAGTTATTAAAAAAGTGAATCCTGAGCTGTGACGTGCAATGCATTTAAAACGTCTGGCGTAAGTGCTTAATAAACGTTGGCTCAAAGCATTGCTTCTACGAAGGCACTGGGAGCACAGGACGTCTGGAGAACCATAAGTGGCTTCCTGTGACAGGACCACAGCTTTCTGGTGTGCTGCTGTGGCCAGAAGAAGAGGGAATAAGGCGGAGCTAAGGGGGAGGCAAGAGCCAGAGCGGCCTGGAGAGGGCCGCCGCCGCCTGCAGTGCCAGGCTTAGACAGCAGACGAACTGGTGGGACTCGCCTCTTTACTGGGACCCACGTGTAGGCACGATCAAGTCCATTGTGAGCAGCAGTCCTGCCTGCTTACGAGCTTGAATTTCATTCTGAAGATAGCAGGAGCCCCCTGCAAGATTTTAAGAAGAGAAGAGGTATTCTAAGCAGCAGGTTAGAAAAATTGAGACCCTAAAGCTTAAAAATTAGGCCCAAACTAAATACGGTTTATCCAGGAGTACAAACACCAGAAACATAGAACAATGGGGCTCTTCTAAAAGAAATGTTTTTGTTAATATGCTTAAAAGGAGTGAAAACAAGAATGGAATAGTATAAACATGTGACGACAGTGTGATTCCAGCAAGCTGAGGACACTGACCACTGATGTCACAGCAGCCCACACCACACAATCCAGACAGGGCGGTGTGCACCACATCGGAGAGATCGGAAGTTACTGCCAGAAGCTATTTAATGTGAAAAAATCTCATAAATTTCATGGTACAAGGTCATTTACTGCTGAGGAGAATGTATTCCAGGGAAAAACTGAAACAGGGAAGCAGAAAGGAGAGGCACGACCTCAGTAAACAGACCCGTGAAGGGTCTTCTAAGACCCGCCCTGGAATTCGGGTTTCTGTAAACACAGCACCGGTCTGAGAAGTGAGGATCCCACACTCCTACCTTCGTCACAAAGAATTTTCCACAAAAACAAAAACTCATGTCATTGAATGCTATTAAGTTTTTGCAATTAAAAAATAAATCTCATGAAAAATCACGCTTCTTGTTGTAGGAATAAGTAAAAGATGCTTAGTGTGTTTACATCTCTAGCTGGGGCTTCATGTAATTTTTTCAGGAAACCTGATCTCATAAAACGACAGCTACTTTAGTTTGTTTACATGACATATTTGTGTTGAATTAAAGGGTTAGCTCAGTCTCTTTGTTCTCATTTGTTTCTTAAGACGTGCGGCTGTCCAAACACCCTTTCGGTCCGTGTGCTCTTTGAAGACATTTGAACCGGAAAGACTGTTAATCCGCAACAAGTCAGGTCCACAAAAGCGACAAACGGACCGTTTTATCAGCATCAACGTTTTCACTACCAACAAATCACTGAAAAACAAAATCCTCAAAACCCAAAACGTGGTTCGCAGCAAAACGCCTTCCCCGGCCTCCAGCGCGGCCACGATCCCCTCTGCTCCGGGACGCCCCACTCCTGGAGCAGAGCATGGGGACTCTCGTCGACACTTTTTCCAGTATTTTTACTTTTTGGTCCGTAATAAAGCACATCAGTCCCAATCACATGGGGACTACACCACATTTGTACGTACCGAAGTCCCCCCGCTCAGTGGCCTGTGCAGTCAGTTCACTGTGTGCTGCGTAGCACCTGAAATCAAGCATCTGGAGCTATCGCCCCGAGGGCGGCAGGCAGCAGCGCACACGCCGCTCCCCGCAGAGGTCCTGCTCGCTGTTCTGCACGTGCGGCTCCCACATCCACGCACAGGGCCGCACCACCAAACGCACTTCTGCACACACACACACCAACGTAATTTACACACCAGAGAGGGCTCGGGCACGGCGGGCTGGAACGTGCTTTCAGTGCCATGACACTCAGTCCCGGGCCGACATATGAAGGTACAATATCCATCTATTCTGAGATCAAATGTAATTTCAATTTGTTGCAAATGGGGGCGAGTCTTTTCTATTTATGATAAGGAGAGCGCTCTCACATTTTTATTCAGCTTGGAAATAAACTTCCTACGATTCTTTTAAGCTTTTATATCAATATAAAGCTCATCTGAACTGCAAGAGAAACTATTCTTAAAAGCTTTTAACTGTTGCTACTTAAGTAAATCCAAATTCACTCCTATCATGTAACTGAAAGAAAACATTGGAAAACCTGGATCCTACAGCTGACACGAATGCACACACCACCCACGACCCTCGACCTCTTTTCTGTGACGACCATGACCACTTGTGCCTGCTGGTGAACTCCACTGGGAATCAACGCGGGAAGTCTAATGACAAACACACTTAAAGGACAATAAGGAAAGCTGTACTTGAGTCACAAAAACAGTGCTTGGAGAGCCAAAGAAAGCATCAGGAAGAAAGGTTTCTCGCATGAACTGCTGGGCACCCGGCAGGCAGGAAAGCTGTTCGGTCAGAGGAAGAAGCGTGAGCAAAGTGGCCAAGGCCAAGGCTGCTGGGGCAGGTGCCGACCGCAACGGTCCGCTGTGGTCTGAGGCAGGATCCGTACAAAGAAAACGCGGGGAAGGTCTGTTTCCAGGTCCTCTTTGTAAACAATTAGCATGCATATATACTTTATGAACAATTTATGTATCGTATAGGGACTACACGCTGCCGCTGCACGCCTCCGTGTGACAGCACACGTACCGTTCCGTGCGTTTTAGGGGTCTTCCGTGTATTTCCTTCTCTCCCCTCCCTTGCAAACACTTAATACGTACCCTCTGTATTCTCCTCCATCATTTAATCAGGTACACACACATATCACAGGCACTTTGTCATTATCTGTATTAAGAAGATACATGTCTTTTTGCAATTTGGTTTTCACACTCAGCTCTTCATAAACGGTCCTCCAAGCATCTGACTGACAAAGCTCTACTCCTATGCCGTGGCTATGCGCGGTCTTCACATGTCGTGGTTTAGTCAGCCCTACCTCTGTTAATGGTCGTTACCTTTGTTTTCTATCATCTCTGCAAGCGCTGCCCCAATAAAACATTCTCTCCCTGTCTTACATGCGGGCAGTCACCCTGCGAGACTGAGTCACGACAGTGGAAGCAAAGTTGAAGGACGTGTATGTGACATATATGGACATGTATGTACAGAACTTTGATAACTGACGTTGCTAGATTGCTTTCCCAAAAAGCTGTGTCAAATCATGTTGCTACCTCTTCTCCACATCCCCACCACCAACCGACGTGACAGCTATTTGGTTTGGCCTCACTGTCACTTTATTTTGCATTTTTCTGCTTACTAGCGACTACTAGTGAAATCCACCAACTTTCCACCGTGGTGACCATTTACACTTGCTCCTCTATTATTTGATTAATCGGATATGTCTATTTTATCAGTTGTTTTCTTATGTCGATTTTTAATCATTCTTTATTATACATATATTATTCCTTTACCATTTGAGTTGCAAATAACTTCCAAATACATCATTTGTTTTCTCTACATTTTACAATAAAACTGTTTAGATTCTGTATTACCAAATGTGCTGCCTTTTATGAGTTCTGAGTTTCCAATCTTCATTGAAAAGATGCCCCTGGCTTCTGTTTCACACATGTCTCTGAGACCATCCCATATAATTGTTTTCATTTTTATACTTGTCTTTAATCGATTTGGAATTTGTTCATATATAATTTTTATTACGTTGTTATATTTTTACATTATTTACAGATATAATTTTGTTTTTAAAGTCCCTAATTTTATTTTCTTCCAGATGGATCGCCAGTTGTAACTCCGTCACTTCTCATCTGTCCCTCTCCCACTGACTTGAACTACTACTATCTGTGATATAGATTACATTCTCATATGCTGGAATCTAAACGTCTCCTCGGTTCTGCTCACCTATTTTACTATTCCAGCAGAAACACCACACTGTCAAAGCATGCGGCTTTCCACACGACAAGGCAAATTCTCCTCCGGTCTGTACTTGATACTCTGCTTGGCCAGGTTCGGGCATTTATCCTTCCATGTATACTTTAAAATCATTTTTATCAAATCAGTAGTAATAGGTGTATTCATGTTTCCTACTTCCTTTAGGTTGTTTTTGATAGTTCATAATTAGCCAGAAAATTGTTCCTCCTAATTTTCAAATCATTCTCCTTAATCTGTGATTTTGTTACGTGAACTTGTAGTGTTTTCTTCCGATTCTCTTACACCCTTCTGCTTCTGGGGTGCGTCTTCCTGCTGTCTCCAAGAAGGGCGACTTCTGCTCTTCTCTCCTCATCAGTGTCATGAGGGAGATATGTTTTGTTACTCTTCCCCGAGAACTGGGTTTTGTTTTTATTTTTATTTTTTAGGTGAGGCAATCCTTGGTTGACCTCACAGATTGTAAGGACCTTGTCAACTTACAACCCCTTATATTTTATTTTTTACACCTGCAGCACCTGGCCTTCCTAGATGGTCTCCCATCCAAGTACTAACCAAGCCCAGCCCTGCTTAGCTTCCAAGATCAGACGGGATCGGGCTTGTTCAGGGTGGCGTGGCCGTAGACAAGAACCGGGTTTTAGATTTAGGTATCTGTTGGACTTTATCTATTTCTTTAACTTCACTTTTGAACTTTATTAATTCCTTCTTCCCAGTTTCTTTTGGTTTATATGTTCATATGTTGTTCTAATGGCCTAAAATTGGATATGTGGCAAAGGACTTGAACAGACATTTCTCCAAAAAAAAATACACATATCGGTAATAACACATGAAAAGATGTTCAATATCATTCATCGTAAAAGAAATGCAAATCGAAAGTACTATGAGATACCACCTCATATCCATTAGAATGGCTACTACACACCCCACCACAAAAAAGAAAAAAAAAAAACAGAAAATAAGTGTCAGCGAGGGTGGGGAAAAACTGGAGCCCTTGTACACTGTTGGTGAGAATGTAAAATGGTGCAGCCACTATAGAAAAGGATAGAATGAGTCCTGAAGGATTTTTTTTTTTTGGTGCATTATTTATAGTTCATAGATCTTTTCTTTTTTTTAGTCCTTGAAAGATGATGTCCGTCCCTTCTGGCCTCCACGGCTCCAGATGAGAAACTCCTCTCATTTGGTCTTCCCCGCTAAGTCCTGTGCCATTATTCTCCAGCCACTTTCGATAATTTTCTTTTGTCTTCACTTCACAGAAACTTAATTATGATGGGTCTTGGCATAGATTTCTTTGAGTTTACCCTATTTGGAATTCATCCAGCTTCTGAAGTCTGTAAGTTTGGCTTTTACCAAATTTGAGGCGTTTTCAGACATTTCTTCAAACGGTTTTTTGGTCTCACTCTCCCCTTTCCTTCTAGAATGTGTGGACATGCCTATCAAGTCTTATTGTCTCACTGGTCTCTGAGACTCCATTAAAATTTTTTTCAGCCTATTTTCTGTTGTTCACGTTGGGTAAATTCTATAGATTTATGTACAAGTTCACTGATCCTACCCGCTTGTCACCTCCATCCACTATTCAGTCCATTCAGCAAGGTCTTTTAATTTCAGTCATTTTTTAGCTCTATAATTTCTTTTTGAGTCTCTTTTTTATAAATTCTATTTCTACTTTTTCACTTATTGTAAGAGAATTTGTAAGAGCGTGTTAAAACATTTCTATTATGGCTGCGTTCAAATTTTTGCCAAATAAATATCAGTGTTGGCATCTGTTGCCTGTTCTTTCTTATTCACGAGTGATTTTCCCGGTTCTTGGCCTGATGGATGACGGCATCCTGCAGATTTTGTTCAGAAACCCCGGGTCCCATTTTGTCTTCTTTTAGCGTGCAGCCCCCTATTCAGGTGTCACACCAGGGCTGGTTAAACCCCACGGCAGCTGCTTGGCCTGTGGACGCCGCGTGGCAGGAAAGCTGAAGCGCCACCTGACCCTGTCAGGCGGGAAACATAAGCTCGGCTCCCTGAGCGGGCGGAGCTCCAACCTCCAGGCCGGGGACCGCGCACGCTGCCTGACTTCGAGGGCTGTGCGGGGAGGGCAGGGGCACGCGTGGAAAGTCAACTCCTTGCTCAGCCCCGCTGAAAATGTGTGTCAGCATGGGGTTCCCTTGGATTTGCAGGGAGCGGGGCGAGTGCGCCCAAAAGCTTTTCCTGATCCCGTCCTTTCCCCGTCCTTTGGGAGAACGGGCATTCCTTGGAGCTTTTCCCCTGTGCCCGTTCGGGGCTGGAAGCTTCTGCGGTGCCCTGAGGCAGATGGGTGCGCATAAGGAAAGCCCAGGAACTCGCCCTCTCGTCATGAAGGCCCCTGGTTCCTAGACGGTCTGCCGCCTTCCTTCCACTGTTCAGCCTTCCTGCGCTGTTTGCCGGTTCTCTCGGTTCTGAGCTGAGAGGGTGGAGCTCGCAGGCTCTGCAGGCGGAACAGGAAGTCTCTGCCACCTCCCCTGCCATTTGTCCTTTTCTTCTTACTTTGTTTCTACTGATTCCACTTTCCTCTTCCTAACGCCCACGGGTCTGGTCAGGCGCCACTCATTCCATTTTCTTTAAAAGTTTCAAATTTGCATCATCCCTTACTGCTTGCTCTTTTACCTGTAGTGGTCATCCGTCACATGCTTTACTATTTCTTACAAACTGCTCTCCGCAAAGACAATGTATACTCCAATCTTCCACACTCAGGCAAGACCTTTAGAACAATTTCAATGTCCCCACCTTCCATTCAGCAAAGATCTGAGCCCCTATTTTGCATCAAAGGAAGCACAGGGTAGAGAGCAAAACCAAGTTCTACCCTCATGAAGCTTTTATTCTAGTGGGGAACAGAAATGTGTGTGTGCATGTGTGTGTGTCTGTGTGCATGTGCGTGTGTGCGTGTAGAGGTTTAGTACGCTGAATGGAGCCAGGAGGCAAGGTCAGAAACAGAACCAGGACCACAGACATAGAGACTTGCCGGCCACACAGTAAGGACTCTGAATTGTACTCTGAGCGCAATGGGATTTACACACTAAGTGAGCAGCGAAAGGCGTGACCAGACGTACGCCATCTGGCCGCCAGGTACAGAGGAGTAAAGGGAGGGTAACTGTTCATAAGGCTTGTTACTGACGATGCTGTCCCGGGATGGCGACGGCAAGGTTGACTGCAAGTGGTCAATTTCAGGACTGAATCTGAAGGGAGAAGCCAACAGAATTTGTTAATGGACCAAACGTGAGAAATGAGACAGAGAAAGTCGAGGCTTACTCCAAGGCGTGTGGCCTGAGTTCCTAGAAAATTAAGATACCATTTACCAAGATGTGGCATTGGGTAAGGGGAAGATTTAGTGAGGAAAAAGAAAACCAAGGCTTTGGTTTTAGACATATTAGGTTTGAGAAGATTTGAGATGTCTAAGAGGAGCTCAAAGGTCACTGAAGACATAAGTGCAGACTTCTAGGGGATGCGGGAAGGAGGCCAGGGAGACACCAGGGAGGCGATGGCCCGCGAAGACAGAGGGGAAGACGGGCCGGGCCCCGAGGCGAGGAGACGCTTCACAAGGAAACAGAGGCTTTCGGTCACTCCCGTGGGTGAAGTGTCCTGGACTCTGAGAGAAGACAAGTTTTCTAGAAGGAAGGAGTAATTTGACGGAGCCCATGCTCACAAGACGTTGTCTCGGGGGCCTCTAGCTAGTTTTATGTCCTTCCTCATCCTTGTCCCATTCCCTCGTGGACCCCCATCCCATGAGTCTCTGTGTCCCTAACTCTTGCGTCCTTTCCCTCTGTTCCACACAGTGGTGTGGCAGCTACGCACAGCGGTCTGAAAAGGACACGGGCAGACGGGAAGAATGACCGAGTCGGGGTCATCAGGGGTCACGCCACCGCCCGTCTGTCAAGCTTCGGTTCCAGGCATCCACCACGAGTAAAAAGAGCCACAGTAGAGTAGGAAGTCCCACCTCAAGCGACAGAAGAACGGGACAGGACAGCAGGGCAATGCTGGCGGACCAGCCCCAGTTCGGAGAGCAGACATTTGTAGAAATACTGTGGACCGACTCACTCGACCCACGCCAGGCTTCCGCGAGCAGAACGCCGCCCGAAGGCCGACCACCCCCCTTCCCGGCTCTCTGGCTCTGGGCTCGGAACTGGACTTCAGGTGCGCCAATCACATTGTGACAAACACGGACCATACAGAACGTGTATCTGTGTGATACAACTGAGTTAAGACGGAAATTGAATTAAGAGGGGAGAGACGCACAGTGGGACACATCCGGCCTGCTCTCGCGGACGGAGCCAGGTCAGCAAGGCCCTGGGCCCGGAGCTCGGCGGCAGCCTCCGCTTCGCTGCCGGCATGGCCGGGCTGGAACGCGGGCCCCCCAGAAACCCGGTCTGCACAGCGGGCCCGGGACCCGCTCCCAGCAGGAAGGCTGCGTATGTTTTCAAGCCCCCTCAACAATTCAGCAAGATATTCAACTCCCTGTAATAAATCCCTTTCCGTTTAGAGTAGGAAGACTTCGCTTCTATTTACAACTGAACCCTGACCAATACAAGCAACAGTCCTCAAAGTTGTTCTAATTCACCCCAAAGTGCCGAGCAACGTGACCACAAGGGAGGAAAAGGTGACGAGTTCATGTTGGGTGGGAATATGCAACGGGAAGGATTAAAGGTTCAGGGTACTGATGTGAGCGTCAGCAAGGCCCCTGGAATCCAGGCTGAGCATGGAAGGGAAGGCAGCCCCACTTGGCGGAAGCCCGAGATCATCGAAGACACACAGACATGGAGGCCCACCGAAGCCAGGCAGAACCGAAATTCCACGGTCGCAGTAAATACACTTCCCTGGCTTTGTTAAAGGGAAACACGCGATTATGACATGTAATGAACACCTCCTCAGAAAGTGGAATGTTCCTTTCATGTTCCACTTGCATACACTCTCCAGAAGCCAGCAGACTCCCCGGAAATAAGAAATTCCGGAAATGCCACAAGTCTTTCTGAGCATCATAGTTTGCCAGGTACTGGCTCCACCGGCTCTGTGCATTTCGGCCCTCATTAGGAGTCAGACACCCCCAGAGCAGCAGAAACACAGCTCCTAATTTCTTGAGCAAGAGATCTGAACGCCTTTGCAGCAAACCTGTGAGAATGCCGAAGTCAAATCCACTGCCTCAGGTAGCGGCCTCTTCCTGTCCTGGCCATGCCCTTGTAAAAGGTCACGACATGTGGACGAGGAGAAATGCAAGGGCCTTTTCTGGATGATGAAACCCAGGCCCCAGGCTCACGTTAGCCTTCAGCTGTAATCAGTGGTAACGTCAAAGTGGCCAGCTGAGTCCGCCTCTTCATTTAAAATGTTAATATTATTTAGGCACCTTCAGTGACATGGGAATCACGTAAAAAAAGAACTTGCAGATTTACCAAACATACTTCTTGTATCTATTTCTGGGGTAGGAGGGAAGTCATTCAGAAATATAAATACCTTACTGGCTAATGTCAGAACCTTTCAAAGTCTTACTGTCCCCGACAGCACATTAAGACATTCCTAGAAATTGTTCAAGCTTCTACTAATTTTAATTTAATTATGAAATGCAAAGTCTTTCTAGGGCCTAGAAATACTTCTGAAATAAATGATAAGCCATTTACATTTATTTCCATAAATGGAAATTTTTCCAAATAAATAACAGATTCTATTAGCATCCATTTATATTTACTCTGACTTCACTCTAGAAGTTATTATTCATTAGAAATGTGAAGGAGGGCAATTTTTAAGTTCTTGTATCCTATTGAATCATATTCCTCTCCACCCAGAAAATAAGAATTTATATCTACCAAGGTACAATGCCAGAATAACAGGAATAATGTGAGAACAATTTACAGCACTGACACTAAAGGATGGAACCCTGCTAGGATTGATTTGTACACCTTTGGTCATACTTATCAGTAAGCTGTGCCATGTACATTAATTATCCAGAAAAAAGTGAGATTTCTAACTGCAATAAAGAAAAAAGTTTTTAATTTTCTGTGATAGACCAAAATAAATCAGTTTAAGTTTCAAACAGAATTTCAGTTATCAGTTAGTGTCATTCAAAATTTTAGAGGTTAACTTTTAAGATAATAATAGTTTAGATAAAATGTTTTTTAACCTGCAATGAATTAATCACTATCTTCTTAACATAAAGAGGAGGCTTAACACGAATCAAATAAGGCATGAGAAAGCTACACTGTAAAATTGCAAACGTAGATTTTTTAGTACATATCAAGTAATAACAAATGCTTTGCCATAAATATGCAAATACATTGCAATGTCACATTTTACTGTACAAGCTAGATAAATTTTCTTATAAAAATGTATTTAACCATACTTCCAAGTAAAATATTTAGGCCAACTTAGTCGGTGCTGCCTTAGAGGAGGCTGCACCTACGACCGTCTCGCGGCATGAGCGGGGGAGAAAACGTGTTGCCTGCTTCCAGTCTGATGAACTCAGCATCTAAAGGAAAGCTGTTCCACCAAGCGAATGCATCACCTTAAAAGGGATGTTCAACAAAGACATCAAAAGCATAAGCAACAACAACAAAAATAGATAAATTGGGCATTATCAAAATTAAAAACATTTGTGCTTCTAAGAATACCATGAAGAAAGTGAAAAGAAACCCAAAGAATGGGAGAAAATATCTGGAAATCATATAGCTCATAAGACACTTGTATCTAGAATAACTGGTAATGCAAAAATAAAAAGACTAATTTTAAAATGGGCAAAGGACCTGAATACTTATTTCTCCAAAGATATGCAAATGGCAAATAATAAAGCACATGAAAAAATCCAAAACCTTATTAGCAATCAAGGAAATGTGAGTCAAAACCACAGTGAGAAACCACTTCACACCAATTAGGATGGCTATAATTTAAAAATTCATTTTAAAAAGCCGAAAATAATAAGTGTTGGCAAAGATCTGGAGAAACTGGTACCCTCAGACACTGCTAATGGGAATATAAAATGATACAATCACTTTGGAAACAGTCTGGCAGCTCCTCAAATGCTAAGCATCAAGTTATCACATACCTAGCAATTCCTCTTCTAGGTGTATAACCAAGAGAAATGGAAACATATGTCCACATAAAAAGTTGTATACAGAAGCATTATTCTTAACCACCAAAAAGTGAAAACATCACAAATATTTGTCTATCAACTGATGAATACATAAAATGAGGCATAGTCATACCATGGAATACTATTCAGCTATATGATGAAACGAAGTACTGATGCACACCACAAGGTAGAGGGACCCTGAAAACATGATGCTCAGGGAAAGAAGCCAGACACAGAAGAACCACATATTGTATGACTCTATTATATGACACGTCCAGAATAAGCAAATAGAGACAGAAAGTAGGTTGGCCCACAGCTGTCATACTCAATGGGGAGAAGCTAAAAGCATTTTCCTTAAGATCAGGAACAAGACAAGGATGTCCACTTTCACCATTTTTATTCAACATGGTATTGGAAGTCCTAGCCCAGCAATCAGACAAGAAAAAAATAAAAGGCACCCAAATTGGAATAAAAGAAGTAAAACTGTCATTATTTGCAGATGACATATTACATGTAGAGAATCCTAAAGATTCCACCAAAAAAAAAAAAAACTATTACAACTGATAAATTAGCTCAATAAAGTAGGATACAAATTAATATTCAGATATCAGTTCCATTTTTATAAACCAATAACAAACTATGAGAGAGAAATTTTTTAAATGGTCCCATTTACAATTGCATTGAAAAAAAAAAAAAGCCTAGAAATAAACTTAACTGAGAAGGTAAAAGTTTTACACAACAAAGGAAACCATTAATAAATTTTATGTACTTGGAAAATTATAAGACATTGAAGAAAAATATTGAAAAAGATGCAAATAAGTAGAAGGCTATACCATGTTCATGGATAGGAGGAATGAACATTATTAAAATGTCCATACTATCCAAAGCAATCTACTGAATCTAGGGATTCAATGCAATCCCTATCAAAATACCAGTGGCATTTTTCAGAACTAATTTTAGAATAATCCTAAAGTTTACATGGAACCCCCAAAGGCTATGAATAGCCAAAGCAATCCTGAGAAAGAAGAACAAAGCTGGAGATACTACACTACCTGATATCAAACTATACTACAAGGCTACAGTAATCAAAACAGGATAGTATTATCATAAAAACATATATAGATCAATGGAAAAGAATAGAGAACCCAGAAATAAACACACACCTGGATGTTCAATTAACCTATAACAAAAGAAGCAAGAATATACAATGGGGTAAAGACAGTCTCTTCAACAAATGCTGTTGGGAAAACTGGACAGATACATGCAAAAAAAAGAAAAAGAAAAAGAAAAAGAAAAAGAAGAAACTACACCACTTTCTAACAGCCTACATAGAATAAACTCAAAATGGATTAAAGACTTAAATGTAAGACCCCAAACTATAAAACTAGAAAACATAGGCAGTAAACTCTCTGACATTAGTCGTAGCAATATTTTTGTTGATACATCTCCTCAGGCAAAGAAAACAAAAGAAAAATAAACAAATGGGACTACATCAAACAAAAAGTTTTTGCACATCAAGGGAAACCATCAACATCAAAAAGAGGACCTACTGAATGGGAGAAGATATTCACCAATGATACATCCAAGGAGGTTTAATATCCAAAATGCATAAAGAACTCATAAAACTTAAAAAAATCTAAAACTTGGGCAGAAGATGTGAATAGCCATTCCTCCAAAGAGAACAGGGATGGCCAACAGGCATATGAAAAGATGCTCAGCATCACTAATCATCAGAGAAATGCAAATTAAAATCACAATAAGATATCACCTCACACCTATGAGAATGGCCATCATCAATAAATCAACAACCAGCAAGTGTTGGTGAGGATGAAGGGAAAAGGGACCCCTCATGCAGTGTTGGTGGGACTGAAAATTGGTACAGCCACTATGGAAAAGTCTGGAGTTTCCTCAAAAAATTAAGAATAAAACTAAGCTATGATCCAGCAATTCCACTTTTGAGTATTTATCTGAAGAAATCCAAACATTAATTTGAAAAGATATATTTATCCCTATGTTCACTGCAGCATTATTAACAGTAGCCAAGATATAGAAGCAACCTAAGTGCTCAAGAGACAATTTGATAAAGGTGTGGTACATATATACTATGGAATGTCACGTGGCCATTAAAAAATGAAATCTTACCATTCACGACAATGTGGATGAACCTAAGGGCATTATTCTAAGTTAAATAAGACAAAGACAAATGCCATATGATTTCACTTATTTGTGGAATCTAAAAATCAAAATAAATGAACAAACAAAACAGAAACAGACTGAGATACAGAGAACATTTTGATGGTTGCCGGATGGAAGGGGGTTAGAGAGATGGATGTAAAAGGCAAAGGGATTAAGAAGGGCAAATTGGCAGTTACAAAATAGTCACGGGGATGTCAAGCACGGTGTAGGGAATACAGTCGATAATATTGTAACAATTGCGTACGGTGCCAGGTGGGTGCTACACTTATCCAGGGGATCACTTCGTAAGTTACCTAAATGTCTAACCACTACGCTGTACACCTGAAACTAATATAATATTAAATGTCAAGTGTAATTGAAAAAAAAATTTTAAGTAAGTAGGTTAGGGGCCAATCTAATTAACCACAAATTAGATTAGATTGAGTTGGATTCAATGTGATTAGGGGGTTAAGCTAATTAACCCCCAGGACTTGAGGATGGAGGGATTTTAGCAAAGGAGTGTGAGGTCTCTTGTATGGGTCATGGAAATGTTCTGAAACTGACTGTTAATGGCTGCACAGCTCTGTGGATATAACAACAGCTACTGCATTTTCTACCTTACTGAGTACGGTATGTGAATTACATCTGAACGCCGTTTAATAAAGTATGTAAACGAGGAGCCTGCTTCCCCCAAAGATCAAAGTGAAGAGGCGGCAGGCTCTCTCTCTCCGGCTCGCGAGCGTGCCTCGGGAAGGGGTCCAAAGGCATGAGAGCCAAGAGGTGTACCAACCCCTGTCTGCAAAACAAAACTGACCTGACTCAGACATACGCAAATTATACTTTCAATTTAAATCTGTCATTAAAAAATGTTAATTAATTTAAATGAAAAAAGCTTACTGTCCGTTCCATTAAAAACATACCTAGGTGACGAGAGGATAGAGAGCATTCTTAAACACAGTAAAAAGATAGGCTGGTGAGACCTTTCATCTGGATAATTCAGCACTGTCAATAGATTTATATATCCCACATTTCTGTACTAAGAACCTATGTTTTGGATTTTCCTGCAAAAATATGTCAAACTACACATACAAAACTGTTCGGTGAATGATTATTTCTAATAATAAACAAACGACCTACAGGCCCATAAAGGAGTGATTATGAAAGCTATGATAAACACGGAACACACGGTGACAAGAACACAGATCTGTGTCGCACTTACAGAAAGGTCTCTAAGACACGTATATATGAAAAAGCAGTGGACGATTTAAAAAATATATAATCCAATTTGTATAATTTTTAAAACATGAATAAAAATATTAGGGGAAAATACACCAAAAACTTAACAACAGTTACCTTTGGGTAGAAGGATTGGGGGAAAGACACAGTTTTTACACAACACTTCTGCTGTTTTTTTTTTTTTAACTGAGTTGTTGCTCTTTTTCCAAATAAATACAATTTTAAACCATTCTGCCTTTCTTTCTGCGTGAAGTTTGTGATGTGGCTTACAATATGAGCCACTGAGATCACTCAGACTAGGATGCTAGCATGATCTAAAATGAAACCATTATCATTTACAAGCAACTTCAATATATATGCCTAAAAGCAAATTCAAAGAGCTCATAAATGTAGACCTTAAAATAGGCCTGATTCTGTTTTATGATACATTACTTCATTTCAAATAATTTAAAATAACACCATAATGAACTAATCAGATTGAATAAAGTGAAAGATTTTTTAATATGTCATTTGCCTCTAGAAGACATCTCTTTGTTCGACAGTTATATTTCGACTATATATTTCAACATTATTCTTCCCATTTTCAGAAAAAATGTTAAACATGTACAGAATAATAATACCATAGTAGTAACACGTTATTCTAGGCAGTCCTATATTGAATATGTTCTACATACTAATCTAATTTTCTCAGCCTCCGTGGATACGAACAGAGGAAAACTATTATCGTCCTCTTTTTATACGTGCATAGTGATCAGGCATCAAAGCACACAGTATATCATTCAACCTATGAAAAAATTATATTTTAGGTGCAAAAACCCTTTGGGCCAGAAGTGTTCCAGAATTCAGACTTCCTTAGGTTTTGGAAGGGTAATAATACAGCATTACATAATACCCCCTTGGGGAATGGAAAAGCACACTATAATCAAACACGTTACTATTTCTGCAAAGAAACGTATGAAAATTCACAGCAAGTGGGACAGAGACATATCCGTTCAAGTCAAGTTTTGCCTCCAAATGAGTTATGAAAAACACTTCAGAACTTTTATTTTGAAACTATAAGTTCAGGATTCTGGGCCTGTAGTGGGCGGCTTCCTAGCTGGAAAATGGTGTTTTTTTTCCTCTGGAGAGTATTTTCTTATACAGCAAAATCACTCTAAACCTCCAGATCAAATCCTCGTTTGAAGAGATGGGTGTGTGAAGCACAACTTGACAAGGGTCATCTCGGGTTATCATTTGTGCCACATAACTGATCGCTTGCTGTCCTCAGCTGTACGTAAATAAAACCAGTGAAAGCTAAGTATGAGGAGCCAGAGAGAGAGAGAGAATTTATGGCTACTTAATTAGTGATTTCTTCCAGGTTACCCTGAAGCCCTTCCACAGGACACATCTTCAGATGGCTGTCACCACTCAGCAACCCTCCTCCCTCAGCTTTGATTTCTCTAAACTGAAGAGCCCCGCCTGGCTCCTTTGACCATTCTCTATATGAAGCTGGTCCCTAATTTCACACCCTGGTCACTATCTTCTGGATATGCTCATTTGTCAATTCCCTCTGAAAATGTCACACCCTGGACCAAACGCTGTAGATGTTATCTAACCAGCACGCAGTCGTTACTCACCTGGAACCGAACATTATCTTGCATCTAACATCCTAAGATTATTAAACCTAAGTGCAAAATCACACTAATGCAGTAAGCTCAAGAAAGAAAATCAAGTGGTTCACTATTAAAATGTATAACCACTTCGTGCCCAATGTCTCTAAAAGAATACTCATTCTCAGTAATAAACGAAGAGATGTAAAAATGAAATTAAAATGAGGTATTAAATAATAATTTAATAGGATTAAATGGTAATGTGTCTGGAAATTGCCTCAAAATAAATGGGAGGAAAGGAAACAGGTGGGATGCAGGTCAAACAAGACTAGCCGCGAGCTGAAATCACCGAAACAGGGCGTGCGAGCGTGTTCTCCAACGAGATCAGGCACGTCTGGGTGGCACTGGGTGGGTGCACATTCTTAGGCTGCATATGCGGCATCTTTCATGATAAAAAGTTAAAGCAATCAAAAGTAAAAGAAGGCAAGATAACATGGAGAAGAAAGGAGCTATCGGGTTGCATACCTCTGAGTGCAATCATTTCGAAAGACTGCTGAAGCATCTCAGGCAAGGAGAGGCGAGACGGGACTCAGCGGGAATGAGAACCAGCATCCCTTCCCGAGGGACACCTGGGGGGATGAAGCAGCATGGTCAGGCTCCGGGACCCGGCAGTCCTGCTCCAGGTGCTCCCCTAAGGTGACCATCGGACAAGGGCGAAAGACGCATGCCTAGCCACACTGACCACATCATGGTTCCAAGAAGAACTGAAACAACCCCAACATCTACCGATAGGACTCACAGCGGCAGCGCACGTCCGCTGGAGAGCATGGTGCCTGTCTCTGTTTCTAGGTCTGAAGACTGAAAGACTACAGAACAGCACACGAGTTGATCCCGCTTCACTGTGTAATATCCACCTGCACGCAGGCACAGAGAGCGTTCTGGAAACGTCCACCAAAACGTTAACAATGGTGATCTCTGGGGAAGAAGACTGCTGTTGATTTTTACTTTCTTTATACTTTTCTATACACTACATTTTTAAAGGAGCAAATACCATTTTTACAAAATCTAAGCCATTGGGGGAGGGGGGAGGAAACTAAGCACCTTATTGAAGTGACATGTAAGTGCCTCAGGATAAGTCTGCCTTTTCCTTTGCTTGGCCCTTTCTCCCCCGGACAGTGGATACAGACACATGCGAGATGCTTCCCCATTTGATTCACACACCACCTAATCATGGGCTGTAAACACCTGCCACTCGGTAACCACAAAACCTGTGAGATTCTCCTACTCATGAAAAATTCGGTGAGCAAAATGTCAGAGAAGTTCAAGAGATCTGAAAACTACCTACATGGTTTTTAAAAAATGTCTAAGACATTATTCAGCAATTGTTCCAGTGCTCGCTCTATTGTAGACAGATATATTCAACTCTATCATTTAGCGACATGAATAATTTTACACAAGTTGGGTTATTTTGTTGATATGCACTTTAATCCCCTAAAACAGTTCTATGATAGAAATAATTACTTTTATATTCTATCATCTATCATTAAAATTAAAATCATTTTGATCCCTGGGAACTGAGCTTACATAAAAGGAGCTTCTTCACATATTTTTTATAAAAAGAATTTTAAGTGTAATGCCTAAACTCTCATTTAAAAATGTATCATTTTTTCTCTTCTTACAGTACTCTTTGAATATTAATGAAAATAAAAAGTAAAATGACTTATGTGTAAATGTTCGTATTAATCCATAAGGTTAGAGAAATATAGAGCAATAGGTTCAGATGCTACATATAATATTTAAGATGTGTATATAAAAGGCTGGTATTACTATATATTAGACAAAATAGGTTATTGATGCTTAGATCATGAATTCTTGTGTATCAGTGTTTATGAGATGGTCTACTGCTTTAAGATCTCAAATTTCTACATTAGAGTACCACATCAGAATCTGCATTTTAAGATGCACCTGTGTGACTCAAGTATGTCCAAAAGGTTAGAGAAGTAGAAAAGTTTCAAGCGTCCTTCCCAGGGAGTCTAGGATTCTTTTGGTAACAGTGACGATAAATGCAGTTCTAGACACACATAACTAATAGGTATTCCACTACAGAGTCCACCTTGTTATATGGGGCTTGAATATAGCTTCCTACGGCTTGTTCTCTGTTAAATAAGAATTTCAATGGACAGCTTGCTGCCTGTAAAAATAGAAATATTAAGTGTAAAAAAGGACTTCCTTTCAAAATGTTCGACCATAAGAACTTTCAAACACAGATTCTGACATCTTGTCCTTTACTTTTTCCTGGGCACAGGTTGATAATATCATATTTTAAAAAAAAAAACTCTGATCTTAAAAATACAAAAACCAATAACCACTTCAAATTGACCCTATTAGGATGACTTTCCTAAAGAATAGTTCAAGCAGCAAAAATACGAGCCCATCACTGCTTTGAGTGTAAAATCTCTTTTTATAACTAAAAATTGGTTGCGCCATGGGAGTTATTCACGAATCCTGAGGACAGAGGGAACTCAGTCCACATCACCTCTGATCACTGGGCAAACGAACCCCAAGAGCCACTCTCCTAAGTACTTTCATCCCACACTCCGAACAGTGTGAAAGATCATCTTTTTACACCTGCTTCTTAAGTTAAAAAAATAAAAGCTGTAGTAAAAAAGAAAAATCAATAGGCTAAAAGTTCATCAAATTAATAGGCAAACAAAACACTGCTTTCAAAGGGGCCACAGGATAGTCAGGCTTCTGGGGTTCTAATCAACGTTTGTAATGTTGTGATTTGGGTATCAATTACATGCATAAGTTCCATTTGTGAAAATTTAACAAGTGATACATTTATTATTTATGTACCTTTTTAGATGAGTATTTCGATAAAAAGTTTACTTTAAAAAACATTACGCTTACAATCAAAATAATCTGCTCAGTGATTTCAGCGCTCAGATAAAAGGGGACCAGAGTGACAAGACAAGCAATGTGAACCTCAAACTGCAAGGTGAGAACAAAGAGAAACAGGAATCAGGTTTCCCTAGAACAACGCGTACTAGATTCCATCATGGGGCCCAACAGTCCATTTAAACTTACTTCTCTCGGGCTTATTTCTACATTGCGAGATACGTCACATGATTAAAATACCTGTCACATATGCAGGAGTGTGAGACCAAGTGGCTCAAAGAAATGGAAAGAGGTCATGTAAGCCCTCAAGTCAAAGGCAGAGAGACGTTTTATTTACTGTCTAAAGCAGAACATTTACCTGATCTGTCAGACGTAACTACCCTACATGCACGACAGGAGGCAGACTTTCAAACACGCGCAGCCCGGTCGCTGGACCTGCGACTGATGGCATCGCGGTGGCACGTTCAACCTTCGCATGGGGAGATTACCCTGGCAGGCCTGCTCTGGCACATAAGCCCTTAAAAGCAGAGGCTGAAAGCAGGAGCCAGAGATTCTCAAAGCATGGGAAAGACCTGACGCACTCCTGCTGGTCTGAAGATGGAGCGGCCACATGAGAAGGAAGGCGAGTGGCCTCTAGAAGCTGAGAGTGGCCCCCACGGGGCAGCCAACAAGGGAACAGGCCCTCAGTCCTATAACTGCAAGGACGTGAACTTGATCAACAGCCTCAATGAACTTAGAAGTAGATGTTTTTTCTCTAGAATCTCTAGACGTATTATGGCCCACCCAAATGTTGGCCTACACTGACCACATATTTCCTTCCTACCTTTTATAGCAAGCTATGGAAATTCAACAGGCACAGAAAGACGGTGATAAAGAAAAAAATATATATTTAAAGCATTCATTCATTCATTCATTCAGCAAGCATTGCTTGGGTTCCTATTCCACAGAAATTGCACTGTGCCAGGTGCAAGGAAAATAACAACGAATAAAATAATCCATCTTTTGAAGTTCTCAGACTGGCGAACGAGGCAGATGTAATTAACTATAATGAGAAGGTACCATGGTAGGAAGGGGCACAGTGCACTGTGGGAACCCAGTCGGTTCTCAGTGCGCCGGACATGAACAGCACAGAGAGCTACAAGGAGGCAGGACAGGCTGCCTGAGCCACGACTCAACTCAACACGTGAAGCCCGCCTGGCCACGGGGGAGGTGGGGGCGCAGTCAGGAGGCAGCATTCGGGGCTGAGGGGCCGACCACGCCGAGGCGAGAAGGCAAAGCAACACGGTGCTGGCGAGAGGGGAGCAGCGGAGGGGAGGGACTGGCGGCGCCGTGCCCTGAGCGAGGGCCGAGGGCAGCCCAGGAAGAACCACGCTGCAGAGGGAAACAAGGCTCAGGTTATGACGACCCCGAACGCCGCGGCAGGAGCCGTGAGAAGCAGAGGTTCGTGGCGAGATTAATGGTGTGGAAGCTACGTGCGGGATGAATCCGAGCAGAAACACGGGCAGAGAGTTGAGCTGGAACGAGGAGGACGGATCTGAGGGAAATCCATGGGCTTTCGACACTGAGCCCAGACCGGGGTCGGGGTCGGTCAGTGACGAAGCGGCAGACGCGGGCGGGTCTCCGGTTTCTGGCTGCGGTGATTCGGTGGGAGACGGTGACACCAAGGGCTGGAAAATACTGGCTGAAACCCCGACCAGGGTGCAGAGGGATGAGAGAACAGGCCGGAAAGATGTGTAGGGCCGTCTAGGGTCCGGTGGAGCAGCTTTTAACGCGAGGCTCAACTTGAAAAGCTTTGTAGAGCCAGGAAAGGTGTCTAGACTAAACAGGTGGTGGTCCCGAGGTATTCTTTGAAAGAGCTGGTAGCCATTATAAGCGCCCAGACAGCAGGCGGGGTCCTCACGCAGGTGGAGCTCTGAGGAACAGGGGCGCGTGCCAGTTATCTCCACGTAGAAACGGTGGGCCCGGCAACTGCTGAGGCAGGTGGGCAGCAGGCACGGTCTGAGTAACACTGTTTTTTAAAAAGTCAGGAAAAGCTGAAAAGGCTTATTCATTCATGTATTCCAAAAACACACACGCTCACTGTAGGTCAGATACAGCCCTGGATAAGGCAGGGACAGCTCTGGCTTGGGGGACACTGTATTCGAGGTTCTGATAGAATGAATCGGGTCTGAAGCGCAGCTCGGGGCTGGAATGAGGGGATGTGGATGGAGTCGGTTTTTTAAGAAACGGTGGCTGCCAAAGGGCGGATGACATCACAAGGCGGGAAATGCCAAAGATGAAACCGTGGGGCATATCTACACTTATGGGGCAAGAAGGAAGGGGAGGAAAGGGCAAAAAAACCTTACACATTCGTTCACTCCAAAGCTCAGCCATAGCTGACTGAACATGAAGTTCAAGGCTCTGAGAAAGACACGCCCACTGGTCTCAAGGCACCTCTATGGTACAAGAGGGGAGTTCGAGCGGAATTCACTACAAGGCTAGACGAAGCTTCTGGGGACTGTAGTGAGCTGCAAAAAGTCCTATGGGAGAGGGGGCGCTGTTCTAGCTTTGGTGAGTTAGGGAACACTCCATGAGGGAGAACACATCTGAGCCGACCCTCAAAGAGGGCAAGGGATGTACGCACAGATAAGAAGGCAACACGATAAGGGGAAATGGTGACCAATAACAATGGTGGACTTTTACACATATTTCAGTCAATCTTTGCAACTATTCTCATTTTATGAAAGAAAGGAAAAGGATCATCAAAAGATTGAGTGTCGATAAGAGAGTGTTTTATGGCAAGGAAGAGGGACACTCTTCCTCAGTTAGGTCTATGATTAAAGATCAAAATCCAAAGTGGATATTAACTTAGACGTTTCGATGTTTAGTTGAAGATACAGATCCACTAATACAAAGTGCAGCAATGCTCTCCTGTAAAACTCTCATGAGCAGCCGTCACAGGCGCGGCCGCTGCTCTGGATCAGCCAAAACTCTGACACTGTACAGCAGCTCTTACAGGAAGAAATAAGTGCTCAGACATAACGGGAGTGCGAATAAAAAGCTCAGGTCAGCATGAGTGAGTTTCTGCTTTCAGAGAGTCCACGTGGAAGACATGGGCCTTTGCTGCAGCAATCAATCCCACTTGTAAAATCCATCACGCGATACACTGGCACAAGTGCGAAACGACCCACGTAGAAGATGATTCAGTGTGGACGACCTGGAATAGTACAAGACTGGAAATAATGCCAGCAACCTGGGGACAGGCTGAATAAACTTTGGTACGTCCATACAATGATGCATTATGAAGAGAGAGAGGGGAGACAGGGAAGGAGAGAGAGAATGCCTATGTACTGATATGGAGAGATTTCCAGATCATGTTGTGAGGTTGAAAAAAATCAAGTTAGAAAACTCTGTGTGTAATATTGCTGTTTTTTGTAGATGACGGGGGAAATAAGAATGTGAGTGTGTATTCACTTATGTTTGCAAAAAGAATACAGGAAGAATAATAAATAACAGAATGGGAGAAAATACACAAATCGTCTAACTGACAAAGGGGCAGTATACAGAATTTATGAAGAATTCTCATAACTCAACAAAAAGCCAGTATCATGTAGAAATGGACAAAGGACTTGAAAAGACATTTCTCCAAAGATGATACACGAATGTCTAATGATCATACGAAAAGATGCACCATGTCATTAGGGAAATGCAAATCAAAACCACAATGGGCTACGACTTCACACCTGCTAGGATAATGATAATTTTAAAATGATAATAACAAAAACTGTTGGCAAGGATGTAGGAAAACTGGAATCCTCCTGTATTGCTGGCGGAAATGTAAAATGGCTCAACCTCTGCGGAAAACAGGCGATTACTCAAAAAGTGAAACACACAATAACCATATGATCCCGCAAGTCTACTCTTAGGCATAAACCAAAAGGAACGCAAACAAAGACTCAAATGTGTGTACACGCATTTTCACAGCTGCATTATCCACAATAACTGAAAGGTGAAAACAACGCAAACGTCCATCCACGGAAGACTGAATAAACGAGCCACAGCACATACTGCGACAATGATTCAGCCACAAAAAGAAACGAGTACTGATACGTATAACAATGGACGAACCTTGAAAACATTAAGGGAAATAAGCCAGACACAAAAGTCCTCATGTCCTATAATTCCACTTACGGACCCGGCACAGGTAAATCCACATGAACAATGCAGACTGGGGTCGCTGGGGGTCGGGGGCTACTTCCTAGGTCTGGGTTTCCTTTGGGGTGACCGCTCTCTGTACCTCCCATCGGTTTGACCGCTGAATCTTGCAAATATGTTTACAAAGTAGTCAAAAATAACAACTCCGCATCCATTTTACTAAACCTTAGGCTTAAAAAATAATTTTTCTTTCATTACAACATGAAGACTGTTTCTTTCTAAAGTAAATTCTTGAGATACCATAAGATCTTTACAATATCTTAACTTTTTTAAAAAAAGTACAGCCTGTCATTCAGGCAAATTGATCCTTACACTGATTTCACCAAGTAAGGGCTTTGAGTTCTCTTACAATAGTCTGACAGGTTCTGACCCACTCTCCACTCACCTGAATCACATACATTCCTGAGCTGAGCCTCCGGAGCCGGGGTACCAGGACAGGCCACAGGTGGCTGCTCACTGGCTGACCACCCAGGACCCTGTGCTTAGCACTGTGCTCAAAGACGCCTATGTGCTCTGAAGAAGTCAACTCAAATCAAATGACCCAGGAAAATCAAAGATGACTTTCCAATTCATTTCCAATTCACCTTCTAATTACTTTGATTTCAAGGCTTCTAAGCAATCTGTCAAAAAAAATACCATCATGCTACTGAATTTTTAAAAAGATTTTTGAGTTTTAAAAAAAGATTTCTTTTGCATACGATAAACACACTTCATAGTTTTAATTTCAAGAGCCTCCAACTGATATGCCCTGAAATATCTTAAAATTTTAGGACAGCAAGGTATCCTGAAACCTGTATTATGTTAGCAAAAGTTAAATTCAGAAGACAAATACAGAAACTTCAAGAACTTTGTTGTGCTCTGTGTAAATGACTACAGGCTATACTCAATTTTTATCAAGTTCAAGTTTTAAAGTAAGCCTGCTTACCCTTAGTTGAATTTTTAAGACACATTTATCCTGACAGTACCAAAGTACACATTCTCTAATTCCTGAGATCTATCAAAATCATTATTTTAAACATTTTTTGCTCGTTTAACACTATATATAAAGTTTTGTCTTATTCTATAACCAGCAAAATAAAAGAAAAAAAGAAAAGATCTTCTTTCCTTCCTCAGCAAAGAAGGGTAGTCAAATACTCAGTGCCTCGGAAGCAGGGCTTCTGGGTGGTGGGAATTATTTAAACAGAGCGATTGCTCAGAACTGTAAGAGACTATAATCTGCACAGATCAAGAACGGGCACCACAGATTCGGTTTGATTTCTGATGGCTTATTTGTAAAGAACAAAAATCGGTCAAAAAACTTCCTCTACATTTAGGGTTTTCACACGCCAACCTAGAGAAAAAGTGATCCATATTCAACGAGGAGTTTTTCTCAAAAAGAAACTGACACTGAAATCCGCAATTCTGAACGCTGAGTGGCGATTTACAGGAACGCGAGTTCTTGTTTTGTATAATATAAAAATACGTTTTTTTAACTTGTAGTTTTCTCCACAGAGTTCAAGGTATGTATAAAATAAGAACTAGGAATAGAAAAAAAAAAAAAACCAGAAGAAAGCTCTAACTACGAAGGAGAGCGAAGATGTCTGGAAATTAGAATCAGGCCTCTAGAACTTCGGGCTAACTCCGTCTTGTGTCCAGGCGTGCATGGGGCGGGGAGGAAGGGGGAATGTGTGCATGGATCAGAATCGTCTGGATCTTCTTAAACCCGCACCTCAGGCTAGAAGGGAAAATGACTCTGGAGAACCGTTCCAAATGGGCAGGAGAGTTACAACTGCGGGCGATTCCATCAGGCAAACTGGAACTCGTTTTCTCTCTTGCTCAGAAAGCCTTGGCACACAGTCAAGCCATCGTCTCTCTAAATGTTCAGATTTTCAGAAAAGTCAATTTAAAAAGTCTGTTAAGAACGGGTTAGATTTAGGCGAATGGAAGAGGAAATCGATTTTTAATATAAAGAGACAGTAACAACAAAAGCGAACTCCCTGAGCCGCGCTTTCCAGTGCGTGCCCTCGGTGCCCACATTCTAAGCGGAGAGGCTATGTGAGCGGCAGTAAGCAGACCAGGGACACGCAGGCCATCACCAGCCACCCTGGGAGTGGATAACGGATCCTTCGCACCACTGCAGGGTCAATGCCAGAAACTCCAAAGGACAAGAATATTAAGATTATCAAACAGGACACACATGTGAAAACCTGTCAGGCCAGGAAGCCAGAAACACACTCCGGAGAGGGAATGAAAGGAAGCTCTGAAACGTCAGCTGGCCTCCACGGGCCGCCGGCCGGCTGGTATAGACGTGTCTTCTCCTCGCCTGATGCAAATGCCCGCGACTCAGCAGCCAGGCCCCGGCTGCTCTCCCCCAACCCCCTCGAAGGGCCCCACACGAATATGCATAGGTGCGCTCCTTCTGACTGCTCCAGGCATGACAGCTTGGCAGACCCCTGTCAAGTGAGACCCAGGCCACCCCTGAGGAAGGGGGGGCTCCCTGAAGCGAGACTGCTGGTACCCTGAAGCAAAACATCAAAACAGCTCAGCAAAGCAGCTCGCCTTTCATGTTCGCCTCATTCTTCTGCTACACACCGCACCTGCACACTATTTCCCCACCAGGCCGCAGCGCCTCTGACTTATCAAGACGGTTTTGGAACAATGTGTCATTGTATTCCCCTCTGGACAGGCCCACCCCGTCCCAGGGCCTGCAACACCTCTGCCCCACATTTATCCTCCTCTGCCAGCCGACATCTGTGCCGAAATCTCAGTTCTACCCCACCCGAAATCCCAATCACAAACAGATTCAACCTGTCCACTGACTTGAATAATATTTGACCGCCGACACCTAAATTCACTCTGGAAGCATCAGCCAGAAACAGTCCTTCTCTGCTGAGGTTTCACACTGAACCACGACTCACGGTTCCTGACCCAATGGTGGGGACAATGAGGCAGGTCAGTAGAAGTCGTGTGAGCAAAGAAACCCCCGAAAGTAAAAGAAATACATGACATTTGTTGAGCAGAGAGTGGGGAGGAAGAGGGAGAGAATATAAACAATGGATTAGGAGAAAGGGACAGCCAAGGTAAGCTAAACGGTCAGAAACCAGGTAATGCCTTCCGTGCACTTCATTTTAGCTGGGAAAGGAGAGACACGTTAGGGGTTCATTTGATCTGATAAATTAATGAGCACAATTAAAGCCATGATTTATTAAGCAAGACACTGTGCTAAATGCTTTATATGCAATATCTCTTCTGACCCCTACAAAAACCTTGTGAAGACATATTAACTTTTTGTTTTATAAATGAGCAGCCAAAACACAGGTTATATAACTTGACCAAGGTCACACAGCCCAGAAATGGCAGAGCCAGGATTTGAACCCAGCTCTATGGCCCATGACACTATCACATTATAGTACTTGTAGCCAATGGTTTCAAAGCACATGTCAAAGCATGTGTTTAAAAGTGAGATGTATCTACATGTGCTAATATGAATAATCTCTAAGATATGTTAAGTGAAAAAAAGTCAAGCGCACTGAGGCCACTCTCCACGGAAACAGTATGCTACCGTTTGTATAAAGCCCACGGATTGGGAGGAAAGGTATATGTTTGCATTATACATAAATTATTACTGAAGGAACACGTAAACTGGGAACGTGATGGCCTCAAGCAGAGGGACAAGTGGGCTGAGGCTCAGAAAAGCAGCCTTTTCACTGCATGTATGTTGGGATGGCACAGCTTTGTAACCCAACTCGTGTCATTTTCCGTAAGGAATAAGCACCACATAATAAATAAAACCGTAAAAACTAAAATCCTGTAATAAAAGGGTTTGCTTACTAAAGCTAAGTGAGGTTGAAGAACACCAAAGCACACCTATCTTAATCGAGCGTCCTTTGTCGATGTTTTCACCTGTACAGGGTGTCTACCAGCACTGCGCACGTCCTACGCATGAACCAGAGGTGCTGTCACACACGGAAGGGAAGAAACCAATTCCTGTGAGACGGGGGAGAGACTGCAGGTAGGAAACCTAGCGAGGTAGGGAAGAAAAACGGCCACTCGAAAACTGTAAGCCGAGAGAGAGGACGGGGCAGAGGCGGGCCCGCTCAGCTGGGCCCGGGGGACCCAGCCACAGAACAAGGCCAAGCTGTAAAAATGAGGAAGGAATACGAAGGCACAGGGGCATCTAAAGCAAGGTTAGGGAAGGAATTCTCACTCCCCCAATTAGTCTGGAAAGTAGAAAGATGAAAACAAAATCAAAACACACAGAGACCAATTTCACTTGTAATTCAGTGAATAATATGCCCATTGAGAATTGTTCCTTTGCTTGTCTTAGAATATTTACTTTTAGGACTTCTATAATTTTATATTTAGAATGTGATTCAAAATTATTGGCAATGCTTATTAAGCAACACCCCCCACACACACCCCATTTTAAAAAGGTCTGCATGTCATCTGCTCAAACAAAAGCAACTCTGCCCAGCTTAAGCAAAGGGAGGACGCACTGGAAAACAAATAGACTTGAGGAAGAGCTGAAGGTCCAGGCTTCGGGATGAGGCAGAAACAGAGCGGAGGCTGCAGGCACCCTCGAGCTCCAGGAAAACGCGTCAAACGGTGACAGGGCACAGAAACGGCCACGGGGCCCCTGCTCGGCCCCAAGGCCACGCGCAGAAAGTGGCGCATTTTTGTAAGCCAGGTGCCACCCTACAACTTTCACATGCAACATTCTCCTGATTACATTTATATCATCTTTCACAAATTTATTGACAAATTTATAACTTATATAAAACACTTAAAGTCACTCCTAATTTTCATTTACAACTGCGTGCTTCAATTTTTTTGTACAAATCATAAAAAACTTGAATTTATTGAATTAATTCAATATCAGAGTTATTACTAGAATTTGGTGCCAGAATCATAAAACAAAGATTAAACAGCACTAACCAGAAATCAATGGTACAAACACATTTATCAATCCATCTTTCGAAGGAATTTATTTTCTTACAAGGAGCCTGTAATTTAAAATACTGCAGACCTTTTTCAAATAGATGAACAAAATAAGGTCCAAAACAATCATTTAAGTTCCCTCAACAGAAAAAAACACCAAAATCGCAAGGTTCCATTAATGCAATCTCAGCCTGAACCACTAAACTACTTTAATACCACATCCCTTCTAAAGTCCACTAACAAATACATTACGGTAAATAATAATAGCGTTCATAATTTTTTAAAAATTATGTTTATTGTTTGAAACTCAGAACATTCAAGAAAAAAGAAATTTTTCCCATAACACAGACAGAATAAGCACTATGAACAGACCGGTCTGAGCAATTTCTTACCCATTTCTAACTTAATGTTACATCCTCATTACTTTTTATATCTATTAGACTTTTCTGGGATTTATATTATTTATTATTTCAAAAGCAATCTAAACTCCTTACAGAAAATCACAAAGTAGAGAAAAGTAAAAGAAAACACCCATATTTCTGACAAACAGCTGGTATCAGTATCTTGGTGTGTCGTGTTCCAACCCTTTCCTGTTAACACACGCGTGATGACTGTGTCAGAGAAACAGCCCACCACGGGCAGCACCATGCTGGGCGTCAGAGCGGGGGCTCTGGAGCTGGCCGCATCGCGTTCCAAGCCCAGTTCTACCACTTGTTAAATGGGCGACCTTGCCCTCTCTTTACATCAATTTTCTCATTTATGAATAGGGCTATCATAAGATATAAGGTATTGCTTAGAATGGCCTTAGCACACTGCCCAGTGCATGAGAAAGACCAATAAAGACACACGATTGCACTGTACAGAGCATGCTGTAGGCTCGTTCTTCACCTGCTATATTCTGAATATCCTTCCATCTCAGTTAAATCCACCTCTACAGCATCCTCTCTAATGCCAACAGAGGACAGTTTTCCTACACACTACATCAGCCACTAGAAAAGAGGTCAGATAAATGCAGCCTCTCCTCGTTTTGGTCAGGACCACCTGCTGTTGACAATACACACGGACAGAGTACGCCAACTGACCCAAGATGCTCCCTAAAATGCGAGAGTGGGGGTCAGAGCAGGTTAGGATTCCCAGTATTTCCTCACTAGCCAATTTGGGAGCAGTTGAAGGGAAAATGAAGTTTGGCTGCTTGTTTGTTTTTAATGCTTTTGTTGCCAATAACATCTATGATGACATTCAGTTTACTTATCCAAGAGCGAGCAACTTTTGAAGCAAAAGAATTGTTTTTTAAACCCTCTTAAGCTATATTTGCAGCTAATAAAAAATAAGTATCCGCCTACAGAGAAGCATACCACGACTCGTGTTTCATACTTCTGATAGAGAACAGCGAAGGTAGAGATGCAGACGACCCTTCTCTTTCCAACTATAACACTCTGTGGTACCAGATTTAAGTAATTTTCAAAGTTCAGAGTTGTTGTTTAAAAATGACCAACCATATCAAGCTGCCACAACTCTGCACATGTTTACAGTCTCCTCTGCCATCCTTTCTCACCCACTGTGCTGCGTGCCACAACCGTGTTCCTCCACATGACACTCCCTTCACATGTTGTTAAAAGCTTATACTTGGGTGTTTAACGCAGCTCTCTGGTAGCTGAAGATCCAAGTCCTATTTTTCCACAGCTAAGAACTGGAATGTAAAGGAGATCATTTTGGAATGTGTTGGCTAAACACAAAGATGTTGATGTTTGGTACTTCCATCTGTTTGGCAAGAATCCTGTTACTGCCTAGACACTGAATTCCTGTAACTCGGCTTCTTCTACCCGAGAAACAGGAGTAGCCTCACTCCTGTAACTCAGCTTCTTTCTACCCGAGTTCTTCATCTTTGTGTTCCCAAGGCTGACCCAAATCCCCAGATTCTAACATGGCCTGCCTCCTTGCATCCCTGCTAAGATTCTGTTTAAGCTGAGCTCCCGAATTCTGAACTGTTCATGGAATAAGGCAGGGGTCCCCAACCTTTGTGGCATCAGGGCCCGGCGCTCCTATGGGCATCTAATGCCTGATGATCTGAGGTGGAGCTGAGGCGGTGATGCTGGCACTGGGAGCAGCTATGAATACAGATGGAGGCTAACTCGCTAGCACGCCGCTCACCTCCTGCTGTGTGGCCGCGCCTAACAGGCACGGACCGGTACGGTCCACGACCCGGGTACTGGGGACTCTGGGCTTACGGGGCCCTTTGGGACCAATTACACTGCATCATAACTGCCGCTATGTCTCTGCCTCAATAGACAAGAAGCCCCATGAAGGAAGGGACTGTGTTGTGTGTCTCGTCGTACCCACCGCCTTTCACTGCGCCTTGCTCACTGGGCGCCCTCGGCGCTGAATGAATGGGTGGGTGAACTCTGCTGCCCTCACTCTTCATCTGCCCACTCGCTATCATTAGCCAAAACTGCTAGTGCTCGCTTCTCTCCACACACGAGGCAGGTACGTGGGGTACCTGAGGGGCACGCGGCTTCCTATCGCTCAGCACTTTGCTATCTGCATTTCACGCCTGCCTTCTGGTTTCAGTTTCTTTCTTCTTGTACATCTTTGAGTCGTCCCTTCGGCAAAAGCCTACGCGTGATCAATATCGTCTTTATCTACAAAGCCTTTACTTCACTCTCACTCGTGAATATCACCTTATATGGATACAGAATGCCAGGTCTGTGGTGGTTTCTCCCCCTCGGCACCTTGAAGATATTATTCAATCATCTTCTGCTACGAGCAAAATGCCTGCTAGTCTAGAATTGGTTTCTTTGGGTTGCTTTTTTTCTCGTGTTTCACCTACAGTGTGCCAGGCATGAATTTATTTTTTATTTATCCTGCTTGGGGTTGACTGCGTTTCTTGGACCTAAGGACTCAGGCCTCGCATTTACTATGGAAAATTCTCAGCCATTATGCTTCAGATAGTGCCTTTCCCCGCTCTATTTCCTTTTTCTAGAAGCTCACAGAAAGTATTCATGGACTTTCTCATACCAAAGCTCACAAGTCTTAACCACTCGTACTTGCCGCATCTTCGTGCCCCTGTACCGCGTCCCAAGCAACTTCCTTGCATCTCCTTAAAGAGCAATCATCGTCTACAGCTGTTCAACCACTCCGTTGAGGTTACTTTCATTTATTGATCATACTGTTCATTTCTAGAAGTTCTATCTGGGTCTCTTCCAACCTGTGTGTTGTTTTTCTGACCTGAGATGTTCTTTCATTATAATCTTATCCCGTCTGTCTCCAATAATTTTAAACAAGGAACCTCTGTCCTGTGTCCCAGAAGCATCTCCCATTTACAACAGCTGTAGACTCTCCTTCTCAGTGATTCATTTGCTTGCGTGGCTGGCAGCTTTTCGTTGCAAGTTCATCTTCAGCATGAGTTGTCTCTTCTACAAGAGTCCCAGGTTTTGCATTTGCTCTGCAGGACAGTTTCACACAGACTTCTGAGAGCGCCACTGATTTCCAGAGCTCTGACAAGACTTGTTGCCAATATCTCAGCTTAAGGGTTAGTTGCACTATAAGAAACGTTAAATTTTAACCCACCCCCAATGTGAGATACAGCTTTGCGGTTTAGACGTTTCTTCTTTTATTCCTAACTGTGCACCCTCCCAGAAAGAGAGCAAGTTTCCTTGCACTCCTCAGACTCTGGGCAAGGATTCTCTAGTCCTCTTTCCACCGCGGGGCCAGCCCGTCACAGTTCACACAGGAGGGCCTCACCTCCGCCTCCCTCCTTCATGCAGATCTGAAGCCATGACCTTTGTTCCTTCATGAGACCCTCAGGCCCACACCCTTGGGGTCTATGACCTGATCAGAAACCACCACCCTGTTCCACCCTGGCTTGGAGCTCTCTTTTCACTCGGGCCCCTGGGATTTCCCGGTCTGTCAGGCTGAGGAACACTTTTGTTTGTCCTTGTTATATTCTGTGCACAGTTTCTGTGCATTTGCAGCATGGTGGGGGTGGAAGTCCTCTATATCAGGTCTGACGGCAATCTTGCTAGAAGCCTCCAGTCATCACAAGATATGAAACTGTGAGATGATCACTTCAGAGAATTGTGATGATCACTTATGGTTTTGCCAGATGACAACAGCCCACATTTTTTTTTCAGCCTCGAGAACAGTTTTCAAATTGGAAAAAATAAATATTCCCAAGGCATTTTGAGATCATTTTATCACTGCACACTTCAAATGTCTTCGCAGCTCTTTCCTTGCTTGAAAATTTCAACGGTGTGAGAACACACCTGTTGACTCCACTTTTTTACTGCCCATTCATTCTGCAATCAGCTTCAATCTACTTCATACTCCGACAACTCTAGTGAAATTATACTCAAAAAAGATAAGCATTTCCCGCTAATCAACAAAACCAGCGGCCGTTTCTTGGTCCTCGCCTTATTCATCGCTGCTGCAATACTGACCATGACAATTTTTCCACCCGGTGTCACCCTAGTTCAAATACTTATTATTCCTATATCCTCACAACCATTCTCCAAGCCACTCCCATCAATCCAATCTCCTCTTTCAGTCTCTCCAGAAAGTCACAGCCAGATGAACATGACCAGACTGCAGGCACATGGATGGTGCACCCTCCCCAGTCCGTCCTGCAGTGGCTCTTTAATACCTAGTACTATGGGAAAAGAACAGACGAATGGCCTGTCCTGTCCACGAACGTGTAAATAACAACACTGATGGGCGCATGTTGTGTACCCGTAGGATGCTAAACACCTTGCCTGTAATCACACAATAGGTGTATGAAGTAGACGTGATTATTGCACCTTACTTCAAGAATGAGCAATATTGCTTAAAGATTAAGGAGCCAACCAGGGAAGTACAGCTCACAAGAGCCAGTTTATTTTATGCTAAGCCTATCCTCTTAAACAATGTATGCCACACTGTCTCCACAAAGATTTATACCAAAAACCCAGACCTCTCCTCTGATTGCAAACTCATATATCCAAACACCTTGTTAAACAGCTCTGTTTGGATGCCTCAGTGCATTAATACACTCGAAGCCAAAATCACTATCACACTTGTCCAAAAATGAAGTAGTCCAGCCTGATCCCGTCTGATCCCGGGAGCTAAGCAGGGTCGGGCCTGGTTCGTACTTGGATGGAAGACCACTTAGGAAGACCAGGTGCTGTAGGCGTAAAAAAAAAAAAAAAAAAAAAAAAAAATGAAGTAGTCCAACCTCAGCGAACAACTACCCAATCAACTAGTCATGCTAGCCAAAATTTTGGACATCATCACCCTGATATGCACACTCACCCTCCACATCCAACCTGTTACCAAATCCTGCCCGTTTTTGTCTCGTCGTCCTAAATCTCCCCCCTGCGTCCACGTCTCTCCATCTCCAACGCCGCCACCTAGTCCAAGCCGCTGCTGCCTCCCACCTCGACTGCTGAAACAGCCTCGCTCATCCACAGTCGTTCGCCCTGGTTTTTCCCAACCCATTTCCAATTTCGCATCCAATACATTTTCTCCTCCCCCCCAAGGTTTTGCTTTTGCAATACAAATCCGAGAGCACCACAAATTCTGGACTCGGGACCAGAGCTTTCGGGGTTTGGAGCAATGGGAACGCAGAGACTGGCGTGCTGCCTGGGCTCCAAAGGGAAAGACAGTTCTCAGGGAGAGTCAAGAACGACACCGACAGAGAGAGAAGCACCTGAGCGACGATGACAGAGGACGGGGCCTGAGAGACTTCAAACCCCCGGCTCCGGTTACTCCTGAGGCGGAGCTGAATCCTAAATTTGCCAAGTTTCAAGATATTCTTCTTGTTATATTCTGTGATACCCCAGGGTGTCTCTGATGAAATCCTTTTTTCTTAAGTAGTTCAGACTGAGTTTCTAGCTTGCAACCAAGAGTTTAGCTAAGCGGGTGGGGGGCGGCGGGAACACCTTAGAAGAGCCAAGACGACACACTTAGAAAACAGGGACATGCCTACGAGGTGAAATAAAACAAATTCTACATAAAGTAAAAGCACCTTTGGCCAGGAAATATGTAAATATGTTCAACGTGTGTAAACTCGTGTGTCTCCTCCTTTGAAAGGTGGCACATAAAATGCTGCAGGGTAAGAGTCACGTTTTCTCTTATGTTCTCAAATCATCAGTTTACTATAGAGCAAAATACTAAATTTAAAAACTGGAAGTAAAAGCATGACTGGAAAATCACACAAGCCACAAGGGGCACCCTGGAAGCCCAGTCCCTCTGGGAACAACTCGTGCATGGGCCCATGTAAATAAAACGTCGCTTTCTAGGGACACCTGACCACTATTCCGCTTCCTGGTTCCGATTTGCATCATCAGGTGTTATAAACTCACCTCGCTCCTAGCCAAGAACTTTATACATGACACGAGTACACTGGAAGCAGTGTACGTGGAAGGGAAAACAGTCGGCTGTGGGAACGGCAGATTCTACCCTACAGGGACACTCTTCCTGTTGCCATCTGGTGGTCGTGTATTAAGTCAACGCTGACTCCCACAGTGCGGAAGGGCTTGGTCCGTGACATCAGTGTCTCCTGTTTCTTTCTCGTCACATCTAACTCCTAGGGAGAAGGCAAGAGAGAACTGACCCTCACTTTGAAAACAGGCCCTCTGTCATGAGAAAACCATAGTTACACACTCAAAATAAATTAAAGATCATACTAAAGAGAAGGACCCAGAGACACTACCACCCCCAGAGGCGATCATTCTTATCTAAGTGAGACAGGGTACACCTGTGTCACGTAAGCTATGAAATCCCTCTTTACCCCGAATCCAAGTTTTTCCAAACTAGCTTGCTTGGGTTGCTAAAACTGCCCCCACCACTGATTCTTCTTTAAAAAGGCAATCACTGGCACTCCCCGAGTAAACAAACTCCTCTTCAAATCGCGACAGTCATTCTTTGGTTACCTATTTTTTTTCTCAGAAAGATCATTCATCTTTGTAAAATCGAGCTTACGAATCTTAGAGCTTCCCCTGTCAATGGAATCATATCTAGAATCCAGAGAGTTCTGAAAGGGAGAAAAAGCAACACAACATTGCACGGAGGGCTGATGCTGTCTATGCGATGACGCGGGCCCAGGAATCCAGCCCATTCTCTAAAGCCCACGTCTCCACAGGCTGCCTCTGTCAGCTGAAAACCCCCACGCACGCACACACTGCAGAAACTATTGTCTTAGCCCATGTTCAACAGGCTAATCTCCAAAGATCAGTAAATTAATAGATTTAGCTGACTGGCATGTGTTGTCAAGAAATTGGATTATTTAATTGATAGCAGTTATCTCCACTAGATATTATCTGTATATCAACAGAGTGCCAGCTAAGCCTGTTAAAGTGAGAAATAATTCTTGTGTTAATTTTGAGGGCCTTGTGATTTACTAAAAGTCACTAATGAAGACAATTAATCCACAAACATCAGGTTGAACACAAACATCAACATATGCCACCTACTAACCTCTTTAATCAATGATGGTCACCGTCCAGTAAATACAAGCATGTCGTATCCATCACTATTTCATGTCTTCTTAAATTTCTCACTGCATTAATTACCGCCAGTAGATTTCAATTAGTCTTGCCCTTTCTTCTTCCAGCCATTTAAATAAATAAGCATTTCATACTTTAAGGAAATTTATTTCTCCAAACTTCAGGCTTACACTGATAAATTATGGCAGTAATTCATTTTACAGAGCCTAAATTTTGAGCATGAACCATTTTCAGGGTAAACACATCATGTGTTAGACCACAGCACTGAGGAGAAACATCATACTGCATTTTTATTGTCTTCCACATTTTAACGACCCTGGCAAAGATAAAATGGAGAGAACTGGGTTCTAAGAGCTAAGACATAGGGAGTTACAGAACCCCCAGAAAGGAGACACACTTAGAGAGCCTGGTGAAGGGCAGAAAGGATGTGGTAACATACAGATGATCAGAAAATCAGAGAATGATTTTGAAGATCCAGTCTAACCCTCAATTTTTAAAGGTGAGAAAATAGAGAGGCTAAAAGATTTGCTCATATTACAAGTGAGTTACAGAATTTAATAAAAAAAAACAGGTCTGGTGACACTTAGCCCAACACCTTTGCCATTCATCACATCTGTGTTTCTAAGGAAGCTTTAAAAAAGTCTCATTCCCACAATACCCATGGGAGACCCCAGGATTGAAGGGGCGGGGCCAGGCTAAGTGCCTGGCAGGCAGTCAGACCACCTGAAAGTATAAACAAGCATTTCCCAAAGCAGTGTGCCCATAACAGCATTTTTTATTTTTGTATTTAGACATAGTAAGAATAGTGTTAATATAATGAAACTATAAAACTGATAATAATCTCTTTCTCCAGAACAGGTATCAGGTATACACGATCAATACTGGCAGGCAGGTATCTGTCCAACCATGACAGGCCTTTGCATTTCAAGGATTCAGTAAAAACAAGACTAATTTCTACATGCTACTACAGAACAGTGCCGAGAGGTGCCATATTCAGTCCCAGTGGACAAAATACATTCTCCCTCAGGATCAAAGGTACAAATGTTTATAATCTCTTTTTTATTAAAAGGGACTTACAAATTTAAGGGGAAATTTGTTTAAGAAAAAACGCCGTAAAGAAGTGTTTAAGTCAAATTAGAATAAAAGAGACCACACAGATTAAAATGCTCAGTGACATTAGGTAGAAATATCATATCATCTCTTGCTAGGAGTATTTAACCAGATAATAAAATGTACATCACCGCCTTAACTTCTTTTTTAACGATAAGTCTGCTTCAACGGCTCTCTATACTATGCCCTGCAACCTGACTTTCACCCCTCGCCCTCCGCTCAACTCTACCCAGCTCTCATGGATGTGGACACAAGGGGTTCACTGCCACAACCACTGCTTTTCTTAACTTTAAGTCATGACCCAATCAAGACCCGGTTTCTGGGTTTTCACATGCTGTCTGTTCCAGTCTCCAGCTGTTTCTCAGCTGACATTACTGGCCTCTGATCTGGGGGGCACCTTCGAGCAGGCCCCAGATCCACGTCTCCTGACAAAAACAGCCCAAGGACTCTGAGGAAGGGAACAAAAAGGACACTGGTAGGCAAGGTCTCCTTTGACCCCTTCAACTACCCACTTGTCGAGGGAGTGTGTTTTGCGCCATCATTTGCGAGCACAGGACCTCCTGGTTGGTGTAAGCCTGGTACGCAGCTAAGCGTCACTGTGGTTAAGTAGCACGCACACTACCACATGAAGGTTTGCACCGGGAAGATCCCAACTCTTCTTTTCATTCGAGGAACTTAAGTGCACGTACTTGAGTGCAGATAAAAGAATTTTTCAAGCATCCCTCAAAGAAATGGTTGGTCCACTCCTAGTAGTCAGTTCTGAGAGGTTCAAATCTGCTCCCCAACTGCCACACCATTCTCATTTGGAATTTGACAGCTGCATTATGGGGGGAAATTTTTCTTTTGAGAGACAAAGACCAAAATGGAACCAGTCATGTTTTTATGGGAGAGAGATGGGTATATAAAGGGATGGGCATAAAACATAGGGCAATCTAAGCTCATGGCTATACATCTAGTCCTCTTCTTAACTTTCCAGCTTATCTAATATAACTGCATTATTTTTTAAATAACAGCAAATAAGGTGACCTGAAACTTAAGGTCAAGTAACTCGACACAGCACATAGGAAGCACCAACTGCCACCTTCTGTCCGGTACCCGCAGACTGCCCCCGCTCTTGATGCAAAGACAGATGCTACGCTGGAGACGCCCCAGCCAGTGCTTATGAACAGACTGTGGATCACGCAGGCTGCTTTCCACTGTGGCTCCATCACTACTAGTCCTGGGACCTGAGGCAAATCAGCTGACATCTCAGTGCCTCGGTTTCCTCGCAGGCAAAAGACGTACAAAATGCTACCTACCTCTCGAGGGTTGCTGTGAAGAGTAAAGGAGCCTACCTGTAAAGCACTTGTGCTTGGCACAGACTAAGGGCTCCATAAAGGTTAGCTGGAAGACTACAGGGAGGGTGATAACTTTAATATGAGATTTATAAGACAGGCACCAACCAAGTGGCCAGTTGCCATGTTAAACATGCAGTGGTCTAATAAAATTTAATCAGTAAGTACCTGAGCACTCACTACGTGTAGTGCTGTCTATGAAGGCTCTAGGAAGCAGGTGGTCTGGGACTCAAGTCCCAATTGAAACTCAAATTGCAAAGCTGCAAGGGAAGGGGGTCTAGAGGTCAGAGGGCGGACAAAGCACTTCTGGGGGAATGGGAAGCCACAAGGTCCCAAAAGGAAGCTGGATTTGTAGTGAACCAATTAACACTGTTTTGTGCTTTCTGCGGCAAGGTAGTGGCAGAGAAGCCCAATCTCTGCACCTTCCCCAAGGCTAGGAACCGGCCTGAGAAAAATGGTCCAGGTAGAAGTACAGGTGGCAGTCCAGGCCACAAGAAATCATGCTAAGGATGACAGAGAATCGGGTAAGATTATAGGACTAGCTAACAGAAGGATAAAACTGGAACGTGAAGATACACGAAATCACCTGTGGAGATTTTTTAAACATACAAATTCACGCTCCAGAGACCGCCAGGTCAGAGGTGGAGCCCAAGCGACTGTCCTTTTAAATTTCACTGACAACAGCCCAGACTAGCAAGAGTTCAACAGTGTCAGCAAGAATAAACCGAATGACTGAAAAAACGCTGATTAAGTCTGGGAGAAATTTAAAAATTTGAGATCACAAACGTGGAACAGATCTAAATGAAAATAGACTCAATGTCCATAAAGGTCACTGGAATGGGAAGAGGGGCTATAGAAGCACAAGGCCAGTGACAAGGTTAAAATGGACATGAAGTCATGTGAGCTCTGGGAAGGGGTTAGGGCAGTGGCTCTCAAACTTGGCTGAACAGTGGAACCACCTGGAGAGTTTTTAAGTCTCTTGATGCCCAAGTCAAACTTCAAGTCAATTAAAACAAATTCCGGGAATGAGATCAGGCCTCAGCACTGTTTACAGCTGCCCGGTGATTGCAATGAGCAACCAAGTCCAAGGAACACGAGGTTGGCGAGGTTCCAAGAAATTAGCAGGTGATGGGAATGAGGCAATCAAGTCCACGGTTCTCAGACTCTCGTGCATACCAGAGTCACCTGGAAAGCAAGTGTGGCTCCCTGAAGAACAAAAGCCACTGACCCTCTAGCGGTCTACAAATCACCCAGGTGATTCTGATACATACCGAAGTTCGAGAACCAAGGGTCTAAGGACTAGAAGTGACACCAAAGAAGAAACTGAGAACTGTGAACAACCCCAAAGCAGTGAGAACATTCCTCCTGCTCTCGGCCTGATGAATACATGACCAGAATCGATAAGCCTGTCAGAGGTCCAGCAGTAAAGCTAAGGCATCACACATGTCACACACAGGATACTTACGACCCTGCCATCCTTCGCCTCAGAAGGCGCCCTTCTAAAAACTCAGGTCTGGCTCCTTGGCGGACAACATAAAGAAAGCATACATTGCCACCTGCCTTTCAGAATTAAAGACCTGATCTTCAGGAATCCAGAAAAGTCACACACATGCCAGTAAGAAGAGTGTGTATGTAGCTCACAAATTCTCATCATGTAGAAGGAGAAACCTGGAACTACTAAAGTTACATTTGAAAGATGTGGTTTCACATGAAGGTCAATTACATACTCTGCTCCTAACTTAGGCTTGTAACTATATGTAGCTTAAACTCCCTAACTTTATGTAACTGAAGCTCTGTAACTATATGTAACTTTTACTGGTCAGTGTACACTTACTTTCTCCCAAGATACCATGACCTAGCCTACCCACATGAAACACCATTAGAAGGAAACACTTAAGGAAGAATTAAGAATTGTTTCACTAGTTCAAACTTAGTGGTAAGTGTTCCATTTAGAATGCTACATTTTATCTGATAAAATTCCAGAGAACACACTCCCTTGCACATGACCAACTCATCATCCCCTCAGAAATCTCTACAGCAGCACCAGAATTTTCATTTTCAAGATACATGAGCTTTTGTCAAATGACATCTCTCCTGTAACATGAATTTTCAATATGATATAAAAAATGATGGATATATTACACATTTCACAGAGCACAGCAACAGAAACCTGTCAATGAATTTAAAATTTCTTACATTCTATTTGAAACTTTACGCTAAAAGATCTGTACACTTTATAAACCATATAAATGTAAAACAGGTATCAATGTTTCTGCTGGCAGAAAGGAATAAAATATTCCTTCCTAACAAAGTTTGACTGTTGCCTTAGTACTTTTTTTTAATTTATGTTTTCATTAATACTAGTTGTAAAAACACAACGTTATGTAGTCTTCAAAGTACAATTGATAAAAACCTGAAATCTGTGTAATACACTTCAAAACAAAACCAGATTTTCCCCCTACCATTTGAACTTCCACACAAATTTTCAAGTGTATTAATGTAAAGGGCTTACTGCAAAGTGCAAGTCACTGTTTAAAAAAAAAAAAGAAAACTTAATAATAAATACCATTTCTATTTTAAAGGTCATTCCTAAGTGATTTAGACTTCTTCATTTGAACCTGGCTTCTCTGGCAATCTAAGATCCCGTTTTACAAAATGACTTAATAAATGCTTTTCTACCAAAGTAAGTCATTAAGCAAAAAGCACAAATAAGTGAAATGAAAATTTTCCAATGGAGGGGTTAAATTAACCAGAAATACTGCGGTTTGTTTTCACGCAGCGAAACAGGGAAGCAGGCATTTCTGCAAGGCTGGGGCGGTGGGGGCGAGGGGGCCGCGGTGGGTAACACCAGGTCAGCGTGGACAAAAGACCCGGGAGTGAGTTGCTGGACTCCCGGGAGAGTTCCCAGTCGCGGCCTTTGAGGTGTCACTGCACTCACACCCTGCGTGCTGCCCACGGAGTCGCCTCGCCTGGACGCGGGGCGCAGCTCGCGCACGCGGAGGACTCCCGCGCCCGCAGCCCTCGCGGTGACTGCGACCGCACCAAGCCGGGGGCCACCGCGCCCCCCCCCCGGCCGTCGCCGCGGCCCGGAACGCTCAGCCTGGAGGACCCCGCCAGGGGACGTGGCGACACCGCTCTCGCCGCCCCTTTGTCGTCGGCTTTTCTCTCCCGCTCAGACCAGCAAACTTGGGCGCACAGGGGCGCTCACCCGCACGGGCGCGTTCCGGGCTCAGCGGGTCTCGGGGTCAGGCTCGGCCACCCGGGCTTCACCTCCCTTCCCAAGCGGCCAGGGCATCGCCAGGGGGCCGTCGCCTGCGGGGGACCCACGGCCGCACTCGGAACGGAAGCCAGCACCGTGGAGCCGGGCGGCCGTGGGCGCCCAAAGTTTTGCTCGGTCCCCCGCCGGGTCCCCGCCTGGGGTCGCCGTCAGCCGGGGAGGCGGGCCCGGGGCGGGCAGTGGGGCGGGCGCGTCCAGGGACCCGCACCTGGCCCAGAGACCGGCCTTGGCCTCGAGGACCCGCACCTGGCCCAGGAGACCGGCCTTGGCCCGGGAACCCGCACCTGATCTCGGGGACCCGCACCTGGCCTCGGGGACCCGCACCTGGCCCCGGGGACCCGCACCTGGCCCCGGGAAGCCAGCCGTCGACGCCACGCACGTCCGCGACTCCGCCACGCGCCCCCCGCGCCGGGCGGCGCGACGCCCGCGGGAGCCACCGCCACCGGCGGGGCCGCCCTCCCGCGGGCGCCGCGGCCCGGGCCGCGCCCCGCCTACCTTGCGCCAGCGCCCGGAGCAAGTGCAGCTGCAGCGCCAGCAGCGCCCACCATCCGCTCAACTTTGTCGCCGGCCGCCCGCCGCGCTCCGCCGCGCCCGCGCCGACCGCCCGCGGCCGGGGCCGCCGTCGCTCGCGGCCGGGCGGGGACCCCCGCGGCCGCCGCGCCCCGCGGGCCATGCCGGACGCCGCCGGCCCGGCCTCGGGCGCCGCGGGCGGGACGCGCGGGCGGGGGCGCCGGGCGAGCGGCGGCGCGGCCGCCAGGTGCGGGGCCGGGCCCGGGCGCCGCGAGGCGCGCGCCGAGAAGTTGTCGGCTGCGGGGCTCCTGTCACGCCGCCGCCGCCGGCCCCGCGGCCGGAGAGCCCGGCCCGCGCCGCGTCGCGCGAAGGGTCCGCGGGCGCTGAGGAGCCGCCGCCGCCGCCGCCCCCGCCCGGCGCTGAGGAGAAAGTGCGCCCGCCCGCGCCGCGCTCGCCCTGCGCCGCCGCCGCGCCCCATTCACAGCCGCGCCGCGCGCCCCGCCCCCGCGCCCGTCGCCGCCGCTGATTGGCCGAGGGGCGGGGGCTCGCGCCCCGGGCCCCGCCCCCTCGGCCTCGCCAGCTTTCAAACGCGCCGCGCCCGCCCGCCTGGAATTTCGCGCAGGCCCTGGGCTCGGCTCGGCGGCTTCCCGCGCCGGCTGCGCCCCCTAGGGACGCGCGGCGCGCACTGCAGGCCGGCGCCGGCTCGGCACGCACCCGCGGCGCCCGGCGCGGGGTGGCGCGGGCACAGGGCGAGGTCGGCCTCGCGCCCCCGCGGCGGGGTGGGCGCGCAGGTGGGCCGGTGCACGTGCGGCCACGCGGGTGCCTGGGAGGCTGGGTCCGCGCGCGAGGTCAGGTGGGCGCGCCGGTCTCAACTCCCGCAGCGGTCCCCGGGCGCCGCCCCACTCCCACCCGCGGGCCGGGTTCGTCTGGGTACGCGCCAAGTTACAGTGATTGCAAACGAGAAACACGCTCAGTCGGGTTGCAGTTCCTAGCAACAAGAGGCCCCGCTGAGCGCAGCCCCGCCGCCTGTTGGAAGGAGTGGACGCCAGCTCTGTAGGGGCGTCCAAGGTCATGTGCAGCCTGCGTTGACCACAGCGCTGGCTCCTTCCCGCCGAGGGCTGGGCGGGTCTCGGGATAGGTTGTCCTAGGGGAAGGGTCTCCTAGTGCAGAGCCTGGGAGCCCTGGAAAGGGGGGGGGCGGGGCTCTACGAGCTCAACAGCATGTGGAAGGCATTACCGAGTTTATGGGGTGAACTAAGTGCTCGGGAGGCTGGAAGGCCAGCATTTTTGTGGGAGGCCTGGAAGGTGACACACAGTCTGATGTTGTTGGCAGTTGGCCGAGAGGAGCCTGGGGGCATGTGATGATTGAGTGAGCTCATGGAAGTGATGCTGGCAGGGAGGCAGGGCGCGCGCCTCACTCGGTGCCGGCTCCCGGGGAAGCGCTGGGTGCAGGCTTGCTGCCGTTGTTTATCGCCCCAGACGAGGATTTGCAAGCGAGTGGAGGGCCAGTCACTGCGGCCAGCGGCTCGCGAGTGGGACCTATTCCGCTCCCAGAGCACCTAGCGCTACCCAAGCGCATCTAAGTCTTTAGAATGACCACCTGAGGAAAAGATGGGGAAACCGAGGCCCAAGGACGGCAGTCGTTCGGAGGGGGTGGGTTTTGAACTAGGCCTGCCCCCAGGGCCTGCCCTCTGCCCCTCTACACCAGGCAAGGACGGCCAGGTAAATGAGGTGCGTGTCCTCCCAGAGTGCCGGGCCTGGATGGGCAGGCAGACCCCTGGGGACCGTGAGGACACGTGAATGAGGCTGGGGGAGGCGGAGTCTGCTGTTCTGTTGCAGCGGCTCTGGGCCTCTGCCATCTTGCAGTGTCATGCAAGAGCCTGGGGCGTGGGCAGCAGTCCTGACTCTGAGCACTTGCTGTGGGCCAGCCCTGCTAAGCGGTGTCATTTTACTAATCCCTGCCACCCCCCCTGCCCGTGTGAGAGGTGCTGTCACGAGTACAGATGCTGAGACAGAGGCCGCAGGAGGCTTCACCTCTGAACTCCCCTGCTTTGCTGAGGGGGTGGGGGTGGAGGTGGGGGATGTGTGGAGAGCATGAGAGTTTCCAGGTCCCAGCTCCACTCTTTCTGGTTGTGAAATCTGGGCAAATCGCTGACTCCAAGTTCCTGTAATAAGTTCCGAATACTTCCCATCTTGCAGGCTTGTCGTGTGGGAGTGAGATAATTCACACTCCGGAACTGATGGTGACCCTCCCTCGGACCAGCTTGGCAGGGCCTTCCCAAGCTACCCCGCCGGGCACTCGGGTTGAGTCCAGTCCACATTTAACCTTGACTTTGCAGATGGGAATATATGCCCATTACCTTCCTTGCAGACAGCAAGCAAGCCAGGCCCACATGCCCTTACAGCGCGCGCATAAACATGGCTCAGGAAACTTCCTGACTTCAGGGCCCGCAAAGAAATGCCCAGAGCCTCGTTGGCCCCCACTTCTTTGGCAGTTTCAGAGAACTCTCTGCGGGAACGTGCTTGGAGATTGGAAAGCCAAAGCCGTATCCTGGAGGTTGGGGTGGGGAGGGGAATGACGTCACTACTAGTCCAAAAGGTCTGAAGACCCCTCTGGGAATTTTTTTATTCCAGTATAATCCAGGGTAAGTGAGGCTCTATTAAGGTCTCATTTTACAGTTGAAGGCACGAAGCCAGGGAGGTGTGATGTGTGCCGAGCAGCCGTGTGGAAGAGCTGGAGCAGGAATCCGGCTCTCCTGAGTCCTGTTCTAAGACGTTTTCCCCCACCAGACTATGTTGCTTTCTACATGACCCATTAGATCACTGCCTTAAGGGGTTGTGTGTAGACTGTAACTATTCTCTCTCAAAAGTAATACAGAGAAACCCCTTTATAACGCTAGGGAAGGGAGACAGCACAGAGCTGGAATGTTTCTGTCCCAAAGGGCCAATTACTCTCTCGGTTTAATTTCAACCAGCCCAATGAGAAGATCTCAAAAGGTGAATGTCTGATACACATACACTCACCTTTAAAAATCTTTAGTCATAGAATCTGAAAGGCCATGCATGGGGTGGAGGGATGTCCACCCCATTCTTTTTCTCTATTAAAAAAAAAAAAAAAAAAAGAGCTGTGCTATCTCCTACCCTCCAGAACAAGAAGTTGGGTTTTTCCTGCTAATTAAAGAGAAAGAGAAAAGAGTTTTCAAAGCAAAATGACAATTTAAGAGGAGTTAGGACTATCGCTGAGACCACCAAGCTTCCCCCTTGTCATGATGTAAAGCCTCACTACTCCAGTGTGGTCCATGGGCCATCAGACTCACCTGGGAGCTGGTTAGAGATGTGGAACCTGAGGCCCCTCTTAGACCTACTGAATCCAAATCGACTTTTAATAAGACCTCCAAGTGGATCACGTGTAAGTTAGAGATGGAGGCTCACTCCACGTCTCAAGAATTCAATGACCAGGACCCGTACGGCTCTCTCTTCTGCCTTCCTCCATTCCGACTCCTCTGGTTCTTTCTTCTCTCTCTTCTCTGCCCTCTTCTTTTGCCCTGAAAGGGCCATGAGATAAAAGGGAAACTTTTTTAAATGCTGGAATTATATTTTTATTTTTATTTTAAAAGGAAAATACTCAGCCTCCTAGAACATCCGTAGACTTAACTGTACACAAATTAAAAACCAAAAACACCCTAAGGCACTGTGAAAAAAAAGTTAAGAGAAACAAGCATCAAATCAGAGAAAGTATTAATCTCTCCATATAAATCAATGCAAAAAAGAAAAAAGAAAAGAAAATGAGCAATCCCTGTAGTAAAATGGGCAAAGAACACGAACAGGCAAGTTCTGAGAGAAATACAATGGGAAAATAAACTTTGAAGAGTGCCCAATCAAAGAAAGCAATCCAAGAAATGAAAATTTAAATAGAACTTATTTTAAAAAAAACATTCTAGGACTGATAATGGCACGTGTTGGTGAGGTTATGGGGAAACGGGCACTCCTATTCGTGGTGGAAATAGAAACAGCCTTCCTAGAGAGAAACCTGCAACCCACAGCAAACTTTAAACACAAATTGTCTTTGTCCCACCTTTCTACCTCACGCGCACACACACACACACACACACACACACACACACACACACACACCCCTAAGGTTCTCCATGCAGCATTGCTAATGATAGCAGAAACCGGAGAGCAGCCTACGCGCCCATCCCAGAAGGCAGGCGAGTGGTGCATCCGCTCGCTGAAATCCCGCGTGGCCACAGTCCCGACGCAGAAACATCTGCTCCGTTCGTGCAGTTCAGTGTGTCCTCATAAGGGTATGGAGCAAGTTTGCACAGAATGATCCCTTCTATGTTAACTTTATTTTTTCCTGGAAGGATGGGTGCCAAACATTAATGAGGGTTCCTTCGGGTCACATGGAATTACGTGCTTTCCTGTACCTTTAAAATTCTCAAACGTGAATATATGTTTCATAATCCAAAAAAACTAATAGAGCTTAGTTTTTAAAAGCAGATGGGGATGAGCCTACATGTCGTTTCTCCCTTATGGGTTCTCAGTGGTTCTTCTGAGAAAAATATTCCCCAATCCTATTAGAGACCAAGTTACAACATGAACTTGTCCACACGGGGATGTTGTGCCCTTCCATGTGCAAATCAAGGCAAGATCGTGGGGATTCCTCACATCTGATTTCTGTGGTCTTCTGATAGGAACTGTACCCTCTGGATACCTCAGGAGCTTACTCTAAAACCCCTGCCAACTGCTAATCCCAGCCTCAGCGTCACCTTTGTCCCGTTGCCTGGCAACCTATTAACGAACCACCAGGTGCTGCCTTTGATCCCCAGTGGGGTGTGTGCTTTGGTTACTTGAGAGCCTACCTAGTTTCTGAGACCTTTTTCAGAAGCTAAACTCTCATGAAATGCTCTTATTAAGAACGCTGTGAAGAAGAGAGGCACCGGAAATTTACCAAGCCTTCAATAACTTCTACCAGCCTTCTTCAAAAGTAACTCCCCCTCACCATTCAGGCTGCTTTAAATTGTATGAAGCACAAGTTCTCGACGTGGGATCCTAGACTGGCATCACCGACATCGCCAGGGCAGCAGATGTGAATTCTGGAGCATCACCCCAAACTACGGAGTCGAAAACTCCAATCGGAATCCCCGGAGATGGGGCGCAGTGAGCCGTGTTAGAACAAACAATCGGGTGACTCTGATGCCTGCCTCAGCTTGAGAATCATTGCTGGAGAGTAATTCTTTCCATCCTTGCTTTTCAACAAGTATTCATTAAATTTCTGATTTGTGCCAGCCCCAGTGCTAGGCAAGAGAGAAATAAACAATTACAGTAATTATCTGATAACCAAAAGCACTGAGGGGAACATCTGGCAAGAGATCTCATAGCCTTAGGGACTCAGGGGCTTTTCCAGGGGAAGTGAAGTCTGAATGGGGACTGAAGGATGGGTGACAGTTGAATCAACAGCCGGGCGAGGTGGGAAGGGTGTTCCAGGCAGAGGGAACACGAGATGCACAAGGCTGGGCTGTGAACTTTAGCACGAGAAGCCTGGATCCCTAGTGACGGTGTCCACAGCTGGGGCGGGAGAGAAGAGGCAGGTTAGAGCTAATTGTGAAATGGGACCCATGGCAAGAAAGGGGGTTGCTGAAGACGACGGCTGTTTCTGGCTTGGGCAGCTGGGGAAACGGCCATTTCGTTTAAGAGAGTGAACACAGGTGGAGGAACAGAAATGAAGGGCTGGGGGGACAGGCGTGTCACCTGATCCGACTCTGAATCCCTTAGCTGTGAGGTGCCCGCGGGCATCCGCACACAGAGAGGATCGCTAGACATGTGGACGTTTGGGGGTGAAGCTGAGAAGGCGGGAGGGAATGGCGCCTCCGTGGCGGGAGAGAGACGTCTTCGAGGAATTGACAACTGCAAGGGCAACAGGGCGTCAAGAAGCCAAGGGACCGAAAAGTGACCCCGGGGCTTGGTGACAAGAACGTCCTCCTAGACCTGTGATGGCAGTTTCCGTGGGAGCCTGAGCCAGCCCCAGGTGGCTGAGGAGTGACTGGGAGATGGTGGTGACATTTTCAAGAGGTTTAGGTGAGGGCAGAAATGGCAAGATTTGGGCTGGAGGGATGTTTCTTTTCTGCAAGAGGGGAGACCAGGCGAAGACCAGGAGCTCAGGGTCCTGAAGATCCTGGGGAGGGTCTCAGATGGCAGGGGCCGGGGCGGGGGCAGGGCGGGGGGAACCCAGGGAGGGCTCTCCAGCCCGATGTAAAGGGAGGCCAGGGGCAGGCTGCAGGGCACAGCTCAGTGCGAGTGGTCAGGGAGAGCTGAGGAAGACACAGCTGATATGTTTTCTTCTCTCCCACTGTTCTCTTCAAAGGGAATCTAGCTGTTTTAGGGATAGAGGGAGGAGGGGAATTGGGCGCCTTTGAGAGTAGAGTAGAGAAGCTTTGAGATACTTACTTCGGAGAAAGAAAGAGACTTTAGCAACAGATTCAATAGACATCTCTCCACGTGGTTTTCTCGTGCGCATTTAATCCTCGCGACAACCCCTGTGTGATAGAAAGTAGGTTTCCGCACTTTATTGGGGCTCGGTAAACTTAAATCATTTGCCCAGGGGTACCCAGCCTGTGAGCGGGAGAGCCAGGGTTTGAACTTGTGCCTCCCCATGCTGTTGCCTGCTTTTGGTGTTGGCGGGACAAATATCGTACAGACGGTGCCATGAAAACTCATCAGAAGGGATCTTAAAGAGCATTTTGTTCAAAACGGGTTGTAAGTCCGACAGAACACAGCTCTGGAATCTCTCGGGGAGGAAGACGTGGAAGGAATGGAACTCAGAGCTGGAAGGACGGGCTGGGGCTGATCTGTTAAGTCTGCCCAAGCTACTAGGCCACTCTCTGTCAGTCCTGAGGACGACGCCACGGGAGAAGGTCTAGTGACCACCGAGGTCTCGCTGTCACGGAATTGTAATCAGCCTCCGGCTGGGTCCAGCCGCGGCCCCTCATTCTGCACTCCGGAGCCACGCACAAGTGTCCCCGCTGTGTCCCCGCTGTGTCCCCGCTGTCCAACAACACTCAGGAAACCTTTGTTGGAAGGATAAGAGATGGAAGCTCCCGACTGTAAATGGTGAGCCCGGACCCGAACCCCGACCGGTCCTTGGGCAGCTGGGTAACTCTGAGTAAGTCGCCGTCTCTCTTGGCTTCATTCATTGTCCAAAAACGTGGTCTCGAACAATCACTGCAGTCTGCTCGCCGGTCCTGGGGCTCAGGAATTCAATGGGGGCGCACCAGCGAACCAGCCGGGGGCTGGAATCGTCTGGGGCGTCCTCGCTCGCCGTCCAGTCTCTGAGCTGGGATAAGCAAACCGTACCACGGTCCCGCGATGAAATGCTGTGCAGCGACGGAGAAGACACAGCTGGCGAGGCGCGCAGACGCGGGGACGCAGCTCAGAAACACGGCGCTGAGGGCAAGTGGCCGGAAGCACGAGGCTCTGGGAGAGGCACACGCCCCCACAGCGACAGAAAGGTCACCTGGGTGGACACACCTGTCAAAACTCTCCGAACCGCGCAATCACCATAGGCGCATTTAATTGTATACGAGTTTGACCAAAACAAAGTTGACTTTAAAAATACGATTTTTCATGCCCAGAAAGATTTAAGGCAGGCTTCTTTCATGTAAAAAAATATTTTAAGGTTTTTCTTAGACGTCGAGGGCCTCCTCTTTCCGACGTCCCATGACTCGGTGAGCAGGGACCTATTCTCCTTCTCTAGACCCTCCAAGGATGTTGATGTGTTGCTTGGGTCCACTTCAGCTGTCACCTCTCCAGACGGCCGCGACCCGCCCCCTCCCGCGGGTCCTCCCTCCCCAGGGTCACCGTGGCTGAGCGAGGACCTTCCCATCTCCACCTCTGCTGTGCACGTGCGCGCCCCGCGGCCAGCGAGCGCCTGCTGTATTTTTTCACTTCTGAGGAGCTCACTGCGCGAGAGGCCAGCATTCGGGGGGTCATTTTAGCTCGCTTTCCACGGGCCCCGAGCAGAGAGTGGCACGAACTCAGAGGAGGCGAGAGCGGCGGCAGTGACATCTGGGCCTGTGACTTGGGGCCGGCCTCACACGCAAGGAGGCGTTCGATCGGGGCTGGAAAGGGCGCTATGATGCTCTGACCGACGGTGGACTCTGCGGAGGGCAAAGCGCCAGTCGGAAGCGTGGCATTTCGGAAGAGGAGCGGGGGAGGGAAGGGGGTGCAGGGCAGTGGGGCGACGGCGGCAGATGAGGCGGCCCGTGAGGCGGCGGGGTGAGGCGCTATGTAAGGCCCTGGCCGCCCGAGCGCCACCTGGTAAGAGCCGGTATTCCGTTCCTGTCTTGGCCGACGAGCTCTGGATGCGGCACCGGTGCCTGCTAAGCCCTGTCCTGCCTGACGGCTCCGTGTTACTGTCCCTGGATGCATCTCCAGGGTTTGCCCCAGCGAAGCCCATCTGCCACGGCTGGACCCTGTACACTCAGCCCCAAGGACCTCCCGCCGTTTGTCACCGCAGGCCTGACATCCCGCCCCGGGGAAGGTCCAGGGTCAGAGCCGAGACGCTGACTTCACTGGGCATGTTTTCTTCCCGATCATTTGCAAAAACACCACCAGGGATCGTTTCCGGGGCTCCCCGCCGAGTCCCCACAGCTGACCCCGGTCCTGACAGAGCTGCCTCTTCATCGCAATCCTGTCCTCCCCGCCGCTAGGTCATTTTTTGTTCATTAAAAAAAGAAAACCCACAGCGGCTACCCCATGCTGTGCGAACTAAAGGTCTAAGAATCAGTTTTGCTGCAGAGCCTCATCAAAGGACTTGGCTCATCTCAGAGGGCAGTTCCACCAGAGTCAACAAGGTCCCAAGATGTCAAAGCATCAAACATACAAAATGAGAAGATATCATGAACACGTAGCAGTCCTCGTCAGCATCGCTCAGGGAGTTTTAGAAACCGTCGAGGCCAATGGAGTCAGAATTTGGAGGAACTGGGTGAGTCCGCCGCGCACACAGCACCTGGCCCCGCTTCCTCAGAGGGCAGAAGGGAGAAGCAGGTGAGAAGGGCCTGGCTTGGCCACCAACTGGCTGTAAGACCCCAGCATAGTCATTCCCCGCCTGTGAGTCTTCATTTTCTCCTCTAGGAAACGAGAATATTTCACGCTTTGCGGGTGACAAGGACCTGCATCTCATCACAGTGCTCTGCGATTATAATAAGCTCTACAAATCTTGTCATTCTTACTATTTTGCCAATTTCTTATGTTCAGAGCGTTCGAGACCATTTCAGAAGCAGGTGTCTGGGTAGTGTTTTCACCTTCCTTCCCTTGGCATGCATTTCTCTCTGCCTTCTCTGATTCTCACGTCTGTGCGTGGGTCACCCTCCCTGAAGATGCTGGGAGTTCCCTGACGGCGAGCGGTCCGTGGCCCGTCATCTCTCATCCTCGGTGCTCAGCACGAGTCCCACTCTGCTGGCTTCCCAAGAACGTGTGTTAAGTGAAGGCAAGAGAATGTGAGCAGTGGCAGGTCGGCAGACGCAGCGCTGGGCACACGGACTCCGTCCTATCTCTTTCCCGGGCCTTGAGCCCAGGAAAGGCCCCTGTAGACAGTTCCTTCACATAGCCAGGGCACTGACCCCGTAAATGGCCAGGGAGGTCTGGAAGAATTTTTTAACCTTAGAAGTCTAGAGGAAGCCAAGCTTGCTCCTTCTGATGGACTGGCCAACCCACAGAGGCTCATGGTTATGGACCTGGGATGTTTCCGATTCCACAGACATTTGTCAAGTCCCTGCTATGCACCAGACACAATGCAAGGGCCGGAAAAATAAGACGTGGTCCCTGTCCTCGAGGACCTGCAGCTCAGAGCAGGTGCACACGCCGGCCGCTCGCTGCAGGAACAGGGTTCTCCTGAGTCACAGCTCCGCGAACACAGGTTCCATTCCAGGAGTTTAAAGAGGTCCACCATTTACCGCACTAGATTTTCCAAACTTAAAAAAAAAAAAAATGGGAGGAAGCCAGCAAGTGATAAAGATTGATGAGGCTTTCTTTTATAGAGGCCAGGACAAGAAGCCTTGCTGCCTTCTTTTAAAAAATTAATGGAATGGACATGAACTGCCCCATCAGATGGGACGTGAGGTATGCAGAGAGCAGACAAAGAAACAAACAGGGCCAGGCTCTGCAGCCCAATGCCAGGAGCCTGCAATGAGGTGGCTCATATGAGTCCTCAGCTGCAAACGGCGATCTGAGCGTAGCCGGCATTGTGGACACCTGGTGGCAGGGGAGTGACCGATGGCAGGGGAGTGACCGACAGGCTTCTAGGCCAAAGACTCTGCAAGGAAGAGCGAGAAGGGGGAGGGAGTTGTCACTAGCTGCCCGGCACCTGGCTCGACCTGACGGGACACGGGACATGCTAGGGAGCCCCGGGAAGCGTCATGCCACCCGCTGCGACCAAAAAGCTTTGGTACCCTCACCTCCCCCACCCCCGCCCGCCACCGTGACGCGGGCGTCAACATAGAAGGACAGACCAGCAGCATCCGCAGATCGAACTGTTCTAGTATTGACGGAATCGATGGAAACCGCTCCTCGCCCCGCACAGGTGAGCCAAACACCTTACTGAGTAGGAAGTAAAGGTCAAGTGGATGTGAAGGTCAGCGGGGTTTCTCTTTAACGTTAAGCTTATGGAAAAGAGGAAAGAATAGCACAATGAGCATACACAGACATTTTCGGCTACTGCTTGTCCCTCCTGTCGTCAAATTCCGGGGGAGAGTCCAGGCCCGCTGCCCTTCAGAGTGCCGCGCCGCCTGGGCCTGCGATTGTCCATGTGTGAGGACACGCGGCTCCACACGGCGTCGAGAACACAGGGGGCGTGGCCTTCTCGGTGCGCCCCCCCCCCCCCGGCCACGCAGCAACGCGAACCTGGCGGCTTGGTTAAGGTGCTGCCGAGATCGCGCTCTTAGACGGGCTGCCGGGCTGATGACTCCTCGCTGGCATCAGTGGGGTAGGACTCTGGCCTTGACTAACCGACAGGGACTGGGCCAGGAAGTCACGGCGGGACAGCGACAGGCGAGTCCGGGCACCTGTCCACACACATGGTATCTGTGTGTCCATTAGCAAAGGGGGTCCCCCCTTCTGGGTAGACGCACTGCCCCAGCCATCCCACAAAAGAGGCCTTTTGATGATATGAAGGAGGAAAGACTTCTGAAGAGTCTGTAGGAAATCGGATGGGGGCCGGTTTCGTCTGAACGGCGTGGCTGCCATCGGCAAGACCCCACACACCAGCTCGAGGGAGAAATTGCTCATCGACTTGCGTAACTGGAAAGGCAGGTGACGTCGCTGGCTCTGGAGACCCCGAAGCTGAGCTCCAGGGGATACTCTCCTACCTGCCCCCCACATCCCAGCTCCTCCCTGGCTCCTGCTTCTTGTTCTCTGCACAGGCCCCTCCCAAGGAGCGAGGCCAGGGCCCCGGCAGAGGGGGCGTCCCCTCGGGCTCCCGTTAGAAAGCGTCCGGGAAGGATTCTCACTGGCCCATCCCTGGACCAAGCACGGTGGCCAAGGGGACTGTGTTTGGGGGCGGTGCGACTCCCCACGGCCACCGCTACGGAGTGTGGGGAAGTTCCCCGGAAGGAGAGAAAGTGGTGCGGGCCAGGCAAGCTCCCCAGAGGGCAGTGGCGGAGACTCCGAAGCTGCCCCTCTGTCACTAAGCAACACAACTCCCCGATCACAGGCAAGGTCGGCCTCCCGCTGGGAGAGCGCGAGCCACCAACCCCGGTGCTCACTCCGCTTTTGAAAATGTTGCGATGACTGATAGAGGTTCTCTACAGGGACAGGGATGAAAAGGAGGCCGCTGATGGACGGACCGGGCTTCTAGCCTGGTTCACAGAGGCGGGTAGAAAGGCTTCTGCAGCGGACAGGTACTCGATCAAACCACGGCCAAGACCGCGAGGCTCCAAGTCAGACTGGAAAGAAGTGCGCGCAGCCACATCAGGGCGGGCGGATGGCGTCCACCCGCCAGGGCCGCGGGAGCCCAGGGATGAAACCGGGATGGTTGGGGGGCAGGAGCCTAGGACCTGTCGGCGCAAACGGCCCCGTGCCGGAGAGGATGTCGGCTCACAGACGTGACCTTGGCGGTGAGAGCACCGAGGGCCTGGGGGTGGGCACAGCGCCGCCGAGCCAGCTCCACGGTGGTGGCAACTGGAATATGGGAGAGAAGCCCGTGGACTTAAACATAACCCACAGGGCGAGGAGTGAGAGGGGTGTGGGGGTGAGAGCCGCCACACGGGTTCTGCTCAGAGACACCAGACCTGGCCGGACGCGGCCCTCTGAGGCCCGAGAGGGTGAGTCGGCTTGCACACGAAGGGGACCGATGGCCCTCGTTCCCACGGGGGAGTGTACAGCACGCGGCCGACATGTCCGGGGAGCGTAGGCTCTCTGAGTCACGCTGTCCTGGCTCCAACCCCAGCCCTGCCACCGACTCAGGCTACGTCCGTGAGCTTGGGCCGGTAGCAAAACCTGCCCAGTCTCAGTCTCCTCATCTGTGAAATGAGGATAAACACTTCATTGCAGAGGAGGTGCTGAGGGTTCAGACCAGTAAGGAAAGTACGTGGCAGGTAGCAGGCAGGTGACAAGTGGTTATCTACTGCTCCAAGGATTTTCCAGCTCTCTGGGGGCAGAGCCTTCAGGGCCAGTTCGAAGGGTCCTTGGAAGGTCAGGAAACAAGGATTGAAAGAGTTAGTGCACACAGATTGTGAAGAATGATGCCTCTCACTGTTAAATTGCTGCTGTCGTCACCAGCACCGTCATCCTCACCACCATCATCATCATCATCATCATCATCATCATCGCCACCACCATCGTCATCATCATCATCATCATCATCATCACCAGCATCATCCCCACCATTATCTCCATCTTCATCATCGTCACCATCATCTTCATCATCCTCACTACATCTTCACTACACCCCCAGAAAGCTGTGATGATTTCCTTTGCCCCAGGCTGGAACAAAGAACAACTTTGACCATGCAGAGAGGCAGAAGCCGGAGACCAGAACCCCGGACTGGGGAGGGCGTTGAAAGGGGAGCTGAGGGGCGACCTGGGAAAGATGGGTTTGCCTCTAGTCCACATCTCAGGCTGATTCTGCGAAGACCGAAGGGTGACCCAGGAAGGAGGGGACCATTTTGTGAGCTGCGTGGTTCCCTGGGCTCCTCGTTGCTATTCATACTCAGCTACCAGTTGGCCGAGTACCTTTTCTGGTCCCGATCTGCACATTCACACCCCTCCAGGTGTCTCTTGGTGGCACAACAGTGGAGTGACTAAGGGTTTCGCTGCTAAAAAAAGGTTGGAAAACAGTTACTTAGACTTCTAAGACTTCGAGGAATTTTATTTACTATGGACCTTTTGAAATAATTGAGCCACTGGCCGATGGAGATGGGAGCTGTTTCAACACAGCCAGGGGATGACAGAAAGCAAAGAACAAACGGCCGTGATAAACGGGCCGAACTTTCTCTCCACGGGGCTCCTGCAAGGTCATTGCCATCCCTTTGTATTTCACGTCCCTTCACGAGAGCTGGCGGAGTCGAGGGAGCGGGGCAGGGAAAGCTCAGGGTCGCAGATAAAAGGACGAGGGAGGGGACACCGTTGGCATGAAGACAGGAAGATCTTGAGACTCTGTTCCGGTGGACAGACGAGGAGGGTGAGATCGAATGTGAGCAAGTTCGAGGTGGTACACTTAACGGAATCGGAAGCCGCGGAGGGTGCCCCGAGCACGCGGCTTTGTCAACGTCATCACGCTCCAGACACCACAGAGATGTTAAAAGCCAGATGGGAAGGTTGCCCGTCACATGGTCACACGCTCACTTCGTTTGCACCCTTCCCTTAATTCCCTGCATTTAAGAGACGTTCTCAGCTCCGGCTCCGGCTCTGAGAGGCCCGGTAACATCAAGCCTGGGAAGAGCTGCACCGGGAGACAGGTCGGCGGGAGCCTGCTGTCTGCTGAGTGGGCCATCTGGCTTGTTCAAGTGCTAATGGCCTTGCTACTTTCCAGAGGCTGACCTACGGGGAGGCTGAAAACCATCACGCGGCCGTCACTCCCCAAGACGCCCTATCGACTCGAGTGGGCGGCTGACTGTGTTTTTGTCTCGAGAACGTTGGCCCCTGTGCCATCACTGTGACCTGTCAGGCCCAGCGGCCATATGTATAAACCACACACACTTAGGCGGAGCCGGCTACGAAGCTCCTTCCTATTTCCTGTGCCCGCAGTTCGCCGTGCTGGCTCCATTTCCCCGTTGTTTAGAGTCGAGTGAGCTCGGTGCACGAGCGGCCCGGGAGGACTCTCCGGCCAGCTGGCTCTCCCAAACGAGCTCCTTCTGCCTTTTTCACTCCTCCGCTTTCCTCCATGAAGCTGAGCGTAAGAGCAAAGCGAGCTTGGCTTTTACACAGTATCATGTGTCATCCAAATAAATGCGTTTCACTGGGGGAAACAGGCTGAATCTGATATTCCCACGAGTCACGAAACAGCTGTGCTGGTTTCACAGTAGGTCTGTGAAGCCCCCAGTACCAGCGACTGGGGAGTAATGGCGTGAGATCGGGTTTCGGAGCAGGCAACCCCCGACAAGCAGGGAGTGGTCCCCTTCTGGTGTTCCCGGGGAGCCTGCAGAACTGCTAGGAGAAGGGCGTGAGCTGTAAAGAACAGCGCCCCAAATAAAGCATGCGGGTCCATGGAGGTCAGTACAGACTCGGAGCTCACACAGCCGGAGATGGATGGGCGGAGGGAGCATTCTGCGAGGCGGGGTGATTGCATCGCCCTGGCTTCAGTTCCCAACGTGATTTAAAAACCCAAATCCAACCCAGCAGGCCTCCCTCCCACCCAGCGCCTGTCACCCGCCAAGCCCGGGGATCTTGCATTCACAAACAAATGAGCTAATATTTGCAAAACCACTCAGTGAAATTTAGAGTGCTCTTGGCAGAGCTGAGTCCTTGTCATCATTGTCATGCAAATGACCACTTAGAGTTGTGGCTCTCTCCATAGACCAGAGGGGCTTTAGAATCAAGTCAAACCCTAGGTGTCTTACTTACTTCAAATGTCAGGGTGTCTTAACAGAGAGCTTTCGCTGCTGTGGCCAGGTTCAAGCGTTCAAAATCTAAGAGGCAGGAAAAATGAAAAGAAAAAGAAAAGAAGCATTTTGTTTTGCCCTCCCCAAATGACAATTTAGTTCTGCATTTCCCTAACCTAATTCGTGGGAGGCCACCCGTGTCACTGCGAAGGAAGGCCCGCCGTGACAATACCATAGTTTCCAGCTGCGCTTTACAGAGGTAAGAGGTTGGGAAGTGATCTTTAAATAGCCGATCTTCTTGAAAGGCTTCTCTCAAGAACATCTGGAGACCAACCCCAGGAGAGCGCCAACAGGCAGAAGGTGCTGGGATAGTGCCCTGCACTGTTAAGCGAGGTTTGAGAGAGATTATCCTAAACGTAGGCCGTGGCCTTCCAACCTTAATCCTTTTGGACCTCCGCAAATGGCCAACCAGGCTCCCTTTCCTTAAGTCTGAGAGCGCCCCTGGACAGGGCGGGCTACGGACGTTTCAGAGGGAAGGGGCACACAAGAGAGCCGGCCTGAGATGCTGAGAAGCCCCGTGTGGCGCAGCTCTCCCCAGGGCCGGGCGTGGTCCGCGACCTGGATCTGGTGGCTCAGGAATGTCCGAGGTGGGCGTTGTTGGCCCCCATCGCCTGCTGAGATCCACAGGTGGAATGAACTGCTCGGTCTTCTAATAAGACCATCTGAAATGCAATCCTTGTGTCCCCTGACGGCATCATTCCAAAGCAAAAGCGCCCGCTCCCTTATCCACATAGGCGTTCTGTCGACACAGAGAGAAACGGCACACAACAGAGTTAATACACGCGACGTTGTGTCTTCGGCGGCATGTACCGAACCATAAAATACCCGTTAGTGTAAGTAATTGAGTCGTGCCTATCAAGAAAATTTTAAATTACAGTGCTATTTGAATAGGTGATACAATTATGAAAAAAAAAAAACCAACATTCTTTCTTTAAAAAAAAAAACAAAACTCGTCTTCACTGTCGAGCGGTAAGAAGCCACTGAGAGCATGATGGGAACCGTGTCAGTGGCGGCAGAAACCACCGCGATTCACAGCGAGGAGATAAAAGCCAGGCCCCTCAGCTGCATCAGCGCCGTAATTGTCTGCCGTTTACTCATCCTGTAAAATAAACGGGTCGTGAAATGCGAGCGCACGTTTCAAACACACGTGGAAGCCGTTAGGGCGATGCGGTGCAGGCCGCCTGCCTCAACTGTAAATTGTTTTGCTTTCAGCAGGGAGGGAAAAGGTATTAATTAGTAGTGATTTCGACGAGATTGGAAGTCCATGGACTTCGGCTGAGAGAGAACTCTGCAAAGGTGCCTGAATCTCTCAGAGGGTTAAAAAAAAAAAAGCTTTGAACGGCATTTCCTTGTTTGCTAATCCCTGGTGTGGGCGCACACGCGAAGATCTGGGATCTGGTCAATGTACAAGTGGCTGAAGTTTTAACAAGGAGCTTTTCTCTCCCGACTCCAGGTGGCACAGACAAAGGCTGGCGGGCGTCGTGTGGCCCCCAGGAGCTGCAGACGGGGGCCGGGGCCGCGGCCGCCGTGCCTGCTGCCTCTGCCAAGCTCGGAGGCGCCGTCGCCAGATGGGAGGACGTCTGGCCTCGCACCCCCTCCTCCCTTGTCACTCGGCTCTGTGCCTTTTCCAACAGGTTGTGATTCTCAGCAGTCAAAACAATCCGTTGGCTCCCACGGTCCTCCCTGGCGGAACCCTTGAGCACGCCAGCTCCCTCCTTTCCTGGATGGATGCTCCGTGGCTCTGGCCAGCACATTGCTGATCTTCCACCCGGCCGTCCTCCAGAGTCGTGATTCCTCCCTCCCTCCCTCTCGAGGCGAAGACGCGGCCCAGCACGGGGTGAGCCGCATGGGCGATGCGCTCTACCGCACGCTCGCCTCTCCGCCGAAATGAGCCCACGCCCTCCCTGCACGGGCAGCGAGCCGGCTCCGCTCCCGCAGCCCACGCGGCCCCTTCTGCACTTCCCACCGCAGACGCGGCAAGAACCGCGTTCTCGCCACTTTCCACGCCGCGGGCCGCATTTCACCGGGGTAGTCAGCGCTGTCCTCTCGTCTGGTGCAGAAACGGACCATTACGGCACAGGATCCAGACGTGTGGGCCGTGGGTCTGGCGGTCAACTTCAGGAAAACCACCACGAGTGTACCTAACTCGGATTAACCTCGCCGCTGTGCACAGGTCAAAGTGAGAACGCGGAAATAAAAACGACTCACTTGAAATAGAAGCAGAGCTTGGCTGGACTCCACATGGTGTGTGTGTGTGTAGGTGTGTGCGCGCATGTGTGTGCGTGCATGTGTGCATGCGTGTGTGTGCGGGTGTGTAGGAGTGTGTGTGCGTGTGTGTAGGTGTGTGCATGCATGTAGGTGTGTGGGTGTGTGTGCACGTGTTGTGTGTGTGTGTGCATGCATGTGTGTGTAGGTGTGTGTTTCACACCACCCTCTGTTATTTCTGTAGCGTGGACCGGATGCTTCCACCAGTCCGTTAACTTCAGTGACAAGAGTCCAGTGAGCTGACGGTCAGTGCGAGCATGTGGCCCCGCAGACCAGGGAGGGGGTAGGCGGAGCGCAGTCGGCCATCACTGGGAACCCAGGAAACAGACCTCAGGTCAGGAACCCCACGAGTGCCGCTGCCCTCCCATCCTGCTGCGGGAGAGACACCAGCATGCAGCGGGAGCCCCACCTGTTACGGTAGTTAACATTGAAAGATGCTGGCGGTCAGGGGGGGACCGGAACAGGGCACCACGAAGAGGCGAAGCTGCGACACACGTCCGAAAGTAACACCTACACCTCCCTTCACAGCTCCGGTCTCCTCGCCCCGGCGAGCTGTCTGCGGGCTGAGTGGGGAGCTCTCCCACAGCCCCCGACACACGGCTGTCGCTTTATTTAAAGCAGACATCAGGCGAGACACCCAGGGCCAATGCGCTGGGGAGCATTGTCAAGTCCACCTAGAGCTGCTGACAATGACACCGGCTCCCTAACCAGCCACAGGTACAGAAAGATTCTGAAAACCACCCAAGACTCAGGTCCCCCTCCCCACGACTTTGCGAGACTCAGGAAGCAGATGATGAGGGTTAGAAAACAGCCCCTCAAGACGAACCTCATAGGCTGAGAAGATGCAGTCGGCCATCCAACAGAACGTGTGCAGAATGCCACACCATTCGTTCACGTGAAGGTCAAAAACGAACACACCTCGCCTATGCTGATCGAAGTCACAATGGTGATTACTCTCTGCAGGGGTCTGCCTCTGCGAGGGGGCTTGGGAAAACTGTCCGCAGTGCTGGATTCTGTGCCATGTTCTGGACGTGTTTACTTTATAAAGATTTATCACGCTGTACACTTGAGATGTGTGAATTCACTACACGTAAGTTACACCTCATTAATTATGTCTCTCTCTCTCTCTCTTTGTCTCTCCCTTTTTCTCTCTCTGTCTCTCCCTCTCTCCTAGCTCACATACTATGAAAAATGTTGAACATACAGAAATGTATAAAGAATTATAGCTTACATGCTGCATGCTCACAATTCAACAAAACTTAATATTTTGCTATTTCCTCCTAATCTTTGTCTTTTTGAAGAAATAAGGCATTACAGGTAGAACTGAAACCCAGGACATCTATTTCTGGCCCCATCGCCTACCCTCCCAACACTAAGTGTTTTTCATTCTCATTCATATTTTTATACCTTCCCAACATAAGAATTTGGTGTGGCCATAAAAGATACATCGTGCTGTTCTGCAGGCTTTTAAACGGTGTAAATGGAATCACATAGCGAATCAGTCATAACTTGCTTTTTCAGGCAAGAGATTTTGTTCTGAGGATGATTTATATGGTTCCATGTAGCTTGATTTCTTTCATTTTAACCGCTATATAATACTCCATTGCAACCATGTAATGCGGTTTATTTATCCATCCTCCCAAAGATAGACATTTAAGTTGAGTGGCAAAGACTCCTGGTGGCTTCCCCCCTCCCCCTCTCCCCTCGTTAGTGACAGACCCCACATTTCTTTCGAGCAGCAACGTGCCCGGTTAAAAGGGTCATACCCCACCTTTCTTGTGGCCACGCCTACATTCTGGCCACGACAAGATGACCAGGGAGGTGTTCCTGGGTGGGACTTAAGAGCAGGTTCCTTTAGAGAGGGACAGACTGGGGCATGGCCTTTTGCTCTTCCTCCCTTTCCTTCCGGTCGCTTGGAATGCGGATTTGATTGCTGGATCTCCGGCAGCCATGTGCTGACGCCGAGCGTGGAAGCCACCTGCTGCGCCCCCGACAGAGCAGGAAGGACGACAGGCGGGGGTGGTCTGGGTCCCTGGCGACTTGGCGGAGCCTTCAGCTCAGCCCTGACCTTTTCTTTCAGTGCAACAGAATCAGCCCCGACCCTGATACGTCTCCGCCACTAGCAGCCGCACACCGCACTGTCATTAGGAACTGACAGAGTTCAGGGGTTATGACAAGCGATCCCGCTGTGCACGTTCCTGGATCTGTCCTACTGTGCACATGTGTGAGAGTTTCTACAGGGCACTGTGTGCCATGAACTTTTGTGATGTGTCTCATTTTCCCTCTGATATTGAATATCTGCTGAGAATAAACTGTCTTATTTGCCGTCTGTCTGAAGATGTCTCTGTCTTGCCTTGACTGCAAAATGATAGTTTAGCTGGGTATAGAATCCCAGGTGAGGCATTTTAAAGGAATTTGTCTTTATTGCGCCTATTACATTTTATAATTATTCACACTGTGTGATTATTTGAAAAAATGTTCATCTCCCACCAGAATGCTTCTGTTTGTTTTTTCCCACTACCGTGTACCCCCACTTGCTGGAACCATGCCAGACACACACAGGCACTCAATAAAGAGTGCTAAATAAATGAATGAATCCCTCGCTGGGCTCTCTATGTTCTGAGGGCAAGGTTGGTGTCTTCTTGTTCAGGGCTGACTCCCAGTGCCTTGTCTGGTTCCTGGCATAGTAGGAACTAAATGAATTCGCCCAGGCTCGAAAATGAATGAAAAATCATAAGGCTTAGAAATCAGCAGCTTTTGAAAAGGCCATCGTTAACGTCCTCTGGGTTCACATGTTCTTTTTAAACGTCCTTCCCTGAGCTTCGCTGCATGGGAGCTGGGGGCAGGCAGGGGCTGTCATGAAAGCAAAGCCCTTCTTTGGGGGCTTTTACCAAATCTGCTCCAACTTTCAAAGGCCGAGCCACAGAAAGGAGAATGTTCTCCGGCCTAAATTGGTAGCCCGGCTGAGCCCTCGTTTCTGAACGAACTACAGTGTGTCTTTGCTGGTGGCTCCTTTAAGGGAAAAGGGTGTCACGACAGGAAATGTGACATCCAGATGCAAGCTGCATGGACGGGCACAGCGGCTAATAAAATATTCAGCAGTTGTGACTGTGCGGTCTCCGGAAGGGCCCGTGCTGCAGCGAGGACCGAGTGGCAGGGCCAGCTGACGCCGAGGGCCGGAAGCGCACTAGGATTTTGCATTAAGACCCATTTAGGAAAGAGGCAGGGGCCTCTGAGGCCCAGCGTACAGGAGGCATTTAAAGAGTGGGCCCCCTGAGAGCACTAATGCCCTTCAATTTGGCCATTTATAAAACAGAGGAACTATTAGGGCTTGGAAAAGATGCCTGCCCTGCACCATTTTGAGGACACGGGGTCACCTGTGTGTCAACAAAGGCAGAGGATCACTCATAAAGCCCATTCGTCAGCCCTAGAACTCAATGCCCCACGCCTGTGGGCTGCCATGTTTCCCCGCTCTGGTCAGTGCTAACAATTCTCAATCGAACATCAGGCCTCACACGTGTACGGTCCCACGTCCAGGCGGTTTCTGCAGATGCAGATGGCGCTCTGCCCCCACTCAAACCGCCCCCTCAGATCGGGTCGGCCAGCAGTCTTGCAGATGACACCCTCTGCAGGTTGGTGACAGACGGCAGGGCACGTCTCTGCCCCTGGTCACTCACCAGACCGCACGATTCACTGGCGGCCACCTTGGAGAGGGACAGAAAAGAGGTGAAGAATGAGTTTTAAAGATGCCAGAGCTGATGCGTTAGCAAGATATCAAAAACGTGTTTTCCTTGGCTCGCGGAGAGCAGGTCTTTTTTGCACACCGCACCTCCTTCAGCCCGGACCTCTCTGACACACGGAAGCGTGAACCGCAGAACGCCGTCTCCGAACGCCGGCTCACGTGCAGGCAGAGCGCGGATGCCAAAGGGAAAGAGCAAAGTCAGAGTCAGAAAAGCAAATTCCGTTCCGAGGCATCAAAGCGCGCTTCCCAAACAAAGGAGTGAGCTCTCTCTCTGTCGGGGGAAAGAAAGCCACTGCGAACTGGCTCCGCTGTCACCCTTTGATGGGGATAGATGGCAGAGATGTTTGTGCTCTGCTCTGCAGTCTGCCACTCGCCACTGCCCTTCAAAGACCCGCCAGCTCCAGTGTCCTCAAGAAAGGGACTCCCTGAGCGGCTCCACACGTCTTTCAAGCAGAGATTAACAACAACAACAATAAAGTAATGCATTGGCCTTGAATCTTGGCGAAACCTAAAGCCATATGTTCTGAGAGATGCTTCATCCGCTGGTAATTAAGTTTTCTTTTCCCCCACGAAATGAGACTCTGTTGGACCCAGCAAATGGCTTTAGGCGTGTGGGTATCTCGATGGGGCGTCCGCCCTCTGTTCTGAGGACCGGTTCCTGGCGACCCTCGTTTGTCGTTCAGAGCCCTGCATGGGGTCGGCGGCTTGTTAACGGAGTAGTAGTGCATATTTGGCGTTATCGTACAGCTCCCAAGAATTCATCCCCGGGGGGAGGCGTAATGACGACTCCCCGACTTTAATGCCTCCGCCCGCACAGGACGGCCTCGAAGCCATTCTGACATCATGGAATCAGCTCATGCTTTTGTGTCCCTGGCCACCCAGAGGACTCAGGCTCAGACTAGCCACATCTCTTCTAATCAACGCCCGGCCCAGACGACCCTGCCCGCAGCAAAAGTCATTGAGCATTTGGGTCGATGTGCAGCTGGTTTGTCCTGAGCTAGCGCAGCCTCGCCAGACACAGATGTTTTCCTTTTAATCCTGTTTGTGCTTTGCAACGGTCACACTCAATGGCATTTGGCTGCAGGAAACCCCTCCAGGAATGGTCCTGCAAGAGAACAGGCTGGTGGGGAGCCGTCCGCCCCCGGGCAGCCCCTGCCTGTCTGCGCAAGCCAGTCAATTTTTATGAACATAATGGGTTATGAGGGGGAGGATGAACGTATAAATACCACTTTTTTAAAATGCTCTCTCGATAGCGTCTAATCGTCTGGCCTTTCAAGGTAAGTTTACGACGGTGCTTAATGTTCTTTTGGATGTCACTCGTCCTCCAGGATTTGCAAAGAGCCTTGCCAGCCTCCGCCAGAGAGGAGGCACGCCTTCCAATGGACAAGCTCTGACTGATAGCCAAGGGTCTGGGTCCAAGCCTCGATCCAGCTGCTTCCTCGCTGTGTGACCTTGGGCCAATCGCTTGACCTCGCGAGGCTGCTTCTTTGTCAGTAAAAAAAAAAAAAAAAAAAAAGGAGCTCATATGAGCACTTCCGTCACCCCGAACCCTCAGGGGACACTGCCCAGGGCAAGGAGTAAATCTGCAACACAGGCCCCCCCCCCCCAGTTCTGTTAGTACTCTATGTCCCTCAGGCCTTTCATTTCTCATTTCAGGCCCTTGATCTTGACCCTTGATCTTGACCTGCAGCCAGATCCAGGATCAGAGCCTCTCAGCGAAACAGGCCCGACTGCGTTTCTCCCCCCGTGACAGCACCCACCTTGCTCCCTCCCCGGGGTCGAGGAGGAAAAGCTGTTGCGAGCACAGCATTACCGCACGACCCACGTTCTGTGGGCCGTGGCACATCTTCCGGGTCACCTCTAGAGAGAAGGTGACCACAGGAGCACAGGACGCGGGGCCGATCGATCAGCTCAGAGAGGGCCGGGCCCAGAGAGCACTAATTCGGGGCCACTCTGTCCCAGGGAATGTGGTGTGTCTGTTCACAAGCATGGTTTTACGTGATAACTCACAACAAAACGACAGGGTAAATATCGCTCTCATCGCCACTTTCCGGAGAAGTCACTGAGCTTCAGGGAGGGTAAGTAAGTCGTCCAAGACCCAGAAGTCCCCTCTGCCACCAGGATAAAGCCCCAGGCCCTCCGTCTGTCCATCTGCCTCACCCCCTCCATCCCTTATGTCACCCAATGCAAGCCCTGGCTTTCATTTCCCGCCTAACTAGAATGGAGATTTCATCAGCCCGCAGTAAACCAACAGAAAACCCAGCCCCGCAAAGCGCTGAACTCCAGGGAGAGTCTCTACCGACAGCTCCTCATGAAACGCCTGAACGCCCCGAGCGATGCCCCAAAAACCCACTTTCCACTCCTCTCCCCAACGCCCCCCAGTCTTCTGGAGCCGCTGATTGGTTTTGGCTTTGGCTGTTTTGGGTATTATTGCAGTGAAATCCCAGTAACATAAAACAACCGTTTTACAGTGAGACATTCGGTGGTGCAAGGGCATTCCCAGCGTGGCACGCGCCCCACCTGGACCGCGTCCCTGAGCGTTTCCAGCCGGGGCAGGAGCCCCGCCCGCCGGCAGTCACGCCTCCTCGGCCCGCCCTCCGCCCCGCACCCGCAGCCTGCCGTCTCTAGGGCTGCACCTGTTCCCACATCTTGTAGAAACAGAATCGTACACCACGTGGCCTTTCACGTCTGGCATCTTTCCCTTGGCCGTGTTTGTGAGGTTTGTCCATGTCGTAGCAGGTATCGGAATGTCACCCTTTCTACGGGTGACTGTATGGGTGGACCACAGACTGCTGGCCCCCTCTCACCCCGTGGACCCCGCAGAATGCCAGGGCTCGGGCATGAGGGTAAGAAGTGCAGAGGAGGCCTTTGGGGTGCCCTGGTGGCCTGAGAGAGTGAGCGTGCTCCCAGGATGGGGAGGGACCGCTTGGGGACCCACCAGATGCCATCTTTGCCCACTTCCCAATCCTGCCTTATGGGACCCCAGCCTTCTGCTTCCACGTGGAGCCGCCAGGGGAAGCAGCGATGACCTTAAGCTGGCGTCGTCCAGTGCGGGGCTGCCCAGGCCAGAGTCCAGCCAAGAACATGCCCTGGCACCGGTGTCATTTTATGTCCCTCTTATTAGTGATCAGACAGGATTCATAGCCAGTTGAATCCTATATTGAATCCTGCTGAATCCTGTGTGTTCTTTCCAGAGGCTGATGAATCGGCTGGATGCAGGAGTCACTGTTCAGGAGTTGGGGCATGTACGGCTTGCAGGGAGCAGCAGCTGCCGGAGCGCCCACCATGGGCCGGAGCGCTGCCGCACCCACCGCAGCCTGGGCGCCTGTCCACCTTGCCCTTGGCCTCTGGCTCTCGGTGCAGCCATCCGCAGGCAGGCCCCTGCAGAGGTCAGGCACGCTCGCGTGTCCTGGGGTCTGAGCACGGACCACTCCGGTCCAGGGAACCGGAAGGATGGGCCTGAGTGGGCTCGGCCTCCATGGGGTTCACCGGAGCTATCACTTCAGTCTCTCTTGCTCGCCCTGGGGACTTACAGGTATCTCCAAAAATAAAGCCTGGCACTTGCTGTCCTCAGCCCCAGGGGAAGACGCCTCGGGAAGGGCCCAGGAAGGATGCGCCCGCCGGCGGCTTCCGGCAGGGGAGGCGGTGCTGCCGAAGGCCGCGCGTGGACAAGCACGCTCACGCCACTCGCCTTCCTCGAGCGCAGAGCCTTCGTTTCAGCGCAGCCCTCACAGCGTCGTGCTCCAGAGGCCTGGCTTCTGAGTCCAAGAGACCTCAGTCGGAGTCCAGCTCCGCCACTTACCAGCTGGGTGACCTGGGGTGAGTCACTCCACCTCTCTGAGCCTCAAGTCTCCTCCTCCGTGAAACAAGAATAGCGTTCGGGGAGGAGGACAATCCTGGGACACACAGGGCCTGACCCAAGGGGAGAGTCAGGAAGCTGCAGCTGTTGATACTGGGGCCCCCTCAGTGCCCCACTTCACCTGTCCCCGTGGACCCACACGGGGCTGCCGGGACCCCTACCCTTCAATTCCTTCCCCCCTTCCGGTCATTCCCACCAAAGCTTTTAAGGACTCGGGTCTTGCCAGGGCATTTTTCTGAGGGGGCTCCCTCGGCCGGGATGGGCTGAGGATTATAAAGTGTGGTTAAGAGTTTCAAGGTCAAACCTAGTACTTCCTATGAAAATAAAAGACAGCAGTACATTACGTTGTCAAGCTAATACAGTGTGATGGAGCATCTCCAGACTGCGCATCCTGGAAGACTGTAAAAGTCTAATAGATTTAGGGAAACTGTACCTCGGGGAGCGGATTAGACAGTGCTCATCGATGGATCAAAACTGTCGCGGAGGCTCCCCTCCAGGGAACAGCAGCGCCCCTTAAATAATTGCTTTCCCTTCCACCACCTGGAGATAAATGGCACTTCATACGTTCATTCACGCGGACGGGGCGCTTGTTTTGAATGGAAAGTGAGCCTTATTTTACCCCAAATGAAAGAGCACATTCTTCGAAAGCCAAATTCTGCTTTCTCTTGTGTTATTGTACAGTGACGTGATGCCATATTAATTTTCCTAGGCCGGTCTCCGCCGATGTCGGATGTGTTCAGACACACTGAGCTTCATGCCTCTGCTGGGGAAGTGTCTTTCGTTATTCCAAGAGATGTTCTGATGCATTTAAGTTTTAATCGGATATAAAATTAGCAGAGTGTAAAGTATGCACATATGCTCCGAGGACGGCATCGTTTCAAAGAGTTTTTATCCTGGGGAGAAATGCCATTTTACAAGGAAAATGTTAACGAAAATAACATAACTGGACCATACAGACTTTCTGAGAGTTACCACGTGAAATTATCAATTTATCTCCCTCATTTTGTGCTCTCCTAAAATTGCAGATGTTTTAACCGACCGAGCAGTCGCTGAGGAGCCGCCATTCCGGCGACCGGAGGTTTGGCGAGGAACAGAGCTGCTCCCAGATTCCTGCCCCTTGCTTCTCGTGTCTTTTTCTGTTAGTCGGGATTAAATCTCTTCCATGGGGAGGACGGCTCAAACCGAGTAATTTACATACCCTCGGTGACTAGACAATGCATCATGGCCCTCCTCAGGGACCAGCCTGCCGGATGGAGCATCCATTACCGGAGCCCGGACTCCTTGGGGTCGGGGGCGGGACGGGGGTGGGGAGGACTTATGCACATCACTGCTCCCACAGGTTGTTTGTCAAAACGGGTCGCTGGCCAGCCTGGCTCGCGGGAGGAGGGAAGTAGACCCCACCTCTTGATGAAAGGGCTGTTGGAGAACGCACAACCATCTTTATTTACCATTAGTATTTTTATCTACTAAATAGAGGAATCTAATTGCATGTTTCTATAATTCCTGGCTCGTTTCAGAGATTAAACAGCAATCCATTCTTAACTGTATTTTTATCATTTTCTTCGAAATTTTAACAACGAATAAAGCATTAAAGATAAAAACCACGTTACCTTTACTTCTTGTACTGGTTCCATTACTGCCCTGCTCTCTCTGGAGGCAGCCGACATCATCAATTTGATATAAATTTGTTAAATTCTTGATTTTATATTTTTCTACCTATATGTGCAAAGATAAATAATGTATAGTATGCTTTGTGATCTTAAACAATTTTGTACAAATGGCTTCCTGCTTTTCATATTGTCCTGAAATATCTGCTCTATGAGACCTATTTATTCTGACACACACGAACCTATTTTGTAAATGCTTGTGGTAGTCCATCATATGCATATTCCACAATTTATTTACCTGTTCTTGTACCGATGGTCACTTAGGTTCCTTCCAGATTTTCGGTACGCAAACTCCGTTAGGATAAATGTGGACACAGGTGCTAGAGTTTCAAATCTGGAGCATAAACACGGAAATAGAATCGCTACTCTGTCTTTCAAAGGGTGTGTTGAGACCATTCGCATTTAATATACTTATGTGTTTGGAGTTAGGACTACTATTTTATCATTTGTTTTCGTGTGACTTCCAGGTGCATGTGAATCACCAGTGTGATAGGGCGATCGAAATATTGCTGACTAGAAAACTATTCAACAATCAATTAGAATGAATTATTGATATACGCCATACTAACATCATGAATATCAGGCCTATTATGCTGAGTGAAAGATGCCGTGGGAGTTCACGCTGCATGATTCCATTTGTATAAAAGTATGAAGTGGGCAGAAAAAAACCCAGAGTTGTTCACTCCAAAGGGCTAGGATGAGGATTAGCTGGGCAGGGGCATAAAAGGACGAATTGGGGTTATAGTATACAGTTCGATGGATGCTTGGGTTACACAGAGGTGTACATTTCTCAAAGCCCAGGCAAGGTGCATTTTACAATTTGTACATTTCGTTGTATGTAAATTTTACCTCGGAAGAAAAAAAACTGTAAACATATGCTGAATTCTAGACAATTTCATGCTTATAGCAGAGTGGAAAATGTACCGATGACTGCAATTTCTTTTGTATTGCATCAGAAATAAGGTGCTTAACGGGTGGAAAGAGGCATGGAGAGACAGATAAATAACCGATAAGCAAGTGTAATAAAATATTAACGGTAGAATCTGGGTGGTAGCTATATCAATGTTCATTGTCAACATCTTTCAACTTTAGTGTATGTTTCAAAGTTTTCAGAACAAAATGTTGGAAAAAATATAGACTGTGGACTCACACTGGCCCCGGTGAGTGGTGAAGTCACGGGACAGCCACCTGCCGTGGGGAATGGGCGGACGCCACACTGCATGGAGAATGACTGTCGGAAGGAAGGATGATGCTCTCTCATTCCTGAGAGGGGGCGGTTTTTTCCCAGGTTGCTCCGAAGGGTGGAATGAGGACACTTAAGGGTGAGTTATAAGCCAGCCACTCTGTACTCAGTAAAGACTTTCCAGTGACTAAAGCCATCCAAACATGAGACGGACTGCTTCATGGGATAAGCCCCCCGTGCCCGAGCAGAAGCCGGCCACCTATTATTTATCAGAGGTGTCTTAGAAACAATTCCTTCAGGGTATTGAGGACTCATCTAGTTCCTTCTGATTCTGACTCTGTGTTCTACATATCGGGGTGTGTTGTTTTTGGAATAGAGGGTGGCACACTACAGCCAGAAATTCAGGCAAAATTCAGTCTGATGCCTATTTTTGTAAATAAAGTTTTATCGAAACACATCTATGCTCATTCATTTATGTATTGCATATGCCGGCTTTCCTGTTGCAACAACCGAGTCACAAAATCTGCAATATTTACTATCTTGGTCCTTTTCGAAAAAGTTCTAGAGGATTTGGGGTCCACATCTCACTCTCCCGTTGAGCCGGTCACCCAGCATCTCTGTGCTTAGGCAGCCCACGGCGGTGTCAGAACTCAGTGCAATGCCCAGAACACGCTGGTACTCATCAATACTTGAGCCCATGACCCAGGGGGCGACTAAATGACTGACTGGCAAGGAAGCATCTTACAGCGAGAGCTTGGAAGAAGTCTCTACAGACTTCCACGAGGGCTGGGACCTTCTCTGTGACTTTCCCGCCTGATACACTGCCCGTCACACAGTGAACCCTCGTCAAATATTTGTTGACTTGAACCAAACAGGTAAGTGTTCACGGTGATTTATTGATGAAACACTGGCCGCCATTGCCTCAAGCTGCACCTTGTCAATGCACCATCGGTCTTGGCCGACTTGCTTTCCGACAGCGCCCCTGTTCTCACCGTTGCTGTGTCTTTGGTCCAACTCGGGCACAGTGACACTGGGCCAGAGGGGCATGAGTGGGGGGGCTCGCTGTTCCATTAACTAAGCCAGCATCCCTTCGTCAGGAGTTGGCCGTGTTTTGAGGGTTTGGCACATTGTCTCATCAACACACACTTCTCTTGGGCTTAGCGCACTCACGATCCTCAAGTCCCTAAAGGTGACCCAGGGTTTCAAACTACCTAACTTCACTACGTTCCATGACTTGTAATACGCAGAGATTTGAATCGAGGGTTTTCCGCCAGGCTGGCCGCGATGCTATCGCCTGTTCCCATGTCTCCTTCTGCCTCCTCACCCTTCGAGAAGCATGTCCAGCGTCACCTCCTCCAGATGCCTTCCCTGAACAAAACCTTTGCGAAACTACCTCCTTTTCAAATTTGTGACGATCCTACAAAGGACTTCGGATCAGCAGTCACGAGATTCTGAGCCAACCCCATGCCTGACAAGATCTAATCCCAAATCACACAGAGCACAAGGACGGAGAACAAGGACTTAGAAGGTCAAAATCTAACCTTGGCTCTTTTGCTCACTTAACACTGAGGGTCTTCATTTGAGGAGGGGAAAAATTTCTGCCTCCCGTCGACAGGTAGGTAATTCAGAGTTTCTCACCCACAAACCTTCCCCAGAGCTTTCTGAGCTCTCTCTTCCCATAAATCCACTCCCTCATTGTACGACCCGGCTGCAGTGAACTGAATCTTTGTGCCCCCAATTCCTGCGCTGGAATCCCGAGCCCCAGGTGGTAGTGTGAGGAGGGGGGCCTTTGAAGGGGCTCAGGTCCTGAGGGGCCTTCGTGAGTGGGATTCGTGCCCTAGAAAGAGACCCTGCAGGCCTCCTTCCCGCTTCCAGCCTGTGAGGACACAGCACGCAGGTGGTCACCTAGGAGCAGGAAGTGGACCCTCACCAGACACGGAACCTGCTGGCACCTCCATCCCAGACTTCCCAGCCCCCAGAACTGGGAGAAACAAAGGCTCGTTGTTCGGGCTGCCCGGTCTGCGGTGTCACCGTCACAGCGGCTCAGAGGGGCTGAGACATGGCCCCAGACGGTACAGAGCGCACCGTCGCGAGTGACGGCTCACCAGCAAGTTCAGATGTGTAAAACTTCCGCTCCTACAGAGAGATTTTTAAAGCTTCCTGATCATCATGCTAAGTGAAATAAGCCGGGCAGAAAAAGCTGAAAACCACCTGATATCACTTATACGTGGGCTATAAACCTAAAAGCAACTAACAAACAGGACCAATACACAGACTCACGGACATGGACAATAGACTAGTGGTTCCCAGAGTGGTGGGGGAGGGGGAGGGGGAGGTAGACGGGATAAATGGGGTCCAATGTGCAGTGACAGAAAGAAATCTAACTCTAGGAGAGAAACGCACAATGCAATGTGTGTGTGTGTGCGTGTATACACAAACACACACACACACACACACACACACACACACACACACACACATATATATACATATACATATATGTATATATACGCCTTACTGTTGAATTGTATACCTGACACTGGATTCCGTTAACCAATGTCACCATAATAAATATTTAAAAATTTAAAATAAAAAAGAAATAATAATAAAGCCTTACGAGGGCAAAGACTACATCTCGTATTTCCCTCGAATGACGAGGACGCGAGAGAGCTTCCCAGCGGGCTGGAAACGTCCCACAGGGCGGCGGTCACGGCGGTGAGCATGTGTGCGGACACCCACCGAGCCCCCAGGGCGGGCCATGAAACACGCACCACGCGCCGGGCACGAGGCCGCGGCCTTGCGCGTGCTGCTTTCGTCCCCACCCCCGACGGCTGGGGAGGGGCACCATCATCCCCGCCGAGCGGACGAGCAGACTAAGCACCGACAGGGTGAGGTCCAGGGCCACACAGCCGGCCAGTTCTGGAGCCACGGGCCACACTCCGGCACATTCAACGGTGAGTCTCGTGTTCTTCTCACCAGGGCCTCGAGGGCAAAAGAAACACACGCACGTGCACGCACACACGTGTTCAAGAGGAACTTTCCAGCTAAGAGTCCAGAGTCCGTCTCATAAAACAACGAACAGACTCATCCCACCCCCCGAAGCAACACAGGAGCAGCCTGCAAGGACTTGTCACGGACGAGCCCAGGACAGCGCGTCCCCACCCCCGGCGAGCCCCAAGTCACCGCGCATCTCGCTAACGTGCAGACGCTGATGCGGGACCTCGAGGGTGGGGGCCACCTGCCTTCCACGCAAGCTCTGTGGGACCTGGTCCGCAGGTGTGTGATCCACACGTCACACAGTCATGTGACAGAGTGCACTGCAGTGAGTCACCGGTAACACTGGAAATCTCCCAGACAATCGGACAGTGGCCCTCCCAAAGCAGGGCACCAGCGCTGTCCCTGGACCGCTTGTAAACTAAATTTTCACCCATAGCAATGCATTTGAAACCCATTCTGGGGGTCCAGCCGAGGCCTGCAGGGCTCAGAGCCCACCTTGCTGCCAGGTGTAAGGTTCCCCGACCGCTCAGCCCACCCCGGCTCCCCGGGCTGCTGGAGGGGTTACCCACAACGTCTCTCTGTGGGAGGGAGACACCGGGCTGTGCGTACAGGCCCCCCCAGCGGCCCGTGCACCGGCAGCTGCCGGTGTGGCATGCGGGTATAACCGAGGGGCAGGAGTCACAGCTTCTCACCCCCACTGTCGAGCCTGCTGTTCCCTTTCCCTCCCAGCTGCCTGAGATTCTGACCAAAGTCGCTTTGCACGTGGGCAGCACCCCGGCAAGGGTACGAGAGCTGTCACTGGGCGAAGCCCAGACCCGAGTTCAGACAGACGTGGAATCCAGCTCCAGGTTCGCCCACAGCGACCGTCGCTTTTATTACGGAGGTCAAAATAGCTGTTGGGAGAGTCACACCTAACTCAGCCTGACACGCCTTGTGGGCCGTGACTAAGAAAGTGTCCCACGTGGCCGGCTCCTGCACCCCACCCAACAAACTCGCTCCCTGAAATCACGCAGCAGCTCAGCCAAAAGGAAAAACATAAAGAATAGAAGATAAAAAAAATACGTACGGAGAGAGAGAGCGGCCCGTAAAGGCGTTCGATCCTTGGTTCTCTGCTGCCACGGGCTCCGAAGTGCGGCCCTGGGACCCCGGGAACCCCGTTCTTAGACTTTTGCTGCGCTTTGGTGAAGACCACGCAGAGGCGTTTCTGCTGTGCGTGCACCGTCACTGTCCCAGCCCGGCCGCGGCGGGATGACGGTCAGGGGACGCAGCGCACGTGGGGAACACAGAAACACGGAGCCGGGCCTCGGCACTGGCGTGTGGCAGCTCCGGGCAGCTCCAGGCAGCCCCAGGGCAGGGCCAGGGCCGGGGCCGGGGCCAGCGCGGCCGGAGCACTGGCACCGGAGCCGAGGCGCAGGCAAGCACTACGTGGCCGGCGGCTTCGTGGGCAACACTCTTCTAAGCCCTCCACGAAGATCCAGTCACTTGGCTGTTGTCATGGGAACGGTACAATTATGGCCAAATTGGAGTGGTGATGGGGACGAAAAAGAAAGTGGATTCGGGGTGAACAAAATTGCTATTTTCATCCAAACGTATTTTGCCTGATCACCTGGGCTGAATGTGGAAAGACGCCCAGGAAGAACAGACAGCAGAAATGCTGCTTGGCTCAGGGAATTACAGGTCTGAGATTGTGCTCGGGGGGAAAAAAAAATGCCTTTAAGAGAGAAAATATTACATCCTCTGCCTCCTTTGTAATTTTACAAAATACTATAATTGTGCATCAGAGCAGGAAGTTCAAACGATGTTCAAAGATTCTAGGAGGCCTCTTTGCTTTTGTTACCAAGTTAATACATGCCCGAAATATGTAATTTTGCAATTTATGGTTTTTGACCAAAAAATCTGAAGTATCAGTTAATAACTCGTCCACAAGGATTGGGGCCGTTAGCCAGACGTACACAGTTATCCAGCAAGTGCCTGAGGCCAGGCTAACGCAGAGAACAGCTACAAAACCCACCGGGCCGCTGCCCTACGGAATCCGAGCCGGGCCTTTGCAGAGCAACGAGGGCCGAGAGGCTGCTCCTTCCCCATCGTAAGTTCGGGCCGCGAAGTCTCTGTTGCTCTCGCTTCGAGTTCGCTCATTCTTTCTTCTGCCGTTAACCACCAACCACTGGGATGCTTATTATGGTTGTTGGAATTACCGGCTTTAAATTTTTTTATTTGATTTTTTAAAGTATCTGTTTGTGTGCCGAGAAAATCACAGCCGGGTCGGAGAAAGCCAGCATCAGAACCAGACTCAGAAACGACACAGATGTTGAAAATATTAGGCTGGGAATTCAAAACAACTATGATTGATATGCAAAGGCTCTAATGCATAAAAGTGGATAACATGCAATAACAGATGGTAATATAAGCAGAAAGATGAAATGCTAATACAGGTTCAAAAGGAAAGGCTAGAAGTCAAAACTCCTGTGACAGACATGAGCCGTGTTTTTGATGGGCTCATCAGTAGACCGACATGGTCGAGCAAAGAGCCAGGGGCTTCACAACGTGAACAGAATCTTCCAAACTGAAATGCAAAGAGAAAGAAGAACGAGAAATAAAAAGAAACGGGCTGCCTAGGAACTGTGGGACGACTTCAAAAGGTATAACGTGTGCAACACCAGAAGGAGGAGAAGCAGAGAAAGGAACAGAAGAAATATTTGAATAATGACTGAGAGCTTTTTTCTAAATTAATGATAGACATCAATTACAGTTACAGGAGGCTCAGAGAACCTCAACAGAACCTAAATACCAACAAGCCTACACCGAGGCCTGTCATATTCAAACTGCAGAACACCGAAGATAAAGAGAAAATCTTGCAAGAGGCAGAAAACACCTTGCTAATAGAGAGATGAGGATTAGAATTACACCGGCGTCCTCTTCACAATCCATGCGAGGAAGAGGACCGTGGGCTGGAACAGTCGATGCAGCAAAGAAGAAAAAGACTCCAACCTAGACGTCGGCATCCAGTCAAATAATCCTTCAAACTGAAGAAGAAATACGATCTCAAACAGCCACGGTGTTATTTATTGCCAGTGGACCTGCCTTATAACTTAAAGAAGTTTAGGTGGAAAATGAGGTAGATCAGAAACTCAGATCTACGTGAAAAAGAGCATTAGAGAAGGAAAAAACGAAGATAAAATATTTTACTTTTCTTACTCGTAATCGACCTCATAATGTATTCGGTGGTTATAGATAGTGGATAAGTGAAATGTACGAGCAAGTTATAACAGAAACTGGGAATACTCTCTTGTACGGTGCCTGTTCTACCCACGAGCAGTGTAGGGTTATTTGAAAGTGGACTTGGATGATCTGAAATGGCTATTGCAAACACTTAAAATTTTCTTAAAAGAAATACAGTTGACAAACTAACAGAGAGGAAAAAACGGAATCATATAAAATGCTCAATTTAAACCAGAGAAGGCAGACAAACAGAGGAAGAACAAACAAACAAACAAAAAGAACAAAAAAGAAGGGCTATACGTAGAAAACAATTATAAATATGGTAGTTATTAACCCAACGATAAAAGGTTGGGTCAGAAGTCTCTTTTGCTATCCCCCAAACCCCATAGATAATGGCTTTCATTAATTTCTGGCTTACCTTTCCCATGTTCCCTTTTAGAAAAAAAAAAAAAATCAAACACATGCACACACACACACACAAAGCTTAGCATATTTTAATACTCTTTTTACTTTGCTTTTTTCACTTAACAATTGACCCTGGAAATCACTCTACTGGTTTTCGGGATCGTCTTCACTGTTCATTTCCACTGCAGAGTCATCTGTCGCGTGAATGTATCATAATTTATTTAATGAATCTCCATGCGTACGTATTTATGTTTCCAGTATTTAGCTAATAACGTCGAGGCTGCGATAACTGTCTAGGCACTCTATAGCTTCATATTTGTGGAGTTGTGTTTCAGGTGAGTTCCTGGAATTCGGACTGGTGCGTCAAAAGGCAGATGCTCTGTAGTTGGCTAGACATTGCCAGGCTTAGCCACTGTGCCCCGCACCACATCTTCTCCAAAAGAGTGTTGTTCGGGTCTCGAATTTTTTGCCAGAATGAAAGGTAAGAAATGGTACCTCAGTATAGCTTTAACTTCTATTTCTCTTATTAAGAGTAAAATTGAATATCTTTCCACATAGCTAAAAGGGCTACTTGTGCAGTGATTTTATGAACTATGTGGTTATGTATTTTGCTCATTTTTCAACCAAGTCCATGGTCTTTCATCCCTCCCTTTTAAAAAGCTTTTTATATGTTAGGATATTAGCCCTTTATCTATGATACGGTTTATATTATGTTCCCTGCTTTCTCATTTTTTTTTACCTTGCTTATGCTGATTTTTTTAATCATAAAATATATTTTTTTCCTGTAATCAAATTCATCGGTCTTTTTATTTATTGTATCTGAATTTTGCATCATAGTTAGAAAGGATTTCTCCACATCCAGGTTTAAAAGAAATTCATCCGCAATTTTAAAAAACACTCATGTGGTCTCATTATTTATACTAGATTTCTAATCCATTTTGAATTTATTCTAGTTTATGGTGTGAGGAATGGATTCAGTTTTATCCCTGTCCAAATGTGTATCACGAAACCATTTATTTAAAAGCCTGTCTTTCCCCCAGTGACCTGAGAGGCTGCATTTATCACATACTAAATCTTCATATGTCCTTGGGTCAATTTCTGGATTTTCTCTGGACCTTTCTGTCCGCTTATGTAATAAGATCAAACTCTTAATTACAGAGGCTGCAAAATATGTTTTAACATCTGGAAGAATAGTTAGCTTTTATTACCCTTTTTTGTGATTTTCTTATTTTTGCATGTTTGTCTTTCTACTCAAACATTCAAACCAACTTTTCGAGCTCCAGAAAACACACACACACACACACACACACACACACACCTTGCTACAGTCATGGAGAACAAACATCTGAGCCATTTCTTGTAAGAACAGGGAGTGTCTAACTGCTGAAGTTGTTGGATCCTTAATTAGAAATTTCACATTTTGTGCTGAGCAGGATAAATACAAATAAATTCATAGGTAGACCATTTTCGTGAAACTGCAGAGTATTAAAGAGAAACAGAAAATGATTCATAGTTGCCAGGGAGAAGTCAATTACCCATAAAGCAGAGACAATTAGGCGGACATCTCTCCGAGAACATTAGACGCCAAGCAATATAAACCTGCTGAGGGAAAACAATTATCAGTCCAGAATTAGATACCCAGATAGGCTACCACTCAAGAGGGCGGGCAAACTAAAGATATTTTCGCACATAAGAAGATGAAAAGAGTTTGTTTCCACGGACGGCCCACCCTCTATAAGAAAGCTACTACATGAGATGCTGTAGCGGAAGTGCAAGTACACCCCGGAGAGGGACCGGGACGCGGGGGGCGAGAGGAAACGACCACATCGCTAAATAATTTCATGACTCTTACTTACCTGTCCGTGGTGAGGAAAGCTGTTTTGTGGCTGCAGAAGATAAACCTGAGCTTCTGGCTGCATGGACAGTGGTGGGGAGGACCCTGACCGTGCCAAGGCCCTTTTTTTTTTTTTGCCAAAGGGAAGAACAGAGACACTGAGTAACTTTAGGCTTTTCAGAAAAATATAGTCTTTGTGTTAAAAACAACTTATGGAGAAGAAAGAAAGAAAAGCAATATAAGCTATCATTTTTAGCACAGTAGGAGACACAAAAGAGAATAAAGAAACTTTACCGATCCAGAGGGGAAAAAAAGGGGGGGAGAAAAGCTGGCACATAGAAAAATACAAAAAAGATGATAGAATTAAATCCCAGTATGCCAGTAATCACAATAAATGTGATTGGGTTAAACTCACCCATTATATCAAATTGAATTTAAAATACAGTTATAAATAATAGGAACTCTTAAAACCAAATGACTCGGAAAGGTTAAGATTCTAACACTGTGTTTAAGGTCATTCTTTGTAGCATGTAGTTTTTTGGTTTGTTTCTTTTTGTCTGTTTGTTTGTTTTTACCTCCAATGCAAGAATTTATATTTATTTTGGAAAACGACAACTTAGTCAACAGGCTCATCATTCCGAAGGTCTGTTGGAGTTGGCGGCCTGATTCTGTCACCTGTGACAGTCGCTGGTCCTCCTGCTTCGTGACACGTGCCCCTTTGATCAGCCTGGCATGGTTTCAGAAGAAGCCTCAGGAAAGAGCCCCACGGCACTCCGCCAGAACTCCAGCTCCCCGGTAGTCCTTACTTGGACGATTTCGTCCAACAGGTTGCAAATTCACCTGGCCGCTTCTCATTCAGTCTGCTATTTCTTGATCTTGCCCAGATATCTCAAGGACTTTGACTCTAAGACGCAGAGAGAACTCTTGCTAACAGATGTCACGGGCTGTTTCCTGTAAAAACCCCGAACAAACTTACCCCTCTCTGAAGCTGGAGAAAGGAATGTCAGCTGACCAGAGAAGGTTGTGGTGTTTCTGTTTCTTAATTAGCACATCACGCCCCTCCTGCACGTCCAAACAACTCTTTTGTTTCTGGTTTGCCATAATTGAGAAATAAAGGTTCCAAGTCAAGAAACGGTATCAGAACAAAAGCCGTAGCTGCGTGCCAAGCTCTCGGAGTCGTGTTCTGAGCGCAGTCTTCTTAAGGAGTTCACTGGGAGGTCCAGACGGGGCTTGCCAGACGTGCACCTGGCTCTTTCAGCTGGCAAAAAAAAAATAATTAATGACGTGACAATGACTTCCACTGGAGGTTAATTTTTTTTGGCTGACAGTCACACACACACACGCGCGCACACGCACACACACACACACACACACGGATATGTCTCACGCTGCAGGGAGCAGAGCTGTATTTAGAACATTTTATTTATATCTTGGGTGAGTTAGTTCCTAAGAAACCGAGGGAGAGAAAGGAGACGGTGTAGGAATGCCAGAAGGGAACATCCTCAACGTTTTGTTTGTTTGTTTTAACAAAAGGGGGGGAAAGCCAATGTGACAGCTAAGAGCTTGGCTTTCTCCCCAAGACACAGTAGAAGTCAGACACACTGAAGACAGGGGTCAGGTATGTGCCGGGGAGAGGTAGAGAGTCGGGGGCAAGGACAGGGGTGGGGACCTGGCTGGTTTCCTGTGGGACCTGCCAGGTCTTGATTTATCTGCTTCCTTCTGAGAGGTGGGGAGTGGAGCTGAGGTCACCACCAGGCCGCGCTCAGAGACGAGTTACATGATGAGCACGGGGCCTCAGACGCCGCCCGCCCACCCCGCTCGGCGGCCCCGGCCTCCCTGCGGGCTGCGAGGGACTGGTCTTCCTTCACCCTCATCACACACCAGGCACCGTACGAGCACTAGCTCATTCCATCTTCACCCGACGCCGTGCGGCGGGGACTGTCACTGCCCCCACTCATGGCCAGGGTAACTGAGGCTGAGAGGTCAGGAAACTTGCTCTAAGTCGCACAGCTGGTCCATGATGGAGCTAGGTTCGAACCCGGGACCGTGGCCGACTCCCCCGGCCCCACGCGTTGCCGGGCACCGAGGCCCCTCGGACCGCGGCACCGTCCTCCTCCTCACAGGAGGCCCCCACATCCTGGAGGAGCCTTTCATCCCGACGTGCACCCTGAGGGCGGGCACTGGTTCTCCCGTTTCAGCCTGGGGGGCAGCGTCCCTTCTGCACGGAGGGGAGCTCTGAGGGCTCAGCGGGGCTTCAGGCCACCCGCGTGCGAGGGGCGCACGGCCAGGGGCCGCCAGGGAGCTGTGTCCGGTGGCCGCCTCGCCGGCCTGTCCTCATTAGCGGTCATCGTTGCTCCGCCACACGCCGCCTCTCCCGGGCACCCAGAGGTGTCAATCACCGTGGGGTGTCCGCTCGGGTTCCCAGACCCCACGCCACCGGTCTGTAGTGATGACGAGGCTCATCATTGTCACTAATACCGTCTCCACTTAACACCCGCTTATCGTTCGCCAGCATTTGACCCAGAGCGGCCAAGTCCATCTCCCCGCCTTCCCCTTGCACCTCTGAACTTCGGTTTCCTCCTGGGTACACTGAGGATGATTACGCCCACTCTAAAAGTAATGTGTCTTCAGTCATTACTTTGTGTGCATGATTTATTTATACGCATGGTTTTGTTAATTCTCACAAGAGTCCTCTTAGGCAAATGCCATCAGGATGAGGAAGCCGACTCTGACAGAGGGACTGCAGCCTTCCGAAGGCCACACAGCTTATTAAGTGGCGGAGCAGAGGTTTAAACCAATCTCAGGGTGACTCCAGCGCCCCAGCTTTTAATCATGACACACCTCCGGGATTGCCGTAAGAATTAGAAATGACACCTGTTAGGGCTTAACCCAGTGCCCAGCGCACGGTAGGACGCACTTATCAGTGGGTGAACAGTGCTGCCACGATGACTGTTCGCAGGCCGGCCCCGGTCCCTCCAGGGGGGAGCCCCCAGCCACAGGCTCTGCCGGCGGCAGCCGCAGTCACGCCCCGTCCCCTGCCGGGTGGAGCAGAGAGCTGAGCTGCCTGCAGAGCCGGTAAATGAACCGATATGGATCTTATTTTAAAATAACTACTTAAAAGAAAGAAAAAAAAAGACAAAACCCAAACCTGCTCGGCCAGACTGCTCAGTCCTCGGACACAATGGCTATCTTGATGAAATCTCGAGTTCATTTAACCCGACCCGAGCGCCCCTTACAAGGAAAAGCACCGCATCCCAGAGCGGGTCTCCAAACGGTGCCGGGGGGTCGGGCGCTCCCGCAGCTCAGGGTTTTGGGGAGCAGACACGCCCCCTGGCCTCCCGAGAGCTGAGGCCGGTGCTGACTTCACCGCAGGCGTCCTGCCTCCACTCCAACCTCCAAAAGGTGGAAATAGCCGCCTCCCGGAAGCAAGGTGGGGCTGCCTCGTTGGCTGGGAGTGGAGGCCCGTGGTGGCCGAGGTCCCGCCGAGGGGGCACACCGCCTGGGCTGAAGCCTGACCCCTCAGGGGTATCGTGAACCGTCCTTACCACAGGGCCTGGGACGGAGTCAGGGACAGAGGGACGCGGGAGGGATGTCCCTCAGACTGCAGGGCAGGGTGAGGCGAGCTCTTTGCTCAGCCCTCGCTCCCCACCACCACACCCTTCCAAAATTCGAGGGACTAACTTGGGTATTTTTTGGTGGGGGGTGAAGGTTCTAGAAGGTTCTAGAAGAGGTAGGCCCAGAGGACGCATCAGATGGCTGCAGGCAAAGGTGGCAGTAGTCGAAAACATGTGAGCCGTGGAGTATTTCAGGTGACCCCTGGGGCGACGATGCTGACTTTTACCTTGTACCGGGAGCCACGCGCTCCCGGAAAACAGCACGGCTAAGCCCCGCCCCTTCTGCGTTCTCGAAACAGCTTCCAGCAAACAAACACCCTTCCCCCGGGGACCCAGCTAAGACTCCAGGATGCGGCTGCCTTACTCACCTACGACAAGGCCAGGTACGAACCCCCTGGCCCAAACCCCCATCCTTCACCTCATAAGCGACCGGCTGGACTGCCGGTCAACCATAATAAACGCTTGTTAGCCAAACTGCGGCTTAGCATCTCTCCTTCCCGCGGGTCCCCAAGCTTTGTCCCGCTCTCTGCGTAAGCGGCAGGCAGCCACTCCTGAGGACAGGCCGGCCTCAGGGTAAGACGGCCTCTGACCCCCTCTCCCATCACCTCCGTCTCAGTCCTACTTAAACGACGTCCCCTCACCCACTCTTTCTAGCCTTGCTTCTCCGTTGTCCTGACCTGGCAACACTTCAGATCTGTGGCCAGAAGTTCCCCCATTGCAAGAGTCCCTCTCCCACCTTCCGGTTTGCAGCGACCCTTCTGAACACAGTCTCTCCTCACTGATTCTGGATTTGTGCTTCATTTGACCGAGGCCAGGCGCCTTGCCCAGGATCGCCCAAAGGTTGTGGATTTCTAGAAGGCTTGGGGCTTTCCCTGCTGCTGGTGGCTTTCTCAATCCGTAAGAAACAGGGGCGCCCCCCAGGACCTCCCTGCAGGAGCCGCGTTAGAACAGGGCCCTTCCCGTGGTTCCCTGGTGCACTGAGTGTTCCCGAAGGTGACTTCGCGTGGCACTGTCCCCACCACAGAATCCCTCAGTGTCAGCACGAGCCCGAGGACGAGGACGAAGACGAGGAGAGCTGAGCACGGCCTTGCCTGGTCTGGAGTCGCCACTTCTCTGCACTCTCGGCTGGCGCTGCACCCCCTTTTCCCGATTCCCCACTTCCAGCAGCTCAGGACGCCACGCTGTGCGTGTTTCGAGGAGGCCATGCTCACCGCGACGCTGCCGGCCGAATAATACAAGGGTCAAATCACGAGAATGAGCCCACGCGACAGAGGCGGCCCCGGAGGGACGCCATCGGAGATCCCCAATTAGGGGCTCACGGACAAGACGGCAGGACGTGTTCAGGACTGACTGCTGATAAGGATGTTCCAGCTAATTAAAATGTCAGGGTGTCCTGGCTCACCAGGATTTATCATCGGCCTGGGAGGCAACACTTGTCCGCTGGTCAGTTCCTGCTGATAAGAAGTTCTGCTTGACAGTTCCCGAGGCCTTTGATAAATAATATATGGGACAACAGATGAATTATTACTTAATCGATGCAGGGCTGCTCGGGAGGCGTCTGGAGGGCCGAGGCGTGAGCCGGCGGCCGGGGGGCTGCAGCCGCTGGCGGCATCTTCTCCTCGGTCTGCCCGGGATTTCACTTGTGTGCGCCGCCGTTCAAGAAAGAAGGCGATACACACACGCGCACACTCACACTCACGCGCCCCTCCGATCCGGACCTGTGGCCCCTCTTGACCACTGGCCATACTGGGCGCATGTCCGAGGGGCAGTGGCCGCCTGCAGCTGCGTCCCGGCTGCTGCCACGAGCGGGACACGTGGCCCCGCTTCGCCCCGAGGTTCCGATGCGGGCGCCGTGCTGCAGGCCACGCATCACGCATTCGCACTGCGTCCTGGTGCCTCTGTCAAAACGGGGGAGAGGAGGAGCTGGAACAAGGGAGCGCCTTTGGGGTTGGTTTGGTTTGGTTTGGTTTCTGCTTCTGGCCCGTTTTACTCATCGGCTTTACCTAATGGCCTCTTCGGGTGATAAGCTGGCAAACCACTCCGTGGGCCCAATATGGCCCGACACCTGTTTTCCTCAGTAACATTGCACTAGACAGAAGCCACGCTCGGTTGTTTACAAACGATCCGCGGTTGCCTCTGCACGGGGCCCTCTGGCCCACAAAGCCTCACGTGGCCACGAGCTGGGCCCTAACGGACAAAGCCCGCAGAGCTTCGCTCTGGGTGGCCGAGTCTGCGACCCCTGGGGTAGTGACCCAGCCCACTCGCTGTCTAGCCTGGGACAGACGACCTACCTTCTCGGAGATTCCGCCACCTCGTCTCTCACGTGAGAGACAGTGGGGCGCTGCCCCAGAGGACCGCTGGGAAGAGGAAACGCATCGCTGGCCCGCGATGGCGCCTGCGATCCTGGGCGTGGAGTCTGGCGCCGTCAGCCACAACGCTGGTGCTGTGAGGAGGGGAATGGCAAAAGGCACTCCACGTGCTGGTCGAGGTCACGAGCAGTCACGTGGGAACTTCAGGGCACTCCGGAGACTTTCTCTCCCCCCAAAACCGAGGGGCTCCCGGCATCTCTCGGCCGAGTCAGAGGCGGAGGACAGCGCGACCCACAGCTCAGTCCCAGAAATGCGCTGGGAGCGCCGGGCGGCCAGAGTATGCCTCTGGGGCTGCGTGCCTGTGGCTCCAGCCTCGCGTTTGTGTGAAACTCCAGAGAAACCGTTAAGGAAGCTGCCGCCTGCCAGCTCTTCCTCAGAGCCTCGGCCCGGTCCCATCTCCCTCTCACCCCCAAACACCAGGCCTGCCCTGGGGGGGCTGTTGGGGTGGGGCCTGCACACTGGGGGAACAGCGATGACTGCGTAGAGGCCCCGCTGTCCACTGTGTGGGAGACGCGCTCACGGCTGAGGCACAAGCACCCCCACCCTGCATCGCCTCCTGCACGCCGACCCGCCCCCTCGGCACCAGCAACATCACGAGACCTACTGTTATCGAGTTGCCAGGGCGGGCGGGACACGTCCCCAGGGAGCTTACGGTCTGGTGACGGGACAGACGAGGAGGAGCCAGACAATCCCGGCTGATGCTGTGCGGAGAACCAGGACGGGCGCGCGTCGGCGTGAGCAATCGGGGAACGGCTCTCCTCCTGGGACGGGGCGGGGGGACCTCTGAGCAGGTGCATTCGAAAGCTGCACGGAAGCCAGCCACGTGACGGTCAGGGTGCCGGTGCTGCAGGTAAAGGGCGAGGCCAGTTCAAGGCCGCAACGTGGCGCTGACCCTGGCGCATTCGGAGGAGGGCCGCGTGCTGGCGCCGTGTGCTCAAAGCGTGGTCCACGGCCGCGAGGTCGCCTGGGAGCGCGTGAGGAAGGCGGGTCCTGGTCCGCGCGACAGACCCGGTGGGTGGAACCCGCGTGTCAGCCAGACCCCCAGGGGGTCGGTGCGTCTACGGCTGGAGCAGCCCAGCCACAGCTCAGCTGGACAAGCGCAAACAGGGCACCGGGCGCGGGTGGGGAGCGAGCCGGCACCCGCATCGTGCAGGGCCACCGAGGCCACGGCAAAACGGGCGAGACAGCCCCACGTGTCCTTTGAGGCTGGTTGTCGTGGATTCCGGTCACCTGAAAAGTGTCCCTGCGCACGCCCTCCCCGTGGGCTCAGCTGTCCTGCTGGGGGAGGGGGGGCAGCGTGCCGGCGGACAGACAGCGCCGGCCCCGTGAGCAGAGTCCCATCACCATCGGTGGCGCGTCACGTTTTCATCCACGTTAAGACAGTTCTTCGTCGCTTACCTGGGCGACTTCTTAGCTGAATCTGGCCCTAGGTACCAAATACCGGTGAACCATTTCTTCATTCTTCGTGCTGTTTACGGTTTGACAGGACACACCCTTCATTTCCATCTACATTATCGACCGTTTTCTCCACCACAGTCTTAAATACAGACGGTCAACCAGATGACTAATCGAGCTCTGACTTCCGGGGCTTGCCGATGCCGGGGGTGTAGGTGCTTCCGCCACCGCCAACGTCAAGTGGCCGACATGACGTCACGTCACGGTGGCACGCCGCTCTGCGGTGCGTCTGCCCGGCAGACACGACAGACCAAACAACCTCGAAGGCAGAGGCGAGAGCGGATTCTGAGTTTTGAGTGGTCGTTATCTTTATTGTCAACATAATTTACATAACTTTAAGTTTTTATACACCAGCTTACAAAGCTCCTGCAACGTTAACGGTTGGCTCCCCACGCTGGCGGGAGGGAGCTCGTGCCGATGCAGCACTGGGTGGGGGCGGGACAGACACAGCTCCCCCATTCTGCGCCCGCGGCTTAGTGGGGCGCCGTGAGCATCATGAGACCCGGCGCGCCCTCGACGGAGCGCAGGGCTGGGAGATGGAACTGGCCCTTGGTCGCCTCTGACCCCGCTCTGTCTGGGAACGCCTTTCCTCGGGGCCAGCCCCCAGAGCCAGGCCCCCCAAGTCCTGCACGGTGAGCTCAGTGGGACAGGAACGCAGAGGAACTGGAAGGCCAGAATGGTGAGTATTTTGGAGAGGCACTTAGACACACTCGCCTTGGCCTGCCCTCCCCAACTCTGGGCCACGACATGGAGCAGATGATGGCCGAGCACCCAAGTTCTTGAAGAGGGGCCTCCCACAGCCAAGGCCCAGCCCAGACTGAGGTCAAAACTCCTGGCCCGGAGCCGGGTAGGGAGCTACCTTACACATCGATCACCTACATGGGCAGGTTGGCTGACTCATACTCTTTCTCACCTTTGACCCTCAAAAAACCCGGAGCAGCGGGCACCTCGACCACTTCCTCTTAGAGGAGGAGAGATTGAGGCTCCGAGGACTCAAGGAGCCCACTCAGAATCTCATGAGACACAAGGTGGCAGAGCTGGGACTTGAACACAGGACATCCGGATCACGTCGCCTGCCTGGAACAGGGGTCGGGAGCACAGGAGACGCAAGTCACCTGACTGGTAATCCCGGGGCCACTCCGACTGGCAGTCCTGGCCCGTGCCCCTGAGCGGGGCGGGGCCGTTCACGACCACTCGGAACAGCTATCCCTACCAGCTCCGAGTCCCCTTTACAACGTGCTCCTCCCCTCCCAAGGTCAGCGTTATTTCCCTTGTGCGATTGTTTTTCTGGAAACGGTGCTGCAGACACCCCGTCCCAGCCACGACGCCTACTGCATCCAATTATCCTGGTTTGTTAGGCTCCTTAAAGCTACTTTACTGCCCTCTTTGCCCTGACCTTAACCTTCATTTCCCCTCTAGCTTTGCCCAGGGTTACTGCTTATCAAGAGCGAGGTCACCCCAGACGCGAAGGACACAGAGGCGAGGCTGACTGCTGGCCGTCAGGTTTGTTTTCTCCAACACAGCTGGTCGGGGAAGGAGGGGGAGCCTGCCGCCGCCCTGCCTCTGCTCAGCTACCTCTCGCCGGACCCTAGTTTCAGGAACAACGACCACTGTAATAAAAGTCTCCACCAGCGCAACGTTTCCAGTGAACTTTCATTCACACAAATATCTTAGTTAATTTTCAACACAGTTCTGTCGTGCAGGCGGGGGAGGCGTTCTTATATCCATTTCCAAATACAGAAACAGAGAGAGACCGGAAAGGTCACGCCACACCTGCACGTCCATCTCTGGGCAAGATAGAGTACCCCTTCCTCCCAGGTCCCCCCTCTGACAGCTGGAAATCCCTGGACCCACCACACCGGGAAGCATAGGAGGAGTTCCCCTCCCCGCCCCGGCGTGCAGGGGCTTCTGCTCCCCACGCCGCAGCAGCCCCGCAGAGGGGGCCAGCTCTCCACGTCTCCTGCACCCCCGGGGTCGGCAGAGCCCCATAGGGGCGCTCACGCACGAGATGGTACGAGGTGGTTCCCCACTACCCCTGAGCAGGTGCCAGCAAACCCAAAGAGAAATCCACCTCCTGGCGGAGTGTGTACCCGCTTCCGCCAGGACGCTGTCACCCGGGCTCGGTGGCAAGTCGCACGCACGGCCCGCCCAGCCCCCACGCTCCATCTCGGCAGGGAGACTGCCTGCTCGAGGGACAAACTGAACAGACGCAGAGTCTCATACAACCCAACATGTCCGGGACGGACTAGACAGCCACTCCTCACACGGAGAACCAAGAAAATCACCTTGGAGGTAAAAAAAACAACACAACAACAACAACTCAACAGGCACCAATACAGAGGCACCAACGAATCGGAGGTTCGCGGTATCAAGAAGTTAAAAGCAACCACCATAAAAATGCTTCAACAAACAATTATGAATTCTTTGAAAACAAAAAATAGAAACTCTCAGTAAAAAAAAAAGTTATAAAAAAAGAACTAAACGGTAATTTAAAAACTGAAAAACACAATAATCAGAAAACAAGAACGAAAACAGAAAACGCCTTCGCTGGATGGGCTTCGCCACAGAGTGGGGAAGGCAAGGACAGAATCTGCAGACCTGAGGTCAGACGAACAGAACTTGCCAATCTCAATAACAGAAAGGAAAGAAGTTGGGGAAAACATCCACTCCGGGTCTCAGGGTCCTTGAGACGATGAGAAAAGAATGAACATTTCTTTCTTCTGAGATCCGAAAAGAGAAGAAAGAGTGGGACCAGAAAGTAGTCAAAGAAATGGTGGCGGAAAACTCCCCAGATTTGGAGAAAAACTACAAATTGAAACAGCTGAGTAAATATCCAAAAAGGATAAATGTAAAGAAAGCCACATGACATTTACACTTACGCCAAATAAAACAGAGAAACGATATCGAAAGCATTCAGAAACAGCATCTATATGGGAACATCACTTTGAATGATGTTCCCATCATTCAATGGAGGCCAGAAGGAAGTGGCTCGGTATATTTCAAGTACAGATGCTCCTTGACTTGTAATGGGGTTATGTCTCAATAAACACACGTAAGTTGAAAATATCATCGAGTTGAATATGCACTTAATACACTTAACCTACCAAATCTCATAGCCTTGCCCAGCCCACTCAAAATGTGCTCAGCACACTTACGTCAGCCTACAGGGAGGCAAAATTATCTAACACAAGTCCTCTTCTACAATAAAGTGCTGAATAACCCATGTGACTTGTGTTGCTTTCACACCATCGTGAAGTCAAAAAATTATAAGTCATAATTCAGGAAACGTCTGCACTAAAAAAAAAAAAAAAAGAACTATCAATTCCAAATTCTATATTCAGAAAGAAAATATATATTTCCTTCAGAAATGAAGGGGAAAGAGAGACAGTCTCAGATAAAGGCAAACTAAGAGAATTTATTGTTGGCAAAATATCCTTAAAGACTGGATAAAAGAAGTTATCTAGACAGAAGCTGTTTTTTAATAATTTATATTTTTCACTGAGAACTTCTATTTCTTCATTTATCTCAAAATGCTTGGAAATGCAGAAAGGAAAAAAATAACTTTGGAATGTGTAGAACTCGGGATAAATAGACTACATTTCTCGTGAGTATCTTAAATCATATTTCATACTGAAGCGAAAATTATAACATCTGGTGTGGTACTCACTGTATGTAGAGAATACACTTAAGATATATTTATTAACTGTATGTGTGTATACACATATACAATTGTGTAAATTGTATACATGTAAACATATACAATCTTTTTAATGAGGAAGTTAAAGGGATTTAAGTGGAAATAAGGTTTTCACACTTTACCCAAGTGGTAACCTATTGACAGCAGCAGACTGTAATAAATTATGAACATATAGTATAATTTCTACCGCAATCGATAACTTTACACAACCTCTCCCAGAAAACAGAAGGAAAAATAACATTTCCAGGTCATTTTATGAGGCTGTTACCTTACCACCAAAACCAAAAGCAGCTTGTGAAAGGAAATAAAAAATACGAACCAGCATCTCTTGTGATTTTAGGTGCAAAAATCTTCAACAAAAATTCCAGCAAATTGAATCCAGTTATAAACATAATTTATAAACCATCACCAAATGAAATTCACTCCAGGGATACAAAGCCGGTTTGATATTCAAGAATTAATGTTATCTACCCCGTTAACAGGGTATGATCTTATCAATTTTTGCACACACGCACCCCCTCCCCAAAAAAAAAAAGCATTTGGCAAAATCCAACACCATTCATTATAACAATGCTCAGAAAACTAGAGGAGAACTTCCTCCACTTGATAAAGAGCATCTAACAAAGCCCAGCTAACGTTGGACTTAGCGGTAAAGCACTAAGCACTTTCCCCTGAGACTGGGGCTGAAAGGAGGGTGCTCTCAGCGCTTGATGCAGCGTGGCACTGGAAGTTCCAGACAGCACAGTAAGGCAAGAACAGAAAATAAGGGACCTAGAGATTGGAAGAGGAGAAATAAAACTGTCATTCCTTACAGACAGCATGACCGTCTGTGCAGAAAACTCTACGGAGTCTACAAGAAGACTAGAACTACTCAGGCCACACGATACGAGGTCAACTCGCCAAAATCAACCCCACTTCGAGGCACTAACGATGAAAAGTGAAATTAAAACATTTACAATCACTTCAAAGAAAATGAAATACTTCGGTATAAATCTCACAAAACGTACAGAATCTATAACCTTGAATGTTACAAAATACTAATAAAATAAATAGAAAAAGAGGTAAATAAATGGAGAAATATGTACCATGTTCAAGGATTAGAAGATTCAATATAGTAAAAGATGCCACCTCTCCCCAAATTGATCTACAGGTTTAATGCAATTCCTATCCAAATGCCTGTAAGCTTTCTCATAGACACGCTTAGCCTAAAGCTTCTGTGTAAAAGCACATGACCCAGATAGCTAGAAATGATCCTGAAAAAGATGAAATTGGGAGAAATTTCTCTATCCAATATGAGGCTTACTCTACAGTTACAGTTATCAAAACAGTGTAGCTTTGGCAGAGAGAATAACAGACACATAGAGCAGTGGAAGAGAACAGAGAACCCAGAAACAGACTCACACGTGTGACTTTTGACAAAGGTGCAAAACTGATTCAATGGAGGAAGGACAGCCCGTCCCACAAATGGGGCGGGAGCCACTGGTCACCCACCCTCAGCAACGACAACATGCACCTGATGGAAGCCTCCACTTTATGCAGAAATTAACTCAGAATGGGTCATGGACTTAAATGTAAAAAATACAACTGTAAAAATTTTAGGTTAAAAAATAGAAGAAAATCTTAAGGATATAGGGCTAAAAAAAGGGTTTTTGAAAGCACATTTAACAGAGGAAAATTGGTTAATTAGCTCATCAAAATTAAAAGTTTTGCTCTGTGAAAGGCCCCATGAAGAGGGCAAAAAGGTAAGCTGTGGACTGGGAGGAAATATTTGCAAACCACATATCAGATGAAGAACAAATATCTAGAATTATATAAAGATCTCTCAAAACTCGGAGCAAATAAACAATCCAATTAGAAAATTGGCAAAAGGCATGAATAAACATTTCACCAAAGAGGATACCCAGAAGGCAAATAAGAACATGAAAAGACGCTCAACATCGTTAGCCGTTAGCGGTAGGGAAATGCAAATTAAAGCCACAACGACCTATCACTGCATACCTATCAGATGGCTCACATAAAAAAGTACTGATATAGCATCAAATTTTGGTGAGGATGTGGAAAAACTGAATCACTCACACAATGCCGGTGGGAACTTAACATAGTACAATCAGCAATCACACTCCTGGGCATTTATCCCAGATAAACTGAAACTTATGTTCACGCTAAAATCCATACAGGAATGTTCAAAGCAGTTATTCTTAATAGCCCCAAACGAGAAACGGCCCAATTGTCTTTCAAAGGGTGAGTGGTTAAACACGTGGCAGCACATCCGAACCATTGAATACCATCAGCAACAAAAAAAGAAGAAACGACCGATACATACGATAACTTAGATGAATTTCCAGGGAATTACACTGAGTGATAAAGGCCAAATTTCAAGAGATTACCGAGCATGAGATTTCATTTCTAAGACCCTCTTGAAGTACCAAAATTACAGAGAACAGATTGGTGGTAGCCCAGGGCTTCCGGGGGCGGGGATGAGGAGGAGAGGGGGCTCTGGTTATGAAGTGGCAGGAGGGACCCTTTCAAGGGGACTGTGGTATGTCGACTGTGGTTGGCAGTTGTCACATGATTCACACGTTACAAAAGTGCATAGAACTACACACACACACACACACACACACACACTACACACGGAACGAGTACATGTGAAACTTGAAATCTGAATAATGGTCACATGCACGTCAGTTTCCGGCTGTGACACTGGGGCACAGCTATGCCCGTGGGCAGCACGTGGGGGAAGGGGGTGGAGAGGATGCAGGCCCTCTGCTCTGTTCCCGGAGCTACGTCACGGCTGGCGGTCTTGCTGGACGGAAGGCATGATTCCGGGTGTGCCAGGTGACACAGAGTCCGAAACTCGTGTCCTTCGCAGGGAACAGGAAGCCGAATTGGTTGGTAAGGAAGACCTCACAGGGCGCAGAGGGGCCACCGAGACCAGTGCTGATGCCGGGCCCCGCCGAACGCTTGGTAAGATGTTCCCGGAGGGAAGTGACAGATGCCAAGCGGTGACACAGGCACCAAATGCCATGAGGTCAAAGGGGAGGAGAAGTCCAAGGACGCTTTGTGCAGGAGGCACCTCTCAACAAGCGTTGAGTGTGGCCTTGACCGAGTGACTCGCTTACGATCAAAGAGTCTGTGACTTCCCTCTCCCTGTCCCCTGTCCCCTGTCCCCCTCCCATTTTGACGAAGCCAAATGCCACGCTGTCGAGAAGTTATGTGGTGTGGCAAGGAACGGGGACCTGCCTGTGCCCAGCAACTTGACAGGAACCGAATCCCACCAATAACTGCCCATGGAGCCTGAAAATGGATCTGCCTCGAGAGACCTTTGTTTCGACCCTGGCCCCCGCTGACCCCTTGAGCACAGCCTTGCACCGGACTCCAAGCCAGAGGACCCCGCTAAGCCTTGATTTCTTGATCCCCAGAAACCGCGAGATAGTAAATGTGTGTTTTTTATGCTGCTCGTTCCCTGCGAGTCGCCCCTAGACAGTGGCGCAATTCTGTCCCCACCGATGAAAATTATGGCAGATCTTACCCGCCCAGGGTCAAACCCAGCGGCGTGCGGGAGGAGTCCCCGCCGGCTGTCACCGGAGACCCCTGTGGGGAGCCCTCCGCGGCCTCTGCGGAGCTGCGTGGCGGCAGCAGCCCCCCCCTACCCCCCCACCCGCCCCGCGATGCGCTCGTGTTCCCGCGAGTTCCTCCGCCATCTGCGGCCCTTTCGGTGTGCGCACGACCCCGGCTGCGGTGCCTTCTTTTTCCTACCCCAGTAAATCCTCTGGTGACTTTATACAAGTCAACCGTGTTCCCCAGCCCGCACCGCGCACGCTGAGCCCGCACCGCGCACCCTGAGCCCGCACCGCGCACCCTAAGCCCGCACCGCGCACGCTGAGCCCGCACCGTGCACGCTGAGCCCGCAGCGCGCACCCTGAGCCCGCACCGCGCACCCTGAGCCCGCACCGTGCACGCTGAGCCCGCAGCGCGCACGCTGAGCCGCACGGCGCACCCTGAGCCCGCAGCGCGCACCCTGAGCCCGCAGCGCGCACGCTGAGCCCGCACCGCGCACCCTGAGCCCGCACCGCGCACCCTGAGCCCGCAGTGCGCACCCTGAGCTCGCGAGCCGGTCCAAACGGCACAGCGAGTTCCCGGGCTCCTCTTCCCCCCATTCCCCCAGGGCTCTTCCCGATGCCCTCTCGCCTCTGCGGAAGCCCCCGCCCAGCCCCACCCAGCCCCAGGCACTCCTCCACCCCACCCAGGCATGGGAAGGAAGCCCGCAGCACCCCGCGTCCCAGCGCCGCAGCCGCACCTGCTTGGCCTCCTGAGTGGGCGCGGGTGGAGCCCCACCTCGTCCTCTGATGGGCTGGTGACAGTTTCCCTCACCCGCCAGCGAGTCTGGATCGAGAGCTTTCTGCGTGTTGGGCCCCAGAGCAGGAGGCCGAACCGTGAAGAGGACACGTTACTGTCCCCTCCGAGGTAGCATGGGAGAGCCCAGCGATTGGGCGAGGCCTCCGATGACCCAGGGGCTGCGTGTGGCTTTGGAAAAACGTCCCCACCGGCTAGGCGGTCACACAGCCTCGGCTGTTTGGTAATCAATCGCATCAGCACTATGAGAGGGGAATTTCTTTTCCGCTTGGCTACCCTGAGGGTAGCAGATAAACTCGCAGTTTAGAGTCAATTGATAAACATTTATCGAGTGCTTGTTCTTTGCATGTGCATCGTGGGCATGTTTGGTGACGACGGAGGCAGGAAAGCCAGAAAATAGAGCGTCCTGGGTTTCCCACACAGGACAAACTTCTGAGCGGTTGAGGAACGTCTGATTCAAAAGGATCCCATAGACGTACCTTAGCTTCCCCAAACTTCTGCTCCCCCAAATTCCACCATTAGCTATTCATTCCTTTGGCTAAACTTTGCCTTCTCCCTACCAGTTTTTTCTTTCTTTTCTTTTTTCAAATCAAACTATTTATAGAACGAGAACACCGTGTCCTTAACCCTTTAAAACAGAAATGTCGCATCGTTGGATGCGCATGCCAGTCTGGACCCCTGGGGAGTGGTTGCCTGAAACATTGTGCTGAGAAGGCTTCTGAGGCCCGATCTGGCCAAAAATGTCACTTGATGAGCGCTGTCTGCCACGACCGCGGGGGGTGGGGGGGTAGCGGGGGAGCGTGTTTACCTTCCCTGCCTCAGAGCAGAGCAGCTCATGGGATGCTTTCCTCCGCTGGGCTGGAGCAAGGCCTCTGACCTGCCCTGGAGCCACCGGAGCGGGGATGTGAGAAGAAGGGGCTGTGACGGCCGCTCTGGCGCAGCATGTCTCCTCCCGGCGCGCCCAGCGTCCAGGCTCCCGGCAGCCGGCAGCAGGACGCCAGAGCTCTGTCACTGCGCTCAGGGCCCTGCCAGACGCCACCCGCCCGGCCTTCCCCTGTGTCTTTGACCCTGCTCCCCGAGCATGTCTGTTCTAGCCACACGGAATCCGTTTTCTCCAGCTTTGCTGAGGTGTGATGACACAAGGAATCGTGCACATTTAGTTTGTACGCCGTGATTTTCAAGGTGTACGCCATGATGATTAGTATACGCCTACACTGTGAAACGATTGCCAGGATCTGGCTGACAGATCCATCGCTCCCCATGTTACCGCGTGTGCGTGTGTGCGTGTGCGTGTGTGCGTGTGTGTGGTGAGAACATTCCAGATCTACTCTCTTGGCAACTTTCCAGTACACAGTCTGGTGTTATTAACTGTAGCCACCACACCGTACATGACATCCCTAGACTTTATGTGTCTTCTAACTGAAAGTTTGTACCCTTTGACCAACTCCTCTCCAGGGCAACCACCATCCTACTCTCTGGTTCTCCGAGTTCCGGCTTCTCAGATCCCACACGTCAGGGAGATCGTACGGTGTTTGTCGTTCTGTGTCTGGCTTGTTTCACCTCCAGGTTCTTCATGTTGTCGCAAACGGCAGAACTTCCCTCTTGATTAAGGCCGGATAACCTGCCGCGTGTAAAAGCTTCTTCGTCCGTTTATCCCCTGATGGACACGCAGGTTGTTTCCCTGCCTTGTCTACTGTGGAAAATGCTGGCGTGAACGTGGGGATGCAGGTGTCTCTCCAAGACACTGATTTAATTTCCTTTTGGATATACCCAGAAGTGGGGTCTCCAGATTATACTGTTTCTATTTTTTGAGACACCGCCATAACTGTTTCCATAGTGACGGCACCAAATTACTTCCTCATTAACAGAGCGCAGGGCTCCCTTTTCCAGCTGCTTGCCCATGCTTGTTATCGCTGGTCATGTTGATAACGGGCATCCTCACAGGTTGAAATGACACTCACGCAGTCTCGACTGCGTTCTCCTGGGGATCAGTGGTGTCGAGCATCTTTGTCACGTAGCTGCCGGCCATTCGTGCGTCTTCTTTGGAAAAATATCTGTGTGGGTTTCGTGCCCATTTTCAAATTGGGTTATTTGGTTTTTCGCCCCCACTGAGCCCTTTGCAAAGCCTGAATATGCCGTAATCTATGCTCTTCATAGACCCCCCGAGAACATCCGTGCCCACCGTCTCTCCAGGGGAACGCTTCCACGACTCTGTCGAGAGCCAACGCAAATGTCACTTCCTCTGAGAAGCCCTCCCTGATTCCTCTGCCACAGTCATCACTCTCTTTACCTGCTGCAAACCCAGCCTCTGCTTGGCCGTCTTCCCCCTCTGCCCCCCTTACCCGTTGACATGTCTCACTTTCTCATGAGGACAGGACTCGTGTTGCGCTTCTGTGAATCTGACCTCAGCGCTGGGCAGGATACACAGCTGGTTGACTATACGAATGAACGGGCGAATGAATGAATGAATGAATGAACTTTGCAGACGTCAGACCGGTGCTGAGACTCAGGGGGCAGCGGGAGGTCTGGGGGTGGTGGCGTCGTCTTCACCTCCGGTCCTGCTCTTCCCATCGGAATTAGGAAAAGAATCGCTAAGGTCAGTGTGTGTTTAATTCAATAACTACGACACATATGATTTCAGAGTACCCTTTGCCAGAGATATGACCTAGTTTGTCACCAGAAAATCTGGACCGAATGTTAAGAAAGCAGAGACTCTAAGGAGGCAAGGCATGAGGACCGATCGGGCCACTAATGTGCTCCACCATTATCTCCCTGAGTGAGGGTAACGCGCCGAGCCCCGAGGGCTCACCAGTTCTCGCCACCGGGGCCAGAAGCAGATGGGGTTCATTTGGGGATCGCAGGCTTAAGCTGCGACGTGGCCAGAGAGGAAGTCTGGGTCTGGTACCTCCCTCTCCCTGGGCGTGGTGTCTCTGGGTCTGTAAGATCCTCTCCCCAGATGTTTGCATTTAGTCGTTGAGTGAAGCAACTTGACCATCATCGGGTCTGGATTATTCATGACGGAGGAGGGGGTCAGAGTGAAGCAACTTGACCATCATCGGGTCTGGATTATTCATGACGGAGGAGGGGGGTCAGCCAAGGAGACAAGCATCCAGAGTTGGAAGCACAGACCCAAATGAGCTCAGCATTCTAGTTTCTTTCTCCCCAAATATAAACCGAGGCTGCTCGGATGGTAAAATTAATGACGGTTTCACCCCTTCCTTCACCACCCCCCTGCCCCGCCCGTGGGTGTGTTAGCAGCATTGATATTAACCAGGGGGTGGGGCCTGGGTTGGAAGAAGAAAACCAGACTCGGGATGAAATGAGACTTTGAAAAGCAGAGGGAGGCAGAGGACCAACCGCAAGGCTGAGACTTGGACGAGGGCTTGAAGCCTGTCATTCCATTCACTTCGCATGCCCACCTGGACGGAGGTCCTAATTTTTACAAATGAGGATGCAGCGTTCAGACAGGCCAGGAGCCAGCCCGGACTCACGTAGGATCTCAGTGCCCGGTTTTCTGTCCCTTGCTTCCCAAAGCATCTTAATGACTCCCTAAAAGTCCTGTGAACAAGCACTTCCATAGACAAGATACGACTGGCCGTAACGTAAGGAAATGTGCTCAGCCTAAGCAGTTAAATAAGGAACCGCAAACCGCACCCACAAGGATGTAATCTGTGCCTACTAGACTGGTACGAATAAAAAGACTGAGAACAGCGAACGCTGGGAGGCCGTGGCATTACAGGAGCTCACGGACATGAGCGGAGACAGTGAATCGGAGCGGCACTCGGGAGGGCCATGTGGCATCTTTCTGGAAGTTAAAACGCACAGACCCTTCAACCCAATGATGCCAACCGTACCTATTTTGTAGAAACACTCGCACAAATACAAAGAAGTAAATAGAAAGGTATCGACTTGCAGCAAGCGCGAGGGCAAAAAAATGGGAAACGGTCCAAATTGCTTCCAAGAAAAACTCGGGCAAATGAATCACGAAGCAGCCACCTACGGAAGGCCGGGCGGCTGCAGGAAGATTGAGCTTTGCAGCTGAGTGCGCAAACATGGCAAAGCCTCCAGGACCATAAAGAAACGTTCCGTGAAAACAAGCCACAGACTAATGCAACTAATGTCATCGCACTTACGTAAAACCTTGCATCCGGACGTACGCATGCACATGGCCCCATAGGCAAATTCACAGGAAAAAAAAACTATAAAGGAGCAGATCTAAAATATTAACAACGGTTCCTCTATGGAGAGACAGTGGAAAGATGGAATAAGAGGACACTTTAACTTCTTATTCTGTGCTCTGTTGGGAAAAAAAAATGCTTTACAGTGTGTTACTGTATTGTGTGCTTTCTTTCAAAATGCGAGCCGGTCATGAGGTTCAAAGTCAGCACACAAAAGGGATGTGTTTGTTACAGCTAAAAGGGTTTCATTGTGTGAGGGGTGGGTCTGCCTGCCCCCGGCCCCCCCCACATCCCCACCCCCTCCTCTGAGGCCCGGCCCCATTTCACAGGCGTGCATCTCCCGGCCAGCGGCGAGGCTGCAGCAGCGCCGAGGCCACCCGAGCGAGGCCAGCGCCTCCAGGTTCTCAGCCCGGACCTCGGGGAGGCTGAAACCGGAGGGAGCTGTCTCTCAGGGACCCCCTGGCCTCCGCCTGTGCACATGTCAGCCACATGCCCCCCTCACCCATTTCTTCCTACCCGGTGTCACCCACGGAGCTCTGGCCTCGGCCTCAAGCCAGCTGCCCCTAGAGATGCAAAGGGCGCAGCCACCTGAGCCACGTGTCCAAGCCGCGTTTGCTGCCGCGTGGCTGGAACCCACCTTGTTGCGGGTCCGTTTGTTTCCGGAGGCCCCTGGCAGCTCTGGGGAGGGGTGCTGAATGTGGGAGGTGCCGTGGGCTTCGTCCACCCCCGTCAGGGGGCCCTGACCCAGAGTCCCACGGGCGCGAGTCCGGACTTTTTGACCACGTGTGTGACCACGTGCGTTTCCACGTTTTTCACAGCCGTTCCAGCCGTGAGACCGGCACCTGTGGACCTGGCAATGTCCCCCAACCTTCTAAGCGTCAACGTCCTCCTCTGTGAAACGGGGTAGTAACAGCTGGCTCACAGGGGCGACGTGGGGATTGCGTCAGCTGATGCACAGGGTAAGGTTCTCAGTAGCTGGGTCACAGGGAGGGGCCCGAATAATGGTACATCCTTCTACCACCCGTCAATAACTGCTTGGACCAGCTGAGGTCCTAACTGAGCCCATTGTTGTTGGAAAGGTGAGCAGGAGAACAGGGGTAAGGAGGGAGGACAGGTGAGGAGGGGAGAGGGAGGGACAGGGGAGGACAGGGGAGGGGCCAAGTTTCAAGACTCAGGCTGAGTCCCAGGGGCCCTGCTCCTCCTCCCCAAACGCACACACCGAGCAAGTCATTTTTCATCTTATCTTAACAGCCTCTGACCAGGATTCTGGTTTGTTCTGGTCCCCGATCCGTGCACCTCAAGGTCACCGATGAGAGGAGCCCCGATGTTACCCGGGGATCGATATAAACATGGAGCAAACTCTCAACTCAGCAGAGACGCAGGAGGCAGGACTCGGGAGGAGAAGCCCGGACTCCAGGTTCCAGTGGAGACACAGCCTCTCCCGGAGAAGAAAGGGGAAGGACCAGGCCGAGGCGGCCCCCATTAGAAGGTCTGGAAGAGCATCCTCCAGATGCCCGAGAGGGGAGGACGCCAAGCTACACAGAGCTAATGTCCCTTTGCTGCTCATGTAATCTTTTTTTTTCCCCGTGTCCCTTTATGGAGATGAGCCTATTTTGAAGAATGCTCAGCGCTATAAAATAAAGCCGGAATCACATAGCTGGGCTTCCGTAGAGCCCGTATAGAAAATGTAGAACACAAAAGCTATTTATACACCAAGGGAGCATTTCGGCAAGAAACTTACAACCGGCGTTGAGAATTAATTTAGCGCCTCGTCTGCTCCGAGGACATATGCCATGTGTCTAGAATTACGACACCTCCAACACCATATGTGCATGTTCGATGTGCCGAGAAGCGTCTCGGAGCCTCCTGGCACACAGACGCCGGCGCGCTCCGCGTCGGGTGGTCACACCTCGCCGTGCGTGTGAACGCTGCCCCTGCGTCTCGAAGCCTCGCCTTCGGAAATAAGTGGACATATGGCGTGTGTCTCGTACTTGGCACCGGGCACGGGAAATAAACGCCGGCGTGCAGTCGGAGCGCGGCGGAGGGAATCCCGCGCTCTTTGCTACCTCGACTTCACAAGACGTGGCCAGTTCCCGCTCGCAGGGGCAGGCGGGCGTCTCAGGGACGCTCCGCCGCTTGCGGGGGCATTATAGGGCTAGGCACCTCCTGCTCTGTACCTGGCAAATCTCCGCAGTCTTCACCTTTGAAGCACTAAGAAGGTAACTGGTTATATCCGGTGCCACAGAGCCAGAGAGAGACTCGGCCACTGCCAAGTGGACGCACGGGGACAGAATGTCACAACAGATGCGCGAGGCGCAGGTCAGACCCCGAATGCTGTCCGGGAAAGGATCAGGAAAAGCGGCGACCACCACCAACCAGATACGCCCGCATCGTCCCCATGGTGCCCGGCCACACTCAGAAGCTCCAAGACCCTTCTCCGCATTCATTCCCTGCGAGGGCCAGACCCCAATTCACGAATGCGCTCAACAAACATTTGCTGAGCACTCTCGCAGGAGCTAGCTCCACGGAAGAGCACGAGACACCCAAACCCCTGTCTTCACGGAGCTGACGTTCCAGTCGGGGGGACGGGGTGGGGGGACATGTCGGTCAGCTCAGGCTGCCGTGACGACATCCCACCGATGGGGCAGGTTAAACAACAGACATTGATCTTTTCACAGTCATGGGAGCTGGAAGTCCAAGATCAAGGTGCTGTCAGGGTGGGTGGGTTCCTGGTGAGAGACGCCTTCCTGGCTTCCAGATGGCCGCCTTCCCTCCGTGTCCTCTCGTGGCCTGTCCACTGTGCGCCTGCAGAGAGACAGAGTCCCTGGTGCCTCCTTCACTTTTCATAAGGCCACCGGTCCTATTGGATCAAGACCCACCTTTATCATCTCGTTTAACTGTAATCACCTCTTTGAAGGCCCCCTCTCGAAATGCAGTCACGTCAGGGGGGTGGCTTCAACTCATGAATTTTAGGGGGACACGATTTAGCCCATAACAGGGGAAGAGAGACACACAAAATAATGTCCATCGCAGATATCGGATATCAGAAGGAAACTGCCATGAAGAAAAAACAAGGAAAGGGGAGTGGGGAGTGGCCGGGTGGGTTCGCAAGTTTAAGGAAAGTCGTTGGAAGGGCCTAGCTGAAAGGAGACATTAAATGGAACGAGCCTCTCAGCCTTGCGGAGACCAGGGACGGTGCTCCAGGGACCAGGAACCAGGGTAGCGTCGGGGCATGTCGAGGAGCCACAGGGAGGCCAGTGGTCCGGGGTGGGGGGTGGGGGGGTGATGGCAAATCAAGTTCAGAGAAGGGGACAACAATAAGGGGGCAGGTCACTGGACCTTGTAGAGCAGGGGTCCCTAACCCCTGGGCCGTGGATCGGTGCCAGTCCGTGACCCATTAGGAACTGGGCCACACAGCAGGTGAGTGGCAGGCGAGCAAAGCTGCATCTGTACCTGCAGCCACTCCCAGGGCCAGCATCACCGCCTCAGCTCCGCCTCAGGTCCTCAGGTGTTAGATTCTCATAGGAGCACCGGTCCCTGGTGCCACACAGGTCAAGGACCACTGCTGTAGAGTACAGCACGGGCTTGGCTTTTACTATTGGCAATGAGGAACCCCTTGGGGGGAGTTCAGAGCAGAGTAGCGACATGATCTGATCTCCGCTCTGGCTGCTGAGTCAAGAATATTCTATATTAGGGTAAAGGTTAAAGCAACACTTTTTCAAACTCACTAAGTTCTTGCCTTCGTTGCTGATTTTCCAATTCCATTTAAGACCCCACAGAGAAAGCATGAAGTTATAGTGAAGAGATCTGTGTGGAAGCCCTCACTCTGTGATTGTGGACAAGCCACTCCAACTACCCTGCCTCAGTTCCCCATCTGTCGAAGTGGGGGCAATCATGGCCGCCCTCCCCACCTCACTGGTGGCAAGCATGAGATGACATTACAGAAATGCAAAGCTTGGAAAGTAAAGATGCTCTTTGGCGCTGGGGACCCCCGGGGTTGAAGCCGTCACCTCTTACTCTTGCGTCCCCTCATTTAAGCTGGGTTGGGTGTGGTGCCATAGCATCCAAAGTAGCTGGACACAAGGCCATGTCTGGAGTGTGTGTCCATCTGCAAGGGGAGCTGTCAGGCTAAACAGGGACTGTCTCATGGGGACTGTCATGGAATGGACGACTTGTGTAGAAGTCTCACGGTGGAATGTCCCTCGGAGCACTCTAAACTGCCTACTCCCTGTAGCTGGCAGCTCGCACGGAATTTTTTTTTTTTTGTCATTTAAAAGTCACCAAATTCACCTTCAAATTTTGCGGATTAGAAATCAGCTCATGAACTGAAGATATTACCAACTAGAGAACATAAGGACTCAAAAAAGAGTTAGGTTTTTAAAAAAGGGGGTCCTTGCAGAGTAGAATTTTCATCAGTACGAAGGGATGCACAGGGAGAGGCAAGGGGCCCTCGCTGTCCTGATGCCCACTCCTGCCCAGGAGCAGACCGTTATGAGTGCCTCGGTGTCCTTCCAGAAGAGACGGCCATACCTGTAACTGTGCCTTTATATACTTCACACACATACACACACACACACGCACACACACGCGCACAATTCCTTTAACTTCAAAATAGTGAAATTGTACTCTCTTTGGTACCTTGATTCTTTTCACTTAACAGTTCATCTTGAATACTGTTGTATCCTGGCCCATAAAGAATTTCCTCATTCCTTTTATTTTCTTTTTGCATATTCTTTTTTCAGAGTGAAACCATAATTTATTGAAACTGACTCTTATTGATTTGGGTTGTTTTCCGTTTTGAGCTAATTTCTACAATGCTGGAAGTAATATGCTGTACATATGCTTCTGGTGCTCATGTGAATACATCTGTCGGATAAATTCCTAGTCCAGGGATAGCTGGGTCGGAAGGTAAGGGCTTTTGGCATTTGGGGAAGTCTTACTAAATTGCTTCCCTGGAGTATCTGTGCCACAACCCACAACGTAGGAGTCTCATCCCCTAAACAGAAATTGTAATGGTTTCCTGGGGCTGCCATCATAAATGACCACAAGCTGAGACTTAAAACAACAGAAATTTATTCTCTCGTGGTTCTGGAGGGGAAGTCCAGAATCTGGGTGTTGGTGGGGTCGAGTCCTCTGGAGGCTGTGAGGGGGAATCTGTCGCAGGCCTCTTTTCCAGCTTCTGGGGCTTGCTGGCCATCCTGGCATTCCTTGGCTTATAGACACATCACTTATCTCTGCCTCTGTCTTCACAGCGAGGTCACCCTGTGTGTCATGTGTCCAAATTTCCTTTGCTGTATAAAGACACCAGTCATTAGCTTAGGGCCCACTGTAATCCATCATGACTTCAAGGTAGCCTGATGACATGTGCAGAGACCCTATTTCCAATAAGGTCACATCCACAGGTACCAGGGGTTAGGACTTCAAACTACCTTTTTAGGAGGGGAAGAAGGGGCCTGATTCAACCCACAGCCAAGTATTAGCAAATGTTTTCGTCTTTGCCACTCTGAGACCCCAGGCAGTTCGTATAGCAGAATCAAATCAAGGGTAGAAATCCCAATAACTCATCTGCTGCCATCAAACCCCACTGGCGCCCTCATCGGCCACTGCTGACACTTGAAATTCTGTTGTCTTATCAGAGGCCTTCTAAAGCTTTATCATTGGCTAGGCTGGGGCTTAGGGAAGTGGGAGAAGTGGGGGAGGGGGGTGCCAGGAGTGGGGCTGTAAGATGTTCTCACGTTTCCCAAACCTGGGTACCACTTGAGCAGGCTTTGTCAATACTGATGCCTGGCCCCAGCCGAGTCACATTTCACCGGAACTCAAATTCCGAAGCTCTGCCAAGTACAAAGCACGTATAGTCCAAGTTGTGCTTGAAAAAGGCCCTGTAGACGCTCAAAAGCCAATTCCTCACTTGTTTCGTGTTTGCATTTTGGCCGCAGGGTCCCACGGCCAAGGTCTAGGGTGACTGGCGGTCAGGCCGGCGCGCGGAGGACCCCGGCATGCGCCTCCCCTGGAATCCGGAAGGACGGTCTGGGCCCGCGAAGCCTCGCGGCATCTGAAGTCTCGCGAGAGGTCGGGCGGTGCCCGCCGAGCTTTTTCCTCCGCGGGGCCTTGTGGTGGGTGGCGCCGCGCGAGCCCGTCCCGGGGCCGGCCGCGTCACCCCCGCTCGCGGGCACAGGCGGAGCAGGCGGCGGGGATGCTCGCAGCCCCCCAGCGACCCCAGAAGCGCCCGGCTGCGCCTCGGGGGTGTTTGAGCGGGAAAGACGCGTGTGACTGGCGCCGGCTGACGGAGGTGGCGAAGCCTGGAGCCGCCGCCGAAGGTGTCGCCACTAGGGGTGGCCGCCCGGCCGCCCACCCAGCGGCCCGGAGCCGAGCGCTGCGCCGTGCGAGCCAGCGATTCGTGGAGCCCGCTCGCCTGGAGCGGGGCGGACGCAGACGTGCGGCGTCCCCCGCGTGTCGCGGTCGCTTTCCCGCCTCGGAGCGGCGCAGGCCTGCACAGCTTCCGCGTGCGGAGTCGGGGGTCCCCCAGCCCGGGAGAGTCCCCGCGCGGACCACCCACCGGCCTTGGCGGTGGCCCAAGCGCAGGTGCCACGCGGTCCTGCCGCTGCCTGATCGCGCCGAGGTGCGGAACGTGATGGGCGCGGCGTTTCCCACTAGGGAACTCGTTTATTGATATTTTTTAGCAGTTTTATAAGAGAAGGCTGTTATCGATTACCATTTTATCTCCTTTGATATGTTATGAGAAAATAAGATCCAGTATTGGAAAGGTTCGAAATTAGTGTTATTTGGTGGCGTGCTTCCGCCGGTGTGACCCTATACTGAACAGAGCCCCGTGTGGAGTCGGGGAGGGGGGGTCCTTGGGTCACATTTGGGGAACACGTCAGGGTGCAAATGCTTGGGCAAAGATGGTGACCTCCTGGCTTCTAGACTGTGAAGTCTAGGATCAGAGGCCCATCTGGTGTGGGCCATTCTGGTTCTTGTACAATTGCGAAGCTAGACATGGTAGAGCCGGTACTAAAAAACAAACCGTACTTTTTGGAAAAATGCACATTGAAGGCAGGGTGTTTTAGGTGGAGAGTCTTGGAGTAGTATGTGAGTTTATTCAATGAAGGAAGCTTTGAAAACCTCTTCTGGAAAAGTCTGAAGGTTTAAATTTGAAATTAAATTGATTCCCCCCCTCCCACATCCTAATCCACAGACACTACGATTTTTTTTTGAAGAAATTAGAATTCTTTTCAGACACTGAGAAAAGTTCACCATTAGATTAATTCAAAATGGCTGCTCAGATTTTAAAATGATTTAATATTTGTCTTCAGGTCATCTGTTCCTTTGATCACTTACAGACTTATGGAGTTCTAAATAATTGAGTGCATGAAGGAATGAGGCCCTCTCATTCCACAGAACCTGTCACTAGAAGATCCACAATAAATACCGCGGACGGCCTGAACCACCGGCCTGTAATGCCAATGCAGTAGACCGCAGCAGGAGGAAGTCACCGAGTCCTGCGCTCACAGAATTTACAGTCCAGTGACTGGAAAGAGAAAGAGCCAATAAAGAAAGAAGGGAACAGAGAGACAGAGCTGACCAGGCCCATCCATGTTCTGGTAAGGAACCCCAACAACTATTTTATGCCTGACTCTCTCCCATTTGCTTACTCCCTCACGGTGTCCGTGCCCCCAGCCACGTGACTGCAGTTTTTGCCATTCAAGGGGAGGAGAATGTTTCCCGCATCCTGACTAGGGTTCACCCCTGGGGCTTGCTCTGCCCAGGAGAATGAGGAAGGCATGATGGCAGGCTGGTTCCCAGGCTGGGCGTCAGGAGTTCTTGCATGTTGGCGTTTGTTCTTTCCTCCTTCTGCTGTCATCATAAGCAGGACATGCCTGGCCAGGCCGCTGTCTCAGGACGAAAATGAGAGATGTGTGGATCCAAACCACTGTGGCCAGGCCCAGTCTGGGTCATCCAGCCCGCAGGTGACCCCCAGATCTGTGAGCACAAATAATTGCCGTTTTAAGCCTTTGAGCTTCGGGGTGGTTTTTACGCAGCAGTTTTGCATCGATAGCTAACTGATGCCCTCCCTTGCCAGGACTTGCTCAGTCTCCCCAACGCAGGTGTTTTGGCTTGTTGGCACCTTCCATAGCACCCACACCTGTTGCTTCTCTACATGGCGTATGCTAACACTGACTTTTTAGTCTACCTGTTTGACTCATAGGGACGTTTCCATCTCCTTTGAGTCTTTCTCGAGTCTGCAGCACCTCTCACACTTGCAGCTGGCTCGTCCTGCCCTCATCTCCTCTCCCCTGCACTTGGCTTTCATCCCTGCCTCTTCCTCCCACCGTCTCTCCTTGCCTCGCAGCACTAGGCAGCGGCTTTTCTTCCCCCGTGGAATCTCTGCTGCCTTCTTCGCAGGAAGGAATTTAGAAACACTCTGCAGAGGCATTATTCATGCATGAGACGTCGTCACTATTGACAGGGTAGGTATGTCCCACAGCGGGCCTGAGTGACCTCCGGTGCCAAGATTTCCGGGCAGAGGCCAGGCTGCTGTGGAGTAGGCACGACCTTGTCTGGCAGCACGCAGTCCCTGCCAACAGCGGCTCTGTTGGCTGCAACTGTTACCCGACAGCATGTGTTAACATATTAATGACAGGAAAAGGCTTTTTGGCAGAAATAGCTCATCTCTTGGTCCCTCTCTGAGAGAAAGGCATGGAGCAGACACAGAAGCACCAGTAACCCCTGGAGGGGATCCCCAGTGTCACCAGTGCTGTCTTAGAGTGTGGGCTCTCACAGACGCCCTCGCCGACTGTCGAGCTGCACAGTCGCACGTTTGGTTGTCAGGAAGCCACACAGCTCTGGTCAGAGGCATGTCGCATTGGGACCATTGCAACAGAGATGGCGCACACACAATAATGCAGCTCGAGAAGGCTTTCCACAGACTGTTCGCGAAGGGACGAGGATTCCACGGGAACCACGGGGGAGCGAAGGGCTTGGCTCTGGCAACAGTGGGGCTGCCGCCCACACCCAGAGGGGTGCAGGGGGCTGGTCACAAGAACCCCGGAGGAGAGAGCCGTGTAGGGAGAGAGCCCCTTCGGTTGATGGACCCCACAGAGGGAGCTGGGGAAGCCACTACACTTGCCTGCTTGTCGCTCTCAGCTCCTGCTGGGCTCCTTGGTGACTGAGCCCAACTGGAAGCCAAAGATGGGGGGGGGGTCCGTTGATGTCATCCGTCCGATCAGCCTTTTGGCAGAGTGGAGGCGAGGAGAGTGGAGAGTGGGTATTAGTAGCTCTTTGTCAAACCCAGGACGGCTGCTCGGAGCCTGGCTTCACAAAGTCCGAGGCCGAGAAGGCGTCTGGATTCGAGTCAGCTCCAGGGGCCTGGGTAGCAGCTCCACTGTGCACACCGCTCGGCTGCTGTCCATGGTTCCGTCCCTTCTGGTCTCGCCACCAAGTGGCAGATCAGCACCCTGTTTCTCATTGAATTCCCAAGAAAGAATCTGGCCCAGTTTTAGGTTCTGGAACCAGATTATGTGATATAGAAGACATGGGCTGGTCTCTGGATCACGCGTACCAGACTGGTCCAGTCCAACAGGGCGGCACGGTCCCACTGGAAGGCAGTGGGAGAAGCATCTGGGAGCGACGCTTCTCCATTTGGTCATTCTGTCTTCGTCTGAATCTTCCGGAGGCAGCCCCTGAGAGCAGGTGGGAGCTGCGGGGCAAAGTGGGGCGGGAGAGGAGGAGCGCCCAGGGACGGCGCGGACGCCTGTGGGCAGCTGGGTCTGAATCCTCTGGGTTTTGGGAGAGTCACGTGCCTCAGGGTTACCCCAGCTGGGGCGGTGGGGGTGGAATATGTGTTTTCAGTGTGCATGTCGTGTTTATATGTCATGCATATGTTTATACAGGGCAGTCAGTGGTTGAGAGCCACTGGGTGCAGGAGGCCGTTAGTTCCCAGGCACTTTTGGGCCCCGGGCACCAGAGGGGCCTTGGGCGGTTGGAGGCCAGGGCCAGTGCTCCGTCGGGGCTGTAAGGGCACTTCCCGTTTGCTTCCGTCAGGATGATGAGACACACGGAAGTGACTGTCACAGGGGAGAAGTTTGCGTTACGCTCACGGTCCACTAGAGAGGGATAGCTGGACGCCGTGCAGGCCCCGGGGCAGCACCAGAGTCGGTCAGGAGGCAGAGGCGGGGGAGGCGTGGGCAGCAGGCGAGGCAGCGTGAGCGGGCCTCGCACTGGCTGATCTGAGCAACTCCAGTGGGCTCGGGCACGGGTCTGCCCTTAGTTGTCTGGTACCCGGCACTGGGTGAGAGGGCAGGTGGCCAGTGGCCAGGCTGTGAGGAGGGGTGGGTGGGCTCGGAGCAGGTGGCCTTGTGTCTGAAAGGTGCACTCCTGCCGAGTGGTCCACTCTCGAGGAGCGCACCCCCAGCCCTGCGGGGGCAGCAAGGCCCCCGATCTGAGAGCACCGGAGCAGAGAGCGGGAGACACAGGTAGTACGGGTGCTGAGGACAGTGAAGAGGGGGCTGGGAGGAGGGAACGCACCACGTGTCTGTCGCTTCCGCGTTCTCACGGAACCTCCTATGTGTACAGACCTGTGCCAGGTGCATCCGATACGGATACTGTGGCTTCAGATGGGCGCTGGGACCGGACCCCCCGTGTGCGGGCATCGTCTTTCGAGGGGATGAGAGTGCCCTCTGGCCCCGTGTCTAGTCCGTGCCGGGGGTGGGCACCGAGGGCTCTGCTTCCCAAGCCGGTTCTGGAAGGAGCTGGACGCACACGGCGCTGTTCCCTCTGCCAGAACCGGCCAGGGAGACACCGTCTGCTGGCTTTTCAGGACACAGTGTTTTCTGCTGAGTGAACACTACAAGGCCATTCGGGGAATGTGTGGAGTCTGCATGGGAGGTGGGAATGGGAGCATAAAGGCCCCCGCTGGTGGAAGGCACGTGGGCAAGGCAGGACACGCCCCCTGGGGAAAGATCCTTCCAGATGGGCTCTCGCTACTGACTCCTTTGCATAAAGAAAATATTCCACCTTGAAAGATGGGAGTCTCCAGAGCAGAAGCACCAAAAATCTTCAAATGAGGCAATTAATCTTCCCGTTTAAACTCCATCCTCCCGATGCAATAAGTTTCTTTGAGCCAACTCCGAACATTAACATGGCTGCAAGTAAATCAATGGCCCACATTGAAAATAAGAGAGCTATACACCAAAAGAAATGGAAAAAATTAAGAGGACACGTGAAAAATGCACCGATTTCTAGAATGTCCTTTGGAAAATAACATCAGGCGCTTCCACGTGATACCCGAATTAAGGGGCCCATGAGGCTGATTGGCTCTCATTTCCAGGGTGCCCTCTCCCCACCCTGGAGGGTGGCCTCTCTGAGATGGATGAGAGCCAGCCCTGCTCAGAACAGCCTTCCTTCTCTGGGGGACAAGTGGGGAACTCTGCTTCCGGGCAGAATGGGAAAAGTTTCAAGCCCCAGCCTCCTGCAGCTCAAATGCAGCATTACAGGAAATGCTCAAAGCCCAGGACAATTGCAAACGCCTTCCTTCATTATGATTTCTTTTTCCTTGAGCTTGCTAATTAAATCATTAAAATTTTATCTTCACTTAACCATGGATAAGAACCATTTGAAACATTTAATTAGTATGCTGTGAGAGGTACACAGGAGCCAGGAATCTGCAAGTTGGGTCTGCTGGGGGGGAGACGGATGAAGTGGGGGAGGGAGGAGACAGGAAAGAGGGCGGAAGGCATATTTACCGAGGGCCATGCAGCCTTGCCTGCCTTTGATGGGAGCCAGGAGAGGACTCAGACCCGCCTGCCCGGTCTTGTCCTGCCTTTGCTTGTGAGCTTTGGCTGCCAGCCACAGCCGGGTTCGTACCAGACTGGCAGTCCTGTGCGCGTGCGTACCTGAGTGCGTACCTGAGTGCATCAGACAGGTAACAGACTGAGCGTTCGGGGCTCCTGGCTCAGCTGTCTGAAATGCATTTCAGATTTTACGTGCATTTACAACATTCAGGGTCGCAGAGTGCCCTGCCCTTCCCCCTCTCCCAGCCAGCAAAATAAAATTTTCTGAAGTAAAATTGAGGTGCAGACATCTCCCCTTATCTACAGTTTGACTTTTCACAGTTTCAGTTACCCATGGTCAACTGTGGCCCAAAAATATGAAGTGGAAAATTCCAGAAATAATGCATAGGTTCTCACTTTTGAGCCGTTCTGAGCATCGTGATGAAATCCCAAGTCTTCCTGCCCCATCCCTCCTGGGCGTGCCTCTGTCCAGCATGTCCTGCCGCCACACTCCCCACCCATTGGCCGCTCAGCCACCTGGGTGATCGGATCGTCACGGTAGCGCAGTGCCGTGTTCGGGTGACCCTTGTTGTAGTTGCTAATGACCGCAAGGCATGGGAGCAGCGTGCGGGCAATGCGGGTGTGCCCAAGGGACACCTCGCGGCTGTGAGTGTCGCCCTGCGCCTGATTTCTGGAGTGCGCTGTGTTGTAGGCATGTGTAGAGGGAAGCATGGCGCCCACTGGCACGAGGGGATTCGAAGGGGGAAGGATTTCCCATGGGCACAGTGATTATTAAAATCCTATGGGGCACGCACAGGAGAGAGAATGCAAAACATCTAAGGAAACTTCTGGTTCCTGACTATTATACTCTCAAGCTGTAGGTACAGCAGAAGAAAAAAGGCACCAATGTCAGGGTTCACGCAACGTAGTGCTGCAGGACTCCGTGTGAAGTGGTGACATCTATGACCCCGGTCGGTCTGTTATGAGATGATGACAGTGTTCTGTGGTCCAATGCCCACTGAGTTCCTTGGCAGTTTAGCCCTTTGTTCCCTGACAGTCTGGGGGCTGAGTGGGGTGTCTGGTGGGACCCCAGCTGCTTTCCCACAAGCTCCGTGTGTGTGAATGAAGCAGGACTTCTGCTCAGGGACAGAGTGGCCTGATGCTCCAGTGACAGACTCTGGTTCCAGCAAACTCCTGAGATTTCTCAAAAGAGCTGAGGACGTTAGTGCACTGGGGCGGAGGGGGGGGCGGGAGGGGAGGGCAAGAAGTGTCATCAGATCGGGGAGAGTTCGAGAGCACCCGTCCACTGTGGTCACCTGCCGCCACAAATCCGCCATTTCCTCCCTACCAGGGAGGGACGGCAGGTCGAGACACAGCAGCGTGGGGCCCCACACGGACCTGAGCTTGAACGCGAGGCCTTCGATGAGAGCCTGGAGAGGAATCAGACCTGCCACACCAGTCTCCTACCGCGCAGCAAGTGACCCCTACACCACCCAGGAGCAGGTGTGTGCCCGCCCGGGAAAGTTCTGGTTAGATTCTTGGGCTGGGCAGAGGGAGGGCAGGTCATTGTTTTCTTGTTAGACAGGAACGTTCCACAGAAGAGAAAGAGGAAAGGTCTTTGTGAGGTGCATCTGGAACTTTCTCTTGCCCCGGGTACTCCCTGGGGCTTTACTGACACTCCAGGCAGTTCAAGTCAGATGGGGTCTGAGCAGCACTGCTCACGGGCCCTGCCTGCTGGGGCTCTGCACACGGGCCAGATGCCATCCTGCAAGGCCAGGCCGCAGCGCCACCTGCACTGCAGTGAGCGCCGTGTGGCTCCCACGGCGGGAAGGTGCCTGTGCTGCCCAGTAGCTGCGACGAAGCTGGAATGTTCCACGCCAGGCCCCGGGGGAGGGACTGGGGCGAGAGCTGGTGTCCGTCTCTTCCCCTGGGGCCATTGCCAGTGATAGTCTGGGTCTTGGGCTTGCTAAGAGGTCTCATCCAAAGGCCCGCAGCATTGGCATCAACTGGAAGTTGCCAGAAACCCATACCTACTGAGTCAATCATTTTACAAAGATCCTCAGTGATCTCGAATCCTGCACAGTAAGACACATGTCTCTGAGGAGCTCCAGTTGGATGACAGTGATGGCCACCTTGAAGGGAGCGGAAGGGAAGAAATGCCCGGATCCACCGAGTCTGAGGGACAGTCCAGGAAGGGAAGCCCGATTGCGGAGCTGGCCTCCGTTATGGACTGAGTGTGCGTGTCCCCTGCCCCCCCCACCCCGTTTACCTGTTGAGAGTCCTCATTTCGATGGCATTTAGAAGTGGGTGGTGGTTAGGGCACAGGGTAGAGCCCTCGGGGCTGGGATTAGTGCCCTTAGGAAAGGGACCCCTCGGAGCTCCATCGCCCCATCTGCCATGTGAGGGCACAGCAGGAAGGCACCATCTGTGAGCCAGGAAGCGTGTCACACGAGACACCAAACCTGCGGGCCCTCGACCTGGGCCTCCCAGGCCCCAGAACTGTGAGAAGCAAACGTGTTTATCAGGCACCAGCCTGCGGGGCGAGGGCGGCCTCCCTGGCACGTGGAAAAGAAACAACTGCCTTTTGAGCTGGGCGTCTCGCAGGGGTAAACGAAGCGTGTGCCCCAGATCTGGTGGACGGTGTTCGGGAGCACACCGCACCCGTCCCTTTATGTGTCTGCTCGTTTACCAACGAGGTTTGCCCAGCCCAGGCCTAGAAGCTGCTAAACCTCTAGTTCTGCTCAGGACTCCGCAGCATCTTTCGGGAACCCCACACCGCAGAAATCTCTTGATCTTCCAGAAAAGAAGGGTGGGTGCTTTTATTAACAGAGCGAGTCGCCCTTTTCTGTTCTGTCTACCTGTTCTAGCTGCCAAAAGATGCCCCTTGCGCCACCGCATCCCAGAACCCCAGGGGCAGGCCTGGGAGCCTCGACTGGTGTCTGCGCCTTACTGATCTGCTCTTGGCACATCCCGTCCCAGCTTTAATGAGCGCTAAGGACCAACATCCAGGACTCAGGTGAGACCTTCCAGGGATGTATCAGAATCGTGTATTGACCCCTGTGCCGCACACCAGACCGACATCCTCTCATGGGTGTCCACGGTCCCGTGACAGGGGCTGTCAGCGACCCATTTTATAGACAGGCGCACGTAAGTCTGTCCGAGCCACACTTGTCTTCCGCCCACTGTGCTGTACTGCCTCCTGGGGTTTCCTGGGTGACAGCAACGACCTCCTTCCTGAGAGACACTTTTCACTGCAGGAAATCTGAAGCGTCTACAGCGGTGGAGAGAACAGCGTGCTGACCTGCACGCAGCCTCACCCGCTTCCGCAGTTTCCGGCCCGGCCTGTCTCACTCGTTCCTCTCCCGTTCCTGAGGAGCCCTGCATTCTTGGGAGCAAATCCCAAGCGTACGGTTATCAAATCTGTAAGTAGCTTAGCATGCATCTTTAAACACCTAGCCCGATGTCATCCCCACAGCTAGAGACATTCTCAGTAATTCCTTAAACATTATGTCAAATGTCCAGCTGCTGTTTGAAGTTCACCAATAGTCTCATAGATGCTTTTTCTTTTATCGTTTTTCAATGTGAATTGAGAACTAAATAAGGTCCATGCGTTGTGATATGTCGCTCTGTCCTCGTGTCTTTAATCCGTACCCCTCCTTTGTAATTATTTGGTTAAACAATTATTTAGTTAATGTATTTAATGAAGAAATCGGGTCTTCTGTCCTACGGACTTTGCCACAGTCCAGGTTTCGACGACGGCGTCCGTGTGCCGTCACCTCACACACCCCTCTGTCGTCTGCATCGTCTGTAATTGGCAGTTGGATCCAGAGGCTTGGCCAGATGCAGGTGTCATTTATAGGCGAGAACCTTCGTGCAGCGTCGTTCCCTCCAGTGGGGGCACAGGATGCTCTGTCTGCGTCTTGTGTAAACTTTAACCCTCCCTGCTTAGATCCATTAATTCACAGGCAGCTGTGAAATGGCCACATTTGAATCCTCCGTTCCTCTTCCTCAATACTTCTACGGTGAGAGCCTTCCCCTCACCCACGCTGCCAGAGAGGGGGCAGGGCACATCCCTGACACTCGTTCCCCCTTTAATGATCGGTCTTCTAAATAAGCAGGTACCCTAGCATCCTTCAGGAGGCCTGTGAGGGACTTTTTTCTCTTTAGGTATCATGAATTTGTGAGTTTGAACATATTTGACGTGTTTCAATCCATGGCACTAGTTATCCTTAAGGACACTTGTCATTGGAGGAGGCCTGTCGAACCAACACCCTGCACCGTCGAACAGGCAGTCTCGGGCACAAGAGCCATCGGGCTGTTCAGGGAAAGACGGTCCCCTCATCCTGCCACAGGCTACAGCATTCCACCTGGTCAGTCTAAGATCTGCCATGTGCAGGTGTTTGATTCAGAGACAGAGCAGCCATGGGCAGAGAATGTTCGTGAACCCAGCCAGGTGCTAGGAGGGGCGTGAGAAACCCCAGTTTCCCTTGGTGTGGGTTGTGTCTAGCTGGGCTATGGTTCATGCAGACACTGGATCGAAGCCTTCACACACACGCACGCACGCATGCACACACACACACACCACCCCCCCCCTGCTGTTCACGTGGAAAAGTCATTTCCAGGCTCTGTTCCTGCCTGCTGAAAACACAGGTGCTCTTACATTTGTAGGCGGCCAGCTCACCTGTTTTGATCAAGGGCGAGCTCTGCCTAAGGCTCAGCTACCTCTGTGTCAGTTTCCTTTCTGCTCCTCCCGTCCTGGGACTCAGGTGCTACCGCGCAGTGAACTTCCGGGCCATCCAGCGAACGTCTGGTCTAAGTGGGGCCTCTGATACCGTTTCCAGAGCCCGCGGATATGCGCTGGCTGGCATTCTGTTTATTTTATTTGCTCAGTCCCTACTCAGGGCAGGATATTGGGAGTGAATTATTTATACCCTTAAGAAGCCAGAAGAAAGAGGAAGGAAAAAAAAAAGAACAAGAAAACAGTGATTTCTGTATAGCCATCTTGCAGTTTTCTGCCTTTTTCACTAAAAATTTTATTCTTTCTTCATTTCTGAAAATTTCATTTGTGGACTGCCACTGGAGGACAATGTTGTTGATTTATTTAAAATATTTATACCTAATTACAACATCAACTTAGACACACATATTAGCAGGGGCCCACAAAGTTTATTTTTGAATAGAAAGTCGAGAAGGCTGTGTCTACAAACATCAGATGAGTCATTCTTCGCTAATTACTGACACCTGCAGCCGAATCGCTCTGCTAAAACTCAGCATTTCAGTTAATTTCTGCTCTAATTAGTGTGGCAACAAATGCATCTCCTGCTTAATATAGAAATGCAGAAGCTGCACGATTTCAGGAGCTTTCGGTTTTCTTCCTGAAATTCTAGCAAAGGACTCAAGAAAAGGCAATGGTTTGGGCTTGTGGCATCACGCAGGTGGTCAGGGGTCCCTCTGCCTAAGGACAAGGTTGCCTGGAAACCATTCGATTCAGTCCCTTAAGATGGCACAGTGGCGGGTTCAGGGGTCATTCACTTGTGCGTGACCTTGGGCCAGTGGTGACTGTGTGCATTGACTCAGTGACTCTTCGGGACCCGACACGTGCCCCATCGTTCCCCCATTTGCGGATGAGGAAACCAAGACCTTAGAGAAAAGGAGTCCCAAGACATGTAAACAGACGACTCACGGCAGAGGAAATCGGTGTCTCCCAAACTCACAGTCAAGGCAGTGCAACCGAAACCCATCGTCAGGTGCCATGTCCCACCGGTTAGACTGGCAAATGATGAAGGGCAGTAACTTCCAGTAGGCAAGAATATGGAGAACAGGCACTCACGAGCTTCTGAGACTGTGCGCTGACGCAGCCTTTACAGGGACTGACCTCACAATACCTATGAAAAATTAAAACGCGGGCTGCTCGCCCTCCCCGAGTGTGTTCCCTGGGCTTGTGAATGCACCCCGGGCTGTGAGAACGCAGGAGGGCCCCGCGAGTCACTGCAAGCGTTACTGTCCTTTTCCTTCTGGAGCTCTTATTTCCGACCTTGGAGGCATTAGACAGCCCCTGCCGGAGCAGGGACCCCTTGTCACCTCCCCACCTCCTCATTCCCTCTCTGCGCCGTGCTGGGTGAGAACTGGGACTCCCACCGGAGAGCCTGAACTCTGGCGCTCGGCCTGGCTCCTTCCCACCCAATTTGCAATGACTTCCCTAGTGAATGATCACAGTGGAGTGCGATCCTTCCGTGAAAGACAGTACTCAGAATGGATGATAGTGCATTTTCTTCTCATTTTCTCTTCCCGCGCCAGTGTGTGCTTCATCACCCTAAAGATCTCTTGCTTGACGGCTGAGCGCATCCGCGGAGGCTGGTGTGATGTTTCTCGCCCATTGTAAGTATTATTTCCTCTTATAACTGCTGAGTTGCGTGATCGCTTCTCCTGTTGCCCCCCAGCCCTTACCGTCAGGATTCCCACTGCCCCCCCGCCCCCCAGGAGCGGTGCTGCCTGCGGGAAGGACGGTCTCGGTGAAATTACTCGGAAACATCTTGCAGGATGAAGCGAATCGTGCTGACCAGACGGGCCGGACAGTCACGGCCGCGTGAGGCGACGCCAGTGTGCTCGCTGCACTGCGGTTCCCGCACACGGGCCAGGTGTGCTCACTGCACTGCGGTCCGCACACGGGCCAGGTGGCCAGCGAGGCTCGGGGCAGCTCTCAGCCTGATCGCATGTCATCCTGGGTGGCGCTGGCCAGGACGCCTGTTTACAGAAGGGCCTGGGGGCCACTGAGGGCTGTTTCCTGCCGGCACTGCCCGGGTCACTTCAAAGCCCCAGGCCTCCCGGACGGCGGGGGTGAGGTGGGGGGAGAGGTGAGAGGCACGTGATGAAAGAGCAGGCCCTCGCTGCGCCCAGAGGTGCCGTTTGCTCCGTCATGCGCCGCCACTGAGGCCATGAGGCGGTGTTAGTGACCTGCCAACTTTACAGAGGTGAGCCAGGGAGCCAGGGAGCCCCCTACGGCCAGAGACCACAGGTGCCCCGAGTGCTCTGAGTGTGCCTTGCTCACTGAGGACAGTGGCGCTGGCTGGCTCCGCCCTTCACTGCTGCCCCGTACCATGCCAGAGCCCAGGACAGGAGTGTCCCTTGGAACAAACGTGCTCCTGGGAAGGGGTGCTCAGACTCGGGGGTGCGTTGGCCTCCGTGGAGCTGTTGCAAAGTACCATAAAGCAGGGGGCCCACACCAACAGAAATGTGTGCGCTCAAGTCTGGAGGCCAGAATTCTGAAACCGAGGTGTCAGCAGGGCTGTGCCTCTCCGGAGGCTCGAGGGGAGGGTCCCCCCACTTCTTCCAGCTTCTGGTGGCTTCCAGCAATCCTCGGTGTCCTTGGCTGTGGCCGCATCACCCCCTTCTTTGTTCATGTGGCCTTATAAGGTCACCAGTCATTAGACTTAGGGCTCACCCTAATCCAGTCTAACTTCGTCTAAAATAGTTACTTCTGCAAAGACGCGGTCACCAGATCAGGTCAGATGCTGAGGTTCTGGGCGGATGTGGATTTGGGGGCTGCGAGGTACACTGTTCCATGTACACAGAAGGGACGGCAGGTGGCGGAGTGGTGAGAACCCCAGACAGCGCATTAGGACACCCGAGTTCCGCTCCCGGCCGGGCACCTTCCATGGGCGTCCGTTTCCACGTGTATTTTTTAAAAAGGTACCGTCAGGGACTTCGTTCAGTGTTTTTCTTTCATTGTAAGGCAGAAGAGAACCCACTGAGGATGGTGAAGGTGGCCGATGCAGAGAAGAAACTGAAATTCCTCACTTCTTGAGGGCTCAAACTTAGGGACAAGGTCCCAAGTTTTGGTGGAACCTTCAAATTGTTCCTTAGGCTTCTTGGGAGGGCCCTTCACCTCTCTGCTCCCATCTACTTGCATTTAAAACTAAGCTGGCGACGCAAACTCCCTCAAAAGAACGGTGTGAAGATCTGGTGTTTAAAAGAAAGTGATTCTCAAGCATGTTGCAAATCTGAGGTGTTACAGGAATACTAACTAGCAGGTGACCCAGCAAGGTTTCTCGGATTCCAAATCTGGCAAGAGAGAGGAAAGAGAGGAGTGGGGGCAGGGGGAGAGAGAACGAACTATTTTTTAATTCCTGGCCAAAAATGATTTCATTAAATCCACACTAATATTATGAGCTCAGCCTGTTCGAACAGTGAGTTCTGTTTCCGTAAGTGTCCTGTCCATGCCGACAGAGGGGGTGCAAATCGCGTGGCCCCCAACCTAAATCTGCCCATGTTCCAAGTGGCAGAGTGGGGGTGGGGATACTGCGGGAGCCCCCAGAGAACCCCGAAGGAGCAGGATGGCGGCCCCTCCTGGGGCCCAGCCATATGACTCATAATTAATATTTAACACTGGTTTTAAGAGTAAGTGGCAAGGTCTTCGATCAGCACACATTACCGAAGGTCAGGAGCAGAGAATGCATTTATTTATTGATTAGCTTTTACCCTCTCATTCCCATTTGTGTGTCTGCGTAGACGCGAATCGATATCGCCGACAACGTCCAGATTTTTTTAAAGGTCTGCTGGGTGCGGCCACGCAGCCGGCCGCTCTCTGCCTCCTGCCCGGTGCGGGAGGCGCGGGCGCTGAGAAACTGCTGATGGAAGGACCCGCCGCCGCCGCCACCGCACCTGCTGCGGAGCCGTGTCCCAGCAAGGGACGACGGCTGCACGAATTTAGCACGTAGTTTCATGTCAGTTTTTATTTTTTGAAACGTTTAACACACAGGAAAGTGCAAATATAACAAATTCCCAGGTGCCCTCCACCTAAAGTTAACAAATGCCAACGTGTTCTGTCTTGTTAAAAAATACATAGAGAATGAAGAAAACATAACAGATCAAGTTCAGTCCCTTCTACCCCTGGCGGGCGCCCCTGGTCTACTGCCAGGGCGCGGGTCTCCAGTCCCGGCCACCCCCGCGCGAGCAGTCTGCACTGTTGCGGGGCTGCCCTCAGCGTCCTGGGACTCGCCATCTGTCGCTCGCCGTCCCTCGTCGGTCTGTGTGCAGCTCAGCCTCCTCGCCCTCCGCCTGCCATTGCAACGAGGCGGAGGGGCGCGACGCGTGTTTTGGGCTGTGGAGTGGCGAAGGCCTGGTCCCCGTGTCGCCTGAGACTTCCTTTAGACAGTCGGCTTCATTACCTGAACCTCGGTCTCCCCAGCTGTCCAAGGCAGACAGCAGTCCTTGTCCTGTAGGTCCTGCGAGGCCTGAGGAAGCAGGTCTGCGGAGGGCCTAGCTCTCCGCTTGGCACGTCGTGCTCAGGAAAGGCCGGCCGCTGTCGTCAGTGACCGGCGGCCACTGTCGTCAGTGACCGGAGCGCTCTGCCCCGGCGGGGCGTGGACTCTGCGTTTCTTCCCTGGCTCGGCCGCGTGCTGGCCGTGTGCCTTGGTTTCTCACCTGGGAAGTGGGGCGCCGTCACCCCGGCCGCTGTGAAGACGGGTGCAGTCACCCACGCCGCCCACAGAGCGAGCGCTCACACTGCAGCAGAGCGCGCTCCCGGGCGCGCAGTCGCCCTGCGGTGTGGCGGAGTGCGTTCAGAGACCAGGGCCTGGGCGTCGCCAGCCACGAACGCTCCACTCCGCCGCGTAACACAGTGCCTCTCCAGTCTCCCGGGCGATGACGTTCCCTCCCGCTCGCTGACCCTGGCAGCCAGGTGACGGCTGCGCACCATGGGGAGCGCCCGAGGACTCGGGTCCCCCTGCGCCCTGCCCGGCTCTGGGGCAGGTGGCCGGCCGCCGCAGGCCTGGGCAGGGTGCAGGTGGCGGGCCCAGGGCGCGGCGCCAGGTGCAGAAGCCGCCTCGCGTGGGCCGGGAGGAACGCCCGCCCCGGGATGAAAAGTCGCCCGTTTTGACGTTTATTTTTCAAGGCATTTTTATAAGACGCATGCAGCCCCCACATATCAAACACAATTTAAGTGGGGCGGGGGAACCCCACATAGTTTGCTACTGATTAAACAGGACCACCCCCCAGCTTTGTGGCGGTGGGCAGAGGGAAGCCGGCATCATCCCAAACATCTTAGAGCGGCACCCAGACCGTCCTGAGAGGGGCTTCCAGAGGAGATGCCTTTTGACGTAAATCACAACTGCGTTGTGATGCTGGAATTAGATGCTGCACGTGTGGGGTGTTGGAATATTTATTGGTAGTTAAAATTTCATGTTGCTTGGATTGATGTTTGTGCATAAGGACAGATGACTGGTGTCTGGCAGGTATTTTGAACAGGTGTGAGTGAAGATTATTTAACACCGACTTCCGTTTTCTGTCTGTCTAGATTCTGTAGGAAACGAGAAATTAAATCTCCAGGGCATGGAAATAAATGGTAAACATATAAATAAGCCAGTTCTGTTTCCTATTGGTCGGGAGCAAGCTTTCTCTTTTATGATCTTGTTACTATTCCAAATTTATGAATTCTAAAAAATTTAGAGATGATTTGAATTATTTAAGTGTATTTTAAAGACTGCGTAGGAAATTGATCTATAACCTGACAACATTCAAAGTGTCTTTTTCGAGCCCGTGCTCTGCTCTGAGAGGGCCCGGGCTGCGTGGTCCCTGAGTCCCCTTAGTGCCAGGCATGGCTGCGTGGAGGGGCTGCAGCCGACAGCAGACGTGGGCCAGTACCCACAACTAGCCTCTCACTCAGGGACCCGGACTCGTCCCGGGGGAACGCCACCCAGAGCACTGTCGCTGAAGCACAGACAGCGAAGACCCTCAAAGACGGTCCGGGGTGGGGGCAGTCTCCCCCAGGAGCTTGCAGGGAGGGCGCGTCGTAGAGAATTTTAAAGCAATAATAAAACGGGCTAACATCGATCTGCCTTTTTCATCGTCATGAACCAACCATTCAGCACGATGCCAGGGGTGGCACGGGCTTCCTCCCCAAACCCTTCGCTGGTCTGAGTCGGAACAACTACCACAGTTACTGTTGCATTTTATTGGTCTGGCTTCAGATCGGCACGTTTGTCAGACTTGTCTTAAACATCACGTTTCCCGCGGAGGGCGATGCGGCGAAGCCCCTGGTATACAGTGGGCCCAACTCAAGGACTCAGCCGCGTGAGCTGTTTCTAAGAGGAAGCTCGCCAAGGTTTGGAACTGTTGGGGCTCCCTGGTGTGGTTCAGTCTCCAGCCCCTGGGGCATTACATGGCCCTGCGATTAAACAGTAGATTCAAAATAAACGATAGCTCCGTTACTGCAAGACAAACAATCTGAGTGACTGTAGTCCCGTTCATGGTGACCACTCGGAGTCTTTATTTGTGTTCAACATTCAAAACAGTGAAACAGAAGGAGAACCAGGAGGTGTCATTTTTGTCTGGTATGTGCAGATTTTAGTATATGAGATATTTCGCTGAATTGAAATAATACCTTTAAAATAAAAGTTTATTTTTAGTTGTTACTGTTTGTTTTAAAACGAACAGATGATTCAAGAAAATAGTGATCGTCGCATGATTACGGCAGGGAAGGAGGGGTCTTAAAAACGATGGGCCTCGGGCGTCTGCTTGGCAGACTCTGCCACCCAGCAGACTTGACTCGCCACCGGGCGGCTGTGTGCCGTGAACCTCAGTCCCGCGAGCCCTCCCCTGGGGCAGGGCCCTGAGGCCACAGCAGGGGCCACGGCAGACGTTTCCAAACAGTGAGTTCCAGTCAGCTCTTCAGGATGGACGTCGTCAGCGCTGCGCTAGAGAATAACGTAGGAAGTGCCCACGTCGGCTGCCCACTGCTGTATAGCAAGTGACCACAAACCTTCGCGCCTCAAGACAGTAAACACTCCTTACGTGTGTTTCTGCGGGTCAGGAGTTCGTGTGTGGCTGAGCCAGGTGGGTCTGGCTGAGTCTCGTGAGGTCGTGGGTGAGAAGCTGGCTGGGGCTACACCATCTGAGGATCCACTTCCGAATTCGCTTGCTGGCTGTCCGCCAGAGGCCTCGGTTCCTCGACACGTCTCGAGCAGGAGCGCTGGGGCACCTCCCAGCCAGCAGCGTCACTGGAGCAGGTGAGCGAAGGGAGAACACAAGGACGAAGCCGCCGGGCCTTGTATGACCTAGTCTCAGAAGTCACACACTCGGGAGCGAGTCCAGTCCACGCTCAAAGGGAGGAGGGTCGAGTAATTTGTGGACATGTTTTCAGACACGTTTCGAAGCCAAGTCTGAGAGCGTCTCCACGTCCGCCGGTGGCTCACTGAGCAGGGGCTGCGGAGCCCGGTGCCGCCGTTTCGGTTTTCAGTGAGCACCTTTTACCAGTCAGGGCCCTGTCAGGAAACAGGTGGCACACCCAGATGGCGGATCATCTCAGTAGACACCGAAAAAAACAACCGGCAAAATCCAACACCATTCACGGGAAAACATCACGGACTAGGAATATAAGGGAATTTCCTCAACGTGATGAAGAACAACTACCGAAAACCCACAGCTAACATCATACCTGATGGTGAAGCACTGGCTGCTCTCCCCAGATGGGAAATAAGGCGAAGACGTCCATCCTCGCCATTTCTAGGCAGCACTGTACTGAGCATTCTAGCCGGTGAAGCAAGCCGTCCCCCCAAAAACATTTAAAAGCATCCAGATTGGAAAGAAAGAAGTAAGACTCTTTATTCATAGATTTTTTTCATCCTACATATAGAAAATCTTATAGATTACACATACACACAATCCTAGAACTAATACGTTTAGCAAGATTTTAGGACACAGGATTAATATAAAAGATAAAAAATAAATTACATTTTTTTCATATTAGTAAACAATTTCAGGATGAAATTTTTAAAAATTTATATGCAATAGCATCAAAAAGACTAAAACACTTTGGAATGAATATAACAAAAATGGTGTAAGATTTATACACTGAAAACTATAAAATAGCTGAGAAAAATTAAAGAAGATGTAAATAAATGGAGAGATAGTCAATGTTCATGGATTAAAAGATTTAACATTGTCCGGTTGTCCATCTCCCCAAGTTGATCTAGATTCAATGCAGTACCTACTAGAATCCCAGCAGGATTTTTTGAAGACGCTGACAAGCTGATCCTAAATATATATAGAAATACAAAAGCCCTACAATTGCCAAACAATTTTGAAAAAGATAAAGTTGGAATACTTACACTACCCGATTTTGAAACTTACTATAAAGCTTCAGTAATCAAGACCGTGTGATATGGGCGCAAAGACCATCATATTGCTCAATGGCACAGGGTGAGAATCCAGAAATAAACCCTTAAATTCATGGCCAATTGATTTTTGACAAAGATGCCAAGACAATTCAACAAGGCAAATGATAGTCAAAAAATACGTTGTAACAATTGGATATTTGTATGCAAAAAAAAAAAAAAAAAAAAAAGCTCAGGTCCTTATCTCATAATGGTCATAGACCTAAATGTAAGAACTACAATTATAAAGCTTCTAGGAGAAAATCCTCAAGACTTTGGGTTAGACAAAGAGCTTCCTGACACTAAAAGCAGTAGCCAGTTGATAAATTGAGCATCATTAAAATTAAAAACTTTTGCACTTCAAAAGACACCATTAAGAAAATGAAGACAAGCCGTAGTCTGGGAGAAAATATTTGCCAATTACATATGCGATGAAGAACTTGTGTCCAGAATACACAAAGAATTCTTGCAATTCTATAATAAGACAATTTTAATTAAAAATGAGCAAAAACTTGATGGACATTTCACTAAAGATAACGTACACATGACTAATAAGCATGTGAAAAGGCTCTCAACATTATTAGTCATTGGGGAAATGTAAATTAAAACCATAATGAGATACCACTACACATCTAATAAACAGCTGTCATTTTTAAAAATGAGACAAGACCAAAGTATAGGTGAGGACGTGGGGGAATTGGGACTTCCATTCATTGCCGGTGAAAACGTAAAATGATACGGTAGCTTTGGAAAACAGTTTGACAGTTTCTGAAAAAGTCAAACATAAACTCACCATAAGACCCAGTGATTCCATTCCTCAGACATTACCCAAGAGCTGAAAAGGCCTATCCACACAGAGACTTACAGACAAATGTTTATAACAGCTTATTCATAATAGCCAAAACTATAAACAGCCCAAATGTCCACCAGTTGACAAAGAAAATGTGCTGTGTCTATACAATGGAATAATATGCAGAATAAAAAGGAATAAAATACTGACACGTCACAACATAGATGAACCTCAGAACCATGATGCTAAGTGAAAGAAGCCAGACATAAAAGACTGTGTGTCGTGTGATTCCACTTATGGGGAATGTCCAGAAAAGGACAATTCTGGACGTTGCCTGCAGCTGCTGCAACAGGCTGGAGTGAATTTGGGGGGTTACGCACAAGTTCTGCCACAGGATTGTGATGTGGCTTAATGCTACGAAGTTACTAAGAATCACCGAATTGTACACTTGTAGTGGAAGGCCGTGACGCATGCAAATTACACCTTAATAAAGCTTAAAGAGCCATCTGTGCAGGGCACGGAAATCATCCTCGGGGGAGGGGGAGGTGGGGGTGGCCCGGGAGCCCACAGAACATCCGGTGCCGCCCGCCCGGTGGCGGCTCCAGCTCTTCCTGGAACAGGTGTGGGGCCAGCGCCCCCAGGCCCTGCGCTTCCCGCTTCCCCCTGCCTGCAGGAGAGCGGCCCCCTTCCGGTTTCGGAGCTGCTGGGGCGTTACGCTGTGCGGCTGAGCAGAGCGCAGGCGACTCCTTGGTGAGCGTCCTTGTCCCCGTGAGGGAGAGCCCACCCTGCCCAGGAAGGAAGTCGTCTCGAGGCCGGGACAGCTGGGGGACCTGCTGCCCCTTGGAGGTCCGGGTGATGGACAGGTTCCTGTGTGATTGCTTCGGTGTCTGTCAGGTTCCTGTCACTGCGACCCAGAGTCCTCAGGCCGCCTCTTCTCTGCTGCTCCACGCTCCCTCCTCCGTCTGCCCCGCCCCCTTCCCCTGCCTTCTCTGGCACCATTCTCGCCCGCCCTTAGGCTTCCAAGCACAGTGGGCAAAGGAGACCCAGCCACCTAGCCCCGCTGTGGACCAGCTGCATGAACTTGTGGGATAAGCGACTTCCCCCTCTGAGCTGCCGCTACTACCTGTAAATCGGGGACAGTGTGGGGTTACCTGGCCCAAGAGGTGGCATTTGGTACTGGCACAGGTGCCAAGCCCCGTGTACCATCACCTCCTCTGTGTCACACCATGAAGAACCCCGTTGACCTTGAGGCACCGTGGCCCCCTGGTTGGCCGTGTCACTGGTCCCTGCCTCCCTAAAGCTGGGAGAAGTCGGAGAGCAAGTCACCAGTGTCGGAGGCACCAGGGCTCAGAGGGGCCCGTGGTGATCGGATTCCTCCCGATGCCGCCCCGTCCAGCACTGCCCACGCTGACATGCACGCGGACCCCCGAGAGGCCTATCGACTGCAGACGCGGACCCAGGCCACCCTCTGCCCTCCTCACCGGCCCTGGTGCCGAGCCCCAGGCACATGGCAGGCAGCCAGGGCTCCAAAGCGCTGTCGGACTCACCTGGGCGACTTCAGAAAGTACTGGCACCAGGTTCTGCTCCACGAGGTTCTCATTTAGTGCTCCGGGTGTGGCTGGGCACCTGCGTTTGTCACCGCTGCCCAGGGTGTCCTGGGGGACAGCGGCTGGGAACCAGGACCCTTCACCACGTGCCCTCAGGCCAGACAGACTCGCTTCGAACACCAGAGAGCAAAACTGACTCTCTAGACCCCTGTAAGTGGCCCTCTCCCACGAAGGGGACAGGTGACTCGGAGCTGGAACCCTCACGCACTGACACATGGACCGAACGATGAAGGGAAGTTGAGAAAGGAGACGCGTGACCCCTGTCACCCAGCCAGCTGCCTCGGTGGCCCTGCCAGGGGGCGCTGGGCACCGCGAGCTTCGTTCAGGGAGCAAAGCGGTGACGTTTTCACCTGGAAAACGGAGAGCATCTCCCCACAGCGGGAGCTCGGTGACCTAAACTCCTCTCTGCTGCATTATCCTTCGCGGTGGCGTCTGTCCTCGTGACCACGTGGAGGCAGGGAGGAGGGCTAGGTCGAGCCGCCACTGTGGAGGAGGCAGACTTTTCCCTGAGGACACAGGTGCACTTCTCCCATCCCGAGGGCCAGGGTGTATCACCTGCCACTCTGCCCGGTAACATAGGGGTTTTCCTTTGCTTATTCATTTTATGGGACGTATTATTTTATTTCAAAAACTGCCTCACAGTTTTCAATGATCACACCTAAAAGCAGGAATGGCTTTTTTAAAAAATTAATTATTAACGTAGGCTTTAAATTTTTAGTGCCTTGCCGTGCAAAACAAAACCAGGGTCTGCATGGTAGGAACGGGGGAAATGCACGTGGGGTGGTCACGAGCGGTGGTCACATCACAGGTTGTTCAGGGTTTAGACAGAGGCGCGAAAAGCAGCTAGTGCGGCACACAGTAGGCACTCAGCTGGGGATGGCGTCGATGATGGTGATGATGGCGATGAGGCTGCTGGTGGCATATGCACATGACACTTTCAGTGGAATACATTTTTGCATATGATGACTGGTTAACCAGATTTCGTTGGGAAACAGTAAAAATAATGGCCAATAAGTAGCTATAACATTGACTGAGCACTTACCGTGCACCCGGCACTTCGCGAGCATTCTCTCCCTGCATCCTCGTGACTCCCCGTGATCCTGCTCTGCGTTCGGGCATGTCCCTTGGGGCCACACCACTTCTGCTCTGAAGAAGGGGCAGGCACTCAGGGCACATCTGACCCAGGTGCGCTCACACCCTGGACCCTGACTGGTTCCGACGTGGCTGCGGCACCCGTCTGGGGGGTTTCCCTGAGGGCCGCGTGGGCCGTGTTCTCACTCCACTGCGAGGGCTTCCGGAAGGGTCACTCGCTCGCTCCCTCCGTGAGGACGCCTGTGGCCCTCGATTGGGTGGGCCACATTATAATGTCATTTTCTGATGAAGCCAGCACGGCCCACACACGGGGACAGACAGGGCACCGCATTGTCGTTTGCTGCACCCTGAGCCGTGCGAGCGTGACCGTCATCAGCCCCAGTTCACAGACGGGAAAGCAGGCGGTGAGGCCCGGGCTGCGCGGCCCGAGCCACAGAGCGGAGAGCGGGGCCCAGGGAGTTGTGCATCAAACCTCCGAACGCAGTGACTCTGTTGCACCTTAAGAATGTGCTTACTGGGGGCGGTGTCAGGTCCCCCCCAAGATGAACTTGGCGTTTCAGTCTCTTCCCGGGCTCCCCCCATCCAGGGACCAGTGACATCTTCCCTCCCAAGCTGAGCTGCGCCCCAGCGTTCGGGCAGGCGGCCAGGGAGGCTTCCGTCTTGTCCCTGGAAGGAGCCGTGCGTGGGCCGAGCATGACGGCGCCCGAGCCTCACCGTGCCAGCGTGTTTGCTGTCCTCTGGGCCCACCCGCTCCACGGCCCGCGCTGGCTCAGCAGGAGTGCTGACGGCCTGTCCTACGTTTCGATTAGTAATCCCTTAAAGACGGATTCATTATGCCTTAAGAAATGCACCTTAGTAACCAAAATCTTTCAAAGCACGTCACGTGTGAGGAATGCAACAAAGTGGCCTTCGTCTCCCCCACTCCTAAGTTCAGGCATCACCCCCCGGAACCCCTTGTCCTCCTAAGCGCGGGTGTCCCCCTGGGAGCCCCCCGTCCTCCCCAGCTCCAGGCGAGTGTGACGATTCAGCACCATCTGGACAGTCCCCGTGATGGGTCACCCAGGACCAAGAGCCGAGCACATGGCAGCTCCTGTTCTGTACTAGAAAGATGCTGTGGGGCCCCCCCGAAATGGAAAGAGGGCGCTCCCCATGTGATGAGACCAGTGTCCGGTCTTGTTTAAGTGTTGTTTAGAGAATGTGTGCGGGGGGCGGGTGCCAGCTCCTCCAGAAACCAGGGCTCTGAGGCGTTTCTGTCCGAGGCAGTTTGAGAAAGTTGCTGGCGAGGCCCCGTTGCTAGGGAGACAGGAGACGTTCATTATATGTAAATTCCAGGCAGGATGAGTTCTCTCAAAAAGGGAGCGATTCGGGAGGGATGGGCAGCAGAACGCAGAGGGACTTCGAGCCTGGAGAAGGGCCCCCCCTCACCTTGTGCTCCGGGGAGAAGCTGCAGCATCAGCCACCGCCTCCCCTGCCCCCAGAAGTGGTGAACCCTCACCGAAGCTTTTCTTCCCGTGAATCAGGGGTCCCGGCAGCATTGCCCACTAGAGTGAATGAAAGTGTTCACACTGAAACAAATGTGTTGTTTGTCTGAAATCCAAGTTAGACCCGGCACCCCTCCGTCCGGGGACGCCGGCCTGACTGTCCTCACAACAGCGCCAGCACCCCACCTCCGCTTACAGTCAGCTTGCCCGGATTTTACAAGGGCGGGCGTGTGTGTGTGTGCGTGCGTGTGTGTGTGTGTGTGTGTCAGTGTGTGTGCACGCACATGTGCACGCTTAGGACATCATAGAATATGAAACTGAACAGGAGAGATGAAGTCAGCCTCGTAGATTGTAAGCATGGCGTGATTCTATCTATTCCGTGCCTCAGTATAAATCACATTGGGTGATTTGAAATCAAGATGGGTGCTAAAGAATAACGATCTGCCTGGAACGGCTCCACCCGAAGAGATGGACCTTTGCGGAGACTGTAGACTCCTCCTCCCCTCCCCTCCTCCACGCTCCCCTCCCCGACCCCCAGCCGTGCACACAGGTGGTTTTCTACCTTAAGCCCCCGGCCGGGAGCCGCAGCCCCCGCTTCAGGTGACTCCTGCCTCTCGGCTGATGTCCGGCCGACCGCCCCGGCCCGGCCCCCACTCCCGGCGGAGCCCCTACAGCTGACTCCGGGTCCTCCACCCAGCAGTATGCAGGGGTGCTGCTCGGTCTGCAAACCAGCGTCCCAGCCGAGTGGCCAGAGCGGCCGGGCGTGGCGCCGTGGGACTTATACACAGGTGCCTCTGCAGCCCGCCCTGTCCACTCCGCATCTTTCCTGGAGTCGCGAGATAGGCTTTGCAGGCATGGTTGTTGTGTGGCAGGGCTGGGGCGTGTCGTCACCCCCCTTACTGAGAGCGCTTGGATCGTGTCCGGTTTTCTAAGGGGTTCAATCCGGAAGTCTCGAGAAGGGATGGCGTTACGATAGCTACAAAGTTACGCGCCACCTGCCTACATTTCCCGTGTCATCTGGACGTGGCATGGTTGGTGAAGAGCGGTGCGTTTTCATCAAAAGATACATTTTAATAGGCTGATCATGAAAAGCCTGTAATTCTGGGCTGGAACTTTAAAAAATGGGGAAGGAGGGCAGATGGCAAAGCACCTGAGTGGACGCACAGAGCAGGCGGGAGAAAGCAGTTTTCTAGGTGCTGCTCACCCAAGGGCAGCGCTGGGCAGGTGCAACCCAGAAAGAGAGCCGGAGATGGCGGTCATCTGCTGACCGCCGGGCAGCGAAGGGCAGGCGCCTCGCCCGGGCTGCGTGGGGCGGGGGGACAGATGGTGCCGAGGGGAGAAGCGGGGTGCTGTGGCTTCCTGGAACCAGGAAGGAACTTGGTCTGAGTCAGTAACAGCTCCAAGTCACCTCACAGCATCGAGCCCAAAGGGCAAGGCGAGGCTGGAATGAGGAGCGGAACCCCTGAGGACCACTGAGCGGAGACGCCAGGAGAATTCCAAGCAAGCTGGCAGGCCGCGGTTCCGAATGCGCCGTCAGGGAGCAGGCAGAGAAGGCCGGGTTTCCTGTCACACGGGCAGGGCGTAGTCCAGGGCGCAGGTGCGGGCGGTGACTAGCAGGAGCCGTGCGAGGCTGGTCACCCGTCACACTGCACTTAGACGCTGCATGTCCCCACCGTCAGTCACCTTTCCCAGGGCGCCCCCACTTCCACACCACGTAGGTCCTCAGAGCGCGGGCAGCCGCCCACGCCCCTGTCACCACGCGGACGGCAGAGCTAGCTTCCCCACGGTCAGAAACGAAGGCCCTCTAGAGAGAGCCTCCCCGCCACCTTTATCCAAGATAACGCTGAAGAATAACTCTAGAACATAAAACCGAAAGCCACCGAAGTCAAGTCGCGCGATGAGAAGACATGACGTGGAGAAGCTGTGGGAGGACACAGGAGGAGTCCATTCGGGGTCGTCGTTTCTGGAGCTGCCTGTCCCTCTACGGCCTTAAGGTTTTTATTTCCCAAATTACAAGAGAAGGCTCAGTCACGGTGGGATAAAATTTTCGTTTGGAAGTGTCGTGAAAAACGTCTCTGCTCCGCCTGACCCAAAGCAGCAGAATTTTGTCTGATTTTCCTGGTGGTCACGTTGAAGAAGATGTGCCGGTGATGGGGGTCTATGTCGCCGACACCGAGCCTGGAGACCGCGATCAGCTCGCCTGGGAGAGCATGGGGGGAGGGCTGAGGGCAGGACGGACATGTGCGAGCCGTGAAGGGGACGATGCTCGGGAAGCGGCTCTCTGGCTGGGGACGGCCAGCCCCGTCACTCCGCTGACTGTCCCGTCAGTGGCCGGTGGCGCAGCCGGAGCTCCCCATCAATCCAACGGCTCTGCTGTGGAATGATGACGCTTCTCTCCTGCCCTGTCTTCCCGTCTGACGGACAGCTGAGGCTCAATCAGAGCCAGGGCCCGCAAGCTGCACCCACCGTCAGTAACAGAAGTCAGTGGAGGACGGAGCGTGGAGGGGGCCGCGGTCCAGCGCAGCAGCCGCCGAGCCGCCTCTGAAGCCACGGCGTGGCCGGCCACCGAGTGCCAGGTGGGGCGAGGCCGTGGCTCGGGCCTGGGACATGGGCGTGTCGTCTGGGGATTCATGCCGCTAGTCGCTAGCCTCATGAGGCCGGAGGGAGGTCCCGTTTCCTAAGGGCGCAGGGGCCTCTGGCTCTGCTCCGAGGCGCCGACTCTGCAGCGGCAGCAGCCCCTCGTGCTGGCTCGCCCTGGTCCTGCTCGGACTGGGAGCAGTGACCCCAGGTGGCAGCTGACACGCTGGCGCTGACCGCGGACTGAGAAGCCGGGAGCGCTCCCCCACCTCTCTCGACGAGCCTGAGCATCGGGCCCGCCATCGCCCCATTTTACAGGTGAGGCTCAGGGAGACCGAAGCCGCGCCCGTGCCCCGATCCACTGTGCTCGCTGCTGCCTCCCGCAGGCGGGTGAGACGTGGCCCTGACCCGGGACCTGCTAGGCTTGTGCCTGTGGCCGGTGTCCCCTCTGGTCCCTCAGCCGGATGTGCACACAGGCCCCACTGCACATCCGATCCCAGCGGACCTCTGCGTCTGCCTTCCGGCCGCAGGCGCCCCCTCCCTGCCTGCGTGGTCGCCCCTGGGGTTTGTCTGCACCCCGTCCCGGCAGCTCTTCACCGGTGACTGACGGGCCTGGGGTGTACATGCTCCAGCTCCTGCCGACTGGGACACTGAGGTGTGACCTGCACTGCCCGCAGGGGGCTACACGAGGGCATCGGTGTGCGGGGCAGGCTCCTGGGCACCGTCGCGGCCGCCCCGGTGACCCTCTGTGGGACTGCTTGTCTCTGCACCCTGACTTGGCCTCCTTCCCTGCCTGGGCCCGCTCTCTGACGTGGCTGTCCACCTTTCCTGAGCACGTGTTCTGTCCAAAGACGGTCACTTCCACGCGGCCCCTCCGCACGGACCCGCCTCTGAGAAGCCGGCCGGAGCCGCACAGCAAGCGCCCGGCTTCCTGCGGGCCTCGGAGCCTGGCTGTGGCCGCGACGAGCTCACAGGATGCGTGTTGCTCTTCCTCGTCGTGACAGCCCCTGGCTGCTGAACACACACACCCCAGGACCAACAGTATCCTTTCCGCAAAGCTCCCCTCGTTTAGCCCCACGCCCAGATAACCCATCAGCTCTCATTAGCTCCTTTTCTGGAAGAAGAAACAGATTTAGAGAAATGAAGCCACGGTGGACGTTGCTGCTGCCGGCGTCAGGGGCCACAAGGCTCCAGCCCGTGTCCACTTCCGTCCTGCGGCCAGTGCCCTTCCGTCAGTCTTTCCGCCCGCTGCCAGCTGTGCCTGGAGGTCTGACCTTCCCACGGACAGGCACAGCGCGGAGGGTGACCACATCCCCCGGTGCTGCTGGCACGCCCTCCCGCTGTGGTCTGGGCTCGCGCCACCTGCTGCCCGCCGCCGACTTCCTGTCCCACCGTGCCCGGAGAGGGAAGCCTCCGTGTGAGCCTGGCCTTCCTGCCTGCGCCAGCCCAGAGTGGTGGCCACACAGAGCCGAGCGACTAACCCCTGCCCCCATCACACAGCCACCTCAGCCCCGTCCCCTGTGGTTCAGGGAGTGTGTGGGCCTCATGCCACAAGGCGCCCAGCCAGGCAGCAGCAGACGGAAGGGGCTCTCCTCGGTCAAAAGGTTTCACTTTGCCTGAGAATTCTGCTGGGGCCCGAGCACGCCGGTGCCGGCTTGTCTTTGAGGACAAGGTCTGTCGGGTGTGGCGCAGTGCAGGGCCGCTCTCATGCGGAGCAAGAACCGGGGCCCAGATCTGAGCTCTTTCCAACACGGCGGATCCCCTCTGTCCCGTCCTGGAGAGACCGGGGTTTGAGGGAAGCCAGGCCTGGGGCCACGGAGCCTTCCTGCCTCCAAATCTCAGCTCTCCTGGCAGCACCAATTAGCCAGGTGTTCTGCATACATTTGCTTTGTAAATGTGGATGATTAAACTCCATGGACTCACCATAAAGGCAAGTTTGATTTTAGAGTACTACTCAAGAAAGTATCAAACAGGTGTTTTTAACTTTGTATTAAATACATGTATATCTTCCCTGTACATGTGTCTAGATCTATATATATCTATCTACATATATACATATATATATCATCAACATACCTTCGGTATGCATATATTGAACTTCAGGTCTGAAGCTCACTAAATTTTCACAAAGAGCTCACCTGTAGAATCAGCATCCACAGCAAGAAAAAGAACATTCTGCCTCCCAGGAACTCTCCTAATTTCCCAAGCAGTCACTGGCCCTGAACAGGGGTCATGTGGTGTCTTTAATTGAACTATAACAATAAAATACACAGATGGTAAACGTTCAGCTCAATGAGTTTTAACAGTTGCATACACTCAGGTAACCACCTCCCCAAACGAGATAGAGACCTGCTCTGTCCAGTAGCAATACACAGAGCCACATTGTAGCCTCAAGTTGTCTAGTACCCACATGAGGAAAAGTAAAAAGAAACAGGTGAAAACAATTTATTTCTAGCCCAGGGCACTTAAAATTATCATTTATTAGAAATGTTGGTTGTTTAAGCCAAAAAATGATCATGTCAACACATAGTTAAGATTGAAATTATAATAAAGAATTTTACCTTTTTTTGTAATAAGTCTTCAAAACGATGCATATTTTATACTTACAGCACAACTCAGTTCAGATGTTTTTTAACAGTTAACATGAAACAATATCCTACCGAAACAATAGAGTTGTGTTTAAGGGGAAAATATTTTGTGCTGCTTCAGTTTTTAAATTTAATTAGAATTAACTCAAATTAAAAATTTGGTCCCTCAGTTGCACTAGCCACAATTTGAGTCACATGGCATGTGGCTAGAGGCCCCCACATTGAACAGTGAAAATTAGGACATTTCCAGCAGCCCAGAGAGTTCCCTCTTCCTCCTTTCCAGTCAGCCGCCTTCCTTCACACCCACGTAGCCACTTCCTGATGCCTGTCGCTGTAGACTGTGTCACTTGTCCTTGGGTTTCGTATAGATGTGATTGTACAGATACAGTCTTTTACATCCTGCTTATTTTGCGCAGTATAATTGTTTTCAGGACTCACCCAATACCACCAAACACAGCCAAAATCTGGCACACTGACATCGCCAAGTGCAGATGCCGGTGTGGAGCAGCAGGAATGCTCGTCCCTGCTGGTGAGAATGCAGAGTGGCACAGACGGTTTGAAAGACAGTGTGGTAGTTATTTACCAAACTAAGCATACGCTTACCGTACGATCCAGCAATTGGGCTTCTTTACATTTACCCAAAAGAGTTGAAAACTTATGTCCTCGCAAAACCTGCACGTGGGTGTTTACAACAGCTTCAGTCGTAACTGCCAACACTTAAAACAATCAAGATGTCCTACAGTAGATGACAGTTAAATAAACTGTGGTCCATCCAGACAATGGGATACCAAGCCATGACAAGATGTGGGGGAACCTTTAAACTTATTACAAAGTGAAAAGGCGGCATACTGTGTGATTCCGCCTACGTGACATTCTGGGAAAGCAGAATATCAGGGGTGGGTTGGGTCGGGATGAGGAGGCAGGTCACAGGGGATTCTTGGGGCGTGATCCTGGGATGATGGATGCATGTCTTCATCCAGTGGTCCAAACCCACAGAACGTGCAGCACGGAGAATGAGCCTTCAGGTAAGTTTTAGACCTTGGGTGATTATGATGTGTCAGCGTAGGTTTGTCTTTGGTGAAAAACCTACCATTCTGGTGAATGATGTTGATAATGGCGGAGGCTGTACCCGGGGAGCAGGGGTATATAGGAACTCTCTGTGCCTTTTTTCCTCAGTTTTATTGTAAACCTAAAACTGCTCTTTAAAAAATGAATTCATTATATTTTTTTGTGTTTTTTTTTACACCTACGGCACCTGGTCTACCTAGATGATCTCCTATCCAAGTACTAGCCAGGCCCGACACTGCTTGGCTTCCGAGATCAGACAGGATTGGGCATGGCCGTAGTAAAAAATGAATTCATTAATTTAAAAAGAATCGTCCATGTTGTATATGTCAGTGGTTTGGTATTTTTTATTGCTAAATAGTATTCCATTGCATAAATACTCCACTATTTATTTCTTTTCCCACTGATGCATAGTTTGGTTCTTTTTAGTTTGGGGTATTATGAATAAGGCTGCTATACACACTCTTGTACGAGTCGTTTTAAAAAACATGTCTTCACGTCTCTTGGATAACCACCAAAGAGGAATTGCCGAGTCATGTGGGACGTTCGTGTCCAACTACGAGAAACGGTTCTCCGAGGGAACTGCACGGCAGCCGTCATGAGTTCCGCCTCCCCACGTCTTTGCCCACATCTGCTATGGTCATCTTTTTAATCTCAGCCTTTCTATCCACTGTGGTTATGATTTGTATCTCCTCAGTGGCTAAAGATGTGGAGAGCCTTGATATATTTATTGCCCGTTCTCAGATCTTCTTTTGTGAGGGGCATGATCGAGTCTTTTGTTCATTTAAAACTGGGTTGCCATCTCTTTATTGTTAATTCGTAGGAGTTCTCTGCATGTCCTGGATATAAATCTTCTGTCAGATGCACGTGCTGCCAAATTTTTTTCCAGTCTCTGGCTTATCTTAATGATGTCTGTTGATGAGCATTTTCTTAACACTGTCTTGTGATGCACAGAAACTTTTAATTTTGACAAAGTCAAATTTATCCAATTTTTAATTTTGTGCTAAGTGCTTTTTGTGTCCTGACTAGAAAATCTTTGCCAAGCTTAGATTTTCTCCTGTTTCCTTTTAGAATAAAAGTTGTCAAACTATGGCTCTCAGTCCAGACCCAGCCCACCTCCTGTGTTTGTACGGCTTATGAACTAAGAGTGATTTTATATTTTTAAATGGCTGGGCAGGGCAGGGAATCGAAAGTATGCGAAAACTGTGAGACTCAAATTTTAATATGCATAAGTGCCGTCCATTCATTAGGTGCTGTCTTCGGCTGCTCTCACTTCATGGAAGGGGAGTCCGCAAAGCCTAAAATGTTTCATGTTTGGCTCTTTACAAAAAAAGAATTTGCTGACCTTTATTCCAGAAGCTTCCGTGATTCCAGGTTTTACATTTAGGTCTATGATCCCGCTTGAATTAAGTTTTGTGTTGGAGTGAGGTAGAGGTCCAGTGTCCTTAATTTTTTTTTCAATGAGAATTTGAATTGCGTGGCTGATTGGGAGACGCTCCCGTGACATGGGGGCAGCCGTGTTTCTGGAATGTGGGAAAAGCCCCTTTTTTCTCCTCTTGCCGTGAGACCCACCCCCTCCCAGCCGGGGTCCGGCCGAGGACCAGACTGGCCATCTCCCCTCAGCCTCTGGAAGGCCGAAGCTGCTGCCTCAGAAATGGCAGTTTCCAACGCCTGTGGATTTTCCCCGATTACACAAAACGTGTCAAGGCTGGGTTTTTATGTTAAAATCACAGTCCTCTGTTCACACTCAGCCAGCGCTCCTCCCCCGACAGGCATCTCGGTGGCCCTCCGCGCACGGCGGCCACGTCCAGCTCAGGACAGGGGCTCATCAGGTGCCGAGTTCTCCACTCCCAAGGCCGGTCAGCACGCAGCGCTGTGTCCTGTCTCTCTAGCCACAGGAAGACGGAGTGGAAGCCTTGCAGAGGCAAATAGTTAGTGTGTGTCTGTTTGTCGCCGGTCAGAGTTGAGTGGCTCTAAGAACAGAGTTGGCAAAGTCATTCTCCCTACAACTAAGCAGCGCTGTGTGCCTGCCTGTCCTTCATGAGTTCTCAGGGGCCGCCTCCCCTCAAAGTGCTGGTCACACACAGCGTTCTGAGATGAAATTTAGCTTCGGCGCTTGGGGAGGGGCTTCCGATGGATCTGTTAACCGAGCATTTGCCTTGCCTCCTTTGTACTCCGTACTCCATCTTCTCGTTATCTTTAACGCGAACAGGACTGGGGGTTATTGTGCACGTGTGGATCTTGTCTCCAATAGAAATCCCTCTCACACACGCACGCACACGCTCACACGGACACGTGCACACACACACACGCCTGTGGTGTGCACCCTGCCAGCCCCCGCTCCCCACCCCATGGAGGTCTCAGTCGCGCCATTATAATCACACTCTGCACACACGTCACATGTTTCATCTCGGTTGCGAAGGGTTCACCAGCCACAGTATCATCTCCTTCCTTTTACAAGTGGAGAAACCGAAGCCAAAAGACGCTGTGACATTTTATGCCGCCGAGCACCTCCCGCCTCGCTGGGCTTGCTGCACACACGGGGGTGCCGAGCAGCCAGCCCCTCTGCACCCGAGCTGTCAGCGGGGAGCTCCTCGCCTCTCCTCACCGCCACGTGCCCGAGTCCCAGGCTGTGGCAGACACGCGGCGAGGGTTTGGAAGGCTGACTCAACAGAGCCAGTCCTGGGATGGAGAGGACACGGGCCCGGAGGAGATGTGGGGCAGCGGGGCCAGAGGTTGGAGGACACCTGATGTACCGAAGTCACCGTCTCCTGCAGGAGGCCATCAGCTCTGCGCCTGACGGTCAAGTAGCTAAATGCCGGCATTTCAAAAAGTCAAGAATTGCAAGTTCCTCAGGGGCCGCTAGGCCGTGGCAGGTCTCTGGCTGACCAGTCTGACCGTGGCTTGACTTGAAAGTCAAGAGTGCATAAACTTCCCGTTTCTATTGACAGCTCAAAAGGAAGCAAGAAAGGCGGAAGTCAAAATTCAGGATTAGAACATGAGCATCCATAGCTGCTGGAAATAGAACCCAAGCTATTTAATTTCGACGACTCGTAGAAAACAAAAAAACCCTAAGAAAGGAGGAAGATACTGGTGGCTTTCTCCAGCCGCCCCTTCCAACAAGGAGTGAAGCAGTCACGTGGGAATGTGGTCCTTGGAGTAGCATTTGCTGGCCTTGGTTTTCCCGTTTACACCTCTGATTCACCATGAATAAACCGGAGCCTTCTTGCTTTAGGATTCAGTGAGGTATATGCTCAATTACAGGGACACCCAACTAATGTTACTCCCCTTCTTTGGTGCATTTAAAAAAAATTAGAACATGTACGCACACAACATTAGAGCACCTGACTATATAGAGAAAATACTAACAGACCTGAAGGAAGAAATAGAAAAGCATGAGTAACAGCAGAGAGCTCAGGCCCATGTTCAACAATGGATCAGTCTTCTGGAAAATCATTGGGCGGAAATAACACGTTAGATCTGATTAACTTAATGGGTGTTTACACAATGGCCCATTCAAAAGCAGCAGAATATCCTTTCTTCTCAATCACACGTGGGACATCCTCCAAGACAGATCATATGTTAGGCCACAAAACAAGTCTTAATACATTTAAGCAGATCGGAACCATATAATCTTTTCAAACCACAATAGTATGAACCTATAAATCAATTACAAGAAGAAAACTGGAAAATTCACAGATGTGTGGAGATTAAACAACATGCTCCTGAACAACCCATGGTTCAAAGAAAAGTCAAAAACGGTATTGAGACAAAGGCAAATGGAGATGCAACCTACCCAAACATGGGACGCAGCCAAGGCTGTTCTAAGAGGGAAGTTCGTAGCGATACATTAAGAAAACTGTTTTGAACATAGAATCGGCCGCCCTTCGTGTGTCGCTCTTCTAGCCCCCGCAGACTCAGAGCCGCTTCAGGGACAGCAGCTTCACTTCACTTTTCTCCTGCCGTGGGGCACCAGTGCGTCGACGAGTGTGGCTAGTACAGACCCTCGCCGCCCACCCGCCCCGCACCGCCGCGGGGGCAAGTCCTAGGTGCTTACAGACTGCCAGCAAACACTGCCGCCTTTTAAGTTTCCCGGTTGCTGGGAGAGAAAGCGCGGGTCCGAGAGTCAGGACCGCGGGCACAGGGTGGGAGGCAGGGCTCCGTTCGGTGTGTTTTCGTGTAAGGCTGGAAATGCGTCTGCTTCGGTAGAGCGTTTGTTCCTAGCGGTGCACCGTTCACGTGGCATTGGATTTTAAGGCCTAGTTCAACTTGTATTTCTTCAGGCTAAGTGGAAACTTGGTAGATTATTTTTTCCCAATTAAAATAATAATAGAACTGACTTGGGGGGAAAAAAAATAAAATAAAACAAGCTTGAAGAGGCCCGAACATAACTGTTGTCAGTTTTACCGTTACAAATAGAATTAGTCCAAACGCTTACGCAGCTTCCACGAGCCGCCCCACTGCAGCCTCCCCTCAGCGCACGGCCTCTGTGCAGAATGTTATTAAGTATAATTCATCCTCCTCTAATTTATTAGATTACGTCTATACACTGCTGCACTTATTTTAACAAAGAGGTTTTTAAACAAATAGAAGTAAATGCAGATTTAATTTATTTCAACAGGCCAAGAATTCTCAAGAAAATCAATTTTCATTTGCACAGAGATTCTGGAAGCCTGGCACCCCCGTCATCACATGGCCATTCTTTCTCCGCTCGCCTTCCCATGACAGACAGCTTCATTTCTCTGCCATGATTCTATTACCCACAGAAAGATATGCTTAAGGAGTGTTAAGGGTCTAACTTAAACTGACAAAAGTCACCAAAACCTGTGTTAAGGCTTCGACTTACCCAGGCGCATGGGAACCTTTGGGAAAAGAGCACGTTGCCCGTGGTAATGGGGTGTGTTCGTCTTTATTTGCAGCCCCCGTGTTGTTAATTGATGGAAGACCTTTCGTGCTGTGTACATGGAAGAAGGGGTCACTGTCTCTCTTCTCTCCAAAACTGTGCTGCTGAGAACCACTGAGAACCGGGGCGCATGCGGGTGCCCACTGCCAAGGTTCGGAAGTGGCGAGGTCTCGGGTCTCAGGTCCTAAACGCTCCCGTTCATTCCATCCTTCTAACCTCACAGCTCGTTGAAAAAACATAAATTACCATCTTTTCTGTCCTCTGCCTAAAACCCTCCTGACGGCGTTCCCTCACCCTCTCCCTGCCATCTCTCACACGTGCGCTAGAGCCCGCTGGCACCAGCTCGCGAGACCCGAACGCGCACACCTCTTTCCAGCTCTGAATTCGGGTTCATCTTCCTCCCGTGAAATCGGCTATGATGTGAGTGTTGGCACCATGGAAATCGGCAGACGGTACAAATCTGAATTGTCATTATTTGTCCTAATAATTCCGACAGCATAGGTGCCACGTGGCTCTCACCTGAGCTCGTTTTGTCCCTTCTCTGGGATAAAGTCCTTTCTCTTCGGGAAGGGATTTCTGCATTCCCGGCGGGTCCCGGAGGGCCTCTCTGGGCTCTCAGAATGTCCTGCCTGAGGGGAGCACCTTCACTTCCTTGAGAGCTTTTGGCCACGCCAGATAGCGGACTCCGCTCCCCGCACCTCTGCCCTTGCAGGGTGTCCTCCGAGCCCTTTGCTGCGGTAACTGTAGCCGTGAGTGTGGCTGCCTTCGCTGTGCTCTGCGAGTCCTAGGAGATGGTCCCACTTGAGGGTGGCCTCGGGGACTCCTCCTCACACTTCCTGTCGGCGTCAGGAGTGCGGGTAGTCATGCTGACTGCCGCCTAACTCACAAACCCCGGGTTCCAGGGTCCCCAAGCCTTGGCATGCTGGCTGGACATTGCCCCCCCCACCACCACCATGAGACTTCCCGGTGTCGATGGCTGCACCCCCGAGGGGGTTCCTGATTTGTGTCCCTGCCCTCCTTGCCCTGCGTCACTGGTCCAGGCCTGTCCCTGTTTCTCTGCACCTGGGCAGCCTCCCCAACACCTGCAGCTGCAGCTGGGTCCCTCCCCCGCCCCCAGGCACACAGCACCCTCCAGGTGGCCGTCCGGCCAGGCCAGCCCACCCCTTCTCTCAACCCGTAGGGTCCCTGAACGGGCCTCGAGCACGCCACCTCCCCTCCCCTCAAAGTTCAGCACCGTCCTGGGGCCCATGAGCCAGACGCACTTGTCAGCATGGGGTGGTCGCACTGAGAGCTTTTTCTCTGGATTCTCTGGTTCTGCCCTTCCCCCCGGGTGCGTTTATCTGGTCCAAGACCGAGTCTTTCATTTTCCCTTTTACACAGAACAAGTGTTTCCTGTGTTTTCAGCCTCTGCGGGCTCCAGGCGTGAGCAGCGCCCCTTCACCTCGTCATTCCCGCGTGCTCCGCCCCGGCCCTCTCCCTCCCAGGGGTGCGGGTGCGGTGGGGGGGGGCGGGGTCTGCAGCGGAGGCCCCTGCTCCGCGTCGGTCACGGCCATCTGCCCCACGGCCGCCACTTCCTGCCTTGACACTGGAACGAAACCGAGGTTTCCCTAACCGGGGCCCCAGGCGAGGCGCTGGCACGGGGTCTGTTAGAAATTGATTCAGCGCGACGCTCCTTGGACCCTGGCGCGCAGGGCCGGCGTGGCACCCACGCTCAGGGGCGTTAGTCCCCGGATGAGTCTGCACCGTCGCTCTCGGTCTGCAAATCAGGAAACGGGGCGCACACAGGGCCCGGCAGCCGCGCCCCGCACTCCCGCCCCGGTGCTGTGACGGTCTCCCGGCCAGGCCTCCAGACCCTTCCCCGTGAGCGGCAGCGGGTTCCCCGTGTGACTCCGGGTTTGATCGTCCCCCTCTGTCCCTCGGCTACCTGAAACGTGCGCCACGTTTCTAAAAGGACCTCGCCTAGGTGCCCGTGTCGTGCCGAGCGGAACGGGGCTTCGGGTCTCTGTAGAGTGAGAGAAGCTTCTGTAACAAGTGCCCGGGGCACCATCTCAGTGCATCTCTGGCCATCGCAGTGATGCGCAGAATTCAAGGGTCTTCACTGAGCAGGTCACCGGGCAGCGACTAATGTCTTGGTCCACGTGGCCCGGCCATGGAGCTCAGTGGACCTGGCTTTCCAGCTCGGACCGGCTCGCAGCTGAGTTCTTAGCTCCAGAGCCCGTCTCCTCACCTGCAGAGCGGGGACAGTCGCAAGGCTCCCTCCCCGCCCAGCGGGAGCACCAGCAAGACAGCGCCCCCCCCGCCCCGCCCCGCGCTGTCTGGTCTGGTGTCTGAGGCCTCTGAGTGTCTGAAGGGCGTGATGTAAATCAAGCAGCTTCTAATTAAAACCCTCCGCCCGCAGCTGCACTGCGTGTCCTGCCTCAGCCGCACATGACCCTCACCCATGGGAAACCTCAGGCCGCTGTCAGAGAGACCACGGGGTGCCAGGCCCGTGCGCCCCAGCACCAGGCGGCGGGTGGAGGATACGTGTGCCCGGGCCGCAGCAGCGAGGGGAGAAGTCAATACTCTGCGCGCGCCAAATGAATTGATTTTCATAAAATTAACATTATAGTGCATAATAACATTTCCCAACGTAAGATCTTTTCATATTAATATTTATAACGTTAGCGTTATAAGGATGAAATCAGACCTTTGTGATTATATTCACCTTTTTTTACCCTTACTCTGTTTCAAAGATAAGAGCTGGTTGTGGGGCTTTTTTTATTGTCATTTTGGAGGTTTTATTCGGGCCTTTTTCTCCAGTGTTTTCTGGTGGCATCCTGACTTCCACAAGGAGCGAGTGCGCCTTTAACGGTGGCCACAGACACACACGGATGCGTCTCGGAGCTGGCGGGACTGAAAATCCGCTCAGACGCCCAGCGCGCGGGGCTCTCCTCTCTGCACGGTGCGTCGGCACCGGCGTCCTGCTCTGATCACGACGGTTAGTGTCACTGAGCTGGGAGACGAGCGCCTGTCCCCACCGCCGCCCCACGCGGGGCCGAGCGCCTGCCCCTGGGCCCTGGGGCTCCCGGGCAGGAGTGGGGAGCAGGCATGGGCGGGGACGGGCGGCACCCTGCAGCGGCCTCGCCAGCTTCCCGCAGGAGGCCCGAGGCCGGGCGTGCGCGCCCGCGGGTGGTGCAGGAAGTGGGACCCGCGGCCAGGGCCCATCCAGGGCGCAGGCTCCGGCTGGGCGGAGCGGGAGCCCCGTCCTCCTTCCCTTCACAGCAGCGGATGTGTTTGAAGCGTCCCTTTTTTTCATGCTTAACAGTATTTTAAATCTGGGCTTCTTTATGAACGTCTGAGTGTGTCATTTGAGCTGAGTAATGACGGGAGGCACAGAGCTCACCACGTCTCGCATGAGCTCTAGTCCGCTAAGTGTGCCGTGACCGTGCACCTCACGCTGCGGGGCTCAGCGGCAGGAACTATGGTCTCGGTTCTGGGGGTCGATGTCTGAGGTCAGGTGTGGGCGGGGCGGTTCCCTCTGCGGCCGTGAGGGGGTCTGCCCAAGGCCTCCCCAGCTCCTGGGGGTTTGCCCCTCTGGTGTTCTGTAGCTTTTGTGGTCACTTCACCCGCACATGGCGTCCACTCTGGGCGAGTCCTCGTGTCCCAGTGGCCCCTTCGGGTGAGGAGGCCTGTTGCATTGGCCTGGAGTCCACCCCGGGGACCCGCTCGCAGCTCGCTCACCTGCGAAGGCCCTAGTTCCTCTCAAGGTCACATCCACAGGCGCGGGGGTCGGGGCTGTGGCATCTTTTGGGGAGAACACAACTTGGCTTCTCACGGCCCCTCCCTGCTTTCCCCCCGACCGCAGTGCAGACCGCCAGCTCCCGGGCCTGACTTAGGGAACCCGCTTCCGCACCGGCCCCTCCGCCACCCTGCACCCTCTCCAGTCCCTTTTCCCCCACAGGGTCACAGACTGCTTGCCACAGGGAGTGGACGCAGCGGGGACACTGAGCGGCCCTGGGAAGAGAACATCATGCAGTAAATTCTTCCTAACACGTCAGCAGCGCGTGGCCGCGGCGGGCCCCCCGTCAGCACCCAGGGCGCGGGGCTCCTGCCAAAACCTGCCGCCGAAGTGCAGGCGACACCGGCGAGACGGCGCCACAGAGGTCAAGGGCGGGTCCCAGCCGCTCCTCCCGAGGCGGGCGAGAGGGCCTCTGTCACCCCAGGGCGACCCACTGTTGCCAGCTGGGCTCTAAGGTCACCTCATTAGGGCCGAGGGCCGAGTTCTCTATCCAGATAAGGGAAAGCCACCTACTGGGGTGTGTCGTGCTTAAGTCACGAGTGGACCCCGCGTCTCCTGCCGCCCAGTTAGGTGGCACCCTAATAGCCCCACACTGCTTCCCTCGTGTAGAATGAGGGTGTCCCCTCCCCCCTCCCCCCGCCAGGCAGGAAGAAGCCACCGTTGCAATCGAAGACGCCCCGACTTGTCTCAGGGAGAGAGGCAGCCTCGGCTAATGAGAACGAGCAGACGTGAGTTTCCCAAACACCAGAAGAAAAGTGACACTCTTCAGCTCGGCAGAACAGAAAAGAAAGACCACGCCTGAGCCTCAGAGCGCGTGTCATGCAGCCTCCGGGCAAAGCTGTCGTTCTGGGCTAAACTCAGCCGAGGACCGGCGAGTGCTGACGGCGCCTCGCCGGCGTCCGGTCGCCCTGCCTGTTCTGCCTCGTTAAGGCAGACAGAGCCGTGCTCCCCCGCGCTAACAGCGGCTTGTTCCCTGTCTGGGCCTTTTGCAGGCGTGACACTGAGTTCCTTGGGAGAAGGCCCCATCGTCACAGCTAAATAAATAAAGTACGTGAAATCATCCACCTTCCCTGGCCCGACGCCCCATCTCAAAATACTAAGTCTATTGCTTCTCATGTATATGGTCGGCACCTCTGTGCTTTGTAAGGACAAAATAATAAATATTCTCTCTTCTCTGGCCATCGGCTGAGGACATGAGGGAGAGAGCATCATAACTCTCCCCTTATGATGGTGGAAGCGCTCCCGAGGGTATTATCTAAGTCCGACAGTGACTCGGGCTCAGTTGGTCTTTTAGTCACTTCAAAAAGGGCCTTTGACGTGTCCAGGCGTGACCTGTGTCCTCCCTCTGCTGGCCTGTGGGTCGGCAGCCAGTACCCTAGGCTCACATCTGTGACTCTCTGAGCCTGTTTACATTTTTAAAAATGAAAGTGAGCTAAACTTACAGCAGTTGGAACTGTGTGGGCCCGATGGCGGAGTCCGAAAAAAATAACTACCACCGAAAACAAGAAGACGCAAAGGGAAAATATCGGTCAAAAAAAACCAAATCGTGTTTCTGTTTTGGTTTGTTTTCTTTTTCATAATTTTGGATCTGTAAGATGCCAAGACCGGATTAGACTGGTTCCTCTGTGGCTTCCAGAATGCCCTGGGCACACAGGTGTCACACATGGAGTTCTTCGTCTGCTCGTATCCGGCTTGAGCTGAAGTTTTGTCCTTCTTAGGAGCCCTTCAGGCACGGGTCAACTTTCCCACAGGGGCTCCCATTCTGAGCCCCAATTTGTCTGTGCCCCAAGGACTCAAAGTGCTCCATAGGTGATGAAGCTCCATGTGCTACTGCCTGGCACTTGGTGACTTCAGGATGTAATGGAGGTCACTCCTGTGTCCTTTGAATAAGACCCCCCACCTCAAGCTTCCCCTCTGACCTCTGGAACGTGAAGAGCGTGTGTGGGTCTGGCTTTCTCGCCTCCTGTGAGGCTGGGCCCCTAACCCCACCCACTGTCCGACAGCTCCAGGGGGCCTCTGCCATGTCCCCGGGGCCTGCCTGGGCACCCCTTCCTGCAACGCCCCCCGATGGTCCCTTCACCCCCAGACAGCCACGCCCATCCACCTGTCTCTTCAGCCAGACACACGGTGTGTTCCATTTTGTCACCATAAAACTGTGGCTTCTTGTCCACATCAGCATTTCAACCTAAAGGCCCCCGTCTGGCAGGAACAGCCCCGGCATCCCACGCATTCCCTGACGTCTCTTCCTCTCTTCCGAGTGATCCCGTTTCCGTCAGAAGCCTGACGCCTGGTCATCGAGGCATCTCTGCGCCCAGCCCCCCATATGACTAAGCCCCCTCCGGCCCGACGTCCTCCCCTGCGTGGCCTTCCGGCTCCCAGTCCGCAGCGCCACCAGCCCTCCCCTTGGTGGGCGTGGAGCTCTGCCCGGCTCCCGTCTCTGGGACTGTCGTACGACTCTGATCCCGTCCGTGTGATGAACTGCACTAGGTACTCTGCTTAGGTTTGCACAGAAAGTCGGTGATTAACTGTGGCGCTTTTTGTTAAACTTCCATGTGAAATGCTAGAGAAGAATAAATTGCATCATATTGTAACTTACTCCTGAGCGAGCGCGTTCCCGCCTGGCCCGGCTTGCCGCTGCATTACCGTCCTGAAAATTGCTATTCTTGTCTTGATTACTGGGTCTTTTCAGCCTCAGAATTAGTTTTCAGGGTACAGAGTAGTTTCTACCAACTCCATCCTTTTTCAGAAGGGTCTTATTTACCAAAGTTAATTTTGCTCATATTGCAACGTGCTTGAAAATAAGTATGAATCTTGTTTATTTTCATTCGCAGCGTTCCACCAGCAAGCAGCAATTGGAACTAAATTACAAGTGTTCAAAGAATGTGCTCACGTATTTCAGAGCTGTTGAGAAACATCCAGCCGGACAAAGCCGGGTTCAAACAAAGCTATAAACCAAACCATTGTTCGCGTTAAGGTCCCCTAGAGAGTGAGGCTGTGGGTGCCACCCCAGGCCTGGCGGGGGGCAGGGCAGCGGGCGTGCGCCCGTCACAGCTCTACCATCTGTCTGTCTCTCTCATCGCTGGCCGGCAGGCAGGCTGGGGATAGCATCAACTTGATGGTTCCCAGCCCATTAGAAATGCAAACCTTCTTATTTCCTTGGAAATAAATCTCTGCTTCTTTCCAAGGCCGCCCAGAAGAGAAGGGGTCTGCCAAGGAAGGGCTTGGTGCTTTCCCAACAAGGTCAGTCTCCGTTTCTTCTCAGGAAAAAAGCTGGAGCGCTCTGTGCCCGGGCAGGGGCAGGAAGTCAGCCAGCCGTCTCAACGTCTTGATGGTGGGCTTGTCACAGGCTGGGGGAGCCACCGGCGAGGTCCCCGCCCCCAGGAGGCCTGCAGTCTAGCATCACATGCGGCCACAGAGCCACACGCCCCGACCAGCGCAGGAAGCGCCATTAGGGAGAGATTGGGGTCTCCCAGGACCCATAACGCGATTCCCCATTAGGCTGGGGGTCCAGGCAAGGGCTTTCTGAGGAAGCAACATTTCAACAGGAGCCAGAAATCTGAACTCTAGCAGCCCAGGTTGGCATTTTTCTGTTGGATGCAAACCAGGGTTTGCCCCCAGCTTCGTCACTTGACACGTGTGGGCCTGGGCACGCCACAATCCTTTATACCGCGTGGTGGAGATTTTGTGGTTGATTCCGGTTTTTCCGCTGGACTTCACGTCAGGGAACCGTATCTTCATTCCTGATCGATAGCTGCTTGGCAGGGACCCCTGACTGTTGCTAAGTGTCTCTGTCCCCTTTAAGTGCCTCTAAATTACTCAGACTTGAAGTTGAGATCCAGCACCTCCCACGGAGAAGCGGGGCTGGTCACGTGCGTGGCTTTGGCCATTGGGATGCACAGAAGTGCGCTTCTTGGGAACCCCGGCCTCAAGAGACCTGTGCACTAATGCTCTCGTCTCCTCCTGCCTTCCGCTTCCTCCCTCCCCTGCTGTCCCCGGGAAGACCTGTCGGGGCGTGAGAGACCCCAAGGAGCACGGCCGCATTGCTGCTCGTCCCAGCCGAGGCCACTGAGGACCGTGGACAGCCAAGGCCCGGCACAGGTGCGCTAGGATGAGCGGAACCTCCCAGCCCACCTGCAGACCCCTGCGCGATACCACGGTCAGCTGTGTGTCAGTCTGCCGCACTGACTTACACGTTGGCTTCTCACAGACCTGGAGGCCGGAGTCTGAGATCCAGGTGTAGACAGGCTGGCTCCTCCCGGGCCTCGCGCCTTGGCGTGTGGACCGCCACCTTCTCCCTGTCCTCACGGCGTCGTCCCTGTGTGTCTGCGCCCAGTCTCTTCTCACATGTTGAATCGGGGCCCCCATACGACCTCGTTTTATCATAAATCCTCTTTAAAAGCCTCGTCTCCTAATACAGTCATGTTCTGAGGTCCTGGGGGTTGGGACCTTAACATGTGCACTCGTGGGGCCCCAGCCCCTCCCGAGCAGGATGTTCTGCTTCGCGGCGTGCTGCTGGCGTTTAATGACGGGCGCCGTCAGTGGTGCCAGGCCCTGCGTTTGCACTGGGGCTGTAAACGAACACCGGGCGGGACCGTGCCCTGCCCAGGAGCAGAAGGTCTGTGGGTTTTTCTCCCTGTGTCACCCGTACCCAGGGCCAACCGCGTCCATATCCGCGCACACATCCCCGCGGGAGCCGCCCACCCCCGGCTGGCTGACTCATGCTCTGCGTTTGCCAAACAGACTCTAAGAAACGCAGTGGGAAGAGAAAACATTTTACTCCCCTCGTATCTTAATATTCAGTCAAATAATAAGCCACCCCAGGCAGTAGCTTGTTCTGTTTTAATTAACTCGCCTTTTAATGGATTTCAGTTCGTTACCAAACAGCAACGCACTTTCGCGAGCATCTGTGAAGTCGGCGGCCATACGACGCGGTGCCCCGGGACACGTGGGACCTCTGGCCGCGGGAAGGAAGTGTGTGGCTCACGTCGGGTGCTTTGTGTGTGGTCTGATCCTGCGATGGCACGGTGGGGTGGGGTGGGGTGGGGGCTGCAGGAAGGAGAGAAGGGAGGCACGGGGGTGCAGGGAGGCCCAGACTCAGCCTCCAGAGTGGCGTGAGGAGCATGGTGTTTAGTGGCTTGGTTATGTGGTGTACAGCAGGGGTCCCCAACCCTTGGACCAATGACTGGTACCAGTCAATGTCCTGTCAGGAACCGGGCCGCACAGCAGGAGGTGAGCAGCGGGCGAGCGAGTGAAGCTGCATCTGCATCTGCAGCCGCCCCCAGCGCCAGCACCACCGCCTCAGCCCCGCCTCGGATCCTCAGGCCTTAGGTTCTCCTAGGAGCACCCATCCCTGGTGCCACAAAGGTTGGGGACCGCTGGAAAGGATAAGACCCGCGTCACACTGGTGACTCTGTGCAACGTGTTCTTGACTGCTGCTTGCGAGAGCGAGAAACACAATATGCCCAGATCAAGCTGAAACTGAGGGTCGCTTCTCCGGGACCGGCCAAGGCCTCCTGGGGATGCGGCCGGACTAACACGAACGCAGCAGGGGCAGACACAGACTCTGCCGCGGCCCCGAAACGCCGCTAGCTCCGGCCAGACGGCAGGACGTCAGCGGCGCGAGTGGAGGACTCTCGGCCTGGCTGTGTCACAGCTCTGTCCCCGGTGCCTAGAAATCATGCTGGGCACAGCAGGTGGTCAGTAAGCGTTCGCACGAATGCAGGCGACACTTCTTTGCTCCCCCCTTCACATGGGGTCTGCCTTAGGTTTTCCGGAAGCAGAGCCGAGGACAAGGATTCAGGGGCTCACAAGGGGAGAGACCAGGAAGGGCGAAGGAGGCAGCAAGGCCGGGACGGAGGGTGGCCGCGGGCACCCCCTGGGGAGGGCTGGGGAGTAGATCAGGCCTGCAAGCTGTCTCGGCCCAGGGCGAGGAACTGGGCTTCCCACTCCTGTCCACTTCGCCCCCAGGCTGAAGGGCCACTCTGGGGAGCAGAGACGCTGGGCGGGAGAGCTGCCCAGAGTCAGGCAGGGGCCGGGGAGCCGGGCAGAGCACAGATGAGCGCTTAGTGTGGGGGCCAGTGCGGGGTCCCTCGCAGCTGATGCACTGCCCCCATGAGGGCTAACTGTGCACCCAGACGCGTGGTCAAACACCAGTCCGGAGGTTGCTCTGAGGGTTTTCAGTTGAGAATTCCATAGACTTGGAGGAAGACAGCGTGCCCTCCACAGGTGGGCCTCATCCGCCCGGTGAGGGTGTGAGTAAAAGGCCAGGCCGCTCTGCGGGTTTGGCCTCGCCAGCCCCGCAATTGTGTGAGCCCCTTCAGAAGCGGTAGGCAGGCAGGTGGGTAGATAGGTAGATAGGTAGGCAGATGGATAGACATGTATAATCACATCTGCCGTTGACCCTGGCACTCCGCGGGGATTAGCGGTGCCAACCACCTGCACAGTTGAAAATGTACGGGTAGCTTAAGGCAGCTCTCTGCATCCCCACTTCCCCAAGCACAGTTCAGAAATCCAGCTGACCGTATATGTATCTAGACACAGTGGTAGATAGGGCTGTAGACACATAGGTTACATACACAATTTTACGTGTATCCATAGATCACATACATAGCTACACATGTATCACTATAGCTTGCATACACGGCTATACGCATAGACTCTCCATAGATTACACACATAGTTACATGTATCTATATGTATCTCTGCGTCTATACGTAACCTCCGCCCGAGGTTAGCCAGGGCTGGGCCATGGAATGCGCGGGAACGTGGGGACTGCTCGCTGGCGGGGCTGCTGCCCGGGGGCCCGGGAGGGGGCGTTTCGCACGTGGAAGCTGCGATTGCCTTCGGGGCTCACCACTGGACTCTACATGGTGTCGCCTCTCCGGCCTCGGCAGGCCAGGGCTTGGCACGGGGCCAGGCTGGACTGCCCGTGAGGGCCCCGCTCAGGGCGTGACCAGGAGGCAGTGCCAGGTGCAGAGGGGGCAGGGTCGTCTCTGGAAGATAACTGCCATGAAAGAAAATGCAGGTTTAGAATTTTAGAAAACATCGTTTAGCCCCAATTAATCATTGGCTGGCCAAATTTGGCCCACCGCCTGCGCGTTTGATATTTGTGATCCAACCCCCTGATTTCCCCAGAGGAAGTCCCCAAGCTCTGATAGAGGTGGGAGGAACTCTGTTTTAACTGAGCTGACATTCACGTAATACAAAACCGATCCCTGTAAGGTGAACAGGTCAGTGGCCGTTGGTTCGTTGGCGGCGGCGTGCAGCCGGCGCCCGTATTCCCAAGCATCTCTGTCGCGGCAGCAGGAAGCCCCACAGCCGTGAAGCTGCCGCGCTCCGCTCCCCCGCCCCCTCCCTGCGCACCCCCGACCCGCTTTCTGTCTCCGCGGATTCACCGAGTCTGAGTATTCCCCACCCACCCCCCCCACCGCAAACGGAACCGCGGGCTACGTGCGACTTTGCGCGCCCGCACCCCCTCCCCGCCCCCCCGCCCCCGCGCAGCGTGGTGTTTCCGAGGCGCGGGCACGGCGGGGCGCGCGTCAGCACCTCGTCTCCGCGGCCGGGCTGCGGTCCGCCACGCGGATGCGCCGCGCATCGGCAGACCTTCCGGTCCTCCCCGTCCCTCGGCTGCTGCGAGCAGAGCCGCTGCGGGCGTTCGCGCGCGCGTCTGAGTGCAGAGATGATTTCCGAGACGGTGCAGGCGGCTAGAAGCGGATCGCCAGCGACTCTGCGGGTCTCAGGCTCCCGGTCGGGCACGTATTCCTGGACCGTGGTGGAGTCAGGTGCAGCCAAGGCCCAGGACAGAGCTGGGCGGTCGCCTGCTCCTGGCTCCTTCCGAGGCGACTTTAACAGCGAATCAGAACCAGAAAATCGCTGCTGAGTCGGAGCCTTCCCAGGCGTCCAGACAAATAAAGCCACCTGGTGATGAGGATGCAAAGCCTCTCCCCTTCCCCCTTCCCCTAAGAGGAGCCAGGACACAGCACCCAGCATTTGGGAGACTCGGGGCCGCTCCCAGAAGACCCGCCCCCCCCCCCCACGAAGCCCCTCCACGATGCTCCTTAGGGCTCCCGTGGTAAATGACGCTGCTGAGAAAATAGGAGCATTGCGGCCAGGACAGACAATAACGTTTCCAGCTTCAGAACCTCTCATTTCCCAGGCCCCTGGAACTGTCCTTGTCACTGTATTTTGAAGGAAACGTTTCGCCCCCAGAGGCCCAAGCAGGTTGCAGACTTTGAGTTACGGCCTTGGGTCTTCCTGCGTGTTGGTTGTTATGCAAAATTAATTATCTTGGTCATTTGAATGTTTTCCCCAAAACATAATATAATCTCATTATAGTCTACTCCATACCACAGTGAATCTCGAGCCAAATTCCATTTAGGAAATTGAAGGTAATTTAGAGTTATATGATTTGCAAAAGCAAAACAAAAAAGATGAGCCCCTTTCTCCGCTCATTTGGTCTGTCTCTGTGATGCCGAAGTGACATTCATTTGGTTGGGTAAGTGTGTGGGGGACTGGGGCAGCCGAAGTGGCAGTTTAGAATTTTTTTGAGTAAGTTACCTAAAAATAGACTGCGCATGAGAATTCTGGGATACAGACTGCAGAGGACAGAGGGCGGGCCCTGGAGAGGACAGCGTTTGTCTGCCGGTGCGAACCGCAGCCCTTACGCCCGAGGGCCAGCTGTGAGGAGAGGGAGAGGCCCAGGTCTGGGAACGCCGCAGGGGCAGCGAGAGAGCCAGGGCCCCCCCCGGGCTGGCCCAGTGTCGGCTTCCACAGTGCGTGTCGCGTGCGGGGGCCACCACGACGCAGGGACCCCGGCTGAGCATCCTGACGACAGGAATATGTTTTCTCACGACACCGGAGGCCGGCAGGTCGCCGGCAAGGTGTCGGCAGGTCGGCTGCTTCTGAGGCCTCTGTCCTCGGCGGGTAGATGGCTGTCTTCCCCCCGCGTCCTCACGGGGTCCCCCCTCTGTGCCTGTCTTGTCTTCTCATGGGGACAGAGTCATACGGGATGAGGGCCCACCCTGGTGACCGCGTCTTACCTTAGTCGCTAGGACCCTGAGATCGGGGGTGAATGTGGCCAGCTTACTGGGAAGTGGGTCGTGGGGGCATCGAGGAAGGCAGTGTGGTAGGTCAGATGCTGCCACCACCCCCCAGAGACATGTCTCAGTCCAAATCCCCGGAACCTGGGATTTCACCTGTGACGGCAAAAAGGGACTTTGCAGATGGGTTAAGGACCTTGAGGTAGGAGACTGTCCCGGATGATGTGGGTGGTTCTTGGTGCGGTCACATGGGCCCTTCTCAGAGGGGACAGAGGGACACCTGACTGGGGAGGAGAAGGCCACATGCAGATGGGCAGACTGGCATGTCGCAGCCCCAGCCGGGGCGCGGAGGATGGCAGGCAGCTGCCGGAAACGGGATGAGAACAGTCTCCCCTGGAGCTCCAAGGGCGGCCGGTCCCCTGACACTTGGTTTGGGCCCAGTGACACTGATCTTGGACTTCTGGCCGCTGGAGCTGTGGCAGAGTAGTGTCTGTTACTTGAAGTCACCAAGTGTGTGTCCGTTGGTTATGGCGGCCACCGGGAAACAGCAGCGGGGGAAGCCAGTTCTGTTGGTGTTAGCGAGCAGCCCTGCCGTGGGCTCGGGCCTGCGGGGGACCCCGGGGCGCGTGCGGGGCGGTCCCATCTCAGAGCCGTCCTGCCTGGGAGACGCGAAGCTGGGGGCGCCTGCGCTGGCTCCCGTAGGTCGTTGGTGAAAGCTGCTGCTGGGGCTCCGTTCTCTGTCCCAAGGGCAGACCAGGCGGAGACGGCAGGCGGAGAGGTGCCTGGAAGGGGTCGCAGCACCGCAGCGAGCAGCCAGCGGCTATGGGAAACGCGGAGCGCCCACGGTGGGTGGCCCCGGGCGGCGTCTAAATGAACAACGCAAAGGCTAAGCCGCACGGGGCGCGGAGGCAGAGCCCACATCCGGGCCTTTCTCCGTGAGTTACTCGGGAGCCAGCATCGGGCCGAGTGCCAGCCACAGCCCCAGCCCCAGCGTCACCTGCCCGGCCCCGGCACCGGTGGAAGGTCCGTGTCACTCGAACACTTCACCATCTTCACGCGTCCTGTGCCATCCTTCTCTTCAGAGGGGGGTGTGACACGTTGCCACACGTGGGGTGGCTTGGAACAACAGGAATGTGCCCCCAGCTCTGAGGTCGGAACCCAGGGAGGGTGTCCTGAGGACCGGCCGGCTCCCTGCCCTTCCCCGGCCCGCAGCACCCGGCGCTCCGTGGCCGGTGGCGGCCGCTCTGAGCTCTGCCCGCATCGGCAGGTGGCCTTGCCGGCCGCGTGTCTCCCCGCAGTCTCTCCGCTCCTGGTGGGGACATGGTCGCTTGGGCTCCACGCACCTCCTGACCCTTAGCCATTGTGTCTGCAAAGGCCCTGTCTCCACATGAGCCCATGGGTTTCGGATGGCCACGAATTCGGAGGGAAACACTGTTCCCCCACTGCACGCACTCACCAGTCTCCCCTGTTACCAATGAGGGGCTGAGGTTGCCTAGGACCCCACGCCGTGGGGGGAGGGCCGGGTTCCAGGCCAGGTTTCCAGGACGTGGAAGCGCTGAGCGTCCCCTGGGCCCACGGCATGGGGACGCGAAGCCTCTGAGAAGGCGCCCAGCAGAAGTGGCTCGAGGCCAGCCAGGCGCAACTCAGGCTCCACTTGTCATGTTACTGAAACAAATTTTCCCAAAGGCCCCCAAAGGGACCTCCACAGCGCCAAGATACCGGGCTCTGGTCACAAGCAATGCGTCTCTCTTGCACATCGACCTGACGGGGACCTTTGCCCTGGGGAGCAGGGCGGGGAGAACCGGGCTGGTGTGTTTGTCTGCTGCTGTTGACCTTGGCATCAGAAAGACCCTTGGCCACAATCAGTTTCATATTTTATTGCCTTTTAACCTGGTTCTCAAAACAGTTTCAAGTACACTGGAGCCTCTTTTCTTCTTAATGGTCTGTCCTCCCGAAGTTTATTTTTGGAAACAAATGAGTAAATGAAAGAAACCAAACCCATCTTGATCCCGGTAACTGTGAACCAAACAACTCGGGTCGTCTTTTGAGTTTCTCTGCAGCTTCCAAGGTCTGGAAGGGTCTCGTGAGGCATTAACGGGCTGGCTCGCGTAGAAGGCTTCACGCGGAGCCACGAAGCGGCCCAGACGTCAGGGAGGCCGGGGCGCCCCCGGGCGCGGCCTTCGGCCCACACGGCCCCCCTCCTCTCATAGGGGGGCACAAACAGGACCCAGGCTCTGGGCTGCCAGGCCCCCGTGGCCTGGTTCTCAATCCCTACACAATAAGTTTCTACCCTTACTCTCGTCTTTAGTCAAAAACGGAAAACAAAACACAAGGTCAGAACGTCAAAATCTGAGGGGAAAATCTGGGTCCCAGAGTAACAAATTAGTCATACCCTGAAAAGTGGTTTCTCCAAATAGAATTGACCATTTCTTGTCTATATTGTATCATCTGAGCCCCGGGACAAGGAGAGAACACACTGCAATACGATTCTGAGACTAACTTCCCAGAATTTGGTCAGATTTCGCAGGTTAAGACTGTCCTCACGTCAGACACCAGCCGCAAGCTCAGAAGTCCCCAGGCCACCCGCACTTCTGGTCACCTGGCTCGACCCACGGCCCCTGCTCAGGGCTGACAGTACCCTAGAACAACTCCTAGGACTCAAAAAGCACTCTCACCAGCTATTACTGTTTTATTATGAGGGATACGAATTAGGACCAGAGGAGAGACCCATCGGGCGAGAGACCCATCGGCGAGGACTGAGAGGGCCCCGAAGGCCGGCTCCCCACCCTTAGCGGTGGGCCGGCCGCACCTCATCCGAGCATCGGTGCCCAGAGTTTTTATTGGGTTTCCATACTCTGGCACGAGTGATCGGATCATCGGTCACAGGACCGAACTCAGTCTCGAGGAAAGAGCTGGGTGGGGCAGGTTTGGCACATGAGGGCCTTGGGGGCAGCTGGGGACTGGGGACGGCAGGAAGGGGCTTTAGGAGATGTCCGTGGGGGCTTTCAGTTGGACTCCCCATAAGCTGTGTGGAGACACGCGATGCAGGAAAGGGGTTCACGTGCCTCCCTCCCGGCCCTGGACCTGTGCCGCTAAACGCCTTCCCTCCGCGGAGCCGAGCCGCGGGCCATCACCCCGGACGCACCACGAAGCTGTCACCTTGCTCTGATCACGAGCTCTTTCTCCCCCGCACGCCATCCCCGCGTGACAAGTGGGCAGTTCAGATTCGTCAGGCGCTTCCGCCTCCAAGGACAGGCGGGAAGGCCCAGTGCAAGGCCCGGATGGCCAAGGCCCGGGGGCCCGAGGGCTGGCGGTTGGGCGCGGTGGGCGTCATCTGCCCTTCCCACTCTGTTCCTGCGGGTGCAGAGCTTGGGGTGCTAGTGGGAGGGAGAGACCTCCTCAACGGGACAGCGGGACTCCCCGGTGCTATTAGGGGTCAGTGGCCACGGACCAGTGTCTGAATGAACTCTTGGCCGGCGTCCGCTCCCAGATCTGCAAAGTGGGGCAAACTGGAGCCTGAGGTGGACACAGCCCGCAGGCCCACTGGGGCTGACGACTTTAGGGGGCACCTGCGGGCCCCCTTCGGCCATGCGGGTCTGCGTTTGCCCAAGGGGCGTTTTCCGACACTTGGCAAGCTGGTGTGTAAGCTCCGCCTGCCCCGCAGGTGCAGGCTGAGGCCACTACTCCGGCCGTCCCCGGGACCCGCAGTGGGGCGGAGCTCACCCCGCGTCCTGTGCCCACGGCCTTCCCCTCAGCCCTCAGTGTGTCCCGGGGTCGCCTCCCAAGTAAACCACCCGCACAGATGTCCTGGTCTCTGCACCCGCTTCGGGGAGGCCCAGAGCAGGACACGAGGTGCCAGAGGTTGACTGACATCCCATGTGAGGGGCTCGCACAGGGTGGCACGGGAAGTGTCACGAGTGGTCGGAACCTCTGGACCGGTGGATTGGGGGGGGGGCGTTGCCCCTGGAGCGGGCGTGGCCCGGGAGGGAGGGAGCAGGTGGCTGAGTCACAGTAGGGCGGGTGGTGCCCGGGGGAGGGGGTAAGGTGCACCCCCTCAGGGAGGAGGAGAAGGAGCTGGAGGGTCAGCGGGACTGGCCAGTGTCGCTGGGCACGGGACAGCGAGGTCTCTGAGCTCCTAACTCCTCATTCCCGGTGGAAAGCACTCCGTTCTCGGGTCGGTGGCTCTGTCCTCCTGGAGGGAGGTGGGGCTGGCGTGGTCCCTGAGCCCCGTGCGGCAGCAGCGTGGACCCCTTCAGCTGAGCGACGTCTTTTTCCCCGACCTTTGTCGTCGTCCCTGCTACTCGTATCGCTTTGGGCTTAAACCTTCATTGTCACCAGAGCGGCATTTTACATCCTAAACCGTCTTTCATGAGACTCTCGTCTGACACTCGCCGAAGGCTGGAAATTTAAAGGAGCAGCGCAGAGCTGCGCGCGGCTCCTCCCTCGTGTCAAAGGCACATGCGGGGCGGGGCGGGCGGGGACGGTCCCCTCCTCCCTGAGCCCCACAGCAAAGCCGGGCGGCAGGCACCCCTGTCCCCACCTCACAGACACGGGAACGTGCTTGCTGCCAGCGAACCTACCGGGTTCTCGGTTCAAGGCCGTGTGCCCCAGACTTCGCCTTCCCCAAGGGCTTCCCACGCCGACTGCCGAGGTCGCCTGCGCCGGACGGACGCGGGTGCGCGGGACGGACGCGGGTGCGCGGGACGGACGCGGGTGCGCGGGAGCTGTCTCTGCCGCTGCTCGCCCTGCAGAGGCGCAGGCGCAGCACACCGCCTGGTAGCGGTGCCTTTCTTTCAGGAGAATATCTTCAGCATGGACTTCTGTAACTTTTGGCATGGCGTCACACATTAAGAATTGTGGGAGCTTTAAAACATGGAGGTGTAAATATACAGACTTGCGAAAGTTGCTAAGAGCGGGTCTCCGGCTCTTCGCAAGGGGAAAACCGTGGAGGAGCGCTTCGGTGCCGTGCCCCGAGGGCGGCTGCGTCTGGGCTGTGAGGTCCTCACAGGACAGAGCAAAACAAAGAAGCAAGACCGACTCTCAGCTCGCAGACCGTGGCCTGGGGTTGGCTGACCCCCACTCTCGTAGACGAGGAATTGTCAGGAAGAAAATGGAAGTGGCCCAGGCCTCTCAGGCCGCTGCCTTTTGCCTTTTATTCTGTCTTGGGTTGGAGACCCCAGAAGCAGATCCTGAAACAATTAGAGGGTAAGTCATTTTAGGGGGTGGCCTCAGACTCGCAGGAGCGGGGTGCGGGGTGAGGGGTGAGCGGGAAAGGGGAGGCAGTGAGTAAGGGGTGTCTCATGCTCCAGTTCCATGGCGAGGGACAGCTAGAGCTGGTCCCGCGGGGACCTCCGGGAGACAGGTGGATCACACCTGCAAGTCACCGTGCGGGCAGGTGACTGTCTCAGGGTAATTGTTCCCCAGCCCCACCAGCTTTCCGCTGACAGCTGCTCCTGGGGTGCCCGATGAGCTGGGGATCTCAGTGATGGCAGCTGCAGCCTGGGGGCTTTGTAGCCAGAGCAGTGGGGCCCGGGCAGGAGCGGGACCCCGGCGGCGTCTGCAGGAGCGTGCCCTTCCTCATGCAAACGGCTCTCCTTGGTTCCTAGAAACAGCTGGTCTCAGTGAGTGGGCTCACGCAAGGAAACCGTGCTCTCCATTTCCCCTAATGCATGTGAGAAATGAAACACGTTTGAAAATGTATTTTTGACACGCTGACGATGTGAGCCCCCGGGGGGCAGGGATGATGCAAACAGGCTTCTTCTCGCTCTTCTTATTCATAATACTTTTTTCCAAAAGCTCAGTAACAAAACCACGTTGACAAAACTTCCCACTCTGAGGTGGGCAGCAAAAGGGGAAGCAGGCAGAGCTGGCGGCGGGTCGGGCTGCGCCGTGACCCCTCGTCACAGAAGAGAAACTGAAAGCCAGCCACCGCGGGCTCCAGGCCGCACGGCGAGCAGCAGGACCGTGTCATCCTCACGTGACTGCTCGCCCGGCGGCGTGCAGACTCACCGCCGCGGCCCGAACTGCACTGTCGTCCTGCGCCCTCCGACCATGGGCCCCCAAAAGCAGAGGGCGCCACCCAGCGTGTCCCCAAGCCCTCAGTGCACGCCGCAGCACGCGTGAGGAGTCTTCTGTGCACAGGGCGGGGAGGCGGCGCGCGGCCCATGCCCACGGGCGGGCGCGGGCGCACGTCGGAGAGCGGCGTGTGTCGACGCGGGGCCCCGGGGAGGCCGGAGCAGTGGGGTGGGCACTGGCCCTGCGAAGATGGGGCGGGGGCAGCGTGTTGTCTACCCGGAATTTAAGGCCAAGTACAAGCCATTCTGTTTCTGTCGTGGCAAACTAGCACTTCTCCAGGATGCCCGCGGTAAACCCCTCCCGGGAAAACGCCCTCGTTTGGTCTAGGTCTTAAACAATTCCTGTGGTTACTCTCGGGTTTTAGTGACAGGCATGTGAGCCTCAGGTTGGCACATTTTTATTACTTGAACATTAGCAAATGTTGTATTCAGTTCTGCAGTGCCTCCCAGCACACACCAACTCAGCTGCGCCACGCACTCCTGTAAATAGCAAGTTCCCCTGGAAACGAGGCGAGGGTTCTCGTCTTAGCACTTCCACTTTACGGTCTAGCCAAAGCAATTAGGCAAGAAAAAGAAATAAAAGGCATCCAGATTAGAAGGGGAAAAAAGAAGTAAAACTACCTCCATTTGCAGGTGAAAATCTTGTACACAGAAAATCCCAAGGAATCCACTAAAATAAAAGTTCTTAAAACCAATAAACAAGTTCAGCAAGATTGAGAGATACAGAGTCAATACGCACAAACCAATTGTGCTTCTGTACACTAGCAATGACTAGCCTGAAAATGAAATCAAGAAGGCAATTCATTTACAACAGCATCAAAAGAAAAAAGAAAAAGAAAAAGAAAAAGGATACCTCGGAGTAAATTTCATGAAAGCAGTGAGAACGTAGACACTGAAAACTGTGAAACAGCACTGGGAGGAATTGATGAAGCTATAAACAAGTGGGGGAGGCCATCCCATGTTCATACTCCTTGAATCGATCTAGAGACTTCACCACGATTCCTGTCTAAATCTCCTCTGGCTTTTTTGCAGAAATTGAGAAGCTGACCCAAAAATTCATATGGAAATTCAAGGGGTCCATAATAGCCAAGACAATCTCGACAATGAAGATCAAAGTTGAAGAACTCACACCTCCCGATTTTAAAACAACCACAAAGCTACTGCAGTCAAGATAATGTGCTACTGGCAGGAAGATAGGCACGTGGATAGTGGGGGAATTGCGAGTCCGGAATAAACCCTTATTTATGGTCCGCTGATTCTCAACAAAGGGGCCAAGACAGTTCAATGAGGAAAGAATCGTGTTTTCCGTTATGGTTCTGGGACAAATAGGTATCCCCATGCCAAAAACTGAATTTGGACCCAACTTCACACCACATACAAATATTACATCAAAGTGGATTACAGACCTAAGTGTAAGGGCTAAAATTATAACACTCATAGAAGAAAACACGGGAGTAAATATTTGTGGCCTTGGTTTCATCAGCGATTTCTTAGATATTCACCAAATGCACCAGGGACAAAAGAAAAAATAGATTATCAAAAATGTTGTGCTGCAAACAATCCCATCAGAAAAGTAAAAGGACAACCCACAGGATGGGAGAAAATATTTACAGATCGTAAATCTGATAAGGAACTCGTATTCCGTTATATAAAGAACTCTTGCAATTCAATAATAATAAGATAACCCCATTTTAAAAGTGGGCAAAGGCTTTGAATAGACATTTCTCTAAAGAAGACAAATGAATGGCCAGATAAACACATAAAGAGATCCTCAGTGTCAAAACCACAATGAGATGCCACTTCACACCTATTAGCATGGCTTTAATTAAAAAAAAAAAAAAGACAGTGACAAGTGTCAGCAAAGAAATAGAAAAAATGGAACCCTCGTACACTGCTGGTAGGAATGTAAAAGGGTGCAGCTGCTTGAAAAACTCTTTGGCAGTTCCTCGGAGTGTTAAACATAGTCACCACCAAAACATATGTTAAACGTATGTCAGCACAAAAACTTGTACATGAATGTTCAAAGCCTTATTCGTAATGGCCAAAACGTGAAAGCAATCCAAATGTCCATCAATTGATAAAAAGTGAAACAAAACGTTGTATATTTATAGAAAGGAATAATATTTGGCAATAAAAAGAAAGTTGATATATACTGCAACAGGGACTAACTGAAAAAACATTTGCCAAGTGAAAGATACGAAAGGCATAATGTATGATAACATTTCCAGGAAATGTTTGGAATAAACAGATCCACAGGAACGGAGAGTAGATTCGCGGGTGGCCAGAGATAGGGAGGGATGGGAGGGGGCCGGGGAGGATGGGGGATGACTGGCAGTGGGAGCCAGGTTTGTTTGAGGGTGATGAAAATGTTTTCAAATTGGTTTATGGTGTGATCACACAACCCTGTAGATACACTAAAAACCATTGAATCATACCCTTTAAATAGCGGAACTTTATGATACGTAACTTACATCTCAATAAAGCTATTTAGAACAAAAAAGTTCGTAAGGACTCAGAACTGTTTGAGCTCATTCCAGGCTGCTCCTCGCCTCCAACCCCTGGGGCACTTTGCACTGCTGTCTTTAAACGTGGATGCGAAGAACGAAAACAGTGCGCAGTGATTACAGAAAATAAAACAGCTCGAATTACCTCGTTTCTGCCGTTCTTGTGACCGTTTGGGAGCTTTATTTATGTTTAAATTTTAAAACAGTGAAATGGGCCAAATCGTATGCTGTAATATTTTGTTTGTTAAGTACACATTTTAGTTCATATGTGAAATATTTTCCTGACTTTGAATCCTGTCTTTAAGATTGAAATTTAATTTCTTTCTAACTGGTCATGGTTTTAAAAACCAAAAAAACAAACAATAATGGTTACTGGTGATTACATAATTATGACTGAAAATGAATTTGCAACACAGAGGAGGTGGTTAGAAATAATCTGCTCCAGGTGTCAAACAGGCCGGGACGTGTCACGAGGGACTGGAGTGCCACCTTCCAGGAAACGAACCGCCCGCCCGCCGTCCCACGTTCCGGCCCACTGGGTCTCGGTCGCTATTAATAAGAGGCTGATGTACTTCCTGTTTCTAGTCAAGCACTTTACCACCGTATGGGCCATGTCCCCGTCCTAAGCTCATCCCAGCAGCCCCGGTACAAGAGCCAGGGCTGAAAACGATGTGCACAGATGACATACGTCACCCCCCGAGTCGTGTGCCGTGTCAGGCTGTGCGGTGGTCCTTGTTTGGCTGTGTGTGTGTGTGTGTGTGTGTGTGTGTGTGTGTGTGTGTGTGTCCCCTCTTGGAGGTGCTCCGGGGGTGCCACAGGCAGCGTGCCCAGCGGGACCCTTCCACCTCGATGGTATTTAAGGTTTTTACTTCATGTGTTTGTACTCGGTCCTGATGTTTGGGGCCGAGTATTATGAACCTATGGATTATTGCCAGCGTTTGCTTCTGTCTGAACAATCCCAGGGTGTTCGATTTTTCCTCCCATTTCCAATCATCCATTCTTTCTTCAGCGCCCCCCCATCAGACTTCCTCTTTCCCTTCTATTTGTCTCTCGACTCATCCTTTATCGTGTACAGTTGCTCCATGTTCTTACACACTGAACTCAGCCATTTCAATATGAACATTTCCAATGGACACAGTTCTTTAAGAAACTCAAAGGTCGGGAGCACAAATGTCCCAAAAAGTCTATGCATGGTTACGTTTGAAGTAGATAACAATGCACGTCATTTTATAGAATGTAATATATTCACAGGCTTAAGCTAAAAGGATTAAATAACTGCATAGTCAGAAGCGCATGTACGTCTACATAGTCATGACATACCTGTCACACTTCACGTGTCGACGTTCATACAGTGACAGGTGCTTGTCACATGGGTCACGGGGGTCTTGCCTCCTTGTTGGCCGGAGTGGTGTGCTGCATGCCAAGCCCAGCGAACGCTGGGGGAGCAGACCGAAGCTCATGATGCACGTACACACCGAGAGATGCCTCATAAATACCCAGACTAGAAAGCGGTTTGAGAACCACTGGTGTGTAGACGACTGCGTTTAAAGTGGCTAATTCCATAAGCTACAACATTCGTGTTCGTAATGAGCCCTAACGTTCCTGCTCAAACATTGTGCACTAAAAACAGACATAACATAACTCAGAGCCATTAGTGTAGCTTGGGTTTTTTCCCGTTGTTTTCTCTAAAAGCCACGGGAGGGGGGGAGCAGTCGGCAGGCATGGCGATTGACGAGCAGAGCTAACTCTTTCCCATTTTTAAACAGGAGGAGCCAAAGCAGACATCGGGCGCCCTTGCACGCCGTGCGAGAGGAGTGAGCTTGGAGGTGATGGAGCGCCTTTCGGGCCTCAGGTAACCCAGAGCGTTTTAAAGCCTAATCAGTGACCGGCTGGCGGCAGGGCTCCCGGAGACAGACGACACATCCATCAGGTGCTCGCCGCAGCAGCGCACACAGACTTCTGGCCGCCGCTCATCTGCCCATTCTTCACAGAGAGCCCCGGGTGCACACCGCACCGAAACGGGTGCCACGCGCCCGCTCCCCGCCCCGGTGTGGGTGACCCGGGAGAGACAGCGGTCAGGTTTTGGGGGCCGGCATCTGTCCCCGTGCAAGGGGGAAATGGGCGGAGCGCAGCCGCCCGCGGCGGACGGGCTGGTTCCGCGTTTCCCTGCACCTGCCCGCTGCACAGGCCGGGGCCGCCGGCCGCTCCTCGGCACGTTCCACGCCGACCGCCTCCCCGTCGGGCCGTGGTGGCGCGGGCTCACGGCGAAGACGGACGGACAGCTACCGCCACAGCTCACAGCTCAAGCGATCGAATGTGCCGCCCGCCCACGGACGGCCGCGTCTCCTGGAGCAGAGCCGTGCTTTCTGCAACATGGTCTTTTTTAAAACAAGTCGAGGGTCATTTAACGTGTTCGGCGCACAGGAGCGGAAGTGGCCCTTTCAGTGGGTGGTTTTTTACCAGTGTGGGGAGATGTAGACACATCGATGCCTTTCTAGAATCATCTCCGCGCAGGGACACGGCATGGAAGAACGTGAAATTAAGAGGAATGAGCTCGAAGGGGCAGAGAGAGCAGTAACGGCATAAAAGTGTACAGTACGTAAAACATAATCACGGGCCTGGAAGGTTCTGTTTTGCTCTCGCTGCTGTTTTGGTGGGCACTAATGTATACAACGGCAGCGAGGTGTGACGTCTGGGGAAAAGCGATACATTAGTTCTCAGATCCATAGTTTGTGAAAAGCCTTTTTGCTGTCCCGAGCGTGTGCCTGTGCCACTGATAAGGAATGATTTTCTTGGAGCTGATGGCAGCCAACACGGGTGAGCTTGCTCTCTGAGGGGAGGGAGGGGGACCGGGGGGCCATCTAAGAGACAGAGCCGCGTCACCCCCGGTCCCCGCCGTCATCCCTCTTGGCTCGCCTGCGGCAGCGACGCCTGATGCAGGCTTGGCTCGGGGGACACCAGCCTCTCCTTTCCCCCTTCTGAGCTGCCAGAGTCAGGCGGCTCTTAAGCCGCTGTCCACAGCTGCAGTTTTTCACGGGGAAGAAGACTGCAGTCAGGAGCGCTGGTAGACGCAGCGCAACCCGTTGGGGAACAACAGTGGGACGGGGTGGGGTAGCACAACAGCTGACCTTCGGGAACGGGACTCAGTTCGGCAGCTGTGACATCCCCGCGGTGTTCGCCCTTTCCAATTCTAAGATGCCAGCCCCGGCTGACCCGTCTCGAGAGACGCCATGTTCCACGCACTGCCCCCAGGCAGCCCTCCCACCGCCCGGCCGGTACGCAGCCGCTGCCTCTAGGCGAGCCCCTCTGGCCCAGTCCTTGCAGCAGACCCCAGTGGGGTGACGGCCCCGCCAGCTCTTCCCTGTCCGCCCTCCTGCTCGCCCCACCTTCCTTCCTGAAAGCGGCCCCTTCCCTCGTCACACACGCATCCCAGGTGGCAGGACACATGCGGGCATCTGTGCGCAAGCTTGCTGAGCCCCGGGGACAGAGGCTGCACGCCACCGTGAGAACCTTTCCCCGCCAGCCTTAAGGTCCCGACGGCGTGGACCGCGAGTGACAGCCTGGGTGGCATGCGAGACGTCCCCGCAGTGGAGGCTGTAGGTGGCCTTCCTGCCCGATAACGCTGGCAGGGGCTCCCCCAAACCGGGCGAGCAGAAGGGGGGCTACAGGAGCTAGAGGTCACCCAGGAGTTCCAGCAGGTACATAGCGGCCGGGCCACAGAGCTCCACGTTGACAGCCAGTCCCCCGCCACCCCTACCCTGAGAACATGGGGGCTCCGTTCCCCCCCCCCCACCCCGCTCCAGGATGCCCACTGCCCCCGGCGAGGACCCAGACACCCCCGACCCTCGGCATCGGCACACATTCGTTCCCTGTCTGAGAGATTCCAGAACCTTCTCGTTACCCATCCCCCCGCTCCTTCCCTGCGGTTCAGTGAAGCCATGTCTGGGAGGCATCGCATTCCTCCTCGCCATTCCTCCTGGGCCCTCCCGTTAGGGAGAATCGTGTCGCTCTAGCTCCGAGGAATACTATTACCGTTCCGTGATGAATTCCGCTTTCTCTGTTCTCCCTTCCTGCCTGGACTGATTTTTAAACGCTCATTGGTCTTTTCGAATTGATCATTTATGTCTCGACTTTTCCCTCCTGCTTTTCATGTCTTCGTGCGTTTTATTTCACGTCGGCTTCCCAGCGTGGGAGACAGACGCGACCGGCCTCTTTCTCCGGCCCGTCCTTGAAGCCGTCCGTTTGTTCTGTTTTCTCGGTGACGGCATTCGGAGCTTCCGCGAGCTGTCGCTTTGCTCAGGCAGCCGCTTCCGAGCGAGCTGCTCTCATCTCGTGGGTGCCATTTCTGCTCAGATCTCTCCGAAGAAACTCCTAGAGGTCTGTGGCCCCGACGCCCATGGTCCCAGTGGCTTCCCTGTGCTCGCCATCCAGGTGAGGCCCTTCTGCGCCGGTCCTCTGCAGGTGCACTGGCTGGGCTCCCCAAGGGCAGGTACAGTGCCTGGGCAGGGGCCACATGACAGCCACTCGGGGACCCGCGTCCCCCCTGACGTGCGAACAGAAACCGAGCATCTAGAACTTTCAGTGCACTTTGACATTACCGCGATAACCAGGCTCGTATCTTGAGTGTCTCTTTTTTTAAAAAATCCCATATCCACTACTTCATTTTCATTATATTTTATAAAAGTATCCATCTGTAACAGATGGGACATATTTTAGGGGGTGGGTCTGGGGAATGTTTCCGGGACATTGCTTCAGAGGGCCTGGGCAGAGAGAGGCCTTTGCAGGCTGTACGTCTGAGAAATGTCCCAAGAGGAGGGGTCTCCTTGGGCCGCTGTCCCCAGTCTGGCCCTCTTGGCTGGGCCGGAGCCACATGGGGCCAGGTTAGAGGACTGCGGGGGCGGTCATGCCAGGCAGCCCACCCGCCCTGCGTGGCGGTCCCAGTCAAAGCCGGAGGTGCGGGGCTGCAGTGGGGGGCTCTGAGGGGCTCGTTCCCTGCCTCAGCCCCGGCCTTGCACCCCGGGCCACTCGCTCGCCTGCGTTCCTGGCACCTGTTACCTTACCGCCCACTGTTCTTTGCTGTCATTTCAGGATGAGGCAAAGGTCTGTGTGTCATTCACCGTCTTGAACCAGAAGTCCTTGTTCAAAGACTTTGAATCACTTCACTCTGGGGTCACAGAGGAATCGATGCCTGGCGGGGGGGAGGGGGCTGTCTCAGTGATGGTAATAGTCCGTAGCACATCAATACTGCCCCATAAAAATGTAATGTACACAGTTTTCCAGCAGCAATATTTTTAAAAAAGGTGTGATTCATTTTAATATTTTATTTAACCCAATATATCAAGAATATTATTACTTCAACATTTGATCAATATCAAAATTATGAATGAGGTGTTTTGCATTCTTATTTGCGAAGGGGTTCAGAACAGGCCTCCCCAAGGCGGGCTTCTTTGGCACATGAATTATTTTGAGCTGAAGGCAGTCGAGACCCTGCAGGCTCACGAGAATCTTTTTTCTCTCCCTTAAAGAATTTAAATTAGGGGCCTGACCAATAAAGAGTTATCACCAGAGATAACCTTTTATGACTCAACTATAGGGCAGGGTACACTTCTAATCACTGATCATCTGTTCTTATTGTCCTGCAGCCTCAAGGTGTCTTCCCGTGTCCTTAGCTCCGAATGTCACTAACACCTCGTTTGCCCTGCTGTCCCTGACTCGCTCGTGTATGCGGGGTTCCCGTATGTACATAGGTAACTAAATTTGGTTATTTTCTCTTGTTACTCTGTCTCGTGTAGATGTAATTATTAGACCAGCCGCAAGAACCTTGAGGTAGAGGATAGTTTTTGCCTCCCCCACACTGACAAACCATATTTTCAAAACCCAGTGTGTCTTTCTACGTACAGCACTTCGATGCGGACAGTAACTTCTGTCACCTACATCTAGATTTTGTAACACTTACGGCTGAAAAGCAGATTAATATACAGATGCTCTTCACCTCGGGGTGAGCTGCGTCCCAATAAACTCATCAAGCGTTAAAAATGTTATTAAGTCATAACACATCAGCACACCTGACTTGCCGAACTCTGTAGCTGAGTCTAGCCTCCCCGACACCTGCTCGGAGCATCTCCTTGGCCCGCGGTTGGGCAGAATCAGCTCGGCGGATGCGCCGAACGGCATCGCACTCGCCCTCGTGATCGCGGGGCACCTGGGAGCGGCGGCTCTCATTATCACACCGAGTCTCGCTAGCCTGGGAAAGGACCGGAATTCAAAATTTGAAGCTCGGTTTCTACGAAATGCATATCACTTTTGCACCGTCATAAAGTCGAAAAATTGTGAATCTAACCCTCATAAGTTGGAGACTGTATTAAAATGGTTTCCGACAGCATGCCTTAAAACAAAAAAAAAGTTTTCCAATAACAGTGAAATATCAGTTTTTAGATTTAAATTAATTCCATGAAATTTAAATGTTGGTTCCTTATTCACACCAGTCTCATGTCAAGCACTGCTGTCACACCAGGCCACACACGTCTGTATCTGCAGAGGGGCTGATTACACGGCATACGCAGTTGTCAAAACTCATTTTGTGATATAGTCAAAATCTGCATGTAAATTTTACCTAACTAAATAAACCTCTCTAGTTAATGATATGCACGAGGAAGTATCGAAGGGTGACGTATACTGAAGTCTTCGACTTACTTCAAAAAGCGTTTAGGAAAATAAGGATTGATAACCAGAGGAATAGATGGCTACACATTGTGATTAAAAAACATAGGAATGTTTATTGTAGAATAATACACAATATATGAGTGTTCACTGTATAATCCTTCTAACTTCCAAATATTTAAACATTCTAATAAGGTGTCAGAGAGAAAAAGAGACACATCCTCAATGAACCCTGTCTGTACGAAATCCCGTCGCTAAATCTCAGAAACGGCCCATCGGGTGAAAGAAGCCAGACCCCCACGAGAACCTACGTACCACTCTGTTTGTCTAGTTTTTAAACGTCATGGGCTACGGATCAGGCAAAACTGATCCATGCTGTGAGAGGTCAGAACGCGGCCTCTTTGGTCGCAAGAAGAGGGCATGAGAGAGCGTTCCGGGGTGCAGAGGTCCGCTTTTTGATTTGGGTGTGGGTCTCGTGGTGTGTTCGCTTTGTGCATGCGGTTAGCAGCATGTGTGCGCCTGACTGTACGTATCCCTCGGTCATCGGCTCTGCTGTCGTGGAAGGAAACCAGAGAGCGTCTGTGGAACCACACGCCTGATCTAACGGTTTCACCGAGCACAAAGGCGATTCCCGCCAGGGCCCTGGCAAGTCACCGGGAGGGAGGCCGCGCGGGCCATGGGCCTTGGAATTTATTCCATGAACTTTCTCCGCGGTTCTCGATTACGTGTTCGAAGGTGCGTCGCAGAAGGCCAGCCCGGGTCTTCCTTGGTGCCTGGCCCATGCGCATCAGGGCGGCCACACCCTTCCAAATCGCCAAGATTTTCAGATTCTCCTGTGCTTGGCCCGCGGCGCTATTATTTATTTCTCTGTTTGCTCGGCTGCTTTATAGAATGCCTTTCCCTCCACGAGCTTGAGGAACTTTTCTCGAACAGGAGGATATGTTCCCTACTGATGGGAGAAGGGGGAGAAGAAAGTGGTAAACTGAGGGAGAACAATGAGAGGCGTGGGGCCAGGACACTGCGGCAGTGGGAAGACTAGAGCCCAGGATTCTCTGGAGGTGCCAGTTCATCTGGATTTTTAAGTTCACGATTCAGAAGAACTCTCCAGACCTCGCCACTCGCTTTTGAGGTAACTTATTAAAATGACAACATCCAGAAATCACGGTCTCCTCACAGGTGCAGGTCACCAGAACACTGAGGGCATGCGCACAGGAGCGTGTGCTGTGGGTGAAGAAGGTTCAGGTCGCCTCTGTCACCGTGGACCATCCAGGAGGGCATGAGAAGCCCTTCGAGGCGGGCTGACCCCAGGTCAGCCCCAAAAGCTTCCAGAACACAGGCTGAGGCAGGGAAGAGGCCTGGGCACACCCGAGGCTGCAGACTTGCTTCCCGCTACTCTGTGGGACTCCCCAGTATATAGAGCCCCCTCCCAGGGCCACACCTGGGGCTCCAGCAGGCTCTCAGAGCCCCCGCTGGCTGACAGCCCCAGGCAGGGGTCCAGCCTCTTCCCACCTGGCACAGATGCTCTGGCCACAGGGCCCCTCTGCGACTCCCCCACTGCCCACCCGGGGCTCACCCCTAGCCCCACAGCGCCCTCACCCAAGGGCCCAGCCCCGCCACCCCACCTCATTACCACCCTCCTCCCAGGGCCTTGGATCCGGACTCCGCCCCTCCCCTCTTCCTTATCTCTGTTTCTAGCATTTGCATTTTTTTAAGTCTCATTTCCTGTCGGGTTTTGCATTTCCCTCCCCCGCCCCTCCGAACCTGTGACACACTTTCTCTCGTTTTTTCTCTTTTGCCTTCTCTGGTCTCCGGACTCCTGCCAGGAGGCGCAGCCCCCTCCCAGCCCTGCGGGCCCTGGACAGCGCAGACGGCACAGCGGGTCCGGAGGAAGCCGGCAGCCTGCGCGGAGGGGGCCCCCGGCCCACAGAGCATGAGCGCCCCAGGTAGGCCGGGCAGACGCTGGGTGGGGAAGGCAGTCGGGAGAGGGCCCTGCCGTGGCGGGGCGGGGGACGGGGTTGGGGGGAAAAGCGACTGCGGGGACGAAGGACAGGGTCAGGTAGGGTCGGACGCGGGGGTGGGGGGGTGCCGTGGGGCGTCGCAGCTGGAAGAGCGGCAGTGGGAGGTCGGGGGTGCGCTGGGGGCGCGCTGGGGCGTGCGGGAGCGGCCGGGGCCCACACCCCCGCTCGCACCGCCTCGGTCCCCTCCCCCCGTCTCCCCTTTCTCCTGCCAGGCCGTTTTCTTCCCCTTTGCACCCCTGTACCCCTCCTCGTGCTTCCCGCCGAAGGTCTGAGGGTCTCCGTCTGGCAAAGTCCCCCCACCCCGCGGAGGGGAAGGGGATGGGGGCTAGGGCGTGGGGCGCCTCTTGTGCACCTGCCCCCGAGGGAGGAAAGGAACGTTCTCTCTAACACCTGAAAGGACAGGAAGTCCCCGTGCCGCAGCCGGCCTGACTCAGAGGCTCCTGGGAGGTGGCCGGGAGGGGGCGGAGGCCAGCGCCTCCCCGGGGCGCCCTGCCGCGGGGGCCAGGGACACACCGGGGTGGCAGCGGCCTGCTGCGGGTCCGCCTGTCCCCGGGGCCCCGCCTGCCCCCCGCCCGAGCTGCCCTTCCGGCGTGGTCGTGAGGGTCAGGCGAGCGCCACCTGCACAGCCCCAGCCTGGGGCCACAGGGACGCGTGTGCGCAGCCCGCTCCCGAAGCCTCCGAGCTGTAGCTGGAAGTCGTTTCTCCTGACTCTGTGCCCCGTCGTGAAGGTCTGAGGGTGCCGAGGTACCAGCCAGGGAAAGAGGCGGCTGGCGCCAGACGGCCACAGCGCCAGCGCTGGGCCCTGGGGGGCGCTGCGGGGAACGCGCCCCCGACTGGCCTAGCGCGAGCGCAGGGGTGTCACCCCGCTCCGTGCTCCCCTCCTTCCCGGAATCGCTTCTCTGCACCGTGGGCAGCTGTAAGGAAGTGATGGCTCCGCCCTGGGCCAGGGGTCTGAGAGCTGGGCACTCAGCCCTGTCAGGTCGGGAAAGGGTGTGGACGGTCCCAGATGTCACCAGCATCTGCATCAGGAAGACTGGTGGCCCACCAGGCCAAAGTCTTGAGTCTGTGCACAGCCACCCTCTGTGTGACTTTTCTGTCATAAAATAGACATGACACAAATTTGCCGTCTTAACCACTTGTCAGCGGCCAGCTCAGTGGCATTGAGCACGCTCACAGTGCTGTGCCCACTCCGCTCACAGTGCTGTGCCCACTCACCACCCTCTCCAGAACGTCCCAGCTTCCCAAACTGAGGCTCTGTCCCCATTAAACACTAAGCCCCACCCCCCACCCCCAGCCCCGGCGCCCACCTTGCTACTTCCTGTCTGTGAATTTGATGGCTCTAGGGACCTCAGGTTAGTGGAATCATACAGTCTCTGTCCTTCTGTGTCTGGCTCATTTCACTGAGCTCGATGTCCTCCAGGTCCGTCCATGGAGTAGTGTGTGTCAGAATCTCCTTTTTAAGGCTGAAGGATGACCCACTGTCTGGATGGACCACACTTTGTTTGCCCGCTCATCCTTTACGTGATGTTTTAAAAGAATCTGTCAACCTGACTCTTCTAAAGATGTTTTGAATCGGTGAGCAGGCACCACGTACGTGATGCTGTGCCGGGCGCCGTGGGGGACACACTGGAGCAATGTGAGACCCAGCTGTCCTTGCCCTAAGCCGCTCAGGCCACACGGACTGTGTGTGCCATGTCCACAGTGTGGCTGAGACTCAGACTAGATGGAACACAATCATGGGAGGGGAGGGAGGCAAGAGGGGAGACAGTGGGACCCAGAGGGCCAGAGACTCGTGGACGAGGCCCCCCTTCACTCTCCAATGCGGTGTTTCTCCGTCCTTCAGGACAAGACTTGCTTCCCAGGGCTGAGGAGCTGTGTGTCTGGTGCGGGGAGGGTGCTGGTGGAGAATGAAGAAGATCTGGTTTGGGGGTGCTCTGGTTTGGGGCGGTGGAGAATGAAGATGCTCTGGTTTGCAGGGGGTGCTCTGGGTTGTGGGAGGCCGCTCTGGTTGGGGGGGGCGCTCTGGTTGGGGATGTGGAGAACGAAGACGCCCCTGGGAGTACAGCTCCTCACAGCACCTCACGCAGGAAAGGCCGGGCCGAGTCCTGAAGCTCAGACCGTCACGACATAAAGGGCATCAGACCCTGAAGACCGGGGCCTCCTGAGATCCGTCTAAAACCGCCGAGCGCAGGGCTCGGCCTCGGGGGCAGTGCCCCTGGGGATGCGCACAGGGCTCAGTGCCATGCGGGCTGCAGCCCCGATGACCACCCTGACTCAGCCCGACCGCAAGTCCAGGTCCACGAACTCGTGTTTCACATGAAAGCCGGACCGGGGGGAGGCAGCACGAGGGGGCGCCCCCCCCCGGCCTACGGCCGTGCGGGCGAGTGGGAGGCGCAGCACGCCGCGGCCCGCAGCGCTGCTCGTCTGCGCGGGCCCTGTGGCCTGGGACAGGCCTGTCGTCGCTCAGCACGGGGCGTCCGTTCTCCCCAGTGCAGTCAGGACGCTGACAGCGATGACGTCCACCCTCGTCATTACACCGAGCCTAAAATGAGAAAACCTGGCACGTGACATTGGTACCTTGGCTGTCATTCCCGAGGTCTGGGGAGGGTGAGAGGCTGGACGGTGAGGGGGCTGGAAGTCGGCCCCCGTTTCCTGGCCCGCGGTCCCCGTCTTCCAGGGTGATTGTGAGGATTAAGGGACATCTACCCCGTGGATACACTGCATTTCCCCGTCAGTCCAGAAAACATTCGAATTGATTTAAATACGGAAACAGAAAGAAAAGGAAAAAGCAACTTTTAAACGCTTTTCAACGCTGTAAAAACGCTTTTCTGCTGAAGAAGACTTAAGCCAGTGGATTCCCAGGCGCCAGCCGCCCCGGTGAGTCACGCCGCGTGGACAAACACAGCCCGCACGTGTGGTGGAGAGCTCGGCCCGGGCCACCTCCCCGACCGCCGCGTCGAGCGGCTCCTGCTTTGGGCCAGTGGCTTTATTTCCAGGGCAATATTTTTGGTTGCGATTTGCTCAGAGCTCTGAGGCTGTAATAATGGTCACCCTCAGGTTTGCAGGATGGGTGTCGTGGCCCAGGGGCGAGGGCGCGGCCCCGTCTCCTCAGGCTCCAGCTCTCTCTTCTCCCCTACCCCGTCATGGTCATGTTTCCCCAGGCACACCTGGTACCCAGTTCTCTGCCCCTCCCTGCCCCGCTGGGGCCCGTTCCTCAGTGGGCCATGCCCCCCTCACAAGTGGGTGGGCTGGAGGGATTGGCAGGCAAACCCCGTAACCCCAAGGAGGGTTGTCCCCTGTGCTTTCTGCTGGGAGGGTGTGACCTTCCTTCCTGCCTCACTCCAGCTCAGGAACGTGCAGTTTCCACACCTCAGTGTGACAGTGGCAAGGCGGGGGCTCCCACGCCCTCGGCCCGGGTCCATCACGGGTCCTGAGGGTGGCAAAGGCAACGCCGGCAGACTCGCTTTGTGCAGACGCCGCCACCCCTGGGCTGGCTCCATCCACGCAGAGCGAGATGCCCTGGTGGGGAGACCTGCGGCCCCGGCGCCAGGCGGCGAGGGCGTCCGTCATGGCTCTGCCACAGACGCGCTGTGCGACCCCCGGGCAGCCACCGAGGGCTCGAGCCTCGACTGCGGCTGATGCGACGTGGGTGCGGAACACCCCCCTAAACTAACACGGAGCTAAGTGTTCCCAGACGCACCGCGGACACGCGAGTGCTCGGGCGGCGTCTGCCCTTAAGTGTGGACCTCCGACTCGGTTATTTTATTTTATTTTTTTAGAGTCAAGGATAGGAAGGAGAACAGAGTGACGAGTTAAATGCAAAACTGAGTATGTATGACAAAGAGCCATTTCCTTAATCTACAAGGAACTCTTCCAAAAAAAAAAAAAAACCAATTAGATATAGCAATCGGCAAGTGTTTTCCTGTGACGCGCCAGGCTGCAGTCTGGGTGGGCGTGGCCAGGTGGGCGTGGCCTCAGTGTGGGCGTGGTCAGGTGGGCGTGGCCAGGCTCCGCGGAGGGAGGTGGCGAAAGGCAGAGCAGGCCAGCACCCTCGCCTGCAGACCCCAGTGCGGCACTGAGGGGAGTCCCCCCAGGAGACAGATGCCGAAAGGATCTGAACAAAGAGAATGAACACAGCAACCAACACGCTTCGTTTCTCATTAGATAAGTGGGAAGCGATGCAGCAGGGACTCGCCACTCGTGTGGAGTTGACCGTATGTATTTACCAACACAATGAACGAGGAAACCCGGGGGCCCAGGAGTTCACTTCCCAGAAATGATGGCTCAGAGGCTCGTCCATCTTTTTCCTCCCTCCATTAACTGTCGCATCGTTTATTATGGGGAAAAGCTTGAAACCACACGAATGGCCTCACAGGCAAGGTCCATCCATACAGTGGAATTCTGTGAGGCCATCAGTGAGCCAGAGTCGGGGGCCGGGGGGGGCGTTCTAGGAAAAATACGGGGCGTTTCTGGAGGAAAACTCCAGTGAGTAGAAGAAAATGCTTCTCCCGCGGGGACATCTGGAGCTCGCGGGCTCGGTGGTCTGGTCAAAGGGTGAAGACTTTTAGTATTTATTGCGTGTCCTTCTCTTTCGTTTGTTTCTACCGTGAGTGTCTGCTGTCTCTATAACTAAGACAACGGGGCGAAGAGCCAGGTCAAGCAGAGGGGCCGGCGTGCGCCCCGCCTCCTGCCCCCGGCCCCAGCCGAGCCTTCCGGGTTCCCACCCTGCCCAGTCTGGGAGAGCTTTCCTCGGGGAGCGACTTCCGGTTTCAGCCCTGTCCCAGTGAGGAGTCCAGGGCCGTGGTGTTCCTGTTGAAAGGCAGAACTGATTTTTAAAAAGGATTTTTAAATATCAGGTGTAGCACGCACGGCAGACACCCCAGGTCTGAGGTGCATGCCTGGCTGAGTGCTCACATATGCCGGTGCCGGCCACCCCCCAGATCAAGGTCAGCCCAGATCAAGGTCAAGAAGGTGCCGGGCCTTTCCAGGCCCCCGGGGGTTCCTCAGGCCCCTCCGCCTGCCCTTGAACCCCACGTAAATGCAGTCCCACCGCATTCTCTCGGTCCCCAGCTCGAGCTTCGTTCCCGCCGTGTGTAGCCATGTGCGAGGGTTTTCCTTGCACCGCATAAACTTACCGCGATTTCTTCGTCTGCGCCACCCTTGAAAAATGTTCGTGTCGTTTGCAGTCCGGGGCTGTCATGACAAAGCCGCTGTGCACGTTCTTGTAGAAATCTTGGTGGCAATGACCCGTTTTTGTTCATCTGAGGGCAAACCCTGTTGCCAGCGTTATTTGAGGTTTGGTAAACGGTCATTTCAGGGGATGAATGTTGGTAGGGAGTAAAACTGCGTTTTATCGTCATCGGTGCTTCGTCCCCAGCCTCTGAGTGAGGATTACGTGATGCATTGAAATTTTCTAAGAGGAAACGGCCTTATTTAAAGGGATCCAGGCACGCGGGGCTGGGGGGGTGTTCGGGGGAATGAGAATGCTACCTCGCACCCCCCCACCGGCCGCTGCCTTCAGTTCTCAGACACTGTTCAAAAACCAGCGTGTTGACCTCCGCTGGCCGAGGAGCTGGGCCGAGGTCCTCCGTTCGCACGCGGAGCTCCCCGTCCCTTGTGGGCGTTGAAAGCGCGTCTTCCACCCTGGGAGGGGAGGTTCTGCCGCAGGGCCCTGCGGGTCCTCGGTGGGGAAAGTGGCCTGGGCCGCAGGGGGTGGTTTTCTCTCACTGTGCCAGGCAGAGGGCGCTGTTCCCAGGGAGCGATCATCCATCTCTTTCCTCGTGATTTTGTGAGATGATTTTATATCATTTTGTATCGTTCTTAACTGATTTTAAAATACACTTTTTAAACCCAGCCTTTCCTGTCTGTGGCAGGGCCAGACTAGCTGGGCCCAAGAGGCCCTCGGTCCCCAAGCCGGTGACCACCCTGCCTCTTACCTGGGTGTCGGGTGCAGCCCTGCCTACCCCCCACCCCCCAGGCCCCCCACACAAGGCACAGGAGGTCAGGGGGCCCCCAGAGACACTCGTCCACCAGCTGTCCCTCCTCTGTCCCTTCTCCCCTGCACGCCATCTTTTTCTCCCTTCTCCACAGGGACATTCCCATCAGAGTAGACACGTGGCCGTTCCGCCCACCCCTAAACGAACACACACACCAACAAACCCGCCCACCTGGCTTTCCTGTTACCTGCTGCTGTCACTCCGCTCCGCACCCCTCCTGTGCGATTCCCGGGGCTTAAACGATGGAAATTTATCCTCTCAGCTCCGGAGGCGCCAGCCCCTTGCGTACAGACAGCCACTGGCGAGGTCCGTCTTCGGTATGCACGGCCCCGATGTCTCTCCGTGCGTCCCATGTCTTGTGACAAGGACACCAGTCGTTCTGGATTCGGGCTCCCCCGAATGGCTTGGTGTTAACGTGGTCCCCTCTCCAAAGGCCTCATCTCCAACGGCAGCCACGCTCCGAGGGTCAGAGCTTCTGCGCGGGAACTGGGTCCTTGTAGGGCCTGAGCTCTCGGCGGCCGTGGTCACAGTTCGCCCTTCTCTCCTCCTGGGACACGGTGCCATTGGGCCGTGGGGTCCCCACGCTCCGGGTTTTTCTCCTGCCTGACTGGCCATCCCTCCCAGGGTCTCCTTCCTGATGGCACATCCCGGGCCTCTGAGGGCAGAATGCCTGGGCCTCCCCTCCCTCCACGGCCAACCCAGGCGACGCCGTCCGGTCTGGTGGCCCTGTGCTCACCTCCCGCTCAGACTGCTCTTGGATGCCAGGCTCTGACAGCAGCTGTCTTGGCTCCTGTCCCCGGCCGGGGCAGGTTCACAGATTTCTGACTTTTCCATCTCGAAGTCCTCTGCCCGCCCTGCCAGGTGCTCAGGCTAAAACCCCCCGGAGGGACCCTCAGTTCCTGTCTGAGGCGCAGGAGTCGGCCCCCGGTCTGCGCAGAAAGCCCGTTGCTCTGGCCGGGTCAGGAAGAGCGTCGTGCTTGGCCTCGCTTGTGCATCTTTCCACAGGGACCTGCTTACCCGCAGCGGGGTAGGTGCAGCATGCTGGGGATACCACGGGGCCTGGGCCCCTGACCCGCCGGGCACTGCGGCCGGGTCCCTGCTCCCTCGGGTCTCAGCCTTCTTCTGTGTGCAGTGCGACACCAAGACAGAGCGTGGGGTGGCCAACGGGTTTCGGCTCGAGGGCCCAGCCCGGCGGGCGCACCGGCTTGTGTGAGAAGGCCGTGGCTGCATGTGGGCGTGGAACTGAGCACTGCAGCCGGTGCCTCCCTTGGTCATCCCCACCCTTGCTCGCCGTGCAGGAACCCAGCCTTAAACATCCATGATTGCGCCGTGACCTTGAGCAAACCACGTCCTCAGGTTTTGTGTCTTCACAAGCAAGATGGAGATAAATAATTCCTTCCTACAGCACAGAGGTGCTCCGAGGAGCGTGGGAGCGTGAGTGGACAGCTGCTAGTCACGCATTCCTGTCGGTCCCGCCCTCCCCCGCACTTCCTGGTTGGGCAGAAGCTTTTGCTTTCGCTTTCCCCGCCCCCGCAGACGGGGTGGCCGCGGTGGGCGGTGGCCGCGGTGGCCGCGGCGAGGCCGCTGGGCGCAGGTGGGATCTGCCTGTGCATTTTCCACGGCCCCCAGCCGGGCGGCGGGAGCCAGGAGCTTCGTCCGGGGCCTGCCGGCTCCTGGGCAGAGTGCACCCACAGTCCACCCCCCTTGCCCCCACCACTTCGTGACGCCTCTACGCCCTGGGTGGGGGGAGTTTTCCCAGGGTAAGTTTTTGGCTCCCTTAGGGGTGCACCCTTCTTACCCAGCTCTGCGGGGTTAACTGCGCCCTCCAGCTGGGAACAGCAGGTCTCCCCAGAATTTCCGGAGGGGCGTGTGCCCTGCAGTGGCGATATCCAGAAATGTCCACTTTTGTTATCTGATGAGAAAACATCCCCGTCCCTAAATCTACAAGTCTCCCTACTTTCACCTTGAGCGTTGTTAATGCCTTGTGTTTTCTGCCAAAATCCCAGACACAGCCTCCGTGCCCAGCCCCTTGTACGCACGAACCCTTCTCAGAGCCCCGGGGGACCCACCTGTCCTCGCGTTATGTGGTTTAAGCGAAGCTCTGAGCATTTCTTCTCGCCGGCAGTGGACCCCGAGTGGGAGTCATTGCTGGGGCTCTCCTTTATCAGCAAGCGTGTTCTATTGCGATGCATTTCATCTCCTCCCTTCTTCTCCGTGGACTTCATTCTGCAGCCTCTGTGTGAACAGCGTTTGCCGTATGAAACAGAAGCATTCAAACCTCTTCTAAGACATAAGGGTTTTTTTTTTCCTGGTTATTATTTTTTTTTCTTTTCTTTTTTTTTTTTTTTATAGTGGCAGAAAAAGCACTCGCGTTTCCTGTAGGACTGGAAACAGTGAATCAGATTTTTGTTTTGCTTAAAACCCGAAAATCTCAGGCAGGAGTTGAGAGGCTCTGGACAGAGCTGAACACTGTGTTTCGGGGTTTGGGTCGATGCCCCGTCCCCAGGGGCCATTCCACGGGGGAGAGGCTGGCCACCCACGGAGGCTGATTTGAGGGGGACCAGAAAGGCTGCCTGAGTCGAGCGGCGCCCGGGGCAGAGTGGGTGCTGACGCGCCCCGGGCGCCTCCCCCGTGCCGCGGCCCTGGAGTGACGTGGCGCCTGGCGCACTCACAGGTGAGCACGTGCCGTGGGCCCGGTTCCTGCCCCCTGCCAGCCGTGTGAGCCTGGACAGGCCGCCACGCCTCTCTGTGCCTCTCTCACCTGTGGAAGGGGGACCACGGCACCCTTCTCACGGGACACCAAACCAGCCGCCATCCACCCAGCGCCCAGCACGCGCGGCGAGCCCGTCGCTCCGGGGAGACACGCGATAGCGCTCACGCGAGACGCAGCCGCGGGCCGCGCGCTCACAGAGGGACCTGGAGCCCGTTCTGAAGCGTCCGGCCACGTCTCGTTCGCAGAACATCGGCGTGCATCCCTCTGCCTGAGCCCGGACGTTGACGTCCATGCCGCCCACTTGTTCACCCCCCAGGACAGGGTCTGCCATCCACAGGCACCCCGCTCCGTTAGGGACAGGAAGAGGGAAAGCCGGGGTCCCCACCCCGTCAAGCCTGTGGTCTGCTGAGGAGACAGACAGTCGCTGCAAGATAACACAGTTGTGACAAATGAGGCACACGGCGAAGACAGGTCTGAGGGGCAGGAGCACCCCAGTCTGCCCGAGGGAGTCGGAAAGCCCCCCACCCCAGAGCCGGTGGATGCTGAACCGAGCCTGGGACAGGAACGAGGCCTTTGCCAGCAGAGACTTGCGGGGAGGCCTCCGAGGCAGGGAGGCCGCGCAGAGCAGAGCCAGGGGCGTGGTTATGTCGGTACTGGAAAAGAGCCATGAGGATGTGGGGACAGGGAGGAGGGGCCCCCAAGGGCCCCCGGGTGCTGCTCCGAGGAGGCAGATGCTGTCCCGTGGGCGAGGCCCACCCGCTGGGCGTCGCGAGCAGTGGCCTTGAGCCAGGCTGGATGTGCCAGTTCAAACGCTCGAGGGCCATAGTGAGAGAGCAGACGGGGGACCCAGCAAGAGGCAGAGCCACCCCCACTGGGACCCGGACCAGGATCAGTCTCTTGTTTTAGATGAACTCCGTACTGAAGCAGGTACAAGGGACGTGCGCACATGCTCAGCGCGAAGCTCACTGGGTCCTCAGCAAGTGTCACCCGTACCCAGATCAGGAAACAGAATATGACCCGCTAAAAATAATATCGTGATTAATAATAATAATGACCTCTGGTATGATAATAAATTTGGGTATAAGGATGTCCCAAATACTGTGTGGGATATCCATGTCTTTCAAAAGTAGTGCTTGTCTACTCAAAATGCAAATCCAACGGGTCAGCTCTGGCTTTACCCGTGTTGTTGCCTGTAGTTCTTTCTTATTTTTTCTGCCAATAAGTCTGTTTTATGAATATTCCACATTTTGCGGATTCTACTACTGACGGGTGTTGGAGTAGTTTTCAGCTTCCGGCCATTCTGGGTGCGGCTGCTGCGAACATCCTTACACATACCTTTGGAGACACTCGTCTATATCTCCACGCAAGCGTGGGTGTGCTGGATCTTAGCGTGTGCTCACGTTCGGCTCTGATAGATGCTGCCGGCGGTGTTCCCGGAGTGCTGGTGTGGTCCACACCGCCGTCGGCAGCGGATGGGAGCCCCAGGAGCTCCACATCTTGGCTCACGCCCAGTCTTGTCTGTCTCTTCATTGTAGCGTCTCTGGTGGGTGTGCAGTCAAAACAAATAATTCTGTGGTTTTAATTTGCGTTTCGCATGTGACTAAGTTGAGCATCGTTCCACGTGTTACTTGGCCATTTTGGATCTCCTCCTTTGTGGAGTGCTCGTTCAAGTGTTTTGCCTGTTTTCCTCGTGGGTTATCTTCGTTCTTATGGCATTGTAGTAGCTCTTTATATATGATATGTAAGAGTCCCTCGTCAGACGTATGTATTACAGCTCTCTTTCTTCAGTTTGTGGCTTGCCTTTTCACTCTCTTATAGAGTCCACTGATGAACAGGCGTTTTTTAACTCCAATTTATGTGGGTGTTTTCCTTATGATTAATTCTTTTTTGAGTCCTGTTTAAGAAAGATTTGCCTACCCCAAGTTTAGTTTCCTTTCTTTCACATTTAGAGCTATAAGACATCTAGAATGATTTTTCCTCTAAAACCTACTTTGCTAAAGTTTAATTTACATACAATAAAACATACCCGTTGTAGGTTTGCAGTCCAGTGAGTTTTGATAAATGTTTATACCCAGATTAACCACAACCACGATCAAGATGTAGAACATTTCCGTCACCTCATAAAGTTGCCTCACGTCCCTTTGCCACTCGGAGTGTGGTCTGTGGACCAGCATCATCACCTCACCTGGGAGCCGGTTAAAAATGCAGGTTCTCAGGCCCTGCCCCAGACCACTGAATTAGAATCTGCGTTTTAACAGGATGCTCCAGGTACTGTGTGTGCACGTTAAAGGCGCAGAAGCCACCCTTTGTCGTGAGGAGGCTCCATTTCTGTCTCAGTGGCTCCTCTCCCCCCACCCCCGCCAGAGCCACCTGGGTGAGCTGAGTGGGGTTCCTGGGGGAAAGTCCCGAAAAGCGCGTGGCCCCCAGAGCTTTTCATGCTCACACGAGTCCACGGTCAGCCCCCAGTGGTTCACCAGTCACCATCTCGGTGTCTCTGCCAGCGTCCCTGCCAGTGTCTGCTCCCTGCAAGCTGGTCTCAGGTGCCATATCCCTCTAGATGCCCCCGTCTCTCAAACTTCCAGGGGGGCCATTCGTCTCGCGGCCTTAGCTCTCTGACGGTCTAAGAAAATTGTTGGCTTTCAGCTTGTCCAGCTTTTCCTCGTAAGGGCAGAAGCAACAAAACTTCCAAGCTCTTTCCATGTTGGAGGTGAAACCAGAGGCCAGCACCGAGCCGTCCCTGTTACCCGTGGCTTATCGTGTAGAGCAGGCCACGCTGCGTAACAAACAGGCCCCGAAAGATCCGTGTCTGGAGGAACAGAGAGTGTATTTTTCCTCTTACATAAAACCCGGGGTGGGAGGGGCTTGGGTCAGCGGGACAGCGCTCCCCCATGCCATCCCTCGGGCTCCCAGGCTCTTCCCATCATGCACTGCTTTCCTCCGGCGCCTGGTGTCTGGCGGGGACGGTCGCCACGTGTCTGGGTTCCTTTTGGTCTTTTGCTTCTCTTTTGAGACCCAGCTTCCCGTGCCCTGTAAGGCACTGTTGGGGCTTCAATTGTGTTGAATCTGTAGATCGATTAGTGGAGAACTGGCACCTTCATCACCTCGCGTGTTCCGTCCGTGAACTTGATTTATCGTCGCATCCGTTCAGGTCTTCTGTAGTGTCTTTTAATAAAGTCCGCATCTTCTCTATAAAAGTCTTGCTTAGTTTTTTTCAACTTCATCCTAGCATCTTTTGTTCTTTTACGGCTATTATAGACTATCTTTTAAAACTTCGCATTTATGTTAGCGACTAGTATAGAAAAAGCTGATTTTTTAAAAAAATTTCATCTTAGAGTCATAGTTATCCTAAACTCTGTTTTTAATTCTAATAATTGCTTTCTAAATTTTTTTTTTTTGGTTTTCTATGTAGACAGTAATATCATTTGTGAATTATGAGTGCTATTTTTCTTTTTCCATCGCTCAGGTCTTTTATTTCTTTTTCTTTTCCTCCTTTATTTTTCTTACTGTGCCGTCTAGCATCTCGGTAAAGTGCTGGACAGGAGCAGTGAGTATCTGCATTTTAGCCTCCTCCATCTTGAAGGAAAAGCTTTCAGAGTTTCACCTTTAACTGCTATGTTTGCTGGAGGATTTTTGTGGATATGTTTAATTAGGTTAAAAACGTTTATTTCCTTTCCTTTTCTAGCTTGCCAATGTATTCCATCATGAATGAATGTCGCATTTTATTGTTGCTTTTTCTACAGTATCAGAAGTGACTATAAACAACTTTTTCCTTTCGGTGCTAATGAGTCAAATTTCAACATAATATTTTCTAAAGTTAAACCAACCTTGTATTTCTAGGATGACCCAACGTGGTCCTGGTTTTATTTATTGTGGCTAGATTTATTTTCTAGTTGGACAGTCCTTTCGTTTTAACTTATTTTATGCTTTCTGTATTCCTTGTTCTGATTTTTTTTATTTCTTAAGGATTGATGGAAATGTTTGTTTCATTTCCCTCCTAAATCTGTTCCTCGCCCCTGGCGTTTGCATTGGAAGTTATACACTGCATGTTTCATTCCCTTAGTGCATAGTCTCAACATTTAACGTTCACATTTAATTAAGTGTGAAGTTAATTGTTATCTTTGACCTCCTGGCCCCAGATACAGGGACGTTATTCAGTCCCAGACGCTGAGCCGGTTCACGCACCGGTGTCTTCAGATCCTGCAGAAGGGACCTCGTCAGTCAATCCAGTGTCGCTGCTGCCTTTGGCCGCTGCTCCGTTTTGCTTCTAGGCCTCGCTTCTGAGAGACAGCACTTCTCTTTCTTTCGGAAATACATCCTGAAGAAGTTTCTCGAAAGAGGTCCCACTGGGGATGAAGTCTCTATTTTTGTGTGTCTGAAAACGGCTCGATTTTTATGTGAACTGTTTCTTCGAAAGGTTTCATAGTTGTTAGCCTTATATACGTGATTGCCTTCGAGTTAATTTTTCTACGAGGTGTAAGGTATATGTTAAAGTTCATTTTTTTTTTTTTTTGCATAGGGATATCCAGTTATTCCATTACAATTTACTGAAAAGACTGTCCTTCTGTTGAGTAGTTTTTGAACCTTTGCCAAAAAAAAATCAATTGGCCATATTTCTGCAGGTTTATTTCTCCACTCTGTTCTGGTCCCTTGATATATATGATGGACCCTTCATAATACCATCCTCTCTTGATTACTGTACTTTATAGTAGTTTCAAAATCAGATTTTCAATATTGTTTTGACTAGCCTAGTTTTTCCTTTTTTTTTGCATTTTTATATCAACTTTAGAATCAATCAACTTGTCTCTGTTAAAAATCCTGCAATGTTACTCTCTGCATGGAATATCTTTCCCCACCCTCGTTAAAACCTCATTCCAACAACCTCATTTTAATTTAATCACCTCTTTAAAGGCCTTCAAAGGCGTTCACATGCTGAGGCGCAGGGCTTGGGACGCCAGCGTGTGAATTCGGGCCAGCGTGTGAATTCGGGGCCATGGTCCAAACCACAGCAGGTGGTGACAATGGTTTGTGTACCTGCTTCTTCCCCCTGGAGTTGTTCCCTCCTTACGATGTGCATCATTCGGTGTTTCATTACATGCTCCGGCTGCCAAACATTTTGAGTCTTCGCATGTGTAAAAAAAATCCATCGTTTTTCCCTTTTTACCCTGTGTCCCTGTTTAGCTGAACACAGAGTTTCTGTTTAAACGTTATCTATCCTCGGAACATCGACAATGACGCCCCCGCTGCCTCTCGCGTCTGGTGCTGCCGGCCGGCCACCTGCTTCCCTTTCCGTGTGTCCCCACCAGCCCTCGGGGTCCCCTGTGTGCCCGGCGTGCTGAAACCCCATCACACGCGCGCAGACGCGGTCTCCCGTCCATCTGCCCGGCACTTCGTGTGTCCTCTGAAGCTGAGGACGCGTCTTCGTTTCAGTTCTGGAAACTCTTCTCCTGGAATTTCTTTGGCTTTGTCTCCATCTGCATTCTCGTTGTTTTCTGCACCAGCTTCGAGAGAAAAGCCAGAATGCCCGGTCTCGCTTCCCCTTCTCTCCACCGTTCCTTCCTTCCGGCTGGCGCCTTGTTTCTGGATGCCGGGCGAGTTCCTCCGTTCAGTCCTGCAGCCCAGTGACTTGTCCGCCAGCTCTGTCCGTCCTGCAGGTTCAGAAACACCTGCCGATGTTTCCGTTTTGGGTGGTGTTTTCAATCTCTCTTGGTCGAGCCAACTTCTCTTGCGTCTTTCTGAGGACGTTAAGTATGTGCGTCAGGTGACTTATTGTGCTGGCTCCATGAATAGGTCCTGTTTGCTGCACTGGGTCGTTTCTCTGTGGTTGTGTTGCCTTTCTTCAAACGTGTCTGGGGAGGGGACGCTGTCTCCGTTGGACATTCTCTGTATCCTGTCTGCCGTGGCTGCTCTATCCACCGCGGCCGACTGCGAGAGAGGCTTCCAGGTGTGCTGTGGAGAAAGATGCTTGTCCTGGCTCTGAGGCCTCCTGTTCCTCCTGGTCATGCTGCACTCCCCCCACTCCTCACCCCAAAGACTGCCCTGCCTCTCTGACCCCAGGCCATAGTCACAGCGTCCCCTCCGATGGCAGGGGACACTGGCAGGGAAACGTCCCCTCGGCTTACTGCCTGGACATGGGTAGTGGAGGGTTCGCAGAGTGTCAGCCAGACCAGCTGCCCTGTCCAGGCTCTGACCCGTCGCCCAGGGCCACCTCTCCTGTCTGTCACTTGTCACACTTAGAGCTGGGGTCGGGGGTAATGGAGAACTGCATCGTACACTGTCTTCCTCCTTCGTACAACTTCACGCTATTTTTTAAGTACCTGTGTGCCATTATTGGGTCACTTTGAAGATTTAGTTAGTCAAAGCGCAAGATTTTTTTTCTCCTTTTTTTCCACACGCTTCTGCCATGCCAATGCTCCCTATCCTGTCCTTGCACACGTTTTTAAGGCAACATTCAGCACTTTACACCTATTTTTATTGAATTCCATCTGTGGCTCAGGCCTTACATTCTTGCCTGTCAAATCTCTTTGAATAATGATGAGTGCATTTATCATATTAACTATCTCTTTCAACTCTGTGGGACCTGCAGATCTGATATAATTCTCCTTTATATCTTCCCTGACATCGTTGCCAAAAATGTTGAATACTACAGGGCCCAGAAATGAGCTCATTGGTGTCACCGCTGGCCCTTGCCCAAGGTTTATGTGTTTACTCAGCAAACGTTTGTAAGGGCAGCGCTGCCATCGGTCCCCTTTAGGCTGCACAACCTGTGATTACACCTGTCAGAAGGAGCAGTCACCCAAACTCTAGTATCCTATCCTCAAGGTTATGGTAGAAAATCAGTCTGAAACTAAAATCAGGACGTACTGTGTGTTGTTAATCCCGGCAGATCAGCGTGTCCTTGTCTCCTGCTTCCTGATCGCTCTGGCATTGGTGTTTCTCCCTGCTGGAGTGGGAGTTTCTTGGGGGAGGGGACTGATGTGACTTTGCCCTGGGGGAGGGTGTTATGCCCTAGGGGAGGGCGTAAGCCCTGGGGGAGGGTGTGAGCCCTGGGGGAGGTGTGAGCCCTGGGGGAGGGTGTGAGCCCTGGGGGAGGGCGTGACCCTGGGGGAGGGTGTGCAGTCTGGCACACACACTCATTCTCACCCCAGCCTTGTGCCCGGCGCTTTGCGATTGCTAACGCACCACACACACCACAGTGGGGGCGACGCTGCCGGAGACAGGCCTCGCCTGAGGTGCCCGGCTGCGTATGGCGGGGTGTACCGGGCCATCAGACGCCCCGCCCAGCCCCGCTGCCCCTGCCCTCGCGGAGCGCTGCGCCCTGCTCCCACCACCATGCGGGACGGACTCAGAACCGCCACCTCTGAAATCCCCCGCCAGAACCGAGGCGGGATGGGGGTGGGGGGTGGCGACGCGCAGGGGGCGACCCCTGATCGACGGGGGAAGCCGGGCGCCGGGTCCTTCCACGCCCCGGGCGACAGGCCCGGTGTGGTCAGCGCCCCGGGAGCCCCGCTGAGCTCTTGCACTGTGGACGTGACTCTGTGGCAGAGCGGGGCGGTTTCACCTGAGAGGAGGAACCGCCACCGTCCTGAGGAGGGCGTGGCCGGTGCCACGGGCGAGTCCCGGCTGCTGAGCGGATGCAGAGACCCGGAGCGCCTTCTCCGGGGTGCGGGTGCGTGTGGCGCGCCGTTTCTCAAAGTGTGTGCCATGGAGCCCAGCCTGTGGCCGCCGCCGTGGAGCAGGGTTCCGGGCCCGACCCCAGGCGGGACCGGCGGGAAAGCCTCTGCCGCTCCGCGCACCGCCGGCAGAGGGGGAGTGTCCTGCATGTCCTGCAGCCACCAGGGTTCCAGTCGGCCTGACTGTCACTCGCCCACTCCTCACCTTGTTTTGGGGTTAAACACACTTTGAGGGGAATTCTAACCCTGGAGACCTCGCGCCCTTGCTCCGATTTCGAGCTCGAGTCCCCCAGCCCCCCCCCCCTCTCCCCCCCCTGCCCCCCCCCCCGCCTTACTCCCCACACCCAGGTCGCGTCCTTCGGATCTCTCAGCACTGCTCCCTAGCACGGTCTGTCCCTGTGCTTGCCCCCTGCGTCCCGATGCCCGCACGGGACCGTGGGGACTGTGCCGGCGGGTCACACCTACTCTGCTCGCCGCTGTGAACGCAGCGCCCGCAAAGTGCCAGCGCACAGTGGGCGCTCAGAAGTAGGTGCCGAGGGAGAAGTGCCTGCAGACTTGGTCCTGGCCCCCGGGGCGGGTCCTGGGCTCAGCCCCGCCCGCAGGCCTCCGCCCCGCCGCAGCGCCCTCCCGCGCGCACGCTTCTGCTTGGCGCTGGTCCCCGTGCTTGTCCCCGCGCTCGTCCCTGCCCCGTCCCGCCGTGTGTCGCCGGCGTGATTGATGATTGAGGGACTCGGTTTCTCCGCAGCACTTGCTGTGCGCCCCGCCCGGCGCTGAGGGCCACGTGGATTCTCCCCAGAGCCTCACCGCAGCCCCGGGAAACGCTTCTATATCTGGGGGAGGGGGGGACACGTCCCACCTGGGGTCGTCCCCACAGGCGGGGCTCACGCTGGCCCTGGCGACTATCCGGTAACAGCCCCGGTGTCCCTCGGCAGGCGACGCGCTAGGCGGCGGGGGTTCTCGCCATGTGACGGACAGTGCGGCCACGGAGAGGGCCGGGCGCACGGACCCCCCCAGGGCCCCCAGGGCACGGTGCTCAGCGAAGGATGCGAGAGGCCGCGCGGGGTTGGGCTCCTCCCGCGCGCCGGGTAGGGGGCCCTATGGCGGACAGCACATCAGCGGGCCTGGCGGGCCGGGCACTGCTTGCGGGCGTCTCGGGGGGCTGGAACTGTCCCGGCGTTAGGTGCGGGGCGCGGTCCCACGGCCTCGCGAGCCCACGGAGACGCACTGAAGCGCACGCGTGATGCGAGGAACTTCATGAGGTGTGAGCTGGGTCTCCCTGAAAACATGAAAACACGTAGATGTGGCAGTGATTGAACGGGTCCGCACGGAGACAGACGTGGGAAGCCGGCACCCGCCGCCGCGCCCACGGGGTCACCCGGAAACGCCGCGCGGACGCAGAGGAGAGCTGCCCCACGTTGTGGGCTCGTCACACACCTGTCACATCTGCAGCTTGCTGGGCATCATGAGGCCGCTACAAATAAGACAGATGGGACCCCCTGGGGTCCTGCAGGGGAGACAGGCGTCCTGGCAGCGCTTCAGAGGAAGTGGCAGGGCTGTGACCCCTGCACGCGGCTTCTCAGCGGTGCACTTGATGGGAGATGCTGCACCCGCATTCTCACCCGCCCCAGCGAGCATGTAGCATCTCCCCCCGTTATGAATTCAGCAGCATCCGTGGCACTTTTAACCACCCCATCAACAGAAAGCACAAACATTTTAATTTTTGCAGATGCCTTGACACGTTGTTTGCACATTTCTGTTTCAGGCAGGGAACTCATTTGACCCCAATGCTAGATATCATTCGATGCATTAATGAGGAAGCACACATATTAGAAGATCGGCATTTTTAGAGGATTTGATAACTCCGCGTCGCTACGCTGGTGTTCCTTTGTGATCCTCTGTGTGCTATTTCATGTATTTAAAAGCACCGTCCGGGAAGTGCTCCCAAGACCACGTGGATTCAGTGGAGTTAAGAAGTGCCGTCAGGGAAGCATCCGGTGGTTCCTGCAGGGGACGCGGTGGGCAGACCTGAGCAGGCAGAGGGCTGGCGGAGGGTGGCCCCCCAGGGACCCCGGGAGTGATGCTCGGGCTCTTGGAGAGGCCCCTGGGCAGAGGGGAGCGTGCATCCATCCTCAGCTGCCCAAGAGCTGTGCGTAGCCGCGTGTTGAATGGCGGCGCGTGGACAGAGTCTGCGCCCCGAGGACAAAGGGCAACATCCGCGGGAGGAAGAGAGCCTCCGGCCAGCTGGCTCCGCGGTGGCCTCGCGGCCTGAACAGCACCCTGAGGAGGTTACGGTGGGGGAAGCTCCGGGTGACCCAAGTGCACCGGGAGGGTGGCGAGCCCTTCGCCCGCGGGTCGGGAGGCCCCGCCTTGCGGTTGCGGAAACAGGCAACGGGAGGCACCTGACAGATGGTGCGTCCGCCGGGACCGCCCGCTTCTCGCTTTTATCCGTCTGTGTCATAACGCCGATGTTCCGCGAGCGTAGTTGGGTGCTGTTTTCTGTTACGATTTTCCCTTCTTTTCCCCATGGCTGCTAATATTTCGTGTCATAGCTCCCCACTCTCCGTTGTCACCCATTATCCATTACTGTCACCACCCTGCCAGGATGTCCTTGGAGGAGACTCTTAATGGAGCTGTCCTGGTTAAAGAAATTCAATGTGATTGAACTGCAGCGAAGAATCAAACTCCGAATACCTGAAAGGGATGAATAATAACTAGGTATTAAAGCATATTGGTTATTTATTACTGGCGGAAGGCAGGAAAACATTAGCATGTAAAAAGCTGTAAATTAATCACGGCTGGTGATAGGAAGCCTGAAGAGTCACCTCTGTCTCTGTTGACTCCGTCTTGTTATTCTCCACGTGTCCCCGAGTCCCCGAGTCCCCACTGCGGTCCCTCCGGGCCAGCTCTTCATCCCCCAGCACAGGGCAGACGTCACACCAAAAGAGAGAGGCCGGGGGGGCGGGGAGTATCTGAGCCCCGGCTGGATCCCAGGCCCGGCCCTGCCACTCACTCGCTGTGACCTCAGACAAGTCACCTGACGTCCCCGACATTGGGGCTCCAGTCTGTCAAGTGTAGCTGAATCCAAAGCCTTCCTCACAGAGTTGTCACAGCGATCAGATGAGCTGCTGCCTCTGCGTGTTCAGTCCCGTGGCCAGTGGCAGCTGTTGGTGACCGACAAAGGGGCGGAAGGCCTCGTCACTCAAAATGCCAGCGTCACATGAAGGCCTTGGACCCCACTGCTCGGGCCCTGCATGCAGCAGACACTGGCGTGGGGGAAGCACGGACTCGGCATCCGCGTGTGCCCAGGGCACGTTCCGTGAACCGGACAAAGGCGTCCTGTGCACCGTGACCGGGGAGGGGACCCGTGCACGTGGGTGGCTTCTCGGCTCTGAGTGGGGGACCGGAGCCTCTGAATCCTCCTCTCAGAGGCGAGGGGTATGAGCTCCGCATGGGTCAGGCGTCCGCCGGAGGCCGCAGAGGCGGCATGCCGGCCGAGCGCTGTGGCCCGAACACCCCCGGGACCCTGCCAGCTCGATTCTATGCAGAAATAAAACCCGAGCGCCAGAGCCGGGGCCGTCATCGCCCTGGTCCCAGAGGGAGCCCGGGGACCTGTCGCGTGGGGTGTCTCAGCTCGGGGCCGGTGGCAACGGCGGCCTCCCTTGCTCCAGCCTGGTCATCTCAGAACTGGCTCTGAGCTGACACAGCCTGCAATGGGACGTGCCACCCAGCCGACTCGGTCTGCTCGCCTGCCCAGCCCGGCGCCTCGCCGTGCCCTCCACGTGCACAGGGCTGCTCGAGCTTCCGGGGGTCCTGGCTCCGCCCCGAGAGACGGCCTGTTGTCTGCCCGAGGTGCTAGTTTACGATTTGGCTTCAGGGGTGTCATTTAGTCTGGATCCAGCTACAGTCGTCCCCCCTTATTTGTGGTTCTGCTTTCTACGGTTTCAGTAACCCTGCAGTCCAAAAATGTTAAATGGAAAATTCCAGAAATACGCAATTGCTGAGTTGTAACTTGCATGTCATTCTGAGTAACGGGACGAAGTCTTGCTCCGTCCAGCTCTGTCCTGCCCGCGGTGAGTCGTCCCTTTGTCCGGCGGCTCCATGCTGTGCACACTCCGCCCTTGGTCCCTCAGTGACCGTCTCAGTCAGCAGAGCGAGAGTCAAGGGACCCCAGAGCTTGTTCGAGTCACCTGAATTCACTTCACAACGGCCCCAAATCCATTCCCGTAGTTTTCATTACGGAACAGTCTTTGAACTGTTGCGTTCTGTCAGTTATGGTTAAGCTCTCACTGCGCCTGCTTCATAAATCAAACTTCACCACGGGGAGCGTGGACAGGAAAGCACGCGGTGTCTGCAGGGTTCGGTGCTCTCCGTGGCCGCATGTGTCCTGTGAACACCGGGGACACTGTGGCTCTGACGCGCTCTCGTCAGAGCTGGGGCAGAGCCCCGGGTCCCCTGCCCAGCCTGCGTGTTCTGTCGCGGCGGCCCGCGCTGACCCAACGGCGCCGCCGGGGCCATGTGCCTCAGGACACCGCAGACGTCAGAGCCTGCGCCTGGCAAAGGCGGTGGCGTGCGGAGCCCGCGGCTCAGCCCTCTCGTGCCAGCAGTGGCCTCCTGCGGCCCTTAGCTGTTCACGCACACGCACGCGTGCACACACACGCGTGCACACACACGCACGCACACGCACGCCCAGACCCTGGGGTCCTCAGCGCTGGCCGTTGCCCCCGTTCCGTTCCGAAGCCGCGGCTCAGGGAGACGAGACGGGACATGCTGAACAGGTGGTGGCCACCGGGCCCTGCGTGTGTCCTCGGGCGGGGACGGCGATCGGAGGGGCCCCGCGGAGCCGTGAGCTCATCGCGCCCTTGCTGCAGGCAGAGCGGACGGGACGAGATTAAAGAGACGCCAGGACCCCGTGGCCGGTGGCCGGGATGGGGTAGGTGGGCGGCGGGTCGGGCACTGGGCTGCTGAGAGCCCCAGCCCAGGGTCAGCATGCACCCCGAGTCCCGGTAGCTCCTCCGTGGGGACAGCGAATAGCCCGCGCCGTCCAGCCAGAGGCCGGAGCAGCCCGAGCAGAGGCCGAGCTCTGGCTGTGGACGCGGCCGCGCCCCGGCCACCGCTCTGTTCCTTCCTGTCACACCCACCAGTGCTGGGCATCTTCTCAGGCTCTTCCGGGGCCGAGTACGAACCTCAGGGTCACCTGCGGGTGGACTGGCCAACCCGGGACGGCCACCGGAAACCCACTCTCCCCCAGGACCGCCTTCTGCAGCCCTGCGCCAGGTGGGGCGGTGGCCCGAACATGCCGCCAGTGCGGGACAGCGGGCACCCGGCACCCTCCGTGCCCTGGGCCTGCGAGTCCCAAACCCGCAAAGGGGCCGTCCGAGCCCCGCGGTGCCCCCCGTGCAGACGACCTTCCAGTCTCCTTCAAATGGTTTCAGCGCCTCTGTCACAATACTCGACTGTAGAGCTGTGGGTCTATTTCTGGACTCGTTGATCTGTCCCATTGATTTATTTACAGCTTTTCTTTACACAAAAACCATTGTCTTGATGATTATAGTTTTACAGCAAGCCTTGAAACTGGGTAATTATATGTGTATCATAATTACATCTAAAGTGTGGATAAATTATAATATAATAATTATATAATACAAATAGATATATAATTAATATGTATGTATTAATATTTATTACATTCCTCCCATTTTCTTCTTTTTTTCCGAAATTGTTCTAGCTCTCTCGCCCTTGTCCCTCTATATAAATATTAGAAATGGTCTGTTCGTACTGTGCCAAAAAAGCTTTTTGGTATTTGATTGGGATTTATTGACGGTGGAGGTCAATTTGGACCTAACTCACATCTTAACAATATCGAGGTGTCTTCCAGTCCGTGAAGATGATATATCACTCCATTTGATTTGGGGCTTAATTTTTTTTTTTTTAGCAATGTGTTGTAGTTTTCACTGTAGACACTTTATACATCTTTCGTTATGATTAAATCCTAAGTATTTTATGGGGTTTTTTTTTTTGGTATTGGAGTTTTTTTAATCTTCACGTTTTGACCTTATAACCTTGTCCTTACTAAATTAGTGAATGATTATGCATAGTTGTTATTAATTCCAGTAGATTTTTATAGATTTATTCAGATTTTTTTACACGATCATGTTGTCTGCAAATGAGGAGTCTTACCTCTTCCTTTCTAATCTGCATTCCCCCTTTTTTTTTTTTTTTTGCCTTGTCGTGCTACCCCAAAACCCCGGAACGATGCTGAGTGTAAGTGGTTCGCGTGGACATCCTTGCTTTGTTCCCAGTCTTCGAGGAAAAGCCTTCCGCTTTTCATCACAAAGTCTGATGACAGGGGCTGTCAGGTTGGGGCAAGCCTTTCTGTCCTAGTCTGCTGTGAGATTGCCACAGAACGGGTGTCGATCCCCCCAGACGACTTCTGCACCTGCGTTATTCTCCATTCACGTAGTTAATGACACGGGTTGATATTTGGATGATTGAACCAGTCGTGTTCCTGGAATCAACCAGTTTTTCAGTCAATCAGAGAGGACGAGATTTTTTTCTTTTTTTAAGAGCTTTACGAGGCAGTTTATTTTCTACATACCACTCTGTTCTTCAAAAGAACAAAAAGCAAGAGCTGCCCAGTTGTTCCCGCAGCTGGTGGGGCTCACATGCCCATGGGACCAGTGCATGCGGCAGAAAAAACCCATCCCACATGTATAGACACGACACAGCCGCAGAAACCGTGAAAACTAAGGACGTTGAAGGCAAACAGAGGGATTAAAACCATGAGGCACTCGTCAGGAAGCACGCTTAGTCACGATATAGAAATACGTCCTGTGAAAACAAGGGGAGGAACTGGCCTTCGACCATTGGTCATGACATATTATCTTTTCTATGTACGTCTGAAATTTAGCTAAAATTACGCTAAGGGTTTTTGATTGCGTGTTCACGAGGGCACTGGTTTGTACTTTTCCTGTGTTGTCTTTGGCTTGAGGATCAGCATAGCGTTGGCTGCATCTGGTGAAATGAGACGTATTCTCTCTCTGTTCTATGAAAGGTTTGACGTAAGGTTGGTGTTATTTCTAACTTAAACATTTGATAGGTTTTTACCAGTGAAGACATAAGAGTCTAGAGCTTTCTTTGTCAGAGGGTTTCTGATAATCACTTCAAAATTTTTATAGATAAATCAGGTTAACTCAGATTGTTTCTTCTGAGGTCAATTTTGGGAATTCGTGTCTTTCGAATAATTTTTGTCCTTATCATCTATGCTGTAGAATTTGTGGACATAAAGTTTTTCATAATGTTCCCACACTAACTTCTCAATGCCTGGTGGATCGGTAGTTATATCTGATATCTTTTTCCTGATATTGCTGAAAGATATTTATCTTTTTTTCTTAGTCAGTCTAGCTTGAAGTTTATTAATTTGTTTCTTAATTTATCTAGCCAGAGGTTTATAATTTTGCTGAACTTTTCAAAGAACCAGCTTTTGATTTCATTAATTTTTTTCCATATTGCTCTGTATTTTTCACTTTATTGTTTTTCACTCTTTATTATCTTCTTTCTTACTTTGACTTTTCTGTCTTCTTAATGTAAAAACTAAGATCATTCATTTGAAATCACTCTTCTTTTCTACTATAATCATTTAAATTGTAAATTTTCCTCTAAGTATTGCTTTAGCTGCATGCCACAAATTTTGATGTTTTGTTTCTGTTCCTATTCAATTCAGAATATTTTCAGATTTCCTTATGGTATCTTCATTTATCAATGGGTTATGTAGGGCTGTGCCATTTAATTTCCAAATTCTAGGGATTTTCCAGGTGCTTTTTAACTGTCAATTTCTATTTTAATTCCCTAATGTCAGAGAACATATTTTATATAACCTTAATCCTTTTACAGTTATGAAGACTTGTTTTATGGCCAACATCAGGTCTTGGGGAATGTTTCACGTACACTTGAAAAAGCATATGTATTCCACAGGTGTTCTGCAGTTGTTAGCTATAGTGTTCTGTAAATGTCCATTAGGTAAAGTTGGTTGATAGTGTTGTTGAAATCTTTTATATCCTTGATTTTAATTTACTTGTTCTAATAGTTACTAAGAAAGGAGTATTGATTCTCCAACTGTAATTGTGAATTTGGCTAATTCATTCAGTTTTATGTTTTTGTCTCATGTCTTGAAACTCTGTAATTAGGGACTTGCACATTGAGGAATGGTATACCTTCTTGCTGAATTGACTCGATAATTATTAGAAAATGTCCCTCTGTAGCTCTCCTAATGCTCCTTTTCCTGAAGTCCACTTTTCTACTAGCAAAACATCCATTCTAGTTTTTATGAAGTGTTTCCATGTTTTTACTTTGCCTGACCTGTGTCTATATATTTAAAGTGTGTCTCTTACAAATAACATATTGTTTAATCATTTTTCATCCACTTGGGTAATTTCTGTCTTTTCATTGAAGAGTTTAACCCAGTTACACCTGCCAGCTACGTATTTGTTTTCTTTTCGATGCCCCTGATTTTTGTTTCATCTTTCCTCCTTTCCTACCTTCCTTGGGACGAATCAGGGTCTTTTTGGTATTCCATTTTATCTCTGTTGACTTGTTAGCCTACTGCTTTGTTTGATTCATGTAAGCGTGTGGTTGCTCCATGGTTTATTTAAAAAACAAACAAACGAAAAATAAAGGCACCTTTAACTTAGTCACAGCCCACCTTGTATTTGTGTTCTGTCACTTCCCACACGGTGTGAGGCTCACGACGACATGCTTCCACGCCATCACCATACATTTTATTTCTACGTGTTTTTTAAACTACGCAAGGTTGTTGTTATTTTTGCTCTCAGCCACAGTTTAAAGAAATTACAAATAAAAATATCTTACATTTACTCCCTCCAGCCCCCGCTTCAGGTCCAAGTTGCTATCCGGTGTCGTTTTCCTTCAGTCTGAGGAAACCCTTCAGATTCCTCGTGCTGTAGGTAGGTGTGCCTTCGGCCTTTGGTTTATTGAAGGAAGGGCCTGTATTTCATCTTATTTTTGAAAGTTCAATAATTCATTTCGGCACTTTAAACATAGTTCGTTGACTTTTCTTAGCATTGTTTCCCGTGAGGAATTAACTCTGATTATTATCCCTATTCCATTGTGTGTAGTGTGTGTTTTCCCTGTCTGCTTTTAAGATTGCTCTTTATGTTTTGGGCAATGTGATTAAGATGAAGATATGCCTCATGCTTTTTATTTAGTTAGTTATTTAGTTATTATTTGTTTTGCTTATAGTTCATTGAATTTCTTGGATCTGTGAGTTGATATTTTTCACCAAATTTGGAAGTTTGTTAAAAACACTCTCTTCCACAATTCCCCTTCTCTTGTCTTCCTGGGACTCTGACTACATGAATGCCAGACCACTGATATTATCCCACAATTCACTGATATTATCCCACAATCCACTGATATTATCCCACAATTCACTGATATTATCCCACAATTCACTGGTTATTCATTTCGCCCTTTTCGACCTTTTTGAACCCCAGGTACTTCAGTCATATAGTTTCTATTGCCCTGTTTTCAAATTTCACTCATTTTTTTTCTTCTGCAAAGTCCGAATGGTCGTGAAGCCCATCCATTAAATTTGTATTTCATATATTCTAATTTCTTAGGTCTCGAATGCCCGCTTGGTTATTTCTTGTTTCACATCTTTTTGCTTTATTGCGTTCATGTTTTCTTCAAATCTGGCACATTTATAATAGCCGTTTTAAAGTCTTTGTGTGAAATTTCCGACATTTCTCAAATTTCTGGGTCTGTTCCTATTGAGTCGTTTTCCTCTTGGTAATGAGTCAAATTCGTCAGCTCACGCACGTGTCTAGTGAGATTGTATCGCATTCCGGTCATGATGGAGGCCACGTCTCTGGATTGTGTCATCTGTAAGTTGCGATAAGTTAGTTTATGTGTGAACAGGCGTGGTTCTTTGGAAACTTACATTTCGGCTTCGTTGGGTGCATCTACGGTTGTCCTTATTCTGGATTTGGAGGAGCCCCACCCCCACCCCCGGGTGCGGCCGTCTGGGTCTCTGGGGGGAGCTCGGGGAGGCTTCTCCAGCCTGCGGGGCAGGACGCAGTCCTGTGCGTCCTCTGACACCGGTCAGCGCATCGGTGTGGCCCCCGCCAGGCTGGAGTCTGCCCGTGCGTGTGTAGCGCCGTGTTCAGCCGAACGCCCTGCTCTGTGTGGTCCTCCGCTCGGCGTCCATCTCCCAGGCCCCGGCAGCCCTCGCGTGAGCAACGTGCGTCCAGGCAGAAATCCAGCACGGGCCTGGACCGCCCTCGGGTCACCCTGGGCCACCTGCTGGCCGGTGCCTACGAACGGCTGTTTCGAACGGCTTGTCCCGTTTCATGATCGTTTAATATTTTCACTATTATTCGTAACGTGTTACTTTCCACACGCCTCCCCACCGATCTGAATTCACTGGGCCAGAGAAGAGGGTGTTATAAAAGGTTGACAGTGATTCAGAATTTATCGTAAGTGGGGTTCATTAGGCACCCTGTCCCCCAAAGAGATTTCAAGTCCACCCAAATATCTTTTTGTATGAAGTATTAGATTTCTGTAAGCAATAATTGTGGGGCTTGACCCCTGCTTTGTGGAGATAAGAATCTTACTCCGCTTACGATAGGATCTGACTCAGCTTCGAGCACACAGTGACCTTCCATGACCCACCCGAGAGATGGAAGGTGATGGCTGGAATCGGAGGGGGCGGTGGGCGGAGAGCCCCACGCCCGGGGCTTGCTCCGGGGAGGCGTAGGCCAGGAATGCAGTTGAGGTACCGCTGAAGCATCGGGCATTGGGGCTCACCAGCAAGTCCAAGGCAAGGTGACAGCCACGTGGGGATGTGGTACGGAGACCCGGTCCCCCCGGGGGCTCGGGCACCCAGAAGAACCCGGAGTGTATAACGAGGAGCTGGGAGGTCAGAAGCACCATCGACAGGGAGGCTGGCCCGAGTGTCAAGCCAAAGTCCCAGCAGGTCTAGAAGGAGAGCGAGCAGGCAAGGGACGAGCCACGTCTCTGCCGATGGCGAGGGGCGAGCTGAAGCTGAGCTCGTCGGGGTGCGGGAGCCCCGGGGGAGCGGGGACAGTGCAAGCGCTGGCCCGGAGGGCCTTGGGTGAGGCCTGGGGGCGACACGGGGGCCACAGACACCGAGCAGCGAGGGGCGCAGCGTGAGCTCCCACGGGGCAGCCGTCACACGTGGCGGCAGCCGATGCCGTGGCACAGGGACCACGGGGACCACGGCGCTGAACCCCGTAGGCGGAGAGAAGGGGGCTCGGTTCACACAAACGCAGTTTAGCCGTGACGTTTATCCTTGAAGCCGGCCGCACCTGTCAGGACTGACGGTCACACCTGAGGGCGTCAGGCCCCGAGGCCTCAGCCGCGACGCTGGGAGAATCCCCCGCAGAGCCGCAAAGAGCCAGTGCATGTGCTGTGCCCGCTCGTTCAGGCGCCCAGACGCCAGCGGCATGGCCACCTGCTTCCGCCAAACAGGGCAGAAAGCAAGAAAGAAAACAGCCTCGGAAACCCTGTTCCCTTCTGCCGGCGGCCTTCCCAGACCACAGCCCCGCGAGCCCGACCGCCGAGCCAGCCGGCGTCCGAGGCCGCAGACCCCTTCAGGAGGGGCGCGTCCGGCGGGGTCTGCGTCCGGAGCATTGGCCACACCTGCTCCCGCGGTCCCCACACGCGGGCTGTGTGTGTCGCCGTGACTTCAGTGACGAAGGACGCATCCTCGCCCACCCAGCGTGCTCGGGCCGTCGACAGCACGGGGACACGCCAGGGGCTGGCGGTGGCCGTGCGTCCCCAGCGCCACATGGACTGGCCCCTGTCCCTCTCGGTCAGGAAGTTCACGGTCCTGTGGTAAGGGCAGCTCCCCGGGCCATCTGGGGACTGTCCGTTCCTTCTCAGTAGGACCTTAGGTCCGTGGCAAGTTCTGGGTTTGGGGTTTGACCAGTGAGCTCACACGAGGACGGTGATCACGGAAACTCCTCCGGCAGCACCTGCCGTGTCCCAGCCATGCACTTCGGAGCTGCTTGTAACCGTCACGAGAACCCCGGGAGCCGGGGCGGTGTTAGTCCCGCTTCACAGAGGAACACTCTGCAGGTGCTCCAGGACACGTGTGCCGGGGGCCGGGGGCCGGGGGGCAGCGCGTGACCGAGCGTGGACGCCGAACGCCAAGCCGTTTGCCCGCCGCACAGTCTTCCCAGCTCCAGCGTCTCTGCGAAGACCGGGTCCTCCTGGTCCTTCCCTTCCGCTGGGAGAGCGGGAGTCCTAGAGCAGGGACGGAGGGGACACATGGCCCACATCCGAGTGTGCGCGGGCGCGGGGTCCCGCTCAGGGGAGTGTGTCCCCGCTTTGCAGGGACGCGGCGTGGGGCGGGGGAGGCGAGAGTGAACAGGGCCGCAGGCCGCTCCGTGGGGCGCTCGCCGCCTCTCCAGGCTGGCTTCCACTGCGACTTCGTTAGCAGCCAGCTGCTAATTAAATTTCATATTTATGATCAGAAAATAAAATCGTTGGACCTTTGTGAAATAGAATTTTATGAGTTTTGGCTCCAGCAGCTGAGTCAGCAGTCAAGGGCCTGCACTGTTTAGAACCGGGATTCCTAACTGGAGATAAATAACATGAGGCAGACAGGACCAGGGGGAGGTGCAGGGCGGACCTGGCCCCGGGGCTGGGCAGGGCTGGGCCGGCGCTCAGGTGTGCCTGCGTGCGTGCGTGCGTTGGGTCCCCAGCTCCCCCGGCTTCAAGGCACTCCCGCCTCTCGCCGCTGCCCATGAGAATTCTGCTGCTTCTGCCTTCAGCTTCGTGTGACGCCCTCGATGAGCCCAGGGGCGTCTCGTCACCCAATGGGGGACAGTTGTGCCATCTGTTTCCAGCAGGGGGTCTTTTAGAACCCCAGAGCCAGAAGGGACCTCGAACCTCCTGGGTCTGCACCCCCCATGGAGCACAGTCCGAATCTCCCCCAAAGCCCCCATGACGGGGCAGCTTCTCTCGGCCGCTTTCGGCGAGTTTAAGCTTCCGATGTCATCACCGCTGTCTCTTCTGTCTGAGCTCGGAAGGACCAGGCGGCTCTGGGGAGAAGGGAGACGCGGGGTGAGGGCCCGGCCCGCGGGCAGGGGTGGGAGGCGACCCGCATCGGCGTCTGCCGCGCGCTCTGCGTCCAGCGCCCCAGCCCCAGGCCCTCTCTGTCCCGGGGCGGCCGTGGTGAAGGCGAAGGGGAGGAGTGTGGGGGGCCCCTGGCTGCACGTCACGGGGGAGCCGCGACTCGCCGGCTGTGCCTGTTCCCGGGCCACCGGCATTTCCTCAACTGCGCGGCGGTGGCCTGGCCGCTGAAAGGCTCCAAGACCCCGCCCCACCCGCCCACCGCCTCGGCCCTCCTGCTGTCCCCCTCCGCTCAGGGGGTCCTGCCCCGGCTGACGGCGTCCCCGCAGCGCCCACACGGCGGGAAGCAGGCGGCCGGCCCCATGGGAGCACCATGTGCACCCTCCACCCCGCACACAGCCGGACCATCCACCACACTTCCTGCCGCCCGCGACCCTGTGGGCTGGACGTCCCCGTCCGTGCTCCAGGACACGTGTGCTGACCTCTAACCCCTCCGGAGGTGGCCTCTGGGGGTATTAAGGTTGGGTGAGGCCATGAGGTGGGACCCTCAGGACGGAATTTGGGGATTCGTGACCTCAGAAGAGGAAGAGACACCCAAGCCACCTGTCCGTCCACGAGCACACACCCGGAAAGGCCATGTGAGGACACAGTGAAGAGGTCTCACCGGACAGCGAATCTGCCCGCGCCGGGGTCTCCGACTTCCAGCCTCCAAACTGAGAAATCAGTGTCGGGTCTTTAAGCCGCCAGGCAGGCTCCGGTGCTTCCTCACAGCGCCTGAGCCGACCGTGACACCTGGTGACCTCGGGCAAATCCTGCAGCTTCTCTGAGCCTCATGTCCTGTGGTGACAGGGACACAGGACCGTAGGGGGGCTACAGGAGGTGGGTCAGCGGGGCTCCCCTCCCGTGGTGCCCCACCCCCGTCAGGGACAGAGGCAGAGAACGTGAAAAGCGAGGACCTGTGTCCCCTAACAGGCCCTCCCGAGCTGCCCCGGCCCAGACTGGCCCTGTCTCGGTTCCGGTCAGCAGTCACAGGGCGCAGGGTGGCCAGGACACACCCAAACCCCTGTGGCCGCAGGGAGGAGGCTGCGTGCGGCGCGGAGCGAGGCCGGGGGAGCACGCAGCTCCCGGGGGCACTTGCTGCACACGGGCGCCGGCCTCTCGCCCGCAAGTGTCACCCTTCGTCCTCACAGTCCCCTCCGAGCACGCAGTCGCTGTCCCCACCGGGCAGAGAAGCCCAGGCTGAGAATGTCGCAGGAGACCTCCCTCGGCCCGCAGACTCACCCACCTGCCATGCCCGAGCCCGGCCGGTCAGCCCCCCTCAGGGGAGCAGGGGGGCTTTCAGCCCTGGGGGTGACCGTGCACGGCCATGCCCCCTCCCGCAGGCCGCTCCTGTGCCCCCGCCCCCCACGTCCAGTCCCAGCAGGAACTCCGGGGGCCCCGCCCCCAGGGGCTCCCAGCCACCCTGCAGGCTGTCCCTGTGTCCTGCCCTCCCAGACCCAGCTTCCCAGCCCGTCGTCCACCAGCCCCTACGGACACGGAGTTCAGATGCCGCCCAAGGCCACCCAGCTGGTCCCGCTGGCTGCAGCGTCCGGCCCTAGCCGCATGGGTCCCCGCTGGAGGTGCTGGGCCGAGGAGGACACATGCCTGAGGGCGGCCAGGGAGGGCTTCCTGTGGGAGGCGGCGTTGCTCAGGGGGGTAGGCATCTGACTGGGGCCGTGGCCGGAGCTGTGGCGGGGTGGGTGAGGGTTCCCCAAAGCTGCTGCCCCGCAGACTGGCTGGCTTGAAGCAACCGAGTTCCCTCCCTCACGTTCCCGGGGCCAGGAGTGAAAAACGAGGCGGCATCGCGGCAGGGCCCCCCTCAGGCGCGGCAGGGCCCCCTCAGGCGCGTCAGCAAGGACACAGGCCGGAGCAGCCAGGCTCCGAGGGCCCGGTGGACGAGGGCTTTGGGGGACGCCGTCAGAGCCGGTGCACCTGGGCCAGGCGTGAAAGGGTGAGGGGCGCAGCGCCAGGGCCCACGCCCGCGACGACGACGACACTGGTGCCCAGCGTCCCCGGGGTGCGGGCCGGGCCCTCTCAGCCGCGGCCGCGTGGCGCTTCCCGAGGGCCTGGGCACACCCTTCCCGGCCACCCAGCAGCCCCTCCCGGCGTTCACGCTCACGGACAGACCAAGGCAGCCACACGTCAGGGGGCTCGGCTCAGGAGCAGAGGGCCTGCTGTGACGCCCCCAGACCGAAGCGCTGCCGGGCGGGGGGGCTGAGTGTGCCCCCCACGGGGGGCCTGCGGGTGGGGGGGGCAGCCGGCCACACCCCAAGGCTCCTCAGCGCTGCGGTGCCTGGGGGGTGGCCCTTTCTGGCTGAGGCCATGCTGCTTCTCTCCCTTGGGGCCCTGGTTCCAGGGGCGTCTTCTCTCCCAGACTCGTAGGACTGTGCACTCAGGAGGGTGCCGCTCGCTGACCGTCCCGAAGCTTCCTTAGAAAAGAGCAGGGAACAGTAGGTTCCCGCACGACCGCTGCAGGCTGGGGAAGGCGAGGAATGAGGCCGAAATGCGGACGTGGGCCGTGTGGGACGGGGACTGTGGGATGGGGACGGGGCAGAGGGAGGGGCCGGCGCCGCCGTGCAGGAAGCGGGGGGGTCAGGCAGCCTCCAGGAAAGGGAGTGGGGCCACCCTCTACGGCCACCCAGGGTGCGGGGTTCTCAGACGGGACCTGCACGCACCACCTCGACCAGCCGCCCACGCAGTCTCTCGCTGAGCGTGGCACCGGCCGGTCCACTCCGCATGTCCACACTGCAGGCTGGCCGGGGGATGGGGATCAGGTCTCTGCTGCAGACAGGGGAGCCCAGGACATCGGGAGGAGACACACGGGCCGGTGTGTTTGGCTCCGGGCACCTCGGCGTGAGGCTTTCAGAAACGTCATCCAGGAACATTCTAGGCCCCGCGTTCCCTGCCAACCAGCCGCTTCCTCGGTGCGGTTCAGTCCAGGGACCTTGGTCTCCTGGGTGAGGTCCAGCAGGACAGGCAGATCTAGGGTGACGCTGGGCTCCTGGACACTCCTCCCTCCGCCCCCCATGACAGACACGGCCCCCACCTGACCGTCAGCCAGAGAGAGCGCCCTCCCCGAAGGTCACCCACAGACTACTCAGAACAAAAATAAAAAGGGAAGTACGGCAGCCCACCCCAGCCCCCACCTCTGCCCCTGCTAAAAATAGAGGCGGCTTCGGAGTGGGGTGTTGTGTGGGCTTCCGGGGGAGGCCGCTGCTCCCTGCAGCATCAGCGTCTTCTAGGGGCCTGAGGACGGGGAATTTGAGAGGATCACGGAGAGCCCTCCAGCCGGGCCCGGGCAGAGCTGGTCTGCACACGCGTGAGTCTATTTCCCGGCCGGCCGGTCCTTCTCCTCTGAGGCAGGCGTGTACCGAGCTGGTGAAGCCACGTGCCATTCAGAATCTCTGAGCTATTGGGTGGGGGGCTGCTGTGTAGACCCCAACACCTGTTTCTCTTGCTCTCGTCTACACCACGTGCTCTGATGGCCTCACGCATGTTCCTGTTCATCATTTCTTATCACGGTGGGCCCTCCACGGCCACTGCCACAGCCTTGCCGTGGACGGCACGGGGCGTGGGGCGGGGCCGGAGGAGGCTGTCGGTGCCCGGCCGCCGGTTTGGACGGAAGCTTCCCGTTCTGGTGTGCTGGATTTCCCGGCTTTCTCCTGAAGGGCTCAGATGGTGCAGAGGGCACAGAGGGTGTTCTCAGTGAAGCAGTGAGGGGCCCGCAGCCCCAGCCGAGTGGAGCGGAAGTGGGTGCAGCACTGCCCCCCCGAAGCCGGGCCCTTGCCGTGATCTGGCGTTCACAGCCCTGCAGGCTTACCCGCTCCGGGGGTCCTGCCCTCCCCGGAGGCGCCTTTCAGTCAGGTCCTCGGTAGTCATTAAGGTCCCCTGTGGGACCTTAGTTCACCCAAGGGGGCCTTAGTCCACACTCCGAGGGGCAAAGGCGCAGCCTGGGCAAATGGTTCGCCAGGAGACAGAGGGACCAGAGCCCCCCAAAGGGAAGCTCACCCCAACCGGGGTCTCTCCTAGAGGCCTCTGAGAAGGTCCTGGCTTCTTAATGAAATGCGTCAGGAAACCGTGAAGTCCCGTGGGCTCGAGGAAACTTTCACAGCCCCCCCCCCGGGGGTTCTTTTGCTTATTACAGATGTAGTCTACTTTTTGGGGAAACGTCACTGGTTGGAAGAAGTTGACTGGGGTGTAGAGGTATCCTTTAACATGAGAAACAAGTGATAATAAATTCATGGTCCGAAAGTCACCAGCGGATGACATCCCTCGATGCAGAAGCCACACTGGCAGCGGGCGACGTCCAGCCCGGCCTGTAACATGCCGGTGTGATGCCGGGCAGCCCGCCCTCAAGCCCGGCTTCCCGCAGAGCCCCTCGCAGGCCACAAGAGAATGGACGTCAGAGTGGCCGGGTTGCTAGCCCAGACCTCAGGCCTCCGAGGTCTGCTCTGCATGCCCGGGCGCAGTTTCCACGGGGCCTTGTTTAATTATTGGCGATGGCATCATTTGGCGAACCCCCTGCCCCACCCCCAGAATAAAAAGGCTTTCAGGCGTGCATCTGATTTATAAGCCTTCGCTTCCGTGGCAAGAAGCTAGAGATTATCTCTGAGCTTAAAGAGTCCCAAGCTCTTCTGCGTTACTCTGAGGCTCGGTAAAGTATCTATATCACAACTGTGTAGGCCGTGAAAAACACCAGCAGAAAAACAGTCTCTTATTGCTGGTGTCCGGTAATAGGGAAAGTGAGAAGAAACGCCCACCAGCCTCCAAGCCAGCAAATTCGTTTAAAGACGCTTTTACAAATAGATGATTAAAAGGGAGGCGGGCTACGGAACTCTCTCCTTACGGGGAAAATGAGTGTTGTAATTGTGAGATGTTTTGGGACGCTCTCCTCTGCAGCCCTGCGTCTCACAGCTGCGTGGAAAATGTGAGTCTCCGTGTTTTCACATTTCGGGCTCTCTCAGGGCTTTCAAACAGGTGAGCTGGCCGAGGGGAGTTACTCAAGTTCATGTACAAGAGGCTTGGCGGGCGCTCCTGAGAGGAGGGAAGGCTGACACACAGAGCTGAGACGGCCCCGCCCCGCCCGCTGGAGCCCGCTTTCCCTCTGCACCCCGCCCCCGCTTTGCCGTGTCTTGCTTCATTTCTCTTCCCTTTTCTGGGCCATGCACCTGGAGGTGCTGAAAAGGGCTCTGAGTTCCTGTTCCCTTTTCTCTGTCCTCATCCCGTCCCACCCCTCGCTCCATCCCTCTCCTGGGCTGTTTCCTTGACACCACAGCCCATGGACCGATGTCACCGTCCGGATTCCCACAGCTCCCAGGGCCTCAGGCTCCAAAGCCGCTGGGATGCAGAGGAAGTGGGCGCTGCAGCCTCGCCCCGGGACGCCCCCTCCCTCGGCCTCACCCTGGGACGCCCCCTCCCCCGCCTCGCCCCGGGACGCCCCCTCCCCCCGCCTCGCCCTGGACGCCCCCGCCCCCCGGCCTCCAGTCTCACATCCTCAGGGTTGGGGACGCCTTCCTGGCAGGGCTGCTTAAGGCTCGGGGTTCGTGCTGGCTGGGGACCGGCCCCCGCACGTGTGCTCAAGATGTAGCCGTTGTTATTATGTAGCTTTGTTTTATTGATCTATGGCAATTGACTTCTGTTGATTCATTTTCTGTGTTTTTGATTTAGTTGGTGAAATTCACACGACAGAAAGTTCACCATTTTAGAGCGAGCCACCCGGTGGCATTTAGCACGTTCACAGGGTCGGGCCGCCGCACCCTCTGTCTGGTTCCAGGCCGTTGTCGTCGCCCCAGACCAACCCCGTGCACGTTAGCGGTCACCCCTCCATCGCCCTCCCAGGCCCCGGGCCGCCACCAGCCCGCGTTCTGTCTCCGGGTTTATCTGTCGTGGACACTTCTCGTAAACGGGCTCACAAAACACGTGGCCTTCTGCGTCTGCCTCCTCTCACTCGTCTCACTGCTCTCAAGGTCCATCCGTGAGGTGGCGAGTGTCAGTCAGCACCCCCTTCCTTTTTCGTGGCTGAGTAGTACTCCACGGTGCGCTGAGACGCCTCTGTTTTGAGGGTCACGGGCCAGGACGGGAAGCCGGGCGGAGCGGCTGGGAGAGCCGGGCGCCTCCCTGAGCGCCGTGATGCCGCGGAGACGCCTCTTGCCCTCGCCGCCCCCGCAGCAGCTCCGTCTCACCGTGCCGGGCGGGCGGCAGGGGCCAGGCGGAGGACGAGCAGCCCGGGGCAGCCTTCCCGAGCCGCGTCTGGCTCCGCGCCTGAGGACGTCACCGCAGTTCATCGCAGCCAGCCCTCCGTTACCTGGTGTGACAGGGACTAGAGTAAGCCAGAGCCAGGTGACCTGTGGGGCCGGGGCCGGGCGGGGGCATGTATGAGGCTGTTCCCGCGCCGCCGATGGCGAGCAGAGGCCCTGTCGACGGCTCACGCGTCCCCTGTCGCCCCAACGTTTCCTCGGACCCACAAACCCGTTTTGCTCCCAACGTAGCGGACGCTCAACTAACGCGGTTTAACGAACTTCTTCCGTTGCCACCCCCTGGGCAGAGCGGCCAGGACCAACGGCCTGGCGGGTTTGGACGTCACTCCCGTGCCCGCCGAGGGAGGGCAGATAAGGGGCCTGGATGTAGGCGTCCTGCTTTACGCCTCTAAAAATGCCCCGTGGCGGGGGCGCGGCCAGGACGCTCTGGAGGGAAAGGGGTAGGTCCTGCGCGTGGGCCGTCCGCAGGCTGGGTCCTCCGTCCCGCAAGGACCGGGGGACGGTTGTCACCATGCGTCACTTCCCTGAAGGATGGTGAGACAGCCCGGCCACAAACCGAGCGTCCCCGTGAGTCCCGCCGCTCGCCGTCGCCGGCACCGCGATGGCCCCTTCTCTCCGGGGACGCGCACGGGGCCACAGCCCCCGGCACCCCAGCTTAGGGAGCCGGACCTCGGCAGGGCCCGCAGGTGCGGAGGCCGGAGGGTCGCTGCGGCCCCCCGAGCCGCGGACATTTTCCCTTCGCCTCGCCCTGCCTCCCTCCCTTGTGCGTCTTGTGCCCGAGTCGTTCTGTCCCCGTCTCTGAGGCCGAGTGAGTGTCCCCGGGTGTCAGACACTCAGCACCAGAGGCGTCCCGCGCCGCTGGTCCAGGGAGCGGAGCCGGCGGAGTCGGTCCCGTGCACTTCCTGTCACCGAGGCGACAAGCGGGTGACGTGTTCTCACTGCGGAGAACGCCGGGGGTGCGGCTTGTCAGTCTCCGTGGAATTAGGGCTCCGCCAGCCAGCAGTGGCGGAGCGGCCGGCCTTCCGTGTCCCACCCAGCGGAGGCGGTGACGCGATGGCTCGGTCCTGCAGGTCGGAAATGGCTCGTGCCCGGCCGAGAGGGGCTCGGGACACAGCGGAACCAGCCGGGCGCGGGGGAAGGGCACGCGACCCGGCCACGGGCCGCCGTGGTGAGACTGACCCGTGCGGGGGTCACGTCTGTCCGTGGCAGCGAGGAAGGGCACCGGCGCCTCCCGGTCGGACGTGAGCCGCGGCGTGCCCGTGAAGCGCCTCCTGGGGGAGAGCAAGTCTCATGGGGCCACAGGCCACACGAGAGCATGTGGACGGTCCCTGCCCGGGGGTCGCAAGCAGTGGGGACGGACGGGAGGGCGAGCTGCACACGGGAAGCCCAGGGGGACCTTTTCGGCTCCTCCCCAGATTCCGTCCGGGGTGGAGGTGATTACCCAGGACTTCCCGGAAGGGGGGGACTAAGCGACAGTGTCCAGGCAGCGGGGGACGACCCCGCCTCTCCCACGCCGTTGGAACACGGCCAGACCAGGCCCGGTCCAGGCGGGCCTCGCCCTCGGCCTCGGCCCCTGTCCGCGCCCACCTTTCGCACTGCCCTCTCTCCCCACGGGCCTGCGAGGCTTCCCTGCCCTCGTCCCTTCAAGGTCCCCTCTCCCCTCCTGCTGCCTTTACTCTGCTCTGCACACCCCAAATGCGTCACCGCGTCCTCACTGGTCCTGGTCTCTCTTCCTCCTGAACTTCCTCACAGCCGGTTTCTTTCCCGGACGGCGAGTCATGTTGAATCGAGCGAGTCACGCGTGGGCGAGCAGGCTCCCCGTGTCCTGCTCCACGTCCGCTCGGAACTGTGCAGATGCCCCCCAGGCGGGAGTCCTGGCCTCGGGCCACCCGCTCTGCCATTTAACCTGTCCCACGCCCCCCACGGGATTCCAGCGCCAGCCAAGCGAGAGGAGAAGGGGGCGGAGGGGAAGATTTAAGTCGCCACGTGGCCCCCGGAGAACGTTCCAGTCCTCGTTCTTGGCCGCTCTCCGAGAGGGGCTCTTATTTGATGGTGCCAGTGACCTTTTCTGTGAAACGCAAGGGCCCAGCCTTGTCACACAGACGATCCTCAGGGCCCCTGGATTCTGCCTGTTAATGGTCAAGTCCGAGGCCAGGCCCTGCTCCCCCGTCCAGCTCCGTCCGCTCCAAACTGCCTCTCCAGTTCCCAAAGCCCACGAGGAGGTCACGGCTTCCTCCGCCCTCCCGTGCAGGCATCTAATTCTGTGCGATTCGCGCAGCAGGCCGCGTGCGCTGTGCATCCCGCGGGCTGGCTGTGGGGGAGTCGCAAGCCCAGCTCCCCGGGCTGGACTCCGGGAGGAGACGCGTGTGTCCGCTCACTTGGCAGATGTGTGGGGAGCACAGGGACGTCCGGGCGAGACGTCCCAGAGCGCCGGCCCGGCTCGTCCGAATCGCTTGCTCCCGCGAGTTCTTCCTGGTTGACTGAGGGCTGAACATGGCTCCGTGACGATGGGACGTTCTATCGCTAAACCTGAGGTCGTTAGAGCACGCGCAGTTCACAGACATTTATTGAAAACCCGCCACTTGCTAGACCGCATGGTTGCAAACCAGGTCTTGGGACCAATGTGACAAATTTGAAGAGGGACCATGGACTCTCCAAGTTGCTTCCAGCCCAAGTAATAACACGGTGGCCGAGACTTTGACAAACATGCCAGTGAGGGAGAATGTCATCGAGCCCACGGGTGAAGCCAAGGGTCCGTCTTGGAAAGCACAGAGCGCTTCGGCATCAGAACCAGCTGCTGGTCCCGGTGACGTCCTGGTCCCCGGGGCGAAGGTGCCTCTGCTGGGCGGACCGCCGGGCGGCCAGGGGAGAAGGCCTTCCGGTCATCGCCGAGGCCGGCGTCCTTCCCCGGCTGCCCCCCACGGCCGCAGAGGGTGACCTCGCTCTGGCGTCGGGGTGTGGTGAGACGGTGCAGCCACAGCTGTCGTCGGCTCTCCGTGCACGGTGTGGCGCATCGACACGCACTTCAGAACGTTTTAAATCTGTCGTTCCTAATCGTGCTCTTTCAAAAGCTCCCGTGGCAGCCGTGGCTGCAGATGGGGTGGGAGGGGCGGAGAGCAGGCCCCGGCGGTGCGGAGGCGAGCGCCCTCCCCCACTCCCTGCCTTGCGCCCCTCGGAAGCCGCTGGGGGATAAGTGTGGGCGTGTGGCAGGGCCTGGCCATCGGGGAGGGCTTGAAGTGGCCGTGCGCTTGGTCCCTGGGTTCAGTAGATGTATCACGCGGCCCCCTCACCCCCGAATCCTGAATTCCGATTGAAGGTTGAAGGTACTGCCTCTTTTCATAAAAGATACCAAGACATTTTTATTCTGCAGAAACCATTGCCCCTTTGCCCGGGTCACCTGAACGTAGATGCTGGAGCACCCTGAGGAGTCCCAGGTGTAGCTATATAGGCTGGGGAGGCGGCCGGCAGTGGCCTGGCTGGCGGGCAGGGCATGCTCACGATGGCGGCCGAGAAGCGTGGCTGTAACGGGAGGTGGGGTGAGCGTGGGCACACGGGGAAGGGTGAGGGCCAAGCGAGAGAAGAGACGGACTCCGGTGGCGGGGAGGGGTGGATGCCGGAGCTGGAAAGTGCGGGCCTGGCCCATGGCTCGAGGCAGGGCCATGGCGAGCAGCTGGGACAGACCCTCCTGCCCACGCACCCCAGGCCAGGAGCGTGGTCTGCTCGCTGCCCCGGGCCAGGCCTCATTTCCTCGGGCATGTAACCCCTCGGAGGGTTAAACACCATTTGTCTCTGTCCCCCACAGAGCTCCATTCACAGGCAGTATTCAGTCTCTGTTGATCACCTGCTTCCTCTGGTTCTGTAACCAGAAAAAAAGGAACAGGGACGAATAAATAAGGCATCAGCTGCTCAGACTGTAGGGCTCAGGGTCTGTGGCTGAGATTACGATGACTGTCTTAGGAGGCTTGGATCTTATTTCTCACATGTATCTGTTAGGATGGTTTTCCTAACTGCAAGTGATAGAAACAAAATCAGAGTTTTACACATATTAGGGATTTTATTCTTCTCACAGACGAAGGACTCGAAGGCTAGCTTGGACCCAAAGTCCTTTGAGCAGCCTAGGCAGCCTTTGTCCTCATGCTCACAAGATAGCTGCTCTGCCTCAGAGCATTGCATCGCATTCCAGGTAGGGAGACAGGGGCAAATAAAAGCCTCTACTCACCTGATTCTGCCCCCTGCCCCACAGAGCCTTTCCAATGTCCGTCCAAAAACAGACACTTACGTCTCACTGGCCAGCACCGTGTCGCACAGCCACCTCCCGCTGCAAGGCAGACTAGACACACCGGTTTTTAGGTGGGCACAGCAAGGCTCCCAACAAAACCAGGCTGCTGTCAGTGAGTAAGAGAAACGGATATCGGGTCAGCAATGCCTGCCGCTCCGCTGTGAATTTACAACGGTAATTGCTGCTTCCAAAACACGTGTCAGCGAGGTTCCGCTGATTGTCGTGCACGTGTTCATTGACAGGAAACATGATCATCTCAATATTCCAGCTGAATGAGCTAAGATAGGTCGGGGTCAGGTAAAAAGCAAACTGGGTACGAGGAAGAACGCGGGGGGGCCCCTTCCCGCTGCTGCCCAGCGCCCTTCTCGGAGCAACGAAAGGGAGTGTGGGGAGCTCGCGGGAAGGCACGGTTCCCGCAAAGCTTGCGTGCCGGGGCGGTGGACGCCGTGGTGGCTGCGGTGCTGGCCTGTGCCAGCATCTCCTCGGTCCCTTCCCATGGGCAGGAGAGCGTCCTTTTAAATAACCTTTTTCCCTTGTTTTGCCAGAAGTCCTTTCAATTAAGTGGAGGCTTCATTGGAATACTTACACCCTCTGTCTCAGGCCGCCCGCTCCAGTCCGGGCGGATCGATCGACCAGACCTGCGTTTCCCCAGTGGGCCATCCAGCCCACCCCGGTCCCCCTGGGCGACGCCTGAGGGAGAGGGTGTCTGTCCCACAGGGACGTCGCCGGCGCTCAGCATGGGAAGTAACCGCAGCCTCGCGGTTTATTGTTTTCAGGATTTGGCTTAGATTTGTTCATCCAACGAATATACATATTGAGCACCCACTAAGAGTGGCCCCCCGTGGTGGGGGCTCAGATGAGACACACATGGGGCAGTGGCCGCACCTCCCTGAACCTGTTTGTTCCCCTATCAAATGGGGCAGTGGTAGCAGCTACCTCACAGGGTGGTTGTGTTCCATGAGATAACCCACATGGTGTCCGCACCTTTTCATAGACAGCTGTTAGAGGGTGTGCTCCAGCCAAATGGGAGAGGAAAGCAGCAAAGAGGAGGAGAGGGAGCCTGGGATGCAAGGACTCTAACTGGTGAGATTAGGTGTACGCTTAATAAACGTGAGCTGTGCCAATCGCCAGTTTGATTAGATCGGACGACACGGAGTCAGTGAGGGCCCAGTGGGAACCCCCACTCTGCCACTCTCCGATCCCGCCTCCTCATCACAGAATGGGGCTGACAGAACCTATCGTATCACACCTGTGAAGGTCACGTGAGGTGACATCTGCGAAGCGCCCGCACACGGTCCGCGCCTCTGGCTTACGAAGGGGTGAGCCGTCCGACAAGCATCGCAGGAGATGGAATGTGGCAGTGTGCAGAGAAGGGACGTCGCTGATGCTTTACACCTTGTTGCCGGCCATTGACATGTTATTTATTCATCTTTGACCAGGATAACACGCACGTCACGCAGAGCTAACAAGCAAAGCAGGCTTGCGATGACAGCGTCAGCCCCCTCCCTGGCCGTCAGCACCCCGGTCCTGCTCCCCAGAGGCCGCCACTCCCAACGCTCCTTCATCCTTCACGTCCGTCCTTTACGTCCTTCTTTCTAAATACTGTGCTCGTGCGGCCACTTCCTGCTCTATCCGTGTCAGGGCTTTACCTGCCAGCGTACTGGTGTCTGCTGCGGGTGCCCGCCCCACCACCCCCGCCCCCCATCCCCACGGTACGCTCAGCTCACGGTTTCGGTGTTACGTACCATGAGTGGTCAATATTGTTCACACTGGGGCAACTCGTGTGCTGTGGTTATGTTTTCCTTTCTTTTCGTTGTTTGCCTTTCTCGCTCAGTTTTCATTGGCTGAGATTTTTTTTTTTTAATGTACCTGTCCTGAATTTTTCCCCCCTGACTCTCAGACCCGTCCTTTGCTAACAATGCTATTTCCTAAGCTATCGGCTATATTAGACAGCCATTCAGTATTTCTCCTGGCGGCCCCCCTGAATGAGCCCCCCAAGCCTGGGCAGCGGCATCCCTGTCACCCTGTGTCACCCTGGACTTCTCCCGCTGCTCTGTCCGTTTTTGGGGGGGGTTGGGGTTTTTGGGGGGGTTCGCTGTTTCTGGGGCCCCATCCCTTCCTCCTTACTGTCATCGTACTAGAGCACGTCCTCCAGTAGCTCCCAAAGAAAGGGCCCTGGGAGATAAATGTTCAGAGTATTTGCCTCTCTGAAGATAATTCCGTTAGATTTTCACACGTAATAGTTTGGGTGGGTTTACGATTCTAGGTTGAAAAGCATTTTCCATCAAAGAATGTGAAGGCGTTGCCTTGTCTTCCAGCTGTTGGCGTTGATATGAAAAGGTCTGAGGCCATGCTCACCTCCCATCCTCTGCGGACGACCCACGTTTCCTGTGTGGAAGCGTTCGGTCCCCCCGTGCTCTGGTGGCCTGCGGTTTCTTAGTGATGTCTGAGAAGGTTCTTTTCCACTGATTTTACTCCAAGTCTCTAAATCTGGAGACTCATGTTCTTACATTTGGAGAACCTTCCAATATTATTTCTCTGATCATTTCATCCTTTAATTTATATTATATCCTCAAAAGATGTACAAGAAAGGACATACATCCTCTGTAATCTCTTTCCAGGATGTCTGTTTATTGGATTTTAGACCTTCTAAGTTGACCTCGTCCCTCCCCCTTCTCATCTTCCTCCTCTTCGCTTTTTGGCAAGTTTTGGGAGACTTCCTCGACTTTATCTTCCAAATCTTCTACAAATTGTGAATATCTGCTACCTTATTTCAATTGCCAAGAATTCATTCCCTGTTCCCTTTTTATAGCACCCTAATATTGTTTTATGGATACAATATCTTATCTAATCTGTGGATGGATTTTCATGATCAAAACGTGCCTTCTAAAGTTTTATCTTGTTCGGTGCGTCGTCTGCTTCTTGCAGACTCCTTGGATTAGTTTGTCACACCTGCTCATGTCCTTCCTCATGGGGATGGCGCTCAAACGTCACGTGATCTCAAGCTTTCTTCAATCCTGAGCGGGAGGCAGCACAAACCGAGTGTGAGCCCTGCTTGCCAGCTGATGGACGGGCTTCACCGACGAGGCTTAGATTACACACCGATAACTCGCCGAAGCAATCCATTTCTTTTTTGGGGAAGCAATAGTTGTTCTTCTTGACTCTGAGCCAAGAACTTAGAACTTGGTTTTAGTTCTGTCTTAAGCTGTTGTGTTGAAGTGGTATTTCAGGAAGCTTTTGTACATATGCTTTCTGGTGAGACTCATTTAAAAAGCAAACAAACAAACAAAAAAGACAATTCTAGGGTCTGTATAGTGGTGATTGAGAGGAAGTCAGAGAACCCTGGGTCCAAACCCTGCCTTCTCTGCTAATTATGACTTCGGCTCCACCGGGGTTGATTTCCTTGGCTATAAAGCAGTGTGATGATGTGATGGTGATGCTGATGCTGATGCTGATGATAGTGATGGTGATGGGGATGATAATACCACCTATCTCAAAGAGGCCTTGAGGTTTATTTGTTTGCTTAGCAAAGTACCTGGCACACAGTCCACAGTCAACGGTCCATAAGCATTCGAGGTGACATTTGCGCCAGCTGAATGCTGCGCCCACAAGTCAGTCTCCGAGGAGACGTATTCTGTGCACGTCCCCAGCCTTAGGGCCAAGTTCTGAAGGGTGTAACCCAGATTCTAAGGGCCGGTATAGGAAGTCCAGCCTCGTGACTGGCTTCCTGTGCCTCAGTTGTCCCAACCTGTGTTGGCGTGTCCGGTAGTTGTACCAACCTACACCTACCTGTTTTCCTTTCTTTGTGATTCAAACCTCTCTCACCATTAATTTTTTAAACGCCTTTTCTTCTGATTGTAAACACATGTTCTCTCTTTTAAATGCAAATGCAGAAAAGTCTGTTCCGTTGGCCTTTGCTCAGCGGCCTGGGGACGGCCCCGCCCTCCCTGGCCGGCACTTGGCTCTGCAGGTCACGCCCCAGCCCTCGCCCATGGCGCCCGCAGCAGGGCAGGGCTCCTGTCCCAGCCACAGAGCAGGGGGCCGCGGGGAGACCAAGGAGACAGGGTCCTCCAGAGAAGCGTGTGGCCGCCACTTCCCCAGGGCGAGGGCCCGTGACGGCTCACTCCGATCCAAGCTGACACCAGACAAGAACAGCTTCTGTCAGCTCTGGGAGAGCTGGTGTCACCTGTGATGAATCCTCAAAGCCAAAGCCAAGCGAGTTCCTGGTTAAACAGTGGCGTCGCGGCATCCCTGTCACCCCCGGGCCGAGCGGTCGTGGAGCAGCGGCCTGAGGCTTGCACCACAGGGACCCCGGCAGCGGTCAGGACCGGAGTCAGGCCCCTCCTCACCCCCTCGGGGTCCGAGCCTCCCTTTCCCCATCCCCGGCCCCCCTCTCTCCAGGAGAACCGCCGTTCCCCGTTAAATGCCGAGCCACAGCCAGGCTCCTGGGCACTGCGACGGCCTTGGCAGTCACCGTAAGGAACGCCACCTCGGGGACATGAGAGTGCCATGGCCTGTTCCCGCCCAAACCCACGGCAGGCCAGGGCCGAGGACGTAGCGCACAGTGAAGATGACTCTGCCAGGCTCAGGAAGGAGGTCGCTGCTCCCGACCTCAGAGCTGGGGAGACACCTTCCCCACCACAAGCACCCCAAGGCCGCCATCTGCGAGGTCTCAGAACCTGCGGCCAGGGGCCTCCAGCCTGCCCACGGGCGGAACGAAAGCCCCCGTCCCCAGCAGCCCTGGGCACGGCCCACCACGCCTCTGTCGCCCGGAGCAGTGCGCCCCCCGCGTGGCCTTGGTGCTTGAAGGGTGCTCTGACCCCACCCCCGTGCCAAGTCCGTCTGCCTTTCCTCTTGCAGACCCCAGCCATCGCCACTCCAGACCCCGGAGACCGGCTCGGGGCGGGCCGAGCCCCTGCCACAAGGCGTGAGGATCGAGCCCCGACACGGAGGCGGCCGCCGTCTCCACACCTGCTCCATGCCAGGTACTTTGCGTACGGCATCTCCTGTGTATGGGACACTGAGTGAGGATTCCCTGAGACGTGAGGGTGAGCAGGGCGGACCGGGCCCACAGAGGCGGCCAGCGTGCCTGGGACGGTCAGCATGAGACTGTGGGGCTGGCAGGAAGCAAGCCGCACGGGCCTTGGGGGTCAAGATACAGATTGTGAACGTTACGGTAACAGCAATAGGGAGCCACGTGAGAAATGTTTTGAGTGCGTAGACATGGAGAAATAATTTTGGTACATCCTTGCAATGACATGTGCAACAGTTAAAAGTTACTAAACCAGTTGAAGTTCAGAGATTATTCCACTGACAGTCGAGTGAAGGGACATCTCGTTGGAGGATGACGTCATTTGAGGCCCACGGCGTGTGAAGTGCCCAAGGCGGGCGGATCTGTAGGCAGAAGTAGGTCAGCGGTGGCCCGAGGCTGGGGGCCAAGTGTTGGGGTAAGTGGGGAGTGACCGCTGCGGGGTGCGGAGTTTCCTTTGAGGGCGACGAGAATGTTCTGACAGTAATTGCGATAGTTGCACAATTCCGTGAATGTACTAGAAACCTTTGAACTGTACACTTTAAAAAGGTGACCTGTATGGCACGTGAATTATAGCTCATTAAAGCTGTTTAAAAATGAACAAATTAGATGATCTGTTTCAACCTAAAAATCTCAAAAAAACAGAGAGAAAAGCAAGTTCAAAGAGGAAGCGAGGAAGCCTACAGTATGGCATCGTTTCTGTGAAACCGTCCGGGAAAAAATAACAGCACACGTAGTCTGGGGAAAGGTCAGCTCTTAGTAAGGCACAAAACCTCGGGTGGAAAGGGCGCGCAGCCGCCGCGAGCCGCCCCTCCCCCCAGCGCCGCCTTCACGCCCCGCCCTCTCCACCCAGGTAACTTGCCTTCCCTCCGCTTCTTTTAACTCGGGGTCTCCGGAGGCCCCCGGCGGGAGTCGGCCGAGCCGCGGGCGGCCTTCTGCGAGGCGGGGCCTGACATGGACGACTGCATGGAGACGCTGAAGGACGAGGAGGACGCCCTGTGGGAGAACGTGGAGTGCAACCGGCACATGCTCAGCCGCTACATCAACCCCGCCAAGCTCACGCCCTACCTGCGCCAGTGCAAGGTCATCGACGAGCAGGATGAGGACGAGGTGCTCAACGCCCCCATGCTGCCGTCCAAGATCAACCGGGCAGGTAGCCGTCGGGCCGCCCTGGGGCGGGCGGGTGGGCGGCCTCGGGGACAGCTCAGGCCACGCCCTGCAGGTAGCTTCTCGGGCTGTCGGCCTCTGCCAGCCCTTCCCCACCGGCCATGCTACGCAGAGAACAGAGAGGGTCCAGGAACTTGGGCAGGGGCGAAATCACGTTTACTTTACTAACCTACCCGAGATCCCACATCCCCTTCGATCCCGAGTGGGGGCCGGCGACAAATCACAGGAGCGATTAGGGACACCTGCGACTTTGCAGCCGCACAAATCAGAGAGCCCCGTGTCACCTCACGCGTTACAGACCTCCCCGGGGCGACATCCTCGCCTCTCCCCTGCAGCCACAGCAGTCAGGAGCCCTGCCGAGAGGTCTGTTACTTAATGCATTAACGAAGAAGCACATTTATTATGGAATCACAAACTTAATATTGGATCACGTATTTCATTGTAATCCAAATCATTTACCTTTTTAAAACCATCATTCTGAGAAGGGGTCTGCAGACGGGTCCATGACCCTCCGTCCTGTCATTAATGGTAATTACTGTGGCTTGGGGAACTTGTTTGGGTTTTATACGTGTGTGTGTGTAAACATGCATATGCTTATGTGTTTGTCTTTGAGTGTGAGCACGAGGGCACAGTGTGAACCGTCTTTCTTTCTGTGGCTCATGGTTTAAGGGCTTGACAATCACGTTCCCACAGTGTGACGGGTGATAAGTGGCTCTTCGCTGTGACTCTCCTTGGCACGCACGGCAAACATCTCTAATCACAGCAGGCTTCCCCGCTGCGCTCGGATGTGACTTCACACTCCGTCTCAGCACAGTGCTCCCGGCGGCTCCGCCAAACAATCAGTTGACACAAGATGAAACTTACTTATTAGGTCTGTCCTAGGGAAAAGGTAGAGTTTTGGGACCTCAAGGGAAGAAACGTTGGAAAATAAACGGTTTAAGGAAGGGCCAAGAAATGTAAACAGTAAGTGGAACCAGTAGGGTGGAAACGGAAAACTGCTGGGCAAAGTACGTTTCGGTGAAAGATGTTTCCAGACTGATAGTCCCAGGGACCCGGCTGCTGTGCTGCTCCCTGTGATTCCTCGCTCCCCACTCAAGTACCCGTTTTTCTGCTCGGAGCCCAGAGCACCGTGCATCACTGTGATTGCTATTGTCCCCCCAGCCTCCTTCAATCACAGATGAGCTGACACCTGTGTGGGTCATCTTAACCCCAGTCAATTGGGAAGCTCTCGGAAAGTCCTGGTTTCCTGAGGCTGCAATTCTGTCTCTCTGGCCCTTGCCATTTCTTAGAGAAAGGAGACCGACACTCACCGAAGCCCCGTTGAGGGCTTGGTGCGACTCACGTCGCCTGGGCTCCAAAACACGACTCGGGAGTGACAGAATGTGGCGAGTCCAGATGAGGCTGGGCGCGGACACGCGCATCCCATCAGCCACGTACGCCTCACTGCTCACTGAGTGACCTGGCCTCTCCCCTAGGCCGGCTGCTGGACATTCTGCACACCAAGGGCCAGAGGGGCTACGTGGTCTTCCTGGAGAGCCTGGAGTTTTATTACCCAGAGCTGTACAAACTGGTGACGGGCAAGGAGCCCACCCGCAGATTCTCCACCATCGTGGGTGAGCGGTGTAGCCATCGGGGGCATTCGGACCGCGGGGAGAGATGTGTGTGTGCGTGTGTGTGCGTGTGTGTGTGTCCCTGTCCTGTGGTGGGGCCGTTCCAAAGCTATGGGTCTGTGACATCAGGACAGTGCCCCTGTGACATTTGTGGGCTGTGAACCACGTACTTCTGCCTGATGATGAAAGGTAGGTGGCAGGGCATCCCGAGGCAGGAGCCGAGGGAAGCGGGTGTCCGTGGAACACCCATGGGTGCTGGCCAGGAGGGACAGACACTCGTCCTGCCCTCCAGCTCTTGGCCTCGCCTGGCCTGCTCTCTAGCCAGTGTCCCTGAGCCAGAGCCATGGTCAGCTTGTCCTCCTACTTGTCCTTCCTAAGGCTTCTCTCTGTCTCCACGGCCACCCCATCCAGACCCCACCACCCCATTAGCTCTGCAGCAGCTCCTCCCACCTGTGCTCTCTCTGCTCCTCTACACCTCCCAGGCCTCGACCCCTTCAGCGGGAGTCCACTGCGGCCGTCTGAAAACGCCGATCTTTAATGCAGCCCACAAGGGCCGTCCAGGGCCAGCCCCTACGGGCACTCCCGCCTCACCGCCGCCTCTGCTTGCCCTCAGTCACTGGGACCGGGGTCCCTCTCTCCCCTCAGCAGGCCCTGGGCGCTGCTCCTCCTTCCCAGAGCTGTTTTCGCTCCGGGCCCAGCTGTGGGAGCCTTTCCCGATGCCTCCAGCCACCGGGCTGGACCGGCCCCTGTCGCTCACAAAGTGCCACCCTCATAGTGTGTGGTCATAGCTGCGTGTGATCACTTGCTGTCTCAATGTCTGTCTCCCTTCCCGGACCGCAAGCGCCACGGGGACCCAGGCGTTTGCTCGCCCGACGGCTCAGGGTGGGGGCGGGGTAGTGAGACCCGGCAGAGTGTCAGTGAGTGAGTGACTGGCTGCTGAGCGCGCGCCGCCGCCGCCCCCGCCGGCCCGCGCGGCCGCGGGCCTGACGCGCCCCGCTCCGCAGTGGAGGAGGGCCACGAGGGCCTGACGCACTTCCTGATGAACGAGGTCATCAAGCTGCAGCAGCAGATGAAGGCCAAGGACCTGCAGCGCTGCGAGCTGCTGGCCAAGTCGCGGCAGCTGGAGGACGAGAAGAAGCAGCTGACGCTGACGCGGGTGGAGCTGGTCACCTTCCAGGAGCGCTACTACAAGATGAAGGAGGAGCGCGACAGCTACAACGACGAGCTGGTCAAGGTCAAGGACGACAACTACAACCTGGCCATGCGCTACGCCCAGCTCAGCGAGGAGAAGAACATGGCGGTCATGCGGAGCCGAGACCTGCAGCTCGAGGTGAGGCCCGGCGGCGCCGGCGGCGGCGGGCGCGACCCCGGCCCGGCCGGCCCGGGGACAGGGCAGGGGCCGCGCGCCCCGGAGGGCCGCGGTGACGCGCAGCGCGACAGGTTAGGGCCCAGGGCCGCGCACAGGTGCCAGTGGGGCTCCCCCCGCTCCCCGCAGTCGGGACGCGGACCCGTCACGCGCAGGCGCAGATGTGCGCACGTGGACCCCGCGGGATTCCCCGCGCAGGGGCCAGGTCCGCCTGCGCGCAGGGAGCGCAGCCTGCCAGGTGAGCGGCTCGTGGGCGGTCCCAGGGACCACTCGCTGGCCCCACGGAGGGCGGCGAGGAGGCGGGCGCCCCAGCTGTCCCACCGAGGCCCGCGGTCCGCGAGGCCTTTCCAGCGGTGCCCGCCGAGCTGAGCACGGCACAGTGGAGCGACGGCACAGTCCGTGATGGACAGTCCCCTAGCCAGGCGGCGAGCGCCGTTCACGCGTTTCCACCACAGGAAGGAAGGGAAGGGCCCCTCTTACCTCCTTCACCCCTTTCACTGATCGAGGGCCACCAGTCTCATCTCCAGGGACCTGGGACTCAAAACCAAGGCCCTGCTGCCAGGAGCTCACGTTATAATCAGAAAACAGATAAGCGCATGGTCCTAACGAGCGCCATCAAGAAGAGGAAAACAGAGTATGAGGACGTGAGGGAGGAATGCTGTTTTAAGCAGGATGGTCAGTGAGAAGGGGACACAGGACCAGAGATCTGAGGAGAGGGAGGGAGCCAGCCATGCAGGTCTCAGGAGAAGAGCAAAGAGCAACTGCCAAGGCCCCGAGGAGGCGGCATGCTCCCTGTTTTTCTGAAGCCAAATGCACAAGTGGCAGGAAAGGAGGTAGGAGATGGCCGGGGACCAGACCATGGGAACACGGTAGGAACTTTGCGATTTATCCTAGTGATGGGAGGACCCTGAAGGACTGAGAGCCGGGGAGTGACGACTGATTTATATCTAGAAGGATCACTCTGCCTACTGGGTGGAAAATAGGCTCTCGGAATATTTATTAAGCACATACCGTGTGCAGGGCGCTGTGGGGGCCCAGCAGTAAATAACCTGATTTCTGCTCAGGTCACTTACGGTTCAGCTGAAGCAGACAGACCAGGAAACAATCACTAGAATGTAGGTGAACTGAGTCAATTGCATAGCGGGCAATGGAGTGATTCTGCTAAGACCATGAGCCTTTAAAGCCTGTGGACTTGAGTTCAAATCCAGCTTCTCGCGCTCAGCCTCAGCGTCCTCGTTAGTAAATGGCAATGATGCAAATAATGCCTACGCTCTAGGATTGCCGAGATGCTGCACCATAAGCTGGCAAAGCGCTGACACACCCCGCAGCCCTTGGAGACAAGCCTCTGGTCTCGGGTGTTTCACCCAAGCCACCGGTTTGGGGACGCAGACACGCTTGGTCACAATGGTTTAGGGGGTCTTCCAGTTCCCCATGCCTGACACTCTGGAGGTGGACGCCCAGCACACCCCAGAGGGCCTACGTCCAAGTGTAGTGGCCAACTCTTCTTTCTCGCGAGTCTGGGCAGGTCCTTTCGACCAGAGAGCCCGTGAGCACATGGTCCAGTGGGTCTCAAACTGTTCTTTTAGCACCCACGCCATGTGTTCAAATAGAATCTCATGTGGAACCCAAGAGGACAAAGCAACGGTGGGCAGAGCCGCTGCAGGTCGGGCGGGCCCCAAGTCCTCACTTCTGGGCCGTCTCTCCCCTCGCTCCATAAGGCGGGGGCTCCTCCGGGCAGGCCCTGAGTTCTGAGGACCAGAGTCCGAAGCCCACCGTAAAAGGGCACTGCCGCGGATGACACATTGGGGACGCGCCAGTCGGTGGCGTCCCTCCTCATCCGTAGCCCGTCAGACATTACCCACAGACGTTACCCTAAGGGACATCCCGCCCCTTTAGAGCTATTCTAAATTAACTCATCAGGAACTCCTCATCAGCAAGGAGGTGGTGGCCCGTTTTACCAGAAGAGGTTTCTTTGAGCCCTCTCTGTCACCACCTAGAAGGAGAGACGCCGGACGTCCGGTGGGGGGGGCGGGGTCACTTTTCCCAGGTGTTCCCTGCCAACCGCCTTCTGGTTGGGGTGTTTCAGATCGACCAGCTGAAACACCGGTTGAACAAGATGGAGGAGGAGTGCAAGCTGGAGAGGAACCAGTCCCTGAAGCTGAAGAACGACATTGAGAACCGGCCCAAGAAGGAGCAGGTTTTGGAGCTGGAGCGAGAGAATGAGATGCTGAAGACCAAAATCCAGGAGCTGCAGTCCATCATACAGGTGAGGGCCGGGGCAGGGGGCGCGCGGCCGGAGCGGGGGGCAGGGGGGGCCGGGGCCGGACGCCTGCCGGGGCGGGGGCCACGGCCACTGCTCGCCGACTGCAGAGCCACAGGCAGTGCGCGTCACCCTCGGGCCCCGAGCCGCTGCCTCCGCAGCCCCGGTGACCACTCTGCCCACCTCTCACGGGCGTGGCGTTGTGTGAGATAATACCTGTGAGCAATGTCCTCGATGGAGCTCTCCGTGAAAATCGTTCACGCGGACGTCAGCGCCCCGGGCGCCATGAGGAGGGGGCCACTGGGATGCCTCCGTGCCGAGAGACCCCACGAGCTCGGCGGTCGAGTCCGTGCGGTTCGCCGAGCCCCCGGTGCCTCCCTGCCCGCGTCACCGCAGAAGCGCATGGGGAGAGCGAGTCGCTGTGGAACAACACCCCAGAGTGCGTCCGACGGGGAGGAGGCCGCCGTCCCCTTCCTCAGAGTCACTCCCCCAGGGCTGGCTTCCCGGGTCGAAGCCTCCAACGCAGCAGAGGACGGAGCCTGACTTAGGCGGAGCAGATTCATCGATAGTTCCGGGGCGCGCCCGGAAGGCAGCTCAGCCGTCTCTACGCTGTCACCTGCGTCGTGTTTGAAGGAGCAGTGCTTCTCAGCTCTGATGAGAGCTGGGGCAGACCGGCAGGCCTTGGGGTGCTCCTGAGCAAGGGCGGGTTCCACGCTTTTCCCCAGGCGATAAAGTCCTTACGTCCTTACATCCTGCTAAGGAACCCAGGGGACAGCGATTCGTGCCCGGGCGGTCCTGGCACAGAACCTGCCAGTCTCTCCGTCCCTGGCTTCTGGGCCCAGCTCGCCCCCTCTCCCGCCCCCAGCTCCTTAAACCTTCCCGCCCACCCAGGCCGGGAAGCGCAGCCTGCCAGACTCGGACAAGGCCATCCTGGACATCCTGGAGCACGACCGCAGGGAGGCGCTGGAGGACCGGCAGGAGCTGGTCAACAAGATCTACAACCTGCAGGAGGAAGTCCGCCAGGCGGAGGAGCTGCGGGACAAGGTGCGAGCCCCGGGCGGCGGGGCGGCGGCCACCCAGTGGGTGCCCTCGGGGGGCCCTGGTCACTGCGAGTGGGGCGCATTAGCGGGACCGCCCCAGCCCCGCTCTCGGCACCCAGCCATTACCTGTAAATCTCCGTGTCAGCATGGCACCCGTCGTCCCCTCCCGACCGGAGGCCACAGGGTGGCTCGCAGCCTCTGCGCTGCCCCCGCCGTGTCCCCCGGCACGTAAGAGGCCCAGAGCACATCTCAGTTGATTGACTGGCCTCCTGCGTGGTCCCTGCTGGTCAGATAGCTGACTCTCAGGAGGACAGGCCGCGTGGGGAGGGGCAGGCCCGCTCTGGCCAGCCTCGACCTGCCGGGTGCTTGATGTGCGTACTGGCTTCGCCCTGTCGCCCCAGTACCTGGAGGAGAAGGAGGACCTGGAGCTGAAGTGCTCGACCCTGGGGAAGGACTGTGAGATGTACAAGCACCGCATGAACACGGTCATGCTGCAGCTGGAGGAGGTGGAGCGGGAGCGGGACCAGGTGCGTGGGGCCGGGGTACAGGTGACGGCCAGCTGGTGGGTCGTCGCAACGTGGCACCCAATGTCACGGCAGTACCCGCACGGGACTCACCGGTGAATCCATCTGTCCTGTCTCCATTTCGAGGTGGAGTCCGTCCAAAGGGCTTTCACAGTTCACAGGCCTCTCTCTGACTATCGTGGGGCCTGAGCTGGACTCTGACAGCTCGCGTACCAGCGCTTGGGCCCTAAATGCCTGGTCTCTAGAGTTGGATAGCCACGTTCAGGCCCTGTCACTCTCGAGGTGCAGGTGACTGCAGGCAAGCTGCTGCCCCTGGCAGCCCCAGTGCCCTCACCTGTAAAAGGGGAATGATAGTAACAGCGTGTCCTCACAGGGGCCAGGGCAGGCCCTGGGCAAGACCGGGAGCCATCTCGGCACCGCAGGGCTGGGCGGGGGGCAGGAAGATGTGACTGAATCGCCCAGGAGCTGGGGTCAGGGGAGAGCAGGGGAGACGCAGCTGCCGCCGGCCTGGGGCAGGCGTCTGGGTGGGGAGTGGCCCGGCTGATCTGTGGCTGGGGACGGAGGGCTCAGTGGCCCCGCGCCGCACCCCGCAGGCCTTCCACTCCCGGGACGAGGCGCAGACGCAGTACTCCCAGTGCCTGATCGAGAAGGACAAGTACAGGAAGCAGATCCGCGAGCTGGAGGAGAAGAACGACGAGATGCGGATCGAGATGGTCCGGCGGGAGGCCTGCATCGTCAACCTGGAGAGCAAGCTGCGGCGCCTGTCGCGGGACAGCGGCAGCCTGGAGCAGGTGGGCGGGCGGGGCAGATGGGCTGGAGCGGGGGCGGGGCGGGCAGGTGGGCGGGAGCGGGGCCGGGTGGGCGGGGTGGGAGGGCGGGGCCAGAGCTGGGTGCCTCCCACCCCAAGCCGGGTGCCCGGCACGTTGGGGGCGGCTGGCAGGCGACCTCGCACCTGGCGGTTCGTCAGACGTGCACAGGCAGAAGTCCACCCTTTCCGACCACACCCAGAGAAATCCGTGTCCTTGAGCCTCACCTGTGTCTCTGTAGTGACTAGTAGAAGCTTAATTTTGAGGTTAGAAATGCAGGAGAAAACCCCGGCTCGGCCACTTGCGAGCTGGGTGACCTCAGACAAGCCCTGAGGAGCCTCAGTGCCTTCTCACGTGAGGACAGCCGGCCACTGGCCACCCCTCGGGGTCCCGCCCCCATCTGGCTAGTCACGGGGTTTAAAGCACCCACGCCCGCTAAAGTCATTTGTGCCCACGAGGAAAGTGCACTTCTGGGCACGCGGCTCAGCAGGCCCGGCCTTCAGAGATGACCACACGCCGTCACAAAGCAGCCGGTGCCCCGGCAGCTTGAGTCTGCGTGTCTGTCGCGTGCGGGTGTGGTGCTGAGCGCCTTCTCCACGTGGGCGCACCTAACCCGCAGGACCGGCCCCCCAGGAGGACCCCTTTACCGAGGAAGGAGCCCGGATACAAGCGGCTGAGTAGCTTGTCTGGGGACACCCCAAGTCGGTGGCCTGGGGAAACCAGCACAGGCGCCCTGTCCCCTCCAAGGACCCGCGTCCAGCCCTGGAGGCAAAGCCCGGAGCAAGGCAGTGTTGTGGTTACACGCTGAGGGGAGCTGGGGGCGCAGGCTGCATTCTGCTGGGCTGCAGGGAAGACTCCCCACGAGAGACCCACCCCACCCCTGGCAAAGCCCTCACTGGCCAGAGTGGAAACCAGGAGCTCCTGTGTTCACTCGACCTGTCAGCCACTCTGTGCTCATGCGGGTCCTGGAAGGCCCCAGTGTGCCCAGCACCCAGCTCAGTGCCAGACATCTGCCAAGTGTATGAGTGACAGGTGGGGCCGGGGGTGGCACCTGTGGTATGCTATTGGTAGCCATAGCCATGATGGCAGCTGTCATTCGTGGCACGGGAGGCAAGGACAGGCAGGAGGCGTGGCTGGAGGGGGCAGCGGGAGGGGGCCGGGCAGGCTCGGAAGCCAGGGACCTGAGTTCCTTGTCCTGGACCACGCAGGATTTTGTGTGGGGGAGTAAGGCAGCGTGCGTGAGGGTGCCGCGGGGCTCCCCTCGGACGATGGGCAAAGAGCCGTGAGGACAGTGCCTGGCGGTGCTGTTCGTGCTGTCATTTTGTCATTTGGCAGTGTTTTTTAAATTTGTAGCTTAGCACGGGGCTGGACATTTAGAATATGATGGTGACACATCTAAGAGCCAAGACCGGGGGGGCAGTCCGTTACCAAGACCACGAGGGCCTGCTCCACACCCCCGGCCAGGGGGAGATGGGGACAGACAGGGTCGTGAGCAGGACAGGCAGTTGAGCCGGAGCGAACGCCGTGTGTCGGATGGGCACAGGGTCAGGAGGACAGTGCACTGGGGCCCTGGGGGCCCCAGGGACCGATGGCATCGTGAACGGGGTGAGTTCGCTGACCGGTGGCGGCTGCTCCTCGTGCTCCGTCACTGGCCCTGACTTCTCTCTGTCTCCAGAGCCTGCCCAGGAACCTGCCGGTGACCATCATCTCTCAGAACTTTGGGGACTCCAGCCCTAGGACCAACGGTCAGGAAGCTGACGACTCTTCGGCCTCGGAGGAGTCCCCGGAAGACAACAGATACTTCCTGTCCTGCCCGCCTCCCAAGCGCAGGATGAACCTGAAGGGCATCCAGGTACTTGTGTGGGGGGGGTGGGGTGCCAGGCAGGGACACATGGGGCGGGTGTCACACCCCGGACGGCCTCCCCTGTTTCGGCCCTGTCGATGGGGACTGCCTCTTTGTTTCAACCAACTTTCCCGTTTCTTCTAAACGCAGTAGGGGTGGGAGAGAGAGAGAATGAAATAGTCATGATTCCCAAATGCGTTTGTGCAGCCAGGCGTCACGTGTCTGTCACCCGTTAGCTTGTTGACAGGGTGCGTGGCCGTGAGACGCGGCACTGAGGCAGCCGGCCTCCAGCAGTGGCCGCGTCCGCTCTGCTCCGTGCCCACTGCATCCAAGGGGCGCGGCCAGCTCGGCGGGGGCGAGCGAGTGAGCGAGGGGGGCCGACCACAGGGCTGACGGTGCCTCCGCTGCGGGACCAGAGGCAGCACACCCGAGGGTGGCGGGGAGACCGCCAGCACGTCGTGTCGTGCAGGTGTGGTCGGGACAGGAAGCCCTGTCTTTCCTGCGACCCCCGCATCACGTGCGGCTCGGCCTGGACCCTGCCAGCCCGGGTGCTCGTGCTATCCGGGCCACATCGGCACCAGCAGCTGCCCGGCCACGTGGCCACGTGGGCTCGCCTCCGGATGCTCATTCCCTTCACTCGGTGACACGTGTCTCCGACCTTGTTTGATTGGTGGCCCGTCTTCTTCCTCCCCCTCCCCCCCTTCAGCTGCAGCGGGCCAAGTCCCCCATCAGCCTGAAGCAGACGTCAGACTGTCTGGGTGAGTGAGACTTGCGGGTCCCTGTCCTGCTGGTCACTGACATGCTCTGTCCATCCATCCCTCCCACTGGGGTGATCCCTCCTGTGGGTAAACCTGGAACGGGGCCTCATGGCCCCAGGTGGCAGGGTGTCCAGGTGGCAATTTAGGTTCATTGTCACCCGAGAGGGCAGGAGCTGCCACCGCAGCCACGCCTCGTCCTCACTTCCCTCCACCCACCGCCTCTCCCTGCGAGTCCGACCATGGTCCTCGGGTTCTCCAAGACAGAATCCTCTCACTGGTCCCCACCGGGACCCTCAGGCAGCAGTTGGCTAGTGAGGTTTGCCCTGGTTGATCAAGCACCTACTGTGTGCCAAGTAGACCCATCCAAACTCATGTCCTCAGGCCGTTAGGGAGAGGGGAAGTACCCTGGACAGCTGAGGGACAGCTTGGGGGAAGGGTAAAGGACCCATCAAGAAGATGCTTAGGCTGAGCCTGGAAACAGAATTTTGGCCAGTGGACAGTGTCCGAAAGGGCAGCCCAGGGCAAGGGGGAGCAGAGCCGGGCGTGGAGCTCGGAGCAGGGAGTGCCGGGAGTGGCTGCTGGCGAGGGTGTGACCGCATCCCTCCAAGAGGCTGTGCGGTGGGCAAGGCAGTGAGGGGTCCAGATCTGGGCCGGTCTCCTGGGGTCTGATGGGGGGAGAGGCACCTCTTTACCCCTCTGGTGACCTGATCAGGTGTCTCAAGGACTGTCTTCATCAGAAGAGAGGTGCAAAGGGCCCCGGGAAGGAGAGAGGGCATTCGCGCCATGGAGAGGGAAGGGTGTAGCGGGGTGCCGGAACCTCGTGGCTCCTCACCAGGCCTCTGTGGCTGCCTGGAGCGAGGCATTGTGGTCAGGGAAGTGCACACGTCCATCCATATGTCTGTCCACACACGGCCAGCTGCAGAGACCTGGCTGGAGAGACTGACCGCTCTTCTGCAGCAGGGCAGGGCTCTGGGAGGTGTGTGCGAGGCCCCAGGAACCCTGAGGAGGCAGGAGGGGCATCCCGCCCCCGGCCCAGCCCCGGGTTGCCGGCCCTGTCCACGGGCTCCACTCTGAGGAAGGGTAATGGGCAGGGACACTCCATGAGAGTCGTGTTGTCCCAGAGTGCCAGCTCACGACCTTGACTGAGGTCCCCCTGGGCCTGGCGGGGCCAGGGACATGTTGATGAGCAAGACCAGGCTCCCGGAGGAGAAATGAGAAGAAAGCCCCCGCCCCCGGGAGAGAGGAGGCCGAGCCACCCCGGAAGGGACAGCGCCTGTGTTCGGTGCTGCATGGCTCTCAACTCCTTGTCCCCTCCCCGTTCCCCCCACCTCTCCTGCCCTGGCCGCTTGAGGACAGGAAGGGGACAGGAAGAAGAAGGCATGGACACCAGCCCCGGCTCCTCCCGGTCCCTGCCCATCACCAGCTCGTTCTCCAAGATGGTAGGTGTGGCCCCCACCGCCCCACCGCCCCCAGCCTGGGTCCACCTTCCCTGGTCCCCGGCTTCCCTCTCCAGCCCGGCCTGTGGCAGCGTCACCCCCCTTCCGGGGCTGCAGCCCAGGCCCTTCTTATGTTTATTTAAAGATGCTCCCACAGCCTCATGATGTATTTACACCTTCTTGCCTCCTCCTCTCCCAATTTGACACTTGGTGGGAGGAAGAGATGGGCCTCCCAGGGGCTGTAGCGAATTGCACGGGCGGCGGAAAATTCCGCTACAACTGCTCAGGCCTGGCAGCTCCGGCAGCCTGGGGGGCGGGCGGGGACTGGCAGGGCCACGAGCAGCTGGAGCACAGATGCCACCGAGCAAAGGCTCCGCGTCCCCCTCCCCCAGCCCAGCGCCCCGCTGCCTTCACTCTGGCCCACCCGGGAAGGGCCGGCCAGGGTTTCAGCCACCAAATCCCGTGTCCCTCCTGCAGCCAGGACGCAGAAGCTTGGGATTAGCGATTCTAACCCTGCGGGAAACCCGGGCAGCTTGTCAGCTCAGCCTCCAAACTCAGGCCCGGGGGGCGCCAGAGCTTTGATGACAGTAACTCCTGTCAGATGGGGCTCTAGGGTGAAATCCGGGCTCTTATCTAGGGCAGCCCTTGCCAGGAGCCAGCAGGTCTGGTTTTAAATGTCACTCTCGAGCCTCTGGCTGTCTGGGGGCTCCCAGTGCTCCCACACATGCCAGGCCCACAGGTCGTCTTCAGGTCCAGAGCAGGGGCCCACAGCCGGCACAGCTGGGGACACAGAGCCCAGTGTGTCTGAGCCCAGGGTGGTAGCGCCTTGGCTCGCGAGCCTCGGCTCTTCCCGCCTGTGCCCTCCCGGCCTCACTCCTGAGGCAAGCAGATGTGCACGCAGATGGCCACACAGATGGCCACGGAGCTCGGCCACCCCAGGCCGAGCGCAAGCCTCTGCTGGCCAAGGTCACCGCCAAGAACCAGCTTGCTGGGCCCCCAGCCCTGCAGGGGAGTGGGGCCGCGTCCGAGTTAGATCCGGCAGCTGTGCGTGCTGTCGCGCGGTGGGGCGTGGCGTACGGACGTCCAGCGCCCGTGACGCCCCTCCCCCGCCCCGTGTGTGCGTCTGCAGCAGCCGCACCGGAGCCGGTCCAGCATCATGTCCATCACGGCCGAGCCCCCAGGGAACGACTCCATCGTGAGACGCTGCAAGGAAGACGTGCCACACCGGAGGTGGGCGGCAGGCGGGGCGCGGAGGCGGGACAGCGCCCGCCTTACAGACGGGGGACTAAGGCTCAGAGAAGGGACCTGGCCTCTGCAGGGACACCCAGCTAGCTAGCGAGTGACAAACCTCCATTGCTTTGTCCTGTGCTACCCAGAAATCAGTTTCCTCTGCTCCAAGGCCCCAGGGATTTTCTACCAAAGAGTGAGAGACCCCATGAATGGCCCCCCAGGCCCTGCCCCGTCTCCCCTTTCCTCACCTCTTGGAAACCATCCAGTGTCCCCCACTAGCAAAATGACAGTAGAGGTAGGCCTGGGCATCCAGATGTCACCAAGCGGCCAGATGTTGTGCACATCACACTCAAAGTCCAAGACGGCTGGTTTCAGGAGGACCTGGGCCAGGCGGGGCGGGGCCGAGAGCGGGGCGGGGCGGGGCAGAGGCGGGGCCGGGTTGGGGGCGAGGCTGGTGCAGGCCCCGCCCTTTGCTCCGCACTAGAGCCACACAGGAGCCACCTAGACCTCTGGGGACAGCTCTTTCGACTTGTCACACACTGCAGCCCACCAAGGCCCAATGGGTGTCAGTCCTGGGTGTCAGGCGAGGGGGAGTGGGGTGCCAGGGACGCCTCACCTGCTCTTCCTGTCCCTCCCCACCTCCGGCAAGGCGTCCAGCCCCCGAGCCCTCCCCCCACCCACCTGCTGTCCGTATGCTCCCCCTCCCGGGAATCGGAACCGAGGCCTCCGGAAGCCAGGGCGCTCTGGGAACGCCCCCTCCCCCACTGGCGGCTCGCAGCCGCGGAGCTGTGACATGCTTGTCATCACTGCCCCCCTTGCGTCCTGCAGCACGATTGAAGAGGACAATGACAGTGGCGGGTTCGATGCCTTGGACCTTGACGGTAGGTGCCCAGTGGGTCCAGGAGGCTTCACAGGAGCCCTGCGCATAGTGGGTCCTCAGGAAATGCGCGTGCCGTGGATTCACAGGGAGCCGTGCACAGGTGTCTGGTGGCCGGGCCTGCGTCCCTGAGAGCTGCCGGGGTCCCAGGCACCCGCAGGGGCCCAGCCTGTGTTCTGCAGGCAGCAGCCACCAGGCTGCACACGCATGTCACAGCTGCGTCTGGGACTCAGAGAGAGGCCAGGCCCGTGCTGGCGGCCAGCGTCCAGGCGGGGGCCCGCCCCGTGTGCCCGATCCGGTTAATCAATTCAGTGACTTCGCAGACATGCCGTTCTGTCCTGAGCTGGCAGAAGAAGCAGTCTCAGGTGAAGGAACAGGAGGGCACAGGTGGCCTGGAGCAGGGTGGCCTTGTAAGAACCTGTGCACTAAGCTGTTAACCAACCTGAACAGGACAAGTAGGGACAGGGCAGGCGGGGCTGGAACGGAGATGTGGCCCATTGGGGCTGTTTCTCATCTTCTAAGCTCGGAGGAATTGGGCTGGCGAGCACTGGGAAGACTGGGGGCACGGAGTCGCCCTGAACTGCCCCCCGCAGAGCTGGCCTGATGTTCCCTTGGCCCAGAGTGCGTTATACAGAGAGCCGGGAACAACGGCTCGGTCCCCGGGAGAGTGTGGCCCCGGCCACTCCCCTTAGAGCCAGGGCGTCCAGTCTGCACCCCACACCCCGCGTCTCCACGCCTCGCCAGGCCCCGTTACAGGAGCACAGGAAACAGGCTCACGTCCCCGTCCCTGCCGTGACAGAGGCTGGGCACAGCCGGGGACCTGCGGGCAGCACCAGTGCAGACAGACGTACAGACCTGGAGCCTCAGGAGGGGCCGGGTGCCCTGGGATGGGGGCAGTGTCCCCTGCGCTGGCCTGGCCCCCATAGAGGCGGCAGCACTGAGGTGGAGGCGGCTCCCCCCCTACCCCTCCTCCCCCCCTCCCCCGCCCTGCCCCTGCTGCTGCCAGCTCAGGCTGCCATGGATGATGTGAAAGATTAGCGGCTGTCTTTAATTGGGGGCCATCAGAAGCTATCAAGTGTTAAAGAGAGGTTAGCACCTAATGGAGGCTGTGTGAGGAGAGGCACCGAGGAGTCCTGGACTGGGGAGGGGGGCCTGCCGAGAACTCCGGGCAGCCGTCCAGAGCGTGCTGCAGTGCAGGGACAAATTCCCTTTGCAGAAGAGCTTGTCACCAGCCCAGAGCAAGGCGTGCAGAGCCTGCAGCCTGAGCTAAGCAGGGCGCCTTCCCCCAGGTGCTCGGCCTGCTGCCAAGCTGGGGAGGGGCTTCTGTGTGGGCCAGGCACTGCTCCTGCCCTGCCGCAGCCCCACAGGCCAGGAAGCTGGGAGGGGCGGGGAGACCTCAGGTAGCCCCAAAATGGAGACACGGACCCCAATTCAGAAACAGAAGTAACAGCTGCTAATGGAAGCCTTTTTCCCAGATAACCAAAGGGTCTTTAGAAACCAGGTAGCTGGCGAGCTTCCTACGAAGAGGGGCTCCCAGAGGCAGGGGAGCGGCTCTTGCTGAAGGGTGTGTGCGGGCTGGGCCCCACGCCCCCAGGGCCCCAGACCAGGGGTGCGGACTGACGCGGCCCCTTCCCCAAGCTTCCCCGCCCGGGGGGGATTTCCCGGGACCCAGGCCCTGCCTGCCTGCCCCACGTGGCCCCTGGCCCTGAGGGGCCACTCCTCCTTTGCAGATGACAGTCACGAGCAGAACTCCTTTGGCCCCCCCTCCATCCACTCCTCCTCTTCCTCCCACCAGTCCGAGGGCCTGGACGCCTACGACCTGGAGCAGGTCAACCTCATGTTCAGAAAAGTTCTCTCTAGAAAGGTACGGTGATCATGGGGGGGCGAGGCTGGGCTGGGGCAGGCCAGGGTCACGGCCACTCGCACCCCAGTCCCCCACAAAGGGTCCGTCGGCACCCTGAACCCCCTGGGATTCCTGTCCAGAAACCCCACAGAAAGAGCAGTCATTTCCTCGCCAGGCTCGGGACAGCCTTGCTTCAGGGCCACACCACCTTCTAAGGGGCAAGGCAGCAAAACTGCAGTGTCACAATGGCCCAGCCCCACCTGTGACAGAGTGGCCAGTGCACCTGGTGCCCGCAGGGGGCCTGTGCGTGACCTCGGGTCTCCCAGCCACGGCGTCCCCCGTTGGTCCCTGTGTGGCCGGGTGGGCAGCCCGGCTGCGTGGCTCTCACGGTGGCTGCCGGTGTAACTTCCCGGGCCTTGGACAACCCAGGGGGCTGCCCTGAGGCCGCCTCGGCCCTGGCGGGGGGTCCTGACTCCAGCCGCCTGACCCTTGTGTTGTTTCCTGACGCAGACCCTTCCGGCCGTCTGTCACGTCCGTGGGGCACGTGCGGGGTCCCGGGGCCTCCGTGCAGCACACCACGCTGGCCGGCGACAGCCTCATCTCGCAGCTGACCCTGCTCGGGGGCAACGCACGTGGGAGCTTCGTCCACTCAGTCAAGCCGGGCTCCCTGGCCGAGAAGGCAGGCCTCCGTGAGGGCCACCAGCTGCTGCTGGTGAGAGTCCGGGGCTGGGGCGAGGGCACGCGGCTCTCCCTGTGTCCTGCACACTGCTGGCAGGGACGACCCCACCCCCACGCCACCCCTGGCCAGGAGGAGGGAGCCGGAAGGTGACAGGGCTGTCAGCACCTCGCCAGGCTCCTCTCCAGGCTCCTCTCCGCAACTCCCTGCTTGTTTTCCAGACCCTGTGCACATGCCTGTGCGTGTACACACACGCGCACACACACACACACACACACACACACACACAGCAGCGTGCATGTGCTCTGGGGAGGGGAGGTAGACAGCAGGCAGATGAGCCCGTCGAAGCGGGGGGCTTTCTGCTCTCAGCACTGCTGGGCTGGTTGGTGCTGAGGAGGAGTGCTCCCACGTCCCCAGGGGGTAGGCTCACCCCAGTGTGTGTTTGGTACCCAGCTCGAGGGCTGCATCAAAGGCGAGAGGCAGAGTGTCCCCTTGGACACGTGCACGAAGGAGGAGGCGCACTGGACCATCCAGCGGTGCAGCGGCCCCGTCACACTGCACTACAAGGTCAACCAGGAAGGTGAGGCCACCAGAGTCCCCTGCGCTGGGCCGCGGCCAGCCGGACACCCGACTGGGGGCGCGAACGGGGGGCTAGGCAGGCGTCCTCTGCTTCCCCATCTGCTCAGCGGAGGAAGAAGCCAGCCCAGGCCCCATCAGCAGGCTCCACGGGGCAGGAGTGGGAGGGTGGGCAGGGGAGGGCTCACACCTGCCCGCACGCCTCAGCTGCCCGCCCAGCTCGCGGTGCAGACAGCAGCCCCGGCCACAGGCGGACCATCGGACCCTGCGGGAGGAGGACAGGGCTGCGTCCCCCGCTGGCCCGCTCGCCCCTCAGCCTGCCAGGCCAGCGCTTGTCTCCTCTGCCAGGCTCCCCAGCCGTGACGTCAGCAGCGGCTCTGGGTGGCCCTCTGGCACAAGCTCGGCCACTGAGCCACGCTGAAGGCCAGGCCTTTGCACTGCGGTCCCTGGTTCCCGGACAGCCAGGCTGCCCCACTTCTGGCCTGGCCCCCGGCGGCCTCTTGCCCGAGCCTCGCCTCTGGGCCAGGTCGCCAGGCAGCGAGCCCCGACCTTGTTCTCCAGCTCCCGCAGCCTGCGTTCCCCTCGCCTCCGGGTTTTGTCCGGCGTGACAGCTCTGCAGCTGGACGCTGTTTTTAACCGCCAGGGCTCACGACTGTCCCCGCTCAGACTGTGCACAGCCGCTTCGCTCCGGCCACTCCCCACTGCTGCCCGCCCGCCCCCCGCACTCCTTCCTGGCAGTGCCCAGGCTCGTGCGGAGATGCTAACGAGGCTGTCCCCAAACGAGACCCCTCTCCTCACGCAGGGCAGGCGCCTCCCCTCGCCCGGACGGGCTTTTCCAGCCAGCAGGAAGTGTCTGGGCGGTGCCGTGCCGCGGGCGGGCAGAGCCACCCAGCACGGCGGGAGCGGGTCCCAGAGGCGTGTGGCGGGCGGCGCAGCCCGCGCTCTGGATGTTGGAGGAGGACGGCTCCCTCCGGCGGGGAGCTCGGTGGGCGATCGGCCTCACCACGACCCGTTCCCCGTGGGCAGGACCAGGCGACCCGTGGCTCAGGTCTCCCAGTGTGGGGTGGACATGACGAGCGACTTCTGGGCCTGGCGCGGACCCCTGGGCTTTGTCTGCGTCGTGCGGTGCTCTGCACGCGGGCAGACTGCGGGGTGGACGTTATGATGTACGTGAGCGTGTGCATGGCTCGCGCCCTGCTCCCTCCCGGAGGGATTTGTAAAAATCGACTCTGAAGGACGACGACGTTACATGAGGTTAAAACAGCACGTGCCGTGGTCCTACCCCTCGGGAAGCCCGCCTGGCCGTGTCCGCAAAGCTCCGGCACACGCAGCCAGCGCCCTGATCGTGCGGCTGCCTGACGAGATGGGAGAGACGGGAGCACACGGCCACCAGAGACGCGTGTGAGGGTGTCGGTGGCAGGGCTGGCGCAGGAGCCAGCACGGGCAACGGCACGAGGAAGACACGGCGCCGCATGGAGCGCCAGACCGCGGCGGGGCAGGGCGGGGCCGCGGCGGCTCAGACACGACGCGCAGCAGCAGCCGCACGCCGGGGGCTCCTGCTGCGGGCGCCGGGCCCGGCGCGCGGCGTGGCGTGGCGTGGCGCGGCGGGCGCAGTCAGGACCACCGCCACCGTGCGGGGTGTCGGCGGGGCAGCGGGGAGGGTGCTCAGGGGTGCTCGCCCAGGGTGGACACCGCGGACGTGCGTCAAGCTGGATGCTTAAGGACGATGCCGCTTACCATGTGTAAGTCACGCATCAGTTAAGGGGGACAGCCGAACACGAGCACCGTGCCGTGGGGGGGAGGCGTGGGGAGCAGCAGGGAGCATAGAGGTGCAGCTTGGCACAGAACTGAGCTCTGAGCTTCTTGGCAGCCGAGACAAAGGGGAACCCACAGATGACCTCCACTCACTCATCGGGGAGCACAGACTCCTCGCTGGCCACCGGCTCCCAGCGGAATCACACGGCGCGTCATCTGGGGGAGGCGGCCCCCAATCCACTCCCCCTCCCGTCCTCCCCAGGATACCGGAAGCTGCTGAAGGACATGGACGAGGGCCTCATCACCTCTGGGGACTCCTTCTACATCCGGCTGAACCTGAACATCTCCAGCCAGCTGGACGCCTGCTCCATGTCCCTGCGGTGTGACGACGTCGTGCACGTGCGTGACACCATGTACCAGGACAGGCACGAGTGGCTGTGTGCACGTGTCGACCCCTTCACGGACCACGACCTGGACCTGGGCACCATCCCCAGCTACAGCCGGTGCGGCCGGGGGCCGGGGCCGGGCAGCTCGGCAGCGGGCTCACGGGGCGGGGGGCTTCCGCCCGGTTCGTGGTCAGGCCCCGTCTGCTAGCCATTTCCTCCCCGACGCGGTTCCATACTCGGCAGGGGCCAGTGGCCGCTAGGGCCGAACATTGGCGTCCCCCAACAGGGCGCACAGGTGGCGTCAGAGCCCCCATAGGCTCGCGGTGCCGCTTGGACCAGACCGAGGGCAGCTTCAGCAGGCACGGGGTACAGACGGAGCCGCGGCTCCCCACAGCCAAGTGACCGAGCCGCGGCTCACAGCCCGTGCTCGAGTCAGTGGCAGAGGCGGGATCCAAGCCTAGACTCGAGGCGCTGTGTGCGCCCCGGGGTGCCCAGAGCTCAGAGCCCCCACCCGCACGGGCCCCGCCGCCCAGGGTCGGCTCCAGCCCTGAGGCTCCGCTGCCCCCTGTCGCCCCCCCAGAGCCCAGCAGCTCCTGCTGGTCAAGCTGCAGCGTCTGATGCACAGGGGCACGCGGGAGGAGGCCGACAGCGCCCACCACACCCTGCGGGCGCTCCGTAGGTCCTCACCCCGCCCCACGGGCCTCCTGAGACGGGGTCACAGACAGGAGCCGTTAGCGCGTGGGGATGAAGGGTGACAAGGACTGGGTTCTCAGGCACGGGACACGCTCCGGGAGGAGCCCGCCCTGTGCACCCTCCCCGGCCCCTGGTGGTGAAGGCCACGCGGGTGGCTGAGCCAGGGCCCGCGGTCCAGCCGGTGCACGGGCCTTCCCTCTGCCGGCCCGGCTCTGCGGGAGCAGGTCTCTGGTGCCTCTTACCATCCCCAGCTGCTCCTGGCTGGGAGGGCCTTTGGATCGCCCCTCCGACGGCCACTTCAACCTCCTAAGCACGGAGGGGCTCGGGGACACGGCTCTGGTTCTCAGTGGCCCCCGCGTGTCCTGCCGAGCCCAGGGGTCTGGCTGATGGACACGCTGGTTTCAGAACACGCTGCAGCCTGAGGAACCGCTGCCCACCAGTGACCCGCGGGTCAGTCCCCGCCTCTCGCGAGCAAGCTTCCTCTTCGGCCAGCTTCTCCAGGTAAAGCCCTACAGAGCACCCACGGACTCAGCCACACTCTGCCGCGGCCCCCCCCCCGCCCCTTTCATCCTCACCGTGACAGGGGAGCGGACAGTCTCTGTCAGTCGGAAGCAAACCCCTTTCGTAAGAAATTTGATGAAGAAACTTAACTGTTAAAATCAATAGAAAAATCAAAGAGTGTATCAGGAAAGGAAAACAAACGTTTTATTTGTCCAGGTCAGTTGAGTCTCACAGATTGAGCAATAAATAAATTTATCTCTGAGCATCCCGGCAGCCAAGGGAAAAAGGGAAAGCCAGCGGATTCTTATAATCTTATCTAATCAAAACATTTTAGCTCTTTGGGGCCAAAACAACTTTTCCTTATACTTAATTCTAAAAGGGATTTTTTTTTTTCGTGACTCACATCCAAGGACCGTCGAGTAGCATAGTGGGTTACATCTTCAGAAATCATTTCACGTAACTACTGTGAAAGCAGCCTGCGTGGCCCTTTCTCTGTCGTGAGTTGAAAGCTGAGGGAGTCCTGTTAAGCTGTGGCCTTTGGGGATGTCCCGTGTAGGTTTTGTGCTAAGTAGGGCCTGGTAGAGCTAGCATGTCACCCCACGGCGCTGTCCTGATGTCAGAACATGGAGACCCAGAGACACGGTTAATGGTGCGTGATCCTAAAACCCAGGTAGATGCAAACAGGTGGCAGAAAGATACTTACAGATGTGGAGGGAGACCCTGATGAAGTCTGAGGTCCTGCCCTCGTGTTCTGCAAGAGTCCCCGACCTTGACCTGACCCTCCGGGTGACTCACCCGAGGTCCACGGGCAGCCCGGGCTGAGTGGCTGGCGGGGGCTCCCAGCCAGGGCCTTCAGCAGCTGGGCATGCCAGGGGCAAATGCCTGGTGGGCCTGTTGGGGGGCCTCTGGGAGGCCTACTCAGAGCCAGGCCCCCCTGGGGAAGAAAGAGGGAGCAGGCGTTGTCCGCTTAGCTCCGTGATGACACCCACACCGCCTGCTGGGAACCACCCGTGTCCACGGGGGGAGGGACGTGACAGAGGTCTGCCTGAGGCCAGGGCGAGGGGCTCATCGGGTCAGGCGGAGACGTGGGGCCAACGGCCACCTCCGCCCCCCCCCCGTGTCCCCCAGTTCGTCAGCAGGTCGGAGAACAAGTACAAGAGGATGAACAGCAACGAGCGCGTGCGGGTCGTGCCGGGGAGCCCGCGGGGGGCCTGGCCCGGCCCTCGCCGGACGCCACCAAGCTCCTGACCGACCGGCAGGAAGGTATGGCGCTGACCGCCCGGGCCCTCCTGCCCCGCAGGCCCAGTGACCTCAAGGGCCCCCACGAGCGGACGGGGACATCTCCCCCAAAATGGGTGCCCCCAAGGAGGATCTGCCCGGCCTCGGCTGGGGACCACACAGCCCCCCGGCGTGGCATCCCACCAGGCTTGCCCCAGCGACCACCCGCCGGTGCTGCCGGGCCCAGATCCGTGCTGACTGGCGTGTGTGCTGTGCGCTGTCTGCGGGTGGACCACCCGCTCAGTGCGTGCGCAACAAGCCGCCCTGCTGATGGCCGGAGGCGGCCCGGGCCTTCGGGAGGTGGGGCGGCCAGGCCAGAGGACGAAGTCAAAGACGAGCTCTGGTTTCTGGGGAGGCGGTACCTCCAGCCGTGGGGGTGTGTGAGGCTCCTGCCCAGCAGCCTTGGGGATTGACCAGGCCAAGGCCCTGGAGGCCTCCTGGGCCCCTGCTGGCCGGCCCTCACGCTCCTCCCTCGGCTCAGACCGACCCCGCTCCAGGTCCGTCCCTGCTCCTCGGGGCTCGGCACCACGGAGTGACCAGGCCCGTGTTTGCCGCTCGTTCCCACCACGCGGGCCCCCCCGGGAGCACCGGGGCAGGGGTCTCACCGCCCGTCCTCTCCGCCCCCTCCCAGAGCTGGACCCCGAGAGCGAGCTCAGCCGGAACCTCAGCCTGGTGCCCTACAGCCTGGTGCGCGCCTTCCACTGCGAGCGGCGGAGGCCCGTGCTCTTCGCGCCGCCATGCTGGCCAAGGCGCTGGTGCAGAAGCTGCTGAACTCGGGGGGCGCGATGGAGTTCACCATGTGCAAGCCAGGTGGGCGCGGGGCGCGGCCGGAGGACCCCGCTCTGGGCCCTTCTGTGGGCGACGAACCGCCCCCCGCCCCTGCTGGGGCTTGCGGTCCTCGTGGGGGGGGGGAGGATGGCCCCCCGGAGCACGGAGCCCCAGTCTCGCCGCCCAGCAGAACCGTCCTGAGTGCCACCTGTGTGTAGCGCTCACTGGGCGTCCAGGCAGCGTCTCAGTTACGGCGACACCAGCTCTACGTAAAACTCACCACCTTAACCGTTTTTAAGCGTTCAGGTCGCTGGCTTTAGGTACGGTCACACCGTTGCGCATCCATCCCTAGAACTTTCTCATCTCCCCAAACCAAACCTCTGTCCCCATCAAACGCCAGCCCCACCCTTCTACTGCCTGTCTCTGTGACTCTCGGGACCTAGTATAGGGGCATCACGTGGTGTTTGCCCCTTCGTGACTGGTTGATGTCACTCGGCACACTGTCCCCGAGGTCCGCCATGGTGCAGCAGGTGTTGGGGTTCCCTCCGTCTCCAGGGCTGGGCAGCACCCCACTGCGGGGGCCCACTGTGTCTCTCACTCGTCTGTCAGCGGACACCTGCAGCCCCACCTGTGGCCACTGTGAACAGTGCCGCTGTGAGCCCGGGCTGCGTCCACCCGTTGGGGTGCCACTGGCCAGTCTCCTGGCACAGACCCGGGAGTGGACCGCTGCTCCCCACAGCGGCCACGCCGGGTCACGCGCCTGCTGCTGCGCACGAGCGTTTCGGTTGCTCCGTGTCCTCGACAACACGTGTTAGTTCCTGGATTTTTTTATAATAGCCATCCTAACAGATGTGAAGTAGAGGAGTCAGGGCGTTAAGTTGACCCTCGGGGTGCAGTAACAAGCCCATTTTAAGCGTGCGTGCTGAGCGAGTGTGGACATCATGTTGCCCGCCGTGACCAGGTCACGGAGCGTGGCGTCACCCCCGACAGCCGTGTACCTCCCTCCACCCCCGCCCAGGCACTGTTGATCTGTGCCCTGTCACATGAGTGTGCAGCTTCTAGAACTTTCTAGAGCTGGCATCTCGTGTGCCTGGCGCCTTCTGCCCCCGGCACGACGAGTTCGAGGTTCGCCTGTGCACCTGCTCCTCTGTGGTGAGCAGCTGGCGGTGTCCACTGTGCGGGCGTACCCTTCAGGGCTGGTTTGCTTTAACCTGCCACACAGACCTCGTGGCATGGGCTCCCCAGGCCAGCCCAGGCCGACGCCGGGGATCCCAGGCCTGGACGTATCCCACCCTCCTCCTCTCACAAACAGAGCCCGAGGCCCAGCTGGGTCAAAGATGCGTTCAGGGTCACCCAGCAAGTGCGTGGGGCTTCCAAGCTGTACCTCCTCCTCCAGGAAGCCCGCCTGCTCGCCGCTCCCCAGTTCTCCCATGCCGCCTCAGCGCTTCCACAATAAGGCCATCACTGCACGCCTAACCTGTTTTATACTTAATAGTATCTCACATTCATCTCCTCTGCTAGGTTGCAGTTTTTTAAGTGCAACTATTTTTTTAGTTGTATTTTTATTCTTAACATCTGGGTCTTAGTAATTTTTCAGTAAATGTTAAATTATTAATGGATGGGTGGATATATGGGTGTATGGATCAGTGAATGGGAAGTAGATGGGTAGATGAATGGGTGGACAGACAGAGACAGATGGATGGATGGATGAGATGGATGGATGGATGGATGGATGAATAGGTGGGTGGATAGGCAGATAGAGGAATCAGTGGATGGTTGGGTGGGTAGATGGATGGAAGGATGGATGGGTAGATGGATGGATGGATGAATAGGTGGGTGAATAGGTGGATGGATCAGTGGATGGGTGGGTGGGTGGATGGATGGATGGATGGACGGATGGGTAGGTAGATGGGTGGGTGGATGGGTGATGGATGAATAGGTGGGTGGATAGGTGGGTCAGCGGATAGCTGGAGCAGGAAGTCCTTCATGATAAGCATCTGGTGATCAGGACTGCACCACGGTGCCTGACCAAGCGCCTGAGCTGCTTTGTCCGGGGAAGCTGACTGCAGAGAATCCCGTCCGCGAGGGTTCACTAAGCAGCTCCTCTGTGGGCTGCCGGGGGTGTGAAGGAGCAGGTCCTTGACCCTGCCCCTGAGAAGCCTCAGTCTAGTGGAGGGACAAGAGTCATTTAGATGTGGCCAGAGGGAGATCGCTGTGGAGTCCTGTCCAGCCCAGAGGGGGAGGCGGGGTCTGGCCAGGACAGTCGGCCCAGCAGGTCGCCTCGTGCCGCCTCAGCACTGGCCTCTCTGTCCACAGATGTCGTCACCAGAGATGAGTTCAGGAAGAGCAGAAGACGGAGACCATCAATCTACTCCCGGGAAAAGAACGCCAACACTTTCGAGTGTGTCGTTCCCGCCAACATCGAGGCTGTGGCAGCCAAGGTGAGGGGGCCGGGGGCTGGACGGGCGACACCTGCCCGGTGAGCTCTGCGCGGTGACCGTGGCTGCGGGCGAGCTCTCCCCGCCGCCCCCGTGGGCGGACCGCATGCCGGCCGCCCGCTGTCCCGCCCGTGTTAACCTCCGCACCTGTCAGCGGCTCTGACGTGCGTTTGGACTTTGGAACCTCCTCCTGTTCCCGACGGCGCCTGGTGCTGGTGTCCTGGTTCCCGTTGCTTGGGGCCGTGTGTGTGTCTGGCTGTGATAACAAGGGCCAGAAATAGAGCGTGTCAGGGCGAAAGGCAGGGAGAGTGGGTGCCAGTACCGTGTTCGCCAAACGGGGGAACACGGAGCACCAGAGGGTTGTTGGCCGCGGTGCAGAAAAGGTCTACACGCAGTTTAGAGCCTGCGGGGGCCAGGCGACCCCCTCGGCCCTCAGCCCTGAGCTCCCTTTCGGTCCAGGCTCCCCGTCTGCGGCAGTTGCGAGCTGCCCCAGAGTTGGGGGGCCGGCCCCACGGTGGGCAGCGATGTCGGGGTGGTAGGAGCAGACGCCCAGCCAGGAGCTCCGCACCTGCCGCTCAGCTGACGGCCGCTCTTCCCACGTGGCGTGCACACGGGCAAAAGCAGGGGCAGAGCCATCAGCCAGCCCAGTCCGGGCACGGCCGTCAGGGCATTCCGGCAGCGGGCGGGATGAACAGTGGGGCGCGGGGCTGGAGCGAGGCCATGTTGGGGGAACAGGCAACCCTGTCCGTCAGAAGTCCGAGCGGCGGCTGCACTGGGTGGGCGTGGGGGGCCGTGGCCGGGAGGAGCACTGGGGCTCTGGGCCGCTCGTTTCTACCTCTGGACTCGGGTGCGAGCCCCACGGGCACGTTCGGTTTGTGGAACGCGCGGGGCCGCCGGCTCGGGGGCGTGCCCCGCTCTGTGCTCACGTCGGTTACGTGCGAGGGCCGCTTGCTTTTACTGAAACGACACCTTCAGCAGAGCAAGGATCGTCCCGTTTAGAAACGGGTTCACGCATGCCAGGGATCGCTTGCAGACACCCCAGGACCGTCCAGCTGCCCCGTCCCTCAAGAGGCTCCTCCCCTTGCCGAGGGCCAGGCCACGTGGCGCAGCAGGGGCTCCCGCCGCTGATTTTGATGTTCATTAGACTCGTCACGCCGCTGGTCCACTCGGTGGGGAGGGGGGTGGCGGGGGTCCCGTCTCTGTGCACGGAGGGGACCACGTGTCTGCACGGGCGGGGGCCTTGTCCAGAGGGTCGGGCTTCACCGCAAGGCGTTGCCTGGTTCAGGCAGCGGCCCTCCGTCCAGTGGACACGCCCCGGCGGGAGGCGCGGGGCGGGCCCACCGCTGACCACCACGTGCCGCCCGCAGAACAAGCACTGCCTGCTGGAGGCAGGCATCAGCTGCTCCCGCGACCTCATCAAGTCCCGGATCTACCCCATCGTGCTCTTCATCCGAGTGTCCGAGAAGAACATCAAGAGGTTCAGGTAGGGCCCGAGCCCCCAGTGCGTCCTTGCTGAGTGCCGGCCTGCAGGCCAGGCGGACACAGCCCTGACCACCAGCAACGGAGACAGTGACACACGCAGAACGTGTCCCAGGGGACGAGGACCAGGTGGCCGGGGAAGAGTGAGGTGGCCGGGCAGAGCTCCGAGAGGGGACACGCTGGCAGCAGACCCAGAGACGGGGACTGTCCGGGCCGGGCCCGTGTGACGGCAGAGTGGTGAGGGGGTGACCTTGCGGCCAAGGGCTGTCCAGACCACACCGGGCCATTTAGGTCACGGGAAGGGTGACGTTTTACTCTGACTGAGACGGGAGCCGCTGGAGGTCTTGAGCAGATTTGTGACATGATCTCTCAGGGGAAAGGGCTGCCCTGGCTGCGGTGTGACGCGGGCGTCCGACAGCCCGGCAGGAGCCGCACCCAGGTCCAGCGCTGGCTGCTCTGTCTTAGGGTCGGCCACGGGGTTTGACAGGCAGAGGACTCGGGGTGACGCCGAGGTGTGGGGCCTGGCTGTGGCGTGGCAGCGTCTCCGATCCCCACCTCCCCTGCCCTCGACTGCAGCTGAGGCCAGAGCGGGCAGGCCACACCGTCCTGTCACCAAACGTGTGCTTCCCACTCCCCGCCAGGCTCTAGGGAGCGTGCGAGGAGCACACGAGACCTAAACCCACCTTATCGCCTCAGCTCCAGGATGGCCGCCGGCCATGAGCCCGAGCTGGCAGGGGTCGGGGACGTGGGGGCAGGAGCCCTGACGCTGCTGCGGAGGGGACCGCGTGGCGAGTCCTCGGAAGTGAAGCGCAGGGCTCCGTGGGGCCAGCAGCGCCCCCCCCCCGCTGGGCCTGCACCCCGAGAACTGAGAGCGGGGACTCAGAGTGACACCTGCAGCCCCCACGTCCCCAGCAGCCAGAGGCGGCCAGGGGCGGCCAGGGGCGGTCAGCGTCCATGGATGGATGCACAGATAGGCAGGATGGGTGCCGCAAGGCAGCGGGTCACACTCAGCCTTTAGGGGTGAATCTGGCACACGCTGCAATGTGGGTGAACCCCGAGGACATTATGCTCAGTGACATGAGCCAGGCGTGAGAAGACGAACCCTGGGTGATTCCTAGAGGGGTCAGTTGCACGGAGACCGTAGGAGTGGGGGTGCCGGGGCTGGAGAGGGGTGGAGCTGAGTGTCCGACAGGACGGGGTCTCAGTTTTGTGAGATGACAAGTTGTGGAGATGGCGGTGGTGACAGCTGCACAGCAGTGGGAATACATTTCACGCGTGAACTGGACCCTTGAAACTGGTTCAGATGGCAAAGTTCGTTATGTGTACTTTGCCACCATTAAAAGTTAGAACGATGTTTGCACATCCCCCCCTCTTGGGGTTTCCATGATGAGCAGTCCACGGGGCAGAGAAGGTGGCGGTCAGTGTGGCCCCCCGCGGCGTGGGGAGGCCGGCAGCAGGGCCTGGCCAGGGGCCCGCGCTCAGCCCCGCGAGGGTGGTGGGGGCAGCTGTGGCCGCGCGCGGGGCCCATCCAGGCACCATGCGGCCCGCCCACCGCGCCCGCTCCGCCCGCAGGAAGATGCTGCCGCGGCCGGAGACGGAGGACGAGTTCCTGCGGTTGTGCCGGCTGAAGGAGAAGGAGCTGGAGGCGCTGCCGTGCCTGTACGCCACGGTGGAGGCCGACGCGTGGGGCAGCGTGGAAGAGCTGCTGCGCGTGGTCAAGGACCGCATCGGCGAGGAGCAGCGCAAGACGGTCTGGGTGGACGAGGACCAGCTGTGAGGCGGCCGCGGCGCCCAGCGGACTCGCGGGCGGAGGGGACGCGGCCGCCGGCGACCGCGCCCGCGGGGTGCGGGGCGCACGCCCGGAACGGGCAGCGGGCCGCGCGCCCTGCCGGCTGGCCCGGCGGCATCCGGCCCACCATCCTTAGGGAGAGGTGGAGCCCCCGGAGGGCACTGGCCGGCCGTGGCCAGCGGCCCGCACGAGCCAGAGCAGCACTTGAATGTAACACGGGCGCCGGTGTGCGGCCTGTGGGCGGGGCTCTGACCCCAGGGCGCACGGACGGGACGCACGGGCGCCCCACGCACGCGCGCAGGCGGGACGCTGGCGGAGGCGCCGCGCGCCGCGCCGTTTTCCCTTTGCATTAAAGTTTCTCCATTTCTTTGTTTTCAACTGTGTTTTGAATCTGATGCTCTACAGAAGTTTTCATCTCTTGCCACCTTCCAAGCCTACAGACTGCTTAGCTCAGGCCGCATGTCATGTGTGGGGTAAAGCGTGTGGGGTAAAGCAGGGACCACACACCCCAGATCCCCACGACAGGCTGGACTTACGCCTGGGCGTGGGCTGATTGCTGACGACACCCTGGTCCACTAAGAGGCGTCCAGATTCAGACGTAGACTACGGCCACCCTGGGAAAGGCCTGCCCTGCCCTTCACAGGGGGCTTGGGAGGACTCGCTGTCCATACCGGAGTCCCCCGCCTCCGGCCCTGAGGCCAGGTCCCCTCGCTCCACTCTCCCGCGCATGTTCCCCGTCTCTGTGCGCGTGGGGTTCCTGCATGCAGCCTCGCTTCATCTGGGGGAAGCTCTCACCGCCCAGGCCCGGGTGGTGCGGGAAAGCCGTGCTTCCTCCACAACAGCTACCAAAGGCCCCGTGGGTTCTAGCACCACCTGCTCCTTGAACCCGCTGGTGCAAGCCTTACAGTGTGGGCCGAAGGGCACGGGCAAACCAGGCCCGCTGCAGCCGGGAGCCGTGCTGAGCATCCAGCAGTCCGCAGGCAGCGGGCTGGGGCTTGGACCGGTCTGTGTGATGGTGGGATCTGGGGGCAGCTGCCCCCTCGGCAGCCCAAGGTCCATTCTCCCTTCCTGACGAACAGTCCGACTTCATCCCGGCAAACTACAGAGCTAAAAGGTCGTAGTTCCCAGCCTCCCTCGCAGCTAGGGCCGTGGAGGAAATGTAAGGCGAGGTTTGGGGGAGAGGCAGAGCAGACGGCCAGCCCTTCCTCCAGGTTTCTGTCCGGGATGCAGACGTGATGGCTGCAGCTCCAGCAGTCATCTCGGATCTTGAGGTGACTTGAGGATGGCAGATCAGAAACGGAAGGAGCCAGGCTCCCTGATGACGCTTCGGAGCCCAGGACTGCTGCTTGGGTTTCTTTCACTGAAGGTTTTCTTGTCGAAAGGGGCTGTTATTTCCATTCTCAGTTACTTGCAGCCTCGAGGAATCCCTGACAGATGAAGGAGCGTGAGTCGATCCCCTGCTAGGTTTGCCACGTGGTCGAGATATGAATTACGCATAAGGAACTGTTAATAGATGTCCTAGAAAAACACACCACCACGCGTCCTACAGCATTCCAGCCCTCGAAGGTCAGGTCAGCACCGCAAAGCCCCGGGAGGTGCAGGTGGGTGGCCGGGGTCCTCTCCACCCACAATCCACGTCTACACCGCCCGAGTCTGCCAGGGAGTGTGACTGACGCCTGTACAAGCAAAACGTATTCCTCCAAGAGCCGGTCAGCTGCGCTTCTGACTCCAGAGCAACCCCCAGAAGTGGGCGGGCGCTGGGCCCGGCGGGGCCGTGACTCCCGAGGGCTCGCGGTGGCTGTGAGGGCCGGGTCAGCCGCCACACGAGGACGGCTGAGCCTGAGGAGAGCTGGGGCTCCCGCTTCCACTTGTTGGAGCTTCGCGTCAAATGACGCGTTCTCTGCACCCCGAGGCGGTTGCATTCCCGCTTAGAAACGGGGCTCCCTGTGAGCACTTAGAGCCGGGGACAGACGTGACCAGGGAAGAATACAGGCGCCTAAGGCCTGCTGATGGACTGATCAATTCGACTTCAGAGTTCCCAGGCTTGCCTGCAGAATAACCCGACCGGAGGCTTGCACGTGATTTGGGGGCTGGGGGTAGACAAGGAGCAGTGGAGACAGGCTGTGCCTGGGGGAAGGCGTCTGAAAAGGCTTTGCGGTGGGTCTTTTCCTAAGATATTTTAACCAGGCCCTGGAATGCAGGGCGGTGGGGGGAGAGGGGAGAAGGCCGGGAGTGAGGGTCACTCCCTGGATGCAATGAAGTCAGAGGAAGCTGGGGCTGGTCCCCCCAGGGAATCGGTGCATGTGAGGAGTTCATAGGGGACCCTGACCATCCTCTCCACTTCCGGGCTCTGGTTTGTCCGCTGCCAACAGCCCCACGGCGGACCGCCCTGAGGCTGCTGGAGAGGACGGGGGTGCCGGGCGGCGGTGGCCGACGGCGTGGCTCTGCTCAGTTCCCAGTCTGCAAACCCGTTCCTCCTCTGGAGCCGCCCGCCAGGCACGGTGCGCCCGGCCCCAGGCTCCGGAAGGGAGCCTATGCCAGGCCGATCCCACCGGTGACGACTGTGCCAGGCCGATCCCACCGGTGACAGTGACGATGCTCGGTCTGCCGCCAAGGACGTGAGCCACACAACTCAGCGCCCCGGGCTTCACTGCGCACCTGCACTCTTCTGGGGAGAAAGTCCAGGCGCACTCAGATTCCCAAGGGGCCTTATGAGCCCCAAGAGGCAAAGGACCCATGTCCCTGGGTAGTGCAGATATTGACAACTGGTTTTCGAGCTCCTGCTCTGTGCCGAGCACTTCGTAAACATTCTTTTAATTGCTGATCCCGGAACACTTCTCCGTTTTGTACAGGAGAAAATGGAGGCTCAGAGAGGTTAAGTAGCTTGACCAAGGTCACACAGCTGGAACACCCCGGGGGCCTGGCCGGTTGGGCAGCTGCGGGCTCTCAGCTGGGTCTTGCAATGCAGAGGGGTGACTGGGGCCCTGGTCGCATCCGGGAGCCTCTCCTTTGCTCTCCCAGCGACTAAGTGGCTGGTTTGGGGCCAGGTCACGGGATGATCACATGGAGGGGATGTGGACCCCTGTCCTGGCCCACAGCGGCCTGCTACCCCCAACGGCACCGTTGGTTTCTGTCTGACCAGGCCACAGGAGTGGGGGGAGGGGGTGGGGAGGAAAGGGGGACCAGCTTCGAGCCCTGGCATCGTGCCATCTTGCTGCCAGAGCTCTGGGCACCCAGGATGTCCTGCGGGTCCCACCAACTCCCAGAGAGCCTTGTCCCCGTGCTCTGAGGCTCGGAACCAGAGAACTCGCCAGAAGGGGAGGGAGCCACGCTAGCTGAAGCTGAACCCTGGCTTTGTAGTTTCAAGAATCCAAACAGAAAGCAGCAGGAAGTGCTCCCCAGCTCCCCAGCTGTCCTGCCCCCCACCCCCATTCCCACCCAGGCCAGCTTGCCGCCCTCAGGCCCAGGTGCTCCCTAGGGTCACCAGGCCACCGGGTCACTAGGAAAAGAAGAGGAGACCCTGAGGATGGCTTTGACCTCGTGGGGCTGTCACAGGGTGGAATGAGGCCGTGGGCATAGGAACTGGGAGCCTCGGGGCGGGGGGTGGGGGCAACCAGAACAGGTGGGGGCTTGCCTTCGCCTTTGCCTTCACCTTCGCCTTCAGCTTCAATCTGGAACTTTGTATCCACCGTTAACAGATACAACATTCACAGGGTTCAAAAGCCACACGTTATGACAGGCCGGCCATTGAAGATTCGCACCTGTACCCCGTCCTGTCCCCCCAGACACACAGGGAACCGCCTTTATCACCGCCGTCCCCCGTGCCCTCCCAGAGCCTTCGTGCACAAACGAGTCACGGGGATGCTTAGTCCCCAGTTTGTCACATGACAGTGAACACATTAGCTCTTTCTTCTGTACTTTGCTTTTTTTTTACCTGAAGTGTAAAAAAACTGCATATCTTGTGGTTCTTTATTCCCCGACAGGCCGTCCCACTGTGGAAAGTACCGGAATCCTTCCTACTGGTGAGCAGTCCCTCTCCTGCACTGGGTGGGGGTGGGCACTGTGGGCACAGCAGGCACCCTGTGGCCAGCACCCCTTATGCAGAAGGGACCAGTGTTCCCGCAGAGCCGCCTGGCGGAGTCTGGCCGGGGCCTGCTGCAAACTCTGTCATCCAGAGCCACCCTGACCATCAACGGGCCCACGGGTCTCAGAGGGTGACTATGCGGAGGCTGGAGCAGAGGGCGTGGCAGGACTGGGGGGTGGTCCCCACATGTCCCCAGTTCTGGTGTCTGTCACTGCAAACGGATACCCCAAGCTTAGTGACTTCCAACAGCACCCATTTTCTTGAGTCGCCCTATTCAGTGGGGTTCAGGACGCACCTCAGCCGACTGCCAACTACCTCGGAGCTCGTGGCAGGCTCGGTGCCAGGGCCGGGGTCAGGGTCAGGCCAGGTTCAGGAGACCGTGGCAGCTCCTAGAGGGAGTGCTGGGGGCGGATGGGCCGTGTCGAGGGGTCTGCAGGAGGTGACGGACCCGGATGCCAGTGGGGCTCCCTCGGTTCCCGCGCCCCTTCCCCCGCCACCCGTCCTGCTGACCCAGCACCCCTCCCTCCCTTCACCGTCCCTGGTGCCCGCAGAGCCGCTGCCTGGGTCCCCGGGTCCCTGCTGCCCGCCCGGTAGAGCCTCGGAGTGGGAAGCACAGCCAGCGGCAGGAAGTCTGGGCCCTCGGGCAGGGAGGGGCAAGCAGGGGCGCGGAGGGTTCCCGCTTCCTGGTCTGTTTGGGGCCTAAAATCAGCCGTTTGCCGGGGAGAGGCCGAGGGCTCCGCCTTCGGCACAGGCGCTTCGAAACCCCAGGTGTCTAAAACTGGATGAAAACTCCCGAGTGGGCCGGCTGACGGGAAGCAAACTCACGCAGGAATGTCTTTCCTGTCACGTGTCGTGTTCGGCTCTGACGGTGATTTGAACAACGCTGTGTTCGTGTCTCTGCACACGAATGGGAGTGTGAGGCTGTGGAATTGCGTGTGTGTGTGTGTGTGTGTGCATGTGACACGCACGTGGGTGGGGGGCAGCCTCTGAGGGACGGAGAGAGAAGAGGACAGAAAAAGAGACAGCCACGGAGGCACCGGTGCTGAAAGCCCTCTCGTTCCTCCGGAGCTGGGTGGGCTCTGGCCTGCGTGCCCCCGGGCCCCACCCAGGGCAACATCAAGCAGCTTGGTGACAGCCGTCTCGGCGAGTGTGGCTCCACAGTGAGGGGTCCTTGGGCATCTGTGAGTTCTGAGATCCCAGGACAGAATGGGGGCATCTAAGTCCTAAGGTAATTTTCATAATCCCCAAAGGCCATCTGTAAAGTGAGACTGTAAAACCTGGGTGACAGGCCCCCTGGGTCACTGTGAGGACACGTGAGCTCCTGCAAGGGTCCCCTAATTGGCATCGCCAGCTCGGCCGTCGTCAGCTGCCGGTCTAGGAGGCCGGGGCCTGGGACTTCTCCAGCTGGAGTTACCCAAATTGAATGCTGACAACCAAACACACACATTTTCCCCAACAGCCTAGTCCTTATCACCGTCCGTCCGTGGCATCGGCCTCACCAGCCTCAGTTCCCAGCTCGGCCCTCATGCGTTTCAAATCACCCACCTCTGGCCGGGTGAACCTGCCTGGTGGGATCACCCCTCGCGGGCCTTCCAGCCCTGCTCCCCACCCCCACCCAGCGGTGCTACTCATGGCTTCTGCAGCACAAACCCCCTGGGCACCTGAGAGACACCCTGCTCAAAATAGCGTTTCTCAATACATAAAAGAAAACACGTAGGATGGCAAAGGAAACCATCGTTGTCAAAATGCAATTATCAAAACCTTTAAAGAGCACATTTGTAATCCGGTCATTCACGTGCTTTTTCGTGATGGATTAAACGACACGGTTCGACAGCGAGACGCGGTGGTGGTCTGACCGCTGTCATGTCCTGTCGGGCGCGGGCAGTATCTCCGGTCACCTTCGGCTGTGGCAGAGAGACACGACGACGCCTGTGTCTGCCGGGGAGCACGTACGGGGGGCCGCGCCCGCACCCCAGAGCACCGGGCCTCGATCCCCCTGGAAGGAAACGCTGACCTCGGTGACGGGCTGGAGAGAATGAACATGTCATTGTTCCAGTCAAAACTCGCAAAGCCCTGGGTTCTGTCCGTGGGCCCAGAACCCCGGACGCGGGGTCTTCCTGCAGCACAGACTGGGTCTCGGTCATCTCTCTGTCCCCAAGGCCAGCGCGGCCTGAGACGTGCAGCAAGTGCTGCCAAGACAGGCACCAGGACAGCCGCCAGGGCGCCCAAGAGAGACAGAACTGAGCACGGGACAGGGCGCCGAGGGCCTGGCGGGCCGAGGGCCAGGGCCCCAGGAGGGAGGAGCCTCCAGCCGCCCTGCAGGTGTGTCTGACCCGAGCTTGGCGGGGGGTTGCTCCGGGGCCCCTGAGCAGCAAAGAATGCAGAGCTCCAAACGGACTTGAGCCGGGAGGCCGGCCCGAGCTCACACGGGAAAGGCCCCTTTCCCTGTCCTTGGCGCCTCCGGCCACTTAAACGCTGTGGGAGTCACGTCACCCTCTGCACCCAGGGAAGGGTGTGCCGCTCACGGGTGAGGTGAGAACAGCTCTACCCGGGGCAGGGGCAGGCGAGGGGCGGCGGGGCCTGGGCAGGAAGCCGGCAGGGGGGGGCGTGGCTAAATGTCAGGGCCAGCTTCCAGCTGCGTGTCCAGCCACGACTGGGCAGCAGGGTGGCCAGCTAAGACCCAGGGACGTTGCCATGGGAAATGCGATTTCTTACCCTGCGGGAGGGGAGTTAGGAGCGGAGGAAGGGGAGGAGGTGGACCCAGACGCCCCAGACCCCGGGAAGGGCAGCTGGGCAGGAGGCATGCTGGGAGAGCCCATGGATCCGGGAGGGACAGCTCTAAACATCTCTGTCAGCAGCACCGGTCGCTCGTGCTTTATTATTATCAGCCTCCAGGATTTACGGCCGTCGTCGGCTTCAATTACCATCAACTGCTATACTTTTCGAGGATTTTTCTTTACTATTTCTTTTTCTTTTTTTTTTTTTTCTTTTTCTTTTTTTTGACTGCGGCAGGATGCATCCTTCTCAGCAAATGAGTTTGGAGCTGAGAAGACTCTTGGCGCCCTCTGGTGGCAGGAACGGCCGCACTGTGCTGCACTTGTGCCTGTGTGGGCAAGGGTGTGGGTAAGCGTGTGTGGCTGGGTGTGTCTGGTGCGTGTGTGTGAGTGTACGTACCTACCAGTGTATGCACAAGTGTGGCTGTGTGTATGGGTGTGGGTATGCGTCTGTGGCTGTCTGCATGTGTGTTTTCATGGATGTGTGTGTGTGCTGTGTGTGCATGGTGTATACTCTGGTGATGGAAGGGTTGAATTGTGCTGTGTGTGTGCCTGTGAGTTTATGTGTGTGGGTACGCAAGTGTGCTGTGTGTATGGGTGTGGGTATGTGCGTGCATAAGTGCTGGGTGTTTCTGGTGTATGTGTAGGTGTGCATGTATGTGTGTACCTGTGTGCACAGTGTGGCTGTGTGTATGTGTGTATGGGTGTGAGTATGCGTGTGTGGCTGTGCGTGTCTGGTGTATGTATGGGTGTGCATGTACCTGTGTGTCTGGTGCACACATACGCATATATGTTTGTGTACATGCGCACAAGCATGTGTTTGGGTGTGAAGGCACAGGTGTGTGTTTGGGTATCCATGCATGCATTGTGTTTGGGGAGTGTACACACGTGTGTTGGTGTGTGTATGCTGTGTTTGTGTGTGCTTGTGTGCACACATCATGTGTGTTTGGGGTGGGTGTGCACCCGTGTTGGGTGTGTGCACACACATGTCTGCTCATGCCAGAGTGTGGGTGTCACTCCCGTGGGAGGGCACATGTGCGTGCTGCGTCCTCAGTCACCGGCCACAAATATGCACTCACCCCCTGGCCTGGTCACTGGCCTTGTTCCCACCAGGCTGCGAATGCCATCTGTTCCAGTGTACCCCACCTTCTTCAAATTCCCCCAAAAGGCGCTGCCAGCCTGGAACAGCCCCCACAGACCTTTCCCTCAGGCCCGCTGAACTGCCTTTTGGTAGAGTGACAGTCAGGGGTGACTGGGACCCCATTCCCCTGACGCAGAGTTCTGCAAGTCTTGGTGACATAACTCCGCCAGGATTAAGCTCTCCCTGGCTGTGGGGGGCGTGGCCTCGCCTGTCACCCCCAGGGCGTAGACGTGGTGCACCAGCTCACCGGAGCATGGAGCTATTGATGTCCCTACTGTGAGATGCCACAGAGCCAAAGGGCAGGCTCTCCGTGACTTCTCCCATCCCTCTGGGAGCAGGGCCCTCCGAGGCCTGGCACACCTGGACGTCCCCAGGCCCCAAGAATCACACCGATCAATCCAGCCCCCTTCACACTGGCCCAGGGTGGCCTGTGGAGGAGAAACTTCTCCAGGCCCCAGTAGTTCCCGAAGACCCTTGGGCAGGGCGGGAGCCTGGCCACGCACGCGCGCTCTGCGAACTGGAGCAGGTGTCGCGGTGTTTCTGGCCATGGAGTGGGCGTGGTCTGCGAGACCGGAAACCACTCCGCACACCCCACTCGCGGCTCCTTGCCAGGTATCACAGTGTGAGTCTGTGCGGTGGAAAGGTGACAGGTATCACAATTCTCAAGAAGGGTGGGGGGACTGGGACAGGTGCACTGGGGGAGGGGCTTCTGTAACACTGTCATGGTCTGTCTCCGCCACACCCACACACACCTGCATCCGAGCCGATGGCTTTCTTGCCCTTTCCAGACAGCGGAGAAGTTTCCAGCTGAAGCCCAGGGATGTAGCCTGCTCCGCCGGCGCTGTGGCGGGACCTCGCCTCTGCTGGGGCCAGACGGAAACTCCACCGGGGAGCCCTCCGCCACCCTGCCCCTCCCCGCCAACTCAGGGAGGGCGGGGCCTTCGCAGGGGCGACACTTGCCCCAGGATCCCCAACCAGGTCCGGAGTCACCCTGAAGCCGCCTCTGTGTGCATGACGTGTACAGACGATGCGGCGTGCCGATGCTTAGCCGGCCCCGGAAATGCTACGTGAACATGGCGATAAGCAGCAGCGGGTTTTAGTGTGTCATGTTGGACACCCAGGAGAGGTGGGGGGGACCCCCTAAAGAGCCTCGGGAGTCATTGGCCCTCCCCTCCCCCAAGTCCCCACACCTGGTCCTCGCACCTGCTGCAGCTTCACCTTTGAGGCGCAGGTGCCACCCCGGGCGTCCGCCATCCCCTCCTGTAGGATTGGGCTGCAGCCTCCACCCTGCAGAAGGGGTCCCATCCCGGGCGGAGCCCACCTCTGCCTGGGCACCCCCACTGCAGGCTAGCACATAAATTAAAATTCAATTTCATTAAGGCAGCGCGCAATCAATCGCTGGCTCGCTAACAAAGCGCCTCCCCCGCAGCCCGCAGCCGTAACTCACTCGGCCTCCGCTTTCCCCGCGAACTGCTGGAGCTGCACTTTCCGCCCAAATTTATGCTGCTAGCGGCGGCTGGGGCCTGAGTTACAGCTGCAGGTTTGATCCGGGCCTGCATCATTCTGCATCTAATCCTCACGCCCTGACAGCGGGGCAAGGTCCTGCTGTTCTCGGCCCCCGGGCCCTGAGCCACCCGCCCCAGACAGAGAGCTCAGCCCACGTTGGCACCGGCACCCAGCTGACCGCCTGCCCTGCGATCCCGGAGAGGAGGAGTGCCGGGACCCCACTTCCGCAGACCTGCGAGCCAAGGTGGGGGAATAAGGCTAAGCGACCCGCCCAGGAGGCCTCGGCCGCGACCCCGACCCCAGGCCGGACACAGGCTCGGCCGCGCGCCCCACAGCCTGTGCACCACCGAAACGCCGGCCCAGCTGCGGGCTGTGGTGACCGGGCCCCGAAGGCGGCATCGCTTGTCGCTCGTCGTGACCCCAACTCAGAACAGGACAAACGCTATGTGCCGCAGAGCGCATGAAGAACGGGCCCCCCGGGATTCTGGGCTGGTGAGAAAGCGGGAGCCGGGCTCAGTGTCCTGACAGGCGAACGTGTCACGAGGTGCTGGCACCTGGGAGCCGCCGGCGGGAGGGGTGCGCGCAGTCCGTGCCTGGAGCGCGGGTGCATGCGGTGAGGGCTCGTGCGTGCGCAGAAGAGAGGCGACGCAGAGGACACGCTGATGGGCTCAGCTCGGGCTGGACGGAGCGCGGCGCTCGCTTCCCTCCTCGTGTGGGTCTGGACGTCGTCGCCCTGAGCCCGTGTGCTTCTGTCGTGACAACCACGAGCTTTTCTCCAGACGCCTCCCCCACCCCCCACGGAGTGTCTAGCCGGGGCGCCTGCAGGGCAGGGCTGGTGGGGGGGACCTGGCGGGGGGACTGCACAGCCCCTCCCTCCCGTCATCCACTCCACCTGAGTCCAGGCCACTCCGCCTCCCACTGAACAGCCACCAGGGGCTCTCCTTGTCCACTCCAGCTCGCTCCACCCCATGTCCTCCCTGCAGCCACGGGAACCTTCTAGCGCGAGCAGTTGTGGCCTGTGTCCAGCAGAGGGCCCTCCAGGGCTTCCCACTGCCCTGGGGACAGCGTCTGCCCTCAGCCTGGTCTCCACTGCTCTGCACACACAGACACGTGTACAGGAGATACACGTATGCACACACACAGACATGCACACACGCACATGTGTGCACACAGACACTGCTGACATACGTGTGCACATGCATGCAAACCCACATGCACGCATACTCAGGCACACATGTACACACACGTACACTCATGCATACATAGTCACAAACACATGCCCTCCCTGTCGCGTGCACACACACATGCACACCCACACCCCAGCAGGGCGAGCCCCTTTGCCATCCCCCTTCAACCCCATTGCTCCTCCCCTCGTTCCTGCTCCTTTACAACCCAGCTCCGGGTGGAGGCTGCCCCCGCACTTCCCGCCCCCTGAGATGCGCTGCACCATGTGACCAGTCGTGGCCCCGTACCCAGTGAACGATGGAGGGACACCCCCTGCTCCTTCCCCTTCGCAGACCAGCCCTTACTGGGGAAGCGGGGGGAGGGGGGCCTCGGAAGCTGTCCGGTCAGCACCCAAGGACAACTGCCTGAGAGGCATGGCTCCACAGCCAACTGCGTGTGACCTGAAGTGAAGCCTCGTCATTCCAAGTGATGAGATTTGGGGTGGTTGTCATGGGCACAACTGTAGCCTAGCAGACCGCAGCCCAGTGCTTCTCCCCCATGACCTCCCAGTCCCTGTCCCCTGCTCCCCACCACGAAGCCAGGCTAGTGACCCTTCCTCCGGCGCCCACGGCCCCCGACCTTCCTCCAGTTCGCCCTCTGCCCAGTCACACGTCCGGCCCCCACTACGCGGCCCTCAGCAGCCACACCCCATAAGGCCAGGGGCTGCTGGTTTCCACTGCGGAGCCAGCCCTCAGACGCGTCCGTGACGCCAGGGACCTAATGACAAGAGCAAGGGGAGCTGGCTTCGAACGGTGGGTAGACAGAGCGAGTGAGGATGGTGGGCAAAGGCGCGGAGGCAGAAGCGGCCCAAACCGGAGGTGCCGGCCGGGTGGCGGGTGGGGAGCAGCAAGCGAAGGTGGGAGGCTCAGGGCAAACTCTGCCGTGGACGTACGCAGCACTCATGGAGCGTGACCTGCACACAGCACCTGCCACGTCACAGAGGAATCCCGGAGACCTGCCCTCCGCCCCCTGATTCCCTCCACCCTCACCCCCGCCTGGAAGTTCAGGGCAATTCCAGCCTCAGGCAGAGCAGGCTCAGCTCCTGGGGGCAGCCAGCAGGCCCACCCTCCCGAACCAGGCACTGGCACTTTGAAGATGACATCCCCTGGTCCTCGTGTCCTTCGAGGGGGGGCGGACCTCAAGAGAGGACGAGCCTGGTGGGACCAAGATGTTCTTTGCTAGCTCCCTTGGCTTGTGGAATGCGTTTTTTGCCGGTGCTAATTAACTCCCTGCCACGCTGCCTGCAGCGAAGGCTGATTTACTCCCCCCCCCTGCACGCAGGGGTGCTGCTGCTCCTCAGCCAGGCCAGCGGCTCAATGAAATGCAGATCCCTCATCCCGAGAGCATCCTGCCAGCGTCCTCTGTCTTCCTGCTGTCCCCACACTGGCTCTAATAATATTGCCCTCTGCCCTCTGGCCACACCCGTCAGCACTGCCCGGACCCTGCCAAGCGACAGCCGATTGCTCACTTTGTGGGCCAACAGGCTGGAGACGGGCCAGGCTGGCTCATCCTTGGGAAGCCAGAAGTTGGACCCAGGTGTCTCCCAGCTGGGCCCTCTGTGGCCGATGCTCTTGGTGGTCAGCTGAGCCCAGAGGTCACCTGGAGGCAATTCCCACATGTGCCTTCCGGGGCATCCTTGGCCAGGGAAGCACGTGGACGCACTTTCGGGGCAGACCCGAGTGCTGAAAGCCAACAGGCCCAGAGCACCCCCCCCGACCAATGAGAGGCAGGGGCAGAAGGGAACCGGCAGGTATGAGGGGAAAGCCCTGGTTTGTAAGGCCACAGCTCCCAGGGTGTGACCACGCCCTCGGGCGGGGGTCAAGCCAGCACAGTGCTGCTCCCAGGGGTGCCCCGAGGTGGGTCCTGCAGCCTGCCGCCCTCATGAGAAGCCCCAGTGGTGGGACACCAGGGGACAGACGGCATGCAGGGGCATGTGAGTGAGGGCAGCTGGCAGTGGGGACAGGGAGGCCAAGGGCACAGATGAGGGGCTCAAACACCATGAAGTTGACTGACAGAAAACAGTCAGCTGGGTGAGAAACGCATCCCCACTGCCCGGCTCCCGGGGCCCCTTCCTTCCCGGGGAAGCCAGGAAGCTTCCAGAACCCAGACACGTGATGCAGGCAGAAGTGGCCTGCGGCTTGAAGTGTGCACCCCGAGCTGGGACCCCGGCAAAGGGGACAGGGCGGACCCCCTGGAGCTGTGTCGGGAGGCTGACCTCGCCCTCCGGGCCTGCCGGGCAGCCTGGACTGGGGTGCTGGTGGCTGACGCTGACCGTGGCCTTGCAGAACCAGCTTCCCCGGTCGCTGGCGGGCAGCTCAGGGCTCCTGGCTGAATGGGAGTGACCGCCAGCCTCAGGCCTCCCTGGCAGGGCTCAGATCCACCTTCCCACGGCGCCCACACCTGGGGCGGGCCCACGAGGCCGGCCACACCTGTGGGTGCTGGAGGAGAAAACCCAGGCGCTCCTGGGGACAAACCCCCTCCTGCCTCGCGGATGAGAGCCCCGCCGGGTTTCCTTGTGTGGCACGGGCGACACCTCGTGGTTCCAGGGGAATTTCAAGTCGCTCTATCTAACGTTAGGGGCACCCCCAGCCGGACCCCACCCACCCCTCTGGGCAAAGGCCAGGTCACCTGCTGAGCTTAGCAGCAGGACCTCAGGACGGTGGCGTGGTGGGAGGTACGGCCGCCCAGACCACACCTCCGGGTCAGGCGGAGTTCGTTCTTTCGTTCATTTGTTCATTCATTCATTCATTCATTCAGGGGCTGAGTGCCCACCACGCACTGGGCGTTAGGGATAGCACAGGCCGGCTTCACGGAGTTTGGCGCGTTCCGGGGGCGGGGAGATGACAAGCTGTCAGTGTGACAGGATTTCATGCTGTGTTAACTGTCCCGAGGGTTCTCCCGGCGAGTCCAAAACCTTCCCCAGGGCGCGGAGTGGAGCGGGCCTCCGCCTCCTGTCCGGGCACTCGCCGCGACAGGGGCCCGAAGCCCCGCCCCACGGAGCACGCGCCAGTCCCTGTCTGCGGGCGCCGCGCCGCGCAGCCCTAGCCCCGGCACGTGCGGCTCCCCGCTGCGGCGCCCTGCCCCCCTCACCCCCGTGACAAAGCCCACCCGCCCTGCATAACGAGACCCAGGGGTCACCCTCTCCGTGAAGCCTTCCTGACACTCCACAGGCAGAATCGGCCCTCTCCCTGCCTCCCCCATGTTGCGTGGACCCTTCCAGAAGGCCGGACAGGGGAGTGACCTTGAATACTGGACTTCCAGCCGGAGAAACCTCGTGTCCCACCCTGACAATGACACTTCCTAATTTTGTGACCTGGGGCACAGCTCTTGACCTTTCTCAGCCTCAGACTCCTTGCCAGTGAAAAACACGCGCCTCCTAGCGGCAAAACTTCGAGGCTTTGGTCAGCAGCATGCTGGGGCCGGGAAGCACCCGGTACATATCAGCTGCGGTGGTTGTCCTTGTGTGACAGCGCCCTGGGGCCACCAGGCCCCCTTTGTTGTCTGGCTCCCCGCCAGGCTCTGAGGGCCTTACTGCACCTCGTCTTATGGAGTACGCCTTTTCCCGTCGCCCCAGAATTGTGGCCTGGGACTCCAAGCTAGAGGCAGTGGGGTACCAGGTGTCCTGGCCAGCAGCAAAAGGGGTAGGACGTCTTCTCAGGGCTGGAGAGGTGGCCAAAAGTCTGCCCCACCCAGCCACACAAGCAGGAGACCTCTGAGGAGGCCGAGGGGAAATCGGGGGTCAGGATGTGGGGAGGGGCAAAGTATGGCTAAGACACACCTGGTTTGGGGCTTCCCTCCCCCACCCAAGGCCCAGCAGAGAGGGAGGAGAGGAAGGAGGCGGCTGGTGTCCCCCGTCCTCCTCCGGCGCTCAGGGCAAGGCCGCGCTGCTCTGCAGAAGGGGACGAGATGAGCGTGAAATTGGATTTGAGATGGGAGTTTTAGATTCCACCAGACTGGCCTTTTTATTGCCTGAAAGGACCCGGGAAATGACAGAATCTGCCCAGGCCCTAGCGGAGGGGCAGGAAGCGGGGACTGGAAAGACCAAGGCCGGAGGCGGTGAGTCAGCGGTGGGAAAACCCGAGCCATTTCCTGTGCCTTCCCAGGGAGGCCAGAGGCTCATAAACAGCCAGGCTCGGCTCCCCAGGGCCCGGAGCGGGCCAGACCCCGGCCCGTCTCGGAGGCACCCTCCTCCCCTCCACCCGTGGGAGTCCCTGCCTCAGCCACATGCCCTGGGGGGCTCCACCCCAGCCCCAGGGCCCACGCTCTCAGCAGACTGGGCCGAGCTTGGTGTGCTCTGTGCTGCCCTCTGAACTTCTTACCACCTTTGTGACAAGGGACACGCATTTTCATTCTGCACTGGGCCCTGCAGAGCCGTCTGGGCGGCTCCTTGCTTTCCAGCGTCAAGGCCAGCAAATGGAACCCACGCCCCAGACTCCGGGTTCCTGAGCAAACGTTTCCGGAGCCTCGCACTCCTTCCCCAGGGGGCAGGCTCTGAGCTGCCACCCAGGAGAGGACCCCCATCCACCGCTGCTCTGCCCATTTCAGCGGGGGAGGGGTAGGACGGCAGGGCCACCGGGCACAGACACCTGCAGGGAGTGAGGCGGAATTCCCGGCCAGCCAAGGCCAGGAGGGAGACGGATCCACGATAGGAATGAAGTAAGCACAAGTGCTCAGCACTCCCCCCGCCTTGTCCCAGACACGGAGTTCCTCGCGGGTGTGACCCAGTTATTGCACCTCTGCTTTACAGAGTAGGGAAGAGGCACAGAGCAGTACGTAACTTGTTCAAGAGCTGGCACAGCTCGCAGGTGGCAGAGCCCGGGCAGAGCAAGGACGCGCCTTGCAGCCCGCGTGCTTTGCATGGACCATCTCTAACCTTGGCAGGTACTCCACAGCCGTTAGCAAGACTGACCCGACATTCGGATGTCTTCGTCGCACACAGGAGGATTATACCTGCTGGCTCCTTGGTTGGTGGGGGCACAACTTGTTCTGTGTTACTTTGGGGTCCTCCCAAGAAATAGAAACAACAGAAGATTATGTATACATACATACACACATATACTATACAACACACTATATAATAATTTCACGTACCAAGAGACTTACGCCATGTTTATATATGTCAAGAATTTAAGAAATCAGCTCACGGGACTGGGGCTGGCAAGTCAGAGGCCTGCAGGGCAGGCGGCAGGCTGGACGCCCAGGCAGGTGCTGATGCCACAGTCTGGAGGCAGAATCCCTTCCGAGGAAACCTCAGTGTTTGCTAGTAAGGCGCGTCAGCTGATTGGATGAGGCCCACTCCCGTGATCGAGGGCAATCTCCTTGACTTAAAGTCCACCGAGTGTGGGAGTTAAGCACACCTACAGGACACCTACTGTCACGGTGGCTCTAGAGTTAGGCTTAAGTCGCCAGGTACTGGGCCCAGCCGAAGCGACTCGCAACGTGAACGTCCCCGCGCGCAGAACCGGCTCGTCACGCGTGTCGCTTCCAGGCCGTGCATCAGCGTGTCGGTGCAGAAGCCTCCGGAGCTCTTTGTTCCCCTGGCAACGGTCCAGGTGGTGGCTGCAGGGTCAGCTGAGCCCTTGGGTTGCGGACCTGGAGCCGGGAGCCAGAAACATGTCTTGGGGTTGGGAGCGTTTTGTGAAGCTGAACTCAGTCTAAAGGAATTGGTTCCAAGCGCTTCGCCACGCACTTGTGCGCCCCTGAAGTGGCTCACTGCTTCTCGAGCATCCTCCATGGTCACCCCCAGACCCTCTCCTGCTCCTCATGGTTAATGTCACAGAAGGCTCTGTGAGGTGCTACCCAGGATGAAATGATGACACACGCCAACCCGTGGTGTTTGAACCCTGATCAGCACCTTAGATGGTCGCCCCGCTGTCCTGCCTGCTGACTTAGTCCCCATCGATGTTCTCCTCCCGGGCTTGGGGGACAAATCAGTAGAATCTGGGTTGAAACAGGGAAGAGCCTCGACTACGTCTTCCTTAAAAACATGCTGACTTTGGGGAGAAGTAGCTCGCCAGCAGGACAACGAACTGTCCCTTCCAAACCATGGCTGGCAGCACTCTGGAGAATCCCCTTGTCCATTTTTAAGAGAAGTGACAAAGCTCATCCTAAAAACAGTCCTTGCTGGACTGTTGTGGTGCTCTGATTATTCCCACCTCATGGAGTAAGGAAAGAGAGACACAGTGAGGCTGAGCAGTCGGGTGACACAGGCAGCAGAGGACCGAGCAGGATTTGAATGCAGACCAAGGGGCCACAGGGCCCGGCCTCTCACCTGTCAGACTCCGTGGCCACCATGGCCGCAGGACATTGTATCATGAAGATGAACCAGATCATGGGGCAGCAACACACAACCCCAGAATCTTTTCACCATGATGAGCAACAAACAAGTTTAACAAGCTGGGCTGTTTACTTAAAAGGTATACTTTTAATTTCCATAACTTTGGACTTTTGGGAAGATATATTTGTTAATATCAAATTTAATTGAACTTGGTCAGAGAAGGTGGTCTGTATGTTACCGGTCCTTTAAAAGGTGTTGAAACTTGCTTTATGGCCTGGTACGTGGTCGATTTTTGAAAACGTTCCTTGCGTTTGAACAAAATGTGTATTCTCTAATTATTGGGTTCACTGTTCAACATATACTTATTAGGCCAAACTTGTTAACTGTTGCACTAGAAGAAGTATGTTTATCCCACACCCACACTCCAGCAATGATAGTGAATTCTTCGGTTTCTCCTTGAGGTTCTGTCAGGTTTTTTTGCCTTACATATTTGAGGCTACGTTATGAGCTGCAGGCAAGTATAGAATCGTTACATCCTCCCGCGGGTGAAACCTCACATCGCACAGAAGGGCCGTCTCCCCAGTATCTGCTCCTAGACCTGAAGACTGTTTTGTCTCCTGTCCACACAGAGGTGCCGGCATTCTTCTAGTTGCTATCTGCCTGGTAAATCTTTCTCTGTTCCTTCACTTTGATCTTTGCTGGGTCGTTAGGTAAATCTTTTATAAGCCTGTAGCTGGATCTTGCTTTTATTTTATCCAAGAATATAGTCTTTGTCTTTTAACTCTTTCAGTCTATTTACACTTAATTTGATGAATCATATATTTGGATCTATTTCCACCTTCTCATTTTGCTCTTTACTCTGTTTTTATTGTTTCTCTCTTCATGCTTTGCATTCTTTTGATCGCTTGATTTTTGTTTCCTCATTCCATTTTCCCCTCTGCTGGTGTGGAATTCATGTGCTCTATTTCTCTTCTTTTTGTGTTTACTCTAGAAATTTTAACATGCATATTCCACTCTACAAAGTTTAACATCAATCAAAATATTTATTCTCTCAAACAATTCAAAGATCTTAGAACACTTTAATTATGATGGCCTCCTCCCTGTATATGTCTTTAGTGTCTGGTATTTTAGTTCTATTTTTTTCTTAACTTCACAAGTTAAAATTATGATGTTGTGTAATGTGGCCAATGATGAGAGTTACCTAGATATACATGAAGTGACCATCGTTCCTTTTCGAATGGCAGATCTTCCTTTTGGGATTATTTTCTATCTTCCTGAAGCAGATTGGGGTGGCTCTGGCTGACATAACAAAGCTCTGCAGACTGGATGACTTAACAACAGAAAAATTAATTTTCTCTCAATTCTGGAGGCTGGAAGTCCAAGGTCAAAATGCAGGCAGGGTCGGTTTCTTCTGCAGCCTCGCTGGTTGGTGAGTGACCATCCTTCTCCCTGTGTCTTCACACGGTCTGCCTTCTGTCCGTGTCCGGTCCAAATGTCTTCTTCTTACAATGACACCAGTCATATTAGATCAAGGCCACCCTAATGACCTCACTGTAACCTAATTCCCTTTTTGAGCCTCCTCTCCAATACGGTGACAGCTTGAGGTCTTGGGAGTTAGGGTTTCAACATATGCATCTTGAAAAGGAAACACAAGTCAGACTGTAACATATGATGTATGAAATAATCTTCTGCTTGAAATGTCCTTATTTTCTCCATTTCCTTGAAAGATATTTTTACGGGGTTTACAATTCTTGTTAATGGTTATTTATCTCAACTCTCATATTATTTTCCATCTGGCTTCCATTTTTGACATTGAGATATCGGCTGAATTTACATGGTTCTTCTGAGGATTAATGAGTTAATACAGGAAAGATGCATAGCATAGCGTCTGCGCCTAGTAACTGTTATGTAAATGGAGGCTGTTATTATTTTCTCTCTGACAGCTTTTGAGATCTTCTCTTTATCTTTGATGTGGTTCATTTTAACTATGGTGTGTATCTTGCTCTGGATTTCTTTTTATTTACCAAGCTAAGCATTTCGTGTCATTTGTCAATTTAAAATTCCCAGCTATTATCACTTCAAATGTTGCCTCTTCCTCATTCTCTGTATTCCCTTCTAGAATTCTGGTTCAACAAATATGTTAGGTATTCTTGCTCATCTTTCCTGTCTCTTGTCTTCCATATTTTTGTCTGTGTTGGATTCAGCATAATTTTTTTCAGATCACTATTCCAGTTTATTCTCTTCATCTGTATCTTAATCTGCAACTTAACATATCTATTAAGTTTCTATTTTAATTTTTCATTTTTAGATGTATTATTTGGTTCTTTTTCAGCTCTGCTCACAGTTATTTTGTGAATCACCTTTACTTATTTTAGTTACGAGAGGCAAACTGATCCGAGGCTAAATTTCACATTCCCCCTGTATATTTGTTCAAAATTCCTATTTTCTGTCTAAGATACATTGCTTTCTGAGGCCTTACCGCTTTCTCTTCACCTCTATCATAAAACTAGTGTTCGGTTTTTTTGGAAGGCCATTTCACAAAGAAACGAAACTTTCTTTTTTTGTCACTGAAGGATGACAAAGGACTGGACAATGTGTTGACTCATAAATGACACAAATTCATGCCTCAGTAATTGACAAATGCCACACGTCACGGGCATTGAAGGTCCTCAGGAACTTAGATCTTTGAGTTAAAACACGAATACCGCAGTTCTCCGGCAGACAGAAACAGGGCTGCATCGGTCGGCACTCCGCCCGGCAGCCTGAGTGGGCTGGCTTCCTAACGTGTAAGCTTCCTGAGGGAAAGGCTGCATCTTTTCTGTGCTCAGATTCCTCTCCCGAAGGCCTCAGGGCCTGGCATTTTCGTGACTATGCAAAAATTATTTGTAGAACTGAATGAAATCACATTAACTGATTTTTTTTTCCCCAGTGCATATACCACTCTGCAGTTAGAGGCAAAGTGATAAAGGGAAAGACAACAGGGTTCTCATCGCCCCGTGTGGGACCTCAGGTGAATTATTTGGTCTTTATTTTATCCACCTGTGTGTGGTGATGAGGGTTGGCACAGGATGGTCTTTAAGGCCTGTTATAATTCAACTAGGCCACTAGACCGAGGTGGCTCTAATGCCATGGTGGCTTATGTAAGAAAACTAGATCTAAGCATGTAAATGTCTCCAGGCTAGTACCTTTTAAGCTCTAGCCAACCCAACGTTGTCCTTTCTTTGCCCTGTGATTTCTCTGTGTCCGTCTCTGCCCAGGTTTCCACCCTGGAGCACTGCTCCTGTTGGCACTGCCAGACTAGAATTTATTTTTTGCTCAAACTCTTAAAATTCTTAATATGCCTCAGCCTATCTTTTAACAGACGATGGTTCCCAAATCTTGCCAATCACCTGGAGATGAAGAGATACCTGAGTTTCTTCTAGGAGCTTCTGACTCAGACTCTGTAATAAGATCAGCCAACATTTAGGAGGAACTTCCTTGGCTCTCGGCACAGTGCTAGGGTTTTACAAGTTCACGTTCTCAGTTTATAGCTGCACAGCCATAGGAGGTAGTTGCTATTAGCGCCCCCATTTCACAGAAGAGGAAAACGAAGCTAAAATTGCGTGGTGGGGATGCAGGGGGAGCCGCTTAAAAGGTTATTCAACTAGCCAACTAGCAGATTCCAGCTCTCAGACCCAGCAACTCCAAACCTGCTCTCAGTCACCGTGCTACGGAAAGCTTTTGGGGGGCTTCCGGTGATTCTAATGATCAGCCAGCTTTGAGAAAAGCCTCGCAGAGGCCCATGCCACTCTCAAAGGGTTCATTTGTCTGAAATGTGTGGCCCTTCCCCCTCCGGTGTTTCTGGGAGGAAAATAGTTTCTGAGCAGCTTTCCCTGTAAACATAAGACAAGCAGCTGGACCTCTTTTCGGGATTCCCCAACTTTCGGGAAACGCGAAGCGCACTCTGTGAACCTCCGGGTCTCACAGGTTCATCCAATCTGGGAACCCAGGGCGGCTCTTTCTGTACACCTGGCACTTCTGGTCCCGCCCCATTTCGCCAAGCCCCCAATCCTAAGCCTGTTTGCCGTGATTGACGAGACCCTAGGGCAATTACAATTGGTCCTGGCGACGGCCGCTCCGCCTCTTCGGGAACCCCGCCTCCCTTTCATTCTGCAAGCAAGACCCTCGGCCCGGACGTCCAATGAGAAGCTCCCCCATCCCCAAAGTCCCGCCTCTTTCGGCGCCGACCCCGCCCCACGGGCTGCCGGGACGCCCGCCTCCCGGCGTGGCACGGGCCAACCGGAGCGCGCGTTCGTCCGTACGCGCGGCGGCGCGCCCAATCCGCGAGCCCGGGCCGCGGCGCCCGCCCCTCCGCCGGGGCCGAGCGGCGGGCGAGAGCGGGCCTCGGGCGGCGGCGGCGGCGGCGGACGCGGCCTGAGGGAGCGGCCGGCTGCCGCGCGGGGCTCGCCTCGCCCGCGGCGGGGTCCATGGCCTGAGCGGCCATGTCCGGCGTGGTGCGGACCCTCAGCCGCTGCCTGCTGCCGGCCGAGGCCGGCGGGGCCCGCGAGCGCAGGGCGGGCGGCGGCGGGGCCCGCGACGCGGAGCGCGAGGCGCGACGGCGCAGCCGGGACATCGACGCGGGGCTGGCCCGCGAGCGGCGCGCCGTGCGGCGCCTGGTCAAGATCCTGCTGCTGGGCGCGGGCGAGAGCGGCAAGTCCACCTTCCTCAAGCAGATGCGCATCATCCACGGCCGCGAGTTCGACCAGAAGGCGCTGCTCGAGTTCCGCGACACCATCTTCGAAAACATCCTCAAGGTGCGTGCACCCCCGCGTCCCCACCCGCACACCTGCGCCCAGGTGCGCGCAAGGTGCGCGCAGGTGCGGCCCCGCGGGCCGCCGCGCCTCGGCTGGGACCACGGACCACCCCTTTGTCTGCCCCTTGGGTGGGTGTTTCCCCGAGCGTCCAGGTGCCCGCAGCTTTGGGGAGCTGGCCAAGGACGCGCGCCCTGTCTCCCGTCGGCTTGGCGGCCTACGCTCCCTTCTAGTGGACCTGGCGACCGTGGAAGTGGAAAGGCCGGCCAACTTTAGGGGTTGGGAAAGGTCGAGAAGGGGGTGATCTAGTGGGGAGAGCCCCTTCTGGGCCTCTGGTCGAGGACGCGCCCCTGTAAGGTGGCATCTGGTGGTCCCGTTTCCATCCGGGGGGTGGGGCATCGTGCCCTGCCCTCCCAGTAAGTTCAGAAGAGCAGTGTAAACCGAAGAGGAAACCCGCTCCAAGTCCCTCTTTAAAGTGTTCATCAGGAAGATTTCAAACATGTACTAAGTAGAGAGAGTAGTAGAGCGAACTGTACGTACCCCCCTACACCCCAATTTCAGCAACGATCAATCAGTTCACTGCTGGTCTCCTTTCACCTGTACTTCTGCCCCTTGATTTGGAAGCAAATCCCAGACGTTGTATAATCACATTTCAGTATATGTCGCTAAAAGATGAGGCCTCTTTTTAAAAAACATAAGCAAGCACAGTGCTGTCGTCAAACCTAAAAATCTAACTCCTTAATTTCATCAGATGTCCAGTCAGTGTTCCGATTTTCTCTATCGCACGTAATTGTTTTGTTTGTATCAGGACACAAATTAAATCTTTGCATTGCAATTTTGATAATAGCTCTTAAGTGCTCCAGGTTCTCCTGTCTCTTGCTCCATTTTTATTCTTTGCTGTTTATTTGTGGAAAAAAACAAACCCCGCAGAGTTGACAAAATCTGAGTTCCAGTTTCTCCCACTCTGAGCCTATGTTAAAGGTCCCGGAGGAAAAGAAAGGAAACGTGGAGAAAACTGATGATGACAGGGAAGTAGAGGCCTCCTGCACCTCGATAAAGTCCCTTCCGTTGTGTGTTTGTTTGTTTAAGTTTCTTATCTACCTTTCTTTCCCAGGCTCATTTTGGGGAAACCAAATTATAGGTATGAGGAAAGTTGTCTTGAAGCAGAGGTAGAGGGAAGCGTGTCATACCAGAAAGCTGCCTGGAAACTAGGTTTTACAGTGCCCAGGGGACTTCAGATTTCGCAAAGGGCTGGAACCCCTCCGGCACATTCTTCTTTCTCTTCACTGTGAGGGAGCATCCGGCCTTGGAGATGAAGGGGCTCCTCGCTGGGCTCCTCGCTGGGCTCCTCGCTAGGCCTGCGGCTCCAGACTTCCCGGCCTGCATCAGGATCCTCACGCCAGCATTCCCGTGTTGCTCTGTTATTAACGTATCCCATCGTAGTAGAAGTGGCTCTTTGAGGATCATGACGGGAAGATGATAATTTGAAGATGAAACACCCCTTGCCTTTCCTCCTCTTCCAGAAGCCTCCTTGAGTCAGAGCTCTGGCCCCAGGATGGGAGCCAGGGCTGCCCGGCTTTACAGGCCCGGTGCCCAGGGCAAGGCAGGGGCTGACTGGGGTTAACGTCCCCTCCTCTTCTGGAGTAAAGTGCGGTTGATTGTCTTTCTCTACCACAGAGCTGGGTTATTTTTGCTGTTTTCTGGACCTCCAAACAGGCAGGTTTAAGGGCATAAAGATTTGACTGATGTCTCCTGGTTCCTTTAAACTCAGAAGGCAGAGAAAATATTTAGAAACATAGATTTTAAATCTAAAGCAGAGTGTAGGTGCATTTTAGAAAAGCCAGGCTTACCCCTTTCCTGATACCTGTAAACATGAGCTTTTACTGACTTTCTCACCAACTGAAACAAGGTTTGTTAACCAGTATCCTATTTTGCAACTTTTTTTTACTAATTGTAGTTCCATATTAAACTCCCTTTATTTGTCGTGACTGTTTCAATAACTAGTTTGAAATTCAGCTTTCACTCTAAAACCAAAAATTACTCTCCCCCCATTTTTGTTTGGACATCATTTTGGGAAGAGGCTTTTTAAAGAAATTGCTTTGTAGTGACTTTAATAGTGGACATTTGAATGATACTGTTCAGAATAATATTTGTGTCTACATACAGGTTTCGTGTTTACAGGCTATTTTTAAAGGCCTAGCTATGTGCCATGCCCATTGCAAGGCCATTTTGTATACAGTGTTCAATTTTCATAACGCTTCGGATGGTATTGTCCCATTTAGCCAACGAGGGAATTGGCGATAGCTTAAAATCTGCTCAAGGTCAGTTACCTAATTAGCAGTGGCAGAGCTGGGAACCAAACCTGGTCCTTTAGTTTTTAATTAACTTTTAATTTTGGGATAAGTATAGTCCTCTGCACTCGTAAGAAATAACATAGGGGCCTCGTGTCCCTTCCAGCAGTTACCGCACATGGCGGTACCTTGCAAAACCGCAGCACAGCGTAGCAGCCCGGATGCTGGCGCTCGGAGCTGGGCTCACACCGCCCCGCGTTGCCGCGGCAGCCGCTCCCGCCCCTCCCGGATCCGCCCCGACCCTCCAGTGCTGTCCTTTCGCCATTTCCAGACTGTAAGTGGAACCATGCAAAGTGTGACCTTTCGGATCTGGCTTTTGTCGCTCGGCACAATTCCCGGGCGGCTCACCCAAGTACTGCGTGAGCCAGGGGCGGGTCGTGGGTGCCTTCGGGGTGCCGAGCAGCTCCGCGGCTGGGCTCTCCCGCGGCGCGCCGTCACCATTCTCGGGTGGAAGACGCCCAGGTTTTCCCGCTTCTGCCTGTTATGAATAAACCTTGCGAGCACATTTACGTACGCGTTTTGTGTGTACAGAAATGTTCGTGTGTCTCGGATAAAATTGTTTGGTGATGTAGCTGCGCATGTAGTTTTGTAAGAAGCCGCCAGGCTTTGCAGAGCGGTCGCCGCATCCTCCGCGGCCCCCGCGGCGTGGAAGGGGCCGCTGCCCCACGTTCTTGCCCGCGTTGGGCGTCGCCTCGGTTTCAGCCGTTCTGACGGGTGTGTGGGTGCGCGCTCATTGTTATTTTAATCTACGTTTCCTTCATGGCTAACGGCGCCAGACACCTTTTCGTGTGCTCGTTTGCCACCTGTACACTTCTTCTGTGAAGTGGCTCTTCATGCTTTTTATGTTTTTCCTAATGAGGTTGCTTGTTTTTTATTGTTGAGTTTTGATATTTCTTTATATACAATAGACACGAGTCCTTTGGGAAACACATGGTTTGCAGGTATTTTCTCTGTTGCTCCTCTCATTTCAGGAGCTTTTAGTTTTGATGTTCTACAGTTTATCAGTTCTTTCTTTTGTGGATTATGCTTGCGATGTCAAGTCTCAGAACTCTCTGTCTAGTCTTGGATCCCAAAGATTTTCTCCTATTTTTTTCCTAAAAGTTTTATAGTTTTACCTTTTACATATAAGTCCCTGATCTGTTTAGAGTTAATTTTTTTAACCTATATTTTCATCTTGAGTTAATTTTTGTATAAGATCGAAGGTTTTTTGGGTTTTTTTGTTTTTTGTTTTTTGTTGGTTTTTTTTTTTTTTTATGCCCGTGGATATCTAATTGTCCCAGCAACATCTGTTGACAAGAATATCTTCTGCTGAATTTCCTTTGCACTTTTGTCAAAAATCAGCATGGGTCTGTTTCTGGATTCTCTGTTCCACTCTACTGATCTGTATCTCTCCTCCTGCCAGTCTCACATTGTGCTCATTGCTGTAGCCATATAGTAGGCCATAATATCAGGTAGTGACCTCTCCCACTTTTCTTGTTCAAGATTATTTATCTACTCTAGGGCCTGTGCTTTTCCACATAGATTTTAAAATAAGTTTGTCAATATCTATGTGAAATTTGCCTGGATTTTGACAGCAACTGCATTAAATCTGTAGCTCAATTTGGAGAGAATTGACATTTCTACTGCGGTGACTCTTCCAATCCATGAACATGGTATGTCTTCATTTATTTAGGTCATCTTTAATTTCTTTGATCAGCATTTTGGTATTATTGGCGTATAGATCCTGTGTATGTTTTATTACATTTATACTAAAGTATTTGGAGCAATTTTAAATGATACTGTGCTTTTATTTTCAGTTTCCAAATGCTCATTGTTAGTGTACAGTAATGTCATTTTTGTGTCTCGGTTTGGCACCTGTGATCTTGCTGAATATACATTATGGTTCTAGGGCTTTCCTATATATTCCTTGGGATTTTTCTACATAGATCATCATGTTATCTGCAGATAGGGACAGTTTTATTTCTTCTTTCCCAGTAGATATGCCCTTTCTTTCTTTCTTTCTTTCTTTCTTTTCTTTCTTTTCTTTCTTCTATTTATTTATTTATTTATTTAGCCTTCCTGCAACAGCTGGAATTTCCAGTATCATGTTGAATTACAGTGGTGAGAGTAGTCACGTCTTCTCTTTCTTTCCTGATATTGGTGATTTGTGTCTTCTCTTTTTATTTTTGTCAGTCTTCCTAGCGGTTTATCAGATTTTTTTATTTTTTTCTTCTCCCTGAAGAACCAGCTTTTATTTCACTGATTTTTCTTAATGGTTTTCCTTTTTTTTCAATTGCATTTATTTCTGTTCTTTATTATTTTCTTCTTCCTTTAGGTTCATTTTGTTCTCTTTTTCCTAGTTTCTCGAGGTAAAGACGAGCTTGTTTCTTTGATATCTTTCCTCTTTTCTAATGTAAGCATTTTAAGCTCAATGAATTTCCTCCTCAGCACTGTTTTAGCTGTGCCCTCTTATTTTGATATGTCGTATTTTCATTTTTATTTAGGTTCACATGCATTTTTATTTCTTCTGAGATGTCTTCTTTCACCCATGGATTATTTAGAAGTGTGTTATAGTTTTCAAGAGTTTAGAGGTTTTTCTGTTATCTTTCTGTTATTGATTTCTATGACTTTATATGTCCAGAGAACATACTTTGTGTGGTTTCAGTTATTTTAACTTTGTCGAGGTTTGTTTTATGGCTCAGACTATGGTATATCTTGGTGAATGTTCCACAGACACTGGGGAAAAAATGTGTATTCTGTTGCTCGGGGAAGTGGTCTCACGTCAGCCAGATCCTGTCAGTTGACGGCTGTGTTTCTGTCTGTGTTCTTGCTGATTCAGTGGTCCTGTCAGTTGCCGAGAGTGGGGTGTTGATATTTCAACTACAGCTGACCCGTGAACAGCGTGGGGGTTAGGGCGCTGACCCTCCGTGCAGGTGAAAATACGCATGCAGCCTTTGACTTCCCCAGAACTTACCCACTAGCAGCCTGCTGTTGACTGCAAGCCTTGCTAAAAACGTAAACAGTCAACACGGATTTTGTATGTCCTATGTATTACATGCTGTGTTAGAGAAAAGAAAATGTTAAGAAGATCACAAGGAAGAGAAAACACATTTAACATTCGCAGTGTCTGCTGGAAAGGCCGCCTATAGGGACCTGCACAGTTCAAAGCCGTCGTTCAGGGGTCCGCTGTGTCATTGGGGATTTGTGTTTTCCCTTTAGCTCAGTCACTTCTTGCTTCCAGTAGTTTGAGGCTGTTGTGTGATGTGTAGACATTCAGGATTATGTCTTCCTGATGCATTGACCCTTTGTCATTGTGCAGTGTCCTTCATCGTCTCTAGTAATCTTCTTTGCTCTAAAGTCTACTTTATCTGATATTTTAACATAGCCGCTTCTATTTTTGTTATGAATGCTTTCATGGCCTTTTACTTTTTTACTTTTAACCTACCCCTGTTGTGTTGACGTGAGCTTGTTACAGACAGCCATTGTTACATCATATTTTCTTTTTCTACTCTGCCGATCTCTGCCAATTAACTTGTCTATTTAGACTGTTTACGTTTAAGATAAAGTAATATTTAGTATGTTAGGACATGAGTCTCATTTTTTATTTTTTTATTTTTTGTTTTCCCTGTTACTTACCTTCCTGTGGGTTATTTGAACATATTTTAGGATCCCACCTTTGATTGATGGTTGGTTTTTGAGTATAGCAGAGCTCCGTGTTGTTTTCTTGGTGGGTGCTCTAAGTTTACGGGAAGCACCTAACTAATCCCCGTCTCCTGGAGCCTGTGTCGTACAGCTTTCAGTGAAGTGTGAAACTTTCCTTTTCTGTAGATCCCTGTACTCTCCCCACGTTTTAAATTAAATGTCTTACGTATTTCTTATTCCACCTGGAGCACAACATTCGTTGGTTTTATGTCAGTCATCGCATGCGATTTAAAACCTCACAGCAAGTAGGGTAGTTTGTTATGCTGACCCGTTTTACCTATTCTGATATGTTCCTTCCTTCCTGAAGTTCTGAGCCGACTCCTGTTACCTGCGCTGTTCTGTTTGGAGAACAGAGTGTGCGTTTGCTTACAGCCAGCTCAGCTTTCCTTCGTCCAAGAATGTCCCCTTTCCGAAGGACATCGTCTTCAGCTATAGGGTTCTCCTCTCCCGCCCACCTCCCTGTGCCTGTTGGTTGTGCCATGCCTAGAGCATTCTCTGTCAACAGGGAGGGCTGGCGGTGTGGGGCTGCTGCCTCGTGGTGGGACCCGGGGTCCCCTCCATCTGGCCCATTGGTTGGTTCCAGGTTCAAGGCTCTGCGTTCCTGGTCACAGCTGTTACCCTCGTCACCTCACACTACCCCCTGCAGCGGGTTATTTTAATCTGCTAGTTGCTTTGACTTCCTGTAAGTATTCCCAGGAAAATTTCCTCTGCCTCTTTTCGTTTTCATAATCAAAGATTTAGTCTCTCACTTTCTGAGTGCACTGTCCTGGCGTTCATGCATTCAGTGTCTCAGAACTTGTGTGGCAATGCCTCTGGCGACAGGAGGGGCCTCGATGTTTGTGTGGAAGGCCTCCAGCCGGCTCGTTGTCTCGCAGTGGTCCCACTCCCTCACTTGTAATCTCAGGAACCATTTTTAATTACCGAATTTCACATCCAGTTAGAAGTAAATAAAATGTTAGCCGTTCCAGGGACTGGAAGTCCTAATGCCATGCACATAATCGCACGGGCGTCATTCCCCGGCCCAGAGCGGCTTCCTGTGTACATGTGGATTGATCATTCAGCGAACTTCTTTGATGAGATGTCCCCAAGGCCAGCGTGTGCTGGGGGCTGGTGGGGCGTGCTGGTGGGGGCGGGACTGCTGTCCCTCCCGTCAGGCACCGACTAGCGGGGGTAGGGGGCGGGGAAGGCGCCCTGGTAATTCAGTGTGGCGTCTGGCTGTGTGCTGGGTCGGGGCTGGCGGAGGGGCCTGGAAGAGCCTCTCAGGGAGTGTGATTTGAGCTGGCCGCCAAGGCCTGCAGGTTTCAGCAGTGAAGGAGACACACGGGGGAGACCGTCTCGGAGCCGTGCGGTTGTGTGTCAGTTGACAGAGAATTCTGATCGGTTCAGGTATTGAAGAAGAATGAATGTGGGGCTGGGCAGAACTTTCTAGTACAAATGAGGGGTCATGACATGATGGCTCGCGGGAGACCTGTGGTCGCGATACTCATTAGCAGCAGGCCGTGGACCGTCTCTTTAGAAAATTCATACATGTGCACGTGATTCGAGGCGTTCCCAGACATCCCGAAGCCCAAAATGAGCCTCCTGCTCTGTGGCCTGCAACTTAAGAGCTTTCATTGCAGAATCTCTAAGATTAGGCTGAGCTTTTTAAAATGGAAGTCGTGTTCGAGCTCGCTGAGGCCCCTGGCCCGCAGGGCCCTTTCCTGAGCTCAGAAGAACCTTCGGCCCTGGGACCGCCGCGGGTTCGCCTGGGAGCGGAAGCACCCGCACCCCGGGCTCTGGGAGCCGGTCAGGCCCCTGTCGCCGTGGCAGACGGCGTTGGCTGAGCAAAGGCGCTTTGACACCTGGACACACGGGGTTGGGCCTTTGGTGACGCTGAAACCCACAACATCACTTTCCATCAGTTAAAACAGAGACACCCCCTCCCCCACCGCTGGCCGTTGCTGGGACTCAGCATGTGGACGATTGGTCGGTCCCTGGCCTTTAGGTTGGCCTGCTGACCGTTCTCTCCAGACCTGCTCTAGGGGAGTAGTATTTGACCTTCGCTTGATGTCATGGGAGACCTGAAGTATGCTGTGCTTGATGCTAGATACGGTTCTGTTGACAGCTCATAATTATCTTCTCTTTCCACATAGTTGAGAGTGGGGTCATGGACCTTATCGGTTTGAATGGAACAGAAGATTCAAACCGAAGACTTATGCAGCGAATATAATTACAGGGTGAGCTTCACGCCCGGGAGCCAGCGCTGTGCAGTGGGCCTGCCGCTCTGCTTGCGTCACCTGGAGGGGGGTGACACCCCTTAAAGACAGGCTGCTTTATTTCCTGTCGTGACTATTACGGTTTGCTTGTATTTAAACAAAAGCAATGGAGTCCTCTTTGCATCTTCCTTCAAGGGGGCTGGACGAAGCAGCTGCTTCATTTCAGCTGATTGCCGTGGAGAGTGAGTGAGTGTGAGGAGTGGACTCACTTTGAGTGGTTCTCCTGTGCTCTGGGACATTTGTCTGTCTCACGGTAGGGTAAATGCTCGGACTGGTTCAGGCGCACTGGTTTCCAGAATGGAGAGCATGGTTGCACCCTGCGTCGGGAATCGGTTTGAGAACCCGACACTCTGCATGGGTTCTGGGGGCTGGGTCTGCTTGGAGCTTGTGCTCGGGGAGCGCAGCATCCACAGGGCAGAAGAGGGACAGGTGTTGCTCTTGAGAGTATTTGCAGCTGGACGGAGCGCAGCTGGAGAGCAGCACCGCACTTGGCCTCCTGCTCAAGGCAGCAGAGACCAGGTAGACAGCTCCTGTCTGTCTAGCCTAGAAGCCTTGGCACCCACCTGGCCGCAGGCCCCTTCCATCAGACTCAGCAGCGAAGACTGGCCACGGTGAATGTCCCTGGGGTTAGCAGTGCGCCCCAGCCTTCAGCAGTCTGGCGTCTGCTTGCCTTGGGCAAGCAGAGACTCAGCCGGAGCACACCTCCACCCTGGGTGGTGCTGACACCGGCGTGACCGCGGTGGGGTGCCCCGGTGACTTCGCGTGTTGTGGGGGGGGTGCAGGTGGAGGGCCGCGGGCACACCTGCGTGTGGTGCCGAGTGGGAGCGTGCACAGTGTGTGTCCTCCTGTCGTGCTTAGCTGCCTGGCTGGCTTCTATGGGTCTGGGAAACTCAGGAGGGGACAGGAGAGGGGACATCACTGGTTACGTCCCCGGAAGGACAGGGGAGCCCAGACGAAGGAGGCCATCGAGGCCGTGTGGGATGTGTAATGAGCGTCGCCTGTCCGGGTGCAGCCATCAGTGTCTGAGGCCCGATCAGTGACCCGGGCTGCCGAGACACGCGCAGCAGCCCGGCTGGGTGCTGGTGCTGGGTGCTGGGTGCTGGCGAGGAAGGCGTCTTCCAGACCCAGCCCCGGGCGCCACGCAGTGCGGCGGTGGTCGGGGTAGACTGCTCGTCTTCGCAGACGAGACCCGCGTTCCTTGCCGCCGGCGGGGGAGGGACAGGGAGCAGGTGGAGCCGCCGCCCCGCCGGCTTCCGAGGCCGCTCCCGAGTGTCACCTTTGGGGTTTTCGTAGCGCCTGCGGGCAGCGTTTGAACTGCGTTTTCCACCGAAGCTCGGCCCTTCATCTGCAGTCGCTGGCACACATGCGGAGACCGGGATGATTTACATTTCTGTGGCCACTAAAGTGTTTTTTCAAGGAAGTGAGGTTCTATAATTTTAGTCTTTCGACGGGGATGGGAAATGGCTGTCCCAGGGAGTTGATTAGACGGGGTGGGGGGGGGGTTGAAAACGGAGCCGTGTGGAGCCGCGAGGTCCCTGAGAGCTTAGCCGTTACCTGCCTTCTCAGTTCATACCCCGCACGGCTCTGAGTGACGAGGTTGCGTTTTTAAACAAATATCTGGATGGCCCTGACACACCATTTGGAGCAATGTCACCGAGTATGACTCTGCCTGGGGTCACCTGCTGAGCCGGAAGTCCCTCGTTGACATCTAAACTCTGTTTAGGTCAAAGAGAAGTGAAGGAAGCCATCACCCCTTTTTTCTGATGCAAAATGGAACCGATCAGGGATGCTGACTGTGCTGCTGGTTTACATGAGACGTTGGAGTTTGGCGGAACCGTGGGGTTGCCGAGTTTCTTATCTCTCACCGGTGGTCCTGGAGCCTTCGCCTGAGCAGCTCTGAGGTCGGGGGACTCGCTGCAGCTGCCCCTGGCCTCACCGAAGATGCAGCTTTGATGCGGAGTTGCAGTGGGCAACTCTGAGACCCCGGGTCCTGGTGGACACGGTGTGCTGTGGGACGTCGAAAGCTCACCCCTCCTCCACGGCACAGCTGCCCGCCTCTTATCTGTGCAGTCGATGACCCAGGTGCCGCAGGTGCCGCAGAGGACAAGTGGAGCGTTGTCCCTGTGTGTGGAGCTGCCGTGAGCCCTGTCCCGAGGCCCTGTCACCCCCACTCCTTGTAGCTGGATGTTCTGTAACTCGTAGCTGAAAGCAGAGTCCCAATGCGGAGAAGCACCAGCTCCGGGGCGAGCTGGGAGAGGAGAACCCAGGCCGGGGAGCCGAGCCCCAGGAGCAGGTGCCCGAGGCAGGCAGGCCCTGAGGGTGTGGCAGCGCGATCTGCCCAGGCAATGGGTGGGGGTCGGGGGAGAGCACCCGGGTCAGGCCTGGCAGGCCTTCTTGGCCACGGTGATGGCCATTCTGGCCGTGGGAAGCAGGGCAGCGTTTCAGGTAGAGGGCTGTGTTGCCATACACGCACAGATCAGTCTCGGGGGGGCATGCAGACTGGGGCAGGGTCACAGACCCTCGCCCCTTAACCAGCAGACGGGTAGGTACATATACGTACATGTGTGTATGTATATAAAATAATTTACAGAGGAATGGAAAGTCACCAGAAGTAATCAAGGAAGGAAAAGGAATGTTATTATGCATAGGTTAAACTGCACAAAATTCTGGTATTTGGCCCTTTTGACAAAAATATCAGTTTCATATAGACCAACCTAATATTTTAAAAACAATGTGACCTGGGGCAAAAAGAGAAGATTCTGGGGACATGTAATGCTTCTCTTGACCTCTGCCCGTGCCCAAAAGTGACTTTGAGGGAAGAGGGTGAGTGGGCACCGCCCTGAGCATTGTCACAAGCACCCTTCATTTTGGAGGGAAGGGGCGCGGGGTCAGGAGCCCGGGCGTGGGCGGGCGGGGCTCGGGAGCGCGCTATGCGCTGTCCGCGGTGCTGGCCGGAGCGCAGCGCCGCTTCGGGGCGGGGGGCGGCGCGGCGTGAGGTCCGTGAGGTCTGGACACGGGGGCTATCTGGAGGGGGTCCGCGGCCCAGACGAGTCTTCAGCTTGCTTGGCCTCCGTGGACCGAAGCAGCAGCCGTCAGCCAGACTCCAGCCGCGGCGTGGAAGACCAGTGGGGGGCGTGTGGTCAGGGGAGACGCGGGGCCTTCTGATGGGGGCAGGTGCGGGGGTAAGCAGGCGATGGGGAGGGTGCTGCGCCCACAAAAAGAGCGGGGTGGGGTGTGGGCAGCCAGGGACACAGGTGCTCTGGGAAAAGGTGTCCGTGGGACCGAAGCGGGTTGCCCAGGACTGCTCGTCGCTGCGTGTGAATGTCACGTGTAGATGACAAAACAAGAAAATGAGGTAAAGGGGAGGTTGCGGCGATGTCCTCACGCGGGGGTGGGGAACAGGGAGGAGCCGGGAGAAAACGCGGGGGGGGGGGGCGCCCTGTGCGAGTCCTCCATGGCCCCGTGGGGGACGACTGGGCCGCCTCAGACGCTTCGTGCGTGTGCGCAGTGTGCACCGCTCGCCAGTGCCCAGGGACGTTGTGCTCTGCCCGCCACAGGGCCGCTGTGTGCCTCCCTCACCCCTGGCTGTGATGCCCGGCGGGACACCCGGTATCCTGGGCCCCGGCCTCGCCCACCTCTGTGTTGACTGAGGAGGGTCTGTCCCAGCAGCCACCTGCTAAGCCGAGGCCCCCAAGAGCAGGAATAGCTTTGTTTGTTTTCTCTCTGGTGTTCTGCCTCGTGTCTGCACACGGCGGAAGAGCCGCAGGGGCAGGCGCCCACGGAGTCTGGGCCCTTCTCCCAGTGGCCTCCTGGGTGGCACAGAAAATGGCGGTGGCCTTCGTGTGTGTGTGTCAGTGTGTCTGTGTCTGTGTGTGCCTGTGTGTATCTGTGTGCATCTGTGTGTGTCTGTGTCTGTGTGTGTTTGTGTGTGTGTCTGTGTCTGTGTGTGTCTCTGTGTGTGTGTGTCTCCACAGTTCTGACCCCCTTTCACATGATTACCTTGTTACCTGTAGCAGCCTCACAGTGACAGAACAGCAAGGCAGGGCTTCCTGTCAGCCACCCTGTAACACAGACTTCGCCGAATGGGAGCTGGTGACAGTGGGCTGCGTGGATTTACTTAGGCCCATCTGTTTTATTGCTGACATGGTGATAACGTTTCTAGCAGTCATGTATAGCTTTTCCTGTACGGCAACTTCAGTGCTGGGTTTGGGAACTCTGAGTCTAGTGACTGTCACAGGTGAGCAACACCACATTGGAATCTCATGTGGGATACAGTGCAAAACTCAGAGGACACACACACACACACACTCACTCACTCACTCACTCACACTCGCATAGTTCATGCACTGTGATCCTGTTGTACAAATACATGTAGCCACACCTGGAAAACGAGAAGAGTAACGATACCACTCTCTTTTCCCTGTGGAACAATTGTGAACTTATCTTTTAAAATGTGTTCCACAGTGAACGTTGTTTTAGAGACCGTGTTGGCAGCAGCGTTTTTTTAGGTGAGTCCGGGACTGTGACTTCGTGACCTAGGTGCTTCCCTCAGCCCTTTCCCTGGTTAATGTCGCGCAGCCACCAGGGTGTTTTTGGTTGGAATCGTAGGCGTTTTCACTTAATTTGTGGTTTGAGTCTTGCTTTAGAATTTTTGCAATCTCGACTATTTTCAGAATGTGTAAATATTTGCTGAGGAGAACACAGCATCTTCATCATTTTTTTTTTAAGCGGAAACTTGTCCTGTTTCTGAATTCTTGGTGACTTCGAGAAAAGACCGCCAAGCTGCCTTGCTGTCTCCTGTGTCTGCCGCAGGTCACAGCTCTTCCGGCAGGGACAGTGCCCTTTGCCAGTCTTGCATTAATTTTTAAAATTAATATTCTTAAAAGTAAAATACTGGAGACAAGAAGACTTTTACATGTGGGTGATTTTGAAGTAGATTGCAAGACTTGCGTCTTGAGCCTTCCAGAAAAACTCTGGTGTTTTTATAGTTAGTTAGCAACATAGTATATTTATTATGTTAATTAGCAACATAGTATATTTATTATGTTAATTAGCAATAAGTATATGTGAAGAGTTGCATTCTGTTGTATCGTCTTTTAACTGGTACTCAGACGATCATTTCCTTGACTGTGACTTCCCCAGATAGTTTTGACATGAAGCTGCCACTTAACCTCACTTACATGACCGACGTGATGAAGTCATTCAGTGCTCAGCGCTGCTGCGCAGTGACGAAGAGCCTGCAGGCCCTGACGCGAGGCAAGGCGACCCTGCGCAGTCCCACCTCGGATGGCACCAAGTCGAGGACTCGGCTAGTCTCAGTTCAGTGGCTTCTGGAGAGTCTAGTCAGTTAAAAGAAAAAAGAAGTCGGCTGTATCTACTAGAGAGGAAGGGACAAAATTAAGAGAAGGGGCAGATCCAGATATTATCTAAAAAGTCACTGGAACTGGAGTTCCGGGAGTGGCCGGGCACAGAGTAGCTGTGTGTGTGTGAACGTGTGCACATGGGATTTCCTGTCACAGGAAAGTGTCACATTCGTAACAGCAACAAGGGGATCAGATTCCCAGGAATGGGCAAGGAGTGCGTAAAACCAGTACAATGAAGGCCATGTCACCTCACTGAAGAACGTAAAAAGCCCGGAAAAATGGATTCTTTTGAGAGTGGGAATTCTTGATATTATGAAAACGCCAGCTTAGGAATTGAGCAGTCGCTGTTTATATGATGCATTTTTATCATGATAGTCCGTAGTTTACGTCAGGGTTCACTCTTGGTGTTCGCAGTTCTGTGGGTTTTGACACGTATCCCCCACGACAGTGTTACACAGAATGGTTTCCCTACTCTAAAAGTCCCCTGTGCCCCACCTGTTCACCCCCCCTTTCCCCCAACCCCTGGCGACCACTGATCTACTATCTCCATAGGCTTGCTTTTTCCAGAACGCCATAGAGCCGGCGTCAGGCAGGTAGCAGGTCGCTTTTTAAGATCGGCTTCTGTCGAGCAGTGACACGCGTTTAAGGTTCCTCTGTGTCTCCTCACGGCTCGATAGCTCCTTTCCCTTCAGTGCTGAACACTGTTCAGTGTCTGGATGGGCCACAGTCGGTTTATCCGTTCACCTATGGAAGGGCGTCTGAGTGGCTTTCAAGTGCTGGCAGTTACGGGTGCAGCTGCTCTAGACGCGTGGGTGCTTTTGTGTGCACAGGAGTTTCCGGCTCATTTGGGTAAATTCCAGGGAATGAGGTTGCTGGATCACGGGGTAAGAGCTTAGTCTTCTACGGCGGCTGCACCGTGTTGCCTCCCACCAGCAGTGCGTGGGGCTCGGTCTCACCAGCCCCGCTTCTGAATTGTTGTCAGTGCTGTGGCTTTCTGCCGTTCGGGTAGGTGAGTGCTGGCGCCTCGTCGTTTTTTAATTTGCATTTCCCCGATGGCAGTGAGTATTTTTCATATGGTATTTGCCGTCTGTGTATCTTTGGTGAGGTTCAGATCTTTTGCCCATTATTTACTTGGGTGGTTTCTTTTCTTATTGTTGAGTTTTAAGGGTCCTCTGTAAATTGGGGTGGAAGCGCGTTATCGTGTATGTGTTGCAGTGATTTCCTCCCGGTCTGTGGCTTGTCCTTTCATCGCTGACGTGACACTGACGGGGCCCGCCGGCCTGCAGCGCGTCTGTGACTGCAGGGTGCTCGGTCCTGTGCGTGGACCGTGTGCTTGTTCACGTGGCCGTCGGTGAGCGTTTGGGTCGCGTCCACCTTTTGGCTGTCGTGCTTGGTGCTGCTTGAACACGCGCGTGCACACGCCCGTGAGCGCGTTCTCACCACTGGGGAGTGGCCTGGAGGGCGTCAGCTCTGAATGGGGCGAGGCCGCCAGGGGTTCCCAGGGCGGCTGCGCCGTCTCACCGTCTCCGCCACGTCCTCGGCGGCGATGCTCGCCCGTCTGTTTTATTACAACCATGTAGTTTCGCGTTGTGGGAGCCACCTGGCCGTCCTGTCCGAGCACAGGTTCCGGTTCAGTAGGCAGGAGTGGGGCCCGAGACTGCGTCGCTGACAAGCCACCTGGGGACGTTTGTGCTGCTTTGGACAGCGAGGACAGGCACTGCCGCGTGGCTCGTGGAGGGGACCTGGACCGGCCCAGAGCGGGCGCCCTGGGCTAAGTGGTGGTGTAGGGGGGAGGACACGACAGGGCCGTTCCTCGGCCGAGGCTCCCCAACACCTCCTGCGTGTCCAGTGCTTAGGACGCCTCCGTGAAAGCCGCCGAGCTCCGTCCCTGTCCTCCCAGAGCTGACGCACTAGCGTGGGGACCTTCTCTGACACGCCAGGCGCGGTGGGAGAGAGGCAGAGGCCGAGGGAGGGGGGCGGCGAGGAGCTGGCGGGCTGGCGTCGCGGGGCCGTGCGGGGGCCAGCAAGCCTGCCCCACAGAGGCGCCGCCGCCTGTTAGAGCGAGCGTGGCGGCCGGAGCCAGGGCGGGCGCCGCGGGGACGGGCGGAGGCAAGCGGCCCCTGGGCCCCCGAGAGCTTTCAGCAGGCCAGAGACAGCCTCTGCCCCACCGGAGAGAGGCCAGAGTGTGACGCGCGGAGGCCTGAGAAGGGCTCAGGTCCTGGGAAGTGTCGAAGGTTCTGGCTTTTGAGACGTGGACGATGGTTGTGATGCGTTTAGCTGAAAAAACGGGCTCTATTTTACTTAAGGTCCAGCGTCTGAGTATAAAACAGAACCTTGTGCTGGGGGCAGAATAATGGCTCTCACAAAAACATGGTAAGTTTTGTGTCCAGTTAGAGGAGATTTGTTTTTGCTTTCTTCTGTTTTTCTAGAATACATATTAATTATAGAAAATAAAAACTTGTAAAAACTTTGCTTCCTTCTTTACATAGTTTCACTGCTTGCTCTTCATTCGGTCGAAATCGCTCATTTGCATTGCATTTTATAGACATCACATATAGGTCATACTGTATTATGTTTACAAATTTTTAAAAATCTTTTATCTTTTTACTTAGTTTTGTGTGTCTAGCCTGCTAGAATGCAAGGTCCTTTGAAGTCCAGCGTTTCATTTTGATTTTCTCTGTGCTCCGCCTTGTAACAGCTTTTCCCTAAGTGCTTGCTGAATGAATTGCTCTAATTCCTTTGGTAAGTGGGCCTCTTCCAAAACAGTTTTGTTTTTCTAAATTTGCAGAGTTTATTATTAGTGTGATTAAAGAACCGAAGAACGATCAGCCCATTCTTTAAGGTTCTCACTTCTTCTTTGTAGCCTCTGCTCCCATCCCGTCCCCAGGTGCTGGTCCCCAAGCCAGCAAGACGTTCTCACCTCCAGCTCCTGGGCGCATGGCCTCAGGACACGCTTTTGCACCACTGCTGGTCAGTCGGGTAGGTGGCCTTTTATGCAGGGGATGCGCTCTTGCCTCTGTCGTGTAGAGAGGCGGATCCCTTGGGTTTACTTGTGTTCGTCCCCAGTAAGAGGGGGTCCCCCGGTCGTGGGCCCAGTGCGGGGCTGTACGGACCGGAGATGTGTGGCATAAAGGCCCATCCGACAAAGCCTGCCGTAGGTGATCAGACCCGACTCTTTGTGTTACAAATAGCGCGGTGATGTGACTAGTGACCAGAGTTAAAGGTCCTTTTTTCAAGGCCGCGGTGTTCCTGAAGGACTTCCTGTTTCTCATCCCTTAAACCGTACTGAAGGCCAGTGACCGTGAGGTCAGGGTGCGCGCAGGGGCCTCCGTGACCCCTCGTGGGGCATCTGTCTGGTCGGTGCCCTCAGGGCTGGTTTTACAGACCCTCCAGGGACCGAGGGGGTCAAGAACGTTCATTTTCTTAGACCCCTTTGCAGATCGCTGTCTTCCACCCTTCTGAGCGTGCCGGACCTAGGCCTGTGGTCCAGGTCGCCACTCTTGGTCACTAGATACTCGCGGTGCCAGTTCAGAAAGCAAGGTCGTCATTGAGTTCTGCGGGTCTCACCCCAGTGAAGCTGGGAGGTGACACAGTGAAAACACCTCCAAAGGAGGGAGTCCCAAAGGAGCGCGGCTGTCGGGAGCAGCGTCAGAGCCCGCAGGACTCGGCGAAGCTGTACAAACAGCGGGAACGCTGAGCGCCCGGTGACGTTGTTCAGCTGGGTCTGTGAAGGGTCTCGGTGTTCGCTGAGCCTCCCTCGTTCGCGTGCGTGCTCACTTCCACGTGGCGCAGTCGGTGTGGCCTGGGTGTCAGCCCTGGGCGAGCGTCAAGGGACCCGTCTCGGGCACGCCGCTGGCGCGTAGAAGGCATTCTGTACTTGCTGGATGTGTGAATAAGTACTTTTAGAGGAGAATGGCTGAAAGAACTCGAAAACCAAATTCTAATTTTGATGATCTCATAAACAAAACATTTTTCCCGGTTCAGTGACATGGAGCTCAGGCTAGTGCTGGGCGGGAGGCGGTCTAACCTCCTCCTTCCCAGCCCCAGCCCCGTGCTGGGAGATGTGCCGTGGGGCAGGCAGCCCGCCTGCGGTCGTGCTGAGCTCCCAGGCTAAGTGGGAGGGGAGAGCGGGGCAGAGGCCTCAGAAAACAGGGTGCCGGGGGGAGTAGCTGTCACCCGCCGGGAGACTTCAGAGGTGCGCGGTTCCGTCTGGGGCCACCCAGTCAGTTTGCGGGGAGTTACAGCCTTGTTTCCTTTTATAGAGTCATTCATAGAATTTGGGAGGTTCACGAGTAGCCAATAAAAGCAGTTCTCTGTTCGTTATTCTCATAACTGGAAACACGTGGTCTGATGATTGCTGTCTGTGTCCCCACACTGCCACACTGACTCCCGAAGTCCTGCTGGCGGGGGAGGATTCCTTCACGTGCCCTTTCTGCACAGGCCAGCCCCAGGCCACAGGCACCAAGCTGCGTCTCTGCGGTAAGGCCCAGTGACCAGACCGTGAGTATCTTCCGGCCCATCTTGCTGGAACATCCGTAATCTAAGAACCGTCACAAAATTTCTTAAGCCTGTAATAAGCAAAACACTAGTCAGAAAGTCATTGATTAGCGTCTTTCACTCAGATAGCATTTTTGTAGGAGGCGAGCGATTCCCATGGAGTTTTGTCTGTGCTGAGGTGTGGCCCCGATTTCGTCTCTCTCAGGTTATGAGGCCATGCTGGTCAGCTGACCAGGAGGTCACAGCAGGCTTGCGGGAGCAGGTCTGGAAAACAAGCGGCTGGCAGAGACTCGCGGAGGGAGCAGAGCGCGCTGGCTTCTGGGGAGAGTGCCCCGGGCAGGGGGGACCGTGCTGCGGAAGCCCAGGAGTGTGGGGTGCAGGGGTCCCAGGGACAGCAGAAAGGCCAGTGTGCGTTGAGTGGCGCGAGCGCGGGAGTCACTGAAGGTGGGGCGGCAGGGATGGAGCGTCACTCAGAGCCCCGTGGGCCACGCTCAGAAACTGGCGGTGACGGGAAGCCTTTGGGAAGCTTTCATAGGGAAGTGGAGTGATCCTACGGACGTTTCCAGAGGCTTACTCTGTGCCCCGAGTGGGGACGTGGGCAGGGCTGGCCGGTGGGGTGCGGGCTGGAGTGAGCAGGGCATGCCCTGGAGGGCTGTGGTGCCCCAGGTACGTTCTGGCGGTGGCTCGATTCAGTGGGAAGGGAGCGTTGGAGGTCGGGTTTTGTCACCTCGCCGGCCTCAGTTTTCCATCTGTGAAATGGGAATGATTATCCAAGAACTGGATGAGTTACTGCTCGTCGGACCCGTGTCTGGACACACAAGGGTTCGAGTGATGTCAGCTCCGTTTCCGTTGTCGCTGACAGCTTCCTCCCCGGACAGCACTGCCACGATTTGCTGTGCACTCAGTCTGTGTTGATTCTCTTACCCCCACGTGTGTATCCATAGTCAGCACACCTGTTTCACGTGTTCCTGAGAATGATTTCTGCGGGTGCGGGGAGGCCTGGTCTGTTCATTTCAGCCTTCACGCTGGTCCCCAGGCTTTGCGATCCGCCTGGGCCGATGCATGCTTCGGTGGTTTTCTGTGCCCTCGGTGGCCGCCGTGTGCTGTGGCCAGGCTTCTCTGGAGCACACATGGGTGCGGGGTCACGGGGTCAGCTGTGTGCGGCCACAGCTTCCTGATAGCGCCTCTCACGGGACAGCCCAGTTAACAGAGCTGCTGCACGAACCAGAAACCCGAGTCCCGTGCTGGGGCAGAAGAGTCACCGCATGTGTGTGAGCAGACACGTGACAGGGACGTGCTGCATGTGCAAGCAGGAGTGACAGGCACCGTACCGGGACGGGCTTTAACCGGGAGTGGTGAGATGCAGACTCGGATGACTGTCACAGAGGAGGGAGTTTGTCCTGCTGGCCCTAGAGACTGGGCAGGGCGCTCTTCACAGGGCCACCCGGGGAGCGGGGTGGGGGGCAGGGGGCAGGGCATGGGTGGAGCCTCTGATACTTCATGGGAAGGAATGGCCAGGCAGCCTGGAGTTGAACCGTGCAGAACCGGGCTGCCCAGGGCTGGCCCTGGATGCGTGGGCAGAGCAGTGCTGCTGCCTGGTGCGTGAAAGCCAGAGAGAGGGGCAGGGCCAGGCGCGGCCTTGGGACTGGTGGGCTCGTGGAACAGCGGGCAGGCAGCACGGCCCTGCAGACAAACCACACAGGTAGGAAGCACGGCTAATGAAGGAGAAGCAGCCCAGGGATGAGTAGGTCATGGGCCCGGAACTGTCCGGAACCCGCAGTTGCTCCCTTCCCCGCCAGCTGCTACCCATCCTGGCCTTGCGGCGTGTAGGCACTCAAGCTTTCAGAAGTGCCAGTGCGGGCCCAGCCCTGAGACCCCGATTCCATGGTGTGCGGTGCAGCCTGGCGACAGGGTGTTTAACACTCCGCAGGCGATCCACACCGCAGCCACAGCTGAGAAGCACTGATCTGCGGAGAGGGGACTCTGTGACCAGGATTCTCAACAGCAGATAAACTCATCTCGGAGCCAAGAAGCCAGGGGCCTAGTGTCAGCAGACCTTCTGCAAAGGCCGGAGTGGGAGTGCAGGCCCTGTGCGGCCATGACGGGGTGCCCGCGGGACAGGAGAAGAACACGTCTCCATGAAGTCCTTATTGATAAAATTCAAAGTATCATGGCAGCCGAGTATAGTCGTCCGTCCCTTGGTATCCACGGGGGTTGCTTCCTGCCCCCCCCCCCCGCGGTACTCAGATCCGCGGATGGCCACGTTCCCCGTATGTGGGTCTGCGTGTGACTCGCACATCCTCCTCATGTCTAAACCGCCTCTGGGCCCACAACACCTGATCCGTCAGGGCCACAGGAGCAGGCGCTGCGTTGTGTTGCTTAGGGCTCAGCCTTCCGCAGTAGCGTTTGTGTGTAGTTCTGACCCGCAGTTGGGGGCCTGGGGACACGGAGCCTGTGGATGTGGGGGCCGACCCTGCAGCATTCTGTGCCACAGGGCTCTCTGGACAGAGTAACATTCTTTGCAGAGGGTGACATGTCACTTAACTGGGGTTCAAAGTCATGGACTCAAATGCAAACATTCATCTCTAGGAACCATCCTTAGGTCACAGGCCAGGCAAAACCAGGAGGCGGAGCGTCTGGCTTTTGCATCTTAGTTCGCCGTCCCGCCCCTCCAGCCCTGAGCGGCTGAGAGCCTGTCCCTGGTTCCGCTCTGGGTGGGACGAGGGTGGCCTGGGAGACACTTGGAGTGTGCTCTGTGATGAGGCGGCAGCACGGTTTAGCCCGTCATGCTGTGCGGAGGCTTCGTGTCCCCGAGTCAGGCCGCATCACAGGCTGCCCCACCCACCCCGGTGCGGGCTCCTGCGACCTCAGAATACGGGCCAGTGCGGGAGCTTCGAGCCTGCCCGCCCGCACCTGCTCTCCCCCGCCGCTGCTGCTGCCACCTTACGAGGACTTGTGCACGTGCAGTCTCCACTTTGTTGGTTTGGCCGACTGGAAAAATCTGCAAACGCCTCGCCTGTGTACCTATTTAATAACCCAAAAAAGCCACACTCCCAAGTGGGCTGTGTCTGAGTCTGCTTTGGTAAACTTTTTTTTTTTTTATTGAGGTATAATTGACATAACACCGTGTTAGTTTCCGACACAATGTGACAAATCAGTATTTGTTTAAGTGTGGTTAACATCCATCCATAGTTACAAAGTTTCTTTTCTCCAATGAAAACCGTTAAGATCTCCTGTTAGCAGCTTTCAGAAATGGGATGCAATGTATTAACCGTGGTAACCACTGCACAGGAGAGACCTGTCAAACTTATAGGATTGTTTGATAAAATGACTTACTTCTCCCATTCCTAAATGATACCTCATGACACTCTCAGACAGTAGCCAGGAGACACCGCAGCCCTGCACTGACGGCTGAGGGGCAGCTCGCCCCGCCTCGGGCTTGTCCGCTCTGGGTTTCCACAGGTGCTGCGCTCGGCCCTCGCTCCCCACCACTGGGAGAGCGCGTGCTCCTGGCTCCCGTCCTGGACGTGGGCTCCGGGGCACCTTAGCCGCCCTCCCTGACAGCTGAGTTGCAGTGGTCTCCTTCACGATTCTCCTCCCCTGATTTTGCTCCCTTAGAGCAGGGGTCTTCAACCCCCCCGGGCCATGGGTTGGTACCGGTCCCTGGTCTGTTAGGAACCCACCGGGCCACCCCCCACCATGGGCCGCACAGCAGGAGGTGAGCGGCAGGCTGGTAGCGAAGCTCCATCTGTATCTGCAGCTGCCCCCGTGCCAGCATCACCACCTCAGCTCCACCTCCGGTCCTCAGGCGGTAGATGCTCATAGGAGCCCCAGGCCCTGGTGCCAAAGAGGCTGGGGACCGCTGCTGTAAGGACAGATGCCAGTGGCTGTGTTGCAGCCATTTCACTGTTCTTTCTGGTGACCCGTGTTTTGAATGTCTGCTCCCCAGCATGTCAGCTTCATGAGGGCAGGGGCCCCCTCTGTCCCGGTCTCTGCTGCATCCTCGGTGCCTGGTGACTTTGATGTATGGGCTTAATTGGACGGAAGAGGCTACCACAGAAAAGACATGATTTCCTTGTCACCCACATTTGTGTCGCGTGCCTACTATGTGTTGGGCCCTAGCAATAACATGGTGACTGTCACAGGAAAGGTGAGCACAGGGCGCCGTGGGGGAGTGCGGGAAGGGTGTCGATGGGGTTTGCGGCTGGGGTCAGAGGCAGGCTGAATGACATTGACAGAGGCTGTTGTTTAAAAGGACTCACATCTGGAGGGTGGTTTGACACAGCACCGTTCAGAGTTCCTGCCAGCTCTGAAATTCTGTGAATTCCGGGCGGTGACAAACGCAGGAAAGGGAAATGAGGAGTCGTGTGGCCTTAGGGTGGTCAGGAAAGGCCCCCCAGAAGGTGACTTTTGAAAGAAGACTTCACATTTGCGAAAGAAATCCTAGAAGCCTCAGGTTGCAACTCCGGCTCTGTGAGCTCAGTGGACGCCGAGAGGGGTCTTCATTCTGCCGCCCTCCGTTGTCTTTACTGCAGGTCCCGGGTCCTCGGAGACAGAGCTTGCCTGGCGGGAGGCGGGGGAGGCAGGCTCGTCCCGGCGGTGACCTCGCCCCACTCCCGTCTCGGAGGAGGCCTCGGGTCTCAGGCTCTTCTCACCAGCCGGTCCGAGTCCCCAGTGCAGGAGCCAGGCCCACCCCCCGCCCCCCACGCCGGCCCCCCCACACTCATCCCGCCTTTCACTCCTTTCGTTTTCCCCGTCGGGCCGCTCACCTGGACTGACTGTCATTTCGTCCCCAGCTGCTTCCTCTCGAGGCGCAGCAGGTATGGTGGGTCTCTTGTCACGAGTGCTTCGCTTGCAGTGGACAGTGGTGTCTCTCAGTGAGGGGCACGTGGGCCGGGAGGCTGTCCCTGCGCTGTGGGCGTGGCTTCGCCTGTTTCTTCAATAACTAAAAAAAAGTCATCCTACAGTGTTCTGTTTCATCAGAGCTGGTAAGTACAATTTTCAAGCTTCGTTTCCTCTCAGAGCTTGAAGACAAAATGGATGAACAGGAGGTTGCTGTTGGGGGTGAAGCAGGTACGTGTTAAAGGCCGTGGAGTTCTGGTTTCGTATCCGCATCTGCCCTAACCCCACGCACAGCGGCAGACGAGCTGCTTTGCCAGCCGACGTCGGCAGCAGCTACGGGCAGAGGTTTCGGGTGGGCTCCTCGCTCTCTGCTCCCTCGTTGCCTCGACGGACTTTGGGGGTCCTGACAAATGCGTGTGCGTCCAGTGGGTCAGCAGAGTGCAGATGCAGGAACCGGGCATGGTGGCCCAGGAGCACGGAGTCCCGGGCTCCGGCAGGTCTGAGGACCGTGCGTCTTCGTAGCTCTAAAGGAAGAAGGAAGTGAGCTGAGGAAAGAGGCCCGAGTGACGGCTCGTGGCGTTGAGGAGCAGGCGCGGGGCCTGTGGAAGTGCTTGCCTCCCTGACCGCTGAAGACAGCGGGGCTGAGGCCGTTTGCGGGTCTGGTAGGGACAGTCCGGACGCCGTCTGTCCAGCACTCGGGGCCCCGCCGGCCTCTCCGCGAGCCGTGGGATTGCAGTCCTTGGGGAGCTTTCTGGGGGGTCCCCACCCTAAGTCACTCATGCTTTCTGTGGCCGTCAGCTTGCCCTCGGTCTGATGTGGCAGCAGCTAATTTTCACCTGCCCCTTCGCGGAGGGCGCCGTTGGAGAAGCGGCTGCGGGCTCGGCGGGGCCTGCGGGTCCCACGTGCAGCCGGAACGGTGTGGCCCAACCCAGCAGTGTTCTGGTCGGCGGCGCCCAGGCCCCAGGAGCCCATCGGCAGGGGCCACAGCGGTCCCTGTGCGGGCCATGCTGGCGGTCTCCCCGCCAGATGTCGCTTGGGGAGTCTGCACAGTAGACAGGCTCTCGGTCAAAGTTACTGTGACAGTCACCGCACGACACTTACCTGCCCTGTCGCGCTTGCATCTGCCCTGGACTCGCTTCCGTCAGTCACGTGCTGTGGGGCCTGCGCGGGCCCAGGTCGGCCCTGCCCAGGTCGGAGCCGAACCTGCCCTTCCGGGGTCAGAAGTGGCAGCTTGACCCCCAGACCCCCAGCGCCCAGCCCTGGGGCCTGGGCGTCCTGTGAACGTGTGCTCTTTCAAACTCCATCTCTGCTGTTGGGCGAGGACGGCTCCTCACCCAACTGGGCAGGAAGTCCCTTTCTGTCCCTGTGAATCAGACCTTCCTTGGGCCCTGCTTCATTTTGTCCCTGTTACCTTGCTCGCCACGGCCGGCATCTGTCCTTGGGATCCAAGCTTCATTACGGTGGTTGTTGTTAATAGCGTCCTGAGCTAAGTCCTTCCAAAGGAAATGACGGTGGTGGTGGTGATTGTCTTGCTGCTTTTATTATTATTTACCCATTACCATGAAAGACGAAGCTTTTTCACAGCGACCCCTTCCCTCTGGGGCTGATCCCTTTCTAATGTCAGAACTCCCTGCAAGGAAGTGGCCGGACTTAAGGTGTCTGTGGGTCGGGGGAACGTGTAACACGGGAAGGCTGCTCTCAGTGCGGCGTGCTTTTAAAGAACGCCTCTTACGAACCACAGCAGCGCCTGGTGCTCTGAGAAGGAGGCGCGCGTAAGCGAGAGCCGCGCGTCCGCAGCGGCAGCCCCTTCGCAGCTCCGACCCGCTCGCCGTGGTGAGTCGCGCTGCCTCTCCAGCTGAACTTCCCGTACCAGGCTTTGCTGTTATCTCTGACACATGAAAAGGTCGTTTTAAAAGGGGTTTCTAGACCCATTCTACAACTAAGTTGTTTTCTAATAAAGCATGGGCCAATATTAAGTTATAAACCTTAATAACGATTCCTCATGTTAGATTTCCAGTGAAAGATAAAGAAATGACAGTGGTACTTGGTTTGTGTACTGTTTGATCAGCTTTGGTACAAGGCAAATCCAATTGTTCTGATACAATCTCTGTGCCTTCAGGTGTCCTTGCAGCCTGAGAGATAGAAAGAACAGATTGTCCCCTGGTGTAGCAGATGGCAGACCTAAGACCCAGGCCTGCGTCCCATTAGCAAGTAGATCACGTACTGTGTGCAGGTCCCTGGGAATATGGGAGCGAGCGAAACAGGCGAGGGTCTGCCTGCACAGGCCTGGCGTTCCAGTGAGGTGGGGGCACAAGGTAGCAGAGTGACGTGCAGGCCCGCTAGCCAGCCAGCCCTGTGCCAGAGGGAGAACGAGCTGGGGCCACGGAGCAGGAGAAGGCTGTAATTCCAGCCAAGATGGCCAAGGGAAGACCTTGCTGAGAGGCTGACGTGTGAGGAAAGACTCGGCAGAATCCGGGGGGGGGTGCGTGTGGCTGAGGGAGGGGTTCGGTGAGTGTTGTCCCCGGTGACCCTCTCACAGTGGCTTAGAGCACGCAGTGTCAGGGGTCTCCATTTCCAGACGAGGCTGTGTTATCACGCCCCGCCCCCAGCTGCAGACTCCGGCACGGAAGCCTGAGAACTCCGGCCGCCCGTCGTCAGTCTTCCTTAGGCCCTGGTACGAAGTGGTTTGGTGGACGTGTTGAGTGAGCCTCGCTCTCTTCGTGGAGGCGAGAGACTCTGGAAATGCAAACGTGCTGGGGGAATTCGGGGTTTTTTATTATTATTAGTGGCTACTTTATTATTTTAGTTATTTATCATTCATTTATTTTATTAATTTATTTAGTTTATTATTTATTAGTGCTTATTAATCCGACAGGAAAAAATACATACAAACTTTTCAAAGTATAGAAGCCAAATGTCTATTAATTTCCTGTCTTTCTAACTCTGGGTGGTCAGTAGCTACGTACATACTAAATGTGCTTCATTTTCAGTTGCTAGTTATGGCGACGTCTCGGTGCTGCTGTTTGAGGATATGACTGGTTAAATATATCATCGGGGAATAAGTTCAGTGAAGCAGACAGACCAATTTAAAAAACAGCTTGGGGCAAACGAAAGGAAAATGAAAACTTGCCGAGCATAAACGTGTGAATTGGTGCGGCCTTTCTGGAGAGCAGTGAGGGACTTCATCAGAAGCCTCGGGCGTGCGCGCGTTTTGACCCAGCAGGTCCGCAATCCAGCTTTTCGGAGGAGCGTGTCCCTGTGTCCCGGGAGGGTGCGCGCGCCCCGCCCCGGGGCCCCTGGCCTTGGTCCCAGGCCCCCCTCAGCACCGCGGTCAGCCTGGTGCTCCCGAGTGCCTTTGCTATCTTCTGTATGTAACAGGAAGGCTGCGCGTCGCCTCATACTGGTGGTAACGTTCAGTCGGCGTAGGTGGCAGGCCTACCTGAGCCCCGGAGACACACGAGGAGACGCGGGCCCACGCATGGCGCCGCCTGCAGCCTGCGGGCTCCTGGCTTCTCGAACTCGGCGTGGATTTTCACATCCTAGTGGAGAGAGCTGAGAACTTCTGAACCGACGCTGCAGTCCTTTCTTGTTTAACTTGCAGCACAGCCAGCCTTGTCTAGGCAGCCGAAGGAGCTCGTGACAGTGGCCGCTTCCGCCGCGCGCCTCCCGCGTTGAGTTTTTCCTGCAGTTTCATCCGTTTCCTGAACATTTGGTTTTGCGTGTCCCATTGTCCCATTAAATTTCATTGGCCATAAACGTGCCCAAATCTCACCCCTCCTGGGCCAGCCCCCTATCGGTTGGTGGTCTTGGGGCTGCGCGGACCCTCTATGCTGTCACTGTCCCACGACGGGGCACTGGTCCCTTGAATTTGGCTCTCCTCTTCTCTCTGTCACCTCCTCATGTGACAGCCTTGGTCGCCTCCTGACGGCCCTCCCCACCTGCACTGGCTCTTCCCATGCAGCCGCCCGTCCCACCGTCCAGTCTGGAGGCGGAGCGCTGGCCCTGTCACGCTCCTTCCCGGGCCCGTGGGGCGTCCCTGCCTCTTACTGAATACCTTCCAGGACTTCTTAGCTCACCTTGGCCTGAACCTGCTCCTCTCACCCATGGTGACGTTTCTGACTGTCCCACGACACTCCCCGCCACTCCGGTCGTGATGTCTGTCTCTGGCCTCCGCATCGGACGCCCTTTTCTGTGATTTCACTGTCAGCTCCCAGTGCGGGCGCCACGTTTACTGCCTTTTGGCTTTTCCCGTTAACTGACACCTCTCTCTGCACGAGGCAGGATCCGTCCAGCTGCGGGAGGACGCTTTCCTAGAGAAGTGACCGCAAGGAGTGGCCTGCTCCATTAAACAACACATTGTCCCCTGAAGCTCACAGGGAAGCCGGGCGGGGGCAGGGCCGTCCCAGGTCCTGTCGCACCTCACCAGCGCCCACCTCACCAGCGCCCGAGGCCCGTTCTGTGACCTCCGACCTGGAAGGTGTCCTCTGCGTCAGGCTCAGTGGCAAACCCAGAGGAGCTTCTGCCTTTGCCGCTGCACTCACCCGCTTAAACGTGTCCTGTCTGCATTTCCGGCGCATTTCTTTTATTTGGACGGTGGCCAGAGGCAAACAACTCAGCCTAGTGACTTTAAAAACAAAAATCCAAGCTTTCCAAGCACACAGGCTGTTATCTAATTGGGTGGACATGCAAAACTTAAAAACCATCTTAATGTAACTTTCATTCTATAGAAAAAGCTAATTTGATCTACTGACATTTTGTATCTTAGGTTTAGTATTTATTGTGGGAAGATTTTAGTAAGGAATGACTAATCTAAAAAGCTTTGGTTTGATTAGGGGCTAAACTAACAAAATGTATTTTGAAATGAGATAATGAGATTTGCAGTTTTTGGTCTCCATCCAGTAAAACCTAAAACCCCCCAAATCTCCGTCTCCAGCAGACAGCGAATCTTTCCTTCGACTAGAAGTTTAAATTGCTGGATTTATAAGTTGTCTTAAAATTGTGTTCTTTGAACAGTTTAAAGTGTTACATAGTGTTGAGATGAAGTCATCAAACTGCTTAAGACTTTAACGCTGTATATTTGGGTGACTGAATAAATACATGGTTAGTGAAAAAATTAACACTTAATAATAGTTACCAGAAGAAGGGCTTTTCCTCTAGCCACTAATAAGACCTATATAAACTGTCTTCTGCCTTAATTCCTCTTTCTTTTGAGCATGTGTGGATTTTAGGATTTTCTTGGGTTTTGTGTTTTAGGAAATTGGTCTTTTATTGGAAAAGGATAGAGACAAGATTTATTTTTTTTTTATTCTACTGTGCCTGCTATATTTGTATCTCACTTATAAGACATTAGCAACTCTGGATAATGATGGTGACATGTGTCACTATCAGCTTTTTGGGAATACAGTAAATAAAACATGTTCAAAGGCCTCAGGCTCTCTCTAAAAGGGAAGAAGATTCTTAAACGGATGTCATAAAGCAGAAACCTCCCAAGACTCAGTTTTGGACATTTGGAACAAAGTTGGCATAGCAGTTTTTTGACTAGAATAATTTAAAAGTGCAAAAGAGCGGCATCTTTTTTCCCCAGTGCCTTTTTCCTCCAAGTACGGCGAATGAGCTGCAGCAAAACAGACCGCAGCTGACTGGTGTAATTCGGCTGCACCAGTTCCCTAGGATTTTGGAGAGAGGCGCTTCGTGACGCTGGGTGCCTCTGTGTTGGGGGAAGTTAATGTGGACCGGTCCCACCTCGCCTGGGTGGCAGCGTGCGGCGGGGACGCAGGCAGCTTTGGACAGACCGGTTCTTTTGAGCCAAAGCTGTGTCACCCAGAACCTGGGAAAGGCCGGCTTCGTGCATGCGGGGGACCATCTTGGTGAGCGGCCGCTCCGTCGTCCTAGTCCACTTGGGGTCCCTGCCTTCGTCCCTGGGGAGTAGAGGCTCAGTTTAACTTGTAAATGAGGTGTGCTGCTTGTGACACTGGACTTTCTATCAGAAGCTTCCGGCTGGCCTTCCCCGCCCCACCCTCTTCCTCCTGCTTGCTCCTCCTTGGCCTTGGGTGGCCTTGTTTTCCACACCACGTTGTTGGGACGTGCGCCGCCACGAGCGCTAGTTGAACTGTTTAAAAACTTTTCTTTTGAAGTAACTACAGGTGCACAGGACCTTGCAGAGAGAGCACAGTGCGGTATCACCCGTTTATGTAGCTACAATGCAGTGTGTGTCCCTGCGACACGTTATCACACGCGAGGATCCGTGGACCACTGCAGTCAAGACACAGAGCCGCCCTGTCCCCACAGAGGTCTCCCCGACGCCGCCCTTCGCAGTCTCACACCCCGCCCTCCCTCTCCTGCCCCTCGCCCCCGGCAGCCCCTGCGTTGTTCCCACCTCTATAATCTCGTCGTTTCGGGGTGTTCTGTCACCAGAATCTCAGTCCGTGACCTTTGGAGGTGGCCTTTTTCACTCGCTGGCTGCGCGTGTCAGCAGTTGGTCCCTGTGTCTGGCCGAGCGTCGTCCTTGGTGGGGCACGGTCTTCAGCCGTGTGTCTGCCGAGGAGCGACTGGGTTGTCCCCAGCTCAGGGCTGTTGTGAATAAAGCTGCCGTGAGCAGACCTGCACGAGCTTTTGTGTGGACAGAAATTTTCATTTCTCTGGATAAATGCCCAGGAGTGCGATTGCTGGGCTGTATGAGAGCGTGCAGGTTTAATTTTTTAAGAAATGGAGAAATTATTTTCCCGAGTGGCTGTACCATTTTACATCTCCGCCAGTAGTATACGAGAAATCAGATATCTGCATCCTCACCATCATTTGGTATTGTCACTGGTTTTGATTTTCGTCGTTTGAATCGTTAAGTGGTGCTGTCCTACCAGGGTCTTAATCTGCATCTCCCTGATGGCTGGCGTCTTAGCGCTCTGCCTTCCGCCTGCTTGCTCACTCTCCGCATGTGCTCTCCGGCCAGACAGCTCCTGACACCTTCTCGTTTTCTCACTGGATTGTTTGTCTTTTTAACTGCTGAGTTTCGAGTGTTCTTTAATGTTCTGAGTGCGAATCCTTCGTCAGACGTGTGGGTGGCATATTTTCTCACGGTCCGTACTTTTCAGCCTCGCAGGAGCCTTCGCAGAGCAAGTTTTAATTTTGATGAAGTCCGGTTCATGGACATTTTTCTTTTTTGAATCATGCATTTCGTGTCATTTCTAAGAACCGTTCTTCAAACTGTAGGTCCCGAAGATTTTCTCACACGCTGTAGTTTACATTTTGACTTAATTTTGTATATAAAGTGTGAGGTTTGGGTCAAGGTTCTTTCCTTTTTTCTTTGCCTATGCATGTCCAGTTGCTCCTACACCGTTTGTTGAAAAGGCTGCTCTTCCTCTGTTAACTCACTTTGGGATCTTTACAGAAATCGGTCGGTCATACTGTGTGGGACCACCTCGGGCTCTCTGTCTGTTCCATTGATCTAGATGTCTGTCTGTCCACCAGTACTGCACAGCCTGGGGTACTGCAGCCGTCTGGTCACTCTCGAAACTGGGGAGAGTGATTCCGCACACTTAATTTTTCATTTTCAAATTGTTTTAGCTAATCTAGTGCCTTTCCATATAAATTTTAGAATGAACCATATCTGTATCCATAAACGATCTTGCTGGGATTTTATAGAAATTCTTAGACCTGTATATGAATTTAGAGAGAATCAGTATCATTACTATGTTGAAGCTTCCAATCCATGAACGTGGTATGTCCTCCATTTATTACCTCTTCTTTAACTTTTTTCATCAACTTTTTGTAGTTTTCAGCATTCAAGTCCTATACATTTTTTACATTTATATCAACCTAAATATTTCCCCTTTTTTTGTGATTGTTAATAGTATTGCATTTTAAATTTTAGTTCCTATGTGTTCATTGCTTGTATATAGAAAGACAAATGACTTGTGGACGGGTTTTATATCTGGTGACTTTGCTGAATTCACTTGAATTCTAGGAGGGTTTTGTTTTGTTTCGTTTGGGTAGAGTTTTTGGAATTTTCTGCATAGACCATCATTTCAGCTACAGATATGCTTAGTTTTGTTTTTTTCTTCTCTCTGATCCGTGTGCCTTATATTTCTTTCCTTCACCTTCCACTCTGTCGCACGTCCAGGCCCGCGCCACGCAGCAGGGGCGAGGGCGGGCGTCCTCGCCAGCCGGAGACGGACAGCGTCCAGCCCCTCTCCAGTCATTACGATGCCAGCTCTGGGGTTCTGTGTCCCCATTTTTTATCGGGTTAAGGAAGTTCTCTATTCCTGTCGTTCTGAGTTTTTGTTGTGAATGAAGAGTGATGTTTTCAGTTCCCACGTCTGTCTCTCCAGCCAGATTCCAAGCTTCTGGGGACGACACACGGCTTCATGACATCATGTTTCCCAGAGTGCCTGGCTGGGCTGTGCCCCAAGGAGGCACCAGGCAGGTTTCTGGGTCAGGGCTGGGCATGTCACTGATGGCAGAGACGTGGGTGCACCCTGTGAGGGTGCTCGCAGGGTCGTCCCTACCCAGACGGCCCTGGTCTGGAGAGAGTCACCTCCTCTCTTAGGCCACCATCACCATCTACCCCGGGGTTTGAGGCCTAGACGGAGTCGTGGGCGGCACTGGTGCTACAGCAGAGAGACGGCCAAGGCGGAGCTCGCCCGCCCTGCCCTGGGCGTCGGAGGGGAGGCTCTTCAGATCGCTGCTGCGCTGAGAGCCGTTGAGTTGTCCACTGTCGGTGGGGAAGTTGCATGTTGTGCGACTTATGGTCCAGTGAAGCTGTTATTTACCTTGTTAAGGAAGTGCCAGTGGGCCGTGACGTCCTGCTGCTGTCTGTGCTGGGGGCTGTCATCCGGTCCCGCCAGCCCACGAGGCTTCTCCAGCTCAGCCCCCACTGTTCCTGCTCACCCCAGAGAGTCTGCGGCGTGTCGCCCAGCCTCAGAGACGCCCGCAGGTGCTGCTGTGCGGCTCATGTCGAAGCGCTCGCCTAAGAATGAAGCCCTAGCGCTCCTCACTGCTAGGGAGGCCGTTGTCACCTGCGGCCAGCTCAGTGCGGGCTGCTTCTCCAGCCCCCTGACGCTGTTTATGAAGTAGGAAAAGGGCAGAAAACGCTCACTTTATTTTTAACAGCAAGGAAATAAGCCAAAGGATGGAGACTTGTCTCTCATCACAAACAGTGGTGCCCGAGGTCTAGACCGCAGCGCCCGTCTTGTGCCACGTTGCAGTCTCTCCTGTGCCCTGACGGCCAGCCGCCCGAGTTGGTGTCCCCGCCCCCTCCTCACTTGGAACACGCGGCTGTGTCCCCGGATCGCAGAGCTGCCAGGTCGTCGTCCTGGTGGTTTAGGGCATCATCTCGCTGACGGGCTCATTTCCAACGTTTGTTCTGTCGGTTGCCACTTCTTCCTCATTCATTGTCTCCTGTCCGAGGCCTTTCCAAGTGTTCAACAGCCAAGGGCCGGCCTGGCGCGTGGTGGGGGTGCACGCGTCTCGATCAGGTCCTATGCCTAGGAGTTCAGGCATCCGGGCCCGGCCGAGCAGGGAACGAGTCGGGCAGCGGATGTGGTGGCCGTGGGCTCCCCGCGTACGCCAAGCAGCCGTCCTGAGGTTCCCTGTCGTGGTTCCGTCGTGGGCGCACAGTCAAACTCTCTCTGTTCCTTGTGTTTTCTAGGGCTCCAAGGTCCTCGTCGACGCGCGGGACAAGCTCGGTATTCCCTGGCAGCATTCCGAGAATGAAAAGCACGGGATGCTCCTGATGGCCTTCGAGAACAGCCCGGGGATGCCCGTGGAGCCGGCCACCTTCCAGCTGTACGTGCCCGCCCTGAGCGCCCTGTGGGGGGACTCGGGCATCAGAGAAGCCTTCCGCCGGAGGAGCGAGTTCCAGCTGGTGCGTGAGCCGCGGGCCGTGTTTTAAACCCACAACAGACACACACAGCAGCAGCAGATGGCGCTGTCTAAGTGGTTGAAGAGGGAGCAAAATTAACTCCCTCGGGCTAGGTGTTTGTTCAGGAGCATGAAGAATTCTTAAAACAGTGAAGGTCCGTGTAGTCGGGGAGCTCGGTGTTCTTAGGTCTTGTTCGCAGTAGGGAGTTAGTGCCTCCTTGAAGCAGCTCTCCAGCCCAGCCACACGGGGGTGATGTAGGTCAGTGCCCCGGAGGCCGGGCTGGGCCCTCCGCGTGTTCCCTTCAGACCCGTTCACCTTAAGGTTTGGACTTTTCAAAAAGCCTAGTCGTCTTTGTCATTTAGGTCATTTAGGATGTGAGTCTACACACGGGAAGTTCGGGGTGCTGCCCCGGCACGCCGGGCAGGCTCACACAGGCCGCGCACCCCGCGGCATGCTTCTGTGGGCAGGTGGCAGAAGTGCCCCCTCGCTTGGCCTAGGCAGTGAAGGGCCCCGCTCGGCCCAGCCATGATGGCCCCGGGGCAGCGGCGGGTGGGAGCTCTAGTGGGCCTCGGCCGACTCGCCTGCGCTCGGCCACCTTTGGTGTGGCTTCCCTGATGGCTGGGACCTGGCGGCCATGTGCACGGCAGCATGAGCAAGGAGGGACCGGGACCAGGGCCGGGGGCGCTGTGCAGGGTCAGTGAGGCCTGGCAGACCCTCCATGTGTCCCCCGCGAGACTACGTGGGGTGACGACCGCGCTTCCTGCGGCCGTGCCACCAGCTGGGGATCCCCTGTGCGCAGAGGGGCCACTGGGGTGCAGAGCACCAAAGTAGCGGGTCCAGCTTGCGGTCCTTCCAGAAATCGCTGGCAGTCGTGTGCAAGGTGGACTGGGCACCGGCCGGACGGCGGTCCGGTTGGGGGTCCAGTTTAGAGGCTGTCAGAACTTGAGCCGGCAGGAGCGGTTTTGATGCCTGACCTCACGTCTCATGCTTCACCCCTGCTGGCCTCTCGCTATCTCCTTGTCACCGTCACCGTCACACGTTCCTCCAGACATGCCACGTGAGCAGGCCCGGGGATCAGCAGGTGTAGAACTGGCTGCATCGGTGGGGCCGGTCTTTGCCTTCCAGGATGTTCTCTGGGAATGACGGCCGAGCCACTGCATTTAACAGCACAGCTGCCCTGGCGAGGGTAGCATCCCTTGCCCAGAGGGCTGACAGCTGTCCTAGGAGTGCGCCCCCGGTTAGAGCCCGTGCTCCCCCGGCTCTCGGGGTCCCCGGCAAGTGGGGGCACTGCACTCGCAGGGCCTGGGCCTCCTTTCCTCCGACGCTCCTGCTTCTCACTTCTGGGATGTTTAGAAACATTCACTGACTTGGGAATCGTTTTTACGCCCCTTTGTTTTTGCTTTCGGCGGCAGGGCGTGGTGCTTTCTGGAAAACGGCTTTATTTCTCTGGCTTTGGGAGGTGGGGGTGGAGGCCAGGTCAGAGGGGTCTGTGGGTGTCGGTGGCACAGCGCCGCTTCCTTTCCGGAAGTCCAGTGGCTCCGTGTTAGAGATGCCGCCTCCCGCGCGCTCAGAGCACCCGGGTCTGCGGCGGCAGCAGGGATGCCGGGAGGGCGGGGCGGAGGGCCACGTGCGAACAGGGCAGAGCGAAATTCGAGGGGAAACCGCCCTGCGCTCCGTGAGTTGCATGCCGGCTGTAAGTGGTCACCAGCCGGCGCCCGGCATGCAGCCCTCGTGTGCCGTGACGCCTGTGGCTTCGGAGACGCCCCAGGCCCGATCTGTGTCGTCAGCAGTTCCCAGTCGCCTTGTCCCCTCCCGCCACCCCGGTGGACGTGGGCTCGTAGGGGCTGTGGAAGCATGGTTTAGTTCTCGGGCTCGGGATGCTGCCCGGTGCAGTGCCCCAGCCTCTCCGTCGCATTCCTGAGATGCACGTGGCTCCTGCCGTGCGGCAGCTACATCTGCTTAGAAAAGAAAGGGCCGGGCGCTTTTCCAGAAGTCCTGACGCCATGCCTGAGCGCTCCTTTGGAAGCCTGAGCTTTTGCTGGCATGATTTTAATTGAGTTTCAAAATAGTTTCCGGGAACTTTCTTAGTAAGCAGGTGGAATGGAGGGAGGTGGTTTGTAGTGATAGGAACCTTTGTAACTTTTTTTGAGGCCATAAGAAACCAAGTGACTTACACTGAAGCCCAGTTTTGTGCCTTTTCTGTGCCTGGTGCGAGGCCTTCTGGGAAAGGCGTGTCCTCTGTAATGGCCTGGCAGTTACTCCCGGCCGCTCGGTAAGGTTGCAGATGCTGGTTGATGGGGAATAAGGCCTGAAGTAGCAAGTGACAGCTCACGTCCCCAGGCTGTCTCAGTGGTGTGAGGGGTCCCAGGTGTCCTGGAAGGCTGTTGCCAGCCTGTCATCTGCCCGCCCGGTTTCCCTGGGCCACGTGGCATCAGCTGTAAGCCTTTAGTCTCAGCCCTTCTCGCTCTGCGCTCGAGGCACCTTACAGACCAACTTAAAAACGTCGCCACCCCAGCTTTTAGGGCCGAGGAAGACAGCAGAACCCCAGAAACCACGAGGGGGCGGTGCTTCGGCGCCGATGCTTCTCGTGGTGCAGTTTGGGACATTTCAGAGACGCTCCTCAGAGCCACCGGCAGTGCCCGCTGTCCGAGGCAGAGGGCGAGTGTCCCTGGGTGTCCGCACCGCCGCTGGGGGGTTTGCTGGCATGCAATGGAAAGCCCAGCACAGTGGCGACTTTTTCCCTCATGTAAGAAGTTCAGGAATAGCCAAGTCAGGGTGATGGGGGTCCCCACGCAGACCCTTGCCAGTGGCCTGTTGCGTGGCTCCCCTCCTCAGGCTTGGTGTTTGCTGCGTCCCAGACGGGGAGGGGTGGAAGGAGAGTCCACCCGCTTCCTTTTAGGGCGACTTCCTGCAAGCAGCATCCAGCAGCCCTGGTCACATGGCCGCACCTACAGGGAGGTTGCCCGGGTCCCTTTGGGACCTTCTGCTGGACGACGGGGCGGGGAGGTGCTGCTAGGTGGGAGGGTGGAGCGGCTGCCAGGCGTTCCCACCCCCTTGGGAGCGCAGACGCCCCAGCAGCGCGAGCCGTGGGCACCTGGGCCGCACCTCCCGTCCCACCGTCTTTAACTTTTATGTGGAATTTATTCACTCAGCAATGTTCAAGGAGCGGCCACCGTGTGTCAGGCACTCTTACAAGTCCTGGGGAAGTAGCAGCACACAAACACAGGACAGACCCATGCCCGCGTGGGGCTGGTCTTGTGACAGGAGGAGGCAGACAGTGGATGAAGTGACAGGCGTGTGCGCGTGTGCACGTGTGTGCGCGTCTGAGGGACAGTCAGCCGGGACTCGGGCGGACACCGTGGACAGCGGGAGCCAGGGGGGGGGGGGTGGCCGCAGAGGGTTTCTTCAGGTTCCCGGGTCTCCCCGCATGTGTCCCCTTCGTGGTGACCGCGTCAGGAGCGCACCACAGAGCCAGGCCGTGCTCCCTGGTCAGGCGTAGCCGTGGGACGAGGTTCGAGTCTTGACCCTCAAATGACTGGACACGTCCACTCCAGCCTGTGTTGCCTGCACAGGCTTCCCACGTCTGGAGCGTGGGTGGTCAGCACGAACCCACACCTGGCGGCAGCGTGCAGAGAGCATGGCAGAGGCGCCCCCAGCCCACGCCGTTGGAGCCCCTGGGTGTGGCTCTGGCCCTGTCTGATGCAGCTTCCCTGCATGGCATCTGAGCCGGCCCTGAAGGGGGTGAGAGCAGGCTTTGAAGGCGTCCGGAGGCGTGGGGGCGTCTGGCCCGCAGAGTGACACGTGTGTAGGGCCCGTGGTGGGAGCGAGCGTCGTGGTCCGGAGTGCAGCAGGAGGCTGCCGTGAGACAGGGCCAGGGTGCAGTGGGGCCAGAGGGGACAGCTTTCCAGAGCAGGGGCTCCGCGGGGCGGCGAGGGGCCGCGGGGCAGACGTGGCCTTTGGCAGAGGGGTCACATGGCTTGATTGACGTTTTCATAGGGTCGCTTGGGCAGCTGCATCCTGGGTTACAGGCTTTCGCGGTGACCTGGGTGACAGAGGATGGTGGCTCCTGTCAGCATGATGCTGATGAGAAGTGCGGGGGTCTGCGCGTCCTAGAATTGGAGAGGCACATGGAGGCGTCTGGTCTCCTGTCTGGTCTCACGCCCCTCCAGCCTGAGGGCGCCTCGGCGTCAGCCCCGGGCCGATTCGAGGCCCAGTGTTCTGTCTCGTGGTTCAGAATTGGGACGCTGGTGATGAGTCCCTTTTGCTTTGTAAGTGGCTCCCCGGCGGTCCCTGGGTGCTGGCACCCGCGGTGTGTGAAGCGTGTGGGGCAGCCCTGTGCCCACGGCCTCAGCCATGCCCATGCGTCTAGTGTCTTACTTTTCGGGGTGCTCTCTCCTGGGGACTTGTTTCAGGCCACCCAGCCATCTGCAGGATCAGTCACCTTCATTACCGTGAGCCCCGCCAAGAGCAAAGGTCACGAGCAGAGGGCAAGGTCGCAGCAGCTGAGGGACACCCCTGTTACAGCTTCAGCCCCATTCCGTGCTGCTTGGGGACCAGCGGAGCCCTAAAGTCTCAACTAGTGTTTAATGGAGGTTTAATCAGGAAAACGGAAGTCACCTAGTAGTTCCCATTCGTACTCCCGACTCGTACACCTGCTGCCGCTGCTGTGTCGGAGGGTGACCTCCGTTCCCTCGGCACCCCATTCCCTCAGCACCCACATTCCCTCGGAACCCCCTTCCTCAGCACCCCCATCCTCTCGGTCATAAACATTTCCATGATTATAGGTTCTTTTCTGTGTTGATTACCATTTTCATTTACTCTTGTGAGTCGCTGTTGACATCTTTGCTTCTGTTTTTCTGTCGGGAGCAAGCTCGTCTTCATCCGTGCTCGCCTGTCCCCAGGTGCGCGTTGTTTCTAACACTTTTTAAAAACACTTTTTGTTTTGAATAACTGTAGATGCGCAGGAAGTTGCAAGCACAGCACAGGAAGGTCCCTTGCGTCCTGCACCCAGTCCCCCCAGTGGTTGCGTCCTCTGTGAGGAACCTGCGAGGCTGGCGCTGGTGCCGTGCGTGTGGTCATCACGTTATCCCCTGTGCCACAGTCGGGACCAGACTCAGGACTGCCTGTCACCACAGAGGTCCCCTGTGCTGCCCCTCCGCAGTCCCCCCCCACGTCCCCCCCCCCTGTCCCGCGTCCCTGGCAGCCACTCATGCGGTCTCTGTCTCTAAAACCTTATCATTTGGCAATACTTTATAAGTGGAACCGCTTAGCACGTGCCCTTTTGAGGTCGACATCTGTCAGTCATCGTAATGCCTTTGAGACCCGCCAGGCTGGCGCGTGTACCGACAGTGCCTTTATTTCTGCGTCGTAGTCCGTGGTAGGGGTACCACCGTTTTGTATCTAACCGTGTATATAGTTAGATGTACGTCTGTGCATACACGTATACAATAATACATTATTTTTATCTTATAGGGTAAGTCAAAAATGTCAGCAGTCAGTAATTTCTGGAGAAAATCGAGCTGTCTTTCAGATGGGGGAGGAGCGGAGCCTCCCCTCCTAGTCGTGCTTTGGTGCTGTCTGTGCACGAGTGAGCGTTCAGCCTTTCAGACTGCACTGGCTTTCCTAGTGTGCCCACGGGGGACCCCCGCCGTCGGGAAGCTTACTGGTGAAGCGGGAGGCACTGGAGAGGCCCTCCAGCCAGATCCCCGTGTTCAGTGCTGAGAAAGGCGCCCCGAAGCGACAGTTACTGAAGGGCCGGCCTAGCCAAGACTAGAGGGCAAGGAACTTAGTCGGTGAAGGCTTGTCTGGGTCCTGACCCCAGCCCTGGAGGGGTTGGCACCGCTACTTTTCCTCTGAGGTGGCTCCTTCTTGCCCGCAGACACAGAAGCAGGAAGCTGAGGCATTTGCTTATCCTGTACTGGTGAGAAACCCATGTGTTCCTGCTCCTGACCTTGGCCTTTCCTCTTCAGTTCATTAGTCGTGAATAGTTACTACATACTTACAGGCCTCTGAACATCTACTCCTTTAGAAAAATAGTGAATATGCATTTTAACAGACCCTCCTCCCATAATGATTTGCGCCTGGAGGGTTTGTAAGTCAGTGACATAATGGCCTAGGATGGAAATGTGATCTATTTTATAGTAGAATTAATAATAGAATATTTTACAGGATAACAAGGGCCAGAACCACTAAAGGGGAAGAAGAATGGGTTTGACTGAGTAAACATCGTTAGCTTTTGTCTGGCAAAAGTCAACAGAAAGAAAATTAAGAAGGCAAATAACAAATTAGGGGAGGAAATGCAACATATAACAAAGGTGTTTGTAATGTTAAAAGAGTGTGTAAAACCATTGCAGCCGCCTGAGAGAGCACTTTGGGGTGGACAGGTAGAGAACTGGTCCTAGTAGGGAGCTGAGTAAAGGAAAGAACAAGGTCACCAACCTTGCTGCGAATCATGGAAATGCACATTAAAGCCATTATCCAGAGACTTATGCCGAAAATAATTTTAAATGCTAGATAAGCTGTTAAAAATATTTACGAAAGGGCCTGAATGTTGACAAGGCTCAAAAGACTCCCCAGGCCGAAGCTGAGGGCGAGCCAGCTCCCAGGGGCACACAGAGCCTGAGTCACGCTTCCAAGACAGTCGCTGATCCAGACCACACCCTGAGCTACCTTTTCTGACAGACTCCAGGGTCTCAAAAGGAGGTAGGAATTTAAGTTCGCCAGAGCTGAGGAATCTGACAGGAAGCTCCTTTGTCACGAGCTGGGGCCTCAGACTGTGAGGAAGAACCAAAAGGAGCACTCAGCAGGGGGAGAGGAGAGAGAGAGGCCCCGCCCGGCCTGGGCAGGTGAGGGGCAGGTGAGGGGAAGGCCGAGGGAAACACACCTGCAGGCCGGCTCCCCCGGGGACTTGCTGCCCGCTTCACAAGAGCAGTCCAAGAAGCCCAGTGCTGCGAGTTTAGTTCTAAGTGACCCCAAACAGGTCGTGTGCCCAAGTGCCTGGCAGAAGCAAATAGAAACCCTCCGGAAAAGACACTTTGACCCTCAGCCTCGGGGATTCCCCACAAATGATGTGTTTCAGGGTGCGGGTGTCACAGAGATTGCCGAAGTCACAAGGAAACAAGGCACAAAGTCTAGAATCAAAACAACAGACAGCAGAAACAGCCACAGTCTTCAGATAGCAAACTGTCAGACACAGATTTTTTAAAACTAAGTGTGTTTAAAGAAATACAAGAATTTTCAGGAAAAGCAGGAAACTATTAAAAGTGACAATACATTTTAAAAGAACAAACTAGAATCAAAAAACCCCAAAATCCAAAATTTAAAACTCAGTGAATACGTTAGGCAGTTTTTTGAACACAATAAAAGAGTATTAATGAACCAGAAGAAGTATTGGAAGAAAGTATTAAGAACGTAGAACAGAGACCAAAACAGAGACCATGTGAACGGCTAAGAGATACATGCAGTAGCTGGAGAAGGTCTAGTGTGCATCTAAGCAAGACTCAGAAAGGTAGAAGGCTGGGGGGTTGAAGAGCTAATGGCTGATGAAACATCGGGTCACAGAGCCAGGAAACCCAGTTCATTCCAATCCAGATTGAGAAAAAAGAGCCTCTAGCTTGACCCATCATAATGAACCCAGAAAACCAGACAGCAAAGTCTTAAAAGGAGCTACAGGAAAAGGTAGCGATGAACGTTCAAGGACTGGCGGTTTGACAGTGTTCTTCCCAGACACTCCAGAAGCCAGGCAGAGTGACCGCCGAGAGGCGGCCAGGCGGAGTCTGTGAGAGAGCACGTGTCTGGAATTCTGCAGAGCCGCAGGCGGTGTGGGCACGTTCTCAGGAAGCGCCGGCCATCAGCAAACCCTCCCTGGGGCCAGCGCTCGGGCGACAGTTCAAGCCAGAGGGGGTCATACCAGCTGGCGCGTTTGAAACGAAGGAAAACGAAGACCGATTCATCACTTTTGCCTTTTGTGGGTCTCGCTTCTGGTGTCAGAGCTAAGAACTCGCTGGCGAATGCAAGGTCAGGAGGAGTCACCCCCACGTCCTCTTCTTACGTGTGGGTGGCTCTCTCGTGTGTGGTTGTCGACCTACTTCGAGTTGGTTTTGGATGTGGAGCAAGGTCGGGGTCCAGCCTCGCCTGCGTGGGGATGTCAGCGGCTCTATCCACATCTTTGGCCGCCGCCTCTTTCCCCGCTGAGCGGTCTTAGTTCTCATGCACGTTTGACTTTATTTCTGTTCTCAGTTCTGTTCAGTTAGTCTGTGTGTCTGCCTTATGCCAGTGACACACTATTTTGATTTCTGTAGCTTTGTAGTAAGTTTCGAATCAGGACAGTGAGGCCCCGGCTTTGTTTTATTTTTCTCAGGGTGGTTTTGATTTGCATTCCTCCGAGGACTAATGATGTGGAGCTACTTTCACAGAGAATGGAGTGGGAGGGACTTGTTCTCAGAGGTCAGCGAACTGTTGGCTGCAGGCTAACTTTCATGTGGCTGGGTTTTGTTTGGACCCCTGGCCAAGAATGCTTTTTTACTTCGGTAAGGCTTAGAAAAAAGAGTATGCAGTAAAGACTGTATGTAGGTCACAAAGCCTAAAATATCTGCCAGCCGGACCTTTACAGAAAGATTGTGATCCATTCTCTAACAAATCAGTATTAAGATTTATTTTTTAAAAACCTTAATAGCCAATTCAGTGGCGATATCAGTGCAGAATTAGATAAGTCAGTTGGTGGAACCACATAGAGAGCGATGAAATTGGACCCCTGTATACACCCAACTTCACGTGGATTAGAGACCTAAATATGGGAAGCAAAATGGTATCTTTTAGGAGGTGATACAGAAAGAAACCTCACGATCCCGGTGGAGGGAAGGATCTCTTAAGTCCTTCAAAGTGCAGCTGGAAAAGGTTAATGATTTGACCGCCATCGAGGACTTCTGTTCATCCAGAGACGTCGTGGGGCCAGGTGGGGACACATTCGCCCTCTGTAACTCAGGAAGGAAAAGCACCCGGATATTTACGGAACTGCCGCAGATGCGCAGGAAGGAGGCAGTTCAATAGAAAACTGGCTTACAGGCCTGAACAGCCATTACTGAGAGGAGGAAACGATTTTATTATGTGCTCACCAGATTTGCAAAAATTAAAGTATTTGACAGTGGCCAGAGTGGGTCGGGCCGGGGACGGGACGAGATGGGGGGCAGGTGCCGCCCCGCCCCTGGCGCCGGTGGCCGTGCCCGGTGGAAGGAGCTCTGCTCCCGAGTGCGCGGGCTCCAGGGGAGACCGCCCAGGTGTGCCCGGAGAGGAAAACGGGTGAATGGGTTGATTTTTATCGCTGAGTGCCGAGGTGAAGAGGGGCAACGGGCAGTCTGCCCGACGACGCTGCCACGCGGGACCGTGCGAACGGCGCACTGTCGGGCCGTGAGGTGTGTGCCCTGCGGTTGCTTTAAACTTCAGCCTCGCTGCGGAGGGACGCGTACGTGTGTGTGACAGAACGACAAGGAAGGGTCAGAAGGCGTCACCGGTGGAGGATAATGGCACTTCTCGAAGTCAGGTGAGACTCCCGTAGAGACAGGAAGGAGCGTGGTGGTTATTAGGGGCTGCTGTCTAACAGTCTCAGACTTTCAGGATGGAAAAGCTCCGGGGAGCTGCTTACAGCAGTGAAACATGGCCAGACGGTAAATTTTAGGTAGTGTGTGCGCTGACATGCAGCAGAGCACATGGTGTGTCGTCGTGAATACAAACCGAGCGCAGAGGTCCCATTCCGTTGCCCGGATGATCTTCATCTTTGCGTAAACCTCTGAGTCACAAGATTCAGAGTGAGTTCTCGAGTTTAGCGAAGACGCGCCGTTCCCTGCCCGCTCACTCATTTAACAAAATCTTGTCCCGACTCTTGCCGTCATCCTGGCAAAATTTGCATTACGTTCCCCTAAACGTCAGGAGTTACAATCTTGGAAAGCTGGTTGGGGTTCCTGGGGGCTGAGGGCCTGAGGGGACGCCTGGCGTCCTCTAAGGACAGGCGTCCGTCCTCTTCACGGCAGGTCACTGGTCTCACTGTAGGAAGCGCAGCGAGCCGCGCGGCACATCGCGGAGGAAGGCGGCCTCACCCACCGGACAGGGCCAGAGCTGGAATCAGCCCCTGCTGCCTCCTGCTCCTCGGCCCTCCTCCGGCGCCCGCGCCCAGCCGCGCCAGCCCTGTGTCCAGAGAAATGGGAGACCGAGACGCAGTCCGTCGCAGCCCCGGCTCAGAAGACAGACCTTGGCTTCGCGTAAACTGGCCGATGGTCACTGGGCTAGAATTGGTTTTGGTTTCTTTCCCCCAAATAAGAGTATGAGAATTGAAGTCTAATAGAATTTTTGAATTTTCTAAAGAAATGATTTCAGCAAAATATTTGAGTAAATTTTTAGCATTAAGTCAAATAAAAGTGTGAACGTGGATCCCTAAACCGTGGTAGAGAGAATAATTCATGTGTATGTTAGAAACCAGTAAATCTGCCGTCCAGATGCCAAGAGAGGTGCAGACTGCGAGGCAGAGGCTGGCTCCCCTGTGACAGTGACAGACGTCAGACAGAACAGGTGTCAGGATGGCGCAGAGGACTCAGATGGGCGGACACATGAACGCCGTGCGGATCTCGGCTGTGATCCGGTCTGCAGGTCCCAGAAACATCGGGTGCACGTCACAGCGACCGCAAACCGGAGGGGACACGGGCAGCAGCCTCGGGAGGGTCCAGAGTTCGCACGCAGATGCGGCGTGCCCTGGGGGGCCCAGCCTGCCCCCCCCCCCCCGCCGCTGCCTGGGGCGCGGGCAGACACCGGCGTGTCACCTGGGAGTCCCTAGAGCTGCCCTTCCGCAGAGGGACCCCGGGTCGGCTGCGTGCGTGGGGCGTCTCTTAGGCTGAGCCGGCCCTCGGTGGCTGGTGGAAGCGTTGCGGACCACCTCCCCGGCCCCCCGGCCCGGGTCCGCGAGCACGCAGCGTCTCCTGTGCTTTTCGTTGCTCTCTGGCCGCATCTCTCCCAGACAGCGTTTTCCTGAAAATTGTTTAATTTTTGTTGTTTCTCTAACTCAACGTTATAAGACACAGACATCCTAATATGTTTCCAGTCAGGTTCCAAAATGGTTTAATAAAGTATAAAGAGAATGACTTCCCCCTGTTTTCTATAAGGGCACATGGTAAAGAGCTTTTTACCTACTTTTTAGAAGAGGGTAGGCTTAGTCCGACGCGAGAAGGGATTTTGCGCATGCGGCACCTGTCACAGCACCGGCCTCTCCCGGCGTCATTTTTCTCCCCTGGAGCAGTGCTGGCCTCTCCAGGACAGGCAGCACTGTCCTTCCCCTCCCCCTCCCGACTGTCCCCTGGGAATCCCTGGCCGAGCCGCTCTGTGGAGCCCAGACGTCGCTTTCGCTGTCCCTTTGCCGGGCTCCATGTCAGCCGGAAGTGGAGGGAAGCGGAGGGCAGGGGCCCTGCCGGGCGGCTGTCCTCGCTCCTGTGGCCCCGGGGCCGCCGGCGTGGGGAGAGCACTCGGCAGGGCTGTCGACAGGCTGTGAGCTCGGTTTCCTGTCGTGGTCGTTCAGGGACCAGTTCACTTCCTGCTGCTAGTTGTTAAGTAACTGTGGCTTAATAAGGATGGAAATAGCCCTGTGACAGACGTGGCCACAGGGCTTCCCATGCCCTGGAAGCCTGGCGTCTCTGCAACGGGTCTGAGGCCGGGACCAGCGGAACCAGCGCTGCGCTGCACGGGTCTAAACGCAGACCCAGTCTCGGCGTGAGCCACACTGACGGGGCCCGAGTGAACACCTGGGCTTCACGGGCGCGACTTTCCTTTACGTAGCTTTTAGAAGTGCACAGTTCAAGGACTTAGCTCACCAGGTTGTGCAGTCACCCGTAAACCACCTTGGAGTGTCTCCATCAGCCCAGCGAGGCCCCCGGGCCATTTATCCCCCTGCGCCCCACTCCCAGCCCCAGGCAGCCCACCCCGCCCTCAGCTTTTACTCAGATGGCCTCCGTCACACAACGTCCGGGCTCCGTCACACACTGTCCGGGCTCCGGCATCAGTACCCTGGCCACTTCCACTGAGCGCTGGTCCCTCCGTGGTGACCCTCACGCCTCAGTCTCCTCCCCGGTTGTGTGCTGGCGTTCGGCTGGGTGTCAGTGGGCCGTTAGGGATAGTGCTGCTCTGAGCGCCCTTACGCAGCACGCGGAAAGGAGCAAGTCCCTCGGTGCCTCTCCGAGGGCCGAAGTTGTGCCCTTTGGGGACGATTTCTACAAGAAGTGGCACTTTGCTTTTCTCCCTTCCTGTCCAACATTATGCAAGAACCGGACCTCCCAGGACGGGGCTCGGTGACTGCTCAGTGCAGGCGAGGGCCGAGCTGCCCGAGGCGGGCCGTCCCCATGTCCTGGTTGTGGCCGGTTCCGCGTCAGCCGAGGCTCATCACCAGGAACTGCTTTTTTGAGTTATGGGGGATTTTTTTTTTCCTAATATAAATTCACATGTCAGTTTCTCAGTGAAAGTCCTAGTCTCAGTGCAGGATGCAGTAAAATGTGGGTCTTCCCTGAGCTTTGAGAAGCAAGATTTTTGTGAACTAACCCTACAATTCAGTTCACTCCTGTACTTGCTGAGCTTTAAACAAATTTCAGAAATATGAAGCGGAATTCCCCGTTCGAGGCTGTGGGAAACAGTTTCCTGACACCTGTCACATGCCCCCTGTCCAGGACGGCCCTGCTGCCCCAGCCGTGGGTGGCTTATGCTTCCTCTGGCTCTGCTCCTGAGCAAATCCCCGATGTTGTCCTGAGGAGGCACCCCAAAGGCAGCCCGCATTGGGGCTTACGCGCACTGGCAGGCGTCCCGTGAGGGGACGCTCCCGCAGGTGGCACTTTGCCCGCGAGGTCCAAGTTCTGAGTTCTGTGGTTGGACTGGCGCTCGAAGGGACATTTATTTCACACCCCACTTTTCACGGCAGAGAAGCAGGACAGGGCCAGCGAGGAAGCTTGTCACCGACTGCGGTCCAGTCTCCAGACCACTCGGCAGGGCCGCTTCACGGAGGCCGTGTCCTGGGGCGTCGTGGCTCTGATGGGCAGCTCCTGCATTGAACCGTCGTTCCCCTTCGCTGACAGACCAGAACCTAAACAAAGGTATTTTGCCCGGCCCGATGAGTTTTGTAAGGTAATTTTGTTTAAGGTAGAGGTTTACCAATGTTTGTTTTTTTAGGTTAATTAAGAGCAGTTGTTGAAAGTGCCAGGTTTTAAAGTGTCATGCAGCAGTACAGGTGACGACTCAGGTGTCAGGCTTCTTTGTGACGCTCACCTCGGGAGGTGGGATGCCCCGTCAGCTCCCTCCAGGTAGCTTAGACCTTGCAATAACTCTAGTTTCCAGCAGGCTTTGGGGCACAGGGCCTGGTAGAGCTGAGAAACGCGTGAGCACGTGTGCGTCAGGGCCGCGGTGTTGCGAGGGCCGGTGGGGGCCCCCAGACGAGGCAGGGCCGCGGAGACAAGCGCCTTGCGGCTCCCGGTGCTGGGGCCTGGGCCCTCTGCCCGAGGAGGCACCTGAGCGGCGCGTCCGTGCCGCGGCAGGCCACCGTGTCCCCTCTCCCTCAGCTCCTCACGTGTGCTCACTGCCATGACATCACACCGCCCTGCCGGGGGCCCCTCACGGTCCTGCCAGCTTCCTGTCCGCAGAACGTTTAGGAAATGGGGACACTCGCCAGAGTCGGAGGCCCGTGTTTGTGGAGGGCGGTGCTGCGGCCGGGCTCGAGGCACAAGCGTCCTTTGTGGCAAGTGTCTGGGACATCGCTGCCTCTGGCCTCCGGGCCCCCTGGCCGCCCGTGGCCGCGGCTCTGGTCGCTTCATGGCAGAGTTGCCGTTTCTTGCTGCCGAGAGGCAAGCCGCAGATGATTCAGTTTTTGGCAGAGGGAAGGCGGCTTCGAGCCCTCTCTGTCCCTTTTGTTGAGCCCACCGCGGGAGGGGAGGCGGGTCGGCCTCCAGCCGAGGGGCGCCGGGGCCCCTCGGGCCTGGCTCTTCAGCAGCGAGGGCTGGCGGCCCGCTTTAAGCTGGCCAGTCCGCGGGGCCTGTCCTGCCCTTGGCAGTCAGGCCTGTCAGGAACGGGATTCGTCCTCGTCCTGGTGTTTGGAGTTTTAGGAGCGTGGTCAGACTCAACCTGTGCACACCGAGCGGGGCGCACGCAGCCTTCGGCCAGCTCTCGCTCGGCCCCCTGCCCCGTGTGCACAGCGGGCCACGCCTGTCCGCCACCTTTCAGGAGTCAAAGACCTGCTGGCGGCACGAGGGCCGCCCCCTGACGTGACGCCGCCCTCGACTCCCGGGTCGTGCTCCCTTGTCCTACGCGCTGGCCCGCGCGGGTGTGGCAGGCCGGACGCGCGCCGGGGCT